>OV656770.1:12282500-17282500 GCA_927399505.1 Luperina testacea | reverse complement strand
AAAATAATCGTAAAATATGAGTGAAACTAGCGACGAGAACAGTATTTTAACACCAGAAGAGTTAAAACAACAAGTTATTAATGTAGAATTAAGTTTCCTACCTGAGAAGTCTCGCGAGAAATAGGTATCTGAAAGCCATACCATGTCTTCAATGAATGGAGACTTACAATGGGCGCAAGCAGTTTTTCGGAGACGGTGTTGCTATCTTATTTTTTAGATTTTATAGAATTGGTATCTAGTATCTACCTACAATGTTAATTATTTTGATTCACAATAAATAGTTAATTCAATCTATTCCTGTTTATTATTTTATCTCCTAAAGTGTTCTCGCTGCTGAAGTGAAAAGTTATGTGTGTTACACGAGAGCAAAGTTTTTTTGCATCTCGTGCCTTTGAATCCCTCGCCACACTCAGGATTCAACTTTAGAATCACTCGCTACGCTCGTGATTCAATCGTTGAATCCTTCGCTTGCTCGGGATTCAAAATAACCACTCGCAGCAAAAAACTACTTTGCTCTCTTGTTGCACAAATAACTATTTCCAGGCTTTATTTCTATTGTTTTTTAGGACTTGAAGTTGTGTTCCATTAAATTCGTAGATAAAGATTTATCGGCAGAGTTTGGCAAGTTGGTAGTGTCTGAGAAAAGTTCAGGTCACCCGATGTTATCCTGTATGTTTTCCAAGGTTGCAGCGGACATGTAGGACACCTAAAACCTAAAACAGGAACAAAATGTTATCAAAAGTCATCGCACAGATACAAGAATTGCGTTCGTAATGATAACAACTTAGAAAAAAAAACACCAGGAAAATGCAGGATGGATAGACGAAGGAAGGTTAGAAATACTGGTTGTTACTGAACATAAGTAGGTAGCAGAAACTTGACTGAAACTATTTCATTCTCCTGGGAACCTATGCTTGCATAAAGGTACAGATCGCTGCTAGTTGATCTACGGAAAAAAACGGCCAAAATGTTTTACCTGTTTCTTTATGTGTATATTTGCAAGCGCATAAGTTAATACGGGCCTATTTTACCCACACCAATCGGTACTGGCTTGTCTTTACTGGGAACCCGCGTCTTTATGTAAACACCCTTAAAGTTTGTGCAAAGCAAGTTTGTGTTTGTCTGTGTGTGTGTGTGTATATCGGAATATTGAAAATATTTCCGAGCTAGGAAGAAAATACCAACATTCTGCATCATTCTACATTTGAGATATTGCATTGATCTAAAAATAAAAGAAAAAAAAATCTGGCAAACAAACAAACAATGTGACTTTCATTACATCAGTTTACCAAAGTTTTGTAAACAAATCATTATGTTTTGTCATTGTCTCCGAAGTGATTTATCTAGCTAGATCCTAAAATAAAATATCCTGAACAATGAAGTGATGTAATAAAACAAACAATAATGTGATTCACTAACATTCTCTCGGTCAGTGTCACAATGAAGGTTATTAGCATGGTTCTTAATTCAAAGTCAAATAAATTGGCGCCCTTTTTCGTTAGCAATGTTGTTTTTTTGTCATAAAAAGTTTGTTTATTGGTGCCGTATTAATGACATCCTGATTCTACTGCGAATGAGAGAAAGACTTATGTATATAACCAATAGCACTATCCTTTTTCGAACTGGAATAATGATGGAATTAACACTTCATAGACGTTTTATGCCATCATGATTCCACTGCGAAGGAGAGACGGTGCATGACCGATAGCACCATCCCTTTTTTGGACTGGAATCAGGATGATACTTTAAAATACGGCCCCTGAAATCGTTTGTAATCCAGCAATAGTCGTAGGAGAGTGTTCAGTGTCAGTATCAAAGCCTACTTTACATTTCTTTACAAACGGGGTGTAATTTTTAATGTAGATACCATATCGTATCTCTCCTCCACCTCTCCATCTTTATTAATCGTTTGTTCTTTCCTTTTTTGATTTCACCATTAAAGAATCTTGATTGATGTGGCTAATATGCTTGAGTATAGAAGGTTCTCAGCGCGCATAAAAAAAAACTTAATGTCAAATGAGTTTGAATTTAGAATATTATAAATTCTAATGGCGCCTATCCTCGATTGCTAACTGCGTCTATGGTTTACGTATAAAATCAACATGTCTGCGTGTGTTATCCTTTCGCCACGCTTAACGCACCGCGTGGCTAGCCAGTAGTGATAGAGAATTTAATTCACACTTGATTAAATGGAACGTGTTGAGCTACAGCGTACGCGCTGCATGTCATGGCGCATTATGAGAGAGTTCTATTATTAATATTTAATTTTTTATAAGTCCTAGGTCAGACAGAGGTGTTTCTTTTGATGCATATGGTATGACCGTACGAGTATTTACCTTTCCACTTTCCTCGTTAAAGTTGCTGCTATCTAGAAGGCCACCGGGCCGCCACATGGTGTCCGCAATTTACCGGCGAATGACGTCACTGCAACGTTAATTACGGGGTTAGTTGGTGTGTTTTCCTAGACAGTGGTTTTTGTCACAGTAAAGTCAAACCCTGCTGCCATCATTTTCATGAGAGTCGCCACTGCGGCCGTTAAGTGGCCATCACCGCTGTTCTAGGAAACTGTATATAACAAATGGTTTATAAGTGTAATGTCAAAGTACCTAAAGCCTATTCAAATTTATGTTTCAAATTGATGTTATTTCAAGTTAAACAAATATCGACTTTATTTTAATGAAAATTAAGTTGATTTCAGAGTGACTAGCACTATTGAAAAAGTTCTAAAAACGTTTGAAGTTGTAGCGTAAATTGTATAGGAATTAAACTTGTTTTTCCATAAACTCATATTTGTTTACATTTTTGGCAAATAAGTCGCGAATGCAGATTACCTACTTGTGTGCTGCAAGGAAGAACTTTTATTAAAAGAAGAACAGGCCTATTATTTCCGAATAGTCCCTACCGAATAGTTTTTAAACCTACTTAGGTATTCACTCCGGAAATTGGACAAAAATCTACCTACTTCTAGCACTGGATTGCGACAGGCTGTTGATTGATTGATTATTCTTTAAAAATGGTACCGAAAAGTGCTTGAATCGATGCAAAGCGCTTGCAGATTTTCCTAACTCTTTTGATCTATTTCAAACAAAACGTATATATCGTTTTGCTTTGAAATTTCAGCGAATTCGAATAAAAGCTCGAAAATTCGGCAATCTAAAACAGAGACTCAATAACCCTCCTTCTGGCGCAGTCGGGTAAAAATAGTCGAAATGTTTTGTTTACATAATGTTACCCAAGATACAGGTTAGGCTATGTCTAGTTTGGGAACAACGCTATCTACATATTGTAATTTTAATGTTGAAATAAACGATTTTTACTTTTTTACCCTATTCATATTGTAATTTTAACGTTGAAATGAACTAATTTTAACTTTTTTTACGCAATCTCTACCTATATTGTAATTTTAATGTTGAAATAAAAGATTATTCCTTTTTTACGCCATCTCCATATTGTAATTTTAATGTTGAAATGAAGTTTTTTTTGTTGCTTTACTAGACTTCAACATTGATCTGAAAAACCATCAGAAGTAATATCTAGGTAGGTACGTACACACCATGAATGGAGTCGGCCAGCCAATCAGAACAGCGTATCACATGTCATTTGTTACAAACATGAGTATCAATGTCGGTATGTTTGCGTGTTGATCGCTATAATGTGTCTTTCACAACTTCAGCGTACAATCCATCACTGTCAAACTTAAATTACAGACGAATTTGAATCTTATTTTGGGTGTCTTAGGTATATTTTTGGTTTTGAGGCTTATTTTATTTTGTATTGTGTTGCTTATTTATTCAATATGTATAATAACCAAATGTATTACGATAAAATGATGTAAGTACGTATAATATATTTTTCCTCAATGAATATACGTCGTTGCTTACCTTGGTTCAATAATTGAAATCAAACCGGTTTTCATCAAAGCGAAAACAAAAGCCAATAAAATTATTATTAGGTACTTATTAAATTAAGCGAGAAATGAGGACTATTATCTACCTAATAATAATTAACTTAATTGTACACCTGATTGTTGTTGTATTACGTAAAATCAATAAAAAAATATCATCTGTGTTTATCTAATTTGTTTTTGCATAGCTTATTAATTTTTTAAATAACTAGCTGCATCCTGCGGTTTCACCCGCATAAGTGTTAATCCCGTGCGAATATCGGGATAAAAACTGTTCTATGTCCTTCCCCGGGATGCAATCTATCTCTGCCAAATTTTATCGATATCCGTTCAGCGGTTTATGCGTGAAAAGGTAACATACAGACAGACAGAGTTACTTTCAAATTTATAATATTAGTATGCACAGTATGGATATAAACTAGTTATCATCATCATCTGCCTAGCCTTTTCTCATCTATGTAAATAATATAAACTAGTAAACATATAATTTTTGTTTTATAGGTACCTGGCTGTAACGAGGACATTTAAAAAAAACATTAAATATACAGAACAGAAGGTCAACACCCGTAATTAAAATCTTTTAAAATCTAGTCACAATCTCATCTCAGCGACCATCACTGTCAAAAATGTAGGGAAATTAGAGGTATTTTTGAAAGATTGAGACAGATCAGACTAAAATAAAAAAAAAAACGATCTTAAAATTACGAAAATTGCTTCTTTGGTTTCTAACCATTATCTACACGTTATAATGTAAATAATAGAAACGAGTTTATAAAGTTCAAAAGTATGATGCAAACAAATATGTTAGTAGTCGGTAAGTTAATACAGTAACAGGTATTTATGCATATCATTATAAAACGGCGGTATTTTTATACTAAATAAGTTATTACCATATTATTTTGCATATGATATAACGCACAAAGCGTTATATCATATCTTATAAAAGTTGACCTATGACCTTGCATGCATATATGATAAAACTTACTTGCCTTCGTTCATGTTTTTTTTTTCGGATTTTTACTAACACTTGCACACAAACTTCAAAGCTCGCTGCATATTGAGGTTTGTTTTAAGAAAAACTAAATTATGTGTGTGGGGACTGCGTATCGGCAACACTGGCAAGCGTAGTGAGGGACGCCCCCAGCTAGATGGTAGGAGTGAGGCGTATATATATCGTAATAGCTAAATATAACAGGTATCACAAGATAACAGACTGTAACTGTGACAAACAAACTGAAATAACAGCTTCTGTTCCACGACGAGATAACAGAATCCATCCAGTCACAAGCTTTTCTCTGTTCATGCTTATGACAGTTACCTTAGAATAAGATAAAAAAAAATTACTGGTACACTGTGTCACCCTGTTACACCGTCCGTCACAAGCTCTTTCCTTTTTTCGCATAGGTGTAACACCTTAGTTAGAAAGAGAAGTACCTATGTGTATCAGCTGTGGTAACAGAGAACACAATAGTTTATAACCACATAGTATGAAATAACAGCCTGTTATTTTGTATGAGGTTTTTGTTAATTACGTGGAACAGGAACAGTTGGAACAGATATGCTATTTTACCTGTTACAACCCACTCCTACTAGATGGACCGACGAGCTTAAGAAGGTGGCTGCGACACACTGGATGCGGAAGGCGAAGGACAGTGTGTTGTGGCGCAGTCTGGGAGAGGCCAGTCCAGCAGTGGACTACGATATGCTGATTTTGACTGAAAATATGTGTTATTAATTATACAATAGGTACACAAATATGCATCTATTTACTTGCATCTCAATAAAATATAGGTGTCTTTTTTTTTTCTTCAGTATGGGAAATCATCAAATGACCCCTCCCGCTCTGGGTGGAGCGGAAGGGAGTGTCAGACTCTTACTGACTAACACCCACCCGTGTTCCTTCTTTAGCCCTTTATGTTCCGGGCCAGCGGTAACCCTTTCGGACAATCTCGCTGACCCGGCAGGCTTCGGCCCTAACGGGCCCCTTCAAATCCTAACGTGCCCTTTCAAATAAATATAGGTGTCTAACGATACGATTTTTATTTAAAGCGAAAATACTCGGCACAAGGAAAGATAAATTAAATAAATCAAACATTTTTCCTCAGCCCTGTCCCTTCATAGCGTGGAATGGTGAGCGGTTAATCTGTTGTATGACCCCCAGGGGGCGCTGCTAAGCGGTGCTAATGAACTGCTTTACTAATTCGTACAATAGCATCGCTTTATCACGACAATTCAGTTTAAGCTCAGTAATTGTAGGAAACATGAATGGTTTTAAAATGCGGTAGGGAACTAGGGATTTAAGAATAGGAACACAAGAAACCTTATAACATATTAATGAAGAATTAGGTTTTCTGGCGATTAAACCAGTTATTATATATTTTTCAAAAATATGCTAGCATCTCATGCAACACTGTCTAAGAAATAAAAAACTCAAATTATAAAACTTACATAGATTAAAAACATGCACAAAACGTTAAAAAAAAAATGAATCAAGGCTCCTTCAAACAGGCGCGACACGCGATAAAATCGCGTGCAACACAAAGGCAAAGATGGTCGCGCGACGAGCGATGCCTTTAATGTGTCGCGCGCGATTCGCGTCGCGCGTCGCGCCTGTTTGCAGGAGCCTTCAGCAGTCGGAAGCTGCTCTAACTGTATTGCTTAGTGATTGAGATGCATAGCTCGGATGGCAGTCGCTCCGTATAAAATACTGATACTCCGCTGCATCTGGATAAACTGGAAGCCGACCTCAACATAGTTGGCTAGCCCGATGGTGATGAATTAGATATTTTAGATTATTCTCATACACACAAAAGCAGTTTCGCGGCAAAAGTGATCTTCCAGTTTCAAAGCAACAAATCTCCATAATATTACGCAATAAGTCTTATACTAGACATCTGGCAGATGTTTTCACAGGTGCCATATATTACTGGACATCATAATAGTTTGCGGAATTCCGTTGATTACACTAACTGTCTTTGTTAGTGTGGTATAAGGTGTTCCGTATTTAATCTGCGATGATTGAATTTCCTTGATCATCTTTTTCTGAAATTTTTGTTGACCTAGCTTGATTTCGTTTGGTGGGGGGCGATGGATTAGCTGGGTAATTAAGTAACACACTATCAGTGGCTTTTAATTTGACAGTTCAACAACATGCATTGCGTTATTTACATTGTCGAGTAGACAAATTTTTCGAACATATTAATCAATGGATTAGCAATAGTTATCCTTCAAAATTGATAGTGTGTTACGCGATTAAGTTGCAGGTCCACAATGAAACGAACGTACCTAGGTAGGTACGTTCGTTCGTTCACCTTCTGGGTAGGTACCCAGAAGGTGCCTATTTATTCTTGCTTTAAAAGTTGATATGGATTATAGGTACATTTCAAGAGTCTGTTCCAAATTAGAAATTGTGACCGTTACTCTATTTTGGGATCAGATGAAAATGTATATACATATCTGTTTTTGAACCAAAAAGGTTTTTAGGACTGTTGTTGTATAATTTTCGCTTTGGTTACGACTAGCTAAAAATAGACGGGTAAGTATTTCCTTTGCAGTGTTGTGAGCTATGGGCAATAAAGATATTGTTGAAACGTACGTACGTACAGCGGTATTTCGATATTTAAAGTAGTGAGGCATTTTTTGTTTATTATGTTCTGGCGTCATTGCCAATTATTTAGTACCTACCTATCTCAAATAAAAAAAAAAGCCAAATTGGGCAATTTGGCTTTTTTTGAGTTGTAATATTCAACTACTGATTGTCTTCTGTTAAAATTATCGTACTTAAAAAATATCTATTCCTGAGGGACAATTCTTCTAATTTTAAGAACGTTCACAGTCTGATCTCAGTATCTTATCTGTCGAAAATACCTCCATTTTCTCTACATTTTTGGTACGTTTTAGACATTGATTGTCGCTGAGATGAGCTTGCGACTAGATTTTGAACGCTTTGAATTACGAGAGTTGGCCTTCTGATCTACGGTAAATGTGGAGTCTGCATAATGAGGTCAAAACGCCAGCTGTAATAACAAGACATTCCCTTCTTTAATATTAGTATTTGGCCACTGAACACGACTTTGGAATACCCAAAATCTAGACTAACTTTCAGGTATTGAAAACTTTGAAAAGGGTAGTATGGAGCGTACGAGGCTAGAATACTAATCCGCTAGTCTCAATAGGGGATTCCATAAAGTCCTGAACAGCTTTAAAGCCCAAATACTTTGGAAAAAGTCTCGCTTGAACCTAAGGTCACGATAGTGTCGGATTTTAGGAACGATTTACCGTCGTCAAAGTTTAGGTCTTTTTCTGTGATAAATAGGCGAACGATGTTTAAAAAATTCTTGGAGCTTTTTGTAAGAGTAATGGACGGGCAATGCAACATTAGCCCACAGTGTTCCCACTGCTGGGACACAAGCCTTATCTCTTCGAGAGGGGTTCGCTATAATCTACCGCGTGGTCCCAGTGATTGGTCGAAAGTCGAAAGTTGGACGGCAATTACTTCCTTTAAAAAAAAAACCTTGAATTAGTAACTTGCAGAACCATAAGCTGCGCGCCAAACAGATAATTGAATTCGTTTCTAACGTCAAAATGGATTCATTTAAATACAAAAATAGAACGGTCGTCATCCCGAGGTGAAACAACATTTGAACAAACACAATTGTATCGTCTGCCGGTAGATGGCGTTGAAACGTAATATCATTACCGGCCGACAGCCGTCACTGGCGTCTTATCTCACAGTCGCTTTTGCCTTTATAATATCCGACGTCCCCGCTTCACTTACAAACAGAAGTTGAATAGTTGAATGAAATGTATCTACTCGAAGGAAAATTTTATGATCTTTCGTTTTGTTGCAGTCTGAAATTGAAGACAGACTTTTTAACATTGAGCGAGTGAATTTTGTAGTCGTCTAGACAGATTACTTTTTATTTTTTTATCTCTGTCATTATCCAGCAAGCTAATTGCATGAACTTTTCGTTATTTCTCCTGGAATCCTTTTATCTAAAGTGTCATATCGAACGAGTTTCGTGACTTTCGTCAATCATGCTGCAAAACAAATGTGAAATGTCTAACATAATGGGTCACGTTTCAACATAACCATTTTACTACAAGTACTTTCATGTAAGTAGAACATCAAAAGGCTTTGGTAAATGCTCACGCACATGAGGGTAGTCAGTTGTTTAACTTTTTGGCGCCCAACACGGGACCGTGTGTGAGTCTAATTTAGTTTCTTTACTTAGTTGTCCGTTCATTGTTTTTCATAGGACTAGAATTTCCCAATAAATATTTTTTTGTTTTATTTTGTCTTGCAGATGTTTGTGTTATTGTGTTGTTGATTCTTTTAGTTATATTCTGATATTTTCAGAATAGAAGTTGGGTAAAGAGCCACGCTTTTCACCCTTTCTTTCATTATACTTGATTCTTTTGAGAAACATTTATTAGTCAAATATTTCGTTTAAACATACTATACTAATTCAAAACCAAACACAATAATACAATGTTCATAAAAAGAAAGATTTAATAAACCCCGTTCATTAACGCGAAAGATCGAATCACAAATGTGCGGGTGCCATTACGAGGGACTAATGAAGCGTTACCTGGACCTTTTGTGACGTGCAGGAACGTACTAAAGAGAATAATTTACGTTTAATGATTAACCTCAGGTGATCCTGAAAACGTTCACTCTGCCTCTTGTTTTGACGGAATCCGCAATCTTGTTACGGTTCATAAAATTCTTTGTTTGCTGGGAAAGGGACTTAGATTTTTATGAAGTATCTAGGTAAGTATTATATGCAGATGAAAAAAGCTCCGTTATTGTGTCATTCAGGATTGAAATTAATTGTTCCAAGGTTACATTATGATGCAACCATGTATTGAGTAAAGTAATGAGTCAGTAAAGGTTACTATAGGATTGCAAACGGAAATACAAAAACTAAGGAGAAACACAACAATGACTCGCGCACCAATCATGCTGCTTCGTATCGTCATTCTACGCTGGGATTTCCTGTAAAGTAGGTGCCCCAAATCACATGCAGATTCAAAATAAATACTCCTAGTCGGTTAAGGAAAATGGGTATGGATCTGCAAAACAAATATGATTGACTTTCCCGCATAATGCCCAGATTTGGATAGAATTTTCCATTTTACGGCAGTGGATAGTAAAACTGCGGGGTAATTGCATAACGCACTATCAGTAGCAATGGGTTTCATTTTGACAGGTCAACAAAATTCATTGCCCTATTTACGTTGTTTAGCAGACAACAATTTTGAACATATGAAGCAATGGATTAACAATATTCTTCAAAATGATTCAGATTGTGATTGAAAGTGAGTTACGCAATTAGGGTGCTGGGTAAATAGACCGAAATTACATTCTTTGCATTTTACTGCCGGCCGTTTTGCGCCCGAAAAAGTTTATGTAAAGGGCACACAAGGTGAACAAACATGAAGACATTTTAGATTCCTTTAAGTATATGGCTGTAAGTACGACGTAATTTGCTTCACTGATTTCTATGCAAGACTGGTTACCAAATAAGTGAGGAACAGAAAATTCTGCTTTTGATTGTAGCTATTTTATTCATTACAAGCAGACCCGATTTTTGTCGTCCTGTCCAAATTTCAATAATTTACACAAAAATCCCAGAGAAGAAACGACACATTTTTCCAATTTTCCGGGAAACATTTCTAATTTTCCTTTCCATAAAATCCTAAATTGGGCTATTACGAACATTTTAAAATAAAAAACAGTCTAATCGGTCCAGCCGTTCTCAAGTGATGCGCTTAGCTAGGAAAAGCATTTATTTTTAATTTAAGTAAATATATAAAATTGGATTGAAGTTACCGATGAAAATATGCGATTATTTTCATTCATACCTAATTGTGAAAATAACGACTCTTAACGACTCCTGAAACATTCAGAAGATGTACCATAGCTGTTAATTAACCGAAATATGCTGAAAACCTACATTTGAAACTATAAAAAGCAGAAATCCTACTTCCTACTAATATTGTAAACGCGAAAGTTTGTGAGGGTGGATGGATGGATGAATGGATGATGTTTGTTACTCTTTCACGCTAAAACTATTGAACGGATTTGGATGAAATTTAACACACAGGTAGTTTATAACCAGTATTATACATAGGATTATTTTTATCCCGATATTCCCACGGGATCAAAACTTATGCAGGTAAAATCGCAGGGTGCTGCTAGTGAATAAATAATTCAAATGTCCCTAGCGCTGCTAGTAAATAAATAATTCAAATGTCCCTATTTAAATTCTTACGAAGACATCCAGAGAACATTAGTACATAGTGAATCCATATTTAATGAGAGCCCTCGTTTTGATGCTTGTTTTATATTATTAATAAATCTTTGGGACATTAACATAAATATTATAATACTTCTGGCATACTATTAGGCAAGAGAACGCGTTTAATGAAAAATGATGTTAGTTTGTTAACATAGTTAATTTGATTTACTTCTGGTTGAGAAAGAAAGCCAATGTTTTGGATGTTACAAAAGAAATCATCAGTGTGATATATGCTTATTACTAATTAGAGGTAACTGCTTAGATGATCTTGATAAAGGGGACCATAAATATAATAACCTAGCATAATTAACCTATAATGTTCCAACTGCTGGGACGGGTCTCTTGGTGAGTGGGCTCACAATGTTTTCCGTCACCGTTTTGAGAGCAGTGGTGATGAAATAATTTATACAAAGTATAGCGCCTGAGTCGCGGCCGTTACCAATAGCCCACCACCGCTATATACAGGATGAAATTGAAAACTTGAGACAAATCGAAATAGGAGTTGCAATAACTGTTACCTACATAATCATAATAAATTGTAATTTCCCAAATCCAAATTCTTGAAAAAAATCGTGAAGTATCGTCCTAATGCATAGTGAAAAGTATGCAAACTAAGTTATTGCCTTCAAGTAGATACGAATTATAGTCGTTTCTGTAATTTTTTTTTAATTATCAAAACAAATAAGAAAATTAAACTATCAATTTTAGCGCGCGCCCGATAAGCGATCCATTCATCGCTGAGTACAAACCATGAAATAAGTTGGCAACGTGTTAAAGTAGCGGTATTTACCTAATTTTAACCGTTCCTACGAAAAACAGCGTGCGACGACGTTGAAAATCGCTAGTCTACGCGCACGTATGTGCATCCCTTTCTTTAACAACATGCTCTAAATTTACTTTTCTTTCAACTACGTAGTAATGTTATCATTAATCACTACAAAACCGATCACAAAGGACGTATTTTTTGCTTAGAACCAAAACAGTGCAGAAATGTTGTATGGAATCTCATGGTTGCATAGTTTTTCATTAATGCACTGTTTTTTATTTTTATTTAGATATAAGTTTAGCACAGAGGTTTAATGTCTCCCGTTAAGTTTAATATAAAATGTATGCATAAGATCAAAAAGGTACTGACTGAAAATAAAAATCGGCTGAATAAAACCGACTCGGTGAAAAAAAAAACATATGGCGCGCATTTTGTACAATTGTAAAACTTTGATACTTCATATTTAGCAAGAAAAGATTAAAAAAATGGAAATAGTGATAGCGATATGAATGCAACTCCACAAAGTATGAAAACAGCTGCAAATGAAATTGTTAATAACCTTTTGTCGTAAAAGTCGCGGGATAAATATTTAAAAGCTTAGGAAAACTTTGTTTTCATCAACTTGAGTTTTTATTTTGAGTAGGTACTTTTTATCATGCTAGGTAGATTGGTAGTTGAAAGATAAGTAGATTACGCACCTTGCTAAAGTGAGTAATTAATGCACTCGTGTTAATTTAGTGCCCTCGCGAACTTAACTCTCGTGCATTCATAACTCGCTTTGTGCTCGATGCAACAATCTCCTATTGTAGCACGCTGAATAAGATATTTTAATTTGTCGCACCTATTCAATTTCATCCTCTTATTTAGTACCAAACAAGATACAGACCAAAATTGTATGAGGCACAAAGCACCACTGGAATTAGAAAGCGCCTTTTATTAAATCCCCATCCCTTAGCCAGAGAAGCTGAACACTGAAGTTGTTCATAATATATCTCGAA
The DNA here is from genome assembly GCA_927399505.1 of Luperina testacea. Taxonomy (NCBI): domain Eukaryota; kingdom Metazoa; phylum Arthropoda; class Insecta; order Lepidoptera; family Noctuidae; genus Luperina; species Luperina testacea. The sequence continues at coordinate 17,269,528 of OV656770.1, read as the reverse complement.
CATTGTGCGGGATATTCGAAACTGGGGCGTTTGGTTAATGGCTTTTTAAGTGAGGCGGGGCAGGTTGCCTGTGACCTTGAGGCCCACAGAACAATTTCGCGTATACCCCGATGACTGAGTTATTTCTATGCATTATTAAACTGCCTCCGTTCGGGGGTTATGCTGTCTATCTGATGTAATTTGCGGTTATTTTTGCATTCGTATGGTTTCTTTAATTCCCTATCAAGGTTATATTATATAACGATTTAGTCTCTTGGGTCTCTGGAAGAGAAAAACATATCAGACCAAGGTTATCACTGGAGTTTAAAAGAGACTGTGACCTCTGATTTTGTTTCGGCCTTTCCTCTCAGAGTAGTCAGATAAGAAACGCAGTCCTCATCTAGTTTTTAAAACTATGATTGACATGTGAAAGTGTTTGTATAAACTTACTTCCAGAAATAAAATAATTTATCATATCTTTGATATTTTATTATTCTGGGTATAATTTTCCAGCTATAAAATTAAAAAGACATTAAACAGTAATTAGTTGAGTTGAGAGCGAGTATCTCCCTAAAGACTTCATTTATAATGAACCTTTGCTGCAATTTCCACGAAAATGTAGGAAATAACATGAAAAGTCTGAAACGGAGAAGCGGGTGGTCAAATAAAACTTAACTGCATAGGAATATGCAAAGAAGATGAGGGTACGTTGTTCATACGACGTTGAAAGTACAAACGAAGCTACCTTTCCCCAACAGTGGACTGCTGTAGGTTGATGAAAGCTCTTGTCTGCCACCAATGCTGCCATCCACACATTAGTTCATTATATCTACCCAAACAATTTAACGCTAATTATAAAGCAACCCTCAATTTCGTGAAAATGATATGACAATACCCCTTTGTTCTTATTAAAATGACGTGCCCTGAAGTTGCTCTCGTCGTAATTGCTTGTGTTTCGTATAATTATAATTATATTACGTAGGAACAGCCGACGTATTTGCTTGTTATAATTATATGATTCTCTTTTTCAGGTAAGTCGGCTGAGTTTTTGTTGCTGAGTTGAGATTTTACGTAAGTAGACTTTGCTGTTGATGATTGTTACAATTCATGAATGTTTGCGAAGTAAGGCTTTCGCCGGCGGGATAATTGCGTAGCACGCTAACAGTAGGAATGGCTTTCATTTTGTTTGACAGTTCAACAACATTCATTGCATTATTTATATTGTTCAGCAGACAAATTTTTCGAACATATGAAGCAATGGTTTAGCAATGTCCTTCAAAATGATTCAGATTGTGATTCATAGAGTATTACGCAATTGGGGTGCTGGTATTATCATTGCTTTATGGGAGTGTCTAAAAACACTTTAATTTTACGAAGATGTAATCCTTACAATGATCGACGATTGGGTACAATTAGCTAGGTACGTGCCGATAATCGTAACATCTTTATTTAAAACTTGCTCTGCCCGTGACTTCGTTCGCAAGCTTTTCGGAAAACAATAATGGGTCTCTTTACTAATTCTTTTTCTAAAATAAAAGGTACTCCTTATAACATCAGCTACATCTGACAGTGAAAGTCCCGTCGAAATGGGTCCAGCTGTTTCGGAGATTAGCCGGAACAAGCAGACAGACAGAAACAAAAATTAAAAAAATAATTGATAAAAGTAACGTTTATAATTTTACATGTTAGTAAAGAAACTGTTATTTTGATATTACAACTGACACTTCAATTTTATTTATTTGTATTTTGTATAGATATGTTCATGGTTTGTAAACAAAAATGGTAACTCAATACTCTAATATACTAAACACGCACAACACTAAAACAATTATAGTGCCACTAATTATTTCAAGACACATTTGACAATTACTTGTGAGTAATTAAAGTAAGTAGGTGTGATTAGAGGTCCTGTGTTTTGTAACTTATGCGTGTAGTTTATACTACTGTTATGATAACATCGAGTCTCATTTTACTCATAACTGTTCAAAATCCGTGACAGTTCATTTTCAAACTGTTGACAGTATTTTGAGCCTTATTAGACTTTCCAGACTGCTGGAAATAAATAGAGTTGGAATGATCCTTCCAATTTCATGACACACAAACAAATTGGGTAACAATGACCCAATTCTCGTTAGCATAAATTACTTTACTTACCTATTATGTAATAGGTCCGTGACGTAATCACCAATTACTCCAATAAAATTGCCATTGACAAAAATTCTTATTTTAGTCAATAGACTCTAAAATTTTCCCAATCAACTTTGAACCTTATGTTTAAGCGATAAAGTTGTAAGTCTGTTAAAGAAATTTGACAGATTATAGTAGCTTGATGTGTTGGCGTCTGTACAAAAGACCATGCGTCTTAACTTGGGAGGCAGAGACCAAACGACTCACTGAAGGTCCTTCGTAATTTAACAACTGACAATTCCACTCGTGGTTCGCCAATCTCTACCGTTTTACACATGTCAAAGTAACACTAAACACAACGCGACATCTGAGTGACGTCAAAATCATAGCCGATATTAAGGCAATCTTTCATCCTATTACTCACATGTCACCTCGGAAAAAAGTATTCCGATATATTTTTTAACTCGGCAGAAAACACGTGTGAACCTAAAATAAACTCTGGCCCAAATACATACAGCATAAAATCCTTTATAGCGCAACAAGTCATTAACGAACCCTTGATTAGTCAGTGAAAGTTCGTCCTTGCCTGTTTTGTGCTTTTGTAGGCTTCATAATTAGGTGCTGCTGTTATATTTTGAAGCTTAGGGTGTTGTGAGTTGGGTTGAAAATCGAGTGGCTTACGTAAAATGGGGTGTTGGTCTGTTCAGGTGAAATCTCAGCGAGAATTTAATGTAACGGCTGAAATCCGAATAGGACGTGATCTTTTACGGCTTGAATGGACTTTTGTAAATAGCTGGATGTATAATCAGCGCCATAAACGTGTTTGCGACTGTACCTTTTTGTTGGAGAAACTGTAATTAGGACGATGTTCCGTTACGTAGCGTTTAATTTTCATTTAGGACCTTTTTCTGAGCCTGTACTGAAAATCTTTCAGCCTTGTCTAGAGAACGAACGAAAATTCTCACGTTTTATTTTTATGATGCCAATCGATATAGTTTCGTGTAAGGATTAAAAGTCTTTTCTGGATCAAATGAGGGTGGAGAACTGGAGTGCAAGTAGCAACAATTACTAGAAAAGTTAAGGACAGTCTTTTAAGAACGTTTCCTGTAGTTATGTATATCGGTTAAGGTAATTTTGCCCTTGCTGTACCGTCTTGAAAAAGTATCCTGTATATGCGTGCGTGTGCAAGTTTTCGCTCGTTGTATGAAGCCGGTCTTCTGTATCTACTTACTTATCTATTTTGTATTTGATCCCATGATCCGTAGTGCAGTCAGTCATGCGATGCGATCAGTCCTACGCCAGTTGTCTATTGACACATGCGACTTCTGATGCAGATGTTTAGGTACGTTTGTTAATCTATTGAAAGCAGTTCAAAGCATAAACCTAGGGGTCAGCTCAGACAAAGCAGCAAAAAGACTGTTCTCTGCCTTCAAGTTTTGAGTGGTTTTAATCGTTATTTCAATACACACATACTGTATAAACAACTATGTGATAAGTGCAATATTTGAAGAGTTAAGGAATGTAGCTATGTGATATTCATACATCGAAAGTTCGTATAAACATGCTAAATGTTATAATTCATATAGTGATATAGCTCAAATAAGTTCACTAAAAACACATAGCGACTTTTGCATGCGCAACGACGCTATACTGTTGTCAAAACGGCAAAGGAACAGATCGTGAGGAAACCTTAGAAACAAAAAAAAAGCGATGACATGTGACATCCACCAACCTGCACTGGGCTCATGAGGTGGATTATGGCCCATTTCCTCTCACAGAGAGGAGGCCTGTGTCCCAAAAGTGGGAACATTATATTCCGTTTATGCTAAGTTGCCACGTAATCTAAAAAGCATTGCAGGCGTAAGCACACCGAACTTTCCATCACGTGTTCTTGGGTAGATGTGTCGCTAGACTAGCATAGTATCTTTTTGCCCTGATTGAAGGTTCCTGCAAACCGGCGCGTCGCAGGATGCGAATCGCGCCTGTTTGAAGGAGCCTTGAAGTCTACACACGGCAACTAAATTTGATCAAGCACCTGCCGCCTGCCGCGCTAGTTTGATTACTGCAGCTATCAGTTAACACGCTCGCATCTGCCTGATACACAGATCTCATTTCCTGCGAACTTGGTGTATGTGGTACAAGTTTCGTACGAGCTAGCGGTGCGCGATCACATGGTGGGAATCAAATGAAATGGTTTGTTGTTAACTTTACAATAAATATCTACATAACACATACAATACAATACAAATGAGTCGGGATTCGGTTTAGCTAGTGTTCCCTAAACTGACAAGAAATGTTTCGGTAAGTCGGCGTCCAATTTTATAGTGTGCATCTTTAACTTTCGCAGGTAATCGTCTTCATGAATATAGTACTTGGAGTATAATATGATAGACCAGTAGACCAATGAAGGTAGCAGTGGCGATAGCATCATATAACATGATTCCTACCGGCTTCCCTGATTTATTTTTATCAATAAATTTCATTATCGTCCGTCGCTATTTTTTTATTAATGTTGTCCCACACTAGGAATTTCTCCTGTATTGTAGGTGCGTTTTCAAACATTTAAACTCACATACAGAAACAGCCAGACTCGGAAGAACTACTTGTAGGTCATACAAATATTTGTTTCGTGCAGGAATCAAACCCGCGACACGCACCGAGCAGTCAATCGCTAAACCACTGCGCCAACCGTGCCGTCAATTTTGTAGCTGGGATGCAAATTAAGAGAATGTTATTACTTATTAAAAAGAATGCTGACACGTTATTCCAAAGTCTCACAAATACTTCATGTAAAAAACCTAATTACTACCTACGTACATTATTTTTTATTGCAGACTCTTGAACTCTTCAATAAAAAAAAAAGAATTCTACTTTAATAAATCAGGCACATAACAGAACATCAAATCTTCCAAGTTTATTATTGAATTCCCGATCCAATCCAGCGCTTAATAATTGAATGCGATTGTCTGAGATATGAAGCATTCGATGCAAGCAGAATATCTTCAGGTTCGGAATTTCATCCAGGGATTAGGTTTTCCAATAATTGTGGTGGACCTTGGAAGTTCATAACTAGCATTGAATACCTTGAGGTGGTCTCAAAGAATAGGGTCAAATAAAATTAGTTAACAAAACTCAATAGACGTGACGGGTTTCGATGTCTAAACATCATCATCATTTTCACCTTATCCTAATTTATTTGTAGTCAGCACAACATGTCTTTTTACCCGACTACGGCGAAGCAAAAACGATGGCTATGATTTTGACCGGTATATATGTATGTCATGTATGAATAGAAGAATAGAATACTCTTTATTATGTACACCATATAAATTACAGACATAAATATAGAAACTGTACAAAGGGTGACACAATGGGCGGTCTTATCGCTAAGAGCGATCTCGGTATGTTCATCTGTTCCCCCATAATTTTTAAACTCCTTGTCATAATTAGACAAATGAGGTATCGCTGGAAGCGTCTTGATTGTCCGCTGGTTATAGGCTATGTGATGTCACATTCTATTGAATATGGCGCCCTCTAGCGGACATAAAGTCACGAACCAAAAAAAAATTTTCTTTTCATCATGCCTTTTTGGGTGTCAAATGAAAGGGCTTAATTAGCATATTTCAAAAATATAAATATTACTGAAATAAGCCCCAAAATAATTAAATAAAAAAATAATTTTAAAACTAAAACCCGACTACTGAAAAGGATGAATAAGAAAGTACCTTCCCGTGGTCGCATGCCGTTGTACTAACATATTATAAGCTAAGGTAGCATGCGACCTCGGGAAGGTATAGACGGCAGCACATCAAGCTACCCGAAACTGTCAAATTTTCCCAATCAACTCTGAACCTTATGCTTTAGCGATAAAGTTGATAATCTATCAAAGAAATTTGACAGATTGTAGTAGCTTGATGTGCTGGCGTCTGTACTTACTTGTTTCATCCTTTTCAGTAGTCGGGTTTTAGTTTTTAAACTTATTTTTTATTCTTCCATACTTCTCTATTAGTCGTTATCTCGGTATTCACCCCTTTCTAACCATATCATCATTCACACAGTCCACCCATCGTTTCTTTGGTCTTCCCTTACTCTTATAGCCATCTACATTCGTACTCAAAACTTTCCTCACGACATTTTCTTCATTCCTCCGCATCAGTGGCGGTATCTTCATAGAAGCCGAAAAGCCCGGCTTGCCCTAATAAAATCATAATTCACAACAACAAACTTACTTAAACCTATCAATAAAAAATATATTTAAAAAAATACCAGTCAAACATTCGCAACACAAACGTACACAATAAGAAAATCAGCCAATCCCTCAGTTGGCCGTTTTTTTTATACGTTGAAAATCTGTGGGCTTTCCCTAATTTTGACCCCTTGGCACGCCACTGCTCCGCATCACATGCCCATACCATGACAATCGATTTCCACACAACTTTTCAGTTACCGGTGCCACTGTCAGACTTTCTCTTATGTACTCATTTCTTATTCTATCCACTCGTGTAACACCACACATCCCTCTTACCCGAGCGATCGTTTCGATGTCTAAACGTAGGGGCTCAAATTTTATTAGTTATAGAAGCTCACCAGACGGGATTAGTATTGACATCTTAACATTTAGACGTCGACATTCATCACGTCTGCGGTGCTTCGATATCTAATTTAATATGACTATATAAATAAAATAAAGTCGGGTTCGTTACACCAGTTATAACTCAACACTTCGACGACACGGTTGGCGCAGTGGCTGAGCGATCGACTGCTACGCTCCGTGTCGTGGGTTCGATTCCCGCACGGAACAAATATATGTATTGCCTTCAGGTAGTTGTTCCGGGTCTGGCTGTTTGTGTATGTGAATTTAAATGTTTGTAAACGCACCCACGATACAGGAGTAATTCCTAGTGTGGGGCAACGTTTTTTTTAAAAAAAGAAAAAAAAATCTCAAGAACGGATAGACCGATTTTTATGATATTTGATTTGTTGGATTTGTCTCCGCCCCTAATAGCAGAATAACTATTAAAACATAGGAAAAATTGACGAAAAAAATAATAATAAAGATAATTAATTTTCTCATACATTCGTTCTTTTTGATTCTGAGGCGGTACGAATTTCGCCGGGTCGCTAGTGACGAACAAAATAAATAGCCTGGATACTACCACATGAGTAAAATGAAAAATTACCTCAAATATAAATCATTGATAAGAACTATGTACAGTACCCGGCGATAAATATTGCACATCGACCTTTGGAAAGAGACAATCAGCTAATTTCGGCTTCGTAGAGCGTTATCTCTGTCGCACGAAATACAAACAGTCCGGTATCTATTAGGAGCTGTTAAAACAATTATGATTTGCTTCTTTTGATAATTATTTTTATTCTTTGTATAAAATACAAAAAAGGTAAAGGTCGATGTGCAATATTTATTGCCGGGTGCTGTATGCCATTTGAAGATATGGTTAAGAGTAGAAAGATTATCCAGCCGTTATTCTTACCGCGTGGAGTGGAGGATGCGCGGGCTTGCGAAATATGGAAGGACTGACGGAAAGCCTTTGCCCAGGAGTAGGAAAAAGCAGATTCTAGGTCAACGGGAAGTACTCTATAAATTTTGATTCCTTTAAGATTGTTTTTTGCGGCATAAACGGCCGTATCTTTTGTTTACGTAAACTTAGAAGTTTGATTTTTTCACAGTTTCAAGGGATTGTAGATCTGAGTATAATTTATTTTGTTTTAATTTTTATTTTCAACTCGATACCTCCACGCGTTCCCGAGATAAAGGGTCTTGACAGACAGACAGGCGGACAACAAACTGATCCTGAAAGGGTTTCGTTTTTTCCTTTTGAGATACGGAACCCAAAAAAAACTAGTATGCGCGATCATGACATTGCCGCTAAAATGTTTATAAAATTATTTTTGACCACCAGTCCGTTAATGACTGCCCTCTTTTTGTCATCACTCTATCCTGCCTTAAAGTAACAAAGTAGTTCAACATAACAGCACGCCTTTATTCCAATTGAAGGTTTAATTTGAAATCACGACTCTTTAGTTATTCGCGGCGCTTCAGACTTACAGGGTTTTACTGGATACAAACTTTTAATTACTGGAATCTCCTGAGATTGAAAAGCTAATGAGGTTGGCTACTTCTATTAGGGTTGTTCAATAAAACCTTATTACCTACTTGTTATTTTATGCTAAGCTGGAGTCGTGTTTGGTCCCAATAACTATGGAGGACTGGTCTTTATGGAGATGCACAAGGGAATAAGTCGAGCAATGTAAGGCTGGAATCACACCTCTCAGCATTAATTTGCATAATTCATATGTTTATGTTAGCCTGTAAAGGAACCGAAGTTACTAACATGGCTTGCATAGTAAGCAAGCTGAAGTGGCAGTGGGCTGGTCATCTTTGTCTAAGGAACGATGGCTGGTGGAGCAGACGAGTCCTGGAGTGGAGACCGCGTATCGGCAAGCGTAGTGTGCGACGTGTGAACAATTCTTATATATTGGAGATTTGACCCGATACGAAACATACGCGCATTGACGTGGAGTTGCGAACACCAGCCCGTATTACCTATTACCTAGGCAGTTGAGATTTTATACAGAGTGTATTTTTAATGCCGCTTTAACTAAGTTAATAATTCGGGGGGATTAATACAAGAAACATGTTATTTTTTCGTATTTTTTTCCGTGTCTTACGGAACTCTTCGTATGCGAGTCCGACTCCCACTTGGCCGCTTTTTTTAAAACTCTTGAGCCATTCATTTTCCATCTCTCGAGCATCAATCTCTCGAGGTCCATTTCTCGAGCCATCCACACTTCGGAACCCTCTGCTAACGAATTAACAAAAACTTGTTCTTTTAAATTGTTTGTATGCATATGCTAATTTGAATGTTTGCGTGGGTTGGCTAGCAGCTGTGTAACATTGTTCACTATGAATTGTGAAAATATAGATTACATTTTTCGAAAACTAGAGCTGTGTGTTGATGGACGAGTATCTTGTGTGAATGATGATTTACGTTCTGCTCAGTTTGACTGCCTCGTTGTTTTTGTCGTCGCAAGCGCTTCTGCTGAACATGACGTCCTGAGTTCAATTCCCGGCTCGGGCAGTGTTATTTGGTTTTTCTATTATCTTATACTAGGCTCTGCCCGCGACTTCGTCCGCGTGAAATTTTCATTCACCCTCTTAGGGCAACACCCCATGCAACAGGCTCGCGTCCTATTACATGGCGAAATGCAAATAAACTTATTTGCTTTCTTCTTTTTATATCTTTCTTTTCTTTCAAAATGTGGGTGTACTACAGGCACACCACTGCTCTACCCTTCGGGGAAGCAAAGCGTGATGTTATGTTAGTCTGATGAAAAAAATCATCTAAGGTCTCTATTCAAAAGGTTTCCAATTGTTGTTATTTCAAGTTAAACGAATATCAGCTTTATTTCAGTTGTTGTTGTTAAGTTGATTTCAGAGTGACTAGCATTATTTAAAAAGTCTTAAAAATGTTTGAAGTTGCATCGTAAATTGAACTTTATTGTGTAGGAATTAATGTTATTTTTCCAATAACTCATATTTGTTTACATGTTTGGCAAGTAAATCGCGAACGCAGATTAGGTACGTTAGTTTTGTATTCCTAAGAAAATTGCTATTCATCAAAAATCTTCAAGTAAATCTCAAAGGCTAGATGAGTAAATTTCTCACACAGTAAGCAAGCTGAAGTGGTAGCGGGCTGGCTGGTGGAGTAGATGAGTCCTGGAGTGGAGACCGCGTATCGGCAAGCGTAGTGTGAGTCGCCCACCAGCTAGATGGACCGACGATCTTAATAAGGTGGTTGAGATTGGATGCAGAAGGTAGAAGACAGGGTTTTGTGGCTCAGCCGTGGAGCGGTCCATGTCCAGTAGTGGATAGCAATTGATTGGTTGATTGGAATCTCAAATAGATAATTTTGATCTATCTATATATTTGATCAGCTGATGAAAACTGTTATTTCATACAAAAAAAACAGCTAATTTGTTACGATATAATATCACGAATGCGACCTTCATAGAAATCAGAATGAATTTATACATCTGAGCCACTTATAATATGTATTTTTACAGTATATTATACGCCAGTCCTTTTGTATCCCAATATAATATTAAGAATACATTTCGTACAGAAGTAAGTTTTACGTAGAATATTTTCATTGTAAATATTAGAAATATATACTTACATAATTACGTTGGTTTTATTATTCGTAACTTTTCTGTTTGTGGAGGAATTTCAATTATTTTCGCATTGAGCTCAAATAATATGTTATAGAATATCAAAAGTTTGTTAGCAATCATAAATAATGAAATTTTGGCGCAGTATTGCAATTATAAACAGTGTTGCTATTCGATTAGGTTATCACATTAAGGTCTGATTTTTCAATCGCTAGATAATTTTTATTCGTGGAATAAAATTGACGTCTGACAGTTTTTGTATGGAAGAATTGTCAAATTATTTCTCCGATAAAATTATCTGGCGGTGAAAAAATTGGGTGTGGTATTTTTCCAACATCTGACAACCAGTCTTACCAAGGAGTACCTATCGCATTACCCAGTATCTGGGTTGTGGAGGTCAGATAGGCAGTCACTCAATGTAACATACCGATATTCAGCTGCATCCGGTTAGACTGGAAGCTGACTCCAACATAGTTGGGAACAGGCTAGGCAGATGATGGATATACACAGTAAGTTTAGCTGTCTTAGTGAAAGTTACTCCTTACAAAGTAGACTATTCTATGACTTAGGTCTCTGTCGTTAGTGGTAAAATGTATAGGGCTTGGTCCAAATGTCCACACATTTGGACCAAGCTCTATACATTTTTGTCCAATATCCTTTGTCTGTTTGTCTATTATTATGATATAGCTCGTGCCAACACCAGTCAGAACAATGATATACATACCTTATAAGAAAAATAATTAACACCTCGACTGCTTCATCGGTCTAGTGGACGCAAGCGCTACTGCTGATCATGAAGTTTTAGGTTCTATTCACAGGTCAGGTAAAGGTGTTACTGGGTCTTTCCATCTGGAATTGCTCCGTAGCAGTCCAGAGTCTGGATTTGTGCATCGTCATGATGATGGCAAACAAAGAACCTGGGACGCCCTCAGGTTAGGTGGAGCGACGATCTTCGCAGGATGGCTGGTAGCAGCTGGATGAGAGTTGCCGAAAATCGAGTTGAATGTCGTGCAATACGAGAGGCCTATGTCCAGCAGTGGACTGCTGTGGGCTGATGATGATGATGATAACTCCCCGTCCCCTATTATATGGGTCTTGAACATAACTGGCGAAAGGTGGGCGTCTGTACCTATAGTAATAGGTACAGACGCCAGCACATTAAGCTACTACAACCTGTCAAATTTCTTTAATAGATTTTCAACTTTATCGCTAAAGCATAAGGTTCAAAGTTGATTGGGAAAATTTCACAGTTTCGGGTAGCTTGATGTGCTGGCGTCTGTACAGCTCTGTCTAACCCGTCGAATAATAGAGGCGTGATGTTATGTTAATGGAAAATAATAAACAAAATTCCAATGAATCACTTCAATAGAAAAAAGGTTTCATTCTAAACCCGTTACGTCATAAACTTGAGGAGTGTTTGAAAGCATTGGTTCCTATTGTTTATTGAGCATTGTTACGACTTGTTTAATATCGATTTATAGCCCTCTGTAAATAAACCTAGTGACATAATTTATTACCGTCAGAATAGAGGAGAGCAGGAGGAAGGATAGCTGAGAATGTACTGGAGTGGAAAAAGAAATGGCTAGAGGTTGTAAAGATAAGGATTTTATGTGAGGGTCTTGTTGAAATTGAAATTCTAGCGCATCACTAGGATCTCGGCCGAAATTATGAATCAAAATATCTAGTTTAGGAACTCCTTTTAAAAGTGTAATAGTATCTAAATGTATTATCATTTTACTACGGCGACTAGAATCAATTCTATTTGTTGTAATTTCTGACGTTCAAGAGTGCCTTCTATGTGCCTATTTGAAATAAATGCTTTGACTAACCTAACACTGAAACAAGCTTTATTGAGTTGTCACTAAACTCTAGTGCATATATTTATATGTGTAATGTTCGAATGTGTGATATTCTTTAGTCGTAACATAGGATATATAATTTTCTCTGGGTCTCCTACTGCCCCCCTGAAAGTCTCAAACGCCCACAAGAGGGCGCTATCGCCCACTGAGAACCGGTGCTCTAGTGACTAGAGAATGGTTATGCCTGCCATTTTACCATTATCTGATGTGTTTATGTGAGGTGTCTCAAAAGCCGTCAATGCTTATTCACTTTTAATAGTGTAGCACTTGCAACACTGAAACAAGAAAAAAAGAAAAATGTTTATGTTTGATGCATGGAATTAGTAAGTAATATCGATCCATGTAAAATACTGGTATTCAGTTGCATCTAGTTAGACTGGAAGCCAATCCCAACATCGTTGGGAAACGGCTAGGCAGTTGATTTGTATAGATTAGGAGTTTATACGATTTCACTGTTTCATGTAGAGGGGAGGGGTTTTGCAAGAGTAACAATAATTGAAACACTTTGCTCTTTGGTTAAAATAAATACCGAACTTGACGGCAAAGTCAGTGATGCGCAAATTCAGTTTAAAATTCGAGTTCCTTTTGCAAGATCCTCACTGAGTAACCAAATTAGTATAGATTGCTCACAGTTAGCTGTTAACTTTCAGAATTTGTTTCATCGTCTCCGTTTTCCTTTTAAATAAAATAGTTGCTTCCGCGTTTGAGAGTCACTTCGAAACTTTTATTGATAGTTCCATTTTAGCCAGACATGATGGCATGTTCAGTTTATTTAAAAAAATTGCGTCAAAATGTACCTAGTTTAAATTATTACAGCATTACACACCTACCTACCTATACGTATGTAACGAATTGTATTATCTAATATACTGTACTCCACGAATGTTTGATAAGGTAATGACATAATATGAGATAAACACTATTTCAGTTCACTCAACCTCCATAGAAAAGGGAGGATCCTCCGAGCAGACGGGTCTGGTGGGCAACTGCCCAACTATTGATTTCGGAACGTTGTATATATGCTAGTTGCGCGGTAAACTCTGCTTGCGCGATGCAGGATTTTGCGTGACGATTTCGTGTGATTCACACGTGTCTTGTAGATGCTCCCATAAGACAGCCGTGTCAAGTTGGCTGCCACACTCGTGATATTATATTAAAGTAAATCGTTTAAATAATTATCATATTTATTAATATATGTTTGAGTTTCATCATGTAGATTGTAGCACACTTTGATGCTAATAGCACAATGTTGCTCTGAAAAGATTAACCAAGCAGTATCGCTTACTGGATCTCCGGACGCACTTTACTCTAATCACTCGTACCTAATATCACGCCTGACGTCACGCTCACGTATAATTACGACACAGCGCCAATATGCAATGCATTTCAAAGTCAGTACGTCGGTACTTGCCGTTAAATGCAGTTGGCACCACCACCATTCATATTCAGGTCAGAACCAACATTTGATGGTCACAATTTATGTCACTTTGGTAGCTAATGCGTCGTGCTGGTTGGAAATTCGAAGTCGTTGAAGAGGTCTTATTTGAAATGAAGATGCGTTTATGGAGGGAATAATTTGAGGATAAAATGGGTTTAATTTTAAAGTGAATAGTAGTTTGAGAGTCATCAACCGATTTTTTTTGTGAAAATTAAAAAAAAAGAAAGAGAAATCATTTATTTCACAGAACGATGAATTAGCTAAAAGTAAAGTAAGTGTAGTGCTACTAACATAGTATAGTTTTAAGCTACATATATTATTAACACAAGTTTTGTTTCTTACTTTGTATGTGAATAAAGATTGGTTCTTGGCAACTCTGGACGGAGAGAGGTGCAAAGAGAGTAGGGGGGGGGGGCTTTGCAGCAGTGAGACAGTAAAGGGTAGTTAAAAAAAATATGTGTTAGTTTATAAGGTATATGTCTATGGGTCATTGTTGCCTGAAATACATAAATGTTTTTTTTTATAATCACACTAATATTATAAAGGCGAAAGTTCGTGAGTGTGTGTGTTTATATGTTTGTTACTTCTTCACGCTCAAACGGCTGGACCAATTTTGATAAAAAATTGTATGGAGGTAGCTGGCACCCTGGATTAACATATAGGCTACATTTTATCCCGATATTCCCACGGGATCGAAACTCATGCGGGTGAAACCGCGAGGCGCTGCTAGTTAAAAATATATGCCAAAAAATGTTTCGCTCAGCATTAATCCTGATTGAGCGAAACCCTTTTTGTGACGCTGCTGTTAGAGTACCTATTCTATTCTGTTTAAATTTTTATACGCCAGTATTAAAACATTTGATCAGTTGTTTGAATATGTATTGGATTGTTAAATAATGGTGATCAAGGACCGCAGAATCGTACTATTTGTTTTTAAAGGTCACATTGGTGAAAAAATACGAAACAAAAAATAAAAAAAAGCACGCTCTTTCTAGTTAAATGCCGCGACCACCTCGCTAACCTTAATTAGTTTAAAAGTTTAGTCAGTTACGAACCGAGCTCGGGTTTTAAGGACCGTTAATTCTTTTCAAGTTCTGGATCCCGATTTATTTTCAAGGAAACTTCGAAACAAATCCGAACGCGTTCGGAAACTTCCGTCGAGTTCTTTTTTTAATTTGAACAAAAGATCGAGACCGTTAAACTTGATCGGGATTCGTTGAGAACAAACATTTTCTTTTTGAGAAAAATAACTTGGTTCGATAAAAGTGCAGACGCATGGAAGTGTGAATTGTTTGAACAGTATGAATAAGTATAGCAGTTTAATTCATCGGTTCATGAAGTCTAGTTTATTTTATTGGCATTGAATGTCTTTATAAAAAAACCTCTGATCTCTCTGTAGGGTAATTGCGTAACACAATTTTTTATTAATTGCGTAAAACAATAAATAAATATTTTACGGTCGTGAACCATACTTAGTTCAACATAAAACCTGATTCTGACCTGCAAATTGCAAAAAAACGTGAGAAATTTTGAATATCGCGTGTTATCCTGACGCTTTCGCCCTAAGTATCAGTGAAATACTCAAGGAAAATCAACAGAATGTATTTTCCCAACAATATCCAACACACGTAGCTTCATCATTTACAGACAAATGTGTATCCCGTCTAGAGGAAGTAATTTTTAGATCTATTAATCTGAGGAAGCGACTGTAGATGTAGAACACAATCCGCAATAGGGTGGAAAGAATAGATTCTTTAACTCCTTTGTATTTTGTTACATAACTTGCTTTTATAGACCGACCGATATATGTAGGTGGACCCAGCTGGGTGATTGCGTAAGACACTATCAGTAGCAATGGGTTTGATTTTGACAGTTCAGCAACATTCATTGCGTTGTTGACGTTGTTGAGAAGACAACTTTTTCGTACTTATGAAGCAATGGATTAGCATTATCCTTTAAAATGATTAAGATTGAGACTGCAGGTTTAATCGAGTATTTTCTTTGATAGCTCTTGTCGCTGCGACAAACTGTAGAGGCAGAGTTCTCGCCGGCAATGTGAACAGTGAGATCAACTGTTAATATACCTATCTCTTTTACTGACGCGGGACTTACAATGCGTGCCACGAAAGATGAGACTTGACACACCACGTGGTTTGACATGCGCAGTACACGATTTTAGGTATCTTTAGCGGTATGAGGTCTGAGTGCGGGACGGGACCGGACGTCATATGGGCGGCGGAAAGAGCGGGGGAGGTGGGGTCAAGTCTCATCTTTCGTGGCACGCATTGTACATCTATGCTTTAGATGCGACGCTCTGTTCTTTTCCAACGTGTCCCGATTACGGCCAGATATCTACTGAATTGATTCTACGATTTGTAATGAACTTTGCTGGCAGATAATTTTCCAACCTAACTCAACAGGCGATCAAATTAACCTACAAACAATACCTCCCCACAAACACTAAGCTCTAAACACATATACAGCATCCGAATCTCGCTCCCAAGTTGTATGCCATTAATTGCATTGTTGCATAATGTTCTCGAACGCATGTGAACTTGCCACCGCCTCGCCGACGTGTGGATAAGTCTTGTTAACAGTTTCTCGGTGGGTAACCTTGTTTGCTGGCTAAGTTAAGATGTAGGAAAGATTAGATGGAGTGGGTAGTGTTTCGATGAAGAAAGATTTGTATCCTTGACGTGTTTTCAACCGAATAGCATAGAAAATCTATATTTTTGTGAATGAGTCTTCTCTTCACCTGTAACTAATCCGACGGAAAGCAATGGATAAGGTATAGATAGACCTTATCTTATAAATATCATAGCAAATAGCGCTTATCTATCTATACAAGGTGTAACGTTAAATGCGCAAAACCTTTAAGGGATCATTGTACTCATCATTATGAACAACTTTTACTATGGGACCCAAGCTGAAATCGCGAAAAATAAATCAGTTATTTCCTTCATTTATGCTCGCATAACTCGTCAAAATGTACTAAACAGCTGATTTTTTTTTGCGATTTCAAGTTTGGTCCCATAGTAAAAGTTGTTCATAATGATGAGTGCAATGACCTCTTAAGAGGTTTTGCGCATTTAACGTTACACGTTGTATTATGTAAAATTCAAAGTCCTGACTGACTGAGATATCAATGCACAGCCACAGACTAAGTAATAGTACTTGCACAGCGTAAACCGCTGGTCCTAGAGATATGAAATTTGGAGGGTGTGTTCTTTGTGAAGAGTAGGTATCCACTAAGAAAGGGCTTTTCGAAATACAACCCCTAAGAGGGTGAATGGGGAGGGTGTCGCGGGCAGAAACTAGTTGGTAATATAAAAGTTGACGAGTTAAAAGAGATACTAGCATAATAGGTTTTAGATTTTGACCCAAAACAATACCTATAAGAACATTTTCTCTGCACGCAGCTTTTTAACCACATTAATTGACATATTAAATACTGCTCTCGTACTAAAGCTTAGTAAATAACATTGGTGTTTCGGTTTGAAGGGTAAGATGCTAGTAAAATCACTAATTCACAGTTTCTGATTCTGACGTCTTCAGATAAGTTTATCTGAAGACGTCAGAATCAGAAACTGTGAAACTGTCGAATTAGGTACGATTCACACCAACCGGCTCGCATCGCGCCGCATCGGAACGGAGCCGTACGCATGCCGCGGCAGCCGAACGCGCCCGTCGGAGCCGTACCGCTACCGCGGCATACGTTCGGCTGCCGTGATAGCCGTACGCGTGCCGCGGCAGCCGACAGCGTCCGCTGAAATCCGTACGCACTCCAAGCGCCCAGAAGGGCTGTTCACATTGCGCTGCGTAGACGTAAAGTGACCGGCTCCGAACGGACCCGACGGCAGCCGATTGGATGCCGACGGCGCAGTTCGGCGCCGTTCGGAGCCGGTCGGGGCCGGTCGGCCGTCGCGACAGCCGAATGCATTCTGCGACACGTCGCGACGCGTCGCGGGATGCCGACGGAGGTAAATATGCGTAAGTTGCATGCAAATATGAACTGTATTTACTGTTGATACATTTCAATGTTCTTTACCGCATTGTAAAATGCCGCCCGGCCCGGTGCGATGCGAGCCGGTTGGTGTGAATCGTACCTTAGGTAATACTTATTGAGAGTTCTCAATAAGTGTTACCTAATTCGACAAAGTTATACATATAAGAAAGAAAATACATTTATTTAGCACAGACTAAAAGACACACAATACACCAGATAGATAAGTCGTACATCAGATAAAAACAAAGATAAAAATCAAAAATGCAAAGTCCGATGTAAGAAATTAGCAGGAAAGTGTGCATATGAACACACACGGTAGTATGTAGGTAGGTATAATTAATTAACAATCGCATACCTATATATACATTTACATATGTATGAGTTGTAATCGGCTTTACCGCGCGTTTGCTGGTTATAATCTGTGCAAAAAGCTCTTGTTGTGAGCGATGTTGGTGGTGAAATAATGTAGCATTGTGTATTTGTTGCTTTGAATAAGTAGGCATAAATGTGATGAATTCTGAGTTTAGGATAATGGATTTCGTATCTTCTAATACCTGGGTAAACTTTACTTATACAGTAACACTAGCTTCGCCCTGCGGTTTCACCTGCATAAGTCTCGATCCAATGAGAATATACTGTATCATTCTCCGTAAATGCAGTACCAATCATTTTATTACAGGACTCGGTACAGTGGGTAGTGCAATGTCGTGTTGCAGTGTAGTGTCGGTACGAGTGTCGGACACCGCTGAGAGTTGTCGGCAAACTTGTGAGTGACGTCACGTAATGTCTGTGTTGTGTAGGGAGTATGTTATGGGCGAAGAGCGGAGATATTAATGTTGTTCACGGCATTCTTATAGGAAAGACAGTTACACAAACAATCTGTCAGGAATCGCGCAAAAAAGTTTGTTCCCAATATTTTTTCACATTTAGTGTATATAGTACAAAACTAGCAGCGCCCCGCGGTGTCACCCGCATAAGTTTCGATTCCGTAGGAATATCGGGATAAAAAGTATCGTATTATAAACTATCTGTGTGCTAAATTTCATTCAAATCCGTTCTGTAGTTTTAGCGTGAAAGAGTAATACATATCATCCATCCATTCATTCATCCTCACAAACTTTCGCCTTTACATATATTAGTGTGATAGTAGGAAGGATAAGTTTGTCAAGCGGGGTGATTGTGACAACTCATTGTGACTTTTGTAAACTTTGCGGTCTTTGTGTTTAAGTTTCATAATTTAAAACAACATTTATTTTTAAAAGTTTCACGAAAAATTCATGAGTTTATGATAATGAGTACGCTAAGCACGCTTATTATTGAACAAATTAAAACGTGTTATCTATGTTTCTACTAATTAACAACGGTATTAATGTTCACCGCGTAGTATAAAATGGAAACATTACACTTTATGGCAACTGATACATAAATAACTGTACTTAGTTTTATTGCTGTTCATTTTAATTAGCTCGTGTTTTAATTTATTAATATCATTCATGACCTGCGACTTTCGTTACTATTTTTCTTGTTATAATTATCGCATTTTCGTACTAAAATATGCATTCTCTAGAATAGTACTGTGCGATGAACTAGTAGCGAGTAGAACTAGCAAGTGAAAATAAGTTGGCGAGCCGCGAGTGTGTAGTTCCGATAGTTTTGTCACTGGGCTATCAGCGAGTGTCCGAGAGCGACGGGTGATTACTCGCACCACTCGCTTGGGGCGGTTAGTCCCACAGGGGTTTCAGTCGATAGGTAGTTACATGCCAACCTATACCATTGCTATCTATAATTATCCGCTCACGCGAGCCAGCTGAACGCGGGGTTTGCGGGGTTGGTCTCTCGGCGTGAGCTCTGACCGCCAAACGAGCATCAGTGAGCGAGTATTATCTGTGATAGCTCTTATCGCTCAGCGACAAACCAGTGGAACGAGTCCTCGACGGCAGTGTGAAGAGAGTTTAAATGAAAGAGAGGTGTACGACAGAAAAGGATAAAGATCCTTTCTTGTACCTTCACTTACACCTCGATATCTACCTGTCTCTCAACTACCTTCCACTATCTCAGCATCTCTATATAATTTTTCTATCGCATCTAAAAGGGCACTTCCACCATTAGATACTTTACAGCCTCAACATCATCCTCTTTCTCTTGCTTTGCATCTTAAACAGCACTTTTATCGCTCTCACTCCTGCCTTGCGCCACACCTCAGCATCTCCGTTATAATATTGTTCCGTCACATAAAAAAGGTCGCCCCACCATTAGGCCTGAATTTAACATCAAGTCAACCTTAATATCTTCCTCTAAGCTCAAAAGTCTGACAACTAGATTTACTAAGGAGTATCATGGTACCCAGCTAATTGGGTTGTGGAGGTCTGATAGGCAGTCGCCCCATCTATACTAATACTATTATTAATTATTAATATTATAAAGCTGGGGAGTTTGTTTGTTTGTTTGGTTGAACGCGCTAATCTCTGGAACTACCAGTCGGATTTGAAAAATTATTTTTGCATTTGATAGCCCAATTCTTGAGGAAGGCTATAGGCTATTTAACATCACGCTATGACCTTTAGGAGCCGAGCAAAAAGAAAAAAAGTCCGAAAGAACGTTAAGCAAAAACGAAGTAATAGCGTGGGCAGGCGATGCGATGCGACGGGGTGGGTCGGAGTAACAAGAAATTTCACGCGGACGAAGTCGCGGGCAGAAGCTAGTGTAAAATATTCAGTCGCCAACCCCAACATATTTGGGAAAATGCTATGCTGATTGATTAATCTGTGTTGCCTTGCATCTTACACCTGTCTCGCTCCCTCTCCTGCCTTGCACCACACCTCAGCATCTCTATTATATCATTGTTCCGTCCCATCACAAAGGGCGCCTCCACCATTAGTTTCCCTTGGTTAATGCAGCGCCATTGCTGTGTCTGTCTCATTCTGTTATCGGATACACGACACTAAATATATCTGGGTATAGCTTGCATTTCACTGGGTTTTCCTTTTAATGTGTTTTATTATCTTTTGGTCGTGTGTTGTCGTCATTATCATCCATCATAACTTTTCGCCTTTCTTACAAATAACTCTGTTCGTTCTGTTAACACGTCTACACGTACAGGTAACAATTTAAGGCTACGCTGACCGTCTAATGGCGCCCTCATCGTTTGTTTGGTTATTTCTTTTATTTTAGAATGAAAATGCAGAAAATAGTGGCCAATATTGTTTAGTTTTATTATAATCACTAAAACGGAAATTTTAGTGATTATAATAAAACTAAACAATGTAAAACTACCAATTATAATAATATTAACGTATATTCTTGTGGAGCACAACTTAACGTGCTTATTTTCTGCATTTTCAGTTTAAAATAAAAGAGATAACCAAACCAACGATGAGGGCGCCACTAGGCGGTCGGCGCTTGGTCGGCGCCCTCTTAAGCAATGTTGTATCTTACAAAAAAAAAATGTTTTCAAAATCCCCCTTGCAAGCCTAGTGATAAATGCATGATTTTTTATGAGGTTTTTTTTCTCATTAGCAGCTTTGTTTACAGAAGTAGTCGTATACACATCTTAAGAATATATATAATTCATAACGTCCATGAACTGAATACCTACTTACATATTGCATACATAGTTGAAGCCAGCACCAAAATAAATAGACCGATTGCCAAGCTCATTTTTCGACATTTTGAAAACAATTTTCAATTCAGCAAAATGTATTCGAGCCAGTCTGACGACTACATTGAATAACGTAGATCTCGAGAACAAATCGTAGCTACGTGCTTGGCTACGCTGCTACGCCGCTACGCTCGTAGCGCTACGAGGAAATAAGATCCGTTCGATTTGTCTGAAATATTCATTGGTTATCAGTTACAGTATTGAATACATGTTTTATCATGAAGATGGATGGTTTTCCCTATGAAAATAATATTATCATATATCTGGGAAATAGAAGAAATCGAAGTAGGACATTGAATTTGTCCTGAAGGTGACTTGTGCTTTTTTGTGATGTTAATCCTATTATTTTTATAGGTTCGTGAACTATCATTGTTTAATTGATGTAAAGACATCAAATCTATTGGAAAAAGGGCGTGAGTGCCTATGACTACATTGCGACTAAAGAAAATTTCACTACAATAATGAAAATAAATATAAAACGTCACCCAATTCCTAAAGTGTGAGTCCGCTCGCCGCGCCCGCGTGCCCACTATGGACGCTCAAATGGAGTCCTTGTTTGAGTACGCCGCGCCGCGCCCGCCCCGCGCCCGCGCTTGCAGTCTGGCCAAGTCACGCCAAGCACTATCTTTAGTGCCATATGCACTAAAGATTGTTCATATAAAAAAAAAACATTTTGCAATAAGTTTGTGGTAGCCATACACGTTACGATATACTTGCGCAAGTTTAGACTTGCATAAGTCTGCGTGACACCGAATGGCTCATTCGAGCCATTATCATACCTATCATAGCAATTAGCATAAGTAGAAGTACTTATACTAATTCATCCCATACACGTTAATGTATTCTTGTGCAAGTCAAATTTTGCGCAAGTATATCGTAACTTCGTAAAGTGTGTGGCCTGTAAGGATGTCTGCAAGTAAATTACCTACACTTTGTCTAACAAAGCAAACGCTAGCAAAACAATTGATCGTAAAGTATTCTCTTTATTCCTCGTAATTTACGATTGTCGGGGTCAAGTAACAACGTATGTTTATTTGTGAGGCCAAAGGGAATAAATAAGGCGATTGAGACAACTTCGGGATTGAGATAGCTTGTGAAATAATATGTACGGAAATCGCCATTTTGTATCTGAGAATGAGAAGGGAATATGATAGTATCTCGTTAGGGCTGTGTGATGAATAGTATTGTATTATTTCGTGATTGGTAATTACCACTTTTTATTAATGTTAAACTGGCTGAACCGACATACGCTGTCCTGTACAATTTTCAATAATTCATACAAAAATCTTATAGAAAAAATGACGTTCAGGTTTATCCCGATTTTTTTAATTTTCTGCTGAACTTTTCCAAGTTTTCTTTCCGTGACAACCTGATACGGCCTATTACGAACATTTTCAAACAAAATAAAATCAAATCGGTCCAGCCGTTTTCCAGTGATGCGATTACCGACGAAAAAAATAAATAAAAAATACAACGTGTTCTTTAGTTGTCGCCGTTGACCCCGAGATCAGCTGTTTACAAATTATATTGCGGTTTGAAAATATGATTTTTCATAACTTTTTTTGTGTAAGATGCCTATTATGCCTCTTATTTAATTTTTTCTTATTATTAGAATTAATTATCTTTTTGTATGCACATGTTTCTGTGACAAATAAACCTATTTTTCATTATTTCTTTCTGTAAAGTTTTGACACCTTAAAATGTCAAAAATAGGTGAAAATGACATAATTTTTCATGGTGGCCGTTATAACATGCCGGAACCGCTTCCCTAGGAAATCAAAGCTTTACAACATAGAGACAGACCCTTTTCATCTATTTGAAGCGTTTACATAATAAGCGCGGACGTAATACCTTTTCCAACATGGCGGACTTTAGAGATTTTTTTTTCAAACCAATTTTATTTAACAAAGTGAAATACTAAAATAACCATTACACCTGTGGCCAGATACATGAACAAAGAGGATACATACTCTTAGCACGTCTATTTTTTTATTCGTTATGTCGAAAAAGCTTTGTTATCCCATGTTTTAAATTCCAATTGTACAGACGCCAGCACATCAACCTACTACAATCTGTCAGATTTCTTGAATAGATTTTCAATTTTAACGCTAAAGCATAAGGTTCAAAGTTGATTGTGAAAATTTTACAGTTTCGGGTAGCTTGATGTGCTTGGCGTCTGTACCTTTATGTTTTAATTTGGGACGATTTTGTCTTTTTGTTTTTTACCAAACACAGCACTTTAGTAAAATATGCTGGAACGACCTAAACCTTTCTCTGGAATTGTTCGAAAAATGTTAGGCAAGTGTTTTTAAAAATTTCTTGCACTGGTAAGCTTGCTCACCCCTTACCACCAAAGTGTCGAGGGCTCAAGCGGCTTAAGGGTTCACAAGTTGAGACATTTTCTGAACCTGAGGCACGCTGCGTCATTAAACAAACACCACTAAATTACTTCATTTGATTTGACTAGTGCAAGCTAATCGACATAGCCCGAAGAATTGTCAAACTTATATTTCTTTTCTTTTCTTTCTTTGGTGCAGGGCACATTACTCGCAGAACAGATGGCCGATAGGGCCGAAAGGTTCTGGAGTGGCGACTGCGTATCGGAAGACGTAGCGTTGGAAGGCTTCCCACAAGGTGGACGTTGACCTGGTGAAGGTTGCAGGAATCCGCTGTATGCGAGAAGCATAGAACTGGTCGAAGTGGCGGTGCTGGGGGGAGACCCATGTCCAACAGTGGATGTCTTTCGGCTGAAATGCTGATGATTTCACTAGTTCACTCGATTATGATGGCCTCAAAGCATAATCAATGATCGATTGATGAACGCATCCGGCAGCAACGCACCATCTTGCATCGATCTGAACAGCCAATGTCCTCGATTGCCCGCAATTTAGTTTCCGCAGACGTGGTCCTGTCCAAATTCCAATAATTCATACAAATATCCCATATAAAAAAAAAAAACGTTCTGTTTTTCCCAAATTTGGTCAATTTCCGGGATACTTTTTCAATGTTTTACCCGATAAAAACCGAACTCCGACTATTACGAACATTTTGAAACAAAAAATGGCCCATTCGGTCCAGCCGTTCTCAAGTGGTGAGCTTACTAACGAACATTTTTATTTATCTATAACTACATAGATACATAGATCTATACACAATTTGGGTTGTGATTCTAAGCTAAAAAAACAAATTTCTACTGAATCATTACGTGTGTAAATATTTGTTATTTGAGTAGAATCCATTTTACATTATTTTTGTGTTAGTCAGGGCTCAAGTTGGATTTTTAGGCTTGTTTAAGGTAGGTCCACAAACAAACGGACCTTGATTAGAGACTGTTTATTTTCTTCGCTATATTAATGTTAAATATTTTAAAAAGGTTTTTGATTATTTTGTTGTTTACAATAAATGTATCATACTGATACGATTTTTTTTTTATTTCTAACCTCATTTACTATTTGGTTCAACCACGCAACGAAAAGCTCTCAGGGTGTGTAATGTATAGGAGTTAAGACTTACGTACACACATGTAACAAAATATACGTAATATTTATAGCGACCAACCCGTCGCACGGTTTTTACGATTTGCCTAATCATCGAGATTTCTTTAATATAGGTAAATTTAATATTATAATGTATAAACCTACGGGAATAAATTCTCAGAATAAGGGTGAAAACTGCATCAAAAACACAGACGGACACGAAAAAAAGACTTCAATTTATAATTTACTAGCTGCGCCCCGCGGTTTCACCCGCATAAGTGTCGATCTCGTGGGAATATCGGGATAAAAAGTAACCTATATATTAATTAAGAGTGTCAGCTACCTCCATACAAAATTTTATCAAAATTGGTACAGCCGTTTGAGCGTGAAGAAGTAACAAACGTATAAACACACACATACACTCACAAACTTTCGCCTTTTTAGGGTTCCGTAGTCAACTAGGAACCCTTATAGTTTCGCCATGTCTGTCTGTCCGTCTGTCCGTCCTCGCTTAATCTCTGTGACCGTTAGCACTAGAAAGCTGAAATTTGGTACCAATATGTATATCAATCACGCCGACAAAGTGGTAAAATAAAAATTGGAAAAAAAATCTTTTATTAGGGTAGCCCCCCTATATGTAAAGTGGGAAGTGATTTTTTTTTTAATTTCAACCCTAACTTGTGATATATTGTTGGAAAGGTATTTAAAAATGAATAGGTGTTTACTAAAATCATTTTTTGATAATGTCAATAATTACGGAAATAATGGCTCCAAAAGTAAAAAACAATGTGTCCCCCCCCCTCTAACTTTTGAACCATAACTTTAGAAAATATGAAAAAAATCTGAAAAGTAGAACTTTATAAGGACTTTCTAGGAAAATTATTTTGAACTTGATGGAAACAACAGTTTTTGTACAAAAAAGACAAAAAGTTGTACAAAATAATTTCTGGACTGTTTGTTAATATTAGTGTGACTAGCGGCCCGCCCAAGCTTCGCACGGGTGCAATTTATTTACCGATTTTCAGAAATTTTCTTTTATACAAACAACAATTATTTTTTGTTGTGTTCGGTATTGCCAGGACAACCTAGCAATACCGAACACAACAAAAAATAATTATCCAATTTGCGCGAACAGATATTTCGGAGACTTTGTTTTATACTAAATACTCCTATGTAAGGGTAAGGATGCCAGGTACCTACAGATATAAACCGCTAGCTTAAAGCTACCAATACCGTGCTAAAAAAAACCTACAAATATTTTTGTCGCCTCACGAATCAAAAAAGCCATCATGTTCAAACCAGATTTTTTCTGCACCACCCAATGAAATGGGAAACAGCGGAATCAAAATAAACACAGGGCGGAACGGAACTGCTGCTCGTTGAAACGTGAATATGGGGCGAACTAAACGAAGCATTGTGCGTCGCTTTGCTGTTTGAATGTAAAGGTACAGATGTTAAAACATGTAGGTTTGTTTGAATGTTTAAAACTTTTATGGTGTATATTTATTTAATTATTGTTTTAGTACTTAAACACTTCACGTATTTTTACAAAACGAAACCTCGTAACTCTAGTTCTAGCCTAAACCTTTGAGCCAGTAGGTATTTGTATTTTGAACTTTATTCCGACAGTGTTTAAGTTCTTTTCACAAAAACTGACGTTACCCGAGTCTGAGTTGTCAATTTTGCTCTTAAGAACACTTGTCGGAATAAAGTTCCAAATACAAATACTGGCTCAAAGGTTTAAAGTTAGAACTCGTTTTGTTTAAACGACGTTGATTTTTCTCTTGTTTTTGTTTCATTGTTTGGCAAACCTTCCCAAAACCAGTGGAATCTTGCTCACCTTTGTTGGTATTTAAAAGTTGACCTTTAAACAGGTTTGTCAATAGCTGTGTTGTGTAATTTAAAAGAATGAAAGCGTATTTACTTACTTTCTTATTTATTAAAAGGGAAAATTGCAATATTTAGCAGTCGTTACGGGTCGTCAGAAGCCCGAAAGTCGGACAACCAGTCTTACCACGGGGTATCGTGTTACCCAGTAACTGGGTTGTGGAGGTCAGATAGGCAGTCGCTCCATGTGAAATACTGGTATTCAGCTGCATGCGGTTAGACTGGAAGCCAACCCCAACATAATTTGGAAAAGGCTATTATAGGCAAATCGATTGAGGAAAAATTTAAATATCCAGGCTGCTCCTAAGTCTTGAAAAGTTGTCGAACCGGGAATCGAAACCCTGTGCCACAATTACCTTGCTGACTGGCTAACAGTTTTACTATGGCAAGAACTTTATGAGCTCCCTTAAAGTTCTAAAGAGAAGAAGCGAATATTCCATAAGTTTCCATAATACTGAATTCCAAGCTACCCCTACTACTTATATTTTTGTAGGTCAGTGATGAAAGCTGTAAGATTTCCTAGTCTTTGTGAGATGCACGGAACTGCGTCTTGGAGACGCGTGGGCCGTGAAATTACTCTCATTTTGAAAGGTCAGGGGTTCATAGCGAGCTAGTTTGTCAGTTAAAAAGATTTATCAGTTCATGAAGGTTGTGTTTTGAGGTTCATTTGGATGTTTGCAGGTCTTGGTGGGAGAGAAAATATTGATTAAAGTTCTGTTATTCATTACAGGCTACAGTGATATAGTTGGTGGTTGGTGGTGGTTGGTTGTTGGTGGTTGGTGGTTGTTGGTTGTTGGTGGTTGGTGGTTGTTGGTGGTGGTTGGTTGTTGGTGGTGGTTGGTTGTTGGTTGGGTTGGTGTTGTTAATTTGCGACGTTAAAGACATGCCGTGCTACTAAAAAGCTTCTACTTTATCTAAACTATTTTATATACACTTACGACGTATGCATACGTAAGCAAAGGTCGTAAGTTCTTACCCAGGCAGGCACTTTGTGTAAATTATTTCATCACCACTGCTCTCAAAACGGTGAATGAAAAGATCGTGAACGTCCTACAACTCAAATTTCGAAGACATGTGACATCCACCGACCTGAACTGGGCCCGTCTGGTGGATTAGGGCCCACTCCTTCTCACATAGAGGCCTGTGTCCCAGCAGTGGGAACATAGGCTGATTATGATTACATAGGTACAGACGCCAGCACATCAAGCTACCCGAAACTGTTAAATTTTTTCAATTAACTTTGAACCTTATGCTTTAGCAATAAAGTTGAAAATCTATTAAAGAAAATTGACAAATTGGAGTAACTTAATGTGCTGGCGTCTGTACTACATATTATTTTATCTTACAATTGACAGGAAGAAGTTCGTAGATCACTGCTTAGCATCACCTTCAAATTCAAAATAATCTAAAATAAATAGGTATTCTTACTAAGAGGTATTACCCAGTAACGGGGTTGTGAAGGTCAGATAGCAGTCGCTTCATGTAAAATACTGGTTTTCAGCTCCATCCGGTGAGACTGGAAGCTGACCCGAACATAGTTGGGAAAAGGCTAGGCTGGTAATGACATAGGTATACTTACTAATTTGTTGAATTTGTTAAA
The DNA here is from genome assembly GCA_927399505.1 of Luperina testacea. NCBI lineage: Eukaryota > Metazoa > Arthropoda > Insecta > Lepidoptera > Noctuidae > Luperina > Luperina testacea. The sequence goes on along the minus strand of OV656770.1, from coordinate 17,241,308 downwards.
AAAACTATCATTTAGATTTTATTATCTCATACTCAACACTAAAAAACATTCGCCCCCTCTATCATATAGCCACTAATTCACACTAGACTTCATTTGTCGCCGCACCTGTTAGGGCCGGATTAAACTGGATGTAACCAGTTTTATCCAGCCGCCCGATCTCGCCAGCTAATTATATGGATTACGACTAACTTGGAGCGGGTCATTTTGTTCGGGACTATGTTATACAACTTCATTTAGGATAATGTGCTCTAAAATGGTGGATAGTTCGTGTTGGGAGAGAACTTAGACGGTTTTGTTACATGATTATTTATTTTGAAACGGCTAAAGTTGAAACTGCTTATGAAATGGAGGTATTTACTACATATACCTAAATACTTTTGCCTGCTATAAACTTCATTATGGCTTGCAATTTTTGTACTAAGTTAGTTGCCTACAACTACGCACCAAGTAAGATATCAGCTTGTTCCAAACATACATGAAATTAAAAGCATTAGTACAGTACCCACCCGGCGATAAATATTGCACATCGACCTTTGGAATGAGACAATCGGCTAATTTCGGCTTCGTAGAGCGTTATCTCTGTCGCACGAAATACAAACAGTCCGGTATCTATTAGGAGCTGTTAAAACAATTGCTTAAAAGATTTGCTTCTTTTGATAATTATTTTTATTCTTTGTATAAAATACAAAAAAGGTAAAGGTCGATGTGCAATATTTATCGCCGGTTACTGTAGGTACTTTGTTTGTAATGTCTTCCCATTATTACTACAGTACTGATGTTTTTACTTTTATACTTGCTTATATAGTTTCGTGGCGCCCGTGGCTAAATAATAACAGCCGCACAGGTCGATCGATCAGGTTAAGCTACGCTTGCCGCTTGCGGTTGGTCTGTGGATGGGTGACCATCTTTACATACCGAGACCCCTCCGTGCCTCGGAAAGCACGTTAAGGTTCCTTCAAACAGACGCGACACGCGATAAAATCGCGCGCGACACAATTGCACCGCAAGTCGCGCAACGAGCGGTGCCTTCGCGGGCTATTCGCGTCGCGTCGCGCCTGTTTGCAGGAGCCTTTAAGCCGTTGGTCCCGGGTTGTCATTCGTGGATCTTTGACAGTCGTTAGGTAGCCAGAAGTCCAAAGTCTGACCAAGTCTTCCCAAGTGGTATCGTATTACCCAGTAACTAAGTTGTGGAGGTCATATAGGCAGTCGCTCCATGTAAAGGATATATTGATATACTGATATTCAGCTGCATCCGGTTAGACTGGAAGCCGACCAACATAGTTGGGAAAAGGCTAGGCAGATGAGAGTTTCGTTGGGTATTTCCATTTGTGAATTCTCACTAGCACCAAGGCTAGATTTGTGCTCGATTAATAAGTGTGGAGTGGCAGTACTATGGTTCCCTATCAGAGGAAACTTCAATATGCCACTATTGGTACCTTCTGGCGATATTTGGGTGTACACGTGCCTAAAGTCTATTCAAATGTTTCAAATTGATGTTATGTCAAGATAAACAAATATCAACTTTATTTTAATGGCAATTAAGTTGATTTCAGAGTGAGTAGCACTATTGAAAAAGTGATAAAAATGTTTGAAGCTGTAGCGTAAACTGAATTTTATTGTGTAGGAATTTAAGTTACTTTTCCATAAACTCATATTTGTTTACATTTTTGACAAATAAGTCGCGTATGCAGATTACCTTTCAGAGTGAACTCAATGTTATTTTATGTACAAATAGCACAAAGTATTCACGTATTCCATTAACTTAATAACATAGAAAAGCTTTTCGGATTCATACAATACCTCCACTATCAAACGTCCTTCTAATTAAATGTACCACTAGTTATGAAACGTCCCACAATCGGTGTAAGCACCGTCCCACATATGAATTGTACCTTTTGAGCACTCACTGAACATTTATCAAACCTTTCTCTTAGGGTTGACTGTTAATTAACATTTCTTACCGAGACCCTTCTTCCTTAATTAACACAGAATTGATATGTACGGGTGACTGCTTTTACGTTTTATCGTACCCTTATTCAAGGGATGTCAACCTTAATATTATAATGTATGGAAGTACTGGTTTGGGGTCGAAAATGGACCTTTTGTAACATGAAGAGAGTACTTCTTTGCTTTAAGAATTAAGCGAACTTGCTTTTTTTTGTATTTATTGTATTATGTGGGCAGCAGCTGAAAATCAGCGTCAGGTGGTGCACTTTGTGTTGCCATCTGGCATTATGCTGAGCTGAGGCCCTTTTGGCATTATTATTTTTAATCATTTTGAATTTTTTTTTGTTTATTTTTAAGGGTTTTTGTTTTGCCAAATAAACGCAATTTTCTTTCTTCTTTCTATGTAAATGCTACACCGCGGACTACCTACAGTATTTGTCTGTCCTTCCCCTTTTTAAATGCATCCTAAGGTTGTCTTTAAAAGATCGCTCTTAGCGATAAGACCGCCCATTGTGTCACCCTTTGTACAGTTTCTATATTTATGTCTGTAATTTATATGGTGTACATAATAAAGAGTATTCTATTCTATTCTAACTTTACGTAATATGTATTACAGTTCTGGTAAAGTGTAGCCACCTACAGGTATCTTTCAGAACAATAAAAAGCTTCTCTTGTCGATACGAGTTTGTTTGTTTGAACGAGCGAAGGGGAACCGCCGATCGGATTTCAACATTTCTTTATGCAATAAGGAAATATTGGCGTCATCTATTTTTAAAATATTGAGCGAAAAAATTACGTGTGTCTTATAAGATCTACTTACAGAAATAAACATAATTATTCATTTTTTTCTTTTTCTTTTTCAGGTAAGTCAAAAAAATATGGCAAATCAACCTGACATGGCAGCCAGCAGTGAGTGTACCACCTCCTGAAAAACACGACATGGTAATTTTCTTGAAATCCAATGTAAGAACAACCCAATCAGCCCTTACGAATATAACTACAATAATAAAACTCCGTAATCACCGATCAACAAACCTAAAAAAAGTAATTCACGTGGCGGCCATTAAAAGATTCGCGGGGCCGCGCTCGCGCTGTCCAAACAATCAGCTAACGATTCCATTTGCATAATGGCGAATAAACAAACGTTAAAACAATAACACAAGTACTATCATCTGTATGTCCAAGGTAGCAAGTTGACTTTAACAACGCCTGTATGCGGAAGCCGTAAGAGTGATTTTCGTACTTCACGTGTGGTTGACTGAACCGATAAAATTATATATGGAACTTTTTGCTATTAAAATCTTTTTACATTACCATATGTTTGTGTATTATTGATTTTAATCAACAGCGTATGGTATGCTTTTTTTAAATAAATATTTTTGTTAATCTTCTATAAAGGTTGTTCAATTAAGGATTGACCCGTAGCACAGGCTTTACTTAGTATGGGCCCCTGTTTCCTATATTTAAGCTTTTATGAAATATAAACTGTGTACATTTTAAAACTTGTGAGAGAAAATAAATACATTTATTAATATTATATTAATAATAAACCTGAAGCTGATTATTTATTGGGTTGATGGTGTCCTCTTTGTTATTCAGGCAAAAAAATGGATACAAATTTTTAAAATTTCTTCCAATCATGAATGTTGAAAAATACTTGTTACTTACGATTACAAAGTAAAAGGTAATCGAAACCATTTTATTGTTATTTATTATACTACCTGTATCTATGCATAGATTTAACCGTAATTTCCGGAAAAAATATAAATTATCTTAAAATAACTGAGTTTTATGTTTACACTTATTGCATATTAAGTTGTGCATGCTCCATATTTTTACGTCAAAAACAATCATCTATTTTGGCCGAAACACTACTGCGAAAATTGACGAACAATGCGAAATCTAAAACATAACACGTATTGGAAACATTCAATATTCTCGAATAGAACCAAAATTGCGGCGATATGGAAGCCACAGCCTCATATCAATGCATCACACTGCGTCGAAACACAACAAAAATGCAATTGCTTTTGAATGTTTCAAACCGATAGTTGAGAGGTGATTTTGTTTTTTTTTCTGACGACACTTTCATATTTTTGGCTTTATAGGTTCTGGTAGGTGAATAGATGTCTTACAGAATGTCTTTAAAAAAAGGTATATTTTGAAAACCCGTGGCCAGTTTTAACTGTAAATAAAAAGCTCGATCATCTTTAATATACTAATATAATTCTTGCAAATAATTCATATTACCAAAGGTTGGAATATATGTACAGGGTGTTTGGAAGCTGAGTGCAAAGCTTTAAGGGAGTGACCATTTACAGCATTTTGAGTATGAAGCATTTGAAGTATGTTTTTTTTAATTTTTAACTACAAACATTTATTTTAACTACAAACACTGGGAAAAAAATAAAAAAAATATACTTCGTCTAAGATATGTACTTATGGCTCGAAATGCTCTAAATGGTGTCAACTGTCACCCCTTAAGTCTTTGTATCCAGCTTCGAAACACGCTATATAAATATAAATAAAGCCTATTCATTCTAAATAATCCCTTAATCACATTTTACGGTAGGTACAGCGAAACAAATATGTACAAACAAAAAGTTTTTATTCTTCTGTAAAAGTAACAAGTGACACCAAAGAGTTTTTTACCATAAATCTCGAGTGAGCTTGCGGACGCTTAACCGAATTAATTTAAATAATCTAACTAAGTGGTTTTATTAAAACATTGTGCCGCGAACGTTGGAGCTCCGAACTTTGGAGCTTACCGCTACGCCTCGTAGCACTTAGTTCGCTACGTGTGTAGGGCGCGTAGCAAGTTCGTAGCACACCCTCTACGTTCACATCATGCAAAGTTCCCAAATGTGGAATGGATTGAGTATGGATTAAAGTGAATGAACTTTTGAAGTTCTTTTAATAAAACTGAGAAGAATAATAAATTATATGCTTGAATACTTTTCTTTCTCTTTTATCGAATACGCTTTGAACTTAGTATCCTATTGGGAATTTTTATTTCCACAATCGCAATACTCATCAAAAACGCTATTCAGAAGTATCATTTATGTCACAATAAAAAAGTGTCACACGATCCAATCCAAGAATCTTCAGCCATAACTACCATTAAACATCATTTTACGAGCCATACAAATTGTAACACGACCATAACGCGATGTAACTATAAACCGAGCATTGACTATTAAAACGTGGCCTATCGTGTAAAAAGAGACGTGGCTGTTTCACCTTTGAATTTTCAAGCGCGTTTCGCGTAAGTAGGTCTTCAATATTTACTGACAATATTTTCGGTTGGCGGGGTAACAATAAATATTAATGGTTTGTCCTTTGCCCTTTGTGGGTGTTCCTATCTTGAGAGCCAGACGAGCCAGACGTTATTGAATGACGCTCTAAAAATTTTGTTGAGATTGTTTTTCCTGACGGAAATGTTTAGCTGCGAAGGCTCTCATATTTCTGTGGGCGATGGGAGATGCGGGTTAAGGAATATTGTGTGTTCATAAGGCTGTCTGATCAGCGGTGGTGCAGTGGTAATGACCCTGACTTACGAGTCGCAGGTCGTGGGAACCCAGGCATGCACTTTGTGTAAATATTTTCATCACCACACCTCTCTAAACGGTGCAGGAAAACATCGATAGGAAACTGCCATGTCTTAAAACCAAAAATTCGTAGACGTGTGACATCTACTAACCCGCTCTGGGTCCGCGTGGTAGATTGCAGTCCACTCCCTCTCGAAGAGAGGACGCCTGTGTCCCAGCAGTGGGAACATCATAGGCTGATCATGAATATGGCTGTCTGGAATGACTGTTTTCCTTATGGCTACAGTTGCCAGTAGTATGAAATTGAGGATTTCTGCCATTGTATTCCGGGCCTACTATTAATAACATGTCAGAACGCCAGCTGAAGTGTATCCATAATTCCATAAGATGTATTCCCGTTGTCCCCAAGGGTAGGTTGCAGATGGAAACAACTGTTCATTCCAAGATTCCTCTTCATCATCATCATCATCAGCCTATAATGTTCCCACTGCTGGGACACAGGCCTCCTCTCAGTGAGAGGGAGTGGGCCGTAATCCACCACGCGGGCCCAGTGCGGGTTGGTAGATGTCACATGTCTTCGAATTTTTGGTTCTAGGACATGCCGGTTTCCTCACGATGTTTTCCTTCACCGTTTTGTGAGCAGTGGTGATGAAATAATTTACACAAAGTAAAGCGCCTGTCTGGGTTCGAACCTACGACCTACAACTCGTAAGTCACGGCCGTTACCACTTGGCCACCACTGCTCTAAGATTCCTCTTATTAATGTTTAATTATAACATACAAATCGTATTGCTAACTTAAATTACTTAGTTACTAGAATATCAATGCTTTGTTTGCAAAACGTGACGTCTTAATGGGGATCAGCAAAGGCATGTCCTTACACAGCGAGCTTTGGATGTCTAGCTATGTCTCAAACTATGCTCCACCTTCTATCCCGCCCTCTGTGTGCCAAAACTAGCAGTCAAAGTGACTTCTACGCTGCCGCTGACATCGCCGTGGAAATGGCGAAATTTTGGGCCGACAAGATCTGAGATAAGTCGTGCCAGCGACACAAAGTAGCAGAACACATGTATTTTATAACCACTATTTTAGACCGACGAACAAGAGCATTATATTGAGAGAAGTGCTATCGTCTTATTACCGAAATTAACTCCAAAAATACCAATCGATTCTGTAAAAATCTCTCCGTGAAAACTTAGGTGAAGTGAGTTTGTTTTTGCTATGAATTGACACTATTGACAGCTCACTCCACGCTCACTTCACCTAAGTTTTCACGATGAGATTTTTACAGAATAGCACCGCATTACAAGTAACTGTTTCGTTGGCACAATTAAAAATATTGGCTTCGAATTAAACTCCTTCTAATGAATTCCCGATACACTCGCTTGCAAAATTAAACATACCTTTTATCTTTGTAAAAAGTTAATGAATTTTCGTTCTACGAGTACTTTAATGTAAATCTAAGTTTAAAAGACTTCGTTATCATTTAGTCCATTTTGTATAGTATTCTGTTAGTAACGGGTGGTTAAATTTTAAGGGCCGATGTTGAATGTGAACCACACCTAAACGTCAAGTTTTTTTCTGCATTGCATTTGATATTTCTCAATTTCAGACTAACTCAATTTGAACCATGGAAAGATACACATCCGAGCAACGCGTTAAAGTTATTCAGGCTTATTATGAAAATGGTCGTTCAAATCAAAATGCATATCGTGCACTTCGTGATTTTTTCGGTCAATTTAATCGTCCAAATGTGCGTACAATAGAAAAAATCGTGCAAAAATTTGAGGTCTGGAGGAGATGTGAAAACACCAGTGCATGCTCGTACAGCTCGTACTGCAGAAAATATTGCTGCTGTTCGCGATAGTGTGGCTGAAGAGCCGTCCACCTCAACTCGTCGTCGTGCCCAAAAATTGCACCTCTCACGCTCGTCATTAATGAACATTATGCATAGACTTGCATTTACAGGAAGATATGGATTTGGACATAATTATGTGGTTTCAACAGGACGGTGCCACTTGCCACACAGCTAACGAAACAATGGCTCTTTTGCGCGACAAATTCAATGGCCGTGTTATCGCACGTGGTGGCGATGTCAATTGGCCGCCAAGATCATGTGATTTGACACCGTTGGACTTCTTTCTTTGGGGTTATTTGAAAGAAAAGGTGTACGTCGATAAGCCAGCAATAATTCAAGAGCTAAAGGATGAGATAATTCGGCACATTAACGGCATAGAACCTCAATTATGCCTCAGCGTCATCGAAAATTTGAACCATCGGATGGAGGTGTGCCGCCGAGGTCGCGGCGGCCATTTGGCCGATATTTTGTTGCATACATAATTGAACCATACCATATTATCATAATAAAAAGAAATGACAATAATTTCCTAAATAATTTGTGTTTTATTCAAAATCAACATCGGCCCTTAAAATTTAACCACCCTTTAGAATGGGGCTCGCGAGGCTCACTGTTGTTTTGTGTTCATATATTTTTAGTGAAAATGCACGTACTTTAAATGTTATTTGCCAGATAAGTACCGACGATCCGGCTTGAATGTTTCTAGTGCTTTTGTTCAGCTCAATTTTTTTTAAATTATATGTGCTATTGAGACAACAGAAAATAATGTAGAATTTGTTATAGCCATCGGTTGAGGTAGCCCACCGGTATCGGGAATAGGGTCCAAGTGGCAGTAAGGGCTCCAGAGAGAGGATCCTTCTAACAATGTGGGCCGTGCCCAGAAATACCGCTTTCTGAATCAAGTCCTTGATCCGGCTGCCCAACGAGAGCCTCCTCAGGTTATTGGTCGAGGCTCTTGGCTATAAACCCATTGGCTGTCACGTCTATCGACACGATGATCGCATACACTCTCACACTTTCGTCTTTATAATATTATTATAAAGGCGAAAGTTTGTGAGTATAGTGCGATTGTGCATCAGTAAAACACATTAAAAAAATAACTAACGCTACACGTGCGCACGTTAAGCCGTTGGTCCCGGCTGTCATTCGTGGATCTTTGACAGTCGTTACGTGTAGTCAGACGCCCGAAAGTCTGACAACCAGTCTTAGCAAGGGGTATCTTATTACCCAGTAACTGGGTTGTGGAGGTCAGATAGGCAGTCGCTCTATGTAAAATACTGGTATTCAGCTGCATCCGGTTAGACAGGAAGCCGACCACAACATGTTGGAAAACGCTAGGCAGATGATGATGACAACTTACACTACAAAACATACAATAGGCGGCAGTTGGTAATGATACATTACATACATGCTAAAAAAATATCATAGCTGCATTTACAACGGATGAGCAGAGTGTGACTCCAGGAGTTTTTTTATTCAAAATTGTTTAGTATCCCTCCATTTCTTTATGCTCATACTTGCGCCACAGGTAAATAACCTCATAAAACAGCCCCTCTGAACCTACATTCACTTTTAATAATAAAACCCTTTTTCATCCCTCTCAAATACTTCATTTTCATCCTCCAGGCTACTCATACTTTTAAAAACATTATCTAAAAGGTAACGTGCCATCTTTTTCTTTGTGCAAACGAATTTCACGTGCGCTGAATGGCAAACGTATCAACCCGGATATCTCGACCCGGGTATCCGGGTAACCGGGTACCCGGTCCAAGGACCCTTGATAGCAATGTCCGCGATTTTGATAAAGCTCCTGTTCAACTCAGATTTCTGACAGTCCGTATTTGTTAGGCAGGTTTAATTTGATACTTTATACTAGGCCATGCAAAGTGTCATTTGATTTTTCCATTTGGTGTTTCTCAATAGCAGCCCCGGTGTCTGGAATTATTCCCGGTTATTGGCAATTATAGGCTCGACCCCTAGTACATGCACCTTAACGTAACTGACGAAATGAAGGTTTTCTTTACGTACACCTGTGCCCAACCCTACGGGGTAACAAGGCGTGATATTATGTATGAGGTCATAAGATAGCTTATTTTCTTTGAAAACAATATTTTTGTTTTTTCGTGAAGGGGACTATAGGAACTAAACGCAAAAAAACGCAAGTTTTATAATGCCTAAAAGTACGTATATGATTGACTACAGTAAACAAAATCAGAAAAATATATGATTTTCTTCAGGATTTATGCTAGTTAAATAGTGTGTTGAAAACAATTTGATACGATAGAAAAAAAACCGGCCAAGAGCGAGTCGGACTCGCGCACCGAAGGTTCCGCACCATCATAAATATGTTTTTAAATTTTCGGCGAGGCCTTTATTCGTCAGCGAATTTTAACACTGCACTGCGGTGTAGAATATTGCAGTTTTATGTCAGCGCCATCACTTGACCGATAGCGGAATTAATGTAACTTTTGTTGATGATTTCTGAAAAAGTGTGCGATTTAGAGACTTTATTTTATTTTTCCTGTAATCTTTACATAAACTTCTATCACATAGAATAATTACAGATTTTTTAGACCCCCATTCAGCACCAAATTTGACAGATTGTTGTAACTTGATGTGCTGGCGTCTGTACAACGAAACAAATATAAACTTTAAAACTAAAATGAGTGCAATTTAAAAGCGATACAATGAAGATAAATTCTTCATTTTCCTCTTGATGGAACAATGAGAGAGATAACTATGAAATTCCCGAGAAAATGAATATTCTTAACAAATGTTCTACAATACAAACTCCGTGTAATATCAACTTTACATAACTCGAAAATTTATGTCATAATCCACAAGAATCAGTCGTGATAAGCTTGAAAATTGAATAAGTTCGCTCAAAGTTAGCTGAACGAAAACGAACGAATGAACGAACTGTGGAATTGACATTAACCATGAACTCTGTTGAATGTACAGACGCCAGCACAATAAGCTACCCGAAACTGTCAAATTTTCCCAATCAACTTTGAACCTAATGGCAGCCCCATCAACATCCTGAACCCGTTATTATATTGGACCCGTAGGGCGCTGTTGGCTCACAGACCGCACGTGTAAAATGCTTGGCAATAAGCTTTAAATTTAGTAAGGCCATTCCAAGTTTTGAACTTTAGTCGATTTTATGGTTTAGCAATAAAGTTGAGAATCTATTAAAGAAATTTCACAGATTGTAGTAACTTGATTTGCTGGCGTGTGTACTTTCAACAAAAGAGTTTCGTAATCTTACAGTATAAAAAAACTTTCCACCACACTGAAAATGTTTATTTTTGTTGTGTCCGCACACAAAGTGCCTGTCTGGGCTCGAACTCACGACCTACAACTCGTAAGTCAGAGCCGATACCACTGGGCCACCACTGCTCTTCTGTCTTATGTACAGACGCCAGCACATCACGCTATACAATCTGTCAAATTACTTTAATAGATTTTCAACTTTATCGCTAAACCATAAGGTTCAAAGTTGATTGGGAAAATTTGACAGTTTCGGGTATCTTGATGAGTTGGCGTCTGTACCAAATACTTAACACTCTTCTTCTATACCATAAAACCTTCGTAATTATACTATTTAAACACTGTACAATTAGCCCCTTACTAATAAACGTATTATATCAGATGAATAGTTACACACCGACTTCTCTCTTTCAGTCGTCAGTAATTTGACTTTCGAAAGAAGAAGACAAAGCGTTGTGTAACTATAAAGCCGCTATATAACGTTTATTAGTCAGGGGGTTAGGCTACTGGTCATACAGGCACGCCGCTCCCAACCTTTCTGCAAAACATTGCCAATAAAAATACCTGTGTACCTATTTCTTTGTTTGACTGTACATTACATTTTTGTTTTGTCTCACCTTTCGAGACAAAGTTATGGCAGCTTGGTGGATAAGGAGCTTAAATGTAGTCCTGTGTACCTATTTCTTTGTTTGACTGTACATTACATTTTTGTTTTGTCTCACCTTTTGAGACAAAGTTATGGCAGCTTGGTGGATAAGGAGCTTAAATGTAGTTACTGTACTTCCGTATGCCTCTACGCTTTTCTAATCTATGAGACACGGTTTAATTTTTGTTTAGGATTATAACTTTTGTTTATTTTGGGTTTTGTTTGTGTTGGGATGCGTGTTGATCTTATGTAGGCTACGGAGCACTCCCTTTATTATGACTCTGATTGTATGCTTTGACTCATAATAACATGCAATACTCGGTTAGGGGCTGTCCATTAATCACGTGAGGCTCGAAAGGGGGGGAGGGGTCAATAAAAAATCACGAAATATCACAAGTGGGGTGTAGTAATAATACAACGTGTTTTTTTTGATATCCCATAACTCTAGGTCATTGTACTCATCATAATAAAAAACTTTTACTATAGGATCAAACCTGAAACCACGAAAAAAAATCAGCTGTTCCCTACTAGTAAAAGTTGTTCATAATGATTAGTACAATGACCCCATAGAGTTATGGGATATCAAAAAAAACACGTTGTATATCACTTGTATTTATTTCTTGATTTTTTGAAATTTGACAGATTGTAGTAGATGTGCCGTCTATACCTAATCTCTCATTTACATAAAGGAGTTGATGCCTGGCTAACTGACAAAAGGTCAAGAAACCGAATCGTCCTCGTCCTAGTCAAGGTAGAAATATGAAGGTACTGTGCGCTTTTGTCTCTATGTATTCGATTTTGATTCGTTTCAATTCGATTTTGATACGTGCTCGTTATGACGTTATCGTGTACGGAAATTCAAAAGCGTCTTCGTATATTTCCATTAATTTTACATCCTTATGTTATCGTGATGCCGTGGACGTCCACGATAATGTCGTGACCATAAAATCGCACACAAGCACCAAGAGTTAATCCTCGAATTATACTTATCAAATAATATACCACAACCAAATAATTTGTCTGAACTCTGACCCCATACTCAACAACACTCGTCTAATTGACGTTATTGAGATTTTAGGGTTAACGTTCGTGAAAATTATGGCGAGGCTCCCATTGTTTTCTATTATCTTTAGCCCGCAACGGTTCGGGTCGGTTATTAATAATAACAAACGTTCTCACACTTCAGGTAAGGGCGCTATTATTGGCACAAGCCACAATAAACTGACTTTTGCGAACCATTAGCACCTAATAAGTGCTGAAGGGTAACATGTGTCGAGTTAGAATGAGACAAACACTGTATTTTTACTTGACGTTCACACATTCGCTAGTAAAGCAATAAGGCTAGTTCACAACAGCGGGGAAAGTCCCGTATTTAAATGAACGGTTGCATTCTAATCTGTCTTAAGGTCATAGCACACGTATCAAATCGGAAAGGGATCAGCACCGTATCGCCTTTCGCCTCGCCGTCAAACAGGCGTCAACCTAACGTAAGCACGTAACCAAAGCGGATCAGAAGCTCCGATACGTCGACTCGGCTACGACTAGGCGACGGACGCCGCGTTTACGGCTGACGCTGACCGCTGGTTGATGGTGCAGCAGGCAGGCTGAAGGGGCGAGAGGGGCAAGGGTGGAAGAAGAGAATTAGAAGAGACGTAAGCGCGGGTACGGAGAGACGTAAGCGCGGGGACGACGAGCCGTAACGCACCGCACCGCGGTTCGTGAGCTTGTCCCGAGGCGAGGCGATTACATTACGATTCCGATTAGAGTGCGTTGCAGTAGGGAGTTTCATGCAAAGAATACCGAACGGCTCGAGTTGATACGGAGCCGATCCATTTCCGATTTGATAGTGTGCTATGACCTTAAATCTGTCAAAACTAACGATCAATTTCCAACATTTTTGACAAGTTTTTTTACATTGATTGTCGTTGAGATGAGAAGGCCAATTCCCGTAATTAAAAACTTGTCAAAAATTCAGGTAAATTAAAGGTACTTTTGACATATAGAGACAAAGATCAGACTGAACGTAGCTCAATACAATTGTGTGCATAACCATAAAAATAAGATACTCGATCTTGTTTTGACCGATAACACGGTGAAGAGTTTAAATATGTCCAAAACCCCTCTAAGCAAGATAGACTCATATCATCCCCCCCTTGAATTCGAACTGCTGTGTAACTTGCATGAGGAAACCTTAAGCCCTAACCATGAGGAGCCAAAATTTAAGTTCTACAAAGCTGATTATAGCAATATTTTACAGGAATTAAGTGAAATATCATGGCAAGACTTGTTTTCACAGTGTGAAAATGTTGACGCAATGGTGGACTCATTTTATAAAGTCATCTATAATGTTATTGAGAAATATGTACCTAAGACTAGGTCTAAGAATTGCAAGTATCCAGTTTGGTTTAGCAGAGATCTTGTACGCCTGCTACAAGAAAAAAATAAGTACCATACACTTTGTTCCAAATTTGGAAACCCCTTAGATAAAATCTCATATCGGTTACTAAAAGACAGAGTTTCAAAATTAATGCATATGAATTATAGGCAATATATAAAGTCAATCGAATCTTCGATCACTTCTAACCCTAAGCTCTTTTGGTCATTTTTAAAGAGTAAACGTAACGGTAACAGTACGTACCCTTCATCAGTACATTACGAAGATGCCAAAGGTAATAACGGAGCAGAGAACTGCAACATATTTGCCTCATGTTTTTCATCTGTTTATAAACATTCTAGTGGCAATACTGTTGATGATAGGGCTAAATACGGCATTGCGCAATGTAAGCATTCTGATTTTCTAACCCAATTGACATTAAACACGGATTCAGTAATTAAAGCTTTAAAGAGACTTGACCCTTATAAGGGGCCAGGGCCCGACGGACTGCCTTCCATTTTTGCAATAAAATGTTGTGACTTTTTGGGAAAGCCTCTCTCCATGATTTATAATAAATCATTGAGCACAGGTTGTTTTCCGAAGACTTGGAAAGAAGCACGAGTAGTACCGATTTTTAAGTCGGGTGACAAGTCCGCCGCGAATAACTATAGACCAGTATCTATTCTGTCTGTTTTTGGCAAGGTATTCGAAGCTTTGGTTTACCCTATACTCTCGTGGCATGTGAAACAAACTTTGATGCCTGAGCAACACGGCTTCATGAAGGGCCGTTCGACTGGAACCAATCTTGCGTGCTTTATATCGGATTTAGTCTACGCCGTAGACAGTGGATCACCTGTAGATGTAATCTACACCGACTTTAGCAAGGCGTTTGACAGGGTGGATCACAAAATATTAACTAACAAATTACACACAATCGGAATTGCAGGAAACTTGTTGAAGTGGTGTGAGTCTTACCTTGTTAAACGCACTGCTAAAGTGGTGGTCAACGGTTACTCGTCAAACCTGTTTCTGACACCCACAGGCGTACCCCAAGGCTCCCATTTGGGTCCGCTGTTTTTCAATATATTTATTAATGACGTGGCGTCTTGTTTTGTACACTCGAAGATATATTTATACGCAGATGATCTAAAAATTATAAAACGAATTGAATGTAATCAGGATCCATATAAACTCCAAGAAGACTTAGACCGTTTCTCCCAGTGGTGTTTGGACAATAACATGTTGCTTAATGCTGATAAATGCAATCATGTGCATTTTTCTAGGAAAAAAGGACCGTACTTTCGTAATTATAAAATAAATGACCAAATTATTCACGAAAAAGAAGTTATTCGTGATTTGGGGGTTTATATTGACAATAAGCTTCGGTTTAATATTCACGTTGATAAAATTGCTACTAAGGGGTTTAAGATGTTGGGTTTTATTCTACGTAACTGTAAAGGTTTTAAGCATGCCTCAACTAAAATTGCGATTTTCAACTCAATAGTCAGATCAGGCTTAGAATATTGCAGCATAGTTTGGACTCCACTCTACGAAATACATAAGCGTCGTTTGGAATCAGTGCAGAAAAGATTTCTTTGGCACTTGTCAAATCACTGCAGTAGGGCCAGAAATCTAACTAGCTACAGTACACGCTTGAAACATTTCAAACTTATGAGTTTGGAAAATCGCCGTATGCTCTTGGATCATCTGTTCCTGTACAAAATAATGAACACCCATATTGATTGCTCGCGGTTGCTAAGTCAAATAAATTTGTATGTACCTTACAAGCTTGCTCGTAGGTCCAGGTATCTGTTGCTCCGCGCTAAGGGCTTTAAAACCAATCTGGGTCATTTTTCCACCATTAACAGAATGCAGATTCAATTTTGTCGCCTGTCATGCTCACCCAGCGTAGATATTGATATGTCTTACTCTTTACATAAGTTCAAGGCTGCCTTGTATAGGGCTTTATCTTAAGAGTGAAAAGTTAATAGTGTGGTTTCTTTTGTTTTCTCGTTCACTTAAATAATCTGTATATTATATAAGTTAAATATGTTTTGTAACTATATTTCCTAATCCTATGTTTAATGCATGCCGTGGCAGCCTTTAATTAAGGCTACACTATAAAATGTTATAATAACATGGGGATTTTAACATGTATTTTTGGTGTATGCTTTGTTGGTTGTCCTTAAATAAATAAATAAATAAACGTTCTTAAATTTCGAAAATTGCCCCCTAAGATTGCGACTAGCATTAGAAAGATTTTTAAATAGGGGAATTGGCATTCAGAAATCACTAAATCTCAAACGTAGTCGGACTAGCGGGGATTCAGGAGGGGCGGGACGTGGAGGACCCCCTCCACGTCCCGCCCCTCCTGAATCCCCAGATCAGGGGATCAGACCGGAATAAATCATTTGAAACATCGTTCTGTCTCTCTCAAATTCAAACGATTGACACAACAAGAACGATGTTTTAAATTGGTTAGTGTTTAATGCGGCTGTCCCATTTCAAAACCTAGTAAGGGACACGTTTTACAAAAATCATTTTATTGCATAATCTTGCTAACCTAGAAGCTCTCTACCAAATACAAAAACACCAGCGTTTTAAACTTACATAAAAGGAGATATATTTAAACATCGATACCTAGTAAGTGCACCTTTCACTCCCTAGTGAGCATTTAAAACCTAGTAAGTCACTTTAACCAATTCAAAAAAATACATTCCATAGGTAAACCAATATTACGTTTATGCGCTCTCCTGAAGTCCTTACTAGGTTTTGAAATGGGGCAGCCGAATGTAGGTATCCATGTATTAAGTGATTAGTATCTAGTGCAAGCGGGCCTAATAGATCTTAGCACTAAAGTCTGAAAATTGTGTGTAAAAGACTTGCGACGTGTGTAAATAAACATATTCTAGTCTCATTTGCTGATGGGCATGAGCTTAAGCGACACTTAAGTTTTACGTGTATATAAAACTCATGCGTGCTCAGGCGTGCTCATGCATTGCATATAACATAGTACCTAAAAACACCGAGCTTATTCCACGATTGGGCCAGTGTGCAATCGCCATTGGCTTTATACATACAACTAATATTGTTACTTTTTGTACAGTTTAAAAAAGATAATCCCCCTTTTTCGAATGGACTGTACGGCTACCAGGCTTTTAAGGCTCCTACAAACAGGCGCGACACGCGATATAAACGCACGCGACACAAAGGCACCGCTCGTTGCGCGACTTGCAGTGACTTTGTGTCGCGCGCGATTTTATCGCGTGTCGCGCCTGTTTGAAGGAGCCTTTAGTAATACAGATAGACTGAACAATATAAGCTGCGAATTCAATACATATGGCACAAATACGGTCAACAACGAAAGTCTAAATCTAAATTGACAAAAAAAAACACAAGCTGAACCTCCACAACGCAGCTTTTGTGTGTGTTACACAAAAGCTGGGTTGTGGAGGTCAGAAAGGCAGTCGCTCCATGTAAAATACTGGTATTCAGCTGCATCTGGTTAGACTAGAAGCCGACCCCAACCCAGTTGGAAAAAGACTAGGCAGATGGTGACGATGATCTAAATTGACACAAAAATTTTTGATACTCGAGTTTTATCTAAGAGGAAGCGCCATTGGAGCCCGCGAAATTCAAAGTTTCTTACGTTTTTTGCAATGAACAGGTCTATGTCAGGTTATAAGTTGAATAAAATATGATCCATATAAATCTATTGAATGATTATTTGATGATATATCAATCAATAGGGTTATACGGACATAAAGGGTTGTATTGATGATTTTAATGATTATAATTCTACTCGATACGGTCGCGAATCATATTTTGTTCATTATAAATTCTGAACTACGTGAAATACATGGGGGAATTAAGTATTTCACGTAGTTCGGAGTTTGTGTTATTTTATTTAATATACAGTTCAACAACGTACAAACAAATAATGTGGTTTTCAGTTCTTGTTCAGTGTAAAACAGAAATGTTAACTAACTTTAATTACTGACTCTACATACATATGAATGTTTTAACAAGCTCAAATGTACAACAGCTGTTCACAAAAATACACATATACAGCATGTTAACTAACAGAGGGCGTTCCCGTTAACCCGCAATAGTATAGCATCCATACATGCTAAAAAAAATATTACCATTCGAAAATAAAATGTTTTTATTTTTTTTTATATTAAAATATTCACTAAAAATCGTAAATTGATACTCTATTTATTTAATTAATTCCAATTTATTTAATTAAATAAATTCCGACATTGCTGTCCTTCAAGTACGCGTGTACAGAGTGTTTCTTTAACGTATCAATTTACGATTTTTAGTGAATATTTTAATATAAAAAAAAAATAAAAACATTTTATTTTCGAATGGTAATATTTTTTTTAGCATGTATGGATGCTATACTATTGCGGGTTAACGGGAACGCCCTCTGTTAGTTAACATACTGTATATACGGTGGTGAAAAATGTTACACTTGAGAAATGTGACTCGCTCATATTTTTTGTGTGAAATTTTAAAACCCAGCTAACATTGTTACAGTTTGAGTGGGCCCGAATTTTGTGGTTAGTTAGTGGTTGTTTTAGCTAGTATTAATCTTGTTTGTCATCATGTGCCTAGCATTTTCCCAACTGTGTTGGGTTCAGCTTCCACGCTAACCGTATGCAGCTGAATACCAGTATTTTATTACATGGAGCGCCTGCATGTCTGAGCTCCTTAACCCAGTTACTGGGTAATACAATGCCCCTTGTTATTATTAATTTGAATTGTGTAATGTGAAATGGATGTAGACACATGTAGAATTATAAAGTATGTGTTTGGTTTTCGGTGAATTAAATTTTTAATGTTTTTTTAGGAATGATTGTTTTTTATAAAGTAAATGATCAAGTTGTTTTTTTTAATTTTTTTTTAGTAAATGGTAATTTGATCTTGAGTTTTAAAAGAGTCTACACGAGCGACAAGTCTTGAATACCAACGCAGTAAATTGACTGACTTGTGCTTTTACCACGGCATGGCATACTGTATACATATATGTATCTCTATCTACAAAATAAATATGTCATATAGGTATAAAAGAAGCTAAGAAACAAACTCGACTTAAATAGAAAAACAGAAAAAAAAATCGCACGTCATTTTAAAAATCGTGATATTCTCAACTCTATCCCAAAATCCTTGCTACCGTCCGTACTTCGGATTACGTTGAGTACCTACATAAGCCGGGAACATATGAAACTGGAATATCCCGTGCATCACCTGCACGTTTGAGGGTTTTCTCAGCACTTACCTGGTTCTCATACAGCAACGCTTTAATCTAAGCTGTCTTGCAAGTAATATTTTGATATTACTACAGTTTCTTGGAGTACGGAGAAAGGTAATTGAAGTTTGCAGCTCTTGTGAAGTGAAGTTTATTATTTTTGAACTAGAATTGTTTTGTATTCGGAATATATTCTATACTATAGTAAACTAGAGAGCCGAAGAGAAATACGAGTGAAGTTAATTCGTATTTCTCATTAGAAAAAAAATATTGGACTACACGAATGTGATAAACTAAAAACCGTTCTAGTTTTTCTTTAATAATTTTCTACAAACAGGATAAATTACAACCGAGCATTTTCATTATATCATTTAGATTCACACGTATCAAATATCAAGATTCTTCATGCTACAGTTAGCCTCGATCATAAAGCCCCTTGATTAATCTTGATCCTAAAAACAATCCACATTTTACACTCGACAAGACCGCACACAAAAGAACCTTTACACAAATATTTAATTGTACTCGTACCAACCTGTTGTATTGAAATCTCTTTGTTCAGCAAACCGCTGCCCTTTTAAATCAATAATCGCCGGGATTTTACACGTTGCTGACGACCTAGATTTATTAATTGCACGTTGCATCCATCTCAGGCCGGGCCCGGCATAGCCACGTGAGTGCCAGCTAAAACCACCCGGTGCTGGTATGACCCGGTTAATAACCGCCGTGAACCGGTACGTACTGCTTTTGTTCGGTAATGAGTGGAATTATTTCGCTGAATTATTTTATCTTATGATGGAAAGTGCAATAAACATTGCAGTTTATTTTAAATACTCGCGTTCTTTACACATGATTGATTCTACGAATTCGTTTTGGATGATCGTGTTTCAGATCTGTATACTTGTTTAAACCTTACACACGGTTGTATAAACTATCAGGTCAACAATATCTGCGTCTATTCTGTAAAAATATGACTGTGAAAATTTAGTTGAAGTGAGCTGTCTATAGTGGCATTAGATGGAATGACAACTCACTTCAAGCTTTCACCTAAGTTTTCACGGTGATATTTGACTGAATCTAGATTGTATTGCTATCGATAACTAGAATATATTTGACTGCTCTTACCGTACAATACCGGTATCTACTCAAATCATTTCGCATAAGATAGGTATTCCTACCTATCTGATACGACTTCAAACCATCTACAATTACACTCGGAGAAAGGTCAAAACCGTTCCAGGACGTTGATTAACCAGTTTGAACCGCTTTTGTCCAGTAATCTCAGAAATTATTCCACATCGCTGACTAGTTCGTCCGACTGTCCGATTTCGAAGGACACCATTGAAAGGAGTCCGATATAATATCCAGCTTTTGTTTAAATCCGTCTTAAATTGAATTGTTTAATTAATCGCTGTCTGGTTTTGTGTACTGAGTTGATCTTTGAGGGGGTTTAATTAAATTGTTTATTGTTTTGGATATAGGTACGGCAGCTAAACAATGAGGACTTGAGCCTTCCACTGCTTACCGCGAGGTTATAGCCAAAGGCGTATCGTGAGATGACTTATTAGTTGGCAAAGGTATTTCTTTATGTTTATTTAAATTCAACCATAACATGAAAAATATATTAAAAAAAAATTGAATAACATACCTAATCTATGTGAATACATTTTTATGAAAAATAAGCAAAATAAAAATAGGGCATCAAAAAATTCGACGGCATCGCTGTCAACAGGAACATTGCCCAAAAGGCTGGTAGCTTTGCCACGTTGTATGGCAATGCTAATTCTTTGGCCAAGAAATAGGCCAGCCCTTTGGTCACGTGAAGAGTCGACTAACCGCTTGGCGATATCTCGAAAAACCAAGTGGGCATTCGGACCCCATGGCCCTAGTGTTTCAACCCCAAACGGCTCGAAGATATAACTCCCAATTAGGTTGGAATATTTTCGCCGTTTGAGGTTTTCTGCACCACATTTCTTCATTAAATATTCTTACAATACACAACTTGGCCTTCTCGTAAAATATATTCAGATACCAAAATTGGATCCTTGAAAGTAGCCATCCAACTTTTGACTAATCACTAGGGGATACCAGTCGGTAATGACAACCGAATCTCCTTTCTACCCGACTGCCTCAGGAATAACAGAATTGCTTAATTTTAACGTGTGTAGACTGGATGCCGACCCCAACATAAAATCCATTTGGGAAAAGGCTAGGCAGATGATGATACGTCTTTTAATTTAGTACCTACGGTAAATAGTTATCTGTACATACATTTTAGTAGTTTCAATGACGATGTGTATAATTATGTGTTAATTAGTGTTGGTACCGTACTCATGTTAATAAGGATATAGTTATCGCCGAGTGCGGGGTGATGTCATTCACACACGTTTGAAGAGATGCTCTGATTTGAATAGTAGGAATTTGAACGTTAATTTGTTTGGGAATACTCGTAGTGTACTCGAGGATGTATTTTGTTATGGTAATGGAAGGAAACTGACAAACCGTGAATGCTTTGTAGTTAGAAGAGTGAAGAAGGTTTAGGTTTAGGCTATACGACAACAACGAATACACAATTTGTGAATATTTCAATCCTATTACGGTTCATGAGAGTCAGCCCGCTGACAGAGACGGACGGACAGTGGAGGCTTAGTACCTAATAGGGTTCCGTTGGCACCTTTTTGGTACGCAACCCTGAAAAATGAGTGTGTACTTATGACCACACGATAGAATTTAAAACTTATGACTGGAGCTGAGTATATGCAATTCAGCGCCGAGTATACACGATTCAGCGTCACCGACCGACTGGAGCCGAGTGTATGCGATTCAAAGCCGAGTATACACGATTCAGCGTCACCGACCGAGTGGAACCGAGTATATCCGTTTCAGCGTCACCGACCCGAGTTTAAAGGTTCAGTTTTATTCACTGTTTAGAATAAACGCTAAGTGCGCCTGAAGAAGTTTTCACTTCAAAAAAAGTCGCATATATGCAGGGTCATTGACACACCACAGTATATTTCAGTAGGTGCATAATATATTTTTTAACTGTTCACAGATGTGTCGGCGACAATAACTTTCAACTGCCGACACAATTTGATTGATGGACGGCTGTATAGATTTTTATGGACCACTGAAAAGTACACGTGAATAGATTTATGTGATATTTTGCGTTCAGATCGAGTGTCATCGTTATTTTTTTCACTTTGTTTTGTTTTTTTTGAAGTCTGTTGTTTTTTTTGTAAAAAAGTTTTGTCTTGTGCCGATCCCAACGCTCCTGTGTCAGTCTCATTGGAACTCCTTACCCCCGTTTTCCGGCCGTAGTGATTATTGCCTGAAAGAAAACTGTTAAATTGGTGTGATTGTTTCATGTATATGTATATATTCGAACATCTAATAATTCTCATTTTGCGTTCTTAAAAATATTATTGAACACTAACATAATGATTGCGCGGTTTGTCACAGTTCTAACCTAAACCGTTAAAGTTTGTTCGGGGTACCCTAGCTTGGTTTCTGCGACCAACTGTGAGAAATGTCCAGAAAGTTAAAAAGAGGATCAATTATTAAAAAAAGTGTGCATCATTAGAAATGCACATTAAAGAAAGTGTCCCTCATTATAAGGCCAATAAGTTTTTAGAGTTAAGTTAAATGTTTCCCGAAAAATATCCTTCAAAGTCAAAGTCAAATCATTTATTTCAAATAGGCACATTAAAGGCACTTTTGAACGTCAAAACTTACAGTAAAATTGAATTGATTCTAGTCGCCCCTTCCAAAAGGTAGTTTTCGTATGGAGAAGAATGGGCAAGAAACTCCACCGTTACTCTTTTAAAATGTTTTACAAGGTTTTGTATAAGTACATAATATAATTATAATGTGGCTTCACTTTCAAAGAAACTAACAAACCAATCAAGTACGCTATTCAACAAAAAAAAACCTCTTTGTGTCATCGCGTAACTGTCAAACGTGACCCAAAAACGTCAAAACCAATAACACTTGGTCTTCTTCCAATAATATTGACTTATCACTGAGCTCTGTTTGCTACAGGGCACCCCGGAAGTCGCCATTACAGAAATCAATCGAAGATCTGTTCGCACATTTATTTTAAGAGCTACAATATTTTTGGGGAGGGAAAGCCTTTATTTACTCCTTCATATATTTCATTTTCATACCATCTGTTTGTAATGTATATTTTATTTTGATTGTTGTTTTTATTTATATCTAATCGTATGCTGCACTGGCTGACGTCATCACGTCAACGCCGGCTGTCGCTGATAACCAGCGCTGAGGCTCTGTCTCGTATAGGGTCTTAGCATTATGCTGACCAATGGCCGTTTTGCGTAGATGTGACGCATGTTTTCTCCCAAATTGTTTTTTTTTTTGTGTTTTTTATGCGTCATGTTTGCCGCAAATAAACGTATTTTCTTTCTTTCTTTTTTTTTATTTTATGTTTCTACATCAATTTGCTGTGTTATTGCTATTTCATAAAACTGTCAAGCAACGATGGATATTTGAATACACCTTCAGACAATTTAAGTTTGTAGTTAAAAGAAAAGAAAGAAAATACAATAACCAACAACAACAACACCAATTATACAACAACAATAACACAACAACAATTATATACCCTGATTTTACATAATGTGGTTCATACGGCTAAAATGTGACGGTATTTTAGAATGGACCCAAATGCGATACCTACTGAGTATTTTCAAAGATTAGTTTTATTTACATACATACATACCAATATTACACATATGTATATTACATACATACCCAAATGCTATTGGTAATAAAATTGTCCTTATTACCCGACTGCGCCAGAAGAAGGGTTATGTTTTTCGAGTGTATGTATGTACAAATTTCTTTGGCACGCTCTGTAGCCTAAACGGCTTGATCGATTTCAGCTTGAGAGGTAACACATAAACGCACTCATAAACGGACTTACGCATACGCAATGGAAAACATCGACACACAGTACACAAGACTGTGACTATATACACCATCATATAGCGTGGCGACGCGTCGCCACGGCATGCGTCGCCACGCCAGAAATTTGTTTTACGTGCGGCTATAGATGTTTCACATCAAAAATGTATTTTGTGGAAATTGCGGCTCTGCTGGTGGTTCCATGTTGTTGGAAGATGAACAGATTCGTGCACTAGATACTACTCACGTTTTATAGTAACGCCGTTCAAGCGCGCGCTGTTTCTATTTTTACTTTAATACACACAAATATTTTATCTCATTCCAAAACCAATGCTAAGAATACAGGTACCTATGTTAATTAGATTCTACGCATTTAAACGTTGCAATTACATACACTAGGCTTTAGAAAAAAACTGCATAGATTCCTAGATATCCAGGTAGGTACAAAAAAATAGTTAAATGTGTTATGTTATTGTTTTTTAGTTTCTTAAAAATCACTCGGAGCTGTGAAAAACTATACCTAATAGTTGTTATGGTTCGATTATAACCTCAAAATGTGATACTTTTTTGAAATATATGTATTCTGCAACTAGTCCGCTATAAAAATAAGATCTTAGCTGTTAAAACAATTATGATTTGCTTCTTTTGATAATTATTTTTATTCTTTGTATAAAATACAAAAAAAGGTAAAGGTCGATGTGCAATATTTATCGCCGGGTACTGTACTGGCTGGCTATCCAAACAATAAATGCAGCAATGCCAGGAATATTTTATAAAGCCTGCAAATTAAGCTAGGCCCAGAGGCATAGCGAACCTGAATTAAACCGGGTATCATCCGGTAATTTCGCAAAGCAATTGAGTATCGGAATCAATTCCGTTTATCCTATTAAGTGCGTTATTCGCAATAATATCGGGATAACTTCTCCCACGAATTAGTACTTCGAGTGGTGAAATACTGAATTGTTGTTCTTGTAAAGTTTCGATAACGTCGGCTGGTTTGTTCTTCAAATATTTAGTGTTGTTGTTTCGATTGTTGGTGAGTAATATGTGAGTAGCATGTGGCGTTCGCATGTTTCTCAAACATGGTCTTTGACAATTCAGTAGAGGTCCACGTTCGAGGTTTGCCAGAGAGCTATGGAACGGAGTATTCTAGGTATTAAACTTGTGAACCGGGTTCAGAATACAACAATCCGTTCCATCACTAAAATAACAGATGTCACTCGGAAAACTTGTGACTAAGTTATAACAGCTGCACGGGTCGATCGATCAGGTTAAGCTATGATTGCCGCGGTTGGTCCATGGATGGGTGACCATCTTCACATACCAAGACCCTGCATGTATGCCTCGCAAAGCACGTTAAGCCGTTGGGCCCGGCTGTCATTCGTGGATCTTTGACAGGCGTTACGGGTCGTCAGAATCCCGAAAATCTGACAACCAGTTACTGAGTATACGATACCTACCAAGGAGTATCGTATCCCGTGGTCGCATGCCGCTGTACTAACATACAAAGCTATGGTAGCATGCGACCACGGGAAGTTACTGTCTTGTTTCATCCATTTCAGTAGGCGAGTTTTAGACTTATTTTTTTCACCTAATTCAGGAATTATTATTTTGCTATTTTTCGTTAAATTGCTTTTTGATTATTAAAATGAACCATTATAATGCCGCAAGAATCATCATCATCATCAGTAATACGTGCATCTACCATGTGCATATGCATTCGTGGCACGAGGCATAAATATAAACCAATAGCCAAGTTAAGGCTCCTTCAAACAGGCGCGACACGCGATAAAATCGCGCGCGACACAAAGGCACCGCAAGTCGCGCAACGAGCGGCGCCTTTGTGTCGCGCGCGATTATATCGCGTGTCGCGCATGTTCGTAGGGGCCTTTATTCGGCTTCGATGATGGAGCAGCCCTACCTAGGACAGGACTGATGTGGATGCGGCCAACGAACTGAGAAGACGTCGATTACAATAAATTGCGATGGATAAATAAACTTGATTTATTCGTTAAAGGGCTTACATGACCTAAAGCGCGGTCACTGTCGGACTGCATAGAAAAGAAAGAGAAGCGCGATGTACACAACGCCGGTAATTTTTTGCTAAATATGAAGCAATTATTTAGTTAGTTTGACTGGACTAAAAAATTAAAACGCTAGTACTTAAATATGTTGCTTGTAGAATATCAGACAAAAAACCAGAATGATTGAATTAATATGGTTTTTATTGTAAAAAGAAAGTTTTTAGAGGTATCTTCATGATTTTTTTCTTTTGTATCAAATTAGTTGTATTATGTTTTCAACACACTATCTATCTAGCATATATCCTGAAGAATATCATATATTTTTCTGATTTTGTTTACTGTAGTCGATCATAACTATACTTTTATTGTTTCTAAAACTTGCGTTTTTTGTGTTTAGGTCCTGTAAGCCCCTTAATTAATCATTAATTTGATAGTACTATTGTTATAGATTATTTTAAATATATTCTTATTCCTTATAATGGCGCATAATAATTGCCTTCGTAAAATGGTAAGCCGCTAATTACTTTTATAAATACTCCACTACTGTTTATGTAGGTTGATGAAATGACACAAAGTCTAAATTCCTTACTGCCGAAAAATCAACACCCACATCCAAACTGAAATGACGAAGATAAATTGCCATTTTTTACTCAGAAATGTACAGACGCCAGCACATCAAGCTACTCGTAACTGTCATATTTTCCCAATAAACTTTCATCCTTATGCTTCACACTAATATTATAAAGGCGAAAGTTTGTGAGTGTGTTTGTGTGTTTATACATATGTTTGTTACTTCTTCACGCTCAAACGGCTAGACCAATTTCGATAAATTTTGTATGGAGGTAGCTGACACCATGGATCAACATATAGGCTACTTTTAACCCGATATTCCCACGGCATCGACAGTTACGCGGGTAAAACCGCGGGGCGCAGCTAGTTAGCTATAAAGTTGAAAATATATTAAAGAAATTTGACAGATTGTAGTAGCTCGATGTGCTGGCGTCGATACGTTGAGTCTTTCTCCAAATATGTATAAAAATTTAGGTCCTAACTTATGTATAGATTAGCTAAGTACCTATTACAGTCCGGCCGTCGACAGAATGCGTTCCTGACACCCAATACTAGTAGCTAATAAAGATCAAATTCACAAAACACATATTCGTTTGTATGAAACTGACAGGTGTCGAGAACGCATATTCTCGTCGGCCGCACTGAAGCTTGCATAAACTTTATAAAATAGAACGTTCCTCAAAATTACTACCGTTAAAATAAATATTAACGTTAGTAATTTCAAAATATGAAGCAATCATCTATTCACAAAACATCTATTGTTTGGACTAAAAAATTAAAACACTAGTGTTTTAGTATGTTGCTTGTAGAATAATCTGACAAAAAATCATAATGATTAGTATGGCTTTTATTGTAAAAAGAAAGTTTTTAGAGGTATCTTCATGGTTTTTTTCTATCGTATCAAATTAGTTGTATAATGTTTTCAACACACTATCTACCTAGCATATATCCTGAAGAATATCATATATTTTTCTGATTTTGTTTACTGTAGTCGATCATTATACTTTTATTGTTTCTAAAACTTGTGTTTAGTTCCTATAAGCCCCTTAAAAAATAAAATAAAGATGTGAATGTAACGAACTGGGGTTCGATTAAATTACGCAAGCGGACCGTGCCGATGTGTCAGTTATTACAAATCGAAGGTAGGTTGTATTTACCGACTACAGTCCGTAACCCAATGTTTTATGTAAACAAGGTGCCATGTAAATGTTGCCACGCAATTCGGTAGGTACAACCGCGGAATTAGGAGCTACGACCCTTGAAAACCTTTTGTTTCTGCGTTCGTTAGCGCTTTGAAGGGCGTTAAAGGTTTTTATGTTACGTTGGATACTTCATAGGGACAATTCTGATGATATTCAAAATATGTGCTTTTATTCTTGCTTTCTTCTTTTTTTTGTGCTTTTTTTATTTATTTTTTGTGCTTTTTTGTATTTCTTATTGGTTTTTTTATTTTTTTTGTTCTTTCTTGTTACTTTGCGCTAAACGCGTACCTCAAGGGTTGTATCGAGGTGGCGCTAGAAAATGATGCATGGAAGGATATGGGGGAAGCCTTTGCTAAGCAGTGGGACAGTGTAAACTAAATAATAAAAAATATATATATATTTTGGAAACCTATGAAGCCGCTGACTATCATCATTCCAGTTCAGGATTTTTCCTGTTTTTCACATTTCCAATCCCTACGGCGCTAGTTTATTTCATTCCAAACTAAACTCCGCAAAAAACGAACAACATTCTTTTTTTTTATACACATTCGAATTCCAAACCACGTGACATTACTGCGGTAGCATATTTTCCATTGGAATATAAAAAGTTTGCAAACGTTCTTTTTTCAAAAAATAGCGCGCGCACATCTACCATTTTGTTTTTCCTTGGTTCTAACGTCACGGTCGCAGTTGCTTTGTTCCTGTTAATTTCCGTCGCGGAAGACCCCCGTAGCGCAACCTTTAGCGATCGATGCGATTTTTTACTGTGACGGTTCATTAGATCTGCGGAGTTTGAGGAAAAGTAAATAATTCCTGTTTTTGGGGTTTTTCGACGTAATTTGTTATATCGGATGCTATTTGAAGTGAAGAACTTGGTATTGATTGTGAGTTATTTGATTCACTTGGTACTCACCGTTTTATTTACGAGTCAATGCTTTTTTTGGCCTGTTATCAACCAAGAAATGATCAAACCTAAAGTCTAAATTAAAAATATAGTAAAAACTAAGTGTAAATTTTATATAATCTAAACCTTCTCATGCTGATCCTTGTAACTGGATAAACCTCGAACATCCTCTATGACAGCCATACAGGATGTCCTAGTTCCGGGGTCGAGATCTCATTGATGTAACGTGTACCTACTGAAGTTTGGATATAAAATTGCTATTACTATTACAAAATACGTGGGACACTCAGAAAGTTTTGCGAAAATAAAAATAAATGTTCTACAAGTAAATACATACTTTTTTTAATAAATGTTTTCAAAGTACTCTCCACTAGCCTCTATACAAAGTTTCATGCGTCTGAACCAGTTTTCGAAACACTTTTTCCAGTCCGCCGCAGACACCTCGTTTACAGCCTGCTCGAACGCTGACAGCGTATCTTTCGACAACGAAAATTGTATCCATTTTAGCAGATTTTTTATTTTCGGGAATAAAAAGAAGTCACACGATGCTAAGTCAGGGCTGTAAGGAGGGTGACCCAGGAGTTTGACTGGCGTGCTGTCCAAGAAGTCCCTCGTTTTGAGCGCGGTGTGCGAAGGCGTGTTGTCGTGGTGGAGCAGTAGCTCGCGAAGCCCCGTGTTTGGTCGCTTATTGCTCACAACAGAGGAAACTTCTGCGAAGCATTTGGTAGTATACCATTAAGCGTTGATGCTTCTTTGGTTTAAAGGAATTAACACCAAGTAGCTAGAGAAATTGAAAAAGCTTGCGATCAAAATCTTCCCCCCGCTTCTAGATCGCTTCACTTTGGTAGGCATTGATTCGTTTAGAAACACCCAAACCGTCGACTGGCGCTTCGTCTCTGGATCGTATTGATAAATCCAAGACTCATCACCTATAATGATGTCGTAAACACGCCGAGACGAGCCTGCTTCTTTGTTTAGCATATCATTGCACCATTCCACCGGGGCCTGCTTCTGAGCATCGGTGAGGTTGTGCGGCACCCAGCTTGAAACTATCCTCCTCACGCGAATATGCACGTGTAGAATTTCGTGAAGGCTTCCTGATGCAACCTGCAGTATGTGCTGAATCTCTTGATACGTAACTCGCCTATTGTCTTGAATTAAATTTTTCACTGCTAGCACGTTTTCTTCCGTAACAGCCGTCAAAGGGCGACCACTTATTTCTTCATCCCCCAAAGTTAGTCGACCGCGCTTGAATTCGCTAGATCAACGATACACGGTTGCCTTAGAAGGGCCTTCATCCATGAATGCCATTTGAAATCTATCGTACGATTCGTCCGGTTTCAGGCGATACTTGAAATCGTAAAAAATATTAGCGTGAAAATGTTCCCCGCGCACATCCATTTTTTATTGAGACACGATTATTTAAATTAGCTCGCAAACAATGTAGAGGGAAATTTTGAAATTGGAACGTACCTATTTTTACTTACAAATAATCATATTTTCAAAATAGATTATAACTGGCCAGTCTCTCATACATAAAAACTTTTTTTCGCAATACTTTCTGAGTGGCCTCATGGCCAGGTATCTGTCAACACAAATGATACCCTTAAAAACCATTGATCTATATTAAAATATATCACAATGCTCAAAACAAAGTACCAACTCGTTCAAATATTAATAATTTTGTTTGAAACTCCATAAAAGACGTAAACTCGGCGCATGAAGTACCAGGTAGTCAGAAAATAAAGGAGAAATTATTTTCATTAACCTGTGGCCTATTTTGCAAGGAGTATGAACTGAAACTTCATTATGTACATAAATATGGAGTGTTTTATGTTGGAAGGCAAAAAAATACTAGGTTTCGATCGAAAAAAAATACGGCTCGGAACCCTTAATTAAGTTTGGAGGTCATAGATATTTTGTAAAAAGTAAAGACTAAAGATATATGAGAAGGCTTTAAGACTATATTTTTTTCAATGAAATTAAGCTTCAGGGAGAAAGAAAATATATGAGTTTCATAAAAAATTTTGCATATTCTGATATTTTAGAAATTTACAAATATTTTTCTTATTTTTGAATAACTGGGGCTTTTATCATTTCTAACGTGACGATATTATCGTGAATGTCCCAGTCCATTAAATGTATGGAAATATGTACGTGCTCGTTCTAACATTATCGTGGGAGGTAATTTAAAAGCGTCTTGTACATATATTTCCATGTGTTATCGTGATGCCGTAACGTGCACGTCGACGTCCACGATATACATCACGTTAGAAATTATATCCTACCTATAAGTATGCAATGTTATTATGTCTATGGAATTCCGTTTTTATTCCCCCATAATGCACCATATATCAACAAAGAGGCAATTATGTTTTCATCAATCACATGAACCATCCAGCTATGGGTTCTTTTCGTCGTTCACCCTTATCGTCTTTTCCGTGAAAGTAGATGATATGATACCCGAAAAAATACTTTTTCACGGGGAATCCAGCACCCTAATCACAATCTGAATCATTTTGAGGGATATTGCGAATCCATTGTTTCATATGTTCGAAAAAAATGTCTGCTCAACAACGTAAATAACGCAATGGATATTGTTGAACTTTCAAAATGAAAGCCAGTCCTACTGTTAGCGTGTTACGCAATTACGCCGCTGCGCGCTGTAAGGTTTACAGGTTTTTTGTTTGTGGTTTTGTTGTTATAAATATTTTTCTTTGTGTGTGTTTTTTGTTATTTTTATTTACTGGTTGAAATATGGAATGAGTTCCAAATTAAAACAGAAAAAAAATTTAGTCGAATTCAGAAAATTCCAAATTTGAAGGTACGATTTTGAAGCCTTAAGGCGGAAAGCTAAGCTTTTTTTAACAAGCTGAGCTTTTCGACTGCGAAATCATAAAAATCTTCAAAAAACGCGCACAACAAACCGCCAAAAACCACTTCCAATTTAATACAGCCTTCAAAATATAAAAGCATATCTTTCATCAAAATGGAGGCAGTGGAGTGGAAAAATGTGATTAATAGAAAAAATCTATTGAAAAAGACCAATATTTTGCGACCAAACCGACAGACGGACGGTCGATCGCATTAGCGAGACGGTTCTGAACCATTGGAGCGTGGACTCTGCCCGTCCGGAATTAGGTTAGATTGTATATGTACCTATATATTAGTTTTTTATGCTAGTTCAATTGGTACCTGCGTGTAATCTGGCCGGCTTTTGGGTTGATGGGAAGGTTTTTTCTGGTAAATAGGTTAGATAATTAGGCCTCTATACAAATAAATAAAATTAAAGTGTCTGTTTGTAATGTAAATAACAGCTTTTAAATTTATGTATATGAAAGTACTAGCAGCGCCCCGCGTTTTCACCCGCATGAGTGTCGATGCCGTGGGAATATCGGGATAAAAACTATCCTATGTCCTTCCCCGGGATGCAATCTATCTCTTTGCCAAATTTTATCGAAATCCGTTCAGTGGTTTAGGCGTGAAAAGGTAACATACAGACAGACAGAGTTACTTTCGAATTTATAATATTAAGTATGGATATTATACGCTACTTACGAGGAGCGTTCAATGTATTCTCGGTATCGGCATGAAAAAAAAAGACGTAAATCCAATTAAAATAATTTTTATTCCATTGCATTTATTACATCTCGAAATTAACTTTTCTATACCCTGTAAAAAATAACATCCCTCTTTCTCTGAAAAATGCGCATCTTTGCCGCCTTGTGCTCTTTATCGTTGGAAAATCGTTTCCCACGAAGGTCTTTTTCCAAATTAGGGAAAAAACAATAATCACTCAGGGATAGGTCCGGGCTATAGGGTGGGTGGTTAATTTCTTCGAACCCATAATATCGCACAGCAGCGTTGGAAACACGCGCCGTGTGGACCGGGGCGTTTGTCGTGGAGAATCAACATACCGGTGGTCAGTTTACCCCGGACTACCAAAGAGGTGGGTCATCTCTGTTATCATTTTGATCTTCATTCGGGCATCTTCCAGTATAAGCTTCTCACCTTTTTTACGTTTTCTTTGTGTATTTTTGTGCCGGCTAATCTCCGAAACAGCTGAACTTATTTTGAAGCAATGTGGTACTTTGAAACCTGGGGAAGGACAGGCTATATTTTTATCGACATACAACGCGGGCGAAGCCGCGGGCGACAGCCAGTCTTAATATTAATTTATAGGTGATGTGTCTAACTGATAAAATCATTCATCTTTGTTGTTGAGTTTCTTGTATCGTGTGTTTCAATATGTTGGTCCTTTTGAATAGATTAATTACCTAATTATTTCTGAATTCAGAATGAATAAATCCAATATAGAAAACTGGCTGGTCAATTTAAAAACAATAACATCGTTGTCATAATCTCATATCAAAACCAATTCCAAAGCGATATAGACTCATAATAGTCCATAAAGATAATCACTCTATCAATCGTTTTGACATCAGCAATCATTGTAATGTTTCAATTCAAACTATATTTCGACCACGTTTCGTGATTTTCCGGACAATATCGCCGCAATTTACCAGCGTATTACTTAGTGATGTCAAACCGCGGGACAAGTCCATCATCGCGGGATCCCGGTTTTTAAGGGACGGATTAATTTTAAGGGTATCCTGTCTTGGCAGCCTGTAGGCGATTGACCCTTCTCAAACAACGCCATTGTCTTAAACTAATATTTTCATTTTGGGAAGAAGTTTTTGTTTTATGTTATTACTTATTTTGTGGAGTGACGATAGGAACATCTGGCGTCACCTGGGCGTAGATTGAATATACTTAGATTAAGATTTAGAGTAATATATACTAACATTTTAATTAATTCATGTTGCTATGATTTTTATTGATTTTGATTAATGCGAGTGATGTTTTATTTAGATTTTGAGTAATACAGTGTGCTTACTTACATTCTGATTCATTCAGATTTCTTCAGAGTATATTCCTCTGAATAATTTGACAACCATTTTTCACCCACCCGCACTTAAATCCCGTGCTATCCCAGTAAAATGCCGTCACATTGACAGCACTATTGAATGGACATTTATTTATGACATGGGGCAAAGTGGTCCGAATTACCGTCAGAAAACGGTATCCCATGTGGTTTGATTAATGTGCCATCTGCATCGGATTTCAGTTTATACGTACTTTACCTGGACTAAGCCGCCCGGGTTAATTTTATTGATTTTTAAACATTTTCTATTTTCTGAGGTAGGTAGGTGTGGTCAGTTGATGATGGGTGATGGTGGGTGTTGGTGGGTGATTTTAGTATGATGTAAGGTATTTGTTAATCGTGTAGGAGATTTTGTGGCTGTTTCGATCGTCGGATTTGTTAAGTCTTTATAGTTGAAACCCCTGGAGATTATGTGGGTTTTTTATTTATTTTTTTATGTAGGAGATCATTAAAAAATATATATTCTGCTCTCTTTATTTTAAATTTATTTTAATATTGTGTATTTTGGTTGTATTTTTCGATGTACTATATGTATATATACGGGTTCTGTTTACCGTATTAAGCTTTGTACAGACTGAAGGCTCCTACAAACAGGCGCGACACGCGATATAATCGCGCGCGACCCAAAGGCACCGCTCGTTGCGCGCCTTGCGGTGCTCTTTGTGTCGCGCGCGATTTAATAGCGTGTCGCGCCTTTTTGAAGGAGCCTTGACGCAACGCGCTAGAGCGTTATAGCGCCTATCCTGGCACTGAAGCTTAAGCATAGCATAATTAGCCTATAACGTTCCCACTGCTGGGACAAAGACCTCCTCTCTATGAGAGGGAGTGGGCCAGTGCGGGTTGGTGGCTGCCGCTTGGCCCCAGTGCGGGTTGGTGGCTGCCACTTGCGCCCAGTGCGGGTTGGTGGCTGCCACTTGCGCCCAGTGCGGGTTGGTGGCTGCCACTTGCGCCCAGTGCGGGTTGGTGGCTGCCACTAGCGCCCAGTGCGGGTTGGTGGCTGCCACTTGCGCCCAGTGCGGGTTGGTGTCTGCCACTTGCGCCCAGTGCGGGTTGGTGGCTGCCACTAGCGCCCAGTGCGGGTTGGTGGCTGCCACTTGCGCCCAGTGCGGGTTGGTGTCTGCCACTTGCGCCCAGTGCGGGTTGATGGCTGCCACTTGGGCCCAGTGCGGGTTGGTGGCTGCCACTTGGGCCCAGTGCGGGTTGGTGGCTGCTACTTGGGCCCAGTGCGGGTTCGTGGATGTCACATGCCTTCCATTTTTTTATTCTAGTTCATGCCGGTTTCCTCACGATGTTTTCCTTCACCGTTTGAGACACTGAAACTAGCTCTAAATTATTAAATGAAAATGGATATATTATAAAACGCGACTCATAAACTCTCCAACATTTTTCAAACTAACCCTGCATTTCAATCGAATTCCATTTTAATTCCTAATTTGAAGATACTTGAACAGATTCCCGTTAAAACTGATACGGAGATTCGATTTGTCAGGCTTTCCGATTGATTCGATTTGATTTATTAATCGCTAAGACGGGTTAAGGGTGGGGTTCCATTGTTCTCAAAATGGATGGTTTAATACCGTTGTTTGATTTCGTCCGGGGTATCCGTGAAGTTATTGTGGGGTGAAATTAAAGGATAACAAGCGGCCATTTTGTTTGTAATTTGGGGGTTGATGAATAGGTATTATTTGCACAGAGGAACTACTAAAGTTTCCTTTTATGATGCCCTTAAATTTTGCTACTGTTACGTTATCAGATACAAATTCTGTTGGTAGCTATGCAAATATTTTCTCTTAAACCTTCGGCTCCTTATTGAAGGAGGATAAAAGGTGTACCGCATCGTTAATGTGTCAGTTTGATAAATTAATAGAACATAAAATTACAGATATAAATGTAGAAATTCTACATAGGGTGACACAATGGGCGGTCTTATCGCTAAAAGTGATATAAGTACAAGCAATTACCTAAATTTTAGCTCAAAATTATGGTCCTGATGCTCTTAATTATGGATAGGTTTTATTGGTCTTTATATCTTTTGACATATATAACGTGAAGTTACAGTCTAAGAAAAACTCACAAAAAACCAGTCTGATAACACATCGCGATCAAATCCGTTCTAAACAAATTCTCGTCTGAATATTTTCGCTCGGCACACGAGGCTCCCGGTTCAGTAGGCCGGTTCAAAGCGGTAGATATAGCGCCTAGCTATAACCGTACCTCTGACGTCATTCATAACGTACGTGGGTTTATGAAGCCTGTTTCGGATCTTGATGTTTTGTACTGAATATTGCTTGTTTACGTTGTTTTGTCGTGCAATAGGGTCCTACAGGTGTAGGTGGCTAAATTGTGACGTATTTCGTATTGTCGACTCTCTCCTTTCACATCAAGACTTGATCCACAGGCTTATTCCAATGTGTATGACAATGAATTAAGCCTGTATATCAAGTCTTGATGTGTAAGGTATCAATGACAATTATTGTCCTTTTTTGTAAACTTTCCATCTTCC
The DNA here is from genome assembly GCA_927399505.1 of Luperina testacea. Lineage (NCBI taxonomy): Eukaryota > Metazoa > Arthropoda > Insecta > Lepidoptera > Noctuidae > Luperina > Luperina testacea. The sequence goes on along the minus strand of OV656770.1, from coordinate 17,205,343 downwards.
CCCTCCATCTTCTTTCCTGTATTATGGATGGAAAGTTTGTTGTTGTTGTCTCTTGTTGTCAAATAGGCAGACGCTCCAAGTAATATACTGGTATTCAGCTGCATCCGGTTAGACTGGAAGCCGATCCCAGTATAGTTGACCAAAGGATTTGCAGATTTTTCGATTGAATTGATTTCCTTAATGTTTTACCGACAAGTATCTATACCTACTTAACTTTATTTTGTGTGATCTTTTCCCATCGACAAGTCGAGAATACGGTTTTGTGGGGCATTTTTGAAATAATATACATGAAAATTAATACCTAATTAATGAATAAAAATAAAATGTTATCCTTAACTAAAACTATTCACAAACTAAAATATATACCCAAGAGACTGGCGGCATTACCTCGTTGTATGGCAATGGTTAGCCTCTGGCCAAGGTAAAAGCCAGCCCTTGGGTCACGGGAAGTGTCAATCAGCCGTTTCGAAATTTCCATGAGCAGTCACATCCAACGGCCCGAGGGATTCAACCCCAAACGGCCCGAAAATATAATTACCAATAAGGTTATTGTTTAATTAAAATACTGCTGCACAGTGTTTGATTTCACAAAACTGGATATTATTCCATAAAGGTTAGGTCTGACCACACCTTAGTCAAAATATGTGGCTTGGCCGTCTCGCTAACATCACATGGGCGTAAGGTGAAAAATGTATTCACTGTTTATTACTTTTCTGTTATTCAATAGTTCTTGTAGTAACGAAACGGCCAAGCGGCCAAGCCTCATATTTTGAGTAAGGTGTAGAGCTTGTGAAGTTAGGGCTTGTAGAGTTGGTATATGACATGAGATCTGATAACTTTTTGACGGTGCGAGCCATATGTGGTCTCGTCTTGGCAACATTTTACATGAAAATGTTTTTGGTGGGATGTCATATTTATAGTTTTTATACATTTCCTGAGATGAGTTGTAATGCCAATGTATTAAAATGAAAGATTCACTGCCTTTTAATTTCTATAAAAATATAAAAAAAATGTTTGTTTAAAAATAAATAAGTAGCAAGTTCGCTGTACAAAAAATAGTTCCCAATTTGTACGTTTTTTCAGCATTTCTACGAACAATATCGCCTTGGAAAGCTGGAGGAGGCCTATTACCGTTCTGAATACGTACCGAGGGAGTCAATTCCATTACTGAATGCCTATTCCGTTCACAATTTGCTTCTAAACATCACGTATTTGTATTGAACTCTGAACGCCTTGGAGGATGGATCAGGGATGGCCAACATTTTTTATTGTTAGTCTCATATGTTTTGAATGCTGCATAATCAGGCTAATGTTTCGATTGCTGAGACACATGCCTCTTCTCGTGAGAGGGAGTGGGTCGTAATCTAGCACGCGGGTCCAGTGCGTGTTGGTTGAATGCCGCTATAGACACGAAATTTCTACGCCAAAAGTAAAAAGAACTGTGGCGCTGCCCATACAGTGATTTGTTACTTGTCTGAACGATAAACCTTGTATAAAAGAGATATACAGGGTGTAAAAAGATCAATTACATAGCCATTATCAACACTTTCTGTCATCAAACTAAGTGACATTGAGCAGAAATTATTGCTGGGAAACTACTTTTATTTTTGTTGTGAAAATCTATGTTATTGGCAGTGCGAAATTTAACTCACGTGAAACATTGTTGCATGTAACGGTACAGGAGTCATGGAGGTATTTTTAGGTATAAAGTTAAATTATAACGTTTAAAATTTGGTTTCGTGAAAAAAAGTTGAAACATTAACCTCCAATATCTCCGTAACCAAATGGTTATCCGAGTATGTTCCAATACAAAAATATGATCAAAATGGCTGGGATTATAAGTGAGTCTAGGCTTCGTTAAGTATCTTTTACACCTATTATTAATAAAAGACGCAAATAATTTAGTATACCCCTTACCTAGTTGCTATTCCACCAATTCGCACTAAGCGTTTTCAAATGTCCTTTATAATGCGCACGGCAAAAGACTGGAACTCCCTACCTGCGTTTGTGGTTCCGAGTGCATACAACCCGAATCTCTTCAAAGTAAGAGTGAACAGGCTTCTTCTGGGTAAGCACACTCCATCATAGACTTTGTCTCTGTCACCTCTGACCTAGACTAGAGTCAAGAGCAAACCCATTTCAAATAAAAAAAAAATAGAGGCTGTCGATGAAGAATTATCGTTAACAAAAAGAAAGTCTTTACGATCTTTAGGGCGGAAAGCCAATTGCTGAGCCGCTCTAATTGGGTCGTAAAATTCTTCGTCTAATCCTATTTAATGAAAGGTATCATTGGGGATGCTTTAGCTATCCGATCGTTCCTCTTTTTACTTACTTTGCATCCTTTGCTTTACTTTTATGCAAGCTGGAAATAGGCCTAGCTGGTGGCAATAAGATCGCCCTCTGTTACATGGGATTAAACCTAACTAGGATTCGATGGTCTAGTGGTCGCAAGCGATACACTTGAGCATGTCCTGGGGTCGATTCCCGGGTCAAGCTAAGTGTTATTTCGTTTTTCTATCAGTAATTTCTCATTAACAGCTCGGAGTCTGGAATTGTGCCATGTTAAAGGCTCGCCCCCAATTATATGGAACTTCATAACTGGCGAAATATGGGAGTACTATAGGTACTCTGCCTAACCTTTCGCGGATTACAGGCGTAATGTTATGTTGTGTGGAGACAAGATAAATAATTCCAATAAACAAAAATTGCTTGGCCCTTTGCAAAACTTTCCTGACATGGTGGTCTATAATGTACAGACTACTACAATCAATCAAGCTACTACAATCTGTCAAATTACGTTAATAGATTTTCAATTTTATCGGTAAAGAATAAGGTTCAAAGTTTATTGGGAAAATTTGACAGTTTCGGGTAGCTTGATTTGCTGGCGTCTGTACTTATTCCAGCACTAATAAATAGCGTTCCAAAGGTTAGCGAACCCTGCCTTAGACAAATGTTTCGCGCCACGTGTGCGATTTGTTCTAGAAAATGGATTGCGTATTAATTCTGGCCTTTTGGGATATATATCCTCACAAACACATATGTGTTTCAGGAGATCAATAAAAGGACCAATGGTCCTGTGTGCTACTGTTGCTAAGAAGCTACAATTTAAACGCTTGCTCGGAAACTATAGTAAAATTAAGCGTATATATTATTTATGTTTCCTTTGACTAATGTATTTCTCTGACTTCTGATGAACGATCGTAGCGAAATGATTAGTAAATATGTATTCAACATTCTTAGTTTTTGAAGTGAAAACTTCTATACTTTGCTGTGACAAATATTTGGCAGGGGAAATGTCATGGGTTCGCGTCACCGACATGCTAATGTTGACAGTAGATCTGTAGCCATAGAAATGAGATAGAGTATGACGTGTTCCGCTTGGCCAGCAGTTATTTGAGTGTTAGGTAATGATAAAACTAAACAGTCCTTGTGTACTTAGACAGAGGAACCTAAATACCTAAAGAAAGATAGTCGCGCCACGAGCGGTGTCTTTGTGTCGCGCGCAATTCGCGTCGCGCGTCGCGCCAGTTTGCAGGAGCCTTTACACTTATGCGGGCAAACTTAAGACCAAATATTTCAAGTTTTAAGTTTTCACTTATGATGACCTGGAAGCGTACCGCGAGGGCTGGTTTGAGGTGGCGTGGAATGGTAAATCTGTCAATATTGTGAGTACAAACTTACATTTTCAGTTGGGATGTATGGGAGAACATGTTTTTCAACTACAATGTTAAGTTTGTTCTTGGGATAAATTCATTCCAACTACGGAACCCTTCATTGTGCATGGTCCGACACGCACTTGGCCGGTGTTTTTAATTCTTTTATTAATGTGGAAGTTCTATAATTAAAGACTGGTGCTTATCCTTAGCTTTTATACCTTTATTTAGCCCATAAAAGTATGCTTTTCGCTAAAGTTAACGTTAATGTGGCCATACATCACTCGTTGCATTATTGCTCTCATTCTGGTGAATAATGGACCTAGGGTAAGAATTTAATATCTTCTCACTTAAGATCCTGGATTTAGTTATTGTGCTAAACGTTTTTGATTAAAAAGAGATGATTGTCATTAATTTTTCGTAATTATTTTTACTTACGAGTTGTAGGTCGTAGGTTCGAACCCAGGCAAGCGCTTTACTTTGTGTAAATAGCATCACTGCTCTCAAAACTGTGAAAGAAAACATCATCGTGAGGAAACCGATATGGACCTAGAATAAAAAATCCCACCAAAAAACATAAATGTAAAAAAGGAGAGCCAAGTTCAATACAAAAATTATGCTTGGCTGTGGGCTTCGCCGCAAAAAGAATGGAGATCTAAATGAGTGCCAAGTTCTATGCAAAATCGAAATATGTATTTACAGGAACAAAATAACATTATGAACAAGTATTAAACTCTATTTCTTTGCTTTATTGGGTACCTATAACAATTGCTGTTATTTAAAAATGTGAGATCTTAAAGTAGGTTAGATTTGACTTGGCCAGTTTTCATTACATCAGTCATTTTATAAAGTTATTCAACATTTTAATTCTGATGAAAACTGGTCCTTATGGATATAATTAAACACACGTAGTTTTATGTGTTTACGTTAAAGAGGTTTTGAGTTATAGAAGGGTCAAAAGTGGCACCAAGTGGTTCGTGTAATATTACACTCGGCGCTGGCTAGCCAGTTCCTTTGCTTGAACTTGGCTTGACACGCTGCCGCGTGTCTAGATTCGAAAATATGTGACATCTACCCACCTACACTAAGCCCACGTGGTGGGTTACAGCCCACTCCTTCTCGAAAAGAGGAGGCCTGAGTCCCAGCAGTGGGAACATTACCTATATGCTGATTATTCATATATATAAAGTTTAAAGTCCTGACTGACTGATATATCAACGCACAGCCTAAACCGCTGGTCCTAGAGACATGAAATATGGAGGATATGTTCGTTCTGAAGAATAGTTATCCACTAAGAAAGGGTTTTTCGAAATTCCACCCATAATAGGGTGAAAGGGGGGGGGGGGTGAAATTTCACGCGGAATAAGTCCCGGGCAGAGGCTAATTATAATATGTTTTATATTTTCTTAGACAGTAAGTATTCAGTAGAACAAAACCTACGGAAATAAGGAAATAATACAGTAGCGAAAAGTTCTAGAAAATAAAAGAAAATACAAAATGTTTTTTCCGCCCCTAGAATTAGATTGACTCGAAATAGCATTGCTGGAACAGACAGGTGTTACTACATACCAGATGTGCTTCAGTAGTGCAAATTTAAAAATTATTTATTCATAAGTCCGCGAAACCCTTGCTTTATTTTATGCTATATTACAGAGGTATCATTTTTACTGGAATACATTTCTCGGGCAGTTATGGTCCTTCGAGCCGAGTACAAACACGCGTTGATTCTCAGCCGTCTCGAAGGACCAATATTTTAAGTAGACATTCCGAGATCAATATTCATCTACAGTCTGAAATATTACCCATCATACAGGGTGGCAGGGACATCAATGCGCAAACAGTAACCATGAATTCAGCATAATTATGACACTAGACCTCCTAGCGAATATTTTTTTTTGTTTTTATTATAACCGATGAAAAATTTCATCTCAGGGTTGTCAAGATTCATGTACTGGATCCATGGTAAGAGGTTTCACATCGACGTCCCTGCGACTCTGTATACATGAATATATTCCAAAACCTACATGTACATGAAGATTAAACAAGATATAATTAATTATAAACATTGTACCCGGCTGCGTTTTAAGCTGCGCCGAGGGCACGCGGGGCTTCCGAAGGCTTCTCTCTATCCACTTATACACCGGCTTTGCTTCGCCTACTTACCTATGTTTTATGGCTTGTTGCTACCTAGGATATAACAATTAGGCCGTGCTAATATTTCAATTGGATTGTGGCTCGAATTGATGCAATTCAAGGGGCAAGTGGGCGAATTTCTGTTGATGATTTCTTTGGGTGCTAGTGTGCCAAATCTGTAGGCTACGAATTTAATCGCAATGGCCAAGTGTCTTATAATATTTGACTCAAACAAAAGAAAACTCATCGACATGTGCATCCTGCACGTCCTAACCAACGGTGCACAAAGTTGGTCACTTACTGAACAACAGAAGTCCAAACTAAAGATTTGCCAACGGGCGTGGAGCGTAACTTAATAGTTGTTCAGCGTACACATCGAGTTAGAAACACCACGCTGCGCTCCATAACTCAAGTAGCGGATGTTGGAGAAAAAACAGCCAGGCTGAAGTGGGAGTGGACTAGTGGACATGTTTCACGAATGCACCTGGAGCGATGGGCAAAGGTGGTCATTCATTGGACGCTTGAGGAAGGACATTACCATCGAGGTAGACCACGGCGCCGGTGGTGCGACGATGTGGTAACATTTGAAGGGCCAATATGGTCAGAGATCGACCAAGACAAGGAGGTTTGGAAGAAATAAGGGGAGGCATTTACCCAGCAGTGGGAAAAAGCGTAGGTTAAAAAAAATACCTAATATTATGCTAGTAGGATTCATATCGATATAGTAATATAATTTATGATTAAGCTTCTATTTTAATTAAAATTATAGCAAGTTTTCACTGAATCAGAACTTTATTGCTTATTAAAATTCAATTTTGTATCTTGCAGATTATTTTTCATCAACATTCCAATGCTTCGTATTAAATCCTATAGATGCACTAGTTTAAGTTGTAAAAACCGTCTGAATGTAACAGATTTCTTTCCCCATCCGTTTTTAGAATCAGTTTAAGAAGATCCTGAAGCTGACATCTTTACTGAATTAGGCAAACGATATCAATTTGCTGGATCCCAGCACGGCGGGGAAATACGGTTGGGCTGCATGCTTCCGACGTTACTTTAAATTGTTAAGAGTGCTACTTGAGCATTCTGAGGCTTGAAGTTTAGGGTCTAAGTTTGAAGACTGGTTTTAAGACTTGGAGATTTTTGGTTAGTGGTTTAGATGTCATCTTTGTCTTGTTTTTCTACGAGTTGGATGGATTTCCTTTTTATTCATTTTTATCTTCTGTTCAGCTTGATTTAAGAAATAAAGAAAATAAGTTTATTTGCGGTAAACACGACTTAGAGAAAGAACACAAACACAAAAACGCATATGCCGTCTCCGTACCGTCGCGGGTAAAAAATAATAAGCAGTAGTATCTACATTTTTCGAGTAAACGAAGATTTGGAGTGATTTTAGAGATAAGATATATAATCGTGTCACGATTATATAAGAGATATAATCGTGACACGATTATCTTTTTCAGAATAATGTCTTCTCGTGTTAAACCAGGAATACACACCTACCAGGAACTATGCAACAGCTCTGCGACATAACAACTTCTGATTGGTGAAAACATAGGTCCCAATGGCATATAAGTTACTTGCATACGCAAGTGTATGCTAATAGTTCAGAAACTTGCGTTTCTTGGCTAACAATCAAGCATTGTAGAATGTTAAGCACATACCATACTTTCAAAGTCCTAAGCTCCTAACAATATCGAAAATCAACTTACAAAACCCATTTTAAAGTAACAATCAACTATTATAGTATTCTAGAACCCAAGTGAACAACAACAATAGTATATATTATTAGCGGTTAACACTACTTTTATTTAAAAAAAAACTAACAAAATGACGAAACACTAAACTTTAATCAATTTTAAGCAAATACAATTTTAAACTAAGAAAATATACTTCCTGATTTAAAAACGACTCTAAACAATATTACAGAGAGATGTTATCGCGACGGCTGCTTGAGACGGAGTGAGGGGCGAGTACTGGCCGCACCCCCTTTTATACACCGCGCCGCACGGTAGTTTGAAAAATAACGTTTTCACGCTAATACGGCCTCTCCTGACGTGTGGCTGTCCTCAGCCACATTGTCCAGATGATGGTCCTTGTTCGCCGCAGTCACGATCTTCGGCAAGTGGACTCGGGCGACGCGAAGGGCTCATGTCTTCAATAGCTGCATCAGTAATTAGTGGACCCTGGCGTGTGTACTATCCTCTTCAGCTAAAAAAAAAATAGAGAATAGCACATATTAGTAATATCCTTATTATTTAATCTAAAAATGTCTGTTGCAATTAAATGCAACACAAATCTAGACGGAGCACCCAGTTAGCTCGTCTTGGCAGAGACACATCTCAATGCCCTTATGAATAAACTGAGATGGAGGCACGCAGTTAGCACATCTCTTTCGGCAGAGTTACACTAACTCAATGCCCGTACAAATAAACTGAGACGGAGGCACCCAGTTAGCACGTCTCTTTCGGCAGAGTTACACTAACTCAATGCCCTTACCGGCAGAGTTACACTAACTCAATGCCCTTGCCGGCAGAGTTACACTAACTCAATGCCTTTACAAATAAACTGAGACGGAGGCACCCAGTTAGCACGTCTCTTTCGGCAGAGTTACACTAACTCAATGCCCTTACCGGCAGAGTTACACTAACTCAATGCCCTTACAAATAAACTGAGACGGAGGCACCCAGTTAGCACGTCTCTTTCGGCAGAGTTACACTAACTCAATGCCCTTACAAACTTGTACGCACCATCTTGTACGGACCACGCATCCGGAGTCCACTCACCACGCCACTGAACCATAGGTTCTGCGGCGGCCCGGGCTTTCCCGTTGCATGAGCCAGCAGGCAGCTCGAGCTTGTACCGGTGATGTGGTAGCGCTCGTACCACCTTCCACGGATCACGCATCCCCGAGTCCAGCCTCCATGCGCTCTGCACAAATGCACGCCTGACGGCGACGTCTCGCACAAGACACCTCAGCACTGGAGTAGTCTCTTCAACGCCAGTCAACAGCTGTAGGGGCGAGGTGCGGGTTGTGGCTTGCCTCGTTATGTTCAAGGTGAGCTGAACCTTCCACAACGCATCGGACCACTGCGCACCCTTGTTGTTCGCCTCTATCCGCAACATGTTGAGAACCGTCCTGCAACAACGCTCGACCTGCCCGTTTTCACGGTGCATCTCAGGCGTAATAAAATGTATGTTACAGCCTAACTCGGTAACCTAGTCTTGAAAGGATGCTCTTTCGAACATTCTGCCACGGTCACACACAATTGTTGAGTGAGTACCGAATAGTGAAATGGTATTAGAAAATACACGTTTTAACTCTGTGGTATCTTTTCTATACAGGGCGTACAACAGACAGTACCTACTTATAAAAGCATCTACCACAAGGAGTATGTATCCGAAACCGTTTGACTCCGTTAGGAGACTAAGGACGTCAGTGTGAACCACTGAAAAGGGTACCTCAGGCTTCGTCCAAGATTCTATGGTCTTAGGAGACTTCACTAAAGCTTCAGTTTTACTAGGGCTCGGCCGTACCTGACCGTGACCAATAAGCCTACCTAGGTATTCTAACTCTGTGTCTGAGAACGTGCATTTTATTTAGATTTACTGAAAATCCCGCCTCAGTGAGTGTTTTTAATACCTCTCGCAAAGTTTTCAGACCATCACCGACAGAATTTGACATTATTAACACATCATCGATATAAATCAATACCTTACCGGTATCCAGCAGGTGCTTCAGGGTTTTGGAGATGATTCTTTGATAGACAATAGGTGCATTAGCGAGCCGCCCATAAAGCATTTTCAAATATTCGTAATGCCCTTCAGGCGTTACGAATGCTGATTTACTAATAGAGTCATCATCCTTCATCAGCACCCAATGAAAGCCTGTTGCCATATCGAGACTCGTAAAGAATTTAAAACTGTCCAGCCTGTCAATGTGATCGTCGATTAACGGTAGCGGAAATCACTCTTTAATAGTGATAGCATTTAGAACTCTGTAGTCGACGCACATCCTATCAGACCCATCCTTTTTCTTAACGAGGATGATAGGACTCGCGTAATTAGACTGACTCGCGAATGATTCGCTTACTAATCAAATCATTAATTATCTCGCGAACGCGACGCTTTTCGTCTACGGAGAGTTTATAAGGTCGATAGTAAATTGGGATGTCACTATTAACTTTTATCTCCATACAACCAGTGTGTCTACGCCTGAACGCAGCCCTTCATATTAACGAAGAAACGAACGCGCCCAATGTCAACGGCGCTCGCGACAAGCTTCACGCGGACGAACCGGACGAACTTCATTCACGATATTAGCGCGCACCGCCATACCTTTGTCGCGACACATAATTGTAATTTTCAATAAATAAACTACTAACTATAATCGAGGTCGATCTTATTTTTGTATCGCCAACACAGTATTTACTCTAGAGGTCGCTGTACCGGTAGTAAACGTATCTGAATACTCGTTTAATAGAGCTAACAAACACTCTTTTTCGTCACCTACTAAGGGTGTCCTTATCTTAGGGGACTCTACAGTCAACACGTTGTTTACGTGCGAATCCCTGACTAACCGTTGAGAGTTATTTGTTCTAATATACGTAACTCCACTATGATTTAAAACATCAGTGCCAATCAAAACCGGTGCCTGAATACAATCCGGGGGAATAACAAACAAATCTACTTCTAAAGATAATTCGGGAAATTCGATAAGAGTGCATACTTACGAAGTGGACTCTATATCATGACATCCAATACCACGCATACGGCGGTAGGTGGGAATTTTATTTAAACTAAAATGCTTTAAGACGGAATCAGAAATCAGCGAAATATCAGAACCTGAATCAATTAGAATGTCAACAGCTACGTTCTGTATAACCGCGGACCACGACCGATCACTGGTCCCGCAATCGTTGAGCCACGTCTTAGCGTCACCCCGTTAACACCCACCAATGCGTCCCAGACATTCCCGATCGTCCCACTGACATATCTCGCAAAGTATCTCATAGCTCGGTCACTCCTGACCAAATATGGTACAGGCAAAACAACAATGAAAATTCGCACAAACTAAAAAATTGCAGAGTTCAGAGTATTAATCATTCTTTGATTCCCAAATCTCAAGATCACAAACCAAATAATCAAGTAAACATAACAGAGCAGCTAATAAAACATCCTTGAAGCATAATAAAACACAGCAGGAATCTTATTCGTGGCCTGTGGCTTTTCATTAAGCCCCTACAACAAACCTCATGTTTGTTACCTTGAATTCCTCCTGAATTCCGAGTCCCACGGACTCTATGGTCTCTACAAGACCCCGACCTCCGCCAGAGTTAAACACGCATCGCGCACCCACGGACTACTTGAGTTGCCTCAAGAGACACCGATTTCTACCGGGCTACGACTATGTAATAACTACTGGTACGGTCCCCGACCAGCCGAGCTAAGATTCACCACTATCACTCGACTTAATCTGTACTTGTTTTCATCAACAAAACTTCTACTTTGCTTTCCTCAAACTCGTCATTAATACTCTGATCCCTTGGCCTGTGCCATGACATATGCCTTAGCCTCATGAGCGTACGTGATTCAACCGGAGCCATGTAATCAAACTGTAATCAATCATAACAAAAAAAAATCAACCAGAGCCATGTACCATCGTTATCCACATTACAACAATCTTTTTCACTAAGAGCCTTAGATACCTGGAAACCCACACACGAGTAAACCACTCTAACGTCACGGCACTCCGGCCGACCAGCAATCGCATTGCTCTCACACATCCAGCGCATGGATTCATGTGTATTACCCCTGTGACTACACACTTTTTACTACGGCCGATAGAGAACTACTATACTCGCATGGTTCCCACTACTTAGGCTTGCTCATAGCTCATTACCACTGTGATCACCATCTATCTCGACTGGTACATGACCTACTGGCATCATTCGTAACCTATCGTGAGCGTATTCAAAAATTGCATTGTTAACTAGATTGGGCTATACCCAACAATGTAACAGTTTTTTGCTGTTGTTTACCAGGGAAGCACTCGGCACCAGAGTCAAAACAAAATGAAAACGACTCACCAAATTCTGTAGACAATAGATCTGTAGTAATGCTTAGATCTTACTTGAATTAGGGAAGAAAGTGCTCCCACAATCCTGCCCGCAGCATCAGACTCTCGCGATGTCTCAGCGGTCACGGCTCCATCCGCAGCACACGCTTCCTCACCGGCAGCAACAGGTGCCCCGGCAACCACCGAAGCCGTCAGCGGCGGAGCGCCGCCCGAATGCGACGACACGGGAGTAGACGCACGTATAGCGTCTGAAGGCAAACGCTCCCCTAAAGCGCTCGATCGAACCAGCACTCCATCCAAAGGGTCGCGTCGAGGGCTATCCCGACGCCCATACGAACTATCCCGGCTCCTACGTGAACTTTGAGAGTACCTACTCTGATCTATCACGACGACGCCTAGGAGATCTACTACGCGATTGACTATAACGGCCACGACGCCTTTTATAAACATCATGACAGCTATGCGAATCGTTTTCCCGAGAATTACGCCTAGGTGTATTCTCACGCGGCGTGCATCCACGACTCGACATGATTATGACTATGGGCAACATATATGACCACTACGTGAACAACAAACTAACCGCGAAATAAAAGAATTAACACGTGGTTGTTTACTTCAAAAACACGTACGAAATATAATGTAATCGAGTAGAAACACGTGGCGAATCACGTTAAAATGCACAGAAACTAATCACGAACAAAATCAACAACACGTGGTGAAAAATTTTAAACAGTCCCAAAACACTATTTTGATCACGCCTATTTCTACACATGATTCAAAAGCTTTTCGCACGACACAGAAAAAAGATAGGCAATGGAGCCTATCCCACTTCTGATATTAGCGGTTAACACTACTTTTATTTAAAAAAAAACTAACAAAATGACGAAACACTAAACTTTAATCAATTTTAAGCAAATACAATTTTAAACTAAGAAAATATACTTCCTGATTTAAAAACGACTCTAAACAATATTACAGAGAGATGTTATCGCGACGGCTGCTTGAGACGGAGTGAGGGGCGAGTACTGGCCGCACCCCCTTTTATACACCGCGCCGCACGGTAGTTTGAAAAATAACGTTTTCACGCTAATAATATATATACTACAACAATAGTATATATATACTACAACAATGTACATTAGCCGTTCTCGAGGTTTCCCTGTATTGTGTGGAACTAGGCGAAGTTTCAGGACTCATTGTTAAACAATACATGTAGACATTGCTCCTGTTTTGTCAATATTAATTTCTGTAACTTAATTGGTTTATGTATGGAGTCCTTTTTGGGTTCGGATTGTTGTTAAAGTAATCGAAATTTTAGTTAGTTTAGGTCCTGTACGATGTCCTTTTTAATTAAAAAGTATACGGTCCGACCGACCGGTAACCTAACCTAACCTAACCGTGTGTTCGCACTGGCGAAACAACCACATCGAAACATGTTGAAATCTCTGTTTTCTGTCAATACCCAAAAGTCTGATAACCAAGGGATATCGTGTTTCTCAGTAACTGGGCTGTGGAGTTCCGACAGGCAGTCGCTCCATGCAAAATACTGGTATTCAGTTGCATGCGGTTAGACTGGAAGCCTAGACTCTAACATAGTTGATAAAAAGACCAGGCAGATTCATAGATATTGTATCGACCTGTGCATTGTCGCACAACTTGATAAACTGAAATGTTGAAATCTCTGTTTTCTGTCAATACCCAAAAGTCTGATAACCAAGGGATATCGTGTTTCTCAGTAACTGGGCTGTGGAGTTCCGACAGGCAGTCGCTCCATGCAAAATACTGGTATTCAGTTGCATGCGGTTAGACTGGAAGCCTAGACTCTAACATAGTTGATAAAAAGACCAGGCAGATTCATAGATATTGTATCGACCTGTGCATTGTCGCACAACTTGATAAACTGAAATTTGTTCAACATTTCATATCACTTGACATGGCTTACCCCTTAAAATATTTCTAAAAATTCACCAGGTTTCATATATTACAAACGCAAATACAACAAAACAAGTTGTGAGATTTGTTTCATGTGACAAGTTTCGAAACGTTTGCACGTTAAATGTTTTCTGGTGCTAACGTATAGATAATTAGAGATAGTTGTAACTTAAAGACAGCCAAACTATAATTTCTATAAGTGGCTTTTCGTACACATTATAAATTAAAGTAGCTAATCGTGTCTGTCTGTTTGATCGCGTTGTTCTTTTAAATTCCGCAACGGTTGGTTATGCGGTTTACACCTTCATTTAGAGAATTTATTCATGAAGGTTTATCTTTATATGTTTAATACGTTAATATTAAACTTACATTAGATATTTTATCAAGTCATGAAAACCGTGTGAAGCAGGGGTGGCTTGCTAGTTAAAAATAAAAGAATGGCTAGATTATAGTCGAGTACAAAGCCCAAACTGCGGCCAAGAAGCTGGGCATCCTAAATAGGGTGAAGCGATACTTTACGCCTGGACAGCTTTCAACCCTTTACAAAGCACAAGTCCGATCCTGCATGGAGTATTGCAGCCACCTTTGGGATGGCTCAGCGAAATACCAACTTGCCGCGCTTGACTCGGTGGAATGCACAGCTAAGAGGCTCATTGGCGACGTAGAACTGGTGGATGCCAAGCTTCACAGCTTGGCTCATCGCCGCAAGGTTGCCCATGCTTGTCGCTCTTCTACAGATTCTACTTTGTACTCCATGACGTTATTCCACCGGCCCCCTTCTACCTTCGGACATCCAGACGCACTGTAAGTTACCATCCCTGCATAGTTGCTATTCCACCAATTCGCACTAAACGTTTTCAAATGTCCTTTATAATGCGCACAGCAAAAGAGTGGAACTCTCTACCTGCGTTTGTGTTTCCGAGCGCATACAACCCGAATCTCTTCAAACTAAGAATGAACAGGCTTCTTCTGGGTAAGCTTACTCCATCGTAGACTTTGTCTCTGTCACCTCTGACCTGGACTAGAGTCAAGAGCAAACCCATTACTAATAATAAAAAAAGGTAATTCTCACAGTTACAGGAATTCGTGCATTTTCGGTACAGCAACAACATTGATGAAAACAGTTTCAATTACGAGACTGGATTGCACGCGAACACGACCGACATGCCATTCCTAATCTATTCACAAATTGGCACAGTGTCAAGCTGATATCAGCATTCCTATCCTCAATACCATTCAGCTGAATCAATAAAGGCTTAAAATTGATGGCGGCAATTACAACCAGAATCCGGTCTTGGCCCATAATGAAAAGGTTTTTGTTCGGCCTATTTCAGACCCCCGTCTGGTCCGTAATGCCCTTAAGTAATGAGCGATTAACAACACACTTCGGGCAATGTATTGACGGGGGATCAGCAGTGGTCCTTATGCCATTTGGGACCAAATGGTTAGAAAGCAAATGCGTAAATTGGATTACGCTGTATGCTGTAATTGAATTATTTACTTAGCTTATTTATGAGCTGGTATTTCGTATTGAGGTGATGCTGGTGAGTTGTCAGGGTTTACGAAAGGTCTATGACTTGTAGCACCTTGTAACTATAGTTATTAATTAGATATGAGCACTTTTATGTAAGAGTTTACTGGTAATCATCATCATTAGCTATGGTGTCTCGCGTCAAAGATGGCGCACCGACGCCTCCGATGTTTATGTCTTTGAAGTATGCATTCCCGTGCCGTTTTGTGGAAATAAACTACCACTATAACTCATGTTATTTAAGAAAACCAATCTTGGTTGTAAACATGAAATGTGCTCGGTGGAATCTTAATTGAAGTCGCTAGTCTGATAGGTTGATAATAAGGTGTTATTTATGTACTGTAGTCGAAGGTAGATTAGCTTGCAAGATGTGGGTGTAATTTTACTTGTATACTTAACTGGTATACATAACATAAGTATACTGGTATACTTAAGTTGTTTCGCTGTCCCCACTGGTGGACATCGGGAATAATCGCCATTAACCAGGCACAAAATGTGTGAGTTACCTGTATTAATTTATATATCTGTATCTGCGTTTAAAACTCGAAAAGCTCATTTTTTTCCCTCCGTACTTTATACTTAGTTGCTTCTGAAATGTTAAGGGTAACAAACAAAACATTAAAAAGTCCACGAAATTGGGACGAGGGGCAAAACCATTAAAAGAAGTATCAATTTCGGAGCTCCCTATTTTCCTCTCAACACCTTTTAATTCTGTAATCGATAGTCAAAGTTCATTCCTTAAAAATGTCCGCGGAATAAAATTAATGGTCTTTCTAACCCCGAAGTAGGGTTGTCAGTTACGAGACTTTTAGGTTTGTCCGTGGTATCCTGAATTTTTGGTTGATTAATAATTAGGTAGGTATCTTTAATCGTTGGGCCTTTCTGGGATCAGAATAACGTTATAAATATAAATGACGAATGTTATGAAATATATATGCCTACATATACGTATCTAAAATTAAACAACTTAAAAAAAAAAATTAATATTACAACGAAATTTTTTTTGCATGTTTGTTTGTTACGTTTTAACGTTAAAACGGCTTAACGGATTTGGATGAAATTTGGCACATGAGTAGACCATGACCTGGAGAAGGACATAGGCTACTTTTCAACCTGGATCGCAGACGAAGTCGCGGGCAATATTTATTATTATTTATTCATCAATCAAGTAACATAGATTTATACAATTACTAGGCACACAATGCCACTAGCAATAATTACACATACAAACGAAAAATTTGTAGCTAGTATAAAAATATTTGTAAAAATAAGTAGATATTAGAGGTTTCATACAACTGATACTATCCAGTTATGAACGCTCCAAAGACTTTTCGTTCATAAATATCCGTGATAAAGTAAGGAGTTTTTAAATTTTAGGCAACCCTATATCTCATTGAAATTTAAATTACTGGAATGTAAAATATCTGGTACAACACAATTTAGGTTATAATGGTCACTAGAGTTGATATTAATCTTCTCTATTTAAATTTAGAACCAACACACTAATTGAAGCAACGGCTTTTATTTTGACAGTTCAAAATTATTCATTGCGTTATTTACTTTATTGAACTGAACATTTTTGGAACATAATGGAGTAGCAATATCCTTCAAAGTTATTCAAATTGAGATTGATCATGTGTTACGCAATCAGGGAATTTTAGTTTTTTTTTTTTAGGGTATTGGTACTTTAATTGAAATACCTATCTATTGTTAATAGACTTCAAAAAGAGGAGGAGGTTGTGTTTCCGCGAGTTTTTTTTTTTATAATGTATGTACAGACACCAGCACATCAAGCTACTACAATCTGTCAAATTTCTTCAATAGATTTTCAATTTTATCCCTAAAGCTTAAGGTTCAATGTTGATTGGGAAAATTTTACAGTTTCGGGTAGCTTGATGTGCTAGCGTCTGTACACCGACGTCTCCGTGATTATCGGGCTGATATACAGTGCCCTCCAAAAGTTAGTTGACATTTTTCCACTACAGTTGTGATACCATGACAAGTGGTTCTTAATCCTAAGGGAATAAACCTGTGTTCTAAATCAGAAGTGGAGTTAATTAAAAACAAAGAGATATTTATTAATAACAAAACCGATATTTTATTCTCAAAAAACCTAATCACAATTATAGCCACAACTAATTCGTCCGTAACGCCCGAATGCCATCGCCCAAAGATGAAGAGTGTCCGTCAGCGAGTGCTCCTCTGTCGCCGCCGGCGCATAGCTCACACGATCCTGAGTCACGATGGCGTGATGTTAGGCTCCGCCCCTTGGTTTGATTACTCTAACACCTGATTATTTTTTTTAGTTATCGTTACTTGAATTAGTCAATAAAAACATTACAGTTCAAGCATTTGAAACTAGAATTTCAAATCATAATGTGGCGTCACAACTGAACTGGAGAAATATCAACTAACTTTGGAAAGCTCTGTACGTGATTCTTCTTTCATTTCGTAGAGGAAGCCTGCCCGTGTCCCATATCAATTTTATTAACCTAGCTTGAATAGTTTATGAGTTAACGTCACACACCACAGACTTCGAAACTAAAGTTATTTTTCACATTACAGCGGTTTTTTAGAAGTCGGTTCGTTTTTTTTTTTGGAAAACTTTTTTGTGATAATGTCGTCCTGGGGCCGTGGTCAACGAAGGGTAACCCTTCAAGGATTACCCTTCAAGGGTTACCCTTCGTTGCGAAAAAGGATTGGAACTTTCTTTCCTGTTTGTATAGCTACCTTTGTTCAACACCGAAGTAAGATTAAATTAAAAGATTACAGTTTAAATACAAGGTGGGGTTTCAATGCTATTTTGTAAAGGAATGGACCTCTCTTACCTTGTTCCAGGATGGAATTGATACATTTTTGATAGTATGGTCTTTGTAAACATAAGGCATTTCATGTTCTACTTAATAAAAATCTTGAATACATTTTATTCATGTATTCATTGACAGACAACGCACAGCCTACACCGTTGTTTCTAAAAGCATGAAATGCACATGATTTTTTTTTTATTCGCCCCCGAATTGTTTAAATAGGGGATAAGTTTGTATGCAAGTCATTTTGCCGATGGGCATATGGCTTGTCGAGACATAAATTGATACATTGCTGATAGTATGATTCTTGTAATAAACATATATGCCATTTTATCAAGACATACAAAAATTTACCATCGTCCAAGAGTTTCAATCCATCGTTCAAAAGAAAGTATTCACGAAAACCGGTACGGTCAACCCTCGGCTAAAATACAGGCTTTCCATTTTAGGATGAAAATCGACAGCCTATCACATCCGTCCCAGTTTATTTCCATCCATCATATTTTTTTGACAACGACACAAAAAGTGGGAGATGAAAACATCGATATAAATATGTATATTACCTGTATTTTAGGGATGTGACGTTCCGACAAATATTTGGGTACGAGGGATGTGGCCCAATTGAGTTAGTGTTAAGACTCCTTCAAACAGGCGCGACACGCGATAAAATCGCGAGCGACACAAAGGCACCACAAGTTATGCAACGGGTGGTGCCTTTGTGTCGCACGCGATTATATCTTGTGTCGCGCCTGTTTGTAGGAGCCTTTAAGCAAATCTAGCAGTGTAGATCGTGGCTACAAAGAAACTATAGAAGGTTTTTTTAACGGTAGGTGTGCGCAGAAAACTTCCAAGTTGTCTTCTATATTTTTTACAACAGCATAATGGGACTGCCAATTCCGTTGCCACGCGCGCAGAATTTTCTAATTTACATTAATTAGCAGCTAAGTTAGCCTAAAATGTTCCCACTGCTGGGACACAGGCCTAGCTCCTCTCTTCGAGAGGGAGTGGGCTGTAATCTACCACGTGAGCCCAGTGCCGGTTGGCGGATGTCACATGTCTTCGAATTTTTGGTTCTAGAACATGCCGGTTTCCTCACGATGTTTTCCTTCACCGTTTTCAGAGAAATTATAAAATAATGAAAATATTTATACAAAGGAAAGCGCCTGCCTGGATTCGAATCCACGACCTACAACTTGTAAATCGGGACCGTTACTACTGGGTCACTACTGCTCTCAGTAAGCAAGGTTCTTAAATGAGTGCTTTTGTTTACATCTTCTGCTAAGCTTAATATACTTGTGATAGGAGTAGGTTCACGGCTATAGTGCTTCGGAACAAATTGACGACCACTCTCTTGCCAGTTTGCGGAATAACAGTAGTGCTAATACATAATACAATATAGTCTACAACTCTCCCCGCTGATCGATAGTGCACAAATTCGTTTTGTAATTCATTACAGCTATGGGAAATTCATCTTTATTCCAACAAGTAAATAAGTTTTCGCTCGTCCGAATAATTTATTAATTTGTGAATACGTTGTGCAGTTATTTAATTTGGGAGTCGGTCAGCCAAATTCTTTATGATTCATTCGGAGGCTGAATATTTTTATATTTATTTTTTGTTTATTTTTGGCACAGACCCACCCTATAGCTATTTCGGTTGTAGGGTGAGGTGAAGCCAAAAGAATTAATATACCTTTTTCATTTACCAAATGGGCCGATAATAAAAAAAGGAAAAAACTAAATTTTATTTTGTTTTTTTATTTACCTTTAAGAATGGCTAAGATATTTTATGGAGATATGGCAAGGGCGTGAGCAATATTTTGTCTACTAGATGATATTACCAAGAAACGATGAAGTCAACAAAAACAGTTGTTCTGCATAAACATACGCAAATCGCTAAAGTTATGCTTTTCTAACAAAACAAATTCATCTTTTGATTCTCAAACTTGTAAGATGCTGCTCTCCACATTCAATATTCCACTTTCGAACGTGTCCTTGAACCAGTTCCTCCCCTGTCCGACACGATGCCCCAAATACTCCCCTGTCTATACACCCCTGACTCCCCTGACGCAGGACCTAATGGTGTTGAACGTTCCCCGGCAAAAACAGGGAGCGTGTCCCTCAAAAATGTCACAACGGGAAAGTGTAGCAATTAATATGAAGTAACGAGTGTCACTCGGGTTGTTTATGGGTGCTGTAAAAAAACAGATAACAAAAACGCAGTGTCTAACACTGCGTTTTTTTATCTGTGTTTATTTAGGGGTTTTTATCTTATAGATATGCCAACCCCATTATACCCTTTTACAATACATTTACAAACATCAAATTTTATTTTATCTTAACATCTATAGTACTAATAGTTCAAAGAAAGTGAATCACTCAACAGGTACTGTCATTAACTCACAACATTTTTTAGTGGTCTCTGAACATGGTAAAGATAAAATTGACTGTATTAAACCTACATCTAACCTCTTTAGTTTTAGCTCGATCATGAGTGATTCACGTACATCTTTATTCCGGACACAATCCATCAGCAAAAGTTGTACATCCTCGACTATATTGCACACTGTGCAATTCGTAGAATCGCTCTTTTTCATAAGGAATGCAAACTTTGCCGACGCCGACGGGTAGCTGCTATAGACTGCGTTATTTAGCGGTTTTTAGCAAAATAATAAGCCATCAAAATAACCTTGTAAATAAATACGAAATTAGTAACAGTCTATTATTTTCTGCTGCAGGATAAAGGCCTTTCTATTTATATATAAACTTTCTTTTTTTGCACAAAGAGGGGCTTGTGGTTAAAAAATAACACACAGTTCGATCGATCAGGTTAAGCTATGCTTGCCGCGTAATTCGTAAATAAATAATTAATTTATAAAAATCTATTTACGGTTACAAATAACCACTCTAAAAATAACAGCTCTTAATTTTGAATGACCCCGGGCCCGGATTTAAAGAAAACTTGCCCAACCGTTTTATTTCGTCCATGCTCCGAAGCTATCGAAAATTCGCCGAACGTAGGCTTCAGAGACTAAAACTATTCCTTTTATTGATAACTGTAAGGCTCTGTGAAAGTTTCAGCCGTCCAAAGTTTTCGGGTCGACAGAAGTTGGATATTCCATGTGATCCCATGTAAATGTTGACTTGACAGACAGAATGATTAAACTGAAGTTTTGTTATTGATATCTTGGAGTTTGTACGGGTGAACCAACGTATTTGTAGTTAGAAACAGTTGGGAGTTTAAAACTGGAGCTAGCAAGAAGATAAATTGTAGCTATAATATTTTTGATTGTGTCCATAGTTCGGAAGCGTATTATTTGGGACAAGGGACAGCAGATGTCATAAATGAATGATTACTGATAAATGCTACAGGTTTTCAGGCTGCTAGGTATAGTGTTTCCTCGGTAACTGGATTGTAGAGGTCAGATAGGCAGTCAATTCATGTAAAATACTGGTATTCAGCTGCATCCGGGGTTAGACTGGAAGACAGATTGGTTGCTACAGGTTTTCAGTCATCACCTGAGCCTTTTTCCGTCTATAGCTACACATAGGCCTCCTTCATAAAACTCTATACAGTGGTACGGTTATGTGTCTACTACAATGAGCTCAACTGTTACTAATGAGACACAATTACTTTTTCTACTGTTACCGATCTTTAGTAGATTTCGCGACATCAGAGCGGCTATGACCTTCATCAGGTAGTAAATAAATGTTTGGAGTCCTTTTATTTTCCCATGCTACACTTCCTGCTTAAAGTACAGTTACCCAGAACAGCGGCAGCCGCCACATAACGGCCGCAGTGACGGTTGTCATGAAATTGATGGCAGCGGGATTTGACGTTACGGTGTCAAAAAACGCTCTCCAGGAAAACACATAATATTACTTCCATAAATTAACGGTTCAGTGACGTCATCCGCCGGTAAAGTGCAGACGCTATCTGGCGGCCATCGCTCCCCTGGGAAACCGTAGCTGCAATACCTACTCCCCATTTCTCTGAATCCACAAATTATGTTCCCAACAACTAAAATCCTCAACAGGACAGCAATGAAGAAGAAGAAAATGAAAAGACTCATTAACTAACTACATATACGAGTATAAATAAATACAAATACAAACGGGTATTTAGGCGTCGAAGTACTCGTCCGCGTCGCTGTTATCCGGAAACATGCCCAGAAGACTGGCAGCATTGCAACGTTGAAAGGCAATGCTAATTCTTGAAAAATTAAACTAATTGTAGAAATTTTAAAATGAAGTAAACTATTTAAGGCCGAAATATATTTATGCCTGTAACTTGCACAAAAGTATGCAAGAAAGAACTCTCACTCTTAGAGATAACTCCTATCTCTGACGAAGAACCGCAGAAGGCACGACATAAATTAAAAGACGCTTCACCAGTAATGTAATTAACAAGAACTTTGCTGATGAATTAATATTCTTTTACAAGCATTTTCAATTCCGTCAGAGAAATATGAATCAGTTGATAGGACCCTGAGGTGCTATAATAATATTCTTTCGTCCATTTAGAGAATTTTGAGAATTCGTTTTGAAGTGCCGATGAGGGACCATGGAATACATATGAATGTGTAGGGATCTGCTTCTTTTTACGTATTGATCCGGATTGAAAGGGTATGGAAAATCGGCGAACTGTGGGTGTTTACGATGGTAATACGGGATAACCTTTTTTGTATCGGAGCGTTGACGGTTGTGTTTCGGATGTGTAGTCTGATAGAAATCGGTGGCGTCAACTGGATTGCGATGATGGGCATGCTAAGTTTGATTACATTTACTATTTTGTTTGACACAGAACTTCTGTATTCCAGCTAATTTGCAGCCATTGTAACTTAGCTAATTAGCCTAGAGGCCATGTCCCGGTCTATTTAGAAAAAGCGAGAGCTGTCGTGGGACTGGTGGTTGGAATGAGGTTACGTAAGTGTCGTGACGGTCAAAATGTTGCACTTTTTTCGGTCTAGCCCTCATTCGCCAAGTGGGCAGAGTATTATTACGTGGGATAAAGAAACTCGTTCAAAATTATTTGCAATCCGGTCAAGCTTCACGCGTACTACATGTGGCACGATACAATAGAAAATCAATTGTGTTACATTAGCGGAACTTGAGAGGTCATTTTTATCTCGTTAGTTGTAAGTAGGTACAGACTGTCCGTCTACAATCTTTTTCTAAGCATGGCATGGTAATTAATATTTTAAACGTACTCTACAGATTTTTTTTGCTCCGTTGGCGTAATTTCTGAATGGCGTTCCAGTGTGAGGATAAATAAATTATTAATAGGTAATTGGAAAGAGCCTTTTGTAAAATAGTGTTAGTCGGACACTAATTACATTTAGCAAAATATTGAGGCTAAGTAGGTAAGCTTAGAAACCTTACCTACCCTACTTACCCACCTTACTTACCCTACCTGGAAACACTTCTCATATAGGGTTTCCAATGTTCCAACACATAGGCAGCAAATTCAAGACTTATTCTGTCTCATTACAAAATAGTTGTCACTTTAGTCCAAACACAAACCTTCAAGACAGTTATCGTATTTTGAACTTTATTTCGAAATTCGTAAAGTTCTTAATACAAAATTGACAATTTAGTCTATGGTTTCTGGAATAGAGTTCGAAATTCAAAAATGACTCGATGGTTTAAACCTTGCTATAAAGATAAATGATTTTATTTCTGTAAGTAGGTTTGTATTTGTACAAACACTTTTACACGTCAATCATATTTTAAAAACTAGATGAGGTCGGCGTTTCTTATCTGACTACTCTGAGAAGACAGGCCGAAAAAAACACAAACTCAGACATAAACTTGGTCAGATCATGTGAAGACCATGTAGATTGATGTCTGAAATGGTCTTTTGATGAAAGAACCAAACAGATTGAGTGGACCTGTCCTGTCAGTGCACACATTTGTTAGTAATCATGCAGCTCAACTCAGGGTTGAATACACAGTTTTTCCGAAAAGTTTCCTTTTTTGTGTCCTGATGATATTGCGTTGAAAATGTAGCTAGTATAAAATGTATTTATTAATATATGGATAAGTACTGTTTGAGGTCAAAAGTTACTAAATAGGTACCAATTCCTATAGTGGCGCAACAAATTCCCCGGCACATAGCGAAAACATAAAAGTGATCAATCATTTTATGTATGATAAGGTGGTTTATGCCGTCCAATCCGAATATTCCAGCCTTTAAAATTTCTAGACACATTCGTATTAATCAGATCGTGTAACAGCCTAATGAAAGAAATGGAGATAGGTAGGTAGCTTCAAAAAATTCAATGTCTAATCAGAGTAATACATGCTCTTTAGGGAAATCAGAATCACCGCAGTTTTTCGGAAGAATTCGTTTTTTTTTTCACGAATTCACGCTCGTTCATTTGTTTGATGGGTAGGAATTTAAGAATGAATGAATGAAGAAATATGGCAATTTCTGTACAACATAGGATTGGTGCTCTTTTTGTGTCTTCAATAATATAGTATGATGTAAACTTCATAGATACAGATGCTTCTAAAAGTTAGTTGACATTTTTCCACTTACTGTGACACAACACAGATTTAGATTTGTAATGTGCACAATTTTCTCACAAAATCAGTACCATACTTTAATAAATAAACGGTGTTTTATATTTATTAGTAATAAATCAGTGAATGTATTATGTTTATAACTTAATATTCTAATTGGGGTGTTTGGTAGTGTGCGGTAACTCCGGGACATGTTGTGTAAATAAACATTCGATCGCGTACCAAAGGCGCAACTACTTCATTACTTTTATTGCTCGTTTCACGGATATGAGGATATAATCCACGTCCCCTGGGCCTCGCCGGTGTCACGCGAGCCGCCAGGGCCGCGTCATTACCGTAAATAACCACACGTTACGGAAGGATGGCTCCTTATTGGTTAATAGAGACCGATAGAATAGATAAGGGCGTACGTAAGAACGTGCATGGAGTTTCGTTTACTTTTGTGGAAAGAATCAACTGGTATCTATGTTGATAGTTTACAGTTACTAGTATTTCACCCCTGATAACAACCTTATAGCAACGAGAATAAAGGCTCCTACAAACAGGCGCGACACGCGATATAATCGCGCGCAACACAAAGGCACCGCTCGTTGCGCGACTTGCGGTGCCATTGTGTCGCGTGTCGTGTCGCGCCTGTTTGTAGGAGCCTTAAAGATCACTGTGATGCAAAATAGTAAGTATAAAAACTGGCCAAGTGCGAGTCGGACTCGCACACGAAGGGTTCCGTACCACAAGGCAAACTCGCCGAAAAAAACACATTTGTTTTATGGGAGCCCCCTTAAATATTTATTTTATTCTGTTTTTAGTATTTGCTGTTATAGCGGTAACAGAAATACATCATCTGTGAAAATTTCAACTGTCTAGCTATCACGGTTCATGAGATACAGCCTGGTGACAGACAGACAGACGGACAGTGGAGTCTTAGTATTAGGGTCCCGTTTTTACCCTTTGGGTACGGAACCCTAAAAAGTATATAGGTATGTTGAAACCGTGTGTACTCCCCGTCACTTTTTCCTAAAGGTTCTTTAGAAAACCAGCGTCAGACATCTTTTGTCTGGCATTAATGCTGAAATGAACCTTTTTGGCGCATCCGTGATGCACACACTACTGTTGTTTGAAACATTATTTTTATATTGTATTTTGTGTTTCACGAACTGTGACCAAATAGACTTTTTTCTTTCTTCTTTCAAAATCAGAAGTTTTAACTGGGAAAAGAAAAAAATCTTTTATATTTTCGCTTTTGACCCCAAAAAGTACTTATTCTCATATTAATAAATACATATTTAGCTTGCTTGTTCAACACAATATCATCAGGACACAAAAAGCAGTCTTTTCGGCAAAACTGTGTGATATCATCATCTGCCTCCGTTAAGTTGCAGGATTACTGACAAATGTGTGCACTGACCGGACATGTCCACTCAGTCTGTGTGGTTCTTTTCTCAAAAGACCATTTCAGACACCAATCTACATGGTATTCACATTTTTTTTATTTGAAATGGGTTTGCTCTTGCCTCTACTCTACTCTACTCTAGTCTCTTAACATGATCTGACCGAGACTGACTGTGTCCTCTGAGTATGTTTCGGCCTTTCTTCTCAGAGTAGTCAGATAGGAAAAGCCGACCTCATCTAAAAAAATTTATTGACGTGTAGAAGTTTTTGTACAGACGCTAGCACATCAAGCTACTCAATCTGTCAAATTTCATTAATAGATTTTCAACTTTATCGCTAAAGCATAAGGTTCAATGTTGATAGGGGCAGTTTTTGGTAGCTTTATGAGGTACTGGCGTCTGTACAAACCTACTTACTCAAACTCAAAGCATTTATTTCAATTAAAACATTTACAGGCACTTTTGAATTGTCAAGAAGTCGGTCAGTCAGAAAATGTGAAGCTAGTTACCCATTCCAAAGCGTAGGTAGGTACCTATGTAGAAGAACGGGCATGGACACTCTTTTAAATTATATTTTTACAGAAATATAATCATGTATCATTTACTATACTACCATACATACTTACCTTTCTTTAGCAATCATTTCACCAACACATCACGGAACTTGAAATCCGCTAAAACTATCCCATTGCTTCCCTAATATGCCTACCAAACCAACGGACATCCGTTAGTATGTACTTCCAGTGTAAATAGTATACTAAATGCATTCCCTAGATATTGTGGCGCGGCACGCAACGTCCTGGCGCCGCGAATTAGCGCAAATGACCGGCCGCTTGTATGTCACACAATGTTAAATTGTTTTAAATGGTGCTGTTGATTTTGTTAATAATATGGTCCGTTTTGTTGTACTTGTTGATAAGTCATATTGTAGGTGCAGACGTCAGCACATCAAGCTACTACAATCTGTCAAATTTCTTTATAGTCCAGTCAAATAAGACTTTGAAGGTTACAATAATTCCCATAGAGCTAAAAATTGGTATGAATGTTCAGAATACTATTATAAATGAATTGTGAAAAGTCCCCATCAATCCCCCTTGTGCAAATTGTTTTATTGATGGTGAAGGTTTGCAAAAATAGGTTTTTCGCGTTTTTCAGCTAAACGGTGAGTTTTACAGCAAAAATAGTTCAGACAAAAATTGTAGATCATCCGATTCTCTACAAAAAATGTATCCACACTTTTTTTCATAATTATTGCCATTTCCGTGATATAGCGGTTGAAAGAATTGAAAAAAAAAAAAAATATTCGTAATGTGTACGTTAATGTACTTTTATATACATTTTTGAACCGTTATACGAGTAAACATATGAGTCCCTGTCTTATACATACAAAATACCAGACATCAGTAAAAAATCATGTGCAGTGTCGAAAAAATTATACTCGAAAAAGTAGCATTGATACCGTGAAAAGACGGCGCCAAGAAGAAGCTGGTTCATCAAAAATAAGTCCTCCTCGTACGTGAAATCGGATGATCTACAATTTTTGTCTGAACTATTTTTGCTGTAAAACTCACCGTTTAGCTGAAAAACGCGAAAAACCTATTTTTGCAAACTTTCATCATCAATAAAAAATTTTGCACAAGGGGGATTGATGGGGACTTTTCACAATTCATTTATAATAGTATTCTGAACATTCATACCAATTTTTAGCTCTATGGGAATTATTGTAACCTAACCTCTATTTTAAGGACTAATTTGACTGGACTATTAATAGATTTTCAACTTTATTATTAAAGCATAAGGTTCAAGGTGGATTGGGAAAATTTGACAGTTTCTGGTAGCTTGATGTGCTGGCGTCTGTACATACTAGCGGTGCCCGCGACTTCGTTCGCGTGGATTTCGGAAAACAATAATGTGATTCTTTACTATTTTTTATTCTAAAATAAAAGTAATAACTAAGTTACTCCTTATACCATCAGATGTATGCCAATGAAAATGGGTCCAGCCGTATCGGAGATTAGCCGTAGCAAACAGACGGACGAACAAAAATAAAAAAAAAAAGTTTTATTTAAGGCCTGTATTAATGCCGATAACCTTGAGCATTTGGGCGGAGCTAACGACCCCTTCTCCGCGCCACTCCGCTACCCGCATGCAACAGAAAATGTGCGGTTGTGTGCGCCGCCACCACGGTTTGCCTCGCCTAGTCTCGTCACAGAGTATCGAAATCACAGAAGGTCAAGTCATCGTGAAAGTTAAATAATTATGTGTACCACATATACAGGGTGTCCCAGAACTCAACGTCAAGCCGAAACGGGGTGACAGGATTAATCATAACCATCACGAGAAAAATATAAAAAAAATCTATCCCATGCAGTTTGAAAATTATGGGCATTTTAAGAAAAACCTAGAAATTTTATCAAACTGTACCATTTTTCGGTTATTGTGGTTATTCTTTTTTATTTTTGTTCAATTAAACTTTGGAAACGTAATCCTAAATAACATTTCTAGAATCCCAATAAAAAATAATGACACGATTGCCTCAAGTTTCCGAGAATTGAGACTATTCGTTAAACTACGAATTTAAAATTTTCAAGATTCGTCGACTTTGATTGGCCCTCCTTTAAAAAAAATGTACTAGAGTGCCTTGGCAAGTGGCATTAAAAGTTGGCGCATTTAATCAGAATTCTAAAATGGTACAATACTTGTTAGTTCCATACAATAAAAAAGAGTAATAAATTAATTATTTTGTTGACTGATCTGTATTTACGATAATTTTATTTTCAATGACATTGTACAGACGCCAGCACATCAAGTTACTACAGTCTGTCAGATTTCTTTAATAGATTTTCAACTTTATCACTAAAGCATAAGGTTCAAAGTTGATTGCGAAAATTTGACAGTTTCGGGTAGGTTGATGTGCTTGGCGTCCGTACTTTATTGAATAGTGAAATTAACAGTTAACATTCTTGTTTTATATTTGCACACCTTATATGGTTATTAACAGTGTACCATTTGACCTTTTTTAACATCCACTGAACCTGTTTTATGCAAATAAATGATTTGATTTGATTTTTTTATTTGAAAATAATTACGCCGGTAATCAATAAATTGACAAATTATTAGCAAGTACGTAACCTATAATCATAATGAATACCTACTTTAGGAGCATTTTCAGTTTTGTGTCACAATATGTCACAAATAATCGCAACGCATCAGAATAATAGACTTTACTTAGGCACCGAAAAGTAAAATTTCTAATATTGGCTGAATCATTTCGTGGACGTGGACCTTCTGTGATCATTCACTACTAGTACTTACAACTTTCGTTTGAATGAGGTAGGTATTTTATAAACAGTACCTATGTACACAGAGTAATGGACAGCGCATAAATTTCATAAAACCCCGCTTGGGTAGGTACACTTTTTGTTTTTGCAGTAATATTTTACGATTTTATTTCGTAGTGCGGAGTTCTCGCAACGCGACATACGTCCACCTAGCAACACGATGCGCCCCGCACTAAATTTATGGACGAGTGCGGGGGTGATGTAGACGCAGTCCTTTATCAGAGGCCTTTTTAATTTATTATCATAAAAATAATACATATTTTAAAAAAGTAACAAAACCAAATTATTCTCCTTTGTATTGCAAAGATGTAGATATATTTTTTTACACTCTTTTGATAAAAAATGAAGGAGTAAAACGGTTTCATCTCAATGATTTGGAGGTGACTTGGTGATTTTTTTTTAAATTATGTGGTATCGGTAGAAAAATTATGGCTAAACCAAATTACGTATTATATCATGAGGATTTTTTTCAGATGTAATTTCTCTGTAAATGCTGACAAAAAATGGCTTCATCTGCGTGCTTTTTTCAAGCTTTTTTCGAGAGAGCAGCCTTAAGGCTAGGTGGCCCCGAATTTAAGTTTTTTAAAACAATCTGAGACAAAGAATATAGGGTTTTAAATTAAAAAAAAATATATCTGTATTAGTTAAGGATCTTGTCTAGACAAAATCGCATTCAGTTGCAAGACCTGATGAACTTCACACGATAGAAAAAAATCGCAAAGTTACCCCTTTTTAAAACGTTTTTTCAATATTATGACTATATTACTGACTTTTTACATTTAATTTTTGTACTATATTAAAGAAACTAATTAGTTATAGACAAATTCGCAGAGTTTGACTTGATAAAATGATTTTCTTAATTACTAAGTTTAAATATGAATTAAAAGCGCCCGCGGCGGCTCCTACGGGGCCGTTCAGTCGCGTGCTGGCGCTTATGGACGACGGACCTGTGTCAGTTTTTTCCGCGACAACTTCGCGAAACTTATCATCTGTTTTTGAGAGTTTATTTGTTAGTTATAATGGGCAATAAACAACGCAGGCGAAAAAAGTCGTGTAAAGCAATAAAAGAAACAAATAGAAAGAATGCACTCCAAAGATATGTGAAGAAGTAAGTACCTACCTAAATGTTTTATTTGTATTGTAATGTGGTGAGCCACAGTATAAAAATATCAATACTACTAGAGAATGCTAAGATTTTTGAAATACATAAAAAAATCAATGGCTAGTTTGGCTATAGAGAAGTTCTCCAATGCATAATTTTATTCAGTATTTATTTGCAAGAGGAACAGTGTGTAGAATTCACTCGAGATTTTTGTTATTGCATGTTTATTATTAATTATGCCACTCCAAATGGAATAATAAAAGAAACTTGGCTTGAAATGTTTACGTGGGTTTTTAATGTTTTAGAGCAATGCAGTTGCAGGCCAAGCGCAGTGCGCATGTATCAACTAATGATTCGGCGAATATCGAGTAAGTTTTTTTATATTATTTATTTTAAAGGCATTCTCTATTTTTTACTACATATTTGAATTAAATAGTATCTCACTTGTTATTGTAACACCATAAAAATTACATAAAGAAATTAAATACATATACTTGAATTAAGTAGGTACGTATGTATGTGGGGGTCACATACATACCTACTTTATTATTAAAATTAAAGTACCTATTTATTAATTATTATTACTGTTTGCGTATCTTTGTTTCTGTATAACTGTCTGTATGTCAGTGTGCGTGTGTATTTGTCTTTGGCATTGTAGCTCCTAAACGGAAAACGGATGAATCGATTTCAATGCAGTTGTCTCTATTAAACAGACTGATTTAATAATAATAAAGTTTTTTAAAATTTTACTTGTTAATTAATTACCAACAAGTCAAAAACAACTTTTGTGTTACAGATCAATAGAGCATGCGGAAGGACATAAAGTGTCTCCATTGATGACTTTAGAGCATGGTTTACTTGAATAATCTTAGGATTGAGGAGTAAGTAACTGTATTGTACTTATTAATAATCAATTATATTGTTTTAACCGATTCAATTAAAATCACACTAAAACATGCTAACAACTATGAATATTGAAACAAAAAAATATATTTTATTGTTACAGAACGACTATTCATGCTGCCAATGCCCATGTCACACATGCTGAAATGCCTTTAGATGAACATAATAATGTATCACCTAATAATAATATCAATGAGTAAGTTGCTACTTTTTGTTTTACATAATAATTATGTGGAATTCAATAGGTTATATTAAAATAATCTGTTTTTAGAACAATGGAGGAAATTGAAAACTACACTCTAAGCGTTGAAAACGAAATCGAACACGACCAACCAACCATCAACCCATCAGTGGACGACGAATTGTTGACATGAATTACCTGATGACACAGCTCCAAGAAAAAACGCATCATATCGATTTATTTGACAGCAGAGTTGGATATTTTACAGATATAAAAGTGTTTACTTTTAATTTAATAAAAAAATCGGTTGTCTGTAAAGTCGGTTTGCTGACGATAGTTGAACGTGACAACGTCATAAGAAAATACTGATGGAATAATTGCATTGCATTTGTTAATATTCGCTTGCACTTCAAGCCGCCATGGAACGCTACAGAGCGAGGCCGCGAGGTAACGCTACATGAGTCATGTTTTTTCGTGAGTGCAACCAGCTTCATCGATTTATTAGACGTTGTCACGTCAAAATAAAAATACTTTATTTTTATTTTATTGAGACTCACACAGTCACGCTTCACATTATGTGTTACACGAGACGAACATTTATACCTCTAAGCTTTTTTGAATTACAATATGCATTGATATTGTAATTCAAGAATTGTAACACAATTCTCCTAAAGTAAGTGTGCCTACTGCTTGATTTTTTATACTGTAGCACGAATATTTGATTTTAGTCAGTCAGATTTTAAATCCTTTTTATAAAAAAAAAGTATACAAATTATTTTTAATAATTAGTATCAAGTTTATACAATACGTATCTAATCTATCTATAACCTTAAAAATAACTACTACTAGAAAAATAAAACAAAATAAACTTATACTAATCAATTCAAGTTGATCTACTGCATTGCTCTACTCTGTGACGCAACTTAGTACCTACTCGAGTTCGTGAACTCGTGAGCGGTGCGCGCGTCCCCGCGCATCGTAACTTATTACGTATCGCTACTCCTTGCGGGGGCTGAGGTATGCGTTAAATACCTACAGCGCTCGGAATACCTGGCCTTAAGCATTTAGTAAAAATCTGTTATTTTGACATTACAAACAGACACTGCAATTTTATTTATTTGTATTGTATGTATGTATTTATAGATGATAGATTAGAATGTAGGTATTCCCCTGAAGAAAAAGCCACTTCCTAAACAGAAAAATAGTTTTTCTATTGCCACATCAAACCATTGCAGCATTGATTTCATGTTACCTCAGGATATATTTATTCCGTTCACCTTGGTGTACAAATTAGATAACTTGAAAAGTACCTACCTACGTTAGAAGTTAAAGAAGTCCCAATAGCTTTAGTTTGAAACAGCCAGCTTCTTTTAAAATATAAAATTTCTATCGGCTCGTCCAAGCTTCGTACGGGTGCATTTTCTTTTTTCGAATTTCCGAAATTTTCTTTCATACAAATCTTGTCCTGGCAATACCGAACACGTCAAAAAAAAAAAAGAAAAGAAAAAAGAATTATCCAATTTGGTGTACTTAGTCGTTCGGAAGTTAGGTGCATACAGACATTTCGGCGACTTTGTTTTATACTATGTAAGGATTTGTTATGTCACTAAATTTCTTGTTCCCCCGACCCCGTCGAACTGCATCGCCTGCCTGCAGTTTAATTTGATTTCAATTAGCGTTCTTTCTAATTTTTGAAGTGAAAACTTCTTTAGCAGCGCTGTACACTTTTTTGTAATGGGTAAAAAATGTTAAACTCGCGTCAGGACACGTGACCTGATCGAAAATTCATAAGACGGATGGCCGTAGCCGGTACCGCGCGTGTTTTGTTTATAAGACGATTCACAAAATACACACGTAATTGTTCAAGTTTTCACTTCTGTCGGCACTCCCGGAGTGCCACTGTTTTTTGTTTTGCTCATTTCCTAAGGGTCGTAGCGTGATGTTAAATAACCTATAACCTTCCTTGAAGAATGGGCTAACAGATGAAAAAAAAAAATCAAATCCAACTGGCAGTTCCAGAGATAAGCGCATTTAAACAAACAAACAAACTCTTCATCCTTATTATTAGTGAAATCAATCAATGTAAGTGATTACAAATATGTTCGTTCAACCTATTTTAGAAAACCTTTTTGTGAATTTCTCGACCTCATACCAAGAGCCCAAACTATCTCCAAACGTTCAATTTAACAAATGTAGCAGCAAATGAAGAGATTCGTAAAGAAACTCCTTCGAACGAAAGTAATCGTAAGATTACACACATGAGATTGTACATAGAATAAATGGAACGAAGTAATCTTTTGGAAAGGGATGACATCTACTGTTTAAAGTTATGTGATAAAGACCTCATGAGATTACCTTTTTACTGGTAGGTGGTTTGGTGGTTGAGAAAGAAAGTAATTTCCCGGTAAGTAGTATAATCGGCCTCTAATCCCACTGCTGGGACATTGGCTTTCTCTTTTTTTGAGAGGGGGTGGATATACATTCGCTTAGGGGGTTTGTCTGTATGACCGCGTTATTCTTCTAAACTAGGCAACGGAATTGGATGCGGTTTTCACAATCATTTACAGAATTTATTCCGGAAGGTTATGTTATGTTTATCACATCACACTAATATTATAAAGGCGAAAGTTTGTGAGGCTGCGCCAAAAAGGCCCAGTTCAGCAAAATTGCCAGACAACTGACGCTGGTTTATTAATTAGTCCAATTTATTTTTTATCCTCCCACTGGAACCCCATACAGAATTACACCAACGGAGCAAAAAATTACGCCATGCGCTGAACAAGAGATAACAGACATTCATCATCAAAGGAAAAAGCTATAGGGAAAATAAAAGATAATTTTCCCTAATAATGTCTATTGTAAGTTGAGCCCATCCCACTAATAAAGAAATTGCTCTATCATCATAATGTAACATTATTGAAACGATATGAGGACATGGAAACTTTATTATTATACTCAGGCACTTAGTTCCACGAGCATAATGACTTTAGTAAACTTTTACGTAATTAAAAATAGTCCGTGGCGCATGCATTAAATGTTTTTGTTGGATATTATTTTGTGGTTGTTTTCCTTTGAGATAGAAAACATGGCTGTTCCACACATTTTGACCGAGTAGGTGTAGGTATGAGGAATATGGTGTAAAGTTCATCCATCCTACATAGAAAAGGGAGGATCCTCCGAGCCTTGATTCTATCGGAGCATTGTGATGCTAGTTGCGCGGTAAACTCTGCTTGCGAGATGCAGGATTTTGCGTGACTTTAGTTTGATGCGTAGTTCTTGTGGTGATGTAGATACCGCCACATAAATATTGCACTTTTTTATGAAACAGCTGATGTTTTTTTATAACTGACGAAAACTTTCTACGTTACGGGGTCTAATTCATGGCTACAGTTTGCGCGTTGATGTTTCTACCACCCTGTATAAATGGACGAATTGAGAACCTCGTCCTTATTATGGTTCCGTACCCAAAGGGTAAAAACGGGACCCTATTACTAAGACTCCACTGTCCGTCTGTCTGTCACCAGGCTGTATCTCATGAACCGTGATAGCTAGACAGTTGAAATTTTCACAGGTGATGTACCTATACTAAAAATAGAATAAATACACATTTAAGGGGGCTCCCAAACAACAAACGTGTTTTTGTCGGCGTTTTTGCCTTGTGGTACGGAACCCTTCGTGTGCAAATCCGACTCGCAATTGGCCAGTTTTTTGAGAAGTCGGTTTATAATATGCAGTGATGGGGTTTATCGACAGAAGTGAAAACTTAAGGTTATCAAATAACAGTAGTGAATCATATTACTATAGATATACTAAACTAACATGTCGGTGACGCGCACACACAAGATGTTCCTCTACTAAAAAACGCTCAACGCCCCTAAAGAAGGTTTCATTTCAAGAATTATTTGTTTATTCACAAAGGCGCTGTTTTTTTTTCTATAATATAGGCGTAGTTGTTAAATTTTATGTAAAAAAAGAAGGAATTGTGTCAGGTACAGCAACTTCCATATTGCTCAAACCTGTGAAAATTCATGCTCACTTCACAAACAAACAAAATACAACAAATAAATCTTCATCGATTCCTATCTCAAACGACGGAGCTCAAAGAATTCTAACAGCTCAAGTAGGGCGCGAAAGAAAATAAAATAAATATTTTCCTTGAGCCTTAGCGAGGCATCGATTGTTTTAAAATTCTACTAATGAGAGACTAATGAGAGAGAAAAACCTCATGAATAGGTAGGCGACAGTGAGCGAAGAATTTAATAAAAAGGCGCGAAAATTCGCCATCTTGTATAACTTTTTCTTTTATCTCCTTTTCAGACTAAGTGGTGTTGGATATTGTGTTGCGTATGCTTCATAATGATACTTCTATGACGTAACAGTATTACCACGGTAATATTATCTATACAGTATTCTATCTTAATACAAACGATCGGAACGCAAGTCATACCTACGCGCCTCGAGTTCGGTTTACACTCGGTAAACAAACAGTCTCGAATGCTTCGCATTGACGAACGGATGCCGGACGGTGTGATGGTTTTGTAAGCAGTAAGCGTGCTATTTGTGACAAATATTCATTGAAATAAGTATAAGTGCTTACTTAAATATGGCAAAGAGCAATTAGTCTATATTGTGCTGTTATTGGTTGCTTGAATTCGTCAATAAGTATATAATATTTACCTATACAATCACAAAACTATAAAGAAACTCAAGTAGGTTGATGAAATTAAAATACTGTAGTCGGGCAGCCCTAACGCGTGTTTACGTACCGCGCGGCTGTAGATAATTATTTCTAGAACAGGGCCGAGTCACAATACTGTATAGATAATATTACCGTGATATTATAGATATGACTGGGAATAAGTCTTATTGTATTTTACTGTTATTAATTAAATTGCAACTTTACTTATAAATTTTTATTTTCTTAAGAACTAATGTATAAGCTAAATATAAATACAGAAAAAATGTACTTACATTGCATATTTACCCATAAGTTGCAGTACACTATAGTATCAACTAGTGTTACTATAAGTGTACGACAATGATGTTGAAAGAGCGGAGCCTTCTAATACAGGCATTGTTTGCCTAAATGGGGGCTCCAAACATATTAACATGTAATGTAATACCTAATTGAACCAATAAACTATTTTGTATTTTTGTATTTGTATTGTAACGAACTGGGACAGGTTGATTTGTCTGTTCTCTTTAGTTATTGGCGGAACTGACAGCTGAACGAATTTGTGAATATTTTGCTTACATTCTATTCCATTATTTTCCACCACTTTTTTAGTCGTAATCTAAAATGATACGACAAGCTAAAAGTACCAGGCATGTAAAACAAAACAAGTAATTTGTATCAACCTATCAGGTAACGTTATCAGGAACACTGTTGAACTTACAAGTATTTATGTTAAAGCCTCGTAAATTGTAACGTCTTCGGCACCTATCTGATGGGCTCGAATATTCGTTGGAGATCCGGCAGTAAAGGCGAAACTTTCTAACTTTCTTTTAGGAAGAATTTCCGTAACTTAATTTGGTGTATAGCAACTTATTTTTTTTTTATATATTGACGAAGGCTCGATGACAACGCGTTTTGATGGGAGTAAAATAATAAAACGTTTACATTTACATCAAGTAGCTACACATAAAAGTTCGGTACTTACGTTTTTGTTTATGTTTAAAGAAAGAAAGAAAAAGTATTTATTGCGACTCGTTCAGGTAGACCACAAACTAAACCAAACACAGTAAAACAAAAATCAAATTATATAAAAAAGTAATAAAAAGAAAAATTAAACACAAAATCCTATACGAGGCCAAAAGGCTCCTACCTCAGCATGATGCAGCGACATTTATTTTCGATTCCGATGTGATGTTACGCATACTAAAGGCTTTCCCGCTAACAGGTGCGAGACGACTCTCGTAAAACAATTTCTATGAAAACTTCATGAATATTGTTCTACCAGAATTGCGTCGCACCGTCGCGTCGTGGCCTTAAAAAGCTTTTTGTCACCTGTGGTGTATTGACATAAAAGCCAAAAATAATCGAAGTCGAAACGAAAGAGACTTGAACTCCCCGAATACAAAACACAATCCACAATCCGTATTCCAATTCTCTCAAACATACTCCTTCCACAAATAAATTCGTAATCCAGGACATCAAAATAGTCTTCTAAATTGTAAGAGTACCTTTCCACAATGGAGCACGTGTAATCTTCGTCATAACTCACGTAAAGCTCACTGGTGTTGCGAAACTGCGTCGTTTGAAGCATAATTTTCTGGAACGACGACCATAACCCGTATATTTTGAACCCTAACCTTTTGAACATTCAACCCATTTTTGTATAAAACATTCGTCTCTCTGTGTATGTTGTTGCTATTGCATAATCTACGTTTCATTCGTAGTCTGACTTGGGACGGACATAATTTTGAACAAATATTTTTTTGGTCGGCTTTTCTAAATTACAGGTGACGATGAATTGATCTCGGAGATACATGAGAGCAAATAAATATGTCTTTAGCTCTGGAATTTATAGTATACTTGCTGTTCGTGCCCGACGTCACTCGGATGAATAATTTTTATTGAGATTTTCATACAAAAATACCATCCAAATTTTCTTTCATGAGAACGTTTTTTCCTGTCTATTACGAACACAACAAAAAATGAATATTATAAATCACCCCATCAAAAGTTTATTCAAAATTAAAATAAATGAACTATTAAAAAAAGAATCTTGGTCGAATCGTTCTCAAGTGACGACCTTTCATACATGCGGCAATAGACTTCTATTTTTTTAGATTGTGATGATTTCTGAATGGTGGATGAATATCAAAACATTTACGAGTTCTACGGGAGACAGGTCATAGCCTTTTCATTGCCTCAACACGCAATTTACGATTCCTGATTAGGTAATTCATTTGCTATGGCGGTATGTATCTTATTTAATCTATGACGCTTTTAACGCGTGCGTCTTATTTACATCGTTCACACATTTAATTAAATTCAACATTAAAGATGTAACTAATATTTTTGTAAAAATATAATTTAAAAGAGTGTTCATGGAGTTTCTTGCCCGTTCTTCTCCATAGGTATGTACCTACGCTATGGAATGGGCAACTAGCTTCATATTTTCTGACTGACCGACTTCTTGACAATTCAAAAGCGCCTGTAAATGGTTTAATTGAAATAAATGCTTTGAGTTTGAGTTTTAGTTATTCATTTATACATTTTTCGTTATGAAATGAACAGTAGACAAAATGAAGGTAGGTAACCTAAGCAATTACTATGCAATAAATTCTCCTTCGGGGAGCACAGGCGTACGGAGAGTGTTATGGGAAATGGACAGTTTGTGGTTTGACTACGAAATGACGTATTCGATTACTCGCAAACGTATGCATGGCTACCACAGACCTCTATCATACAAGTAGTATAATACAGGTCAGTGATGGCTGCAGTACATATTATTATGTACAGACGCCAGCACATCAAGCTACCCGAAACTGTCAAATTTTCACAATCAACTTTGAGCCTTATGCTTTAGCAATAAAGTTGAAAATCTATTAAAGAAATTTGACAGATTGTAATAGCTTGATGTTCACATCTTTTCCAAGACGTTGGATTCTGTTGATTTCACTGTGTTCCAATGCTACGTCGAGATCTGTAATTGTTTTAATTGTTAAGGACATCAAGTCTGCCTCCCCTTCAACTCTTGTCTTCAACTTTGTCTCAACTACAACACTTCAAAAGAAAATACAAATACTGAGAAACAAAAAAAAAATGAAGCCAAGCACATATATCACACATGACTATTCCAAGAAAGTATTATCTGAAAGAAAATCCAACAAAGCTACAAACCAAAAGGAAAAAAGAAAGAGAGAAGAATCAGAAACGCCAAGCCCCAAGCCCTTTCGTGAAACTAACTCGGAAGCAAAAATCAAAAAGACGGATGCATTCCAACTTATGCGAGGAAGAACAAACTCGCTGTCTGGATCACATACAAGCAAGAACTAATAAATACAAAGGACCCGAAATCGAACCAACAAAAGCAAATCAACTCCAGTTACAAAACAAAATAAATCTCCCACCACGGCCGGTCACCGAGGGAGATCAAGACCAACACCCTCTAGCAAAACTAGAAAAATACTTGTATATTGCAACATTGAATACCAGAACACTTAGAACCCCAGAATCCTTACTAGAATTAGAGCTAGCCCTAGAAAATGTAAAATGGGATATAATAGGTATAAGCGAAATGAGAAGAAACGGAGAAACCATAGAAGAACGCTCAGGCTATATATTGTACTCGAAAGGAGAGACAGGAGAACAACGAGGTGTCGGCTTCATTATAAAAACTCACCTGAAAAAAAATGTAATATAGTTTATTGGAGTGTCGGACAGAATAGTAATCCTAAATATCAACATACCCAGCTATAAAAAGACCTGGTCCATTATACAAATTTATGCACCAACTGAACAAGCAAATAAACTAGAACTGCAAGCATTCTATGATAATCTGTCAGAAGTACTAACAATGTTTTCAAAGAACTATATTATTCTAATGGGAGACTTCAATGCACAAGTTGGAGTAAAGCAGAGTCCTGACGAACAAATTATCGGACACTTTGGACATGGGAAGAGAAGCATAAATGGTCAGAAACTCATAGATCTTTTACTCGAACAAAATTTATATCTCTTAAACAGCTTATTCAAAAAGAACAAGAATAACAAATGGACTTGGAGATCACCAGATGGCAATCATAGAAATGAAATAGACTATATTATTAGTAACAACCCAAAATCATTCGAGGATACATAAGTCATAAATAAATTAAACTTTAATACGGACCACCGCTTAGTTACAAGCTCTCTAAAATTAAAACCATCAAAAATATCCAGAAAACATATAGAGAATATAACAAACAATCTACATCACGATAACTACAAAGAAATTTCCCAATCCCTGACAAGAAACCAGTTAGAGCTAACAAATGAAGACACAGGAATTGAAGTAAACTACAACATGTTAGAGAAACAACTAAAACCTCGCACTGCAAATAAACCCAAAAAACAAAAATATGAATTAAGCCAGAAAACACTACAGCTAATTGAAGAAAGGAAGTGTCTCTTATCAGTACCTTGTAAGAAGAATAGTATCAAGCAAATAACAGAAATTAGTAAGGACATAAAAGAGAACATCAGAAAAGATCGAAGATATAAAAGACTACAGACTCTCGAAAAACATATCAGTAAAACAGGAGGAGTACGCAAAGCTTGGAAAGAATTGAGGGAAGTGAATAAAGAATGGATACCAAAGATGAAAAGAAAAAACAACACTGTGACAAGGAGAGTAGACATAATCGAAACAGCAACACAATTCTATAGAGACCTATACGCAGACCATTGTACTTCGCTTCATTTAAACTTATCACAACTTTGCTTAACTGAATTTGAATCCGAACCTGAAATACTACAAAGGGAGGTAGAAATAGCAATTAGTAGCCAAAAGATGGAAAAAGCACCAGGTCCTGATAAAATCTCCAACGAAATCCTGAAAGGATCCGCAGAAGAACTAGTCCCTATACTAACAAAATTATTCAACAGGATTATGCTTAACCAGTATATTCCTGCACAATGGGAAACCTCACACATCATTCTGCTTCACAAAAAAGGGCCGAAAGATGACATGGGTAACTACAGGCCTATAAGCCTTATGTCTAACTTGTACAAAATATTCTCGAAAGTTATTCTTGAAAGAATAAGTCTGAAATTGGAGCAGAACCAACCAAGAGAACAAGCTGGCTTTAGGAGGAAATTCTCAACAATCGATCACATTCACACAGTGAAACAGATAATGCAGAAGTACAACGAGTACAATAAAACACTGTACATAGCATTCATCGACTACAATAAAGCGTTTGATAGCATAAGTCATGAAGCAATATGGGAAAGTCTGGCTACTCAAGGCATACCTGGAATTTATATTGAATTAATCAAAACTATATACTCAAATAGTAAAGCAAAAATACGGTTAGAAAAGACAGGGCCCGAATTTCATGTGAGAAGAGGTGTTAGACAAGGCGACCCAATGTCACCCAAATTATTCTCTGCAGTCCTGGAAAACATATTCCGGAAACTGGATTGGTCTCATCTTGGTCTCAGCATCGATGGTCAGAAACTAAATCACCTCAGATTCGCAGACGACTTAGTCTTATTTGAGGAAAACCCAAGCCATCTGGAGCTTATGATCCAAGCTTTAAGCAAGGAAAGTGCTCTGGTGGGATTGTCCATGAACACAACAAAAACAAAACTTTTGACCAATTCGGAGAAAAAACCAATACTTCTAGATTCTATCCCACTTGAATATGTTGATGAATACACATATCTTGGCCAAATAATATCACCAAAAGATCAAGTAACTAAGGAAGTCAACTCAAGGATAGCAAGTGGATGGAGAAAGTATTGGTCACTAAAAGAGGTCATGAAATCCAGAGACTTGGGAATGGCTGTAAAGAGGAAAGTTTTTAATATCTGCATACTACCCTGTATAACATATGGTTGCGAAACATGGGCATTGACAAAACAGCACAGAAATAAATTGCAATACTGCCAAAGAGCCATGGAACGGAGCATGACAAATATACGCAAAGCAGATCATGTAAGAAATGAACAATTGAGAGCAAGAACTAAACTACCAGACATCTTAACTAGGATTGACCAACAAAAATGGAGATGGACTGGCCACATGATGAGAGCAGATACAGAGAAATGGAGTAAAATAATAACTGACTGGTATCCAAGGGAAAGTAAACGCAGCAAGGGGAAACAGATAAGGAGATGGGAAGATGAACTGAAACAAACAGCGGGCCCTAATTGGAGGAGAGTGGCTCGTGACAGAAAACAATGGAAGGAGCTAGAGGAGGCCTTTGCCAAAAGGCACACTGAATTAAGGGACATTTTGTAACAACTAAACAGAAGAGAAAAAAGAAATTCAGAATAAAGGGCATTTAAAAAAAAAAAAAAAAAATAGCTTGATGTGCTGGCGTCTGTACCTTTCATTTCGTAATGCATGTCTGTCACAGAAAATTCATTCATTTGTGAGATGGCACACCGTTTGACGATTTATTCCGGTCGGATCCTTGTTTTAATTTCTGTCTGATCCACTATAAACTTTGTCATTCCGGTCTGATCCCCTTACTTGACTCTGAATGCATACAATCGGTCATACGCATACATACATACAAAATGGGTTGAAGCAACAAACATTAAAATTAAATGTAGAGCATTAGTGGCAGTGATTTCGAAAATTCTTTGCTTAATGTTTTATGAATGAGTGACTATCAACCGGTTTCTGAATCGAGAATAACATTAAGCTGAGAATTTGAGCATAGGTTCGAACCCAGACAGACGCTTTACTTTGTGTAAATTATTGCAACATCACTGCTCTCAAAACGGTGAAGGAAAACATCGTGAGGAAACCGGCTTGTACGAGAACCAAAAAAAAGGTTCGAAGACATGTCACATCTACTAACCCGCACTGCACTGGGCGCGAGTGGTGGATATAGTCCACCCTGGTCGAACATATGAGGCCTGTGTCCCAGCAGTTGGAACAATATAAGCTGATTATTCTATTATCCTACCATAGCATTACAGTACCCGGCGATAAATACACATCGACCTTTTTACACAAAACCATTTTATACAAAGAATAAAAATAATTATCAAAAGAAGCAAATCATAATTGTTTTAACAACTCCTAATAGATACCGGACTGTTTGTATTTCGTGCGACAGAGATAACGCTCTACGAAGCCGAAATTAGCCGATTGTCTCTTTCCAAAGGTCGATGTGCAATATTTATCGCCGGGTACTGTACATAAGGTGAAAGCCCGCGAAATTAAACATGCACTGCACTAAAAAAAACTGTAAGAAATTATAAATTTCGGGGGCTACATTGAAGGAATCACACTGGGTGTATATCGTGTCGTCGGTAGCAAATGGTAAACGTTCACGAAAGCGGCTTGTTTAGTCAGTGAATGAGAACTCCTATCGAGCCCGAAACTAGTCGACCAATCCCGAAACGCCGCGTGAATTTACAGAAAATGTGTTTTTAGCGAAGCGAGGCAATAATCTAAATACAAATATTTTAGGTTGATGCTGTCAAAAAAAAAAATCTATTGTACTTAAACACTAGGTAGATTTCAAGAAAAATTTTCAACGACATAATTAATTTAAGATTCTTCGTTATCATAAATACATAAGCGTCGCTAAAACAAT
This sequence comes from Luperina testacea, assembly GCA_927399505.1. Classification (NCBI taxonomy): domain Eukaryota; kingdom Metazoa; phylum Arthropoda; class Insecta; order Lepidoptera; family Noctuidae; genus Luperina; species Luperina testacea. The sequence goes on along the minus strand of OV656770.1, from coordinate 17,161,502 downwards.
AATTTTATTTAAGCGAGGGTGAGGGCTCCAAACTTGATTTTTCTGATTTCAGATAAATCAGCAAAGCAAAGCTTTCGAAAAAGTATTTGAACTCGATTTCCTCTATTATTTGTTCATAAAGCACATCGCGAAAACTTTGGCGTTAAAAAGATAAAGTTTTTTAGGCGACATTTTTATTAAAGTTATTTGTCATCCACGCGGGCTCGAGAGGTTACCTCGGAAGTTTTTCCAGTAACCTTTGTAAGGAAAAACTCTAAAACAATAGCTTAGTTACAAATTCTTAAGTTGCGTTATGTATATTTTGTTGGTACGACCCTGAAGATCGATGAACGACCGTTCAGTTTGGCTCTCTAAACATTTTTCAGGGTAACCATTACAAGTTGTAAAAATTGTGCTTGTTGTATCGAATATTTGTTTGAACGCGCTCTGGAACTACCAGTCGGATTAAAAAAAAACCATTTGCTTTTGATAGCCCATTTTCAGAAACTACAATGCACCCACCTGCTACGATTCTTTTATACCCCTGGCCCTGTAAGGTTAGTAGTAGGTGGCGTTCTGTAGTTTTGCCTACCCCCATGGCAATAAAAAGGCTTGAGTTTATTTATGCATGTATGTGTGTTTTAGCGTTTTAAAAATATAAACTTAGATCCTTTTTATCATTCAACACACGGTCATCAAAATATTTGGCTCTTTAAACGATATAAAACAGAAATCGATTGAATTAATTTGAATACAAAGACATGTTTCATAAGACTTACATTGTTGTTTATTATGTGTTAAGAGTGTGTCAAACTGTCAATGAATAAATGTATAATTTATCGATCGATATGGCGAGCAACAGATTTATCATGCTGACGGCAAATCCGCTCACTACGAGTGCCTTTACCAATATAAGAAAGAAAGAAAGAAAGAAAATACGTTTGTTCGTTTGTTTGTTTTTTTTTTTTGATGAAATCACATGTCTTCGAATTTTTTGAAGACATGCCGGTATCCTCACGATGTTTTCCTTCACAGTTTTAGGGAGCAGTATATTCAGTATTTTTTGCTATCGAAGTCAAACAATGTTGGAGCATGTGAAGGCTACAAAAATACGTGCTTACTTCATCATCTGTCTAGCCTTTTCTCAACTATATTGTGGTCGGCTTCCAGTCTAACCGAATTCCGCTGAGTACCAGTATTTCACATGGAGCGACTGCCTATCTGACCTCCACAACCCAGTTACTGGGTAATACGATACCCCTTGGTAAGACTGGTTGTCAGATTTTCGGGCTTCTGACGACCCGTAACGACTGTCAAAGATCCACGAATGACAGCCGGGACCAACGGCTTAACGTTCGTTCCGAGGCACGGAGGGGTCTGGGTATGTAAAGATGGTCACCCATCCACGGACCAACCGCGGCAAGCGTAGCTTAACCTGAGCGATCGATCTTTGCGACTGACATTACTTAGCCACAAAACCATCAAGTGCTTACTTAAAAAAAATACAGGTCGTGTAAGATACCTGATACACAATTACTTCAATGACTAGCAGTTACAAAATAAATCGCCGGGTCAAATGCGTAACACATAATAAATTGGAATCAGTTTCATTTTGACAGTTTAACAACATTCATTGCGTTATTTGCGTTGTTGAACAGACGCATTTTTCGAACATATGGAGCAATGCATTAGTAATTTGTTTCAAAATGATTCAGATTCCGATTGATAGTGTGTTACGCAATTCATCATCATCATTTCAGCCGAAAGACGTCCACTGCAGGACATAGGCCTCCCCCAAGCACCTCCACTTCGACCGGTTCTGTGCTTCTCGCATCCAACGGGTTCCTGCGGCCTTCTCAAGGTCGTCGCAATTAGGGTGCGGGTTATTTACTAATTACTTCGCTTTCGCTTAGGATTCTGTCTATTTTTTTTCTTTTTGCTCGACTCATAGGAGTCGTAGCGTGATGTCAAATAGAGAAAATAAAACATTTGCATTTAATTTTGATAACCTTCCTCAAGAATTGGGCTATCAAATGAAAGTGTTTTTTTTTTCAAATCTTCATTGTTAGTGCCAGATATTACCGAGTTCAAATCAAAATTCAATACAACAAGCACAATTTTTACAACTTGTAACGGTCACCCTGACAATCTTTTAGTGACCCAAACTGAACGGTCGTTCAACGAACTTCAGTGTTTTACCAACAAAATATACATAACGCAACTTAAGAATTTGTAACGAAGTTGTCGTTTTAGAGTTTTTCCTTACAAAGGATACTTGGAAAACTTCCGAGGTAAGCTCTGGAGCCCGTGTGAATGATAAATAACTTTAATAAAAATATCGCCTACAAGAATTTATCTTTTTAACGCCAAACTTTTCCCGATTTGTTTTATGAACAAATATTAGAGGAAATTGAGTACAAATACTTTTGCGTAAACATTACTTTGCTGATTTATCTGAAATCAGGAAAATAAAATTAAGGGCACTCGCCCTCGCTCCTTTAAACTGATTGTTTTTCTTAGCCGCGCGTATGTAGATTTATAATAACGATGAATCTTAATCATGTCGTAAATTATTTTTCTAGAAACCTACTGAGTGTTTACAATAAAAAAAATCGACAGCATCAACCCCAATAATATTTGTTTTATTGAGATACTTATTGCTTTTTACCATTAATTATTTATTTATTCTCAAAATGAAAGTAGTCACTGATTTAGGGCCGGTTTTTGATCCGTAGTTAACCAATTGATAAAAATAGTAACTAATGGTTCAATTTAGGAAAAAATGTGTTTTTCGATAAAAAAAATTATATTTAATTTGCAAATAATTAACTATTAGTTGACCCAGTTGACTGGTCCTCAATGCCTTATACATTCTCCACCAGTCAACCAAGGGCTGTAGAGAGATAACATGACGTCAAGTCAAATCAAAAGATGTTTATTCAAATTAGGCGGAAAATCAGTGCTTTTTGAACGCCAAAATTCCCCCAAAAGGCCCCACCCTTCACCACTTCCTAGTGCTATAGCTGGGAAGAGGAGTGGCGAAACTAACTCCTAAGCATCCCCATCATCAATATCAGTAGCCTATACAGTACCCGGCGATAAATATTGCACATCGACCTTCGGAAAGAGACAATCGGCTAATTTCGGCTTCGTAGAGCGTTATCTCTGTCGCACGAAATACAAACAGTCCGGTACCTATTAGGAGCTGTTAAAACAATATGATTTGCATCTTTTGATAATTATTTTTATTCTTTGTACAAAATCGATAGGATCGAATAGGTCGATGTGCAATATTTATCGCCGGGTACTGTACTTATCAGTACTTTGCTGGAGGCCTAATAAGGCCACTTTGGCAGAATCATAAAAGGATAACATTATGAATCATAATTTCATAATGGACAGTTAACTGTTAAGTTAATCGTATCAAATCCCATTGGTGAAGGATTTTTCAGTTATATTTTTTTGTCTGTGCTAAAATACCAATCAGTCTTTGATTATACCTACGTAGTGCAGCGAAAAAAAAAAGAAAAACACGGACTGTCTTCGCCATATTATGATTCATAATGTTATCCTTTTATGATTCTGCCAAAGTGGCCTTTTTAGGCCCCCTGGACTTAGGCCTTCTCAATTGCACGTCATTTGGCTCGACCCTCATCCTTTTTTTACCATACCGTAATAAATTCTCCAAAATCTAACACATTGGCTACGTACATTTCGCATATCTGTAGAACAAACCAATAAAAATTGGTGTTAATTTCCACCTAACATAAACAGATTCCGGTCAATCTCTTTTATGACCCGTTTTCTTCGTTAAAATAATGTAAAAGGTTTATTTGTACGAGAATCCTCATCAATTGAAATAAATGACTGATTTGCTTATACAGAACATAATCTTTTTAATGGTTGCAATGAGAGAAAAGTGGTCGTTAAATGTTAATGGCTATTTTATACTGTATGTTGAAAAGACTGCCTTCGAAGTTCCATTCTGTTCATTCGATTACAGGGACATAAAAAAGAAATGCATTACCGTACTACCTACTGATGAACGGGGCAAGTATTAGGTCCCCACCTATGAAATCAGCGTTTTGTATGGAGAATTTTAAAGAAGTTGCATTTTTCATACTAACATTTTCTTAATTTATTTAACAACCATGAACACTAATGTTTTAAAACTTTTATGCACTAGTGTTCAAAAACTAAGATAACGTATGCCACTTAGATTAAGCGACCAAAATAAGTTTTGGCTAAGTTAAAACAAATACATAGTGGTCATTTCTACTAACAAAAAAGGAGTCATTTTTAAGGAATTTTTATTGTTTAGAAAACTATATGTACTAAGGTTTTTTTTTACTATTGGTAGTTGTCTATGATGCTCATAATCCGATAGAATATCAAGCAATTGATGAATATTTTAAACACTACCAGTGAAAAGGTTCTTTATTTGTGAGAAAAAAACGCCAATTTCATAGGTGGGGACCCAATATGATTGACTTGAATAAGTGGACCATGGGACTTTGGAATGGAAGTTTCTTTCGATATGGGGGTGTACTAAAATAAAATCCTCGACTGGTGATGCCTACAAAAAGCTCAACTTGGGCAGTTTTTGGATCCTATTCAAGCCTATTCCTTGCTGCCCTTTCCGAGCGACGCTATAAGCCCTATAGAAAAAACATTATTAAATTAATTTATTTCTTAGACAACAATGATCCATATTATGTTAGTGAGAATGAGATGTGTGAGATGTGTGTATGTGTGATATGTGTGGGGGTGTGTGCGTGTGTGTATGTGAGAGTTGTGTGTGTGTGTGTGTGTGATATGTGTGTAATAAGTACTACCCATCCTTATCATATCAATGTTATCTATGTCAATTAATTGAGAAGGAAATAGAAAACATTTTAATAAAAAACAAGCCCATGAATAAAAGTATGAACAAATTAAAAAAACTCATATAACTTAACGTCGAAATGCGAGAAGTCATTACAAAAAAAACGGTCAAGTGCGAGTCGGACTCGCGCACGGAGGGTTCCTTACAAATTTGTAGGTATGTAAATAGTCTATCACGGGATTAAAAAAAAAAACAAGTAACTACAAATTTACGGTTTTCGGATTTTTTCCTTTATTTGTTGACCTGACCAAATTTTATGATTCTAGGTCAACGGGAAGTAGGTACCCTATAAATTTTGATTCCCTTAAGAGTGTCGAAACGTTTTTGCGTAAATTCAAAAGTGCCTGTAAATGATTTAATTGAAATAAATGCTTTGAGTTTGAGTTTGACTATTTCAATTTGAGAAATGAAGTATAATTAACGAATACTTAGTAGTTTAGAATTATTTTCCATCTTCTACAGGTTTCGCTTGTTCGGTTTGTCTATTAATTCATCATCATCTCAGACGAACGCAGACCCCCCACTGCTGAACATAGACCTCCCCCAAGCATCACCACATCCTCTGTGAATTTCAATAGTTAAATACAACAAAAAAAAGGCAACTGTAGAGACGAGTTTAGAAAAGAAAATAGAGATTGTAAGGTAATCGTTAAAATTCACCACAACTTCAGAGATCCTGTTGAATAAATTGCAAGAAACTTCTAAAACCCCAGCTTCAGTTTGTTATTCCTTCCTACTTATCGTCGAAATCTTCACAGTTGATCTACTTTATAATAAGTACAATATCGTTGTTAGAAAGTTAGCACCACGTGAAGAAACTTAGTTGCAGTGCTTGTTAAGAGTGTCTTTGAAATCGACGCGTTTGCGATAAAAAAGCAAAAACGAAAGTATACGTATTTTTATCTGACGAAGCGACGAGCGCTTCACTTGTGGTTAACAAGTGTACAAATACGCTGTGGATGTGTGTGTAAGCACGGGATCTCACGGTACCATCCGAGACAATGGCGAAATAAGTTGAAAGTGTGTGTGTTGTGTGCTGATGCTACTCGCCTTCACGCACACATTCACAGCTTACCACAACTATAGCGCGCGTCGCTTTGTGAGGTAAAGATACTATACAGTCACGAACACCAATATATACACACTGAGCAACTTTTAAAAGTGATTTTCTCCTACTGTGTTAATTGTAATTTAATGTTGTTACGAACACTGTCGATACTAATATTATAAATTCGAAAGTAACTCTGTCTGGATGCTTCAACCACTGAACAGATTTCGATAAAATGTGGCAAGGAGACGGATGGCATCCTGGGGAAGGACACAGGCTATTTTTGACTCAAAAATAATGCAAAAGGGGATGGAAGTTTGTATGGGAAGTATATAGGTTAGGGATATGAAAATTCAAATGTATGCTTTTGGTAAGAAATAAAGAATTACGTGTTACAGCGTTTTGTAAAATCATCCCCTATTGGTGTAAAATAGGCATAAATCCCGTGGGATTATTTCCGACCTCTACGTGAGCGAAGCCGCGTGCAAGAGCTGGTTATGAAATGTCTTATCTCAAAGGTGCAATCGTAATTCCGCGAGAATATCGCCTTTGATTTGTCCTCAGAGCATACATGTTAGCGCTCGTGACTGTACTTAGTTCGGTACTAGGAGTGTGCTGAACTGAAAGAAAATCAATACTTATAATGTTTTTTTTTTTAAGTGGTTTATAAGCGGCTTAAATTCTCGGTAACGACTCAAGGGAGCTTATTGACTAATAGAAGAAATGAAGAAATGAGGTCTCAAGAAATGAAATCGCCTCTTTGCTTCAATAATGTGTTATCTTGAATATTGAAATGGTCGGACTTATTTATTTATTTAAACTTTTCGCACAAAAAGGTACAAAGGCGGACTTAATGCCTTAGGCATTCTCTACCAGTCAACCAAGGGTGGTGAAGAGATTGGATGGCAGGTGCTTTGATTGAGAGGAACAATGATAAAAAAAAAACTATTAAAACAAGATACCTACACAAATACATAAATAGGGGGGGTGGGTAATACTTATCACGTTATTGAAGCAAAAAGGCGAAATGCTATGGCAGAGCGTGGTGTGCTGTTATCAAGTCTTTGTAATACTTATTCAGTTTTTTTTTGCATAATGTTTATAAAGAATGAATATGACTCTTCAGTGGTTCCAATATCCAAAATGAATTTAGACGTTGTCAATTCTATGTCACTTATAAGACCAAAAATCTTGACTAAAATTTTAAAAATCAAAACCTAAATTACCAAAGACTTATTTATGTCAAAAATCAAGCCACTTATTCAAACTACAACTAGGCAGAGAATCAGCACTTTTTTAATGTCAAAGTGACATAAGACAATAACCCTAAACGCCCTCACCACTTCTCAGTGTTTTAACTGGAAGAAGAAGTGGCGCAACAAACTCCCCAGCAGCACAACTGTCAACAAAAGGCATTTCTTAACCAAACGAAATCCATTCACAATAATAAAGATGTTCGTTACTAATTCAAAGTAAACTAAAACCGTAGACAGAGAAACTAATAGACAAAGGGACTCTGTAACCGCAGTTGAGACAGAGATAGTTTGTCAATGTGTGCTATAAATGTTGCCATAGTAACTGCATTCCCCTGTTTTTGGAATGTTAGATGGAATGGGGTAAATTATTTGCAGGATTTGATTAAAATAAAACGAGATTTTTTTAATTTTGACGTTTTATATGTATAACTTAGATACTAAACACTTCAAACAAAGTTAAGTTTTTTCTTTCTTGGCGTATCTTCCTCCTTCGGCAAATGCAATTTTCTTCTGATGGTTTTTATTTTTGCGTCATCTTGAAAATTGGCGCTTGAAGATGTGGATGGTACTAGATCAGCACGCTCCTCAGGTGTTGAAATCTAAAACATTCAATCAAATCATTAATAAAGTATGTTTAACCTGTTGACTCGGAACACATTATGAATTCAAGAATAATGTCAAATAATGTTGTCAATAGAAGAATATCTTTATGGGCTTTTCTGGCTCTTGCATTAATGAAACTGACGCTGACTTTGATATTGTTGTATTATCGCTTTCAACAACTTGTATCTGCAAGGTAAATGACAAAGTTATGAAATATCTTTTGAAAAAAAAAAACTAAATTAAGTATTTTATTAAAATAAATTCTTACCGAATTTGGTACTGCATCAGAATGCAAAACTGTTTTCCTTTTCTTTTTATTAGTACATTTTCTGGGAAATGATTGCTACATATTTTACAATATTTTGTGGGAGTCCAATCTTTTCTTCCAGTTGCTTCGACTTATTTTTTACGTAGGTCTGGATCGTCTGGAAAACTAACGATAAACTTAGCTATATTATTAATACTCACAGGTAGTTCAGTCATTCTGTAACGCCAGATGTGTCATTTTTATTCGATCACAAATTATAGGAGAAAGAATAAATTAAAATAATACATTTTATAGACAACGAACCTTCCCCTAAAAGATAGAAGATATTTTTTTATCGAGACTCGGGACATTTTTTAGCTGACGCTGGCAACACTTACATGTTATTAATTATAGGTTATGAATGATAAAAACTCGACAAAATCCTATTATCTTCAGAGATTTAACGAGAAATAACGTTCCTTCATGCTATGGCATAAATAATCATCACAGAGAAAGTATATTTTAGGGATAAAACCGTCGTACTTACGTGTGAAAAGACGCGCCGGCAATTTTCTTCTCACAATTGCTTTTACATGAAATAACACGACAACGCACCATTGTATAATCGTCGATGTGATATACGGATAATTTCTCTGTCTTCTCACTGGATTAGAACTGTTTTTTAACATAAAAATAATCAAAACTTGAAAATCAAACACAATGAGTGCACGAAGTGTCAAAGTTTGTTTCGCAATTTGAGTTGCTGACCTTGAATAAACAGGTTACACGGTAAGGGACAAAAATATGGATAATTGTATCTCTGTCTAAAACATTCGTAGCGTAATTTTTGCTCTCTTTCTTGTGTAAGCGAGAAAAGAGTCGTCACTGCGTCTATTAGTTTCTCTGTCTACGACTAAAACACAATTATAAGCGTAAAACATCAAGATTTACTGCACACGTTAACGTAAGCGTAACGCCTCGTAAACGATTTATTGGCAGCTGTTCCTATATCTTCTTTCTCTGTCTAACACCAAGGGAACAAAAGAGAGAGACGATAAAGTTTCCTTGTTTATGATGTGATGTACTCGTAATTGCAGATATTGGGTTTAGGAGTCATGAAATGAGATTACTTGAAACTCAATTTTGGACCAAAAATGTTGTTTAAATTAGTTCGGAAGATGTTGTTATCGTTTCTTCTTTTGATATTGACTTTTTAACGTTTATGCTACTGTGTAGGTATTTATTTCTACTTTTGCCCATAAAATATAGGAATTATCTTCAGGGGCGGATCTTGAATTTGTGGGGCCCTGGGCTAATACTGCTTAGGGGCCCTACCTAATTACTCAACCAATTGCCATTTTATTATGATCGGATCGGATAATTATTATTATTATTGACAATATCGTCTATTGCTTTCAGTTCGGTTGGGGGCCCTTTGTATCCACGGAGCCCTGGGCTGCAGCCCAAAAAGCCTTTAAGTAGATCCGCCCCTGATTATCTTAATACCAGAAAGTTTCCAGATGCAAAATACTATAGTGGAACGTCTTTTTAGTAACCTTGATTTATCTTAAGACATTGGTTTCCTATATTACAATCATGTTTTCTTTATTTTTCAGGTAAGTTCCTAATTACAAGCAAACCGTGGACCGGGCCCTGGCTTCAATATACTGTCCACCTTCGAAAATTATGGTATGGTTTCCAATTTCCACCTTCAAATGTAAGTATTGAATACGCGCCCATTGCGCGCATTGCGCCGATCCCAAGTAACATAGACCTAGGCGGGAAGAACCGTGAGTGCACCAATGATGTAAGGAACGAAATAATATTGTTGGCTATGGTTTATGCAGAATTGTATCAAATCAAATCATTTATTAATTTGCAAAAATGGGTATATAAAACATGGTGTTTTATAATAGTTCTCTATGATCTATCGTCACATGGATCATGCAAATCATAATTAATTTACACAAATTTATAGTACTTATATAATTTTAAAAGTTAACAGTATTAAAATAATAATAATATGTATAAGTAATATAAAGGAGGGGAAAGAATCAAAGGGCATCAAAAAATTCATCCGCATCGCTGTCAACAGGAAACTTGCCCAAAAAACTGGCAGCATTGCCACGTTGTATGGCAATGCTGATTCTTTAGCCAAAAAATAGGCCAGTCCTCTGGTCACGTGAAGAGTCGAGTACTTATATTAAATATAAATATAATTTTAAGTAAAAATTAGGAAGTAATACAAAATACAAATTAATGTCACATTTTGCAAGATCAATGAGCTTAGTTCAGCGAAAATGAACCAACTAACATCATTTCTCCATTTACAGAAATAACTAATTGTAATGGTCCTGCAGTGACGCCATTTCAGTTTCACTGGCTTCCCTGGCACCTCATTAACTACGTAAATGTCCATTAACTGCTCTCAAATTACGATGTTTATTTTTTAATTTTTTTACATACTTCTTTTACATAACATTTTTTTATTATCTGACATTATATACAGACAATTTTAATTTCAACTCTTTATTAGTGGTTGTAATGGCAATTATACCACTCGGTTTTAATAGGTTTTTATATTTTATTTTTATTTATCCTTTTGATAGATTCTGTTATATTTTGTAAATGTGAGGACTTGTAGGCCTTGTAGACTTTAGATCTATAGACCATTTTTTATTTTATCTAATACCTGGTACTTGTTGACAGGCCTACTCTGTCCTCCAATACCTACTGTAATTTGAAAACATTGTAAAAGCCAATTATTTTTAAAATAGTAACCGTGGAGTTTCTTGCCGGCTCTTCTCCATAGGAAACGACCAATTGAAACCGTGCACCTTGCTAACGTTTCATAAGTGCCCATGTAGATTTATGTGAAATAAAATATTTTGACTTTTTGCCGTCTGTTCGAATACATAAAGGCTCCTTCAAACAGGCGTGATTATATCGCGTGTCGCGCCTGTTTGTAGGAGCCTTAATACGTTCGTACACAGAAACTAGGCAATTAATCATCTAGGTATAAACCGAGCCTGCTCATAACTACGCTGGTCGTCGCGTCGGCGCATTATTATTTCACGTGGTGTCACCCGTCTGTCTGACCTTCGCCTGCGTGAATAATTACTGCCGAACTGAATTTATCACAGGCTCGGCCTAGGGATGGCACGACCACGCTCAACGCAATTTTTTAAGCGTATCTGTGTGCCCGTTTCAGATTTCATTGATCTTTGACATTTGATTCACTTGTTATAATTTATGGCTATGTTATGATGATCGTCGATCAATTGCTTCAATGAGACGTCTTTAGTTTCGGGTGTATCGTCTTCCCGAATTGGAAAATAAATACTATATTGTAGATAAAGTGTGTTCCTAACAAAGAGAGGTATAAAAATCTTTTCTCACATTTAAATTATTGTCGAATACACACTTTTTATGTCAGTTGAAGGCATAATCATATCACATTTTCTGTACAAAGTAGTCGTATGTCGTTAAACCAAATTGCTACGGTATAAGTACCGTATTCAAATTGGTGTTTTAAGCAAAAATTAATGTCTTCCCCGGGCGGATTTCAACGCTTTTCCTCAAAATAATCTAACCTCCTGAAACCTGGAGATTACCTTGATGTAAATAATAAAGACAGACATCCTTAACCGTGATTTGTAACATCGTGCATACGTAAATAATACATTTCTCTGGGTTACAGTAAAATACGCAACGAAGGACCATTTTGGGACCTTTAATTAACCTTTTTTATATTTAATATAAGGTAACTTCACAGTAAGTATAACAATACTATTATTCTTAACATTACGCCAATTACGAAGAACACAGAAAAATGAGAATAGCAGAGAGTGAAATAATTATTAATATTTATAGTGTGTATATGCGTGTATCTGTGCTTGATCCGTGCTGAAAATGTGCGTGTTGATGTATGTATGTCTATGTGTACATCTACATATGTATGACTAAACTGGCACTACTAAGTTACAGTACCCGGCGATAAATATTGCACATCGATTTTATATCGAGATCGTATTTTATACAAAGAATAAAAATAATTTTATGATTTGAGTTCCATCACTGTATTAAAATAAGACTAAAATATCATTTATTTTTTGGTCAAAATTATTTACGGTTTAAGAGATACAACACTGCTTTTAAAAAACCAACTTATTGACCGTTTTCAAGAAATCTCCGCCTTAATGTAGTGAATCTTCTATACATGTTCTTACAGTGACTACAAAGCAGAATGAGTTGATGGTTGCTTATCTCCGTGGGGCGGGGGTCTGAGGTCAGGAGCGAGAATATTTTAATACTAATGAGCTCCACGATATTGTTTCAGCAGAAGAAATAACTAAGTAGCAATTTGCACTGGAGAGGCTGTCGCAACAGTTTTTAAATACGTTTTAAGTGTGTTGTTAAGGATAAGGTTAAAATGTTATTGCAGCGGTTTTCTTGGGACGGATTTGTGTTCAAGATTATTGTGATCATCAATCTAGCCTGTTCCCAATTATGTTAGGGTCGGCTTCGAGTCAAAGTCAAAGCATTTATTTCAAATAGGCACCATCCTTCCATCCTTCCGTCCTTCATCCGTCATCTTCTCTAGTCTAACCAAATGCAGCTGAATACCAGTATTATACATGAAGCTACTGCCTATCTGACCTCCACAACCAGTAAGTGGGTAATACGACACCCTTGGTTAGACTGGTTATCAGACTTTCGGGCTTCTGACTACCCGTAACGACTGTCAAAGAACCACGAATGACAGCCGGGACCAACAGCTTAACGTGCTTTCCGATGCACGGCGGGGTCTCGGTATGTAAAGATGGTCACCCATCCGCAGACCAACTGCGGCAAGCGTAGCTTAACCTGATCGATCGACTTGTGCGGCTATTATTATATAGCCTCGGGTTTCACTAACTATCTTGCTAAAGTATTACCATCATGTAGTATAACCACATAGTCGCTCGATTCACTGCTTCAATTTATCTCCGTCAGGATACGAACTTCTGAGCCTGAAACTATCTAAAAAACATTAATTCATTCTGCGACCCACAGCCACAGCCTTCACAACTTTTTGTGGAAATATTCTGTCTATTATAACCTCGGAAATTACAAGAAAATGTCCAACTAAAAACTTACTAAGAGATCCTTTGTCCTGGTAAAAAATGTCTTTTATTTAATTTTAAAAGAGCTTCGCTATCTTTAACAAAATTGTAACTAAGGAGAAGTAATAAAAACTAATTCTGTCCGTAATACCCAATTAGAGGACAGCTTGGTAGCAGATTTTCTTTGAAGAGTTTGTTTATATTTTCTCTTATATAAGCAGTTGTATATTCATCAATGGACGTCTTCCAGCTGAAATCCTATCTATCCATACTAATTTTAAAAATGCGAAAGTTTATCTGTCTTACTTTTTTACCCTCAAACCTCTGAACGGATTTAGATGAAATTTGGTATAGAGACAGTTTCAGTCTCGGGAAAGGACATAGGATAGTTTTAATCTCGATATTCCCACGGAATCGAAAGTTATGCGGGTGAAACCGCAGGACGCTGCTACGTCTTAATATCGTATTTCCTACATACTCTATTTTGTTGTAAAATCTTCAATTTAACATCATCTTTCAAAAAAACTGGCCAATTGCAAATCGGACGCGCCCACCTAGAGTTCCGTACAAAGAAGGTAGGTATGTAAATAGTTTATCACGGGATTTTTTTTTTGTAATGTAACTACTTTACGGTTTTCGAATTTTTCCTTTACTTGTGCTACACGAAATTGCTTCTTGCCAAATTTTATGATTCTATGTCAACCTGAAGTACCCTATAGGTTTTGATTCCCTTGCGAGTGTCAAAATACGCGGCATAAACGGAACATAAACGCCCGTATCTTTTGATTGCGTTGTCTTAGAAGTTTGATTTATTCACTGCTTCAAGGGATTGCAGCCTTGATGAGTATTTGATATTAATTTCAACTTGATAACACCACGCGTTCCTGAGAAAAAGGTTCCTGAAAAAAGCAGACAGACTGGCAACGAAGCGATCTTATAAGGGTTCCGTTTTTCCTTTTGAGATACAGAACCCTAAAAATACGCTATTCCCGGGTGTTTGTTAAGAAGACGTATTGATGTTATCCCTTTTTTTTCCTGCTTGCGATAGCCAATTATTTTGACAACCGTAGTGATTTTCCTTGTTCTCTTTTACAGTCTTTTGTGGAGGCATAATATTTTCAGTAGGGGATTAGCACCCAGATATTATAAGCTGTTCTAATGATGCTTAAGGGGATTACAGGACCTAAACGCAAAAAAACGCAAGTTTTAGACGCAATAAAAGTATATGATCGACTACAGTAAACAAAATCAGAAAAATATATGATATTCTTCGGGATATATGCTAGGTAGATAGTGTGTTGAAAACATAATACCTACAATTAATTTGCTACCATAGAAAAAAATCATGAAGATACCTCTAAAAACTTTCTTTTTACAATAAAAACCATACTAATATACATACAATCATTCAGATTTTTTGTCAGATTGTTCAACAAGCAACATATTAAAGCACTAGTGTTTTAATTTTTTAGTCCAAACAATAAATTTTTGTAAATAATAATTACTTCATATATTGCAATAAATTACCAGCATTGTGTCATCGTGCTTCTCTTTCTTTTCTATGCAGTCCGACAGTGACCGCGCTTTAGGTCATGTAGTTTAACAGCTTAAATTCATACATAGAATATTATTGATCTGGATTTCTTCCTCTACATTATATTAGTCCAACCATATCTAATACAAAGCTAGCTTCTCAGTCCTGATATTACGCTTAGTTGGATTTGCAATTCACCGCCTACTGTTTGACCTTACCAAAGCTTTGGTATAGATATATATTATAGTACCTATTAATTGATATCCGGAGTTAAGCTAGCTAGACGATAATATTATTAGAGCGTCTCAATGAACAGTGTTACGGAATATGGCAATACGGTGGTGGTAAGCATGAATAAAAGACAGAAAATCTATATCTATTTAGACTAATATTATATTAATATTAACTGCAAACTTTTAGTCAAAAATAACATAAGTAAGTACCAACTTTAACTGCGAAAAAAAAAAATACTCCGTCTAAGACATGTATGGCTCAAAATGCTCTAAATGGTGCCAACTATCACCTGCTAAATTTTTGACAGGTAAGTACAGTCAAGAGAAAATAAAAGTGTCATGATTTATAAAGATTTTTCTTTAAGAGTACAGCAAATAGAAACAAAAAAAAAACAATCCAATAAGTACTGACTGACATTTTTTTCTAGCGTGTGCGGGCCTATACATATATATAGGCTCGTAGAGGAGAGACTCGAACCTTCCACGTGATGCACAGAGACGGCGTAAGATGTTTAAAAATTTATTGTAAACGTAAACGTTTACGTAAAAACGTAGACGTTTTCATTCAAAATGTACAAAGGCGACGTGTACACTCAAGCGGGCGGGCGCCGGCGCCTTCGTACATTTTGTATGAAAACGTTTTGAAGCAGCATCAAACCCTCGCCGCGCCTTCACCTTACGCCGTCTGTGTATAATTCACGCGTTATGACGGTGTCCAATCAAAGGGCGCAAACATCACTTGCAAAGCTTTAACTCACTCCTCAAAATGTGGAGTTGTTCCGGTCTGATCTCCTGAAACCCCCTGTCTTATCCACTATAAACTTTCTCATTCCGGTTTGACCCGCTTTTTCTTTTGTTTTTATAACACAGACTCCTTTCACCGTTATTAAACCTCGCAAAATAAACACTCCAAGATTTCCTGTTCTGAAAAATGTTCTACTAAAACGAAGGTTTTCAGGCTAGAATGTACTGAAAACTAGGTTCATTCTTATTACGGTCGAGAAGAAACTTGAAAAATGTCTGAAGTCTCTCTTGAATATAATGACTTGAATTGCTTCGCTGGAGACATTGAAGCTCAAGCTCGCCTGCATTTCATAACTGGAAGACAATGAGAACAAAATGTGTGGTTTAAAATTGAAGAATTATGAGGGTAGGGTTTGAACCCAGGCAGGTTCTTTACTTTGTGTAAATTATTTCATCAGCTTTGCTTTCAAAACGGTGAAGCCAAACATCGTGAGGAAACCGGCATGTCCTAGAACCAAAAATTCGAAGACATGTGACATTTCAACACGCACTGAGCCCACTCCGTCTCACAGAGAGTAGGCTTGTGTCCCAGCAGTGGGAAACATTATAGACTTTATTATGCTGTAGAAATTTTACTTATATAACTTTAACGTTTACTTAACTAAATATACAAATAAAAACAAAATGACTAATGAGAACATAACGTATTCCTTTTTAGAAGACGACATGTTGGCGGGACGTGTCCCTAAAGGTACACGTATCAAATCGGAAAGGGATCGGCACCGTATCGCCTTTCGCCTCGTCATCAAACAGGCGTCAACCTAACGTAAGCACGTAACCAAAGCGGATCAGAAGCTCCGATACATCGACTCGGCTACGACTAGGCGATGCCGCGCTTACGGCTCGCCGACCGCTGGTTGATGGTGCAGCAGGCAGGCCAGAGGGGTGAGAGGGGCAAGGGTGGACGAAGAGACGTAAGCTCGGGTACGGAGAGACGTAAGCGCGGGGACAACGAGCCGTAAGCGCGGGGACGAAGAACCTTAACGCACTGCACCGCAGTTCGTGAGCTTGTTACGAGGCGAAGCGATTACGTTACGATTCCGATTGGCGTGCGTTGCAGTAGGAAGTTTCATACAAATAACATTGAACGGCTCGAGTAAATACGGTGCCGATCCCTTTCCGGTTTGATACGTGTGCCTTTGTTACGTGTGTGTGTACCTTTAGGCGTCGAAGTACTCGTCGGGAATCAAACCCAGGACCCCACGTTAAGCAGTCGCGCTGGCGTCCACGAGACCAACGGGGCAGTGAATACCTACTCGTACATACCTAGGTAGGTACTCGTCTTTCTACAGTTGGCTTAGTTAATTGCACTGAGTTCAAACTCAAACAATTTGAAACTTTGAGTTTGTGCTCTAATTTCGCCTAAGTGCGAGCTCAATTACCCTAAAGTCTTACATAAATGTGACTTCGCCTGAATGGTATGTTAAAAAGTAGCCTTTGGCCTTCCTCAGGGTGCCATTTATCTCCTTGCCAAATTTTATCGAAATCCGTTTACCTTTTCACGCCTAAACTTCGAAAGTAACTCTTCTCCGTACGTTAGTATGGAGATTGTATTCAACTATACTATAAAACCTGCCCTATAGCACTCGGCAATAGTATGTGAATCTTTCAGCCAGTGAAAGAATTTTCGAAATCGGATCAGTACCTACTACCAGTGATTACCTCCTACATTCAAATCTACAAAAATGTATCTAAACTAATATTATAATAAAGAGAAAAGATTTCATTTGTTTTATGTTTGTTTGTTACGTTTTCACACTAAAACGGCTAAACGGACTTGAATGAAATTAGGCACATGGGTAGACCATTACCTGGGTTAGGACATAGGATTCCCACGGGATTGAGGCTTATGCGGGTGATACCGCGGGCTGCAGCTAGTCTCTTAATAGTAAATATTAGTGTAGAAATAGAGCCCCATCTATCATAAAACAAATAGGTACCAACCATTTCAAATCCCAAACCATCCGTTTTTTGCATCCATCAGGTTTTTGTCCTGCCACCTCAATAAGCTTCCGTATTCCACCAACCTTTGTTCGTTCGCGCCTGGCTACGATTGTGGTGACCATTGTCTACCATTGTGGTCACCATTGTCTCACACCCCCATGGGATCAATTAGGACCGACTTTATTATAAAGGATGCAAAGGGTTATTTAAGTTTGCGAGTTTGTCATCTAGTTTATTTTAGTGCTGAATGGGAGGATGTTGTGAACTTGTGAAGGCTGTGAAAGGAAGATAATGAATGAAGGTAGAAGGGAATAGACAATGGGGGTTTCGTAACAATAAACTAGATTTGATTAATACTTAACTTAATGAAAGGTATCTTTATCACTATACCTACTATAGGTGACAAAAGTCAGCGACCCATATGCAGTTACAGTAGCAAGTTCTAATGTGCCCCTTTACAATTTTTTTTTCTGCTACCGCTGTAAATTATGTTGAAAAATAAACAATCTGAGATTCTCTAGGCTTACATAATGTAGCCTAAAATCCCGAAAACGCATAAATCAAACGTATAACTCATTCTTCGTATGAGAAAAGGGAAAAGAACTTTCCAGATTAAAAAAAAATGATTCTCCTCACCGAATTCAATTTCTTGTTTTTATATTTTGAACTACAAGATAATCGTTGAACTGGCAAAGTTTTGCTATTGAAACCAAGTTTTAAACTAGAGTTCTTGAACTTATAAGTGCAGCTTGGTGACTTTAACTTCCGAAGAACAATATTTTAACTTAGTTGTGCAAACTTGTACGGATAATTGTTTAGTTATTTTAATTTAGCTTTCTGTAGTCCTTATATATGTTGCAGTCAAAACTCTTAACCAGTCAAAAGTACTATTGACTAGCAAAATCAGTCAAAAGTACTTTTGACCGTATGCTTTAGTCAATAATACTTTTGACTAAAATAACAGTTAAAAGTACTTTTGCCCAATGGAGCTGGTCAAAAGTACTTTTGACTAAGTGATTCCGTCAAAAGTGGTTTTGACTGGTTGTATCAGTTAAAACTCTTAAAAATTATTTAGCATATTTATTTCTTTGAAATAATGTCATTTGACCGAATTTTCAAATGCACTAATTTGCCTGTTTAATATGATATGAGGTACCTAAAGGTATTTGTATTCTCATTCACTCGCTCTTGCATCCAATGTCGACGGAGCCCCGCTTCGCGGGGCTCCTATTTCTGTGAAAACACCAGCATCCTTAAGGCGCTACCTCGAAAATAAATCGTACCCACTGATCTATTAAGCGAGAGAAAGAGATGGCTACAATATGCGTGCGCTCGAAATAAAACGACGTATGTGCCAAAACGACTTTACTCCTTTTTTTAACAAAATAAATGAATTAAGTTTAAAACTACTTTGAATAAACTTTGTTATCATAATTCTCTATGTTTTGAAGTAAATTCCATTGAATAACTCTTAAGCTTTACGCGCCGTGTGGTGTTGAATAAAGTAAAAAAAAAACAGATATAATTTTGCAATTTTTTTGTATCGAGAAAAATTCATTGAATCGTGTAGGTATTCCTTTTACATGATACTAGACCAAAAATTCAAAAAACATACCAAAATGTTAAATCCCTATACCACATACTTAACTGGTTACATGGAATAGAAAAACCACTTTTTTTTTATTATATCACCTTAAATTGAAACACAGCACGCTGTTACGCGGCAGGTATATGCTGGTAGTAACAAGCTTATTCTACGATCGAACGGCAACTCAAAATGCAAAGCCTGAGAACGACTACCTTTTACTCCGTTTATGGGTTCGATTCCCACACCGAATCAAATATTAGCTCACAGATATCTTGTTTGCTTTGTGTAGTGTGTGTTACCCCACGATACAGGAAATTCAAGGGGCTATTATCAAAACTCCCTTACTCAAAGGGTCATGCTCGCTTGGCCTATTTTAGAGGTAAACTCTACCGACAGGGTGTTATCTTTTGGCAACGCTATTAATAAATAAATTGCTTCTAATCTCTAAACTCTGAAATCTTTCTGGTTTTAATTTGTTTCGTAAAAACTGCAGGCAAAGAAGATGACTCTCTTAATCTGTTTGACGGCTCGTTTAGTTTTGAGGGTAGATACATAGTTGATTAGAACAGAATTAGATCTACCAGATGTAACAGAATAAACGTGAGTCCTGAAAGTAGATACTTAGTTAACTTTTAAATAGTATTTTTTTCAAAAGTTATGTATTTTGCCATAGTGACCGCCGATTGAGCCAAAGAATATTAAATTTTATGACAAGGCAATAAGACTCAATTTTAAATGCATAAAGTAACGATTTTCTTAATAATAATAGCTATGAAAAAATGCAAGTTTTGGTTATTGTATTATACTTTTTTTTTTATTATGCTTTTAACTCAATATTCTAATCGGAGTGTAGAGCTAGAGGATTCGTTATTTACCCCTTGTCTTAGTTGTGTTTCACGATATTCAAATTTTTTTGAGGAATTTCTTTCATATTTTTCTGGTACAAAGTTGTTGTTTCTTTTAATATAAGCAGAAACCACAAAGTTACCTAGAGTTATAACAAAATTATACATGTTTCTTTAATACGGCACACCCAGTATGATAAAAATATTTTATAGCTTTTTATGATGTGTAAGATATGCCGTGAAACTGCGGCGCGAATTGCGACATATAAACTGGGCAATATTTCGCTTCGAGAGTCATTCGTGTGAGTTCGGGTATCTTCGGAAGTCATTCGTGTGGAGTCGGGATTTGGTTATGTAAGTTTTGAGCTAAACTTTTACCCCACGGTTAACTCACAATATCAGTGGTAAATGCATACTTCCTAACATCTCATTCAGCATCAATTTGGTCGTGTTATGGTTATCTAAAACTGATTTCAGTGTCCATCCCAAAATATTTTATTTGTCACTATTTGTAATGCATACTTGATGTTATGTGTCATTATTATGTATCTCATCAAAGTAATTGGCTTTATGTAATCCTGGTGAAATAATTAAACGCATAAATTAAATTCAGTACATAACAGTTTATGTAATAAATCAGCGAACAAGAAATAATAATAGTTGCAAAGATTGAAAGCCCATCCCACATCATACATCCCTTCTATTGCAGATTAATTACCAATAATCATTAGTGTTAATACCGCTACTATTATGAGTTATCGATTGTGTAATTAGCGGCCACATCCGCTCTTATCATGCATTCGCAACATTTGTAGAATTTGATTAATTACTGGTACCTATTAGTGGCTGCAATAGTACCGAATTTCACCCTGAATTCGTGAGATATTAGCTTACTGTTGTGATATTATTGAGAAATTGGATATCGAAACGTTATTAGTTATCTATAACGTGACTATTGTAGTCAAAAGTTACAAACAATGCACGAAGTCCTTTATAGGTGCACAATAATACATCAGTATATCATCAATAGTGTGTCAGAATCACATCAGAAACCCCTTGCAATTTTATTGTGTATGTTAGTGGACTATTATTACAGTCTTATCAACGGGTATCGTATTACCCAGTAACTGGGTTGTGGAGGTCAGACAGGCAGACGTTTCATGTAAAATACTGGTATTCAGCTGCACCCGTTGAGACTGGAAGCCGACCCCAATATACTTGGGAAAAGGCTAGGTAGATGATGAGTGGAATATTATTACAGCAGAATACCCTGTCCTCCGCCTTTCGGTTCCAGTCTGTCCCAGCCACCTCCTTCTTCTTCACATTCGGTCCATCTAGCTGGGGAGCGTCCCACACTACGCTTGCCGATACGCGGTCTCCATTCTAGGACTCGTCTGCTGCACCGGCCATCGGTCCTTCGACAAACATGGCCAGCCCACTGCCACTTCAGTATGCTTACTCTGCAAGCTATGTCGGTTACTCCGATTACTTTTCCGAACAACTTCATTCCTGATTTCATTCATCAAAGAAACTCCGAGCATAGCCCGCTCCATAGGGTAGACATGGTTTACTTAATAAAGAGTGTCATATGCTATTCTATCGATTACGTTCCATCACTGGTCCACTTTGACCGTCCACTCATTTGGCATGCGAGATTGCACCGCAGAAAGTCATTATTGAACAATACTTGGAAAATCCCTCAAATAATTATCTTTGGATTTGTGATTGTCGCTCTTCCAAATACTATGGACGATGAGACTATAGTCTCAATGGATTCCCGATGTTCGGCGGAGAATGCCGAAGGTTGCCGATGTGGTGAACGTAGTTTGATATTTGGGAGAGGGGACTTACAAAATAATGTTTGCGTAAATGTAAATGTTGAAGTTAGATAGTTACTCGAAAGTTTTAATGACTACAACAAGTTTATCTGTCTTTTGGAGTCAAGGTATTGATTATTTACTGTATAGTTATTTCATCCTATGAAACGGAAATATCCTAACTCGTAATTAGTACGTTTTGCATTCAAAAATACATAATATATATAAGCTATGCACTAGCATAACTTTGTGAGAAAGTTTTTATTTTTGTGTCTTGTCATACGGGTTCTTGTCTGTCATCGTTACGAGGAAGGTGAAGAACGTTTCTTAGGCCTGTTTTTTTTTTCTGCCTCGTTGACGACGCCCGTAACAAATGTGTGGCGAACTTGCAATATTTTTTTTTGTTGTTCTGCCTATTTATACTGTCCCACTGCCGGGGCCAAGCAACGCCTCCCCCAAATGCCCAAACCAGCCCTCGCGGTACGTGTCAGGGTCGTCTCGCCACCCTTTTCAGGGCCGGCCTCGGCGTCACCGTCCATCTTCAGGCAGCCATTGTGTAGAGCATGCATATAAAACGTTAAAAAGGTCCATCCGTTCCCACTGCTGGGACACAGGGCCCCCTCTCTGTGTTGAGAGGACGTGGGCAGTAATCTACCAGGCGAAGGACACCCAGTGCGGGTCGGTAGATGACACGTCTTCGAATGTTTGGTTCTAGAACATGCTGGTTTCCTCACGATGTTTTCCTCACCGTTTTTGAGAGCAGTGGTGATGAAATAAATTACACAAAGTAAAAAGCCTGCCTGGGTTTAAACCCACGACCTACAACTCGTAAGTCGGGGTCGTAACCACTGGGCCACCACTGCTCTTTAAGGTAAGTATCAATAAGTTCAAAATTTTTCGAAAATAAACATTTAAACAAAATCACCTAATACCGTTCCGTCTGGCAACATTCATTTGCACTTAATCGTGAACTGACTTGACTTTCGTCTCGAAACGTAATGGAAAAGTCTTGTATGTACGTTTGATGGGACTCCTCAGTAGTGGTAAATACTAGGAGTTTGTTCTTTTGAGATAGAAGTAGTGGTATTTGAAGCCATCCTTTATGATATTTGATGATACTTGATCAGACTTTGGGAAAATTGTTCGGATTTGGGAGTTTTGTGTATACTCAGCGAAAGAGTTAAGTGTGCAGGCGATAAAATATGCACAGAAAGACAAATTCTCGTAAAAACGTTCCAATTCAAGTCGAAATCTCATCTCAGCGATAATCAATGTCATCAAAAATGTAGGTAAAATTAGAGGTTTTTTGACAGAATGAGAATGGGATTAGAATGCGAAAGTTTTAAAAAATACGGAATTTGTCCTCCTGTGAGTGATTGACTATGCCCGAGGGTCTGCCAACGTGAAAAGATTTTTATTTAAGCCCAAAATAGTTCATTGATAAATATCCTTTTGCTATGTGTAGAAATATAATAATATGCTTCTAGACACGCTCGCATGGGCAATTCTATGCCTAAGATACTCTCACTATTTTTTTATTCCGTAGTTCTAGTTAGTCAAGAGAATAGTATTACCTATAGATATAATAATAATAATATTTATTTAATCAAGTAACATGACTCATTCGTGTTAGTAACAATATTCCTTACCGCTTGTTAGTCTTCCTATTCTAATTATCTAGTCTAAAATCATGACTATACGTGAATCACTGCCACACGCCTATCACCGAGGTGGATAGCTTGCAGCAGCGACTCACGTACAGACAATCGAGTCTGCTCGCCACACAGCGCAGGATAAGGTTAGGGCTGGCCCGCACGCGGTGCACCAGGGAAGCGCATCGTTGTATAAAAGCAGTCGACTCGAGCTTCCGCAAACATCCCTCACGCACTACAATAGCGGGGCAATCCCAGATATACAGGCGCATATTTTATCTACTATTCTCTTTTCCCAATTGTACATAACTAATACGCACAAATAAACGGGTATAGTTTTCTTTGCATTTGTGAGTGCTAGCATGAACTTACTTACTGTAACAGTATAAGCATGGGTTTTCTCAGTTTTAATGGGAAAGGGATTGTATAGTATTTGAGTAATCATGTGTAAGTAGGTACCACTTATGATACTTACGTAACTACTTTATCAAAGCGATTTCTTTTGGTTATCTAAATGGTTAAATAAAGTAAGTAAATGGTTTGCATACAGCCTTTGTTTTCTTTTAGGTGAGTGTTGCGAGTATTGATAAATAACAATGTATGTGATTTTCTACTTTTGTGAATAGGGGTTGGCATATTGAGTAGTAATATAATGTATCCCTTTCGACACTTGATCACGGTTATCGCTTTACAGAAAATATTGCTTTTTGTTTTGTTTTGTCTCATGGGGTTGTCTCTTTCGCTGAATGTAAATCACTTTTCTTCTGAAAAGTACACATGTTGTTATAACATGGGATTCTATGTAAATAGCAAGTGGGACCCATCGTTAACACCTAAAAAGTGGGATTCAAAAGTGGGATCCAACGAAAATAAGTCAAACTAATCAGGGAGAGATCCATAGATATATGAAAGTACATTTCTATGGATAGATTAGTTTTACGGAAAACTAGCTTCTGCTCGCGACTTCGTCCGTGTGAAATTTAATATATTATATACCTAGTATAATCAAACCTAAGTTTTCATGGTGAGATTTTTACAGCATAGGCC
Organism: Luperina testacea; assembly: GCA_927399505.1. Classification (NCBI taxonomy): domain Eukaryota; kingdom Metazoa; phylum Arthropoda; class Insecta; order Lepidoptera; family Noctuidae; genus Luperina; species Luperina testacea. The sequence goes on along the minus strand of OV656770.1, from coordinate 17,136,915 downwards.
GTTTGAAGATCCCTCGCATTTGCAGTCGTTGGAGATCGCTGTAGCATAATCAGCTTATTATGTTCTCACTACTGGGGGCTGTAATTTACCACGCGGGCCCAGTGCCTGTTGTAAAATGTCACATGTCTTCGAATTTTGTTTCTAGGCCATGCCGGTTTCCTCATGATGTTTTTTTTTTCACCTTTTTGAGAGCAGTGGTGATGAAATAGTTATCACAAAGTAAAGCGCCTGTCTGAGGCACCACTGCTCTTATATAAATATCTTATGACACTCGGCAATACTGTCGTGCTTCCCATTAGTGAAAGAATTTTCGGAATCGGATGAGTAGTTCCAAAGATTACCCCCTAATGTCTATTGAAACTTATGTTTCAAGTTTGACAAATATCAACTTTATTTTAATGGAAATTAAGTTGAGTTTAAAGTGACTAGAACTATTGAAAAAGTTATAAAAATGTTTGAAGTTGCAGCGTAAACTGAACTTTATTGTGTAGGATATAAAGTAATTTTTCCATAAACTCAATATTTGTTTAATTTTTTTTGCAAATAAATCGCGAATGCAGATTACAAACTAACTCATAAATTATACCTCTTTATAATATTAGTATAGATAAGACCTTTGAGGTTTATGTCAAGGAAACGTATCAATACACTTTAATAATTTTCCCGGGATTATAACAAAAAATATTACACAAAATGGACATTCAATTTCCATGCACGCCAAAGCATTTATTTATTAAAATCTCCCTTACAACTATCATTACAGGTGTATTACCCAATGCGACAGTGCGGTCATTTTGCAAATCTATACTCACCAACTTATTATTTACAATTTAAAAATAATAAAAAGAACTAAGGGCTGATTTTTCTAACGCAAGATAATTTTATTCGAGGAATAATTTTGAATTTTTGACAGTGCTTCCATACCAAAACTGTCAGACGTCTATTTTATTCCACGAATAAAAATTATCTGTTGATTGAAAAATCAGCCCTAAAACTATAATAATAATCTATATTTAAAGTAATAGGAACTTTAACACAATACGTTAATATGCTACCTATATCTAATATATATTATAACATAAAATAAATAACAGTATCCTAGTGAATTCACTCAAATGACACGTGAACACATCAATTTTGTCATGAAATTCGTTAATGATACGAATTGCCCTTTCTGAAATATTCGACTAAGTTCATAATATTCATCTGTACGATGTGAACATCAATGAGTATAGAAATCGGTATGTGTTAATAATAGCTAGTAAGAATGTCGATAAAACTGAAGTGTTTGTCTGTGGTCCCAAAATAAACACAACACAGATACTAGATGTATTAGAAACTATAAACTGTGATGTTGATATCAATCATATGAAATAAACTCCCCTCGCCCGGCTGTCTGTCTGTCTGAACGCGACAAACTCAGATACTACCGAACGGATTTTCATATGAGTTTTACCATTACACGAAGTGATTCATGAGGAAGGTTTAGGTATATAATTCATTAAGGTTTTGTGTAAATTAGCTCAAATACGACGATGATTGTTGAAGATGTTGGAAAAAATCAATATATATTACGTAATGATATTCAAATCACAACTGTCAAAGAATGTGATTTGAATATACGGGTAATTTTCGTTAGTAAACAATTAAATTGCCTCACTTTAGCTACTCAATTATCCGTCTCCACGATCAACTCGGTTATCGCCCTTTGTCTTAGTGACCTTGTCTTACAAACTTCTGGCCTGAGACGAGGGTCTAAAACACACTGACTTATTCCACAACAAGCCGAGTACGATGCGCCACCAGAACGCTGGTAATATTAAGGGGCTTACAGGACCTAAACGCAAAAAAAGCGAGTTTTAGTAACAATAAAAGTTTAAGATCGACTACAGTAAACAAAATCAGAAAAATATATGTTATTTTTCAGGATATATGCTAGGTAGATAGTGTGTTGAACACATAATACAATTGATTTGATACGATAGAAAAAAATCGTGAAGATACCTCTCAATACTTTCTTTTTACAATAAAAACCATACTAATATGCATACAATCATTCTGATTTTTTGTCAGATTATTCTACAAGCAACGTACTAAAATACTAGTGTTTTAATTTTTTCGTCCAAACAATAGATTTTTTGTAATTAAATAATTGCTTCATATTTTGCAATAAATTACCAGCATTGCGTCATCGCGCTTCTCTTTCTTTTCTATGCAGTCCGACAGTGACCGCGCTTTAGGTCATGTAAGCCCCTTAATATTAGGTATTACATGCAAGTAGGTAGGTTTAGCTGTTACGCCGAAACTGTTTTTATATTTATTTTAATGAAATGACAAATTAGTGCGAATTTTGCTATTACAAACTACTTAGATGAATTGGGTACCTATATTTTTTAAATGTTGCCGTGTCCAAATTATTTTGTTACGTGCCACCAGGCAAGCGTGCCATTGGTTCGCCGTCCTTGATCTATATCAATGCGTATTATAAATTAAAGACTCTTTTCGTTTTTTGTCTGTGTGACCGCATTGTTCTCCTGAACTCCGCAACGGATTTTTATGCGGTTTTCATCATCATTTCGGGAGTTTATTCCTGAAGGTTTATGAGTATAATAAATTCATATAAGGCTGACATTGTATAATATAACGATCTCGATGTTTCGTCAAGTCGTAAAACCGTGTGAAGTAGGGGCGTGTCGCTAGCATCCTTTTAAATATGTTGAAGAGTCGGGCTCGCCCAGGAAGGGTTCCGTACCACTTTAAAGTATTAAACAGTATAATTTCTTGTGGCTAAGTAATAACAGCCGCACGAATCAATCGATCAGGTTAAGTAACGCTTGCCGCGCTTGGAACGTGGATGGGTGACCATCTTTACATACCGAGACCCCTCCGTGCTAAGGAAAGCACGTTAAGCCGTTGGTCCCGGCTGTCATTCGTGGATCTTTGACAGTCGTTACGGGCAGTCAGAAGCCCGAAAGTCTGACAACCAGTCTTACCAAGAGGTACCGTGCTACCCAGTAACTGGGTTGTGGAGGTCAGATAGGCAGTCGCTCCATGTAAAATACTGGTATTCAGCTGCATCCGGTTAGACCGAAAGCCGACCTCGACATAGTTGGGTAAAGGTTAGGCAGATGATGAACTTTTTTCTAATTACTTTAGTAAATAATGAATACATTTTTGTAAAAATAAAATAAAGTTAAAAATTAAAGGGTCCTCCCTTTAATTTTTAACTTTATCTTTTAATATTTGTTGTTATAGCTGCCACAGTAATACACACTATGTAAAAATTATAAGGGTCTATTACGGTTCAAAATATGTTCCCTGTGACCGACAGACGGACGGACGTTCAAAATAAAATGTTTGTACGTTTATTCTAAGGTGCCAACCCTAGTGGGCAGGATCCAACAATATTTTAGAGTAATGAATTCTGCTCCACCAAATCGAATTAGTGGGGCAGATTCCATTGCAAAATTTTAGGCATTCCACTTTGCCCCACTTTTTTTTTGCACTTTGCTCAGCGGGGCAAAGTGGAATGATTCGAACAGGGGAGCTTTTTCTTTTTGTTAATTTTTTATATAATTTGGTTTTTTATTTTTGACTGTATTTAGTTTCGTGATTTTCCTGTACGTGTCGCAATTAATACTTTTTCTTTCTTTCTTTCTTTAATAATAGGGTCCCGCTGGCATGAATGAAACCCTAAAAAGATTAACATTTTTGTTGTTAGTGTCAGTAAAAGTGTTACAGGTGCTATAAAATACTTTGTTTCGAAACCTATCTCTAATAAAGATAAATTTATTCAGTACCTATTCGCTTTTCACCCGAGCAAGTTGGGCTTAGTTTTATGCATGAAATAATCTATACTTACTAATATTATAAAGCTGAAGAGTTTGTTTGGTTGAACGCGCTAATCTCTGGAACCACCAGTCGGATTTGACAAATTATTTTTCATTTGATAGCCCAATTCTTGAGGAAGGCTATAGGCTATTTAACATCACGCTATGACCTTTAGGAGCCGAGCAAAAAGAAAAAAAGTCAGAAAGAACGCTAAGCAAAAACGAAGTAATAGCGCGGGCAGGCGATGCGATGCGACGGGGTGGGTCGGAGTAACAAGAAATTTCACGCGGACGAAGTCGCGGGCAGAAGCTAGTAAAAAATAATAATATTGCATGCAGAACTTTTAATAAACGAAAAACTCTTTTGTAAACCTCGTGCAATGTTACAGGCTAGATACCTTTGGGACTACTAGACATAAATACATGAAAAATGGGGGTGAGGGGGAAGGGTGATTGGTTTTGTTACTTATTACATAACGTCATTCTGGGTGATTGTGGGGATCGACCGCGGTACGGTCACCACTTTGTGGGAAGTGGATTATTTCAACATTTATTACTTAAGACACTATAAAGACGTGGCGCATTTACTTTGGTCTAGGCATTATTTTGGTTGTAAAAAGAGTTCTTAAAAGTTTAACTGACACGAGCTGACTGAGACTAGACAAAAAAGCAAAATTAAAAATTTTGAAAAACCCACGACGTCGGGGATTTATTTCAAAGTTTTTAAAGAGCATAGGTTTATTGTACCCATAAAGAGAAGAGAAGATATGAAAACCGCATCAAAATCGGACTAGAAGTTTTGGAGATAAATGGCAACATTGGTTTGTACAAATAAATGTTACTGCAGCGCCCACTGGTGAGTTTTCACTGTAACACCTATCAAAACCATGCACCAATCAAACCCAAACACATCACTGAAAACCGCATCAAAATTGGACCAGTAGTTTTGGAGATAAATGGCAACATTGGTTTGCACACACATCCTCTCACCCCAAACGCATATTACCGTCTCTGTACCGTCGCGTCGTGGGAAAAAATAATAGTAGTGAACGTTCACTACTTTATTACGTATAAAATCTATCTTTAGTAACGCTAATAATAAAAGCTGAAGAATTTATGTGCTTGTTTGAAAGCAATTTTCTCTGGAACTACCGGTCGGATTTAAAAAAATATTTTTGCTTTTGATATCCCAATTCTTGAGGAACGATTTCAAGATCATGCTATGACCCTTAGGAGCCGAGTAAAAAGAAAAATGTCTGCAAGAACGCTAAGCGAAACGATTTAATGAAGAAGCAGCAGTTTTGCGATCATTTACCGTATCTATTGTGTATATCAGCTGTTCCTTACATTTTGACGAGTTATACAAACATATAAATGTAGGGAGCAACTGATTTTTTATTCGCGATTTCAGGTTTGGTCCCATAGTAAAACTTGTTCATAATGATGAGTACAATGACCTCTTAAGAGGTTGTTAATGTTTTACAAATAACCCTGTATATGTATGTATGTTAGTGTACAGTTAACCTGTCGTTAGCAATCTGAATATAGCCTAATGGACCTACCATTAGTTTTGAAGTTTGAATCGCTTTGTAACTGTTCATGATTCTAGGTACACTAAGGAGGTTTGTGTACCTGCCGGGTCAGCGGGATTGTCCGAAAGGGTTACCCGCTAGCCCGGAACATAAAGGGCTAAGGAAGGAACACGGGTGGGTTTTAGTCAGTAAGAGTCTGATACTCCCTTCCGCTACGCCCAGAGCGGCAGGGGTCATTTGATGATTTCCCATCTAGAAAAAAAAATGGGGGGTTTGTATCCAGTCACAAGATACTATATTTTTGTTGATATCAAAATACATACATAATCAGCCTATAAGGTACCCACTTCGGGGATACAGGCCTCCTCTCTGTGAGAGGGAGTGAGCCATAATCCACCGTGCGGGGCCATTGCGGGTTGGTGGACGTCACATGTCTTCGATTTTTTGGTTCTAAAACATGCCAGTTTCATTTCGATGTTTTCCTTTACCGTTTCGAGAGCAGTAGTAATGAAATAATTTACACAAAGATACCATAATATTTTACACTACTTGCATGTTACAAATGAGATAGGCCCATATTGATAAGATGTGTAATCTCAGTTTATTAAAGATTTCCTGTCTCTGTGGATCGGTCCTGGTTCAAAAGCCAGGAGTACGCTGAAGGTGTCACGTATGGATGCCAAGGAAGCCATGAACCATTGTTCCACCTTAGATGGAACTGACTAAGCCCAGGTTAGCACGGGTGCCTTTTTCCCGCGGCGATTTCTTTTCACGCACAGGGTTTTCAGCGCACTGTTTTGCCCCGAGAGTCGAAAATCCTACAGTGAATTTTTTTGACGCGCTGGGTTGCGCTCTGTTGAATTCTCAACACCGAATGTTGAAATCCAATGCGTGATAACATCTGCTGCGATATTTCTACGTCCGTTCGTACATCTGAAGTAAATGCAATTACTCCAGGAATTCAATCTTTATTAGTGTTTAGTTTGATAAGCTGAGCAATATAAAGAATATTGCAACTGCTGCTTTATTGTAGCCTGCATTGAAACTTATTGTAATAGACCACCAGAACGTATTTCGGCCATGGCGGCCAATCTCAACGGAGACTAGCCTTCAGCGCGGGAGGTATCTATACTTATAATAAATCTGTAGAAGTGAAAACTCTGTACATTGAAAATATCAAAAAAATAAATGGCAGGGGGTGTTACTATACCGACACCGAACCCAAAAATGTGATTAAAAAAATTTTTGTCTGTCTGTCTGTTTGTTCAGGCATCACGCAAAAACTACCGGTTAGATTACGATGAAACTTGGTATATTTATTCATTAATATCCTGGGCACCACACTGGGTACTTTTTATCCCGGAAAAGTATATACAACAAAAAACAAACTTAATTTTGCGGTTCGATCCCTAGACCCGATTACTGTACCAACCGCAAATAATAAGTTTGTCGTAGGTTACGTCACCCGCAGTGGAGTTCACTAAGGTGCGCTGCACACGGCTAAGATACTATAATATTTTATCTTAAGATACAATATCGCTCGCCATACAATTCAATAGACTATCACACACGACGAAGATAAATAATATTTCATATTTTCGTATCTTAAGATGAATTTGTAAATACTAATAATAAAGCAGAAGAGTTTGTTTGTCTGAACGCGCTAATTGGTCGGATTTTTCTCGGAGTCGATTTAAAAAAATATTTTTACATTTGCTATAACCCTTAGGAGCCGAGCAAAAAGAATAAAAGTCAGAAAGATCGCTAAGCGAAAACGAAGTGACAGCGCGGGCAGGCGATGCGATGCGATGCGATGGCGTGGGTCGAAAACAAGAAATTTCACGCGGACGAAGTCGCGGGCAGAAGCTAGTTATAGCATAAGTGCGTGCGCAGACAAAGGTGCACTCTCTTCCCTCACTCTCATCGACCTATGAGATGGCAATCTCACACGACCGGAGAGAGATCAGGGGTAGGATGATGTTTGACGCAATTGATGTTTTTCTCATCCTTTCCAACGGCTTAACGGCATAAATTTATTATAGAGTGCATTGAAACTCAAGTCTGAAAACATGTAAGTTAAACTGCTAGACTGCCATTTTAAAAAAAGAAAAAGCCTACCTACAAAACACAAGAGCCTGTCAGTCAAGACTGATTCAATAAATCAACCCCCCGCGGTTTGACGTGGGCAACTGAAGATGTCTCCGACTCAATATCCTTCAACACGTGTGACATACGAAATGGAGTGATACATCAGGTCATGTCTGGTTTGATTGAAGTGTACTGATATAGCCCAAGTTGAAAAAGGGAGGTTTTAGGTACAGACGCCAGCACATCAAGTTACTACAATCTGTAAAATTTATTTAATAGATTTTCAACTTTATCGGTAAAGTATAAGGTTCAATGTTGATTGGGAAAATTTGACAGTTTCGGGTAGCTTGAATGCTGGCGTCTGTACATCGTAATGGTAATAGGTTTTGTTGTAAGGACACCAGCTCCCCAATTGCGCAACAACTTCAATCGCAACCCGGAGGATTTTGAAGGAAATTTCTAATCCATTGCTTTATAAGTTAGAAAAATTCTTCTGCTCAACAACGTAAATAACGCATTGAATGTTGTCGAACTGTCAAAATGAATGGCATGGGGATTGTGAGTGTTCTCGCAATTACCTCGTAGAGGGCTTAGACAAGTGGCAATCGCTTTCAAAGCGTTTCTTATTTCTTCAACAGCGGTGCTATTCTGTAAAAATCTCACCGTGAAAACTTAGGTGAAGTGAGTTTGTTTTTGCTAGGAATTAATACTATTGACAGCTCACTTCACGCTCACTTCACCTAAGTTTTCACGGTGAGATTTTTACAGAATAGCACCGCAGGATTGACATAAGCTATTGGATAGCTTATGTCAATTAATTTTCCAAATTCGTTATCGCTAATAGAATATCTCCTTACCCTCAGGACTGTATAAGGTCATCGATTCAAAATTTACGTATGTGTCTATGGAGAATATGGAGATACTTAACATAACAATAATATGACCATTCATAAAAGTGTCTACCTATCTTTGCGTCTAAGTGCCTAGAATTTTATAAAAACACACTTTAAAGAGCCTGCAAGAGGACTGGCTTGTTGGTTCAGGGAATCAGACCGGAATAACTTGAAATAACAGCGGCGTGGGTCAATTGATCAGGTTAAGCTACGCTTGCTGCAGTTGGTCCGTGGATGGGTGATTATCTGTAGGTACATACCAAGACCTCTTTGTGCCTCGGAAAGCACGTTAAGCCGCTGGTCCTGGCTGTCATTCGTGGGTTTGTGACAGTCGTTAATGGTCGTCAGAAGCCCGAAAGTCTGACAACCAGTCTTACCAAGGGATATCATATTACCCAGTAACTGGGTTGTGGAGGTCAGATATCCAGTCGCTCCATATAAAATACTATAATAAGTATAATATATTCAGCTGTATCCGGTTAGAATGGAAGAAGATTCCAACATAGTTGGGGAAAGTCTAGGCAGATGATGACACTTTAAAGACCCTCAAAATCTGGTTTTGAATCAAGATTCATGACTGAACAATAACAAACTTCTAGTCTAGAACATGGATCTAAGATTACTCTCAAACTAAAAACTTTTCGACTCACAAGACTAATATATTAGTGTCAATGATTCACTTACTCACAAAGTTAGGGCATCTTAGACAAATGAGTACGTAATGTCTACACGATCTTGCTGAAGATGCCGTGACGTCATTAAAGATGAGGATAGACTAGGCGGCGTAAGTTTAAATACTACTTTCGATAATTTATACATGTGCTGAGATGGAGTAGAGTTCCAGTAGTGAACTTTGTAAGCAAATAGATACAATATATACAAATGATTATATTCTCGTATTATTTACCTAGTTATTGGCTTGTAAACTATGTCAGGTTAGGTTGTGTGAAGTGCTAGAGATTTCATGCAAAATGTAGACGGTGAAGAATTTGTTTTTATATAATTTTCATGTTCCTCAACACTTAACTCATCTTGGCTTGCAACTACCTAACCTTTATGTACTGCAAATCTGGACGTACTCGTATTTCTGATCAATACAATGGTGGACCGCTGTTGGTAAATAAATCTCTTAAGAGCTGTGTGTGAATTTCTTTTGCATCCAAAATAATGTCTAAACGGAAAAAAGCAAATGCGCCTCGTTTTTAAAGTGTCTTGAGTAATAAATGTTGAAATAATCCACTTTGCACAAAGTGGTGGTTCTCCCGCGATCAATCGCACGAAGGCATGTAATAAATAACAAAAAACAATCACCCTTCCTCCCCGTTTTTGAAGTGTCAAGACACTACAGGTTAAATTGAACAGGCTTTCAGCATACGGGAGTTAGTTAACACAGTAACTTTCACGAATACGCGACCCTCTGAGCGAACGAATAGTGTGCTAAGTAAGTCATTAGTGCGGTCGACATACGGATTAGATATATAGTGGAGGCGAGAGATAAACTACAAGGATGGGGTGGAATGTGGAGGGACACTTGGTTTTAGTAGGTTTTTATATTTAATTTATTCTTTTGATAGATTCTTATTTTGTAAATGTGAGGACTTTGTAGGCTTTGTAGAATTTAGATCTGTGAACCATTTATTATTTTATCAAGTACTAGGTACTTGTTGACAGGCCTACGCTGTCCTCCCATATCTACTGTAATTTGAAAACATTGTAAAAGCCAGTTGTTTTTAAAAAGAGTAACCGTGGAGTTTCTTGCCGGTTTTTCTTCATAGGAAACTTATATTATATAACTTAGGTTCTATCTAGCTTCAGATTTACGATCGAACTTAAGGGGCTTACAGGACCTAAACGCAAAAAACGCAAGTTTTAGAAACAATAACAGTTTAAAATCGACTACAGTAAACAAAATCAGAAAAATATATGATATTCTTCAGGATATATGCTAGGTAGATAGTGTGTTGAAAACATAATACAACTAATTTGATACAATAGAAAAAAATCATGAAGATACCTCTAAAAACTTTCTTTTATCAATAAAAACCATAATACAATCATTCTGATTTTTTGTCAGATTATTCTACAAGCAACATACTAAAATACTAGTGTTTTAATGTTTATGTCCAAACAATACATTTTTTTGTAATTAAATAATAGCTTCATTTTGCAATAAATTACCAGCTTTGTGTCATCGCGCTTCTCTTTCTTTTCTATGCAGTCCGACAGTGACCGCGCTTTAGGTCATGTAAGCCCCTTAAGTGTCAAACGGTGCAGGTTTTGGAAAAGGATTTTAGTGTTGAATTGTAGTAGCGTTGTAAAGGTATAGTTTAAATGCAGCCGGTCGATTCTGTAAAAATCTCACCGTGAAAACTTAGGTGAAGTGAGTTTGTTTTTGCTAGGAATTGACACTATTGACAGCTCACTCCACGCCCACTTTACCTAAGTTTTCACGGTGAGATTTTTACAGAATAGCACCGCAGGGTCGGTTTTCCATATATGAATTATGAGAAATATGGAAAATCGGGCGAAGTCGTGAGCACGATTTTGATTAAAACTATACCTGCGAGGTAATTACATAGGTAACATACTAATAGTAGCAATGGGTTTCATTTCGACAGTTCAACAACTTTCATTGCGTTATTTAATTTGCTGAACAGAAAAAAAACGATCATATAAAGCAATGGATTAGCAATATTCTTCGAAATTATTCAGCTTGTGTTTGATAGGGTGTAACGCAATTAGGGTGTGTTGATTGATCGGTAACATTTTTTTTTTAAATGGCTGCCTTGTAATTTTGCATTAGTATCGTAGGTAACTGGTAATGAACAAACCTGTATATCTATTCTCAATACTTTATTGCATTCCATAATCAAAAAAAAACATCATCATGATCATCATCGTCATTTTCATCTGTAGAAAAATTTGGGAAAATCTAACGAAAGCATCCTTCCTTCATTATACCAGACAAAAAAAAATACACAGGTCCATACACACCTATCGTAAACATAACTCCTTACAAAACATTATTCACAAGTCGGAACTCGTACTGGCTCGAAGTTTCTCAAATTAAGGCGGGCCCCATTAAGGCTGTCTTCATTTTAGTTGGACTCACTAGACAGGTGTACTGCAGAAGTTCCATTAATGCTCCTCCAAACAGGCGCGACACGCGATGAAATCGCGCGCGACTCAAAGGCACCGCAAGTCGCGCAACGAGCGGTGCCTTTGTGTCGCGCGCGATTTTATCGCGTGTCGCGCCTGTTTGCAGGAGCCTTAACCATGGGTCTAACAGACGCAGACCAAATCACGCCAAATCCTCACTCCTTTTGGAATGTCTCGCATGGTATAAGTAAGAATTATCTACACATGCAATGACTAGAGATTGGTCCAGACTCGTTTTAAAACTGGCTTTTGCCGACCCTTCATGAGTTTAAAAAGTAGCAAGAGGCATTTGCTCGCCTGCTGGTGTCACAAACTCAAACTCAAAGCATTTATTTCAATTAAACCTTGTACAGGCACTTTTGAATTGTCAAAATTAAATAGTCTGTCAGTTAGTCAGAAAGTTTAAGCTAGTTGAGCACAAGGGCAGAAGAATCGAATCTAGCTTGGCGTTATTATTTTACCGAAGGTGTTGTGTGTGATGAATGTCGGGGTGCGATTCCGAAGGTGGTGTGTGTGTGTGTGTGTGTGTGATGTCGGGATGTTGTATATTATGCTAGTTGCGCGGTAAACTCTGCTTGCGCGATAAGGATTTTGCGTGACGTCATTGTGATGCGTAGTTCGCATGTGGCGATGTAGATTCAATGTGTAACGAATTCGCCTAGTTGTTCTGATACGTCTGTTGTTGCATTGCATTTATTTGGATATAATATGTATTTTCGTTTCAAAGTATGTTACATTTCACTCCACGTTTCACAAATGTGTACCTACCATAGCATTCGTATTTCTTCTCACGTGTACTTCTGTTCTCGCGCTTCAAAGTCACACATCACTAACACTGATGCGATGTAAATTGGGATGTGCGCAGTAGTTTGCTTTCTTAGCAACTCTTAATTAATTAGGTTACCATAGGACTGATTGTATGGAGAGAGGTAAAGTTGTTAGTTTATGTTGGCGCGTTGGATGTGTAATTATTTCATTTCAAATCGTTTATGTTATACTAGCTGCCCGTAATTTCGTCTGCGTGATATTTTTTGTCATCCCGTCCCCCCGACCCGCCCCGTCGCATCACATCTGCCCGCGCTAGTACAGTACCCGGCGATAAATATTGCACATCGACCTTTGGAAAGAGACAATCGGCTAATTTCGGCTTCGTAGAGCGTTATCTCTGTCGCACGAAATACAAACAGTCCGGTATCTATTAGGAGCTGTTAAAACAATTATGATTTGCTTCTTGTGATAATTATTTTTATTCTTTGTATAAAATACAAAAAAGGTAAAGGTCGACGTGCAATATTTATCGCCGCGTTCTGTACTTCATTTTCGCTTAGCGTTCAATCTGACTTTTATTCTTTTTGCGCGGTTCCTTATGGTGCTAGCGTGATTTTATAGCCTATAAACCTTCCTCGAGAATTGGGCTATCAAATGCAAAAAGAATTTTTCAAACCTGACTGGCGTTTCCGGAGATTACCCCTACGTACTAACTTAGAAACAAACAAACAAGTTTTCTCTTTTTTCTCTCTATTTATTTTTCCTGATTTTCTGTATCTCCAGGTATATAATATTATAGATATAATTATGTAGATTACACGTTCAATGCTTAACAAAAAGCTTCGTAATTATGTGACTGTAAAAAGCTTCGTTCACCAGGGACCAATTTCACATATTACGTCTTCACTTGTCAGTCTTTCGCGGTATTACCTATAAAAGTAAAGGTATAAGGCAAGATCACATTTCAGATTTATTTATGAGGTTTCTGACTGTGTTACTCGCTCTGGGGGCCTAAAAAGGCCACTTTGGCAGAATCATAAAAGGATAACATTATGAATCATACTATGGCGAAGACAGTCCGTGTTTTTCTTTTTTTCGTTGCACTACATAGGAGATTGTGATTGGATTTGGATTGGATTGATTGGTATTTTAGCACAGACAAAAAAAATAACTAAAAATCCTTTACCAATGTCAAAGTCAACGTCAAATCATTTATTTCAAATAGGCACATTAAAGGCACTTTTGAACGTCAAAACTTACAGTAAAATAAATTTGATTCTTAGTCGCCCCTTCCAAAAGGTAGTTTTCGTATGGAGAAGAATGGGCAAGAAACTCTCAATGGGATTTGATACGATTAACTTAACAGTTAACTGTCCATTAAGATTCATAATGTTACCCTTCTATGATTCTGCCAAAGTTGCCTTTTTAGGCCCCTTGGTCTTAGACGCATTAAGGTGATTTCATCAATGTAACCCGCGAAATTCAAATTTTCCTTACAATTTTATAACCCTTTTTTCTGCCTAGCCTTTTCCCAACTATGTTGGGGTCGGCTTCCAGTCTAACCGGATGCAGCTGAATACCAGTATTTTACATGGAGCGACTGCCTATCTGAAATTTTATAACCCTATTGATTGATATTTCATGAAATAGTCATTCAGATAGAGTTATTTGAACTTAGAGGGTTGTATTGACGATTTTAATTACTATAATTCTGTAAACACATAGGTGCTTACTACTACTTCTACATCAAAATATGATGCTACGGTCGTGACAGTCTCCCAAAAAACCGACTAATTCCGACACGTAACAAGTCGATTTTGAAAGGGTTTACATTAGATACCTATACAATAAAAATACTTATTAGTCTGTAATTATCCCTTGCAAGCCCTTGCAGGTCAAAGAATAAACATGAATCATTATGCCTCCTGTTCTCTACGGCAATTTTAGACCATTAAGTCCTGTTTTCCTTGCGATATTTTCCTTAACCGTTAAGGCTCCTAGAAACAGGCGCGACATGCGATATAATCACGCGCAACACAAAGGCACCGCTCGTTGCGCGACTTGCGGTGCCTTTGCGTTGCATGTCGTGTAACGCCTGTTTGAAGGAGCCTTTAATCATATCGTAGCGTTTAAGAAACTGTATAGGTAGGTACTGTCGCCTGTAGTAATCCAAAGTTAGTCTTTTAATTTAAAGATCGCTTTTAGAGGTAAGACCGATTTTTGTTTCCCCCTATGTAAAATTTCTACATTTATATTTGTAATTCGTATGATATACATATACAGTAAAAAGTATTCTATTCTATACTGTCATCTATAAACCACGCCTATTTTCGCTAGCAAATTAATTCAATTTAATTTTTTCATCTTCGAAAAATTCGAAATATTGTTTGCACGACCGATTTTCAAATCAACTCAGTGGGTTTAAAACTAACCCGTAATCCTGTTACAAACTTTGAACCTAAAGTGTACCTACACACACATATTCCAAACTTGTTACCAAGAACTTCGATTGGCAAAACCGAATTAACGGTTTCTATATCACACCACAGAGTCAAATCGATGTCACGAAATGCTAAAACCGTAAAGTTCCGAAATTAAATTCTATTGAACGTTATTGATTTAGACGGTTCATTCAACATGTCGATACCATAAGGGATCAATAAATTACGTTCATTGAGATGATGTTTTAAGTGTCTGTACATCTGAAGAGATTGTGGTGATTCAATATTGATTATTTTCTAAGGTCTAAGCGCTCCTTGAACGACGGAACCCGAAGTTTAATTATAACCGTATTGATTAAATTGGGAAAAGCTATTATTGAAACTTATTTTTGGTATGCAAGAAGAAGCCTCCTCGTGTAGCGCAGTTTGTTCCGCCAGTTACTCAACTGAACCGCTGCTCGGCGCATCCTGGACAGTCAAACTCAACACCTTATATGACTGGCTAATGCTTCCTTTGCGGTGGTAGGGCTAACGCCCGCTTGGTTTGCGACCACCCTCCCACCGGAGTCCGGCGTTAAGCAGCCTGCTGTGTTTCATGCATGGGAGTTCTGGGCATGCTCGTTCCATCATAGACCTCATCCATCGCTTTCCATCAGGCGTGACCGAGGTCATGAACGGGCCCATTCAGTAATAAAAAAAATATATACGATTAAACAGAACGGAAAATTACATTTTCAGTTTTTATTAGGCTCTTTTGATTAAAATTTCAGTTCAGTATTTTTACCGTTGTTATCTAGCATGATAATTTATTAGAACAGAAGAAAATGTTTAAGAAAAATAAATACCAAACTACATCTATGAAAGCATTTCTTCTGTTGTTTAAATTATTCACGACTATCCCACTCGTTTGTCAACGACAGCTTTGTTTTAACAGCGCGTTCATTTTTATACGCCATGTATTTTAAAACTACAAGAAAATAATTTTAAATGGCGACTATCTCTTCGAACATCTTCCTCAAAGTCACGTTTTCATGCTAAGTGAAAAACTCGCGCCTCTATAAACTACCTTAAGACTGGCCATAAATCAATCGGTAAGGTAAACGATCCCAAGTCGCGACTCGATTCATCAACAATCGATTCGGCGCGAACCATCGATTACCGGTGAAATATGTCTAAGTATTTGTCGTGAGTTACCGGTTTCTTAGTTTGTTGTTGTCGTATGATTCAATAGCTGATGTTGAGGCAATATTTTGTTATCTGTATTTTTGGCGCGCGAAAGAAGATCAATAATGTCAATAGCAAATGTTTGCCTTTTTTCGAGGAATCTAGTTTTTATACTTTATTGTCGTAGTTGTGAAATAGCCATTTATATTTTTATGAGTGCTATATTGGTGGTGGTATGGTGTGAACTATTTATTGAATATCAATAAACTGTTATCTATCCGACTATCCGTCGTATCTATAGCCCTCTCACTTCTATGACATAAAAAAACAGAGACAGGTACAATTTTGTTGACAAACGTCAAAATTTTATCGATAAGTTTCCAACAGACTTGACCTTCACAAAACTTTTGCCCTCACATTGCGATATACGATATGATACGTAATTATGGCGGACACAAGATGGAGGAAGGAAGCAGGTCACAAAGGAGGTGCCAACAAAGGTCGCATTGCTTTTAGAAAAGGAACGAACCTATTATCGAGATGAGTTTGGTCCTATACGTACTGGCTGTAAATAAGGAATTCTTTCTCAAATCTTGTACACAAGTTGGTGTGGGAAACAAGTTCTTTAGTGTTGTCAAAGGAACAAAAACATTAGTACCTAAGAGATACAGTTTTCTCTAGGGAGTCAGAATTTTCATTAAACAGCAACGAAAAAAATATCCATAAATTATTATTTTTTAAACACATAAATAGTGCTAGAAATATAAAAACACGTTACCGTAAGTCCTGAAAAACACACCCGTCTAATTCAAAATTTAACAAAGTCTCGTCGGTACCTACCGTTTTCCTAGATCACAATACCTACTGAAAAAGTATATTCGCAAGTACTCATAAATTATAATGACACTCTCACTCGATCCGTCTTATTTACCTTACCAAAGGGAAATTCTCACGTTTTACCTTTACAAAACACACTTCTAAAGATCTTACTGTCTTGAATAAAATAATGAGTAAAAGACGGTGATTGTCTGTTTGTACGTTTATTTTTTTTCTTTTTTTAGACGTTTTGCTAGGATTTATAGAAAGTTTTTTTTTTGCGCTCCCCGCTCTTTGCTTAGACCTCGCAACTGGTAAAACATATTCAAATTCGATTTTATAACCTTTTTCGTTGGCATTTTTCCGGTACGTACCTTTTTCGTAAACCGATATTTTTGAAGATCGAAACCTCGTTATAAAAAAAAACATGTTGAGTTCTCAATTTGAATTTAGAATGCTTTTTAGAATGGCGCAAAATTAGGAAAATATAAAGCTATGCCTGCGCTGTATAGACCCACTTTAAGGGCGAAGCGCCATTAATAATTCATGGAAATACTCATTCAATAGGATTATATTAACTTAAAAGGTTGCTTTGATGATTTTAATAAGTATTATACTGAAATACATACTTGTTACAGTCGCGAATCATACTTCAACATACAGCCTGACAGTGATCTGCAAATTGTATAAAACGTAAGGCAATTTGAATTTCGCGGACTACCCTGGCGCTTCCCCTTTAAGGAATGTAGGTCAGGTGCGTGGAACTCGCCGGGGCGTGTATGAAAAGATGCATGAACGTGGAAGAATTGACAAAGACGTATCAGCTTTGTAATAGAAGACGCTTCTGCCTTTTCTTCCAGTAGGAAAGCGTTTATTCATGTATGAAAGGTAAACCTATCTTATCTCCGCACAAATTGTATCTGCATAATCAGTCTATACACTTCCTACTGCTGGGTCTCAGGCCTCCTCTCTATAAAAGGCAGTGGGCCATAATCCACCATGCGGGCCCAGTGCTTATTAGTGGATGTCACATGTCTTAAATTTTTTGGTAAACCTAAATAACATATCGAAACTACCGCTAAGTCCTCGTGATTTTGCATTTGACAATTGCCTAAAAACATACTCAAAGAACCGAACAAGTCCGACCACTTAAGAAAAGTTTGACCCCTCACAAAATAAACGTTGAAAAAGTTTATATATTTAATCAATAACCACCAGTATTTTCATTTCGCTCACGTTCTTAACAAGTTTTTCACCGAGATCGTTAGTACTAAGCGACTCCGCTCGAGTGCTCGAACCTTCCCGAACAAATATTGTCAGCTCCGAAGTTATTATTTATAACAGATACATTTATTTGTTGGTTTTGTCTTTCCAAATAATTTCCAGCTTGTCAGGCTTTCGATTGGTATTATGTTGTGTTATTGGCGTATTTTCGGAAAAGTAATATTAATGTCTACATAGAATGTTGCCTTGTTTTACTGATAGTGCATACAAAAGGCAAAGGAATTGTAAGATGTCATTTGTGAAATGTCTCAAGACTTTGACAAGATTAGATAGGGGAGACCGGGGCTGAAAGTTCCGATTTTCAAATAACATGAAAATTTATGATGAAAATGATAAGATTTCAATATTGATATTAGATTTTATTAAAAAGTCTTAATCGGTCTCTGTAATAGTAAAGTCGTTTCTGTTAGTTTCTCTATATTTTTTTTTGTACAGGCATATTTTTGCAAAATTTCGGAAGGGAACATTCAACCCCACTTTGGGGCGAGTTGTTCCTTGTGTGGGGCAAGTTGTGCCACTTAGATAATATTAATAAAGTATAAGGATAATGTATGGTTTCTCTGGTTAAATAAAACAATAAATAATTTCTATAGTTAGGTTCATTTATTTAGTTGTTATGCAATGCTATAAACTTTAAAAAACAACGAAAAACATTACTAGCTACAACTAGATTCACATTTTGTATTGGTTTACAAAAATTGAGATCTATTAGCTTATAAATCTTACTGCCTACATACTTAAGGATACAAAAAATCGTACTGGAAAGGATACTCGAGATAAACACTTTTATATAACTAAAAAATATTGGCAATTCCATAACAGAACTTAAAAAAAGACAACTAAATATAACTGGAAATCTTCAGATAAATGTTTCTTTTATTAATTCAACTATAATAGAGATTTATCAAGTTGAAAACCTTATCACAAACATAACTGCACTTATTTTAACTACATAACACAACAGGTAACCTTCATGCACACGTTTCATTAAAAAATTTAATGATAAGTGAGATCAAAACTTACAATTATAATCAAATACCAAAATGAAACTGCTAACGTCAATATTATTTATCATCTTGAAGTTATCAAATTATTTTTATTAATTGAAATAAAATTATAATAAAGACAAATCATCAGTCTTCTTTAAATCAGTCGTAATCAACTTTGGTAACTTTTATTTTTATTCATCGTTAAATTCTTCATTTGACTCACAGTTGGGACGGGACACACATAAGTAATATTATCAGTTTCATTTATACATTTAACATGTGCCCAATTTTTACACATGCTACATTCTATCCACTGTTCTCTTGGAAGAGAATTTGAATATGAATCACAACAAATTATGCAGTACCATTCCAGATCCTCATCATCACTATCACTCTCGCTTTCTTGTAATACTCTTCGTTTAGTTTTTTTTTGAACTTTTCCCTTGCCTTTACCTTTTCCTTTATTATTGTTGTTTTCATTTCCTTTCTTCTTTTCTTTCTTCTTTATCTGTTCTTCAGCTAATGCATTTTTTTCTGGCGTGTCAGTCAAAACAGCTGTAAATTTAAGGATCGATTGCAATTGGGGTAAATTGTTCCGGGGAACAACCAACCCCTTTAGGAGGGAACTTGTAGCCCCAAATTATATTTTTGTATAAAAACTGTCATGCTAGCAAATTAACAAATTCAATTGAAAAAACATTCAAGCTATAAGATACCTAACTAATGCCACTCTAAAATTGGAAAGATGCACATAAATCGGCCAATAATAAAGAAAAATAGACCAAAAAGTTTAAATACGAAAAAATTTACTAACGTGGTGTTCCAGTAGCGCGTTGCACACAGCCACTCGTCCGCCGCCGTCGGAGCAACTAAGATGGCCGCCAGCGCAGCGCGTCACCTGCCCGTCGATTCTGTAAAAATCTCACCGTGAAAACTTAGGTGATGTGAGTTTGTTTTTGCTAGGAATTGATAGTATTGACAGCTCACTCCACGCTCACTTCACCTAAGTTTTCACGGTGAGATGGTTACAGAATCGCACTACTGATGCTTAAACGACGCACTTCTCGTGTATTGCTACCTCTTTTCTTTACAAAGTTATTACTGTCGGAACAACGTGCCCCGGGAACTTCCAGCCCCGGCCTCCCCTACTAGCTTCTGCCCGCGCTTTCGTCCGCGTTTCCGGCCCCCGAGCCACCGCGTCGCATCCCATCGCCCACGCTATTACTTCGTTTTCGCTTATGGGCCGTCTCCACGAGCGAGAACATCGCGGCGATAGTCTCGCCGTGTCATCAAATTTTCGCCGCGATGATATCGCCGTGTGGAGACACGTTCTAAGTGAGTGTATAAGAAATACATGGCACGACGATAATATCGCGAACCGTGATAGCTAGACAGTTGAAATTTTTACAGATGATGTATTTATGTTGCCGCTATAACAACAAATAAAAAACAGAATAAAATAAATATTTAAGTAGCCCCATACAACAAACGTGTTTTTTTCGGCGTTTTTGCCTTGTGGTATGGAACCCTTCGTGTACGAGTCCGACTCGCACTTGGCCAGTTTTTAGTACAAGCTGTGGCCGCGGCTGTGGCTCTCTCGACAAAAACTATATTGGATATCGGAAAAATTACATATATCCTAATTGCCTTTGTTTCTGCAAATTATAAGGATGCTGGGCTTCTTCTAAGCTGCGCCACACTCGGTTCTCCACCTTCTGCAGAAGGCACCCTGATTGGGGTCAGCTTCCAGTCTAACCGGATGCAGCTGAGTATCAGTATTTTACATGGACCGACTGCCTATCTGACCTCCACAATCCAGTTACTGGGTAATACTTACGGTACCTCTT
The DNA here is from genome assembly GCA_927399505.1 of Luperina testacea. Taxonomy (NCBI): domain Eukaryota; kingdom Metazoa; phylum Arthropoda; class Insecta; order Lepidoptera; family Noctuidae; genus Luperina; species Luperina testacea. The sequence continues at coordinate 17,116,104 of OV656770.1, read as the reverse complement.
GGTAAGACTGGTTGTCAGAATTTCGGGCCTCTGACGACCCGTAACGACTGTCAAAGATCCACGAATGACAGCCGGGACCAACGGCTTAACGTGCTTTCAGAGGCACGGAGGGTTCTTGGTATGTAAATATGGTCACCCATCCACGGAGCAACCGCGGCAAGCGTAGCTGAACCTGATCGATCGACCCGTGTGTCTGTTATGAGTTAGCCACAAGCCTCTCTATTTTAGGTACAAATGAAAGACCAAATTACTCGTAAGTCATGAATTTCAGACTACACTAAGCTCCAATAAAGTTGTAATAAAATTGTTCTAGAGAATCCGATTATAATATCAATTTCATAAGGATTTGGTTCAACAAAGTAAGACCACTTTAATTAATTCTACCGTGAAAGACAAATCAAAATTCGATTAAAACAATAAATTATAGTGTCTCCCAGAAAATTAATAACGTGTTTTAAGGGGCTTACAGGACCTAATACAAGAAACGCAAGTTTTAGAAACAATAATAGTGTATGATCGAGTATAGTAAACAAAATGAGAAAAATATATGGTATTCTTCAGGATATATGCTAGATAGATAGTGTGTTGAAAATATAATACAACTAATTTGATACGATAGAAAAAATCATGAAGATACCTCTAAAAACTTTCTTTTTACAATAAAAACCATATTAATACACATAGGTACAACCATTCTGATTTTTTGTCAGATTATTCTACAAGCAACATTCTAAAATACTAGTGTTTTAATTTTTTAGTCCAAACAATTGATTTTTTGTAACTAAATAATTGCTTCATATTTTGCAATAAATTACCAACGTTGTGTCATCGCTCTTCTCTTTCTTTTCTATGCAGTCCGACAGTGACCGCGGTTTAGGTGATGTAAGCCATTTAAGTAGATAGATAATGATTATGGACTGATTGTCCCAACGTCATCTATAGATGAAAAATTAAAAATATTTCATGGATAAAATTATAATTTAATCCATGAAATAATTTTTAATTTTTGACAGCTGGTCTTCCATACAAAATCTGTTCGATGTAAAATTTGGCAGAGTGATAGATTGCATCCCGGGGAAGGACAGATAGTCTTTATCCCGATATTTCCACGGGAGCGACACTTATGCGGTTGAAACCACGGGGCGCTGCGAGTTGAAGAATAAAATAACTTGTATTTAATAAGTTTTAAGTATGAATGTGGATGGCTAAATTAGTGTGAAAGATAATATGTCTAGAAAGGCGATGAATACCGAGATGACGACTAATAAAGAGACACACAAATGGTACACACACACAACGACAACACACACAATGTACATACAATGCACAATGCAATGCAATGTATGTGCAATGTGCACACAATGTATGGTGTAAGTACATAATAAAGAGTATTCTATTATATTCTAATAAAGAAGAAAAAGGCATGTTGCGCCGACTTTAAATAAATTGGGATGAGGGCAGGAGAAAGGTGATGATGGATGGCTACCAAACAAACGGCTCATCTGGTGTTCAGTGGTCAACCCTGCCTTTGTTCTACATAGCTAGCAATATAGCAGGAGCGTTGCCATCCCAGAGACAAAATTAAAATAAACTTAATAAAAAGAAAAAAAAAACAGTAATAAACTTTGTTTTTAGTTTTTTTTTTTTATAAACTCTGTTTTGTGGCCGATGTATGCATAAATATTCATCCTAGCTACAGAACCCCTCATTGCGCGTGGACGGACACGCATGGAGGTTTAAAAAAAAAGTTTACAGTGTTGGAAATTGGTATCTAATTGCAATAAAACCACAAAGTCATAATATTTAACACACTATCGATCTCAATCTGAATAATTTTAAAGGATATTGCGAATCCATTGCTTCATATGTTCGAAAAATGTGTCTGCTCAACAACGTAAATAACGCAATGAATGTTGTTGAACTGTCAAAATGAAACCCATTGCTACTGATAGTGTGGTACGCAATTACCCCGCCGGAATTATGCTTTTAATGCTGCACCACAGCACACATGATAAAGACGTAGACATAATAAAAGTGCCTTCTTAAATCCATGTAGATTATATTCAAGAATTACAAGCAATATTTCAGGCCTCAAATTGTATGCACGGCAACGGCAGGGTACAATTACTGCAGAATGGAGGCAAAACGTATGCTAATACACCCTTTCAAGTTGACGGTATTCATAGAAATAAGCAGTGCATTAAGCAGGTCGCTATAGGGCTGTACCCTCTTTCTCATCTCTCCGACGTTGTAACTGAGGCTTTATTAACGTTTTTTTTTTTTGAGTATCTATTTAACTGATCCTCTAAAAACTTATTGACCTTCTGATAATGTATGCTTTTTAAAATTAATGAATCCAAAAAAAAACTTTTTCGGCTTCTTATTATAAAAAAGTGTGCGTTATTATCAGCGATCGGAGTAGGTAGATTGAACTGGGGTCATTGATCCGAAACGTATATATTACTATGGACATTCCTCCGGAATTGGTGGTAGTCTGCAGAATTTCATTAGTTAGCCGAAATGTATATCTATCTATAAAAGATCTAGCCATAAAACGCTAAAAATAAATATTAAAGCTTCGATCGGAATTCGATTGTTTTTATTATTCAACAGATAAATAATGAATTAATTTAGTTTTGATACCTTCCTTTAAATTTTGAATTAAGTAGTAATAATATCACTACCAACATTTACAATATTTAATTGAATCCGGAAATACCGGAATTACTTTCCGGAAAAATGGCTTATCCATGTTATTCTTTCTGTGTGCATTTGTGATACAAGTACCAAAAATCAATCTACCTAGTCCGATCACTGGTTATTATGCACAATCTTTTATTACAGTTGGTCGCAGTAACTCAGCTAGGGGCCCGGCCAGATAGGTCAGGTTAGAACTGTGATCGCGCGCGAGCAGGGCGAGCGAAGCAAGTGGGAATTATTTTAGGTTCACAAAAACAGGCGAATTCATTATATTAGCAATAATATTTTTAAGAAAACAAAATGGGAACTATTTGAGGTTCAATAAAAAAAGACATTTTTTTGTGGCAACCCTGGATTGTAAAGAGAGTATTTGTAAAGGGTGAACGTTGCGCTTGTATGACTGAGACTATATAAGGGATGTATTGACACGCGGGGGATTTGAAACACAAATGTAAGTGGGTTCAGAGTTAGACATATTGATTGATGTTTTGCCTTAAATATTATCCTGAGATATCCTTTACGCCGAGTAACTTTCATACACATCTTAAAGATGTTCCGTTTTCCTGCTAGCGGAATTCACACACTGTCAGAATTTCAGAGCCCTAGAGAAAACCGAATATTGGTACTACATTCCTATATTTAGACTATTCTCGTCTCAAGTCTGTCTCTATACAGGGTTATTGGTAAAACATTAACAACCTCCTAAGAGGTCATTGTACTCATCATTATGAACAACTTTTACTAGGGAACCAAACCTGAAATCGCGAAAGAAAAATTAGCTGTTCCCTACATTTTGACGAGTTATACAAACATAAATGTAGGGAACAGTAGATTTTTTTTTTCGCGATTTCATGTTTGGTCCACCAAAACACGAATCCTCTATATCTCAGGGTTGACAATCATATCATTTGGAAAACGGCAACCATAACTACTGCCGAATCGTCTCTTGATGTGTGCCAACCCTATTCTGAATAGCGTACGTTTTATGTAATAGGACTCCCAGCGACTTCACAAAAACTTGGATTTGCATCTGGATGGAGATGAAATAGCATTGCCAAATTTCTACGCCATGCAGTTGTCGAGAAAACCGTCCGTGACGGACAGACAGAACAGGAGTGGTTTTACAATAGTTTGAACCCAAGAAAAGCTCGCAATTTTACACGCAATCACAGGGTTTTCAAATGAACAATTTTGGAAGAATCAACATTAATTTTAACACGCTTTTTTTTAGCTTCACTTGTAACTAACAAACAATGTAATAAAATCTTAGAAGTCAATTTTAACCTACTTCTAATTATCGTATCGAAATGAAACTTTGTGTGTATGCAATTCGGATGACAAAACTATAATTTGGTATCTTGGAGCCGATCTGATGATGGAGCCAGGAGGTAATTTATTTACTTATTTCAGGCGACCTAGGCCCATACATAAACACCTTTACCTAAACATACATATCCAAACATATATAATTTGATATTATTAGTTTTTTTTTTCATATTTGTTAATAGTAAACTCCTCGAGTTTGGGCTCATATGATTTGTTTTGACGAGTCCGATAGATTGTATAAGCGTGTTTTTTCAACCACGTTTTATTATTGACTAGCTGACCCGGCGAACTTTGTACCGCCTCAGAATTAAATAATGTGACAAAGTTCAATAACTAAAAATTTGCAGAAATCAAATATACATTCAAATTTTCATGGTGATCAGTTGAAAGGTGTTGGAGTGAAACAATATATTCATATACATATATATAAATCCATTTTTATATATAGAAGATTACAATACAAACTTTTTTATATTTTTATAATATACTAGCTGACCCGGCGAACTTTGTTCCGCCTTAGACGCCATAAATGAGCAGATTTTTGATTTTATTAAGTTAGGCTCAACCTGATAAATGTCAATCGCTCAGTTTCAACTTTCACGTACATATCCACAGCATATTGGTGGAAGAGACGCCGACATTTTAATATATGATTGTCCTCATTTTCCCGAACCATCAGTCTGTAATTCTGTATGAATAATAATTCATTGAACTAACTTTTTTGTTAGTTTCGGAACCTGTAACTGGATTTATCATCTTCATTGAAAAGTGATATCCATCTTCACCTTGCCAAAATAAGATAGGATATTGTAACGCATCATATGATCGATGTGTTTCGGACACACGCTGCAGTTGATTGCTACGCCGATGTAAAACAATATCTCGGTTTTCTAAATTTTCACCCACGACAACAATAGCGACTTCGTCAATTGTTGGCGCATTAAAACGTCTCGCGTGTTGTCCTGCAGGCGTCTTATCAGCTTTGATGACAATTTTGTGATTATCAGACGGCATGCGGTCCAAAGCGGTCGTAAATAATGCAACCAATTCGTTATGTCGATGAAAAAACGTTTGGAGTTGTTCCACAATTGATCTTTTCACCGAATTGTTGTGTGCACAACGCTGATTGACTTGGCTTGCTGAATCGCCCATAAAATAAATCTGCAAAAAGTAGTCATTATTCGGCGTTGGCAATAAGGAACCTGTTAGGTGATATATTTGACCCTGAATCTTAAAAGTTGGCATAAAGTTTTCTTGAATAACTTTTGTTGCACCAAATGACGTCATTTGAAAACAATTGTTATATTGCTGGATATGAGTAAAAAAATGTTTAGAATCTGGCCCATTTCCGGAAACCAGTGAATGTAGTGGCTCTGGTGGCGGTTCCAATGGCATCAATTTGACTTGACCGCTCGCGCAACACAAACCAGGAGCTTCATTTTTTAATTTAAATGCCTTGCAATATTGACACACAACGTTCATTGTTCCAATAGTAACGATTTGCTGTGAACTGTAATCTATTTCCACGTTATAATTGAATGCAGCTCGATAGGGGTTAAACCCAACATTTCTATGTAGTTGATTTCGATTCCATCGATTCCTTTCTACTTCATTCCGCGCTTCGCGTTGCTCGTCATTTTGACTTGCTCTTGTATATCTTTGACTCGCAGCATTGCGAGTTCTGCGACTTAAGTTTGTACGTCTAGCTGCTGGCATTTTTATGAACGAAAATTCATCTGTAAATTAAAATAAAACTATTGTATTCTTCTTTATAACCAAGTAGGTATATACCACTTGTTATGTTAGTAACGTGTATGTTAGTCTATCCAAACTTACCAAAATTCCATATTAAATTGAACTTTTAATATTAGGCCTGATGGCTCTAAAGTAACCGTCATGTGAACTAAGAAAATCAGGTTTCTTAGATCCTTTAATTTAATTATTTTAAATGTATTGTTTATCAATAAAATAAGATTGACAGAAGAATCCGTTTTAAACGTCATTTTTTTTTTTCAAATGTTTTTGTCAAATGTCTTAAGGTTACATTAAAAAGGTTACATTAAATAATGTTATATGGTGGTTTAAGTAATTTTAAATTTTCTAATTTTCCGCGCAATTTCCTTATTTTTTTCTTTCATAAGAACCTTCTCCTGATAATAACGAACAGAACAAAAAAAGAATTAGCGAAATCGGTCCAGCCGTTCAGGCGTGATGCCGTGACCAAGGGAAATAGGGATTCATTTTTATATATATAGACTAGTATTTGGGCGTTGCGCGAGCTGCAAGCAGCTCGCGGGGTCGTGTTTTTGAGGAGTATTTCTTACCCTTGTAAAAAGTATTTGGGCGTTGCGCGAGCTGCAAGCAGCTCGCGGGGTCGTGTTTTTGAGGAGTATTTCTTACCTTTGTAAAATTTTGAGAATTGGACAGTAATCCTTAGCACTTATAGGATTTTGTACGGATTAAAAATGAAGGGGGAGAGAATGGGGGAAATTTTGAAAAATGGTTTTTACTTTTCCGAGCCTCCTCTATACGAATCCGTAAAAAAACAAAACCCAGGTTTCTTAATTTCCGAGATACGATGGGGGGAGGGGTGAAGGGGGGGAGAGGGGGGAGTTTTTAAAATTGATTTTGACCAACTCTGGGCCCCTTGATATGAATCTGAAAAAAAAAATGTTCCAAGTCTCTTAACTTCCGAGATCTACCTAGAGGGGGGGGGGGGGAAGGGGGGCAAGGGGGCAACTTTGAAAAATGGATTTTACTTTTCCGAGCCTCCTCTATACGAATCCGTAAAACAACAAAACACGGGACGCTTAGTTTCCGAGATACGATAGAGATGGGGGAGAGTGGGGTGGAATGGAAAAGGGGAGGTTTGAATTTTGAAAAATGGTTTTTACTTTTCCGAGCCTCCTCTATACGAATCCGTAAAAAAACAAAACCCAGGTTTCTTAATTTCCGAGATACGATGGGGGGAGGGGTGAAGGGGGGGAGACGGGAGAGTTTTGAAAAATGATTTTGACCAACCCAGGGCCCCTTGATATGAATCTGAAAAAAAAAATGTTCCAAGTCTCTTAACTTCCGAGATCTACCTAGAGGGGGGGGGGGGGGGAGAAGGGGGGCGAGGGGGCAACTTTGAAAAATGGATTTTTTTTCGAGCCTCCTCTATACGAATCCGTAAAAAAACAAAACACGGGACTCTTAGTTTCCGAGATACGATAGGGAGGGGGGAGAGTGGGGTGGAAAAGGGGAGGTTTGGGATTTTTCCCATACTCGTGAGAGTTACTTGTATACGAATCTGTAAAAATATACCCACCTCCCCCTTCACCATCTGGGAGAACATTTATGTCAGTCAGTCAGTGGTAATCGAGCTTTATATAGTATAACGAGCTTTAAAATCGAGCTTTATATAGTATAATTATACAATCTTATTACCTCCGTATTATTTAATTTCTGAACGCGCCCTTTATGACAGATACGAACAGTTTGTATGGGATAATAAAATTTTGATTTTACTATTTTCCTTTCAACTTCTTCATATTTTCTCACCTTAAAACCTTCTTTGGACTTCTGCAAATATTTTAAAACCAAAATTAGCCAAATCGGTCCAGCCGTTCTCAAGTTTTAGTGAGACTAACAAACGTCATCACATTTTTTTATATTTAGATGTACTACTTCTATAACACCGTCTGATCGTCATTTATACAGCGCAGAACGCGTGCCAACCCTATTCTGTTAGAATGGCTTACAGAGCTAATGGGACTCCCAGAGCTTGGATTTGCATCTGAATGGAACAGAATCGGGGGAATAAGGGAGCTCGGAACATATGTCAGGTGTGTGTATGGGATGAACTTAAGCCGTATAGTTTCGTACGCGGTGAATGTGTTTTTGTAGTTAAGGAAAGTGTAGGAGATTTCTCTTGTGACGATAGAATTTAGTAAGGGATTTGAAACTTTATACTTATTTGTGTAAGGACACTAACTTCACAAAATAATCTTAAACTCAAAGTATATTTATATTAGGCTGAGATTCAGCACATTTGAATGTAGAAAGTTATACAAAAGAAAACCCCTACCCTTCACAATTTCAAATTGTTTTGGTAAAAAGTTTAGCGAGCCCAAAAATGCATTCCTTTAGGATGTTTTTGGTCTTTTGTTACTGTGAATGTCTAGTTTCAGTTTCAAATAGGTTTAGAGCACGGTTTAGAGATTCAAACGGGATTATCTTATATTGCATTGGTAGAAATTTTACACTGTTACGAATATAATATGTATTTATAAAAACCATACTATTATGAAACTAATAGTGATAATAAGTATTTTCTCCAAGTTGAAATCGTTATTTTACTAGAAAATCGCTTTTAAATTTTGCGCAAGTGTTAAGGTATTTAAGCTCCAGACTGTACTAACATTTTCTTTTGAAAATTAAATCCAACATCAGGCTAAAACTCCATTCCTTCCGACTCCATACTTCCGACTCCGAGCAGCTTTATACATATATTAAAGTAAGTGCTACACTGTAGGCTTCGAGTGCCGTGTTAGAACATGCTCAGATTTCGGCTGCTACCCGTTTCGGCACTGCCAGACGATGTAACGAGCTACTCATGTGCTCTCGAATATTTCATGCGGAACCACTCTAAAGAGCAGCTTCGGAGTTTCGTGTTTTTGACGAACATTTAGGTACTTTGAAGAGAGTTATCAGATAGATAGATAGATAAATCGTTTATTCAGTGCAACAAAAGACAAATACAGGTATTAAAAACATCCAAAAAGTTGAAAAAAATAATTTTTGAAATAACAAACATCTAATAATATTGAAACTTTTTGTTTTATTTGTTCATAGAGAAATTAATAATTACGCCCTTTTACATGGTAAATATTGGAAGCCATCGTTATTCTGCAGAAGTAATTCATACACTTCGTTAATTCCGCGATTGTTAAGTAAGCTTTTATACAGTAGGTACGCACTGGAGCCAAAGCCACTTACATTATCATAAACAACTACCGATTAAAAAATAACAGATTATTAATTTCTCGGTAAATTCAATTAATTCGATGCGCGTGGCCAGTAATTCTTTTGCGACCATTTATCTTTGCGACCTACCAGAGACTAATTGATTTCTGTAGACATTTAAACCTAGAAGTCTGTCAACAAAAAAAAAAAGAACAGAACTCTACCAAGTTTCTTAAACGTCAAATCATTTCACGAAGTTTCCCGTACCAATACAATTGGTTTTATCCTTCGATAAATGTCACCGAATACAGAGACTATGTTCAAAACTTTTACTCCTCAATATTTTCCCACGACGCGCTAACCTTTCCGAGTAGGCACATATCTTACAACCAAATAAACTTCCACTGTCATCACCCTCAGTTCACCTTTTCTCTAATACAGTAATACCTACAGAACCCAAGACAAACATTCATCCTTGTAACGGAGCGTAACGCAACGTACTCGAAGTCCCTACACGCTCTCGGAATGGCCTCCCAAGGAATTTATATGAGGAACCCTGCGCTGTCTAGAATTTTGTCTGCCAGGGATCAATAGAATTTCTTATAAGGCGTGTGATAGAAGATGCTGTAATGAAAGTTCGAGAAGCGTACATAGGTGAAAATGTGGGTGTACAATTGTTTCTTTAAGTTGTAAGTGTTTTGACTGGGAAATTTATGGGAAAAAGTGTGAAAGAATCAGTATTTGTCTTGTTCATTATCATTTCAGTGTTTTTCTATCCACTAGTAACTAATCTGCATTTGCGATTTATTTGCCAAAAATGTAAACAAATGTGAGTTTATGGAAAAATAACTTTAAATCACAATTTTATTAAGTTCAGTATTTGCTACAACTTTAAACATTTTTACAAGTTTTTCAATAGTCTTAGTCGCTCTGAAATCAACTTAATTACCATTAAAATAAAGTTGATATTTGATTAACTTGAAATAATATTAATTTGAAACATACGTTTAAATAAACTTTACAGACTCCCCAAGTCAGTCAGTCTGACTGACTAGCCTTGTCCCTACTATGTTGGGGCCGACTTCCAGTCTAACCGAATGCAGCTAATTACCAGTATCTTACATGGAGCACCTCCATAACCTGGGTAAGACGATACCCCTTGGTAAGATTGGTTGTCAGACTTGCACGCTCCTGACTACCCGTAACTAAACCTTCGCAAGTGTAGGAATTATAAAGGCAACAAGGTAGGTACATATTTTTATTACTGAATTCTTTCCATTATTTCATTGCAATTTGCAATCTATAAAATGGTATATTAAAAAGCCTTTTTCCTAGATTTAAATGGTAACAATTTCAGTAAGTAATTTTTCCTTTGTGTTGAAGAGAGAATCGTATCATGTTGAACCAATAAGGTAAAAGCATTCAAAGAAAATAAACACATCTACATTCTGCCAGCCAACTGAGAAATGTTTTTTCTACACATTCGACCTGGAATTTCGTTTTTAGGGTTCCGTACCAAAATGGAGCGATGAGCGCGAGTCCGACTCACTCTTGCCCGGTTTTTATAATACCCGAAGGGATAATTTTAAGTACACGCTATTAGAAAACATACTATCGATAGGAAACTTAGGCCCACTTGCACCACAAATCACTAAAAACGTTTAGCGCTAAGCGAATTAAAACATCGTTCTTTTCTGTCAATCGTTTGAAGATGACGGAGACAGAATGAAGTTTTAAAAATATTTAGCTCTAAATGTATTTAGTGATCTGTGGTGACAGTGCGCCTTAAGATTTAACCTTTCAAGTAAATCTTAAGGCGTACCTTCGTCCCAAGTCGTCGGATCGGTCGTCGTTACGGTTTTATAGCAAAGCAATATTGCCGTTGCGTTTTTGTCTCGTTCGTTTGAGAAAGCCTTACAATGTACGAAATTAATCTTATGGGGCACATACTGACGCAACTCTTTTCAAGGGTTAGCCAGAAAAGGTAAGATGGAACGAACGAGAACCGAAGGACAAACCAATATGGAGGGCTTCACTTACACAAATATAAAAATCAGCGGGGTAATTGCGTAACACACTAATAAAAGCAATAGCTTTCATTTTAACAGTTCAACAACATTCATTGCGTTATTTACGTTGTTGAGCAGACAAATTTTTCGAACAAATGAAGCAATGGATTAGGATTTGGAATATACAATGCGTGCCACGAAAGATGAGACTTGACCCCGCCTCCCCCGCTCTTTCCGCTGCCCCTATGACGTCCGGTCCCGTTCCGCACTCAGACCTCATACCGCTAAAGATACCTAAAATCGTGTTCTGCGCATGTCAAACCACGTGGTGTGTCAAGTCTCATCTTTCGTGGCACGCATTATACTTCAAAATTATTCAGATTGGGATTGAAACTGTGTTACGCAGTTAGTGCTGTGGTTAGAGTGCGGGGTCTCGGCCTCATAAAATTCCTAAAAGTGGCAACTTCCAACTTTTAGACATTAAAATTCGATGCCAATAACTTCTTGAAATTCGATATATTGTATCATCTGAATATTTAATGTCCACAGTGACACGGCCTGAATTCGTACGAACAATTTTAGGCTTAGTGCTAGCTTTTTGGCCTGATCCGATAATCGGGGATGGCGGTGAATACCCAAATACGGCTGAGCCCGGTAATGTTACAAATTGGAATGTTAACATTATTGGAAAGTTAGTTAAAGTCGTTATTTGGGAGTCGTATTTGCCTTTTAGCTGTTTTAAAGTGCTTCGGGCAAGAAGAGTGACGAAGTACTTTATGCTAGCAACGTGAAATTTTTTTGTGATGAGATCGCAATGCAAAAAGCGTGGCCTTAAATAAGATTTGATATTTTCGATACTGATATACTGCCGCATTATACTGGAAGCCAATCTCTCCCATAGAATTAAATTCTATGCTATTACCTAGTAAGAAATATGTGAGACATGGGTTCATGGGACCTATGTCCGGTCTTTCTTTCTCTTTGTAACAATATCTATACATATTATATATTAAAGTCGCTTTTCGGGTCTGCATGATATTGTGTCACCACGTTGTTCTTCTAAACTACACAACGCATTTTGATGTGGGTTTCACGTTCACCATCATTTACTTACGTATGTATAAAGAAACTGGCCAAGTGCGAGTCAGACTCGCACACGAAATGTTCCGTACCACAAGGCATAAACGCCGAAAAAAACCCATTTGTTGTATGGGCTCCCATACAACAAATGGGTTTTTTTCGGCGTTACCTAGTAAGAAATATGTGAGACATGGGTTCATGGGACCTATGTCCGGTCTTTCTTTCTCTTTGTAACAATATCTATACATATTATATATTAAAGTCGCTTTTCGGGTCTGCATGATATTGTGTCACCACGTTGTTCTTCTAAACTACACAACGCATTTTGATGTGGGTTTCACGTTCACCATCATTTACTTACGTATGTATAAAGAAACTGGCCAAGTGCGAGTCAGACTCGCACACGAAATGTTCCGTACCACAAGGCATAAACGCCGAAAAAAACCCATTTGTTGTATGGGAGCCCCCCTTAAATATTTATTTTATTCTGTCTTTAGTGTTTGTTGTTATAGCGGCAACAGAAATACATCATCTGAGAAAATTTAATTTGACTAGCTATCACGGTTCATGAGATACAGCCTGGTGACAGACAGACAGACGAACAGTGGAGTCTTAGTAATAGGGTCCCGTTTTTACACTTTCATTTGGGTACGGTACCTTAAAAAAGAAATAACAGTCTGACAAGTCCTAAAAGAACGTGTCTGTCTTCGGTTTTATACTTTCGATTTTTACCATCTACTCTTAAATTAAAGTATAAGTTTTTTTTCTTTTGGTATTGTTTTTTTTTTCAAACGCGACCACCGCACGAGCTTATACATTAAAATAAATACACACAGAAGAACTTAGAACATACATACTCTTTTTTGAAGTCGGTTTAGAAATAAACAGTTGTTACCTTGGTGAAGCCTATTAATTTGATAATGGTCTTTTGAAATCTATTCAAGTTCTGACATTTAGATACTCAAACGTTTGCAAATTGAGTTTAGTCCCAAATAAAAATTGGTGCCGGTTCTATTCACAAACTAAACTAAATTTAGGTTCAGTGCATCTTTTTCTTTCTATTTCATTATGAAAAGGACAGAAGATACATTTTAGTTTAGCCCTGTCAAATTAATTAGCTCTTGGCGTAAATTGACGTAATTTTAGTAGGCAAGTTTATAATCACGTCTAAACGTGTATGGAGTAGTATCAGGCGCTGATTAATATGACAGGACTCAACTAAAATTTTACTTCTGTCCTTTTCTTAGTGACATAGAAAGAAAAAGATGCATTGAACATAAATTTAGTTTAGTTTATGAACAAGGGAATCCTCATCATTGTATTGTAGACCGAACAACTACTTTTTAACTTACAAATGTTGTGAGTGTGCCGAGTATTTCTCTTCCCGAAGTCCAAAGTTCGTGTTAAGAGAAAACGCGGGAACTGTTGGAAGTGTAATTGAATTAACATTCTTCTGTGTTCTTTTCAGGTAAGAATCGAGTAGTAAAAGTTCACGGCGGTAAACTTAGCAAGTTGTGAACTGTCCAGTCAGCAGGCTTGTGGTTCGAGGGAGAGGATTTCGCGGGAACAGGTAGATTTTTTAAGTATTTTAGCTGCAGCATAAATACAGGATGCTGATTATGTGTGTTTTGTTCTGTGTACTAGTATATTGGAACATGGTGGAAGATAACCCCGTCGGTTCTAGGTGAGACATTTAAATGTGATGTTTACGTAATTATTTATTTATTACTAAAGGTTTACCAACAGGTTCTGTATGCAATATATAGAAAGAAAAATTGTTTATTCCGCACAAAGAAAACGCACGTTACCAAAAAAAAAAATGTCATAAGATATTACACATTCAAAGTAGCCAAAAGCCTAGTACTCAAACAATAAAAGGTTGACCATTATGTCCATTGCTTGATGTTACGGCCAGGAACCAAAGACAATACACAAATGAGAAGAAACAAACAACAATCAAAACATGTGTAATAATGTGTATTGGTAAAAATTTAATTAAGGGTTTAACCAGCATTCTCAAATGATTATGATTTTTGATAATGTCTTCTATGTAGTAATACTTTCAGAAAGATTTCTAAAACCATCTATACGTTAGAAGATTTTCACATTATGAAACGCATTATAATGAAGCTCCTCAGTTAAGGAAAAGTTGTGGTTGAGTGTCACATACTGCCTTCTGAGGGGCAATTCTGGTAATTTCAAAAGAAAACGAGGGTGGTCGTTTCTTCATAGAAACCCTTTCGCCCGTTTCCTTTTTGGTTAATGACCATAAAGAAATGATTTTTTACAGAATAATAAATATTAACTACTTGTATGTCCCTATGTTTTCCTTTTTGATGATAGATGATCTTTATAAGCACTAGAACTCACAAAAAATGCCGATTTAAACCGTTGGCAACAGAGGCCTAGTGTACAAAGACAACTATTAATGAAAAAAGGAAAACAGGGACATAGTATATAAGCATCGTTCTTATTCAGTTTATGAAATATCTTTTAAATTGGTCCAATATTGGAGGAGGAAATAGGCGAGAGCCAAACCTCGAATTACGACTTTTTACTTAGGATTTTTCAAAAGTCTCTCCGACCGCATTTCCTTTTAAGAACTTTCACAGTCTGATCTTAGTCTGAATCTGTCAAAAATAACTCTATTTTTCCCTATGTTTATGACAAGTAAAAATAAAAAAAGTTTTTTACATTGTCTCTGAGATGATGATGGCGACTAGATTTTGAACGTTTTTAATTACGTCATTGCCTTCAGATTGCGCTTTTTTTTTGTCAATCGCGCATATGATAAGTCGGTACGATCATAACCTTCAACAGCGGATATCCCGCTGCCATCTCTTCCTTTGACCATTCAGCAAAGCGCTTCAGTTCAGCGGTACCGGGCCGCTGTAAATGGACCGCAAAACGCAGCCGCTGCTAATTAACTAACGGCAAATGTTCCTTATTTCTCCTTACAAACTTAAATTAAATCACATTTTTCCTCGTTCTATAATACCCTTCCGTGGAATTTGAGGAATTGTGTTGCGTTTTTGAATTATGAATTGTTAGGATTATTAGTTTCTTACATTTTTGAATTACGGGAATTATGAAGTGTTTTGCTAAGTAGGAAGAAATTTGTCTTTTTTTTTCTTTAAGTTTAAAGGGTAGGGTTAAGAATGCGTTTTCCGGAATTATAGATTTATGTCTATTTCCTTTTTTACATGATAATTAAATGTTTTATTTTACTAACTTAAATTTTTTATTCAAACCTAGCTGACATTTTCGACTTTCGGTTAATGCTTGATTATATCTGACGCACCTACTTTTGAGGGTGACGAAGCGATGTAGCCTGTCTGTTGGCGATACCATACAATAACTACAAGAAAATACACAAAGTTTAGTTGTAAATATTATTGATATAGTAAATAGTATTTGTATACTTACCTGCATTCTAGCAAATAAATAATTTAATTTGATTTAAAGAAAAGTGAAAATTAAAACCAATGTTTATATATTTTAGTATTATGTTGGCTTGTGGCTAAGTAATAACAGCCGCACAGGTCGATCGATCAGGTTAAGCTACGCTTGCCGCGGTTGGTCTGTGGATGGGTGACCATCTTCACATACCGAGACCCCTCCGTGTCTCGGAAAACATGTTAAGCCGTTCGTCCCGGCTGTCATTCGTGGATCCTTGACAGTCGTTACGGGTAGTCAGAAACCCGAAAGTCTGACAACCAGTCTTACCAAGGGGTATCGTATTACCCAGAAACTGGGTTGTAGAGGTCACATAGGCAGCTAGTCGCTCCATGTAAAATACTAGTATTCAGCTGCATCCGGTTAGACTGGAGCCGACCCCAACATAGTTGGGAAAAGGCTAGGCAGATGATGATATTTTTATTTATTTATTTATATATACTTTATTGTACACCATAAAATACATAACAAAAAAAAAACGAAAAAAAATTATTGTCTACATTTCTCCGATCGCAGTCTGCTGGAAGAAATTTCTTAAGAAAAAGCAGTACCTTTGTACTCAAAATTATAATTATGAAGTATCTCTATGTATTTTACTGTGTGACATAAATAAACAACGAAACTAGTCAGAGGAAAAGAAAAGTCCCGTGTATTATTTTTCAGTTTCCGTAAAAGACTACGATTCTTCATTTTAGGTCAACGTGGAACCGTATAAGTTTCACTGTAACCCAGTTTATAGTACACTTTGTAAACATTTTAATACTAACTTATAGTTTGGCAAGGAAACGCAGCCAGCGGTGCAGTGGCGCCAACTTTATAATAATGTGTTGCCAACTTTTATAAATCATATATTTGAAACAGAAAATAAGATTTTAAGATAATGTTTTTAAATCCTACATTTTAAAACTTCAGTACAATCATTTTTAATTACTTCTAGATTATTTTTTTTTTGTTCTGACTGTTCCATTCATTTAAAGCGCTTATATTGAAATATAAGCGCTTTAAATGAATGGAACAGTTTTAAAACTCTTTTAAATCAACAAGTAAAGAAAGAATAATGGGCGTTTTGGTCGGTATGTCCAATAAAAACCACATTTGTACATCAAATCAAAGTTTATATCATAAGCATCAATTTTCATTCCGAGCAGAAGTCTGTGAAATACCGGGTTAAAGAGATATCAGACCTGCAAGTACCATATAAACTATTCTAAACGTATTAGTTTATGACGCTAATGTTCACTGTAGTTCTCAATAATATTAGTTATTGACTCATAACATTGAGGGGGCTTATGGCTAAGTAATAAAAGTCGCACGGGTCGATCGATCAGGTTAAGCTGCGCTTGCCGCGGTTCGTCCCTGGATGGGTAACCATTTTTACATAACAAGACTTGTCATACTAAGTAATTGCCGGTTATAAGCGATAAGTTGGCATGCATTAGAACTCTATTGGTCATCAGGCCAGGCTCCATACAAAAATGCTCATCATTCTTTAACTGTGATATAGGGTAACGATAATGTTGTTTTAGGCTGAGTGAAAAAACCAACGAAATTCTGTAGAAATAAACGTTTTTGTTGGTTTAATTTTAATAAGTTTTGTTGTACGTGTTGTATTACTCGTTTCTGCTGCCTCAAGAGGTCATTCAAACTCAGAAATGTACAAAATTAACTAGGTCATAATTAAACATCACATTGTTTAATTTTATTTGGTCAACACTTTTATAAAAAATATATTTTATACATTTCACCCACGCCCTCACAATTCATAATAATTCATCAACGTAATTGATAAACGGTTCCACCATTTTGTTCTTTTTAATTTGAATAAGTGTTCCATTCCATATTATTATGTTGAGTGTGAGTTATATACATATATATATATATATATATATATATATATATGTATCTCTGAGCTTGGGGTTCGCCCACGCACAAGAGTGCTGATGATTATACTAACAATACTAACTTAGTACCTAAGCACCATTGTTACTAATACTTAATACTAACTATAGTCGGTACTTTCATTTATCTTATAGTGTAACTAGTGTATAGTGTCTAGAGACTCACCGACCCCACAGTCAAACCTTTCCAACGGTTTTGTGGGGCTTAATTTATAAGTATACTTACCATTTAGTTAATAAATAAATAAATAAAAAAAAAAAAAATTTCCAGCCGGCCAGTTATAATCTTCATGACAAGTCTAGTTGCCCCTTTCCACGACATAAAAAAGTACTTTAATTTATTTTCTTCTGGAGTTGCCTGTTGAAAAAAGAGACATCAAATTGAAATGTACCGCCTCCGTCTTTGGTACTTATTAAATAAGGGGGAGTTTCGACAAGGGGAACACCGTGGCCAATTAGAATTATCCTGACGTGTATTGAATGCTTGATAGGCTTCACTTGTTATTTGTATGTTAGCCGTTTGAGATTAAAGGCCGTTTTCGGATAATTGAAGTAATTCTTGTGTACAGCAGTTTTGTGTTTAGGTACCGATTTTGTGGAACACCGTTGTTGGTTTGTTAGGTTATACCTATAGAAAGCAGGATTTTATTGTTAATTTGCTTCATTTTGACAAGAGACTTAAAAGCATTTTATTAGCTACTTAACTGTTTGTGCCCTACAAATGTTACCACATCGTCGCAACACCTGCGCCGTGGTCCTCGACGGCGATGTCCACCCTCAGGCGTCCAGTGAGTGACGATCTTTGCCCATCGCTCCGGGTGCATTTGTGAAACGTGTCCGGCTCACTCCCACTTCAGCCTGGTTATTTTTTTTCCAACAACCGCTTCTTAAGTTATGGAGCGATTCATCAACAAATAATATGGCCATAATTTCCTCCTTTTTGTTATTCCGACGTTCACAAAAGTTCGGAAGGATCATGTATTTTCGTTACGTATGTTTCTTCGAGCATAACATAGCATCTTTCTACATTCACAATATACCCATGTTCACTAAATCCGTTTAGCAGTGTTCACAGAGTATGATAGTATCCTCGATTAACCTTTAAGGCTGAAACACACAATTTATTCGGCGGTACATTCGATAGTTTTGGCTTCATCCCTTTGATGTCTCAGTTCAGTGGAAACCACACAAAAGGGATGGGGCGTTTTTCTTGAGATGAATTTGAACCATTGGTATTGCCCAAGGATATTTTATGAGGGAATTTTGATACGAATATATCCGAACTTGGGAAGAATAGAAATAGGTCCATAATATTTGTAAGTCGAAAAAATGGAGTATGTAGGAAATACGATATTATGACCCCGAGCAGCGACCCGCGGTTTCACTCTCATAAGTCACGACCCCGTGGGAATATCCGGATAAAAACTAACCTATGTCCTTTCCCGGGACTCAAACTATCTCTATACCAAATTTCATCTAAATCGGTTCAGCGGTTTAAGCGTGAAGAGGTAACATACAGACAGACACACACACTTTCGCATTTATAATATGGATTGCACAGAGAGTAACTACCAAGGAAAAGATATGCTGCGCCAATTCCTAACGAATTAGGATGAGGACAGAAGGTATGATGAAGTGTATTGAATTAATTGAAAAGTTTTAAACCATCTGCAAATTAATAAGAATTAAGCGTCTAACAATTAACATAATGAACTCATACGCAAATTTACAGAAAGCAGCATTATTTGAATAATCACAACTCATTTAAATTTCTCAGAAAGGGGGGGACCCTCAAAATTAATTCAATTAACAAAGCCATCCCTACTTAAGAATCACGAAGCTTAAACCACCATACTGATTGGAAGGCGTACACTCCGTTCACCGTTATTTTACGTCTGACAGCGGCAATCTAACAGCAACCTTATTGTGACGAGAATAAAGATCACAATGATTTTGACAGACTTCTCGATAACAGCAACACAACAGAAACCTTATAAGAATGAGAATAAAGTTCACTGTGATTTGGACAGAGACGCAAAATCAGAGGAACTGAACGGACCGTTAATACCTTACAATTTCTCTCAGAATGACAAGGACAAAAAATACAAAAGGTTTCACCAAAAAATTAACACGCACATACTCAAAAGTAACTTTTAATACAAAACCCTTGTATTAACAAAAACGTTGCTCCTGTAAAACCAAGTCTACGAAGTTGGTTAATGGATGAAACTGCAAAACTTAGGACCATCAATTAAAGTCTGTCGCACTGATTAATGGTCCTTTGAATCTGATTGACGCTTTTTATATTTTCATGTTTGAAAAATTGTGGAGGAAATGGTCGGGTTACTTGAACTAATGTATTCTATAATGGCTAGGTTGCTATACTCTCGTTTCCAAGCAAAACTCATTCTCTATCAAGTCATTTGATTGGGTTTTGTAATTACGTTCAGCAAGAGTAGGTATTTAAATATTGACCTTTGTATTAAGCCTTTAAGGTGAATGGAAGAAAATTTGAATTTCGCGGTCTCAACTACCCATTCACCTTAAAGGCTCCTACAAACAGGCGCGACACGCGATTAAATCGCGCGCGACAAAAAGGCACCGCAAGTCGTGCAACGAGCGGTGCCTTTGTGTCGCGCCTGTTTGAAGGAGCCTTTATGATTTAGTCATAAGTATATTATCGTTAATTCATGACTAACTTATATGTAGGTTTAAAGAACTTTATTTCTCAGAAGAACTTAAAAATAACAGTTGGCTATGAGATACTTATGTGGTTATAGCTTGTACTATTAATATTAAGGCTCCTTCAAACAGGCGCGACACACAGGCACCGCTCGTTGCGCTATTTGCAATGCCTTTGTGTCGCGCGCGATTTTATCGCGTGTCGCGCCTGTTTGTAGGAGCCTTTAGTTACCTCTAGGGTGTTGGAAACATTATATTAGCATATTCCGTTTTAGTTTATTTAAAAATTTGTGATGTATTGCCTTAATCTGCGTTTGAATGTGTGTATGTTGTCACACATTTTTATATCCTCCGGTAAAATTTAAATTTAATTAGATAAAAGAGTATAAAATTGGATAACATTATACCAAATTAGATATACAACAAGATACTATTTAATTTATTTACTCCAAGGAGATTGTACTAGGAGTGGCAATGTACACCAGGTATCGAGTAGTTTATTACAACTCTTCAAAACACTTCAGCATATCTCTCCAGAGAAATATTAAGTGCATTCTAAATGAGACACTGCAAAAGACTTCAACACGTTCAAGTCCATTCACTTCGCAAAACTTTGACCGCTAAAGTTAAAATAAAATACCTGTTCCCTAATGAGTTCTATTGTACAGAGCACAATTTAAAACGGGATCTCCGAGACTGAATTAGGGACCATTGGACGAGATAACACCTGAACGCTCATTTAGTACAAAAGTTGAATGTTTAAACTCATTTTAAATGTAAAATTAAGCTCTAAGGGAAATCCCAAATCTATTATTCGCCAAATAATTTTACTTTTGATAAGGCTTCGCTATTTTTGGGGTTGTAATGTGAAATATGCAAATGAATTAAAAGTTTAGTGCGAGGTAAGGTTTTAAAGGGATGTTGTCCATATTATTATATCTGCCTTAGTGTGGATTGCTTGATAAATAAATAAATTCAAAGTCAAATAATTTATTTCAAATAGGCACATAAAAGGCACTTTTGAACGTCAATTACAGTAAAATAGAATTGATTCTAATCGCCTCTTCTAAAAAGTAGTGTTAGTATGGAGAAGAATGGGCAAGAAACTCCACCGTTACTCTTTTAAAATGTTTTACAAGGTTTTGTATACATAATAAAATTATATATGTAGACACCTTGAATAAAATTAGTCGACCACAAAAGGTAATAAAAATAAATAAAAATGAAGCAATGACAAGTAAATCAATTATGTGATAGATACATGGTGCTAAGCTGCTCAATACTGGTATTCAGCTGCATCCGGTTAGACTGGAAGCCGACCCCAACATAGTTGGGAAAAGACTAGGCAGATGATGGATACATGGCGCTCAATATACATATTACAATACAACACATACTATAATACATATTACAATTTACAAATTATTTACAAATATTGTAAAAGTAGATGATAGATAAATTTAAGCTTCTTCCCGCGACTTCGTCTTCGTGAAATTTCTTGTTTCAAAATTAAATATATCAGCCAGCTATCATCGCCCCTGGAATACCGCGTCGCGTCGCAAGGCTCGCTCACATTGTTACTTAATTTTCGATTAGCGTTCTTTCTGTCTTTATTTACATTTGCTCGGCTCCTAAGGGCCGTAGCGTGATGGTAACTAGCTTATAACCCTCCTCTAGAATTGGGCTATCAAATGCAAAAAGAATTGCAAATCCTACTGGTGGTTATCCCTTAAACTGTCAAGAAATCTTCCAGAGATTGGTAACAATAGAAAAAGTTGTTGTGTCTCATTAGTGGCAGTTGAGATACTACAGAGATTAGCGTGTTCAAACATACAATGAAACAAACAATCTCTTCAGCATTACTATTAGCATAGATTATGCAGAATAAGCTCTTAGCGATAAGACTGCCCATTGTGTCACCCTTTATGAAACTATATTTATGTCTGGAATTTATATGGTGTACATAATAAAGACTGATCTATTCTAAGCGTGATTCACCATTTAAATTGATAAATGATTAGGTTTCGCTTACTTCGCCCACGTTGATAGCTTTACAGTCTCTGTAATTAATCATTCGCATGACCATTTTTAGTGAGCATTGGTGGCCTAGTTGTAACGGTCCCCCTTTTTTGGGCGGGAAATTATCAAATAACTTCTCCCGTTCTGGGCGAAGCGGGAGGGCGTGTCAGACTTGTACTGACTAAAACCCACTCGTGTTCCTTCAGTTGCCTGTGCCAGGGGCTACGGTAACTCTTTCGAACAACCCGCGACCCTGGCAGATGGCAACGGCCCCGACTTACGAGTTGGAGGACATGGGTTCGAATCCAGGTAGACGCTTTACTTTGTGTAAATAATTTAATCACCACTGCTCTCAAAACGGTGAAGGAAAACATTGTGAGGACACCGGCATATCTTAGAACTAACAATTCAAAGACATGTGACATCTACCAACCCGCTCTGGGCCCCCGTGGTCAATTATAGCCCACTCACTCTCAAATTACTTATTTGTTAAACTTTATGCAACATAAAGGGTACATAGTCGTTCTTAAATCCCTTAGGACAAAAGTGTCTTCCTCATGAAAAATTGTTTGAAAAGATAACGTTACAAAAGAAATTGCCCTTAACACGACATTTCCTCAAAGATTTCAACCTAACGCAATACATTTGATACAGGTAACCCCATCCCGCAATCGCCCGGGGCATATAAAATTAATTTAAGAAGAACTCTGTAGTTGGATCTATTGCGCACGTGTAAGCAAAGGTGTAATATAGGTACGTAGGAATATGTTTGAAGCAGGGTTCGCTGATATATATCAGTGGATATATATCACGATATGAATGGGTGTGTGAATGATGATATGTTTCGAAAGGGGGTGACTACCGACATGACGACTAATAGAGAAGTATGAAGGAAAAAGACGTGTGGCGCCGACTCCAAATAAATTGGGATAAGGGCACGAGAATGATGGTAAATATCAATTGATATTTATGTTGATATAATTATATAAATTGATATTTATGTTGATATATATCAATTGATATTAATGTTGATATTTATATCAATTGATATTTTGGTTGATATATATCAATTGATATTTATGTTGATATATATTAATTGATATCAAAATTGTAAGGACATGAAATTTTGCAGATGCAAAATTTTCCCTAATAACACTTGACAAAAAGCTACAATGTAACGTGGCATATTGAAATAAAAAACTATGAACAGAATAATTTTATAATTATTTTTTGTGTTGATTATTTAAGACTGATTATTAATTATTATTCATCAAAGACTCTATTTGTCGAATATTTTATTTTATTTTGATGATGTGATGTACGTATATCAAATATTATGATATTTATTATAAATAAACATCGGATTTTACGAACCCTGGTTAGAAGTAAGGTTGGCAATGGAAGAGTTTGCTCGTCTATTATAAAACTTACTCTCATTGCTTCTTTTGAAATTGTGATCAAAGTCAAATCATATATTTCAAGAAGGCAATTAAAAGGCACTTTTGAATGGCAAAATTTACAAGACAATAGAACTGTTTCTGAAAGGTTTGTAGGTAGTGCTTTAGCGCTTCTTCCAAAAGGTAGTTTTGTATCGAGAAAAATGGGCAATAACCTCAATAGTGACTCCGTAAACATGATTGTTATAAAATATTCCTACTACTAGTTCTTTTTTGTGCTCGTGATTATTTATTATATTTTTACAGAAAGCTTACAGACTAATAACACAATTAACAATCATTCGTAGGCAGGATAATTTGCTAATTACAAGCTTCCACATATAAACATCTAGTTTCAAATACTCTGGAGCGACTGCCTATCTGACCTCCACAACCCAGTTACTGGGTAATACGATACCCCTTGGTAAGATTGGTTGACTGGTTGTTGTTGTTGTTTTGGAGCATGTCCATACTATAAATACCATGATTGATGAATTACAAGTTAAAAATGTTAGATAAACTAATGAAGCAATAAATAATCACTAACTCTAATTACTAATCACCATATTTAAAACGCATATGACTTAATCAATTTGCTTCACTTAGATACATAGTTTTGCCTATATCAGCATATAAATAATAGATATAATTTACATACCGCATGTACAGACGCCAGCACATCAAGCTACCCGAAACTGTCAAATTTTCCCAATCAACTTTGAAACTTATGCTTTAGCGATAAAGTAGAAAATCTAAAAAAGAAATTAGACAGATTGTAGTAGCTTGATATGCTGGCGTCTGCAGGTACCAATGAAGCTGTCAAATCGAAATCGGACAGTAATGCCATTCAGGCATGTAACCTACTTCTCTATAATCGAATTTTAGTATTTATGCTAGATCTAGTTAGCCGACTTAAAGGACCATTGAAAATTACTGGCCACAATTATCGCGGAACGTTTCTCACATATTAAGTGTTGCCAGTGGTCTTAATAGACATAGTTCGAATTTTTATTTAAGCTGGCGTTTTAAGGCTGAATACGAGGTGTATTTTTCGTCGCCATAAAAATAAAAAAATAGTGGCACTCCGGGAGTGCCGACAGAAGTGAAAACAACATACAAACAGAATACCACCACTCACTGACATATCGGATATAAATTAAAACCGAGTAGGTACATACCGAGGACAGCCGAACTCATCCTTAGCGAGTATTTTTTTGAATCGTCTTATAAACAATACACACGCAGTGACACTTACGGTGACAGTGGCGCGAGTTCAATGGTTTTTTCCCATCTCAAAAAATGCCCAACGCGCCTAAAGAAGTATTCACTTCAAAAATTGTAAAGCTCAGTGTTATCAAAGTTAATGATTTAATAATGTTTTAGCTTATATATATAATATAATTATATAAATTGACATTGATACTACTGAATTATTATAAATTAAGATACCTAATTGGCAAAAACCTCCCATAAATGTATATGTGTACGGCAAATGGCAAAACACAGAGAAACTATAATATAATAATTGTAACATCTTGCACACTGTTGGAACCTATGTTTACAAATAAAGACTATTGATTGATTGATTACTTCTGTCCGCGACTTCGTCCGCGATAAATTTCTTGTCTTAACATGACATTATATCCCATGGGATATAATGTCATGTTAAAACAAGAAATTGCCAAAAAAAGAAGTGTTAAAACAAGAAAGAAATTGAGTGTCATGACACTCGTGGCGGCAATATTGTTTGAACGTCTGGCTAAACTTCCCACTACTAAAAGAATTTTCGGAATAGGACTCGCGGGTCAATTGCGTAACCACACTTGAGTAGAAATGGCATTCATTTTGACAGTTCAATAACATTCATTGCGTTATGTACAGACGCCAGCACGTCAAGCTACTACAATCTATCAAATTTCGTTAATAGATTTTCAACTTTATCACTGAAGCATAAGGTTCAAAATTGAATGGGAAAATTTGACAGTTTCGGGTAGCTTGATGTGCTGGCGTCTGTACTTCCGAATATTACCCCTTACATATAAACTCATATGTTTATGAAGCAATGGATTAGCAATATCCTTCAAATGATTCAGATTGTGATAGTGTTCAGTAGTACAGATGCCAGCACATCAAGCTACTACAATCTATCAAATTTCGTTAATAGATTTTCAACTTTATCACTGAAGCATAAGGTTCAAAATTGAATGGGAAAATTTGACAGTTTCGGGTAGCTTGATGTGCTGGCGTCTGTACTTCCGAATATTACCCCTTACATATAAACTCATATGTTTATGAAGCAATGGATTAGCAATATCCTTCAAATGATTCAGATTGTGATAGTGTTCAGTAGTACAGATGCCAGCACATCAAGCTACTACAATCTATAAAATTTCGTTAATAGATTTTCAACTTTATCACTGAAGCATAAGGTTCAAAGTTGAATGGGAAAATTTGACAGTTTCGGGTAGCTTGATGTGCTGGCGTCTGTACTTCCGAATATTACCCCTTACATATAAACTCACGAATCGCGTACATCATTATAATGTTAGTAAAGATTGAAGTTTCAATAATCGAATGGAAATGCTAAACTGCTTCACTTACTTGGTATCTAAAAAAGGTACCTGGTACTAACCAGGTACCTTTTTTGTGCATGTAATGGCCTTCTGATTGATTCGTCTTTTGGTTCTCGTTCGTTCTATCTCGCCTTTTCTGACTAACCCTTAAAAAGAGTTACGTCAGTATGTGCCCCATAAAATTAGTTTCGTACATTGTAACGCTTTCTCAAACGAACAAGACAAAAATGCAACGGCAGTATTGCTTCGCTATAAAACCGTAACCGACCATCCGACGACTTTTCCTTCACATCTTAATCGCAAAATCGCAAGTTAATGACAAGCCTTAGCAGTAATAGAGTTGACAAATATGGTCGCTAATAGCATTTAACGCCGTCAAACATGGGTATCTCGATTCTTACTTTTTAGGGTTCCGTATCCAAAAGGTGCCATCGAGACCGGTAATACGGTAATATCGGCTGATGTCCGCAACTCCACGTCATAGCGCGTATGGGAGGGAAATCGATTATTTTATCCATCCCAGCTCCTCAAGGAAGGCCAGGAGCTAGTGCACTCCGTAACAACGGGACCCTATTACCAAGGCTTCGCTGTCCGTTCTTCCATCCGCCTCTTACAGGACTGTACTGTGTCTTTTGAACCGTAATAGGTAGTCACTACAAATTTTCACAGAGTGTGAACTACTTTGGCCGCTATAACAACTTAACAACTAACTTTACTTTATTTTTACTTTACTTTTTAATTTGTTTTTATTTATACTAGAAATGTGTTTCTATCTGCGTTTTTTGCTCGTTACTAAAGAACAAAAAATAAGATTGAATAAAAATATAAATATAGTACAGTACCCGGCGAAAAAATGGGACATTGACCTTTACCTTTTTTGTATTTTATACAAAGAATAAAAATAATTCTCAAAAGAAGCAAATCATAATTGTTTTAACAGCTCCGAATAGATACCGGACTGTTTGTATTTCGTGCGACAGAGATAACGCTCTACGAAGCCGAAATAAGCCGATTGTCCCTTTCCAAAGGTCGATGTGCAATATTAATTATCGCCGGGTACTATATGGTGGTACGGACCCATCGAGTGTCGAGTGCGACTCGCACATGACCGGTTTCTTATAGTATTAATTCGATACCAGCAATCTCGTTTCTCTGTTTGTAAATACTGATACATCACGTTAATTGGTCAGTAGCACTTTTATGTAAGTGTTTACTGGTAATCATGTTATTTATACGACTTGGGATAAGAAAACCAATCTTCGTTGTAAAGATGAAATGTGTTCGGTGGAATCATAATTGAAATCGTTAGTCTGATAGGGTGATAATGAGGTGTTGTTTATGTAAGTGGAATAGAAGGTAGATTTTATAATCACCTAGCTACGCCTCGCGGTTTCACCCGCATAAGTTTTGATCCCGTGGGAATGTCGGGATAAAAAGCCTATATATATTAAGCTACCTCCATACCAAATTTTATCCAAATTTGTCCAGCCGTTTGAGCGTAAAGAAGTAACAAACATATAAACACACACACACACTCACAAACTTTCGCCTGTATAATATTAGTGTGATGTACGTAACCTACCACTTCAGTTTCCATGGGTACGTAATTACGTATCAGAATGCCGAAAATGAAAATTTCGAAAGAGAATATCCATGTACAAAATACCGAACCGTTATATCGCCCCTTTAATCATAAAACGAAATAACTCAAAATTGAAGTTTTTTGGGAAAACGCATTTAAAGTTTCACATGTTTACAATCATGGCTTTAATTTATCATAAAAAAATAAAGAAATTGTTTAGGTCAGTTTCAAAAGTAGATATAGTTAGCATAACTAATAAACTACATGATTATCAAAAAACAAAAAACATTTTTATCAGGAAGACACTTAAATCAAGAATTCAAAAATAAGTTCGTAGTTAATTCACTTTTCAATAAAATATGTCGACAAATAATTATTATATAGACGAAGTAACTCAAAGTGTTGCAGTTTTACATTAAAATCATCTTGCAAGTAGACGAAGTATTTTGATTTAGTGCATTGTTAAACTAAGAAGCATTAACTGTCAGAGAAACATTCCTTATTGTTTCTATGTTAATTTAAATTCACAAATAAAATTTATGTATTTATTATTAAAAAAGACGTGTTTCTTCTTCTTATCTAAATTTATTACAAAAAAATGTGAAATTGTTGTAACTACTTATTGTAAAAAAAACACAAAATAACAAAAGTCTTAAGTTATAAGTCAAAATCAAACAAAACTCTATATAAAAATGTTCTTCTATATTTATTAAAAACGAATAAAAGTGTATTCTAGTAATCAGACTTAACTAATTCTTTTGGTTTTATTATCACAAAAAATCAACTAAAAATGAGATCAAACTTAATCAAAATAATTATAAACTTAAAATGTCGTATTATAAAATTCTGCATAAAAAGAAGGGATCAGAGCTTTTGCTAAGCTCTTTTAAATCTTTTTTTTTATTCGCAATAATCTCCTGTTTCGTGGAATAGGCTCGCTGTAGTGATAGTTCTGTTAGTGCTTTCATTTTTTTTCTTTTATTTCTAACATCAACTTCCTGGTAGTTTACTTGCTTATAAGACGTTTTATAGAAAAAACAACACAACTCTCTAAGACCACGTAAGTCCAAAGAATGATGATTTCATGAAACAGTTATTCTTTGGACTTACGTGGTCTTAGAGAGTTGTGTTGATGACTTTAATGATTATAATTCTGTAAATACATGTTAGTTACGGCCGCGAATCATATATTAATCAACGTACAACTTAATACTGACCAGCAAATTGCAAAAAACCTAAAAAAAATGAATTTCGCGGGCTACCCTGGCGCTTTCGCCTTAAGAGAAAAATCATTATCTTTTATTTTATTTTGTGTCGTAAATATCATACAGTTCGAGATGTCTAACGTGGCTTTATAAAAAGTTTTGCAGACCCTAATCATGCTTTGTTATTGTGCCTAGGTCGATTAGAGTTCGTGTACCTATTTGTATTTAGGCTGAACATCAATCATAGATGCACTTATGAACGCTCTTTGTTTTGCCAAATCTCCCAAATCCCAAAACTTCCGAAAGAGTTCGTATCTGCTATCTGTATTATTTTTGTGGTGCATTTAAGCCTGCATTTTTCTGAGCAAGGTTCTTTGATACACCGGGCTGGAATACTCTTCTGTGTTTTCGACATGGAAATATATGATTTTCCCCTATTACGCAAACGTTTTACTTTATTTTGTTTCCATTGGGATGGGTTTTTGGTACATTTGCGTCCCTTTTTTGGAGTCATACGCGAATTTGACGAACTAGTAGAAAGAGCTCGACTGGCAAAAGATATAGTTTCTCTTTCTTCTGGGTTCCATGTTTGTAAATGTCGGATCTGTATCACTGAGGTCTATACCACTTTCGTCGGTATATACTGGAGATGTATAATAACTCTGAGTATTCTTTAACTCCCTGGGATGACGATTTGGTTCCTGAAAGATAAATTAACATTAAAATTTAATTGTAAGACAATTTATATTGAAATAACGGCAAGTCTTGGTCTTTTTATGTACATATACCTACCAGTTAATAACTTACATTCCTTCTATTCTCAAGATACTGTTGCTGCGGAGGAGTATGTATTTTCAATAACGTTATCGTCGTCTGTTTCATCAAGAGTCACGTAGTGTCTAGCAGTTTTTGAGGGTGACCGAGGGATGCTTGATTGCGAACTATCCGAGTCTGAACTTGAGGACGATGAGCTCAAACACGAATTTGAAGATGATGAATATTGATGAACAGTATTTTCTTCATTTTTGTATTCTGCCTCAGTAGTTGTGTTGTATCGTGTAGTATTTATTATCTTCATGGTCAGACAAGCTAATGTCACTATCAGAATAAGGCACTAGATGACATTTATTGGATTTGGCTTGTTCAAACTGAGCTTTCTGTAATTAATAAATATAAAATTTTGATGAGGACTTACCTACTAAATATTTTTCCAGGAATAAATAAACTGAAAAATTTAGTTTCTCGATAATTTAATCATCACCAATTTCTACTCACTGTTAACTGTTAGCTAATTCATTTTTTTTATCGAAGTGTTCTATTGATTCCGTAATTGTTTTATCCTCCGTATCAACAGGGAAATTTTGTTCATATTGTACCTAAAATTGTACCTATTGAACAAGAAATAGATTTAATAAGTAATAAGAAATAAATAATGTGGTTTATAATTAATAAGAACAATGTCCTGAGTGCAGGCTGCTAATACAGAACTATTTTTGTCTCGACCTGGGAATCTGACCAGAGATGTCAGACTATTATAAAAGTGGGTATCTCTAACTGCGCTCTACCTCACACTGGTAACGCACCCCACCTCACCATGCCACGCAGGTGCATCACCCGCGAGTTCGAAGAATATTCGTAAGAAATTTCATAGAACTCATCACGCACACAAGTCATGCGCGTGTGCATACGTCTGTTTATTTAGTGGAGTCATAGGTAGACATAAATCGCAGTTTTATAACTTGAATGTAGGTAATTTGCAATAATAGTAATTATTAATTAGGTAATCACCTCGTCGTTGGAATCCTTATTGCTATTATTGGGTTTCTCATGTTCTAACCCAAAGTCCGGTGAAGGGTTTTCACAAACCGGTACTTTTTTTTCCATCAGTAAACCCAAAATTTTTCGTGCCCTTGAAGACATTCTACAACAGGACAAAGAGTAGGTACTCGTATCTATTAAACTCCTTCCAAGTCCTCCACTTCACTCTCATAATCACCTCTCTCTCAAATAATTAGGTATTATACCCTTGTTAATATTTTAATTTATTAGGTAAATGCGCTCATTATTTTACTAAAATAGTAAAATAACTCTAAATGAAAACAAAGTGATACCTGACAAATTTACAGTAAACAGGAACAAACCAAGAAAATACCAAGTTTTTGATAAATTATAGTACAATACTGGAATAATACATAATATAATTTAAATTTGCTTATGCATTTTATTATAAAACTGCATCAACTCGAAATGTGTCGTAATACGGTATCATACAATTTATACAAAACTGAATTAAGTCAAAATACTATAGGCACAAATTACGTCTACATTTCTAATAAAGAGAAATAACTCAAATAAATTCACTGTTTGAATAAATAAAAGCTTATAAAATAATTACCTGATAGCAAAACACCGAATTCTTTTGGTTTTACTCCGCTTTTTTATTTTTTTTTCGAGAATATACCTTGAGGAAAGTCGGTGCATCACTGAATGGATCACTTTACCGGTACCAACTTGTTCGAGTCCGTTAATCAAAAAGAGAACGATAGTCTTCTATCTCTGTCATTTTCATCGTATCGAGTTGGCTGTTGGATTGTACGTGTTCTCCGTTTGAAGTTAATTCACTTTATGATAAAAACTCGAATAATGTAAATTTTGAGTTGTTTCGTTTTATGATTAAAGGGGCGATATGGCTACTGTCAGTTAATAATATTCGATATTTAAACTTGTAAGTATTCAGTCTTCCAATTTTCTTTATGGTGATTTCAAAATTTTTAATAATTAGATCCCACTAAAAACATTTCATGTAAAATGTTGCCAAGACGACCACATAAGGTTTGCCCTGTAAAAAGATATCAGATCTCATGTAGAGTCAAGCTTCTGAATCTACACGGCCTAACTTTACCGACCCTAACTTCACAAATTCTACATATCAGTAAAAATGTATGGCTTCGGTGTTTCGATACTCGTGAAGGTGATGCGAATATTTAGTTTCTCGTCACCTCCACGACGTCAGCAGTGACGGTTTTCATAGCCCATTCTCTGTCTTTGCCTTTTTTCTTTGATGGTTTATTTACTGATTACCATAAGCGATAAATCAGGGCGATATTTCGCTCAGGTTCTTGTAAGTAGGTACTTATTAATAGGTTTTTAGTTACTGTCTACAGTCCCGTGTAAACTTTCATTCATAAAATTGGTGAAAGTCTCATTTAGTTTAATAAGTCTATTATTGAAATCATATCCTGAGAATATGAACTATCTGGTACATCGGAAACCAACTCTATGAGGGTTCAAAAAAACGACGAAACACTTCGAGAAAAGGTAGGTAATGCCCTTGCGCTTCGCTTGGCTCGTCTTGGCGGCGGCACTACCGTGCCCTCAGATAATCAATCTGTCAGCACTTTAATCGTAAACATTTTGAACTTGGGTGCAATGATCAGTCTATAATGCTCCCATTGCAGGAACATGGGTCTCCTCTCGTCGAAAGGACAACATATGTACAGTACCCGGCGATAAATATTGCACATCGACCTTTACCTTTTTTTGTATATTATACAAAGAATAAAAATAATTATCAAAAGAAGCAAATCATAATTGTTTTAACAGCTCCTAATAGATACCGGACTGTTTGTATTTCGTGCGACAGAGATAACGCTCTACGAAGCCGAAATTAGCCGATTGTCTCTTTCCAAAGGTCGATGTGCAATATTTATCGCCGGGTACTGTATATTTCATTACTTTGAAATGTTCTCGCTTTCATGTTCGTAAAATGTTGGTAAACGATGCTCTTGGGAACACTTAAGTATTACACTGCCACAAACAATCTAATCAGTAGAAACATAAATAGAAGGTCCTTCTAATTTAGGTACGCCATTACTGTGCGGGTTGATTTATTCATATCGCAAAATATGACATGGAAAAAGAAAACAATTTTTTTTTGTGGCTCGTATTGAAATATAACATGTAAAAAAATGAGCATTTAAAACTAACAACAAACAAAGAAAGACGAGCGAGGCCAAAAGGCTCCTATCTCAGAATAATGCGGCAATATTTAAATAATACATATATATAGGGGCCGAAAGGTTCTGGAGTGGCGACCGCGTACCGGAAGACGTACAATGCGTGCCACGAAAGATGAGACTTGACCACGTGGTTTGACATGTGCAGTACACGATTTTAGGTATCTTTAGCGGTATGAGGTCTGAGTGCGGGACGGGACCGGACGTCATAGGGGCGGTGAAAAGAGCGGGGGAGGCGGGGTCAAGTCTCATCTTTCGTGGCGCGCATTGTAAGTCTTCCATGGTAAGACTGGTTGTCAGACTTTCGGTCTTCTGACGACCCGTAACGACTGTCAAAGATACACGAATGACAGCCGAGACCAACAGTTTTACGTGCTTTCCAAGGCACAGAGGAATCTTGGTATGTGAAGAAGGTCACCCATCCACAGACCAACCGTGGCAAGCGTAGCTTCACCTGAGAAATAATGAAGAAACTTAATTTTCTCGTATATTCGTTCTTATTGATTCTGAGGCTTCAGTGTTTAAGTCCAGATTTCCCCACGATGTTTTCCTTCACTAGTCAGTAATGTCCAAGATAATCTCAGAACTAACTTCTAAATAAAAAAAAGTAGTTGATAGAGGTATGTAATGTAAAGCCAGGAAAATTATTTTTTACCAAATTATCTATCAACTTTAATTGTCCGCATATTTAAATCTCAACTGTCATTTTTTGACAGCTGTTTGAAATGGCCGTAATATGGCAAATTGGCAGTGTGTCACTATGATAAACAATTAATTTCTCTGATTATACTGAGCTAAACAAGTGTAACAAAAACAAAATAATTTGATAAAAACCTCTTCCTTCAACAATGTAGATTAAAACAGTTTTATTTCAGCTAAATTAATTAAGACAAAAACATTCACAATTCAGCCTGGAGGCTCAGACTGGGGTTTGGGAGATCTTATTGTTGCTTGAATGCGTAATTGAGTTTAAGAGAGGTTCTTAAACTCAATTCAGTTTAGTTCAATTCAGTTCAAGGCTCAGTTTTAAGAACTAGTTTACGATTTAGGATTAAAATTAATTCGTGAAAATGTTCCAAAGAGGATGAAATTTTTTTAGTAAAGTACAGACGCCAGCACTCCAAGCTACCCGAAACTGTAAAATTTTCCCAATCAACTTTGAAACTTAGGCTCTAGTGATAAAGTTTAAAATCTATTAAAGAAATTTGACACATTGTAGTAGCTTGATGTGCTGGCGTCTGTACATAAGTAAATCACAACTTACACAAAAAGTTAGTCTTACACTAGAAATGATTGTACAGACGCCAGCACATCCAGCTACCCGAAACTGTCAAATTTCCCCAATCAACTTTGAAACTCATGCTTTAGCGATAAAATTGAAAATCCATTAAAGAAATTTGACACATTGTAGTAGCTTGTGATGTGCTGGCGTCTGTACAAGCAATGGTTAAAAACAGGTTGAACAGCTGGCTCCAGCACCCTAATTGCGTAAAACACTGTGAATCACAATTTGAATCATATTGATTATCCATTGCGATAATAAAGAAAGAAAAAGTATTTATTGCGACTCGTACAGGAAGATCACAAACTAAACTAAATGCAGCAAAATAAAAAACCTAGTTATATAAAAAAAAAAGTAACAAAAGGAAAATGAAACAGAAAGTCCTATACGAGGCCAAAAGGCTCCTGTCTCAGCATGATGCTACGACATTTAAAAAAAAATGTTGCAGCGCTGGTATTCTGATAGGGCCCGCTGCCGCGCTGTGATGTCACGGGCAGTTACACGAATAAATAAAAGTGTCCTATGTAAGGTTATAGACTATATTATGTGTGTCAAATTTCATCCAAATCCGTTCAGCCGTTTTTGCGTGATTGAGAAACAAACATCCAAACATATCAACTTTGACATTGATAATATTAGTAAGATTATTTTTTTTATGTACAATAAAAATGGGGCAAGAAAAGAAGTCTAGTAAAACGCGCCACTTAAAATAATTAACTATTATTGTGGATGATTTTGACAGTGGCAACACTGTGCATATTTAATCGAGGTCTCTTGGGAGGACCCGGGGCTTGAGCCTTGGGCTCGACCAGGAGGTCGAGCCCCCGCTCATGTAAGCAAGCGATCCAGTGTTGAGCGATAAAGATGATATTTTAAAGCTATATTTGGGCAAGTTGGGACATACAGACGCCACACATCAAGCTACTACAATCTGTCAAATTTCTTTGATAGATTTTCAACTTTATCGTTAAACCATAAAGTTCAATGTTGATTGAGAAAATTTAAAAGTTTCGGGTAGCTTGATGTGCTGGCGTCTGTTCCTAGTTAAAGGATAGAGAAATAAAAGGTCAATTACATATGTAGCTATATGTATAAATAATATTGATTACATAAACATTCTCAGACGTCTATATAAGTAAATAAAATATAGTTGGATTAGTTACATAATTTATTTACCGATTGTTATGATCTTTAATATGTTAGACTTGTCTCCGCCCCGAATAACAGAAAATCTATTAAAACACGGAGAAAATTCATGAAAGCAAAAATTCTATTTCATTTTGTTATACATTTAGGTCTTTTACAATTAATAATGTAATTCTCAATATCTATACGTTTTGCTAGAATCACGTTACTACTTAGCGCAATAGGATAACAGAGTTTGAGCCGTGCAGGTCTTGTAACAGCATTCGTCAACGATCCCCCGCTTTGTCCTGCCGAAATCCAAAGCTTTTTGTGACTCCATCCAGCCATCGACATCACCACGCCGCACCATCATAGCGTCACTCGTCCTCTTCATCGTCAAACCGTGTTGTTGACAAATGTCGTTCAAAAAATCTGACAGCATCCTCCCACATAACCCTCTCTTATTTATGGTTTCAGAGACAACAAAGCCAATGGAAGTTAGTAACACGAGGAATGTAACAACCTTCATGGCAGTCATGGTGTTGAATGTGATGAAAGGGAGGAAGCTGCGGCTTTTATAGTGGCGAAAGCTCATTAATATTCAATATTAACATGCAGCAGGTTGCAATAATGAGATGTCAGTGTGTACCTGCCTGCATCAATGTTGTCATGTAGGTTAACACAGTTCAGTAAGCTCTTTGTTAAATATTTAATTAACGTATACTGTAGTGCAGCTCTTGCATTCATAAATATTCTTCATCCTTCGTGTTGCTGGCACGAATCTTGTTTTCCCTAAATTTCGCCACTTCCACAATGTTGTCGGTGACAGCGCAGAAGTCACTTTGACTGCATGTTTTGAGACACAGTGGGCCGAATAGGAGGTAGAGCCTGTCGTTTCAACAAGGTAGCCTCACTTTACCAAGTTGAAGAAGAAGAAAAGAAGAAAAAGTATTTATTACGATTCGTACAGGAAGATCACAAACTAAACTGAAAACAGCAAAATAAAAATCCAAGTTATATAAAAAAAAAGTAACAAAAGGAAAATAAAACAGAAAGTACGAGGCCAAAAGGCTCCTATCTCAGCATGATGCTGCGACATTTAAAAAATAAATGTTGCAGCGCTGGTATTCTGAAAGGGCCCGCTGTGATGTCACGGGCACTTACAGAAATAAATAACTAGGTGGGACTTACATCTGCCCACTTCTGTTCGGAGACTGTTCAGAGACTTCCAAGTGGACCACGGAAGGTTACACCCTGCAGGGAAATGCTCCTTTGGTGGTAGGTAGTAAGTAAGAGGGGGAAGAATATCCTGCCACAGTTTGCAACGCAACGGCTAAAAAGGAGACACAGCTTCTTAAAATTGACAGCGTCTCCGTCAGGTAACCCGGCCGAGCAATATTATAAATGCGAAAGTTACTCTATGTATCCGTCACCCTTTCCCGCCTTAATGGATTTGCATGAAATTTTGTACCTACATACAAAGACCGTGACCTAATGAGGGGATAGGATCCCGTGGAATAATTTCCTCCATGCGGAAGAAGCCGCGGGCAAAAGATAGTTAAATATAACGTCATGTTGTGTGTGTTGTCAATTCAAATCATATCACAAAAGCTCGCACTGCTTGCGATTTCAAACTATTGACATAATTACGTGACGTAATGTTTTTCTTAACTGTACTTATGTCAGTTTTAGATTAGCAAACAAAGTCACATTGATACTTATCTGGTTTTGAACCTGCAATATTTAGCACTCAAGAGGACAGTACTAACCGCGAGCATTCGCTTCGCGTTGTTTTGCAACGTAGTGCATTCATTTGCGAAACGAAACACACACGTCAAAAAGAAATACACACACACACAAATCTTTCAAATGCTCAATAGCGTATCTTCCAGTGAAACACAGCCTTATGTTTTCCTAAAGCAACATTTTACATAATTGATGTTGGACTGAGAGAAATGGCTCAAAGTCAGAGGTCACGCGGACATTTTAATCACGTTACAGTACATATTTGATGAACTAAACCGAGCTGAACTGGCACTATGTAAGGTGTCTATAATATCATGGACTGAAAAAGTAGTGGCACGAAACATGTTGAAAGAAAGAAAATACGTTTATTGGAGTAAACAAATTTTAACACAGCGCTCAGTTTGTCTAACCAAAGATATCCAAGCAAAAAAAAACATTGATTAAAGTGATTTTATTTTGACCTAAAATAATACATTGCCGGCGGCACATTAGTGTATTTTCGTTAGCTTTTCTTTTTCTTGTAAGTATATATGAGTTGTTCTAAAAATTTTTAAATATTTAAGAAAATAATTCTTTTTATAAATATTTTTTTTCCTTAGTGGTCTGAATGATTTCTAAAAGTTTGTAAATCTATTTTAATGGGACCTTATATAGACACTCGTACTTATTTGATATATTTCTGACTTATACTTATAGGTACATTTGTAACAGTAAGTATATTTATTTATTTAAATACTTTAACCTAAACATACATATTTTTATTATAAAATAACACCTCACTAGCTTGTTCTTGTGCTGTTATGTGGTACCTACTTGTCTCCGGAAGTGACGGAACACCACGTCCTGTGGCCAGAAGTCTTCTTCCATGACGACGGGCAGATAACAATTCGGTACGCGCACCACAAACGCCTTGAAGGTGACGTTGCGGTGCGACTTCAGTAACTGGCATCCTCGGTGTGCACACTCACGAGCACTAATATGTCAACATTTGGCAACTTTCAATTGCGATTTTTTCTTGCAACGTTGAAATACGACACTTTACACAAATCTATAGGTTCGAAAATACATTGTTCGTAATAACATAAAATTTCATTCAAAACTAAAAGAGAAAATCGTCTTTGAAATTTTGAATAAAGCCAAGTGTATACATACTTATACTCGTCACTGTACCTCGTCTTCTGGCGCACGTGCTCCACGATGTCCTCCGCCTTAGTGATGAAGTGTAGGCGGGAGACGTACACTGGTGTGTTCGGCTTTGCGGCACGCAAGCTGACTTCGGGCTCCGAAGGGGCTTTGCCGCAGCGGTTCTTAATCGTTCACGATCGGCGCTTCTTCCTTTACTTGCTCCTTTTTTTTTTATTTTTTATATACCGCGTGTTTACAAAAGTTCCTTCATGCCATTACGTTGTACAGACGCCAGTACATCAAGCTACCCGAAATTGTCAAATTTTCCCAATCAACTTTGAACCTTATGCTCTAGCGATAAAGTTGAAAATCTATTAAAGAAATCTGACAGATTGTGGTAGGTTGATGTGCTGGCGTCCATACATGCTTTACATGTGTGGATGGATGTTTGTTACTCTTTCACGTAAAAACCGCAGCACGGATTTAGATGAAATTTGGCACACAGATAGTTTATAACCAGGATTGACATATAGGATACTTTTTATCCCGTTACTCCCACGGGGTCGAAACTTATGTAGATGAAACCGCGGGGCGACAATAATTTTCCTATTTAGAAGATCGGGCAAGAAACTCCCACTAATAAACATCTAACCTATCTAAAACAGGCGTGATGTTTGAAGTTACAGATCCTTATACAATCCAATCATTCCCATAAAATGAAAACAGTAAACCCCACATCACCCCCTCGGCCCTCCCCTCCCCCTAAGAGCATAATAACGAATACATAATAACGTAACAGTTGCAGGCAATAAATAACATTCATTAACAGCCAGCAATTACATTTGTTAGAGGGGTAATTAAAACATGGTCGATGTAGGTACGTAATGGAGTGTTTGGGCTGTTTATCAGTGTTGTAGATATTTGGTTATAATGCGTGCCACGAAAGATGAGACTTGACACACCACGTGGTTTGACTTGCGCAGAACACGATTTTAGGTATCTTTAGCGGTATGAGGTCTGAGTGCGGGACGGGACCGGACGTCATAGGGGCGGCGGTAAAAGCGGGGGAGGCGGGGTCAAGCACCCGAGAAATAAGTTGCTAATCTGTCCAGCTGCGAAACTGTCCAGCTTAGAATCTGTCCAGTTGCGAATCTGTCCAGTTGCTCTGGAAGGCCTCTGGGCACGCTCATTCCATCATAGACCCCATCCATCGCTTTCTATTAGGCGTGATCGACGTCAAGAGCGCTCATTCAGCAATAAATAAAAAAAAAAATCTCTCTGCTGGGACACAGGCCTCCTCTCGGTAAGAGGGACTGGGCCTAATCCACCACGCGGGCCACGTGCGGGTATATAAAAATAAAAAACATATAATTAATAATACTTAATTAAAATATAACATTCAGGTAACACAATTAATTTCCGCGGAGAACATGTGAATTAAGCTACACAAAACAACAATTAAAACAAAATGTTTTTGATAATTACGCAGCGGAACCCTCAGGCTCATCCCGTCATTTCAACAAAAACAACCTCTTTGAAATTAGCTTAGTATCAAAGAAAACACGAAAACATAAATGTGGAAAAATATTAAATAAAAACATTATAAGCCTGTCAAGAGAAAAACGTAGATAAACATAGTTAGTTATACAGGGTGTTTCGAAGCTGGATGCAAAGCCTTAACAGGGTGATAGTTGACACTATTTAGAGCGTTTTGAGCCATACATGTCTTAGACGAAGTATATATTTTTTTATTTTTTTTCCCAGTTAAAGTTGGTACATACTACGTCTAAGACATGTATGGCTTTCTTTTCTTCAGGATGGGAAATCATCAAATGACCCCTCCCGCTCTGGGTAGAGCAGAAGGGAGTGTCAGACTCTTACTGACTAAAACCCACCCGTGTTCCTTCCTTAGCCCTTTATGTTCCGGGCCAGCGGTAACCCTTTCGGACAATCCCGCTTTGCACTCAGCTTCCAAACACCCTGTATAGTTAAATAAGGAAAGAATATCTTACAATTTTGAATAGATACATTTACTGAGATTACAGGAGAAACGGCAAAAGATTTAAGAGAAAATGAGGCGCTTGGGGACGACCATGATGTATAATAACCGGAAGGGACACCAATAAAAATGGATATTAAAATATTTCTGCATCAAAACTTTGCTGCATTTTTGTTATTTATTTGGTGTTTTGGGAATGAAGTGGTATAAAACGTTTTGTGTTTTCTTTCTTTTGTGTGTGATTTAGCATATAGTCATATACTAGCTGTGTCCAGCGGTTTCACTCGCATAAGTGTCGATCCCGTGGGAATATCGAGATAAAAAGTAGCCTATATGTTAATCCAGGGTGTCAGCTACCTCCATACAAAATGTTGTCAAAATTGGTGCAGCCGTTTGAGCGTGAAGAAGTAACAAACATATAAACACACACACACACAAACTTTCGCCGTTATAATATTAGAGTTATGTCCATTTTTATTGGAATTTGCCCGCATATCATTCCAATTTCTAAACCCAAACAGTATTACTATTGTGTTACGGTTTGAAACATATGGGTGTCAGGAAAGATGAGACAGGGTATTGTCATAATCACCACGCTGACCAAACGATTTGTACTACCGGGGTGTAAGTTCTTCAAATCGTTTCTTCGCATGGTGTATACGACTTGATTAAACGTCTAGATTGATTTCAATTCTTTTTGTCGACACTCCCAAATTTTCTTTCATACAAACCTTGTCCTGACAATACCGAACAAAACAAAAAAATATTATCCAATTTGGTACAGTCATTTGGAAGTTATGCGCGTACAGACATTTCGGCGAGTTTGTTTTATACTATGTAAGGATTATTATACACACATAAGCCTTCCGGAATAAATTCTCTTAAAGGCTTTTTCAAACAGGCGCGACACGCGATAGAATTGCGCGCGACACAAAGGCACCGCAAGTCACGCAACGAGCGGTGCCTCTGTGTCGCGCGCGCTAATATCGCGTGTCGCGCCTGTTTTATAGGATCTTTAATGATGAATTATTTTATTTCTTTATGAACGTTTATACAAATACTTTTACAAGTCAATAATATTTTAATTTTGTTTGTTTGTGTGCAAATTATTAAGTATCTAATACTCAGGGCTGCAATCCCTTGAAGCAGTGAAAAACTCAAACCTCTATAAGTCGACGCAATCAAAAGATACGGGCGCTTATGTTCCGAAATCAAAACCTATAGGGCCTACCAACCTATACTTCCCGTTGACCTAGAATCATTGAAATTTAGTAGAAGCAATGTCATTTAGCACAAGTAAAGGAAAAAATCCGAAAACCGTAAATTTGTGAACAAAAAAAATATATTTTGAAACTATTTACATAGGTACCTACAAATTTTTACGGAGCCCTCGGTGCGCGAGTCCTACTCGCACTTGACCGGTTTTTTTGATATCCCATAACTCTAGGGTTATTTATATTCTATAAGTAAAAATAATACAAAAAGTCCTAGAAGATGTAATCCGAAAATGCATAATTTCGAAGATATGTATCCAAGTTTCATTGATAAATACGAGTAATTAATTTTCATTCAAACCATTCATTCATATTTAAAGCTAAGAAAGTGCGACGTTGTCATATTTCACGTAAGAATAATCGTGACTGTTGAATCATTGATTTCTTTTCGTTGGATCCCACTTTTGAATCCCAGTTTAATATTTTTGGCGTTGGATCCCCCAAAACATTATTATTTTGTATGAAAAATGAAAAAAAAAAAAATACCTAAAAGTAATTGAAAAAATAATTCATATGCCAGTTATTTCTGTGGTATGGTTTCATTCATATCCTAGAGTTATGGGATATCAAAAAAACACCTTGTATACACCCACCAGATTACATACGTACCTTCTTAATTAAATTTAGAAACACAAAATAGACAGCATGCGACTTTACGGCGACTTAAATTAGAGTTTGAGTATTCAACCGTAAGTCTTTCATCCGCATCTACAATCAGCTTGTCATAACATGCTAACTCTACTGTCTAGCATACAATATTATTATATCAACTCGGCATTTTTCCATAAACTTGCTATGATTTACACGTAAAGTATGAAAGTCGTATAAATCCATATCTGTCAAATGAATATTATATGAATAATTCCTATAATGTACGACCTACGAGTACGTCGTGTTCACTCGAAGAACGAATTCATCAAAGGATTTTACGTGTACCTACTGTGTTTGAAAACCAATTTTTTTGTGAATGTGACCTTTGTTATACTTTTATGTTTTGAATGTTTAAAGCAATAAGGCTTTATTTACTTTGATAGGTTGGGTTATTCCGCCAAATTACGAAGGACAAAAAAAATTTTTTTTTTTTTTTTATAAATTTGTAGCTGTGGGTGCGAATAGCTTGCCAATGCAAGCACGAGGTCGTATAAATGGGTTAAACCACTTATTTACCCATTTAGATGATCTTTTAATCTTCCATGTATGTACCATGGAAAAAACGGTGCGGAACCAAGATTTAATAAAGTGAGCATTAAGCATGGTGATCAATGCTCTTGCTAATTTGTATCCTAACTAATATTATAAAAGCGAAAGTAAGTTTGTTTGTTACCTTTTCACGCCTAATCAACTGAACCGACATATACGTTGTCAGGACAGGAAAAGGACATAGGATAGGTACCTTTCATCCAGAAAAAATACTGTTCTCGATGAAAAGAACAATAACTTTCGACGACCGTCACAATTGCTTTAGGACGCTAAATGGCGCTACGTGTCTTTTGAATTATAATTGAAATATTTTTTATTTTTATTTTTTATTTCTTTAGGACAACAAACAATTGCGTAATAATGCATAATACTACAACAGATATTTAATGAACATTTAGGTAATAACGCAACCAGCACCGTTATCCACATAATAATACAATAAAAACTTATTATTACGTACAAGCAAACTTTAACAAAAAAAAAAAGATTTAACTATTATAATGTGGTTTACACAATACTTAGTAAAGGTG
Organism: Luperina testacea; assembly: GCA_927399505.1. Classification (NCBI taxonomy): domain Eukaryota; kingdom Metazoa; phylum Arthropoda; class Insecta; order Lepidoptera; family Noctuidae; genus Luperina; species Luperina testacea. The sequence goes on along the minus strand of OV656770.1, from coordinate 17,072,894 downwards.
AGACAAACTTTTTTACAACTACACAATACACACTACACAATACATTTACAACTACAAATATGACCCGACTTTCTGAGCAGTATTCTAACAAAAAGTTAGAATTGCTTACATAAATTCACGATAGTATTTCAATCATTAGTATTGTACTTTTATTAGGATTTGGATGAAATTTGGCACACAGATAGTTTATTATAACCTGGATACTTTTTATCCCGGTAATATGTTTCCGTGGGATAATGTCCGACATGCACGCGGGCGAAGCCGCGTTCAAAAGCTTGTTTAGACATAAAATCGAAACAATATTATCATCGGTTAAACTATTAATCGGATGACGTAACAGACTTACTAAATATCCCCTTATTTAGATTCTAAATCCACGATCTAAATTGTTAATTGAAACACAAACACACCGACGCGAAAAACGAGTTTTAACACCATATTGCACTTAAGTATTCCAAATTAAAATTCAAGTAATCTCAAACATATTGCAGCCGCAATCAATCACAAAAACATAGGTACAACTCCTAAAAAGCCGCTACTCAACTAAAATAATTAAAACACAATTTACCTCTTGCCGTATCTAGTGAAGTTATATTCGTGTCGGTTTTAGCTCAAGGAGCTCGCCCGCTGAGTTTAGACCCTATATTTATCTACTGGCAGGTTTTTATGCGTACCTCACTATGTACGGTCCGTATTTAAATAATATATAAGTACTGCAAATTAATTGATCCTTAAGAGCTATATTTGATTTATTTGTTGAATATAAAATTAATATGTTAACAGTTTAATGGTTACCAAGTTTGTGAGTACGCTCGGTAAGGTTTTAATTAGTTGTGTGGGGAGGATTGCCGCTGCTATTTCGTTCTCTGCAATATGTCTTAAGTTTGTAACTTGGGGCGGGCTTAGGAGCGTTTACATCGTACGGCATTTCATACAAACTTTCAAGCCCTTGTTTTTCGAAATGAATGAACCGATTTTAATTAAACTTCATAAGCATAAGCAGGATACAAAAATCTAAAAAGTTACTTAAGAACATTTTCGAAAAATAGTGTTACAGCCAAATTAGACCGATTTAAAATTTTCCATAGATACAGAGATTTCCAGTTATCTTTTATCTGACTGCGCCAGGGTTATGTTTTTCGAGTGTATGTATTTTTAAAAAAAATTAGTCATTTCGAAAATGTTCTTAAGTAACTTTTTAGACCTAGCACCGACCTCGACCTCGGTCTTGCAGTCTTGGTCTTGTTCTTGCATTTTTGCAAGACCAAGACCAAGACCGACTTATTGTAGCAAGACCAAGACCAAGACTGAACCCTGCAAGACTTGAGCAAGAACAAGACTAAGCCTGCAAGACTCTTGCGTCTCGCAGTTAAGTCAAACTGAGATTTGGGCGTTATAGTAGGTTCAATCCCGATTTTGATAGACGTTCCCCAGTATCAAAACCGTATCGTCATAACACTAAAAGGTATTGTATTGATTATTATATGTTTCTATTATATTGATTATTATGTGTTTTTGTTTGATCGCCGGCTAGGTACTGTAATACCTAATGCACAAAGGTACTTCGTTTCAACTCAAACCCAACCCTTCATCATTTCCGCGCAGCCAAGTGTTACAACCTATAACGGCTCTTAGACAAGTGTTAACCCTTAAAGCCTCGCAAAGCAGGGATTGTATCGCGACTGAGTCTCAAGGGAACGTCCCAAGTTCGGCCAATCTTGTAGCCGACTGAAGTAAACGAGTTCACGGAAGATTCACCAAATAGAAATGGCTACCTTTTGCCATGCGTCTGAAAAAAAGAGAATTTAGTTATAGAAATGGCTACATTTTGCCATGCGTCTGAAAAAAAGAGAATTTAGTTATAGAAATGGCTACATTTTGCCATGCGTCTGAAAAAAAGAGAATTTAGTTTTATTCGCATATATTTTATAGGTATATAAAATAGATTATAAAAACTGTACAATTTTGCACTTCATGCTTTACTAGCTTCTGCACACGACTTCGTCTGCCTGGACTTCAGAATAAATTTACCTAGATAAAAAGTATCCAATGTGTTAATCCAAGTTATAATCTCTCTGTGTGCGAAATTCCATCCAAATCGGTGCAGCACTTTTTCCGTGATGGAATAACAAACCTACATCCAAACTTTCACATTTATAATATTAGTATGACTGGGCCAAGTATTTCAGCCAAGTTTTTGGTTTTGGTACGAAATTGTTGTTAAAACCTAACCAAAGTATCTTCAGCCCCGGCCAAGCTTTTGTAAATTTTTATTAAAGGTAGGTTATTCATAGATATCTGTATTTTATTAAAATACTTTACATAATAATATTATAACGGTTTGCAGGTACAGTCAACAAAAGAGATGAGTATGCAGGATCGTCGGATATAGTTGAAGTTTAGTAAGAAACCGATGGATGTTCTTGAATAAAATTTTATTTTATTAATAGAAAACAAACAGTTTATTTATCAAATTAAATTTCAGTCGACAACATCCATCGTTTTCTTACTAAACTTCAACTATATCCGACGATTCTGTATACCTATCTCTTTTGTTGACAGTACATCATTATTATAAGATTTAAATTAAAACCATGAATTTACTTTCGTAATTAATAGTGTAATTCTTAATAAACGTTTTACAAGCAAAATAAAAGTAGACTAATTTAACGAAATGATTAAAAATAATCAAGGAACATTAAAAAGGACAAGATCATATGGACGCAACACACTGACAAAAAACACATCATTGCTGGCAATATGTCATTAGAGTTTCAACTTGGCACGTTTTATAACAGCACTCTTCGACGATCTCCCGCTTACTCCTGCGGAAGTCCAAAGCTTTCTGAGTGTCCAGCCACGGCCAGCTTTTCACGCCACCATATCTTGGCATCACAACTTCACCACCTCTCTTCACAGACATCCCACTTGCTTCACAATACTTGGCCATCGCTTCTGCCAGCATCCGCCCACATAACCCTCTTTTGTTAATAGTTTGAGTTAAAACAAAGCCAATGGAAGTTAGTAGCACGAGAATTGTAACAACCTTCATGGTAGTCATGGTGTTGAATGTGATGAAAGGGAGGAAGCTGCGGCTTTTATAGTGGCGAAAGCTCATTAATATTCGATATTAATATGCAGCAGGTGGCAATAATGAGTTGTCAATGTGGGTAGTTTGATACAAATTAAAGGTTATACCGATGTAGGTCCCACTAAAACTATAAGTCAACTAGTTCGTTGGTGAATCCTGCTAGGTCCGCGGGCTACGGGGGTTGATAAAATCAAATCACGCTCAGCTCACATGGCATTCCACACACGGCATTGCGATTAGGAGTCGGTTGTAACATTTAAAATCGAATATCTGTTCCGCCTGTTCCTGTTCCACGTAAATAACAGTTCCAGAAACCCGTTACAAAGAAACAGGCTGTTATTTCATACTATGTGGGATCAAACTATTGTATGTTCTCTGTTACCACAGCTGATACACGAAGTACTTCTCTTTCTAACTAAGGTGTTACACCTATGCGAGAAAAGGAAAGAACTTGTGACTGACGATGTAACAGGGTGTCAGTGTATCAGTAACATTTTTTATCTTATTCTAACTAAGGTAACTGTCACAAGCATGAATAGAGAACAGCTTGTGACTGGATGGATTCTGTTATCTCGTCGTGGAACAGAAGCTGTTCTTTTTCAGTTTGTTTGTCACAGTTACAGTCGGTTGCCTTGTCATACCTGTTATATTTAGCTGTTACGATATAAAGGCCTCACTCCTAATTGCGATTCCAAATATATATCAAAGCTAGTAAATGAAATGAAATTGTTTATTCTGTAAATAGGATATCGAAATCAGTTTTACACGTCATATTTAAAGAGTGGCATTTCCTATCTGACTATCCTTGAGAAGAAAAAAATAAACGCAGGGGTTTAAAATGTGTTTTAAAGTACAGACATAATCATGGTCAGATCATGTGTTGATCATGTAGATTAGTGTTTGAAATGGTCTTTAGTGGGCAGTAAAGATTGCTTATTTTTGCTCTATACACGAGTTATGTAATATTGGAGGATCTTTTCAATTCCTGCCTGGATTTGTTTGACCTTAAACCGCACTAGTTAAAAACTTGGTAGTTTTGACGAATTTTGCCGATGGACCCTTTAATTTGTGTCGTGCTATACCTGCCTAGATTATAATTGACGTCATACAGGCTAGCACAGTTCAGTAAGCACATTATTACCTAATCTATCTAGGCAGCACATAATAGTATGTTTAATTAATGAACATCGAAATTATACACGTCGAACTGTTAATAATAAACTTAACATCACGCCTGTTTTTTTGTGGGGTTCGGCAGAGGAGTACCCCATTTTATACAAAGAATAAAAATAATTATCAAAAGAAGCAAATCATAATTGTTTTAACAGCTCCTAATAGATACCGGACTGTTTGTATTTCGTGCGACAGAGATAACGCTCTACGAAGCCGAAATTTGCCGATTGTCTCTTTCCAAAGGTCGATGTGCAATATTATTATCGCCGGGTACTGTACCTGTAATGCCTATACCCACATTTTGCACGTTATGCTTAAGTCCCATGTAACAGGGGTCATCTGGGTAAAAATCCAGTCTCTGTTGCCATCTGGGTAAAAATACAGTCTCCAAATTCCAGGCATAATCGACCTATAAAATTCCAACAGCTGGGACACAGGCCTCCTCTCGGTAAGAGGGAGTGGGCCGTAATCCACCACGCGAACGTAGTGCGGATTGGTAGGTATATATGTCACATGTCCTTGAATTTTTAACAAATGCGTGCACTGACTGAGTCCGCTCCATCTGTGTGGTTCTTTCCTCAAAAGACCATTTCAGACACCAATCTACATGGTCTTCACATGATCTGACCAAGATTTTGTTTGAACTTTAAAAGAGACTGTGACCTCTGAGTTTGTTTCGGCCTTTCTTCTCAGATTAGTCAGATAGGAAATGCCGACCTCATCCAGTTTAAAAAAATATGATTGATGTGTAAAAGTGTTTGTACAAACCTACTTACAGAAAATAAATCATTTACGTATCATTTACCCAAATGTTTTAATTAAAGTTTTAGATTATTTCAAATTACTTTTTAGTCCTTTTAGCTTTCACTTAATTAGTTATTTTCTTCGTATACTTAGTTTCGTAGTCTCGATGAGGCTAACTAGTTCAACTGTAGCCAATTTCAACTTCTATATTATTTTATTTCAAAAATGATCAAAATGTTTTATGCTATTTAATGGTGGTGTATAAATGGAAAACATACCAAATATTATTTTATATTCAAATATTTGATTTCAGATTTCTTTTAATTAGTTAGTCTATTTGTTTCTACATTTAGTCTTGTAGTCTTGATGAGGCTAAATAGCTTAACTGTAGCCAATTTCAACTTTAATTTACTAATTTTGTCTAAAATTATCAAAATGTTGTACTTTGGTAATGGTGCCAAGATACAGGGTGCTTACTCTTCAATTTAATTCCGATAGATCGACATTAGAATAATTGTCCGTACTCTTGAGTTCGATGCTAGCGCCAAATGATTTTTAGATTGGGTGTCCATTTTGGAGAACTAAGTGGAATTGGGTTCGGGCTTGGCGTGGGGTAATTGTTGACAATATTGTTTTCAAGAGTACCGAATCACGTGTCTGTAAAATTAACATTGGAATCATATTGGCATCTCATTGGAATTAAAATTAGTTTGGAGAGTAAGCCCCCAGGCTGTGCTTAGTTTGGGACCAACGATACCTCCATATATTAATTTTGAATTATGAAATAAACGATTTAACTTTTACATTTTATTCTAACTACATAATGGTGCCTTTAGTAGGGCAGGGTTCACCGCAAAACTTCAGCAAGCTCCAATTTGAAACCGCGACCTTTCGACCAACCTACGTCCTGCCTCTAAGGATATTACTTTGAAACTTCATTTTCTTTGCGATGTGGATGTTGATTTTACGAAAAAACGAATGTAATGAAGTGGACTTTAATGTATTTACTAAGTCGAAAGCGACGACATTTTGATCCTATTGCTACAATTCAACTGATTTTCATGATATTCCGCTACTCGAATCGCGATATAATAGATAGATAAAACGTTTATTCAGTGCTACAAAAGACACAATACAGGTATTAAGGGGGGGGGGGGTTACAGGCTTATGTAATATAGTAATGTCACTTAGCGGAATTCCTTAAGCGATTTCCCACCTTTATTTTCGTGGTGGAGGTGTGCTAAGGCCTTAAATCTTGTCAAGTAACTCCACGGATTTCTGAAACACTTTTCTGATAATTAAATCAATCGACATTTCTTCTATACTTAATAATATTATAAAGAGTTTGAGTATTTATGTAAGAGGTAATCTTCGGAACTACTGATCCGATTCCAAAAAAATCTTTCACTAATGGGAAGCCGCAGGTATTGCCGTGTGTAATAGAATATATTTTATGTTAAAACAAGAAATTTCACGTGGACAAAGTCGCTGGCAGAAACTAGTTTGTGATAAAGGTTCTAATCCCAGAAGATATTTGTCTCGTTTGAATGATAATGACGAATGTTATCTCTGTCTTTTAGCTAACCTAAATCGTATAAGGTTTACCGCAAAAAAGGGTAAAATATTGACCCAAACACTCGACCAACTTAAAAAGACTACCAACTTTCATGCAGCCATGACTTACCCCCAAGCAGATATCACAAACATGACCATTTTCAACACAAGCAACATTGTGTCCACAATTTTCCGAATTCCCGATCATTCCCGAACACATACGAGTATTTACTTACTACCCTACTCGTAAAATACTTTTTGTTAAACTTTTTCAAAGAAACTCGAAGGAATTCTGCTGAGGCGATAAGTGGTATTTATCTCGGTTAAGTGTAGCTGTAGGGATGAACAAGGCTAGTTGGAAACTAATACCTCTGTAATAGAACACGGATCTTAGAGCTCAGGAATGTTTGGAAGATGTGTGAGATTAAATTCTTTGGTCTAATTTTCTAGTTTGTCAAAAGGCTTAAGTACGGTCATCAAAGGAGATAAGTGACTAGGGTCGTCGGATATAGTTGGAGTTTGCTAAGAAACTGATGGATGTTTTTAAATGGAAATTAATTTAGTTAATAGAAAACTCACGTCCGAGTCACCTCGCCGCCGCTTTCTGGGCCGAACTCGGCGGCGCCGTCTTTCTTCAAGCATTGTGTGGAGACTTTTTCCCAGCGGACTTCCTGCATGCGGCTGATGTGACTCGCGAAGGCTGGTTCGAGGTGGGGCTGGAAAAGAGTTCCTGGAAGGACTTGGGAGCTGTGGGACAGTATGGACTAAACAATAAAAAAAAAAGAAAACAAAAACAGTTCTTGTTTAAACAGATTGTTGATACCAAATGTTTTTAGACGAGCGCTAATCTTGCCGACAAACTGTCACATAGTCTGGCAGGTTTATGAAATGTTTACAAGTGTTTGGTCTAAAATAAATTGTTTATTATTATTCATCAAATTAAATTTCATTCGTAAACATCCATCGGTTTCTTACTAAACTTCAACTATATCCGACGACCCTGGTTACTTGTCTCTTTTGGTGACTGCTATTTTCTTCTGGTCTCTTTTGATGACTCAAGGCATCATAACTATGAGACATCGACCACTCAAACCTAAAACTATTAATACCCTAAAAAAAACTACGAAGTACAGTATCAATAATTTCCAAGATGAACTCAGAAAGTACATATGAATTGAAAGTCACATTATGCTTGACCGGATTTGAACCCATAACCTCGTGCATTCTTATGCACTGAAGGAAAGACAAAACCTTAACCACTGGGCCATCAGGACACAAATGGAGCGTTTGTCACAAATAGTCACATGTGTGAATTACAGAAACAAACTTTTTCTAAAATTCCGTGTCATATCAACAGTTGGGTGCTGTTCAATGAAAGAGGGGCAATTCTCGTCATTTTAAGAACAATCACACAGACAGCCTGATCTCAGTCTCAATCTGTCAATAATACCTCCAATTTCCCTACAAGCACGAAAGGGTTACTTCATTACCTGAAAATCGATGTTATTTGCCAGCCCTGAAACTGCCCAGAGTACACTCAAAAAACAGAATGGAAACTTACTCACGAGCTGAAACTTTCTTGACCGAACTCAGTCGCAGTTTCGCGAAGTTTTCCGAATAAGATTCATTAATAAAGTTGGCGGTAGACTTCGTCAGTCGTAACCACTTTAATGAGTGGGCTAGAACTTCATATTTGTACAAGTGACGTCCTTTGAACAGTGGAGATAACTATTCTAATTCTATTAAACTTGCTCGGTTTTATCATTTCGAATGTGATTTAAATAATTTTCACATCGGATAAGTTCGGTTTTCTTATCGTTGTCCAGAAGTTGCAAAAGGAATTTTGTGATTTCGAATTTGGAACTTCGAGATTAATGGCTGCGATTTCTGGTAAACTTTGTTTTACTTAGAGCGAGAATTTTAGCAAAAAATCCGTAATCTAGCTTGTCAAGAATTACACTATTCCATATTTTACTACTGTAAAAACTAGAGATGTTACGGATGTCGTTTTATCGGAACCGGAACTGGAATCGGAGGTTTTAAATTTGATTCATCGGAATCGGAACCGGATTCGGAACCGGAATCGGAGCCGGAACCGGGGTGGAAGTAGAAGAAAGATGTGTTAAGGGGCCTTTCCTTAAAACATCTTTCTTCTACTTTCTTCTAACATCCACAAACAAAACAATAAACTGAGACTTCGAGCGCGAGCGTGTATAAAATAAATAAACATTACCCTGGCGACACGTGAAAACTTGTTTGTAGGCGCTCTAGTCACGTGTATCGCTGCGTTTCGAACTCCGGTCTAACTCCGATTCAAAATTATCGGAACCGAAATCGGAATCGGAGGTGTAAAATTAATCGGAAGTTCCGACTTTTCGGAATCGGAACCGAAGCTCCGTAACATCCCTAGTAAAAACGACGATTTTCATGTCATTATTAGAAAGAGAACAGCGTCATTAATGGGTATGCCCACGCGGAAGCTCCAACAACATAAATAAAAACAACAACATAAATAAAAACAACAACATAAATAATAACAACAACATAAATAATAACAATATTAGACAAAGTGGACAGCCCCTTTAAGGCTCCTTCAAACAGGCGCGACACGACACAGGACACAAAGGCACCGCAAGTCGCGCAACGAGCGGTGCCTTTGTGTCGCGCGCGATTATATCGCGTGTCGCGCCTGTTTGTAGGAGCCTTTATTAAGCACTGAGTACGGAGGCACGTACCAACAAGTGTTGGGTCACGTCATTATCAGACGTTTTAGTTTGGAAAAGTTCACTAATAATATATGGATTATGTGTAGTCTGAAGTAAAGAAAATATATATACAGTATGTTAACTAACAGAGGGCGTTCCCGTTAACCCGCAATAGTATAGCATCCATACATGCTAAAAAAAATATTACCATTCGAAAATAAAATGTTTTTATTTTTTTTATATTAAAATATTCACTAAAAATCGTAAATTGATAGGTACTCTATTTATTTAATTAATTCTAATTTATTTAATTAAATACATTCCGACATTGCTGTCCTTCAAGTACGCGTGTACAGAGTGTTTCTTTAACGTATCAATTTACGATTTTTAGTGAATATTTTAATATAAAAAAAAATAAAAACATTTTATTTTCGAATGGTAATATTTTTTTTAGCATGTATGGATGCTATACTATTGCGGGTTAACGGGAACGTCCTCTGTTAGTTAACATACTATATATTACAGGTACTGGTCGTCTGTTACTGGTATTCAGCTGCATCCGATTAGACTGGAAGTCGACCACATTATAGTTAGGGAAAGAATAGGCAGATGATGATATTATATGTCTCTATATACAGAATCCCATGACCATTACAAAATATACCAAAGTACACCAACAAAAAATTCCTCATCCGCACATAACTGACCCACTAAAAAGCTCAACTTCAATGATAATAACTAGGGATGCATCCGATACCGATACCGATACCGATATATCGGCGATACTTCAGGTTTGCCGATATATCGGTATCGGCGATATTTTTATGGCCGATTCAACGATACTTTTCAAATTTCGCGCTTTAAAAATGTAATGTAAACGCGCGTGTTGTCCCGTCTATTTCGTTGCAAACGAGGCACGAACTAACTTTGCTCGGGGAAACCCCGCGCTTTATTCAGTGTTTTGTTTCGCCCGCCCGCTTTGGCCTCGCACTCGCACATCTATCCCATTTCGTTAGGTTGAATGTTGTTGCGCGTAGTATTTTTCCATGCAAATAAGATTAAGAATTACATATCGTAATTGTTTGTGTATTGTATGTCATTTATAACTAGTCGTTTGAGTCAAATAAAATAAATAGTAGTCATATCAATTTCAAAACACAAAAGTGCTAGGTATATGGAATCACTTTGAAATTTCGACAATTGATAATTCCATAACAATCATATAAATGTTAATTTTTATTACTAAAACTATTGATTAATTGTGTTTTATTTAATCTACCTTCCTTTTTGAATTCAGTAAGCGTATCGGTATCGGTATCGGTATCGCCGATATTTTGATAAGAGTATCGGTATCGGTATCGTATCGGCAAAAAGGCGTATCGCGGCATCCCTAATAATAACTCAAATTTACAATTAAAATAAAAAGGTGGCTACGGGCGGCTATAAGTCATCAAAGAACTTTCAATTCAATTATTGACGCGAGAAGTCCGGTTGAAAGGCCTTATAGCCTTTTAGACTATAGACTAAGAGCCAGCGGAGTGGCGAGCTGCTTTATAGCAGAGAGATTTATGTTAAGGGGGAAGCGCTAAGGTAGCCCGCGAAATTCAAATTTTCTTACGTTTTTTGCAATTTGCTGGTCAGCATTAAGTTGTACGTTGATTAATATATGAATCGCGGCCGTAAGAAATATGTGTTTACAGAATTATAATCATTAAAGTCATCAACACAACTCTCTAAGACCACGTAAGTCCAAAGAATGATGATTTCATGAAACAGTTATTCTTGGGACTTACGTGGTCTTAGAGAGTTGTGTTGATGACTTTAATGATTATAATTCTGTAAACACATATTTCTTACGGCCGCGATTCATATATTAATCAACGTACAACTTAATACTGACCAGCAAATTCCAAAAAACCTAAAAAAAATTGAATTTCGCGGGCTACCCTGGCGCTTTCGCCTTAAGTGCAGTCATTCTATTTGATTTTATTTTGTGGAATTGGCTCTTTTTTGCTTCATCTACCGAAGTATCCAATTTATGTTGAACTAGGCATATCGTGCCTATGACCCAGCAGTGGAAACATAATAGGCTGATTATGACTTATGAATACCTAATCAACTGCATCCACAATAGTTGGGATGAAAAACCGACTAGAAACATCATCATCTGCCTAGCCTTTTCCCAACTTAGATGGGGTATGCTTCCAGTCTAACCGGATGCAGCTGAGTTAGCCATTATTTTACATGAAGCGACTGCGTATCTGAACTCCACAACCCAGGTACTGGGTAATACGATACCCCATGGTAAGACTGTTTGTCAGACTTGCGGGATTCTGACGACCCGTAACGACTGTCAAAGATCCACGAATGACAGCAGGGACCAACGGTTTTACGTGCTTATCGAGGCACGGAGAAGCTTTAAGACCCAAAAAAAAAACTTTCTTTGAAATATGTGTTGTTTTTTAGTTGTATTCTACTCGTGCATAATGAAAGAATCGTTTATTGAACAATCGATAAATTTTAATTAAACCACTCATTTATTCGAATCGTTTGCATAATTCATTCTCGATGGGTCTCGATAATGACCGAAGCGATCGTTGCTCTTTTTGCCAAGAACTTGGATCGACTAGACTTTCCAGGAATAGATTACTGAATTGTTAAGACTTGGGTTGGCCGAGGTAGCTCCTTGTGAAATGTTGATATTTAGCCACATCTAGTTAGATTGAAAAGCGGGCTGAATCTAATTGGGCAAAAGCTAGACAGATAATAAATACGCTGTTATAAAACCTTATTGCAGAAAGAAAGAAAAATGGTTTACTCTAGTTCTTTTTGCTTTCCGTACCCAGAGGGTGCCAACGGGACCATATTAGTAAAGGCTCCTTCAAACAGGCGCGACACGCGATAAAATCGCGCGCGACACAAAGGCACCGCAAGTCCCGCAACGAGCGGTGCCTTTCTGTCGCGCACGATTATATCGCGTGTCGCGCCTGTTTGTAGGAGCCTTAAAGCTCCGATGTCCGTCCGTCTATCACAGGGCTGTAATTTTTGACCTGTAATAGGTAGACTAAGTCTAGGTAAGTCATCAAAATTGGTGCAGCAGTTTAATCGTGAACACGTTACAAACCGATTGTGAATTAAATTAATTGCATGCAGCTGAGATGAGAATGCTAAGAGAGATTTTTCAGGATGGGAAATCATCAAATGACCCCTCCCGCTCTGGGTGGAGCGGAAGGGAGTGTCAGACTCTTACTGACTAAAACCCACCCGTGTTCCTGCCTTAGCCCTTTATGTTCCGGGTCAGCGGTAACCCTTTCGGACAATCCCGCTAACCAAATGAATTGGGATAAGCGCAGGAGAATGATAATGACGTTACAAACCAACAGACATAATCTACGTTCGCGATTAACTTGCCAAACATGTAAACAAATATGAGTTATCGGAAAAATAACTTTAATTCCTACACAATAAAGTTTAGTTTACGCTACAACTTCAAACATTTTTAAGACTTTTTAAATAATGCTAGTCACTCTGAAATCAACTTAATTACTACTGAAATAAAGTATACATTTGTTCAACTTGAAATAACCTAAATTGGAAACGTAAATTTTAATAGGCCTTACATACTTCTGCATTTATATCGGGTTTACAGTATGGATACTCAAAAAAAAACTATTTGCCTAATACCATAGCTTATCAAATCGCCTCACGTCAGTCTTCAACACAAGTTGATCTTACAGAGTCGCTTGTAAGTTACTTAGTTAACAAGATGGGTATAAAACGTGAACATTTTTGTCTGACATCGCTCGTAAAGCCTTCGTGGCCTTTCATAGTTGGTATTATAAAGGTAGTTCATTTTACAATGTACTGTTGAACTTTGTTTAGTTGAAGACTGCTTCTTCGTGTCCGTGACACGATTTTAGTTCAGATCTTGTTGGCCCAAAACTATATAACTATCTGAAATATATGATGAACATTTATTTCTCTTCCACAAAGCCGCTTTAACTAAAAAGATTACAATATCTAATAAATCTTTTGTGGGAGTCTGGTATCTGCTCTAGGAAAACCACAAACACACGCCACACACGCGACCCCCAGATCCTCCCTAATACACACGTACTGTCTGTATTAAATCTTAAAGATAAAATAACAAATTATTTTAACCTTTGGGAGAAAACACAGTTAACAGAAAAAATAAAGAAAAAGAACAAAATTTAAAGTTATTTTTGAAGAAAGTGGATGTCTGTGCAGACATGGGCTACGCGGATGCCACTCGCAAATTTAGTCCGAATCGTATCCAATAGATTCTTGAAGTCTACAAGCCGTTTGTACGATGCGATTCTCATCGGCAAAAATGACGAACTTCCATACAAACTTTCATCCTCTATTCAACCACTTTAAGGGAAGAATTTTCAGAAATCCTTCCTATGTGTTAATTCAGGAAATGGTCTATGTGCCGATTTTCATCGAAATCTGTTCCACGGTTTACGCGTGATTGAGTAACGAACATCCAAACATCTTCACAAACTTTCACATTTATAATATTAGTAGGATGACGGAGAAGGTACAGACGCCAGCACATCAAGCTACTACAATCTGTCAAATTTCTTTAAAAGATTTTCAACGTTATCGCTAAAGCATAAGGTTCAAAGTTGATTGAGAATATTTGACTGTTTCGGGTAGCTTGATATGCCTGCATCAGCCATATTTTAACTACTGTGGGCGTACTATGAGTAGTGTTGGTTATAGCGCAATAGAAAAACAGTTTGCAGTTCAAATCAGATTATAATTTTACGAACAAATTAATCACACTAGCGAATCACACACTGTACTGCACACGGTACACGACACAACTACATACGGAACGCGAGACAGTTTCTGAGCACATGTGGTCCGCACGATGTCCGAATGATCATGAGAGGTTGCTCCACCTCGCTGCTCGCTCTCTTCGACCCACACGAACGCCAGGCTAGACAGTCAAGCGCCGCCGGGCGGCGCTGGCGTCCCGAATACTCAAACGAACTGACGTATTTGCGATATTTAGATGTCGTTATAGGTAATACAAGTGTGTCTACTGATCAGCATCGTACGGACCGCACACACCGACCCGTCGATAATGTAATACCGATGCTTCACTCGGAAATATGATCGCTGGCAGTTGCGTCGCGTCGGCAACGCGAATGATGTAGACGCACTGCCACAAAATTAATCCCTTTGATACGATCCGTACGATGCTGTACTGTGGACGTGAGCCTTTAGGGGTGGTAAGGAATTTAGTTCGCTTTTTTTCTGAAAAGTAAAAACTCTTCCTATTGTTGAATTTAATTGAAAGATCTTGTAAAATCGCCGGTTGATAAGATGTAGGCACCCAAAAATATCGTTAGCTGTGGTGGGTTCGGGACGTATGATGTTAAGAATTTTTTTATGTTAGTCTTTACTGTCCCACTGCTAGGCAAAGGCCTCCCCCAAATCCTCCAAATCCGAGGCCGGCCCAGAAAGAGTTGGCGAAATTACCTAGACGCGTACCACGAGGGCTGCCGGTTGATTCTGTAAAAATCTCACTGTGAAAACTTAGGTGAAGTGGGTTTGTTTTTGCTAGGAATTGACACTATTGACAGCTCACTTCACGCTCACTTCACTTAAGTTTTCACGGTGAGATCTTTACAGAATAGCACCGCTGGCTCGAGGTGGCGCGGGAAAAGAGTTCCTAGAAGAATAGATTAATAATTCTTTTTCTTAGCGTATGGATGGCAATTTCAATTGAATTTGGCTACTAGTTCCGCACTTTCAGTAGCGTCCATCATTTACTGTAAACCTGCCGACAATAGGCCACGCTGGACTCGATATTAAGTGGTCCATTGTTTGTGGTGCACCATATTTACATCGCGCAGAGTCATCTAGCATAATCTGCCTATAATTTTCCCACTGATGGGACACGGGCCTGCTCTCTATGAAAGGGGGTGGGCCATAATCCACCTGGCGGGTCCAGTTCGGGTTGGTGGATGTCACATATCTTCGAATTTTTGATTCTAAGACATGTCGGTTTCCTCACGATGTTTTCCTTCACCGTTTTCAGAGCAGTGGTGATAAATTTATGGTGGAGTCATTTGCGAATAACTAATTAAATTCCTTTCATTATTAATTCCATCTCCAAAAATACATTATAACTCAATATAAACTTCTACCCTCCCCCACAATAAAAACAGAACATAAACAATGTCAATTTTACTGTAGGGTACATGAATATTTTAGTCGGTCCGGCGACATTTCAATATTCTACCCACGCCCTCACTCACTCAGGAGAAAAGGTCACAAATTAACTTTTATTTCGCGAATAAATGTCGTTCTTAATGTAGGGTAGTTTGATGTTTTTCTTAGTAGGATTGGGGTAATTTTTGTTTTATAATCTGTAGATCTTAGTGCGCTAATGATGTGTTCATAAAAAAAATTATAGTTTGTGTTTTTATCAACAACTAGCTGCTCCCCGCGGTTTCACTCGCATAAGTCTGGAATATCGAGAAAAAAAATCTTATCTCCTAATCCAGGTTACAGGTAGGTTGGTCTACTCATGTACCTAATTTCATCCAAATCCGTTCAGTCTTTTTAGCGCGAACGCGTAACAAACAAAAATACAAAAAATCAAGCTTTTCTCTTTATAATGTTAGTTTAGACTAGCTGACCTGACAGACGTTTTCCCTATCCAGTTCATAAAACCCCATAGAAAATGCACGTTCAGCTTTTCCCAAATTTAAAAAAAAAATCGGAAAACTTTTCCAATGTTTCTTTTCTAATTCAGATTATTACGAACACTTCAAAACAAAAACTAACCAAATCGGTCCAGCCCTTCTTAAGGCGCCAGGGTAACCCGCGAAATTCAGCTTTTTTACGTTTTTTGCAATTTGCTGGTCAGTATTAAGTTGTACGTTGATTAATATATAATTCGCGGCCGTAACAAATATGTATTTACAGAATTATAATCATTAAAGTCATCAACACAACTCTCTAAGACCAAGTAATCCCAAAGAATGACTATTTCATGAAATCTTGATATTTTGGGATTATACTAACCTAACAAGTTGTATTACTGATTCTAATGATTATGATTCTATAAATACATATTTGTTACGGCCGCGATTCATATTTTGATCGACGTCCAACTTAATACTGACCAGCAAATTGCAAAAAAACGTAAGAAAATTTGAACTTCGCGGGCTACCTTAGCGCTTACCCCTTAAGTGATGCGATTACAAACGAAGAACATTTCATTTTTATTTGTATACATAGATTAGTTAAATTTTTAAGAAGAACCGTAATTGCGTAACACACTATCAATCTCAATCTGAATAATTTTGAAGGATATTGCTAAACCATTGCTTCATAATGTTCGAAAAATGTGGCTGTTCCACAACGTAAATCACGCAATGAATGTTGTTGTACTGTCAAAATGAAACCCATTGCTACTGATAGCGTGTTACGCAATTACCCCGCAGGTACATTTTGAATTAATACTTTTGGTATTACATATTTTGTTATATGTCACTTTCAAATAAAACAAACACAGTCGGATTTCCTAAAATAAGCAGTCAATTTCCCGCTCGAAATAAAAATTTCACATTCAAAATAATAATACAGAGACAAATTATTCAGAAAATTATTTCAAATGTAAAATGTATGTTACATTTGGAATAATTTTGCTCTGAATAAAAGCTGAAATTGAAATATAGAGCTCGCCAGATGTTTTATTTTAAGATTCAAATAAGGGTTAACAAGGACTGACTGTCGTCAATCCCGACAGCCATAATTACACAGAAAACAGAGCTAAAACTAAACTAAAAGCTAACGCTAAAATCTCGACAGCACTAATAAAGTGTGAAAGCAATATTAGTGATGTCCATATTGTCCATGCTAATTTCTGATCTCATATTCATTCTCGTCGTCCATCCCGGGTTGATTTACATGAAAATGCAGTAACTATAGTTAGTGACTCGATGACAGACGATGCAGTGGACGGTCCTCTCTATTTCAGTTTCTACATGTTTATTTATTTTTAGTTAGGATTTGTGCTGTAGAGTTACTTTATTGATAACCACTAAAATAAACATAATTATAATTGGTAGAACTAACTATATAGAAACGGAGTAATTTAGAGCTGTAAAACTTACAATTAGATACAGAATAAATTTAAAATATTTGTAGCAGGCAAGTAAAACCAGCAGCTTAGAATGTCTAGAATTAAAACACTGATAGGTTCATGAGGATTGAAGGGATGCTGAAACAAATAGGTAAACATTTCATCAGATGCAATGTCTTTAAGATTTCAATAACTGAAGCTTTCAACAATCATAACCTAAAGGCGTTTGTTCCCCACCACCGTCACCGGGACGTCATCGAGAACGAGATGACGGTGCCGAAGTAGCGATACATATATTTACTATGGCCGCGTGTTCACCGCACATCCGTCACCCGCGTAACGTCATTTCTAACCGCCGAAGTTTCGATTAGTTTGGTGCGACCGCTAGAACTTGGCCTGAGATTGTGACAGCCCGATTTGTCGGCGATATAAAAACCGTTTGATCTTGTCAACGCATTGCTGTCGTACAGCGCCGTTCGGCCGGTTTTTGTTTTGTCTATCATGCCGAGTTTACATACGATCTCCGTTTGACATACGATCGTCGTCACCGGGACGTCACGTCCAGTTCGAATAATCTTGTTTCTCGGTGACGGCTGCGGTGGACAAACGCCCTAAGAATACATTTCCCAAATCTATCCAAATTGTGATTGGCCAATGAACCTACAAATTAACATGCTCAATGGGACTGAAACCCGTTCAAAGTTTGTCCAGCCAAGCGATTTAATTTCAATCCATTTGAAGTACGGATATCAATACGGACATGTGTACATCTTTTGAATCATTGGGTTTCTCATACAATAATTTGTGGCGAATTAGGGTAATGTGCGGTAGTGTAATTGAACCAAACCTTACCCAGGTTTGGTTTTGAATGACGTTATTCTTAGTATAGATTTATAGTAGGTTTGATAAATCAGTGATTTGTATTTATGAACGTTTTCTGTGTTTATTCATTGATGACTGCTTGTCGATTGCGCACCTGCGTAACGCCTTATGATTTTGATTTTTTTTACTAAGCATTCCTAGTCTGCTCCTTCTTGCCCCTGTATTCAAAACTTTTGTGCTTTAACAAGACATTAGACGCAATTATTTTCTAAACTGACCTTTTTCAACCTACTTTTGAAAAAGTAGAAAGTACGTAGATACCACAAGCGTGAAAACGCGTTTAATATAAAGTGCCCAATCGATAGCCGACCCGCCATTTACCTGCGGCTTTCACACAAAACCCTGAAACTGAATTAAACAAAGGCTCATAAAAATACAAAAAGTAGAAAGCAAACACATTGGAATTCTGTTAGCAACAGGTATGCAATTATTTTTGGCTACAGTCTTTGTTGGCAGATCTCAAACCACGCCTGGGACATTCTGCTTTTTATTGCCTATTGTATTCAAAACGACATTTCCCTCCTTTATTCGAGACCATATTCCAATTTTGAAGTACTGTTATTTCTTATTCTTTATTTGCGGTGCTTACGGCATGCGACGACGTTAGAATTCGATTTTTAATTTGGCAATACCTCGTCAGTTTTCATTATTTATCTGTGGCAACTCATGTCAAAGTATTGTCATTCTGCTTTTGTTTTGCAAATAGAATAGCTCTTGTTTTAAAACAGATCCATCAAAGTAGTTAGTATCTATCAATGCACGATGTGAGCCCAACAAGGGAGCGTATCGAAGCAATGAACAAAATATGGACCTGGTCTGAATTAAATGTTTTTCTGGTTAACAAAATATGGACCTGGTCTGAATTAAATGTTTTTTTTTTTTAATGAAATATGTATAAACAGTTGATATTGCATTATAACAAAAATGAGATAAAATAAAGTCGTTGTTATTTATTGAACACATTTATTTATGAAAGAGTACAACGGTTTTATAAAAACTTTTGGAAGGAGAAGAATCACACTAATATTATAAAGGCGAAAGTTGGTGTGTGTGTGTGAGGGTGTGTGTGTGTGTGTTTATATATTTGTTACTTCTTCACGTCAAACGGCTGGACCAATTTTGATAAAAATTATAGAGGTAGCTGACACCCTGGATTAACATATAGGCTACTTTTTATCCCGATATTCCCACGGGATCGACATTTACGCGGGACGAAACCGCGGGGCGCAGCTAGTTTTAAATAATAAACAGATTTTGCCATGAATATTAAATCCAAATTAATAATTTTGTTGATATTTTTATTAGTAAGTTAATTGTTAAAATTGAAATGCCAGTTAGTCTCAAAATCTATCACCAATTTACCCAACATCTTTAATCCTACTAACCTCTAAACCCTTTCCTTACTCTAACGCCTCTGAACAAGACGAAATGATTCACAAAACATCAGCTAATTAGCATGTTGTACTCCCGGATCCCGTTCACCTGTTGCGGCGCGCGCAGATCGACCGCGCTGCATTGTGCCCGACGACGGTTAACCCTGCAAATGTGGGTCGGCGCTAGTTCCCCAGAAACACTTGACAGAATTGTGCCGATCGCTGCGCTTGTGATTTGATAATGGGAAGAGATTCGGAGGATTTGGGGGTTGAAGTTGATGTTTTAAAAAGGAATGTTTAATGTTCGGCAGGATTTTTGAAAAATGGAAGTCTGTGCGGACTTTGAGATTTATGAGTAAAAGATATTAACACATTTGGGCCCGTTTCAGGTTTTGGTTCTAAATGTAGGTTATTCCCCAGAAACACTGCACACACTTGGGATTTGATGATGGGATGAGATTCGGAGAATTCCGACCTTACTTATTTTTTTAAACGCACGTAATTTGGTCTGCTAAACTATTAACAATGCAAGAATCTAAACCATTTGAAGAATAAAACACGATATTCTTGAAGAGTTCTGGTAGCTTTTAATATATGCATATAATTTTAATAATAGATCTCCAATTAAGGCGCGAATTTTATAGGGCTTTTCCCTACAAAATTCGCGCTACGCTCACTTCTGTACAGTTCCTTCTATTCAAAGACAATGCTTTTTAGGGTTCCGTACCCAAAGGGTGCCAACGGAACCCTATTACTAAGCCTCCGCTGTGCGTCCGTCCGTCGGTCAGCGGGCTCTATCTCATGAACCCTAATAGACCATTTGCCGCTATAACAACATATAATAAGAATAAACGTGTTTTTAACCGACTTCAAAAAAGGAGGAGGTTCTCAATTCGGATGTTTATATTATTTTATATGTAGTGTTAAATATTGTACAATGGTACCTTTGTGTGCGAGTCCGACTCTACTTATCCGGTTTTTTGAACTAACACCAATATCAAACCTAACACAAAAGAAAAATCTAAACATAAATTTCTAGCTCTGTACAAAGTCACACTGTTCCAAAAATACTTAACAGAATTGTGCCGTCCGTGTCCAAGTAATTCAATAAAGTCCCGAAGATTGCAAGAAAACGAAGCTAAAAGCGCCTC
Source organism: Luperina testacea (assembly GCA_927399505.1). Taxonomy (NCBI): domain Eukaryota; kingdom Metazoa; phylum Arthropoda; class Insecta; order Lepidoptera; family Noctuidae; genus Luperina; species Luperina testacea. The sequence continues at coordinate 17,052,093 of OV656770.1, read as the reverse complement.
TGTTTCTGGCGACCATTGGAAATTGTCGACATACTTTTCCCAAGACAATTTGATATCAGGAGTTGAACCAGAAATCTTGGCAACGGATTGAAGTTTGCAGTGGAGTAAATTTCTGTCCTTAGCTGAAAACTAGTTTCGCAAATTGATCAAAAACGTGTTTGCTTTGTGCCTGAAAGATTTAAGAGAAAATGCGGTCGGAAAAATTTTGGAAAAATCCTAAGTAAAAAGTCGTAATTCGAGGTTTGGCTCTCGCATATTTCCTCCACCAATATTGGACCAATTGAAAAGATATTTCATAAAATGAATAAGTAGGATGTATACTTTGTTTGTTCTGTCTGTTGTTGTTTGTTACTTTTTATCTTTTTCATTAATAGTTGTCAAATCTGTACACTAAGCATCTGTTGACAGCGGTTTACTTCGGCATTTTTGAGGGTTCTAGTGCTTATAAAAATAATGTATCATCAAAAAGGAAAACATAGGTACATACAAGTAGTTAATATTTATTATTCTGTAAAAAAAAACATTGCTTTATGGTCATGAACCAGATAGAAAACAGGCGAGAGCGTTTCTATTGAGAAACGACCACCCGCATTTCCTCTTATTAGAAATGTTTAAATTCCCATTTGTTTCTGTATGGATGTGTTCTGTAAGTAAGCAGTGGTGGCCCAGTGGTGTCGGCCCCAAAATACGAGCGTTAGGTCGTGACTTCGAACCCAGGCAGGCGCTTTACTTTATGTAAAATATTTCATCACCACTGCTCTCAAAACGGTTAAGGAAAACATTGTGAGGAAACTGGCAGGTCCTAGAATGAAAAATTCGAAGACGTGACATCCACCAACCCGCACTGGGTCCGCGTGGTGGATTGTGGTCCACTTCTTCTCACCAAGCGGAGCCTTATGTCCCAGCAGTGGGTGGTGGGCTGATTATGTTTTGGCTTTGTGCCTGAAAGATTTAATAAAAATGTTTTTCATTTGTTTCTGTATGGATGTTTCTCTGATTAAATTCCTGCCTCTATTTAGATTTAACTGGTGTTCTGCGAAATATGATTCATCGCATGAATTCGTCATAACAATACTATGCTTTAGATGGAGCGCCTTTGATCTCTTTAGGGCAGTGAAAGCAATCTCCAGGTGAACGTACAGTACCCGGCGATAAATATTGCACATCGACCTTTGGAAAGAGACAATCGGCTAATTTCGGCTTGTGGGCTGGCAATGCGATGGGGTGGGTCGGGGGACCATAAATTTCACGTAGATGAAGTTGCGTGCAGAAGCTAGGTATAAAAGGAAAAGCTTCTTTTCAGGCATGGAGGGGTCTTCTTTCCAAAGGTCGATGTGAAATATTTATCGCCGGGTACTGTACTGACGGTTTAGATTATAGTCGTACTCAAAATTGCCTAAATCTGGATCTAGGACGAGCCAGATTTACACGACAACAATAGGAATTGCTTTCATTTTGATAGTTCAACAACATTCATTGCGGTTGTTGTTGTTGAGCTGACAATTTTTTCGAACATATGAAACAAATGACTAGCAATATCTTTCAAAATTATTCAGGTTCTGATTATAAGTGTGTTACGCAATTAGGAAGCAGATTTGTTTGTACAAACATATTAAGCACTAGCTTCTGCACGCGACTTCGTCCGCGTGAAATTTCTTGTTTCTCCGACCCACCCCGTCGCATCGCATCGCCTGCCTGCGCTATTACTTCGTTTTTGCTTAGCGTTCTTTCTGACTTTTTTTCTTTTTGCTCGGCTCCTAAAGGTCATAGCGTGATGTTAAATAGCCTATAGCCTTCCTCAAGAATTGGGCTATCAAATGCAAAAAGAATTTTTCAAATCCGACTGGTAGTCCAGAGATTAGCGCGTTCAACCAAACAAAAAAACAAACTCTTCAGCTTTATAATATTAAGTATAGATATCACTTTCCAATGTTGGACATGCCATTTCCAAATTGCCCCATAACTATGTCTTAACTAATGACGCTATGTTTTCTCTCCAATATTACTCCCTAATAAAACCTCCGATATGTGCGTAAATATCTCTATTCCTGTTAGTGCAGTATTTGGGTCAGTCCCTTCTGAAACACTTGGCTTGTCACACCGATAGCTATCCAATAGAGGCTCAGTGATTGCAGGAAATCTCGCTTTTGTATGGCGGAAAGCTTTGCCTTTGTATGTTTATTTTTGCGTGAAAGAACGCTTTGTTAGTATCGTGTTTTTTTTTCTTTCGGCCTAAGCTCATGTCGTGTAACGATTAGTCGGTCAGCGAGGTTAACAAATAAATAAAATTGAAGTGCTTGTTTGTAATGTCACACAAACAGCTTTTTTACTAAATTTTTATGAAAGTATAATACGATAGGTACTTATAACAAAAAAAAAACAATTTTTGAAATGTTTGTCTGTCTGTTTGTACCGGCTATTCTCCGAAACGGCTGAACTGATTTTGATAAAATTTAGTATGAGGATACTTTGAACCCTGGGGAAGGCTATAGTCTTTAATCGATATACCATGCGGGCAAAGCCGAAGGTGGAACCTAGTATATCATAGTTTCGTACCTACTTTACTTAGGTATCGTCACTTTTGGAGGTCCTAGTTATAATGCTTTATGGCCACAGGACATGCAATCGCTGCGCCGTTAGCACCTAGAGACGGCAGTACAACAAAAATCGCGGAGCAAACAGTGCGTTGAGCGCACAATTTTTGCGGACGCCATTCAAAGCCGTCACTGTCTACAAACGGACACAAATGACTTATCATTTGTGTCGTAGTGCGAAAAAACCGTATTTTAGTGTTGACAATGCCGCCTGTAGCAGCAGCTGCCGAGGCGTCTCCCTGCGCTGTGTTCATGTCTGGCCTCACTGGCCTGAAGATTATGACCTCAAAGAATTTTGAAGGTTATTTATAGCCAATAGAAGGAACAAAAATCCAGTAGCTGGTTTCCTCATGAGTAGTTGTGCTCGCTCGTGTATGTTCTGCCATTGTGTAAATTAGGCGTCAGTTTATTGAATATATAGGTCACATTAATCAGTATAGGATTCTATCACGAGGCGGGTATGCATAATGAGCCATTGAACGCTATGCAGCAGACAATGGAAAATTAATTGTAGAATATTATATCACTACAACTTCACCGTATGCACTATAATTTGTGAGTTAATTAACTAGAAAAGTAAGTACACTTTTGAATAACTGACAATACACATTCCACCCTTATTTTCCTGTCAACAAAACCCACCCTTTATTTCGTTTATGGACGAAATACGAGGGATGTAAAGACGCTTATCCAATAACTCGATTCGTTCATTCATAAAGTATACTCCGATTCTCGGATACTCAGAATCTCGGAATTCATAGTCGGGATTGAATTTGTTGCCCGTGCCACATGGGAGTAAAACCCGAACGGAGAATTTCCTCCGTACTCCGGTGTATTCGATCGATAGGTTTTGTGCAATTATTAGTTATGGACGTTACGCTGACTAAATTGTTACGGTTATTAATAAATTAACGCGTTGCAAGTTTGTAAATATACAAGTGTAGTACTGTAGTTGCAAGCGTAACAGTATAGGACTGCTGGCGTAGCACTAATAATGACTGGTGTAGCACTGTAGTGACTGGCGTAGCACTGCAAGGACTGGCGTAGCACTAAAGCTAATGCCGTAGCACAGTAGTGACTGGCGTAGCACTGTAGGGACTGGCGTAGCACGGTTGGGACTGACGTAGCACTGTAGTGACTGGCGTAGCACTGTAAGGACTGGCGTAGCACTAAAATGAATGCTGTAGCACAGTAGTGACTGGCGTAGCTCTGTAGGGACTGGCGTAGCACGGTCGGGGCTGGCGTAGTACGGTTGGGGCTGGCGTAGCACGGTTGGGACAGGCGTAGCACTGTAGTGACTGGCGTAGCACTGTAAAACTGGCGTAGCACTAAGGTGACTGCCGTAGCACAGTAGTAACTGGCGTAGAATTGTAGCAACTGGCGTAGCACTCTGTATTGACTGGCGTAGCGCTGTAGGGACTGGCGTAGCAAGGTGACCATTGAATTGTTATAAATCGTAGCACTAAGTTAGATAGAAGTAATAGAACAATATTGAACGTTAAAAAAAAAACATTTTTTACTATTTCGTGAAACCTTTTAAATTAGCCTATCAGCGATGTTATAACGCGAGGCTAAAACAAACGGCGATAAAACATGATAGGCTAAACAAGCCGTAAAAAAGTCGACAACCTAATGGAATGTAATCAAGTAATTTATTCTTTTGACGGCTCGGCGGCCTAAGGAAACGTCCCGGTATTTTGTAGGAGATTTTCTTTTTTTTTATTAGTCTGCCAATTTTGTCTTGGCGTATCTTTTGGTCGTACGTTCTTCGGCAGCTGGTATTTAGCCATTGTTTATTAATTGAGTTTGTTGCTTCTTTACTTTATTTTGAAAATAAAGCATTTCTTGAAATTCCCGTATGTTTGAAAATTACTAATTGACATATTCTGAGAAAGATAGAAAACTTGAACATTCAGCATATTAATTAATTACTTAATACTTTAACCTCTCTTGTTTTTGTCTTATATCTTATTCTTCTCTCATTTCTATCTCTTCTTATCTTAGGTTAGGTGTACTTGCCACCGACGTGCATGTATGACCAGAAGGCCAATTCCCGTAATAAAAATTTTCAAAATCTAGTCGCGATCTCATCTCAGAGACAATCAATGTCAAAAATGTAGGGTAATTAGAGGTATTTTTGACAGATTGTGACTGAGATAGACTGTGAATGTTCTTAAAATTACAAGAATTGCCCCTCTGATGTATGAACGTAAACGAGACAAAAGGAGTATGTAAGGATGCAGGTGGCGTTCTGTAGTATCTGCCTACCCCCATGGTTATCGAATGTGCCTACCATTTTCCCAACTATTTTGGGGTCAGCCTCCAGTCTAACCGGATACAGCTGATTACCAATATTGGTAAGTCTGATTGTCAGCCTTTTTTGGCTTCTACCTACCCGTAACGACTGTCAAAGATCTACAAATGACTGCCGGGACCAACGGCTTAACATGCTTTCCGAGGCACGGAGGGTCTCGATAGTAGATGGTCACCCATCCACCAACTAACCGCGGCAAGCGTGGCTTAACCTTTGACCGACCCGTGTGACTTTTATTATTTAGCCACGTGCCCCTCTCAAACAATAGGTACAGTTTATAGTATTGTTTTATTATCTACCTGTTGCGTATCCTGATTAGCCCCAAGGGCGCACTACTGAACTTTTGATCAAAGCTAAGTGTCTTAGAGAATAGTTGAGACTTTGCTAATTAACGTCTACAAATACGCTGTCATCTCACCATCATCTTATACCACGAAGGGTTCTTGATTGCAGCGAAATTTGGTGAAAACTGACATTATTTGTTATAATTTACGTACGTGTCTACATCTATACTTTAAAAAAAAGAACCAACGTTTTCTTACAGTTGTCTATTTTGAACTGTAGGTACAGGTTATTTTACTGGATTTTCTGCCAGTTACCGCATGTACATCATAAAGTTATCGATCTTAAGTGATACTTACAGTGCACAAGCCGTATTAGGAAGAAAATCCGGCCAAACATACATCGTAGAACCATTCAAACTAGACATCTGTTATTCCACCTAATTTAAGTTTTAGTCATGTTGAGAGCATCAATAAAAGGTGACTAACAAAAGGTATTTAAAAGGCAGAATAATCACCCTATAATATTCCCACTGCCGGGGTTACAGGCCTCATCTCGTCGAGAGGGAGTGGGCCATAATCTACCACGCGGGCCCAGTGTGGGTTGGTATATGTCACATGTCTACGAATTTTTGGTTCTAGGACATGTTTGTTTCCTCACGATATTTTCCTTATTATTTATTTATATATACTATATTTATATATACTGTGTACTTTATTGTACACCACAAAAATAGATAACATGAGAAAAATACATCAAACACTACAAAATATAGAATGGGCGGTGTACGAAATAAAATGCGTGGGAAATATAAACTTATGGAGTTTAATTATAAAATATAAAAATACAGTCAGAGGCACACCGTTACACGTAGCAATCAGAACAAGAAGAAAAAAGTATTGCCATAACAGAAAAAAAAAACATATTATAAAAAAGTGTTGCAAGCTTATTAGCTAAAATTATTAAGTATTAATTACTTTAACACTAAAAATAATTACTATATGTTTAGACTGTTCTAAACATAATTGGGGCCGGCAGTAACCTACTCTACAGGTAATTGACATAGCCGTTTTACTGACCTTCTATACACTTTGTTATTCATTTTAATATCGGCTACTCTTACTACATTGTCACTACCTGCATATGTTTTTACAATTCGAGCCATATTATAATTTAATGGAGTAGTGTTCATATCTTTTACAATTACCAAATCACCTTCTTTAAGGTTTGGTTGAGGATATTTCCACTTGGGACGGCTTTGAAGCTGTGTTAAATAATCCTGTGACCATGATTTCCAAAAATCTTGTTTAAGTTTGGTACAAAGATTCCAAAATTTTAAACGATTAACTGAAACATCTGTTAGATCAACTTCAGGATAGCTAGCCAGAGCTGTTCCAATCAGAAAGTGTGCAGGAGTTAAATAATTACAGTCATTTGAATTTGCAGAAAGTAGAGGCCTAGAGTTCAAAATTCCTTCGATTTGTACAATGACTGTATTGAGCTCTTCATAGGTTAAACATTGGTTCCCTACTACTCTCTTTAGATGATGTTTTACACTTTTAACACCTGCTTCCCACAATCCTCCAAACTCAGGTGAATAACTGGGTATAAACCTAAATTTTATATAATGTTGAGAGCAAAAACCATTAACAGTATCCCTGTGGTTTTTGGAGGACTGTAAGTCATACAACCTTTTAATTTCATTTGACGCTCCTTTAAAGGTTTTAGCGTTGTCACAATATATATTTGTGGGCATACCACGCCTCGAAATAAAACGCTTGAGACATGCTAAGAAGGCTTCAGTTGTTAAGTCCGATACGAGCTCTACATGTATAGCTTTTATAGCAAAGCAAACGAAAAGCGCAATGTAACATTTCTTAACGATAGGATTTCTAACCCTAGCAACCTTCATATCGAAGGGTCCACAGAAATCAACGCCGACATGCTGAAATGGCCTGGACGCTGTGATTCTTTCTTGCGGGAGGGAACCCATCAACTGCTTAGCAGCCTCAGCTTTTAAACGAAAACACTTGACGCATTTACGCACCACTTTCTTGACCTCTCGAATACCGCTGACTATAGAGTACCTTTGGGATAGAGAGCTCAAAACTAACCTAGGGCCTGCGTGCAAGAGTCGCAAGTGTTCTCTTTCTATTATGAGATTAGTAACGTGAGAGTTTTTCGGAAGGATAGATGGATGCTTCTTATCGAAAGACATCTCCTTGGCATTATGGAGCCTACCTCCTACTCTAATTACACCTATTTTATCAAGGAAGGGATAGAGGCTACCTATTCCTGTTTTTATATTTTTTCCAGCAGAAAGTAACTCTACCTCTCTAGCAAAATGTTGCATCTGCGTACAGCGCACGATGACTGACATAGAGTCACGAAGCTCCTGAGGCGACAGGTTACTGTCCTTTATTTTACTTTTATTTTTCGAACAGTTATTGTAGAATCTGTAAATAAATCCTATCACTTTCTGTAATTTAAAAACGCTAGAGTATTTTTCAAATAGCTTTGTTGAAAACGATGGCTCTACCTGTGTCAAGTTACACGGTACGTTTAGCTCATCAATTTGTTCAGTGTCTGTGGACAAATCAGACGATTTACAATTTTCAAAACTAGTATGTATATGTTTCCTGTCTGATAGGTAGGTTGGTCCGTGCCACCATAGCTCACTTTGCTGCAACTTGTGCGGCAAGACGCCCCTCGACAATAAGTCTGCAGGGTTGTCACAAGTCCTAACAAATCCCCACTGAGTCTGATCGGTCAGTTCTACTATTTGCTTGACTCTATTGTTGGCATAAACATTTGACTTTACATTGCCTGACTTAATCCAAGCAAGCACTATCTGGGAGTCGCTGTACAAGAACGTATCTAGATGGGAATACCTACCCACCAGGACTCTACGAATCCTATGCGCCAGCTGGGCTAAAAGGAGAGCACCATTGAGTTCAAGCTGGGGAATCGTCCTACTTCTATTCAAAGGAGCAACACGGGATTTGGAGCAGAGTAGATCTGTCTGCACTGAACCATCATTTTTTAAAATTCTTAAATAGATACAGCAGCCAAAGGCTTTTATTGACGCATCAGAATACCCTACCAATTCTACAGAAGAAACATCTTTACTGTTGACACACCTATCTATTTTTATTTTGCCCATTAACTTTAAATTGTTTAGGAAATTGCTCCAGTATATAAACTGTTCCTTGGGTACTATGGAGTCCCATCCTATTTGCAAAGACCATAGCTCCTGCATGAATATTTTGGCTACCACTATTATTGGGCCTACTAAGCCGAGAGGGTCAAACATCTTCCCTATAAAGCTCAGAATTTTTCTTTTTGTATTTAAATTATGTTCCTCATCAAAATTGGGGCTTGAAAAAGTGAATTTATCTGAAATTATATCATACATTAAACCTAGAGTCTTTACTAAATTATCCCCACTCATGTCTACATTTTCAAATTGTTTTTGCTCATCTGGAATACCATCTAGGACTTCAAGGGCATTTGAGCACCATTTGTGTAGAGAAAAACTACCTAACTTGAGGAGTTCTACCAATTGGGATTTTAGCTCATGCAGCTGCTCTATATTATCTGACCCACCCAGTATATCGTCGACGTAGGTACTCTTGATCATTGTTTCAGCAGCAAGTGGGTATTTATCTTTATAGCGTTGAGCTAATTCAAGTAGGCATCGAGTGGTCAAGAATGTAGAAGCCTTCAGTCCGTAAGTGACAGTCTGAAGCTGCAAGCAGCTGATTGGCTTCTTAGGATCATCTCGCCATAAAATATTTTGAAGGCAAGTGTGGTGGCTGTTTATCATCACGTTGCGAAAGGCCTTCTGAACGTCACAAATTATTGTGTAAATGTAGGTCCTGAACAAGATAAGAATATCAAAAAGCTCACTCTGTACCACGGGGCCATTCAGCATGACGTCGTTGAGGGACACCTGGCTGCGGGACTTCATACTCCCGTCAAACACAACGCGAAGTCGGGTTGTCTTACTTGCCTCGTTGATAACAGCATGGTGTGCTAGAAAGTACACAGGATCTCTATTAATATCGTAATTAGCAACCTCTACCACCTTAGCATGTCCTAGCTCTACATACTGATCTATGAACAATTTATACTGCTCTAGTAACAGAGGATTTGATTTAAACCTTTTTTCTAACATCAGGAATCTTTGATAGGCAACTGAAAACGAATCGCCAAGCTGCAATTCTTCCAGAGGTGTGATGAGAGGCATATCTACATAGAATCGATTATCTTTCAGGCTCATAGAACTCTGAAAGCTTTGTTCAGCCTTTACAAACTCATCACAACTCGGCTTCATAGGTTCCGGTACCTTTTCAGAGAGCCAAAAATTCTCCATTACATTTTCTAATTTATTATGATCATTTATAGCAAAATTTGATACAATATTACAAGTTATATTACTCACTTTTTCAGGAACATTACCACCAACTACATACCCAAATAGGGTGTTTTGTAATACCGGTCCATTTTGAATTTTAATACAACCATCTAGCAAAACATTGAAATAAACATCCGCACCCAGTAACAAAAAAATCTCAGCTGGGATATTGAACTCCTCGTCTGAAAGTTTCACATTTTTTGGTAAATTCCACCCGGATACATTTATAAATTGTTGGGGTAACATTGTTGTTATTTTGTCAACAATGTGACATTTTAAATTTAATTTTACATTATTGTAGCATGGAAGCACACTTATATTCACAAGTTTATTGATTTGTGTTTGTTTATTACCTATACCTATAATATTATGGGTTTGATTCATAGCAATCAACCCAAGTTTGTTTACAAGGCTGGTTGTAACAAAAGATGCCTGGCTGCCCGTGTCAAGCAATGCTCGGATAGAAACTTTTTCACCATGTTGATTTAATAAATTAACCTTTACAGTTGGAAGCAAAATGTTGTTGGAAACAGGGTTAGACAACAAAGTCACTGCAGGCTCAATAGGAGCAGCCTTTTCTTGATGCAACAAAGTGTTGTGCCCTAATTTACATATTTTACATTTGAAATTAAACTTACATTTTCCTTTGTGTGTCCTTAGACATGTGGTACATAAGTCATGGTCCCGCACAAATAGCTGGCGGACCTCTAGTGCTGCTGTTTTGAACTCCGGACAGCTGAAAAGAGCATGGTCACTTTTGTTACAGTGTTTACACATTTCTTTTACTTGTGAGGCAACATTGGTCACCTTTGATGTGGTAGATTTATTGAACCTACTTGTACTTTCATAGGAAGTACTATTGGGGGGTAGGCTATCTTCTAACGCTATAGCGCGCTTTTCAAGAAAGCTTAAAAATGTTGCCACAGAAGGCAATTTTTCTAGATCCTTATCTAATTGATAAGCCCTATTAGTTATTTGATCTAATTTTCTTGTTAGAATAGAAATTAGCAACATGTCCCATGTATCGATGGGCTGTCCCAGATTCTTTAATGCATGCAGCTCTTGCTGTACATTTGACACAAAAGACCTTATTGAGGCTGCAGTGCCTTTTTGCATTGTTGGTAAATCTAATAGACCGCTAATATGATTTCCTATTAACCGCGTTTTATTATCAAAACGCTTCTCCAACAAGCCTAGTGCTTCCTTGTAAGACTGATTGACTAACGGCAAATTGACAATGACTGCCAACGCATCATCTGTTACATATTTCCTTAAATAGAATAGCTTCTGCACATCAGATAATGATCTGTTATTATCGATAACAGCCATAAATAAATCAAAGAATGGCTTGAATTTAGTGAAGTTCTTCCCGTCAAAGGGTGTTATATCAATGGTTGGCAATTTGCATGTAGAAACATTATGACATTCTGAGACCGATTTTTTACCTATCTGTTTTAAAGAGGCATTAATTTTAGCTAGCACAGAATAATATTGTTCTTCTATTGGACCAACCTGTTCGCAGTCGTTTTCATCAATACTTAGTATGTCCAATTGCACCGCTTCATAGCTCTTGAGCGCCGTGATGAGCTTCTCCTTGCGAGCCTCCAGGATATCCACGGTAGCAGACGCAAAACTGATAGGGTCGTTCACAAACGTCTCAATGCGCGTGATTGTAGCCTTACATTGGCCACGAAGAAGTCGATGTTTACGCAAAACTTCCTTGGACTCCGCCATGGTTGAACGTAGGTAGGACGTAACGCTTTATTTATTCTACGACTTACGAACACTCCGCGCACTTTTATTATCTAAGCCGCACTTTTTAAATACGAATTTCGTTGACACGGAGCCGGTACGACGATGTTTGTTTACTTTTACAAAACCGATGACACTGACAGCTGAGTGAGTGACAGCTAAGTGAATGACTCCGGCGCAATGGCCGCCGGGCGGATATGGAACGCGCTCACTTCACTTTTCAATGCTGCAACACCGACGGTACTTACGAACTCCACCACTCTCAAAATGAAAATGTGGGTAATTGGTAAAAGCCAAACTCGATGTCCAGAAGATCGTAATTTTTACGATTACTCGATGATATGATGCTGTATCTTGATGATGCTTTGATGATTTTCGTTCTAGCTTTGCATAGAACGAAGTTGCGGGTCTCGCACAAACCCCGCCAAAACGCCGACTTGTATCGCAAGCCGGTACTACGGAACACAATACTACACAAAATTTTGCGAAGCTGCTCGGCACTGATTTTACACACTTCTCGAAGGACCACAGCACGCATGTACGAAATAAAATGCGTGGGAAATATAAACTTATGGAGTTTAATTATAAAATATAAAAATACAGTCAGAGGCACACCGTTACACGTAGCAATCAGAACAAGAAGAAAAAAGTATTGCCATAACAGAAAAAAAAAACATATTATAAAAAAGTGTTGCAAGCTTATTAGCTAAAATTATTAAGTATTAATTACTTTAACACTAAAAATAATTACTATATGTTTAGACTGTTCTAAACAGGCGGCCTTATCCGCTTTCTGCGATCACCGTTTTGAGAGCAGACACCGTTTGAGCCGTTTTGATACTTAACATAATCACACTGATATTATAAAGGCGAAAGTTTGTGAGTGTGTGTGTTTATATGTTTGTTACTTCTTCACGCTCAAACGGCTGGACCAATTTTGATAAAATTTTGTATGGAGGTAGCTGACCCCCTGGATTAACATATAGGCTACTTTTGATCCCGATATTCCTACGGGATCAACACTAATGCGGGTGAAACCGCGGGGCGTAGCTAGTTATTAATAATTTCTTCTTTCTTTTTCAGGTAAGTCCATTATCTTACAAAACAAAAACTGGTGACAAATCAACCTGACATGGCGACAAGCAGTGAGTACACTACCTCCTGAAAAAGGTGACATGGTCATTGTCATGAAATCCAATGTATGAACGACCCAATCAGCCCTTACGTATATAACTAAAACAAAAAAACACTGGCACTCCGGTAGTGCCGACAGAAGTGAAAACTTGAACAATTACGAGTGTATTTTGTGAATCGTCTTATAAACAAAACACGCGTGTTAAGGTGTGTTCCTTATTTTATAGGGTTTTTTGCAAATCAGGTATGATGACCAAAGTGACTGGTTTATTCTTCTCGTGAAAGGAATTTATTCAGATTTGCTCGTCGTCAGTTATATATCCGTGGTTCAGCGCCATCTCGTCGTTGTTGGATGAACTACGTAGTTAGTACGCGAGGCCTACGTAGTTAGTACGCGAGGCCCTCGTAGTTCTTCCCGATGTGCATAGATGGCGCTGTCCTCAACAACGCGCTCGTCGTTGTTGGATGAACTACGTAGTTAGTACGCGAGGCCCTCGTAGTTCTTCCCGATGTGCATAGATGGCGCTGTCTTACGTTTTACGTCTTACGAATTTTCGATCAGGGTGACGTGACCTGACGCGAATTTAGAAGTTTTTACCCATTCCAAAAAAAGTACACAGCGCCGCTAAAGAAGTTTTCACTTCAAAAATTGGGAGCAGTGGTGATGAAATAATTTACACAAAGTAAAGCGCTTGTCTGGGTTCGAACCTACGACCTTCACTCGCTAGTCGCGGTCGTTACGACAAGGCAGAGGTGAGTCAAAAGCCGTGAAAGGACATTGGTGATATTCTTCAAAAAGGTCAGTTGTGTAGTACGTATATGACCTGAAGGCCAGTTCTCGTTATTTAAAATGTTCAAAATCTAGTGTAACACCAACCTTTTAATCAAGTGATTAAATATTTAATCAGTTCTATATTTAAAATTTCCTTAGAAAATTTGACATATACCAACTGTTTAAATACCTAACCGGTGGTTTGAATGTTTGTGAACTCAGGCCACAGACTCATCTCAGCGACAAACAAACGTCAACATTTATCAAAATGTAGGGTAATTAGAGGTATTTTTGACAGATTGAGACAGATCAGACTGTGTATGTTCTTAAAATTACTACAATTGCCCCTCTGATGTATAAATGTAAACGAGACAAAAGGAGTATAACATCTGGTAATATCACTGTAGTATGCATGACGTTGGCTTCAATTTCATTATTGTGTAATAAAATTTTCATGAATATGAGTAATTTTATATTCCCGAGTACGAACGTCGCCGCGTCGTTCTGGTATGTGGGCAATATTGTGGCATGCATTTTACATCATACATTAAATGTTTCAGTACTATTAAATTCATATACAAGTATGCAGGTAACTGTTACGTGTATTGTTACGTCAGCAGACGATAAAGGTCATGCAGTTTTGTTGTTATTAAGGAATAAAAATACATATATAAACTTGCGCCTTCTTCTCATTGAGATAGGCAGAAATACAGAACGCTATCTGCTACGATCCTCACATATTCCTTTTGCCTCGTTTACGTCCGTGGTTGGTCTGTGGATGGGTGACCATCTTTACATACCGAGACCCCTCCGTGCATCGGAAAGCACGTTAAGCCGTTGGTCCCGGCTGTCATTCGTGGATCTTTGACAGTCGTTACGGGTAGTCAGAAGCCCGAAAGTCTGACAACCAGTCCTACTATGGGGTATCGTATCCAGTAACTTGTGGAGGTCAGATAGCCAGTCGCTCCATGTAAAACACTGATAATCAGCTGCATCCGGTTAAACTGGAAGCCGACCCCAGCATATTTGGGAAAAGGCTAGGCAGATGATGACGTTCATACATCTGAGTGACAATTCTCGTAATTTTAAAAACGTTCACACTCTGATCTGTCGCAATCTTTCAAAATTACTTCCTAATTCCTAAATTTTTGACATTGACTGTCGCTGAGAGTAGACTGTGACAAGATTTTAAACGTTATTTATTAATTACAAGAATTGCCCCTCTGGTCATACACGCACGCCGGCTGCGAGTACAATGCGTGCCACGAAAGATGAGACTTGACCCCGCCTCCCCCGCTCTTTTTGCCGCCCCTATGACGTCCGGTCCCGTCCCGCACTCAGATCTCATACCGCTAAAGATAACTAAAATCGTGTACTGTGCATGTCAAACCACGTGGTGTGTCAAGTCTCATCATTCGTGGCACTCATTGTACAGACGCCAGCACATCAAGCTACCCGAAACTGTCAAACTTTCCCAATCAGCTTTGAACCTTATGCTATAGCAATAAAGTTGAAAATCTACCTCTCGAATGTCTTATGTTACACAGTCCGACATAAGAACAATTAACTTCTATTGTGTCTGCTCATTAGTCAATCAAAGGGTTAAAGAAATTTGACAGATTGTAGTAGCTTGATGTGCTGGCGTCTATACTACGCACCTGACCTTTCTGAAGAACAGCACCAATAAGGTCACTATATGTCCTCCTAAGGCGTCCCCTCCCGGCGTTAACACTTGCATCTGCCTTAAGAAATTGCTTCGTTAAAATGTATTAAAAAAAACAAGATGGCGACGTCAGTTCCGATTTCGGTCACGCGCAAAATTATTCTTGTACTTTACCTAAAGATACAAAAGTCTTGCTTCAACAAATAACGGTCGAGAAAAATAGAAATCCCTAATTACTCGTCGTAAAATCCTCTGTCTACATTTTTTTTATAGAAAAAATATCAAATATCAACTGTTAGCAACAGTAACAAAAAATTAATTGCTCATTAAAATATAATTCCCTTTTCAGGCCTGCCTGATGCTTGAGGGGAGCGTCAGTACTTCCCTAGAGCCACATTTTTTATTAAAGTTAAAACAATTTATATTTCTGTTTATTTATCTCTGTAGGGCCGATTCTTCATTTGTCAGATAATTTTTATCTGAATAATTAATAGGCTGGTTTGACATTATAATATATAATTTTAAACAAAAGTTGTTGAACTGTCATATTTATTCCTCCGATTACTTTCGTCCGAGGAATAATAAATTATGACAGTTTGCCAGCTTTTGAAAAATCATTACTTAATTAATTAATTTGCTGTTTAAATTGCTTTACTACTGAATTCATTTTGACGAATGGCAGAGTGGTAGCCGGCTTTAAGAGGGGACGGGGCCTGCGAGCAATTTGAAAAATATGTATTTGAAGAAACTGTTGCCTTACCTCAAATCTGCCCCCGTAGTGTGTGATAGGGACAGCTGCAGCTCTGACCGAAATCATCACAAAAATTTTGACGAGATCGACGTTTCGTATTCCCCTTTTTTCTCCTCGAAAACTGAGCCACTTCAATTATTTTTTACATTAACATTTTAAGAAAGAGTATGTTTAGGTTCTTATCATTTTTTTATGCTAATAACTTTCTAATTTGTCTGGTAATCCTCTAATCACGGCGCGTGGTAAAAATAGAGCATTTTTTTGTAATTTTTAGTCATATTTTCATTACTAATTAGTTGCTGAAATAAAGAAAATGACGGGAAGTGTTTACAGCAGACCTTGATTTTATGAAAAAAAAATTGCTCTCGAGGCATTATTCAGTATGGAGAATCGCACGCCCTGTTCCCTCTTAAGGCCTCTTTATCCTTTATTAGTTTGGTACAATCCTTTGCGTACTTTCCTAGAAATTCTTGGAACGAATCGTAGAGTACTTTTTGTTCCGAAAAATGTCTTCCAGTCTTCTTAATAAAGGGTTTAAGAGGATTATAAACGCACTAGTTTCTGCCCGTGACTTGATCTGCGAAAACACTGAGAATACTGTTGGTACTGCCGCGAAGACGCGTGTCAGAGATGCACATCTGTTTCGAATAATGGCGGCAAAACCAATGAATTTATTATCATAGTAATAGATAATAGAAAAATACTTTAAAACTTTTTTAAAACGCCTGTGTGAGAGCTTTCGTAAAATTTGTAAGCAGCTTTATTCTGAAATGTTTCGCCTTTATTCCATACACGTGGAAAATCTATCATACTATGAAAGATCAAATATGTCTGACTGGGTTTTGCATGGAAATGAGCCCTCTCGATATTATGTAGACGGTTTCGCTTGAAATATCTTCAGTTTATTTTTGCCATTTTTATTATTCGATTCTTCATTTCCATTCGGGATGGGAACTCTATTGTTTTTGCGTTATAGCTTTTTTATGACTCTATAATTTAATCGAACGTCAAATAATTTCCATTTTGCGCTCCTATAAATATTATTGAACACTAATATAATGATTGCGCCTCTTGTTGTGAACCTCTAATTATTCCTATTTTGGGGTCCTAAAAATACTCAATTGCCAAGTTACTAAGACCAACATGAATGTTCGTTAATTTTAAAAAGTTTACATCATTTGAAGGTCAATGAGTTATTTGAGCACCTCCCCACAGACAATAGCCCACCTTCCATACTGCGCCGCATTTCACCTGTGCACTTAATGATTTCATCACTGCGTCAGTGAACGAAGTTCGCGCAGCTTAATTTTGGGCCAAATATGTTTGAATTTTTAGCCATCGGTACGCTAAGAAGACAATTGAGTTTTTAGAGAGTTTACTTTTCTAAATATGTATTTGCATAGATTTCTTCAGTAATTAAAATTAATTAAAAATAGACTTCCAATAACAATCCATCTCTCTTCATTATATTCGACGAGTAATTGCTTATCGACTATCAATTTGTCTAAATTGGTTATCTTTATTAATTTCATAATGTTGAAACTACTTAGCCAATGTTTACGATGAGCTAAGATGATTTTTGGCAATGATTCTTTGAATGAATATTTTTGAGGGTAGACCACTAAGTCGGGGGTGCGGCGAATCCCACAAATTACAAAATTGTGTCGAAATTTCTGTCAACTTAATATGTATGAGATGATAATTTGTAAAGAAGTACATTATGTTATGATATAAGTGCGGTAAATTGAAAATTACAGCCGAGGCGATATTGCTTGCCCGAGCCGTAGGCGAGGGCTAAAAGAAAGCAGAGGCTGTAATTATCAAAGCGCACGTATGTCATACGACGTTTTATAACATATTTGCGAGGAAATAAATAAAATTCGGACTTTCTTAAACGAATAAATCTTTAATTAAAGCAGTTACGAAAATTTGAGCAATTAGTAAAATTGATTATTACGTTGCCAGTTGGCATTTTTAATGTTGTCAAGTTATTATTATTATTATATTTTATCTCCCAAAGTTAATTATATTCATAAAATGTTGACTACTTTTCTGAAATAAAAACTCTTTGCTAAGATTTAAAAAAGTACCGTTCGTTTTGACGGAGCATCTTGATAAACCGTGCGATTTATATTACATTACCGCACAAGTACGTAATTTTTACGATATTGAAATTGGTGAAATAAGAGACCCTTTACGAGCAAATGTGTTATAATAGTACATTACGATATTAGTGCGTAAAGATGGTTATAACATGCGAGGCGGAATTTCAGCCCGAGCCGAAGGCGAGGGCGTAATTGAGCCGAGCATTTTATAACCATACGCACGTATATCGTACGACGTTTTTTAACACATTTGCGAGGAAACAGAAAAAAATCATTTTATATTTTGTTCATTTTTAATTATTGAATCAGTTAGTGAAATTACAATTGTTAAAATGATACGTAGTTGTAGTTGGTTTTTTAATTATGTTTTTATTATTATTATTACTATTCATAATGTCATTGTTTTGTGTTAGGGTAAATGTTGGAGACGACGAAACTTCTTGAAAGGCGGCAGAAGAGCATTGTAATTCGTCATTAGTTGTAAATAAAAAAGTATCATCAGTAGAAGAGGGGCGCGGCTCAGGGCAAAACTTCTTCGTTTGTGGCTCCAAATTTATTGTCTGAGTTATTTTGGCACTTATATTTGCTTTGTTTTGGATGGAATCTTTAAATTACCGAATAAACTGTTTTTTTTATTTTAAATAAACTCAATCTGTGAATGCACACTGTTGCTTTCCCGCCATTTTAACAGCGCGCTAGCGCTGCCTACTGACTGGCGCCGCGCGGCGATTAGTTCGAAATTTGAATAGCAACAGCGCGCTGCTCACTAGCTGGAGTCGTGCGGCGGCGCGGGCGATCAGTTCCAAATTTGAAATGGCAAATAATGCTGTTATGGAATTTGTATGGACTATAACTTAACTATTTGCTTTGGTAACACACGCGTTTTTTATGACCCTCTTTACATATTTAAAACCGGTGGAATTACATCAGCTTTACGAGCAAGGGTGTTAAAAAATATATGATGACGTTCATCATTCGATTTATTCATTCGTTCATCATTGAGTCATGACTAAAGAAAATATAGGCTCTTTGACAGATGCCTGGACCTGACGTATCAGTGCTGCCACCTAGCGAACGTCATTTCAGAAATCCTCATTAGCGTGTTAGGGATTGACAATATTGACAGCTCTCTTCACCTAAGATTTCACGATGAGATTTTTACAGTCTTAAACGAATGAACACACACACATTCGCCGACCCGCGAGCTTTCCCTTCCGCATTAGAGGAAAAGAAACAACCTTCTTAAAACATCGCAGCCTCTTAACATCTACTAAATATTTATCAATCCATCTACCTCTGTTAATACATTAAAATTCTCTGCTAATCAAAAGTTTGGAGAGGAAATTGCAAAATGTATTTGTTTAAGTATTTGCTTCGGACGAAGATGGTCCTTCCGGTAAGCTTCGAGGAGTTTCGCGAATATTCGGCTTATTTTCTTTAATATTCGGAACTCGCAATTTGTTGTAAATTAGTGTAATTGTGCGAATCCCGGGCCGCTTCGGTGCCAGCTGCTCATTCCGCACTTTCTGTGTGTTTTCAACTTCATTAAGGCACTGTACAACCGTTGATGAAGGTAATTCGTGGTTTTAGGGCTGTGGTATTGAATTTAAAATTGTGTTTTATGTTAATTGAAGAATACATTTCAAACAGATTAAATGGGCTTCGAAAATACTACAATGAAGTCAGGAATTTTCAATTACTGAGGTGCTTTTGTACGATAGCTTTTCGGAACTAATTCAGTAGTAGAACGTTGTAATCAAAGATACGTATTATTGTTTAAAACTCTTGCAGTATTTACAACAAAACCTACCACTACTTCGACTCGAACATATCCAAACAATACCAATTTCGTCGTACATTGCTGGCCACATACCGACAGCGTACACAACTGATTGCTATCCACGCCGCCTTGTATACGTCCTAATTACACAGAGGTTACGCTACGGCCCGCAGTCGCATTATTGGCTAACCACCGCCGGAATCCAAGACAAGGGATTGCGTCCAATAACTAAGGCTGGCTTCACACCTTGCGATGTATAACCCTTGACTTCTGGACAAAGCCTACGATGGACTATGAAAAAGTTACGTAGACAAATGATGTTTATTTCTTTATGTACAGACGTCAGCACATCAACCTACTACAATATGTCAAATTTCTTTATTAGATTTTCAACTTTATCGCTCTAGCATAAGGTTCAAAGTTGATTGGGAAAATTTGACAGTTTCGGGTAGCTTGATGTGCTGGCGTCTGTACATAGGTTTAGGCTATCATAATAACATAATCAGCCTAAAATATTCCCACTGCTGGGACACAGTTCTTCTCTCGGTGAGAGGGAGTGGGCCGTAATCCACCACGCGGGCCCAGTCCGGGTAGTAGATGTCACATGTCTTCGAATTTTTGGTTCTAGGACTTGCCGGTTTCGTCACGATGTTTTCCTTCACCGTTTTTAGAGCAGTGGTGAGGAAATAATTTACACAAAGTAAAGTGCTTGGGTACCCGACCTGCATGCAACTCGTAAGTCGCGAGCGTTACCACAGGGCCACCACTGTTCTAAGGTTTATTACAAACAATTTTCCACAACAATCATATGAAAACAACTAGATGAGGTCGGCGTTTCCTATCCGAGTGTCAGAGGTTTTAAAGTTCAGACATTATCTTGGTCAGAGCCCGTATTATAAAGTACTAGCTTCTTTCTGCCCGCGACTTTGTCCGCGTGAAATTTCGAAAAACCCTTTCTTAGTGGATACCTACTTTTCACAAAGAACACACTCTCCAAATTTCATGTCTCTAGGACCAGTGGTTTAGGCTGTGCGTTGATATATCAGTCAGTCAGGACTTTGAATTTTATATACACATATTGTAGATTAATGCCATCATGGGTCAGCGGGATTGTCCGAAAGAGTTACCGCTGGGGCGAAACATAAAGGGCTAAGTAAGGAACACGGGTGGGTTTTAGTTTTAGTCAGTAAGAGTCTGACACTCCCTTCCGCTCCACTCAGAGCGGGAGGGGTCATTTGATGACTTCCCAACCTGCAAAAAAAAAATACCATCATTATTCCATTGCAACAAAGAGATGGTGCTATCGGCCTTCTATAGCTCCGTCTTTCTCTCATACTGGAAAAATGGTGAAAACGTCGAGATTTTTTTATTATATTGCTGTTTAATATGTATGTAACAAAAATCCTTTACGGAATAAAATCTCTAAATTATGGTGAAAACCGTATCAAAATCCATCGCGCAGATTAGATGAACAACGCGGTAACGAAAAGGGTCTTTAATCAGATTTGTCAAACCTTCAATTTTGTACGTTAATGTTATTGCCTCAAGCTACCGTTCCATCACGACTACTCAGAAACTCCCTTTACCATTTTGTAAAATAAAATAGCTGCGCCCCGCAGTTTCACCCACATTAGTCTCGACCCCGTGGGAATATTGGGTTAAAAAGTATCCTATGTCCTAATGCCGGTCATGGTCTAGGCATGTGCGAAATCCGTTTAAGGGGGAAGCGCTAAGGTAGCCCACGAAATTCCAATTTTCTTACGTTTTTTTGCAATTTGCTGGTCAGTATTAAGTTGTACGTCGATCAAAATATGATTCGCGGCCGTAACAAATATGTATTTACAGAATTATAATCATTAAAGTCATCAACACAACTCTCTAAGACCACGTAAGTCCGAAGAATGATAATTTCATGAAACAGTTATTCTTTGGACTTACATGGTCTTAGAGAGTTGTGTTAATGACTTTAATGATTATAATTCTGTAAATACATATTTGTTACGGCCGCGAATCATATATTAATCAACGTACATCTTAATACTGACCAGCAAATTGCAAAAAACCTAAAAAAAATTGAATTTCGCGGGCTACCCTGGCGCTTTCGCCTTAACGTGAAAGCGCAACAAACAATCATACAAAAAATCAAACCTTTTCTCTTTAAAATATTAGCTTAGATAAAATCATCACAAAGGAACGTTTAAAGCTCCTTCAAACAGGCGCGACACGCGATATAATCGCGCGCGACATAAAAGCGCCGCTCGTTGCGCGACTTGCGGTACCTTCGTGTCGCGTGTCGTGTCGCGCCTGTTTGAAGGAGCTTTTAAACGGAATTTAAAATTACTAGGGGACGGTGTTGACGTGAAATAAACAAGTGACTATCAAGTGTGAGAGCTAAAAGGAGCTAACTGCATTAATTAATTAGTGCTTCGAGCGCGGCGTGCACCAGATAATCTTGTGACACTTTCGGCTTTTACTCGATTTACTTGCTTACCTAAACTGTGATATTGTGTCGTGGAGTGAGTTCACAGTTTTGGGTCATTTTTCTTTAATTTTTTTTTAGCATATTCATGGCTTGGTATACGAAGACGTTGCCTTTTGTCCCTTTCGTCTCCAGTAGCGAGAGAATCGCGGCGATATTATCGTCGTGCCACGTATTTATATGACACTCTCTTAGAACGTATCCGAAGGTGGCGATATCATTGCGGCGAAAATTTGATGACACGACGAATCTATCGCCGCGATTCTTTCGCTCGTGGAGATGGGCCAAGACAAAAGCAGACAAATTAATCAAAAGGTAATTAAATCTAAGTAAAAGCGTGTCCTCGCTGGAACGCGCCTTGTTTAATAACTTGATGTATTTATATAATACTAGCGGCGCCCCGCAGTTTTACCTGCGCAAGTTTCTATAAAAAAAATCTGGAGAGAGCCACCCTAAAAATAGCCCACGACCTATTCTCAGATCTACCAAATATACCCAAAAACAATCATAAAAATCGGTCAAGCCGTTTAGGAGGAGTTCGTTAACAAATACTTTGACACGAGATTTTTATATATAAGATATATATACTTTATTGTACACCAGAAATGCATAACAAAACATACAAGTAACACTACAAAACGCACAATGGGTGGCCTGATCGCTTTCTGCGAACTGTTTCAGGCAACTGGCAGGTACTAAGTAACTTGTTTTTTTTTCCTTTATATTTTGTAGTTAAAACGTAACATCGTAGACATATGTCTACGATGCTACGTTATCTATTAGTAGTCTATTTGGCGTAGCAGTAATATTACTGCTACGCCAAATTGACTACGTACGCTACGAGCCCACGCTACGCTACGAGCCTACGCAGCAAGCCTACGCTACTACGTAGGCATTGCTACGCTGCATAGGAATCGCTACCCTTCGTAGACATGCTTCTTCTTTCAGTGTCTCTCCAATAACTGAATGTTGGCCATGAACTCCTAATATTTCTCCTTGACCTTTGCGAGGCATTGCCATTTCGTAGACGTTGGTACACCTATATTTTTATCGAACCCACTTTTATGCTCGTTATTTATTATAATTTTCGAAATAATGTACGGCTAAATGAATAATAATATTAAATAATATACACTACAATACTGAAAAATATTAAATGAAATAAACATGTATAAATTAACTCAAACAGTAGATAATTAGGTATTAATTCATTTAACGTCATGAACGTTTTATTCAAGTTTTCGAATAACTTTTTAAAGTAAGTAATTTAAGAATGTGTGTGATTTTCTTACTGCATGAAATAAATGTTTAAGGAATGTTATAAATGTTATAAAAAGTGTAACTGTAATATTTGTGCTTATTGGGAATAAATAGCTTTATGGTTCTTTTTTCGGTTTTATGCTCGAGTCGAGCCAATAATAGTGATAAGGAAAGTACGACAAAGTTTTTTTAACTCATTAATCTCCGCTAATGAGACAATTGATTTTCTATTGTATCGTAACACATAGGTTACGCGCGGAGCTTGACCGGTTAAACTAATTTAGCAATAATGTTTGAATAATTTCTACCTAAAATTCTCCTCAAGCCAATTAGAGCAAGATGCTGTAGTACACAAAAACACGCAAATACCTTTGTTCAAACTTTATACTTAAATAGAAACACGTATTGCGCACTAATTAGCACAAAGCTGCGTTTAATCTACGACACAAATTGCAGCGGGAGTGTCTGACACTTGTGAATAATTACATTCGCGCTGCACGCTGCACGGTGCAGTATTTAATTAAAGGATCACCTGCATATATGTACTTACTAACTTATTTTATACAACGTGAGTGTGAGTTTGTTTGTTCTGCTTTCATGCCTTTCAAGAACTTTCAAGTTAAGACCAACAGTTAGATGATAAGGAAGGCAGTATTATTTGTTCATATATGTAGATTTTATACAGTCGTTACGGGTAGTCAGATGCCCGAAAGTCTGACATCCAGTCTTGCCAAGGGGTATCGTATTACCCAGTAACTTGGTTGTAGAGGTCAGATAGGCAGTCGCTCCGTGTAAAATACTGGTATTCAGCTGCATCCGGTTAGACTGGAAGCCGACCCCAACATAGTTGGGAAAAGGCTAAGCAGATGATGATGACACGTAGATATAAAAACTTTAATATAATGTCATCTCCACCTTCTATAAGTACACTCAATTCGTCAGTTTTGGTTACAGCCGGTCGATTCTGTAAAAATCTCACTGTGAAAACTTAGGTGAAGTGAGTTTGTTTTTGGTAGGAATTGACACTATTGACAGCTCACTCCACGCTCACTTCATCTAAGTTTTCACGGTGAGATGGTTACAGCCGGTCGATTCTGTAAAAATCTCAATGTGAAAACTTAAGTGAAGTGAGTTTGCTTTTTCTAGGAATTGACACTATTGACAGTGAGCTGTCAATAGTGTCAATTGTTGTTGTTCAAAACTGTTGTTTCCATCAAGTTCAAAATAATTTTCCTAGAAAGTCCTTATAAAGTTCTACTTTTCAGATTTTTTTCATATTTTCTAAACTGACAGTGAGCTGTGAATAGTGTCAATTCCTAGAAAAAGCAAACTCACTTCACTTAAGTTTTCACAGCGAGATTTTTACAGAATCGACCGGCTGTAACCATCTCACCGTGAAAACTTAGGTGAAGTGAGCGTGGAGTGAGCTGTCAAAAGTGTCAATTCCTACCAAAAACAAACTCACTTCACCTAAGTTACTTCACCTAAGTTTTCACGGTGAGATGGTTACAGAATCGCACTGCAGAATCGCACTGCTGTCCCGTGTAACAGAGCCAGCGCCATCTCACGCTTTAAAAAGTTGTTCCAGAAATTCTCGGTAGTAACCCAGATGTTACTACCGAGAACTTCTGGCCATTTTGTAAATCAATTCATACGACTTCCACAAAGAGAAACAGTAAAATAAATAATTTCAGGAATCACAGTTTTATCCTCACAGTCGTTCGCAGCTTTCTTTTACTAAGCGCGTATCTTTTATGAGCATCGATAGTACAGTCACGGGCAAAAATACCTTACATTTACGCAAAACACAAAAGCGATTTTCTCGAGAAATTACGACTGCAATTTTGAGAAAAAGAAGACAATTTATTATTATTTCCTTTATTTCTCTTAGGGTTGAGTTTTCAATCGACAGATAAGTTTTATTCGTAGAATAAAATTGACGTCTAAAAGATTTTGTATGGAAGAACTGTCAAAAATTCAAAACTATTTATCTGGCGTTGGAAAACCAGATCTTACACATTTTTAGAATATAAAATCATTTAAAAATATAAAAATTGTAGCCTCTCGGTGTTCCCGACCTAGCTAGGTTGGGGTCCCAAGTTATAGTCCGCGCGGAACTAGTTGGCTGCGCCTGGTATGTAAGCGGTGGGACGGAAGGGCAGGGGCGCCTTGTCATGACTCAGTACGTGCGTTGCGAACAATAGGCAACCCCGCCGCCCTCACCCCCGGCCTCACCCAAGGCGCGGCCAACTAGTTCTGTGCGGGCTAAGTCAGGGCTCCAGAGACAGGAGCCGTGTCTAGAAGTACCGTTTTTTTTTAATCAAGCTCTTGATCCAGCTGACGACGACTAGATCCTCCTCAGGTTTTGGTTGAGCCTCTTGGCTATTAACCGTTATTATTATTATTCAAAATACCTATTACTTATAAGCATGATTTCGAGAATACCCTGTTCGTAACACTATAATTTTTTATTAATACTTAAGGAGAAAATTGCTTTTGAATGCGTCAGTCTTACACTGACGTAGACAGTCAGAAGTCCAAAAGTCTGACAGCCAAACTTACTAAGGGGCATCATGTCATCCAGTAACTGGGTTGTCGAGGTCAGATAGGCAGCCGCTTCATGTAAAATTTTGGTATTCAGCTGCATCTGCAATAATAGTATTGCAGCTGAAATAGTTGGGAAAAAGCTAGGCAGATTGATTGTAAGTGTAACGGTTTTATGCTCAGGACTGTACGTAAACCCTGGTTTACACGAATGTATGTCGCAGCTTCCCTTAAACAGTAATAGGTATTTTCCGTTTATGTTCATGCGGAAATGAAAGGCAAACAACGGCATCTATTTACTTCATAAAATTGTACGCGAAATAATCGAGTTGTATGCGAAAAGTAAAGGAAAGAAGAGATGTAGCATGTTGTTTGCTTTCATTTTGTAAATTAAAAAGTTTTTTTGGGAGTGTAAGTAAGTGTGCATAATTTTTAGGTGGATTGGAGTTTTATGACTGCTATTTACTGGGTATTTATGATAATTATGTAAGGTGAATGTGTAAAATCCGACGGATTTAAAAAAAAAAACTTAATCCATTGCTTTGAATGTTTGAAAAATTCATCTGATCAACAACGTAAATAACGCAATGAATGTTGTGGAATTGTCGTGTGTTACGCAATTACCCCCGTTGGTTTACTGGAAGTTAATAAAATATAAGTGTTTTAATGTATTTTGCAATAAAATCCACTCCTTCTTCCTGCTAATTTCCAAAAAGGAACTTAAAAAACTCGTTGAAAGAAAGCTAAAATATTCCATAAAGAAAAACAAAATTATAGCCAAAATAAAAGAAATACCTCAATAAAGTAAAAGCAGAAAGATAAAAGATCCGGTTTCATATCCGCCAATGTATTCCTATCCTAATCAGCTGTCAGCTGCAGACTTGAAGCGAGTATACTTGTGCAAGTTTGACAGGCCAATCAAACTTTCCGTACGTCAAATAATAACGAGTTTGTAAACGTTATTAATTGACTTAAGTCAAGGCCATCATTTTCCAATTGTAACTTAAATAAAACGCATTCTTATTTGACAATAGTTATCGCCATTTTTGACGTAAAAGCATGCGTCAAGTGGATGTGAAAGAACCCGCCTTTAGTCTCCACATATTCGAAATCAAACTCATTTGTTCAAAGATAAGAAACCTTTTTAGGGTTCTATACCCAAAGGGTGCCAACGAGACCCTATTACGAAAGCTCCGCTGTTCGTCCGTCTGTCAGTCACAGGGCTGTGTCTATTGAACCGTAATAGGTAGACAATTGATATTTTCACAGCACTACTATACTACGGGTATACAAGAAAGGTGTTTTCTTTTATTGAAGTATTTAAATATAAGTAGATGTGGTGTTTAATATTGTACGGTGGTATGGAACACTTCGTGTGTGAGTCCGGCTCGCACTTGGCCTATATTAATCTTATATATAAAAACCTCGTGTCACAGTGTTTGTTATCGAACTCCTCCGAAACGGCTTGACCGATTTCTATGATTTTTTTTTGTGTATATTTGGTAGGTCTGAGAATATGTCGTAGGCTATTTTTTATACCACTAGGTGATAAGGGTGGCCATTGGCCCTCCAGATTTTTTTGGAATCGAAACTTACGTGGATGAAATCGCGGGGCACAGCTAGTACGAATATAAAAATCATGAAATACAGGTTTTTAAAAGTAATGTGATACATATTAGTATCCACAGCATTTGTCATGATTTTAACTCGCCTGTTTAGCCACCACAATAGTTCAGCTGAGTGTTATTGGAATACAAGGCCTCTTTGTAGTCCCGAGAGGCCATCAACTCGATGGCCGACGGGCTATAATCGGTTCTAATTGGATTCATAACTTGCTATCGTTTAGAATTTCAATTTGCACGATAGTGGGTATATACTTTTCTGGGTAAGAACTGCCGATATCCAACTATCCTACAGTACCCGGCGATAAATATTGCACATTGCATATTGCACAAAGAATAAAAATAATTATCAAAAGAAGCATATCATAATTGTTTTAACAGCTCCTAATAGATACCGGACTGTTTGTATTTCGTGCGACAGAGATAACGCTCTACGAAGCCGAAATTAGCCGATTGTCTCTTTCCAAAGGTCGATGTGCAATATTTATCGCCGGGTAGGTACTGTACCAATATCATAAACGCGAAAGTTTTTGAGGATGGATGGATGGATGTTTGTTACTCTTTCACGCAAAAACTACAGCACGGATTTAGATGAAATTTGGCACACAGACAGTTTATAACCAGGATTATCACCATAGATCGGAGTAGGTAGATTGAACTGGGGTCATTGATCCGAAACGTATATATTACTATGGACATTCCTCCGGAATTGGTGGTAGTCAGAATTTCATTAGTTAGCCGAAATTTATATCTATCTATAAAAGATCTAGCCATAAAAGGCTAAAAATAAAAAATAAATATTAAAGCTTCGATCGGAATTCGATTGTTTTTATTATTCAACAGATAAATAATGAATTAATTTAGTTTTGATACCTTCCTTTAAATTTTGAATTGAGTAGTAATAATATCACTACCAACATTAACAATATTTAATTGAATCCGGAAATACCGGAATTATTTTCCGGAAAAATGGCTTATCCATGTTATTCTTTCTGTGGGCATTTATGATACAAGTACCAAAAATCAATCTACCTGCTCCGACCACTGATTATCACATAGGCTATTTTTTATCCCGATGTTCCCACGGAATCGAAACTTATGCGGGTAAAACTGCGGGGCGCTGCTAGTGTACTACAAAGATCTCGGTGTGAAAACTGAAAACTTAGGTGAAGTGAGCTGTCAATAGTGTCAACCCCTAGCCCCCGGTCTGTTCTGTCATAATCACCTTTAAAATTTAGGTGAAGTGAGCTTTCATTCCATCTAATGCTTGGTATTCCTAGCATCAGTCCCCAATTTACCGATCTCTATCATCCGGATCACCTGATGGACAGATTTGTAACCATATTATTTTTATTTAAAGAGCGGTCGTGAAGTTTCTTACCCGTTCTTCTCCATAGGTACCTACTACGCTTTGGAATGGGCTACTAGCTTCATCTTTCTGACTGACTGACCCCTTGACAGTTCAAAAGTGCCTGTGGTTGGTTTATTTGAAATAAATGCTTTGAGTTTGAGATGACAGGAAATGGCTGGTTGTGGCTGGCCACATATTTCTCTGGGGAAATATGAAACAAAGGAAGGTCAGCAAAGGAAGGTAAATCCAGCAGTGAGTGGAAGAAGGCTGCCAATAATATAGATGATAATATGCCGTTTGAATTATATCACAGACTAAAAATATCTTGTGAAGTCGTAATGGGTGACTGATTTACCTCCAAAGTCTCACCGAACTTTACGAGACACTTAAGGAGTCGTTCGTGAAAGTCGTTCTCATGCTACGATACACTTTGAAGTGGCAGACATAGCATGAACGGCACGGTTATTTAAAATTTAAACGTGTGTTAGAACTTGGCCGTGGTTAAGTTCGAAAGTACAGACGCCAGCCCATAAAGCTACCCAAAACTGTCAAATTTTCCCAATCAACTCTGAACCTTAAGCTTTAGCGCTAAAGACTCCTACAAACAGGCGCGACACGCGATAAAATCGCGTGCGACACAAAGGCACCGCAAGTCGCGCAACGAGCGGTGCCTTTGTGTCGCGCGCAATTTTGTCGCGTGACGCGCCTGTTTGAACGAGCCTTAATTCTGTCTATTTCTGAATTCACTCACTCTCAAACTTCAAAAGAATTCAGCTGAAATCAAATTATTTCAAAACCAGTCCAAAATCCATTATTCCAGGTCAAAAACCTCCTACAAATTAAACCTTACTTTAACAACCTCAAGAGCGCAAGCTCATTCGTGTAACAGCTTCAATTACTAAAATAGCTATTAATTAAGTAAATGTTAATTAGTCTACCACTTTCAACTGTAATTACCATTATGAAAATATTAATTTCGCAAAACTAGTGTTGTTCCGACTAGTGTTGTTGTGTTGTTAGTGTTGTTCTTGTATCAACAGAAAATAAACATCGTTTGATGAAAAATAAATCGAGCGAGACGTCTTTGCCTTTGAGTCGGTATCGTGTACACAGGGACGGTAAATACTGTGTTTGTTAGTTCTGTGATGTATTTAGACTTCTAATGGCTTTTATTCGTGGTGTATTTATGTTTTTTTTTAAAGGCCTCAGTTTGTTTTGGGACAATTAACAATTTCCGTAACCAAATTTTTTAAGGCCCCGAATTTCCAGCGTTCGTTTTTCTATTCCTATTCTTATTATTCTTTTCAGATGTAAAGTGGGAGCGGTTGTTGCCAAAAGCAATTCAGTAACTCAATATTACTCAATGCATTTTCATTTCGGCACACAATGCAAACATAAAGACGGTCCTCTCGAGTTTAAATTAAAAATCGATTGGAGGGAGTAATCGATTCAAAAATAATTTGAATCGACTAAAAAGCGCTCGTGTACTATATCGATGGTGCTCTCGAGTGCCATTGTCGAGTGGAACTGGCACGCAACATCCCCCCGCAACGTTCCACTTTTGAATCTGGAGAACCGAGGCGGTTTCAACGACTTTTTACGTTTATTTTTTTATTTTACTTCTCTACAGAGATTGCGGTCAGGTTTTGCTGGTGTTATGAATCGTTTTGATTATTATGTTTGCCAGTGTTGCCAGTGTTGTGTTGTACGATTTCCAAACTCATTTATTTCACAAACAATAGTAAGTTTATATTTAAGTAAAGCCTTTTGTGTTTGTTGTTCTAATCCCTTTAGCGATGGGATGGAGAAATAATAACGCTTAGATAAATAAAATAAAGGGCTGAGTGAAAGTGCTAAGAGCAATAAATGTCGGGGGTTTGATGAGTACTTGATTATTTCATGGTTCTCGTTTCCCTAAAACTAATCCGGAGTGTAGGCGTGACAATCACACCTCTCTATACTAATCTCAATTAAGACTGACCGAATGTTTATGGCGGTCGTTTCGAACTTGACCGTTTCCCGTTAGCGCTGGTCGCGATGAGTGCTCTCCGCTCGCAGAACAATTTATGAGCTAACGCATGCGACATGTTGACCGACAATTGTGACCTGAAAAAGAAAAATGGTGGAATGATTGTTGCCTGTGTTTGCATGTTTTTTTTTAATTTGATTTATGTATGTAAATTGGCTGGTGTTGTATAAGAGTGTTCGAGAATCTAATGGTGTGCGATTTGAAAGGGTCCTGTCCATGTGTTTTGTAGCGTGCTATAGACTGATGATGATTCGTGTTGACTTTTTAAAGTGAAAACTTCTTTCTGAACAGTGAACGAAACTGAACCGTCACGCTCGGGTGGGTGACGCTGAATCGGGTATACTTGGCTCCAGTCGGTCGGTGACGCTTCTTCTTCTTCGTGTCGCTGGCACGACTGTATTTTAAAGGTTCCTTCAAACAAGAGCGATACGACACTCGACACAAAGGTACCGCAAGTCGCGCAACGAGCGGTACCTTTGTGTCGCGCGCGATTTTATCGCGTGTCGCGCCTGTTTGTAGGAGTCCCAAAACTTTGCCACTTCCTTCTACTCGGCCCCAGTCGTAAGTGTTCATTTCTACCGTGATTGTCATAAGAATCCGCCCCTAAGACGACCGACTGACCAATACACCGATTTTTTTTTCGTTTTGTACCACTTTCAGGTTTTCCTAGTTTGTTTTTTGTTTTTTTTTACCTTCATATACAATTTCAATTGCACGTCTTTTCAACAGACGCATCCATAAGAACATTGAACATTGCATGCACTGCATGCACGTTTAACGACTTCGTATCTATTTTAAAAGTTTTCTCTGACTTCCAATCACTTCCAATAATATTTTCATTCTGACAGCGACTTTCGGGAAAGTACACAAGGCCTTGCGTTATTTCACTTAATTTAATCTGAATGACTAAAAGCTCGAAAAACTGTGGCCATATTTGTAGGTAAGTTGTAGGTACCTACTTTATATTTATCTAGAGGCGTAATACCGTGACCTATCATATCATACTGAGCTAACAGGCGTAACGAAACTGACAAAAGAACTTTATAAATAATAACACTGGCCAACAGCCAACCAGTCTGACAATACGTGCGATAATAAACGCCTAATTATATTAGACGTACCTACCTAAAAACAAATGAGATATAGAAATTTAAAATGTAGGTACTGTGTTGCTATTTTGTTTTTGTAAAGAGAAAGCGCCTATGTGTTCTTTATTTAAAATCTTGTTTCCAATTGATTTTATTTCCACATAAACAAAACATCAACTTTATTACAGTGTAAATTAAGTTGATTTCAGAATGACTAGAACTATAGAAAAAGTCATACAGATGTTGAAGTTGTAGCGCTAACTGAACTTTACGTGTTGTGTGTTGTGGCATTAACAGTTATTTTTCCAAAACACATAATTGCTTACACTTTTGGAAACAAGATTGCGAACGTTGTCTAGGTTAGTTACATTTCCTGGTGCGGCGAAAATTTGCGTTTTTTTTTGTTTAGCCTATACTTTCCCCTGGGCAGTCTTTTTAGGCACTCCAGTCCCGCGCCACCACGAACAAGTCCTCGCGATATGCGTCCAGGTTATCTCGCCACCTCTTTCATGACCGCCCTCGCGGCGGCGCCGTCCATGCACCCATTGTGTGGAGAGTTTTGCCCAGCGCATTCGCGTTATCGAATCGAAAAGACTTATCGCGATAACGGTTGTTCAAGTAGGTATGAGCCAAGTCATCAAACCACGAAGAATTCGGGCGAACTCGTTATTATTTGGTAAAAAATCTGGCAGACAAAACCAAGAAAAAAAGAAACAAATGATCGCGGTCAAATTATATCTACTAAAGAAAAATGTCCGTGTTCCTATTTTAATTTTGTAAAGCCACTTCACACGTGCAGTGGTGCGCGTTATTATGTGGGTCTGGATAATGTGTCGTTAAATTATTTAGAAGCAAGTTTTGTTTATCTACTTTCGTAATAATTTTCCTATTTTTAAATATAAGGCGAGCATTGACACCATAAAAGAGGCTATTTCCTTTTGATGATACTGCTGTGCCGCAAGCACGACAAAAAAAATCCATGCCGTAAGTTGTTTGTGAAACTTTTCATAATACTGGCGAAAATGCTTTATATTAGTAAAAGCTTTTTCACTGATAAATTGTAACTATTCTACAAATCCCATTCACAAAAGAAGGCGACGCGTGAGGCGTTCAACAAAATTAACACAAGCTATAAAATTATATTAAAAAATAAATAAAATTATCGTGAGATAAAAAAAAAACAAAAAAAAATCATTAAGTTTACCGTCAAACTCCGAAATCTTGATGCGAACCGGACGAGCGGAAAGGCGAACCAAAGAAAAATAATAACTCTGAATAGTTTAGACAGAACTATAAAATAAAGATAATATGCTAGGTACATTAATTTTATGACACCTACATTCTGCGACAGGCGCGACGCGACTTGGTGGTCTATGAAAACTTCATGGGAAATTGTTCTAACGGAGTCGCGTTACGCCTGTCTGTAATATTTTTTTCAAGTTTTGTTTTGAGATAGTTATACTATACGTCCCGTCGGTCTATCGTACGAACAGTTATTTGCGGAGGCTGAAAGATGTTTATAAACAAATAAATACTTGAATGAATGGAATAAGACGCGAGATAAAGCCGACATCACACTTGTTGGACCGCTACCACTGGGGTAACATTTCAGTGCCGTTATAATAAATTTGACAGTTTTCTAGCACGTGGAGGGTCAAAAATGTGGCCCTAGACAAACAAAATGCTTACGTGAAAGACGACAGACGAGACTTACACTCTTCACGTAATGGCGCCTCTTATTGGCCCGGTTACTCAGCGTGTAAATTAAAAAAAATCTAGCTAGCCAGCTTTCTGGCGTGGAGTGCTAAAAATCTGTTCCTTGCTTTAAAACCGTACGATATAAATGGCCCTTTGGGAAAGTCGCACATGTGAGGCGAGAAACACGATTACGTAATGTGGTCAGAGAAACGTGCGAAGGCGCGAGACGTAGCGGCGTGATATATGAGCGGTTTGAATTAATTCGGAATGCGCTGTAGATTATTATCGTGTGTGAAGTGTGTTCGCGGCTGATAAATTGTTGTTTTTTTTATTTGTCGGTTGAACTGTGTTTAGTCAAATGCGATTGTTGTTTCAGCGATTCAAAAGTTTAACTTTTTGTTGATATTACTTGAGTCAAATCCATTCATAGGATCCCCTTTTTATGTCAATGTTAATTGATACCAAACGGCTACATAATAAAAACCAAGAGAGCACTAACTTTGCTGGTTTTTTATGGTCTAAGCAGCAATTCTAAAACTAATTAAAAAATAGTACTTTCGATTAATTGGAACTCTTGATTTTTAATTTACTAGACTAATATGACAGCTGCGATCGACCTTTTTTGTCATCATGACATTACTACTGTTTATTACTACGCAGCTGTTTATTTTAGCTTAGCAAATTATAAATCAGAGAATCCCCTGATTCTATTCCTTGAAGAAACAATGAAGAGGATAATAACTGCCTGTAAATCTACCAGGATAAATCTCTACTATTTAAGGGGCTTACAGGACCTAAACAAAAAAAAAACGCAAGTTTTAGAAACAATAGAAGTATATGATCGACTACAGTAAACAAAATCAGAAAAATATATGATATTCTTCAGGATATAAGCTAGATAGATAGTGTGTCGAAAACATAATACAACTAATTTGATACGATAGAAAAAAATCATGAAGATACCTCTAAAAACTTTCTTTTTACAATAAAAACCATACTAATATACATACAATCATTCTGATTTTATGTCAGATTATTCTACAAACAACATACTAAAGTATGTTGTTTGTAGAATAATCTGATCTCTGATCTGATCTGATCTAACTGATACTAGTGTTAAAATTTTTTAGTCCAAGCAATAGATTTTTTGTAATTAAATATTGCTTCATATTTTGCAATAAATTACCAGCGTTGTGTCATCGCGCTTCTCTTCCTTTTCTATGCAGTCCGACAGTGATCGTGCTTTAGGTCATGTGTGCCAATTAAAAAAAAAAGGATATTTAAAGCGAGAAAATTGCCACTACAGCGGGACAGCACGTACGCGTGCTCAGCGCATACGCCTCTGACAAATAGTCGGAAACTGTTAAAACTACGGACCAATGGCGGTAATTTATTGCAGCTACGAGCGACGCTCCATAGTTCGTACTACGCTCGGTAAAAATCCTATGGGATCGCTACCAACGGTTGTCGAACTATTTCTCGATTGAAATATCGGAATTTGAATACCGTTTTGGGATATTGGGCCTCGGTTCAGCGGAAAATGCATGTATTGGTTTATGTTTTGATTCGATTTTCGTTGGATATTGTACATTTGTTTTGTTGGTTCAATTTTAGATTAAGCTATCGCATGTTCGTGGTTCTGCGGCGCTATTCTGTAAAAATCTCACCGTGAAAACTTAGGTGAAGTGAGCGTGGAGTGAGCTGTCAATAGTGCCAATTCATAGCAAAAACAAAGTCACATCATCTAAGTTTTCACGGTGAGATTTTTACAGAATCGATCGGCTGGGCAAGCTAGTTTCCGGAAAATCTTTGTGCTCCGGAAATGATAACAAAGTCTTTGATCAAACGTCAAACGCAGTACTGTGGAGTAAATACAGGGTGGCATCGACGCGCAACTTGTTACCGTGGATTTAGTACATGATTCTGAACCAAAGAAAAATCTCCCGTTTTATAGAAAAGTGCAACTTACGCGGTGAAAATATATGAACACCATGTTATTTAATTCATTGTAATCAATGTACAATTTAGCTTAATAGTTTTTCTTCCATCTATGTCCTGTTTCATTTAACTGTGTTTATTATCTGCGCATAATGTAGTGCATGCTGTGCTTTTCTGTAAGTGATGAGGCACTTAGACTTAAGTTTTCAATGTAGAAATTACAAATTAACATTGTTGAAAAGCCTAACAAATAACACACACATAACAGCATTTTTTTATATCTTGCAAATATTTCATCGCAGAGGGCGGTCAGAATCTATGGTTTCAGTTTGCGCATGGTTGTCCCTGCCATCCGATATAATAACGTTACGTTTCTTAAACTAAACGCTAAAATATCAAACGCTAAATAAATGTAAATAACACAGTCTTAATACAACGTGATACTTTTTTACAAAATAAACTAATACTGTTTCTCGAAACTGAAAATTTTGTTGATTAATATCAGAAGGGTAATTCTCGTAATTTCTATAACGCTAAATCTGTCAAAATGCCTTTAATTTCCCTACATTTTTGACTTTGACGTTTTTAATTACGGGAACTGGCGGGCATACTTTATTTTCACTGAAGCGACATTTGATAAATCTATTAAAATGCCATAAAACCTATTTAGTGAATGAGACCATTACTATCAAAAGACCACGCATAAACTACGCGCAAAGGTAATTTATTTTGTCCGCCAATACCTTTTTGATCTTTATA
Source organism: Luperina testacea (assembly GCA_927399505.1). Classification (NCBI taxonomy): domain Eukaryota; kingdom Metazoa; phylum Arthropoda; class Insecta; order Lepidoptera; family Noctuidae; genus Luperina; species Luperina testacea. The sequence continues at coordinate 17,015,761 of OV656770.1, read as the reverse complement.
CCTCATTATTCTCCAACCCGCAGTCTTGTTACAAAAATATTATTTACATTTATTACGTGCACAATTATAATAATTTATTTGACACATTCGTGTCGGCTATATTAGGGTACCTGGCGTGTTTCCAGGTGAACTAGTAATACGCCACAGATAATATATTTTATGGAGGTGCAACGGAGTTTGTTTACTCTATGCTTCGTGCATCTAGGTGAAATATCTATGAATATTTTGATTCAGAATTTGTGTTATATTTATCGCGTTTTGATGGGTTATTAGTTGAGCTTGTGGTTTTTACAGTTCTAACATAAATTATTCAAATGAATTAATTGGATTCACATTAAGATCTCTATTTATCTTTGTGAAAACTTGCTCAAAGAAACAGATGTACCAAACAAAACAAAACTGTCAACTATCTTGTTTGGACATTACCTAAAACATGTTTTTAATCACAATATCTCAAAGCTTGAAAAACATGAAAAAATATATAATACACATTACATACCTAAAACGCATTAATTTCACGCGATCTGCATCGGACATCATTTTGAACAAAAAACAAACACGTAAATCATTGCACACCTAATTTAAAAGCTCATTTATAACAGGCATAAAATTGCATCTTTTACATTTTTATCTCATTAAATACATTTAATATTTTTGCTCACAATACAAGGACAAAAGTTATGACGTTTGCGAAGTTTATAACCCAGCTTTTGCTCGCATCTTTGTCCGTTTGTTTTAATAAGGAAACTGCAAGACTATACTTGTTCTTCCAGAGACACAACTACTCGTAAACTACGGGTATTTTTATTTCGATGTCATTCTACATAAACAACATAAACAACGCTTGTCTTTTCTTCTATCTCTTTTTATCTTAGTACAACGAAGTAGGTACGTAGCAGAACTCCTTTGATCTATCGAAAACTGGCTCTTGGAACCCAAGGTATTGGAAAAAACCTTTACAATTCGCGTTAAGGCTTCTACAAACAGGCGCGACACGCGATATAGTCGCGCGCGACACAAGGGGACCGCTCGTTGCGCGACTTGCGGTGCCTTTGTGTCGCGCGCGATTTTATCGCGTGTCGCGCCCGTTTGAAGGATCCTTTAATTCAATGTAGATACGTTTAAAGGGGAAAGCGCCAGGGTAGCCTGCGAAATTCAAATTTTCTTACATTTTCTCATTGTGCTTAGTTCATAATTATAACCCTATTTATTCATATTTCTTGAAACAACCCTCGTAAGTGTTACATATAATACCTATGAATAATAGGGATTATATACACTTAGAGGGTTGTTTTGATGATTTCAATGATTATAATTCTGTAAATACATGCTTGTTACGGTCGCAAATCATACTTTGTTCAATATACAACCTGACACTGACTTCCAAATTGCAAAAAAACGCAGCTGACAGCCCAGGGTGCAGGGCTCTCAGCCCTACTACTGCTTAGCTGACTGGCCTTTCACCAAGGTATGAATTATAAAACGCTAACATTTCAAGATAATTACTGACTATGACGAGCCGGAGAGTAAAATGTTATAACGACCTATTTGATACTAAAATCTAATAAAATTAAATAAGATTATACTATCAACAAAGTATAATTTTCCCTGGCAACATTAAAATTGTATATTTGTACGTAAGTTATCGTGGGCGGATTATTTATAATGTCTTCATGTCGACAGGTTAGTCCGCTTTGATGTCGGCGCGCCATTAATTATTCTCCTTTAACTTGTTTTGTTTATATAAGAAAACAACGAGAAATAATTAAATTGGATCTTAAGGATGTTAATAATACGTAAATATTGTGCGGCTTTAAATACTTTTGGGAATAATACACATAAAGGTCGTAATAAGATCTCATGATTTTCAATTTTTTTTATTGTTTCGGGAAATGATCCATTTTTGGTTATTCTTTGTGGTAATTCAGATTTCCTTTTTTAGTTTTTGGTATTTCTTTAAGGCATGTGCTGCAGGGTAGCCCGCGTAATTCAAAATTTCTTGCGTTTTTTTTGCAATTTGCAGGTCAATGTCAGGTTGTAAATAATAATTGCAAAAAACGTAAGATAATTTGAATTTCGCGGGCTACCCTGGCGCTTCCCACTCAACAATTAATTTACTGTATCTTTAACGTCTCCAGGACGTTTTCCGTTGTCTCACAAAAAAAAACAAACCCATCTACAGAAACGTCTTCTATTTACTTAATCTTACATATTTCAGCCACGCACACATCGTTTGTCTACCATATACGTATGTCTAAATATAATATATTATCTGTGCTATCCGCCATTGTTGCCGAAACACATGTTGTGGTGTATACGGCGACGACACTTGCTTCTTTTGTATCTCGATTTGGTAATAAAAGCTTATCATTTACGCTGATCTGAAGGTAAACGAAAATGGGATGAGTGATTTTGTTTTGTTTGGTATTCATTGCATAAGTTTATTGGGTAAAGTGAAAGATTGATTGTCTAGCTAGACGCGATCTATTCTGTAAATATCTGACGGTGAAATCTTAGGTGAAGTGCAGATCTGTCATTCCACCTGATGCTCGGGATTGACACTATTGACAGTTCGGGTCTCCCTTGTTTCATCGAAAAGAAATTGCCAAATTATCACTTTCCAAACAATGTTCCGCATAATTTCATTTGCCAAACCATTACTTAGCAAATAAACTTTTCACAAAAAATTGTAACGCAAACCTAATGTTTTGCAAGTGAACGTTTAAACAATAACTTGCTTACCAACTAGTACTTTTACCAATTTTAATTTAGTCAAATATTTCAGTTGGTATAACATATTTTACGCAAAATAAAATAAGCCAAATATTTAGTACAGTCGGGGCCCCTATTTCTGTCTGCCTATGATTTCAATTGGCCCTGTTTAATATGATATGAGGTAAAGGTATTTGTATTCTCATTCGGTCTCCCTTGCATCCAATGTCGACGGAGCCCCGCTTTGCGGGCAACACGACAGGATCCCTGACAGCTCACTTCACTTAAGTTTTCACAGTCAAATTTTTACAGAACTGATCGACTGTTTTATAGTGATATTTTTTTAACTAATTACTTAGCAATTATCGGACACATGTCAAAAATTGAAGGTACTGAAGCAAATAGATTCTTGGAATAAACTTTAAATTAATCAATAACAACATTAATGATAGTGAACAAATTTCGTATTGGATTTTTACCTGGAATTAAAGGAAAGACAAAGAGTGTCTTAAGACAGTTTCTCAGTCTTTAATCTTTGCTAGATACTCCAACTAGAATCTAGAAACGATCGCTTTTCTTTTGTCCGTAAGAAGAATGAGCATAGTTTCGCTTCAGCGCCCCTTTACGCTAAATGTAGTTAGATCCCAAATTATTTATGACTTATGGTGGTGTCATGATACTCGGTAATTAATGGATACGACCCGAGAGAGACTTGCCTCGGAATAGATAATTTAAGATGTCAAGTATGTACAGACGCCAGCACATCGAGCTACCCGAAACTGTCAAATTTTCCCAATCAACTTTGAACCTTATGCTTTATCAATAAAGTTGAAATCTATTAAAGAAATTTGACAGATTATAGTGCCTTGATATGCTGGCGTCTGTACCTATCCCTTACTTAGGGATACCCAACTCATAAGCCTGATTTAAACACATTATTAATATACGCTCTTGAAATTAGGGCTCGGCTAAATGTTAATTTTCACAGGGTTGAGTAAAATGTAAGTTAATGCTTTGATAATTTTATTAATCTTATTTTAATTTCATTTGGGGCTGATTTTTCAATCATCTGATAACTTTATTCGAGGAATAATTTTGAAATTTTGACAGTTATTTCATACAAAAACTGTCAAACGTCAATTTTATTCCTCGAATAAAAGTTTTTTGGCGATGGAAAAATCAGCCCTTAGTTATGCGGTGATAGCTTAGCGGTTAATGTTCGTATTGTGAGCGTAAAGTCGTGAGTTCGTTTCCCACTCGTTAGGTTAATTTTCTTCTTCGTATCGCTCGCGTGACGTTATTTCAAATCTTGTTCGCCCAATACTTCGCCACTTTCACACAGCTCTAGATCCTCACCCTGCTTCTGTTAGACTACTTACGTGAACACATGTTTAGACATAATATCTAGCTTAGTTCTCCAATCAGCTCTTTACGTGTTAAGTAACCGAAAAAAAATCCTGGATAAAGTAAACCACATAACAGCAACATTTGATTTCATTTTACGTAATTACAAATCTAAATATAGAACACTCCAATCTTCAGTAAATAAATAAAACCTTTTTATATAAACTCGACGCCCACAGAGTTTCCCTCCAATTTTTTTTCTTCTATTGTGTTGCCAACATAAAAATTCCAAAGGCAGCGCCAATGAGGGGCGGAGGCGAGGCAGGGGTGCCAATTTTACAGCCCAATGGCGCGAGAGAGCCGATTGGAAAACGCTGATGACTATGTAGTGATTATACTCGCCGTGTTCTAATTTTGTGTGCGTGGTTAGGAACTTATAACGGCGCAGGATAGCCTTTACCAGGTGTGGCCATTGTATTAGTGGTTCAGCAGCTTCAATATAACCAGGGTTGTTCCGCAATATTTCGTCGTGGACATGGTACGACAGCGGCTCCCCTGACATCATCTGTCACCAGAACACAGTTACACAGGCGCCACGCATTCATCGCTGCGACGCTCTGCAAGAGTGACTGTCACCAGCCAGTGTCATTCATAAGGCCGCTTTCACATTAGGGCGTTAGCAGCGCGACAGTAGCGCGGCAGAAGCGCATTCCTTCACATTATAAGAACAGCCGCGCGTTAGCAGCGCCGCTACCGCGCCGCAGTTAAGTTCAGTGTGGCGCACTTCATTTCTAAAATGAATTCCGACGCTGAAACAACCTTGACCACCCGATGGAGAAGTACCGTGGCAGAATAACATGATATAATTAGGTACCTAAATAAAATAATAAAACCTACCCGCTGCACTTTTTTCGGACCCACTTTTATTTTCGAAATCAGGAATGCACATAATTCTTGCCAGTTATTCTTTTTTAGGGTCCTGTTGTTGTAATTGTTGCTTCTTGAGTCCCACAAAACAGGACGCATTTGAATTTCAGTAATAAATCGTTCGGTATCAAACTCGCTCATTGTGTAGTCTATAATAATTACGTACGTTTGCAAGTTTGCAACACTGGCTCATCGCCGACTGAGAGCACGCGGCGGCCGCGGCGGCAGCGCGCGACCGCCGCGCTTCTGTTTAAACTATGAAATTCTGACAGCGCGACAGTCGCGCGTCAGCCGCGCGACTGTCGCGCTGCTAAAGTCGCCTAAATGTGAAAGCGCTCTAACCGACCTTTTCGGTGATTTCAGTAACTTTTTAACAAAACGAAGGGCGCCACTTACTGCGCCGTCACATAATTTGAGTAGTTCGTAGATGGTTGTATTTTTACTAGGTAGGTTTAAAATCCATTCAATCCATCCATTTAGCTAGGAAGGTTTAAAATCCATTGTGACCTTTTTAATGTCAAAGTTCAGTTGAAAAGATTTATTCAGTCAACGTAATTTATCAAAAAGCGAATTTAGTTATGTATTTCAATTAATACTGTGTAATCCTATCACTCCCCCGTTTTGTTCATGGTGCAGCTGTTGTCAAATCACACGTTAAAACAAGAATAATATTGTAACAAGATTCTAATTATCATTATTTCTATCAACAGTAGCTTCTGCCCGCGTGTTTTAACATTCACTCTGCAATAGCGTAACTTTCGCTGAAAGAATTTTCGAAATCGGATCAGTAGTTCCGAAGGTTACACCGTACATACAAACTCACAAATGTTACCTTTATAGTTTTAACTGATATAAGATTGACTTATCATCATCTGCCTAGCCTTTTCCCAACAATGTTGGGGTTGGTTACCATTCTAAACGGATGCAGGTGAATGCCAGTGTCTTACATGGAGCGACTGCCTATCTGACCTCCACAACCCAGTAACCTACTGGGTAATACGATACCCCTTGGTAAGACTGGTTGTCAGACTTTCGGGCTTCTTAACGACTGTCAAAAACCTACGAATGACAGTTGGGACCAACGGCTTAACGTGCTTTCCGAGCCACTGAGGGATCTTGGTATGTAAATGGTCACCCACTGAGACACGCGTGCGTAGCTTTATCTGATGAATCGACCTGTGCGGCTGTTATTATTTAGCCAAGGGCCCATCTGATACAAGATTAACCAATCTTTATGAGCATGATTTGACAACAACATTCATAAAGCTAGTCTTATAAAGTAGCAAAAGCCTTTAGCGGCATAAAATTCCGTAGCCAAAATGTTCGGGACTTTGGACACATTATAAGCAACATTCACAAATTGACCTGGGAAAGTATGTGTTCACTTTGTAGTCTCACTTATTGAAACTCACGAGTATTTGGATTGATGTGGAAATTACAGTCCGACTTTCTCGAACGTTCGCCGGTTCAGAGTGATTGAGGGGGGCGTTTTGACGGGAATATTAAAATCTTTATTAAAGTGAATCGGCTGTAAGTTCTTGGGTGGATATTTTCTTGTAAGCTTATAACGGTACGTACCTAACATTTTTCTTTATTATGGTTAAAAGTTTCGTTGCAAATATTCTCGTACTGCGGAGTAATTACGTAACACACTATCAGTAGCAATGGGCTTTATTTTGACTGTTCAACAACATTCATTGCGTTATATTTACGTTGTTCAGCAGTCACGTTTCGAACATATGAAGCAATGGATTAACAAAATCCTTCAAAATAATTGATAGTGGGTCACGCATTTATGGTGCTGGACATGGAAATTACAATCGAACCTGCATAAACACGGTGGCAAGGATATCGACGCGCATCGATGTTTATTTTACAGAATTGGGCCCCTGTTACTACGGATTCACGACGTGATTCTGGACACCCCCGCGACATATTTTTTTGTTCGATTATTTAAAAAAAAATGTTGTTCCATACATTATGACCGCGTAGGATGAAGAATTACAACGCTAGGGGGTCTAGAATCATTTGCTGAATTGGCTGAATTCATGGTTACTATACAGAAGTGCGATTCTGTAACCATCTCACCGTGAAAACTTAGGTGAAGTGAGCGTGGAGTGAGCTGTCAATAGTGTCAATTCCTAGCAAAACAAACTCACATCACCTAAGTTTTCACGGTGAGATTTTTACAGAATCGACCGGCAGTTTGCTCTTCAATGTATGTTTCGTGTAATTTATATCTTTAAGTTTTTAAATTACTTTTTATGGGGTAGAAGAAAGCACAAGCATTTTGTTGATCTTCCAATATTGCTCAATCCAAACACTTGCAAACTATAAATCTTACTGAGTCCAGTAAAACACTCATAAAGCACCTACATAGTCGCCATTACAATATTCACAACGGCTAAACAAAACATAATCACAAAAAGCTTCCATTCAAAACTATCGCAGCGTCGCACTATTCACGTTGCGATATTATCGCGACGTTGCGTTGTCGCTCTGTCGCGTTGTCGCGCCGCTCCATCCGGCGGGTGTCGCGGCTGCGCGCTCAAAAGCCGTCATCTTGCTGTTTTGTGCGCCGATACAACGCGCAGTCTATACCGACGCGCTTGTTTAGTAAAAATGTTGCACTGTCTTAGTTGAGCAGTTTTGTCGTCTGCCTAGTGTTTTCCCAACTACATACGTAGTACTACGTACAGACGTCAGCACTTCAAACTACTACAATCTCTCAAATTTCTTCAATAAAAATACATTATCGCTAAAGCATAAGGTTCAAAGTGGATTGGGAAAATTTAACAGTTTCGGGTAGCTTGATGTGCTGGCGTCTGTACGTCGTACGTACATAATTTCTCGTAATTATTCGTATTTTCGTACGTAATTTCTTTGGGGTCTGCTTCCAGCTTAACTGGATGCTGCTGAATACGAGTTTTTTATATGAAGCTACTGCCTATCTGACCTCCACAACCCAGTTATTGGCTAACTTCTATACAATTGGTAAAAATAGTTGTCTGACTTTCGGGCTTCTGACTGCCCGTAACGACTGTCAAAGATCTACGAATGACAGCTGAGACCAACGGATTCAAGGCACGGAGGGGTATCGGTGTGTAAAATGGCCACCCATCCAAAGACCAACCACAGTAAGCGTAGTTTAACCATCGATCGATCCGTGCGGGTGTTAAAACTTAGCCACGAGCATTTTATTAGGGCTTGTTGAGCTTTAAAAATGTCTATGTCGGTCTTCTACAGATTGTACTTCGGTGAGTGTGCCCAAGAACTCCACGACCTCATTCCACCGGCCCCCTTCTACCTTCGGACATCCAGACGCACTGCAAGTTACCATCCCTACCTAGTTGCTATTTCACCAATTCGCACTAAGCGTTTTCAAATGTCCTTTATAATGCGCACAGCAAAAGAGTGGAACTCTCTACCTGCGTTTGTGTTTCCGAGTGCATACAACCCGAATCTCTTCAAAGTAAGAGTGAACAGGCTTCTTCTGGGTGAGCTCACTCCATCGTAGACTTTGTCTCTGTTATCTCTGACCTAGACTAGAGTCAAGAGCAAACCAATTTCAAATAAAAAAAATGTCTGGTCTCTCTCCCTAAGATTTAGTAGAAGTCAAAATTCATCTCGCTTCGAACCTTTCCGATTAGCTAATCTTCATACCAAAACATAATCTGCTATTTTAAATCCCTCCCGAAGTTCTGACATAAGAAAAGATCGATCAGAACCATAGATCTAAGAAAATTAAATCAAGTCCGCTTTACATATACAAATTGGTATATTGATCAGCCGGTCGATTCTGTTAGAATCTCACCGTGAGAAGTTAGGTGAAGTGAGCTGTCATTCCATCTAATTTTAGGGATTGACACTAATGACAGGTCACTTTAAGCTCACTTCAGCCGAGTTATTACGGTGAGATTTTTACAGAATAGCATCCGGAGTTGTGTGACGTACTGGGAATCACTCAGGGCTGTCAAAATATGAATATTCAACGCGACCAGTGCAGATTATACTGGAACTTATTAATATTTATGTTTGAATAAATACTACGGAATTCACAGATGACTAGCAAATGTGGCTTCTGCGCGAGAATTAATATTTGAATACATTTTAAGTGATAATTTGTTAATGTAGACTATTCTGTTTGCAAGGAAATGTAGTTAGTTCATTTTGCTGAAATTTATGAACTTGCTAAGGTTCTAGAACAAATTCGGTTTCTAGGTTACACTTGCTAAGGTTCTAAAACAAATTCATATCATAATGTTATTCTTTTATGATTCTGCCAAAGTGGCCTTTTTAGGCCCTCTGGTCTATCACGCTCTGTTGGAGATTTCTCGCAGAATATGCGTTGCATCTGGAAATGCGGTCTCATAGACCATAAACAATAATAATAAGGCCACAGACAAGTAAATCTCGAGAAAGTATTTATGTTTTGGTATAGATATCCATTTTGTGATGCGCTGTGTGCAAATTAGAAAATCTACTGAATAAAGTAGCTTACAGAGAATCTGCCGTAAGCAGATATCACAATTTTAATTTAAAAAAGCCATACTTATTCCCCTATAATGTATTAAGAATATAAAATTCCTGAATCAACTTTAATAAAGGTTAATACCCTCAGACGGTGAAATACGAATAATAATTATATGATAATGTAATTTCTCGCAATGTTCGGAATATTGCCGTCCATTAAATGACTCCAATGTCGTTGTGGTTATGAAAACGTTAATCTACGGCACACTTATTTTTGCGAGTGGCGTATTAGGGAACTAAAATAAAATGTACTGGATTCGACAGATTTTTGACGCCTGGTCTTTGTAAGTGGCGCCGCCATGATGTGCACGGATGTTTTCCGATCGAATTTGAAGGAATTTGAAGTTTTTGGTATGTTTGTCCTATTGTGGGACTGTCGACAAGTTTTTTTTTTTTGTAAGATTAGCTTCTGCCCGGGACTTCGCCCGGGTGACATTTCTTGTTTTAACATAAAATAATAAGATGTAAATTATGTATATTTCCAGAATCGGATCAGTAGTTCCGTTGATTACCCCCTATATACAAACGTGTACATACTTATTTATGATATTATAGTATAGATTAAATAATGTAGAATAAAAGTAGTTTATATCGACCATAAAATGGATAGCTCATTAGTACCTACTCACGGCTACACATCAAGCTATACTTAACCAGTATAAGCTGACTTCTGATTGTATGAAAAACCTATACAATGCGAGGTCAGTTATAACAAAAAATGTATAGCTTCATGTGTTGCCGTGTGTAGGTACAGACGCCAGCACATCAAGCTACCCGAAATTGTCAAATTTACCGAATCGACTTTGAACCTTATGGTCTAGAGGTAAAGTTGAAAATCTATTAAAGAAATTTGACAGATTGTAGTAACTTGCTGTGCTGTAACGTCTGTACAGTGCGGCCGATGAGAAAATGCGTTCTTGACACCTGTCAGTTTCAACAAATACGTGTTTTGCGAATTTGATCTTTATTCGCTGCTAAATTGTCGCACTGACAGGTGTCAGGAACACATTCTCTCGACGGCCGTACGTTGGTAAGTACTTGAAACACTGTATTGTTTCAAGTACCTTCCTACTGAGCGATCGGTTCGAGTAGATCCTTCTGACAATAAAACCTCTGCGCGAAATACCCTCAGGATGCCATTAGAGCTAGCCCGATCTCATTACTTTCGCACACTATATAATTCACTTAAATATGGTTTAGTAGTAGTTACCTAAGGTTGTCTGCTTGACCGTATAAACGCAGTACCTTCGCCTAGATTTTGAAGTACTTTCTAATACTGTATATTATTCATGGTAGAACTTGCGAAGTTCGTCCAAAGGTACTTACTTGTGAGTAGGCAGAATTATTAACTTGTTAATAGTGGAAACTGTATTAAGGGTTAAGTTCGGAAGGGGCTTTAAAAAGCATTAAAGGGTTACAGGGCAAATTAATTTGCAAAACTTCAGAGATATATTGGATACTTATCGGCATTAAAAAGGATCTCAAAATTATGAAGGAAAACATCGTGGTTTCCTCACTACGGATTGTCCTAGAACCAAAAAATTCGAAGACATGTGACATCTACCAACCCACACTGGGCCCACGTGGTAGATTATTAGTCCACTCCCTCTCGAAGAGAGGTCTGTAGTTCTGAAGATTACCTACTAAGTACATACAAACTCACAAATTCTACATCTTTTTAATATTAGTATAGAAAATTGCCGTTAGATTCCGATACCGAGTAAAGGCTCCTTCAAACAGGCGCGACACGACACAAAGTCACCGCAAGTCGCGCAACGAGTGGTGCCTTTTTGTCGCGCTCGATTATATCACGTGTCGCGCCTATTTGTAGGAGCCTTAAGTCAATAAAGTGTCGCCGTTTAATTTAAAAATAAAACCCTGCATTTTAATTTAACTTTCATCCAGCAGAACATACAAGCACAATTTATAAATGTAAGAGGGACATCCAATTTTATTTCTACCATTTAGCCACTGGTTGAAGGTCCATTTTCTCGGCGTCCATTACAACAAAGGCACAGGTGTAGTTTAGAGTTGAGCACTAATTGAAGAAATTGCGAGCAGACGATGCAATAGAGACTAACTCAAGCAGATGGGAGCACCTCCGAGCTATTCCAAACAATCTGAACGATTTAAATTGACATTAGCAACAAACAAATCTTTTTAAACTAATGAAATTGTATTTTTTTACGAAAATAATTGTAGTAGTCAAGCCGCGGTCCCACGGCCTTTTTACTAACAAGCCGCGCTAGGCGTTGCTGCGCCTTCCGAGGCCTGTCAAGCCCGTGCCGAACAAAGAATCGCGCCCGTACAGGCCGCGCCTTTGCACTTATCTACTCCCGACCGGCCGGACGGGCGACAACAGGCCACCGCAGGCCTAATCGGATGCGACGGTTCTCATGCCCTGTTACTGCGGGTCGTGGTACCGCAGCATTACACAATTGCCTAATTTATTTCTATTAGAAATAAAATACTATCAGAGACTAGCCAAACTCGTTAAGGCTCTTTCAAACAGGCGCGACACGACACGCGACACAAAGGCACGGCAAGTCGCGCAACGAGCGGTGCCTTTGTGTCGCGCGCGATTATATTGCGTGTCGCGCCTGTTTGTAGGAGCCTTTACTGTCAGAGTTTCTTGAAAGTAAGTAATTGCATCTAATAACGTATAGGTACATTGTTATCATTGAAAATTAGTCAGTCTGTACCTACACTTAACAGATTCTGTTTTTCAATCTTTTTCAAGTATTTGTGTTCTAAGCAAAGTTGGGATCATAGTTTGGTAGTAATGAACGTTTCTATTTATTAGAACGTTGGCATAATCAGCCGTTAATGGTCCCACTGCTGGGACACAGGCCTCCTCAAGAAGGAGTTGCTCATAATCCACCACGGGGGCCCAGTGCGGGTTCATGGATGTCACATGTCTTCGAATTTTGTGCACGATGTTTTCCTTCACCGTTTTGAGAGCAATAATGATGAAACAAATTACACACAAGTAAAGCACCTGCTTGGGTTCAAACCCACGACCTGAGACTTGTCACTGCTGTTTCGTTATTAGAACGTTATTGGCCCTAAAATAAAATTATACGCAGCCATTTCCAATATGCAATCCGACGTAATAAAAAGCCAAAGCGAATTCCAATTTCAAATCCCATCAGCGTCGATGGCCAGTTCGTCCATTCACTGTTTTCAATATAATATCGTCGCAGGTGTACACTCGCGTATAGTCCCACTAATTGAAGTAATAGCAGTCTGAGCGGACGAACGATTCAATTCCGATGCGCATCCTATTCAATGAGGACACTCGGGCGGTAAAGTACTGGATGTGGTTTGTTTATTTTTGGCAGATTTTTTTACTCTAACCTAATTTATTTAGCGCTTTACTTGCAAGATAAAACCACGTCAATTATGCCTAAGGGTCGGGGTTTCAGCTTTATAATTTCTGCCAATTTTGCCATAAATTATGCCTATGTGCTGAGTTAGGTTGTACCTTCATTAATAATGCTGAAATGAAATACCATACAAGTTTCACAAATGTAGCGTTTCATTGTTTCACTACACAGCCTACCATAATCGTGTATTTACTATTTACTTACAACCTTTCAAGGCAAAATACCCACGCTATTTATGCCTTATAATGGTGGCGGTGGAATAAAACCAACGTTGGATGACAGATAAGGGTTTATTCACTTTACTTCAAACATTTGACAGATTTTAGCAAACAAAGTTAGACTGACGTTAAACCTATTAGTGGTTCTAGGGATGGACTGCGGGGCTATCCTATCCCTTTACCTCCTAGCTCGGCTATTCCTGAGGGCGACGGGGCCTCCACTCAGGTCAAGCTTACGACAACAGTGGTGACTGCGGGGCTATCGACCACTGTGCCTTCTAAGTAGCGAGTGTCTCGTTCCTCCATGGGTGACCGCTTATATAGTCGATTTGACAGCAGTAGTGTGTGTCTTCATTATCTTATGCTTGTATGTGGTTGTGATCGTGACCTTCGTTGACGTCACAGACACTTCTCACGTCGAATGATGGATGTCGCTAGTAGGCTGTAGATACTGTTGCTGTTATCGATAATTGATCTTGTTTGTGTTATGATCTACTCGGGTGGCGTGGTGTTTTGCACACAATCCGGTAGATGGCGTAAGGCGTCGTGTTATATTCTCCCCCTCTGGTACTCTATGGTCGTCCCGACTGAGTACCAGCACCAGTTTGTTTCCGCGGCCTTCCTCTTCGGCGTATCGGATAAGTTGGTTTGGTTGTCACGTTGTCTCTCTTTTCAAACTTCGTTATTGCTGACGTATGATACTTCCCAATAGGCTTGTCTGGAGTTTGTGAGTGTGCAATTTCATACGTGGCGGTTCCATGTTTCTTTAATATAACGTATGGCCCATCTCGTCGAGGAGCAAATTTCGAAGTAAACTGTTTATCGATGTTACTAACAGGATGAGATTCTACCAAGACTAGGTCTCCAACTTCATAGTCTGGGTCAGGTCTTCTCTTGCTATTTGCTCTCTGGCGTGACGTTTCTTTGTTACACTCTATATTTTCTTTTGCTAGCTCCAAGTCTTGGGCTAGTTGCTTTAACTTTGGGGTGATTTCTGCGACAAAGTTTTCGGATTCTACAACCGAGCTTAGATCATGTGTCAATTCATACGGTGTACGCATTTCTCTTCCAAATGTAAGGTAAGATGGTGAGAATCCTGTAGTTTGACACTTAGCTGTATTCATTGCGAATCTTATTGTTGGTAAAGTCGATGGCCAATTCTGATGTTTGTCTTTCACCATAATTGCTATTTGTGACTTCATGTCCCTATTTTTCCTTTCAACCACATTTGGTTCAGGGTGATATACGGGTGTGAAAATTTGTTGTATTTCTAAGCAATATGCTAGTTTTTGCATTATCGCTGATATAAATTGTACTCCATTATCGCTGATAATTTTCCTTGGCAACCCATACCGAAGAAATATTTCATTGAGTAAAACGATTGCACAATTTTCACTAGTTGCTTCATTTAGTGGGAATAATTCTACCCATCTTGAAGTAGTATCTTCTATGATCAGAATCCACTTTTCTCCTGAGGGTCCCTTTGGCAATGGGCCAAAAAGATCAACGGACAATACCTCAAATCGTTGTGAGTTTGGGGTGGACTGGTATAAGCCTGCTGGCTTCTTATTAGAGGGCTTATATTTTTGGCATTCAACACATGTTTTTACGTATTTTATAACATCTTTTCGCAGTCCTGTCCAATAAAAATTATTTGTTATACGTTGTACTGTTCTTTCTACTCCCATATGACCAGCAGTGGGTGAGTCATGGTAAGCGTTTAGTACGTTTTGTATTTCTTGACGTGGAACTACTAACTTTGCATTGTCATTTTCTTCTTCTGGTATGTAAAGATACAGGACACCTTTATGGACTAGGTACCCTTTCTTGATGTATTCTACATAACTTGGTATTTCTTTTCCTTCTTCTAAAATTTTTATTATAGTTTGAAGGGCGTCATCTTTCATTTGTTCATCTCTTAACTGTTTTTCACTGTATCTAGGTAGATCTAACTCTGTGCTACATATGATACATTCTCCATCATGATGCTCACACGGTGGTCGAGACAATGTATCAGCTACTACATTAGTTCGTCCTGGAGTATATTGGATTTTGAACTCGTATGGTTGCAACTGTAGTGCCCATCGTGCTAAGCGACCAGTTGGTGTTTTGAGATTCATTAACCATTTCAACGGTTGATGATCTGTAATAGTTATGAACTTTGTTCCTTCTATATAGCCACGAAATTTTGAAATAGCCCATACTATGGCTAGTGCTTCCTTTTCTGTGACACTGTAATTGCGTTCAGCTTGTGTTAAGAGTCTACTTGCGTATTCAACTGGGTGCTCATTGTCTCCCTCCCCCTGCACTAAAGCTGCCCCAATGGCATACTGGCTGGCATCAGTCTTGATAGCAAAGGGTAAATCGTCACTTGCCTGTTTTAACACTGGTGACGTAGTCAAGGCATTTCTTAATTTCATAAATGCTTCTTGTTGCTCTCGATCCCACTTCCAGCTTATTTTCTTTTTTGTAAGATTAGTAAGTGGTCTAGCAATGTCTGCAAAATTATGAATAAATCTCCGATACCATGATGCGGTTTGTAAAAATGATATTAATTGTTTCAGGTTTTTAGGCGCCTGACGGTTGGCAATAGCAGAGATTTTCTCTGGGTCTGTTTTAATACCGTCAGAAACTATAAGGTGGCCCAGATATTTAATTTCTGAACACATAAATTTACATTTCTTTCTGTTGGCTCGTAGCTTGTATTCTCTCAGTTTAATAAACACTTCTCTTAAGTCTGTTATATGTTGACTGAAAGTTATTGATCTTATAATTAAATCATCTAAATAGCTTAATACACACTTCGCGTGCAATCCTTGTATGAATTTGTCCATTAATCTTTGGAACGTAGCAGGCGCGTTTCGAAGACCGAATGGCATTCGTTTGAAACGGAACGTTCCAAATGGTGATACAAAGCTTGTTTTATCGTAATCATCTGGATGTACCATAATCTGCCAGTAACTTGACTGTAAATCAATTGTTGACATGTATGGCATCGCTTTTGCTTGATGTAATAAGTCATCAATACGAGGCAACGGATATCTGTCAGGTTTAGTTATCTCGTTGAGTCGTCGATAATCTACGCAAACTCGAACATCGGTTTCTCCTTTTGGAACTAGAATTACAGGTGCTGACCATGGGGAATCGCATTCCTCGATAACGTCATCATTTATCATGTCATCCAGCTTTTCCCTTAATTGCTTTTGTCTTGTTGGTGACAATCTATAGGGCTTAACACTAATAGGAGGATGATTGCCTGTGTCGATTCTATGTTGTGTAAATGGAGTTGGTTCCGTGTTTTTCTCAAAGATGTCGCTGTGCTCAATTAACAATTCATTGAACATCTTTTGCTCATTGTTTGTAAGTATGGTTCCTTCATCGGGATTTAAATAAAGTTCTACTGAATACATTGAAGTAGGGTTTATTGGTAAATATACAATTCGTGGATCTACCCAAGATTGGTTGTCAGCTGGTTCTCGTGGACGCGTAGGACCTGGTGGCGTGTCCAATTTGTGTACTGTCCATTTTGGTCGTTTGTTTGCTGGTGGACTGTCTTGTACGTCGGATACTGTCGGTGTTATGGGTAACGGCGACAACATGTCCAGCTCGTTAGCCCAACGGATGAACTCCGACACTGCCTTCACTTCCACTGGCTCCTTTTTGACTTCAAATGTCATCCGCTTCACTGCCTTCATTGGTATGGTGTCATTGTTGAGTTGAATGAAGTTGTGTATTGTATGAGGTTCGTCAATATAATTCCAACTGCGTTGCGGTGCATTAAGTATGATTCCTGCCTGTTCTAGGAATTCAATACCTAACAGCGTTCGGTTGTCAACAGCTTCTGGTATAACTGACAATGTTATTGGTAGTGTGCGTTCTCCAATACGTATGTCAGTTGTCGTTGTTAACAAGTTTGATGTTTTCACCGTTCCATCTGCTAATTTGATGTCAGTTACTTGCTGATCAAACTGTGTTCCTTTACGTAACAACATCTTATACAGTTGCATACTGGCAATACTGCGACGGGCAGCAGTATCTATGTATGCATAGCCTTCTTCCCCTTTTATGTTTACCTTTATTGTCGGTATTTTAGCTTGTATCTTTAAGCTATTCTGTACTTTGCAAAATGCAACAGGCTTTGGTGGCGTCTCCTTTGCTTTACAGGTACTGCAGTTGCTTCTGTAAACACCAGGTGCTCCACATCCGTATCTTTTTGTTCTGCCAACCTTTTGCGACATACATCAACCATATGTCCCTTCTTGCCACAAAAAGTACATCTTTTGTAGGGCTTACGTTCTAATTGTGATGTTTTCGTAACCTCACCAGCTTCCTTGAGCAGACTCTCAATATGACGACCACGTTCCAGAAGTTCCGCAAACGTTTTCACTTGAGTGCGCGCAATCTCCTTTTTGTAAGTTATATTGAGAAGTCCGTAAACAAAATCCAAATGTTCCTCTTCCTTTTGTCTTTTTGCCGGTAACTGAGCGAGTAAGGCACGTTTTTCACATACAAACGCGTCAATTGTTTCAATTGTTTGCTTCTTCGAGTACAGTTCCAAATAAATTTCGTGTGGCTGCATTTTCGGCGCAAAAGCAGACTTAATGGCGTCGAGAGCTTGATTCCACTTTTTAATGTCGCCTTTTATACCGTTCCACCACGTAGCAGCAGCACCAGACAATAACAAAGTGAAACCTTCCAAGGCGTCTTCGTCACTGATCTTCTCAATTTTTTTGTAAACAGAGATACTGGTCACAAATTCTTCGACTTTATCAAAATTTCGTTCACCGTCGTAACGTTTTGTGCACGCAGCAAAACTTTTAAAATGTCTATTTCCACCTTCGCTCGCTTCTGTCATTTTTGATATGAATGCAGTGAATTGTTCCTGAGTCATCACCACCATCTCTTGATTTTCCTCAGACATGTCAAAACTGTCAAAATAATATAAATTCTCTTGAGGGTATGCTCTTGTTTATCCGCCAATATGTGGGTACACCGTAGAAATGTGGGTACACCGATAAAATTCTTGCGGGTAGAAGAAGATTTTACGTTGGGCGCCAATATAATGGTGGCGGTGGAATAAAACCAACGTTGGATGACAGATAAGGGTTTATTCACTTTACTTCAAACATTTGACAGATTTTAGCAAACAAAGTTAGACTGACGTTAAACCTATTAGTGGTTCTAGGGATGGACTGCGGGGCTATCCTATCCCTTTACCTCCTAGCTCGGCTATTCCTGAGGGCGACGGGGCCTCCACTCAGGTCAAGCTTACGACAACAGTGGTGACTGCGGGGCTATCGACCACTGTGCCTTCTAAGTAGCGAGTGTCTCGTTCCTCCATGGGTGACCGCTTATATAGTCGATTTGACAGCAGTAGTGTGTGTCTTCATTATCTTATGCTTGTATGTGGTTGTGATCGTGACCTTCGTTGACGTCACAGACACTTCTCACGTCGAATGATGGATGTCGCTAGTAGGCTGTAGATACTGTTGCTGTTATCGATAATTGATCTTGTTTGTGTTATGATCTACTCGGGTGGCGTGGTGTTTTGCACACAATCCGGTAGATGGCGTAAGGCGTCGTGTTATAGCCTTTTAATCTTTTTTGCCATTCTTCCTCACATTTATACCCATTAATTACTCCTTTTCCATCCTCCTAACGTTTGTCGAGTCCCGTTCATTATTTGTTGTCGTTCACTCATTCACTCACTCCTACAAGTCACTCAGTCGCTAATTGTTTGCTTGCCTTGTGTGTTTAGGAAACCGTCCTTCAAATATTATGATATCAAATCTTAAGAGCGTTTACGACGTACGGCATTTCATACAGACTTTCAAGCCCTTGTTTTTCGAAACGAATGGACCGATTTTAATTAAACTTCATTCGCATAAGCAAGATACAAAGGTCTAAAAAGATATGTAGTTAAGAACATTTTCGAAAAATAGTGTTACAGCCAAATTAGACCTATTTTAAATTTCCTATAGAAACAGAGATTTCCAGTTATTTTTTTTTAAATAACACATTTCAAAAATGATCTTTACTAACTTTTAGACCTTTGTATCCTGCTTATGCGTATGAAATTTCATTAAAATCGGTTCATTCATTTCGAAAAACAAAGTTTGTATGAAATGCTGTACGGCGTAAACGTTCTAACTCGCGCACGAAACTTTGGTAGTTACGTGCGTAGGTACTCAGATTTTAATAATATTTCAATTACATTTGCATATTAATTATTTTTAAACTTGTCTGGGATTTAGGGAAGGTTTTAATGTCTCCAAAAATTATGAGTGTTGGGGAATTCAATTAGAATAAAAGCCATACCTTCTCCGGTGAGCACTGGTGGCCCAGTGGTAACACCGGGACTAACGAATTGTAGGTCTAAGGGCCTGTGCACACCACGTTTTTTAAACGCGCCGTTGACGCGCGTTTTTAGCGATACAGACGCGATACGCACGCGAGTCAGACGCAGCCTGTAGACCTTCTATAGGATAAAAGCGCGCCGTCGACTCACGTTTCTAAAACGCGCGTCAACGGCGCGCTTAAAAAACGTGGTGTCCACAGGCCCTAAGGTTCGAACCCCGACAGGCGCTTGACTTTGTGAAAATTATATCATCAGCACTGCTCTCAAAGCGGCGAAGGAAAACATCGTGAGGAAGCCGACATGTCCTAGAACCAAAAATTCGAAGACATGTGACATCTACCAACCCGCACTGGGCCCGCGTGGTAGATTACAGCTCACTCCCTCTCACCTAGAGGAGGCCTGTGTATTAGCAGTTTATAGGCTGATTAAACATACCTTCTTGGCTAACTCTAATGTTCTCTTTTGTATCCAGCAATAACTGTTTTAAGACATTTAAGGCGACTACATGACCTAAAGCGCGGTCTTTGTCGGACTGCATAGAAAAGAAAGAGAAGCGCGATGACACAACGCTGGTAATTTATTGCAAAATATGAAGCTATTATCTATTTATAAAAAAATCTATTGTTTAGACTAAAAAATTAAAACACTAGTCCTTTAGTATGTTGCTTATAGAATAATCTGACAAAAAATCATAATGATTGTGTGTTTATTAGTATGGTTTTTATTGTAAAAATAAAGTTTTTAGAGATATCTTCATGATTTTTTTCTACCGAATCAAATTAATTGTATTATGATTTTAACACACTATCTACCTAGCATAATTTATATCCTGAAGAATATCATATATTTTCCTGATTTTGTTTACTGTAGTTGATCATATACTTTTATTGTTTCTAAAAGATCCTTCAAACAGGCGCGACACGACACGCGACACAAAGGCACCGTAAGTCGCGCAACGAGCGGTACCTTTGTGTCGCGCGCGATTATATCGCGTGTCGCGCCTGTTTGTAGGAGCCTTAAAACTTGCGTTTTTTGCGTTTAGGTCCTGTAAGCCCCTTAAGTGCTACAATTTAGATTCTTATCCTATCCGATCTAATGACAAAACAGCTAAGACGTTTAACGAAATACACACGCTATACTTCCTCCATCCTAAATACTCAATTGTCGAACCAATTACTGCCACTTTAAGCCGCCAATTTACTTCGTGCCCATGGCATTTTATTTTCATTTTATGGGACGAATTTCAAAACGAGGAATCGGTGCAGCTACCTTTGAAAATAATTTATATTGAACATTGGGCATGTGTATTGAGTGGTAAAGTTTCTAAAATTTTATTATTTCTAAAACACTTAAGCGGGAAGCGCCAGGGTAGCCCGCGAAATTCAAATTTTCTTACGTTTTTTGCAATTTGCTGGTCAATATTAAGTTGTACGTCGATCAAAATACGATTCATGGCCGTAACAAATATGTATTTACAGAATCATAATCATTAGAATCAGTCAGTAATACAACTTGTTTGTGTACCAGACCGCTATGTGTGGAGGCGGCGCCGCCCGCCACTGCTGGCCGTGCCGGTTGCCAGGACCAACCTTCTCGCCAAAACACCATTGACCCGCACTATTCGGGTTATTAACGATCTTCACGTGAAGATCGATATATTTACATGCCATTTGAGTGAACTCGCAAAAATACTGATGTTCTTTTTATGTTATAAGGTAGATTAGAGTAGGCTATATTGTTGTTTTTATTTTGTTTTATTTTATCTTCTTTCTTTTATATAATATTATTTTTAGATTTTAATACTTAAATTACTAGTTTTTGCGTTTTTCATAGTTTTAAATTGTAAGATCTTAAGTTAATTTTAAGACCACGCTATCGCATTAGGTATACACCTGTAATGATAGTGGTAGGGAGATTTTAATAAATAAATAAATAAATTGTTAGGTTAGTATAATCCCAAAATGTCAAGATTTCATGAAAGTCATTCTATGGGATTACTCTTGGTCTTAGAGAGTTGTGTCGATGACTTTAATTACTTGACTTTGTTGTGTTTGACTCTTTTAGTTTATTTTTTATTTTTTATTATTTTTTTGTGTTGAAACTAGTTGACTAATCATCGTCATTTATTTAGTTTCCAAATCATAATATCCAATTTGTTAGTAATTACATACCTACAAATTTTTGATGCGCACTTTCCTGCTATGGCTATGTTAGATCGGACTTATCACTTTCTCTCTCTTTTATCTGATGGATTGCGTGTCTTTTAGTATGTGCTAAATAAATGTAGGTATTTTCTTTCTTTACATCCATAATAATTTTGAATTCCTAAGGTCTTAAAACAATGTTAGCATTACCTACTTCAAAACAATGAGATCAGTTGCTTATGTTGTGGACGGATATACTAAAACTGATAAATAAAAATACCTAACAATGAGATCAAGTTTCAGTCATAGACAACTATTTTTGACTGGATGCACAGTCAACTTAATTCCGGTATCAGCTCATCCAGTAGGAAATTCTCTATCGCCGTGTACCCAAAGGCAGATGTTACGGCTATAGCTCTCTTACTGCAAACGTCCAATACGCGAGCACAACGTTCCTTGTTTCATTCAGTCTAACATCTCTATACATATAGTCTGTGCATTCAGCGTTATCGGCGGCAATCCGGAATCCTAGTGATATGATGCCCTGCTATACGATTTTGATCAAAGCTAGTCTTCCTGTGTTGGTTCTTTGTGAAGCCAGCCTTTTGCAGAGAGAATCTGGATTAAGGACTATTATAGAATATGGTATAATCCTAGAAACGAAACGACATTAACAAGTCCGATTCAATGGAGTTTGTGTTCGCTTCTTCCTTAGTGTACACACGCAAAAAAAAGCTCAAAACTGACTGTCAGATACATTATCCACTGACTAAAACTATTGATAAAACATTGCGGTTTATTATTTACTAGCAGCGCCCTGCGGTTTCACCCGCATAAGTATCGATCCCGTGGGAATATCGGGATAAAAAGTATCCTATGTGTTAATCCTGGTTATAAACCATCTGTGTGCCTTTCATCCAAATCCGTTCAGCCGTTTGTGCGTGAAGAAGTAACAAACATACAAACACACTCACAAACTTTCGGCTTTATAATATTAGTGTGATTTATATAATTATACTTTATTGTACACCAGAAAATACATAACAAAAAATTCGATACGTGGTTATTTTTATAAAGCGTCTACGCTATGTAAAGTTGTTAGGTAAATGTTTCCTTAGAAACCGGTCGGTAGTCTACAAAATGAATTCTCCAAAATCCTCTCTGGTCTTTGTATTAATGTAAATCTTTTTCTTGTTACAGGGGCTTCGGAAAGCAAGGATACCAGTGTCAAGGTAAGAATTACAGTAATATAAAGTTAGTAAGATAGAAGTAGTAAGAAGTAAGTAAGATTAAGTGATAAATTCTATGACTGCCTGAAAACAACAGAAATTGTCTTTAAGACTATAGGCCGACCGCTTAACTGAGACGTTGCCTGAGATGGCTGCGCGGTGCGGGAGGGGTGATAGTTGTCACAAGTTGACGAATCACTGAGCTCTCGCATCACGTCACCACACCCCTCCCGCACCGCGCTGCTACCTCAGGCAACGAATTACTACAACGAATTACTGGTTTCAGTTTACGCGTCGATGTCCGAGCCACCCTGTATACGCTGAAACAAAAAATGGGTCCATCTGAATTATGGAATTATTTTTAAGTTCGCTACGCATCTTTCAGTCTATTAACAATATTGTACTCTTACTTACTGGTATTACAAGATACAGATCGAGCACCTTCAATTCAAAGTCTTTGTCAAAAATAGCCTCTGATATTTTGACAATTAAGTATAAGTAACCATATCTCTAAGAAAACGTTTCACAAAACTGCTGAGTTGGCAGCCATTTCCAATAGACTGGAAAAAAATGCGGGCTTAAAAATTCTTTCAAATATTTTCTGCGCTCTATCGTTTGCCGTCTAACAGTCTAAGAGCTAGGCAGGGTGGCCTTTTCATCATCTGTTTTGTATTTGTGTGCAGTGTGCAGCTTTGTGGTCCACAAAAGATGCCACGAGTACGTGACGTTCACCTGCCCTGGTGCCGACAAGGGGGCGGATTCCGACGTGAGTATATTGCGTATCTTTTCGTATCTATATCGATGATGAAAATGATTTCGTAGTTTTTTCTACGAATATTTAGTCGCGATCTTAATTTTTTTTAGAATAAAACCTAAAATTAATAATATTATAATAAGAAATGATTCTTCGAAGTGTACGCAAATCAATAAATTAAAAAAGTACACAGAAAAAGTAAAAATAAATTATATTCGAGGCTTATTTATTAAGTCAGCTTAAGCTTTTATAAAAGTTATTTCTAAGGTTAGAAGAGGTATAATATATAATATGTAATAGGTACTTAAGAAGTTAATTTATTACTTTGCAGCAAAATGTTTTGTTGCTTATTTAATCGTAGACTTGCATCTACGATACAATTCATATATTACAATAAAACTTAAACTGAACATGAATAGAAATTACACATCAAAAATAACTTTAAATTACAATAAAGCATCATTCACTGTTATAAAATAATTATTGTATATCAGTTTGCGTGTATGCCAACCGGTCAGGGTACGGCCATCAACAAGTATTGCACCGTGAACTCAAACATAATGGGATTGTGTTTTATAAATACAGTCACTTACACTAAAGAGGGAACATCCGGTAAAAGAAAGAGACAATCAACTCAAATCTGCCAATTATTCAGCGTATGTTTTAGAGACAGTTGTACATTCTCTCAAATGGAACTTAGAGCCTTCTGTAAGCTTACTCACTAAAAATAATTCAATTAATTCTAGTAATTATAAGACAAGTTACTTGTTAAAAAAAAAATCTTACATTATTGAGTGATAGCTCTTCTTCTACACATAGCCGATTACAGCCGATTGTCTCTTTTTTCCGCTCGATGTGCTCATGGTACACTGTCGGGCACTGTAAATTAAAATTCATGATAAAGTTTATAGCCGGTGTGCAGCTGTGGGACTACGTGCCAGAATATTGATATTAAAAAGCATTTTATAATAAACTTTCTTCCTTAAATTTACTTCCACTCTTCGTTAATTAAAAGCGTCTGGAAACTTTTGTAGAATGTAGGGAAAAACGTCGGAATACTCGTACTTATTAAAAATGAATTTATTTTGAACAAACAAAATTCCGAACTGAATGAACATCTACAGTTATAATGAAGCTTACGATAAAACAAGATTTTACTACCCACTACAAAAAATTGTCATAAAATAAAACATTTATTGAAAGAAAATTGCTTTACACGAAAATCCGCAGCGTATAGTTTTATTACAAGCTAAACCACGCTATCACAGCAAAGATTAAAGAAAAATGGGCCTCATAACGAAAATTCCCGAAAATCAGGTCACGACCATTAAAATATCGTATCTCATGTACAAAATTGTTTAATAACGGATCATCACTTCAAATAATAGGTATTAGCAACAAGCGGCCATGTTCGTTTAATTAGCGGGAACGAGACACCGCCATTTTGTTGCGTTTCAAATAGTTCACAATTGGTGCGATTTGCTGAATCAACTCTGTTATTAAAAGGGTGTAATTATGTTTTCTAGCTCACCTTGGGACTAGTTTTAGTGAAAATACTGCGTACATGGAAAATGAAAACGTGTGAAGTATCATTGGAAAATGATACAACCGATGAAAAGTTAAAAACAAGTTTGTCAAAGTCAAACCGTATCTTTCAAGCAGACCATTATTAAAAGGCACTTTTGAAAGCCACAAATTGCAAAAAAAAGAAGACTTGATTCTAGTTACCCCTTCCAAAAGTAAGTTTCGTATGGAGAAGAATGGGAAAAAAGAAAATCCATAGACAAAGAATATGCTGTCCTATCATTGCAATCAGTACACAATATACTCGTAGGTAGGAAATATTAAACAGATATTGTATTGTTTTAGCAAAAGAGAAACGAACTGACCATTAAAGAGTACCAAAGCACAGTCCAACTGTACCCATTTTGAACTTGCCAAACGCAGTTTCAAACACTGCTTTTTGCAAAACAATACTTACTCCATTTGTAACTTTGTTAATGAAAATGTGAGTTAAAATGCTTGTTTTATTTAACACGCATTATAGTTTCAAGCGCTCGTGCGCTAAATACTAGTAGCCACACAAGTCAATCTTCAAGGTTAAGCAACGCTTGCCGAGGTCGGTCCGTGGATGGGTGGCAATTACATAACGAGACTCCTCCGTGCTTCGGAAGGCACGTTAAGCCGTTGGTCCCGATTTTTGACAGTTGTTACGCTTTTGGCTAAAGAATCGGATCCGATGCGATGCGAGCCGTTTGGTGGAAATCATCCTTAAAAGGGGAAGTTTGAAGTTAGCGCCAGTGACAGAAACGTTGAAAAGAAATCGTGGCCGAAAGGCTTGTTATGGGCATATGATAAGCGAGGAAACGCAAGTGACTAAAAAAGTGATGGATATAAATGTTGATGGATAGATTGTGTGAGGAATTATATGAAAGAAAATAGAGTTAATGATAGCGTGACAGTTGATAGGAGAGAATGGAAGAAGAAAACGGTTTGCGGCGATCTCAAGTAACATGGGACAAGGCAGGAAGATGATGATGACACTACTACTGAAATATGTGAGGAACTATTTAGTTGTATGGAGGAACTATTTAGTTGTATGTAAAGTCAAATTAATATTATTTCAAGTTAAACAAATATCAACTTTATATGAATGGTAATTAATTGAAAAAGTTATAATATTTTTTGTATAGGATATTATAAAGTTATTTTTCCATAAATTCATATTTGTTCACATTTTTGGCAAATAAAACGCAAATGCAATATAGTTAAAATTTAAGTGGCAAGTGTATTTTTAAGACGTTATAAGTAAAGCGAATGAAGTACAGTAGGTACTGACTACAATCATAATAACGATTAATATTATTTACTAGTTTCCGCCTGCGGCTTCGCCCACGTAGTATGTCGATGGAAAGTCAATGTTTTTCCCCTGGGTTCAATGTAACCCCATACCAAATTTCATCAAAATCGGTCCAGGCGTTTCGGAGATTAGCCGGAACAAACAGGCAGACAGACAAAAATATTTTGACATCACAGACACTTAAATTTTAATTATTTTATAGATGTCTAAATGCGGCCATTTGTTTGGTTGTTTGTGTATCCAATAAAAGGATTTGTCAGGCTCGTAAAGTGAGTATTAATGGTTCTGTAATTAAACATTTTGGGTATAGAAAGCTAGAATTGAAATGCTGTTCTTATACAAAGAGGTACACGACGTAATATCTGTTAGACGTAATGTCAACATTTTTAGATAAAGGTCGACACAAACGAAATATACCGTAACGACGTTTCTTTCATAAAATTTAACAAAGAAAAGCTATGGAAATAAACGCTAGAAGCAACAGCAAATTTATTATTACAATATAACTTTTACAATATTTACTCCAACGCGCAAAGTGATTAAGTATTTCAAACAAAGAAAAAACATTCGCAAAAAACATTTAAAATTTCTAGAATAGACACAAGTAAATTATCCAGACATTTTAGCAGAAAAATTACTTAGTTTTTCAGTAAAAGCAAGTCTAAAACAAATTTTAATTAGGTCCTTCATTCTTTTCAGACAAACAATGCCTTTTAAGTACTGAGAAAACACATAAAAATTTTATCTTTTCAAACTTAATTGTAAATCTTGTACTGTGGGTAGAACAATGTTTTATGACAACAAAATTAGGTACGAATAAACCTCGCTTTACCACTTTAGAGAAAACATCCCAGAAAAATAAAAGCTTCAGTAAGGTTTATATCACATATGTATATAGATAGACCTAAATAACGCAAGTATCACCATCTGTATGAAACCAAGCGTGACATTTTTTGACTACCAACTATGATGTCACAAGCACCATGATGGGAAATCAAATCGTGCGTGCGCGCACGCACGATTTGATTTCCCATCATGGTGCTTGCGGTACCCGTCTCGCCCCACCCCCGGAGCCTAGCGCCAGCGCTCACGCTCACCTAGCCAGCAGTACTACAGCCGGTCGAGTCCTTCGGTTTCTTTAAAGAAAATAAAAGTATGGAATGAGAATTGCTGAAAGATGGTAATAATTTTTCATTCCTAGAAAATGAAGATGAAGCCAATTTGCATTTCAATTATAGAGAACTATTATCTTGGAGCCATAGTTGTGAAAGTAGTCTTTATATCTTGATGTTCTTTTTTAAGAATAACTAAGAAAGCGTTAAAGCCAGCGATACACCTCCCTAAAGCTAGGTATCCTAAAACTGCGATGGCCGCCACATAGCGTCCGTAATTTACCGTCGAACGACGTCACTGAACTGTGTATGTGTGTGTGACTGTGTGTGTGTTTCCGTAGAGAGCGTTTTTTGACACCCCTTCTGACACCATTTGCATGACGGCCGTCATGTGGCGTCCACCGCTATCGTAGGAAACCTTAACTTTATGACCGAAGGATGTTAGTGTTTGCCCAATTATTCTCTAATGCTACTTTATGTTTCATGTTATTAGTTATTTCATGTTTATAAAAACATCAGAGGGGCAATTGTCGTAATTTCTCGTAAGTCTCAATCATTCTGTCAAAAATACCTCTAATTACCCTACACTTTGACAAATTTTTGACATTTGTATGTCGCCGAGATGACATTGTGACTAGATTTCGAACGTTTTAAATTACAAGAATTGTCCTTCAGAAGTCAGAGCAGGCTGAAAATATCTGCGGTGCTATTCTGTAAAAATCTCACCGTGAAAACTTAGGTGAAGTGAGCTGTCAATAGTGTCAATTCCTAGCAAAAACAAACTCACTTCTCCTAAGTTTACACGGCGAGATTTTTACAGGATCGACCGGCTGATCTGTAATCATCGGTCAATGATCGAAATCTGTAATAAATACGCCCATAACCAATTAATTATAATATTCACAGTAACGACCGTCATTATCCAATCAAATATAAATTTCTTTCAGTATCAGCCACAATTTAAAAATCGTTTAAAGGCTATTACCGTTGAATGAGTTAATGTTCTATTAAAATTATTTATGTTCCAATAACCACCTCGAACCTCTTTAACACTATGTTCAAAACGAATTTGTAAATTATTTGATTCATAGTAAATATACATAATTATATTAAGTTCTAAAAGAAACTTGGCGAAGAGTGGAATTAAGTTTGAGTTCGACAAACTTGTACAGTAGTTACAGTTAGTTTAGTTAGTACAAGTCACAACCCCAAGACTACGGCAGGATTCAGACAGAACACCCAAGATCGTACGGTTTCAAGAGACTATAACATCAAGTATAAACTGACCAACAGGATACACGCACCAAGCACAACTTCCGCAACTGCACATATTCGTCCCCGACGTTCTGCGACCACTGTGGCTCCTTGCTGTACGGCCTCATCCATCAGGGCCTCAAGTGTCAAGGTACCAAGCGACCGCGGACTACCCACTAACGCTTGGACATGCTTCTGTGTTTTAGTTCTCTCTACTTTCAGATTGGTGATGGTGCTTTCTGCTAATGCTTTTTTTTATTAACTCTTTTATATCCGTAGACTCATTAGGTTCCTCTTCTTGTGTAGGAACGCTCTCGCTCTATGGGGCCCTTTTTATTTGTGCTTTAATTGATAATGATATGTTTGTGATTGCAAAGGCGGCCTACGCTCCGCACAAATGGAACACGTGGACGTTCCTTGCGCCAACTTTTTGTGAACACTGCGGTACATTACTCCATGGTCTCGCCCATCAGGGATTAAAATGCGGAGGTATAATATAGACGTATCTATAGAATGACACTAACAAGAGGAAACTAGTTCCTGGATAGCGAATGCTTTAACACGAGACGACTAATGTATGCCTTTGCAACTAAAAAAATATATGTTGTCAGCACAAGAAGGTTCCAAGTCCCAGGTATCAGTTCCCGTTAGTGAGACAAGGAGGTCCCTTTGCACGAAATGTCTGGATCGTGAATTAATGTATCTTATCTTATAACTGAATTATTAATATCAAAGTCCCCTCGTAGGTTCGTTCAAGAAATTGAATTTGCTTCTGTTACTTTCATTTGTTTTGCTTGTTTCTTCTCCTCTGTATATAACTCTGCAGCTAAGTTTGTTTGCTGAGTATGTGAGCACCTCTTTGCATAAGTTACAACCCACGTAGTTAGACTTAGTTCATTGTAGTAAGCTATTGTTAATGTTTACTCATCGGTTGTAAATGGAGCATTGACAAAGTTTTCATCAAATGCTATTGCAACTGGTTCTGTGTGTTGTACTTCTTTGTTTAGTTTGATATGGTTATGAGTTAAGCGATTATGTTAAACCGCTGGCTATGCAGTATTAACGAGTGGCGTATCTACTAACAAATCGATATCATTACCAACTGCTTCCGATTGAATTTCCTTTGTCCCTTACTATCAATTATTACTTCTTGCTCCTTACTGCTTTCCGTGAAACTTTCATTGAACATTAATTTCACCATTGGTTGTAATGTTCTGTGAAGGTGAACAATTTTCTAGAAACCTGTTATTAGGTACACTTGATAAGGCAATTGGCTGTATTGCTATGTCATGCAGCTATCTACAAGCCATAGAATCAACCTACCTACCTACCTGACTAACAGTATGATGATCGATGTTCACTTGTTTCAATTGAGATTATCGATTTTATAAGCAAATTCTCTGAAGCAATGTTTCTATCCAAATATTATCAATGTTTTTGTACCTTAAACAAGAAAAAACAAGACATATAATGTAAAAGTATTCATCGAGTTTCCTCCGTAAATGTAACTTGTCTCGCGTGTTTTCCTTATGTTGTCTTATTCATTATCCCGGAGGCGGTTGTATTATATTACCCATTAATATTATAATTACCCAGAATAATTACTAAGGTTAATTCGCCATTCTCCTCGTGTTAACTCTATCCGTCATTTTTGTTTTTATTATCTTCAAATGCATGTTTATCTTCATTGCTTGAGTGACTGTTATTGCTTGAAAAACTGAATGTTTGTCAAATATACTCTCGTAAGTCATTCCCAATATGAGCGCAAATAAATTTGAAATCGGCATACGTTATAATGTTTCATATGTTAGTATTAATGGACTTCTTACGTATAAAAATACTTGATATTTAGCTTTGCACTCAGCATGCATGAGGCAATAAATCATTAGACGTTGCTGTTGGAAATGATTTACGAGTACGATATTATTGCGTACATTCCTGAGTTTTTACTCCAAGGTAAAATATATTTAGACTTCTTTTCTCAAGATTGTTAAACTGCATTATTTGTCACTGACAGTCTTAATTTTAATGTAACTTTAGAATCCAAAATATTTAGAAATTTCTATTTAAGCTTTTGATAGCATCACAAATTGTCTTGGTTTTCCACCAGATAATCTCAAGCAAATTAGAACCCTATCCATGCAAAAATGCCTTAGAACAATGCAAGTTTCCTGCGGCCATAAAACCCTTTATTCGCAGCCCTGTTGAAATCCCATGGAGTATTAACTAAAAAAACAAATATATGAAGTTATTATTATACTTTGAACGTGTAACAGCATGCGACATGAACGTCCACAAACGTTGCGAGGAGTCGGTACCGAACCTGTGCGGCTGCGACCACACCGAGCGACGCGGTCGCATCCAACTCACCGTGTCCTGCCAGGGGAACAAGCTCACTATTGTAGGTATGTACCGTTAGGATAAGCGCACATTACCATTACCTACACTGTAGCGCATCGTATTTCAATACACTATTTTTATCTCACGAAGCAACGCGCGCTTTACTTGTAGTAACAAGTGTACACACACGCAGTAAATACACACACACATACACTCACTCACACACTTCCGACTTCGCCCGTGTCTCGACCGGTACCGAGAGCTCCTACGCTTACACACACATTCACAGCGTGTTTATACGCAAAGTTGACCACAAGTAAAGCATGCGTCGCCTCGTGCGATATAAATACTATACAAACAATACACAACAACAAATAATCGTACCGCAGATGCTCATATTTAATAAACAAATTCGCCCCCGTTTATACCTACCATAAAAACAAACTCTTACCAATATTTTTCTATCGCCAGTGATACAGGGCCGCAATCTCATCCCAATGGACCCCAATGGCCTGTCTGACCCCTACGTGAAGATGAAGCTCATCCCAGACTCTGATAATGTGAAGAAAAAAACCAAAACTATAAGAAGCACGCTGAACCCCGTGTGGAACGAGACCCTGACTTTTGAGCTGAAGGCTGAGGACAAGGACCGGAGGCTGCTGATCGAGGTAATGATTTTGAAGTTTTTATTTTACGCACGATGGATAGCACAACACACAAAAGCACAATTAAAGTAAATAAAATACCTGGTGCCAATTATGTTTAAACAAAAACAAAACATTTTATAGAAAGAAAGTCTCACTATGACTGTGACATTTGCTTTACCACTTTGGACAATAATATTCTCAGTAAATTGAAACATTTAGCCAAAGCAAAAAAAAACAAAAAAAAATTAAACATCATAAGGTTGAAACTACTTAACTATCACATTCACATTCACTTATATGGTGTACATAATAAAAAGTATTCTATTCTATTCTATTGGATAGATCTTGACGTTTTATGACGTGCAAGTTACATTCGACCTTAAGGGGGAAGCGCCAGGTTAGCCCGCGAAATTCAAATGTTCTTACGTGTTTTGCAATTTGCGGGGTCAGTGTCACGTTGTATGTTAAATAAAACATGATTCGCGACCGTAACAAGAATATAATTATACAGAATTATACCTAATCATTAAAATCATCATAATTATAATTCTGTAAACATACAACCTCACGCTGACCTGCAAATTGCAAAAAACGTAAAAACATTTGAATTTCGCGTGGTCCAGGAATTACGAGGTCCACTGTACAAGTGTACGACACACATCACGGTTTTGTGATTCATAGTCATGTGATTTTCTCGAATAGCTCCTAGATCATTGTCATGTAACCACAAATGATAATTACTTTGCTAACGTCATACTTTATAGTTTTAAATACCTACCTAAACCCATTGTCTAAGAACTAGAAGAAGTAGATACTTTTCTGAATGTTTGGTTACACAATGATCACATTCTTCATAGTTACCAATACATCATTTATACCTACTTAGATCTAGTCATAAAGAGCAATGTTTAGCATAGAAGACATTTTTATGCTAACCTCGACAAGTTTGTAAGAAAGAAAAGGCAGCAATTTATCTTCAAGATTACCATTAAAAAGACATTTCTCATGTCAAGATATTCTGCTTTTGGGATACATTTCGTCCTGACTTTTAATTCTGAATACATTATGAAACAGTTAAAAGTATTATTTGCATAAAGTCCTAACGATCGATGTAGTTTCAGAGAATTCGTAATAAATAAAAGATTAGCGAAAAACTATCGCTTAATTTTGTACTAAAATAAAATAGTTTCCATTTTAATTTTCATTCTCAGAGTTGCAAATTATTTCAATATCGCCGTCATTTTTGTGAATCAATTTGGTTGCTCGACTATTCGTAATGAATATCTCATTAGAGCTAAGTATTCGTATTAAAATACTTTGGGCGAAGTAAATAGGCTTTGTATGAGATCATTTAAAATTTTAATGGATGGTATGACTGGTGTGGAAAGTGGGCCATAGATCACCACGCGGGCCCCCCCCCTTGTGGCCCACTCCCTCTCATCGAGAGGAGGTCTGTGTCCCAACAGTGAACTCATTATACGCTGATTATGTTATGTCATGGTATGACTGGTCATACATACCATCCTACCAGTCATACTATCCATTACATAATATCGAAACCAACATGCTTTCAGGTATCGCGCAGTAGATCACATTTTTTTTCTTAATTGTTTGAAGCAACCTCAAAGCATTAGCTTGAGGTTTGAAGTTTGGACCGCTGCATTCTTTACCCTTGACGATTTTTGATACTTCTAGTAGTACCCATGAATGAAGAATGGCTCTTACTCAATGGCCGATCCAGGAATATCATACCACAGTCTTATTTCTTGACTGTTCAAGGCCGTTATTTTCAGAAAACAAGATTTTTCAGCTGCATGGTCGCCTGTTTTGACCAAAACCATAAAAGAAAAAATCCGACACCCATCATGCATGCTTCTTCTAATATTTCCAGATCTGGGATTGGGACCGCACCTCCCGCAATGACTTTATGGGATCCCTATCATTCGGAATCTCAGAGCTGATGAAGGCGCCAGCAGACGGCTGGTTTAAGCTCCTGACCCAGGAAGAGGGAGAGTTTTACAACGTGCCAGTGCCTGAGGAAGGCACAGACCTGGCTCAACTGAAGAACCAGATGAGAGCGACTAGTGTTGGAGCCCGTAGGCCTCCGCCCCCGCCTGACAGGGAGGTTCCACATAATATGGCCGCTGCTGATGTTATTAGGGCCTCAGATTTCCATTTCATTATGGTGCTCGGAAAGGGGTCTTTCGGAAAGGTTTGTAGACTCTTATACTAGAAGCTAATTATAAATGCTCAGTTCCTACAAACAAAAATGAGCTTTGCTTACCAATGGTAGCATTTTTATAGCCAAACTGGGCATATAGTAGCATTTTTATAGCCAAACTGGGCATATAAACACATTCGTAAGCTTATTTTACCTGTGATAGCTACTTCCATGCAAAGCTGTGAGGTGCTTCATTTTTGGTTAAGATACAAGAGTCTTAATTTGCCAATAAAGGTCCTTTTATTATAGGAATCGGCCAGATCCGTCATCATTCAGCGCTTCATATTCGCTAGTCACTTTGGAAAACTGCTGTTTCACTCTTGCAGCGCTGTAGCATACATTTTTGGACTTCCCCTGACAACACTACTAAAATTACATGCGTCGTTTTGGGCGACAGTTGACCTTCCTACTGGATAGTCGTCAGTGACATCTCAAATTGGTTTTCTAAACTCAACCTCCCCTTTATCCAGGTCATGTTAGCCGAACGTCGCGGCACGGATGAGCTGTATGCCATTAAGATCTTGAAGAAGGACATCATTATCCAAGACGATGACGTGGAGTGCACGATGGTCGAGAAGAGAGTGCTGGCTCTGAGCAGCAAGCCGCCCTTCTTGGTGCAGCTGCATTCTTGCTTCCAGACAATGGTGAGGGTCACGTAAAGATTCTGTATACTGTATGAGCATTTTGGAAAAGTGGTACGATCGGCAACAAAAGTCGATTAACACTTCAGTTCTTTTAATCTCAGTTATTGAGCAAAATATTTTATTAGTAAGTAAACTATTAAAATTTAATATCCTAACCCGACTAAAACGGTCACGGGACATGTCAACCAGCAGTTTGGAGATTTCTTTGAACAAGCCATGAGCACTCGGACCCCACGGCCCGAGGGTTTCAACCCCAAACGGCTCGAAAATATAATTACCGATAAGGGTACTTTCGCCACTTGAGGTTTTCAGTTTATTAATATTTCTATGGACATTTTCAGGACCGTCTATACTTCGTGATGGAGTATGTCAACGGTGGTGATCTGATGTTCCAGATACAACAGTGCGGCAAGTTTAAAGAGCCTGTAGCAGTGTAAGTATACCTGTTTATTAGATAACTAGCTTCTGCCCGCGACTTCGTCCGCGTGAAATTTCTTGTTACTCCGACCCACCCCGTCGTATCGCATCGCCTGCCCGCGCTATTACTTCGTTTTTGCTTAGCGTTCTTTCTGACTTTTTTTCTTTTTGCTCGGCTCCTAAAGGTCATAGCGTGATGTTAAAGCTATAGCCTATAGCCTTCCTCAAGAATTGGGCTATCAAATGCAAAAAGAATTTTTCAAATCCGACTGGTAGTTCCAGAGATTAGCGCGTTCAACCAAACAAACAAACAAACTCTTCAGCTTTATAATATTAGTATAGAGTAATAATATTAGTATAGTGAGCCCTAATAACTTACCGATCGTTAGAAGTTGCTTTTACCCTCGTATGTTTCTCGTTAACGTAGCGTAGTGTCAACCGTATTTTATGATAATCCATACTAATATTATAAATTCGAAAATAACTCTGTCTGTCTGTTTGTATGTTACCTTTTCATGCCTAAACCACTGAACGGATTTCGATAAAATTTGGCAGGGAGATAGATTGCATCCCGGGGAAGGACATAGGATAGTTTTTATCCCGATATTCCCACGGGATCAATACTTATGCGGGTGAAACCGCGGGGCGATGCTAGTATGAGATATTTCGTTAGTGATTGGCTAACTGAATAATAAAATAGTCGATCTAAACATGATCAAACAAAAAAAAATTTAAATGATGTGTTTTTTGTGGGGTCATCGACCGCAATTATTGTAATCACTTGAAATATTTTTGCGTAAACTTCACACACGTTGTTGGTATTGATATCTTAACACTATAAAACATAAAAAACTATTTTTCTCACCTCATATTTTCAAGTAACTACGATAACAACGCACGTTGATCTTCCAAAAATCTTTTAATTCTTCAAAGTAGTTCCCTTAATTGTAATTAATAAAATACTAACTTATCTATGGTTTATTATACGATCAAATTTAATGAGCACTTTTTATTTTATCGTGTTTAAATATCGAACCCATTGAGTCTAGTTAGCCAATTTAAAATAACCCTGTGTAATATGATATTTTCATTCATTCCTTATAACCAATTTCTAACCAAAATAACCAATTTCTAAGAAATGTCGTATAATTTAAGTATGTCAAGAAGCTTCCAGGAAAAGTTTGAATGTATTCCATATTTAAGCACGTTTGATATATGTAGGTACATATTATGTATATATCAAATATAATCGTTCAGGATATAATGTTAATGGAATTTAAATAATAATAGTAGCATATTTAGATAGGTAAGATCGTATACTCGAAAGCGGAAAAATGTTTCTATTTTTGTTGGCATTACAATGGCTTATTCAAAAACTTTTTAATAACGCAGTGAGAGTTATGCCGCCGTCACCGGAGATCCAAATAATAAACAACAAAAATTATATCTTTATTTTAATGTTATACCATATTTGAGATCTGTGGATCCCAATAAATCTACCCAATTTTTTCGGGTTCTTTTTGCTG
This sequence comes from Luperina testacea, assembly GCA_927399505.1. NCBI lineage: Eukaryota > Metazoa > Arthropoda > Insecta > Lepidoptera > Noctuidae > Luperina > Luperina testacea. The sequence continues at coordinate 16,979,135 of OV656770.1, read as the reverse complement.
TTACTGACGAAGTTATAAAACAATGTAATTGTTTTCGAAGTGTTATCCATCGTATACCGGCTGGCAAGGACATCCACAAGCAATCTCATGAATTTAGCACGTGATTCTAGACCCTTTAGATATTTTGCGTCGATTATAAAAAAAACTGTTTCATACAAAAGTAAAATACCTTTTGCTCAGTTGCTGACGAAATTACACTCCATTTGGTCTCTGAAACTTGGTTACCTAAGTGAAGTCGTCTGTAATGCCGAAGTTAATAAACTCAGACAAGCGTAATCTTGCAGCAAATTAGCCTTCTAAAAACTAACTTAATTAGAAAGAAGAATGGGCGCAATATGTCCGTCTCTGACACACTAATCTACAAATGGATTCGGTAACTATATTAGAGTACCTAGAGTGATCAAAAGTATTCTAAAATACTTCTCTTCTCGTCTTAAAAAAGCCGACTAAAATCAGCCAAGTGTAATAAGCCCTTTAGAATTTCTAACGCATTCTCCACCACCAATATAACGAACAACTTTCCCCACAGGTTCTACGCCTCAGAAATCGCAATCGGTCTATTTTTCCTGCATTCCCGCGGTATTGTGTACCGCGACCTCAAACTAGACAATGTCCTTCTCGACCAAGACGGCCACATCAAGATAGCAGACTTCGGCATGTGCAAGGAAGGGATTACCGGTGACAAAACTACCAAGACCTTCTGCGGAACCCCGGATTATATCGCGCCAGAGATCATCTTATACCAGCCGTATGGCAAGTCTGTGGACTGGTGGGCGTATGGAGTGCTGTTGTATGAGATGCTGGTCGGTCAGCCGCCGTTTGACGGAGAAGATGAGGAGGAGCTGTTTGCTGCTATTACGGATAATAGTGTGTCGTATCCGAAGACTTTGAGTAAGGTTAGTACGATTCATTTTATAGCTTTTTTATTACCCTGGACTACGCTTAGAGACCAGTTTTTGACGTGGCGGTGCTTGGCGGTGAGTTTTCTCTAATTTTTTAAAACAGCTCTGTGTGGCTACATTCTCAAAAAACGATCCATAGTGATACGGTAGACAGTTCAAACACGGTGTGAATGTGTGCGTGAAGACGATTAGCGTCAACACATAAAGGCTCCTTCAAACAAGCGCGACACGCGATAAAATCGCGCGCGACACAAAGACACCGCGAGTCGCGCAACAAGTGGTGCCTTTGGGTCGCGCGCGATTTGCGTCGCGTGTCGCGCCTGTTTGTAGGAGCTTTAACACACACACACACACACACCCTCACACACACACACACACACCCTCACACACACACACACACACACCCTCACACACACACACACACCCTCACACACACACACACAGAGACTTCCGACTTCGTCATTGTCTCGGGATAGTACCGAGAGCCCCTGACCTTTCACACACATTCACATCGCGTTAATATACTTGGTAACCACAAGTAAACAGCGCTTCGTAAGATAAAAAATAACTGTCATGTGATCGCAATGAGCTTGTGTCTACATCTATTCAGCCGTCCGTAAGGGACAGTACTATTCTCTTTGTGGTCTTCGATGTTCGACTAGATTGCATGCTTATAAAAATAGTCAACGTCTACGACAGAACTGAGCAACTTATTTTTTTTACTTGCATTTATACTTATTTAGGGTATGATGCCCCAAAATTTGGTTTATTGTATGTTGTTTTCCAAAGGTCCTTGAAATCTCTTCTAAACAAAATACCAACCTTTCTCCTTACAGGAAGCCAAAGACGCATGCAAGGCGTTCCTAATAAAGAACCCGTCGAAGCGCCTCGGCTGCAACGCGCGCGGCGAGGAGGACGTGCGCACGCACCCGTTCTTCCGCCGCATCGACTGGGCGCGCATCGAGGCGCGGGACGTCCAGCCGCCATTCAAGCCTAAGATTGTGAGTATCGATATCGATATTATTGGAGTGGTAATGTTGAAAAGAGAGTTAGTTGATTGTTTGTATAATTGTATGGTACCGCCCTTCAAGCCTAAGATTGTCCTCCTCTGCCGCTTACGGCGGGAACACGGGCACGCGTTAGCACTCATCCGTGAACCCGTGGAGTTTTAGTGGGTTAGAGTCCCACATAACTGCACTATCTCCCCGTGGTAGTGCAGTATGCATGAGCATTTCTCCAAGATAAAAAAAAAGCCTAAGATTGTGAGTATCGATAAAGATATTATTGGAGTATGGTTTTTTGGTAATGTTGAAAAGAAAGTTACTTGATCGTTTCTGTAATAGTATGGTTTTGTATATTTTTACATGTTATTATAAATTGGAGTGAGAGTCAAGTTGTGGTTGTGTTCGTCTTGAATTTACCATATGATTTTTGGAATCGGCCGCAGTCCAGAATCATGACCTTTTCAAGCAGCGAGGTTTCACAATCCAGTCAAAAGTCAATGACATAATCTTCTATTTATTATTATTACAATCTCAAACAAATCATACGTAATATTGGTCTGTGCACAAAATATACCACAAGAATTTCGTATCTATAAATAAAATAAAAGTAATTTTACTAGATAATTATTCAAATAGATAATATTTCTTAATCACTTTCTTCAATCTCCACAGAAACATCGCAAGGATGTGTCGAACTTCGACAAACAGTTCACACAAGAGAAGACAGAACTAACGCCCACTGACAAGTTGTTCATGATGAACCTCGACCAGACCGAGTTCATGGGCTTCTCCTTCCTCAACCCCGAGTTCGTGCAGCATGTCTGAACAACCAAGGTAATATTGTGCTAGTGACGTCATCATGTAGACAAATGGTTCAAGATGAACCTCGACCAGACCGATTTCATGCAATTTCCTTCCCTAACCCCGAGTTCGTGCAGCATGTCTGAACAACCAAGGTAAATATTGTGCTAGTGACGTCATCATGTAGACGAATGGTTCAAGATGAACCTCGACCAGACCGAGTTCATGCAATTTTCTTCCTCAACCCCGAGTTCGTGCAGCATCTCTGAACAACCAAGGTAAATATTGTGCTAGTGACGTCATCATGTAGACGAATGGTTCATGATGAACCTCGACCAGATCGAGTTCATGCACTTTCCTTCCTCAACCCCGAGTTCGTATAGCATGTCTGAATAACCAAGGTAAATATTGTGCTAGTGACGTCATCATGTAGACAAATGGTTCAAGATGAACCTCGACCAGACCGAGTTCATGCAATTTCTTCCTCAACCCCGAGTTCGTGCAGCATGTCTGAATAACCAAGGTAAATATTGTACTAGTGATATAATCATGTAGACGAATGGTTCAAGATGAACCTCGACTAAACCGAGTTCGTGCAGCATGTCTGAACAACCAAAGTAAATATTGTACTAGTGAAATCATCATGTAGACGAATGGTTCAAGATGAACCTACACCAGACCGAGTTCATAGGCTTCTCCTTCCTCAACCCCGAGTTCGTGCAGCATGTCTGAACAACCAAGGTAAATATTGTGCTAGTGACATCATCATGTAGACGAATGGTTCAAGATGAACCTCGACCAGACCGAGTTCATGCACTTTTCTTCCTCAACCCCGAGTTCGTGCAGCATGTCTGACCAACCAAGGTACACATCATACTAGTGACGTGAACCAAAAACTGAGTTTGACATGGCCGGCTCTCCAGCCAGTTTTTCATGATGACAGGCATTAAGCGTGCCCTACCTAAATTGTTTTATGCAGTGCCTATTAGCTTAACTGCCCCGTTGGACTGCTGAGCGTGGGGTACCGGGTTCGATTACTGGGTCAGGCAGTGTTAAAGGGTTTTGCTTAGTAAGGCGATTGGCACACAGCACCGCATCACGCAGCGGGACGCAGATAACGTGCCCCCGCGCGTGATTTTTTACATACAAATTCAATAGAAACGCGCTTCCGTGCGGGGAATTTGGCTCCGTTTCACGAACCCCGCTGCGTAATGCGGTGCAGTGTGTCGCCTCACAGCCCGGTGTTTCGAAGTTGTCGGTGTGATACCCCTGTGCCTTGGTGCGCACGTTAAGCCATTGGTTCAGGGCCTGATCTCCGGTGTCAGATTGCGAGCCGTCCCATCGGACTATGAAAGTGAGGGAAAGTGGGTGCACCTTGCACACTTGTGCACTATAATATCTCTCGCGCCGAACACTAGTCTCTGTTGAGATTGGCCGCCATGACCAAAATATGGCTGAAATAACGGAGCTGGGACTATTATTTTTTATCGACACTAGAAAACTCAATAAAAACTCAGTTTTTCCCGTTCCAGGGTTGAATTTCTACTCATTATTGATGCTGGCTGTGTGGTGGGGTCTGCCCCGGTACGAGTCAGCACTTCACTCCATCTGTCGACTGTCTCTGTCACTCATACGGCGCGCGTCGTTCGCTCTCTCACTCTGCGTTCAGTTCTGACGGTTAGCTATCATTGTATCGTTGATTCTTGAGGGAATGCCATTCTTAGGCTCTTCGAAGGACGTTTAGGAGAAGTATTTGCTCATTCCCATTAATTTTACTACTCTTATTTTAAGTCGATGATATTCTACATACCATCCAATACGACATGGCTTAGTTTATTTAATTTATTTCGACTTTAGCGGCGATATTTGGGAGATTTTCTCACTTATTACTCGAAATATGAGTGTTGTCAACTTCTTTAATATCGAAGTCAAAAATGGATAGTTATTCTAAGAGTAGTCGTTTGTTTAAGTATAATTTTCGCAATAATTAATTTATTTAACTGCAATAAAATTGAATCGGAAATGTAATCCAACGAATTTCGCTAAGCAATATTAATTGGAGTAAAAAGTTATTGTTGAATGTTTGCTCTCTATGTATTGGCAATATTTTTTTCGGCAATTCTAATGATAATTTATTCGTTAATTAGTAACATGAGAATCATATTCAGAATCTCGACACATGGCAATCTCTAATATCATGATCTTGGGGCCACTTGATAAATATAGTAAATGTTGATCACCACTCAGTATTTATACCTTCTGTCAAAATATACTGTATTAGAAGTCATTAAAGTTTATAATCGCTTGCAATTTTGACAGATCGCGTCAAACTGTGTGGATGTTTTTTGTTTAATTTTCACGTTTTTATCACATATCAGTGTTGTTTATATGTAAATAATGTCGTGTCGTGTGGATGGCAATATTGTTAAGCGTTTTCGATGTCCAAGGAGCTTAAAAGAAACATATTTAGCGTACGCTATAAAGCCAAAGTGATCGCTTGAATATCTTTTAAGATCTTCTAGCCTATAAAATTTTAGAAATACTAATAATTAAACTTGCTAACGCATTTTAAAGACATGAGTATTGTAAAATGTTATCTTGATGAGCGAATGGTTGTTTAACGTTATTAATATTAGATTTGGGGAAATGGTAGCGTAAGCTAAATGTGTTTCGTTTTTTGACGTTTTTCACAATATTATTTAGCTCATTATGATTTGAATCTCGTGTCTACTTACCTAGTTAGTGAATACCGTTTTATTGTTGAGTTTCATCATTTTTGGGCGAACTTATATTCTATAATAATATTATAACTACTCTTTTCGGGAACCAGCAATGCACAACACAGCAATGCACGGCACGAGAACGCACGACATTGGAATGAACGTGTTTTGAATTCCAATGACGTACATTGTCATGTCGCGCATTCTCGGCCCGGACCAAGAGTGTCCGGCTTGATAATGTACAGCACGGGAATTGGAATCAAAACAAACAGTGACGTCACAATAAAAAAGTAAAAAGCCATGTGAAACTAGGGATGAGATTTTGATTGATTAAGGATTGATTTTGATTGATTTTGTTTCATTTGACGTGTGGTTGACGTTCAATCAATTATTATTGAAGTAAATCTGTGAACTATTCGTTAAGAGGAAATACGGGCGGAACGACTTTTGAAAATTAGGTATTTGAAGAAACTATCGCTGTCGCTCTGCGAGCCCCCGCCCTCTAATGCGTGCGATAAGGACAACTGCAGATCCGACTGAATAGCCTAAGTAAAAAGTCACATTTTCGAGGTTTGGCTCTCGCCTATTTTCTTCACCAATATTGAACCAATTTAAAAGATATTTCATAAACTGGATAAGAAGGATATGTACTGTGCCGCTACATTATGGTTAACACCCCGACTCAGAGTACCCCGACTCGGATAGGTTAGGTTAGAAGGCTAAGGCGGGAGCGAAGCGTAGCGGAGCTCCCGCCTTAGCCTTCGTGGTTATTTTTTTTTAAACCACCCAGAAGTAGGAGCCCCGCGAAGCGGGGCTCCGTCGACCTATCTTACACTCTGAGTGCTTACCAAAATTTTATTAAACATGAGCAGCTGATTGCAGCTTATATAATTAATATGCTGTACAAAACTCTTTTTATAAAGACTTCTCTGCTTAAAAACTTATCAATCGCGCAATCAATCGTTTTTCGGAACAGCACTATCTAGCTCAATTACCTAGTATCCAAGTCCCAAAATTTCGAGTCACCTGATTGGCCAACCAATCGGCCAATCACGCGATGTCGCCAATTCATGTGTTGTACACTCTCGGGTCGGACCATCAAGGTACACCCCAGGAATTGGAGACATCGCGATGTCGCCAATTCTTGTGTTGTACATTCCTGTGTTGTACAATCCAGTGTCGTGCATTGCTGGTACGTGCATTACAGTGACGTGCATTATAGGGACTCCTCTTTTCTGCCCAAAGATGACGTGTTTTGTTTATGACGTACGTCTGACAGGAGGTCGTACTATTAAGTTTTCATTGTCTATGGTAACACGTTGTTTGTTTTTAAGGGTTTTCACAGTATCGTGATCGCATTTTGTGATGTATGTATGGATGATCTAATCGTGTATCGTATTAGCTTGACTGTTAGCTTGTATGCGTGTGGGGGTGAATGTTCACTTATGCATGTGTGCGTGATTTCGTTTCGATTCGATTTGTATCGATATTATGAGGGACATCACTATTTTTTGTTTAATGTCGTAGGAAACCTTCCAACAAATAGTCTTTGATACCAGTTTTCTTTTTTCTGTCAGCATGTAAAGTTTATGATGGTTCTATTAAAATCAATGAACATATTGAACTATAAACTAACCACTATCTTTAAAATCAACCCTTATAATATCGTTACAAGTTGTCAACGGCAAATAGCTGTCAGTAATCGTCTACTAAAATAGCCTTACTAACTTAATTAATCGCTAATAAAAATAAATTTTAAAATCGTATATAAACTCTTGCTAGATTAATCGATGTGGATTAAAAAATGAAAAAGAAAGCATTTGATTCTAAATTGAAATGTAATAAAATGACATTTAGGTGTTTTTGTTTTTATTTGATAAAAGTACTTTTAGCTTAATTATAATAATTAATTATTATCTTTCAATAGTATTCTCGATTTGCCGCGCATTCCCAATGCGGTTTTGCTAAATATAATTAGGTATAATAGTAATTTTTAAATTCTTTTAATAGGCATAAGTATTCATTTAAGGAAGCTGGCTTACTTTCACGCCATTATTGCATTTTGTGACAGTATTCAAATCAAATCATTGCTTTAATGCTTTATTTTATTGGTTTATGCATTTTATTACCTAGATTTGGGGTATATTTTTGTATTAATTTTATTTTTTTAAGTATTACGTCAAAAAGTAACCACCATAGAGTAAAGAGGGTTTATTTATTTTACGTGGGCAACATTTACGCAACGTTCTTTATTTACACGTGTTTCTCGTTTCCCCTTTTTTTCAAGCTGGTTTGTTGTATTTGACAGTATTTTTTGTCATGTTCATTGTTGTTTTATTAGTGAAAATGAGCCAGCATCGTAGGTTAGCAACAGCTGGAGCGGGAGACAACGTAGCGGGCGCACTGCCGACCCACACCCATCCCTGTCCATGTAATGACGTACAGTATGACACTACCCCGTGACCCCGTCTTGTTCTAAACACTTTTAAAATATCATCGTCTTCTTTTGACAAAGCTTTTTTCTCTAAGGAGCTTGGTCAACAAGACTCAGGAGCTCCGGCTTTCTTAATACATAATTTTATAAACTTAATACAGTTATTTTCTTATATAAAAGCAACTAGGTATCTTCTAGAAATATTACCGTGTGAGTCTTCTCATGCGAATGCATCCGCGTGCACGCATTGTGGAACTCGCATCATCTCTTTGAGGTATGAAGACTTCTAAAGCGCGCAGTCTATTTCAAATTTTATTTTTCATTTATTTTATGATAATATCTTCTTCCAAAATTCCTGTTTTTTATCATAATTATAACCTTCTCTACCTTGATTATTTTACAATACAGTTGGGTAGTTACCGTGGCCATGACCTGAGGTTCACCAAAACTGTGGACCCTGTTCTGACCTAAGTTTTTCTAGTGCGTTTGCGCAACCTCGAGTGTAGAGCGGCATTATCATACTAGACCTGTTTTTATGTAATTTATTCTACATCAAAATTATTTTACAAGTGTTTATAACAATACAAAATTTCAAATCCTCCACCCAGCTACAATTTCTTTATATTTAGAATTAATTAGCTGAACTGTTTTCATTTCGAGTACTCATTGATGACCTAAAAGTGAAAATATCGTTGTTTTATCTTTTAACACAAATTAAAATTCGGTGTTAATTGACATCTACATTTTTGTATGCGTCTTTTCGATAACGGTATGTCTGGTAAACATCCTGGCTCGACTTGAATGACATCAACTGTTTTCCCAACATTATACAAACCTGGAAAATTATTAGAAAGCCGATGACATTGAGCATCATTACATAAATTCGGTAATAACAAAAACTACCATCTACTTTTAACACCAATTATATGCACATAGGTACTCGTAATTTTTTTTATTACTTCTAATTAGTGTCTGCTAGCTTATGCCTTTTACACCCTACTTTATTCTGACTTGGTCAATAATAATTATAATATTAAATTAAAAAGTTTATAAAACTTATAGTTATTTATTTATCTAACCGTTATTGTAAGATCTCACTTGTAAATAAGGCATGGTAAGGAGTTAAGCCTTCATACACGCGGGTTCTGCTGCAGTAGTCGTCAGATACTTTCGAATATCTCGATTGTCGCGTGAATGAATTTCACCTTCTGGTCATAATATTAAGTCATTTCCATATAACCATTGAATATTAAATCTTAGAACGTAAGTTGTAAGTTAAGCCATATTATCGAGTTTCAAAATCTCTCTTTAGCTTGCTTTATATGCTTCGACATTTTTTTTTAGTGCTGTGACGTTAGCCAATTTTAAAAACTGATTCTATTCAAACATCCATCACTAGTTTCCCTGTAAAAAAATATTTGATGGTATTGCATTTCTGGGTAACAATGAAAAAAGAAATTTATGAATAATAGGGACTAGGCAATGGATTTCATGGGTATAAATACTCTCAAGTCTATCTGGACGGTATGTTTAAAATGTTGAATAGTTAATGTATGTGTTCAGTGAGAATTAGTTTTAATATCTTGATATTATTTAGCATAGATTATGATATCGTGTTAGAGTTAGGTTGCTCTTCCGACAGTTCTATCCCTTTTGCGTACTTCGAAATGTTTGCTAGAACAGAAATATGTTTCCAGTGTGGCGGAAATCTTGTAAATTCCTTCAATTTATTACAAGCGAAATGATTATTTTATTATTTATAATATTATACTTAGATGATAAATGATTTATTATCTGTATGTAAGTATTAATGTCGGGCCCTTTCTTTTTCGAGTTTAGCTGTTTCTATTTGGCTACGGTTTAAAATTGTATTTCTGTATATTTTGAGTGTAATTAATTTAACCAAACATAATTTCTTTCAATTATAATCATGCGCTTGTGATGAGAGGAATGAAAATCATGAAAAATTGTCTTTACTCCGAGATATTATTATTTATTTAGATTTTTGTTAATATCTCATAAATAGGCCTAAACCTTTCTATAGATTAAGCCCGTAGTTGATACAGGTCTTAGTATACTTTTGAAATATTTTACTAATGGATATTCAAGTGTTTAAAATTTTACAAAGACGATGTCGCTAACTGCACCACACCTGTGCCAAAATATGTAAATATTTTCCATGATAAATTAAAATTCTATTGAATATTTGTAACCAATCATTTATATCGTATTACCTATTTTGTGAGTCTTTATTTTATTAGTGACAATACTTTAAAAACTAGAGTTTTTCTCGGCTGGTAACATTCCGGTTTTACTTTTTATGACAGTGCAGTATTTTATAGCTGCACACTGGTTTCGAATTACCTATTTACTTATATCAATTAAAACAATACATTTTGATAAGTTAATTTTATTAAGAAAATGCACCACTAATGAAATAAAGAAACAATCACTTCAATTTCTACTGTTTTTGCACGTTATCCAATTATGTAAGCAAATAATAAAGCACTATTTTATTAACTTATAAATCATACAGTTATTTTACTCCTAAATTAATGTAATCATTGTTTAAAGTTTAGTCTATTACATTAATAAATATCATCATTGTTAGACTGCCACCATATTGTAAGGGCTCATTAAATAACTTACTAAACTTTAAACAATGCTTAATAAGGAATTTACAAAAATAATTTTTAATTAATAATATTATACAAGAACTGTTTATATTGTTACATTAACTATTATTGCAATGATTCAATGAATTTTTAAATTACACTGCAACTATTTCTGTGATATATCATCCTTTCACAAGCTACGGCGAAGAGTTGTTTAGTACTGATGATTGTTTATATAATAAGAAGATATCAATTGACATCTCTCACAATCTTCATTATTTGTTTTAAGAAACCATGTGCCAAAAATATTCTTTCATCCATTGTTGTTTTCATAACATAGAATTCTAAGCAACTCTTCAAAGTAGGTGTATCGGTCTATTCAAATTGGCGCGAAGATATATTTACTATGGTAGGTATGGAAGAGCGCGCGAATTTGAACAAGGGACGCCATGTTTGAAAAGACCTATTTTAAAATATGTAAAGTGCACTTTCAATTTCCTTTAGTCTACCGTCGTCGCCACTCACTAGGATTAATTAATAATTATTATTAAAATTTTGAATTTTAACCAATTTGCGATGATAAACGATGGTTGTGCGCTGATACGGCTACCAAGGTATCATGTGTGAGTGTCCGCTCGCAATCATGGTTTATGAGATTTTATTGCATATTCTATTATTAATATCGATAGTGTAGTAACAGTATTTCGATTTGTAGTATTAAATTTGTCATTTTCAAGGATTTTTGGGGCGTTTAGCCACTTGTCGGGGAGTGAAGTCACTGCTGGGCCGTGTAGCCACGCGAGTGTCTCACTCGGTAGATCTGTGACTGGGATCTCTGGTTGTTTGTATGGATTTTCTCGAAGGTGAATGTCGATTGTACTCAACAATATAAATTTCTAATCCATTAGATTTATCTGTGTTTTATTTACGAAAACCTTTACTCTAGTTTTGAGTTAATTTACAAAATAATGAAAAATACCTTCATACACAACACTAGAATTTGATGTCCTTTTCTCCTCTCATCACTTGGCTAAGCATCTGGTTGCAGAGAGCCGCGTACGGATTCAGTTCCACCACCTGCATATATGGAGATTTCTTAAAATTCAGGCAAGTTCATTCAAATAACATAAGTATTAATGATACTTAGCACAGTATTAGGAAGAAGATGGTGACAATGGTAACGGCGGCGGTGACTTACGAATAATTGTAAGTCATGAGTTCTCGAACCAAAGCAGACACTGTACTTTGTGTAAAATTATTTAATCACCACTGGCTCTCAAAACGGTTAAGGAAAACGTCGTGAGGAAACCGGCATGTCCTAGAACCAAACATTCCAAGACATGTGACATCCAGTCATCCACCAACCCGCGCTGGGTCCGCGTGGTAGATTACGGCCCACTCCCTCTCACAGAGAGGAGGCCTGTATCCCAGCAGTGGGAACATTATTGGCTGATTATGAGCACACTATGTAAATCCAACTAAACAAAACTTTTCCTTGACTGAATCTGATGATATCCACAATTCTACAATGCCCTTGAAATTTTTAAACACCGCATAACGTCGCCTTAGAGTGAAAACCTCGGAAATGTAAGTAGCATTTTATGCATTTCGGATAATCTTATAGTATCGAACAGTTCTGGATATTAAAGCGGGTTAAATTTCCATATTAATTAATAGGAATACAGAACCTCCTTTTTTGAAGTCGGTAAAAAAAACATAGAAGACGCCGTACAAAAATTTTACAGCACGCAGGTCTTTCTTTCTCCCGACAAGTTACTTCTTTTACACTTACGAGGTTTTCACTCTAAGGCATCGATAAGTAAACACAATCTGATAGTTCTAACCTGTTTCTTAGCAAAACTGCTACCAAGTTTAGCAGCCTCAGTGAAGGCGGCGCGTGCGTCGTCATCCTTCCCTCGCTTGCGCAGGAGCACGCCACGTTGACACAGAGCTAAGGCGCGTGCGCGAGACTGCTTGCCTGTTGTTAGCTCTATGGCCCGGTCGAGGTCTGATATTGCGTCTGAAATTACAAGATCTATCTAATACCTAGTCTCTTTTCGCGTCTCTGAGTGACCGTGTTGTTCTTCTAAACTACGCAACGGATTTTGATGCGGTTTTCAATACCATTTAGAGAGTGTGTTATGTGTATGTAGTAGTATGTAGGAAACAGCTGATTCTTTTTTCGCGATATCATGTTTTTTTCCCATAGTACCTATTAGTCACATTAATATTATAAAAGCGAAAGTTTGTGAGTGTGTGTGTGTTTATGTTTGTTACTTCTTCACGCTCAAAAGGCTAGACCAATTTTGATAAAATTTGATATGGAGGTAGCTGACACCATGTGTTAACATATAGGCTTTTTATCCCGATATTCCCACGTGATCGAAACTTATTTGGGTGAAACCGCTGGGCGCAGCTAGTTGTTCATAATGATAAGTACAATAGAGGTTATCCATTAATTATGGAACACCCTATACATATGGTACATAAAATAAAAAATCACGATGTTTGTCGAGTCCTAAAAATCGTGCGAAGCAGGGCAGGTCGCTAATTTATTAAATGACTTAAGATTGATTTTACAAAATGTGGACACTGGACCGCACTGGGCCCGCGTGGTGGAATACGGCCCCCTCATTCTCACAGAGGACCTGTGCCCTGGCCCTGAGCCCTGACCCTGGAGCAGGGGCCTGGCTCACAGCAGTATAGGTACATTCTATAGGCTGCGGCTTGTGCAAACCATATAAAAACTAACTGTCTTAAATACATAACTTGAACTCTTACCCCGTAGGTAGGTATTACAGAATCTCACTCAAGACTCAAACATTAGGTACTTGAAACTAGTTTAAAGTAATTTAATTGGTTAAAACTAGGACCATAAGTCATAAACTCTTACCATCATCCTTCAACATCATTCGCAAGAGCTGTGCCCTGTCGTTATAACCGGCTGCTCTATCCGGCGCGGCCTGCACTCCTCTGGTCATGGCTTCTAAAGCTTCGTCCAGCTTACCGGCCTCAGCTAAACGAACTCCTTCGGCGCAAAGCGAGGTGGACTCCTTGTAGGCGTCAGTAGTGGGCTCTGAAACAATCAACACATCATTTCACGCCTGTTTTTTCGAAGGGTTAGACAATTATGTACCTATAGTACCAAAACGGTGAAATGTTGGTGTGGGCAACACCCACATTTCACCATTTTTGACAAGTCCCAAGAAATCGCGGCGCGACTATTGCCGTCGCGCCGCGATTTCAACCGGAAATAATCAAGTAAAGTGGTTATAATTAAATGAAACAGACACATAGACAATCTACCTCTGCGACTTTTAGGTGGATGCTAATTTATCTAATCATAGAAATCAGCAAGCAAGGAGTTGACCATTAATAAGTATAAGTAAAGATATGAAGGCCGGAACACTTAAAAACTTAGGTACAGACGCCAGCACATCAAGCTACTACAATCTGTTAAATTTCTTTAATAGATTTTCAACTTTATCGCTAAAGCATAAGGTTCACAGTTGATTGGGAAAATTTGACAGTTTCGGGTAGCTTTATGTGCTGGCGTCTGTACCTACATAATCATAAAAAATACGAGAGATTTTCCATCCACTACTGCACTAGACCGAAGCTTGTGTTACAGTTTACAGTAGGTAGGTACCTACCAATACTGTAAACGTTGTCCGCTAAAGTCTACCGTGGTGCAGGCTGGCAATTTAGATTAGCTCTGGTCGCATTTGAAAAGTCAAGCAAGTTTAGATTTTTAGAACGAAGTGTCAAATATTTTAGTTTAGGTTTTTTGTTATAAAAAAACGATGCCAATTTAGTCGGGAAATGTAAAGAAGTTCAGTCAAAATAAACGTAAAAAATCGTAAAGTTGTTGTGTTCTAAGAGCTAGTGAGTTAGATATGTATCTAACTACTTACAAAATTCTTATGGTTCCATACCTACTTGCAACCATAACTATTACTAAAACTACAAACACCAAAGTATGTAGGAACCTACATAATTTTTAAGCTAGATAACCTATATATGGATACCTACCCGAAGATGACCACAAATAATACATCTCATAATGTTATTCTTCCCTAAATAAACTTTAGACTAATCTATCTCCATAAGACCTACAATACTTTCATACCTTCCTCATCTTCAACGAACTTATCCCCTGCATCCTCAACGACATCAGCAGCGATGGTGGCCGTGGGATCGAAGATACTCCTGAGCACTGCCTTGTCTCTCTCACTGAGATTATTTAAAGCGGCCATAATTCAGTTATGGACACGACTGTACCGACACGAACCTTGCTGTCAACTGGAATGTAGAACCAGTTCTGTATGTTAACGATGCTGGTTGAGATTATAATGCTACATGAGTATGTTTATTAAATAAGTATAAATCGACTACAAAATTAAAGGAAGCTTATAGTCATTACATTTATAATCTGACATTTTGTATTATAGGTATTTCTATTTTTTTTTGTGCAAACTTACAAGTAGTCTCCATATAAAATACTGGTACTCAACTGCATCCGTTAGACTGGAAGCCGAAATTACAGACTTAGTTGGGAAAAGGGCTAGTCAGATGATGATTAAATTTTTTTGCAAAAAGATCAGTATCAGGTTAAATGGTAAATACCTAATTCATCATCTGCCTAGCCTTTTCCCAACTATGTTGGGGTCGGCTTCCAGTCTAAACGGATACAGCTGAATACCAGTATTTTACATGGATCGACTGTCTATCTGACCTCCACAACCCAGTTATTGGGTACCCCTTAGTAAGACTGGTTGTCAGACTTTCGGGCTTCTGACTACCCGTAACGACTGTCAAAGATCCACGAATGACAGCCGGGACCAACGGCTTAACGTGCTTTCCGACGCACGGAGGGGTCACGGTATGTAAAGATGGTCCAACCCATCCACAGACCAACCGCACTGATCGATCGACCTGTGCGGCTGTTATTATATTGCCACGATACCTAATTATGAACAGAAATTATAAAGGCTCCTTCAAACATGCGCGACACGACACGCGACACAAAGGCACCGCAAGTCGCGCAACGAGCGGTGCCTTTGTGTCGCGCGCGATTATATCGCGTGTCGTGCCTGTTTGTAGGAGCCTTAATATGAACATTAAAATCACCGACTCTCTTGAATGGATCAGCTGATTTTGTTTGGGATCTCGTTGTCGGACCCATACATAATGATGAGTATAATGACCCCTTTTCAGTTTCTATTGATAGCATAATCAGCCTATATTGTTCCCACTGCTGGGACACAGGCCTCCCCTCTGTGAGAAGTGGGCCGTACCGTAATTCAGCACGGGCGCCCAGTTCAGGTTGGTGGATGATACCTACATATCTTCGATTTTTTTTTTGGTTTTAGGGCATGCCGGTTTCCTCACGATGTTTTTTCCACGTCACCCACCCCTAGCACCGCTTCTGTATTCCACAATATAATCAGTACAGCAACACACTCCGATTTTTTATTATGAGATAAAATCAGACTCAACGAGATTGCAATATTAACACTAATAATAATTCTTGATGAGATTAGATACAACTTGATCAACATTATGTAAATTATAAAAACTGGTTGCTTGTTTATTTTCTGCGCAGAATCTAATCAGACCGACACAAGATAACAATCTCTGTTCATAGATTTCAATATAATTTCTATAAAATAAGATGAAATCTTAATACTTAATTATCTGCTAGCTGTTTTATCGATCCAATTCCCACGAAATGAAAATGTGATGACCATTTGTAATTTCCTTTCGTGTATAGTGATTGTAAGCGGACATTAGGAGCCGCAGCGGGCCGCACCGCACCGCAACACAGTAGGTCATTTTGACTGGCCCGATGGTCTCGTGGTTGCAAACGCGATTGCCGAGCGTGGGGTTCTGGATACGATTCCCAAGTCGATCAAAGTGTTATTGGGTTTTCCATTAGGAATTTCTTAGTAACAGCTCGGAGTTTGGAAGTTGGCGGTTTTGTTACTATATTATTATGTATTGAATGTATGTATGGGTCTTTGTCATGTCAAATGCCCATGTAACACCCACTCTCATAAAAATCGGAGACGCTACACTCAAAGTCGTGGACGAGTATGTTTACCTAGGACAAACTGTCCAGTTAGGTAGGTCTAACTACGAGAAAGAGGTCAATCGTCGAATCCGACTCGGCTGGGTAGCGTTCGGGAAGCTACGCAATATCTTCACGTCCCACATACAGCAGTGTCTCAAGACGAAAGTCTTGGACCAATGCGTGATGCCAGTGATGACTTATGGCACTGAAACGTAGTCGCTCACAATGGGCCTTATAAGAAGGCTAAAAGTCTCCCAAAGGGCAATGGATAGGGCTAAGCTTGGAGTTTCCCTGCGTGATCGAATCAGGAATGAGGAGATCCGCAGGAGAACCAAGGTAACCGATATAGCCCGAAGAATTGCCAAACTTAAGTGACAATGGGCACATTGCTCGCAGAACAGATGGCCGATGGGGCCGAAAGGTTCTGTAGTGGCGACCGCGTACCGGAAGACGTAACGTGGAAGGCCTTTTTTTTTTTTTTTTTCACGTGGAGAAATGCTCATGCATACTACACTACCACGGGGAGATAGTGCAGTTATGTGGGACTCTAACCCACTAAAACTCCACGGTGTCCTCCTCTGCCGCTTACGGCGGGAACACGGGCACGCGTTAGCACTCATCCGTGAACCCGCCGCGGCCGTCCGTTACCGGACCCTCCTCTGGGGAGTACTCCCCATCACCGGCGCACCAGAACACATAGCACGCCGTGACCACCCCAGGGACCAAACCAGCACATGGGCGCCAGACGACCCCGTGTCTGGGCACCCTTGGTCCCCCCTGCGACGGGTCAGGACATTGGCCCCGCCGCCTGCCAATTTTCGGCTGCAGAGGATAGGGAGAGCGGCCAACGCAATACCGACACTCCTCTTCCCCTGCAGCCCCACCGCGTCCGCCATCGAACGGTGGCGACCCCGTCAAGGCCGCGGAAGGTAGGGAGAGCGGCGCACCGTAATACCGGCACTCCTCTCCCGCCGCGGCCTCCAACCCTCAACCGCGATGCCTCCGGTACGTACGACATCGCGGCCCGCCTCAGTTGCGATGTCGCCCAAGCGACACCGCAACCTACCTTTGGCCGCTACGTCGTCGGCTTGTCAGCAGAAGCCCTGACGAGCGGCCCCTCCTCGGGTTCCTCTTAGCTTCACCGTGGGTGTCCAAGCCACGGCTACTGAGCCCCCCCCGCCTCGAAAATGCGGGAACCCACCGGGGGGGAACGTGGAAGGCCTCACACAAGGTGGTCCGACGACCTTGTGAAGGCCGCAGGAACCCGTTGGATGCGAGAAGCACAGAACCGGTCGAAGTGGAGGTGCTTGGGGGAGGCCTGTGTCCAGCAGTGGACGTTTTTCGGTTGAAATGATGATGAGTCTTTGTTACCTGAAAATAAATGGTTTATATTATTATTACTAACCCCGTACCTCGGAAAGCGCGTAAAGCCATTGGTCCTGCGACTGATCTCTCCCCGGTCATGTCGGATTGCCGTCCCATCGAACTATGAGAGTAAAGGAACAGAGAGTGTATCTGTGTTTGTGCACACACTTGTACACTATACAGGGATTGTCTTCAAAGACCAGCCACATTTAAGGGTTTGGTACAGACCATCAAACTGAACAACTTTCTCCATGGGACCAACATCGTAATCATAACATCGAAAAAATAATCAGCCGTCCCATACCTACAAATGATGGGACGGCTGATTATTTAAAACTTCAATACCTAATAAGGTAGTGAAGTTTTGACTAAGATAGGTAATTTCATTAATCTCAACCTAAGTAGTAGTCAAATTTAGACTGGTGATTGTTTTAGAAGGGATAAAGCAATTACGAGGTGGACTATACTCTCAACCTACCTACCTTTAACCAGTTTCGCGGTACGCTGCTGCTTGTAGGTAGGTATAACGATATTGTCACTTCGTGGGATATCCTCCATGATTTGAATTAAGGCGAAAGCGCCAGGGTAGCCCGCGAAATTCAATTGTTTTTACGTTTTTTGCAATTTGCTGGTCAGTATTAAGTTGTACGTTGATTAATATATGATTCGCGGCCGTAACAAATATGTAAGTTTCTTGATTTGATAGTCGCTTTCTCGTCGCGGGGGGCAGGTGCCTTGAAACGGTTAAAAACAATAGGAGTATGGAACTACCACGTGATCCCAAAATTTTACAGTAAAATATCATACTGATCAACGAAGAGTGAAAGGCATGGGCGGTTTTTCGAAAACAAAAAACACGAAATGAGATGACTAATATTTTATTTTAAAATAAATTATTGTTACAACAATGTTTGTATTTTGACAAGTTTGTTGTTCTAGCTAGTCTCGATCAACAGCTAATATGCACATATTAGGTCGTATAAAAACTTTTATATTAATACTAAAAATAAAAGACACAGTTGGTTCTTACTATTTTTTGTAACAAATAGGCCAGACACAGGCCGGTATATAATCTAAGCTTTAAGGCTCAGTGCTCACCAATCCTCTTTTTGACCTATTTGGTGTCTAAAGGTCATAGCACAGATAACTCGGAAAGGGATCGTCATCGTATCGCCTTTCGCCTCGGCGTCAACCGAACGTAAGCACGTAACCAAAGCGGATCAGAAGCTCCGATACGTCGACTCAGCTACGGTTACGACTCGCCGACCAGACTGGTTGATGGAGCAGCAGGCAGGCCGCGGGAGAGGTGAGAGGCGCAAGAATGGACGAAGAGACGTAAGCTCGGGTATGGAGAGACGTAAGCGCGGGTACGACGAGCCGTAACGCACCGCACCGCGGTTCGTGAGCTTGTCCCCAAGCGCGGCGATTACGTTACGATTCAGATTAGTGTACGTTGCAGTAGGGAGTTCCATACAAAGAATACTGAACGGCTCGAGTTGATATAGTAACGATCCCTTTCCGATTTGTTCCGATTTGATACTTGTGCTATGACCTTAAAGGGCCGTTACTCCCTTTCGGGAGGACCTCATAGGCTGTGTAGTAATTATAGTAATAAGAAACAGTTAAATACTTCAAGTACCATACTTCATCAGTAGACTACCTTACTGATTCTATTTTCCTAGTAAATGTACAGTTAAAATAGGTCCACTTTACAGTCAACTTCCGAGTGTAACATTATTCAGTACAAAATACTACATAACAGAGTCTCTTATAAATAGGCGCTTCGATAAAAGTATAAATAATGATTATAATTTCAATTAACACTTCTATTTTGATACATGCATCCATTAAAATATAAAGAATGAAAAATAGAAAATTATTTGGTAAAGTACACCTGGCTAATTCGTTAGGTGTACATGCAACTAACGCCATCTACGAAATGCGCAGATAAAACTATTTAACACAAGGTAGATCAGTAGTTTTTTTTTTCTAATAGTTTATTTACTTTAATTTTAACGGCTGTTCACATCGAACAGCCGTTATTTTAAGTCCCTTAAGGGCAGACTTCTACAAACTTTAAACGCTCATAAAATTCCAACGGATAGTCAGGCGCGCTCGTTTGTACTGTAAGTCACTGTAAAATAAAGTTTATTATTCAATGTCAGCAGCCATTATTGTTAAAGTAAACAAATCAACATGAACTACGCTCAATATGTGCACAATCAGCTAAATTCTGGTATCATTCATTAGATTGCTTGTATCCTTATCTTCTAACAGTACGTTACTTCTGACACATGGCAATTAAACTTTGATAAAATGTGCAGATTTGAAATTGGAGCCTTTTGATTTGTAAGTCTTTAGATAGCAAGATGGTTCTTAACTGAGGTGCTTGTGACTTGGATACCATAAGGCTATGTACGCGCTGACAGGTGGCTTGGCTTACCGCTTAGAGCCTAGCGAGTCACCTTATGGCTATCGATGCAAAACGACCGATCTAGAATTTTCGCAACGAGCCGCACTGCGCGCTTGGCGCCTTCTCTAGTCGCTTAGCGTGTATCGAAGGATGTTAAGTCATCAGGCTCTTGCCGCTAAGTAAGCCATTTGTCAGTGCGTACATAGCCAGAAAACATGGCGAAAAGTCAGAACAATCCATGGGAATGGTTGCACTGTCCTTACGGCAGAGTCATCGTTACATTCAGTTGACCGTGAAAATCGTGAAGCTATATTATTCCAACGGATAATAAATTAATTTCTACAATTTATTAAAATTGGCACCTCTAAAGTCGGTCAAGGCAATTTTTTGACTGTTGTTTGGCTACCTCATTAACATTGGCACTGGTTCAAAATTTCAAATCTACACTTTGTTTATATACACAGAAAACCTACAACATATATATTTGTGAGTATTTGAGATGTGAGGTTTTCTGAAAGAATTTTCTATATTTATTATAGGCATTCTATATATACCAATTTCATCAGTTGTACATGTTCAACTCCATTCTTTATATTTTGAAATGAATATCTTAGTCTTAAGATGGTACAGTACCGACTTGGTGAGCTATCCCTAGACATCTTATAACGAATCCAATATTAAAAGTACATGTCAAGTAATAAGAGTGTATTCCTGTATGCTGTACAGTCAACTTCACAGTTGAGTTAAGGTTTGCAATAGACAATTATTCTATATCACAATCCTTTTATATATTATGTAGACTTACACTAGCGTTGGTTTGGTGCGACCACCATTATTTTGATTATATTTATTTTATATTATACATTTATTTTATATTGTCACCACGGGAGATGAGTAGTAGTATGACCAGGGTTGTCGGATATAGTTGAAGTTTAATAGGAAACCGATGGATGTTTTCTAATAAAATTTAATTTAATTAATAGAAAACAAACGGATTTTTTTACAAATTAAATTTCATTCGAAAACATCAATCGGTTTCGTACTAAACTCCAGCTATATCCGACGACCCTGGTTACTTATCTCCTTTGGTGACAGTACCTAGCGTATTAGCTGAAATTTACTACACTCAAAGTATCTTGACACAAGAAAGATGTTAAGATACTTTCGTAGTACAACTATTTAGGCCTTTGCAGTCTTATTGAGACAATATTTATAAATAATATGGAATAAAATAATTATAATCAAAATAATATCCAGTCAAATCACATGCACACAAATATCAGTCGCACTTTAAATGCAATTTCACAAAGTTTGTGTAAACTCCACTGCTTATATTCTGAAAGTCAAAAGCGTGAAGCAGTTATTAAGCTATTCGACTATGATATTTAGTAATATACACCTACAGAATAACTGAGGAGAATAACATTATAACTGATTTCCACATAAAAGTTGTTTAGCATGCCAGAATTGACACAAACAATGTGCTAGCATTGAAAAACTTAACATAGTAAAATAATATACTATAAATATACAATTAGCAATATCTTATCCTAGAAATACGCTATACATGTAGAAAAACTGTATATAAAAAGTTTAATGCTAAAAACTTTGAATTTTTTGTAATATATAAAACGTATTCACACAATAGTAATAGTTTAATTAGTCATTTTCCTAAATTCATATAATTTTGTGGTTACATGTAATTTTCCAATTTGAAATGTAACTATAAATTATGCTCATTTATGAAAAAATATATATAAATGCACACATACAATTTAGTTGAGAGTGTTCATTTCATTAAATCTCATAATGACTCTATTGCAACGTTTTGTTCTATAGAAACGTTAATAATAACAATAACATTGTTCCCTGAAGTGAGCACTCCTCAATTTTTCAGTTTCATTTCACAATTTTTAATACATTTCTTAGTTTAATTTACGACAATTTCATAAAAATTGGTGTTACGATCGATAAATTACAATTGACATTGCTATGGTTGAATCTAAAGGCTATTTACACTTATATTAATACAAGTGATACAAAATTAAAAGAAATTCTGTTACAAAGTGCACAGCCACTTGTTTCATAAGCAATTAAGGTACTTATACTAACACTTACACTAATCAAAGTGTAAATATGCCTTTACTGAAGCATAACTGTATGTATCTAGATCGATCAGAGACCTTAGCAAATGCTGCTTATGATCATAATGTATGCTAAATCAGTCTGCCTCAATTAGAAAATAAGTGTACTATAGATTAAGATTCCTAACATGCTTACTTTGTGAATGCAAAACATACAAAGTCATGACATGATTAAAAGTTTGTGATTCCACTTAAATTAAGACGCAGTTGACACAACAGACTTAAATTCAATTTAGACAAGACAACAAAACACTCTGCTATAAAGTAATTAAAAACTGTGAAACAAGTATTATGCTAATATCAAAACAGCAGCACAACTGGTAATTTAACATTACATGGGTAAACCAAATGGATGGAAGTGAATTACGTCTTTGTGAGTTTACTGATTCATTCTGTCGGTGGTGCTACCTTTTCTGGAAGCCTTTTGTGCCATCTGGACCTCTGGGGGTGCGGATGACGAGAACCCCGCGGGGCGGCGGGGAGGGGAACACCCCGGCCGCGGTGGCCCCGGGCGGCAGGCGGCTGAGGACCTTCCTTTCCCTTCCTTTGGTATTATTGTCAGTTTGAGGAGATTTTGTTTTATTACTATTATTTTGACTGTCATTGAGATTGTTTGCTTGCAGCTTGTCTTGTAGCCGACTGAGGCTGGAACAGAGAAAATAATAACATTTTTTTGCATCTTTCACACAGAAGCACAGAACCGGTCAAAATGGCGGTGGGGGATGCCTATGTCCTGCAGCGGAGGTCTTTTGGCTGAAATGATGATGATCTTTTGTAGTTTCTTTGGTACGAATAAAATGGCATTTTTTCAGCGAATCAACAGTTCACAGCATGATTTGGTCTTAGACAGTTTTAAACTAAATAATATTAAAAATTTAGGGTCACTTTGGACAATGATGAATTCAACATGATTTTGTTAAATTCATCAACATCAGTGAAGCCCGTATCTTGAAATCAATTGCTGTCAGTCGTAAAAACTCGAAAATGGCTTGATCAATTGTGATGAAACTTTGGTAACTTGTTGTGCGAAAAAGTTCGTAACAAAACAAAAATATGAAAAAGGCATTGCAACAGGCATTAGCTAGATCAATAAAACAAAAACAGGACTATCTCTTCAGTGATGTAAAAATTTCCCTAATTTGTTTTAAACAGACTATTTTTAATGACATGGCATGGGATGATCTCTTCAGTGATGTAAAAATTTCCCTAATTTGTTTTAAACAGACTATTTTTAATGACATGGCATGGGATGTTACAGTCAATGTGATGTAATAAGTTCCCTAATTTGTTTTAAACAGATTATTTTTAATGACACTGTACAAGTTACAGTCAATATTACAGTTAACAGACATTAATCTTTCAACACAATACATTTCAGCAACCCAATTTGCATGCCCCCAATAACTATTGGCTTCACTTATACCTCATTAAAAATGTAACTTATAAATCGATTACAAGACCTAAATTCAGCGTAACCTCTAAATTAAGAAACTCCTTTGTGAAATAAAATATAAATTATTGATGGTACAATTTTCTTGTAAAAGCAGCCCCGAGTCATACGGAATCTTTGCCTACGGAGCCATGGTTTTAGTCTTAGTTTTAACTATATATATATTTAGTTTTAATGTTTAGTCAAGCAAAAAATCGTGCAAAATCCATGAGAACCTACTGCCGACAAATTGCTTTGCAATTTTGCAGCTGGTGTTATGTGAAAATAAAACTGTAACATTAAGGATTAAATAAATATATATACTTATTTATTATTTATTTTAAAAAAAAGTCCAGATTTGTACCTATAGTCGGACTTTTAATTAGCTGCAGTAAAATGACAGCTTATGTGTTACTTAAATGACTGAAATTGGCATCTTTTTGTTTTTTCACGGCCATCAACCAAATCTTGTTTTTCTAGTACAGAATAGTGTAACAAACAAAACTTATTTGGCATGCATATCCCTAAACTCAGTCCGAAATGAGTTATTAAGAAGTGTCATTTTACTGCAGCCAATTAAAAGTCGGACTATAGTTACCATTACCTATAGTCCGAGGTTTAATTAGCTGCAGTAAAATGACAAGTTCAAAGTATAAGGACTACTGCCATCAGTAGACTACCCCTTTATACTTGGAACTTACATATACATTCATAAACTTACACCTTCTTCCCATGTGGGTAAGCAGAAACAACAGACACCACCTGCTACAATCCCTACATAATCCTTTTGCCTCATTTATGTATACATAGCTTGCAAAATGGGGATGGTCTGTATGGCACTGCCTACCCCTTAAGGTATTGCAGGTGTGCTGTTGTTGTTGATGTTATTTGTACTGCTTAGTTATTTCTAGTATGAAGTTGTATTACATTGCTGTGGCTAAAAGAGGTTATCCTAAAAGGATAGGTCTATGGAAAATTGATAATTACCATAGCCTATATTATATGGAAATTGTATTAATTAAATATCTATCGATAACCTGATATTTTCACCTGTGATAAAGAAATTTATGTTAAGATAGAATGTTGTCTAACAAGTTTCCCCAGTTCTAGCCTGATTCTGATACAATAAATGCGTACTGCAGGAACATGCTTATAGATTTTCATTGAAGCTGAAAATGTAGTGATTAAAACCATTGTTTTAACCTTAGTTGGTAATCTAGTAGTACTTATCCATGGCTGATATATCAACATTAAAAGTCTTAAACATAAACTGTCATTGCTATCAATATTATTTCTTAGATATCCTGTCTGATCTTTGATTACAACAACCCAGCACAAACCTCAAACATGGGTGTTATGTAAAACAGTATCACAGTGTTTAATAAATGAAACCAGCCTTACTTGTCGTCAATGACGTCTTCGGGGCTTCGAGCTTCTCCCAAAATCCGCAGACGAGCCTCCGCGTATTCCTTCTGTCTTTGTTCAAGTGTTTTGACCGGACGCGCGCGACTTTCGCCGTTCAGCTGGCCGCTGCCCGACGACGACGGCCTTTTCAAGATACGGATAGCTGGCTCCGGCATCACGCACTGAGATCCAATACACGCGCTCTCCTCAACAGTAACCTTGCAACCTTTGAGTGAAGTTTGCACTGGCGCGCAGTCAGTTGACATCAGCCTGATCTTCTGGTCCAACTGAAATAGACAAACCCACATGTAAATAACTCCACGGCGGCCAGCTCCGACGCGAGAAACCTCCAGGTTTGGCTTTCACAGTTACACTTACGCCAATTTCGTCCATATCCTCCCAACTTTCACATACGTCAACTTCATCTTGGGCCGCCATGTTGACTGACTGCAATGACGTTGCCACATGAAAAAATTTATAAGTTTGAGAACGTAACTATGTTTCGTTAGTTTCGGTTTTTGAGTACGGTTTTAAATTATTGAGAAAAAAACACAGTTGCCATACAAATTATACGAAACGTCAAACAAAAACTGTCAAATCCAAATGTCAAAACAATGTGCTTGTCGGTAATTGTAGGTAAATGTGAAGAGGGTTTTTGTGAAAAATTAATAAAAACGGAATATTATTGTTTGGTATGCTGTAGCAAGTAAGTTCTTAAATTAAATTAGAGTTTCAAAGACAGGACTGCTAGCTTATCATATTTTATTTAGTAAAAATGTCCTGTTGCATTTTCGTGTAGGTTACACTATCATGCCGTATTTATTTACTTACATTTTATCAGGTATTTATGTGATTTCAGATTTTAAAAAATGGCTTTCACATCGTCGTACGGCTCGTCTACGTCGGGTCTGACGTCTGTAGACCCCGAATATGTCCAGTTCCTGATGTTTACTGATGAAGATGTCAAGAAGCTTAGTGTTTCGAAAATCACAAATGTACAGTGTTTCGACGCGATAGGAAATGCTACGAAGGGAGGTCTGTATGACTCTGCATTAGGTCCTCTCAGAGACAGGAATGAAACTTGTGGCACTTGTAACAATGTGTTGTTACACTGCCCAGGACACTTTGGCCATATAGAACTACCTTTAGTTGTAGTTAATCCACTATTTATCAAGAACATCTACTCACTCTTCCGGGTTAGTTGCCTAAAATGCTTCAAAATCCAAATGAATGATAGAATGAAGTTTATACTAAAACTTCAGCTAGAATTAGTTGATGCGGGCCACATAACAGCAGCCTTAGACCTGGATAACTATGTTGGAGATATTAGTAGTGGCAATGAAAACTCTCCTGACAAACCTAATAAGGTAATTAGGAAATACCAGAAACTATTAAAAAAGAGAGATGCAGTGGTGGAAACTTTCCAAAACAAAAATGTAGACAAATTAAGAGCAAAGTTCATTAATCAATATTTTAGGGTTATCAATACAGCTAAGAAATGTGCCTTTTGCTCTTGCAAACTTATTAAAGTGACAACTTCAGAGAATAAAATCATGTACAATCTTAGTGCCGAGGGTGCTGAGAAAGGTACCAAAGGAATCAAGATTTTAATGCCTGATGAAATCAAACGCTTTTGCACAGCAATAGCCCAAAATGACGAAGACATCCTAAAACATTGCTTCCCTGTTCTAAAATATTCAAAGGTGCAGCCCGTCACTAATGCATTTTTCATGGATGTTGTCCCTGTCTTACCTCCCTGTGTAAGACCTTGCAATGTTTTGAGAGGAGAGCTAATTGAACATCCTCAAACGAATGTGTATAAGACCATACTCCAAAATGCTTTTGCTGCCAGAGCAGTTTTACATGTCCTATCATCTTCAGACCAAAAGAAAACTATTGACAGCCTCGATCAAGTACCCAGACAGGCTTATGAGTCTGTACAAGGCAAATCACCTCCAGAGAAGCTTCACATTGTTTGGCAAGAATTGCAAAAGAGTATCAATAACCTACTGAACTGTGAAGGTCAAGGTCTATCCAGTCAGGGTCTAAAGCAGATAATTGAAAAGAAAACTGGTTTGATCAGGATGCATATGATGGGCAAAAGAGTAAACTTTGCTGCTCGATCTGTCATCACACCTGACCCTAATGTTGATATTGATGAAATAGGCATCCCGGATGCCTTTGCTATGAAACTGACTTACCCTGTCCCTGTTACAGAATGGAATGTTGATGAATTGAGAAAAATGGTTATCAATGGGCCTAACAAACATCCAGGTGCTGAGAAAATTGAAATGGGGAATGGAAGAGTGATCACAATAGCAACTGATTCTATTCAAAAGAGAAAGAGTCTTGCCAAAAGGTTGCTAACACCTGATGAGTTTAAGGGATCTGGACTGAAGACAGTACATAGACATTTAGTGAATGGCGATGTCTTGATTTTGAACCGACAACCTTCCCTACATAAGCCCAGTATGATGGCTCATAGAGCTAGAATTTTGAAAGGAGAAAAAACACTCAGGTTACACTATGCCAACTGTAAATCTTATAATGCTGATTTTGACGGCGATGAAATGAATGCCCACTTCCCACAAAATGAGATCGCAAGAAGTGAAGCTTACAACATAATGTCTGTATGTAAACAATATCTTGTACCAAAAGATGGTACCCCATTGAGTGGATTGATCCAGGATCATGTTATTTCTGGTGTGAAGATGTCCCTGAGAGGCGCCTTTTTTGGTAAAGCTGACTATCAACAGCTTGTCTTCCAAGCTTTGCCTAATCACAAAGGACCAATCAAGCTTCTTCCACCTACGATACTTAAACCATTAGTGCTTTGGTCTGGCAAACAAATACTGTCAACAATTATTATTAATACTACACCAAAAGGTAAGCCATGCCTTACTTTGATTGGAAAAGCCAAAATTAGTTCAAAGGCTTGGCAAAAGACACCTCCAAGACCTTGGAAAGCTGGTGGCACTCCTTTCAATAATCTTAACACAATGACAGAAGCAGAAGTCATCATTAAGAAAGGAGAACTTTTATCTGGAGTTTTGGATAAAACCCACTATGGTGCTACACCATATGGTTTAGTCCATTGCATGTACGAATTATATGGAGGTGATAGCTCAAGTGCCTTATTGAGTTCATTCTCTAAAGTCTTCACATTTTATTTACAATGGATTGGATTTACGCTTGGAGTAAAAGATATTTTGGTAGTAGAAGAATCCAATGAAAAGCGTGACGATATCATATGTTTGGTTCGTAACGCTGGCAAGACTGCAGCCGTGAAAGCTACTGACCTTCCCGCTGATGTTGATGACGAAAAGTTAAAAGAAACCATCGAAATAAATTATACAAAAGACCCGAAGTTTAGAGCGAATCTGGATAGGCAGTATAAAAGTATGCTAGACTCTTACACTAATAACATAAATACGGTTTGTCTGTCTGAGGGTCTGCTTGAAAAATTCCCTTATAACAACTTGCAATTGATGGTGCAATCTGGTGCTAAAGGGTCAACTGTAAACACTATGCAGATTTCGTGTTTACTTGGTCAGATTGAGTTGGAAGGTAAAAGGCCGCCCCTTATGATATCTGGTCGATCTCTGCCCAGTTTTCCACCACATGACGTGTCTCCAAGAGCTGGTGGATTCATCGACGGTCGATTCATGACAGGAATACAGCCTCAAGAGTTCTTTTTCCATTGTATGGCTGGTCGTGAAGGTCTTATCGATACCGCTGTCAAAACCAGCCGATCTGGTTACCTGCAGAGATGCTTGATCAAGCATTTGGAAAGTTTATCAATTGCCTATGACCATACAGTGAGGGATTCTGATGACAGCATCATTCAATTTGCTTACGGAGAAGATGGTTTAGATGTCCTCAAATGCCAATTCTTGAGACAGGATCAGTTTCCGTTCCTTGACGTAAATTCCAGCGCAGTTGTCGGTGAAGCTGTTATTGATAAACTCAAAGAGGATGAAGGCTTAAAAGACGTTAAAAAATCTATTAAATCCTTAAAAAAGTGGAAGAAAAAATACGGTAGTCCTTTTGAAAAAATTCGCACAAGTGCATTTGTCCAATTCTCTGCTCTCGAGAAAAAAAAAATTGAGCTTGATGATTTGCCGACGGATAGGACAAGAGATCCATTTTATTGGGAGTTAGAAAAGAAATGGCGTGAAATGGATGAGGAAGAAAGACAACAATATGCATGGAAAAAATGTCCCGACCCAATCCCTAGCAAGATGTCCCCTGAATATAAATTCGGTGTTATTAATGAACGGTTAGATAATCTAGTAAAAAGTTACTTGAAAAAACGTCATTCTAGCGTGTATGAAGAACATACAGCGAAAGAAAAGTTTGAAGATGTTATGAACGCCAAATATCTTGAATCAATGGCCGCTCCTGGTGAGCCCGTAGGCCTGTTAGCCGCTCAATCCATAGGTGAGCCATCTACTCAGATGACACTGAATACTTTCCACTTTGCCGGTCGTGGTGACATGAACGTAACGCTTGGTATACCTCGTCTTAGAGAAATCCTAATGACAGCTTCAGCTAAGCTCAAAACCCCGAATATGGATATCCCATTCCGTGACGACATCCCAGATTTGACGAAGAAAGCGGAGAAATTACGGCAAAAACTTAACAGGGTCACTGTGGCTGATGTGTTGGAAAAGATAGACGTCCAATGTCAGATAGTGATTAAGCCTGATAGGCAGCTGAAAACAACAATGCACTTCCAATTTTTGCCGTATACTCAGTACAAAACGCAGTACGCAGTGAAACCTCCGCAAATAATAAAACATATGCAGAACAAATTCTTTGAAGAAATGTTCTCGACTGTGAGGAAACAAGCGAAGGCAGTTAGCGGTGTGGTTTGGTCTTCGGAAAAGAAAAAGAAACGTGCTAAAGGGAATGACGATGATGATGAAGATGACATTCCTGAGGTGGAGCCTGCTGCTAACATGGACAGTTCAGACGACGAAGCTCCTAATGAAGATGATGATAATACTGACGTAAGTTTTTATTACAATATTTTTATTTTTTCTCTCTTCACAAAGACACATAGTTATAAATATAGAGACAAGAATTATAGCGTTTTGAGAACAATGCACAAAAAAATATCCCGTACCGGACGGCGCGTACGTGTTCCACGCGCGCCTCAAAGAGATGTCAGCACCAGTGAAGGGGCCCATCAGGACCGAAGCCTGCGGGGTTAGCGGGATTGTCCGAAAGGGTTACCAACACCGCTACGCCGAAACATAAAGGGCTAAGGAAGGAACACTAGGGGTCATTTGATAATTTCCAACCCAAAAAAAAATAAAAGGCCCTTTTGAGAGACTGGCGTCCATACTAGGATACCCTGTGTGATGGCCAGTGGTCGAAATAGGCTGACTATATTTACCTAAACTTTGGAGAACAGAGAAAGTGGAGACTTCCTTACGACGACATTTTTTTCCCCGGAATTCGGGAAGAATCTTAAATAAGTTGAAAATAAGCTTTATTTAAGATGGGGTAAAGGTTATTTGAGGTTAGGTCATGGCTCACCAAACTCTCACCCCAAATATATTATTTGTTTCGGTGGTGACCGGATATCAGTTTTTATACATTTTGCGTATTCATGTAAAATAAATCTTTAAAATTGATCAGATTATAAAAGATTCCGATTTTTGTAGAAATCTATTAAAACTCTGTCATTATCATTTGGACTGCAAGTTTGCTACCCTTCACACTTTTATGCGTATTGAAAAATTGGTTGGTGCTTCAGGTGATATTGAAAAATATGTGGTTTTTTTTTAAACTATTTCGTGTTACTTGTTAAGTATGTAGAATAGGGATTTAACATTTTGGTATATCTTTTTTTACTCATTGGTCTAGTATCATGTAAAAGGAATACACGATTTTCATTTATTTTGTTTATAAATGAGTAAATTCGTTTTGGCACAAACTTCGTTTTGTTCCGAGCGCACGCACATTAAGTATAGCCATCTCTCTTCTTTTGCGTTTCAAAAGTAAGCTCGCTCGCTTAGCAGATCAGTCGCTACGATTTATTTTCGAGGTAGCGCCTTAACCAATTTTTTACTTTTACAGGCTAGAATTCGCAAAAAGAGAACAGAAGAACAAGAATACGAAGATCCCGAATCAGGTGAAGAAGAGAAATCAGATGATGAAGTAGAACTCAACGACGAACAGCCTGCAGATAAAGGGGACGATCTTGACGCGACTGTCGTTGGCAATGACGCAGAAACTAGCAAGATCATGAACGATGTAGTTTCTAACTTAAAAGAAGCTACTAATTACTCGTTCGATACCAAACACCACAAATGGTGCGAATTGACCGTACTCTTCCCCATTTCCTTCCTAAAAGTCGATCTGTCACAAGCTCTCCGCGAAGCCGCAATGAAATCAGTAATACACGAAATCAAAAACATAAAACGAGCCATCACCAACAAAGAAAAGAACGTATTATTCCTCAAAACTGAAGGAATCAACATTCTACAAATGTTCAAGTACAACCATCTTTTAGATTTGAACAAACTATACAGCAACGATATTCATGCTATTGCAAACACTTATGGCATAGAAGCAGCTAATAAAGTGATAATAACAGAAATACAGAATGTATTCAATGTCTATGGTATTATAGTGGATCCTAGACATTTGTCGTTGGTTGCTGACTACATGACTTACAACGGGATATTCGAACCAATGAGTCGGAAAGGAATGGAAGCATCTTCTTCGCCGTTACAGCAGATGTCTTTCGAATCTTCGCTTATATTTTTGAAGGAAGCGGTGTTGAATTCCAAGAAGGACAACATTCGGTCGGCATCTAGTTGTCTCATGTTAGGTCAGCCTTGCAGAAGCGGAACAGGCTCATTTAGTTTACAACATTTCAGTAAGGTTATTAGCTGAATACTAAGTTAAGTTTCTACTATAAAATCATGTACAATTCAAATAATCATTGTTTTTAAGAATAAATACCTTGTTTATAAAAAAATTTTTTTATTATTTGCGTTGCTTCTTAGCCTCTTTTGACACAAGCATTTTATGATGCCATTACATGACAAGAACTATCATTCAGCCATCCATGAAAAGGCAAGGACTTACAATCGAGCCCTGCGGTACACCAAATTTAAATTGTATGAAAGCTCATTCAAAAATTATTTACAAGCCTACTATGGATATCTTGATCCATGGTGATTAGTTGCAAGACTGACACATCATCACGCCCGATAAGACAGGTGTAGGTACTTAAAATAGTATACCTACGTTTCGCCAATGTTGTTGCAAATCCCATGTAATAGGGGGGAGCGCGTCTATTGCCATCATTGTTGTATCTATGCTAGTTGCGCGGTAAACTCTACTTGCGAGATGCAGGATTTGCGTGACGTCTGTATGACGCGTTGTTCGCATGTGGCGTTGTAGATACCGCTACATAGGTAGGTACCTAAGCGGTTAAAAGGTTAAACTTTAGAAGTGTTTAAACTTAATGAGTAAAACTTCAGAAGTGTTTTAAAAATCATTTTGTATTTGTCGTATTACAATAGAACTTACTTAAAAACGATTATTAAAACGACTAAGTATTAATTACAGCGTTGATGGACATCACGGATCACCCAGTGTGTCTGACACACCGTAATCCTTGAATTGTACTCTTATATCAAGGCACATAACATTGTCACAGACAAGACATAAACTTTTACGAAAATGGTAAAATTAATAATATTTCATTTATTTATTCAAAGCTTGTGATTACGTACTAGGTTTATGTATAACCACTTACAAGTTATATAGGAATAAAATGTTACTATTTACTTTAATAATCTGTACGCGGTTTACATTACAGCTTAATGTTAACTTAGGTATAACAGAATGATCACATAAGCTCCTGGGCGTGTAGCGTTTTACAACGTTACATGAAATAAAACTAATCCATAAATATTATAATAATCTTGCACTGAATACATTTATAACCACTTAACTAACGCAACAACATCCGCTTTCAGCGAACAATGTATGATTTTTATAAAATCAGAACTCACAACACAATATTACCGTTTTGGCACTAACTCAAAGGCATAGACTGAGAGGAATTAGCGGAAAATTATACGGTGACGGTTACAATTTGAATTCAAAAGCTCAAGGAATTGTAGCGCGTTCGTCTACACGAGTCTAAAACTTTCTAAATAAATTTACCGTAGTTGATAATTTTAAAACTAATTTGATTGAATATTCCTGATAGTCTATGACATGGATTAGTGAAAATGATCTTTCCAGATGATCTATTTTCGAGGGTCTGCGACATAGTATCAAATGCTTTGATGGCATCATGGCATTACATATTTATTAAAACTGTTAATTATCGTTACTTGCGAGGATATAAAAGTGTAAAAGTCGCTGGCTTGGCTAGGACGGTAACATTAGGTTTCATTTGGACCCCAGAATCGCTATTCCACCGTTCACTCGTCTTCAATATAAGCTATAAAATAACTATGCACAATACTTGTATGGTAATAATTAAACTAAATATAATAAATAGCAAAGTTTAGAGTTAAAAAGTTGACCAAACACGAGTTCGTTGTGTATCATACACACGATATTATCACAGCCCTATTGATGTGCGTCTCTTCGTATTTCAAAAATACAATAGACAGAGGTGAAATACTGTAGACTTTATTTTTTTTTTTATTAAATTTAACCCACGATATTTAATCAGAAACATTATCAGCCATATCTAAAATGTTCATTTAAAACAAAAAATAAAAATAATTTGCAATTACAGTTTCACTTAAAAATACGTTGATCTCGCGTTTGGTCGAACAAAGCCAACAAACAACCGCCATTATTGAAACGCGCGGGAAACATTATAATACTTTTTTTTTACATGAGAATCGACATGTGAGCCTTTCGATTCATCCAACATTTTTCTTTAACACAGGTACGTTTTGCAACTATTCTACCCCTAATTCAACAATTATTTTACTTAAAACGCGTTAGGGAGTAGTGTTGCAAGTCGTATTGAGTCAAGACTTTAAACAGTTATATTCGCTAATGGTTCTCAACTTTTTAACCTCTATTGCGCAGTTTCGGCTTCGCTCTGATTCTTGGCGGCTTTCTTCTCTTGTTTGATGGTTTTCTTGTCGGCTGCTTTCTTGGCATTAGCCTCGTCATCGGCAGGGTTGTCCCAGTCTTGTCTTCTGCCTGAAGCGAACACGTTGTAGAATGTGCCGCAGAAAATGTAGATTCCGCCGGCGATGTAGAATACCTTCTTCCATTGCGCTTGTGTGGGCTGTTGAAAAAAGGATTTCGATGAGTAAATTTGTACTATTACTCTAATAAAATAATAATAATATTATAAAAAAGTAGAATTTGTTTGTTTGTATGTAGGGGGTAATCTCCGGAACTACCAGTCGGATTTGAAAAATTCTTATTGCATTTGATAGCCCAATTCTTGAGGAAGGCTATATACTATTTAAAATCACGGTAAGAAGTCGCGGGCAGAAGCTAGTTATAAATAACAAGATGCAGGCCTTCTAAAAAGGCATCGAAGTGAAAGTCAATAAAGTGTACTTACCCTGCCCTCAATGATGTATCCAGCGGTTATGGGCGCAAGTAGACCGGTCAAGTTGGCCAGACAGTTGGTGAACGCCATCAGAACACCTGCGAAACGTGGCGAGATGTCCAAATGGTTCACCTGAAAATAAATAACATTGAGTATTGAGATACGTACAGATCCGAGTTAAAATAAAAATATGGCTTAGTCATGAGATTGTATTATGTATAGAGAACCGTCTCATTTCTCCCGTTCTTTTATTTTCATCAGCTGGTCATTGAAGAACCCTTCTATTATGATTCTTCCATAACTAGTTCTTTCCTAGCTTCTCTTTCATTACCCATCAACTATAGTCCACGTGGAACTAGTTGACCGCTGAGGTGGGGGACAGGGGTGCGTTGCAACTTGCAACGCACGTAGTGAGTAATGCGCCCCCGCTCCTCCGTCCCGCCGCTCACATACCTAAGGCGCGGCCAACTAGTTGCGCGCGGACTATATCATGCTTATATTGTTTCCTCTTACGTAACTACCAAAACACATGCCGCTAATTCCCCGAAAAGGCTAGCAGTGGTGTTTACTTATCATAACGCCTGTTTCCCAAATGGTTAGGCAGAGATGTGCCGTCCGTTATGTTTAGACCCATATAAAACGAGACGATCTTATTGCCATCATTTGATTGGTCCTTCTTCTCTTAATATTACCTGACCAACCAAAAACGCGTGAAGGAGTTTCCAGCTTACCTTGAAACCGGAGTAGATACCTCCGTTGAGACCGACACCCACGGCTAAGATGGCGACTGTGGCCGCAGGGTTACAGCCGGTGTTGGCGGCAATAAACAGACCGATCGCCGGACCGTATTGACCTGGAAAGGTGAACAACCTTGTGAATACGGGCTGAAGGGAATTATTTGTCTATGGAGCACAATATCGGATGACTTTCCAATATATTTGTTGATAGGAGTTCCAGTTATTAGTCGAGCCTTAAAAGACCTCAAACCTAACTGAAGTGGATTCCAAATTCAGTACAACACGGTCAAAGTGCCAACTGACAAATCGGTAAAGACCCATGTGTGTGAGTACCTAGTTTATTTTTTTGTGTTTATATTTTATTTTGATAATTCGACAACAGTCATTGCGTTTTTTTACGTTGTAAAGCAGACGAATTTTTCAAACTATAGAAGCAAGGATTGGGAATTTCCTTCAAAATCCTTCGGATCGTGAAAGAAAGGGTAACGCAATTAGGGTATTTGAACCATTACAACTTCTCGAAACTCACCGATACTGTTGATGACCTTCCTGACTTGCGTGTGGTTGAACCGTCCACTCGACAGCATCCAGTCGGCGACCACTGAGATGAACATGGAGAACAGCCACATGCACAGGTATGGGAGGGCGGACACGAAACCGTTCTGGAAGAAACACATTATTATAAAATAACTTCGCCTTCCGTCTGTATTCCGCGAAGGGAGAAGCAGCGGTTAACGCACATTTATCAGGGTAGTCAAAAAGTCGTGAATCAAACGAAATAGGGAGATAAAGGAGGTCATTTCCAACGCTTTTAAAGTGAGAAATAATTTTTGGTAAAGTTTCAAAATTTTTAGAAAAAAATTTAGATACATTATCTAGTAATAATACAACACCGTTTGTTTTATTGTTTTAAATTAGTCTAATTGTAAAAGAACTCGGTATCTATACAAAAATATTCATAACTTTTAGGGCAATTTGAATTATGGCCATGCTGTAGAAAGATTTTTTGTTGGTAATGACCTCCTTTATCTCCCTATTTTGTTTGATCCACGACTTTTTGACCACCCTGTATACCTATACAAAGACCGCTTTTGTGGGGAACTTCTGTTGCAGCTCGATTCAAACTTTATGGCGGCTCGGAACATGAGGCGAGTCGCTACGCAGTAATAAATTCACCTGTCAGCGGGGTGAGGGGTAAGGTACCTACTGCGCAGCGAGTAGCGCATTTTAGAGCCGCCATAAAGTTTGAATCGGGTAGTTTGAATATACAAATAATCATAAAACCTACTTGCAGCTAAAACTCTGGCCATACTGAGGCGAACCCGCGTGCTCGTTAATTTAACTATTAGGAAGTCACGCGACCATTCGCGCCATTTTGTACACAATACCAGTTAGTTGAAACAATAAACGCTAGTGAATATCGTCCCGCATCCAGCGTGGGATTCGCTTTAGTTTGGCCAGAGCTTAAATATGATTCCTACCTATCTAAAACCACTAGGTATTATCCTTTATTGTGTAATAAAATGACGTCAAAATTGCCGCTCGTATTTCATACAACGGGTCTTTTATTGTCAACTCGTCTCCGGGTATATTTCCAAGGATCAATCTAACGGAACGGGGGCACTGATTCAACTGGTTTCTATATAGGGTTGTCGCCCGAATGGCTGAATTAGGTACAATAGGAACGCGTGTACCAGAGGTGAAAAAAAGGACCATTACTTAAGTAATTTATTTTGGTCCTAAGGCTCATGAATGATCATGCAATGGTCATTAGATCGTTAATTAGTCAGCGGAGTAATAACGCGTAATTTGTAAAATCTGCGTAACACACTGTCAGTATGGGTTATGGTTAACGTAACACACTGTCAGTATGGGTTATGGTTAACGTAACACACTGTCAGTATGGGTTATGGTTAACGTAACACACTGTCAGTATGGGTTATGGTTATGGGCTATGGGTTTTCATTTTGACAGTTCAACAACACTAGTGTATGTTGTTGAGCAGACAAATTTTTGGAACATATGATGCAATGGATCTTTCAAAATTAATCAAATAGTTTCTTTAGCTCCAGTGTAACACACTTTCAATCACGTGATTGAAAGTGTGTTACACTGGAGCTAAAGAAAATGGGACAAGTTTTTAGGATTTGTCCGATCAAATTAACCAATCCAATCAATTCCAGTCCTACAACTGACTAAAATTAAAAGCTGAATGCCAATAAATCTCGTTTGTGAGTTGTCAATCCTGTTACTCAGTACAGTTGACCGCGGATCGTGAACTCTTGACCCGACGACGAGGGCTCGCGACGCGACGAATGATTAATGGCCGGAACGATCCAAATTGTATTACGTTCTCGACTTTATTGCTAAATTGCTATATTAGCTAAAGTGGGCATTTTATTTTGAATGGATTCGTTTATATGTGTTGACATGATTTAATCTGGGATATTTACTTCTTCATTCTAATAGTCAGGAATTCAGGATAACGCATAGTTCTTTTTTTAATTTGGCTCAAGTTCCAGTTTTAGGGAGAGGCCAAGATTTAAAGAAACCGCATTCCTGCATTTCTTTCTAAAGACTATCTGTTGAACTTTTGGAGAGCTTCAACAAATGATGAGACCCAAATAAATTAGCCAAACTCTGGGAAGCTGGCTTGCTAGTCTTTTCACCATAGACAAACAAGTAAGTACTTACATCTTTGATAGAGAAGTGCAGCACTTGTCGCATGAAGGTTGGCAGCTCCGTCATGAGGGTCTCGTAACCGTAGTTCTGTCCCATGTGTGCCAACATGATGGCCCAGAAAGGTGTTGATAGCAGTAGCTTTTTCCATGGGATCGGTGGTGACTGAAATATTTAAAAAAAAAACGTTAATAAGCTGAGTCTCAAAACATAAACTTCTTCCTTTACGTTGAACTTATAAAGAAGTAGCAGCGCCACGCGGTTTCACCCGCGTAAGTTTCGAACCCGTGGGAATATCGGGATAAAAACTATTCTATGTCCTTTCCCGGGACTCAAACTATCTCTTTACCAAAATTTCATCTAAATCGGGTCAGCGGTTTAAGCGTGAAGAGGTAACAGACAGACACACTTTCGCATTTATAATATTAGTATGGCTATGTAAGTAGGTACTGCTTGATCACAGGCGTTTGCAAATTGTAGAGGCTAACTTCAAGGGTCTTTTTTTCCAGTCCTAAAGACACAAACTAGCACCTTGATTGTGTAACACACTATCAATCGCAATCTGAATCATATTGAAGGATATTGATAATCCATAGCTTCATAAGTTCGGAAAAATTTGTCTGCTCAACGACATATTTACTTACGTTGTTGCGCAACGCAATGAATGCTCTTGAACAGTCAAAATAAAAAACATTGCTACTGTTAGTGTGTTACGCAATCACCCTGCTAGTCCTTTCAGGAGCAAAGTATAATTATTAATTAGATAAATAAATTAATATAAAATAAATTATTATTATTATTATAGTAAGAATAGCTTCAATAGGCGAGAATATAACATGAATCGGAATACGCCATCATATTCACAAGAAACTGGTTTTCTTTTAGTCAATCGTAGACTTAAATCTCCTTGCGATGATTCTACGATCTAGCAGTATAAAGGAAGGCCTAGTATTATTTCTGATTATATGAGCTATTTAATGGTTGTTTGTTTGATCTTGAATGAATGATGAATGGTTTTATTTTCTGTAAGTAGGTTTGCACAAACACTTTTACACGTCACAAAGAATACTCACGCTGGAACCAGCAGCGCCCCACAGCGAGCTCAAGATGTATTTCTTCTCAGACTCCTTGATGGTAGAGCACTGTTCCGGGTCCTCGGAGACGAAGAACAGGAAGGCGATGCACCACACTGTGCCGACCAGACCAAACACGTAGAAGATGGAGGGCCAGCCGCCAGAGAAGCCGTATTCTGACAATAGGCCGGAAAGGGGCATAGAGATCACCGTACCGAATTGTGCACCTGTATGGAAAATGATCAGATTATTATAGGTTTTTTTGTAATAATTGTGTTTTGTGATGTTTGCGATTTATACAATTTTCACAATTTGACAATTTTATATTTGACATTTTTTTTATTTGATTCTGACATTTTTATATATTTTTTTTTATTATTTTAATTACTTATTATTTTTAATTGATCACAATTTTATTCTGGATTTTTATCTGTTTTGAATTTAATATTATATTTTATAAGTAATTTTATTGTATGAGTTTGAATCTATTTAGAATTATGCCTGAAATAAATAAATAATTATTATTATTATAGTAAGAATAGCTTCAATTGGCGAGAATATAACATGAAATAGATTACGCCATCATATTCACAAGAAACTTAATAAAAGTTTAATTTTAGTCTATCGTAAATAAAATTAAATTAAAAGTTTAATTTTAGTAGGTACCTATATCGTAGACTTAAATCTCCTTGCGATGATTCTACGATCTAGCAGTCTAAAGGAAGGCCTAGTATTATTTCTGATATGAGCTATTTAATGGATGTTTGTAAATATCTTGAATGAATGATAAATGATTTTATTTTCTGTAAGTAGGTTTTCACAAACACTTTTACACGTCAATCATATTTTTTTTAAATAGATGAGGTCGGCGTTTCCTATCTGACTATTCTGAAAAGAAAGGCCGAAACAAACTCAGAGGTCACAGTCTCTTTTAAAGTCCAGAAAAAATCTTGGTCAGATCATGTGAAGACCATGTAGATGGTGTCTGAAATGGTCTTTTGAGGAAAGAACCACTCAGATTGAGCGGACCTGTCCAGTCAGTACACGCATTTGTCAAAAATCGTGCAGCTCAACACAGAACTTGAGGAGCTCAACGATTCGACGAACAATACGAAAGAAAGGACATTTGGGTAGGCCGCGTAAATTACTCAAACTGTCAGATCATGATTAAAACTAACTAAGAAGGAAAACAGAAAAAAGAAATGACCCACATAGTCCTCACATTCACAATAATTAAATCTTACCGGCATATACAGCGGCTCCCATCCTACTCCTCTCGTTCGGTGGAATCCATTTTGCCAGCATAGCGTGAGTGCAGGGTACGATCGGTCCCTAAAAAAATATTCAATGAGGTTTCAAATCAGAAGCAAAAACACCGTGACCACCCTGTGTACCTCAGTAGACAGGACAAGAAGATTCTTTGCATTTTTTTTATCTCAAATTAAAAAGTACCTACGTTACAATAAGAGCCCTGATCTGAATGAATCAGGGCTCTTATTGTAACGTAAGTGCTTTTACGTATTAAATTAATACAAGCTATTAGTAGCCGAATAATAAAAAATTAAGCATAATTTATTTGAAATGATCTGCTATCAAAACGGTTAAGGAAAACATCGTGAGGAAACCCGGCATGTCCTACAACCAAAAATTCGAAGACATGTGACATCTATCAATCCGCACTGGGCCCGCGTGGTAGATTGCAGTCCACTCCCTCTCCAAGAGAGGAGGCCTGTGTCCCAGCAGTGGGAACATCATAGGCTGATTATGCTGTTATGTTATCTGCCAAGATTGTAACGGGGACTTAGGTACGATGGAACTTGGCGGCAATTGGTTAGACAGACCTTTATCTCTGTCCTGGTAACCAGCTGCATCCGGTTAGACTGGAAGCCGACCCCAACATAGTTGGGAAAAGGCTAGGTACATGATGATGAGACCCTTATCTCTAAAAATACTAGATTAGAATTGATTATAATGATTTACAATTAAACGTCAGTGTAGACAGACACTCACCTCGCCCAAACCTTGGATGAATCGCACCAGGATAAGGTATTCGAAGCCGGCCTCAGCGGCGACCGGTACTAACAGACCGAACACTGAGTTGACCAACATTCCGATGCCCAGGAAGTAACGGGCTCCGAACCTGAGGAACAAAGACATTGTAAGGCATACAGATAAAAGATAAGAAAAAAAACTACCTATTATTATTATTTATTTATATTTCAGACACCACTATCCATATTGTTAGTAAAAAAAACCTATAGTTCATTTTTTAATCCCAGAGACTAATCTGACAGGTGTAATGTCAAACCTCTATACAAAAAAAAAACGCAAACACAAAAGACTTAAATGTCAGATTAGTCTCTGGGATTAAAAAAACGACCTACATATAGGTTGCAAAATTGCATTGTATGTACTTCTGCTGCAATTTTGAACAAATGTTTTGCTCACTGAGATTAAAAAATACTGAAGTGTTAATCGACTTTTGTTGCTGACCGTACCTTAGATTACTACGTTAGTAAGTAAACTTCAAAAAGATTTATTGCATGTTTTAACTGGAAAAGACAGACAATGTTGTATTCATTAGTGGATAATTCGATCCATTTTAGCAAATTAATTTCAAATAAGACTACCTACAGTGATATAGCAGACCTAAAACAATGCTAATTCTCAAACTCGTAGATTGGACCGAACATCGTTCCTTGGGGAACCCCTTTAACCTGTATCATAATGTGAAACAATATGGCGAATATTTTACATACCTTTTAGACAAGATTCCGAAGGGTATTTGCGTGATGACGTATCCATAGAAGAAGGAGGATAAGATGTAACCCTGCAACGTTGAACTCCAAACGAACGAGCCGTCTTGTGACGTCGTCGACTAAAACAATAAAAAATACATAGTTATTGGGATGTTAGAGAAGATTTACAACACTCGTAGTAAAATAATTCTAAATATTCCCTCTTAGTCAATCTTCAAGGTTTTTATAATTGGCACAAAATTTCTATGCCATGTTCCTCTTAGCGTGTCATTGGCAATCTATATACTGTCGGCCCAGAATTTGGCTACGAGCTTGGCAAATTCAGTAGCGTCATCAACTCCTGTAGTGTGCAGACAACGGGAAAGATCAAGATACGCCATGTCTCCTGCCAAGACTAGGCACCTTAAAACGTCCCTCATTATGGTCTAGGTACTTCTTCGTGTTCTTCTTCTTCTTGTGGCACGACAGTACCTATTTCAGATTTTGTTAGCCCAAAACTTCTCCACTTCTACGGCGATGTCGTCAGTGGCAGTATGGTGTTCTAGTACAATACGAGACTAGAGTGTTTGTGCTGCATGAGCTATATCAGAGAAATGATATTACATGGCAACAAATATTTTTCTTACAATCTGTCACTATGTATTAGAACATTGAGTAATTTCGATGATGCGTTAGATTTCTTGCTTGATATGGACACATCCTAATATTTATAAAGCATTAAGCTAAGTTTGTCCGATGAAATCTTGTGGAATTTTGTGTTTTAGCCTGCGGAAGTACGTCCCTACCTACCAACTGCACATTCGTTCATTCAAATCGTTTTCAGCTAGTTTGGATTCAGCTTTTATTGTGAACTAACTAACCCGTCAAAAGTTCTTCATCCATGTATAGTTAAGTAGCTTTAGCACTGAATCATCAACATCATCATCATCTTGGGGTCGGCACTAATAAGATTAATGAGACCAAGCACCTAATTCATAGGTATTGATTTGATATTTCTCTGTAGGTTTTTCTGTATTTCTCACTTAGGTATCACAAACATCATAAAAGATTCGTTTAAAAAAAATTCTACTTACGCTGGTTTCATTTCCGATAGCAACTCCACACTCAGTATCTGTCGGCTCCGTGTGGACGGGCAGCGCTGTGTGGTTGACCATGGCGACGATGGCAACAGACATGTTTGTCCTCATGACATAGGCGTTAGCCATGCCGAGGAACAACATGAACGTCACGAAGTGTCGGGTACCGAGGCCACCTGTGTCAAAGAAAGAGATCATAGGTTAGTAAAGTTAACTCAACTCAAAACATTATTTATTTCAACTACTTAAACCAATGAGCAGTGGTGGCCCAGTGGAAACGACCGTGACTTACGAGTCATAGATTCGTTCCCAGGCAAGCATTTCACTTTGCGTAAATTATTTCATCACCACTGCTCTGAAAACG
The DNA here is from genome assembly GCA_927399505.1 of Luperina testacea. Taxonomy (NCBI): domain Eukaryota; kingdom Metazoa; phylum Arthropoda; class Insecta; order Lepidoptera; family Noctuidae; genus Luperina; species Luperina testacea. Next base: position 16,935,584 of record OV656770.1, on the reverse strand, counting down.
GTGAAGGAAAATATCGTGATGAGAGAGGCATGTCCTGGAATAAAAAAAATGTGACATCTACCGACATGTGACATCTACCAACCCACACTGGGCCCGCGTGGTGGATTACCCACTCCCTCTCACAGAGAGGAGGCCTGTGTGCCAGCAGTGGACACATTATAGGCTGTTTATGATTAATATTAAACCAATTACAGGCAATTTTGAATTGTCAAGAAGTAAAAAGTCTAAAGATGAAGCTAGTTGCCCATTTCGTCGGGTTACTTGTGTCTGTCACTGAATTTGGTCTTTGAGTACGGGAGAGTTCTGGTACCGAAAGCTTGATTAAAAAGTGCCCTCATAAATTGCTAGAAACATAAAAGTAGATAGTCATTTCTAAGGAATGCTGAAGCTTTAAATGTATGTTTTGTTGTCCATGATATTTGTCGATCCATAAAACAATAGAATGGCTTTAAATTACTGCCACTGATGACCGGCTTAATATAATTTTAGTATTTAAGTTGGTATGCTACTACAAAATAAGCATCGGGATCGGGAATAAAATGACAAGAAACAAGAAGACGTGAACGAATTTGTATACGGCAATAACCTTCCGATAGATAAAGATAATATGTACAACACGATTGGATCAAAATTAGATCGATAGAGAGATAGCTGCATGACTCCGCGTGGTACCGACACTAAATAGGGACGACTAGAAGGACCATTTTGGAGGCTACATTGAACTAGCCACTAATAATAAATCCCTTTAGTGCTGTTGTGTGACTGTGGCACATAGGAATGGCAATGATTGTGCAAAATATGTTTATGTCAAGAGTTATTTCTTGATACTAAATTATATAGGCGAGAAACAAGCTCGCACTCACAGTCCGACTTGTTTGCAACTAAGTGAAAACTTCACAATTGCCAAAGCCCGTATGCGTTAATACTTAGAATGGAAATGGTAATGTATTCATGTCCTGACTCCAGACGCACATTTTGGCACACCAATTCGTTATTTACTGCCATGTGGCTAACCTCAGAATTTTTATTATGTTTGTACCAATAAGCTGTTCTATCGTGGTCTACCGTGTATTTGGTCACCATTACACGTAGTGTATCTTTTTTTTCTAAAGCACATGTTCACTTCTTGTTCACCAGTGTTGACTTTTCTATCAAGTCACCGCATTTTTAGCCGATTCTTATAATTTACGAACCGTTATTAGTTAAAAATTAAGACTTGTATCTTTACCAATAATGAATTAATGAAGCATAGACCTTAGCTTTGCATAGTTAAGACCCTCCCTTAAGGAGTAACTAAGTATCACAGGTAAAATTCGCTTACGAATCTATTTATATGCCCAGCTTGGCAATATTAAATGCTACTGTAGCGGTATCTACAACGCCACATGCGAACAACGCGTCATACTGACGTCACGCAAAATCCTGCATCTCGCAAGCAGAGTTTACTGCGCAACTAGCATAGATACAACGGCCCGTCATGAATCATCGGGCAGTTGCCCGCCAGACACAACACCCGTCTGGTCGGAGGATCCTCCCTTTTCTATGGAGGATGAGTGAACTTTACACCCCGTTCCTCATACCTCTATACTACCATTTCCATTAGTAAGCAGAACGATTCGTTTTTGTTTATAGGAACCAAGCATTATAGTAAACTTTATAGGTATCCTTTCAACAAAATAATACTAGATGTGTGGATATAGGTTAGTCATTATGTGTACCTACATATAAAGGAGATTACAAACTAATCCGTACAATTTCATATTACCCCCAGATAAGATAAAGGGTAATACAAAATACTGTTCATCAAACAAAAGATAATTTCTTGATATGTTTGATTGCCAGCTATCGACATCATGTCATTGTATGTATGTACAGCATTAAATGCAAAACATGCACTACTATGCGAAATATTATTAGGTATATATGTAATATATTGTGTAAAATAATTTATTGCAATTTTTCGAGTAGGACATGTACATATTGTAGAATCGTGTGTATCAGAATTTGAACACCGTGAATGAAAAATGATGAACGAGATTCATTGGCATCAAAATGTACTTATTGCACTACGAGAACAGCCGATTTATTCTGTAAAACTTAGGTGAAGTGAGCTGTCAAAAGTGTCAAATTGTCAAGCATCAGTTAGAATGAGTTATCATTCCAACTGATGCTGAATAGAGCTATCTCTTCACCGGAATGATAGCTCATTTATCATCTAAGTTTTCAGCGACAGAACCAGCGAACATTTTTTGTATACTATCTTCTGCCCGCGAGTTCGAAGACGTTATGAAATATGTGAATTACATCAGATTTTTTTTTCCGTAAATTTGTTTAAGCAAAACAAACAAAACACAAACAAAACAAATATTAAAACTCATAAAACTACATAAAACAAAACTATTTCGGATTAGTTAAACGATTGCTTTCAGAAAGTCAATCAAGTGTATTTATGAAATACTAGCTGCACCCCGCGGTTTCACCCGCATAGGTCTCGATCTTGTGGGAATATCGGGATAAAAAGTATCCTATGTCCTAATCCAGGCGATGCGAATTGGATAAAAATTTCATCCTAATCCGTTCAGCCGTTTCAGCGTGAAAGCGTAACAAACAGATATACAAAAATGGAATCTTTTCTCTATAAAACATTAGTTTAGAAGTACGGAATCGGAGGTTTACCGATTTGCGTCATTGAAACATTTTTGTTTACTTTATCAAAAGATTTTAAATTAGCCGAGTCTTAGCTACTATGCATAACTATGTTATACATACTATCAATAGTTTTGGCTTCCCTTCATAAATAAGTTGGTAGGTATGTTACCTATAGATATGTATAATAACTACCTACCTATGTTTTTTTTAAACTACACCTGTTTGTTGAAGAAGCTAGACGCAGTGAATGAACAATTAATCAGAAGAAATATGAATAGTGAGGACACGGCAAAACCACAATTCGGCCATTTTAAAAACCCAGGAAAATAGGGAAAGAACCCTGCTCTCCTGACCATTTTAGTGACCATAAGGAAAAAGTATAATATATTATTCAACCGTAGCACAATTTATTATAGTTGTAAATTTTTATGTCGAGAAATAATTTCAAATTCGTGCCTAACATTAACATGTTTGCAGTATGTAACCATCCGTACCATCCGTCCATCCGTACCATCCGTCCATCCGTTTGTGTTTGTGTGTGTGTGTTTGTGTGTCATCATGTTGTTTGAAGATCCTAATGTTTACAATATAATTATATAGAATCAAAGGCGCACGAAACTGCAGATGGTATTGCCGCAAAGTTGGCAATACTAATTCGCGTGCGAGCCAAAATGTCCGTCTTCCTTCACATAATATTTATTTATTCATGTTTTCATTAATTCTGTGCAATTAGAAATATGACTAGATTGATGTAAACAATTTACGTAAATATGACTTATTTTTAGATGATTAGCCTACCTATGAATGGATACCACTTCTATGTTATCTTTGTTACACTGGTTACAAAGATAACTGATAAAATAATACCTAATACCTACTACATTAAACTTATAACACCCCTCTGTTTTTGTCGGGGGTTAAAAATAATAATTACAGCTACTAATAATAGTAGTACATTGTAATTACTCTATTATAATTTATATCTTTATTATAAAAATGTTGCATTTAAATTAAAAGCGTTGTTATGGCGTTGTTGTAATCTGGACAAGCTTATCGCGATAAGCGGATGTAAGCCAATAATAATTAGGTATTTTCAGAAACATAAACACTAATATATGTGGCTCTGTGAAATCTAACAACATGAATCCCAAATTGAAACATGACCAACCAAACATTGGCGGAAGGAAAAAAATCCCCTCATCTTTCATGTACAATACGTAGAACTGCCAAGACAGTTTGCATCGCAGTTATATTTAGAACCGGAAAGAATCGCGATCTATTTGATAGATAGAACGTCACAAATAATTGAAACGTTTAAAAATGAAAGAACTGGAGCAAAAAAGTATGTTAAGGAATTTGGTCCTTTCGTCCGTAAAAGGCATTGGGACTGTTATACAACAGGATCTATCGTAGAGTTTTGATGTCAACTGAATTGGCTAAGTTTCCAATTTCCCCATCAGGACTAGGAAAAATTTGTGAAACATTTGTTTATTTTAAAAATAATCTTCTTACATTAATTTTCCTAGTCAGCTTTTCACTACCAACCAACATCTCTAAACGTTTTTATTATGTAACAAAACACAAACTCGTGCTTTCGATGTATACGTTGGATTGCGTAGGAGGCATTGTTCAACGCTGAATAAAAATAAACAGAAAATATTTACAAATCTCACCATATGTATTTTTGACATGATTCTAGCACAGCACCAAAGTGAGGAATTTGTTTGCAAATAGGTAAATACTAGTGATAAACTAGGATGATTAAAAAGACGTATTCCACAAATGAAACTGAACGTGATCAGCGCAACCAAACCGCGTTTAAGAGCGGTCATCATTGTTGTGGAATATTGACACTGACAGCTCTTGAACGCGGTTAAGATGTGCTACTAATGAATGATTTAGCACGTGTGTGACCTGTGTCAACGTTTATGAAAGTCAAATAGGTAATAATATGATGTGATTTATGCATGTAAGCATTACTTATTAGATATTCTAATAAGTAATGCATAAATCACAATGCATCTTCAAGAGATCTTCGTGATTGATGATGCTGTCATGTTGCGGTTATTTAGCATCATGCAAAATTATATTATTACCTTTCATAGTTTTGTTGATATTAAGTAAACGATAGGTAGGTATGCAGTGTTCATATTATTTCCTCCCTCCTAAGTCTCATTACACTCATTCATTACCATTAAAAAAATCGTGTTGTGTCTGAGAGAAAATAAGAACCTGACCGATTTTTTAAACTCTAAAAACATCACCGTTATTTTAAGTTTCAGTTTCTACTGTAAGACGGACATCCCACAATATTTTAAAAACGTGTGCAACAAACAGACTAATCCATAAATTAATCTGTAATAGCTTTCAGAAATTGGCAAGATTTATGTGCAGGAGCGTCAAAGGCCCCCCGCTGTCTGCTCGTGCGACTGTTACGATTGTTACGATACCACCTCTGGCATTCTTAGAATTTCTAGTCTGTGTCTACTTTCCTGAGAATTTTCTAACACTTTTCCAACATTCTCATTTGCACTTCTAGGGTTCCTCAGACCCTCATTCCCTACCATTTAATTTAAAGGAAAATTTGCTTGTAACACGCTGTAACAGTTATGTGTATTTCCGGGGGTTAACAGGATTCCGTTTCTAACAGTTTCAACCCCGAATTTAGTAAAGCAATGGTCAAGTTGAATAAACACAGTATTTGGCACCTCAAACAAAACCTTAAGAATAGTGCCTAAGATAGGAATATAATAATTTGGTTGTGGATTTGTTGAATCAACCAAATTTTGTAGACTCTTCAGGCTTAACTCTATTACATTTTCTTTGTACCTCCATGTCTTAATGTGATTCACTAATAAAGTTACTGATTTGTTGTTCATGGAAGTTTCCAATTAAGTAGTAACAAACAAGTGTGCACTTATATAGTTTCTTCTTTATTGTTTGAGGATGCCGTACGCATGTCAGTAGTCAGATGACTCCGCGACGACGTTGCACTTTAAATGCTTCCCTTTGTGGTTTACTAAGAACTTCAGTGATTAGTAATTGCTAAGCCATGAAACCAGCATGAAATATTGTATCTGAATATTAGGAGGTATTAAAATTGATTTCAATAATCTTCCGCCAGAACCTTTTATGTAATCCTGTGTTCATCATCTATACAAAAGTAAACAGTATTCTTGGAAACATTTTCAAACAGGCAGACGGAAAAAAATTGGCAGTCAATGGCGGCAAAACTTCTTTTGGCGCCAATTTGAAAATTTGGCGGCAAAACCATAGAACTGTTTGTTTAAAAATAAACAATATGATTACATCTATGATGCTCAACAGTCATGTGCTACCGATTCGCCAAAGAAACCAGTTTTTGAAGTTAAACTTCTTAGGCGGCGATTCGATAATTGGACGAGAATTAACACTAGTGTTTTAATTTTTTAGTCCAAACAATAGATTTTTTGTAATTAAATAATTGCTTCATATTTGGAAATAAAATAAATTACCAGCGTTGTGTCATCGCGCTTCTCTTTCTATTCTATGCAGTCCGACAGTGACCGTGCTTTAGGTCATGTAAGCAGAATTCTTCTATCACGTATGTGTGGTGTCAGTGGTGTGTAACTGTGTAGGTACCTACAGTGTTGCAAGCGCATTTTTTTAACATCAACTTTTGTTGACTGGCTTGACGTAATAATTAAGTTAGCTTTTCTTATCTTTCTCATGAAAAAGGAAGTAAACTAGTTGCGTGATTGCATGTAATATAAATTAAGTACCTATACCCATATTATACATAGGTATTGTGTAAGGTCAGGTTTTATCAATATGTATAAGGTAATTTGGGCCCAGAAACTGCCTATGTATTACCTACCAAAATCAGTCGACTAAAATTCGTGAGCCATCTATTTACCTTCTCTGTCAAAAACTATAAAGTTTTGGCTCGTATAAATCAATAACCAGACGAAAATAGGAACATTTCTGTCTACAAATACGAACGTGGTACCGAGAAATGACATCACGTTATCATACGAGTACGTCAGAGAATCAGTATAGTGTCTACTCGGTTGACGCGCGCAACACGACACGCGACACAAAGGCACCGCAAGTCGCGCAACGAGCGGTGCTTTTGTGTCGCACGCGATTATATCGCGTGTCGTGCCTGTTTGCAGGAGCCTTAAAACAGGCGGCTGCATTGAAGACCAAACTTCACGGTTTTTGCGTGACGAACTTGATAACGAGAGCTAATAAATTGTGAAACATTTTTTTAGGAACGTTTAGTATTTTAACAATGTGATTTTTATGTAGGCACTTCCCGTTTGTGTTTAAAATAATAGGGAAAATTGTAGTGATAGGATAGCTATGACGTAAAATTTGTTTCGTTTTATGACATTTTAGTGGCTATTTAACCATAAATTACCTAATTTAAAGTTTTTTTTATTCACAAAAATTTTCTTGGATGGATTTTTACGGAATATTTGCAAAATAACTTAGACAATCATTTGTCATCTCAGGTGCCGTCTATCATAGTGAGTTCATTGACCTCCCTTCGATCATACGACCATGACCCTCGCTGTAAGTTACAAACACAAACATCAATAGGCGAAAATGGATTTAACAAACAAAATTGGTTCTACAACTGATAGTTTTTTTTTTACATTTTGTAACAATATGATTCAATGGAATGAGACGACTGACCGGTCTGAGTCTGACACAGCAGAATGCATTAGTTAGGTTGTACATACTTGAATGGAATTGGTACCAAACTTAAATTGTTCGCAGTTCCACGAAAAATGGCGTTGGTCTACAAAAAAGGCGCCAAAATTTTGATTCGTGAATACAGATATCGAATTCCGCGGAACCATGTCCGAAACCGAATAATGATTTATGTCTTCAATCGCATGTGATATGAGTCTAGGAGAGCCAATGCAAATAAATACACGTTACTTACATAAACATATTTGGTTTAATACCAAATTATTTTTTAATTTCACGATTGGTGAAATGGGTTGCCACATGTTGCCATTGTTGGTTGGCTGGGGTTTTTTTTTTGAAGAAATCATTCATCGAAAACCAAACTAATTCTTATTTTCATCTCCTTGACGTAGTATTAACACACGCATTATCGCATTTCGTTTTTTCCGCCGCAAAAATGCGTAAGCTTGGCTATCAGATACCTATTATAGTTCTCTACTACATAATAATATATGGTATAGGTACTTAGATCAATACTAAAATACTGTCTAGCAATAGTTAGATGCTAATTCTACAATGTAGTAGGTGGGTATACCTACATCGCAGCATTCTATAGGAAACAATAATAGCTTAGCTTAAATCAAAATGCAGTCACGTTGAACAGAGTGGATTGTCGGCACCGGATCGCAGTCATTACAACATTACAGAATCCTAACTACAGGATTGTGTTCAGGCACTGTGACTGTACATAAACACAATAAAACCTTTGTGGAGACGACCTTCAGAGTTGGATCATTACAGATTACTTATGTCATTCTTATAACCACAGACAAAATTTATGAGAGCATTTAATGAAAATTACTCTAGACAATGATTAGTCAACGGCAGCAAGGTGTAATTATGGCCTTTAGTTTCGTTCCCTCTTCATCATAATCTTTTGTGCCGAAAGACGTCCAGTGCTGGACATAGGCCTCCCCAAAGCATCGCTACTTCGACTGGTTTTGTGCTTCTCGCATCCAGCGGATTCCTGCGGCCTTCACCAGGTCATCGATCACTTACGTTGGTACTTAAAAACCCGTAATAAAGTAAACTTTGTACAAATTCCATGGGAATGCTTCGTGCGTACGAGTGTAAAACTTATTCCCCGACGTAAACTGGCGCAATTCATACTAATATTATAAATTCGAAAGTAACTCTGTCTGTATATTAACTTTTCACGCCTAAACCACTGAACGGATTTTGATAAAATTTGGCAGAGAGATGGATTGCATCCCGGGAAAGAACATAGGATAGTTTTTACTCCGATAATCCCACGGGATCGACACTTATGCGGGTGGAACCGCGGGGCGCTACTAGTCATGTATAATTGTTTACTGTAGATGAAATATAGGTTTAATTGATAATGTTTTTGTCGATTATCGCCACATATTTTTTTATACAATTTGTCGTTAAAACTTTTCACAATACGGTGCCAGAGCAAAGGTCATAGACATAGACACGAGCGGATCAGAGAACCATTTTTTACGGATTAAATCAACCGAAAGCTTCCCATGAAGACAGAAAGTAGCCTGTGGTCAATGATATTTTTACTAAAATATCATTGCCTGTGGTTAAATAGAATAAATGTTGCAGAATAAGCATGATCAGCCTATATTGTTCCCAGTTCCCACTGCTGGGACGCAGGCCCCTCTCTGTGAGACGGAGTGGGTCATAATCCACCACGCGGGCCCAATGCGGGTTAGTGCATGTAACATTGTCTTTAAAATTTGTGGTTCTAGCTAGGACATGCCAGTTTTCTCACGGTGCTTTCCTTCATCGTTTTGAGAGCAGTGGTGAAAAAATTAAATACACAAAGTAAAGTGCCTTTCTAGGTTCGAATTCACGACCGATTCGTAAGTTGGGGCTCACTGCTGAACGAATGTTGGGGATGAATAAGAACACCAAAAAGTATAGATAGATACAGAACGCCCGAACGTGACTTATTTTCAATTCTTATTTTACAAAATGTAACACCAAACGGTTTTTTGTTCAATTTAGATCATAGATTTGGTATCAAAAATATCTTTTTCGAGCTAACCGACTCCACAATTCAAAGAAAACTAGCCAAGGACGACGAATAAAGAGAACACCTTGACAATAAAGCCGCTTTTTGCTTATTTAGCGAAATTTCTTGTAATTGTATCTAGCTATGTTATCGAGTTTTTGCATCAGCAATTTCAGTGACAATAACACAATAACTCATTTCCTATTACTTAACTTTTTTGCCAAAGATCACGTAGGTAGGAATAAAGCATTTAAAGATTTTAATGGTAAATAAGGGACTATTCATGAAATGAGGTCAGATAATAGAGAAAAAAGAGAAAGTGAGGAGAGAGATACCGAAGGCGGAAACAACCGGGAAGAGAAACAGAGGACTTCTCTCCATTTTCTTTTACACAATAAATTGACATTTAAAACGATTCCAGCCAGCTATCTAGTAATTCTGTTTTTAGACCCAGACTGATTTTAACCAAAACCCATGAAGAGACGTTTGCACTCAGGCCGAAAACAAACAAGACACATCTGACGATTTTACTGCCGGAAGTATGACATGAATGTTCGTTTGATATATTTAGATTTTCTTTCCGAGAAATACATGTAACGGGTACTTAATTAAATGTCGATGAAGACTAAAGACAGGACGACAAGGATGAATAGATAGTGGGAGGGGATGCAATCAATGAAGGGGTAGTGAATGATAAAGTGACAGTTGACGAGGGAGAATGGAAGAGAAAAATATTTTGCTTTGACCCGAAGAAGAAAAGTTGAATTTTGACGTCTTTACTGGTTTTGGCAAAGAAAATCGTGTATTTGACACACTGTCGCAATAGACGATGGTGGATTGGTAGCATGTTTGATAGAAAACAACTACCTCATTTGTGATTTCATACATATCTGGGTCAGTGGGTCGTCTTAGGGGTGTGTATATTTCACCTCCTTGGATTTATGTGATTGTTTTGTACTTAATAGAGGCAGCTATAGACTAACATCATTAGCGTGCACAATTAACTGAACTAAAAAAACGTGTACCTACCTATTCTTTGGATAAAATCTTGGTTGTCTACATTTTAATGTTACATTCTTTGCAGTGACATCCTCGTTCAAAGAATTTTCTGGTGATTTTCAATATACATATTTTGCTACACGATCGGGAACAAGATGCTCCAGTTAAATAACTGCTTACGCTGCTGGTGTACAATAGGTCTTAGGTCACAAGTTCCAATATCTAGCTAGATATTAGTCATCCGATGAGTTTCAATAGGCTGGTTTTTCATCATCATTTTTGATGGATCATGTTCCAGTTTTGGTTTACAAGAGTTAGAAAAAAAGCGATGCTCAATGTTCAATCGACTGTGAAATTCTAAGCTTGAATTTTACATCCTTTTTCTCTGATTTTTTTCGACTACGTTACTGCAGTCATGGAGCTCAAAGGTGCTTAGATAAAAAAATATTGTCTTTGGAGTAAATGCTAAATCGATGCCGCAAACTTGACACTTGTTGAATGTTCTTTGCTATAAAGCAACAACATAGAGTTACGATTGATGAAATAGTCCGTCGCTACATGTATACGATACGTTGCTAACGATCTTTGCTTATTCAAATACTTCGCTTATAAGTAGTCATCAATCTTCATCAGATTGGCTTCCTCACCCTGTACCTCACGTGTTCATTCAACAATCTTGGAAGCTGTTGCAGGTTTAAGATAAACAAACAAAATGGCGATCGTTCATTTCCTGCATCAACATCAGTTTTTAATTATGCTGATTGTTGGACTAAATAATACCTATGCATTGTATGCAAGAGGATATTACGTAGGCAGATTATTATCATTATAGTAATGGAGCCTAGCGTAGTTATCAATTTTATAAAATAAGTTATGTGGACCAAAAGCTTAGAAGAATTTTGGGCTAAAAAGTCACTACCTAACCTACCTCGGTAATTCGGGTTGGGGAATATGATTTTAATGAATCGAACTCCCGGAAAGAATTATCAAAAACTACATTTCAACTTTAACAGAATGGCTACTCAAAGACCCATAGACGATGGCTAACCATTCCATCAAGCTACTTATAAATACGACATAAAAGTGCCAAGCTATAGAAGACTCCGATTACATTCTTCCTAAACGATCACGTATTCCGTTGTCATTGATCAAAACATTGCATAAAAAAACGCAGATTAACTTATTGTTCACGCTCTAAAATCTGTATCGGACGATAAGCACGGGGGTACGGACGGCCTTGCCCGTGACGTCACCCTAGTGGGACAGCGGAGGGACGCCTTTAATCAAATAGTAAACAGTTGGGAAACTCACCGGCTTTGCTTCCAGGACGCTGGTCTTCCAGACCAGACTGCTCCCACACCAACACGTGGGCGCCGCGGGTTGACGAAACCATTTCAACAATCGAGAGGAAAGCACGAAAAGAATCCTAATTTAACTAGATTAGAATATAAAATAAATTAAACCAAAAGGCGTCCTCTAAGCCACCACCTACGTAACGTTGGTGAGCGAGCCAACGAGTGGTTGAGAGTGACAAAGGGTGGTCATGGCGAGGGTTGATCACGTGTCGGTGTAGGAAGGTTTTGCTGAAGCAGACTGTTGACCGACTGACGGTTGTGAGGCGACGCGGCGCGCCGGTAAATATAGAGGTGTGCGGGGGCCGCGCGGGGTCGCGGCGGGTCGGCGCACGCGCTCAGAGCATGCGATGACGTGAGCGCGGTTTAACTTTTTACTGAACGCTGAAAGCAGCCGGTAATGGGAATAAGTACCGCTACGCGGCGGGAGTTCAAAGCGCTGAAAGCGACGCGGGGTGCGACGATAATATACATGTATTCAAAAAAGTGTGGTATCAATCCTGAAACTGGGACGATGCACTTGGAGTTCTGAAAGTCAGACTGACAGTCGACATGATTTATCGATCGTAGTTCTATACATTTTTATAGCTCTAAGAGCTCACAGTTTACAGCACGATTTTTGTCGGCTAATGGCAGAACCTTGTTAACTATCTTATGGAAACATCAAATAAGTAGAAGAAAAGATAAAACACTAGACCCTATGTAAACTAAGGCAAACAAACATCCACCGACTGTTTTGTTATTCGAATTATTTCGCTGAACGGACACGGCAGCTCACAAAACATTGTTAGAGGAATCAAAAGCCTTTGTCAAGTCAAAACTTCACTCATTATTTGGATTTTTTAAACATTTTATCACACTAATATTATAAAGGCAAAAGTTTGTGTGTGTGTGTGTGTGTGTGTGTTTATATGTTTGTTACTTCTTCACGCTCAAACGGCTGGACCAATTTTGATAAAATTTTTGTATGGAGGTAGCTGACAACCTGGATTAACATATAGGCTACTTTTTTTATTCCGATATCGACGAGATCGACATTTACGCGGGTGAAACAGCAGGTCGCAGCTAGTTACTTATAATTTTCAAATAATAGCTGACGAACTAATTATAAAAGTGCTCTGTGGTAAATAATATAAAATGAAGGGCTTGTTCACATATTAATGGTAATAGAAACGTTCCCTTGGCTGATGGCCAGGGTCCACCTTGATTATTGGCGAATGGTCGGCGGTCATTACCCGATTAGCAAGGGCATGACCAGTTCCTGAAGCAATTATTTAGTTTCCAAGCCCTCAAAATGTGACTAGAATGTAGAATGTTGCCGAGTATTATATCAATGTTATTATTTTTTAGGAGACGCATTAATTTATTGTAAGTACTTATCATCATTATATATTTTCTTTGCTCCTGTTGCATGTTTATTATTGTATGTATGTATTTATTTAGATTAGTATAATATACTTTATGTATGTATTTATTATGTAAATGGTACACTGCGGATTACCTACAGTATTTTTCAAAGTCAAAGTCAAAGCATTTATTTCAATTAGGCACATAAAAGGCATTTTTAAACGTCAAAAATTTTGTCTGTCCTTCCCCTTTTTAAATCCATCCAAAGATCGCTCTTAGCGATAATTTTACCAAAGTCAGATCTTTATTCGTGGAATAAAATTGACGTCCGACAGTTCTAGTATAGTAAAACTGTCAAAAATTCAAAATTTATTCTCAGGATAAGAGTTATTCTAGGTATAAAAGTTTGCTGGAATGCGCCCGTGCTACAAGGATCTTTTGGCTTCTGAATGACATTGACAGGGGGGCGTTGTTAGTAAACATTTGTGAAACTGTCACAGTTAGTTTCGATTTTGTCCGCAAACCAAAAGCGCCTTAAACATGCCATTGTCACAGAATAAAGAAATACAGTACTCGTACTCGGCCGTAACCTTGATGTAAATGCCTACAGCCGCGCGGTACGTAAACATGCGATAGGGCTGCCCGCCTCCAGTATTTTAATTACATTTGCCTACTTTGTGTTTCCATTTAGTTTTGTTATTGTATTTTACTGTGTGTACATAAATAATTTTATATAAACAAATAAAATACTTTGTGAATTGAATAGGAAGTGTTTAATAAAAATGCGTGTTGTTTTGATCGCCGCCGCACGACTCCAGCTAGTGAGCAGCAGCGCGCTGTTGCTATTCAAATTTCGAACTAATCGCCGCGCGGCGCCAGTCAGTAGGCAGCGCTAGCGCGCTGTTAAAATGGCGGGAAAGCAAGTGTGCATTCACAGATTGATTTTATTTAAAATTAAAAAAACAGTTTATTCGGTAATTTAAAAACTTGGCTGCATGCTCTAGTGTCTTTGCCAACATTTTCACGCAGCCACGGCAGAAAATAATCCTCGCGCCATTTTTCTCAAATTTTCTTTTCTTTGTACTTGTATTGTGAAATGTTTTTTTTTCTGTTTCCTCGCAAATGTGTTAAAAAACGTCGTACGATATACGTGCGTATTGGTTATAACATCTTAACGCACTAATATCGTAATGTACTATTACAGAATTATAATCATTAAAGTCATCAACACAACTCTCTAAGACCATGTAAGTCCAAAGAATGATGATTTCATGAAACAGTTATTCTTATTACAGTAACAGTTATTCAATAAAAATAATTAATTTTATTCATAAAAGTATGCAATCATTTCATTAATGTTTTGTTATGATGTTGTCACGTTAAACTATCGTCCGTAAATCGACTTTACAGACAATCAATTTTTTTGTAGTATTATTCATACACACAGTACAATAAACAACTATTATTAATAATAAAAACCACGTCTTTACTTTGAATTATACAAACTAACAAAACACACATGCGCCGAGGTTTTAACACAAGCGTACCTACCGTTTAATGATTCATGAACCGCCTATAACTACCTACCTCACTCGTGTTTATCACTTTCCTTTACTCTATTCACTTCATTTATTAATCCAGACATCTTTTTTCGGGAGATAAAATGAAATACTTATCCATTAAAAATACACACATTATGTACCTACCTACAAGTAAGTAAAATTATTTTATAGTCTTACCTTTCAGAGTTTCCAGGTAATCTAAAAAAAGTTATCTCTGGATGCGTTATTGACGAATTCATGCAACCAAAAACAGCACAATATAGCCTACTCGTCATATTAAATATGTACTTGAACTTATTTTTAGTGCAAAAATCGCGCGGTTATTGTTAAAAAAAACAACACACCGTCCGTTCGTCACTGCAGCACAGTCGCGACTGTCTGCATGCTGAGCTCATGCCGTGGTCGAGGCACGCGCCTCGACACAGGTATAGCTCGCGTTTCGTCCGTTTGTATGAAGACCTCGTACTGTATGTCTTTATACTGTGCCATTGTGAATAGAGTTTGAGCTGTCATTTCGATAGGCAGTCAAACCTTTCTACCCAGCTGTTTCAGCTAGGGCTCATCAGCCACTTAGGCTTGTCTTCATTGCATGAGTCACGGAGTCACGTAAAGGCTTACTTCTGAGCCTGAGTTCAAATCTTTGGCTAAAATGTATCTGCAGATATTTTTGCAGGCATTTGACTAAGCATATCAAGATTGTGCACGAAATGATTCAGTCGGAAATAGAAGGTTTATAATGCTACATTAGGTAGATAATGTAGGTACGCAGAAGAATAAAAATTTGGAGATTTGATGTCACTTTCGACTAATTTTCGATCTTTTGACAGCTCGTAAACTGAAGGCTTTTGACAAACTTTTTCCAACCAAATCATTTAATAAACTTCTTACACCATTATTTCAAATTACGCATCAAGTAACTGAATTCATGACACACGTGAACATTCATTCAATTAGTTAGGTATACATACACCTACAGACGCCAGCACATCAAGCTACTACCAATCTGTCAAATTTATATTATAGATTTTCAACTTTATCGCTAAAGTTTAAGGTTGAAAGTTGATTGGGAAAATTTGACAGTTTCGAGTAGCTTGATGTGCTGGCGTCTGTACTTACACAGATTCCTGTGTGAAGTTACCTAAGTTTCTGTGAAAGAAATAATTTTCATGCCAAGCCAAAATGTTCAAATTTGTGCGTAGATGCAATGTTAATAATTATAACTACAGGGTGGCAGGGAGATTGACGCTCAACCTGTTACCATGGATTCAGAATCATGTACAGACGCCAGCACATCAAGTTACTACAATCTGTCAAAGTTCTTCAATAAATTTTCAACTTTATCGCTACAACTAAAGGTTCAAGGTTGATTGAGGAAATTTGACAGTTTCGGGTAGCTTGATTTGCTGGCGTCTGTACTTACTGAATCCATGATACCTAACATGTTGCGCATCAATTGCCCAGCCACCCTGTATTATGTGCAGGGTAGTTCATTCATGTTAGTACGGAACTACAGATTTCGGCACTTACCTAAATGATACGTCAGTACATTAACTGCCCCCGAAACTGGAAAGTAGAAATTCATCTCAGATTTTCCAGAAAATTTAAAGCAAGTAGTCCTACTCAACTAGGTATGTAGGTATGTATTTTTAGGACCAGAATTCTCAGATAGATAAAATAACGCAGGCTGAATAAGTTTTATGTGTTTCTATCGCGGGGCCCCGCGAGCTAGGCCACAGAATAACTAATAGTAGGTACTGGCTAGGCTCATGAGATATGTATATTTGTCAGAAAGCATCAAAATTTATTTGTGAAAGCAGATGATATTAATGTCCGAAACCGACGAGACCCCAACAGGCTCGTACTAAGTGAGATTCCAAGGCTAACTAAATATAATAAAAGCTGCCTTGCAATGTGCGTACGTTTATATAATAAGTTACCAAATGATCTCAAAAATTTAAATACTAAGCTATTTAAAAATAAAATATACGAATGGTTATCTGTTAATAGTTTTTATAGTGTTAAGGATTTCATTGAAAAACAATGTTAATGTCAGTTACATACTAAAAATTTGCATGCTTATTATTATATTGGCAAAACATGTTTTGTTCTACACTGTACTTTTACCATCTTTTTATACCGTGTTTTTATGCAAATAAATATATTATTATTATTATTATCATAAAAACTAGTGGTAGGTAATGCTTTGTTTGTTCAATGTACAGACGCCAGCATATCAAACTACCCAAAACTGCCAAATTTTCGCAATCAACTTTGAACCTTATGCATAAAGTTGAAAATCGATTAACGAAATTTGACAGATTGTAGTAGCTTGATGTGCTGGCGTCTGTACCTGATGAATTTATCAACAAGGTCCAATGAGGTACATTGAAGCATTGAGCCTAGCTCGCGGGGCTCCGCTATATGGAATTGGAAACACATTTAAGTTTTGGTACCTACAACAATGTAAAAAGCCCTGTGATTAGATTGTGAGCCGTGAGCAGTGCTAACGGCCGCGACTTACGAGTCGTAGATCGTAGGTTCGAACCCAGACAGGCGCTTTACTTTGTGTAAATTGTTTCATCACCACTGCTCTCAAAACGGTGAAACACCGTGAGGAGACCGGCATGTCCCAGAACCAAAAATTCGAAGATATGTGACTTGCGACCATAAGTTTTCGTGTTCGGCGGCGCCATCTAGCGAAATGTTTTGAAACTATGTATGTTATAGTTACTGCCATCTGTTAAATTCGTAATTAAACCATTTGACAGAATGAACAACGCATGTAGAAAAGTTGAGTTTTCTTTCTAAGAGAGGGCGCTTGACTGTTGAATTAAATATTATATTTTTCGCGCAAAAAAAAAAAAATATTGGGAATCCCACCGCAACCGATGCCGGCCGATTTGGTCACCGGCGCTGACTGACAAAATAGATATTTAACGCCAAAACTGTATGTCAAGTGGTGTAATTACGTCGCGCTAACTTCAAATCAAGTTAAAATCAATCGATCTGTAGATAATAATTGTAGTTTCAACCAAAATCACAGGACCACTATTTTAGTCATTCCAATATTTTTCAACCGCGATGATTCTTCGGGAATCTTCCAAATTATTCGGTACTGACCTAAATAAACTGTTTGCGACCTAATCTCAGAATAGGTAGGTATTGTCACCTATTGAAATCCTAAGTGCTATTGTGTTAGGATTGAATAACATAGTGACTATTGTGGCATCCCATTGTGTGGCGGATGTTACCGTTTAGAATTAGCCCACGCCTTTATTACGGCTGCCGGGCTGGCGTTTGTACAATTTTCCAAATGTGTGGGATAGGATGGCACTGGTGCACTCCATCGGATTATGAACTGGAGTAGGTACAAGCTAGTCCCTCTTTTTTGTGCTGAGGATAACCTTAGCACAAAATAGGAGAAGAAGAAAAAGAAGAGAGGAGAAGGAAACTGAAGTTTCTTATATTTCTATAAAGAAATATAAGAAACTTATTTCTTATATCTATGGGGCTGAGGACTTCTATATTAGGGAACAAATATAAACTAGGTACAGACGCCAGCACATTAAGCTAACCGAAGCTGTCAAATTTTCCCAATTAACTTTGAACCATAAGCTTTAGCAATAAAGTTGAAAATATATTAAAGTTTGACAGATTGTAGTAGCTTGATGTGCTAGCGTCTGTACCTACCAACCAACCTGCTAAGATATAGGTGCCATACGTTCATTTAACCAATGTAAAGCTACTTTGTAAGGTCATTTTCCTGAGCAGCTGCGGCTCATCCCATTGTTTAAATTTTGATTCCCACGAAAATACCTTTGTTTGTTTGAAGTCTGGGGAATTCCAACTTCGAAACTTGCGTCAATATTATTTTTTTGCCAACCCTGCCCAAACCTAGTGTTCACAGTGTGGAAATACTACCTAACCTGAATCGTCCTGAACTGGCGCGTACAAGGCACCACTTATCAAATTGGGGGCTTCACACGCGAACTCACGGAGTAACGAGTCGTCTCAGCGGCCGCTGCAAGGACGGTATTATTGATACTTTCCATACAAACCACTTATCCACCAACCCACACTGGGCCCTCGTGGTGGATTACGGCCCACTCCCTCTCACTGAGAAGAGGCCTGTGTCCCAGTAGTGGGAAAATTATAGGCTGCTAAACCAACCGTGTCAGAGAGCAGGGCCGTCTTAACAATATTGGGCGCCGGGGTGCGAAAATCAGCCTGCACCCTGTATTTATTTTTTTATTTAATACTTACTCTACAATAAAATTAGGTACGTTTTCAAACATCAAATTTAATTTTTCTGACTTTAAAATCGGCAGTCTTTTTTGGGATATTGTCTGTTTTGTAATCAACTTTCAATTCGATATGTATGCTATAGCCAATCTATCTTGACTTGAGTCGTAAGTAGTTTTTTATTAATTTCAATTTCGAGAAGGTTTACGCATGGTACGTGTAGGTATAAGGATTGGCTTGCGCCCCCTAAGACTCTGACGCCCGGGTGCCACGCACCCCTTGCACCCCCAGGTAAAGACGGCCCTGTCAGTGAGCGTCAATCGCTTATTCATAGAAACTCTGATTTTGACCATGCATATGACAGCCGAATTTGCGCTCAGCGCCAATTGCGTGGGCATGAACATTGTTAGTAATGCTTCAAGGTAATTGCGTAAGGGTGCGTTTCCACTGAAGAGGAGCTGGGCGGAGCGGAGCGGAGACGTGCAGGAATCGTCCAACCATAGACGAGACGAGTGACGCGCTGAGGATTTCAACCAATGTGATTGGTCGATTCTTGTACGTCTCCGCTCCGCTCCGTACAGCTCCGCTTCAGTAGAAACGCACCCTAACACACTATCAGTAGCAATGGCTTTCATTTTGACAGTTCAACAACATTCATTGCGCTATTTACGTAGTTGAGCCGAAAGATTTTCAAACATAAAGAAGCAATGGTTTAGCAATATCCTTCGAAATGATTCAGATTGAGATTGATAGTGTTAAACGCAATTAGTATGGTGCTGGTCTAGTCTCTGGGTATCCGCATCCGATATTAATTAGTACTAATTTATTACTAACTACGAGATACTTATTCGAACGATTTGAAAGCCACGTGTATGCAAGGCTGCGGTGTGCCGTCATATTCACTGCAATTATCCTCCGCCTCCCACGACACACCTCATTTAATTAATTGGGTATATAAATCCGCGAAGCTATAAATAACTTGCTGATATTGAAATTACGTCATTGGAAATTTTTTGAAATTATTTGTTTTCAAAACTTTCTTTGAGATTTTTAAAATTCTTCAATAAATCGCTACAGATAATGACTGGTCCTTAGTTACCATAGGCAGAGAGAAGTAGAAGAGGAGTAAGGAGGCCTTTTCCCTGCTGTAAGAAATTACAGGCTTTTAATAATAATAAGCATAAAAATCTTTAAAATGTTGCAAAGGGTCTGTTACTTTTATTTTGGAATCACAAATTGGATTGAATTTCTGATTCTGACTAGGTCAAGATTATAAGATATAAATACGATTTTTCCTATAGCTACTTACCTACCTACCTACATCCTTTTTGTGCCTTTTACAATACAAAATAATGTGTGCACAACACTACATTCAGATCATACTCCATCATATACATGTAGCACCGCACCATCTCACAGTAGGAAGCTAACAATCTAAACAATCTAACACAATGATAACAACCTAATGACAATGTACAATCAAAGAAAACGGTACCGAAACAATAGGGTAGTGACATACCAGGACGCGAGTACCGTTCTGAATGTCAATGTCGCGTGCAGTGTGTTCATACCTTGACATTGTCTACACAACAATATGGCGGTTTGACATTTGAAGAAGCCGTTAGTTAGAAACGTTTTGTAGCTGTTTATTAGAAGTGAATTGATTGATGAGTTAGCACGCGTTTGTATTGTGTTATTGTTAACGGGAATTTTGAAGTAACAGGATTGTTTCCAGTAGTTTTCCGTGGGTATGGACTATAAAGAAAAGATAAGCCTGCCTAGACTACCCAGTGTAAGTGTGTATAAAGGTATGAGGAACAGGGTGTAAAGTTCACCCAACCTCCATAGAAAAGGGAGGATCCTCCGACCAGACGGGTGTTGTGTCTGGCGGGCAACTGCCCGTTGATTCATGTCGGGCCGTTGTATCTATGCTAGTTGCGCGGTAAACTCTGCTTGCGCGATGCAGGATTTGCGTGACGTCAGTATGACGCGTTGTTTGCATGTGGCGTTGTAGATACCGCTACATGTGCATACACACGAGCAACACACGACGACAATAGAAGCAACTGTAACCGTCGTCGACGTCGTCACGTTTCAGCGGCAGCCGAGCGACGACGCGTCGGGCGGTTGTTGCCGACATGTGTCACTCGTGTATTTGAGTACGGTGCTCAAATACACGAGCGGCATGTTATCGTCGATGTGTGTCGCTCGTGTTAATGCACACTTATTGGGATGTATCTACATAGGTACGTACCTATTGCAGTGTAAGTACTTACCTATGTAATAGATAAATATTTTTTTCAAACACTGATTCATAAAAGTTGTGATGTAGCTGGTGTCACTAATGTCATCTGTCAGTCACCACGAATGGCGGGAAAAGGTAAAAAGTGATGTGACCCTTCATGAGAGGCTTGGTGTCGTCCGTGTATGTAGTAAGTGTAGTGATTTAATCGACTTAAATTAATACTGGATCAACAAGATTCTACACACCTATAATAGACGACCTCGTTATTTCTTTACCGACCGCTTTTGACTACAATCTCTAGTAATTAAATTCAAACTTCACTTAGGTTCAAACTATCTCACTGTCAGTACCTACCTACTGTCACAAAGACAACTAGATCTTGTCTTTTATGAAATTATGACGTACAAGTGTCTTCAACCTTATGGTGGTAATACTCTCATCGATGGTGTCTCAAAAAAGAAGGCCAATAATGCAATTTGTTCAAATAAATTTTACGAGTTCATACCTAGATGAAACAAAATGCAAAAGTAATAAATACCTAAGAGATCTTGCCGTGCCGGGTCAGCGGGATTATCCGAAAGGGTTACCGCTGGCCCGGAACATTTATTTATTTATTTATTTATTTATTTATTTATCAACTTACACAAACCATTACAGGATATAACCCAATGCGGTAAATGCGCTTATCTTAACTTAAACATACTAAAATCTATAACTTATTATAAATAATGCATTCCTTGTGAATTCACTCAGAGAGCAACAGAATAAATCAGTCCCTCTCGCTATGAGGTTGAGCGTGCGGAGTGCACGCGTCAGGGGCGCCTCCCTTAAAAGGTTGGTCCGAGCACGCGGTTCCACTAGCAGTGGCGGCTGCCGTCGTCGCCACACGTACCTGTCCGGAACGCACAGACTCACCAGCCCTAAAATAACTGCATTATGCACCTTCCCTCTCAGTAACTTAAATATATATGAAGTGAGTGCAAGATCCCTCCTAACCCTTAGCTCATTGTATCCTACCATACCTAAAATAAATAAGGTTGGATACATTAACGGGTAAAAGGGATAGACTCCATAATAACGCTTATATAAATATCTTATAAACTTATTTTGTACCCTTTCCAGCATGAGACTATATTTAGCTTCATGCGGAGCCCAGATGACTGCATTACATTCTAACTGGCTCCTCACCAATGCATTATACGTATAATGCTATAATAGCTTTCACATTCGTGAACCCTTTGACCGTACGAAGCATAAAACCTAAATTTCTATACGCTCTTTTACAGCTACGCATGATGTGATCACGAAAAGTCAAACCTGTGTTGAAGCCTACTCCCAAGTCTTTGACTTCTGTGACCCGTGCCATAGGCAACCCGTCAATATGATAAGTATGTGATATGGGATTGTGTGCGCGAGAAAAAGTGATGACCACACACTTCGAGCTATTAAACTGCAAGAGATTTTCTTTGCTCCAGCTCACTACCCTATCAATTTCCCTTTGTAGCCGGACACAGTCATCACCGCCTTTTACCGCGAGGGATAATTTGAGGTCGTCGGCAAACAACAAACAATTCGCGTCTTGGACTACTTCTGGTAGGTCGTTCACCATCAGAAGGAAACTCAAGGGGCCAAGGTTACTACCTTGGCTTACCCCGGACCTCGTGAAATATGGATCTGACACGTGTCCCGCATATTCCACATATTGTTGCCTATCCCGCAAATAACTGGCAAAAAACTGGAGTGAATGTGGGGTGAAACCAACCCCTGCTAACTTTTTAAGCAACATGTCATTTTCGACTAGGTCGAATGCTTTCCTGAAATCAAAGTAAGCAGCATCAGCTTGTCCCCCACTATCCACTGTCGGCACCAGATGAGCCATGTGGCAAAGAAGATTGCTGGTGGTACTTCTTCCCGGTCGAAACCCATGCTGAGCGTCTGATAACTGTGCGCTCACCTGAAGGTATATGCTCTTGTGAATAGCAGTCTCTAATATTTTTGCCGGCGTCGACAAAACTGCGACTGGCCTATACCCATCCACAGATTCTGCTGACCCTCCCTTCGGAACCGGAACAACGCGGGTCACTTTCCACCTCTCCGGAAACACGGCAGCTTTTAGGCACTGGTTATAAATATGAAGTAGCGGCTCAGCTAGCACGAATCGACAATCCTTGATTATGTAAGGTGGAATGCCGTCAGGTCCTGCGGACCGTTTCGGCTTAAGATCTTGAAGTGCACGACATACGTCTACTAACTGTAGTTGGTCCAAGTGCACCCGCGCCGCTCCGTTCTCGCTACCTGCTTGAGCTATAGCCGCGTCCACATTTAACTCCGGTCGCTCTGCCCTATACACTGAATAAAAATACTTCGCAAATTCTTCCACAGACCGTTGACCAAACAATGCCACCCCGTCTTTCAAAATCACTTGCGGACTTCTCCCACCTCTTTTAGACTTGGTATAATTCCAAAAAGATTTAGGATCACTCAGCATTTGACTTTGAACACGGTTCCGAAATTGCTCCCGTGCCACTACTAACATATTTTTAATGTTGGTTCTACATCGAGCAAACGCTTCATAATCGACCCCCGACCCGCTTGCCTTGTACTGTTTATGCAGTAACGCCTTCAATCTTATGTCGCGAATTATTTCAACAGTGTACCACTCAGGATAAATGTACCTTGAGTTTACACGACTTCGCTTTTTTTTCGGAACACAGTCATCTATGTCGACGCGTCAAACTAATTATAGTTTGTAATTACTTACTAATTAAATAATTCAGGTTAATCAAACCAATTTTAAAATACTATAATCGCTTAGTAGCTTTTCTAACCATTATTGTCAATTCATTTGATTTTTAATAATTTTAATTGGATGTTTTAGATGGTCAATATACCAAGTTTAAAAACTACAAGTTATGATGTCAGTTACATATAACGATTTATTACCTAAACCATATTGATAATTCATATTATGATTTGTAAACATCAATCGGTGTGTTTTATCTAACTGAAGTAACATTTGATTAAATTAACATTGAAACTGAAATGGCGTCCATATTGCTACGCTTGATAAAAACACATCCGATTTAAAATAAGAAAAGCTAAAATTTATTTTCAGGTTTTAAAATTACTAATAAATTGAGTTAGTATTTGTCAATTTATAATAGCGATTACATTCGTCACTTATTGTTTAGATTAAAATGTTAAATATCTAGGCAAGATCCGGTGGCGCGAACGGCCATGTTGTTTTCATTATTAGGAGTTTAGTTGGATCGTTGAAAAGTGTTTGTGAGCCTATTGCGCCGCTGGAAATTGTAGAGAGTAGAAGACTCCGGAGATCCTGTGAGTAAACAGTTTATGTAGCTTTAAATTGCTGTGTTTTTGCGATATTATTAGTTTTTAATTATGTGCCTATGTTAAAGTGTACTAAATTATAAAGTGTTGTTCTATTGTTTGGTGTTTTTTCATTATCCTGCAATGTCTGAGAATAATAGCGAGAGTAGTGACATCAGCAATGCTGATGTCACTCTTTCTAAAAATTTAAATGGGGACACTCCGCCGTTATCAGAAGTGGGATATCTACCCCCTTCTGCCGGACATTCTGGTTCAAACAAAGAAAATGTTTCTGCTTCTGCTATCGGCGTACCCACCGAGTTTTTCTCACAGATGTTGCAGGTGATGAAGGGCATGACCGATCGTATTTCTAAACAATCTGAGAAAGTTAAAATTAGTGACGTATTTTTACCATCGTACGATCCGGATGCCAATATAGGAATACGTGAGTGGTGTCAACATGTGAGTACGGCCATGGAAACCTACAGCCTGACCGATTACGATGTTAGAATGAAAGTTGGAAGTCTACTTAAAGGTCGTGCCAGGTTGTGGGTGGACAATTGGTTGGTTACCACATCCACGTGGCAGGAATTGCGTAATTTATTAATAACTACATTCGAACCTGAAAATAGGTACTCTCGAGACATTCTTCGATTTAGAGAGCATACTTATGACAATACTAAGGATATTGCGCAATTTCTGTCTCAAGCGTGGGTACTTTGGCGCCGCATCACAAAAGATAAATTATCTAACGAGGACGCGGTTGAGGCGGTTATTGGCTGTATTGGGGATGACCGACTGAGGATCGAATTATTGAATGCACGTGCGGTATCGGTTCCAGAACTTATTTCTGTGGCATCATCTATTCGCCATATTAAAAGACCAAACCCAAATTCATCTAATAGTCAGTCGGTTATCAACAAGCGACCACGATTTTCTGAAAAGCAACTATTTTGCCAGGTATGTAAAAAGTCAGGCCATGAAACACGGGACTGTCGTTTTAATAAAAAACCTGACAGCATCCAACCACGTCCTCAAGAAAACAAATCGGTTTCTAGTGCCGAGACAGACAAGCCAACGTGTACATTTTGTTCAAAGATTGGCCATACATTTGACAAATGTTTTAAGCGTGAACGTGCAGTAATTTCTAAAATTAATTGTGTGGGTGCAAATAAGCTGGCTTTTATACAAATAAAAATTGGTAACGTTAAAATTCAGGCCATGTTTGATAGTGGTGCAGAATGTTCACTAATACGCGAGTCTGTAACGGCTAAATTGCCTGGAAAAAGAACGAATGAGGTTAGCTATTTAAAGGGTATTGGTCAATTTACGGTACTTTCCCTTACAAAAATAACAACAGTGTGTATTATCGACAATTTACGAGTAGAGCTTCAATTTCATGTAGTAGCAGATTATGAGATATGTGCTGATGTCATTATTGGCATAAATCTTGTCGACAATACAAACATTGGAGTATTAGTAACGTCACGAAGTGCTAAACTGTTTCATCAACCGATAGTAAGCCACATACGATCTGATAGTAATAAATTTGATAAGTTGGACTGTGATTTAACTGATGACGATCAAGTAGCTGAATTGAAAATATTGCTTAACAAATATGAACATTTATTTATTAGCGGGTTCCCAAAGACCAGGGTGAACACTGGTGAATTAGAAATCCGACTACAAGACCCCACTAAGCGAGAGGAACGTCGACCATACCGTTTAAGCCCGGTTGAACGGGAGAAAGTACGCAATATTGTATGTGAGCTACTTGAACACAAAATCATACGCGAAAGTAAATCTTCGTTTGCGAGTCCAATAATATTGGTCAAAAAGAAAAATGGTCAGGATCGTATGTGTGTAGACTTCAGGGAACTGAACAGAAATACCCTTAGAGACCACTACCCTTTACCAATAATTTCGGACCAAATAGACCAACTGGCTGGTGGTAATTTCTTTTCTACTTTTGATATGGCAGCTGGATTCCACCAGATTCCAGTTGCAGAGGAGTCAATTGAAAGGACTGCATTTGTCACGCCCGATGGGCTTTATGAATATCTAGCCATGCCATTTGGTCTAAGCAACGCTTGCTCGGTTTACCAGCGTTGTATTAATAAAGCGCTAATGCCGCTATTGATAAAGCAGGTATGCCAGGTTTACGTAGATGACGTCCTCTCAAAATGTAGGGATTTCCAAGAAGGCCTCTCTAATATAGAGCAAATATTAATTGCTTTGCAAAGGGCTGGCTTCTCAATTAATATTGAGAAAACTGCTTTTTTTAAAAGTTCCATTGAGTACTTGGGCAATATAATAGCTGATGGGCAAGTTGGTCCAAGTCCAAGGAAAGTGGAAGCTTTAACAATGGCACCAGTACCAACTACAGCTAAGCAAGTCAGACAATTCAATGGCCTCGCTAGCTATTTCCGGCGTTTCATTCCCAATTTTTCCCGAGTTATGATGCCACTTTATGAGTTAACAAAAAAAGACACTAAATGGGAATGGAACGGCAGACATGACGAGGCCCGTAACAAAATTATCCAGTATTTGTCTACTGCGCCTACCTTATCCCTATTTCAGGAAGACGCGCCAATTGAACTATACACGGACGCCAGCAGCCTTGGATACGGAGCTGTACTGGTCCAGGTAATCGACAGACGCCAGCACCCGATCGCTTATATGAGTCAACGTACTACTGACGCGGAAAGCCGCTATCACTCATATGAGCTGGAGACACTGGCGGTGGTGAGAGCAATTAAACACTTTAGGCAGTATCTGTATGGACGTAAGTTTAAAGTTATTACAGATTGCAATGCTCTTAAGGCATCCAAACACAAGAAAGACCTGCTACCTAGAGTACATCGCTGGTGGGCTTTTCTACAAAATTATAATTTTGACGTAGAATATAGAAAAGGTGAAAGGCTGCAACACGCAGATTTCTTCAGCAGAAATCCCTCTGGTAAGTTTTGCACAAATATATTAACATCCGACATGAAATGGATACAAATAGAACAACGACGCGATGAAAAGCTGCGTTCACTC
Source organism: Luperina testacea (assembly GCA_927399505.1). NCBI lineage: Eukaryota > Metazoa > Arthropoda > Insecta > Lepidoptera > Noctuidae > Luperina > Luperina testacea. The sequence continues at coordinate 16,908,095 of OV656770.1, read as the reverse complement.
ATAGAAAACCCTACTCCTGGTTTTGAAGTGGAAGACAATGTCCTAAAGAAGATCTGCACAGACACTGTGCTAGGTACGTATAAGCTTACAGTAGTTCCAAAAGCATTCCAGTGGAGTCTAATTAATTCATACCACACATCGTTACATCACCCGGGATGGGAGAAGACCCTACAAAAACTGAAGCAATCTTACTGGTTTGATAAGATGAGTACCAGCGTGAGGAACTTTGTTGAAAACTGTGTCATATGCAGAACTTCGAAGGGGCCTTCTGGTGCAATTCAGGTACAACTACATCCTATCCAAAAACCCACTGCACCATTTCAAGTGGTCCATATGGATATCACTGGAAAATTGGGCACCAGAGACTCTCATGGACGTGATGAATATGTGATCGTTATAATTGACGCATATACAAAGTACATACTTTTAAGTTACTCCAATGACAAAAGCCAGGGTAGTAGTCTTGCTGCTTTGAAACGCCTCATACATCTATTTGCAACACCTATACAGATTGTGGTTGATGGCGGAAGGGAGTTCCTAGGTGAATTCAAGGTCTATTGTGATCGGGTTGGTATTGATATCCATTCAATAGCGCCAGGAGTTAGCCGAGCGAACGGACAGGTGGAACGTGTGATGGGTACGTTAAAAAATTCTCTGATCATGATAAAAAATTATAACACCGAGAAATGGCAAGTTGCATTAGAAGCATTGCAGCTCGCATTTAATTGTACTGCACATCGAGTGACCGGCGTTGCACCCCTCACTCTCCTCACACGACGACAACATTGTGTCCCACCAGAGCTCCTGAAATTGGTTAACATCGACAACGGATCAATGGATTTCGATTTACTAGAGCAACATGTAAATGAGAAGATGACTGCTGCAGCAAAATATGAGAAACAGCGTTTTGATAAAAATAAAGCAAAACTCAAACCATTCCAAAGGGGAGACTATGTCCTTATCAAGAACAACCCGCGTAATCAAACTTCTCTTGATTTGAAATACAGTGAACCATTTGAGATTTTCAGAGTGTTGAACAATGACCGCTACATGGTGAAAAGGGTCACAGGCCGAGGACGACCGCGTAAGGTGGCTCACGATCAACTACGTAGAGCTCCTCAGCCAGGCGACCAGGCAACCGTGTCGACGGAATCTGAAGAGGATAATGAGCAACAACCTGGAACATCGCAGCTGATAACTCCAACACCTGAGCGTCCTTCACTGCAAATGCCTACATCAAGCCCATCATTACCATCTACAACTCTAGGAGACTGTCCTGTGGATGCCTAATAAGTTCGGTGAGTTCTATCCGTTAATAGAAAACCTAGTTTTAACTAATAACATTACAACTTATTGGGTGTGGCAAATTGTTTGTCATACCTATCACATTTATAAAGTTTATTGGACTTGCTCACCAGCACTTGACAGTGTTCGCAAAATGTTGGCGAGTTCGGTCATTTCTCCTATTTAGGATGAGTTATGGCTCATGTTTATAAAATGTAGAAAATATGAAAGGCGATTTGGTTTTATAAAAATCTATGAGTTTCTAACCAATAATGTCATTTTCATAAAATTAAACCTACATGTGATGAAGTCCACATACCATAACCCGTGTTGACCACGATCATGTTAAATGATCCAGACGACACCATCGACCTAGACCCATTTCCTTTAGGGCCTCTGTGGACCACGGCGTTCGATACCGCCCAGACCACAGCATCATCATTTTACTCCCGTGTGGACCACGATCATTTTAAATGATCTAGACCACACCATCGACCTAGACCCATTTCCTTTAGGGCCTCTGTGGACCACGGCGTTCGATACCGCCCAGACCACAGCATCATCATTTTACTCCCGTGTGGACCACGATCATTTTAAATGATCTAGACCACACCATCGACCTAGACCCATTTCCTTTAGGGCCTCTGTGGACCACGGCGCTCATACCGCCCAGACCACAGCATCATCATCTTACTCCCGTGTGGACCACGATCATTCTAAATGATCCAGACCACACCATCGACCTAGACCCATTTCCCTTAGGGCCTCTGTGGACCACGGCGCTCATACCGCCCAGACCACAGCATCATCCCTTATCTACAACATAAGCAATACAGTGTTACGTGGAGTAACTGTATTAAAATAAATCATAATTATGTAGTGGCATGATGCGGTTGCATTGTCACATAAACGTATTTCATTCTATCTTCTATTCTGTGCTAATAATGTTGAGAACGTGTAATTACACTATAATTATTGCTCCATGCAGCTGATGACTTGGTGAAGTTGTTTAGCTATCCTACTTGAAAATAAAGTTGAAATTTGCAATAAAATGCTTGAGTAAACCAAAAATAAAATACTTTACCGACCCAAATTATCAGCTAGCGAGCCTGTGTAGAGGCGCTAAACTACAATCTAAAATCTCACATTTCAGAATGATTACCTCGGACTGGTGCAGAGCGCGCACCACCTCGCAGAATGGCCGTGTCGACGCGTCAAACTAATTATAGTTTGTAATTACTTACTAATTAAATAATTCAGGTTAATCAAACCAATTTTAAAATACTATAATCGCTTAGTAGCTTTTCTAACCATTATTGTCAATTCATTTGATTTTTAATAATTTTAATTGGATGTTTTAGATGGTCAATATACCAAGTTTAAAAACTACAAGTTATGATGTCAGTTACATATAACGATTTATTACCTAAACCATATTGATAATTCATATTATGATTTGTAAACATCAATCGGTGTGTTTTTATCTAACTGAAGTAACATTTGATTAAATTAACATTGAAACTGAAATGGCGTCCATATTGCTACGCTTGATAAAAACACATCCGATTTAAAATAAGAAAAGCTAAAATTTATTTTCAGGTTTTAAAATTACTAATAAATTGAGTTAGTATTTGTCAATTTATAATAGCGATTACATTCGTCACTTATTGTTTAGATTAAAATGTTAAATATCTAGGCAAGATCCGGTGGCGCGAACGGCCATGTTGTTTTCATTATTAGGAGTTTAGTTGGATCGTTGAAAAGTGTTTGTGAGCCTATTGCGCCGCTGGAAATTGTAGAGAGTAGAAGACTCCGGAGATCCTGTGAGTAAACAGTTTATGTAGCTTTAAATTGCTGTGTTTTTGCGATATTATTAGTTTTTAATTATGTGCCTATGTTAAAGTGTACTAAATTATAAAGTGTTGTTCTATTGTTTGGTGTTTTTTCATTATCCTGCAATGTCTGAGAATAATAGCGAGAGTAGTGACATCAGCAATGCTGATGTCACTCTTTCTAAAAATTTAAATGGGGACACTCCGCCGTTATCTATAATAGAATTAATAATGTTATAAAAATAATTTAAACCTGCTTCTAAGTCCATTTCATACAACGGAGTCCAGTCTATGGCTGCAATTAACGAATACAATGTCAAAAAGTTGGCTTTATTAAAGTTCCAACCGTCTGGTGCACATGCTTTACCATCAGATGCAGCCGAGCCTGCTGAGCCGGGGCGCCGGAGCAGGCGCGTGTGTGTACTAACAGAGATCTCAAGCGGCATCTCAACATAAAAGGTTAAGGAAGGAACACGGGTGGGTTTTAGTCAGTAAGTGTCTGACACTCCCTTCCGCTCCACCCAGAGCGGGAGGGATTCATTAGATGGATTCCCATCCTGAAAAAAAAATAAAAAGGGATCTTGCCACGTAGGTATAAACAACAAGAACACTGCCAACAATTAATTTTTCTTTCTTTTTCTTCTTTTAATTTGGATAATTAGGTAACCGGCAGCATTTAATTGGCTGCACGCGCTAGTTTTATTACGTCTTGACCTACGAAGTCCTTGTAAAACAAGACTATTGGACGATGTTACCGAAACGGCAAGATTCTGCTGTAGTCCTTTCCGCCCACAACCACAGAATAACTAAGTACCTACCATAGAAATGTAATCATATATCTATGGTACCTACTAACGCCATAACGTGATAAATTTACATTCGCTAATCTATTTATAGAATTATAATTACATAATATAATTAATTAAAGTATCTTTTGATGTATGTGTATCCGCCTACGAACATAAAAAAATAATAAAAATATGTTAATTTTGTTAGTTTTAAATGCTCCTTTTTTAAATTTTAAACTTGTATTTCCAGTGCGTGTCCCAAATAAAATACCTACTTCCTTACTTAGTTCTTTTAAACTGACGCACAATGGATTTTGATGCGGTTCTCAATCATCATTTAGAGAATTATTCCAGAAGATTTATGTAAAAACCCCGCCTGTACACAGAACCACACTCAAGACTCAAGCATTACGCCCAGGCGGGCACTTTACTTTGTGTAAATTATTTCATCACCACTGCTCTCAAAACGGTGAAAGAAAATATCGTGAGGTTTCCTCATGTCCTAGAACCAAAAATTCGAAGACATGTGACATCTACCAACCTGCACTGGGCCCGCGTGTTCTACTACGGGCCACTCCCTTTTACAGAGGGTAGGCCTGTGTCCCAGCAGTGGGAACATTTTAATATGCTGATCATGTTATGCTAAATGGCTTTAAAGTTAAAGTTACGTTAAGTAACGCCCGAGTGGTCAGCGGGATTGTCCGAAAGGGTTACCGCTGGCCAATAGTTTTAGTCAATAAGAGTCTGACACTCCCTTCCGCTCCACCCAGAGCGGGAGGACCGGAGGAGTCATTTGATGATTTCCCAACCTAAAAAAAAAAAAAAGTAACGCCCGAGTCCTGAGTGAGGTACTGTAATACGAGCCTGAGAGTGTAACAAAAGACACTCTAGACTTTCACCATGTGGAGCAATTAGCAACCAATACTCGATACCAGTCCCGAGGAGTGAAAGATAAAAGACGCGTGCAACTGTTTATCAAGAAGTTGTTGATACTTTGATAATACAGAATGAAATAGGTGCAATTAAATCATATCAGTCGATTAACAGCTGATTGGACACGAAATATGCAACTGCTATGCGCTATGTTTTAGAATAAGTTATTTTGTTACTAACATTGGACCTCATTATAGTCTGATAAATAAAGTCGTCAGAAGCCTCAAAGTCTGACAGCCAGTCTTACTTACCAAGGGGTATTTATCGTATTACCCAGTAGGTAACTGGGTTGTGGAGGTCAGATAGGCAGTCGCTTCATTTAAAATACTCGTATTCAGTTGCATCTGGTTAGACTGGAAGCCGACCCCAAAATAGTTGGGAAAAGGCTAGCCATGGTGATGATGATTATTAAATTTCAAAAATCTGCTCCTTAAATTAATGTTCGCGTAGCTGGTCAAAATGAGCGAACTGCCGATTTTTTCGTGGCGTTGGTCCATTCGAAAAGTTGTTCATAATGGTGAGTACAATGACTTATTTACAGGCTTATCGATAATTCGACGTCTGTGAAGTTTTGCTAAGTAATTTAATTTGGCTTTGTATCGGAGCCCACTTTCTGTGCTGATTTGAAGACGAACATATATTTATGACTAATCTAAACGTTTGGAAGATCTTAAAACTTGAGCACCCACTTACTACTTACCTAAATTGCTTGATTCTGAAGGTATTCCATGTAAAACATAGGTCAATGACTTCATTTTTCCACAACCTTAAAATAGTTTGACCGATGACCTCTATTTTAAATACATACTTCTTTTAGTTTGCTTCAACGACTTATTGTGCCTTTCAAAGGTTTTTAGCATTAATTTAGCAGCTTTAGCACTAAATATTTATAGCAAAAAGTATTTCGGAAGCGATAAATCGCGTGTTTGACCAGCAATTGTCGATTTTTACATACCTAGTTAGTAGTATTTTCCGTAGCGTGTTGGACACAGGTTCTAGATTGCTAAAACATTTGGGTATCATGCTATCGCCACGCGCTAGGAGCTATTAAGCTACGCCAGGAGCTGCAATAAACAAGCCCCACCTTAACTTCGCATGATTTTTGACAGTTAAGTAAGCTACTTATACACTGCTTTTACTTTAATTACGTGTTAATTTTGATGATGGGTTTAAAACTGAATACTTGCAAAAACTATGAGATCAAGATACTTCTGGAAAGAAGAAAGAAACATGAAACAAAGAAGAAGAATGATAATACATTTATTTAGCAGACTAAAGACACACAATACACCAGAGGCATACATCAGATAAAAACAAATAAAAAAGTGTAAAGTCCGATGTAAGAAATTAGCAGGAGCAAGTGTGCCTCACGGCTGCGCCAAAAAGGCCCAGTTCAGCAAAAATGCCAGACAACCAGACAAGAAAGCGTCAATGCAACTTATTATTCAAAGATTTAACAACATAATCAACACATCATCACGCATCATCATTACGCCTGTAATCGCTGAAGAGTTAGGCAGAAGTGTACCCTATTGTACACCAATATTTCGCCAAAGAACTAACCACTTAGATTGAGATTCATAAATTTAAATGTTTCATTGTTTGATTTAAATCTGTGATACTGTGGCAAAAATTTTAATTATTAGATTTGCTCTCACCCTCACCGTACATAGGTCTCATGAAAAAGTGACCATACGAGAAGATACTGTGAATACCTCACACCTCCCACATGGAACGCTAGATACGATTTTCAATATAATTGAACAAGATAATACTATCTACTCAAATGTCATTTGTCGACGAAATAGAAACGGAAATGTTTTTACGCGTTCGGACGAATCTAACGATTTAAATCTTTGCTATGCTAAAAATTATGTTAGGTACATACAAATGATGAAATTAAACTTGAACTTGAATCTAGATTTAAACTGTACATAAATCTTATCTCAAAAAAAGGAAAAACAATTGTTATCCTTTGTGATCAAGATAAATTAGGTACGTACCCGTATGACCTTAGCAATGTAGAAACCGACAAAAATCTAGTAGTTATACACGAGAATAATGTATTATACTTTAGAATAGTACCTTGAACTGTCTTATTAGTTCGTCATTCAACATAACTTAGACATTGTCACCATCGTTATGTACAGGAAAAATCCTCATGCTTTAGATTCACTTAAACTACTTGTGTTATTGAAAAAGACAATGATTGTGTTGTCAAAGTAATGAATAAACGTTCAAATAAATCATCGGTGTTGATAATCTTTTGTTGCTGTTGTTGTGATTTATTCTATTTTGTTTGTATCAATATAAAATTGAATACGTAGATACAGACGCCAGCACATCAAGCTACTACAATCTATCAAACTTCTATAATAGATTTTTTACTTTATCGCTAAAGCATAAGGTTCAAGGTTGATTGGGAAAATTTGACAGTTTCGAGTAGCTTGATGTGCTGGCGTCTGTACTATACAGAGTGTAAGAGACATCGACGTGCGAACAGAAAACCAATTCTCGTAAAAATTGCAATACTTCATCATCATCTCCCTCCCTTTATCCCATATTACCTGTGGTCGGCGCAACACGTTTCCTTCTTCCATTCTCCCCTGTCAACCGTCACGCTACCATACAATCCCTTCTCTTTCATATAATTTCTCACACAATCCATCATTTTTTCTTTGGCCTTCTTCTCCCTTTCCATCCACCAACACATAAGTGTTGGTGGATGGAAAGGGAGAAGAAGGCCATACTGTTGAACATAAGTTCAACAGTATTTTAAACACATGCATTTCCTCCCTCCTCATCTCATGCCCATACCAAACCAAACGATTTCAACTTTTCTTTCACTGGTGCATCTACTTTATTCATTTCATCACTACACACTTCCATCTCAATATTCTCATTTCCGCTGCATGGAATCTTTTTACCTATAAGGGTCAAAATGTATGGAAAGGGAGACTTTTTATAAAATAACCGACGGAAAATTTCAATTCTGCTGGGTCCGGAATCAATCATGTAGTGAATTCATTGTAACAACATTGGTCGATATCTCTTACACTCTGTATGAAAGTTTAAGGGCATTGAAGGTCCGTGGCATACCTACCGTTTCACCACTGATTTAGATTTAATGCGCGGCCGCCATTTTGAAAAAAATATCAAAATGGCACGATAGTAAAAATGTTCAATCCCCTTTTCGTCGAATTCTCACTTAGTTATAATATAGCAATCAAAAAAAGAAAGAATAATATAGTGCAAAAACTTGGGTGCTTAAACCAACATCTAATCTTGTCTGGAGCCTTTATATGTACAAAACTAACAATGATAACTTTCTAAAAAATTTAGCCATCGCATACCTTCAGTGATATTTATTACAAAGGTATGCCCAATAGATAACAACTGGTTATATAAGATTAGGCCATATAGGAACTTTTAGCTGTTTTTTTACAAGACAAACAATTCGGCTTACGACCGGTTCTATTAGCACTTATCTTAATTATAGATCTAGCCGAAGGTATTCTTGCGGTCATAAATAGGTAGCTACGACCAAGCAACACATTACGCAATGTTTGTAAGTATCTCAATGATTACCATAGCTTACAACAAAAAAGTAATAGGTACCTACATTCTCTAACTATTGAATGACATTCAACATTGGTTACATTATCGCACATTATGCGACATGCGACTACGACAGGTCGACGACAATTGGTAGCGAGAGCGTGCGACTAGCCTGTCGCTGTCGTTGCGACTCTGCAACTTGACGTCAAGTGCACAATTTAGTGACAAATAATACTATTTAGTGTACTTCTCTCCTAGCCACGCGGCCCTAGAACAAAGTTGTCGAGCTGACGCAGTCCCATGTCGCATAGTATGCGCCAGCCATATCTAATCACGTACACACATTCCATCACAACCCGAAATTATCAGAAGGAAATTGCTAACCCAACGCTTCATACCATACATTTGAAAATTCATCTGCTCCTTTTATTAAAACATTTGGAAAGCAATAATTAGTCAAGCATCACTAGGATTTAGTTCGAGGTAATCATGACTTCAATTACATAAATTGTAAAAAAAAATCCTCGCCTCGTACCAGATCTACATTATAAGTAGGTAGATAAGATTCTACAGCTAAAACCTCTTCATCGTTAGTTTTTTTTTTTTAACAATTTCTTTACTGGTGTTAAAAATTATGTTCCTATCTGTTTGTGTGAGACGTGACCAGCACTTTTTAACCGACTTCAAGAAAAGGAGGAGGTTCTCAATTCGTTTTTTTTTTTTAACAAATCCGTACTACATATTATTATAAAAATAATATTACTTCGAAAGCACCTAGATGGCTTCCTGAGTAAAGACATAGGCAATCTGTCCCGGAAACACGATTCCGTGGTATAATTTCGGCCGAAGCCGCGGGCAGAAGCTAGTAAACTATAAATGGACTGCATTTTTATGTACAGACACCGAAACTGTAAAACTTTTCCCAATCAACTTTGAACCTTACGTTTTAGCGATAAAGTTGAAAATCTATTAAAGAAATTTGACAGATTGTAGTAGCTTGATGCACATCAAGCTACTACAATCGTTACGGACATTTATTTTGACCGCACAACAACTTACAATACCAGGTACAACTAGCACAAGATCATTATCAAAACGTAATTAAGTATTGATCTAATCATCTTCACGAGTGAGTAGCGATAAGCTGGCCCACGTTCAGTCATCCAAGACCGCATTGCTGACTGTCTCATAATAGGTACTTTTACTAGCGTACCTATATTAATTAATTAATTAATTATTAATTAATTTAATTTCATAATTTGAATTTGGATTAGCCTTTTTATATATTCACTAGCTTCCGCCGGCGGCTTCGCCCGCGAGGTATGTCGATAAAACTATCCTATGTCCTTCCCCGGGATGCAATCTATCTATCTGCCAAATTTTATCGAAATTCATTCAGTGGTATAGGCGTGAAAAGGTAACATACAGACAGACAGAGTTACTTTCGAATTTATAATATTAGTATGGATACGAAGTCATGGTTAAGTAAATAAGTATCCATACTAATATTATAAATTCGAAAATAACTCTGTCTGTCTGTATGTTACCTTTTCACGCTCAAACAGCTGGACCAATTTTGATAAAAATTTGTATGGAGGTAGCTGACACCCTGGATTAACATATAGGCTACTTTTTATCCCGATTTTCCCACGGGATCGACACTTATGCGGGTGAAACTGCGCGACGCAGCTAGTACTTATAAACATATATATTTCGTTAAATTATTATTAAACATCTTGCGATCGGCTTGACATGCCATTAACAGATTTGTTGTGGGAATTTATTGACAGGAGAGAACAGAAGGCCAATTCCCGTAAATGAAAACGTTGGAAATCTGGTCTCAATCTCATTTCAGCGACAATCAATCAAGCTTGTCAAAAATGTCGGGAAATTAAACTCTAATTTCCCGACAATGTTGAGAGTGACAATGTGACTCTAATTTCCGGTCAATCTGTCAAAAATACCTCTAATTATTAGAGGTATTTTTGACAGATTGACCCTGAGATTGACTATGACAGTTCTTAAAATTACAGGAATTAGTTCCTGCAGTGAGGAAGCTGTCTCTTAAAGGTAGGCCTGTAGGTTCGTAATTCGAAGATACTTTTTTATCCTTAACAAAAAAGTCAGTCATCGTCTTAATAAGCCGCACTGCCTAAATGAGATCGTAATTTTTATTACATAAATACAAATATTACGCCTATGTAACCTTAAAAATTATCTTATCAGGCAAGTGCGGCTACAATATGACACAATGTGTAGGTAAATACTATAGCATAATATGTACTTTGCATTAGTTTATGCAGTACTTTAACTTTTATGTTTCAAATACTTTGAAATTAGTGATTGTTTTGACTTCCGTAGTCATCATTAGCGTCATTTTTATTACATATTTGTGGTATCAATAAATTAAATAGGTCTTAAAGATCTACTGAATAACCCCAACAGCAGATCTCGGAAAACGAAGAAAGAAAACAAATTTATTCGCGGATATCTGGTGAGACTCGCATAGACCACGGGAGCGTGACACATAAAGGAGGCCTGTACTCAGCAATGGAACAAGGCTACCAATGAAGATAATGATGAAGGACCCAATACTGACCACTTTTCCAACTGAGCATGTTAGGACTTTGAGCTAGGAGACATCCAACATTAAAATTTCGTAAAGTCATGTATATTTGGGTGTTACAACGTTTGCATAAGATTATTTCCACGAATGAAGTGATTAAGACCTCTACAAGTGTACAAAGCACTTGGACTAGCCTGTTCACCTAAATATACCAATAAATGTTAGAACTTGTGTAAACAAAGGAGTCTCCTAAGGTGCGTTAAAAATATCTTGTGTCAATATCTATGACTGCTAACTTTGTGTAAGCGCAAAATTAAAAACAAAGTTTATTTTTTTGTAACTAAGGTTACAAAAAATTTGACGACGCATGTGTTCTAAAAATATGGGATAGGGAGCTATTAGGTACACCAATACAAGCTATTACACCGCAGAGGTGTACCAGGGAACTTAGTGTCAATATGGAAGTGGATGATTAAAACAAGTATCAATAAACTTAACGTAATCGGAAAGTGGGAGCCACAAACACCAGAAAAAGACCGCGCTGTAGACTCAGATGGAGATGGCGGGGATAGTTTAGCAGTGGAGCACAGCAGGATCATTATAACAATAATCAGAAACTCCTATGTTTACTATGTTTATCATTATGAACAATTTTTACTTAAATCATAAATGTATGGAACAGCTGTATTTTTTTCACGATTTTCTTCTTCTAACTTCTATTCCAGCTTTTTTTAACTTCTAAGTTATGTTTTCAATATACATATATTGATCGTAAACAAACTCAAGTGCGGAAAGTAAAATCACTAGGTTTTCATTTTCATTTGTTCACTTGTGTTAAATTCACTTAAGGCGAAAGCGCCAGGGTAGCCCGCGAAATTCAATTTTTTTTAGGTTTTTTGGAATTTGCTGGTCGGTATTAAGCTGTACGTTGATTAAAATATAAATCGCGGCCGTATGAAATATGTATTTACAGAATTATAATCATTAAAGTCATCAACACAACTCTCTAAGACCACGTAACTCCAAAGAATAACTGTTTCATGAAATCATCATTCTTTGGACTTACGTGGTCTTAGAGAGTTGTGTTGATGACTTTAATGATTATAATTCTGTAAATACATATTTGTTATGGCCGCGAATCATATTTTGATCGACGTACAACCTAATACTGACCAGCAAATTGCAAAAAACGTAAGAAAATTTGAATTTCGCGGGCTACCTTAGCGCTTCCCCCTTAAGAAATAATGCTGTGGTTTCGACACTAACCGCAAAACTACATTGTTATTTATTACGGCTTGTGCAGACATCGTCGACAACATTCTCTTGTTGCTACTGTGTGCTAATACAAATGTACTCAAGTGAGCCACAGAATTGCTATAAAGTGCACGATTCAAATATGAACAGTATTTTCTCCAAAATTATTATGACTTCCATTTTCCGATTTTAATTCATCCTCTCATCCATCCTGCCCTATGCTATAAATATTGCAACATTTCAATCCCATATTAATTAGGTACTTAATCAAGCAATTATTCTTTCTTTAGTCAAGAAGTAAGTACCTACTTCGTTTATTTATTTCGCCCATTAAATTAGTATGATTTTCTTATTTATGCATCTATTGTGACTACAATTTAGATTCTTTTTCACTTACACGTGTTACCATAACACATTACAAAACTGATTGGTGCAAGTACCTGTCTGTTGTCATAATAAGACTGGTCAATCTTTCGAGAGTGCTTTATCACTTTTAGTTATAACACAATAATTGATAATCAGATGAAACCAATTGATTGCTACTTACTTATTTATCTTTGAAAAACCAATGACTCCCTGGGGAACTCCAACCTTGTGGATTTGTCTAAGCCTTTTGACAAAGTTGACACTAAAGTGATTGACGATGAAAATCTAAAAAAACCGGCCAAGAGCGTGTCGGGCCACGCTCAGTGTAGGGTTCCGTAGTTCCCCGTCCGTCACAATAAGATATGTAAACGAAGTTAAAAAAATGCTTGCATATACGATTATACTACAAACTTAGTCCAGAAATTAATTTGTCCAACTTTTTGTCTTTTTTGTACAAAAACTGTTGTTTCTATCAAGTTCAAAATAATTTTCCTAGAAAGTCCTTATAAAGTTCTACTTTTCAGATTTTTTTCATATTTTCTAAACTTATGGTTCAAAAGTTAGAGGGGGGGGGACACATTGTTTTTTACTTTTGGAGCGATTATTTCCGAAATTATTGACATTATCAAAAAATGATTTTAGTAAACCCCTATTCATTTTTAAATACCTTTCCAATAATATATCACACGTTAGGCTTGAAATAAAAAAAAAAATCACTTCCCACTTTACATATAGGGGGGCCACCCTAATAAAACATTTTTTTCCAAGTTTTATTTTAGCACTTTGTCGGCGTGATTGATATACATATTGGTACCAAATTTCAGCTTTCTAGTGCTAAAGGTCACAGAGATTAAGCGAGGACGGACAGACGGACAGACAGACATGGCGAAACTATAAGGGTTCCTAGTTGACTACGGAACCCTAATAAGTAACTCTCGCATATTTTCACAACGAAAATATTCTATGCGAGAGAATAGCGGCGAATCTTATTCTCAGTTCTCAGACAGTAATGACCTTGTGCATGTCTCATTGTCTACTACTGCGACTATAAACATGATAAATAAACATCAGGGACTGTAGACAATACATAAAGGATTAAATATTAAATTCATACAAATAAAAATACGGAGGTATTTTATTCGAATGGTGTTTGCTAACACCCTTGTGTCTGTTCTAAGGGCCAAGACATTGTAGTCATAAGTAGGTAGGTAATGATACCAAGGAGATATGTACCTAATACGATAGCACTGTACCTCTTTATTATTCAGCCGTCAGTCTTCAATAAATATTTCCGAATGATCTAGAAGCGGCCAATCCGTCGTTACCTTTTCCTATTTTCTCTCTTTTTCCATTTCATTAAATGTTTGATCAACTAACTGCACAATTAAGGCTAATATATTTTAATTGCTAATTAGCAACTGATTATGTTTCTTATATACAACCGTTTTGCTATTGTGATTTGTGAACCAATTAACTTATTGTGCTAGGAGTCATTATTTATGTTTACATCTGTAAGGTTTTGTGTTTCAATGGATTGTCCACCTTTGGTGAAAAATTGGGGTTTGATATCAAATAATAATTTACCCATGCAAATTTGTATGTATATTAGTATGGTTTTTATTGTAAAATGAAAGTTTTTAGAGGTAGATACCTCTAAAAACTTTTATTTTCATATTTTTTTTATCGTATCATATTATGTAGTTGTATTATGTTTTCAACACAGTATCTAACTAGCATATAGCCTGAAGAATATCATATATTTTTCTGATTTTGTTTACTGTAGACGATCATATACTTTTATTGTTTCTAAAACTTGTGTTTTTGCGTTTAAGTCGTGTACGCCCCTTAAAGAAATTGAGAACATAATTTTAGAAATATTTCTATATCCATACATTATTCTTAATTTGCAATACGAAATGCTAGGTACAAGGATCATAAACATTAGTGAAATAGTCACAGAAATTGTATTGAAAAAAAAAACAAAATAGCGGCGTTAGTTCCAATTTTGGCCACGCACCAAACGATGCTTGTACCGTTGTACTTACCTTGTAACACGACGCATATCGAATTTTTCAACCAACAAGAATATTTTCGTCAACAAAGGACTTACCTGAAACGAAATTAGTTTTATTAGTAAACAATATACAAAGACATAATGAACTGATAGCGAAGTAAATATACTTAGAACAATTGTCTTTTGTAATTAGTTACATAATAACTTATAATAGTCATTAACTTAATGACGATGTCTATTAAAAGACTATTAAGGAATTTGTGACAATGACCGATTAACCTCGAGAGATCTTGATTTCGTAATTTACGCAAATATAGTACATATATACATAATATATGTATTAGTTAGAGAGACATGATAAAAATCAAGATGATGATGATTGATGATTTTCTTTCAAGGTTAAAATGTTGATAAACCTCATGATAATTGCAGTAGCAATAGCTTTCATTTTGATAGTACAACAACATTCATTGCGCTATTCACGTTGTTGGCAGACAATTTTTTCGAATATACTTAATTATGGAGCAATGGATTAGCAAATATCGATTCAGATTGTGATTGATAGAGTGTACTCTAATAGCGTAATTACGACGCACCCTGCCCGTCTAGAAGTTACAACTAACAAAGGTTAGTTGATTGATTTATGTAGATTATTAAGTAGTCTCTTCCCGACATATTTAGGAAGAGGCTGAGTATCTAGGATAGGATGATTAATATTATGGACGACCAACGACAAAACTGAAATAATTAATTAATTTTACTTAATTATTATGCACTGTATGTAGGTCTCAGAGAAAATACAGCGAATAGGTAACAACATAACAACGACACTGGAACACATGTAAGAAGAGCAGCCGCAGTGACTCAAACAAGATAGGTAATATAGAAGATAATCACAATAATTACTAAATAACATAACAATGCAGATGAACATAATATTGGCAACCAAGTATGGACAGCGGTAGATAAAATCCGGATAAACCTGCCGGGCAAACCATTATCAATCGGAATCGGTTTCATTTTGACAGTTCAACTGCATTATAAATGATAAATGATAAATTTTCAATTTTCAAATAAATTTTCAAAAAACATTCATTGCGTTATTTACGTTTTGAGCAGACAAATGTTTTAAACTTACGAAGCAATGGATTAGCAATTTGCTTCAAAATGATTCAAATTTCGATTGATAGTGTGCTACACAATGGTGCAGAACTAAATTTAAAAAAAATAATTGGATTAGTCAACGACGACGTTCCTAAAAGACGAATTTGTTTATAATAAAAATAAGTTAAGTTGCCATTGAAATGAGTAGAGGTAGACATAACCATAAAAGTGACGAACTTAAAAAGTGAGAATTTAAAAAGAATATATTATAACTATAATATTATGGTAGTAATAGCCGTACGGGTCGTTCGATCAGGTTAAGCTACGCTTGTCGCGGTAGGTCCGTGGATGAGTGACTATCTTTACATACCGAAACCCCTCCGTGCCTCGGAAGGCACGTTAAGCCGCTGGTCAGTGGTCCCGGCTGTCATTAGTGGATCTTTGACAGTCGTTACGGGTAGTCAGTAGCCCGAAAATCTGACAAACAGGCTTACCAAGGGGCATCGTGTTTCCCAGTAACTGGGTTGTGGACGTCAGGTAGGCAGTCAATCCATGTAAAATACTAAGTGTATTCAGCTGCATCTGGTTAGACTGGAAGTCGACCCCAATATAGTTGGGAAGAGGCTAGGCAGATTAACCTATTATAAATAATGAACATCAAAGTGAAGGGAATATACTTCGTCCACTTTGTATGGGCCATAATACTAGCGATTTGTTATGCAAGCCGCGTCTTAAGTCGTGACAAATCGATCGACTTAATGCATGTTAAATCAATTTAAAATACGATCGCAGGCTGTCGCCATGATGTCTAAGCGCTCTCTACGAACTGAATGTGTATCGAAAGGCGTGTTTCTAATATGACCATAAGTGGAAAGGTACGGAATATACATATATATTATACTAGCTTCTGGCCGCGACTTCTTCCGCGTGAAATTTCACCCTCCGCCCATTCACCCTCTTAGGGGTGGAATTTTGAAAAACCCTTTCCTAATGGATACCTACTCTTCACAAAGAATACACCCTCCAAATTTCATGTCTCTAGGACCAGCAATTTAGGCTGTGCGTTGATATATCAGTCAGTCAGGACTTTGAATTTTATATAGATAACTTACGATAAAATAAAGAATGAAAATAAGTTTGGAAATGGACCTTGAAAGGAATGGAGGTCTAAATGGAGTTGGGCAGGACATCTGGTAAAGCGCAGTGATGACAGGTGGAGTAGTGACCGAGGTGACGGCAGTCCGGCGGAGAGACGGGCATACGACATTGTTACCATTGCGGATAGAACCTGAATGAGGCTAGCACAGGAGCGTGGGGATTGGCACACAAAAACCGTATTTTCTTGTGCCCCACGCTCCTCTGCCTATACCCAGCAGTGGATGAATTCGGGCTGTGTATAATTGTGATGAGAGGGAATTTACCCATCTTTGGATATGCTAGTAGTATATTGGCACATAATAATAGCTTCAGGTTACTGTGCGCGTTCACTGGAATAATAGGTATAGTAGACAAGCTGAAGAGTCAATAATTCGAGTTTCCCCCTTTCCCTAACACCAGATTGGGTCATCTTTGAACCACTTTTCTCCATCAACGGTTTTGACGAGATAAATCAAATGAAACGTTACATTTGTTGATTGTGATTGTGCTTCTACCTATAAATAAAACAAATTAATAACGGTCTAGCAACTCCATCCACAATCTGGATGTATTCTGCGAATTCTGAACGAACTTATTATGACCGAATGCATTATCTAGTCTAAAAAGCGGATCTAACGATTCAACAAGATTAGCTTCGAAGGTTAGATAATAAATTGAGGTTTTATTAAGTTCGACAATCATCGTTTGTATTCACTAAGTATTTTGTTATAGAATCCACGCATAATATTTTCATCGATTCTGTTTATTATTTCTTAGTATAGTTACTTTATCACATTAATCATACATATTCATTGCATTATTATGTATGTTTAATGTAAAAAAATATTTTTATAGAAACATTTAAAAATATAAACAATAGTAGCCCACCGTTATCGGCTACCGGTGGTCAGGGCTCCTGAGAGAGGAATATTCTAACGATACGCGCCGTGTCTTGAAGTACCGCTTTCTGGATCAAGCCCTTGATCCAGCTGCCTAACGAGAGCGTTGTCGTCAGGTGTTGGTCGAGGCCCTTGGTTATTATGCCATTGGCCATCACGACTAACGGCACAATGATAGCTGAGTCCACATCCCACATAGTGACAACCTCCTGAGCCATGTCAAGATACTAACTTATCTTTTTCAGCTTTCACGAATGCTTTCGTCAGGTCACGCGGGATCTCTAGTATAGGTATTTATCATTATATGAAGCTTTCATTATTTTTAAGGTCTTTATTATTAAAGGTTGGTATTCAAAGTTATTGGCTATTCAGAATTTCTTTACTCGTCGTTTCTTAGTGTTCATTAAAATCCGAATCTCTTTCCCATAAAACTTATATTGAATGAAAGACTTTATTATCTACCTACAAATCGTTTCGATCTATACTCTCCTTGAGTAATAAACATAATTTAAGAATTTATGTTATTATGCTGTCAGAATTTCCAACCTCACCCTCTTGAAGAAACTTTCGTGGTAAGCGCTAATCTTTCATGTTTTTATAGCTGGTACAACAATATTATCTATGAGTTTTTACGCTGACGTCAAAAGAATGGAAAAAACGCTTTCCAGCTTTTCAGGTATAGTTTGAGTTCCTATTAATTTCCACAGACACCATTCACACAGTCCATCGATCGTTTCTTTGGTCTTCCCCTACTTGGTTGCTTTTATTTCTCACCATAATTGCATATTTAAGTAAATTAATTTAAATTATGCCTATTCAATTAAGCAACACCAATCTCTACTAATAATCATGTACTGAAAATAGGTCAGACAGAAAAATACATTAATGAGCAACACAATAATGACTACATTCCGTATGAAGCAATCACAAGCAAGGAAAACGCTAGAACGAAGAAGACTACCGTGCGATGTTCTCAGAATATGAACAATTGACACTAAAGCACCTTGATGATACCCTGATAACTCCGAGAACAATAAACTAGGAACAGACCTGGTGACGTAACAAGGTAGTCATAGATACAATTATTACATCTTCAAATAAAAGACAACTCTAGTCCTACGGTATTGAGTCGTAATTGAAACACCCGTCAGGATACCCACGATCCTCGGCGTCGGTGCAGGATATGTAGTACTATAGCACAGTATAAATACTGTGACTATAGTCTAAAGTGACCGGTTTGAAGTGGGCGCATCCCGAGGATGCGTGTAAGTGGATTAGTTGTAATCCGGGCACTTGAAACAATCATTGTTATTACCTCTCTAGAAGTGTCAAATGCAGCATGATGTTGCCATTCGCGAATATGTAGGTCTTTGTTTCCATCTTTATGGTCACTGTGATTATTATTTCTTTCTTAGGAATACAAAATATGATCAATATCTATCTAAACGTCCATTACAATAACAATATGAATCATTTTGAAGGATATTGCTAATTCATTGCTTCGTAAGTGCGAAAAATTTGTCTGCTCAACAACGTAAATAACGCAATGAATATCGTTGCACTGTCAAAATGAAAGCGATTGCTTCTGCTGGTGTGTTACACAATTACCCCGCTGAATATAGTTTTGGCTATAATTTTGCAATAATTGAAATTCGTTACACATCAAGGATCAGCATAAACTTATGCAATGATACAGATATTCTATTTCACGAAGTCCGTTCGGCTTTGGTTGTAGTAGTGACGTATCCCGACAAGCGCGCTTGTGTGTGTTAACAAAGATCTTAATATAATTATATATAAATTACGTGTCACGATGTTTGGCCGCGATGGACTCCTAAACTACTTAACCGATTTTAATCAAATTTGTACACCGTGTGCAGTTTGATCCAACTTGAAAGATAGGATAGCTCACATCTCCATTTATAATCGCAATATTATTTTATTGCACAAAAACGTTAGCCACAGCAACGCGTGGCCGGGTCAGCTAGTCTGATTATATTCAAGTCGAGATTTAATAATCGAAATAAAATTTTGGTTTTAAAAAGTTTTAGTGCACGCTTGACAATATTCATAGCCAAACGGACTTCGTGACATAGAACATCTGTACTTTCTGATAACATTATCGTCCTTCTATCTATCAGGATATCTAAAGGATTCCCCTTCAGTTGGCAACTTGGCATTCAAAACAGACGACATATTTTCCTCTAAGTTGTTAATTTACTTACATTAAAATGTATTTAAATCATAACATAAATTTCCAGGACTGCTTGTATGCCTTGAATAAATAAAGGAAATCGTACAGTTTTCCCTAAGACTTGAGGACAACAACCCTGTCTGATTAGATGATTTATATTGATTACCAAGAACAACAACGTCATTAGAAAATGAATTATATTGACTTTCTTCACCTTAAAGATTGCAAATACATAGCTACATAGTACCAGTGTCATTACAAGCGCAAAGGGTACCTGAAAATTTAACGATGCCAGAATCAAAACTTATCCATACTAATAATATGCGAAAGTGTGTCTGTCCGTCTGTTCCCTCTTCACGCTTAAACTACTGAGCCGATTTAAATGAAATTTGGTACAGAGATAGTTTGAGTCACGAGAAAGGACATAGAATAGTTTTTATCCCGATATTCCCACGGGATCGACACATATGCGGGTGCAACCACTGGGCGCTGCTAGTGTTGCTATATGCGATTTTTAAAATGATATTTATTTCTGTAAATTGGTTCAAAAACCACTTTTACACGTCAAAAATAACTTATGTTTTATAAAACTAGATGACTTCTGGGTTTTCTAACTGACAACTATGAGAAGAAAGACCGAAACAAACTAAAGGTCACACAATTTTTATAATGTTGCTGTTGTTGCTTCAAAATGATCTCATCGAATTTGATCCGAACGACCTACCTTCCAAAACTTACTATAGCTATGGATGAGTTTATTTTCCAAAATATGAAACAAAACAATTTATTTAGGTAGGTACCACGAATATTCATGTTTTTAAGTTATACATACATTTTCCTCAATTATTTGCAAGATTTATTGTAGGTAGTTACGCAGCAGACTAAATGGCAAATGAGGAAATGCAAGTCATTGAAGAAGGTAGCACAAAGCGCATTATTAAGAGGAATTCTAGCAGTTTCTTACTAGGCACTAATTTACCGTACGCAAAATTTGCGCCTAGGACATAGAGGTGTGGCCACCAGGACACCAGTTCGATAAACAATAACAATACAATACAGACTGATTGAAATGATAGACAAGAAAATTGTAAGAAAGAAAGAGATGAAACCATAATGATGATAAAAAATTACATTCTCTTTACTTTTTAAACAAACAAAGATCTTCAGGGACTCAAACAAGGCAGAGCTATCTGTCAATCATTGTCTTAGATGATGATGGATAGAAAACTTAACCTCAAGTAATGTAAATGAAATGAAAACAATGACAATCACACTAATATTATAAAGGGAAAGTTTGTGAGAGAGTGTGTGTGTGTGTTTATATGTTTGTTACTTCTTCACGCTCAAACGGCTGGACCAATTTTGATAAAATTTTGTATGGAGGTAGCTGACACCCTGGATTAACTTATAGGCTACTTTTTATCCCGATATTCCCACGGGATCGACACTTATGCGGGTGAAACCGCGGGGCGCAGCTAGTGTTAACATAAAAATGCTAATTTGATCTATGCGCCTGCGGTTACAGCCAACTGACATGCAATAGTTCGATTGGAAGGTGAAATAACTGAACGTACCAAGTAGTAGGTCAAAGGCTAAGTCAAAGAGGATGATAGCAAGTGTTGCCACAGAAAAAAAATGTTTAAGAGATGAAATCTTACTTTGTTTAAGACAACACTAGCAAGAGAAGAGAATAATACCTAAATGTTGTTGGTCACTTTGATTTAACAATCATTGTTGTAGGTATCTGGTATACCTACAATATTTTAACAAGTAATAGTTATGTTATAAGTATAACGCAAACGAACCATAGACTGGCCACTCTTCAATTACACTTCCTCTGGTGTGGTAAAGCACACCAGAAAAAGTGTATACGTCTATATGAACCCACTTTCAAATAGACTTTACTAGTACCTACCTATCTAAGCTGACCTTTTTTTTTCAGCATGGTAAATCATCAAATGACCCCTCCCGCTCTGGGTGGAGCGGAAGGGAGTGTCAGACTCTTACTGACTAAAAACCACCCGTGTTCCTTCCTTAGCCCTTTATGTTCCGGGCCAGCGGTAACCCTTTCGGTCAATCCGGTTTTAATATTTTGTAGCATTTAAAACACCACCATTTTTATTTATTTTCACCCAATGACGCATGTAACAACAATAAAACCGAGCCTACGATTTAAGGAAAAAAAAAAACTATTCAAGGCTTGCAAGTAATAACATTTGCATTTTACAAATTACTTGCTGCAAGTTCATTGCATTCATTAGCAATGCCACGCAATACATCTATACTGATATTATAAAGCTGAAGAGTTTGTTTGTTTGTTTGGTTGAACGCGCTAATCTCTGGAACTACCAGTCGGATTTGAAAAATTCTTTTTGCATTTGATAGCCCAATTCTTGAGGAAGGCTATAGTCTATTTAACATCACGCTATGACCTTTAGGTGCCGAGCAAAAAGAAAAAAAATCAGAAAGAACGCTAAGCAAAAACGAAGTAATAGCGCGGGCAGGCGATGCGATGCGACGGGGTGGGTCGGAGTAACAAGAAATTTCACGCGGACGAAGTCGCGGGCAGAAGCTAGTTATTTTATAAATAACCAATTTCAGCAATTTCAGTGCAATTGTTTGTTATAGATTGAAACGACACCACTTGGTTTACTATTGTTTTAATTTCGGCCAATTTAGATGAAACAGAGGAGGTATTCCACTTAGACGGTTCGTAGGTACGGCTGTACCTACCTACTCATAATAAATAATAAAAAATTCTTCAACAGACGAATAGAAATCAGAAAGGGAAAAAAAAGTTTATAATATGTTATACTTATTTAACACGTGTTTGGATAACAATACAAGTTATTATGTTATAGTCATGATAAGCTTTGTTTCTAAATACATACTACTTAACCCTTTTATTCCAGATTATTATAATCCTCTTATAGGCCTAGATTAATATATACCACTGAACCATATGTACACTTTTTGTAAACTTATTATTAAAATATTTGTTTTTCATAAATTTTGCTTATGCAGATGGCTTCAACCGTATCACTGGCCTAACAAACCGATGCAGGGCGACAGTGCAAAAAGAGCTACACGTTCATTGATAATATAATGTTTATAGTTAGATTAAGACTTGTAATCACTCAGTGGTGAAGGTTTAAACATTTCTTTGATTGTTTTTTTCACACTACAGCCGTAACGGACAAGGTTACCGATTGGCTATGCGTTTGAGTACAAGATTCTGTGTCGAACTTCCTATTCTTTGCTGTGTGATTACCTACTTACTTAGGGGGATCGAGAAAACATGCCTTTAGCTAGCTGTGTTTGCGTTCGGTGCATTTTTAGGGTTCCGTATCCAAAGGGTAAAAACGGGACCCTATTACTAATACTCCACTGTCCGTCTGTCCGTCTGTCACCAGGCTGTATCTCATGAGCCGTGATAGCTAGACAGTTGTTTTCACAGATGATGTATTTCTGTTGCCGCTATAACAACGAATACTAAAAACAGAATAAAATAAATATTTAAGGGGGACTCCCATACAACAAACGTGTTTTTTTCGGCGTTTTGGCCTTGTTGTACGGAACCCTTCGTGTGCGAATCCGACTCGCACTTGGCCAGTTTAAGTTTCATTTCGTGTTAGTGTAGTATATTGTCAAAATGTGCGTTCTATGTTCTTTCTTTGTGTTTTTCAATAGGTAGGTAGATCCACCAGGAAGGGTGAAACCGCGGGGCGCTGCTAGTCTTTAATATTTTCAAAGTACACACGACGACGTATCATGATATACATTTCCAGTTTTAGCTGACTTCACATTGTATAGGCTTTTCGTACAATGAAGTAGTCAGCTTATACTGGAAATGTATAGCTTGTTAGGTCGTCGTGCGTACCTACTCGTAAACTTTTCCTTTCACTATGCTAGGGTTATGGCTATGGTAAACGATGACAGATGGCGTTCCAATGTTTTTCTATCCAAGTGTGTCAGTTAAGGCGTTAACAGATCGTCGAGCCATGCTAATTGGTGACGCACGATCAGGTTTCACTTTAGCAGTAGCTGCATTGGTTAATACATGTGATGCAGAAGCGAATTCTCTAATGTGTTTAGATATCCTGTTGCTACTGCTGTCCATCACTTGGTTTTAGTAGGTTTTTTTTTATTTTTATTTATCCTTTTGATAGATTCTTATTTTGTAAATGTGTGCACTAGGCCTTGTAGACTTTAGATCTGTAAACCGTTTTTTTATTTTATCAACTACCTGGTACTTGTTGACAGGCCTACGCTCTCCTCCCATACCTACTGTCATTTGAAAACATTGTAAAAGCCAATTATTTTAAAAAATAGTAACCGTGGAGTTTCTTGCCGGCTCTTCTCCATAGGAAACGACCAATTGGAACCGTGCACCTAGCTTCTGACGTTTCATAAGTGCCCATGTAGGTTTATGTGAAATATTTTTTTTTGATAGATGATAATGTAATGGCTGAAGGCTCCTTCAAACAGGCGCGATACGCGATAAATCGCGCGCGACGCAAAGGCACCGCAAGTCGCGCAACGAGCGGTGCACTTTGTGTCGCGCGTCGCGCCTGTTTGTAGGAGCCTTGATGGGGGAGGTACGGTCGAGGATAACTTTTTGTTCCGACCAACCCCTATGGACACGGGCTGAATCATAGAAGTTAGATGTTTTTTAAATTCTATGATTTAGCCATCATCATCAAACTTCTTTCTTATATCTATGGGCTAAATGGTAAACTGCGTTCGCGGTCTAGCTACCAAGTTTGTAAACAAATAGGAACATGAATGTTTCATTAATATTATTTACATATCATACATAAACAACATACACAAGTACACGCACGCACGCACGCACGCACGCACGTACACGCACGCACGCACGCACGCACGCACGCACGCACGTGCACGTATATCATACATAAGTATAAATAAATAAATACCTAATAAACTCATGCCTCCTCCCCATGGAGATAGGCAGATACTACAGAAGGCTACCTGCTACGATCCGTACATGCTCATTTTGCCTCGTTTACGTTCATATATCATCGGGGTAATTGCATAACACACTATCAGTAGCAATGGGTTTCATTTTGACATTTCAACACCATTCATTGCGTTATTTACGTTGTTGAACAGAGACATTTTTCGAACATAGTAATGAAGCAATGGATAAGCCACATCCTTCAAAATTATTCAAATTGAGATTGATAGTGTGTGTTACCTACTCAACGAGGGTTTTCGTGAAAATTTACGACACCAGTTGGCACCACTTTGACAAGAGGTCTTCCTATATAAAATATATGATGACGTTCATCATTCAATTCATTCATTCGTTCATCATTCAGTCATGACTAAAGAAAATATAGGCTCTTTGACAGATGCCTGGACTGGACGTGTCAGTGCTGCCACCTAGCGAACGTCATTTCAGAAAACCCTCATTAGGGTGCAGAAAGCCCAAATTATTCTAAAACTCCATGTGCCGTGTTTAGATACAGCGACGAAAATACCGTGATTACGAAACAAAAGAATTCCAAATTCGAATTATGATTCTAAATTTTTAGTTACCTACGTAAATCTCCACAAAAACAAACGCAAATCTACACTTATTTGCCCTTTATACCTATAAAATAATTTAAATACCGAGGCGAATCTGCATGACAATCACACTTCCTACGAAAATTATTAGGTAAGTATTTACTTTAGCATATTATATGAATATGTTTTAAATGGATTATGTTGTCATTTTTCTATGGAAAATAACGTGCCAATGTTTGTTCATGTGTTGGGCGCCAACGAACAAAATTTCGCAGAAAATACCACACGATATACATACCTACCTATGATTTTTAATTTAAAAACACTTCAAAGTAAAAAATAACTCTAATTTCGGAAGTCGGTGTCGTTGGTTCCGCATTTTCGTTTTTTGACACCGACTTTCGAAATTAAAGTTACCTATTTTTCACTTTTTTGTCTTTTTTTTTCTTTTTGTTGAAAAGTTTTTATTTTTATTATTTATTTAATACTTCAAGCACATAGGCATTTTTTACCAGTCAACCTTTGGGTGATGCAGAGGAAAACAGTGGTAGGTGCAATCTCAATTTTTCAGTTTTTGTTGTACAGACGCTAGACGCCATCACATCAAGCTACCCGAAACTGTAAAATTTTCCCAATCAACTTTGAACCTTATGCTTTAACTATAAAGTTGAAAATCTATTAAAGAAATTTGACAGATTGTAGTAGCTTGATGTGCTGGCGTCTGTACCTACCTCACATAAATTCATATACTTAACACTACCTACTTGCTATGTAAATATCAGTCCATATAACCTAAGTGGGAAAAGATCGTATTATTGTAGCCAACTCAAAAACTACGCACGTATATAATAAAATTAATACATATATGGAAACACCACTGAGGCATAGGTAACTTGATAAAAATAAAATTGGTTACAGTTACAAAAGAACCGTTCAGAACAACATTTAAATATCACACAATGTGCGTAAAGAGACTCGTTTCAATGAAGTATTTATTCGGATGTCAGTAAACAATCAGACTTGACATGCGCATTACACAACGTGACTAACAACTCAATTCGTTGTTTTGTTCGTGTTGTTACGCATTTCTCGTTTGCTCTATGGGATTTCCTATGGACAAAAATGAACTTCCATACAAACTTTCATCCTCTATTTATCCCCTTTGGGGGATAAATATTCAAAAAACCTTCCTTTTATTACTCATTATTGTCGTAAGAGGAAATTTTCTGCAAAATTTCTTCCTTGTAGACCATTGTGTAGATTGTATGATTCAGATTGGCAGCAGTAGGAACATTGCTGGGTGAGTATGCATATATGTGGGTACTTACCTACTACTATAATAAGTACAGACGTCAGCACATCAAGATACTACAATCTGTCAAAAGATTTTCAACTTTATCGCTAAAGCATAAGGTTAAAAGTTGATTGGGAAAATTTTACAGTTTCGGGTAGGTTGATGTGCCTGTACCCAAGTACAATGCGTGCCACGAAAGATGAGACTTGACCCCGCCTCTACTTCCGCCGTTACTTTCGAATTTATAATATTAGTATGGATGGATCAGCAATAACCTTCAAATTGTTATTGAAAGTGTGTAAGTCTCCTGCAAACAGGCGCGACGCGCGACACCAATCGCGCGCGTCACAAAGGCACCGCTTGTTGCGCGATTTGCGGTGCCTTTGTGTCGCATGCGATTTTATCGCGTGTCGCGCCTGTTTGAAGGAGCTGTTACGCATTTAGGGTGCTGGGAACCACTGGTTGCTAGCGAAACTCATCGTTTTAATATAGACAGTAAGAATTACAGTGTCAAAGATTGGAGCTTGGGGTCTATAAGACTACGACCTCAATTTGGCTCCGGTTACGAATGTTACGACTAAAAGATTTATGTTCGGTCTAAATTGAACCGGACTCCGATATATCGCATTACAATATGAATGTTACCCATATGATATTGATAGGTAACTATTACCAACAGACATACAACCAAGTCACGCCATATGATATGGGTAACGTTTTATTCGTTTTTGACTTTCGTTTTAAGGCTCGTACACACAGGCGCGACGCGACACGCGACACAAAGGCACCGCAAGTCGCGCGACGAGCGGTGCCTTTGTGTCGCGCGCGATTCGCGTCGCGCGTCGCGCCTGTGTGTACGAGTCTTTATTGGTTTTCCTTTCCTTACAAATTTATCGTCATCCTGGTTCGCATGCGTCCTTTTTTTTTCCGCGCATTGGCTTCTCAAAGCCGCACAACAAGGACAGTTGAAAATCCAACGCGCGATTAAATCCCTCGGCGATATTTTTACGGAAACGAAGGCTCATTCTTATGCGTCATTTAAAAACTGAGTACCTACTTAAGCGAATTTTCACGAAATTTTATGCAGAGACACCGTCAACTAAATTACGTAGAAAAGTGAAAATATGCTAATAATAGAAAAATAAAATATGTATGGACATTATTTTCGCAAAGTTACAGTAACCTTCCGTAGGTAGTTAAATACATATAACGCGAATGTGAAATCAAGGACATAAGTATAATTATGGCAAATTGTAGCGAGAACATTATGTCAGTGTCACGGTTATGCGTTATCATCAATGTCACACCAGGGAGTGTAAACATTTTGACAGATTTATGAAAAAAAACAATTCAAAGAAGGTCTCTACGGCCTTCTATTCTTCTATCTAAACCATAAAAAGAAGTACGAAGAGGTCAATTGGATAAGATTTCAGTCCGCAAATCATCATCTCATCTGCCCAGCCTTTTCCCAACTATGTTGGGGTCAGCCTCCAGTCTAACCAGATGCAGCTGAATACCAGTATTTTGGATGGAGAGACTGCCTATCTGACCTCCACAACCCAGGTATTACTGGGTAATACGATACCCCCTTGGTAAGACTGGTTGTCAGACTTTCTGGCTTCCGACTACCCGTAACGACTGTCAAAGACCCGTGAAAGACAGCCGGGACGAACGGCTTAACGTGCTTTCCGAGTCACGGACGGGGTCTCGTTATGTAAATATGGTCACCCATCCACAGACCAACCGCGGCAAGCGCAGCTTAACCTGATCGATCGACCTGTGCGGCTGTTATTATTTAGCCACGGGCCCCTTTGAGAATGCTGGACTGTGCCAGTCTAATTGTTACCCACCTATATTTATAATACATAAATGTTGTATACAGAAGCTGTTGGTAAACCTTTATAAATAAATAAGTAAACTTATATTTTATATTTATTTATGTACTGAATTAAACCTATGTCATATATTATTAATGTTAATAATGGTCACCAGTCGACCTAGTCAAATAACCCGCCCCGAACAGTTCCCGGTGCAAAGGTGCCCAAAACGCTTGCTGCATTGCCACGTTGTATGGCAATGGCTAACCTTTGCACCAAGAACGAGCCGGAGCGGGAGTCACCCGTTTTTTCACGGAGCTTGTGCCCTATCTCACTGATGAGCTTCTTGGCCTCAGTGCCCCAAGCACCCATGGTCTCCACGGCAATGGGCACAAAATGATAGCGGTCCCCCAACGGTGCGTACTTCACCCTCTTCCTCTCAGCGGCGTCTTCCGCTGCTGCCGATGGTGAGAGGACGGTGCGACCAAGGTGGCTGGCAGCAACAGTGCTGACGCAAGTTGCGTCCCAAATTAGGCACTTGCCGTTCTTCCAAGGAACCAGGGTCAGTCCGTCCGGCCTCTTGCCGTCAGTCCTGCACAGACCCGGAGGCTCCAACACGCAGGGGACATCAGCTGACACAAAAGCCCTCCGCACAATATCATTGAGCGCATGGTGACGCGGGAACCTCCCTGAGCAACGACGACAACTCAAAGCGTGATGGCCATCGGCCTCCACCATGGAACCGCAGGTGCATCTGTGGGGTTCACACACCTTGCAGCCCAGGCGGAGGGCCACCGCCACACGCAAAGAGTCGTCATCAAGCAACGTGCCCAGGTGAGGCGAAGGAAGCGCGTGCAACCATGCCCCCGATTCCGGCTGCGATACAGCCCTGAGTCTGGCTAAATCAGTCCCCGAGGAACCCATCATTATCTGTTCCTGGATCAGCCTGGACGTGACGTCGTCCCACGCACGCTGAACACGTGTTGCGTCAGGGCTTGCAGCCCCCACGTTGAGGACGGACCAAGCTGACCCGGCATCCAACACATACGGTATGTTTGCCCCATCACCATTGGAATCTAGAATTACAGTGACGAGGTCAGCTACCCCATGTGTTGACGCCAGGAAAGCCGGCAGACCCACATCACGCACGCACCGCACCCCAAGACCCCCGTACCGGATAGGAAGAGCCGCTTGCCTCCACTGCGCATCATTAAAAGACACATTCAGGATCGACTCAACCGTTGATTTTAGAGCACAGTCAAAGGAAAATACTTCCTCAGGGCAAAGCCAGGTAGGAGCGGTCCGCAAGAGATACATAATCTTGGGCAAGGCAAAACACATGCGTAATAACAAAATCGCAACGTGCGCGGAGAGATCCTTAAGACGTTCCTAATAAATAAGTAAACTTAAAAAATAACATTTTCAAATATGTACATTAAGTATCTAACTAAGGACTTGAATTTAGATCAGCGGTGCATAAGTTACGCGAACCGTAACGAAACACCCAAATAAATCATTGTGACCGAAAATAGAAGCAAATAAACGGGAGTCAAAGCTTTGATTGAATTACTATCGGTTGACTGGGCATTTGTCGATTGAATGCCTAATTTTACGATTGTAGTAAAAACTATTTCATTCTTTTTTTTTTTAAATGCATGCGCGGCGGTAAAATTTACCTACTAAAAGAAACTTTTCTACCTACCTAACCATATTTTATGTTTTATTTCTAGTTTGAGTCGAAAAACGTGATTCGTATGTGTTAAGAAGACAGGAGGTACAGACGCCAGCACAACAACCTACCCGAAACTGTCAAATTTTACCAATCGACTTTGAACCTTATACTTTAGCAAAAAAGTTGAAAATCTATTAAAGAAATTTGACAGATTGTAGTAGCTTGACGTGCTGTACATCGCGATTTTGCACATTTTAACTAGATAAAGTGTAGATGCAACCAACATCCGAATTGCGTAACACATTATCATCTCGATCTGAATCATTTTGCTAATCCATTGCTACATATTATGTTCTAAAAATTTGTCTGCTCAAATAAATAAATAAATAATTAAATTGTTGTGGAACTGTCGAACTAAAAGCCATTGCTACTGGTGTGGTATGCAATTACGATTACCACACAGTTACTTTTTGAAAAGAGAACTGTCGACATTACTTTTAAAAAGATAATAAAAAACGTATTTCGCCATGTCTGACACTATTTATTGACAACAGTGGCACATTTCGACATAAAATTATGTATATCGTAATTGCAATGTAACTTTATCTATTTCCAAGTAAGTAGTTATTTCTTCTGATTACGACAATGTTTCAGTTAGTTAAATAACTATGAATATGACGATTCTTAGAATAATAACAATGCACTGCTTATCATTGCAAATTTTTTTTTATTACTGGGTCGTGATTAAAAAAAATATTAAAAAAATATCGTAACCAAGCCGTACTTACTTATTTAACTTGTATTATTGGATTACTGGACCAAAGAAAGATGAATAGATTGTGCGAAAGATAAAACCAATCAATCCAATTCGACACGAAAACGAACGAAAGAAAGAAGACAGTCCGTGTTTTTCTTTTTTTCGCTGCAAATTCTGCAATACGTAGGTATAATCATAGAGATTTGGATTGGATTTGGATAGGATTGATTGGTATTTTAACACAAACAAAAAAAATACATAACTGAAAAATCCTTCACCAATGGGATTTGATACGATTAATTTAACAGTTAACTGTCCATTATGATTCATAATGTTATCCTTTTATGATTCTTCCAAAGTGGCCTTTTTAGGCCCATAGGTAAGCGATGGATGTAATAAAATGATCTCGGCTAATTGCTAACATGGAAAAAGTACGACGAATACGCAAAGCACCAGCCATCTAATCTCTTCACCACCCTTGGTTGACTAGTAGAAAATGCCTAAGGCCTTAAGAAGTCCGCCATTGTACATACGCCAGCACATCAAGCTACTACAATCTGTCAAATTTCTTTAATAGATTTTCAACTTTATTATTAAAGCATTTAAGGTTCAATGTTGATTGGGAAAATTAGACAATTTCGGGTAGCTTGATGTGCTGGCGTCTGTACCTTTGTTTGTGTGCGAAAAGTTTAAATATATAAATAAGTCGCCGACTCCAAATATGTTGCGATGAAAGCAGGAGAAGGTTGATACCGTTTCGAAATTGTACACCGCACGTACCTACCTACCTATCTGTATATATATTGACCTCAAAAAAATACCCATTACCTTTTATTACCGAACCAAACAAGGATGTTCATAAAACCAGTTATTGTTCTCAAAACCAAACGCGACACATTTTCCTTGCAACTGCAACGGCCTTATGTGTTCAATACAGGTGACAAGGTTGTTATTGCAACAAACAAACATACAGACAGACAAACAATGTGCTGATGAATCATTTCGCCTTCCGACTTGGACGCAATTGCGCATTGTTCGTCAATCAAAATCGTGCGTCACCAACAGCCTAGCGAAAGAAAATAACCTATAATATGCAATAGTGCGCAGGCTAAATGTAAATGTCCTGTTTAAAAAGATTTTCTTGCAAAATTCTAGAAAAAAAATTGCATTTATTTTTTCTACGCTTAGGTATTTGAGAATTTACGCCAACAACTAGCATTGAAATCTGTTCAAATCTGGAAGATTTAAATCATTTAAGTATAGACATTGTTATGCTTGAGCATTGATTCATTGGTTTCGTGGTAATTTATTTGTAATAATTTGGTAATTTGGTGTTTGATCGTTATATGGTAATAAAACAAAATACTTACCTACTTTATTCTTTACGAATGAAGTAACATTTTTCTACCAGTGTATTACTAATAACATAACACTAAATACATAACAAAAAATAACTTATCAATTACTGTAAATATACTTTCAAGTTTGACAAGCGTCAGCGAGGTTTGTGACCACTGGCCGCTGAGTCAGCGCCATATTTTTATAACGCTTTTTAAAATGGAATTTTAATATTTTTACGAAGATTGAATAATATGTTTATGGCATTCAATTTATTATGTAAATCTTTATCTAAAATCGATTTAACGCATCAGGAAAACCATTTAAACTAGTATTTTTACTAGTCAATCCGTTCAAACACTAAAATAACTGATGTCACTCGGAAAGCTGCCACGCCATGCCATTGCCTCCATGGAATTAGGCTGGACACGTCTGCCGCATGTCAGACGAGCGATGGGCCAAACATTACGGCTCAGTGGGTCCCGCTTGATGGCAAAAGGACATTGCGGCAGGCCCAG
Organism: Luperina testacea; assembly: GCA_927399505.1. Classification (NCBI taxonomy): domain Eukaryota; kingdom Metazoa; phylum Arthropoda; class Insecta; order Lepidoptera; family Noctuidae; genus Luperina; species Luperina testacea. The sequence continues at coordinate 16,875,235 of OV656770.1, read as the reverse complement.
ACGCAGATGGCGGGATTGGCTGGACATCTTTAATAAAGATTGGTCTTTGGCAGCTTACAGAGAGAGGTGGAAAGAGAGTAGGGAGGCCATTACCGAGCAGCGGAACATTGACGGCTAATAATAATAAAAGTCAATCAATTACCTTTTTTCAGTACAAGGGGGCGTCCATAAATTACGTGAGATGTTCAAGGGGGGAGGGGGTCGAGTCAAATCTCGTCTAATCTTACGTTGGAGAGAGGGGGTCTCGGCAAATATCACGCAATTTTTTTTCCGATTGAAACAAAAATAAATATAGGTACTATTTTGGTGCATTTAATCCAGATTGTACATTAGGGTGTCCCGAAAAATTTTTTTTTCGCTTTTCGCTACTCAAGCCCCCTCAAAAGTTGCATTATTAGTTTTACCGTAAAAATAATAAAAAAATATCTTGAGGGTTCTACCGGCATTTTTTTTAATTTTTTTGGATTCAAGGATCTGAATCAGGATCTGAATCTGAATCTGAATCAGGATCAGAAACAGGATCAGAATCTGGATCAGGATCAGAATCAGGATCGGAATCAGGATCAGAATCTAGATCTGTATCAGGATTCAGGATCAGAATCAGGATCCTGGATCTGAATCAGGATCTGAATCAGGATCTGAATCAGGATCAGAATCAGAATCAGGATCAGAATCAGGATCTGAATCAGGATCTGAATTTGGATCTGAATCAGGATCTGAATCAGGATCAGAAACAGGATCAGAATCTGGATCTGAATCTGGATCTGAATCAAGATCTGAATCAGGATCTGAATCTGGATCTGAATCTGGATCTGAATCAGGATCTGAATCAGGATCTGAATCAAGATCTGAATCAGGATCTGAATCAGGATCTGAATAAGGATCTGAATGAGGATCAGAATCAGGATCAGAATCAGGATCTGAATCAGGATCTGAATCAGGATCTCAATTTGGATCTGAATCAGGATCTGAATCAGGATCAGAATCTGGATCTCAATCTGGATCTGAATCAAGATCTGAATCAGGATCTGAATCTGGATCTGAATCTGGATCTGAATCAGGATCTGAATCAGGATCTGAATCAGGATCTGAATCAAGATCTGAATCAGGATCTGAATCAGGATCAGAATCAGGATCGGAATCAGGATCTGAATGTGGATCTGAATCTGAATCAGAATCAGGTTCAGAATCAGAATCTGAATCAGGATCAGGATCAGAATCCGAATCAGGATCCGAATCAGGATCTGAATCAGGATCGGAATCAGGATCAGAATCAGGATCAGAATCTGGATCAGAATCTGGATCTCAATCTGGATCTGAATCTGGATCTCAATCTGGATCTGAATCTGGATCTGAATCTGGATCTGGATCAAGATCTGTGTCAGGATCAGAATCTGGATCTGAATCAGGATCTGAATCAGGATCAGAAACAGGATCAGAATCTGGATCTGAATCAGGATCTGAATCAAGATCAGAATCAGCATCAGAATCAGGATCAGAATCAGGATCTGAATCAGGATCTGAATCAGGATCAGAATTTGGATCTGAATCAGGATCTGAATCAGGATCAGAAACAGGATCAGAATCTGGATCTGAATCTGGATCTGAATCAAGATCTGAATCTGGATCTGAATCTGGATCTGAATCAGGATCTGAATCAGGATCTGAATCAAGATCTGAATCAGGATCTGAATAAGGATCTGAATCAGGATCAGAATCAGGATCAGAATCAGGATCTGAATCAGGATCAGAAACAGGATCAGAATCTGGATCTGAATCAGGATCTGAATCAAGATCAGAATCAGCATCAGAATCAGGATCAGAATCAGGATCTGAATCAGGATCTGAATCAGGATCTGAATTTGGATCTGAATCAGGATCTGAATCAGGATCAGAAACAGGATCAGAATCTGGATCTGAATCTGGATCTGAATCAAGATCTGAATCTGGATCTGAATCAGGATCAGAAACAGGATCAGAATCTGGATCTGAATCTGGATCTGAATCAGAATCTGAATCTGGATCTGAATCTGGATCTGAATCAGGATCTGAATCAGGATCTGAATCAAGATCTGAATCAGGATCTGAATCAGGATCTGAATCAGGATCAGAATCAGGATCGGAATCAGGTTCTGAATGTGGATCTGAATCTGAATCAGAATCAGGTTCAGAATCAGAATCTGAATCAGGATCAGGATCAGAATCCGAATCAGGATCCGAATCAGGATCTGAATCAGGATCGGAATCAGGATCAGAATCAGGATCAGAATCAGGATCAGAATCTGGATCAGAATCTGGATCAGAATCTGGATCTCAATCTGGATCTGAATCTGGATCTCAATCTGGATCTGAATCTGGATCTGAATCTGGATCTGAATCTGGATCTGGATCAAGATCTGTATCAGGATCTGAATCAGGATCTGAATCAGGATCTGAATCAGGATCAGAATCAGGATCGGAATCAGGATCTGAATCAGGATCTGAATCAGGATCTGAATCTGAATCTGAATCAGGATCAGAAACAGGATCAGAATCTGGATCAGAATCAGGATCTGAAAGTGGATCTGGATCTGAATCTGAATCAGGTTCAGAATCAGAATCTGAATCAGGATCAGAATCAGGATTCCGAATCAGGATCTGAATCAGGATCGGAATCAGGATCAGAATCAGGATCAGAATCTGGATCAGAATCTGGATCTCAATCTGGATCTCAATCTGGATCTGAATCTGGATCTCAATCTGGATCTGAATCTGGATCTGAATCTGGATCTGAATCGGGATCTGAATCAGGATCTGAATCAGGATCTGAATCTGGATCAGAATCAGGATCAGAATCAGGATCTGAATCAGGATCAGTATCAGGATCAGAATCAGGATCTGAATCAAGATCCCTATATGTACCCTATAGCTACCATTTACCGGGTAATAATATGTCTTTCATTGACTCGAATGTGCCCTGGCAGCTGATAGTATGTCATGCTCACTCAAATGTCTCGCTGACGGTGGCGTGTGTGTTAGATCATTTAGCTCCCTTCAAAATGGTTGAGCTAAATGGTGCTGATTTATGCGTCATGTTCGTGAACGGGCGCCGTCAGTTGGGGCTGGTCATCACTTAGCTGCCTCGGCTTATTTTTAATTAATTTATTTTTGGATTGTAGTTTGTTAAGTACTATTTGTTGTACTCTGGACGCTTTTAACACTTACGTTTTTATTAATTTTTTTACATCGTTATCACATTATATAATTTTAAAATCAAAAGTAATGATGTAACTAATATTTTTGTAAAATATCATTTAAAAAGAGTGTCCTTGGAGTTTCTTGCCCGTTCTTCTCCATAGGTACCTACGCTTTGGAATGGGCAACTAGCTTCAAATTTTCTGACTGACCGACTTCTTGACAATTCAAAAGTGCCTGTAAATGGTTTAATTGAAATAAATGCTTTGAGTTTGAGTTTGATCTGAATCAGGATCTGAATCAGGGTCTGAATCAGGATCTGAATCAGGATCAGAAACAGGATCAGAATCTGGATCTGAATCAGGATCAGAATCAGGATCAGAATCAGGACCGGTCGATTCTGTAAAAATCTCACCGTGAAAACTTAGGTGATGTGAGTTTGTTTTTGCTAGGAATTGACACTATTGACTGCTCACTCCACGCTCACTTCACCCAAGTTTTCACGGTGAGATGGTTACAGAATCGCACTGCTGAATCAGGATCTGAATCAGGATCTGAATCAGGATCAGAATCAGGATCGGAATCAGGATCTGAATCAGGATCTGAATCAGGATCTGAATCTGAATCTGAATCAGAACCTGAATCTGAATCTGGATCTGGATCTGAATCTGGATCTGGATCAGAATCTGGATCAGAATCAGAATCTGGATCATAATCTGGATCAGAATCATCTGGATGTTCTTTAGCATCGTTGTGATTTGAAAGTTTAAGACACGAAAAAGCGACAGTTTTTACATGTTGTTTTGTTGTTTTTTTAGAGACATGTAAATTCATAAGATTTAACATGGGAGAAAATGAGATAGGAAGCATTATACAGTGTTTTTGAAGGTTTCACTTCTACCACGTGTGAATTGCACACATGCTGTTTTTTTTTTGTCTGTGTAAAATACCAATCAATCCAATCCAAATCCAATGCCAATCTCTTTGATTATACCTACGTAGTGCAATGAAAAAAGAAAAACGCGGACTGACACAGTCAGTGGAAAGATGTGTAAAACTAGTGACGGAGGCTTCTCAAAGCGTCACGGACGCTACAGCTCGGGATGGTTTTATTAGGAACAGATTAAAATCTCGCTCAGAAATGCCTAATTTTGGTCACAAAAACCAGTTCCGTTTTTAAAGTTGCCATTGATTATTTTGTCTTTCAACTATTTTAAACCTTGCTTTAACTCATTGTTGTACCCTTTTTAATAAAAACCATTTAAATGTTATTTTTGTATGATTTATAGTTTATATTAGGAACCCCTAAAAATAGCAAATTTGAAAAACTTCAAGGACTGGTAGAGGCCTCAAGATGCCGGATATCTAATTAAATTTTATAATAATCGTAATATATTGTGTCAAAACGCAACTTTTGATACCTCTTGCGTAGCCGTAGCTCATTTTTTTTTCCCCCATACATGAACGGGACACCCTATTGTACATGCTTAAGATATCATTCACTAGTTCGTTCGAAAGAAATTAATTTCATTCATACTTCGACGTTATACATCTACTGACTGTCAAACCACCATATTTGTTTTATACCAAATAGCTCAATTTAATCTGAATTTACGGTAGAGTGTAGCCTGTTCTTTGTTTTCGCGCCACTGTCAGCCGAACGCGCGACTCGATGAACGAGAGCGTACGAGCTGAGTGGGCACGAAGCAAATTTTTTTTTTCTTTTTACAATAACAATCCAACGCATTTACTTAAGAAACCCACATTTTGAATAAAATCTCACGACATCTCACCAGGGGGGGAGGGAGGGACAGGAAATTTAAAAAAACACCTCACGTATTTTATGGACGCCCCCCAATACGGCCGATGAACAACTACTGGTGTGAACATAGGCTCTGCGAATTTTCGCGCATATTCTCTCACTCACACTCGCCTCACGTCAGCATTTGGATCGAAAAACTGTTATTGCGCAGCCTTCTGCGCAAAGTTCGGACCGGCCGTGATTCCTCGGCCTCGTGATTCTTTATTGAAGGTACTCAGGAACATCATACCGTAAGTACAGGCTCGGGTCTAGGGTTTCGCCCAAGGGGGCAAATGTTTTCTCTGAGGAAGGCGGGGGGATTTCTCAAGGCTTGAAAGCCTCGAGGATGACTTCGACATCTATCTAAGATAGGACACTAGACTCAGTTTAGTCGAAGCCCAAGGGGGGATCAACTGCACTCAGTTTAGTCGAAGCCCAAGGGGGGATCAACTGCACACGTTGCCCTTGTTTCCCCCATGTATCGGCGCCTGCGTAAGTACTGAAAAAGCGGCTATGGCTGGCGACCGCCTTTTTTTATTGTCTGATGCCTATGCAGTGGATCCTTAAGTGTAAAAAATATCCTACGATATAATAAATGTGAAAATTTGCATGTTTGGATGTTTAGTGCTCAATCACGTAAAAACCGCTAAACCGATTTTAATGGAATTTGATACACACATATTTTATAACCTGGATTAACACATAGGATACTTTTTATTCCGATATTCCCACGGGATTGACACTTATGCGAGTAAAACCACGGGGCGCACTTAATTAAATCTTTAAGTTATGTTATTAACACTATGTATAACATAAATAAAATATCAATATCAACTCCTAAGACCATAATATATTAATAAAAAACCATTTATATTGTAATTCATGCAAATTATTATTAATATAATACCTATATCAACGGGCAACGACTACTCAATTATTATGAATGTCCAATCTAATATAATAATAAAAATAATAATACAAATCTTTATTACCTACTAGAAGAACGGGTACAGTTAGTTAATCTCCTTAAAAACATACAAAGAATGTTGGGCTACTGAGAAATTCCAGATAGGAAAACTCAATAACACTTAGCCCGACCTGTGAATAGAACCCAGAACCTCATGCTCAGCAGTAGCGGCTTCGACCACTGTACCAACGAGGCAGTTTTAAATATAATTGATGTACAGTGCGTGCCACGTAAGAAGAGACTTGACCCCGCCTTCCCGCCTCTTTCGGCCGCCCCGATGACGCCCGGTCCCGTCCCGCACTCAGACCTCATACCGCTAAAGATACCTAAAATCGTGTACTGCGCATGTCAAACCACGTGGTGTGTCAAGTCTCTTCTTACGTGGCACGCACTGTAAGTACATTGTACAGACGCACACCAAGCTACACCTAACTGTCAAATTTTCCCAATCAACTTTGAACCTTATGCTTTAGCGATAAAGTTGAAAATCTATTAAAGAAATATGACAGATTGTGGTAGGTTGATGTGCTGGCGTCCGTACAAATGGTGGGAACAAAACGATTTTACATAACCTGAGTGGCAATTCTCGTAATTTAAAGAACGTTCACAGTCTGGGGGCCTAAAAAGGCCACTTTGGTAGAATCGTAAAAGGATACCATTATGGATCATAATAGGGCGAAGACAGTCCGTGTTTTTCTTTTTTTCACTGCACTACGTAGATAGTAAAGAGATTGGGATTGAATTTAGATTGGATTGATTGGTATTCAAAATTCATTTATTTTTGTGAACACAGGGTACAATGATCTTATGTATAATAGTGTTAGGTCCAACCTATGTTCCGCCGACAGGCATACAAAATAGTGATGTTATGATCAAAATTAAATTAATTGTGAAAAATCTCTTAAACTCATAATGTGAACAGCTAAGAATTGTCAAAAGTTTAATAAAATAGTACAGAAAGATAAAACAATGTCAGCAATATTACAGACGTCAAAATGAATTAAATTAAAATAGTCTAAATGTCAAATTTTTTTATTTTTATTTAATTTTAAGAACAGACAAAAAAAAATTGTGAAAAATACTTCACCAATGGGATTTGATACGATTAACTTAACAGTTAACTGTCCATTACGATTCATAATGTTATCCTTTTATGATTTTGCCAAAGTGGCCTTCTTAGGCCCCCTGATCTGTCTCAATCTGTCAAAAATACCTCTAATAGCCCTACATTTTTGACATTTGTTTGTCGCCGAGACAAGACTGTGACTATCAATTTTGGACGAGAATTGGCCTTCTGATTTGAGCTGCCAGGTAGGTGTATGTATCCTGTACCTACCTACTAGTAAAAATAATAATTCGGTAGGGGTACTTACGTAAAATTGCATATTAAGTTCGCACAAAATGATGACCAACAAAAAACGGCCGACGGCTAACCAGTTTAAAACCAGTTATTGGCGAAATTTCGGAGACCGCAAAGGTTGAAAGACGGAAGGTTGGTTGACCTCCATTTTGTAACTTGATTTCATTTGTCCCTTCTTATTCGGTAAATCTTGTAAAAAATCTCTTGCATTTTTACTCAAATAAGAAAAAGGTTAATTTGTAGGTATTACTGTTAGCTGTTGCCCGCGACTTCGCCTGTGATGCAGGATCTAAAGTAGTAAGCCATGTCTTAGCCAGGTATTGGTTTATTTGTATGCACAACATGCCATTTCATCCAAATCCGTTCAGCCGATTTAGCATGAAAGCGCAGATAACAAACAAACAAAGTCACTTCCGCATTTAAATATAAAGTAGTTAGGATCGGGATAATGCCATTGAGAAAGGGAACAGAAAGAATTACTTCAAACAAATTTTAAAGTGTAGGTAAAATAAAAATGCAATTCCCGTGTTTAAAGGTGTGTGGGATTTTAAACCAAAAACCAGTATTTTACATGGAGCGACTGCCTATCCGACCTATACAACCCAGTTACTGGGTAATACGATTATCCCCCTTGGTAAGACTGGTTGCCAGACTTTCGGGCTTCTGACTACCCGTAACGACTGTCAAAGATTCACGAATGACAGCCGGGACCAACGGCTTAACCTACTTTCCGAGGCACGGTGGCGTCATGGTATGTAAAGATGGTCATACATCCGCAGACCAACCATGGCAAGCGTAGCTTAACCTAATCGATCGACCTGTGCGGCCGTTATTATTTAGTCACGGGCCCCTCCAGCCTCTGGATCAGTATAAATGTAAAAACCTACGACGTAGTAGATACCTAGATAATTATGCTAACGTAAATACAAATGGCGATTTTTCCCGATAACCCCATTCGGTATAAGTGTGCGTGTTAAAAAGTAAACACAGGTGTGATTGTCACGCGATCGTTACAAATGTCACAATTTTATTGTTTCAGGCCGATATGGTACAGTATAGCGATCAATATTAATTTTATTATTATACTTAATATATTACGACACGGTTGGCGCAGTGGCTGAGCGATCGACTGCTGCGCTGCGTGTCGCGGGTTCAATTCCCGCACGGAACAAATATTTGTATTACCTACCGGTAGGTAGTTGTTCCGGGTCTGGCTGTTTGTGTATGTGAATTTAAATGTTTGTAAACGCATCCACGATACAGGAGTAATTCCTAGTACGGGGCAACGTTTAAAAAAAAAACTGGCACTCCGGTAGTGCCGACAGAAGTGAAAACTTGAACAATTACGAGTGTATTTTGTGAATCGTCTTATAAACAAAACACGCGTGTTAAGGTGTGTTCCTTATTTTATAGGGTTTTTTGCAAATCAGGTATGATGACCAAAGTGACTGGTTTATTCTTCTCGTGAAAGGAATTTATTCAGATTTACAAATAAGCACACAGGATAGACTTCAGTTCGTGGTGTTGGTCGCGGCAGTGGTAAGAGAAGCAAGCCCATGGAGCTCGTCGTCAGTTATATATCCGTGGTTCAGCGCCATCTCGTCGTTTTTGGATGAACTACGTAGTTAGTACGCCAGGCCCTCGTAGTTCTTCCCGATGTGCATAGATGGCGCTGTCCTCAACAACGCGCGTCTTTCGTTTTACGCGTAGACAGAGAATACTATAGACAAATTGATGTCTTTTGTCACGTTCACACAAGAAAAAGAGCAAATTACGCCTATATCGTGTAAAGAAATGAGACAGAACGATGAGATTTTTTGTTTCACGTCGCGTGCCACGATTTTGAAGGTTAGCATAGTACTTTGGTAAACAAAGTTTGACAGTTATCGTGCAGATAGTTATCGTCTTCTTGTAAAATTCAGTTTTTATGTGCTTTATGTTTATTAATTTATGTTATTTTATGTTGTGAACAATTTAGACTTAATATTTCAATCATTTAAAAAAAAAGCATGGTGCGGTGTAGCGTTTTAAGGTGTAAAAGTGATAGTGGAACAAAAATGCCAGATTTGTCCTTTCGTTCGTAAGTGTAGCACTTTTTATCAGTAACTAGGCTATCAATAACTTTTTACTGTGTTCATACATTAAGTATAATGTACCCTAGACGTAAATTCATCGATAAAAAGCACAAAACTAACAATTATTAAGTTCTGACTTAAGAATTTAGGTGTTGCCAACTTTTCTATAAATTATTACCCACTTTTATGGGAAATCTGTATTCTGCAGTGTGTATCCTAATTCTATCTAATATTATAAATACGAAAGTGAGTTTATTTGTTGGTTTGTTTGTTACGCTTTCACGCTAAAATGGTTGAACGGATTTGGATGAAATTTGGCACATCGGTGAACTATGACCTGGGTTAGGACTTAGGATATTTTTTATCGCAATATTCTCACGGAACCGAGACACATGCGCGTGAAATCACGGGGCGCAGCGAGTTAATTATATCTGAAAGATTAATGGCTTGTTACAGTTTTCCTGAAAGTGGTGATTTACGTCGGAATCATAGCTACAGGACGAACAGATTGGACACCAAAACCGTCATCAAAAATTTGCAGCAGACATAAAAAATGTTAAATAAAAAGAAGAAAAATAATTGAAACATTTATGCGAAGCTTGTTTTATTTAAAGGGCAATCAATCTAATTAATAAAGCTAATTAAAAATAAATTTGTTGTATTATTTACTCACAAAGCCAGATACTACTATCATCTAAGGAATGGCAGGTATTTAGAATCACATCATCATCATACGTCGTCACTCTCTCCTGCTCTTAACGCAATTTATTTGAGTTCAGGAGCATGTCTTCTTCCATACATCACATGCTTATACCGATGATAATCGATTTATCAGTCACTTTCAAGCTTTCTCTTCCACTTTCATAAATTGTGGGGTAAATTTTTCCTCACACGGTAACCCTAAATATGTGACGTATTTTTGTTTTGTCTCTTTCTGCGACACGCTTTGCAGGCGTCTATAGTATTCTCTGTCTACGGTTTTACGTCTTACGAATCTTACGATCAGGGTCACGTGACCTGACGCGAATTTAGAAGTTTTTACCCATTCCAAAAAAAGTACACAGCGCCGCTAAAGAAGTTTTCACTTCAAAAAGATTAAAAAAGAAAGTGCTTTTATGTATTTTGTAGTCGAGATAAAACGCCCATTATGTTTCATGGTTATTGCGTATGTAATGTTTTCATATCGGAAATAAGTGATACGGTACTTCTACCTGCGCAATGTTGCAAGATATAGATACCTACCGCTTTTGGAGAGAATTTGACGCAAACGAAAAGTATGACGATAAAGATATCGAATAGCGGTAATAACGTCATTCGTTTGCGTCAAATTTCCCCAGAAGCAGTTTATGATAAAACTCTGAAGTTTCCAAATTCTTTTATTTTAGTCCTAGAAGGAAAAATAATTTAATGACAAATGATTTTATTTTTGTAAGTAGGTTTGTACAAACACACGTCAATCATGTGTTTTTAAAACTAGATGAGGTCGGCGTTTCCTATCTGACTACTCTGAGAATAAAAGGCCGAAACAAACTCAGAGGTCATAGTCTCAGTCCAGACATAATCTTGATCAGGTTATATGAAGGCCATGTAGATCGATGTCAGAGATGGTCTTTTGAGGAAAGAACCACACAGATTGAGAGGATCTGTCCAGTCAGTGCACGCATTTGTCAGAAATCGTGCAGCTCAACTCAAGACTTAAGGAGCTCAACGATTCGACGAACAATACCAAACAAAGGACATTTGGGTAGACCACATAAATTACTCAAACTGCCAGAATCCAAACTAATTCAAACTAATAGAATCCTATCTAAGCAAAACAGGTATAATTACACTGTGCACTCTGATTTTTTATTTGCTAGACTAAACTGACAGCTGCGATCATTACATTAAAATGTTATGTTGACAAAAAACTGGCCAAGTGCGAGTCGGACTCGCACACGAAGGGTTCTGTACCACAAGGCAAAAACGCCGAAAAAAACACGTTTGTTGTATGGGAGCCCCCTTAAATGTTCATTTTATTCTGTTTTTAGTATTTGTTGTTATAGCGGCAACAGAAATACATCATCTGTGAAAATTTCAACTGCCTAGCTATCACGGTTCATGAGACACATACAGCTTGGTGACAGACAGACAGACACAGACGGACAGTGGAGTGTTAGTAATAGGGTCCCGTTTTTACCCTTTGGGTACGGAACCCTCAAAAGGTTGGTCGCAGGTCGCAGCTGTCATTTTAGTCTAGCAAATTAAAAACTCAGAGTTTAATGCAATTATCATGTGAACGAACTATAATTAATTCATTTGATACACGAGTAGGTAATCTATACTATTAATAAAGCTAAAGAGTTTGTTTGTTTGTTTGAAAGCGCTAATCTCTGGAACTGCCTGTTGGATTTGAACAAATCTTTTTGATGTTGATAGCCCAATTCTTGTGGAAGGCCGTAAGGGATAAGCTTAAACTTACATACATCACGCTAAGGCTCTTAGGAGCCAGAAAAAGTAAGAAAGAACGCTAAGCAAAAACTAATTTTACTTAGTTTTATTTAGTTTTAGCGCTAAGCAAAAACTAAATAAAATTAGTTTTTGCTTAGCGCAGGCAAGAGATGCGATGCGATGGGGTAGGTCGGGGGAACAAGAAAATTCAGGCGACCAAAGTCACGGGCACACGCTAGTGTAAATAAAACAAATGAATAATACATTTCAAAAAAATAATAATACCTACCAAAAACAAAAAGAAATCTGGAGTCAGCTACATAAACTCGAAACTACATTCATTGTGTTTACAAGGTAAAACTTGAGCAAAACCAGTCAGTTTACATGATGTGAATATAAAAATGTACCTACCGACTTAATATGTATTTTGGGTTTAGGGCCTTCCCAAGATGCATTCTTACGTCATCAGAGACAGATTTATGGCCCCTTCAAACAGGCGCGACACGCGATAAAATCGCGCGCGACACAAAGGCACCGCAAGTCGCGCAACGAGCGGTGCCATTGTGACGCGCGCGATTATATCGCGTGTCGCGCCTGTTTGTAGAAGCCTTTATTCGGTGTCCTTTTGGCCCAAAAGGCGAGTTTTGATACGGAAACTTCCTCACCCATTGTCGTGCTCTCTGTGCAATAACACAAGCACTCTAATTCCGTAACACACTATCAATCTGAATCATTTTGAAGAATATTGCTCCTAACTGACAAAGTCGGTGATTTACACAAATTGAAAAAAAAACGTTCAAACATAGACACTTCGCGTTGGTTTAGTTGGGAGGTACTTCCACATTTTAATTTAATGCTGTTGCAACTAAAAATACACTTAGGAGATTTCACTAAAACTAAAACATGCGAATAACACAAAAAAAGTGAATTTCTCGAAAAATATCAGTTAAGAGGTATTGGCACTTCGCCATCGATATATTCGAATAAAAAATCTGCTCAACAACGTAAGTAAATAGCGCAATGTTGTTGAACTGTCAAAATGGAAGACATGTCATAGTGTGTTACGCAATAACCCCGCTGTGCTATGGAAGACCTTTGCAAAGCCAACGCTAACACTGTCGTAGGGGCCGTACCCCGCTGTGCTATGGAAGACCTTTGCAAAGCCAACGCTAACACTGTCGTAGGGGCCGTACCCCGCTGTGCTATGGAAGACCTTTGCAAAGCCAACGCTAACACTGTCGTAGGGGCCGTACCCCGCTGTGCTATGGAAGACCTTTGCAAAGCCAACGCTAACACTGTCGTAGGGGCCGTACCCCGCTGTGCTATGGAAGACCTTTGCAAAGCCAACGCTAACACTGTCGTAGGGGCCGTACCCCGCTGTGCTATGGAAGACCTTTGCAAAGCCAACGCTAACACTGTCGTAGGGGCCGTACCCCGCTGTGCTATGGAAGACCTTTGCAAAGCCAACGCTAACACTGTCGTAGGGGCCGTACCCCGCTGTGCTATGGAAGACCTTTGCAAAGCCAACGCTAACACTGTCGTAGGGGCCGTACCCCGCTGTGCTATGGAAGACCTTTGCAAGGCCAGTGCTTACACTGTCGAAGGGGCCGTATTCTGGTCGAAGACTCAAAGCTTATTTAAAGTACAGTTATCAATGGAATCATCGAAACGACAAAAAAGAAGATGCGCAAACTTTAAGACGGTAGCTCCAGCAGGCTGCACGTCGGACCCACCATAACACGAAGTAAATGGTACAGACGCCAGCACATCAAGTTACTACAATCTGTCAAATTTCTTTAATAGATTTTCAACTTTATCGCTAAAGCATAAGATAGCATAAGCATAAGCAATAGAAGCATAAGAAGCATAACAAGAAGCATAAGATTCAAAATTGATTGGGAAAATTTGACAGTTTCGGGTAGCTTGATGTGCTGGCGTCTGTACCTACTTTAGAACAGGAAAACTAAATTACATACTAGTTTTCTAGGTAATAATAATATTATTAGGCATTCCAAAAACACAGAACCAAACTGGATTTAAGGTTATTGATTTTCTGTTGTGAATTTGGAAAACTGGCTTATTCGGATCGGAATGTAATCGGAGACATATGTGATTGTAGACCTTCGATATTGATGAAGTAAATCGAAACCAAGTCCTTGCCCTTACTAAAAAAATCTCACTTTTCAAATTAACCGTCGACAACTGACCGTGATCACGTTTTGGTTGCTCGGTTGCTCAACAAACAGCATTGTAAACATTCTTAGTATACGATACGTGCCTGAGAAACCTCAATGAACCTATGATATGGACAGTAATGATTTTCTATTGAAATGGCCCTACGGAATAATTACTTTGGCATTATTCCATCTGTAATTATTCTCTGTAATTATTCCATCGATAGGAAAATCGCAGCTCGTGTTTTGACGAAACCGTTGACGAACGTGATACATTTTTGATGTTTCTAGAATTAACTGTTTAGATAGTTTCACCGTCAATGTAAAATACAAAACGTGCTGGAAAATAAAGCTTTAAGGCTTCTGCAAACAGGCGCGACGCGCGACGCGGATCCCGCGCGACACAAAGGCACCGCTCGTTGCGCGACACAAAGGCACCGCTCGTTGCGCGACTTGCGGTGCCTTTGTGTCGCGTGTCGCGTCGCGCCTGTGTGTACGAGCCTTTAAGTGGTTAACCGTGGAGTAATCAGCTTTTAGAATACATCTTAATTTTTTGCATATACTACATTTTTTAACTTAAAATCCGTAATAACGTTCACTCTTCTTTCAAGAGAAGGTTTATTAGGAATGCCGTATGCCGTATTCCGCAAACTTTTTAATAAAACCGCACCAGGTTGAATTTTCAACGCTCAGCTCATTGACTAGAGTTGAAAATTCAACAGTCCAATAATATTTAGGGGTTCATCTTGTTTTTTTTGTGTTAATGATAGCGGGGATTAGGAGCATGTAAACGTAAAGTCTTACAGCCGTGTTCACTCCACAAACCAAAACTTCCTGCATTTATTTCAGTGCGGAAGCAGCGTGTGACTAAGCCACTGAGACAACATATGTATCATAGTTACCCATCATGAATACAAAGAGCCATCAAGTAGGTAGAGACAGAGGAAATGTCCGTGTTGATGACGTGATATGCAACTGTTAACCAAAAGGAAAACCTTCGTTTTTATTAAAAATATTAAGTGTAGCAGGTCCAAGACTATGTTTTAAGTGGCAGTGAGACAGAGACCTCTCCAAAAAGATTGGTACGGTTTCCTGGACTGAATGTGGAATTTGATTTTTTTATTGTACAGCATAAAACGGAAATCATGGTAACATACAATGCGTGCCACGAAAGATGAGACTTGACACACCACGTGGTTTGACTTGCGCAGAACACGATTTTAGGTATCTTTAGCGGTATGAGGTCTGAGTGCGGGACGGGACCGGACGTCATACGGGCGGCGGAAAGAGCGGGGGAGGCGGGGTCAAGTCTCATCTTTCGTGGCTCGCATTGTATACACCTTACTAGAAAAATAGAGAAATCAAAGCAAGTACAGTTGCCAATCCTTCAGAAAGGATCATCGATTCTGATGTTATCATAAAGACATTGTGTTACAGATAAGACAGATAGTATAGAAAGATAAAAAAAATATCAGATTTTCAAGGTATGACAAAACTTACCTATCGACTACAAGCATTTGCCCGCGGCTTCGACCGTGTGGGTGTCGAAAGTTATTCCACGGGAACGTACTGCCGGGATAAAACCGTATCCTATCTCCTAACCCAGGTTATGCTTTACCTGTGTCCCAAATGTCATCTTAATCCGTTCTGCCCTTGGAGCGTAAAAC
The DNA here is from genome assembly GCA_927399505.1 of Luperina testacea. Lineage (NCBI taxonomy): Eukaryota > Metazoa > Arthropoda > Insecta > Lepidoptera > Noctuidae > Luperina > Luperina testacea. Next base: position 16,859,587 of record OV656770.1, on the reverse strand, counting down.
GGTAACAGACAGACGAAGTTACTTTCGCATTAAAAAAATTGGTTGTCTGTAAAGTCGGTTTACGGACGATAGTTTAACGTGACAACGTCATAACAAAACATTAATGAAATTGCCGAACGCGGAGGCCGATTTGGCAGCGTTCGACATCATCTGTCTCTCATCGCTCGTTCCGCGCTTTCGCTTGCACTTCAAGCCGCCATGGAACGCTACAAAGCTACAGAGCAAGGCCGCGAGGTAACGCTACATGAGTCATGTTTTTTCGTGTGTGCAGCCAGCTTCATCGATTTATTAGACGTTGTCACGTCAATATTTGTGTGGATTACATAACAGAATCTTGATAAAATTGTACTTGCTCTAAAGTCTAAACGGTCACGTCCTTAAGTCATATATATCAGTTTCGCCATTAGATCTTTTATCAAAAGTCAGAACATAATCAGCTCGTCTCAAATCTTATCTAAACTTATTTGTTTGTCAAGTGTCTGCTGGACAAGTGGCTAACCTTCGATTGTCTGATAATAATGACGGTCCCATATAAAGTAGGTACCTACTTTCACGTCATACAAACTTGTGTTACAAATGCGTGCAGATTTCTTAATCTTGACCTAATTGGACGGAAAATTACCAGAAAGTAGTTATTAGCTCATGAAAATAAAAGATTAAATCTTCAACAGGAACGATATCTCCAAACAGCTGGTTGACACTTCCCGAAATCCCGAGACCCAAAAGCTGGCTTTTACCTTGGCCAAAGGCTAAATAATTTGCCATACAACGTGGCAATGCCGCCAGTCTATTGGATGCATTACCAATCGACATCGATGCGGAGGAATTTTCGGACGCCTTATTTTAGTTAGTTAATAGTTTGAGTTAAGAGGTTATTATATTTTTATTTTAATAGTAAATTTTCGTGTCAACAGTAAGTAATGATGATCATGAAGATGACCTAAAGAATACCGCCGGCCAATGGTGAAGGTTGTTGGATAATATAGGAATGTCATGATACGATAAAATATATGATTGATTATGTGTCAATTTTATCGTTAAAGTTTTGTTACAGTGCCAGATTTTATCGGGATGTAGAAAAAAAACAATGCGAAATGTTATCGGCGGAAGTGAGCACTAACTTTACCACAATATGTTTTCCTTACATTATTAAAATTATTCGATTTATTTTATTCTATTTACCAAAGATCAACTGTTCAATAAATGCGTGAATAAAAACTGGTCAAATAAAAACACAGCCAGCGTCATGAGTATTTTCTATTAATTAAAACAAAATATGTTGTTTATTATTCTTAAATCAGGTGTTATTTACGTCAAAGGGAACTTTAAACATAAAACATTTCCTAAGTACCTACTAAAATTGAAATATCTCATTTAGGCGAGACACGTCGTCCCTACAATGATAATTAACCTAACTCACCATAAGTAAGAGTTAAAATTTAAAACAATCGCAGGTAGAGCTGTTGCTGGCAAATAAATTGATCTGATTTGAATGGTCATCCATTCATTACTTAACGATACCCCTCCGTGCAACAACCAGTTAGTTAAGACTGGTTGTCAGACTTTACTGTCAGTTACTGGGCAACACGATATCCCTCGGTAAGCATGAAATTAATCCGGGTCCCAAAATCACCCGGATTCATTTCATGTTTTAGGTTTTTTTTTTTGGTATGGTATCTGTCAAAAAAATACAAATGTGTACGGAACCTCTTTGTGAACAATTCTGACTCGTTACTGTGAATTACTGACAATATTTACCTCCCTAAATATTTAATTTCTTGGAAATGTTTTTTGGACGTTACTAAGATTTTGACATTTTATTTTTTTCTCATTTTGATTTATGGTCATTTTTGTTTTTGGACAATTTTATTTTCGGGCATTTTTTTGGACTATTTTATCAATTTTATTTTTGGACATTATTATAGTAATCCATTTTTGCGACCATAGATTAGAAATAGTCTTTATTAGGTACACTTTGCGAATACAGACGACCATTTCAGCTTTATTTCGTTTTTTTTTTCACCTTTTTTTTAGAATGATTATCATTTTTGCACCATTTCATATTTAAAGCAGCACCCTAATTGCGTAACACACTATAAATCAGAATATGAATAATTTTGAAGGATACTGCTAGTCCATTGCTTCATATTTAAAAAAAAAATATGCTCAACAACGTAAATAACGGAATGAATGTTGTTAAACTGTCAAAATGAAAGCCATTGGTACTGTTAGTGTGTTACGCAATTACCCCGCAATTACAATGCGTGCCACGAAAGATGAGACTTGACCCCGCCTCCCCCGCTCTTTCCGCTGCCCCTATGACGTCCGGTCCCGTCCCGCACTCAGACCTCATACCGCTAAAGATACCTAAAATCGTGTACCTACTGCGCATGTCAAACCACGTGGTGTGTCAAATCTCATCTTTCGTGGCACGCATTGTACCCCTATTTAATAATAATAGGTACCTACTAGTTAAGATACCTAATCTTTAGAACAGGTAAGTGCACGGAATTATACGACTACCTACCAATTAGGTACAATAGTGAAGTCCAGTTTTGCAACGTATGTAGGTACATATAATTATTATCTTTAAATACCTATCTCTAGCCACATTCAATTCACAATGTTAGCCTTGGTAATAACTTCTAGAATATGTAGGTAACCTTGGTAATAACTTCTAGAATATGTAACCACTGATATAATCTTAGAAAACAAAAAACAATTGCTAACTATACTGACACCACATACAAACGATTTATTCCGGTCTGATCCCGTAATCCCCCCCTCCACCACCACCCCCTCTCCTCGATCCCCTGCTAGTTCGTACTATCTGCGTCATAGAACGAAAGAAAAAATCTGTAGAATTAAACTCTCGAATAAGAACATACCTAATTATTTTTTACTGTTCTAGATAGTTTTTTAGTCGTACCATAAACCTAACTAATGGTCGGTTCGACTGTCACGCACAGCACAGCCAATTAAGAGTTCGAATTTGGTTTGTGGAACGAGCCCTTAAATGGGTCTTTACACTTGACGTGACGTGACATTAATTAATGGAAGAGGTCGATTTACACATTCGGATTTCGAAATAGTGGTGCAGTGCTTTGCAGCCAGTGCGCGGCTCAACAACGGAAAGATGGGCGGGGCGACAATCGGACAGTCGGACACAATACTATTGCGAAAAGTATCCGATTACTCGATTGTTGACTTAACTAGCAATGAATGCCGACAATTAGAGTCACGCCCGAGTGATTCACACAAAGTATTTAGTATCGGTAATTTGTCTAATGTATTTACTAGTTAAGATGAGCGTGTTAGATAACTTACATAATAATTCATTGATTTGAATGAGGCCATTAGAGACGTCACTTATCAGTTATTAAAGAGTGACATAAAGACATAAACGAATTGTGAATTTGCTTTGAAGGGTTATTTATTGGTGTCACCGTAAAAACCATTTGGGCTACAGAATCGTTAAGTATAAATAAATCCATGACATAGGTAAGTACATTCGTATTTATGTAGCTACAAAAAATATATTCTTCATTTCGACAAGCTTCGTTGGAAAATGATATTGTAGCCAAAATAGGTCAGGATACAGCACAGAAGTTAAATTTAATTACGAGTACTTCCATGTACAGACGCCAGCACATCAAGCTACCCGAAACTGTCAAATATTTGCAATCAACTTTGAACCTTATGCTTTGGCGATAAAGTTGAAAATCTATTAAAGAAATTTGACAGATTGTAGTAGCTTGATGTGCTGGCGTCTGTACATATTATATAGGTACATGTACAGTCATGTTATTGATATTATTGTTTGTATGTTATTAGTTAGAGCCATGAGTTCAAAGGATACGAAAAAGAGGTTCTGTATTTTAACGAAAGTGCGTTTAACAAAAGCATTCTCTGAAACCATTAGTCAGAGAGTCAAAGTTCATTATCTTTTGTGACAGCAGCTAATTAATAATAACTGGATAGCTTATTGAATACAGTCAGTGTAAATGGTATCTGAGAGGTAATGGTATCTGGTTCTTTTGCCTGAAATTGTATCGACACACAGTATTTAAGGTGATTTATATTGAAAAAAATGTGGTTTTTCTATTTTGTGTAACTTGTTAAGTATGTAGAATAGGGATTTAACATTTTGGTATATGTTTTTTGACTCTTTGGTCTAGTATCATGTAACATGTAAAAGGAATACACGATTCAATGATTTTTTTCTCGATACAAAAAAATTGCTAAGTTATGTCTATTTTTTTACTTTTTTCGACATCACGGCGTAACGCTTAAGAGAGCCGAGAGTCATATAAAATTCATGACATCATTCTAATTTATACTTTATAACAATATGAGGTAAAAGTTACATTACAATGACTTTCTAACTTTAGGCTTTACGTAAAAAAATATCGTAAATCCTTGAGGAGCAGTTTATGTTAAGGTGGAAGCGCTAAGGTAGCCCGCGAAATTCAAATTTTCTTACGTTTTTTGCAATTTGCTGGTCAGCATTAAGTTGTACGTTGATTAATATATGAATCGCGGCCGTAAGAAATATGTGTTTACAGAATTATAATCATTAAAATCATCAACACAACTCTCTAAGACCACGTAAGTCCAAAGAATGATGATTTCATGAAATAGTTATTCTTGAGACTTACGTGGTCTTAGAGAGTTGAAAAAAAATGAATTTCGCGGGCTACCCTGGCGCTTTCGCCTTAAGTAAGAACACACTTCGTCTAGACATGAATCTGAACCAATCATGTCTGACGTTACATGATAACTTTAATTCTACCTTCTGTCAAGTCGATCCCTAATTTCTTTAAGGGATAAAATATAAAGTTCAAAGTCCTGACTGACTGATGTATCAACGCACAGCCTAAACCACTGGTGCTAGAGACATGAAATTCTGTGTTCTTTGTGAAGAGTGATATCCACTATGAAAAGGGTTTTTCAAAATTCCACCCCTAAGAGGGTGAATTGGGGGAGGGTGAAATTTCACGCGGACGAAGTCGCGGGCAGAAGCTAGTTAAGGGATAAAATAAAGTTCTCCAGACCGTATTTCGGCCACGGCGGCCAATCTCAATGAAGACTAGCCTTCGGCGCGGGGGATAATATTTTAAGGGATACCGCGTAGCTCGTAGATCAAAATAGCTACGGTCGTAGTCACTGCCTACCGCGTTCGTAGCACCGTAGCACCAATTTGTAGCAATGCATATTTTAGACTAGCTTCTGCCCGCGACAATGCCCGCGTGAATTTTCTTGTTTAACATAAAATACATATATCATATGACTCTCGGCAATACTGTGGCTTACCATTAGTGAAAGAATTTTCTGAATCGGATCAGTAGTTCAGAACATTACCGCCTACATATAAAATCATAAATTTTAAGCACCTCTATAAAATGTTATAAAAGGTACAGAATAGCAGGTAGCAATGTTTATTATTAACACCTTTTTAGGGAGCAGTGGTATAGTCCCCGAATTACCTACGAGTTGTAATTCGCAAGTTTGAACCCAGGCAGGATTGTAATCGGCATTTTTGGAGGGTTCTAGTGCTTTTAAAAATAATGTATAATCAAAAAGGAAAACATAGGGACATACAAGTAGTTAATGTTTATTATTCTGTAAAAAATCATTGATTTATGGTCATTAAGTAGAAAGAAAACAGGCGTATTTCTATGGAGTAACAACTACCCGCATTTCCTCATACTGTTGACGTTACCTACTTGCCGTGAGAAGTTATTATTTATCGGCCTTTCATGACCACGTGCGACTCAAATCCTTGACATGCATTCACACGTATCAATTGAAAAATAATAACAAAGGACATTTCGCAAGCTATTATCGATATAATACTAAATATCTTCAATTTACTGAATAATATTATCGATACAATGCCAAGCACATATCGGTCAAAAACCGAAATTGCTATTTCGTAACTAGAGCGGACGCGAGGAGAGAAGGCGGCCAAGTGCAAGTCGGACGTGCACAAGAAGTGTTCCGCCGTACGATTTTTAAAACTAGGTAATTTTTTTTTATTAATTGGCCATTATTGCCCTAATTATAATGGCCAAGTCATCATCTGCCTAGCCTTTTCCCAACTACGTTGGAGTCGACTTCCAGTCTAACCGGATGCAGCTGAATACCAGTATTTTACATGAAGCGACTGCCTATCTGACCTCCACAACCCAGTCACTGGGTAATACGATACCCCTTGGTAAGACTGGTTGTCACTTTGCTAGACTTTCGGGCTTCTGACTACCCGTAACGACTGTCAAAGATCCACGAATGACAGCCGGGACGAACAGCTTAAGGTGCTTTCCGAGGCATTAAGTATTAAAAAAAATGTAGTGCAAAAAATCGTTATTGCCATTATTACCAGTCTTACCAAGGGTTATATTACCCAGTAACTGTGTTATGGAGGTCAGATAGGCAGTCGATCCATGTAAAATACTGGTACAGTCGCTGACACGTAACTTGGCAAGGTTTTGGTGTAGTCGGAGTAAATTAGCGCATGTACCCTTAGTGCAACAAGAAAATAGTCACTTTTATTGTTTGTAATCAATAATCATACTATGGTTATTGCCATAGAATTATTTTTAAACATGTCTGTTTACAAGAAAGGAGAACCGCATCTAACGACTCTTGCCAACTTACGTGCCGGGGACTGTATTCAGCTGCATCCGGTTAGACTGGAAGCCAACCCCAACATAGTCGGGAAAAGGCTAGGTAAATGTTGATATTGCCATTATTAGGATCGGGAAAAAGCGAAGAAAACACGTCTCTTCTATGGACCCCCTTTGTTTTATTTTGATTCTTTTATATTTGTTATTAAATCGGCCATAATTACCTTTTTATACTGTGGTAGTACACAGTACCTACACACTCTGTGAAAATGTCAAGTGACTTACTATTACGGTTTAACCCTTCGAACGTGGAGTCACGCGAGACACAATGGCTTTTTAATTGTTTCTGTATTTATTTGTTGTTTCCGTCTGTAATTACGGCACTCAATTGGTTAAAAGATACAGCCCAGCGGGGTAATTGCGTAACACATTATATCACTAGCAATGGGTTTCATTTTCACAGTTCAACAACTTTCATTGCGTTATTTACGTTGTTCAACAGACACATTTTTCGAACATATGAAGCAATGTATTAGTCATACTACCTACTACTAATATTATATGGATTTTTATCTGAAATAAAACATTTGAATTTGAATTAGCAATATCTTTCAAAATGATTCAGATTCGAGATTTATAGTGTGTTACGCAATTAGGGTACTGTAACAGACGGTACGGATCAGCGGAGCCTTAGTAATAGTGTCCCGTTGACACCTTTCGGCTACGGAACCCTAAAAAACAGATAAAAAAGGTTCTGTTATTGTCGTTTCATAAGCGATATTGTAATAGACTGATATGCAAGCCGGTCAAGTGTGTGTAATGGCCTTAGAACGAAACAAAGTTACATTATCAGAATCACTTGCTTAGATAATATTTAATGATAATTATTGCAACAGGTAATCGTTCTTGACTGATTCATCGATTCATGTGCGTAGGTGTATAGAAAGGGCTTTTGTTTTAATTGCATAATATTAATTGAATATTTTTTTATCACATCTATTCAAAAAGCGCTAGTGTATTCTTCGTAAACAGGGACTAAAATAGCTCTTTAATCCCTAGAAACTAAAAGGAATGTGGATATTGTTAGTAAAAGTTCCAATAACCAAAGAGATCAATCACGAACATTTTATGAACAAGAAACAGTATAATTATGATAAAGTACTGGATGATAAAGTAGGTAATAGGTAAAACGGGCTGGTGTCCGCAACTCCACGTCAATGCGCGTACCTATTTTGCGTACGGGTGATGATAAAGTAAAACGTGCGCGAGCCAAATTAAAGAAAAAGATTATGAAAAAATAAAAAACGCGCGAAAAGCATTCTGCCTTCGTTCATAATTATTGTTTACTCAGAATTTTATGGAAATAAATAAACGTACTACTTATTCCTATTCATAAGTTGTACTTTATACTTATTTTTTCTTAAAAGGTGATAAAAAGTAGAATGTTCACACTGTCCCCCTCGGGAGTAACACTTTATGCTCGAGTGACATACTTTGAATCCCTCTCGCCTTCAAAAGAGTTGTTTGCACCTACGTCTACTATTTATTAATCTATTATTATTTCATGATGTAAGTTCTTAAAACTACACTAGCATTGCTATGCTGTCAGTCAGTGTCATCCCACCTGATGCTTGGGATTGACAGCAGACAATTGTATCGGAAAAAGTAAATTGTAGTAACAAATCTAATCTCATACATATCTGTATTTTTTTGTTACGCAATTTTTTTTTCAATGTAACAATTTTGTAGAATTGCCGGCTAGTACAGTTTTGTGGTACATATTAGGGCCCTGATTTATTATAGCTTTGCCAAATTATCGTTATAAACAAATTAAGTTACCTAATTTGTTATTTACTTAGAACTAAGTAAGTATTTATATGTATCAAAGGAGGCTGCTATTTTTACATAAGTACATACATTTTACAAATACCTAGGTTCTATTTGTTGGCTGGTTGGCCTTCAAGCTAAACTCCGCATATTAACTATCCAAATTAAAATTAAATTAAAATACGAAAGTACCTATCACAGTCGGTGAAAGTTGTGGCAAAATTAAATGATAGAACGATACAAAATATTTCTTTTAAGAATGCAATGAATCTTAAGCAATAATAGTAGCGTGACTAACTACAATAAACATTACACGTTCATAGATCTAGGTAGATTTCCTAGCCTACATTTTGTTAAAATAGTTTTTTCACAAAGAATATTGAACCTATTTGAAGTTCAATATTCTTTGTGAAAAAAGTTGAGACTGTTAGATATCATAATCGCATTTGAATTAAGGCTGCTTTGTGCGCTAAAGCTACGGTTTCCTAGCAAAGCGGTGGCCGCTTCATTATGGCCGCAGAGTGACGGCCGTCATGAAAAGGATGGCGTTCATGGTGTCAAAAAACGCTCGCTAGGAAAATACATCAAGTCACTTTCATAAATAACGTATCAGTGACGTCATTCGACGGTAAATTGCGCGGACGCTATGTGGCGGCCATCGCAGTCTTAGAAAACCGTAGCTTTAGAAATAAAATAAAGAAAGGCGTAGAGAACAATATGGCGTTTTTATATTCCTTTTATCTTTCCTGTTTATTTGAATAGTTCATCTATTATCGGAATTGAACAATAAGACGGGCATTTCGCTATGTCAAACTAACTAGCAATTAGTTATAACTAATCCAATGAATGACGATTTTTCCTATTGTTTCTTTTACCAATAATTATTCTAATAAGAAACCACAAGTCTGTTGGCCAGGCTTCGGCTTTCATTGATTGATTACGAATAATTACTAATTAGGTGGTAATTCCACTGATTAACATCGTGTTTACAAACAAAGTGACAGTCGTGAAATGAATGAAATGTGTTTGACTAATGTGAATGGAAAGAACCTGTTTTGAAAACAACGATCTGTCATATATACTATACACAGACAAAATAGAGTTGTAATCTCTATTTAATAGTTTTTAAGCGACTTGAGGAGGTTCTCAATTCGGATGTCTCTATGTATGTGCAGGCATAACTCCATCGTAAATAGACGGATTTGTGAGTTTTTTTGTTCGATAGGTCTTTATTCCGAAATGGTCCCATTTAAATTTCGTAAAGATCTGATGATGAGTTTCGGAGATAGACGACGGAACTCATCAATAAATACCAGCAAATCAACCGCGATTGCTGCTATAGCATATGTATGCATTGTTTACTCAATCACACAACATAACATCACGCCTGTAGCCCTGTACCCTTTAAAAGGTTAGGCAGATGTGTTCAATAGCTTTCTGTCACTGATATTCACATAGCAAGTAGTGATATATGAATTTGTTTGGGGTAGGTAGGTACAACTAAAAAGTGAAAAATAAAAACTTTTTTACAAAAAAAAAACAACCGACTTCTTTTATTTTTGTAAAAAAGTTTTTTTATAAAGAGTCTTATTCTCACATTGTACAGTAGATAGATTTCATTAGTGATGTTCTACAGAAAGGTAGGTGCACAGTACTCGCAACCGGCGGCGTGCGACAGATAATAAAAAAATATGATCGTAATAGAAGCAAAAGGAAAAAGTTTTGAGTATGAATGTCGATGGCTATAAGAGTGTAGGAGAAGACCGAAGAAACGATGGTTGGAACTGTGTGAATGATGATATGGTTAGAAGGGGGTAACTGTCGAGATGGCGGCTAATAGAGAAGTATGGAAGAAAAAGAAATATTGCGCCGACCACAAATAAATTGGTATAAGCGCAGGACAATGATGAAAAACAAAGTTGAGCTGCACGATTTCTGACAAATGCGTGCACTGACTGGACAGGTCCACTCAATCTGTGTGGTTCTTTCCTCAAAAGACCATCTCAGACATCGACCTACATGGTCTTCATATAACCTGACCAAGATTATGTCTGGATTTTAAAAGAGACTATGACCTCTGAGTTTGTTTCGGCCTTTCTTCTCAGAGTAGTCAGATAGGAAATGCCGACCTCATCTAGTTTAAAAAATAAATGATTGACGTGTAAAAGTGTTTGTGTAAGCCTACTTTCAAAATAAAATCATTTATCATTTCATTTATCATTAAAGCAAAAGGAGTAATCTGCATTCGCGATTTATTTGCTAAAAATGTAAACAAAATATGAGTTTACGGAAAAATAAACTTTAAACCCTACACAAAATAGTTCAATTTACGCTACAACTTCAAACATTTTTATAGCTTTTTCAATAGTGCTAGTCACTCTGATATTAACTTAATTGTCATTAAAATAAAGTTGATATTTGTTTAACTTGAAATAATATTAATTTGAAACAAGTTTGAATAGACTTTTAAGTACCTATGTATGGTAGATATTGAAATTTAATTGCTCTGATTAGGGAATAATATATCCATCCCCCATGTACTATATATTTATTCATGCGCCATTGGTTTTATTAAAAATTGTTTTACTGCAACATGCATATAAATGGCGTATTATTTCCTATTTTGTTGTCCGAGTGCGATGTATGTAGCATTGTTTTTGACTATCGTCATTCAGGAATGACGCAGGGAGTGCCAGACCACAGATTATAATCTCGTCACACACTTTATAACCAACTTAAAAAGAAAACCGGCCAGCGGGATTTTGACAGTTCAACAACATTCATTGCGTTATTTACGTTGTTGAACAGACACATTTTTCGAACATGAAGCAATGGATTAGCAATATCCTTCAAAATTATTCAGATTTATGACTGATATAGTCTGTTGCGCAATTAAGGTTTTTTTTTCAGGATGGGAAATCATCAAATGACCCCTCCCGCTCTGGGTGGAGCGGAAGGGAGTGTCAGACTCTTACTGACTAAAACCCACCCGTGTTCCTTCCTTAGCCCTTTACGTTCCGGGCCAGCGGTAACCCTTTCGGACAATCCCGCTGACCGCACAATTAGGGTGCAGGCGCGTGTTGGATTACGCTCAGTGAAGGGTTCCGTAGTTGAGATGAATTATGTACACATGCACAGTATAGATTCTATCAACCGCAAAACAAGTTTGTATTTCCTAGTCATCATCTTCCTGTTGTGGGTACCATGTTACTTGGGGTCGGCGCTACACGTTTCCTTCTTTCAATCTCCCCTGTCAACCGTCACGCTATCCTTCACTCCCTTCTCTTTCATACCATTCCTCACACAATCCATCCATATTTTCTATCACCTTCCTCTTCCTCTCCATCCATCAATTATTAGGTATATTAATCACTATATTTGCCACATGCGTTTCCTTCCTCCTTTCATAGTATTTTTCGAAAAAACTATGAAAAACAAAGTTATCACTGTGGTTAAATATAACGGAAAAGATCCGATATCTTAAAAAAAACAATTGACTTAAATAAAAAAGGCACTTTGAAACTTCACACTCGTTTATAATTATGGACAGACACCCTTATGGGCATTGATTTTTTTCAACCCGCGGATATTATATGGGGGAGTGCCACCCCTAACTGTTTTCGTCGTAATTTCACTACACCACTGTTTAGCGGTGCACAGAATATTCCATCTTTTCAATTTTTATCGACATAGTGTCGACAAAAATGGCTGCGTTACGCCCGGACGGACGGACAGACAGACATGACGAAATCATAAGGGGTTTTTTTTGCCATTTGGTCACGGAACCCCAAAAAGTAAAAGAAGTGATGCTTCTACATATTCTAGTATATTCTTATGTAATTTTTACAAACTTGCCACTAAAATACAAGTAGGTATCTAGGTACCTAATTTTATCGGCAAATACAAGTAGTAGATACACATGCACATGTTCGTAAAGAAAACGATAAAAGTCAAGGTAAATACGAAATAGCATAAACTGTTGTCGAACACACGACGATATACAGTTCCAGTAGGTATGAGCTGACTTCTCATTGTACGAAAAGCTTATACAATGCGAAATCAGCTAAAACTAGAAAGCTAAAGCTTGATATGTGGTCTTGTGTACAGACGCCAGCACATCAAACTACTACAGTCTGTCAAATTTCTTTAGTAGAATTTCAACTTTATCGCTAAACTATAAGGTTGATTGGGAAAATTTGACAGTTTCGGGTAGCTCGATATGCTGGCGCCTGTACTTTCCCAATAGTAGTAGTGGCGTTATTCCGTCAGATTAACTAACAACTTAATAAGACTATTCGGGTCGTGTCATAAATCGGCCATGGTTTTGTAGGTCGTTGCTTAACTACCCTGATCATCACACAAGTTCGATTTCAGTCACAGCTGTCAATCGATAATGTACATTACACACAGCACACAGTGACAATAACCCGTGTGTGTGGGATGCAAACCGAATAGGTTTGCAGTGTGTACCTATTAGACTTTTTTAAACCAAATGTAATCAAATTAGGCTTTTTTTTTGAGGATGGGAAATCATCAAATGACCCCTCCCGCTCTGGTTGGAGCGGAAGGGAGTGTCAGACTCTTACTGACTAAAACCCACCCGTGTTCCTTCCTCCTTCCTTAGCCCTTTATGTTCCGAGCCAGCGGTAACCCTTTCGGACAATCCCGCTGACCCGGCAAAGGCTTAGAATTAGAAGTAGCACTTTCTGAACGTCAAAATTACATAAAGAAGTCCCAGAAAACGCCCGCCCTTCACCACTTCCTAGTGCTTTAACTAGGATGAAGTGGCGCAACAAACTGTTACTGTTTGTAAAGTACCAACTAAAATCTTTTGAGTTTCAAGTGTTCCATCACCATCAGCCTACAGCAGTCGACTGCTGGACCAAGGCCTCTCCTATTGCACGTCATTCAACTCGATTTTCGGCAACTCTCATTGCAGCTGCTACCAGCCATCCTGCGAAGATCGTCGCTCCACCTAGCCTGAGGGGCGTCCTACCTTACGTTTGCCGATTTACAATGCGCGCCACGAAAGATGAGACTTGACCCCGCCTCCCCCGCTCTTTCCGCCTCCCCTATGACGTCGGGTCCCGTCCCGCACTCAGACCTCATACCGCTAAAGATTCCTAAAATCGTGTACTGCGCAAGTCAAACCACGTGGTGTGTCAAGTCTCATCTTTCGTGGCACGCATCGTACTGTCACTGGCGCCGCCGGTTCAAGTGTTTACAAGAAGAATATTTAGATAGGTAACAGTGTCAGTACAGTGCCAAAACGCTGCCATTAAACGCGTTTCGATCTAGCAAATTCTAGGTTTAAAACGAAAGCATTTTTTCCATAATTCAATGAATAAAACAGCTACTTAGTTTGACTAAAAAGCTAAAAAAAAATATTAAATACTTGTTATGTAAACTAAATACCCAAATCTTGAGGTCAGTGCTATATTAAAATATCCGAATGGTGTTTATCACAATATTATTTTTTTTGAAGTGAACAAAAATCCTTGCCAAATATAAAAAATAAACTAGTTTTGGTTGACATTAGCAAAATTTGATAAAAAAAAACTATCACGGAATTAGATCACTTAGCCGACTAAATCCATTTATTTCCGTTGTACCTATTGTATGCAAATATCTGAATCACCGATTTATCATTTGTAAAAAACATAATTTTAACGCGTTTTTACGTCAACCGATATGAGTTAAATAAATGTGATCATTTATTTTTTTTCATCACTATTGTGATTAGGGTCACCATAGGTCGTGAATTTTGAAGGCCAAGTTTATTTTGTGCAAATCCGTCTATTTTTGGAATAAATATACAAGTAATTATAATAATTTCCTTAAGTGCTTGTTAGTTAGAACCAAATTTGCATAGTTATGTCATGTTAAAACGATGTATTGACATTGCGTTTGATATATTGACCCGAGACAAATCGGTTTTGAGATGAAAATATGGACGGCCGGTCTTATAATTATGGATTATATCCGGCATATGTTTAAAGTTTGAATTTATTTGAACTATCAATTCTGTATGACGTTTCATAGTATTCGGATCGGAGTTAGACAAATTATCTTTAAAATCTAACTAGGGTATATATAATTTATAGGTAACTATTGTTGATTTCAGCATGACAGTAGGTATGACGTTTACAAACACGTGAAGGTAAATAAAAAATATATGTAGGTAAGTATAAATTTCTTTCAACGTCATAATTTAAAGAAAAAAAAAATCGTTGTAATATCTAATGACAGAGGGTGGGCTTGTGGCCAAGTAATAACAGCCGCACAGGTCGATCGATCAGGTTAAGCTACGCTTGCCGCGGTTGGTCAACGGATGGGTGACCATCTTTACATACCGAGACCCCTCTGTGCCTCGGCAAGCATCTCTAAGCCGTTGGTTTGGTCCCGGCTGTCATTTGTGGATCTTTGACAGTCGTTACGGGTCGTCAGAAGCCCGAAAGTCTGACAACCAGTCTTACCAAGGGGTTTCGTATTACCGAGTAACTAGGTTGTGGAGGTGAGATAGGCAGTCGCTCCATGTAAAATACTGGTTCTCAGCTGCAACCGGCTAGACTGGAAACCGACCCCAAAATAGTTGGGAAGAGGCTAGGCAGATGATGACTTGTTATGAATCTGTCATAAATGACAAAAACATAAACAAACACACGTTATAATTCCAAAAAGACATCTATAAATTTATTGCGCGAAAATTACTAACTGACGGGAAAAGTACTTTATAAAAAACTTGCCACTACCGTTAATAAGACCTCAAGAAATTCGTCCCCGATATTAATGGGATATTTTATATCCGTCTTAACGGAATTTCTCGATAGGAACAAATCTTTAACATCACTTCTCATTACTCCAGACATTTAATAGGATCATACACAATCGTTTGTGAGAAATCTAATAAAGGGATTCCCTAAGTAACGAGTGTTCATAATGGAATTATCTTCTAAGCGCAGTTACTTTACCAATATTTTTTTTTACTGTTGACTTTTTATGATGCAATGATATAATAGCGCATGATCAAATAATTATATAAGTTACTGTAAATATGTTTAATTATAAATAAGAATTCTGTGTATTTTAGCGTATAAATAACATGTTAGTTCAGAAATAAAGAAATTAATATTGGCGCAGTTTGTGACGTCAGGAGATCAATTTTGCAAAAAAAGAAAGCTGTCGGATAATTCGAAATTCAAACCGGTAATGAAGAATCGAAGGGCCAAGGGAAATCAAGGACGACCTATCACACGATCATAACCTGTTTTATAGACAGGAATCTCTCAAACAGGCATTTAAATGTCAGGTTCATTACTCGCTTAATTTGAAGAAATGACAATACGTTTGACGGACGAATTTTTTTTCTAGCTACTCCCTTAGAGTAGATAGAAAAAAAAGCTAAGAGTGTAAAGCCAACGTATTTTATTGATTATTTATATTTATAAATTATTTTAATATTCATGGATAACCATAGTGGAGAGGCACCAACAGAAAATTTAAATTTAATTTAATTTTAAATAGGTATAGGTACATATTTTGTAAACCTATCAGATTGTTATTATAAAACTGCAATTAATGTGGATCACAAATCAAATAATGCTTCACTTAAACGTTTACAAAATTAGATCCTTTTTAGTTTGTTTGAATCTTGCCTCTAAAATTATTCAAACTACACGAAGTATTGCTCCTTTTTGTACACAATCAATTGAAGATACATTTTTAACAATGTCTGCCCCTACCTTCATTTGCGAAAAGAAGTCAAACGGCTCAATTTACTTATCGATACCTAACACTCACAATAATTTCCACTTTCACGTACCTACCTACTTAATAAAAATTAAATAATGAGGTACTGACTTGGCTTATCCGAAGAGTCCTCGTCCATGATCGCCAATTTGCTCGGCCTTTTATCATCTTCAGACTTCAAACCCATGTTCACTGCAACGGCCGGAAAATTAAAAAAATAAAGTCAATTTAAAACGCGGTGCTTTTATTCACGTCGATCACTTGCACAGGCCGAATGTATTTTATTTATTATTATTTTATTTTTATAATTTAAATAAGTTTCGAATTATTATTTGATTGTTTATATTTTATACGCGCGCGTCAAAACGCCATGCTCGCGACAGGTGAGCCTGGCCGCGTACCTCGTCCGCGAAGGTTAGTATCGACTGTCACGGTACAATGGGCTAGCCTTGTTTTTAAGGCACGCGACTTGCAGGCACGCAGCTGACTCGATCGTTCGCGTATGTAGGTAGGTTTGTATCAGTGAATTTGACATAGTAATTGACACGCTCGGAGAGATGAAGTTTGATCGAGATTATCGTGTGTGTGTAAAAAGATTACCTATCTAACAATATGTAGTAAAATGTATTACAAATATGTAAAAAAAAATGAACATAAACGGCGATTATTATTCCTAAAGTACAGTTCAACAGTAAATTCTGATTTTTAATTTGCTATACTAAAATGACAGCTGCGGTCGACCTTTATAAGTCAACGTGACATTGTTTAGTGACGTGACTTATTAGAGCAGTTGTCATTTTGATCTAGAAAATTAAAAATCTTTTTTGGCCCCATTATTAATAATACCTACCTTCAACAGTCAATACCTACAGACTACAGTTAAATTAAAAAAAAAAAAAACTAATGATGATGAGACTATCCATTAGATATGTAAGAAAAAGAACCGAGATGAATGACCGAACGTGCGCGAAACAAAAAGGAAGAATTATTTAAAAATTCATTCTTTTCTTTGTGCATACGTTCCATGCGTCACTGACAACACACGACATTCAACCCTCCGGGAATTAAAAGAGTCCCTAAATGATGCCAATTCATTCAGCCAGGTTTATTGAATTTAATGAACGGTTTCAATTCACGAAGACTCACAAGATAATTAAAAAAAATACTTAGGTAGGTATTTCAAATACTTCTGCGTCATTTTGCTATAAATCGGTTGATTTATTTCATAATTTTGTTTTACTATGTTATTTTCCATGCTGATAACGGAAAAGGCTTTAATTTTGTATTTCGACACGCGGTGAAAGTATCAAAGTACGTGTGTTTTTGGAGACATTGATTGAATAAAATGGCGGAAACCAAGGTAAAAATAAAAAAAAAACTCTTGAAAATATATCTTGTTTCCACGAATTTGACGGAAAGATTTCAGGAATATTAAAAAAAAAATAGGGTGGTTATAATGATAGCATAAGCATAATCGCTATAATATTCCCACTACTGGGACACAGCCTATTCTCTGCGAGGAGTGGGCCATAATCCACCACACGGACCCAGCGCAGGCTGTGGTGGATGTCACGACAAATCTTCGATTTTTTAGGTTCTAGAACATGCTTGTACATTGTTTCCTTCACCGTTTTGAGAGGACTGGTGATGAAATACAACAGCTACAACCCGCAAGTCGGGGCCGATACAATTGGCACACCTCTATAATGAAAATGTGAAACCTGTTCGAAATCTTTTCAACTACACTGGACCACACTTGGACACAACGTGTTCACACAGCGGCTGATGCGACACTAACTATCGTGTCACAATCAATTTTGCAATTACAGACACTCGTGTTCATACAGACGTACAGACGCCAGCACATCAAGCTACTACAATCTGTCAAATTTCTTTAATACATTTTCAACTTTATCGCTAAAGTATAAGGTTCAAAGTTGATTGGGAAAAGTTGACAGTTTCGGGTAGGTTGATGTGCTGGCGTCTGTACCTATACTTACACTGAGTGTACCGTGTATAGTGTCGTAGTCTAAACGTACCATAAAGATAGGTCAATTAAAACTAGTAATTATGCAACACATCGGCAACACGGAACGGAGATTAGACACGAACACTAGATTAAAATAACCCACTACAATAAACGATCGTTGCCATTATAAAAACTAAAACCCACTTAACAGGCCTAATTAAATCCAACTCCTAATAATTGAGCCCTTTCTGGTTTATCTTTTACTAGCTGCGCGGCTGCGCCCCGCGGTATCACCAGCGTAAGTGTCGACCCCGTGGGAATATCGGGATAAAAAGTAGCCTATAATGTAATCCAGGGTGACAGCTACCTCCATACCAAATTTTATCAAAATTGGTCCAGCCGTTTGAGCGTGAAGAAGTAACAAACATATAAACACACACACAAACTTTCGCCTTTATAATATTAGTGTGATTAATACCTATTTAATGAACGTTGATGCGATAAGGTAGCCCGCGCCAAATATTTGTATAAGGGTGCGTACATAAAGACACGGGTTCCCGGTAAAAACAAGCCGGTACCGATCGGTATAAGGATGATTTCAACCAAACGGCTCGTATCGCATCGGATCGGGAAGGAAACGAACGGATGCGGCGGCAGCCAACCGCGTCCGGCAGGATTATCAGCCTACAATGTTCCCACTGCTAAGACACAGATCTCCCCTCTGTGAGAGGGCTGTTAATGCTGTTAACCACCAGGTGCGGTTTGGTGGATGTCACATGTCTTCGAATTTCTGGTTCTAGGACATGCCGGTTTCCTCACGCTGTTTTCCTTCACCGTTTTGAGAGCCAGTGGTGATGTAATTAATTACGCAAAGTAAAGGCTCCTTCAAACAGGCACGACACGACACGCGACACAAAGGCAACGCAAGTCGCGCAACGAGCGGTGCCTTTGTGTCGCGCGCGATTATATCGCGTGTCGCGTCTGTTTGTAGAAGCCTTAAAGGGCCTGCCTGGGTTCGAATTAGAACCCACGACTTATCAAGTCGTGACCGTTACCACCGGACCGCCACTGTTCCACGAGTTAGGGCAATAAATGGATACCAAAAGACACCTAAGAAAGTAGGTATTACAAAATGACCTTGTACACATAGGGTACAAGGTCATCTTGTAATACCTACTTTCTTAGGTAAGACTTTCTTAGGTTTTCTTAGGTATTACAAAATGACCTTGTACGCATAGGTGTACAAGGTCATTTTGTAATACCTATACTATTATCTGGGTAGTTATCTAGTATTCTTCCAAGATGGCAGATGAATTATTTATAATCAAGGAATATTTATTTATATTATAAATCACGAAGCATTTTAAATAATGCAAACAAACATAAGATACGAAGAATTATTACGTTATTGTGTTAGCTATATTTATTTCTAAGGGCTGATTTTTCCAACGGCTTATAATTTTATTCGAGGAATAATTTTTAATTTTTTACAGTTCTTCCATACAAAATCGTCAGACGTCAATTTTATTCCGCGAGTAATAAATAATTATCTGTCGATTGAAAAATCAGCCCTAAGTATTACTTATTTAGATCTATTTTGCGAAAGTCTCACACTATTATTATAAAGGCGACAGTTTGCGAGTATGTTTGCATGTTTGTTACATTTTCACGCACAAACGACTGGACCAATTTTGATAAAATTTTGGTAGCTGACACCCTGGATTAACACATAGGATCTTCTTATCCCGATATTCCTACGGAATCGAAACTTATGCGGGTGAAACCGCGGGGCGCAGTTAGTTTTAAATAGATGACTTCCAACTTCTTTGATTAAATGCTGTCTTACTGCTGCACTTAAAAATACACATAACATAACATCACGCCTGTATTCCCCAAGGGGTCAGGTAGAGGGGTGTCTACAGGGTCACATTAAATTACCTAGCGAATCTCTGCAGACGTGATAGGGGGCGTCCATAAATTACGAGAGGTATTTTTTATTTTTTTTTCTGTCCCTCCCTCCCCCCTGGTGAGATGTCGTGAGATTTTGATCAACCCCCTCCCCCATCCCCCAATCTCACGTAAGATTTGGGTTTCTTACGTAAACGCGTTGGATTGTGTTATTTGGTATAAAACATAATATGGTGGTTTGACAGTCAGTAGATGTATAACGTCGAAATATAAATGAAATTATTTTCTTTCGAACGAATTAGTGAATGATCTTAATCGTATTATGAAAAAAGAAAAAAAATTGCGTGATATTTGCCGAGACTCCTCTCTCCAACGTAAGATTAGATGAGATTTGACTCGACCCCCTCCCCCCCTTAAACATCCCACGTAATTTATGAACGTCCCCCCCATAGGTATCGATATCTAAACATGACAAAAACAAAACAGAAATTAATTTGATGATTTTTTTTTCTGGGGTCATCCTTGAAATATCAGATAAAAAAATGAGTTTTTTTTTGTGTAAATTTCACATACGGTCTACGTGATTGATATTAAAAACGATAAAACACATTTTCTCAACGCATAATGCAAGTTACAATACTACTAACGGTCGTTGCCCCTGAGAATGAAACATCAAATCTTTTTGAAGTGAAAACTTCTTTTGCATCGTTGTGATTTGAAAGTTTATGAAACGAAAAAGCGACACTAAAAAGAGACATGTAAATTCATAAGATTTAACGTGGGAGAAAATGAGACAGAAAACATTTTACAGTGTTTTTGAAGGTTTCACTTCTACCACGTGTGAATTGCACACATGAGTTTTTTTTTATTTTATCGTGTTTTTACCCATCACGCCTGCACAGTTTGGGTAGCTAATTTAACCTTGTATAATTATTACCAACACCCACATTTCACAGGAGGCGACCCATATGGCCACAAATCCAGACTCAATGCTACTACTGAGAAATTCCAGTTGGAGAAACCCAATAACACATATCCCTACCCGGCCATAGAATAATCTAAGTCCCCGGCAATAAAACCCAGAATCTCATGATCAGCAGTGTAGCGCACTTAAAAATAAGTACAATGCGCGCCACGAAAGATGAGACTTGACCCCGCCTCCCCCGCTCTTTCCGCCGCCCCTATGACGTCCGGTCCCGTCCCGCACTCAGACCTCATACCGCTAAAGATACCTAAAATCGTGTACTGCGCATGTCAAACCACGTGGTGTGTCAAGTCTCATCTTTCGTGGCACGCATTGTATTGTCACAACGCTTGGCAAAGGTAGCCCCCACACAACTTTCACTCTCCTCTGTGTGTTACCTTCCCCGGCTAATGTATATCTAAGTATAAAACAATGTCGGGTTAATTACACCATTTATATACCTAAATTCCTTATCACAATAACAGAGCAGGTATAATTATAGTATAATTTATACATCAATTTAGAAGATTATCATAGTAAAACTATAAATTTTACCAGGTAGTTTCCTAAAATAGGTAAGTAAGTACCCAGACGTACAGACAGCGTCAGTATGTGCTAACCCCTCAAGTTTTAAAATGTTACACATTAAATTCCTTACAAACTAAAGAATACTTCAAAAAGAACCCATTGTTTCGACTCAGATTCGAACCATCGCATCACCGAACGTCGTCATACTCATACCGGCAGTTTGACGAACTAGCCAGCGAGCCCATATGAATTGCGTTGAAATTGTTATCTACTATGGTCTGAGTCATTTTATCTTTAGGTGGGGATGTCTAATCGATAGATGTTATAATTTGAGGGTATCCATTAATTTTACTTACTTACGTTGTCTTTATAAAATTAATCCATACCCTCAAGTTATAACTACAACGTTTGATGTATACATTCACTTAAAACAGCGAAGAGTAAACGACTACGATTTATCCATTAATTTTTAAAATGATTTATGATTTTATGAGAACTAAAATTGTAGTTGTTCTGTGTGAACAAAATGTGAGCATAAAAGGAATTGCGAGACAGCTTGGCATAGCAGTAAGTTCATTATAATATTAATTGTGTTCTCCGATTTTTTTCTTGTTGAGCTATTTGCGGTATCTTGTGTGTGGTATTTAATAACTTATTTAAAACCATTTTGTTCTATACAGAGACAAACGGTGCGCTTATGGGTGCGCAGATTTCAAGAAACCGGCGATGTTAAGACAATGTCCATGGGTCGGAGAACTACTGGGATCTATACGGACCAATCTGAACATCATCGGGATATTGGCATGGAATATCTCTGTCCACGGTTCGAAGACATTTACACGCAGCGAACATTCACAGTTATCGACCTACAAAATATGTCTAACAGAAGAACATCGAAGAGAACGATTGCTATTTGCCCAGAAATAGCAGTTATATTAATTAAGTATGACAACAAAATAAACAACGAAGACTCATTTGATTCCACTATTTTACTTTGTATAGCAAAATATTCTAAGTAGATATCATGAGCTAATAAGAGATGTTAATTGATTATCTATTGATAACATGTTTATTCACTTATTATGCTCATGATTGTAATCCTGCCAAACTAACTTCTAGTTCCTAGACAAGTTGCAAACGCTTCAAAACTTGTCTCTTTCGATGTCACTTGTCAGACTGTCAAATGTCAAATTTGTATACTGAGACGACATGACAGGTCACGTGACATTTCGTTAGGTTATATGTTATGTCAATCTAAAATATTTCTACCGCTTACTATTTTATCGTTTACGTTAATAGGATGCCACTTGTCTAGGAACCCAATTGTGTCAGTTGGCAAAATAGTATATTATGATAACTGTAAATAAAATTATCAAATCAAAATAAATCTTGTTGTAAAATAAGATCATAGTTTTGTTAAATAATAGCAATAATAAATATTATTATATGATTATTAAGGTATTTTATTTTTCTTTATTTTTAAATTCTTTATAAATAATTACTAAAACAAAATAGAAAAATATATTAAAATAATAATTAATAGCAATAATAAATATTATTATATGATTATTAAGGTATTTTATTTTTCTTTATTTTTAAATTCTTTATAAATAATTACTAAAACAAAATAGAAAAATATATTAAAATAATAATTATAATGAACAAAAAGCACATTTCGTGCCTATGATTTGAACTCCCACTCATAGGCACGGCAAGCGGTCTTGAAACCTCTAGTCTATTTAGACGATGAATGAAACGTTCGTAAATGTTAACCCTATTATTGCTTGTCGTTTTCGCAATAATAAAAGTATTAACGTTTTATTGAAAAAAACAATAATAAAAACAGAATTTTAAAAAATAAATACTATCTTAAACTTATTTATTCACTAAAACAATAAATTAATTAAAATAAAATGTTTTTGCAAAATACAAAAACCAACTTGGGCCTATCACGGATTTGAACGCACATGTCATTTCGAGGGGTAATCACTTAATGAAGCTGTGTGTACTATAAATATTGACAAAAAAAAATTAAAAAAAAAATCCGCTATAGGTAAGTACGTAGTACATTGTAATTTTCCGTTGTCATAAAAGGCGACAAGGACATTGAAATCTTTAGTCTATGTAATTTTAGAATAGTCTATTGAGACTATTCTAAGCTGCGACACCTAAATGGACAACCAAGGCATGGTATGGCATCCTTTTGGTAGGTAAACGTAGCCCCGCTAACACAACAATTACAAAAAAACAAATAAATTCTAACCCAAAAACAATTTTTTTTTTTTGACAATGAATGGACGCTAAACACTACCGCTATCACAGGACTCGCGTCCATTTTTTATTTTATTTTAATTATTATTTTTTTTTGTTTTGGTAGGCATGTATGTTAATATGTATGTTTTCTATTATGTATATAGGTATGGTCTTTATAAGTGTTACTGGTTTAAGGGAACGCACTTCGTTAGTTAACATACCTTCTGTAGGTAATCACCACAACATTACCTTTTCTTAAAATATAGTTAATGACGAAACGAGAAAAGATGAATGAGCCCAATCCGATTCTTCGAGCAGACCTTATATTCCGTGAATGCTCTAGAGATCCCGAAAATCGTCCACGAAGGAATCATACCTACACGGTTTGAAAATAAGAAATATCAACCAATCTATTTACCTAAACAAAATATTCTTGCTAAACGTCCACCATCTAGAGAAAAGTACTCACAAAACTAACATTGCACAACTCCAAACAAAAACAACTTTCAACTTTTGTTTAAAACAAACAGTTTCGCTTTCCTACTTATTATTGTTGTCATTTCCTAAAAGTAATTAAGGGCAGCGGAAAATTTACGAAAAAAACATCTTTCGAATACAATTCTACACTTGAAAAAAGAACTGGTAAAGTTCGAGAATATTCGAAATTCGAAAAGGCAATTTAAACTTTCCTGCCGTATGCAATGCACAACCAGTTTTCGCGGACATACACCCAAAACGTTGCTGGTTGCTGATTGGTCATTCGCTGCACGTCGAACAAAGAGTTACACCGGGTTGATGAGCCCCCAAACTTGCGACGTCAACTACAGGTTGAATGACGTCACGACCACAACGCAGGTGACACAGAAGGAAGTGGATTATTAAAAAATCCAATTGATTCAGTTAATTTGATACCTACACGTAAGCGCAAAGAGCATTCACTAAATGGAGTAGGAAAAAAAAAACTTGAGAATGCGTCAGTTTCACTAAAATGAGTAGGAAAAAAGGAATCGAGAATGCATCAGTACTTCTGAGCCAATTTAGGAAGGTATACAGTACAGTATAGGCTACCGCACATTCACCTTTAATACCTTACACTTTCGTATCAAAGTGCGATTTATGAAATCTGACGCTAACCTTAAAAAATAACGTAATAAAACTCATATGACGTCTGCAATAACGCATAGTTGTAATTGCAATCTAGGAACTGATTTGCCAAACCGTGTTGAATTAAAAATGATGTTTGATTAATACACACAGCTACCTACGCAGCTCAGTCTACCTGGCCTTTTCCTAACTATGTTGAGGTCGACTTGCCCAACACCATTTTTTTTTCGGGATGAAAGGTACCCTATGTCCGTTTCTGTACACCTGATAACGTACATATAATTATGCAAAAATTTCAGGATGATCGGTTCAGTGGTTTAGGCGTGAAAAGGTAACAAACAAACTCACTTTCGCATTTATAATATTAGTTAGGATATTATACACACGTGCAACCAAATAGATTATGACATGTGTTTGAACAAAGAGAACATCTTGACGTAACAGTATTAACGGTCCGTGAGAGGTGCTATATGTATAATAGGACCATACGGTTAAATAACAATCAGACACTTCACTTTTTGTTCATTTTCGTCCAAAATGAATACAAGGTGAAATTGAATTCATTAATGAACCGATCGAACAATATTGGATTTCGGGTCTCTTCACTTGCCTACCGAATGATTAAAATATGAAATGAAATTAATGAAGCAGATGAATGTTCATTCCTATGTAATTGTGTCGTTGTCGTGTGAACATGGAATGAAACAAAAAAAAAAGAAGTGAAAACAAAACACAAACAGAATACTTTGCCATCACTCACATCGCCCCTTTAATCATAAAACGAAATAACTCAAAATTGAAGTTTTTTGGGAAAACGCATTTAAAGTTTCACATGTTTACAATCATGGCTTTAATTTATCATAAAAAAATAAGGAAATTGTTTAGGTCAGTTTCAAAAGTAGATATAGTTAGCTTAACTAATAAACTACATGATTATCAAAAAACAAAAAAATATTTTTATCAGGAAGACACTCAAATCAAGAATTCAAAAATAAGTTCGTAGTTAATGCACTTTTCAATAAAATATGTCGACAAATAATTATTATATAGACGAAGTAACTCAAAGTGTTGCAGTTTTACATTAAAATCATCTTGCAAGTAGACGAAGTATTTTGATTTAGTGCATTGTTAAACTAAGAAGCATTAACTGTCAGAGAAACATTCCTTATTGTTTCTATGTTAATTTAAATTCACAAATAAAATTTATGTATTTATTATTAAAAAAAGACGTGTTTCTTCTTCATTACAAAAAAATGTGAAATTGTTGTAACTACTTATTGTAAAAAAAAAACACAAAATAACAAAAGTCTTAAGTTATAAGTCAAAATCAAACAAAACTCTATATAAAAATGTTCTTCCATATTTATTAAAAACGAATAAAAGTGTATTCTAGTAATCAGACTTAACTAATTCTTTTGGTTTTATTATCACAAAAAATCAACTAAAAATGAGATCAAACTTAATCAAAATAATTATAAACTTAAAATATCGTATTATAAAATTCTGCATAAAAAGAAGGGATCAGAGCTTTTGCTAAGCTCTTTTAAATCTTTTTTTTTATTCGCACTAATCTCCTGTTTCGTGGAATAGGCTCGCTGTAGTGATATTTCTGTTAGTGCTTTCATTTTTTTTCTTTTATTTCAACACACACCACAACACACCACAACATCAACTTCCTGGTAGTTTACTTGCTTATAAGACGTTTTATAGAAAAAACAACACAACTCTCTAAGACCACGTAAGTCCAAAGAATGATGATTTCATGAAACAGTTATTCTTTGGACTTACGTGGTATTAGAGAGTTGTGTTGATGACTTTAATGATTATAATTCTGTAAATACATATTTGTTACGGCCGCGAATCATATATTAATCAACGTACAACTTAATACTGACCAGCAAATTGCAAAAAACCTAAAAAAATTGAATTTCGCGGGCTACCCTGGCGCTTTCGCCTTAAGAGAAAAATCATTATCTTTTATTTTATTTTGTGTCGTAAATATCATACGGTTCGAGATGTCTAACGTGGCTTTATAAAAAGTTTTGCAGACCCTAATCATAGTGTTGTCGACTGTAAAATGAAATGCTTTGTTATTGTGCCTAGGTCGATTAGAGTTCGTGTATTTGTATTTAGGCTGAACATCAATCATAGATGCACTTATGAACGCTCTTTGTTTTGCCAAATCTCCCAAATCCCAAAACTTCCGAAAGAGTTCGTATCTGCTATCTGTTTTTATTTTTGTGGTGCATTTAAGCCTGCATTTTTCTGAGCAAGGTTCTTTGATACACCGGGCTGGAATACTCTTCTGTGTTTTCGACATGGAAATATATGATTTTCCCCTATTACGCAAACGTTTTACTTTATTTTGTTTCCATTGGGATGGGTTTTTGGTACGTTTGCGTCCCTTTTTTGGAGTCATACGCGAATTTGACGAACTAGTAGAAGAAGAGCTCGACTGGCAAAAGATATAGTTTCTCTTTCTTCTGGGTTCCATGTTTGTAAATGTCGGATCTGTATCACTGAGGTCTATACCACTTTCGTCGGTATATACTGGAGATGTATATAATAACTCTGAGTATTCATTAACTCCCTGGGATGACGATTTGGTTCCTGAAAGACAAATTAACATTAAAATTTAATTGTAAGACAATTTCTATTGAAATAACGGCAAGTCTTGGTCTTTTTATGTACATATACCAGTTAATAACTTACATTCCTTCTATTCTCAAGATACTGTTGCTGCAGAGGAGTATTTTCAATAACGTTATCGTCGTCTGTTTCATCAACAGTCACGTAGTGTCTAGCAGTTTTTGAGGGTGACCGAGGGATGCTTGATTGCGAACTATCCGAGTCTGAACTTGAGGACGATGAGCTCGAACACGAATTTGAAGATGATGAATATTGATGAACAGTATTTTCTTCATTTTTGTATTCTGCCTCAGTAGTTGTGTTGTATCGTGTAGTATATTATCTTCATGGTCAGACAAGCTAATGTCACTATCAGAATAAGGCACTAAATGACATTTATTGGATTTGGCTTGTTCAAACTGAGCTTTCTGTAATTAATAAATATAAAATTTTGATGAGGACTTACTAAATATTTTTCCAGGAATAAATAAACTGAAAAATTTAGTTTCTCGATAATTTAATCATCACCAATTTATACTCACTGTTATAGCTACCTAATTCATTTGTTTTATCGAAGTGTTCTATTGATTCCGTAATTATTGTTTTATCCTCCGTATCAACAGGGAAATTTTGTTCATATTGTACCTAAAATATTAGAACAAGAAATAGATTTAATAAGTAATAAGAAATAAATAATGTGGTTTATAATTAATAAGAACAATGTCCTGAGTGCAGGCTGCTAATACAGAACTATTTTTGTCTCGACCTGGGAATCTGACCAGAGATATCAGACTATTATAAAAGTGGGTATCTCTAACTGCGCTCTACCTCACACTGGTAACGCACCCCACCTCACCATGCCACGCAAGTGCATCACCCGCGAGTTCGAAGAATATTCGTAAGAAATTTCATAGAACTCATCACGCACACAAGTCATGCGCGTGTGCAGACGTCTGTTTATTTAGTGGTGTCATAGGTAGACATAAATCGCAGTTTTATAACTTGAATGTAGGTAATTTGCAATAATAGTAATTATTAATTAGGTAGGTACTCACCTCGTCGTTGGAATCCTTATTGCTATTATTGGGTTTCTCATATTCTAACCCAAAGTCCGGTGAAGGGTTTTCACAAACCGGTACTTTTTTTTCCATCAGTAAACCCAAAATTTTTCGTGCCCTTGAAGACATTCTAAAACAGGACAAAGAGTAGGTACTCGTATCTATTAAACTCCTTCCAAGTCCTCCACTTCACTCTCATAATCACCTCTCTCTCAAATAATTATTATACCCTTGTTAATATTTTAATTTATTAAATGCGCTCATTATTTTACTAAAATACTAAAATAACTCTAAATGAAAACAAAGTGATACCTGACAAATTTACAGTAAACAGGAACAAACCAAGAAAATACCAAGTTTTTGATATATTATAGTACAATACTGGAATAATACATAATATAATTTAAATTTGCTTATGCATTTTATTATAAAACTGCATCAACTCGAAATGTGTCGTAATACGGTATCATACAATTTATACAAAACTGAATTAAGTCAAAATACTATAGGCACAAAATACGTCTACATTTCTAATAAAGAGAAATAACTCAAATAAATTCACTGTTTGAATAAATAAAAGCTTATAAAATAATTACCTGATAGCAAAACACCGATTTCTTTTGGTTTTACTCCGCTTTTTTATTTTTTTTTCGAGAACTTACCTTGAGGAAAGTCGGTGCATCACTGAATGGATCACTTTACCGGTACCAACTTGTTCGAGTCCGTTAATCAAAAAGAGAACGATAGTCTTCTATCTCTGTCATTTTCATCGTATCGAGTTGGCTGTTGGATTGTACGTGTTCTCCGTTTGAAGTTAATTCACTTTATGATAAAAACTCGCATAATGTAAATTTTGAGTTGTTTCGTTTTATGATTAAAGGGGCGACATCATCGGATATCTATACATTAAAACCGAGTACATCCCGAGGACAGCCGAACACATCCGAAGCGGGTATTTTTTCAATCGTCTTATAAACAAAACACGCGCGGTGGTGCTTACGGTAACAGTGGCGCGAGTTCAATGGTTTTTCCCATCTCAAAAAATGGCCAACGCGCCTAAAGAAGTTGCCACTTCAAAAATGAACATTGACTCGAGTAATATCGTCTGATATCAGCTTTACTACTATATTTGTTGCATCACCGTCACCGCATATTACGTCAATTACCAGTGACCAACAATTTGAGCGATGGTTTCCTTTTTAAAGATTGAAGTTACCGCTGTGAGGATGTTGCCAAAGCCAAATCTTTGCGAAATCTTTAGACTGGTGATCATGTATTTACGAGTACATGCCAATTATCTTTTAGACGGACGGAACCTATATACTATGTAAGGCGGCATACATCAAGACTTGCAGTTACATCAATATAACTATTGCTAGCTAGCAATAGTTATTATTAAAAAGAGAAATAAAGGGTAATCAGGTCACTGATGCGTAATCTAGGGTACTCCCTAGATTACGCATCAGTGACCTGATTACCCTTTATTTTAGCTATTCCTGTAGGTAGGTATAATCTGGGCCACGCATGTTGCCATTAAAGGGATGGATGAAAGGCATACTGAGATGAGAATGCTACTAAGAGGGATGTGTGGTGTTCCACGAATTGATAGAAGAAGTAATGAGTGCATAAGAGGAAGTCTGAAATTGGCACCGGTAACTAAAAAGTTGCGATATGGGCATGTGATACGGATGAATGAAGAAAGTGGCACCGATAACTGAAAAGTTGTGGTATGGGCATGTGATACGGAAGAATGAGGAAAGTGGCACCGATAATTGACAAGTTGTGGTATGGGCGTGTGATACGGATGAATGAGGAAAGTGGCACCGATAACTGAAAAGTTGTGGTATGGGCATGTGATACGGATGAATGAGGAAAGTGGCACCGATAACTGAAAAGTTGTGGTATGGGCATGTGATACGGATGAATGAAGAAAGTGGCACCGATAACTGAAAAGTTGTGGTATGGGCATGTGATACGGAAGAATGAGGAAAGTGGCACCGATAATTGACAAGTTGTGGTATGGGCTTGTGATACGGATGAATGAGGAAAGTGGCACCGATAACTGAAAAGTTGTGGTATGGGCATGTGATACGGATGAATGAGGAAAGTGGCACCGATAACTGAAAAGTTGCGGTATGGGCATGTGATACGGATGAATGAGGAAAGTGGCACCGATAACTGAAAAGTTGTGGTATGGGCATGTGATACGGATGAATGAGGAAAATGTCGTCGTAAGGAAAGTTTTGAGGATAAATGTCGACGGCTATAAGAGTAAGGGAAAACCAAAGAAACGATGGATGGAATGTGTGAATGATGATATTATTATGGTTAGAAAGGAGAATAATAAGGAGATAACGCAACGCAACGCCGCCGCCGCGGCCGCCCCGACTAACGCAATAGATAAAGCGATTGCTCCAGTACTATTTGTACTGATCTTAGAACTATCTCTACCGACTGCCATTGTAACGATATACAGGGTTATTGGTAAAACATTAACAACCTCTTAAGAGGTCATTGTACTCATCATTATGAATAACTTTTAATGGGACCAAACCTAAAACCGCGAAAAAAAATCAGCTGTTCCCTACATTTGTGTTCGTATAACTCGTCAAAATGTAGGGAACAGCAGTTTTTTTTTTCGCGATTTCAGGTAGCTGGAGCAATCGCTTTATCTATTGAGACTATGATTAGATAGACGAGGCATTAAACTGTCGGCAAGCTCGATCACTGTTGAAGAAATATCTCTAGGAACACTTGTTTAGTCACGCAAGTGTTCCTAGATATATTCTTAATATATATAAATTACGTGTCACGATGTTTGTCCGCGATGGACTCCTAAACTATTTAACCGATTTTAATCAAATTTTACACCGTGTGCAGTTTGATCCAACTTTAAAGATAGGATAGCTCACATCTCCATTATAATCGCAATATTATTTTATTGCAAATTATTTGTCTACCACAGCAACGCGTGGCCGGGTCAGCTAGTTAGTACCTATATAATTTGTAAAAGACGAAATGTGAGGACTATCGGTAGCCCCCTTTATTCTCTAGCGGCCTTATTACAAAACAAGGTTTATCTTTAGAGCCAATTATAGACCATCGAGCCATTTTTAAATTTTGTAATATAAGTAATCAAAGTTAAAGTTCTTATTACAAAAACTGACATTAAACCCGAGTCTAAGTTGTCAATTTTGCATAAAGAACTTTACGTTTGTCTGAATAAAGTTCAAAATACAGCAATTGGCTCGAAGTTTTAGGCTAGGTTTAAAGTTAGAACTCGTTTTGTAATAAGAGGAAGACGGTAGCTGTTTTCTCGAAAAAGAAAAAAGAGAATTGTTTATTCTGCACAAATATAAATAAGAAAAAGCTGTTTATAGTCCTGCTATGTTTAAAGCTTAAGATTTCCATGAAAATCTTGTTCTAGATAGGTCTATAAGGATAAGGACCATTTATCCTTAAGTAGTTTTATAAGGTTAAAGAACATTGGTTTAAAAATATTCATGTGCAAAACCAGTACTTCCAGTAACCTTAAATATGTACACAGATGTAGATAAGCTGATTTATAATTGACGTACCTACCTACAAGTAACATTGTTGTTATAAAAACAGGTTTCTTTAAAAATAATGAACATTCTGATAACTTTGTCGCGACCCGGAACCAGATGGTAAATGAAAACCAGCACCCTAATTGCGCACACTATTAATGACAATCTCAATAATTTTGAAGGATATTGCTAATCCATAGATTCATATGTACTAAAAAATTTATCCGCTCAACAACTTAAAGAACGCAATGAATGTTGTTGAACTGTCAAAATGGAAGCCATTCCTAGTGTTAGTGTGTTACGCAAACTACCCGCAGTCCGGAGACCAACACAAACCGCGACGTCAACAGCAAAGACTGAAGACTGAAGAATGTAATCTTAAGAACTATTATGTATTACCCATATTTGCAAAATTCTATTCTATTCTATTCTATTCTATTCTATTCTATTCTATTCTATTCTATGCTATTCTATTCTATTCTATTCTATTCTATTCTATTCTATTCTATTCTATTCTATTCTATTCTATTCAGCTGATGTCAGTTATCCTGATCTTACTGAGGCACAACTAGATAAACTTGAGCGACTTCAAAACTTTTGCATAAGATTTATATTTGGCCTGCGCAAATATGATCACATATCAGAATTTCGTACAAAGCTCAAGTGGCTTCCTATACGTCTTCGCCGGAATTCTCATATCTTGTTTCAACTCTACAGTATTTTGTTTAATCCTAAAACCCCCACTTATCTTAAAGAACGTTTCAAGTTCCTTCATGACACACATAATAGATATCTGAGGTCAT
The DNA here is from genome assembly GCA_927399505.1 of Luperina testacea. Taxonomy (NCBI): domain Eukaryota; kingdom Metazoa; phylum Arthropoda; class Insecta; order Lepidoptera; family Noctuidae; genus Luperina; species Luperina testacea. The sequence continues at coordinate 16,826,622 of OV656770.1, read as the reverse complement.
CGGAAAACCTGAGACTAGAGATGCCGATGCATTCCACCAGTTTTTATGACAAATCTTTTACTGTTCAAGCAGTACGGTTATGGAATGACTTGCCCGTGTCGGTAAGGCGTGCTCAATCTTTGTCCACGTTTAAAATTATGGTAAAAGAGCACTTTCTCTCTCCTTAAACATCATCATTATATTTTCTCTGCTACTGTTTCATGTTTACTATTATATGGATATATTTATATGTATGTGTATATATTTATTTAGTTTAGTATAATATGCTATATGTATGTATTTATTGTATTATGTAAATGCTACACCGCGGACTACCTACAGTATTTGTCTGTCCTTCCCCTTTTTAAATCCATCCTAAGGTTGTCTTTAAAAGATCGCTCTTAGCGATAAGACCGCCCATTGTGTCACCCTTTGTACAGTTTCTATATTTATGTCTGTAATTTATTTGGTGTACATAATAAAGAGTATTCTATTCTATTCTATTCTATTCTATTCTATTCTATTCTATTCTATTCTATTCTATTCTATTCTATTCTATTCTATTCTATTCTATTCTATTCTATTCTATTCTATTCTATTCTATTCTATTCTATTCTATTCTATTATATTCTATTCTATTCTATTCTATTCTATTCTATTCTATTCTATTCTATTCTATTCTATTCTATTCTATAAAGACAGATCAAAATTGGGACTGTATCCAATCGTCTCGACGAGTCACAACCAAAAATGCTGAAAGTGGTTCTAGGTCTAGGCAAAATGGTTATAGTCATGCCCCCTATTACGTGGGCCATACAACACAATTGGCGGCAATATGTAGGTGTGTTAGTGGATAGGTACTATCCGGGAAAAAAGTGCGTGAAATTGTGTAAATTCAAGACAGCAGAAAGAAATGATGAAGCATGACATGGCAAGATCCGATAAAAACTTGCAACGAAAGGTACAACCACGGAAATCTATCCATCTACTAATAAATCAAGCCGAAGATTTTATTTGTTTTTTTTTTTTGTTTGTATGTTGAACGCGCTAATCTCTAGAACTACCGATCAGATTTAAAAAAATCTTTTTGCATCTGATAGCCCAATTATTGAGGAAGATTATAGGCTACTTAACATTACGCTAAAACTCTTAGGAGCTGAGCAAAAAACAAAAAAGTCGGAAAGAACGCTAAGCAAAAACGAAGTAAAAGCGCGTGCGGGCGATTAGATGCGACGCGGTGGCTCGGGTGCCGAAATTTCACGCGGACGAAGTTGAGGGCAGAAGTTAGTCATTCATAAGACTCATGATGATGATACATAAGATTCTTATAACACACTGAATGTCCTGATACAAGTGTCAGCTTAGCCTGAGAAAGGTGCTTGAGCTAAGTACATCGTAAAGATAGGATATCATCAGTAGTACACTGTTTGTGCGTGCAATTGGATACTAAATAATGTATATCATACTGTCTGTTAGGGTTGTCTGCGATAATAAGTGAATGTGTTCGTCGAGTGATTGGGTCGGTATCATGTGTATTTTACTCCTGGTTTACAGAATCGGAATCATGTGTTAGATGCGTTTTTAAATCCATTTACTTATTGCCAGATTACCTTTTAGTAACCATAACAATCTGCCTAGACTTTATCCAACTGTGTTGAGGTTTGGTTACCAGTCTAACCGGATGCAGCTGAATACCAGTATTTTACATGGAACGGCTGCCTATCTGACCTCCACAACCCGGTCACTGGGTAACACAATAACCCTTGATAAGACTGGTTGTCAGACTTTTGCGCTTCTGACTACCAGTAACGACTATCAAAGATCCACGAATGACAGCCGGGACCAACGGCATTTCCGAGACATGGAGGTGTCTCGATTTGTAATTTATGGTCACCCATCCACAAACTGACCGCGGCAAGCGTAGCTTAACCTTCGTTCGAGCCGTGCGGCTGTTATTATTTAGCTAGGATCCCCTCCTAATAATAACCATGTACAGACGCCAGCACATCAAGCTACCCGAAACTGTCAAATTATCCCAATCAACTTTAAACCTTATATGTCCCATAACTAAAAAGCACTTCTGTTCACAGGTTTTAAAGGCCAAGTACTTTATCGGTTCGATGAATTTATCAATCATCATCATTGGTTCTACGGTTAATATGACCGGCCCATTGCCACTTCAGATTTCTTATTCTGTGAGCTATGTTAACAACTTTGGTTCTCTGCCAGATCACCTCATTCCGGATTCTATACTGGTCACGAATCCAATCATCATCATCATCATTTTAGCCGAAAGACGTCCACTGCAGGACATAGGTCTCCCCCAAGCACCTCCACTTAGACCGGTTCTGTGCTTCTCGCATGATTGGAACAAGATGTCCCTTTCAATTTAGCTGGACTCCACCCCATCTGAAATAACCATGTAATGTACGGACGCCAGCACAACAACCTACTACAATCTGTCAGATTTCTTTAATAGATTTTCAACTTTGTCGTTAAAGCATACCCAACTAACATTTAGGCGCTAAGACAAGAGTTATAGTAAATCTATTAGAGCGCTTACCAGATTCTAAAGTTATAAATGAGTGAAGAACACAGAACCGGTCTAAGTGGAGGTGCTTGGGGGAGACCTATGTCCTGCAGTGGACGTCTTTCGGCTAAAATGATGATGATGATGATTGGATTCGTGACCAGTATAGAATCCGGAATGAGGTGATCTGGCAGAGAACCAAAGTTGTTAACATAGCTCACAGAATAAGAAATCTGAAGTGGCAATGGGCCGGCCATATTAACCGTAGAACCAATGATGATGATTGATAAATTCATCGAACCGATAAAGTACTTGGCCTTTAAAACCTGTGAACAGAAGTGCTTTTTAGTTATGGGACTCTAAGGCCTGTTGCGCCGTGCAAAATTTCTAAACGTGACATTAGCAGTCGATATCTGCGTGGGGACTGACGTACTTGTCTTTTAATCTTTTGTCTCCTAATCTTATCAAACTTAGGCTGTGATCTGTGCATCTTGCATGTGCAGCACGCACGTGAGATCTCGTTTTTTTTTTTTATATTGCTACCATCTTATCATTTCCAGCGGCCAAGCAGTGTTGCTGTGTTCCGGTTTCAATGTGCCTGTGTAATCACAGGGAAGAGACAACTCGCTGTCTCTGGAGGCAACGCTTCCGAGAAGCCTGTTGCACTATGTGCATAAACGACGGTGACCATCAGGTGGTAGACTTGTTCCATGTATGCCATCGAATAAAAAAAAGCTGTACTTGGATTGTCGACGGTAAAATTTATTTTATTTGACCCAAAAATTCAGCAGCTACCTTGAACTACCTACCTACCTACTACCTTGAACCGACGCAGGTGTACTTTTTCTATTAGGGTTCCGTTCCCAAAGGGTAAAAACGGGACCCTATTACTAAGGCTCCACTGTCCGTCTGTCACGAGGCTGTATCTCATGAACTGTGACAGCTATAGACAGTTGAAATTTTCACAGATGATGTATTGCTGCTGCCGCTATAACAACTAAAAATAGAATAAAATAAATATTTAAGGGGGGCTCCCATACAACAACCGTGTTTTTGTCGGCGTTTTTGCCTTGTCCGACTCGCACTTGGTCAGTTTTTTGTTTAGAAGCTATTGCCTCATCGATCTATCATTTAGGTTTTACCTACACATTTTTATTTACGTGTGGTTTTGAGATATGTTATGTTAGCAATATGCATATAGGTAGATACTTTAGCATTGAATGTAATTTTATCCATAATTGATGAGATGTTAAATCAAATAATACAAAAGCCATTGGTAGACAAGCTGATTATTACTAACAATTTGTTTCAAGACTGCGTAGAACGCACTCATAGTGCTTGCCGCACCACGTACAGCGAAGGGTTCCGTGGATGGATAATACTATATTATAATAAATACTTCTCGAAAAAAATATGAAAAACCAAGTTATTTCTGCGGTTGTAACCGAAAGTAACCCATATCTCCGAAAACTATTGACTGCAATAGCGAAGTCACTTGGAAATATCTTTTTAGTTAATTAAAACCTAAATTGAATCATTTTTTTCATCCCTCAGTTTACATTTATGGGAAGTGCGTGTATATGAAAAAATATTTGGGGTGCCTTATATTTTTTTTTCGTAGTTTCACTACACCATTTGCTAGCATTGCACAGTATACACCTTATTTCTAATTTCAAGTAAAATGTACGTGTTACATCAAGACTGACTGACAGACGTACCTACATGACGAACGATCTATAAGGGTTCCGTTTTTGCCAATTGGTTACGGAACCCTAAAGATTGCTGCAATTTATGTTATTATATTTTTTGTTTAAACTGTATTACATAAGTAATTCTACTAACCGAAAGCAACAAAAATGCTCAACCGGACAGAACTAGAAACAAGACATTGACATGATCATGGGCGTAGCCACACTGGGGCAAGCTGGGGCGCTTGCCCCACCCTGGCTCTGACAAGAAAAAAATACGGAAATATTAATGCATTGAAGGAAATGGAAGTGGCGGATCTGATCAAAATTTCGGAAATGCAATTTTATCCCAGCGTAAAAACTGTGGTCGCTACTTTTCTTTGAAAATATAAACCTCTAAATTTACAGATTAACAAATTGGCATAGGCGCAGAGCCCAAACGGCTCAAGATACAAAAAATTTACCGGGGGAGGGGGGGATAGGTTGACTGCTGCCCCACCCTCAGCCCAAGGCTGGCTACGCCCATGGCATGATTGATGTTTTATAAAATATTGATTGTCATGGATAACATGGATTCGAAGAACGTGCAATAATTCTGTGAATCAAAGTGTCAATAGAGGCTCGTGACCACCCAGTATCCGTGTGTCTGCGAAGTCTCGGATGTCAGAAGAACATCAATTAACTTGAATAACAGTATACAACAAATTGTATTGTACGCAAAATACGCGCATTGACGTGGAGTTGCGGACACCAGCCTGTATTACCTATTACCTAACAATATATACAACAAATTACTGTACAGTACCCGGCGATAAATATTGCACATCGACCTTTTTACACAAAACCATTTTATACAAAGAATAAAAATAATTATCAAAAGAAGCAAATCATAATTGTTTTAACAGCTCCTAATAGATACCGGACTGTTTGTATTTCGTGCGACAGAGATAACGCTGAAATTAGCCGATTGTCTCTTTCCAAAGGTCGATGCGCAATATTTATAGTCGGGTACTGTAGTTGGTTTGGAGTTCTCGATGGTCAATCAATCAACTCCATCTATCGCAGTCCACTGCTGGACATAATCCTGTCCCAGGCTGCGCCACAACACTATGACCTGCGCCGTCCGCATCCAGTCTGTCACAGCCACCTTTTCAAGGTCGTCGGTCAAGACAAGTCAAATAGTCTTTTTTTTTTTCAAGATGGGAAATCATCAAATGACCCTCCCCCCCGCTCTGGGTGGAGCGGAAGAGAGCGTCAGACTCTTACTGACTAAAACCCACCCGTGTTCCTCCTTAGCCCTATGCCAGCGGTAACCCTTTCGGACAAACCCGCTGACCCGGCAGGCTTCGGCCCTATCGGGTCCCTTCAAAAGATGCTGACATCTCTATGAGGCGCGCGTGGAACACGTACGCGCCGGCCGGCACGGGCCTGGTCCTGATCGGATGTTGAGCTACCCATTACTCTCCGTCCGCAGGCCCACACCTACGGTGGCCGGGAGTCGTCACGCGGCTCCCGACGCCCGGAGCGTCTCCCGCGGCGGCTGGGATGGGAGGCTCTCTCCCTCAGCGATCCCGCCACCTCCTTCAATTGGTCGTTTCCTATGTAGAAGAGCCGGAAAAAAACTCCACGGTTACCTACTCTTTTTAAAAATAATTGGCTTTTACAATGTTTTCAAATGACAGTAGATATGGGAGGACAGCGTAGGCCTGTCAACAAGTACCAGTAAGATCTAAATTCTACAAGGCCTACAAAGCCCTCATCCTATCTATCAAAAGGATAAAAAAAAAAATTAAATATTAAAACCTACTAAAACCAAGTGATATGATTGCCATTACAACTACGAAGAAGAAAAACAGTGAAAAAGAAGCTTGCACTTCCATAGCATTTTATGATGGTAGGTACAATCAATTCAGTAACCATTTATGTAACTAGTTACGTACGTACCTGTTTGAAGTTACTTCAAGTTATTTTTAACGCAGCGCAGGTAAGTACAATTGACGCCTTTAGCGAATCGTTAAGAAAAAATCATAAAGAACAAGACAATGTATATTAATAACGATGTACTTAAAGCCAGCGACGTACCTGCGACACGCAAGTACCTGATTAAAACGTCTTTCGTTTAACCTACTGTGAATTACCCACTTGAATTCTAGTGATTCACACTAAATCTAATACCTACACGATGTGACAGGATTTAAACAGTTTTTTATCTCGAAAATGTGTTATATTTACTTTGACTTTATACATCTTTATAGGTAAGAACGGTCAGCGGTCATTGTTTACTCATGTAATGTATTATACGAGTACGTATTGAAAGGTCTTCATTGCTGTGTATTTCGCAAAGAATGCCCAAATTGTTCCAATGTGAGTGCGCGTGAATGGCAGGTCACTTGGATCATACGTGAAGACATGACGGGTTAAAAGATCACTATTGTGCAAAAATGGGGACACGCAACACTCGAAGATTTAATTCTGGCCGAGCTATAGACTTACTTATCTTTCAAATTAAAGGACTGACCGATTGACCCATGTCACCTTGGCTGCAAATTGTAAGGTCACCCCAAGTTTTTAGCTAAGAACCATTCGGCCTCATCCATCCACGGTCATTATACAGTATGGTGGCAGCGAGGGCTCCAGTGGAAACTGCGCTATCAGCAAAGCTATTCACAACCACTCGATACGCTTCCGTACCTTATCGAACATCAATCAATGTTATCGTAGGAGTCGTCTAAGCGCTATTCACAAGTCCAAAACCCGTCATTTTTGTCAGTTTTATCAAATAGACGAGCGATTCTTACGACAGCTCTTTGCTGTCGGGGGCGAGGCAAATCAGGTTATCGAAATGTGTCATTTTCGATACGTAAAGGCGCGATTAAACGACGCGGGCTAGCCCGATCCTACGCGAGCCGAGCCGTCCGTGGAGATGCGGCTCGGCTAAATACGGACGCAAGCCTGCTCGTTTAAACGACGCGGGGTAGCACGATCCTACGCCAGCCGAGCCGTCCGTGGCGGCTACACATCGCGCTGTTGAACCGAGCTGTCCGCTTGTCGCGCGCTCTGTGACATCTGTTTAGACGGCGCGTATTAACACAAGCCGAGCCGCAGATGGCGCGCGCGCCTTTGATCTGTGTCGAGAAACCGACAAGTGATGGATCGTGCGAACTTTGCCGAGCCGCGCCGAGCGCAGTTGTTTACACAGCGCGTGGCGCGGCGAACCACGAGCGGAGCCAGGCTCGGCTCGCATGTTTGCGCGCCGTTTAAACGCCGCTTAAGCCTGTCGAATGGTAGTGAATAGCTATACAGATCGTTCCAATCATTTTCGCCTACCACAGTTCACAGCTGGACATAAGCCTCGCCCAGGCTGCGCAACAATACTCCGTCCTCCGCCATCCGCATCCAGTCTGTCCTATTCACCTTTTTAAATGTGATCGATCTACCTAGCTGGGGGTCGTCTCACACTACGCTTGCCAATTCGCGGTCTCCACTCTAAGAATCGTCTGCTTCACCGGCCATCATGTTCCCTTCCCAATTTTACCCGCCAATGAGTGACTTTACAGCTAAGTATTATTAGGTACTAAAAGCATCAGTAACTCACATGCTGTTTTGCTGTCGGTCGTAAAAGATCGTAGCTCCACATCCTCGCCTCTTCCAAGCATCTCATTTGCAAGAAATGTATGATAACTTCGGTGGAACATCGTCGTCCAAAACATCGTGCAATACAATAATGACATCAGTTTAACGTTGATGTTTAAATTTTTTTTATAGGAAACTATGAGGAATAACTATTACCTATTTGCAACGAACTTTTTATAAGAATGTGATTCTCCTTGTTTGTCTATCCTACTACAAAGACAATAAAGTAATTCTAATAGGTATGCCATTTTCCCTCCATAAGCTTGGCAGATAACTTGGCTTAGTTTTTCCCCTTACTGCATCATGAATACCAGAACCTCCAAAAAATTCTAAACTATTTTAAAATTGGCACATCGACGCGCAAACTGTAACCACGAATTCAGGACATATATTTTGGTGTTGACCGCGTAGTTATTGCACTTTTCCATGAAACATCAGATTTTTTTTTCGATAATCGACGAAAAATGTTAACGCAGGGTGTTCAGAATCATATTATTGAATTCATGGTAACAGGTTGCGCTCGATGTCTCTGCCAGCCTGTATTATGTTCCACATTGAACTGTTGCATGAAAAAGTAAAAACAGATTTGGGTTAATTCAGCGTTCCAGCAAGAAGTGATAAGCTGTTATGCGCCTGCATGTTTAAAAGGCGTTCGGTTTTAGCCTGCATTTACGAGTACGTCTTCACGTTGGTATAGTCAACCGCTCATCGAAAATCGCCCTTACATTAAGGAGCTGGCAATGTTAAATTATGTGATTTTTTTTGTTTTTTTACATATTTCGGGACCCTGGGGACCTGGACCTTTGGAAAGCGTATCAGGGGCCGAAGCCAACTCGCAGAGGCCTCTTAGACAATTTTAAATGATAAGGATCCCTTTATGCACTATGCAAGTGCACCCAAGGACAACCCCCGGTTGGTGGAGGACTATTGCAGAACATGAGAACAAAATATATTGAGCTACTATGGAAGGACTGTAATATTTCCCCTGCCTGACCAATGATAATAGAATATTCCTATTAATTATGTCCTTAATTTCATTTAAACCCCTATAAATTACATTTTTAAATATTTTTATAAACAAAAAGATAATTAAAAAAAACATTTAAAAAAATAGTAGCCCGCCGGTATCGGGAACACGGTCCAAGTTACCGGCGGTCAGGGCTCCAGAGAAAGGAACCTCCTAACAATGCGAGCCGTGTCCAGAAGTACCGGTTTCTGAATCAAGCCCTTGATCCAGCTGCCCAACGAGAGCCTCGGGTGTTGGTCGAGGCTCTTGGCTATTAACCCATTGGCTGTCACGACTATCGGCACAATGATCGCTGAGTCCACATCCCACATGTCGACAACCTCGCGAGCCAAGTCAAAATACTTGATCTGTTTATCTTTCTCGGCTTTCACGAGGTTCTCATCATGCGGGATCGATCCACCACCACTATATCAGGCTAATTGGCAACAATAGTCCTGTCAGTGATGATGGATGGATCCCAGAACAATGTGATATTACGATTTTCGAGAACTGGGTCGGGCACATAGCATAGGTACCTGTAGTACGGCACCTCCGATTCCACAAGGCTGTATTTCAAAGCAAGCTGCTGATGGATTATCCTGGCTACAAGGTTGTGTCTATGCAAGTACTCTCCGTTAGCCAGACGAAAACACCCGGAGATGATATGCCTCATTGATTCCCCCAGCCGGTGACATGCCCGACAGATGTCAACCGCGCCGTCTTTGTGAATTATTATTATTATCATGTGCGGTTTACTTCTTCATAAGCACACCAACGACACGCATCAACGACAGAGGCAATTGCAAGCTCTGCTCCCAGAATTTGGCTACGACCTTGACACCTTCAGTAGCGTTACTCGCTTACACTGTCTTGTACTTTATAGATTCCATTTCCTCCAAATATAATCTTTAAGATGGGTTCAAATCATAAATATCTGTCACTTGTCACTTCCTTGAAACACATGATATCATAGTGATATCACAGTGTTCTAGTATCAGCTAACTGATATCGTTGATATTTCTTCATATCTGTTGATGGTGTATGCGTGTTGTACTCAGGTTTATCTAAAGGCTTATGTGTGTTTTGAACTGTTCTCCATCTAAATCCAACTTCCTTCTTTGATTATTTTTTGTTTTACGAGAGAACGGGTAAAAAACACATTGGGTCTCCCTTTAAAGGCTCCTTCAAATAGGCGCGACACAACACGCTACAAAAGGCACCACAAGTCCTGGTGGTGCCTTTGTGTCGCGCTCGATTATATCGCGTGTCGCGCCTGTTTGTAGGAGCCTTAAATCTTCCAGTAGAGTATAAGATGCTTCTTTCCATGGCATATCATTATTTTAATAGTTATTCTTTTCTCATACTTATTTAATTGATTGATTACTGGAGTAGCGGTAAGGGCCGCGACTTAGGAGTTGTAGGTCTTGGTACGAACTTCGACACCACTACTCCCAAAACGGTAAAGGAAAACATCGTGAGGATGTCCTAGAACCAAAAATTCCATGACATGTGACATCTACCATCCCATACTGGGCCCGAGTCACCTAGTGGTGGATCATGGCCCACTCCCTCTCATCGAGACGAGGCAAGTGTCCCAACAGTGGGAACACTGGGAAACAGTATAGGCTGATTACGCTATGCTTATTTAGCTTTTAAGGGCCTGTGCACACCACGTTTTTTAAACGCGCCGTTGACGCGCCTTTTAGAAACATGCATCGACGGCGCGCTTTTATCCTACAGAAAGGTCTACAGGCTGCGTTTGACTCGCGTGCGTATCGCGTCTGTATCACTACAAACAAACGCGCGGCAACGGCGCGTTTAAAAAACGTTGTGTGCACAAGCCCTTAATCGTAATTAAGGCTTTTTGTTCATTAGAATCAGTAACACAACTTGTTAAGTTAGTATAATTCCAAAATGTCAAGATTTCATGAAATAGTCATTCTGTGGGATTACTTATTGGTCTTAGAGAGTTGTGTTGATGACTTTAATGATTATAATTCTGTAAATACATATTTGTTACGGCCGCGAATCATATTTTAATCAACGTACAACTTAATACTGACCAGCAAATTGCAAAAACCTAAAAAAAATTGAATTTCGCGGGCTACCCTGGCGCTTTCGCCTTAAGAACATACTTTGTTCACTTAGCGAATAAATACATAACTAAGATAAGGTACCTAGTCCTGCCGGTCGATTCTGTAAAAATCTCACCGTGAAAATTTAGGTGAAGTGAGTTTGTTTTTGCTAGGAATTGACACTATTGACAGTTCACTCCACGCTCACTTCACCTAAGTTTTCACGGTGAGATGGTTACAGAATCGCACTGCAGTAGCTAAGTTTTCGTTTAGATATCGATAACCATCGCGTCTGCGGAGTTTAGCTAGACAATTTAAAATAACCCTGTATGCGAAGTTTAGCTAGACAATTTAAAATAACCCTATATATGGAATCATCGAACCGAAGAAGATTAAGCTAAATGCTTCAACATTCGAATAGGTACTTAATTCGGCTTTTTTATTTCCCAATTTCGGTACCTACTCTTCGGGATCTCCCCCTCGATGAACTCATCTAATAGGTCATACCTACCTACCCAAAGAGAATAATCCTTATACATACTCGACATCACCATTGTGTACTCTAATTGTATATTAAAACCGCAGCTCATCATATCATCAAGGTGAATTATTATCAACAACAACGTTCAGAAGGTAGGTACAAAAACGGCTCAACCGCGGGTACCCTTCATTTTTTGTTGAAGCGAATCAGTCTCAATAATTTTATATTTAACTTGGAACCGCAAACCTTGACTTTCTTCCGGTCAATAGAACCTGTAACCCTTCTTCCTTCTTAATAAAATTACTTTACCTTTATAGCCTACCGTACATTCGCGATTTATTTGCCAAAAATGTAAACAAATGTTAATGGAAAAATAACTTTAATTCTTACACAATAAAGTTCAGTTTACGGTACAACGTCAAACATTTTTATATCTTTGTCAATATAATGCTAGTCACTCAAATAAAGTAGATTTAATTTGAAATATGTAGATTAGGGGTGTGCAGCACTGCGCACTTTTACTTTAAACATATTATATATTATTTTCTGCCCGCGGCTTCGCCCGCGTGGATGTCGGAAATTATACCACAGGAACGTGCTACCGGGACAAAAAGTAGTATAATACATGTGTACAAAAATAGTATATCATTCCCCAGAATGCCACCACCACCAGGTGGTTGTATCACCTTACCAAATGTACCTAATCGAAATCCGTTCAGTGGTTTAGGCGGAATGAGGTAACATACAGAATTACAGACAGAGTTAGGTACTTTTTACTTAATTTATAGTATTGGTATGGATTTCTATAGGTCAAGAAGTCAGGGTAAGTTCAGTTAACTTATCTGAAGATTTATTTATTTATTTATTTATTCTTTAATTAAAACGGTTTACAACCAATTACAGATATTAAAGACAGTTTACACATACACATAATAGATTAAATGTAAGATCAACATGCGATACGGATACCGCGTGGGTAGAGTCAATAAACCTATTATATATCTATAACATTATGATGACAGGTTTAGTAAAGAATTTTATTGAAAGAAAATATATGAAATACTAGGAGCGCCCCTGGTTTCACCCGCATAAGTGTGGATCCCGCTCGATTGAAAGAGACGTAGCGCCATCTATTATCATTATAAAGTTATTTTTGTTTTCCTCGGGAACAGCACTATTTTTCGGGATGAAAAAATGTCCGTTTCGGTACCCCTTACAACGTGTATGCAAAAGTTCAGGATGATCGGTTCAGTGGTTTAGGCGTGAAAAGGTAACAAGCAAACAAACAAACCTACTTTCGCATTTATAATATTACTAGCTTCCGCCCACGGCTTCACCCGCGAGGTATGTCGATAAAAACTATCCTATGTCCTTCCCCAGGATGCAATCTATTTCTCTGCCAAATTTTATCGAAATCCGTTCAGTGATTTAGGCGTGAAAAGGTAACATACAGACAGACAGAGTTACTCTCGAATTTATAATATTAGTATGGATTAGTTAGGATTATAAATAAAAAAGTACGCACGTCCCTACCTACTCCGGAAGACGCAGCGTTAGAAGGTCTCCCACAAGGCGGAACGATGACCTAGTGAAGCACAAGACTAGTTGATGTAGCGACGCTTGAAGAGCAAGGCCTATGTTTGTTCAGTAGTGGACGTCTTTCGACTGAATAGTGATGCTGATGATGATACCTACTGCGATATTCAGCTGCATCCAGTTAGACTGGAAGCCGCCCGTAACATAATTAGGAAAAAGCTAGGCAGTAACGATGATACTGCTATAGTGTAATCAATCATTGTTTTTGCGATGCTAAAAAGATGATCAATAATATGGCTCATCTTCGAGCCATATTATTGATCATCTTTCTAATTAAGAACTAGGATGACAGCTGACAAAGATGTATGGAAAAGAAAGCAATCTACACTAACCCAAATATTGTAAAAGAGTAGGAGAATGGTGATGATTATAATGATGCTCAAAAAGAATACTAGCGCTGAGGTATTTTTTTTTCAAATATGTCAATATCAGCTGAGATAGGAGCCTATTTGGCTTTTTTTTTTTGTTGTTTTCACTACTTTGTTAGTTTTAACTAAGATTTAAACTTAAAAATTTAAATGTTTTTATTGTTATATTGAATGTTCTTTTTTATTGTTAGTGCGTGTCCAAAATAAAAGATTTTTCTTTATTCCTTTCAAGTCTGAATCCGCGTCAAAAATTTCTGCCATACTTAACTTATAATCATGGGAATATCTACTCAAATCGCTTTTAATTGGCATTTTTGATTGAGCATCGACCAAGAATATTTTGCGTACCTATCCCTGGAGCAAAACAATTCAATGCAAATCCTTGGCAGAGATTGGCAAACCATGGTCTCAATCGGCAATCCTATTATTTACCACCACAATAATTAGCTCTGAACGCTCCGTGCTCAGTATCATAATTTTAAGTACTTAATCGGCTTTTGTCTTTCACCTGATGGTACCTATAATAATACCAGCCCTTGATACCTACAGAGCAGATCATCATCACTTGCTTCACGCTATCTACCAGGGCTACCGCGTACCGGAAGACGCAGCGTTGGAAGGCCTCCCAGAAATCCTTCGGATGGTATCTATAATAATACCAGCCCTTGATACCTACAGAGCAGACACGAGCATTGATCAACACGATCAATGCTATCAATCATCATCACTTGCTTGATGGTATCTACCATGGCTACCGCGTACCGGAAGACGTAGCGTTGGAAGGCCTCCCAGGAATCCTTTGGATGCGAGAAGCATAGAATTGATGTCGAATTGCGAAACACACTAACAGTAGAATTGGCTTTCCTTTCGACAGTTCAACAACTTTCATTGTGTTATTTACGTAGTTGAGCAGACAAATTTCTCGAACATACGAAGCAATGTATTAGTTAGCGTCTTACGCAATTACCCCGCAGGTGAATGAGCACCGGTTCCTATATCCTTCCCTCTGGTTTGTCCCGAAAGATAACAAACTCATAGCACTTTTTTCGATTAAACCATTTAAAGGCACTTTTAAATAAAATTGTCAAGGAGTCGGTTGTGTCAAAAACATGAAGTTATTTGCCCATTTCAAAGCGTAGTAGGTTTCCATGGAGAAGAACGGCGAAGAAACTCCATGGACACTCTTTTAACAGAGCAACAATGTAAGAATTCCACGGAGAACAGTGAAATTCATCACACAGACACGCAAACGTAGGTGCTCTATTGATTGTTTGTCTGCACCAAACATACACCCGGCATATACACAGTTATTTAGTTCCAAGAAACTCATATGTCCAACAAAATGACACATGTTTTAGCTATGTTATTTGTTGTGTGATTGTTAGCAATCTCTAAAACAAATGAACAATATCATCTCTTCATAATGGAAACAAACATACATATTTCTGCTGTTTGATTTTTATTTTGACTAACAAAATATTTTAAGGTGAGTATAAAGAGCAATGTTCTCACCACATCACACAGCGTCAAAACAAGATAGTGTAGGTAATTAATGTGTCCTGACTTTTGCGGTGCTATACTTACTGTAAAAATCTCACCGTGAAAACTTAGGCGAAGTCAGAAGTGAGCGTGGAGTGAGCCGTTCAATAGTGTCAATTCCTAGCAAAAACAAACTCACTTCACCTAAGTTTTCACGGTGAGATTTTTACAGAATCGACCGGCTGACGTATAAACAGCTGAGGTGTAGGTATATGGTAAAGAAATAGACTATGAATTGGGTGTGATCTAGAAATCCGATATAATATATCTCTAAGGAATTTATTTTTCTGATTCCGAAGGTAGTTGCAGCGAATACACATATCAATGCAAGTGAAATTGGTGGAGTTTAATGGTTCAGAATCCTGCAAGCAAGCAGTGTTGTTAAAAGGTATCTCTTGGGCCGACCGTCCGGACTTCAATTTCAATCTTCATTATTGTATCAAGTCCTTTTTTAATCTTGCCTTTGAAAATTCGTCAGAAGCCCGAAAGTCTGACGGACAATCTTACCAAGGGTTATCGTATTACCCAGTAACTGGGTTATGGAGATCAGATAGGCGGTCACTCCATGTAAAATACTGGTATTCAGCTGAAGCGGTTTGACTGGAAGCCGACCCCAACATTGAGAAAAGGCTAGACAGATGATGATGATGATCTAGTCCTCATTTATAAAAAAAAAAAGTTCATTAACTACGGCAAAAATCAGCTCCACAGTAATGTTGCATGTTCGCAACTCAAATATTCACTACCACACCTTATTTGTCTGAAACCTCTCAACACTTATCTCCCGACACACTTGAACTAATAAACCCGTTAGGAACTGCAATTCTTCTCAACCAATGAGAACTTCGTATTCATTCACGCCCTCGTCTCATGAGTGTCATGACAGCTCGCAGTGCGGTCCATGCCTGTCTCACAGTAGTGTCACAGAAATATCATAAAATGATAAAAGTAATCTCGCTAATGCTATGACAAATAGGAATCTAAATCCTTTGTAGCCGTGCCTTCGAGTTATGTTATGTGACATAGGGTTAGCACATATGTTTTTGTTTCATTTTATTTAACTTTTAGGAGCAGTGGTGGCCCACTGGTAACAGCCTCGAATTACGAGTAGGCCGAACCCAGGCAGGCGATTTACTTTGTGTAGGTAAGTAATTTCATCACCACTTCTCTTAAAACGGTGAAGGAAAACATCGTGAGGAAACTAAATAGACCTAGACTCCTAGAACCAACAATTCGAAAACATGTGACATCTACCAACCAGCACTGGGTCTGCCCACTCCCTCTCGAAGAGAGGCGGCTTGTGTCCCAGCAGTGGGAAAATTGTAGACTCATTATGTTTATAACTGTTTGTTTTTGAACAGAGAAAGAAGGACCAACAGACAAGAATAATTCACATCCAGCCTCTTCCAGTCATTTTCTTCTTTGTCCTTTTATGCTCGGTTCCTATAAACAAAAACGATGGTTTTGCTTACCAATAGTAGCATTTTCTTGTTGCCAAACTGGGAATATATAGATCCGTAAGCTAATTGTACCTGTGATAGCTGCTTCCATAGTTATGGGTCTACTATGCAACGCTCTGAGGTCTTTGCTTCATTATTGGTAAAGATAAAAGAGTCTTAATTTTAACCTTTAACTGTCCGTATGTTATAGGAATCGGCCATTAATCTATACACGTCCTTTGTTTCACAGTGAGGTTGATATCATGTCTAAGCGGTTGGCTTGAGCCATAGAGTACATTATACGTCGCTGTAAATATGTGAGTACCATGACGTATCTATCAGATAATTAATTTATGTATATGTCATGGTTTCTTTCTAAATTCTTTTACCCATTGTGGAATAGTAATTTTATTTTAGGTGCATCGTCTTCACATATTATTATTATATAATTAATGTATGCCAAATATTATAAAACATTTTAAAAGAGTAACGGTGGAGTGGAGTTTCTTGCCCAATGACGTATTATATATAGACACGTTATCAACCAACATCTCGGCGCTTAAAAACGGCGAAAATACTAGATAACTACTTATACGCGTAAAGAAAGGGAAAGAAAATATGACACCGTACGGCGGGATGTCTGTTGCTAGAGGGAGATAAATAAACATCTTCAGTTACGTCACAGGATAAGTAATAGTCAAATTACATGCTCATTGGTCGAGCGCATGAGTGACGTAGCTATCAGTCACTTCATGCGCCGGCCGCCATTAGACGCAGCGTCGTACAAAATAAAATAAAATAATCTAGTTTTGTAAACTTACGCGTGAAATGACACATTTTTGTCTTTAACTTTTGGGGTATAATTTTTACTTCCTCTGAAAACACACGACGGCATATTTTCTTTATGTTTTGCACAGGTTTTCACATACGATATAAATTAAAAACAAACATACGTCGCGTCGCGTCGCGCGACAGGTTGGTGCGTGACTGAGCGCAATGTGGCCAATTGGCTTCATTTCATGTTGCCATTTTAGAGTGCGGACAACGTATCTATAGTTTTATACATCATTGTTCTTGCCCATTCTTCTCCATACGAAAACTACCTTTTGGAATGGGCGACTAGAATCAATTCTATTTTGTTGTAATTTTTGACGTTAAAAATGCCTTTTATGTGCCTATTTGAAATAAATGCTTTGACTTTGAATTTGCTCCTGCGTCTGAATGGTTGTCTTACATTTATATATACCTAGGTTTGTCAACATCTATATCTATAATTATATACAAAGTCCTGGGGCCTAAAAAGGCCACTATGGCAGAATCATGCAAGGATAACATTATGAATCATAATATGGCGAAGACATTCCGTGTTTTTCTTTTTACGCTTCACTACGTAGGTATAATAAAACGGATTCTGATTGGATTTGAATTGGATTGATTGATATTGTGGCACAGACAAAAAAAAAACTGAAATGTCCTTAACCAATGGGATTTGATACGATTAATTTAACAGTTCACTGTCCATTATGATTCATCAAGTTATCCTTTTATGATTCTGCCAAAGTGGCCGTTTTAGGCCCCCTGACTGACTGATATATTAACGCACAGCCTAAACCGCTGGTCCTAGTGACATGAAATTTGGAGGATATGTTCCTTTAGGTATCCACTAAGAAAGGGTTTTTCGACCCTAAGAGGGTGAATGGGAGGAGGGTGAAATTTCACGCGGACGAAGTCGCGGGCAGAAGCCAGTCCTTGATAATATAACTCAACAATTCAAATAATTTAGACCTTCCCGGTAACTTCAGGAAAGTCTTTTGAGGTCTTTGAGCTGTTTGGCATAAGGCAATCGCTTCCACCAACTAGATGGGTGACCCAAACGGAAAATCCGTCCAGTATTTTTCCAATGCTCCTTCTGGTTTAGAGACTGTATAACTTGAATTATGATAAGTATTATAATGCCTATAAAAGATTCAAAATTCCATAAAAAAAACTAATTTTAGGACTAGGCAACTGAATAATTAAAACTTGTTCTATGCTGTTATGTTGTAAACTATATTATTATTTCCGAGATCTTTATTACAACTTGTTGTACGATATATTATTATTCAATTTAATTGTTATTTATTCTATTTTTGATTAGATGATGTTTTACTGTGTGAATGAGGAATTTAGGATAAGGACATACAAGGATAGAATGTTGATTCTGTAAAAATCGCTCCATGAGAACTTAGGTGAAGTGAGCTGTCAGTAGTGTCAATCCCTAGAATCAGCAGTGCTGTTCTATTGTAGCGGTATCTGCAACGCCACATGCGAACAACACGTCATCCTGACGTCACGCAAAATCCTGCATCTCGCAAGCAAAGTTTACCGCGCAACTAGCATAGATACAACGGCCCGACATGAATCATCGGGCAGTTGCCCGCCAGACACAACACCCGTCTGGTCGGAGGATCCTCCCTTTTCTATAGAGGATGAGTGAGCCTTACATCTTGCTCCTCATACCTCTTTGTTATAAAATACTTGAAAACTTACGTGAAGTGAGCTGTCATTCCACCTGACGCTAGGGATACAATGAGATTTGATTCAATATGCCTACAGAAAACAAGCGAATCTCTGATTAAAGAGACGCTTAGTATACCTAGTGCAATACTGCAATCTTATCTACACATTCCTTAGGTACAATGCCGTGGAAAAGCTCCCAGCGTGCAATCTTTTAGTAATGCAAGGGATTGCATAGCACGCTTGTTGATGTTTCATTGTTACAAATTAACTTCCTAGTATTAAACTATAAATTAGAACAAAAGCTTTACAACACGGTCTAACGAACGTATTGATGACCACCATAGATATAAGAAAGAATGTGTAAAATGTGAAATGTGTTTTTACATTTCTAAGATGAGATGTAAAAAAATATTATTATTATTTCATTTTTTACATAAGCACCATTAAGCGTAACTCACGTACGACTATTAGCAGACTAATACGAGTATTTCGTTGCAAAATCGTGATTACTACCTATCCATACCCATGACAATTATTCAATTAATTTTGATACTATCATGTTGAAATGGCGTGCGGCCCTGTTTTGATACATGGGGGAAAGGGGAAGTGCTAAATATTTTATTTCCTCTGACGTCACTCAGTTGCTTTAGTTATTTATGTAATCGAAGATGCATGTGTTAATAAAATACATTTTATACGGTAAGGCTCCGCTTTTCTTCCGCACAGGACAAAGAAAAGTGGAAAATTATGGGGAGACCATAAAGGCCTATTCAGACCTAAGCGGTATTCGCTACCGTCTGCGGCAGAGAAAACCCAGTGGGTATGCGGTAATATTACTGTTCAGACCTAAGCGGATTTCGCTATCCTTGTGGGTAGAATAACGCGCGGTAGTCGAGTTTCGCCGCGGTACTTGATACTAAATACCTGAGCGAAACCCGCGCGGTATGTACCTCTACCCACAGCGGCAGCGAATATCGCTCAGGTTTGAATAGGCCTTTACAGCGTGAATTACTACCCACTTCTCACAGAGCACTGGTACTGACTCCATATGGGCTGGGGGTGAAATGATAAAATATTGTCAGCTGAGCCAATATTAGTGGTATCTACCATGACACAGAAGAAGAGACTCAATAGATAACAACTCAACGTCCACAAACTGTTTTACAGCTTTCCTCAAGTTATAAAAAACCGGGCAAGAGCGAGTCGAATTCGCGCACCGAGGGTTCCGTACCATCATAAGTTTTTTGTTTGAATTTTAACACTGCATTGCGGTGTAGAATATTGCAGTTTTAAGTCAGCGCCATCTCTTGACCGATAGTGGAACTAATGTAGCTTTTCTTGATGATTTCTGAAAAGTGACTTATTACCTATTTCTGAAAAGTGATTTAGAGTCTTAGTTTTTTTAAATCGAAAATTATGCGGCCTAAAAAAAAGAAAATTTTTTTGAGAATGTGCTAATTGCGCTCTTTCATTGATACCCCACATGCCCTAGTAGCCTCACTTCGAATTTTCCAGACCCCCTTTCAGTCCCTGTTGCAAAAAATGCGGGGTCTAGTCTCATCTTTCGTGGCACGCATTGTACTTGAACGAGTTTTTTTTTTCTCTACCATCCCAATATTTTTATCAAATCGGCTCCCCATAGGAGAGGCCCGAGTCCCAGCAGTAGGAACATTATTTATTGGCTTATTGTGTCCAGGCCATTTTTGAGCCGGGCTCGTCATAATCACTGGTCAGAAACCACAACATAATGTAGGTCCACCGAACCTACATTATAATGGTCAATCTTAAAGCTATTAAAAACTAGTTGTTTTAATTGGTGTGGTCGGGACTGGGCCAGACAACTAAATCCTTTATTTCATTTATTTTACCTAGAATTCATCGGGTGTAATAATATCTGAAATATGCAATATCTATTCTCATACTGACTTACAGACAATAAAGTGCATCAGCACTTCTCGAGAGCACGTGTCGCGTGTGTGTATATTTAGGTAAGTAGGTATTACTATGTGTTTAAATACAATACACATTAAGTAGGGTCAGGTGGTAAACAGTGGCCCAGTAGTACACAGTGCACCACCACTCATATCCCGTAAACGCGACGTTGCCAAACCGTACTGCAAACGCGAAACAACTTGCCTTTTACCACCTCCCGCACTCCCCAGTCGACGGCGCGCTCCCGCCCGTAACGGTCGTACAGTGCATTGTTTTGTCGTTGGAGCCCAAAAATGTAAGTACACGTGTTTTCATTTATTTTCTTTCTAGAATCGTTGTATATTTAGTTACATTATATTGCACTGTTTCCATGTGTAAAGTAACTATTCCTTAATAACTTAGATATACAGTATGTTAACTAACAGAGGGCGTTCCCGTTAACCCGCAATAGTATAGCATCCATACATGCTAAAAAAAATATTACCATTCGAAAATAAAATGTTTTTATTTTTTTTATATTAAAATATTCACTAAAAATCGTAAATTGATTCTCTATTTATTTAATTAATTCTAATTTATTTAATTAAATAAATTCCGACATTGCTGTCCTTCAAGTACGCGTATACAGAGTGTTTCTTTAACGTATCAATTTACGATTTTTAGTGAATATTTTAATATAAAAAAAAATAAAAACATTTTATTTTCGAATGGTAACATTTTTTTTAGCATGTATGGATGCTATACTATTGCGGGTTAACGGGAACGCCCTCTATTAGTTAACATACTGTATAAATATCCTTTGAATTTGGTATGTTTATTAGTTATGTAATCTTATAGGTTAAAAAGTGGTGGCTGCACACAGTGGCTCAAAATCATAAGGTACACAGTAAACCATGGTTCACTGTGTACCAATAATTTTGTTCATTATGTTCGATACAATTTATGCATAAAGTTTTCAACTGTGATTGTAATAAACAAAAAAGGCGTTAATAAAAGATGTAATACTAATAATAAGAATCTTTTTGTTTTAGAATGGGTCGAACTAAAACCAATATCCGCAAAATTGGCGGACATGATGCAAACGACATGAAAAAAGCTGTAGAACTTGTAAAGAACGGAAGGAGTATCCACAGCGCAGCACAGGAATGCAATTTAAAATAAAAGAAAGAAAGAAGAAAAGTGATATTTTTAAAGACAAGAAACCAAAGAAAGAACAGAAATTGGAGAAACATGACTGTGACAGCAGTGGCGATGAAACTTTTTGTGCCAGTGGATCGTCTTCTGGGGGAGAGATATTTTTAAGTGATAGCGAAGAAGACGACACAATGATTCTGGATGATGACATCATTTCCAAACCTCTGCCAAGAAACCCTAAAGTGGGTGACTATGTAGTTATTTTGATAGAGACAAATAAGAAGAAAAAATATTATTACGTCGCAAAGATTTTAGAAGAGTCTAATGAACCGGGATATGACTATTTTGTATCCTATTTAAAACTAAAGAGTAAAGTTTTTTTATAAATTTGCTGAACCTGTGGAACCAGATATGGCAGGAGTTTGGAAAAATGACGTAAAATTTATACTTCCTGACCCTAAAGTTGAAGGCAGTAGTCGCCGGCAAGCAACTTATACATTCCCAATAAATTTGTCACTTCTGTCTTTTCCTTTTTGATTTTGTTGGAAAATATGTAGATTTGGTTCTTTTTGTTGAAGATTTTAATGTCAGAAGAGATTATTCGTTTCATTAGTCTATTATGTTATTTTAGAAGATTATTTATTTCAGAAGTAATGTTGATTTTGATATTTTTTAAGTTTTAAAAGACTGATAATAACTTTAAAGACTGTTAATTGTAAGTAATACTGGTAATTGTAGTGTTACTAGATTTGTAAGTTATTTGTATGTTAAAGTGTGCCTAATAGTTTGTTTTGTGATTTTATGTGATTGTTGCTGACAAATATATAAACAAATTATTAAATATTACATTACGATAGTTTTATTTAACGACATTTCTATCAATAAATTTGTTTAAATATGCTATAAAGGTAGGTAATGAAAGTGATGGTTCACTGTATACATATTGGTCCACTGTCGACTCAACCCCGATTCACTGTGTACTTATACTGGTACACAGTGAACCATTCGCCATCTTTAAAAAAAACCAATATTACCAATAAACTATTAGAATTGGTGCCGAAATTGATATGCAAAACACAAGTTTAATAAATTTCCTTTCGTTTAATGTCAATAGTTCTTAATTACATTCACGTATGGTGGATGTATAAATGTTCAAACTTTTAGTGGTTCACTGTTTACCATGGCATCCTACTTAGTTACTATTACTAGACAAATAAATTACTTTTAGCTGATAATAAATTTACTCAACTAATATGATACAGTCTTACTACAGTTGCTACTCATAAAAATATTCATCATGTCTTGCATGCATACAGACTCCACGCGTGGCATGGTAATATATTAAACCACATCTCGTACTGGTTGACGCTGAGTGGAATGGCCATCTCGAAGTTTCCACTCGGCGCGTTCTCATGCCTTCTCGAACGTACAGCAATAGCGCAATGGTGACAATTTTGTTCAGGTACGTCACCAAAGCTACCGTGCCCTATCAGCACTTGAGTGAGCCTGTAGGATATTCGCTCTTCTTTTCAGCCAGGCTTATTACTTGCGATTATTGCGGCTGCTACAGCCGCTCACGCCACCGCTAAGGTGCGTGTCACCGTTCCTGCCAGCTTCGCCTTACAACAGCGGTTCCAGCCACGCCATTTTGGCCAATGGCACGGATTCAATTTTAGACCCCGTATCTTATCCACCAGGATGTCCTGCGGCCGGGCAGAAAGCGTGTAAGGACAGTTTACGCCTCAAAGGACACACAGTTCGGTATTCTGGTGCGCTACGGATGCTCATTTTCCGCTGCAAGGACAAGCGAACCTAGATCAAACCCATGATTACCTTATGTAATCTTTTAGCAACGAGACTCTTTTCTTCGTATGTAGCTACAAACTACCTACAGTTACAATACCTAAACGTATCCATTTTAAAAATTATCAGTTCTATGACAAAAGTGGCAGGCTCTTCGCCACTTAGAGCTCAAACACATAAAAACGTTACGACGGTGTAACGTGCCACGGCACAGCACCGTGACGTGGATGTTTACGTCACGGTGCCGTGACGTGCAAATCTACGTCACGGAAACGCGACGTGCCACGTTGAACGACTATACGTCGCATTGAAGCCGCCCCAGTGGCGCATTAAATTTCGCACACCTCTTTCCATGCTGTTGTTTTCATATTTTTGTTCTTGAAGTCTTCAGATGTTTTGTCCCATAGTTACGGGACGCTCCTGAACTAGGGTTATTAAGTGATCGACTTCAATGTCATCCGTAATCTTTGAATACAGTATTGAATAACAAATGCGGCACAGCTGCAGGAGTGCACCGTGAGATTTTACGTCACGAGTACGTGTCGTGCAACGTGGTACGTTGCGTTGTCGTAACGTGATTATTTACGTTGCTCGACGTCGATTACGTCGCCACGGCAACGTGACGTGGCACGTTGCGTCGTCGTAACGTGTTTATGTGTTTGAGCCCTTAGGTGTGATTTATTATCAGCTATTTATCTCGCAACGGCGCGGCGGCGGCGGCGGCGCGTTACCCACAACGTTACCCGTTGCCATTGCCGTCTGTTAGTTCAGATGAACTCTTACTTGTGAGTTGCTTGTGTTGTGAGTATCATGCTCAAAATATTAAACGGTGCCATCTGTCGGCAGACGCGAGAATGTTGCCTTTCAGTCACACTTTTAGAGTTGGAAAATGCTTATAAATACTTGTTTGAGTTTGAGACTAGTGATGAGAGCAAGTGAGTTAGGCACAATAAATTAAACAGCCAAGCATTATTTACAGCTTATTATTGAAGGATACCTACTGACGCTTATGTTTTTTTTAACTATTTCAATCGATGTCCTTAATCTATAGGCTGTATTTATTATGACTAACATAGCTTTTTACTCAAAAAAAAACAAAAAAACATAGAACGTAACTGTACCACTTTGCATTTTTTTGCAAAAAAAAAACCAACATATTCTCTGTCTACGATATAAATTATTCTATGTCTACCAGAATCTCATGGCATAAAAAATTGTGATTTTCTGGATTGACATTGCTATAAGAAAATCACAATTTTTTTTTTTTTATTCCATGGGATTATGGTAGACCTATAACACAACATATTATTTTAATTTCCCCTTCGTATAGAATACTTATAAACATTCACGTCATAAATGTATAATTTTTATAAATTTTGTATGAAATATTTGACACAAATAACCGTATAACCGGTATTTTCAACGAATAGAATCTCAAAGCATAGACTCATTTCTTGTCTATGGTACACAAAGCTGGCGTGGCCTCGTTGACATTTCGTTATCGCGTCGCCATTTTGCGTTGATTTTTCCTTTGCAATCGTGTGGCCTGTTGTAGTTTTAGCTAAAATAACAATTATTTGTTATAGCGAAGCTGTGATTGTTAGTAATTAAGTAGTGTAATATATCTAATTGTTTATAAATTATTTTATTCTAAGTTTTCGTGTATTTTACGTTACAATGGGCAGAAAGAAGAAGAAGGCATCTAAGCCATGGTGCTGGTATCCTTTTCCAATAAATACTAAATGGATTACGAAATAAGATTTGTACACGACCTTCGTAATCAGGTCAAAACGCTAATATAACTTGTATTATTGATGTAGCATCACAATAAGTTTCCTTAGCCATAATGCAGGTATTGCAACAGGGAGTTCGACGACGAAAAGATTCTGATCCAACATCAAAAGGCGAAACATTTCAAATGTCACATTTGTCACAAGAAACTGTACACGGGACCTGGATTGTCAATACACTGCATGCAGGTATGTGCGTCAGTCAGTCAGTGCCATAGTTTTGGCATCCGCCTCACCCGCCCACGGCCAACGCGCACTCGCTTTTTTTAACTCTCATACATAAAGGTATCTATAGATATTTTGGCGCGACTTACGGGCCCAATTCTGCTCCCATAGTAGTACTACACAAAATGTCTTTCCCTATTTTCACTTGGGTGGGTAGATCTAACAAAAAACGTTTCAAATTCTGAACAAAGCATGCAGGAATATCAATTTTTAATTCTGTTTCAGGTTCACAAAGAAGCCATAGATAAAGTACCAAATTCATTACCAAATAGGTCAAATATAGAAATAGAAATCTATGGCATGGAAGGTATACCGCCGGAAGATGTGAAGGAGCATGAGAAACAAAAATCAGGTATAAAAACTCTTTTATTTGGCCACCAACTGAACAACTTTGGATTGATGTATGTACTATTTCTTTATTATGCTTGGGACACTAGTTATTAATGTACATAGGTGTGTAGTTCGTTAAAATGAATGTTCCAACATGAGGTAGGTCAATATTGTGATGTTTTGTGAGGGAATATGTTTTATTATCTGAGGTATTTTGTACAGGTGGTGGTAAAGGTGAAGAAGACAGTGATGATGATGAACCTGCTGCAAAGAAAAAAGCAACCCCAGCATTGGTAAGCTTATATCTTCAATTTCTTCCCAATTGACACGGGGACTGTTCTACCAGATTTAGTAAATAAATAGTCTTTTTTTATCTACTCCAAAGAGAGATTGATGTTATTTCTTATAAAATACACTGGAACTATGGCTCTACAGCTACATAATACAACCCAAGTATCCATAATTCCTGCCTGATTTTCTTGCAATCTTGACATAAATTTACTAAAAATACTTTCTACACAAGTACACACAGCTACGTATCAAGCTATCTTCCAGTTTTAGCTGACCTCAAATTGTATAGGTTTTTCATACAATGAGAGGTCACCTTATTGTTGTTTATTGTACTTACCTACATGCTTATTATTGTTCTTATCAACAACACATGTCATGTTATCTCATCTCATAGATAAAACTGAAGACTTATTAATTTTGTTTTTCAAACAGCTGGGCCCAGGGCCATCCCAGGTGACACAAGGTATATTACCTACACCTATGGGACCAGTCCCTCCTGGGATGTACCCCGGACATATGCAAATGCAAATGATGCCTCCGTTTATGCAGGCACCTAGGTAAGTTGCTAACTTGTTTATGTAATTTTAAGAATAAATTTCAGATCCGTGTTTAGCCAGCTACTATTATATAGTCAACTATTGTGGTTCCTTAAGGATTCAAGCATCTTCTTTTTACAAAATACAGGGTCTATTTTATACTGAAAATAATACAGAAGGACTTGTGCTAGAAAAAACTAGGTACTTTGATTACTTGTACCTAGTTTGTATGAAATACAGGTTTTTACAGCTACACCAGTTGCATAGAATGTCAGAAACATCACTCTAATATTATAAAGGCGAAAGTTTGTGACAATATGAGTAAAAAATATTCAACTTAACACAAAGAATTGAATTCAATTTGGTTTAAAAACAGGTTTGAGTCATCTGTTACAAAAAGAGAAACTTCTAATACATATATACAATTCAGTTTAGGTAGATGCAGGTTTAAAGCAGCAACTTAAATAATTGTGTTGTTAACCTTGTACCATACTAGAACACCAGAAGGTCAATACTTACTTGTGAATCATATTTCGTAGTAGAAAATGATAGCTTATTGTCTTATATTATGGTATTTATAGGTGAGACTAGCTTTTTATCGCGGCATCGCCCGCGTGGATGTCGAAAATGATCCCACGGGAATGTACTTCTGGGACAAAAAATATCCTATGTCCTAAACCAGATAAAGGGACCTGTGTGCCAAATTTCATCGAAATCCATTCAGCCGGTAAGGTGTGAATAGGTAACAGACACAGTTGCTTTCAAATTTATAGTATTAAGTATGGATATTATGCTGTGATTATGTTTATTAACTCATAAGATAAGCAAGCATTATTTACTAATTATATTATAATCAGTCAACATTTCCAACCATGTATACTACGCATTTATTACTGAAGATAACAAAAGTAGATAATGGTGCCGATTTTGTTCACAAACTAAACTAAATTTAATTAAGTTCAGTGCATCTTTTTCTTTCTATTTCAATAAGAAAAGGACAGCAGATATATTTTAGTTAAGTCCTGTCAAATTAATCAGCGCCTGACGTAATTTTAGTAGGCAAGTTTTTAATCATGTCTAAACTTGTATGGAGTAGTGTCAGGCAGTATTGATTTGACAGGACTAAAGTAAAATTTATCTTCTGTCCTTTTCTTAATTAAATAGAAAGAAAAAGATACCTACACTGAACTTAAATTTAGTTTAGTTTGTGAACAAGGAAATCGGCACCAATGTAATTAATTTAGTTATTCAAGATAAGTATTGATTCTGAAGCCAAATATATAATATTAAATCGCCTTTTTACCACAGGGTAGGTAGAAAGTGCAGAATGCCACCTACAAGCCTTTTATCTCTTATATTATATGATTCTATAGGCTAAGCTGATAAAAATATTATCAACCACTGGCCATTTTCATTACCTTTACCTTTTTTATATTTTATACACAGAATAAAAATAATTATCAAAAGAAGCAAATCATAATTGTTTTAACAGCTCCTAATAGATACCGGACTGTTTGTATTTCGTGCGACAGAGATAACGCTCTACGAAGCCGAAATTAGCCGATTGTCTCTTTCCAAAGGTCGATGTGCAATATTTATCGCCGGGTACTGTACAGACAGGTAGACAGAGTTACTTTCGAATTAATAATATTAGTATGGATTAGCCATTTCTGTCTCACTGCTGGACAAAGGCCTCACTACTCTCTTTCACCTCTCTCTATCTTGAGTTGCCAAGAACCAATCTTTGTTAAAGGAGGCCAGCTCATCCCACTCTAACCCGGTTCCAGTTGTAACTACTCCAAAATTTATGTATTAATAAAGGGGTAGATGTTCCTGCCGGGTCAGCGGGATTGTCCGAATGGGTTACTGCTGGCCCGGAACATAAAGGGCGAAGGAAGGAACACGGGTGGGTTTTAGTCAGTAAGAGTGACACTCCCTTCTGCTCCACCCAGAGCGGGAGGGGTCATCTGATGATTTCCCATCCTAAAAAAAAAAAAAAGTTAGATGTTTTTGCTGAATTTTAAATGGTCCATTAAGCATTAGCCACTATGAAACTTGATAATGGTGTTGATTTCCTTGCTCAAAAATGTTTAGTTTCAAATAATATCCTTGAATCTGAATTATGATTCGAAAATCATATAACACATTTGCAGTTAACATAATTCGCTGTTCCTTGCTTAGTTTCAACAAAAAT
The DNA here is from genome assembly GCA_927399505.1 of Luperina testacea. Classification (NCBI taxonomy): domain Eukaryota; kingdom Metazoa; phylum Arthropoda; class Insecta; order Lepidoptera; family Noctuidae; genus Luperina; species Luperina testacea. Next base: position 16,797,554 of record OV656770.1, on the reverse strand, counting down.
CAGTTTCAAATACTACAGAAAATAAATTAGAAACTTCTTCAATTATAGACACTCATTACTTAATTTGTTTTTTTTTTATCTTTATAAGCCTTTAGAGATGGTTTGATCAGTATGATGACCACGTCACCTTCATAGGGAAAACTTACTTTTTGTTAATTTCAAATATATTTAAAAATAATGCATAACCTAATTGTTTCAGGATGATGATGCAAGGAATGCGACCGCTGTTCCCGGCGGCGAGTATGCCCCCCACGTCGACCAGTAAACCCACGTTCCCCGCCTATAGGTATGTCGGCTAATTATAACTAACTTTTTGTACTAACTATATTTATTAATAACACATTGTTATTATTACGTTTAGAAAAAGTTGCTTAAGATGAAGGGAGATGTATAAAGAATAAGTTGATGAAAAACACTTATATTATTGTCTGTAAATAGCAAAAAAAAAATTTTTTAATTGTGCAAAACTATTTCTTGAATGTCAGACATGGACGGAAGTAACGGAATTTGTATTATTCACCATTTTAAAAATATATGAAATTGGCTTTTAGTCTTAGTTGAGAAATCATGTATCAGATAAATCTACTCATGTTACAGAATTCTCAAATATGTATTAAACCATATTTACTAGGTTTACTTTGCTATCCAAATATGGCGCATAAAACTATTGTTTACAACATGCTACGAATGCATAGCGTATTAACTAGTCTCGGACGTTAAATATTTTGGCACCAAATGTCTGCCAACACAAAGAATTTGTCTGATAAAAGTGCCAATGTATATCGCAAGTGTTCACTAATTACGTTGTAAAATAACTGTGCTAATTACATTGACAGTTATTAAAACATAGACACTAAGAATTTGCACAAAAAATGGTTCTACCATAGACAATTATTTCTCATTGTTTATTTTCTATTGTGTGCGTCATTGTAATATACTATTAGTTTGCCCGTGGTTTCACTCGCATCTTGGGCAAAATAATTTATGTATGTATAAGTATATAAAAAGTATCATGTGTCCTCTGGGACGTATTTGAACCCTGTACCAAATTACATTTAAATGTGTACAGAAGTTTTGACGTGAAGCTCAAACATAGAAACATGTACTTACCGAAGTAAGCGATTTTATTATGTCGTAATTATTTGTGTGCAAGACATTGTATTGTAGAAATTGCGTGTACAACTGTACATGAATAAATATGTCGTTTATATGTTATGCAAAACAATAGTCATATCGCTATTATGTTAATATTCTCTTTAGAATGTAATGGCAACAAAGTAGAATGTTTGCCATGAAGAGATAATATTCGCCAAAAAAGATAATTTATCAATAATGAAGATTAAACGAATTCCCTCATTTTTGTTAATTTATATTACATTCTCAAGCCAAATAAACAAGTTAAGATGTTAGCAAAAATTACCCTGAACGAGATTAGACACAAGCAAACGACACTAATGTATGACTATGTATGTAAAAGATTATTTTAAAAGATACAACAACTATATTCCATTTAAACTCCCACCTCAGTATTTATTCTGGATCAAACACTACTACTACCTACTACAGCAACGCTACGATAAGTGCGCCGCCGACGACAACAACGCCATCTAGCAGCTCGGAGCTCAAAGAGAACGGAGACTTGAAGCTTCCTGCGGTGAACTCGTGTCCTCTTGTCACGGCCACGGGAGCTGGTTCCAAGATCATTCACCCGCCCGAAGACGTGTCGTTAGAAGAGATCAGAGCAAGGAACGGCAAGTACCGAGCGAAGCCCAAGCCGGACGCGCCAGCCGCACAGCCTGCGCCCGCGCCTGCCATGATCACACCCAGTACGAGTCAAGCAGAGGTATGGGTTAGTGGTTCTTTTATATTAATCTATTTATGTCGTTTGATAGCACTTTGTAGCAGTTTGCTCACGATTTTTGTTTTTGCACCTTTGTTGTTATAATATTTGTGCTGCTTATTATTAATTACTGCATTGACACTATTGTCAGTGATAAATCAATAGTGAATAATCCCTTGCATTCAGATTTCAAATACAACGCATACTAACTGATCCATCTCACAAAGACATTTTTGTAATCTAACAGCACCTGTGTGGAATTTTTAGATTCGAGTTCAAAAGATGTTTATTTAATGTAAAAAATCATGTTTACATAACGCACGCGCTTATATTTATTTGTGTGTGTCGATTATACAGAGCTCAAATGTTTGTTTTACACAAGGAGAAATATTTTAAGTTCTGCTGTAGAGACTGCGTAAATGCTTCAGTTTTATACTCTAAAATTTAAATAGTTATTGAGTTTGTATTGTAAGATTTTTTCTATAAATCCTAATTTGGTGGAGTACATAGCTCCACATGACTCTATTTACGTACAGTCTTCATCAATGTCCTTTTTATTAAAAAACTAGCTGCGCTCCGCGGCTTCACCTGCATAAGTTTCGATCCCGTGGGAATATCGAGATTAAAAGTAGCTTATATGTTAATCCAGGGTGTCAGCTACTTCCATACAAAATTTTATCAATTGGTCCAGCCCTTTGAGCGTGAAGAAGTAACAAACATATAAACACACACAAACTTTCGCCTTTATAATATTAGTGTTTCCATATTATATTATCAAGTCTAAAAGCAAGCTAATGAAGTTCTCTGTGCTAGTCAACTTACCCAACAGATCGTAAAAAATCGTATAGCAATAATATGAGTAATACTAACGTGATCATTTGTTTTGGTGGTAGTTGTTGAGAAAACAGATATCTCTGCATAATGATCACGTTAAAAACAAGCTAATGAAGTGCTAGATAGCCTCCCCATTAGATCGTAGTCGTAATATAGCAACAGAATATGAGTATTACTAACACGATCATTTGTTTCCGACAGGTGGCAGCACATATGAACGCGGCCGTAGCGGCAGCACGGCAACAGCAGGCGGCCGCGGCTCTGCGGCGCGGCGTGCTGGGCAGTATGGGCATGGGCGGCATGGGCAGCATGGGCAACATGGGCAGCATGGGCGGCATGGTGGGCATGCTGCCGCCGTCCGGCATGGTCCCGCGCGTGCAGGTGCCCGTGTCCGTGCCGCAGATGCCGCCCGTCGTGCCCATGCTGCCCGTCATGCCCCAGTTCAACCTCGTGCGCCAGCTGCAGCCCGGTCAGTACCCGCACTATGCGCCAAACGAATACCGCTAGACCTCTGGCGAAGCCCCCTTACCGTCAGGCGGCATTTGCAAACTGCGTCAACTCAAGGCATTTGCAAGCTGCCATGTTTTTAATTTCTTTGCTTGTTTTCGACTCTTTAAGTTGATTGTCGTATCCGTAATTCTGAAACTAGTGCTCACATTTCGGTTAAGTTATCCAAGCATAATATTAGCCACTAAGTGGTCAGAAAGCACTTTGCAAACGCCCCCGGTTGCATCTCGAGCGCCTCCCGCGCTCAATGACTTCTGAGGACATTCTGTGAAGTATGATAATGTTTAGACATTGTTTGATAATGTTTACATCCCCCTTTTTTTATCATGTTTACCAGTGTTTCTTGATGAATTATATAAAAGTTCTCGTTATATGCTGGTTAGATGAGCTGCTCGTATGTTTACGACTGCTATCCTTTTCTTGTCCGTGTTTAAACCTCTGATGTCCTTTCAGATGACCCCCCCAATGAACAGTATTATGATGTATTTGTATGGATATGATATACTTTAACGTAGGACATATCAAAGTATTAGGTAATTCGTAATAATATATTCTCGTTGTCTTTGATGTTGCACATTGAACATGAAGTTAAATGTATTTACTTGTAACAAATTGTATTTTTTGATGTTGAAATGGTCCAAAGCCGAGACTCGTTGAAGATTTTTTTGTACAATGTAAACCAAAGAAATTATGTAATGTTAAAGGTTAGTTAAAAGACTGGATTTTAGTACATTCCGATTGAAAACTCACTAGAGTCGTCCATATTTTTATATTCGCATAAAATATTGACAAGAACACAGTTCACACGTTGGATGTAGCTCTGTAACACTCTGACACATGGTATTATTTTGCATTTATTGAACTTAAGAATAATATAGAATGGGTGGTTTTCTTTAGTAATAATATTGCTTTACGATAGTTTAGTGTAAGAAAACAGTAAGACAACTATTGTTTTGATTCGTTTTGTTACTCACGCGACGCGTGCTTTTTACAATATACGTGGAAAATGGAGTGTCATGAACATTTGATATTCAAATAAAAAGTGCATTCACTCGACTGCTTTTATTTTTCTATTTTCCACGACAACATTTATGATCTAATTAAGACTTGACTAGCTTTAGTTTATTTTGACTGTGTGTAAGGAATTGATCGCTTGTGTTTAAGCGCGTGGAGCAGTTGTCCACTTAGTTCGCTAAAGTTCGAAGGCAGCACAAGACACTCAGTGCTTGGCTATCAGAGCAGGCTGCGGTCATTGTCGCTCGGTGGGTGCCACTTGATATTACTATGATAGCACTGGATGATGTTAGCTCCGGTGCCCGCGACATACACGATATCTGTCTCTCAGTAATCTAAACACATAACAGCTTGTCGATACTCACCCCTAACGCCCACTAACTCGACCGACCTCTCACCCCCCTAGTACAGAGCCACTCGTCATAGACTAAACACTGTCAAGAGCTAAACTGTGATTTTGATGTGCCATCCGCACTATCGGAGGAACGGAATGAAAATGAGCGGTAATTTTATTCACATTCCTTAATGGATTTGCTTATTGTAGTAGCTCTTATCTTATTACTGTCTCGATTTTCTCGTAGTGTCATATAAGATATGACTTTGTCGGTTTACGGGTGGGTACACTAATATTATATTTACGTACAGTAGTTTTGTCGCTTTACAATGTGCATGAAAAGAACGAGTTAATAGTCGTTGGCTGAATTGGATTCTACGAGCAACCATTCTCGGATCACACTGAAACATGCATGAACTACGGATATTACGATTATTACATCGCCGAGTATTTTGGAAGTGTGATTTTTCATGTGAATTATTTATCCTACCTACCTGTGTTCCTTTGCTTATACTGCACCTTATCAGTCGCCGAGCTCGCGGCGTGGCCGTGACGTCACGCCGCGAGCGGCGCGTCGGGTGACAGGCGATTGTTCAGCAGTCACAACGGCCCAGCCGTGTGTTGGACCTCCGCGGTCCCCTGTTGCTACTCGCCTGAGTGTCGGCGCCTAGTGAGCGAGCCTTTGTGTGTGCAGGGATGCTGCTGCCGGGCGGCATGATGCCGATGGGCGCGATGTTCCCGAGCGGCATGGTCATGCAGCCGCGCTACCGATAGCCGCCCGGACCCGGCCGCGCCGGGGCCGCCGCACTAACGTCTTCTGTTGACAGAGCCGGCCCGGCCGCCCGCCGACGAGCCCCGAGCGAAGGTAGGCGCTCGTTCAGTAGTAATCGTTATATACGTCCGCTTGACCGGTTGTGTGTCCTCGGCTCGTTGCTAAATACGCGGTGAGGGGATACTAACGACAAGGTAAGGCGGCGGCGGCTAAGTGCACGTCGGACAGGTGATCCCGTCGCCCGGCGCGGCCGTGGTTGGGCCGGCAGTTCCCTGCGGGCGGCCGCAGGCGACGCGTTCCTGTCACAACAAGTGTTGTTGGATTGGCGGCCCCCTGTCCCTTAGCATAAGTCATTATATTCCTACCTTACCACTAAGCTCTCACATAGACTGTCAACAGCAGATTTCAGTAGTGAATTCCGTTCTTAATTAAATTTCTGGTGTTAAGAGATGTGTGTAAGATTAATAATGAAATAAATGTTATCTGCCTTGATGATTCTCGAAGCGTTTCCACATTAAAGTTGTGACGTTTGCCTACTCTTGTAGAATTTTGACTATTTTACGCAATAAATGCTCTGGACATGATTGATACCTTGGTTTTATTTCCCTTTAATTTCTCTAGATCCCTTGACAAGCTCTTGACACGCCTTATCCATGGAGTGGTAAAATGAATAAATTCTCTATGATATCATCTTACCTGAAAACAGAAATAGCCTCAAGCCGCAATGATAGAACCGAAACAGTGGGCGACTTTGACCGAAAATGGTGCAAATTTTTTGCAATAATGATACTTGGCCGATTAGTCGGAGAAGACAAAACAAAACACTGTTAAAATATGGGAAGACCTTTGCTCTGCTGCGGGACAATATTAAAATTAGGCTGAAAATCAGCATATTGAAGTTTGGCATCGGCTACTGCTAAGCTCAGAAAAAAAAAATTTGCGGAGTCTACAGTTTCAAGCAACTCTGATGATGTTGGGTCCTAGATTTCTAACATTCGGTAAGCCGAACTTTATACCATTCCTATTCTTGACATTGAGAACTGTTATTCGACTTAAACCAATCCGTAACCATTGTGTGTACTGTTTACGTCGTCAAAATTTTGTCTATTTCTATAAGAGAGGTATCATCTGCAAACAGTACAATGATCGGACTCTGGAGAACGTTGAACCAGAAGACGATTCTGAAGTATGTCTAACTAGATTTTCCATTTCGAAAACACATTATTTAAAACGTGCTTTGAGCGCCAAGGACTTGACATGAAGTCAAAGAATGACGTCATGAAGCAAATAGAGATGGCCTCATTTCTTATAGCTCTAATTGAGATACATATGTATTTCTTTCTTTGATACTTATAATTTATAATGGTTTTTTTTACTAGGGTGACACAAACAAATATGGAAATATTTAATCAGTTTTTATTTATATTCGTAAAATTATAAATAAAACTTATCGCGTATAAATCTCATTCATCGATATGACGATATCCTCATCACTACTGTTTACTGTATATTTCGTTATACATTTATAGCTTGGCGCTGGCGAGGCATCGCGTTCTGTGTACGTTGGCGATGAAAAGGTTAAAAAGAAATTAGTGTTGGTCATTTCCAACATATTGCAGAATTTATAAATTATAGTGGAGTCATTTTAATAGGTAACATTTGACGTCTGTCAGTTTTATCCTCATAGTGAGGTGACCTGCTTATAAACATCGATTAAAGTGAATGAATCGATACGGACTTGAAACATATGCGAATTTTAAAAATCATCAGGCGAATCCCTGTCCCATTATTATTATTTTTTTCGTAAATTTAAGGAGCAAAATAAGACAAGTACACAATTTAACAAAAAAATTGCATTTATTCAGTTGAACTATCAGAACTGTTAAAAGTATTGTCATCTTCATCACTGCTGTCAGCACTCAGAGATATTATTAATTCATTTTCAATAATATTGTCTATTCTCACATCTCGTTCAAAATCATGTAAAATTATTTTTTTTGTTTTCTCTACGACTTTTTTCCAGTCTTCTGTAGTGACTTCTGCACACGCAGTTTTTAGCAGAGACATCATTTTAGCAGTACTGAAGGGTGGTTCAGTATTGTTCCGCGCTGCATAACCCTTTATTTGTGCCCAAATAAGCTCGATGGCGTTATACTGGCAATGGTAGGGAGGCAATCGAATAACTTCGTGTCCATGCTCTAGGGCTAGTTCATCGATTACATAGCGGAGCTTGGACGGCTTAGTTGCTTTTACTAGATTTAACAACTCAACTTTTAATAAAGTTGGACTTGCATCCACACCATTTCTTACCAGCCACGAGACAATTTCTTGCTTTTTATTTGCTTGAGTTGGTGGTTTATCAACTTGTACAGAATGATACGGTGCATTGTCCATTATAATTTTCGATGGGTTTTCTAAGCTGACTAGCAGCTTCTCAAACCACTCTTTAAAAACCTCAAAGTTCATTTCCTCATGGTAATCACTTGTAGTTTTAGAGGCGAATGCGAGGAGGCAGTCTGGAATAAAACCTTGAGAAGCTGATCCCGCGTGACATATAATAAGTCGGGCTCCTTTTCCCGGTGGAACTTTTGAGGTGGACGCCGCTGTATCATCGGTCCATGTCCGCGAAACCGTATGGTTCACATTCAACCATGTTTCGTCAATAAACACGACATTGTCCCAATCTGTAATTTTATTTACTTGACGTAAGAATGTTACTCTCTTCAAAATAATATCGTAGCGTTCTAGCAGGATTTTCCGCTTGTCAGATTTTATAAAACTAAAGCCAATCGATTTCAAAACCTTTGATAGAGATGATTTACCGCCAAAAAATAAGCCTGCGTCTTTTAACGAACTTATTAGCTTTTCCCGTGTAGGATATTCTTTTCTCGAGTAATATCCATAAATGTGGTTGCGAATTGCAGCAGCATCAAAATTATCAATGCCAACAATTTTCTTGTCCCTCTTTCTTTTTTTCGGTGTACGTAAAGTATTATCTTCTGAGCCTGATGGTCCGTATTTCTCTTTCAGAATTTGAGTTACTGTCCTCTTCCCTATTCCCAATGCTTCGGCAACGCGTTCTCTCGGTTGTGTCAATGGTAAAAGAGGCCCATCGTTAATTGATTCCCGTTCAAAATAATTGTACAATTTCACCACTATAGTGGAGTCATTGTAATAGGTAACATTTGACAATTCATCAAATATTCAACAACGTAACCTTGTAACGGCGGGCATAAAATAACATATTTTTTCGTTTTGTTAGAACTGCACAATTGCTTACCTTTTTTCAATTACGATTACATATTTATTGTAATAATGACCGATACGAGTAATTTTACGATTTGCTTTCATTAATAAACCATTCTTAACATAATAAACAATTTCTGATCTAAAGAACTGAACGTCGTTACAAGGTTACGTCAGTTAACCATTTTTCTTTTTAAACACTAGGGATGTTACTCTAAAAATCGAAAGCTGATAAGTAGAATCGAATGCAATGATGACTTGTGAAGAAATATCACCATAAATTAATAACCACGTTGTGATTATAATAAAACATTTATTTATTATTCTTTTAACTAACTAGGTATAAAAATACAAAAAATAATGAAATAGAAAAATCATTGATGTTAGGTACAATTTAGGTGGTATGTTGCTGGCAACACCAGTGCCTGTCGATGACGCCATGTCATGTCGCCATTACATGACGCAGTCTTTTGTCGTTGTGCGAAGTGACTGTGCGTTTTTGGTGTGCTCTCTGTTATTTTCTTCTGACCCGGCTTTTTTATTGGACTGATCTTACTGACTACGTTTACCTGGCTATAAATTGGACTCCGATTGCTTAACGATTAGTAAACAAGAACAACATTACAGTCTTACCATGTCGAAACGGGGGAAAACGCTAAACAGTCAATCTCGCGAACTAGTGGTGAAATTGTACAATTATTTTGAACGGGAATCAATTAACGATGGGCCTCTTTTACCATTGACACAACCGAGAGAACGCGTTGCCGAAGCATTGGGAATAGGGAAGAGGACAGTAACTCAAATTCTGAAAGAGAAATACGGACCATCAGGCTCAGAAGATAATACTTTACGTACACCGAAAAAAAGAAAGAGGGACAAGAAAATTGTTGGCATTGATAATTTTGATGCTGCTGCAATTCGCAACCACATTTATGGATATTACTCGAGAAAAGAATATCCTACACGGGAAAAGCTAATAAGTTCGTTAAAAGACGCAGGCTTATTTTTTGGCGGTAAATCGTCTCTATCAAAGGTTTTGAAATCGATTGGCTTTAGTTTTAAAAAATCTGACAAGCGGAAAATCCTGCTAGAACGCTACGATATTATTTTGAAGAGAGTAACATTCTTACGTCAAGTAAATAAAATTACAGATTGGGACAATGTCGTGTTTATTGACGAAACATGGTTGAATGTGAACCATACGGTTTCGCGGACATGGACCGATGATACAGCGGCGTCCACCTCAAAAGTTCCACCGGGAAAAGGAGCCCGACTTATTATATGTCACGCGGGATCAGCTTCTCAAGGTTTTATTCCAGACTGCCTCCTCGCATTCGCCTCTAAAACTACAAGTGATTACCATGAGGAAATGAACTTTGAGGTTTTTAAAGAGTGGTTTGAGAAGCTGCTAGTCAGCTTAGAAAACCCATCGAAAATTATAATGGACAATGCACCGTATCATTCTGTACAAGTTGATAAACCACCAACTCAAGCAAATAAAAAGCAAGAAATTGTCTCGTGGCTGGTAAGAAATGGTGTGGATGCAAGTCCAACTTTATTAAAAGTTGAGTTGTTAAATCTAGTAAAAGCAACTAAGCCGTCCAAGCTCCGCTATGTAATCGATGAACTAGCCCTAGAGCATGGACACGAAGTTATTCGATTGCCTCCCTACCATTGCCAGTATAACGCCATCGAGCTTATTTGGGCACAAATAAAGGGTTATGCAGCGCGGAACAATACTGAACCACCCTTCAGTACTGCTAAAATGATGTCTCTGCTAAAAACTGCGTGTGCAGAAGTCACTACAGAAGACTGGAAAAAAGTCGTAGAGAAAACAAAGAAAATAATTTTACAAGATTTTGAACGAGATGTGAGAATAGACAATATTATTGAAAATGAATTAATAATATCTCTGAGTGCTGACAGCAGTGATGAAGATGACAATACTTTTAACAGTTCTGATAGTTCAACTGAAAAATGCAATTTTTTTGTTAAATTGTGTACTTGTCTTATTTTGCTCCTTAAATTTACGAAAAAAATAATAATAATGGGACAGGGATTCGCCTGATGATTTTTAAAATTCGCATATGTTTCAAGTCCGTATCGATTCATTCACTTTAATCGATGTTTATAAGCAGGTCACCTCACTATGAGGATAAAACTGACAGACGTCAAATGTTACCTATTAAAATGACTCCACTGTAGTTCGCGAGATTGACTGTTTAGCGTTTTCCCCCGTTTCGACATGGTAAGACTGTAATGTTGTTCTTGTTTACTAATCGTTAAGCAATCGGAGTCCAATTTATAGCCAGGTAAACGTAGTCAGTAAGATCAGTCCAATAAAAAAGCCGGGTCAGAAGAAAATAACAGAGAGCACACCAAAAACGCACAGTCACTTCGCACAACGACAAAAGACTGCGTCATGTAATGGCGACATGACATGGCGTCATCGACAGGCACTGGTGTTGCCAGCAACATACCACCTAAATTGTACCTAACATCAATGATTTTTCTATTTCATTATTTTTTGTATTTTTATACCTAGTTAGTTAAAAGAATAATAAATAAATGTTTTATTATAATCACAACGTGGTTATTAATTTATGGTGATATTTCTTCACAAGTCATCATTGCATTCGATTCTACTTATCAGCTTTCGATTTTTAGAGTAACATCCCTAGTGTTTAAAAAGAAAAATGGTTAACTGACGTAACCTTGTAACGACGTTCAGTTCTTTAGATCAGAAATTGTTTATTATGTTAAGAATGGTTTATTAATGAAAGCAAATCGTAAAATTACTCGTATCGGTCATTATTACAATAAATATGTAATCGTAATTGAAAAAAGGTAAGCAATTGTGCAGTTCTAACAAAACGAAAAAATATGTTATTTTATGCCCGCCGTTACAAGGTTACGTTGTTGAATATTTGATGAATTGTCAAATGTTACCTATTACAATGACTCCACCTTAGGTACGGTTCACCAAAGGATAGAAGTAACCAGGGTCATCGTATACAGTTGAAGTTTAGTAAGAAACCGGTGGATGTTTTTGAATAAAATTTAATTAACAGGAAACAGTTAATTTATCGAGTAAAATTTTAACCAAAAGCATCTGTCGGTTTCTTACTAAACTTCAACTATATCTGACGACCCTGGTTACTTTTCTCTTTTGGTGACTGTACGGTGTAATACTATTTTAAACTAAGAAGTTTTTGATTTAAATGCAATACGTAATCGGAGTTTTGTAAAAATCTAAGAACAATCAAAAGTGACTACCGATCCTACCCGTCCGGGGTGGACAGATGATCATGCAAACAATAACCGAAGTAAAAGCATTGATGAATATCATAAAAATTGTGTGATTATTTCCATAAAAATTTAGAAGATACATCTGGCAGGACACCGGGAAAACATAACGCCTGTAATCACAATGGAAAGGCAGGTGTGCCTATAGTATAAAATCTATCGATGTAAACAGTTTTACTCAAAAAAATATTTTCAGTTTATGAGCTAAAATGAATCAAATGTGTCATGGAATCGCTACACCATGGCAATGATCTTCGAATCCCGCCGCCTGAGGCTCCACGACTGTCTACATAGTGATTGATAACGGGTATTGGGAATTTGATAAATGAAATAAAAATTTGCATATAATAAAGCTGTATATTGAATTATAATAATAAAAGGTCTCGTCTGTACACATAACACATTTATACTCGACAACTATCCGCTAAATCGTTATTAGAAGAAATATTATAATACCATACCCTAAAATACATGAATTACAACAGGCTTAATTATACAACATTATTTTTAGTATATGCGAAACCCGAAACACGTGTCTAGTAAGTATATCATGAAAAATCACTGTTTGTCCGTACAAAAACATAATCACTCGCGCCGCGCCGTCTTGCGCTCATTGATAATACCTAGGTACCTAACCGTTCGGCGCGGAGATTGGATAACCTACTTAGTGTCGCTCGGTGTCCAACTTTTAACCTTTTTTTTTAAATATTTTTGAGACAAAATATAACATGGGGTAAAATTGATTGGAATCGAATCGAACTATATTCAGGTTTCGCCTAAACTAAAAATAACGTTGTATAAAGTAATAATACAATTATTGCATTTAACTAGTATCACCATTAAACGATTCGTTCAATCCAATTAAATCTTTTAGTAAATAAATTCACAAAATTAATTAATTTAAAATAAACAAATGATGCTATTTAAAATAATTTCACAACAAATACTTAACAACTATTTATGGCAACATTTAAAAAACGCAATTTAAAATGCAAACACCTCATAAAACTGTAAAAATTGTAAGTGGCATTGATTACTAAACTATTGTATAATTAGTTATCTGTTACGTAACATCTAAGCTAAGCATTATACGCTACTTGGTCAGACGAAATATAAGTGTACAATTCACTCCAAGTTTACGACGATTTAGTTACAAAACTACAAAATTTGAGCTTTCAGAGGTCACAAACGTGGCCGAATAATGTAGATTAATGTGAATGCTTCGAAAGTTACGATTATACTCCTAGCGGCCGCTAACCCGCGAATATTGAGCTCCTACTTTATTATAAACTGCCCTTACGTAAGGCTACATACGTACTAGACTACAACCAATCTTTGTCGATATGTAACTGTTCATTTAATTGCGACCTGACCGACGAGGCTAAGGAAAATTAATCACAACCCTTCAGCTAATTGCGAACACACCATTTGGCACGTTCGGACTATTACAATTCGTGTTTTAAATTATCAAAGTGGACTAGCAACGATCGAATACGAAACGAATACTGATTAATGTTACATTAGAGGTTATAAAAATGTTATCCAGTCACATAGTTCTCTAAAGTTAATGGCGCTAAATTGGGGAAGTTCGAAACGCCGCGCTTCCTCTGAGGACAACCTCATTTGCACTTTACCCTGATAATAATCAAGGCAGCTCTATCAACCTAAAGAAGACATGTGAACCATCCAAATCATCAGCCTTCATTCTTGGCGAGATGCCTTGCGGTCGCCGTAACACCAGATTACCAGAGGCAATAACTCCACCAACAGACTTTCCATAATATAGAAACTACCACTTACTATTCATAAAACATTCGTGTACTTCACATTACCCGAGTAAATCAGGCGACGGAGTCGTTCGGAATACATCAAGCGAAGGCGACGTTGAACGAGCTAAGTCGGGACATGGTGTGTTGGTCCGGGTCATAGACTCGAATCGCTCTCTCATAGCGGCCACGTGGCCTGCTATAGCCAAGACCTCTTTCTTTTCCTCTTTATCCGTATCTTCGGGAGCTACGTCTTCATCTACAGTCGGCCTTTCGGGCAAGTCCAAATCAGAAAGTAAAGACACTTCAGAAGACGCGGTATAGTACATTTCACTGATTGGTTCGCAAGCTGCGTTCGCGGGTTCTGTGTCGGAGGGAAACGTGTCCGTTTCGTCGGTAGGTGGCGACACGAGCGCGTCGCTCCAGCGCTCGGCGCGGTACGCTTCTATAGTCCGTATCGACACTTCTGAAGGACTCACCAGTTCCGTGTCGCATTCGACGACCTGCGCCACGTCAGCTTCAACATCGACCACACCGATGGTCTCGGCTGCGTTGACCGCGTTACTACTACTTACATTTTCTACTTCTACATTATCCTCTTCAGGCGAGTCATCCGCGACCTCGTCGTAGGTGGAAGTCCTCATCGTTTCACACAGTCTGTTTATAGCGTCGAAGACATCCTTCAAGTCACTGACGTCATCAGTGGGCATCATGTGTTCTTCTATAGGCAGTATGTCGAGGTCAGCGGCAGGTTCTTGCACGCAGGCGGGCAGCAGCGTGGCGGCGAGCGCGTTGGCAGGGCACAGCAGTGCGTGCGCCACCGACAGGAGTGCGTGCGCCGGCGCAGACGCGGGGCGCAGGTGCGCCGTGCTGCCCGAGCGCGCGGGCGGCGCGGGCCGGCCGCGCGGCGCGGGGCTGGGGCCCGGGGGCGCGGGGGTCGGGGCGGGCAGCGGGGCGCCAGGCGGGGGGGCGGGGGCCCCCCGGGCTCGCTAGCAGGCGGACGAGGTGCGCGTCCAGCCCTCTAGCGGGACCGACAGCGGCGGCGGCGGCGCCTGCGCCTTGCTCACTGCCCGACACACAACTTAAATTAGATAGAACCGATGAGGACTTGACACATAGAGCCTAATGCTAGGTACACACGCAGCCACTCGCATGCAATTTCGAATCTCACGTCCACATTCAGATTTTGAAATCGCTAGCGACAAATCTGCTGTCGAAATCTGTGTGTAGATGTGTGATTTTGAAATCGACTACAGTCCCCGCGTGTGTAGCTAGCATAAGTTATCACCAGTTCTCTCAGAAAACATACTTCGTTCACAAATAGTTTTAAAGAACTAGACAGTCACAAAAGATTCAAAGATACATATATGAAATTGGAAATACCAACATGAAGTTAGAATAGCATAATTATTATGATTATGTAATTTAATAGTTTTGAAGGTATCCGTCTAGATCCCACATTTCCTAAAAGAACAGATGCTAATTGAGGTGTATTATACAGTTTGTTAATAGTTTTTCATTTTCTCAGCATGTTTTAAAGGTAGTCACAAAATTCTAAACACATTTTCAGTATTATTTTTCACATAATATTTTCTAAGCATTAATTGCTACAGAAATATGTTGGAACAATATTTCAATGTCGGTTAATAATGTTAGGGCCCCAAATCCAAGTTCTTATTTCATGCAAAACGCACAATCCCTGCCAGAATAAGTGTCCTATTTAATCAATAAACATGTTGCAATAATAAATCAGTACACTGACATTGTTTATACTTTACTATCTTTAATGCAACGATTGTTTATTGACCAAAAAACACACGGTTTGTTGACGAATACGCCCAGTAGAAACGTCACCGTACACAGCGAATAACGAAATACATAATTTAAACATATTTTGTCAATACACTGGGCGTATTTAATTTTGGCATAGATTGTTCGTAAAACACTACGTATATTCACTAAGCGATAAATCAACCAGCAACCAACTCGATTTTAGAGCTGTATGTATCAGGCAGCCAGTTGATACCTTTTAATATTTTTCGCCAGCATATCCCCCGAATTCTCAAACGCCCTTTTACTTGAAGCTGTTCTTAAAAGGGTTTCTCTGTCTGACCTTAAAGTGACAAGGACAGCATAAGACTTAAGGGCCACTTAAAATTGAGAAGCGGTTGAGAATTCTTATTTCATGCAAAATGCTCCATGCAGTTTAAAATGAAGGATGGAAAACATGCTTGATGCACATGAATGATGGAAAACATGCTTGAAATAATAATTAGAAACTTACCCAATTGACATGCAGATCATATGGTTGTATTGTAGACCACAATCATACACTTTACTTAGTATGTTGGCTACAAGAAATAGTTCTGACTTTCATAATAAAAGAAACTACAGACTGATATTGTATGCTTGATTCCTACGAAGTTGGATAAAAAAGGCTAGATACATATTATGTGTTCTGAAGGTCAAGAAGTCTAATTTTAATAAATGCACTATTTTCTACTCAGTTGTAAAGCAAGAAGTCCTGTGAAAAAAAACTATAACACAAAATAAAGAAGTAAAATCTGATTATCTTTGTTTTCTTTTCAGAAATGCAGTTAATAGCGTCTCTAGTGCAATTCCATTGAGTACCTACATTGTATTTCTACATAAATATATGTTTTATAAACTGACTTCATTATGTTTTACGTCCAATTATCTGATAAAAATAATCACGAAAAGAATGTCGACTAATAATTTTAAGTATTCATGTTCTAAGTAGTTCATAATTCAGTTTTATACTTTTTAACTATACAACTTGTAACGTTAGATGCGCAAAACCTCTTAAGAGGTCATTGTACTCATCATTATGAACAACTTTTATTATGGGACCAAACTTGAAATCGCAAAAAAAAATCTGCTCTTTAGTACATTTTGACGAGTTATGCGAGCATACATGTAGGGAACAAGTGATTTATTTTCGCGATTTCAGCTTGGGTCCCATAGTAAAAGTTGTTCATAATGATGAGTACAATGACCCCTAAGAGGTTTTGCGCATTTAACGTTACACCTTGTATAAAAAGTAAAACATAATCGAAAGTTAAAAATTAACTACAGCACGAACGCCGACGTACACAAACAAGCATATACGACACAGATGTTAGGACAATAAAATACAGGACAACTGATTGGTAATTATTACTCTTTTATTATCGAAAAAATAATATTATAAATACCATGAGCGTCGTACACAGCACTATCACAATACCGGTTGCGTTTCAATACATAAAGCGTAACTGTAGGCCCATCACTAAATTTCTTAACTGCGAGTTGTAAAATGTATGATACGCACACGACAAATTTTGACGCGGCATTTACTCGCGACGTAACGAAACGATATGCGTAACCTCAGTCATTATCTCGTTCCTGTGCGAGATCATGCGTCGGCGAAATTTTGTCGCATGCACAAGTTAGCTGGGCCCTAAGCCCGAATATTACTGTGATTATTTGCATGAAGCCGAATCTGCCGATTTTTCAACAAAACATGAGGCGCGTTTTTCACCCGAACAAGCATTTTGTATCACTGTGAATTTCGATTTTGAACACCAAAAAGCCAACATTACTAGTTAGCAGTTAAGCAATTTATTGAGCAGCTTTTGAGTGAAAATAAAATGGGCATGAAGCGATACAGGTACAATAATAGCATAAAAAATCTGCAGTAATGGCACCTCACTATATTAAAAAAATAAGAATCACAACATAGTTCTCGTCTATAACCTTCCAACATTGCTACATCGTGCAAGCATTTGATACACGAAACAACCGATCCAGTATGTATAAACTAAATTATAATATAATAATAAAAATATAATTAAATATAAATATGCTTAATGATGACTCAACACGATACATTGGTAGAAGTCCTAACTACTCCAGGAAAAAAACTAGACAACTTTTTATCGCAAAAAAAATATAATTCGTAAAGGGGAAGCTCAAGGGTAAATATTAATCAATCGATAGGATTATATGAACTTAGAGGGTTGTATTGATAATTTTAATAATCGATCAGAGGCGCGCAATAATTGTTGACACAACAGTCCCGCATGATGAGAACATCGTGAAAGCCGAGAAAGATAAACAAATCAAATATCTTGACTTGGCTCGCGAGGTTGTCGACATGTGGGATGTGGACTCAGCGATCATTGTGCCGATACTCGTGACAGCCAATGGGTTAATAGCCATTTAATAGCCTGGACCAACACCTGAGGAGGCTCTCGTTGGGCAGCTGGATCAAGGGCTTAATTCAGAAAGCGGTACTTCTGGACACGGCTCACATTGTTAGGAGGTTCCTCTCTGGAGCCCTGACCTTTGTAGCTTGGACCCTGTTCGCGATACCGGTGGGCTACTAATTTTTATCTTTTTGTTTATAAAAATATTTAAAATTGTAATTTATAAGGATTTAAATAATATAAAAGAATTTTAATTAATAAAATTCTTTAAATACATATGTACTTTTTACGGTCGCGAATCATATTTTGTTCAACATACAATCTGACACAGACCTGTAAATTGCAAAAAACATAAGAAAATTTGAATTTCGCGGGCTACCCTGGCGCTTTCCCCATAAAGGATAATGGACGTTGATGTTTTTAGGTTATATAAAAATAGTGATTTATTTTTCTTAAATCCTCAGCATCCATTTAATAACCTTTTAAGTAATTAATATTTTTTCACAAGTGACATTTATCTGGTATTCTTGCTGGAGTACTATTTATTTACTAAATAATGAACAAAACACTCAGTGTATAAAATAAAAGGCTTACATAATGTACGAATATAATTTGGTATTCAATCGAATTGTTTAATCGATAAGTGATATTGATAACGAATGATTTGCATTGGTATGTGGAGTGTGGTGAATCGGAATACTGACTCAACTTCTAAACACTTATGTAAACTCTCGTTCTGATTAGATTTGGAAGGGATCTTTTTTCGGTCTAGGTGCTATTGGCAGAGAGATAGACAATTATAATTCAAAGAATGTGAACTGAACCTCATATTACATCGTCATCTAAAGCTTTACAGTCGCGGGTGGGCCTTAGCCTGGTCAGATATATTTCTCTAATGTGACCTAATTTGGCTATTTCCGGCCTAATATTATATACTACCTGTACTGAACCCTCTGTTACGACCGCTCTAAGAGAAGCCGAGAACCGAACGAAGTGGAAAAACACGTGTCCTTGAAGGGACTTCGTGATTTTACGAAGTCCCTTCAAGGACACGACCTTCAGTTCCAAGAAGAACAAGAATTATTTACTTATTTGAAATAAAAAAAAATCGATCCATTATTTGACTTGTCTATTCAATGCTAATGTCGCGATTGACCGATAAAAGTATTTTAAACATCTTATAAAACAATGAGAGAATGAAATGATTATGATGAGAATCTCTAGTCGAAGTTATTTTTTTAATTTTGTTGATTGCTGAAATAAAGTAGTGTTTTAAAATAAGCTGTTACCAAAGGTAAGTCAAGTCAGTATTCCAATATAAAAACGTCACTCATTTGTTATGTTAGTAACATGGAACACTATGATATCAATGTGAAATGTCCACCACGACCATGATTTGAAATATTACATTAAAACTACAACCAACCAAATATATGTGTTCCTGGAATGACAAAATATTAAATGCGTAATTTTTGGAAAATAATCACTGTACTTTTTACTCAAATAAAATGTAAGTACTATAAAAAAGAACAATTTTGGAAACATAATATTACTTGTAAGCATAGAGTTTAAACTACTATGTGCAGTGTGTAGCAAAGTATAGTTCAGTACAAATAAATATGTAGCGCGCTTTTGTTATTATTTAATTATCTTAGTAATATTTTATTGTGCAAAAGACACACTAAATTACTAGACACTATTTATGTCAATTCATACTTTTATCGATACTATTCCGTTGTCGATAAATATTCGCTTCGATAACAACAGAACTATTAATTATTACGTCTATATTTATCTGGTCTTAGAAGTTAATTGAGATATAAATCAATCAAAGTGAAGCGAAAACATATCAACATAATAGTGATGTCCAAGTGTGAATCGATATTCGAGACTACAAATCAACAATTGCGCGCTAACTTTTAATCCAATTTCAGTCTTCATGTAAAGACACTTAACCATACGTCATGCGGTCATGCACGTAAAAATAAACATTTTAAAGTGGAGTCATTGTAATAGGTAACATTTGACAATTCATCAAATATTCAACAACGTAACCTTGTAACGGCGGGCATAAAATAACATATTTTTTCGTTTTGTTAGAACTGCACAATTGCTTACCTTTTTTCAATTACGATTACATATTTATTGTAATAATGACCGATACGAGTAATTTTACGATTTGCTTTCATTAATAAACCATTCTTAACATAATAAACAATTTCTGATCTAAAGAACTGAACGTCGTTACAAGGTTACGTCAGTTAACCATTTTTCTTTTTAAACACTAGGGATGTTACTCTAAAAATCGAAAGCTGATAAGTAGAATCGAATGCAATGATGACTTGTGAAGAAATATCACCATAAATTAATAACCACGTTGTGATTATAATAAAACATTTATTTATTATTCTTTTATCTAACTAGGTATAAAAATACAAAAAATAATGAAATAGAAAAATCATTGATGTTAGGTACAATTTAGGTGGTATGTTGCTGGCAACACCAGTGCCTGTCGATGACGCCATGTCATGTCGCCATTACATGACGCAGTCTTTTGTCGTTGTGCGAAGTGACTGTGCGTTTTTGGTGTGCTCTCTGTTATTTTCTTCTGACCCGGCTTTTTTATTGGACTGATCTTACTGACTACGTTTACCTGGCTATAAATTGGACTCCGATTGCTTAACGATTAGTAAACAAGAACAACATTACAGTCTTACCATGTCGAAACGGGGGAAAACGCTAAACAGTCAATCTCGCGAACTAGTGGTGAAATTGTACAATTATTTTGAACGGGAATCAATTAACGATGGGCCTCTTTTACCATTGACACAACCGAGAGAACGCGTTGCCGAAGCATTGGGAATAGGGAAGAGGACAGTAACTCAAATTCTGAAAGAGAAATACGGACCATCAGGCTCAGAAGATAATACTTTACGTACACCGAAAAAAAGAAAGAGGGACAAGAAAATTGTTGGCATTGATAATTTTGATGCTGCTGCAATTCGCAACCACATTTATGGATATTACTCGAGAAAAGAATATCCTACACGGGAAAAGCTAATAAGTTCGTTAAAAGACGCAGGCTTATTTTTTGGCGGTAAATCGTCTCTATCAAAGGTTTTGAAATCGATTGGCTTTAGTTTTAAAAAATCTGACAAGCGGAAAATCCTGCTAGAACGCTACGATATTATTTTGAAGAGAGTAACATTCTTACGTCAAGTAAATAAAATTACAGATTGGGACAATGTCGTGTTTATTGACGAAACATGGTTGAATGTGAACCATACGGTTTCGCGGACATGGACCGATGATACAGCGGCGTCCACCTCAAAAGTTCCACCGGGAAAAGGAGCCCGACTTATTATATGTCACGCGGGATCAGCTTCTCAAGGTTTTATTCCAGACTGCCTCCTCGCATTCGCCTCTAAAACTACAAGTGATTACCATGAGGAAATGAACTTTGAGGTTTTTAAAGAGTGGTTTGAGAAGCTGCTAGTCAGCTTAGAAAACCCATCGAAAATTATAATGGACAATGCACCGTATCATTCTGTACAAGTTGATAAACCACCAACTCAAGCAAATAAAAAGCAAGAAATTGTCTCGTGGCTGGTAAGAAATGGTGTGGATGCAAGTCCAACTTTATTAAAAGTTGAGTTGTTAAATCTAGTAAAAGCAACTAAGCCGTCCAAGCTCCGCTATGTAATCGATGAACTAGCCCTAGAGCATGGACACGAAGTTATTCGATTGCCTCCCTACCATTGCCAGTATAACGCCATCGAGCTTATTTGGGCACAAATAAAGGGTTATGCAGCGCGGAACAATACTGAACCACCCTTCAGTACTGCTAAAATGATGTCTCTGCTAAAAACTGCGTGTGCAGAAGTCACTACAGAAGACTGGAAAAAAGTCGTAGAGAAAACAAAGAAAATAATTTTACAAGATTTTGAACGAGATGTGAGAATAGACAATATTATTGAAAATGAATTAATAATATCTCTGAGTGCTGACAGCAGTGATGAAGATGACAATACTTTTAACAGTTCTGATAGTTCAACTGAATAAATGCAATTTTTTTGTTAAATTGTGTACTTGTCTTATTTTGCTCCTTAAATTTACGAAAAAAATAATAATAATGGGACAGGGATTCGCCTGATGATTTTTAAAATTCGCATATGTTTCAAGTCCGTATCGATTCATTCACTTTAATCGATGTTTATAAGCAGGTCACCTCACTATGAGGATAAAACTGACAGACGTCAAATGTTACCTATTAAAATGACTCCACATTAATAACAAAAATAATACTTTATCATAATAATATTATAACAATTTTAATCTTCCGAGACGAAGTTCCGTAAAATACTCATGACTATAATAATTTTTACTTAGATATTATGCTTGTCAATTTTGACTTGTACCTATTGCACTTAAAGATAAGCCTAGATAACTAGATAAACTAAGTTAATATTATATGACTAAGTAGAGCGTGCTTGTGCGTTTGCTCTATAAAAATCTAAACAGAAAAAGATATCGATACTATTTTGTAATCTTTGTTTTTAAGCAGTATCGATACTCGATCGGAAATATCGATGTTGAAATGCACATCTCTATTTGATTACTAGCAATTTTACTTATTTTTTACAATTGCAAATATTGTCAATCAAAATCAATTGTCCTCTAGTACAATTAAAGTACTTGTTTGAATTTTTACTTCGGAATGTAGGTTCATTCCTATTAAAATAATGGCATTTATTATTTATAATATGCCACGATGTGATTTGATCGTGTAATCGTAATGGTTTACTTTGTATCAGCGAAATACTTCTTTGACAAGTCAACACGTTCAGGCAGAAACAAATGGAGCTGACGGCACCATTTTGCTATAAAATTGATCGAATCACCACTATTTTAGAGTTTAGATGGACAAAACAGTTATTTTTTTATCGATCTTTCAACGCGCCACTGCACCAACAAGAACTAACGAACTAATTTGACTGATCGATCAAACAGAAAACCTAAACCAACCGTTCAAAAATAATTTTGACAGACACTTCAAAAAAAGTTTTGACCGACCAATCAATCAAAAAGTTTTGACCGACCGTACAAAAACAAAACTCTTTGATCGACTATTCAAAACACAAATTCAAGTGGCGCCGTCTTAATACATTACCAAAAGTCTCCTAAAACCGTTCACGCGTACTTACCGGCGACTGTGGCGCTGCTGTAGCCCTTCGCGATGCGCATGAAGGGGTCCGGCTCTGGGAAGCGCGACGGGTGTTGGAACAGGTCGGCGAAGCGCGCCTCCAGGTCCAGGGAGCGCATGGAAGAGCCACGCACCGGGGGCAGGGGCGCTATGCCCTCGTCGCCATTTATACTCTGGAAATTGAAATAGACTCCTGGATCATAGGGCTAATGAAAATTCGGAAGTTTTGTTTTGGGTTTTTTTTCTGTTGATGCTTGTAGTCGTTAAATGGTTTGAAGTGATAATATGATAATAAATGTATAAATTATCGCGTTTGCGTACAATTACAATAGTGATATTTATATTTACGCGGACACAGCATACAGCGGTTCAAATTGTACATTTGGTCGAGGATTTTATCCAAGGAGGCCATGTCCACGCAGGGCAGTCTTCGAGCTCTTCCTAGTCTCATTCCCCCTTCTTAATGAATTCGGAGTAAAGTTGTGGGAATTCGTGACCGTGTTGGGCGAGTGATACACTGAAGTAATTTGTAAATAAGTAACGATTAATTTATTACGATATCAAGTAACTAAAGCTAGCAGTTACACTTGACACGAAAAGGTAAAATTAAATAATGTTACATGAAGGGTAAAACTACTAGAAACACGAAGCTCGCCGTAAACTATTACGGCGAGCTTCGGCGAGTAAAATATGATCGGGGGTCAGAGAGGACCTCGCACGATCGTAGTTCAGCACAGACTGAAGCTCCGAATCGAAATTCTCCCAAATCTGCCGTTTACTAAACAAAGGACGCGGCAAATCCACATCTGCAGTTCCTAAACAAAGGAAGCGGCAAAACGATTGCCTTTTAAAAGTACAATAATAAAACACGAGAAATGCAGATGGGTACAATACAAGACAACTAAAAATAACAGAACAATGAACCTTAACTAAAAATAGCAAATGGGTACAATACAAGATAAAAACATAATAGAGCAATGAACCTTAAAAGTAAAGAATCATGAAAGACAATAGTACCTATAACTTAAATCGCTTGCAGATGTGATTCGTGGGAAAAACACAAAATTAAACTTTCTAAAAATTATTACAATAAGTACTTCTAAAAATATTACATTCTTAAAACTATGCAAGGGATGGGTACGTGAGACACAGTCCCCACAGTACCCCCCTACCAGTGATAAAGATCACGAAACACCTGCCTGATAGTAATCAGGAAATTTAACTCGCCTACCAGAACGGCGAGGAATATGCTTGCCAGGCCAACTTAGGTTCCAGTGAGTCGGAACCGGTTGCCGCATAGTTCACGGTGAGTCGGAACTATCTGCGAAGATGTCCCCAGTGAGTCGGGGTGGCGCGGGCGCTGCGTTATGCTCCAGTGCGTCGGTGCCGCATAGTTCACGGTGAGTCGGAACTGTCTGCGAAGATGTCCCCAGTGAGTCGGGGTGGCGCGGGCGCTGCGTTATGCTCCAGTGCGTCGGATGTGGTACAGCGACCAGAACGGCGAGGAATATGCTTGCCAGGCCAACTTAGGTTCCAGTGAGTCGGATGTGGTACAGCGCCGGGTTGAGGCTGGCTGCTGCGTCGACCAGGAGAGGAATTGAGCTCTTCTTGTTGACCGGACGAAAGTGCAGTGTGCTGTGCCGAAGTTGCTGATGAGGCTGAGGGTGATGACCAGGTATGCGCGGTCGCTGCATGCTGGTGGTCAGGACACCCGTTGAAGCCGTGGGAGCTGGCTGGCTGGGAATGCGCGTCATCCGCCGCTAGTGACTCCCGCTGGATCGCTCGCCATTTTAACACGTACTCTGATTTAGCACTCGCGAAACTCTTTACGCACTGTCACGAACTCACGCTATATGATAGTTATGATCACGTCGGGGTCACCACTCACAGTGTTATTATTGCCCCGAAAAACGGACATCCCCTTTTTATTAACTAATTCGATAGAACAGATTATTTAGAAAGTAAGAGTAAAATACCCGTGTGCCAATTTTACACCAAACACGAGTAAAAAAAATTTGTTTTTTTTTTTACTTTTTCTAAATTAATTAATTACAAAAAAAATACGCATTAATTTACCCCTTTCTTTATTATGTGTAATAATACTATATTAAAGATATGTGAAAAAAAATACAAAAGGGTACTAACTAGTATAGATGTAAAGGAATATGGTTTTTTTGTGTTTTTAGATTTTGATTTTTCATGGTTGTATCTTTGCTTAGTTGGATTCAATATTTATTGTAAATCATGTTTAGACCCCAACCAATCACTTAAAAAAAAACCGCATCCAAATCTCGCGGTGTTTAAGAGTTATTCACTTCTAAATTTTATTCTGATAATTTTGATTTTAGGGTCATCACTTCACAAAAAACATTATTTTTGTTTATAGATTTTAATTTTATGTTGAATTTTATTTATATCATAGAATAATACACATATACATATTTACGCCCACTCCCACAAAATTTTACAAATAATATTCTTAAATCTTTTTATTATTTTTACATCGGACAAAAATACAAATAATAGTACATTTTGATACAAGTGGAGAAAGTTTGTTATTGTATTCGAGGCGGAATTATAATGAATGTTTTTGAGCCGAGAACTGCAATAACAAATGTCCACGTGTATCAAACGACGTTTTTCAATACACTTTTGAAGAAATAAAATAAAATAACGGAAAATATTTTTGTCATGAATTAAGAAACTATGATTTTAATTTTCTTTTTTTTTTTTTTCGAGCTTTGCATTCGCCAGGTTGAAGGAGAGGCAAAGGTATGAAGCCGTTAAACAGCCTAATATAAAAAATAGATTAATTTTATGTTTTTGAATTCAGTACACAAATAAATATTAATTTGTTAAACACAACTAAAGTAACTAATAGTTTCTAATAATCATGTTTATCTATGATATTCTATTTATAAACACAATTTGAATTTGCACAAAATATTTATGCCGGAAAGACGCGTAGCGCTTTGCCGAAATTAGAAAAAAAAAAAACAATCACCTGAGATTAAGCATTGAACCAATTTGAACTAAGTATAGGTATAGTTATCTGTGGCAATTTTCATTCCCGCACACGTGCGGGAAAATGGGTGAAATACATTGCATGTTATACCTAATCGTAGTGCGTTATGGACCAGTTTTCGAGGAAGTGTATTGAAAAGTTAATTACTTATACTATAATTTGTTCATGCTTTATTGCATGTCAAGCCAAGTTCAGAGATAAACAGGGTGAAGTACACCTTACACGAACCATTTCGAGCTACTTTAGACCACCTAAAACTATTAAACCTATCCTTCGTTAAAGCAAAACTCTCAACAAACAAATACTTTGAATACTTGCCAAATTGCATAATCAGTAGCAAGGAACTTAATAAACTCACTTTTACCTCCTTAGAACTTGGTACTCATTTAGGTTTCTATTTTATTATCGTGTAGGTACTTTGTACCGAACTCGGTCCTTATTTTATATATGTACCTATATGTTTTTGGTGGGACAAAGTTCATTTTTTACTTATTATCTCACAGCCTGAAACACTTGGTCGAAAAACTTGAAATTTTTAAAGTAAAATACTAAATATTTACAGAGTTCAGTTGCTTAAGTACCTTCTTTAATTATCATTTTCTGTAGGTAAAACTTCAGTGCTATCGTCATTCCACCCTTCTATAAGATTTTGCATAACGTCTTCTTCGTCACTTAAGCTGTCGCTATCTTGGGCCGAAACATCTTCCTTTGGTATTTCGTACGGTTTTAATAACTGGAGAACGGCAGGTGGTAATGGCATCTTTCTCAATTTTTTTTTTTCAATGATAGTGTAACTTCTTTCAGATAACCGTGGCCACGTTATTATGTCCTTTGTTTATTTTAAACACATTTTACGTTTTTAAATATTACTAAACATAAAAATTCAATAAAAAAAACATCTTAAAAAATACGACTTCTGCCAACCCTAGCGCCTAAATTTCAAAATCCTGTAAGTTCTAAACACCATAAGATTTGGATATGATATTTTGAATCGGTGCTTCTTAGTGCCAAAGCAACATCTTGTCTCGATGTTGAATCCAAATAACATGAAATAAGCCCATAAAAAAATAAAATCGAAAATATATAAAATTCAATGTTACTCACAACATGTTAACGATAAAATTTGAGCGTTTGCTTAGTAATTTACTTAATATAAAGCATCAATTAATTGCGATCAAAGACATAACAAAAACGCATTGGATCTAAAGTAATTGCGATTTCTATGGTTTTTATGGAAACCATAGAAAAAAGAAAAAAAAATTATATCTCCATATTGGGACAAAATTGCCACACGGGTATTTTACTCTTACTTTAAAAATAACCTGTTCTATCGAATAAGTTAATAAAAAGGGGATGTCCGTTTTTCGGGGCAATAATAACACTGTGCCACTGTGGGAATTCGTGACCGTGTTGGGCGAGTGATACACTGAAGTAATTTGTAAATAAGTAACGATTAATT
This sequence comes from Luperina testacea, assembly GCA_927399505.1. Taxonomy (NCBI): domain Eukaryota; kingdom Metazoa; phylum Arthropoda; class Insecta; order Lepidoptera; family Noctuidae; genus Luperina; species Luperina testacea. The sequence goes on along the minus strand of OV656770.1, from coordinate 16,770,040 downwards.
TATTACGATATCAAGTAACTAAAGCTAGCAGTTACACTTGACACGAAAAGGTAAAATTAAATAATGTTACATGAAGGGTAAAACTACTAGAAACACGAAGCTCGCCGTAAACTATTACGGCGAGCTTCGGCGAGTAAAATATGATCGGGGGTCAGAGAGGACCTCGCACGATCGTAGTTCAGCACAGACTGAAGCTCCGAATCGAAATTCTCCCAAATCTGCCGTTTACTAAACAAAGGACGCGGCAAATCCACATCTGCAGTTCCTAAACAAAGGAAGCGGCAAAACGATTGCCTTTTAAAAGTACAATAATAAAACACGAGAAATGCAGATGGGTACAATACAAGACAACTAAAAATAACAGAACAATGAACCTTAACTAAAAATAGCAAATGGGTACAATACAAGATAAAAACATAATAGAGCAATGAACCTTAAAAGTAAAGAATCATGAAAGACAATAGTACCTATAACTTAAATCGCTTGCAGATGTGATTCGTGGGAAAAACACAAAATTAAACTTTCTAAAAATTATTACAATAAGTACTTCTAAAAATATTACATTCTTAAAACTATGCAAGGGATGGGTACGTGAGACACAGTCCCCACAAAGTTATGCCAAACTGAAATCAATACTGGAGTAATTTTACTCTGGGTAAGGGTTTCATGTGTCTCTGAAAGTTTATTATTATGCCAAGTACAGATGAAGGTAAGGTACTCACAGATTGGCGGTGGTGCGGTGGAGGTGGCGGAGGCGGCTGGTTGGCGTGGCGGGAGGGCGGCGGAGGGGGCGGAGCGCCCGGCGGCGCGGGCGGAGCGCCCGGGGGCGGCGGCGGAGCGCCCGGCGGAGGCGGCGGGCACACGCCCGGGGGGCGCAGGCCGCGCGGAGCGCGCAGGGTGCCTGCAGATGGGAAAAATTCTTGATATCCAGGACTGGCCAAGCAACAGATTGAACCAACTGGAGTGGTACATTCAACACTTCATTGGAAAAAATTTACATTGACAGCGCCTCTATTTCGTAGCAGTTCAGGCTATTATCGTAATTAAATAAATAAAGCTTACCGAAATGTGAAGCCGGATTCTTAGTACCGATATGTGGATTTAAATGTGCGGGCGGCAAGTTGAACGGTCGCCCTCCACCCGTTTGTGGCGACGACGGCGATGCCGGCGGTGATCTGACGAAATTGTAAAAAGTAGATTAAACTACAGCTAGTGCGTTTACAAAACCGTAGCAAAAACGTGATTTCAACATCTGGCAAGCACCAATATGACTTTTTCAGAACCTTGCCACTTGCGAGGAAAAATATCATAAATAAACCAGGCTAGAACGGTTTGAAATCACCAAAAGTAATAAAAGAGTGATTTCAACATCTGCCAAGTACCGATGTGACTTTTTCATTATCTTGCGACTTGCGACAAAAATATTATGAAGAAAACCGGACTAGAACGATCTGAAATAACCAACATGCGGTGAGCAAGGGAAATGATCTTTATATGAGGAAAGTGATCTTTATATTGTAGATAGATTTAAAGGCATAAGCCTAAATCACATTAAGAGTGTCATGTTGACATGACCTCTATAAACAAAATCTAGAGATTTCACAAGCAAAACTAGCCTTTACTGCATATACCTAGAAAAATACAATTTTATTTAAACTTGACTCACCTAGGCACCCTCATACTCTGTGTCCTGCCGGCAATCTTGCCGTTAGTGATCAGCTTCTTCGGCGGTGGCGAAGGCCTGGTATCGTTGGGGGGCGCGGGGGCTAACTGCGGGGGCTTGGGGGCGAGGTTGGGCTTGCCGTGGCTCACCCGCGCGGGCCGCTCGCACAGGTCCGACGTGGACAGCGAAGACGCGGGGGCGGGCGACTGCGGCGCGGATGACAGAGAGGTCATGCTACCACCTGGAAACGTACCTACATATTAAATTATTTTATGAATTTTTAAATTATTTATGTATAAAAATGATTTAAACCATCATCAATCCTCCAGCCGAACGACGTCCTCTGACATTTGCTGAACATAGGCTGCCTCATAGCATCGCTACTTTTGTGCTTCTCGCATCCAGAGATTAGAGTTATCAGACAATCCTTTTTGAGAGCAATGTAGGAAACTCATTGCCTGGTAGTTTGGCATAGAATTTTTCAAACTATGTCGCTCACGCAGGATAACTCATAGGAACTTGCTACATGTAAAATTCTGGTATTCAGCATACAACAACATAGTTGGGAAAACGCTGGGCTCATGATATCTTAACGATCCAAAAGCATGCATAGGCTTTGTGTCTGCGCAAATGACTGGTTACACATAAAGCAATTCAATACATTTCAAGATAATATTTTACCCAACGCGCCCTGTCCAGCAGTATGGAGAGAGCTCTTGTTCCTGTGCAATGTAGACGCGACATGAGGCGTGATTCCTTGATCCGAAGTCTGTTGCTGAAGGTTGCTGATGCGGTCCAGTATGGAGTTCGTCGTTAGCACCGAATCTGATGAACTCTACAACAAAACAAATGAAACTAAGTATCTATGAATCTTGATGAAAGGGTTACAGTTAAATCAACCGTCCATCAGAAACACTTGCACTAATAACAACGCCCCTACCACATAAAGGAGCTCTCACTGTCAAATTGTTACCACTGATGTCCGTGAATAGTGTTTTAACTATGTTATAGTTTACGAAGGCAAACGATCGCGCGGTCGATCACCATCACGATGGACCCATCAGGTGAAGGAATCATCGTCCTCTAAATTCTACACGGTGGTAAGGGATGCGCTGGACAGAAACCGGAGGAGGCGGATCATCCGCTCCAGATGCAACTCCGAAGCGGACCACGATTACACGACCCACGACCACGACGAAAAATAATTCCAGTGAGTTCATAGTCAAACGATATTATCCCTTGCAATAGTATAGCTATTTCAGTTTTAAATAGTATTAGTTAAAAGCAGTTATATACCATCAGGAAAACTGTCAATACGATTACTGCAGGAAAAAAATGCATCTGCATGGTTGGACGTGCCTCGCCTGGGTATCACGTACCTACACATTGATATGACACATACACCTGCATATTAAAAAAACTTTTACTAAACAATGGCTTTTTTATGTGTCATCATCTGCAACCGCATAAAACACAAGCTTACTTAGAAATAGGTTCTATATAACGTGTATTGGCAGAGGTCCAGAAGCCCGCCACCACTAGCCACTCGTGAGCACAAAGTACAAGCACATAGCTATGTCTGCATATGGTTGCTAACGTTAAAAACGATATCATCGGTCGTGAGCTTACGAGGTTGAAGGTCTCCAAAACGTATAAGGACAAAGTATTCCGTTATCAGGAACAATGGATCGTTAGTTTCCGAAATAGTCGAGGTGGGTTAGGTGAAAATATTTTTGGGGCCTCTGAGGATTTTTGGACAGCGCATTTAGGCAACAGACAACAACCTTTTCATCCTTTTTGAGTGAGGACTATGTCCAGCAGTGCCTAGTACGTCTTTTGGCCGAAACTAATGCTGACTAATAAACCTTATAGACTGGCTCTTCCCAGCGACTTTTTCGGCGTGTATTTTTCTTTATCCAGGATGAAAAGTATCCTCAAATTTCATACCGATCGGTTCAGTAGTTTGAGCGTGAAAATGTAACAGACAGACAATTACTTTCACATGTATAACATTGGTATGGATACATATTTAACTTGGCAACTGCCATCTAAATACAATCAGAGGGGCAATTCTCTTCCTGCCGGGTCAGCGGGATTGTCCGAAAGGGTTACCGCTGGCCCGGAACATAAAGGGCTAAGGAAAGAACACGGGTGGGTTTTAGTCAGTAAGAGTCTGACACTTCCTTCCGCTCCACCCAGAGCGGGAGCGGTCATTTGATGATTTCCAATCCTGAAAAAAAACAAAAAATGGGCAATTCTCGTAATTTTAGGTACGTTCAGTCTGATCTCAGTCTCAATTTGTCAAAAACACCTCTGATTTCCCTACATCTTGACAAGTTTTTGACTTTGACTGTCGCTGAGATGAGATTGCGGACTAGATTTGAACGTTTTTAATTACAGGAATTGACCTTCTGATGTAGGTAAGTATCCAGCTGATGTAAATCTGTGAGATCACAAATCCACATAAGCTGCGTGGGGTATCTCCAAGCCAGACAGAGCGATGAACTGAATAAGGTAGTTAGTTAGCGTGAACACCGAGGGCGGAGGAGTAAATGTAATGATCCGATTTAGGAGAAGTCTGTCCGTCTGTCTGGCTGGCGTATGTTATGATCCGATTTGGCCAATTAGGGAACAGTGTTTGCCTTGCAAAATTTCAAGAGACAGCCTGAGCATGGTTGATCGTTTAACGTCAATTTTGTCTTCTATTTTATTCCATACTGGCTAGCGGGATAAAAAAAAGTATCCTATGTCGATAAAAACTATCCTATGTCCTTCCCCGGGATGCAATATATCTCTAAATTACATTTTTATTTAAAATTTTGTCGAAATCCGTTCAGTGGTTTAGACGTGAAAAGGTAACATACATACAGACAGACAGTTACTTTCGAATTTATAATATTAGTATGGATATCATAGTAAGTATAGTTTAAAATATAATGGATAGGTACACAGTACAGGATAGTTTTGCTGACGACCACGAATAAGTTCAAACAAATTTACTTACATAATTCTAAACTGTCAAATTTTCCCAATCAACCTTGAACCTTGTGCTTTAGCGATAAAGTTGAGAATCTATTAAAGAAATTTGACAGATTGTAGTAGGATGATGTGCTGGCGTCTGTACCTACAGACCCTAACCAACGTCATGTAGGTTTATGCGGCTTGCATACCACGAGCTAAGTTAGTCTAGCTTAGCTCGCATAGCTGATGTAGTTTTTCATACTTGTGTACAGACCGCCAACTATGGGGGCGTTCAAGTATTACGTAACGCAATTTTTGAAGATTTTTGACCCTCCCTCCCCCCATGTAACGCACCGTAACGTTTTTCTGTACCCCCCCTCCCCCTCCCTAAAGATTACGTAACACCCAAGTGACCATTTTTACCTAAAAGTCACGATTTAGTTGCGCAAAGTATCTACCGGAAAGTCGCTAAAATACCTTTATTATTGTTTTAATCGCGTTTCCGGTAATAATAAATGAAATAAGAGATTTCTAAATCAGAATGCATGCGTATATTGTTTATTTTACTTGACTTTAATTCCCTAGTTTTTTATTTAAATAAATAAAACAATGTTACATAACGCGTTGTTCGAACCCCCCTCCCGCCCTTGTAACGCATCGTAACGTTTTACAAGACCCCCCCTCCCCCCAAATTGCGTTACGTAATACTTGAACGCTCCCTATGCCAAAAACTATACTAACTAACTATGCGAGCTAAACTAAACTAATTTTAGCTCGTGGTCTGCAACCCGCATTAAACTGAATCATCCACAGCAATTACGTAAAAGGGAAATACATCAGTCACAAATATCAAGCCACAATTGTCGCGCTATATAAATAGGGATACCTGTACAAATAAATAAAATTAAAGTGTCTGTCAAAATAACAACTATTTTCTAAATGCATATGAAAGTATAATCGGAACTTTAAAAATTGCCTGTCTGTTTGTTCCGGCTAATCTCCGAAACGGCCGGCAGATAGCTGATATTATGAATAATAAGGAGCAACTTAGGCTACTTAGATATTAGAAAAAGAATAAGTTCCGCGCAAAAAAAAAAACATGAAAATCCACGCAGGCCATAGAGAAGTTATTATTGCGACAGTCCCGATTCGCAATAATATCGATTATGTATGAACAATTACGATGGTAAATAAACAATGTGCTGATATAATTGTTATCAGCGTGTGAGTCAGAGCTTGCGAAAGTGTCCGCCCGACAAAACCTACCTACGTAAATGAGGAGAGGCTGCGTTACTTGTGATAGCGGATCAGTGAATTTTTCATCAACGATGAATGATGATATTTTATCTTTTTCATTCATGAATGATGGATCTTATGACAGGTGCTTGTGACCAAGTGATAACAGCCGAACGGGTCGATCGATCAGGTTAAGCTACGCTTGCCGCGGTGTTTCCGTGGATGGGTGACCATCTTCACATACCAAGATCCCTCCGTGTCTCGGAAAGCCGTTGGTCCCGGCTGTCATTCGTGGATCTTTGACAGTCGTTACGGGTCGTCAGTAGCCCGAAAGTCTGACAACCAGTCTTACCAAGAGATATCGTATTACCCAGTAACTGGGTTGTGGAGGACAGATAGGCAGTCGCTCCATATAAAATACTGGTACTCAGCTGCATCCGGTTAGACTGGAAGCCGACCCCAACATCGTTGGTAAAAGGCTAGGCAGATGAATGATGCATGTTTTTATTACTCAATAGAAATTTACAAAACAACAGTTAATGAGAAACATAATAATTACAAAGTAAAATAATGACATAAAGGAGCAACATTTTACAGTATTCGGTTATACAGCTGATAGGTTTCGTGTTTCTCTTCTACCTACGATAAACCTTTCAACTCAGATTATCGCGTTTAAGAGTTGCAAACAGACAATGCAGTTGCATGACATTATTATAATTACTCAAAATTAACGTTCGATACACCTTGGAAAGTCAGTCCCTCTCCTGACTGGCTAACAATTGTACCACGTGCTCCTGGTAAGAACCAGGAGAACTCCTCAACAACCACTCACCATACGCATTGTGACGAGCATAAATTGGTTAGCAACCATATTAAAGTAATCGAATCGCAACCGGTGAAATATTTATCATTGAGTAGTTCCGATTGCCATCTGTGGTCTTCATCATCAGCTCCACTTTACCAAATGATGATTTCCGAGAGCAAATGCTCAAGTTACTTTAAAAAATACCCAAATCGTTATAGGTTTGCCTATAAAATTTGAGGGTTTCCCTCGATTTCCATGGGATCCTCTCATCAGATTCCAACTTGATGACAATGGGACCACCTCGAGAGTATAAACTTTCAAACGGTGAACATGTAGGTACATAAAAAAAACATAAAGTCGAACATATAACCTCCTTCTTTTTGGAAGTAGGTAATTTAAAAAACGAAAACAATTTTAATGAATTTTTGGAACATTAATGACAAACATAAACACGTCATACAGTTTACATGACCATATCAATCTTAATTGAAGCTTCTATTGTTTTGAACAACGTGTGAACTCCAAATTAAACTTGTTTATAACTATCCTCATAAGGGAGGAAATCCCATTACAAACCATACACTATTTATACATCATTATGCACATAGCGACTCGCGTGCGGTCGGACCTAACCTCGCCAAACCCTGCAACTAATTACCAATCCTAACACAATCACACAAGACATGTTTTCCGGTGAATCATTGACAGAAGTACCTAACTAATGAGTCAGTGATGACTCAAATGATTCCTTATTGACACAGTTCACAAGTGAAACTATATATTCTAACACCTTACCTTATACCAAGGTCTTCTATGTGGAAATGATTCTGAATCACTTTACCTGTGACCTCTCAATATAACCATTAATCATTTACCCGGAACAGAAAACTTCCATACCGTACGAGATGATAATTGTTGTATTTTGTACTCCATTCAATGAATGAGATGAATCAGAGATCGTAATGCGAAACAGTTGCTGGTTAAAAGGACTAAAGAATTAACTGTATAAAATGTTGATTGAAATAATTAAATTACTACACGATGTGTGATTCAGGAAGCATTTGCGTTGTTCTTATCTTAATTGAATTAGTTTATCAAGTTCTTTAGATAGGATGCTTTTAACGCGTACGTCTTTTTTACATCGTTCTCACATATAATGATAATTCACATTAATGATGTAACTAATATTTTTGTAAAAATACAGTATGTAAACTAACAGAGGGCGTTCCCGCTAACCCGCAATAGTATAGCATCCATACATGCTAAAAAAAATATTATCATTCGAAAATAAAATGTTTTTATTTTTTTTTTATATTAAAATATTCACTAAAAATCGTAAATTGATACGTTAAAAAAACACTCTGTACACGCGTACTTGAAGGACAGCAATGTCGGAATTTATTTAATTAAATAAATTAGAATTAATTAAATAAATAGAGTATCAATTTACGATTTTTAGTGAATATTTTAATATAAAAAAATATAAAAACATTTTATTTTCGAATGGTAATATGTATTTTTTTTTAGCATGTATGGATGCTATACTATTGCGGGTTAACGGGAACGCCCTCTGTTAGTTAACATACTGTATAATATAAAAGAGTGTCCATGGAGTTTCTTGCCCGTTCTTCTCCATAGGTACACTTTGGAATGGGCAACTAGCTTCATATTTTCTGACTGACCGACTTTTTGACAATTCAAAAGTGCCTGTAAATGGTTTAATTGAAATAAATGCTTTGAGTTTGAGTTTTGAAGCCAACGTGTAATGAAATAGTTTTCCTTTAATGTTCTTGTGATAAGAGCGTTGTGGACATGAAGTATTTCAAAAAATTGTTTTGGTGAAAACAATTTTTTGGTTGATAACTCCTGTCCTGCGGGATAATTGCGTAACATGCTTGCAATGGCTTGCTTGGCATGGCTTGTTCAGCAACATTCATTGTGTTATTTACCTTGTTGGGCAGACGATTTTCTCGAACATATGCAGCAATGGATTAGCAATATAGAAAGAAAGAAAGAAGAAAGAAAATTGGGTTTATTTGGCAAAAAAAAAAACCTTAAAAATAAACAAAACAAATTCAAAATGATTAAAAATAATAATGCCAAAAGGGCCTCAGCTCAGCATAATGCCAGATGGCAACACAAAGTGCACCACCTTACGCTGATTTTCAGCTGCTGCCCACGAGTGCCATACGCTCGAAAATATAAACACATATCCTTCAAAATGATTCAGATTGTGATTGGAAAGTGAGTTGCGCAATTAGGGTGCTGGTCCTTGTGAATTACAAAGTAGTAGAAGATTGCAAAGTGTCTAAACCATTGATATATTGTATATCAATGGTCTAAACAAAGAAATTCTAAAATAAGCTACAAAAATTAAGCTGGTATGCAGCTTGCATTTCGTGCTTTAAGAAAAATTAACACAAATTTTCAATGAACTACCTTTCGATTCAACGTCTACATCCAAAAATAGAAAAACTCCACACCAGTTGCTTTATAAAGACCCTAAAACGAATTTTAGGGTCTAATGTGAAATGTCATAAGTCGATATCATATCAAAGCTCCAATATCGGTTATTCGCAACTTCGGCAATGGAAGCGTTTGGACGAACAAGGTGAACTGGCTTCACGGGCTTATGTAACGTCCTGCCCAAAGTGTGCCGAGAGGCTGTTGACATACGTTAATAGGCACACAGTGTTAATGACAGCCGAAACTGCGACCCACGTCGCGCTTTGAGCCACATACAGAACTGGGTGTCTATACTTCTGTGGCGGCATCAACATCGCCACATGTGAAGTACGCATCACACTGACGTCACGCAAAAATCCTGCATCGCGCAGGCAAAGTTTACGTTGTATCCATACTAATATTATAAATTCGAAAGTAACTCTGTAACGAAGTCCGGAAGTCAAGTCCATAGAGAAAAAACTACATAGTTGCCTCAAGAACCACTTCTATGACGCAGAACGAATTTACCTATTGGTAATTACGAACTTACCCATATGACCTAAAATGTAAGGAGTACTTTTTCTAACGGTGCGAGAATAGGTTTACTCAAACGTGTGACATTGTTTGGGTCAATGACTCGGTTTTCATATATGTATTTGTAAGTCACAAACCGCTAAACTTTCACAGAAAAATTTAACCAAAACAGAAAACTTAAAGCAAGACAAAATTAATTTAACATAATATTATGGTGTAAAATTTCCAAACATTAAATTAATTACAAAATATCAGGTAATCATAAGCATATGGATCAAGGTCTGGAGTAAAGTATATTTATTTTATAACCTAATTTACTGACAAATGACAAACTTCAAATAAACAAGATTCAATTTACGCTAAATAAATATTAAATTCCAGTTTTCAACTTGGAAGTTGCAAGAACTGTGAACAAATACCGTTAAAATAAAAACCAAATTGGAATAGCATTGGACTTGACAGAGTCGCTGAAACATTATTGAATTCACTTAAATTCGTTTAGACGTCATTCGACCTAACGTTTACATCAAAATCATTTCGACATAAACTTGAAATATAGAACTGCCGGTCGATTCTGTAAAAAACTCACCGTGAAAACTTAGGTGAAGTGAGTTTGTTTTTGCTAGGAATTGACACTATTGACAGCTCACTTCACCTAAGTTTTCACGGTGAGATTTTTACAGAATCCACCGGCTGAACTGTGGGGTAATTGCGTAACACACCATCAGTAGCAATGGTTTTCATTTTGACAGTTCAAAAACATTCATCGCGTTATTTACGTTGTTAGGCAGACGCATTTTTCAAACCTTCAAAGCATTGAATTAGGAATTTCCTTCAAAATCTTTTGCACTGTGATTGAAAATGTGCAATTGGGGTGCAGGTCCTTGTGGATCACAAAATAGATAGTAGAAAAATGCAGACAAATTTTTCGAACATATTATGAAGTAATGGATTAGCATTTAGCAATATCCTTTAAAATGATTCAGATTGTGTGTTGAAAGTGTGTTACGCTATTAGGGTACTGATTATCATCTTGAACTGACTCACGCTGTGGTTAAAATATTTTAACTGTCCGGGAGGCGCCAAAAGTATATTTAAAAGTATCCCTGCATTAAAATAGATCCACGTGTAATCGCCACACGTGGATACTATTTTAATGCAGGGATACTAAAGTCAGTTTGACAGCTGTCACAAATACCAATATGGCGAAAGGTCAATTGTACTCTTAATCCTTATTTTGATCGCATACTATTGTGATTCACAATTCATTGATATTCACGGTCAGACATGGCTACCTGTGACAATGACTAAGGCAACATCTTTGTCTTGTTAATAAATTGTTCTAAGAAGTTGTTAGCTTTGGAATAAATGAGTTATGAATATGAGACATAGGTGTACCATAAACGTAACTTTGTAACGTAATGTAAGTTAGGTTTTACCTCTATATTCTATACAAGTATTCGAAGACAGAAGGCACTAAGGACCAAAATCCTGAAGAACACTACATTCAAAAAGGCGATGGTTACAATGTTGGATTAAGTTGGAAAAGGCTTTCTTTGCCAAGTAAAGGACTAGTATAGCATGACTCAATTGTTTGTATCCAAGGACTAAATACTCGACTAGGCCATGGCAGTTTCTTGTCTTATGATGATGTCATTATTAAAGTAGATGGAGTGGCAAATCTAAGTAATAAAGAAACTCTTAACAATTAACTCGGTGAGCAGAAAAGCCCTATTCTTAGCTAGAGACCACATGGCTAAGTCTAAAATAAACATGACATGACGTTACTACGTTAGCTTTTTTTATGAGCATAAGAGAGGTATTTATCGCCAAACGATAATATCTTTCAAAACTATGTCACAAATTATGCATCGGCTCAACAAAAGTAAAAAAATGTATAAGCCTACGCCATGTAATGTGTCCTCAACAATGCCATAAGTCCCTCTTATGTAAAGAAAATATATCACGTCAAAGAAAGCGTTCATAAAATATTTAGATTTATTCTTCGATTGCATCACATGCTTATTCAAGTACTCGTATCTAGCACTATAAACGCAGTATGGTAATACATACTTTTAAACCAGTATATTTAAAAAATCGCGTCTTCCCCATTTAATATTCCAGATGAACATGTGGCGAAGTATTTTATGTTCGCAACTCACTCTGCCTTATAAGTAAGTGCATGACGAACCGGCTTTGAGCTGGCCACTCACAAATACAGCTTAAAACAACGAGTGCCCTTTGCCGCGAAAAGTGACATTCGGCTACACGGTTTAAAAATCGAATATCAGAATGGCGTGTGACCTGTCGGCTGGAATAAACGACCTGTCGACTGCACGAGAGAAAATTTTCAATTTCATGTACATTTATATAAAACTAGTAATACTGACACAAAGCGATTTATCTAGCGTAATATTATCACGCATTTTTTAGGCTTTATCATTTTTATCTAATATATTTTACTTGACATTGATGTTACTTTATAAAATCGGAACAATATGGCTAAGTTTTTCGCTCAGAATATCAACAACGTTCACGCGTCTTTACATCGGACTTATGTCTTTTTAAATTTGTTCAATCTGTTCAACCTTTGACTAGCTGTTGCCAGTGAATTCATCTGCATTTCGTATACAATCTCCGATAGATCTCTCTGAGGATCAAAGAGTATATAATGCTGAGGATCTTCTGAATTGCTGGTCGCTCACGAAACTGTTTCACAGATTCCATTAGCTTTAAAATGAATCGCGCATAACAGTGATGGCCAGTAATCATTTTAGCAGCAGCGATGCCCTATTTCTGTATCATATTGTTTTGAAACGCGGTCAAAGTGTAACGTCCGGAAAACTAATCAACGGAATAGTTTTATTTTTATTTCAGCGCTACGTTACGTTACGTATGTGGAATTCAGAGTTCTTTATAAACAAGGTTATTATAATCATGCCATAAAACGTGATTAAGTTCGTTTAATTACTAGTGTGATTCAGACACCTTTGGGGCTTCGTCACATTATCACAATGAATCTAATTAGTAGTAAGGTTCACTAATTTCATGAAATGAGCACGATTCATGTTAAATATTGTTCCTAACTGCTCATACTGCATTACCTCTTAGCACAATTAACTATAATCTTAAAGAAAATGTGATGAATGGACGAAGATAAAGATTCTTAAAGGGGGATGCGCGCTAGTTAGGCCGCGAAAAAGAAAGAAAATTTGAATTTCGCAGGCTACATTGGCGCTTCCCCCTTAAGGGCCTTACTCTCGTTTAGTACCGTAACTCGGTCACTTTATGAAGCTTATAACTCATTAACGGTTTGGTTAGAAGGTCTGTAAAAAATATATGTTTGCTATAGATTCATGTACAGCATTTTTGAAACAGGGTTTTTTCATAAGGCTAATACTTTTGCCTTAAAAAAATATTTACCAAAACGCTATTTTGGCTAATATTTCCTTATAACTTCTAAACGGCTTTGATGTTTGGAAATATTTTTACACTGAAAAATTGATGGTTAGAAGTACTACATATTTGAAATAGCGTTTTTAAATCAATCAACAGTTGCAAAGACAATGCCCCATTTTGAGATATAGGTTCAGAGGTGCTCTGCGCGGGCGCGGGCGGCAGTCGTGCGTTAGCACTGAGACGGGGTGGCTGTGTCGCTCGCTGCTCCGCCCGGCTATCGATCGACTACGCGCGTTTGGCTGTGTTAGTGCAAATATTTATGAACAAATTGTATCAGTATGCGTTTATAGATAAGCTCGCTGCAGAGGGCCCATTTCTATTGTCCGCGTGGACGCTTTATTAGTGGTGCCATTTCTAAATACAGTTTTTGTTTATATTGTTTATTTTGTAAATATATGAAGGCGCATCCGTCAACGTCAGACGTCAGGTTGACTTTTAGCTGTCAAAGTCAACCTAGCGAAGCGTCATTGTCGATGGTTGTGCGGGCGGCGATCTTAAACTGACTTTTGAACAAGACTGCGCCCGCGCACCACGCTTGTGACGAATCGCTCAGAATCTTCGTCATCACGCTATTTCAAGATTTAATTAAGTTGATTTCGCATAGTAGTAATCGCTAATTACCTAATTATATCGTGATTCCTGTGAATGCCGATTAAAATACGTCGATTGTGATTTGAAGTCATTTATTTCTATTTCCGCGCCCACCTACCTACATAATTAGAAGAAGATGAGTTCTGATGAAGGGCCACCAGGCCGTCCTGACCCTTCATCAGAAGTGGGATGCGTGTTGGTTGATGCGCAAAATGAGAACGCTAAAAGTGAAAGTGACCGTTGACATTTTAAAAAAACAAAGTGCAAACTGCGAACGCTTATTAAATAATCGTGTGGACCTGTTAGAGTTGAACCCAGACAAGCCAGATACGGATGCGCGATCATAGTGAATGTTGTTTTGGGCATAGGCTGTATGCAGGAATACCTTTGCCCAGTGACGCGCCAGTTGCGCCCTACCGCCGTGTTAGAAAAAAAAAGTGTTCCCGTAATTAGAAAATGCGATAGGACGCGTGTGCAAACGTAACAGCACACAATACGACAGCTGATTTGTGTTTTGCTGAAAATTCACTGCAAGAAGGTCAACTTGTGGCCGTCATTAAGTCAACAAAGGAAGCAGTATCAACGTGGCTATCGTAAATAGTACGAAGGACGTAACGTGGAGCTACCAGTGACGTGGAGTGATTTCAAGAATCGAGCCAAGCAGCTCGCAGCCGTCGGTGAAGCCCTTCGTGTGCTGCAAGTGAGGGAATCCTGGACATGTCGCAGCTTGGTGCACGGGAAGTGGCAGCCAAGCAGATGATGGAGGTGGAGCACGCGCTGCAGGCAGCAACGGCGAGTGGATGTTTGCGTCGTACAACTACGCTCAGGCACGTTGGAACAAGGGTGAGCTGTATTGTTTTATGATTCTGGTGCTGAATGCTCGTTAGTAAAAGCGAGTTGTGAATAATGTTGTTGCGTTGACAGGTATTGGTTAAACGCGTGTATTCAGCACAGAACAAATTATAAGAAGCGTTGCGAATAGCTAGCCACAACTTGAGATTTTATTACATTTCTACACGACATTTTCTTGCAAAGTATTATTTTGGGTAGGCTATTTTGTGTTATTAGAAAACGAGAGTGAAATCAGATTATCAGACTAATCTAGATAGGAAGTTCAGAGGTCCATTTAAGGTAGTGGAAGTTTTGACAAGTGATCGCTATGCGTCATAAGCTTAAGATTCTAACCGTACTTGCAAGTATGCTCACGATCGCATACGAAAGATGCCTCTAAGTAGTGTTCCTAAGACGGTGAGGAGAGTTGCTCCATTGAGTAGTTAGAGCACATACCATGGCTATGTCGCACTGTACGCACTTGTCTGTAGTCGTAACTGCAACTCACTTGTGAGTTGTTCAAGGAACGATGGGCAGCTGGTGGAACAGCGGGGACCAGGGTCTCAAAGGAGACTATTGTTATGTTGGTCTTTTATTGACCTGGGAGTCGTAGACTCGATGTGTAGTGAAGTATGTTGATCGTATCACTTGAGGTGATGACGATATGGGTGTCACGCTAGCTGCTGCGGCAGCAGGGCCATTAGCGTTGTATGTGATCTACTCGTAAGTTGATACAGTTCATGACCACTTATTACTAAGGCTTAGAGGAATCTTTTGTTGTCGACGATTGCTATCGTTTTTTTTATTAAATTTTTGTTAAGTAATGCGTTTCGATAACAATGTGGTCAGAATTGGCCGAGAGGAACATGCACTGCTGTTGATTTTTTGGTTACAGTTTAACACACAAGGACGTGTGCAAGCAGAATGACAGTGGTGGACAGCGCTGCATTCTATGGATCTCCTGTACGAATAATCGCTGATTAAGGACGGTGCTTCTCGAGCGAGGAGTTTCACGACTTCTGCCAAGGAAACGGTGGATTGCAACCACTACAGCCATTAAGCCAGCTACAGATCTATTGTCTACCGAATTTGGTGAGTCGTTTTCATTATGTTTTGACTCTGGTACCGAGTGCTACCCTGGTAAACAACAGCAAAAAACGGTTACATTGTTAGGTATAGCCCAATCTAGTTAACGATGCAATTTTTAAATACGCTCACGATAGGTTATGAATGATGCCAGTAGGTTATGTACCAGTCGAAATAGATGGTAATCACAGTGGTGATGAGCTATGAGCAAGCCTAAGTAGTGGGAACCACGCGAGTAGGGGTTCTCTATCGGCCGTAGTAAAGTGTGTAGTCACAGGGGTGATACACGTGGATCCATGCGCTGGATGTGTGAGAGCAATGCGATTGCTGGTCGGCCGGAGTGCCGTGGTGTTAGAGTAGTTTACTCGTGTGTGGGTTTCCAGGTATCTAAGGCTCTTAGTGAAAAAGATTATTGTTGTAATGTGGATAACGATGGTACATGGCTCTGGTTGATGTTTTTTTTGCTATGATTAATTAAAGTTTGATTAGATGGCTCTGGTTGAATCAAGTACGCTCATGAGGCTAAGGCATATGCCATGGCACAGGCCAAGGGATCAGAGTATTACTGATGAATTTGAGCAAAGCCAAGTAAAAGTCTTGTTGATGAAACAGAGTAGAGATTAAGTCGAGTGATAGTGGTGAATCTTAGTTCGGCTGGCCGGGGACACTTCACTCGTCACAGAAGGTAGACGAAATATGTCGTCCGAGTCATTGTCTGGTTGACTTGTCACAGTGGTTTATTTAGCGTCATCTGACGAAATTTGTCGTCCGAGTCAGGTCCCTCGAGAGGGCTGACTTGTCCTGGATGATCACTTGCTATTTGTGAGACGAAATATGTCGTCCGAGTCAGAGTCCTTTAAGTTGACTGACTTGTCCTAGATAATCGCTTAACTTGTCTAATAGTACCAATTGTGAACAGTTAACCTACATGCTGTTTAGTGACGAGGCTGTGTCATCCGTCTTAATTGTTGCAAGACACTCGCCTTAAGTCTTAAGTATCGCATTGTGATAATTGTAATTAGTCATCCGTCAGGATGCCGAACGGACTATGTACGATTGCAACTCATTGTTTCAGAAAAATCGCCCGAGGACGGTCGAGTGTCAGTCCGGCCGTGAAGGCGCATCCGTCAACGTCAGACGTCAGGTTGACTTTTAGCTGTCAAAGTCAACCTAGCGAAGCGTCATTGTCGATGGTTGTGCGGGCGGCGATCTTAAACTGACTTTTGAACAAGACTGCGCCCGCGCACCACGCTTGTGACGAATCGCTCAGAATCTTCGTCATCACGCTATTTCAAGATTTAATTAAGTTGATTTCGCATAGTAGTAATCGCTAATTACCTAATTATATCGTGATTCCTGTGAATGCCGATTAAAATACGTCGATTGTGATTTGAAGTCATTTATTTCTATTTCCGCGCCCACCTACCTACATAATTAGAAGAAGATGAGTTCTGATGAAGGGCCACCAGGCCGTCCTGACCCTTCATATAAGATAATTTCAAATTTGTAAACAAATAAAAATGGCAAAGCAAAGCAAGTCAAGAAAAATACGTTTTCTCTACGACGACGCACCGTTTTATAGATATTAGCGAAAAACTCAAAAGTGGGAATTTTTATACCCCCCACTTCGGCTCACCTCCTAGACGCGGGGACTTTTAGTATGTTTACTCCCTAAGCACTCTGAGCAACTTTCTGAAGAAATCGCTCAGGGCCCAGCTCACGCACAGTCTACACCTCTTTTTGGGTTATTCGTTGAGTGGACTAATAAGTATCTATCTAAGTATCTATACAAATAAATAAAATTGGAGTGTCTGTTTGTAATATTAAAACAACCGCTTCAGGCCATTTTATTTTGACTGTTTAGAAAATAACTACTTACCCACAATTAAAAAAAAATGTTTTCAAACACCTTAATTTATAAAAAATTAGCGTTCTTAGTTGTCAATCTATGAGTATTTGCATTACTGAGTTTATTGATCACTACCTTCTCATATTCTTGTGCGGATTTATTTCTGTGACTGGGACTTTCACTAGCAGATAGGTGAATAAGGAGTACCTAACTTAGGCTAGGAACTTTTATTTTAGAAAAAAAAAGAAACTAGGTTCCCACGAAAAAAAATTAAAACCTATGAAATGAAATATTGAATAATATCCGATTCAAATAGGGAGGTTGTATACTACGTTTATTTAGGTACTTAACCAAATGTAAATAAATCATAATAAAGAAACGGAGTATAGTTTTTTTTTTTTTTAAGTGGATCCTATACGTGAAGATTCCTTAATCTCCAATGAAATTGATTGAATAAATCATAAAATAATATAGTGTTTTTGTTTTGGCCCAAGGAAATCGTTCACCAAATATTGTATATAAAAAGGCTAATACGAAAAACTAAAAATAAATAATAAACTAAAAATGCAAAAACGATCAAAAAGAACTAAATGGAGAAATATTAGAAGAATTTCATTAAAATTAGCATAGGTATTTCTTTACGTGGCGGTGAATAGACGACTTTTATGTATTTGAGGGGGTGAAGCAGATGAAGTGGGATACGAATAGTCCCCACCTACGGCGGGGTGCACCGCGCGAGAATCGTCGATGAGCGACTTCCATTATATTTAGAAGCGTAATTTCGCGACTCGAATAAGACGTACGATTGCCTCCGCGCTCTACTGTCCGGATTCTCACTGCGTAATCACCAGGTTCGAATCTCAGTGGACGCATATCTTTTGTTTTGTTATTTTTTAATTATTATAATGTGCTTATCTTTTGTTTTGTTATTTTTTAATTATAATGTGCTTATCTTTTGTTTTGTTATTTTTTAATTATAATGTGCATATTTTTATTTTCTTCTTTTTAAAATAATTCAATAAGTAATTGTTATTTTAATAAAAACAATCATTTTTATTCCTATAGTTATTTTTCTTCAGAATCTAGAGTAATATAATAAAAACGTCCACCAAGCTTGATTCGGAAGAAAAATAATATACCTACAGTGTGTTACAAAAGAGTGTAAGCAATAATAATGTAGTCTGAAAATTTTCAAACAAGAAAATCGGCAAAAAGTAAAATAATAAAAAAACATTTATATCAAATAAGAAAATCAACAAAAAGTTTATTATGGAAAAGGTTGGATTTGAACCCGAGCGTTAGTGCAGAAAACTAAAGTGACGCACGAGACCACTAGACCAATCGAGCTGTTATAATACACGTCGAAATTACGCGTCTATAGATAATCTATACAAACAAAATATGGTGTGTACAAAAAAGTAGGTAGGTACTTACTTTACAATTTGTTTCGTCGAATAAGATCTCTTTATTGCCTGCCGTTTATTTTCTTGTTGACCATTTTTTATACACTGATTGCTTATTTATACAACTTATGAGTAGAACCGAAACAGTACAAACATTTACACCAACAACATAACTTAGAAAAAACTAATCATAAAATAAAATATAATAAACAGCTTTCATCAACAAACAGATACCAAAGTACGTAACTAGGTACCGACCCGAACTAATTGCAAGACTTCAAAGTAAGTACATATTTTATACGTCTACTCGCTCAACTACATAGGTACCCAACCGCGTCTGTTTTCGCAAATGCGATCATGCTCCTTATCAATTAGAGTCTACGGAACAATTTCGTATGAAAGTATTTTTACTTTAATGGTTTGTGAAAATATTAATTGTAAACGCGATTATGCTCCTTATTCATAGAAGGTAACGGGTCAATTTCCTATGCAAGTATTTTTACTTCCAACAGGGCTATGAATACGCGATTGTATTTCTTATTTGTATGAAGTCATGGATCAATTTTCGATGCAGATAGAAAATACTTGAAAGTATCTCGAGCTATGGTTTTTTAAGGTGGACGTACTTTGTAGCTCTGGTACTCGATTTTGCAAGTACGACCCATGCCTAAACGCGATTGTGCTCCATAAGTAAGAATTCAGAGTTCAATTTCCTATGCAAGTTTTTTTTCTTCCAACAGGGCTCTTGGTTGGAATAGTAGTAGAAACTTTAATCGTCTATACTCCATAAGTACGTATTTATTTGTAAAAGCGATTTTGCTCCTTATTTGTATACAGTTAAGGTTCAATTTCCTATGCAGGTAGAAAATACTTGAAAGTATCCCGAGATCTAGTTTTAGGACGTGATTTCTTAAAGAAGTCGTACTTGTAAGCCGTGGTACGCGATTTTGCAAGTACGATCCATGTGTAGTCACTGCTGTTTAGTTACTTATACTCTATGGGTCACTGAGTCACTGTCGCTCCGCGTAGAAATGAAAGAGAAGCTAAAAAGACGCCGCGATGGCGCGACGTTTCGTTCGACTTGTTAGAGTTATTTATCATTAAATACAATTAATCCTTACAAATATCTTATTTCAATCGATAAATAAAAACAACAGTTCCCTTTATTATTATACATTACATCACTGTTATTAATTTTATCAAGATTTGTTTATAAATAACACAGTTACAATTGCAACGATTTCAATTTTAATGATTATTTTATGATTTTTTTCTATCGAGAAAATTTACCGAAAACGTGTTTTGAACACAATGGTCCACTCATAAATATGATCAAGATTAACATATTTTTTTTGCTGTTCTAAAATTATACATTTGGCTAAAATATTGTTTTGCGAAGCCTATTTTGACTAAGTACAGCGCCTTAATAAGTTATCGTAAACTCTGCGAACTCAACAATAACTTTTTTGTTAAATTCCACACGGACGAAGTCGCGGGTACAAAATATATCAGCCTTGCATCCGCCATTCCCTTCTGGAATCGTAGGCAAAAATGGCGGCCTACGTGCGGCATGTCTGCGCCTCTTCATATTCTTTGATCATAGTTTTAGTGTAGCGCGCCACCGTACACATTTTTACGTATTCGGGAGTAGGGCGTTTAGCTCCGCCCACATGCACAAGGTCAGTGAGCCATCTATACACCTTAAGATCAACAGTAACACTCAAAACAAGTTCAACCATAGAGAAATATTTTCCAGAATGAAAACCCTTTTCGTATACATATTATGCAAAACTATCAGAACATCCAGATTTCCTTATGAAACACTCACATTCAATGTTATATGTGTGTTGTATATGTGTTTGGATGCTACACAATATACACTAGTGATGCAAAATGATATCTCTGAAGTAAACATAATGTTTGCTGGGCCAAAATATACACAAAAGAAAATTTCAAGTTTAGTTAGACGGCTATCAGCTGTGTAATTGTGTTACACACTAGCAGTACCAGCGGCATTCATTTTCACAGTTCAACAACATTAATTGCGTTCCTTCAAAATGATTCAGATTGAGATTATGATAGTGTGTTACGCAATGAGGGTTTTCGTGAAAATTTACGACATCAGTTGGCACCACCTGTGACAAGAGGTCTTCCAATATAAAATATATGATGACGTTCATCATTCGTTCATCATTCAGTCATGACTAAAGAAAATATAGGCTCTTTGACAGATGTCTGTACCTGACGTGTCAGTGCTGCCACCTGGCGAACGTCATTTCAGAAAACCCTCATTAGGGTGCTGAATATTTGCTTAAAAAACGCGCTACCTGGTGGTAAGCACTGCGCCTTACCATCTCATTACTCTAATGAGACCAACAGGAAACCATCTACGATAACGTTACTTTAATTATGACTCTTAACTGCTGAAGTTAAAATATAACTCATTAACGAAACGCAATGCTATTCTAATTCTAACGAACTGATTCAAGAATCTTTGCACAACTTTTCTTGTACCGAACCTTGACACAAATACAGGAATGATATCGACTGAAAATTTATCAATATCTTTATAGCCTTTCCTTATGTCCACTAGCATGTTGGAATTAGTCACATTTTTATCGAAATCTGCTCGAATATAAAGTCCTCTTTCTACTTCTCCTATTCAAATAAAAATTTCCAGAAGATACAAACATATCGTCCATATTGCTCTCAAAAATACTGCGATATCAACCTAATAGGAAAAACTATGAAAAATAAATGAAATCGGGCGAGCACATAATACGTGTTATTGATAATTATCAGATAATACTCGAGGCAGCTAACGGGCAACGCGATAACAATTCAATCCACTGATACTGTGGTTTTCTGTAATAGCTATAAAATAACGGAGCATTTTTTCATGCATGCTGCATATAAAGATCTAATTATTACTTACAGTATTTTCTTACTAGCCGTATGGTCTGCCGTTAATAATAAGATTGCTCATCCCATGGTTAACAAAGCAGAAAAAATATAACACATTTTTTATCAAACCAGTAATTCCTATCTGATTGTATCTTGCAAAAAAACCTTTGTTATTTTGATTTAATTAGGATTACGCATATCAGCAATTGTTTTTAACTTTCCCACATTTCCTTGTGTCAACCTTAAAACAACGTCGCAAATGAATTCCAAAGAAATCTTTAGAACAACTCCACTTTGGTCTTCAAAGATTATCACTAAATTATTTAGCTCCTACCAAATTACTGTTGCTCCCAATCTCCTTGCACAAATCCTTTTCGCTAAGGAATAATAAATTGAATGCGGACTTTTCCCCATTTGAGCTCAGTAATCCCTTGCCTGTGCCGGAAACATTTTGAATACATTACTCTGCATCATTTGGTACGTCCGGATAAACGCGTGTAGCAACTTTTGATCATAAAGTCTTATCGGATTAAAAGTTACGATGCTGGGATGCTGCAAACTGACCTCCGCATAATCTCCAGGGAGAGAAAGATTTCACACTGATACTATTAGCACGAATGGACTTCACCTATGAGTTCTATGCGGTATCCGGATTAATCGTTATTTATGGTATCTGTGATTATTTTGTGTTTCAACACGATGCAAAAAGTGCTCGGGCTATAAACCCGTGGTCTAGCTGACGAGAAAAATCTAACAGAACGGGGTTACTATAAAACAATTTGCATTGTTTGTATAGCAATTCAAATGCAGATGCTGCTTTTCAAACTGTATCCGATGCTGATTTTAGTGGAGCTGCCGGTAATCTCAAATATCCCTGCCTTCCAACTAGCTGAATTTCCATAAGCACAGTTAAGACTACGCCAGGAATGGTGTCCGCAATTTCTAATTCAATAATTATCTCACGCCATGTATGTCAAAATAAAAAAAACACAAGTTACTGACCACCCATGCTTTTGTCAAATAGGGCTCACTTTAAAACCAGGTCTAGACGTGTGTAACATGTAACGTAATGTATCTTGTAATGTAATGCGAAAAATGCGGCATACAAACTCAACGCGAATCCTGTATGTGTTCGTCTGCGAAGCTTTTGTGTTCGCGCTGAAAACCGACAGCCGATGGATCAGCGCGAGCGCCAGCCTGGAGCGTCACATGTAATGCTCGTAGTGCCATCCACACGCAGAATTCGCGTTACATTACATAACACATCACACACTTCTGGACGCGGCTTAAGAAGCCTTTGCCATGTCTTTCGGCAACCATGAGATTTCGTTATTAATATCCCAATGAATCATGATGAGATAAATCTATTATTCAATTAAAAACAGTGTGACATGAATGGATTTCTAACCCCGACAATATCAACAACGGCGCCGCTATCTAAATAATTTACATGATTACTATTGTCGATAATTAGCACGTTCATGATTACTATTCTCGATAATTAGCGCATTCGTAATTAGATAGCCTGTAACCTTCGATGATGACATTACAACTATACTTCAGTAAAAGGTTGAACGGAGCCTTACTAGACTTTCTGTTCACATTTATCACAAGGTAATTTTTACGTTATGAAGTTAAATCGAATCATACGATTAAATCAAGTCATAAAGATGACGATGTTTCTGCACTTACAAAGAATTTTCTGTAAATCTAGATTGTATAAAAAAGTAAATTATGAAGGTTAAGTGCAGACACAATTTGTCGAAGTGGGGGATTACTGATCCGTCCAACACCCAGTGCGAGTGCGGTGCTTCTGATCAGATCATGCCTCACTTGCTGGAGTGTCCTTCAGACCATGCCTCACTTGCTGGAGTGTCCTAAGTGCCCGTTGACCTGCACGTCGGATGACCTAAAGAATGCTACTGATGCCGCAATCAACGTGGCTAAAACTATATAAAAAAAGAAAATAACGAAGAAGAGTACTATCGGCACGAAAATAAGGTGTGAACTGTGAAGGTAACACTCACAAGATGATTTATCTAACAGATACAACGTTACAACTAACATGATTCCTAGTGCCAAAACAATACTCGAAACGCCGCGTCATTTGGCACAAACATGGTACTTCAATTAAAACTATGTCGTAGTAACTACTACCAGCTGATTGCAAGCAGTTAACTCTCTTCTATCGTCAATGAACAAAGCCTTGTAGAGGTAAGATGGGCCAAATATTTCCTAAGGGGTAAGTCTCTGTAAGTCTGTCAACAAAGATACGGGGCTTTCCAAAAGTAGTAGTAGGGACAACTGTCAAATCGTGTTGTTATTCATTATTAGGTCGGGCCCCAAACGAATCTTACGTCCGTAGGTGATACGGAGTTGGAATCGCCCTTTATTTCGGCCGAAACAACGGATTTCGTGCTTGGGGAGTAGACCTGCAGTATCGGAAATCAGTACTTATGAGGAAATATCCTTTTCCCTAACGAAGTTTTGCGTTTTCTTTACTGCCAAACTCAGCAGTAAGAAAAACTTCAGCAATAAATCCGAAACCATCTAGAAACTTCGACAGGGCTTGGAAACGATCGTCACAGCAATAAAACATTCGATAAGTCCTCGACATTACCAGAAAGTTGTTTTCCATAAAAGGGCAGTCATTCTATACCAGTATTTTACGAATGTCTAGGTCTAATAGGGATGACGAATGATTTTGAAATCCTCTTCCGTAATGTACATACACATTTACTATTTACGAAAAAACCTATATTTCGGTTATAAACTAAAGTTGAACGAAGTTTAAAGACATTTTTCTAATATTTTTTCAATAGCGCGCGAAAACAGCTCGCAGTGTCATGGCGTCGGGTCTGATGTCACGCCTAGGTAAACACTAAACGTCAAATGTGTCAAGCTGACACATTTGACACATTTTACGTTTAGTGTTTACCTTTCCTCTGACTGCGCGTGTTGACAAAACCAAACATTGCATATTTCATCTGATAAAAATGAATTCCAAAGTGTATAAGTGGTGTGCAGTGCCTCAGTGTAAAAACACATCAATAACCACTCCCAACAAGGTGTTTATATATGTCCCAAACAAGCAAATAATAAGAGTTCAATGGTTAAAGCTCGCAAGGCGAAACCATGTTGTTATAGATTCGTGTTGTAGAGTCAAGTGGAGTGGATAAATTACACTTAAATTAATAAAAAATCGATCCAAATGCGTAATCGGTAGTAGTCAACAAAACGCAAGTGATGTTTACATAGGCGTGACGTCATGCGCTGTGATTGGCGTTTCAGTCAAAATGGCCGAATGCCGTATTTTCATCTTTTATTTTAGTGAAAATCCGATTAATCTCAAGTTTTTAAATAAAACTAAATCAGTGTTTTAAATCCTTTTAATGTGTACTTTCCCCTAAAATCATTAAATCTTTGATTATTTGATACTGTCGCCACGCCTATTAATGAGGAGACGAAGATTAATGAGAAGATTGGAAATAAAAATACAAACGATTTATCCGAGATTAGTCAGTTCTATTCTTGAAAAGGATACGTTAGAGTGCTTTTTTGTTGCATTAGTAATTCTGTGCCGTTTGGAAACTGCTATGTGCAACAACAACCACTGAACATGGGCAGTAAAGGGAAAAATAATTCGTTTAGGGAATGTTCAACTTTTCTCCTTTCGTAATGGTACAGTGGTAACAGTGACCTACAGCTGACCTAAGTCCGTCGACGAAGATACGAGCCCGTTCGAAAGTATTTAATACGTCAAAACAAGTGTCAAATTGTGTTGTCATTCACCGAACTACAATTTTCTCCGTAAGTGATACGTAGTAGGAAATGCCCGTAACTACGGACTTTGAGCTTAGGGATGACCGATGACCATCGTCATCGGTCATCATGTCATCACGATGATGATAGTTTATTATGTTTCCAACACACTATCTACCTAGCATATATCCTGAAGAATATCATATATTTTTCTGATTTTGCTTACTGTAGTCGATCATACTTTTATTGTTTCTAAAACTTACGTTTTTTTTACGTTTAGGTCCTGTAAGCCCCTTAACGGGCAGCCTACTACCGTACGATTTACATGTATGTGTATATCTGTCGTTGATGATGATCATGAAGTATCTGAGTCACAGACGCAATAGGAGACGCTGACTGGTATGAATCATTTTATTAACTTGACGATTAATCCACATGTCAAAGGCTACATAAGCAGCGATAAACACTATGACTAACTCTACTTTTACTTTCGAACAAATGGTTATGTTAGCGTAAACATTATCTTCGCGGTTGCGAGTTTCACTGATTGTCTTCGTATTTATTATTGTTGACGTTTAACAAATCAGCGTTTCAAGAATTTATCAATGATCGTGTCAGAGAAAAACATAATATTTATTTTGACATCAATGGAAAAGGTCATTGTTAGCACATTTTAGTCTCCCTCATGCCAATGATCATGAAAGGTTTCATCATTGGTCCTGGAACCAATTCACTGCTGGGTTTAATCCTCATCTATCCTGTGATATCCTTTTTGATTTAAGCATACCCCTTCAATAACTTTCCTGTATTCTTCTTCAGCATTCCATCCGGAAAAATTATTAAAATCTGATCTTTGCTTTTGTAACAAGACGGATTATGACGAAACCATTCATACAAACATAAACACGCATCTGTCGGTTATGATAAGCCTGATGTTATCAATGTCATGAGCGCTTTGACCCTTCCTATCTTCCAATCCGTAACAAAACGACAAGAACGCGGTAGCCCTTTGACACGAAAAAATCTTATCTGGACAGATTTTTCTCTTACAAAGAAAACAAAGAGTATTCTTTTGTAAGAGACCAAAAGCAGGTCCTGCCTGTCTGAAGAATCCCAACGCAGTCCAATCAAAGAACAAAATCTACTGATAGTACTCAAAAGTTAACAGACATGGTACGTAAATAAAGCCCATATTCCAATATATCCAGATGTGGCTAGAAATCTGTATAGCCAAACAATACAGTTAACGTTAAGAATAAAGTTTGCGGTGGCGAATCGTGTGCACTGGCACAAAATAAACAAGTTACCAAATCCGTTCCAAATCCTCCCACATGGCGTTATTTTTTTTTTTATTGCGACACGTGGCCGTCATCCCCGCTTAGGGTATTTTTACATTCACAACACTTGCGTGGGTGGAAAACACTATTTTTAGGCGGAGAAATATTCTTTGTTTAGTTTTCATTGTCAAGTGTCTATTTGTTACAGTTTTAGAATTCGTAGCATTTTCTGACCCCATTATACGAGTAATACCGCGTAATAAATAGAGCGCGTTCAGAACCTTTCTTTTGTCTTAGAGTCTTTTGTATCAGCAAAGGTAGTTCGGGGTGCTTATGATGAATTTGTTTGAAGCGAAGTTAATTTATTTATTCAGCAGCTTAGTTGGTCCATGATTTCTGAGCCAGTTTTCGCCTCTTGGACGCGTAATTATGTTACAGGCCTTTGTAAATCGGCTTACGTCAGCAAGAATACAAAATGTGCCTTAACCTCAATTCGTGTTTAAAATTAATTAAAAATTGCTAGAAACATCTTCTCTAATAATATTTGACATAACGCAGCACAGCTAATTCTTAAGCACATTTAATCAAGTATATTTTATGACGTAAGCAGCGTTCAAATATTATAACGACGAAGTTCTGAACTTTCTCCACGAGCCGACACGTCTGGTGATGTAAATGACAATTGAACAAGATCTTTGGTTTATTAAAACATTGTTTTTACGATACCCAATAAGTAAGGAATATGCTATAGGTACCCTCCGTATATTTTATTGGCAACCCTTTGACGTCATCATAAGCGCCATGTATGGGAAAGGAAGGAGTTCATTCGTAATTGTAGCTCCTTAGATTGTTTTTATCGGATTGGCTTGCTTCCGACTTCGCTGAATGTTCGTAGAACCGTCGAACGAAGATAAACAAATGAATCAATTAAATGAGAGTCTCGCGCAGCATCAAGGCAGTACTGCACAATACAAATACCTGTTGACACTTTGCGGGGTAAAGTTTATTTAAAAAGCCTCGGAATCCGATAAGTGTGGGACCAACCAACTCAACGATACGAAAGATGTTTTGCAGGTTTTCGGCTTGGAAATGTCATTAAACCTTAAACAGCATTCAAACTAATTACCACGGGCACCAAACAATGGGAAATTCTTTTGGCAATTACATATAAAAACGAATTAAGTTTCGGAATATTTAAGTCATTGCTATCGAGAACAATCGTTTTCACGAGCGTATTTAATCAATTTTATCATATCGGAATTTATAGCAACCTTTAGGTGAACTATATTATGTAATATGTTTTTCTAATTAGTTAACATTTTAGTGCGTACAATTTCATGTTACAAATTGGATTTTTGGTCATTAGTAGTCATCATTAGTGCATCAATAGATTCAAAATGGAAAGTTAAACAATTTCCTAGGATCAAGTCTGGACCAAAAGAATCAGCTTAAAAACCCATGCCGAAATAAGAGCAATTTAGGTATTAAGACTTACCAAAGGCATCATTTTCTGCGTAGGCGGCTGTGGTGGGGGCCCTCTTGTCCTGATATCGCTCGGCTGTCTTCTTACCACGGGTCTCACAGGGGGCTCTCTTGGTACATCTCTGTGTATTTCTCTAGAATGTTCTCTAGAATGCTCTCTAGAATAATCTGACGTGCTTCTGTCACGTCCTGCCAATGCTTCTGACAATGCCGCTGATAATGCTCCGAAGTTGCTCGTTGGGGCAGGAGGGATCCCATGTCGGACTTTGTCTGGGGAAGACCTTTGTGGTGGTGGTTGGTGCGCCTGAGGCGGTGGGAACCGCGGTGCGTCGCTTTTGACTTGCCCATTGGGTGTGGAACCTGCGAAAATGTTGTTGGTTATTTTGTGCTTTCTTGACAATAGGAGTCAAATCCTCGGAAAGGGGATAAAACTATTACTGGCGAAGTGATATATTCGTCTCTTCGAGAATCTAAGATCATATCTATTTGTCCCTTAGTAGACAGTGAACTATCGCCTGTTTTCTACAAAGTATTATGTTATGATTCTCATTCACATACCTACGGATGTGAAAAGAAACATTTTATTCTATTGTATTTTTTTTTTTCAAATATTTCTTAGACCAGAATGGCCACGGGCTACTTATAACACTGTTCCGTACTTAATACGTCTTACTAATCCTTACATAGTATAAAACAAAGTAGCCAAAATGTCTGTACGTACGCGCATACCTTCCGAATGACTGCACCAAATTAAATAAATTCTTTTTTAGTTGTGTTCGGTATTACCAGGAAAAGAAAAGAAAAATTTCGGAAATTCGAAAAAAAAAATTGCACTCGTGCGAAGCTGGGGCGGGCCGCTAGTGATATTATTTAAAACGTGAATGTTTGTAGGTGTAACTCTATCAGCTGTATCGGCTATGAAACAGATATACTGACACCAGTCTAGTGGGCTTATGATGATACATTTTACATACAGAACCCTAAAAAAATGCGACTGTACCAATACTTTTGGTCTACAAAGGACAGCAAAGAACACTTTAGCTTGACTTAGCACCAACTTTAGCTTGACTAACCAAAAGAACTCGATAAATTCAAAATAAAAGTTTTATTTGCTGTTCACCAAATACAGCTGCAGCTAGCTGGTCGGGCCGGACTTCTTTGCCAAATGGGCTTGATGACGAAACTGGGTATCCTATACGCAATTCAGGATGTATTCTACCACTGGCACTGTACTCATCCAAATCCGTTCAGCCGTTACGACGAAATTAAGCAACACACATACATTCAAACTTTCGCGTTCATAATTTTGGTGGCAGAAACTAATATGAAACTGTATGTCAATTATATTTTCCTTACACAAGGTAACGCTAATTGAAGCCCCTTTTTCGGAAGTCAGCAATTCAACCTGTGGTCAAACCTCATGACGAGATTTGATTGGATGTTGCCATTTCGAGCAACAATCCAGAGCAGCAAAAATTTACTCATACTGCGGGTAATTGCGTAGCACAATTATTAATATCACTAGCAATGGGTTTCATTTTGACATTTCAACAACATTCATTGCGTTTTTTACGTTGTTGAGCAGACACATTTTTTTAACATTTGAAGCAATGGATTAGCAATATTTTTTAAAATTATGGAGATTCATAGTGTGTTATGCAATTAGGATGCTGATTAGCACACTAACTTTAATAGGGACATGATGACAAAGAAATTACATAACAAAGTACTGAAGCCTTGACCTATAAAAGTATTACATTATGTTATGATTTATGAATTATTGTAAACTAGTTGTAAACAAATGAATCTCACTTAGGACCCTAGCGTGATGTAAAAATACAAAATAGCCTACAGCCTTCCCCAAGAATTGGGCTATCAATTGCAAAAACATTTTTTCAAATCCAACTGGCACTTTCTGAGATTAGCGCATTCAAACAATCAAACTTCAATTTTTTTTTAGCTTAAGTAATTATGTATTAGTATAAAAAATTACAAAAATATTAAAATTTATTACTCATCCCTTGATTGCAAGCATTAAAAGATGGACTTATGACCTAAAGAGTCGTTTTTTGGAGGAATAGATTGTTGTATTAACAATCTGTTCCTGATTGATCCATACAACATTGATTG
Organism: Luperina testacea; assembly: GCA_927399505.1. Lineage (NCBI taxonomy): Eukaryota > Metazoa > Arthropoda > Insecta > Lepidoptera > Noctuidae > Luperina > Luperina testacea. Next base: position 16,739,622 of record OV656770.1, on the reverse strand, counting down.
ATCGATTGTTTATGATTATTATTTTGTTTTCTCTTCTACTCTTACTCACATTGTCACATCTCTTTTTATGTACTTTCTTATTGTGAAGATTAATTACATCACAACACAAACAATGAAAACCCAGGAAAATATCCATACTAAATTTCTGTGTCTATAATGCATATTAATTCTTAGGAAGACTAGAGTATCACCTAGATGAAATACAATTTTCTAATGTTGTTTTTATTATACCCTGACTAGATTGAACAGGGTTGAGCATTTTCAAAGGGAAACCTTCAATAGCATTATTCATTACTTTCAAAACAGTGAAGGAAAACAGCACATCCTAGAACCAAAAATTCGAAGATAATATGACGTCTACCAACCTGCACTGAGCTCATGTGGTGGATTATTGTTTCTCACCGAGAGGAGGCCAGCAGGTATCCCAGCAGTGGGAACATTATACTTAGTCAAAAGTCAAAGTCAAAGCATTTATTTCAAATATAATAAAAAGCAATTTTATGCTGATGAGCTTATGATCTTGACAAAATATTACACTTTACTTCTTCACTTTCTATGAGATTTCTGAGTCTATCATTAAGTACAACCATGAAACCAGTTTGTTGACGAGATTCTTCATAAAAACCTTTTTGATGTCTTAAGGCTACAGAAAGAATCATATTTTTTAGCATATTCTGAATTTATTATTATATTCTTTAAAATTTTAATCATAGAGATATTGACTGGTTTATCTATAAATGAGTTAATTAATTGAATATCAAAAGTTTATAGGACAGAACATTTTCTTTCTCTGATAGTTTTAATGTTGGTCCAATTTTTTTTGTACTAAAGTACAATTTTTTTTTCTAATTATTGTCAAATGTACCTTCTTTGGTATTGTTTGTCGAGTCCTTCAACTCCTCAAGTTCTGAGTCGACCTACACAATTACTGACAAATGCTTGCACTGTCTGGTCCACTCAAATCTGTGTGGTTTTTACCTCAAAACACCATTTCAGGTACTAATCTACATTGTCTTCAGATGATCTGATCACGTTAATGTCTGGATTTTGACCCTTGAGTTAGTTCCACCATTTCTTCTCAGGGATTGTCAGAGCTCATTTCATTCGTTTTTGTTTATAATGTAATATGAAATGAAGTAATATAGTATGAAATGGCTTATTTTAATAGCCATTTCATACTATATTACTTCATTTTCCATAAGCAGGTAACAAATATTTACATAACTTATTTGAATTTTATGTGAGATTTTTTTCCTGATCAAAATATATAATATACCTGTACGCAAAATATGCACATTGATATGAAGTGGCGGACACCAGCACGTATTACCTATTACCTATACCTACAATATTATAAAATAGTATGCCAATTCACTGAAAATTATTTACTGAATTACACAACATCTGTATAAAGTTTTAGATTACAGCTCCATGCTTGTCAACAGTTGTATCTCCAAGATATGATACTTGTAAAGATAAGAGTACAGCTATCTCTAATGACAACGAAATCGAGTTTTTTATGGAGTAGTCTCACCTGCCAGTTTCCCAGTAGGCCTTAGCTTGGGTATTCCACCAGCAAACAGGCCGCCCAGCCCAGGCGGTGCGCCACCACCGCCATTCTGCAGGGGAGCAGCACTCCTCACGCTGCCCCCACTCGGAGAGCCTCCACTAGACACATTTGACACTTTCCCAGGTATATACGGGCCACTTTTGTCCACTGTCTGTGTCTTTTTCAACTTTGCACCCTGCCTTATAGAACTCAATAATGCATTTCTATCATCAGCCCCACCCTTCGAGCTGCTTCCGAAAATAGGTGGAGGCGGCGGTCCCGGAGGAGGTGGAGGTCCAGGCGGTGGCGGAGGCTTCGGTCCCATGACGACAAAACACTAACAGACACTGTCGCCAAATGCCATCAGGAGCAAACAAATAAATTACGAACGTCGTGATACCATGCAATTCAGTATTCTAGTAACGACCCTTCAAACCTTCATAAGTAGTCTTGGTATACGTTCTCGCACGTGATGACAACACTTAATGCACAATACGTCACTCTACACCAATACATACTAATTTACATAAAATATTGAAGAACCTTGCCCCAAAAGATTAATCATTGTAGGAAATACGTAGGCACTATAATGGAAATTGTTTGTCTGGTTGCACCTCGTCATAATAACCAACTATTCTTAGTATTAGGGAACATCGTTTATTATTCTTCTGAAGCTTAAATTATAGAATAGAAACGAGTTCAATGATATTTGCAAAACATGAACGACCACCAGACAATGTGCTAAAATCAACGGAATGAACCCAGTCCAGTAGAGATTTTTGTAAAATTCGTTCACAAATGGCCGACTACTACTATAGAGCGAGAGCGAGAGCGAGGAGAGCTGTCAAAAAGACAACAGTTTAAAAAAATTAACAAATTACCAATGTAAAAAAAAGCAAGAAATGGTAGTTTAAAGGCCCGTATTCATGGCAAACATTTGTTTTTAAACAAATATTGCTGAGTTACTGGCAACACTGCGTGTGCAGAGTTGATCACGGCATATTTACAAGTTCTCACGCGAAGATCGACACCAGTGAGTTGACGTTTGTGCAACCATTATAAAAACATGGCAGTAATGTGGAGCAATGTTAGATTAGCTTATTTGATTGTAAGAGCTCTATTAAATGCAGTTAATAGAGCTCTTTCAATCAGAAGCATTACTAAGGGAATAAGAATAGAATAAAAATATTTTTTTTAAATATGCATATTTTGACGAAATTTCTCAAGCCCTAAAACGATAAAAAAAACCGGGCAACAGTGAGTCCGACTCGCGCACCGAAGGTTCCGTACCATCTTATTTTTTTTAATTTTCATCGGCGAGCCCTGTATTCGTTAGAGAATTTAACACTGCGCACTGCGGTGTAGAATACTTCAGTTTTAGGTCAGCGCCATGTCTTGACCGATAGTGGAACTAGTGTAACTTGTTGACGATTTCTGAAAAAGTGTGCTATTTAGAGACATCGTTTTATTTTCCCACTAATCTTTATACAAACTTCTATCACATAGAATTATTTCAGATTTTTCTCTTTGCAAACTTCGGAGATAAGGGGGGAACAATATTTTTTTTTACATTTTTCATCAAAAGACGAAAACTATGTGGCCTAAAAAAAATATTGAGAATGTGCAAACTACACTCTTTCATATTGTTGCGCGCCACAATTAATGCATGGTGACATTAGTTACCACTAGCGCCATCTAGTATCAAGTAGCAGAACTAGTAGAGTCCAGATTCTTCTAGAAATTTCGATGCTAGAACTTTATAAAAGGTTCTAGAACTATCTGAAGCACTATATAAGGCCGGGATGAGTCACGACCCAGTCAGATTGGATAAAGCGAATACATCGAAGCGATCTCAAGTGCGACTTATAGCGATCAGTAGTGCAATTGTGTTTGAGTTGTTGTTTAATCAAAGTGTCGGACGGATACGCGGAGATTTAGTATGGAAAGTAATAAAAGCTAAAATCTCTTAAAATACAACACTTTGGAATCTGAATTTTTGGTCGCTATAACTTCTTTAAGGAGTACTAATGTTTGTATAAATTTGGGAAGAAATCACAGTTTTTAATAGAGAAATCTTGAAATGAAAATCTGGCACCGTGACTACCGCCACCCCACCAATGGCCAATGTATATATATGCATAATACCAATGCATTTATATCTCGTAAACTACTGGAGTACTAATTTTGAATTTTAGGTACTAATTTTATCTCACAGGGTTTTCATCTCACTAATTTTCTATGTAGGTTTGAGGAAAGCGACCAGCTTCTCTAACTTGGAATCAACATTCAAATTCGTAGTCCTGCTGAACAATTGCGAGAAAGTTATCATGGTTGATTTCTCGGTAAACACAAATGTTACAGTTCTGTTTTTTTATGAAATATCACATTTATGGGTACTAATTATTTGTATACTTAGAATAGCTGTAGCGTGCCCCTTTTTTCGGCGCTCATGGTGGTCCTGCTGAAGGGAGCGTGACTACCGCAGGACCACCTTCAAAGTCGATTTTCTCGAAACCTACTAAGGTACCAATTTTGTTGTTCGAGTACTAATTAGTACCAATTAGCACTAATTATCTAGCAAGTATGGAAGCGATTAGCGTTGTTGGTCCGGCGGTAGTCACGGACATAATTTATTATTACTCTTCCAGCGACGGTAATCTAACCACAGCGCGTCCGCTTCGTCCAACTTAATGTTTTGTGCTTCAGAGTACATTTTAATAAGTATAGTATTTTCTACGGACTAAATTCGTCCACAAATGCTCGCACATTGCTACGCAGCTACGCTCCTTCTGGACGCAACGTACGCGCGTAATACGTGCGAGGTATTCGCGGCGATTTCGCCCTTTCTGGACAAGGTTTAAACATAACCCAAACTTTAACCTTTAAAAAAAAACATCACGGTAAATATAGAATAGAATATTTTTAATGAAAGACAAATTAACTTAAGTTCATTTCCTCAAGGCAAAATCAATATGAAACGGTTTAACTAATACAATGCAATATTTTTTCTTCTTTATATTATTTTGGACTAGCCCCCCCAACTGAAACGGGTGCATCTGGATGCATTGAAGTGTACATCACCAAATTAGAATCATAGCTAGCCTCACTACCTCCTTGTGTCAAAGCCTCCAAGGCCAATCGTTCGATTTCTGCGCGTGCCTCGGCCGCTTTTATTTCCCTTTGATCGTTTAACTCTTCTTTTTCTCGTAACCGTGTGTCTTTAAGCTCCAGATTTTCCCTAAACTTCACAAGAGCCGCCGATAAATACTTTATTGGATCTGCAGGCTGGTATAGTAAAAGGTCAGCAATACATGCGCGTAACGCTGGACCAACTGTTTGTTTTAAATATTTAAAGTCTTCCGTAACATGCGCATCATCAGGGCACGGTTGAAAAATATCCAGTTGGCTGCGAATACGCACTATGTTTCCTAATTCGTCGTTCTCGTACTCACTCAAATGACCTTCGTCCCTATAAATATGTTTGCCCTGCTCATTTATGTAATAGCGACCACAATTATCATAGTAATATTCAGTTCCATCTTTTACCTCTTTTACTTTTAGTAACACTCCTGTTGAGTCCATCTTATATTCACTTGAAGAGGCACGAGCCTTATAAATTCTGTCCCTTGTTGTGGCTTCGATATAGTAACGCCCACAATCGTCATAGTAATAAATGTGACCTAAATCGTCTGAAATAGGTACTAACTCGCCATGTTCATTGGGCTGCAACAGGGTCTCACCATCTTCTGATGTATATACTTTTCTACTGTGTTGATCAATATGAAAAGTGCCAAGTTCATCAGTAAATTCTTCTTTATGTTCAGCAGCACTTAGGATGGAAATTACAGATTGGTGACTTTTTTCACCAAAAACAGCTAAATCCCAAAAATAACATAAATCCGTAACTAAGCGTTCACGGTTTTCCACCGGAAGTACGTGACAAAACACGTTCAGTTGATAAAAATCTAGACATGGACATTTTTCCATATAACCCTGTAATTTAATATCCGTTATGTTTTGAATGGAGTCTAAAGTAGTTTTTAATTTCTCAAGTTTAGCTACTCTGTTTTCCAGATATTCTTTCTTTTGGAATAAAGCCTGTACAGGGGTGCTAACCGATACATCAGCCAGTCCCTTAATACTTTCTTCCAGATTATTAATCTTGGCAGATACTTTGCTAAGCTCAAGCTTGTGCTCAGCACAACGTCGTACCAAACTACCTATTGGTTTGCCTCTCTTTTTTAATTGATTCAGCATTTCTACAGTAGCTGGATTGGATTTGTCAGTTAAAAGATCATCAAGAATTCGTTGTAGGGCTTTTGACAAATTACCTTCTAAACTTGGTACATGCATATACTTACTCAATCTAATAGCCAATAAATCGTAATTTTTATCTAACCAGGTAAGTAGTTCATCAATTGCTTCATGTACTTCAACCTTAAATTCTTCAAAACAAACGTAATTTCTAAAACATTTTAGTTTCTCTAAAAGGGCAGCTGTGACATCCATGTGCATCTCTTCTACTATTTCCAAATCGGTTAGAATGTTAGCTTGGTTTTCATTTGACAAATCATGTCGATACTTATCCATATAATTATGGTAGTACTTTAGACGATGGCCCATAGCATCTATAGTAAAACTAATAGATTGGTACACTTTATCTCTTGGGCAATCTTCTGTCAAGTCATTCATAAATTGTTCTATTTCATTTATCGCCCTTAACCATTGTAAATGAAATTCTACTACGGCATCGATAAGGCGACTCTTATCTCCCGCTCGTAATGCTGCGCGAAAAGAGCACAGTGTATTAAATATTTGATCCGAGAAATCGTTTCGGGTAATAAATATTACTGCATTCTCGTAAAAGTCTTTAATTTGTTCTGTAATATCAGACAAAAGTTCTATATCCTCATTCGATTCTAGCATAGTGATACAATAAAATATATTAGGTATAAAAATCACCACTTCTTCTTCTTCTCTTCGTTTAATGGCTAAAAATCACCACAAAAATCACTGAAATAGTATCGTCAAAGTCACGTCAAAGTTTATAGTTTTTATTTTGACATATTTAAAGTTTTTTCTTATTTCACATTGACAGTATTTTATAAGTTTTCCTACACGATAAACTCGTATACGCCAAAAATAAATTATGTTGTAATATAAAAGTCAATGTTTTAAGGTCTCTAGCCAGGGCTTCAAACTAAGCAACTAGTTACACGCTAAGATTTTTCTTGCGGACATAGAAGGGGGCTCCCGTGACCTTTCTGAGGAAACGGTTCTGGGAGGGTCTGCATTCAATGCAGATAGTGAGGCTTAGCGTGTGCGAAGACGACGCAAGTTGACGCGGTCGCAATTTTTGCAATATGTTTTGTATGAAACTGCGTTGACTAGAGGCACGCAATCAGTCAAGCAGATTTTTTTCAGCCTTATTATGATGATTATGTGTCTAGCGTAAGTGTCATCAAATTAAAGAAATATAATGTAATAAAATGACTGTATCAGTACGTAAACGTTTGTAATGTCGATGTTGGAGCAAACATATGTAACCTCATGTCTGTCACATTAATTTGTAGACAGGCTGGTTGTGAATTTTAAAATGAGATTGTTTTTAAAATTGACAACTGTTGTTTGGAACAATAAGAAAATTTATTTTGATAGATTTATTATTGTTGTCAACGTGTGTATGTCCATCAAAGTTCGCTTTCTATATCTTTTATCTTTTCTCACATATATATTTGTTTAACACCAAATAAAGGTTTAATTATTCTGCGCTGTGTTTAATTAACTGAAGACACAACAACGAGTTCCAACAAAGGTTATGGGCCCAGAAACCAAATAAACCGAGAAATGATTGAAAACGGCGAAAATCATTCAGCAGAAACTGTAAGTAAGAATGATTCTTTGAGCATGGCGTCAATTGAGAAACTAGATGGTGCCATTAACTATAGTTCATGGAAATTTGTGATGGAATTATATTTAATACACGATGATCTATGGGAGTATACACATACTACGCCAGTTGATGAGATAGGCAAAAAGAGAGATCAAAAAGCAAGAAGTAAAATATGCTTGATGATAAAACCAGAGTGCCTAATTCATGTGCGTCAAGCAAAGACTGCCAAGGAGGCTTGGAAAGCTTTAGAGAAAGCATACGAAGATAAAGGGCTAAATAATCGCTGCAGATTGCTGTCAAAACTAGTTAGTCTTAAACTGGAGCAGTTCACGACTATAAGAGATTATATTTCGGCATTGATGACGACTGCACAAAAACTGTGTGATCTAGGAAAGGAAATAGATGACGAATTATTGGCTGCCCTAATGCTTCAAGGTTTAACAGATAATTTTCAAGCTATGAGATTAGCAATTGAAAATTCAAATATTGAGCTTACTACGGATTATGTGAAAACTAAACTTTACCAAATGGAGGATACACATACAGCGACTACGAGTGCAAACAATCATGCTCTTGTGACAAAGAAAAATACTTTTAAACAAAAACAACAGAAAAAGTTTAAATGTTTCATTTGCAATGGACCACATAAAGCGAAATATTGTCCAGACAATCCAAGCAAGAAGAGAAATGAAGCATCTACAGCTTTGGCGATGTCGACTTCAACTTCAGAAGATTTTTGGATTGTTGACTCGGGAGCTTCTAATCATATGACTTCAAGGCGTGAATGGTTACATGATTTGAAGAAGTATGAAAGGGGAGTGACTGTAGCGTGTGCAAACGGAGAAAGGTTGCAAGGTATTGGAAGTGGCACAGTGGTATGTACGAAACCGAATGTTACAATTAATGCTATGTATGTCCCGAGATTAGCTGCAAACTTACTTAGCGTTAGTGCTGTCACTAAGAAAGATCTTAAGGTAGTATTCTACAAGGGAGGTTTTAACGTAGTAAAGAGTAGTAATTGTGAAATAACTGGCGAACCTTTATTAATAGGTGTAGAGGAAAATGGTGTGTATAAATTAAAGCAAAGCTTAAAGCATACAGCGCTGGCGACTACTATCAGTGGAGATGAGATGGACTTATGGCATAGAAGAATGGGTCACCTTGGAGTACGTAATCTTAAACTATTACGCAATATCATGGCGACAGGGGTGAGTTTTTCTAACAGTTCTAATACACTAGAGTGCGTAGCTTGTCTGAAAGGAAAACAAACCAGACAACCATTCAAGAAAAGCAGTCCAGCAAATAGAGCAGACAGTGTACTTGAGCTAGTACATACTGACGTCTGCGGACCAATGGCTGAAGAGTCATTTAGCGGATTCAAATATTTTGTAACGTTTATAGATGATTATACGCGTAAAACCTTCGTATATCTTCTTAAATGTAAAAGTGAAGTATTTAATAAACTTGAAGAATTCAAAACTTTTGCGGAATTACAGACTGGAAACAAGTTAAAAACTTTACGGTCAGATAATGGCAAAGAATATGTAAATACTCGGATGAATGATTTCATGAAGAAGTACGGAATCAAACATCAATTAACGGTGGAATATACACCTGAACAGAATGGTGTAGCAGAAAGGGCAAACAGAACAATCGTTGAAAAATCTAGGAGCATGATCCAAGAAGCTGGATTAAGCAATAAGTTTTGGGCAGAAGCTGTGAAGACAGCTGTTTTTCTGAAAAACCGATCACCAACGAAAGCTGTTAGGAATAAAACGCCTGAAGAAGCTTGGACTGGAAAGAAACAAAATCTGACATATATCAGAGTTTTCGGATGCAAAGCGTTTATGCACATACCTAAACAAAAACGCACCAAGTGGGATCCGAAGAGCAAAGAGTTGCTTCATATTGGATACTGTGAAGATGCGAAAGCATATCGTTTGTTTGATCCAGAAACCAAGATGGTACATAAAGCAAGAGATGTTGTTTTCTTCGAAAATCAATTTCAACCCATAGAGAGAAGTTCAGAAACAAAGAAAGATGAGATATCTATAGTTTTTGAACACGAAAATCCACCAGTTGTACCAACAAACACTGTGATAGAAAGTGAAGAAGAACTTCAAGAACAGAATGAGACTGTAAGAGAAATAAATACAAATGATTTAGATCAAAATGAAGAACCTAATGGCAATGAAACAGAAAGCTGTGATGAATGGGAATCCCTTGATGAAAGAGACGAAGAGGTACTACAACCAGAGCCGGTACTTCCTAGTGAGAGAAGATATCCATTAAGAGAGAGGAAACCTAAACAATTTCCGGATCACATCACATATCAAGCTATTGAAAGTGTTTTTCCACTGACAGTGGATGAAGCTTTATCACGCATGGATAAAGAAAATTGGAGAAAAGCAATTGAGGAGGAGTTAGATGCTCTACAAAAAAACAATACCTGGACACTGGTCAAACCACCAGCGTACCCTTACAACATCGTTGATTCTAAATGGATATTTCGAATCAAAGAAGAGGTGGGCGGATATAGGTATAAGGCACGCCTGGTAGCAAGGGGATATAGTCAAAGGAGAGGCATTGATTACCATGAGACCTTCGCACCAGTTGTGAGACACAGCTCACTCAGAACTTTAATAGCTCTCGCAGCTAAATTGGATCTTCAAATTGATCAGATGGATGTTAAGACTGCATTCCTAAATGGAAACTTAAATGAAGTTGTTTACATGAAACAACCACATGGTTTTGAACAAAAAGGAAAAGAGGACTATGTGTGTCTTCTGAAGAAGTCATTATACGGACTGAAGCAGGCTCCAAGAAGTTGGAACATAAAATTAGATGAGGAACTGAGGAAGCTAAACTTTAAGCGATCCTTAAATGAACCCTGCGTCTACACTAGGACTAGAGGAAAGAACATAATAATCCTGGCTGTCTATGTAGATGACATTCTGCTATTTTGGAACAATTTAACAGAAATGAAGGTAGTGAAGAAAGAGCTTATGTTAAAATTCGATATGAAAGATCTTGGCAAGGCAGAGTTGATGCTTGGTATTCAAATTAAACAAAATTTGAATAGCATAAACCTCAATCAAGAAAAATATATCGAGAAGCTGCTTAAAGAATTTGGCATGCAAGATGCAAAGACAGTTTCAACGCCGGAAGTAACTGGACAAAGGCTAGAGAAGCCTCCATCAGAACACAAGTCAAGAGATGACCTACCATATAGAGCATTGATAGGTTCTCTTATGTATCTTGCTGTGTGCACACGTCCAGATATTGCTCATTCAGTGAACAGTTTGAGTCAGTTTAATAATTCATTTGACGAGAGTCATTGGATCGCAGCAAAACGAGTACTTCGTTATCTCAAGGGCACTAAGAGTCATGGTCTAAAATATTTAAAAGGACAGAATGGACCTCTAGAAGGATATGCAGATGCAGATCATGCTGGAGAGTTTGATAGGAGATCATACTCTGGTTTGGTCTTCATATTGCAAGGTGGCGCAATCAGCTGGGAGAGCAAGAAACAAAGAACAATAGCTCTTAGTACAGCAGAGGCAGAATATGTGTCACTATCAGAAGCTGCAAGAGAAGCAATATTCCTGAGAAGGCTAATAGCCGAAGTAACTGATGGACAGGGCTACAAATTGGATGAAGCCGTGACCATTTTCAGTGATAGTCAGTCTGCCATCGCTATTGCCAAAAACCCAGTACATCACCAACGTACTAAGCATGTAGATGTGAGGTATCATTTTGTGCGTGAGGCAATTGTAAATAATGAGGTGATACTGAAGTATAAGGAGACCACATGCATGGTCGCAGATGGTTTAACGAAACCACTTCCAAGAGAGAAGTTTCAGTGGTGTGTGAGAGGTATGGGTGTGTGTGTTTGATAAACATGTATGGTGTGTGAATGGACACGAGATTAAGGAGGAGTGTTGGAGCAAACATATGTAACCTCATGTCTGTCACATTAATTTGTAGACAGGCTGGTTGTGAATTTTAAAATGAGATTGTTTTTAAAATTGACAACTGTTGTTTGGAACAATAAGAAAATTTATTTTGATAGATTTATTATTGTTGTCAACGTGTGTATGTCCATCAAAGTTCGCTTTCTATATCTTTTATCTTTTCTCACATATATATTTGTTTAACACCAAATAAAGGTTTAATTATTCTGCGCTGTGTTTAATTAACTGAAGACACAACAACGAGTTCCAACAGTCGAATATCGGAAGGAGCGACTTAATATACTATGTAGAACTTCAATACAATGATCGATGAACTAAGTATGGCTTCCAAAATATTAAGGCCTTCTCGGTTTTAATATGAACACGAACAAAACAAAGATCATGTTAAATGCCCATATAACACCCAGTCTCATGAAAATCAAAGACTCTACGCTGGAAATCGTGGACGATTATGTTTGCCTAGGACAAAATGTCCAGATAAGTAGGTCCAACTTCGAGAAAGAGGTCAATCGTCGAATCCGACTAGGCTAAGCAGCGTTCGGGAAGCTACGCAATATCTTTTGGTCTCACATACCGTAGATGTGACATGTGCGTCTTGCAAGTGATGACCTATGCTATGGAACTGAAACATTATCGCTCACAAGTCACAATGGGCCTCATTAGAAAGCTAAAAGTCACTCAAAGGGCAATGGAGAGGGCTATGCTTGGAGTTTCCCTGACGACGTGACTAATTCAGAAATTAAGAAATCCGCAGGAGAACCAAAGTAGCCGACATAACCCGAAGAAATGGTAGTGGGCAGTGCACATTGCTTGCTGAACAGATGGCCGATGGTGCCGAAAGGTTCTGAGTGGCAGCCGCGTACCCACTGACCCCTATTAAACATGTATAATACAGGTCAGTGCGCGTACCGGAAGACGAAGCGTTTAAAGGCCGGTCCAGCACGGTGGACCGGCGACTTGGTAAAGACTGTCGGAATCCGGTGTATGGTCGTAGTCAATCACAGAATCGGTCGATATGGCGATGCTTGGGGGAGGCCTATGTCCTTAGTGGACGTCATCCGGTTGAAATGATGATGATGTAGCTAGGCTGTTTCTCGTTTTAAATATGTAACGTAGAAATATGTTTTATTGTATTTTCAAATAGCAGCGGTAGGGTTAGTAAAATATATACTCCCCTTATAAAAGTAAAACATGTTGAAGGTGTTTATTCCCTTACAAAATCGTTTTTTTCCGTCTGGCTTCCACTTTAGTTTTTGGGTACAAAATGTTCGAATCCTGAATGATGTCCTTTTTTTGATAGCAGTAGTAAAATCCAAAACCCGAAACTGATAGTGCTATATTATGAGTCAAGGATATGCTGCGCCACCTATTCAAGTGATCACAGGTTTGGGTTTTCCTTTCCAGTCTTTCCACCATTCGGCCTCCGCTAGGAGTAATAGTGTTCTGTGATTCGGCGGCGCCACGCCGTGTAAGTCGGCCGGTCGGCGATTGCCATATAGGAGCCGGTGCCGTGCCGTTATACATTTTGACATCCATCCGCTGCGCCCGAATTTGTAATCCCTTAATCTCTCAGCAATCTGTGTAAACCAACGAGAATAAAAATCGCTGTAAGCAAATCAGAGATAAAATCATTGTCAAATACGTTGTCGAAGGTCGAAGGACTATAGTTGATGAAATTTAATGCAAAAAGCATAAATTTTTGCGTTTCTATGCATATTGGCCGGCCGTCTAGTAGATGCCTAGCTTTATATTTCACTTCAAATGGATTTGAGCTTTCTATCACATTCCAGCCTTTTATCTATAATGAACTATAATATACTACAGTCACACTCAGTCAGATTTTCATAATAATAACAAAATAATTTCTTTTTTTTCTACCAGTGTTTTCTACCAATACGATACGAAGACTTTTAAAACTTAGAACTGGTAACCCTGTACGCGTCTACGATTTGTTTCTGAAGAGGTCGTAGATGACTTTGCGATTATACAAAATTACAAAGAAAAAGTGTGTCCGTTGTAGTGCTATTTTACAGTTTATCTACGTTTTTAGTGTAAGCATATAAATACACAACATGGCCGGAGCGATGTTATTCGAGAGATCGCGCGTCTCGTCGTCGACGAACAGAGACGAGGACGTCCGCATGACCGACAAAATGGTTAGCACTGGCGAGGTTCCCGAAGATGACGAGGAAAACATAAGAGCCAAGGAGCAGGGTATCCTGAACCTTGGCGAGAAATACAAGAAGGAAGGCAAGGCTAAAGAACTAGCGGAACTGATCAAAGCTACTAGACCTTTTCTAAGCTTGATAAGTAAAGCGAAAGCAGCAAAACTGGTGCGTTCTCTCGTCGATTTCTTTCTGGATTTAGAAGCTGGCATCGGCATCGAAGTTCAGTTGTGTAAAGAGTGTATAGAATGGGCCAAGGAGGAGCGTCGTACGTTCTTGCGACAGTCTCTCGAAGCAAGGCTGATCGCCCTCTACTACGACACGGGTATGTACACGGAAGCCCTGGACCTGGCCACGGCTTTGCTCAAAGAGCTCAAAAAGTTAGATGATAAAAACCTACTAGTTGAAGTGCTTCTTTTAGAAAGTAAAACTTATCATGCCCTTAGCAATCTACCGAAAGCCCGTGCCTCACTGACATCGGGCAGAACGACCGCGAATGCTATTTACTGTCCACCTAAAATGCAGGCTGCCCTTGATTTACAGTCTGGTATTCTCCATGCTGCTGATGAACGTGACTTCAAAACTGCTTACTCATACTTTTATGAGGCATTTGAAGGTTATGATGGTGCCGATAGCCCAAAAGCTTTAACTGCTTTGAAGTACATGTTATTGTCCAAGATCATGTTGAACAATGCTGAAGAAGTAGGTTCAGTTTGTAGCACTAAGACTGCATTGAAGTATGCAGGGAAAGAACTAGAAGCAATGCGGGCTGTTGCTACTGCTTCCCACAAGAGGTCTCTAGCAGACTTCCAGGCGGCTCTCAAAACTTATAAACGTGAACTGGAAGAAGATGCAGTGGTAAGAGCCCATCTCGGGGCTTTGTACGACACAATGTTAGAGCAAAACCTTTGTCGCATTGTTGAACCATACATGCGAGTCCAAGTCGACCATGTAGCCCGTTGTATCCGTCTGCCTGTAGTACAAGTTGAGAAAAAACTTTCCCAGATGATTTTGGATAAGAAACTCAATGGTATCCTTGATCAAGGTGAAGGTGTTCTAATTGTGTTTGACGAGTCCCCCCTTGAGAAGACCTATGAGACAGTCCTAGAGACGATTCACCACATGAGTAAGGTTGTTGATACTCTTTACCAGAAAGCAAAGAAACTCTCATAGACCCATCTGTAAATTTGTTGTAGCATTAAAAATAATAATGTATATCAAAATAACCATAAATTTTCAGTTTTCGATTGTTTGTAAATGGAACTATTTTTTGAATGAATTCCAAATTGTATTATTTGTACCACAATGTTGTAAGTGAAGTAATTAATTACAGAAAATGTTTAATAAAAAAATGTAAAAAAAAAATTGTCTAGAAAATGGGGAATTGCTGCAACCCCAAAGTTGAGGGCCTCATAGGTTCAATGTGTCACTTGGCACTTAACAACTACAAAAGTTACGCATTTTGAATATACCTACTAATCTTTAATTTGATTTAACATTTCCTTTTTTAACATAAGCTAGTGAAAAATTATAATATTCTGTTTTATTGAGATAAATAAAAGGTGTTCTCCAAGTGGTTGTTTCCTTCACCTCACCACCCACCCACTCATACATTTAGCAAGTCATGTTATTTTAACTTGTTGGCAGACGCCGCTATGACTCACTGAATGCAAATACAGTTTCAATATAAACAAATGTGTTTATAACTAACAACTAAGATTTTCTTTACTGC
Organism: Luperina testacea; assembly: GCA_927399505.1. NCBI lineage: Eukaryota > Metazoa > Arthropoda > Insecta > Lepidoptera > Noctuidae > Luperina > Luperina testacea. The sequence goes on along the minus strand of OV656770.1, from coordinate 16,724,309 downwards.
AACCAAGACTGCATTTGGGGATCCCGAGATCTGTTAACATTCTCAGCTAAGTACCAGTGCTACTTAAGTATGTACTAGGTGATAATTCAGATTATACTTGTTGCCAGACAAGGCGGGTAATTGTCAAATGCCCTTATTTGTCCTGAGGTGGTCACAGTATTGCTCAACTGTCCCTATGTTGCTAGTACTAGTATGTTTGCAGGTTTACATTCCCTATGAGATATAACTAGATAATTCTAGTATGTACTAGTGGCGACCTCATTGTCCAAACGAAGCTGTGGTTCACATTGAACATTAACAGTAGAAGGGTAACTAGCATGAGCACCCTATATGGTGTTTTGTTTGAGCAGCTGATACCTAGATCCTAGGTATTGTTTATTTACAGGAAAGTAATACATAGTTCTGCAGGGTAATTGTAATTGCGTAAAAACTATCAGTAGCAAATTACCGATGGCTTTCATTTTAACAGCTCAATAACATTTGTTTACGTCGTTGAGCAGACGAACATATGAATCAATGGATCAGTAGGTAGGTAATATTCTTTAAAATGATAGTGTTACGCAACTACTTGTTTATTTCATAAACTCAAACGAAAATGTAATTATTTATCATTTATTTATTTCCAATCTAATTTCAGTATTTACATAAAAAGTTTGCAATAAGTAACATTTTTCAATTACGAGTTTAATATCCGCTTTAATTGTTCATTCCTAGCACTTTCCCTATTTATCTATTTACAATTCAAATCTAAGTTTAAATTAAATGTAATGAGGTTCATCTAGATTGCTTATTCTAAACTACATAAATTCAATAGGTACCTATTGTAATGTATCATCAATTCATCACAGATGTAAGGTTTAAGTAACTGAATTCCATTGCATAATACTCACAAAGTGTAGGTATTTATTCAACTAAACATGGAAAATAAAATACCATGCAATAGGTATTCAACAAGCCTCCCTTTTACATGGGGAGGAAAATGGGCTTGCTGTACATCTGCCTATCCTTTTGTAGAATACAGGTATGATGATAATTGATAAGTAACTAATGGATACAATTTGGAATAAAATATTGTTTTCGGAAATTCCATTTTTCCGAATTAGCTCCTACGACGCAGTAGAGTTGTTTTGTTATGTACCGTTACGTGACGTCATCTCCAGGTACGGCGGCCGGGCCGGGCGGGCGAGCCGGTGATATTTATCTTGTTTTATACTAATACAATAATGTTCCCACGTCAATGCTTGTTTTTACTCTATATTATTGGTGTAGAAACGAATTAAATAATTTTTTTTTTTTTTGTTTCTGAAGAATCTCTTGAACTCGGAATACCAATAAAAATTGTCCAAATTGTATTGTTTTTTGTCTGACAAACTTGTCAAACAAAACTACTGCAGTTGATTTGTGTCTAGAATGCGCTCACGCATTTATGTGCAGTTTGTGCAACTCAAAGGTCGTGCTATTGTTATTTTGATTGCGTCAACATAAACACACCGCCTAGTCCATTTGACATAGCAAAAAGGCACGAATGCCACTTTTGTGGATAGAGCATACAGTTAAAAAACAGAGCTTTATTTAAACATTGTTAATAAATAATTAATCAGCCCGGAGGGGGGGGTTGCCTTTATATAAAAACTTTGTATGTAATTCAGTTTTAACTCGGTATAGTCATAAGCATAACTTTAGGCGAGAAACTATACAGCACCGTTTCTAACGACTAATTACACCGTATCTCCATCATAGGTATATCTAAAAAAATATATATACTATAATCAGCCTGTAATCTCTCTGGTCTGACTGTTTGTGTATGTGAGTATAAATGACGAAGACAGGAACAGGAAAGATAATGTTCCCACTGCTGGGACACAGGCCTCTTCTCGGTGAGTGGGAGAAAAAAAGATAACCAGCTCAAAATGACCCACAAATGTCAAGCTACATTATTCTTTCTATTAAACTCCTCAGTATCATCTGGAACATTCCACCGAGGGTTCCAGAATGCAGGCGTCGGCTTCGTCTTGTCTGTCGGGTTGGTCACACCGCGGTGGTGGGAACATTCGTTTATTTTCTTCGCTAACATCTCTGGATCATTCTTGTACAGCTCGCCGAAGAACTGGGAAAAATAATATGTATGAGTACCTATTATGGGACTTAAGGCTTAAGCAGACTGGGGGCCGCGCGACAAATTCACCAGTCAGTGGGGGTGAGGGGTGAGACACTGCGCAGCGAGCAGCGCACTTCAGAGCCGCCATAAAGTTTTTTTTTTATCAGACAGTACTGGTTTTCGAAAGTCTTGTAAGCCACTTGTCAAATACATGTCGTGTACAAAACATGTATCATGCATGTATTGTCGTTGTTACGGCCATCTTTAACTATTTTGTTAAGAGGGCGCCGACCGCGCAGTGGCGCCCTCATCGTTTGTTTGGTTATTTCTTTTATTTTAGAATGAAAAAGCAGAAAATAAGCACGTTAAGTTGTGCTCCAGAAGATTATACGTTAATATTATTATGAACGGTAGTTTTACATTGTTTAGTTTTATTATAATCACTAAAACGGAAAATAGTGGCCACTATTATCCGTATAAAATGACGAGGGCGCCACTAGGCGGCCTTAATCTTTTTTATACTTTTGACAAGTTTTGTAAACAGTTGTGTACGAAAACTTATAGAAAACTAGTCAACTTCGAAGTCTTTAAAACTTGTTTTAGGTATAAACAATAACCGAATACTGTAGATAGCTACTTTTTTTTTTGGGAATGGTTTCTTGCTGGTTAATATGGGAGATTGTCGTCTGCTTAACCGGACTTGGCGGTAGACCGTCGCGACGATATAAATTAGAATCCTTATTCTAATTTATTGCAATGACAACTCCTTAGTTGTCATTGCCATACAATGGGCATTGTTCATATTTTTTTAAATGTTGCAATTGAAAAACCATTTCGAGGAATAGCGTTACTGATCATTACGGACTAATTAATTATGAAAAATAGTCATATTTTATTGATATTTTTGATAAAATACGATTGACCTTCTTTGCCCTTCAAATTACGTCGGCTTTGGCCGTAGTTTTGTATCGTTACCTCAGAAAAAAAAAGTAAGATTGTCTACAATCTGTCAAATGTCAAATTATTATAAATATGTCAAAAATATAAAAACATTCTTGTTTATATCTCATTACATTACATAGGTACATTATTTCAACACTCGACAATATTTAATATACTGAAAGAGTTATAGAATACAGTAAGTGCTTTGTTCCAACTTGCAGCAATAATAGTAATAATGTCGCCGCGTGCGTTATTATTCTATTTCTAAGTCGCCTTGTCGATTGTTCTAGTAACGATAGAGAGTAGTATATTCTTTGGAGGACACTTGCACATAAAAAACACCATTTGTAAATAAATACGCTAAGATAGGATTCGATTATTTAAGACGTCTATTCGGCCTATACGGACACTGACAGATGTGACAGTACTCTTTGGATTGTTGACGTTGTGTTGACAGATTAAAATTTTTAATTATGTACTAGTCAGGCAACGGCACTTAATCTTTATGCCACTGATGACGTCACCTACCTTAAAAACTTAAAATAATTAAATATTTTTTTTTTAAATAACTATTGAGCCAATCATCAAAATATTCAAATTAGTTTCTCAAAATACTCTAAATTTTCAAAAAATAAAATAAAATCTAATGGTTAGAAATTTTGGACAATCCCCATTATCGGCACTGCGTTGCATAAAATAAAGTCTAATATAAATAACCTCACTTCGTTTTGATGCGCTCTTGGCCTAATGGAAGTTGATTTATTTTTTAACTTTATTTCGATTGACGCAAGGTCGATATTTGTTAGGCAGTGATAACCACGCTGCATTGTCGGCTCTACGGCGGGACTTTTAGTTTTATACTTACTTCTTTGCATTCCTCACAGCTCCATCCGGGTAACAGACGTTTTTCAGCTCTAGTCCTTCTCCCCGGTTCATCGTCCTCAATTTCCACAAATTCTGGGATTTTTCTGTAAAAAAAACCATATAATTAAATTTCGCTGTAGAAGTATGACATTTGTTTATCTATGAATACAATATACATACATTATCTAATGATGATAAACTATACTAAACTGATATGATTCTTTTTCCGGCGCAATTTCAATATCAAACCAAATATAGAATCAGTTAGGGCGAGATTCAAAGACCGCGCTTTGATTACTTTGCTAAGTAACAGTTTCATACGGATACGAAGGTTACACTTTGAATTTCACATTATTATGAAACGCTAATCCATACTAATATTATAATTTCGAAAGTAACTTCTGACTGTCTGTCTGTATGTTACCTTTCCACGCCTACACCACTGAACGGATTTCGATAAAATTTGGCAGAGATAGATTGCATCCCGGGGAAGGACAGAGGATAGTTTTTATCCCGATATTCCCACGGTATCGACACTTATGCGGGTGAAACCGCGAGGCGCTGCTAGTTTACTTATAAAAGTAAAGCCAAAGTGCCGTTTGTGAATCTCGCCCTTAGAGTCGAACGGCAGTAAAAGGTTATAACATCAGACTTGCATATACCTACAAAAATAGGGAGCTGTTCCTTAAAATAACATCAATAGAATATTTTGCTTAAAAATAAAACGTTATTAAGTTCCTTACCTTTTAACATTGTCAACAGCCGTTTTGGTAGACTCAGATTCTCGGTGCAGTACCGACATGCTTGGCTGAATATCGTCATCGTCTTGCATATTCGTTACATTTATGTTCTCAGCTAGAGGCCTCTTTGTGGGGCTAAAATATATTACAAAATATTAGTGTTTATGTTGGCTTATGGCTAAGTAATGTTACGAGCTTGGGGTTTGTGACAATAAAAACTGCCCATTTAATAGTAAAAAAATGACACTTTAATCAAAACACTAATAACAACTCAAAGACACTAAATGAAACACTATGATCGCTCTAAGTCGCACATGAAGATCGCTTTCGATGTGTTCGCTTGTATCGCTTATCCAACTGTGACAACTGTTCGCGGCCCATATCGGCCTTATATAGTGCCTCAGATAATTCTAGAACCTTCTACTGTAGAAACATCTAGAATGTTCGAGTACATACCGGCCCCGACTGACCAGATGTCGATAGTTCTAGAAAGTTCTAGCATCAAAATTTCTAGAAGGATCTTGACTACTAGTTCTGCTATTCGATACTAGATGGCGCTAGTGGTAACTAATGTCACCATGTATTAGGCATTAATTGTGGCGCGCAACAGTAATAACAGCCGCACGGGTCGATCGATCAGATTAAGCTACGCTTGCCGCGGTTGGTCCGTGGAAGGGTGGTCACCCATCCACGGACCAACCGCGGCAAGCGAAGATGGTCATCTTCACATATCAAGACCCCTCCGTGCCTCGGAAAGCACGTTAAGCCGTTGCTCCCGGCTGTCATTGGTGGATCTTTGACAGTCGTTACGGGTCGTCAAAAGCCCGAAAGTCTGACAACCAGTCTTACCAAGGAGTATCGTATTACCCAGTAGCTGGGTTGTGGAGGTCAGATAGGCAGTCGTTCCATGTAAGATACTGGTTAGACAGGAAGCCGACCCCAAGATAGTTGGGAAAAAGGCTAGGTAGATAATGGTACTATTTATATTGGGAGGAGTTTGGAGCGTCGTTAAATACAAGCAAATAAAACTGGGTGGAAATTAACGATGTTCTCTACTTATTAAAAATCTGAAAATCATTGACTGACAGATAACATATAGCCTAAACCAGGGTCTAGAAGCAGCATGCAATTTTGTAGACCAGTTCCTTTTTAACGAAGGTGAAAGGTGTAGTAAGGATTTTCGAAAATCCATCCCCTAAAGGTTTAAAATTGGACATGAAAGTTTGTATGGAAGTTCGTCATTTTTGTCGATGAGACGACGACTGATGAACTTGAAGACTGCTTCATAAACTAGTAACTAATACTCTCTAACCTTGAATTTAGAATCTCAGTTCAAAGTCATGTTTAGGAACTACAAACTCAATGTCGTTCATGAAAAATTTCAAATTCCATTGCATCCAAAACATTTTCAGGCCCTTTGCAACAAAATGGTCACTCAAAAATCAACTTAGATTACCTAATATTAATGTAGATAGTTGAGTAAGTGGCAATGCATGTAAATTGAGATTCTGAGTTGAAGTATAGTGGTTGCAAATCGCGAGCGCTGGTCTTGGTTAAAACACCTGTGTCGGTCAAGTATTATGGTGTTTTTCCATCAGCAATTTATCAATAAAAACTCATAGTCTAGATTTGTCATGAGACAAGAGCTATTACAACTATAAGGAAGGGGGAGGCCCTTTCTTGCTTACCTTCTGTTACATGGAACTTCTAACATACCATATTGTATAGACGCCAGCACATCAAGCTACCCGAAACTGTAAAATTTTCCCAATCAACTTTGAACCTTATACTTTAGCGATAAAGTTGAAAATCTATTAAAGAAATTTCACAGATTGTAGTAGCTTGATGTGCTGGCGTCTGTACCTATTGGGCCTTGTAACCTTTTAAGTAAAAAAGTTTTTATTTTTATCACATCTATTCAAAAAGAGCTAGTGTATTCTTCGTAAACAGGGACTCTTTAATCCCTAGGGCCTAAAAGTGATTTGAATTTGGAATGTGGATATCGTTAGTAAAAGTTCCAATTACCAAAGAGATCAATCACGAACATTGTTTGAACAAGTAACAGGCTGTATGATAAAGTCAAACGCGCGCAAGACAAACAAAAAATATGTTTGTGAAAAAATAAAAAACGCACGAAAAGCATTCTGCCTTGGTTCGTAATTGTTTACTCAAAATTGTATGTAAATAAATAATAGTACGTTTATTTATTCTTATTCATAAGTTGCACTTACTTATTTTTTCATAGAGGGTGATAAAAAGTAGTGTCCACCTCGGGAGCAACACTATTTTAAGCTCGAGTGACGTACTTTGAATCCCTCTCGCCTTCAAAATAGTTGTTTGCTCCCTTGGCAAACAATCTACAATTTTACAATTTTTTTTTAATTACACCTGTTGGCCCTTTCGAAGAATACAAACTCAACTCGAACTCGTAAATAAATAAAAGCTCACCTGCATTCATTACCAACTCTGTGGATGTTCTCCAGCTGATCAACCTGATGTAACAGAGACATGCTAGACTGTGTATCACAGTAAGTCTCGTCGTTAAAACGTTCTGCTTTCATTGGGGAATGTTTTCTGAAGTTTTTGGGTAGCCTATAATATAATGAACAATATTGTACAATCGGCAAAATTAACAGGTATGCGAGTCCAGGCCTAAGGAGGGATGAATCGAAAAAAAAAATTGAGTTCCTGTTGGCAAAATTGTCATAGCTCCAAAGATGGTCACACCAATCAGGCTAATAAAAATCAACTGTTCTTTATTGCTTTCCCATTGGGTCCATTTGATTTTGGGGGTATAAGGCAGTGAGGACAAATAGGATTCATAAAAAGAAAAGTATTTTGCTATAACTAGTTAATGAAGTGGGATTTGTTTTTATTCACATTGCACCTGCGGTTTTTAACTTTGATTGTAGAATCTTGATTTGTATACTAAAGTCGCTGAGGCACATACTGACACCATATATCCGTGCGGTCTTCAGTTTAAGTTAAAAACAGCCGCACCGCACACTGGAGCGGTTTCGGGTGATAACCGCCTTAGAATCAAACTGTTTGATTCTCACGTTACTATGTTCTGGTAGTTTTTTAGTTACAAAAAACCTTCAATTCTAATACCTTTTAGGATTCAATAAGTTAATAGAATCTTCTTGAGTAAATGTAACACTATGGTTCATCTTCACATCTGTCATCAATATATTTTCCGAGTTCTGTTCCTGTTTTACTACTGTTTGACTTGCATTCTGATCGATCTTCTTAGAAGTTTTCTTTTCAGGTTTATTTTTCAAACTTAATGCAGGTTTCTTGAATTTCATTGGACTTTCTTTGGATTTGAAGCTGTGGGAATAGAAAACAATATAAAAATAATATAATATTATAATATGTTATAAAAGATAATTAACCAGAAAACTAACTACAACTTAAAAACTTTAGTTTCTAAGCTGGATACTCCTTTCTTTTGTTGACTTTACGCGTGACAGGAGTATTAAATAAAGATTTTTTTATTGTGTTTGGGTGGCTTGCAGTTATCAAATACAAAAGTAGTAGTGAGGTTATTGACGACAAGCTATTTAAAAGCCTCCACGGTTAGCAATAGAGTATTGTTGTACTATTCATTAACCATAACACTAACTACCTACTTATAACATTAAATTACTTAAATAATAAATTAAGTACCTGTAGGCAGATGCATACGCTCCACTAAGATGAAATTTTGATTACTGATGATGGTATAAGATGGCATTTACTTACTTAAAATTATTTGGTCCACTGGTAGGTGAAGGCAAAATGGTGTCGTCATTTTCTATTGATTCTTTCTTTATGAGAGGCTGTAACATAAAATAAAAAGCTCCAGTTGTGTTATAGACTTGTCTATACACACGCTCTTTTTTTTCGACAGCGAGTTTTTTTCGGTGCTCAACTTGAAAAAGCTGCACCTGAGCTTGCAGTGCATTATTCTTGCGCGCGTCGACGTTCCTTTGACGCAACAAGAACGATCTTGTAAAATCCTTGTTTTAGTCAAGAAATAATATGTTTACTCTTTCCAGTATAGAAGTATGGAAGAATAGTACATTGTTTGCCAAGGGAGCAAACAACTATTTTGAAGGCGAGAGGGATTCAAAGTACGTCACTCGAGCTTAAAATAATGTTGCTCCCGAGGTGGACACTACTTTTTATCACCCTCTATGAAATAATAAGTAAGTACGTAAGTATGAATAAAATAGTACGTTTATTTATTTACATACAGTCATAGTAAAATCCTAATTTGAGTAAACAATTACGAACGAAGGTATAATGCTTTTCGCGCGTTTTTTAGTTTTTTACAAACAATTTTTTTTATTTGGCTCTCGTGCGTATTTCTTTATCATACAGCCTGTTACTTGTATATACAATGTTCGTGATTAATCTCTTTGGTGATTGGAACTTTTACAAACAATATGCACATTCCAAAATCACTGTTAGTCCCTAGGGATTTAAGGGCTATTTTAGTCCCTGTTTACGAAGAATACACTAGCTATTTTTGAATAGATGTGATAAAAGATGATATGTTGCGTCGACTCCAAATAAATTGGGATATCATAGGGGCAGGAGAATGATGGTGATACTCTTTTCTTCAACAAACATTATTTGATAGGAAGACAAAATAAATGGCAAATGCAGATAGTTGAAAGTGTTTGGTCTGTATAACCAACAACAGGGCAGAAATCAGTCATCACAATAATCAGCCTATAACGTTCCCACTGCTGGGACAAAGGCTTCTCTCTGCGAGAGTGAGTGGGCTGTAATTCACCACGGGCCTTGGGTTCTAGGACATGCCGGTTTCCTCACTATGTTTTCCTTCACCGTTTTGAGAGCAGTGGTGATAATATTATTTGCACAAAGTAAATCGCCTGCCTGGGTTCAAACCCGCGACCTACAACTGGTAAGACGGGTCGTTGCAAAGTGTAATCACTCTAAAAAAAAAAAGAAAAAAAAAACAACAAAAAAAAACTAAAATAACTCTTACTGCTACACTTCCTTTATTCTCATCCCTACTCCTACATCCGCCGCTAAATTCCGGTGAACTGGTGATATCTATAATATTGCTCTCTGGAACTTTGACTACGTTCAGCCGCGATTGCCGCAGCCTGCCGCTCTTTTTGCGGCTCGGTGGTGTAGGGAAGGATAGCTTTAACGCTTTCGATTCTGGATAGCTGTCAGACCTGTTAAAGAAATTGTATTTTATTTACATGAAAGCATTAGTTCAGCAGTTGCTGCGGTTGAAATGGCCCAGATTCTGTAGCACTACGCATCATACTGACGTCACGCAAAATCCTGTATCGCGCAAGCAGTTTACCGCGCAACTAGCGTATAGGTATATAAAACATTCCGACATCAATCGTCGTCCCAACATGAAACCTTTGTGGTCGGAGGTCTCCTTTTCGATGGAGGATAAGTGAACTTTACACCCTCTCAAAATTTTATCATAATTATTTAAATAATATGTGGAACAGTAGTAGCACTAATATTTCTCAGTTATGCGACTGCCCAAGGAGGGTAATGTTTTTTTTTTTTTAATTTAACACAATCCAATTAAATTTTTGTTAGCTGTTGTATTTTGGTCAATGAATCTGAATTTTCTGTCAAGAAATTCTCAGTACCTCGCCAGGGTCTGTATTCCTGCCTTCTCTTACATAGGGGTTTTACCAGTATGATTGACCTCTGCTTACATCTTCGAGGAGTACAGGGTACAGCAGGCATATTATTTATGCCATTACAAACAGTAACTCAACATTTTCTAGGTTTGGTCTTTGACTCACCAATTATCCGGACACTTTTTCTTATCCCTGATATCAGTGAGTGAAGTTATCAAAGAGCTCTTCAGTTTTTTCGTCGGTATTATAGGACTGACACGTCCCGTCGTTGGTGTGCCTTCAATCTCCGAAACAGACTCGTCTCGAAAGGACACATCCTCTAAGGAAGAGTGGACCTCTTTCTTTATGCTTATTGGTGATGTTTTATTTTTAGTATTCTTAGACTTCAAGTCGTCCTGGTACAATGGCACTGGTGCTGGGGTTTCGCCAAATAGTATTTTGAATACCTCATCTAATATTTTCAAGTCTTTTGTTTCATTTAATCTTGTTAGTGTGGAAGCTGAAAAACGAAAAATTAATTAAAGAAACAACAAAAGTTAATAACATAATTTAGGATGGAAAGCATAAGCATGTATAATCAGTCTATAATGTTCAAATGGCTGGGACACAGGTAGGATTGCCAGGCGTCCGGATAAAGCCGGACACAGTCAGGCTTTTTGGTTGCGTATCCGGCCAAATCAGACGGTGTTCGGCCTATCCGGCTTTTTGAAGATCGCGCGCGCGGTGCGCCCAAGCCACGCCGCCGCCCCGCCACTCTTCATCACCACCCCAATTTAAGAAGATTTTATGGTAAATGATAAAAAACCTTGCTTTACTTTTATAGAAATTGTCGTGTTATAGTAAGACTAAAAAATTACGGGTGGTCGGCTTTTTTACGCAAAAATGTCCGGCTAAACTGGCTGGTCTATCCGGCATTTCGGTTTTAAGACCTGGCAATCCTCAGGCCTCTCGGTGAGAGAGAGTGTCGGCAGTGGTTGTAGGTGTAGTATGGATGAGATTGAAGGAAATGTAGCAGTAAGTTTTTATTTTGTAAGCCTTTTATTTTTACACAAAGTGAAGTAGCAACCTGCCTGTGCCTGTCTTGGTTCGAACCTACGACCTACAACTCGGTAAGTCGCGGCCGTGCTCAGGATGACAAACCTATATTTATAAAAAAAAATTGAAAAGGCATGTAAGTAATTCTAATTGAAATTCATTAAAAAAATAAAAATCTACTTTATGTTATTGCATGCAGATTGCAGCGATCCTTATAACTTCTCATTCCTAATTTTTTTTAAATAGATGTTTATCACTTACCCACTAATTGTATAATACTGTCTTTTGATTCAATAATCTTTTTGAGAGCCTCAGCACTACTGCAAGTGTTGCTACAAATTAAAGGGATTAATTACATGAGTGAACTGAGTTACAATGCGTGCCACGAATTATGAGACTTGACCCCGCCTCCCCCGCTCTTTCCGCCGCCCCTATGACGTCCAGTCCCATCCCACACTCAGACCTCATACCGCTAAAGATACCTAAAATCGTGTACTGCGCATTTCAAACCACATGGTGTGTCAAGTCTCATCTTTCGATGCACGCATTGTAAAAGAGCTAGATCTCTTTTACAATGCGTGCCACGAGGTTTTTGTAGTTGCTCTACAATAAATCATTAGATTGATTTCCTACCATTGTCTATTATAATTAAAGAATCAACTCTTTCTGGAGATTGAATCTATTTTTTTTATCTTAACTTGACAATTTAATATACCTGCCACATCTTTCTTGTTGTATGATAAATTGTGTCTTACAACTATCATATTCACTGTAAAGCTGCTCAAAGTCTGACAAAAGGCCTGAAAATAAATTATAATTACAAAATTAGTATAGCTGTTTAAGATAGAGAGATGTTTAAAAAGTTTTTACTTTCTTGGCATTATTAGTTCAGGGATAGAGTAACTAAAATAAACAAACTCAGAGTTAAAAACAACATAACCTTTGAAGTCCTGTAGGCTTTGAAATAATGTTTTTTCTAGTGCTAAAACTTTTGTATTACTAGAGAGCATTGGTGAAAATGAATTAGATATGTTGATCAAAGCCATTCTTCAAGAATTTTAAGACAACAATGTTATCAAAATTTAGCGCCAATAATAAATAGATACGATTTGTTTATCGCGTGTGTGCCCAATGCTTCTGCTTTTTTACAACTTTTATGTAATATTCTTAATAAAAATTAACGAAAACTTGTCATAATTACACAATTATTAAAACTTTCTCAAATCACAAATTAGCTGTTTATTTTTAGTATAGATAATTAACACGGCGGACAAATCACTTGTCAGTCGCAGTGTTGCCAACTTGAATTTTGAAGACCACCTTAGAAAATTACGTAGAATTCGTATTTTTTGCGTATCAAAGATAAGAGATAAGATAAGAGATCTACGTACTTTTTTCTGAGTGTAATGAAGAGGGTAGGGTAGATAAAACTGAATAAAACGAGTATTTTGTTATACAATTTATTCATTTTCAGTCAAATTAAATTTATACATAATATATATTTATTAAAATGTTTAATTTATTCCTCCTGTGAAGGCTCGCGGTTTTATTTTAAGTCACTTTTCGTGAAATTTTTAGGTTAAGTTTCTACAAGGCGAGCTGGTGAGACGACAAGTTTCGTCTTCACAGTCACAGATCTATGGAATGGGAACTTTGTTCATATATAAAATGCATGAAACAAGAGTTGTGTTGGCGAAGCGAGTGGGCGCTAGTATAAAACGGAACGTTTATTAACTTTTTTCTCGAATAAAAAGGAAATTAGGCCCATTCAGCCTGAGTTATGTTATTTTACACATTTGTACAATTTGATAGAAAATACGTAGATTCTGGGACTGAAGTTCGTGGGTTTGCAAGAAAGGCTTAAAGTACGTAGATCTACGTAAAAAGACGTAGACTTGGCAACGCTGGTCAGTCGTCTTCAAGGAATATTCAAACTTGTCAATCTGCTGTCATGTCAAGTGTCAAATGTCGTGTCATACCTTTTGTCAGTGTCAAACAAAAGTCATAGTTTTGACGGTTCGGAAATTGAAAGCGAAAAGCGGGAAAAATTACTCGTGTTCGTGTTGTCTGCCAGTTTTTCAGTGAAAGTGTGAGGGGAAGACAAATATTTTGAGATTACTTGTATATAATTTCATTAGTGAGCCAGAATAGCAAAAGTATCTTTACAGTTTTTTCTATGAAATTGAGCAAATCTGGATTTGCTAAAAACAAGTATAAAAAATCGGCCAACCTCAACCTGTAGCATGTCTTTTTAATCTGCGCCCAAAAGTCAGGCAAAGGAAAAAGGAATATAATGGATTACGTTGTAGATTTCTTGTGGTTTGCTGCGGCATTTGTTTATTGAGAATAACGTGATAAAAGCGATTGAAAATATACAAAATAATTGGTCAGTTTTTGAAACCCTTTTTATTTTACAATAACTATATCGAAGTGAAAAACTTTTACCTAACTCCTAGGTTTTATAAATAAGGACCTTTGCATTGACGAAAACTGAAAAAAATTGATGGCGGTCATTGGGGTTGTCAAATTATTTGAAAATATTTTGCATTTTTGTGAAATAGTTCCAGCAGTAAGAATGGTGTTTTCTTTTCAGGTTATAATTTATGAAATTGGTTGATCTTTGAGCTATGGAGGCCGAAGACGATATGATCGTTTTAGTTGTTGTTGACGATGACGAGAAAGCAAACACTTCCGAAAAGGATTTTCCGGCCACTGAGCCTTCTGAAGCCTGTATAGAAGTGGATAATATAATTGAAACAGCTCAGAAGCATGGAGAGTACATCACAATAAAGTTAGAACCCTCAGACGACGAATACCAGTGTGATTATCTTGAAGATGGAATGTCATCTGAGGTAAGCACTTGCACTAAAATACTAATATTTGAAACTTTTATTATGTTATTAAACTGTAAAATGTATTGGCTTGCTAGACTTTTATCGTTAAATGTAACAGTCAAATTTTATATCATGCACTGTAATTTATTTTGACATAAAACAGCCTAGCATTAGACTCATTCAAAACAAAACAAAACATCAGCCTGTTGCTAGTTTTCTAAACGGTTTGTAACCATTTCTTTCACAGACTGGTTCAAATCACCCACAGATCAAAGTTGAACCTCTAGAAGACGAATTAGAACAAGACAATGGTGACGACGAATATTTTCCAGAAGACGAATACAACCAATCTCAACGTCCTGATAGACACCGCTTCTCAATGCTAAAGCCATGGCAGCAACGGTCATTTGTAGCGGAACTGAGGGAACAGTATGAGGAATTGAGGGAAGATGAAGAGTTATTGGTCAATACGTTGGGTAGAATTATGCGGACAGTACAGCCTCCACCTCCACCACAGGATTTTTATATCATGAACGGTCCAATGTTTGAGTAAGTATTATTCTATTTGGGTACTTGATATCTCTGTCTGATAATGCTTCTATGTTCTGAAACAAATAATTCGGTTTTCTAATAAAAATTTAGCATCTGAATTACCATTAAAAAAAAACAAGCATAATGCAGTCCAATCCATTGTTTATGTACATTTAAAGTAATTTAATCCAGTTCTCACCCTGGAACACAAAAAACTGTTCACAATAAAAAGATCAAAATATTATTTTATAGTATGCTTATATTAACCAGTATATTTTTATCTTTGTTTCCAGGTGTGTATACTGTGGATTTCTGTTAGACACAATACCAGCGGCCAGTCGACATTACCAGGAAAAGCATGGACAGCGATATTTGGTGTGCTATGCATGTGGTGTTGATTTTAGAAGGTAAGTAAATTTTATGCAGAGTTTTGTCAGACTTGATAAATTTTAAATTATATTCAGAGCATATTAAAAGGAAACCACACATTGCAGAGAAAACTGCTACAAATATTGGGTCTGGTAAATGAAGAAACATTCCAATAATATTGAGGGTGTAGGCAGTGGCGTATTTACCCTAGGGCCAAAAGGGCCATGGCATGGGGTCGGAGCCTGCGAGGGGCGTTGCAAGCCGCACCTCGTGCTCAGCTTTGTGCGCCTTTTTTTTTACTTTCTACTCATGAAGAAAAAAAAAATTAAAACTAAAACTCGGTTGTTAGTTTGATAGACATCAAGACGCGGGGGGCTATCGTCTGGCGGCGGCGTATCCGTCGGACTCCGTCGCGACTGGGGACTATAGTTGCCCGCACCTCAGGTGGGGACAGGGGTGAAGTGGCGGGTTGCCTAGTGTTCGCAATGCACATAAGATTACTTTCTTGCTTCATCCTTTTCAGTAGTCGGGTTTTAGAAGTTATTTTTTGCTTTTCCGTTAATTTATGGGGCGGCAAACCTTACAGGCCCAGGGCGGGGGTGCTAAATCTTAAAATACGCCACTGGGTGTAGGATGGTATATTATGTGTGAGGTGGTCATGCAGCATTGTTAAGTGAACAATACAATAATTGCAAATGTTTTTTTTTAAATTACCATTTAATCATCATCTAGCGATTCTAGCGCATAAAGCATGTGTATTTGGTATATTTATTATTCTTTATAATAAATGTAATTCTGTCTTATTTAACTTGTATCTAAATGTAATGCCGTGACTTGTAAGAATCATTTGCCAATAAAGCCAGCAACAACTAGAGAGTAATATTGGCGAAATTAGCACTGATCGCAAATTTTGCTGTTGCAATAGGACGTGTTTCTATGAGTATATTTCTACGCGCACTGACACGGTTTTTTGTATGGAACGTGTTGACAATACCGTCTCCAGCAGCGGCCGTCGAGGAGGCGTCTCACTTTGAATTCCCTTTTAATAAAGGTTTTTTTTTGTAACAAAATTTTTTAATGCCTGCAGCACTACAAACTTGTACAAACACGAGAAGCGTTGCATCGCTCCGGATGCGGAGATAGTACTGCGTGCGCGCGCCGTGTTCCTCGGCCGTAAGGGTCGCGGCCGGCCCTTCCTGGCGCTCAACAAGTTTTCTATTAAGCGCAATAAGTAAGTCCCATTACAAACATAATATTACGCTTGTATTACACAAAGAGGGAGGCAGAGTTAGTACACTAGTTTTTTAATTCTCATGTAATTGAGGGCAACTCGAGAACTGAGCTATTAAACATATCCTTATCCTTTATAATACTATGAACTTACTGTGCTAACCATAGTTCACCTCTTTACTACTAGCTTGCAGGTTATAACTTACTGTAGGCTTTTGACTGTTTTGATCATTAGAATTGGTCCACAACTTACACCATAATGTATAATAAGGAATTTGATTCAGTCTCAGAACTTTTATTTGACCCAATTCGGAGAATTCTTTTAAAATAATATTATATCATCTCATCAATCCAAATATGTATGACCGGGGTTCTGCAAGGCTCTATTCTAAGCCCACGTTATCTTTTTAGTTCCATTGATACGTTAATCGGTTCATTGGTGTTGCATGTAGACCTGCAAACTTTAGGACTTCAATTTCTAACTAAATCAATGTATTAGGTCGAGTTTTCCCTGCTCGCTATGTTCTGCGGTGTTCATAACTAAGAGCAACCTGGAGTCTCATGAGAACTTGCATCGCGGCGTGCGGCCGTTCCGATGTCACGCCTGTCCGTGCGCTTATACGTCTTATTCTGCGCTCTCGGTAAGTAACCGTCGTATTTTCTTATAAATCTAAGAAATTAATATTGGTCTCAAAACAAATCTTATGAATATATTATAACATTTTTTAAATGTAGCATCACCAGAATATACTGTAACATTCTTTAAATGTAGCATCACCAGAATTTACAGTTATGTATTATACTACTTCTTTGTCAACTTATGATTCTACTACAAGGTGTAACGAGTCTTTTAAGCCTGTTACATGATAGCGGATTTTTTGCTTTAATTTGTAGGCAATATTGTGGTGTTGCCATGTAAAAATTCATTTTTGGTTGAATCGGAATCGTGTAGTGGTCACACAGATTTTTTCTTTTTGATGCTGTCAGTTGATTTTGACAGATCACTTTCCGACTCAAGCTTTGCATAGAATGGAGTAATTTCAGGGCTCCGAATTAAATCCTGAAGTATTAACTTCAGATGGACGGCATCTAGTCTCCATTATGTGGTAGCCGATTTGCCCTTGCCGGCATCCTGATCGGATAGCCCATATTTTTTATAAAGGTAGGTAAAATTCTTCGTGGTTTCATATTCACGTTGTCGCGTGGCTATTTTGATGGCCGACGTTAATAGTTTCCGATATTTGTTTCAGGATCTTTTAAACCTTATATATTTTGGATTAATTCATCTACTGATGACATCATTTTTTTAAAAGAAACGGTGAGTTAATTTGTATTTGGTCATAACCATTTCGATCGCCATTTTTATCAACGCTGGATATCAGCTAACGATTGTTCATGTTTGATTTCAGCCGCGAGGCGTTTCTTCTTTCTTCTTTCTTCTTTCTTCTTTCTTTTTCTTTTACAACTTAAAGTTTGAAAGCTAGCCCCTACCAGCATATTTCATGGACCGCCTTTGACGTCTCCGCGAAGATCAACATCACCAAGATGAGCGTGGTTTGCTCTTTCGGTTGTTAGTTTATTCGACGGAACGTGGTATGGTTTATAATACATAACTTATATTGACAAAAGTGCAATAATGACAGGACACAAAATAATATCAATTTAATCTTAGTTTTACACCTTAGAACCGTTAATTATAGAAAGGAATTTTCTTGTATATTTGAAACCAGCAGCCTACGGGCAATAAAATCGTTCAATAACTTTTATGTCGATTTTTATTGAAACTCCCCGCTTGAAGATTAAAAGTTTCCAGTTCCCGCAGGTTAGTCTATCCTTGGCATAGTTTTGTGTGCTCCTGGCGCCCGAATCATCACTTCTACTTATTGTTTATTTATTTGGAGTACACCACACACATTCATAATACACATATTTAATAACATCCATACCTTCACAATTGTAATACATTATTTTTTATTATTACAATTGTCGCTCAGCGAACAGGGACTTGAAGTAGGTTTGTCTGGTACCTATATACTGTCATTATTGCACAATTAATTACTTAACTTATGAGTCTATTGTTTGCATTGGTTTGTTCTACATTGTTACTTTAATAACTTTGTAAGTATTTATTTTGATTTTTGACTCATAAGTAGTACTTAACTTAATTTTGTGAATCTTTGTAAACAATGTTTGGTGTTTACAATTGATGATTTTGTTTATTGACCTGTGTTTTATTAACATGTTTTTTTCCTTAGCAAAACCAACATAAATGCGTTTTGTTGTTCTCAACAGTAAAGTTATTTTGAAAACTTAAAGTTTAACTTTTTAAGTAAATAATTTAATCTAATTGTTAAGTACAATATTGTACATTTAATTTATCTAGATTTAAGCTGCTTGTAAGTGATTATTGCACTTTTAAAACGATAAAATTAACTTAGTAATTTTTCATTGGAATACCACATTGACTTCTATACTTAACCTCAAACTTGAGAATTTATTTTCAAACATTTAACTTTTTGAAATTTAGTTTGTTTTTCGTTTGCTATTCGCCTTGCTGTTTGTTAATCATGGACAAGGGAGTTCAGTTTCCGCCGCTTCAGGATTCGGGTGATGTTGATACCTGTACTGCTGTTGATGCTGACGTTGCTGAGAAAGTTCATGAGATGGTTAATGCCCCAGATGTTAACAATCCCTTTGACTCAAGAATCGCTCACTCTTCTTCGGCTTTTACAGCACAAGCTTTGCCTTCATTTAATTCCTTGAATGCGCTTGTTTGAAATGGCTTTTAGGTCTCAGTAATCCTAGTGGACGTTTGGCTCGTTGGGCTGCTAGAATTTCTCAATTTACATTCGATATTATTCATAAAAAAGGTTCATTACATTTAGTTCCAGATGCTTTATCTCGCATAGAAGTCGCTGCTATAAACGCTCAGGATAGTTTAGTCTTACCTGATGATGAAATTACTGACCCTTGGTATAGAAAAATATTTATCCAATGTCAGAAATCTCCTAGAAAGTATAAGAATTTTAGAGTCGAAAATAATACTTTGTATAAATTTTGTAGAAATAAATATAATCCTCACAGTCTTTTAGACTGGAAAATTGTTATACCTAAAGAGCATATTTTAGATACTATTAAATCAAATCACGATGATGTAAATTCTGGACACTTAGGAATACATAAAACTTTAAATAAATTAAAACAACATTATTTTTGGAAGGGAATGTTTAATGATGTTCATCAATACATTTTGTCTTGCGATACCTGTAAAGCTTATAAACATACTACATCTCCACCTTTTGGTATTATGATTAATCCTAAAAAGGTTGATCGTCCCATGCTTATGCTCTCAGTTGATATCATAGGAATTCTACCTAAAACTTATTCTGGTCATAGATACATACTTTCGGTCGTAGATGTTTTTACTAAATATTGCTGGTTTTTTCCAATGATCAATGCTACCACTAGAGTAATTTGTAAACATTTTGAAAAGGAAATATTTCTCAAATTTGGTTGTCCAAAAATAGTAGTTTGTGACAATGGAACTCAATTTACTTCCAAACATTTTGTAGATTTTTTGAAAGGTTTTAATATAACCAAAATATTTTATAATACCTTGTATACACCTCAAAATAATCCTGTTGAGAGATATAATAAAACGGTCGAAACCTGCATATCGTGTTTTGTTAAAGATGATCATAGAACTTGGTCAAGTTTTTTGCCCAATGTTCAATTAGCTTTAAATAATAGTGTAAACCTTGCTACTGAGTTTACTCCTAACTTTCTGATGTTTGGTAGGGAACTTGTTCTTGATGCGTCATTACATCACTTTAGTAGTTCTGTTGATAACTTATCTCAACTAGAAATTTCAAATAGAAATGCCTATGCAGTTTCTCTTAATTCACTTGGTGATATTTTTGTTAAAGTTCAAGCTTATTTGTTAAAGGGGTATAAGCGAAATGCCGCTTATTATAATAAGGGTCGGAAAGTCATTTCTTTTGGTGTGGGTGATATGGTGTGGAGAAGAAGTTTTGTTCAATCTAATGCACAAGCATATTTTTCAGCTAAACTTGCACCTAAGTTTGTAAAGTGTAAAATAACTGAAAAGGTTTCAGATAACGTTTATGTTTTGAAAGATTTAAATAAAGGTTCAGTGGGACGTTATCATGTTAAAGATATTATTAAATTTTAATTTGGTTTCCAAGTGTGTCTTGATTTTGATAATTTTGTTTGAAGGTCACTTTTGACAGTGTGATGTACGAGGGGATGGATGATAGGTTATCAGTGATTTGAAAGGTGTATGTTAGGTAAATTCTTATAACTTTGTTGAATTTGAGACATTCTAAAAATAAAACTTAGCTCATTCTGGTTAATTTAATACAATTTTTGTTCACACCAAATGTTTCTCACATCGAAGGATCTTATTTTATGTTTTGTTTGTTTTTGTTGGATTGTCTAAGATCTTATTTTTCTTTTTTAAGGGTTCTACCTGTTTATATTTTATTAGGATCTTATACAACCCTACAGTTTAGGTAATTTCTACCTTGAGATTAAAAACTTAAATTCAATTTCAAGTTTTTGTAATCTTTTTTTTTCATAGTTTAAAATCATTCTATTTCCTCTTCGTCATAAATAGTAATCGATTTTTAAATCTATTTTGTGCTGTTCGTTGACAGAATTGTTTCTCATTTTTACTGGAGTTTCATTCTTTTCAATGATCGGATTTGACTTTGTTAGTAACGCGTTCATCCTGGACTTTACTTTTTAGGGTCATTCTGTAACCTTTGTTACAAAATGCCTTATTATTTTTTGGATCTTGGTGTAGCTGACCTTGATTTCGACTCTTTTCCATTGTGCTTGGAAAGTCGGTGGTGTTGTGCCGGTCACAGTGTGAGATTTTGGCCCCGGCCATATTTTTTCCTTTTTCCATTGTGTTGGACATTGTTGTTCCAATCACGATGTGGGATTTTGTTTTGACTTACGTCAATCTTTTTTCTTTGCGTTCGGAAGTTCGGTGGTGGTGTGCCGATCGCATTGTGAAGCTTTGGCTTTCGCTTTTTTGTTATTGAGATTTCTCATTGGAGATCTCAATGTTTTTGTTTGTCTGTGTTTGGGAGATTGGTAGTGTTGAGCCAGTCACAGCATTCACTTTCTTTTACAGCTATTGTGCTCGGGAATTCGGTGGTGATGGGCCGATCACAATACGCTTTCTTTTGTATTGTTTCAGGTTGTGCCTGTAACAGTATTTTAAATAAGGTCTTTCAGCTTTATTTAAAAACTTTTGTTCGGAGTTTCAAAATTTTTTGGATTGTTGAATACGGAGTTGATCAGTGGCAATAGGGCCTAACTGCACTCATAGAGCTGGTTGAGTTGGAAGCGGTTGACATAGTAGTCAGTGGCGATAGTGCCTAACTGCACTCAAAGTTGTACTGTTCCAAGTGGTTTGAAATTTTTTGCCAGTGGCGATTGTGCCTAACTGCACTAAAAATTGTAGTTTGTTTTGGTAAAGTGTCCGAATTAGTTTGAAGTTTTTAGTCAGTGGCTATAGTGCCTAACTGCACTGTTTTGAAGTTTGGGAGCGCTGAGAGATTTCTCTCTTCGTTTCATTTAATGAGTTTTTATAACTTATAATTTTTTTTCTGTTTTTCACAGATTTAGTTTTTTTATTTTTTTGTCATTTACATTTTTTACTTTTATTAAATTCTTGCGATTTTGTCGTTTGACATTTTCAGAATTCACTTACACTTTGAATCTTATATGATTTTTTTTTCTTTTTTTGAATTAGAAAGTTGTTAAGACTGTTTTATTTGGTTGAAGATTTCTTTCTAATAAAAGAAAGTTCCTTTCTTTTATTTTCGGGAGGGGATGTAATGTAACGAGTCTTTTAAGCCTGTTACATGATAGCGGATTTTTTGCTTTAATTTGTAGGCAATATTGTGGTGTTGCCATGTAAAAATTCATTTTTGGTTGAATCGGAATCGTGTAGTGGTCACACAGATTTTTTCTTTTTGATGCTGTCAGTTGATTTTGACAGATCACTTTCCGACTCAAGCTTTGCATAGAATGGAGTAATTTCAGGGCTCCGAATTAAATCCTGAAGTATTAACTTCAGATGGACGGCATCTAGTCTCCATTATGTGGTAGCCGATTTGCCCTTGCCGGCATCCTGATCGGATAGCCCATATTTTTTATAAAGGTAGGTAAAATTCTTCGTGGTTTCATATTCACGTTGTCGCGTGGCTATTTTGATGGCCGACGTTAATAGTTTCCGATATTTGTTTCAGGATCTTTTAAACCTTATATATTTTGGATTAATTCATCTACTGATGACATCATTTTTTTAAAAGAAACGGTGAGTTAATTTGTATTTGGTCATAACCATTTCGATCGCCATTTTTATCAACGCTGGATATCAGCTAACGATTGTTCATGTTTGATTTCAGCCGCGAGGCGTTTCTTCTTTCTTCTTTCTTTTTCTTTTACAACTTAAAGTTTGAAAGCTAGCCCCTACCAGCATATTTCATGGACCGCCTTTGACGTCTCCGCGAAGATCAACATCACCAAGATGAGCGTGGTTTGCTCTTTCGGTTGTTAGTTTATTCGACGGAACGTGGTATGGTTTATAATACATAACTTATATTGACAAAAGTGCAATAATGACAGGACACAAAATAATATCAATTTAATCTTAGTTTTACACCTTAGAACCGTTAATTATAGAAAGGAATTTTCTTGTATATTTGAAACCAGCAGCCTACGGGCAATAAAATCGTTCAATAACTTTTATGTCGATTTTTATTGAAACTCCCCGCTTGAAGATTAAAAGTTTCCAGTTCCCGCAGGTTAGTCTATCCTTGGCATAGTTTTGTGTGCTCCTGGCGCCCGAATCATCACTTCTACTTATTGTTTATTTATTTGGAGTACACCACACACATTCATAATACACATATTTAATAACATCCATACCTTCACAATTGTAATACATTATTTTTTATTATTACAAAGGGTAGGCTTATCTCGAGGTAAACGGAGAAAAAAGGGTTCGAGACGATAAGAAGAAGACTCGAGGTTCTTGATTTTTTAAATGTTTTATTTCCAGCGTCACACCAAAAAGCACTCGGACGCCCAGTTTATCTGCGACCACTGCAGCCGCTCGTTCAAGATCAGAGCCGCGCTAGTTGCTCACATGGACACGCATAAACGTAAGTATAGCATACATCTAGAGACCTTCAAAAACACGTTCAATGAATCGGCAGACATAAGTTGGATGGCATACTTTAACTTTACAATGGTTCCCAAACCATAATGGTCATTAACCAAGTCCATTGTGAGGTTATCTTTATCTTTTATCTTATCTTATTGACAACTTACGGACAAAAAATAAGTGAACGAATTGCCTTCATAAGCCACTTAACTTGAAAAGCTAGATTTGGTTGAAATTATAACAACAATAATTATCATCTTTCCGCACTTATCCCGTGTTGGGGTTGGCGCAACATGATTTCTTCCATTCTCCCCTGTTAACTGTCATGCTATCATTCGCTCTCTTTTCTTTCATATCATTCCTCGCACAATCCATCGATCTTTTCTTAGGCTGCTGTTGCTGATCCCAAAAAATCTTACAACAGAAAAACAGACATGAATTTGTCAATTCTAGTTTACATTTATTTGTTCACAGCAATGCGTAAATACGGGTGCGACGAGTGCAATCGTCGTTTCGCTCAGAAGTCTGCGCTGATGCTGCATGTCAACAGAGTTCATAGGAACTTACCACCGCCCTGCGCTTGCCAGATATGTCCGAAGAGGTCAGTATCCAATCCTCAAGCCAAATAAACTTATAATATTAGCTGATACTTTAAATCTGGTTTTCAAATTTTTTCTTCTCTTGTTAGGCATTGGTTCTAAACAGCCTTGTTATTTTCAGATATCCCAGGATGTCTCTACTCAAAGCACACATGAAGAGGGCGCATGGGATGTCAATCATCACTCGCAAGGTGAGTACACATTGTAATTTTAGTTCTTATTACAAGCTTGGTAAAGACTTAGTAGTCTTCTGGAAACACTTCCAAAGGGAGGATCTTTTAGTTAAAACAACTCTTTCAATTCTAGATGTTCTTCAAAAACCTGCCAACGATGACAGAACTGGAAATAAAACAATCCAAAGTCATACTAAAATATGACGAAAATCAAATGCTTGCTTTACCACCGCTACCAATCAAGAACGATCCAGTTGCAAATGAGGAAATTATCTTCGACCAAGCTTATGCAGAAGATAGCAATGAAAATGAAATGGAAGATGTAGAAACTAAACCAACACAAGAAATATTAATGGATGACTTCATGCAATATGTGACAAACAGCGTTCAAGACTCAGGTACAAATGTAGTGTATATACAAAATGGGGAAGTTGTACATAGTGCGGATTCGGAACGTGTGACGTGTACGGATAATTTGATTTTGGAAGTAGAGGCTATAGTTGATGGGCAGATTGTAGTCAAAAGTTCGAGTAATAAAATTAATGTAAGTGATTTTGTTAGCAATAGTCTTTAGGACGATTATTGTGTGGCTAAAAGGGTTAGCGCAGATCAAGAGCAGTGCAATTAAAAGGATTTTGTGATGACATTGAATAATAAACTTTATTATAAGCGTCATAAAGTGCAAGTTTGAAAAGCTATTCGGATATTAAGAGGAACAGGGCGTGCGATTCTCCATACAAATGTATTCGCCTTTTATCTTCCTGAATAATGCCTCTAGAGCAATTTTTTTCATAAAATCAAGGTCTGCTGTAAACACGTACCTGTCATTTTCTTTTTTTCAGCAATTAATTAGTAACGAAAATATGACCCTCTAAAAATTACAAAAAATGACCATTTTTTACCGCGCGCCGTGATTACAGGAATACTAGACAAACTAGAAAAGTTTTTAACATAAAAAAAGTGTTAGGAACCTAAACATACTCTTTCTTAAAATGTTAATGTAAAAAATAATTGAATCGGCTCAGTTTTCGAGGAGAAAAAAGCGGAATACGAAACGTTGATCTCGTCAAAATTTTAGTGATATTTTCGGTCTGAGCTGCAGCTGTCCCTATCACACACTACGGGGGCAGACTTGAGGTAAGGTGACGGCAATAGTTTCTTCAAATACCTATTTTAAATTCCTCGCAGGCCCCGTCCCCCTCTTAACGCAGCCATCAAACGGGACCTCTGTCGCTCTCACGCGGGTTCGTTTGCACTGATTTGCACTTTATGACATGTGATAATAAAGCCTATTATGAATAAGAAACTTTATCATAAGCGGCATAAAGTGCAAGTTTGAATAGCTATTCGGAAATTAACGCAGCCGTCAAATGGGTATTCGATCGCACGCGCGCGTTTTCGTTTGCACTTTATGACACCTGATAATGAGTCTATAATTCAATGCCAACAGGATTTCCTATGTTTTCACTCGGTCTGCTCTGGGTGATCTGCCTAGCCTTTTCCCAAAAATGAAGGGGTCGGCTTCCAGTCTAACCGGATGCAGCTGAATACCAGTATTTTACATGGAGCGACCGCCTATCCGACCTCGACAAACAAGTTACTGGGTAATACGATACCCCTTGGTAAGACTGATTGTCAGACTTTCGGGCTTGTGACTACCCGTAATGACTATCAAAGATCCACGAATAACAGCCGGGACCAACGGGTCACCCATCCACAGACCAACCGCGGCATGCGTAGCTTAACCTGATCGATCGACCTGTGCGGCTGTTATTATTTAGCCACGGGCCCCTCTCGGTCTGCCCTGAGTAAAGGATTCTATTGAAGGTCTTTTATTACTTTTTTAGTCATGACCAAACTCATTTCTATTCAATTTGGTTTAAAAAGGACGTAATTTACTGATTAGTATTGATTGATTGCAATGGTTTATAGTAGTAATTCAAGATGTTGTTATAAGGATGATTATAGTGAGATATTAAATTATATATTCTTATTTAATTAATATTCATAGAAACGCAAGAGTGGTTTGAAAAGAAAAAAAAAGAGGTTTTGTCAATGAAACTTGTCGTTATACAAACTGTAATAAGACTGAAATAGTTCTGTTAAATGAGTAGAGTAGATTTTAGACTTATTTATTATTAAGAGGGATTTCTTTATGTAAATACAGCTTATTATACAGGGGGGTGGCCCGTGAAACGATGTCCAATAAATTTTTATTGAATCTGTTTTCAGATTTTTTTTGTAAGTGCGACAATGAGAAAAAAAAACCAGGTAAGTTGCCAAAAAAAGCAAGTTTACTTCCATATATACAACACACGCACATACACAAAACACACTTGCTGAACATACTTGGTGTTTCAATAAACCCTTGAATAGAGAATTCTATTATTTTCTTTTGAAAGTCATTTCATGGGCCAACCTGTATATTGCGTAGCTTAAACAGCGTATCCAGATTTTTTTTTAGTTGACAGGCGTCGTATGGTCTGCGCAAACGCACGAGCAGGCGTTCGCTATAGAATACCTAATTCACATCGTACTAGAATACGTACACTAAAAGTTTCAGTCGTATAATGACGCAATAAAAGAAAGAAAATTCGTTCGAAAATTCTAATTTGATTATCCTTTTATTGATTTTATGTTTATTTTTTTGAGAATTTTTATGTTTATTGAGATTGATTGTGTGTTCGAAAGTGCCGAAGAATTATCCAGACTTGTATAGGATACTATACAAGTCTGGATAATTCTTCGGCACTTCTTCTTTTAGCTGAATAAAGAAATTACCCATAGGAACAGAGCCTTTTAAGATTGATCAATTTTGTAATTGTTCAATGTAGGTGTGTTTTCTCAACTTAAGTGTAATACATGAATGTGATTTTGTTAATAGGAACGGGATAAGAGTGAATTTAATTTACTGTTACATAAAAATAAAAATGCCAAAGTATTTTTAATACGAAAATGTGTTTTATTACGCACTTATTATTTCAACCAAATATGTTTACTCATCTATAGCATAATGCGTACACAATCGTAAGAAGACACCACGAATTTTTTTGTTATAATGCATCATTACATACTAGGAAAATACAAAAATATTAAGCGGTTTCTTGGTAAACAACTACTCGGGATACCTTAAAAATATGCGAAATGTACACATACTTAATGAAATGCACCATTTTATAATACGCTGTTCATACATCTTGGTCATCGGTTAACACTCCAAGACCTTTGTTTTTGGGCTTCTAAAGCATGTTTTCAATATCGATAAAAAAAGGTCGAATTGAGAACCTCCTTCTTTTTGAAGTAGGAAAATAAAATACTTTAAATAAATGCCTTGCAATCACTGGTTGTTTTCGTTGTAAGTAAAAACACAGACGAAGGCAAAATGGTCCACAATACCCCATACAAACCACTTAACTATAAAGTTCTATCGATAATTATATCGATTTTAATATTCATGATGACACCTATTGATATGAATTACATAACATGTCGACATGCATTATATTTTTTGAATATTAGAAACATTTTTTAGAAGCTCCAAAAACTATACGGTAAAGTGTATGGGTGCATTGTTTAGAGCTAGAAAGCGCTTTTTCTCTATTTTCGACAACAACAATCACTTCGACCAACAACCACAAAAACTAACATCAACTCTTTTATCTTCACTCCACAATACTGATCATAGTTTTATCTTAACAATGGTCCAAAAATATCTAATAGCATTCCTAAACGATCAAGTAGAAAAATACTTTTAATTATGCCTCGCAGAAATCTAGCTTCTTTGTTAATTTTCCCTCACTATCATCGAGATATTATAATTTCTTTTTTTTATATTTATTTTCTTCTGTCATGTCGAATTGCGTCAAATAATACATTGTGGGTCTAAGAGTGTTAATCTATACTACTGTGACAATCTCGATAAGTTTCGATTATCGTGTTGCATAATGTTCAGGATGAAAATATTACATCACTCTGTGTAAAACTAAACATTTATCGGTATCGATAGATAGAGCGGAGACTTAAAGCATTTTTGTTATTACAGATGCGCTCCGTCTATCGATATTCGATTGAAATCCACAGAATCGATATATCTAGACTTAGGGCTTTTCTCCTAGAATAATGCTCCCAATCTATTGAATTTCACAAAATGGCGTGTTTTGATAGCGTTTTCAGTCAAACATTACGTCCAGTATTATAGTAGTGATTTCTATCGCTTTCCACAATAACTTGAACGTTTCATAACAATATTTCGATAATGACTTAATAAGAAATGTTACTTTTTACCAACGCGCCAAATATGTCGAAAGAACAAGGCAGATATATTTTTAACATGAGATTTCTAGCGTGTTCCAGACTTCAGATAAATTCGTATACTCGTGAAATGAGCACTAAATCAATAGGTACCCAGCTAAGCCTAATGTGGTGGGGCTTCAAAATCAAAAGTATGAAAATGTCACAGAGTCTATAAATCAATAATCTTTCACATAACACAGACCACACGGTAGAACATGTCTTTATACAAATGGGGTTTTTTATCTATCCGCTAGCACTCAGCCTCAAACATTTTCATTGAACATTGTGCATCAAAATCTTAACATTAACCCTATGATAACAGTTAACACGATTACATTATACAGATAATATTGTGAACTTGTAATGCATTATCGTTTGACCTTATTTTTTTCAATAGACAGATATATTTTATTCGTGTAATAAAATTGACGTCTGACAGATTTTGTATGGAAGAACTGTCAAAAACTCAAAATGATTCCTCGGATAAAATTATCTGGCGATGCAAAAATCTGCCCTAAAAGACGTACCTGTTGGTAGTTCTTAGGAAATAGGACCTTATTGAATAAGGAGAAAGTCCACTTTTCATCATGAACTGTGTTCTTGTATCGGTGTTAGAACTAGAGACGTCTCCTAAATCGTTTTTTTAGGGTTCCGTAGTCAACTAGGAACCCTTATAGTTTCGCCATGTCTGTCCGTCCGTCCGTCCGTCCTCGCTTAATCTCTGTGACCGTTAGCACTAGAAAGCTGAAATTTGGTACCAATATGTATATCAATCACGCCAACAAAGTGGTAAAATAAAAATTGGAAAAAAATGTTTTTTTAGGGTAGCCCCCCTATATGTAAAGTGAGAAGTGATTTTTTTTTTCTTTTCAACCCTAACGTGTGATTTGTTGTTGGAAAGGTATTTAAAAATGAATAGGGGTTTACTAAAATCATTTTTTGATAATGTTAATAATTTCGGAAATAATCGCTCCAAAAGTAAAAAACAATGTGTCCCCCCCCCTCTAACTTTTGAACCATAAGTTTAGAAAATATGAAAAAAATCTGCAAAGTAGAACTTTATAAGGACTTTCTAGGAAAATTATTTTGAACTTGATGGAAACAACAGTTTTTGTACAAAAAAGACAAAAAGTTGTACAAAATAATTTCTGGACTAAGTTTGTAGTATAATCGTATATGCAAGCATTTTTTTAACTTCGTTTACATATTTTATTATCCTGAACGTATCCCTTTGTGTTCACGCTAAAAACTGCCACGAGTCGGAGCGCCTGCCGCGGAGCGTGCAATGTTGCACTCCGTGTTCGCGCACGTACCCACTACCGGGAGCAGTTGCAGGAGCGCGGAGCGCTACTGGAGCGCGAACATAATGGATACCCACTTTTAAACTCATAAGTGGGAACATTTATTGTGACGGACGGGAAACTACGGAACCCTACACTGAGCGTGGCCCGACACGCTCTTGGCCGGTTTTTTATATTTAAATGAGTATAATTCTTCTTCTTAATCTTTGAACTCTTTAATTAAATAGTAAATCACTGGATAATAGAACATCTTGAATGGTATTTTATAAAAATATGGCCCCTGAGCAAAGGTGTGGGTTTAGAAGACAAATAAAATATAAAATGTTCTTGAGTGAAAACTTAAGTTTTTTTTTTTGTTATGCAATTTATTTTGTTTGTTGATACAAAAGTAGTCCTAAAAATTGTTCAAACACAAAAACTACCCTCAAATACGTCTTTTCATGAACATAAAATGATTTTAGAATGTGTCTTACATTCGGTTTTCCGACATTACGTGTAGTCAACTATGTTTTTTTTTTTGGTAAAAATTATTATGTAATATAAAAACTCTGTCTGACTAATTTAATTAAATCACATTTCACTGCGCATGCGACGTTAACTCTGCCTTTAATGATAATAATTTATAATACGTGTGGAATTATTAAAATTACGAGTGCGGTTTGCATTTCTAAATGTTGCCAATTTTGCATTTTCGAGAAAAATTCATCTTTTTTTCTTATGAATTAATAAAATTTTTTTTTAATAATGGTGCAGTCTATTGTTTTATCAAAATGTACAGTCAGGCAGAGCTTTTAAGGGCAGAGTCCACTATTACCACATTGGCCGGGTGATGTTGACAAATATGAACTATTATATATATGTATTTATATATAACGGCTGACTTAGTTAATAAAGGACTCTGAATATTAAGATAGTTCTGGACAAATTTATTGAAAAAATATTGCCTTTTATAATAAAATTCCATGATTTTGTACACAATACTTAATAAGTCGTAATCGTTTTTGAGTATAATGTAAATATAAATATGTTGTTATATTATATAAAATAATATTAAATTGTTTGTTTCACGTTAAATGTGTCCAGAAAAAACACATTATTTCGATCAAACGAGCGTTCACTTACAGTTTGTATTATATTTATGTATGTATATTACATTGTATATACTAGTGGCAGTTATCAACGCTCTTGATATCAACTGGTAGGTTAAAAGCTCACTAAGTTCATAGTTCACAAATGCTTTATTTAATACTCATTTATATTTATACTGAATAATTTAAGGCCTTAAAATTGGTAGAGAAGGTTAAATTATGGAAGATTGATAATGATTTTTGAGCTAAGTAATTAACTTTAGGCGGTATCAAAAAATTGATAAAAAAAACAAAATTGCATTTTTTTTCTATATAAAGCTTAAGTCGTGTGAGTCGAATCGCCTAGTGAGCTTCCAAACTCATGCGACGGTCATACAATACAAATACAAAAAAGTACTTCCAATCACATCACTATTGAAGTCGGACGTCAAGTTAGTCGATTATAATTATTTATCGTTTTCGGGAAATTAATCAGTGCGTATGAGTTTACGATCGATTGACATAGACATATTGTAATCATAGATAATCGAAGCTCATGCAATTTCTTACAATGATAAGTTTATACAATTATAAATGAAGTACCATGTGATTAAGATAAAATATACGGGTACAAGGTATTCTAATTTATAATATTAAATGGAAACAACAAATGAATAATAAAACCGTCCGATGGCTAACTTGCCGCATTCGTTCATATAAAAATGAGCTCAGATTTCGTTTCCGATTGATTACCAACGAATAAGTCAAACAAAATATAATGAATTTAGAAAAAAACAAAATTGTGTAAAACATCCAAAGTTACACGAGGAATAGTCGAAAATAAAACACTTTACTAACTAAAAATCACTAAATCAGGCGCAAAGTAAAATAAAATGGAAATCATCTTCCGACAACACATTCAAGTTTCGACTAGGTTCCTCACAAAAACATAAAATAAAACAAAATAAAAAGCAAATTGTACAGCTGAAATCATTAGGAACATACAACTGACATTATCTGAGCAACTTCTTGAAAGAATACGTTCAAGAAATTCAAAATTTCTATTACTAACATACTTATCACAGGTTAAAAGGGACAAGAGAAAGTATTAGTGTTCTCTCAATACAGTACATACGTAGCTACATAATATAAAAACTAAGACAACTTACGATGTACTAACGACCGCGCCGAGGCCACGGCGCGGCGTGAATGAAATCGTTTTTAAAAATTAATAATAAATTCTAAGCCCATTGCCCCTTACGTGGGGCGGTTGAGATCGATTACTTACATTTATAACAATATAACATTATGTTGACTGGCGGTGCCAAAGCGCTGAAGCCGATTAAAAGTAAAAGAGCACATAAGGCGATATCCTCACTGTGTTCACACGGACAGTCGCACGCGCCGTGCAAGTCGGTCAGCTTCAATCTCCCAATAATAATTAGTTGTGATAATAAAAATAATATGCAATCCAACCTGACCAAATTACGCGGCGACGTTAAATCTGTACAGCTATATAAGCTTTAAAGATTGACCCTCTACGCCAATGAGTTTTATATCTAGTTGGTATCGTTTTAAGTGAGCTTTGGCGTAAAAGGCTGACTGTTCCCGATCGTCGCTTGGAGTAAGGCGAGCTTTACCGTGCAACTCGCCTGCCACGTCATCACGAAGGCTCTATCTGGCGGCGGAAGTTCATCGTTGCTGGCCTATCGACGCCTTATGGCCGTAAACGAACACTCGTGGCGCATATCAGATGTTTGTGGGTAATTGACGCTTCGGAAAGTCTTTTTTGTAGTCGCGCCTGTTTGTGGGCTTCCATCGCTTGACCACCAATCGTATCACAACAGCACTGTAGTCACTGAGGCCTAATGTCCGGCCCGAAACACTCGTAGTCTGGCGCGCGGCCTGGGGGACCGCGACCGCGCGCCTAGTCCCACCCGTTCTCCTTCACCATATGAGCCAGTTCTATTATGAACTTGCCCTCTTTGTATTTCTGACTTGATTCGAACGCGTGCTCCTGAAACATAAGGGTGGAATTGTATGAGCAACAGACACTGGATAAACAGGTTTTAACGTTTCGCATGGACTCACGATTTAAATGTCAGTGATACATGGCACGTGCCCAATGCAGTTCAATAAAGATTAAAGAGGGCAGGGGTGAGATCAATGGAAATGTTCTGTCTACGTGGAAGGACTTGTGTTCAACTGACGAATGTTTTTGTGGAATGAGAAATAAATATCAAGCCGTTGAACCAAGAGAACCAGTTACATGTTTGTAGGTATTAACCAGATGAAGTGTGAGTGTGACTTTGTCAAACGCCTTCAAACTGTGATCTTCAAATAGGCTGTGATGGTCGCTTGTTTTTGTAGGAGAAAATCCTTCTTGTCTAAGTCAAACTCCACGTGCTCATTTAAGATTTCTGTACATCTTAAGAAATCTTATCAAAATCGTATGTTCGAATGACGTTCCAATTATGCGGTTTGCGTCCGAGATGATAAATCTTCCATAGACACAACATTATAAAACGGTTATTAGAGGTTTACTAAAGTCTTGTACCAATTAGAGACTTATTTGAACGTTCTATTTAATTAATATTAACTAAATACGTATTCGATAATTCCGTTATCAGTTGGGACTTCGAGCTGACCTCAGCTATAAAATTTACTTTCGTTAATACGACAGCTCCTTATTGTATGTACATTAAAAATGGAGGTCTGCATTTACATTTTAAAACAGAAAGGCATGAAAATCGAGTTGTGTCTAAGTTGAAATCGCTCTTTAGATTCAAGTTGACTATTTTGGGATTATAATTACGGACGAACAGAAGAAGAATTAGTTTTATAGACGAAAGGCTTTACTCGAAGAAAATTTTCTAAAGGGTTCTAGAATTACTTGTTTTTAGTTTAGATTAGGTTACAGTTGGGTGGAGAAGTAAATTGGTACAAGATTGAACGTTTAATTGATATCGATTAGAGACATTTGCTTGTAAAGGTCTACAGCTAAACATGGACCTAATAATTATTAGTTCCAATCACACGGGATATTAGAAGGAGAAATTAGGATAAGAATAAGCTCTTGCTAGATTCTTGGGTGCATTTGCACAGGGCATACAGGAATTATGGTCTGTTGGTTAATTTCGAGTCTAAACGAGAAGCCAGCTCGCAGGGGTCCGCCCTGCGAGCTGGCTTCTCGTTTGCCTACCAAAGGTCCGGGACCCTATGGTTCCCACTCCCAGATATACGAAAAGCTCTTACTATGTAGATAACCTAATGAACTTCCAGCTTAGATTTGAATTGTAAAAAAATTGGCATCCTTCATCCCTATTATATAACACGAATAAGATTGTTCCACTGAATGAAAAAGATTATCTACGTTTCATACAAAGATGGTTCGAGAAATGTGACCTTGACCTTTCAGTTCAATACAAAATTAAAATTTTCAAAGTCTTGTCATTTTATGGCCTATGGACTGTTGTAGTTACACTGTGCCAATCGTGAGGGTTGTAACCACTTCTTACTAGCTTCACGAAGTTTATAATTTCTACCATGTTGAAGTAAAAATGTAACATATTTAGGTACCCACATTATTTTTCATAACTTTCGTATGAGGGGTACGATTAGATCTTATGCAACGGTATAAATTGAAGATCGCTTTCACGGAATATTGGATGTCTGAGACTCGGAACTGACATAGCTTATAGGTAGGAAGATGCTTTTCAATTAAAAAAAAAAGTGATTGTAAGATAGAATTTTAGAATTTTTTTTTTTTTGGGTTTTTCCATCTGGAATTTCTCAGTAGCATCCCGGAGTCTGGATTTGTGCCGGTTAATGGCAATAGCCTCGCCCCCTATTACATCAAGTAACCACACACACATTTCGCCAATTAAGCGCAGTTGTAGCCCGCGAAATTCAATTTTTCTTACGTTTTTTTCAAATTTTCAGGTCAGTGTCAGGTTGTATCTTGAACAAAATATGATTCGCGACTATAACATGTACGTATTTACAGAATTATAGTCATAAGAATCATTAATACATCTTTCAAAGTTAGATTTGTTTCCTAAGAACAAATCTCTTATGTAACAAATCTATCTCTAAGAGAAAACAATATTAATGATTCTAATTGTGATTCTGTAAATGCATATCTATTATAGTCGCGAATCATATTTTGATCAAGATTCAACTTGACACTGCCCTGCAAAATGCAAAAAACGTAAGAAAATTTGAATTTCGCGGTCTACCACTGCGCATTCACCTTAAGTCCCAAGTAACATAATCGGCGAAATGCGGGTTTGTGGAGTAGGTACTTCCACCTCTGCCTAACCTTTCGGAAATGACAGGCGTGATGTTATGTTATGTGAAATCTTGGAAATAGATTATCTAAAAGCTCGAATTCAGACGTGCGATTCTCAAGCTTAACCCTTTGATTGACTAATGAGCAGACACAATAGAAGTTAATTGTTCTTATGTCGCACTGTGTAACATAAGACATTCGAGAGGTTAAGTGATATATCACAGCTCTGAGAGCAGTTTCTACAGCTACAGT
Organism: Luperina testacea; assembly: GCA_927399505.1. NCBI lineage: Eukaryota > Metazoa > Arthropoda > Insecta > Lepidoptera > Noctuidae > Luperina > Luperina testacea. Next base: position 16,688,859 of record OV656770.1, on the reverse strand, counting down.
TTCTGCATTTTTTATAGAGAAGCACTAAACTAAAACGAATCTTCAATAATTACAATTGCAAAGAATGAAAAACTCCAATCTGCATTCTTTTCATGGCCAAAAAAAGGGTAACTAAATAAGTAAAACGAACAGGAACAAAAAACATAATACTGATTACACACTGGACACTTCCCGCGGTCTCATTAGCGATAACATCGATGTTGCTCAGGAATTTGCAACTTTCTTTACCAATATCCCAATTAAAACTACAGAAACTTTAAATTCCTCGCCCGCACTAGCTATTGAATTATTAAGAGCGAATGTCTCAGCCTGTCCTGTGGAATTTAAATTTGAAGATATAAACCCTATAGTCATTATAAAGGCATTTAAGCAACTCAAGATCAAATTTACTGAAGATCTGTGGGGCATGTCTACTAAAGTTTGTCAATCCATTATTGAGACAATTGCACCCTATTTAGCTTTAATATTTAATTTGTGTGTAGATCAAGGGGTTTTCCCGGATTTAATGAAGTTCAGTAAAGTTATTCCACTTTTCAAATCTGGGGACAGCAAAGACACTAAATAATTATACACCCGTATCGGTTTTGCCGGTTTTTAACAAGGTGTTTGAAAACGTAATGTTAAATCAAAAGGTTTTTAATTTTCATTTTAATCGTAATAACATCCTACACGATCAACAGTATGGTTTCACCAAAGGACGTTGTACAACCGACGCCGGTGTCACCTTATTAAAACACATCTTTAACGCATAGGAAGAGGCAAAAGATGCAATAGGCATACAATAGGCACTACGAAACACTGCTCTTGAAACTTGAGCATTACGGACTAGGTAAACTTGCTCTTCGCTTAATAAAATCATATTTAAATGAAGCAAGTTCAAATTAACGGTGTGAATTCATCGGGTTTAAAAGTCAAAATGGGAGTACCGCAAGGCTCAATATTGGGGCCATTCCTAATTTTAGTACTTATATATACTTAAATGATTTACCTCATTTATTGAAAAACCGACCACAAATGGTGTTATTTGCTGATGACACATCACTGATTTTTAAAGTACGTAGATGTGCATAGGAGCTTCACGACGTAAATAACGCTATGCTTATGGTCCACAATTGGTTTACTGTAAATAATTTGGTATTAAATGATAAAAAAACTAAATACATTAGATTCGCTTTACCGAATGTTAGAAGTAGTAAATGTCATGTTGTAGGTATTGAATAAAGAGATACTTGAATTCGTTGAAAATAAGGTTTTCCTGGGGATCACGCTTAACTCAAAGCTACAGTGGGGTCCGCACTTAAAATCACTTGCAGGGCGGCTAAGTTCAGCCGCTTACGCTGTTTGGAAAATTCGCCAATTAAGGGGGAAGCGCTAAGGTAGCCCGCGAAATTCAAATTTTCTTACTTTCTTTGCAATTTGCTGGTCAGTATTAAGTTGTACGTCGATCAAAATATGATTCGCGGCCGTAACATATTTATATGTATTTACAGAATCATAATCATTAGAATCAGTAATACAACTTGTTTGGTTAGTATAATCCCAAAATGTCAAGATTTCTTGAAATAGTCATTCTGTGGGATTACTTGGTCTTAGAGAGTTGTGTTGATGACTTTAATGATTATAATTATGTAAATACATATTTGTTACGGCCGTGAATCATATATTAAACAATGTACAACTTAATACTGACCAGCAAATTGCAAAAAACGTAAAAAAATTGAATTTCGCGGGCTACCCTGGCGCTTTCGCCTTAACAGACGTGGATACTGCGAGACTGGTCTATTTTAGTTACTTTCATAGCATCATGTCTTACGGTATTTTGTTGTGGGGACGGGCTGCAGATATTGATTCTATCTTCATTCTGCAAAAGAGGGCTGTCAGAGCCATCTACAAGCTCAGCAGACGCGAATCTCTACAAACCGTTTAAAAAAATTAACATCATGACGGTTCCTTGTCAATACATCTACACCTATATGAAAACATTATGTACGTTCGAAAAAATCTACATCTAATTAGTAAGATAAGTGACAGGCATAAATTTAACACTAGAAATAGGGACAAATTAGATCAACCGCGTTTCAGAGTGTCTAAAGTAAAAACTTCCGCAACTTCTTTTATGGGTTACTGTGTAAAATGTTATAATAAAATACCACTCGATATTCTTCAACTAAATGAGAAGAAATTTAAAACGCATTAAACGCACACTATGTAGACAAGCATATTACAAGTTGGATGATTAGGGGAAGGTGGGGTAAGACGGGGACTTTAAGGTATTCTGTAAATAAAACTCTCCGTGTTTAGTGCACAATATAGGAACTTTTATTAACAAAATAATCAGTCTATCTTCCTTTAATTCTAATCAGTCAAAACAAAAAAAATCAAATTCTTCTCATAGAAAAATCAACTTGAAAAAAAACCAAAATTTTCCCATCTTACCCCACCCATAGGGCAAGACGGGGTACCCCGTTGGGTAAGATGGGGTATAGAATATTTTAATCGCCGTTATCTTCACAATACGGGCAGATGTGATTAGCTTCGTCATCGTTATCGTCTACACACAGCCAGCCACAGCCACAATGCGCCCACTTACCGCAAGCCTGGCAAGTGATCAGCCTGCCATGCCAGTACTGCCATGACTTGTATTCAGTAGACTCTGAATACAAGTCATGGCAGTACAGACATTCTGTATCTTCGTCATCTGATGACTGAGCTTCTTCGTCAGCTTTCTTGCTTCTTTTAGTTTTTTTCAGGTTCCTTTTGTTTGTTACCTTTGATTTCGGTTTCTTACTGTTGTCTCTCTCTTCTATCTCTTTTTTATAAGGAGAAGCAGTAATAATAGCTGTTTTTCCTCCTCTTCGTACTTGTCTTGTCCTTTTTTCGGCCATCCGTGGATACGGCATTAACTGCTTCGGGCTAACCAGACAAAATGCTGCATTATCCAAAGAATCATTTACTGTTAAATCAACCCCGTCTTGCCCGCAAGTAGGTACCCCATCTTTCCCAAACTGGACTCTCAAGTTGAATAAAATTTTTTAAGGTTATAAATCAAAGCAAGTCGGAACGAGTTAATGAATTTAGAATGGCAAAATAAACAAAGATCGATAAAAAAATATATCACACAGCTTGTATACCATTGATTATGAACAGTCACGCACTTAATTTACTTCAAAAATTAGATAAAACCACTAAAAATTCCAAGAAAGTACTTACCAACTCTCAACGCGCCCACTTGCGACAAACTTTTCGTGACACTGACACCTTCTGATAAACACTAACAGATGGCGTTAAAAAAACTTTTCTAGCGACATTGTATCATCTGTTTTGGTATGGTCCCCATCTTACCTCGCTACCCCGTCTTACCCCACCTTCCCCTATATCGTAGATAAAAATGCTTGGCTTAATGCTGGTCCTGCTCCACAGGCACTTGGGCTCACTAGTTAAAATTTAAATATTTGAAAGAGGTGCTTCCCTTTTCTTTTTTAGTGTTTTTGACATTACGAACATAATTTTTATTTTTAATTTATTCAATCAAGTTTTAATTGTTGAATACTTCAATATATCTCTTCCTGTTTGGTAGTAAAATTTTATTAATCTCTTAAAAAAATAAATTGCAAACTATAAGTTTTGTATAATTTAGAAGCATTTTTAAAATTTTGTAAATGTAAGAACCATGTATCTGTTTATTATAATTTTTTTGATGTTTTTTTTACATTGTTCTCACATATAGAATCAATAAGAATAATGTACCCAGGATTTTGTAAACGTTTTTAACCTTGATTTAAAAAAGTGTCCATGGAGTTTCTTGCCCGTTCTTCTCCATAGAGATCTACGTTTTGGAATGGGCAACTAACTTCAACTTTCTGACTAACTGACAGACTATATAATTTTTGACAATTCAAAAGTGCCTGTACAAGGTTTAACTGAAATAAATGCTTTGAGTTTGAGTACTTACATATTTCCATCCGAGCATCGTTTTGCAGCACTCGCAGTAGATGTCGGCGACGGCGTGCAGCCCTGTCAGTAGCACGCGCTCCTCCGCCGGACCGCAACCCACGTTTACACTGGAAAATAGAGAATAAAACCTTTTTTATATAAACTCCTTAAGTACGCACTTAAAGGGAGAATATCAATTTCATTTGCACAAAAAAAAATGAGGATATACACGACAACTTTGCCCATTTTACTAAATGCCAATCGGTAAATAACTGTGCATTTGTATACAAATATTCGCGCTATTTTTCGCGTTAATATTTGCCTCCTTTTTTTGTTAGTAATGGCAAACTTTTTGGCAGCCACGAATTTGCTTTTAAAATGTGAAGTGTAGGTACATATTCTTAAAGTCTAAAATGATCAGACAACCGAAAGGTACAGTTATTTACAAAAACTATCCGTCTATCTCAAGGATTTCAAGGCAAATATTTGTGAAAGACGTATAATCGAACTCAGTTGACCGTGACATTTATTAAGCACATGCTAAGCGTCATATTGTCAGGGAAAAAAACAAAATAGCAATAACGGGTTACACCTAATGCGACACCGTATTGAATGTTTCAACGGAAAAATAGCCGAGGTTGCAGCAATGCACTCTATTGCACATACCGAAGGACGTGCATCAAGTTTCAATCATTTAGCAATAGAATCGTCAAGTGCGAATATAATCTCGATAACGAGTAATATACGAGTATTTGTCAATGCGATAACGGCTTATTTGTTTACGAAACTCGCTTTAAACGCCATGGGTTATGGCAAGTTAGTACTCGAGAGGTAAATAATGCTAATACGGGTGATGAAATCCAAGTAGCGTGCAGGTCGCTTACATGAAATATGCATGACTAAAGTAGAATATATAAAGTGACGTTGATATTATTATACTCACACTGAATTGAAAAGGTACGCGCGCCCCTGGCTGCCTTGAAACGACTGGAAAACAGAAACATATTTCTTTAATGTTAAATCTTATTAAAATTAAGGTCAGGAATGCAGATTGAGAAGAAGAAATATATTCTTATTGTTATAGCCTAATTGGAAAATGGTTTCAGCATGAATAAGTAACAGTAACAGCTTTTGAATGGCGAACTGTAGAAGCAACAGGCATTTTGTTTTAATTGAAAAGTTATGGAATAAAGCGAGCATTTTCTTGAAGAGACAGTTACCTACATATATAAAAGTTTTAGTAGTGTATTCTGATGGAGTAAAGGTAAACAATGAAAACGAACGTGAATAATTATGATTAAAAAGCAGGGACGGATGGCTGAAATGAACGGGCCTAGTGTGTTGACCCAATTAATAATTACACTGACTGGCCACAAAGCACTTCGTAAAAATGAATATTAATTGCCGCTGTTGATATTAATTTGAACAAAGAGTTCACGAGCTATTTCTGTTGGTGTCAATAACAGATTCCGGCAGTGAATGTGCGAATTTGAATGCTTGTCTCGTCGGCACATTTACAGAAATGACTCAGAAAAACAAAGTTTCCGAGGTTTCGAACGAAAAGGTATGACTAATATGAGAATTAGTTAAAAGCCAGAGTTGCTGAAAAAAATAATCAAGAAATAGGAAGAGAGTCTTTGCCTTCATAACGATCCCTTCATTCCTTATGAAGGCAATGCTACGAAGGCAAAAAACAAGAAATGACTCGAAAGAATTTTCACCAGTTACCGTGTCTCAATAACCAAAATAGCTCACCTCGTCATAAGGACAAGAAACTTGATATAACTTGGCTTAAACAAGAAACAGAAGTAATTTCAGAACAGTGTTTGAAGTAATTTACAGAAAAGAAGACGTGACAGATGAACATGATGTAGAAAAGTTTAGCGTTTGACTTGAAAAGAGAAATATTTTGAAGAAGGATACTTAATACATAAAAGAGAAATCATTTTTATGCTTGAAAAGAAAATTTTGAAGATAAAATTTGCTGTATACCTTTGATATAAGCTCGTCATGGCTGGCCAAGTGCGCGCGGCAGTGTATACAGCTGTAGGTGCGGTGCGCCGGCGGCAGGTAAGCCTGGAAGGTCTTCACGGGAGTGCGCGCAGCCGTGGCGCTGCCGCCGCCCTCGCCTGCCACCCCGGCTCGGTTAGTCACCCCGTCACGCATGAGTGCCTGCTAGCTACCAACACATACCGCCGTCAGCTACAGCTACTGGCGGGCGCCCTAAGTGCACTATGAATGGCCGCCATGGAGATTGTGACGGGCTCTTTGTGATTCAATTTTGAGGTAGCTTTTTGGGAATAATTTCTGGATTTTTAATGGGGAAGTGGCGGTTTTGAGTGGCAAGGCGAAGCTTGGTGTTTACTAAATTGCTGTTGATTATAGACATCTAGGTATCACAACATTTAAAAGGCTAAATCTCTGAATAGGAAAATCTTTAGAATGTTCTTTAGTGAAATACCGGAATAACAGTAGCAGGAAGTCTTAGACCATAATTGGAACGAAAGTAGTTTCCTAACAATGCAAAAGGTCATTGATTTCGGGAAGGTGAATATCGCAAAATGTATGCGTAGAAGTGTAACTTTTGCCACCACTCAAGATTTGGAACCGGTCCAAATATATGACCATCGTATTGCAAAAGAAAACGCAATTTCTGAAGGCTTTACTCTCATCTAGGTGCAGCTTGGCCATTCTATTTGGATAAAGAAGCTGTTTCGCAAAGAGCTTGCATAATAGATAGACTACATATGAAAGTGAATCATAATATTCCATTACTGGATGTGTACTGGTAATGTTAGAAGAGTGAGTAAACTTAAGTTTTCCGGGGGTAAGTTATCTTCAGATTTGTCCGAATCCAGGAGTTTCTACGGTTACAGTTCTAACCTAACCTCGTTAAAGTATCTACTTCGGTTAGCTCGGATCAGATTAGAACTGTGGCCACTACAGAGGCAGGCGTTCTAGGATGAACCGGAACACATTAACAACTGGAAACTCAACATCCTCATTGCGTAACCACTTACCTACAATGGTATTTGGAAAATTCATCTTCAACGCAATAGGTTTATTGTCAGCATCGACATCGAAATTAAAAACTGCAAGTATATTCTGTTTGTCACAGGCTTGAAGTAAGATGTCATGTGATTTTGATTTTGATTCCACTTGATGCTAGAGATTGACACTATTGACAGCTCACTTCAAGTTCACTTAAATTTCACAGTGATTTTTTTACAGAATATATTCCTGGCCTCGAAACCCTGGCCATGTTAAATTATTTGCGGTAAACCTAGGCTCACTCGATCTTCTAACATAGTCAAAAACTGTTTTTGGAGTCGAGTATAATCTCAATCGCGGCCATGGTAATATAGTGCACGTGGGGCGAACAGTAACAGCACTCATGGGACAGTGTATTACATGAATTCTAATTAGATTCCAACCATATAGCTATGGTTACCTGTTGTATCTATATCTCTCATCGTTAGGTCATAAAATTACGTGTGCTATGCCAACCGTCAGCTGCGTCTTTTAAGTCTATAAATAGGAAGATTCTTATGAACGAGCAATCTTGGGTAAACAATTTTACATCAAGTTGTCTTTTTTACCCATTTTTTTAACGACTCCACAAAAATGAGCAGCACCCTAATTGCGTTACACACTATCAATCAAAATCGGAATAATTTTGAAGGTTATTGTTAATCCATAGCTTGATATGTTGGAAAAATTTGTCTGTTCAACAACGTATATAACACAATGAATGTTGCTGAAATGTTAAAACGAAAGCCCTTTCTACTGTTAGTGTGTTACGCAATTATCCCATTTTTACTTGAGGGTCTTATATTAACCTCGTTCGCCAGATTTTTTTGCCACTAGTTTATAGGTGGTAATGGAAAACAGAATTGAAAATTGCTACCGAGTTATTTTGCCTCGGTTAAAATAGAGTTGTACTAGTTATATATAGGCAGTTATTAATTGCTTTTAATTAACAGCTGTCTACATTGTCAATGGAGCTGTGAAGAAGTCTAGCTTTGATTGTTTCTGCCCATTTTGTTTTTACTTGACTTGTTTGCAATGAACATTTCTTTTGACTAACATAGTGGAATTTCAATTTTCAGTTGGACCTAACTGAATATTGAAATTCCACTATGATAGTCAACAAGTCAACATTTTTCAATGTTTTAGTAAAATGATGGTTCTTATTTTCATCAGGAGTTGTTAGCATTAGACCCTAGATTCCTATCCTGCAAACGGGGGATGATTTAAGGGGCTTCAAAATAGGCCTCGTATTAATCTTTGAGTTATTTGGTTACACATTCTAAATTATCTAACCTTTGTGTTCACTATTTTCGTCTCAGTTAAAGCCTTAGGATACTAAATATTTGCCAATATTTCGACTTGATGGCATAGCACTCCGCCTCTTAAGGAACTGTACAACGCCAGCTCAGCTTTAGCTTTATGAGGTTTCAAAGCTGGAATCGGGACACTGATTCCAAATTTTCAATTATCAGAGCCAACCAGAGTTGTATAATCCAGCACCTAGTCACTTATGTTGGTTAAGTTTTATTTTATTTATTCAGGGACAACAAACAGCTACAAGTTTTCAAGCACCATTATTGGGTAAAACACTCGCAAAAGCACCGTATGTTTGGAAAATTCGTCTCCTTCACGCCCAGTTCTACAGATTGTTAGGGTTTCAAAGGGCTTAAAGACTGCCTTACACAATCAAGGTGCTGGTCTTCGTATTATAATAGCACAGTTTAGAAACAGACCTGCCTGGCGCGAGCAGCAAGCGCTCGCCGCCCACATCAGCCGGGAAAACCGTCGGTCACCTGCCGCGCGCGCCCTCGCACCGCGCCGCGCGCACGCACTTTGATCCCGCCACCCTCTATGGACAAAGAGAAAGAAATGATTAGAACTTACAGGTGCTGGAAACTTTTTGGTTTGGACGTCGTTGTTATATCTAGGGTGCTTTGAACAAAAAGGAGAAGCCAAACTCGGCAGCAGATGATACATGGTTTCGGGTGTTATTCATATTTCGGGTCTTAATACTGATAACAATATAGTAATCATTACTAATATAATATCATAAACAAATAAAATTTGTTTGTCTATAAATTTGTATGTAGGGGATCTCTGGAAATAACTAACTTTAACATCACGCTATGATCCTTAGGTCCCGAGCAAAAAGAAAAAAGTCAGAAAGAACGCTAAGTAAAAACGAAGTAATAGCGCGGGCGCGGATAATGCGATGCGAAGGGTCTGGGGAACAAGAAATTTCACGTGGACGAAGTCGCGGGCAGAAGCTTGTGTGCTTATATTTCACCGGCACTACACCTTCATACAAATACTGCGATATGAAGCCGTCTTTCAGAGGTCGGCTGCATACTGGAAAATACAGGAGCATTTCACTACCCAAACTAGAAATTATAAAATGCAAGCAGTCTTCAGAAATTTCGATCGCGAAAAACGAAAAGCGAATAGTCGCTCGGCGGCACTCAAAGAATCGCCTTTGTGTGGCAGGCCTTAGAAAAAGGAGGTCACTGGTCCCAAGGGAAGCCAGTCTTGAGCATCATTCTATGTGCTGTAACTGCATCGAATGGGTGTCATCAGATGACGTAATGATGCAGTAAATTGTCAGTCAATTTTGTTACAGTCTGTCTTATGCTCGATTCCTATAAACAAAAATGAATCGTTATGCTTACCAATGGTAGCATTTATTATTGCCAAGATGGGTAGGTATATGTATAAATAGATTGGTAAGCTAATTTTACCTGTCATAGCTACTTCATATGGAAGGGTCTACTATGCAAAGCTATGAAGTCTTGGCTTCATTATTGGTAAAGATACAGGAGTCTTCATTTTAAATGGGTGTCAATTAAATGGTTAGCATAGTATTGTTATTTCTGTGAGCAGAAAAATATAATCGGTGAGCAGAAATAGCTAATTGGTCAGCAACTCATGGTCAGCAAACATTTCAAAATCAATCAGCAATTTATGTCATTCTGGATGGCTGTAATTATTTTTGTACAGCATAAGGTGGTCGATAATAATAACGACAAACGCACATATAAACTTTTATTAGTGGAGAACGTGCTGATATTAGAACAAAAATGAGTGACTACGAAAAGAAAGAACTTCACTCGCTCTTGCATCCAATGTCGACGGAGCCCCGCTTCGTGGGGCTCCTATTTCTGTGAAAAGGGTTTAAAGTAACCTAACAAAACCGAACCTCGGGGTGGGAACATCATAATATGAACATTATACATTTTGATCAACAGCGCAAATGTTGTTATCGCAAATAAATATTCGATGAAATGAAAATTATGTTACCTTTTCACGCCTAATCCACAAAATCTTGCCGCTCAAGTAGTTATTTTGCGGACTGAATGTTTATTATGCAGACTCATGTTATTGTTGGCTGCCTATGTATGATTTAATTTTTGACCATTATCAAAATTAGTTGCGGAACAAGAATTGCTGCCTGATTTTTTTTATTGCAAACAAAATCTTTGTATTCTGACCAAATTATTTAAATGTTGCTTTTGGGTGGCTCGCCAAATTTTATAATTGCTGACCCATTTAATTACATTTCATTTTAAATGATGAGAAAGATACCAACGTGTGTTTGAAATACACTGAAATTCTGTCCTGTCCATTAAAATTCATGTGATAGAATAATTTTGTTGGGACTTGGGACTATTTACACTTTCTACTAACAAAATAGTGCCTGCTGCAGTACTAAAAATAGCAGCAGGCAAAACAATATTAGTTGTTTTACTTGATGTTTAATAAAAACGCAGCAGCAATGGCGAGATGCCAGCTTTCAAACGAATTTCATATTTATAATTGCATTACCTACTTAATATCAGCTTTGATGCTAAACGAAATGCAAATTATTTATAAATGCTAACCTCGATTAAAAGAGTTTTTATTTAAATATACATTTCTGATTTGATTCAACGAATCTAATTGAATTCGTCGATCGTTCAACTGTCAACTGCAAGGTAAAACGGTCAAATACAATTATTTAGAAAAAACAATCACGTGCTTCAATGCTCTGAGCATACGAATCATTAACACTGATAGTGACTTTAGGTACTTAGTAGGATAGCGCTCGAGTTTCGAGCATCGGGCAACAAGGTCGCCGCGGTCTGCTCGGCATCGAGCAATGACCAGCGGGTGAAGAACCCAGCTTGTCCATGGAACTGTATGACGCTTATGAACAGGCTTTTTTGTCTATGGTTTTGTAGAGATCTGTGTTTTCTTTAGAATAGACGCCCGAATGAGTGTAAGCGTAAAAACGCTGATCCTGCTCGGTAGTCGAGTATTGACCAGCGGGTGAAGAATCCAGCTTGTCCGTGCAACTGTATGATGCTTATGAACACACTTTTTTGTCTATGGTTTAGAAGAGGTCTTGTCATCAGTAGAAGCAACGCATGAAAGTGAAAAACGCTGATCATACGTATGCACTGATTTTTGTTGCTAAGTGAAGATGGTCTGTACCTACGTTTGTGTTACTTACCTAATTGTTTGCACAATTTTATGTAGGTAGGTGGTACATAATGGACTATAGTATGATGTCGAGAGCCACACAGAATCTATGTATATTTTCTTTAAAAATATTTTCGTTTCTAATCTCCTCAACTACTGGAAACAATCTATCGATGCATCCCTGCTCTAATATGATTTATTCCGTCCAGCAACGTTTCAATAGGTCTTATTTACGATCATTGATTTTGATTGAAACACACTTATTTCGAATTTAGAATCTAGGTTCCAATTTAGAATGCAATGCACTCGGTCTATTATATGTATGGAAATAGTATGTACTGTACCCCCTAACTAATAAACGTTCTATAGCGTCTGTTACACAACGCTTTGTCTTCTTTCGAAAGTCAAATTACTGACGACTGAAAGAGAGAAATCGGTATGTAACTATTCATCTATACTAATATAATAAAGCTGAAGAGTTTGTTTGTTTGTTTGTTTGGTTGAACGCGCTAATCTCAGGAACTACTGGTTCGAATTAAAAAAATATTTTTGTGTTGGATAGTCCATTTATCGAGGAAGGCTATAGGCTATATAACATCACGCTACGACCAATAGGAGCGGAGCATCAATGAAAAATGATGCAAAAACGGGGAAAAAAATATTCCTTTTGAGAGCTTTCGTTGCGTACGCTGCGTAAACGGTTAAAGTTACGCAAAAATCATGTATGACGGAATTGTTTCCCTTTAAAAGTTCTAAAAAAAAGTCCGCGACAGCATATGTCTATCTTTTAAGGTTTACTCACTATAACCTTTTTTATGGTAATCAAATTTCTTCTAAACTAATGCATTATTTGCGAAGGTTTTTTTTTATAAACATGTAATTAATCCTTATCAAAATAAATACGTTATTCATCACAAGTATTTAATTTTGAATAAAATTGCCCTTGACATCATTTGATTTTAACCGACTTCGAAAAAGGAGGAGGTTCTCAATTCGGATGTTTCTATTTTTTATTTATATTCGGGCATAACTCCCTCATATATATATTTGCAATTTTTTTTTGTTCGAAATGGGTTTATTCCGGAATGGTCCCATTTAAATTTCATAAAGATCTGATGATGAGTTTCGGAGACAGACAACGGAACTCTTCAATAAATGCCAGCAAATCAACCGCGATTGCTGCTATAGCATAGTATGCATTGTTTACGCAATCACACAACGTAACATTACGCCTGTACCTTTTAAAAGGGTAGGCAGATGTGTTCAATAACTTCCTGTCACTGATATTCACATACCAAGTAGTGTTATATGAATTTGTTTGGAGTAGGCAGGTACAACTAAAAAGTGAAAAATAAAAACTTAAAACAAAAAGAACTGACTTCCAAAAGAATACTACAAAGTGAAAAATAAAGCTGTAGAGTTTGTTTGTTTGTTTGGTTGAACGCGCTAATCTCAGGAACTACTGGTTCGAATCGAAAAATTCTTATTGCGTTGGATAGTCCATTAATCGAGGAAGGCTCTAGGCTGTAGAACATCACGCTACGACCAATACGAGCGGAGCATCAATGGAAAATGTTGCAAAAACGGGAAAAATATCTAAATGCCATCCCATTTAAGTGTTTTGGATGTTTGTTACTCAATCATGCGTAAACCGTTAAACAGATTTGGATGGAAATTGGCACATAGATAGACCATTTCCTGGATTAACACATAGGATACTTTTTATCCCGATATTCCCACGGGATCGAAACTGACGCGGGTGAAACCGCGGGGCGCTGCTAGTCTGATATAATACGTTTATTAGTAAGAGGGTTAGTGTATAGTATACTGTACCTATATATGTATAGTATTACAAGTTGGAACCTTGTCTATGGCAATTTCAGTCCGGTGAAATTTAACGTGTAATGACTGGATGGTTCTAAGAATGGCTCTAGTAATGTGGGCACTCAGTAACGCATTGTTGATCGGCTAATAACCCCCGATCATCATTGACGATCAACTTGACCGAGAATGCACGCGGATATGACTTTGAAGAAAAATAACGTTTTTTTTTATATACAGCGTGAGTTTTTTTTAAAGAGTGACATTATAGTTATGTTGTTTTATTTATTGTTGCCTTTTATTCTATCAAGGGTGGCAATATAACTAAATATCATAGTAGAACATGACTGATAAGTCCTTACTTCTGTGCGGTCGCATAATCTATGTACAGGTAATACCTAGGTTAACTAGCGGTTTTAATACGTGCCTAGGTATTCATTATTTGATCATTTATGTATGATCTCGACGGATAACTGCGACTTTGTCCGTATCTTTTTATTACTCATAGAAAAACCTACTTTTCTATAAATAAGCATATAATAAAAAATGCAATTAGCGTAGCGTGCCGAAGCTAATCGGAACAGCCATATCCGTGTATATTTATTACAATTGCCATTTAGGTATATAAAGAAACCTACACCGTTGCCAGCTGTTAATTTTCCCTAATAATAAAAAAAAAACACAGATTATAATCTTATCCTAATGTAACTGGGGAAAAATCGATCATTTCCATCGTCTAAAAAGTAATTTCGATTGAATTAAAGAGCTTTTTTTTAAATGCTGGAACGAGACCACATAAAGTAATCTTGATATTCCCCATACCTAGATACTAGATCTTGAATTGAGACAGGATAAATAAAAAAAAGGAAAAGTTTTTAAAACTACAAAGTAATTTAAAAAAAAGATACAAATACTTTTTTTATTTTGGGATGTTTACAGGAATAAATAAGGCCTTCTTTTAATACGAACGTGTCGTGTTTCAGAGAGTTTAGTTTAGTTTTTTTTTCATGTATAAATAAGTCCTCTTCCTTGAATTTTTATGTTTTGCTGTGCCCGACAGGGTCCACGATTGTTACAACAAATGTTTCCTACCACCTAAACATATACATTGTGGAATGCAATAAATGATTGAGTATTGAGTATTGAGAGAGAAATGTTTAACTTAATGTTGTTCAACGATGTGTAAAACTTACAATGCTTTATAAAACGTAGCTAATGCTATACGCCTCAAACAGTACCGTCTGTGCTACTTCCCATGCAAAGAAAAAACAAAAGGAAGTCATTAGAGAAATATAATAGTAGTATGGGAAATTATAACTGTTGATATTTCAGAATAGACAACTACCAACTTACTTCTCATAATTATTGTGAGGCGATAAGGGATTAAGACTCCTTCAAACAGGCGCGATACGCGATAAAACCGCGAGCGACGAGCCTATATCAGGAGAAAAAGCAGATGAGTTATCTTCCTCTATTAAATAACTGGCCCTAGATGATTAATAACCCCAGCAAACGTTGAGTTGCAAAGATATTTGGAAAAAAATGGTTGTGTACACTTGTGCTATTAAGCACACAGGTCGGAAAGGCTTCATTAAAATGGAAGAGACAATTTGACTTTTGAATTTAGAACAGTATCAACTATCAAGCAGAAAGCTCCAGAGGTACGCTATAAAATGTCATTGTTTCGTCTATGGTTTGAAGTAATTACTTTTTTATGACCTACAAACGAAATAAAACGTTCATGTCCACTAAAAATCTAATAAAAATAACCGCCTTCCTGTTTTAGAGAGAAGACAGGTTCAGATATAGTATATTATTGGATATTTTATAAAACAATGTCATTGTGTCGAAGTCATTACTATGTAGTTTACTATAACACTCGATTCATTCACAGATGACAGACAGGTCTATATTTTGATTTGGGCCAATAGTTAAGTTAGGTGATATTCTCACTTCCGCTACTATTAGTACCTAAGCAAACATTAGTAGATCCAAATATTAAAAAATCGAAACATATTAACTAGGTACTTAGCTAAATAAAAATAAATTTTATTTTTATTAACTACCTATTCAATTTTATTTATATTGCATACTAGCAGCGCCCCGCGGTTTCACTCACATAAGTGTCGATCCCGTGTGTATATCGGGATAAAAACTATACTATGTCTTTCCCCGGGATGCAATCTATCACTCTGCCAAATTTTATCGAAATCCGTTCAGTGGTTAAGGCGTGGTAACATACAGACAGACAGACAGAGTTATTTCGAATTTATAATATTAGTATGGATAAAAATATATACTTACGGTACATACTTAATATAACAAAAAAAAATACAAATAAATAAAATTGAATACTTAATAAGTACCTAGTTAATAAAAATAAAATGTTACAGCTTTTTTTTTTATGATCAAGCTGTTATTTTGACATTACAAAAATACAAACAGACACTTAAATTTTATTGATTTTTATATTATGTATATTAAAACAGAATGACGCTCAAAAAAAAAAGTAAGTAAAAAGGAGAGATATCATTTTTCAATGTATTTTTGAACATTGTCAATTTGTAATTTTTTGGTGACGTTTTTAAACACGGGTTGTTCTTGTAGTTAATTTGAGTTACATAGTATGAATTTCTGTTAGTAGTCGCATAAGTATAAATGGCTATAAACCAAAGGTACATGACCCGACAATGGAAGGAAGCAGTTTATATTCCGCAACACGCAACGAATAAGAAATGGAGCTCTAAACTTATCACGACTTGCCGCTGTCGCTCACTAGAGGTGATTGTCCAAAAATGGAGTCGAACAGAACTGTAGGAACTTATAAAATCTAACGCTAAATGTCCTAGAACCAAAAATTCGAAGACGTGTGACATTACCGGTTGGTAATGTCACGCACTGGGCAGGCGTGGTAGATTACGGCACTCCTCTCACAGAGAGGAGGCCTGTGTCCCAGCAGTGGGAACGTTATTTTATATTATGTTATGTTAACGTTATTTTATAATACGTTATATTACGTTATTTTATATTATAATATGTTATTTATATTATTTTTTTTTTTTTTTGTTTAGCCTGTGCTGTCCCACTCCTGGGCAAAGGCCTCCCTCCACTCCTTCCATCTTTCGCGAGCCCGCGCGTCCTCCTTCCAGTTTTGATGGAACCTATCCAGCTCGTCCCGCCATCTCCTACGTGGTCTGCCGCGACCCCGCCTCACTGTCTCAGGGCACCAATTCTGCGCTATTTGGGCCCACAGTTTGTCCGGCATGCGGCAGACATGTCCAGCCCAGTCCCATTTAAGTTGAGCAGCCTTTTGAGCCACGTCAGCTATCTTTGTTTTGGAGCGCAGTATTGTGTTTCGAACACGATCCGTTAATTTAACGCCTAGTATACTGCGCTCCATTGCTCGTTGGCAGACCTTGAGTTTGGACTTCTGGATGTTAGTTAAAGACCAAGTTTGTGCACCATAGGTTAAGACGGGAAGAATACACATGTCCATGAGCCTGCGTTTCAGTGCCATAGGCAACTCACCCTTAAATAGTTCTTTCAAGGACCAGTAGCTCTTCCAGGCGTTTTCCGTTCTTCTTGAGATTTCTTTATCTTGCCTCGCCTGGAAAGAGACTACTTGGCCCAAGTAAAGGTATTCCTTCATTTATATTATGTTATACGTTATTTTATTTTATTTTATGTTATATCGGTTATGCTAAATTGACTAATGTCAGTTTACACTTCGTATGTGGGTCGTACGTAAATGGTCTGCATTGTATTTTAAATAAGTAGGTAACGTTCAAAATAAACAAAGAATAAATTTTACTACTAAAAGTGACCTATTCTTTCAATTTAAACGATTTAGCATTTTCAGTTCATTCACCTAAAATGCTAATTTGAATAAATAACTTTCAATTTCCGAAGTCGGTGTCGTTGGTTCCGCACTTTCGTTTTTTGACACCGACTTCCGAAATTAAAGTTATTTATCACTTTGTAGTGTTTTTTTTTTTTGAAGTAGGTTGTTTTTTATTGTAAAAAAGTTTTTATTTTTCACTAATTATATTATTTTACACTACTTTTTCACTAATTTTTAATTAACACTAGTGCATTGAAAAATTGAAGACACCGACTAGAAGAATCAAAATAGATGTACGTAGGTATGTATGTCCACGCATTTGTCCGCAACTATTAATTGGATCGTGACCATTTTTTTATTGGCTGACATTTTCTTCAGCTTAGGGAACAGTGCAAGTTTCATCAAAATCGATTCAGTAATTTTCAAGATATGGACTTTACGTATAAGTGTGACGGTGTATGGTTCAAAGGTAGCCAGTTGAGTTGTTGGATGTGAGTTGACGAAAACCACAGACTTGACGATAATTTGGTTTATTCGTAAAATTTACATGAAAGTTCCGTTGGATGCTAATCCGCGGTTATAGCGCTACGGCAGTTATTGGTCAACTAAATAATTATAATTATAAAAGTAAATAAGTCTGGCTTATTAATACGAGCTACGGGTGTAGTGTCAAAGAGAAAACATCTCAATACTTTGGTCAAATTATAGTGCAATATTTACAACAAAACTATTATCTACTTATTACAAACAAATATTCCAGATTACGAAATAAAAAAGTAGTTAATTAAAAAAAATTAAATCAACTTCAAAATTACTTTTTCATGAAGTTGGTTAAAGACTAATTAACTATTCTAGATTTCGGGAAATAGTACCTACCAATTGTGTTTTATACAACCTTACAAAATGAATAACGCAGATAATTCTAATTAACATAAAAGAATAATATAATATAACTTCACACCTGTGATCCCCGAAAGGTTAAGTAGAGCTGTACAGTACCCTGCGATAAATATTGCACAGCGACCTTTACCTTTTTTTGTATTTATACAAAGAATAAAAATAATTATCAAAAGAAGCAAATCATAATTGTTTTAACAGCTCCTAATAGATACCGGACTGTTTGTATTTCGTGCGACAGAGATAACGCTCTACGAAGCCGAAATTTCCCGATTGTCTCTTTCCAAAGGTCGATGTGCAATATTTATCGCCGGGTACTGTATCTAAGTACGCCCACTACTGGCCACTACATACATTTCGCCAGTTAAGGTGAATGGGTAGTTGCGACCGCGAAATTCAAATTTTCTTACGTTTTTTGCAATTTGCAGGTCAGTGTCAGGTTGTATCTTGATCAAAATATGATTCGCGACAATAGCAGGTACATATTTAGACAAGTATAATCATTAGAATCAATAATACATCTTTCTAAGTTAGATTTCTACCACTAACACTTTTCCATAAGAGATTGGTGGTTGGTGGTAGAAATCTAACTTAGAAAGATGTATTAATGATTCTAATGATTATAATTCCTTAAATATGTACCTGTTATTGTCGCGAATCATATTTTGATCAAGATACAATCTGACACTGACCTGCAAATTGCAAAAAACGTAAGAAAATTTGAATTTCGCGGTCTACCACTACCCATTCACCTTAAGGCGAACCTATGGCCATCAACCGGGCGCAAATCCATACTCCCCGCTGCTACCGAGTAATTCCTGATGGAAAAACCCAATAACACTCTGCCAGATCTGGCATCGAACCCAAGACCTCGTGCTCACAGTAGCTCTTGCGACCACTGGACCAACGACGCGTTCCGATTTTAATGAAATAACAATAATAATATCCTTTTCCAAACAAAAACGTACTGTTTTTCAAATGATTTGTGTCAATGTCAACATGAATCTCTGATATGGGCCTGCGCAGTTAGTGTGTAATCGTTTTATTTACGCGCCTTTTATTATTACTTGCCGGTGGTCACGATTGACGATCGCTTCAATAATAAAAGTTATTATTGTATACGATTCTGTTATTGCCAGCAAATGTTGGGCCTTGGTTTGGCTCTACTACTTTTAGAAAATCAAAATCAAAAGTCATTTATTCAGAATCAGCATTTTATAAACGTCAAAATTATTTAGGACAGTCCTCCAAAACACCCGCCCTTCACCACATCCTCTTGCTTTAGCTGGCAAAAAGAAATGGCGCAAATAACTCCCCAGCAATACAGCTGTATGTTCCGTTAAAATGAATATTGTGTCTTCATCTTTAAGGGGCTTACATGACCTGAAGCGCGGTCACTGTCGGACTGCATAGAAAAGAAAGAGAAGCGCGATGTCAAAACGCTGGTAATTTATTTCAAAATATGAAGCAATTATTTAATTACAAAAAATCTATTGTTTGGACTAAATAATTAAAATACTAGTATTTTAGTATGTTGCTTGTAGAATAATCTGACAAAAAATCAGAATGATTATGTATATTAGTATGGTTTTTATTGTAAAAAGAAAGTTTTTAGAGGTATCTTCATGATTTTTTTCTATAGTATCAAATTAGTTGTATTATGTTTTCAACACACTACCTACCTAGCATATATCCTGAAGAATATCATATATTTTTCTGAATTTGTTTACTGTAGTCGATCATATACTTTTATTGTTTCTAAAACTTGCGTTTTTTTTTGCGTTTAGGTCCTGTAAGCCCCTTAATACCAAATAACAAAATTATTAGACAATTAACTCGACATAGTATTCCTGTCCTCTGCCGGGCATAGCCCACTTCTAAGTTATACAGGTTCAAATTAAATTACATAGCGAAACTCGGCAGACATTGTGGAGCAAAAATAAAAAAGATTTGATGATTTTTAGTTTGGGGTTTAAGGTGAAGTAGGAGTTGAGAAAATAAGTTTATTTTTATTTTGTTGTATTAAGGCTCCTGCAAACAGGCGCGACGCGAATTGCGCGCGACACAAAGGCACCGCTCGTTGCGCAACATGCGGTGCCTTTGTATCGCGCCTGTTTGAAGGAGCCTTTAAGGCTCCTTCAAACAGGCGCGACGCGCGACGCGAATCGCGCGCGACACAAAGGTACCGCTCGTTGCGCGACTTGCGGTGCCTTTGTGTCGCGTGTCGCGTCGCGCCTGTGTGTACGAGCCTTTACCCTTCACGCCTGTGAAGTTAACACAGTAAAACTGATGTTTACATTGATATTTCAAGTAACGACACTACCAGCTGTTGTTGATCCCAAAAATGAAATTCATCAATTAATTTCTTTTCTGTTTTATCATGTTTAGAAATACTCATCACGTTTGCGAAGTTACGCTAGATAATTTAATGCGACCCTGTATATTGAGTACAGAATAAATGTCAGCTGTTATGCATGTGCCAAACGTGGCCAATAAATCACAAGTCTTTGTTCCATTTGTTTACCAATATTGGCGCGAATGTTTGGCCATACAAGTCCAAGTATTACTCATACAAAACACAATATGATCTTCATAATTTATTATCCTTTATGAATCTCAACCACGCTTGAGTTTAATTAAAGATAATACATATATGTAATGGAAATAATGTACAACAAAGTGTAACTGCGCATAAAATGATCTAATTTAAGGCTCCTTCAAACAGGCGCGACACGACACGCGATACAAAGGCACCGCAAGTCGCGCAACGAGCGGTGCCTAAGTGTCGCGCGCGATTATATCGCGTGTCGCGCCTATTTGTAGGAGCCTTTAATCAAGAAGATTTTGCAAGAATAGGGACACCTCGCCTTCGTCTAGCCTTTTCCCAAATATTTTGGGGTCGGCTTCCAGTCTAACCAGATGCAGCTGAATACCAGTATTTTACATGGAGCGACTGCCTACCTGACTTCCACAACCCAGTTACTGGGTAACACGATACGTCTTGATAAGACTGTTTGTGAGACTCCGCATCTTCAACTGCTTATAAAATGGAGACACCCTGGGCGTAGGGAATCGACAGCCGATTCCCGGCCACCGTAGGCACGGGCTTGCGGACGGCGAGCAATGGGCAGCTCGCCGTCCGTTGAGGACCAGGCCCGGGTCAACGGCGCGTTTGTTCAACGTGTGCCTCAAAGAGATGTCAGCACTAACTGACGGGGTCTGCTAGGGCCGATGCATGCCAGGGTCGCGGGTTGTTCGAAAGAGATACCGTGGCCCCTGGCACAGGCAACTTAAGGAACACGGGTGGGTTTTAGCCAGTAAATGTCTGACACGCCCTCCCGCTCCGCCCAGAGCGGGAGAAGTAATAATAAACCTGCGCTAGCTCGTCTAGTGATGTAATAAAAAAAAATGCATTTGCACTAGGTACTTATGATTAACCTAACTAACGTCTTTTATTTGATAAAGATTAAATACTATCTAAGTCAAAAGGCCGCCACTGTTGCAAACGGCTATAAATGTTCGTTCATAGTAGTTTATCTCTCCTGCCTTTATCCCAAATTATTTGGGGTCGGTGCAATCTAACTAATAATGATTAATGATGACCAATTTTTTCCCCACCATTGATAGAACAATTTAAGTCCCACAATAGGACCGAAGTTATTTCTAGCACTGGATACTGAAGCGGTTTACCAACAGTCGATTGGTCCATGAACCGTTGTCAAACATTACCTCTAAACCATTAACTTTTTATCCAAAGGATTTTCACCCGCGAACGGTACGCCAACATAATTCTACGTCAGTGAATGCTTAACCAACAAAACAAATATAAGATTAATCAAAAGTAAATACTAACTATTTACACTAGATACTAAATTAAATGACTAACTAACTTTACAAATAAATACAAAAACAAGACACTTAGGCGTCGAAGTAAAAAAAATAATAATAATAATATTTTGTTTACCTCTAAAATTAAAATTTATAGGAACTAAAAACATGAAGGCTCATTTCGCTAATGACTACAGCTCCATTTTAATGTACGGATTAGCCGTTAAGCCTAACAATCTGAAATTTTGGAATAAATCCAGTTGACCTACATTTATGTTCCTACTTCGGCCTGGAAACTGGGTTGTTGCATACATAACTTGAAAGCTTGGAATTCGGAAAACAACGACTGGGTTTATCAAATTCTTTCTGTTTTTAGAGTTAACAGAACTTGATAAGAAGTAATTAGAACAGTACTTGGTCGCCAGTTTCTAAAAGCCTCATTAGTAGGTAAATATGCTAATGACTGCTGTGATTGGGGTAATAAAATAACATTATCAAATCATAAGCAAATATTGAAATCGTTACATTGTGTGAATCAGAGCTGTCAAAAAGAAACAGAAACGTGACAGATCTTTTGACACGGTCGTAATCGTTAGATTCGCCCTGAATCTAACGATTTTAATCTTTGATCATGAGAACAACACAATCATCTCAATACGAGATTTGTCATCATAATGAATTGATTAGTCATTCAAAAACTGTGTGCTCTCCAGTTTGAAGTACATGCGTTGTATAGTTACCATCATCAGTCACAACCTTCAACATCATTCAGCTGGTAACTAGCTACAATGCCGTATTCCAATTACAGCCAGAATGGGCTGGAGTGTTTGTAATGTACTGCACTGATTGACACGGTTCGCGTTAGCTGTGACATTGTGTCCTTAAGGCTAGCGTCCACTAGGCGGATCGGGTCGGGCCGCATCGCAACGCAAAAATACGCCTGGCTATGTTTTGTATGAAATATCGTCTATTAGCGACGGATCGGAGCGCGGCGGGCGGCAACGCATTGGCGGATCGCTTCGCAGGCGTATTTCTGTCGGCGGTGCGCTGCGACCCGCCCCGATCCGTCTAGTCGACGCAGGCAGGCGGATGTGAGCGCGATTTTGTGGTTTGTTTCTGTAAATCTTCACGTAATATATTAAGCAATGTTTCAAATTTTCCAAAACACATTCGAAAATACTCGAAGAATTTGACTGGATCTTTCTTCAAATCGTTAAACAAATGATGGTATTCACCAAATACATTTCTTTTCTGGCATATATCATGCACCCACACCTTGTGTACTCGTCGTCGTTTTTTATTTTTTTGCTCTTCCTCAAGAAGGATTTGAAACCATAACATCTCTTCGTCTAAGCTGTCCATGGTAGCGCGATGTCAGTCCAAGCACGAAAACACGTCTGTAAGATCAAATCCGCTTAGGCGGTCCGCCGCGCCCCGTACAGATGGACGCAAGAGCATCACAGAACCGCGGCCCGTTCCAATGCGACCCGCCCCGATCCGTCCCTAAAGGACGCCAGCCTTTACTGTGCTATACTTTGAATGGGTTGTTTGTTTAGGTTATATACTATGTTGTGAGAGAATTTTTATTTGTTAGAGAAAGTATTTTATCAGCAATTATTACTAGTGGGATTGATTTATTGATTGATTATTTATTTATTTATTAAGGTACACCAACAGCATCTATGTATAATATATCTTGAAGTACTATAGATCACAATAGCCTCTTGATTAGTCAGCTAGCGAAAGACGTCGCTTCTGATATTGGAGTTGCCAACAGGCACAGACGCTTCAAATTGATATTGAAAGCAGTTCTCAGAAATGTCGATAAACTATTAACATTGTTACTAATATTTATTGCAGGCAAATAGCGTTAAATGTGTGTATTTTATCTGAAATATAGTGTTCTTTGTCAAGACAAATGTATGTAGGATGAAGCTATTACAGACAGTAATATGTCTAGCCAAATGACAGATAACGGTCTGAAAGAAATAGATTGAATTATAAGTGGTCTTTACGATGCCATAAAAACTGCGAAAGTGAAGAGTTTTGATGTCATTTCAAGAATCTCATAACAGATCTTTATTTAATCGGCACGTTATTAAATTATAGATTAAACTAGCTGCGCCCCTCGGCATCACCCGCGTATTTACGCGGGTGATGCCGAGGGGCGCAGCTAGTTACAGGATCGACATTTGTCGATCCCGTGGAAATATCGGGATAAAAAGTAGCATATATGTTTATCCAGGGTGTCAGCTACCTCAATACAAAATTTTATTAAAATTGGTCCAGCCCTTTGAGCGTGAAGAAGTAATAAACATAAAAAACACACACTCACAAACTTTCGCCTTTATAATATTAGTGTAATATATTTTTTCGATGAAGTAAAGGATGGGTAATATTCTAGAAAATACTTAAGAAGTACGAGTAATTGAGGAAGATGAACAGACATGACTGTGAATCAACGGTGGAAGTAATTAAGACAAACACAAGAAGAGACGTTATTAAGGAAAATATTTGCATTCATATAAAGAACAAATAGAGCATGTGATAATACACTACAAACATTCAGAGGCTAGTCCATAGAATCATTTTCCCATAGTTACCGAGATTCCACTTCTTGTTCATAAAAGGAATCAACAAGAATAACTAAGTGCTGACTTCACCAATGAAACTGAACGCGATCAGCGGTCAGTGTCATCATTGTTCTGACATATTGACACTGACAGCTTTTGAACGCAGTTTAGCCGTGCTGATCGCGTTCGGTTTCTTTGGTAAAACTGGTTCTAAGACATTAAGAATCAATTTGCCATCCATCACAAATAGTGTTTTAATAGATTTTGTTCATATATCAGAAGTTATTTATTCATTTTGCATGGTACGGACGCGAGTTAGATACGATTGGTGGTCACGATCTGGATTTAGACATAGTTGCCTATGTTCATTGATTGTTGGTTTGCATAGGTCGCTCTTTGTTACAATCTCGTATGGTTAAATCAAGGATATATCGTTTAAAATATTCATCATTAATCGAAGCTGTAGACAAGAGGTATATCGTTTATAATATTCATCATTAATCGAAGCTGTAGACAAGAGGTTACAAGGTAGCTTTTATCTCCTAATTTAACTTTTTGCCGACTAGAAACATTAACTAAATAAAACAAAAACAGTGGCACTCCTGGAGAGTGCCGACAGAAGTGAAAACTTGAAAAAGCATAGTAATTTTATAAATATGTTTAAAGGTCATTCTTCCCAAAGAAAATGTACCGCGCGTTGATGTCTTTATAATGGCCAAAACTTAAAACAGAGGTGTCAGTTACGATAACAGTGTCGCGAGTTCAATGATTTTTCCCATCTCAAAAAATGCCCAACGCGCCTAAAGAAGTTTTCACTTCAATTAAATTAGACACCAATTTAATGATTTCTTCATTCGTCGCTCTGTTTCTATGTATCCTTGTATCCTTATAACTATTACGTTAAAGGTTTTTTTTCGGTTACTTATGTTAGTTCTGTTTTTTTTTTCTTATTACCTATTTTATTTCTATTTTCTCTCTGGTATTAACACTTCCTAGAATATTCGTAAAGAGGTTCTTAACACCTACTTCAACAATGTTACAATAAAAGCTCGTTCAAACTCAAGAACCAGCACTGACCTCATAATTTATTTCTGTCTCATTTAATAATGTTCATTCACCTCTTAGCATTAATCTCATTACTTTCAGCACTATACTTCTATCTGCTGTCATTAACGGTATGGATATCCAACTTTGTTTATTTGTGTTGCAGAGGTTCCGAGGTTCCAAAATTGCATCCCGGAGAAACAAGCTACCCTGCAATTCCATGTGAGTTATAAAGGCCTAAAACATCAAAATAAGGATGAATCAAAGAAAAGTTCTTATGCAGTTTTGAAGCCATACGTACATACTGGCCATAATTTGGGTGTAATCATTGTTCCGAATTTGAATTCACGACCATTTAAAAAGTTCTAATAAAAACAGTGCAGGGTGGCTCGATTTAGAAGTCCGAGAGTGTATACTACAGTTTATACTTTGTAGCAACTAGCTTAAATAATAAATGCTAGATCATTAGCTGTGCTCCAAAAAACATTGTTAAAACCAAATGCCGAACTGGATTCGATATAAAAACTTCTAAAGTCGTCTCAAGTTCATTCTTCTAAATGTTAAACGATGTTTTTTGTATTAAAATGAGGCTAGCTTATAAATTAGGGATCGTACTAGTAATTATAGCACTTAATATTCTCTTGGAAGGGTTATATTAGAGATACAGATACATATTAACTTCACATTTGATGGCTAGAACACACACAGTTTATCAAGTCCGTACGGGTCGTGGAGGTCAAAGAGAGAATTGACCATAATTATGTATATTCTGTTACAGTAGAAAAGAATACTCTTTATTATAATATGTACCTACACCATATAAATAACAGACATAAATATAGAAAAGTAACCGGTTATAAAGGACTTTAAGAGCTAATTTGATGAACTAGGGGATTACTGACACATTCAACATCTAGTGCGAGTGCAGTGCTTCTGATCAGACTGTGTTCCACTTGCTGAAGTGTCCTAAGGGCCCGTTTACTTGCATCTTGGATGACCTAGAGAATGGCCGGGAGAAGTGGCCACCTACTGGGCTCAAACAATATAGAGTTAAGTCAATTAGAAGTCAATTAAAAGTAACGAAAAGAAGAAGTACTCGTAGAACCAGCTTGACGCAGAAGAATTGGTCTGTCTTAGCACAAGATCCAGTTGAGAGGGAAAAAGGGAGTACTAGACCTGGGGCACAGGACTTCACTTCGTCCTCCCCTACCACGCGGGTTCAGTGCGGGTGACATGCCACACGTCTTTGATTATCGGTTCTAGGACATGCCGGTTTCGTCACAATGTTTTCCTTCACCGTTTTGAGAGCAGTGGTGATGAAATAATTTACACAAAGTAAGGCGCCGGTCTGGGACCAACAAGACCTAAGTCGCGGCCGTTACCAGCGGGCCACCACCTGCTCCCTATAGATTGAAACTAAATACCAATTTTAGTACTGTAGCAATTACTTCATTCAAATTAGTAGCGTTAGAAACAAATCAACAATCACAATCGACAATAACAAATGATCTCAACATTACTCAATAAATCTCCTGTGTCCTTTATTTGTTGATAAAAGCTAATATTTCGCCTTCTACAAGCCACTATTGAATTGGTGCAGAAACAGTTGCGAAATCCAAGCACACGTGCACTATTTCGACATCCATGCTCTGTGTTTAGTATTTGGGTTCGCCTATTTGACCATTGAGCTTACAAATACTATTAAAATAGAGTCTGATCGGATCGATAGCCTGGTTCAATAGGCTTGTTACAGTTACATGTAGGCGTTTTAGTATACGTTTGATTTTATTGGATTGATTGTTATATCACTCTGTATTTGTTTTGAACTGTTTTGGGCAAATGTTGGTTTTGATTATGGCATAATTAGATAATTATGTCGCAGCCAACATCTCAGACATCGATCTACATTGTCTTCATTATAACCTGACCAAGATTATGTCTGGACTTTAAAAGAGACTGTGACCTCTGAGTTTGTTTCGGCCTTTCTTCTCAGAGTAGTCAGATAGGAAACGCCGACCTCATCTAGTTTTAAAAAACATGATTGACGTGTAAGTGTTTGTACAAACCTACTTACAAAAAGAAAATCATTTAATCACGTGCGAGCCGACCCAGGGGTGCGAGGGCACCCCGACCAAATGGGTTAGGTTAGGCCTGACCCGAGGACCCCCCCGGTGGGTTCCCGCATTGTCGAGGCGGGGGGGCTCAGTAGCCGTGGCTTGGACACCCACGGTGAAGCGAAGAGGAACCCGAGGAGGGGCCGCTCGTCAGGGCTTTTGCTGACAAGCCAACGACGTAGCGGCCAAAAGTAGGTTGCGGTGCCGCTTTGGCGACATCGCAACTGACGCGGGCCGCGATGTCGTATCGGAGGCATCGCGGCTGAGGGTTGGAGGCCGCGGCGGGAGAGGAGTGCCGGTATTGCGGTGCGCCGCTCTCCCTACCTTCTGCGGCCTTGACGGGGTCGCCACCGTACGATGGCGGACGCGGTGGGGCTGCAGGGGAAGAGGAATGTCGGTATTACGTTGGCCGCTCTCCCTATCCTCTGCAGCCGAAAATTGGCAGGCGGCGGGCCCAATGTCCTGACCCGTCGCAGGGGGGACCAAGGGTGCCCAGACACGGGGTCGTCTGGCGCCCATGTGCTGGTTTGGTCCCTGGGGTGGTCACGGCGTGCTGTGTGTTCTAGTGCGCCGGTGATGGGGAGTACTCCCCAGAGGAGGGTCCGGCAACGGACAGCCGCGGCGGGTTCGCGGATGAGTGCTAACGCGTGCCCGTGTTCCCGCCGTAAGCGGCAGAGGAGGACACCGTGGAGTTTTAGTGGGTTAGAGTCCCACATAACTGCACTATCTCCCCGTGGTAGTGCAGTATGCATGAGCATTTCTCCACGATAAAAAAAAAAAAAAAAAAAAAAAAAAAAAGGCCTGACCCGAGGAGGCCCACAGCGGCGGGCCCGGCACCAATCGGGGGTTGCGGAAGGATCGTACGTTCCCGCGACCCCGGCGTAGGTGTCGATGTTACACCGGGGTGGTTTTTAGTTAGTAAAAGTCTGACAGATCCCTCCGCTCGCCCCAGAGCGGAAGACATCCATGAGAATTTTCCACACCGGAAAAAATAGATTAGAATTGTGAACAACCGCGTGCGAGCCGAGAGAGCGATAGTCTGCCATAAAGGCCTTCGCTTGATACGAGGAGAAGCACAAGACCTGTCGTTGCAATGCTTGGACCCGACGCCCATTTCTAGTTGTAGACGTAGGTATTTCGACTCGATGATGATGATAGAATCTTTACCAATATCATTATCATCTTCTTTGATATAAAGAAGAAGAAGTCTGTGAAATACATCGATCACTAATAGATCGATGGTGAAATATTGATTTATTCATTCTTAATCGTGTCTTCATCAATTTCTTTGGATTCGATGAAATAAGGGCAAAATTCACCAATGCAACTGAACGCGATCAGCACATCTAAACCGAGTTCAAGAGCTGTCAGTGACACCATTGCTGTGGAATATTGACACTGACAGCTCTTGGACGCGGTCTAGATATGCTGATAGCGTTCAGTTAGGAGGACAAACTATTTCTTTTTTGGTCCTAACTTTATGGTTTCTAAAGCAATGTACCTAGATTTTATAAACCGTGTCTTTCACAGGCGATTGTACATTGTACTGCCGATTGTCTTCGTGTCGCAACTGCGGGCAGCGTCGTATTGTTCGCAGACGTTGCTGCAACACCTCCAGAAGCGTTTAGCTCTACAATGCATATTGTTCGCGTACTAACGACGCTTGGGAAATTATCACTTTACGTTGCGACATCCTGTCCCCTGTTAGTTAGCTAATTAATGTTAGATAATTTAGTTTTGTGTTTATGGCCTTGGTGACATTCGTTTATTATTGCTTTGTAGTAGGAAACAAAACTACATAGCGTAACCTCGGGAATGTAAGCAGCATTTTATGCATTTCGGACAATCTTATAGTATCGAACAGATCTGGATATAAAAGCGAGTCAAATTCCATATTAATTAATAAGAATACAGAACCTCCTTTTTTGAAGTCGGTAAAGAAAACATAAAAGACGCCGTACAAAAATTTTAAACCACGCATTTCTTTCTTCTTCCTGAAAAGTTACTTCATTTACACTTACGAGGTTTTCACTGTAAGGCGTCGACAGGGACCATTTGTATGTGCATTTATTTAATCCTTTGAGAAAGAAAATCTTATTAAAAGCGGTCGTTAACCATTCTCAACTTTTTACTAAATTTCAAATAACTTAGATACCTACTAGGTATCTAGCTACGTACTAAAAAATGCTTCTAGTTGCAATTATATTGCGTATTCCTTTTCTATCTAGATTAGATTCCAATCAACTTTTTATCAAACACTACGACCGAAGTTTAAAAGAATTAAATTATATCGTATTTCGGTTCGTTCACCTCTAGTTTACCAAAGTGCAGATTATTCTGTAAAACATTAAAGAATACTTAATCATATTTTTTACTAATTTGTTTTTAGGATTCCGTAGCAAAGAGTGCAACGGGGGTCCCGTTGCACTCTTGGGTTATAAGGCTCCCCTGAATGTCATTCGTCCGTCTGTCACAGGGCTGTATCTTTTGAACCGTAATAGGTAGACGCTTAAAATGTTCAATTTTCGTGTTAAAACAGCAGTGGTGGCTTAGTGGTAGCGGCCCCGACTTACGAGTTGTAGGTCGGAATTCGAACCCAGGCAGACACTATGTCCACTGCTCTCAAACGGTGAAGGAAAACAACCGGCATTTTTTACAACCAGAAATTCGAAAACATATTGTGTCATCCACCAGCCCGCACTGGGCTCGCGTGGTAGATTATGGCCCACTCCTTCTCACAGAGACGAGGCCCAGCAGTGGGAACTTTATAGGCTAATTATGCTGTGTTAAATATTGTACGGTGCTACAGAACCCTTCATGTGTGAGTCCGACTCACACTTGGCCACTTTTTCACACATTTATTTTGTCTTTATAAATCAGTACATGGTAGTGCACTTTGTTTAGTCTGATTAACAGTTTAATTTGATTTACATTGTTGGAACTTGGAACGCTCGTAAATTACAAACAAACCTGTTTTTTTGTTCTGTTTAACAAATACCACTTAGCAAACACAATAAAAAAGGTGTATGTTTTTCTTTGCTGTACAAATATTGAGTTAGTGAAGAAACGATGTTGATGGAGTTAGTTAGAGGTTATTTTTTTTTAGGAAACTGCATTTTTTGCTGTGAGATTACGGTATCGGCATACGGTTTTTCCTTTTAGCACGGATACACGGATTAATGTGGATCCGTTAAGTTTTTATAATACGAGTAGGAGTTGATACCTAATGAATATTATACCGATTATACCCCCTTACTAATTAACGTATTACCATGAATAGTTACACACCGATTTCTCTCTTTCAGTCGTTAGTAATTTGACTTTCGAAAGTAGAAGACAAAGCGTTGTGTAAATATACAAACACCTACAAACGCCTTGCCTTTTCCCAACAATGTTGGGGTCTGCTTCCAGTCTAACCGGATGCAGCTGAATACCAGTATTTTACATGGAGCGACTGCCTATCTGACCTCCACAACCCAGTTACTAGGTAAAGGCTCGTACACACAGGCGCGACGCGACACGCGACACAAAGGCACCGCAAGTCGCGCGACGAGCGGTGCCTTAGTGTCGCGCGCGATTCGCATCGCGCGTCGCGCCTGTTTGCAGGAGCCTTAATACGATACCCCTTGGTAAGACTGGTTGTCAGGCTTTCGGGCTTCTGACACCCGTAACGACTGTCAAAGATCCACGAATGACTGCCGGGACGAGCGGCTTAACGTGCTATCCGAGACACGGAGGGGTCACGGTATGTCAAGATGGTCACCCATCCACAGACCAACAGCGGCAAGCGTAGCTTAACCTGATCGATCGACCTGTGCGGCTGTTATTATTTAGCCACGGACCCCTTTTTGACTTTTAAACCATCTACATCTGTTTAAATATTTTAAGGCTCCCTCAGACAGGTCACAGGCCCGATGCGACGCGACGGCGCGGCGCGGCGCGATTCTGGTAGAATAATTTCCATGAAGTTTTCACAGAAATTGTTTTGATAGAGTCACGTCGCGCCTTTAAATGTGTAATACTGATAGTGTAAAAGCAGTTATGTAGATACTTAATACTGCTCGTAATTCCCTAAAACAAACTAGAAAATTTTTTGCTTCTTCCCACAGCATAGGTACAGACGACGCCAGCACATCAAGCTACCCGAAACTGTAAAATTTTCCCAATCAACTTTGAACCTTAAGCTTTAGCGATAAAGTTGAAAGTCTATTAAAGATATTTGACAGATTGTAGTAGCTTGATGTGCTGGCGTCTGTACAAGAACTCTGTCACTGCACGTACCTATCAAGTTTATTCAAACCTGAATTAACATGTTCAACGAATGTAATTTCATCCAGTTTAGTTACTAGATAGGTTAAGTTAAATTCACATCACGTTTCGGCTCTTTGGCATCGTAATATGTTTTTATTAAGGCTCGTCTAGAATTACTAACTGGAAAACTGATTAGTCATGAAACTACACGCTAATAATAAATAGGTTGAGCTGAGGTTCAGGCTTTTAAAATGTAAAGTAGGTATCTCACATGTATTCCGAGCGAAAGGAATATGAAAATAGCTTATGTCATGGTGAAATTATTAGCCAGTCGGCAACCAGGAAGGTTGTTGAAGATGCTGAGGGCTAAGAAAACTAGAGAAATAGATTATTTTGTAAGAAATTAATACCGTTACACCACCCGCTTGACAATTTGCAGACGTAGGTATCTGTGAAAGCTTTTGTTTATAATTAAGAATTATAATTATTTTTTACACTTAAACTTGAGAAATTGTTCAACTAGAGACTCGTCGCGCTGACGCGTCGCGACAATCTGCGGGGGCCTTAACTGCTAAGTGAAAAGGGGTAATATGTTCTAAAATATGTGGAGTTTCTTGCCCATTCTTTTCCATAGGTACCTACTACGCCTTGGCAGGAGCTTCGACAAGACAGAGGTAACAGAGGTGCCTGTAATGTAAAAATTGTTCTAAAAGAATCGCGACGCACCGTGTCGCGTCGCGTCTGCCTTTTTTTTTTTTTTTTTTTTTTTTTTTTTTTTTTTTTTTTTTTTTTTGTCGCTGAGAAATGACATTACGCATCTCCGATCGTCGGGGGACGATACGGAGTATGTGGGACTCCCTGCCAAGGTGGCAGTATACCCACTAAAACTCAGCGGTGTTCCCTCGTCGCCTTGATGGAGGGGTCATGGGAATCCGGCTCAGCCTTTGCGTCCACAACCCCCCCGGCGCATGCCCGCCTACCTGGCGGGCCCCGCATGTCCCCCCAGCTGGGGGGCTACGGGAATGGCCGGGAACACCTGGCCATTCCCATCCGGCACTGGTGGAAGCCTGTGCAATACAGGCGAGGGTGCCCCCGCACCCGTCGCCTGCTGGTTTCCACCTGGGAGGAGTCGGAGGTGACTGTCATACTGACGTCGTCTTCGACCCCTCCTCCGCCTTCGGAGCGGCGGCGCGAGAGGGTCTTCCTCCCGCGCGCGCTCCGCCGCCTCCTTCTGGGACATGACGTGTTCGCAGAAGGAGGCGACTGCCGCCCAGGACCCCTCGTCCCCAAGCATGGCATTGACCAAGCCGGGGAGCGAGAGGTCCGTTCCGATCGCCGCGGTGAGACTGCGGCGCGGCTCGGACCACGACGGGCACACCTCAAGAGTGTGCTGCGCCGTGTCCTCCGCCGCGCCACAGCCGTGACACGACGGCGTCTCCTCCCGCCCGATACGGTGCAGGTACGATCCAAAGCAACCGTGCCCGGACAGCACCTGCGCCAGACGGAAGGAGACGAACCCGTGCGACCGCTCGAGCCAGTCTCGCAGGACCGGCCCAATCGCGTCTAGGGTACGGCGGCCGAAGGCTGCGGCGGCGAGGTCCCGCGTCCAGTGGACGACAATGGCGTCCTTCGCCTCCCGCCGGACGGCCTCCCGCTCTTCGGGGGCGGGGTGTTCTCCTCTCGCCCTCCGCCCCGCCGTCCATTCATACACTCTGGCGAGCACCCACGCCTCGAGTTCCCAAGGCGGGGTGCCGGCCAGAGCGCATGCCGCCGAGAAGGCGACCGTGCGGTAGGCCCTCGCCACCCGCTGGGCTATGGCCCTTTGGGGGGCCCGCAATGCGGCGGCGTTCTCCCTCCTGTGGAGGGAATCCTCCCAGATAGGGGCCCCGTAAAGGGCCATACTCCTCAAGATGCCGGCGTAGAGCTGCCGGCATCGCGCGCTGGGCCCCCCCAAATTGGGGAGCAGCCACGAGAGGGCGCCCGCAGTCTTCAGCAGGCGCGTCGACAGCCCGCTAAAATGCGGGCCGAAGCGCCACCTGCTGTCGAGTACAAGGCCCAGATATTTCATCTGGGCCTTCACCTCGATTCGGACGCCCTCCACGAAGATGTGGGCGTCTGGTGGTTGGCGCTGCCGAGGCCTGTGGAAGAACACGGCCTCGGTCTTGTGCAGCGCCACCGTCAATCCTAGGCGGCGGATCCTCCCTGCGACCAAGGATCCGCCTGCCGAGGCCAAGTTGGCCGCTTCCCTGAAACTCTCCCCCTGGGCGGTGAGGAGGGTGTCATCGGCGTAGCAGATGACACTCGTGCCTCGGAGGAGAGTTCCCCGCAAGAGCCAGTCGTAGCCAACGTTCCAGAGGAGAGGTCCCACTACCGATCCCTGTGGAACGCCGGACTCGACTGCGTACCGCCGGACTTGGCCAGCCCTGTTCACGAGGACGATCGCCCGATCCTCCAGGTAGCTGGCCAGTAGACGCCGCATGTATAAAGGCACCCCGTGGAATCGGAGTGCCTCTAGGATGGTGCTGTGGGGAACAGAGTTGAAGGCGTTGGCTATGTCGAATGACACCGCCAACAATCCGTCCCCCGCCTCCATCGCCTCCTTCACCTGGCCCTTAAGGCGGGCCAGCGCGTCCACTGTGGAACGCTCAGCCCGAAAACCGAACTGTGCGTCCGACAAGTCCGGCCCCACATTCCGCAGGTGGCTCTTTAGGCGGCCAGCGATTATCCCCTCGAACATTTTGCCGACCTCATCGAGCAGGACGATGGGTCGGTATGCCGAGGGCGAGTCTGCGGGGCGGCCTTCCTTGCGAAGGAGGCACAGCTGTCCCTCCTTCCACGGTTTCGGGAACCTCCCAGACGCAAGACATGCGCTAAAGAGGTCCCGAAACCGCTCCTCCATTTGAGTGGCGGCAATTGCCACCACCCTCGCCGGGACACCGTCGGGGCCCGGAGCCGTCTTCTTGGCGCGGATATGCACAATCGCCGCGCTGAGTTCCGACTCCGTGACAGGAGGGGCCTCCTCTTCCTCCTCGGCTGGCGGAGCTATCCCCCGCGGAGGGTCCATCACTGGTGGGGTGAAGTTGTCCCTGCACGGGAACAGGGACTGAACCACCCCATCCAAGAATGAGGGCTCCAGGGTCTCGGCCACCGGGGGACCAAAGGGGCGCAGCTTGTTGCGCGCCGCCTTGTATGGCCTCCCGTAGGGATCTCTGTCGAGACCCTCCAGCATCTCCGCTCTCGCCGAGTCCCTGGCGGCGGCGATGGCCCGCTCGAGGACCAGTTTTGCCTCTATGTACACCTCATAGAGGTGGTCCTCGTGGGCGAGGTCTCGTCGACGCCGCCGCCGGCTCCGCGCGTAGGCCCTTCTGGCCTCCACGCACGCCGCTCGGAGCCTCTCCAGCTCGGCCGACCACCAGTACACCGCCCTATTGGGCAGCGGTCGGCCGGCCCGAGGCATGCTGGAATTGCACACCTCGGTCAGAGAGTCCCTCAGGTGTCCCGCCGCGATGTCTACGTCCAAGCCGGCGGAAGGCGGCGAAAGCCAGTCCTGGATAAACGCCGCCTCTGCCGCCGCCTCCCTGTCCAGGCGGGTGAGAGCCCACCGTGGAAACGCTGACCGCCCCGAGAGGGGCCGCGTCCCTCCGGGGCCACCGGTGGAGATGTCGAACCGCACGTAGCGGTGGTCCGACATGGTCTCCACCAAATCCACCCGCCAGTTCAGCACGCGCGCGGCCAGCGCAGAGGTGGCAAAAGTGACGTCCACTATCGAGCCACCCCCCTGTCGCCGCACGCATGTCTGGACGTTCCCTCTGTTGAGGAGGGAGAGCCCAGAGGAGGCTG
The DNA here is from genome assembly GCA_927399505.1 of Luperina testacea. NCBI lineage: Eukaryota > Metazoa > Arthropoda > Insecta > Lepidoptera > Noctuidae > Luperina > Luperina testacea. Next base: position 16,653,232 of record OV656770.1, on the reverse strand, counting down.
CCCACTGCTCCACTGCCCGCCCGCGATGGTCGGTGGCCGGGTTGCCCCAGGTCACCGACTTGGCATTCAGGTCTCCCAATACGGAGACCTGACGCGGCGCCGCCCTGCCGACCACGGCGGCCAGGACTCCAAGATAGTTCTCGAAGTCCCGGAGAGGGCGGTTTGGGGAGAAATAGACGCCCACGAGGGCTATCTCTCCCCACGCGGCGGCCACGTATCCCGGTCCCCTCTCTAATAGCGAGAGGGGAGGGGAGTCTGTGGAGGACCGCGCCGCTAGTGCCACCAAGCCGTCCTCGTCACCCAGCCAACTGCCGGGGATCGAGTAGGGCTCGGCGACCACCGCTACGTTCACCAACCACTCAGCCATGGCCTGCACCAGCAGGTCCTGGGCCGCTCTGCAGTGATTGGTGTTCGCCTGGAGGATGCGGTGATAGGAACCCACTATTCCGACATCGCACCCCCCTCCTCAGCCACCGCCGCTTGAGCTGGAGTAACAGCAGCGGCGACAGCGGTGGTGGCGGCAACAGGGCGAACCTGCGCCGGCACTATGCCCTTCCTCGCGGGAGGCTGGCAACTCCTGCCCCCCATCCTGTGCCCCGCGGGGCGGCCGCTGGCAGCACACGCCGGGCAGTGTGGCGTGGCGACGCTGCAAGCGGCACTCCTGTGTCCCTCCTGTCCGCACTGGAAGCAAGACTCTCCCCAGTCGAACTTGGAGGGACACGTAGATCGGGTGTGGCCCGGCGCGAAGCACTTGAAGCACCGCGCAGGCTTGTCCTCAAGCGGCCGGACCACGGCCGAGCTGAAGCCCACGAGCAGCCGTCCCTTGGTCGCCTTTAGGGCGGCCACCGCCGCGGCGACTGGGCACTCGACGCGGATTGCGCCCATGCCGCGGCGGCCGGGCCTGATGGCTCCCCCCTTCACGGCGCTGGCGCTGCAACCTCCCGCAGCAGCAACGGCCGCCACCACATCCTCTTTGGTGACCGAATCGTCCATATCGATCACCTCCAAGGATGCGGTCTTGACGGGTCTGGCGACCGTTGCCACATCCGCGATGGCCTCTTGCAACTTTGTTGCAAAGAGGTCCGCGTTTGCGCCGCGCTGCTCCCCCCCGAACTCAAAAATTCGGGCTCCGGCCTGGGTGCGGCGGCACGTGATGTTGCCGATCCCCAGCCGGGAGGGATCCGCGTTAGCACGAGCCCGTCTTAGGACGGACTCGTACGTTTCGCCCCGCTCTGCAGCCTCCGGGGTGATGGTCACCACGACCGCCGCAGTTTTGGGAGGAACCAACTTCCTCCCGCCCGCCGAAGCCTTCTGGGCTGCCGAAGCAGTCGCAGCGGGCTTGGATTTTTTGGCCTTTCCCCCCCTGACCACTTCCGTCCACGCCTGGTTGGACGGGGTGGTGGAAGGGAGCATGGCGTCCTCCCGCTGCGTGTTCTGGGGGGCTGCCGGAGAGGCAGACGCTCCCTCCGCGCTTGTGGTGGGGGTTTGAGGGGCCTCCGTGCTCCTCTTGCCCTTCCCCTTGCCCTTCCCCTTGCCCTTGGAGGGCTTCGGGGCCTGGGTCTGCGCACCCGGTTTCGGGTCTCCCGCAGGCTGCGCAGGTACAGGCACCGGCTCCGTCGGTGGCGGACTCTTATCCGCCGCTAGCGGCGGGCGGAGCCGCTTTTCCGGCGGGAGCCGGTCCTCAATACCGGCGAAGCAGCCCCTGATGAAGGCCCTCTCCTCCATGACAACCCCGCGGATTATTTCCACGAGGTTGCCAGGGGGGGAGGAGCCTCCCTCTGCCGGACCAGGGGCAGGCGCAGGAGCAGGCGCAGGTTGGGCCTGCCGGGCCGTAGCCTCAGCCAGCTTCTGGTGCAGCTGGCTGACCTCCAGCTGCAGGCGATCCACCCTCGCCTGCAGCTGCCGCGTCTCCTCTGTGGCCGTGCGCTGCACCAGCTCGGTGACAATGCCGTGCAAGCTCACGGCCCGGCATTTGAGGGCCTTCTGGAAGGTCCCCTTCAGGTTTGAAGACTTGGAGGCGACCTCCAGTACCTCCTCCTTGTTCTGGAGTGCCATGCGCTCCAGCTCCGCCAGGGAGTGGTCGGCGTACAGCACATTGGATGTGCCATAGCCAGCCCTCGACCTGGCGGACCGCGCCTGCTGCTCCCTGGCAGCGACCTTCTCCTCAAGGTCCTGCTGCAGCTGCTCCCTCCTTGCCAGGCCTAACTGACGCTCGGCGTCCACCAGACCCACGTCGTGGGTCGGACTCGAAGCAGGAGTCGGAGCAGGAGTCGAGGCCTTTTTCGACTTCGGCCTCTTCCCCGACTTGCCCACAGACCCCGAGGAGCCTCCGGACCCGAGCCTCAGGTAGGCCCGCTTCCGCTGGACGCGGTCGTTTTCGGCCGCCGACGTGTCCATGGCGGACTCGCCGGAGTCCGAAAACTCCGCCTGCAGACTTGATAAACTGGCCACAGATGGTGCGCGGCCAGCTTCAACGTGGCCCTTAGAAGGGCCGGTGGATTGGCCCTGGGAGGGGCCACTGTGTTGGCCCTGAGAAGGGCCGTTTGTATCGTCCCCGGAGGGACATTCTGTTAAAAATCGCCCGGAGGCGTCTCGAGTTTGTTTTTTCCGCATCCTTGCAGTCGTCCGCGTGTTGGCTGCAAGTCACAGCGCACTTTAGCCGCCGGTCTGCCACTCCGTTACGGTGGTCAGACACGGCGTTGCCCGGGGATCACGACGTGGACGTATGCGCTGTGGGGGGACCCCCCGTCGCGTCTGCCTGTCTTAACCCTATTTACTCCGACCATCACAAGCACTAATCCTCCAACAACCTCTGAACTGACTCCTGACCTCAGGAAGCGATGTAAACAGATCTGACCCTTGCAACACATACAATAACGTCGCACATTACGCACAAAATAATTAGATTATTATGTCAACAGGGAACTAACACACAACAGTGACTGATATCAACGTCCTTGGCGGAACGATAGTTTATCAGGGATATCGGTCAACGGTGCGAACAAGCTTTGGTCTACTTAATAAAATAGAGGAAATTATTTTTATTTTTAGACATTATTTACATTTTTGATGTGAGTAAACGCTATTGTATGTAAATCGGTGGGTAAAGGTCACCGGGTCTAATAAAATAACGGATCATTTAGATTAACATGATTGTGTCGTGATTACTAGTGTTTTCGAAAATAGATTTGAAAGTAAGTTTGTAAATAATCAAAAAGTATGCTATACATCATCGTCTGCTTAGCTTTTTCCCAATTATGTTAGGGTCGACTTCCAGTCTAACTGGATGCAGCTGAATACCAGAATTTTACATGGAATGGAGCTACTGCCTCTCTGACCTCCACAACCCAGTTACTGGGTAATACGATACCCCTTGGTATTCCCCATGGGTTCTCTATGTCATTGGTTTGCTATTCTGTAAGCCTTCTTTAAAATTAAAATAAATAAACAATACATAATATAAATAATAAGACTGGTTCTCAAACTTTCGGGCTTCTGACGACCAGTAACGACTGTCAAAGTTCCACGGAGAGGTCTTGTTATGTGAAGACGGTCACCCATCCACGGACCAACCGCGGCAAGCGTAGCTTAACCTGATCTATCGAAACGTGCGGCTGCTTATACATATGATGTATAACCAATTATGACGCTTCAAGATTGATATTATTAATTAAGCAATAAAATTAATCAATGACTAATGACTCTCGCGAAACTACTTGCATAATCAGCATAATATAACGTTCCCACTGCTAAAGGCTTCTACAAACAGACGCGATATAATCGCGCGCGACACAAAGGCATCGCTCGTTGCGCGACTTGCGGTGCCTTTGTGTCGCGTATCGTGTCGCGCCTGTTTGAAGGAGCCTTAAGACACAGGCCTCCTCTCTGTGAGATGGAGTGGGCCACGCGGGCCAGTGCGAGTTGGTACATGTCACATGTCTTCGAATTTCTGGTTCCAGGACATGTCAGTTTCCTCACCATTTTGAGAGCAGTGGTGATGAAATAATTTACATAGTACCTACACACAAGTAAAGTGCCTGCTTGACAACTCCTAAGTGGCGCCGAAAGTATTTAATTTATTTTTCACTGCTCTTGTTCAAAAAGATCGTCAATGTAGCGTACCAGAGCGAGGAAAAATTGCATATTTATCTCTAGGGGAAAAAGTTTTATTTTTATTTTTGTCTGTTACCAACGAGTCTACAAAAACGAAAAAGTCTTCATTCATAAGTAGAATAATCATGAATAAAGACTCGACATAATACTGTTTTATAAAAAAAGGCTTTTTTTTTTAAATGGAACTAAAAACGGCGATTTCTTCGGTAGATTGCGTGCATGCATTGCAGCTACAGAAGAAATAAAGACATTGGCGCGAAATCTTTAAAAAAATTCTCTAATTGCAAATTGATTTGGTGACCGTAATTTATTTTTAATATCGTATTTGTTTATTTTATTTTCTCGCAATCGTAGTGAAAAGTAGAGTGTAACACACGGCGCTAAAAACCCATTATAACTCGGTCTCTATTTACTTCTCGTTAAAGCTCGGGAGTAAAACTACCTCGTATATAATGAATCATTTTACCCCCTTGTATAACAATATATTATTAAATTTAGTATAAAATGAATTATCGGTTTCTTAATCGGTTAATTATTCATTATAAATCCTGCGTAAATGTTTAAAAAGGCAGTAAGGAACTTTACTTTGTGGAGCTCGGAAGCAGTATTTAAATTGTATTAAAAAAAGATAAAGATAATTTACCTTATCCCTATAAATATTTTTTTCTTTATCATTTAATACGGTAGACAAATACGTAAGTCACTGCCCCGCTGGTCTCGTAGACGGATAAAGTGTTATTGGTTGTTATTTTTCCATTAGGAATGTCCCAGTAACAGCCCTGAGTTTGGAAGTGTGATACCCCCCCCGTGCCTCGGATAGCACGTAAAGGCTCCTACAAACAGGCGCGACGCGCGACGCGAATCGCGCGCGACACAAAGGCCCCGCTCGTTGCGCGACTTGCGGTGCCTTTGTGTCGCGTGTCGCGTCGCGCCTGTGTGTACGAGCCTTAAAGCCGTTGGTCCTGCGCCTGATCTCTCCCCGGTCGTGTCGGAATCCCGTCCCATCGGACTATGAGAGTTAAGGAACAGAGAGTGCACATGTGTTTACGCACACACTTGCGCACTATAATATCTCCTGCATACCCGGCTAATCTCCGTTGAGATTGGCCACCGTGAATTGGTCGGGAGCAAATAAAAAAATAGGTAAGTCTAATAACCAAGAAAAACGCGTGAAAAACATTTTCCATTTGTGTATGCATAAATGGATGGTATGTATGCATATGAAAATGGAAAGTAGTCGTTGTAAGGGATGATTTTACCAAAGTCAGATAATCTTTTATCCGTGGAATAAAATTCACTTCTGACAGTTCTAGTATGGAAAAACTGTCAAAAATTTATTCTCAGGATAAGACTTATTCTAGGTATAAAAAATGGGTGGAATTTGCCCTAAGTATATCCATAAATTACTTTTAACACTATCAACCAAGTAATTGCTTTGACAACCCATAGGTACCAACCTATGCTTAGGGTTGTCTAATTTATACTATTTATATCCCACACTTCCCCACTCATGGTACCAGCACAAATATCATGGGGTTTTAGTCGAGCGAGTCAAGTGTACGATAGAACCATAGAGGGTTCCATCCAGACGAGGGCCTCCATACGGATTTCATCAGGGAATAGAAAGGTTCCAACGACCTACTATCTCCACAGAAGTTCAATCACAGGAAACGAAGTAGCGACGCAAAACACAAAACAAATAAAACAAAAATAATTCCTAATCACTATCTGATCGATATTTTATCGTTATAGGTTTAAGAATAACAACATAGACAATTACGTAGGTGATAATGACTGGAAAACACATTAGACGGCGGCTTTCATATAAGAATGAACGTTTTGTGATTATTGATAAACACAATCTTTAGTATACGTCATTATTGTATAAATGTATTCCACTCTCACTTTTCTATTTACAGTGAAACTAGTTTTTTATACGCCTTTAAGTAGTGTGTTTCCTGCCATCCTGATGGCTAGCTATACTTTCTCGTTCTTACTCTCATCCCCACACAACGCGACATCTAAATGTAATGCGTAGATATTAAGTAGGTAACAAGCGCAAAAAAAAATAATAGCCACTAAGCAATCAGCAGTGCTATTATGTAAAAATCTCACCGTGAAAATTTAGGTGAAGTGAGCGTGGAGTGAGCTGTCAATAGTGTCAATTCCTAGCAAAAACAAACTCACTTCACCTAAGTTTACACGGTGAGATTTTTACAGAATAGCATTACAGAAAAGTTACGACACCATTTTCTGGATGCATAATGCTTAGATAACTCATGGTGCACTCCATTGACGATAATCAAAGTCATCGTGACATATTTTGAGGCGATCATTATCGACTGGTCGAAATTTCAGACGATGCAAGTCATTTGTTGCTTCAATTTGATTGTATGCCACAGGCCAAAAACTTGCATCTCGTAAATGAGACTTAAGTACAGACTTAAGTCTCATTTACGAGATGCAAGTTTTTTGCAAGATGGTTTCCAAGAATGAGCGAACGCTAGACAGCTACCGTTCGCTCATTCTTGGAAACCAACTCATTGCATCAGTGACTTGGAGACGACTTTGCAACAATGAGGATTTGAATTGAATCAGTAACCTTTACATAGAATTAGAATAAATCTTTTTACAAGGCCATTTTACACGCTTACGTAAGCTCAGTAATGCATGTGGTGTACGCAAGAAGATTCCGTATTTACGAGAAATCATGAAAGATTTCCCGAAAACTCAAAACAAGATGTAGAGGCAGGCTCAATTTTGAGAAACCATAAACTGAGTTTAGTGTTTTCGTCAAAGTATTAAGTCGTTAGTTGTAGTAACCTAAGACGAATAAAAGAAGCGCTGGACTTTGCACTTTACAGAGCTTTATCCTGTTTTAGAAAACGTAGCATTTGACGAAAAAACAGCGTGTTAATGAAAAACTCGTTAGAAAGAAGATTCGCAAAGCACGAGACAGAAGATTGGTAGAAATAAGAAAGAAGAAAAGAGGCTATCTGTAGCGATGAGTTCCGGCTACCTGTGAATAATGATGACGATGATTTTAAAATTGGATGCCTTCATTTTCTAAGTGATGCATCAATATTTAGTTTTCATTCATTTCAAGCCAGGCCAGCCAGTACTAACATATTTTTGTGTGACAGGCATCGACGTATAGTCTGGTAGTTGGGGAACGTTTGCCAAATGCTAAGATTAGTCATTTGACGTACTTACAGCATCGGTACCACGCCCACGTAGTATGAGGGACTGAAGGGATTACCTACTGTCAGAAGATGGACAGCATCCACTATGTAAGAACTGTAACGTTATTCAACTGTTACCAATCAGTTCGCTATGTGCAGTGAATACGGAGGAGTACGTGAGACGAATGCCAAGAATAATGCTCTTGAAAGATGTGCTGCAATATCATTATTTTCTCTTAATGCCATTCATGTCGTCCATTCCCGTTTACAATCTTTAGTGATTTGCAAATCATCGAATTCTACGTTCAAAGTAAGGAAGAAGACTAGTAAAACTGTTTATAGACAAGGAGTTTGGTCAGTCTTCTTCTTCATCGTACCTATCGATGATTCCAATTATAAGTTTTAAATAGGCTTCGACTAGAATTCGGCCACTTCGACAGCGTGATCGTTGGTCTTGCAAAGGTCTTCTATAGTGCAGCGAGTCTATTCTGTAAAATTCTCACTGTTAAAACATAAGTGAAGTGAGCTGTCAATAGAGTCACCTAGCATCAGGTGAAACGACGTCTCGCTTCAAGCTGACTTCACTTATGTTTGAGATTTTTACAGAATATATTGGCTGGTGTTATTGAACAGAGAGCACAACAAGAGGTGAGGTATCGTTTGCGATGTTGCTGGCGATGGTGGCCATAGTCGCTTTGGTCAGTGATAGATAGGTTCTCCCGTCTTGAAAAGAATCTGCTATTTCACGAAGCAACACATTCCAATAATATATAATTTACATGCAATGTAATGAAAATTTTCCTCTACCATTTGATAATTGTATTTATAATGCAAACTACGGTCCCACGCTATATAAAATAAAGGTCACGGCTTGAAAGACTGATCATGCAAATTATAATAATACTAGTATTTGTTATATGATACCATTTGTTTCCACAGTATGTAAATTGATAATGTTTATTGCGTTATAGAAGTAGGAAAAATACAGAGGAAATATCAGCGATCAGGGGCCCTAAAAATACCACTTTGGCAGAATCATAAAAGGATAACATTATGAATCATAATATGGCGAAGACAGTCCGTGTTTTTCTTTTTTCGCTGCACTACGTAGGTATAATCAAAGAGATTGGCATTAGATTTGGATTGGAATGATTGGCATTTTAGCACAGAAAAAAAATAACTGAAAAATCCTTCACCAACGGGATTTGATACGATTAACTTAACAGGTCTTTTTAGGCCCCCAGTTCTAACAGGGTAAAAGGCAACTGATAGCTATGGCTGCCTATTTGGCTATGGTGATAAATAAAATGATACCCGAAAACCAAAATGAACGCAATACTGAAAATTGTATTTTTCAAGATATTTAAAGCTATCGTGACAGTAAACGCGAGTATAAAGAAACGAAAATTGGCAATGAGGGATATAAATCCATAATGCCTTGCTAGAATTTGACTATTTTGCATGATCAACTATAGTTTATATAATACCTACATAAATAGCGGATAGCACATGGAAAATACCTTACTGAGAACAACAATATGTAAATATTTACACATTCGTTTATTTATTTACGCAATTAAGTGTAAACGACTTCCGTTTGTTTCATTGTTTCTTTAATGATTTCTGAACATTGTTGTTTTATGGCCATTCCTCCAGAAATGCATGGTTACGTATCTACCGAAGATTGAGAAAATTTCCATGGCAATTTTCATCTTCAGTAGGACAAATAATAAGATCACTATAATTATGCTTCCGTACATAGCCTTGTAGTATGTAGGGTCAATTTGAATAAGCTAGCAAAACTCCGCATACGTGATGGGTACCTATCGATATCTAAATATGATCAAATAAAGAAAATAATTTGATGACTTTTTTTTGGGGTCATCAACCGCAGGCAGTTTAGTCACTTGAAATATCAGTTTAAAAAACCAGGTTTCCCTGTGTAAACTTCACAGAAGTGGTGGTGGGATATCTAAACACGATAAAATAAAACATAACAACTGATTTTCATAAGCTCATAAGTACTTCAAATTAATTTGGTCACAATCAGCGTTCGTTGACCCAAAAAAAAAAGATTTATTTGAACCTGTATACAAGCAACAAATTAATTAAGAAGTTGCAATAATAACCACTCAAGACTCAATAACTGATGATCGCAAACTGTTAATAGATATGATATTGAAGACAGCTATAAGTATGAATGGGCAGATACACCCGTAAACAGCTATTGATCTTGAAAGCTAAATTAACGCCAAGGTTGTTTGGGAAGATCATCTATGTTCCTAATTATAGCCGTCTTAATATAGACTAGGCGTTGGCGAATTTGCTGCATCCAGATAAATTACTCTTGCAAAGTTTTGCGCTACATTTTTGAAAGAGAAATGGCTATGATTTATGATTGTGCATCACTGGCTTTTATTATGTTATCTTTCCTCCGAGATTTCACTGGATATCTATCAAAATATAGCTCAGCTTTGATACAGTATGAGACGTGATTGCTAAGGATACTATAAAATCGTCCCAATATATTTTATAGAATGGTGATGTTATTTATAAATAATGGTGAAATAGTGTCAGCTGGATTCGGTTTAGATTGTATTGGAGTTAATATAGTAAATAGTATATGTGACAGTTGATTTCCAGTCTCAACAAAAACTATCACAGGATAAGAACTATATCATGCTGATCAACAATCATCATTATCGTCAGTTACAACTTCAGGAGCATACTTTCTTTGTCCAACTGCCAATCTGATGAAAAATGTTGGGGACTCACTTTGGTTCACTTTTTAGATCAAGACTACTCAGGACTAGTTTTGTTTGGTTTGTCTGTTGAGTATTCAATTTCTATTCTATAAAATAGAGCCCTCATCATCATCGTAAATGACAAGGTGTATTTGTGCAACAGCACTTTACCTATCATATCAGCCTACGGAGAATACAGATATAGCTTATTTACTCTCTTCATAATGACTTTCGTCGTCATAAATCAAGAAATTCTGATTATATCATGTATTTACTAACAGCTATTGGCGTATACTTAAGTTCTATAAACGGCTATTAATGTCGTGTGTTATCCACTTTATCGCAATTATGACAATTTGCCATTTACCGAGATCAGAAGTTAATTGCAACAGCTACGTTACGTACTACGTAATCGATGCAATCGAACGTCGTTTGACGTTGGAGTTGGACACAAAGAGAAAAGTTTATCAACCGTTTCCTATGACGATGGAAGGTCGTTATTATTCCGAGAATTATTATTTCCATTCTCATTTCTACTTATTAGATTTTATTATTATTGCTTTTAATTTCATGTTTGTTCAAGATTTTTGTTGTAGATACCAATACATTTTCTCAAACATTCACACTGAAACAGTGTTTAAATAGGTATAGGTATTTCACCACGAAAGATTTTTCGACGTATTATTAACGTAAACAAGATTTCCACATAAAATATCGATAGCAAAAGTCTTAGCGTTATCGCAGATAGTAAACTTTCTCCAATTCCTAGTGATAAAGTCGACGACAGAAGTAAAAACATCCGTCGTCTAAAATGTTTATCTCTTACAAGTCACGATAACAAGCATACAGCGCCAGTATTTCCTGAATATCCCTTCTTCTATTAATAACACATAGTTAAACCCACTGTTTACCTGAACGACTTGATTTATACCTATCGAAAACACCAAAGTAAATTCGCGATCCACACTGAAGGCGGAAACAATATTTTTCTCCTTTTTCTTCGAGAGCTCGCCCGAACTCAGGTGTTATGGTAAATGTTTTCGTCGGATTAAATCTGTTTATTTGGACGATTAATACAGTTTTTCATGTAATCGCACACGACTTATCGGCACGGGTTCAGAGCGCAATTGCGTCAGATAAACACGCCTGAACAACAACTGATAAAGACAATAGTCCTCGCTCTTATGCAACTAGATAACGTTGGCTGAGCATTAACCCTAGTACATATTATTATGATCTCTATACTTTCATTATACGGCACATAATCAGCTGGAACTGCGACGATAAACACTTTTACAGAGTATAGAGCACGCTGGCTCACAGCTGTGTAATGTGTATGCCATTTACATAATCTGGCCGAAGCGAAACCGGCTGTGAGGACTATTGGTAATCAATTTTCAATCAAATTACAAAGAAATAGAGTACACTTTGTATTATTTGCTACAAAGGCATATGTTTCCTTTGATTAGCGCGTGCAAACAGTTGCAGAGTCGACATATAGAAACAACTTCCGCGGCAATAAGTGAGTTTCTACTTGATAGGTACACGACGATGGCTGGCATTTAAGATTTACCACACACATCTGTGAACTGGGGAAAATCATTTTAAATTACTATTTGTGTCGATTTCTAGATATTACACTACGTGAAAAATGACGTGGTTTGTTTACGTATCACCATCATAAAAATTTGATGAACACACAATTGTCTAACGTAAATCACGGCATTAAATAGGAGAATGTCTTTTCCGGTGTTTCAAAAACATTGCACGATTCCACACCATCATAACAACAATTTAGAAAAGAAGTTGAAAATACCGTATTCACATGAGATATACCTACTAGTTACAACTGTGGTCACTCACCTAAGTTTTATGAGAAACATTTTCTCACAGCCAAAAACAGAATATTTTCGCGCACCAGTTGCCGATGGCACACGTCAAGGAAGCAGAGAGATATCAACTATAATGAGGACACACGCGGAATACATTAATGGAGATACGATCGTGCCGAGAATTGATACAATTGGAAGAAACAAGCTTGAAACATAATACATATAGGTATATGAATCTTTAAGCACAAAGATTGGATGCGATGTTCATGATTTGTTTTGCTCTCTGTCTAATTTCAATTGGTCTACAGTGTTGACCAATTGAAAAGGTTCTTGCCTTGATGTAGAGTGTAGATTCTAGACAGCAAGGCAATAACCTTTTCTTATTCTGTTACTTAGGTTTTGGGATATATCATCTTGAATGAATTAGAAGAGAATTTGAAGAAGAGTGTTTTATTATCTGATGCAGTTCATAAAATAATTTTGTACGTTTATAGTATCCATTTCAAGGAACTCTTCTTGTAAATTGATACTTCTACTCTCGGCAACTTTGTTGAATAAAATAGTGAAGTGAAAAAGGAAGAGAAAATTTTAAAACTCACACGAAGGTGAATAATAATTTTTCAGATTCGACCAAAATAGGAAATAAAAAGGCATGTTCCGTCCAAACGCTATAAAGCATGAACACACGAATCGATCATTATTTTGAATAACCGATTCTCCGCGCCCGATTCGACACGGAAATAAAAACAAAGATATTTATAATGCACACGCGAAATGTCAATGAACGTAGGGCTGCAGCTTGTGCCAAGAATGCGCTAATTAAGACATGTAAGAAACCGTTTCACGCCAACGTATTGACCTATGGAAACACGCGAAGACGATAACGATTATGAATATTATCGATTCATTGGAATATGTGGTTCTATTGGAGAAATTGAGAAACCAATTCCGATAAATGAAGTAACTGTTATTGCTGACATGGTTAATAAAGATTAAGTATAACCAAAAGAACTGAATTCTAACATTCAAAATTGACCAAGTATATGTACAACGGCAGATTAAAAAAATAAACAGTTAACTTAAGACTTAAACGCATAAATCACTTATGAATTCACAAGAAAGGCAAAGACCTTTTAAAATAAACTCTCAACGACCGACTTTCGTGCTATATTTAGCACCAAAACAGATACATTTGAAATTATACCGTTTAAATCATCAAGAGTTACTCTGAGTTGGACGATCTGCGTATATACGGCTTCCGGCTGAGAGTTAGTGTTATGAGGATGGGCAGGCGCATCCTCCTGTGCACCACTAACAAGATAGTTACTGCCATTACCAATGAGTTTACCAAGCGTGATGATTATGACTACAACAAGACCTTTAGGTGGGGTTCCTTTAGAAGGTCCATGTTTTGACCTGATTAAAGCGAAGGTGGTGGGAATGGTTTGCCTCCTATGCTGAAAGGACTGGCTCTTTGCAAGGAATAGAATTTTGCAAAGGGAGAGGGAAGTCGAAGGGAGGGGGACTCTGCAGTAGGACGATACAGATAAAATAGATGTTCTGCAGAGGGTATAAACGGGCTAATTGATGATGTTTGCAGATTTATCAAATGATCGTGGGCAACATAATGATAATAATGATGAAGATGAGAAGTTTGAAAAGGGAGGAGTCCTTTACCCTACTGTGGGACCACACAGAATAAGATAGATGTTCTGCAGTGAATATTAACGCGCTAATTGATCAGATTGGTCGTTAATTAAGGCAGAAGGAGGGTTATGTTTTTCGATTTTATGTATGTATTTATTTGGTACGCTCTGTAGCCTAAACGGCTTGATCGATTTCAGCTGGAGAGGTGCCGTTAGATTCGTCTTAATTGTGTGATACTGGGTATATCAAAATTGAAAAAAAATTGAAATAGCCGATTTTTGGAGCCAGATTGTCTTCAAATATTTTTGAAGTGAAAACTTCTTTAGCGGCGCTGTGTACTTTTTTTGGAATGGGTAAAAACTTCTAAATTCGCGTCAGGTCACGTGACCCTGATCGAAAATTCGTAACACGTAAAACGTAAGACAGCGCCATCTATGCACATCGGGAAGAACTACGAGGGCCTCGCGTACTAACTACGTAGTTCATCCAACAACGACGAGCGCGTTGTTGAGGACAGCGCCATCTATGCACATCGGGAAGAACTACGAGGGCCTCGCGTACTAACTACGTAGGCCTCGCGTACTAACTACGTAGTTCATCCAACAACGACGAGATGGCGCTGAACCACGGATATATAACTGACGACGAGCAAATCTGAATAAATTCCTTTCACGAGAAGAATAAACCAGTCACTTTGGTCATCATACCTGATTTGCAAAAAACCCTATAAAATAAGGAACACACCTTAACACGCGTGTTTTGTTTATAAGACGATTCACAAAATACACTCGTAATTGTTCAAGTTTTCACTTCTGTCGGCACTACCGGAGTGCCAGTGTTTTTTTTTTTTTTTCTCAAAACCTATCGAGTGTGGTGTCAAAATAAAGGGTTTAAAAAGGTGATTACACAAATATATTATACAACTTACATGGTTAAAAGTAATTCGAAGTGACAAATCGTAAAAAAACACGTACCAAGAACTAAATCGTTTGCGAAATCTTTCAATTTTGTAAACTAAAAAGTTGAAAATTAAAAAAATGTTGGAAGCAGGCGGGACCCATACCATTTTTATTATATGTATTTTCAAATTCAAATGGGTCCCGCCTGCTTCCAACTTTTATTTAATTTAAAATGGACTTGTTTTTTTACCGCAGTCGGGTTTTTATTTTTTTAAATTTTTTTTTTTTTTGGACTGATAAATAACCTTTTTAAGTATGTTTGTGTACCGTTTTTATTATATATAAAATAGCTAACGATGTTAACATTCGGCCGATAAAAATTATTACGATGATTCTTAGACAAACTGCGCAGTGTAATAATTTGAGTGGATACAAAACAAGGTATGGAAATAGATTTCGCAATAACAATAATAATTTTATCATAATATGAGAATGTTTGCTTTTTTACTTGTATCCGAATACTGCCAACTATGCAGAGATTGTTTATTTTTGCATACCAGTTTTTTGTCTGTGTTTTTCCTCCTAAATGTCTGAACTTATTCGGCTAATAGACTATAGTAGTTTTAAAATTATAAATAATTATAAATAAACATTAATTAGGAATATTAAACGCCGATTTAGACACTACTGGCCTATATAACTGGTTGCTCAAAGTTTTGTGGCAATGGCGTCACGCTTGGACTGACTTCGTTAAATTAACAGTCACTAAGTGGTAAACTTATAAATCCAATATGGCCGGTTTTAATCCTAAACCAATGCTTCTAACATGAGCGGTGCTCATTAAAGCACCATTATAGTTAGGAACCATTATAGTTTCCTTACGTCCAGTCCAGCCAGATATACTATATTCCTTTTATTTTAACGTCTCTGAAATTTTAATGTTATTATGCTAAAATATGGATCAAAAGAAAAAACTTCTTTGAAACCAAAAGTGTTCGCGTCACAGTGGTAATTTGCAAGAATATGACAGCTGAGTTATTTCGGCAAGTATGTGTGTTCATAACGGATTTAAATACATATTAAAACTGTATAATATGGAGATAAACAACCTTGTAACTTGACCTCTCAAGTCTAAAGTATTTAAATAATTAACTCTTTAGTGTTTCGCAATGTTTGTTTTCTCGATGGGTCATCTGTGGAGAGGTTTGGTAATTACGGGACAGATTGTGAATCTATTTTCATTGAAAAAAACTACCTTCGGAAGTCTGGACTTCGCAAAACTCGAAGCACAGCGAATTACAGACCTACATAAATTCACGCCTTCTTCCCTTGGGGGAAAGCAGAAATACAGAATGCCCCTTGCTAGGATCCTTACATACTCCCTTTGCCTCGTTTACGTTCATACATCTGGTCATATACGGACCAAGAATTATGTCACAATTTAGTCGGATCCAGCACTTCACTTGACAAGCTGCCGCAAGCTATATTTGATTGATTGACTGACTGATTAAAAAGCACTTTGATTCCAAACCTTGCTAATCCTGTCGTCCTGTCAGTCATGAGTCTGACTTCCTTTATGGCTTCATCCTGATCACCGTTAAAGGACTTGACTTTGACGTTTGACATCAGCAACAGGTGCAGCTAATGTAGAATATTAAATGACAGGTAAAGTACTTGCTGATATTTATCTACTACATACACGCAATGAGCCGAAAGCCGAGAAAGATGAACGTGAAAAAACAGATAACAATTTACACAATCGTACAAGAATTTTAGATACAGCAGAGGACTGTTCGTCATTAGCCTGTTATATGTAGTAGGCTGATGACGATGATGATGAAAAGGACAGGACAGAGGCGAAGGAAGTTCACTATATCACTAATGAAAGAGGTACTTTCATTATTATACAGGCTGGCAGTGACATCGACGCTCATACTGAAACCATGAATGTAGCACATGATTCTAGACTCCGGAGTAGCGTAGAAATTTTTCGACGTATGGAACTTAAAAAAAAACCAACGACAATTTTCAACGCAGGAGGGGTTCAGAATCATGTACTGAATCCATGGTCCTATAGAATCCTATAGATTTTGCATCAGTGTGGCCATGTATCTAATACAATTTGAATTAATCCATCAATCATGGTTACTGATCTATCAATACGTAGAGGATTATGGCTCCCACATTCGATTAATACCTATTTTCAGCACATAGGACCATCAATATTTGTATTCATGTCTGCTGGCATGTTGTTTTGCTTACATGAGTAGAATATTAAGCACTCTACATAATATGTGTCTTTTTATTTGTTGAGTATTAAATATCGTTGTTTATTTATTGTCTTTTTATTTTAGTCTTAGCTATTTTACTAAGGTTATTATATTATTTTGGGAATAAAGTGCTTATTTCTGCTCTTTTTCTTTTTGACGCAGTCAACCGTTATTTCATTAAGTACGCATGATAATTATTCCAAAGTTTTTAAATTTATTTACTGTAATTTTAGTTTCTATCTTCTAACTAATTTAGGTTACTTGTAGTAGTAATGGTGTTTTTGTTAAAGCTTCTAAACATTTTGTAACTAGTGTTTCTCAGATAAGTACATTTTTTGTTGTCTGTGGGAAATATTTCGCGTCGCTAGTCTGTCAGCCATATGCCAAGCCAATGTTCTGTCACAAAGGCTTAGGAAACTCAAAGTTTATTAAAGTCATCTTTCACTCAATTTGGTCCTAATCGAGCGTGAATGAGGGACCAAGGTTAAGGTTTTGCTACCATTTAGAACACGGCGAAAATATTGTTGTTTTACGCTAAAAGTAAACTACACTCGCGAGCAACCAAATCGACTCAAGCCTTGACGGCGCACATATACATTGATTTTCCTAAAACGATAAATGGTAATTATAAAAGTGATATGTCATTCGAAAGCTGAAGAATTATGCTTTCAATTGACATCAATACCTTAAAAAAAAACTCAGCGCTGATTTATTGACGCATTTTAATTAGCCGTCAGCGTAAATTACCTCATTAGGAATTCGCGACTTGCGCTACGTGATCCCGCTATAAAACCCCTCCACATCCGGTTTACCTTATCAGTCGCTTGTTACAAGTTGACCGGTACACATCTCCGTAAATTGCATTCCTTGTTTTCGCTAACCCATGGATACCACACCAGAAGAAGCCGCTCAAGTTGTTGCCTTGTTGCAACAAGGGTTAAGTCAGCGAACAGTCTCTGCCCAGCTCTACTTGAGCCAGTCTTCTGTATCCCGAATATACAGACGGTTCCAAGAGACTGGTGCCTTTAATCGGAGACCAAGAACGAGCCGCCACTGATGCACTTCAGAGAGAGACGACCGCTTCATTGTCTCAAACTCGCTACGCAATCGATACCCTACGGGCGTTGATGTGCAGCAAGAACTGAGACGTGTACGACAAGTGGCTGTCAGCGAGTGGACAGTGAGAAGACCCTTGAAGGAAGCCAGCTTGATGCCAAAAAGACCTGCGACGGGCCCTAAATTGACTGCAGGCCACCGACAAGCGCGCCTTCAATTTGCTCGAGAGCATCTCTATTGGAGCGTAGCGCAATGGCGATCGGTCCTGTTTACTGATGAGTGCAGAATGTTTCTGCATGGCAGTGATAGGAGAGGCCGAGTCTACAGGCGTCCGGGGGAACGATTTTCCCAATGTTGTTTCGCTGAAACAGTGGCATATGGCGGCGGTTCCTGCATGATGTGGGCTGATATTTCTTTAGAGGGAAAACCGAACTTGTTTTCGTGCCTGGGGGCGGCCGAGGAGGCGGGCTAACAGCTGATCGGTACATCACCGACATTCTACTCGATCATGTTGTGCCCTACGCAGGGTTTGCCGGTGAAGATTTCGTGTTAATGCACGACAATGCCCGCTGCCACACGGCACGAGTTACTCAACAGTTTCTGGAAGAGGTCGAATTACGCACGATGGACTGGCCTGCGCTCAGTCCTGACATGAATCCCATCGAGCACTTATGGGTCGAGCTTAAAAGAAGAGTTCGGGCCAGGAATCCAGTCCCTTCAAGCGTATACGAGCTAAAGACAGCATTATTAGAGGAGTGGGACGGCAGTACTCAAGAAAATGTCAAAAAATTGATAAGGTCAATGAAAAACAGACTGCAGGCTGTAATTAGGGCTAGAGGGGGCAATACAAAGTATTGATTTAAATAAATTAATTTTATTTTTAACATTTTTTTATTTAATTTGGAAAATACGAGACCCATACCGTTTTTCCTAAATTCCCGTTTTTCCTACTCTTGCGTTCAGACATCATTTATTTCAAAAATGATGGATGAATTTTGATGATAATAATATCAAATTAAAGCTGACATCTTAAGCTTTCGAATGACATATGATTTTTATAATTTTCATTTATAATTTTAGTTGTATCAATGTATGTGTGCGCCGATAAGGCTTGAGTCGATTTGGTTGCTCGCGAGTGTATATTTCAACATAGAATAGACGAATTTTATAATAGTTTTAGTATTTCGCTTTTTTTTATTTAATAATTAGCATCTCCTTTGAGTGAGGCTCGTGGCTAAATGGCAACAGCTGCACGGAAGGTTCGTTCGACCGAAGGTTAAGCTACGCTTGCCGCGGTCGATTCGTCGATGGGTGATCATCGGTTACATATCGAGACCCCTCCGTGTCTCGGAAAGCACGTTAAAAACACGCGTTAGTCCCGGCTTTCATTCGTAGATCTATCATTTTCACGGATAGTCAAAACCCCAGAAGTCTGGCAAGTGGTCTTACCAAGAGGTATCGTGTTAGCCAGTAACTGGGTTGTTGAGGTCAGATAGGCAGTCGCTCCATGTAGAATAGTGATATTCAGTTGCATCCGTTTAGACTGGACGTCGACCCCAACATAATTGGGAAAAGGCTGGACAGATTGACATTGAGTCATACCAGAGAGAATCTATTAATATATCTTTTTTTGCCAGTCAGGTTTAGGCCAAGTTATCATCGGTTAGATACCGTAAAGGTTAAGATTGATTAGGCTTAACGAGAATATAGACCCGAATTGAGATGCTCCAATTCGTAACGAGATGAGTCGATTACTTTATGGATTCTAATAGGCTTCTACGCGAAAATGGGAAAATAGTATGATAAAGGTATTCTAAGTAACCTTGGATTTCTGGTGATTAATAATGAACAAGCTATATGTTTATAATCAGCCTGTAACTTTCCTATCGCTGGGACACAAGCCTCCTCTCTGTGAGAGGGAATGGGCCGTAATACACCACGCGGGCAACAATGCAGGAAAAGACTGAATGAGTAAAAGCGAAGGCAAAGAACTATGGAAGTAGCTTGAGGAGGCCTTTACTCAAAATGAGGTTCATATCACTGGAAAAAATAGCTGTACTAACAATACTAATACTACTATACTACATTTGAATGGAAAAATAGGGAAAGATATGAAAATAAATAAGGCTTTATTATTATTATTATTACACCACGCAGGCCCAGTGCCGGTTGGTACACCGGACATACAGATGCAGCTGAATGCATCTGGTTAGATTGGAAGTCGATAGTTGGGAAAAGGCTAGGCAGATGATGATACCGAGAGGTTATTGCGACTCAAAGAGCCTATCAAGCCCTGAATTCTTATCTAGAATTCCCAACAAACATTTACAGCACTTTTTCTGTGTTATATCCTTGTCCTAATATTTGTCTATTTTATTTTCCTCGTCGACATCCTCTACCCGTAACTATAAGTCTATAATATGAACTCTCAATTACGCGATAGCCCAGTTACATTAATCGTGTGTGATAACGTTATCAGACTATCACGGGGCAATATCGTGATAGTGATATGGGAAAAGTCTTTCATTATAATGATATTGAATAATTCTGTTTTATAAACAGTTATGCAGTTCGGTACCTACTGTGAAGTTGTTTTGTTGGAAATGGTGATAATGAAACCTTCTATGTCTATTAGATACATAGTATAGTAATGAAGTCAAAACTGTACATTGACATAATTATATGAAAAAAAAATATTCCAAAAAAAGTGGTGCTAGTAATATAGTTTTTAGTATGTTCCGGATTGGCGCAAAAACGGCTGAACGGATTTGGATGAATTTTTTAATCCCGGTAGTACGTGGCGTGGGATTTTTTTTTTCGACATACACTCCGATAAGGCTGCGGGCAAAAACTAGTTCTCAATAAACGAAATGATATTAAATTTGGTTAAAAATATTCAACTAAAGAGAAACTCAGAAATGAACAGGATGTGTCAGAAAAGAAAGTGTTCTTAACAGGCTTTCCAGTAATTGACATGGTCATAATTGGCAGTGACTCTGCAAGATTGGTTTTGCAGATTGGATATCACGATGATCCTACAAAGGAAAGTAAAACAACTACAATATAAAACATCGCTATAGCCATTGAACAAGTAACAAAGAACATTCGCTCCAGCCTATATCAATAAAGGGTCACATCATGGCGCACCTTATCTCCATACTTTCATGTTCCTCTGGTCATATTCATAGCAATAACAGTAGAAAACCAGCAGAGATCTCTTTGTGAAAGAAACCAATGTACCGTATGGGTGGCCTTCCAAACGATTGGCCATTCATGCAATACCCGTCCACAATGGTTGATCCTGGCTCAATTTCGTCGTACATTGGCAATTTAGTAGGGGTTTGAACTAGGTTCATTCATACAAAGTTAGCGATGGATGTCAAACGTCTGTCACTGGTACTTTTTACGCCAAAGCCATCAAACTCCAAGGAAGTGGATTGACCTCCAAGTTTTTATTTTAATCTTGTGTGATGTGTATTTATAAATGTTGATTTAGTATTTGGCGTGGTTGTGATAAAATGTACAGAGATTACTGAATGTGTGTGGAGGTTAGTTAGGTTGGGCATTGACCTGAATCTGACATTTTGTAGATAGATATCAGCAGTTGAAAAAGGGTGTCAATATGGGCCGTGGGACGAGCTATTAATACAGCATCGCTTTTGGGATTTCAAGGTAACTTAGGATCAGGGATTTATGCATTTTCGTGTATGTGTTATGAAGAAAATTACCGAGGATAAGATAAGGTATGAAATGATGCAAGATAGCTCTTTCGATGTGGCCTTAACACCACCTACTATTAGACTGCGCAGTGCTCCAACCTCAGAAAGACATACCTACCAAAACAAAAACACGTTACATGAGTCATCATCACAACTGCTCAAGATAAATAGCTCTAAAACGTAATTAATAACATAAAGTACAAAGAACCGTTACGCAGTTGTTGTTAAAACTGTTACAACGTATGTTTACAGAAGTGATTAAGGGTTATCTATCTAGAATTGTAGGTCTTAGGTTCAAACCTAGATAGGCGCTTTACTTTGTGTAAATTATTTCATCACCACTGCTCTCAAAACGGCGAAGGAAAACATCGTGAGGAAACCGGCATGTCCTAGAACCAAAAATTCGAAGACATGTGACATCTACCAACCCGCACTGGGTCCGCGTGGTGGATTATGGCCCACTCCCTCTCCAAGAGAGGAGGCCTGTGTCCCAGCAGTGGGAACATTATAGGCTCATTATGTTGATATATGATATCTATCAGGCCACGTGTGGAGCTGAATGTGGAACATTCGCGAAATAGGACAGAGACAACGATGTTGTATATGTGATAGCATGAAAGATAGCCTGGTGCAGGTCAAGTTAGTAGAAGAGAGACAGAAAGCACGAATGATAAAGGGCACGATAAGTTAGAAGACAAAAATGGACAAGAAGGCCAAGACAAAGTGATATTCTGTCAGCGATAACGATGCTGGTAAAGTCAAAAAAGTATTTGATTGAAATAAGCTACCACTTTATGTCAATCATCTTGAAAGTCGTTGTAGTAATACGAAGCGGGTTGGAAGCGATTCCCAATTATCTAGGCCAAGGAATTACGGGTCGAACTGCAGCGTTTTAGCTCTTTTTGATCATGATTTTAGCGTTCATTTTTATGTGGTGTAAAAATGACGATCGTTAGTGTTGGATGTTGTTCTCTCATGTATGTCGGCACAAGCAAGGTTGGTCTAATGTAGTAATTTAGTATCGTCGTTAGTTGAAGATCTTTAAATCGACGCCCCCGAGCAATAAGTCGGTAATGTACTATTATGGACTTCTTGCTGTTATGGCAAATTTGGCATCTACGGACTGGATTACACCTTAGCAATTTTTTTGGTTTTTTCTAACGATAATTTACAAAGATATCATGACATCCGTTTTTATTGTTGGGAAATTTACAAACAAAATGATGTCGGCAAAAATACTGTTATAGGTCGGTACAAAGAAATATTTTATATTTTATTTTGGTAAGTAGCTTTTACTGGATTATTGGCGTAAATAATCTTCATAAGTTTTTTTGGTAAACTCTAAGAGGAAAGCATAATAATAGACCTAACAAAATGAACAATTGGTATATCAACACTGTTTCTACAATTATTTAATATTTCCACAATAACTGCGTACTAATACATTATTCATCATCTCTACGATAAAAAATAACTTGGTAAAAGTCCATAATTTAATGATATGACAAATTTACTGCAATAACTCTGTAAGTACTATTACTGTAATATTTAATTAACATAGTTTCAGGTATTATTTATTTTCTGAAATTGAAAGGTTTTGAATGTAAAGAATTTCATATTAATAGAACAGTTACACTTCACAAAAAATTAGCTTTCATTTGATATATCAATGACTTGAATATTCCCACTGGCTGAAAAGATATTCGACAAAAACAGTAAATCTTTTCTCCTGTAAAATTTGGATTTTTCGATTACCGACTTATTATTGCTTGGGAGCATCGAAATGCATCTCATGAAGTTTGATGTCACCATGTGTATAGTTATGGTTAATGTGAAATCTTGCACCTAATCTTTCTCAGTAGCGGCCCGGAGTTTGGATTTGCGCCCAGGGCTACATGGGACTTAAACATAACTGGCGAAATATGGGTATATAGGGGTGTACTAATATAGGTGTAACTCTGCCTACCCTTTCGGGAAATACAGGCGTGATGTTATATTTATTTTATATATTTATATGTTTATTTATTTTATATATGGCCTATTAATAATATTAAATATATTAATTTATAAATATAATACATAATTAAATTTTATTCCGTGGTATTGTACAAAGAATACAAAATTTTAATTAGATTATTGTTATTAAACGATAACGAAATTTTATATATTTATATGTATATTTATTATAATTATGTTTATTTTATATGTTATATAAACCATCTCTGAGGGCAGTAAAGATCTTTCAGTGTTCATTTTAGGTTTTTATAAGGGCAATAAAACATTTTAACGTCTGCATAAACTTTGGGGTCAATGTGATACAATGTTACTTTTGAAGAGATTTTCTACAACTTCGATTATTAATCTTTCGGCCGTTTTAGTAGCGGCGTGGTATTAACCTTTTTTTTTTTGAGAGTGGGAAGTCATCAAATGACCCCTCCCGCTCTGGGTGGAGGGGAAGGGAGTGTCAGAATCTTACTGACTAAGACCCACCCGTGTTCCTTCCTTAGCCCTTTATGTTCCGGGCCAGCGGCCGGTAACCCTTTCGGACAATCCCGCTGACCCGGCAGGCTTCGGCCCTAGCGGGCCTCTTCTCTGTTGCTGACATCTCTTTGAGGCGCGCGTGGAACCCGTACGCGCCGTCCGGCACGGGCCTGGCCCTGATCGGACGGTGAGCTACCCATTACTATCTAATAAATTATTGTGCGTACAAACCACGTGCAGTTGAGAAGGCAGAATTAGAGGTAAACGGTAAAAAAACCGGTTCTTACCATTAACTGACATTAAAATAATACTTGTATAATTGTGAAACCGGTACCGATTATTTCCTTATCTAGAAGTATAAAGTAAAAATAAAATATTAATTATCTGTGACGTATTTCTGACAACTATTATTTTATCTGACCGTGTTATGTGGTCAAAACAATAATGAGCTGGCATTTTTGAAAGAAATCTTTTTTTATAAATATAGGTATATTATGCTTACTGATAACAAGCGAAGTCAGGATTCCTGGTACGCGCAAAAATGTAATTACCTGAAAAAATAAACAATGAAATTAGTACAAAAGAATTATAATCCGAAACAATATTGATAACATAACAATACAAAATCTTTCGAACATAAAATATTATGAATTTTATGATAACGACTTAAAGTCGAAAGTCGTTTGCAGATGTGTCAGTTGGTCAGCTGATCGGATGACCACAAACAAACGACCGTGAACCCTTTGTTACAGCTGTTATGGATTATAGCCAAGACATTGTTTCACGGAGGTTTTCTGTGAATCTATGGTTTCGCGAGAATATTTATGTTGTTTGTGGTTCAATCGTCAATCGGCCAGTTTTATTATTTTTGTTGGCTTGACTTGACGTATTTTTCTTTGTTTAAATAATAAAAATTAAATTCTGTTCGTTGATAAGCGCATCACTTGAGAACGGGTGGACCGATTTGGCTATTTTTGTTTTAAAATGTTCGTAATATGTAGTCGAATTAGGTTTTATGGAAACAAAATTTGGAAAAGTTTACCGGAAATTTGGAAAATTCTGGAAAAACCGAAAGTGATTTTTTTCTATGGGATTTTGGTATGAACTCAAGACCTTATGAAACTTTGACAGTACCACGTCAGTCGGGTCAGATCAGCTAGTTAAAATAAATATGAATCTGATTTTAGAACCGGTTTATTGAGCTCCTATTATTATTAGAAAGACATCGTTTTTTTTTGCAAGGTCGGAGTAATGGTGCGATTATTTAGAATATTTTTATCAGATAAATATTTAGTTTAAAATAGGCATTGGTGATTTATTAAACTTTGTGTAAGTCAATTATTTCATCACCACTACTCTCAAAATGGTGAAGGAAAACATTGTGAGGAAACAGGCATGTCCTAGAACCAAAAATTCGAAGACATGTGACATCTACCAAACCGCACTGGGCCCGCGTGGTGGATTACGGCCCAATCCCTCTCACAAGCGTGATTTTCATTTTTATAAAATAAACTATCTTCTGCCCGCGACTTCGTCCGCGTGAAATTTCCATCCCGTTGCATCGCATCGCCTGCCCGTGCAATAACTTCGTTTTTGTTGTGACTTTTTCAAATCCGCCTCTATGACGACCCACTGACCCTTTTTTCTTTTTTCTCGGCTCCTAAGGGTACTGTTAAATACCTATATTTTATAATTATTAATAAATAAACTAAACTAAACCTATAGCCTTCCTCAAGAATGCGCCTGGTAGACCCATAGATTAGCGTGTTCAAAAAAATGTCAACTGTCTAGAGTTACCACGGTTCATGAGATACAGCCTCTCTGACAAACATAAAGACAGACGGACAGTTGAGTCTTAGTAATAGGGTCTCGTTTTTACCCTTTGGGTACAGAACACTAAAAAACAAAAAAACTTTCAGCTTTATTACTAGTATAGTACCTATGGATAAGATAATAGGTATCATAATAGAATAATGCCATCAAAGAGAAAGTGAAAGGACGATGTTCATTCGACTTTTTTCTATTTATAGAGAAACTTTTTCAACAAAATTGATTTGAACAACACCGAATTATTATGAATGAATTTAATGTAGGTATTAGACATGATTTATCATATCATATTTATCAACTTCGTCAAAGTTAAAGCCTTATTCCACAGCAAACGAGCGCCAATTACAATTCTATGCCTTTGACACACAAATTTAATTTTGACAAAAAATGTTAACATTTTTTAATAAGAAAATTCTCGAAATTAATTTGCATTAAATTCGCGTCAAGTATAAATAGCTTTCTAGAGCCCTTTGATCTATTTAAATGTGTTGCAAAGATGGAATTTTGAGAGCTTAGACTTCTAAGCATAGCTTATTAAGAATATTGGGTTAATATATTATTATAATTGGGTTCAAATTATTTTAAATAAATTATTGTTATTTATTAAAATATCAAATTATGAAATTACACACAATTTACACAATTATTTTTAAATTATTTTTTTGACATTTTCTTTTTCTATTCTATTCCGACATTAAAAAAGAAAACGTACTGCACAGTGCAGCTACCTCAGGCAACGTCTCGGTTAAGCGGTCGGCAATTCTGTAAAAATCTATATAAATAATCTATGTAAATACATATTTGTTACAGTCGCGAATGATATTTTAATCAACGTACAACCCACACACAGAGCTGCAAATATCGTAAGAAAATTTGAATTTCGCGGGCTACCTTAGCGCTTCCCCCTTAAGGGGCTTATACATGACCTAAAGCGCGGTCATTGTCGGACTGCATAGAAAAGAAAGAGAAGCACGATGACACAACGCTGGTAATTTATTGCAAAATATGAAGCAATTATTTAATTACAAAAAGTCGGTTGTTTGAACTAAAAAATGAATAGACTAGTATTTTAGTATGTTGCTTGTAGAATAATCTGACAAAAAATCAGAATGATTGTATGTACCTATATTAGTATGGTTTTTATTGTAAAAAGAAAGTTTTTTGAGGTATCTTCATGATTTTTTTCTATCGTATCAAATTACTTGTATTATGTTTTCAACACACTATTATTGTTTCTAAAACTTGCGTTTTTTTGCGTTTAGGTCCTGTAATCCCCTTAAACTCTATCAAATTCAAATCTGGACATTCGTGTGCAGAAGTCACACTTAGTTGACTACCTTCTTTACATAAACCATCGTCAAGCGAAGGTTTTCATGTCCGCTCTGAGTAAATTGAGTAAATAATAATAATCAGAGTTTATATATTTGTCGTCAGTAAAGCTCCGGCTAGAATGACGACCGGTAAAACCGGTTTGTTTCTAGGTCTCTAAGTCTTCCGCCTACTGCACGTGTATTACCGATAATACTATGACGAAATAATTCTTACTAATTGAAATAATAGTAAAATTTCATTGGAGTTGTCTAACACTTGTAATAATTTATTGTTGCAATTATAATTTATGTAATTTTTACTTCCAGTTGATTGTGATTATTACATACATTTTTGTGACGTTAATTAGTGTTATAAATTATATCACTGTATTTAATATGTCATTCAAATTATTTATTGATATTTTTTAGTTATTATTTTTACAAGCAGTGCCCCCCCGCGTTTGATCCCGTGGGAATATCAGGATAAAGAGTATCCTGTCTTAATCTTGGTTATTATAAACTATCTGTGTGCCAAACATCCAAATCCGTTCAGTAGTTTTTGAGTAACAAACGTCCATCCATCCTCACAAACTTTCGCGTTTATAATATTAGTAAGATTAATCAAGATACATAAATTTGAAAGTGAAGAAATGGAACCATCAGAAATTTTTTGTTGAATAGTGTGACATAGTAGTCAGCGAAATTAATTGCTCAGCAAACTGGTACCCTACATCAATTTGTCTTATTATTAGCCATTTCATACAACTGTCATGAGAGAGTTGTGATTTGAATATACGAACAATTTTAGTTGGTAAGTAGTCAATTTGTTTAACAATTAATTTCCTTGCCTTTACATTTCGATAGGTAAATCCACGTAGCATTTGCACGCCGCATGTGGAACTCACTAATGCACTAACAAAAACTACAGTGGAGGACAAGTCAATGAGTCTTAACATGAGCCAAAATAAATGTATTATTTGCAAGTAAATAAGTGTCACAGTTACTAATAGTTCGCGGGTCAATGACTTGACGACATTACGTTCATTGATAGGAATTTTTCAGCGGCGAGACGATGCGCGTCAAGTGGAGTTGTGAAGCACATCTAGGACTAGGTGTTGGCTAATGGAGTAAAGCTGTGACCGAATGGTGGCCAAGGTTACGCCAAAGAAAAAAGGGCCGTCCGTCGAGCTAGGCTTGACGATATCGTCAAAGTCGCGGGAAAACCTGGATGAGGGACCCACGGAACCGGAAGTATGGCAGAAGAAAGGGGAAGCCTATTCCAGAAGTGGGTGATGAAGACAATACTGGAGAAAATCTCTGTACAGACGCCAGCACATCAAGCTACTGCAATCTGTCAAATTTATTTAATAGATTATCAACTTTATCGCTAAAGCATAAGGTTCGAAGTTGGTTGGGAAAATTTTACAGTTTCGTGTAGCTTAATGTGTTGGCGTCTCTACCTTGGTGCCTATACAAAAACATAATATAATGGAACTAGAACTAGCTATAACCACTGATCGGTTTCATTTTGACAGTTCAACAGCATTCATTGCGTTATTTACGTGTTGAGCAGACAATTTGTTCGAACTTATGAATCAATGGATTAGCTATTTGCTTCAGATTCAGATTGATAGTGTGTTACGCAAGTAGGGTGCTGCCGCGGCCGGTCGATTCTGTAAAAATCTCACCGTGGAAACTTAGGTGATGTGAGTTTGTTTTTGTTAGGAATTTACACTATTGACAGCTCACTCCACGCTCACTTCACCTATGTTTTCACGGTGAGATTTTTACAGAATAACACCTCTGGACTTTATCCTATTCTTACTATAATCCTACTAATATAATTGTGACAGTTTGGGAAGATGTTTGGATGTTTGTTAGTCAATCACGCCTAAACCGTTGAACAGATTTGGATGACAATTGGCACATATAGGTAGAATATTTCCTGGATCAACACATAGGATACTTTTTATCCCGATATTCCCACGGGATCGAAACTTACGCGGGTGAAAGGGTACCTTTCATCCCGAAAAAAAGTGCTGTTCCCAAAGAAAACAGTAATAACGTTATTATGATAATAGATGGCGCCACGTGTCTTTCGAATCAAAAACAGAACAACGTCTGCCGGTTTAGCTAGTACCTAGTAAATATACGTAAGTCTGAAATAAAATCTCCAACTCGTCTTGAACAAGCGTGGTGATCAATGCTCGTGCCTTCTCTGTTTGGCAAGAGGCTTTTGCCCAGCAGTGGGACAATAATAGGCTGGGCAAAGGCCTAACAATAATATTATACCCATTAAAAGCCTTATAACATAACGCGCTAAGTCTATGGGCTATAGGGTAATTATTATATTATAATAATTGTTAGTAGGTCAGAGATGACGTTTCAAGTAGTGGATAGGAAAAGATCTTCTCATTATTATTGAAAGGTATGTCTAATGGAAGATCAGGTTATTACCCTAATCCACCAGGCTTAGATCAGACAAAACGTTCTTATGAATTCTAGATATTTCAACTAACGTTGTGGTTTTTTCGATAGAGCAAAATGCACGACCAGTTCGGTAAAGTCAGTTTCTAAAATCATCAAAAAATAATTCTTTCTACAATTTTATTAGGCGACCTTTCAAGGTTCTATTAAACATTAATTACATAAATTTTATGTGGCGCCAGATTTTTAAATAGTATTATTAACCTTGTAGTCTGTAGTTTATTATATCTGCTTATATAATTTGAAGATTTATATGTTCGGAGATGCCACTAAATGCGTACATTGCCCTACTTACGAAACAGTTGACGAAACTGGAATATACGATCATATGATACAAAGTGTTAATGGTTTTAAAAACATAAAAATGCAAACGCATAAGTCTGTCAAAGTTGAATTTAATTCAGAAACCTACAAGGAACATTAGCCTGTATCCGCTCGGAGTGAAGAAAATAATACTAATGCTAATGAACTCTGAGAATATCATCCTGTGTTTATATCAGCTGTAATCTACAGGCCTTAAACTAGAACATCTAAATTCAGCCCTTCCTCAAAATTTATTGGTCCGCCGTTGAAATAATTAACACATAAAAATTCACGACAATCGAGGAGAGGATAGTGCTTTTTGTCGAAAGATGAGAAACTGAAAGTTAAGAAGGAAGATTTTTGGGGTAAGTAAAAGAGGTAATGGATGGCTGAGTGGCCAAGGATCAAGCCCAATGGGATG
Organism: Luperina testacea; assembly: GCA_927399505.1. Lineage (NCBI taxonomy): Eukaryota > Metazoa > Arthropoda > Insecta > Lepidoptera > Noctuidae > Luperina > Luperina testacea. The sequence goes on along the minus strand of OV656770.1, from coordinate 16,622,938 downwards.
TGATAAGTGAGACCTATGCCAAGTAGTAGACTACTATGGGACAATGATGATGATGATGATGAGAAATCACAGGTTTTCTAGGAGATTTTAGAAAGTGTGAGTATATTTAAACCTAGTACGCTTCTTATAAATGCATCTGTAAGTAAAAAGCAATGTTGTGATAAATGAAATCGTAAACAAGTCATCACGGACAGCGCATATTCAGCGAAAAAAATCACAGAATGCTTAGTAGCTGTCGTTCAAACAATCCCACGCTTGATTTGCGACCGTAAACAGTTTTTGTAACCAAACAGTGGGAGTACCATTGAATTGATTCAGATAATTCGAACATCGTAATTACTTGGGTTTAACGCCCTATCTTTGAATATGAAAAATGTTTTAAGATTTTTGAAGAGATTAAGATCAGGTTTTGGGATTTGATAGTAAGGTAATATTGTGAAATAAAACAAATATTTAAAAAATAACGGGTTGATAAAAGTGATACGATTAATCCATTACCATATTACGAAATCAATATGATAACGATTTTAGTAGCTGATTTAATAAAACAGTCAATGAATCTAATCTCTAAACAAATAATGATGATCCAATAAGATTTGGATCCATAAAAGCCGAACACGATACTTATAAAATCAATAGCGAGAATAAATTTCTAGTAATTAAAGAATAATAGGAGCATCAACTTAGTTACCACCAACTAAATCCCAGGTTTAGAAACGCAGCACTGAATAAACACATTGAAAAATGGTTTTGCGAAATTACTAGACGTAGATTGAGTTAATATTAAGAGAGTTAACAACCTCGCGTACTTTGGGGGTTAATAGGGTGTTATTCAAAGACTCGATACCATGAATCCCTACTGATTTCGCATCGAGTACATTGCTCTCACTTCGATATATCGGTGTATGTGGGGTGAATGAATTCGAATAAACGCAGCAATCGATTGACGACACGACGTTGGCGGGTCATTGAATCGAATCGCCGGCTCTATGCAAATTAGCTGTTTGAGTAACACGATCGTGACGGTTTTTAGATCACACGCGGTTGATTATGCTTTGTGTGTTTATGAGTTGCCTTCACGTAATTAAGGCCTTCCGTTTCCAGCAACAAAATCTATGCTGACGAAATCTTGACGGAATGCATCTGAATCTGTATGCACTGTTTCTGCTTTAAGCGGTTTCAACACTATTTCTTCCATCGATGTGAATTCTTCTTATTCAGTATAGATACTAGGTAAATGTCCTGAATTATTATGAATTGGTTTGTAAGCATTTGTTTAAGAAACAGGTTCTCATAGTTAATCACCGCCGTCATAAATCAATCAATATGATCTCGGTTTCGGCATAGAGTGAGTTTTTTCCTGATTATGAAAAAGGTGCAGAAGATATTAATTTATTCCGGTCTAGAGAATTTAAATTTGATATAAATAAGCTTTTTATTTAAGCCTTCTTTCATATAAAATGCCATAACAAAATTCTTGTAAAAAAAACATAAACGTAAAACTGTGTACCTAAGATACAATCTTACGTTGGTTTTCCTAACAACAACAGAGAAGTTTCGTGTTTGTCATTTTAAAAATAGACGTGTCTCATTATGGTGGGCGTCCCTTGGGGCGGATTCAAATAAGGTTGTCAATCGCCATTTTGGAAAATTTGGGGCATTCACTAAGAATGAAGATAAATCGTATTTCCAAGATTTTTTAACCTTTAATCGTACTTAAAGTCAGACTAAAAGCAGTAAATGAAAACGAGATAGAATCGAAGTTTTAACCTAATTTAATGCGACAATCGACAAAGCAACTGAGTATATCGGGTTAAGTAGTTCCTCTAGATTATTGAAAAACTTTTCTTAGTTTAAACTTGATAAAAGATTGTTCAGTGGCCTTAGCGTGAGTTTTTTCGTCTCACGTTCGTTTGCGAGCGCGTTAGAATTTTGTATGGGAAATTAGGTTTCTCCTAGTGACTACCAGGTGGCGCTATAACTTTTTCCCATATAAAATTGTAACGCGCTCGCAAACGAACGTGAGTGAATAAACTCACACTTAAGGCCTCAGCTAAGGTTGTACGGACTACGAATATAAAACAAGTAACAGTGACCTATTGCGTTTTATATCTGCAACGCTCCAGTTAGACGTAGCGAGGACTACAATATAGTAATTGTTAATATCAACGAATCAGAGGCGCTATCAGATCCTGAGTCCGTCCAGTTTATTCCAGATCTGTCAACCTTGTTTGGAGTAACGCCGGTTAGTGCCCCCAAATCTTCCAGTCAACGGTCCTCACTCCTAAGTAACGTGGATGAATCATCAGCTTTATATCTCGGACGTGCTGAATAAAACTATACTGGAATTTATGTCGAATTGGGTTAGTGAATTGGGCTTTGTAAAGAAAGGTATGGTTAAGTTTATTTGTTGAAACTGCATATTTTTGTTGAGAAAGTTTTAGTTATCCATTATTTATTATTCAAATTAATTTGCACTATTCGACTGCCAGCGCGTAGGTTAGTGATTATGTTAATGGTGAGGAGAGAGGAGTATATTTAGACGTATTTTAGTTTCAAAGAAGTTTCTATACATAAAATTACTATTCCTTTTCTTACTAAACTGAGTAGAAACTTAAACAAAACAAAAGATCGTATCAATGACTTGAGGAAAAAAATTATGAGTAATAATTTAGACCTGCTCGTCAGCATGTAGCAACAGACTATTATTAATTATTATGTAACAAAGTCGAGAATCTGTCGACGATGACATAAAAATAATGACAATCATAAATCGTGTTACGTATAATACGGACTGTTGTCATTGTTGCATACGGTGGTAACCTTCAACCAGGTTGTTTGATGGTACCTGTCACAGGTAGTAGAACACAGAACGGAAGTAAAGAAGATCAACTAATATTTGTAACTGGTGGAATTGCGTGAACGATGGCTAAAAGGGGAGAGTACTGAGAAAAAGGCTGATAGAGATTCATGGAGGGAAGTAGATGGATGCTGCTTTAACTTCAAATAAATTAGATTAAAAAGGATTATGTTTAGCAAAACCAAACCAATTTCAGGAATTTTTGTTTTTCGTCTGGTTTGTCATGAAGTTGAACTACCATAGTATACCTCCATATTTTACTGTTATAATCAAGCACTTGTTACAACAATCGATAGATGGCTATCTAACATTTCACATATCATGACATGACATTGAACATACCTATGTATGTATTTTTAGATTTTAATAATGAATATGTGGCCCCTGTTACAGCTGGTGATAGATAATTAGTAATTACATAAGAATACATTGAGTTTTTATTAAATACTGAAGTGCTTCATTACATAACAAAGGCTAATATAAAACATTCGGTAGGTATATACTTTTTGTGCTCTTCATTAAAATAAGGAACAGGCTTAACAAAAAATAAAACAGACAGACACCCGGCAAAATATATTTTAGACTACTAGAACAGTCTATGTAATATGCTAACGTAAAATAAATATTATTCTAGTTCTGTAGTTCTCGTTTATAAAACGAGAACTACAGAACTAGAATAACCCGAAAGAGAACAAAATCAATATAAGGTGAAATCTTGAATTAAAACTTTTGTCTCATATTTTATAACTCCTAAGCTCACAAAAACAGATTTAAGTGGGATTGCGCAATTTACAAATTGCGACAAGTCAACGTCTGGATTGCATGGAGACACAAATTATATCAAGCGAAGTGAATTAATGTGCAGTGAAGATCTCGAGACGCATAGACACGATGGAAAGGCGATTGCAAGACGACACTCGTAAAATTAACGAGACATCTCCAATATTTCAGAAAAAACTAACACGAAGTTACGTCTAGAAAAATACTGTAATTAAACCTCTTATACCTAAAGCAAAATAAACTAAAATTCTTTGGAAAGGATCTAAAAAATAAACTGACAACGTGATAAGTCTAAAATGAGGCACGATTATATACCTGTAAATGATTAAACAGAAATGACAGCAAAAACTAACAAAAGAAAGTTCAGAATTACCTAGTCTAAAAAATAAGGAAGGAAACTAAATACGCAGAGACAGAGCAGGTAAAAATGGACTAAAAAGAAACAAAAGGGAGCGTTCAGTTATGTATGTGTAGTCTGTCAACAGTCTAAGGACTCGCTGAATATTATTACAGAAGTTAGCCCGCCGCGCCGGCTAGACAGGGCACAATAGCCAGACATTTAAAATCATCTACGCTTCGCCCGTTCCATTTTAATGCTCAAACTTAGAAACCATTGCACAGTCACATTGCACGTCGAGGAAGCAGAATTTTATAAAAACTAAATTGAAAACTGTCCAGACGATGTTCCAACACTTTATCCTGGTGCTGTAGAAAATAAGGATCGCAATTTCGATGCAGACGGGGGGAAGGGAGATGCAGTTTCAAGTTTAATGCACGCATGTCTAGACGGGAGAATGCAGAGAGAATTTATTGTAACAATATTATGTAAGTACACCCCACTGTCTGGGCATAAACTACTTTAATATAGATTTTACGGTAAAATGAAATCGGCTATTCGATGCTAGGTTATAAATGCATTTTATGTTGAAGTTTCCATTTATTTATTTTTACAGACTAACGTTAATAACGTTCTACGAACTTTTGATTCATCTACAAATTCTTGTGAACGCTTAGTACAGACCACAATGAAATAAATCGCAATGTTTACAGACAGCGTTCTAGTTAAAAGTGACGTAACAAAAGACAAAACTGCGGTTTTTAATCAAATCAAAATGAAACAGGATTTTAAGTAAGAGACATAGTGTAGACTATTGAGACAGAAATTAAAATTTATTACTGTTTGTACAAAACTGCGCAGGATTACACTTAATAAGGACAGAGCATTTTCTCTAACTACAATGAAAATTTTAAAGTGGCACGTTTTAAAGATTGAGACGCAATAGGAAAGAGCGAACAGTACGTAGTTACAACAAAGGGTTTCGGTATTTCAAGTCGCCTTCATGTAAATATTTTCCTTAAACTCCTTAAACTCGTTGGACGGGAGCCAAAATTACCGAATACCTTAAAATTGCTTTATTTAGGTGATTATTTCTCTGGTCTGCAGTGCAACGGTATCTCCTGTACCCGTTACAGTAATGAAGGACCGGTTACTCGAGCAGATTTCACTGTAATTACATGAATTTATGCAGTTTGGCAATTTGCAATCAATGTCAAGTGTAGCTTTTATGCTGGGGATAACAGTAAGGGTTTTGGGTATGACGATTATCTGTGTTTATTATGTTATGTGCTGTCCCTGCATTTTACCGTTGCGATTCGTGAATTGAGTAACCCTGCAGAGGAACCGATGCAGAGGAGATAATGTAGCGATTGAAAACTTTTGATATTCAGGGGTTTATTTATAAACGTTGCTCAAAGTTAAGTAATGATTATCGCCTATACTATAACCATACATTTTTGACGATTAAACGGCTCAGGAACGTTTATAAATAAAGGGGTCAGTTGCTATGTCAGCGATGAAGCCGCTTTTGAACAAAAAGCCATCGTATGAGAACTCTTGAGTGGTAACCCGTAATTTAATCGAAGGAATAACAACTTCCTCATTGTATTGATAAGTTGACACAACACGGAGTAATCTGTTACATCATTAACTCACAACATGATACTGGATGTCAGTGTGTCCCTTTGTCTGCTGTATTTAATTTCCAAGGTCATCTACATCTGCAGGTGGAATATTAAAGTTTTGACTGCAATTTCGAGCTCCATTATGGTTTGGCTGCGGTTATATAGTTGAAATAAAGTTTTTATGAAATTGTGTGCAGTTTTAGGTAGTTTGTCTTTTCTTCTTTAGCTGAATAACAAGGTAGTTGAATAACCTTGAGGTCTGCAAGGTAGATATTCTTGTTATAGCCGATTAATTCGCATCGATTTTCATAAAGTTTAAAACATCAGCTCACAGTTGAGGAATGAGAAAATTGGAAGAGAAACACTAGAATAACCTCTCACAATAACAAAGATCACAAGTCTCATATTCGCTTCCTGGTTTATGAGCCTGTGAATAAGCAGACCGCCTGCCAAGCGTTACTGCCAAATTACTGACTGTCTCCGTTCTAGAAGTCCTGTAGTTAGTCGTCTGTAGGTAGGTACTCTTAAAGATCAGTAACTCAAAGTTCACTGTCTGTGAGATTTTGTAAAATTTCACGAACTATACGGTCTTAAAACTTTTTACGACTGATCACTTAGCTTCGAAGTCACCAAGTAATAGATACTGACTTTGTTAGGCTGGGTATCCACTACGCTAGCGCACCAATTCGACTCAGCATTTCTGCATTGCATTTGGCCACTACGACGACAAAGAAGATGCGCGGAGTATTATGGATAGATGATATCTATTTCTGTATGTTATATTATAACACTTTTACACGTCAAAAAATATTTTAGAACTAGACGAGTGCGTTGTTTCCGAACCGACTGCTCCGAGAAGAAACACCAAAACAAAGTCAGAGATTCCAGTCTCTTTGAAGTCAAGATACATTATCTTGGTCAGATTATATGAGGACCATGCAGATCAGTGTCTGTCAGTGCACGCATTTGTCAGTAATCGTATAGTTAACTCAGAACTTAGGCGATTGGCACACTGCACCGCATTACGCAGCAGGACGCAGATATCGTGCCCCGCGCGTGATTTTTTACATACAAATTCAATAAAAACGCGCTTCCGTGCGGGGAATTTGGCTCCGTTTCACGCACCCCGCTGCGTAATGCGGTGCAGTGTGCCAATCGCCTTAGTGTCGGTGCGCAAACATTGTGGATACCCAGCTTTACAGTATCTATGGTTGCACAATTTCAGAGTTAGGATCCACAGACAAGAGGCGATCTATTGTGTAGTCGTGCGTTTCGGTCGTTCCACTGCAGTCACGAGCTTGAGGCCAAAGATAGCTGAGATTAGCTTTGTGGTTTATTTTATGGGCCTACGAATGCATTGGATATTTTGGCTGCATTAGACTTTGTAGCGTTCGCAAATGAATGTGTATTTGTTGTGCTGTTGCAGCTTGTGCTGAGAAAGGATCCATTTTGGATTTACTAATTTATTACGTTCCCATCATCAGCAGCTTACAGCAGTCCACTCCTGGCCTCTCCTATTACACGCCATTCAACTAAATCTTCCCCAATTTATTACGTTTTAATAACCAACATTAGTAGCATTTGTCTGACAGTCATCTTTACAGTATAATTGTGTGTAATGAAGGATATTATTGAAATACATTAACATTCATTCCTTATCAAGAGCCTCCTCATTATATACGTACCTACGATGAGCTGTCATAACATCGTAAATAATGCAATAATCCACTACGACACAGGAAGACAATGCACAGACAAACGTAAACACTACAAAGACTAGTAAAACAAAAAGTCCCTATGACTCATGAACATTAAGCAAATCACCTGTAATTTCATCAAGACATTGCAAGAATCCATTGTTGCGCGAACTCTAGTTAATTACAAAAGATTTAGTGTAATACAAAGGCGCACACGTTCTTTGGATTAAAGCCAACAGCACAAGAAAACGTACAAAGTAAGGAACAGGAACTTTATCTGTGAATCAGAGTTTTGTTGATCTGACCATCACATTGGAGATCTTGAAAGATTGAGAGATGGTGTGCAGTCTGTTTATAGTACTGAGGAATTTGAGTGTGCTGTTGAAGATGATGCAAATTTTCAGAGGTTGAGTCGTCTTAGAGATTGTTGATCTACATGGAAATTTAGACAACCAAGGAATGAACAATGAAGTTAAAATTTTGGCAGACCTTTTGGAGTATTTTCTATATCCTAGACAACCTGAGTTGGATCATAAGAACTAACAACAACTAACCACTGGGTTTTTCTGTTAAGCAAATTGAAAGTCAATTGGCAATGAGTCTTATAAATGGTGACTCTTGGGAATAGTAAGTACTGTCATGAAGTAATCTGACTACATTCATGACATTAATAAATATTAAGCACCTCCTGTCTATAATAATAATAATATAATATAATACAATTTTCATAATTCTTTCATTACTTAATGTGGATACTAAACTTTACACTAGAATTCAGATGAATTATCCCTAAGAAAATGCATTTCCCGAAAGTGGTTCTAAACTTATAACTTCCGGACTCACTTGGAAATCTCTTCTTATTTTAAGAAGGTTTGCATTTACAGAATAAACTTCTCTTAGTATCCAAGTAAGTTCATAGATAGTCGCCAGTATTATTTAAAGAGATTTTGTTTCTTTCGTGTAATGCTGGCAGAAAACTAATTTCGTTGAGAGCGTTATAAACTTACTGTAGCACCTAATAATACATTTGGTTGTGATTGTGATTGTAATGGTGCCTGAAGTAGCTAAACAAGTTTATCTACGACTCGAGATAGTTTTAAGGTTCTTCACTAAAGTACTAAAGAAACCTACTAAATAGGTTCTTGATGGTGTGAATACAAATAGTGCACAGAATACGATACAAAGTGTGGATATCAAACATATGGGTGAAACAAAGATGTAGGTCGTACAAAATGTTTATTTTGACGGAGGATTGAGTTCGATACATTGAGAATTGAAAACACTGCCACATCCAGCTCTACTTGTTAATTAATTAGCACCAGACGAAACTATGTACTATATGCAGTACCTACATTGTAGCAGACACGATAATAAATAATAACCCTTTTTCCTTAGTTGTTTTTTACAATGTCAATGTATGAAAATATGGTTTTCTTTTGCTCAGTTTTCAGCATGTAAACATAGTTGATTCCAATGCGCAGTTTCGCATTACTTATCTATAAATATAAAGTTGTCTATTTTCCTCAACTGTACGACAATCAGTAGACAGTTTCGTATTAGTTACTCTCGGTTCATAAAATTGTGAGAAACAAAGTGTTTTCGCCAAAAAAACTTTATAAACACACCGATATTATAATACTTTTATGAATATTATTCAAATACGCATTCAACTTTCACTCGAGATTATTTTTATCCGAGACGCGTATCGAAGCAATCACGGCTGCGAGAGGTCAACAGACGAGGACGAGATAAAATTCCTTTACTGTTTAAAACCTTTTAAAACTATGAATTTTAACTCAACTAAGCGTTTGAAATTACTTTTGAAGAATTTTAAGCATCTCTTGAATAAACAGGGCACAAAAGAATTATTTAACAATAGCGAATAGGCAAACGAAATTCATTGTAAGTAAATTGTGTTAAACACAAGTTAAACATTAAAGCCTTTTGAGATAAGAGTTTATAAAAAAAAATAACACTAAGATTGGCTTCATTGTATGCAGTTGTTTACTTGGAAAGGTCTGTAAAAACTTTGAAGAGCGAGCGACAAAACTAAGTATTTTACAACTTCTGTACAATTACCAAAGCAAAGATATTGCAACAAAACGTTTCAAGGAACTGTATTGAAATGACAAGTAGTGACCGACCGAAAGTTCGGTTTCGGTTTCGGTTTCGGCCAGTTTCGGCCAAATAATCTAGTTTCGGCCTTAGTTTCGGTTTCGGCCAGAAAATGGCCGAAACTTTCGGCCGCGCCGAAACTCGAGTGTTCATGAATTATCGTCCATCGTTCGGCGAACTTCGCGGCTAGCTCGTGCTCGCTCGTCGCGTTGCCGGCCCAGTTCGCCGCCGTCCATCGTTAATCGCATGGAGTTGAGGTTGTGTTTAGCACATACGAGGGCGGTCCCATAATGAATTGGCCTAACTATGAACTAATGAAGGAAATGAAACGAAACCAATTTTATTTTTCAATATAATCACCATGAATACTACTAACACACTTCTGACATCTGTGAATCAACATCTCTAAACCTTTATAAAAATAATCACAATTTTTTGCCTCAAAATGATCGAAGACGGCCGCCTGCAACTCTTCATCGAGTGAAAATTTTCTTCCTCTCTTATTTTCTTCCTCTTAAGGAAGAAAATTTAAAACGAGACGGCGGGCGGGCGGGCTTTCTGGCCTGTGAGTTGGATGTTCAACATGGATCGCACGATGACGTACTTTTAGAGAGCCCAAGCCTAGCTGCAATTTCTCTAATCTTCAAACGGCGGTCACTCAGAACCTCCTCTTCGATAAGAGCAATCGTTTCGGGAGTGAGCACTTCCACAGGTCGACCGTCGTGGCAAATGTCTTCGACGGTTTCTCTCCCGAGGCGAAACTCTTTCACCCAATTTTTCACTGTGCTATAGGAGGGGGCAGACTCCTTATACACGTCATCCAATCGTTCTTTTATTTGGGCAGGGATAAACCTTCTTTAAACAAAAACTTTATGACACTTCGATACTCAGTTTTCGACATTTTGTAAAAATACGCGACTCGTTATGCTAATGCCTGCTAAACTAAGACTAAGCATTTCATGTCGATGCGTGTTTCTTATATTAAGTGCACGATAAACGTACTATTTAATGCAACACAACATGTCGCGTAGAACTATGTATATCAGGTCAGTTCATTATGGGACCGATCTCGTAAATAATTAGGTAAGTATTCAACTGTCTGTATGTATAATATACATTTTATATGCAAACAAATGTGTAAAAAACACACCAGATTTCTGTATACGATAAAAAAAAAATTAAAATTAATTTTTTTTTAAATATGTTTAAGTAAGTTTCGGTTTCGGTTTCGGTTTCGGCCGAAACTAAGAGCAAGGCCGAAAGTTCGGTTTCGGTTTCGGTTTCGGCTGAAAAACCTGTTTCGGTCGGACACTAATGACAAGTACTTAACTTATCTATCTCTGTTGTATTATGCACATAATTATTGTAAGTGACAAGTTCAACACTTGTAAATTATGCGATAAAAGTATAAATAAACAAAGGAGGACATTAGTTTTATGACCTTTTATCGACATTTACAGTAACATCACTTTCATTCGACACAAGGACCACTGAACCTAGTATAGTCCTGTCAAAACTTTGTTGACAAAAATGATATCACCTTTGTTTACTATTAATAGCTCGTAACTGTAAGTTGACTGCATCTGTGCCATACGGTTCAGTTGACCGCAAAACTGAATCATCGTTTCAATAGTGGGTAATTGTTTGTGTATGTGAGAAGCTACGTACGGTGCAATAAGTTTACCGTTACCCAAGAGACGAGTTACCGGGCCACCAGACGACCATAAGATACCGCTACACGCCTTCTACGGCCACCGGCCAAATTATAACTGTATCTAGTCGCAAGTCGCAACAGAAGCGGAGGATAAGCGCAGTCGCGAGTTGGTCTAAGTCGCTCGTGTGCAAGCATCTCATTTGCGGTGAAATCGTGTGGTGCCACAGTAATGACCAATGTCGGTACTCACTTTCCAATCCTTGTCCTGACTGACATTTCGCGATGATCAATCGAGTGTGTGAATAGGTTACGAACACTACCTTTGTTGTTTGTATAAAAGACGACGTTATGAGCAATGCACACATTTGCATTGAAAGACGTCGATATGCATTGATATGTACCGATAAGTCCACTGATATTATAAATTCGCTACACTCCCGATATAACATTATAGATTATAATCATCCTTTGAAGCACCAGCCCGCGAATGGCCGTATATTACATACAATGTCCGAGGAAAATAAAAGAAAACGAATTACCTTCTGGCACAGTGGCGAATGCGTAATTTTAGACGTGGTAATAAATCTTCGGTACAAACGCTGACGGATCAGAGCTCTAGAGCACAACACTTCACAGTAATATTGCGCAGAAGAGGAAAAATTCTTTAAAATAACTGCACTAAATTTAGCCGATATACGCGATAACACGATAGCTCTAAACAAAGTAAGTGTCGACGCGGCACACGTCCGTCGCGCACGAAGTCCACACGCGAATAGAACAGCTTGTTGAGTCGAGCACTCCGCTTGTCAACAAACAAAGAGGGCTCGATCGCGGGCGTTCTGCGCAGGCGCAACGACGCCACACGCACACAATACAACGCATGTGAATGAACATGTAAACATTGAGTAGATTAGTAGATTTCGCTGTACTCAATTTCGTTATAAAATTGGAGGAGTCGCGCCCGACACTCCAAGCAAATTAAAACGGTTTGTGGAAAAGTTCAGAACCTTTCCGATCACAAGGTAGTTATGGAACCCCAGCACTTATAATTATATTGAGTGTATAAGCACTTGTCCCACGACCTGTGAGGTCGCTGAGCTTGACACTTTAAAAATAATGTTTTTTTAGTTTAAGTCTTAGCTAGTAGTTTAGTTCGTGATTTGCATCCAAATATGTAACACGTCTCAATTAAATAGAATTAGGTAATTAAGTAAGTCTTAGCTAGTAGTTCAGTTTGTGATTTGCATCCAAATATGTAACACGTCTCAATTAAATAATGTTTGTTTAGTTTAAGTCTTAGCTAATAGTTCAGTTCGTGATTTGCATCCAACTATGTAACACGTCTCAATTACCTAAATAGAATTAATTAAGTATGTAATTATGTTTATTTTTAAAAAGCCCTTTAAGGCGCTCCCAATCCTGACTGGCGCAGCCGGTAGGATCACTGAGGAAGCTATCACGCGTTACATTATTCATCGCGATAAGACTTTTCTCGATTTTCAAAACGGTACGCGTGGTGTACGGCAAGGTGATCCAACGAACCAAATAAATATCGTCGGCGACGAGGAGTCCTGAGAGCTGATGATGGGCGTGGCAGGCTGGTGAGTACGACTTTTCACCTCCTTAATATCCGTGTCCACATCCTTTCGTTAAACTTGGAATTGGAAGTTTTCCATTTTGACTGTTTGATGGTTTTCTTAAATAATTAAGTTATGTGTGTGTGCTGTAAGAATACGTAACATACAATTGTTTTGTATAACTAATTTTAAAACACTAATTAGAGATAGCTATAATTCATATTGAGTTCAGAAACACTTAATAAATATACTAGTAGTAATTTATGTAGGTAATAAGTAAAATTAGTAGAGTTCATAGAGTTAATTATTACATAGAATTTTTGATTAAGTACCAGAATGTCAGAAATAAATCTTATTCCAAACGAATTGTACAAAATTCTACCCAGTTTTGAAGGTAATAAACGACATTTGAATTTATTCTTACGCAAATGTGAGTATATTATCGATAAGTTTAAATTATCAGAATTACAACAGGAATACTTAATGCATGTTGTGTCCAGCCACTTAACGGGTGACGCAGCCGCGCTTATCAGTGAGCGCGGAGACATTCAATCGTGGGCGGAATTCAAGGAATTGCTTGAGTTACACTTTGGCGATCCGCGAAGCGAAGAGTGTTTGGCTATCGAGTTAGAAACTTTAAAGGTTAAAAGTAATGAGAGTTACAGTGATTTTTGTGCAAGAATTCAAACAGTAAAATCAGTTTTGTTGTCAAAGGTTAACCAAATTAGTGATCAAAATTTGCGAATAAGTAAGACTACTATTTATAACAACTCAGCCCTTCAGGTATTTTTATATAACTTACCAGAAAACATGGTACGTATTGTACGTCTGAAAAATCCACGCACATTAGAAGAGGCCTTATCTGTTGTTTTAGAAGAAGTTAATTTCTATGATCAGTATCAGATGCGTAGCAAAATGTTAAATCCACACCATAATACTAAACCGCAGGCGTTCGGCACAATTCCACCGCAATCAACATTTAAATTTGGTTTACCCCCACTACCACCAGGTTTCAGACCGATGTCAATGATGCAACAATTAAAAAATAACCCAGGCATATAACCTATTAAATAAGGACACGCTGTGATAGAGAAAGAATAATAAAAAATACACGTAGGTACTAAAGAAGATAACCTATTTACTCTACATATGTTTTAAGTATGTTTGATATGTTTATAAGTAATTTTAAGTCAATTTATACTATTTTAAATGGAATCGAAACTGCATTATCCTTTACAAAAGTGTCTGTTGTACATTCGATCATTGTTGAGCCATCTGAACTCTTAGCACTGTTAAGCAATATTTCTGAAACTGAAAGTCTAATTTACCCTGTGACTGAAAAATCGTTATTAATGCTAGAAAGAACAATATGTGTTAAAGCTTATGTAAAAGAAAACCACATAACATTCATTATGGAAATCATTTTAATAAAAAAAAAACATTTAATTATTTAAAAATCTATTCATTACCAATTTTCAAGGAAAACAAAACTACCACCATTATCCCTAAACATCCATACCTTATGGTGAAAGGTCCTACATACTCGTACATACCGCTAGCCAGCCCATGTGAAGAGGTGGGAGCCAACCAGTTCCTGAGCAAGGAAAACCATGTGATATTGTATCCTGAAAATACGTGTATAGAACAATTAATGAACTTTGCCTCAAACTTTAGTTTGTGCAAACCTCTTGCAGATAACCTGGAAAGTCTAAAAGTACAGCCTATTGACTTCCTCAACTGGAAAATTTACACAAGAAATTAAATAATGCTTACCGAAACATGTGCCGATGATGTTATCAGGAAACCGATTAAGGGCACATATTTATTGGAAATTGATGGAAACTGCAGTGTCTATCTGAAAGGCATTAAATTACACAAAAGGCAACATGATTCAGGAAAAATACAATATCGAGTAACTCCAGTCGCGGTTCTACCCAAATTAGAGGAAACATCTATTGATTGGAACAAAACAGTGAATCTAAACAAATTGACTTTGACGATTTAAAAAACATCTATCATATACATTAAAAAGTGAAATAGTGGAAAGTGGTAGTGCAGTGAGAACAAATAGTGTTAGTTTAGCAACTATATTACTCTATGTTATTTTAGCGATTATGTCTTAGTATGGTACTTTGGAGAAAATTGTCTTGTATGCGGAATCATCGGAATCCAAATATTACCGATAATTTCGCACTTGATGAGGGAGGAGTTATGGAACCCCAGCACTTATAATTATATTGAGTGTATAAGCACTTGTCCCACGACCTGTGAGGTCGCTGAGCTTGACACTTTAAAAATAATGTTTTTTTAGTTTAAGTCTTAGCTAGTAGTTTAGTTCGTGATTTGCATCCAAATATGTAACACGTCTCAATTAAATAGAATTAGGTAATTAAGTAAGTCTTAGCTAGTAGTTCAGTTCGTGATTTGCATCCAAATATGTAACACGTCTCAATTAAATAATGTTTGTTTAGTTTAAGTCTTAGCTAATAGTTCAGTTCGTGATTTGCATCCAACTATGTAACACGTCTCAATTACCTAAATAGAATTAATTAAGTATGTAATTATGTTTATTTTTAAAAAGCCCTTTAAGGCGCTCCCAATCCTGACTAGGTTGTGCTATCCGGGGGCGATTCTCTGGAAACGTCATTTCGATGTAAGCCTGATGAGAGCGATTGTCGAAGCGATCGCGCGATGCCGATGCGATCATGAGGCGAGCAAGAGCGCATCAAACAAATAACATGGGACTTATCGAGGAACGGGATATCGACGGCAGTAAAACAAATCATAATTACAACGAGTCTAGACTTTTCGACAGCTGATTCCACATACATAATTATGGGTAGTTTAGTAGTTAGAAGAGTAAATCGTGAAAGGTCACGAACGAATGTTCTAATGTTGGCACGCGATACGTTAATAATATAATAATAAAGTAGCCATGAACCTGAAGATGTGCGTTAGAAAGAAATTCGGTCCAAACGCGGGGGCGGGTAGGGATTACAGCTCGCGAGAAATAGTGCGGACAAATGTACAGACGCCAGCCAGCACATCAAGTTACTACAATTTGTCAAATTTCTTTAATAGATTTACAACTTTATCACTAAAGCATAAGGTTCAAAGTTGATTGGGGAAATCTGACAGTTTTGGGTAGGTTGATGTGCTGGCGTCCGTACAGACGCCAGCACATTCACCTACCCGAAACTGTCAAATTTTCCAATGAATTTTGAACCTTATGCTTTAGCAATAAAGTTGAAAATGTATTAAAGGAATTTGACAGATTGTAGTAGGTTTGATGTCTGTACAATTTTAGAGAGTAAGTATATTATTTTAGATATAGATACAGCGAAGCGATGCATTGAACAAAAAAATACAATGCAATGGCGTTGAGAGGATAATTATGACGACTTCGACAGTGGCTAAGCTTTGTAATAGATATTTATGATTTTGGATAGTACCTACCTACAATGTATTACAGATTTATTAAATCTTTTCTAATTTTGTTCTTTGATAAGTTTGATTCGGACAGTAAAGATACTGAGTTTGTTTCAGACAATAAATTCAAAATAATCTTAATTTCGATATCATGGTCCAGAGCTGTGGTTTCAGAAATTGTTTTAATAATAAATTTACACTGACAGCTCTTGAACGCGGTTTTGATGTAGGTACTGATTCAGTTTCATCAGTGAAATTCGCTCTTAGTATCTTAAAAATTTAAAAAATTCTAAAACCTCAGAAATCTTAGTTTCCACCTATCTTAATAAAATTGTCCTACAAAAACCATCAGAAAAACTGCGCACTACGTCTACAAGTCAACGACACGTGTAAACATAAGGCTAACAAGATTTGATCTGTTGGTGCAGACCTGAAGGCCATTTCTCGTACCTAATTTAAAATGTTTAAAATCTAGTCGCAGTCTCATCTCAGCGACAAACAAATTTCAAAAACTTGTCAAAACGTCCCTACATTTTGACAAGTTTTTGTCATTTGTCTTAAATTAGAGGTATTTTTGACAGACTGAGACTGTGAACGTTCTTAAAATTACGATATATGCCCCTCTGAACGTGAACTACACTTTAATAATAAATAAAATAATTTATAGACATATTATTGTTTTGCACTTTCTATCTACTAGGGTCGGTCCTAAGTTCCTTTAGAAGGTATAAATAAAAAAGAAAATTGGAATTTTGTCTTAAGATGGGTCGACAACATTGAAACTAAAACCCACATGGACTAACCCTGGATTTGAAATGCAACTCTTTCGATTTTCCAATGCGTACGAATTCAAAATGATAAAACTATGTGCTTGGCCAGACTGAAAGCGCGGGCGCGGGGCGGGCGCTGCGCGGCGACCTCAAACATATGAACTGCCTTTGAGTGTCCATAGTGGGCACGCGGGCGCAGTGAGCGGCGCGGGCTGCTAGGCGCGGGGAGCGCGCGGGCAACTCACGCCACCATAACTCGTTCATACAAGTGGCCGCAATGGATGCGCGCCGTGGGCGCGGGCGCGGCGTCCCGCGCAGGGACCGGGGTTCTCAAACTAGTTCGAGCTTTTTTCTAGTAAAAAATATGTCTCTTCATCCATATTATATTTTGACAAACAGTGGACACGACAACACGCAGAACGCAGCCGCGCTGCAGTGCGGACAGGCAGCCCGCGCGCGTTACTGAACCCGCGCCCGCGCCCCAGTCTGGCCAAACACTAAGAGTGAATATCATCGGGCAAAACCTGGATGCGGCTGGCACAGGAGCGTGGGGATTGGCTCAAGAAAGGAGAGGCTTATGCCCAGCAGTGGGCGAAGTTGGGCTGTGGATGATGATGATGAGTGAATATAAGGTGAGGTCTAAAAATCGTTGTTAATATACATATATAATATACAATGTGATAGGGGTGAGACTTCTAACCCGTTAAGGCTGAGTACTACATCTAATTTTATCGACAAAAAAAATAATATGGGGGTTGAACCCCCTCCCCCTAAAAATTATGGCTATTTTAATATTTTTTTTAATGTACTACGGCGCGCTTGATACTTTATGTGATATCAAAGGTTGTATGCGTCGTAGAAACAAAAAAAAATGATGTTTTTGGTATCGTTAGAAAGAATAACTCAAATACTTTTAAATGAGCGCAAATTATTAATAATTTTATGGGACATAGTTTTGAGTAATTCGTGAAAATATTGAAAAATAGCGATTTTTTCGGTCAAAATAATTCAGAAATGATTTTTTTTCTCACCAAAACAGTATCAAACATATGAAAAAAGTAATGAATTAGTTAGCCAAGGTTATTAGCTACAGTTTGTCGTTTTTTTTTTTGTTTCTACGACGCATACAACCTTTGATATCACATAAAGTATCAAGCGCGCCGTAGTACATTAAAAAAAATATTAAAATAGCCATAATTTTTAGGGGGAGGGGGTTCAACCCCTCATATTATTTTTTTTGTCGATAAAATTAGATGTAGTACTCAGCCTTAACGGGTTAGAAGTCCCACCCCTATCACATTGTATATATTAACAATGATTTTTAGAATGTTGTTAGAGAGGACCAATTTCCAGGGTCGTAGGCCATCCGTAGCGGTTCGTAGGACTATCGTAGACGATCGGCAGCAACTCGAAGGACCAACAATCAGACTCGAAATTCCTTCACGAAGTCCGGAAACTGATTTAGTCAAGTCAACGCACTCGAATGGACGGAGACGGAGACGTATTTCAAATTGCAATCATTCGATAAAATTGCCTTTCTTGCGTCAGTGACTCAAATTGTGAAACGACTGTTGATCTTGATTCAGTGACTTTATTAACTTCACACGAGTTGTTTTTACGCAGATAGGTATAATGGTAATGATCAAGGTGCCCTTCTCCGGATTTCGTGATTTTAAATAGAAGTTACGATGTAAAAATATTTATGTTCTGTGAATGGTAAAATAAGGTTAGGTTCTTAGGTAAATGATTGGTCTCGCTGCGCCAGCGAATGGACGAACTCTGTATTCGGGTAACAGCTAATGTCATCGCTGTGTCATTGTTTTGAAACTCTAGAAAAAAAAAGAATGTTCCAAATTCCAGACTTACCAATAATTTTGAGTGAGAACATAGATTTTAATGCATAAAAATGTTTTAAGTAAGGACATCTCTCATATTTGAAGTTGAATAATGATAAATTCAAGAACACACAGATATTGCTTAATATCCCACTCACTTCATAAATGTAGCCATGACACATACATGCATTATCGTTGACAGATAAGTTGCACAAATTAGTATAAAGAAAATAATTTGTACGGAAAACATTAGAATCATGATCACCGATCGGTACCGACTTCTCTTTACCGGGAACCCACTTCTATGCAATCACCCTTACTATACGATTTTTCCAAACCATAAGGTCGAAGCCTTGTATTCTGTATTTAAAGAATCGATTCATTTAAATTAAGAATCAATTCCAAATTATGAACAACAACTGATTTTCGAGTGACGTTCTCGAGATATTTTTTAAACATGATCAATATTGGGAGCGACAGTGCCTGCCTAATGTTGTGTACGTCTTTATTCTGATCATTATGTAGGTATAGGAGTGTGTTATTCGTACCTACTCATGTTTGAGTGATAGTAGACATGAATTAGAAGAGCTTTCAGTAGGTAAAGTATGTACAGTAATCAATAATGTTACTACAGCAGTGCTCATGATCAGATAATTTACATTCCATCGTTTATCTTCTTTAGTGAAATGTATTCTAAGTTGATTTTTGAGTGACCATTAATTATTTGTAACAAAACAAATTCCATTGCAACCAAAAATTTATTAGGACCTTCCTAATAAGTTTTTGGTTGGAATTAAATTTGAACTTTGTAAAGTATGACATTAAGTTTTTTGTTCCATAACTTGATAAATTATCTCAAATTCATAATTCAAATATAAGTCTCGTTTTCATTCCCAGAAAAAACAGCCTTCGAATAGAAGTCTTGTTCAGGCTTATGATCCGGAACTTCTGTATAAAACGACTTTCGGAGACAAACCGGCTATTGGAGAACTGGATTTTTAAGGTGCATTTAAATGCAACCTGTTCTTTATCAACTAAATTAACAACGTTTAAAAACTTCTTTAACCTTGATTTTTAAGGTTCTTTTTGCAAAGAAACTGCGACTGAAAACAGTTGAATATCGCTAAGAGACATTATAATAATAAACTCTTGGCTCGGGGTGCTGTGCTGGCGCTGCTGCTGCGGCTGCGGGAAACCTCAAGCGGCGAAAGGATAATAACCTTCTCGGAAATTATATTTTCGAGCCGTTTGGGGTTGAAGAAACTCTCGAGCCGTGGGGTCCGAGTTCCGACTGCTCGTGGTTTGTTCAACGAAATCTCCAAACGCCTGGTTGACACTTCCCGTGACCCAAGGGCTAGCTTCAGCCTTGGCCAAAGTCTGAGTATTGCCATACGACGTGGCAATGCCGCCAGTCTCTTAGGTACCATTACTAGTCGACAGCGCTGCGGAGGAATATTTCGACGCTATTTTTGAGTTTGTTGAAAGTGTTAAGTTAGGTTAGTATATTATATTTTTATTTGAATAGTTTGTTAGTTTATTTAGTATCAATCTCACTATCAATCTCAATCTGGATAATTTTGAAGGATATTGCTAATCCGTTGCTTCATATGCTCGAAAAATGTGTTTGCTCAGCAATGTAAACAACGCAATGAATGTTGTTGAACTGTCAAAATGAAACCTATTGCTACTGATAGTGTGTTACGCTATTACCCCGCAGAAGTGGACTTTGTTACTTAGAGGACCTAAACACAAAAAAAAACGAATGTTTTAGAAACAATAAAAGTAGGTATATGATCGACTAGAGTAAACACAATCAAAAAAATACATGATATTCTTCAGGATTTATGCTAGATCTAGCTAGTATATATCCTGAAGAATATCATATATTTTTGAAAACATAATACAACTAATTTGATACGAAAGAAAAAATCATGAAGATAGCTCTAAAAACTTTCTTTATACAATAAAAACCATACTACGAGTAATATACATACAATCTGTAATCTATTGTGGTATAGTAATTAATTTTATTTTAGATGCATCGTATTCACATATTATTATTATATAATTAATGTATGCAAAATATTGTAAAATATTTTAAAAGAGTAACGGTGGAGTTTCTTGCCCATTCATCTCGATAACTACCTTTTGGAATGGGCAACTAGAATCAATTCTATTTGTTGTAATTTCTGACGTTCAAAAGTGCCTTTTATGTGCCTATTTGAAATAAATGCTTTGACTTTGACTTTGAATCATTCTGATTTTTTGTCAGATCATTTTGCAAGCAACATACTAAAATACTAGTGTTTTAATTTTTTAGTCCAAACAATAGATTTTTTGTAATTAAATAATTGCTTCATATTTTGCAATAAATTACCAGCGTTGTGTCATCGCACTTCTCTTTCTTTTGTATGCAGTCCGACCGACCGAGTTCATAAGTTAATTGGTTTGATAATGATAATAGTGTGCCGGGATACCTACGCCATTTGAATGATTGGCAAAAGTCAAAGAGCGTACGTAGTACTGTTAGGGAGCATTCCACCAAACTTTTATACATAGAATAAAGGCTCTTTCAAACAGGCGCGACACGACACGCGACACAAAGGCACCACAACTCGCACAACGAGCGGTGCCTTTGTGTCGCGCGCGATTATATCGCGTGTCGCGCCTGTTTGTAGGAGCCTTTAGTCTTATACTTAGAATAAATTTTGAATTTTTGACAGATACACAGATACATTCATACAAGAATTGTCAGTTGTGAATTTCATTCCACGGATAAAAGTTATCTGACTTTGCCTTTGTGTGTTACGCAATTACCCCGCAGTTATACTGGTCAAAATCAGGCTTCCAGAAACTGAGTTATTACCTTCCTAATAAATCAACGTAGAATATTTATAATGTGGGTATTACATAATATAGTACACAAACAATGTGGTTGATATTGATAAAACGGGCCATATTTTACCTTACGTAACATAAATGTTAGCCCGTTAAACTTTATTATGAATTTTTATACAATTAACTACGTCCTTTTCCTCTCTATTGTGAAGTCTGTCGCTGTCATTTACATCATTTGTTTACTTTTTTCACATTTTTAAGTCTTTACCAGACTTTTAACTTATCGGACACACTTTTTGTTTATTAACGATGTCTCTTTAAATAGGTATATGTATACAGCGTGCCGCTTTGATGGCGAACATCATATTTTTAATTACATTACATGTTATTATTTATTTACATTTTTCTAAAATTACATCTTGGAGCATCCTGTACCTACTTACTTAAAGAACTGTAGCACAGGGTTCATTTGCCGGGGTCACGGATCATAACATCGCATCAATGAAATTAAAACGAATAACGAGCAAAGAATAGGCGAATTGAAGAAAAGAGAGAGAGCCAGGTACGAGCGGCGCAAACGGTAGTTTTCAAATTACGTTTTATTTTAGGTTATTACAATTTGTATGATTACTTTCTACTAGCCCTACCTGTGTGTTAAATTAATGTCGCCATTGTATTGCCACGTTGTACAAGATGTTATTTTTTGGTATCCCATAACTCTAGGATATGAATGAGGGGTGAGTAACGTTTGAAATAATAACAAAAGTTCTAATGATCATATGACCTAATTTCATTTAATATACTTTTGTTTAATATAACGATGAAATGATATAATGAGTAATTGATATAATTTCATTTTACCTAATTTTATATGGTATAATGAACATTTTCTATAATGCAAATTTGAATTATTATTCATCTACTATATAAAAATAAGTCGGGTTTTCCTTCCTGACGCTATAACTCCAGAACGCACGAACCGATTTCCACGGTTTTGCATTCGTTGGAAAGGTCTCGGGCTCCGTGAGGTTTATAGCAAAGAAAAATTTCAACAGAAAAGCGGGACCACGCGAGCGGAGCCGCGGGCGACCGCTAGTTTAGTATAATATTCAGTTACTATAATATTCAAAATCTATAAGTATCTTTTAATATAATTAAGAAACGTCTACTTTGTTTTGTATATTTTCGAAAAAACTGATTAGATTTTAAACGCCTGCCCCATTTTCGTTTGGTTAGGTTAGGTTAGGAACACCGCTGAGTTTTAGTGGGTATACTGCCACCTTGGCAGGGAGTCCCACATACTCCGTGTCGTCCCCCGACGAGCGGAGATGCGTAACGTCATTTCTCAGCGACAAAAAAAAAAGGTTAGACCAATGACCAATTTTAAACGCCTGCCATTTTCATTAGGTTAGGTTAGAACAGTGACCAATACGCGCGAAGGCGAGTGAGCGAAGCGAGCGTGGCACGGCAGCGGCCGCCGAGCGCCAGATCCACTCTATTGTTGGTGAATAATTTGGGTTAGACGAGGTTATAACAGTATGATGTTTTCTGATATTTACTTTTCATTACAGATTTTTGACTGAAAATTAGTAAATATGAAAATTAGGTCAACTAAACGTTATACAATCGTAATGAACTAAATGCTATAACTCTATAAGAGCAAAAGAAGGTTATATGAAATATAACATTCGATCACATTAAATAAAGTTATACGTTTTTACAGCATATGAAAATTATATCATATGAACGTTGTTTCAAGTGATATTATACTATCTCTTATTATGCCATATATGTATAACACACCCATGAATGAGACCATATCAAAGAATCAACTGCCTATGAATTAATGTACTTATAGGAATTATTTATTAATATGAATTACTTATCATTTTTTTTTGTTTTCATTTTTCATACAAAATAATTCGACAAAGTCACGATTATTAATGTAAAATGTCTATGTATTGTTTTTATTAATGGATAAGGTATATGCCTCAGGGGTGGTCCCATATAAATTTGATTAATTTTGCTTGGGTAGTTTCTGAGTTAGCTTCAATAATACGATTTTTTTCCACTTTGTTTTAAACAGGTAGGTACAACTAAAAAGTCAAATATAATACCTAACATTTTTTTTCCATAGCTTATCATAGAACTACTATCATCTGTAGGATTTGGCCCAATCCACACAATTAAGTAGGTATGTTAACTTATCATGAAACAAAAATTAATTTTAAATATTCATTCTGAACAAATGATTTAACAAACTACACAAACAATTATCTGTAGTACATTGATCTATTTCAAAATTCAATTTCAGATATGCCCAGGATGCTACGAAATCAAAGATTACTGATACCATTTTACGAGCTGAGCGATAAATATCGCAAAAAATATCTAAAATATATTAAACGTGATACGGCTTGAAAGTGTCTCTATTATCTGACTATGTGAAAATGGTTGAACGTAAGTAGAGCATTTTACTTAGTATTTCAGTATAATAATTATGTATGTGGAGTGTCCGCGATCCATATACAAAGTGTTTTTTTTTAATATCCCATAACTCTAGGGGGTCACTGTACTCATCATTATGAACAACTTTTACTATGGGACCAAACCTAAAATCTCGAAGAAAAAATCAGCTGTTCCCTATATTTTGACGAGTTATGCGAACATAAATGTCGGGAACAGCTGATTTTGTTTTCGCGAAAAAATTAACAACTAAAACCCGACAATTGAAAAGGATGGAACAAGAAAATACCTTCCCGTGGTCGGACCACGGGAAGGTACTTTCTTGTTCCATCCTATTCAATAGTCGGGTTTTAGTTTTTAAACTTGGATTTAATTTATTTATTTTGGGGCTTATTTCAGTAATATTTATATTTTTTGAAATGTGCTAATTAAGCCCTTTCATTTGATACCCCACAAGGCACCATCCCAAAATATTTATTTTTCAATTCATTAGTTAATGTTCTCTAGAGGGCGCCATATTAAATTTAGTGTGACGTAACATAGCCTTATAACCAGCGGACGGTCACATCGGTACACTTGTAACGATACCTCATTTGTCAAATTATTATAAGAACTTTTGAAGTTATGAGGGAACAAATGCACATACATACATACATACCGGTCAAAATCATAACCCTCCTTTTTGCTTCGTCGAAGTCAGGTAAAAATGGCGTGTTCCAAACCAGGTAAAAAGAGGAATACAGCAATTTTTATAAAAGTCTCAGAAATACTTCAAATGTTCTATATTACTTTGGGTCGAGAAATTCCATACACGATGTTGTAAATAACTTGAATTTTCGAATCGTGTACGCAAAGCACACGTTGTAACTTCTAAAAATATTGTAAAATGAAATACTGATTAATCGATGATATCTATGCTAACAATAAAGTTGTAGAGTTTGTGTGTTTGTTTGAACGCGATAGCCTCTGGAACTACCGCTCGGATTTAAAAAAAAAAACACTGGCACTCCGGTAGTGCCGACAGAAGTGAAAACTTGAACAAAGTGACTGGTTTATTCTTCTCGTGAAAGGAATTTATTCAGATTTACAAATAAGCACACAGGATAGACTTCAGCAGTGCTATTCTCTAAAAGACAATTTCATGGCTGTAAGCTGCGACGAGCTCGTCGACGAGACAGCCTTGAGATCGACCGAGCGTACAGCGCTGATTCAAACCGTATTCACTAACGTGGTTGTGCTCGTCGTCGAACCCAAGGCTGTAACCTCCCGTCGCTGTTTCTCAGACGAACGTAGGGCTTGACACAAATTCTATAAATTATAATCGATCAATCTCGACTGAGAGTTTTATAGGTTTAAAATATATATTAAAGGTCTATCTTTAAGTATTATAAGGAATACAGTTAAACTATAACCAATATCATATTTAAAAGAGCTTATTTCATATTTCTTATTACATTTTAAGGCTGAATGACGATTCCTTTGCTCTATTCGTGCAACGCGACGCGACGATGAATTAAAAGTCAACATGACATAACAATAACAACCGATGACGCGACGCTAACAAAATCACTTGAATTTGTAGTTTTTAAACTTTTGGGTGCTTGATTCTTGTTCAAGCCTTGATTATTTGTATCAGCGAGTGCTTTTAACATAGGTAGTTCTAGAGGATAAATACAACTACCTAATGAAATGTGAGTATTATGATTTTTTCACTGATAGTATATGGCTATTATTACTATTGTCTCATCCACGAGTATTGTATGATACACGAGATATTAATAAAATTTAAGTAAATTACATGATTAGCTATTGTTTTACTATAATATGTACGTATAACTTTATTGTTGTAACGTAACATTGTGTGTTTTAGCATGCCAAGAAGTGCTATACTTTCATTACATAATATGAAAACTGTATAGGTACTTGGAAATTATAATTTTCATATTTAATTTTGTAGAGTCCTAAGCAACCCCTAAGACGACCTACTGACCAATTACTGCCTGTAGAACAATCTACTAGAGGCATGCTCCAGACCGAACAGTCCACACCTTCAATACCAGTAAGTTAATTCTAATAAAATATAATAATGTAATGTTATATTTGCAGGGCGAACGGACATACAACCAGGCCCATCTTTGTATAGGGACAATGTGCCAATGGAAAACCAGCCTAATACAGAACAAAAGGTGAAGTTTTAAATAAAAGTCTTACAATAATATGTTTTAACTTTATAATGGATATTTAGATAACTTTTTTTTGTATTACAGTTTGAGGCTAGATCACCACTTGCAGTCTTGCAATGCGTCATCATAGGAGTAATGCCCCAATTGCATCTTCATGTAAGGTTAACTTAATTATAATTTGGTTAATTATTGGTTTAGTGTAAAAAGCACTACATAGTAGTGGTCTCACTTTTGATTCCCGGGTTGGGCCAATTTGTTGGGATTTTCTGTAGGTTTTTTCAACAGCAGCCCTTATTCAATCAAGATCAAGATATAGGCTACATCTAATAGAATCAAGATATAGACTACATCTAATATGTATACTACATTGTAATATCTATTCCTTTAGAGGGAGAGTGATGTGATGTTGATGATACTTACATATTTGTTTTACCTCTGTATAGTAATTTGTTGCATTTTTATGTTCATAGCATCTCGTAGGCATCGAACGGCACACCGCCGTCTGATCCAGCACTCACCACCTTCTCAAAGGCAATCCAAATGGCGAGCCTGACTGAATGTTTTGTCGCCATTAAAGAGAGGTGTTTGGAAAATGAGAGACTTCTTATTGACAACCAGCAGAGGATGTTCGACTTTTAAGGAAATAAGTGAGTCATGGTCAAGGCAGACCCAGGCACTGCAGGATTTATGAGCATCCATCAGTCGAGGAAGTTGAATCTCCGAAACATGGATCTACTACTATGTTTAGATAATTTTAAGTTTATTTAAGATGGATGTTAAGAAGTTTAAGTATAAGAACTGTTTTTTTGTAGTAAATGTCAATGTTTGTTAGCGGGCATGCTCTTTATGCCTGCAGGCTTTTATTTAGGTACTTATTTAATTTTGTTTTGCTTGGGTAGTTTTCATTGTATATACTAAATTATTTAATTAAATGTCCTGTTTCTTGTAATGTTAATTACTTTGCATACCTACTATTGTATAGAATCAAGTTTTTCTAACTGAATATCAAAAGTCATTTTGAATAAATGATTTTTGATTTGATTGATTGTTTTTAATAGTAAATAAAAAAGAAAATAATGCAGTTATCTGTTTAATTTCTCATACCCCTGTATACACTCTTACCCATTTAAAAATATAGTACAAATAGGGACTAAGGTATAAATAGGCACATATTATTATAGGCTATTGATATTATACTAATCATATACACCTTAAACACCACACTTTAAATACACACCTTAAATGTTATGACAATTGTTGATTATAATAATATTTTTATTAATAATTTAAATACCTATTTATTGTATCTAATCAATAATGGTGAGTATATTCTATCTAAACACGTTAACCACATCTGTAAAGGAACGCATAAATTGTAGATACAACATGCTCGACATAATTGATTAACTAAATCTCGCCTACTTATCAGCCTACTCTCTAAGTCATCATGTGTTGGAGCCTGATGTGTCAGGATTCCAAGTAACCTAGATTCTTCATCTAAGTCACATTGGTCTCATCATCAAAGGAGCTGGTAGCCCGGCTCTATTACATATGTCGTTTAAAACACAGGAAGCCATCACAATTTCTCCCACTTTTATAGGATCATAGTACAATACCCTATGTACTAATAAACATCTGAACCGTCCTTTCAGGATTCCAATAGTCCTCTACACTGTTTCTTGCACTGCTGTGCAAATTGTTGTAATGGCTCTGGAGTCTCAGTTTCTGAATTACTAAAGGGAGTCATTAAATAAGGCCTTTGAGGATATCCTGAGTCACCTGAAATCAATGAATGAAGCTAGAATTAAGTGCAATCTTGACTTGTGTTTAAGTTATCATTGTATTGTAAATAATAACTTCGTGGATTGCCCTAGAGGCAGAAGACTGAGATATGTATGTGTCTACATTCTTCCCAATGATTTTTTGGTAACTTCCATTAGCCAAAAATGATAGTGTGCATAATATCTGAAACATCAGGAATTCAATAGGCTTTTGTTGGTGTGTGGTGAGGTATACCCATCATATCTCAAGAAACCTAGATGTAAACAAACCTTTAGCCTCTTGGTTAAACCACTGGAACGAAGTCGCGGACGCATATATGGACTTAAGTCATCTTCCAATATATTAATTAAATCCTCAGAAAGCCTGTAAATATGGATAAAATCTGTATCACGGAATATTGTTTTAAACTTTCGTATTTGTTTCGCCTGTCGAGCTTTCTTCAAATTATCACTTTTCTTAGCTTCTTCTAATAAATGCAGCTTCAATTGTGTAGTAAAAGAATATAAATATTTAAAAAATTAAGTACAGTTTATTATTTTTGTCAGTCTACGCCCGAATATTTAGAGCTTTTTGATTTGACAGTTAGAAAGAATCGAGGCTGTGGGCGAGACGTCTGACGTTTTACGTCTTACGAATTTTCGATCAGGGTCACGTGACCTGACGCGAATTTAGAAGTTTTTACCCATTCCAAAAAAGTACATACACAGCGCCGCTAAAGAAGTTTTCACTTCAAAAAATTGCATTTGATAGCCCAACTCTTGACCAATAGGATTCGGTAGGACCAATAGTAGCCGAGTAAGAAGAAAAAAAAGTGAAAACGAAATAACAGCGCGGGCGGGCAATGCGATGCGACGGGATACGAAGAACATGAAATATCACGCGGACAAAGTCGCGGGAAGAAGCTAGTTTTGTATACCTAAATCAATTAAAAAATCTTCTCACCAGTTGATGCTAGACTAAAATACAATTATTCACGTGAGTTTAGGCACAGGTTATCTGTCGAAAATAGTAAGTAAATCCACTGACTAGTCTTCCTTTCCACGAAACACTGTAACCAACGCGGCGTAGCCGTAGGTATAAAAAAATACCCGAAAGGTTTGTCCCACCGACCACGGTTCGTCGAACCGATGGAAATTAGGGGAAATCACCCATGAACAAATTAATTACATCAGCCAATGACGTAACGTTCGATATTTTCCGAATTACAAGTGAAGTCTGTAGAGGGTAAGTGGCATCACTGATTACATGTGAGCGGAAAGACGGGCAAACTGACAGACATGAAAACATTATAAAGCTTCCATATCCAACAACGGATCCCTAAAAACCCGCGGCTGATCATATGTATGTATGCATGCGTATACTTTGAATGAAGCCTTTGTGTCAAAGTGCGTAACAACGTCAAGCAGTTTTTGCTTATAACATCTACGTTGCGTATGACAGTCCGTAAATAAGATATGGGCACGCGGAAACCTTTATGATTTTTAAGATATATTTTTTACGTTCATATAACTTTTAAAAGATATCACTGATGATAAAAGATGAAAGCATAATCATTCATATGATTTTGGTAATGACATAAGAAGAAAAATGGAAAGAAAACACGTTTATTTGCGGCAAACATGATGCTAAGAAAAGAGAAAGAAAGAGAGAGAAATAAATAGTAAAATAAAGAGTAAGTATTCTATTCTATTCTAAGAAAAAAGAACAAGTTGGAGGAAAATATGCACAACGGCCATAGTGCTACGACCTTATGACCCCTCCCGCTCTGGGTGGAGCGGAAGGGAGTGTCAGTCTCATACTGACTAAAACCCACCCGTGTTCCTTCCTTATCCCTTTATGTTCCGGGCCAGCGGTAACCCTTTCGGACAATCCCGCTGACCAGTGCAGTGCTACGACCTTAAGCGAAACAGAGCCCCAGCGCTCATGCAGTGTACGATGAGATATAAATAGCACAATAAGAAATAAAAAGGGAGTGTCAGACTCTTACTGACTAAAACCCACCCGTGTTCCTTCCTAAACCCTTTATGTTCCGGGCCAGCGGTAACCCTTTCGGACAATCCCGCTGACCAGTGGCGAGACAGAGCCCCAGCGCTCATACAGTATACGATGAGATATAAATAAGAAATACAAAACAAAATAAAATAGAGAATTTCTTAGTTTTTGGGGCAAAATATCCAGCTGCTTCCAAACACACTGACAAGGCACAGACCACGGACATCTGGTGTAACAAATTTGCATCAAGTATCATTATTGTGAATCAAAGCCATTAAAGACTTGCATTTCTACACTCCACTGGAAAAAATGTAGATAAAATCGTACCACTCTAAATCACAATGCGGAAAAAACCGATATCAACAACACAAAACAACGTCAAATCTTTCCCAGACAAGCTGTAACGAAGATTTACAAGTTAGGAAGCCCCCAATCAGTGCATCACACCTTGACCCATGCTATCAGCTTGTAAGATCTGGTTGAGTCCTTGACACGAGTAGCGTGCCAGCCAATTGTGCTGTTGTATGTAATCTGAACGATTTATGCGGCCATGTGGCATATAGTGTACTACGGAAATTGTTGATGGACATATTTTAATCGGGTTAAAATATTTTGCTGGCTGGTGCTGGAGGGATTTTGGGAGGGAGTGCATAAAGTATCACCAGTGGTCAACGTGGTGAGCAATGGCTGCCCAGTGGTAACTGCCGCGACTTATGAGTTTGTAGGTCGTGAGTTCGAACCTAAGCAGGCACTTTACTTTGTGCATATTTAATCACCACTGCCTTCAAACAGTGAAGGAAAACATCGTGAGGAAACCGGCATGTCCTAGAACTAAAATTTTGAAGACATGTGACATCCAGCAACCCGCACTGGGCCCGCATGGTGGATTACAGCTCATTCCCTCTCGAAAAGAGGAGGCCTGTGTCCCAGCAGTGGTGCAACGTGGTGCACTTTGCGAAGCTGTTGACTAAAATTAATTAATGAAGAAACAAAAAAAAATTTCAACGATATGGCCGATATCGTAGGACTGACTAAAACTTACGCTTTCCAAACTTCAGATAAATGGTCCTCCCAGACACTATCCTATCTTTTAGCAAAAAGTAGTGACTCTAGTAGTGGAAGTGAAATTTAAGGTCACTCAGCGAACTATGGAGCCGGCTATGCTCGGAGTTAGCAAGTTAGACTAAGTAAGCTGAAGTGGCAGTGGGCAGGCCATGTTTGTCGCAGGACCGATGGCCTGTCGTGGAGCATACGATACGAATCCTAGAGTGGAGACCGCGTATCGGCAAGCGTAGTGTGCGACGACCTCAAAAGGTGGCTGCGAAAGACTGGATGAGGAGGATTGCATGTTGTAGCGCAGCGTGAGACAGGTGTATGTGCACCAGTGGACTGCGATAGGCGGAGTTGAATGAGTGATTGGAAAGACCCCAGTGTTGAAAGTCTCTCTTGATTTTCAGATTCTCTAGTATCTAAAACAGGTTTGTTTGTTTTTTTTCTAAAAGATGTGTTGTGCTATATGCACTATGCCGGGACTATACGATGCCCATATCGGTCATCATGAAGTCACGTTCTTATGCTTTGAAAGAATGATTGACAGATGTTCGGAGAGCGCGCCAACGACAGGACCACAGATAATTATTGTTTTTTTTTTTTGCGATGAAGGCTTTCTTTTTTAAATAATCTGATTAGCAAGTTATGCACGGGTGCAAACTACTACAGGTTTTTGTATTACTTTGAACTCAGCTATTATAATGTATTCCACATTATTATTTGTCATGATGGTTTCCTCTATTACAGAAGAGGTCCCGGTTGTCACACTAGCTATCTGTAAAAAAATGGTTTCAATATTGTCATTTGTCTGGTATTTTTCTTTATCTAATAGTCTATTTACGTTCATTTAAATAAAATTCTAAAAAGATTTATCGTGATGTGATCTGATATACCAGGAATTGTGACATGGAAACGTTGAAGATACTTCCATCTTGTTAGCATTTTCTTCTTAAACAACAAGGAAAAAATACAAATTTCTATCTCGGAAATCAACACAAGAATGCGACCTAGAGTTTTATGCATGTCGCCTTGGTACTTTCAATAATAAAGAATAATACATGACTTGAAAGTATGAAAGAGTTTTTACAAAACAGAAAACTGTATTGTTTTACTCGCAACTAGAAAATAAATGTTTTAGAACCAAAATCGTAAAAGAAGGTAAATAAAATACACACTGTTACGTATTTCATGTTATGAGTTCATCGAAAATTCGAGACAAAACTCAGTTTCAAATTGAGAACAATAGAATCACCCGTCGGTTCCACACGCAAGAGGATTACCATAATACTAAATAATACTGGCAGCTATTATATTTTTTACGCGTTCGCTTTTCAAATAGACGATTAATGGCTCCTACAAACAGAGGCGATACGCGATATAATCGCGCGCGACACAAAAGCGCCGCTCGTTGCGCGACTTGCGGAGCCTTTGTGTCGCGCGCGATGATGTCGCGTGTCGCGCCTGTTTGTAGAGTTTTAAACTTCATTCTCCCACAGTAGTTTTGGAGTTTAAATTTCTCGCGAAAATGTTTCACAAAAAACCGCGAAACAGTCACTTCTATGAGTAAAAACTGGAGCAAGTCGAGTGCAGAACTGGAATCCGCATTCATATCATATCGGTCACCAGTTGTATGTTATTATGAATACTTGACCTCATTCTATGGCAAATTTTCATTCAGAATTTATTTTTAGAGGCTAATTTGCATCGCGATAGCAAAATAGCTAGTAACAGCTAGCTAACGGCCTTTTTTGCGTGCTTTTATTTTTGTTATAATTATTATTATTGCTATTTTATAGTCGTGTAAAGTAGTCATCATGGATCAAGTCTGAATATTATTATCCTACCATTTTTCTAGACGTGTTTTCCGCTCAGTTCTGTTTTCCGCCGTCAAATTCAAAAGGGCAAACGTTAATGGTCTTCAGGCATTTCGAATTAGGTCCTGGTCCTTAGGGACGACAATATTGAGAGCTTCCAGTTTAAATGTCATTAGAGACAAATTGGTCAGTTGCGTGGTCAATACCAAGTTTAAGGGGATTACAGGACCTAAACGCAAAAAACGCAAGTTTTAGAACCAATAAAAGTATAAGATCGACTAGGTATAGTTAAGGTTGTTAGGGTTGCCAGGTCAACCGAAAAGCCGGACAGACCAGCCAGTTTAGCCGGACATTCGGGTAAAAAAGCCGGACATCCGTAAATTTTTAGTCTTAGTATAACATGACAATTTTTTTTTTTATAAAACAAGACTTTTTTATCATTTACCATAAAATCTTCTTAAATTGGGGTGGTGATAAAGAGTGGCGGGGCGGCGGGGGCGCGCCGCGCGCGCTATCTTCAAAATGCCTAACAAAAGCCGGACAGGCCGGACACCGTCTGATTTGGCCGGACACGCAACCAAAAAAGCCGGACTGCGTCCGGCTTTATCCGGACGCCTGGCAACCCTCAGTAAACAAAATCAGAAAAATATAAGTATGATATTCTTCAGGATATATTATATGCTAGGTAGATAGTGTACTGAAAATTTAATACAACTAATTTGATACCAGGAGGCCTTTGCCCAGGAGTGGGACAGTGCAGGCTAAAAAAAAAAAAATTTGATACGATAGAAAAAAAAAAAATCATGAAAATACCTCTAAAAGCTTTCTTTTTACAATAAAAACCATACATAATATACATACAATCATTCTGATTTTTTGTCAGGTTATTCTACAAGCAACATACTAAAATACTAGTGTTTTAATTTTTTTGTCCAAACAATAGATTCTTTGTAATTAAATAATTGCTTCATATTTTGCAATGAATTACCAGCGTTGTGTCATCGCGCTTCTCTTTCTTTTCTATGCAGTCCGACAGTGACCGCACTTTATGTCATGTAGTCCCCTTAACCTTTTAACTAATCACGTTACGTAATAAAACCTGCTTTCGTGAAGTACTGTGTTTACAAATTACGGGCAGTGTTGATTGAGAAATCAATTAGGGAAATTAAAATAGAACCGGTAGCTTATGAGTAATTAATAAAGCGGATTGTTATTGGACGGGATTTGAGTGAGAAATGAGTTGCTGCTGTTTCGATTTTTAAAGATATTTGGTGCTATACGGAAGGCTAGGTTTATCATAAAGGGTGGCAGGGAAACCGACAAACAAAACAATTCTTTTTTTTTATTTGAAATGAGTTTGCACTTGACTCTAGTCTAGGTCAGAGGTGACAGAGACAAAAACAACGACGACGACGTCTAGAATTATGTTCTGAATTTATGGTTACAGTTTGCGCGTCGATGTCCCTGACGCACTGTATAGAGCAGGGGTGGCCAACTTGGTTAGACGCAAGATCTACTGTTCACTGACGATACCCTGGGCGATCTACAAATTACATACTTCTTGAACTCTTAAATGAAACAGCATCGTTAAGTACACAATTACATATGTAGTATTTTTTATTTTATTAAGAGGGAAAATGTAACTCGTAACCACTCGTAACTCCGCTAGTCTGTCGTCAACTGACTGACGGTTTGACAACCGCCCGCGCCTCACTCCAGCGTCCCATACGCTTCCTGCTTATTGTTATCGCGCACCGAAAACAAAAGATAGTTAAACTGCATAGAAGAGAGGATTAATAACGTGACGGAACGGCGATTGAAAAATGATACAAGATGATGCGTGCAGCAGTTAGTGATTAGGTACGTTGCGCAGTCTGTTCTACGCATTCATATTTTTTTCCTTGCTACGATCGACTGAACTAATAGTCGCGATCGACCAGTCGATCGCGATCGACCGGTTGGCCATCCCTGGTATAGAGGGGCTCGTGGCTAAATTATAACAGCCGCACGGGTCGATCGAAGGATGAGCTACTCTTGCCAGGGTCGGTTCGTAGATGGGTGGCCATCCATTACGTATCGCGACCCCTCCGTGCCTCAGAGATCACATTAAGCCGTTGGTCCCGGCTGTAATTTGTAGATCTTTGGTACGTAACGGCTAGTAATCCCAAAATCTGATAAAGAATATCTAGGTTCTCAAATATATATTTTGAAAGGACTATAAAGATGAGATATGAGGAATTTCAAATTTCTATAGAAAACTTATTTTTCTCATAACTCGTCTTTAAAGGCTCCTACAAACAGGCGCGATATAATCGCGCGCGACACAAAGGCACCGCTCGTTACGCGACTTGCGGTGCCTTTGTGTCGCGCGCGATTTTTACGTGTCGCGCCTGTTTGAAGGAGCCTTAAATCAGAGTCCTTTTAAAATATATATTAGGGAACCTAGATATTCTGTAATCCAATCGGAATAAATACACACTACCTTAAGAAAATGTTTGATTTACAAATTATGTTTGTATAAACTACACATGCTCCGCCGGCCCCTTAGTGAAAAGTACATTACGATTATTTGCCATATATCAGCTAGCACACGCCAATATAACAACAAGAAAAAAAAAAAATTTAGAGACAATATCAAAGGAGATGTAAAGCAGCAACATTGTATCAGCGGGATTGTCCGAAAGGGTTACCGCTGGCTCGGAACATAAAGGGCTAAGGAAGGAACACGGGTGGGTTTTAGTCAGTAAGAGTCTGACACTCCCTTCCGCTCCACCCAGAGCGGGAAGTCATTTGATGATTTACCACCCTTAAAAAAATAAACCTATTTTTATGCGAATTTTGATGATTCTTCTAGTCGGTGCCAACAGCCAAGCCATACATTTTTACTGATATGTAGAATTTGTGAAGTTAGGGTCGGTAGAGTTAGGCCGTGTAGATTCAGAAGCTTGGCTCTACATGAGATCTAATATCTTTTTCACAGACCAAACCTTATGTGGTCGTCTTGGCAACATTTTACATGAAATGTTTTTGGTGGGTGGTTATTATCTATAATATGGTACCTATTCGTTGCCCAAAGATAAAAATAACAATTGCCTTTAATATATAATTTTACTCAAGCTTAAACTATGCGATCGGCTGTCCTGCACACAAAGTTTATCAAAAACCTAGTTAGTCAACTAAAGGTGGCGACTGACATGAGCATTTGCTCGATGTGAATATTCGCATCGAGAATTTGTTCGTAACCTGAATTTTCGCGACGAATATATGCTTGATTGTGCTCCATCCCCAGCAGTAGTAGTCAAAATGGCACAGTGCTCGCGCTAGCGACTGACTTGTTATAGTAACATTCAAAGGGATTCGCCAGAAAACCGACAGCAGGGTGGAGCGCGCTCGTGTGCTCGGCGCTCGTCATTGAGTTGCTCGGCTCGCTTTACTGACATGCCGAATATTCGACTTGTAACGTGCTCACATCGAGCGAATATTCATGTCAGTCGCCACCGTAAGAGAAAAAAAAATAAAAGAGAGTATTCTAAGAGCAGAACCACTATTCTAAAAGATGAGTAACTTTTAAGAAATACCGTTTTAATGTCTTGTTTTTTCAAAGAATCGGAAATAGTTTCACAATGGAACATACATACTTGGCTTTCTTCCTAAATGTTATATTATAAGTAATTCAGAATTAGTCAACGCTTGCGAATTTGTATGACTCAGATATTAAGATGATGCCTTTGTCGCTTTTTTGTTTTGTTCTAGTGTTACGCTAAATGACTTCCATTATTTTAATAAAATGTGTTGGCGTTAACTTCACAATTCAATGTCAAGAAACTATTAATTTTGGATAAAGGCATAACTTCGATGAATAGCGGTGCAGTCATGAGACCGAATTTGGAAAAGAACCATTGCAAAAGTTCTATCATTCAAGTCATAATCATTCCAATATACATATGTACAGACGCCAGCACATCAAGCTACCCGAAACTGTCAAATTTTCCCAATCAACTGTGAACCTTAGGCTTTAGCGGGTAACGTTGAAAATCTATTAAAGAAATTTGACAGATTGTAGTAGCTTGATGTGCTGTACTTCTCTATTAGTCTTTATTTCGGTGGTCATCCCTTTCTAGCCATGTCATCTTTCACACAGTCCAGCCATCGTTTTTTAGGGTTCCGTATCCAAAAGGTAAAAACGGGACCCTATTACTAAGACTCCACTGTCCGTCTGTCACCAGGCTGTATCTCATGAACCGTGATAGCTAGACAGTTGAAATTTTTACAGATGATGTGTTTCTGTTGCCGCTATAACAACAAATACTAAAGACAGAATAAAATAAATATTTAAGAGGACTCCCATACAACGAACGTGTTTTTTTTTTCGGCGTTTCTGCCTTGTGGTACGGAACCCTTCGTGTGCGAATCCGACTCGCACTTGGCCAGTTTTTTTTTAATCTTCCCCTACTAGCCATCCACATTTGTACTCAAAACTTTCTTAACGACATTTTCCTTAGTACCTCTTAAAAATTAAAGTTTTTGTACAAGAGTTCAAATAGGCCCTTTGAATCTGTAAAACTCGGTCTCAAAAGACCAAACTTAAAAAAAACTTGAAGCTTGAATGAATAATAAATACACTGAAGAGAGAAAAACTCCACTTATGTGGATTACGTTCTGTTCTTGAGAACTTTCGTTAAAAAACACCTGGGCTCTGCCGCCGGTGGAAATTACCCTTAATTTATTTAATGGCTGTTCCGTGTGCACTTAAACTAGTGCCTATAATTTTCCTTTCATCAAGTTTTTCCTCGTCAAGTCGATTTCTTATTTCAATTTACTTTGTATTCAATACTATGGTTTATGTATGTATTTAATGTATGATGTATCTATACAGGGTGACACTGTGACAGGGAAAACAACGCGCAAACTGTAACCACGGGTTCCGCACATAAAGGCTCCTACAAACAGGCGCGACACGCGATATAATCGGGCGCGACACAAAGGCACCGTTCATTGTGCGACTTGCGGTGTCTTTGTGTCGCGTGTCGTGTCGCGCCTGTTTGATGGAGCCTTAATTTTTCATTTCTCATACTCGGAAAGTAGTGTTTGTTTGATTCGAATAGCGGGTGGAAGACGCTGCTTCCCACCTTTTGGCCGGGAAA
The DNA here is from genome assembly GCA_927399505.1 of Luperina testacea. NCBI lineage: Eukaryota > Metazoa > Arthropoda > Insecta > Lepidoptera > Noctuidae > Luperina > Luperina testacea. The sequence continues at coordinate 16,584,990 of OV656770.1, read as the reverse complement.
GACTCATAGCAACTGCTTCCCTCTCTAGAGCGGGAATGAATTTTAAAAATAGAAATAAATTTTGTGTTAATTAAAAAAAAATCATGAAGATACCTCTAAAAACTTACAATACATTAAAAACCATACTAATATACATACAATCATTCTGATTTTTTGTCAGATTATTCTACAAGCAACATACTAAGTATAATACTAGTGTTTTAATTTTTTAGTCCAAACAATAGATTTTTTGTAATTAAATAATTGCTTCATATTTTGCAATAAATTACCAGTGTTGTCATCGCGCTTCTCTTTCTTTTCTATGCAGTCCGAGAGTGACCGCGGTTTAGGTCATGTAAAGCCCCTTGCGGGACGGCCCGCGGCGGTGATTATATACAGTTTTTACATTTTAAATATGGAACACATCCATATTTGAAATGTAAAAACTGTAATATATTTAAATTTAACTTTAAATTTCACAAATTGTTCTAACTTCTCAATTAATTTTAAATAGGACTATTATCAACCAGCTGAGCCCGCGGTTTCACCTGCATAAGTTTCGATCCCGTGGGAATATCGGGATAAAAAGTATCCTATGTGTTAATCCTGGTTATAAACTATCCATCCATATGCCAAAATTCATCCAAATCCGTTCAGCCGTTTGAGAATGAAGAAATAACAAACATATAAATACACACACACACTCACAAACTTTCGCCTTTATAATTTAGTGTGATAAATATTTTAGAAAAAAGTACTATTTTTTACTTTCTTTGTATTCGAAATGAAAAGTAGAGTGTTTAACACGGTAACATAATATTATTATGGATAGTACACCACAGATTATCAGATTATTATCTCCTTTTTCCTTAAATCCAACCAAAAGTTTTCTTTAAAAGATCGCTTTTAGTATCAAGAGTAAACTAGTCGCGAGCTCCACTCACTGGTGGTCATGGCCAAAAAGAACGCTGTCTCACCTGACTTCGTGTCTGACAGAGCTAGTATCAGTGATGAACAGTTAGTCGCTAGTCTACACGCACAACGTCTAGTTCTCACGCACAGAAACACCGTTCCGAACTGATAGCCGGGTAAAAAAAATCGAATAGTATGTATTTTAGAAAAGTTTTATGAAAAAACCACTGCATAAATAAATTATAAATAAAATTTATTGAACTCTTCGATAACTGAGCTTTTTTGAAGATTTCACAGTTCTTTTATTACTTATTTACACCCAAAGTTACGTTAAAAATAGCAAGAAAAATGAATCTTTGTTGTCCCATAACTTTTTAATGGCTTTTTATTTTACTATTCTGTTTCCGTACCGACAAAATTAATAATAAGTCAAAATGATATTATGTTTAACTTTGGATGCACAATGTCAAACAGTGGAGTAATACTCTCCCGAAAGTATAGAAAAAATATCGACTAGTAGCACCTTGTGTCACCCTTTGTAAAATGTCTATACCTACTTATATCTGTTATTTTTATGGCGTACTATATCTTCAATACTTTGCTTACAAATATTTCTGCTAGAAACCTTTGACTCTGAATAGTCTGAATTATCCGATGAACTAGATTAAAACATCTTTAGTTATTTAAATTACTAAGAAACTTCTGCGATGAGGTTTCGAATAACTTTAAATTGAAGTTTCTTTAATGTTTCTTTATTTGAAAACTGAAGTAAAAGTATCGGCCATCTTGTGATTATAAATTGAATTTAGAAGAAGAACAACAGTTTAAGAGGAATTCAGCTCTATCTACTTCAGAATAATAATACGATTTCTATGGAAATGCAAAGGTTGGTTTAGTTGATTCTGGCTAATCAACAGACATAATTAATAATTATGTAGTAGGTAATAGGAACCTACTTACCTACCGTTCACTAAATTAAGACACCCAATTTCACCCAAAGATAACGAGATTGATATAGCATATAGCAGAGAATCATTGTAGGTAGCTCAAGTGCCACTCTAGCTACTATGATTAAATTATAAATAAATAATAAATCTTTATTCAGAATCAAAACGTATGAATTTTTTTGAGGTTAGGTAATAATATTAAAAATTAAACAGTACCTACACGTTTAATTTATTTAGGTAAAAAAATATATTCGAAAGTCAAATTTTGGTTATTAATTTCTCATTAGTAATCTCCATGGTAACAGAAAGTTAAAAACATACCAAAAGATTTAATTGGAATTTGATCCCCGAATTTAAGAACAGTTTTCAAACAAACTTTGCCGCGTGAAATTTAACCGAACGAAACATCAAACAATGTTAAACTTGAACAAAACCACAAAATTCTAAATAAATGTTTAATCAACCTACCTCTTTGTGCGGCAGCGAGGCTTACAATCCGTCAGTGATTCTGATTACACAGAACTATGAAGAAAAAGCACAAACTTTTTGGATGAGCGATATGTTCGCGGCACTCGTGAGCACGCGCGGGCGACCGGCACGGGCAGGTAACGTTCACAACTGACTGTGCACAATCCACAGTGCAATGTGCAGCCAGAGGCACTGCACTCCGGCTCCGTTACGACACCCAGACTGTGGAGTCGACCAGACACATAAATTCAACAACCTTCGCGGTACCCTCGCCCGTGGAAATTATGTAAACGTCTGTCTCACTGCGCTAATGTAGGAGAATATCACTTTTGTTTTTCGTTTTTAAGTTAATTGTTTTGTTATGCATATTTATTTTGTAAGTTATGCAGCTACAGTTGCTTTCATTCATTTGAAGTTAGGAGTTTAGCAAGGTACGAATAAAAAATTAAAGAAAACACCAAGTGCGTCTTTAATCAGAATATAGTATGAAAATTATAATCTTCTTACATAATTATGATTACTTTGAAAATACTATAGAGCTTTTGAAATATTTATGACTCAGTAAATGCTTCCATTAGTTATTGCATCTAAAGTAAAAAGCAGTTTTGAAAATTAAATAGGTACTCGAGCCTTTTTAACCGACTTCAAAAAGGAGGAGGTTCTCAGTTCGTCGGAATATTTTTTTAATAAAGGCTCGTACAAACAGGCGCGACACGCGATAAAATCGCGCGCGACACAAAGGCACCGCTCGTTGCGCGACTTGTGGTACTTTTGTGTCGCGTGTCGTGTGACGTGTCGCACCTGTTTGAAGGAGCTTTAATACTCAGCTACGTAGGTAAGTTGCTCGTTTCGTATGAACTATTATCAAAATGTAATTATTGACGATGCTAGTAAAAAGGGCTTGTAATTAAAATGAAAGCTTTAAAATTAAGTTTACAAAAAATTTTGTTACTTGTTGTTCTTTCACGTAAAAAGCTTTACCTTACTAAAAGTCAAACTAACAGAAATCATACCTATTTTAGTTTTAAATTAGTAGATAATTAAGTGTGTAACAAATTCAAATTTTACAAAATGCTAGAGTCTAAACCACTATTAAGTTCATGAACACCTAACAGACAATGCAGAAAAGAAAACCACACCTCAAAAACCATCAGCCGCATCCACAACTACGCTCACTTCCTTCCAACTCCATGCCGAGTGCACAATGCAGACGGGTTGCACTGTATTCGATCGGTGCAAGACAAAGCGATGTCAACGTCCCGACGAACGAGCGGCGAACGATGACCGCGCGACGGAAACGATCCAGGTAGCATACACACCACACGCGGGCAAAAACTTTCAGAATGTTCCATTAGGACCAAATGTTAGGCGTGTAGTACTTTTACTACTGCGATGGCCTAAGTTGAAAATGCCACGGACATCTTAGTGAAAACGATACAGATGGCATGGCACTCGTTACAGGTTGGTAAATGTGCGCTTTTAAAATTTATAACGGGACGATATTATCGTGGATGGACGTGGACATCCACGATACATCCTAATACGTGCACTTTATGACGTGAAATTAAAAAAAAACGTCTTCATTATACCTACCCCACTATAATACTTATAGGATCAACTACTGGGGTATTGTGACTGTTATGGGCAGCCGTAGATAACCGTACATTACAATATTGTAATGTCAACAGTACACTTAAGATAATAAATTGAGCACAAATAAATAAATAAATTAAATTAAAATATTTCCATACATTTTACGTCAATGATAATATCGTCTAGTTACTAATTATAAAAGTGTACTCATTGGATTATAGCCATAAAGGAATCAAATTTTAGAAACAGTACGGTCAGCAACAAAGTCGATTAACACTTCAGTTTTTTTTTAATCTCATTTATTGAGCAAAATATTTGTTCAAAATTACAGCAGAAGTACAATGCAATTTAAAACAAATATTTTGCTCAATAACTGAGATTAAAAAACTGAAGTGTTAATATTTTGCTCAATAACTGAGATTAATAAAACTGAAATGTTAATCGACTTTTGTTGCTAAATGTACATTAAGGCAGTGACGATCGGTGCATGCAATAGTTGAAAGTCCGACTACAAGGACCAATATTGCAAGCTAGAACTAGCTTCAACCGAATGGAAGACATCACTTTACGTCGTCCATTCGATTGAAGTTGAGTTTTCATAGAAATCTAGATGGCAGAGGATTTCAGTGACTAGTACTTATACATCCAACCAATACAATAATATGGTCGCTCGGGAGTCGGGAACTTCAATAAGCTACCAACCGATGATGAGGTAGAAACTTTTTAACGTAACTATCGCGCAGTTCCCAATGGACGGCCGTCTGACGGAAGTGGTTATAGTGGTAACATACCACAATGTATCTAGAACAAGTTTAAGAACATTTGAAAATGGATCACAAACTGTAAGACATCTCAGGAATCCGCAATGTGAATCAGCAATAGGTACGACTGAAGACGTGACTGTGCATTATTTAAAATTGGAAACATTTCATCTCCCACTGGTATTCGTAATTATGACAACAGGACAATGACCTCCCGTGAAAATTGTAAATACATAGCACAAACTCACAAAAAAGTTTGAATTCGTTTTCAGAACTATGCAAAATTCAAACATGCTGTCAATAAACACAATTTTATTTTGAAGCACAAAAATATAAATTGTGCATTCCTATTAGATCACAGGTTCTCAAACTTATTTTGCCCACCGCCCACTTGACAATATTTTTTTTCTAGAGACCCCCAATTTTTTATCTGTGGCCGATTTGGAACAGCTATTGCTTTTGCTACGATTATATTTAAACGTGTAATATTAAACAGTCGTATGATAGGTTATAAATAATTTTCTCTGGGTCTCTACTGGAGAGCAGTGGTGGTACAGTGGTATCGGCCGCGACTTACGAGTTTGTTGGTCGTAGGTTCGAACCCAGACGGGCGCTTTACTTTGTGTAAATTATTTCATCACCACTGCTCTCAAAACGGTGAAGGAAAACATCGTGAGGACACCGGCATGTCCTAGAACCAAAATTTCGAAGACATGCATGTGACATCCACCAGTCCGCACTTGGCCCGCGTGGTAGTTTACGGCCCACTCCCACTCACAGAAAGGAGGCCTGTGTCCTGTGTCCCAGCAGTGGGAACATTATAGGCTGGTTATGATCATGATGATGATTATGGGTCTCTAATGCAGTCTGAAAGTCTAAAACGCCCACGTTGAGACCCTATGCTATAGATAGACTGGTTAGTACAGACGCCAGCACATCAAGCTACTACAATCTGTCAAATTTCTATAACAGATTTTCAACTTTATCGCTACAGCATAAGGTTCAAGGTTGATTGGGAAAATTCGACAGTTTGTGCTGCCGTCTGTACTATCAGCTAAGATGTCCACCCTAATGGTTTTATTTCTGTAGGTGCTCTTTTATTGTTCTATTTTCACCGACCAACTTGCAGAAAAGGCGTAACAGGTAAATAAAAAAACTGGCCAAGTGCGAGTCGGACTCGCACACGAAGGGTTCCGTACCACAAGGCAAAAACGCCGAAAAAAACACGTTTGTTGTATGGGAGCCCCCCTTAAATGTTTTTATAGATTTATATAGAAATTTTTATAGACATTTGTTGTTATAGCGGCAATAGAAATACATCTGTGAAAATTTCAACTGTCTAGCTATCACGGTTCATGAGATCAGATACAGCCTGATGACAGACAGACAGACATACGGACAGTGGAGTCTTAGGGTACTGTTTTTACCCTTTGGGTACGGAACCCTAAAAACGGAGGTCTTAGTTCAATCTACTAATTTACGTTAAAAGAACTAATCCGAAAATTCGCCCTTTCTTTGGTCATTGTGCACACAGGCCACAAGGACCAAATTTATTTTCACGTGCTATTGACAGCTGTCAGTTACCATCTTTTATGAGCCAATTTTGTGAACGCAGATTTATTTGCAGGAGCGAGGACTCAACAAGGGATTTATTAGATTTTTCTCACTTTGAAATAAAATTACATCTACAATACGAACGAGAATGGAGCTGACAGGACAAATATTGAAATTGACAAGTTGCTTGCTTCACGTAAAGTCCTTTCGGTACGAATAGAACTGCAAGCTGTGTAAAGGCTCCTACAAACAGGCGCGACACGACACGCGACACAAAGGCACCGCAAGTCGCGCAACGAACGGTGTCATTGTGTCGCGCGCGATAATATCGCGTGTCACGCCTGTTTGTAACCCTAAACCTAAGCCTTTGTAGCCTTAAGTGTATTATTTGCTGCGATAAAATTAATGTCACGTAAAGTTCTTAGATATTTACAGTAACAAATATTAACGACTCAGTTCATCCACTTTTAAAATTATGGTAAAAAAGCATTTCCTCTCTCCTTAGACATCATCATTATATTTTCTTTGCTCCTGTTTCATGTTTATTATTATATATGTATATATTTATTAAGATTAGTATAATATACTTTATGTATGTATTTATTGTATTATTTAAATTCCCCTTTTTAAATCCATCCAAAGGTTGTCTTTAAAAGATCGCTCTTAGCGATAAGACCGCCCATTGTGTCACCCTTTGTACAGTTTCTATATTTATGTCTGTAATTTATATGGTGTACATAATAAAGAGTATTCTATTCTGTCTTTATGTTACCTTTTCACGCCTAAACCACTGAATGGATTTCGATAAAATTTGGCAGAGAGATAGATTGCATCCCGGGGAAGGACAAAGGATAGTTTTTATCAACATACCTCGCAGGCGAAGCTGCGGGCGGAAGCTAGTCTTATATATAAAGGCTGCACATTTTTTTTCCATCGTTTCTACATCATTTCTTCCATTCATACCTTTTCATTCCGAGACACCACCAGGACATACCTGTAACAGAAAAACAAATTTTATTATCCTTCAAGATTTCGATTCAAAACAAATAAAAACCAACATTATGTAGAACCTATAACGCCAGGAGCAAGCAAAAAGTACAAAACATCTCAACAAATCAATCTCTTATTAATTTACATACAACTGACACTATACATCATCAGGTCAACATCCCAAAGAATGAAACGTACATAACCCACGACAAAACCCGAAGTTCCCCGAAATCTTCAGACTCAATAGTTGGGAGTGATGGCCCAAGTGTTGGTATTTGATATCCTATCCATCGTATCCATCCCGAGTGATCCCTGGGGGGTGGATAAATGGAATACGGCTACTTGCTAGTCTGATGGAAGGAGACCTGTTTATTTTCGATCTGCGACAATCTGCGTAGTGTTACTTTGGAATTTAGCTGAAAATAGCTTTGCAGGAGAAAAGTTTTTGTGTTTATGTTATGGAACACGTGGTTGGAAAGTAAGCTTTTATGTATTTACTACTCTACTACTTGAAATATTGACTGTGTCGTTGGTTTAGGGGGCGTCCATAAATTACGTGAGATGTTTAAGGGGGAGAGTGGGTCGAGTCAAATCTCATCTAATGTTACGTTGGAGAGAGGGGGTCTCGGCAAATATCACGCAAATTTTTTTCTGATTGAAACAAAAAAATATATACTATTTTGGTCCATTTAATCCAGATTGTACATACTTAAGATTAAATCTTAAGCGTATATCGTAATACGATTAAGATCATTCACTAATTCGTTCGAAAGAAAATAATTTCATTTATACTTCGACGTTTATACATCTACTGACTGTCAAACCACCATATTTGTTTTATACCAAATAACAATCCAACGCGTTTACGTAAGAAACCCACATTTTGAAAAATCTCACGTGAGATTGGGGGATGGGGGAGGGGGTTGAATAAAATCTCACGACATCTCACCAGGGGGGAAGGAGGGACAGAAAATTAAAAAAAAAACACCTCACGTAATTTATGGACGCCCCCTTAGTGGTCACAAGCGCAACAGCTGAGCAAAAGGTCCTGTGGTCGATTCCTGGGTCGGCGCAAAGAGTTGTTGGGTTTCTCAGTAGCAGTCTGAAGCCTGGAAAATCGCCCGGTTGATTTCAATAGGCTCTCCAATATTAAATGGGACTAAAACACAACTTGCGAAATGTGAGTGTACTATAGCTATTATCTCCTCTTTACCCCTCGTGGGAATACAGACGTGATGTCCTCTTGTTACTTACAATTGCAATCTAAAGATAGAAATGTTCGGTTTTGTCAAAATTGTAAACGCACGTTCCTTAGACATTCATTTGTTTAATATAGACAATTCATTCATACTAAAACAACTGAACTAACCAGGCCTACAAACAAACATACGCCTACATTATTATTCGAAAAAGATTTTGTTATGACATTGTAACTGCATTGATGATAATAGAATGCCTGTAGATACTGCTAACAACCTAACCTTACAACCTTAAAATCTTTGGTTTCCTAAGAAACAGACACACCCGGCCCGGCTGTCCAAATATAGTGTTTTTACTGGTAAAAATAACAAATTTTCACTACGGCCGTTTTAATATGCCTGACCTGCTTTCAAAAGAAAGCCAAGCTTTAGGCCGGGACTCCACCAAAGCGGAGACGAGACGAGCGGAGAGGAGATGTTTTTTAAACAACCAATAGAATTGAGTTATTGACACGTCTCCTCTCCGCTCAGCTTCAGTGGAGATCGCTGTGCGGAGATGTGTAATATTTGTATGTCGCGATGGAAGCGGAGATGTGAGCTGTGCGCGGACGACGCGCAGTGGAGACGAGAGATGTGAGCGGCGTGCAGTGAGCCTCGCACCCGAGCTGAAAAACATCTCTTCTCGCACAGCACACAGCACACCGCACACATCTCCGCTTTGGTGGAGTCCCGCGAGCTGAAAAACATCTCTTCTCGCACAGCACACAGCACACCGCACACATCTCCGCTTTGGTGGAGTCCCGCGAGCTGAAAAACATCTCTTCTCGCACAGCACACAGCACACCGCACACATCTCCGCTTTGGTGGAGTCCCGGCCTTAGTCTTACGACAACTACAGTGGAGTCATTTTAATAGGTAACATTTGACGTCTGTCAGTTTTATCCTCATAGTGAGGTGACCTGCTTATAAACATCGATTAAAGTGAATGAATCGATACGGACTTGAAACATATGCGAATTTTAAAAATCATCAGGCAAATCCCTGTCCCATTATTATTATTATTTTCGTAAATTTAAGGAGCAAAATAAGACAAGTACACAATTTAACAAAAAAATTGCATTTATTCAGTTGAACTATCAGAACTGTTAAAAGTATTGTCATCTTCATCACTGCTGTCAGCACTCAGAGATATTATTAATTCATTTTCAATAATATTGTCTATTCTCACATCTCGTTCAAAATCTTGTAAAATTATTTTCTTTGTTTTCTCTACGACTTTTTTCCAGTCTTCTGTAGTGACTTCTGCACACGCAGTTATTAGCAGAGACATCATTTTAGCAGTACTGAAGGGTGGTTCAGTATTGTTCCGCGCTGCATAACCCTTTATTTGTGCCCAAATAAGCTCGATGGCGTTATACTGGCAATGGTAGGGAGGCAATCGAATAACTTCGTGTCCATGCTCGTGTCATGCCATGTTTTAGAGGCGAATGCGAGGAGGCAGTCTGGAATAAAACCTTGAGAAGCTGATCCCGCGTGACATATAATAAGTCGGGCTCCTTTTCCCGGTGGAACTTTTGAGGTGGACGCCGCTGTATCATCGGTCCATGTCCGCGAAACCGTATGGTTCACATTCAACCATATTTCGTCAATAAACACGACATTGTCCCAATCTGTAATTTTATTTACTTGACGTAAGAATGTTACTCTCTTCAAAATAATATCGTAGCGTTCTAGCAGGATTTTCCGCTTGTCAGATTTTTTAAAACTAAAGCCAATCGATTTCAAAACCTTTGATAGAGACGATTTACCGCCAAAAAATAAGCCTGCGTCTTTTAACGAACTTATTAGCTTTTCCCGTGTAGGATATTCTTTTCTCGAGTAATATCCATAAATGTGGTTGCGAATTGCAGCAGCATCAAAATTATCAATGCCAACAATTTTCTTGTCCCTCTTTCTTTTTTTCGGTGTACGTAAAGTATTATCTTCTGAGCCTGATGGTCCGTATTTCTCTTTCAGAATTTGAGTTACTGTCCTCTTCCCTATTTCCAATGCTTCGGCAACGCGTTCTCTCGGTTGTGTCAATGGTAAAAGAGGCCCATCGTTAATTGATTCACGTTCAAAATAATTGTACAATTTCACCACTAGTTCGCGAGATTGACTGTTTAGCGTTTTCCCCCGTTTCGACATGGTAAGACTGTAATGTTGTTCTTGTTTACTAATCGTTAAGCAATCGGAGTCCAATTTATAGCCAGGTAAACGTAGTCAGTAAGATCAGTCCAATAAAAAAGCCGGGTCAGAAGAAAATAACAGAGAGCACACCAAAAACGCACAGTCACTTCGCACAACGACAAAAGACTGCGTCATGTAATTGCGACATGACATGGCGTCATCGACAGGCACTGGTGTTGCCAGCAACATACCACCTAAATTGTACCTAACATCAATGATTTTTCTATTTGATTATTTTTTGTATTTTTATACCTAGTTAGTTAAAAGAATAATAAATAAATGTTTTATTATAATCACAACGTGGTTATTAATTTATGGTGATATTTCTTCACAAGTCATCATTGTATTCGATTCTACTTATCAGCTTTCGATTTTTAGAGTAACATCCCTAGTGTTTAAAAAGAAAAATGGTTAACTGACGTAACCTTGTAACGACGTTCAGTTCTTTAGATCAGAAATTGTTTATTATATTTAGAATGGTTTATTAATGAAAGCAAATCGTAAAATTACTCGTATCGGTCATTATTACAATAAATATGTAATCGTAATTGAAAAAAGGTAAGCAATTGTGCAGTTCTAACAAAACGAAAAAATATGTTATTTTATGCCCGCCGTTACAAGGTTACGTTGTTGAATATTTGATGAATTGTCAAATGTTACCTATTAAAATGACTCCACTTTACAAAACAAAAGCGGTTACCATGGCAACGTACCAAACAATCTTTTAACCCAAATCCGCAACCGACAGTTGCCATGGAAACCAGAAGTAGAACGTCTAATATCTAGACTTGAGAGTGTCAGGCCGCTCACCTAACCTTGTAAATTCAACGCTTAAATATCGGTGTCTGTACGTATAGTAGTAGATATCTATGAAACTTCGCCCTGACACCGATATAGAATAACGAAACATAACCAAGACCGATTTGCAGTGGCAGGGCTGGTACACAGTGATTTACTCTGCCTGTTATTTATTTACAGTACCCGGCGATAAATATTGCACATCGACTTTTGGAAAGAGACAATCGGCTAATTTCGTCTTCGTTAGAGCGTTATCTCTGTCGCACGCAATACAAACAGTCCGGTATCTATTAAGAGTTTTCTTTTTTTGATAATTATTTTTATTCTTTGTATAAAATACACCAATTTCCAAAGGTCGATGTGCAATATTTATCGCCGGGTACTGTACGATATTATCTACATTGTTTCATGGTCAAGACAGTCACTGCAGCCCTAGATCGTGATCCGAAAACTAGGCAATTAACCACTTTTCCAATGATATAAAATTAATATATCAATGATTTTTGGTAAAACAAATCACTGTAAAAACAATAAGAGCGAATTTCCTCGAAAGATGGGGAGAAATGTTTAAATGCTCAACATTATTTAGTTGGTATGAATTTACAAAGATCCAGTATGAAAGCATATTTCACAAAATACTCCTCGTCTCTATCGTACTGGCTTTATATGTATTCAAAAATAATCGTATTTGAGTCTAACTAAATCTTTTTTGAAGTGCGTTCCTATAAAAGTGGTTAAAATTCTTTCGAGCGAATTAGGAGGGTTCTAATCTCAAATTTTCTAGTCTTTCACTCCGAAAAAGACCAACAGCTGACGACTGATGGTCTTTTAGATTATTACTAGCAGCGCCTCGCGGTTTCACCCGCATAAGTGTCGATCCTGTGGGAATATCGGGATAAAAACTATCCTATATCCTTCCTAGGGATGCAATCTATCTCACTGCCAAATTTTATCGAAATCCGTTCAGTGGTTTAGGCGTGAAAAGGTAACATACAGACAGACAGAGAGAGTTACTTTCGAATTTATAATATTAGTATGGATTTATTGTTAGCCTATGTTGTCCTACTAGAGGGCAAAGGCCTACCTTTCTCCTTTCTACTCTCACTCCTTTTATATTAGGTGTTCTGAAAAACTTTTAAAGCAAAAGGTATATATGTACCCGGCGATAAATATTGCACATCGACCTTTTTACACAAAACCATTTTATACAAAGAATAAAAATAATTATCAAAAGAAGCAAATCATAATTGTTTTAACAGCTCCTAATAGATACCGGACTGTTTGTATTTCGTGCGACAGAGATAACGCTCTACGAAGCCGAAATTAGCCGATTGTCTCTTTCCAAAGGTCGATGTGCAATATTTATCGCCGGGTACTGTAAAAACTCTTGCTAAAGCTAACGTAGCAGCCCTAAGTCCTACATTCGTACAAAGTCTAAAATTACACTTGATTAAATAAAAATGTGCATTGTGCCCATTTTAAATTGAAGCGTGACATAACTCACAAACAAATTGTATTACACGAAAGTACTATATAACTATAGTACTTTAGTTGACGATAGGTTTTTAACTCGTCAGAACTAACACGTTGGCTCGGTTTTGTCCCAAAAAGGGACATAACATGAAATATCGTTATCTTTCAGTACGGCAGGCAGATTTACGGAGCATCTGCCAACCACGAGACTGAAATAGCTTCAAAGCTTTTTTTTTTAAATTGAAATGTTGCCACGTTCAGGTTCCGTAGTTTTTATGCGTCTTCACTCAGTTGCCAACTTGTCATCTATCCACATAACATCAAGCATCATCTTTTCAAATACTGCTCCTTTCCTTTACGTAGGGTCGGTATTTCATTCATTGGGTATGAACAGTGCTAGTTTGGCTTCTTACATCCCTCTCAGTATTGTCCCCAAAATTACAACTACCAGACGCCTTTTTAGACTCAATTGTGCTATGCCATCCTCGATGCTGCGTCTTTGCCATGCAAATTTACCAATACAAAGGAAAGGACCAAAAAAAAATTTGCCGCATATTGAAATAATGTAAAACCCGTCTGGAATATTAATCATATCATCAATATATTCATGAATGTCATGTCAATTGGTTTTACACCACGCCGACATCCGGCCGTTTGTCACGCTGCTAAATCATCGGCTGTTCCGGCAGCTGGTGTGACTACTGTCACGTATTATTTGTCACGCCATGATAGCTAGTAAATATGTCTTTATCATGTCTTCTTAGGTCACGCAGATGTTGATCGTGCGGTAACAAAGTGGGTTAAATTGTAAAGGATATTGTTAATTGCAATTGAGAACATGGCCAGTTGTCCGGTCGAAATGGATCGAAGGACCAATCCTCATCCTGTACTAAACTACTAGCTTATTTAGATCTACTTTAGAGTGTGAGAGTTGTATTTTAAACGGATGCTCTGTCCGAAATGTATCGACAAGCATATTTCAAACGAACAAAGCAAAATAAATAGAAAACGGCTGAATCGACCTGAATCGACCACAAATACATATCTTATAATTTACGACAGAAGAAGTAAGCTTAACGCCGTAACTCCTAAAAAGACAACAAGTAGAACAATATGACAAATTATATCAACCATCAAAACGTAGTCTCCTCTGAAAGTAACGAGTATCATAATATTTTACTAGCTACATTCTGTGTCGAGAAAATATGTCATTGTGCTCATAACTTCAAAACTACAGATTGCGTTATTGAAGTCAGTCATAACAACATTTAGCGAGAAATGGAACAATTCGAGAAAGAGGACGTAATACCTAAGATACAACTCTTGTTTGACGTAAGCATTTTTTAATAACTAAGTTTAATATTATTTAAAAAAAAAAACTAAGATGGATATAATACAACGCCGTAATAGACATAATAACAAGTATAATTAGTCTCAATGAGAGGCACCTTAATAGACAGATATTGTTAAATTCACTGAAGATAGAATATAGAAAAAAAAATTGTTTCATAGAAAAAAACCTTTTCTTGTAACATAGTATCTATGCCGGTCAAACTTGCTTCTTTGGGTCAAAGCTTGTGAATCTAGGGGCAGAAACTGTGTACCTACAGTCCGGTCGTCGAGAATATGCGTTAATGACTCCTGTCAGTGCGAAAATAAATTCTAGTACCGTAGCTAATAAAGATCAAATTCGCAAAACACGTATTCGTTTATATGAAACTGACATGTGTCAAGCTCTTGTCACTATAGTAAAATATAAGGTATAGGAACTATCGGAAAATTAAAGAAGCGAATTACACAAATCGTACTAAAATAAACGGGGAAGAAGGCAACCGATTTAATATTACGTTACTTTACTACCGAAGAGTTACGAATAAGTGTAAACATATTAATCTGTCGGTGCAGAAGGATTGGCTGTCGACACCACAAACTGCCGGTCCAGATGTAGCAGCGAGCCAAAATGCATTCTTGAGAGCAAATCTCGTAATTTCATATTTACGATGGGCATCTTCATATTTATACGATCTTCTCTTCAATTTCTGGTTTTTTGGTAAAGTAATGACTTTCATAAATTAATACAGTTCATCAAATTGATATTACGTAAGGATCGGATACATCTGTTTGATGCTCCTAAAATCATCAATACAACCCTCTAGTCTAAGTTTATAATTATAACCCTATTGAATGACTATCTCTGAAATATCAATCAACAGGGTTACATGAATTCAGAGGGTTGTATTAATGATTTTAATGATTATAATTACGTAAATACATAATTTTTACGGTCGCGAATCATATTTTGTTCAACATACAACCTGACACTGTCAGGCAATTGCAAAAACGTAAGAAAATTTAAATTTCGCTGGCTACGGTGTATCCACCAACCCGCACTGGGCCCGCGTGGTGGATTATGGCCCACTCCCTCAGTGAGGAGGCCTGCGTCCCAGCAGTGGGAACATTTATAAGGTGATTATGTTGTTGTTTTTATGGCTACCGTGGTGCTTCCCCCTTAAAGGCTCCTACAAACAGGCGCGACACGCGATATAATCGCGCGCGACACAAAGGCATCGCTCGTTGCGCGACTTGCGGTGCTTTTGTGTCGCGTGTCGTGTCGCGCCTGTTTGAAAGAGCCTTAAACAAAACCCGGTTACAACAAAAGCTGTATGAGCAACTAATTTTATTTTACTTTCCTTCAATACTAGAGGGGCTCAGAACTAGAACAAGTTTAATCAGACGGTAGTTAGAGGTAACCTTCAAGCCAGAGGTTATCTTCAAGGCAAGCCTTGGACCAAGGAAAGGTATAATTTCGCTAGTAGGTACTAGGGATGTTATGGATATGAAATTTCGGATACGGATTAATTACGGATATAGGAATGATTATTATACCGGATACGGATACGGATACGGATATGAAATTATTTCGGATTATCCGTTAGTTTCGGATAATTTCGGTTACGGATATTAATTTTTTTAGGAATTTCAAAAGTACAATACAAATAGTTAATAAAATAGTTTTATTTATATGTAACTATTTGGTAGGAATTACAATCAGTCTGTGAGTTATTACATCTATTTAAATTAAAAATTATTATAAATAAATGTTGAGTGTTATCTAATCTACCTAAAATGAAAATGTAATAATAAAATCATGACTTATACTTATTTTATAGTAATTTCGTTTTCAAAGAAAATATTAAAATTAGATTTAAATTTAGAATGCACATTGCACATATTTATTTACTATGATTTAAGTTTAACATAACAATCATAGCTATCTTTGTCTTGTGTCTCAATTAGGCTCCGCCCCTATCCGATAATATCCGAAACTTTTATTTCGGATTCGGTTACGGTTACGGATAATTTTTTATATCGGATATCCGATAGTTTCGGTTACGGTTACGGAGCTCCCTAACATCCCTGGTAGGTACCTACTGCAAATCTATTTCGATATTGTAGGTAAACGTCAAGACTTGTAAATGGGCAAATTTATGTTCGCAGCTTAAACTATGCCAACTGCCACCATTGAAATAGTTGAATGAAATGGCAATGTGGATGTTGACCAAAGGTGAGCTACCCAGGTATTACAATTACCTAGTTCAATTACTTAGAGTAAAAGCTGATATCATATCCAGTAATGAAACTTCGTTTGTGGCTAGTAATACCATCATGATAATATAATAGGTACGTGTAAAAATAAATATTGTGAAAGACACACCACACACAACACACACAGAACTAGGCGACACCTAAATGAATGCCTAGTGTTAGTGAAAACACTCACAAACACACCGAAGTCCATAACAGATCGGAGTCGGCCAGGATTCGCAGAAACACTGGTTAATAAAAAACAAAGAGCTTTCAGACGTATTGTCTCTAATCAAGTGATTCACTCAATCATAATATAAATAGTGAGGGGACACTCAACAGAGATGTGAAGAAGGACCAAACGCTGATATAAATTGTGCAGCGAGACAGCGGGGTAATTGCGTAACACACTATCAGTAGCAATGGGTTTCATTGTGACAGTTCAACAACATTCATTGCGTTATTTGCGTTGTTGAGCAGACACATTTTTCGAACTTAGTGGAGCAATGGATTAGAAATATGCTTCAAAATTATTCAAATTGAGCGTAATAGTGAAGCGCGTGAAGGGAGACTTGAATCAATTAATTTCTTTTGTAAATATTGACGTTCAAAAATGTCTTTTATGTGCTTAATTGCAATAAATTATTTGACTTTGAAGGTTTAATCGACACACACAGACACAGCTGAAACACTAAAATAAAATAATGAGTTTTTTTTTCTACTAGGTTCACCAGTTCACACAAAATACAGTGACATAATACATTCATAAGGTTAAATTACAACGCAATTACTTACAGGTAAACACTACATGCATGAAACAAGAAATAATAAAAATAAGCTAACTAACTTTGTAATAATCGTACATGGAAATGAAATAAAAATGGATGAAAAACTGATAAGAAATTGCCAATTTTGTTAGAGTTATTTTATAGCTATTGTGGTTAAGAGATGACAGTACCCAACTGGATAATCTTGGTACTATTCATAAACTCGCCAATAATAATAAGACATGCATCAACTGCTCAAGTCAACTCAAGTGTTCAAAGCAGTATGGGAATTGATTTATGTCAACTATTTGTCATTCGTAAGTATGTTCGTTGATTTAAATTGCATCCAGTGATAACACATCACAAAATGGTCTTTCTGCAAGCTTTATTCTTGATGGAGGAGGCGAGGACCTCCTGCCCTTGAGAACTGTCTCGGGTTGCGGACCAAAGGACCGGCGCGGGCGGCGGCGGCGTGTGAATGGGTCAGCATCTGATTAACTAAACTGTTTGTTTTCCTGGAAACTACTGATATGCAAACCGACTCAGTTCATAAAATAACGGAGGTTCTTTTTTATTTTGGGACAATTCTCACGAAATCCGTTTTGAGAGTAATCTCGTTGTTTGGGACTAAAACGTAATGTTGTTTAATGTACATTAGTTTGGCTTTAATGTTTTGAATAGCTACTTACTGTATGTAAATTGTGGGCTTACTCGTCACAAGTTTGAATCGACATAAGTATGCGATACGAGGGCGCAGGTCTATGAAAGAAAAGTTGAAGAAAAACAGTTTCGTTTTCCACACTAGCCTCCGAATTCTCAAACGACGATTAAGGGAGATCTACCATATTTCATGAAATCGCCATTCAATAGTATTATATAAACTTAATACTAATATTATGAAGAGGTACAATGCGTGCCACGAAAGATGAGACTTGACATACCACGTGGTTTGACTTGCGCAGAACACGATTTTAGGTATCTTTAGCGGTATGAGGTCTGAGTGCGGGACGGGACCGGACGTCATAGGGGCAGCGGAAAGAGCGGGGGAGGCGGGGTCAAGTCTCATCTTTCGTGGCACGCATTGTAAAGTTTGTATGTAAGGGGTAATCTCTGGAACTACCAGTCGGATTTGAAAAAATCTTTTGTATTTGATAGCCCAATTCTTGAAGAAGGCTTTTGAAGGACCCTTAGGAGCCGTATGCATGTATGATGAGACTCTTTTAAATAAAGCTTTGTTGTCATGATGTAGCTAGTTGTAGAGGGCTATTGATGATTTTAATTATTATAATTCTGTAAATACATATTTGTTACGGTCACGAATCATATTTTGTTCAACATACAGCCTAATTTACTTACGTTTAATTAAATTTCGCCAGTTTCCCTGGCGCTTCCCCCTTAACTGTAAGACGTTTTTAAATGTAAGCTGAGTATAAGAATTTAGCCGTAGGTCCTTTCAGCATTTAATTCGCATAATTAAAAAAGAACTGCTTTACGCTATTCGTATGGTCCATTTCAAAATAATGTAAAACATTACCTACCACCTGAGGAGCATCGTAAGTTTCAAGGCTGTCTTAAATAACATGCAGTATAGCAAGTTCCGATAACTTAGTACCCATGAACGTACCGTTTAGGTTTCCTAGAGTACCTTAGTACCCATGAACGTACCGCTTAATTTCCTAGAGTACCTTAGTACCCATGAACGTACCGCTTAGGTTTCCAAGAGTACCTTAGTACCCATGAACGTACCGCTTAGTTTACCAAGAGTACCTTAGTACCCATGAACGTACCGCTTAGGTTACCAAGAGTACCTATGCCAGCTCTCCTAAATTACGGCACACCACAAACTTAAAACTCAATTAAACCGCTTGCAAAATAGACTTATTATAATATCTAATGTAACGATCAAACTAATTTATGTAATAGAAGACAGAGCATGCTTGGCTGCCAAGAGCGAGCATTGATTCTCAGGTCTTTCAAATAGTTAAACGGGTTTTCTTGTTTTAACACAAAATGCACTGAAATGGAATGAATGTAAATGGGGCAGCCCATTTAAATACAGTCACCAATGATTAGTCTCTACGCAACACACAAAAACACATAAATACACACATAAATGATGGGCAGTCAGCCCCGGGTCGTTGCCAAACCTACTGAATGGCTAATCTTTTCACCATGATAAAACTAATATTGTGTGTACTGAGTGTAGTTTATGCTTCTTAACACGACAGCCGAAGAAGATCAAGGAATTTTCTAGGTTACTAAATTATAAACAGAAAATTCTTCAGTTTTGCAACAAGTAGTATGGACTACAGTTTTGCCCATCCTACCCGCTAATAAAGCAGTAACATAATGTAACACAAGAACATTTAATTTCCAGTTGGTTACGTGAACGATACATCAGGGACAAGACGCGCAGCAACTTATTCAAATGTGCTGAATACATTTCTAGAGGAACTGTTACTCAGATTTTTATGAATATTTCAATGAAATGGGGTGAATATGCAGTGGTTGTGCAATCATGCCGGTCGATTCTGTAAAAATTTCACCGTGAAAACTTAGGTGAAGCGAGTTTGTTTTTACTAGGAACTGACACTATTGACACTCCACGCTCACTGCACCTAAGTTTTCACGGTGAGATTTTTACAGAATAGCACCGCTGGTTGTTTGTTGAGTTTTTAAGTAGTAGAGTTGACAGGATGGAGACTTTATGCCACGACCATCTCTTGCAAACCAGGGTCTACAAGATGGCAGGCGCTTAAAATGATAGCATGTAAACTCGCATTCAAGAAACACTTCTTGAAAGCGCGATGCCTGACTTTGACAGATCTAATTCACACTAATAGAATAGATTGTTAAACGCGTATTATGTTTTAAACATATTTAAGTGAATTCCCCAAGTGCGTAATTTCGGCTGGATGATTTTGAAATAAGTAATAAGTTTAAAGACTGGAAGGTAAATATTGAACAAATCTCATTCGTGCGCTGGGTTATTCACTTTAAGGGGACTACATGACCTAAAGCGTGGTCACTGTCGGACTGCATAGAAAAAAAAAAAGAGAGTTGCGATGACACAACGCTGGTAATTTATTGCAAAATATGAAGCAACTATCTATTTATAAAAAATCTATTGTTTGGACTAAAAAATTAAAACACTAAAATATGCTTTAGTATGTTGCTTGTAGAATAATCTGACAAAAGATCAGAATGATTATATGTATATTAGTATGGTTCTTATTGTATAAAGAAAGTTTTTAGAGGTATCTTCATGATTTTTTTCTATCGTATAAAATTAGTTGTATTATGTTTTCAACACACTATCTACCTAGCATATATCTTGAAGAATATCATATATTTTTCTGATTTTGTTTACTGTAGACTGTAGTCGATCATATACTTTTATTTGTTCTAAAAATTGCGTTTTTTGCGTTTAGGTCCTGTCATCCGCTTAATATAATTTACGTTCTTGAAGACATCACTGTCTCTAAAAAAAATAACTTGTCGATATTCAGGCTCAGAACAGCTATTATTGTTCAAATTAGTTGAATTTCAACATATAGAAGCCTGGACAAGCAAGTGAAATCTGTTAGCTTCTATGTAGGACAGCATAACTGCAGACAGAAGCCTGAAACTAAAAAGTTTCCTAACATGTCATTCTTGGATCTTTGACAGTCGTTACGGGTAATCAGAAGCGCGAAAGTCTGATAACCAGTCTTACCAAGGGGTATCGTATTACCCAGTAACTGGGTTGTGGAGGTCAGATAGGCAGTCGCTCCATGTAAAATACTGTTATTGAGCTGCATCCGGTTAGACTGGAAGCCGACCCCAATGTAGTTGGGAAAAGTCTAGGAAGATGATGAGTTACATTTATACAAAAAAGGGGTGCTAAATATTTTTTCGGCTTCGCATGATTCGATTAACTTCTACGGGGTGGGTGGGGTGCTAGCTACGGTTACACTAGGTCGGGTCGGCATGATTCGGCACAATTGAATATACAGGGCGCCGAGGGCGGCAGGGACATCGACGCGCAACCTAAACCATGGATTCAGTACATGATTCTAGATCCCCTAGCGTAGAAATTTTTCAATGGTCATAAAAAAATAGCTGTTCCATACATTTTGACCGCGTAGGTATTGCACTTTTCTATGAAACAGCAGATTCTTTTTTGATAGATAAATCTGGCAACCTGAGTTCAAAATCATGTGCTGATTGAATCTATGGTTGTTTTTAGGAAAATGCATAGACTTGGTCGATTTGTCTAGTGTTTCCTAACAAATCGACCAAGTCTATGCATTTTCCTAAAAACAAACAAATTTTACTTTTTAGACTACCCGCAAAAGGGTACTTTCATGACATAGTATTTTCTAACAACATTTTTTGTGCCTATATCATAGAAAATGTTATTACGTTTAATTACGTTGAAAAGCCACTCATAATAGAGACATATAAATTCCCCACTACCAAGAACCATTACAAACTTAGATTTATGTAGGTACTAGTACCAGCTGCAGCTGTAGGTACTATTCGATACGACAGTCTGATGTCATCTAATACTGTAGCAACGTCAGCACAGCGGGGGTTCTCTCGACGGAGGTACAGCCACCCACGCAGCTTCAATTATCTCTTTATTAGATGCAGTATTAACGTGATGGATGCACTTGTGGGGTGGGTTGTTGAACCCTGATCAAGGATTGTGGGTGCACCGTTTGGCGAGATCAAAGATAAGCTGTGTGCGGATATTCGCAGATATATTTTATAATCTCAGATATGTTAGGGTTAGGATGTGAGGACTATGTGGGTATTTTTTCTTTTTCTTTCTCAGTTTGTTTTAATGATGGTCTGGCAGTTTGAGTACTTTAACCAAATGCCCTTTCTTTGGTATTGTTCTTTGAGTCGTTGAGCTCCTTAGTTCTGAGTTGAAAAGAGCTCAACGACTCACTGACAAATGCCTTCACTGCCTGGACAGGTCCTGATCAAATCTGTGTTGATCTTTCCTGAAAAGACAACGGTCTCTGGTGCATGGTCCACACATGACCAGACCAAAATTATTTCTGGATTTTAAAAGAGACTTTAACCCCTGGGTTTGTTTCGCCATTCCTTCTCAGGGGTAGTCAACTAGGAAATGTCGATTACATCTAGCTTATTTATTTTAATATGACGTGTAAAAGTGATTCAATTCATTTAATTTTGGGTAAAAGGAGAAAAGGCACAAATTGAATAACTGCTAGAAAAAGATTGAACGCTGGAAATGTCTGAGAAACCGCTTCTACAATTCTGGGACTAACAAAGAACTTAAGCCTGATTTACACGCAGCGATTTAAATATCTGTATATAGCATCGTTTACACAACAATGAACGAATAAGTCTTTTGTTGCTTCAATTATATTGCATGCCACAGGGCCCACAGGCAAGAAACTTGCATCAATAAATATTTACTAAAGAATGTTGATGCAAGAATTCAGAGATTACACGATCGAACGGATCAAACAAGTATTGAGCAGTCGATTGAATCTGTACGACGAAGCCATTCCAACTATTCCAAGCCTACCGATGCGATGGACGCAATAACTGAAATTTCTTGGAACGGACAATTAATCGAACGACAAGAGAATTCTGAACACACATTACACAGATTGGAACAGTTGTGGCCCAGTGGAAATGGCCGCCACTTACGAGTTGTAAGGTCGTAGGTTCGAACCTATACAGGCGCTTTACTTTGTGTAAATTATTTCATCACCACTGCTCTCAAAACGGTGAAAGAAAACATTGTGAGGAAACAGGCATGTCCTAGAACCAAAAATTCGAAGACATGTAAAATCTACTAACTCGAACTGGGCCCGCGTGGTGGATTACGGCCCACTCCTCTCACCGAGAAGAGGCCTGTGTCCCAGTAATGGGAACATTTGCCCGCTGATTATGCTATTACACAGATTGGAACTATCGTAAAACCCGCTGTGCTTTAAGGCTCCTACAAAGAGGCGCGACACGCTATAAAATCGCCCGCGACATAAAGGCACCGCAAGTCGAGCAACGAGCGGTACCTTTGGGTCGCGCGCGATTCGCGTCGCGCTTCGTGCCTGTTTGCAGAAGCCTTTATGGTACTTGCATAAAGGCTCCTGCAAACAGGCGCGACGCGCGACGCGAATCGCGCGCGACACAAAGGCACCGTTCGTTGCGCAACTTGCGGTGCCTTTATGTCGCGTGTCGCGTCGCGCCTGTGTGTACGAGCCTTAAAACAGCGGGTTTTCCGGTATAGATCGCTGCTAGGTTGATCTACTAAAAGAAACGGTTACAACTTACAATGTTTTAACCACTTTTACCTGTTTCTTTACGGGGCTATTTTACCCGAACCGATCGATACCGACCACGCGACTTGTCTTTACCGGGAGCCCGTGTTTTATGCAAGCACCCTCACTTGATGTCTAAAGTAACTTTAAAAACTCCAAAATAACCCGACCAAAAGGAACGTAGGCGTAAACATTGTTATGCAACATAATCAACACTATAAATAATCACTTTCTAAAGTTAAAACCACGTGGACAAACCCGGTAAACACTTGAACCGAACCGGTTCAAACAAAGGAACTCGAAGCGTTATTTAATGTCGTAAACAAACGTGTTATGAAACGATTTGTTGTTTACAATAATAGTCCTAAACTAACATGAAAGTGCGAGGAGTAAGGGATGTGCCAGTGTCCAAAAGTGCGGAATACACATTCAATTATTATCTGCGGTGCGATTCTGTAAAAATCTAAGCGTGAAAACTTAGGTGAAGTGAGCGTGGAGTGAGCTGTCAATAGTGTCAATTCCTAGCAAAAACAAACTCACTTCACCTAAGTTTTCACGGTGAGATTTTTACAGAATCGACCGGCTGAATCATTTTGAAGGATATTGCTAATCCATCGCTTCATAATATATGTTAGAAATATTTGTCTGCTTGACAACATTAATAACGCAAGGAATGTTGTTGAATTCAGGCTCCTGCAAACAGGTGCGACGCGCGACGCGAATCGCGCGCGACACAAAGGCACCGCTCGTTGCGCGACTTGCGGTGCCTTTGTGTCGCGTGTCGTGTCGCGCCTGTTTGAAGGAGCCTTTACTGTCAAAACTAAAGCCATTGTTACTGTTGAGTTATAGTGTGTTAAGTAATTACCTCGTACGTAAGCGTAATCTGCGTCAAATTAAGCGCAAATTATATGAAACCCAATGCATCGTACCTACTATTGGTGCATCAATTTGATCGATGTAAGTGCGCTTGTAGGGGCATACTTTATCTCATTTACTAGCTGCGCCCCGCGGTTTGACCCGCATAAGTTTCAAACCCGTGGGAATATCGGGATAAAAAAGTAGCCTTTATTATGTTAATCCAGGGTGTCAGCTATCTATACCAAATCTTATCAAAATTGGTCCAGCCGTTTGAGCGTGAAGAAGTAACAAACATGTGGCGTTATTCGTGACCGTGGTGGATAAGTAATACACTGAAGTATGTTGTAAATAGTAACGATTAATTTATTACGATATCAAGTAACTAAAGCTAGTAGTTACACTTGACACGAAAAGGTAAAATTAAATAATGTTATATGAAAGGTAAAACTACTAGAAACACGAAGCTCGCCGTAAACTATTACGGCGAGCTTCGGCGAGTAAAATATGATCGGGGGTCAGAGAGGACCTCGCACGATCGTAGTTCAGCACAGACTGAAGCTCAGAACCAAAACTCCCCTACGTCTGCCGTTCACTAGACAAAGGAAGCGGCGAAACGATTTTACACAAAGTATAATAAAACACGAGAAATGCAAATGGGTACAATACAAGACAACTAAAAATAACAGAACAATGAACCTTAACTAACAATAGCAAATGGGTACAATACAAGATAACTAAACATAATAGAACAATGAAGAACCTTAACTAAAAGTAAAGAATCATGAAAGACAATAGTACCTATAACTTAAATCGCTTGCAGATGTGATTCGTGGGAAAAACACAAAATGAAACTTTCTAAAAATGATTACAATAAGTACTTCTAAAAATATTACATTCTTAACAACTATGCAAGGGATGGGTACGTGAGACACAGTCCCCACAGTACCCCCCTACCAGTGATAAAGATCACGAAACATGCCTGATAGTAATCAGGAAATTTAACTCGCCTACCAGAACGGCGAGGAATATGCTTGCCAGGCCAACTTAGGTTCCAGTGAGTCGGAACCGGTTGCCGCATAGTTCACGGTGAGTCGGAACTGTCTGCGAAGATGTCCCCAGTGAGTCGGGGTGGCGCGGGCGCTGCGTTATGCTCCAGTGCGTCGGAGGTGGTATAGCGCCGGGTTGAGGCTGGCTGCTGCGTCGACCAGGAGAGGAATTGAGCTCTTCTTGTTGACGGGCCGAAAGTGCAGTGTGCTGTGCCGAGGTTGCTGATGAGGCTGAGGGTGATGACCAGGTATGCGCGGTCGCTGCATGCTGGTGGTCAGGACACCCGTTGAAGCCGTGGGAGCTGGCTGGCTGGGAATGCGCGTCATCCGCCGCTAGTGACTCCCGCTGGATCGCTCGCCATTTTAACACGTACTTTGATTTAGCACTCGCGAAACTCTTTCCGCACTGTCACGAACTCACGCTATTGATAGTTTTGATCACGTCGGGGTCACCACTGTGGGATATTCGCGACCGTGGTGGATAAGTAATACACTGAAGTATGTTGTAAATAGTAACGATTAATTTATTACGATATCAAGTAACTAAAGCTAGTAGTTACACTTGACACGAAAAGGTAAAATTAAATAATGTTATATGAAAGGTAAAACTACTAGAAACACGAAGCTCGCCGTAAACTATTACGGCGAGCTTCGGCGAGTAAAATATGATCGGGGGTCAGAGAGGACCTCGCACGATCGTAGTTCAGCACAGACTGAAGCTCAGAACCAAAACTCCCCTACGTCTGCCGTTCACTAGACAAAGGAAGCGGCGAAACGATTTTACACAAAGTATAATAAAACACGAGAAATGCAAATGGGTACAATACAAGACAACTAAAAATAACAGAACAATGAACCTTAACTAACAATAGCAAATGGGTACAATACAAGATAACTAAACCTAATAGAACAATGAAGAACCTTAACTAAAAGTAAAGAATCATGAAAGACAATAGTACCTATAACTTAAATCGCTTGCAGATGTGATTCGTGGGAAAAACACAAAATGAAACTTTCTAAAAATGATTACAATAAGTACTTCTAAAAATATTACATTCTTAACAACTATGCAAGGGATGGGTACGTGAGACACAGTCCCCACAAACATATAAACACACACACACTCACAAACTTTCGCCTTTATAATATTAGCATAGAATTATAACGCCTAGAAACCGAGTACGCGCGATTTCAGTGAGGCACTTTCAAGTGAGTCTAAACGACTCACTACGTTCCGAACGTCCGCCAGTTGTCAAGGTCAAACGCTAGAGCAAACATCTCCGAGCTTTCCGAGACAATTTCATTAATAATGACTTATTGTGTAGTGAATGGGTGTCACAATGCATCAGAAAAGAATAAAAAACCTACCAACATATCATTTCATAGGTAAGTACTACAATTCGACTTGTATTTTGCTACAATAATGAATACAAAAATTAAATACGACAACAAAATTTTAGGCCGCCATGTTATGAAGGTGTTACCAGTTGCAATGAATTACCCTATTGTTCAACGAAAAATAAATACACACCCGTATTTTTTTTTTACAATGAACCCGAGATTTTTACACAACTGCCCAACATTTTTTTAGAGAAAAATCAATATGGCGGCTTTGTAGCGCCATTTTGAGATTTGAAAAGAAACTATTTATTTTAAATTATTACAACATGGGTATCAAAATTAAGGTCTTGGTGAGCTCAATTCAAATATAAATAAATAATATACGGATATTTTATATAGATAAGTAAAGTGTACATGCAAAAAAATCATCTTTATCAGCTGCAAACAATTTAGTTAGACTTTAGCGAAAAAACTTGCTATTCTTTAGACCAGTAAAAATATAGAAATCGTGCGTTTCTAGTGTAAAGAAACTTTCACGCTAAATGAAATCTAATTTAATAAGGGATTTTCTCACAGATTGAAATTAAGAAAAAAAACTGGTTTCTTATAATAAACTTATAATAAATATAGATTTTAATTACAAATATTCGTTTTAATGTAAATTAACATGTTATTTTTATAACAAGCTTTAAATAGAACTAGTATGTTACCAAGTACAAGATAAATAATCCGATTTTACGTAAGTATAAAATTTCCCCACTTTCGGGGAAACTACTACTGCACTGTACACACTCCACAACATCAGAGTTTTGTGTGTGTGCGTGTCGGCGATCGTAAATACGCAATGCTCACGCATACATCAATAGATTGATGTGTGCGTTTTTGCCTCACTTGAGACGAAGCGCTTGTATGAAGACTATCGATCTAGGCGTTATTAATCTAAGAATATTAGTAGTATTCTGGCCCCACTAAAAGTTGTCCTAAGCAAATGATTTTTAGCTTCGTAGATTAAAATTACAATCCTATAAAAACGATAAAAGTTATAACTTTCTGCATGAATATGAATGGATTTTAAAATTGTCTGAATATTGTTCGAGCCATCCAATAGTTCAAAAACAATTTGTTAACAAAGTTTAGCATGAATTTCTAACAAAAAGCTAACAGAACTTTCCGAAAACATTTGTATAATTTTAATGCAAATAAAACATTTCGGACGATTTGTAGTTTCACGGACAAAAAGTTGATTTATTCGGCGAGCCCTATTATATTACCGGCGTTGACATGCAGACGGAGTGCAGACGACAAAGGAAACTCACGGAATGTAGGAACTCTACTAACATTTATAGGTATTTTAGTGCCTAAACATTAATACTCCTTTATTCATAAAGGCTCCTACAAACAGGCGCGACACGTGATAAAATCGCGCGCGACACAAAGGCACCGCAAGTCGCGCAACGAGCGGTGCCTTTGTGGCGCGCGCGATTCGCGTCTCGCTTCGCGCCTGTTTGCAGGAGCCTTAAACGTTGCTTAAAGTTATTAGTGATTAGCGACTATTACGATACATTTTTGACGTTTGAACGACATTTAACTTTAATCATCGTCTTTAAGAGCGCTATCACAAGTTTTTCTTGTTTAGAGCGTTTGACTCGAGTTTTGATTTGTGATTATGGTTTAACTAAAGTCACAATAGTAAAAAAAATACATGCCCGAGAAAGTTTAATTCCTTCTTTTGGGAGCGCATTCAATAAATATTTCAGTTTGTTTACATAAATCAGTAAAAAACTTGTTCCTGCAAAGGCTGTTTCATAAAAATTTAATTTCGGGCATCTCGCGATGCTCTGTTACATCGAAGATATAATAGTTTAATAATTTATAAAAATGTCCACGGTACAACTGTATCTTCTACTTTGGAATGCATACATCAATTTATTATGTTTAATACAGTAATAAACCAAAAATAATTCCGTAAAACAGAGAGTTAATGATATTTTTTCAGCCGAAATGATATTTTTTATCTCTGAATATTTAATAGAAATTCAAACAAAAAGTGTTTAATAACTAAGGTTACTTTGTCACCTTGCTTGAAAAAAAAAAATACTCTATTTTGAAGTAAAATAATATTTTTAAGCAATTGTTTTATGCAATGCTTTTTTATCAATATAAATCTCGGGATGCACGGTCTTAGCTTTAGTCCGCGCCGAGCGCTTTCAGAGGGAGGACGTAGCGCTCACTCGCTGCTGCCGTCACGTGATCTCGTTCGACAATTCGCCACGAATAAAAAGCGACCAACACTTGTTGATACAAGTGAGTTTTTTTTTTAATTAGTTATGTTCTGATTGTAATGTATATAATATAATTATTTTCCTATGATGTTCCAACGCGAATATAATTATAGAAAAAAAACATACGTAAATATAGTTGTTGTTTTTAATTTTTCTGACTTTTTTATTTATTGTCATCTCCAACTTTAATTTAATTAATTATTTTCAGACAATAGTTCACAATAATGGGCAAAATAGAAAAAAATAGAACTTTTGGTGCTGTCAAAATAAAAAAAAAAGGTTTTGGCCGATAATTTGAAACGCGCAAGAGAAGCTCAGCGGTAAGAATTTTATGAGGAGTGCGTGCTTCCTGAAATCATAGATTCGAGGAAAGCACGGTCTATGCCGCTTCGGAGAATATTATTTTAATTATTTTACAATTATTATACTGGTTTTTTATGGTTCCGTACCTTAAGGGTGCCAACGGGACCCTATTACTAAGGCTCCGATGTCCGACCGTCCGTCTGTCTGCTAGTGTCTCAGTTCACAGTTGTAATTTTTAATTTTAATAAAACGACTTTTGATTTGTCTTTTTTATTTTCTTTTGACTTTTTTGACGTGACAACGTCTAATAAATCGATGAAGCTGGCTGCACACACGAAAAAAACATGACTCATGTAGCGTTACCTCGCGGCCTTGCTCTGCTGTAGCGTTGTAGGTACGCCATGGCGGCTTGAAGTGCAAGCGAGAGCGCGGAACGAGCGATGAGAGACAGATGATGTCGAACGCTGCCGAATCGGCCTCCGCGTTCGGCAATTTCATTAATGTTTTGTTATGACGTTGTCACGTTAAACTATCGTCCGTAAACCGACTTTACAGACAACCGATTTTTATCCAAACTGTAGAAACAACATCACATTGCATTTATTTCTATAAATAAGTACTAAAATGTCTTCCTACCTGCTAAATAAATTACATAATATATTAAACTTCGTAAAAAAGTAGGTACAAAAAGTATTTATAAAAGTAGCACAAAAGTATTTGTAAGTAATGTTAGAGGCTGGCAACGCGCAAGTAATGCAGCTTCTGGCAATGCAAGCGTCTTTAGGCCAGCGTTGCCAGTATGTTACTTTTGTAACATTTTACGTTACTTTTGACCCTCTCATGTTACCTCCATGTTACACGCCTCAAAATGTTACTTTTAAGACTTAATAAAAAATATTTCTCAGAAAACAAAAAATAAACATGAAACGGAACGCAAAGGTTTCGTTTGTCATGTTGGCGCACTTGATTGTCTTGATTTTGTGACCAAATTCTGACGCGACGACAGCGCGAAAATTTTTCACTTCGTTTGTCGTATCGCATATTCACTCACTCGCGTGAATTTCTAAATGACCCATCCCGCTTACTTAGGCGAGTGAGCGACAGCCTAGTAGTGGCATCCGTGTTGGTTCAGTTCAGTTTGTTATTACGATTCTTTCGAAGCCTACTAAGGGGACAGCTTTTTTTTATGTAATAAAGTGCCATGTTATTATTAGTCGTTTTCCACAAAAAAATAAGGTAATGTTACTTTTCTCGTGAAAATGTTACTTTTTGAGCTCTCTCATGTTACATTTGACTATCTGTCACTGGCAACACTGCTTTAGGCTGCGGTAACTACACACCATCAAGCGGGCCGTATGCTAGTTTGTCACTTTAGTGGTGGTGGTGGTGGTGTGGTGTTTATTTGCAATGTGCGTTTTTGTTTGTGCAGAATAAACAAATTTTCTTTCTTTTTTCTTTATAAAATAAAAATTAAAAGTGAAGTAAATTTGTATGA
Source organism: Luperina testacea (assembly GCA_927399505.1). Classification (NCBI taxonomy): domain Eukaryota; kingdom Metazoa; phylum Arthropoda; class Insecta; order Lepidoptera; family Noctuidae; genus Luperina; species Luperina testacea. The sequence goes on along the minus strand of OV656770.1, from coordinate 16,554,126 downwards.
CCCTATTGTAACTCAAACCGTTCTAGGTAACACTCATCGGTACAAATAATATTTCATGAACTATAATAACAGTAATTTAATTCATTTTGAAAACGAAGGCTCTTGTTGGTTTGATCCTGGCGTCCGACGCATAGCGGTTTGTATGTGTGCATAGCGTTCTTCCCTAGACGCACACGTGCGCATCTGCTGCCGCGCGCCGTCGAATTTACCTAAAACTGAGCACTTCGGTTTTGTAATAACGCTCTTAAATAAACCCCGAAGTTGTAGTCTTTTTCTACACTAGACGATGTCAGACGTTGTAAGGTGCTTACAAGAGTTTCTTCAAATTATCTTTAGCTTGTTTAAAGTTACAGGTATGACCATTGATCAATTCGCTCTAAGTACATATTATAATTATTATTCCAGGCTTATTGCAAAATAAGTCAGAGAGGATTTCGAGAGGTGCTCGAAAAAAAATATTTTCCATTAAACTCCACCCATGACATGTATTTATTAGGGATGCATCCGATACCGATACCGATACGATATATCGGCGATACTTCAGGTTTGCCGATATATCGGTATCGGCGATATTTTTATGGCCGATTCAACGATACTTTTCAAATTTCGGCTTTAAAAATGTATGCGGGTGTTGTCCCGTCTATTTCGTTGCAAACGAGGCACGAACTAACTATGCTCGGGGAAACCCCGCGCTTTATTCAGTGTTTTGTTTCGCCCGCCCGCTTTGGCCTTTGGACTCGCACATCTATCCCATTTCGTTAGGTTGAATGTTGTTGCGCGTAGTATTTTTCCATGCAAATAAGATTAAGAATTACATATCGTAATTGTTTGTGTATTGTATGTCATTTATAACTAGTCGTTTGAGTCAAATAAAATAAATAGTAGTCATATCAACTTCAAAACACAAAAGTGCTATATGGCATCACTTTGAAATTTCGACAATTGATAATTCCATAAAAATCTTATAAATGTTAATTTTGATTACTAAAACTATTAATTAATTGTGTTTTATTTAATCTACCTTCCTTTTTTAATTCAGTAAGCGTATCGGTATCGGTATCGGTATCGCCGATATTTTTATAAGAGTATCGGTATCGGTATCGTATCGGCAAAAAGGCGTATCGGGGCATCCCTAGTATTTATATAAACTTAATTTTAAGTATTTAATTGTTGTTGTTTGTTGTTGTTGTGTGTTGTTTAATTGTTGTTTGTTGTTATTTTAAGTGTTTAATTTTTCTGTATGCTAATCCAGAAACTTCTCTACTAACATCCCTACATGACATGTATTGCACAACAAAACCGACCGCTTCATACAACCTTTTACAAGGCGCCATCCACTCCACAAGATTTGTCCCCCGCTAACGATGCGTTGATTTATTCGTCGAGATTTACTTCCGACTACCGTTGCAGACTGCAGATCCAAGATGGCGGCCACAGACTGCAGACAACAAAGCGACGACGTGATTAATTGACGGGGCAGGGACCTCCACACCCCTATGTAGTTAGTGAAAAGTGGAAAGAACTCAACGAATTATTAGGAAACAGTTGAATGGAATTTTAAAGGTAGCTTTAGAACACGCGCTCATTAATGAGCAACACTGGTGACTTCTACAGGGATGATTCAGAAATATTAAAAAGGTATTCTTAATGCTTTTTTCAGACGCAAGCCAGCCTTAATACTTAACAAAATGGCGGATGTAATGTTCCGTCGCGAGTGACAGATGGTCGCCAGTAAGTTGAACATGCGGCCGACATGAGCTATCGCGACACTGAGTGCAAATGTTAAATGCAGCGAGAGTTGAGCGCTGAGGCGGTGGCGGTCAGTTTGACAGTAAGTAATTGCACTTCTTCTTTTCGTGTCGATGGTACTCTTTCTTATTGTTTTTTATTTTTTTTAAAGATTGAGCCAGGAAGGTGGCCACGTTGATTGCGGCATCAGTGGCAATGTGGCATTCTTACAACCCTTTTAATTCATCCGAGGTGCAGGTGAACGGGCACATAGGACACTCCAGCAAGTTGGGCATAGTCTGATCTGAAGCAGCGCACTCGCACTGGGTGTTGGATGGGTCAGTAATCCCCCCACTTCGACAAATTTGTGTCTGCAGCGACCTACTTCGGTAATCGTACTGATCTGACGTTATATAAGATAGTATAGTAGTTATAATTACCTAGCGTCAAATTTTTCGCCACCGCCACCGCCTCTGTCCGAACAACCCATTCAATGGAGCGACATAATTACTAACCTCTTTCTCTTTGGCCCACCCCACAGGTCGATTGCTACAACAATGCCTCATATCATAATTTCCGCCTTTGCATCACTTTTACACATCCGCCTCTTCATCATACTCTTGCGCATGCACTTATTATTAAATGTCGCAGCATCATGCTGAGATAGGAGCCTTTTTGCCGGGTCAGCAGGATTGTCCGAAAGGGTTACCGCTGGCCCGGAACAGAAAGGGCTAAGGAAGGGACACAGGTGGGTTTTAGCCAGTAAGAGTCTGACACTCCCTTCCGCTCCACCCAGAGCGGGAGGGGTCGTTTGATGATTACCCAAGATCAAAAAAAAAAAAAAATGTGAGCCTTTTGGCTTTGTATAGGAACTTTCTGTTTTTTATATTTTTATAGTTGTGTTAAGTTTAGTTTGTGATTTTGTGCGAGTCACAATAAATGCTTTTTCTTTGTTTCTTTCGTGCACTTATTAGGGGAAGGTATACTTAAAACTCCCTTACCTTAAAGAAGACAGCAAACACTGTACGACAATAAATTTTAATAGAAAAGCTATACACGCCAAGCATGATAACATCTTTACCAATATTCCCGTGTCAGACCAATAAAACCTCTATTCATGTACATTTAATAAATGTACATGAATAGAGGTTTTATTGGTCTATACATAAATGTCATTTATGTCAACATCATAGCATTATTGGCTGCACCGGTGCAGGGGTGCAGGGTGCAGGCAGACAACAAAGGGACGCGACGGAATCGCCGACACCACGTGAATGGCTGTCGAGACAGCCAATTATGTGGAGGCGAGACACGGTTATATAAAAATGGTAACAGTATGATATAGTTTAGTATTTAGGAAGACGATAAGGTTAGAAATGGAGTAATGTTTTAAGACGAAATTGCGCAAGAAAATTGCACGAGTGTGCTGACTGAATTGTGTGACCAGTGTTGGTCGAGGGCTCGAATCCGGGCAGGCAATTTATTTTGTATAAATAATTTCATCACTACTGACTGCTCTCAAAACGGTGAAGGAAAACTTCCTGAGGAAATCAGCATGTCATAGAATCCAAAATTCGAAGACATGTAACATCTACCAATCCGGACTCGGCCCGCGTGGTGGATTATGTGCTTTATGGCCCACTCCCTTTCACCGAGAGGAGGCCTATGTCGCAGCATTGGGGACTAATGTTCCCCTGCTTTTGTATTAATCAGCCTCTAATTAGTGCAAACATAGCTTATAAGCTATATTTGCACTAGACTACGAAATGGTATCCATTTTAGGACCTAATTTCATGAAACAAAACAGAACACTCTGTTGTGTTGTATCGTAAATCCTCTATTCATTTACTCACAAAAACCTTTCCGGCACTATTTTCCTCTATAACTTCTCCCCGCATTAGGGTACAGACACAAAATATTTGTTTATACGCCCCTTTTCTTGTCCCATTAAGTTTAGGCTAATGGAAACCAGCTACTCTTCGGGAAATTCGGTACGTTAAGCCTCATTTACACAATGCAAGTTTCTTGCCTGTGGCGTACGGACGCCAGCACATCAACCTACCCGAAACTGTCAGATTTCCCCAATCAACTTTGAACCTTATGCTTTAGTGATAAAGTTGTAAATCTATTAAAGAAATTTGACAGATTGTATTACTTGATGTGCTGGCGTCTGTACAATAAAATTAAAGCAACCAGTGACTTGCATTGTCTGAACGCTGTTTAGACGGTTCAACTTTTATTGTTGCTATAACTCAAGGTATGCAATCAAATCACATACTCATCAGCATACAGCAGTCCACTGCTGGACATAGGTCTCTCCTATTGCACGCCGTTCAGCTCGATTCTCGGCAACTATCCAGTTGCTACCAGCCACTCTGCGAAGATCGTCGCTCCATCTAGCCTGAGGGCGTCCTACCTTACGTTTGCCGATTCGAGGTCTCCACTTAAGAACACGTCTACCCCAACGACCATAGGTTGGTTCTACGGCAGTTAAATAGGTCCGAGTAAATCAGGCTTTAAATGTTAAGTCCATACTGCAGTGAATTATTTTCAGCAAATAGACCAAACAAGCATATTGTTACGAGCTTGGGGTTCGTGACAATAAAAACTACCGATTTAAACCAAAAAAACTGAGACTTTACTCACCAACACTAATTACAGCTCAAACACACAAATAAAGAAACACAATGTCACTTACTGATCACTTCTAGTCGCACTCGAATATCGCTTTCGATGTTATCGCATGTATAGCTTACTCAAAACTATATGTCTCGCGGCTTGCGCCCGCCTTATATAGTTCCACAGAGGTACTCTGTAAACATCTAGTATGTTCGAGTACATAGCGGCCCCGACTGACTCGACGTCGATAGTTCTCGGAACTACTAGTACCTACAGGAAGGGTCAATGTCCTAGTACCAAGGCCAAGGTATTAGTTCTGCTACCCGATACAAGATGGCGCTAGTGGTAACTAATGGCGATACATGGCGATGTATCAAGCATTATTTTTGGCGCGCAACACTGCCCCCTCCTAAGACATGCTCGTCCCGAGCATTATTGGCTCCATAATAACGCGCCAGTCGATCCACATGGACGATCTTAGGAGTACCTCTTGCACCTTTCTGTATCCGGTAGGTTACATCATTGATCTTTGTCACAATCCGGTACGGTCCTTCCCATTTAGCTTGAAGCTTAGGAGATTTCCCTTTGCTGCGGACTGGATTGTGCAACCACACTAGTGAACCTTCGTCGAACCCTTTATTATTCATTTTGCGGTCATAACGGGTTTTCATCTTTTCAGACATTTGCTGGCCCGATTGTCTGACATGCTCATAAATGTCATTCATCTTGCTCCGCAAGTCATTCGCATAATCGGTTACACTTCGTGGGGCATCAGGTGGTATTCCGGTGATCAGGTCAGCAGGCAGCCGTAATTCTCTTCCAAAGTTCGCGAGAGCTGGTGTCACCGATGTACTTTCGTGGACAGCGCTTCGATATGACAACAAAAACGGTTGTATGTGCTTGTCCCAATCTCGTTGCCGATTTTCCACAACTTTCGCTAGGTACCTCTCCAGCGTCTGATTAAATCGTTCCACCATTCCATCCGATTGTGGGTGGTAAGAAGTCGTTCTTGTTTTATGAGTACCCATAACTCGACAAGTTTCCTGGAATATTTGTGACTCAAAATTCCTTCCTTTATCACTGTGAATCTCCAAAGGTACTCCAAAACGACAGAAGACTTCATGAACTAATTTATCCGCAACTGTCGAAGCTTCTTGATTTGGAATTGCGAAGACTTCCGGCCACTTCGTGAAGTAATCCATCACAACCATGAAATACTTGTTACCACTTTCACTCTCCGGAAACGGCCCCGCAACGTCGAGGGCTATCCTCTCCCACGGTGCACCAACATTGTACAATTTCAATGCACCTCTACTACGAGTCTGAGGTCCCTTTACAGCTGCACAACTTGTACATTTGCGACACCAATCCTCGACATCGTCCCGACAGTGGATCCAGTAAAACCGTTCTCGTATCTTCAGTAGAGTCCGTTTTACTCCCAAATGACCTCCTGAACAACCATTATGGTACAGCTGTAGAACATCCGGTACTTGAGCTTTAGGGACAACCATTTGCAAATGACAGCTGTCTCCCCGAGCATTTTCCCATTTACGGCACAGGACTCCATCCTGAACCACCAAGCTTTCCCATTGGGCCCAATAGCTTTTTGTGACCGAACTCATCGCTGAGACGTCACTCCACCTGGGCTTAGGAGCTCTGGCCTTCATCCACTCCAGAATCGGCTTGATGTCCGAATCTTCCTGCTGTGCACGTTGTAGGCTTTCCTTCCACTCGTTGTTGAGGTCTGTCTTGAGCATCCTCACAGGTACCACTTCCTTACTCTCTTGTCTAGTACAATGCTTGCAGCCTTCAGGACAAGGTCTTCTTGACAATGCATCTGCATTGCCATGAGATTTTCCGCTGCGATGTTCGACCACGAAGTCGTATTCCTGCAGTAGTTCAATCCATCTCGCAACTTGACCTTCTGGATTTTTGAACTGCAATAGCCATTTCAGTGCAGCATGGTCAGTACGTAAGTGGAATTTCCGACCCAGAAGATATTTGCTAAAATACTGCAATGACTTTACCACAGCAAGCAGTTCCCGTCTCGTAACACAATAGTTCCTTTCCGGCTTTGACAACGACTTGCTGAAGTACGCTATCACAACCTCTTGATCACCATTCCGTTGGGACAACACACCGCCAAGTCCTATGTCGCTTGCGTCTGTGTCAACTATAAATTCCTTGCCCGCATCAGGGTAACCCAAAATAGGTGTTTTGCACAGACGGTCCTTTAGCTCCTGGAATGCGATGTCGCAACTATTATCCCAGCAGAAATGTCGCTTCTCCTCGGTGAGCTTATGCAGGGGTTTGGCTATATCTGCAAAGTTCTTGACAAATCGGCGATAATAGGAGCACAAACCCAAAAATGCTCTGACCTGCGTCTTGTCTTTTGGAACTGGCCAATCCTTGACAGCTGCAATTTTCTCTGGATCCGTGCGGATACCTTCTTCAGACACGACATATCCCAAAAAGCTAACTTGTCGTTTGAATAGTGAACACTTCTTCGGGCTTAACTTGAGGTTGGCACTCTGGATCTTCATGAGCACGCGTTCTAGGTTTTGAAGATGTTCTTCAAACGTGCGGCCTACGATGATGATGTCATCCAAGTAGACCAGGCAGGCATCGCCAATTAGCCCGGTAAGTACAAGTTCCATCAACCTTTCAAACGTTGCCGGAGCATTGCACAATCCAAACGGCATAACTTTAAATTGCCACAGACCCTTTCCTGTCGAGAATGCAGTTTTCTCCTTGTCCTTGGGATCAATTTCAACTTGCCAGTAGCCACTTTTAAGGTCCAGCGTGCTAAACCACTTTACTCCAGTAAGCATGTCCAGCGTGTCATCGATTCTTGGCAAAGGATAGCTGTCCTTCTTCGTCACGTCGTTCAGACGACGATAGTCAACACAAAACCGCATGCTGCCATCCTTCTTTCTCACCAGCACTACAGGCGAACACCATGGACTAGATGAAGGTTCAATAACACCATCCTTCACCATTCCTTCAATCATGGTTTCCACTTCCTTTTCACGTGCTACCGGCAATCTCCTTGGCCGCTGACGGATAGGCAATTCGTCTCCTGTATTGATTTTATGTTGAACTAAGCCAGTCCTCCCGATGTCAGCATCGTTTGACGAGAAAACACCGGCGTACTTATGTAACATCTTCTTTGCCTTGACCATTTCATTTTGGGACAGAGCGCTGCGGCAGTCTTCTAAAAGTGTGGTCACTCTCGTTAGTGCATCCTTGCTGAGGGTCTCAGTCGATAGATATTGGCATCGACGCAACCAATCCACTTCCTCGCAAGTACCAAGTAGTGTGCCTTTTTCTATAATCTGTTCCTGATCACAAAGGTTCAGCACACGTACCCCTGAGATGTCGGTGGCTCTGACCAAGGTTCGTGCCACTTTCCATGGAAGGTCATTGTCTACCCTTTCCACGAGTACACAACGAGGAGTTCGCCCAGGATTCCGAGGAAGATTAACCGGCACAATCGTTTCCGATCTCGGCGGCAGAACAATCTTCTTAAGGCTGTATACATTTCCTGGTAACGCCCCTTCCACGAAAAGTTCCTCTTGTCCACATTTCAAAACACCTTGCTTGACGTCGATCTCGCAACAATTCTTCCTCATAAAGTCAAGGCCCAGGATGCAATCGTCCATTATATCAGCCACAATGACATTATGCAGGTAGATTCTGTTGCCTAGCTTCAACTCCATCTTCTTCTCTCCACGGACGGGTATGCGCTGACCGGTGGCTGTTACCAATTTAATGTGTTCTCGGTTGTGTGCGGAGTCCCCAAGGAACCGACTTATAAGTTGGGAACTGACGACAGTACGAGAGGCTCCAGTATCTATGGTCAGCTTACACGGCGTTCCGTTGACCTGGCCCTTGATGATTAGGCTATTCCCATCATGGGTTTGTGTGATCGAAATCCTTGGGGCTCCTTGAACATCAGCCAGCACCCGCCCCGCAGTCCTGGCTATTACTCGTTTCCCTGCTGCTGGTGTTGGGCGGTGCTGTTAGCCGCACTGCCCTCTGGAGATCGGGCGTCTTCTCTTTCTGCAGTTCGCTTAGGGCAACTGGATCGAAGGTGGCCCCTTTCCCCACAGCCATAGCACCTAGGGCTGTACCCTTTATTGCGGTCGCGAACTGTAGCCGCTGCAACCTCCCTGACGCGATGGGAACGATGATCCTGCCGCACCGCTTCCACCTCTAATGCATGGGCCAAGGCGTCCTTAAGCGTCCCGTGGTGACCGAGCCTCACAGCAGCTCTAACTTCAAGGTCGCGGATGCCGTCGATGAATGCCTGCACCAGGTTCCCATCAATAAGCGCAGGTACGGACTGGTAAGCTTTACGAACCAGCTTCTCCACTTCAAGGGCCCACTGCTGCAGGTTTTCGTTACTGCGTTGCACGCGATCCTTGAGCTGCGCACGGAACACATGTTCCAGGTGAGCGTCGCCATACCGAGCCTCCAATGCCTCAAGGAGCTGCTCGTAAGTCACTTCCTTACCGAGAGCTTCCAGGACAGTTAAGGCCTGGTCACGCAGGCCCAGGGTGAGGGCAGTCATGGCCTGACTTTTATTCCACCCGTTCGCCTTCATGACAGCCTCAAACTGGATTTTGTAGGCCGACCAGGAAGAAGTTCTGTCGAACGGTGGCACTTTGAATCCACGTAGCGAAGGTGTTGTAGCTACGGGAGTTGCGATTCCATCCCCAAGTTTAAGGTTACCCAACTCTTGCTTCACATTTGCAATGACGTCATTAAACTTGCTGATCTGAGTTTCAGCTTCTGACAGGCGGTTGTCATGCTGGGCAACCTTCTCCTTCATCTCCTTCATGTCTTTCCCCAAGGTTGCATGAAGGTCCTTCATGAGGAACATCTGCTCTTCCTGGCGGCGCACCTGCTCCTCCTTATCCCGCTGGAGCTGTTCCTCCAACCGACGAGCCTGTTCCTCCTGTCGACGAGCCTGTTCCTCCTGTCGACGAGCCTGTTCCTCCCTGTCACGCAGCAGCTGTTCTTCCAACCGACGGGCCTGTTCCTCCTTGTCCCGCTGGAGCTGTTCCTCCAACCGACGAGCTTGTTCCTCCTGTCGGCGAGCCTGCTCCTGCAGCATCATCATCAGAGCAGCAAAATCTGGTGCTGATGATGCTGGAGCAGCTGTGGACGGGCCGGCCTCCGTGGTCGGTAGCTGGCCTTCCGACCCCTGTGGCATTGCTCCACCAAATCGCCTCTGGTCCGTCTCTTGCTGGCGTTGACTCCGGGTACGGATACCCTCCATGTCGTCTTTGGGTAAAATCGGCATGTTTTTATCCCTCGCTTCTGACACCAATTGTTACGAGCTTGGGGTTCGTGACAATAAAAACTACCGATTTAAACCAAAAAAACTGAGACTTTACTCACCAACACTAATTACAGCTCAAACACACAAATAAAGAAACACAATGTCACTTACTGATCACTTCTAGTCGCACTCGAATATCGCTTTCGATGTTATCGCATGTATAGCTTACTCAAAACTATATGTCTCGCGGCTTGCGCCCGCCTTATATACGTTAGTTCCACAGAGGTACTCTGTAAACATCTAGTATGTTCGAGTACATAGCGGCCCCGACTGACTCGACGTCGATAGTTCTCGGAACTACTAGTACCTACAGGAAGGGTCAATGTCCTAGTACCAAGGCCAAGGTATTAGTTCTGCTACCCGATACAAGATGGCGCTAGTGGTAACTAATGGCGATACATGGCGATGTATCAAGCATTATTTTTGGCGCGCAACAATATTAACCCTTGCCGGAACGTGGGTCCACGCGAGATTTTGTTTTACACAATTATTGTATTTTGTTTCTGTAATTATGGCATTAAAAAAATTCGGTTAAAATTTTAGCGGTCGGTATAGTATTTCAACGTGGATTTTTTCCTGCAGTCTTTCAATGCAACTGAACCTAACTTACTTTGTAAATATATAGTGAAGAGTTTGTTTGTTTGGTTGAACGCGCTAATCTCTGGAACTACCAGTCAGATTTGAAAAATTCTTTTTGCATTTGATAGCCCAATTCTTGAGGAAGGCTATAGGCTATTTAACATCACGCTATGACCTTTAGGAGCCGAGCAAAAAGAAAAAAGTCAGAAAGAACGCTAAGCAACAACGAAGTAATAGCGCGGGCAGGCGATGCGATGCGACGGGGTGGGTCGGAGTAACAAGAAATTTCACGCGGACGAAGTCGCTGGCAGAAGCTAGTAGATTATAATGTGTGTTTATGTATACCTACTTATGTTTACTTGTTTTGTGATTATAATTCGACCTTGTTTTGTCTTCCTCCTCAACTGTTTACACCGGATACATGGTGTTTACTTACCTGCAAACAAGAAAAATAATACCCGTATTCATAAACGTCCCTCAACGACAAACTCAAGTGCGTTATCATTTGATACGCCATTACTGCGATATCAGCATCTCAACGTCACATTGACCGAAGTTTAGAATATCATTCATCAGCATCACATATCGATCGATCTTGCTATGTCGTGATTTATTGAAATACTAGTATTTTGTTAAAATTTTAATGAATAGCGCTGTATCACGTTATAAAAATGTTTTTTACTCAAGAAAGCCTTAAAGCTCCTTCAAACAGGCGCGACATGCGATAAAATCGCGCGCGACACAAAGGCACCGCAAGTCTTGCAACGAGCGGTGCCTTTGTGTCACGCGCGATTATATCGCGTGTCGCGCTTGTTTGAAGAATCCTTTAACCGTATAGTTCGGAAGCGCTCCAAACATACAAACCGCCCGCGCCGGCTCGGTACCGGGTCCCATCGTACCCAAGAATGACGACATACGACACCCATTATTGATTATGTAAATATTTATTATGCTACCCATCAAATCTTATGAAAGTGCGTTAATTAGGAGATTTGGATAAAAAGCTCCTATGTTAACGCCATTAAATCTTACATATTTAGCGCACAAGTTTATTAATTTATCTTGAACAAATTCAAGTTTGTAAATACATGGATACGATAATCGCCATTTTGATGACAGTGTTTGAAGCTAAAAAACATAAATTTATTCCGGGAGGTTTACGTAGGTATATAATTCATTAATATTAAAATTACATATATTATGATAGGGAGACATTTGCCCAGGTGTGGGACAGCGGCTAATTAAAAATATATTATAATAAAAAAATCTTTATATTTTGTCAAGTCATAAAAACCGTTCGAGGCAGGGGCGGGTCGCTAGTTAAAAAATAAAATTAAAAAAAGATACAAACACGCCACATCTCGTCAGTATGCACGCTGCAGAGGACGAGTGCAACCGAAGTTCATGGCTGCTCGTTCGATATTCAAATTATTTTCGTAAATTAAAAAAACGCGACGCTTGCGCAACACAAAAGCTTCATTATTTATTCATTAAATAATCGCTCAAGGTTATAACAATACAGTTATGTTTAGAAAAAAAGAATTGTATAATCGTTGTTGAAAGGTCATTTTTTTGGAGCTAAGTAAATAAACAATTATTATTTATGTGTTTACACCAAACATAACATCATACCTGTCTCTTGGGTTTGGCATAATATGTGACATGTTACAGCCTGATTCAAACTTTATGGCGGCTCGGAATATGAGGAAAGTCGCTGCGCCAGTAACAAATTCAGGCTCCTTCAAACAGGCGCGACACGCGATAAAATCGCGCGCGACACAAAGGCACCACAAGTCGCGCAACGAGCGGTGCCTTTATGTCGCGCGCGATTCGCGCCCTTCAGAGCCATGTTAAAAACTGCGAGCCTATTACCGGGTATAAATCCGTACCTACTCCAGGCAGACCCACTACTGACAAATTCCTAATGGAAAAACCCTAAAAAACTTCGACTAACCTAACGAACGAACCCAAAGCGTCCCTCAGAAGTCGCGCTTGCGACAATAGACCAAAAATGCAGTAGGTACACTGCACTTTTATCGAACGTCAAACCTTTTATTTATGATCGGAAACTCGCTCGAGTATAGATTTGCTATAAAGCGCGCGTCACACCGAAGGAGTATTGGCTCCATGCCAGGCGGCTCGTGGCGATATTTAGTACTCAATTGCAGAGTTCGATTTGCCATGAAACTGCCGGGGGAAAAGTGGTCCTCAAGAGAAACAATAGCTGAGCTGGTAACGATTGGTATCTACTATCAACCTATTGTGTAAAAAAGTCACCTCGAAAACTTAGGTGAAGTGAGCTTGAAGTTAGCTGTCAATCCATAGCAATCCCTAACATCAGGCGAATGACATGACAATGACAGCTCACTTCACCAAAGTTTTCATGATGAGATTTTTACAGAATACATAGGCTGGATTGGTACTTGCATATTATTATTTTTGTTGGTCAGACTGTCTTTAACTTAGCACCTGAAAACAATAAGCAATTATTGCTTGGCAGTTGAAATGGGTATAGGTGAGGCGGTAACACGAAAGTTTTGCTCCAAGATAAACTAAACTGAGTTCCCTAAGCGTAATGTGAGGGACATTGGCAAAAACGTTGCACAAAATTATGAAAAAGTAATCCATTAGGTATTTGCGTTTTAAAATTCTGGTTTCTGGAAGAAGTAAACTCAGACTCAGCATTGATTTCAATTAAACCAATTTCAGGCACTTTTCAAATGAAAGATGAAGCTAGTTACCCACTCCAAAGCGTAGTTCCTATGGAGAAGAACGAGCAAGAAACTCCATGGACACGCTTTAGAGAAGATTATATTTTTATTTCTTTCTTATTTGCAAAATAGTTAGGGAAACGTTATCTAAAACTATTCCAAATTTCAAGTTGATAGCATTAGTAGTTCTTGAGATATCCAGCTGTGACAGGCAGACAGACAGACTGAGTCTCACCATAAGGGTTCGGTTTACCATTTTGGTACGGAAACCTACAAAACCTACCAATAATTCCATTTCTCACCAATCAGTTCACATTGTTTTCCATCCTTGATTAAAGCCCAAACGTTACAGACCATTTAACAGACAGAAAAGTACTTTCAGGAGATCGACGGCGAATTGAATTTCGATAAATCGGATTGATTGATTGAATTCGGGCCGGGAGTAAAGAATTAAGATTGTGATGAGGTAATTCGATTCATCAGTTGAAAAACGGCCATTAGGTACAAACCTGGTAATGTCAATGAACGATTCTATGATGAATGTAATGTTGCGATTTTCACCAGGCTTGGTAGAATGGAGTAATTGCATAACACACTAAAGGCTAAAGGAATCACGCGCGACACAAAGGCACCGCTCGTTGCGCGAATTGCGGTGCCTTTGTGTCGCGCGTGATTCGCGTCGCGCCTGTTTGAAGGAGTCTTAACAGTAGGAATGGATGTTATTTTGACAGTACAACAACATTCATTGCGTTATTTTACGATGTCGAGCAGACAAATTTTTCAAACATTATGAAGCAATGTTAACAATGTCCTTCAAAATGATTGGTAGTGTGTTATGCAATTAGCGAATTAGGGTGTGGTTCACGATAGCCTTTTATTTAAATATAGGTACTTACCTATTTTATTTTCGTTTGTGTTTTTTTTTTATCATGCACCTTTATTTTTCCAATTCAATTTAGACATTGGCAGAATAGTCGATATCGGCTTTGCTCGCAATTTAACCTTTTGACCGCCACAGTCATGCATATACAGTATGTTAACTAACAGAGGGCGTTCCCGTTAACCCGCAATAGTATAGCATCCATACATACTAAAAAAAATATTACCATTCGAAAATAAAATGTTTTTATTTTTTTTATATTAAAATATTCACTAAAAATCGTAAATTGATACTCTATTTATTTAATTAATTCTAATTTATTTAATTAAATAAATTCCGACATTGCTGTCCTTCAAGTACGCGTGTACAGAGTGTTTCTTTAACGTATCAATTTACGATTTTTAGTGAATATTTTAATATAAAAAAAAAAACATTTTATTTTCGAATGGTAATATTTTTTTTAGCACGTATGGATGCTATACTATTGCGGGTTAACGGGAACGCCCTCTGTTAGTTAACATACTGTAGAAGACAAACCAAAATGTCCCCAGCACACCACGTGTCGACTACATGACAGACTTTGACGCCAAGGGTACGTTTTTGATTTTTTGACGTGTGGCGGTCAAAAGGTTAATAAAAAAAATAGAATAGAATATTTATACCTACAAATTATGACAAAGAAAACAAACGAGTCAATAGCGACGCCTTTGAGTGAAAACCTCGTAAGTGTAAAAGAAGTAACTTTTCACGAGGAAGAAAGAACTGCGTGCTGTAAAATTTTTGTACGGCGTCTTTTGTTTTTTTACCGACTTCAAAAAAGGAGGTTCTGTATTCTTATTTATTAATATGGAAATTTAACCCGCTTTTATATCCAGAACTGTTCGATACCTACTATAAGATTGTCCGAAATGCATAAAATGCTACTTACATTCCCGAGGGTTTCACTCTAAGGCGACGATAATTAGAATAAATTAGTCGTTCTGTCGCTTAGTGCACTTAGCGCAGACAGGTGCACAACTGCATGCTTATGCAATAATGTATGTACAGGTGCACATGCCCACTATCTATTCACCCTTTACTAATGAAACAGAATTAGACATGCTTCCCTGGATGCTAATCGCATCTATGTTAGATGCGATAATAATTGCGTAACACTCCCTGCATGACAATTCCTGTTTTATTGAATTGTCATTTTGACAATTCAATAGTGTCCATTGCTTTATATTTGCTGACGAGCAGACAAATTTTTCAAATAGATGAAGCAATGTACTTTGTTGTATTGTCAAACTGAATGAATTTTCATTCGTAACTGCGGTCGTCAATGCAATAATATTGCAAAGTTAAAATATTATAGAAGTCGTTTGGAATAGTAAATAGTGGGTAAAAAGACCCACTATTTACTATCACAAACGGCTCCATTCCTTTTCTACCTATGTATAATATAAAATGGTCCTCCAGACCGAATTTCGGTCATGGCGACCAATCTCAGCAGACTTGCTTTCAGCGCGGGAGATATTAAGGCTCCTGCAAACAGGCGCGACGCACGACGCGAATCGCGCGCGACACAAAGGCACCGCTCGTTGCGCGACTTGCGGTGCCTTTGTGTCGCGCGCGATTTTATCACGTGTCGCGCCTGTTTGAAGGAGCCTTTATAGTGCGCAAGTGTGTGCGTAGACACAGGTGCACTCTCTCTTCCCTCACTCTCAAAGTCCGATGGGACGACACGCACCGCCAAAGCTTCCAAACTCCGGACTGTTTCTAAGGAATTCCCAATAACACTGCTCGACCTGGGAACCGAACCCACGACCCCACGCTCAGCAGTCGCGCTTGCGACTTGCGACCACGAGACTAACGGGGCAGTCCACCTAAAGTAAAAGTGCGCAGTGCTGCACACCCCCATTTATTTCAAGTTAAACAAATATCAACTTTATTTCAATGATAATTAAGTGGATTTCAGAGTGACTAGCACTATTGAAAAAGTTATAAAAATGTTTGAAGCTGTAGCGTAAACTGAACTTTATTGTGTAGGAATTAAAGTTATTTTCCATTAATTCATATTTGTTTACATTTTTGGCAAATAAATCGCGAACCCAGATTATCTGCGAACACGTCAACATGTCGTTTGCGCATCATTAGTCAACGCTAACCCACTTGATTGACATTACAACAGTACTCGCCATTAGTCTCCTACATGTGACGCTTTATGTCATAACGGGGTACGGTATTAACTGACGTTAGTTCTTCTGAGCCTATGGTGACACGATGGGAATGTTAATGAGGCTATAGTAATAACATAACTATGAGTATAATTATCTTGGAGTAATTAGAAGTGATGAAAAGCAAATAAAAGAAAACTTGATGCAAAGGAGCGGTCCGCAACGAGCGGTGTCGCGCCTGTTTGTAGGAGCCTTTACTCACAAAGCAACGCTGGGCTATTGTGGAACGCTCCTGATTGTATCCACATCAATTTACAGCACTTCAGAGCACTATTGTTCAGGGCTACATGACGCTATAATGTCTATGATGAAATGTTACATGCTCTAACAAAGAGGCGACAGCGGCGTGTGTTTTAATAGAAGTGGCAATGTGGAAAATTAATTATTACAGCAGGGCCCATAATCACTATGACAACTTAATGATTCCTTACTTCGAAACCACGTCAATCCTTAGCTAAGCATGACATCTGCTAATAACGTAGATACTCTATGACATAGTGATATAATTATACAACGTGTAACGTTAAATGCGCAAAACCTCTTAAGAGGTCATTGTACTCATCATTATGAACAACATTTTACTATGGGCCCCAGCAGAAATGAAATCGTTAAACGTTACGCCTTGTCTATGACACGAACCGCGCGAAAAATCGTGAAGTTGGCGTGGTGTGAACTGTCCAAATACCACGCTATTTATTTTTTGTTTTTTTTTTTTGAGGATGGGAAATCTTCAAATGACCCCTCCCGCTCTGGGTGGAGCGGAAGGGAGTGTCAGACTCTTATTGACTAAAACCCACCCGTTCCTTAGCCCTTTATGTTCCGGGCCAGCGGTAACCCTTTCGGACAATCCCGCTGACCAAAATACCACGCTTGACAACCGTACGTGGTTTGCACGTGGTATGATTATGTGGGGAGTAATAATAACCATACAGAATTGGGCCATTTCTCTTCTTCGTGTCTAACTAACACTGTACATGCCCCACAAAAGAGGATTTTCCTCGATTTTCATGGGATCCCTTCATCAGATTCTGACTTGTTGACAATGGGACCACCTCAAGAGCATACCCTTTGAAACTCTAATGTCAACTGCTCACCTGTACAAAATATTGCTTTTCCCGATGCTGAGACGTTAATTGTTGAGGAGTTCTCCTGGTAAGAATCAGAAGAACTGGAGCTGATGGTAAAGTCACCATCAGCTCCACTTTACCATACGCATTGTGACTATAACAATTTGCATAACTAATTATCGTGCATCATTGACCTAATGCGTGCATCGCGTCAGTGGGTGATCACCTTAATTAACAATCAATAACACCACAGATGTCTATTGCAAGGACTAAATATACAATTATTACACTCCCCCGCTGTGCAAACTTGCATATTTTATGTAATTAAGCCATTTACATTACAAATAATGTAATGCAATAGAGCAATTGAAATACATTGGTTCAACATGTATTTATAGTTACAATTAGGCGTTTAGGTCCGTTGTAATATATCGCTAATTGAGTTGGCAAAATCGATTAAAACGTTTGACAAATTTTATTGAGCTAGTAATAATAAGCTGGGTAACAAACCCATAGTACAATATCTTTGTTTCCATATCCTGCAATAGTCCTACACCAACCGGGGGTTGTCCTTGGGTGCACTTGCAGATTGCGCCCAGGGATAATCGTCGGTTGGTGCCTCATTTGATTAAAAACGTTTAACGGACCTCTGCGAGCTGGCTTCGGCCCCTAGTACGCCTTCCAAAGGTCCAGGACCCGAGGGTCCCGAGATATGTGAAAGCTGGGTCGGTAGGGTAAAAGCGGATTGATGAATGATGATGAGAAAATTGACGTGAAAGTCTGTGATCGTCTGCTTATTCCTGCGGGGTAATTGCGTAACACACTAACAGTGGCAATAGCTTTCATCTTGACAGTTCAACAACATTCATTGCGTTATTTACGTTGTAGAACAGAACATAATCAAACCTTGTAAAACATTTTAAAAGAGTAGCGGTGGAGTTTCTTGCCCATTCTTCTCCATACGAACACTACCTTTTGGAAAGGGCGACTAGAATCAATTCTATTTTACTGTAATTTTTGACGTTCAAAAGTG
This sequence comes from Luperina testacea, assembly GCA_927399505.1. Lineage (NCBI taxonomy): Eukaryota > Metazoa > Arthropoda > Insecta > Lepidoptera > Noctuidae > Luperina > Luperina testacea. Next base: position 16,535,946 of record OV656770.1, on the reverse strand, counting down.
CCTTTTAAAATAAATGATTTGACTTTGGCTTTGACATATGTATGATGTAATGGATTAGCAATATCCTTCAAAATTATTCATATTATGAGTGAAAGAGAGTTACGAAATTTGGGTGCTGGTTTAAGCAAAATCTTTTTCAAAAAACAAAATAATGCAGTTTTATTTTCATGAAACTCATGGTTCCTTTGACCACTTTTCTCTACTCCTACCCATCGTTTCGGATTTCACCTTGATATCTTAAAAATTATCCTGTAAAAACTGATTTAACTCAAGTCAGGCTCATTTTTAAACTTTCCTGGTTTACAATATTTCTTTCGCTATGCTATTTTCTACTAGCTAGTGTATACAATTTCGATAATGGCCACCGAAAATAAAAGGCACCATTTTTTTTAATTTTTTGGCACAAACATGGAGGTTGCAAAGCAAAGTAGCTCATATATCCCATTTAGCGACAGCGTACGCTAGATAGGATGTAGATGCATTTTGATGGAAAAAAGACGACCTATCTATCTGTGCGTCTAAATTTACGCTCATCCAGTTAGCGAGATTAACTGGGTCAGTTTTAATGGGGCCGTGTCACTGAAACCAGTTCAGTGCAGTATTTTATAATACACTCTTTTTGCTTTGAAAGCGAGACGCATCCGCAACTCGCCAAAAATACTTTTATGGAATGAAAAACGTTTTTCACGCTCTGGTTTTTTCTGTAACAGGGCGGGGTGGGATGAAAATGATACAAATTTCATTCTAAATATTCAAATGTTAGACACTTTCAAAGCTTCAGTTTTTTAAGTACCATGCAGGGAATCATAGCATAGCAGATGAGGAAGTCGGCTTTTGATCAGTCAACAAGGTTGTTAATCATGATGATTTATGAATTACTGTTTATTTATTTGAACATGAACCATAAAAAACCAATTATTGGGGGTCTTTATCCTTGACATTTAGTTTTTCAGTTGACTCAATGAATGCGTCGGTCAATGTCAAACGTCAACTTCAAAAATCGCATTATGTGCCAAAAAAAGAAGAATAATATTGAACCGGAAACCGACAAACCAACATCTGGAGCCTGTGTAAATGTAATTCTAAATTAAAATCATAAAAACATTGCAATAAAGAATGTTTACAGAGACGCTCGTGAATGGCGCGACCTATATTTAGCGGAGACTGTTGACCCGGTGCCCTCGCCCTGCATCTCTGTTGACGAAACGCGTCGATATACTTTCTTCAACCTATGCGAGCCTGGTACTTATTGATTTGACTCCGTCTTAAAATAGCTCTTTTGTTCTTTTCTTGCAAAATTGTGAGCGAAGTTAATGATTTCATTGTGCAGCAAGCAGCTCTTTGCCATTTTCTTACGTTGTTATTTGTTAGGGATCTCTTTGTTTGAAAAACTAAAGCACAGTTTTATGTTATCAAGGTAAGGTAGCAATTTCAAAGGTAGAGTTGTCACGGTTAAGAGGAAAATTCGGGAAACCTTTCTCGAATTTTCCTCTGAACAGTGACCACTCTGAAAAGTTCTACGGATTGTTCGTAATGAGAGAACCCGAAAAAGCAGAATGTTTTCCCTCATCAACAACAAACATGCAAAACAAGAACTACTAACATCTGGTCATATATATTCATGAATGTAGCAATTAAACCGACCCTTCACCAAAGCAAAACTTTGCTACCTTTTAATTCAGCAGAAAGATAAAAATATTCAGTATTGACATTCCTAAAGCAAGTACTCCTCATTCATTGCATTGTCATTGAGCAGGAGAACTCCCTGCTAGTCTGCAACCGTTTGAGTCATATAAAGATGAATGGACGGTGGACGCGAAGCTTGCGGTCTTTCACAATCAGCATTTGTTTTAAAGAATAGTTTCAGTGTTTGTTGACCCATTTGAGCTAATTGAATGGGAAACCTATCAAGCCAAAGTATTCCTAAATACCTGAATCGGAGAAACTGAAAGAGGAGAATGATGGGGAAGCAACAGTAGCCATATTACAAAACTTTTAAGTTTCCTCTAGAACTGAATTTTGGGCCAAAAATATATAAACTTTTTGCCATGGACACGCTAAGAAGAACTTGAATTAATTCAGATTTAGATGCTATAAAATAAAGACTCGATCTATTTTAAGAGACGATCTCGAAACGTGGAGCTCTGTGATGGAAGAGATCAAAACATTCAATCCACGTTTTACTGTTCGAGTCTATAAAGTATTTAACGATTTTCAAAGGATGAAGCTGTAAAATGAAATCAAATGCAACTTAGTAGGATTGCATAAAAGCATTGAATAACATATGCAAACGGAATCCATGCAATTTTTATCACCTTCTTTGTTGCATAATTCGATCACAGTTTGTCCGGAACGCCCGAAGTAGTCCTTGAGCTTGAAAACATACCTGTAACAAAAACAAAATAGCTTCGTTAATAATGGACGAACATTTCCCAAAATCCGACCAAACAGTCGGTCGAAACCGATATTTATCGAGCATTACAGTCTATATTTGCCTTGTGAGCAACGTGTATAATGCAGGGCGGTTTATTTTGGTAGCCATCGGTACACAAGCAGTAGCCTGTGACCCAGTTAACTGGCACATGACCCGAGTTGACCTCTCGGCCTAGGTCGCCGGTCGCGCCGCCCGCATCCCTCCTGCCACCTCCAGACCTATCTGCTCAAACCTCCACCCGTTCTTGTGATCCTGGTACTTTAGTCACAAATCTTTTACGGTTGTGAGGATTTTCTGAGGTAAACTTTTTTATTTCATCTCGCTTTTTTGCATAAAGGATTTTCCAGCTTCTCTTTTCGATGAAACCATATTGTTTTCAGAATATATGGCAAGATTATTTTCGTCTCTTACAAAAGCAACTTACGGATTGCTACAATTTTATTTTTTGTATTTTATTTCCTGAACGAGTTTCCTCTTTTACAGCGCCTGCGGTTTACAGGTAAGACTGCATGTAATCTTTGTTTCCTTTCCTTTTCCTGAAGTATAAAATCCAACCTAAGAAGCAAACAGATTAATTTATCTTTCAGCGGTAAAGCGGTTCCAATAAATGCTGCAAACGACGCCCCTTTTCCAGATTATTTATTAAATACTCTAATACCACTTAAAGAATGTATCACTGCAAGAATATTTTCGTCGTTTCCCGAACCTCCTCAAAGTGGTTCGCGAAACGTTCTGTTACAAATCGCGTTCCAGTTTCCATCCAGTACAATAGTTATTTCTAGTTCTGTATGCGATAGTTGCACAATGGGTGTCCTCTGTGTAATTGACGGCGACGGTAAATCTCTTCCATTAAAGTCGGACAGGCGAGGACGCAAGGAGCATCGACCTGTATACTGGAAAACTTAGACCCAGAGCAGTTGTATAACAACTAAATTGGAGTAATAAGACCCCACTCTTTATATGCTAATTTTCTTTCTTATTCACAAGTTGGAGGTTCTAATGGAAAGCAGTTTTATACGGCTGTGTTCAGTCACTAACCGTGCTTCTACGAATCAACGATTGAAATGACAACACACAACTCAATGCAGTTCATACTATCCTAGTCAAGTCCTTCTGTAAGGTAATTAGACTTAACATAAACAATACTAATTAAATAGATAAACGTATAATCACGGATTAATATGTTTACACAGAAGTGTTTGCGAACGAGGACATCTTCACCGATACATTTTCATACTGTTTCTTTGTAAGATTTTAAGTTTATTTTGCTAGAACGTTAATTTTAAACGTTCAGTTACCGACCGACTTCCTAGATATTTATGTTCGCCTAGTACCCGACTGCTAACACATAATATGATGAGATGAATGGGAAATCGCGTGAAAGGTTCACATGAATTAAAAAATTCTATACGATTATAGCCTTCCAAATAAGGTGGAATTATATAGCTGTGCTAAGACAGTTATTTCTTCGAGCTGATGACTAACACCCCTTATGTGTGATGTTGACTGTAGGACAACGAACCGTACGCAGCAATTTATACGTGAATCACACGCCTGGACGAGAATACTGACGACCTTGTCATCGAGGACGGGTTTTCAAATGTATTTAAAGATTTTCCACGAAAAAAATTATTTGATATAAACCAGTAAACTGTTGTTTAAACATGGGCTTTCGATGACCATCATAACTTTAGCTCGAAGATGTTCATCCATAGTAAAATGACTTTCCCACAATCACAATAACAGTTGATGGTTCACGGACGGGTGTGAGTTTTTGCACTCACGTTCTATTGCAAGCGCGTTAGAATTTTATATGGGAAAAAGTTATAGCGCCACCTGGTGGTCACTAGGAGAAACCTAATTTCCCATATAAAATTCTAACGTGCTCGCACTCGAACGTGAGTCTAAAAACTCACACTAAGGCCACAGATCTAAAGTGCGTATGCGGCACCTCCCCACAGACAATGGCCCACCTTCAATCTTACGCCGCATGCGCTGTTACCTGTGCACTTGATGATCTTATGACTGCGTCAGTAAGCGGAGTTCGCTCAGCTAATTTTGGGCCGAAGATGTTTGAACTTTTTGTCATACGCTAAGTAGAAGAAGAATAAGTCACAATTTATTGCAAGCAAACTACATCCAATGGTGGAATGCTATCAGATGATGATGATCTCAATAACTACATAACAAATTATTGCAAACTAGAGAAAAGATGAGACTTACAGAAAATGAAGAGTAAATAAATCTATAAAAACCCATAAAAATACAAACTTTCGCTGTAAGGCTGTATTGCCATTTTGGATTTCACAGGTTGTTTCCTGAGTTCCCTTTTACAATAAATGTTTATTTACGCATCAAGGGTTATCGGTAGTCGATACATAGACGAGAACTGATAAAATACGGCTCATATTGTTGGCCTATCGAATTAAATATCTTCAGATATTCGTGTAGATTCAGAGTGATCTAATCATAGTGGTGAACCGATAATATTGTTGGAATACTACTGTCGTGGTCAACTTTTGTGTGACTTGATTCACTGTGAAGTATCTTTTGACATCTAGCAATATAACAATATCCATGAATATTATGAAAAGAACACGTGGGTGAATCAGACGAGTCATTCCAGTTTCCACCAACCCGCACTACGCCGGCGTTATGGATTACAGCCCACTCCCTCTCGCAGAGAGGACGCCTGTGTCACAGCAGTGGGATTATTATAGGCTGATTTTGATATGCTATGCATTCTAGTATCACAAGTATAAAGGAAAGACTCAGACAGACTAACGTAGGTATGCAATCGCCAGCTAATTATTTATGTAACAACTACATAACAGCTGTCACACCTGTCCATCACACCTGCGTTGTAGCTCATCTTCCTAACTCCTACGTCACACATTCTATAAATAACCCTATAACTCAAGTGGACAACAACAGGCAACAATGATACAAATTCCACTGTAGTGAAACAGGGACGTAATTGGAACGGGATTTGATATATGCATGTAGTTGCCAAAATGTAATTTCGTATCTCTTGACGCTATTCACATAGCGTCAAGAGATACGAAATTACATTTTTGAAGTGAAAAACTTCTTTAGGCTTTGCGCTCTACCTGAACAGTGAACAAAACTGAATCGTCACACTCGGGTCGGTTACGCTGAATCGGGTATACTCGGTTCCATTCGGTTGGTGACGTGAATGGCATATACTCGGCGTAAATTTTTACTCCTATCGTGTGGCCCACCCTCTTTTTTATGTACGTATACGAATATTAATTGGTTACGTTTCTCTACTAATATAGTTAAGACCAAAGCTGCATTATTTTTTTTTTGCATGAATTGGAACAAAAAACACATTAGCTCATCCAGATTCCTTTCAGTTGAAATGATCAATTTTGTCTTTAAACCAACAAAAAATGAAACTCCTAACTATCTCATTGTAACAAGATATCAATTAGAACGAATGCAAAGAGTAAAACCAAACTCTCTCGAGTTATGTTGTTGGTTGGTTTTACGTCATTTCATCAAATGTCATCATGCTTTGGTCGTGTATTTGCTACTTTATGGTAATTTAGGAGTATACAACGAGTAACGTTAAATGCGCAAAACCTCTTAAGAAGTCATTGTACTCATCATTATGAAAAACTTTTACTATGTGACCAACCTTGAAATCGCAAAAAAAATCTGCTGTTTAGTACATTTTGACGAGTAAAGGCTCCTTCAAACAGGCGCGATACGACACGCGACACAAAGGCACCGCAAGTCGCGCAACGAGCGGTGCCTTTGTGTCACGCACGATTCGCGTCGCGCGTCGCGCCTGTTTGCAGGAGCCTTTATGCGAGCATAAATGTAGGGAACAATTGATTGTTTTTTTTCGCGATTACAGCTTGAATTCCATAGTAAAAGTTGTTCATAATGATGAGTACAATGACCCCTTCAGAGGTTTTGCGCATTTAACGTTACACCTTGTACAGACGCCAGCACATCAAGCTACCCAAAACTGTCAAATTTTCCCAATCAACTTTGAACCTCATGCTTTAATGATAAAGTTGATAATCTATTAAAGAAATTTGCAAGATTGTAGTAGCTTGACGTGCTTGCTGGCTTCTGTACACTATGTAGTGCAGACGGTATAGTAGTTGCCAATATATGTTATTATTTAAACAACAGACTTTTTCCAAGATTATTCTCTGAGGATACCATTACTAAAATAGCAATGAAAACAAGAAGACACTGCGTATGATTGATACATGGATGAACCAGATTCTTGGATTTTCAAATAAATATTGTGGTCGGAGTGCGTCAGGTTATGGAAATGCTTCCATTGAGGGTGAATCTTTTATATTTTCGCCGTACATTTTATAAAGCAACGTGCTTCTTAGCAACTTTCCCCCATGTCATATTATGACAATCTGTCATACCTCTTGACAGGCTGCCACATCTGTAAGGACGGAAAAATGAAATTGTTTATTCTGTAATAGGATATTTGAATCATGCTTAGACATCATACAAAACAAAAATAAGTTCGATGGAGTCGACTTATCCGAAATAATAATCTTAATGGCGAAATAAACTCAGGTGGTAAAGTCTCAACTTGGTCAGACCATGTGATGAGGACCATGTAGATAAGTGTCTGAAACGGTCTTTTGAGGAAAGAACCACTCACCCAAATTGACGAAAAATTGTCCATATAACCTTCACAACCTTCAATTTAAGACCACAAATACCGCAAACAAACAGAATAGAATACTCTTTATTATGTACCCTATACCATACAAATTACAGATATAAATGTAGAAATTTCATCGTTCTAATGACAGGGCCATATCACAGACCATAAAGCTACAATATTGAAGGATGAGTAACATTTATTTGATAGACAGAAGTGCGTCATAGACTTATTACGTTTCCATCGCATCGAGTAATGATAGTTTTCTATTTCGGTTAAAGTGAAAGGTTAGTTCCAGTGAATCGTATGTCACAATGTATCTATTATGTTAAAGCTACAACGCCCACAGAGCCGAAATGAGTGTAATATGATGGTTTTTATGTGCTGTTCTATAATGTATATGATATACATCGCAGATAAAAATGCCTGGCTCAATGCTGGTCCTGATCCACAACCACAACTAATTGATTAACACTTGAAAATACTGTTGGAGCTGCTGAACATTGTAAGACTATCTTTGCATTGTATAAACTCAATTTCCTTTGTATTGTATAATTGCATAGCACAGATGTGAGTTCTATGTACCCTATAGCTACCATTTACCGGGTAATAATATGTCTTTCATTGACTTGAATGTGCCCTGGCAGCTGATAGTATGTCATGCTCACTCAAATGTCTCGCTGACGGTGGCGTGTGTGTTGGATCATTTAGCTCCCTTCAAAATGGTTGAGCTAAATGGTGCTGATCTATGCGTCATGTTCGTGAACGGGTGCCGTCAGTTGGGGCTGGTCATCACTTAGCTGCCTCGGCTTATTTTTAATTATTTTATTTTTAGATTGTTGTTTTGTTAAATACTATTTGTTGTACTCTGGACGCTTTTAACGCGTACGTCTTTTTATTTTTTACATCGTTCTCACATTATGTAATTTTAAAATCAAATGTAATGATGTAACTAATATTTTTGTAAAATATAATTTAAAAAGAGTGTCTATGGAGTTTCTTGCGTTCGTACCTACGCTTAGTCCTAATTTGCCTTTGCAAATTAGGACATAAAACATCTTGTTACTAGTTACTTTGTTAGCATTGTTGTTGTTATGCTTTCATAACAACAACAATGCTAACAAAGTTTTATAAATTCCAGTCCATTCACCCAATATAGCTAAAGTCTCATAAAACCATAGCATAAAAAGGAAGTCAGTCATAATTGATGGACAAGGTACAGACGCCAGCACATCTAGCTACCCGAAACTGTCAAATTTTCCCAATCAACTTTGAACCTTATGCTTTAGCAATAAAGTTTATCTATTAAAAAAATGACAGATTGTAGTAGCTTGATGTACTGGCGTCTGTACATATACTCAGCCAACAAACTGGATGCGTGTCCGTAATGGCGGCGCATAATATCCTGTAACGTTCATTACCAGTGGACATTACCTCTCGTTATTTGCTTGTCGTATGATGAAACATGGCTTGTTTACAAAGAATTTGTGTCTATACACGATACGTAGACATGAGACACGTGTACCGACCGTTTGTAGGATATTTCACGTTACGGACTCATGGTGCAAGTGAAACGGTGAGTACCAGGACATCAGAACAGGCGGAGAGGTTTAATAAAGATGGAACAGAGAAACAAAAGAAGACTGGACCGAAAAATTTGGTGCTGAAGTTGTGCTATAGAAAATCGAACAACACAACTATGGACAAGCAACTGCAGGAGATTTGTCGTCACTCTTCAAATACTCATCAATAGAGGGAATCTTCTCATATTCTAAAATGCAAGAAATATTTATTTGTTCTTCTGAAAGCCCATAACTGGCGAAATGTGGGTTTACTATACAGGGTTAATACATGTCATGACTTTCATAATACTAGAAGACTTTCATAATTATGAAAATAAAACTATTTCAATTCAACGATTTGAATTATTCGAATTTCTGTTACGAACTCTACGCGAAGCAAAAGAAAGCGCTACGTAGGTAAACAAACTGCCGTGTCTAGTACAAAATTCAGCGGAGGGGAGCGGGGGGGTTAAATACACGGAACAGATAATAAGGTTTTATTATCTGTTCCTTGGTTAAATAGAACAACGAAATCTTAAAGGTTTCTTTTCCACCCTTGGTTGACTCATGACTGGTAGAGAATGCCTAAGGCATTAAGTCCGCCTTTGTACCTTTTTTGTGCGAAAAGTTTAAATAAATAAATAAATAATGTTTTGTAAAAAGTCATAGAACAAAAGTTGTTGTTTATGATGTTAGCTAATCAGCCCTGCAAGGTTTTTAGTGTTTTACCAATAACCCTGGTATAGGTGCATCTCTACCTAACCTTTCGGGAAATACAGGCGTGATGTTATTTTTACGTAACACAATCTGAATCAAATTGATAATACATTGCTTCATATGTTCGAAAAACTTGACTGCTCAACTACGTAAATAACGCAAGGAATATTGTTGAATTGTCAAAATGCTATTACTTATTGTTAGAGTGTTACGCAATTGTCGCGCAACTATTGCAATAAAAAATGGTAAACAATATCAGCATAGCAACAATTGAAAATTTTATCCATATTTTCCAACAGACTGCAAATAGATTCCATCTCAATCAATTGATTGCTTAGCGACTAGAATCAATTCGTTGATTGATAGTGCAATACAGGTGGGTGTGGAGATCTGGGATAATCGGAATCGATCCCATTTAATCATTTAACTGTTTAAATTTATTAATTTATTATCTTGTTCTAGATGGACTTAAGGAAGGAGATAAAGTTTATTGGCTGTTGTTTCACAAAAGTAATTTGGAATGACTTAAGTTAGAGGATTAATTTAGATTTGAGTTGAGCTTATTTAAACCAAGATCTTTGCTTTTATCTGCTTCGTTGGTCTAGTGGTCTTAAGCGCTACTTGCTGAGCATAAGGTCCTGGATTCGATTTCTGGTTCGGACTAAGTGTTATGGGGTTTTTAAAAAAACTATCATTAGCAGTCCGGAGTGTGGATTTATGCCCGGTTGTTAGCAATAGTCTCGCCCCCTGTTACTGGGACTCGTAGCGAAATGTGGGTGGCAAACTTGGTAGGTTCACCTCTGCCTAATCTTTCGGGCATTAAAAGCGTGATGTTATGTAACTTAACCATTTAGTGCCGCTTTAAAAACTCATCGAGATTCGAGCAAGAGGATATCGATGTTTTCATTTGTGGCTGGACAACACTAAAAATAATTTTCGGTACCGATACAATATCGGTAACTCGTGAAGCAGAATGATCTCTAAAAGAAATATGTTACGGAAATACAAATATTTTACGTAGGTCATAATTCAATCAAGTGTAATATATCTTTGTCCAAGAAAGCCCGGACAAAGGTTAATACGCAAGCAATGCCCGTTACAGACGTTTTACTTTTTATCTGTGTAATAACAACATTCACAATGTTTCCTATAAGATTAGATAAGTTTGTTGACGTCTATCAGAAAATCTACTTCATTTATAAACGAGACAATACGGCGGCGATAAATATATTTACGAGTATTAGCACGTAATGTGTAATAAAACCTCTATTGCTTGCTTCTTGATTTAAGATTGTCAAAAAAACAAACAACAAGAGTCTCATCTTGTCTTTGAATTGAGAATTCGAACTTGAGAACTTGTCAAACTATACTTTACTTTTAAGAAAAAAAAATTGGTTTGGTCTTCCCATATTCATGGCAATCTACATTCATACTCAAAATTTTCCTCACGACATTTTCCTCATTCCTCCATATCATATGCCCATACTATGTCAACCGTTTTCCACACAACTTTTCAGTTACCGGTTCCACTTTCAGACTTTACCTTATGTACCTACTTATTTCTTATCTATATACTAATAATACAGCCTAAGAGTTTGTTTGAACGCGCTATATTATAAAGAGGTAAAGTTTGTAAGTTTGTATGTAGGAGCTAGGTAGTCTCTGGAACTTCCATTCAGATTAGAAAAAAAAGACTGCATTTTATAGCCCAATTCTTGAGGAAGGTTTTTAACAGGTATTTAACATCACGCAATCACCCTTAGGGGCCGAACAACAAGAAAAAAAATATAGAAAGAATGCTAAGTAAAAACGAAGTAATAGCACGTAACATAATTCAGCCTATAATTTTCCCAATGCTGGGACACAGGCCTCCTCTCAGTGAGAGGGAGTGGTCCGTTATCCACCACGCGGGCCCAGTGCGGGTTGATAGATGTCAAATGTCTTAAAATTTTTGGCTCTAGGACATGCCGGTTTCCTCACGATGTTTTCCTTCACCGTTTTGAGAGCAGTGGTCATGAAATAGTTTACAAAAAGTAAAGCGTCTGTCTGGGTTCGAACCTGTGACCAAAAACTCGTAAAGGCTCCTACAAACAGGCGCGACACGCGATATAATCGCGCGCGACACAAAGGCACCGCTCGTTGCGCGACTTGCGGTGCCTTTGTGTCGCGTGTCGTGTTGCGCCTGTTTGAAGGAGCCTTAAGGCTCGTACACACAGGCGCGACGCGACACGCGACACAAAGGCACCGCAAGTCGCGCAACGAGCGGTGCCTTTGTGTCGCGTGTCGCGTCGCGCTTGTGTGTACGAGTCTTTAAGTCGGGACCGACTCCACTCGAAGTAACAGCGCGGGCGGGATATGTGGCTGATAGTTTAATAGGTGTATTGTGTCGCGGGCAGATCCTAGTTATTTCCACACGCGTAACACCACCACAATCATACAATACAGGGTCAGATTAAATTACCTAGCGAAACTCTGCAGACGAGATTCGATGATCGATATCTAAAAACGATAAAATAAAAATATGTTTTTTTCGCGGTCGTTCACCCCGCAACGACCGCTGGTAATGTTGTAACTTGCAGTGTGAGTTCACCCCTCAACGACCGCTGGTAATGTTGTAACTTGCAGTGTGAGTTCACCCCTCAACGACCGCTGGTAATGTTGTAACTTGCAGTGTGAGTTCACCCCTCAACAACCGCTGGTAATGTTGTAACTTGCAGTGTGAGTTCACCCCTCAACGACCGCTGGTAATGTTGTAACTTGCAGTGTGAGTTCACCCCTCAACGACCGCTGGTAATGTTGTAACTTGCAGTGTGAGTTCACCCCTCAACGACCGCTGGTAATGTTGTAACTTGCAGTGTGAGTTCACCCCTCAACAACCGCTGGTAATGTTGTAACTTGCAGTGTGAGTTGAGTAAACGTATTTTATCGTTTTTAGATATCATACTAATCATGTCTGTAAAGCTTACACAATAAAAACTAATCCATACTAATATTATAAATTCGAAAGTAACTCTATCTGTCTGTCTGTCAGTCTGTATCCCAAGTAACACAAAATCGATATAATGGAAAAAGTGATGACCAGAAAATTTCTTCTAGCTTCGTTATAGAATTTGAAGGGTTTTAGCAATGTCTTGCTTCTGTATAACAGCATTTTATTAACTTTGTAGTTCCTAAAGCTATATAATCCTCTTTTTTAATCTTTTGTGCAGCTAAAGGTTTTATTTTAGACATAATTTATGTCTCTATACAGCTTCTAATACAGCTGTAAGCATTATACAAAAGTGTAGGCCGTATGTAAGCATTAATTACGGCTTAGGCTATTAAAAAGCATTTTAAAATTCTTTAAAACTGCTCTATGTTTTATAACGACCTTTCGCATGGGTCACAACTGTTTAACGGTGTACATTAGTGCTGTTTTAATGCCAGCTTTTTAAATAATGCTTTTAGCATTTCATCATAATATTATATAGCCTTTATCTATACAAACGTATAATGACAAGAATTTTAACAAGCAATAAGTCGTATACCTATATATCCGCATGCCTAAAGTTTTTAATTATGCTTACGCCATTTTGCTTTTTGTATCGATAATATTTAAAATTTAATTTTATGGTAAATAGTCCTTTAGAAAGGACTTCAACCTATGGTATTGACCGGCCGGTACAATACAGGTATCATAATGACTAAAACTAATTTCTTCGTAAGAGCATAATTTTTTTTACAATTCCACATATTTTTATAATATTTTTGTAATAAATAGCTCTTTAATTTGAAGGCGCATGAAATATTTGATTCAAATATATACATACTTTCACAGTAAACTGATACTCGCAACCTTAATTCACTCATAGAGAACAAAAACAAGAGTTTAATTACTTGCCTTGTAGCACTTATATTTTTTTGTTGAAAGTATCCATGTTCTTTTTACACAAGATTTATTAATAATAACAGAAATTAACAATAATATTTGAAAATGTTTTTATTTTGCCTTTGTAATGGTACAAGCTGTATAAGAGCCGCATTTAACATATGCGCACTGCTTTAACCTGTTTTCACAGCCCATTATAATGAGTTTATCATTCCGGTAGACAACCAATATAATGCTGCTAAAATGCCATTCTTACACTTAAGGCTGTATAATTTGGGGCCCAAATTAGCATTACAAGAGCTGTATAGTGGTTTATAATGCCTATATGTAGACTTCTTATAAAGCTATAATAATATGCTAATTCTGTTATCCATCGATTATAAAGCTATTTTGTGCTACTTAGGATGTTACCTTTTCACGCCTAAACCACTGAACGGGTTTCGATAAAATTTGTCAGAGAGATAGATTGCATCCCGGGGAAGGACATAGGATAGTTTTTATTGACATACCTCGCGGGCGAAGCCGCGGGAGGTAGTTAGTATTTCAAATAAATACACTAACAGCGGTCGATGACCTACAAAAAAATCATCAAATTAATTTCTCTTGTTTTATCATAATATTTAGATACTGATACCAATCATGTCTGCAGTTTCGTTAGCTAATTTTATTTGACTCTGTATACTTAAATTATCCAAAGCACGTTATTGACTGAAAAAGTTATGCTGTTCAATTATTTTCTTGTAAGTGTATGGTTTCGACGCTTACATTCTTAAGGCCTGTATTAATGCCGATAACCTTGAGCATTTGGGCGGAGCTAACGACCCCTTCTCCGCGCCACTCCGCTACCCGCATGCAACAGAAAATGTGCGGTTGTGTGCGCCGCCACCACGGTTTGCCTCGCCTAGTCTCGTCACAGAGTATCGAAATCACAGAAGGTCAAGTCATCGTGAAAGTTAAATAATTATGTGTACCACATATACAGGGTGTCCCAGAACTCAACGTCAAGCCGAAACGGGGTGACAGGATTGATCATAACCATCACGAGAAAAATATAAAAAAAAATCTATCCCATGCAGTTTGAAAATTATGGGCATTTTAAGAAAAACCTCGAAATTTGATCAAACTGTACCATTTTTCGGTTATTGTGGTTATTCTTTTTTATTTTTGTTCAATTAAACTTTGGAAACGTAATCCTAAATAACATTTCTAGAATCCCAATAAAAAATAATGACACGATTGCCTCAAGTTTCCGAGAATTGAGACTATTCGTTAAACTACGAATTTAAAATTTTCAAGATTCGTCGACTTTGATTGGCCCTCCTTTAAAAAAAAATGTACTAGAGTGCCTTGGCAAGTGGTATTAAAAGTTGGCGCGTTTAATCAGAATTCTAAAATGGTACAATACTTGTTAGTTCCATACAATAAAAAAGAGTAAAAAAAATAAAACCTCAAGTAACCCGAGTTTTGCTATCTCAGTTAAAATGTTTTTGATTGCGAATCAAAAACATTTTAACTGATTCTGATTAAACGCGCCAACTTTTAATACCACTTGCCAAGGCACTCTAGTACATTTTTTTTAAAGGAGGGCCTATCAAAGTCGACGAATCTTGAAAATTTTAAATTCGTAGTTTAACGAATAGTCTCAATTCTCGGAAACTTGAGGCAATTGTGTCATTATTTTTTATTGGGATTCTAGAAATGTTATTTAGGATTACGTTTCCAAAGTTCAAATGAACAAAAATAAAAAAGAATAACCACAATAACCGAAAAATGTTACAGTTTGATCAAAATTCTAGGTTTTTCTTAAAATGCCCATAATTTTCAAACTGCATGGGATAGATTTTTTTTCAGATTTTTCTCGTGATGGTTATGATCAATCCTGTCACCCCGTTTCGGCTTGACGTTGAGTTCTGGGACACCCTGTATTTACAATGGTCCAGTTTTGGTTTTATTTAGGTATTATCTATTGATATGGATGTACTTTTCGGGCTATGGTTACGAATAAAATTGTTAAAAGCTTTCGAGGCCGTGAGTAGAAGCTATACCCTTAATATAAATCAGCCTGGCTTGCCATGTGGTAAACAACTTAATGTATCTTTTTAACTAAAATTAATGGCTAAATGTGCTGCTAAGCGCAAAACTCAAGAATGGCTGGACCAATTCGGTTTTTTTTTAAATATTCGTTGAAGTCTTAGGAAGGTTTCTATGAAGAGAAGAAGGGTAGGTAGGCATGTACGTAGATGGGTAGGTAGGTAGGTAGGGTAGGTAGGTAGTTAGGGTAAGGCAGATAGGAAGGTAGGGTATTTACCCTACCTTCCTATCTGCCTTACCCTAACTACCTACCTAAATAGGTAGGCAGGTAAGGTAGGTAGGTAGGTAGGTATAGGTAGTATAATTATCACTAGTGTATGTCATATTATTTGTTATATTTTTTATAAACAAATATATTATAACTAAAATTCAGCTGAATAATCTTCAAGTTCTTCGACAGACCTTACAAGATGCTTGTGAGTCACCATGTCATCCAATAGAGACCGTAGTTTTTGAATGCCCAAATCATCTTGTTCCTAAAATGAATGCAGTTATACATATATTTACAAGTAAAACAAAAATATAGGTTCATAATTTGTAAAAAAAAATACATTCACATCCAAATCAACAGAATCACCTTCAACTTCTCTGGTAGAACTAATTGATTCACTACGTATAGGTAATGATTTTTTTATTTGATTTAATTAGTTGAATAATATTATTGACCCACTTTAGCCCACATGGATAGTAATGATAAGTGATAATTATAATAAAAAACATGACTACCAATTTGTTTTTCTAATTTTATGTAGTCTGTGCCACCCGCGGTCTGCGATAGGCTGATTTAATTGATTGAATGATGTCACCCGCGACGATAGAAGTCGAGTAAAAAGTATTCGACTTTCGATCTGCCATAGAGAGATTTGATCCTTATGATTGACCCTATCGATTGATGCCATAAAAATACAGGGTATTATTTTTTCGGATTTTAGGCGGTTCGATTCCCGAGAGCGGCAAGCGAATTTTCGAACATCTTTGATTGCAGATTTGTTTTTTTTTTTAATGAAGGGATTTTCCTTTGAGTAAAATTTGCTATCTCCAGTGTTTAGAGTACTTGCCCTCTAGGTGAGGTTAAAAAAATCCAGCCTGTATATACATATATATTATTGAACTACTACTTTTTACTATTGTATGACATTATTATTTTTAATTCCTTATTTTGTTGACTGATCTGTATTTACGATAATTTTATTTTCAATGACATTGTACAGGCGCCAGCACATCAAGTTACTACAATCTGTCAGATTTCTTTAATAGATTTTCAACTTTATCACTAAAGCATAAGGTTCAAAGTTGATTGCGAAAATTTGACAGTTTCGGGTAGGTTGATGTGCTTGGCGTCCGTACTTTATTGAATAGTGAAATTAACAGTTAACATTCTTGTTTTATATTTGCACACCTTATATGGTTATTAACAGTGTACCATTTGACCTTTTTTAACATCCACTGAACCTGTTTTATGCAAATAAATGATTTGATTTGATTTTTTTATTTGAAAATAATTACGCCGGTAATCAATAAATTGACAAATTATTAGCAAGTACGTAACCTATAATCATAATTAATACCTACTTTAGGAGCATTTTCAGTTTTGTGTCACAATATGTCACAAATAATCGCAACGCATCAGAATAATAGACTTTACTTAGGCACCGAAAAGTAAAATTTATAATATTGGCTGAATCATTTCGTGGACGTGGACCTTCTGTGATCATTCACTACTAGTACTTACGACTTTCGTTTGAATGAGGTAGGTATTTTATAAACAGTACCTATGTACACAGAGTAATGGACAGCGCATAAGTTTCATAAAACCCCGCTTGGGTAGGTACACTTTTTGTTTTTGCAGTAATATTTTACGATTTTATTTCGTAGTGCGGAGTTCTCGCAACGCGACATACGTCCACCTAGCAACACGATGCGCCCCGCACTAAATTTATGGACGAGTGCGGGGGTGATGTAGACGCAGTCCTTTATCAGAGGCCTTTTTAATTTATTATCATAAAAATAATACATATTTTAAAAAAGTAACAAAACCAAATTATTCTCCTTTGTATTGCGAAGATGTAGATATATTTTTTTACACTCTTTTGATAAAAAATGAAGGAGTAAAACGGTTTCATCTCAATGATTTGGAGGTGATTTGGTGATTTTTTTTTAAATTAAGTGATACCGGTAGAAAAATTATGGCTAAACCAAATTACGTATTATATCATGAAGATTACTAAGGATTTTTTTCAGATGTAATTTCTCTGTAAATGCCGACAAAAAATGGCTTCATCTGCATGCTTTTTTCAAGCTTTTTTCGAGAGAGCGGCCTTAAGGCGAAAGCGCCAGGGTAGCCCGCGAAATTCAATTTTTTTGGGTTTTTTGGAATTTGCTCGTCAGTATTAAGTTGTACGTTGATTAATATATGAATCGCGGCCGTAAGAAATATGTGTTTACAGAATTATAATCATTAAAGTCATCAACACAACTCTCTAAGACCACGTAAGTCCAAAGAATATAGCCCAGTCAAATTAGTCCTTAAAATAGAGGTAAGGTTACAATAATTCCCATAGAGCTAAAAATTGGTATGAATGTTCAGAATACTATTATAAATGAATTGTGAAAAGTCCCCATCAATCCCCCTTGTGCAAATTTTTTTATTGATGGTGAAAGTTTGCAAAAATTGGTTTTTCGCGTTTTTCAGCTAAACGGTGAGTTTTACAGCAAAAATAGTTCAGACAAAAATTGTAAATCATCCGATTTTCTACAAAAAATGTATCCACACTTTTTTTCATAATTATTGCCATTTCCGTGATATAGCGGTTGAAAGAATTGAAAAAAATATTTTATTCGTAATATGCACGTTAATGTATGTACTTTTATATACATTTTTGAACCGTTATACGAGTTAACATATGAGTGCCTGTCTTTTTTTTTTTTTTTGTTTAGCCTGCGCTGTCCCACTCATGGGCAAAGGCCTCCCTCCACTCCTTCCATCTTTCGCGAGCCCGCGCGTCCTCCTTCTATCCCCGCCTGTCTTATTTTTTTTTTATTTAGCCTGCGCTGTCCCACTCCTGGGCAAAGGCCTCCCTCCACTCCTTCCATCTGTCGCGAGCCCGCGCGTCCTCCTTCCAGTTTTGATGGAACCTATCCAGCTCGTCCCGCCATCTCCTACGTGGTCTGCCGCGACCCCGCCTCACTGTCTCAGGGCACCAATTCTGCGCTATTTGGGCCCACATTTTTGCCACTGTCTTATACATACAAAATACCAGAAATCTGTAAAAATTCATGTGCAGTGTCGAAAAAATTGTACTCGAAAAAGTAGCATTGATACCGTGCACGTGAATTTTTACAGATGTCTGGTATTTTGTATGTATAAGACAGTGAGGCGGGGTCGCGGCAGACCACGTAGGAGATGGCGGGACGAGCTGGATAGGTTCCATCAAAACTGGAAGGAGGACGCGCGGGCTCGCGAATGATGGAAGGAGTGGATGGAGGCCTTTGCCCATGAGTGGGACAACGCAGGCTAAAAAAAAAAAAAAAGACAGGGACTCATATGTTTACTCGTATAACGGTTCAAAAATGTATATAAAAGTACATTAACGTGCATATTACGAATAAAATATTTTTTCAATTCTTTCAACCGCTATATCACGGAAATGGCAATAATTATGAAAAAAAGTGTGGATACATTTTTTGTAGAGAATCGGATGATCTACAATTTTTGTCTGAACTATTTTTGCTGTAAAACTCACCGCTTAGCTGAAAAACGCGAAAAACCTATTTTTGCAAACTTTCACCATCAATAAAAAATTTTGCACAAGGGGGATTCATGGGGACTTTTCACAATTCATTTATAATAGTATTCTGAACATTCATACCAATTTTTAGCTCTATGGGAATTATTGTAACCTTCAAAGTCTAATTTGACTGGACTAATAACTGTTTCATGAAATCATCATTCTTTGGACTTACGTGGTCTTAGAGAGTTGTGTTGATGACTTTAATGATTATAATTCTGTCAACACATATTTCTTACGGCCGCGATTCATATATTAATCAACGTACAACTTAATACTGACCAGCAAATTGCAAAAAGCGTAAGAAAATTTGAATTTCGCGGGCTACCTTAGCGCTTCCCCCTTAACTAATTATACCAATTAAGTAATTAAAAATTTACACATCAAATGTAGCGCGTTTTTTCATCCCAATTACTCTATAGTCTATTCCCATTATTAGACTAAACAATGGTAGTTCATTGAACTTTGAAAAGAAGAAAAAGATACAAGTGAACAATGTAATCTTAATAGATTTAAGCTTCGATGTTTATCACAATGATTACCACAAATTAATATAATCCGAGATAATTACAGATTACGATGACAAATCGTCTCTTCGCATTAAAAGTGTACAATCTCAAAAAATAAAACCACATCGAGTTAAGTATACAGAAATGTCTAGTATCGCAAATATTTTCTCAAGTGAAAAAAGAACGTAGTTCGACAAATCCCGCTATAATTCGCTAGATCGCGCATTGGTTAGTTTTAAATTATTGGTGGAAGTTTATTAGTCTTAAAACCTTTAAAACGTCCTCCTGTAAAATTAGTAAATTCTGAGATTGTACACTTTTAATGCGAGAAGACGAAATGGGAATATAATGTTTTGAATGTGCGTTGACCCTGCGAGTTCTATACCCGATTTACATTATTCCAGCGCAGTGAATCACTCTAGCAATGCCGGTCGATTCTGTAAAAATCTCACCGTGGCAACTTAGGTGAAGTGAGTTTGTTTTTGCTAGGAATTGACAATATTGACAGCTCACTCCACGCTCATTTCACCTAAGTTTTCACGGTGAGATTTTTACAGAGCACCGTTGGACTGGGACTGGATGTTATGCACTGATCCAGTCATTTAAAAGCTATTGAATTGTAAAAGTTCCGCAAGCGACAACAAATACGTGGCGATAGACCGGCCGTTTACACGGCTCTAGTGGGGCTGAGTTCATTTGCTGGACTGCAATGCTACAGGCATACAACCCGCAAGAGTTAACTTGAGGGGCCTGCAGACGGAGAGTAATGGGTAGCTCACCGTCCGATCAGGACCAGGCCCGTGCCGGACGGCGCGTACGTGTTCCACGCGCGCCTCAAAGAGATGTCAGCATCAGTTGAAGGGGCCCGTTCGGGCCGAAGCCTGCCGGGTCAGCGGGTTTTGTCCGTAAGGGTTACCGCTGGCCCGGAACATAAAGGGCTAAGGAGCTAAGACTCTTACTGACTAAAACCCACCCGTGTAAGGAACACGGGTGGGTTTTAGTCAGTAAGAGTCTGACACTCCCTTTCGCCCGTATGATATGATGTAAGTGCGCGATTCTGAGGCGTCGATGGCGAGAGCGGTAACAGCGCGGGGGTTGGGAGGGGCCGGTTAGGGTTCTTGCGGGTTGTACGTGTGAAAATACGAAAAATCCTACTAATCTAAAATTAACGTAAAAATGACTGAACGGATTTAGATGAAATTTGGCACACAGATAGCTGGATACTTTTTTTGGTTACTTTTTTCGACATTCACGCGTGTAATAGCTAGTACGCAATAAAATTTGTCTTCTAACGCCCTTGGCCTTCGCTCGTGCAGAATTGTATTAAAATTTTTACAGGATATTCCTTTATCGATAAAAGCTCCTTCAAATAGGCGCGACGGGCGACGCGAATCGCGCGCGACACAAAGGCACCGCAAGTCGCGTAACGAGCGGTGCCTTTGTGTCGCGCGCGATTCGCGTCGCCCGTCGCGCCTGTCTGCAGGAGCCTTCACACCGTAATTGATTTCCTGCTAACGACTGATTATATTATTAGCCGGAGAAAATTGGTCTCATTTTCCTTACTCATGGGTTGCTGATTAGAACAGGAAATACCGCGTTGTGTTTGTTGTATTATATCGTAAATAGAATTATTGCGAAATTTCTATGATAAGGGGATTAGATTCCCGAGAATAAAAATGCGATTTTTAGCAATTCAGCTAGATACCTACAAATAGTAGTTTTTGAGACGTGGAATCATATTGGTAACCACAGTCAAATTCGTTTCATTTTCGGAAATGGCACGTCATTGTGCTTCACTTCACTACATAGTATAAAACAAAGTCGCTTTATCTGTCCCTATGTCCCTTTGTCCCTTTGTATGCTTAAATCTTTGAAACTACGCAACGGATTTTGATGCGGTTTTTTTAAATAGATAGAGTGATTCAAGAGGAAGGTTTATATGTATAATAATAATAATGTTTCCGTGCGAAGCCGGGGCGGGTCGCTAGTAGTTTATATTTTGAGGTATGCATTCGTCCCGCTGGGCGGGAGAGTCCCGCTTTCAGGCTGTCTGTCCCGTTGTCCCCAACCAGAGCAAAAATGTCCCGCTTTTACAAAGGGATCAAACGATATTCAATTCAATTTATTCATGAACAATTTGCATTTTATCAGAATATCAACAAATATAAGACAGCATAAAACATAAGTAGTCGATAAATTTTAATTACAGAGACTAACATCGACCAATCATGTGATACCAGACATTTTAAAACTAATTTGCTCCACCGACAAATACAAAACAAATGCGTCTTCAACCATTAATGTTAATATTACATATATGTACTTAGCTAAATTTTTCATGTCCTTTTCTCTTTTCAATAAATACCTAATAAAATAAGTATTCATTTTATCCTGCATGCTTGAAAATCATAACATTGTATAGTTCTGATTGCACACAACTGCGCATGTTTTACACGACTAAATAAACTGATTTCAGACTCGACACATGTCTACGTTTATAGAACAATACGTTCAAGGCTCCTTCATACAGGCGCGACACGACACGCGACACAAAGGCACCGCAAGTCGCGCAACGAGCGGTGCCTTTGTGTCACGCGCGATTATATCGCATGGCGCGCCTGTTTGTAGGAGCCTTCACTTACAAACGTGCAGTCCCTAATTGCGCCTTATGTTTTAATGTCCAGCGCAGTACCGCCATTTATTCAACTTTCCTTATATCTCTACAACAGTTCGATTCTGTAACGGTCTCACCGTGAAAACTTAGGTGAAGTGAATTTGTTTTTCTAGGAATTGACACTATTGACAGCTCACTCCACGCTCACTTCATCTAAGTTTTCACGGTGACATTTTTTACAGAATCATAGAATTACAGAATAGCACCGCTGTATATATTGACACTTCGCAATAGAGCTACGTACTTGTTTGAGCATAATGAGCCTATAATGTTCCAAGAGTTGAGACACAGGCCTCCTCTCTTTGATGGGCCATAATCCACCACGCGGGCCCAGTGCGGGTTGGTGGATGACTGGATGTCACATGTCTTCGAATTTTTGTTTCTAGGACATGGAGGTGTCCTCACGAAGTTTTCATTCACCGATTTGAGAGCAGCGGTAATGAAATTAAATACACAAAGTAAAGTGCCTGCCTGGTTTCGAACTCACGACCTACACAACTATTAAGGTTCTCATTCAATAACATCCATCGGTTTCTTACTAAGTCAAAGTCAAAGTCAAATCATTTATTTCAAATAGGCAAATTAAAGGCACTTTTGAACTGACGTTCAAAAGTGTTGACACACTTACAGTAAAATTAAATTGATTCTAGTCGCCCCTTCCAAAAGTTAGTGTTCGTATGGAGAAGAATGGTCAAGAAACTCCACAGTTACTCTTTTAAATGTTCTAAACTTCAACTATATCCGACGACCCTCTTTTGGTGACTGTACTCGTATATTACCGTGTTAGTCCCATGTCGATGTCGTAGGGGCTAGCCGATTTAATTTATCTAACTGAAAATTTCCTTCTATAAAAACCCAATATTCGCCCCTTCCAAAAGTTAGTGTTCGTATGGAGAAGAATGGTCAAGAAACTCCACAGTTACTCTTTTAAATGTTCTAAACTTCAACTATATCCGACGACCCTCTTTTGGTGACTGTACTCGTATATTACCGTGTTAGTCCCATGTCGATGTCGTAGGGGCTAGCCGATTTAATTTATCTAACTGAAAATTTCCTTCTATAAAAACCCAATATCACCCTTCTACCCGGGGCTTGAATTGCTACCACGCTCAGCAAACATGCTTGCTGCCAAGACAATAAATTTCGTGTGCGTTAGTTTTGTAGTGTAATTATAATGTTGTAGGTATGTATTTATAGTATTTTTAAGATATATTAATATTGTATTGTATGTGTTTTACATGGGCCTTTTTTTTTAGGATGGGAAATCATCAAATGACTCCTCCCGCTCTGGGTGAAGCGGAAGGGAGTGTCAGACTCTTACTGACTAAAACCCACCCGTGTTCCTTCCTTCGCCCTTTATGTTCCGGGCCAGCGGTAACCCTTTCGGACAATCCCGCTGTTTACATGGGCCTTGATGCCTGAAATAAATGGATAAATAAATAAACATAACCATTACATCATGCCCTGTTTCCTCGAAGGCTCGGTTGGGCACAGGTAATACTTACACCCTTACTATTAAACGTTGTATAGCGTCTGTATAGTTACACAACGCTTTGTCTTCTTCTTTCGAAAGTCAAATTACTGACGACTGAAAGGGAGAAATCTGTGTGTAACTATTCATCTGATATAATACGTTTATTAGTAAGGGGTTATAGAGTACACCCATTACACCAGTTATGTTTAAAAGTCCTATGTGATAGGTAGCAAGCCATCAATCGAACACAAATCCAGACTGCCGGCTGCTAATAAGAAATTCCAGATAGAAAAACCCAAGAACCCTTTACCAGACCTCGTGCGTCCTGAGACCAATGACGCAGAAACCCACAAAGTACAGTACCCGGCAATAAATATTGCACATCGACCTTTGGAAAGAGACAATCGGCTAATTTCGGCATCGTAGAGGGTTATCTCTGTCGCACGAAATACAAAAAGTCCGGTATCTATTAGGAGCTGTTAAAACAATTATGATTTGCTTCTTTTGATAATTATTTTTATTCTTTGTATAAAATCGATAGGATCGAATAGTTCGATGTGCAATATTTATCGCCGGGTACTGTAGGTAGTAATTAATTTAACTACCTCGTTATGAAAATCCAGATCCCATTTTCACTGCAGCTCTAGTTATATTAGGCACTCGGTGCAAACATAGACACGTGTTAGCATTATCATTTTACGTTGCTTTTCTGTTTATCGTGTCAACCCGTGTTTGTAAACAATTCGCGTGATATGTCAGACTGACGTATTTATTTTAATATAGCACGCGACTGTACTGTCTGCGATGTTAGGGATAGTTGTTACAGGCGTTCAACCACTGATATAGATAGATCTAGATAACGCAAGTACCACGTTCCTTTCCGTTATCCTTACCATGGTGGTAGCATTTTTTATTGCCTAACTGGGCATATAAATAGATTCGTAAGATAATTTTACATGTGGTAGCTACTTCCATATGGGAGGTTATCCTATACAAAACTATGAGGTCTTTGCTTCATTATTGGTAAAGATACAAGAATCTTATTTTAACCAACAACAGGTCCGTAAATTATAGGAATCGGCCATAAAATGATATCAAAATGATTAAAACGGAGATAAATCCAACCCCAACGAAAACATTCGAACATTGTATATCTCTCAGGCTTAAACCAAAACAAATTACAGACAGGGATACAGTCGCAAATAAACGCAAGGTTACCCAAACAAAAACAGATGAACATCTACCCTCGGCCCAGCATCACAACTAATTTGATACTATAGAAAAAAGTCATGAAGATACCTCTGAAAACTTTCTTTTCACAATAAAAACCATACTAATATACGAGTACATACATCATTCTGATTTTTTGTCTGATTATTCTACAAGCAACATACAGCTCTAGTGTTTTAATTTTTTAAAAAGAAAAAACAATAGATATTTCGCAATAAATTACCAGCGTTGTGTCATCGCGCTTCTCTTTCTTTTCTATGCAGTCCGACAGTGACTGCGCTTTAGGTCATGTAGTCCCTTAAAGGCTCCTTCAAACAGGCGCGACACGCGATATAATCGCGCGCGACACAAAGGCACCGCTCTTTGTGCGACTTGCGGTGCCTTTGTGTCGCATTTCGTGTCGCGCCAATTTGAAGGAGCCTTAAGTACAAACATATTAGTCCTCCCACACTAGTTTAGAGCGTTGAAAAAAACTGCTCCGTTGGTCTCGCGATTGCAAGCGTGACTGCTAAGCCTGGGGTCCTGAGTTTGACTCCCAGGTCGTGTAAAGTGTTATTGGGTTTTTTTCATTAAATTCCATTGGTTAGCCCGAAATTTGGAAGTTGGCGGTGTGATACCCCCGTGCCTCGGAAAGCACGTTAAAGGCTCGTACACACAGGCGCGACGCGACACGCGACACAAAGGCACCGCTCGTTGCGCGACTTGCGGTGCCTTTGTGTCGCATGTCGCGTCGCGCCTGTGTGTACGAGCCTTAAGCCGTTGGTTCTGCGCCTGATCTCTCTCCGGTCGTGTCGGATTGCCGTCCCATCGGACTTTGAGAGTGAGGGAAGAGGGAGTGCACCTGTGTCTGCGCACATATTTGTGCAATATAATATCTCTCGCGCCGAAGACTAGTCTCCGCCGAGATTGGTCGCCATGGTCGAAATTCAGAACTCACTATTATACAAAACAAATTATAGACAGAGACACAGTCGCAAATAAACGCAAGGGTATCCAAACAAAAACAGATGAACACCAACCCTCGGCACAGCATCACAATGTAAACTAAGCTTAAGTACAACCATATATTAGTCCTCTCACACCAGTTTAGAGCGATAAGTAATAGCTTCTACTGAGGTAAGTAAGTAACAGGAGTGGAAAAGGAACGCTTATGAAGCAGATTGTAAACAATGACTTTCAGAATGAAAGCGAAGCTGATTAGAGCTTATGAACGACCACCTAGCTCTTGGATTCTTGGAGCGAGTTAGGTTCCCAATTAATGTGGAAATATGGGGGAAAAAGCTCCTTTTTCTTAAAGATAATTATGAACTGGTATAGGTACTCTAGGATTCTGGATGTTGTAATGAGGTTCTGATGAATGCACTTAGAAAGGTAAGTTAGGGCAACTTCAATTTTTTGCGTTGATGAACGTCGATAAAGTGGCAAGACACCTGAGCAATTTTAGCGAGTTCAGAAAATGGAAGCACTGGTTAAATTTGTAATTTTTCCAAAAAAAAAAACGCTACGTCCCAGCGTAATTGCGTCATTTCACACCAACATGTTTGAAGGGCTTCGGTAAGATGGTCACCCATCTACAGACCAACCGCGGCAGGCGTAGCTTAACCGTTTCGATCGGCCAGTGTGGCTGTTATTATTTAGCCAAGAAACCCTCCACCAAGCCAACCAAGTCTCAATAATTAAGTAAATTAAATGAGCCAGAACATTTTGAAGGATATTGCTAATCCATTGCTTTATATGTTCGAAAAAACTGTCTGCTCAACAACGTAAATAACGCAATAAATGTTGTTGAACTGTCAAAATGAAAGCCATTCCTACTGTTAGTGTGTAAGTTACGCAATTATTCCGCTGAACTACCACTAAACCACACTAAAAATTTCCTAGAACCACTGAATAGTTTATCTGCTACTTGTAGCGTAATAACTGCACTTTATGGCTGAAAATCAAAGGATTTAAGACGATAAAGTTCAAGTGTATTCAACTATTCATGAACATAGCTAACCTTTAGGTAAAGCCCGTCAAATACATACCTACGTGTTCTTGTTACGTGTTGAATACATGTGTTGGAGGTGGAGTTAATCTTGCCTAATGTGCTTAGGCGTTCTTAGCGAAGGGGCTTTAAATACATCGGTATTTAAAGCCCCTTTAAGATTACCTCTATCGAGAGGTAATCTGCATTCGCGATTTATTTGCCAAAAATGTAAACAAATATGAGTTTATAGAAAAATAACTTTAAATCCTACACAATAGAGTTCAGTTTACGCTTTTTTTTTTGTATGTTGCTTGTAGAATAATCTGACAAAAAATCGTATATAAGTATGGTTTTTATTGTAAAAAGAAAGTTTTTAGAGGTCATGCTTTTTTTCTATCGTATCAAATTAGTTGTATTATGTTTTCAGCACACTATCTACCTAGCATATATCCTGAAGAATATCATAATATTTTTCTGATTTTGTTTACTGTAGTCGATCATATACTTTTATTGTTTCTAAAACTTGCGTTTTTTGTGTTTAGGTCCTGTAAGCCCCTTATTTTGAAACACCAAGAAACGTCAACGTCGTAATTTCTTTGTTACTTTTGATAACTACATACCTAAATACAAGACATCACGACTGTACTCCCCAAGGGGTTTTTTTTTTTTGAGGATGGGAAATCATCAAATGACCCCTCCCGCTCTGGTTGGAGCGGAAGGGAGTGTCCGACTCTTACTGACTAAAACCCACCCGTGTTCCGTCCTTAGCCCTTTATGTTCCGGGCCAGTGGTAACCCTTTCGGACAATCCCGCTGACCCTCCCCATAGTACAGGTACACCCACATTTCGCCAGTTTTCGTAATAGGGGGCGAGCCTTTTGCTATCAACCGGGTGCAAATACGGACTCCGAGCTGAGAAATTTCTGATGGAAAAACCCAATAACCCTTTGCCTGACCGGACCTGGGAATAGAACCAAAGACCTCATGCTCAACAGCTCTTGCGGCCACTAGACCAATGAGGTTTCAACAGTAGCTCTCGCGACCACTAGACCAATGAGGTAACTGTTTCCAGTAACAACAGTTATAGCTCTTGCGACCACTAGACCAATGAAGCAACTGTTTCCAGTAAATTGGAAACCATCAAGTCCTCGAAAAGCAATGGCAAAGACTTGGCCACATGGATAGTCTAGAAAAGATCTACCGTGAGCTTTACCTAAAACTTTTTGCTTTGCTTTTTTGTTTTTTTTTTTTGCGCTGGGTCTCTGTCTTGTATAGGGTCGCAGCATAAAGGCTCGTCCACACAGGCGCGACGCGACACGCGACACAAAGCACCGCAAGTCGCGCAACGAGCGGTGCCTTTGTGTCGCGTGTCGCGTCGCGCCTGTGTGTACGAGCCTTAATACTGAGCGGCTGATGCTAGCCGTTTTGCGTGGATGTGACGCATGTTTTCCCCAACCTATTCTTGTTTTTTTTGTGTTTATGTTCTTTTGCGTCATTTTTACCGCAAATAAACGTATTTTTTCTTTCTTTCTTTACGTTTTGTTCCATTTTGCGAAAGATTCTCAACAAAAAATATGAAATAATAAGACCATCACAATCAAAGATAAATTAAACATTTACCCAGGGGCCATTTACTCTAACTGACACAATAGACATAATTATCTTTTCGTCAAAAATTACAAAATTTACATTTTCAGGACCTGTTGCTGTTCTGCAAACAGGCACGACGCGCAACGCGAATCTCGCGCGACAAAAAAGCACCGCTCGTAGCGCGACTTGCGGTGCCTTTGTGTCGCGTGTCGCGTCGCGCCTGTTTGAAGGAGACTTTATGCGTACTTCATAGTCTTCATACAAATCAAGTGCCATGTGTGTTTAGCAGTTGTAGCGATCTTTGTAAACACACTTCTATTTTTAAGTCCTTATCATTTACACTAATCATAGAGCAGATAGAGTGGAAGGGATCTAGTCTAGACAGTGTATTAAAAGACGATGGTGCACACTGCAATTTATATAAAACAGCTGTTTTACGGCTTTGTAGCTTTTGTAATAAGGAACAATGCGCGCCACGAAAGATGAGACTTGACCCCGCCTCCCCCGCTCTTTCCGCCGCCCCTATGACGTCCGGTCCCATCCCGCACTCAGACCTCATAGCGCTAAAGGTACCTAAAATCGTGTACTGCGCAAGTCAAACCAGGTGGTGTGTCAAGTCTCATCTTTCGTGGCACGCATTATACCTACTATGCTGGGTCAGCGATTGGCTTTATCCCTGTCGATAACGACCACGTTCTGCACCCTAATTTTAGTAACACACTATCAAACACAATCTGATTTTGAAGGATATTGCTAATCCATTGCTTCATATGTTCCAAAAATGTATAGTACTCAACAACGTACGTACGTAACGTACGTACTAAATATTCTAAATAACGCAATGAATGTTGTTGAAATGTCAAAATGAAAACCATTACTACTGATAGTGTGTTACGCAATCACCCCACTGCAAATAATTTCGTAAGTTAAATTAAATAGAACTTGTTCAACTCGTGTCTAATGTCAGTCTCACTCACAATCACAACAAACTCCATACATGGGTAATGGTGTGTTTAATTTTAGTTGTTTAGCTTAAGGTGTATAGATGGCTCACTGACCTTGTGCATGTGGGCGGAGCTAAGCGTCCTACGTAAAACGCGTGCGGTGGCGCGCTACACTAAAACGAAATTCAAAGAATATGCAGAGGCGCAGACATGCCGCACGTAGGTCGCCATTTTTGCCTACGATTCCAGAAGGGAATGGCGGATGCAAGACTGATATATTTTAGTACAAAATATATCAGTCTTGCATCCGCCATTCCCTTCTGTTACCCGCGACTTCGTCCGCGTGGAATTTAAGAAAAAAGTTATTGTTGAGTTCGCAGAGTTTACGATAACTTATTAATTCTGTATTCCGCGTAAAGAAATACCTATGCATGTTTAATGAAATTCTTCTAATATTTCTCCATTTAGTTCTTTTTACCAAAAACACTATATTATTTTATTATTTATCCAATCAATTTCATTGGAAATTAAGGAATCTTCACGTATAGGATCCACTTATAAAAAATAAAAAAAAACTATACTCCGTTTCTTTATTATATGATTTATTTACATTTGGTTAAGTACCTAAATAAACGTAGTATACAACCTCCCTATTTGAATCGGATATTATTCAAAATTTCATTTCATAGGTTTTAATTTTTTTTCGTGGGAACCTATTTTCTTTTTTTTTTTTTCTAAAATAAAAGTAGCCTAAGTTACTCCTTATTCACCTATCTGCTAGTGAAAGTCCCAGTCACAGAAATAAATCCGCACAAGAATATGAGAAGGTAGTAATCAATAAACTCAGTAATGCAAATACCTACTCGTAGATTGACAACTAATAATGCTCAATTTTTATATTAAGGTATTTGAAAACATTTTTTTTTATTGTGTGTAAGTATGTAGTTATTTTCTAAACAGTCAAAATAAAATGGCCTGAAGCGGTTGTTTTAATATTACAAACAGACACTCCAATTTTATTTATTAGATAAAGTTTTAAAGATTTTTATTTATAAGATTAAGTATAGATAGATAGATACTTATTAGTCCACTCAACGAATAAACCAAAAAGAGGTGTAGAGTGCGTGAGCTGGGCCCTGAGCGATTTCTTCAGAAAGTTGCTCAGAGTGCTTAGGGAGTAAACATACTAAAAGTCCCCGCGTCTAGGAGGTGAGCCGGAGTGGGGGGTATAAAAATTCCCACTTTTGAGTTTTTCGCTAATATCTATAAAACGGTACGTCGTCGTAGAGAAAACGTATTTTTCTTGACTTGCTTTGCTTTGGCATTTTGATTTATTTACAAATTATCTTATACATACATATTTACAAAATAAACAATATAAAAAAAAAACAGTATTTAGAAATGGCACCACTAATAAAGCGTCCATGCGGACAATATAAATGGGCCCTCTGCAGCGAGCTAATCTATAAACGCATACTGATACAATTCGTTCATAAATATTTGCACTAACACAGCCAAACGCGCGTAGTCGATCGATAGCCGGGCGGAGCAGCGAGCGACACAGCCACCCCGTCTCAGTGCTAACGCACGACTGCCGCCCGCGCCCGCGCAGAGCACCTCTGAACCTATATCTCAAAATGGGGCATTGTCTTTGCAACTGTTGATTGATTTAAAAACGCTGTTTCAAATATGTAGTACCTCTAACCACCAATTTTTCAGTGTAAAAATATTTCCAAACATCAAAGCCGTTTAGAAGTTATAAGCAAATGTTAGCGAAAATAGCGTTTTGGTAAATATTTTTTTAAGGCAAAAGTATTAGCCTTATGAAAAAACCCTGTTTCAAAAATGCTGTACATGAATCTATAGCAAACATATATTTTTTACAGACCTTCTAACCAAACCGTTAATGAGTTATAAGCTTCATAAAGTGACCGAGTTACGGTACTAAACGAGAGTAAGGCCCTTAAAAAACAGATGATAACAGAATACGTTTTTGCGATAGTAAGATCTGTGGCTCTCTTCTATTTCATCTATGACCTGCACTGCACTCTAATTTCGCAACATACTATCAGTCTCAATCTGAATCATTTTGAAGGATTAAGGCTCCTACACACAGGCGCGACGCGACACGCGACACAAAGGCACCGCTTGTTGCGCGACTTGCGGTGCCTTTGTGTCGCGTGTCGCGTCGCGCCTGTGTGTACGAGCCTTAACGCTAATCCATTGCTTCATATGTTCCAAAAATGTGTCTGCTCAACAACGTAAATAACGCAATGAATGCTGTTGAACTGTCAAAATGAAATCAATTGCTACTGTTATTGTGTTATGCAATTATCTCGCTGAAATACTACACACTTAAAAATATAGAAATCTAGAAACGCCGCTATTAAAAGCACTAAAAACCTATGGGTTTTTAGTGCTTTTAATAGCGGCGTTTCTAGATTTCTATATTTTTGGTATGCCAAACAACACACAACGCTTACATTGTGTAAGCATTCAAGCAGTCATTTGGCTTACCAAATGACACGAGGCACTCTAACTAACATCCCGTTCCCTGATAGGCTAACGGTCATCTGCGGTCGTCTAATTGGCTTAAAGCAGATCGATGCGCTAGCGGATTGGTTAATAATAAAGGCAGCTTGCCGTGCGTTATCTAAAGGTTGCACGTTGCATAAATGTCAAATGGTAAGCCTGTTAATTGATCCTATCAGTTTGCGTGGAAGGGCAGCTGATACACTATCGTGCTTGTATTAAAAATAAACTATGATGGGAAATTAATTGGGCTAAGTGCAAGTGACCTTCTGGGGAAACTTATAATATTATGAGTATGACGTTATTGCATAGGAATCGAGTGATACTTCTATTCAAGTAGAATTAAATGGCTTAGAAGTGAGTGAGATTACATTGATAAGCTGACAACAAGCACTCATGCATTCCACAATACTTTCAGAACCGAAAGACGGGAAAGACAGCTTAACAGCATATATTATTTCAGATTTTTGGTACTAGGTATATGATGCTATTAATAGCTATCTATATCTTATCACTGACCCCTAGAAAACGATTTCAATAAAAACAAGAAAACGTAGAGAAATCATCATCTGCCTAGCCTTTTCCCAACTATGTTGGGGTCGGCTTCCAGTCTAACAGGATGCAGCTAAATACCAGTATTTTACATGGACCGACTGCCTATCTGACCTCCACAACCCAATTACTAGGTAATACGATACCCCTTGGTAAGACTGGTTGTCAGACTTTCGGGCTTCTGACGATCCGTAACGACTGTCAAAGATCCACGAATGACAGCCGGGACAAACGGCTTAACGTGCTTTCCGAGGCACGGAGAGGTCTTGATATGTAAAGATGGTCACCCATCCATGGACCAACCACGGCAAGCGTAGCTTAACCTGATCGATCAACCCGTGCAGCTGTTATTACTTAGCCTTTACTGGAAAAGAACCACGTGCCTTAATCTACCTAGCTTTTTCACATTTATGTTAGGGTCGGTTTCCAGTCTAATCGGAAGCAGCTGAATACCAGTATATTACATGTAGCAACTCTCTATCTGACCTCCACAACCCAGTAACTGGGTAACTCGATACCCCTTGGTAAGACTGGTTGTCAGACTTTTAGGCTTGTAACTAGCCGTAACGACGGTCAAAGATTCACGAATGACAGTCGGGTTCAATGGCTTAACGTGCTTTCCGAGGCACGGAGAGGCTTGATATGTAAAGATGGTCACCCATCCAAGGACCAACCGCGGCAAGCGTAGCTTAAGGGCCTTACTCTCGTTTAGTACCGTAACTCGGTCACTTTATGAAGCTTATAACTCATTAACGGTTTGGTTAGAAGGTCTGTAAAAAATATATGTTTGCTATAGATTCATGTACAGCATTTTTGAAACAGGGTTTTTTCATAAGGCTAATACTTTTGCCTTAAAAAAATATTTACCAAAACGCTATTTTCGCTAACATTTGCTTATAACTTCTAAACGGCTTTGATGTTTGGAAATATTTTTACACTGAAAAATTGGTGGTTAGAGGTACTACATATTTGAAATAGCGTTTTTAAATCAATCAACAGTTGCAAAGACAATGCCCCATTTTGAGATATAGGTTCAGAGGTGCTCTGCGCGGGCGCGGGCGGCAGTCGTGCGTTAGCACTGAGACGGGGTGGCTGTGTCGCTCGCTGCTCCGCCCGGCTATCGATCGACTACGCGCGTTTGGCTGTGTTAGTGCAAATATTTATGAACGAATTGTATCAGTATGCGTTTATAGATTAGCTCGCTGCAGAGGGCCCATTTCTATTGTTCGCATGGACGCTTTATTAGTGGTGCCATTTCTAAATACTGTTTTTTTTTTTTTATATTGTTTATTTTGTAAATATGTATAAGATAATTTGTAAATAAATCAAAATGCCAAAGCAAAGCAAGTCAAGAAAAATACGTTTTCTCTACGACGACGTACCGTTTTATAGATATTAGCGAAAAACTCAAAAGTGGGAATTTTTATACCCCCCACTCCGGCTCACCTCCTAGACGCGGGGACTTTTAGTATGTTTACTCCCTAAGCACTCTGAGCAACTTTCTGAAGAAATCGCTCAGGGCCCAGCTCACGCACTCTACACCTCTTTTTGGTTTATTCGTTGAGTGGACTAATAAGTATCTATCTATGTATACTTAATCTTATAAATAAAAATCTTTAAAACTTTATCTAATAAATAAAATTGGAGTGTCTGTTTGTAATATTAAAACAACCGCTTCAGGCCATTTTATTTTGACTGTTTAGAAAATAACTACATACTTACTCACAATAAAAAAAAATGTTTTCAAATACCTTAATATAAAAATTGAGCATTCTTAGTTGTCAATCTACGAGTAGGTATTTGCATTACTGAGTTTATTGATTACTACCTTCTCATATTCTTGTGCGGATTTATTTCTGTGACTGGGACTTTCACTAGCAGATAGGTGAATAAGGAGTAACTTAGGCTACTTTTATTTTAGAAAAAAAAAAAGAAAATAGGTTCCCACGAAAAAAAATTAAAACCTATGAAATGAAAAATATTGAATAATATCCGATTCAAATAGGGAGGTTGTATACTACGTTTATTTAGGTACTTAACCAAATGTAAATAAATCATATAATAAAGAAACGGAGTATAGTTATTTTTTTTTTTTATAAGTGGATCCTATAGGTACGTGAAGATTCCTTAATTTCCAATGAAATTGACTGGATAAATAATAAAATAATATAGTGTTTTTGTTTTAGCCCAAGGAAATCGTTCACCAAATATTGTATATAAAAATGCTAATACGAAAAACTGAAAATAAATAATAATTAAACTAAAATGCAAAAACGATCAAAAAGAACTAAATGGAGAAATATTAGAAGAATTTCAATAAAATTAGCATAGGTATTTCTTTACGTGGCGGTGAATAGACGACTTTTATGTATTTGAGGGGGTGAAGCAGATGAAGTGGGATATGAATTGTCCCCGCCTTCGGCGGGGTGCACCGCGCGGATTTCGTCGATGAGCGACTTCCATTATATTTAGAAGCGTAATTTCGCGACTCGAATAAGATGCACGATTGCCTCCGCGCTCTACTGTCCGGATTCTCACTGCGTAATCTCCAGGTTCGAATCTCAGTGGACGGCATAATCTTTAGTTTTGTTATTTTTTAATTATAATGTACTTATCTTTTGTTTTGTTATTTTTTAATTATAATGCGCATATTTTTATTTTCTTATTTTTAAAATAATTCAATAAGTCATTGTTATTTTAATAAAAACAATCATTTTTATTCCTATAGTTATTTTTCTTCAGAATCTAGAGTAATATAATAAAAATAAAATAAAAACGTCCACCAAGCTTGATTCGGAAAAAATTATATACCTACAGTGTTTTACAAAAGAGTGTAAGCAATAATAATATAGTCTGAAAATTTTCAAACAAGAAAATCGGCAAAAAGTAAAATAATAATTAAAAAAACATATCAAATAAGAAAATAAAAAAAAACCAAATATGGAAAAGTTTGGATTTGAAGCCGGGCGTTAGTGACTAAACTATAGTGACGTGACGCACGAGACCACTAGACCAATCGAGCTGTTGTAATGTATGTCGAAATTACGCGTCATAATCTGTACAAACAAAATATGGTGTGTTGTGTACAAAAAAGTAGGTACTTACTTTACAATTTGTTTCGTCGAATAAGATCTCTTTATTGCCTTCCGTTTATTTTCTTGTTGACCATTTTTTATATACTGATAGTACAAAAATATTTACACCAACAACATAACTTAGAAAAAACTAATCAAAAAATAAAATATAATAAACAGCTTTCATCAACAAACAGATACCAAAGTACGTACCTACACTAGGTACCGACTCGAAATAATTGCAAGACTTCAAAGTATTTTATACGGCTACTCGCTCAACTACATAGGTACCCAACGCGTCAGTTTTCGCAAATGCGATCATTCTCCTTATCAATTAGAGTCTACGGAACAATTTCTGTGAAAATATTAATTGTAAACGCGATTATGCTCCTTATTCATAGAAGGTAACGGGTCAATTTCCTATGCAAGTATTTTTACTTCCAACTAAGATTGAAAATAATAATTGTAAAACAAAAGAATCTTCGTTTATTTGTGGAATATTTAACATAATTATTGGTTAGCAACTCGGCATTCTTATTTCACGTGTAATACTTAAAAAATATTTGTCATGTTTGATGTGAGACTCGAACCCGAACGTTCGCCGTGCGAGGTACAGTGTTAGCCACTTTGGCCACCGTAACGCTTACGAAACTTATTGAAATTTCTAATAACAATCATGTGGCCAATTTGTAGTGTTGTCAAACGTTCTTATAGAAGGTCATTAGTACTAATATTGCTATGCCATAGTTTTGTGAGATTGCTAGTCGACTTCTGACTGTTTTTGTAATAGGTATACCAAAATATTTTTTTTTACAATTTTTGTCTGTCTGTCCGTCTGTCTGTCTGTTTGTTCCCGCTAATCTCTGAAACGGCTGGACCGATTAAGACGGGACTTTCACTAGCAGATAGGTGAATAAGGAGTAACTGTTTGTTTTGTTACTTTTTTTTATATATAACTTGGTTTTTTATTTTGCTGTATTTAGTTTGTGATCTTCCTGTACGAGTCGCAATAAATACTTTTTCTTTCTTTCTTTCTTTTCTTTCTTAGGCTACTTTTATTTTAGAAAAAAAAAGAAAATAGGTTCCTACGAAAAAAAATTAAAACCAATGAAATGAAATATTGAATAATATCCGATTCAAATAGGGAGGTTGTATGATACTCCGTTTAATCAGGTACTTCCAAATGTAAACAAATCATAATAAAGAAACGGAGTATAGTTATGTTTATAAGTGGATCCTATACGTGAAGATTCCTTAATCTCCATAGAAATTGATTGAATAAATAATATAATAATATAGTGTTTTCGTTTTAGCCCAAGAAAATTGTACACCAAATATTGTATATAAAAAGGCTAATACGAAAAACTAAATATAAATAATAATTAATTAAACTAAAAATGCAAAAACGATCAAAAAGAACTAAATGGAGAAATATTAGAAGAATTTCATTAAACATGCATAGGTATTTCTTTACGCGGAATACAGAATTAATAAGTTATCGTAAACTCTGCGAACTCAACAATAACTTTTTTCTTAAATTCCACGCGGACGAAGTCGCGGGTAACAGAAGGGAATGGCGGATGCAAGACTGATATATTTTGTACTAAAATATATCAGTCTTGCATCCGCCATTCCCTTCTGGAATCGTAGGCAAAAATGGCGACCTACGTGCGGCATGTCTGCGCCTCTGCATATTCTTTGAATTTCGTTTTAGTGTAGCGCGCCACCGCACGCGTTTTACGTAGGACGCTTAGCTCCGCCCACATGCACAAGGTCAGTGAGCCATCTATACACCTTAACCTGATCAATCGACCCGTGCAGCTATTATCATTCAGCCACGAAGCCCCTCGTGCCTACATTCTTTTATTACAAGCTACAAATCCATCAATCCGCGATACATTTGTCATTTCAATATCGGTCCGTCCACGGAGCCGAATCCAACTTTACCTGTAACATGGAAAAATGACCAAAATGTCAGTCGTATTTTGAAATACGTCGGAAAAGGGAACAAACCTTCGTCACGTTATGCGGCCTACTTCCTACGTCCCGTGTTGAATTATACATCGTGTTTTGGCAAATACACAGAAATACGGAAATAAACAAGATGGTTGTGATGCAAGCAAGTTTCAGGCGGAAAAAGTCGCGGGCTAGTCGATAGTAAAATTTAAAAAGCAACTGCAGTATTTACTTTCTCTTATCGTTCCTCATTCACCTTCAACCTCCTGACTAAAAATAATGTAACTCCCTAATGGCTTATTCTTGAAGGAGTTCCATATTTAAAAAAAAATGCTGATTTTTTTTACATCAAACATTGATTATTATTCACTTTTCTAAGAAACCTTAAAATAAAGTTCTGAACATAAAATTTTCGCCATAAAGGAACAGCCTCAAACAATAAATTCTGCCAGTATCAAAAGTTTTGAATTTATCGCTGTCCAAGAACAAAATAATTGAATAAGCTTTCTCATTATAAATAAGTAGAACGATGAACTAACTATCTCTAAAATATCTATGTTTCCTTAGGGTCTGTAAAAGTTTCGGTAAATGAGGTCTGAGGTCTGAACTTAAATAACTATTAGGTAAATAAGTTCTGGAGAGACGAGAGACGAGTTTGTAATGATAAAGATAGATTATCTTTATCTAACATTAGGTAACAGTAGAATTTGTGGTAACCTAAGAAAGTTTATCTTACGAAAATCTAGTTTCAACTTTACAATATAAATGTATGATAAAGTTATCCTATTGGATGACTTTGTTGATTCGAATTGAGATCATGTAGCTATCAACTAAACGAAAGTTTACATGTAATAAAGATGTATGATAATTTCGAAATCTTAGTGAGTCGTAATCGTATAGAGATTGAGTACGGGGTAATCAAAAAACACACAAATATTTTTTTTATTATATAATCTACACGGTCTTCACATAATCTGACCAAGTTTAAGTCTGGACTTTAAAAGAGACTTTGACCTCTGAGTTTGTTTCTGCCTTCTTGCTCAGAGTAGTCTAGATAGGAAACTCCGACCTCATACAGCTTATTTTTTCTTATTTTTTAA
Source organism: Luperina testacea (assembly GCA_927399505.1). Classification (NCBI taxonomy): domain Eukaryota; kingdom Metazoa; phylum Arthropoda; class Insecta; order Lepidoptera; family Noctuidae; genus Luperina; species Luperina testacea. The sequence continues at coordinate 16,497,217 of OV656770.1, read as the reverse complement.
TAAGACGTAATAGTTATTCCGATATCCTATTTACAGATTAAACAATTTCATTTCGAGAAGCTGGATAGATTGTGTGAGAAATGGCATGCCATGATATGACGGTTAATAGAGATGCATAGAATAAAAATACTAAGGCTCTGACCCTAAACACAAAAAACACATGACAATAGAAAGAAATATCAAACAATATTATTTTAAACAATATAAGACATTCGCAACAAACGCACAATTACACGACCCAGTAATAACGCGACTTTTCACACAAACATTATACGCTGCGTTTCACAATGTTTATACGCAAATGCAAATAGATACAGTGACGTAGATAATTCATCAGTCAACTGATGCGTCTAAATTGGGCCAGATGGACCGTTGCGTGTCGAAATTCTGTCGAATACGGTTTTCGCTCCAGGCTTGCGACACAGCGCGTTAACGTGTGAAGTTCTGTATAATCTGGTTAAAGATTTCATCATAGGAAGTTTGGACGGCTTAGAATAATAAATGGTGTAACATTTTGGCTGTAAATGGGTTAGTTAGGAAAATAGGAAGAGGATGTGTCTTCATTTAGAATTGAAGATGTAAAAGCGCTTGAAATGGACTGTGAAGCTTTGTGGTTTGAAAGAGCTATTTTTGGATTTTCGTTAAGAGTGACAGGTGACGGACGTTTTATTTTCGGGACTTTATTGATGTGACAGGACAATGATAAAGATGGTCTCTTTGAAAAAGATATCTATTTCAGGAGCGTGTTTTTCTGGGTTGTTGTTATTATTGACACGAGTGAATCGGAATTTATAGTTATGATTCTTTGCTCTAATTTTACGTTTATGATTCTTTACTACTTTATAAAGTTGCAAAGAATCATTAACGTCAATTTAGGATCTACTTACCTTCCTACTATTTAGAGTCCGGTCAAACCTAAAACGAATTTCAGCAATCGTATGTTTACGTGTATATCATCAATTAAATTGTATATTTTACTTTCACCTCAAGGCTGCCGGCTGGAACCACTCCTAATAATATAAATATCAGTCTTACAGATAACTTCAATCTAAACGCTGTCATACAAAACAGACCACGCACTGTGTCTATTTGTACATCTTCTGATAAACACCCATTCACTAACTAGTACTTAAAACTATCTATTCTTATAAATAAGGCTGCCTAAGTACTTGGAAAGTGTGTCATTAATCTTCTTCTGTCGTACGTATCGGCATGATATATGAAATGCTGCGGTAAAACGATTAGCCAATCAGAAAGTTGCGCTGCACGCATTATGGTGGGTGCCGTCACTACTTGAGCCTCTTTTAATGGATTGTATTAATTTAATATTTCAATAAAAAGTTGAGGTAATAAATACTTGCAGTATTTCGCAGAATATGACTGCCTTGCTGGTCTAGTGTGCGCAAGCGCTACTGCTGAGCATGAGGTTCTGGGTTCGGTTTCCCGGTCGGGCGAAGTGTTATTGCGTTTTTCCATCAGGAATTTCTTAGCAGCAGACCGAAGTCTGGATTCCTGCCAGGTTAATGGCATTAGGCTCGCTCCCTCCTATATGGGACTTAAACATATCTGGGGAATTGTGGGTGTAGGTACCTACTGTAGGTACAGAATACAGATATAGGTTTGGGGAATTCTGGCGTGATGTTATGTAGTGTAATATTTAAGACTAGCTGCGCCCCGCGGTTTCACCCGCATGAGTGTCGATCCTGTGGGAACATCGGGATAAAAAGTATCCTATGTGTTAATCCTGGTTATAAGCTATCTGTGTGCTAAATTTCATCCAAATCCGTTCAGCCGTTTGAGCGTGAAGAAGTAACAAATATATAAACACACACACACACACACACACTCACTCACAAACTTTCGCCTTTATAATATTATAAGTGTGAAGTGTGATATTTCGAGTAACATTTCCAATACAATTTAAAACTAAAAAATCTGCAACTAAATTTAATATCTCGGTTGGATTGGAATATTTCGGAATCAAGTCGCTCCGACATTTATATCCAGCGTAATTCTGTTACAAACGCGCTTCACTAAAATGCATTCCGCTTTGAAATACTACAGTGAACAGTCTAACTTCATACAGTTGGTCATCGCAAGCGTTTGAGCAAAACCACTGATTTTACCATGGAACATTTATTGAATTAACCATTTATGTACTTACCTACACACTTAAACCGGCTGACTTTTTACCGTCTGGACAAAAACACAGACACAGAAATTTCTTTTTATCACATCTATTCAAAAAGAGCTAGTGTATTCTTCGTAAACAGGGACCAAACTAGCTCTTTAATCCCTAGGGACTAAAAGTGATTTTAATTTGGAAGGTGGATATTGTTAGTAAAAGTTCCAATCACCTAATAGTCCAGTCAAATTAGTCCTTAAAATAGAGGTAAGGTTACAATAATTCCCATAGAGCTAAAAATTGGTATGAATGTTCAGAATACTATTATAAATGAATTGTGAAAAGTCCCCATCAATCCCCCTTGTGCAAATTTTTTTATTGATGGTGAAAGTTTGCAAAAATAGGTTTTTCGCGTTTTTCAGCTAAACGGTGAGTTTTACAGCAAAAATAGTTCAGACAAAAATTGTAGATCATCCGATTCTCTACAAAAAATGTATCCACACTTTTATTCATAATTATTGCCATTTCCGTGATATAGCGGTTGAAAGAATTGAAAAAAAAAAAAAATTTATTCGTGTCGAAAAAATTATACTCGAAAAAGTAGCATTGATACCGTGAAAAGACGGCGCCAAGAAGAAGAAGCTGGTTCATCAAAAATAAGTCCTCCTCGTACTAGAGCACGAGTAAGTGAAACTACATTTTGCTTCAATCAGTGTTGTTTATTTTGCGGCAATGTTGTTTAAGGCGGAGTTGGAGAAGAAAAAAGCACTGCAGTACCGGCGTAAGATTTATGAGCCCCTATCAATTTCGGCGCACTATTAGATTAGGTAATTATAGGAGCGCAGTGTGTCTGTGTGCGTTCGAACTATAAACTGATAATCGTAGTGTGCGTTGAAGCGGGAACAAATAATCTTGGTCCGTAACCGCTATTATTAGCACTCCATAGTTTTACTTACTAGATTGCGTAATACTGGATGGATTTTATGGTGATTATGACATGTTATGTTCAGGTACCCTATAAAAATATCGTAACCTATTACGGCATTCACTATAGTACTCGTAAAACCAAATTATAAAGTGTGACCAGCGTATTATAAGGTACGTCTGAAACGAATTACACGTGTTATTGTTTACGTAATACAGAACGACGGGGAGGTCTGTAGTATTCCCTCGCCATAAGACCGCAGACCATGAGAGTATAGTATAGCAAGTCATTTTGTCCTATTTTATAAAGCTAATCACTTTATTTGTATAGAACAAGGAGAAAACGAGCGGGGCATGGAGGAAAATTACTTTAATATTGAAGATAGCTTTATTCAAACGAAACATTATTTTGTTTATCCAAAAGTACAATACAAAACATTAATATGTATGAATAACATTAACAAATCACAAAGTGTCACACTATTGACATAAAAAAATAAATATTCATACAGTCTCAAAACTGGTTAGGCGTAGTACAAAATCACTCGCGATTCAAGAATTACGACGGGAGCGGCGAACGTCACAGGCGACACAGGTCCGTCGTCTAGAAGCCTTTGGGCGCGACTAAATGCATCGAGCGAGCGCATCGGTTTATAAGGCATTATTTAGATATTTTACTACAATTAAATTAGTAGTCAAAATAAAAATATAAAAATTGAGTTTGGTAGATAAACATCTCAAATTTTAAAATATTTAACACTTTATGTTATTTTCAATAAATTCTTACGCGTAGACGACGGTTTTGCACATGACTTTATTGGGATTTTTCAGCGTAGTTAACATTTTTTTACAGGTACTAATACATTAAACTTAAAAAAAATAAATCGTAGACTTACTAATATATTATATGCCTAGTATTTAGGATTTTTTTTCAGATCGTTATTTGCTACCAGTAAGCTAAAAAAGCAATCGGAAAACTTAGTGTTTCGTGATTACGTAAAAACGTGTGTTTGTTTTTTATTTTTTGGAATTTATATTAAGTAGTTATCAAAAATTAAATTCGTAGACTTACTAGATAGATAGGTGATAAATACTTGTGTATTTTTTAAAAAACTAGATAACTTAAGGATATTGAGAAATTTGCGCTGAAAAAAACTGATTTTTCTGTTTTTAGTCCGCGAAATTGTTAGGGGCTCTTATGTAGTTTCACTTACTCGTGCTCCAGTACGAGGAGGACTTATTTTTGATGAACCAGCTTCTTCTTGGCGCCGTCTTTTCACGGTATCAATGCTACTTTTTCGAGTATAATTTTTTCGACACTGCACATGATTTTTTACAGATGTCTGGTATTTTGTATGTATAAGACAGGGACTCATAGGTTTACTCGTATAACGGTTCAAAAATGTATATAAAAGTACATTAACGTGCATATTACGAATAAAATATATTTCTTTTTCAATTCTTTCAACCGCTATATCACGGAAATGGCAATAATTATGAAAAAAAGTGTGGATACATTTTTTGTAGAGAATCGGATGATCTACAATTTTTGTCTGAACTATTTTTGCTGTAAAACTCACCGTTTAGCTGAAAAACGCGAAAAACCTATTTTTGCAAACTTTCACCATCAATAAAAAAATTTGCACAAGGGGGATTGATGGGGACTTTTCACAATTCATTTATAATAGTATTCTGAACATTCATACCAATTTTTAGCTCTATGGGAATTATTGTAACCTTCAAAGTCTTATTTGACTGGACTATAAGAGATCAACCACGAACATTGTATGAACAAGTCACAGGCTGTATGATAAAGAAAAATGCGCGAGCCAATCAACAAAACAATTTTGTGAAAAAATAAAAAACGCGCGAAAAGCATTCTGCCTTCGTTTGTAATTGTTTACTCAAATTATGATTTTACTTAGTTTTATAAAAAATTTCTTCCTCAAGTAATTGCATGTAAATAAATAAACGTACTATTCTTATTCATAAGTTACACTTAGGTACTAATTTTTTTTATAGAGGGTGATAAAAAGTAGTGTCCACCTCGGGAGCAACACGACGTACTTTGAATCCTCGCTACGCTCAGGATTCTACTTTAGAACCCCTCATTGCGCTCGGGTTTCTACTCTAGATTGGCAAACAATCTACTATTGTTTTTACACAAAAAATAAAATAAAAAGATCTCTTTTTTATTCAATGCTTGGATTGAAGCCGGCCGATGGCTTCAATCGGATTGAATGTCAATGTGTGAATTCATTTATAATTAGGTACCGCGCGTAGAGAAGGGTGCGTTTAAGTTGACTATTTATCGATTTATTCATTATTTTGGTGAAAAAAAAGAAATTTCTGTAATAAATTGATTATAATAATTTTATTGTATATTTATAAATGTAAAAAAATAAATAGAAAAAAATCACTTACATAAATAAAACAAATAGCCGTGCTAAGGTTGAAAGTGCGATAGATTGGGCTTATTTTCTATTATGAGCTACTGTACGACGTACGTGTATTATTTTTCGCGCGTATTATATGTCGTCAACCTCACTCATCGCAGCCATTACTGATGAAACGGGAATAAAACAGACGAAGGAAGATTTTGCCTTGGACACAATAATTATTTTTCGGTCGATATTGTTACCATCGCGGGTAGAACCTACGGGGTAATTGCGTAACACACTATCAGCAGCTTTCATTTTGTAAGCTCAACAACATTTTTTATCTTATGTAGGTACATTGTTGAGCAGATACATTTTATCGCGTGTCGCGCCTGTTTGAAGGAGCCTTTATTATGAAGCAATGCATTAGCCCACCTCCTATCCTGCGGTGCTATTCTGTAAAAATCTCACCGTGAAAATTTAGGTGAAGTGAGCGTGGAGTGAGTAGTCAATAGTGTCAATTCCTAGCAAAAACAAACTCACTTCACCTAAGTTTTCACGGTGAGATTTTTACAAAATCGACCGGCTGCACCGCATGCCCTGTCACTTGTGCACTTGATGATCTGACTGCGTCAGTGAGCGGAGTTCGCGCAGCTGAATTTTGGGTCAAAAATATTTAAACTTTTTGCCATCGATACGCTAAGAAGAATGGAATGAATCTCTTTGAAAATTATACACATTGAGATTAAGTGTGTTGTGGCAATTGCATGCAGCTGAGATGAAAATGCTAAGAGGGATGTGTGGTGGTGTTACACGAATGGATAGAATAAGAAATGAGTAGATAAGAGGAAGTCTGAAAGTGGCACCGGTAACTGAAGTTGTGTGGAAATCGGTTGTCATGGTATGGGCATGTGTTAGGGAGAAATGAGGAAAATGTCGTGAGGAGAGTTTTGAGTATGAATGTCGATGGCTTAAAGAGTAGGGGAAGACCAAAGAAACGATGGATGGACTGTGTGAATGATGATATGGTTAGAAAGGGGGGGAACTGTCGAGATGGCGGCTAATAGCGAAGTATGGAAGAAAAAGACATGTTGTGCCGACCCCAAATAAATTGGGGTAAGGGCAAGAGAATGATGATAATTAAAATGATGATAATGATGATAATCAAAAAGAATGATGATAATTAAAACTGTGTTACGCAATTAAGGTGCTGCTGGATGAGGCTGGTACTGGAGCGCTGGGATTGGCACAAGGAAAGAGAGGGATATGCCCAGCAGTGGGTGAAGTTGGGCTGTGGATGATGATGTAATGTATTTAATAAAAGAATCTGGTATGTACTGGTACTGGCAGTCCTCCGTGCTTCGCCGTTGGTCCCGGCTGTCATTCGTGGATCTTTGACAGTCGTTACGGGTCGTCAGAAGCCCGAAAGTCTGACAATCATTCTTACCAAGGGGTATCGTAGTACTCAGTAACTGGGTTGTGGAAGTCAGATAGGCAGTAGCTCCATGTAAAATACTGGTATTCAGCTGCATTCGTTTAGACTGGCAGCCGATCGCAACATGGTTGGGAAAAGGCTAGGCAGATGATGAATAAGAACTGGTATCGATAACAGGACATATTTTACAAAAAGAAAACCTGTCAACGGCAATGACCCAGTGAACAGTGCATGGGAAACTGTAGGAAATTTGTACTCTGTGGTTACATTGTTACGCAGATACGTAAACATCTGACAGCCAGTGTATGTAGGACAACTAATCTGTGAGTTCCTCTTGCAACACGGCTGGTATCACAGTTAGTTTACAAGCAGTCGTAAAATTCGTGTGATTTAATAGCCGCGTGGGTTTAAAGTGGCGGCTATTTGCTACGCACGGAGATTCTATATAGCTACAATGTAAGAGGTTGAATAATTTTAAGGTTTAACTTTCAAGTTATAATGGAAAAGGTTCGGTAATCGCAAACAAAAACATGGATCGGCCTAGCCTTTTCCCAACTGTGTTGGGGTCGACTTACAGTCTAACCGGATGCAGCTGAATACTTAATTTACCCATGTAAAATACTGGTATTCAGCTATACATCCGGTTAGACTGGAAACCTTTTTTTTCCGGCGTAAAAAAACCTCGTGGATGTCCTCCGCCCTGGAGCGGGCGGCGGGGTCTGTCAGATTCTTACTGACTGAAAACCACCCCGGTGTTCCATGAGTTCCATCTCACACCTACGCCACGGTAATGATATATTATACTGTGCCTACGCCGGGGATCGTGGAAACGTACGATTCTTCCGCAACCCCCGACTGGTGCCGGCCTGCTACTGCGAGCCTCTTCGTGTCAGGGGGGGAGTGAGGTGTTTGACTCCCCCCGCGACGTCTTAGAGGGTCGCGCGTTTAACACTACGCGCTGCAACCCCGGGTCCTGATGTGTGGGGGGCGACCCAACATAGTTGGGAAAAGGCTAGGTATATGATTATTTTCGTCAAAATATGAAAGTTCTGTACTACATATCCAGGAGAAGTGCCTAGTTACTATTTACCCAACCATTTCTCTTATCAACAAATTCCTAGTAATTAGCAAGTAATTAATTCCCGAACGCCTACTAGATGTCAGTACCAAGAACTGATACCATATCAGTTCCTGTTAGTCACACTGTAACATTTCTAATCAATACTGTACTATTTATTCTGTGGCAATACTTTACTAGTTTCAAATTAATTTATGTAACAGGAAACCATTTATTTCCACTTCAAGTCAAAAGGTTGTTACAAGCTATTAGTAAGATAATTCTGCCACTTCAACAAATTAGAAGTAAGGAAGTGGTGTTTACTATGTTAAAAGTGGTAATTAATGTTGCTCTGTATACAAAATGTTTCGAACTAATAAAATAGTTCTCCAGACCGAATTTCGGCCATGTCAACCAATCTCAGCTGAGATTAACCTTTGGCGCGGAAGATATTATAGTGCTTATAGGCTCCTACAAACAGGCGCGACACGCGATATAATCGCGCGCGACACAAAGGCACCGCTCGTTGCGCGACTTGCGGTGCCTTTGTGTCGTGTGTCATGTCGCGCCTGTTTGAAGGAGTCTTAAGGCTCGTACACACAGGCGCGACGCGACACGCGACACAAAGGCACCGCTCGTTGCGCGACTTGCGGTGCCTTTGTGTCGCGTCGCGCCTGTGTGTACGAGCCTTAAGTCTGTGCGCTGACACAGGTGCACTCTTTCCTCACTCTCACAATCCGACACGATCGGTTAGCTCGAACGCAGGACCAACTGCTCAACGTGCTTTCTGAAGCCAGGGGGATCTATCACACCGCTAACTTCCAAACTCTAGGCTATAATAAGAAATTCACAAAATCCAGAACCAATACAAACAATATTTAATAAACAGAGCGCATTTTGTCAGTGATCCAGCATTGGCCAAAGAATCTATTGGCTACTGAAATAAAAATATGCGTAGGTATGCATATTTTTATTTGTTTATTCATATCCGACGCGATATTGAAAAAGAACGGCTATTTACATTATGTATGTATATGACATGTGTACCAGTATCTTCCGATAGTTTTAGAGGCTCCTTCAAACAGGCGCGACCCGACACGCGACACAAAGGCACCGCAAGTGGCGCAACGAGAAGTGCCTTTGTGTCGCGCGCGATTATATCGCGTGTCGCGCCTGTTTGTAGGAGCCTAATGGTTTTATTGTTTTTATGTGACTGTAAAGATAATTAACTTATAAAACAATATACATACCTATAACTAAACTATAAATCACCCGAAGACTGCACTGGCTGCCTGAGCTGGACTGTATTATAAAAGCAGAGAAACAAGTGGTGCAACCAGGGTTGAGATTCAACAGACAGACAACAGGGTTGTCTAATAGTAGATAGGCCACGATAATGAATGACAATCATAGGCTCAATACCACACCCACACGATTAATTGAAGCACTAGCTGCGCTCCTCGGTATCACCCGCATAAATCTCGATCCCATGGGAATATCGAGATTAAAAGTAGCCTATGTTAATCCAGAATGTCAGCTACCTTCATAGAAAATTTTATCAAAATTGATCCAGCCGTTTGAGCGTGAAGAAGTAACGCAAACATATAAACATATACACAACACACTCACAAGTTTTCGCCTTTATAACAACATTAGTGTGATTCTTCAACTCAAAACAATACAGGAAACACCTCATCATCTCCATAAACGTGTCATATTCGCTAATAACCGTGCCACTATCAACAAAGCACCACTTACTCCCCCCTCCCCTTTTAAATAGCCCATAGACAGCCAGACAAAGGACATTGGCTCGACCCGTGTCACTGACAATTGACCATGTTGCACAACTACTGACTTATGAGTTTATGACGTCACAGACCGGTGCGTGTCCATCTGCCTTTATGAGCGTGTTTCATACCTACATCTATTGTTCTATACTTACATATGAGTGTTTTGTCTAAGCGCGTGGTGGCCACGACCACGAGTGGAAATGTTTTGTTGGGAGAAAGGATAGATAGTAAAAGTGAACTTTATGATAATGGTAAGGATTTTATTTTAATAAGTCAAGCAAATGCAGAAGAGTGTGAGATACTACCATTCCATAAAGCATACCTATATGATAAAAATAAAATTGCCTGTACAGTGACGGCACGAAGAAAATATAACCTAACAGACAACGAAAACCAAAGACTAACGTATATCACTGAAACTAACAAAACAACGCTACAAGGTTCTTTAGGCGCGAAAATCGGAACTAACGCCGCCATCTTGTTTTGTCGATACAATGTCTGTGTCAATTACCAATTTACCATATAGAATACACTTCTATGGTCAATTACACAAAATATGTGTACCAACAACGCTTTCGCAACAACAATGTGAATGTCATAGAATACAAAGTACCTAACTAATAAACCCAATAAGATAATTCCAGCTTTTCTCTTTCTGTCAGAGTGAAGTAAGCTAGTACAGTCTCCAGCCAAGTACCAGCCAGTATCGTCCCATTGTCAGCTAGGGATGCCCAATACGATGCGATATATCGAAATATCGATACAGCGCTATACGATATATCGATATTTAATACGATATTTTGGCCATACGATGCGCCTCGATATATCGTATTCCAAAAAAAAAATCGCATTAACGTATCGTATCAAACTATGACTGATTAAAATTTATTTCTTTTTGTTTATATTAAACCTACCTACCTTTAGACATAATATTGTTATTCGTAATAAGCAGAGGTCGGGATTATTTAGAGTTATTTATGTACTACACTAACCTTTCATACATACTATAAATACTTTTCTTTTATAACTTACAATATATTGTAAAAAATTAAAAAAAGGTATGTCTTTCTTTAATGTTTAAGATATATTTAGGTTTATAATAATATTTTACCTACGAAATAACCTACCCAATCGATATACCAAAGCGATACGGTTACGATGCGATATATCGATACAAAGGGATACGATAATATCGCGTATCGATACAAGCGCATTCGATACGGTTACGATGCGATATATCGATACAACAGTCTTTTTTGGGCATCCCTATTGTCAGCCGAGCCGCCAAGGGCTAGTCTCCCACCATCCGTATTGTTGGCTTGGGGCCATTCTTTGTTCAAGGTGTCGAGCTTTCGACGGGAAAGTTAGGGAAAATATTTTTATGGTAGAGAAATGCGACACTTCTTCTTCGTCATGAGGGGTAAAAGTAGGTACACATTAAAGCAAAACTTTTTTACAAAAAAAAAAACAACCGACTTCCAAAAAAGACACTAACATATACTTACCTACAATTTATGAAATAAGCGCACCTTTTTGTAAAATGGACAGTATTTTTTATATTTTTGGACAAGTGAAAAATAACTTTAATTTCGGAAGTCGGTGGCAAACAACGAAAATGCGAACCCAACGACACCGACTTCCGAAATTAAAGTTATTTTTCACTTTGTATTGTCTTTTTGGAAGTCGGTTGTTTTTTATTAAACTGATATTTCAAGTAAATACACTAACAGCGGTCGATGGCCCCACAAAAAAAAAAAACATCACATAGATTTTTTTGTAGAATGAGAGACAATGTGAGTGTATGTGAGAGAGACAATGTGAGTGTATGTGAGAGAGACAATGTGAGTGTATGTGAGAGAGAGAGAGAGAACGTGAATGTGTGTCTGTGAGAATGAGAATGTGAGTGTGTCAGAGAGAGAATGTGTGTGTGAGAAAGAAAGTCGCATGGAGGGGGCATATTGCTTTTTCCTTACGTGATCGTTTCTACCAGTCCACTCCTCACAAGCGGTAAGCAAATTTATTTAATAAAATCATGATAAGAACTCCATCAATACCCATCACGTATGCAGTTTCGCTAGCTAATTTAATTTGACACTGTATAAAGGCTGCTACAAACAGGCGCGACACGCGATATAATCGCGCGCGACACAAGGCACCGCTCGTTGCGCGACTTGCGGTGCCTTTGTGTCGCGTGTCGTGTCGCGCCTGTTTGAAGGAGCCTTAACACGTACATTTCCATAGCAATAGTGGAATCCATAATGAACGATTCTCCTCCATATCACTTAATTGGCTGAAGACCGTTTTCAAAGCGATTTGTATTACCGATATACTTCTGCGTTCAGACTGACTGACTGACTGGCTAATCATGTTAAAGTACTCGAATGGCGCTCGAAATCGGTTTCATTTGGCCTTTGAAAACGACAAAATGGAACCGATTCCAATTATAACTGGAGTAACGCGGTATAGAGTAGAAACTGAAAGCATGGTGACTGTGAGTGCAGTGTTTTTGATTGTTAGTATTTCTACAAATACAAACAACACGCAAGTGCACGTGTATTTTTGGAGGAGGTAGGTTACCTACCAGCTCAGCTTGGTAAGTAGCTAAATAGTTCTATAATTATATGCCATGTCATTGCCAGGCAGGCACTTTACTTTGTGTATTTAATTTCATCATCACTGCTCTCAAAACGGTGAAGGAAAACATCGTGAGGAAACGGGCATCTCTTAGAACCAAAAACTTGAAGGCGTGACATCCACCAACGCGCACTGGGCCCGCGTGGTGGATGTAGCTCCCTCTCACAGAGAGAAGGCCTGTGTCCCAGGAGTGGGGACATTATACGCTGATTATGAAATAAAAAGAAAGAAAGAAAGAAAACACGCGCGCGCGTTATGCGTATCCTATATAGGGTGGTTTCTTAGCGAAAGTGATTCATAAAAAATTTGCTGCTCCATACATCTTGACCGCGTAGATATTGATTGCACTTAGGATTTTTTTTTAATAACCGACGTCTAGTTCCAACGCGGCGTGTCCAGAATCTTCCAGAATCTGCAAAAAATTTGTAATAATTTTGCAAATTTAGATAATAATTATCAGATGACTCAAAGAACTATCATGCGCAAACGCGGCATGACTGACATGCCAATGTCATTTACTAGCAGGTGACACTCGCATCGTGACTAGTCGAGTGTGAATCAAACTTTATTTTTGTATCGGATGAAACTTTGTGGACGTGATTTTCGTCGCAATTTCATCGAAATGATAACATAACATACCACCCACGCCTGTATTTCCAGAAGGTTTAGGTCGCCTTATGCCATTCAACCGGGCACCCATCCAGACTGCTGCTACTGAGAAACTCCTGATAGATGATGTCGGAGAACTGAGCAAATAATGCCTTTGGGAAAGATTGGTTCTTGCTCTCGGGAGTACTACATCCATGACACGATTGGCCGAAACTTATATTGATACTCTGGGAAACGAGCAATGTTATATTGGTATAAAGGCTGGCGTCCTTTAGGGACGGATCGGGGCGGGTCGCATTGGAACGGGCCGCGGTTCTGTGATGCTCTTGCGTCCATCTGTACGGGGCGCGGCGGACCGCCTAAGCGGATTTGATCTTACAGACGTGTTTTCGTGCTTGGACTGACATCGCGCTACCATGGACAGCTCAGACGAAGAGATGTTAAGGTTTCAAATCCTTCTTGAGGAAGAGCAACAATATAAAAAACGACGACGCGTACACAAGGTGTGGGTGCACGATATATGCCAGAAAAGAAATATCTAGGGTCTCCTAGATCATACAGTTCTCTATACTTTTGCACTAAAGAAATAAGCAGTTCTTCGTTCACTTTCGTTTATTTTCATTAGCACGGCACGTGCGCTGCGCTCACATCCGCCTGCCTGCGTCGACTAGACGGATCGGGGCGGGTCGCAGCGCACCGCCGACAGAAATACGCCTGCGAAGACCCGACCCGATCCGCCTAGTGGACGCTAGCCTTTAAGGCTAGCGTCCACTAGGCGGATCGGGTCGGGCCGCATCGCAACGCAAAAATACGCCTGGCTATGTTTTGTATGAAATATCGTCTATTAGCGACGGATCGGAGCGCGGCGGGCGGCAACGCATTGGCGGATCGCTTCGCAGGCGTATTTCTGTCGGCGGTGCGCTGCGACCCGCCCCGATCCGTCTAGTCGACGCAGGCAGGCGGATGTGAGCGCGATTTTGTGGTTTGTTTCTGTAAATCTTCACGTAATATATTAAGCAATGTTTCAAATTTTCCAAAACACATTCGAAAATACTCGAAGAATTTGACTGGATCTTTCTTCAAATCGTTAAACAAATGATGGTATTCACCAAATACATTTCTTTTCTGGCATATATCATGCACCCACACCTTGTGTACTCGTCGTCGTTTTTTATTTTTTTGCTCTTCCTCAAGAAGGATTTGAAACCATAACATCTCTTCGTCTAAGCTGTCCATGGTAGCGCGATGTCAGTCCAAGCACGAAAACACGTCTGTAAGATCAAATCCGCTTAGGCGGTCCGCCGCGCCCCGTACAGATGGACGCAAGAGCATCACAGAACTGCGGCCCGTTGCAATGCGACCCGCCCCGATCCGTCCCTAAAGGACGCCAGCCTTTACAAGTAATTTTTCGTTTGACGAAATTATACAAGGTTTATATTTTTTTAAACTAGATGAGGTCGGCGTTTCCTATCTGACTATTCTGAGAAGAAAGGCCGATATAAACTCAGAGGTCACAGTCTCTTTTAAAGTCCAGACAAAACCTTGGTCAGATCGTGTGAAGACAATGTAGATGGGTGTCTGAAATGGTCTTTTGAGGAAGGCAATATAGGTACAGATTGAGCGGACCTGTCCAATCAGTGAACGCATTTGTCAAAAATCGTGCAGCTCAACTCAGAACTGAAGGAGCTCAACGATTCGACGAACAATACCAAAGATAGGACATTTGGGTAGGCCGCATAAACTACCCAAACTGCCAGACCATGATTAAAACGGAAACAATGACCCAAATAGTCCTCACATTCACAATAATTAAAACAATATAATACTTTATACAGTAAATTTACATGCCATTGTTTAAGTAAATAGATAAACACAGTACACAAGACTGTGACTGTATATATACACCATCATATAGCGTGGCGACGCGTCGCCACGGCATGCGTCGCCACGCCAGAAATTTGTTTTACGTGCGGCTATAGATGTTTCACATCAAAAAAAACCGCGTAAAATAAAAACAACATTCACTGTCTAAACCTATTGGAGCAGCTCAACCCCAAGCCTTTTTGTCCTCGATATAGTCTTTTTTTACAATATCTTTTATAAAGCGAAAACTATGCCAGAAAGCCTATTGCTTTCTGGCATAGTTTTCGCTTTATAAAAGATTTGAATTTATTAAGGCTTAGTTCTTGAATGTGGCTAGGTAGTTTATTATAAAAACGTATACATTGGCATCTAAACGAGCCACTTTTTTTCTTGAGCCTTGTTGTAGGAACAACAAATTTGTGTTTGTTCCTAGTAGGTATTTATGTTATGGATATCACTGTATTTTTTAAACAGATTATTTTTTTATGTGCATACAAAAGATTATCATAAATGTACTGAGAAGGTACAGTCATTATATTAATCTCTTTAAATTTGTCTCTGAGGGAGTGGCTCGAAGTTATTCATAAATGGAACGAATTGCCCTTTTTTGTAAAATAAAAATTGTCTGAATAACGGCGGCATTTCCCCACAACAGAATACCGTACGACATCACACTATGAAAATAACTAAACTAAACGGGCTGTCTCTAAATCTTGTAATGTGTTAAAACTGGTACAAGTCTTAGACGTTGCGGCTATTTACTAATTAAACCAAGGCCACAGCCAAGGCTATTCAACGTCTGCCTAGCCTTTACCCAACTATGTTGGGGTCGGCTTCCAATCTAACCGGATGCAGCTGAATAACAGTATTTTACATGGAGCGACTGCCTATCTGACCACTGACCACCACAACCCAGTTACTGTTACAATAACCATTAGTAAGACTGGTTGTCAGACTTTTGAGCTTCTGACTACCCGTAACTACTGTCGAAGATCTACGAATGACAGTCGGGACCAACGGTTTAACGCGCTTTTCGAGGCACGGAGAAGTCTTCATATGTAATGGATAGTCACCCATATACGGACCGACCTCGGCAAGAGTGGCTTAGCCTTCGATCGAACCGTGCGGCAGTTATTATTTAGCCACGAGCCCCTCGTCCCTACCAAAGTTTTCCGAAAGCACAAAATAAAAATATCAAACTCACTTCAAAGTTTCCAAAAAAAAACCAATTCAAACCTCCTCCAACACAGAACACAGGCGAAATACTTTTCAGAAAAAAATCAAAACAAAAGGCCGACTTCACACTGTCAGCGTAAAGCCACTACACACGCACGATTAAACTTGTAACGCTCCCCTGCACTGTGAATTCTGAATTCAAATGCAAATTTTAGCCTCACACAAAAAAAATGGATTAAAGTATTCGGTGTCTCTGGATTCCTTTTGTTTCCTTTTTCAAAGGGTTAAAGCACAGATTACTGTTAAAGTCTTCCTTTGCATTTTCCAATCAGTGTGTAAATTACGTTGAAGGGCTTTTTTAGAGTGTTATTCGCGAAGTTTCACGAGATGGGAATGCATTTTCTTTTGCTATTTTCAGATACGGTCGATGAGGGCATTCTGAATTCTTTGAAGACAAAGCTGAGGTTCTAAAAGTTTCTAGCCTGGGAAAATTGCTAATAACATAGCTCAAAATCGTAAATGAAAACAGTTTTGTTACCAGGATCATATAACAGAATTCTCATTTTCCCACAAATAGAAGTATCGTTCCGACAATATTGTCCACTTTTCCATTCAATTTCACATCAAAACACTTGAACATCGTCGTTTGTAATCTTTCCGTCAAGGTAGAAGCCGACAAGTCTCGATATCTCGTAGCCTCCGTAAAGGCTTTGAGGGATTATCTGTATAAAGTTAGCAGCCAGGCCACTGCATCATACTACACTCCAAGGCACCGGCAGAATAATAAACTGGCAACACTTGTGATATTTTGTTCATGTTACGGTTTTTGTACCAAGGAGGTTGAATGCCTCAAAGATTTTTCCGGTTGTTCAAACCTTTTTGGTCAATTATGACTTTAATTTATTTGGGGTCTTCTTTAGGTCTGAAGGCGGATTTAAGGTCGAATTTAAAATAAATAACCTTTATTATTTGTTATTGGAAACTGTAGCAATTTCAACAATGCGGATCATAAATAATTTTTATTTAACGCTGTAGGCTGAATACTTCTTTGTCTCTGCCAAAACGCGATTGCTTTGTTTTTGTTTTTTTTTTTTGAGTATGACCGAATTAAAAAAAACCTTGATTTGAATTCGGAGGTGAAGTAAACTGCTAAGTTAACCAGTTTTTTACCAAGATATTTTAATGTTTCTGATCAATATTTACGACTTTACATTATCATGTTATTACTACTACATTACTATTACTACTATAGTTACACTTCTGTCTAACCATTTGTGGAATTTCCACAAATGGTTAGACAGGAGTGTAACTGGAAACAAGGCTTGATGTGTGTCTCTGTGTGAGTGTGTGTATCTGTGTGTGTGAGGGTGTGTGTGTGTAAAACCCAGAGCATTGAGTAAATTATGCAAATTCCTATTTGTTTCTGTAGCAACAAAGCAAAAAAATACTACGATCGCAGATAAGCACGCGAACAGTTAACCTTTGATGCAATTAAGTAGGTAATTAAAACTTAATTGTAGAGTCGTCGGTCTAATTATCGCGGGATATTTTCTCACATTTTTGCCTGGCTTTCTAAGTTTAAGTAGGTATGTACTTATTTTTTTCGCTATCTTAGGTTTTTGAACCACACCTCAGTAGGCACTCAAAAATCATAGTAAATTAAGAATCTTTTGAAATGAGGCAGGGAAAAAAAAAAACCATGTGAATAAATAACTGGTGGACTATTAGTAGCAATTGGTTTCATTTTGACAGTTTAACAACATTCATAGCGTTATTTACGTTATTGAGCAGACCAATTTTTAGAACATATGAAGCGATGGATTAGCAATATCCTTCAAATTTATTCAAATTAAGAATAGTGTGTTACGCAATTCGGGTGCTGCAGTGCTATTCTGTTAAAATCTCACCGTGAAAACTTAGGTGAAGTGAGCGTGGAGTGAGCTGTCAATGGTGTCAATTCCTAGCAAAACAAACAAACAAACAAACAAACAAACAAACAAACTCACTTCACCTAAGTTTTCACCGTGAGATTTTTACAGAATCGACCAGCTGGTCTTCAAAGTGAAATTCGCTCAGTGGGTAAGGATAAAATAAGAAACAAAGTTGTCCGGAAAAGAACCGGAGTTACCGATATAGCTTGCAGAGTAAGCAATCTGCAGTGAAGTCGAAGCACCGATAGCCGGTGAAGCAGACGAGTCCTCGAGAGACAGTGTATCGGCAAGTGTTGTGTGACAATGTAAGGGTCAGCGTAGACAGAGAGGAATAATCCCGCGCGGTCTCGGACATTTTGTTTACGGATCGCGTATCTTTTCCCGCATATCTTCGAGGACGCGCGAGCATTTTTTGTCAGGTTCAAGCATTTATGCACTTTATTGTAATGATTTTAAAGTTTATTTTCAAGTGCGTTAATAAAATCCTCTCCGCTGTGCTCCGTTCCGACTGCGCTGCGCCTAAGGTGGACCGGCGACCTTAAAAAACTGTTTGGGACAAACTGGATGCACGAGACAGAGGACAGGGTGTTGTGGCGCAGCCTGTGAGAGGCCTATGTCTAGCTTCAGTAGACCAGCAGGGTAATTATGTAACACACTATCAGTAGCAATAGGTTTTACATTCATTGCGTTATGTTTAAGTTGTTGAGCAGACATTTTTTGAACATATGAAGCAATGGATTAGCAATATCAAAATGATTCAGATTGAGAATGATTGATTGATAATGTGTTACGCAATTAGTATACGTGATAGGTGAGTTGATTGATTGATGAATACATACAGGTAGCGTAAACAAGTTATAAAAAGGTGTTGTTAAGAGTTATGTAAAACTAGCAGCGCAAGTGTCGATCCCGTGGGAATATCCGGATAAAAACTATCCTATGTCCTTCTCCGGGATGCAATCTATCTCTCTGCCAAATTTGATTGAAATCCGTTCAGTGGTTTAGGCGTGAAAAGTTAACATACAGACAGACAGACAGAGTTACCTTCGAATTCATAATATTAGTAATTTAGTATGGATAACATCTATGTGTTCATTGATTAAAAGTAACGATATGTGTTCACCTAGATATGGATGTGGGAATATAACTTTTCTCACTATTTACGGGCTTCTAATTATTCATAACATATCATTATTTATGTTATGGTGGTATTTATTTACTAATACCGAGGAGTACAGGCCTGTTCTCACATGAAAGGAACGGGCATTTATCTCACTACGATGCTCTTTGCGTGACGGCAATTCTAAGCTGTTCCCTTGCCAAGATTGAGGGGCCCGTGGCTCAATAATAACAGCCGCACAGGTCGATCGATCAGGTTAAGCTACGCTTGCCGCGGTTGGTCTATTGATGGGTGACCATCTTTACATACCGAGACCCCTCCGTGCCTCGGAAAGCACGTTGGTCCCGGCTGTCATTCGTGGATCTTTGACAGTCGTTACGGGTAGTCAGAAGCCCGAAAGTCTGATAACCAGTCTTACCAAGGGGTGTCGTATTACCCAGTAACTGGGTTGTGGAGGTCAGATACGCCGTCGCTCCATGTAAAATACTGGAATTCAGCTGCATCCGGTTAGACTGGAAGCCGACCCCAACATAGTTGAGAAAAGCCTAGGCAGATGATAATGATGTTCTCTTGCCGAGATTCTAAGGGTTACGAAGTTCTTAAATTTTCAAAACCAACATCTTTTAAATGAACATATCATAACATCACGCATTGTATCTGTTCCCGAAGAGTTATGCAGAGATTACTCCGAGCTGCTACTGAGAAATTCAAGATGGAAAAACCCAATAACACTACCCGATCTGGGAATTGAACCCAGGGCAGGTCAGCAGTAGCGCTTGCGGTCACTAGACCAACGAGGCTGTCCACAAATATTAAAAAGGCTTAAAAATTCCCTCTTCGAACAATTTAATACAAAACATCAAAACTTTCCTCATCCGCTCATACCTACTTATATTGAGAAGTTTACAGGTTTAAACTCACAAAGTCGCAACGTAACCCAGCGTACTCGTATAGGAGGCGACAGCGTTAACATGCGTGCAACAACGAGAATTTATTTCCCAAATAAACGATCATGATCTGCTTAGCTCTTTTCCCAAGTATGTTAGTTTCGGCTTTCAGTATAACCGAATGCAGCTGATTACCCAGTATTTTTCATGGAGCGACTGCCTATCTGACTACCACAACCCAGCAGCTGTGTAGCATGATACCCCTTGTAAGACTGGTTGTCAGACTTTTGGGCTTCTGAGTACCCGTGATGATAGTCAAAGATCTACGAATGACAGTCGGGACCAACCGCTTAACATGTTTTCCGAGGCACGGAGAGGTCTCGATTTGTAATGGATCGTCTTGGTATCCTACCCACGAACCGACCGCGACCAGCGTAGCTTAATCTTAGGTCGAACCTTGTGGCAGTTAAAATTAAAAGCCACGAGCCCCTCCTACTACAAACGAAGAAGTGGGATGTGAAAACTACTGAAAAGTTTAGATGAGAGTGCTCTTGGCGCCTGAAAACGTTTGGTGGGCGTTGACCAAACTTCAGCGGCTTCTCGCCATTCAACATGGATACTTGGCAATCCGTCAACACGCTCTATCACACTAATATTATAAAGGCGAAAGTTTGTGTGTGTGTGTTTATATGTTTGTTACTTCTTCACGCTAACTTTTGCTATGGGACCAAACCAGAAATCGCGAAAAAAAATCAGCTGTTCCCTACATTTCGACGAGTTGATGAACATAAATGTAGGGAACAAGTGATTTTTTTTTCGGGATTTCAGGTTTGGTCCCATAGTAAAAGTTGTTAATAATGACCTCGTATGAGGTTGTTGTGTTTTTCAAATAACCCTTATTTAAAATTCATCTATGTCAATGTGTATATAAAATCCGGAGATAATCCTGGTCAGGTCATTTGACGACCATGTAGATTGATGTCATAAATGGTCTTTTGAGGAAAGTACCACATAGATTTGAGTAGACCTGTCCAGTCAGTGCACGCATTTGTCAATGTCAATCTTATCATCCATCACTACTTACACAAGAAGAATAATAATAAAAAAAACTACTTATTTTTATCCAGTGAATGACAACAAAAAAATTAACCCTTCAATCTCCACGTGCCACCCATCAACGATATAACAACCCTTTACACCCCGATTGACTTTCCCCTATCGCTGGCTGCATCTCCGCATCGTGACGTCATGCCCTACATAGCCTGTGCGGGTCAAATGAGTTGCAGCCCGGTATTTGGGTTACTGTAAGGTCGAAATCTGTGCCTTTCTGTAACGATGAAAGTTCCCAACTTTCGCTCGAGTATTTTTGGAGGGTAGTTTTTGTTTGGGTGCATTTGTGTGATGAGAAAATGTTTGTAAATATCTAGGTAAGTATTCCAGGTTTTTTTTTTACTTTATTATTAACGGTTTCGGTATTAGAAAATACTTCATTCACCACACCAGGAGATTCTATTTTTGAAAACTTTATCCAGATTGCTATGGCGAATAATTTTTGTTTTGGGCAGTGTTATAAAAGAATTAGCGTCATTTTCCTGATGTCATAAACAAGACCTAACCTGTCCTCCTCAATAACATTCTATTTTTATTGCAATTTTCTTTTTCATGTCGATGGTACTTATGTTTTTATTTAAAGCTTTATTAGTCCAAATTGTTTCTGTATTTGATGAGCATAGACAATCACACAATCACCAATAATTAAGAATCATACACAATCATCAAGAATCAGTCAGTGTAACTATCATCCCTTGCCAGTGATAAACGCCCTTCATAAGTATGATCCCAAAAATGATACAATATTTTTCACCCGCAATTAGCATAATATTATCATCCATCCATTCACATCTTGGCTTATAAAACAGCCCGTTTTCATCCTCATTTATCACTTTTATTTCAACGGCACGGCGGCTTTTATTGCAGATTCCTTTGTGGCAGGCGCTACGAATATTTTGAAAGAAACATTCATAATGATCATATTGATCATAGTGGCTAAAGGAAAACTGTTGATTTCATTTTTCCTTTAAATCTTCTTTAGGAATTTATTTTTTAGTGCTGTTTTGTTTCACCCCCTTGAATCTATGCGGGTAAGTGATAAAATGCGGTGAAAAAGTCTGTACCTATTTTCGCCAGCTTAGAAAATTTCATTTCAGCATTATTTTTCTACATCAGCAGTGTTCTTTGTCTTACCAAGGGGTATCGTATTACCCAGTAACTGGGTTGTAGAGGTCCAGATAAGCAGTCGCTCCATGTAAAATACTGGTATTCAGCTGCAGCTGGTTAGATTGGAAGCCAATTTCAAAATAGTTGTGAAAAGGCTAGGCAGATTAATTTACTGTCCTTTGCCTACATAGGCTTTATACTTTTCTATGACTTCAGAAAAAAGACCCATTCAACAATTAGACACGACTTGAAAGTCGCCTTTTTGCAAGTTCTACTCAATTTCGTAACTTGCTAAATAGTAGGAGTGGGTTGTAACAGGCAAAATCGCATATCTGTTCCGCCAGTTCCTGTTCCACGTAATTAAGAGTTCCAAAAACCTGTTACAAAAAAACAGGCTGTTATTTTATACTATGTGGGAAAAAAATATTGTGTGTTCTCTGTTACCACAGCTGATACACGTAGTAGGTACTTCTCTTTCTAACTAAGGTAGGTAAGGTAAGGAAAGAGCTTGTGACGGACGATGTAACAGGGTGTCACAGTGTATCAGTAACATTTTTTATCATATTCTAGCGAAGGTAACTGTCATACTCGTAAGTATGAATAGAGAACAGCTTGTGACTGGATGGATTCTGTTATCTCGTCGTGGAACAGAAGCTGTTTTTTTTTCAGTTTGTTTGTCACAGTTATCTTGTCATACCTGTAATATTTAGCTGTTATGATGTGCGCCTCACTCCTACTAAATAGTGAAATAAGTTGCTATCCAAGGCAGGATTATTTTATACCTACCTATAGGTTTTTAATTTTGAAAGCACAAATCTTTTTTACAATTTCTTCCCTTTTGTGGGCACAAAGCAATCTATTTTCCCATAGCTCATGTCGTGGTTTAAGGATTAGCACGTCAGCGAATTTGGTGGCGGAGCTGACTACCCAGTTACGCAAGTAAGACTTCAGAATTCGCTTCTCAATTAAAATAGCATTGAGAAGCTGGTTTTTTGGTACAGATCGCTGTAGGTTTGTCTACGGAAAGAAACAATACAATACAAAAAAACAGTACAATATTTTTACCTGTCTCTATGTGTGAGCGCTTATTACGGGGCTATTTTACCCGCACCGAATCGGCACCGACTTGTATTTACCGGGAACCTGCGTCTTTAT
Organism: Luperina testacea; assembly: GCA_927399505.1. Taxonomy (NCBI): domain Eukaryota; kingdom Metazoa; phylum Arthropoda; class Insecta; order Lepidoptera; family Noctuidae; genus Luperina; species Luperina testacea. The sequence goes on along the minus strand of OV656770.1, from coordinate 16,473,916 downwards.
GCAAGTACCCTAAGTATTGCCACACGTGAAAAACTTTTAAAATCGATAAGACTTCCTTTACACTGCCCATAAACACCTTATTTCACTCCAACCTACAAGAGTTTTATACCTTGGCATAGGAACGCTCTCAGACCGCTAGTTGAGTGGAAGAAACAGCCACACAAGCCATTCTTTCAACTAGCCTTTACACTGCAAAGTCTTTGACTTAAGAAACCTTGTATTTGCGAGTTTTCTTTTAAAGAAACGTGTGCAAGGTTTGCGCGAGCTTTTGCGAATTTGTTTCAACTTCAATCCAAACACAAAAAATAAACTAATAGCTGAGCTCGCGAGCGAATGTTCGGTTTGCGAATGAATGTTCGTTGGTAGTTACCATCCCTTAAATTCATCCTTGTATTTAGGCGGGTTTTGTTGGTTTGTGGTTGATCTTGTTTGTATGTCAGTTTCAAAAAAAAAAAACAATGTCTTTCGGTTAACCTCTTTACTAAAAATTATGTCGGAGAAGTTAGCTCTCAGTCTAACCAGTGGGGTAACTGCTTAACTCACTAACAGTAGTAGGTACTAGTATTTTAGTATGTTGCTTGTAGAATAATCTGACAAAAAAATCAGAATGATTGACAAATAAAATAACGATTTATTAGCTAGCCAGTTTATGATTACATACATTATATAGGGGAGGTCAGCTCAAAGCGGCCACCTTAACTTTAAATTAAGAAAAAACCTATAAAACGATTCATTTTTGAAAATAATTTTGTACTAATAGGTAGAGAATTTATTTAATTTTAGTAATTTGCAATTTAAATTTCGCGCATATTTAAATATAAGCCTTAGATTTGTAGATTACAAAAACTTGTCAAAAAATCGCTTTGCCCGAGGGGTCGCCCAAAGCGGCCATGGTGGTAAGGGCATAGAGGCCACCCCAAAAATTCTTCGGAAAAGTTTATTTTTTGTTGAAATATACCGTGCTAGACAAAATAAAAACCGAAAAAAAATATATATTAAAAACATTATTTATTATTATTAAACATATTTTTAATAAAATAATCAACATTTTCTACCCGTTTTAATCACAATCAGTCTTAAAAGTAATTTGACTTAAATTTAATGTTATTATAATTAGGTATTTAGTTTGAAAACTTCTCAACTAATAGGAACTTAGAATCAGATTCAGTTTTTGTTAATATTTATAAATTTTATTAATCAACAGTCAGTAATCTTACTTTAAGTCTTCCAACAGTCTTAAAATATTGAAATAATTCTTAAAAGGATGTGGAATGTGATTTGCTTTACATTATTGAAATACAAGCTGCAGAAAATCTTCCTTTGTAAGTCCAAAAAAGAGGTTGTCCATATGAAACATGTACTCTAGGAGCTCTTCTTCTTGCTCTGGGGTAAATACTGTTGTAAATCTGCCAAGTTTCTTCATGGCAGATCCTGTTTGCACGTGTCTTCTGAGATTTGTACGAGGGATACCGTATTTTATCGCGATAAATTTAACTGAGCCGCGCTTTTCATTTATATCTTCGATTGCTCGGGCCATCGTAACTTCATCCCAAGACGCCTGGGTAGTTTTACGTTTGTAATTGTTGACCATCTAAACAAAATAACTGAGCATTATCAATCGAATCACAATATGTTAATAAGGGCAAAGCGGTCACCTGGCCACTTTGCCCGAGCCGCTTTGCCTTTATCGCCCATTTTGTTATAAAAATTAACTACTCCCACATTATTTATTAAATTTTGGAGCTAATACTAAAGAAACAAAGCCAAATAGACAAGTAACAATACACGTGTAATGCAAGCATTTAAACTTAAACAGGTTTGACCAAAACAGGTTAAACTTACCTTGTATTATTTTAACAAAAGACGCGAAAACGTATTTTTCGTCACTAAGAGCCACCCGCTCGATCCCACCGCTACCGAATGACTGATCGGTATGGGGCGGGAGGTTTATTACGAGTGCAGAATGGCAACGTCGCGCTATCACTTCAAATATCCGAAAAATGAATCGTGGCCGCTTTGCCTTCTATGGCCGCTTTGAGCTGACTTCCCCTACGCATTATTTTCTCGTAAACTTCAGATTTTTCTTGCGTGAATTTTACGGCGAATCTTTATTATGTTTACAATGATTATTATTGTTTGAGTGCCTACCCTACTTAAAAAGCTATAAAATACTATTCTTAAAACTCACTTGAAATAAAAATTTACCGTACCCAAATTCTAACACCGTAAGCTTAAAAGAACCTATTTCACGCATTTTTCTTTCTTTAATATAACAAAATCTGGCGGCTCTATAGATACATAGCTCCTATGGTTGTGAAATGGCTATTCTAAACAAAAAAAAAATTGAATACACGGACAATTTAAGTTGGTAGTAAATTTTCCTTGACTTATGAAGATCGTGACACCGCACAGCGCAGTGCTTGCATTTGAATAAGTTCACTCAGAATAGAACGTAAACTCAATTAGCTTTAAGAAAAGACCCTATTGAGCGGTACTGACAGAGTCAAAGTGCATATCTCTCTGGTTTTCTAACAAAGAAAAGTGCATATCTCTCTGGTTTTCTAACAAAGACATAAGATGGAGCCATTAGAGATGCGATACAACCGTGAAAGATTGAATTTGTGTAGAAACCTTTTTTAACCGACTTCAAAAAAGAGGAGGATATCAATTCGGATATTTAATATTTTTAGATTTTATCTTCTAACTAGATCCGACAGACGCTGTCTTGCCCTTGAATCGTGAGTGAGTCTCGAGTTCATGACAAAAATCCCATAGTAAAAAGGAACGTTCAGATTTCGAATTTGAAAGTTGTCCGGGATCATTTTCCAATTTTGCGTTCCATAAAAACATAATTCGGACTATTAGAGATACTTTAAAACAAAAAATAGCCAAATCGGTCCAGCCGTTCTCAAGTGATGCGCTTACCAATGAACAGCATAGATGAAAAGTGTACCTAGCTAGCTCTAAAGAGCTACAATGTACAGACGCCAGCACATCAAGCTACTAAAATCTGTTAAATTTCTTTAATAGTTTTTCATCTTTATCGCTACAGGATAAAGTTCAAGGCTGATTGGGAAAATTTGATAGTTTCGGGTAGCTTGGGTAGGTGCTGACGTACATCACAACGGAATTCAGAACCAAAGAATCTAAAACATAATAATAAAAAAACATTAATTCAATGACATACAACGTACAGCCTAAAGCTCTAGATCTAAAAGCTTATAATTTAGCACAAGAGTTCCTTCTTATATAACGAAAGCGAGCATTAACCAAAGGTTTTTGAAAATTCACCCTCTAAAGGGGTATTTTATAAGGGATGAAGGTTTGAATGGAAGTTCATCATTTTTGCCCATGACAATGCCACCGGGCACGTGGTTTGTCTATAGATAAATGAAGTTAATGTGATTATCAACAATTTCGAGACAGCCCAGAAGTCACAGCTATCCATTGAGCAGCTTTCCGAAAAAATAACGTTACTGTTACTATGCCGTCATAGAGGCATTGGTAAAGCAGAGTAATGCTTGTTCACGTAAAAGATCACTTACATACATACATAAACTCTTTCCCTCTTTCCATGGTTGGTAGGCACTATGCTAGGATCCTTACGTCGGGTGTGTACTACACGCAACCAGCCTGCGTCTGTAACTAGCACTTTGCGTAACACACTATCTCAATTTGAATAATTTTGAAGGATGTTGCTAATCCATTGCTTTATATGCTTGAGATATTTGTCTGCTCAACAACGTAAATAACGCAATGTATGCTGTTGAACTGTCAAAATGAAACCCATTGCTACTGATAGTGTTTTACTGAATTACCCCGCCGATGTATAAACGTAAACGAAGTAAAATACCACTTGCAACACAAGCAATTACTTACTCTAACCCAAAACAAACCATCAAAACATGTTGACATCATTGATATATAAAAAAGGTTTTTTATATATCAATGGTTGACATCGTAAAGTGACATGAAGACAAGAGACAAGCCACTTTCACAAACTTTTTAACAAGCTGTACGATAACATTTTCTTTTTCAACGCCGTTCATTTTATCGCTCACTTCCAGGCCCACGGTAACACGACTGAGGTTCATCGACCATTGCTATGAATATGAATTTTTTTAAGAAGTGACGCCCTTATTGCATTTTACTGTCTCTGGGCGTATGAAACGTTCAACGCAGTCAGGATTGTGTCATCGCTGGCGGTAACGCAACCCACTTTATCGCCGAAAAAAAAAATACATAAGATATGGAACCAGGCGTCAATTTTCGGATATCCATGAGAGTAAATTGTTATGTGGAAATATTTAGGTAAGTAGTTTTAATTCCGCAATAATTTGAGCTTCAATTCACAATGCAGCACCACCCTCCCGTCCGACTGCGCGTCTGCATCTGATGCGTGCACAAAGTGCATTCAATGAATCCGCTTCTATACGCGTTTCTAATTTTATTACCTTACATTGTATGGCGATAGGTAAACGGGATAAAGATCTTGAATATCTGTGTTGGTAAGCTTAAATTTTGATATACTTTAGTTTCTATTCTAAGTATTTCATCCAATATTAAGGGTTTAAGCAGGATGAAGCAACCAATATAATCATAACCACGTAAACTTTGTATTATCTTCCGAAAGAGAACATATGAACGAAACAGCAGGTGATAAACGTATTGAACGAACAAAATGGTAGAAGCATAATAACCCTTAAAAACATAGGTCAAAACAATCCACTACAAAATCATGACAAATAATCCACGAAGACAGCATTTACATCGCATACGTTTCGCCGTTATAATATTCTCATGGAAATTCAAGCATATCGCATCGAACAGAATTCACAAATTGCTGCGGTTTCCAACTTTTCACAACTTCATGCTTCTTTATATTCCTCGCGAATTCTTCACTCGTATGAAAACTTGGTCACGATTCTGGCACCTACAAAACTTTACAATAAAATGAGGGAAATAAAACTTTCAAGAGTCACTTGACGACTTCTATAGCTAACTATGCTTCATCAGTAATGAAGTTGTAGTACAAAAAGGTCGCAGTGGAAAGACAATATAATAAGAACTTCTTGTCTTGTCTGGTGCTTTCAACTTTACAGAACAAGCAGTTACTAAATAAAATCATATGCTATATCTATTGATATATATAAATCAATGGCTATATAACAGTGTTTGGGACGTCCCAGCTTCGAATCTAATCTGCAATCTAACCTATAAATACTAAATAAGCTTTCTAAATTTGGTGATGTCTGTCTGTAGGATGGGATGCAGCGGAGACAGTCTTTTTCCATTCAAATCAGTTTTCCGCCCTTTTCCATCCTCCTACAGTTGCAGGATGGATTTTTAATTGAAACGTCAATTCTGCTTTGAAACTTTCTGAACTTTTTTGTTTTTAGCCCCTGCATCTTTGGATACGAACATTCTAGGGTTGAATAACCTGTCTCTAGACGGATGCACAAGACCACCAAATCACTAATTCAAAGGCCAGATTGCTAAACCGCAACCAACGAAGCTGTAAGATCAGTCCAACGACATTTAATACTAAAGCAGCAGAGCGAGGCACACACAATACTATCAAACAGAAATAGTTCTATACAGGAAAAGGTTGTTGCACTTTCTACAGCAGGTACTGGTAACAATAAAAGTGTTTATTGCGGGTAATCTGAGATGACGTGCGTGCTTTCAAATGCTGGAGTAACTGCGGTTGCAGCTAACCACAAAACATTCATTGTGAATTCAAACATTTTGCGGGACATTTAATTCGTGGGCGGGGGTCTATTTCTCTGGTGGAAGATTGCGGTTGCAAGTGCCCGATGCTCTTGCAGAAAAACGTGGAAGATTTGTTCACGCGTAACAAATGTGACAATAACGGTTTTTTTTTTAAAGCATTTACCATGTGAAGTGTTCTTTATTATAAGTTAGTCTGATATATGGTATCCAGTAAATTTTTTAGAAGCGCCTTAGAAGCATGCACGAACCTAAAAAAAATATCAAGAGGTACTTATAATAAAAAGAAAAGTCCTGACTCGTTCTCTCATACACTGACTCACGCCCAACCTAAACCCTTGGACCTAGAAAGCATAGCGATCCCCTTTATAATGTAGACCAGCAATGAGGCCGATTTTTCGAAATTTCCACGAGATAGACATACAATGCGTGCCACGAAAGATGAGACTTGACCCCGCCTCCCCCGCTCTTCCCGCCGCCCCTATGACGTCCGGTCCCGTCCCGCACTCAGACCTCATACCGCTAAAGATACCTAAAATCGTGTACTGCGCATGTCAAACCACGTGGTGTGTCAAGTCTCATCTTTCGTGGCACGCATTGTACAATGCAGCGGGGTAATTGCGTAATACAGCTGTAGGGATGGCTTTCATTTTGACAGTTCAACATCATTCATTGCGTTATTTACGTTGTTGAGCAGACACATTTTTCGAACATATCAAGCAATGGATTCGCAAATCCTTCAAAATGATTCAGATTGTAATTGATAATGTTTTACTCAATTAGGGTGCTGCTGGTATCTAATTAATAGTCATAAGTAATTTGACTCGTGTGTGTTTTTGAGAAAGCTATTTACTTGTTTTCCTGTACCTATCCCAAAAACGACTTTTATCTACTTTCATGTCGTAAAATTCTAATTATAAAATTTTAAACGAGTTTATATTGACATACTTTATAAACACAATACCGAAATAGAAAAAAAAAATTTCATTATAACACTATTTCTCGAACAAAATAATGTTATAAAGTAATTTTTTTTCCATTACGATACAGGTTAACCAAGAAGTTAAATCACGAAGGAGAATGCATAACTTTTTTTAATCGAACTCGTTAAGCCCCATCCACATGCTTGACAAACAATGGCAAACAGCCAACAGCAAACACGGACATGTGGATGGGTGTTTGTCGTTGTTTGCCTGTTTGTGTTTGTGTTGGGCAGTGTTCGGCATCGGTGTCGGTTTTTCTTGCCAGATCAAAGGATGTTTGGCACTTTGTTTGCTGTTTGCGGTGTTTGTGACAAACAGCCAGCGTGTGGATGGGGCTTTACATATATACGGGAGCGTGAAGTTTTGTTGTGTAAATTTTACTTATCTGTGGTTGCGCTAAAGTGCGGTGAAGAGCTGGGTTTTTGGCGCCATTTTTACGTTTTTTCTGAATTTAGTGTTTTATTCTATTATTGCTTAAAAATGTCTGATACCAGTGAATGTGAAGGAAATTTGACTCCGCCCGATATTTTAGATGCGGCGACGGAAATGACTCATACAAAACTTCAATAATTATCAGAAGCAGTAAAGTATGTCTTACTTTTTGAACTTTGATCTTTTATTTAGTATATTCAATCTCAATGTATGAAAGTAGATAAAAAGTTGTATAAAACTGCACATAATAAGGTATTAAACACTCGTGTGATACTATTACAAACCTCGCTCCGCTCGGTTTGTAAACACACACTCGTGTTTAATACCCCTCATTATGCAACAGTTTTATAAACTACTATTTGCCAACTTTTCTAATACACTACTCCTCAAAGTCAAAACTTTTGATTTGTTCGACTCCTGCACCTGAGTGATGGTCTCTAAGAAGCAATAGTCTCTCGTATTTCATAGCTTTCAGTTCCTTTTGCTCTAACGCAATTTTCGATATTGTTACAAAGTTGCTTCTTGCCAAGTTAAAGCTGGAAGTCTACCAAGATTAAGGAAATTTCTGTCTGGAATTTTTTTTTCTGTCTTGCTTAGTTATGATCTTTAGTACCTTTTTCTTTTGAGTTTTTGACTGTATGCTGCCATGGTTCACGTTGTCTGTAGGTTCAGAAAATTTTTATTAGTGCTCTTGTGTCTCTATGCCGTTGGCGCGTCGCCGCTCGTGTGTATGAGCACTTAGCGTGATTTTAATTGATTTAAGGATTTAAGTTTACGATGTTTCGCCATTGTTACAAGAACCATATTTCCATGCGGAGGTGCTTTATTTTGTAATTAATTACGAAACATTGTAAGAGTATTATATTTTTTATTACATTATTACAGCTAGGTACGTTGGACTGGTAAGGAGCAATTAATGATAAAGGCTCGTACACACAGGTGCGACGCGACACGCGACACGCGACACAAAGGCACCGCAAGTCGCGCGACGAGCGGTGCCTTTGTGTCGCGTCGCGCCTGTGTGTACGAGCCTTAATTGTCAGACACTACGTAGACATTTTTCACACAGAAAAAACACCCACTGTCTACATTTTTACCCTAACAAAGACGATTAATATACCAAAACGGTAAACAAACAAACGAAATAGGTATATCATTATAATCTGTCAGTGCTAGTTCCTACCCCACCAAATAAACTAATGTCGAAACTCCGGAGAGAGGCTAATACAAACTAATATCAAGCTATTACAAGTATTAATAGCTCGATGTGCATTCAGGTGCGCTGCAACAGAACTAGGTTACCTTAGCTCAGTGTTGCTAACACTATCCAACTAAAAAACAGCAAATCAACCATTAAAAACTGGCCAAGTGCGAGTCGGACTCGCACACGAAGGGTTCCGTACCACAAGGCGAAAACGCCGAAAAAAATACGTTTGGCGTATGGGAGCCCCCCCAAAAATTTATTTTATTCCGTTTTTAGTATTTGTTGTTATAGCGGCAACAGAAATACATTATCTGTGAAAATTTCAACTGTCTAGCTCTCGCGGTTCATGAGATACAGCCTGGTGACAGACGGACAGTGGAGCCTTAGTAATAGGGTCCCGTTTTTACCCTTTGGGTACGGATCCCTAAAAAAGTGTCGGGTGACCCCCGTCAAGAACCAAGTTCCTTACTCTATTCGCACGCACACATACTCATATATAATAGAGCGAGAAAGAAAAAGTCGCATAACGCTTTATCGTTACGTGACGATTTCTACCAGTCAACTACTACCCCATGCCGCGTCTTCCAAAACAGCAGAAAATAGTAAAAAGTAATTTCAGAACAGTAATTCTAATAAGACTGAAAATGCATACCATCGGCACAAGACTTACATTTTTAAATTTTGGGTGAAACACCAGAATCGGTAGACGCTAGACCTTGTTTGTATCTACACGAAAGGCAAGAAACAAGCATTTTGGATTTTTGTTTCAGACGGCACCTTTTTTTTTTCTGGATGGGAAATCGTCAAATAACTCTTCCCGCTCTGAGTGGAGCGGAGTGTCAGACTCTTACTGACTAAAACCCACCCGTGTTCCTTCCTTAGCCCTTTATGTTCCGGGCCAGCGGTAACCCTTTCGGACAATCCCGCTGACCCGTCGCCAGACGGCGCCTAAAGTACAAAAACCAGTAGAAATAAGGACTAAAACAGAAAACTGCGGGGAAATTGCCTAACACACTAAGTATCAGTAGTTAATGACTTTCATTTGGGCAAGAACATTCATTGCGTTATTTAAGTTGTTGAGCAGATCAATTTTTGAAACATATGAAGCAATGGTTTAGCCAATATCCTACAAAATTATTCAGATTGTGATTTGGAAGTGTCAAGACTCAAAGCATTTATTTCAATTAAACCTTGTACAGGCACTTTTGAATTGTCAAAATTTAAATAGTCTGTCAGTTAGTTAGAAAGTTGAAGTTAGTTGCCCATTTCAAAACGTAGATCTCTATGGAGAAGAACGGGCAAGAAACTCCATGGACACTCTTTTAAATCAAGATATTACAAAAACCTGGGTACATTTTATTGTTGCTTCTATATGTGAGAACAATGTTACGCAATTACTATTAGGGTGCTGGAAGGCCATTGAAAAAAGGATAGATCTACTGTTACAGTAAGGTTAACAGTAGGGTTGGCAACACTACCTTAGCTCACTAATCTCATATAAGCAGTGACAAGGAAATGCGCTGACAGGCTGACATAATGGCTTTACCTATATAATGACGTCACAAGTCGGTGTATCTCATTACTGCCCGTTATGGAAGCCCGAGCGATGCATGCTTATTATGAGCTGGCTTCTGTAATATGCATTTGTTGGTTCGTTTCTATGCTGATTAGTAGGTAATCCCTCGGTGAACATTATGTAGGCCAGTAGTTGAAAACTGCTGGTCGATTCTGTAAAAATCTCATCGTGAAAACTTAGTTGAAGTCGATATCCGTGGTTGAAGTGAGTTTGTTTTTGCTAGGAATTGACACTATTGACAGCTCACTCTACGCTCACTTCACCTAAGTGTTCACGGTGAGATGGTTACAGAATCGCACTGCTGTTAGTGTCCGTTTCGATATTTTGGTTTCCTCAGTAACGTTTAATCTAACCATATAGCATAGCCAGTCTATAATGTTTCCACTGCTGGGACACAAGCCTCCTCTCGGTGAGAGAGGGTGGGCTGTAAATGCTGTACAGTACCTACCCGGCGATAAATATTGCACATCGACCTTTGGAAAGAGACAATCGGCTAATTTCGGCTTCGTAGAGCGTTATCTCTGTCGCACGAAATACAAACAGTCCGGTATCTATTAGGAGCTGTTAAAACAATTATGATTTGCTTCTTTTGATAATTATTTTTATTTATATTTTTATATTATATAAAGCTCGATTACCACTCACTGACTCACTGACATAATTGTTCTCCCAGATGGTGAAGGGGGAGGTGGGTATATTTTTACAGATTCGTATAGAAGTAACTCTCACGAGTATGGGAAAAATCCCAAACCTCCCCTTTTCCACCCCACTCTCCCCCCTCCCTATCGTATCTCGGAAACTAAGAGTCCCGTGTTTTGTTGTTTTACGGATTCGTATAGAGGAGGCTCGGAAAAGTAAAATCCATTTTTCAAAGTTGCCCCCTTGCCCCCCTTCTCCCCCCCCCTCTAGGTAGATCTCGGAAGTTAAGAGACTTGGAACATTTTTTTTTTCAGATTCATATCAAGGGCCCCAGAGTTGGTCAAAATCATTTTTCAAAACTCCCCCCTCTCCCCCCTTCGCCCCTCCCCCCATCGTATCTCGGAAATTAAGAAACCTGGGTTTTGTTTTTTTACGGATTCGTATAGAGGAGGCTCGGAAAAGTAAAATCCATTTTTCAAAGTTGCCCCCCTTGCCCCTCTTCTCCCCCCCTCTAGGTAGATCTCGGAAGTTAAGAGACTTGGAAATTTTTTTTTTTCAGATTCATATCAAGGGGCCCAGAGTTGGTCAAAATCATTTTTCAAAACTCCCCCCTCTCCCCCCCTTCACCCCTCCCCCCATCGTATCTCGGAAACTAAGAGTCCCGTGTTTTGTTGTTTTACGGATTCGTATAGAGGAGGCTCGGAAAAGTAAAATCCATTTTTCAAAGTTGCCCCCTTGCCCCCCTTCTCCCCCCCTCTAGGTAGATCTCGGAAGTTGAGAGACTTGGAACATTTTTTTTTTCAGTTTCATATCAAGGGGCCCAGAGTTGGTCAAAATCATTTTTCAAAACTCCCCCCTCTCCCCCCCTTCACCCCTCCCCCCATCGTAAGAAATACTCCTCAAAAACACGACCCCGCGAGCTGCTTGCAGCTCGCGCAACGCCCAAATACTAGTTCTTTGTATAAAATCGATAGGATCGAATAGGTCGATGTGCAATATTTATCGCCGGGTACTGCAATTCACCACGCGGTCCCAGTGCGAGTTGGTAGATGTAACATGTCTTTGAATTCTCGGTTCTAGGACATGCCGGTTTCCTCACGATGATTTCCTTCACCGTTTTTCAGAGCAGTGGTGATGAAATAATTTACACAAAGTAAAACGTCTGTTAGGGTTCGAAACTACGACCTCCAGCTTGTAAATCGCGGCCCTTACCACTGGGTCACCACTCTGCTCCGCTTACTCTATCATAGTTTTATTGATTAACTAGCAGCGCCTCGCGGTTTCACCCGCGTAAGTTTCGATCCCGTGGGAATATCGGGATATAAAGTATCCTGTGTTAATCCAGGAAATGGTCTATCTATGTGCCAATTTTCATCCAAATCTGTTCAACGGTTTACGCGTGATTGAGTAACAAACAAGCAAACATCTTCACAGGCTTTCACATTTATAATATTAGTAGGATTTTAAGTTTCTGTTCGACAAAGGTGGCAAAGACAGTTTCTCCTAAAAGTGCCTCCTTGCTGCTGACATGCAGTACACCAATATTCTGCAGTAGATTCGTGCAGACGTGCAACATTATCATCTAAGTTTACCTATAAGTCATTTGGCAGAAATACTACTTAGGTACTAAAAACAAAAACACTACATACTAAATACTGTTTTGTAGGAGTTATTTACTCGTTCTCCTACTTCGAAAATTCTTCTGAAGTATGCCTATCCTTGACACCTATTTAATTTAGGAATATTATAGACAGCTTTGATTCGCTTCCACTGGATGCGAGAAGCACAGAATCGGTGGAAGTGGCGGTGCTTGGGGAGGCCTCTGTCTAGCAGTAGACGTCTTTCGGCTGAGATAATGATAGACAACTTGAATGTCTGCATGCCAAAGCCAAAAACAAGCAAGGAATATTCTGTTTTTAATTTCTGTCAAGATTTCATAAAATTTTATTTAAAAAAACCTGTGGGTGGAAGCCCTATTCCTAGCAGTGTCAAAGTCTGATAACAGCAAGAGTCACGTGGTACCTACCAGTAGCGAAGGGTCAATTTTTTTTAAGAGGTAAGCCGTAGTAGATATCTTTAATATGATTATATTATAGGTCTATATGTAGAATACTGACTGTGCCATTTTTTAAAGGGAAGCCAGTAGGAATCGAGTTATATGGAAGTTATCCATAACTTCCATATAACTCGATTCCTACTGGCTCCAAAGTTCCAACTTTCGCCCCTGGTACAGACGCCAGCACATCAAGCTACCCGAAACTGTCAAATTTTCCCAATCAACTTTGAACCTTATGCTTTAGCGATAAAGTTGAAAATCTATTAAAGACATTTGACAGATTGTAGTAACTTGATGTGCTGGCGTCTGTACCTACCTACACAATGCAATATACCGACGACCAACTTCAGGAGTAAACGCGCGTATCATTTTACTTCAGATTCAGACCGTGCGGCGAATAAATTGAACAAAGGATCTAACTTTACCGATTTAGGCCCAAGTTTAGTCTGTGGCTTTGTTGGCTACGTCCTGTCTAGTTAAATGGATGATAGTGGTATGTTACTAGACAATATAGATTTAATTTGATGAGGATCTTCTTGTAAATATACCTATTCGTCTAAAAGGCATCAAGACTGCTCTCTGTAGGTCACTCTGTTGGACCTTTGTGTCTCGTGTAACAAAGGTACGGACAATCAATAAAATTCTTCTCTAGTATCGGTATGCTGGCTGGGTGGGTATACAAGGTCAAATTAAATTCGCTAGAGAGACTCCGCAGACGAGATCGCGAAATGCTTAACGATATCCATACATAGCATACATGATTAAAACAAAACAAAAATTGATGTTTTTTTCGGGGTCAACTACCGGTAGCTACTTAAATTACGACTTGAAGGAAAAAAAGGTTTTTTATTTGTTTTAAAATCGTGTTTATCGATTGATACCCTGATGGGTAAAATTTAGCTAACTAATTTAATTTGACCTTTGTAAACAGAAGTATGAAAATAGCTCATGTCATAATATATTCGCCAGTTGTACTTTGCTAGATTCTCAGCCAACTGGTCAGATCAGACCACGGTCTGTCGTTTAAACTCAAACTCAAAGCATTTATTTCAATTAAACCATTTACAGGCACTTTTGAATTGTCAAGAAGTCGGTCAGTCAGAAAATATGAAAAATTTACTTATAGGTACAGATATGAAATTCTTTTTTCTAACCAGTTTTTCATGGGTAAGTTTTAATTTTAAACTTAAAGTCATTGAGGAAATTGCTGCAACGAACCATGAACTCTATTTTGACGAAAATAATCAAGATCATCTGGAAAATAAATGACGATAGTAGGTAGGTATCTAAAAAATATTTATTTCTGGAAGTAGGTTGATACAAATAAGTACTTACTTTTGAAAATTGAAGGTAATCCTTCAAAAAAATTATTTTAGTACCTAGCACGTTTCGACTACCAACCTTATTTTTTTTTTGTTAGAGCGGCTAAATAAAGCTCAAAACGACAAGTTTTATTTATTAAAACAAGATTCGAATGAAATCGTCCAGTGTGTTGAGGTCACAATAATTCAATACTTTATCTAAAGCGTTTCAACAAATATTCATGCTTTTTGCGCGCATTTAGTGTTGTTGGCAAGGCCCCAGCTTTTCCTAAACGTTGTGTAGGTACCTAACTATCTACTACCGATACAGCTACAGCTGAAAGGTTACAAATTCGCGCTAGGTACCTGGTTTTTTATCAGAAACTGCTTCATAATAATATTAATTGATAGTCCCCGCGTGTTCTTTGATGTCATTCTTTGTGGACGAAATAATCCTTTGACCATTAAGTAATTTGCTAGGTAATTTGCTTAGTAAAGGGGTTTGTTCAAAAGAAAGCGGGTTTCGCAAACGGGAGGGTCGGACGGGACGTAATGCAATGCAAGGCGCGCGCGCGGTAGGTACCAGTCCGACTAGTTGCTCGCTCCGCCCCGCGCTCCCCTCGCGAACAGCTGACAGCTCCGACAACAAAGAACATCAACCCAACCCACACTAACATAACACGCTACGTACAATCACGATACATTTTTATTATTTTCAACCGTACACGCGACTGTATTGATTGAAACCCTTCAACTACGCCAATAATTATAACGGTTATCACTCGATATTGTAGGAAACAACACCAAATTGGTTAATTTTTGAAGCCAAACACTCGATAAATCAAGGTCTTTCATCGAGGCTTGACGTCGCAGTCTAATATTATTATAGCACAGCTACATGACAACGGGCTCGAGTATTGAGTAAACAGTGTTGACCATGAATACCAGGCTCTCCTACGTGAAAGGTGAATATATACGACCTAACAAAGGGCAACTTAGTACTTGCCTTTCTGTTCATCCAATACACGAAGGGCCGCGAGTTGTGGCACTCCGGTGAACAAGAGTCTCTTTACAAAACCGGATTGTCTGTTTATTATGATGATTTATCACGGCATCATTGTGTAAAACGCGACGGTCACTTAAGTCGTAGTTTTTCACTGTTCGGTTGCTATGGTGCTGTGACTTATCACGACACTGAACTCCCGAGTCTCATTTCATCCAAATAAGTTGTCGTAAGTACTTTACGTGGTCAATGTTTTCGATATATTACGTTTTATGTGTTATTTACATCACTATTTAGGGGCCTGCGAACGTGATAATCGTTGCACTGCCTGCGCACTTTATTTGCTGCGCTTCTGCGTCAACAAAACAGTCTCTCGGCACTCAATGTCGGGCGAAATCGCCGCCTCGCTCGGCGGAGATCTGCCCTCTCATTCGCTAGCCTACGAAACCTCGCGGTTTTGTCCTACTCTCACATTTGACGTTTCGCCGGCTGGGTTGCAGCGTTTTAATTTATTAACCTAATTGTTTCTTAGAAAATCATACCAAAACTATTGAGTTTTCATATGGTTTCGTTTTTATCAAGTTTTAAGCTACTTCAGCTGGCATAATCAACACTACACAAGTTTTTTTTAAAAGCGCCTGCTAATATCTTTTAGCAATGTCACAGATGTGATTATCTTGCATGTTCTGAACCAAAAGGAATATTTAATACGCAAGCCTCTCTCCAGTGGGGCGTAAATAATAAAACGTAGGTAAAACTAATGACGAATAGTTAGGTCACCAAACCTCCAGTTCTGACAAAAGGTAGAAATACCAAAACTGTAGAAACGTGGGCAGCTTTTTTTTGACCTTTCACATTTCGTCATAGACGATAATTGCTAACTTCATAGACAACGCTTTTCTAACTGGAACTTTTTCGCAAAAACCATCAGGACGAAGGCCAATTTACTGCCTTTAGAGCAGAAAAATCTTCAGTTCTCATCAAGAATTTGGGATCAGTCAAGAAAAGTGTAACATTTTCTGAAAAGAAACAAAACATCGAGAGCATACTTAAAGTTTATTAACAGTATCACAAAAATTACAATATTATTTTAAATATCTATGATTTCAGGTTGGCAGCAGTTATGTGTTCTTTTGCCAGAACTTGGCGGCGTTGCGGGGCGTCTTGCCTTTGCCCGAATTCTTCTTTGGCGCGGAATGGGTCTCGCTACCGCCGCCCGTGGCAGATTCGTCGTTCTCTGCTTGCGATTTCAAAGTTTTCTTTATGTACAGTATCTGAAAACATTATTTAAATATTCATATTTATGATGTTTATGTAATTTGATTCATAGAATTACTTTTATCAATGCTGGTATACTCTAAATTTTCATCAACTAGGTTTTCGAATTTTAAGGCTTGCTTTTTAATGATGGTGTAACGCTCAAAAGAATCATTCATCAAAATCATCAATCATCACACACAGTTGTTTTGATTAACATCAAAGGGATTCCTAAACTCTGCTGTTCATTCTTTTGGAATAATAGCGTGGTTGCTCTTTGGGAAGACTATGGTGGGGAGTTTGCTACGCCACTTCTTCCTACCTGGACCACTAGGAAGTGGTGAATGCGTTTTGGGGACCTGTATAATTTTGACATTCAAAAAGTGCTGACTTTCAGCCAGTGGCGTAGCGTGCCATCTCGGCGCCCGGGGCGGGAGACCCATTTTGCCGCCCCCATTCTATAGGTCCTTAATTAAAATTAAATTTCACAGGCAATGAGGTATCTTTGAATGAACTGGAGGAGGTCCAGTGGTCCTTTACCCCTTATATATTCCTCTGATTCAGAACTGGCAACAAACTGTTGGAGACGGTTCCGCTCCATCTGTAACTCGTCCTTGTCCATGCCTTCTAATACATGGGAAAGATCACACTCGTACTTGCTGTCCAAAAGTTTCGCTGGCTTAAAAAATCCGAACTTGTCCAATATTTCTTGATCATCATCTAATCATAGATCTCAACCCGCTTCACTCGCGACATTTTGACGCCCCCGCGGGCTGCCGCCTGGGGCGGGCCGCCCCCTCCGCCCCACCCACGCTACGCCACTGCTTTCAGCCTAAATTTACTAAAAGAATTTGATTGGGTTTCAGACAGAGACTAAAGTTCTCTGTCTATATCTGAACTCGGTTACGTCAACTTATGATTCAAGGATACAAACCTGCTGCTCAATCGACTGTTGATGCCTAATAGCCCTTGTCTTATGGTAATTAGCCCTCTGTATGTGCCTATCGACTGAGCTAAGGACTTGCTCGCAAGCATTGCACCAGTCTGCTAGAACATCGGCGATTGATGAGGCATCCTCCAGGCGCGCGTCCCGTCCCAAAGCGACGTCGACTTCCACTCGCTTGCATTCTTGATCCAACTTACCGTGGATTATGTCTGGAAAGTGAAAGGAGTTAAGATGAACCTAAGTAAGAATAGTGATATCACTATCAATACATACATATTATAAAACAAAGTCGCCCTTCGAGTCTTTCTGAATGCGTTAATCTCTGGAACTATCTGTCAGATTTGAAATTTTTTTTTATATTCATGGTTAGCCCAATTCTATTAAACACCACTTTCTAAGTTTCTACGGCCCTTAGGGGTCCAGCAAAAAGAACAATGTCGGAAAGAACCCTAATCGAGAATGAAGTAGCGGGCGCAGCAAAGGGTTGGTTGCACGAATTTCATGCAGACGAAGCAAGTTTTCAAATAATAATAGTTTTTTGGTTATTTAGCCTTTAAAGACAAGTACAGTGTAAACTCTTTATAACGTCATCCTTTATAACAATAAACTCCCTGTAGGGTGGAAGTGAGCCCAACTTGGTTGGTTTGCGTTAAAACCCACATATTAAAACACTCTTTATAGCGATACGCCATTCTCTATTACAAAGAAATGTGTTCATATTTTTAGACAGTAAATATTTATTATTATTGTTTATGTTATGTTATCAGGTAACAAAAGACTTTGAAGCTCCGAAACATCCGAGGTCTAGCTTTTGTTATCCTTAATTGCCTTGAACACGTGCAGTATGACGCATTGTTTTCTCGGAAGTGATGGTCTTCGACCAAGCATACTGGGTACCTATCGTATTATCAGTCGTAAACCTACTTTGAAACTGTTAACATGGCCAGTAAACGGAAAGCGATTAGTGTTGACGAAAAATTTTGTATGATACTTGTTAATTTGGATGTTTTTTGTTCACTCCATATAACGATAACTCTCTATAACGACAAAAAATGCTCAGTCCCTTGAGTTTGTTATAAAGAGTTTACACTGTAATTTAAAAGTCAGTACATCAGATTTAATTCAAGCTATTTTTAACCGACTTCAAGGAGAGCAGAGGAGAAGGATGGGAAGGGAAGGTTCTCAATTCGACTTTATGTATTTTTTATGTCCCAAATCAAGAACTGTAGTCAAAAAGTTACTTGTTGATTGGTTGGTAGGTTATTTTGACTGAGTCAGTAAAAATGCAGTTTATGGGTAAGTACAGTAAAGTATTTAGCAGTATTTCTCTTCTTTATAGGCTAAGTGTGCGCTGCAATGTTTTTTTATAATTGCATTATCATGCAGAAAAAATCGCAAATGCTAATATAATTGTTCAAGTGATTATTTACTGCAGTGCGTAGACTGTAGAATTATTGTTCATAGTTTGGCAATTATTTTAGGCAGCTATTATATTTTGTGGTGCACGCTTAGCCATAGGCTTACTTATACTTACTACACTAAGGAAATAAGAATGCAGTTTTATTCAACCAGAAACAAAATCAACATTATCTCACCTGCATAAATAGCTTCTATAATGAGATCTTCTAAATCCCTTACATTTTTAATATCTAATTCTTGCAGTAGTACACTATAAGGTATACATTTCTCTTGTGTGGCCAGTGATGCAATAGTCAGATGTTGCAACTTCTTGCATTGAGCTGGAGTCAGTTCTAAGTAATCAGACTTGTTCTCAAGATACTCCTTGTAGGTACCGTATGCAAATAGATTGAGAGTCTTCAGATGAGTGGCATAGGGTCCAGTTTCCAACTGAAATGTTACAATGTTTGTTTTTTAATTAAGTACTTATGCTATTTGCAGTTTCTGGAGGTGGTAAAGGAATATTTTGATGTGTATTTATATTTTGATGTAAGCTTTTATTTATCTGTAATTACTTAAAATGTAAGGTAGTTCTTAGACAACACCTTCAAATTAAGATTAGCATTTCAGATTAATGAACAGACATACAAATTATTGATGATGGCAGCAATACCGAGAGAAATGTTTTGATTCGGAGTCGTACAGCGTAGTACAGAAGGTAAGAACAAATAGAATGACTTCTAACCTCTTTTATATTCGGCATTTCAAGAAGTTCGCCGAATACGTGAACTCCTGGTGCTTCCAACACCTGTTTGATAAGTTCCGCACATGCTGATCCCTTGGCTCCTTTGGCTAACAACACAAACTGCTCCAAAGGATGGTTGGTAGAAAACGACAACAATGAAGAAGGTTCATCTCTGTCCATTGACATAGGATTCATGGTGAGTGTTTTAAAATTATCTACTTTCTTATTACGTAAGTTACACAGTTATCAGTTTCTAAAAGCACTAAATAAATAATGCACAACCTTTACGATTTATTGCTTTTACTGATTTACGACGATTATAATGAATGAATTTACACTTTGATGCGATTGACAAATTCGACGATTTATTTTATTTTGACACATGGAGTTGCGTTTTGTTTATTTGTTGCTTAGGTATTTAGGTAGGTATACGATTACTTTTCCGAACGGGTTTTCAGGATTTTTTGGCGAAATTATAAAATCTCCTAATATCACTTTTAATACTTATTGAAAAGTACTCTGTGAATATATTTTCTCATAGTGTATTTTTTTACAAAACAATTTTTCATTATCACATTGTGCACAAACAAAACGTTTTTAGGAGCTTACCATAGATCTTTACTTTATTGTTTTTCATTTTTTCAGTTTTTTCATCTTTTGAGATAAATGTTTTATTTTACTCACTTTTCACGTATATTTCTCGTATTAAAACATTATTGGGATTTGCTGGATAACTTAAAAAATATCATTGTTTGACAAAAACACAAAAGATTATTTTGGACAGTATTGTTGGATTAATAATTATCATTGCTACGTGAATGGGTTGAATAATTTAAAACCCATAATTGACCATAAACAATAAAATGGCGTCCGGTTTTTTGTGTGTGCGATAAAATTATTGTTTTCATGGAATCATCAGATTTATCTAAGTTTTAGCTATATAATCATGTTTATTAGTATTTAAACACAAATATGAATAGTTATAAAGTGTCTAATAAACTAAATCGCGCTTCGTTTCTTGAAAATAATGTGCGTGTCAATCCTGCTCATAGCGTCGTTGTCCTATGCCGCCTTTTATATTGAGTTGATTAGAGTAATTTACGAAGATTTCTTCGTGTAGCCTGGTGTTCGTCAGTCAATAAAAGCATCGTTAACTATGAATTTACATAGATAGTACGTTTTTGTCGGCATTGTGATCGATGAGTGCGTTGTGCGTTTGTAGTTGTGAAAGCGTACATACATGTTCGCAATGATAAAACTGTCATGAGGACTCTTGTTTACTATCAAATAGCGAATTTGTGTTAGTGAATTAGGTTTTGTAATTGTTATGAATTATATTTGTTGTTAAAAATGTGTATGCCAACTCCTAACAATGTTTCGGGCTTCGGTTACTCGTGGGGCTTCACGAGTTCTGCAGACCTTACAAAGGGTGAGGTGGAAACACCGAGTAGTCTGAGCTATACTTTGGGAAACACGGTATGTTTAACAATGAAATTAAACCTTTAAATGTCGCCCGAACTCCTTACAAAGTGACATATTTGCATAGTAATTAATTTTCATAGTACAAAAGAAATCCTAATGTGTTTTGAAGCAATCCAATTTCTTCATGTGAATTTATTTAATTTGTCATAGTTATAGGCTCCAATTAGATATAGAAAAATGGCAATGTTTACATGTTATTGTTACAACTTAGTTTGTTCTTTTTCACTTGCAATATCAAACACAAACCACTTCATACATGAAAAATCTGGTTGACACTGACCCTACTGTCTTTCATAATGTAATGTATTAACATATTTTGAAAACCTTTAACATTAATAATTGCTACTATGTTTAAAAATCCTGTTTAAATAACCTTATTTCTGACACATGCTATGGTTATCTTGTTATTTCAGTGTGTGTTGTGATAATAAAGTTTAGAATAATTGAATACAGTTTATTTTTGTGTGATTCATAGTCGGGCAGAAAATTATGAAGAGCAATTTAACTTGTATGAATTGTATGAATTTATCGTACAAAAAGATGGGGTTCATGGCTAAATAATAACAGCAGCACAGGTCGATCGATCAGGTTAAGCTACGCTTGCCGCGGTTGGTCTGTGGATCTTTACATACCGTGATCCCTCCATGCCTCGGAAAGCATGTTAAGCCGTTGGTCCCGGCTGTCATTTGTGCATCTTTGACAGTTGTTATGGGTGGTCAGAAGGCCGAAAGTCTGACAACCAGTCTTACCAAGGGGTATTGTATTACCCAGTAACTGGGTTGTGGAGGTCAGATAGTCGCTCCATGTAAAATACTGGTATTCAGCTGCATCCGGTTAGACTGGAAGCCAACCCCAACAAAAAGATAACTGTTCAACCAATAATAATTATAATGAATATTTTTAAACTTCCAGCTTCGATCTTAACCCTTATGTGAGTGACGAGGTACCCGGGTACCTTTGGCGTTTTCAAATTCTAAAAAAAATATGTTTTACGCCCTGTAGGTAGCTGTGACTTCCTGAGAGCTCTTAACTATTTATGAATTACATATTTTTTAATGTATTGACCAAGTCTACTATTTACAATGTTTTGTGGAAACCAAAACATATTATAAAATCATAATTGAGTGACGAGGTACCCGGGTACCTCTTTGTAACTATGAAGTAAGTATTTATAATTTCATACAAAATTTTAATAAGAAGCATTTATTAAAGTGTTTTATTTCTATAAACAATACAAATCTTTGTTCATACAGAATTAGTACAGCTTGGTGTTACATGTTGGACGAGTTACTGCATGTCCATCACAAATTGATTTTCTGCAGTTAGTACAAGCTTTTCGAGTTTTTTTTTGCTTGCGTTTGAGTTCTCTGCATAGGTACTTCCGACGACTGCAACACGCCCTTTAGAATCTCGTATAGTCTGACTTATAGAAGTTGTAGATCCAGAAGAAATTGACGGCCCAAGTTCTCGGCCAAGCACGTCCTGCATTGCAGATCTCACATGTAATTTTGAAGTCACAATGCAATTTTTTGATCTCTCTTCTATATTTTTACCACACAGATGCAGACTCAATTATTTCAAAAACATTCTAAGTCTGTCACTCGAGACCAATTGTGGGTTATGTTCCATGTAAATGATATATGTTGCCAAAGCTGCAATGTCAATGATATTGTAAAAAAGTGCTAAAGGCCACCGATTTGTTCTGCGTTTTACGGTATATTCTGCTAACAGCTTATCCATGTTATCCACTCCACTTTTGGTTTTATTATAATATAAAATAATTTCTGGCTTGGCAGTTTCCTTATTACTTTCAATAACTGGTGACATGTGCATTGATGACAACATTATTACTGCTTTATTCTATTTAGGTACGTAAAAGCACACAGTTGCTTCTTTGCTAAATGCGAAGTTAGAAGAATAAATCGCCCTCTCCTTGTGTGCTTGCATATTAGCAGGAAGAAAACGTTTATTTTTTCTTACCGTTCCAACTAGTGTCATATTCCACGAATTCAAGGAATGGGCTAATTGAAGCGACGTAAAAAAATTATCCGTAGTTACATTCAGCCCTGAGTTTTTATATTTAGACACGAGATCTAATACAGTGCATTCTCCTACATTTGTTTGACGTATGCCATCACCTGACTTTCCTGTATATAATTGTCCATTTAGGGGGTAGGAGTTATTTGCATCACAAGCCCAGAATATTTTTGTGCCATACTTTTCAGGTTTTGATGGCATGTATTGAGTACTCCACCTCTCCTCCGCTTTGATCGCCACAGATTGTCAACTACAGTGCGATTCTGTAACCATCTCACCGTGAAAACTTAGGTGAAGTGAGCGTGGAGTGAGCTGTCAATAGTGTCAATTCCTAGCAAAAACAAACTCACATCACCTAAGTTTTCACGGTGAGATTTTTACAGAATCGACCGGCTGTTTAGCTTAGCTAAAATAATAATATTCAAAGTATGTGTAACACAAAAGCCGATCTTGAATATTTACATTACGTGTAAACTGTATGAAGGTACCCGGGTACCTCGTCACTCTGTTAAAGGTGTTTTATTTGTCACTCACATAAGGGTTAATGAATTATGATAATTGTTCTCCTCCAAGCAACCACAAAACTCATCAATATAAATAAAAAATGATTATGTAAACCCCTTCATAGAGATATTTATTGGACAGTATAAATAGAATAAAATAATTTGAATTAAAACTTAAGGCTGTCCCATCGGTCACCATTCAGTGCCTCAGCATTTACAAATTCTACATAATATTACCTATATAAAACCTACTAACAGCTGTTTCCCCGCCTACCTCTCAACACACCCCATGTGTCGGAGTAGTTGAATGGACGCAGTGAAGCCATTGTTTTCACAATGGCAATAGTTGTGTACACTTGATGTACAGACGCCACCACATCAAGCTACTACAATCTGTCAAATTTCTTTAATCGATTTTTAACTTTATCGTCAAAGTATAAGGTTCAAAGTTGATTGGGAAAATTTGACAGTTTCGGGTAGTTTGATGTGCTGGTGTCTGTACCGTTGATGTTTCAAGCACTTTCTCTTATGTACATTGTCTTGGTGTACAGTGGACGCTTGAGGGGTTAAGCTAACCTTAACTTCTTACACAACAATAAAACATAAATTTATTTCTTACAGGTTTCCCCAGAAACAACACTGACTGTAATGTCCCACAAGACACCTCAAGTGCAGGAAAAAGTGGGTGCAGTCACAGTAGCAGTGTCAAACGCAGGTGCACAATTAACGAGGGTGGTAACTACAGGCACACCGGTTTCTGGAAGAAGGATGTTTGTAGTGAATGATGCTGCAGCTCATACGTTGAACAGGGTGTCGCAGCAGAATCAGACCACTACTATCCATAGTGAGTGTAAAGATCTTGTTGTTTATTTAATTTTTCAGGGTTAATTGAGAGGTTAAGGTCACACAACATAAATTTGAAAGAGTGCCCATGGAGTTTCTTGCCCATTCTTCTCCATACGTACCTACGCTTTGGAATGGCCAACTAGCTTCACCTTTCTGACTGACCGACCCCTTGACAATTCAAAAGTGCCTGTAATTGGTTTAATTGAAATAAATGCTTTGAGTTTGAGTTACAGTGTAATGTTTATTTCTCGTACTCAAACCTGCCAGTCACTCAAAGACCTTTAGAATACAATACATTTATTAAATTAATATTTAGCTGTACCACTCCTAGGCAAAGGCCTCCACTCCTTCTATCTTTGCGCCAGTGCATCCTCCTTCCTGTTTTCACAGAACCTATCCAGGTCCTGCCATCTCTTATGTGGTGCTGAGCTTCTCTTTCATTCTCCTGCTCTCTGTATTCAGTCTAATGCCACATTACCTACTGCCACCTAAGAAATTGCATAATTTATTTAGTCTTCATCCATCCTTGTCCTTAGATATTTATTTTTAGCAATAGCTTCTTATTTTTCCACACCTTTTTATCTTGCATGACATTAAGATTGTGTTCTTCTACTTCTATCATCTATCATGGTCCTATATGGTCATATCATGGTCTGTATCATCTGATCTATAAAAAAATATAATCCAGAAACAAAACATCAACTTCTCCCTGCCCTGGTGCCATATTATTGGGGTTTGTTCAAAAAGTCAACTTTATTTTGCCAAACATTTGTCAGAATTTCAGAAGACCAAGCTTATTGATGTCACTATCTTAGCCATATTCAGTTAGAGCCAGGTACACGACGTTTTGTTACGCGACGTCGACGCGCGTATACGCGTTGCACACGCAACTAGCACTGCTTTCTCAAGGAAGAAAACGCCCCGTCGCACAGTGGATCGACGCCATACAAGCAAAGGGACATAGGCAACTCAAAAATACATGTGTCAGTTTTTGAAAAACAAATCATTTCATCGTATAGGCCTACTTATAAGCTGTAAAAAACCTATGAAGCATTTTCTTATCGGAATCTTATATTGAAAGCTATGGCACCAAACGTGATTTTTTTTCGAGGCGAGTCGCTGCGCACAAACAAATTCACCTGTCAGCGGGGGTGAGGGGTGAGGTAATGCGCGGCGAGTAGCACACTTCAGATTCGCCATATACATAGTTTGAATCGGGTTGTTCATGGAACGCGCGTGTAATAAACGCCATTTGCATAGACCCTTAGTTTTATATCTAACCTCGAAACAAAAATAAAAATAATATCACGCATGTATCATTTACAGCGAACTTAGCAGCTAAGCCGTTTATGACACCGATAGGTCCCATCCAGTTAACTGCGGAAGAATGCAACGAGATTTTGATGAAGCGGGCTCTGCAGGCTCAAGGCATCGCGACCCCGGTCATAGACGCTTCGCAACTCAACCATACGTTACTAAATGGCGGCCTGAAGAGTCTGGCAGAGGCGACGGTTCAGCAAACGCAGGCGGAAACCATTCAGACGACCACGGTACACCAGCATCATTTGTTACACGCGAAACAGGAGCCTGGGACTACGAATAATTCGCCTAAAGTAAGTGTTTATGTATTTTGTTGTAAGGATGTATGAGAACAACTTAGGTTTCTAAAGCTGAAGAATCGTCCCAACTGTATTCCTAGTAGATTAAAGGGCTTATATGACCTAAAGCGCGGTCACGGTCGGACTGCATAGAAAAGAAAGAGAAACGCGATGACTCAACTCTGGTAATTTCTTGCAAAATATGAAGCAATTATTTAATTACAAAAAATCTATTGTTTGGACTAAAAAATTAAAACACTTGTGTTTTAGTATGTTGCTTGTATTCTACAATCTGACAAAAAATCAGAATGATTGTATGTATATTAGTATGGTTTTTATTGTAAAAAGAAAGTATCTTCATGATTTTTTTGTATCGTATCTTTTAGTATTATGTTTTCAACACACTACATATCTACTTAGCATATATCCTGAAGAATATCATATATTTTTCTGATTTCGTTTACTGTAGTCGATCATCATCTTTTATTGTTTCTAAAACTTGCGTTTTTTGTGTTTAGGTCCTGTAAGCCCCTTAACCCCTTACTGCATAGCGTGACATATCGGGCATCAAGGGTTTTTGTCACCTCATTTAAAGATGATGTCCAAAAAATGACCCAGAATCGACAGAAATGAACTGTGTACCAATGGATTGGCATTTAAATATAATATAATGTTGCCAAAGCGGCAACCCTGAAATCGTTGTAGTATAGGAGCTAAGAGCAAAATAAAATAAGTAAAAAATTCTTTTTTTTTTATGTTTTTTTTATTTTTATTTGGCCCATAGATACTACAATCGTTATAGTACTGTGTGTATTATTGGTAATTCTGTAGCTAAGGATTGCAAATAAAAAAATACACAGTTGCTACTGGCTATTATGCGCGGGCGCGGCGCGGCGGACGGGGTGACGTGGGGGGCGTTATAAGTATCATATATTATCTTGCATGGGCGAGGAACGAAGGTGATTTGATTCAACCTGCGGGATTTTTAGACTTAGTATGTTTGGACATAGAAAATAATTAATAAATAAAAGAGATTACTGTTACAATTACAACAAAACCGCGTACATGTTTTTAGTTCGTGTATAGTTTGTGTATAGTTCCAAACTGTATTTTCTTTGATTATTTGGGCAATAAAGTTTTTATGATAATAATTGTTGATTTTTTTTTTAACCAAAGCAACATAATTACCAATAACACACAATACGTTGATTGTAGTATCTATGAGCGAACAAAAATAAGTATAAAAGTTAGAGTATTTCTTTTGCTTGTACATTCATGTGTAACACAAGTTATTGTGGATTAGAATGTCGTTGTTGTTATAGGAAATATCATTAGAACTTATCACAATAAGACTTACATTATGAAAATAAATGATTAACAACGATATTCTCACCCACAACATGGCTCTTAGCTCCTATACTATACCAATTATTTTTATATTTGCAATCTTTAGCCACAGAATTACCAATAATACACACAGTACTGTAACGATTGTAGTGTCTATGGGCCAAAACAAAAAAAATATACAAAAAACAGAGTGTTTGTTATGTTGTGATTTAATATGATGTTGTTATTATGTTGCTGTTGCTTGTGAAATGTGTTGATGATAATTATCACAAGCGATACAACATTAAAACAACGTCATATTAAGCCACAACATGACGTAAACTTATTTTATTATTGTTTTAAACGAATTTTTTTTCTCATTTTATTTTGCTCCTAGCTCCTATACTATAACGATTTCAGGGTTGCCCCCTTGGTAACATTATATTATATTTCAATGTCAATCCACTGGTATACATTTCATTCCTGTCGATTCTGGGTTTTTGGTCCATACATTTTTGGACATGTCCTTTGGTACATTATTTTTTCTTCTTGCAACTCTTAAATCAAAAACCGGTAATATGCTTTGACGTTTGTGAAGAAAAATAGTGTCCAGCACTAGTAGAATAAAATTAACTGACGTAATAGTCAGTTTGTTTCCTAACGGTCGATAAGAGGTAAGTGGACTCAGGTTTCGGGGTATTTTTGCATGGATTTTCACGATATATAGCTACGATAATTATTTTGCATACAATAGGCATCTACTGTAAGGCAAATAGGCAAAAAAAACTAGATTCGCATGAATGATTGCAAATATTTTTGACGCTGAAGTTAATACCCATAAATGGCATAGTATGCAGTCCCACGAAAAATTGTTTGGCAGATATGGGATTGTATGCAGAATGACAACAAAAAAGATAAAATCATATTTGGGATAGTATGCGATTGTGTCAATTTTAAGAAAAATTATTTACTTATCAAGTGAAGAAGTGGGTACAATATTTTTTTTGGTTTCCATGGTTTGATTAGGCTTGCTTGCTTGTTTATTTTGCACCTTACGCTGCTTTTTTCCCAACAGTTTGTGAACAACAATGTCGAGACGGAAACAAGTGCATGTAGTCAACATTCCAGATGGTAGTGAAGACGAAGAGGTTTCTGATGAAGATACGGAATGGAGAAATAATCGAGGACCGGACCCGTTATATATATCCGAGTCCGATGAAGATAGTGATGTAGATTCAGAGTCAGAATTGGAAGACCAAAGCGATCATCCTTCAACAAGTCGACAGGGGACGGGAGGTAACAGGCTTACTTCTAAGAAGACATACAAATGGGAAACTGGTCAGCGGCAATATAGCGAAGACAATTACGCCTTTCTAGGGGATATTAGCCTCACTGATGACATAAAAGGTTTGAATACACCATCACAAATTTTCGATTACTTTTTCACGGCTGAAATGTTTGCTTTAATTACAAATGAATCCAATCGTTATGCTAATGAAAAGGGAAAAGAGGCCAATATTTCAGAATTAGAAATGCGACAATTTGTAGGTACTCTAATTTATATGTCTGTGGTTCATTATCCGACAACTCGACATTACTGGAGGTGTGGGATGGGATTCGAGCCTATAGAGAAGACAATGACCTGTAACAGATTTGAGGAACTCAAGAGGTTTACTCATTTTGTCAATAATTCGTCTAATCTTCAGCCAGAAAACCCTCAATATGATAAGCTTCAAAAAATAAGACCATTTCTGTCCCAAGTTAGAGATCGACTACTAACGGTGCCAAAAGAACAATATCTTGCAGTAGACGAACAAATTATACCTACAAAAACCCGGCAAAGTAGCTTAAAGCAGTATAATCCCAAGAAACCTCATAAATGGGGATACAAAGTTCACGTGCTAAGCGGCGTTTCAGGATTTTCATATGACTTTGATTTGTATGCAGGGAAACAATCTGATGTCATCCCAGATGGTGAACAAAACATCGGAACTAGCAGCAATGTTGTCTTGAGACTCACTCAAACAGTTCCAGAAAATCTCAATTACAGAGTGTTTTTTGACAACTGGTTTACTAGCGTAGAGTTAATGATCCAAATGGATAAGAAAGGAATCTTGCCCTTGGGAACAGTCAGAGCCAATCGATTGCCAGGAGCTAAATTGCCGACAAAAAAAGAACTTTTAAAGAAGGGTAGAGGATCTGCAGTGGAAGTAGAAGCGAATATTGATGACAGAACAGTCACTGTTGTAAGTTGGCTCGACAACAAAGTTGTCAATATGTGTTCGACTTACGTTGGTATTAATCCCTCTGATACCGTTAATAGATTTAATAGAAAGAGGAAATGTTATGAGCAGATAACATGTCCAAGAGCAATTTTGCTCTATAATCGTCACATGGGCGGGGTTGATACGCTCGACTCGATGTTAGGCTACTACAGGATCAAAGTAAGATCCAAAAAGTGGTACATGCGAGTTTTTTTTCACATGATTGATGTCATTGCAGTAAATTCTTGGTTGATTTGGAGACGTTTGAACCAAGACTCGTACATGCCACTCTTGGATTTTAAAATATTGGTGGCAGAAGTGCTGACCATGAAAGGCTCCCGTATTTATACACCAACTACTAGAGGCAGACCATCTTTTTCTATTGAGCCACAACCAAAGAAAAGCAGAAAACGCTTAGAAATGCCATCTCGAGAAGTAGCGGAAGATGGCATGCATCACTTCCCAGAATGGACAGACGTGCGCCAAGTCTGCAAAAACCCTGGGTGCAAAGGAAAGTCATACATATGGTGCTTGAAATGCAAGGCCCATTTATGTTTAAATAAAACAAGAAACTGCTATATGGAATATCATGTACAGTAATCAACACTAGACTAGATTTATGTAAATGTTCCTAATAAAAACCAAAGTTCCTAATATTCTGTAGAAATAAATTATAACATAAAAAAATGAGCGTTTTTCTAATTTAATTCCATCTCTCCCTACACGTATGCCATCTATCCCCAGCCTATGCTAGCAATCTTGCTATACCCCGTATACTTTCTCATTTTGATCATACATTTTTATTTCGCACCAGCTATTTCTGCATACAATGGCATATTTGGCAAACTTGATAATAAACCCAGAACTGCATTCAATGCCATATTTGGCATTTATAGTTTTTTGAAAATATTTCCAAAAATATTAGGGATAGATTTTTTTTTCTATTTTTTATAGTCTTTCTTGAGTTCATACTACGCCATAATTATTTTTCATCCAATTAAAAAAATCCATGCAGTAAGGGGTTAAAGTGTTAATTTGTTTTTAGGGTTCCGTACCAAAATGGTAAAAAGGAACCCTTATGGTGCGACTCAGTCAGTCTGTCCGTCTGTCACAGCTGGATATATCAAGAACTACTAATGCTATCAACTTCAAATTGTATGTAAACCCCTTAACGCGGGAAAAATTATTGATGTTCGTCATTGATTTTGAAAAGTAATTGTATTTGACAAAATGAGTTCAAGTGAAGACAATGAGTGTGATGAACTTATTTTAACGCCACCTGAAATTCAAGAGACGGCAAGAGCTGTAATACAAAACTTGTTACCGCCAAAATCGAAAGAAAAATATTTTCAAATAAAAAGTTCTGCCTAGGTACTACTTACTTGTTAATTTCCGCGCATTATTTGAGAAAAATACTATACAAGCCTTGGCCACAACTAGGCATTGAAGGACGTACGTTCGTCCATCAATGCTTCTTTTGCTGGCTGCTGCAGTAATGTATTAATACTTTAAAGCTTTATGTACATTCTGCACAAGTTAACTTAAGCCATTGCAGCAATTTTTGTTGGAGCTTCTTTGGCTCATTGAGGCTTTTCTATTAAACTCTCTACCCATATACTTCTACTCTATCAGATGACAGTAGAACTACAATAGCAGCACATAGGGCCTCTTCCAAAAATAGGTGAAGAAGTAGGTATGCTTCGTATTTTGCCCTCGGGCGAGGATTTCGCGATCGTTTTATCGTCTGACCCTCAACTATGACATTTACGAAGCTTGATGCTGGGCATTTTGAACCCACTAACTAATATTATTTTTTTTTATCCCACGAAGCGACGCACGCTTTACTTGTGGTTACTAACCCCCCTTACTAATAAACGTTGTATAGCGTCTGTATACATACTCAACGCTTTGTCTTCTTCTTTCAAAAGTCAAATTGCTGACAAGAGAGAAATAGCTGTGTAACTATTCATCTGATATGATACGTTTATTACTAAGGGGGTAAGTGTATAAACACGCTGTGTAAGCGCAGGAGCTCTCGGTACCGTCCGAGACAATGGCGAATTCGGAAGACGCTACTCACGCACACATTCACAATGTCATTGTACACTTGTTACCACAAGTATAGCGCGCGTCCCTTCGTGAGATAAAAATACTGTACCTTCAATTACTGCCTTACCCAAAACACAGATATCACATTATAACGTGTGGTTAGACGGTATACTCACAGACGGAGCTGATGAATACCAACTCGGTGATGACGACGGCGGCGCCCGCCGCGGTGAAGGAGCGCCCCTACGGCTGTGACGAGTGCGGCAAGTCTTTCCTGCTCAAACACCATCTCACGACGCACGCGAGAGTTCATACAGGTTGGTGGAAATCAATGTACTATTTTTTAAGTGAAGACTTCTTTAGGAGATCTTTCTGTTCAGAAAGAGCACTGTTCAGTGAACGAAACTGAACCGTCCGCTCGGGTCGGTGACGCTAAATTGGGTAGACTCTACTCCAATCGGTTGGTGACGCTGAATCGCGTATACTCTGCTCCAGTAGCAGGTTTTCACTTCTATCGTGTGGTCTTGATTACACACCTTTTTGTTTTGTTTTGTGAGAAGAAATTGATGTTTTATGGTTTTAGTAACGTTTTTTTTTTTTTTTCGGGGTCGTCTGAATAGTTTCAAACTGTACCATCGGCACGTCAGCTCATAATATATTAAAAAATATGGGCATATTCTTTGCTGCCAAGTTTTGAGTACAAATATGGACGAGCATGTTCAAACTCAACTCATGCCCTAGGAAATCTCTTGCACGCTAATTTGAACTTTATTGTAGTCGTAATTTAGTTAATTAACAAAGAAACATTGCTCGAGCATTTTGCTGCTTTGACTACGCTGACTTAACATATTTAAACTAATTGAATGCTATCGTAGACTCCGAACTACACAAATATAATAAGCATACAGGAAAATTAAAAAAAAAATTAAATCTCGCGGTGCGGGCGTTCTAGGCGATAAAATGTGATTGACTAACGTTAACTTATTTAAACAATAAACCAGACCAACCAACCAATATTTTTAGATAATAAACCATCCTTTGGATAGGCCACTCTACAACTGTACAAGGATCTATGACGAAAAAATCGGAACTAACGCCGTCAACTTGTTTACAAAAAAAAAAACCCAATCTCAGTGGTCTGTATACTCCTTGTAATAAGGTTATCTTGAACTGTTCACTAACAATATTATCATTATCAATATATCGTTATTGGTATAACGATATAATAACGTTATTCATTTCGATATTCAACTTTGCCAGCTTCATGACATAAAAGATGACGAAAATGTATGAAGAATAACGTTACAAATGAATCTGTAACATTTCACCTGTAACGTTATTACAAGCGAATAAGCTTAACGTTACTGATACCTATACGCTGGACTTCATACTATCGATGACAAAAAGAAAGGTTAAGGCCTGTATTAATGCCGATAACCTTGAGCATTTGGGCGGAGCTAACGACCCCTTCTCCGCGCCACTCCGCTACCCGCATGCAACAGAAAATGTGCGGTTGTGTGCGCCGCCACCACGGTTTGCCTCGCCTAGTCTCGTCACAGAGTATCGAAATCACAGAAGGTCAAGTCATCGTGAAAGTTAAATAATTATGTGTACCACATATACAGGGTGTCCCAGAACTCAACGTCAAGCCGAAACGGGGTGACAGGATTGATCATAACCATCACGAGAAAAATATAAAAAAAAATCTATCCCATGCAGTTTGAAAATTATGGGCATTTTAAGAAAAACCTAGAAATTTGATCAAACTGTACCATTTTTCGGTAATTGTGGTTATTCTTTTTTATTTTTGTTCAATTAAACTTTGGAAACGTAATCCTAAATAACATTTCTAGAATTCCAATAAAAAATAATGACACGATTGCCTCAAGTTTCCGAGAATTGAGACTATTCGTTAAACTACGAATTTAAAATTTTCAAGATTCGTCGACTTTGATTGGCCCTCCTTTAAAAAAAATGTACTAGAGTGCCTTGGCAAGTGGCATTAAAAGTTGGCGCATTTAATCAGAATGAAGAATGTTACCTAATTTTGATTATTAGCACTCCATATTCTCTGTCAAAAATAAAAAATACTAGTGAAAGAATTACTTCGATACGTCAATTAGTTTCCGATTTAGAAATAAAACAAGTTGTAACCGCACGACGCGGGCTGCCGGTGACGGTGTGACGTCATCGCACAACACGCTCAGTCTGGCTTGGCCTCAGATGGCTTGGCTCACTCAGTCCGCTCGCGGTCGCGCGCCCGTGCCGTCGAAATTATACCTAAATACTTAAAAAAATGTCCAATCCAAATACTAGGAAATCATGCGTTGTGCCTAAATGTAAAATTAAAACTACCAATTCACCGGAAAAGTTGTTTTTTATAGTTCCAAAGGACGTTAAAATGCGAAAAAAATGGATAAAAGCTATGAAGATTGTTCGTTCGATTGAAGCGATGTTCTGGCGTGCTTCTACATTTAACCGTACATACATCACCTACTCTTTTTACTTGAACATAACCAATAGCATCATCGCCATAGCAGTATCTTGCCGATCTGAAATAAGTTTCAAATAAAAATAAATGGCCTTACGTATTTTGTTAGTAAAAAAAATACAAATAAATAAAAAAGGTTTAGTACATCCGTTCGAACATTTACATTTGCAATAAAAATTTAATTAAATAAAATGGCCTTACGTATTTTGTTAGTTAAAAAATACAAATAAAAAAAGGTTTACCTAGTACATCTGTAACGTTCAACCCACTACATCTACACTACATCTACACTACATCCTAAGTACCTATCCTACTTCCTACTAATATTATAAATGCGAAAGTTTGTGAGTGTGTGTGTGTTTGTTATCTTTCACGCAAAAACTACTGGATAACGGATCTTGACGAATTCTGGGATAACACATAGGCTACTTTTAATCCTGGGAAAATGTACAGTTCCCGAGGGAAACGGGGGCGAAGCTGCTGGCGGAAGCTAGTTTGCAATAAATCAATGTATGTATTCATTTAAATTTACTAAGAAGAGCAGTACCTACATACGTACCTACCTATAGCTACAAAACTATAATACTCTGCCACTGCCCACTGCACTGCACTGCTGCACTGCTACTGTCTTTAAGGTAAAAATTTAATGGTAGGTAGGTACTTCTACTATTTGAGTTGCATTCTTCCGTTACGACATTAGTTGGGTATTTTGTTTTGATAAAACAATTTAGAACAGATAAACTATTAAGCTTACTTTGCATTTTTATTCCTCGCATTTCGGCGGCAACGAAATCACTAAGTATTTGTAGATAAATAATGCGCAACCATTAATCCATCTATTTTAGGCAGATTATCCGATTGCCCTTTTTCGAATCCTTCATCCATTTTATTAATCGAATAATATTTACTATTATTAGACTATTAACGGACGAAAACACAACAAAATACTGCGCAAGCTATTACACCTATTATAACCGCTGGCGACTTGATACTAAGCGGGCCGCGGGCCGCGCGGTGCGTTGTGACATGACATCACAAGCGGTCACGTGACTGTTAGCGGGTCTCGATATTTTTCGAAACTTTGAATGCCTATAAAATCAAAACTACTAGGTATTTTTGACTACAACAAAAACTAGTGTATTTGTATACATACAGGCTTTACTGTGACAAAATTTCAAGCGATTTGGCATACCTAGTAACATTCTTCATTCTAAAATGGTACAATACTTGTTAGTTCCATACAATAAAAAAGAGTAAAAAAATTAAAACCTCAAGTAACCCGATTTTTGCTATCTCAGTTAAAATGTTTTTGATTCGCACAAGCTCTAGGTAGGTTCTTAATTTTAAGGCAAAATGATGAGAGAGATGGATAGTGGGTATGTTTGCCATGAGTGAGCGAGACAGATAGTGACGCCACTTTTATTAAAGTGAAAAAAGTGAAAAAAAGTTAGTAAAATAATGAAAAATCTTGATCTAGTTTAATTTAGGTTTGTTGGAATAAAAGTCAGATAGAGAAATAACATTTTTATTACAATAAAATGTTCAAATTGTTTACCATCAGCCTCAATACAAGCCCTACATCTTCTTAAAAAAGATCTACTTATTAGACGGGCATATCTTCAAGAGTTGATCTCCTCAGCTGCTTGAGAAATGCGTTCACGCAGGTCGGCTACGTTCTCAATGGGCTTATTTATTGTAATAAAAAACGTTATTTCTCTATCTGACTTTTATTCCAACAAACCTAAATTAAACTAGATCAAGATTTTTCATTATTTTACTAACTTTTTTTCACTTTTTTCACTTTAATAAAAGTGGCGTCACTATCTGTCTCGCTCACTCATGGCAAACATACCCACTATCCATCTCTCTCATCATTTTGCCTTAAAATTAAGAAGCTACCTAGAGCTTGTGCGAATCAAAAACATTTTAACTGAGATAGCAAAAATCGGGTTACTTGAGGTTTTAATTTTTTTACTCTTTTTTATTGTATGGAACTAACAAGTATTGTACCATTTTAGAATTCTGATTAAATGCGCCAACTTTTAATGCCACTTGCCAAGGCACTCTAGTACATTTTTTTTAAAGGAGGGCCTATCAAAGTCGACGAATCTTGAAAATTTTAAATTCGTAGTTTAACGAATAGTCTCAATTCTCGGAAACTTGAGGCAATTGTGTCATTATTTTTTATTGGGATTCTAGAAATGTTATTTAGGATTACGTTTCCAAAGTTCAAATGAACAAAAATAAAAAAGAATAACCACAATAACCGAAAAATGTTACAGTTTGATCAAAATTCTAGGTTTTTCTTAAAATGTCCATAATTTTCAAACTGCATGGGATAGATCTTTTTTCAGATTTTTCTCGTGATGGTTATGATCAATCCTGTCACCCCGTTTCGGCTTGACGTTGAGTTCTGGGACACCCTGTATTTACAATGGTCCAGTTTTGGTTTTATTTAGGTATTATCTATTGATATGGATGTACTTTTCGGGCTATGGTTACGAATAAAATTGTTAAAAGCTTTCGAGGCCGTGAGTAGAAGCTATACCCTTAATATAAATCAGCCTGGCTTGCCATGTGGTAAACAACTTAATGTATCTTTTTAACTAAAATTAATGGCTAAATGTGCTGCTAAGCGCAAAACTCAAGAATGGCTGGACCAATTCGGTTTTTTTTTAAATATTCGTTGAAGTCTTAGGAAGGTTTCTATGAAGAGAAGAAGGGTAGGTAGGCATGTACGTAGATAGGTAGGTAGGTATGTAGGGTAGGTAGGTGGTAGGTAGGGTAGGTAGGTAGTTAGGGTAAGGCAGATAGGAAGGTAGGGTAGATAGGTAGGCAGGTAGGGTAGGTAGGTAGGTATTATCACTAGTGTATGTCATATTATTTGTTATATTTTTTATAAACAAATATATTATAACTAAAATTCAGCTGAATAATCTTCAAGTTCTTCGACAGACCTTACAAGATGCTTGTGAGTCACCATGTCATCCAATAGAGACCGTAGTTTTTGAATGCCCAAATCATCTTGTTCCTAAAATGAATGCAGTTATACATAGGTACAAGTAAAACAAAAATATAGGTTCATAATTTGTAAAAAAAAAATACATTCACATCCAAATCAACAGAATCACCTTCAACTTCTCTGGTAGAACTAATTGATTCACTACGTATAGGTAAAGATTTTTTTATTTGATTTAATTAGTTGAATAATATTATTGACCCACTTTAGCCCACATGGATAGTAATGATAAGTGATAATTATAATAAAAAACATGACTACCAATTTGTTTTTCTAATTTTATGTAGTCACCCGCGTGTGCCACCCGCGGTCTGCGATAGGCCGATTTAATTGATTGATTGATGTCACCCGCGACGATAGAAGTCGAGTAAAAAGTATTCGACTTTCGATCTGCCATAGAGAGATTTGATCCTTATGATTGACCCTATCGATTGATGCCATAAAAGTACAGGGTATTATTTTTTCGGATTTTAGCCGGTTCGATTCCTGAGAGCGGCAAGCGAATTTTCGAAAATCTTTGAATGCAGATTTGTTTTTTTTTAATGAAGGGATTTTCCTTTGAGTAAAATTTGCTATCTCCAGTGTTTAGAGTACTTGCCCTCTAGGTGAGGTTAAAAAAATCCAGCCTGTATATACATATATACTATTGAACTACTACTTTTTACTATTGTATGACATTATTATTTTTAATTCCTTATTTTGTTGACTGATCTGTATTTACGATAATTTTATTTTCAATGACATTGTACAGACGCCAGCACATCAAGTTACTACAATCTGTCAGATTTCTTTAATAGATTTTCAACTTTATCACTAAAGCATAAGGTTCAAAGTTGATTGCGAAAATTTGACAGTTTCGGGTAGGTTGATGTGCTTGGCGTCCGTACTTTATTGAATAGTGAAATTAACAGTTAACATTCTTGTTTTATATTTGCACACCTTATATGGTTATTAACAGTGTACCATTTGACCTTTTTTAACATCCACTGAACCTGTTTTATGCAAATAAATGATTTGATTTGATTTTTTTATTTGAAAATAATTACGCCGGTAATCAATAAATTGACAAATTATTAGCAAGTACGTAACCTATAATCATAATTAATACCTACTTTAGGAGCATTTTCAGT
Source organism: Luperina testacea (assembly GCA_927399505.1). Lineage (NCBI taxonomy): Eukaryota > Metazoa > Arthropoda > Insecta > Lepidoptera > Noctuidae > Luperina > Luperina testacea. The sequence goes on along the minus strand of OV656770.1, from coordinate 16,435,901 downwards.
TTTGTGTCACAATATGTCACAAATAATCGCAACGCATCAGAATAATAGACTTTACTTAGGCACCGAAAAGTAAAATTTATAATATTGGCTGAATCATTTCGTGGACGTGGACCTTCTGTGATCATTCACTACTAGTACTTACGACTTTCGTTTGAATGAGGTAGGTATTTTATAAACAGTACCTATGTACACAGAGTAATGGACAGCGCATAAGTTTCATAAAACCCCGCTTGGGTAGGTACACTTTTTGTTTTTGCAGTAATATTTTACGATTTTATTTCGTAGTGCGGAGTTCTCGCAACGCGACATACGTCCACCTAGCAACACGATGCGCCCCGCACTAAATTTATGGACGAGTGCGGGGGTGATGTAGACGCAGTCCTTTATCAGAGGCCTTTTTAATTTATTATCATAAAAATAATACATATTTTAAAAAAGTAACAAAACCAAATTATTCTCCTTTGTATTGCAAAGATGTAGATATATTTTTTTACACTCTTTTGATAAAAAATGAAGGAGTAAAACGGTTTCATCTCAATGATTTGGAGGTGATTTGGTGATTTTTTTTTAAATTATGTGATACCAGTAGAAAAATTATGGCTAAACCAAATTACGTATTATATCATGAAGATTACTAAGGATTTTTTTCAGATGTAATTTCTCTGTAAATGCCGACAAAAAACGGCTTCATCTGCATGCTTTTTTCAAGCTTTTTTCGAGAGAGCAGCCTTAACTGAAAATTCATTAGGGCGCGGTTAGATCGCAAGCTATAAACTATTGGATAGTGTCCTAGTAAAGTTGTAGCGCATGACGGTCAGATCAGTGAGCTTTAAATATGAGCATAGGCTTAGCCTAAAAACTAATGGTTGAACTAATATCTCCTCGCTCAACTACACTAGTTTTACAAGCTGAGCTGGGGTCACATTAGTTCGCAATGTGAACTAAAAACTATTGAGCTATTATGTTGCCATTTCGCTTTAACCTAATAAAATTGCAGAAATTTCTGGCGACAGTAAATTTCTATTTGAAAGACGTAAATTTAAAATTACTGACTGTCTGAAAAAAAATATCGACACATTATCGACATGGAACATTCACAACTTTATTTGTTTGAATTTTAGTTCATGAGAACCTCGAGCGGGGGGGGTGCTTTCAATCGGCGCAAAAATAACTGTCATTCCTTGAAATATGTTTAGTCCAGCGTACCTACTTGTATAATTAGAGGTCACCACTACCACAATTGATAGTTTATTGACACCATAGTTAGCATGATTTGCTTGTTTAGCATATTTTTCCTCAAAGATAAGCTAATAAGGTATATTTTCGCTTAATATAAAATATCTAACGAATGCTAAGGAGTGGTAATATTGTGTTAATTTATAGGCAAAGTCCAAAAGTATAATTTGATTATAGGCTCATAATATTTCACTCAATTCCATCTATCTACGGTTGTACTTTAAAAAAAAAATTACAAAACCAAAAAAAAAAAAACTGTATTAACTATCAAAGGTAACTACAATTTTTTAATTTCTATAAAGTTATGCTTATTTTAAACTTCTGCGCCAGTAAGAACCCCTCATTTAATTGAAGGTGAAGGCCTGCTCTAGAGAAGACGGTTGTACTTACCGTGCGTTCGCGATTTATTTGCCAAAAACGTAAACAAACATGAATTAATGGAAAAATAACTTTAATTCCTACACAATAAAGTTCAGTTTACCCTACAACTTCAAACATTTTTATAACTTTGTCAATAGTACTAGTCAATCTGAAATCAACTTAATTATCATTGAAATAAAGTTGATATTTGTTTAACTCGAAATAGGGTAGGGGTGTGAAGCGCACTTTAGGTATAAACTTGTCATAAGTTGCGTCTATCTCTCAACATGCCTTTAATTCATACTAACATAACTAAGCCCACAGTTATCTTGCATCTTAAGGAACTACGTCATGTCATTCACACTTCTGTGTATTAAAAAAACTGGCCAAGTGCGAGTCGGACTCCCACACGAAGGGTTCCGTACCACAAGGCAAAAACGCCAAAAAAAAACACGTTTGTTGTATGGGAGTCCCCTTTGAATATTTACTTTATTCTGTTTTTAGTATTTGTTGTTATAGCAACAGCAACAGAAATACATCATCTGTGAAAATTTCAACAGTCTAGCTATTACGGTTCATGAGATACAGCCTGATGACAGACGGACAGACGGACAGTGCAGTGGAGTCTTAGTAATAGGATTCCGTTTTTTACCCTTTTGCTACGGAACCCTAAAAAGGTGTATTCTTTCCTTCTGGTCATGTTTAAGCTCTTTGCCAATCCCCGTTCATAGCGGTTTAGCAGTTGAGGGCCCTAATTCACTATGGCTGCTTAACGATTCCTTAAAGGCTCCTACAAACAGGCGCGACACGCGATATAATCGCGCGCGACACAAAGGCACCGCTCGTTGCGCGACTTGCGGTGCCTTTGTGTCGCGTGTCGTGTCGCGCCTGTTTGAAGGAGCCTTATTTCAAAACCACGTCAATTCCTTACCTAATCACGACATCTGATATTAACGTATTCTCTATTACACAAGAGTGGTTTGAACTGTCAAAATACATTTTGTCCGTAGAGTTGACATTTCGATTCCTTGCCGTAAACAAGACACGATATTGCCGTGGTTTGCACGTGGTAAGATTTCGCGGGGAATAATCCACAATTGGAGCCCCTGGTGTCAAGAAGTAACAAATATAGGTACTCCAAACACTTTCGGATTTATTATTTTAGTGAAGCAAGTGCATTTATTGTAGGTAGTCTTAAATATTTTTGATGCATGTTTTTATAGCTGCATAAAAATCCAACAGAGCGCAGACGAATTTACGAGTTATATTTAGACAAAGTAATGAATACCCGCGTTACTTTCGACGCACAGACAGACATCGAGCGACGACCTAATTATTTTTATGACTTGACTAACATGTTGCTATAGGAAGCTTAAAGTCTCGTGTGTTTGTGTGGCGAACTTCGAGATTTTGTGAGGACCCAAATAAGGTTTCAGAAAAGATATTCCTTGCGCAAACCTTTTTGCTTAGCGGTCGTCTCAGGTGGTTTACTACCGAAATACGTAATCCTTAATTCCGGCCGACGTTACGGGGGTTTCCTACTCCGTAAGTCCGTATCACTTACAGACATATGCTTAGGTTCGGATGAAAACACGATTTGACAGTTATTTCTACTCCCGACATGTATTTGCCTGTACGAAAAATTTTATTTGACACTTGGTTTGTCGAGTCAGCTACTTTCAGACGGCCCCGTATCTTCGTTGTCGGACTTATGAATTAATTTATTTATTTTAACATATAACGGTCGGGATCAATTACATTAGTTAAAGACACAAACACATAAGTACCTACAACAACGCAAAGTATACAACCACTCGACAGTCTGCGCATCTCAAAATACTCCAGACCAGTGGCGGTACCTTCATAGAAGCCGAAAAGCCCGGCTTGCCCTCATAAAATCATAATTCACAACAACAAACTAGATCTTCTTCCATTCATCCGCGAACACATCACAGTTAGGTTTACGGCCTGGCCACGACCTTGCCACTATCAGCGGCAGCTTAGCGCGGTGCGGGGAGAGGTAAAAACAAATATGTATACAAAAATGTATGAACCATGCCACGACGCACCGCACGCAGTGTCAACGCTAGTAGTAAGACATCGCACCGCTTGCCGCGCCGCTTCCCGCTAAGCCAAAAGTCGTGGCCAGGCTGTTAGCGTCCAGAAGAGCGATGAGAGCAGAGAGTGTGCGAGGGGCAGGCGACTAGGCTCGAGCGACGGTTCGACTCCCAGGCACAGTCTAGTCTACTTAGAAGTAGACCCCCAGATCCGGCTGAATATACTTATCAGTAGGTCTTTTCGGTTCATTAGTCAAACCACGTAGTGAAACGACAGTTTATAATTCGTTGACGTCGCATAAACATTATCTCTACAATGTTTATTCATTGAGATTAACTCACTGTAAGGTGTTGAACAGACAACCGATTTGTAGCTCTTGTAGCCTTTTCGCGTGTAATTTAATATCATGTTTGTCTGTCTTGGCGCCGACAAAGGTCGTTACAATAACCGGCCAGACTTACAATTCGTTTAAATGTCATGTCCCATTTTCGCTCAGCAAAAAGCACGTTTCGCCTCTAAAACAACATTTATTACGGGGGCTGATTCAGAGTATGAATGACTTCTCCGAATCCGAATGTTTTTCTCGATGAATTCTGAGCAGGAAACATAAAACTTGTAGCCAAAGCAACACTGTTGTTTGTGACAATGTTGCTGTGAAACAACGTGGCAATGAAAAACTGTATTTTGCTTACTTTTTATGCAAATTTAACTTTACTGCTTTCAAAGTGGTTACATTATGTCGATAAAGTTGATTATTTGTAATTACCAGTTTTATAAAACAAGTTTTATTATTATTAGTCAATACAATACGGGTATGGAACCACCTTCATATTTCGATAAGTCACCACTTCATGTTTAACCCAGGACAGTCCGCGCGGAACTAGTTGGCCGCGCCTTAGTTGGAGACGGGGGTGAGGGCGGCGGGGTTGCCTATTGTTCGCAACGCACGTACTGAGCAATGACAAAGCGCCCCCGCCCCTCCGTCCCACCGCTCACATACCTAAGGCGCGGCCAACTAGTTCCGCGCGGACTATAGTACTCAAGTTTATTGTTAAAATAGAGCGTGTTGCCACCACTGTCACTAACTATTACTTGCCATCTCCAAAAGGGCTACCATTTACTGACTATAATTAAAAGGGTGCACAGACAGCAGTACGTAGCTGTCCACCCAGCCTATCGCAGTTCGCTTCTGGAAATAAACCTCTTCTAAGTAGTACCACAACACCCACCATAAAATTTAGAAAATACATATCGTCTTATGTATTTTTAACCGACTTCATAAAACGGTCAAAGTATTTAGCGAGTTTGTGTGGGATAGGAACCACAACAAAAAAGTGAAAAATCTCGAACACTTCTGAAATCGGCGAAGGAAAACATTGTGAGAAAACCTGAAATATTAATCTGAAACCAACAATACGCCTTGAGCAAACGTAGTGATCAATGCTCAGTATGACCCGGTTATCCATTCAACACTTTTCGTGCCGTCCCTAAGTCTCACTAACCAAGTAACCTAGTAGAGTACCTTTAGGCGCTATCCCCATAGGCGAGAGAATCTGGAATTGTGGAGATGGCGCCTTAGTAGTCGCGGAGTGCTCGTACCGATGCGGTTCGCTCTGTTTCAGGTGAGCGACCGCACGCGTGCGTTCACTGCGCCAAGACATTCGCGCACAAGCATTGCCTCAACACCCACCTCTTACTGCACTCTTCTAACCGCCCGTACCGCTGCCCCGAATGCAAGAAAACCTTCACGCTCAAACACCACCTACTCACACACTCACGGGTAATAAATATTAATAATTCTTTTTATAATTAACGTTTCATAGGTGAACGGCCGCATGTGTGCGCGCATTGTGGGAAAGCGTTCGCGAGGAAGCACTGTCTCAACACGCATTTGTTGCTGCATTCAGCTGAGAGGCCGTATAGGTGCCACGAGTGTAAGATGGCGTTTACCTTGAAACATCATCTCGTTACGCATTCGAGGGTAAGTGGTTTTTAGTTATGTTGATTAAATTGCACGGTCATCATCAGCTGTTTGGATCGAAACAACAGTGCACAGATATCAGTCCAGTCCTTCGAAAGATCGTATACCTATATGCGTTCTAGCGTTGTACGTCAACTAACTTTGTATGTACTGCGCCCCGCGATTCTCAGGAGAACCGTGAATTTTTAACATGACAAAAGTTAATCTAAGTCACGTAAGAATAGTGTAAGCTTGCTAATATAGGAATATTTTTATTACTACTTAACAAATTGCATTGTATGATCTAGCGAATAAATGATAATTATTAATAATAGATTCACTCACATTCATAGAACAAAATCTCTAACAAGCCTTCTTACAATGATAAACCTACTTCTTCAATACCAACTTCCTTCAATACATTTCAGGTGCACAGTCGAGAGCGTCCGTTCGTATGTAACGAGTGCGGTCGCGGGTTCCCTCTGAAGCGACACCTGGTGACGCACAGCAAGTACCACGCAGGCGAGCGACCGTACGTCTGTAGTGATTGTGGAGAGAGCTTCGCGCAAAAGGTACATTGTTTTTGCTGAAACATGTTAAATAGCAGGTTTGAATAGTGAAATGGCAAGTCGGAGCTACTTGTAATGTGTGTGGGAACTGCTTCACTTTCTTATGATTCTATCCTAAAAAACCGGTGAAAGGAGAGTCGGGCTCACACAATTCAGATTCCGAAACAAAACTAAACTGGGCAATCTGTAGAACGAACGCTGGCCTCCTATAATTACTATATTGCGCGTTATTGATAAACCTGTCCTAGCTCCTAAACTACACCTAAATGACATAGGGGCCGTCGCCACGAGCGAGAGAATCGCGACGATATTATCATCGTGCCACGTATTTCTATACACTCTCTTAGAACGTGTCTCCACACGGCGATTTCATCGCGGCAAAAATTTGATGGCACGGCGATACTATCGCCGCGATTCTCTCGCTCGTGGAGACGGCCACTTAGTCTCAATGTTAAAAATTGTCTGCACTATATGATTCAGCTAACTAATCATTCTTATTTTATAAAGATAATTAATATGTATGTAGTTCAAAAGGCTATTATTGTTTTTTTTTTCAGCACCTTGTTTCGCAAGTGGCTGTAATTTACCTGTAAAATATGGATCATTATCTAATAAGGATTAAAATAACAGTACACAATATTTTGTCGAGATGGGACAGTGTCTTTAAAAATATTATTTTAACGTAAATAAAATGACTTTATCGTTTTGTATTCTAACAGCATATTCTTTTGTTTCAGGAGCACCTAGTAATGCACAGTCGTTTCCACGGCTCCCTCTCCCCCTACGTGTGTCCGGACTGCGGCGTGACGTTTGCACGCAAGTTCCAGCTCGTGAACCACGGCCGAGTGCACGGAAGAGTGCCTCACGCGTGTCCCGTGTGCGGCAAGGAGTTCCTACAGAAGAGAACACTAGTCGCGCACATGAAGTGAGTTAAATCCGTTAGGGTTCATAGTTGAACACCAAAGCAAAGACCGTTCTAAGGATTTCAATAATACGTTTATTAATCCTTTTATTTATATATTGGAAGGTGTGTTTACTAATATTACGTGAGACGTGTGATCTCACACAAGGCTAACAGAGTAGTACAGTCACTATGCGAAAGTAAGGATTTCGGTCAAGTGGTTCAGGGCGGGCACGGATACATAAAAAAACATTTATTAGTTAGAATGAGAAAGACGATAGTGTTGAAGTAGGATTGATTTGTTTTTGCTATACTCCAACAAAATCCTTGTCAACTATCAACTCGGCTTATCGCAGTCCACTACTTGGCATGGGCTTCTCCCACTTGCGCCACAACGGCCGGTCCTGTGACTCCTGCATCCAGCGAATTTCCGCAACCTTCACTGGATCGTCAATCCACCTTGTACCTATTGGTAGTGGGTTCCTTAGCCCACGTTTATATATTTATTCATTTAATACGCACATAAATGTACAGAGGCGGACTTAATGCCATAGGCATTTTCTACCAGTCAACCTTTGGGTGATGCAGAGACGAACAGTGGTAGGTGCAATCATGACCATTGAGGAATAAATATTTTAAATATAAAGATACGCTTAAACCTATTAAAACTGAATATAATACATATACCTAATTACATAAACTCATTAGTCATAAAAAATCACCATCTTCGTTCCTTCAGATCCAGTCTTTGAATAACAATTATAACATTTCCTTTATTTATCTATCTTTCAGAATACATACAGGGGAGGGTGCAGTCGCGTGTTTAGAATGCGGAGAAGCCTTCAAATGCAAGTCAGATTTGCAGCAACACTGCAAAATGACGCGGCACTGTCTGCAACCAACACAAAATCAACAACAGCAACAACAACAACAACAGCAACAGCAGCAACAACAACAACAACAGCAGCAACAACAACAACAGGTTAGCTTCTAAGGTTATATGGCAGAAATTGCCGATGGCAATGCGAAAGAAAACATAGTTTTTTTTGTTGAGAAAGTAAAAGATAATACTGCACACAAATGTACAGAGGCGGACTTAATGTCATAGACAATAATAATTTTAAATGGTTAATTTGGTTATTGTGTTTAGATGATTCATTTTGGTGCTTTATCTAAAGCGACAAATAAAAGAGAATTGTGTCATTCCAGAGGGTTAATTACTATTTCGAAAGATTACGTGTTCTGTTACGATTTTATGGGCAAATAAAAGGCACTTTTTAACGTCAAAAATAAAGAGATTTAGGGCTGATTTTTCAACATTCTGATAATTTTGAAGAATAAAAATTGCAGTTTGACAAGTTTTTGTACAGAAAATATGTCAAACCGAAATATTTGTTCATCAGAAAGAATTTTCTATCATAAAGCAACAACAAGCGCAACAACAAGCACAACAACAGGCGCAACAACAAGCACAGCAACAAGCGCAGCAACAACAACAACAACAGCAACAGCAGCAACAACAACAGCAACAACAAGCAACTGTGATAAAACAAGATGATTTTAAACCGCAAATTGTACAGGTAAGCTTATCACCCTGTTGCAATTGATTTGCATATTATTATTTATTTTCTTGAAATTAATGACGCGATTTTTTTAAATTGTCTTTTGAAGCCGAAGTTCTACAAATGAAAGGCTTGAAATTGGCAACTAGTTTCTAACTGAAGACAAAAGGTTTAAAACTAGTTTCAACAAGTCAAATGGCTCTGTATTTAAGTAATGCTTGAGTTAGTTAGGTTCTGCAATATCAGCCCTAGAATGCAATGGACTCTTTATTCATAAGCTCATCATTTGTGGCGACAATATTTCTATTCGACATTTTTTACAATGTGTCATTTTGTTATCAGGTTATTGGTGCAGACGGTCAAATACTATCGGAAAAGGCGGCGCCGGGATATGCGTGTCCAGAGTGTGGTTCCTGTTTCAATACCAAGGTTAGTGCAATTTGATTATAGTTTGACCGAAACCCTCTATATCGACGCCGTGAGCGTTGACGAATGAGCGCCCTGCAGTGACGAATAAGTGGCCTGCAACTTTTTTCTCTGACTTATCACCCGCCCCTTAGGCCTAAAATATTAAAATAATTTAATATTTTAGGCCTTTATTCATAAAAATACACGATGATTCGATTTAGGCGTCCGGGAGTGTACTAAAATGATTGATTTTTTATTAATTTATCATTTGTCATGAGCTGTCAAACAAACAAAACTAAATTGTATTTACATTTAGGCTCGCTTGCACCACAAATCATTAAACACATTTAACGCTAAACGAATTTAAAACACCGTTCTATATTTTCAACCGTTTGAAGATGATAGAGACAGAAACATGTCTTAAATATGTTTAGCGCTAAATGTATTTAGTGATTTGTGGTGTTAGCAGACCTAACGTGACAACTCGCGCGGGAGCCCGGAGCGGGTGTCCGCTCCGGGCTCCCGCCGCGTCATGTTACGTCGCTAGTACAATTTTGGCCTGTGGCGTCTGCGAGAGCGCGCCGACTTCAATGACATAATATGAATCGTGGTCGCTCCCCGAATCTCTTTCGTATCGTAGAAGCTCCTGCTCCGCTGACACTCCTCGCGTCGCTAGCATTTCCTAGCCTGAGTTGTATATGTAACATAATCCCGGCACGCGCGTTGTGTTCCAGGAGGCGCTGTCGCTGCACGTGCGGCTGCACGCGGGCGACCGCACGTGCGTCACGGACCTGTGCGCGCTCACGGCGGCGCTGCAGCCCGGCCTCGTCGCCGCCGCGCACTCGCAGCACAGTACGACATGCTCCCTGTTGTTATAGCTATACTCTGTGTTGCCGCATGTGCGTCACTCACGCGACAGACTGCGCGCTTGTTCCTAGAGAACCGTAAAACAGTTTTAACATAATGTTTTAAACAAGTCAATTTTAAACTAACATAATTCAAAATTATTCACTTAAACCACCTAGAGAAGCTTCTTGCCATCAATCCTCATTAAAAAATCTCAAAGGATAAGTTTAGTGTGTTTACAAATTCGCGTTTAGAGCTTGGGCCACATTTACTACTGCTGAGTGTACTTTATGCTTTTCCCAGAACTTGTACCACCAAAACAGCCCTTATTGCTACGAAATAAAGGGCGCTATTAATATCAATTTGTTACCATAGACGTACCGAAGCACACAACTTCCGTCCCCTCACACATCTATGCTATCACCATATAGTTTATAACATATTTGGGCTGGACTCATCAACATGCTATCAACCGAAGACGTCTACAGCTGTACATAAGCTTCACCTCACTTGGGGACGCGGTATAGGTCCTTGCGGCGATGTTTGGAAGTTCCTAATATTGCCATAACGACCTGTTCTGTGCTTCCCGCTCCCAGCGGATGCAGCACGTCTTGAGTTCACGTAGCGGGTCGGATACTCACCATTCTGCGAACGCCGGATACACGCCATAGTGTGTTGGCGCAGTAATTCTTTTTACTTCAATACACCAGTCACCATCTCCGTGTCCACTTCTTTGTTTCATGCAATGAGTATGTTTACTGTGTAAACTTTATCTAGAGTTCATTAATTAAAGGATATCATCAATAATTTTCAGGTTTCATTATTCCTGATCAGCCTAATATACAGATAATTTCGTCGAACTCTAACAACGTTGGGCATACGCAAGTTATAGCGGCGGTGAGTTTTTATTTATATTTTTTGTATTGCATAACCTATGTTGGCATTATTTTCAGCATCTATAGCTAAATCTAAAGTACGCAACGCATGTTTTCACCATTATTTAGAAAATTGATTCCAGAATATTTATGTGTATAATACATGAATACTAAACTTACACATTATAACAAATAAATCTTCGTACTTTGTTAAGTCTTACAAACCGTGGAAAGCAGGAGCGAGTTACTAGAGAGTTTTAAACTATAAATTGATAAAAAAGTAATTCCAATGCACAATGGAATCATTTTCTAGCAAAATACAGGGTGTTTTTGGAACTTACATTGTAAAATACAACATATTTTTCTTCTAACATTCCAGAATCATCAAATAACGACTCCCAGACCGAAGGTTCACTTTTGTGGCGATTGCGGGAAGGGATTCGCGGCTAAACATGGTTTATTAGCGCATCAAAGAAGGTATGATACGAAAAATTTACTTTATAGTCATTGTGAGTGACAGACTTTCAGTGTTTTCCGAAAAATTGAGACACTTCTCTACCGGCATGTAAGGTTTTTACTTTTTACACTGCTTTTACACTGTGTCCACATTTAACAGGATTACTGGGCCCGAAGCCTATTGCACTAGTGCAATGAAAAGCAGATTTACTTGACATTACTTAACATACAACAAAATCTGTCAGGGACGTTCACAGAGTATAGAGCAAACATAGACAACATAATTTATGAAAAAGGCACGAAGTTTACCATAGACTATAATTATCTATATTTTTATATCGGCTGGGCTGCGTTCGGGAAGCTGCGCAATATCTTTTCGCCCCACATACCGCAGTGTCTCAAGGCGAAAGTCTTTGACCAGTGTGTGTTGCCAGTGATGACATATGGCACTGAAACGTGGTTGCTCACAATGGGCCTTATTAGAAGTCTTAAAGTCACCCAAAGGGCAATGGAGAGGGTTATGCTTGGAGTTTCCCTACGTGATCAAATCAGAAATGAGGAGATCCGCACGTGAACCAAGGTAACCAATATAGCCTGAAGAATTGCCAAACTTAAGTGGCAGTGGGCAGGGCACATTGTTCCCATTGGTCACGGCTGTCATTCGTGGATCTTTGACAGTCGTTACGGGTAGGCAGAAGCCCGAAAATCTGAGAACCAATCTTACCAAGGGGTATCGTATTACCCAGTAACTGGGTTGTGGGGGTTAGACAGGCGGTCGTTCCATGTAAAATACTTGTATTCAGCTGCATCCGGTTGTCCTGGAAGCTGACTCCAACATAGTTGGGTAAAGGCTAGGCAGACGATGAGTCAGAGACTGCTGTTGAAATGTATTAAAGCTAATGCCATAGTACAAATGTCAGACTAAACAATCACTTCATAGAGAAAGGTTAGGTAATTCTCAAAAACTGTTGAAATGCGTAGCAAAATGTTTCGGTTAAAATATTTTTATTTTAATCATCTCTTTATTTTTACTAATGTTTGGAAAAAAAAATTTCATGATATTTGTCGAAACTCTTTTGATAAATAAATTAATACCAAACCTTTTTCTTTCAGGCATCCTGACGGCAGCTGTACATTACGTACCCACGTTTGCGATCAGTGTGGCAAAGCGTTCTTCCAGAAGAACCACCTAATGCTGCACCAGAGACAACACATGGACCTGCCGCCCCGAAGCGTAAGCAAATACCCTAACCTTTACGCCTCTGCCCCCGCCAAGGTAAGCAGAGATGTATGCAGCATATACACGGTGGAAGGGACATCCTAATGAATACATATGATTTTTTTAAACTAATGACAAATTGCCAATTATTTAGTGCTAATCATGTACTTAATCCATGCTAGAAGTTTTCCTTAAGATGTATCTTCCACCGTGTACAGTATCTGGCTGTTAATATGGAACATCGAGCTATAGAAAAAGTCTTTATAGATCGTATACTAGGTGTCAAACTCCCAGACCGCATTAGGAACTCTATACTTTGTTCCGAAACACAAAAAGCAGTCGTTGGCCGCACAGCTGCTGGACCCAAGTGGAACTGGGCTGGACATATCTGTCGCATAGAGAAGCAGCAAAAGCTGCCAATCAGTGGATCCCAAATGACAGGAAATGACTGCGCGGCAGGCCCAGAAAGAGATGGCGGTATTGTCCCAACACAGGCTTGTAATAATAAATAATAATTTATAGAGCGTCGTCAACCCATCTTCCGAAAGCTCAATGTACCATATTAACGCCCGGATACTGTACTAAAGTTTAGATAATTGGCTATTGTACACTGAAATAACTTATAGAGGTATGAGGAACAGGGTGTAAAGTTCACTCTTACTCTATAGAAAAGGGAGGATCCTCCGACCAGACGGGTGTTGTGTCTGGCGGGCATCTGCCCGATGATTCATGTCGGGTCGTTGTACGCTAGTTGCGCGGTAAACTCTGCTTGCGCGATGCAGGATTTTGCGTGTCGTCAGTATGACGCGTTGTTTGCTTGTGGCGTTGTAGATACCGCTACAAACTAAACATCTAGTGGACTAAACCGGGTAAAACATTGACGCATTGCCGAGTTGTGTTGGAGTTCCCGTGGTAGAAGAGTTCTATGTGTTCAATGTTAGATGGTTTGGTTTTCGGACTTAGTCCTTCAGGTGGACAATTGTGCGTGGGCCATGGCGGCCGTCGGTGGTTATTCTAACCAACCCTGGTAGAAGAGTTCAAGTAATGGTAATGGTTTACGCCCTTTCCAAGCATCTTACAAAATAAATGACAACTTATGAGTGCTTCTCATTCGCCTGTGATCACGATAAATACATAATTAATCACATTAAAAAAGGATTAACGCGGAATATTTTTTTTTATGTATCTTTATAATACCCAGCCTTTGTACCTTTATAGTGCACAAACTTAAATAAATAATATGTAAAGTTTATCCAAGAATGACTGAATGAAGCCTCATCGAAAAATGTAATTGCAGCAGAGTCAAGCCAACAACGCCGCAACGCAACAGGCCGCGCAACAGGCAGCGCAACAAGCCGCGCAACAAGCGCAACAGGTGCAACAACAAGTGGTGCAACAGCAGGTGCAGCAACAGCAACAACACCAGCAACAGGTGCAACATCAGAACAGTCTGGAGTTGGACCAGCAGGACCATCAGCAGGCCACGCATATACAAGTTGTAAGTACAGAAAAGAGAATATATCTATTAAGAAGATAGTACTAAGATTGATTGAATTTTTAGTTTAGCAGACAGCAGATTGTATAGACAACTAAATTATTGTTTAGTTGGCTTGGTCTTTAGCGTCGACTGTTCGCCATTTGACCAGGGATTGGAAAGCTACAGTAGAATCCTAAACAAAAAACCGGTGAAGAGCGAGTTGGCCTCGCGCACCGAAGGTTCCGTACCATCATGTTTTTAAATTTTCATCGGCGAGGTCTATATTCGTCAGAGAATTTTAACACTGCCGTGTAGAATATTACAGTTTTAGGTCAGCGCCAACTCTTGACCAATAGGGGAACTAATATTAACTTTTCTTGATGATTTCTGAAAAAGTGTGCTATTTAGAGACATTTTTTTTATTTTTCCTGTAATGTTTACATAGACTTCTATCACATAGAATAATTTCAGATTTTTCTCTGCAAACTTCGGAGATAAGGGTTTCTTTTTTACATTTTTCATCAAGTCAAAAATTGTGCAGCCTAAAAACCCCTTTATACGATAAAAAAAAGAAAGCCTCTTCATATGATATCCTACATGCCCTAGTAGCCCCACTTCGAATTTTCAAGACCACCTTTTAGCAATTGTTGCAAAAAAAAAAAAAAAAATATTCTTTCTTATTTGCAAAATAGTTGGGCAAACGTCATCTAAAACTATTCCAAATTTCAAGTTGATAGCATTAGTAGTTCTTGAGATATCCAGCTGTGATAGACGAATAGACAGACAGACTGAAGGAGTCGCACCGTAAGGGTTCCTTTTTACCATTTTGGTACGGAACCCTAAAGCATTTTAATGTATTTTCGAAGATTTTTTCATGTACTTATCGTGGCTTCAATATTTTTATTGGTTTCCGGCTTCAAAGTTTGCTGAACCCTGGCCTAATCTAGTGCTAAATAATGTCCAGATCAAGTTCGAAAGAGTCAACTGAACATTCAAATGCCTGTAGATACAAGTGGAGAAGAATCAGTAAGAGTGTAATACAATATTCTTCCATAGGTTGTAGTTGTATTTTCCATAGGTTTTATTTATTTTTTTCCATAGGTCATTTTAATGTGTAGCAAAATGTATGAGTAATAAGTACAAACATTTATTTAGTTAAAATTACAATTTTATTAACAAAAGTTAATTAGTAGTTTAATTTGCAAAATTCTGTAGACTATGTAGAAGTTACGAGAGCAGAAACAATTAACATTGAAATAATATAGTTTGTTGCAAACACAATCATTAACATTCATTTTAACACAGAGTCCTTTTTCACCCCTGCATTTCTATTCACCCTGTTTGACGGTAATTAAAGCATTGACATGTAAACTAGTACTTTTAATAGTAATAGGGGTATTTGTAAAAGAGCTCGTCCTAGAAAGTACTGCCGCCAAGCAGAATTGCTGCATTCTCATTTGAAGGCCTTCCATACAGTGCTGGGGCCGTATTACGAAGTATTAATGCCATCATGATTTCAGTGCGAAAAAGAGATGGTGCTATCGGTCATGTATAGCTCCGTCACTCTCTTACACTGGAATCATGATGGCAGTAAACCGTCATAATACGGCACCTGGACTCATGAGTTGTCCCTGGGACCTGGGATAACAGCGCACCTACGATGCCTCTGTTGCCATTTCGCAAAGTAAGTCGTCATCCCAGAGGCAAAAGTAAAAAGTCTTCTCAAAGGATGTTTCGGTGGCGGCTGCAATCACCTATCAACACCTAAGCCACCTACTTCTCCGCCACCCAATAACATAAAACGTATGTTTTATAGGTAACGAACAGATCAGGTCAAGTGATCGGCAATCAGATCGTCGTGGGCTCGCTGGGCGGCACCAGGCGACTGGTGGCGCCGCTGCACATAGTGGGCAGGGATATCAAGCCGAACATCGCGCATCTCACGCACAAACACCACGCGAGGCAACATACTACCAGGTGACAACACGCTAACATACACACAACACAAATGCTTGCTGTCTATTGAGACAGAGTAAGTGATGATCCTACATGATATTCCCTTCGTATGCATCCACGCGATTGTTTCTGTAATCATGGCACTCAACCAACTAAATTATAAAACACGCCATAAAAAATAAATATTGGCATATAAAATATTTTTTTGAATATGAATGTTTTATACCTGCAGTAGAACAAATCTATTGTTGTTCCACTTTTATGCACCCAATTGACTCAGTTGACATCAGTATAGGAAGAATAATCCATAATCAAAATAGATAAAACCAAATAAATAACAGGTGCATCGTGCAACAAAAAATACGCTCCTGTCAAACATTATTAATAAAACTTTATATCGTCCACAGCGGTGACGTAAAAGAAGTCGGGGGCCTGGTCCTATCAGCGGGTCGAACAGGCCTCATAAAGTACGAGATCTCCCTCCCTCCCCCGTCTTCCGTGGTCCAAGTGCAACAGCTGGACTGAGTGAAGTGAGAACCAGACGATTCTATGGTCGTCTGGCTCAAGAAGTGATAGTGTGACACTCTAGTGATATGTGTGAAAAGTATGCTTGTACAGTGTAAGAGTGAAATGGGTGTGTGTAGACAAATTGATAGTTGCTATGTGGTGAGGTGTATAATTGAATTCATTTTATTGTGTGTTAAAACACATACCTATATTAAACCCAAAAAAATCCCCCTGTCGCAAGTCCGAGAATAAACCTAGAGCCAGAGGGATATTTTGGGGAAAAGAAACGGTATAACCCTTTTGATTAATGTTTCAGCTAATATGAATACATACATTGATGTATCCTATTCTAATTATTTGGAATAAAATCAAACATTGAGACAAGTGTTGAAATATGCATGCAATTATGCACCTTACATTAATAATGCGATTATATTGGTAAAGGTACGACAATAGGAAGTAAATACATTGTCTAAGGCATTTATAAATTGTTCACTGACATAAGTGTAAACAAATTTGTTTCAGTCCAGAATCACTGTAGCTTTACCAATGTAGCCTCAATTAGAGCGTTTCCGCACTGCATCCAATCCTAATCTGAATTCGAGATCCGGATGTAGTGCACAACCCTCGATACAAATGGTACTAAGGGCTTTGGACCACCATTCTTCGGATTCGAATCGGATGCAGTGCCCAAACGCTCTGGAAAAATATTTAAGAAAATCACTGCCATGTTAATGTGATACAGGAATTGTAAAATAAATGTTGTAAATAATTCATGTTGCCTTCAAAAATTGAGAAATGCTAGTCTTAACTGTCATTGAAGGTAAGTTGAATGGGTAAATATTATAAGTACAATTCGGCAGTTAGTTTCATTCAAATAGAGAATTGGACCGAAATAAAAGTGCAGAGATAAAGTATTGCACCACTTATAGAATGACCTACTGAGGTGACCTACCATAAATCATAATGCATGATTATACAGACAAGCACACGATGCACATTTCTCAAGCGACTAAACACTGTATTGCTAATCCCAAAAAGATCAAAATTGAAGGTCTGTTGGCAGTTTTGAGACCAATGGAGTGATATTTCGATCTTTATGAAATTATCAATAAGGTACAAATTCGGTTTGGGCTTGCGCTTTTATGAAATCGCTCTCCGTGGGCGGTCTACAAAATCCAGGTTTCGCAAATGAGTTTAGTACTTGTCATACAACCTGATTTAATTTTAAAGTGGTGCAATACTTTTATAATAGTGTGATTTTGGGGTCCTACACAATGTGCAGAGAAGCACAAAAGTATTACTCAGCAAAATGTTTGTACAAGCATACTTGACACACAAAAAATAAATATTGGTACATTTTGTATAGTGAAAGAAAACAGTGCGACTGATCGCGAGTGTAAATACAGTGAATGTGCAATGGACAGTGCTGGGTTGTTATTGGATCATTTCGGTTACGACTGCAGGTGCAGGGGCTGTATTAATGCCATCATGATTCCAGTGCGAAAAAGGGATGGCGCTATCGGTCATGTATAGCTCTTACACTGGAATCATGTTGGCATTAAACCGTCATAATACGCCACCAGCTCGGATATTCGCGGTTTTGTTATGTGTGAAAATTGGGCTGTTAATTTGATTTTCTACCTTTGTAGAATGGATTGTTTGGATTATTGAAGTATATTGTTGCAATATCATCAATATTTAAGTACAGACGCCAGCACATCAAGCTACTACAATCTGTCAAATTTCTTTAATAGATATCAACTTTATCGCTATAGTATAAGGTTCAAAGTTGACTGGGAAAATTTGACAGTTTCGGGTAGCTCGATGTGCTGGCGTCTGTACAAATGAAATTCCTAAAGGCTGGTCAAGCATTTTATCAGTAAATCTGAGGATTTTCTGTCAAGATGTGTGTGTTATAGTTGACAACAATACTAGGACCTTAGGCTAGTTACATGCCGAAGATGCCTTACAACGATAACTCGCCGTCGCGGTTTAGCTCGCTATCACATTGTTACCACCATGTACAACAAATGCATTCTAATAGACACGCACGCACATGCCGAAGGATACCTTACTGCGATACATCGCGGGCTGCTTGGAGCTTACTTCGATGCCTAGCATGTGCGTGCGTGCGTGTCTATTAGCGTGCATTTGTTTTACATGGAGGTGACATCGATGTAGCGGTTCGGTTCGGCATGTAATTACCCTCAGTCTTCAAAGGTTTGCGTAGTTGAATCTAGATGTCCTGCCTTTGAATCGCTCAAACGTTTTACATCAGAATTCTAATATTTACACATACCAAAGCCAAAATATCCTTTGCCAACAAATTGGACTAAAAAACTAAGCCTAAACTAAAAAAATATAATGCCAATAGATTGGAAAGCTTTATTTAATGTTTAGAGGTCTGCCTTACAATAATAGAGCCTTAATTTTATCGTTCTTTGTCATATAGATTTAGCGAACACGGAAACTACTTAATTTCGATGGCAATAATGAAAACTGATTGATTCACTTGTGTATAAATAGTTATAGTGAATGTTCTAAAATTTAGGACATTGGTGTGTAAAAAGACGAGGTATAAGAACCATCTTTTTGTGTATAATAGTCTAGTTATAAGGGCAACTTACTATAATTAGTAATTTCTTGTACATATCAACGTTTTTACGACACTGAGCGGCGGATTTTGTAATAAAATGTACAATCTCTTTGTAGGTTTCCAGCATTTAAGTTTTTGGTTAAAGTTTGTTTCATGTTTATCAGTTATGTTACTGGTTATTGAAGAAAGTTTTGTTGAATTTATAGTTATTCCTTGTCCTAGTAAGTTGTCTCGTGACACGAGCGATACGCGACAGAGGTGACTGAACCGTTCGTGTGACATGTTCAACATGACCTTGTCGACGGTTGCAGTTGCCGTATGTCGCTCGTGTCTATGCACACTAAGCCCAGTCCTTCGCCAAGCCTTTTTGTTCTACGCCTTTGCCCCGTAGTGGAAAAACTAAATAAATAAATCCAAGTCCGATTAAATTGAACTATTGTTGTAGTTATTCCTACGTAAGCACAAACATTAGGTCTTAACAAAATATTGGAAAGTAGTCAAAAGTGCCAGTATTTATAATGATTCCATTCATCATTTATTAAATACACCGAAACTCTTTAGTGCCCGATAACATTACTGATACATACGATTCAACCATTATTATATTTTAGGCGTCACGTCGAATAAGCTTTCTTTAAGTACATATAAATAATCAGTTTATTTTCCTAAGTTATGGCAGTATGGGGGGCGTGTAATGTGCAATCAAAATTCAAGATTAGATGATGTTATAGATCTGAGTTTTTATTTTAAAATATCAAACGAACTCTTTTGATGTTTCTTACAGTTCTGCCTACACTGGTGTTGTATAATATTAGTGTTGTTTGCTAATTTACTAAGAACTGAGTTGGCCAAGTTGCATCAGGAGCGGTCAAATGAAAATAGTCAGTAAGCAGTGCTTTTTAAGGTTCCAATTGTATTTGATGTTTCACAGAACTAAAGATAACCCAAGTTTTATCGGAAAAAACTTTCAGGAAGTTATACGAATTCTATTTTTATACTTTTGTAATGTGGAAATTGTTTTATTGTGTTTCTAAACTTAATTTATTCAAATTCAAGACGCTGAAAACTGTACTTAATGGTTTGGAGGTCTTAGTCCGAAAAAATGGCGGTTTTCTGACGCTTTCCAGTAAAAAGTGGGTGAAGTGATGCAAAGTCTTCCCTGACAGTTGGAACCGTAAATAACATTGCAGTTCTTACCAGAAAACTAAAATAGAAATGTCTATTATTATTGGTATCTAAATTGAGTATCTAGTCTGTGATAGGAATGTCTATTTCTGTCCGTAAAATGTCTTAGGACGCATAAATAACGGTTAAATTAGGTATATCTGTCACATAGGTTCAAACTAGTAGATGGTGGATTCCATATTTTTTTCTTGACTAATTCAAAAATTATGAAACTCGATTTATCTTTACTTACTTAAATTATACTTATTCTTTAACTATTTACACGAATGCTTTATACGATACGAAACCATATCTTGTCGGACATTATTCATAGACACTACGAGAAAAACTAGTCCGAAACAGTGTTTATAAATGCGTGTATATGATTCCTGGGGGCCTAAAAAGGCCCCTTTGGCAGAATCATAAAAGGATAATATTATGAATCATAATATGGCGAGACAGTCCGTATTTTTCTTTTTTTCGCTGCACTACGTAGGTATATTCAAAGAGTTTAGGATTGGATTGGTTGGTATTTTAGCACAGACAAATAAAGTCGGTTTACGGACGATAGTTTAACGTGACAACGTCATAACAAAACATTAATGAATTTGCCGAACGCGGAGGCCGATTCGGCAGCGTTCGACATCATCTGTCTCTCTCCTACTCATCGCTCGTTCCGCGCTCTCGCTTGCACTTCAAGCCGCCATGGTGTACAACGCTACAGCAGAGCAAGGCCGCGAGGTAACGCTACATGAGTCATGTTTTTTCGAGTGTGCGGCTGCACACTCGAAAAAACATGACTCATGAGCTTCATCGATTTATTAGACGTTGTCACGTCAAAAAAAAAATAACTGAAAATTCCTTCACCAATGGGATTTGATACGATTAACTTAACAGTTAATTGTCCATTATGATTCATAATGTTATCCTTTTATGATTCTGTCAAAGTGGCCTTATTAGCCCCCCTGAACAAGGCAATCTAAAATCAAGACCATGCATAGCAATAATTATGGTACTTGTTAACTATCTTCGTCTCTTAATCTTCCATTGTTACAAGACTTCCATTTAAGTAAATACTATACCTATTTATCTTCCAAAATCATGCTTTATATAAATAAATTCGACATATTACGGACAGAATTATGTTGATGTCTGTTTAAAGTTTTATGTACACAGTATTATGTATAGAAAACACATTAAAACAAGAAAAAAAAATCTGGCAACCCAGAGTGACTACTTCCACTTATTGTATGTTTTTTTTTTAATATTTTAAATCTTGACAAGTTGTTTGCCATTAACTTACATGTAAATATTATAGTGGATATCTATAATTTTTATATTAAATGAGAATATACATACCATAATCATGTTTTTGTATTATTTTATTATATAAATGAGTACTTTACCTTACATCTCCCTCCAAAGGCAATGGATAGACTGGTGATAGGCAGCGGGTTTTGGCTGCTATGTGTGCCTGTATAATGCAGCGGGTTTTCGGGCGCGAGTCCTGGTACAAATCTCCACAGGTTGGCCTTCGGAAGGAAACGGTTACATGTTCTACCTGTGTGGCACTGGCCGTAATCAGAGGACGCACCTGTTGGAATACACGTAGCTCGCACCTTTGTAGCGTTTCAAGGCGGCGCGATGACCCTTTTTTAGTAAGTAGCCGTCAGTAGTGACGTCAGAAATCTGTCATAATTTTTCCAGCACATTTTTATATTATTTGTTAGCAAAAGCCATTAAACGAAGAGAAGAAGAAGTATATTATTTGTTACTTAATAATATTTCGCCATATGCTTATTTCCTCTTATGTTTCAAACTTAATCTTAACATTCTCAATCAATTAAAACTTCTATCTTCAACTTGGAAAAAGGCCTGTCATTTTGTCTCACCCTCCGAGAAACCACACCTCTTTCTTCACGTGTGAGTGCATAAGTTAATGTGGGACTATTTCTCCCGCACCGATCAGTACCAATTTGTCTTTACCGGGAACCCGCGTCTATGTTAGCACATTATCAGGTGACTAGCATGATTGATTGTCCTGCCGGTCGATTCTGTAAAAATCTCACCGTGAAAACTTAGGTGAAGTGAGTTTGTTTTTGCTAGGAATTGACACTATTGACAGCTCACTCCACGCTCACTTCACCTAAGTTTTCACGGTGAGATTTTTACAGAATAGCATTGCTGCTCCCCCTTCTTTCAGCTAGATATGTAACGGAGGTAATGTTAGCGCAGGCGGAGGCGCATGTGGAAAAATAAAGGAAACAACCTTTTGGTAATCTCATTTGAAGGGGCAAACTATATTTCACAGAGAACAGTTGCGGCTTGGTCATCTTCTAGGGGATTTTTAGTGGTTCATAAATTAAACTACCTTCACTAAACAGTTTGCACACTTGATACTGAACCTGATGAGAGCAAACATTTGAAACTTCGAGTTATGTCTCCACACCATTCAAACGCGCGAGAAGCTCAAAATTGTATGTAAATAAATAAACGTATAGTACCTACGTTTATTTATTTAATTATGAGCTTTTCGAAATAAACGTACCTATAGCACAGTTATTTATTTAATTATGAGCTTTTCGCGCGTTTTTTTTAATTTTTAAAAAACGCGCGTAAAGAATTCTGCCTATACTTATTTTTTCTAATTTGGCTCGCGCGCCTTTTGCTTTATCATACAGCCTGTTAGTCTTGTTCATAAAATGTTCGTGATTGATCTCTTTGGTGATTGAAACTTTTACTAACAATATCCACATTCCAAATTCAAATCACGTTTAGTCCCTAGGGATTAAAGAGCTATTTTAGTCCCGGTTTACGAAGCTACTAGCTCTTTTTGAATAGATGTGATAAAAAAAATAATAATATAAAGCCTATCTCTCACGTAGGCAATAGAAAGATTTGGTCGTGACCTTTACGCCATTAGGCCGAGGGTAGAGCACTTTCAAATATCCCTCGCGATCCCAGGGGCTCTAAAAAGAGGTATTTTTACCGACGAAATAAGTTTCTGAAGTGTCCCACATTCTAGGGACGCTTGAGAAACATACATTTTTCAAAAACTTCGACTCGTCTTCGTTCTACCCACTAGGGTCCTATAAGGTTGGAGTATATTCAGTTGTCCAAATTGCTTCGTCCCTTTAGTACGATTCGCGAGATTGCCAGCGTTTTATGAAGGATGGTTATAAATTGGCGCGCATTGAATGTGACTTGTACCTCACATACGTCGATATAACGTACATTGTATGGATGCGATGGTTTTCGTTGTGGGTCTCGTTCAATTAGTCTATTCATTTTTGATTTTGATTTAGGGAAAAAATCTTTTTTACCGTGCTAGTCACTCTGAAATCAACTTCATTAAAATAATGTTGATATTTGTTTAACTTGAAATAACATTAATTTGAAACAAGTTTGAATAGAATTTACGTGAGATTTAAACATGACTAGCGAAATGTAGGACGTACGTGTAGGTACAAACGCCAGCACATCAAGCTACTACAATCTGTCAAATTTCTTTAATAGACTTTCAACTTTATTGCTACAGCATAAGGTTCAAGGTTGATTGGGAAAATTTGACAGTTTCGGGTAGCTTGATGTGCTGGCGTCTGTACCTACTCTGCCCAACCCTTTGAGGAATATAGGGGAGATGTTGATTCAATGTACAGGCGCCAGCACATCAAGCTACCCGAAACTGTCAAATTTTTCCAATCAACTTTGAACCTTATGCTTTAGCGATAAAGTTGAAAATCTATTAAAGAAATTTGACAGATTGTAGTAGCTTGATGTGCTGGCGTCTGTACTTCTGTAAATAGATTTACAGCAGTCTGGTCAGGCACGGAATCGAAGTAGCCTGAACACATTGACCAACCTCAATAAAAAATAGATACCTACCCAACGACATTCGTCAAAGAAACCGTCCAAAAATAAAGTGATCCGTTCCATACAAGACGATTCAAAAGTGAGAGCCGATGTTAGGGGTCAGAATGAAAAGAAACCTTTTATGTGGGACTATTTGGTGAGACGAATGTTAAGGCGGAGATTTCTTGAAAACGGTTAAGAAGTTGGTTTTTTAAAGCAGTGTAAAAAAGATATTTTCAAGTCTTATTTCATTCAATACAGTGATGGAACTCAAATCATAATTAAACATACATTAATGCATCAAAAAAATCTTCAAATACACCTGATAATTGTCTTTAAAAGCAGTTTATCCTTTCATCAATTTTAATTATAATAAAAAATATACCATTAAATTTGTAATGCCAAACTGCATTCAGTGATGGATTATATTATTAAATAGTTTTTGTAAATAGACAATTGCTTCATATTCTGCAATAAATTACCAGCGTTGTGTCATCGCGCTTCTCTTTCTTTTCTATGCAGTCTGACAGTGACCGCGCTGTAGATCATGTAGTCCCCTTAACACGTTCCCTGTCCCAGAACAAAAATTAAAAAAATATTCGTACGTCCATCGATCATACGTACGTCCATTTTCTTATAAGTTGACAATAATTTTTTAAGGGTTTACATCTATACTAATATCAGTTAAAAAATTGTATATTTTTCAGACCAAAACTGAAAAATAAATTTATGACTCCACAAGGATTCAAGGACGTGTGAACTAAAAATTGTGTGACTCCTTATGGAGTCATGGACGTACGAGTTTGGCACAAACGTGACTCTTTTGGAGTCATTGGACAGGGAACCCGATCGTGATTGAATTAAGTCGTTATGTTTCTGAAGAGCGGAATGAACAGTTTCAGTCGTTACGGGTCGTCAGAAGCCCGAAACTCTGACAACTTCACAGTCTTACCAAGGTGTATCATATTACCCTGCGCTGTGGAGTGGTGGAGGTCAGATAGGCAGTCGCTCCATGTAAAGTACTGGTAATCAGCTGCATCCTGTTATACTAGAAGCTGACACAAACAACATAGTTGGGAAAAGGCGAGGCAGATGATGATGTACCTACACATATTCTACGTAGGCCTACTTTACCTCTATTAATTAGCCCCTCCCTTTGAACTAATCTTTAAGACTAATTTAATTAGTTCCAAAGATTAACAGCTCGGCACTCTAGGCCATCTCTTATCTCTCTCGTTATCTCATCGTTTATTAACACAATAATTACGCTTTTAAATTTAGCATATCAAAGTCTAAAAATGCGGTTTTGTTTCCCGACATTAACGACGTCTAATGTCCTTAAAATATTAGGAGAGTTATTTAAAATGTCTCGGAATAATGGAGTTAGAACAAAGGAATATGAAGGACAAAAAGTTTTGCTGTAGATTGTTCGAGAAATAAAGACAAAGGGATGACTGGTTGGTTTTGTCTTGATGTACGCGTCGAGGACCATCGTAACGAGTTTTGGCGAACGATAGCGTAACCCAGAAGGAACGATTTATGTCGTAAATGCAGTACTTATTTATTTCCTTTGTCACGACATGTGAGAGGTAGGTACGCGGAGGGACATCGGCTCAGATACAATGTCAGCTGACCCGTTTGCATCTCAGTTGAAACTTTGCGGAAGTTCCTCAGAGCAAGTCAGTTCCCCAAGTATCTGGGCCATTGGGTTTCCGAAGACTCGAGAGACAGTCGGGATATTGAGCGTGAGCGCAGGGCGTTGGCTGTCCGCTTATACATATATGAAGTCATGGCATGTGCCATCTTGCGATAACGCCGACTACCGACCATGCCCTAAATTAATAATTATCACCGATCTTTAAACTAACGTGGCATTTTCGAAATTGTGCTTCTGGCTACAGTCGCCACCTTACCAAAGAAGAAGAAATTCGTGGTTTATACACAAATAAATATACATATTTTATTTTATTATTTTTGGAAAACTTACAGCTAATCTAAGACACAATAGTCATTAAGTTTTTAATATGGTGATGGCCAATTACAAGCTTTCACACAAACATGTTGGCTCGCAGATTTGCATAATGGACGACAGGAAAATTGTATATAGGCATTGTAAATGCGAAAGTTACCCTGTCGGTCTGTGACCTTTTTACGCTTTAATAACAAAACCAATTGTTATTAAATTTAATAGACAGGTAACCTGGGACCTCAACGAGGACACTGGCGTTTTATTCTGGATGTTTGTATCAATAATGGCGCAATACAAAGTACCTACATGCAGAAGTCGTGGGTAACAGTTAGTCCAAAATAATTTCGATGAAGTAAAGGGTATTTCCTACTAAATATCTAGATCATATCCACAACTAGGTGCCTCCCACAAGGTGGACCTTGTGAAGGCCGCAGGAACTCGTTGGATGCGAGAAGCACAGAACCGGTCAAAGTGGAGGTGCTTGGGGGAGGCCTATGTCCAGCAGTGGACGTCTTTCAGCTGAAATGATGATGATGATGACCTACCATATCCAGTCGAAGATATATGTTATTACTAATTCGATCAAGTTAGGTGATACATGCCAACGCAATACTCGGCCACCTTATCCAATTTACTAAAATCTGATCGCGTCTTCAGCAGCTCACATTCAGAATCGCTCGTCATCCATTAGGTAAAACGCAGTTTTTGTGATTAACGACGTCAGATAAGATCGGCTGTAGTAGGAATGCCGCATTCATCGCCTTTTGTCGTATGATCCTTTTTTTCGCGAAGAAAGAACACATTAGGGAGTCCCTCACCGAATGCATTGTGATGTGAGTGAGCGTGCGATTTATTTGGAGCCTGGTGATGCTCGGGTCATTTACTTTTTTCAAGGATAATATAATTATTATCTACCTACCTTTTTAAGTATAAAACTGTGCCTAAAAATAAAGGTCCATTTCAAAGGTTCTTTAATTTTTATTTAGGATCATGTCTCGGGACGCTGGGGTCCCAGACCATTGGAGGGGCTGAAGCCAACTCGCAATGGCCCGTTGGACGGTTGGTTTTACTGAAATGAAAAACCATTTCTATTTAAGATTTCCGTTAGCGAATCTACAAAATGAGTTCTAATTTTGGTCCACGCTAACCTATATCTTCCAGCTAAGTTAGACCTTCGAACCAGTTTCTGTAAATCGAACCTTATTCTGACCACAGTAAAGTGGTCAGAATAAGGTGCGATTATATTATATTATTATTATATTATTATTAATTCGCGCGCGATTATATCGCGTGTCGCACCTGTTTGTAGGAGCCTTTAAGTGGGTATTGTGTAGATACACACCTACAAAATAGCCCATTAACAAGAACCGTCTCATTATAATTAATCAAATAAACCGACAGTTAATTATCTCTCTGAACATTAGCTCATACATTTTCTTTTCACTAACAAAGTTTTCTTAATAACTCATGCAGTGACAAGACGCCTTCAGGAATTAATGTCGTCGCTAATAATGCACAGTCGCTCGCTGGGGTGAAGAAAGGAGAATCTTTAATGACAGGTTGTGTAGAGGATGTTGTTTTTTTTTTTCTTTTTTTATTCAGTATGGGAAATCATCAAATGACCCCTCCCGCTCTCGTGTTCCTTCCTTAGCCCTTTATGTTCCAGGCCAGCGGTAACCCTTTCGGACAATCCCGCTGACCAGAGGTTGGTTTACTTTGCATTTCATACAGAAGATAACTAGCTTCTGTCCCCAGCCCGTCGGCGCATCGCATCGCCTGCCCGCGCTATTACTTCGTTTTCACTTAACATTATTTGTCTTTTTTACTTTTGCTCGGTCCCTAAGGGTCTTAGTGTGATGTTAATAGTCATAGCTTTCCTGAAGAATTGGGCTATCAGATGGAAAAAATGTTTTTTCAAATCCGACTGATAGTTCCAGAGATTAGCGCGTTCACAGACAAAGAAACAAAGTCTTCAGCATTATTATTAGTAGGTATAGAAGATATATTTTGATGAAAGTTCAAATTAATAACCACCCATTCCTAATTTAAATTTTGAATTTAGAACACATTAATCACACTACGTAACGAAAATTACTTGCCATATACAAAGAGCTATCAGCATTACTAACGGCCAGAAAATTACGAACTTATTTTAAAACCTCTTTAACATACCCGAAAAGGTTCAAAACCACTAAAAACACATCAGTTACATAGTTTTAGTTTGCCAGTTAACCATTGAGCCCAAAAGTTTCAAACTAAGAGAAGCAGGAGGCCGGCACACAAAGACTATATAACCCTGGCACAGGTGCGTTGAGCTTGGCTGTGGCACAATAAACGAGAGGCCTATGCCTAGCAGAGGCATTTATGGTTCCAATTCCAGTCAGGCTGTGGATGATTATGAAAAGAAACAAGGTTTTGTTTCAACTTATTCACGGATTTGTGAACAAACATCACGGATTTGTGAACAACAAACAGCTTTTGAATGATATTTGAGACTTAAGAGCGTTTACGCCGTACGGCATTTCATACAAACTTTCAAAGCCTTATTTTTCGAAATGAATGAACCGATTTTAATGAAACTTCACACGCATAAGCAGGATACAAATGTCTAAAAAGTTAGTGAAGAACATTTTCGAAAAATAGTGTTACAGCCAAATTAGACCGATTTTAAATTTTCCATAAAAACAGAGATTTCCAGTTATCTTTTTTTAAATAAGACATTTCGAAAATGTTCTTAACTAACTTTTTAGACCTTTGTATCCTGCTTATGCGTATGAAGTTTCATTAAAATCGGTTCATTCATTTCGAAAAATAAGAGCTTGGAAGTTTGTATGAAATGCCGTACTGAGTAAACGCTCATAAGAGGCAATCGCTTTTGCAAATTTGTACACTAGGTCAAATTTTTAACAGAGGTTGACGGCAGTGTAAATCGGCATTTTGAGCATTTTTTTGAGGGTTCCTGTGCTTATAAAAATAATGTATCATCAAAAAGGAAAACATTATAGGGACATACAAGTATTTAATATTTATTATTCTGTAAAAAAATTACTGCTTTATGGTCATTAACCAGAAAGAAAACAGGCGAGAGCGTTTCTATGGAGAAAAGACCACCCACCATTTCCTCAAACACCAACTCGAGTGAAATGTATGGGACGGTTGATTAATTATTTTTTCGCTATTACGAAGTTTGTCCCATGAAGAAAGTTTTTCAGTTTGATGGTCTGCGACCTTTGAAAATTACCACAGCTTTATCTGACACATGCTGTACCCATATTGATCAATTTATTATTTTATAGAAACAGATGGTAAGGTAGTTAATGTACTAAATGAAACACGTTTTTCATGTTTTTACGTACTGTTTATTAATAGCACTTCATTGTATCCTTAGGACATTAACTTTTCATATCATTAGTAATTACGTAGGTACTAAACAGAATAATTAATTATAAATCTTAATAAAATACATTCTTAAAAAGGAACTTTCTTAATCAAACAATAACATAATTTCAAATACAATTATCTTATCTTACATTACAAAACCAGCACAATTACATATAATTATGTATTAATATTAATGAAATATCTTTTTCTCTATTCGACAAGAGCCGAAGGGTACCTCGATAAGTGTGAGCAAAATGCTTAGTAAAATAACAGTGACGAAATGACTTTTGAATTTGGAACACTATTTAATTAAAAAGTTTGAACGCAATTCGCTTCGATAAAGTCCTGGCCGGTAATAAAAAAAGCGCGCCTGTCGACGCGGCATTGATGAACCAAATAAAAAAAAAATTCGCGGGAACTTCTTATTTGTTTTTTTTATTACTTTTTATCAAAATATTACAGACAAATTTAATTTGATTCACACATATTGAATAAAAGATCAGTTCTAGCAGTGAAAGTGAAATACTAACACCAGAAAGTGTAAAATTAAACGCACAAACTGTCATAAACAATTTAACAAATACCGTACACATCGATAGAAAATAAACATTCGTCACTAGATACTAAAAGCATCACTTATTTATTTTTCTCATAGAAGGGGATGAAAAGCAGAGTGTGACACACGGTACCAAAATTATTTAACCTCGAGCGACGTACTTTGAATCCCTCGCTACGCTTAGGATTCTACTCTAGAATCCTTCGCTTCGTTCTCGATTCAAACAATCGCTCTCGCCCTCACTGGTCCGTGGTCTTTGGTAGGGACCAAAGACCAGGGACCATTGTCATAAGGGTATGACACAATCTAGGAAAGTACTATTACATTACGCTTTCAAAAGCTCACATTTTCTTGTCTAAGTACCTAACCTAGAAAATGTTGAGTTCTTTAATGGAATAACTAATCTTTTGTTGCTTGTTTCAAAGGAGTTGGCCAAAAATTGTATGGGCCTATGCCCCAGAAAGTACATAAATAAAATGTTGTCATTTCATAGTACAGATCTTCTATAAAAATAAATAAAAAGGTGCATATTGCTCAGCAGTAGGGAACAGAAGTTATTAAGGTTTCAAAAAGTGATTTTTTCAGTATAATTATGACTAAATCAGTTTTATGTATATATTTTATATCTGTCCTAGGAGTTTAATATGCATAGCGTATTAGTTACAAAAAACTGAGAGAACAGTATTTTTTCATCTGAAAATCTATTGTTTGTAACATTGATTAGAAGTAAAACAACGTAGGTACCTACATTATGTATTTTAATCATTTAACGTCGTCAATACATTATCTAAAAATGCTGCTGGTGGAACAATATCTTCTTGGTATCTCGCCCACCCCAAGTACCAAAGAATTGTCATGATATGTGCACAACATCCAACAATCCGGTTTCCAGCTACACAATTACACCAGTAACCTAATAAAGCGTTTCTAGGTTGGTCTTGACTTGAGGGATGCTCATCATATAAAATATTAGTGTAATACTCACGTCGAGATGTATGTCTCGATTTAATGCGACCTCTTAATAGAACAGGGTGATTACCTCCTATGTGCATTACAAGTTCTTCCGAAAACTCTAGCTCTGGACTTACAAAAACAATTAGTGGAGCACTCGCGTGGGATTACGACATCGACACTATAAAATATAAACGTACACTTGTCAAGTAAACACACAAAACCAAAAGAAAACAAATGCCGAGAATTTGCGCGCGCGCAACGTACATCGAAGACTCGAAGAGGGTAAGAACGTGTTTTGACATTTGACCGGGTAACTTGAGTGCTGCCAGCACAAAAGCGAAATAATCCTATCCATAATAATTGCATTTAGATTTTCGTAGTGTTAATTCAATAATAGATGGTACTATTTATAGATAGAAAAACATAAAAAATAATATAGTTGATTACAGTTTGGGTTTTAAATATTTTTCATTTTAGGTCCGCCATGCGTAATAGTTAATGTTTTTCCCTGTTTTGATTTTGTTGATTTTGTATGGCAACACTAAGGGTACTTTACGTCAAATAAAACAGAAAAAAACTTTTAATTATGATTTATTATTATCTGCTGCTTTAAGCCATAAATAGTTATTCAAAATTCTTGATTTTTTTTATTTAAATTATTTACAATACATTTATTCGTGTACACTTTGGGGCACATTTTGTCCATGTCCTTTTGTCTTAATCAGGACATCGCTGAACTGAATAAGGGTCGGCGTCCGTTGAGGCGTAACAAGATTAATTGACTCCCAAAATTACAAGACGATTTTAGAGAAAAAGTGATTAGGGGTGACTAAGCTTAATGAGACCAGCGGGGTAATTGCGTAACACACTAACAGTAGCAATCGCTTTCATTTTGACAGTTCAACAACATTCATTGCGTTATTTACGATGTTGAGCAGATTGTTATGTTAAACATATGAAGCAATGGATTAACAATATCCTTCAAAATTGTTCAGATTGAGATTGATAGTGTGATACACAATGAAGGTTGGTGTTCATACATTTTATATACGAGTTATTAGAAAGTATTTTTCTAAGACGAAACTGGGGAGTAGTTAATGAAAGACATTAAATGTCAATGAATTTGTTATGGCTATGTGGAAAACCATGGGAAATCCAGAAAAACAGGGCGTCATTCTAATAGTAGGCGGAGTCAAGCCCAAGTTTACCAGGCAGTTGAAAACTATAGAAAACTTTAACGACCCTGTTACAAAACCAGGTTTAAATCAATCGAAAAAATTTTTTTTAAGACATTGTTATAGTTCTTAATGTCAAAAAGTGACTTTAGATCTTAGTCTAAGTGAAACTTTATATCTGTCAGTTCAAAAAAACGATAACTGCAGTGCGATTCTGTAACGATCTCACCGTGAAAACTTGGGTGAAGTGAGCGTGGAGTGAGCTGTCAATAGTGTCAATTCCTAGCAAAAACAAACTCACTTCACGTAAGTTTTCACGGTGAGATTTTTACAGAATCGACCGGCAGCGGGCTAATTGCGTAACACACTATCAGTACCAATGGCTTTCATTTTGACAGTTCAACAACATACATTGCGTCATTCACGTTGTTCAGCAGACGCATTTTTCGAACATATGAAGCAATGGATTAGCAATATCCTTCAAAATGATTCAGATTGAGAGTGGTGTTACGCAATAGTGGGCTAAGACAGTAAAAGTTTCAAACAATAAGTATGTTTTGTTTTGAATGGGACGTCATCATTAGTTCACTATCTTAAGGCTTCTGTAAACAGGCGCGACTCGCGACGCGAATCACGCGCGACACAAAGGCCCGCTCGTTGCGCGACTTGCGGTGCCTTTGTGTCGCGCGCGATTTTATCGCGTCTCGCCCCTGTTTGAAGGAGCCTTTAACGGACGTAACTTAAAAATCTAACTTAACCCTAAAATATCACATTGAAATTCAAGCAGCGTTCTGCAATACGAAGTAATAAGGCGGATGCAGTCTGTTAACTCCCACTGTGGCCATGGTCGGCAGCGGTCCGTGCCACTCCAGCCTGTACTTGTCTAAGACCCTGGTGGTTAGGGAACCTAGCATATGTCCGACTACTCCAGTACCTGAAAAGAAATAAACATCATTTATTTTTAATGGATTTGCAAGAATTAATGTATCCGCTATTGGCACTAACTGTAAAATAGGTCGTTGAAACTGCATACGAATAAAGCAAATCAAATCAAATTAAAATATTTATTTGCTAGAATATGGTACAGACGCCAGCACATCAAGCTACTACAATCTGTCAAATTTCTTTAATAGATTTTCAACTTTATCGCTAAAGCATAAGGTACAAAGTTAATTGGGAAAATTTGACAGTTTCGGGTAGCTTGATGTGCTGGCGTCTGTACATAGGGTGTTACAGTGAATTTGTTTCAGCATATCCCGCCATAACCTGGTGTGCAAATGTATTCACTACACAATCTGACTTACAAATTATGAAATTACCAGGTTCTATTGACTTGTCTTCTAAATAGTCCTTAGTGGTATTATATCTTTTAAATAGTAATAGTTTGAAAAGTATTTTTTGAAATATTGTCAGCGGTAAGTCTTGCAAACTATTTGGTAAATGATTGTAAATAATAATCGACATGCAGTATACATTTTACTTAAATAATTTTAGTTTTATTGGTGACAGCTGAAGTCTATCTTTATGCCGTGTTCGGCTATTTGGCCTGTCCGTGCTCGTTTCAAATAAATTGTAGTTCCTCTTAACAAAAAGCGACTAGGTAATAGATATGTCGCAGCCAACTGGTTTAAATAGCCGTTAAGTTAACCGCCTAGCCTTTTAACTAAACGGAGGCCGTTCAACTAACGGCCTGAATGATATTCAATCATAGTTTAGGTTGGAACTGTAACCAATCACGCGCGAGCCGAATTGGTCGCAGTAACTGAGCCAGGGCACCCCGACCAAATGGGTTAGGTTGGAAATGTGATCAACCGCGTGCGAGCCGAGAGAGCGAAGCGAGACGAGCACTAGTTCCAAAGGCCAGGCGGTTAACTAAACGGCTAATTTAACCAGTTGGCTGCGACAGATACATTGACATCAGGCTTGTATTTTTCAAAAAGGTAGGGGCTGGTCATTGCAGACTCCAGACTGCTATTGCCAAATCATAATAACAGAACCCACTTTGCCTGATTACTCCCCGTGATTGTCACTAAACCGACTAGGCTGCATGGTCGTCAACAATTTTTGCGACGATTCTTTTCGTTTCCTACGAAGAGTAATTAGGGAAAGCACTTTCCCAACAATTTCCACCTTACCGTCATAAAACAGTTCGCTAAAACCTATGCTAGTTTTAAGAAAATTAGTTATTTAAATTACTGAAGCTAATAAAATACCTGGACAGGCTTCTCCAAAAGGCAAGGATGCTAAAGGATGGGCTCTCGAAGCCTTCAGAGGCTCCCAGCCCTCGCTGCACCATCGCTCCGGCACGAATGCTTCCGCTCGTCCCCATTGCTTCTCTGATTTGCTGGTGATACCGTGCGCCAGGACTATGTCCACCTGTGGAAGAATGGAAGAAAATTATGATTTAGTTTGTTTGTAAATGTATTATTGAATAACGCCTATAATTTCTGAAGGTGCGATAGGGTTAACCTGGTAGGTAGGTTAAGGTACACTTAACCTAATCTGCATTTGCGACTTATTTCCCAATTCTGAATTTCCGTTAAAAACATAGTATAATAGTAGGTACCGTAACGTGAAGCATAACGAAACATCATTCGTAGAAACTCTGTTATCTTTCATAAAGAGAACCATAATTTAAGAAAATTGTTTGAATGATGTTCGCTCTATTTGAGGTTGGGTACAGTTGGTGAAATTGCATTATTGTACGTTATGCACGGAGACGAAATACAGAGCTTGAAAAAATAATGTTGTTTTATCATGAAATGAAGGAGATGTCGTGGGTAACTGAAGCATCCAGACAAATGAAATCTCTTGAGAATTCTAAGACATTCAACGTTCCACTGTGCATGATTAAAGAGATGGAATCATAAAGAAAGTCATAAAGGCTCCTTCAAACAGGCGCGACACGCGATATAATCGCACGCGACACAAAGGCACCGCTAGTTGCGCGACTTGCGGTGTCTTTGTGTCGCGTGTCGTGTCGCGCCTGTTTGAAGGAGCCTTAACACTCCTTTTTCGGGCAGTCGTGTGACAAGAAAAACAGTGTTCAGAATGTATTTACACTGAATTATTGAAGTGAAAAGTCCTTTAGGCGCGTTGGGCATTTTTTGAGATGGGAAAAAACCATTGAACTTGCGTCACTGTTACCGTAAGCGACACCGCGCGTGTTTTGTTTATATGACGATTAAAAAAATACCCGTTTCGGATGTGTTCGGCTGTCCTCGGGATATACTCGGTTTCAATGTATATCCGATATGTCAGTGAGTGATGGCAAAGTATTCTGTTTGTGTTTTGTTTTCACTTCTGTCAGCACTCCCGGAGTGCCACTATTTTTTTCACTTCAATAAAAAGAAACACCGATCTTAAACATGTTTAAAAAAAAAATACGTGTATACCTAAGTGTTTGTACTAAACTACTTTAAAAAATGAAAGGTTTTATGCAAAATTTATTTTCAATACTACGACCCACTCCCTCTCGCCGAGAGGGAGTGAGGAGGGAGTCTCCCTCTTGCCTGTGTCAAAGCAGTGGGAACTGAAGGCTGATTATCCTTATGCTTCGAACGTTCGTTCGTTAAAAACCCTCACCCGTCATCCTTATGCTATCATGCAACAATCTTTTAACTCACCCCAGCAGGAATCTCATAACCACCAACAATAATATCTTCTCTATTTCGTCTGACCACTCCTCCAGTCGCCGGATGGAGTCTCATAGCTTCCCTCGCACAGGCTGCCACATAAGGCAGTTCTGTGCAATCAGCTCCGGCCTCCCTGGATGCTATGGACCAGTGGACTTCGTCGTGAGCTCTTTGTTGACGAGCCGCGTGGAGGGAGAGTTGGTAGAACATGTTGATGGCTGTTTGTGCAAGCTGTTGAGAAGAAGTTGGTTGAAAGGCTGATAGTAGAAGACTTAAGACAGGAGGAAATACAACTAAGTAGGTAGGTACATTGTTAATGTACAGACGCCAGCACATTAAGCTACCCGAAACTTAAAAATTTTCACAATCAATTTTGAACCTTATGCTTTAGCGATAAACTTGAAAATCTATTAAAGAAATTTGACAGATTGTAGTAGCTTGATGTGCTGGCTTCTGTAACTAGCCGCTGTTTTTAGGGTTCCGTACCTCAAAAGGAAAAACGGAACCCTTATAAAGGATTACTTTGTTGTCCGTCCGTCCGTCTATCTGTCAAGACCCTTTATCTCAGGAACGCGTGGTGGTATCGAGATGAAAATAAAATTATATACTCAGACCTAACTCCCTTGAGGTTGTGAAAAAATCAAACTTGTAAGTTAACAAAAAAAAAAAAGATACGGCCGTGAATGCCGCAAACGGCAAAAAAACGTATATTTCGACACTCTCAAGGGAATCAAAATTTATAGTGTACTTCCCGTTGACCTAGAATCATGAAATTTGGCAAAAAGTAAGATCACGTAGCACAAGTAAAGGAAAAAAAACCGAAAACCGTAAATTTGTAGGTACGCCAGCACGCCAGCACATCAAGCTACTACAATCTGTCAAATTTCTTTAATAGATTTTCACCTTTATCGCTAGTGCATAAGGTTCAAAGTTGATTGGGAAAATTTGACAGTTTCGGGTAGCTTGATGTGCTGGTGTCTGTACATTAAAAAAAAACCCGTGATAAACTATTTACATAGCTATAAAGTACGAAACCCTCGGTGCGCGAATTCGACTCGCACTTGACGGTTTTTTCTTTTTTAGGTAGGTACTGTCACGAGCACTATAATATGTATACTTTTAGCATAATGGCTCCTTCAAACAGGCGCGACACGACACGCGACACAAAGGCACCGCAAGTCGCGCAACGAGCGGTGCCTTTGTGTCTCGCGCGATTCGCGTCGCGCGTCGCACCTGTTTGTAGGAGCCTTAATTCAAAAGCGAGATTGAGATTAAGATTTTGAGATATTAAATTATGAATTTATGATATGAATCTTCGCAACAGCATTTAATTACAATCAATACAGTAGAAGTAAATCCTCTACATCCGGTAAGACTGAAAGCCGACCCCATCATAGTTAGTAAAAGGCAAATTGATTGAATAACAGTAGGAGAAAAATAATAATTTCGTAACCAAAGTATAATTCAATGGTATTTCTCAGAATGCCTTCCCTAGAATGTAGGTACTACAATTATTTTATTAACCATTTTTTTCCACTTCTCGATCGTGATGAATGTCCGTGCCTTTGATATTAAATGCATCATTTTTGCACACGAGTTTCTTGATAATTATAAAAAATATGAACATAAAAACTCACAAGTAGTTATTAGTACCTAGTCATTTTCAAAGGTCAAGGTAACGTGTGTATGGAACAAAGAAAAACTGACGAAAATAAGATGCAAATATTTACTACTTGCTTCTGCCCGCGACTGCGTCTGCGTGAAATTTCTTGTTTTCCCGATCCACTCCGTCGCATCGCATCGTGCATCGCCTGCCCGCGCTATTACTTCGTTTTCGCTTAAGGCTCCTACAAACAGGCGCGACACGCGATATAGTCGCGCGCGACACAAAGGCACCGCTCGTTAAGCGACTTGCGGTGCCTTTGTGTCGCATGTCGTGTCGCGCCTGTATGAAGGAGCCTTTATCGTTCTTTCTTACTTTTTTTGCTCGTCCCTAAGAGGCTTAGCGTAATGTTATATATAGCCTCCATTCCTCGAGAGTTGGGGTATCTAATTCAAAAAGATTTTTTCAAATCCGGCTGGTAGTTCCAGAGCTTAGCGCGTTTAAAGGCTCCTACAAACAGGTGCGACACGCGACATAAAGGCAACGCTCGTTGCGCGACTTGCGGTGCCTTTGTGTCGCGAGCGATTTTATCGCGTGTCGCGCCTGTTTGAAGGAGCCTTTATTCAAACAAACAAACTCTTCAGCTTTATTATTAGCTTGTTTTTGTTTGCGTGTTTGTTAGCTTGCTTTATTGTTTGCTTTGTTTTTATTATTATTTTTTTTTAATACAGATACCACGGTAAAAACTCAAATTGTAAGACTGTGAAC
The DNA here is from genome assembly GCA_927399505.1 of Luperina testacea. Classification (NCBI taxonomy): domain Eukaryota; kingdom Metazoa; phylum Arthropoda; class Insecta; order Lepidoptera; family Noctuidae; genus Luperina; species Luperina testacea. The sequence goes on along the minus strand of OV656770.1, from coordinate 16,397,855 downwards.
CTATTATCTCAGGAGTAATATTTTGAATTAAATCTGAAAATAAGGCATATTAAAGATTACTCACAGGATGAACTCCAGCCAGTAGGATGTCGGTAGCGAGCGGTAAGATCCGCCTCTGTAGCGGCCTCAGTTTGTCCAGCAGCGCTTGTTCAGGCCTCAGCTCTCCCGAGTTGAGCGAATCCAGTGCTTTCAGTAGGAAGTGTTCTGTGAGACTGTAAAGGAAAAACAAATGAGCTTCATCATCCCTTTCCCAAATTCATTGGGGTCGGCTTCCAGTCTAACCGGATGCACTTAAATACCAGGATTTTCCATGGAGCGACTGCGACCTCCACAAACTTAAGGGGACTACAGGACCTAAACGAAAAAAACGTAAGTTTTTTAATGCCCAAAGGTATATATCGACTACAGTATACAAAATCAGAAAAATATATAATTTTCTTCAGGATATAATGCTAGTTAGATAGTGTGTTCAAAACATAATACAACTATAATTTGATACTATAGAAAAAAATCATGAAGATACCTCTAAAATCTTTCTTTTTTTTTTTATAATAAACACCATACTAATATACATACAATCATTCTGATTTTCTGTCAGATTATTCTACAAGCAACACACTAAAGCACTAGTGTTTTAATTTTTTAGTCCAAACAATAGATGTTTTGTAAATAGATAACTGCTTCATATTTTGCAGCGTTGTGTCATCGCGCTTCTCTTTCTTTTCTATGCAGTCCGACAGTGACCGCGCTTTAGGTCATGTAGTCCTATAATACGATACCCCTTGGTAAGACATAAATGCGAGAATAAAGTAAAATAACGATTAGTATTTCTATTCATTTTAGAAGTAGTGAGTGACTAGTCAACAAACAAAAGTAAGTAAGAAACTCGAACTTCATGTATATAATACACTGAATGTTTCAATGCATGTGTGAAAAGTTGTTTTTTTTTTCACGAATCGTATTTGGCTTTCATAGAGAAAGTTGTTTATTATGACGAGAAGAATGACCCGCTTAACGGTAGTAGGTGATTAGTAGATGATTATCGCCAGCATGTATAATCGTAGGTACTTACTTGAAAGGTGCCTAAGTTACGGCTTCATCTAACATGGTTTAAGATTCCCGGTGCATTCAAATCTTGTAAAATATTATCAAATATTTTAAATCTGTATTTACGTCGTCGTCAAAGTTTACTTAACTTATCTGGTTTATTCTATAATTAATACATGTCCTTGGCATTATATTTATCATTTCAAACAGGAATATTAATTTTATTGTACAAGTGACCGATGTTAGTAATCACAATTTACGATTGGCTAACCGGTTTAAACGAATTTGAACTTATGTAAGTACAGACGCCAGCACATCAAGCTACCCGAAACTGTCAAATTTTCCCAATCAACTTTGAACCTTATACTTTAGAGATACAGTTGAAAATCTATTAAAGAAATTTGACAGATTGTAGTAGCGTGATGCGATGGCGTCTGTACATAGTTTCGAACTGGACTACCTCTCTGAGAATCGAAATAGTTTTTTTTTATTGATTCTATTATATACTTGAATACTGAGGGGTTAATGGCTAAGTAATCACTGCCGCACGGCTCAATCGATCAGGTTAAGCTATGCTTGCCGCGGAGCATCTTTACATACCGAGACCCATCCGTGCCTCGAGAAGCACCGCCGTTGGTCCCGGCTGTCATTCGTAGATTTTTGACAGTCGTTACGTGTCGTCAGAAACCCGAAAGTCTGACAACCAGTCTTACCAAGGGGTATCGTATTACCCAGTAACTGGGTTGTGGAGGTCAGATAGGCAGTCGCTCCTTCTGAAATACTGATAGTCAGCTGCAATCGGTTAGACGGTAAGCCGACCCCAATAAAAGATTCTCTCCCTCCTTCGTCGGTTTCGTATAATATTCTCGTTTAGGTTATGGTTTATCCTAAATATTTTCTGGGTACTTCAAAGTAAAAATACGGTAAGTACTGTATATGCTAATTTCATTACGGCGCCATTTCAAAAACATCTGGTTTTTGTTTGGCTTATCATAACGGTGTATTTTAATTTGCATTTAAATCTTGATTAGGTTGTTTCTTTATATTACAGGAATAATAAAATCGCGAAACAGAACTTTTAGGCTTCTCAAAAGGACTCGTTTTGGACGAGTTATTCAAAGGGGCAATTGCGTAAGTCATTATCAATCGGAATCGGTTTCATTTTGACAGTACGAGTACAAGAACATTCAGTGCGTTATTCACGTGTTGAGAAGACAAATTTTTCGAACCTATGAAGCAATTTGCTTCAAAATTATTCAGATTCCGATTGATAGTGTGCTACGCAATTAGCGTGCCGGTCTGATCACCGCAATCCCCCCTCCACCCCCCCTGGATCCCCTGCTAGTTATTCTTCTGTTTTAATCTCTGTCTTATCCACTATAAACTTTTTCATTCAACCAGGCCATAAAACTATTACAAAAAAAAAAAAAAACTTTTTCATTCCGTTCTGATTTCAAAAAGATGCTGATGGCATTTGTCTGTTGGAAAAAATTTCTGTTTTTGCCAAGAGGCTCTTTAGACGTTAGATTAGAGACCTAGAGGCCGAAGCGTAGAACGTGGTGGTCAGATCAAATATACGAGCAACTGGAGGGACAGACGCTAGCACATCAAGCTACTACAATCTGTCAAATTTCTTTACTAAATTTTCAACTTCATCGCTGAAGTATAAGGTTCAAAGTTGATTGGGAAAATTTGACAGTTTCGGGTAGCTTGATGTGCTGGCGTCTGTACCTACCGTCGCGTCGCCGCACTCCACCGATGGAGAAAAACCGTTGACAAATTGAAACGGAGACTCGATTATCAGCAGTCAGAGAGCGATTAGGAAGAGAGAGATGTTAATTGAGGCTTTAGGGTTTAAAGGTCTCCCAGGAAGAGGTGGCTATATAGCCACCTCACCTATATAGCCATCTAATCCTTGTAGTACGCGTCTAGACCATATGGTCTAGACGCGTACTACAAGGATTAGATTGAGGTTGCCCCGGGAAAGGATAGCTGCTATAGATAGATAAAGGATGCTTGGTATGATCTAAGGGACGCCTTTGCTCAGTAGTGGGACATTGTAGAATAACATAAAAAAAAACAGTGGCACTCCGGGAGTGCCGACAGAAGTGAAAACTTGAACAATTACTTACGTGTGTATTTTGTGAATCGTCTTATAAACAAAACACGCGCGGTATCGGCTACGGCCATCCGTCTTACGAATTTTCGATCAGGTCCACGTGTCTTGACGAGAGTTTAACATTTTTTACCCATTACAAAAAAGTGTACAACGCCGCTATAGAAGTTTTCACTTCAAAAACAAAAGGCCCTAGGTTTCATAGTAAAAGTTGACAGTTTCTCTCCTACCATGGCGTTAGGGACTTCTAAATAGCGAAACTTAACAGACATGATAGGTACCTAGATCTGGCTGTGAAGTTTGGCCAGTTATGTAATTAAAAAACTGGCCAAGTGCGAGTCGGATGGTTCCGTACCACAAGGCAAAAACGCCGATAAAAAACACGTTTGTTCTATGGGTGAAATCCCCCCTTAAATATTTATTTTATTCTGTTTTTACTATTTGTTGTTATAGCGACAACAGAAATACATCATCTGTGAAAATTTCAACTGTCTAGCTATCACGGTTCATGAGATACAGTCTGGTGACAGACAGACGGACAGTGGAGTCTTAGTAATAGGGTCCTATTTTTACCCTTTGGGTACGGAACCAAACACCTTGTACATTTAATTAATTCAACACAGCGATACATGACGCACCGTGCGGGCAACAAATACAATAAACCCAACAAGATTTTGATTGGTATTAATAATTTATTAACTGCATCACTCAAAACCGACCATTATGTGCAAGAATATGGAGATTATGATTAGTCACTTTATCAAGGTTGCCAAAATAAACAAGATTCGTTAGTATGTGCACGTGCACGTCCTATGCGCAAACACGTGTATGCTAAACTGCTGACCTTGGATCATGACGTATGCAGTGAACGTGATCAGGATTCTGATGGGTATACTGGCAAAAAATACTGTGTAGGTAACGCTTACAAAGGCTGGGCAATCAAATAAATATATTGACTTGGACTCTTTCCAAGCAAGTTGTTTTGTATTGGTCCTGCAGAAATTTGCATTGTCATGTTGACAATTGTTTAATGATCAGCCGTTGGTCCCGGCTGTCCTTCGTAGATTTTTGACAGTCGTTACGGGTAGTCAGCAGCCCAAAAGTCTGACAGCGAGATTACTAAGGGGTATTGTGTTACCCAGTAACTGGGCTGTGGAGGCAGCTCCATGTAAAATATTGGTATTCAGCTGCGTTCGTTTAGACTGAAGCCGACCCCGACATAGTTGGAAAAAGGCTAGGCAGATCGATTGATTTAATTGTTTAATGATTAGAGTAACGCACAGAAAGGCTGCAGTGCCCAATTTCTATCTTCTTGACATGTGAGTACAATGCGTGCCACGAAAGATGAGACTTGACACACCACGTGGTTTGACTTGCGCAGAACACGATTTTAGGTATCTTTAGCGGTATGAGGTCTGAGTGCGGGACGGGACCGGACGTCATAGGGGCAGCGGAAAGAGCGGGGGAGGCGGGGTCAAGTCTCATCTTTCGTGGCACGCATTGTACTCAGTCGTATATGACGCTAATTTGAAATTGTTGGGTACAAAAACCTCCTTTATACTTTCAATAATTAATGTTCCTTTCAATAAAGGAACGAATCAATTTTTGGTTCTTGTTCCTTTAAAGGAAGAAAAAAGACAACGAGGAAGAGAACCATCGATACGAAAAGAAGAAGACGAGATTTTTAAAGTGAAAAGTGATGCTTAGTAGGGTATTAAAAAACAGCACAAATGAGTGACCCTCAAAGCAATGTACAAAGTATGGTTCTAGAAAAAGTTTGTTTAGAAATGAAGTTACCGGCCTAAATGAAAGTGCTGAGTCTTCCTGAATGAACTCACGTTTCTCAAGAAAATAAATCTTCGTAAACACTCACCTAAAATGTCTGTCAAAGGCCTTCAGCGCACTGTTGAAGGTCGGGCTCTCAGGGTTCAGAGTACCCTCACTCCGCACCAGGTAGCTTCCATCAGCGATGTCTCGGCTGACACGTACCAGGCGTTCTGCCGGAGTCAGCTCCTCGAGGGAACGCTTTGAGAGGGAGCAGAGGTCGTGGATCTCATCGTCTAGGGAGGTTTTTTCTGGTTTTCTAATTAAAAAGAGACAAAGAAGATATTATTTTTCTAAATGATAAGCTACATTTACCTACATATATGTCATGTGTGATATGGGCAAAATAAGAATCTCAAGAAGTTTGGAATGTTGATCGAGAGCGAAGAAATATACGACATTCATGGATTTTCGTCTACCTAGACTGACAAATTGAGCATTTGTTCATGCATGGATGGTAAACTCGTATTTATTTGATTGAAATGCCCTAAACCACAGATAATATAATACTCTACGTAAACTAAAGGACCAACCAATACTACATTGGTAGTATTGGTTGGTCCTTTAGTTTTATTGAAACGGTTTATTGAAACCGTTTCAATATAAAACGCTAACATTACAGAGATGAACAATAATTTTCTGATTTTGAATTTTGGGGAGTTGCTTGAAGAGTTTTTTATGGTTATTATAGTCATTGAAGTTGAAGAATTATCGAGCAACTTACTGGTTGTCAGCTGTAGGTATATGCACAGGCCCGTCGAGGCAGCCCAGTCGTATGCCGAAGATCATCATGCCGATAGTCTCGATGGCCCACCGGTAGATCTCTGTCTCCAACTCATCGTTCAAAGCGTTCTCTGCGTGGCGTAAGTCTCCCAATCTATGAGAAGGATCAAAGACCATTATTTTACAATGCGTGCCACGAAAGATGAGTCTTGACCCCGCCTCCCCCGCTCTTTTCGCCGCCCCTATGACGTCCGGTCCCGTCCCGCACTCAGACCTCATACCGCTAAAGATACCTAAAATCGTGTTCTGCGCAAGTCAAACCACGTGGTGTGTCAAGTCTCATCTTTCGTGGCACGCATTGTACTTAACATAATTTATTAGTTGTACTAACTACTAACAATATTATGGGCAAAGTATGTCAGAATTAAAAAGATTTTATTTTATTTTTTATTAAATTAATCTGTGATACAAACTAAAAAGAGATTTCATAAAAATTATAGTCGGGAAGACTTTAATCTCTTCTCTTCTTTTCCTCCTTTTTCGAAATCTCTTTTTGGACATATTTGATTAATTTTAGCTACTAATTAATTAAGTTTAGTTGTCGTACTTTGGACACGGAACTGTAAAAATCTTAGACAATAATATTTACCAGAAGTTTGCGCGAATATACGATTGCGATGACACGAGTTCACACAATTCTTATTGTTATTATCTAATAATCAGTAAGTTTTTGATATATATTTAATATATTATATTCACATTTTTTCACGATTGATTTCAAATAACTGGTTTTTAATTTAAGAAATAAAAAAGGTATCTCTAATTGACTTCATGATCTCTCGTACATGAATTGACAACGCCACTTCAACCTCGCTTCTTTATATTTATGAACAGGGACTTTCTACTCGTAGTTGACTAAAGGCTCCTGCAAACACGCGCGACGCGAATCGCGTGCGACACAAAGGCACCCGCTCGTTGCGCGACTTGCGGTGCCTTTGTGTCGCGCGCGATTTTACCGCGTGTCGCGCCTGTTTGAAGCAGCCTTAATTCTCAAACGGAAAGTCAATCTACCTATAGACGAGTAGGTACTATTATGTTAAATCTCTATTCAACGTGATTAAACAATAATAAATATTATTGAAAATGTTTACTGATTTGTCTAGGTCATGCATTTATTTATGTACAGTTCATTCATCTGATGAGTAAAGTGACTAACATAAATATGAATAAATACTGCATAGCCTAGGCGACATATATTTTGTTATTCTTTTATTTATAATATAATAGCTGACCCGGCGAACTTCGTACCGTCCCGCCAGCAGCTCTGCCCCCGCTTTTTAAATCTCTGATATCTTCTAAGATATTAATTTTAATGATATGCTGTGAAGGGCAATTATGATATTCATGAAATGCACAACATATTTAATTGGATAAGGAATAATACTGTATTGTTTAAAATAGCTTGGTAAATAACCCATAATATTTTTGTAATATGTAAAAGATAAAAATGGTTACTGTGGGTTATCCTTAGGAGATAAATATATAACATCGCAGACTTTTTATCGATATTTTTAAGATATACAATTCCGTAGTACATTAATTTGATGTATCTCGTAAGGTTTAGCCAGCTATTTGCAATGTAAGCGCACAAAAATGTTTGTTATGACATCACATTACAAATCTTTGAACTTCTCGTCTTTTCTCTACATAATATGCTTGTATCATACATGTACTCTTGAATCACTCTATCTATTTATTTATTTATTTTTTATTTTTTTTTTATTTGGTGTACATAATAAAGAGTATTCTATTCTATTGCTGAAAACTGCATTAAAATTCGTTGCGTAGTTTATAAGATCTAACAGTTACAGTAACAGTTTTATACTATGTAAAAAAGATTTTGGGTTATATGTTTTATCTTTTGTTTGAAACGTTGAGGAAGAACATTGTAATGTGAGATAGGTGTTTCGTTGCTTTTTTTTGTGCACCTAAGATCAAGGTTATTTTGGTTATCGTCTGGATAAGCCGTTTAGCTTACTTATTTTGTTTGTGTGATCAGGGATTTGTGTGGATCATACACTCTTGATCAACGCAAATCCATGGGCCCTCTTGTTTATAAACGTTACTTAAAATTATTTTCTATAATATTAGGGTGTGGAATAACCAAAAAGGGAATCGTAGTGTTATGTATGTAGTTGGCGAAAAGCAGGAGTTTGTAATGACAGTGTTTAGGAATGAAGGTCAGATATGTTTAGTGATTACTTTCAGTAAGTAATTGTTACCAGCCTATTCGAAGATGTAGTCTTTCCGAACGGCTATTTTCTTAACCCAAGATTATAAACTACTAAGGTTGAAGATAATAATTGAACATTTACCTTCTGGTGGTATCAGCAGCAATGTCGTCGAAAGCCTTGTCGTAGCACTTGAGAACACTCCCGTCTTGCAGGAGAGCTCGGATCGCAGCCCATATCGCTTTGGGTTCGTCACTGCAAAGAAAATTCTTGACTTATTGACTGAAATAATCTTCTTTTTCACTTCAGCACGGTACTAGAACTTAATACCTATAGAGTTCTATTAACTGTTAGAGGTGAGAAAAGTGTATCAAGGTTTCAACTTGGAAGAGGTGTATGATCACTAATGGACGGTGACGTGGTGAGTTTTTTCATTCGAAAAAAGGGGTATTCAGTACTTGTCTGGTTTTAGAACATGACATTTATTTAGTTTTGATCTCTTTCTTGTCAAAACATACGAGTACATCCTGCGATATCCATGCGGAAATCCTCATTATCGAAAAAAATTCAGTAGTTTGATGCACCTCTAATCTGGTGGTGGTAAATGGACACTTTGAACAATAATTTTTAATAATACCGGTGATAAATGGGTATAACATTTCATCATAATCAGTCTATAATGTTCTGATGGTTCTGATGTTCTATTCTCTTTGACAGGGTGTGGGCCATAATCCATCATGCGGGCCCAGTGCGGATTGGCGGATGTCACATATCTTCGAATTTTTGGTTCGAGGACATGTCGGTTTCCTCACGATGTTTTCCTTCACCGTTTTGAGAGCAGTGGTGATGAAATTATTTACACAAAGTAATTCTGCCTGTTTGGATTCGAACCCACGATCTACAACTCGTAAGTATCTCTGTATTACATTAATATCGATAGGAAATACGTTTGATATGAACTGAGAACCACTCTAGGTTCTCAGTTCTCACGCCGTCTGAACGTAGTACCTAAGTATGTCAATCATACAATGCATGTCTGATATATAAAAAAATGTGTCATTGTACTCGGGAGGTACCTACTCCCGAAGCACGAAATCCGTTGTTTCGGGCGTGTCCTACTACGTATCACCTATGGATATATTAATAAGCTTAGTTTGGGATCCGCGGGGCAATTGCGTAACACTTTATCAATCGAAATCGGTTTCATTTTGACTGTTCAACAACATTTATTGCCTTATTTACGTGTTGAGAAGACACATTTTTCTAACTTATGAAGCAATGGATTGGCAATTTGCTTCAAAATAAATAAAACGATAGTGTGTTACGTAATTAACACTATTTGACAGTTGTCCTTACTCCCGATGTGATTCTGCCCGTCCGAAAAAGTTAATCCCACCAAAAACATTTTTATGTAAAATGTTGCCAAGACGAGCCTCGCACTGTCAAAAATTTATCAGATCTCATGTAGAGCCAAGCTTCTAACTCTACACGCCCTAACTCTACAAGCCCTAACTTCACAAACTCTACAACTTAGTCAAAATATGTGGCTTTGTCGTTTCGCTACCGTCACATGGGCTTAAGGTGAAAAATGTATTCACTGTTCATTACTTTCTGTTATACAATAGTTTTTGTAGTTACTTAGTAGTCTAGTAGATTTATCGGCAAGAGGGTTCACTCCGAACAATCGAACGACTTTCGGACGGGCCCGTATCTTCGTTGACGGACATAGAAAGTATGCCCCCAGGTACAAATGCTTATTGTAGGTAAATATTAGTCTAGAATGTTTCTTTTTTTGTTCTTAAGTGCATTGCGTCACGTTTTTTTACTATTGAGACAGCTTATTATGTTAATCGTGGCTTTAAAGACATGTAAATTGGTTTGTAACTGGAAAAACCGTGTATATTGATTTTGATTTATTTGTTTCTAAATTATTCGACAGGTTTCTGATATTGATTTATGTTTAAAGAGGAATAGTACCAATCATCTACATGGAACTTAATGAAGATTGGTAGTTTCGCCAAACTTCGGCACTACAAATTTTTAATTTGTTACCTAACTTGTTTTCTAACCAGACGACCGAAAACAAACCGTAAATGGGCCTTAATACATAACTTCAAGTTATTTCACACTCCCTTTTCATTAAAATCGTTCTGTAAGCTCTCACAGGATGTAAAATCCAGGATATTTTCCACACGGGTAAATTTGTCCTTTGTAGCCTGTATAAAATGAAAATATAAAGGCATTGTAAACATACCCGTGTACCGGACAGTGGCCCACTCCCTTCCTATGTTGATATAGCGGCGATTTTGCGAAGCGAGGCGGTTCAGTGGAGTAACTTTCATATACCTGTAACAATACAAACACGTGTTTAAAACTTTGCTTTAAAAGGAGGCTTGGTTGAACACTCTTTGGGTCGATACTGGCTATCCAACTGTCTTTTGTTTTTTTCTGGGTGACGATTTTGAATATAGAAGTCCTGTTTGTTTGGGCCGGGTAATTTTATTTGACAGTTCACCAACATTCATTGCGATATTCACGTTGTCCAGCAGAGAATTTTTTCAAATATATGAAGCAATGGATTATGAATAAGTTTCAAAATGGTTTAAATTGTGATTGATAATGTGTTACGAAATTAGGGTGCGGGTCTAAGGAACTAAGATACCAAAAGAGTTAGTGATGGATTACAATATAGTGGTATCTTATAGATAAATGATTGTTTCGAGAGCTATGCAAAACTTAAGCATCTAAGTCATTGCATTACAAATATTAGAACCAAGACCATGGATATTGGTTAAGACCCTTTCGTATTAAAATATTATATAACTGACTACATCTACTGTCATGATAATATTTAAAGACATTTAATCGTTTATGGTTCCTCTTTCCTGGTACACATTTATTATAATAGCACCCACTCTTTGTGCCCACAATGTCTGCAATGGACAAACCAATGGAGCGGATAATATTGTCTGGCGAATGACGTCACTTCAACAGTATATCACTTTGAAGAGTAATCTGGCACTAAGAGGTTGACAGACTGCCACAGTCAGGTTTCGGCCAAGTGAAGGGCGGGCGTTTTGAGGGACTGACTTATGTAATTTTGACGTTCGAAAAGTGCTGAGTCTCAGCCTAATTTGAATAAATAACCTTACATTTATAGTAATTATTAATTTATATTTATTTAAAGTGTTTACATAACTTAAAAAGCTAACAGTCTAAAAATAGTAATAATAATAATTATGTACAAGTATTTAGAAAGGAGAGGAAATAATCAAATAAAAATCATCACTAAACTTTTGAATTTAATTGATAAAAATTTCACCAATGAATCTGAACGCGATCTGTACAATATCTAAACCATGTTCAATATTCTTCAACAAATGATGACACTGATAGTTCATTAACGCGGTTTAGACGGACCCGTAGAACTATTATAAATGTTACTGTGGAAATCCATGGGATATGAGTTTTAATATATAAATAAATAACATTTTGGATTTTAAATGGTTATAGTGGGTACTATAGATAACTTGAAAGAGTTTAAGAAGATTGGAGACTATCTGTTGCCGCTGCCAAACCACACGATAGCCGTCATCAAACTGGACTCCAGGATCTCCAGTAAAATGTAATGATGCAGTACACACTCGGAATGCAGTACCCAATAATTACGTCCATAATGTGAATCCAATCCCATCTACAGGCTCCATTTTATCTAACGAAGCAATCGAATCGCGCAAATGGTCCTTCGAGCCGGATAATAAAATAGTATACTTACGGGCGGACCCTTGCAACGCCTAAGAAGAATCCTTATGAATAGAATGATTTTCAATCAGTAGATTTCTGGAATTGCTTTTAAGGCTGAGGGCGAAACCCTTCTCTCTGTCTTCGTAATTTGATAAACTTATTATTCCATGAAAATGAAATGAAACCTTAGTAAATCTTGCTTGTACAGGAAGCTATCAAATATTCAGGTGGACGGCTAAATAACGGGGGCTACGCTTGCCATCTGTTCAGACGAGGTGGGTTATTATGTGTTACTCTACCGTAATTCGTAAAGTAGGTAAGTAAGGTAAACATCGGTTGTGAAACAATGAAATATTAATTGAGAGACATGTGTACTAAAAAGGCCACTTTGGCAGAATCATAAAAGGATAACATTATGAATCATAACGGACAGTTAACTGTTAAGTTAATGGTATCCAATCCCATTGGTGAAGGATTTCAGTTATTTTTATTTATCTGTGCTAAAATACCAATCAATCCAATCCAAATCCAATCCCTCTTTGATTATACCTAGGTACGTAGTGCAGTGGAAAAAAGAAAAACACGGACGGTCTTCGTCATTTGATGATTCATAATGTTATCCTTTTATGATTCTGCTAAAGTGGCTTTTTTAGGCCCCCAGCACGTGGTAAGTCTTTGACCTTGAGTTTGGCCTTGAGTGCAGTCCGGCACATAAAAAAGTCCTTAGTATTCCTGTCACATGTAATGTGATATCGTTATTTAGTAACTCGCTCTGATTTTAAGGTAGGTGGTAGGTGTTCAAGGCCTGCAGTCGGCCTACTTCACCCCATTCTTGATGTAACATTGTTTCGCGAACATCTGTTCACCCGAGGGAAGTAGGACCGTTGTGTTATAAATAAGGTAACACAAACATTACATCCCAAACAATGACACATAAATCGAGATAAGTCAACACTTATAACCGCACGTGGTCGCAGCGTGCAATGGTCCGCCTGTTACACCGTTACGTAACTTTGTTGTGGTTTTTATTACCCGTACGTGATGATAATTTGTTTAAAAGTGTTTTTATTGTGAAAAGTATACGTTTTTATCTGGAACTAAACTAATTGATATTGTTTTTATAAATGGTTCGTTTAAAGTCAGTTCTTGGATGCTTACGGCAAAATGTCTAAGGTTGTGGCAGATCTGAGACAAGATTGTCATCAATCAGATTTTCGCTGAAGACCGTTGAACTGACTGAAAATAATCTTTGGTGCTACACACCGCTACAAAAAAAAGGTGAACTGAAACTTTTAAAACTGTTCTGAATAGATCTGCGCACAAGCTCAAGTTGTCAGATAAAATTAAAGATTAGATAGATATAATATCAGAAATTATGATGATGATAAAAGATCAGATGATCTGATGTCAGATATCATATAAGTTTCAAAACACATCACATCATAGAACTTTAAAATCAAATACTTTAAGCCGCGTGCATCACAATCTACTTAAAAAAATATGTTTAACACAAAAATCTTATCCGAGTATACATAGAATTTGCAAGTCAATTGAGGTTACACTATCATTTGAATTTGACCCACATTATCAGGCACAAGCATAATTTAGTTGTACAATTATATCTGTTAATAGATAACACGGTGTGAGAGAGCGATTCTGAGCAAACGTCAACAAACCGGTAATGGGCTTTTATTTATTTAGATTTGCCGAAATATGAAATTATAATTGCCTTTGGCCTCTGCTACATAATTTAAACATTTACACACTGATGTGATACTTGATCTAACCTAATATTTAATTTACCAAAAAAGGAGTTTATTTATTGTAAAAATACCGTGTGGTAGCTGTATTTTAATTTATTTTGATTATTGCACGAACGTTTTTTTTTTTTCAGGATGGGAAATCATCAAATGACCCCTCCCGCTCTGGGTGGAGCGGAAGGGAGTGTCAGACTCTTACTGACTAAAAACCACCCGTGTTCCTTCCTTAGCCCTTTATGTTCCGGGCCAGCGGTAACCCTTTCGGACAATCCCGCTGACCCGGCAGGCTTCGGCCCTTACGGGCCCCTTCGGTTGATGCATGATGGCGATGGCTATTTCACATCACGCTATGACCTTTAGGAGCCGAGCAAAAAGAAAAAAAGTCAGAAAGAATGCTAAGCAAAAACGAAGTAATAGCGCGGGCAGGCGCGAGGCGATGCGATTCGACGGGGTGGGTCGGAGTAACAAGACATTTCACGCGGACGAAGCCGCGGGCAGAAGCTAGTAGTACTTATATAAAATTCTCGTGTCACAATGTTAGTTACCAATTTACCATACTCCTCCGAAACGGCTTGACCGATTCTTATGAAATTTTGTGTGCATATCGGGTAGGTCTGAGAATCGGCTACTATCTATTTTTTTTATCGAACTAAAAATAAAATTCTAGAAATAATCTATACCTATGGCAAAACAACGTTTGCTGGGTCAGCTAGTATTTATATAAAATTCAAAGTCCTGACTGACTGATATATCCACGCACAGCCTAAACCGCTGCGCTGATCCTAGACACAATTTGGAGGGTGTGTTCTTTATGAACATTATGTCTCCAATAAGAAAGGGTTTTTCGAATTTCCACCCCTAAGAGGGTGAATGGGGGAGGGTGTAATTTCATACGGACGAAGTAGCGGGCAGAAGCTGTTCATTAAAAAAAAGCCGCAACCAAAGCTGCGATAAGCATCGTGAATCTGTTCGTTGTGATTCTTGATTCATGTTATTGGAGCGTGTTATATGATCACTAGTCTAGACGGTAGATGTAATTTGTTACCGGACTAACAATAACTAAACCTCATCCGGAGCACGGTAATATTATCCGGAGTATCGCGCTGCATACAATAATAAAGAGTAAAGACAATGAGACTGTTTATCTCTTTATTATTACATTCATCATCATCATTCTCAGGATTTTGCTAGGTGTAATACCTAGCAAATCAATCTCGAAAAATAGTAGTAGTAAAAGCAAGAGCAGTTTATGTAATTACATATTGTGACGGTTTACTTTTTAATACCTTCTCGAAACCTCAGTTTGTATAAGAGGAGACAGCTGGCGCTTGCCTTTAGAATTTAATAAACCTTGGATCAAAAGCGGACTGGGAAACTCAACGTCAAAGGTTTTACAAAGATGAGTCACAATATCATGACACAGTAGGGATTATTAATTAATATTTTGCAAACTGAATCCGTCTATCTACATATAGAGTTTTAACCTATCTAAACTAGCAAAAAAACTGAAGAGTTCGCTTGAAAGCGCTAATCTTTGGAACTACCAGACGGATTTGAAAAAATCTTTCTGCATTTGACAGCCCCATTTATGAGGAAGGCTATATGCTATTTAACATCACGCTAGGATCCTATGGAGCTGAGCAAAAAGAAAAAAGAAAGAAGGATTGCTAAGCGAAAACGAAGAATTACTCTTTATTATGTACACCATAAAAATTACAGACATAAATATAGAAACTGTACAAAGGGTGACACAATGGGCGGTCTTATCGATAAGAGCGATCTTTTAAAGACAACCTTTGGATGGATTTAAAAAGGGGAAGGACAGACAAATACAACAAGATACAGATAGTTAATCCAACGGATTTCAATTGTTCAACTTATTATCTGTGCAATAAATATAAATATATTGTTTATACAACGTGCTTCGTTGTAAATAATTATCGTCAGTTGATTTATATCTCATTGTTATGAAGAGTTATAATAGATCCGATGATCTTTTAAGCTAATGTGGCATCATGCAGTATACTTTATAGCTTCATTGATTACAGTAGCACTCATTTCAAGCGTGATCAGTAATGTAATTAAGAAAATATTATGATATTCCTTTTCTTTTTCTGACGAGATTTGTTCGCCATTAATATTACTTGAACTAAACTCATTGCAAATGTAAATCAGCCATTAGTTGCACATACTCGTATCTAACAAGCTTAGTGTCATTTGATTGACAAGTGATACAATATCAGCGCTATCACACAGGCGGGGTAATTGCGTAACAAACTATCAGTAGCAATGGGTTCCATTTTGACAGTTCAACATACATTGCGTTATTTACGTTGTTGAGCAGACACATTTTTCGAACATATGAAGCAATGGATTAGCAATATCTTTCAAAATGATTTAGATTGTTAGTGTGTTACGCAATTAGGGTATCGCCTTTGATGACTGTTACAGAATAGCCACATTTCGCTAATTATGTTTAAGTTTCATAGAGTAAAGAAAAGCAAGAAAGAAAGAAAGAAAAAGGAAGTAGACGTAGTAGTAGAGTGGAAGTAGGTGGTGAGACTCTTTTATAATTGCCTTCAACAAATAAAATAAAGAAACACAACTCGTACAGAAAGATAAACAAATAAATATACACCTCTGCCTACCGTTTCAGGTATACAAGTATGACGATGTTATATGTTTCAAATTTACCATGAACTCAAGTCAAAACACGTGACATCAATTTCACCATTTTACATTTTTCTGATGTTATACAGTTTGAAATTTACCATGAACTCAAGTCAAAACACGTGACATCAATTCCACCATTTTACATTTTTCTGATGTTATATGATTCAAATTTACCATGAACTCAAGTCAAAACACGTGACATCAATTCCACCATTTTACATTTTTCTGATGTTATATGATTCAAATTTACCATGAACTCAAGTCAAAACACGTGACATCAATTTCACCATCTTACATTTTTCATGGAAATGGATGTGTTTTGTTAGCAATGTTTTCGGTAAGAATTTCGTTTGGTCGATGATATTCGATTCAGTATCGAAGTACATAAATATAATTGAACCTTTGCGTGCGTCATAGATATTATTACTGTTTTGTATTAATAGTTCGTTGATAATGGAAAAAAAATATGGACTGGTATTCTGGGAAGATGGCACATTTATTACATGAATGTTTGTCCGTTAAATTTCCTTTGAAATGGTTAAACACAGCAACAAACGTCTATTAAAACTTCTGTTTTTTAATCTCCCTTATTGAGCAACATATTTGTTCAAAATTGCATTCTAATTCTGCTGTAATTTTGAACAAATATTTTGCTCAATAACTGAGATTAAAAAAAACTGAAGGGTTTATCGAAATTTGTTGCTGACCGTACCTACAGTACGGTGATCACAATCTTTTGTTTTTCAAACAAAATCTACGTAATACAAATGTTAAATTAATTAATTCCCTCGTTGACAGACAACGCACTGACTTAAAAACCGCTGCACGCTGAGTCTAGAAGTGTGAAATGCCCAAGAATTCCTTTTATACATATAATGAAAGTGAACACTAAGTAAGGATTTTAAAAATTAATCCCCTCAGCCCCTACATGAGGGATGAAAGTTTCTTGGACGTTCGTCATTTTTGCCGATGAGAAATCCCACCAGGCGCACAAAACTTATATGTTATTTTGATGTAACAACGAAAAATTTGTTTGTTATCATTTAATAAACTGTGTCTGTGTATTTCGAAGTCAAACTTTTCTAGTTGAGAGACTTCTAAGTAGGTATTTCCAACGATGTATTAGTTACATTACCTAGTATTCATTTTCTGAAACATTAATACATCTTGAAAGCCTCTAAAAGAAATGTTTGCTCCGAATCGGTTAGGTGTTCGACCAATCGCAATTTGGAAGGAGGAATTTGAAAAGCGAACGTGTAGAACCAATGGATGGTTTAGAAGATCGTGTAGGTGGTACGTGCCACCGTTATACCGCATTTGTAAGAAATTGGAGCAGAAATCTGCTCAAATCAAATGATCATAGTTGAAATAAAAGACTAGAAAAACTGGCCAAATGCAAATTGGACTCGCACACGAAGGGTTCCGTACCACACGCCGAAAAAAACACGTTTGTTGTATGGGAGCCCCCCTTAAATATTTATTTTATTCTGTTTTTAGTATTTGTTGTTATAGCGGCAAAAGAAATACATCATCTGTGAAATTTTCAACTGTCTAGCTATCACGGTTCATGAGATACAGCCTGGTGACAGACAGACGGACAATGGAGTCTTAGTAATAGGGTCCCGTTTTTACCCTTTGGGTATGGAGCCCTAAAAAAGAGTTGAAGAAATTTTGATAGTTGATTAACCTCTGCAAGTGACAATATTTGGAGTACCCCAAGAACTATGCGGCCTTTGGCACTTTTAACTGGTTTATCGTGTAGGCACACTTAGTTACAAGAAACGCGCGCGTCGCTTCGTGAGATAAAAATGTTGTAGGTACACGGAAGAAGAGAAAAGCACTTAATTAAATCAATCAGAAAAATATATTTAGGAATGATAATGATGATAAGCTTTATTATATGAATCTATTCCATATATGCATTTTAAATCTAGATGCATCTAAGGCCGAAATCTATAAACTTTACTTAGCACGTACTTTGGCTTTGACATGTTCCCGTCTCTTTCCTGGACTTATAGTTTGACAGTTGTGCGACAGTGACAAGAATGATTAACGCTTAGACAAAATACGTGCTTACACTTACTGTCCGTCGTCCGTCGAGAGAATGCGCTCCTGCCACTGTTCAGAGCGACATTTTTTACTAGAAACGTATTATTATTATATACGTATGTTGCGAATTTGATCTTTATTAGCTACTGCTGATAAAGATCAAATGAAACTGACAGCCAGGTGTCAAGAACGCATTCTCTCGATGACAGTCGGATTGTAGGGTGTCCCAACAAGAGCGCCGGATTTAATTTTAAAGAAAAACACATTTATTTTTGTATTAAGCAAACATTTTTATTTCAACATAAAGAAAAATAGTTCGGATTATACGTGAAATACAACATCAGGCAAATGGCCACCACGAAACCTCTGGCACAGGGTTATTCTTTTGTTGAAATTTTGAATAACGTTTTCGCGTAAATGTGGCTGTATTTCACTAATAACGCGCCGTATTTCCTTTTTAAGGTGAATGGGTAGTTGAGACCGCGAAATTCAAATTTTCTTACGTTTTTTGCAATTTGCAGGTCAGTGTCAGGTTGTATCTTGATCAAAATATGATTCGCGACAATAGCAGGTACATATTTAGAGAAGTATAATCATTAGAATCAATAATACATCTTTCTAAGTTAGATTTGTACCACTAACACTTTTCCATAGAGATTGGTGGTTGGTGGTAGAAATCTAACTTAGAAAGATATATTAATGATTCTAATGATTATAATTCTCTAAATATGTACCTGTTATTGTCGCGAATCATATTTTGATCAAGATACAACCTGACACTGACCTGCAAATTGCAAAAAACGTAAGAAAATTTGAATTTCGCGGTCTCAACTACCCATTCACCTTAAGATGTTCGACTATTTGTGACGATTTATTTGGCGCATTATTACGAGTGAAAACTTGACGTAATTGGCAAACTGTTTTCGCAAAACTTTCACCATTTTTGTAATGTGTTTTTACAATAATTAAACGTTGTTGGTTTGAATACTCTTCCATATTATTAAAACGCGTGAACTGTACGTGACATCTGTCAAAAAAAAAAACCAACTCGTATTAACAAAATGGCGGCAATCCGGCGCTCTTGTTGGGACACGCTTTACATCACATGAAAGATCACCTGCTTACTAGTGAAGGTAGGTTTGAAAGTGAATATGCACCGTTTGATATAAGTGGCCTAGAATCCTGCCAATTATGATCATGAGATATGTCTGTTTACTTTCTAACTTTGTGATATAGAAAGTATCATGCGGGGAGCAGTCTGAAGCTACCAAACCACGTGATGTAGTGGTCTATTTGTTTATTATCTCGCAATAACAACAGCTAATGATTGATGGCAATGGACATACTCTCCAGGTGAAAATGTGAGTGAAGGTATTGTTTTTGTTGGTATAGATATGGTATAGATAATGGTGTGTGCTAGCTGACATAATATATGGCAAATAATTCGTAATGTTAATTACTTTGTGTACATAGAATCAAGTTCTTCAAACTTAACAGACAGCTGTGCTGCTGGGGAGTTTGTTGAGCCACTTCTTTCCAGCTAAAGCACTAGGAAGTGCGTGAAAATGCGTGCGGTGTTTCGGGGGACTGTCTGCCTTATCTAATTTTGACGTTCAAAAAGTGCTGGTCTCAAAGTTATTTGAATAAACGACTTTTGGTTTTGATTTATTTATTATCCATCTACGAGTACACGCTATCGGGAAATAGAAGCGTGATGTTATGACAGATACAACACAAAAACATAAAAATTTAAAATTAAGTTTATGGGAATATAATCCGTTTTCAATTTTCAATGCTTGTTTGTAGTTGATAACACAACCGTTTGATGTGGTTTAGAAAGTGTAAGTATAATGTTTAGCAGATTGTTCGTACGTCGCCCATAGCCTTTATCATCTGGATAAGTAAATTGTTCGTGTACCTAAGACACTTGTCCTATTGCCGACGAGGAGGCGTCTTGCTATCGACTAGTTTCTCGCTCAAGAAACTTACAATAAACAGATGATAGGTTCCGTATCAGTATGAGATCATATATTAATTGTTGATCGCTGATTGTTCACCCTGCCGATACCGGCGAGTTCTCTCCTCTTCACTAGTTTGTCGCTTTCTCAGCGACTAGAGCTATCAAAGAAAATACTCGCTCAGCGACGCTCGTTTGGCGGGCAGAACACTCTCGATTGGTACAGACGCCAGCACATCAAGCTACCCGAAACTGTATTTTTTCCCAATCAACTTTGAGCCTTATGCTTTAGCGATAAAGTTGAAAATCTATTAAAGAAATTTGACAGATTGTAGTAGCTTGATGTGCTGGCGTCTGTACATACCTACATACCAGCAAGTAACTGAGCAGTAATACTACTCGTCGCACTTGCGCGCTCGCTTAGAATTATTTATTAATTGGGAATAATTGTGAGTGTAATTCATAAAATTATCCGAACTACACACTCACTGTTCAATGCTCGCCAACTCGTTTCTAGTTACTAGCTCTACTCGCTTCTCGCTAAACGTCGGCAGTAGCACAGGTGCCTAAGTTAAGTATATGAAAATAATATGATTATTCAGAAACTACACAGGAAATTAAAGTCTTGAGGTAATGAACGAAAAAGTGCTAAGATATGACAGGAAAAGTAGACAAGACGGCTTGAAATGAGGTTACATTGAGAGCAAAAAATCTGTCAACATTATAGTCACGCGCAGACAAAGTGAAACTAATTAGTCTAGATTTATGTCTAACGTAATAGAGAAAGTAAGTTGGTTTTGGTTCAGGTTATACAAGGCAACTCATGTCCAGGTGGCGATCTTCAGCGGGTGAAACAAATGGTTTAGGTAAGGAATCACTGTCTCGCCACAGATTCGGTCTTGCGGTCTTGGGTCCTGCGGGTTGGCTCGGGTCTTGTGTTTTTTTGTGTGTTTTAAGGATATTGCTAATTCATCCAAAGATACAGATAAAGATACAGACTAACTGTCTAATTTGGGGCTCACTAGTTAATACTATATTGTGACCTAGCTGTAGGTAATATTTTAAGCTACTCATGTCGTCTTAACTTACTGTTAACCACCTGCTTACTGTACCTGGACAATAAAAAAAAATTCTATTGTTTCATATGTTTGAAAAGTTTTATGTGCGTGTGAACTGAGGGACCAAACTGGAATTCGCAAAATAAAAATCGTAGGATTTAGTAGTAGACTTAAAACAATTGTAGAACAAATCTGGGAATTTGTAAACAAATATATTAAAAACTACAGCCCTTAAAGTACGGTCCCTCAGTTCTCACAGACCATCAACCATATCTCGAAAATTATTTGATAAATTAAGATATTTTGACTACAGACATTTAGTAAAGAATTTGTAAAGATATTTACTGAATAACAGATCACAAAGCATCAAAGGTAAAAAATATATAACGACTAAACTGTGGTCCCTCAATCCTCATAAGAAAAATAAATATTTTAGGGAATATTACCTAGTAAATCTTTCTTTTTCCACATAAAGTTTTAGTAAGAGTCTTAAAACATTTTGTAAAAAAGAAATGGAAAAAAAATGTCGACGCAATTTGAAGATAGCGAATAATAAAACTGGTCCCTCAATCCTCACCTCTACTGACATAAGTGCATGTATTAGCTGCTAGACGAGAGGATTATCAGAAAGTCTAGCGTACTTAACTTTTAGTAAAAAGTCTCTACTAAATAATAGGTATCTAAAATTATGTATTTCTTACCTCTTAGCTGAGATAATATATTTTTTTAAATCCTATGACAATGGATAGAGTAGTGTGACCACACAATGAAACAAAATGTAGACAGTACTATTATACTTTATTAAATATAGTATTAGAAGAAACGAAAACAAGGTTGTATGGTTAATTTAAAGTTAGATATATTACATGGCGTGTGTATTTAATAAAAAAGTATATTACAAAATTAATAAATCACTTATTATAATAGAATACTTTTATTTAAATAATTTAAATTTGGATGTCGCTTAATGAATGTAAGAATATTTTTTGATCAGTACTTTCAATAATTTTGAGATGTTGCCACGCGCGCCTCAAAGTGTGTCAGCATAATGACGGGGCCCCCCTTTAGAGGGCCAAAGCCTGCTGGGGTCGCGGGACTTATGAATTACCGTGACCCCGGAACGTAAAGGGCTATTCAAGGACACCGTGGATTTTACTCAGTACGAGTCTGACAGTCCCTCCCGCTCTGCCCTGGGTGGGAGGACTCATTTGATGATTTTACCACGATAAAAAAAAGAGAAATAATAAAAAAAAATACACATAAGTACACCACATGTAATATATCTAACATTAAATTAACCGTAAAACCTTGTGTCGTTTCGTCTAATACTATATTAAATAAAGTATAATAGTAGGTACTGTCTACATTTTGTTTCATTGTGTGGTCACACTACTCTATCCATTGTCATAGGATTTAAAAAATATATTATCTCAGCTAAGAGGTAAGAAATACATAATTTTAGATACCTATTATTTAGTAGAGACTTTTTACTAAAAGTTAAGTACACTAGACTTTCTGATAATCCTCTCGTCTAGCAGCTAATACATGCACTTATGTCAGTAGAGGTGAGGATTGAGGGACCAGTTTTATTATTCGCTATCTTCAAATTGCGTCGACATTTTTTTTCCATTTCTTTTTTACAAAATGTTTTAAGACTCTTACTAAAACTTTATGTGGAAAAAGAAAGATTTACTAGGCAATATTTCCTAAAATATTTATTTCTCTTATGAGGATTGAGGGACCACAGTTTAGTCGTTATATATTTTTTACCTTTAATGCTTTGTGATCTGTTATTCAGTAAATATCTTTACAAATTCTTTACTAAATGCCTGTAGTCACAAAACCTTAATTTATCAAATACTTTTCGAGATATGGCTAATGGTCTGTGAGAACTGAGGGACCGCACTTTAAGAGCTGTAGTTTTTAATATATTTGTTTACAAATTCCCAGATTTGTTCTACAATTGTTTTAAGTCTACTACTAAATCCTACGATTTTTATTTTGCGAATTCCAGTTTGGTCCCTCAGTTCACACGCACATAAAGTTTTTCCGCTCAACGACGAAAATTACGCAATGAATGTTGTTGAACTATCAAAATGAAAAATGAAAGAAGCTATGTTTGATGCGTATATTTACATTTTACAAACCAGTCACAGTCTAGACAACTTTCAAGCTATTTTTGTCGCGTAGGTATATTTACATTTGCAAGTCAGTCACAGTTGTTGATAAAAATGATTCACGTGATCAAAACATGGAGACCTGAACTGCGCAGTTGCTACATACGTACGGTCAGCAACAAAAGTCGATTAACTCTTCAGTTTTTTCAAATCTCAGTTATTGAGCAAAATATTTGTTCAAAATTGCAGCAGAAGTACAATGCAATTTTGAACAAATATTTTGCTTAATAACTGAGATAAAAAAAAACTGAAGTGTTAATATTTTGCTCAATAATTGAGATTAAAAAAACTGAAGTGCTAATCAACTTTTGTTGCTGACTGTACATGACATAATAACTTGGCGAGTCTAACAGCATATTAAGTAATCAGTATCAATTAATTAAAGGTGTAATAAATATGAACCATGTTTTTCCTGTATGTTTTATAATGTAGTGCAGCACAAACTGGCTCGGCCAAGCGCCAGTGCCATTATGTCTCACTTTTTTTTTTGTCTTTTTTATAACGTTGCCCCACACTAGGAATTACTCCTGTATCGTGGGTGCGTTTACAAACATTTAAATTCACATACACAAACAGCCAGACCCGATGTCGAGTTCTTTAGATAAGTCACTGACAGAATCGATATTTTTCTTGCTATCTACATCAACTTAGCTCATTATAGTCCACTACTGGGCATAGGAATCTCTCACGCTGCACGCCAACAGCCTGTCCTCATCTCTTTGAACTAAGGGCACGCCACTGCACCCTGTCCTTTTCTCTTTGAACTAAGGGCACGCCACAGCACCCTGTCCTTTTCTCTCTGAACTAAGGGCTCGTCACAGCACCCTGTCCTTTTCTCTCTGAACTAAGGGCTCGTCACAGCACCCTGACCTTTTCTCTCTGAACTAAGGGCTCGTCACAGCACCCTGTCCTTTTCTCTCTGAACTAAGGGCTCGTCACAGCACCCTGTCCTTTTCTCTCTGAACTAAGGGCACGCCACAGCACCCTGTCCTTTTCTCTCTTAACTAAGGGCACGCCACAACACCCTGTCCGTTTCTCTCTGAACTATGGGCACACTAACCTTTTATGATACTAATCTGACATGACATGAGTTTCTGTGTATTACATGTTAGGAATGAAGCTGCCCTTTAACTTAACCTAAGTTGAAAGGCGACCAAGAATGATGTCAGTAATTCCTCTTGCTCCCAGCAAGAGGCTACAACGAGCTATGTACAGACGCCAGCACATCAAGCTACCCGAAAATGCCAAATTTTCCCAATCAACATTGAATCTTATGCTTTAGCCCTAAAGTTGAAAATCTATGAAATTTGACAGATTGTAGTAGCTTGATGTGCTGGCGTCTGTACTTTTTGAGAACCAACTTTGCCATGTAACAAAAATCAATCTGTTTAGCTTTTTCCCAACTATGTTGGGGTCGGCCTCCATTCCCACCGGATGCAGCTGAATACCAGTATATTACATGAAGCGACTGCCTATCTGACTTCCACAACCCAGTTATTGGGTAACACCCCTTTGGTAAGACTGGTTGTCAGACTTTCGGGCTACTGACGACCCGTAACTACTGCCAAAGATTCACGAATGACAGCCGGGACCAATGTCTTAACGTGCTTTCAGAGGCACGGAGGTGTCTTGAATAGTCTTGGTATGTAAAGATGGTCACCCATCCATGGACCAACTCCGGCAAGCGTAGCTTAACCTGATCGATCGATCCTTGCGGCTGTTATTATTTAGCCGCAAGCCGTTCTTTTGCCATGTCTAACAATGAACTGAAAAAATAAGCTCTGGATGACGTAGAAAAGTCCAGAAAACCATACTGACTGCGCAGTTTGTTTGCGCTTGGGTGAGTCAGACTGCGTATAAATTAAAACGTTATTGTGATCTACGGCGCTCTCAGAATGCATGTAGTTGGTATTAATTAGAATTTATCTATCCTAACATCCACTGTGCAATTACCTACCTCCCGTCTGCATCGAGTTTTATTTTATTTTATAAACCCATATCTACATAGTAAGTAGGTAGGTACTTTAACTTTCTCTTACAATTACAGGTCACCCATTAAATGTATAGTTTAACCAATTAATCTCCGCAGCAATGAAAGTTCCACAAATGTCAATTAATTACCTATTTCACTAACGCATTCGGGAAATTTGGGATATTTTTCTAGAATGAATTTTTATTCAAATACATACTAGAGCAGAAGCCCCTTCAAGCTCCTTCATGAAGGGCCATTACTAAATTGGTTATATCCTGACACCAAAATCTTTCACGACATATTAGGTTTCATGCCAAAGAATTTACTAAAAAGAAGGAACATACCTCTCTCATCATCTCCGGATCAAAGACATAAAGCACCGGCCGTGATCTGGACGCCTTCGCCAGTCGCACCAAATCACCATACTTCTCGTGAAGACCTTCCAGCAAGCCAAGACCTACGGTGTGGTGGTAGCTTCCTGTTGAAGAGAAAAGGTTTTGGTTGAGATATGTAGCTTCAAGAAAAAAAAAATCAATTTTTTTAAAGTCTAGCTTCTGCTTTTTTGCTTCGCGGTGCGGCCCGCATGTAATGTGCGGTGGTTTGCATAAAATGTACGAAAGTGGTGTAGAAAGATTTTTACAACGTAGTGCGGTTCCAAATCGTCAGCGTTAATAAGAACTACAAACATGGGACAAACTTAAAAAGAAAAAGACTGCTATTGCAGAAAGGCCTTGTATTTTTATTTTTCTATTAGGGAAATATCAGACGTTGTTGAGGCTTCAGAATCGGTTTGACCTTAATAGAGGTTGTCGCTCTTTCGTTACGTTTCTCAACCTGAATTTCAACCTCACTGAAGTGATAATTTCTAAGACCTTGTTACGTCCGTAGATTGCTATAACTATTTTAAGACACACTTCTTACGACTCCATAATAATTTCCAACGTGTTCAAACATGCAAATAGTATTTGGTCCTGAAACTAGTATTTTGTGCCAAAGTTACGCAGTTAGTTACACAGGGTGGCTGCTTACCATATTGTAGTCGCTGTCTCGCTGAGTTTATAGATGTTATTCCCTACCTGAATTTAATGACGTACTAAAGGATAGTTCGGGTAATCAGCCGACCACCGCCTAGGTCGATTTGCGAGAGGCCCTACCTAAAAAAAGTTGAGAGAGTCTTGAACCCACGGCAGTTGTGACTGGTCCAATTAAAACTACGGTACTTTCAAGATTCGGTACTTGAAAGTGCCGTATCATGGAACCAGCCACAAATTCACATCTGCTACCGATCACGCCTATCTGCTCGTATATTGTATAGATATAGGAATCTATCAAGTGGCGTAAACGATATAAACTGGAATGAAAGTAGGTCTAAGTCTATATTTGGACTGAGCAAAAGTACGTCTGAGATCGGTGCTTAGATGTATTGCTATTTGGGTCTATAAAGTTATATGAATGTTAAAAACATTCAACAGTAGGTGCCTATAAGCTGAGCATTGAAAATCTAACAACGTGCGTATTTTAGGCATTAATTTAGGTGTATCCTAATATTTATGTTTTTTTTTTTTTTTAGCCTGTGCTGTCCCACTGCTGGGCAAAGGCCTCCCCCAAATCCTTCCAGGAACTCTTTCCCGCGCCACCTCGAACCAGCCCTCGCGGTACGCGTCCAGGTCATCTCGCCATCTCTTTCTGGGCCGTATTTATGATAATAGGTAGAATTCGTTTTGTGTTCACAAATTTGTGAATATACACTACTATGGAATCAAACCTGAAATCGCGAAAAAAAAAATCAGCTGTTCCCTACATTTTGACGAGTTAAGGCTCGTACACACAAGCGCGACACGACACGCGACACAAGGCACCGCAAGTCGCGCAACGAGCGGTGCCTTTGTGTCGCGTGTCGCGTCGCGCCTGTGTGTACGAGCCTTTATACGAACATAAATGTAGGGAACAGCTGATATTTTTTTGCGTTTGGTCCCATAGTAAAAGTTGTTCATAATGATGAGTACAATGACCTCTTAAGAGGTTGTTAATGTTTTACCAATAACCCTGTATAAATAGTTGTGAGACAGCGAAACGTGTCGGTAACTGTAACGACTGTCGATTTTATTTTCCTAACTTTCGTGAATCTTAAACATTAGCTTTTAGGACAGAACAGCATTCATAAATCAAAAAAGTATAGAAATTCAAAAGAATTAGTTAAAAGGCAAATGTTGATGTGATGGAGCATATTGTTTGAGAACATGGATTTTGGTACGCTTTTTGGGGCATACGACATCTAAGTACAATGCGCGCCACGAAAGATGAGACTTGACCCCGCTCTTTCCGCCGCCCCTATGACGTCCGGTCCCATCCCGCATTCAGACCTCATACCGCTAAAGATACCTAAAATCGTGTACTGCGTAAGTCAAACTACGTGGTGTGTCAAGTCTCATCTTTCGTGGCACGCATTGTAATCATTTTCATTGGATGGACTAGAGGGTTCATTCCCAAAATTACGTTCCTACTCGTCGGCTATTATCATCGTTATCATTTCAACCGAAACGTCCACTGCTGGCTGCAGGCTTCCCCCAAACTCCACCACTTCATCCGGTTCCGTGCTTCTCGCATCCAGCGAATTCTCCGGGACTTCACCAGGTCATTGGTCCACCACGTGGGAGACCTTCTAACGCTACTCGTAGATATTTGCTACTTATTAGGGAATAAGGTCCCAGTTATTCAAGAGACGAGCAATGCAACAAACCCACTCAAGCAAACAGAGTCTGACTGACTGTTTTATCTACAAACATTAGTCGCGGTTTAGCTCGGTAATGAAACTTAATGTGAGTCATTGTCGTTGCGGCTGAGCAACTTCCCGGACGTGTTGACGCGATTTATCGCAGCCTTTACTTTAAGGCCTGTATTAATGACGATAACCTTGAGCATCTGGGCGGAGCTAACGACCCCTTCTCCGCGCCACTCCGCTACCCGCATGCAACAGAAAATGTGCGGTTGTGTGCGCCGCCACCACGGTTTGCCTCGCCTAGTCTCGTCACAGAGTATCGAAATCACAGAAGGTCAAGTCATCGTGAAAGTTAAATAATTATGTGTACCACATATACAGGGTGTCCCAGAACTCAACGTCAAGCCGAAACGGGGTGACAGGATTGATCATAACCATCACGAGAAAAATATAAAAAAAAATCTATCCCATGCAGTTTGAAAATTATGGGCATTTTAAGAAAAACCTAGAAATTTGATCAAACTGTACCATTTTTCGGTTATTGTGGTTATTCTTTTTTATTTTTGTTCAATTAAACTTTGGAAACGTAATCCTAAATAACATTTCTAGAGTCCCAATAAAAAATAATGACACGATTGCCTCAAGTTTCCGAGAATTGAGACTATTCGTTAAACTACGAATTTAAAATTTTCAAGATTCGTCGAATTTGATAGGCCCTCCTTTAAAAAAAATGTACTAGAGTGCCTTGGCAAGTGGCATTAAAAGTTGGCGCATTTAATCAGAATTCTAAAATGGTACAATACTTGTTAGTTCCATACAATAAAAAAGAGTAAAAAAATTAAAACCTCAAGTAACCCGATTTTTGCTATCTCAGTTAAAATGTTTTTGATTCGCACAAGCTCTAGGTAGGTTCTTAATTTTATCAATCAACTCTTGAAGATATGCCCGACTAATAAGTAGATCTTTTTTAAGAAGATGTAGGGCTTGTATTGAGGCTGATGGTAAACAATTTGAACATTTATTGTAATAAAAATGTTATTTCTCTATCTGACTTTTATTCCAACAAACCTAAATTAAACTAGATCAAGATTTTTCATTATTTTACTAACTTTTTTTTCACTTTTTTCACTTTAATAAAAGTGGCGTCACTATCTGTCTCGCTCACTCATGGCAAACATACCCACGATCCATCTCTCTCATCATTTTGCCTTAAAATTAAGAACCTACCTAGAGCTTGTGCGAATCAAAAACATTTTAACTGAGATAGCAAAAATCGGGTTACTTGAGGTTTTAATTTTTTTACTCTTTTTTATTGTATGGAACTAACAAGTATTGTACCATTTTAGAATTCTGATTAAATGCGCCAACTTTTAATGCCACTTGCCAAGGCACTCTAGTACATTTTTTTTAAAGGAGGGCCTATCAAATTCGACGAATCTTGAAAATTTTAAATTCGTAGTTTAACGAATAGTCTCAATTCTCGGAAACTTGAGGCAATTGTGTCATTATTTTTTATTGGGATTCAAGAAATGTTATTTAGGATTACATTTCCAAAGTTCAAATGAACAAAAATAAAAAAGAATAACCACAATAACCGAAAAATGTTACAGTTTGATCAAAATTCTAGGTTTTTCTTAAAATGCCCATAATTTTCAAACTGCATGGGATAGATTTTTTTTCAGATTTTTCTCGTGATGGTTATGATCAATCCTGTCACCCCGTTTCGGCTTGACGTTGAGTTCTGGGACACCCTGTATACTATTGAACTACTACTTTTTACTATTGTATGACATTATTATTTTTAATTCCTTATTTTGTTGACTGATCTGTATTTACGATAATTTTATTTTCAATGACATTGTACAGACGCCAGCACATCAAGTTACTACAATCTGTCAGATTTCTTTAATAGATTTTCAACTTTATCACTAAAGCATAAGGTTCAAAGTTGATTGCGAAAATTTGACAGTTTCGGGTAGGTTGATGTGCTTGGCGTCCGTACTTTATTGAATAGTGAAATTAACAGTTAACATTCTTGTTTTATATTTGCACACCTGGTTATTAACAGTGTACCATTTGACCTTTTTTAACATCCACTGAACCTGTTTTATGCAAATAAATGATTTGATTTTTTTATTTGAAAATAATTACCCCGGTAATCAATAAATTGACAAATTATTAGCAAGTACGTAACCTATTATCATAATTAATACCTACTTTAGGAGCTTTTTCAGTTTTGTGTCACAATATGTCACAAATAATCGCAACGCATCAGAATAATAGACTTTACTTAGGCACCGAAAAGTAAAATTTATAATATTGGCTGAATCATTTCGTGGACGTGGACCTTCTGTGATCAATTGATCATTCACTACTAGTACTTACGACTTTCGTTTGAATGAGGTAGGTATTTTATAAACAGTACCTATGTACACAGAGTAATGGACTGCGCATAAGTTTCATAAAACCCGCTTGGGTAGGTACACTTTTTGTTTTTGCAGTAATATTTTACGATTTTATTTCGTAGTGCGGAGTTCTCGCAACGCGACATACGTCCACCTAGCAACACGATGGACGAGTGCGGGGGTGATGTAGACGCAGTCCTTTATCAGAGGCCTTTTTAATTTATTATCATAAAAATAATACATATTTAAAAAAAGTAACAAAACCAAATTATTCTCCTTTGTATTGCAAAGATGTAGATATATTTTTTACACTCTTTTGATAAAAAATGAAGGAGTAAAACGGTTTCATCTCAATGATTTGGAGGTGATTTGGTGATTTTTTTTTAAATTATGTGATACCTGTAGAAAAATTATGGCTAAACCAAATTACGTATTATATCATGAAGATTACTAAGGATTTTTTTCAGATGTAATTTCTCTGTAAATGCCGACAAAAACTGGCTTCATCTGCATGCTTTTTTCAAGCGTTTTTCGAGAGAGCAGCCTTAAGCGAGCTTCATGTTTCGAATTAATTGAGTTTCTTTCTTTGTTAATTGTTTCTCCATTTATAAACATACAGAGATACTTTCATAATTTCCTTTTATTGTTGAAAATTACATATATTTGGATCTACCTACTTTACAGTACCCGCCGATAAATATTGCACATCGACCTAAAAGAAAAAAAAAAATTATACATAGAATAAAAATAATTATCAAAAGAAGCAAATCATAATAATAATTGTTTTAACAGCTCCTAATAGATACCGGACTGTTTGTATTTCGTGCGACAGAGATAACGCTCTACGAAGCCGAAATTAGCCGATTGCCTCTTTCCAAAGGTCGATGTGCAATATTTATCGCCGGGTACTGTAGTTCAGTTTTTACCAAAAAGCTTGCACATCATCTTCTTATCTCCTGTCCTCATTCCAATTTTTTTGTGTCGGCCCAGCATGTCTTTTTCTATACGTTTCTATTAGCCGTCATTTATCTCAGAATTCTTAGCCATTTATCATTTTTCGCACAATCCATTCATCTTTTTTCTTTGGTCTGTGTCTTGTCCTAATCAGCCAGTATTAAAACAAAATGAACCTTATATAATACAGTACCCGGCGATAAATATTGCACATCGACCTTTTTACACAAAACTATTTTATACAAAGAATAAAAATAATTATCAAAAGTAGCAAATCATAATTGTTTTAACAGCTCCTAATAGATACCGGACTGTTTGTATTTCGTGCGACAGAGATAACGCTCTACGATGCCGAAATTAGCCGATTGTCTCTTTCCAAAGTTCGATATGCAATATTTATCGCCGGGTACTGTAATTATTTCTATGTTTTGTTTTGACCTTGCCTACCTCTGAATGTAACACCATTTCGAAGTCATTCACCCTGAAGGTTATTAGATTTGATATAGTGAAGAGGTCGACAGTCGCTTTTCCGATTATTGGTCTAAATTGCGTATTGAATTGTTTTGTAAAAGCTTTCTGAAACACTTACTGAATAAATTCTAGCAGTGAAATGATTTTTTCTAAACTAATATTGTAAAGAGAGTAAAGATTTCATTTTTTGTACGTTTGTTACACTTTCACGCTAAAAGGGCTGGATGGATTTGGATAAAATTTGGCACATGGGTAGACCATGACCTGAATTAGGACGTAGGATAGGTTTTATCCCGAATTCCCGATATTCCCACTGGATTGAGACTTATGCGAGTCATACCGCGGGGCGCACCTAGTCTTGAATAAAATTGTATTTGTTTATTCATTTGTTTTTTTTTATGAAGCATCACCCAAATTGATCATTGGAAAGTTCCCTAATCCGGTGTCTAACTTTAGGAACTAACTTTTCTCTGCAAAAGAATTTGATGAAAGTCATAAGTACCTAAATTGTTTCTTAAGAGCTGCCTAGTATTCACACGTGCAAATGGCTTATTACTAAGTAGTTGTTTATATATGCACGTATGCAAATAAATGATAAATCGAAAGTAGTCCTAATTTGCAAATATGGAGGAAGCTGGCGCGCCTGGCGACGCGACGCGACGGTCGTATGCGGCGCTTGCGCCCGCGCATGGCCACCGTAAAAGGATGCGAATACACAGTCTGGCTCCCATAAAACGGGTATTGGGTCCTGGTTTTATTTTTAGCCATAAAGTGGTTGCTATGTGGTTGCTATGCTACGTTAATTGTTACTGCTTGGTATGAAGTGTATTCTAGATGTCGCTATGGGTCGGTCGGTTGGAATTTTTGTTTGAGAATTTATCTGCCTAGCTCCTGGATTTGTATAAGTACTTTTACCATTTTCTGACTTAGCCTGCTCTAGCCCTACGAGACCTAGAGCCTTTTTAACCGACTTCGAAAAGGAGGTTCTGTATTCGACCTCTAGGTCTCATTGCAACAAATTGCTTCATTTGTTTTTCAGAAAATCGCGGACATATATGTCCGCGATTTTCTGAAAAACAAATGAAGCAATTTTGATAATTCTTTCATTAATGTGATCTACAATACTTCCAGGAAGGTTTAGTATATAATACATTCGGTAATTATTAATAAATCCGACAGACGAAAATCTGAAAATCCGACAATTTTGTATTATGCTTTATTAAAAAGCACCTGTCGTTAAAATTTGTCAATGAAGTATGTATTTTTCTGTCAAATATCGCAATGCCAGTTGTATCTAAGTACTACATATTAGTTATTCTGTGGTTGAATTTAATGGGGCCTGGTATTCGCAAAAGTCTGCAATTTTAGAGCCGGTCGTGCAAAAAGACTGACTTGCTCTTTCTCATGGTGATTACCGCTTTTATTTTTTGTTTTAAATAAGTCCAGTTTTTAGTCGTTGGCCTTGTTAGTGTGTTATTTTTAGAACAAAGATACCATCTTGGTATACGAAACAATAAGTACATCTTGTTTCATCATTTTTAAGGTTCTGTATCGTTTGCTAACGGGACCCTATTACTAAGCCTCCCGTCAGTCTGTTAGCGGGTTGTATCTCATAAACCGTAATAGGGAAACAGTCGAAATTTTCACAAAGTGTGTATTTCTATTGCCACTATAATAATAAATAATAAAAATAAAATAAACTTAAAATTAAAGGGCAAAAAAACGCCGAAAAAACCACGTTTGTTGTATGGAGGCTTCATGTTCTTTTTCGGCGTTTTTTGCCTTGTGCTACGGAACCGTTCGTGTGCCAGTCCGATTCGCACTTGGTCGGTTTTTGTTTATAGGGTTTCTTCTTAAGGCTCCTTCAAACAGGCGCGACACGACACGCGATATAAAGGCGCCGCAAGTCGCGCAACGAGCGGTGCCTTTGTGTCGCGCGCGATTCGCGTCGCGCGTCGCGCCTGTTTGCAGGAGCCTTTATTTATTAAAAACCTAACTGGTTAAGAGGTTATGCACATAAAACCTGTATGTAGGCGCATGCGTCAATCTTACTGTCGTAGCCAGTTGCAAATTATCGAGTCATTATACAACAAGGACATAACCGCATCGCAGGTAAATACCTAAAGATAAAGATTTATTTATTTGCAAGAACATGCGTAGATAATATACATGGTATAATGTTTATTATAGGTGTTACAGGATATTCTTTGGCACAACATGTTTGACGATGGCTGGCGTAGAAATTAGGTCGGAAGACCACAAGATTAAAAAAATATATATATACAAAGATAAATAAATAATCTAAAAAAAATAACAATTAACATTAATATAAAATAAAAAACAATTGGTAAATATTCATGCGATTCAAAACAAATATAATAGATGCAGTCATTTAAAAATTCATTGATATTATAGGTAAAAATTTTTAAATGTTGTTATGTTTTTAAATGTTTTCTTGCACTGGTCTGTATTTAGTTTTTTTTTTACACAGATAGGGATAATTATTGTTAGAAATTATCGGTGCTCTGCATACAACGCTTTTATACAGTAGTGCTGTCTTAGCTGGCTGAACACGAAGTTTACTATTATCACAGTACTATTATCCCGGCGATTTCGTATTACAAGGTCCGATATTCGAGGAAACAAATGGGAACCCCCATTTGTTTCTTACAAATAAAGGCTCCTGCAAACAGGCGCGACGCGCGACGTGAATCGCACGCGACACAAAGGCACCGCTCGTTGCGCGACTTGCGGTGCCTTTGGGTCGTGCGATTTCATCGCGTGTCGCGCCTGTTTGAAGGAACCTTAAGGCGTTTTCTAACATATAAAGTGACGGCAGTTTGAGGATTTTATGCTTTGTAAAAAGTAGCTTACAGCTCACAGTACTTTGGATACCGAACATAGCACGTATGCATCGCTTTTGCATTTAAAATGCCACATTTTTATTTGATAAGTTGCCCCAGAAGATAACGCCATATATTAGGACAGATTCGACAAGTCCATAATAAGCCGATAGTAACACATTGGTGTTGATAGATTGAGCAAGTTGGTACAAAGCATATGCTTGACTACTGATTTTTTTACATAGTGCGTCAATGTGTTCTTTCCAGTACCTAGTACCTAATTATGTTATTACCACATAACTGCGGTTTGTTGACTCCAAGTTACGCGTAAATATAGACATGTGTATAAATAACTCAATAAACAAGATAAGCTATGAATATCATTACCTAAGTACTTAAGTTTATTGCAACTTTAAATACCTAGTCCCATCAAATGTACTTATGGGTAGGTAAGTTTCTAAAAATATTATTAAGGCAAACAGGCGCGACGCGAATCGCGCGCGACACAAATGCACCGATCGTTGCGCGACTTGCGGTGCCTTTGTGTCGCGTGTCGTGTCGCGCCTGTTTGAAGGAGCCTTTAGATGGACTTAATTTTATTGAAATCTATACAAATAAATAAAATAGAAGTGTTTGAATGTATATAAACGGTACTTATTATTTAAAAAAATCTATTAAAAAAAATAGTGTGTCTGTTTGTTCCGGCTAATCTCCGAACCGGCTGGACCGATTTTAACGGGACTTTCACTGGTAGATAGCTGATGTTATAATGAGTCACTTAATTTTAGAAAAATAATTAGGGTTTGGCGAAAAATAATAAAACCCATGAAATCCAGACTGTTTTCCGACATGCATTACCATTCAAGTCGCGGGCACAGCTAATATACATATTTGTAGGTAATGATTACAGTATTTTTATGAGATAGTCGAAAGTCGGTGGCAAACAACGAAAATGCGTACCCAACGACACCGACTTCCGAAATTAAAGTTATTTTTCACTTCGTAGCGTCTTTTTTGGAAGTCGGTTGTTTTTTATTGTAAAAAAGTTTTTATTTTTCACTTTTAAGTTGTACTTATCCAACATAAATTCGTATAACACTACTTGCTATGTAAACATTTAAATAATCTAAATTGCCCTCTTTGGTTTTTATATTTAGAATCAACTTATGTGCAAAAAACCAATACCTTAATAATTTTTCCCCAGAGTTGTGAATTTCGTATGCGACAAAATCTCAGGACATTTTTATGGAAATCAGCACTTTTCAATTTTCCATCTGGTAACCCTACCCCCAGCAAACTCGCTCAAAGAGCTCTTATCACGTAACCACGTGTAGGTACTTGAACACAAGTTCAAAGTTCACAACTACATATGAACTGGTATAAACTAGTTCAACAGATAACTCTTCCCCTGTGACGCCATAATGACTCAAATCTGTGTTCCAATTGTGGGGAGCAACAAATTCCATGTACCTAACTGTAGATCGTGTATTGTTTTTTTAGGGTTCCATACCCAAAGGGTAAAAACGGGACCATATTACTAAGACTCCACTGTCCGTCTGTCTGTCTGTCACCAGGCTGTATCTCTTGATTCGTGATAGCTAGACAGTTGAAATTTTCACAGATGATGTATTTCAGTTGCCGCTATAACAACAAATACTAAAAACAGAATATATAAATATTTAAGGGGGCTCCCATACAACAAACGTGTTCATTTCGGCGGTTTTTCAATAAACTTAATTATTTCACAAAAAATGTTTACCAACAACGCCTCCCTGTCAAAACGTTATTTGAGCGCCAAATAATCCTTGAAGCACTGTACTGTGATTTCAATTGTAATATTTGCAACAAGATGAGTTTGAATTTGGAATACCCATTATTATTCTATTAGCTTAACCAGCCAGCAACAATTTCTATTCAATAAATTCTTTTCATTTTAAACTTGCATTTTTATTCAACAATAAAAAATACCTATGTACAAGGTGCTTGTGATTTAGCTAGGTACATAGTTTATAATAATCTTCTGGTATATTTATCTGGTTTATATAATGTTTATGTTTAGTGCTGCAATGAAGATAGGGGAGCATTCCAGTCAAGGCTTTTTTTATCAGATCAGAATGCGAACACATACTGATTCTGCGAATCTACGATGTAGGTCTAGCTTGCCAGCAATTTTATACTTGTAATGCAATACTTACCTACTAGGCGGTTAAAATTCACACTTGTGCAATACTTACTTACTAGGCGGTTAAAAGCGGTCACACATACTCTTAGATTACTACACCTGTCTTATCAATAACCGTATGTTCAGTTATAGAAAAACTAGGGTCTGTTCCACAAGTATTTCATGTAAGTATTTAAAAACCCAGTTTAAATTAAATTCTTACGCAATCTCTTACTACAGGGAATTGGTAAAACATTCATCTGTATTTAGAAGGTTTCAACTTTGTATCTCACCACTTTTTCCAAGAATTCTTGTTTGAATAACATTATTATGTTCTAATTGAAAAATCATTGACGAAAATTGAGCTCAATTATCAAATAAAAAACACCTTTAGGGGATTTACCATTAGAATTTCGGGTTTAAGTATTCAAAGAATCAAAACAAAGCACTTAATTTGTAATTGGTACTACAAATTGGCACCCACATGTACATTTTCTGATCCATTTGTAATCACATACTTTTGGAATAATACATAAATATGAAATTGCAACGCCAAAATAAAATTGAATTCACTCACCAATCCTAGGCAGCACATGCGCCGAATGCCTCAGCATAGGCAAGGCGATAGGTCCCGGGATTTCGTTGAAAGGCCTGGCAGCAGCCGTGGCCAATTTGGGGGCTGGTACATTCCGTCGCTGTGGTGACGTCGACGTCTGCTGCGATGAAGAGCCGGCGATGTGCCGTCGTTGGCGGTTGAAACTGGTGACAAAAAGTAGCTATTGAGGTTTTTTTCTAAATAGGTTGTGCAGGCGATTGTAGAATGTCTAGATGTCTAGAGGTATGGAAGATGTTTTAAAACCATTGGCGATTGGAGAGAAATGATGTGAGGAGGTGTATAATATATGCCTAGATTTAGTGTTAGACGCCAATATTCTTTGAGTTGAGTCTCAACTCTCTTGAAACAAATCTTGTAAGTAATTGGTAGATCTACAGGTCTAGTTGCATTATTTTATTTTGCTGCAGTGTTAGATTTTGGACTATGTGTAATGTGTATGCATCGTGAGGAAACCGGCATGTCCTAGAACCAAAAATTCGAAGACATATTATGTGACATCCACCAACCGGAGAGAGAGCTGTGGTGGCACAGTGGTAACGGACCCGACTTACGAGTTGTAGGTCGTGGGTTCGGACCCTGGCAGGTGCTTTACTTTGTGTTAATTTATTTCATCACCACTGCTCTATAACGGTGAAGAAAAACAACGTGAGGAAACCGGCATGTCCTAGAACCAAAAATTCGAAGACATGTGACATCTACCAACCCGCACTGGGCCCGCATGGTGGATTACGGCCCATTCCCTCTCACATAGAGGAGGCCTGTGTCCCAGCAGTGGGAAAATTATAACCTGACTATGTAGACTATGGTTCTTTTATGTGGCGAACACATTGCTTTTCTCTAACCATTGATAACTACTTCTTTAGGTTACCGTCTCAGGTCACTTACATGATGAAGTTGCTATGACAAAATATCTTGAACTTTAGCGAATTTTGAATCACAAGATAAAGGGCTAAGGAAGGAACACGGGAGGGTTTTAGTCAGTAAGAGTCTGGAACTCCTTTCCGCTCCATCCAGAGCGGGAGGGGTCATTCGATGATTTCCCCAACAGAAAAAAAAAAGTTCGTGAGACGTCTTTATTATTCAACTTAATTTTGTTATTTCCGCTCATTGTGTTAGGTCAGTTGTGCAGTTATAATAAGCATACACGTGATAAGATCATAACGTTTTTGTAATGAGGGGGATTCCGATTTTCCGCAGTGTCTTGTGTTTTGGACCTCTTCGACTCTTTGGAAATTCATGATTTTCATCTAATTGGTTATGATTATCTTTCTTTGTACCTACATTAGTCGAACTGTCTTGTGACTGAGAAATAGACTACATAAAGTTAAAACTACTGAAGGAAAGAGTATGAATAAAATCATTATGGAAGATTTATGTTCCATTTTCAACATCCAAACTGTTTAAAGCAGAGAAGAAGTATTTATACAAAGTCCGAGGCAGAAACTGACAGAGAAAAAGCAAAGATAAAGAAGATTTTTATTATTAATTTATTTAAAGCGATACTAAGGAGGACTTAATAATTTTGCTTGCAGCATTTAAAAAACCTTGGGCGTTCATTAAAAGTTCACAAGTTTCTTCATCATCTGTACCGAGTTGATTTTTTCTAAGTTTTATCAAGTCAAACTTGTTCGTGACAGCTAAAGATGGTTACGGATTTAATTATAACGAGGTCTTCTCAAGACAATAGTTAGAATAAAAAATTCAATTTAAAGCAGTTATTCCATTTTGTTTTTTTTTGTTAAATCATTTCATTGGTCTAATTATATGGCTTCGTTTACATTTAATGTTGTTAATTAGAGCCTTATTAGACGCAGGTGGTCGTGCCATTTATTTATAACTTTATGTCAGCTCATCGGTCTCATCGTTTGCTTTTCAGGCTGAAAATCTGAACTTTGATGGAAATTGGGCTATCGACCGTATTTTTTACAATGGTAAATCTTGACTCACAATTTTATTAGGCTGGCATCACGAAACTTGGACAAACGATCGATCCCAAATGTACAGACGCCAGCACATCAAGCTACCCGAAACTGTCAAGTTTTCTCAATCAACTTTGAACCTTATGCTTTAGCGATAAAGTAGAAAATCTATCAAAGAAATTTGACAGATTGTAGTAACTTGATGTGCTGGCGTCTGTACATTTTAGTTCAATTTTGCCAAAGGTAATTTGCTGGATATCATCTTGCATCCACTTGCACCGTATGCCCGTCACCTGCACACGTGAGGCTGAAGTGAGGACCTAACGGCTGCGTCAGCGAACGGTTATCCGCGTTGCTGAATTATGACCCAAACAAAAAACGATATAAATATTTTTTCGTATTATTTTTGCCACCATCACGCTAAGAAGAGGAATATGTATACTAGTGTCAAAATTCGTTATCAAGATGAAACTGTGACTAGATATCACCATTCCTATTAGAATCAATGAATGTTCAAACCAAAAAGAACATCAACATTTTACACAGATTGCGAAAATGTAAAGCAGACTCATTCACAATATGTAAATGCAACCTTCAATAAAGCAGCCAAAATTCCAAATAACCGGGTAAACTAAACTGAACTGGGTCAATGTTCACAATATGTCACGAAAAACGGTCTGCAAGTCTGCATCTGCACTCCATTGAATTAAAACAACCGGGTTTTTAATCAGGGCTAAAAATAAATGCAGTATTGTCCACTTAGTCACATCCGTAAATATGTCTGTTATAGCTGCACTTGCATTTTATATTGTTAGTACTTTTATGCATTTATTTAAGCCGTGTGCTCGTTGAGCTTTCTCCTCGGCAAAAACTTCTGGTGGCCTAAAAAGGCCACTTTGGTAGAATAAAAAAGGATAACATTATGAATCATAATAGACAGTTAACTGTTAAGTTAATCGTATCAAATCCTATTTGTGAAGGATTTTTCAGTTATTTTTTTTTTGTCTGTGCTAAAATACCAATCAATCCAATCCCAATCTCTTTGATTATACCTACGTAGTGCAGCGAAAAAAAGAAAAACACGGACTATCGTCTCGGTATTATAATTCATAATGTTATCCTTTTATGATTCTGCCAGTGGCCTTTTTAGGCCCCCTGATTAACTTCAAATGACGAACGTCTACGCAAACTTGCACCCCCTATTTAAACTCTTTGGGTGAATTTTAAAACAACTCTTCCTTCCCACTTTCGCTACACGTTTACGGAACTCTTGCGCAAAATTTCATGATCATGGATTCAGCGGTGTTTGTTTGATCTGTCAGTGAATAATTGAATGCATTTAAGATTTTTATTAAGTAGAAGATATTGAGTCATTATTTAATCATGTTATGTAATAAAATAATGTTACCTTAAATACTATTTTACAAAATTTGTACCTTCAGCTTTTGAGTAGGTATTTCATGACTAGCTTAGTATCCACTATGATAATTATATACATATTTAAATATTAAAGTTCAGTTGTTGAACAGACCTCCAAACTTCGGAAGTAGGTACCTAATGTACCTAGATATAAAATGTATGAACCTGTAGATTGTATAGGAAGTGTAAAACATTAACAACCTCTTGAGAGGTCATTGTACTCATCATTATGAACAATTTTTACTATGGGACCAAACCTGAAATCGCGAAAAAAAATCAGCTGTTCCCTACATTTATGTTCGTATAACTCGTCAAAATGTGGGGAACAGCTGATTTTTTTTCGCGATTTCAGGTTTGGTCCCATAGTAAAAGTTGTTCATAATGATGAGTACAATAACCTCGTAAGAGGTTGTTAATGTTTTACCAATAACCCTGTATATCTATGTAAAAGCCGAAGACTGG
The DNA here is from genome assembly GCA_927399505.1 of Luperina testacea. Taxonomy (NCBI): domain Eukaryota; kingdom Metazoa; phylum Arthropoda; class Insecta; order Lepidoptera; family Noctuidae; genus Luperina; species Luperina testacea. The sequence goes on along the minus strand of OV656770.1, from coordinate 16,356,555 downwards.
TAGTAGAGTAGATATTAACGATCAAATAAAGGCATAAAAAAAGAGCTAGACTTACCGCTATGGAGCTATTTTATTTATTGATCCTGTTAACAAGTTTAGTAGAGCCATTATGCAAAACGGACGCAGAGCTGGTCAATGGCCTTTAAAACACGCTAATGTCTTAAATCTCCGCGCTAGACACAAAATGAATTAAAAAACCGAAGGAAGTAAAAATTCAGGGTCACTGGATTGTAAGACCAAAAATTGATGCAAAAAGCATCCATACTAATATTATAAATTCGAAAGTAACTCTGTATGTTACAATTTCACGCCTAAACCACTGAACGGATTTCGATAAAATTTGGCAGAGTGATAGATTGCATCCCGGGGAAGGACATAGGATAGTTTTTATCGACATACCTCGCGGGCGAAGCCACGGGTGGAAGCTAGTACCCAATATGTTTGCTAATTCTAGTTAAATTTTCACAAATTCTTCCTTCGTGCTCATCTTCGTTATTTATGGAACGCTTATGCAAAACTTCATGCTTCTAGACCAAAGACTACTGGACTTCATTGACTGCACTAGTACCTATACTGGCAATTCTAGACGGTGTTTCGGTAGACTGTGCTTTGTCTGTCAGTGAATTTATGATCTTTACTGGCTAAGATTCTGGCATGTATACAACATTTTTTTGTTTTTCTGTCTGTTTGTTCCGACTAATCTCTGAAACTGTTGGACTGATTTTGACGGGACTTTCACTTAGGCTTGTATGTTAGAAAACGATTTAGTAGAGGCACATTATTGTTTTCCGATATTCACGCGAACGAAGTCGTTGGCGTGAACAGATTGCAGAAAGACATTACTTAGATATAATTATTTTGAAGTTCTTACCTAGCTGTCTACTTCAAAATAATTATACATAATGTCTTTCTGCAATCTGTTTAGGTTTACAGAAAAAGTGTTTCCTTTTGACAAATTCCTTAAGAACTTTTATGTTGGTAAGTATGCACATCTATTTTGTAACCTTGGCTCCATTTACGACGCGATTCTGTTTTTTTTTTATTTTTCGGCAACCAGTTTTATTTCGTAACATCATTTGGTTCGTGTTTATGTTACAACGACTTCCTATATTTACCTTTATTCCCTGAACTTAAAATCTGTTTTTGTTTGCTATTTGGTGTGACATAAGCCTTTTTGGTTTATTGTGGAATTTGCCAGAATGCGGCTGGAGTATTAAAACGAACTTGATACAAAACGCACCCACTACACAAGTTCAAGGGCAGTAAAGTACCGTCGCGACTACAATACTATAGTAGGAATCAATTAACTTTTTTGTTGGTAATTATAGAAGGAATTTGGATAAGTCTAGGATTAAACCAGCGATGTATAACGTGTACAGCGATAGAACAGCTATAGGTCGAAGATTGCATTCGGATTTTGAATAAGGAAGGATTCTTTTTTTGTTTTCTTTTTTGTATGAAGCTTGATTGCTTTTAAAAGCAGGTTTTAGTATTGTGTGTGTTATATTATTACATCAGTTTTTAATTTGCATTGCTAATCTGTCTAAGTATTTTTTGTTGTTTGTTTCACAAAAAAATGACTCGGCAGTGTTTTATAGCTTAGGTATGTCTAGATCGAATTACTTTCCGAGCATTAGAAAGTAAATATTATGATGAACTGAATTTGAGAAAGTATTTGCTTGGCTTTGCACTTCGGTTCTATAGTTGCAATTTTCAAATAAAAAAACTTTTTTATAAAAATTTCATTTTTCACTTTTTAGTGGGTCCGTTTGTAATTTATATAAGTTACAATAATGTCAACTGCTCATCACCTTTTACAACATATTGCTTTTCCCGATGCTGAGACGTTAATTGTTGAGGACTTCTCCTGGTAAGAACCGGAATAACTCCTCCACAACCACTCACCATACGCATTGCACATTGTGACCAGCATAAATTGGTTAGTAGCAATAGCAACCATATTAAAGTAATCGAATCGCAACCCGTGAAATATTTATCATTGAGTAGGTAGTTCCGATAGCCATCTGTGGTCTTCATCATCAGCTCCACTTTGCTAAATGATGATTTTCGAGAGCAAATGCTCAAGTTAAAAAATACCCAAATCGCTATAGGTTTGCCTATAAAATTTGAGGGTTTCCCTCGATTTTCATGGGATCCTCTCATCAGATTCTATAAACTTGATGCCAATGGGACCACCTCGAGAGTATACCTTTTAAACAAAAAAAAAAAATACGTCCAATTGACGGAAAAATCAACATTTATATAAAAAAAAAACATAGTCGAACATGCAAAACAAGTTCCTAGTTGAGTAGGCAGGAAGTAATTGCTTCATGACTAAATTGCAATTGATCAGGCTATTTATGTTATCAATTGAAAGGAAAAATTATAAATAATTTTATTATAATTCATTAGTCAGCAATTCCCTAATAAAGTAAAGTATGTCCATAATTTGAAAAAGTTTGGACAGCTAGTAGAAAAGCATCTATGTGACTATTGTATTGCTTTGTTCTTCGTCAAACTGTAAAAATGAGAGAGATAATACTTATTTTAAAATTAACAATGGAGCTTTAATTTTCGGCCAGTGTGCCAAGGTTTTTCATCGTTCTTTATTTGAAATCTCTAAGAAGGTTCTCATGCAGAAAATGCAAAGCTCGGTGCACTGGGATTTTATGCAGGTACCTAAGTAGCTTACGAAGGAACAATGTTGTACCTATGTATGTAAATGACAAAGCATCATTATCTGCTACATTTTTCTCTTCAAGTTGTTTACTCAAAGTAGACTCAAAGTAGTTTTAAATTTAATTCATCTATTTTGTTAAAAAAGGAGTAAGTAAATTCGTTTTGGCACATACGTCGTTTTATTCCGAGCGCATGCACATTATTAGCCATCACTCTTTTTTGCGTTTCAAAAGTAATTGCATCACTTTCGCTCGCTTAGTAGGTTTCGAGGATTTTAGATTTTCGAGGTAGCCTTATTCAAAGATACTAAATTCGTTTGATAAAAACATAGTATGTTGACAATGAAAACAAGTAACGCATCTTGGCATTTTTATAAGTATTTTTAGCTGAACTTGTTGAAGATAATATGGGTTGGGCATGTGATGAAGATAGAACCTTGCATGTTGACATAATCCTATTGACTTACGAAAGAAAAGAAAATTAGTCTGGATACGGTCAAGATCAAGTGATCGGTGGTGTTCAAGTCAGGCTGTTTTCTATTGGTAATTTTACTTCTAAAATTATTATTGATGGGCATTAGTGTATCTTTTCAAGAGATGCGTATATGTAGGTGCTATTTCGTATCCTATTAATTATTCCGGTTTAAACGTTTTTGACAGGGGTATTGTTCAAACAGTTATATAAGTTCCTGACAGTTTTAATTAGTTTTAATTTTTATAGGTAACGAGGTTCTCGTTCTGATGGTGGATGATCAGATTATTCAGCCGTGAACGCCTTCGCAAGATGCCATACTGACATAAGTAAAACGTATTACGTAACATCGGTCTCTAGTCAGACTTATTAATTCCTCATTTAAATTAAACGAACTCGGAATGATCACTCAGTTAGGTATGTGTGTGACAAATCAACCGACAATTCTCGAGCGAACAATGTATGTGATCTCTATAAAGTAGAACGCAATTCCTGCACTTTGAACTTCACTCGAGCATACCAACCAATTAATTACGAATCACGAGTACTCAGGTGGAACCGTTTAGTGTAGCAAAAGAATCAACCATAGGTACATTGTTTCATGTTCATATACAGGTAGTTAGGTAGGGGCCTCCTAGCACAGGTATATTTTTTACTTAAGCCCGTCAAGCTCCGCGCATATCTTATGTAACACGATACAATAGAAAATCAATTGCGTCTCATTAGCGGAGCTTGAGAAGTAACAAGGAGGTCCTTATGTAAGATTTATTATAAATGTTGTACGATTTTAGGTATCTTTAGCGGTATGAGGTCTGAGTGCGGGACGGGACCGGACGTCATAGGGGCAGCGGAAAGAGCGGGGGAGGCGGGGTCAAGTCTCTTCTTTCGTGGCACGCATTGTATACCGGTTTAGATCTACATAATTATGTATACCGGGTGGCAGTGACATCGACACGCAATCTGCAACTATGAATGCAGCACACGAGTCAAAGGTTTACTACAATGCGTGCCACGAAAGATGAGACTTTACACACCACGTGGCGCAGTACACGATTTTAGGTATCTCTAGTGGTATGAGGTCTGAGTGCGGTACGGGACCGGACGTCATAGGGGCGGCGGAAAGAGCGGGGGAGGCGGGGTCAAGTCTCATCTTTCGTGGCGCGCATTGTACTTATCAGTAGCAATGGGTTTAATTTCGACAGTTCAACAAAATTCATTGCGTTATTTCCGTTGTGAGCAGACACATTTTTTGAACATAATGAAGCAATGGATTAGAAATATCCTTCAAAATTATTCAGATTGACATTGATAGTGTGTTACGCAATTAAGGCTCCTTTAAACAAGCGCGACACGCGATAAAATCGCGCACGACACAATTCGCGCAACAAGCGGTGCCTTTGTGTCGCGCGCGATTATATCGCGTGTCGCGCCTGTTTGTAGGAGCCTTTAGGGAGCCGTTCAATATCGTAAGTAGGAGTCTGCAGGTTGACACCGATAAGACGCAATGGACTCTAGTCAGACATACCTATATCCCATTCAAATAAGCCAATTCAGTTGGAACGGTATGTTGAATGTGGGTGACGAACCAATCATCATTTCAGCCGTATCTAAATTGTAGAGTAGTCATGAAATTGCTTGGATGTGAATAACATATTGCCCGTGGTATTACGTCGAAAGTTATTACATGATAAAACAGAGTGATAAGAAAAGTAATGTAAAAAGGTACGGCTTTAAAAAGATTGTACCTATATAATTATGTACGATATTCAAAAAAGGAAAAAAAAAATAACTGAAATAGTACAGTCACCAAAGGAGTTATGTAACCAGGATCGTCGGATATAATTGAAGTTTAATAAGAAACCGATGGATGTTTTCAAATAAAGTTTAATGTAATTAATAGAAAACAAACAGTTCAATTATCAAATTAAATTTCATTCGAAAACATCAATCGATTTCTTACTAAATTTCAACAATATCCAACGACCCTGGTTCCTTATCTCCTTTGGTGACCGTATATTTATTTGTAAAAAAAAAAGTCTAAACATATAGACAAAAAGTACAAAAAAAGTAAAGTAAAGTCAAAAGTAAGTAAAGTCTATACATATTATATATTAAAGTCGCTTTTCATGTCTGTCTGTGTAGCCGCGTTGATCTTCTAAACTGCGCAACAGATTATGATGCGGTTTTCATTGCACCATCATATAGACAATTTATTCCGGAGGAAGTTTATGTGTTTATTACATTAATATTAAGTATAAATACATATAAGTAATAAAGAATTCTCCATATTTTGACAAGACGTAAACTACGTCAGTACTACTAAATATTTTTAGACAAAGGAACTGAATATGTTTTTAACAAGACAATTGACCTGAAAAGACGTGAATAATCTTAAATCTCCGTGTAATCTTACAAAGGTCATCGGGGTTATTGTCATGTTGAAGTTATTATTGTTGTGTATGTTATTTTGAGAAAACAATTATCTTAGAGACCTTCAAACGTTAGTTAGCATATTATAACTTATGTAAAAGCTGTGTAGGTATACACTAAAAAGATGTACAACCTATTTGATAAATGTCGATCGCAGTCAACTGGTTAAATTAGCCGTTTAGTTAACCGCCTGGCTTTTGGAAGTAGTGCTCGCCTCGCTTCGCTCTCTCGGCTCGCACGTTCTAACCTAACCTAACCCATTTGGTCGGGGTCGGCTGTCCCATTTCAAAACCTAGTAAGGGACACTTTTTACAAAAACCGTTTTATTGCATAATCTTGCTAACCTAGAAGGTCTCTACCAAATACAAAAAAAACAATCAGCGTTAAACTTGCATAAAAGCAGATATATTTAAGCATCGATACCTAGTAAGTGCACCATTCACTCCCTAGTGACTTTAAAACCTAGTAAGTCACTTAACCAATTCAAAACCGTAGTATCTTTTACAACCATTAGCATTTTTCCAATATTACGTTTATGCGCTCTCCTGTAAAATTTCATTTTAAGTCCTTACTAGGTTTTGAAATGGGGCAGCCGGGGTGCCCTGACTTAGTAGTACTGTGGCTAGGCAGATGATGCTAATGAGTTTCGTGATGAGACAATCAAATTCATTCTTGTCGATGTATTCATCTTTTTACGGCTGACTGTATAGACGCCAGCACATATACATACAATCTGTCAAATTTCTTTAATAGATTTTCAACTTTATCGCTGAAGAATAAGGCTCTAAGTTGATTGTGAAAATTTGACAGTTTCGGGTAGCTTGATGTGCTGGCGTCTGTACCTAGAAGTTTTTTTATTAAATGTTGCTGTCAATGTGGAATTAAGTTGCTAAGAGTTAGGAGTTTATTTAGTTCATTTTAATAGCGTAATGGGTGGAAATCGAACTCCGACAAGAATGATTGTTTATTTACTCTATTACTAAATACTTCCTAACGCTATAGGTAACAACTTCCTATGTAAGCGGATAACGGACACTTAACTCGGTTAGTTAAAAAAAACATCGTTACGACATGTTTTCATTTTCGTGAAACTGCGTTCATCCGCTGTTTTAATAAACACCGGCGATTCGGAACATTTTTTTTATTAAGTTTGATAACAGATATAAAAGTGTGTTGTATAAAAATATTCTAATTATACAAATACTTTTATATCTGCTAAAATGGACAATGAAGAAAAATTTGTAATGTAGGTAGGTACAGGATATTTTGTGAATTTGACTTAGAATTTTGTTCTTAGATAACCTTACGTTTATCTAAATTTATTGTGGTAGTATAGTAATATGTACGTTTCTAACCAACTTCAACTGATTAGTTCGATTCCAGATCAAGGTACAGTTACCAATATTAAAAAAAAAACATTAAATGCATCTTAATGACATCTTTTACGATTGTTCGAGACTGGATCTGCATCAATTAAAATTGCATTCAGTAATAAAACTGAACTGAACAGCGCGTAATTACGGGCAAGACGGTAACTCGGCATTTAATAACGTATCTTTAACGGCACTTAGATTAGTTTACTTTTAAGACTTAGATTAGTTTTTTTAATTACAAGTTTATCTAAGTTTTATGAAATAAACATTATTTTTATTTAGAAAAATTATAGGTCTAACGGAATATCATGGCTTAAAAAAAATGTGATTTTCATATGGCAATGTCAATCCATAAGATCACATTTTTTTATGTCATGAGATTCTGGTAGACCTATAATAAATACCTAGCTGCCTATCTTTTATGATAAGTTGATAGCTATTGTCTAATTGGAAAAACGAATTAATGAAAGGTTCAAAATGACTGACCACACTTTTCAGAGTAAAGTATTGAAAAAAAAAAAAAAAAAAAAACAATGGCGGTAGAAATTAAATTACGAAACAAAAAGAACAAAATAATAAACACAAAAATACTCACAGAGATTGACGAATCAAAATAGTTGATTTAGACATTTTGAAAAAAAAAACACTTTCACACAATAAAACGAAAAACAAAAAAAAATGTTCCCAAAGTCACTTCACACGTTCGCAATCATTTTGTTCACACAGTTAAAAAAACACAATTTTATTTTTTTAAACTTTTATTGACGAAGCACTGTGTTGTCGTATGCCCGAGCTAGTCGATAATGCATTCAGAGATCGTTCAGCCGGCGTCTATACGATACTGGTTTGCGTAGTGATGTTCCGCAATGTCGATAAACTGTATATTTTTATGGAGTCATTGTACTTGCATGTTGTACTTACGTGAGCGTAAAGAAGTTTGAAGTGGTTGTAATGTAGTAAATCATTTTAAAACTTATTGTTTTGCCTTAATTTGGCATTGTATGCATTTCGATGAAGAGTTAGAGCTAAAGTGACATTATGGATTATTTTACAAAGAAATTCGATGCTTATAATAAAGATTCATAATTGGGAAATTATTTCAGCAAGAAAGTTTTCCTGAAGTATTGGAGCTATTGTTTAAGGGAAATAAATTGATAGGTAACTTATAAATAAGACTTTATTATTCTGATGCTAGAAAATTGAAAAGATGTGCTTGCTTATCAGTGCAACAACTGTTAGTACTTAAGTTGTGTCATAAATTGTTAATTTGATGAATCTTTACATTATTCCTTATCTGTCATTGTTTAGGTTTATTTTATAAATCTCTCTTCCCTCCGACCTCCGACCTCGAAACCTGTCCTTTTGCAGCGAGGTGTGAGACAGGGAGACATTATCTCACCGAAACTGTTCACCGCTGCATTGGAGGATGTCTTCAAGGTTCTGGACTGGAAAGGGGCTGGCATTGACATCAATGACGAGTACAGTCGGCCGATGGGGTCGAAAGGTACTGGAGTGGCGACCACCTACTGGAAGACGTAGCGTTGGAACGCCTAACAAAATGTGGGCTGACTACTTTCTGAAGGCCGCAGGAACCCGTTGGATGCGAGAAGCACAGAACCGGGCGAAGTGGAGGCCTTGGGGGAGGCCTATGTCCAGCAGGCGACGTTTTTCGGTTGAAGTGATGATGATGATGATGATGATTTTATAAATAACTGATAAGTAAGGTAGTGACAGCTTGAATTATTTGTTATCTTTAAAACTAATTCCACATTGTGTTTAAAATTTGAATAAATAAAAATATATTTATAGTAGAAGAATGTTCTTAGAAAGAATGTTCTTACAAAATTCTGCGGGTCAGCTTTGTTTACTTTTGACTCAGCTGTTGACTTTGTCATTAAGCAAATTGTACCTAATTAAATTGACTGGGTCTCGGATTAGATATCTTATTTCGCTAAGAACTTATGTTGTTTTGTGTCAACATAATGTTGGGGTTGTTACTTATCAGTTATTTGTTTTAGAGTAGGTATGATGAAAAATCCGTTACTACGGACCTACTACCTACCTACTGGTATCTTGTATTTATTTTCTGCTTGTGAGTTTCATTAGTAAGATCAAGACTGTATCAATGAAGTATAATTTTATCTTTTTGTCAAATGAATTAATCAATCGAAGTTATAAATTCAGTTCACTGATGTGATAGATTATCATTTTTCAGTACAAAGTCAATGCTATTGTAGCATGACTCAGCTATTGTACGGGTGATATCGATAACATAAACAATACCAGGTTGATAAACTCATCACTAACGTCTGACCTTTACGTTGAATTTTGTTTACGGTTGGTTCAGCCTTAGAATATCAAATAGAAAAATTCGTGACAAATCATTTACACACATGACGTTAACATTGGCACTATACTAGTTAACGGTAACATGTGATACTTCAATGTGCACTCGGCGCAAACTAGGCAGTCAGTTCCGCTACCATCCTACTGACTATGGCCATACTGAGCTATTGTGTGCTTTTATCATTGCTAACGTGACGATGTTATTGTGGAAGTCAACGTACATAAAATGTATGGCATGTAAGTGTCCGATATAATGTTGTCGTGAACAGAAATTTAAAAGCGTCTCCATATATTTCCATACATTTTACTCCCCTATGTTATCGTGATGCCGTGACGTTAGACATTATAAATGTGCACATTTTTAAATAGTGTGGCACTATTATACTGGAAAAGAAGAAGAGATGAACAAACCATCAAATGAAAGTAAACCAACTGATTAACAAATTCATTCAATCGTTGAATTAGATCCTAACTTCTAATCGGCTATTATGTATCCGATTAGCCTGCCCCATATTCTTTATAAATAATAAAATGAATACCACCTACGTAAACATTCCCTGCAATATGCAGTGGTCCGTAAACGCACGTGGGTATAAAATATCGATATGTAAACAATCCGAGCAAGATATTCACATCACTACGCGGTACGAACTCTGCTCTCCATCTTTGTTTACGTCCATCTCGGCCATTGATTGAACAATTGAATTCAAGGATGAAATCAACTTGCAAAGTGTATAGAATCTGTATCATCAACATTATTGATCATTTCTTTGATAACGGTATGAGAAGTCATTTGAACTAGATTTGGACAGATTATTGAAATGTGCCTTTTCGTATTTGTAGGTACTTAAATATATCTATCTACTTTCCAGCAAATTATTCTCCCCAACCTCGTTTTTTATTATTGTGTTGTGGGCGTCGTAATTTTTGGGGAATAAAAACACGGCTTATTAAAAGAAAAAAAAAACATTTGTTTTTCCAAGAATTAACTACTTACGTCTTAGGTATTGTTAAGGCTCCTGCAAAAAGGAGCGACGCGCGACGCGAATCGCGCGCGACACAAAGGCACCGCTCGTTGCGCGACTTGCGGTGTCTTTGTGTCGCGTGTCGCGTCGCGCCTGTGTGGACGAGCCTTTATAATGGTTTTTACTTAAATTTTCACATCGTATCGCCTTGAGTCAATTTCATTAGGTACCTAACAGCTAACCTAACCTACTTATTCTGAAATAACATAATTAAACATTTTTTTTTAATTTTCGCGCCTATAGAATAAAAATAAGAAATGTGTCAGAAGTTCCTTCGAATTCGAACCAATCACTATTCAAAGTTCACAGTATAATAGGTTATAATAATGGGTCATGTATGAAAATATTAAATTGTCTCGATTTTTTTTCTGCACTTATGAATAAGCTAATACTATCTACAAAAAAAGTATCAGATTTATCTGATTAGTATTTCCAGAGAAATAAATTAAATTCTGTTAGAGGCGGCCATCGACAGTAACCCACGGATTTTTATTCAATTTCCTTAGCCTACTCAATTAAAAAGTCATCCATCATAACTTGTCAATTTGTCATAACATAACCTCACTTTTCACCTCTTGCTTTGTGTTTGTTTGCGATTTTATGGATATATCTTTACGATTACGATAAGATTTATCTTTATTTTATTCAAAGCGTGAGGGTCGTCGTAAAGATATATCCATAAAATCGCAAACAAACACAAAGCAAGAGGTAAAAAGTGAGGTTATGTTATGACAAATTGACAAGTTATGATGGATGACTTTTTAATTGAGTAGGCTAAGGAAATTGAATAAAAATCCGTGGGTTACTGTCGATGGCCGCCTCTAACAGAATTTAATTTATTTCTCTGGAAATACTAATCAGATAAATCTGATACTTTTTTTGTAGATAGTATTAGCTTATTCATAAGTGCAGAAAAAAAATCGAGACAATTTAATATTTTCATACATGACCCATTGACCTTTTATTCACAGAATGCACTATGTGACTACCGTCAGTAACGCAGTATCTTTGGTTCAAAGAAACGAGGTGTGTATGTGAGCCAGAACGCGTTCGTCAGTAGAAATATTTGGGGAACCGAGTGCGTACGTGAGATGTTGAGCGTAGTAGCCGAGTATGTACTTATGCAAGTGAAAGTAACAGTTCATATGATTAATTTGATGATGCATAGATATCACAGCTATATTTTATGATTTAATTGAGAACACTGTTACTTTTTTATTACTAAAACTGCTTTAAATGCATAGTTTATGATGTTTTATGATATGAATGATGTGTTAAATTTTGCATATAAAATATTGAAGTTAATGGCTTGTAAAATGTACGAAAGTCGCACATTATATTGATGCCGAAACGATCTTCTTCGACGTTCTAGTTAATCAATCATACCAAAGAAAGTTTTACCAAACATTATAAACGTTCAATCATGCTGATAGGTATTTCAATGCAGACTCATTGTTATTTTATTCATTAAAAATGTATTCGAACATCGACATTCTAATTCAAATAAATGAACGTCCCTATCACAACATCCGATTTTTCAAATTTCGAATCTCATACCTACATAATGGCGGGCATTTGTCAGACTGGCATCGATTACAAAAAAAAAAAAACAAAATTCCAAACGATAGACAAAAACTTCCAGATTTAAATATTAGAACACCATTCCAGTATTCCGTCAATAATGCAAAAATACAATAACGCACATCAGACGTGACTTCACGTGACCAGAGTCACCTGTATGTATTTTGTGCCAGAGGGCTCGCCTATTTTTTGGTCAAAGAATCAGCATCGCCATACTAGGTACAGACGCCAGCACATCAAGTTATTACAATCTGTCAAAATTATTTAATACATTTTCAACTTTATCGCAACTTTTGTTCGTCTTCGTATCGTCTTTATTTACGTGTGTATTACACACGAGTGAGCGCCAAGAGCTGTGGTGGCCCAGTGGTAACGGCAGGGCGTAGGTTCGAACCCAGCCAGGCGCTTTACTTTGTGTAAATTATTTCATCACCATTGCTCTCAAGAAAACATTGTGAGGAAACCGACATGTCCTAGAACCAAAAAATCGAAGACATGGGACATCCACTAACCCACACTGGGTCCGCGTAGTGGATTACGGCCCACTCCCTCTCACAGAGAGGAGGCCTGTGTTCCAGCAGTGGGAACACTCATCATCTGCCTAGTCTTTTCCCAACCATGTTGGGGTCGGCTTCCAGTCTAACCGGATGCAGCTGAATACCAGTATTTTACATAGAGCGACTGCCTGTCTGACCTCCACAACCCAGTTACTGGGTAATACGATACCTCTTGGGAACACTATAGGCTGATTATGCATATTACAGCCGCAACGAGTCACAGCGCAACGCATTTTCATACAAAAAAGTAAACTGCAGGCCGCCTGTAGTGTGTTTTTATTCATTGAATATATACAAAACTGATGTAGACGGTTTTTGCAATGCGGTGCGGCTCGCCAAAGTCTGCGTGTGCTTCCCGATCAATATTAAATCTTCTCTTTCTTCCGTACAACACCTACCTACCTCCTTTATTTAGTACCTACTTTATTCCGCGGCAAAAAAGGGTTGTCTCAAGGGTTGAAACCTACTTACCTAGGTCTTTTGATAAAAGAATTTAGTGTGAAAACATCTGTAACACTGACTGTATAATCCCTAGTGAGATAACATTATAGGGTATGAATTAAACAAGCCCAGTTTTAATTTTTTTTTTTTAAAAAAACGTTGCCCCACACTAGGAATTACTCCTGTATCGTGGGTGCGTTTACAAACATTTAAATTCACATACACAAACAGCCAGACCCGGAACAACTACCTGTAGGCAATACAAATATTTGTTTCGTGCGGGAATCGAACCCACGACACGCAGCGCAGCAGTCGATCGCTCAGCCACTGCGCCAACCGTGTCGTCAAAAATTCACAGCTAACTACTAGAATGTATATGAATCTTTGGAAGCTAACCATAGCAAAAAGAATCATAATCATTGTATGTTGCTCTTAGCAAATATAAAGAACAGCCGGTCGATTCTGTAAAAATCTCACCGTGAAAACTTAGGTGAAGTGAGTTTGTTTTTGCTAGGAATTGACACTATTGACAGCTCACTCCACGCTCACTTCATCTAAGTTTTCACGGTGAGATTTTTACAGAATAGCACCGCTGTGGTCTTAGGCCGCTATCCCACTGGCGTTTTACGAGCGTTGACGTCAACGTCGCGTCATCGCGTAACAAGCATAAAACGTCCGCTGAACGCGACGTTAACGTCGCGCAGATGATACTATTGCCAACAAACGCGACGTTAACGTTAAGCAGACGCGACGTTGACGTCGCGTTCAGCGGACGTTTTATGCTTGTTACGCGATGACGCGACGTTGACGTCAACGCTCGTAAAACGCCAGTGGGATAGCGGCCTTATTGCATAACACACTTACAATGGCTTTCGTTTTGATAGTTCAACAACATTCTTTGTATTATTTGCGTGGTCGAGCAGACGAATTTTTAAACCATATGAAGCAATGGATTAGGAATTTCTCATCAAATTCATTCGGATTGTTACAGAAAATGTTTCACCCAATAAGGGTGCTGGATACCAACAAGCGGAAAGAGAAAAACACCATATTAGCAGACTTCATACTAGCTAAGGTATGGTACAGACGCCAGCACATCAAGCTACCCGAAACTGTAAAATTTTCCGAATCAACTTTGAACCTTATGCTTTAGAGATAAAGTTAAAAATCTATTAAAGAAATTTGACAGATTGTGGTAGCTTGATGTGCTGGCATCTGTATACGTATATAATATGCGTTGTCTCATGAATACTCTATGCGCAGGGTTTATCAAAGCGAAGCAAACAAACGGTATTGTCCTGAAAATGCCTGTGATAGATACTCAGGCTGTAAGCGACTGTTATCGTCACTATGCATACGCTTAAGAGAATTCGAGATGAATTTGTTAGAGGAGAGAGCGATGTTATAGGCGTCTGTAGTCCATATGGTTCTTTGATCCGATTCCGAGTGCTCAACTAGTGTTTCGGGACATCGCCAAGCGGTTGGTCGATTCTTCACGTGACCACAAGACTGTACTATTTTAGCCCAAAGAAACCAACCCTAAGGGACCTTCTCCTATTGACAGCAAGGCGGATTTTTTTTTGATGGTCAATGTTGCTTGATGTTCCCCTTTTTTTTTACTATATACTTGTAAACTAGCTGCGCCCCGTGGTTTTACCCGCATAAGTTTCGATCCCGTGGGAATATCGTGATAAAAAGTATCCTATGTGTTATTCTGATGTATAAGCTATATTACTGTAAAGTTTCATCAAAATCCGTTTAGTGGTTTTTGTTTGAAAGAGTAACAAACATCCATACATCCATCCTCTCAATCCTCCTCTCGCGTTCAATATTAGTAGGATTTTTTTTTTATTTGAAATGGGTTTGCTATTGACTCTAGTCTAGGTCAGAGATGACAGAGACAAAGTCTACGATGGAGTGAGCTCACCCAGAAGAAGCCTGTTCACTCTTACTTTGAAAAGATTCGGGTTGTATGCATTAGGATTTATGGAATTTTCAACTATTCATTGTTAAGAAAAGGCTTACTGGATGTTACATATTATAACAGCACGCTTGTATTTCTAAGGGTCACGCAGAGGTGGTGGTGGTGGTATCTACTGGAAATTCGTCGCTCGCATGACTAAAAGTCCTGTCTCATTTTTTTGCCGATTTGAGTCAGGACAACCTCACTTTTCCATTCGTGATTCTTTACATTTTGTTGCCTTTCAAAGTGGTTATATTTTGAGATCCAAATAACATAGAGGTATGACGGTTAATGAAAAGTGTAAAGAATAACGAATAGAAAAATGTAGCTTTCCCAACCCATATCAGCCAAAAAATGAGAATATTGAGATACGACTTTTAGTCAAGCGAGCGACATGTTAAGGCTCCTTCAAACAGGCGTGACACGACACGCGACACAAAGGCACCGCAAGTCGTGCAACGAGCGGTGCCTTTGGGTCGCGCGCGATTATGTCGCGTGTCGCGCCTGTTTGTAGGAGCCTTTATTGAAACAAAGTTTGATCATTCTAGGATTTTCTGGTAACCGCTAGGTCTTATACCTTTAACCGTGTAAGGTCATCTCCCTACTAACAGAGATGTTAAATAAGTAAAGAACCTTGAGGGAAACATGTTCTAAGTTATTGTGCTGTAGTCAAAACGGTGCCCTTTGTCGAGTTAAAATTAGTAGTCAAATTAGTCTTGTTGGCCTTTGTCGAGTTTAAACAATTCGTTTGTAAACACGCATGGATGTTGGAGCAAATGCTTATTTATCGTTAAATATTTAACAGCGGCTCTGCTAGTGGATATAATCGCACGCGACACAAAGTGTGTCGCGCGCGATTATATCGCGTGTCGCGCCTGTTTGTAGAAGCCTTTACGGACGGTGCCTTTGTGTGGCGTGTCGTGTCGCGCCTGTTTGAAGGAGCCTTAGTAGGGTTAAAGTTTGTTGAAGTAATCCATTGTAAGTAATTAATAATCTTTCTCAGTATAAAGGAATCATTTTATTGAACTATCTTTTGGCATTGGGTAAATGTTTTGTCATACTTTAAAAACCGTGCGAAGCTGGGACGGGTCGCTAGTCCTAACTAATATTATAAATGCGAATAGAAATGCAAAAGTGAGTTTGTTTTTTTGCTTGAACTTACTAATCTCTGGAACTGCCAGTCGGATTGAAAAAAAAAAAAATTGCATTTGATAACCCAGTTCTTGGGGAACGCTACTTAACATCATTCTAGAACCCTTAGGAGGCGAGCGAAAAGAAAAAAATAAGAAACGACGGTAAGCAAAAACGAATAAATAGTGCGGGCAGGCGATGCGATGCGAAGGGGTGAGTTTTTTTTTCAGGATGGGAAATCATCAAATGACCTCTCCCGGTGGGTCGAGGGAACAAGAAACTTCACGCGGTTTTAAGCTAGTGTATAAAGATACCTAGGACCAAAATTATAATCAGATTTTGTTTTTGTAAAATAGGCGAGAACTTATAACATGTTTCATAGATACAAAGACAAAATATATTATACTTAATTATGAACATCGTTTATAGAATTCGCTCACTTTGGACCAAAATTATAATCGGTTTTTCAATGTTTTTCTTAGTAAAATAGGCGAGAACTTTAAACATGTTTCACTTATGGCCGATTCCTATAACATACGGACAGGTAAAGGTTAAAATTAAGACTCTTTTATCTTTACCAATAATGAAGCAAAGACCTCAGAGCGTTGCATAGTAGACCCATAACCAGGGATTGAAAAGGTTCCTAAAATACCGGTAAAGTACCGGTATTTAGTGGTTCCGGTTGCTAGAACCCGAACCGGAACCGGAATCTAAATTAGAACCTTTATTTTACCGGTTCTTTAGCGGTACGAGTATGAGTCCGAACGAGTTCATACGATGCCGCTCAGCGCAGGACAATAGCGGCAAGGTAGGAGATTTTGTAAGAGGGGAGAGGGGTACATTGCATTTGTATTCGCATCATTCGTTGCATGAACAACGCGTGCGCCCTATATTTGTTTCATTGTTTGATTTATATTCTACATTCGTGGTACCTACAGACGCCAGCACATCAAGTTCCTACAATCTGTCAGATTTCTTTAATAGATTTTCAACTTTATCATTAAAGCATAAGGTTCAAAGTTGATTGCGAAAATTTGACAGTTTCGGGTAGGTTGATGTGCTGGCGTCCGTACAAGGGGCCTATTTGGTTCTCTTCTAATATTGTACTTTTGTGTATTGTGTTGTCTTCTTGTGTGCGCCAAATAAATGGTTTATCTATCTAAAAAGGCCACTTTGGCGGAATTATAAAAGGATAACATTATGAATCATAATACCTATGACGTAGACAGTCTGTGTTTTTCTTTTTTTCGCTGCACTACGTAGGTATAATCAGAGAGATTGGGATTGCATTTGGTTTGGATTGATTGGTATTTTAGCACAGACAAAAAAATAATTGAAAAATCCTTCACCAATGGGATTTGATACGATTAACTTAACAGTTAACTGTCCATTATGATTCATAATGTTATCCTTTTATGATTCTGCCAAAGTGGCCTTTTTAGGTCCCCTGATATTTGGAGAAAGTTTTGAAAAAATAATTCAAATATTTTGGAACGAAGTGTATGAAAACTCTTGAGTGTCGCATGATATCGCATAAAGGCTCCTTCAAACAGGCGCGACACGCGATAAAATCGCGCGCGACACAAAGGCACCGCAAGTCGCGCAATGTATCGCGCGCGATTCGTGTCATTAACAGTAACTGTAGATTATATAAACCACTAATAATAATTACTGTCAATATTTACTGACACTGTACAGTACAGATTTCTACTCACCAATAATTCGAAGG
Organism: Luperina testacea; assembly: GCA_927399505.1. Classification (NCBI taxonomy): domain Eukaryota; kingdom Metazoa; phylum Arthropoda; class Insecta; order Lepidoptera; family Noctuidae; genus Luperina; species Luperina testacea. Next base: position 16,338,829 of record OV656770.1, on the reverse strand, counting down.
CTAACTGAAAGAAAAGATACGCTAGCCACGCGTCAAACATTATCCCTTCTTTCTTAGAGAACCTTTAAATTGGATGATACGGAACCGGTATATTGGAACCTTTATTTGGAACCGGTACTATGGAACCAGAACCAAACCGGAACCTGAACCGGAACCGTACCGAAAAGAAGAACCTTTTTAAGAACCGAAATGAAGAACCGGAACCCAAATTCGTACCGGTTTTCAATCCCTGCCCATAACTATGGAAGCAGCTATCACAGGTACAATTAGCTTACGGATCTATTTATATTACCAGTTTGGCAACAAGAAAATGCTACTATTGGTAAGCAAAACCATCGTTTTTGTTTATAGGATCCGAGCATTAGAGATGCAAAGAGAAAATATAAATGAGCATCGGTAGAATTCGCTCACAATTTTGATTTGATCGGATTACCCTACGGCCCTTTTTTAGGGTTTCACATCAAAATTGGATGAACATCTTGTTTGTATATCGACGGGCGCAAAGTAAAAAGAGTCATCTACAAAACAGCTATTTTTCAGGAGAGCGCATAATAGGAAAAAATGCTCCCATTTTGTCAATTTTAAACCAAATTTATTGAAATTTTCATCATTGCTTCATTATTTAATAATATATCCACATGTATATTTCATTTCTTCTAATTATGTTTAATTTACGAGATATTGTAGTTGTGTGCATCTACATTGCGCTTAAAAATATGACAACTGTGTTAACTACCACTTGGTCGTTTCTACGTGGGAATTCAAATAGATCTTCTTGGTTCATAATATCGCATTGTCGTCTCGTTTTGCCCAAATTCACCAATAATTTACGTCTTTCCATGTCTATTGTGTTGAACCCAAACTGTTTACTAATATGATAACACTTTTACACACACTTATCACTTAACAAACCAAAACAAACAAATATTCGTGCCGGCTGGCGAAGAACATGCCATCTGACTGATGACACAATATTACTGACCGCTGGTCTCCCGCGCGTCCCGCGTATAAACAGCCAGGCGGTAGTTATCCGCATCTACATCGTGCAATTTCACAAAACAGGCGTAGTTGTCTTCTTTTACGTGACAAAAGTACCAAAAATAAGGTGATATTTGTATTTTTGTTTTTGCTATGTTGTAGAACATGATATATTAAGTTAGTTTTTACAAAAAACCAAAAATCTCAAAATTGCAGTTGTCTTTTTTTACTTTGCTCCCGTCGATATATTTGTTTCGATATTTTATCTGAATCTTATCTCAATGTCAAAGGCTATCTTCTTGGAAATATGAAATGCTATATATTTTGTTAACTAGCGACCCGCCCGTGCTGCACTGTTTTTACGTCTTGACAAAACGTCGATATTTCTTTATTATATGAAAGTTTGATATTTATTTTATTAAAATATACAATTAACTTATTTTATTACAAACTATTTACACTAGATACTAAATTAAATGACTAACTAACTTACTATACAAATAAAAACAAAAATAAAGGACAAATCAGGCGTCGAAGTACTCGTCCGCATCGCTGTCATCCGGAAACGTGCCCAGAAGACTGGCAGCATTGCCACGTTGAATGGCAATGCTAATTCTTTGGCCAAAGAACGACCCAGCCCTCTGGTCACGTGAAGCGTCGACCAGTCGGCGAGAAATTTCCTTAAAAAGGAGACGCGCACTCGGGCCCCATGATCCGAGCGTTTCGACCCCAAACGGCTCAAAGCTGTAATTGCCCAAAAGGTATTTGCGCCGCTTGAGGGTTTCAGCAGCCGCAGCAGCGGCGCCAGCAAAGTTTTATATTTATCTTAAACACATAAACCTTCCGGAATCATCTTTTGCCTAGCCTTTTCTCAACTATCTTGGGATCGGCTTCCAGTCTAACCGGATGCAGCTGAATACTTACCTGTATTTTACATAGAGCGACTGCCTATCTGACCTCCACAACAGGGTAACACGAAACCCTTGGTAAGACTGGTTGTCTGACTTTCGAGCTTCTGAATACCCGTAACGACTGTCAAAGACCTACAAAAATGACAGTTGGAACTAACAGCTGAATGTGCTTTCAGAGGCACGGAGGGGTCTTCAATGGATGGTTCATCTATACACGAACCGACCTCAGATAGCGTAGCTAACCTTTTTTTTTTTTATTTTGTTGATGGGAAATCATCAAATGACTCCTCCCGCTCTGGGTGGAGCGGAAGGGAGTGTCAGACTCTTACTGACTAAAACCCACCCGTGTTCCTTCCTTAGCCCTTTATGTTCCGAGCCAGCGGTAACCCTTTCGGACAATCCCGCTGACCCGGCAGGCTTCGGCCCTGATGGGCCCCTCTGAATGATGCTGACATCTCTTTGAGGCGCGCGTGGAACACGTACGCGCCGTCCGGCACGGGCCTGGTCCTGATCGGACGGTGAGCTACCCATTACTCACCGCCGGCAGGCCCGCGCGAACTAAAGGCTTAATGTGCTTTCAGAGGCACGGAGGGATCTTGAATGGATGGTTCACCTATCGACGAACCGACCTCAGATAGCGTAGCTAACCTTGAAGATGGATCCGCGCTGCTGTTAGTATTTAACTGCGAGCCACACACATTCACGATAAAAAAAATTACCATGAATGTATACAGGATTATGAGAAAAACACCAACAACCTCTTAAGAGGTCATTGTACTCATCATTAATAAAAACTTTTACTATGAGACCAAACCTGAAATCGCGAAATAAAAATCAGCTGTTCCCTACATTGTGACGAGTTATACGAACATTGTAGAGAACAGCTGATTTTTCGCAATTTCAGGTTTTAGTCCTATAGTTAAAGTTGTTCATAATGATGAGTACAGACGCGCCAGCACATCAAGCTACCCGAAATTGTCAAATTTTCCCAATCAACTTTGAACCTTATGCTTTAACGATTAACGTAATAGCTTGATGTACTGGCGTCTGTACTATGACCTCTTAAGAGGCTGTTGGTGTGTTTCTAATAATCCTGCATAATTATACTCCTTTCGTCTTACGATCTCCATTTCTTTCTCTAATAAAATACTATGGCATTATACTCATAAAAAGTATCGTTCTATAAAACGCCAATCTCGTGCCACCAGTCTTACTAGGGCTTTCAGATGAATTCATCGCGACACGACAAAGCTTTCATGATTACGTTCACTTCATTCAATTCTAGCTTATAATAAACTGAAGCGAATCTCTTTAAGCAGAGTTCTACTCCATTCACTCGACTTTTATCTCTTTCGATCAGTCTGACTTAGATTTTTGGCGGTTTAATACGTATTTGTGGGTGATATTAAGGGTAAGCCCCTTAATATGACTAAACCATGACCTAAAACGCGGTCCCTATCGGACTGCATAGAAAAGAAAGAGAAGCGCGATGACACAACGCTGGTAATTTCTTGCAAAATATGAAGCAATTATTTAATTACAAAAATCTATTGTTTGGACTAAAAAATTAAAACACTAGTATTTTAGTATGTTGCTTGTAGAATAATCTGACAAAAAAGCAGAATGATTGTATATGTATTAGTATGGTTTTTATTGTAAAAAGAAAGTTTTTAGAGGAATCTTCATGATTTTTTTCTTTCGTATCAAATCAGTTGTATTATGTTTTAAACACTCTATCTATATATATCTATCTGTTTCTGAAACTTGCGTTTTTGTGTTTAGGTCCTGTAAGCCCCTTAATTTTAACTTTAAACACTTTTTTGTGTTTCTTGTGTAGATTTTCAGTTGATTTTGAGATGCTCGTGGTTAAATAAAAACGGCCGCACGGATCGATGAAAGGTTAAGCTACACTTGTCATGGTTGGTTCGTGGATGCGTGACTCCTCCGTGCCTCGGAAAGCACGTTCGTACTTAAAAACGTGCTTGGTTGTAGTTGGTCCCAGCTGTCGTTACGTACATTGTCGTAGATTTTTTGTGGTAAGAAGTCCAAAATTCTGTCAACCGTTCTTACAAGTCTTCAAGGGGTATCATGTTACCCAGTACCTAACTGGGATGTGGAGGTCAGATCGGCAGTCGCTCCATGTAAAATACGTCAGTATGTTCAGCTGCATGCGATTAGACTGGAAGCCGACCCCAACATAATGTTAGGCAGATTAATTGGCTGTAGATTTTGCATAACTAAATTAGGAGAACATTTACGAGGATTTTACCGTCTGTGTTTTTCTATAGCATTGGACTTTAAAAGTACACTTTTTACATTTTGAACTACACCGTTTTTTAAACATTAATGGTGCTTTACATAATGCAATGGATGTTGGACAGGGGCATGCAGCATTTTGTCTGTGCTTTTGATAAAAGAGGGTTAATTACATTACTAACCGACGAAAACAAGGAAACGGTTCTCATGTCGAGGAATATATTTTTAAAGTGAAACTTCTTAGACGGCAATTCGAAAATTGGACGAGAGTTGAGAGTGAAATTACAGGCATGTGTCACGTTCATACGCATATTTCGATACATGAGAGAGAAGAACCTCTCTCTCTCTCTGTCTCTTCAATTAAATCTCTCTTGTTCTTTATAAAAAATAAAGCTGTCACACTCAATTTTTAAACAGCCTGTAAAATACATCACTTTTCACTCCACTTTTGTGTTTTAACCTGCAGAATAAAATGGTGTTTGAGATTCAAATAAAATTGTGGTTGACGCCATCTTTTTTATATATTCCCAAAAGAGCCACATGGAGAGCTATATGCCAGTGTTCATCTGAACAAAATATTTACCAAAAAGATATAGAGATACGAACTTTTCTTTTATTTTTCACATGTAAAACAGTATGTTTTTTTTTTCACGAGCCAATCAACACAGATACAAAATAAATATATTTATTTGTGTAGAGGTGTAGGAACGGTCTGCAGGGATTGTGGAAAAATGCTTTGAAATGATGTGGAAAAATCATATAATATTGGTATTTATTTTGGTGTAAACATGTAAACTGTTTGCTTATGCAATAGTATATTATTTTATAATAGATATAATATTATCGATGCAGGTCCAACATTCAAGCAACTAGAACTACGAAGGATCATTTTTTCATCACATTTTCATTTAGCTCTCCTTTCAAATAAATATTTAAAGCCACGGTCAAAGCTTTACTTGGTATATTGGCAGACCGAAGATTGCGGTCAAAGTTTTCTAGAAGTAAGATACTTATGTAGGTACTAACGGTTATAGATTGGTTTGAAGAATCTCAAACGAAATCTGATTGAAAACTTGAAATGAAGTGAAGTGCAAATTACTTTCTATGATCTCTGGCAACTTATGTATTTTATATAAAATGTTAAGGGTTCCTACAAACAGGCGCGACGCGCGACGCGAATCGCGCGCGACACAAAGGCACCGCTCATTGCGTGACTTGCGGTGCCTTTGTGTCGCGCGCGATTTTATCGCGTGTCGCACCTGTTTGTAGGAGCCTTAAATCAGTGAAACGTATTTGGACTGCTTCGTTGGTCTGCCGCTGAGCATGAAGTCCAGCACCCTGTATAAGGGGTCTCACACTGTATTGTATTTTGCGTCACATTCTTGACAATCGAATTGGTGGAGAAAAAGTTTCATCATTCAAGCTGTAAATAAAATACCTAACTACTACGAAAATACCTAACTACTACGAATTTGGACTGCTTCGTTGGTCTGCCGCTGAGCATGAAGTCCTGCACCCTGTATAAGGGGTCTCACACTGTATTGTATTTTGCGTCACATTCTTGACAATCGAATTGGTGGAGAAAAAGTTTCATCATTCACGCTGTAAATAAAATACCTAACTACTACGAAAATACCTAACTACTACGAATTTGGACTGCTTCGTTGGTCTGCCGCTGAGCATGAAGTCCTGCACCCTGTATAAGGGGTCTCACACTGTATTGAATTTTGCATCACATTCTTGACTATCGAATTGGTGGAGAAAAAGTTTCATCATTCACGCTGTAAATAAAATACCTATCTACTACGAAAGTACAATAATCACCCTAATTGCGTAACACACTATTAATCTAAATCTGAATTATTTTGAAGGATATTGCTAATCCATTGCTTCATATGTTCGAAAAATATGTCTGCTCAACAACGTAAATAACGCAATGAATGTTGTCGAATTGTCAAAATTAAACCCATTGCTACTGATAGTGTGCTACGCAATTAGGCCCTCTGGGTTAGTTTCCCGGGTCAGAGAAAGCGTTAATGATCATGCATGATCAAAAGCCGCTCATCAGTTCAACAAAATACTTTGTATTTAACAAGAGTTGTGCAAGACGTAACTAGATGCCGTTGGCGTCGAATTAAAACTCGCAAGCGTTGTGTTACAACGATTTGGTGGGGCTCTTGTGAATTTTAGCAAATATTGGGTCCCCACTAAACTACAAACATCTACAAACATCTACCATCATCAGCCTTTTCTCAACTATGTTGGGGTCGGGAATACTAGTATTTTACATGGAGCGACCTCCACAACCCAGTTACTGGGTAATACGATACCCCTTGGTAAGACCGGCTGTCAGGGTTTCTGATTACCCGTAACGACTGTCAAAGATCCACGAATGACAGCCGGGACCAACCGCTTAATGTGCTTTCCGAGGCACGGAGGAGTCTCGGGATGTAAAGATGGTCACTCATTCACAGACCAATCGCGGCAAGCGTAGCTTAAAATGATCGATCGACCTGTTCGGCTGGTTCAGTCTAGTATCGACATTCTGATTTCTGTTTCCCGCGTCCTCTGGGAGGAAGTTGGCAGTTTCCTTAGCGCTGTCTTAAGGTGAGTATGGACTAGAGCATTTACTTGTAACAGAACATCGAGCATTCGCCGTTTATAAATATTATCGAACCGCACTTTGAACACGACGTTTTGTTACAACCTGATTTTAAAAACCAACGAGCGTATTGGTGAAACAATTTGGCGAGCAAAGGCACGAGCGGTGGTCAGCGGGATTGTCCGAAAGGGTTACCCTGGCCCGGAACATAAAGGGAAGGAACACGGGTGGGTTTTAGTCAGTAAGAGTCTGACACTCCCTACCGCTCCACCCAGAGCGGGAGGGGTCATTTGATGATTTCCCACCCAGAAAAAAAGGCACGAGCTGTGCCTGTAGGTCTGACATGAGTTTCAACAATGAACGCAAGGTAGAAATACATTTTACAGGTAAATGCCCGACGTCGCCGTGAGCATTACGTCGAATGCAGCGTCGAGCATTCGCAGAAACGTTACATTACGTGGAAATGCTTTAGGAAACTGAGCTTTTTGCTGTATTGTACCTACCATTCGTAAGAACGTTACATTGCATGGAAATGCTCGAGAAAATGCTCCTCCTGCGAACCTGGCTCATCTTCGAAATCGGTCAGGGGATATTATTACACACTGTGCTTTTAATTGTCTACCTACCACGGTTCAAAAGATACATCCTGTGACAAACTGACGGACGGACGGACAGCAGAGTCTTAGTAATTATGCTCCCGTTGACACTCTTTGGGTACGGAACAATAAAAAGTGTACACAAAAACTGTCAAGAAAAAGAAGGCAGTTCTATACACCACCGATATGGTAAATGTTACAGCTACTTCTAAGTTATAAACCCATAAGCTCGTCACTGCGTAGAATACAGTGCCATAAACATTTTGGGCCTACATTTTTCTTTTTATGACGTCATTCTGTCTTCTGCTTCCCATCTCAAGCAAACATCACAGCGAATTTATAAAACTCCTTCATGTACTCCGACAACAGTAACAAAGCGTTGAAATTTGTAATAATTTATTCCAATCTTGTGTTTTTGCGTTCTGCGTTATTTTTTTAGGAATGTACGTCTTGAGATATTCGCTTTTTCATGCGTTTGTGTCGTGCTTAGATTTTTATTATGGTGGATTGTTCCTGTATCCTTTTTAGGGATACGCACCCAAAGGGTGCCAACAGGATCCTACTACTAAGGCTCTACTGTCCGTCCGTCCGTCACAGGGCTGTCTTTTAAGCCGTAATAGGTAGACTAGTTGACATTCTCACAGAGTGTGAACTACATACATGGCCGCTATAACAACAAAATACAATAAAAATAAAATACAACAAGAAAAATAATTTCGGACTAGCTCCGATTTTTTTTTCACACAAGACATAAGTAAAACATTGGTAGCTGCAAAAGTATAAACTGTAGTGCAGTTAACAACGTCCTTCTCCAGATACAGAATGGAATGATGTCCCATGCAAAAAGTGCTTTAGAGCGTTTACGCCGTACGGCATTTTATACAAACTTTCAAGCCCTTGTTTGTCGAAATGAATAAACCGATTTTAATGAAACTTCATATGTAAGCAGGATACAAAGGTCTAAAAAATTGCCAAATTTTATCGAAATCAGTTCAGTGGTTTAGGCGTGAAAAGGTAACATACAGACAGTCAGACAGAGTTAGTTTTGAATTTATAATATTAGTATGGATTTGTAAAATCCTTCTTTTGTTTGAAAGAATATAGATAGGTACATATAGGGTGGTCGGTTAAAAAATCCGCTTTTGTAAAAGCCAGAGACACATTTTCCCAAACAGTTGTTCTCAGCCATCTATAATAACTTCCGCGGATGAATGGATGAAACGTTTGATTATCCAACTCGGAAACAGATGACGGTATCGCGTTATAAAGGCTTCTTCAAACAGGCGCGACACGCGATAAAATCGCGCGCGACACAAAGGCACCGCAAGTCACGCAACGAGCGGTGCCTTTGTGTCGCGCGCGATTCGCGTCGCGCGTCGCGCCTGTTTGTAGGAGCCTTAAAGCAATAATGAACTAAACTGTGCGTCATCTATCATCCACGTAACTTTATCCCTAAGTTTGTAGTCGCAGCTGCGATTTCATATCTAATATTTTTTCTGAAAAATCTTGCGAAAGTTCATAAACTTAGTTCGCCTGTTTGTTACCTCTTCACACTAAACCGCTGAACCGATTTATATGAAATTTGGTATAGAGATAGTTTGAGTTCCCGGGAAAGGACGTAGGATAGTTTTTATCCCGATATTCCCACGGGATCCGCACTTATGCGGGTGAAACAGCGGGGCGCTGCTAGTAGTAACATATAAGCCGTTGTTTACTATTTCTGAAGAAAATTCGTCAACATACCATACCAACTTCAACTCTTGATTAATAGCTTTTGTGGAATAAACACCACAATTTTGCCAATTTCACGTACTAAAATCCACTAAATGAAAAAATTAAAATATCTCTCTGACACGTGTGACAGCTATCGACCGATGCTGGTGTCTCCCATACCATACCATAGCACCATGCTTGGATTGGTCGGCGTTTGCTGTCCACGTGTCAACGGCATACGCCGAGCAATGGCGGCATCTGCAGTTGCCTCTGTCGACAGCTGAAGTTGGAACTGTCGACAGCAAAGTGCTGCTCGTCTGTACTCTGCCTTAATCTCGTCGGTCCTTCAACCTAACCCTTCTGGGATTACAAGCGTGATATTATGTTAAATGGGTAAATCACAGGTAATGTTTTCCTCTAATTTTCCTTACCTTGGCTTAAGGTTGGATTAAGGGCAACAGGATAATTGTCTGTGTAATTTTCCTACTTTTATGAAAGAAGGAAAGAAAATACGTTTAGTTGCGGCAAACATGACGCATAAAAAATAAAAAACACAAACATAAGAAAAACAAAATAACAATTTGGGAGAAAGTATGCGTCACATCTATGGGATGCTAGCATGCGCCCGCGGCTTATTCCATGTGTAATAATATAGATTTAATACGAAGAACACTTTTTATTATTTCAGAATAATATGTACAGTGCCCGGCGATAAATATTGCACATCGACCTTTGGAAAGAGACAATCGGCTAATTTCGGCTTCGTAGAGCGTTATCTCTGTCGCACGAAATACAAACAGTCCGGTATCTATTAGGAGCTGTTAAAACAATTATGATTTGCTTCTTTTGATAATTATTTTTATTCTTTGTATAAAATCGATAGGATCGAATATTTATCACCGGGTACTGTAGTTATTAGGCTCGCAGGAATCAACTGGATGCGAGAAGCACAGAACCGGTCGAAGTGGTGGTGATTGGAGGAAGCTTATGTCCAACAGTGGACGTCTTTAGACTGAAATGAATGATGATGATCATTAGGTATTATTACCACATTAGGTCTGCTATTATTATTATATATTAGTTATATAAATAGGAAACAACAATTGAGGCGTGGTATTTACAAATGGGCTAAGTGCCAAAAAAGCAAAACCAAAAATTTATGATAAAGTGGTATGTTGGGCAAAAAATATAAGGCTTTTTTTTTAATGAATGACTTTACACCAATGTTATTGACAGGTATATGAGAAAGCAGTACCTATTTTATTTAGTTTTCATAAAAATATGCCCAAATAAAATGTTGACTAAGAAACTAATGCATTTTTATTTAATTTCTCAATGATTGCGTTTTGGCACTTAGCCCATTTGTAAATTTCACGCCTCATTTGTTAAACTCATGTTTATGTAAACGAAGCACAACCCTAAAACGCACCTTCCTAATTTTGTATTCAATTGAACATACCATTAACAATTACCTATTTCATTAACAATTCTTCACATATCGTTCCTAAGGGATTACATTGTAAGCAGGCAGCTGGGGGTAATTAATGTAATTAGTATAGATAACAGTCAGGCGGATTAACCGAATGGTTCATTTATACGAGGAAATATTCTCACCAAGAATTAAGGGGGAAGCGCCAAGATAGCCTGCGAAATCCAAATTTTCTTACGATTTTCTGCAATTTGCAGGTCAGTAGGCATAGCTCACAGAATAATCAAGCTGCAGTGGAAATGGGCTGGCCAAATTAGCCGTAGAGCCGATGACCGTTGGGGTAGACGTGTTTTTGAGTGGTGACCGCGAATCGGTAAACGTAAGGACGCCCTCAGGCGAGGTGGAGCGACGATCTTCGCAGGATGGCTGGTAGCAGCTGGATGGGAGTTGCCGAAAATCGAGTTGAATGGCGTGCAATAGGAGAGGCCTATGACCAGCACAGGACTGCTGTAGGCTGGTGATGATGATGATCAGTTTGTATGTTGAACAAAATATGATTCGCGACCATAACAAGTATATTTACAAAATTATAATCATTGAAATCATCAATACAACCCACTAAGCTCATATAATCAACATCATTTCAGCTAAAAGACGTCCATTGCTGGACATAGGCCTCCGCCAAGCACCTCCACTTCGACCGGTTCTGTGCTTCTCGCATCCAACGGGTTTCTGCGGCCTTCACAAGGTCGTCGGACCACCTTGTTCCAGGCCTTCTAACGCTACGTCTTCCGGTACGCGGTCGCAGGTAGAGGTTAAGGTCGCGGTCGGCTAAGCATATGTAATCCTATTGATTGATGCTTATTTAAAATTCTTCATACGCGATTATCGACGGGATAACAAATAGTTGAAGTGTTGACAGGCGAGAATCATGTTGCTTTTAAAAATTTGAATCGTCGATTCGTGTCAGTAAACATTTTATAAAGACTTCTCAAATCACAGTTCGAGAAAATCGCACATCATCGTAGGCGAGTTTTTATTATTCATTGGAGAGTAAATCCATGTTCGCGCTAATCGTCTCGCGAGTTCAGCCCAAGTATACTAGTTTCTGTGATGAATACCTGGCAAATCTCATTTACAAGACTCGTGTGTACATTCTCGCCTCACGCCGAGCGAGAAACTGTCGTCGTGTAAATAAGCTTTATAAGTGAATCGCATTAATTTAACGAGTGTATCCGACAGTGAGTGAGTAATGTGTTAGAAGATCTAGATAAGAGGCGATTGTTCTACTGATATCTCGGTGGATTGAATGATTGATGCGTGGCTGTGGGACTGCGGGTGTTAGGTTAATTTGAGGTTAGGAATTATCTATTAGGTATACATATTGGTATAATTGTGTTCAATTAAAATGTTGTAATAGAATTTGAGGGCTAGTTTATGAAAGGTGTAGGTACCTGCTAGGTAGGTACCTGCTACTAAGAATTTCTTAATTCTCACAATATACAGAAATGTGGGTTATGGTTCTGTAAAGGTTGATATAAAAGCACTCTGTGCTGGAAGCCGACCCCAATATAGCTGTGAAAAGGTTATAGGGAGATGATGATGACCCCGAACACAGAACTGCCGGTCGATTCTGTAAAAATCTCACCGTGAAAATTGAGGTGAAGTGAGTTTGTTTTTGCTAGGAAATGACATTATTGACACCTCACTCCACGCTCACTTCAACTAAGTTTTCACGGTGAAATTTTTACAGAATAGGACCCCTGCACCGTAATTTGTGACCCCACTGTTTGTCTCACCCAAGTCAAATCAACATTAGAAGAAAATCCTGGTGCAACTTACAAGTTTATATTACCAAACTACGAAGATGTGAGACGTTATTCGTTGAAGTATCGAGTGTACATAAATAACAAAAAGCAATATAAGGGAATCGTTTACCAAACTATTCAGCTGTACTGACTGACATTATTGAAAACCGTTTTTCATGACTCATACTAAAGCCATTTGTACACACACGTTTTTCTTGCCGTAAGAAACTACGGTTTATAGGAACGTCGCGTGTGTTCCTCCGGTGTGTGTGAGTCCTCTTCACCGTATTCAGCGACAGCGCCCCATACTAATTTTCATTTCTTTCGTGAGCTCTCTGATGACTTGCAAGATACGAACCGTCCGACCCTGGCGCTTTCGCCTTAAGGCGAAAGCGCCAGGGTAGCCCGCGAAATTCAATTTTTTTGAGGTTTTTGGAATTTGCTGGTCAGTATTAAGTTGTACGTTGATTAATATATGAATCGCGGCCGTAAGAAATATGTGTTTACAGAATTATAATCATTAAAGTCGTCAACACAACTCTCTAAGACCATGTAAGTCCAAAGAATGACTGTATCATGGAATCATCATTCTTTGGACTTACGTGGTCTTAGAGAGTTGTGTTGATGACTTTAATGATTATAATTCTGTAAACACATATTTCTTACGGCCGCGATTCATATATTAATCGTACAACTTAATGCTGACCAGCAAATTGCAAAAAACGTAAGAAAATTTGAATTTCGCGGGCTACCTTAGCGCTTCCCCCTTAAAGCTTAATATTTGGCAAATGGATCCCTGAATCGAAAAATGGTTTTTACACACCAGCAATATTTTTGAACGACACCCCACACTACGCCTCCCCACTTTACGTTTGGGAGTATTTTACCACTTTGTCGGCGTAATTAATATGTATAGCGTACACCTATTTAAATTACATCTGTCTAGTACTAAGCGTCTCTGATCTAAGTCGCGGACAGCCAGACAGACGAATATGGCGGCCCTATCGCGTTCCTTCTTACTCACAGAACCCTAAAAATGGACGTCTTATAATTAATTTTTGAAAAGGAAGCGAAGTAATTCGTAGGCTGTCAAAACTTCCAGACGAAAAAGAAATAATAAGATTATAAGATCATTCCAACAATCCCATCAACAATAGAAATAAAGCTTAAAACTGCCTCTCAGTCTTATAATATAACGTGAAGAGTGTTATTATTACGACTGGCTATAAAACGGGTAGGTAGCAAGCCAGGGTATAACGTTATGCTCGTAACAGAAGTAAAGATGGCGACTACAGTCGTCTACACTTAGTCTGCAGATGTCCGCAGTTTTTATTGCTAGACTAGCTGCGCCCCGCGGTTTCACCCGCATAAGTGTCAATCCCGTGGGAATATTGGGATAAAAAGTAGCCTATATGATAATTCAGGGTGTCAGCTACCTCCATACAATTAATTTTAAATTGATCCAGCCGTCTGAGCGTGAAGAAGCAACAATCACATAAACACACACACACTCACAAAGTTTTGCCTATATAATATTAGTGTAGCGTAAACTGAATTTTATTGTGTAGAAATTCAAGTTATTTTACCAATAATTCATATTTGTTTACATTTTTGGAAAATCAATCGCGAACGCAGTTTATATCTATGGTTCGGCATACCGAACGCAGTAACATATTAAACGCAGTAACTGCGTTGATGGAAGGAAGGTGGAAGACAGTGACAATCTAAAAATAGACGTAATTAAACAATCTTTAGTATGTGTCTAATGTAGATACCTATTTATTACGAAGGCTTAGCAATCGCTCCGTTTAGCCATTACCATTAAACAACAGTAGGTAATAAGTAATAACACTGGCATGTGTCCACCGAGATATCATGCTCAGACCACAGATGGATCCGTTATACTATTAACTTCAACCTAACCAAACCACAGCCAAGAAGGGTTCCGCGCAATACGGACCAAGTCAGATTCACTAAACTAGTCGAGGCTGAACTTGGTAGATTACCCGCCCTTCCGGCTGAAATACCAGTAACCAACTTAGACGAACATGTAAACAACATCACACACATACTTCTATCTAGCTATGAACAGTCTTGTCCCCTCACGGTACCTAGACAGGGAGCTCGCCATTCCTGGTGGAGTCCTGAACTGGAAAGACACCGGCACAAGTTGAGAAGACTGTTCAACAGAGCTAGGAACACACGGTCGCCAGTAGATTGGGACCGATATATAACAGCTCGTAAAATATATAAAAAATTGATACGCCTCAGAGGTAGGAATAGTTGGAGGCGTTTCTGTACTAACATTGAAAGTAACAACCAGGCAATGAGGGTCAAAACCTGTCTTGCCCAAGAGACTAACCACTCAATAGGATGCCTAAAAAAACCAGATAACACATACACAACAAACGACGCTGAAACAAGTGAACTACTCCTAACCACCCACTTCCCAGGATGCCAGATTGCCGCCCAGCAAAGCTGGGAACTACATAGGGATAGGGCCACAAACAGCCTAGATTGGGAAGTGGCGTTGGAAGTAATTGATAAAGACAAATTAACATGGGCAATCAACACCTTCCTACCTTTCAAGGCAGCAGGACTGGACGGTATTTTCCCGGCTCTGCTCAGGTGGAGTCAAGATGTACTGGCCGACTACCTCGTTAGGGTGTTCCGAGCCTGCCTGGCCCACCGCTACATTCCCTTGAAATGGCGGGAAGTAAAAATAATATTTATACCGAAACCAGGTAGGGGTGACTACACCCAGCCCAAATCTTTTAGACCTATAAGCCTTTCTTCGTTCTTCTTGAAGACACTGGAGAGGCTGGGGGATAGGAAGATCAGATCCCAGGTTTCGGTACAAAGACCACTACATCCTAATCAACACGCCTACTGTGCAGGCAAATCAACTGAATCAGCACTTCATAGCGTAGTCTCACGCATAGGTAATGCTCTAAAAGCCAAAAACCCAACCCTAGGCGCCTTCATTGATATAGAAGGTGCTTTCGACAAAACTAACTTCGTCAGTATCGAACAGGCACTTGCAACACACGGTGTTGCGCGAACACTCAAAGAATGGATTAATAACATGTTAAAATACCGAGCTATTCAATTCACCGTGAACACCACCACACGAGGTATCGTGAGTAGAGGCTGCCCACAAGGTGGGGTGCTGTCACCACTGCTGTGGAATTTAGTCGTTAATGAGCTTATCTCAGAGCTCAACGCCAGCAGTCTGTACTCAGTGGGATACGCGGATGACATAGCAATTCTGATTTCGGGTAAATTTGAGGGCATCTTATGTGATCTCATGAGAAAGGCCTTCAAAATAGTCGAGAGTTGGTGCACGAAGCACGAGCTATCGGTTAACCCCTCGAAGTCAGAACTAATAATGTTCACCAACAAGAGAACTCTTGGACCTCATAGGCTCCCAAAACTTTTCAACACAGAACTAACATTGAAAGACGAAGTCAAGTACTTGGGGGTGATTCTAGATAGCAAACTGCTCTGGAACAAGCATCTTGACTACAAACTTAATAAAAGCACAATTGCACTCTACCAATGCAAAAAAATGTTAGGGAAATCATGGGGGCTCTCTCCGAAGATTACTCTGTGGATTTACAAAGCGCTGATCAGGCCAATGTTGGCTTATGGCGCTCTGGTTTGGTGGACGAGGACAGAACTCTCGACCACCATTACCAGACTACAACGCTTCCAACGACTGGCCTGCTCAGCTACCACTGGCTGCATGAAAACCACCCCAACAGCAGCCATGGAGATAGCCCTTCAATTAACTCCCCTTGACCTGTACATACAGCAGGAAGCGGCGCTAGCCGCCATCAGGCTGATGCATCTGGGCATATGGGGCAAAAACATTACCAGTCCACACGCTAAAATCCTGGACCGGGCGATTGAGTACCAGCCTCTCATCGCTGCCCCGTGTGACAGAACACCAAACCAACCGATGTTCAACAAAAACTATATTATACAAACAGTTCAGGAAGAAAGGGACCAGTCAGGAGTCAATGAAGTGCGCATCTATACAGACGGCTCTAAGACACAAAACGGTTCAGGTGCTGGCGTACACTCCCTTGACCTCAATATTAACTTTCACATACCACTAGGCACACATAGTTCGATCTTTCAATGCGAATGTGTTGCCTTAACACAAGCTGCAACAGCAGTAAAGCGCTTAGGCATCCGGAACTATGGCATTAAATTCCTATCCGACAGCCTATCTGTGCTCAAAGCTTTAGCAAGCAAACAAACTAACAATAAGCTAATTTTTGAGTGCCATCTAGCTCTGGAGAGTTTATCGACGTCTAATCGTATTACTCTCCAGTGGATCAAGGGGCACAGTGAATCTCTGGGCAATGATGCTGCAGATGAACTTGCGAAGAGAGGCTCTGACATGAGGGTGCTAGGCCCGTACCCACTTCTCCCTTTGCCTTTCTCACAATTTCGTGCGTGGATTCGCCAAAGATCGACCGAACTCCATAACAACAGATGGTCACGGGCAACAGACTGTAGACAGTCAAAATTGGCTCTACCAATGATACACCCGCGATTAACCAAAAAACTTCTCAACCTGAGTAGGAATAACCTTAGAATAATAATAGGTACAATTACGGGCCACAACCTCCTTAACAAACATCTTTTCAACATAGGCGTCACGGACAGCCCCCTCTGCAGGGGCTGCCTTGATGCCGAGGAATCAGCCGCCCACGTCATCCTGGATTGCGAGGCCGTGGCTTCTCAACGTGAAGAAATCCTCGGAACAATGAGGTCGCTCCGCGAAGCCTGTGAAGCTCCCAGGAAGCTTCTGTGCTTCTGGGCGGAGCTAGGCTGGCTCCGTTAGCCAGAATCCCCACGCACAACGGACCGAGTGAGAGTCTAAGTGCGGAAAAGGGAGTCCTATCATCATCATCATCATCAAGTAATAACACACACCGCCCAGTAGTGATCGACCGTTATAGATGTTTATGAGCTAGGTGTCTATGGGTCAATTTATCTTCTTAATCTTTGTTATTTTTTTTTCACCTTTTTATGTTTTTAATACCTATATTGTGTCTTTTGTTTATTTAATTTTTTTTTCTTTGTCTTTTTTTTTTTGCACTGAATAAACGTTTTATCTATCTATCTATCTTATTGCGTAACACACAAACAATCTCAATCTTAATAATTTTGAAGGATATTGTTAATCCATTGCTTCATATGTTTGAAAAATTTGTCTGCTCAACAGCGCAATGAATGTTGTTGAACTGTCGAAATGAAAGCCTGCATTGCTACTGAGAGTGAGTAACGCAATTACACCGCTGGTAAAAACAAAAAAAAAAAAACTGTGTGGCACTCCGGGAGTGCCGACAGAAGTGAAAACTTGAACAATTACGTGTGTATTTTATGATTCGTCTTATAAACAAAACACGCGCGGTACCGGCTACGGCCATCCGTCTTACGAATTTTCGATCAGGTCACGTGTCCTGACGCGAGTTTAACATTTTTCGCCATTACAAAAAAAGTACAACGCCGCTAAAGAAGTTTTCACTTCAATAATCCAATGATAAGAAATTCACAGAAACGTTAAATTATATATTGCATATCCAGTTTAGTCTAGTCCAAGTACTTTTTTTGAACGAAGCGACGATAGGAAAAATTGCGTGCTTAGAGGGACAGACACGTTAATTAGGAATTACCTCGGTTCGGGGTCCGATAGGCCCTTAGGGGATTTTTGTGACCCCAAGACCCTCGTCTGGACCCCTATCTGTCACGATGTCACACTGAATGATACGTTAAAAGAGGCTTGATTCGTTTTTTGATAAGTAAATTCAATTTAAAACCATTTTGTTTGAATAAAAAGGTTGGAATTTCGTTTTTGTGTTTTTGTTAATGTTCTTTATTTTATGAATGGGTACGTTGTGAGTCTAGATTGTTAAGTTTACTAATTAAAAAAGTTTAAATAATTCTTTAAACCTTGTTTTCACGCTTACGGTCTGCGTGTAATTTCTTATTTCATAAAAATTTTTCGACATAAAAAGTTCTCTCCGTTTGATTAATTTTGTATTCTAATTCTTATCTTTGCAAATGTTGTAAGATAATATAAAATAATATTAAAGAAAATACGAAAATAGCCATAAAACTAATATCGCATTCAAAAGTTTATTCCTTTGACTTGTCTCATAACTTATGTGACTAAATACTGCCTGTCGCATAATTGAGACAATTCATAGTGCAAAACCGTGTACATTCCACTGTGTAGAACTTAGCAAAACAATAATATAATTCTAGACTAAAACAATATTAGATTTAGCCAAGTTTTGAAATTAGCTTAGATTTGCTATTTTGCTTGAAAGTCAATACCACAGATATACGAGTAGATACACCCGGCGATAAATATTGCACATCGACCTTTACCTTTTTTGTATTTCATACAAAAAATAAAAATAATTATCAAAAGAAGCAAATCATAATTGTTTTAACAGCTCCTAATAGATACCGGACTGTTTGTATTTCGTGCGACAGAGATAACGCTCTACGAAGCCGAAATTAGCCGAGTGTCTCTTTCCAAAGGTCGATGTGCAATATTTATCGCCGGGTACTGTACTTCGCGTGCCAAAAATCGCACCAGCTTACGTACAAAAATCGTCTTGTGTACTGCTGGCTGGGTAAGCGTGAGCTAGAGCGTGAGCTTGTGACGTCATAGTAGTCAAAAAATGGCACGCTGGAATTTAACACAGTTCGTGATATTTGCGTTATCTAGGTCTATCTATATCTGTGGTCAATACCTACTTAGAAAGTACATTTTGTCAATAAGAGATATTGCTAAATATGTATTTGCATTTATTTCGATCTGCGGTTTTGTATAATAAACTAGCTTCTGCCCGCGACTTCGTCCGCGTGAAATTTCTTGTTCCGCCGACCCACCCCGTCGTATCGCATCGCCTTCCCGCGCTGTTACCTTGTTTTCTTTCTGCCTTTTTTATGTTTTCTCAGATCCTAGGGGTGCTAACGTGAACGTAAATAGCCAGAGAAATGGGCCATCAAACGCAAAAATAATTTTTCAAACCCGACTGGTAGGTCCAGAGATTAATATGTTCAAAGAAACAAACAAACTCTTCACTTTAACCTCCTCCTCCTCTTTAACTTTCCTTTTTTTTTAAAACTCTTCCTTTCTTTTAGTATAGATAGATAAAATAATACCTCCTTTGAGTTAGAGACCCATGTGAGATGTTGGTATAATTTTGTTCTTTTATTGATGGCTTGGCCCTCTTTACTATTAGATGCCAAAGGATATGGATTTTGCCAGTCCTTGGCACTACTTTTTTGAAAATAATAATAAGGAATCCTTTTATTCGCTTTTTAAAATGATTCAATATTCTAAACGAATGAAACTTTTTAAACCATTAACAACCATTTATCAATATTTCTAGATATTTGACGGGCACTAATTAATTGAATTCAGCCTAAACTTTAAAAGACTTTTACAAAAACAGACGGGCTTAAAAAAAAATACGTTTGAATTTGTAGTCATCTGATTGTGAATATTTTTATAGACTAATAACATTTTAACGAAGATATAAACAGTGATGTCGCAAAAATGGCTGCCGACGGCTTGGATACAGTCAACTGCACATTAGGGGCACCAATGTGACGTTGACAGCGCCTTTATGTCGTAGCTATAAGGGTGATTTTGCTATTGTAAGTGTTATCACTTATCACTGATGTGGAGTAGGTAGTATCTACTGCATTATCGTTCAAATTGTTATGATGAGTTTTGTGTAGGAACAAAGTACAAATTGAGTTTCCTAATCTTTATTAAGTATGACAATTTGTTATGTTTCGTGGGAAAGCTTTTTCCTTGTTTTTTTCTTTTTCGGTGATAACTCCTGCAGGGGACTATTTTCGTAATGTCAAGAACGTTTACAGTCTGATCTCAGTCTCGAATCTGTCAAAAATACCTTTAATTTCCGTACATTTTTGACATGCTTTTGGCATTTGTTTTTCGCTGAGATGGGATTGCGAAATTTGTACGTTTTTAATTACTTACGGGAATTAGTCAGGTTTTGTGCAATTACCGACCTTCGTAATAATATGTAGGTACAGACGCCAGCACATCAAGCTACTACGATCTGTCAAATTTCTTTAATAGATTTTCAATTTTATCGCTAAATCATAAGGTTCAAAGTTGATTGGGAAAATTTGACAGTTTCGGGTAGCTTGATGTGCTGGCGTCTGTACGTACGACTGTTCGTCATATTGAAACCTACATTAAACAAGTAGGTACTTATTTACATAATTATTTCAGTCGCATGAAACTACACTAAGCCTGGGAGTAAAGTTTTACTGTTAGTAATTCGGATTTGTTTGCAGATATATTTTTTGTGTATTATTTTTCCCACGGGAGAAGGTTTATTTTTGTATTTCTTATTTTCAATATATTGGTAATATTAGACAACAGTTTTACACAATATTCACAAAAAGAAAGAAAAAATGTTTATTCTGCACAAACATAACGCACATTACGAATAAAAAGTAAAAAAAAACATAAAATATACATATACAACGTAGTCAAAAGCCTCGTACTCAAGCATATAAAATGTAGACAATTTTGTCCATTGCTTGATGTCAGGGCCAGGAACCAAAGACAACACACATTAATTGACATTGACAATAGAAATTAATCTGTGATGCGCCCGCGACACTGGCATTAATATGACAACAATAAAAAAAAAAAAACAAAATGCCAATTGCAGAGTGGAAAATTTGAAACAAACAACAATATTAAGAACAATTAAGCCATGCGTCGCATTTGTGCAAGAACAGGTCGTTGCTCAGCAGGAAGCTGTGACTTCGGACGAACCTATTGTCAATAACGCTGATTTTCAGCAATTACCTCTCGAATGACGAAAAGTCAAAATTAATAATTTCTCCACGACAAAATACAAAACGTCTAGATTCACAGACAATTTTGCAAACAATAAACAGTTACTACCGCGCAACCGACAAGAGAATACATGTTCTTGACACCTGTCAGTTTCATACACAAGAATACGTGTTTTGCGAATTTGATCTTTATTAGCTGTCGCACTGACAGGTGTCAGGAACGCATCCTTGCGACGGCCGGACTGTAACGGATTGTTACAAATATCTTCTTGAGAAGGGAGGCAGGTTTCGACCTATATCACCAGAACAAATAGACGTAGGCTTCTAGGCTGTTTAAAATGAGAGGAAAAAAACTATTGATAAAAAGTGGCTGTGATGTTGATCAATTCTGATTTTAATTATACATAGAATAGTAAAACTGTCCAGTGTTAAAGGGTATTTGAAGGTTCGTGGCACCATTTTGAAAATAAAAATGACAGATAGGTTTATCAGTCCGCCATTTTTTTTTTCAAAATGGTAGCCTCGCATGAAACCTAGGATAAAGGAATCATGCGGAGCCACCATTTTGAAAAAAAAAATCAAAATGGTGGACACTGTAGGTAACAGGCCCCATATAAAAATCTTCAATCCCCTTTGTCCCAAGCTGGAATACAGTCTTGGAAACTTGTAAAGTGGTTATTATATCGCAGTCAGCACAACATCCTGTCCTCTGCCTTCCGCATCCAGTCTGTCCCAGCCAACTTACCACGCCTCTTGCTTTTTCACTACCCGCATAGAGTGAAGTGAGTGTGTGAGTGCGTGTGTGTGAAGTGTGAGTGTGTGAGTGTGTGTGTGTGGGGGTGTGTGTGTGAGTGTGTGTGTGTGTGTGTGTGTGTGTGTGTGAGTGAGTGAGGGGGTGTGCGTGTGTGTGTGTCTTTTGTTGCACTGAATAAACGTTTTATCTATCTATCTAAGTAAAGACAATAATACAATATCTGCCTTATCACTAAAATATCAAAAGCATGTCAATGCAATGTGAAACACGTAGGTAGGTTAACCCGCTTCCTCTTCTATAAATATGTAGATATGAAATTGTTATAAAGATGGCCGTCCGGATATGTCAGTATCCAGATGGCGTTAAAACATTGGACAACAACCCGAGCTGACGATCTACATTTATCAGAATAACTGGAACATTTTTCTTAGGAAATTGTACGTTTTTCTTCCGATTTGGTTTAGCAAAAAGAGGGATCGTTTGTCAGTGGACCTTTCTGTTTGGAAAAGGGTTGTGTTATCGAATTATTTATGCTGGCAAGTGACAGAATATATTATTCC
Source organism: Luperina testacea (assembly GCA_927399505.1). NCBI lineage: Eukaryota > Metazoa > Arthropoda > Insecta > Lepidoptera > Noctuidae > Luperina > Luperina testacea. Next base: position 16,316,345 of record OV656770.1, on the reverse strand, counting down.
CTGAAGACAAATCATTGCTTATAAATCGATGGGATTGGGATTCTTCTTTTTCAATCCCATCGATATAATCGTGCTATTTAGTGATTTACCTGTTTTTTTTTTCAGGAGCTCGTGGGTATCCAATTAATAACAGCCGCACAGGTCGATCACAGGTAAAGCTACGCTTCTCGCGGACGTTTCGTGGATGGGTAACCATCCATTAGGTACATGAAATCGAGACGAGGCTGTCATTCGTAGATTTTTGACAGTCGTTACAGGTAGTCAGAGTAGTTACGGGATATCTTCTTACCCAGTAACTGGGTTATGGAGGTCAGATAGGCTCCATGTTTACACGGAGGAACTGCCTGTCGGAGAAAAATTAGGCAGATTGATTTAGTGAAAGAAAGAAAATACATTTATTTAGCACAGACTAAGAGACACACAATACACCAGATAGTTAGATAATAGTCGTACATCAGATAAAAACTAAGATAAAAATAAAAGTGCAAGGTCCGATGTAAGAAATTAGCAGGAAAGTGTGCCTCACGGCTGCGCCAAAAAGGCCCAGTTCAGCAAAAATACCAGACAACTGGTGCCTGACGCTGGTTTTCATCTGGACCTGATGTGTGAGGTGACGGACGTAAATCAGTTTTATACTGCATCGTGATGTGTGTATGTGTAATGTGTGTGTGTGTGTAGTGGTTTACCTGGTTTTACAAGACACAAAGTCCTTTAGAGTAAGTAAGTAATACCTCTAGGCGATTTCCAAACGCAAAAAAGTAAATAAGGTTAACCTAATTAGTACTCTCATCTTAGAATTGACCGCGAAAAGCAGCAGATCCTAGTGACATATTTTTAAGTTACTAGCAGTGCCCCGCGGTTTCACCCGCATAAGTATCGATCCAGTGGGAATATTGGGATAAAAAGTAGCCTATATGTTAATCCAGGGTGTCAGCTACCTCCATACAAAACTTTATCAAAATTGGTCCAGCGGTTTGAGCGTGAAGAAGTAACAACCATATAAACACACACACAAACACTCACAAACTTTCGCCTTTATAATATTAGCGTGATTAGTGTGATGTTCCTATTCGTCGCATAAAAATCCCTTATCGTTCTGTTCCGCCGGTGGGGATTATTCATCCCTTCTAAGTAAAAGTCAACTGTAGGACGCGAGTTATGTTATAAGTGGTCGTGAGTTATTTATAAACTGCTAGTTTGAAACACAATTACATATTGATCTGGAATTTTCAATGGCGTCTTATGTAGGTACAATGGCACAAGCGCAATACTCACATACTTAAGGTCCATTTTAGACCTTTGTAAAATCGCTAGTAGGTACAGTCAGCATCAAAAGTCGATTAACACTTAAGTTTTTTTAATCTCGGTTATTGAGCAAAATATTTGTTCAAAATCGCATTATACTTCTGCTGCAATTTCGAACAAATATTTTGCTCAATAACTGAGATTAAAAAACTGAAGTGTTAATCGACTTTAAATGACTTATGACTTTTGATGCTGACCGTACAACGGTTTCTTAGGCACTTTAGGCTTAGAAACGATACCTAAGTGAATGGAGATATCATAACCACAGGCCAATCTACATGGTCCTCAGATGATGTAACCAAGATTATATCTGGACGTTAAAAGCAACTGTGACATGTGAGTATTTCGACCTTTCTTCTCAGAGCAGGCGACAGGAAACGCCGACCTCATCTTGTTTTTAAAATACAGGCCGACTTACAGAGAAAAATTCATTTATCTTCAATTGAATTACATCTAGAGAGTATTAGATGTAAATGTCCAACACCATTTACATGAAAATTGTTTTGGGTGTTTTTCCCCCATCTGTGAAAAGCGGAAGAGTAAATATTACGTGGGTCTCCTACCTGACTGAAACCACACCGATCAACGCCCTTGACACTTTTGGAGGTGTCTCGGGAGTTGCACCGATATACACTGTTAATCTATCTTATACATAGAAATAAATCTTGTATCTATGATCTTAAATCTTCACATAATGGATTATGATGCAGTTCTCGCCATTAACAAAGCAGGGGTTGCCCCAAACTTTTTACGTACGCGCCCCTGTAACTTTCTTTTTAAATTACAATGCCCCCGAGTTACTTTTTAGAGCATTTATTCCGGAAGGTTTATGTGTAAGACATAGCACGAAAATCTCTATGGTAAGCCATGTCGTAATTGCATCCTTGCGAAGCAGGTGCAGGTGGCTAGCAGACAGTCATAAAAGCTAATTATACAGTATGTTAACTAACAGAGGGCGTTCCCGTTAACCCGCAATAGTATAGCATCCATACATGCTAAAAAAAATATTACCATTCGAAAATAAAATGTTTTTTTTTTTTTATATTAAAATATTCACTAAAAATCGTAAATTGATACGTTAAAGAAACACTCTGTACACGCGTACTTGAAGGACAGCAATGTCGGAATTTATTTATGAATGACGGGCGCGGGTGCGGGCGGGGCGGGGCGGCCGCCTCACTCGGCTTCGTGAACTCTCGGAAACGCTCGGCCAGCATCGTGCGCATTGCGTTTGGGCATTACTACTACGAATACTATTCCGCGCTACTATTTTGATTTTAAACAGGAGGTTTCGAATTTATTGACAATTAATTATTTTTTTTAATTCGGATTATTTTATGCTTATTTTTCTATGCTGATATTTTTATTTTAATCTATTAATGATATAGATTAACGAGTTTAAGGGAACGCCCTCTGTTATTTAACATACTGTATAAGCGTCTTTTATTTGGACACAGAGAAAAGGCGTCTTGCCTACTTATATAACAGGTACATTTTGCTTTTATTTTCCAGAAAAAAGTGGTTCCTCGTAAGTAATATGTGCGTAAGAACGTATCTGTCATGCAGTAGAACGTTCTCGAGAGTTTTGAACAGCTGATGCTCACTTGTTTCAAAGTTAGGAACTTGCGAAGTGCCAAGGCTGTCCGCAACATTGATACGGTAGGAGGTATATGTAAAATACGTTATGTTTTACATACGAACGGGGTAATTGCGTAACATACGATAAGTAGCAAAGTCTTTCATTTTGACAGTTCAACCATATTCATTGCGTTATTTACGTTATCGAGCAGACAAATTTTTCGAACAAATCAAGCAATGGGTTAGCAATATCTTTCAAAATGATTCAGATTGAGATTGAAAGTTTGTTACACGTTTCTACAGACAGACAGACATTATAGGCTTCCTCTCTGTGACAGAGAGTGGGCCATAACATAATCTACCTCTGGGTCCAGTGTGGGTACGGGTAGGTTGATGTCATATTTTTATGTCTCTGATTTTTTTGGTTCTGGGACATGCTGGTTTCCTCACGATGTTTTCATTCAACACTGGCCATTTCCAATGTGGCCGTTTTCATTGGTCAACTACGGGTATCTTCAGACCATAGCCGTTAACCTTAACAATAATTTACAAAGGTAAGTTACCAGAAAGAGTTAAAAGAGATCTTTATGAGAGACAATACTTAAAAGTAGGTGCGTCCGGCGGATCCTGCAGGCCAACCAGCCCTGTCACCAGCACACCTGACATGACCACATCTATCTCTGCATTACGAAGAATATAGGTAGGTAATTATTGTACCTAATTTATAATATCTATATCTACACAAACTGACATTTATTGACAACATTTTTGACATCGCTCCGTAGAAATCTTTCTACAAGCATTGTATTTTGTCATTCGTTTTCTCCCGTTTCTGCGGAGGTCATGTTACGCGTAGGTACTAAAGGCCATCTTTTTACTACAGCGAGACTTTTTTTGTAATAGTCGTGCGGATTCTTGGTGAAAAAAAGCATATTTTAACACGGTCCATTAGTTAGAGAAGTGTGTACAAAGCAGGTTCTGCAACACGGTGAGAACTTGCTCTCATTAGCGATTCTTAAAGTTGCATGACGGCATTTCGGTAATTAATATGCGGTTTGGGGGCAAAGATCAAGTATGTAGCTGGCGCAGAAGTTGTACAATTAGGAATTTATAACTTGCTACAACGGTAGCAAAGATATTGATTAAGTGGAGTTATTGCAAATATATTTGTTGCTCACAATTTTGCGAGTTTAAGAGCGTCAACGCCGTACGGCATTTCATACAAACTTTCAAGCCCTTGTTTTCCGAAATGAATGAACCGATTTTGATGAAACTTCATACGCATAAGCAGGATACAAAGGTCTAAAAAGTTACTTAAGAATATTTTAGAAAAATGGTGTTACAGCCAAATTAAATCGATTTTAAATTTTCCATAGAAACAGAGATTTCCAGTTATCTTTTTTTAAATAGGACATTTCGAAAATGTTCTTAAGTAACTTTTTAGACCTTTATTTATTTTGCTATTTATGCCAATAAACGCATTTTTCTTTTTCAAACAAACAAACTCTTCAGCTTTATTTAGATCTACTATACCTACATTCAAAGCTGACTATCTGTCCTTTTTTTTTAATCCTTGCCCCTTGGCCATTACGCATGCACTGAGGTGGACTTCATAAGTTTTGCGCCACCACCTCGATCGTTTTCGACGTTTTTATGAGCCCCAACTGGCTGATAAGTGCTTCCAACTTCGTTCGTTTTTAAAGGAAAATTGTATTTTCTGTGAAGTTTTTCTTGGATGGCGAGTTTTTTTTGATAAATGATTACCAATGGATGAAACGGATGGATGGTAGGTACTTAGGTCCGCCTTTTGGCCGCAATATGAGAATATTCAGCCTTGACATCAACTTGGTGACTGACTTTTTATGACGATATGAGCCAATTTTCACGTATGGACGTTTCGAGAGAAAAATTATCCTAGCAAACATTTAAAAATGTAACAAAAAATCAACTTGTCGATTTGAAATAACGTGTTTTCAGCTTTCATTGTGGGGATAAATAGTTTCCGGAAACGCCAGCACACCGAATTAACCACGAACAAACAATGGTAATAATTTGTGCTTTTTGTTACACGAAAACAACAATTTCCGTACGCAAATGTACCGCAATTATGTAATTAATTGTTATTTCCGAACTTTACTTACAATTTGGTTTTGGTATTTTACTTTACTGAGCAGTGTCGGTCGTGGATTCGAATCCAGACAGGTGCTTTACTTTACGTAATTTACTACATATTTCATTTTTTTTTTTACTATTTACATATTTTGTAACTAAGTATCATGTTCATGTGTTATTAATTTTTAACATACATAATATTTGCATGCCATACTATGTGGCAAACATGTCTCTGAACGGTTTCTTTGATTTTATGTTATCCTGCATGCAAGTTCTTATTTTTATTCTTGTATGTGTAGGCACACATGTAAGGGCAAATAAAAATATTTTATTTTATCATCACCACTGCTCTCAAAACAGCGAAGGAAAATATCTTGAGAAAACCGGATTGTCCTAGAAAAAACATCGAAGACATAAAGGCTCCTTCAAACAGGCGTGACACGACACGCGACACAAAGGCACCGCAAGTCGCGACTTGCAGCGGGGGCGGGGAGCGGTGCGGGTGCGGCGGCGTCGTTCTAAGTGTTGTCGTGTCCAGTGTTTGTTAAAATATAATATGGATGAAGAAGACTTATTTTTACTAGAAAAAAAAAAGCTCGAACTAGTTTGAGAACCCCGGTCCCCGCACAGGCCGCCCGCGCACTCTCTGCGGCCACTTGTATGAACGAGCTATGGCGTGAGTTGCCGTGAACGCGAATGAACGCCTATGGACGGCCAAAAGACGTTCTTATGTTCGAGTACGCCGCGCCGCGCCCGCCCCCGCTCCCGTTTGCTGTCTGGCCAAGCACTTATACAAACTATCTTTATGCAGATTCTTATGACCCAAGTTCCATACTTTGTATACTAACTCACAAAGTATCATAGCATTTGGTAACCTTATCAGCTGTCCCAGTTTTGTAAGCTGTCCTCAGGGGGACGTATGTCTGGTATACTTCCTAATCTTCGCGCTGGTCGCCTCAGGATGGACCAATCATGTGATAGCACTGATTTAAATAGGTTTGTGGGGTCGCAATAGAAGTTCTTACTTTAGGTATATTTTGTTCTTTACATAGGAACTCTTTCATTTAAATACATCTTCGTTCGTTGGTTGGGTTGCCTAAAAATAATCGTATTTGTTGCAATTTTTATTTTTATTGCAAAGCCAAATATTTTTAAGATTTTGTCGTTCAAACGTGCTGATGCCTAGTTTGAATGACTTTTAAGGCTCGTACACACAGGCGCGACGCGACACGCGACACAAAGGCACCGCAAGTCGCGCAACGAGCGGTGCCTTTGTGTCGCGTGTCGCGTCGCGCCTGTGTCTGCGAGCCTTTATACGACAAGTTAGGTAAGTTTGGCATTAATGTTATGTTAGGTAAGTTGTGTTATGTTAGGTTAGTTGTAGAGTTGCCGCGAATACTCGCTATTATTCGGTATTCGGCATTACTCGTCATTTTTTTGATATTCGTCGAATACCGAATAATGGCTAGTATTATTCGGCATTCGGCGAATAGTCGTCGAAAATAAACTTTTAACGAACAAAAGAACTAATGAGTTAAAAATAATCATTTTTTAAATTATTTTCCTTAATAAAACAATACACAATATCTATTATTATCTGTAATATGTGCCTGTGCCTATCATATTCATGAAATTAAATTAGTAAGGCTTTTTAATTAATATTTAAAATCCAACAGAGGCAGATTGTGGTGCAAAAAACAATTTTTTCTGCACGTTCTGGAGCAAGTCGGTTTCGTTTTTCCTCGTAAATTAAACCTGCCTCGAAAAATAGTCTTTCTGAATAAACAGAGCTTAGGTAATAGGTAATACGGGCTGGTGTCCGCAACTCCACGTCAATGCGCGTATTTTGCGTACGGAGTACAATATTACTTTATATCAATTATTATTTGAAAAATAACGGTGGCTTGCAGAGAGCACGCAGACTTTTACAGAGAGAGAGAGAGACAACAGAGCTTGCTGGTGTGATTAAGTATCGTTTAGCAAGCTTACTTAAAATAGGAAATCTATTCTTATTGGTACTCAAAGCCCACCATTCATATGGGTTTATTTTTCTGTCAGCCTTTGCTAATGCGATGTAGTTGGCGATTTCTTCAGCAGTGGCATTCTTGGGTTGCTCTTCAGTAATAATAATAATCGCTGGGTTATACAAAACGGGGTATTCCCCGTAAACTAAAGAGAAAGACTTGTACAAGAAAAGGGTTGCCAGCATTTAAAAATGGAAAATTAAATTTACTACATATATGTAGGTATGTATAACATGAAACAGATTTCTTTAACTTTGTTGTTTTCTTTTCTCACAACCTTAGAAGAAATTAGAAATATTTTTAATGTGTTTAATGTTTTTTTTATGTCGAATAGTAATGTCGAGTTATTCGACTATTCGCCAAAGTGAATGGCGATTAATCGGTATTAGACTATTCGCTATAAACACTATTCGCGGCAACTCTAGTTAGTTGTGTTATTTTAGGTAAGTTGTGTTATGTTAGGTAAGTTGTGTTATGTCAGGTAAGATGGACCTATTCCTGCCTTAGGCGTGAATTATACACAGACGGCGTAAGGTGAAGGTGCGGCGCAGGTTTGATGCCGCTTCAAAACGTTTTCATACAAAATGTACATAATTATGTAGGTACATATGTGTAATTCGTGACTTAGATAAGGAAATAGATACGAGCAGGAATTCTCGTCAGTACAACTATTTTCGGAGTCCACGTGGACTAAGACTATACCTTTAAGGCTCCTTCAAATAGGCGCGACACGCGATAAAATCGCGCGCGATACAAAGGCACCGCAAGTCGCGCAGCGAGTGGTGCCTTGGTGTCGCGCGCTATTCGCGTCGCGCGTCGCGCCTGTTTGCAGGAGTCTTTAGTCGCCAAAGGAATAACAGGCCCCGCTCGTTGCGCGACTTGCGGTGCCTTTGTGGCGCGCGCGATTTTATCGCGTGTCGCGCCTGTTTGAAGGCGCCTTAAGAAATACACTTTCTAGTTATTCCTTGCAAAAATAACAATACAACTATTTAGCATTATAATGATATTAATTATGTAACACATCAAAATACAAGGGTTATCAAGTAACTCAAGTTATCGGTAGCGGTGCAAGCGGCCTAGCATAATTTAGTGTTACGAGATTTATATGTTTTGCATAATTACGTTTCTTATCGGGTTATCGCATACTGATTTATGTTCGGATAAGTTAAATGGAGATCAAGGACCTATTGGGGCTTTTTGGTCAATTCGCACGAAATTACTCCCCCGAAACGGGCGAATCGACACTTTTAAATAATATATTATTTTCTGTAGGCGATTCGCACAAAGTTAATTTATTTGTATGAACGAGTTCAGCTCGTGTACTTCGAAGCCTAAAATATCCTTTTGTTTTTGTATTTATTTATTTTTAGTTTTTAGTTAGTTAGTCTTTTGATTTAGTACCTAGTGTAAATATTTTTTTTAGTTAAGAGGTTATGAAAATATTTATTTGTGGGCGAATTCACAACTCCTACGTATTACGCAATTGTGAGGACGCGGTGCAAAATAAAATGTTAGGTAAGTACATACTAAAATTCAGTATTTCAAAAGCAACCACGAATTTAAATAAACTCTGACTTTTAAAACCCTCTTTAGAGAACTTTTCTTAGAATAAGTGACAGATTATACGCCTCGGCTCTTGAATCGGCGTAATCCGTAACCCACAGTTACAGATTAAACCATTTCGGGAGAGGACGTGATAAAGTTACTTTATTTATCATTGTCTACCGACGCAGGTGATGGAAACTGGCTTCAATCCACTTTGCTAGTGATCAAAGAGTATGCATGCTTGGGTATTCTGTGTTCGACTTTTACTTGTGGTAATAATGGATATGACGCAGCCAACTGGTTAAATTATCCGTTTAGTTAACCGCCTGGCTTTTGAAAGTAGTGCTCTCGGCTCGCACGCGGTTCACGGTTGATTACGGTTCTCACCTAACCTAACCCATTTGGGGCTGCCCTGGCTTTATTACTGCGACCAATTCGGCTCGCGCGTAATTGGCTACAGTTCCAACCTAAACCTATAATTGAATATCATTCAGGCCGTTAGTTGAACGGCCGCCGTTTAGTTAAAATATTAGGCGGTTAACTAAACGGCTAATTAAACCAGTTGGCTGCGACAGATATAATGATTTCTTAATTGTTCACACATAAATTAATATGAGAGGTAAGTCAGTTCGTCGATAACTATTTACATTTCAGAATACAATATCACCGGATTAGTAACTAAGCTTGCTGGTTCGTTTTTGAACAATTAAGTATATCCGCACTGGGCTTGCGTGGTGGAATATGGCCCACTCCCTCTCACAGAGAGACTTGTGTCCACAACAGTGGGAAAAATATAAGTATTGCCACCACCTTTCTTGAAAAGACTAAAATAAAGAAAAATCTTCTGTATAAATTGACACAAATTAAAAATAAAATAGCCCAAGTTTGTAAAAAACCTAGGCAAGGTGTAAAACTAATGTCTTTAATTTGATTTCCCTCTGTTTCCTATAACTATTTGTGAACTATATATTAGTAATCTATATTATTATATATTTGTAAACTATAATAGGGTTACCGCTGGCCCGGAACATAAAGTGCTAAGGAAGGAACACGGGTGGGTTTTTTTAGTCAGTAAGAGTCTGACACTCCCTTCGACTCCACCCAGAGCGGGAGGGGTCATTTGATGATTTCCCATCCTCAAAAAAAACTATATATTACCTAAGTAGGTATTCAAGAGGCAAACTATCTACCTATAAAAATGGTTAAGGCTCCTGCAAACAGCGCGCGCTACACAAAGGCACCGCTCGTTGCGCGACTTGCGGTGCCTTTGTGTCGCGTGTCGTGTCGCGCCTGTTTGAAGGAGCCTTTATGGTTTGCCGTTTACACAGACACCTAGATGAAGTACCTACAACTATTTTCCCTAAACTATTTATAGGTGACAAGATAGACGAACATCCTTCATTTCCATTGCCAAATACATTGTGTTTAGAATAACTGCTATTTATATTTTCAACACGTTCAAGGTACAGGTAACTTATCAGTCACGTACATTCTTCATTGTCTCAATTACACGTACCTGTTAATATCCAGTATACTTATATCATATGTCTCATGGTTGCAAGCGCGACTGCTGAGCGTAGGGTCCTCGGTTCGACTCCCATGTCAGGCAGAATCTTATTAAGTTTTCCCATTCTATCCCCATCATCATCTTACTGGGTTTTTTTGTTATATAACACGGCAAATCACGTACGGGTGTCAATTTGTTTAACAATTAATTAACCTGACCATAAAAAGTTGTTGTAGGTATTGTCCAATTAACAGATTTCTATAGGTATGTACTTAACATTGTAATTTATTTGCCATCTCTTTTTTAAAGGGAGTTCTTATCACGTACTTTTGGCGATCATTGTGTGCTTTTCTAATTTCTACTCGTCCAAGGTAATATCCCCAAGTTAGAAATTATGAATTATTATGAATGATGAATTATGAATTATGAACGATGATGTTTATTTTGATTTTTGTTGGAGTTATGAACAAACTCAAACTCAAAGCATTAATTTCAATGAAACCATTTACAGGCACTTTTGAATTGTCAAGAAGTCGGTCAGTCAGAAAATATGAAGCTAGTTGCCCATTCCAAAACGTAGGTACCTATGGAGAATAACGGGCAAAAAACTCCATGGACACTTTTAAATAATATTTTTACAAAAATATTAGTTACAACCTTCAGTAACTGCGACTGCTTCTCGTAGCTTTCTTTAAAAAGAATATGTTCAAAGGTGGATTGAAGATACTGGGGAGATCTTTAATAATGTCCTTTGAAAACATATTAATCCTCAAAACTTTCAAGAGTAATATTACAGTTTAATCAGTTCACTAGTTTAAAAAAACTGTTTTTTTTATTCAAAGAAAACTTATTCTTTGCTGTGAAAGATTTATTATAAAAGGTTTATGTTATTAACAAAATGTTTTATTGGAGTTTTTCTAAAGAACAATGATACAACTATTCTAAGTGCCTCTGGCAGTTTTGGTACAGATTAAGTACCACAGAAAATAAACTATAGTCTTTTATTTATAGGTGTCTGTAATGTAATTTTTCGTACAACTTTTTATTTTACTTTATTTAACACGCAAAAAAATCAAATCTTCGGATTTCTCTGACTTCTGGATACAAGCCTCTTCTCTCCAAGTAAGGATTTGCAATTTTCTCATAGCATAGACATAATTTTGACATTACAAGATTTCATTCATAACCCACAATAATAATAACATAATTGCAGAAAATCGAATATAACTTTGTTCACCTATAATTGACACATTATAGCAATGATGTCATTTTATCCATAAAAAAATGGCGCTGATGCAAGACGCTTAAAGATGTCCTAGTAAAAGAAAAATATATTGCATCGCGAGGATTTCTGAGAATTAGGGGCGGTAATGACAGATATGTGTTGGTTAGCAAATGCAGGCTATTAATCAAGGGTGAGGGGCGTGAAAGTAAAAGATACTGGGGCTACTAAGTAAGAGGAAGAGATACATTAAAAAAAGCCTAAAAGTCTTTCTAATGCTTTAGTTAAAAACGTAATTTGAGTGAACATTCATTCAAGTTAGAACGAAAGGTTTGAAAAATACACTTCTCCGCAAAATAATGTCGATGAGGCTGACTTGAAAAAGGAGATGGCCAAAAATTGTATGGGCCTATACCCCAGAAAGTACATAAATAAAATGTTGTCATTTCATAGTACAGATCTTCTATAAAAATAAATAAAAAGGTGCATATTGCTCAGCAGTAGGGAAGAGAAGTTATTAAGGTTTCAAAAAGTGATTTTTTTAGTATATGACTAAATCAGTTTTATGTATACTATTAATGTATATATTTTATATCTGTCCTAGGAGTTTAATATGCATAGCCTATTAGTTACAAAAAAACTGGGAGAACAGTATTTTTTCATCTGAAAATCTATTGTTTGTAACATTGATTGGAAGTAAAACAACGTAGGTACATTATGTATTTTAATCATTTAACGTCGTCAATACATTATCTAAAAATGCTGCTGGTGGAACAATAACTTCTTGGTATCTTGCCCACCCCAAGTACCAAAGAATTGTCATGATATGTGCACAACATCCAACAGTCCGGTTTCCAGCTACACAATTACACACCAGTAACCTAATAAAGCGTTTCTAGGTTGATCTTGACTTGAGGGATGATCATATAAAATATTAGTGTAATACTCACGTCGAGATGTATGTCTCGATTTAATGCGACCTCTTAATAGAACAGGGTGATTACCTCCTATGTGCATTACAAGTTCTTCCGAAAACTCTAGCTCTGGACTTACAACAACAATTAGTGGAGCACTCGCGTGGGACTACGACACTATAAAATATAAACGTACACTTGTTAAGTAAAAACACAAAACCAAAAGAAAACAAATGCCGAGAATTTGCGCGCGCGCAATTGACATCGAAGACTCGAAGAGGGGAAGAACGTGTTTTGACATTTGACGGGGTAACTTGAGTGCTGCCAGCACAAAAGCGAAATAATCTTATCCATAATAATTGCACTTAGATTTTTGTAGTGTTAATTCAATAAAAGATGGTACTATTTATAGATAGAAAAACATAAAAAATAATAGTTGATTACAGTTTGGGTTTTAAATATTTTTCATTTTAGGTCCGCGATGCGTAATAGTTAATGTTTTACCCCGTTTTGATTTTGTTGATTTTGTATGGCAACACTAAGGGTACTTTACGTCAAATAAAACAGAAAAATACTTTTAATTATGATTTATTATTATCTGCTGCTTTAAGCCATAAATAGTTATTCAAAATTCTTGATTTTTTTTTTATTTAAATTAATTACAATACATTTATTTGTGTACACTTTGGGGCACATTTTGTCCATCTCCTTTACTGCTGAAATAATTTATTTATTTAGAAATTTCTTTTATGCCATTTATTTCTTGGCCAAAAAAAGGTCTCACTTTGTTTGCCCACTCTCACTTTGATTGCTCACTCTCATTTTTTTGCCCACTCTCACTTTGTTTGCCCACTCTCACTTTCCTTGGATTTCGACTTCATATGAGATTTTGATTTCAGCTCTATTTTTTAATGTTTGTGGATTTCAGGAGCTACTTCCTCTGGGTTTCGTAGGATAAAAAGCCCCTACTGAAATTAGTAGGTACCTATGCAAAAAAATGCTTTGATGAAGTGGAATTTATACTATAGTATTTTTTTTCCAATAAAAAGTGGTTTTCGTTGCCCCAAAAGGAGGCCGGGTATAAATTGCCCACGCTGCATCTGACGCAAACGAAAAAAAAGTAAAGTAAAACCTCTAGAGCCCTTCTTTTACGTAAAATATGATTTATTACTCGTTTTACTGCCATTATTGTAGGTTGTTAAATCAATTGGATATTTTGTTTCTATGTAATTTATGGACAATGAGTCTAAGAGAAGGCTTAGTCAGAATAAAGGCTCTTGCAAACAGGCGCGACACGCGATAAAATCGCGCGCGACACGAAGGCACCGCAAGTCGCGCAACGAGCGATTCGCATCACGCGTCGCGCCTGTTTGTAGGAGCCTTAATACAAAAACGCTTAACTTTCTTTTCGGTTTTACAGTTTCATGTGTAGGTAATATTTTAAAGTTTTTAATTAATTAATTCCGCATTGAGAAACACTTTCAGATTTACGGGCTTCAAATCAAATCTATGCATGTAATCTTACATCTAATATAAATATTTTTTTTTTAAATTATTATCTATGTATGTATACTAATATATAACTGCGAAAGTGTGTCTGTCTGTTACCTCTTCACGCTTAAACCGCTGATGAAATTTGGTATAGAGATAGTTTGAGTCCCGGGAAAGAACATAGTTTTTATCCCGATATTCCCACGGCATCGACACTTATACGGGTGAAACCGCGGGGCGCTGCTAGTAGACAGTTAAATATTATCTGAAGTATAAAATATGGCGGTTTGACAGCTTTTGTATCTAAGTATACTATACTGTTTTTATTTATAATATTATTATGAAGAGATTTATTAGTTTGTATGTAGTTCGTAATCTTTGGAAGAAGAAAGAAAGAAAATACGTTTATTTGCGGCAAACATAATAAAAAAAAAACTACTGATCCGATTCCGAAACTTCTTTCACTAATAGGAAGCTACAGTAAAGAAAGAAAGAAAGAAAGAAAAAAGAAAATAGTGGCAAACATGACGCATACAAATAAAAAAACACAAACAACAGAAAAACAAAATAACAATTTGGGAGAAAGTATGCGTCACATCTACGCAAAACGGCCAACGCAGTATTGCCGAGTGCCATAAGATACAAAATTTAACGCGGACGAATTCCTGGGAAAAAGCTGGTAGAAAATAACGTCAAACTGTCGTATTTATTCTTTAGACAAAAGTTATCGGAATATTGAAAATTCAGCCCTTAAAGGCTCCTGCAAACAGGCGCGACGCGCGACGCGAATCGTTCGCGACACAAAGGGACCACTCGTTGCGCGACTTGCGGTGCCTTTGTGTCGCGCCTGTTTGAAGGAGCCTTAATATGGAAACCATTCATATTTATGCTCGTGTATAGCTGGATGTGTAAAGTATACAAAACAGCAAAGTGTCGTTGAAAATTGGCCCTATCCTCTATAAAACACGAACCAACCGTTTGGACAGCTATTGTCAGAATTGTATGCTTATCCTAAACTTTAAAGCGATAGTTTTGCACAATGACATGTCCGTTGCGTCATAAACTTGGCAGCTTTCAATGTTTTGCAGAAACAAGCGGTATTGTAAAAGGTGCTATCTACATATATTTTAGTTTTGCACATATTTTAGGGTAGTAGGTATTGAAATGGTTGCGAAATTGCTATTAAATAATTATTCATATAATCGGATGAATGAATGAACCATTTTGTACTTCCAATGGCACGTTCTTAATGTTTTTCATCCTAACTAATATTATAAATGCGAAAGTAAGTTTATTTGTTACCTTTTCACGCCTAAAGAAATATTAAGAAAATGGGACCATATTTTTTAGGGTTCCGTAGTCAACAAGGACCCCTTATAGTTTCGCCATGTCCGTTTGTCCGTCCGTCCGTCGGCAGCTTGGCTCAGAGACTCTTAGTACTACAAAACTATAATTTGGCATGGACTATACATATGAATCACGCCGGCCGCGGCAGTGCTAAAATAAAATCATGAAAAAAAAATTTTAGTGTTAAAATGTTTGTTTTTTTAATGTTTTTTTTAGATTCAGGGATCTGTTTGTAAAATATTAAGCTTTAAAGTGGTAATTTTTGTTAGAGTCAAGTGTCTCCCCCCCTGTCAGCTAAATGGTTGTTTTTGGCTATGTGACAAAATTCACGGTAACAATAATGAAATTAAAATGAGCAAAGTAGGCTTTACAAGTTTACGAGTAATAGTCCACCAACTTACATTTGCAGTTGCAATGTATGGGAGAACATGATTTTCAACTACAATGCTAAGTTTGTTCTTGGGATAAATTCATTCTTAATACGGAACCCTTCATTGTGCGTGGTCTGACACGCACTTGGCAGGTTTTTAATATTTTAAGATCTCTAAGTAGACTCAATGCCCAATGCTGATTTTCCATTCAGCCCTTTTTGTACTGGCTCAATAAATCAACGAGAGAAATGAATTACTGACCACACATTACAATTCAAGCCAGTAAGGGTCGCAAAAAAATCAAAATGTAGGCTTATAATTCTGTGCACATAGTAATTTGATTGTACCCTCGTCATTACAGGTCTATCTCGAACCGATCTGGGGCGACTTTGTTAGCCGAATTTAAGCGCTATTCAGTTCTAAAAGCCACTTCATACAATCAGGGTGCGGAACGGTATTAGGTGCCTATTTTTGGCACCTCATTTGGAGAAGTGTGGGAGCGAATTGTAAGCTACGAATCAATATGTTGAAATATTTCGGGACATCGCCAAGTGGGTTGATTCTACGCGTTACCAGAGGGCTGGCCTATTTTTAGCCCAAAGAATGAGCATTGCCATCCAACGTGGTAATGCTGCCAGCATTTTGGACACTTATCCCATTGACAGAAAGAAAGAAAGAAAATAAATTTATTTAGCACAGACTAAGAGACACACAATACTCCAGTAGTAGTAGACAGCGATGCGGACGAATTTTTTGATGCCCAATGAGCTCCTGCCTTTTTCTTTTTTTATTATATACTCGTATATAATATATGTATATTATAATGTATTCCACTCAACGAATGATCCAAAAGGAGGTGTAGAGTGCGTGAGCTGGGACCTAAGCGATTTCTTCAGAAAGTTGTTCAGGGCGCTTAGGGAGTAAACATACTAAAAGTCCCCGCGTCTAGGAGGTGAGCCGGAGTGGGAGGTTCCCACTTTTGAGTTTTTTGCTAATATCTTTAAAACGGTGCGTTGTAGACAAAAAATATTTCCTACGTAATGAAAGCTAATATAATTTTTTACAACTTATATCTTACACACTTTTTCGAATTCGTACCCATTTTCGAATTACACGTTTCGGAAAAGTGTAAATTTATGAAAAAACAACTTTTATCAAACACCAGCTGTTGCCTGCTACTTCGGCGTTATTTCAGGATAAAAAGTAGCTTATATGTTAATCCAGATGCTAAACTATCTACCTACCAAATTTCATTCAAATCCGTTCATTAGCCGTTGAGCTATCGAAACTTTTATCTATGTACCAGCAGCACACCGCGGTTTCACCCACATAAGTTATTCCGTAGGAATATCGGGATAAAAACTACCCTGTATCCTTTACCGAGACTCGAACTATCTCTATACCAAATTTCATCTAAATCGGTTGAGCGGTTTAAGCGTGAAGAGGTAACAGGCAGACAGACACCAGCGGAGCTTTGTTGAGCATGATGCTTGAAAACTTATTAGAATTTAGAAAAAGTGTATAGGACAATGCTGTTTAGCTGCGTTCTCAGTTGGTGGGAGGGAGCAGATAGCTAATAAATTTTTCTACAACTTTTGTCTATACTTTTTCTAAATGACTACTTCCGTTGACTTAGAATCATGCAAGCAAGATACAGTACCAAGCAGCACACTAAAAAACGACCAAAAACCGTTAATTTGCAGTTTTATTACATTTTTTTTCTTTTTTGCTCTTACAAACTTAAAATTTTTCTATTTAATAGATGGTTCTTTTGTTGATACAAAACGTGCCTCCGACGTCTAATGTTATCACAAAAGCATAGTGTGTTCGAGCCCTTAGTCTGCAAAAATGTCTGGTCGTACTTAAAAGGGTTTTTGTGTTGGCTGTCTATGAATAAAGATATTTGAAAAAATCGCTGTTACCTAAGATTTCTTCGACGATATTGCCATTCATTGTAACCTTTTTTTTTTGTCAGTCGACCGCTTTTCCTTAAGGTTCTTTTTTTCAGCAACGAATCTCTTCAAAGTAAGAGTGAACAGGCTTCTTCTGGGTGAGCTCACTCCATCGTAGACTTTGTCTCTGTCATCTCTGACCTAGACTAGAGTCAAGAGCAAACCCATTTCAAATAAAAAAAAAAAACGAAATAACGTAATTTTTTATTAATGCTGAACTACCATACATTTATTCTGCTGTTAAATATGTATATATTAATAAATATGTACAGACGCCAGCACATCAAGCTACTACAATCTGTCAAATTTCTTTAATAGATTTTCAACTTTATCGCTAATGCATAAGGTTCAAAGTTGATTGGGAAAATTTGACAGTTTCGGGTAGCTTGATGTGCTGGCGTCTGTACACTACAAGAATTCATAGGTGCCCAGTGGTAACGGCCCCAACTTAAGAGTAGGTCGTGGGTTCGAACTCAGGCGGCCGCTTTACCTGTGTAAATAATTTCATCACCACTCTCAAAACGGTGAAGGAAAACTTTGTGAGATATCCTAGAACCAAACAATTCGAAGACATGTGATGTCTACCAATCCGCACTGGGCCGCATGGTGCATTACAGGGGGCCCTAAAAAGGCCACTTTGGCAGAATCATAAAAGGATAACATTATGAATTATAATGGACAGTTAACTGTTAAGTTAATCGTATCAAATCCCATTGGTGAAGGTTTTTTCAGTTATTTTTTTTTGTCTGTGCTAAAATACCAATCAATCCAATCCAAATCCAATCCCAATCTCTTTGATTATACCTACGTAGTGCAGCGAAAAAAAGAAAAACACGGACTGTCTTCGCCATATTATGATTTATAATGTTATCCTTTTATGATTATGCCAAAGTGGGCCCCCAGGCCACTCCCTCTCACCGAGAGGAGGCCTGTGTCCCAGCAGTGGGAACATTATCTTAGGCTGATTATGCATAGTTTATAGGTAGCTGGCGTAAAGAATAATGAGAATAGAGTGTGATAGATGTAAGCTGCATTTTGAGTGAATTTATAGGTTATGTTCGTATTTCTCAGTATTCCCGTTAGACGAAGTATTTATTACTACAGATGTTCTATGTCACGAAGTCCGTTTGGCTATGAATGCCAAGCAATGCATGTATGTTTTTTGTGTTTGGTCAAGCGTGCACATGCACATTGTGATCAACAGAGACTCAACAATGGGTGAAGTAAAACGGTACACATTCGCGGAAATAGCCTCAAGGCTCGTACACACAGGCGCGACGCGACACGCGACACAAAGGCACCGCAAGTCGCGCAACGAGCGGTACCTTTGTGTCGCGCGCGATTCGCGTCGCGCGTCGCGCCATTTTGTAGGAGCCTTCATGCGGCGGCAGCAAGGGGCAGCCGCTGTGGGAGCGCGCTTGTCGGGATACGTCACTACTACAATCAAAGCCGAACGGACTTCATGAAATAGAATATCTGTACCACAGTAATCTAGAGATCATGAGGAACAAATCAACATGCTTCTCTTTAGTAGACGCCACAATTTTTTTTGGGTCTAATCGCCGAACAAAAAAAACTATCTCCTTTATTCTATCAAAAATATCAAAATTTCTACAATCAAAGCAACTAAAGATCTACAAAACATGACCCCTCACCAGACAATGATTGGCTCTCAAAAGATTTACTTCAGTTGTTGGCATTCAAGCAGTGAAAAATATAGGAAAAGTTGCCAGTGTAATAAATTGTTCGGAGTCAAGTTATAAATTACTTGTAGTATGTACCTACACTAGTAGAACAGTTTATTTCTAATATTGGAGCTTCGAATGTAATCCTCTGTTTGAGGTCTTGTAAACGTATATTAAAGTTTTGATTTATATTGTGTTGGTGGTAGAGGCCTTGGCTTTATTTATTTTGAGTGCTTGATTGTATGTACTTCGGCTATTTTGAGAATATAATATTTAGTGAATCTAATATTTTGAGAATCTGATAATGGTGCCAATTCCCTTGTTCACAATCTAAACTAAATGTTAGTTCAGTGCATCTTTTTCTTTCTATTTCATTAAGAAAAGGACAGAAGATAAATTTTAGTTTAGTTCAGTCAAATTAATGAGCGCCTGACATTACTACATACAAGTTTAGACGTGATTAAAAACTTGCCCACTAAAATTACGTCAATTTACGTCAGGCGCTGATTAATTTGACAGGACTGAACTAAAATTTATCTTTTATCCTTTTCTTAATGAAATAGAAAGACAAAGGTGCACTGAACATACATTTAGTTCAGTTTGTGAATAACAGAATCGGCACCATTATGCGAATAAGGAGAGAAAATAGTACTTGTAGCTCGATTTTAAAGGATGTTGTGAAAATATTTTGTTAAGAGATAGTACAGTTAATTACAAACCAGCGTTTATTTTTCAAAAGTTAATTATAAATCTCCAGCAGGCATATTCAAAGATTGTTCGGTGATTTCTTTTTTTTTTCTACTTTATTTAATTAATCCTTCAACAAGAACTGGTTCTTAGCAGCTTTAAACAGAGATAAGTGGAAAGAGAGTAGGGAGGCTTTTGCCCAGCAGTGGGACATCACAGGGTTTTAATAAAAAAAAACTTTTATTTAATTAATTATTTTTTATATTGTAATCGTATAGTAGGTACCGGAATTAAGGGGACTACAGGACCTAAACGCAAAAAACGCAAGTTTTATAATGCCTAAAAGTATGTGATCGACTACAGTAAACAAAGTCAGAAAAATATGATAGGTATTCTTCAGGATATAGGCTAGTTAGATAGTGTGTTAAAAACAAAATACAACTAATTTGATACGATAGAAAAAAAAACATGAATCACTAAAAACTTTCTTTTTACAATAAAAACCATACAATCATTCTGATTTTTTGTCAGATTATTCTACACGAGCCGATGAAAAATATAAATTGTTAATTATTCTACAAGCAACATACTAAAGCACTAGTGTTTTAATTTTTTAGTCCAAACAACAGTTTTTTTGGAAATAGATAATTGCTTCATAATTTGCAATAAATTACTAGCGTTGTGTCATCGCGTTTCTTTTTCTTTTCTATGCAGTCCGACAGTAACCGCGCGTTAGGTCATGTAGTCCCCTTATTTATTATCTGAAGGCTTTAAAATAATTGTTCTGCGCATAATGTATAGTAAACTGCAGCCTGGATCTGTGCCTGGTTCTTGGCAATCAGGCTCGCCCCCTTTCCTTCACTGATATCAGTCAATAATATCCAAGATAAACTTGCCCGGATTTGAAAGAACAACCTCGTGCCTGGGAGTAGAGGTCTTAATCACAGGGCAGGGTATATCAAACATTTTTTTGGATCATTTGGCTTTCATAACATTTAATGTCGCTCATAAACTTTCATTCGCTATTAAGTCTCCTTCAAACAGGCGCGACACGTCATGCGATACAAAGGCACCTCAAGTCGCGCAACGAGCGGTGCCTTTGAGTCGCGCGCGATTCGCGTCGTGCGTCTCGCCTGTTTGTAGAAGCCTTTACTTGTAATCGTTGTCTTTGTTTTACTATCGCGTGACTTTGTCACATTGCTCCCCGTTCCCTTAAGTTCCCTTAATCCTCCATTTCCCCTGGGATCTCGTGTCCGTGTATACTATTCAGTAGATGAGCAAACCCGGGGCCTTTGACCTATGAATAGTGTACTTTGTAAACTGGCCAGTAGTATTTTTATATTAATTTGTATCGGCAATGGATTGGAAAAATCACTTTACCCTAAACATGTTTTGAGAGATCCAGCATGAGGTCTAAAATATCAGCTTATTAATATCATCGACAAGATAGAAGAACGGTATACGCCCACTGGAAAAAAAAATCCTAATCAACCTTCGGTGTAACAAACGACTCTATACAGAATGAATGCATATTACCGGGTGCCGGAACGAATGTGTTTATTTAACTCGAGCTCACGCTTAACAACAGTGTGAACGTTTTAGCTTACCTTATAATGAGCTGTGTAGGTCGTCTCAGTCATAAAGAGGGCACAGAGCTGATGAAAAATATATTGTGAATTACGTAGAAATAATTCAATATGTTTACACATAACGCATTAACTCCGCCTTTTTGCAGTTTTACCTTTTGCATAAAGGCTCCTTCAAACAGGCGCGATACGCGATAAAATTGCGCGCGACACAAAAGTAACCGCAAGTCGCGCAACGAGCGGTGCTTTTGTGTCGCGCCTGTTGGTAGGAGCCTTAAAGCATTAGCTTGTAAATAATAATGTTGGGATAACTTTAATTGTATTTATTTAAATTATAAAAAGAAAGTGTAAAAGAAAAGTGCCATCAATATGATAGATAAAGCCGTGTATTTATATGTAAGCCCTCACATAAAGAAACAACATGTTAACTATTAACATTTTTTCCCTCACTAAAACTTTGTTGTAACAAAAGGACACAAAATGATTGAAGCTACACAGCCGGGTGCCGAAACGAATGTTTTCATCCAACTTGAGCTCGCGCGTGGCAAAAGTGTGAACGTTTTAGCTTGCCTAATAAAATCAGCAGTGGTGGGTGGGGTTTGTCCTAATGAGGGTAAAGAGGCGCTGCCCATTACTGCTGAGTAGTAACAGCCAGTGCTGTTAAAAGATGATTGCTGTTTTTGTTTCGGTGTTCCAAGTAGATGTATGTATGGGGTAGGGAAGGTGCTACAATACGTACCTGTACTGTACGTTGTAATATCTACGTAAAACGCTGGTTGTAGTCTAACTGGTTTATTTGGCATAAAAAAAGCTTTTTCATTATTACCAGCCAGCAATAACTGCAAAAACGTTGTACATCAATCATTCACTCGTAATTGTTATTTATTTTACCTCTGCCAGCAGCAACCTAAAGGTGCACCCTAACTTGGAACATTTACCTGTAATGTAACGTTACAGAGTCGAGCATTACATCAGTGAGGGAGGAGAATCGAGCATTACAGTACGCAATCTGTAATGTTCCAGATTCGAGCATTACATTTGTGAGGGAAAAGAACCGAGCATTACATTGGTGAGCTCAAACTCAAAGCATTTATTTCAATTAAACCTTGTATAGGCACTTTTGAATTGTCATAATTTAAATAGTCCGTCAGTTAGAAGGTTGAAGCTAGTTGCCCATTCCAAAACGTAGATCTCTATGGAGAAGAACGGGTAAGAACCTCCATGGACCCTCTTTTAAATCAAGATATTACAAATCCTGGGTACATTATTATTGTTTCTTCTATATGTGAGAAAAAAGTAAAAAAAAAAACACAAATGAAGAAACATTTCAAAATATATGATTAAAAATAAGCCTTGGCAGTTAAGAGATGACCAGGACCTATTAAAATGCAAGATTAGTATGTTTGCGTACAAGAGCATTCCCTGTTCCTTTACTCTCATAGTTCTTTCGATCAGACTGCAATCAGACACAACCGGAGAGAGATGAGACAGACGCAGGAGCAACGGCTTTATGTGCTTCACGAGGTACGGAGGTTTCACACTGCCAACTCCCAAACTGCGGGCAAAAAAGAAAAAAAAAAACCCTAAAGGAACAATCCAGTTACAGTACCCGGCGATAAATAATGAACATCGACCTTTACCTTTTTTATATTTTATACAAAGAATAAAAATAATTATCAAAAGAAGCAAATCATAATTGTTTTAACAGCTCCTAATAGATACCAGACTGTTTGTATTTCGTGCGACAGAGATAACGCTCTACGAAACCGAAATTAGCCGATTGTCTCTTTCCAAAAGTCGATGTGCAATATTTATCGCCGGGTACTGTACACTTTGCCTGACATGGGCATTGAACCCTGGACCCCACGCTCAGCAGTCGCACTTGTAACCACGAGGCCAACAGGGCAGTTCATAGTTCCTAGTTTCATTAATATACTACTTGCTATATCGTTCTTGAGTGTGCAATATTTTCTTGTTTGTACAGACGCCAGAACATCAACCTACCACAATCTGTCAGATTTTCCCAATCAACTTTGAACCTTATGCTTTAGCGATAAAGTTGAAAATCTATTAAAGAAATCTGACAGATTGTGGTAGGTTGATGTGCTGGCGTCCGTACAAGACAAATGCTAAAACAACCATGCATTAGCTTAATAGTGTTCTTCGAAAAGTAATGAAACATTTATAGGTACAAGAGTACCATTGACTTTCTAAATAATCGTATAAGGTTCAGTGTGTAGGCATATTATAGATAATTATTAGATTGTTGGCTGGGTGACTAAAAATACTAGGCCTTCAGGACCATATACCTTGTTTATACCGACCGTACCGTGTGTTGTGATGTTCGAATAAAACATTAGATAATTATAGTGTTGTGAAGTTATGTTGTAAAGTGGCTCTTTTTACCCTTTTAAAGCCATTTTCATAGTCTTCTTCTTATGTTTTTGTCGATGGTACTCTTTTTTATTGCGCCCCCGGTCTGCTCCTTGATATGCATGTTGATTGCGGCATCAGTGGCATTATTTGAAACATCCGAGGTGGATGCTAATATTTCCAGTTTTGGTGTGTTTTAGTAAAGATGAATTATTCTGTCCTGCGCCGAAGAAGTAAGTATGGGAATGTGGCACGCGACATAGATTCTGTCTATATCCACATAGTCAATGAAAACACACATTGATGAGACCAAAAAAGTAGCATAGTCATAAAAAAAAAATATTCCCTCAGAGTTATATTTTACCAGGAACAGTTAGACGTAGATTTAAAAAAAAACTGACCAGTGGGCCTAAAAAAGCTACTATGGCAGAATCATAAAAGGATAACATTATGAATCATAATATAGCGAAGACAGTCCGTGCTTTTCTTTTTTTCGCTGCACTACGTAGTATAATCAAATAGATTGGGATTGGATTTGGATTGGATTGATTGTAATTTAAGCACAGACAAAAAAAAATTGAAAAATCCTTCACCAATGGGATTTGATACGATTAACTGTCCATTATGATTCATAATGTTATCCTTTTATGATTCTGCCAAAGTGGCCTTTTTAGGCCCCCTGATTCTGCCTAATCCATATCTAACACTCCAAGTCATAAAATCGCTACCGCCTACCGCCATCGCTTATCACTCACCCCACCCCCAAATACATTCAAGAAGGGCAAACGTTTCATGGTTAAAATATGAATATTGATTCTGTAAGTAATGTCCCGTTTTCAACCGCTCTTTACGTCAATACCACGAACTGGCACGGATTCGAACCTTGTACACTCCACCGCACTTCCAACGTAACAATTTGACTTAAAGAGCGCCTTTATGTCGTATATGTATCCCACTGTTTGTCATGTAAGTGTAACTACTCGATGTGGCTGACTGTACTCAGTGGTAGACTTAAAAATAGGTTGGCAAACATCGGTAGGTACTAAAATATAAAAGGCCGATACGTACAACCTATGTATATATTATTGATTTATTCCAGTCTATGTACTTACTAATTTAATTCCGGATTAGATTTTTTTGGTAAACTTATAATATTGAACATAAGATTGGGTATTTTAGTTAAAGGTTCCATTTTCTTTTCTTTCATAAAAATTGTCTATGTCTATGGGTTTTTGTCGATATTTTATTAGGCTGTTTCATTTCACAAACACTTCCCCCTTACTAATAAACGTATTATATCAGATTAATAGTTACACACCGATTTCTCTCTTTCAGTCGTCAGTGATTTGAATTTCGAAAGAAGAAGACAAAGAGTTGTGTAACTATACAGACGCTATACAATAGCGCAGGTAGCAGGTAGCAGTAATCTGCTACCTTAGTAGGTAAGTAGGTACCTACTATGTTATATCAACGTGCTGTAAGATAGACATTTGGGTCTCCGTTACAATGAAAACAATAATTTCTTACTACAGCACATTATAGCGATTTAATGAATTTAATTAAATTTATTATACAGTAAGAAGAAATGTTTGTAAAACAATAAAAGACAAAACATTAAAGGGCACCCACCTTTCACCCCCCTTAAGGGGTTCAGGGGATCAGACCGGAATAAATCGAACATACTATTTACTGAAAAAAAAGAAAACCGAAAACCGGTTTGAACGATATAACCAAATGATTAAAACAGTGTTAATTTTGTGACCTTTTAGCTACTTAAAACGTTAAAGTTTATTGTCATGACGGTAACATTTTGCATCAAACTTTAACTGTTTTCTGTTCTTTGTCACGGAGATGTACAATCATCCACGAATCAACCTCTGTAAGAGTAGCTTAACCTAATCGAGCGACCCGTGCGGCTCTTATAAGTTATAACTGAAGACGTGTGAAGGTAAATAACTTATCAAAACAAGCTCTGCCTAAAACGGATTCAACAGATTTTAATACTGTATTATTGAAAAACTAGAGTACAGTCCCCCGATTCCCCCAAGCCTCGGGGGAACTCGTCCAATTATCTCCTGTAACAACTCCTGAGGAGTAGAAACGTTCCCTTTGATTTTATATTGCCTATACTAACATTGGTATTGCGAACCGTTCATTTTCTGAAAGGAATACGTTACTTTGAGTAATTTTATATTTATGTGAGACTAGCAGCGGCCCGCGGTTTTACCCGCATAAGTGTCGGTTCCGTGGGAACATCGGGATAAAAAGTATCCTGTATTAATCCTAGCAAAAACAAACTCACATCACTTAAGTTTTCACGGTGAGATTTTTACAGAATCGACCGGCTGTAATGCCAAATCAGCAGACAACATTCTTCAGCGCACCAATTCTTCTTCACTCTTCAAACAAACTATATAACTAATGTCTGAGAAGTGTATTACTATAAAGTTTTATTTCTCGCCATATAAAAATGTTTTACGACTCATTTTATTGCGTCCGATGCAGTCTGTGTGTAGAGAGAATTAAAATCGACATGAGATTGCTGAAATCGTAATGGTCAAGAGTTTATGGAAGAAGATTTCAGTAAAATTGAGCTTGGACACTTTTCCAAAGATTTGTCGTTTTCACTGAGTTAGATTGTTAACTGACCGTTACTTCGTTTACTATCAGACACTTTATTTTGTTCAAACACTCTTGTCTCTGGAACTGCCGGTCGAATTTGAAAAGTTACATTTGCATTGAATAGCCCAATTCTTGAGGACAGTTATAGGTTATTATGCTGCGACTCTTGGGGGCCGAACAAAAAGAAAAAAAAACTCAGAAAGAACGCTAAACGAAACCGAAATGGTAGCGCGGGCGGGGGATAATTTCACGCGGACGAAGTCGCGTGAAATTATCATATGAAAATACCTCGTTCCGCGGTAATTTCGAGATAGCGGGGCAGGCTGACCAAAGGTGAATTGAAATAAATGGCTTGAGTTTGAAAGTGCATCCGAAAAAAATAAACATCATCAATTGTGAATACTCTGTTACGGACGTTGACTCTTTTAAAGATTGATTCTCTTGATTCTCTCGTTGATTCTCTTTTGTTGATTTTTTTTTGTTTTATATATTTATTTACTTACTCACTTATAAATATTTTTATAAAAAAAAACTTAAGAAAAACATTAAAAAATAGTAGACTACCGGTATCGGAAGCGGGGTCTCAGCTACCGGTGGTTGTGTCCAGCGCATGAGATGGACTCAGTCTTATTTTTTTTTCAGGATGTGGAATCATCGAATGATGTGTTATTGTTCTCTTCACAAAGAGAAATTTAATTAAATTTAATTCCCTCCAAATTTCATGGCTCTAGGATCAGTGATTTAGGCTGTGCGTTGATATATCAGTCAGTCAGGACTTTGAATTTTATACATATATTATATACATTTGAAATAAATACTTTGAGTTTGACCTTGACACTACAGAAAACTTTTAACTAAAATCAATGAAAACACAAATTACTTTCCAATCGAAAAGTTAAATAATTTAGTTATCATCATGATTGGAGTCGTACAATTCAAACTGACAAGATTGATACACTAACTGATTTTCACGTAAACTTGTTAAGGCATGGTTCACACTATTTTTTTTAGCTTCTGAAGGAGTCAAACAATTTCGCCGACCATTACATAACACTCAATTAAAATATAAGTGTTTTAATTTCTGGATTGAACAACGTTTGGAATATTAATAGATAGGGTAAAAACCAACTTGATATCAAAGTTACCACACCTGACAGTTTTCCTGTTTTTCGATACATTTTTAACCATTAGTGCAAAAGTTTAAATTAACAACTACTATGTCCGGTCGATTCTGTAAAAATCTCACCGTGAAAACTTAGGTGAAGTGAGTTTGTTTTTGGTAGGAATTGACACTACTGACAGCTCACTCCACGCTCACTTCACCTAAGTTTTCACGGTGAGATTTTTACAGAATAGCACCGCTGGTTTGCAATGAACCGGACTTTAATTTCAAATCGTTAATAGTTAAGTATACTTAGTCGGAAGAGTTTAGTACTGCGATAAAACTTCCGTGGACGAAATCGTTTACAAAAAGCTATTCACGAGAGCTCTTTATAACATGACTAGCTTCGCCCCGCGGTTTCACCCGCGTAAATGTCGATCCCGTGGGAATATCGGGAAAAAAATTGCATATATGTTAATCCAGAGTGTCAGTTACCTCCATACAAAATTTCATCAAAATTGGTCTAGCCGTTTGAGCGTGAAGAAGTAGCAAACATATAAACACACACACTCACAAACTGTCGCCTTTATAATATTAGTGTGATAAAGTTTTCAACATTTCTTCTGCAACGTTT
This sequence comes from Luperina testacea, assembly GCA_927399505.1. Classification (NCBI taxonomy): domain Eukaryota; kingdom Metazoa; phylum Arthropoda; class Insecta; order Lepidoptera; family Noctuidae; genus Luperina; species Luperina testacea. The sequence goes on along the minus strand of OV656770.1, from coordinate 16,288,288 downwards.
AAAATCAAATAGATGGTATCTACATCCAAATGGTGTCTTCATAACTACAGTCACAAAAAAATGGAACTAGCAACTTTCCAATGAAACTTTCATATGAGATCTAAAACTTGGAAGTCCTCAGTGTGTACGACTGCTAACATCTTATAGACAACGCGTAGGATACAAAATAGAAAAAGTTTAGATTATTTCCACGATTGGCTATGTGCGCCATTCGATTCGATAATCACTTCTGATACACAACACTTTATATATTTTTTATGTAACTTAGATATTAGTTCTGATATATGAAAGTATGATCTTTAATTCTTTTTAGGGTTCCGTAGTCAACTAGGAACCCTTATAGTTTCGCCATGTCTGTCCGTCCGTCCGTCCGTCCTCGCTTAATCTCTGTGACCGTTAGCACTAGAAAGCTGAAATTTGGTACCGATATGTATATCAATCACGCCGACAAAGTGGTAAAATAAAAATTGGAAAAAATGTTTTATTAGGGTAGCCCCCCTATATGTAAAGTGGGAAGTGATTTTTTTTTTAATTTTAACCCTAACGTGTGATATATTGTTGGAAAGGTATTTAAAAATGAATATGGGTTTACTAAATCATTTTTGATAATGTCAATAATTTCGGAAATAATCGCTCCAAAAGTAAAAAACAATGTGTCCCCCCCCCTCTAACTTTTGAACCATAAGTTTAGAAAATATGAAAAAAATCTGAAAGTAGAGCTTTATAAGGACTTTCTAGGAAAATTATTTTGAACTTGATGGAAACAACAGTTTTTGTACAAAAAAGACAAAAAGTTGTACAAAATAATTTCTGGACTAAGTTTGTAGTATAATGTTTTATTTTTCTTTTTTATGTCTTTAGCACTTCTAACCTTTACTTAAAATATGGACAATGGTGTGATTGCCATTACAACTGTCACAAATCTGAATTATTATCTTGACACAAAAGCTAATAAAGGCTTTTTGAAACGACTGGTTAACATAACATGACATACGTACGACGTAATCGTTATTATTTGACGTATGTCAAGGACATCATTTTGTAATTATAATAACGCTTTTTTTGGTTTGACGATAGTTAGCGCCATTTTTGACGTATACGCGTGCGTCAAGTTGACGTGAAACAACCCGCCCTAATAGAGTTGAAATCAGAACTATTGCCATAGAGAAAAATATAATAGAATAAACTTACCTACGTAGAAATAAACAAGTGAAATTACGTAGTTAGCACCCGAATATTCAAAAGAGACTTAACATTCAGCGTGATCGAGTTCTATTATGAAACCCGGTAAGACGTGCCTGGATGAATATTCAAAGACAACTCAATTTTAGAGACGTCTTTGAAAATTCGGTCGTACCTTAACTACCGTGATTAAAGCCACAGATATAGATAGACCTAGATAACGTAAGTATCACGATCTGTATGAAAACCAAGCGTGCCATTTTTTGACTATGTATTATGACGTCACAAGCACTATTTAGTGATGGGAAAATCAAATCGATTCAAAGACGCCGCCGCGTGCGGCGCGGCACCCGTCTCGCCCCACCATGTATCTATCAGATAATTAATTTATATGTCATGGTTTTATTTTTAATTCTTTTACCTATTGTGGTATAGTAATTTTATTTTAGGTGCATCGTCTTCACATATTATTATTATATAATTAATGTATACAAAATATTTAAAAAAAGTAACGGTGGAATTTCTTGCCCATTCTACTCCATACGAAAACTACGTTTTGGAATGGGCGACTAGAATCAATTCTATTTGTTGTCATTTCTGACGTTCAAAAGTGCCTTCTATGTGCCTATTTGAAATAAATGCTTTGACTTTGACTATTAGTATGGACGATTAAAGTTAGGTGACGTTCAAATGCCAAAAATGTATGGTTTTCTTAGCAACGTTTATTATGAACTAGCTGCCCGACGATCTTCGTACCGTCTCAGAATCTATAAGAACGAATGTATGAGAAAATTAATTATATATCTTCACAATTTTTTTTTTCGTGAATTTTTTCCACGTTTTTAAAGTTATTCTGCTATTCGGGGTGGATACAAATCCAACAAATCAAATATCAAAAAAATCGGTCCGGCCGTTCTTTAGTTATAAATGATGTAACTAACCCGACTTTGTTTTATTTGTTTACTAGCTTCTGCCCGCGGCTTCGCCCGCGAGGTATGTCGATAAAAACTATCTAACTGATTTGAATTTTTGATCCACGAAGAAATAAATTGACAGTCCTATACTTACTTATAAAGGATTGAAAATAACTCGATTAATCCGTGCCACGAGATACTTCTCAGCCAAACATAATAAAACAACGAGACACGCTCTGTAGCCTCTCAAATATTGTCAATCGTAAAACCCTTTGATCAAAAGGGCTCAACTCGATTTGACGGCGTATGTGCGATAATATAATTTTTATGTGACGCCTCCGCCTGCCCTACTGAATGAAACCCATATGAAACATTCAGAGGTACTTCCACGGAAGATTAGCTGTAGGTTTTATAGTTTCAACGAGGGTTTGAATCGTACTTTATCACAATTCACAATTTTTTACAATCATACGGTGACATATACACCAACCCGCAAAGGACCCGCGTGGTGGAATATGACCCACGCCTTCTCACATGGAGGAGGCCTGTAACCCAGCAGTGGGAACGTTGTAGGCTGATTATGTTTTATTCTTTAATACTAAAAAAATAAACTTTGATATTATATAAACCTTTCCCAAACCTTGTTTTCCACAAGTCTATAAAAATCCATATCCTTTATCAAAGACACAAATTGAACACTGTATATTATTTTGACACAAAATCCAATTACGACCAGAACGGACGATCCAGTTGCGACCTAAACCCAAAACAAAGTAAAATCGCTTTTTTCAGCAGCTCTAATTGCCAAAAACAATCAATCTATCCAGACAGATTACAACACAAAAATAAACAGATATCGAATGTTGTTCGTAGATAACAGTTCAGGGATTTGTTAGATTCAAAAGTTTTTTTATTGGAAATATCAATTTACTTTCGTAGTGAACATAGATCGAAGTTGGAGCTGAGAAATGTTTTTAGATTGAAAAGTTGATGTCTGAGGAATGAAATGGGACACTGTCTGACGTGATTGAGTGATAATTTCGAGAAAAATTTATGTTTTGATCTTGTATTTTTGTTTGTGGTTAATAATTGAAGCTGCTAGCTTTCCGTTCACATTATAAACTACAACCTCTTAAGAGGTTGTTAATGTTTTACCAATAAATGTTTTTCTAATAATAATGTATGCGTGGCGCTACAATGGTGACATTAATTTAACACACGTGTAGGGCTAGTGCCCTTTAATCATATTAATTTTAGTAGGTTAAAATAACTCGTAAATTCAAAAAAAAATTTTTTCAAACAAACTAAATGATAAAAATGTAACTAAAATTGGGATCATCCTTGCAAAAAATCATTCATGAAATTACTTACCTACGTTACGCTGGCTTCACGCGCTGGCAACCGCGCAACGAGTTTTGTACCTACTCGTGATTGGTCCGATTCTTTGGCGGCGTATATCAAAGAAACCGAGCAGCGGCGAGCGGGGCAAGTGATACCTACAGCGGAAGTGCTTAGTCAAACACTTATCATATCACCCTCTCTTGTTACTAATATTAGTTATAACTGTCATCACTAATAATCACTGCTTTTATTTGTCTTTATTTTTAAATTTTCTTATTTTCAATGAGACCACCGCGTTGGCGGATGCAAAGAGCTAAACGGCGTTTCATGTTTTCCCGCACATTTGAAAATAAATTGTCACTTAAAACCATTTCCCTCAATTTCTCAAACGCATTTATTATTCGATGGCATTGTCTGTCAGGGCATTGTCTTGAACCGCCATATCTCTCGCGTTATGTCCTTATGGCAAGAGCGGCATTTTGACGACATTCTCCGTAAATTAGGATCATGTCCGCATATTCAGCTGCTGTGTAGTTCGGATGTGTATTTGCCATCACGATCACAAGTTTACACAAGCACTAATAACACAAATAAAAGCGTCCGTATCGCAAGAGATGTCAACGTACCTACTAAATTAGAAAACGAAAACAAAACAAAGCGTCTTTATCGCAGTACCATAATCTAATTACTCATTAGTTCATTACACAAAAATAAATAAATAAAACAATAGGTAAGCGTCTTTTTCGCGGAAACATTCACAAAATTAGTCGACGTAATTATGTGCACTACTGTGAAGAAGTGTGTCAAGGGCACGAGTTAGGCTAGCACTAGAAATGCAAAAAAAAAGAATTGGATTTCGCTGCGACGCGGCGGGGTGGGGAGGGCACACGTCGCCTGCGCCGCCCGCTCGCCGACAAAGGGATATCACGTTGCTTTAAGGCCTGTATTAATGCCGATAACCTTGAGCATTTGGGCGGAGCTAACGACCCCTTCTCCGCGCCACTCCGCTACCCGCATGCGACAGAAAATGTGCGGTTGTGTGCGCCGCCACCACGGTTTGCCTCGCCTAGTCTCGTCACAGAGTATCGAAATCACAGAAGGTCAAGTCATCGTGAAAGTTAAATAATTATGTGTACCACATATACAGGGTGTCCCAGAACTCAACGTCAAGCCGAAACGGGGTGACAGGATTAATCATAACCATCACGAGAAAAATATAAAAAAAAATCTATCCCATGCAGTTTGAAAATTATGGGCATTTTAAGAAAAACCTAGAAATTTGATCAAACTGTACCATTTTTCGGTTATTGTGGTTATTCTTTTTTATTTTTGTTCAATTAAACTTTGGAAACGTAATCCTAAATAACATTTCTAGTATCCCAATAAAAAATAATGACACGATTGCCTCAAGTTTCCGAGAATTGAGACTATTCGTTAAACTACGAATTTAAAATTTTCAAGATTCGTCGACTTTGATTGGCCCTCCTTTAAAAAAAATGTACTAGAGTGCCTTGGCAAGTGGCATTAAAAGTTGGCGCATTTAATCAGAATTCTAAAATGGTACAGCACGCTTCATAGAAACTATTACCCCTTGGTAATGACATCGAACCTATTTAAGTTTTTTGAAATGTATCGTAAGTGGCATGTTGGTCTAGTGGTTAACACTGCGGCTTAACAATACGATGGTCTCGAGTTCAATCCGCGGTTGAGAAGATTTTTTTTATTTTATTAATTTACCTTTATTATTATTTTTTAGTTTCTTTAGTAGTTAGTTTTGTTTTTTTCGTTAATTATTATTAAAAAATCAAATGGAGGTTTGTAATAAAAGCTTAGCATTTTGCATAAACAATATTCATTTATTTCTTTAATTACATTTCTAGGACTTCATGGAATCCACTTCCTGGTTGAATATACAGATTTCTATCTGTGTTAAATTGGGGTTATTATACTTAGAATATTAACTAAACACAAAATAGATACCCTAGTTTGGTTTAGATAACGGTTCGTTTATAGATATTTCTAGAAACTGTGAATTACAGAGGAAGAACCAACATGCTAAACTATAACAGTATAGCAATATACATCTTTCTCTTTTATCACATTTTCTGATAACCCTTATTTAACACAACATTAGAAAAATATGTGAGGTCAGATGGTGCATCGTTAACACATTACAAGACTACTTGTAAACAAGAACTGGATTGATAATAATAAAGGTTGTTTATTTTTGATTGACTACGAGATAATGATCCCACTGATAATGGAATGATATTGGGAATGATTAACACTTGACACTTGCTCATATAAATGTTCCAATGCATTTTTATCAAATAAGTTACACAGTCAATCTGCTGAGTTGCCTATTCATAACGGATAGGATGGCCGTCACTGTCTAACACTTCTTGAAGTCAGCATTTGAACGCGTAGTTTTGAAGGGTGCCACTGAGTGAACTTTCACAATACATATTACGTTGTCGCTTCGATTCATTAGTGTAAGCAATCGGGCGAGGGCCTTGGTGATCACATTTCATATCACCCGTCGCTTGATACCTTTGTATCCATCTACGAACTGTTTTTCTCTGTAATGAAAATAATAATATTAGAAATACATAAAAAAAATCCAACTTGTAAGTAATAATGCAACATGATTGCAACAATAAATAGGTATGTGTAAGAATAACGTAAATCTTACCGTTATGCTTATATCTCGTGCTATTTTCTTTATGTTTTGTTCCTTTTCCCACAGAACTACAATTTTAGCCTTTAATAAAGTTTTTAATCGAACCATACCATCGATTAATAGAATCAACTGGTAAAAAACTTAATAAATTGGATAATATTACGATGAAGATAATTACACACAAGCGAATCGGCACGAAAATGAAACCATTTGAAAAGTAAAAATACCCTCAATCAGTTTAGTAAATAAGGCGAAGAATAGTATACTAAATTCAACCTTAACTCGCAGTTCATACAGCAGTTAAGTTTCTGAAGTAAGATGAGGGTAGTGCAACAATCGGAATCAACACATTCTATTCAACCAAACAAGAAATCTATGCTAATTTCAACCTTATGTTTTAGTTAATAGAGGAGTTGCGTATTGCATTTTTTAAAACAAGTCGGTAAGGTGCTAGTATTAAATATAAGACGGAAGTTGAAATTTAAACCTTAATATCTAGAAGATTAGACCGTTAATAACCTTGTTCGATAAAAGGAGTAATGCTATTCGAATTTTCGTTAAGATTGCTAACTGAGCCAATAGCCTAGTGGTATAAGGCACGGTCTAGATGATCTCGCGATGTGGGTTCGTATCTTAGTCGCACGCAGTGTCTTTTTGTAAGTTATTCTTGGTATCTATACGGTTCGGCCAGAAGGAAGCCGATAAAATACCATATAAATTATTAAAAACATTGCAAATAATATTTGAGGCGGATCGGTGGGTGCACGAGATGGGTGCGGCGGCGGAGCCCGGGGGAGGGAGCTGCTCAAGGCTCACGTGACACGCGGGCCCGAGCGTGCTCGGGCGATAATCTTTAAGTCTTGGTGGGGTACTATTTCTCTGAAACTGACTGTACAATACTTGTTAGTTCCATACAATAAAAAAGAGTAAAAAAATTAAAAAAAAATTGAGGCTGATGGTAAACAATTTGAACATTTATTGTAATAAAAAACGTTATTTCTCTATCTGACTTTTATTCCAACAAACCTAAATTAAACTAGATCAAGATTTTTCATTATTTTACTAACTTTTTTTCACTTTTTTCACTTTAATAAAAGTGGCGTCACTATCTGTCTCGCTCACTCATGGCAAACATACCCACTATCCATCTCTCTCATCATTTTGCCTTAAAATTAAGAACCTACCTAGAGCTTGTGCGAATCAAAAACATTTTAACTGAGATAGCAAAAATCGGGTTACTTGAGGTTTTAATTTTTTTACTCTTTTTTATTGTATGGAACTAACAAGTATTGTACCATTTTAGAATTCTGATTAAATGCGGCAACTTTTAATGCCACTTGCCAAGGCACTCTAGTACATTTTTTTTAAAGGAGGGCCTATCAAAGTCGACGAATCTTGAAAATTTTAAATTCGTAGTTTAACGAATAGTCTCAATTCTCGGAAACTTGAGGCAATTGTGTCATTATTTTTTATTGGGATTCTAGAAATGTTATTTAGGATTACGTTTCCAAAGTTCAAATGAACAAAAATAAAAAAGAATAACCACAATAACCGAAAAATGTTACAGTTTGATCAAAATTCTAGGTTTTTCTTAAAATGCCCATAATTTTCAAACTGCATGGGATAGATTTTTTTTCAGATTTTTCTCGTGATGGTTATGATCAATCCTGTCACCCTGATTCGGCTTGACGTTGAGTTCTGGGACACCCTGTATTTACAATGGTCCAGTTTTGGTTTTATTTAGGTATTATCTATTGATATGGATGTACTTTTCAGGCTATGGTTACGAATAAAATTGTTAAAAGCTTTCGAGGCCGTGAGTAGAAGCTATACCCTTAATATAAATCAGCCTGGCTTGCCATGTGGTAAACAACTTAATGTATCTTTTTAACTAAAATTAATGGCTAAATGTGCTGCTAAGCGCAAAACTCAAGAATGGCTGGACCACTTCGGTTTTTTTAAAAATATTCGTTCGTAATTCGTCTTAGGAAGGTTTCTATGAAGAGAAGAAGGGTAGGTAGGCATGTACGTAGATAGGTAGGTAGGTAGGTATGTAGGGTAGGTAGGTAGGTAGGGTAGGTAGGTAGTTAGGGTAAGGCAGATAGGAAGGTAGGGTAGATAGGTAGGCAGGTAGGGTAGGTAGGTAGGTAGGTATAGGTAGTATAATTATCACTAGTGTATGTCATATTATTTGTTATATTTTTTATAAACAAATATATTATAACTAAAATTCAGCTGAATAATCTTCAAGTTCTTCGACAGACCTTACAAGATGCTTGTGAGTCACCATGTCATCCAATAGAGACCGTAGTTTTTGAATGCCCAAATCATCTTGTTCTTAAATGAATGCAGTTATACATATATTTACAAGTAAAACAAAAATATAGGTTCATAATTTGTAAAAAAAAAAATACATTCACATCCAAATCAACAGAATCACCTTCAACTTCTCTGGTAGAACTAATTGATTCACTACGTATAGGTAATGATTTTTTTATTTGATTTAATTAGTTGAATAATATTATTGACCCACTTTAGCCCACATGGATCTAGTAATGATAAGTGATAATTATAATAAAAAACATGACTACCAATTTGTTTTTCTAATTTTATGTAGTCTGTGCCACCCGCGGTCTGCGATTGGCTGATTTAAATGATTGATTGATGTCACCCGCGACGATAGAAGTCGAGTAAAAAGTATTCGACTTTCGATCTGCCATAGAGAGATTTGATCCTTATGATTGACCCTATCGATTGATGCCATAAAAGTACAGGGTATTATTTTTTCGGATTTTAGCCGGTTCGATTCCCGAGAGCGGCAAGCGAATTTTCGAAAATCTTTGAATGCAGATTTGTTTTTTTTTTTAATGAAAGGATTTTCCTTTGAGTAAAATTTGCTATCTCCAGTGTTTAGAGTACTTGCCCTCTAGGTGAGGTTAAAAAAATCCAGCCTGTATATACATATATACTATTGAACTACTACTTCTACTACTTTTTACTATTGTATGACATTATTATTTTTAATTCCTTATTTTGTTGACTGATCTGTATTTACGATAATTTTATTTTCAATGACATTGTACAGACGCCAGCTGCACATCAAGTTACTACAGTCTGTCAGATTTCTTTAATAGATTTTCAACTTTATCACTAAAGCATAAGGTTCAAAGTTGATTGCGAAAATTTTACAGTTTCGGGTAGGTTGATGTGCTTGGCGTCCGTACTTTATTGAATAGTGAAATTAACAGTTAACATTCTTGTTTTATATTTGCACACCTTATATGGTTATTAACAGTGTACCATTTGACCTTTTTTAACATCCACTGAACCTGTTTTATGCAAATAAATGATTTGATTTTTTTATTTGAAAATAATTACGCCGGTAATCAATAAATTGACAAATTATTAGCAAGTACGTAACCTATAATCATAATTAATACCTACTTTAGGAGCATTTTCAGTTTTGTGTCACAATATGTCACAAATAATCGCAACGCATCAGAATAATAGACTTTACTTAGGCACCGAAAAGTAAAATTTATAATATTGGCTGAATCATTTCGTGGACGTGGACCTTCTGTGATCATTCACTACTAGTACTTACAACTTTCGTTTGAATGAGGTAGGTATTTTATAAACAGTACCTATGTACACAGAGTAATGGACAGCGCATAAGTTTCATAAAACCCCGCTTGGGTAGGTACACTTTTTGTTTTTGCAGTAATATTTTACGATTTTATTTCGTAGTGCGGAGTTCTCCCAACGCGACATACGTCCACCTAGCAACACGATGCGCCCCGCACTAAATTTATGGACGAGGGCGGGGGTGATGTAGACGCAGTCCTTTATCAGAGGCCTTTTTAATTTATTATCATAAAAATAATACATATTTTAAAAAAGTAACAAAACCAAATTATTCTCCTTTGTATTGCAAAGATGTAGATATATTTTTTTACACTCTTTTGATAAAAAATGAAGGAGTAAAACGGTTTCATCTCAATGATTTGGAGGTGATTTGGTGATTTTTTTTTAAATTATGTGGTATCGGTAGAAAAATTATGGCTAAACCAAATTACGTATTATATCATGAAGATTACTAAGGATTTTTTTCAGATGTAATTTCTCTGTAAATGCCGACAAAAAATGGCTTCATCTGCATGCCTTTTTCAAGCTTTTTTCGAGAGAGCAGCCTTAAAGTATTGTTTATTTATTTTAATTTCATTGATGCGATGTTATGATCCGTGACCTCGGCAAATGACCGCTGCGCGACAGTTCTTTAAGTACAGGTTGCTCCAAAATGCTATTTTAGAAAACTTTAAATAAATCCGCAAATACTAACGTTTAATGGAAACATAATTTCTTCATGAAACGAAAATGTGAAAACGTATAGGTGTGTTAAATTAATGTCACCATTGTAGCGCCACGCTGTATATGTGCAGGCATTTTCCCAGCTTTGGGACAATAAGCGGGCGGAAGCCAAAACTATCCTTTGTCATTCCCCGGGATGCAATCTATCTGTCTGCCAAATTTTATCGAAATCCGTTCAGTGGTCTAAACCACTGAACGGATTTCGATAAAATCTGTCTGTATGTTACCTTTTCACACCTAAGTGTAAAAAGGTAAAATACAGACAGACAGAGTTACTTTCTAATTTATAATATTAGTATGGATGTAAGAACACGTACATAGTTTGGTACCTAGATTGTATGATCTAACCAAGATTATGTCTGGACTTTAAAAGAGACTGTGACCTCTGAGTTTGTTTAGGCCTTTCTTCTCAGATTAGTCAGATATGAAACGCCGACCTCATCAACATAGTTTTAAAAATATGATTGACGTGTAAAAGTGTTTGTACAAACCTACAGAAAATGAATCATTTAAATCATTTAAAGATATTAGATTATCGTCATTGCGCATGCAAAAGTCGCTATGTGTTTTTAGTGAACTTATTTGAGGTATATTAATTATAACACTTAGCCTGTTTATACGGAACTTTGGGTGTATGAATATCATATAGCTACATTCCGTAACTCTTTAAATATTGCACTTTATCACATACCCTTTTTTACAGTATGTGTGTATTGAAATAACGATTAAAACAGCATAAAGAACCGAAAATAACTAAATAACACATAGCGACTTTTGCACGCGCAACGACGCGTTATCTAGCTATCGAGTTAAGGCTCCTTCAAACAGGCGCGACAAGACACGCGACACAAAGGCACCGCAAGTCGCGCAACGAGCGGTGCCTTTCTGTCGCGCGCGATTCGCGTCGCGCGTCGCGCCTGTTTGCAGGAGCCTTTACTAAGTAAGGCAAGATAACAAAGTTAAGCTAGATTCTAGACACGAATGGAAATAACACACAGGTGTTTCAGGGTTGGTTCGGTTAAATATTCAATTTTGGCAGAAATTGTTTTCTATATTAAATTCTGCACAAAATTTATTAGTTTACGGCTCGTATATTGTAAAAGGAAATTATAAAAAGAGCAGTTGTGGACCAGTGGTAACACCGTGACTTACGAGTTGTATGTCGCAGGTTCGAACCCAGATAGGTGCTGTACTTTGGTTATATTGTTTTATCAACAATGTATTCAAAACGGTGAAGGAAAACATCGTGAGGAAACCGGCATGTTCTAGAACCAAAAATTCGGAGACATGTGGCCCGCGTGGTGGATTATGGCCCCTTCCCTCTCACCGAAAGGAGGGCTATGTCCCAGCAGTGGGAACATTATAGGCTGATTATGTTATATATATTATGTTATATATGTAAGGGCTGTTTTACCAAAGTCAGATAACTTTTATCCGTGGAATAAAATTGACTTCTGACAGGTCTGATATGAAAAAACTCATAAATTCAAAATTTATTCTCATTATAAGACTTATTTTTCATTTCATTTTTATAACTTTTTCAATAGTGCTAGTCACTCTGAAATCAACTTAATTACCATTACAATAAAGTTGATATTTGTTTAACTTGAAATAACGTCAATTCGAAATATAAATTTGAATAGACTTTCCATGCATAAAATCACGCCTTCTTCCCATGGGGTTAAACAGACGCTACAGAACGCCCCCTGCTACGATACTTACATACCCCTTTTGCCTCGTTTACGTTCATATATCTAAAGGCCCTAGGGAAGACTGGTTGTCAAACTTCTGATTACCCGTAACGACTTTCAAAGATCTACGAGTGACAACCGGGTCCATCGTCTCAACGTGCTTTCGGCACGGAGTGATCTCGTTATTATTATTATTTATTTATTTCAATCAACTTAGGATCATAGTGTACATACAATTTAAATCAACAACACAATTAAAATAAACATCACAATTAAAATTAGATCAAAAATGCAATGGATGGTCACCCATTCAAGAACCCTAAAGAGAGATCTAAACTATGCTTACAGTGGTCTGTAAGCATAGTTTAGATCTACCCGTGTGGCTGTTATAAAGAGGGCTAGCTTTTATATTATATTTGAATGACCAGAAGGACAATTCCCGTAATGAAAAACGGCCAGAATCTAGTCGCAATATCATCTCAGCGACAATCAATGACAAAAACTTGTCAAAAATGTAGGGAAATTAGAGGTATTTTTGGCAAATTGAAACTGAGATCAGACTACGAGTACGGACGGACTACGGTAAAATTACGAGAATTACGCCTCTGGGCATACACGCACTCTGGTCATACATGCACTCTGGTCATACACGCACTCTGGTCATACATGCACTCTGGTCATACATGCACTCTGGTCATACATGCACTCTGCTTGCGAGTACTACGGACCTGATCTTTCTGAAGAACGTTACTAAATCTATATTAAAAAGCTGAAGAGTTTGTTTGTTTGGTTGAACGCGCTAATCTCTGGAACTACCAGTCGGATTTGAAAAATTCTTTTTACATTTGTTAGCCCAATTCTTGAGGAAGGCTATAGGCTATTTAACATCACGCTATGACCTTTAGGAGCCGAGCAAAAAGAAAAAAAGTCAGAACAAACGCTAAGCAAAAACGAAGTAATAGCGCGGGCAGGCGATGCGATGCGACGGGGTGGGTCGGAGTAACAAGAAATTTCACGCGGACGAAGTCGCGGGCAGAAGCTAGTATAATATAATGTCCTTTTAGGGCGTCCTCTCCCAGCGTTTCCACTGATATCTTGCCTTGGAAATTTATTTTGTGTCATATTCCTTTTGTTAGTCGCCTTTCATTCATCCAATATAATAGTAGAGAAATACGTCAGGGGGTTGTGGAGGCTCCAAAATAGGCTACTATGAGTACTGATGTTCTTAATGGGAGCATTGAACTTGACACTGATAAGATGTTGCTGGTTCTCCATTGTTTCAGGGTTTTTTACGTGAAGGAAGGTGGAGAGTGCAATGTTGCTTCCTGATAGGAATAAAACAAAGTGGCTGTTGAGTAGAATTTTCCGTCAAATATAAGAGAAAGTGGACGAGAAAGTTGAGTCTGAACCAGTTTTCGAAACACTTTTTCCAGACCGCCGCAGACACCTTGTTTACAGCCTGCTCGAACGCTGACAGCGCATTTTCCGCCGACGAAAATTGTATCCCTTTGAGCAGATTTTTTATTTTCGGGTCAGGGCTGTAAGGAGGGTGACCCAGGAGTTTAACCGTTGGCGTGCTGTCCAGGAAGTCCCTCGTTTTGAGCCCGGTGTGCGAACAATGGGAGCATCGAACTTGACACTGATAAAAAGCGGCTGGTTCTCAATTGTTTCAGGGTTTTTAGGTGAAGGAATAGAATAAAACAAAGTGGCTGTTGAGTAGAATTTTCCGTCAAACATAAGAGAAAGTGGACGGTGTCTTTCTAGGGTTCAAAGAAAAACAGAAACATTATTTATAATCAGTTTTTCCGTCTGTCACAAAGGTTATATAACTAAACTAATATTACAAAGAGAAAGGTTTGTTTATTACGCTTTCACGTCAAAACGGCTGAACGGATTTGAATGAAAATTTGACAAATGAGTTGACTTAGACCTGGATTAGGACGTAGGATAGTTTTTATCTCGATATTCCCACGGGATCGACTCTTATGCGGGTGAAACCGCGGAACGCAACTAGTTTTATAATAAGCTATCGGGTCAGCGTGTAAGGCCGCTATCCCACTGGCGTTTTATGAGCGTCGGCGTCTCTCGAACGTCTGCGCAGCGTCAACGTTGCGCAGACGCGACGTTGACGTCGCGTCGTCGCGTGACAAACATTAACGTCCGCTGAACGCGACGTCGACGTCGCGTCTGCGCAACGTTAACGTGGCGTTTTTTGGCAACAGGTACATGTGCGCGACGTTAACGTCGCGTTCAGCGGACGTTAATGCTTGCCACGCGACGACGTAACGTCAACGTCGCGTCGGCGCAGCGTCGACGCCGCGCAGATGCGACGTTGACGTCAACGCTCGTGAAACGCCAGTGGGATAGCGGCCTAAGGCATAAGGCATCACGTGCAAGTTTATTGCACAAATTGGTTAGTAAATAGGTATACATTTTCGTTCATGTGAAAATTGTAATCTTTTAACGCTGAAATTCTGAACCACCTCAATAAATAAGTTTCTATTTTCGGCGGGCCTTTCACAGTATGAGGGCATCCTAATATTATTTAGGGTTTCATTAACCCCCGAACAAAGAACAAAAACTAGTTTTCACTTTAGATTACAATTCTTAGAAGGGGTATACAATATATCTCATTGTATGTAAAGTGTAAAGTTAGCAGAACAATGGAGACACGTAATTGAAACTGATAAACGAAATGTACTTCTATTCAGTTAAAGTTGGGAAACTTGTTTGAATAATATAGAACTTGCCTAGCCTGAATGTACTTAGGGATATGTAATGACAACTTCAATGAAAATATCAGATGTTCTAAGTTTTATTAAATAAGATTGTATTTATTAACTTTTTCGAACTATGTTGTTAGCACACCAGTGTTTATTGTTTTCCATATGATAACTTAATTTTTAAAAGAGCAACGCTTTTTAGTTCTTTCATCATCATCATAATTCCAGCCGAAAGACGTCCACTGCTGGACAAAGGCCTCCCCTAGGCACCGCCACTTCGACCAGTTCTGTGCTTACCGCATCTAGCAAATTCCTGCGGCCTTGACAAGGTCATCGGCCCACCTTGTGGGAGGCCTTACAACGCTACGTCTTCAGGCACGCGGTCGCCACTCCAGAAGCTTTCGGCCCCGTCGGTCGTCTGTTCTGCGGGCTATGTTTCCTGCCCACTCCCAGTTATAGTTCTTTGTACTTACCGAACTGTTTATTTTTTTTTTCAAAAGTGCCCTTTTAGATCTTGATACTTTGACTTTATCTCCATCAAATAAAAAAAGAGTGGTTGTAGCTCTGCTGAATTTGGCCTCCACTTAAATCGTTGCTTGCTTTAGGCTTATCGTTTGACTGAGACGGTGTATTAGGCAGCTCGCGGTCCTGGAGGTGAGTTGACGTCCGTCAGTGAGCGAATGACTGAGCTTTCGCGATACGTCACCACACTCCTTCCGCACCACGCAGGCTACAGGCTCCGTCTCAGTTAAGATAGATGAGCTAAGGTAGACCGAATATTTTTTTACGGTCGCCAATTATGTTTTGATCAACAAACAATCTGACACGGACCAGCAATTTGCTAAAGACGTGAGAAAATTTGAATTATTCGGGCTACCCTGAAGCTTTCTCCTTAAGAGCTGTAGTAATCCTAAAAAAAGTTTACGATCTCATCCAACCTAAGATATTTTGAAAGCTATATTCCAAGTGGTACCCACTCGTGTTTCAGGTACTTAACCTTGACATTATATTTCAATACCTCTAAAATATAACACGCACAGAAGTTCTGAACAAAGTTGGGCCAAGTTATAAATCTTGAACAGTTTTAACGTACCGAATCCGGACTGTTTATCATTCGCAGTAAACGCGTCGTTATCGTACACTTTGTGAATGTCCTTTTTTGAAAGTAAAAAGATGGAGAGCTTTTAGGGACATGAGCACAAAATAAGGATGCGTGGTACTGGGGGTTAACTTATGGGTGGGATGCAATACAATATCACGTAGGTACGTAGGAGCTGCAAAGTGTAGCAGTATTAGGTACGGTCAAGGTACGATAATGTTAAGCAATTTTCAAACTAATTTCTTTCCCACATAGCGGATGTAAGTCACCTTTTCAAACTGTCGTTTTCATTCAAAATACACACCCACACGCACATAGTTGGAAAAATAATAAGGTGCTAGTAAAAATTTACAATTCCTTGACTATGGGTAGCGATTGCTTCGTCGTGGGTCGTTGTATAATCAATTACCAATATGTTAGTACTTTCTCCAGGAAATGGTAATTCGTTTTTTCTTTCGTTTTAATTTTACTGGTGATTTTCCTTTTTTTTGGATTTTTTTAATTTTTATTTTTATTTTATTCTTCTTTTGAAGTGAAAACTTCTTTAGGCGCGTTGGGCATAGCAGCGTCCCGCGGTTTCACCCGCATAAGTGTCGTTCCCGTGGGAATATTGGGATAAAGTATCCTATGTGTTATTCTGTTGTATAAGCTATATTACCGTAAAGTTTTATCAAAATCCGTTCAGGAGTTTTTGCGTGAAAGACTCACAAATATCCATCCATCCATCCATCTTCACAAACATTCGCGTTTATAATATTAGTAGGATGTATCGAGTCAGCATAAAAACTGATCACCTCTCTCCACTCGATTCTGGCATTTTTGTTGTTGGCACATAACCAGTAATCGTTTTCGGATCGTTAATCTCAATCCCAAAAAATAAACAGTTATTTTCTCTTCATAAATTGAAAGAAGATTCCATTACCATTCAATATGGCCGCAATTGAACAAAAAGACGATACCAAATCATCGGCACCTTGTAATTGATTTCCAGAGAACTGCCGCGCTCCGGCACGGGATAAACAGAAGTAAAATCTAATGCTTTATATTCCATCTTGTTATTTGTACGTAGAATGAATGAAACGAACGAAATGAACGTTGAATGAAATGAACAGAAATGAGAGTTTGTCAAGGTTTGAGATTCATATGAATATGAATTTCATTTAAATAACAAAAAAAAAGGAAAAGTCCACTTATTAAACAAACTGATTACATACACAAACTAATGCTTTTTCCAATCATGGGGGTACATAATTTATTATGTAATATCTCAAAAAAAAAGTGTATCTCTGTATTCGCTGCCCCACACTAGGAATTACTCCTGTATCGTGGGTGCGTTTACAAACATTTAAATTCACATACACAAACAGCCAGACCCGGAACAACTACCTGTAGGCAATACAAATATTTGTTCCGTGCGGAAATCGAACCCGCGACACGCAGTGCAGCAGTCGATTGCTCAGCCACTGCGCCAACCGTGCCGTCAAAAGTTGCATCTAGCATCATACCAAATCTCCGTCATGTTCTTCGAAACACCATATTACTTACTTGTGTAATGAGAAAATTACTAGACATTCCCTACCTAGACAATGATCAGGCAAACTAACACCTAACCTAACTACATCTAAGTACTAACTTACACCTTTGAATACAATATTGCGTCCACACAAAGTTGGCGAACACCTGACAAGCTTCCTGATTCTGGTTCAAACTTTACACATTATTCTCAATAGTATTCCTATGGTAGGTAGGTACGTCAGAGCTTGATTGACTGACGGTAGAATAATACCTGACTTGTCAAAGTAGGCAGTTTGTGTATAATATCATCTGCCCTTCGTTGTGATATGAGTAAACAGTAGTTTGAAGTCCACCATCCTTTTATCGAGCAAAGGCACGATCGATCAAGAACGGACAATCATCAACAATGAACGAGGTATAAAGAAATTTTACAGAATTACGCCGAACGTAGCGTTACATATTCGACCCTTGTAATAACAATCTACTATACCGGGAGAAAGTTCTAACATATTGAAAAATAGAAGCGCCCCACAGTTTCGCCTGCATAAGTATAAATCCCGTGGGAATATCGGGATAAAAACTACCCTTTGTCCTTTCCCGGGACTTAAACTATCTCTATGCCAAATTTCATCCTAATTCGTTCAGCCGTTTTACCGTGAATTCGAATTATTGTTTGTTTACAATTTCACAATAAAACGGCGGATAGCGAAACGGATTTGGATGAAAAACAAGCTCACTTTCGCATTTATAATATTACATAGTTAGGATTTAAAAGTTTTCCGTCAAAAACATGTAAAAACTTTGTATTGAAGAATCACCCACTAACGTGCGATATCTATCTTTTATTACTATATTATTTCCTAATAACTTGCGTGTTAAATTAAAACTCAAAATAACTTTATAATTACTGTAATTAACGTAATTCTCAGCTTTTCTATCGTGTCCTACTTTTCAAGTAAAATGTATATAAATACATATGCAAATCACCTTATTAGAAACTGACACACTACAGAACTGTATTCTCTTTCCAGAACGATTTATTGGTGCTTGTATGCATTCCTGAATCCTGTTGTACTTATAGTGCCTACATAAACATTCCACTATAATAAGATGGGTATTCCCCTTTTTTTCAATTGCTTTTTTTTACAACTAAAACAAGACCATGATTATCATATTGATATTTTAATATTGTGCTATATCAAAATACATTTACTAATGAAGTACTTTTTTATCAGATGCATAGAAATGACAGAAACACAATCATCATCTTTTCGATATCTGTATCTTTTCCCAACTTTTTTGGGGTTGGCTTCCAGGCTAACCACATGCAGCTAAATATCAGTATTTTACATGGAACGACTGCCTATCTGAGCTCCACAATCCAGTTACTTGGTAAGACGATGTCCCTTGGTGAGAGATGCACAGAAACATAATCACTTTTTTAAATATTATTATCAACAATATTTATGTTATGAAAATACAAAGGAAAGAATAACGACCCACTTATCGGTACGTATTGATTATTTAAAATTTTTCTGAGGCTGGCAATAACTTTTCGTGGAGGTCAGGCGACGACTATTTTTAATTTTTTATGAAATAAAGAGAGCAGTTGTAACCCTGACTTGTTGTATATCGTGGGTTTCAACCCAGGCAGGCGCTTTAGTTTTTGTAAATCATCTGCTTTCAAAACGGTGAAAGAAAACAGCGTGAGAAAACCGGCATGTCCCAGAACGCAAAATTCGAAGACATGTGACATCTCATCCGTAATGGGCCCTCGTGGTAGATTATGGCCCACTCCCTCTCGGAGAGAACTAAGAGGCCTGTATACCAGCATAGAGAACAATATAGGCTGATAATGCTATTAAATAATAATAATCAATGGGAATTTGTCTTACGAACATATTATATTATATAGCTTACTAGCCGACCCGGCGAACTTTGTACCGCCCCGCCAGGCGCTCTGCCTCCGCTTTTTATATCTCTGATATCTTCTAAGATATACATTTTAATGAAATGCTGTAAAGGGCAATTTTGATCTCCATGAAATGCACAACGTACTTAATGCATTTAATTGTATAAGGAATCATACTGTATTGTTTAAAATAGCTTGGTAAATAACCCATATTCTTTTTGTAATATTATGTAAAAGAAAAAAATGGTTACTGTGGGTTATCCTTAGGGGGTAAACATATACCATCGCTGACTTTTTCATCGATATTTTTAAGATATACAATTCCATAGAACATTAATTTGATCTATCTCGTAAGGTTTAGCCAGCGTTTGCAATGTAAGCGCACAATATTATGTTTGTTACGACATCACATTACAAATCTTTGAATTTCTCGGCTTTTCTTTACTATAATATGCATGTATTATACATATAAACCTTCCTCATCCGCATCAAAATTCGTTGCGTAGTTTTAAAGATCTAAGCATACATAGGGACAGACAGCGGGAATCGACTTTGTTTTATACTATGTAGTGACTAGCTTTTGCCGGTGGCTGTGCTTGCGTGGATGTCGGAAAATATCCCACGGGAACGCAATACCGGGATTTAAAGTACCATAATGTGTTAATCCAGGTTACAATCTATCTGTGTGCCAAATTTTATCCAATATTTACGCGGTGCACGCCAGAAAAGCTCCCTGTCGCCATGATTTCTTCCAAAATCTTCAACAATCATCGTCATATTCCAGTCAATTTACACAGAGCCTTTAATGAATTATACACCTAAACGTTCCTCATGAATTACCTCATCCACTGGTGAAAACCGTATGAAAATTAATTTGGTATTTTTAGAGATTATCGCGTTCAGACAGACAGACGCAGCGGGGCACTTTGTTTTTATGTAATGATGGTAAGAATTCTTTATAATTAAAAGTTGCTTTGTTCTTTTGAATCCAGCCACATGGCTCAAATTCTACGTTTTAATCTATGGCAATATAAACTGCGGTATGGGCTTTTAAGGTCAACCCGAGGGAATATTGCCAAAGCAGCAAGCTTGGCAAACTATATGCTACTGCTGGTATACAAGCTGTTACGGCATAGAGGGATAAAACATTGATCAGGCAGGGTTCTTCCATAGTTCTTGGTAACCAGACTACTTTAGCCACCCAAACTCATAGTCCAAATTTTTATTTTTCCATACCCTGCAATAGTCCTACATCAACCGGGGGTTGTCCTTGTATGCACTTGTTTACAGGGTTAATCGTCAATTGGTGCCGCATATCATTAAAATTTCATACGCCTTCCAAAGGACCGAGAAACCATGGTCTCGATATGTTAAAACAAAAAAAAACATAATTTTCAATCTTTATATAGCTTAACATCATAAATATTTCAGGATGCTGCATAACTTGAAAAAGAACTGGGTTACTATACCGGAATGGAGGCCATCCATCCCATTATCTGTGTCGAGAACTACAAAGCTTTGTGTAACCTTATCAAACTCCCGAACAAAGGGAATCCATTAGTAATTTGAATCAGCTTCATACGATACTCCTAGTTAGGCAAACTCTGTAATATTCCTCCGTAGGCTTACAACCAGCTTTGTCTACATCAGTATCAGGCTTTCGATTTTAATATCTACTTTGCTTTTATCCCTAGGCTTGTAATTTAATTCCCTACCTTTGATCAAGGATACTTTGAAATTATATGCCGAAGGTTTAAAGGGAACGTGCCTTTTATAAGAGTCTTTTTAATTACTTTTATTTACAGATGAAGAATAAGACGAATTCCCTATTGAAATTTAAAAAAAAGAAATAAAACAAAAAAAAAATTGTCTGTGTCAGACAATGCTCACAAAAATGACAGCCCATTCCAAATTTAAATTAAAATAAACCCACGTTTGTGCCATCTGACTAGTCGCACGATCTACGCTCTCTACGCCAGTGCTACGTCGTAGGCCGGCGTAGCCACACGCTGCGCTCCGTAGCCGTGCGCTACGAAATTAGATACGAAAAATTCAGTGTAGTTTGAGCGTGGTTTAAAAATATTATATAGTTTAAAAATAAGTTCGATATTTTTAAGTAATAGTTAAGTGAAGTTTTGTTGTTAAGTTGAAAAAATTAAACTTTTTAGTTGTTGGTAACTTATGGTTCAACTAAAATGAGTGTGGAATTTTTGAATTTACTGAAGTATGAAGCGAAGATTGAAAGTGACAGTAAATGTAAGTGGATATTTATTATATATCTTTGTAAGCTCGAGTTATTTAGACAAAAGACACTCAACGTTGAACTTTGAAATAAATAAACAAAATATTTAAAAAAAATATTTTCGGGACTACAGCATAGCAACACAATTCTTTTACCAATAGTTTAATTAATTTTACTTGTATTAAACTCAACAATTTCGGTTAAAGATCCTTGTCGAAAGCCTACGTAATCGAACACGCACATTTTACAAATAATATACAATAAAAGCACGCGATGTTATCATTAATTTTTATTCATTATTAGGGTATATAAAACTTTTATGGTTCGATTTATTTCTATATGATCCACCCTTTATTTTGTAACAAAAAGGTTTGGTCAACATTTATGAACAATAAGAGCAAATACCACCAAACTTTAATACCTAGTATAAGTTTTATCCTGAGGATAAATTTTTAATTTTTGACGGTTTTTCCACACTAGAACTGTCAGTCGTCAATTTTATTCCACGGATAAAAGTACTGACTTCGGTGAAGTCAGCCCTAAGTGAAATAAGAATAATAATAATTACAGGCATGATGTTATGAATAATTTTTTTGTATTTTACTAGCTGCGCCCCACGGTTGCACCCGCATAAGTGTCGATCCCGTGGGAATATCGAGATAAAAATTATCCAATGTCGTTTCCCGGGACTCAAACTATCTCTGTACTAAATTTTATTTTAATCGGTTCAGCGGTTTAACCGTGAAGAGGTAACAGACAGACAGACATACTTTCGCTTTTATAATATTAGTATGGATTTACTTTGCTTAAATAAATAAAATATAAAAGAATTATAAAATACTATCGATTCTTATTCTAAAAAATCTCAACCATTTATGCAAAGGTGGGTCAGATAATTGCTTTATATTTAAAAAATATTTATTGCTTAATTTTTCACAAAAGCACCTACTACTGTTTGTCTATGCATCACCCAAAGATTGACTGGTAGAAAATGCCTATGGCATTAAGTCCGCCTCTGTACCTACATTTGTGTGCTTAAAGTATTAAATAAATAAATAAATTGCTATAACTGACTGTACTTAATCCGTTACTAAAGGTGTCTGAAGACAAGTGTCATTGCCGAGGCTAGGAAACAACTCCATGACGACTAGAAATCTCTAGATTCTTGATGGATTGGCCAGAAAAAGCAACACATACCACGGTATATAAAGCCTGTGAGGATTATTGAGGATGGCTTTTTCTCAGCTGCCACAGCAGCTGTGACAGTAAGAGTAACAAAAAAGACTTGTCACACAAACTCGTCAGATTAGTGCATACTACTGAGATAAACAGTACATTCATAATGTGAAGAAGACATTTTCCGTATAAATTTTAAATAATCAGTTGTTATATAACATAACATTATCAAAGTTTTCATCGTAAAACTTCCTGCTACTATCATTATTGTGTTAAAACGATGTTAGATATCCCTCTACTAAAGGAAGTGAGCTGTGTAATAACAACATGTCGGAATGACTTGACATTTTCAATTGAAGTGTCGTCTTTATTGTGGTTTCGTTGTTAGTTCTGTTTGTTTGGAATTTATTCATTATTTATTTTGTCTATGGTAGGTTCCTTAGGAATAGGCTGATGTCAATAGTTGTACACCTTACAGATTCTTGAGAGAAATATGTTTGCACTAGGATTACATTAATATTCAAAGCGTTACATTCTGAGAAACGACTTGTCATGATTTAGATTATTCCGCAACTGAATATTTTTTATATCCATCAAATATTTTTGCTTGTCGTGTCAAAATACGAATTCTGTTTGAAAGATTAATGACCATAATTAGAAAAAAAGGTTTTAACCGCAAAGGAAACGCTACAGGCTATAAGCTAATTTGTAATTAGAATTAGGATTTGAACATGACTTAAACCCTTTTTACAAATCACCTCGAAAATATCTACTTTATGGTAAAGGCTTACTTCTCCATTTTCCACACAATTCTGTCTTTATCTAGTGCCGGCCAATTATAAAATAAATAAAATTAAATAATTATGATTTAATAACAATTATAACTAATGACCTATCTATCTATCTACTATCTAAGCCCTTTATTCTGAATTGTTTTCAATTTTTTTTGTTGGGTTTGTGTTGTGTTACAATATGTGACTCAATTCAGCATGCCTCCTAGCATAGGCCCTCTCCAGCTGTTTCCACTGCAGCTAGTCACGAGCAACTCTCCTCCGGTTAGGGCCCGCTGTCAGCATCAGTTCGTCTTCCCATCTTTTACCCTCCAACCAATGACCTAATTGTCCTTAAACCTTACGAACAACACCGAAAACAATTTAAAATACCACGAGATAAAACATCCTACACAAAAACCCAAATTGAATAACCCAATCACAATACCCAGAAATCATATCTATGCGAGCTGTCGGAACAAAAGCTTATGAAATCGAATAGACACAATTTGCCTTACCGATGTATGTTTTATTCAGAACTAATCGATACTATTACCTACAAGCTTCTGAATCGATTTAAACACAACCTCAGCTATTGATATATTCACAATGTGACAAAGCCATCAATTTACATCGAATTTTTGTGTAGGCTCATTAATGTTTTATTAACATTGATTTGTACGTTACATTTGTAAGAGGTCGGACAGTTCAAACTGATAAAAAGAAATTAACTCAAAATTATGAAATAATTCAGTTTTCGTTTTTTGCCACCGACTTCCAAAATTAAAGTTAATTCATAATTTTGAGTTAATTTGTTTTTGAAGTCGATTTAATTTTTAAATTACTTTTATTTTGTAATTTTTAGTTTTAAGTAAACTGGAATATTTGTTTGTAATACGTAGGTAATAGTTTTGTTGTAAATATTGCACTAGAATTTGACCACGGTTTTGAGATGTTTGCCTTTTGGCACTACATCCGTAGCATGGAGAGGGCTATGCTTGGATTTTCCCTGCGTGATCGAATCAGGAATGAGGAGATCCGCAGGAGAACCAAGGTAACCGCCATAGCCCGAAGAATTGCCAAATTTAAGTGGCAGTGGGCAGGGCACATTGCTCTCAGAACAGATGGCCGATGAGGCCGAAAGGTTCTGGAGTGGCGACTGCGTACCGGAAGACCCCAAGTAACATTTTAGGTCATTTTAGGTTTTAGAAAGGTTTTGAAAAGGTTCTAGAACCTTTCAAAACCTTTTCAAAACCTTTCTAGAACCTAAAATGTTACTTGGGACGTAGCGTTGGAGGACTTCCCACAAGGTGGTCCGACGACCTTGTGAAGGCCGCAGGAACTCGTTTGATGCGAGAAGCACAGAACCGGTCGAAGTGGAGGTGCTTGGGGGAGGCCTATGTCCAGCAGTGGACGTCTTTCGACTGAAATGACGATGATGATGATGATGACATTCTATCAAATAAAGTCTAGTTTTCTGATGAAAAAGGTAACGTCACCCAACTGTGAAAAATGTGGAGTAGTCGAAGATGTGCAACATGCTTTGATGGAATGTATGCGGAAGGGGGGCTTTGAGATTTAATTTAATTGGCCCTTAAATTATGTATGATATTGGAAAGTGTAAAGGCGCGGCACGACACGCGACACTAAGGCAACGGAAGTTGCGCAACGAGCGGTGCCTTTGTGTCGCACGCGATTATATCGCTTGTCGCGCCTGTTTGTAGGTGTCATAATGCTATGCTGACTTGTCCTTTATCGGAACAAGCTAGGATACTGTACAAACTGTCATTTTTTGTTTTAAAGTAAGTGTTTTAGGTTTACTTGATTGTAATAATGTAACAGGGCAACGTTATCGCTCAGCGATAAAGCCCTTAAAAAATAGAAAAGTAGAAAATGTGGGTCGTCCATTTGATAAACAATAATTTTCCTGTCTAAATAAATCGAAAAGAGCGGTTTAGAGCTTACTTACTATAGCAATGTTTGTAAGTATTTCTCTTAGACCCCGAGTCCCGGATAAAAGACGGTTTTCTTTGAGAATTGTCACATTTATCTTTTATATAAATAATATATATAAATAAAAATCAATGTTTGTATGTTTTTCCTCTATGCGTTTCGAAACTATTGGTCAAATTGTGATGATACTTTGGTAGAGTGTTTTGGGACGCCCGTAAGGGTTCCCAATTATTAAAACTTGGGAAAAAATAACAAAAAAAAATTAAGCGGTACGAAGTAACGGTCAGCTAGCACTAAATATAAATCGTTAGATGTTTTGGACTCAAAGATGAGATGTTATAATGTTATTAGACTAAAGATTCCTCTCTCAAGTTCTATTAAATTAAATGAAAGGTTGAGTGCCTCTTACTTACACAACACAGGTCAACAATTTTTTTCCCAAGAAACCAGACTATACTTTTCCGAAGGATTTTGACGCGCTGAATTCAAATCTGGCCTCAAAATTGCTCTATCACGTCAGGGTTTCGAGATATCCTAACCTAAAAGTGCAAAAAAAGGACTAGTTTTTCTCTTTAAAATGACGTTGAGTTTACTCAAATATCTTTTTTTTTCGCTGAGAAATTGCATTTTGAAATTTTCCAATAGAAAATGTATGTGTATGAATTCTCAAACGTAGAACAATACACGTACGAAAATTTCAAAATGCGATATCTCAGCGAAACAAAAAGATATTAGAGTAAACTCAACGTCATTTTAAAGAGGAAGACTAGTGCTTTGAGATGCTATTAATAATTTTTGAAAGAAAATAGGATCGGCCGTGCTACATAACCTCAAAAATGAGCAAAAACGGTATTTTTTTGCACTTTTAGGTTAGGATATCTCAAAATCCTGACGTGATAGAGCAATTTTGAGGCCAGATTCGAATTCAGCGCGTCAAAATCCTTCGGGAAAGTATCATCTGGTTTCTGGGGCAGAGCGAAGGTAGGTGCATAAATTGAAAAGAGCGGTTTAGAGCTTAGTTACCTACTATAGCATAATTTGTAAATATTTCTCTTCATTCCCGAGTCCCTGATAAAAGACTGTTTCGTTTGAAAATTTTCACATTTAAACTAAATATAAATCGTTAGGGGTTTTAGACTCAAAGACGAGATATTATAATGTTATTAGACTAAAGATTTCTATCTCTGGTTCTTTTAAATTCAATGAAAGATTGAGAGGCTCTTTTCAAACTATTAAAGTAAGTACAGTCACCAAAATAGATAATTAACCAGGGTCGTCGGATAAAGTTGAAGTATAAATAAGAAACCGAAAATGTTTTCGAATGAAATACAATTTGATAAAAGAACTGTTTGTATTCTATTACCTAAATTAAATTTTATTCGAAAACATCCATGGGTTTCTTAATAAACTTCAACTATATCCGAAGAACCAGGTTACTTATCAACTTTGGTGACCGTACGTAATTTTACTTTCAAAACATAGTGTTTACGCATGTTGCTGTCAAACTGCGTGTTGCTATCACACAAGCTTTAGGCGCTCTTTTCTTTGGGGTACCTACTTCGCACCGAAGACCAAAATCAGCACGTCATCTTCGGACGGCCAATGAGAGGTCCTCAAGGAAGTCGTCAAAGAAGCACCAATAGGAGAGTTTACGAAGACTTCCGAGTACTCCTTCGCGGCACGTTAAAACCGCTCGTTTTCTTCAAAAAACTAACACATTAAAATCGACCTTGCTCTGTATAGCTTCATTATCAAAAACTCTAAGTACTGTACCGAACACTAACTCAAATTGCAATAAATCAAATTTCTAATATTTTCAACAAGAAGTTATCATTTACTTTCAACCACAATCACACCTTGAAGAGGAAGACGCTTAACGCAAGAACACATAGAATAATTTACTGTGTTAGTCTCTGAATAGTATAAAAAAATGTCACCAGAGGCCCAAGACAATTGACAATCGCTCTGTATAAAATAATGTCACCAGAGGGTCAAGACAATTAACAATCGCTTTGTATAAAATAATGTCACCAGAGGGTCAAGAGAAATGCATTCGCTCAATATGTGCTCAATTTGTGCGCACCATAATTGTTCTCATAGTGCAATGGTAAACAGTCCTGACTTAGGTCTGCACACCTTACAGTAATTTCGTGAATAAATGTTGTAAGCCTTTTTCTCAAAATTCATTCTTCTCCGCTCAGTTTTCAATTAAACTTTATGTACTTCCCAACTATTCAAACCGTTATGTCCATTTAAGGTCAATACAAGAATGTCACGAATGCCTTTATGAGCGATTCGTGTCCCATATTACATCATACCGAAGGCATCCACTCTCCTTCCTTTTCCATAAGGATCTATACACACGACGGCTTTTTACCCAACGCGGTACATCTGTGTTACCAAACTTATTTGTACTTTGCAGCGCGTTTTTGTAGCATTTATACGCGCGTCGATGGCGAGTAAAAATGTCGATCGTGTGCCTATGCACTTAGAGCGAGCTTGCGAGCTTTGACCCTATGCTCTAAGCTTCAATAAACAGGCCAAGGTGAGGCCAGCAACCATCAATTCATCCAACAATCCTTCCCTTGAGGATGATAATAGCAATATCGGATCAACTGTGATAATGAGCAAAATAACTGACGTAGAAAGGCATTCCGTTCATTGTAAGTCGGCGAGAGGATGAGGATTATATTGAAATGGAATTATAGATGAAGGTTACTTATTTGTTGTTATTAATAAATGGTATGTTTATAAATAATTTAAAAAAATCTTGTCTCAAGTCAATAAGACTGGACACAAGATGTCCTCTCCTCATAAGACCTCATAAAACTTCCTACATAAAACTTTCATAGGGCCTCATAAGACTTGACTCTATATTTTCAAATTATTTTGAAAATATACTATACCTACTACTACTAGGTGTACTCATACTCACATCATACAAAAACTGTCAAATGTCAAATTTATTCCTTGAATAAAAGTTATCTGGTGATGGAAAAATCAGCCCTTATTGATATTGAGTTGCTTTCTGATATTTCATATTTACTGGGAAATTAAAACCATATACTCAGGTCTGCGGTCCCTTGGAGTCTTTGGTCAACTGGACTAACTCGAACTGGACCCGCGGCACACCCGCGGGTCCAGTATTTTACTTTGCTCAAATAAATAAAATAATTATAAAATTCTATCGATTCGTATTCTAAAAAATCTCAATCATTTATGCAAAGGTAGGTCAGATAATTGCTATAAATGACTACCCACACGCACAAGCACACGCACACACACACACGCACACATTTTGACAGTTAGGTATGTTTATGTTGGTGTAACTGCTTCGTTAGTTAAGAGGTGTTCGCGAGCGCAATAGGGTTTTTCCATCTGGAATTTCTCGTCCCGGAGTGTGGAATTGTGCGCGGTTAATGGCAATAAACTTGCCCCCTATTATATGGGACGTGAACGTAACTGGCAAAATGTGAGTACTCACACCACTGGCTAGTACATTGGGAAATACAGGCGTGATGTGTGTATGTGTTAAGTAAATGTGATGTAGGTAAGCAAATTTCTTTTTGGAAGTCGGTTAAAAATCACACTAATATTAATAGGCGAAAGTTTGTGAGTGAGTGTGAGTGTAACCAAGATTAACACATACATAGGATGCTTTTTATCCCGATATTCCTACGGAATCGAAACTTATGCAGGTAAAACCGCGGGGCACTGCTAGTATTAAATTATTGAACACGCAAGTACAGAAAAGGTAATAGCGAGACACGTGCTAAATTCTAAATTTTCGTAAGTTACTTGTCTAATTCTAAAGTGAGTTAAAGTCTTACTCAATAAAATAAAATTAACATGTTTAAATAAACAGTTTCCAAGCTTGAATGTAATTTATGTCCTAATTTGATTTAATTATAATAAACTAACTCTCTAATTGCTCATGAAGGCTCATTTTGAAAACGAATTATTCTATTACATTGGTCTCGAGCGGCATTTTATAGCTACATTCTTATAATTTAAAACGAAACAAAATATGGAAAGGTAGTGTCGACTACTTACGCTGAATTTAAATATATTTTGTTGCTCTTATAATAGCTTTATTCGTTAATTATTATTATTTATTATTATTAGATAAATACATAAATAACGATACAACGATACACCTACACTGCAATGCCAACAGTGAAAAAACTCGTTAAAAGCAAACTCCCTCGAGGGAAGCAAACAAGAACATTCGCCAAATGTTTGAATTACATCGGAAAACTTGTACCGATGTGTTTCTTGAAAAGAAATAATGCTAAGTTAGATATGATGGAAAACAATTGGCAAATAATTATGAGAAACACAGTATAACAACTATCTTACCTTAGTTTATTATCCAAAGTAATATTGTAAAAAGAAAATATTAGATTTTTTGTATGTTTGATTGATACGCTTTTATGCTAAACGCTGTATAGACCATAACCGGCACCTAAATTTCGTAATACACTATTAATCGCAATCTCTTTCGTATGAATCGTATGCTCTTTTAATAAAAAACCTACATACAAACAACCGAATAAACAATTTCAAATAAAGCTAACAGTATTGCTTATTTCGCAACTTCTACAACTTGTGTAAGTATTAGTTTCACCAACATGTTTGAAGCACTTTCTTCCTTTCTAGATCTCCCCGAATCACGTGACCAGAATATCTATTCGCAAGCCGTATCCCGAATCGCTTTAAAAGTTTAGCAAAATTCAATAGAAAAAATCTGCGATATACATGAGAAGTTAGCAGAGGTTCCGTAGCTAATCTGTCAACTTTATTGGCACTGTGGCAATCAGAGCGGAAATTCTTATGTAAATCTCTGATCTGATTACTATCACAATCTGTCAAAAATACCTCTAATTTTCCTACACTTTTTATAAGTTTTTGACATTGATTGTATGCATGCGTGTTTTTATGCATTTGAGGTTCCTAAAGTTCCTATTCTTCTTCTTTGCGTGATTTTTATTTTTAAAAGCACATGTTAATCTTTAAGTTCGTTAAAAATAACACACAAACGTATAAAGGCTCTTTCAAACAGGCGCGACACGCGATAAAATCGCGCGCGACACAAAGGCACCCCAAGTCGCGCAACGAGCGGTGCCTTTGTGTTGTGCACGATTATATCGCGTGTCGCGCCTGTTTGTTGGAGCCTTAAGCAAGCATAGCATAATCAGCTTATAATTTTCCCACTGCTGGGACACAGGCCTCTTCTTGGTGAGAGGGACTGGGCCGTAATCCACCACGCGGGCCTATTTTTTTTCCTTTTTTGCTGTCAGGCAGGACGACACATAAAAATTTTCCGTTTTTACAATTTTAATATATTTATTTTGAAAAATTAAAAGAGTCTCAAAAATCGCAAAGAATGTGAGCAATTTGGATGGAGTAATGGAACTGTGGAGTTGACGCTGTGTGAGCATGCGTGTTCCATCGCCGCCCGTTCGATGTCCACCGCGCACAGGATGGATGGAAAGCAGCATATGAAGTAATTTTTAGCTCCGTTGGTGTAATTGCTGTATGGCGTACCAGTAGGAGGATAAATAAATAAATAGTTACGGGTTGGTGGATGTCACATATCTTCAAAATTTTGGTTCTAGGACATGCCTGTTTGCATGCATGTTTTGTCACCATGTTTTCTCTCACCTTTAAGAAAAAATAAGAAATAATTTACACAAAGTAAAGCACCTGTCTTGGTTCGAACTTACCACCTACAACTCGTAAGTCGCGGCCGTTTCCACTGGGTCACCACTGCTCCATGAAGGAAAACATGAGCAAACATGAAACTTGCCTATATGTGACTACGGAACCCCAAAACTTAGTACAATTCTTATAATAGACCCCTAATACAGCCACATCAGCTTTTATGTCCCCGAAATAACTTCAAACAACCGCGCCTGTATTGATTCCACTTTTTGCCAGTTTACCCAACTTTGCAGAATTGGCTCGGTTTCGGACATCATTTGGCTTTCATTGAAAAAGGATAGCTTATACGCGAATTGATGATTTGTGAATTATTTCTCCAAAGAATACGCTACTTTCCCACCTACGAGTAACTGAAAGCCTTTATGTATGTTTGGAGTGCAACGGATTATATAAAGCTCACGAACTTTCGCTCGCCTGTTGGGCTACCGTTTATACTCATGCCTCATACGTGAATTATATACACGTACACCTTATATCAACATTAAGAGGCTTACATGACCTAAAGCGCGGTCACTGTTGGACTGCATTGAAAAGAAAAAGAAGCGCGATGACACAACGCTGGTAATTTATTACAAAATATGAAGCAATTATTTAATTGCAAAAAATCTATTGTTTGGACAAAAAAATTAAATAGTATTTAATTATGTTGCTTATAGAATAATTTGACAAAAAATTAGAATGATTGTATGTATATTAGTATGGATTTTATTGTAAAAAGAAAGTTTTTAGATGAATCTTCATGATTTTTTTCTATTGTATCAAATTAGTTGTATTATATTTTCAACACACTATCTACCTAGCATATATCCTGAAGAATATCATATATTTTTCTGATTTTGTTTACTGTAGGTAGTCGATCATATACTTTTATTGTTTCTAAAACTTGCGTTTTTTGTGTTTAGGTTTTGTAAGCCCCTTAACTTGAATCAGTAGACAGCTGAAGCTAGACATTACGTTCCCAGGCTTTAAACGAACTTATCATGACATTGTAATATCTAGACTTCCTAGTATTTACCTTAGTCTGAAGGCTTCTAGTGTTTGTTTCTGCGATTTGAATAATTGATTTGGATTAGGTAGGCTTCCAGTTAATACAGATGGTATTATAGGTAGGTGGTAGGGTGGTGGTGGTGGTGGTGGTGGTAGGTGGTAGGTAGGTGATTGGTGGTATTTCGATATTGTATGTAGATAATTATTTACATATTGACGTGTATTATCTGACATCAAGTTCATCTAACTGAACAGACAGAATTGCTGCTGGGGAGTTTGTTGCGCCACTTCTTCCCAGGAAAAGAAAGAAAAAATAAAGAAAGAAATAAATAAAGAAAGAAAGAAAGAAAAAGTATTTATTGCGACTCGTAAAGGAAGATCACAAACAAAAGCTCTAGGAATTGGTGAAGCGAGGGCGTTTTGGGGGACTGCCTTATGTAATTTTGACATAAAAAATGTTGATTCTCAGTCTAATTTGAATAAATTAATTTTGAATTTGACATTTAACTACCAAATATTTTATGGATCGTCGTTGGGTTTTTTTTTTCAGGATGGGAAATCATCAAATGACCCCTCCCGCTCTGGGTGGAGCGGAAGGGAGTGTCAGACTCTTACTGACTAAAACCCACCCGTGTTCCTTCCTTAGCCCTTTATGTTCCGGGCCAGCGGTAACCCTTTCGGACAATCCCGCTGACCATCGTCGTGGGCTAACGTGAAGATTATGAGTAGGTTTTAAAGGACCCTTTTATAACAATACCATATCATCCTAATATCCCAATACAGGGCAAAAACCTCTTATCAAACAGAGAATGCCAGGCAATTAGACAATTCCGGACTGTTATATACGAGTAAAACAAAAAACTCTCTCAGAAAGTTAGTTACGAGAAAGAGTGTAACTTTCGCGGCCTATTCTCTTTTGAGGTCAACTAGCATTGCGTTGAGCGAAGTTGGTTCTAAATAGGCTTGACTTCTAAGTGAAACACAAATAATACAGATAGTTTTTATATGTAACTAGCTGTGCCCGACAACTTCGTCCGCGGAAAATTTCTTGTTTTGATGTAAAAATATAGGTTAGCACAGGCAAACTGGACGGCTTTGAGTTCTCTCAAGGCAACCGCAGGATAGTCCGGTTAAGTAGTCACGACCCTCAAGGTCAACTACGAGATGCCATATCAAAAAAAAAAAGCGCAAACTGGAACTAAGAAGTCGGCATAAAATCTAGACTGCATATTATTTATTTTTCGTCGGTCACCTATAAAAAAAAAACAACTATTTCATAGAAAAGTGCAAAATCGATGCGGTCAAAATTATATAATCTGCGTTCGCGATTTATTTGCCTAAAATGTAAACAAATATGAGTTTATAGAAAAAATAACTTTAAATCCTACACAATAAAGTTCAATTTACGCTACTAGTCACTCTGAAATCTACTTAATTGTCATTGAAATAGAGTTGATATTTGTTTAACTTGAAATAGGGTGGGGGTGTGAGGCACTGCGCACTTTTACTATAGAACAGCTTATTATTATTTAAATAACCCAATGAAAAAGGGCTTTGAAGATCTGTGGCATATCTACTGTCGCGCCATTTTGAAAATGGCGGCCACGCATGAGGCCTATAAATCGATAACTGACATCAATGCAAACAGAAAAAATCACATAAAGCGCCTGCCTGGGTACGAACCTACGACCTACAACTCATCAGTGCCGTATTATCCATAAGGCACTTTAGGCCAGTGCCTAGGGGCCTACCATGACCAGGGGCCCAGCACTCCCGATTAAAAAATGAAAAGAAAGGGGTTTGTGTAGTTTTATGAAACCAGTGCGGTAAAAGTGAATTTTTTTTTTCACATTATAAGGTAAAAGCCAAATTGCGTTGTTGTGGTATGAAAAAGGGGGGGCCCGAAACGAGCTGTGCCTAAGATGATGCTGGGCCCCGAGATGGTTAATCCGGCCCTGCAACTCATAAGTCAGGGCCACCACGGTAACCACTGGGCCGCCATCGTTCTCCCTACCACTCGCCACTTCCACTTTGCCAATGCCAATTTCTTGAATAAGAGCTTTGGAATTACTTCTACAATAAGCAATCGATAAGGAAATTGCTATAGTTACCACGATTGACGGAGGGGACGCCCGTTCCTCTTGAGGTTATCTTTATGTGTTTACCTACTTGTATGTTCGACGATAACTCTACTTATAGTCTCAACTATTCAGTTTTTATACAACGTGTAATGTTAAATACGCAAAACCTCTTAAGAGGTCATTGTACTTATCATTATGAACAACGTTTACTATGGGACCAAACTTAAAATCGCAATAAAAAAATCTACTGTTTAGTACATTTTGACGAGTTAAGGCTCGTACAAACAGGCGCGACGCGACACGAGACACAAAGGCACCGCAAGTCGCGCGACTTGCGGTGCCTTTGTGTCGCGTGTCGCGTCGCGCCTGTGTGTACGAGCCTTTATGCGAGCATAAATGTAGGGAACAACATATTTTTTTTCCGGGTCCATATTGGCTCACCTAAAGTTCTTTACCCGAAATTGTTCTTCCTAACGATTTGTAATCCGAATGATCACTCTTCCTAAAATTTTTCATCCTAAAGTTTTCATTCATACTATTTGTAGTGCTACCGGCGATGTTCATAACACTCATGTTTCCGAAAATTGTAATTAATAATATCATTAATGTAAATATATTTAAGCTCCTACTATTTTTTATCCCTAAACATACTTAATTGCCATAAAATTTTCATTCATACTCAGAAAGAAACATTTACCAAGTGTAATAAAAAAATATATGCGGGTAGAAGATGATTTTATAGTTTTAATTTGAGGGTGAAATTATTTACGCATAACAGCTTACGCATAATTGTTTTACGCATAATTTCTGTAATCATAATAATGATTAAGCATAACATTCTAAAGCATAAGTTTATTAAGCATAACAATAATAATAAGGCGTAGTCGACGGAGCCCCGCTTCGCGGGGCCCCTATTTCTGTCTGCAGGGTTTAAAGGAACCTAACACGAAGGGGATGACGGGGGCTCGTTCGCTCACTCCGCTCGCTCACTTGAGCCCCCGTCATCCCCTTCGAACCTAACCTGTCCGAGTCGGGGTGCCCCAATTCCCGAGCTCGCTTCGCTCGCTCTTGCTAAAAATATACACCTAAAATAAAAATACATAGTTAAGTTACATAATGTTTTGTATAATAAATCATTAACGTGGAAATCCAAAATAAATACGTAAAAATAACTCAAATTTGTTTCCGTTATTTCTATTAATTGTATGCCTAAATATTATTATGCTAATAATCTTTAGGCCTAGTAACGTTACGCGTTATGCGAATTAAATTTATGCTAAAACAAATTAGCCTTCAAGATAATTATGCCAACATAAACTGTATGCCAAAAAAAAAATATGGCAAAGTATTATTATGGCAAAACTAATTATGCCAAAATCGTTTTTAGTAAAGTATATTAGGAAAAAGAATATTATGCGAAAAGAAGGGATCCCATTATTCTTATATTATTATGTTATACCTACATGTTATGTGAAAATAAAGTTACGCAAAATTAATGTATATAATACTATGAATAAAAAGAAATCTAAATAAAAAAGATATGACTTTGAATAATAGTGTAAAAGATGGTTATGTTGAGAAAATATAGGAAAACAAATAAAAGTATAATAGATGTTTATTGCTACTGACATTATGAAGTTGAATGCTTCGGAATTATGAACATTAGAGACGGAGTAGTTAGGAATTGTGATTGTTAGGATGAAAAATGTTAGGAAGAACATTTTCGGATTTCCAATTATCGGAGTTAAAAATTTAGGTGAACTTTGGCGCACCCTTTTTTTCCGCAATTTCAGCTTGGGTCCAATACTAAAAGTTGATCATAATGATGAGTACACTGACCCCTTAAGAGGTTTTGCTCATTTAACGTTACACCTTGTATATTTACGCAGTCTTAATTTAATATTTTGTCATTGTAATGAGGATGTCATGACAATTTAATTTTCGATTCTTAGTCGACTAGTGACAGGAGACTAATGGGACCAAACTGCAGGTCCCATTGTGGCGGTATATACCACGTCACATGCAAACTAAGCATCACACTGACGTCACGCAAAATCCTGCATCGCGCAAGCAAAGTTTTCCGCACGATAGCATGTATACAATGTCCCGACATCAATCGTCTGACAGTAGCCCACCAGAAACAACCCCCGTATGGTCCTAGGATCCTTCCTTTTCTATGGATGATGAGTTGATTTCACCCAGCTCATCATTCCTCTATAACAAATATAAATGGCTTGCTTTGTAATCCGAAATTCTTTCTTGAAGAACAAAATATTATGTCCTACCTTTCTTAGATCTGTTAACCAACCCTTCGCGTCGTCGTTTTATTGTTCCGTACTCAGTTATGATACATTTCAGTATTTTAAGTACGGTTCTGTCCATTTTCTGTAGTTTATATTCATGGTTATGTGGGTACAAGCTATTATAGGATTAATACACCCCGTGAACCTTGTTTGAATTTCGTATTCTACATATTGTTCTACATTTAAATGTTGATCAGTCATTTGTTCAAAGTTGGTTATTAAAAGACTGGCTGGTTTTGTTTGTGATACGTTTTTGTTTGATAATTATTTTTTTTTCTAAACTGCACCATGCTAAAATTTCTGCTATTATTACGCATATTATAGACACAAATTTCACGTGACGTCGCAATCAACCAGACCCGAACCAACTATCTATACAAATATTTACTCTATCTAAAAATTGAAATCTGGATAAATGTATAATACAATAAACTAAAATAGATGATTTCAAATTCAAAACAAACCATTAATCAATTAAAATAGACAACATATGACAAGATTTTACGGAAAATTTCACAAACAGAAACTATTACCAAAATGGAACTGTCACGAACATGATAAATCTACCGGCTTGATGTGTCCAAATACAAATAAAACATGGCTGACAACCGAATGAAAAATTAAACGATTGCGAATCCCGAGATTCGATGAAAGGAATCGAATCGTTTATCTCAATCTGCGATGGATTGAGAGATTGATTTTGAAGTAAGTGTGGCTCAATTTGTGCCTTGAAGGACACCTAGATATAACAAAGTGGTAGATATAATAGTTGCTAGATAAAGTGAGCATTGTTTGCAAAAATAAATTATAGTAATCATATTTTAATGAATAAATAATTGATTTGTTAATAATAGACCTATAACTAAAAATGTAAAAACAAGTGTGTGCTTGTCGGAATGAAAATTTTAAAAAGGTGTCTGAACTTTTTTTTTTTCAAGATGGGAAATCATCAAATGATCTCTCCCATTCTGGGTGGAGCGGAAGGGAGTGTCAGACTCTTAAAGACTAAAACCTTAGGCTTCCTTAGGCCTTTATGTTCCGGGCCAGCAGTAACCCTTTCGGACAATCCCGCTGACCCGGCAGGCTTCGGCCCGAACGGGCCCCTTCAGTTGATGCTGACATCTCTTTGAGGCGCGCATGGAATACGTACGCGCCGTCCGGCACGGGCCTGGTCATGATCGGACGGTGAGCTACCCATTACTCTCCGTCTGCAGGCCCGCGCCTACATTGGCCGGGAGTCGTCACGCGGCTCCCGACGCCCGGAGCGTCTCCCGCGGCGGCTGGGACGTGTGGCTCTGTCCCTGATCCATCCCGCTACCTCCTTCGCTAGCATGACTGATTCGCAGAAGGAAGTGACTACCACCCACTCCCTCTCGCTCCGGAACATGGCTTGCACCAGGGCCGGACGCGAGAGGTCGCCGCCGCTGCCGATCGCCTCTACGAGGACACGGCGGTGCTCCGCCCAAGCGGGGCAGACCTCCACCGTATGCTTCAAGGTGTCTGAGCTTGCGTAATCTTTTAGCACAAGTACTTCCAGAATTGTTAACAAGATGTGCTAGTTCCAGCCAGCAAAAGTGTCTAAGTAAGTGTATTTACATTCAAATGAGAGACGAATAAATCTTGAAGGATTTCGTATGTTAAATCTGTTTACATATGCAACCTTGAGCAAATCATCAATTCTGTACGTACCCTTGGAAAGAGACATTCTGAACCATTTATCATTTTATGCTTTTATCAGATACTAAAAGGGTGAGGAAGTACAGAAAGATCGGAAGAATAGAGAAAAATGTCGAATGAATTATGTGAGACATTCACTATTAGTTATGCCACTAAAACTGAAAGTTTTGTGAGTGTGTGTGTGTGTGTTTATATGTTTGTTACTTCTTCACGCTCAAACGGCTGGACCAATTTTGACAAAAAATTGTATAGAGGTAGCTGACACCCTAGATTAGCATATAGGCTACTTTTTACCCCGATATTTACACGGGATCGACACTTATGCGGGTGAAACAGAGGGGCGCAGCTAGTTATATACAAATATGTCGCATCCGGTCATGCATTTGACTATTCGGAACGCTAGCGCCACCCGGCGGCGTTTGACAGAGTCTAGCCTGAGTCCGTGGGGGTTAAGTTAAAACAGCTCGACAGAACGATGTGGAGCTCACTTTGGACTTTGGACTTGGACATTGGACATCGTACGGACAACATGTGCTTAGAAACTGTCCAGCGTTCCGTATCTGGATGTGTCGTGTACCTACAGTGTGTAATTTGCTAGTGTGACTAAATTGTTCGTGAAATTATAATCTTATTTGAACTGCAAACGGTTTTTCTATTGCGCAATAACCAACACATACCCACTGTACGCCCACAATAGTTAAATATGGCTGATAATAACGAGACACACTATACCTTCTCCGTCATATAATTATGATGTATCTAATGAGCTCACTCACCAGCTTCGCTCTAACTTATCAAAGCCAACGGTTCAGTTATTTCAATGTCCGATAAGGCCCATGAATACCCAACGTATGCCCAAAATAGGCCTTGTAACATCAGAATGGCTCGGAAACAATGCTCGGCATTTACTATCTATTCTAAGCAAGCACATATAGATTGGAACATGGCTGCCGATACTTTGTACAATGAACCGACGACGTCAGGGAATTTAGGCAGGGTGATTGGTGATCGAAATAGTGGACGATAAAGACAAAGATATTTATTTATTCGTCGGATATGGTAGGTATAAAGTCAGTTAGTATATACACTCTTACATTTGGCTCGTTTTAATCTTTAAAGGGGATCATTGTAGTCATCATTATGAACAACTTTTACTATAGGACCAAACCTGAAATCGTGAAAAAAAAATCAGCTGATCCATACATTTATGCTCGCATAACTTTACAATTCTACGAAAAATAATATGTACTTTCAATTAATAAATTAATTATTAATTAAATTTATGAACGAGCGAAGGGCACCCCGGGCTTAGGTTTGGTTAGGTAACTTTAAACCCTTTACATAGAAATAGGAGCCCCGCGAAGCGGCGCTACGTCGACATAGAATGCAAGAGCGAAGTATGA
This sequence comes from Luperina testacea, assembly GCA_927399505.1. Taxonomy (NCBI): domain Eukaryota; kingdom Metazoa; phylum Arthropoda; class Insecta; order Lepidoptera; family Noctuidae; genus Luperina; species Luperina testacea. Next base: position 16,248,547 of record OV656770.1, on the reverse strand, counting down.
GAATTAGAGTGATTGATTAGAGACTCATAGTTTTCAGTAGAACGTAATTTAAGCTGGTCGAGAAGTATATATAGCAATAAACAGTCATGTTTATTTTTCAAAGATTTCAGTATCTCATTCGGTCGTTTTGTCATTTTTATTCGGACAAAAGTAGTCAGAAAGTTACTATTTTAGGCAGTAGATTTAATATTTTAAGTAAGGACAATTCTTATTTTTTTGTCGGAGCTTTTATTACTACCCATTTAAAATAATAAGATTCATTGAAGATACACGGCAAAAGGTAGGCTATGCTTACAAAAAAAAACACGGAAAATGAAGTCACAATTTACTGCTGAGAAAGCTATTTTAAAAATATCACACTCCATAAGAATTTGCGTCACGTTTCTTATTTGCAAAATTCACACGTGGCCGGAGCAAGGATATCCGTATTATGTGAAGAAATAAAAACCGGCCAAGTTCGTGTCAGACCACTCACAATGAAGGGTTCCGTAGTTGAAATGAATTTATCCCAAGAACAAACTTAACATTGTAGTTGAAAATCATGTTCTTCCATATGAGTACATTGCAACTGCAAAGGGCATTGTCTAAACTTGGCCATTTTTAAACACGATGCTATGCAAAAAAGTAATTTACCATTATTTTAAATTATATTTTAGTAATTATCTGATGAAATAACTATGTATCAATTAGCACTGTACAAAATCTTTTTTTTTTAGTATCTGATTTGATCTAAAATCGTTTCACGAAAGAATTACCTTCGCCGTAATGTTGGAACCATTGCTTTTCATTGAAGAATTGTTTTACCTTCAATGAAAAGCAATGGTGCCAACATTACGGCGAAGGGAATTCTTTCGTGAAACGCACGGTTCCGACTTTGGATTTGGTTTCGGTGTTGCCAAACCAAAATTCGTTAAAACAACAAATTAAAATCGATTTAAAAACAATGCAATCTCTCCACTGTATTTAACATAGTTTTCGTTAAATTACATAAGTAAAAATGCTAGTAAACGATTTAGGACATAAAAATTATAAACTGACGTTTTATACATTATTTCTGGAGAACTTATAACATTTTGATCGATTTCGAATGGATCGATATAGAATTGCTTTTTTTTATGGCAACACGGTGCTTAAAAATATTGTGTCAATTTGTCAAAATGACAGTTAACATTCGCTTTGTTTCTTTGCATCGTGACTTCGTGAGTGTTGTTTTTGTGAGTTTTTTAACGACTACTTTGTTTTTTTGTTAAAATGGATTCCCAATTCTTCCCTTCTTGACGACCCTCGCACTTCTATGGACCCCGAACCTTGTATTTACGTTGAACCTGGCACACCTACGGAATCGGATACGGATCAATTAAATGTTCAAAAAGTATCTAAATCTACATCTTGATACAAAACTAGGTTTATAGACTCATTCTTACTGATATGAGCTATTAAATCAATCACATACTATTAGCTGAGCTGATTGTTTACGAGTGGCCAAAGTCCTATAGAAAATGGAAGTTGGCCGACTATTACTCGTAAACTTGTAAAGCCAACTTAGCTGTGATAGTTTTCCTTTTAATTTCGTTATTTAAACTACTGTTGGGATTTTTTTCACATATCTAAAAGCAACCATTTAGCTGGCAGGGTGTCCCGACACTTGACTCTAACACAAATTAGCACTTTAAAGCTTAATATTTCACAAACGGATTCCTGAATCGAAAGATAAATGAAATTGTTTTAATTTTTTTTTGCACGTCATAAAACGACAACTGTTTGTCTGAAGTTTCAATTGTGAGAAGTTTTAATTTACTGGGAATTGTTTCCAAAATGAGGGAAGAGGAGGGGCTCGTGGCTAAATAGTAACCGACTGATCGCAGGTTAACCGGTAAAGCTCCGCGCGTGACCGATGGGTCACGAAACAATAGAAAATCAATTGTGTCTCATTAGACGCTTACTGCGGTCGGTACGTGGATGGGTAATTATCCATTACATATCGAGACCCCTGCGTGATCTTTGACTCGTTACGGGTAGCTAAAAGCCCAACAGTCTGACAACCAGTCTTACCAATGGGTATCGTATTACCCAATAACTTAGTTGTGGAGGTCAGATAGGCAGTAGCTCTATGTAAAATTCTGGTATTCAGCTGCATCCGGTTAGACTGGAAGCTGACGCCAACATAGTTGGGATAAGATTAGGCAGATTGATTTTATTTGTTTCAAAAGTGGCAAAACTATTACGAGGTCGACTATACAAACATTTTTCTATGTAGACAAATTATTGTAAACGTGAAAGTTTCTCATCAATGTACGTCTGTTTGTGCCCCTGTCGGCATTTAAAACATTTTTTCTGGATTTTGGCGCAACACTGAGCGTTAAATATTCAAAGCCTATCAATGATTTTTCTCCTTTCAATAAAATAAAAACAAAACGACCCAGTCAGTGGTCCAGATGACAACGTTAAAAGCCAAACATTCAACTTTATTAAGCTAATGGATGGCGTAGCTTTCAAAATAATTTTTTTACAACATCGTGGTACGTAGGTATTTTAACAAAAACATAAATTTCATGCATCCTGTGTAATAGTTGTATAGTTGTGTTGTGGTAAGGGCGACAACACATTGCATAATACGCGGCAAAAAAAGCAGTCTTAGTGGTCCGGCACACACAGTCGCATACAAATTCTGATATACATATCTTCTAACATAAGTAAAGTCCTATTTTTGCATTGAAAATAAAATTATGAAAATATAATCTTATAAATGACTTATTTGGTTACTTACACCATATATTCCAAAAGGTCATTTCAGACACCAATCTTCACGGTCCGCACATCATCTGACCAAGATTATGTCCTGTAAAAGAAACTGTGACCTCTCGAGTTTGTTGCGGCTTTTATTCTCAGAGTAGTCGAATAGGATACGCCGATCTCATTCGGTTTTTAAAATATGATTGACGTGTAAAAGTGTTTGTACAAACCTATCATTCAGTTATTGATTGTTGTGACACTCCTTTATATGCTTTTACATTGGAAATAGAAACCATGACTGAACGCTAACCCCCAAAATACAGGTCCAGGGGGTTAGGATCAGTTTTATGGCAATACATTCGTGTTTATTTTATGATGACTGGTTTGTAACATGTATTTCTTAGTGTAAAATAAATATTTTTATTTATTTATTGATCAGTAACAATACACATAGGAATACATATTATTATTACAAAAACTGATTTCTTATCTACCCTTCGTATATCCATAACGCGACAACCACAAAAACAGATCGCGTAACCGCGCGACGTCCTGTGCGGCTAATCCCTTAGGCTTTTTATACGTTTGCCAGTCCGACCGTGAAGGGGCGGCTAGTGGAAAATTAGCTATCTCTCTCTGTGTCCCGTTTATAACTTAGATGTGTATAAACATGAAAACTAATTTTGTGAACTGAAATGATAGGTAATTTGCGAAATAGACGGAAGTTCTATTAGAACTCCTGAAATATTATTTTTGTTGTTGTGTTATAAATGGTCATATATGGGACTCCCTTTTATGAGTTAAATTCTAAATGGAAAATGGCTGAGGCGATAGGGTACTGTTGTTTGAACAGTCACGTGACTGTTGACGTTTGATTGTTGAAAGTGAGTGCCTGAGTGGATAACCTTCGATCTTGAAACTACAAAGCTAGGGTAAGCCTGTGAGAATGCTCAGTCGATCGCCTGAGACTTAATTGTTTCACAGACATTTACGGGACAGACCGAGCAGTCTTGTGTTTGACTTTACTGAGTGCCTCAATATTGCTTGTGCTATTCAAATAAGACCAATACATGTCTCTTGATCAGACAGATTCAAGAATTTTGTAGAATACAAAAGTTTAGAGAGGAAAACAGCAGTGCGATTCTGTAACCATCTCACCGTGAAAACTTAGATGAAGTGAGCGTGGAGTGAACTGTCAATAGTGTCAATTCCTAGCAAAAACAAAATCACATCACCTAAGTTTTCACGGTGAGATTTTTACAGAATCGACCGGCTGTTTCGTAGATTATTTTTTATATTTTTGGTGGATTGCTACATTTTACTTATTTTCTCTTTGCGAATTTAAGGCGTTTGTAAGTAAATATCAGTCATAGTTATAGTTCAAGAGGGCTTGTGGCTACGTTATAACAGCCGCACGGGTCGATCGATTAGGTTAAGCTACGCTTGTCGCGGTTGGTCCGTGGAAGGGTGACCATCTTTACATACCAATACCTCTCCGTGCCTCGGAAAGCACTTTAAGCCGTTGGTCCCGGCTGTCATACGTTGATCCTTGGCAGTCGTTAGTAAGTAGTTTTACTAAGTGGTATCGTATTGCCCAGTAACTGGGTTGTGAAGGTCAGAGAGGCAGTCGCTTCACGTAAAATATTGGTATTAAGCTGCATCCAATTAGACTAGAAGCCGACCCCAACGCAGTTGGGAAAAGACTCGGCAGATACCAAGGGCGTGCGTCTACAAATTCAATGTACAGACGCCAGCACATCAAGCTACTACAATCTGTCAAATTTCTTTAATAGATTTTCAACTTTATCGCTAAAACATAAGGTTTAAAGTTGATTGGGAAAATTTGGCAGTTTTGGGTAGCTTGATGTGCTGGCGTCTGTACTTAGACCGAAACGTTGTAACTTTAATTCTTAGTTTATAAGAAAATTAACAGAAAAAAAATCCAAAACCTGGACCTGAACATGGTGGGAGTTTAGTACAGCCAAGATTATCAGCTACATTTCAACTATGACTAGCTCATAATCAATTTTAATCCAGCAAGAGAAAAGGAATTAGCCACCATTCAGGAAGCCGAAATAGACATTGAAAGTTCCGATTTACGATCTGTTTTAAATCGAATTAGGGAACTAATCATTCGAAACGTCGGCTTCCGACAGTTCGGCTTTATCTAGATGGGTGAAATTCGAACACTGACGTATTTGTAGGTAGACATTAGACATTCATCCAATTCAAAGTCCAATCATTCGCAATTTAGGACACTACAAAAAAGTTGTAATTTGGCAATAAATAAAAATATGTAGGTAATTACAATCTCCACAGATGAGGGTTTACGGACGGCTCAGATCTCAAATGCGTATGGCCTACCTTCACCGTCACCAGTGCACTTGATGATCTTAGGGCTGCGGAAGTCAGCGGAGTTGGCGCAGCTGAATATTGGGCCAAAGATGTTTGAACTTTTTGCCATCAAAATCAAGTCATTTATTCAAATTAGGCTGAGAATCAGCAGTTTTCGAACGTCAAAATTACATAAGGCAGTGCCCCAAAACGCCCGCCCTTCACCACTTCCTAGTGCTTTCACTGGGGAGAAGAAGTGGCGCTACAAACTCCCCAGCAGCACAGCTGTCTGTTCAGTAAAAAAAAAACTTGCTTCTATACAATAGTAGGTAGGTATGCAAAATACATGGTTAATATTACGAGACACAGAACATTGAATTAAATTATTTGCCATATGTCAGCTAGCCACAACAATGTACCAATATATATTCTATACCTATATCTAGCCTCTTTAACCTGTACCTATTTTGATCGTAGCATTATTATTGATGACTATACGTAGTTAATTAACAGATAATTGAAATTTCAAACAACACACATGTAAACCAATCAAATGCTTATTAATGATCCTATTGTCTATACCCGGTATTTGAATAGTAGGCGACTGTTCCACAGACAGCGATTATCGAGAAACGAGAAGAGTTAGCTAGTAACTAAAACCTAGTTGAGTTGGTGAGCAACGAGCAGCGAGTGCGCGACGGCGACGAGCAATTTTTATTTTTTATAAATGGTTTCTCGCAGTTCCACCTATGAGGTTGTCATCTGCTTAACTCGGCTTGCCTGTGGATGCCTCAATAAATTTATTGAGGCATCCACAGGCAAGCCGAGTTGCCGAGTTGCGTTTGCCTGGCTTAAAAAACTAAAAAACTCAACGACTACACGCTAAGGGGGAGGGGGGGTCTTGTGGGGTACGGACCTGTACCTCGGCTTAGGGCGTTACTGGGAGAGGGCAGCAAGGGACAGGCTGGATCGGAATTATTTAGGGACGAATTTAAAACTACAGGGCGCGGGCTGGCTCGAGCAAGGGTCGGGGCAGACATGGTATGGGGCGTCGAGGACGGAAGGACGGCTGTCGGGACTTGGTACTTTCTGAGAGTACTGGTGGCCCTAATACTCTGCTGTAGAAGGGGGATGGTAAGGGTATGCCTCGGTCGGCGAATCCTACTTATGCGGGAGGGAGAGTATATAGGGCGGCTCGGCGAGTCAATACTCGCTGGTATGCGTATGTACTAAGCGTGAGTCTCTCAGTGAGTTTTCTGCATCAAGCGATCATCGCTGAGCGAGTACTTTGATAACTCGTGCCGCTGCGACAAATGAGTAGGTACGCTAGTACGAACTGTCGGCAATCAACTATTAATATAGCAGGATGGAGGGACATCGACGCGCAAACTATAACCAACAATTCGGCACAATCATGACCCTCTAACGTAGAGCATTTCGTGGGTTATCAAAAAAATCTACTGTTTCATAGAAAATGCAATACCTATCTATGCCAATGTATGGAGCAGCAATTTTTTTTTTAATAACCGATGAACAATGGAATCGTAGCAAATGTCAACCCCCCCCCCTTCCCGTGACAACTGAGAAACAGAGTTCCCATTTGTCCCCTCTAGTCAGTTTTCAAAGGGAACAGTCGGCACAAATTGTCACCCCGGTGACAACTGAGAAACAGACTTCCCTTTTGTCCCCACTAGTCAGTTTTCAAAGGGAACAGTCGGCACAAATTGTCACCCCGGTGACAACTGGGAGGATAATTCCCAGCTGTCACCCCGGAGGACAGGGCTAGAGGGGACTATTGGGAGTAATACAAGGAATCGTAGCAAATGTCCCCCCCCCCCTCGGTGACAACTGAGAAACAGACTTGTCACCCCGGTGACAACTGGGAAGACAATTCTCAGCTGTCACCCCGGAGGACAGGGCTAGAGGGGACTATTGGGAATAATTCTGAAAAATTTCAACGCATGGGGTTCAGAATCATGATTGTGCTAAATTCATGGTTGCAGTTGCCGCGTCGATGTCAATGACACCCTGTATGCATGTATCTCTTTTACATACACGGGACCTACAATCTTTTCTGCAGACCCTAGCACATCAAGCTACTACATCTGTCAAATTTCTTTAAGATTTTCAACTTTATCGCTAAAGCAAAAGGTTCAAAGTTGACTGGGAAAATTTGACAGTTTCGGGTAGCTTGATGTGCTGGCGTCTGTATGTTTCATGAGCGAGAAGATCGTTGATAGCTAGTCGCTTTCTCGTCGACGCGACGGTGGCCTTATTGAGGCTCAGCGTATGTGTCGGTATGGACCTAATGCACTGCGTTGTTTGAAAATTAATCTGACCAGAGATTTATTTCAAGGTTTTGGTCGGTTTATTCAGATGAGTGAATTCTATCTGAGAATTATGTAGGTTATTGTTGGTTTGTGAATTAGATTTTATGTTGTGTGCGATGGGCGACGTGAGGCTATTTCATTTTCGATTTATTTGCTTGTAGGATAGTAAGCGGATAACTATACATATAAATTGAGCTATCCTAGCTTTCAATGCAACAAATTATTTTTAAGCAATTAAATTCATTGGCATTTTTCTACAATTTGGTACAGACGCCAGCACATCAAGCTACCCGAAACAACTTTGAACCTTATGCTTTAGAGATAAAGTTGAAAATCGATTAAAGAAATTTGACAGATTGTAGTAGCTTGATGTGCTGGCTTCTGTACGTACCAGGCATTAATTGTGGCGCGCAACAATAATAAAGAAAAGGTAATCTTTCTATACTACTGATCCCGATAACAAAGCATACTCAATAAAGTAATAACCTAACCAAACTAGGTAGGTACAGTATTGTGCCTTACAGGCGTTGCACGGGGGGGTTCCGGAATTGGTCTTTTAAGAGGAACCGGGACCTCCCCTATGTGCTGAAGGTGATCACCGGGGCGGTTTTAGTGAGGTAAAAATCCCACACTCCCCGACCTCCCTCCCCGGAGGTTGGGTGCCTTTTGAAGGTTTCACCCCAACAACAAAAAAAAAAAAAAGGTCTTTTATCTCACGAGCGCGGGTGTGCCATACTTGTGTGGGTAAATGTACATGCACATTGTCTTTGTTTGCGTACGCTCGGGAGCGCTCAGTACTAAAATGTCTGATGCGCTAAAATGGACTCTAATAACAAAGCGGTTATTACTTAATGCGGTTACACTCACCTAAATACAACCAACCGTACACAAAAGCGAAATACTAACAATTCTGCAAAGTTCCCAACAGCTTAGCAAAGAATCCCAACATGGTTCCGGGTTGGTGCAAATGCATTAAATACCCCATTTGTTCCGTCCCTAATTGCAGCGGTAGGCACGAATGTATTGCAGCCACAGATATGGATACACCTAGATAGCGCAAGAGCAACTCGAAGCGCCAAATATCGCAGCAGCTTACGTACAAAAATCGTAAGTCGCCACTTTCGCGCTCAGTCCTGAGTACAGCAGTGCGATTCTGTAACCATCTCACCGTGAAAACTTAGGTGAAGTGAGCGTGGAGTGAGCTGTCAATAGTGTCAAGTCCTAGCAAAAACAAACTCACATCACCTAAGTTTTCACGGTGAGATTTTTACAGAATCCACCGGCTGCGGTGCTATTCTGTAAAAATCTCACCGTGAAAACTTAGGTGAAGTGAGCGTGGAGTGAGTTGTCAATAGTGTCAATTCCTAGCAAAAAACAAACTCACTTCACCTAAGTTTTCACGGTGAGATTTTTAAAGAATCGACCGGCTGCTGGCTGGGTGAGCGTGAGCGCTGGCGCTAGGACCCGGGGGTGGGGTGAGACGGGTGCCGCACGCGGCCCCGTCTTTGAATCGATTTGATTTTCCCATCACTAAATAGTGCTTTGCTCAGAGCAGTGGTGGCCAAGTGGTAACGGCCGCGACTTACGAGTTGTAGGTCGTAGGTTCGAACCCAGACAGGCGCTTTACTTTGTGTAAATTATTTCATCACCACTGCTCACAAAACGGTGAAGGAAAACATCGTGAGGAAACCGGCATGTCCTAGAACCAAAAATTCGAAGACATGTGACATCTACCAACCCGCACTGGGCCCGCGTGGTGGATTACGGCCCACTCCCTCTCACTGAGAGGAGGCCTGTGTCCCAGCAGTGGGAACATTATAGGCTGATGATGATGATGATGATGAAATAGTGCTTGTGACGTCATAGTAGGTAGTCAAAAAATGGCACGTTTGGTTTTCATACAGATCGTGATACTTGCGTTATCTAGGTCTGTCTTGATCTGTGATTGCAGCCAATTATCTGCTTTTAGAATACAAATTATGCTAATTGGGTACGAGAAAGTGAATCTGAGGGGATGAGGATTTACACAAAATTGTGCTCGGAATTTTGGATGGAAATTGTGTCTAATGAGGATTGATACTAATTACAAATTAGCTGCTAAATGAAATTTGTTGTGGGTTAAAGGCTCCTGCAAACAGGCGCGACGCGCAAAGCGAATCGCGCACGAATCAAAGGTTGGCTTGTTGCGCGACTTCGGTGCCTTTGTGTCGCGCGCGATTTTTTCGCGTGTCGCGCCTGTTTGAAGGAGCCTTAATTCAATAAACAGTCTGGGATAATAGAAATCATTGTAACGCTTAGATGGGATCATACTATACCTAGACAACTAAGATCTATAGATACAGGGTGGCATGGAAATAGACCCAGAACATGTTACCATGGATTCATTATATGATTCTAAGTAGAATGTGTTCGCCGATTATTAAAAAAAATTTGCTCTGCGATACATTTTGACATTTTGAAGTGTTGCACTTTTCTATGACACAGCTGTTTTATTTATAACCGACGAAATATTACTACGCTAGGTTCTTTGCGTGTCGATGGGTGCCACGCTGTACAGGCAATGCCTTGTCGCCGATAATCCATTACCTACTTACAATGCGTGCCACGAAAGATGAGACTTGACCCCGCCTCCCCTGCTCTTTCCGCTGCCCCTATGACGTCCGGTCCCGTCCCGCACTCAGACCTCATACCGCTAAAGATACCTAAAATCGTGTTCTGCGCAAGTCAAACCACGTGGTGTGTCAAGTCTCATCTTTCGTGGCACGCATTGTACATCATTATTTTTAAAACCCCATGAAATTCTCGCAATGTATTGAACAATATATCAATGTATTAATCAATTAGGTATCTGTGGAGGTTATTATTATAATAATAATTATTATAATTAACAATAAGTATTTACTTAACAACTTGAGTTTTCTTCAAAAATTCATTTCATACTCATTTTACTCCATTCTAACCTACTATTTTTACCAAGATTAGCAATCAATAGTTTTTGACGTGTCATAATGAGCTTTGTGCTAGAAAAAATAAGTTTTTGTTCTTGAATGTACAAAAAACTACTGCTTTAATTTTAAAATGGGGAATAAATTTAAAATCTAGGTCAAATGCACTTTAAAATTCATTATTAACCTTGCTTCTATACATGATCGTTTTGGTTAGGGTATGCCAATATTCTACCAACCCTGCTGGGTCGGCGTGGTGGATTACGGCCCTCTCCCTCTCACAGAGAGGACGCCTGTGTCCTAGCAGTGGGACCATTATAGCCTAATTATGCTGTCATGTTGACGCCAATGTATGGCACTGGTCATCGTCCAGCCGGGTCCTGGCCGCCTCCTCTATGCTCTACAGTTCAGCCTAAAGGCAATAACATCATAATTATTACACTAACACCATAAAAATCCACCAATATGGGTTTACGATTAACAAATATAAGGTTCCTAAAATTAGGGCACGCACTCTCCGGACATCCAACAAAATCTGCTTTTATCCTCGCGAATTTCATTAGGGCATACCACAAAGAATTGCTTGCGCCCTAAATGGAAATATATGTCGGTATCCGGCTAATAAACGGGAGTACGCTTAAAAGAATATATGAGGCTTATTAGGGGACTGTGGTCTGTCAGCGTGAACGAATGTGTCGTCTGAACGTTGTTCATTTTTTCTTTTTATGGGAAGACTTTTTTGTTAATGTAGTTTTCTTGTTCTTAGGATTCCGTGCCCAAAGGCGCCAACGGAACCCTATTACTTAGCCTCATGTCTTTCCATCTATCTGTCAGTGGGCTGTATCTCAAAAACCGTAATAGGTAGACAGTTGATATTTTCACAGAGCGTGTATTTCTATTGCTGCTATAACAACAAATAATTAAAACAATAGAGTTATTTTTTATAAATTTACCGTTGATTATTTTCAATTAAATCTTCCGTGAATACTGGGTGGAGTTCGACGTCTTGTGAGCTTTCTGTTTTTTATAAATAACCGACTGGAGATAATTGTTCAAGATACTAAGATGAATCTTAATTTTGGCCTGGAAGAAAACACGTAACGTAACAAACTTATAACGTTTATTGTTTACCGCAGTAAAATGTACACTTGCAACTCAGTGTGCTCGCTCAGTGCTCACCACAGTAATAATACGGCTGCCCAAGATGGCGGACGGGACGATAACGTTGCCAATTTGACCACGACTAATAGTGGGAGCTTTAATCAAATAGGTGATCAACAAGAATAAATAAATCAACTAAAATACTTTGACGATATAATAAATTCATATTACAAAGATTATTTATACAAATGAATGAATGAGTCATTAATAAACCTCATTCGAACAAAAAAAAAATTTGCAAATCCGTCTATATATGAGGAAGTTATGCCAGAACATACATAAAAAAAACATCCGAATTGAGAACCTCCTCCTTTTTTGAAGTCTGTTAAAAACATTTAAAAGGAATAAAGGAGGATGCAAATTTTGGTCCCAACCTCCAATAGTTACATGTAATAGTAACTCTTGTTCAGAATATTGCAGTTTTAGGTCAGCACCATCTCTTGATCGATAGTGAAATGAATGTAACTTTTGTTTATGATTTCTAAAAAAATTGTGCTATTTAGAGACATCGTTTTATTTTTCAAGTCGTTCATGGTGCGTGTTCCGACACATCATCTCGAGAAGTTCCTCAAGGATGAGTTCTGGCCTAAGAGTGTGTACCGCCAATTTCGTGGCTGGATACATGACACCAGTCAGCGAAACACGACGCAGACATTTCGTGTGCGTTAGTTAGTTTTTAAGGGTAATTATAATGTTGTAAGTATTTATAGTATTTTTAAGTTATATTAATATTGTACCTATTGTATGTGTTTTAAGATGCCTGAAATAAATGGATAAATAATAAACCACCACGCGGGTCGAGTGCGGGTTGGCAAATGTCACATGTCTTTGAATTTGTGGTTCTAGAATTTCTGGTTTTCTCGCGATGTTTTCCTTCACCGTTATGAATGATATGTGATAGGGTTTCTTCATATTCAGAAGGCAGGTTTGCAGATGCGGCCTGAGTTATGTTCGGTTGAGTGTCTCTATCACCTTATTACATGGTATTTCATTTTACTTGTCACGACGCTTAGGTGGGTCCAAGGTCCAAGCACACCAAAATTAATTAAATTCAAAATGAAAAAAAAGAAGCCATCTTTCAGGAAGTATTTAGAAATGTGTTAAATCGGCGTGCCTAGAGTATTAAATTATTCTACGAAATAAGTAAAATCTTAAATGCAAAGTAATTCGACATCTTTACTGAGCTTTATTGCTAACATTGTGAACGTTTCTTTTATCGTCAAGTCTACGAAATAAACTGTTAATGTTCTACGATAAAGTAAAATACAAAACTTTTGGCTGTTTACGGCATTTTCAAAACAGCTGCTACGGGAAATGTTTTTAAAGATTTTTTGACAGTTTTGTTTGCAACTTGGCTGTAAATGAGTATCTATTGAAGCTACTGTTTTTTATGTATAATTATACAGATTAGTAGTTGAGCTCCTTAAGTTTTGAGTTGAGCTGCATGATTACTGACAGATGCGTGCACTGACTGGATAGGACCACTCAATCAAGATTATCTCTGGACTTTAAAAGAGATTGTGACCTCTGACTTTGTTTCGGCTTTTCTTTTCATAGTAGTCAGATAGGAATCGCCGACCGTATCTAGCTTTTTTTATAATATGACGTGTAAAAGTTACTCCAATATCCTATTTACAGAATCAATAATTTCTATTTCAGTAGAGCAACATTTTCACAAGATTAGAATATGTAGAATTGGTAAGTTTTCAATAACTTATAAGTTCAATTAACTTAGTTATTTTAAGATTTGAAGATAGTTTACGGCTGTTTAGAAGGTTATTAGCCTTGCCTACGGCTTGAATATTATGTTATATCTGTGGCTCAGCGACCAGAATAAGATTCTAAGATTTGAACTTTGAAACACGAACCTAAACAGAATATTTCAATGTGAGAGTGAGACCCGGAAATTCTTTATTTTATTTTTCTTCTCAGCTTTAATATAGGTACATTCAATATTACAATAGCTCGAATAGCTTCAAAGAAAAAGAAAAATAGGTTTAATTAAGTCATACCGCGGTCAAAATATTAGCGCGCCAGTAACTTGGTAGCAGGGCTGACTAACCAGGTACTCGTATCAATTTTTCTGACCTCAAGGACGCAAGCGCAAATAAGGCGGGGCCAGTTTCTCTAACACAAAGACGTTCAGAAAAAACATATGAAGAGCTGCAGTATAGACGCCTCTCGCTGGGCGTTGGCAAAGGATAGAACTGTTTGGAGGCGTTTGGTCAAACAAAATGTTTATGATCTGAAGAGCAGTAGACGAGAGATCCCGACGGCAGCCGAGATCACCTCAAGAGTAAACCACCCTCCAACATACACTGTTTTAACCACAATGGCATTCTAACGTCCCCGCATTGACCAAGTATCGTTTTAGTCTAGATAGGTTAAATTAACCACATCAGAGCTCATGCCCGTAACCTATAGTTGTCGGAATCAAAAATTGTCACCGTAGCCGAAATCGGCAAAGAATGTATGTACGCTAAGCGTCTGTACGCTAGCACATCAAGCTACCCGCAACTGTAAAAATTTTCCAATCAATTTTGAACCTTATTTTTTAGCTATAAAGTTGAAAATCTATTAAAGAAATTTGACAAATTGTAGTAGCACCCTATATTTTTAAATATATGTGCATTACAGCAGCATCCACGTGTATTGCTCTAGAGTAGAAATGAATGGAAATGAGCCAAAGAGATGATCAGTACGACCAAGGTAGGTACAGTAGGCCGAACGTCAGTGGTAAGAAAACCAGTAGATATAAGGTTATTTTATTGAAACTCGCACGCACGCACTACCCTAGACCAGTTCAAGGTCAAAGTTTAACCTCCACATGTGAAAGACTATAAAAAGTTGAAATTACGACTGTAATTACTAGGTATCATTTATTTAAGACCGTACCGGAAGACGTAGCGTTGGAAGGCCTCCCCAAGGTGGACCGATAACCTTGTGAAGGCCTCAGGAATCTACTGGATACGGGAAGCAAAGCGGTCGAAGTGGCGGTGCAAGCACCGAAGTGGTCGAAGTGGCGGTGCAAGCACCGAAGCGGTCGAAGTGGTGGTGCAAGCACCGAAGCGGTCGAAGTGGTGATGCTCGGGGGAGGCCTTTGTCTAGCATTAGACGTCTTTTAACTGAAATAATGATATATTAAGACTCGTGTAGAACGCTAAATTAGAAATTGCCAAGATTAAAAATAGGTTTTCTAGCAGAATTATCGCATGTTATAGTAAAACGTATGCATGAAAGTTTCAGAGTACCTATTACGGACATCAAAGAGAGGGTTGTCAGCCAGCAAAAGACCACCGTTTTAAAGCTTGCTAAAGCCACGTCATGTGGAAAAGCCTTACATAGACGCTAGTAGTTTAAAAAGGAAAATGAATTTTGAAACTATTTACATAAAACTGGTATAAATCTACAATATAGGCTCCTTCAAACAAACGCGACACGCGATAAAATCGCGTGCGACACAAAGGCACCGCAAGTCGCGCAACGAGCGGTGCCTTTGAGTCGCGCGCGATTCGCGTCGCGCGTCGCGCCTGTTTGTAGGAGCCTTATTTATTTTTTATAATGATGGTCTTTAAAAGTTAAATAAGTAAGTAATTTTTTATGTCACCTTCTTCATTATTCGAAGTTTACATTGTGTTTGTGAGAAAGCTTTTCAAGTTGTTTTAAAAATGTAGGTATCTGGAAAAACTTCGTCTATATAAAACAGTGATTTGGGAGTGTGAATACTTTTTCTAAAACATGACAGATTAAATGACTTTTTCATAAAAATGCCAAGATGCGGTGAATACTTATGAAGTTTTGAGTGTACACGCAAAACTTTTTGACTCGTATTTTGCATTAGGAGTTTTTGCGGTAACAAGAAAGTACTGAACAACTTTTTAAACTGCTGTCATTCCGTATTTAACATTAACAAGTTATGCACCTTTCGCAAAAGGTCTGACTTTATGTTTTTTTCTCGTTTTTAGGTTTCCGTAGTCAACAAGGAATCTTTATAATTTTACCATGTCCGTACGTCTGTCCGTCCGAAGCTTAGCTCAGAGACTAGTAGTAATTAGTACTTGAAAGTTATAATTTGGCATGGATATACATACCTAGATACGAGTATTAATCACGCCGACAAAGTGGTAATATAAAATATACCCTCGTGCGATGAAAATAACATCCCTGAATCTACGCAAATCGGCATGAACGCATTGTAACAACACTTCATTACCGTCATCAATCATAAATAGGCTAACTATATTTTTAAGGACTCATAAACTTTATGACCCTAAATGCGAACCAACATAAAATACAGTTCAGACACCATTGCCATGGGAATTTCAACCTTATCGTTATAATCATAAGGTGCGGTGTTGGCGGAGGATCGTTTGCCAATAGAATTTATTTCGATTGGAGTGTTGTCATTAGATGATAGTAGTTTTGGTTCCAATAATGTTTTGTAGATGTTTATCGGTTATTTGTAGTGACACTAGGAGTTCTGGTTTTGCAGGACTGATACTTATTAATTGACAAACTTAATCATTTGATTATAATCAAATGATTAATTTTGTCAATTAATAAGTGTTGATTCACTGTTTGATAAGGACAAAGATAATGAAAAATCTTTAAGGTTATGAAAACTTACGTAAACGTAATTTTCATAAAAGGAAACAAATGAAGCGACATCGATGATTTTCTAAAAAATATCAATAATGGTTTTCGTGAAAATTTACGACACCAGTTGGCACCACTGCCTGTGACAAGAGGTCTTCCAATATAAAATATATGATGACGTTCATCATTCGATTCATTCATTCGTTCATCATTCAGTCATGACTAAAGAAAATTTAGGCTCTTTGACCTGACGTGCCAGTGCTGCCACCTAGCGAACGTCATTTCAGAAAACCCTCATTGGTCTGCATCTGGTGGTTAGTAAAAGACTATCAAGAAATATCATGAGGAGGATAGACAGCAGCATCTTCCGGTTTTCTAACAGAACAACAAACTAGACTATTCCCTTTAACTCCCGTATATTCCATTTTAAGGGTTCCGCACCTCAAAAATGAATTCGGAATCCCTATAAGGTTGTTCGTCTGTCTGTCCGTCGGACAAGACCCTTTTTCTCAGGAACGCGTGAAGTTATCAAATTGAAACTAATGTCAAACTTCTAAGGCCCGCCGCTGATTGCAATTTTTTGTCGACGTGACTTTTTGTCACTTAGTCAAGTGCAATGAAAACTATATTGAGTGCGCTCATTATGGTGACGTGATAATACGGTGACAAATAGTTGCAGCGACAGGCAACACCGAAGTGACGTGACTGTCACTCGCCCTGTACATTACTATGGAAGTCCGCTCACTGGTGACTTTTTGTCACTCACCCAGTAGCGTTTTTTCCGTTTCATTTTTCTTCCACGTATTTCAAGAGCACAAATCACGGCAACCACGTTGAAGTCCATTACAAAAATGAATGCGATTTGTTACCCAAGAACAGATTCAGTGAGCGCATCGTGGGTGACAGCAGGTGACAGTAATAATAAATCACGGTGACAAAAAATTGCAATCAGCGGCGGGCCTAAGTCAACGCAATCAAAAGGTAGGGGCGTTTATGTTCCAGAATCAAATTAAAAAAAATAAAATAAAAAATGGCGGAAAATATGAAGCAGTTATCTATTTACAAAAAATCTATTATTGGGACTAAAAAATTATAAAACAATAGTGTTTTAGAATGTCACTTGTAGAATAATCTGACGAAAATTCTGAATGATTGTATGTTTATTAGTATGATTTTTATTGTAAAAAGAAAGTTTTTGGAGGTATCTTTAAGATTTTTTTCTATCGTATCGAATTAGTTGTATTATGTTTTCAACGCACTAATCTATCTACCATAAATCCTGAAGAATATCATATATTTTTTCTGATTTTGTTTACTGAAACAAAATCAGAAAAAAAAGCAAGTTTTAAAAGCAATAAAAGTATATTATAGTTTTATTGCTTTTAAAACTTGCGTTTTTTTTCCGTTTAAGTCCTGTAATCCTTAATAAGGTAAATTACGTCAGCGACCGGAAAAAAATCTCCCTGGCCTCATTGCCGGACCTCAAATAAGTACTCCTATTTTTTAATTAAAAAGACCTATCCCAAAATATCAAAAAACCATATAGCCACGTTACTGATGTTCGATGTTGGCGTGACTAGCCTTCATGATAGTATCAGAGGCCCACTAATGATGATTTGAAGATGGCTTACATTGGAATTGCGCGGCTTATTACCAGAGACGTGTGTAAATTATGGTCGTACGTTGTTCTATTATTATGTACTCGCAGCGCCCCGCGGTTTTACCCGCCGTTTTTAAGTTTCGATCCCGTGGGAATATCGGGATGAAAAGTATCCTATGTGTTAATTCAGGTCACAAAATCTTGACGACGTGAATAACTCTATTCGTCAGGTCCAAGACTGGTTTACGGTAAATAATTTAGTACTTAATGAAAAAAAGAAACAAATGCATTAGAATTAAAATTACCGAATGTTAGAAGTAGCGAATGTGAAATCACATTGAATGGCCAAAAACTTGAATTTATTAATCAGACAGTTTTCCTAGGAATTACGCTAGACGAGAAATTACAATGGGGACCTCATATAACATCTATTGCGGGGCGGCTAAGCTCGGTCGCTTATGCTGTTAGAAAGATAAGACAGTTAACAGATGTAGAAACCGCGCGTTTGGTCTATTTTAGTAACTTCCACAGTATTATGTCATATGGCTTTTTACTATGGGGTCGGGCTGCTGACATTGAATCCATTTTTATTTTACAAAAGAGAGCTGTTAGAGCCATTGAGCCATTTATATACTTCGTCGCCGCGAATCCCTTAGGGAAGGAACTAAAAAAATTCTAATGGGAATCCTTATAACAGTTTTTCCGACCTGGGAATCGAAACTCAGGACCCCACGCTCAGCAGTTGCGCTTGCAACCACGATACAGTACCCGGCGATAAATATTGCACATCGACCTATTCGATCCTATCGATTTTATACAAAGAATAAAAATAAATTATCAAAAGAAGCAAATCATAATTGTTTTAACAGCTCCTAATAGATACCGGACTGTTTGTATTTCGTGCGACAGAGATAACGCTCTACGAAGCCGAAATTAGCCGATTGTCTCTTTCCAAAGGTCGATGTGCAATATTTATCGCCGCGTACTGTACCAACGGGACACGGACAGTCAATTAAAATGAATATACGACATCCAAGGGTTACAAAATGAAAGGCAAAATAGTTCCGTAGGTAGGTAATATCACATACCATGTATACCAACTAAGCAGTAAAGTTTTCAATTAAATAATGATACACGGACAGCCAATTATATACTGCCTCTACTTGTTCAAAGTTACCCGAGTATTGCGGCATTGTTCCACTGGTGTCACCGCGCGCCTGTGACACCTGTGTGTCATATGTGGGTAACCAGCGGTTTCACAGTCAGTCACAGATTTTTGTTACGCTGATTGCTTTTGTACTGTGGTTTTTAGGGAAAGGTTAAAAAGGGACCCTATTACTAAGACTCCACCGTCCGTCTGTCTGTCAGTCTGTCACCAGGCTGTATCTCATGAACCGTGATAGCTAGACAGTTGAAATTTTCACAGATGATGTTATATGTGATCGCGGAGCTGATTATCCTCAAAGGCTCTGTCATTTCAAGTTGAGCTCCTTGGAGCAACGAAGAAGTTGCACAGATTTAATTTTTCTTTATAAGACCGTTCATAATTTGCCGAATGTGCCGGAGTTGGTTTCGGAGATCGGGCTAAGTGTTCCCCGCCGTACCTCATACAGATCCAATTTTAAAACGGAAACATTTAAAATGCCCAAATATAGAACCAATCTTGGTCGTTCAGCTCCTTTATACCGGCTTATGTCTAGCTACAATAAGCTTAGTACGCGTACAAACAACTTGGACATATTTTCGAACAGTCTGAATGAATTCAGACGATACGTCCTCAGTTCCTGACGATTTTGTTTTTTTTAATTCTGTTACAAAATGACAATTTGTGACTCCATCAAATGTTTTTAATATTGTATAATTTAATTTAATTTAATTTTTGAACTCAAATTTTAATCTATTGTATTCTTTTAATTTTATTGTAATGAATGTGATATGTCTGTGTTTCTTATTTTTATAGTTTTAATTTATGTTTATTTTCTATTCCAATTTAATTGATGTTTATTTAAATTTTTGAATTTACTGTATTTTAATTTAACTACTTGACATTTTAAATTCAATGTAAATTTTAATATTGTAATTAACATAATTATATTTCCGGTTTAGTATTTATTATTGATTATACAAGTGCTGTGCACACCTATAAGTGACGAATTCACTCACAACAGTTAAATAGACCAGATATATTATTGTAATAATTTAGTGAATAAGTCGTTGGTGTGTCAATAAATAAATAAATAAATAAAATAAATAATTTCTGTTGCCGCTATTACAACAAATACTAAAAACAGAATAAAATAAATATTTAAGGGGGGCTCCCATACAACAAATGTGTTTTTTTCGGCGTTTTTGCCTTGTGGTACGGAACCCTTCGTGTGCGAGTTCGACTCGCACTTGGCCAGTTTTGTGATTGGGAGTGACATCCAGAAATGATGAATTGTGAGAATATTTTTGTTGACGCTAGCCTCTCTGCGTATACATATTTAAATGGGGAATAATATTAGTTTAGAAAATGCTTTCATAAAAAAACAACGGTAAAAAATACGAAGGATTTAATAAAAAGGTTTTCTAAAAGTTACAGTTACGTAGACGTAGTAGGTACTCGTACCTAGCATCCCTGTAATCCCCAAAGTATTAGGCAGAACATTTTGAGCCTATTGGCATTCTACGTGTTCGTATGGATTTGTGCCCCAACCGGGCACAAATCCATACGAACACGTAGAATAAAAAGATTTATGTAATGAAAAACTTCTTTTAACCCACGGATACGATAAGGCGGATATTTACATGCAGACGTGTAGCGCACGCGCACCAACCGTGCACACTATTACGCGCCTCGAACGGATATGAACGCGTTAAGGTTCAAAGTGTGATCTCAGTCTCAACCTGTCAAAAATACCTCTAATTTCCCTACAATTATTAATAGTTTTTTTTTATATTTGTTTGTTGCCGAGATGAGACTGATCCAAGATTTTGGATGTTTTAAATTACAAGAATTGACTTCAGGTGTAGATCCGCCTTTACAGGATAGGTTCGTATTCTGCATCCAGGTGCTAATAAAATGCAAAGTATGTGCTAAAAACTTAGGAACTGACATTGGTACCACAAGTTCCCACTCAAGTAACGTACAGACGCCAGCTGCACATCAAGCTTCTATAATCTATCAAATTTCTTTAATAGATTTTCAACTTTATCGCTAAAGCATAAGGTTCAAAGTTGATTGGGAAAATTTTACAGTTTCGGGTAGCTTGATGTGCTGGCGTCTGTACCTAAATTCTTGAGACTTAGGAATTCAGGTACGTTGGTAGCTTTTGATACCAACTTTAGTTTTCAACTAACACTGAACAAGATGTTCTTAGTTTTTAGCCTTTCTGCGGTTGGAATCTTAGATTGTATTAGAATTTCAGCGTTTTCGTACCAAAACTAACCGCCACTTTAACCACCAAAGTAGGAACATTAACCAAGCTAACCTAGCTATTAAATCAAAACTTTGATAAAACGTTATTAACATAATGGCAGTTTCAGTTAAAAGCGAAATACATTTATACTTCTTGCTAGTATAATATACAGGTTGAGTCTTAAACAGGGATTATGGTAGCTGAGAGCAGATTGACGAGCCAAAGACTCAAGAGGCAGAAAACTGATGCTAATTACTTCAAGGAAAAGCAAGAGACAAAATTGTCAACATTTTCTAAGCTTGAGTACAAGGCTTTTGACTACGTTGTGTGTGTATATTTTATATCTTTTTTATTTTTATTTGTAATGTGCGTTTTTGTTTGTGCAGAATAAACAATTTTTCTTTCTTTCTTTCTTTGTATTTTTACTTAGCTGGAGGAAGTGCTTGCAGCTAAGTAATAACAGCTGCACGTTTCAATCGATCAGGTTAAGCTACGCTTGCCGCGGTCGGTCAGTGGATGGGATTAATTGATATTTACATGCCGAGATCCTTCAGAGTCTCGGAAAGCAAGATAAGCCGTTGGCCTCCGCTGTCATTCATGGATCTTTGACAGTCATTATGGGTCGTCAGAGGCTCGAAAATCTGACAAAGTCTTAACAAGGGGTTTTGTATTAAGCTGGATTCATACTACTGTGTCGTGTCGTGTCGTGACGCCTACTGACGCAGTGTTAGCCAATCAAAACTCGTTGTATTTTGACGTAGTCCTGAACAGATTCGTTTGATCGGTGTATCCCGAGTCACGACACAACACGACACAATAATGTGTCTGTGGCTTTACCCAGTAACTGGGTACGCAGTCGCTCCATGGAAACTACTCGTATTCAGCTGCATACGGCGAGGCTGGAAGCCGAAACCAACATAGTTGGGAAAAGGCTAGGCAGATGATGCAGACATCTAGAAGATTTTTTTTAAACTGAGAGAAAAAGTGGTTGGTTCTTCTATCCATTTTTAACATAAAATAATTTTATGAAATTAAATTACGAACGTAATGATAACGTTAAGTTATTACATACACATAACATTATGTAACCATCAGAACTGACTTTTTTTTTTAAATCTCTCATATTTTTCATAATATTTTTTCGGTGTAGGTACCTACGTAATAAATTGCAAAGGCATTTCGTAATTTTTTTACTTATAAATAAAGCACCACAAAAGGCTACCCTCCAGGGTTTTTGCCTAATTGGATGTTTTATTTTTAATAAGAAGCTAATAATAAATTTTGTTGACAGATTCCTTATTTGAAAATACTTTGTTGACAGCTGCTGGTGGCCATTGGCTAAGACGGAAAGAAGTTCTTCGTGCGAAGAAAGGTCGAGATGCTCCACACAAAGTTAGAGCGAGAAGACAGATAGGTGAGTTCAGCGGAAACTCTACAACGGTGTTATTCTGTAAAAATCTCACCGTGAAAACTTAGGTGAAGTGAACGTGGAGTGAGCTGTCAATAGTGTCAATTCCTAACAAAAACAAAGTCACTTCACCTAAACTTTCACAGTGAGATTTTTACAGAATCGACGCTGGTATACGTATGCAGGGGAGATCTTTTTTACCTCTCGAGTCTTGAGTAATGAAAACCTCTCATCTGGCGAATGCTAAATGTCTAAAAGACGATTTATTTATTTTTACCTTACCTCCGGGCAACTGCGGCGTCATTTTTTTAATTTACACGATCAGTATTATTTTGATTGTATTCTAAAAGTCAATATTTTAATAACAAAATAGCTAACTCGTCTAAATATAATAAACTTAAGTATGCTCGTATTTTTAAGTGTAGGTAAATATTATAAATTGCGTACAGACGCCAGCACATCAAGCTACTAGAATCTGTCAAATTTCTTTAATAGATTTTCTACTTTATCGCTAAAGCGTATAGTTCAAAGTTGATTGGGAAAATTTGACAGTTTCGGGTAGCTTGAAGTGCTCCAGTCTTTATTTACCAAACATAGTCAAGAAAACATAGTTGAAATGTTTTAAAATTTACGCTATTTACCTGAAACTTAATATCTATGCTCTGAAATCTACAATAAAATAAAATGAAGTTGGTACCTTACTAAATATGAAATATTCGCCGTAGATATATAACATTTTCTAAGACGCTTCGACACATCGCGTCGTCTCCAGTTTGTGCTGCGATGTGCACTGAAGTGTAAAGTATCGTCACAGCTACAGTTTGCAACTTTATAAAAGTATTTTGATTGAAAAAGATTGTTGGTTGGTATTCGATTTATAACACAAAGAAGAAAGTTACCTACTATTTTCCCTTTTTTCATGATTTTTATTTTTGCCATTCCAGTCGGCCTAGCAAGAACCTAGCGTAAGTTTGTACGATTTTTAATTTGAAATTACTCGTTTTGGTCCTATTTAATATTTATTTCTCAAGACTTTATTCATTTCAAGGGGTGATGTGCTTAAAGTTTGAATTATAGAAAATGCCCATGGCATTAGTCAGAGTCTGTACAATTCCATGCTTCGAGCAATAAATAAAATAATAATGTGCTTGAAATTGGCCAGAACACTTATATAATCTAAATAAATGATAAAAATTATAGACATACATTTTCGGAATTTTAAGAAGAAAGTACGAAATACACGTGGACGAAGCCTTGAATTAACTCTTTGTTTTACTAAAAACTATTGATGAAACTATTCATGTAGTTTAGAAGAATTTACTCATATCTTTAAGAATTTTTTTTAAGTCAATTAGAAAATTATTGTAAAGTTTCTCTATTTTTGCCTACATTTCCATATCTGCTAGATTGTTAAGCCGGATTAACAATCCCACACGTATCGTGATACCAATGATTATTTCAGCTGAAAGACGTCCACTGCTGGACATAGGCCTCCCCCAAACACCTCCACTTCGACCAGTTCTGTGTTTCTCGTATCCAACGGGTTCCTGCGGCCTTCACAAGGTCGTCGGACCACCTTGTGGGAGGCCTTCCAACGCTACGTCTTCCGGTACGCGGTCGCCAATCCTGAACTTTTCGGCCCCATCGGCCATCTGTTCTGCGAGCAATGTGCCCTGTCCACTGCCACTTAAGTTGATGCCAACGAATTGGCATAAAACGAATCCTGTCAGATCATCATTTTACAACGAGTTTTGATTAGATAACCATACGTCACAACCCGTCACGACACAACACATCAGAGAGAGATAAATAGTGCTTTTACTGAATGTCTGCAAAATAATATGCAGATTTATACGTTTATGCAGAGAGCTAGCAAGCTTCATAGCTGATGTTCCTAGGGCGGGTACTACGTTATAAATATTAAACTGTCTGTACTCGTGTTCACAGACTCTTATAAATGCAATTTTGTATAGTTTATGAGGTTTTAAGTATTTCGTATTATACTTATATAGCTCTACTTTAAGAGCGAGAAACGAGGAAAGTAGATTTATTGTTTGAAATAGGGATATTGTTCTAAATGTATTCGATCGAAATGAGAATAAAAGTTTGAACACTTAAACTCTTGAGTATTTCTAAGCTCATAAGAATCAGAGTCCGTAAAAGTGAACATGGTCGTCCATCCAATGGTCATTGAGGATAATGACATAATCACCAAACGTGACAAATCCATGGGCGTTTTGGTGAGCTTCAAAAAGTAATAAGTGTGCTACAGTACATTCAGTTACCTCTGTTTACACACCCTATTGTTGAAGAGAATAAAGGTCACCGTGATGCACAATCAGAGGTAAATAACTGTTAACGTTCTTACAGACAAGGATAGAAGTTTTTACTTACAAGGATCTTTTGGCGCCTGAATAATATTGTCAGGGGCCCCCTGACAATGTCATTCAGGCACCAAAAGATTTAAAGATTTAAAAAAAAACCTTTTAAAATTGTCACAGAAATTATTATTGAAAAAAAAAAACAGTGGCACTTCAGGAGTGCCGACAGAAATGAAAACTTGAAAAAGCATAGTAATTTTATAAACATGTTTGAAGGTCATTCTTCCCAAAGAAAATGAACCGCGCGTTGATGTCTTTATAATGGCCAAAACCTAAAACAGAGGTGTCGCAGTGTCCCGAGTTCATTGGTTTTTTTCCATCTCA
The DNA here is from genome assembly GCA_927399505.1 of Luperina testacea. NCBI lineage: Eukaryota > Metazoa > Arthropoda > Insecta > Lepidoptera > Noctuidae > Luperina > Luperina testacea. The sequence continues at coordinate 16,223,337 of OV656770.1, read as the reverse complement.
AAAAATGTCCAACACGCCTAAAAAAGTGTTCACTTCAAAAACAAGATAGTGGCTTTAGTTCAGATTTTGAGCACTTGTTAAATGATCCCTTTACGGTTGTTGCGCCTTTCAGGGTACCCGGGAGCGGAGAAAGAGTGCCATATTCTTTGACTTGCAGGAAGAATTGAATCCCGCAAACATAACCCATAATAAAAATCAATCTGCCTAGACTTTTCCCATGTTGAGGTCGGCTTCCAGTTTAACCAGATGCAGCATAATACCAGCATTTTATATGGTGCGACTGCCTATCTGACCTCCACAAACCAGTTACTCGGTAATACGACACCCCGTGGTAAGACTCGTTGTCAGATTTTTAGGCTTCTGGCGACCCGTAAACACTGTCAAAGATCCATGAATGACAGCCGGGACCAACGGCTTAACATGCTTTCTAAGGCACGGAAACACAGCCCAAAGTACTTACTCGTATAATTGGGTTTATCAATTACCTACCTAACATAAATTGCACAGCCGTTCAATAATACGTGAAAGGCTATAAATTACGCGCACACGGCACATCTGTGCTAGCTCGCGACAATTACGACCATTTTGTGTATAATGAGCTCCTTAAAAATGACGATATTTCTCGCTCAATGGGTTTTTAAGGGCTGACAAATTTCTTTTAACGTATGTCTTACATACCTACTTGTAATGTGTTCTCATGTTGTAAGAGTAGCTATTATTATTAGTGACTAAACATTTTGTAACAGTCAAGTATCTCGTTATGATAATCAAGTTTTTAGGCTGATTCGAAATAGAGCTGACGTTTGAACGCGACGGATTGGAACCAGGAGGTCTCAATCGCAGTCCGAAGTTTAGTCCAGTTAATAACGATAGGGTCACCTCTGTCATAATATGGTACAGTACCCGGCGATTAATATTGCACATCGACCTTTCGAAAGAGACAATCGGCTAATTTCGGCTTCGTAGAGCGTTATCTCTGTCGCACGAAATACAAACAGTCCGGTATCTATTAGGAGCTGTTAAAACAATTATGATTTGCTTCTTTTGATAATTATTTTTATTCTTTGTATAAAATCGATAGGATCGAATAGGTCGATCTGCAATATTTATCGCCGGATACTGTACTTAATACCACTCTTAGATTCTAAAGATGCATAGCATAACTATAATGACTATAACGTTCCCACAGCTGGGACACAGACCTTCTCTCTGTGACAGGGAAAGGGTCGTTATCCACCACGCGGGCCCCGGCGGGTTGCTGGATATATAGATGTATATATACTATAAAGCAGTGGTGGCCAAGTGGTGACGGCCGCGACTTACAAGCTGTAAGTCGAAGGTTCGAACCAAGACAGGCGCTTTACTTTGTGTAAATTATATCATCACCACTGCTCTCAAAATGGTGAAGGAAAACGTCGTGAGGAAACCGGCATGTCCTAGAACCAAAAATTCGAAGAGATGTGACATCTACCAACCCGCACTGGGCCCGCGTGGTGGATTACGGCCCTCTCCCTCTCACTGAGAGGAGGCTCGTGTCCCACCAGTGGTAACATTATAGGATGATTATGTATGTATGTATATATACTATACATATAAACGTAGATACCATAGATACTAATGGTACCGACTTTCTACCTGCACTGTCAGGCTATGCTGGCGATGATACCTATGTTGTATAGAAAACCTCTGCTCACCCCTTCAGAGGAACACTTGTGCGATATTATGTTATTATACATATGTTTTGTTAAACCCTCTTCATACAATTACTGAAACCACAATTGAAACCGACCAATAAAATGTAAACTAGCCTCGATGTCGCTAACGCATCCGGTCATCAATCACGTGTCTAACTGATCGGTCTCCGTGTTTGTGTGTCGCGCGATATGATCGTGCGATTTATGACGTGTGCCGCTCCAATACATCGTGTGAATGCTTACCTTTAAAACTGACTAGCTTTTGCCCGCGGCTTTGCATGCGTGGAGGTCAGAAATTATCCCACGGGGACGTATTATTGGGATATAAAGTATCCTGTGTCCTAATCCAGATCATGGTCTATCAGTGTGCTAAATTTTATCCAAATCTGTTTAGGCGTTTTAAGCGTAAAAAGGTAATAAAAAAACAGACAGACAGAGTTATTTTAGCAGTATAAATACCTCCTATACAGGGTTATTGGTAAAACATTAACAACCTCGTAAGAGGTCATTGCACTCAACATTATGAACAACTTTTACTATGGGACCCAATCTGAAATCGCGTAAAAAAAAATCACCTGTTCCCTACATTTTGACGAGTTATACGAACATAAATGTAGGGAACAGTTGTTCATAATGTTGAGTACAATGACCCCTTAAGAGGTTTTGCGCATTTTACGTTACACCTTGTATATGGTGTAACTAACCCAACATTGTTTTATTTATACAGACGTGTTACTTTTTTTACATTATAAAAATAGTGGTCTCTTGAAAATTAAACGTCTGCCAGTGTCCCATTTTTAATTCGGTCTGACATGTAACTAAGATGGCTGAATGTCATTCGGCGGTATTGACATTACGACGCTATATATATGAGTCGGTAAAGTACTTTCTACCCTGCAATGAGCAGACAAAAATAGTCCTTAAAGTGACGTACATTGTTATTATTTTGGCTGTGATTGTACCAACTATGAATGAATTACCATAATACACACATACTTTACTACGTTGTTACGAGCAACGTACTTGCAATGTTGTCCAGCGTGAGAGTTTTACACCTAAAACTTTGAAATGTAGATTTTATAGATTTGTTTATAATGCATACCGGGATGGCCCCAATCAAACTGCCAGTACCATCCCACGTCATCGAATAGTTTTGTTTCTTAGTCGCTTGGTATGCGCATTGAAATAGGGAGTCACCAACCAATTTGTCAATTTTATTCAGATTTTTGTTTACAAATCGAAACGGAACTGATTAAACGCTTTTCTCAACGCTTGTATTAAAAGGGTATGCAAACAAAGTTTATAAAATGCAAGAACAAAACTGAAACATGAAATCAAGGCTTATTACAGTACCCGGCGATAAATATTGCACATCGATCCTATCGATTTTATACAAAGAATAAAAATAATTATCAAAAGAAGCAAATCATAATTGTTTTAAAAGCTCCTAATAGATACCGGACTGTTTGTATTTCGTGCGACAGAGATAACGCTCTACGAAGCTGAAATTAGCCGATTGTCTCTTTCCAAAGGTCGATGTGCAATATTTATCGCCGGGTACTGTAAATGTTTTTTGCAAAATCGTGACACACAGTCAATATCAACTTCCAACTTCAAAAAGGTAATCAAGATTAAATATCAAATGAAGTATTACTACTTGTAGGATGGTAAAAATAGCAATATTTGAAGGCCAATTCCCGTAATTAAAACCGTTCAAAATCAAGTCGCAATCTCATCTCGGCGACAATCAATGACCTTGACCTTGACCTTGTCAAAAATGTAGGGAAATTAGAGGTATTTTTGACAGATTAATACTAACACCAGACTGAACGTTCTTAACATTACAAGAATCGCCCTTCTTGTGTAAAGTAGTACTCCTATGTTCCTTTTCGAAGCGTAGCCGCGTAAGTGAAAATATTTCGTAGACGCGCTACGAAAGTCGTAGCGCCTCTACGAACTTGCTACGGATTAATCTTTAATACCATCATGTCGGAGTAACAAATGTTTACAGCGATAGCAACAGCTTAAAAAAACTTACTTTTTTATGCAGGTTGGGCATTTTTTGAGATGGGAAAAAACCATTGAAGCGACACCGCGCGTGTTTTGTTTATAAGACGATTAAAAAATACCCGCTTCGGATGTGTTCGGCTGTCCTCGGGATGTACTCGGTTTTAATGTATATCCGATCCGACACGTCAGTGAGTGATGACAAAGTATTCCGTTTGTTTTGATTTCACTTTTGTCGGCACTCCCGGAGTGAGACTGTTTTTTTTTGTATTTATTTGTAGATACATATTAAGTTAGTCGTTTGAAATTTAGTATCTAGTGTAAATAGTTAGTTATCTATACATACAATAAAAGACTTGTCTTTAATTCTCACAATGAAACAAAATAAATATAAAGCCAAAACATGTATTATAAGCTCAGCCTTATTTTAACCTAATCCTGTTTCAATACGGTTCAATTAACTTTGTTAATAAAGCAGTACACACATGAGCGAACAAATTGGCTGATAACACGTTTGTTGGCAACTTCCATCTGATTTTGTCTCCTGAGAGTCTACACTAAGCTTTATCGCCTCTATGAGTATGTTTATGGTTTATACAAAGAGAATATTTTACGAGTTATGGCTCGTAATGCAGGTAGTTTTGGAGAAAATCAGTATACAATGACATTTATTATACAATACAACAATGCAATGCAATGCAATTGAACACAACAAGTTCTAATCAGCAGTGGTAGTTTTAGGTCATGGGTTCGTATCCAGGCAAATGCTTCACTTTGTGTAAATTATTTCATCACCACTGCTCTCAAAACGGTGAAGGAAAACATTGTGAGAAAACCGGCATATCCTAGAACCAAAAATTAGAAGACATGTGACATCTACCAACCCGCACTGGGCCCGCGTGGTGGATTACAGCCCACTCCCTCTTGAAGAGAGAAGGCCCGTGTCCCAGCAGTGGGAACATTAAAGACTGATTACAGTACCCGGCGATAAATATTGCACATCGACCTTTTTACACAAAATCATTTTATACAAAGAATAAAAATAATTATCAATAGAAGTCAAAGTCAAATCATAATTGTTTTAACAGCTCCTAATAGATACCGGACTGTTTGTATTTCGTGCGACAGAGATAACGCTCTACGAAGCCGAAATTAGCCGATTGTCTCTTTCCAAAGGTCGATATTTATCGCCGGGTACTGTATGTTTTATACCGACGACATAATGAAAACCACCAATTCATAATGAAAACCAAATCACATGTTAAATTAAACCAACATTTTAATAAACTTGCGGGTGGTTTGGGGTTTCGCCCTTCGTATTTAATGAGAATTTGTTGATACATGTATTCCTAATAATTTACATTTGAATGAGTTTTAGACAATAACTACCTACTTTAATTTGAAACTACATATTTACATTATAACAATACTTGAGATTTATTTATTTTTATTGATAATTATTCCTAGAACCAGGGGGGCATTTCTCGCAAATTTAAGAATTTCACAGTCTATAATAATCTGTCTTAATCTGTCAAAAATACCTCTAATTTCCCAACAAAGTTCAATAAAATACCCGCTTCGGGTGTGTTCGACTGTCCTCGGGATGTAGTCGGTTTTAATGTATATCCGATATGTCAATGAGTGATGGCAAAGTAAAAGTATTCTGTTTGTGTTTTGTTTTCACTTCAGTCGGCATTCCCGGAGTGCCGCTGTTTTTTTTTAAACTACAACACAACAACAACTACCACACACAATTACAACATACACACAACAACAACAACAACACACAACACACCCACGCACGTCACGTATTGGATTACAACTTGTAATAAACGCTGTACAATGCGTGCCACGAAAGATGAGACTTACACACCACGTGGTTTGACATGCGCAGTACACGATTTTAGGTATCTTTAGCGGTATGAGGTCTGAGTGCGGGACGGGACCGGACGTCATAGGGGCGGCGGAAAGAGCGGGGGAGGCGGGGTCAAGTCTCATCTTTTGTGGCACGCATTGTACTGTTTAATGTGGTACATAACCTAATCGCCATTCTGTCTAATAATAATACAAGCCTACTATTGCCCTTATTGGCCTCTTCTCACAGATTTGTATATTAAACTTTTGACCGCTACACGTCAAAAACTCAAAAACGCTCTCGGCGTCAGTCTGTCATGTAGTCGAACCATGGCGTGCTGGACACATTCTGGTTTGTCATCTATACATGACTGTGGCGGTCAAAAGGTTAAAATTAAATATTTTATAGCAACGTCTAACATCCATACTTAATATTATAAATTCGAAAGTAACTTGCCTGTCTGTCTGTCTGTCTGTATGTTACCTTTTCACGCCTAAACCACTGAACAGATTTCGATAAAATTTGGCAGAATTTTATTGAAATCTGTTCAGTGGTTTAGGTGTGAAAAGGATAGTTTTTATTGACATACCTCGCGGGCGAAGCCGCGGGCAGAAGCTAGTTAAACTATATTTTGACAAGAATGGATATCCATTTATCAATAAAAATCCATGTCTTTATCCAACTGTCCGGATTCGGAGGAAATCTCGTTAAATACCGATTAGCGGTTTTTGCTTTCCAATCGTAAATGTACTGTAGCACTCAATCGTGAATTCGTGATAAAAAAGTAGGTAACGAACTTCTCGTGTATAAATTACACACATAATAATTTATTTTTAACCTGTGTTTCTTAAATGTTAATGGACTAAATGTTGATAAAAATACCAACACTTAAATCTATTGATTACTTATTCAAATGGTTTCAAATATAAACAACTTTGTTAACATGTAATCCGTTGAATAATTTATTAGTGAACGGGAACACGGACCTTACCTACATTTTTGATGAAGGTAAAACATCACATAATAATTCTACGGACCAGAAAACCTGTGGCGGCATCTACATCGCCACATGCAAACTACACATCACACTGACGTCACGCAAAATCCTGCATCGCGCAAGCAGAGTTTACCGCACAACTAGCATACCTATATACAAAGTCCAGACATCAATCGTCGAGCATCCTATCAGACACAATACCCGTCTGGACGTTCCTTTTCTATAGACAAACCGGACTCAAACCTTTTCTGCCTAAGCATGACGTATTTATAGAAAAATACCTAGGTATGTAGGCATACTTATTTCAACTTCATCACACGTTATAAATAGCATAATCAGCCTAGCCCTACATATAATATTCCCACTTCTGGGACACAGCCTTCCTCTCGGTGAGAGGGAGTGGGCAGTAATCCACCACGCGGGCCCAGTGCGGATTGGTTATATGTAACTAGCTGCGCCCCGCGGTTTTATCCGCATAAATCTCGATCTCGTGGGAATATCGAGATAAAAAGCCTATATGTTAATTCAGGGTATCAGCTACCTTCATACAAAATTTTATCAAAATTGGTCAAGCCGTTTGAGCCTGCTAGCATGTTTGTTACTTCTTCATAGTAACAAACATGTTTATATGTTTGTTACTATGAAGAACATACACACAAACTTTCGCCTTTATAATATTAGTGTGATGGTCCAGCCATTTGAGAGTAAAGAAGTAACAAACATATAAACACACACACACAAACTTCCGCCTTTAAAATATAAGTGTGATTACTCAGTAATGTAACTGACCATGGAGCGTCCACCCAACGTATTAGTTAGAGGCTCTAGTAAGCTAATTGATAACCGTGGCCCCCGGGACAAGTATCGGCCTTGTACTTATGTGACGAGTTACACACAGTGTGTACCTATAGGTATTCTCCGTTCGCGATTTATTTGCCAAAAATGTAAACAAATATCAATTCATGGAATTATAAAAATTAAATTTAATTCCTAACTTAAATAACTTTAAATAACTTTAATAACTTTAAATAACGTTAAATAACTTTAATTCCTACACAATAAAGTTCAAACTTCAAACATTTTTATAATTTGTTCAATAGTGCTAGTCACTCTGAAATCAACTTAAATGTCATTGAAATAAAGTTGATATTTGTGTAACTTGAAATAGAGTGGGGGTGTGCAGCACTGCGCACTTTTACTATATAGTTGATAGTATTTACTATCATAGTAGGATACTACTTACTTCCTATTACGCCTACAGACAATGAAATTTTCTGTTCAGGGACGAGACATTGAGTGTCACCTTTCTCCAGTTTCCTAGAAGAGCGGCCAGATACGTCACATATCTGAAGGGTAATTCTCATAATTTTAAGAATGCTCACAGTCTGATCTCATTCTCAATCCGTCAAAAATGCCTCTAATTTCCATACTTTTTTTACAAGTTTTTGACCTAGATTGTCGCCGAGATGAGATTGAGACTCTTTGATAGTAGGATACTGCCGTAGTGACGGCTGTCATGAAAATGATGACAGCGGCAAAGATTTAAATAGTTAGATTCGCTTTACCGCGTCTGTCTACGCCTGAACGCAGCCCTTCTTCATATTAACGAAGATACGAACGTATCCAATGTCAACGGCGCTCGCGACAGGCTTCACGCGGACGAACCGGACGAACTTCACTTCACGATCTTAGCGCGCACCGCCATACTTTTGTCGCGACACACAAATAATTGTAATTTTCAATAAAATAAACTACTTATCAATTCATCGTGGTCGATCTTATTTGTCCCCCAGCGTCATAAGATAGGACAGTCGTGTTACTGTTTCGTTGATTTTAACACACAATGACGCAGTGACTTGACCCCATTGTCATGAAAACGCTGTTTAATAATGTTTAAGCTCACTCTTCTCAGTATGAACAATTTTACGTGTGACTAAGTACGAAGATGGCAAATCTATCGATTTAAATCCTTGGGCAGTGAAGTTTGACTTTACAGTGTCAAACACGCTCTAGGAAAACACACAAACGTACTTTCATAAATAATGTTTCAGTGACGTCATTCACCGGTAAATTTCAAACGACTACAACGACGATTTACTTAGAAACCAAAACACGATCTTGTAGAGTTCACAGCAACGGAGAAAAAAAATGCCTTGGTCAATTATTTAGTTGTGAAACTTCCTAGATTAAAAAAAATACATTTTTCTTAGGTCATAATATTATCCATTATCAATAGATACTATCCGCGGCTTGAAGCCCAGTAAGCAGCCGTTTTTTTTAATTCCATTGATTTATACTGAGAAAGACTTGAGTAAAACTTGGGATGTAGTTTCTACGTAATGGTTTGAAAACGCCTACACGCAGCTCGTTCCAGTTAGAGCTAAATCAGAATTTTTACAGTCTGATTTGTCTGAATCTGTCACAAACACCTCTAATTTCCCTAGATTTTTGACATTGATTGTCGCTGAGATGAGAATGCGAACGTATTTAATTACGAGAATTCTTGGGCTTCAGATAGTAGTAGAAGGCCTAAAAAAGTGGCAATCGCTTTCAAGGCTTTCGCTTTTAAATAAAATATGGCCGACCATCGATGTGTGACGTCACCTCCAAAGTGTTATTGATCAATATATTACATAATACAGTGGTGTAGTAACACGGATATCAAAGTAACCTACTAAATTATTTTGTAAGTCAGTCCGTTTGTGTGTCATCTGTCCGCGTTTTGACGGCGTCAAGTGTTTGAGGCATAGGAATCGAAACAAGTGTTGATCAAGGCTCGGACTTAGACAAGACAGTCTACGACACCAACTTCCGAAATTAAAGTTATTTCTCACTTTGTAGTGTTTTTTTTTTTTAAGAAGTCGGTTATTCTTTTTTTTTTTTGTAAAAATAGTTTTTACTTTGTCGATTCGCCCACAAATAAATTACCTTCGTGCGAGCCACCCATAGACAAAATAATATTATTTAAAAGTGTTAATTCACCCGTTTCGGGTTAGTAAGTTCTGAAACATACTATCGCTATATGAAAACTAGACCTTATGGCGAACAAACTTGTACCTAACATACAAGGAGGTAGTCTGATTTATCAATATACATTGAAAAACCTGGATGTGACAAAACTGTACAAAAACGAATCGTTTTGCTTACCAATGGCAGCAGTATTGACAAACTGGGTTTATAAATAGATTCGTAAGCTAATTTTACCTGTGGTAGCTACTTCCATATGGGAGTGTCTACTATGCAAATCTATGAGGTCTCTGCTTCATTATTAATTGTAAAGTGGGGCATGGTCTAATTAGAAGCTCCGCACTTGCATTGGGTGTTAGATGGGTCAGTAATCCCCACTTCTTGAAATTGTGATTGCAGCGGCCTACCTGGTTACTCAACCGATTGTGAGCTTTTTATATACGTCCCTGTAAATCACGCCCGGGAAGGAAATGTTTCCAGGAATAAAAATATGAATGTCTTAGTAATAAAGTTTAGCAGAAGTTTTGTAATTTTGGTTTGTAGCAAATGGAGGAAGAACGCTAATCTGCTACCCATCAAATCACCTGCCATCCAATCTCTTCAACACCCTTGGTTGACTGGTAGAGAATGCCTAAGGCCGCCTTGAATCCGCCTTTGTACCTTTTTGTGCGAAAAGTTCGTGTTTTTAGTGAACTTATTTGAGCTATATGAATTATAACATTTAGCGTGTTTATACGGAACTTTCGATGTATGAATATCACATAGCTACATTCCTTTACTCTTTAAATATTGCACTTATCACATAGCTGTTTATACAGTATGTGTGTATTGAAATAGCGATTTAAACTGCATAAAGAACGGAAAATAACTAAATAATACATAGCGGCTTTTGCACGTGCAACGACGGTATATAAGTAAGTTTGTAGTAGACTTTGGAACTGAGACAGAAGCTTAGCAGCTGAACATTCCCTCGTTGGTTTAGTGGTCGCGTTGCTGCTAAGCATGAGGTCCGGGATTCGATTCGCGGGTCAGGCAAAGCGATATTGGGTTTTTTCATCTGGAATTTCTCAGTAACAGCCTGGGTCTGTTTTTAGTACCCGATTGATGGCTATATATTACTTGGGTGTTACACATAACTGGCGAAATGTACATCCTTCGGGGATGGGGATGGAGGAAGGGGGGGAGGGGAAACCCAAAAGCAAGGCCCCGACCTATGAATACAAGGTGGCAGGAACACCGAAGCGCAACCATGAATTCAGCACATCATCCTATACCTAAGAGTTTTCAAATGTCTTTTATAATGCGCACAGCAAAAGAGTGGAACTCTCTACCTGCGTTTGTGTTTACGAATGCATACAACCCGAATCTCTTCAAAGTAAGAGTGAACAGGCTTCTTCTGGGTAAGCTCACTCCATCGTCGACTTTGTCTCAGTCTTCTCTGACCTAGACTAGAGTCAAGAGCAAACCAATTTCAAATAAAAATAAAAAGACCTTTTTTTTGGTTGGGAAATTATCAAATAACTTCTCCCGCTCTGGGCGAAGCGGGTGTCAGACTTGCGTCTTACTGACTAAAACCCACCCGTGTTCCTTCAGTTGCCTGTACCAGGAGCCATGGTAACTCTTTCGAACAACCTGCGACCCCGGCAATACTGGACCCCCGACCGTAAAAATAATACGTCGTATAAAAAAAACAGCTTTTTCATAGAAAAGTACAATATCTACACGAACAAAATGTATAGACCAGTTTTTTTTTTTAAACCTACGAATAATTTCAAGGCCCCCGGCGTTGAAATTATTCGGTTTTGAATCAAGTACTGAATTCAATTTGCTCGTCGAAATTCCTGTCACCCTGCATAAAAATCCAAGAATTGTAAAAATCCACAAAGTACACATACACTGTAATTATTTGACCAGCGTAGTAGACTAATTACATTTAATTGTAGCGATTATTTTAACGACACGGGCGTCCACTAATCGATACATAAACTGTTAGGACTTTGATGAAATACAGTTGAATCCATAATATGTGTATTTAATAGTAAGGTAATAGATAGTATTATCTATTACCTTACTATATTAGTATTATTATACGTGGAGTTGCGGCAACTCCACGTCAATGCGCGTATTTTGCGTACGTACATATAGTATTTACAATAATAGAATATGTATATGTACATAATATGTATATGTATATCAGTTTTATATCCAAATAAAGTAATTTAATTTTATAGTAATAACAATGTCCATACTGTACCTACATTTAAATATTTTTGAAAAAATAAAAACGAAAAGAACGGTTTTAAATAATTTTAGTTTATTCACAGAATTTGTATAAATATACCTACTGTTTGTAAATTAATATTGAATTAATGTTAAAATGTCAATGTCGCAGTCATTTTGAATTTTATTAGCTTAAATACCTGCATTTAGAAAACGTAGCCAAACCGACGATTGCATTGTTTTCATGTTTGGGCGCAGTTCGTGATCGATTGGCTTTAGTGGTGCGTGTGGAGAGTTCGATTCCCGCACGGAAGAATATATTTTATTGCCTACAGTACAGCAGGGTGTAGGGGTAAGGGTAAGATTAGCTGTAAGGCAACAGTCATGAATTCTACATCTAGATGACCTTAAATAATCATCATCTGCCTAGCCTTTTCCAAACTATGTTGGGGTCAGCTTCCAGTCTAACCGAATGCAGCTGAATACCAGTATTTTACATGGAGCGACTACTTATCTGACTTACACAACCCAGTTACTGGATAATAAGATACCCCTTGGTAAGGCTGGTTGTCAGACTGTCGGAATTTTGACGACCCGTAACGAATGTCAAAGATCCACGAATGACAGCCGGTACTAACGGCTTAACGTGCTTTCCGAGGCACGGAGGTGTCTTGGTATGTAAAAGATCGTCACCCATCCACGGACCAACCGCGGCAACCGTAGCTTAACCTGATCGATGGACCCGTGCGGGTGTTATTACTTAGCCAAAAGACCCTACTTATGGCCTTAAATTATACTAGCCCACCATTGTCCCACTGCTGGGGAAAAGACTTCTCATACACAGAAGATATGAGCATTGATAACCACGCTTACTCAGGGCGGATTGGCAAATCCAGACTCTTATTGACCTTACTTTGACCTTGGCCAATGTTTTCCTCATAAAATATTATGGAAAAAAAATATTAATATCAATATATTTACAGCTTACCAGCTAATCGCATTACATAGACCGTTGCGCTAAATTAACTCTCGGGGAATGTGAAATAATGAAGACACTCGGTACTAGCTTTTATTTTGTTTTTTAGAATATAATTATGTGGGAGGTGGGGTAGAACCAAAAAGGTTCGTTATTATATTTTTCAGTAATTGACACAGCAATACTTCATAACAATAATAAATAGCTTAATAATAACACAGTAAATAAAAATTAGAAATTCAACATTCAGTTCAGAGCACCGTTGTTCCGTGTCCGCTATCGTACAACTTCTGATCTATAGAGTTTTTTTTTTTTTTTGTCTAGGGCATCTCGTAGTTGACCTTGAGAGGTCGTGACTACTTAACCAGACTGTTTGATCTATCGAGAGACAGTGCGCCCATTTTATAGCAAGATTGACTCGTATAGTGGGGGAACAAGTAGTCAGTTACAAATGTTACAATATCCTTATATATCGGAAGTTGATAAAAATATTATTAAACAATTCTTAAAAATCATTAAATAATTTCTCTCTTACATATACCTAGTGCAAAAATAAATATCAACAGCTGTAGATACAAGACAAACAACAATCAAGAAATATTTTACTAGACTTACACCTAATAAATCTTTTATGAACCTATAAAATATAAGTGATTAAATGTAGGTATACGACATACCCACACTCCTTACCCCTTTGAGGAATATAAACGTGATATCATAATATCACGTTTATATTCCTCAAAGGAGTATCCTCAAATCAAACGGAAAACTTTGACATGTATCATAATACATGTCAAAGTTTTCCGTTTGATTTCCTTGTTGAAACATTCTTTCTTTTCCACGCCTGTGAATGGAATTTCAGAAGCGTACTTCTGTTTGCTAACAAACTGCTATCAATAACGGCTCTATGTTTGACGAATTGCATAAATCCTGCTAGATAATAAATGGCTGTAATTCATCTTGTAATTGAAGCTGTGAGTTAACCTATCCATAGTACATTGTATAATATTATAGGTAAATGCGAAAGTAATTTTGTCGCTCTGTTTGTCTGTTACCTTTTGAACGGATTTGGATGAAATTTTGCACACGGATAGACCAGACAGGATTTCTTTTTATCCCTGTAGTGCGTTCGCAGACAAAAGTTAGTATTAAATAAAAAAAATAGATGCTGTGGTACTCAAAATGGTGTGTATATTGTTGAATGCCATAACCAACTTCTTACACAATTAGGGTTACCTGAGAAAAAGGAAAAGGATATAAGATAGAAAAAAATACATTTATTTAGCACAGACTAAAAGGCACACAACATATACCAAAATTATCCCTGAGAAAGGTAGGTATAATATTATCTCAGAACGTTGACAGAATAATAAATGATAAAAACTTCTTTTCCTCTACAGACTCACTTGAACAAAGTAGCGAGCTCTCAAAGTTATTAACTGTGCACATTGTCACTTGAACTAAAACTTTAAATTAGTAGGTACTTTCCGAATCACAATTAGGCTGTCACACGGCTTAATTAACATACAAATAAGACTCACGTGTGTGACTTACTATGAGAATTCATTTGGTTATCGGGAAAACTAAGTAGAGAAGTTGTTTTCAGTGAGACGACCACAAGTTGTCATCTGCCTCGCCTTTTCTCAACTATTAACCATTACAGAAAAAGTGTATCGTGTGTGTGTATATGTTAGTTGTGCGGTAAACTCTGCTTGCGCGATGCAGGATTTTGCGTGTGATGCCAGTGTGATGCGTAGTTCGCATGTGGCGATGTAGATGACGCCACAATATACACCCACATTTCGCAAGTTGTATAATTAAGTCCTATGTAATAGGGGGTGAGCCTATTATCACCAACCGGGCACAGATCCAGTCTCCGGACTGCTACTGAGATATTCACGGAGTCGTTTTAAATAAATATTTTGTACAGATGTTCTATGTCACGAAGTCTTTTTGGCTATGAATGATGACTCAACAATGGGTGAAGTAAAACGGTACACATTCGCGGAAATGCGACGGCAGCAAGGGGCAACCGCTGTGGGACCGCGCTTGTCGGGATACGTCACTACTACAATCAAAGCCGAACGGACTTCGTGAAATAGAATATCTGTACCAAATAACTGTATCTTCGAAAAGTTCGATACTGTACGATACCTACCTACATAACGAAATGGTCAATAACTGCCTGCCTCATGAAATGTTGGGCTTAATTAAAAATCAATAACAACTTGGTCACGCGTTTTCACGCAGACTTTCTATGTCCCATCTGTAAATATTTCAAAATCTACCTAACAGCTTTGTAATAAAATTGAAACAAATAACTTTTCAAATTCAATCAAGAATATTATTAAAATTCTGAAAGCCAATACTTAGCCGTATTAGCATTTTCTGCCTCATAAAATTTTCCAAGATGGAATTGTGTAAAGTGTACGTATATATCTAGTCCGCCTTTGTACAGTTTTTTTTACTTGTGCATAAAGTTTAATAAATAAAAATAATAAATAAATATCATTCGTTGTATTATTTTGTTAAGCAAATATGGGGTAATGTGATTTTAAATAAGGCAAAAGTGGTAATATCGAGTGATTGAAATGCTAAACGTAATGTACATACCTGGGTACGTGTGATTGTGAGTTTCATACCCTGTTTATTTAACAACAAGACAAGTACGGAGAAATACACTATTACTGGTTATAACAATATAATATAACGCTACTGTTAACATTTAATAACATAAAAGCAGATTAATAAAAATGAAACATTGATCAATGTAGTCTTCAAGCATCGCAATTGGCTTGCACCCTAACATTTGGCGCAGCTCATGCATTGTTGTTAGGAGCCAAACTGGCGCCTAAGGTTGTGTATTTTATGCCAAATTCTGGCACTGATTCCTCAGTAAGTGTGCCAACGTTTGCACTTTATAATGGCTTTCAATCTTTCATTACGGGAAACAAGTCATTTGCACCATTGTTTGTAAAAGCATCGTAATTTCTTGTGACAGTGACTAGTAACAGTGCCAAAGTCTCCTTTGCGCACAGTGATCCCATGGTCATAAGCTTCACGCTCAAGCGATTGCGGAGAAAACAAAAGAAAGAGGTTGTTCAGAGAACTTTAGTTTTCTAGATAAGCGGTTCCGTCATATAATAACTAACTTTCATAAACAACGTTTCAGTGACGTCATTCACCGGTAAATTTTGGATGCTCTTCTAAGAAAAAAGCTTTAGGAAACCATCTTCATCGGATGGAAACAGACGATGCGCGCGCGTGTCATTTGACGCAAGTCGCATCGCTTGAGGCCGTGAACTGGGACATAGGCTTAAATCAACATTGTACTTTCCATTGCTGCATCTGTATGCAAGAGGAATGCTAAAGTGTTTGGTGTATTCTCAATGAACAATGTAATTTTGGGCCGCTCCGTGCCACGCATAATTTTGTTGCACTACATGGAGATGGCGTGGCATCGCCGATATTTGTGTTTCGCTGCCACAAATTAGTCCTAAACACATCTGTTTCGGGACTCATTTTGCGGAATCGTTTAGCTGTTAGAACGTTAGAACATTGATCAGTGATAGATAGATAGGTAGGTAGGCTCTTTATTACGATGATTAAGATTACAGAAATAAATGTAGAGATTTTACACAGGGTGTTTTTTTTTAACATTAGACACATACCTAAAAGCAGACTAAGAAAGATTTAAATTGAATTCATATTTTGGCCCTCAACCAATCGTTTTGCATCGCTCGTCGTCGTTTCATAGTTTTGCTCGCCAGTGCCACAACTTTTTTTTTTTCAGGATGAGAAATCATCAAATGACCCCTCCCGCTCTGGATGGAGCGGAAGGGAGTGTCAGACTCTTACTGACTAAAACCTACCCTTATTCCTTCCTTAGCCCTTTATGTTCCGGGCCAGCAGTAACCCTTTCGGACAATCCCGCTGAACAGTGTCACTACTTCGTTTTCACTTAGCGTTCTTTCTGACTTTTTTTCCTTTCGCTCAGCTCTTAAGGGTCGTAGCGTGATGAAAAAAAAAGCCTCTTTATATAATACTAGCTTCTGAACGCGACTCTGTTCGCGTGAAGTTTCTCGTTTTAACATAAACCATAGCCTATGACACTCAGGGATAATGTAGCTTCCAATGGGAAGCTCACTAATGAGTGAAAGAATTTTCGTTATCGAATCAGTAGTTCCGAAGATTACCCCCTACAACCTCACAAATTTTACCTCTATATAATATTATTAAAATAATATTAAATAATAATATTATTAATTTTATTATTATATAATTATAGATTAGTATAGATAACATAGGTAAATTAACGTCATAAGTTTACGTGGTTTTGTATAATTAATGATCTAAAGGCAAAACATTATTTAAAAGCGTGTTTCTATTGCATCAATCCATCGTCATCGTTAGGGAATTCGTGACGTAACGTGTTTTAATTTTATTAATTTTGTACAATGAAAACTTTTCCGGGTAAATTAATTCCCCACTGATTTGGATGACGGAAAGGCATAGCCAATGAGGTTGGAATTTTTTAAATTTAACGTGGAATTAATTTGAACTTTTGAATATATTAATCATTGTTTACAGGACTAAACGCAAAAAACGCAACTTTTAGAAACAATAAAAGTATATACTTTTATTGTTTCTAAAAGTTGCGTTTTTTGCGTTTAGTAGATTTTGTTAACTGTAGTTGATCAAATGATCGACTACAGTTAACAAAATCAGACAAATATATGATATTCTTCAGGATAAATGCTAGGTAGATAGTGTGTTGAAAACATAATACAACTAATTTTATACGATAGAAAAAAATCATAAAGAAAACCATACTAATATACATAAAATCATTCTGTTTTTTTGTCACATTATTCTACAAGCAACATACTAAAATACTAGTGTTTTAGTTTTTTAGTCCAAATAATAGATTTAGAATAATATTAGAATAAAAGTTTAGAATAATTTTAGAATAATAGTTTCTTGCCCATTCTTCTCCATACGAAAACTACCTTTTGGAATGGGCGACTAGAATCAATTCTATTTTGTTGTAATTTTTGACGTTCAAAAGTGCCTTTTATGTGCTTATTTGAAATAATTGCTTTGACTTTGACTTTTAAGTAGTATTTTAAGCAACTCCATGTAGTCTCAACTAGCTGTTAACCAACCTGTGTACCTGCTTACTGCATTACATGGACAGTCAATAATATTTTCTAATTAATATTATGTTCGGAAAATTTGTCGGGAATAACGTAATAAATGTTGTTGAAATGTCAAATTGAAACCCATTGTAACTGTTAGTGTGTTACGCAATTTTTTCAATTTCAGTCAGAATTTTTAACTTACTAATAAAGTAGGTACCAGCCAGCGTCGCGAACTGGGTAGGTAAATTTAATGAAGTTAAAACAACTAATGACGCAAGAAAAGCTAACGTGTGAATAGGTAATGCAGAAAGCGTTTTAAATACAATTTCTTTTAGTTGAACGTTTACCATAAAAATATTCAAGATAAAAGTTAAAAGTATTATAGTACTAACTTACATAATAACGGGAGGTTCGTGCTTTAAAAATAAATTATATTATAATTCATACGCGGAAGCATGTGTCAAAATACAGTTCTTTATATACGGGGCGGGCATACAAGGGATGATTTACACTGAAGTGTAGTGACGTCAGTTCATTTGAACCATTTACTTGATAGATTGGTAGCTAATATTTCTTGTTAATTACCTATTGCTTTGAGCTAGGTAAATGCTGTGGCTGAATAAAGTGGATGCCCATTTTGAAGCTGTTGAAGTCCTGTACAATGCGTGCCACGAAAGATGAGACTTGACACACCACGTGGTTTGACTTGCGCAGTACACGATTTTAGGTATCTTTAGCGGTATGAGGTCTGAGTGCGGGACGGGACCGGACGTCATAGGGGCGGCGGAAAGAGCGGGGGAGGCGGGGTCAAGTCTCATCTTTCGTGGCGCTCATTGTACTTAGTGGTCAAAACTATAAATGCAACTAGCACCCTAAATGCGTAACACATTATCAATCCCAATCTGAATCATTTTGATAGATATTGCTAATCCATTGCTTCATATGTTTTTTACATTTTTCGAATTTCAACATCGTAAATAACGCAATGAATATTGTTGAACTGTCAAAATGCTGTCATTGCTTCTGACAGTGTGTTACGCAATTTTCCCGCTAGGTCAAATACATTTATTTTCTTTCTTTACCGTTCACTCTCTTGGGCAGCCATTCCGATAGAAGTTAACTCAATTTCCTTTGTATTGTATAATTGCATAGCACAGATGTGAGTTCTATGTATATACTATACCCTATGTACCATTTACCGAGTAATGTGTCTTTCATTGACTTGAATGTGCCCTGGCGACTGATAGTATGTCATGCTCACACAAATGTCTCACTGACGGTGGCGTGTGTGTTGGATCATTTAGCTCCCTTCAAAATGGTTGAGCTGAATGGTTCTGATCTATGCGTCATGTTCGTGAACGGGCGCCGTCAGTTGGGGCTGGTCATCACTTAGCTGCCTCGGCTTATTTTTAATTATTTTAATTTTGAATTGTTGTTTTCTTACTATTTGCTGTACTCTGGACGCTATTAACGCGTCTTTTTTACACCGTTCTCACATATAATTATAAATTCACATTAATGATGTAACTAATAATTTTGTAAAAAATTAATTTAAAAGAGTGTCCATGGAGTTTCTTGCCCGTTCTTCTCCATAGGTACCTACGCTTTGGAATGGGCAACTAGCTTCATATTTTCTAACTGACCGACTTTTTGACAATTCCAAAGTGCCTGTAAATGGTTTAATAGAAATAAATGCTTCGAGTTTGAGTTAGAAAGCAATTAGTCACAGAGTATTGAATTGATTTATTTTACTTCATATTTTTCTTCGTCATGTCCATGGCACGACAGTGTACCTATCTGTAAGTTTTTGTATTATCTCGGTTACTAATAGAACAAGAAAAAGTAGTAGCAAGATTTCTTTTTTGATTTCAGGTACAATACCAAATTCATATTTTGAACATGTTTAACTCTGTTTTGTAGGTAGGTACAGACGCCAGCACTTCAAGCTACTACAATCTGTCAATTTTCCCTAATAGATTTTCAACTTTACCCCTAAAGTATAATGTTCAAAGTTGATTGGGAAAATTTAACAGTTTCGGGTAGCTTGATGTGCTGAACTGCTGGCGTCTGTACATTCATTAAGAAAAGCAATAATATCGAAACGTAACAGAATGCCAACAATGTAAACCTACCCTTAAGTTTAACATGCAAGACAGCAAATTATGCAAAACATTTGAACTATGAAAGTAACGCAATTAGAAGTCTTGCATGCTTACGTGTGGAGCACCATATCGGTGTAATACGTACCAATTAGAGTCAATGTGGTGTGCTGGTGGAGTAATTTAGCTTTCCAAGTATTTTAACTTTACCTAAGTTTTTTAAAGAAATAAAAGACAAGTATTTGATTTGGGACGCGCACAGGAGACACAAACGGTAAAAAAAAAACATTGATAATACGAGTTTCTCGTCTGATAGTGTCAATACTCGTATTACGACTTCCTTTAGGAATCTGAAATAAACGGTCGTTCTTCAGACGACAGATATCTTTTATCCGTGGAATACAATTGTCGTTTGACAGTCTGGAAACAGTCCAAAATTATTCCTCGGATAAAGCAATCTGGCGTTGTGAAAATCGGCAATAAAACTCATTTTTCCGTTGTCATCAAGGACTGTTAAAAAGTAGCAATTTCATCATAACATACACTTACATCATCATCTGCCTAGCCTTTTCCTAACTGTGTTGGGGTCGGCTTCTCATTCTAACCGGATGCAGCTGAGTAACAGTATTTAACATGGAGCGACTGCCTATCTGACCTCCACAATCCAGTTACTCGATAATACCAAACCCCTTGGTAAGACTGGTTGTCAAACTTTCGGGCTTCTGACGACCCGTAACGACTGTCAAAGATCTACAAATGACAGCCGGGACCAACGGCTCAACGTGCTTTCCGAGGCACGGAGGGGTCTCGGTATGTAAAGATGGTCACCCATCCACGGACTAACCGCGGCAAGCGTAGCGGTCGACCCGTGCGGCTGGTATTACTTAGTCACGAACTTCTCTCTTAACATAGACTTACTAAAATCAATATAATAATTATTTAGTTATACTGTATACCCGCTTGTGAAAGCCGCAGGAACCCGTTGGATGCGAGAAGCACAGAACCGGTCGAAGTGGAGGTGCTTGGGGGAGGCCTATGTCCAGCAGAGGACGTCTTTCGGCTGAAATGATGACTGTATACCCCGAAAGGTTGGGCAGAAGTGCACCTCTACCCCTCACATTTCAGTTATGTTGTTGTTGTTATGTTGTTGTTATGTTGTTGTTGTTTTTTAAATCTCATCTCCCCATCGCGAGTATGCTAGAATAGATTTCTTTAGAAAAAAGCATCACCTTTGTACTTACGTATTTTTCCGTTCCTTCCTTCTTGTCTGTTTATATGTTGTTTATAAATGGTTAAATAAAGAAATAATAGGACCTATTATCATCGAATGTGCACAAATCTGGACTCCAGGCTGCTCCTACGAAATTGCAAATTAAAAAAAACAGTGGCACTCCGGGAGTGCCGACAGGAGTGAAAACTTGAACAATTACGTGTGTATTTTGTGAATCTTCTTATAAACAAAACACGCGCGGTACCGGCTACGGCCATCCGTCTTACGAATTTTCGATCAGGTCACGTGTCCTGACGCGAGTTTAACATTTTTTACCCATTACAAAAAAAGTGTACAACGCCGCTAAAGAAGTTTTCACTTCAAAAATCCAATAACACTACCATACACGACCATACACTAATAAAACCTTCAAACATTTAATAAGTTCGTAAATTATGTTAATTAAGTAGTAACAATACATTCAGCGCGACCTTTCAGAACTAATACATTAAGTTTTCGTGAGCCACATACATAGAGTGCTTTATTGGGAATAATTATACCTTGTAAGGAAAATGTGAACTTTTTAACGGTGAGTTTTGTAAAAACGGAGTAACGTATCTTTTCAAAAGGATAACCATGGCTTATTAAAAAGTTCAGAAAGAGTTTGGAGCTTTCTCTTCTTCCCACGACATTTACGCGGGCGAAACCGCGGGGCGCAGCTAATTAAATAATAAAATACAATAATAATTGCACCCAAAAAATTAGATTGAATTATTCATATTGCTCAAGCCTGTTTCGCATCTATTTGCTAACATCTGGAAGCACTGTGACTTTTCCCACTTTATCTAACAAAACTACTGATGCTGATGGAAAAGGTCGTTATGAAATGTGTGGACTTATTGGAACGCGAGTTACGCAAGTTACGCAGTACCTACTTAATATTTTATGCTCGTTTCAATTTGTAGCCCACAGGCATTACCTATCTACAACTTTCCCAACACCTTCTAAGTATTTAATATGATTATAAAATCTCCGAACTGACTAATTAATTATTACGAAAGTTTTTCATTGGTATATAAAGTTCCCACTTCTGGGACACATGCCTTCTCGCTGTGAGAGGGAGTGGGCCATAATCCACCACGCGGGCCCGCGGGTGTTAGATGTCACATATCTTCGAATTTTTGGTTCTCGGACATGTCGGTTTCCTCACGATGTTTTCCTTCATCGTTTTGAGAGGCTGGCAGCATTATCACGTTGGGTGGCTATGAAGATTTTTTGAGCTAAAAATAGGCCAGCCCTCTGGTCGCGTGTAGATTCGACCGCTTGGCAATGTCGCGAAATACTCGATGAGCACTCAGACCCCAAGGCTCTAGTGTTTCAACCTTAAACGGCTCAAAAACTTAATCTGAAAAGCTTATTGTGAATGTTGCTTGCATGCATTTTACGTGTTTCGTCTTTTTATTCATGGCCAACATAGATAGAACTTATTCGTAAAACAAAAATGAAACTAGAAATATACTCCAAAAGAAACATAATTATAACCTTTTAGACTTCGAGGTCAAAGCCGGGATTAAAACCCTCATAATAGATACCAACAGTAATAGCTGTGGTTACCCAATTAAATAGTTTGATTAAAACCCTTCCATAATAATCACTGACCACCATTTTCCTACTGACATCGTTTCACCACAGCCTAATATAATACTAAAGCGCTGACTCCACGAGCGAGAGAATCGCGGCGATATTATCGTCGTGCCACGTATTTCTATACACTCTCTATGGAACCGTCTCCACACGGCGATATTATCGCCGCGATGCGACGAGTGGCAATGAGCGCGCGAAACGTCATTACATCGTCACTAGCCCGCCGCGACTAGCAGCGGGCCCGCCCCGCGCTCGCGACGAGCGCGCAGCGGGCGCGCTGTCAAACGCAGCGTCATTTCAGCGTTGCCTCTCGTTAAGCAAGGACGTTTCGAGAAGTTTTTTAAACAATAGTACAATGTTTGACATTGAAAATATTTCGCTCTCGTCTGGCACGTAACTGATTTTTTTCTTTCACAACGCGTCGTCAAGGAAACGCGGCGATACCGTTACGAGTCGCCGCGGAAACGCCGCGATTCCGTTACGACTCGCGACGATACGCGGCGGAATTATCGCTCGTTCGTGGAGATTATCCGACGATATAAGGGCGGACTCGTCGCGATTCTCTCGCTCGTGCAGCCAGCGCCTTATGTAGATATTATTGTAAACATAAGGGCGTTTTTATCGTTCACATCATTTCAACTAAAAGACGTCTACTACTAAACATAGACTTCCCCCAAGCATCGCCACTTAGACTAGTTTTGTGCTTCCCTTCTTCTTCTTGATTTCTGCGGCCTCGACCTGTAACATTTCTTTCTACATTGCCATCATGATCGTGCTGTTATAGGGTCCCTTCAAATAGGCTTTTTAAAAAAAGAAATTATTTAAAAGGATAATTATTATTTATTTAATTAATTAGTACAATAAAGAAAAAGGGACCCTTATGCAACCGATCACCGTAAAGGTTAGAAATAGACTGCTTTAGTATCAATGATTATTGCTGACTACGACTATTGTACTGAGATGGCTGAAAGCCATGATGATTAAGCAATTTAGGGTTCAGTGTGTGCTTATAACAGTGCGTTCTAGATCGCTCGTGTCTTTGCTCGATAAAATGTTACTCCAATACGCTCATTGATTTTTAAAATCAGGTTGTACCAAAACATCAAGGGTCGTGTTCGACGTACGGTTCGATGAAATTATAAAACGAAGAATGTTCCATGTTCTGTTACAAATAAATACTCACCTTTTGGTTTCAGAAAGGTACAGACGATGGATAGCCCATGTATTTTAAGACCTATTTAAAGAAATAGGTCTTTATGGTACCCGTAAAGACGGGTACCATTTTTTCTGAATGGGCACAATGACCATGTAATAATTTTGTGTGTAAATGATCCTCGGTATCACATTCTTCTGAATTTTACTAAGTAGGATTTATAACGCAAGACGTACGATATTATTGCATTCTAAGAGGTGACACCTTGAAGTCAATGCAGTGTCCCGTATTTTGGCGTCGCTTGCCTCGCCAGATAGTTTTGATGGTCCTTCGATGTTACATATTTGTGCTGCCACTTGTGAACTGCTTTCCTCAAATGATTACCTACATATGTGTATTTGCTGTCATCTTGACGATATCCTGCCCGTGACTTCGTCCTCGTGAAATTTAGGCCCCCGACCCGCCTCATCGCATCCTATCGCTCGCGCACGCTATTACGTTGTGTTCTGACTATTTTTCTTTTTTCTCCGCTCCGTGTCCGGCGTATCGTGATGTTAAATAACCTTCCTCAAGAATTGGGCTATCGGATGCAAACATTTTTCTTTAAAATCCGCTTAGTTTTTCCAGAGACTAGCGCGTTGAAACAAACTCTTCGGCTTTATTATTAGTAGATATAATTAGAAGATGATGAATCATTAAATCAAATATTATTGCCGAGCTGTCCATACCTATATATTTGTATGACTGTATAATTGTACATAATCTTTTAAAAGTTCCGTTTTCCTTGAAGGTTGGAACCTTATTAATATAAAAAAAAACGCCAATCAAACGCCTCAAACTCGATTCGGCCGTACTCATTGAAGGCTATTCAATCCTGAGGGTGACCTAGGGTCAATCGATACACACGGCTCTAGGCAAGCATTAACAGCCACTTAGCATTTATACATAGCCACGCAATGTCAATATCGTTACGTTTCAATTCGGTGATCTTTAATTATTTACTGGGTGTAATAATGGGTAATTTTCGTTAATGGCTGATAAAGTAAAATGACCTTGAGTAAGGGCAGCGAACTTTGGTCATACTGAGGGCTGTAGTAAAGGCGTTTTCGTTGGTTAAACAGTTTTTATATTTTCGGTAGGTAGTGTCTCCTTAGATTTATCTTTTTCGAATATGGATTAATCTGAAAATGGTTGACCCATCGATGTTCCATAAGAAAATTGTAGTCATGTCATGTTAAGTCATGATGTATGGACTGACAGGACAAGACACGGTACGCCAAATGAAGTGAGATTACGGGAGGTGATGATGATGATAACGATCATTCTGTAGGGTCGTCAAGTATTACGTAAACTGTTGTAATCATTCTGTTGTTTTAAGGTTCATCATTTCAGCCAAAAGACGTCCATTGCTGCACACAGGCCTCCCCCAAGCACCTCCACTTCGGCCGGTTTTGCGCTTCTCGCATCCAACGAGTTCCTGCGGCCTTCACAAGGTCGTCGGTCCAGCTTGTGGGAGGCCTTCCAACGCTACGTCTTCCGGTACCCGGTCGCCACTCCAGAACCTTTCGGCCCCATCGGTCATCTGTTCTGCGAGCAATGTGCCCTGCCCACTGCCACTTAAGTTTGGCAATTCTTCGGGCTATGTCGGTCACCTTGGTTCTCCTGCGGATCTCTTCATTTCTGATTCGATCACGCAGGCAAACTCCAAGCATCGGCCTCTCCATTGCCCTTTGGGTGACTTTGAGCCTTCTAGTAAGGCCTTTTGTTTTAGGTTATGCAGATGTTTTTAGATTTTGGAAACATGGCAAGAAGTGATTATATTTGTTGTGTCAGTTTATGCTAAAAATTCAACATTTTAGAAGGAATAAAACTGAAGTTATTCTCTCCTCAAACTTTTCGAGAAAACCACAAAATCCCCAAAACCGTACACATTAAGGAACCAGATAAATAAACTGGCGTATAAAAAAAAACAAAGGCCCATAAATCGTGGTGGAGTATAAATCAAGTAGTATCATCGATGTCGGGTGCTACGTTATCGACATGTTCGAGTAACCTTACTAAAAATTAACAGGATTTGCTCTGTTTTGATGGGTGCTCTCACGCTAGTGGTGTAAAAGTACAGATTTTTGAGGTAAGGCCGTGATATATAAACTTTACTTGGCTCGTGCTTTGACTTGGATCTGTTCCCGTCTCTATCTTGCACTTATAGTTTGGCAGCTGTGCAACAGTGAGAGGAAGATTAGCATAATTACGTGCTAAGTAGATAATGTTTATACAACATCAGAAAGGTGTTGTGGTACAGACCATCACACTGAACAACTTTCTCTAAGCGAACAACATCGTTATAGCGAAAAAAAATATTAACTGTGCCATACATCAATGAATACCTACTTGACCCAAATGAATGGAACGGCTGATAATTAGTATGTAGATCCGATTCGGATCGGTCGGTTAAAAAATAATATAACGCTTGTATTCTCCGTAGCGCTGGGCAGTGCCGGAAGTGCCAACAGAAGTTAAAACTTGAACAATTACGTGTGTATTTTTGGAATCGTCTTATAAACAAAACATGCGCGGTGTCGGTTACGGTAACAGTGTTTTCAGTTCAATGGGTTTTTCCCATCTTAAAAAAATTCTCAACGCACCGAAAGAAGTTTTCACCTCAAAAATGCAGTTGTCAAACCCGGAACAAGAAAGCATGATTAGGTAATAATAATAATAATAATTTTTTATATTTTTAAATGTTTTTATATTTCGTTTTATACTAATATTTAAAAATATAATTTATGTGTATCTATTTAAATAAAGGAAATAATAATAATAATAATAATAATCATTTTATTATCAGGCAACTAAGGCCCATAGAAAAAATACACAAATAATCTTATACAATAATAAACTAATACATATTAAAGAAACTTAAAACTATGATGATAATGCAAAATCAAAAAAAAAAAAAAAAAACAAAAAATCAAATCATTGATCTTGTAATGCATGATATCGACAGTTTGCCTAGTATACTGACTTCATCCCAGTAAAAATTTAAGGAAAAACAATTAAATAAGTAATGCCGTCATGACCAAACAGAGAATACTGACGGAGGCGAGAGATCACAAAACCCAAAATGATGAGGGTCGGTCACGTGCCTCCCAAATCGTTTTGCGTTCTAAATACTCTAAGGACAAAGTTTTCTATCTATATTTGGGTAAATCTGAGAGCACTATATCTTGGGTAATTTCCATTCGCGACTTATTTACCAAAAATGTAAACAAATATAAGTTGTTGGAAAAATCACTTTAATTCCTACGCAATAAAGTTCAGTTTACGCTACAACTTCAAACATTCTTATAACTTTTTCTAGAATACTAGTTACTCTGAAATCAACTTAATTACCATTCAAATAAAGTTGATATTTGTTTAACTTGAAATAACATCAAGTTGAAATATAAATTTTAATAGACTTTAGTTATTTGCAAGAACCCAAGCTATACTTATATCTAGCTACGTATACATACATCGTTTTCCTTCTGCCATTATCTTTTTAAATACATATCTTTTACCAGGGCCGTCTTAACCATATTGGGCGCCAGGGTGCGAAAATCAGCCTGCGCGCTGCGCCCCAATTTTTGTATTTTATTTTTTAATTTAATAGTTACTCTACAATAAAATTAGGTACATTTTTAAACATCAAATATAATTTTTCCGGCTTTAAAATCGATAATCTTTTTTATGACATCGTCTGTTTTGTAGTCAACTTTCAATTCGATAGGTATACTATAGCCAAATTTGTCAATCTATATTAACTTGAGTCATAGTTAATCGTAAGTAGTTTTTTATTCATTTTAATTTAGAGAAGGTTTACGCATGGTACGTGTAGGTTTAAGCATTGGCTTGCGTTGCGCCCCCTAAAACCCTGCGCCCGGGTGCAACTCACCCCTGGCACCCCCGGGTAAAGACGGCCCTGTCTTTTACCCTTCATCTCGAAAGCCAGTCCAGTTCTAACCACATCATCTTTCACACAATTCGTCCATGGTTTCCTATGGTCTACCCCTACTATTATGACCCTCCAAATTAACTATCTTTTACGTACTCATACATATAATAAGATCTCTGTGCCATAGAGGTAAACAGAAAATAGGTAATAGACATCACCAATAAGACCCCCATTTTAGTAAAACCTATTGATTTAGTAAACTTCATTCATTTAACAAAAGCGGATATCAGCTTAAATTAAAGACTTGGGGGTTTATTATGATATAAGGGGGTAAACCCTTACCCCTACTAATAAAACCCCCCCTACCCCTACTAACCCTTACTAATAAACGTTGTTTAGCGTCGGTTTAGTTACATAACGCTTTGTCTTCTTCTTTCGAAAGTCAAATCAATGACGACTGAAAGAGAGAAATCGGTGTGCAACTATTCATCTGTTTTATTACGTATATATTAGTAAGGCGGCAAAAATGTATGTTTAATCAGTCTCTAATCACTTATGAATAAAGGGGATGACCATTACCCAACATTAAATCTATGTCTTTATAAATTCGTTGACTTTCAATTCATAAGTCGATGTAAAGCATAGACGTAAAGCTTCCTCGAAGAGCGGTGGCCTCATCTTATAACGGCCGTCATGGGAATCTGTCAGCTTCACCAGTATTTGACATTAAAGTGTCAAAAAACGCTCTGTATTTGAGGCGTTATTGTATCGGTCATACAATAACGCCTCAAATACAGAGCGTTTTTTTTCACTGCTTTCTAAGGAAACCAAATCTTTACTGCCCAAAATCCAGACACAGATCAAACTTTTTTTTTTCATGACCGTCAAGGGAAATGCATCCATTCGTTTTATAGACCGAACCATAAAGGTTTTATCGACAAATAATCCCTGACCTACAACTTCTATAAACATTGATTGCCTTATGATTGACGGACTTATGAAATGGAAATGTGATTACTTACATATACCAATATGAAAAAAATTGAACGACACATAAAACTAATTTGATAATGTGCGTGATAAATGATTGATCATCATCTGCCTAGCCTTTTCCCAACTATGTTGGGGTCGGCTTCCGGTCCAATACCAGTATTTTACATGGAGTGACTGCCTATCTGACCTTCCACAACCCAGTTACTGGGTAATACGATACCCTTTGGTAAGACTGCTTGTCAGACTTTCGGGCTTCTGACTACATGTAACGACTGTCAAAGATCCATGAATGAGAGCCGGGACCAACGGCTGAACGTGCTTTCCGAGGCACGGAGGTGTGTCGGTATGTAAAGTTGGTGGCTTTACGGGGTTTGGTCCTAGTAGGTACATTGATGTCAGATGTCAATTTGTACAGGTTACATGCGTGGCCACCATTTAAAAAAAAATGGCGGACATGTAGGTATGCCAGGCATCGAAAATCTTCAATCCCCTTTGAACTAAAGTCGCCATCCTATTTTTTACCCGACTGCAGCGAAGCCCAAAAGGAGGGTTATGTGTTTGACCTGTATGTATGTATGTCCATTTCTTTGTTCCCTCGTAACTCCTAAACGAATGAACGGATTTGGATAAATTATACGTCTTTTTCAGTACAATTTCACAAATGTTTACCAACAACCCTATCAATGTCACTCAAGCGGCGTGTTAGCCATAAAAATGTTTCTTTTTCCCCTTACCATAAACAAGAGATGCTACAGTAAAATCCTCTCCATAAATTTTCGCGACTACTTCCTGAATCTTTCTCGTACATGAGCTTAATAAGGCTTGCATACGCATCCATACGTAAAAGATAAAAATACCTGTCTTACGTTAAATCACGTTTCTACGTGACGTATTATCTCGCGATGTGCACAGAATGGGACACAGAGGGGGGACAGGGGAACAGAAGGGAGACTTTTACGGGGAGGGATAAAAACTCTGTGAGTAATGGATGCTTTAGAGCGATTAGAAAAAAAAGCTTGCGGGACCTTGAAATGCTTCTAGAGATGTGACGTGTGTGTGTCTCTCTTCATACGTAACATTATGCACTAACAGTACAGAACATGCGCCTTAGAATAACTATTAAAAAACTGAGTTGACATAAGATAACATAAAAATTAGAAGATTATATCCAAGATAAGAACGCTTGGAAACATGCTGGTCCTGCTCCATAGGACAATCTAGTGTCTAGACAAAATAAAACTGGTTACTAATTTAATTTATATATTTAAAAATTTTATGTCATTGATTTTTACAATCTGTGACTACAGTAACTCACACACTTGTTAAAATTCTAGAAAAAATCATCTACTTTTCCAATATTTGTAAGTATGTGAGCACCATGTATCTATCACATAATTGATTTACCTGTAATTGCTTAATTTTTAACTCTTTTTATTATTTTTTTGGGGTAGACTTTTATTCTAGGTGCATCGTCTTCATATTATGTATACAAAACCTTGTAAAACATTTTAAAAGAGTAACGGTACAGTTTCTTGCCTATTCTTCTCCATACGAACACTACCTTTTGGAAGGGGCGACTAGAATCAATTCTATTTTATTGTAATTTTTGACGTTCAAAAGTGCCTTTAATGTGCTATTTCATATAAATGATTAGATTTTTTATATAGGTGGAGTTCGTTCAAAGTTATTTCACTTCTGACAGCAGCAACACCCACCAACCAGCACTGAGCCCGCGTGGCAGATTGCAGCCCACACCCTCTCATAGGGAGGAGGCCTGTGTCCCAGCAGTGGGAAGGCTGATTATACTGAAAGATAAAGTTTTAAGTCTAAACAAATACTTACAGCTTCTTTACCATTGACCTTCGTAGAAACTGTATGTATCTGATTAGATTAAAAACTTTCACAGATTAATATTTTTACTTACAAAAGTACAAACATAATCTTCTTTTTGTTACAGATACGATAACGTCTATAACCGAGGAACCGGACTCGGCAGACAACCCCTCGACCAGGAGAACTCAGCCGCACTCGTCGCGCATCTCCGCCGGTGAGAGCGGTAACTAGATTCAACATAGTTGATATAGATTAGATCACACCCATTATCGTTATGGGTCAGCGGGGTTGTCCGAAAGGGTAACCGCTGTCCCGGAACATAAAGGGCTAAGGAAGGAACACGGGTGGGTTTTAGTCAGTAAGAGTCTGACACTCCCTTCCGCTCCACCCAGAGCGGGAGGGGTCATTTGATGATTTCCCATCCTGAAAAAATAAAAACACCATTATTGTTATCACCACTCATTTTAGCATAGCCATTATTTTCGACCATAGCTACTGTTAGCCGAACGAGCATTATCTAATTGTTGCTGTACGCCGTAACAATCGCTAAGCTACTTTAGAGGAAATGCGGGTGGTCTTTTCTCCATAGAAACGCTCTCACCTGTTTTCTTTCTGGTTAATGAATGTTTTTTCACAGAATAATACATATTAACTACTTACAGACAGACAAACAGACACACTTTCGCATTTATAATATTAGTATGGATTTTAACAGACTGATAAGTGATTACTTGTAATAACCGCTGTACTAATTAATGTGATAACCTAATCCCCACTACCATCGTATTATGACGAGTTATTCAAATCATAAAGAGAGAGGGGCCCGTGTCTAAATAACAACAGCCGCACAGGTCGATCGATCAGGTTAAGCAACGCTTGCCGCGGTTTCTCTGTAGATGGGTGACCATCTTTACATACCGTGACGCCTCCGTGCCTCGGAAAGCACGTTAGGCCGTTGGTCCCGGCTGTCATTCGTGGATCTTTGACAGTCGTTATGGGTAGTCAGAAGCCCGAAAGTCTGACAACCATTCTCACCAAGGGGTATCGTATTACCCAGCAACTAATAAACGTATTTTCTTTCTTTCTTTCAACTGGGTTGTCGCTCCATCTAAAATACTGGTATTCAGCTGCAATGGTTAGACTGGAAGCCGATCCCAACATATTTGGGAAAAGGCTACGCAGATAATGATTCAAATCATAAAGCAGGCATGCTGGTTTAGTATTTTAGCAGACGAAAGTAACATACACACGATACATAACATTCACGTGTGTGATCCACTTCAAAGGCATACTTTATGGCTTACTATGTCTAAATAACTGTCCCATAACTTGCCTAATTTTACGGCTGCGCCGTTCCACTCTGAATACGGCACAGTTTGGTATTTGCTAGTCTCACGACACTCCTCGACGACATTAGACATTGACGCTTCAAACGCCTTTATTTAGATGTATCTTAGATTTATTAGCTTTTGTCAGAGTAAGGGCACATTCCACCTAACTTTTATACATAGAATAAGTCTTATACTGAGAATAAATTTTGAATTTTTGACAGTTTTTCCATACTAGAACTATGATAGTTTTTTTAGACGTCAATTTTATTCCAAGGATAAAATAAATCTGACTTTGGTAAAATCAGCCCTTAGTAAGAATACTATACTGAATTGTGTTTAGCGTCGTGAAAGCTCGTGTCTTTACGGGTAGACAAATGTCATTCTGGCAAGCCCTATTTCTGCGCTCGTGTCTTTACGGATACCTACTCGTACACAAATGTCATTCTGGGAAGCCCTATTTCTGCGCTCGTGTCTTTACGGGTACTCGTACACAAATGTCATTCTGGGAAGCCCTATTTCTGCGCTAGTGTCTTTACGGGTACTCGTACACAAATGTCATTCTGGGAAGCCCTATTTCTGCGCTCGTGTCTTTACGAGTACTCGTACACAAATGTCATTCTGGGAAGCCCTATTTCTGCGCGACTAAATTTAATCTATGCCTCGGTACTGCATCTTCAAAATCTATGCCATGATAATTAGGTACAGTTCTTTCACAGTTATTATACCTCTGAAAGCTGCAACCCAACAGCAACCTTATTACAATAACAATAAAGACCAGTGTGACTTTAACAGACTCGACAGTTGCAGCAATCCAACAGGGACCTTATTGTCACGAGTTTAAAAATCACTTTAATATTGACAGTGAGGTATTTATACCTGTGAATGGACTTTGTGTCATATTTCTATCTCTATACGCGATGTGGGCCTGAAGATGTTAGTATATTGTGCAAAGTATCGGGTTTCATACTTAGCTTCTAACCGACTTCAAAAAAGGAGGAGGTTCTCAATTCGGTTGTATTTTTTTTTGTTACCTCATTACGTCGTCATTTATAAACCGATTTGGAATTTTTATTTTTTATTTAATGGGATATACTTCTAGATTGGTTTCATTTTTATCAAAATCCAGTTTTGATGATGGGATCCATGAGGAATTGAGGGAACTCCTCAAATATTATAGGCACACCTATAGCGATTTGGGTATTTTTTATAGTAACTCGTGCATTTGCTTTCGGAAACCACCATTTGGTGAAGTGCAACTGATGAAGAATACCACAGATGGCCACCGGAACTACTCAATAACAAGTATTTCACGGGTTGCTAAGCAATTTATGCTCTTCACAATGCGAAAGGTGAAATAGCACTGATGGTGGTACCAGGTGGTGATACCAGGAGAACTCCTCAACAATTAACGTCCCTGCAGCGGGAAAAGCAATATTTTGTAAAAGGCGATGGGCAAGTTGACATTCGGCTATTGTAACTTAGATACATTATAAACAGACCCACTAAAAAGCGAGAATAATAATTTTTTTAACAAAAAAAAAAGCCGACTTCCAAAAAACACAAAAAAGTAAAAAATAACTTTAATTTCGGAAATCGGTGGCTCAAACTAAAAAATACAGATCCAAAGGCACCGACTTCCGAAATTAAAGTTATTTTTCACTTAGTAATGTTTTTTTTTGGAAGTCGGTTTTTTTAGTTAAAATGTTTTTATACTACACTACGGTTATATAAAAGTACATGGCTTCCTTGCACAACCTAGGCCACTGGCAGGTAGCAGAAATTTATTTTGAGGAGAGAGGATCACCTCTAGCCTGTGGATTACAAAAGTGAATTCAAGAAATTTTGAACGTAAATGGAGCATGCTAAAGCAACGTCACATAGCGCTCTACAGTGTCTGCCAACACTCTTTAATTAGTGAACATCATCATCTACCAGCTCGGTCGGTCGGCTTCCAGTCTAACCGGATGCAGCTGAATACCAGTATTTTACATGGAGCGACTGCTTATCTGACCTCCACAATCCAGTTACCGAGTAAAAACTACACCCAGCAACCTGAAAACCTGTAGCATTTTTAGTGAATATTCATTTATGATATCTGCTGTCCGTTATCCCACCTCCACAACCCAGTTACTGGGTAATATGATACCCCTTGGTAAGATCTCTTGTCAGACGCTCGGGCTTCTGACTACCCGTAACGATTGTCAAAGATCCACGAAAGCACGGAGGGGTCTCGATATGTAACGATGGTCACCCATCCACTGTACCAACAGTGGCAAGCGTAGCTTAACCTGATCGATCGACCTGTGCGGCTGTTATTATTTACCCACGATTAGTGGACACAAAAATTAATATTATGCATGACCAATTATTTTCAATACGCAAAAACAAAACCACTATATTTCATGAAGAATACGTTTACCTACATACATGTATTCTAGTTGTAGTGCCAAGCAAATATTCCAGTGTAGGTGACAAAATATATCGCTTGAAATATCTGAATAGCCTTTTATTGTTCTGTTACCAAAGGCCTTCGTGGCCATAAATAACGATAAATTTATGGCCTCTGCATGCCATGTTTATGGCCGATGCATGCTACACAAGTCCTAGAATTTAGATGTAGGATTAGAGCGTGGTTTGGAACTTTGCACATAAATTGTTTTAAAAATGTATGTGGGGTACAACTTACATTGAAAATTAATTAAGTTTACTAGTTGACCCGGCGAGCTTTGTACCGCCTATATGTATGAGAAAATGAATCATCTTCATTATTATTTTTTCGTGAATTTTACCCATGTTTTAATATAGATATTCTGCTATTCAGAGCGGAGACAAAGCCAACAAATCAAACATCATATAAATCGGTCCAGCCGTTCGTGAGTTATAAATGGTGTAACTAAACCGACTTTGTTTTATATAGACACATACTCGTATATTGTAAATGTGTTGTGAAAAGCACCAACAGATGTTTATTGACACTGATTTCTTTAACACAATGGGTATTCATTGCACACCAACTGAAAGCTGATAACGGAGAAACCAATCAGAATAATTACAATCTTATCAGCAGTGATCGGACTAGGTAGATTGATTTTTGGTACTTGTATCACAAATGCACACAGAAAGAATAACATGGATAAGCCATTTTTCCGGAAAGTAATTTCGGTATTTCCGGATTCAATTAAATATTGTTAATGTTGGTAGTGATATTATTACTACTCAATTCAAAATTTAAAGGAAGGTATCAAAACTAAATTAATTCATTATTTATCTGTTGAATAATAAAAACAATCGAATTACGATCGAAGCTTTAATATTTATTTTTTATTTTTAGCGTTTTATGGCTAGATCTTTTATAGATAGATATACATTTCGGCTAACTAATGAAATTCTGACTACCACCTATTCCGGAGGAATGTCCATAGTAATATATACGTTTCGGATCAATGACCCCAGTTCAATCTACCTACTCCGATCACTGCTTATCAGTAATTTCGTTTCCCAGCGACATCGTCACCTACTTAGTCATACACAAAGATTTTTGTATGGAGATTTTTTATATTTTTATATGAGTTATTCCGGTCTGATCCCATGAACCCCCCCCCTCCTCGATCCCCTGATAACTTTTATATCTACTGTCGTACTTTTTTAAAATGGCGGCCAAGGATGAGACCTATATACTCGTAAATCGATAGCAATAGCACGTGTTCGAAATATTAACTTTTTAAAGTTGATTGAACAACTTTGAACGTTAATATCTCGAAAACGTGACACTTTACGAGATTTGGTCTTTTATTATATTTTCTGTTTGCATTGATGTCTGCTATCGATTTAAAAAAAAACGGTCAAGTGCGAGTCGGACTCGGGTCCCGTACAAATTTGTAGGTATGTAACTAGAAATTTACGGTTTCCGGATTTTATTCTTTACTTGTGCTACATGACATTGCTTCTTGCCAAATTTAATGATTCTAGGTCGACGGAAGTACCCTATAAATTTTGATTCCCTTGAGAGTGCCGAAATATGCGTTTTTAGAAGTTTTGTTTTTTCACAGCTTCAAGGGACGGTAGACCTGAGTATATGGTTTTAATTTCAACTCGATATATTCACGCGTTCCCGAGATGAAGGGTCTTGACAGACAGACGGACAAACAACAAAGTGATCCTATAAGGGTTCCGTTTTTTTCCTTTTGAGATACGAAATCCTCAAAACAAAAATCACTAATCAAATTCTTCGGCTATCCGAAGAAAAATTTCAACTCAGGGATTTTCAGAATCATCTACTCAATCTATGGGTGCAGGTTGCGTGTCGTTCGTCACCCTGTATGTTATTTTTATGCAAAAGACTAGACTACATCAGACCAGACTGGTGGAAAGTGGTTTCTGGAACACCTGAGATTTTCTGATAGGAGCACACGTTACTGGAACAAATATAACACCTCAGTCATGTCGATTTTCAGCTGTCTGACATGTAATGTTTTACAGAATGGAGCGGCGCGACGGGAGGCCCTCCTGCGGAAGTGGTGCTGCGACTGCACCCTCCTTCGTCCACGTCACGAGTCAATGCCTCCCTAGCTGACATCGGTGAGTAGCACAGACTTGGTAAAGAACACAGCCAATTACTTAGCACGGTGTTTTTTTTACCCAGATAGGCAATTTACTTTGAGTACTTAATTTTATCACGAAACGTTGTTCTTTGTGATTTTGAATTTAGAATTTTTTTGAATTTTGAATTTTGAACGTCGAAGGAAAACAGCGTGAGGCAAGTAGGCAACTGACGTAACCTAGAATTAAAAATTTGAAGATGTGACAGCCACCAACGCGAACTGAGCCCGCGTGGTGTATTATAGCCCACTCCCTCTCACCGAAAGGAGGCCTGTGTGGCTGTCCCAGCAGTGGGAACATTATAAACTTATTATGCGGTTCTATTGACTACAAATTATCGCCGAAACCGCGGGATAACGTGCATTAATGCGATCTGATATTAAGACAGACGTTTTGCGACATTGCAATAGAGCTCCTTGCGAACTTGCCTGTGATATTGCGTTTTATCTTTCGATAATACCTATTAACTGAATAAAAGGCTTCTCAATTACACTTCAATAAAATTGAAGAATTAATAATTTAGCGTAGGTATGTGACATGGAAAACGCACCTGACGCTTCGCGTCCTCCTTAGCAGGTGTGAGTGAAATCGCACGCGTCCCTACAAAACGTTTTAAGAATTTTTCATTATTCGCATTGCGATAATATCGACCGTTAAAACGTGTGTTAAAAACAGATGCTCTAAGTATAAACTAATCATGTTAGCATCTCTGTTGCACATAATGCGTTAATTTTTTTCGAAGAGACTGTCCACTAGGCGATCCATTCTGTAACATTCTAACAGTGAAAGCTTTGGTAGAGAGCTGTCAATTGTCAGTCAAACCCTAGGGTTTGACTGACAATTGACAGCTCTCCTGACAGATGCTCAGCATCAGCCGATGTATTCTCTAAAAATCTCACCCTGAAAACTGAGGTGAAGTGCGCTTAAAGTGAACTGTCAATAGTGTCAGTTCCTATGATCAGGTGGAAGTACCGCTCACTTCACCTAAGCTAACATGGTGAGATTTTCACAGAATAGACAGACTGGCATTGTTATTAGGTCTCTGCCGAGGCTGGCCTGATTTACCGCGGATCGGATTGCTATTTCAGAAATTCTATATTAATTTTAGCCCGAAACCTTCCTAGTTTTAATTCTGAAAAGCCAGCTAAAAGTGACCTTTGAGGAAGCCACAAAATTGATTTCTAAGGCTGTTTTAGAATTCTCCAACAAAAATACAGGTAGTGGCGAAACGGTCGCGACTTACTAGTTGTAGGTCGTAGGTTCGAACCCCGACCGGCACTCTACTTTATGTGAAATATTTCATCATCACTGCTCTCAAAACGGTGAATGAAAACATCGTGAGGAAATCGGCATGTCCTAGAACAAAAAATTCGAACACATGTACCATCTACCAACACGTACTGGGCCCTCGTGATGGACTACGGCCCACCACGAGGGCTTTCTTTCTTTCTTTCTTTCTTTCACTCCCTCTCTCAGACAGGAGGCCTGAGTCCCAGCTGTGGGAAAATTAGAGGCTGATTGCTTATGAAACAAAAACATGCGTAAAATATAAAAATCTTGGCCACAGAACATCTGAAAGAAAGAAAAGAAAGAAAGAAAAAGTATTTATTGCGACTCGTCCAGGAAGATCACAAACTAAACTAAATACAGAAAAATAAAAAACCAAGTTATATAAAAAAATAATAACAAAAGGAAAATGAAACAGAAAGTCCTATACGAGGCCAAAAGGCCAAACTCAAAAACTCAGGCTAAACTCAGTTTTCACTCGTATAATATTTAAGGTTAAGCCCGGTAACTGGAGCTGAAAAAATATTTTCTGGGTTAACTGTGTAGACGTCGACCTGTCAATTTATAGTCTGTGGATAAAAATAGAATCAATATCGTGCTTGGGTTTATTTGGTTATCTATATCTTCACATACTCATACAATATTATGTTTACGATGTGTAGGTATGTAGATGCAAGGTCTTACAACATTTCTTCTTGGCAAAGTTTTATTTAAAGTGTAGTCTTCCTGAAAATCTAATAGGTGATGTGATGAATTCATCGTAACCTCGAGTGGAACATAAAATTTTTCTATAAGTACTTAATCGGTGGTCAACGGGATTGTCCGAAAGGGTAAAGGGAACATAAAGGGCTAAGGAAGGAACACGGGTGGGTTTTAGTCAGTAAGAGTCTGACACTCCCTTCCGCTCCACCCAGAGCGGGAGTGGTCATTTGATGATTTCCCATTCTGAAAAAAAAAAACAAGTACTTAGTCGGTTATTTTAAAACGAATATTGCTATATGTTTATAGTGAAAACTGTTTTTAGCAAAGACACAAAAATACAAAACGCATGTTAGTTTGTATGATTTCAAGGACTTAATGGAATTTATGTTATACTTTTTAAAGCATAATATACCTACTCTTCAGTTTACATTCACCGGGACAATAACGGAAAAACGGAGCCAACACTCCTCTTTACAAAATAGGTATTTTATGGCAAAACTCAATATAAAAAAATATGCTATTATTATATATCGTTGACCCTAACTTGACCGAAATCTATCTCCTGAGTGTCACGAATCACGATCTATGGTACGAATGCATGCCAGTGACATCTAGATGACTTGCAGTCCTGTAATTCCGCAAGTATAGTGTCGCATTTTCATCTAACTGTATCCCCCTATCGACATAAAATAAATACACCGATACCAAAGACCCCAACCGCCGCCTGAACCCTCTATCCATAGAGAGTGCCTATTCGAAATTCAAACACAAAGGAGGAAGACTGATGGGATGGATTGGTACACAATAGCTATCATGGCGGCTTTGCGTCAATCAACTTACTAACTTAGACCCTTGTCTTGCCACTTGACGATAGTTTACCATTAATTTTAGAAGCACACTAAATGTTGCGTTTGTTTGCAGTTTGAAGGCTTTGAGTCGATATAATTAACCCGTCAAGCCCCGCGTGTAGTACGATACAAGAGAAAATCAATTAAGTCTCATTAACGG
Source organism: Luperina testacea (assembly GCA_927399505.1). NCBI lineage: Eukaryota > Metazoa > Arthropoda > Insecta > Lepidoptera > Noctuidae > Luperina > Luperina testacea. The sequence goes on along the minus strand of OV656770.1, from coordinate 16,183,687 downwards.
AACTTGAGAGGTCATAATAATGTATGTGCATAGTAGCAGGCTGTGTTCAAGAGCTCTCGTAGTGTCATTTTAAATTTGGGCTCAAACTAAACCTATATTTATATTATACTAGCTGCGCCCCGCGGTTTCACCCGCATAAGTGTCGATCCCGTGGGAATATCGGAATAAAAAGTAGCCTATATGTTAATGCAGAGTGTCAGCTACCTCCATACTAAATTTTATCAAAATTGGTCCAGCCGTTTGAGCGTGAAGAAGTAACAAAGATATAAACACACACACACACACTCACAAACTTTCGCCTTTATAATATTAGTGTGATATATCATACATTTTTCTCAGTTAGTTTTAATTATGATCTGGCAGTTTGAGTAATTCAGATGGCCCACCCAAATGTCCTTTTTTGGTACTGTTCGTCGAATCGCTGAGCTCCTTTAGTTCTGAGTTTAGCTGTACGATTACTGACAAATGCGTACTCTGACAGACAAGTCCAGTCAATCTGTGTGGTTCTTTCCTGAAAAGACCATTTCAGACTCCAATTTACATGGCCTTCCAATGTCCAAGATTATGTCTGGACTTTAAAAAAGACTGTGACGTCTGAATTTATTTCAGCCTTTCTTTTAAGAGTAGTCAGATAGGAAACGCCGACCTCATCTAGTTCTTAAAATAGAATTGACGTGTAAAAGTGTTTGTACAGACACCAGCACATCAACCTACTACAATCTGTCCAATTTCTTTAATAGATTTTCAACTTTATCGCTAAAGCTTAAGGTTCAAAGTTGATTGGGAAAATTTTACAGTTTCGGGTAGGTTGATGTGCTGGCGTCTGTACAAACATACTTAAATAAATAAAATAATTTATCATTTACGATATTTCGGCTACTTGATTCTTTTGGATTAATGAATACTTAATTTACATATTGGTTAAAATTTAAATGCTTAGCTAATTTGGAACTACGTAATTATATCATGTTCTGTCTGTTATAACTTCGGCAAACACGTCAACCACGTACCATGATAAGCAGCTTTGACCTTCTCTTATCATTTAACTCGTGCTGGTGCTATCTATGTGCCCTTTTACTACAGTGCAGCCGTCGAGATAATGCTGTCCTAACATCTTTCAGTGCGAACATTCTAGTAACTAATAAAGATCAAATTCGCAAAGCACGAATTCGTTTGTACCAGTATGAACCTGACGGGTGGCAAGAACGCTGACGGCCGGATTGTGATGTAGAAGGGATGTACAAAAGATATAATTAATAATTATGCACCGAAATAATTTAGTTCTAGATATAACTAGGGAGAGGTGACGGTGCCCCTTCCATGTGCAAATGGTGACCACCGGGGAGGTTTTAGTGAGATAAAAATTCCACACTCCCTGGTTTTATCCCCAAAGACCAGGTACGTCTTGAAGGTTTCCCCATTAAAAAAAAACAGTGGCACTCCAGGAGTGCCGACAGAAGTGAAAACTTGAACAATTACGTGTGTGTTTTGTGAATCGTCTTATAAACAAAACACGCGCGGTACCGGCTACGGCCATCCGTCTTACGAATTTTCGATCAGGTCACGTGTCCTGACGCGAGTTTAACATTTTTTACCCATTACAAAAAAAGTGTACAACGCCGCTAAAGAAGTTTTCACTTAAAAAAAAAAATAAAAAAAATCTATAACAGTCAGCTCCGCTACCGACTTGTTGATTGTCCTATATTTTACACGGCATAAGTTGTTCTATACACTGTTTCAAAACCTTTTGATGAAAGTGTAAACAAATCCTGTTCAGGTTAAATTCTTACGCAGTTTCTTTCTTATTTGCAAAATAGTTGGGCAAACGTCATCTAAAACTATTCCAAATTTCATGTTGATAGAATTAGTAGTTCTTCAGATATCCAGCTGTGATAGATAGACAGACAGACTGAGCCATACCATAAGGGCTCTGTTTTACCATTTTGGTACGGAACCCTAAAAATTAAATATGGCTGAGCTTTAATGTATTTTAACACTTATTATGTATTAGCCATATTTGCAAAGTAAATATCTATTCTATTCTTTTCTCCAACAGATGGCAGTGGTGTCGTAGTAAGAGCAGAAGAAGCCCTCATAGTAACCTTCGTCCTCCTACTGTGGGTGGCCGCCATAGCACTGTTCTTCAATCGTTGGGGCAAGATAAGGTGCGTCTATAAACTGTACGTAGTATTATTTTGTTTTATTTTATTGCACTATAGTGAGAGAGGTTGCACAGAACTTGGCTAAGATTTAACGTCTACTAGCAAACTTAAACAAATGAGGCAACTGATTAGACTAGGGTTGCCAACCGTACTCTAAAATAGAGTATTGTCCTCTATATCATGTAGGCGTACTCTATAATCTATAACACTAATAGAGTACGCTAAAATACTCTTTTTTACACAATGTTTACTTAACTAGTGCCAGTCTGTAATAATATGCAAAAACCCATAATCAGAATAAAAAAGTCTACTATTTATTGTTTAATTTAATCATTTATAACAAATTATAGAAGGAAAACTTAATTTACAAAGACTAAACATATACATGGACAGTTTATAATATTCAGAAGTAATAATTTTAAAAGAACTCCAAGCCGAATTGTTTAACAACACATATTTTATGCACAAAATCGACTGCAAAAAAAGGGCAATATATTTTTTAAAAAAGTCCTGAAGAATTTGATTGTTTAAAAAAAATGATTAGCTATATAATCTCTGTTCAAGCCACTTCAGCATTTACTGAAAGAGTCTTTTCGGTCATGAATGTGACGTGCCGAGAAGAGAGAAACAGAGCTTCATTGAAATTGATCAAAAATGAGTTCTTGATGTATATAAATTTAGAGTTGGAATGTTTGGACTCATGCAATGTGCTGCAAAAAGTACAAAAAAATACCTTTTTAAAAGTACAAAGTAAATGATACTCTTTTTTGTAAGTCCGTACTCTTTATTTACCTCCTTTAAAATCAGATATACTCTATTTCTTCTAAAAAAAGTTGGCAACCCTAGATTAGACTGCCCATTGTGTCACCCTACGTAATTTTTTATAACCAACTCATAATAAAGAGTATTATATCTCGCCCGTAAATCAATCTCCCGGTTGGGGCAAATGTCACCTATGAAACTGAACGCGATCAGCACATCTAACCAGCGTTAAAGAGCTGTCAGTTTCAATATTTCGTAAAATCAAAAGTCATTTATTGAAAACTAGTTTGAGAATCGGCACTTTTTGAACGTCAAAATTACATGAGACAGTCCCGCAAAACGAGAAAGAGGTAAGTATCCAGGTTCATCGGATATAGTTGAAGTTTAGTAAGAAACCGATGGATGTTCTCGAATAAAGTTTAATTTAGTTATTAAAAAAAAGATTATTTATCATCTATCCGATGATCCTGCATACTTATCTCTTTTGTTGACTGTACATAATAAAGAGTGGGGGCTAAGTAAAAACAGCCGCACAAGTCGATCGATCAGGTTACGCTACGCTTGCCGCGGTTGGCCTGTGGATGGGTGACCATCGTTACATACCGAGACCCCACCATGCCTCAGAAAGCACGTTAAGCCGTTGGTCCCGACTGGCATTCGTGGATCTTTGACAGTCGTTACGGGTAGTCAGAAGCCTGAACGTGTGGCAACCAGTCTTACTAAGGTGTATCATATTACCCAGTAACTGGTTTGTAGAGGTGAGATAAGCAGTCGCTCCATGTAAAATACTGGTATTCAGCTGCATCCGGTTAGACTGGAAGCCGACCCCAACATAGTTGGGAAAAGGCTGGGCAGATGATGACATAATAAAGAGAATTCAATCTATCCGTCTATCGTCCTAACCCATCGATGTTTTTGCATGACGTCATGACTGCAAGTTGTTTGGTATGCTAGTAATTGCGAATAAACTCAAAAAACAAAAGAATATTAAAAAAGTAAAGTCATCAGGATCTCAGCCTCCATTAAATAGATGCACTTAGGTAAACTTCTCAGGTAGACTCTGTCTACTAATAGACTCAAAGTTAGCTATTTATGAGAGCTAAATCTGACAGCAGTCCAACTTTGTTGATGTTGTTGTTTGATAAAAAAGATGAACTTTGTTGTTTGATGACAAAGTTCAGAAGCATGAACTTTGAAAAACAATTCATAGGTTACGTAGTCGTAAAGAGATGAAGGTAAAACCTTTACTTTTGTACTTAACTAGCGATCCACCCTTACTTCGCACGGGTGTAATGGCAGCATGCCAAATGATCCAGAAGTCTGTGCTTTTTCTATGACCAGGTAGATTTTCGCTGTGCTGGTCGCTTAACAAATCGCCTCACAAGCCGAATTGCTACCCCATTTACACATATCGATCTAAAAAAATCGCAGGTGACTAGTTCATTTTGCATCAAAATGTCGACCTGTGACTAAGCTTTTCACGGTTGATTTTATTCACCCGCCGCATACGACCTGTCGCCGCACGACAAAAGTTCAAGTTGCGATTTAAGTCACCTGCGGGCTAGACGAATTGCCATTTAGAAAATCGTGCGACTATAGTCACCTGTGTTAAGCCCGCATAAACATTAATGTACCTATTATACACATAAACCTTCCGTAATAAATTCTCTAAATGATAGTGAAAACCTTCTTCAAAATCCATTGAGAAGAACGACGCGATCACACTCACACAGACACGAAAGTGGCTCTAAAAATAACGGTCGCGGAATAAAAGAATTCGAATGCTTGTCAATTCAAATTCCAATTAACCGAACAAAAATAGAGATCAAACCAATCGTGAGCGGATTTCAAATCATTATTTGTGATGGAAAAGAACCTTTCATTTTCTTCACAAATAATTTCTTTAGAAAAACTAGGTAGGTACTAATTAACTTTATATAACGTAAACGAAAAAAATGCAAATTATTATTTTATCACCTGTATTACAGTCTTTGTTTCTTTGTTATTCCTAACAGCTTGTCTGAAGAAAACTAGACCTTATCTTAAATTAAAGTTAATTGTTTTTTGTCCAAATTGCCCTATTTTGTTTTTTTCTTTTTTTATACATTAAATTGAGTGCTTTTGGTTCAATTTGGTGTTTTTTTTAATGCGTTATTAAATACATTTGAATGTTGCTTTTCTTTTCAAGAAGCTATCTTGCGTGGTTTCGAAAATATTACATGATAAGTAAGTGGCGTTTTATATTGCTCGTCAGTGTATAACAGATAACGTTAAAAAATCTTATTTATTAAACAAATCTCGTGGCACTAGTTCCAGTTCCTGAAATTGAATTTTTTAACTCTGTCATGAACCTAATTTGTTCGAAAATGCTCATAAAAAAGTTAATAACACTTTTCTTCCAAGTTTTATACATTTTAGACCTTTCAGACGACGGGCACAAAAATCTAATTCACTTAGGTATATATAGAGGCTTTGTCGTTAGTTGTTGTAAATAGTTTGGTCAAAATATTTCTGAAAAGGGTACTCTCTGCCTGATTAACAGCAATAGGACTTTTAAAAATTCTAATATAGGTTTCATGAAGCTTTTGACGTGACAACATCTAATAAATCGATGAAGCTGGCTGCACTCACGAAAAAACATGACTCATGTAGCGTTACCTCGCGGCCTCGCTCTGTAGCGTTCCATGGCGGCTTGAAGTGCAAGCGAATATTAACAAATGCAATGCAACTATTCCATCAGTATTTTCTTATGACATTGTCACGTTCAACTATCGTCAGTAAACCGACTTTACAGACAACCGATTTTTTAAAGGAATTATTTAGGTATGAAGAGAAGTAATCTCCGACCAGATTTGTGTTGTGTCTAGCGGGCTACGGCCCGACGATTGTTGTCAGGACTTTGTATATTTTAGACTAGTTGCGCGGTAAACTCTGCTTGCGCGATGCAGGATTTTGCGTGACGTCAGTGTGATGCGTAGTTCTCATGTGGCAGTGTAGATGTCGCCACAGAATCATTACATAAAATACGATAATATGGCGTAGGTATTGCGTATGTCAGAGATAATTCTGTAGTAATGTTTAGGTTATAATTGTTGGTTGAAATGCCGGTAAAATCTAGAAAAAAAATGGCGTCGACTGCGCAAGTCCTGCACTCTGACTAGTGTGGAAAAGCACTCCCGCGCTCTATTCGTTTCTCAAATGACACCGTATGCAATCGTTTTCGCGCGAATGCAAGAGATTTGCTGGCAATTGAAATAACAGTGTTACGATACAAAATTTCAAATTGTCCCTCATACTTCTTTTTAGTTTTTGATTCTTACGAGTTAATAATTTAATTTTTACTCAAATTAATATTGTTCTCCTTAGAATGCTGGAGCCATATCAGCCGAAGTTCCAGCAACAACATCGACAAAGTTGTGCTTTAGCTGAAAACTCCGTGGTCGTGCCTCCTCATGTAAGTTTCTAATGTTGTCTGCATGCTTGCACTGATTTGAATTAAATAATTAAAAAAAAAATAGTAAAAAAAGTAATTAGATAAGTAATAGATAGATAGATAGATTAGATAGTAATTATCTAGATTACTTATTGAAAAATAAGTAATCTAGAATGAATTTTCTCTACACCTTCTCAACCTAATATGTTTGAGAAAATTCATGCAAAAACAAAGTACCTAAGTTAGTTTACCTACTTAGAAGCCGACAAAAGTTCTAGTAAAATACAATCATACAACAGAAGTTTTAAGAATTTAATAAGTCTTATTGATGAACTTACAAAATCACATATCGCTAAGCTACTTGTGATTTTGCTTTTTGCAAGTGATATAAAAACAACAATGGATATTATTTTACAGGCAGTACATCGCAAACCTTTTCTATTACAGCAAACTGCAGAAAGTGAATGCCTAAATTATAATGATATTGTAAGGTATTTCTTGTTCCTAACTAGTCTACACGCAATCCAGACACATTTCGTACAAACACTGATTTTAGATTGCCGTGGGATAGTCGTATCATTTTTGGTAGACTGCATATTCTAGTTAAAAGCATGAGCATAATAAATTAATCTGCCTATATTGTTCCCAACTATTGGTAGGATACAGGCTTCTTCTTTGTGAGAGGAAGAAGGCCGTAATCTTCTACCCAGGCCCAGCGGCGGTGGACACTTCCTAGTAGATGAAGTAAAAAATTAAAAACAAAGGTAATCATAAAATAGAAACAGAAAACGCAGTCCACCAAACGAATAAAACATATAATGAAACTTTAGCATTGATACATGATATTAAAGTTCTTCACAAGCACTTTCCCTGACCACCTTAGGATTGGCTTGGTAAGATTTTTCATGGTAATGAAACTTAGATTGAAATAGGCAGTGCAATTTCACGACGAATTTCTTAATATTGACCATGTTATAAAAATGCTAATATTTCAGGATTACAACTACGCAAAAAACTAGTTAACATCAAAAGACATTATCTTGTCATATTTTAAAAATACTTCCAATTCTAACTTTCCAACATATTGTTCTTCACTTTTAGCTTGATATTTTTTTTAAAAAAGTCATATAAACACGTAAAGTAAAGAGTATAATATACTCTTTACTTTACGTGTTTATTTTTTTTTTGACAACCTTCCTTACATATTATGTAAGGAAGGTTGTCAAAAAAAAGTTGTTTATTGTTTGTTGTGTTGTTTTTTATTATCTAACTGACGAACCTTCACAGACGTGATCGATATTAGCATATTAAAGCAACAAAGGAAAATAAAAATATGTATGTTTTGATATCATAAGTAAGTGGTAAATAAATTGCACTACCTATCCGACTAATGGTAATGAAACACTGCTTTGTACAGCACCGAGCATCATTGTCACGCGGCTGTGTGTCATACGACTGCGGGGCATCATTCCCATCTTATCAACCATGCGGGTACCTGTCCCATAGACCGCGGCAGGTAAGGTCTAACAAAATTGGCAGCTAATTATCAAAAACTTAATTTGAAAGGAAAAATATAATTTTAAATGAGATACAGTTTAAAAAAATTAAGCATGAAATGTTTAAACACTAAAAATAAAAAGAAGTCACACAATGATTTTGAGTAGTATTCAATAACATAGGCTTGGATAGACAACACCAAGTTTTATATCATTAGCAGTGTTCTATCACACGTAGATCTAAACGCACCTTTCACCTTTATTCGACAAAAGACTAATGCAGCATTATTTTCGCTTCTTCTTATCTTCTAGAACTCTGTCTTCGTAAGTAGCATGGGTATGGGCGGTATGGCGCTCATCCCAGAGAGCCCTCCAAGGCGGTCTCGCTCAGCAGCTGACATCCCAGCCCTCATCACGCCTTCAGAAATGTCCCACCACACCGCCAGGTCTTCAAGAGCAGCCAGTTTACATAGCGCAGTAGACATAAGAGTAGCGCCATCTCCTAGAACGTCAAGAGCTGCAAGTCTACATTCAGCTGTTGACATGCCTCCAGGGTCTGTCCAAGTCCATGTCAGAGGGTCAGGTTCAAATCTCAATAGGCCGAGAAGTCCGAGACGGCTGACGATAACTAATGTGTAATTTAAGTGGATAATCGGATTCTAAATTTCTACGGTTTCAAGGACCAATATGTACTTTAATCTATGACCATCAAGGTATACATTTACGTGTTATCATTTTGTAACTTTCTTACGTGAATAATTCAAGCGGTATTCAATATATTTCACGATAACGCTTGAAAGATTAAATCAAATCAGATTTTTCCCAAATCAAAAATACTTTGATTCTTGAATTAACAAATCTCATTTTAGTCCAGAATAATTTTCTTCAATTATATATATTATTTTTAAACGCATTGAGGCGAAGCTTTAATAATAACTCATTAATTTTATAAAGTTTTGAATGCTTTGATATGCTTTCATTGAACTTTTACATGGTATGAGGTTCGAAAGGTACCAATTAACTATTGAATATAGATATATAAGTTTAATAATAACTTCTATATTTCCAGTAGCTTAGTCTTCTTCTCTTCTCTTCATCATATCTATTGTATACATACTAGTAGTTATAATAGTGCGTTAAGCGCAAATCTTAGACGTGTGGTGCTATAATAAGTATCAGAACTATTGATTTTGTTAACAATTTCATTGTTAGTACTGTTAAGATATATTTAGTTATTGACACTATTGTTTGTTTCGATTAGAATTAATTGACTTGTTTGAATTTCTTCTATATCTCTTCCATTGATTTTTCAATCAAATTGCTTACCTCAATACGGAACTAGAGTAATTTTACGTACATTTTTAGGAAAATAATTCATTGTTATATAAAAAATTAATTTAGTTTATCAAGTACGAATATTTTGGCCCTGTCGAGTACGTCCTTCGTATTTACGCTAATATCCTAAGCAAACTTATTAATTTTAGCTAAGATTGATATTAATAAATTCTGCTCAAATTATTCTGTAATCTCATTCTCAGCTCAGTTGGCAATAACAACTTGCTTTTGTGAAACGTTAAGCTTATGACACATTATACGTGCGCGCGTGACCTAAACTTGATTTGAAATTAGCTGTTAACATGAAGTCTTGGAAGTGAATTTATTAAATTCAATCTTTCGTAGCTTACGCAATATTTATGCAATCGAAGTTTTAATCACTAACTTCTAAAAGAAAAGCTACTCAGAATGATTAATGATTTATCGTCTATAGAAAACGGTTTCGATTCCAACAGTCTTATTTTGTATCAGCTGACCTTACTCCTCATTCATCGTAAACGTCGGACTAGCTTCGGAATCTATACGAGTGAAATCTGGAACTAGTCTGAAACTTTGTGTATGCATGTTGAGTCAAATATTAACTTATTACTTTGTTCACGAACTGCTCAATTTGTACCAACTTTGAATTCGAAGGGGACATCAATTCTTTTGTACGATTCCTTGAACGCGCAATTTTCTGTAGATATTAAGATCATTGCAATTTTTCATTCGTTTAAATATTCGAATCAATGAATATGTAATGATATTTTTTTTTGGGAATGTGTTATTGTGAACCATATACATTAAGGGGTTTTATGAAACGTTAAGCATAAGACACATTATATATTTTATAATTTATTGTTGTATTTTTTTCTAATAATAATAGATTTGTCGAGTGATAACCATTTTTTTTTTATTAATATCAATCCTTTCTTTACCAATTTTACATATAACTCTTGCTCGAGTATTCTAAATAATTATTGTAGTAATATATTTTAATGGCCAAATACTGTTATATCTTTGTACATATTAGCTTTAAATTATAAATTATGTAATCTGCTATTACTACACTTTCGGGTATTTTATTAAATGTGGCTTTACCATCCAATTTGATATACAAAGGCTACTTACTAACTTTCATTATAATTACAAAATTTTATATACGCTTACTACTGTTAATGATAAACGGTGTGAAAGTTCATTGGGCATAAAAAACATTAACCCTTAAACCCTTACGCCTTTTAGGTCACAAGTAATCGATTACAATAAAACCTTTAACATTCCTCAAACATTTTAGTCATTGTTCTAATGAGGTTACCCGAAAGTGACGTAAGAGTGCTAAGTTACGTAAGGGCTATTAAATTTAATAAAGATACAATAAAAAGATCCTTCACTGTAGCAAACAACCACATTGTACAGACGTCAGCACAACAAGCTACCCGAAACTGTCTTGCGATAAAGTTGAAAATCTATTAAAGAAATTTTACAGATTGTAGTAACTTGATGTGCTGACGTCTGTACATCAATTTGAATACAAAATGCCGCTTAATAGAAGTGCTACCATGAGTTAGGCTACAAATGTTACACCTGTTTTAAAACTCGAAAGAAAGTTGGCAAGGTTTCTGACTGACTAACTAATAGACTCCTTGAATTGGAAATCCGTGGAATAACTAATTGAATAAATACTATGTCTCTCTATGTCAGTTGACTAATTGCTTTACTATTGAGTTCACTTAATTTGTTATAAATAAGATAATGATAATCTGCTTCATTTTAAACATTTTCAATAACTTTACACAAGAATGTCTCCAATTTTCGATCAATTCTCACATCGTTTATGTAAACGAACTCATGGTAGTATCCGCCTGAATCGATAACAAAATCTATATTTAGTTAACGAGACGTTTAGTTATTCAAACCCGAATACTGTTTAAATTAACATGTATATAGTTGATTAAGGTAAAAATATATTTTATGATACTGTACCTAACCTTGTAATGACAAAATCAATTACAATACTATGTAAATCTTTAAAGAACTCACAAAGCAATCGTGCCTGCGATGTGCTCTCGTGTAAGGATGTAAGTATTTTGTGCCAGTCGACAATCAAAGGCAGACGTAGATGTAAGCTAAAATTATTCTAATACATTCATTGTTATCAAAATCGTACGTATAAGGTCTTTACATTCCGTCCGAGTTCGACGTTATTTAGCCTTGGTTTTGGGTTTAGGCTTTATCCTCTCATTTCATTTGTTGATTCTTAGAAGATTTTGTTTATGAATTCCGTCTTGTCATGTATTTATTTAATTGTTTCTTCATCTTCACTTGTCTGTCAGATTGTTTCATAACCGATTTGTGCCATTCAATTGCTAGGTAATTTGATAGATCTTTAATGTTCAAGCAAAGTGATAGGTTTAACTCTCCAGGGGTTATGCCGTTTCACTTGGTCTCAGCAGTGTGCAGTCTGTCTTAACTGCCAAATATCTCCCGACAGACTTCAATATGCTTTATTGAATCTTCTGTACTGTTGTTACTCAAGACCGTTGGAAAGTCTGCATGATTCATGATCTTTCTAGAAATAAGGTGATTTCTATTGATAGTGAGATATTGAATATTCAATGTTTCACTATCCTTCCAGCTTGTTTTCTTAAGTGTACTCAAAAATGTTTGTAATTTTAGTTTGAAATGGACATACGAAATGATTAGAAAATATAACGTTTGCATCTTTACACATCTAAATTTAAGGTTTTAGCAGTTACTACTAACTACAACCTACTTAAGATATACGATCGCATTCACCTACTAAAATTCGACAAGCGTCGTAAAGAAACACCAAGTTTTAATACCAGCTCTTTCTCGAAAAGTTTTTAATCCACCTCAGTAGAGTATTTCTCTAAATTTAACGAAGTCTCAAGTTTCTGTCGTCGCTTGACCCTGGCATACGTTCTAAATCCGAAACCGTAGCAGTAGGTACTAAAATAAAAGTGACCTTTAAAATTCATAACTGTAACTCTGTGTCCCGACAATTTTCCATTTTGTTACAAAACAGGTCGTGTTGATTGAGTTTTGAATAATTGAAATAGATGAAAATTTCTTGAAAAGGTTAAATTATGAATAAGTTTTGCTTCTTTTACCATTTTATTTACTTCTTTAACGTCGTTTATCTCAGTTATAAAAGGGACGTTTATTAAAGCAATAACTATTGTGGGTCATCAATTAGTGTACCTACCTTTAAATATTCTTCAATATTCTAGTCAGCCGCTAGAGTATTTAATTAAAAAATTTAGTTTTTTTTTTTTTAAATCGCTAGAGTTTTTTTAAGGTTAGAATTATTATTTCTTCATTTTCAAGCATGCGCTAATCGTTTACGTTCATTGCATACCTTTCGTAAAGTTACTTTTTTCAAACATGGCATTTGATCGCTGAAGAATTTAAATCCCGTGGTAGATTTGCACAAACAATTTTACACATCAATCATATTTTTTAAAAACTAGATGAGGTCGGCGTTTTATTTGACTACTTATTTACTCCCAACGTTATGTTTAGGTAAATAGCAAGAAAAACGAATCTTTGTTGGCTAATAACTTCGTAATGACTTTTTATTTTAGGTACTATTCTGTTTCCGTAGAGACAAAATTGATAATAACACAATACGATATCAAGTTTAACTTTGGATGCACAATGTCAAATAGTGGAGTAATACTCTCCCGAAATTTGTATGGAAAAAATATCGACTAGTGGCCCCTTAATTACTCGATTCGAAGATTGTTGTTAACATAAAGCCTTGGAAGTAAATTGATTAAATTCAATCTTTCGATTAATAATAATAATCGTTTATTTCTTAATTCAAGCAATATTTATGCAATCGAAGTTTTAATCACTAACTCCTAAAAGAAAAGCTACTCAGAATGATTCATGATTTATCGTCTATAGAAAACTGTTTCGATTCCATCAGCTTTCATGCATTATCTTTCAAAAAGTGTTCCCCGAATTTTGCCAGCCTTTCACATTCCAATGGACGCCAGTTTCAATACGCGTACGCTATGCCAAATCTTATTTTGTATCAGCTGACCTTACATCCCCTTCATCGTATTCTAAGAAGCCAAACGCCGGACTAGCTTCGAAATCTATACGAGTGAAATCTGGAACTAGTCTAAAACTTCATGTATGCATTGTTGAGTCAAATGTTAAGCTATTACTTTGTTCACAAACTGCTCAATTTGTATCAACGTTGACATCAATTCTTTTGTACGATTCGTTGAACGCGCAATTTTCTGTCGATATTAAGGTCATTGCAATTTTTCATCCGTTTAAATGTTCGTTTGCTTTCGTTCAAACCAATGAATATGTAATGATGTTTGTTGTTTGGGAATGTGTTTTTGTAAACAGTGAATTAAGGGATGGAGCTTTTGATAAGCGACTTTTAAGTAGGCTTTAAGGTTAAATTCCGTATGCGTTCGTTCGTTGCGTTGCGTTCGTTGCGTTCGTGCGTGCGTTGCGTGCGTTTCGTGCGTTGCGTTCGTGCTCATGTGCTTTTAAAAAACATTGAAGGTTTTAAATCGAAATTGTCGTCAGCAAGGGCTCTAGTCTATACTCACCTTTATGATACCAAGAATATTTAGTTATGTTTTTTGGACAAATTAAAATAAATACACCAAATCTTTAGATAAGTTCGCGCCTTTCCAACCATTTATCAAATTAATATTAAGTTCTACCTACTATTTAAGACTTGTACTAGAATATAAAGCAGTGACACGAAATAAAAGGATTTTAATAAAAACCTCTCCAAATACGAACTCGTTTTATTTTCAGGCAACCTTTTCAGGACCTTTTTGTTACAGGAATTTAATACAGTTCTTTGAGAGATTACGACTTACGCAGGTAACGCCTACAATACGATCTTTATAATTGGGTAATGTGAAAAAAAGGAACAGGGTGTAAAGTTCACCCATCCTCCATAGAAAAGGGAGGATCTTCCGGTCAGACGGATGTTGTGTATGGTGAGCAAGTGCCCGACGATTGTGTTGGAAGTCGCAACGCCCCGGGGCGTGGCGAGCGGCATCAGGGCTTCGCCCCCCGGCCGCATATTGCTATGCGGCGGCCCGCTAATACGGGCCTCTCTGTTTATGCCACATGGGCTGGTGGGAATTTATTGAGCGCGCGTTTTCTTACGCGCGCCCATGTGAGTAGCTGTGACATTGTACCATAGCGCCGCTTTCTTCACGACACCTTGGCGGTCTGTCCCCGCCAGGTAACCTGACCCAGTTACCTGAGGGAGGCCACTGCTTGCGTAGGCGCCTCTTCTCGGCGGTTATCGAGTAAATACGCGCCGGTAGGGGCGGCAAAAGCACTCTCCCCTGCGGCTGCGTGCTCGTTTCTAAGGCGCTTTGGACGCAAGCAGTGATATCCTCCGCCGTCTGGTCTACGTCCGCGGAAGTGGCGACAGGCCGAGTCGGCGTGTTGGTCACCACTCTGTCTGAAAAGATGGTCCAATCTGTGGATCAACGTGGCGCTAGAGGCTTCAGTCGAGTCGGCATAACCCGATAGGACGACGAGGACAGGATGGTGATCCGACTGTAGCTCGTCGTCAATCATTTGTTGCGTGATCTGGCAGTGTAGCCCTCGGTGGACTACGATGTCCAGCACGTCCGGCATCTGCCGTGCGGCGTCAGGGTAGTGGGTCAGCGTCTTTGGACCTGTCAAAAGTTACTAAAATCGATTCAGTAGTCAATTATGAACAAAATTCTTTCAGCTGTTGCGTTTACTCTATTACACCTTGTATATATACATGTAAACAATTTCAATGTTATCCACTATTAACGGGTAAACCAACCGAACGTACTTATTTATTTACAAGACTTCAACCCTAGCCTCTACGTATGTAGTTCAGTGCAGCCATTTAATATTTATGATGCTCTTTAACTTCAGTTAACCGTTTGAACTGCAGACGTGCTGCATGGTAACAGAATTCTTATTTCATCTATACCTTTTACCTATAGGATTTTTCCACTGCTACCAAGATCTGAAGGTCAATTCCCATAGCTAATAACGTTCAAAATCTAGTAGCAAAGTCATCTCAGCGACAATCAATGAAATAAAAAAAAAACAGTGGCTCTCCGGGAGTGCCGACAGAAGTGAAAACAAAACACAAACAGAATACTTTGCCACCACTCACTGACATATCGGATATACATTAAAACCGAGTACATCCCGAGGACAACCGAACACATCCGAAGCGGTTATTTTTTAATTGTCTTATAAACAAAACACGCGCGGTGTCGCTTACGGTAACAGTGGTGCGAGCTTAATGGATTTTTCCCATCTCAAAAAATGCCCAATGCACCTAAAGAAGTTTTCACATCAAAAACTTGTCAAAAATGTAGGGAAATCAAAGGTATTTTTGACAGATTGAGACTGAGATCAGACTGAAAACGTTCTTTTAATTACGAGAATTATCCCTCTGATGACGTAGATGGGAAGGCACAGTTGGTAAACATTTGCGTAATTGTTTTGTGAGATGTATTGAAAAAAAACAAAATGGCGGCGTTATTTCCGATTTTGGCCGCGCGCCATAAGAACCTTGTGGCGATATACGTGACCGACTGATAGACAACGTACAGCTTTTAAGACATAACACAGCCGATCTTTTCTGTAAAAATCTCATCGTAAAAATTTAGGTGAAATGAGCTGTCGGCAGTATAATCAGGTGGAATTATCATTCCACCTGATTATACTATCGTCAGCTCATTTCACCTAAATTACGATGAGATTTCACTATACCTAAATTTTCACGGTTAGATCTTTACAGAACAGACCTGCAGATAGAGATATGGGAGCATTATGTGTTCCTCAGAACACCAAGAAAGGGTTTTTCAAAAAATACCCCCTGAACGGGTCAAATGGTTCAGTATCTATTGAATGCGAACAAAATCGCAGGCCACAGTAATTATTTCTTGTTCCAAAATCATTATATATGGGGGCATTTTCAAGCTCTACTCTGACCATCTTAGAATCGCTCGCTCCGCAACCTTGCTGCAATGTCTTTTTTTTGTTGCAAAATTATATCAAATAAATTAAAAATAAATATCTGAAAGTCATCTCAACGCCCAAGATTCACTATAACAATAACGGAGACATCTTCATGAAACCCCATTTCCTCTAAATCTCTGTTACATGAGTATCTGGTGCAGACGTCGTATCTTCCGTTTGACCTACTCCTATTAGCCGTTACGATGGACTGTGACACGTCAAGGGCGTATACATAATGCCGAGATATCACTTCTCTCTAAAGCCAGGTCTACACCGCGCAACATTGTAGTGTGCCATAGTACCGCATAAAACAAAGTGGCACGATTGGTACCGACTGTTGAATTGGTTGCAGTTAGTAGTGCTTGATGCAGGCTTTAATTCCACACGGATCAAAATATTAAGGTAGGTAGTTGTTTGTTCGGGAATGTCAAATTTGTCTTTGTAAACGTAGTATGAAATAGGAGAAGTTTCTACAGGTAACTTACCGGTAACTTCTGCCACATGCTAAATAAGTCGCATTATGGCGCTATGTAGAATGAAGACTATCTACCTAGCCTTTTCCCAACTATGTTGGGGTCGGCTTCCAGTCTGACTGAATGTAGCTGAATACCAGTATTTTACATAGAGCGACTGCCTATCTGACCTCCACAACCCACCTATTGGGTAATACGGCAAGACTGGTTGTCAGACTTTCGGGCATCTGACGACCCGTAACGACTGTCAAAGATCTATGAATGACAGATGGGATCAACGGCTTTCCGAGGCACGAATAGGTCTCGGTATGTAAAGATGGTCATCCACGCTACTTTCTAGCTATGCTGGTACTCAGAAATTATAGCGTTTTTACACAGAAGTAACTAATCATACAGCAGCGCAACTTGCTTTAATGCACATCCGACTTTATTTTTTATATTATTGTGTGCTCTGTGGTTTGAAGTATTTGCGAGAAAACAAGAGAGTGAGAAGTTTAGGATTCGATTTCAGACACCAATGCGTCGTTTTAATCTTTTGTAATAATGTGTAAATCACGCGTTATTAAAATGGATTTTAGCCCAATGATCGTTGAGTCCCCTTGAGACTTTCGTCGTCGCCGAGGGAAGCCTTGGAAACGCTGGCTTGATTAATTAGAATGGAATAGGATAGAGTACTCTTTATTATGTACACCATACAAATTACAGATATGAATGTAGAAATTTTACATGGGCGGTCTTTTTGCTAAACGCAATTTTTTAACCTTTTGACCGCTACACGTCAAAAATTCAAAAACGTGCTCTCGGCGTCAAAGTCTGTCATGTAGTCGAACCGTGGCGTGCTGGGCACATTTTGGTTTGTCATCTATACATGACTATGGCGGTCAAAAGTTTAAAAGCAACCTTTCGATGGATTGAAAGGGAGAAGGAGAGACAGATGCGATTAGATGAAGAAGGCAACACACACAACGACTCAAGGAACAGTGGAAAGCTATGAGGGAGATCTTTGCTCAGCAGTGGGAACATAAAGGTTAAGTTATTTAAAAAATAACCTTTGTTACTGCTGTTGTAGGTAGGAATCTAGAAAAAAAACAGTGGCACTCCGGGAGTGCCGATAGAAGTGAAAACAAAACACAAACAGCCGGTCGATTCTGTAAAAATCTCTCCGTGAAAACTTAGATGAATTGGGTTTGTTTTTGCTAGGAATTGACAGCTCACTCCACGCTCACTTCACCTAAGTTTTCACGGTGAGATTTTTACAGAATCGCACTGCAGAATACTTTGCCATCACTCACTGACATATCGGATAATACATTAAAACCGAGTACATCCCGAGGACAGCCGAACACCTCTGAAGCGGGTATCTTTTTAATCGTCTTGTAAACAAAACACGCGCGGTATCGCTTACGGTAAGTATGGCGCAAGTTCAATCATGGTTTTATCCCTTCTCAAAAAATGCCTAACGCGCCTAAAGAAGTTTACAATAAAAAAAAATCGGTTGTCTGTAAAGTCGGTTTACTGACGATAGTTGAACGTGACAACGTCATAAGTAAATACTGATGGAATAGTTGCATTGCATTTGTTAATATTCGCTTGCACTTCAAGCCGCCATGGAACGCCTCCACGCTACAGAGCGAGGCCGCGAGGTAACGCTACATGAGTCATGTTTTTTCGTGAGTGCAGCCAGCTTCATCGATTTATTAGACGTTGTCACGTCAAAAAGTATCTCTACAACATCAATCTCTGAGATTTAATCCTGTGACAAAAGGGAATACACTTCCTTCAATTTATTACACATTTTGGCATCTCATAATAAAACGTTTCTGCATCCAAAGAACGCTGTGAATTTGGTAGGGAGTCAGTTATTTAATTTGGGCTCAAGAAAATATAGCGAAATATTTGGGGAAGTACCTAAACTGGAAAGGATAACGGCGCATTTCTCATCACTGCTTTATTTTCCTTCAAACAATCTTACATTCGTGGATTTAGGGGCGATTGTCTTGATTTGGAGAGTAATAATCGTTATTTCTTTGGGTAACGCAAAAAAGAAAGCTGTAATGAGGAAGGAATTCATATATGATTCGGTTTTTTAAGACAATGGGCAGTGTAAGCGGCTGGTGGGACAGCAGTTCGAAGAGAAAGTTTAACTTTTAAAGTCTGATTCATCCAAACGGCTAGGCTATCTACAGTAAAATTTAATTTCATAAATTAACTGTTAAACCTGGAAGGAGGACGCGCGGGCTGGCGAAAGATGGCGAAAAATCGTCCCATGTCCTTGAAAGGTTTGGTGAGCCAGATCCTTTATTATTTTTTAGTCCAGATCCTTTATAATGCGCACAGCAAAAGAGTGGAACTCTCTGCGTCTGTGTTTCCGAGTGCATACAACCCAAATCTCTTCAAAGTAAGAGTGAACAGGCTTCTTCTGGGTATGCTCACTCCATCGTAGACTTTCTTCTTACTTCTCTGTCACCTCTGACCTAGACAAGAGCAAATCCATTTCAAATAAAAAAAAATGGAAGGAGTGGAGGGAAGCCTTCCCCGCAGGTGTGGGTCAGCATATAGGTTAGTAAAAAAAAACTGTGTTTTCTATGAATTAAATTAAATTTTATTCGAAAACTTCCTTCGGTTTCTTACTAAACTTCAACTATATCCGACGACCTCGGTTACTTATCTAATTTGGTGACCGTACCTATAACACATGGGCACAAACACAAGTAGCTATTAGGTACCTTCTTAAGCAGAGAGCACTTTGTAACAAATGGCGAGATATTGTCGTTGACATGGAACAAATTCTGATTCCGGACTGCTGAGAACATCCATCTATCACCAAACTCGACCCTGAAACATTTCTCTCAGGAGAAATAATACAATATATTTCTTCAGATGAAAAAGGAAAAAATAAAATCCTACTCATATTATAAATGTGACAGTTTGTACGTTTGGATATTTCTTACTTAATCACGCAAAAACGGCTAAGCGGATTTGGATGAAATTTAGCAAACAGTTCATAACCTGGATTAACATACACATACCGGATTCCTAAAGTTACATATCATACTATAGAGGTATGAGGAACAGGGTGTAAGTGTTCCATAGAAAAGGGAGGATCATCCGACCAGACGGGTGTTGTGTCTGGCGTGCAACTGCACAAAAATATTCGGGATGTTCGGGATGTTTTATAAATATATGCTAGTTGCGCAGTAAACTCTGCTTGCGCGATGCAGGATACTGTGGCGATGTAAATGCCGACACAGCACTTAGTAGTACGTTTCGGTGGGATAATTTCCGACTTCCACATGAGCGAAACCATGGGCTAGTCGCCTATAATTATATTAGAGTACCTACCTCATACCGTACGTAAGTAGATCATAATTATCTAACATCAAAGCCTTTACAGCTTGTTGAAGTCCAGTTTATGAGAAAATATTTTCTAAAAATAACCCTCCTTTTCCATACAAACGCAAATTAAGTTATGATCATTTATATTCACAAAAGAATAGTCTTAGTACTATGAATGATTCATATGAGAATGAGATATCGGTAGCTACCTTATATTTTCGGTGCTAATTTACATAAAAGGTGGATAAAAAATTAGGTACGTCTGTCTGCATGTTAGAAAATCGTCCACGACTTACTTTTTACCCGACTGCGCCAGAAGGAGGGTTATGTTTTTCGAGTGTATATAAATGTATATTTCTTTGGCACGCTCTGTAGCCTAAACGGCTTGATCTATTTCAGCTTAAGAGGTGCCGTTAGATTCGTCTTAGTTGTGAGAATGACACTGGGTACATCAAAATTGAAAAAAAATATTAATGGCCGATTTTTGGTGCCATAAAAAAAGTACCGGAAGTAAAAGTTAGTTGTAAGATAGTAAGTAAGACATTAACAAAGTGTTTATATCATTATATAAACACTTTGTTAATGTGTTACTTACTATGTATCAGTAGTGCATCAAAAAATTCATCCACATCGCTGTCAACAGGAAACGTGCCCAAAAGACTGGCAGCATATATATATATATATTTATACTATATTTTGTTTAGTCTAAAAACTGAATTGCCTCGATGTTCACATGCGGTGGAGTCAGTCTGATGGGCCTCAGCAAATTTTTGGATTATGTTGGTAAAGGGTTCCATTTTTAGGTCACGATGGGAGAGATGACATGACTTCTTCGCTATAAGAAGCACCATTTGTGCCGGAAATGTTTTTATCAAAACGGAATGTGTACGGAAGCAATAAAAGTTTTATTTGTGCGACGTCGCTTGCAAATGTTATATTTTATGTTGTATTGCAGCTGACGCCCCTGTTATGGTCATCATGCAAATGATCGCAAGCAGACATTACATTGTCTTCTATTATAAAACGGATTGGTTGAAACTGAACACTTTGAAGAGGAATAGAGATTTTTTTTTAAATTATAGTTATTAACTCCCCTTAGAGCACCTGTCATCTTTTCTCTACACCACACTAAGTCCGCCTTTGTACTTTATTCCCCTTTATTCATAAACGCTGTTTAAAGTTAAGTAGTGATTAGTGACTATACTAACCATAATTTTTTGACATTTGAACGTCATTTATAAGTAAACCCTAATGTGTGCAAGAAGTTTAAATAAATGCATTTTTTGGTAAAGTCTTTTACATATACCATAGCTAGATTTGTACAAAATTGGTACATGAACACACACCTTCTTCCCACAGGGTAGGCAGAATCTACAGAACGCCGTCTGCTACGGTCATAACACACTTCTTTTAGTACGTTGATGTTCACACATCTGGGTCGGACCTTTGTGAAGAACATCACGATCAATAAGGTTGTAGCGGTATCTACAACGCCACATGTGAACTACGCGTCATACTGACGTCAAACAAAATCCTGCATCTCGCAAGCAGAGTTTACCGCGCAAGTAGCATAGATTCAACGGCTCGACATGAATCGTCGGGCACTTGCCCGCCAGACACAACACCCATCTGGTACCTATGAGGAATAGGGTGTAAAGCTCACTCATCCTCCATGGAAAAGGGAGGATCCTTATAGAGGTCTATAAGGTCATTATTTGGTACCAATCTAGTTTATTCGTCAAACCGTTCAAAGTCGAAAGAGAAAACTTGAGAAGCACTTTCGACACTGTGCAAAGAAGGCAAGTGACCTATAATGTACTAAAACCGCACTACATAACTTTGTTTAACTTTAAAGTACACAGTTCATTTCAATATGTTACCTAAATCCTCTAGGGTTGAGGCTCAAGGTGCCTCCATAAAGTTCTCAAAATGAGAGATTCCAATGCTCCTATTATACACCTCCATCATGAAAATATGTTCGAATTTATAAGGCCCTCCGTCTTTGATATTAAATCCACACTATTATTATATTAGATCAAAGGATCGTACGTCCAGCTGAAATATGAATTTCAGTGACAGTTGAAATGGGCAGTTAGAAGCTACAGAATACCAAGTGTAGGTAAGTTCTACTTATGCTTATAACGGCGCTGGATAGCCTTTACCGAAAGTGGTTATCGTATTAGTGGCTAAGCAGTTTCATTATTATCAGGATTGTTCCGCAATATAGCATTTCGTCGTGAACGTGATACGTCAGCGGCTCTGCCATCTGGTTTCTGTCCTCAGAATATAGCAGCCAGACAACAAAATAAATAAATAATAATAATTCTTATTATTTTTACCCGACTGCGAAGTAGGGTCATGTTTTTCGTGTGTGGTTGTGTATACCTATGACCTACATTTATTTCGCGTTACAAGCATTCAGAGAAGATTACTGATGGCTGAATATTAAGTTTTGGTCACTACATGCAAAATACTGATTTCTGACACATTTAGTTACACTAGGTAAACCTGACAAGTCTAGTACATGACTGTATACTAATATCTATACTAATATTATAAAGAGGTAAATTTTTTTTTGTTTGTTTGTAGGGAGTATCTCTGGAACTACCAGTCGCATTTGAAAAATTATTTTTGCATTTGAAAGCCCAATTCATGGAGAAGGCTATAAGCTATTTAACATCACGCTATGACCCTTAGGAGCTATGCAAAAAGAAAAAAGTTAGAAAGAACTGTAAACGAAAACGAATTGATAGCGCGGGCAGGGTATGTGATGCAACGCGGTGGGACTGTGAACAAAAAATTTCACGCAAACGAAGTCGCGAGCAGAAGCTAGTTATATATAATATTATAAATAGGTAAAAGTTGTGAGTTTGTATGTAGGTGGTAATCTTCGGAACTACTGATCCGATTCCGAAAATTACAGGCTACAAGCTGACCACTTAACTGAGACGTTGCCTGAGGTAGCTGCGCGGTGCGGGAGGGGTGATAGTTGTTACAAGTTGATGAATCACTGAGCTCTTGTATTACGTCACCACACCCCTCCCGCACCGCGCTGCTACCTCAGGCAAAGTCTCAGTTAAGCGGTCGGCCTAAAAGTCCTACATATCAGGTGATGTCGTTGAGCATTTGTCTCCTTTTAAAGATCGAACGCGAGCGAACGTGAGCGGAGTGCGAACAGCATCTTTGTCTTCCTTCCATTTCATAGTTTTGAAACACAATATTTCAATAGAATGAATACGGCTATCGGCTACGTATAGGTAGCGATGAATAAGATAACATCCACATTGTAGCTTCAGCCTTCAAACGATGTAAGACTTTTCCGCGGCTTAAAGCTTGGCATACAATGAGCGGATGGCATGAGATCTTTATTTAACAGACAAATATTCGCTCGTTAAAAAAAAATCCATTTTCTTTTTACCATAGTGATCAGTCGGACGGTCAAGCGAGCATGCGGCTGAAGTCGTTCTGGACTATTACAGGATTGCAGGGACATCGATGCGCAACCTTACTATGGATTTATGATTCTGAACCCTGACTTTTTTTTTTGGGTGGGAAATTATCAAATTATTTCTCCCGCTCTGGGCGGAGCGGGAGGGTGTGTCAGACTTTTACGGACTAAAACCCACCCGTGTTCCTTGGTGCTATTGCTAGGTGGTCTAGA
Source organism: Luperina testacea (assembly GCA_927399505.1). Taxonomy (NCBI): domain Eukaryota; kingdom Metazoa; phylum Arthropoda; class Insecta; order Lepidoptera; family Noctuidae; genus Luperina; species Luperina testacea. The sequence continues at coordinate 16,160,021 of OV656770.1, read as the reverse complement.
ATCATGTGCTGAATTCATAGATGATTTGAAACCATTCACTTTGCACGTCGTATATTTTCAAAGCAGTTTTATCAAGTCTCGGAGAAGTCTGGTAGAGAAAATCGCTTAAATACTGTGACTTCAGGAATTAATGGAATACCGTAACGTTTTCACTTTCGGGCTTCTGACTACCCGTAACGACTGTCAAATATCCACGAATACCAGCCAGGACCAAGGGCTTAACGTGCTTCCAAGGCACGGAGGGGTCTCGGTATGTAAAGATGTAGGGTTTCAAAAGCCAAAAAGAGAGAAAGAAAAAAAGAGGCTTGTGGGTAAGTAATAACAGCCGCACGAGTCGATTGATCAGGTTAAGCTACGCTTGCCGCGATTATTCCTTGGATGGGTGACCATCTTTACATATCAAGACCTCTCCGTGCTTCGGAAAGCACGTTAAGCCGTTGGTCCCGGTTTATTACCTTGGCATGACATAATAACTCGTGTCGACACAAGAAAGAAAGAACCTAAGCAAGTACCCACGTGTTTTTTTTTGTATTTGAATTGGGTTTACTCTTGACTCTTAGTCTAGGTCAGAGGTGACAGAGACAAAGCCTACGATGGAATGAGCTTACCCAGAAGAAGCCTGTTCACTTTTACTTTGAAGAGATTCGGGTTGTATGTACTCGGAAGCACAAACGCAGGTAGACAGTTCCACTCTTTTGCTGTGCGCATTATAAAGGACATTTGAAAAAGCTTAGTGCGAATTGGTGGAATAGCAACTAGGCAGGGATGGTAACTTGCAGTGCGTCTGGATGTCCGAAGGTAGAAGGGGGCCGGTGGAATAAGGTCGTCGATATTAAACTCCTCCATTTCAATGTGCGTCAGTCCTTCCACTGAATCTTATTCGAGGCTCCAGCTCAAGTAAATCGTACACTAGGGAGCTATAACTCGCCCGCTTCAAACGCAACCGTGCTATTGTATATTTTTCACTTTATGACGGTATAAACAGGTCAGGTTTGTATGGTTCACTTGCGTATTTTTAGGTATCGATATTACGTCACTTTTATGAGACTGTATTGTTACGATTTTTATATACGAGATGTGTATTGACATCTAAAGAAGATAAAATTAAAAAGATTAGATGTTATTTTTTTAGGGGTCAACAACCGCTGGTAATTTTATTACTTGAAGTATGAGTTAAGAGTCAGCGGGATTGTCCGAAAGGGTTACCGCTGGCCCGGAACATAAAGGGCTAAGGAAGGAACACGGGTGGGTTTTAGTCAGTAAGAGTCTGACACTCCCTTCCGCTCCACCCAGAGCGGGAGGATTCATTTGATGATTTGATGATTTCCCATCCTGAAAAAAAAAAGTATGTGTTAAAAAAATTTGTTTAATCGTGTATTAGATATATACCCATCAAGTTTGTGAAGTTTACACAAAAATTCTGGTTTTTTTAACTGATAATTCAATTTACACTAACAGAGACCACAAAAAAAATCATCATTTATTTGTTGTATTATCGTGTTATCTTAACACGATAAAACAACAAATAAATGATGATTTTTACGATACCCATCTGTGGAGCTTCGCTAGATAATTTAATTTGACCCTGTTAGATTCGGCAGTCTAATTCATTTTTATAATACTAATTTATTCCTTTAGGTCTTGCCTCAGATATTTAGTTTCTAGCATTTTCCTCAAATGGTGAAAAACCAAATGCCAATGAAGTCTGTTATACAGGCAGAATTATTTGTTGAACGACAAAGACGCAGAATGTTCAGCAAAAAGTTTCCAATTCCATAGTATTTTTCATAAAATTTTGCGTGTAGTACAAAAAATTACTATCCAGAGACCACTTTTACAAAAAAGGGTTTTGTGAGAGCTAGCTTTATCCGGGTAAAAACCGGGACAATTTATTTAAATCATTTTTCGGGCTCGCCTAAGAATGGTAATGCTAACTTGAAACGGGTAATCCTAAGTCTACCCACTTCTTACACTACCCGTAACAGACCTCGATTTAGGAATCTTGGGATTTATAGGGTCGTTCTCACAACGATGTGTTCTATCGATACTCTATCGATATTATGCCGATGTTATATCGATATTACGTCGCTATAAACACAGCTTTTATCGTCGTTCGTATCATATGCCTTTTTGAGGGCCGTCCTTTTATTTAGTACCGGTACTTCAGTTTTTTTATAAAAGATGGGGAAAGTTATTAGGAATAAAGAAAGAAAGAAAGAAAGAAAATACATTTATTTAGCACAGACTAAGAGACACACAATACACCAGATAGTTAGATAATTATAGTCGTACATCAGGAAAAAAAAAAAAATAAGATATAAATAAAAAGTGCAAAGTCCGATGTAAGAAATTAGCAGGAAAGTGTGCCTCACGGCTGCGCCAAAAAGGCCCAGTTCAGCAAAAATGCCAGACAACTGGTGCCTGACGCTGGTTTTCAACTGGACCTGGTGTGTGAGGTGACGGATGTAAATCAGTTTTATACTGCATCGTGATGTGTGTAATGTGTATGCATAATTGAATAAATAAATAACAATAAATTAGTGTCACATAAAACAGTATCGAATAGGTACCTATGTATAAAAAGCGTGATGTTGAGTAACATTGCAAAACTAAACAATAAATAAATAAATACTGATAAATAGATAAGTGACATGGCCGCATGATAGACCTTATGCAAATAAGAAATTCTCCGAAACGAGTCAGAACAGAAACCTGTTTTAATTTAAACGATGCCTGACTTGCCATGCTCGGACACATTGTCATAATAATTTATTAATCCGTGCACTGTAATGTCATCGCACAATACGCTGCAAGCAGCCGAGCGCGGCGGACTATTTTCGAACAGTTTGCATCTTGTGTGTGTGTGCTTTGAACTTGTATTAGCTGTTGTTTGCATTTGGATTAACCAAATACGAAGGATATGACATCTTTAAATAAGTCAGCTAAAACACTATTTGCGAAAGTGGAAAAGAAATTAAAAAACAAACAAACGAAACATAAAAGGATGAAAAGTAAGCGCTAGTCGATAATAGAAATATTTGATGTACTTAATTAAAAAATAATGAATGCTGGCATAATGTGAGATATGAAAACTACCCACTTTTAATTTTCCGTCTCACTCTCACAGCCTCATGGATGTCAAATCACAAGCTGCACAGAGGTTCGCCCAGTGCCCACGCAGTTGGTGAAGGATGGGTAAAAATGGCGCCATCCCGACATTGTACGTCTCATTCATGTTTACAAGCGAACATGGTTCAGCGATGCATAAGTGGGAAGGTATAACAGAGGGTATAACATTAGTTACGAATGACCTGGATGCCTGGATGCTGGATGCTGGGTGAGGAAGCCATCCTGACGCCGCTCCACCGTTTGTTAAAGTCGTCGCGTGCAAGTGGGCCAGGCATTTCGGGTAAGTACGTGCGCCTGCGTTGCTACAAGGCATATTATGTGAATAAATATATATATAGGCGGTTATTTTAGTGTGCTATTTTTCATACCACAGGTCTCACAAAATGCGACATGACGTTGCGGCAGCGCGGCGCGCGGCCCTTTTGTACATTATATAATTGAGAAATTCAGTGCGACCATATCCAACTTCCGTTGCGATTCTATTAGATACTGCCGTAAACGTGTTCTAAAAGTGTCTATTGTGCTGATTATTCTTATCGGTGGTGGCAGGTTATTCCACACTTTGGAAGCCGCATAGCGAAAGCTACCCCTGAATGCCGCTGTGTTGTGAGTCTGAGAAGAGAGTTGTTGCGAGCATTGCCGTCTCCCACATTCGCGTCTGCTAGTTAACCAACTAAGTTTATCGTATAGATAGTCGGGTTTTTTATATTTAACCACACCGAACAGGAGGCACGCTAGGTGTAGCTTCCGTCTAGACTTCATTTTTAATGACAAATGTTTATTTAGAAAAGGTGTTACGTGACTTCGCCTAGGAATAGTGTAACAAAATCGCGCGCAAGCGTTCTGTACTCTCTGAATGAGACGGTCTGTACGGGCTAATAGGCGCGGGCCATACACTGTGTCGGCGTAGTTTAGCCTAGATAGTACTAAGGTTTCCACCAGCTGTTCCCGTAGTGGCTCAGATAAATAGCACCTCATCCTATAATATAAGGAATCTTAACAACGAAGATTTTTAGGAGGGTCTTGAAATGTATACTAAAAACGAAGGAATTTATTACCTTACAGGCACGTTTTCTAAGCAAATATGGTCACAACAATCGCGTTTGGGCAATTTTATGATGCTACTTTTATTCCGGAGTAGCTTTTGTCCGCGACTTCATCCGCGTGAAAAAAGAAAAGAAAGAAAATACGTTTATTTGCGGCAAACATGACGCATAAAAATAAAAACACAAAGAATAGAAAAGCAAAAATAACAATTTGGGAGAAAGTATGCGTCACTACGCAAAACGGCCAACGCTCAGCATAATGCATGCATGTTTTAACATAAAATATATCTATTGCCGCTCGGCAATACATAAGCTTCCCAGACAGTGACAGAATTGTCGAAATCCGATCAGTCGTTCCGAAGATTACCCCTTACATATGTAAAATTAATAATTTACAAAAAAAAATCCTCTTCATAATATTAATATATATATAGGGGGGATAAGGGATAACTATTTATCCCTTAAACGTTTATACGTTTAAGGTATAAATGTTTACTATTTCTATGAATATAGATACCTAATCTAAAAACTCTTTACTGTATCACATGAATGATATTAAGATTCTAAGGAGGTCTGTTACCCATTAAAAATGATGGTACCTATTAACTTAGAAGCACTTTTTCTAAGGAAATAGGGTCTCAATAACTACGTTCGGAAATTGCTATAGTTCTTTTCTTTTTCTTAACTCCGGATGAGGACTTAGTGGGATCGTAGCTAAGGAATACTAAGGATCAACATCCCGCCCAGGGTCAAAGACTTCTAGGATCGTTAATCTGGACTTCTAGCGGAGAGAGGTTGAGAGATGGTTAGTTTTAGTAGTACATATCTACATAACATAACATGATACCTATATTTCCTGCAAGGTTAGGCAGAGGTATAGGTATTGTTGGGAATCGAACCCAACACAATACATTGCGTGCGGCCTGCACGCGCAGGTAGCATGATCAGCGCGTCATCGACAAGCTGAGGCTATATTTTTTTTTTTTTTTTTCAGTATGGGAAATCATCAAATGACTCCTCCCGCTCTGGGTGGAGCGGAAGGGAGTGTCAGACTCTTACTGACTAAAACCCACCCGTGTTCCTTTCTTCGCCCTTTATGTTCCGGGCCAGCGGTAACCCTTTCGGACAATCCCGCTGACCCGGCAGGCTTCGGCCCTTACGGGCCCCTTCGTTTAATGCTGACATCTCTTTGAGGCGCACGTGGAACACGTACGCGCCGTCCGGCACGGGCCTGGTCCTGATCGGACGGTGAGCTACCCATTATTCTCCACCCGCAGGCCCGCGCCTACGGTGGCCGGGAGTCGTCGCGCGGCTCCCCGGAGCGTCTCCCGCGGCGGCTGGGACGGGAGACTCTCTCCCTCAGCCGTCCCGCCGCCTCCTTCGCTAGCATGACTGCTTCGCAGAAGGAGGCGACTGAAGCTGAGGCGTGGCGCGGCGACGATAAGGCTCGGCCCGATGACCACTCGCTTCTACGGACTCCACCGCTATGGACGATACCCTTAACATAAATTATAAACTGTTTGTCCAGGAAAGTTAACAAGAACAGCAATAAACCGTTGCCAATAGAATACAGTCCACTCTTTCAGCTCCCCGCGCTAGCAATGGTCCTTCGAGCCGGATACTTATACCTAGTATACACTTTGCGCGACCCGGGAATCGAACCCAAGACCTCGTGCTCAGCAGTAGCGTTTGCGACCACTAAACCAAATTGACACAACACAAGTAATGATCATCTGAAATGACATTTTCTCCCATGTTTCTTCATTCACTCAACGTTGCTCAGTCAGTACGTAAACAAAGAAAAAAATCTGAACCTACAGCCATTATCATCTGCCTAGCCTTCTTCCACCTATGTTGATGTTGGCTTCCAGTCTAACTGGATACAGCTAAATGCCCGTATATTACATAGAGCGAAAACTCTGATCTGAATCTGAATTTAAACGCAATATTGGTGATTATTGAATTGTTGGTATATAACTATTAAATTACTAGCTGCGCTCCGCGGTTTCACCCGCGTAAATGTCGATCCCGTGGGAATATCGGGATAAAAAACGTAAATGTTAATCCAGGGTATCAGCTACCTCCACACAAAATTTTATCAAAATTGGTCCAGCCGTTTGAGCGTGAAGAAGTAACAAATATATAAACACATACACACACACACACACAAATACACACACACACACGGGCTCACAAACTTTCGCCTTTATAATATTAGTGTGATTATACATTTTAAATGCGTATTGAATTTTAAATATGACTTACAACCAATATCAACTCCATCTGTTTAAGAATTTTGTAGTGAATTCATCGTTGATGTCCCTGCCACCCTTTTTACATCATTTACGAAATCTTACGGCAAAAAAAAATCAAGCTGCAAAATGTGGAACACATGGTAGGTAAAAGTACGGGAACCAAACGACCCATAAATAAAATAATTTCCTTTACTACCAACATCTGTGAACATTCAAGCCTCGTGATCATAAAAACGGGAAAGGCGTTTAATCTAACACCTATTCGGAAATCCCCATAGCTATAAACAAAATTATCCCGAAACCCGCGGTAGAAATTAACGGGATCCCGTGCAATCCCGGCTTTCCGGAATTACAACGTAGAGATGGGCTCGAAGGTACTGAGAAACGCTTTGGATTTTTTTTTCCTTTTATTTGGCTCTAGTGTTGTTTTCAGCGTGATATTGCGGTATCTATTGTTGAAATGGTCTAGTCCTTTGTAATAGGATATATTTATGTATGTACTAAACTTACTACCTCTTTAGGGTGAAGCCATTAGAGAGCGAAGTTCTTCTATTGTAGGGTATAATGGTCAAAACCGTATTTAAAGCCAAACTGAAGCAATTTCCTCTAATTTCTTTTAAAGGCACCTCTTTCTTTACTGAAATATTATAACGGTTTTCTTTATAGCTATAACTAGCTGTGCCCGCGACTTCGTTCGCGTGCATATCGAAAAACAAAAATGTTAATATTAGTATTTAATTAGTCCAATTAGTCTAATATTAGATTTAATGGGTTCAGCCGTTTTGTAGAATAGCCGGAGCAGACAGAATTTTTTTAAATTGGTTTTTTTATTTGTACCGTACTTGTATACTTTTTACAAACATAGCTAACATAGCATAGTTAAGAAAGGCTTTTAACTAAATGCATTTTAAAGTATTTGTATATATTTCAAAATTGTTGAAATTGCAACAATAAAAAATCGGCCTGATTACAGGGACATATCATACAAGCGTGTCTTCAAAGTACCCATACCAAATGCCAAATCCGAACTAGCTAGACGATGTACCCATTTTTCCCATTTGAATGAACTGATGATGAATAAACTATATTAATTCCTTTATTAAACTAAATTATATGGGTCAATATCAACAAACTGAATATTTTTTCAATTTTGGTGGCGAAATTTTTTCTTCAGTTTACGTGAAAAATAAGGACCGGTGGCGTGAAAACGCCACCAAAACCACCAAAATTGAGCCACCAAAATTGAAACCAGATATAAAAAAAATCTCTAAAAATAGGGGTTTTTAGTTACAATTAAATTAATATCACTGATTTATGCGTAACCCAAATCACTATCTATAATGTGTAGCATACTATTAAAACACTTTAAAATTAACAGCAAATCGATCCACCAAAAATTGAACAATTTTTGTCCCCCGTGCCACCCAAGATGATACTTACGTTTTTGGCGGAAAATCATAGCACTAATCACACACCTGTTACGCGCAAGTGCACAACTGAGAGATGTGAAATAATAAAATGTGATTGATCGCACACGCACGAACACGAAGCTTCATTTTATAGTATGTTGAAAAAGTGCCACCAAAATTTTGATTTTTACTTGGACAAACTTTGATCGACTACCCTGTGCCTTTAAATTAGATTTTCTAATATGGTTTAATTGTTTTTAGATAATGTGTCTTAAGCATATACTAACGAATTTATTTATTTTTTATTGTACAGCAAATTGTTGCTTTGGTGAATGCAATTATATCAAAAAATGGAGCTGGGACAAGCCACCTAACTTGAATTTTAAGGCGATTTATTTTTTCCCTATTTATTTAAATACCTACACAGTTATAAAAAAAAATGTGGCCCTAATTGAAACAAGTTACGTAGCTTACTATAAAAAAAAATAAGAAACATCCTATCATTTAACACCTCGATTCTCAACGTGGACGCGTAAAATTTGCTGCTGGGATATTCACCCATATGTATTTAGTTAAGTTAGTAATTATATTTTTAAATATTAGTATAAAAAATAAACTTATTATTATTAATAAAGCTAATATAAGTCTTACTATAAGCAGTTTAAATAAAAAACATCCGACAACAAACACGTGAAATTGACCATATCGTGAACAAAATCCAAATTGTTCAAAATAATAAAAACTCAAGAGCGAAACTCAGACGCAATAGTGCGTAAATAAAGAAAGAAAGGAAGAAAAAACCCCATTGAGTGCAAGGGTTGGAGCTATCGCGACACATTGCCCCGCTGCCCAGATTGCTTTTATAGCTCACAAACCCTAAAGGCTCCCGTGGACAGGCGCGACGCAACAGCGCAATGCGATTCTAATACAACAATTTCTATGAAGACAACATCACGCCTTGTTGAAGCGAAAACTTCATTAGCGGCGTTGTACACTTTTTTTGCAATGGGTAAAAAATGTTAAACTCGCATCAGGACACGTGACTTGATCGAAAATTCGTAAGACGAATGGCCGTAGCCGGTACCGCGCGTGTTTTGTTTATAGAACGATTCACAAAATACACACGTAATTGTTCAAGTTTTCACTTCTGTCGGCACTCCCGGAGTGCCACTGTTTTTTTTTTTCCCTGAAGGGATGGGCAGAGGTGTACTCATACACCCACATTTCGCCAGTTATGTTGAAGTCCTATATAGCAGGGAGCGAGCCTATTGCCATCAACTGGGCATAAATCCAGACTCATCCAATTACACTTTTCCCGACCTGGGAATAGAACCCAGGACCTCGTACTCAGAAGTAGCGCTTGCGACTACTAGACCAACGAGGCAGTCAATGAAAACTTCTCGGAAATTGTTCCACTATAGTTGCCGCCAGATAACAAAAAAATAAAAGTCATTGATCCGACTTGTACCAAAAAGTCCAAACTTATTCGACATAGATCGCTCGTCATACAAAACTGTCGCTAATACTGCTTCGGTCTAGTTTCATAATAGCGTCAAGGACGGCCCTTACCGCGATACGTTTGTGTTGATCGTGTTAGTGACACTGCCCTTAGATTTTTTTTTGTATCGTTTAGAAATATTGGAAAACATTGGTAGACGGGTGTCAATGACTTTTATTTTTTTGTTATCTGGCGGCAACTATAGTCGTGTCGCGCCTGTCTGCGGGAGCCTTAAAGCACTGTGATTGGCTTCGTTTAGGTTCCTTTAATAAAAAGGATTTTTCGCTTTTCCCGCAACGGGTTCCGACAAATGAAGGGCAACTTTTGAGTGTTCATTTTCAATGTTGTGTTTATTCGGACAAAAAAGGAAATAAGAAATTTAGAAGTATTTTTGATTTAGAAATTATTTTTATTATTATATCTATCGGTAATTGTTAAAACATAAAATACAATATTAATAATAGTAATAATATGAAGGTAAAAAAAAGAAAGGAGGGAAAATAATCAAAGGGCATCAAAAAATTCATCCGCATCGCTGTCAACAGGAAACGTGCCCAAAAGACTGGCAGCATTGCCACGTTGTATGGCAATGCTGATTCTTTGGCCCAAAAATAAGCCAGCCCTCTAGTCATGTGAAGAGTCGAACAATCGCTTGGCGATGTCTCGAAATACTAAGTGGGCACTCGGGCCCCATGGCCCTAGAGTTTCAACCCCAAACGGCTCAAATATATAGGATCCAAAGAGATTGGAGTAACACGTTCATCTGAACGTGTTCACAATATTACCACAGTGCTTGCACACAGAATGGCCATCCTCGTAATTTTAAGAACATTCACGGTTTGTTCTGTGTCACAATCTGTCAAAAAAACCTCAATTTTCTCAACATTTTTTACAAGTTTTTGACATTAGTTGTCGCTAAGATGAGATTGCGAATAGATTTTGAACTTTTATTTAATTACGAGAATTGGGGTGCTTAAAGCAAACCTAACTTAGAATTTGCAAAAGTAATAGAAACCTACAATTACGTCAACTTATCGCCACGCTTGGCAGGCGGGTTGGCGATCGCAGTATGCCTGTATAAGTAGAAATCCCAAACATATGCGTCTACAAAATGACTTTTTCATCTCAAAACGTTTCCTATTGCGTGAAGAGCCTTGTATTTATGATGAATACCGTAACACAAAGGTACCTAATACTTTACACGACAGGAGGGACCCATGTCATGTCGCAAATTAACTGACGTAACAGGAGTGTTGATGGCAGATGTTCACAGTATGACTGACAGTATATTATTTAGTGTCTTAGGTCAAAGTGGAGTAATGAGTCATTCATGTAAAGAGTCTTCATTTTAAGGGTTCCCTATCAAAGGGAGCTAGAGGAACAAAATATACAGTGTGTTAGGTTAAACGAGGGACGTACTTTAAGAGAGTGTAGTACTCATGAAAATGAACAACTTTTACTAAGAGACCAACACTGAAATCGAGAAAATAAAACCAGCCTCTCTATACATTTTCTGTTCGCATAACTGGACAAAATGTAGGGAACAGCTGTTTTTTTTTTTTCATATTTATGAGTCAGCCCCATATTAAAAGTTGTTCATTTTCATGAGTACTACACTCCCTTAAAATATGTCCCTCGTTTAACCTAACACACTGTATACAGGAAAATGCAAATGCAATTCAATGCATGCAATTTTTGCATGGAATTTACATACAGGGTCAAATTAAGTTAACTAGCAAAACTCCGTAGACGTGATAGGCATTGATATCTTATGCATATTCACACGTGGTAGAAGTGAAACCTTCAAATCACTAATACAATCCATCCATCCATCCATCCATCCATCCAAACACTCAAAACACTCAATAACACTCAAAACACTCAAAAACACGCAAAAACACTCAATAACACTCAAAAACACTCAATAACACTCAAGAACACGCAAAAACACTCAATAACACTCAATAACACTCAAAAACACTCAATAACACTCAAAAACACAAAAACACTCAATAACACTCAAAAACACTCAATAACACTCAAAAACACTCAATAACACTAAAAAACACAAAAACACTCAAAAACACAAAAACACTCAATAACACTCAATAACACTCAAAAACACTCAAAACACTCAATAAAACTCAAAAACACTCGTAAACACTGTATAATGCTTTCTGTCTCATTTTCTCCCACGTTAAATCTTATATGTCTCTTTTTACTGTCGCTTTTTCGTTTCATAAAATTTCAAGTCACAACGATGCTAAAGAAGTTTTCATCATCATCATCATCATCAGCCTATAATGTTCCCACTGCTGGGACACAGGCCTCCTCTCAGTGAGAGGGAGTGGGCCGTAAGAAGTTTTCACTTCAAAAATAACATTTTTTCTCAACTCATACTTTAAGTAACTAAGCTAATAAAATTGAGGTCGTTGGCCACAAAAAAAGGACATCCAATCTTTATTTATTGTTTTAAAGTGTTTAGATACCGTTACTCATCACTTTTGCAGAGTTTCGCTTGACCTTGAATTTGAACCTTGAATTTGACCTTGTATATTTCAAAATGCATTACTTACAACATAAGGTCCACTTGACTTACATAACATGTATACAACATTGTTACACAATATACCAGTAACAAGCAGCTATACCATCCAACAGAAACATATTCATTTATACCAATTTACCGTGCATTCGCTGGCAAGCAAATAAAGTTATGTTTGAAAAACAGGATGAAAGGTGAAGCGCTGTACATATATGCGCTGAGAAATTTTTAGAGCGCTTTTTTGTTTGTTAACAAAAGTCAAACCATTGTCGAAAAGGGGAGTCAAAGAGGGGTCTTTTGTGTTTTAACAGTAGATCTATACAAACACTTTTACACGTCAATCATATCTATATCAATCTATCTAGTTTTTTTTTTTAACTCTAGGGCCATGGGGCCCGAGTGCCCACTTAGTATTTCGAGACATCGCCAAACGATTGGTCGACTCTTCACGTGACCAGAGGGCTGGCTTATTTTTGGGCCGAAGAATCAGATTGCCATACAACGTGGCAATGCAGCCAGTCTTTTGGGCACGTTTCCTGTTGACAGCGATGCGGATGAATTTTTTGATGCCCTTTGATTATTTTCCCTCCTTTTTATTTACTTGTACATATTATTACTATTATTAATATTGTATTTTATGTATCTAGTTTTTAAAGGAAAATGAAAGGGTTTCCTATCTGACTACTCTGAGAAAAAAGGCCGAAAGAAACTCAGAGGTCACAGGTTCCTTTAAACTACAGCCATCTAATCTTGGTCAGATTGTGAAGACCATGTAGATTGGTGACTGAAATGGTCTTTTACGGAAAGAACCCCACAGACTGAGTAGACCTTTTCAGTCAATACACGCTTTTGTCAATAATCAGGCAGCTCAACTCAGAACCTAAGAAGCTCAACAAAGGTGGATATTTTTGTCCTCTAGTGGAGTGAATTAAAGATAATGTATTTTGAAAGTAATTTTTTTAATATGAAAATTAATTGACATTTTTAATAATACCTTTGTTAATAATTGCTATAATTATAATCATCTGTCTAGCCTTTTCCTTACTAGCTTGGAGTCGGCTTCCAGTCTAACTTTCACAACCGAGTTACTGGGCAATACGATAACCCTTGGAAAGTTTGGTTGTCTGACTTTCGGGCTCTTGAATACCCGTAACGACGAGATACGGGTATTCAAAAATCCTACCTACCGCCTACCTACCTAGTTGCTATAATTATGTAAATTTTGATGTTTTTTCATGAGTTGTAAAAGAAAGATTTTATAAGTCTTCAAAAAATAATCTGGGAAAACAGGAATGGAAGAATATCAGAGAAAAATCATTTCAAAGAGGTTTGCTGGTTTCAGAGCTATACGCAATATCAACCCGCATTTGTTTCGCATATGTGTCACCCATACCTTAATATAATACGAAATGTATGGCAATTTCGACCCTTTCCTTTACGAAATAAAACAGTCTGTCTGTTAGCTACTTATTTTCATGGAGCACAGTCTGTTTATAAATTCTGCGGTACCTAACCCTTGACGAAATAAAATTCTGTAATAAAACAGCCTGTCTCCAGTATAGGTATTTATTGTTTTGGTTCGACAATATAACAACTCTGATAACTTATACGCAGATGGAGACCAGCAATAGAAAATACCAATAAAATTGTGCGTCCGACTTGTACGCGACAACAGAACATGTTTCTTTTTTTAAATACACTCCTTTGTCTTTCACTGGCAGCTTTTCCAAAGAGAATTAGACGAGTTTGTTTCGGTGTTGCCAGCACAATTAGTCGATTACAAATAATCTTATACAAAAAAAAATGTTCTGGGACATTCTAAATGACGTTACCGCGGGGAGCGGGACGTGTGAGTGGTTACATTAAAACTTTGATCACATCAAATAGTCCAATTATAAATCAAAACCTAACTTATTTTCATTGAGAACGGTTTATAAATTCTGTGGCAGGTAGGGACATTTTAGTTGTTAAATATTCGGTCCTAAAAGCTTTTAAAACCACTTATTGTTTGTTTCGGGCTTTGGGGCCTACAAGGTTTTGAATTATGTATCTACTTGTAAATACAAACGAGAACTAAAATAAATTCATTTTAAATTAAGTTTTAATTAAGTTTATACAAAAAAGTTGACGGTGATTCGTCACGATAATACATTAATAAACAAATCAGCCTGCGAGTATATTGTCCCAGGCCCTGCACTGTTCTGTCATCATCATCATCATTTTAGCCGAAAGACGTCCACTGCTGGACATAGGCCTTCCCCAAGCACCTCCACTTCGACCGGTTTTGCGCTTCTTGCATCCAACGAGTTCCTGCGACATTCACAAGGTCGTCAGTCCACCTTGTGGGAGGCCTTCAAACGCTACGTTTTCCGGTACGCGGTCGCCATTCCAGAACCTTTCGGCCCCATCGGCCATCTGTTCTGCGAGCAATGTGCCCTGCCCACTGTTACTTGAGTTTTACAATTCTGCGGGCTATGTCGGTTACCTTGGTTCTCCTGCGGATCTTCTCATTTCTGATTCGATCATGCACTGTCCTGTGTGGGATATTATAGGCCCCTCTCTTTCCTTTTTCTATTCAACTCGATTCTGCATCAACTCGTCCATCTACATCTAGATGTGCAGGGATGCAGTTGGACGTTTTCAGGGACTCATCTTATGGTGGTCTTAGCCCAAAATGCATCTAAAATGCACCAAACGTGTCCGGCCCAGTCCCACTTGAGCTGTGGTTGATTTTTGGATGACGTCAGCGATTATTGTTTTTGGACGCAATATCGTGTTCCGTATCCGGTCGGTGAGTCAAACTCCAAGGATACTGCGTTCCATTTCTCGCTAACAAACTTCGATCTTGGACCTCTGCTGAACTGTCAAAAACCAGCTTTATTCGCCACTTTTATCCAATATAGCTTAATAAAACCCTAGTGCTTATAAAATATGACAAATTTAATTCAAATTCAAAATATTGTATTGTACGCATATGTTAGTTACAGGTCTAAACGATAAATTAAAGTTCCAATATGTCCTGCCTTATTAGGCAATTATTGTATGCCTATTGGCATACAATAATTATGTAGTGGCGTTACATTTAAAATTATTTTTCATATCAACATTAGTTATTATAAATGTCAAAATAGCAATATACAGTCAAATTAATACATGGTCAACAATTCAAGAAATCTTGGATCGTGTAGTATATGCTTTCTCAATTAAAAATTTCCGTAGTTTATTTTTAAATACTGGAAGTTCCTTAGTGCTCAGTATGTCAATAGGTATTTTGCTGTATATTTTTGATGGCATGCCAAAGAAGCTTTTGTTAAATAGAGCCGTTAAATAAAACCAAAACAACATTATTTTCGGGAAAAGACACCAACGGAGAAATTAAAATTCAGAACGAGAGAAAAGTATGCAGAAGAGATGAAAAGACATCCCTAATGCCTTTAACGAGTCGCCGTATCCTTGAGTGAGAGAGACCACAAAATGGATAAGTACAGAAGGCTTGCTCCATACAACTTGATCGAAACGCATATATCTCCAACGAATCTAATACGAGTGCTGCTCAGCCGGTCTTTTTTAGAAATCTCAATGCAAAAATCTCATCATGAAAACTTAGGCCATGTAAGCTTGAAGTAAGCTGTCATTCCACCTGCCGCGCCGTACTATTCTTTAAAAATCTCACCTTGAAAACTTAAATGAAGTGAGTTTGAAGAGAGCTGTCAAACCCTAGCATCAGGAGGAATGACAGTCACTTCAAGCTCACTTCCTAACTGATGTTAGAAATTTACACTTTTGACGGCTCACTTCCAGCTCACTTTGCCTAAGTTTTTACTATGGTACTGTTACTGAATATATCGGCTGCTTTGAAGGTGGGTCATGTCCATTTGTGAGAGCATTTTCGGCTGTTTTATGGGCCTGGCCTTCTGAACCTATCTATGTTTTGCGTTGAGTGAGAGGTCTTAAATCCTCTTTGAAGGATTAAGGAAGCGTTTTCACTTGATTTGACCTTGTTGTTTCTCAAAGTAACACTCACTTTGTTTCGAGATTACTTGAAATGATCGGAATTAGGTGCTTAAAAGATTAGAATCACGTTTTATATATTTAGGTTAAGTTAAAGGGGTTGAATGTTCTAGTTCATTATTAAGCAAGTTCATAATTAATAGAGTTGTGCCTTTGTAATATCAATCATCATTTTATTTAAGAAATATTCAATCTGATGAATAATAAAAATATTGGCATTAACATAGAATATTTTTATGAAATGCTTGTTAACGGTTTTCTAATTACATTTTATAAAAAAAAAACTTAAAAGGGTTTACCTAAAATATTATTGTTAAATATACATAAATAATATCGTCGTCAGTCGTCTATACGTAAAATAATTTATTTCACGACCCTTCGATTTTTATTCCTTTTCCAGTCTACAACTATTAAAGCAAAATACAGCGTGCTGCTTTACCGACGACATTTATTAACACACGTATACATTTTCGCGTTTTCGTTTTATAAACATACTAGCTTCTGCCCGCGACTTCGTCCGCGTGAAATTTCTTGTTCCCCCGACCCACCCCGTCGCATCTCATCGCCTGCCCGCGCTATTACGTCGTTTTTGCTTAGCGTTCTTTCTGACTTTTTCTTTTTGCTCGGCTCCTAAGGGTCATAGCGTGATGTTAAATAGCCTATAGCCTTCCTCAAGAATTGGGCTATCCAATACAAAAAGATTTTTCCAAATCCGACTGGTAGTTCCATAGATTACCCCCTACGTACAAACTTACAAACTTTACCTCTTTATAATATTAGTATAGATTTAAATTTCATTAAACATTATTATTTATTTACAATTTTCTAAAATAGCATCCTGCAGCAACCTATACGTAAACAACCTTTTTTTTCTGGGTTGCTGCGCCCTCTTAAGGATTGCAAAGGGAACAGACAGATAGAGGTGCACACACTACAACACACGAAAAGGGGTACTAATATTTCCAAGTATGAGTTCCAATTCCATCTAAAATAAATAAATATTACCTAAGATTATACTCGCGCCTCCTCCTCGAGATTAGTAATTCACACATGTAGTTACGCTAGTTTTCACCACTCATGCACTTAGTTGAGAAAAAAAAATATATATTATAATACATTTTTCTTTATCTATGGCAATTCAATTTGACATACCCACAATTTTTTACTTAATTTTTATTTTTTATACATGTGGGTACCTCGTCCAGTTCCGCTCTCAGACGATGTCGCCAATCATTCGCATTTTAGTGCTCAACCACTCAACATCTATTTCGCGTCTTCGCACAGTTTGTTATAAAAATGCCGAAACGTAAGAATTCTAGGTCTCGTGAAGAAGACATTAACCATTACAAAAATAAAATTAGAAAATTAGAACGCAAAATTCGTGTTAGACAAATTAGTGCTTCGGAAAGTGTATCAGACTTGGAGGAAACTGTTGTTCTACACGATGAGGATATTGGAGCAGGTATTTACCCATTTACTCATTTTAAAGTGATAACTGTTTTCTTACCGCCTTGTTTACGTATCTACGTATTTAAGTATTTTAATGCAACCTGAACAGTCACTGGGGCTGTTTCAACGCATTTAAAATACGGTTGGCGTTCCTTCCGCTGGGGATTGTAACCTAACCTAATAACTATTATGGCTATCAACATACAATAATTATGTACCTATTAAGCTGAAATTTCAAGGCTTTGTATAAAGACGAAAGATAACGATCATAAAAATTAATCAAGGACTTATTTAAGTCCACTTTTAAATGTTTTCCAGTAAGTTATTTAACTTACGTTTTAAAAAATTATCATATCTATGATAATTTTCAGACACCCCCGCACTGCGACCAGATGATTGGTTATTAGAATGGCCGCCTGAAGATGAAACAGTTCAGGATTCGCACAAAACCTGTGAATCTCAGCCAGGCCCTAGTACTTCCACGGATGTACACCCCGAAGAGCCTGTTGCTCATGATGTTAATATTCCTGATCTGGATACGGAGATTCTAGACATTTTAGGCGATGATCCTACAAACGCAGACAAATACGGGCCTGAAATACGCAACGAAGTTGCAAATCGTTTATTACACATTGCTAAAGGCGGTCTGAATAAGGAAAATCGTAAAGAATTGATCTCAAAATATCTATTACCTAAAAATTGTATCCAACTAGATGCTCCTAAAATAAATCTGGAAATTAAGGCGGCAATTGCTGATACCGCAGTTAAACGCGATAAAGGCATAGAAAACAAACAGAAACAAATGTCTAGTGCAATTGCTTGTTTGGCCGACATCATAAATTCCCAAATAAATTCCAAAACTATAACCAATGACGTCCTGCAAAAATTAATGGATATATGCAGAATTTTATGCGATTTACAGCATGCAGATTCCATCACACGTAGAAATTTTATTTTATTTGCCCTCAAAAATGACATGAAGGAACACCTTAAAAATACCAAGATAGACACTTATCTATTCGGTGAAAATTTAGCAGAGACATTAAAATCAGCAAAGGCTGTAAACAAATCAGGAATCGAACTGAAAGCCGTATCTAACAACAAGACTGCGAATACCTACTATAAAGGACAAGCATCGAGAGCTTTAAACCGCAGGGCTCCCCCCCAGGCGCACAGGCCGCCCGCGGGGTCGGCGACAGCGCCGAGGAGCCGCGAGCCTGCCGCGTCGCGCGCGCAGTATCCCCCGCCGCAGACGCAGTACATGCCACCGCACGCACACTCGTCGAAGACGTCATCGCGGGGCCATCAGGCGACGTATCCTCGTCGCCGCTTTTAGAGACAGTTAAGTACGCAGGCCGCTTATCTAAATTCTATCAACAATGGGCTGCAATTACGAACGATCAGACTATACTATCTTGGATAAGAGGTTATAAAATACCATTTACAATGCCCGTTGTACAACATACACTCCCTGCTAGACCAACTTACTCGGCTAAGGAAAGACCGCATTATTTAGAAGCGATTAATAACCTACTCAAAATAGGCGCAATATCAGAATGTTCTCCATGTGAAAATCAATTTGTCTCAAGTATTTTCTTGGTACCCAAATCAAATGGCAAGATGCGCTTTATTTTGAACTTAAAAAACCTTAACAAATTCGTTAAAACAGATCATTTTAAGTTAGAGGATTTAAGAACAGCATTAAAAATTGTAACGTATAATTGTCACATGGCGTCAATTGACCTCAGAGACGCATATTTTCTTATTAATATGCATAAAGAATCTCGAAAATATCTAAGATTCTATTTTGAGGGTAAATTATTCGAATTTAATGTTTTGCCATTTGGGTTAAGTACAGCCCCATACGTTTTCACAAAAATATGTAAACCTATAGCTAAATTATTGCGCTCCGCAGGCCTTCTGTCCACTGTTTATTTAGACGATTGGTTATTGTTTGGATATTCCCGTCTGGAATGTCTTACTAATATAGATATAACTAAAAGATTATTAACTTCACTTGGTTTTATTATTAATGTAGAAAAAAGCGCACTTTTTCCTTCGACCAAATGCAGATTCTTAGGTATGATTATAGATTCACACGAGTTTCAGATTAGTTTACCAACAGATAAAAGGTTACGAATAAAAGCGCAACTTGTTATGTTTTCAAAATTAAAGCGTTGTAAGATTAGAACTTTTGCTCAGTTATTAGGCTTATTAGTTTCTGCTTGTCCAGCGATCGAATACGGATGGCTGCACACTAAAGAAATGGAAAGATGTAAATATCTCAACTTAAAAGGTCATGATGATTATAACAAATCTATGATTTTACCTGAATCACTACAACCCGACTTTGACTGGTGGTTAAATAAAATAGAATATTCTGTCCATCGAATAAAAGTTGATGTTTACCAAGTTGAGATATTTTCTGACGCCTCAACGACGGGGTGGGGGGCCGCGTGTGAAGGAAGGTCCGCGAGCGGGCAGTGGTCGAATACCGAACGAGAACGACATATAAATTATTTAGAACTGCTTGCCGCATTTATTGCCTTAAAAGTTTTTGCCAAAAACCTTTTTAATTGCCAAATATTACTACGCGTTGACAATTCAACAGCAGTAGCATATATAAATAAAATGGGGGGTATACAATACCCTCATCTTACAAAAATAACTCGTGATATTTGGAACTGGTGCGAAAGCAAAAAGCTTTTCGTCTTTGCCTCGTACATAAAATCTAGTGATAATATTATTGCAGATTACGAATCACGAAGAACTCATCCGGACATAGAATGGGAGCTGTCTGATTGGGCCTTTGACAGTCTCACCCGCGCATTCGGTCATTCAAAAATTTATTTGTTTGCTAGTCGCATAAACAACAAATGTGCCACATACATATCTTGGCACCGAGACCCAGACGCATTTGCGATAGACTCGTTTACAGTTTCATGGGCAAATTATGATTTCTATGCATTCCCGCCATTTTCAGTCATACTTAAAACTCTTAGAAAAATAATAACAGACAAGGCACGGGGTATCATGGTCGTACCTTTTTGGCCAACACAGCCATGGTACCCCGTGTTTAGATCCCTCCTTATTTCGGAAACTGTTACATTTCCACCTAAAAGCCATGCTTTACTGTCTCATTCCAGCTCCCGTCGGATACACGAGTCGATTACCCTGGTGGCAGGCATATTATCCGGGGCGCATTTTCAAGGAGAAACATACCAGAATCATCACTTGATATAATGTTAGCATCATTAGCACCTAACTCCATGAAACAATACGATGTTTACTTGAAGAAATGGTGGGACTTCTGTAAAATTAATTCGTTAAATGTTTATGACACCTCTGTACCCACAGTAATATCCTTTTTAACCCAACTCTTCAATGACGGTGGCCAATATGGCACACTTAATTCATGCAGATCAGCTCTTTCCCTGGTGCTGAGTCCGGTACTAATTAGTGATGATACAATAAAGAGATTCCTTAAAGGGGTTTTTAGACTAAAGCCGCCAAGACCTAAATATGAAGTTACCTGGGATACCAACCTAGTATTGGATAAATTGAGTTCATGGTATCCTAATGAGGAATTAACCTTAGATAAACTTACAAATAAAACTATTACTTTACTGGCTCTGTCAACCGCACACAGAGTCCAAACTCTCTCGAAGATAAAAGTTAGCAATATTCAAAACCTTTCTCAGCGTATCACAATTAAAATTTCCGATATTATAAAGACTTCAAGACCGGGATTTCAACAACCTATTATTCATTTACCCTTCTTTATTGAAAAAACATCCATATGCCCAGCCACTACATTACTGTGTTACATAGATCGCACCTCATTATTAAGAACATCTGATGACTTATTTGTTGGAATTAGGAAACCTTATAAACCAGTGGGAACGCAAACGCTTAGCCGCTGGATAAAGCAAACACTCAGTGAGTGTGGGATCGACACCAACGTGTTCAGTGCACACAGCACGAGACACGCAGCATCATCGCGCGCGCACTCACTGGGCGTTAGCCTAGATACTATCCGTAAAACGGCAGGTTGGAGTAGGAATTCCACAACTTTTGCAAAATTCTATCAGAGGGTTATTATTGATGATGATAGTACTACCTTAGCAGAATCAATAATCAACCAACAATCATAATTAATTTATTGTGATTATACATACTTAATTGTCTACAGCTAACTATGATAGCTATTATAAGAATAATTATTCCTTAGTTAGTTAATTATATTCATAATTATTGTTAATCTTAGAAGTACAAGATGTTCTTTCTGTTTATTGATTGTACCAAAATAAACAATAAAAAAAATTAATTTGATATTTACGAACATTATTATAAATTGATGATATTCCCAAAATACTCTCAAAGTCTACATGTGTGAATTACTAATCTCGAGGAGGAGGCGCGAGTATAATTAATGATTAAACGAACTTACCTGTACGTGAAGTTCTATCATAATTATACGAGCGCCGAGTCCGAAGAGATTAGTAATCCCACCCTCCCAGTGCTGTACATGCATACACGCCCCAAATTACATAGTGTCTCGGAAATACATCAATTTTAACCATAGGATCTTTTACTCTAAACTAAATGATTGGCGACATCGTCTGAGAGCGGAACTGGACGAGGTACCCACATGTATAAAAAATAAAAATTAAGTAAAAAATTGTGGGTATGTCAAATTGAATTGCCATAGATAAAGAAAAATGTATTATAATATATATTTTTTTTTCTCAACTAAGTGCATGAGTGGTGAAAACTAGCGTAACTACATGTGTGAATTACTAATCTCTTCGGACTCGGCGCTCGTATAATTATGATAGAACTTCACGTACAGGTAAGTTCGTTTAATCATTAAATATACTGTTCAATAATTTATTATTTGATCTCGTAGTCTCAGACGGGTTTTAACAAAAGATCCATAAGCAATTGTGGGAACGGTTTCCGGCTGTTTCTCGATCTAAGCCCACTAAGCCCAGTCGCACGGGCGCGATTTCCCGAGTCGGTTTTTTTTACGTATTATGTATTTTGAGTAAAAACTTGTTTAAGTGCGTTGGGCATTTTTTTTTTTTGAGATGGGTAAAAACTATTGAACTCGCGACACTGTTTTTGTTTATAGGACGATTAAAAAAATACCCGCTTCGGATGTGTTCGGCTGTCCTCGGGATGTACTCGGTTTTAATGTGTATCTGATGTCAGTGAGTGATGGCAAAGTATTTTGTTTGTGTTTTGTTTTTATTTCTGTCAGCACTCCCGGAGTGCCACTGTTTTTTTTTAAACGCGCAGTGCGTTTCGTCGAGTATTGAAAATCCAAAAATTGAAAATCCGCCGCGATATTTTTACGACCATGCGAACGTAGATGAATTTATTAATAAAGGGTCCTTAAAACAAGCAGCAGAACTGATAAAAACAAATGAAAGCACTTAATTTGTTTTGGATTCCGTTTCTGTAAACATTCATTTTGTTCTAACTGAAAATATTGAGCTTTCCCTCGTTATTGTGAATTGAGCCCAACGGCGCTCTGTTTTGTTATTTATTAATTACTGGCGACCCGCCCCGGCTTCGCACGCGTGCAAATGTGAAGACGGTATTTTATTTACGACATGTTGTGCATAAGTTCTGAGCAGTAACCTAACAAAAGTACTAGGCTTGCATAAAATTCAAGATACATAAATTCATTAGTATTTTAGTTTTTTCTTCCTTTTGTAAAAAGGCGGACAAGGACAAAAACGCGCAACCTGTCACCATGGAACCGATACATTATTCAGAATCAGCTGTTCCATACATTTTGATCGCGTAAGTATTGCACTTTTCTTTGAAACAGCAGATTTTTGTGTGTCTAAATAAAGTCCGACTTTTAATTAGCTGCAGTAAATTGACACTTCTTAATAACTCATTTCGGACTGAGTTAAGAGATATGCATGTCAAATAATTTTCGTTTGTTACACTATTCTATAATTGAAAAACAAGATTTGGTTGATGGCCGCGAAAAAAACGGTTTTGAAAAAGAATGTTTTGATTTCGGAACATACACACCCGTATCTTTTGATTGCGTTGGCTTAGAAGTTTGATTTTTTCACTGCTTCAAGGGATTGCAGCCCTGAGTATTTGATAAGAAGAAAGAAAGAAAGAAAATACGTTTATTTGCGGCAAACATGACGCATAAAAATAAAAAACACAAACAACAGAAAAACAAAATAACAATTTGGGAGAAAGTATGCGTCACATCTACGCAAAACGGCCAACGCTCAGCATAATGCTAAGACCCTATACGAGACAGAGCCCCAGCGCTGGTATGATATTAATTTCAACTTGATAACTCCATGCGTTCCTGAGAAAAATGGTCTTGACTGACGGACAAACAGACGGACAAGGAAGTGATCTTATAAGGGTTCCGTTTTTCCTTTTGAGGTACGGACCCCTAAAAATGTAGCGTGCTTTTTTTTTCAGGATGGGAAATCATCAAATGACCCCTCCCGCTCTGGGTGGAGCGGAAGGGAGTGTCAGACTCTTACTGACTAAAACCCACTCGTGTTCCTTCCTTAGCCCTTTATGTTCCGGGCCAGCGGTAACCCTTTCGGACGGTCCCGCTGATACAGCGTGTCTTACCTTCTAAATTATTCATAATTTGTTAGACCTATGAGGAGGCAAAAAATATCTACCTTCTACATACAGTCAAAAATAGCTCTGTATAGTTTTACGAGTATAATACTAAAGTTCATAGAGTAACGATTGTGACATTTGACTGACTTGTTATCCGATTAAATATGTATTATATCTGGAAGTAAAGAAGTTATTTTGGTCTGTTTAGGGTGTATTTTATTACGAAAGATCGGGGTGTGTAATTTAGTATTTATATTCACTTTGGCCTTCACAAGTTCATCGGTCCACCTTGAGGCCCTGCCTTCCAACGCTACGTCTTCGTACGTACGCGGTTGCCTTTCAAGAACCTTTCGGCCCCATCAGCTATCTGTTCTGCTAGGCTGCAGGAATCACTGGATACGAGAACCAGTGAACCGGTCGAAGTTACTGTGCTTGGAGGAGCAATGGACATCTTTTGGCTGAAATGGTAATGATGATTGATTTTCGTAGGTCTATAGCTACCATTAGTAGTCTATTTTTCAGTTTCTTGTAGGTATTTAACCTAAACCTAGCATATATCCTGAAGAATATCATATACTTTTTCTGATTTTGTTTACTGTAGTCGATCATATACTTTTATTTCTTCTAAAATTTGCTTTTTTGCGTTTAGGTCTTGTAATCCCCTTAAACTTTGAAAAGAATAAATGTGTGACGATTACACACATGGAGCTGAAATAAATCATAGTTACATAATAAATACCGCTGGTAAAGTAAGTCTGTATCCACGTTCCCAATGTACCAAGTAGATACCTACGTTTGCGTACCAATGAGTGAACATTACACATTCATACTGCGTACTTGGTGCTACCGCCGATTCGTGGCAATCTGATTTAACGCCACCACTGGGACATTTCCTAGATATATGTCTTTTGTTCGACTACATTATCTTAAAATTTAACGTCCCTTTTCTTGGCTTTAGCTTGTAAGGGTGAGCTTTGAACGGTTTCTTTATGTGAGTATTTCTTTCTCAAGTAAATTTCCGAATATTGATCTAAACATACCTACATACAAATAAATTGGTCTGAAATACAGGTTTAAATCAACCTAGATCAGACAACGCACTACATTAGCTTCAGAGTTCTATTTTTTACTGTGATCTCATATTTCTCATACCATAGTCTATATCCAGATTATTATAATCCTATTATAGGCCTAGATTAATATATTATTATATGTACTACTGAACCATATGTCCACTTTTTGTAAACTTATTAGAATATTTCAATAAATTTTATTTTATTTATTTATAAATAAAATTGTCTGCTTGTAATGTCAACATAACAGCCTTTTACTAAATGCATATGAAATTATAGGTAAGTATATGTTACTTGGTTATAACAAAAAAACTATTTTTTTGTCTGGCTGTCTGTTTGTTCCGGCTAATCTCCGAAACGGCTAGACCGATTTTGACGGGACTTTCACTGACAGATAGCTGAAGTTATAACGTATAACCACATTTTATATTTTTTTATATTTTAGAAAAAGAATTAGGGTTCCGCGCAAAAATTAAAACCCATGAAATCCAATGCTTTTTTCTACATACACGCGAAAGAAGTCGCGGGCACAGCTAATATATATATTATGCTTATACCCGGAGAAACACTACCATCTTACTTTATCATTTGTATACATACCTATTTCTGCCACATGGGGAATTTCGGTTTAAAGGGCTAAGTATATACCTAGTATTTTAACCCAAATTGTTAGATATTTGCAGAGTAAGCAAGCAGAAGTGGCAGTGGGCTGGCCATTTTCGTCTAAGGACCAAGGGTCGGTGGAGCAGACGAGTCTGGGAGTGGAGACCGCGTACCGGCAAACGTAGTGCGGGACGTCCCCCAGCAAGATGGACAGACGACCTCAAAAAGGTGGCTGGGACAGACTGAATGCGGGAGGCGGAGAACAAGAGGCTGGTGCAGCTTGAGAGGAGCTTTTGCCCAGCAGTGGACTGCGATAAGCTGAATTGATTTTGACATAATACGATAGCGCAATATTATATTATTTCTACAAGGTTGGTTACGTTTGTTAGTCCGAAACAAAAAAGAAAATAATATTGCTTCCGAAAAACAAATTAACTTCCGGACAAGTACACAAGACAAGGACAAGACAAGACAAGGACAAGACAAGGATTAAGGACAATTTTTTTTTTGTCGGAGCTTTTATTACAACCCAAACAAAAATAACCAATCCATAGCGCCACATATAAAATCTTCAACTTCTCTCGAAGACTCGACCTTGTCTGCGGGCTTCGAATGACATTTCACTTTTTCCCCGAACATTTTTTCCAGAAACTTCACGCGTAACCCGACACGGCACAGGCAGTGAGCCAGCGAGTTTTAACACCACAGATAATAAAGCTGTCATCAAGATCGATGATGTAACTTTAGATCACATGGAAACGCTTTTAAGGTGGTAGTGGGGAGAATGTATGTTTAGAGATGAGATTCAAGATTTAACGTCAAGATAGTAGTGTCTATTGGTTTGTGAATTGGATGCAAAAAACATTTTATTGTAGTCTAATTCCATTCTACGTTATTATAGTAGACCTTTATATAGTTTTCCTTAAAAAGGCAGGTAAACTTTAAAACTCTTTAGTGGCGCTACGGCGGAACGAAACCCATTATTAAATTACTCATATTATTACTTACAAATGAACCACGCGAAAGGGTGATTAGCTACATGTTGATCGAAAATTAAAACGCTAAAACTGTACCAGCATAGTGTTGTATGATAATAGATTGTTGTTATATTATGGTTGGAATAATTCATTTACATGCACACCTTACAGGAAATTAAAAGAACAAACGTCAGAATAAAAATACATAAAATTAATTTTCGATTTTTATCGCATAATAAGTAGGCAATATAAAAGTCGGGGTGAAATACAGTTTTCAATTATTATTTTTTTACAACCGATGAAATATTTCAGAATCATGTGCTGGAATTGGAATTAATGAATTCCTAATAAGGTTGCTGCAGGTACAGACCCCAGCATATCAAGCTACTACAATCAAATTTCTAATAGATTTTCAACTTTATCGCTAAAGCATAAGGATCAGAGTTGATTGGGAAAAGACAGTTTCGGGTAGCTTGATGTGCTGACGTCTGTACCTACCGCTTCATTTTAAATTAGCTTACCGCTTTACAAAAAAATAAATTATAATTTTCCAGTATTCACGCACTAGTAGATTAATCATTCTGATATCTTAGCTATTAAAATTTATATTTACCTTCATTCCTGAGTGAGGTATTTCCTCTCAGTTCAGTTTAAAGTATGTATTATAAGAATACTGTTCTCCTGCTTAAATGCCATATTTCTAACGAATATCTAATAAGTAATTGTTGGTTTAAATCTAGCATGGCACAGTATAATCAGACTACAATGTTCCCACTGCTGAGACACAGGCCTCTCTGTCAGCAGGAGTGGGCCGTAATCCACCACGCGGACCCAATGCGAGTTGTTAGAACACGTTTTTGAATTTTTGGTTCTAGGACCTACCGGTTTCCTTACGATGCTTTCCTTCAACGTTTAGAGAGCTTTGTGGTGCGGCACCAGCGTTGTGGTGATGAAATTATTTACACATGTACGATGTATTTTCTTTCTTTCTTTCTTTGTATAATAAAGCGCCTGCCTAAGTTGGAACCTACGACCTCGACTAATTCGGTCCGTTACCACAGGGTCACCACTGCTCTTTCAATCTATTTAACGAAATTCAGAAGAATTAACTAACTCAACGCCAGAAAACCTTTTAACATTTATTAAACCCAAAATCCTAACACCACCCGATTGCCACTGACACTATCAAAAACCATAATAATTACCTAATGCATTATATACTAAAACCTTCCTGAAAGTATGCAGATCACGTTAATGAAAGAAACATTAAAATTGGTTCATTCGTTTTTGAGAAAATCGCGGACATACCTACATACATACATACATGCATACATACCTCGAATACAGAACCTCCTTTTTGGAAATCGGTTAAAAAGTACCTTGGGTCAAACTCAAAGCCTCCACTCAGATAGCCTAGACTGGCTATCTGAGTGGAGGCTTTGGGTTTGACCCAAGGTACTTTTTAACAACCCAAGGTACTTTTTAACAATCAAAGGTCTAAAAAGACATTTAAAATCACATTTTTAAGGTAAAGCATTTGCTTCAACTCACCACAAGAAGACGGACAAAATGGAAGTCTTTGAAATGAAAGGAAAGCGGCTTTTTGTAGATTTAAAGCGGTTAGCTTCCTGTGGATGTTTTCTTGTAATAGGTACTCATTTTGACCACATTCTTTTGGGGAAAAGAGAATTGGGACTGCAATTATATTTCAATTAGGTTTTGTTGTTGTGATTTTAACTTGGTTGAAATACGTATGATGGGAATTTTTTACTCCGCCGTAGGTAGAGCTACTTTTAATCGGGTCTGTGTTTCATACCTATAACCATGTTGTTTTTGTTAAGAAATTGTCAAGAGAGGAATATTACTCATAAGCAATGGCGTTGCCCCGATTGCGTGGTTGTCATCATATCGGTGTTCCAATAATTCATGGGCGTTATTACCCACTTTTCATCAGGAAGTTTGTTGGCTCTTTGTAAAGAATATCAGTATTGTTATATTTTTGATTTCTAAGAAGCCTATGCCTTGCTATCAGAGGTAAATGCTGTATAAACATGCATTCATGCATTGTATTATTACGAACGTTTCTTTAATTTGGCTTCAATTTTCCGACTTTCATTATGAAATTTTCCCGGTCCAACACTGCTATATTGCACATATTCTTATGACTGCGACAAAAGTTCTATTTCATGGCGACAAAGACGCTTTTAATTATATATATTCCAGCCGGTCGATTCTGTAAAAATCTCACCGCGAAAACTTAGGTGAAGTGATTTTGTTTTTGCTAGGAATTGACTCTATTGACAGTTCACTCCACGCTCACTTCACCTAAGTTTTCACGGTGAGATGGTTACAGAATCGCTCTGCAGTACATTGAGCGAGTTTCAAATGTGCTACAATACAGTTTTAACTATGTAACTTGTGGCTTTGAGCCAACTATTTTTGTTCAACATTGTGTCTCTCAAAGCGCAAGTTTTAAATTATTTATTGCGTCCTTTCCTCCCTGAGAGATTATTTATGCTTGACAACCAGTCTTGTCTCTGTTAGTTACTGTTAAAAAACATCTCTGGCAAATATTGGGACCACCTAGGGATGTGTTATAATATTAGGTATCTACAGATTGACAGTTTGGGGTAGCTTGATGGTCTGTCATATGAAAAAATATAAATAAAATTTTCCCAATCAATTTGAACCTTATACTTTAACGATAAAGTTGAAAATCTATTAAATAAATTTGACAGATTGTAGTAGCTTGATGTGCTGGCGTCTGTACCGTTGTTATCTATGCACTTTCGCCATTTTATAGGTAATTCATTGATCCCTTTGCTGAAAGAATTGTGGGAACGAGAGCTACTAAAATCTTTAAAGGCGGTTTTAAAATTATTTTATCATTCACACCGAAGCCTGCTGTTAACTCTGACGTAGTTTTGCGTTGGATCCGTTTCCACAATCACTTTTATCTCCGGCCGTCCACGGGGTTTGTTCTGCAGGTCAAAATTTCCGGAACGAAAACGTTGAAATCAAAAAGGTACCGTGTTTTCTTTTACAGTACCTAGCTTCCCCATACACATCAATAATCGTTCGAGCTTTCTGCAGCGCTGGTGCCACGGTGGTACATGTGTTCGTAAACAACGCAATATTGTAAGTTTTCCATATTTTGAACAGAACAATGTCAAAGAAAAATAAATGACGCGGGGGTTTTCGTGAAAATTTACGACACCAGTTGGCACCACTTTGACAAGAGGTCTTCCAGTTCGACAATGAATATAAAATATATGATGACGTTCATCATTCGTTTCATTCATTCGTTCATCATTCAGTCATGACTAAAGAAAATATAGGCTCTTTGACAGATGCCTGGACCTGACGTGTCAGTGCTGCCAACTAGCGAACGTCATTTCAGAAAACCCTCATTGAAAACACAAATACATTTGAATTTGGAATTCCTAATCGAACGTCAGATATTTGAGATCAAAGTGGCCAGTTCGACAAAAATCCAATTTCATATATTATTATGTAAGGACCATTTCTATGTTGATCTCGGCAACGGTGACTATTTCTGTTTTTGCCGGCTTTGGGTTACGAACGTGTGCTCTAACGTTGCTAACGTATATAGCCTATCGTGGCCGTGGCCGTATGTGGCCGTCACGTGCACAGTACGCACACGGTAGGTGCCTTACGTAATTTATATCCGAAAGGACAAGAATAACTTCAAATGGTAAGTCAGACGAACGAAACGAATTGTATTCTGCCTACCAAATAAATATTCTGGGATATCCACGTTTTCAGTAGATATTGGTATGTTCGCATAATAAACCTATGCAAAACACGCTAAAAACAATAAATGTCTAAGCGACCCCTAGTCTGAGTCCTCCCTAATGTTGTTTTTAAAAACATAATTTAACCCAACACTGGCGTCCTCCATTAAAATGATAAAAGCTAAAGCGTCTTCAATCTCCTGACAGCTAATTAAGCCATTATCTTTTTTCCGCTTACTCAGCTTCCTGACAAACAACTTTGGATTTAAACACGACAGCATAAAGTACAAAAGGACATTAGCAAAAATGTAGGACGGGTAAAATTTCCACTTAATTTAATTAGGAGCAACGTGATTCTGTAAAAATCATATTTTCATTCGTACGCTTGTTTCAGCTGACACTAAATGAATGTGACTATGCAAAATGATGAATGAGTTATATATCACAGAGATATTAATATATGACACGGAAGTAGTTATACCCTTGAACCTGATGGTAGGGGAGCCCAGAGCGTTTTTGAGCAAGTGGTGTACTCCGGATGATGTTTCAATTTTTGGTGGTACGCTTGGCTCAGTGGTTAAGCGATTGACTGCTGCGCTGCGTATGGCGGGTTCGATTCCCGCACAGAACAAATATTTGTATGACCTACAAGTAGATGTTCCGGATCCGGCTGTTTGTGTATGTGAGTTTAAATGTTTGTAAAAGCACCAGCAAAACAGGAGAAATTCCTAGTGTGGGGCAACGTTTAAAATAAAAATAATAATTTTGCTACTTTTAATATTTACAAACTTCTAAATAAAGAAAAATCTTCACAAAAGAGTCAGCTTCAAATTCAAATCTACTCGGTTCGGTGACTTAGAGATAACTGCAAAATTATAACCACTAATGGGTACTTATTTGAATTAATTAAATTTCTTCATATTGAAATTTGTCAAAGTCGTCTCCACCAATCCGTCAGATACACTATTGCACAGAACAACTTTTATTCGACCTGAAAATTCTTTTAAAAATTATCCACATCTGAGTTTTCAGAAAGTCGTTAGATTTAGGGAAAGGTCATTGATATCTTTGTCAATTTGCCTAATTATGTCATTACAGGTTAGGCCGCCCACGATCATACTAAAATCAACGGCTCTGATTACTTTAGTTTTGGTCCAATTTCTAAATTTGGAAGTGGATTCCTGGCCACGGGACTTCCAGCTAAAACTTTTTAAATAGGTATATTTTCGGTGTTTTATCATCAGGCACTATCAGCACCTACTCAGTTATGAACTTTTCGCCCCGCATATGCTTGCTCAGGTCCAGTTGAAAACCAGCGTCAGGCACCAGTTGTCTGGCATCTTTGCTGAACTGGGCCTTTTTGGCGCAGCCGTGACACTTTCCTGCTAATTTCTTACATCGGACTTTGCACTTTTTATTTTTATCTTATTTTTTATCTGATGTACGACTAATATCTAACTACCTGGTGTATTGTGCGTCTCTTAGTCTGTGCTAAATAAATGTATTTTCTTTCTTTCTTTCTTTCTTTCTTTGCTCAAAAACCCTTTGAAAAACCTATTTTGTAATTTTATGAGTTTTCCTAGACATACAAAAGCATGAGATTTGACATTACTACTTAATGTACGTATCCTTAAAGAGCGGTGTTCGCCACATAGCGGCCCCAATTTACAGGCGAATGACGTCACTGAAACGTTATTTATGAAAGCAAGTTGGTGTATTTTCCTAGAGAGCGTATTTTCAAACCCTGGTGCCATCATTTCCATGACAGCTGTCACAGCGGCCGTTGTGTACCAACCACCTTTCTTCTAGGAAAACTTAGTTTAACGCACCAAGCAAACATTTGTATCTCTCTATTTATTAGCGCGCCCGTAATGTTCATTTTCCTATTCGTTTTCCAAATCATTCTTTTCTTAAAACTTATTTTCTTCGTCATACGCCAATGTTACTCCAACAAAGTACCTACAACTAATTACCTAATAAAAATCTAGCCAATAAGTAGGGTCGCCATATCATGTAACTTAACAGGGAATACATCGGCCAACAACTAAATTAATTAGCGGACTAACTTCAGACTACTGTTCACAAAAACTTGGTGTACAAACATTGTAGAAGTTTCGATACCAGTTTAAGTTGTTACATGAAGCTTTCAGCCAATTGAAAGGGAAACGTGAGAAATACTGGCACTGAAATTGTGAAACTTTTTGTGATAGCGTAAGATATGTATTTGAAAGTTGATAATACACATAATGAAGTAAATCTATACATATTATATTTTTGCGGTATAAAGTGGAAGAATACGAACAAATTGCAGGTTATCGCATGCCGTGTCTGCCTGTGGGATCGCGTTGTACTTCTAAACTACACAACCAATTTTGATACGGTTTTCAACGTCATTTCAAGATATTTTTATCCGAAAGGTTTATGTGTAAAAACATAAAAGTGTGCTAACAAGTTTTGTAACCCGGAAACGAATCCGGGAACATTACTAAGAGTCTACAGACTCTTAAATATGACTTATATAAAATATGACTAATATTGTAATGGATAGGTACGTGTATAAAAGATTGGGGTGGTTGAAAACTTATTAGGTAATCATTTTAAAGCTTGTTTTGCCACCCAGTGATGACCTATCGCACTAAAACATTGTCTCTTACAATGGTCCTAATTAGAAACCTGAAAGAGGGTACGTATGCTTGGAGTTTCTCTACGTGATCGAATCGGAAATAAAGAGATCCGTAGGAGAACTAATATAACCGACATATCCCGAAGAATCGTCAAACTTAAGTGGCAGTGGGCAGGGCACATTGCTCGCAGAACAGCCCGTCGATTCTGTAAAATCTCACCGTGAAAACTTAGGTGATGTGAGTTTGTTTTTGCTAGGAATTGATACTATTGACAGCTCACTCTACGCTCACTTCACCTAAGTTTTCACGGTGAGATGGTTACAGAATCGCACTACAGGTAGCCAATAGGGCCGAAAGGTTCTAGGGAGTGGTGACCGCGTACCAGAAGACGTAGCGTTGGAAAGCAGCCCACAAGGTGGGCCGAAGATCTTGAAAAGAACGTAGGAATCCATTGTATGCGAGAAGCACAGAACCGGTCGAAGGGGCGATGCTTGGGGAGGCCTATGTCCAGCAGTGGACGTCTTTCGGGTCGGTCTTTCCACCAAAGATGTCCTAAACAACCAATAGTATCGTTTAATTTTCATAGCGTACCTTGATTCAGCTCAGGAGAAAAATGCTTCAACCAAAGAAGCTTTTTATACAAACACGCAAAACGCATCTTTATAACACATCTTTCCTCCTCCGCCACACCACTTATCAGTGGTGAAAAATGACACTAATATATTTTAAGTAATTTCCGACAATCCATTCCACGTCGACTCTCCCTCCATCATTGACACTGAGTTATACTTAACTAGTTATAAATTGACATAAACGTCCTCGACTCGGAGAGTTTTCCTTAGTGGTGTTGGGAATCACCTGGCAAATATAAGGTACCTCGAAGCCTACTTTAACATTGATTAAAGCACCACCCAACATGCTTATTATGGATTAGATAAGGATGGCAGGTTTTCTCTAAAGTAATTTCCTTTTAGTTGAACGCTGAACACGTCAGAAAAATCCTCGAATCATAGGCGACCCTATACAGTTTAAATAATAATCAGCTTTTAACGAGTCTAAACGTTCCAATTTAGTTGAGGTCAATTTTGTCAGCTAATGTTAGAGACCGCATGCATCAAACTATCAAGATTTTGTTTTCAAAGCAAATAAAATATGACACATATTCATTCGAAATTCGAATTTTGATTTTTATTTGTTTATTTTCGACCAGTTTTCGTTGAAGCAGTCCGTCATCATAAAAAAATAATATGGACTCTCATTTTCTACGAAATCTATGGGGAAAGTTCTGACTTTTCTAGTACTTTACTGTACGTTTTTAGTACAGGAAGACAGTGTTGTGACGCAGCCTGGAAGAGGCCTAGGTCCAGCCGTGGACTGCGATAGGCTGGTTTAATTTTGCTAAGTGAATTTTCCGTTTTATAGCCAGGTTGTATTTATTAAATGCACTGGAGAGAATATGCAGGGAATCCTAATTAAAATGGGTTAACAAGAGTGGCTTCCACATTCTACGTCAAAGCTTTGTTCTTTTTGTTTATATTTCTTTGTGACTTTCAAATTAAAATGCAGGTGGATTTACTTATTTCAGTAACTTTACTATGTAGTGCTGAGTAAAATATTTTCTAGAGTAATGCCGTCTGTGCACTGGATTACATATTATAAATTACTAGCAGTGCCCCGCGGTTTTACCCACATAAGTGTCGATCCCGTGGGAATAACGGGATAAAAACTATCCTATGTCCTTTCCCGGGACTCAAACTATTTCTATACAAATTTCATGAGGTAACAGACAGACAGACACACTTTCGCATTTATAATATTAGTATGGATATACCATGGAGGTATGTATATCATACTAATACTACATCATACATTTCTATACAACACAATCTGTCCGTCTGTCGGACAATCCCGCTGACCACAATCCCGCTGACCACAATCCCGCTGACCAGCCCCTCAGACTTGCCCTAGTCATTAGAGCAAGTCTGAGGGGCTTGTCGCGTAGAAGTCAGTATACACTAGAGTCTAGTGTATACTCACCTCTACACAAATATCAAAAGCATTCCCCACTATTGTTCAACCAAAACAATACACACACGTTCTATATATAGGATAAAGCAATACACTACCGCATCATATTGCGATATAAGAAAGGAAATAGATCTCTCGAACGCCATTACTAGGAAACACAATATCATACTGGTAAAAAGGAAGGTACATGAGAGATTGATTTTTTATATTATATTAACGGAGGAAGGTGAAGTGTTGTATTCTGCATGTGTTGAAGTTTTTTTTCTGTTGTTTTTCAATGTCTTTAGTTTGCAGGTACAGACGTCAGCACATCAAACTACCCGAAACTGTAAAATTTTCCCAGTCAACTTTGAACCGACGAACGAACGTAGTAGTAGTAGTATGTTTTAGTGTTAAAGTTAAAAATCTCTTAAAGAAAATCGACAGATTGTAGCAGCTTGATGTGCTGGCGTCTGTACAAAAAGGCCAATTCTTACTACATAATAGGAAGTACCTAAATACTCACTTTAATGTCTTGTAATTCCAAGAATTTCTAACAGTCTTCTAACCCGACTGCGGTGAAGTCAGAAAAGATCGATTAAAATTTAAAAGTAATCACATTCTCGATCAATTTTAAAATTCAAACAATTTTTTTTTTATCCTATTTTGATATTGATACCAGTTACGTACAATGCGCGCAACGAAAGATGAGACTTGACCCCGCCTCCCCCGCTCTTTCCGCCGCCCCTATGACGTCCGGTCCCGTCCCGCACTCAGACCTCATACCGCTAAAGATACCTAAAATCTTGTACTGCGCATGTCAACCCACGTGGTGTGTCAAGTCTCATCTTTCGTGGCACGCATTGTATGTTGTTTCGCCAACTAATTAAAAATGACCCTGTATGTTTGATGCTGATTGTAGAACATACCTAGTTATGCTAACATACAGCAGGACTGACCGATCGTATCGCTGTAGGCGATAAACCTAATTAAATAATAGTGAGCCAGGACGTATTTTTAACAGACATCAAAAAAAGGAGGAGGTTCTCAATTCGATTGTATTTTTTTTTTTTTATGTTTGTTACCTCAGTACGCCGTCATTTATAAACCGATTTGGAAATTTTTTTTATTTAAAAGGATATTATACTTCCAGATTGTTCCCATTTTTATCAAAATCAAGTTCTAATGATGGGATCCATGAGGAATTGAGGGAACTCCTCAAATATTATAGGCACACCTATAGCGATTTGGGTATTTTTTATAGTAACTCGTGCATTTGCTCTCGGAAACCACCATTTGGTGAAGTGGAACTGATGAAGAAGACCACAGATGGCCAACGGAACTACTCAATAATAAGTATTTCACGGGTTTCGATTCGATTACTTTAATATAGTTGGTAAGCAATTTATGCTCGTCACAATGCGAATGGTGACATGGGGCTGATGGTGGAATACTAGGACAACGCCTCAACAATTAACGTCCCTGCCACGGTAAAAGCAATATTTTGTATATGGCGATGGGCAATTTGACATTAGGCTATTGTAACTTATATACATTATAAACGGACCCACTTAAAAGCGAGAAATAGAAACTTTTTGACCAAAACAAATCGAGTTCCAAAAAACACTACAAAGTGAAAAATAACTTTAGTTTCGGAAGTCGGTGTCTTTGGATCTGTATTTCAGTTTTTGCCACCGATAGTGTTTTAAATATTTCGAGTCGGATGTTTTTATGTTGTTTCTTATAATATTTTGTTATTCTCGCCTGCATGACCGCACAACCAAGTACACGTGCTATAATTGCAACTACATAGCTTCTGCCCGTGGCTTCGCCCACATGAATGTCGGTAATTATCCCACGGGAACATGCTACTGGGCAACCAAAAAGCTAGTTTTTGTCGGCGTTTTATGCCTTATTGTGGTACGGAACCCTTCGTGTGCGATTCCGACTCGCACTTGGCCGGTTTTTTTATTATACCCATTCGTGTAACACACATCACTCTTGGCATTCTCATCCCAGCTGCATGACAGCATGCCTTTGTAGGATTCTCATTTCATAATTTTCCAAAGTTGAATTGAGCCATTGAGATGTCAACATCAAGTGAAAGGGCCGTCAGGGCCGAAGCCTGCCGGGGCAACAGTATTGTCCGAAAGGGTTACCGCTGGCTCGGAAAATAAAGAGCTAAGGAAGGAACACGGGTGGGTTTTAGTCAGTAAGAATCTGACACTCCCTTCCGCTCCACCCAGAGCGGGAGGAGTCATTTGATGTTTTCCCACCCTGAAAAAAAAAAGCCATTGAGATTAACCAAAAGATTTTTCAATAATCGATAAATTATTAAATAATCTCGAGTGAACGTATTACTTCAGTGCCTTCATTGTTTGTCGAAGATATTAAAAGATAATTGAAAAATAAGTAATTGAAAGAACATTGTTTAGGTAATTATTTTAAACCCACTATGTTAAGCTAAGTTGTAATTTTTCATTTTGATACCACCTCCATTTTTTTATGATACAAAATAACTTTTTAGTTTCAATTACATTTGTGTGTTTAACCTTAATTAATTGATTTGATAAACTTTGCTCGCATTGTGGAAATGGCGTTAATATTAGTGTGATAGTGACTAGCGATACAGCAATACATACATACTTATCAACATTATGTCGAACGGGACAATAAACGCAACCGAAGTCACAGACTCAGATATTGACATTATTTTTCCGAGCCTGCTAGATAACTGTATTTGGATCACAGGGTTCATCTTATCATCGCTATGCTTGATGCTACAAGCAGTACTTTTCGTAATCAGGCCCAAGCTAAGAAAACCGGACCAGAAGATACTCATACAGCTTACAGTAGCGAGACTGATGAACACAATCCTGGAACTCTTGTTGGCAAATTATTTAATTAACTTGTATACAGTCGACGTAACTATTGCTTTGTATATGCAAACGGACGCCGTGTTAATATGCTGGATGGTTGTATACACGAAGAATTTATACGAAAAAATTGTGGTAGTGTTTGTGTTGCAGAAGTTGAATATCGGAGTTCTGTCTCTGTTTATTTGGACTGTAATAACGATACCAGTAGCAGTGATGTACCCACTCATTCTTAATTATATGCCACAATATTTCAATGCTTACTTCAAGCTTTACAAATGGTTAAAATTAATCATTTTGATAACAAACGTTTTGATTTTCTGTAGAATCTTTTACGTTATCATAACCAAAAGGAAGAACCCTAACAGAAATTTTGTAAAAACCATAAAAGTTTGTGTCATCTCATTTATATTGGTATGTATAACGGGTTTACAACAAGTACTAATGGTAATTGTCAATGAAGTCTTTTCATTCCGGGTAGTGGTTATGAAAGTAGGATATTATTTAAATATTTTAAATTCATATCAAACGATAGCGATTACAATTATATTTCTCATTCTTGCAAAAAAATCTGTTGACTGAGCATTGCAGTACCTTGCTCGATTTTAATTTTAATATTATTAAGTGCTCATTGTAAAGTATTGTTCGTAAGATGTATGTCGGCTGGAAGAGTGTCTATACACCAAAGCCGGGCTATTTTAAACAGAAGTTGTCCGACTTGCAACGTTCGGAAGCCGCCGGCACCCGGCTTTGGTGTGTAGACGACACCTTATAGATTATCCGCTCAAATTCTGGTAGTACTTACTTACAACCTTTTTTTATCTTGTGGAAATCCTTATGGATGTTCACCACCTAGGATGGGTGGAGGGGTCCTGCTGCCACCTTTAGCCGGGGCGCTGGAATGCTTGCCCATTTCGTCAAGCTCTCCCAGCCAGGTGTTGGACCGCATGAATTCATGCGGACCCCGTCACCTTCGGCCGAATACGGCCACCATTCCTCTAGAGAGAGGCGCGCGCAAAACACGGCGCGCCGCCGTCTCAGGCCTTTCACTGTTCAGGCAACAAACTCCCCAAGTCTGTTCCCTGCAGGCCTCACCCTAAGGCTCAAATCACACCGAGTCGTCGGAGTGCACGCGGCGCCGTGGGCGGCTGCGCGAGCTTTTCAAGTTTCTCAAGCGACACTATGTATTATAGTAATGCAGATAAAGTTTAAAATTATATGACACTGAAACTGCTCGCCGCTTCGCTACCATCTCGGTGTGATTTGAGCCTAAGGCAGCCGGAGATCGTTCCGCGTCCTCCGGCGCCCGGTACCTACTTACAACCTAATGCGTACAACGTGAACTGTCAATGGACTGTCCGTTCACAGTTATTTTGTTACCTCTGACGGCAGCAACCTTATCGTAACCAGAATAAAGATCATTGTGATTTTGACAGACTTCTTGTCAGTGGCAACAATCCAAAGGCAACCTTATTGTAACGAGAACAAAGGGCATTGTGATTGTGACAGTGATGCAAAATCAGTGGTAAAAATCTGTGAAAGGACTTTAGTTATGCGAATGAGACAGTGTTTACATATCTATTAAATACTACAGTGTTAATAGTAAAATAATGTGAAGGAAATAAATGGAACTAAAGTTTACATATTTCATGCCATTATTTGTTATGATTTAGGTTTGTCATTTTGGAGTGCCTATTCTATTGAATAAAGAATGCAACATTTTCTTTATTTATTGGCAACATTTTCCTTATTTTAATTATTTATTGGCAACATTTTAAACTAATGCCATTTGACAATATGTCAATGTCGAATCACTTGTGTCAAGTTGTGTCAAACTCTCTCTGCTTTGCCGCGTCATTGTCGTTGTCATTATTCACTGCGTTGTTAGATACCATTAATAAAGTCATTACTTTATACACACTTTATACACGTAGCCCATATCATAAATCTTCAAAAAAGGCTAAGAAAAACTAAACTACTACGTTTCATAATAAAACATTAAAGTTAGTGAGCTTGAAGCAAACATCTTAAAAGTGTTAAGAGGTTGCAGTAAGTTAATTCTAGGAATTGGTTATCCATTCAAACTCACTGGTCACTTGAAGAAAAAACTCGCTTAAAATTTTCTCAACAGACCGAGCCTTAACTCAATTTTCTCCACTCAATCAATTTCTAAAGTGGGTGCCAAGACCAACAATACAGCATTTCATCTAGGGAAGTGATTGAAATATGTATATGGGGATTATACAACGCATTTTCCATTGCTTTCCAAACTTTTATTTCTAAAAGTTTGACGAAAAAACTTTTTATCAGAACTTTCCGGTTTGCAAGATCGAATTTTTATTTTCCGTTATGCCATACGCCATCTTGTGGGCGAATTAATAAGACCCTAATAGCTTTAGTTGCAACTGGCTGGTTATAATTTTTGCAATAGTTTTCGACGACATAGTTTTAAAATATAGAACGCTCGTTGTTATGAGCTCACATACTTTACCTACGAGGGGTTTGTGGCTAAGTAATAAAAATATATAAGTAATAATATATAATAAATATAAAAATAATAGCCACACGGGTCGAATAAAACTGTCAGGAGAAATAACGATCGGTAGAGGAGAAAACGAATCCAGCAAATCAGCACTGGGATGTTTCAGTCAACATCTGACGGATACATTCACATGCCTTCAACTTCTGCCGGGTTAGCGGGATTGTCCGAAAGGGTTACCGCTGGCCCGGAACATAAAGGGCTAAGGAAGGAACACGGGTGGGTTTTAGTCAGTAAGAGTCTGACACTCCCTTCCGCTCCGCCCAGAGCGGGAGGGTCATTTGATGATTTCCCATCCTGAAAAAAAAAATGCCTTTACTTTTTGACCGACTGGTTACCAACATACGCTTCGAAATGATGAAAGCTACAGTAGGTAGGGATATAGGTACATAAATAGGCATTCGATATCTTTAGTCTTAAAAAGAAAAACAAAACCATGTTTTTACCATGAACAACACCTATTACAAAAGAAGCAAGTTTTTCGATCGTAAATCATTTATCCATTGGCGAGTTCTTAGAATGTTTGCCAAGTATGTCGGGGTCAGGTTGCAACCTAACCTAAAAATTCAATTGAACATACATTAATAGATAATGTATAGGGACTATAATATTTTGACTTTAATTTAAGGGGGAAACGTCAGGGAAGCCCGTAAAATTTTAATTTTCTTACGATTTTTGCCATTTTCAGGTCAGTACCTACCTGGTTGTATGTTGTACAAATTTGGATTCGCGACCGTAACAAGTATACATTCTAAGTTCATATTACCCTATTGAATGAGTTTATCATAAAATATCAATAAATAGGGTTATATTACCTTGTTGTATTGATGATTTTAATCACAGAACAGATAAAAGAGATTTTAATGACGGCGCTTCCCCCTTAAGAAGAGTAAATAAATTATTTAACTAAGAATAA
Organism: Luperina testacea; assembly: GCA_927399505.1. Classification (NCBI taxonomy): domain Eukaryota; kingdom Metazoa; phylum Arthropoda; class Insecta; order Lepidoptera; family Noctuidae; genus Luperina; species Luperina testacea. Next base: position 16,118,691 of record OV656770.1, on the reverse strand, counting down.
AAGCAGCCAATAAAAAGAATGCAGTTTGACTGGATTACTCAATGGTGCTAAGTAGACTAGTACCTCTACCATAGATATCCGAACCTCTACCTACTTATGAAGGCATTTCAAATGCAAGCACGTTCAACTTAGTTGCAGGTATTTAGTAAAATAATTACTAATTAACATGCAGTATGGTATGGTGGTGAAATGCATAGAGAACGCTACCAGGCCGCGCTGAGAGGCCTCGCACAAGGTGGTCCGACGACCTTGTGAAGGCAGCAGGAACCCACTGGATGTGAGAAACACAGAACCGGTCGAAGTGGAGGTGCTTGGGGGACGCCTATGTCCAGCAGTGGACGTCTTTCGGCTGAAATGATGATGATGATGATGAATTAGCATGCATTGCAAACATTAGAAGTTTGCTATTTAAGTTGTGTATTAAGAATTCCTGTAAGACAGTGTTTTTAGTAGCTGAACAAATTACAGCAAAGTACAGACGCCAGCACATCAAGCTACCCGAAACTGTCAAATATTCCCAATCAACTTTGAACCTTATGCTGTAGCGATAAAGTTGAAAATCTATTTAAGAAATTTGACAGATTGTGGTAACTTGATGTGCTGCTGATTTTAGGAACAAAGTTTTTTTTATAACACTTAATGGGCCGCCGTTCTCACCTCGATCACGCCTGAGGGAAAGTGATGGATTAGATTTTCTGGAAATCTAATTAAAACGAAACTTTTATTTTTCATCAAAACTAAGTCACAAACAAAAGCTCATAAATCATTCAGTCGTTTACAAAGCTATGAAAAGTGCCAAAAAATACGGCGATGAAACTACAGTTTTTGCACTTTTGTCTAATATTGGGCGTGGACCTGTTCTATAAATAAATGAGCCACAATGATCACAATAAAGTAGGCGTGGCTAAGCTCACAAATCAAATACCTTTGAGAAGAATGCTATAAGCTTCCGATTTCGAACACATGCCTTAGGTATGTATGTGGTCGATATCGGTAGCTAGCATATGATACATCTGTTCATCACATCATCAGGCGGGAGGAAACGCCCGGGTGTCACCATTGCGAGGATCGCCCAGATGACACGGTGGAGGTCTGCCCTGCTTGGGCGGAGCACCGCCGCCGTGTCCTCGTAAAGGCGATCGGCAGCGGCGGCGACCTCTAGCGTCCGACCCTGGTTCAAGCCATGGCCCGGGGCAAGAGGGAGTAGGAGGCAATCACCTCCTTCTGCGAAGCAGTCATGCTAGCGAAGGAGGTGGCGGGATGGTTAAGGGAAAGAGAGACGCTCCGGGCGTCGGGAGCCGCGTGACGACTCCCGGCAACCGTAGGCGCGGGCCTGCGGACGGAGAGTAATGGGTAGCTCACCGTTCGATCAGGACCAGGCCCGTGCCGGACGGCGCGTACGTGTTCCACGCGCGCCTCAAAGAGATGTCAGCAACAGAGAAGGGGCCCGCTAGGGCCGAAGCCTGCCGGGGCAGCGGGATTGTCCGAAAGGGTTACCGCCGGAACATAAAGTGCTAAGGAAGGAACACGGGTGGGTTTTAGTCAGTAAGAGTCTGACATTCCTTTCCGCACCACCAAGAGCGTGAGGGGTCTTTTGATAATTTCCCACCCTCAAAAAAAAAGGGGCTGTTAATTTATTAAGTAAGACAATTTTTACCACTTTCTGAACTCCCTCTACGTAAGAAAAAATTAGACTTGAATGAACCCCTCCCTCCATTTCAATCTTACGTAAGATCAGTATCTACCAAAATTGCAAAGAAAAAGTATCAAAAAAATTAATAACAGAATTTTTGCTTACTTTTGTTATCTTACGTGAGAAGAATCTAGACCCGTCCCACCCCCACGTGAGAAAAATAAGACTGGTTTGGACCCCCTCCCCCCTCAAATCTTCTTACGTAATAAATGAACAGCCCCTAATATTAATTCGTTGCAAAAATATTGAATTACCCCCTTTGTACACGGCACGGTTTCTTTACGGTACGGCGAATAAACCGCGCCGTAGCAATAACTTATGAACCTGACGACACGGTAAACAAAGGGACGAGACAACGGCTTGGTACGGGCTCAGGTGTAGTTTTTTCCATATAAGAATAATGCCCGCCTTCCACTAAAAAAGGTTAATGAGTGGAAACTGAGCTGATGATCGGAGCGGACCGGAGTAAAAATAGTTGTACACTTCCACTAAGAAATAGTTTCAGACTTTGCCTTCCACTGCCAGAGGGCTTTGCGGAGCGAGTAAGGCGGGAAATGAGCGGGGTCGGATGAGCGAGTTGTTTGCCTTCCACTGCCAGCGGCGCGGGGCGATGAGCGAGGAGGCGCAGAAATATCTCAGTGCCAGGCGATCCACAGAGGAAGCAAGTCACGCGGTAAATTTTGCGATAACGATGTCTGACGATTCCAGTGAAGAGGATTACGTAAAGACTATAAATAAATGCTTGCTACTCTACCATTTGCATTATAACGGGCAGGGAGGCCGGGGGGGGGGGGGAAGGAGGTGAACTGAGTTCGTTCAAAATTCGCGTGCGACGCCGTGACGCAGCGGACCCATTTTAAATCGCTCAATCTGTTCCGCTTACTCGCTCGCAGTGGAAGCATTTGTATGAAATTTTGCGTTGCGAGTTGAACTGAGTCCATACGGAGTCTGTTGGAAATCCGCTCAACTCTGCGACCACTTTTGTAACTCTTTGTACTCTTTTGATCCGCTCAGTCCGCTCATTCTCAGTGGAAGCAATTCTATGAAAAAAGCCGTTGCGAGTTAAACGGAGTCCGTATGGAGCCCGCTCCGCTCGCAGTGGAAGGCGGGTATAATACGGTATAAATCATGATTGCTTATTACGTGTATTAGAAAACTCAAAAAATAATAATAAAAGGAAAATAAGGTTTTGGATACATCCGATCATCTTATCCCATATTACAAGCCTTTCATAAATCAATGTAATTTATGATTCTTGATTTATCTCTAGATTTTAAAACAAAATCAGTGTATCTAAGCCGTCATGATAATGGTGCCAATTCCCTTGTTCACAAACTAAACTAAGTTTAAGTTCAGTGCATCTTCTTTCTATTTCATTAAGAAAAGGACAGAAGATAAATTTTTGTTTAGTCCTGTCAAATTAATCAGCGCCTGACACTACTCCATACAAGTTTAGACGTGATTAAAAACTGGCATACTAAAATTACGTCAAATTACGTTAGGCGCTGATTAAATTGGTATATCTAATAATATTATTATTCACACTAATAAAATTCTAGTAATTTTAAAAACGTTCACTCTGATCTCAGTTTCAATCTGTCAAAAATACCTCTAATTTTCCCTACATTTTTGTAAATTTTTTGACATTGATTGTCAAAAAGCTTTGCATCTTGGTCTTAGAGCTGCTTACCTCACTACATACTTCCATTTTTCCTTCGAAGTAATTTTTATCCTCGAAAAATTAAACACTTGAAATTGCCACAACTAATTCATTTAGCTATCCCAGTCATAAATAACGTTAATGGAACAGAATACTTGAAGACAAAACACTCATAACAGTCATAATGAAAAACCTCAGAGCCTGGCAAAACTGGACCGCCTAAGGCATCCAAGTCTTTTGTTAGCGGTAGAATGTTTGTCTGAGCAATGTCGGGAGATCTCATAATACAAATATATCTGTCTCTTGTGACTTGGCAATGACATAGTTTGAAAAAAGAATTGCGTGATGTAGTTATTTCTGGTTCCTTTTTTGGAAAAATTTTTTTTTTTCGATATGATTCAAATGAATCGGTGAAGCCTTTGCCCAACTATGTTAGGGTCGGCTTCCAATCTATCTGGAAACAGCTGAATACCAGTACTTTACATGACGCGACTGCCTATTTGACCTCAAGAACCCAGTTACTGGGTAACACGATTAGGTGGTAGGACTGGTTGTCAAACTTTTAGCCTTCTGACTACTCATAATGAATCAAAGTTCTAGGAATGGCCGAAGTGGAGGCCGGGATCGACGGCTTAAAACGGGCTTTCCGAGGCGCGTACGGGTCTTGGTATGTAATGGATCACCCATCCACAAATTGACCGCGGCAAGCATAGCTTAACCTTCGGTCGACCAGTGTGGCTGTTATCATTAAGCCACGAAATGATTGTGTTAAAGAATATTATTTGTAGATAAGCTTAATTTTGTCCCATATCAACAACGACGGTTTCTACAAACGCCACATGTGAACTACGCATCATACTGACTTCACACAAAATCCTGCATCTCGCAAGCAGAGTTTACCGCGCAACTAGCATATATATATAACGGCCCGACACCGGGCAATTGCCTGCCAGACACATCAAACGCCTGGTCGGAGGATCCTCCCTTTTCTATGGAGAATGAGTGAACTTTACACCCTGCACCCCATTGCAACAATAACAGAATGATTAACAACCAGACGTGCTGCAGGGGAGTTTGTTGCGCCATTTTCTCTTTCCAGCTAAAATACTAGGAAGTGGTCATAGGCTGCATTTTTGATGGACTGTCTCATGTAATTTTGACGTCTAAATGATTTTTGATTTTTGACTTTATGCTGTTATGATAAGATTTGTCTGTCAGTTGGTTTGTAGCCATTGTAGGCCAATTAGGAATAGTTTAGTAAAGGTACAGGCACTCGTAGAGGCTCTTATTGTGAGCAAACGCCTCCGCCAAGTCCTTCTAGGAATTCTTTTCCAGCGCCACCTTGAACTAGCCCTCACGGTACGCGTTCAGGTTACATAGCCTCGGAGGCGCCGTCACTCTTCAGGCACCCATTATGTGGAGACTTTTGCCCAATGATCATCGTGCATACGGCTGATGTGACCCGCCTAATCCCATTTGAGCCTTGCAGCCTTCTTGCCGTCCATTATGCCCTGTCTTTAATAACAAACAAAAAGGTTCCATAAAAGCCTTTTCCGAAATACGAATCTCATCTTATTAAGATTAGGGGACGTTTTTATCTTTTGAGCGCTTCAACATAAATAAATGACTCGGGAAGATCCGCCAAATCTTTGAAATTCAGTTACACTTAATGTCTATCAATCAAGAGTAAGTAATTGGCATTTACATTTGATATACATATTTTAAACCTTATTTGTCTTATTACAAAATGAGGTCTAACTCCAAAACTAGATTTAGACTTGGACCAATACAAGCCCAAATCTTCGAGTTCGTTATTGTATTAAACTTTATTCGAGCACGGTATTGTTCTTAATGCAAAATAGACAACTTAGTCTCGTGTTTGACGTTAGTTTGTAATTAGAACTTTAATTTTGTTCGAAATTAAAAATTGACTCGATGCGATGTTTTAAACCTGAAGGTCAATTCACGGTAAAGTTCTTAATGCAAAATAGACAACTTAGTCTCGTGTTTGACGTTAGTTTGTAATTAGAACTTTAACTTTGTTCGAAATTAAAAATTGACTCGATGTTTTAAACCTGAAGGTCAATTCCCGTAATTAAAAAGGTTCAAAATCTAGTCGCAATCTCATCTCAGTGACAATCAATGTCAAAAACTTGTAACAAAATTAGGAATTTTAGAGGTATTTTTGACATTTTAAAACTGAGATCAGACTGTGAACGTTTTTAACATTACCAGAATAGGCCCACTAGTTCTAAAGATTTGGGTTGTTTTGTAATAAGGCCGGGTGAGTTCTCGACATGGAGATTAGTTAGTTTGGGGATTAGTTCTGGGCGGACAACCGATTCTTAGAAAAGTTTCCTAAAGAGTCGTGAATCCGATGTTAGAGAGAATAAATATTTCCTTTTCTTTTTCTGTATCTGGTTTAGGAATCGATCCTGACCATACTAGCGAAAATAAACCCCTTTTAATGCAAAACCGAGCAAAGCTGCCATCTTGCAGAAAAATGTTCCATAGCCAGTCAAAGTAAATGGTTGTTCTTTTTGAACCAGGAACATTTCCTCGTTCTTGATTCCCGGAAAAACCGGGGTTCAAAGTCTTAGTTTCAGTGACCCAAATCACTTGAAATCTTATGACACTACAACTCATAGGCATTTTAGCGATCACGTCGGTCACGCACAGGAAGCTACATTGCGTCACTTCCGGGTTAACTACAGATTTATCATCACGCAACCATGAAAAGGAAGTGGCCTGTAAAGTGGCCTTTTATATGTGCGCTCGTAAAAGTGTGAGCCATGAAAAGTGTGAGAGATTTATTTCTTAATTTTTATGGGAGTGGATTGAAACCTCGAGCTATAAATTGTACAGGATTTAGATTTTGATAACATATAGGAAAGAAATAAACTGCAGGACCTTCATGAAGGTCATATAGCTGATTTTTTAATAATTTTTTACCATATGCAATGGCTGCTTTCCGATAGGTATATATATATGGTGTATACTGTGGTTGTAGTCTGTGGACTACATGCAGTATTGTAAAAAAAAATATATAAACAAAATAATAATAATATAATAATTTAATAGTATGTTGTGATAAATAAATTGTCTCTCCTTTTACTCTAAGTCCATCAATGTTGTCTTTAAAAGATCGATTTTAGCGATAAGACCGCCCATTGTGTCACCCCTTGTAAGATTTCTACATTGGTGTTTGTACAGACGCCAGCACGTCCAGCTACTACAATCTGTCAAATTTATTTAATAGATTTTCAACTTTATCGGTAAAGCATATGGTTTGAAGTTGATTGCGAAAATATTACAGTTTCGGGTAACTTGATGTGCTGGCATCTGTACATAAAAGTTTATTAAACACATTAATTACTTCGACATAGTTAAAACTGAACATAGCCGAACTTGCACTTAAAAGATTAATTAATAAACTCACTCAAGTGCATGCTGATTACATCTGACAAGATGTCACAAAAAAATCTTTAAACAAATGAATATTCATTTTTTAATAGAAGTCCTTTATTGAAAACTTGTAACTAACTGTTCGCATGCGATTGACAGGCTCTTAAATAAATTTGAACTCTTTTAAGTTAAGTGAAAGTTTTAGAGAGACTTATCGATGTCATATATAATATTCTTACCAGCGACCCGCCCTGCTTTGCACGGATTTTAAGGACTTAGCAAAACATCGAAATTTTTTAGTCATATATTATGTAGTTAAGTAATATAATATTAATACATTATTCACCTTAACTTTCAGGAATAAATTCTCCAAATGATGATGAAAACAGCATCAAAATCCGTTGTGTAGTTTTGAGAAGAACAAAGCGGTCACACAGACAGACAAAAAAAAAACATTTATTGCAGACAAAAAAGTCCATAGTCAAAGTCAAAGTCAAAGCATTTATTTCAAATAGGCACATAAAAGGCACTTTTGAACGTCAGAAATTACAAAAAATAGAATTGATTCTAGTCGCCCATTCCAAAAGGTAGTTTTCGTATGGAGAAGAACGGGCAAGAAACTCCACCGTTACTCTTTTAAAATATTTTACAAAAATTTTCATACATTAATTATATAATAATAATATGTGACTTAAAGTAGTTACAGAATGTAAATCAATGTCAAAAAAAGTATAAATTTACAATTAAATTAGCAACCAGTTTGATTTTGTCTAAGCTCCAGATTGTCCTATGGAGCAGGACCAGCATGTTTCCAAGCGTTCTTATCTTGGATATAATATAATCTTCTAATTTATAGTATGCTTGTTTACAAAGTGTACGTTTAATGTGAGTTTTAAATTTTCTTTCATTTAATATTGCAATATATCACAAGGTATTTTATTGTAACATTTAACACAGTACCCCATAAAAGATGTATGTACCTTGGCTAATCTGAAAAATGGTTGATGTATTTTATCTTTATTTCTAGTATTAAAATATAGAGGCAAGGCAATGTTGTTCAGAATCATGTACCTACTGAATCTATGCTAATAGGTTGCGCGTCGATGTCCACGCCATCCTGCGGAGTAAATGCATAACACACTATAAGTAGCATTGGGTTTCATTTTGACAGTTCAACAACATTCATTGCGTTGTTTATGTTGTTGAGCAGACACATTTTCGAACTAAAGAAGCAATGGATTAGCAATATCCTTCAAAATTATTCAGATTGAGATTGATAGTGTGTTGCGCAATTGGCGTGTTGGATGTATAAATAAAGAAAAAAAAAAGTAAATAAACAAGATATTTAGATTTTAATATTAAAATTATAATAAAATCAGACAAACTGAGTGCTCTTGTTTGTTTGATATTTTTGGCAGTCTTGTTTTTTGTGGATGGGAAATCATCAAATGACCCCTCCCGCTCTGGGTGGAGCGGAAGGGAGTGTCAGACTCTTACTGACTAAAACCCACCCGTGTTCCTTCCTTAGCCCTTTATGTTCCGAGCCAGCGGTAACCCTTTCGGACAATCCCGCTGACCCGGCAGGCTTCGGCCCTGACGGGCCCCTTCTGTTGATGCTGACATCTCTTTGAGGCGCGCGTGGAACACGTACGCGCCGTCCGGCACGGGCCTGGTCCTGATCGGACGGTGAGCTACCCATTACTCACCGCCCGCAAGCCCGCGCCTACGGTGGCCGGGAGTCGTCGCGCGGCTCCCGACGCCCGGAGCGTCTCCTGCGACGGCTGGGACGGGAGGCTCTCTCCCTCAGTCGTCCCGCCGCCTCCTTCGCTAGCATGACTGCTTCATTTTTGGCAGTCTTCATATCTCAATTTTGTCATTTTGACAATATAATTAATTATACAAATCTTTTTCTTTTGCATATTTTTAGCACCTCTTTTTAGCATTTTATTAAGTATAAAAAGTACTTCGGACTGGTTAAATAACTATCTGATCTAATGCTTTAAAGAATACCTTTAGGATTAGGTACCTAGGTGCGGTAAGTAAGTCCAATTAAATTGCAATCAGACTGAGATTAGTATGTCTAATGCCAAGGATTAACACTAGCTAACCACCACTTACCACTCTAATCTATTAGAGTGGTAATATTTGGGTAAGCTGTTAAGGTCAGGTTATGTAGATAACCAGTTTAATCCTTTTGATTGTCATTTATTGTGACGTCTATGACATACAGCTTATTGCTTCGTGGAAACTTGGGTCAAAGAGAATTAATTGTAGTTTAAGTATGTGCGACGACGACGCGACGACGTATTCCTCTATTCCTGCAACAAATTCGGTCTAAACATAGAATAACTAATAGTACTTAGTAGTCTAAAGTGAAGATGATTCACTATTGTAAGATCGTCGTAGAGTCTTTGTAGGACAATCCCACCTTATTTAATTTACTTTTGTTTAATATGGATCGTAAAGGAGGCGTGAAATAAATAGATAAGTTAAACTTGGTTTCACTAAATTATATTACATTACAATAAGTAATAATAACATTCAGAATCATAACAACAATCATTATAGCATTAAATAAATAATAAATAGGACTTACATTTTAAGTTGAAAATCAGAGCTGCGTACTCTATAATCGCTCGAACTAGACTGCCCCGTTTGCTTGTGCAACGACCGTTTTTATACGCCTACTCAGTGGCGGGAGAGATGAGTCACTCAACACGTGCGTCTACAACTTGTAGGCGCGCGTTTCGTTTTACGGTAAGCACAAACAGACTGGGTTATTACATTTTACATAATTATATTATTATACATGTACATTGTTTACCCTAATAATAAATTATACATTCTGACAGTCGGCCATCCTTTGTTAAGCATGACCTCGTGCTTATTGACATAGCAAATAATGAAAATACAAGTCGACTGTGTGGTGACTGCCCATCGCATCGACTGCGCGGCGTCTGCCCATCGCGTCGACTGCGCGGCGACTGCCACTCGCGTCGACTGCGCGGCGACTGCCCATCGCGTCGACTGCGCGGAGACTGCCCATCGCGTCGACTGCGGGGCGACTGCCCATCGCGTCGACTGCGCGGCGACTGCCCATCGCATCGACTGCGCGGAGACTGCCCATCGCGTCGACTGCGGGGCGACTGCCCATCGCGTCGACTGCGCGGCGACTGCCCATCGCGTCGACTGCGCGGCGACTGTCCATCGCGTCGACTGCGCGGTGACTGCCCATCGCGTAGACTGCGCGGCGACTGCCCATCGCGTCGACTGCGCGGCGACTGTCCATCGCGTCGACTGCGCGGCCTCAGCTCATCGCGTTGGCTACGCGGTGCCTGCCCATCGCGTCGACTGCGCGGAGTCAGCGCGTCGTGTTGACTGCACGGCAACTGCCCATCGCGTTGACTGCGCGGCGACTGCCCATCGCGTCGACTGCGTGGTGTCTGTTCATCGCGCCGACTGCACCGCGATTGCCGATCGCGCCGTCCCGGTGACTGATCATCGTGTTGGTGGCCAGGCAATCGCTCATTGCATTGGCCGCTAGACAACCACGATTTGCACCAGCTGTGAGACTGTTTATCATCGCGTCGGCAGCGATGCTGTACGTCTACGCTTTCCCTGCGTGTCCTCATTGTCAATATAGGACTTGGAGAGCGACGTACAGGGCTGCGCGATCGATGTATATCTGACTGGGCTGCAGAATACCGCGAGGGTTTTTGTCCCGCAGCAGTACTATTGACTTCGTCCATTTTGTCTGGAAATTAGGAAATAACGAAAGCAAACTACGCAAAATTAGCCGTTAAATAATTTAAAACAGAAAAGAAAATGTCTATACATATGTTAATGTCACATTCGAATCCCGCTTCTGATATGTAAGATCGTCGTAGAGTCTTTGTAGGACAATCCCACCTTATTTAATTTACTTTTGTTTAATATGGATCGTAAAGGAGGCGTGAAATAAATAGATAAGTTAAACTTGGTTTCACTAAATTATATTACATTACAATAAGTAATAATAACATTCAGAATCATAACAACAATCATTATAGCATTAAATAAATAATAAATAGGACTTACATTTTAAGTTGAAAATCAGAGCTGCGTACTCTATAATCGCTCGAACTAGACTGCCCCGTTTGCTTGTGCAACGACCGTTTTTATACGCCTACTCAGTGGCGGGAGAGATGAGTCACTCAACACGTGCGTCTACAACTTGTAGGCGCGCGTTTCGTTTTACGGTAAGCACAAACAGACTGGGTTATTACATTTTACATAATTATATTATTATACATGTACATTGTTTACCCTAATAATAAATTATACATTCTGACACTATGGATTGTTTTATGTGGTCTTTTATCTATACAGATAAAAGACACCATCAATTTTATTTATTCGTAAAGGGTGTCTCAATAAGAGTGCACTTTTTAAATTTAGTTTTTTTTTTTTTCGTGCACGTAGCAACTCTGAAATTTGACAGCTGTCACCATGTTTATTCCGATTATTAAAAATGGAACGCTTTTCGAAAGAACTACGCGTTTTATTTGTTACAAAACTCATTACAAAAATGGGAAAGTTACGCTGAAACCGCTCGCAAACTTCGCCAAATTTTCAGTCGAGAAAGTGCATCTAATGTGTCAACCATTCGAAGAGTGGTCAAAAAATTTGAAGATACTGTGTCGATTATGGATATTATGAATCCTTTGCGTCAACGTACCGATCAGCCACATCTCTGTGTAAAAGTAATGGAAAATTTCATGAAAAGAGTAATGGCTTGTCATCAGAGCCGTGGGGACCATTTGCTGGATATTTTATTCCATACTTAATCGGAACATGTCTTGTTTACAATCCAATAAAAATATCGACTCTCTCATAAAATAAATGCTTTTATTTTAAAATGTAAAAGTGCACTCTTACTGAGACACCCTTTATATACAAATTAATAAAATTGATGTGTCTCTTTGTAATTTGAAAATAACAGCTTTTTGCTAAGTGCAAATGAAAGTATATACTGTACTTACTTACTTGAAACAATTTTTTTTTAATGTTTGTCTGTCTGTTCCGCGTAATATCCGTATCGGCTTGACCGATTTTGACGAGAATGGCACTGGCAAATGCCAGTTGCTGATGTTCTAAGGAGTAACTGATTTACTTTTATTTTAGAAAAAGAATTAGGGTTCCGTTAAAAAAAAAAACCTTGATATCCAATTTGTTTACCTACATGTACGCGAGCGAAATCGCGGGCACAACTAGTATGTAATAGAAACCAATTATAATATGGCAACTATTTTACTTTTAACAGTAAGTAAAATAGATAGGAAAGAATTTGTAACACCACGCTGCGTTCCAAAACGGGCATACTGGATGTAGGAAAAAAGGCTGCCAGGCTCAAATGTGATTGGGCAGGTCACGTGATCACATCAGCCGTATGCACGATGACCGCTGGGCAAAAATCTCCACACAATGTGTGCCTGAAGATGGACGGCGCTGCCGAGGCCGGCCCAGAAAGAGATGGCGAGATGACCTGGACGCGTACCGCGAGGGCTGGTTCGAGGTGGCGCGGGAAAAGAGTTCTGGAAGGATTTGGGGGAGGCCTTTGTCCAGCAGTGCGACAGTATAGGCTAACTGAAATTAACTAACTAAAATGTCTCATCGATGGTGGCGCGTGTGTTGGATCATTGGGTTCCCTACAAAATGGTTGAGCTAGATGGTGCTGATCCACGCGTCATGTTCGTGAACGGGCGCCGTCGGTTGAGACTGGTCATCTCTTAACTGCCAAGGCTTATTTTTAATCTTATATTTTGAAATGTTTCTGCATTTGTGTTTTTTTTACATTGTTCTCACATATAGAAGCAACAATAATGATGTACCCAGGATTTGTAATATCTTGATTTAAAAGAGTGTCCATGGTGTCTGCGCCACATCTACGCCTGACGCCTTTTCAATAGCATCAAGTTGCACAAGCGAGTGGTGCCATTTGATTTTCTGTGTTTTTCGTGATTTTACTTACACCCGCACCCCGCAGTTATTGTAATCTACAAGAAAATCCATGATTAAAGCTGTTCGTGAAGAAACTGAGGTTTTAATTATTGTAAAACTTCCAAATGTCCACTACTGGACACATGGAGTTTCTTGCCCGTTCTTCTCCATAGAGATCTATGTTTTGGAATGGGCAACTAGCTTCAACTTTCTAACTAACTGACGGACTATTTAAATTTTGACAATTCAAAAGTGCCTGTACAAGGTTTAATTTGAAATAAATGCTTTGAGTTTGAGTTTAACAAAAAAAAAACTATTTTACTTCCCCAGTCACGGGATTTGACATATTATATTATCATAATTATGTATCCTAAAATCTAAATATTTATTAAATTACTAAATGAAAGAGTATTGTTTATTAGAGTATAAGATCAAGATATATACAACTTTAACCAAATTTAAAAATAACAAAATTAAAATCTAACTTAACTAAAACTTTACAGAAACTAAAAAAATAGCGTCGAAAGGTTCATCTGCATAGCTGTCGTCTAAATTAAATTCATCATATATATTGGGGATTGCAATGTATTTACGATGAAGGTTCTGTGTTCAACAGTAAAGGTTTGATTTGCTTTAATTTTACTAAGAGAGAATCTAGTACCGCACCACAAAAAGCGCTCCGTCTAAACCTACCTTTTACTCAAATAATCTGAACAACCTTCTATTCCAAAGCATTTACATATAAGTATCATAAATCAAAAACCAACAGCAAAATGTTCAAGAAAATGTCATCAACAAAAGGGATCGAGACAGGGAACATTTATAACTTAGACAGTTCTGCGGTAAGTGACGATGCAAGGATTGATTGTCCGAGTCGTTTCGGGCCGTGAGTGCCCCTCGATCTTATCTGTCATCCCGGCAAAAGAAACGCGGTTGAAAGCGCTGTCCTGCGTGGATGATGCGAAGCGATGATATTACGTGACCAGCTATTCTGTAAAAATCTCACCGCAAAAACTTAAGTAAGAAAGAAAATACATTTATTTAGCACAGACTAAGAGACACACAATACACCAGATAGTTAGATAATAATCGTACATCAGATAAAAACTAAGATAAAAATAAAAAGTGCAAAGTCCGATGTAAGAAATTAGCAGGAAAGTGTGCCTCACGGCTGCGCCAAAAAGGCCCAATTCAGCAAAAATGCCAGACAACTGGTGCCTGACGCTGGTTTTCAACTGGACCTAAGCAAAGTGTGCTGTCATTCCAGTTGATACGAGTATGCTGTCAAGAGTGACAATTCTTAGCGATTGACACTCATCTGCCTAGGCGTTTTCCAACTGTGTTGGAACTATGTTGGGGTTGGCTTCCAGTCTGACCGGATGCAGCTGTTTACCAGTTTTTACCATGGAGCGATTGCCCATAACATAATCAGCCAATAATATTCCCACTGCTGGGACACAGGCTTTTGACTATGAGAGGGAGTGGACTAGTAATCCACCACGAGTGCCTAGTGCGGGTTGGTGCCCATGCTTCAGTTGATTTCATCAAACTCAAACTCAAACTCAAAGCATTTATTTCAATTAAACCATTTACAGGCACTTTTGAATTGTCAAGAAGTCGGTCAGTCAGAAAATATGAAGCTAGTTGCCCATTCCAAATACCTATGATATGCGATGCGATAGGTACCTATGGAGAAGAACGGGCAAGAAACTCCATCTACCCCGCATTCCGATATTTCAAAATATATCATTAACGATTGAATTGATTTTATTCGTGTAAAATAAAGTCTATCTCATTAACGATTTGTAAAACAATTACACATAGGATTCCAAATGCCATAAAACTATGCATGATAAAAACCTGCTAAAAATTCCTTATTTTTCTTATCATTTGCCAGACACGATCCCATTTCAAACTTATGCACTCCCCACGCTTTTGGTTTAAGCCTCAAGCCTTCTAATGTAAAGTAAAAAACTTTCCCACATAGGTTAGACACGAGAACTCTGGTACTAACAGTTAATTATCTCTTAATTAATTAACTTAGCTCGTGTTATCTTAGAACGTGTATAAAAGATTGTCTAAGTTCTGAAGGCAAAGGGTTCTAGGTGTTATATTCAGATATAATACCTAGAACCCAGTAAGCAGACCCCAGTTTGCATGTGGCGTTGTAAATAACGCTGTGTGTAGTGTTTGTGAATCGCTGAATCAGGGTATATTTCTTTCTTCTCTGATTTTTCAAAGGGTCTTTTCCATTGATAACACTAGCGTAGTCTTTTCATTTTCAATGTTATCCTTTTTTTTCTCTGCCATAGGGCAGCGCTCTACAAAATTCGCGATTCGTTGACTCCCGGTAAAAAACTAAACCTGATATGTATAACACTACACTCTTGTTATGTTATGATTCTGCTTGCATCTCGATTCCTTATTTTACGACAGTAAATGATAAATAAATGATAAGTGATTTTATTTTTGTAAGCACAAACACTTTTACATGTCAATCATATTTTTTTTAAACTAGATGAGGTCGGCGTTTCCTATCTGACTACTCTGAGAAGAAAGGCCGAAACAAACTCAGAGGTCATAGTCTCTTTTAAAGTCCAGACATAATCTTGGTCAGGTCAGTAAATGAAAATACTGACAATACATGCCATACTGGCATTCCTTATTCAGGAACTATCAAATAAATCCTATTATTGAAATTTAAAAAGTGTTGGTTCGTATAGTTCGACGTTCGATTTTTAAGATTCGAAATTACTGGTCAAAAACTATACGTTGCGGTTGCCTCAAAATGGAGGGGCGCTGATTCGAAATATGTTCTAGAAATTGCGACAGCCTGACGTTGAACAGTTAGAAAACCTATAGGCACTCAGGAAGGCTTACCTTGCTGTCCACGTCTGCGATCAGCTCCAGAGGGACTGCTTCAACTGCACTCAAAGTTCACACACACCGAAGTTCATAGTTCAAAATGTTAGTCCAATGCGATGGGCCAATGGACCCGCGGGTTTTATATATGGCGAAAATATGGACAATCTCAGCACTAACTTAGCTGGAAATGCGATGACGCGGCACACAGTAGATCAGAGATAGATCTTTCCGAAGAATTGTCAACGGACCGCACGCTAGGCGAATATTCACTCAGTCGCCATCTTGGTCTTATTTTTTTTTCCTCCTTTTTCATCACATGAACATAGTCACGAGACGCGCAGCGACCAGTGGAACTTCATACTGGTTGAGTGTCCTTAGCCGCGGCAGGAGCAAGTCCAAGAAGCGATTGCTGGACATTTTCAACACGGCAAAGCCAACCCGGCGTACCTAGTCAGTTCAAATGTCCAACGTCAAGCATTATATTTATTTATTACACGCCAACACAGTGTTGGCGTAACCATCTTCCCCGGTTTGAAAGATCCTACTTTCGAAACACACAAGAAAGCGTCATTATAGTAATAATTGCATATCGTCGCGAAAACTCTACCTCTAGGGAGGAAACCTAACAAAAAATTAAATTGAATTATAAAAAAGAAAGAAAATTTAGTTATATTATTAAATTGACCTAACCCTAACCTAAAATACGATAAGCTAATTAATGCTTACTGAGTAGGGAGAGGGCACAACTTAACAATCGGCCTGCTCTGAAGCATTCCACCTTGTACCTTCACTGATGCGACTCTGCAGATCCCTTTTTTGTCCGGAAAGATTTCAGTAATTAAACCTAACGGCCAGTGCAAGGGCATGACATTATCTTGCATTGAAACAACGACCATACCAACCCGGACGGGGTTAGAGGGAGTGTTCCATTTTTGCCTTGTTTGGAGGGTGTGCAGATATTCATTGCGCCACCGCTTCCAAAAAGATTGAACGAGTTGATCAGTTAACTCGTATCGTGAAATAAGGTGTAAACGCGTTTCAGTAACTTCGCGAGCGGGTAAAAACACAAGCGGTTTCGTATTAAGGAAATGTGCAGGTGTTAGAGCTGCAGGTTCTGACGGATCTGAGCTAAGTGCATAGAGTGGTCGAGAGTTTAACAAAGCTTCGACTTGAGCTAACATAGTGTTAAGCTCATCAAAAGTGAGTATTTGTTGACCGACGACTTTTAGAAGATGCGTTTTGACACTCTTTACCTCGCTTTCCCAGCATCCACCAAAATGTGGAGCTCTACATGGGATGGTTTTAAGAGTTATTTTATGCTCTGCCAGTTCCAATTCCCAATAGGGGCGATATTCTTGCGACAAGAATTGGTAGAGATCGCGAAGATAAGAACGGGCACCAATGAAATTAGTGCCGTTGTCAGTATACAGACACTCGATGGGACCACGGCGAGAAATAAAACGTTTTAGTGCTGACAAGAAGCTCGCGGTGCTGAGATCTGAGGCAACTTCTAGATGCAAAGCGCGCGTTGTCAAGCACGTAAAAAGACATATGTAAGCCTTACGACTCCTTTGGCCTCTGCCGCGCACAGATGTTATCATGAGCGGACCAGCATAATCACACCCAGTGTGTGAAAATGCTTTAGGAGCGATTTCAACACGTGACTGCGGCAGGTCAGCCATGATTGGAAAAACCGGTCGTGGCTTAGCGCGAAAGCAAATATTGCAGTTAAAAGTTATATGACGAACAAGACGTCGTGCGGACAGAATCCAATACCTCTGTCTCAAAAGAGACAGAAGCAAGTTCGGACCTGTATGAAAGTTCTTGATATGATAGTGGGAAACTAAAAGTTCCACTACGTGGTCCTGTCGAGGAAGTAAAATTTGGTGACGCGAATCAAAGTCTAACTCAGAGTTGGCTAAGCGTCCACCAACGCGAATAAGTCCATTATGCAGAAACGGACTAAGTTTCTGTAATGGCTTTGAACATAATTGTTTACGGTTTATGCGATCGAGATCTGATTCGAAATGGATCCGCTGAACAGAGCGCCACACTACTAATTCAGCGAACTCCAAGTCCGATGCGGTAACGGGTCCCTTCGGGAGACGTTTGAGAAATTTATAGACAAAACAAATGGTTTTTAGATATTTCATCCAAGAGGAAAACCTACTAGAACGATGGTACAGAATGTCTTCTGTTAGAGAACTGGTGTCTGTATCAGAAGAGTCTGCTTTCGTAACTGAGGGTAGAGCCACAGGCTTCATCTCTGGCAGCTCTTGCACCTCACCGGATACAAATGGCTTCACGGGCCATTCGTGTCGGGGTGTTTTAAGCCATGGCGGTCCACTCATCCACAGTGGATGATGAACTAGCTGAGCCAGTGTTAAGCCACGAGAAAGACAGTCACTTGGGTTCTCAGATCCCTTGACATGGAAGAAGTGCTCCGACGATAAGTTTTCTTGGATTTTAGCGATGCGATTGGCCACATAAGTGTGCCAGCGATGTGGAGAAGAATGAATCCAACTCAAAGTTACAGTTGAATCAGAGAACGCCACGACAGCCTCAATGGCGTATCGGGCGGAGTAGAGAGCGAAAACTCGTTTGATCAGAATTGATAAAAGGAGTGCGGCGCATAGCTCCAAACGAGCTAGCGAAATAACCTTAAGAGGTGCGACTTTGGACTTTGCACATACCAGTGAGACGACGATGTCACCGTTGGGCTTGACTACGTGGGCATAGACAGCACCACCGTAGGCCTTCTCACTGGCATCCGCAAAGCCAACTATGGAAAGCTTACAAATTTCAATAACGCCAATATGACGTGCGAATTTAAGCTGAGAAACTTCAGGTAACTCAGCTTGAAATTGTTCCCAAAGGCGAACAATGCGATTCGGTGGGACCTCATCCCATCCTATTTTGACAAGCCACAAATCCTTGATCAGTAACTTAGCGTATAAAATCATGGGCGCGACTAATCCCAATACATCAAAGAGACGAGCGATAGACGACAAGATATTCCTTTTTGTACAAGGACGAACATCAGGGTTGACCTGGAATGCGAAATAGTCATGGTCGGGAAACCAGCGTAGCCCAAGAATTTTCAGGGTCGGATCCTTACTTAGATCGACACTGTGCGAGAGTCGCAATGACTCGGGAATAGCCTGAAGGACTTCAGCACTATTACTTGACCATTTGGTCAACTCAAAATCACCAAGTGAAAATATTTTAATCAATTGGTGAGCTGACTCTATTGCTTGCTCTACATTAAAGGTAGAGCTTGCTATATCATCCATATAAATGTCTCGGCTCAGTACCTCACTGGCCAGAGGAAATTGGTGCCCTTCGTCCTTACACAATTGTTGAATGGTGCGAATCGCGACAAAAGGAGAACACTTCAGGCCGAAAGGTAGAACTGAAAATTGAAAGATTTTTAAATTTTCATCTTCGTGAAAGCGGTAGAGTATTCGCTGAAGCGGACGATCTTCAGGACGAATCCCTATTTTAAGATACATAGCTTTAACGTCAGAAGTTATTGCTACCGCGAAGAGTCTCAGGTTCAATAAGATATTTAGCAGGTCCGTTTGAAGAACGGGACCAGCGTAAAGGATGTCATTTAACGAGGTACCATTGTCTGACTTCGCGCTTGCGTCAAGAACCACGCGTAACTTAGTGGTTGTCTTGTCCTCGCGAATGACAGCATGGTGTGGGATATAGAACGAGACTTCACCTGGCAAAACTCCTTCCACCAAAGAAATATAGTTATTTTTTAGATAATCTCTAATGACGTCATCATATAGAAGTTTGACGTTAGGATGTGATTTAAATTTACGTTCGAGGCTAAGAAACCTACGACGAGCGATTTCGAAAGAATTTCCTAGCGCAGAAGCGTCTGTCTTTAATGGCAAAGCAGCGACATACTTGCCAGATGGGGTGCGAGTAGTGGTAGAACAATAAAACTGCTCGCAATGTTTATCGTCCACACTTGTGATTGACGAAGCTTGAACTTCCTCGATCTCCCAGAATCTACGCAAGTCGCAGTTTTCCAAAGGAGACGTCGCGCAAAACGACATCGTAGCGGTAGGAGAGGCTAGAATAGGCGCAACTCCCATAAAGATATATCCTAACACAGTCTCTAATGCATCTGGATATCCAACTGTCGAAGTAACTTTACTTGGTTGCAATAACTTAGCAAACAACTTTACTCCAAGTAGAATGTCAATATTCCCCGGCATTCCCCAAGTATCATCAGCGAATAGATGCGAATCGATATGATTGAGATCAGCGACATCTATCGGACACAATGGAAGCTGTCCTGTTATCTCGTCGAGAACCAGTGCCTCGATCGAGTACTTGGGTTGAGCGCGAAGGCGCGAGCTAAATGTGAAGTCGACTGAACCCCGGACCGATTGAGACGTACCACCGATACCTTTAACCGTGACTATAGAATCGTCCCGTATTGGTAGTCCAAGCATACGACAACATCGGGTGGTAATATAGTTCTTCTGAGAACCCGGGTCCAATAGACAACGAACAACAAAATCCTTCCCTTTTCTACCTACCACTAACACTTTCGCAGTAGCTAAAACCTCCGTAGTGCGAGTACTATTATGAGCCGAAGCCGAATGGGTACACAAAGAAACGCGATCCTGATCCGGGGTCTGAACTACGGCGCTGGTAGACGGCGCAGCGCCGACTGCTGGCGCGGGTGTCGGTTGTGGAGGCGGCGATTGATCAAAATGTAACAGGGAATGATGTTTACCGTTGCATTTCTTGCACGAGTGTGCTGATTGACATTTAGATACGGTGTGTTGACTACTAAGGCAATTACCGCAAAAGCGATTATCCTTTATATATTTAAATTTGTCATTCGCATTTAATTTTAAAAAGGCACTACACTTATATAAGTTTGTATGCACCGACTGACAAAGCGAACATTTAGGTGACGTAGCTACATACACCTGCGATACCTTACTAGAGGGTGCGGGGGGGGATCTACCGCTGGCGCCAGCAGTCGGACGCTCAAGCTTCTGCGGCGCGGTGCGATAAAGAATTTTTACCTGTTCTCGTACGAACTTCACGAAATAATTGTAGTCCACGCTATGAGGATCCTTTAACGTGCGAAGCGACATTTCATAATGTTTTGCGATGTCGGAGTCTACTAACTTAAGACCCACGTACATAAAAATAAAATCAGACATGTTGTCGATTTTTAATTGTTTGAGTCCAGCCACAATAGCGGTGTACCTATCAAAAACCTTTTCTACATTAGCGGGCGACGAACCAGCTGCCTTTAAAGAAAACAGCTGATTTAAATAATTAACGGCTAATGCGCGCTTGTCCTGATATTTAGCGATAAGCGCGTCCCAGATAACACGATAATTTTCTGCAGCAGGAACAATACCGGCTGCCACGCCTTTGGCTTTGCCTTTGAGATGACCCAACAAATAATGAATGCGATCAGAATCCGAGAGATCGGGGTTTGTATGAATCACCCGTTTAAATGTCTCATAGAAGAACGGAAAGTTCTGAATGTCACCATCAAAGGTAGGTAGTTCGATTCGAGGTATTTTGATATGCGAAGATCCTGCCTCATTCGAGTTATGAGACTCTTTTGTTGTGGTTAGGGAACTCAAAACATTTTTGATTTCGCACGCCAGATCGTCAAATGAAGACAATGTGCTATAATTAACCTCATAAGTTGGATTAAGTTTCAATGAAATAATGTTTATATTATCAATAACAGTTATAATTTCAGTACGAATTAGATCAATTGATTTAGCTTGCGCAATAAAAGTGTCCCGCGATTTTTCGGTCTTAAGGTCTATTATAGAATCAAATAACCTTTGTGCACGAGCAAAGTATGCGGCGCGTTTGCCCTCATACATTTTTAATTTAAGTTGTAAATCTTCCATTTTAACTTACAATGGAATAGAACTCAATAATAAATTTACACAAAATATCAATTCGGAACCCACTTAACTCTCAAAACACGGAACCCTAACAAGCTAGTACAAAACTATGAATCAAACAAAAGAAACAAATGCTTGATCAGGTAAAAACAATAAAATAGGTAGGAACCTCTTTTCCTGACCTGCGGAACCCTAGTACTAAAAATAGCAACAAGGAGCGGTAAACAATTGAATTTAAAAATAATAATTCAGCTATTTAAATAATTGTGTACGGAACCAACTTTCGCCTGAGCACGCGGAATCCTAATGGTACGCGTAAGCAAAAGTTCAACAAAATAACACAATTAAACAAATAGGTACGGAATCACTACTCCGACCGTGCGAATGACCTATCACAATAACTTAGTGAGGGCTACAATAACAACTTTTTACAAATACTATAATCCTTTTCGGTAAGTAGGTAGATATTAAGTATAATAAATGTCCCGTACGAAACCTTCCGACAGGCAACCACTTACAACAAAAGATCAAGTATAAGGTAAACAGAAAATAAATGCGATGCGAGAAATATAGGTATCTCGATAAATATTTATCTAATCTACCTATGTAACTCAAAACGGAATGAACACAAGAGTATGTACCAAAACCGTCTGAACCTAAATAACTTATAGGTGCGATGGGAATTAACAACCGAAGTTCAAAAAACAACTTTGGTTTTAGTAGGTATGGAAATAATATCCAACCATGCGAAACTTACTTTACGTACATACGTGTAATACAGAAATAACTTATCCGTGATCTCACAACTGTAACGTTAAATAAGTGCGGTATAGATAAACAGTAAAATTGTTGTAATCTAAACTAAATTTAAAATAAATTTATTGAGAATAATGTAACTAAATTGCAATAATTTAATCAAATGCGGAGTGGACTGTATTGCGATAAATACTCGTACAATACGAGGCGATTTAATAGGATAACATTTACCTATAAGACTTCAGTTAAATAAAACTAAATCAATCATAACAAAGTACAATGACCGTTCAATCATGATTGCGGTTCCCGGACTCAAGGTCAATCTTGGTACGAATCTACCCGCTATTATACCAAATGTTGGCTTGTGACGCGCAGTTCTCGGAAAATACCCTATTTCACGACACAAATCACTGTAATAGTTCTAGAATTTAAGACTTGATATGACTTAGTAATATTAATGTGTAAGTACCTACACCACTAAAAATATGCAATGTAGCGGAACTTCGATAAAGAATGCGGATGATATTAGACCTTACGTATAATGCAATAAGGACGAGTTTCCTAAACGATATGCAATTTTACGTAAATAATTTCTAGATTTTTCTAGCTTATAGGACAAATCTATCCGGCTCGAAGGACCAAATGGTTCGTATAGTTCGACGTTCGATTTTTAAGATTCGAAATTACTGGTCAAAAACTATACGTTGCGGTTGCCTCAAAATGGAGGGGCGCTGATTCGAAATATGTTCTAGAAATTGCGACAGCCTGACGTTGAACAGTTAGAAAACCTATAGGCACTCAGGAAGGCTTACCTTGCTGTCCACGTCTGCGATCAGCTCCAGAGGGACTGCTTCAACTGCACTCAAAGTTCACACACACCGAAGTTCATAGTTCAAAATGTTAGTCCAATGCGATGGGCCAATGGACCCGCGGGTTTTATATATGGCGAAAATATGGACAATCTCAGCACTAACTTAGCTGGAAATGCGATGACGCGGCACACAGTAGATCAGAGATAGATCTTTCCGAAGAATTGTCAACGGACCGCACGCTAGGCGAATATTCACTCAGTCGCCATCTTGGTCTTATTTTTTTTTCCTCCTTTTTCATCACATGAACATAGTCACGAGACGCGCAGCGACCAGTGGAACTTCATACTGGTTGAGTGTCCTTAGCCGCGGCAGGAGCAAGTCCAAGAAGCGATTGCTGGACATTTTCAACACGGCAAAGCCAACCCGGCGTACCTAGTCAGTTCAAATGTCCAACGTCAAGCATTATATTTATTTATTACACGCCAACACAGTGTTGGCGTAACCAAGTGTTTTATTAACTAATCAAATAGTAGACTATGGATTTTGCCAATATTTGACTAATTATAGTGCCAAAACTATTAGATATATTTGATTTAATTTTGGATGCAGACTGGTAACGTCTATAGATATTTAAAGCAGTTTAATTTATTTATAGGGCATTAAAAAATTCGTCCGCATCGCTGTCAACAGGAACAGTGCCCAAAAGGCTGGCAGTATTGCTACGTTGTATGGCGATGCTAATTCTTTGGCCAAGAAATAGGTGATGATTATTTTGATTTTTTTCATATAAATGTGGGCTTATTTTCATAGAAATTACACTAATTAAAGTTAACCGTGAAATGAAACATTAAATTCATTTGTGGAATGGAACGTAAGATGAGTGAATGAGTGGTGGGAGTGTGTGAATGAGAGAATGAGAATGATGTAAAAAACGAACAAGTCGTAACGAAGATTAAGAATATAATTTATTAAGATTTTTGTGTTTAACGAGCTAAATGAACGAAGTAACAAAGAAAAGTGTTTCTCTGGTCAAGCCCAACTACTACATAAATGTACATATTATTATCATTTTAAATATTAGTATAAATTATGTAAACATTTATTTATTGGTTTATCTACAATCGTTACACTGTTCAACCAAATTAACACAAGCAAACATACAAGCCAAGTAAGTGTACATACAAAACAATAATATTAAAAAAAAAAAAAAACAAAATTACAGTAGGTAATGTACAGAAATGACGCATAATTTTTACATAATTGAACGTGAATAATTCAAAATAGTTGGGGAATTCGTGCGTTACATATAATGGTTATCTATTTTGGTGGCCTTGGTGCTTGAATATTTGAAGTGAACTGCAACAAATATCGATCCTTTCATCACAATTGTTAAGAAATCTGCAAAGTCTTGGGATTGGAGAGCTAGACCCTGAAACAGTTCTGCGGAATGGGGAACGTAACAGTTTGATAGGGTGAAGATTAATGGGGTAATTTACTGTCGTTTCCACCTTGTATATTTAGGTACAAACCTAACTGTCATAACCATAGGGTTGAATCATCCATTTTCCCTTCTTTGTCTGTATATCACTCTGTCACATAAGATTATCTCATATTCCTAATTGTTATCGTAACATTATAAATCCATTTCCTCTTGTTCCTCTCTGAATCTATAACACAATAACCCACTTATAATACTCGGAATCCTAAACAAACTGAGAGAGGCTTTGTCAGTCACTGTGACAGTTTATGAGGCGACATTATCTAAACATTACGTGGTATAGTCTGTTTCAGAAGTATCTCGTGAAATCGTAAACAAACAATACCCTGGTTAAATTCATACGATATCACTTATTAAAGGGCACATTCATCTATATTAACGTTTGGTGCTGGCACTGCTGCTGCGGCTGCGAAAAACCTCAAATTGCGAAAGTATAATAACCATATCGGTAATTATATTTAAAAGCCGTTTAGGGTTGAAACACTCGGGCCATGTGATCAAAGTGCTCATGATTTGTTCTACGAAATTACCAAATGGCTGGTTGCCACTTCCCGTGACCCAAGAGCTAGCTTTTAACTTCTCTCTCTCTCTCTCTTCCAGCGGTTAACCTCTGACCAAGTTAATATAGCAATGCTTAAGCATTGCTATACAAATTGGGTACATTATTAGTTGATAGCTACGCGGAGGAATTTTTCGGCGCCATATTTTTAGTTTTTTATTTTAATTGTTTGTTTAAGAAGTTTATCCAGTGCATATATTGTACTCTCTTTAATACCTAAATAAACCCTATTAAGATTTCAACTTTATATTTAACTACTTTTTCCAATAATTCTGTTTTTAATAACAATATTAAATTGTCACTGATAAATCATCGATAAAAAATGAAGCTATAAAATTAACTTCAATTGTCAAATGAAAAACAACTTTAAGGTGAGAAGAAGAGAAGAAGAATTTCGAGCATATTCGAAATATTCAAATAATCAAATCAAAGTACTCAATTTGGAAGTGGCACTCACACAAATTCATCCACAGATACGTTTTCTGATCCATTTGTTTACTTTTTCGTCTGATACATTTGGAGCAAGCCATAGGTAGTCAGATTATAACGCTATTGTGTTACATTATATTGTTCGTGACATTTTGTTGAAAACCTTTTAAGGAGTAATGAGCTGGTGAATATTTGGCAGGAATTTGTTATTTTCTATTACTAATAATATTAGGAGTATTTTTGAGATTTTGTTCATCGTAATACGAGTTCACTCCAGAACCTTTCGCTCCCATCGGCCATCTGTACTGCGAGGACTGTGCCCTGCCCACTGCCACTTAAGTTTGATAATTTTTCTTTTTTAGGTTCTAGAGTGGCGACCGCGTACCGGAAGACGTAGCGTTAAAAGGCCTCCCACAAGGTGAACCGATGACCTTGTGAAGGCCGCAGGAACCCGATGGGTGCGAGAAACACAGAACCGGTCGAAGTGGAGGTGCTTGGGGGAGGCCTATGTGCAGCAGTGGACGTCTTTCGGCTGAAATGATGAATACGTTCAGACTGAGGCTTTCCCTATTTGTTATAAAATGATTCGAAACGAATATTCACGAAATTAAGTAGGTACTTACCTGGTTTTTTAAACGCCGCGTGCGCCTTGCTCATTTCCTCAATCTTTTTAATCGTTATTCTCTCCATAAGCGCACGCAGATTATCAAAAAAAAACTGTCTAAGTGCGAGTCGGACTCGCACACGAAGGGTTCCGTACCATAAGGCAAAAACGCCGAAAAAAACACGTTTGTTGTATGGGAGCCCCCCTTAAATATTTATTTTATTCTGTTTTTAGTATTTGTTATTATAGCGGCAACAGAAATACATCATCTGTGAAAATTTCAACTGTCTAGCCATCACGGTTCATGAGATACAGCCTGGTGACAGACGGAAAGACGGACCGTAGAGTCTTAGTAATAGGGGCCCGTTTTTACCCTTTGGGTACGGAACCCTAAAAAACAACCTCAGTAAAATTATACCCAAACATGCACATAAAGCAGTGGTAGCCCAGTGGAACGGCCGCAACTTACAAATTGTATATACTTGGATCGTAGGTTCGAATCCAAACAGGCGCTTTACTTTGTGTAAGTAATTTCTCAAAAGGGTAAAGGAAAACATCGTGAGGACACTATATCCTAGAACCAAAAAAATTGAAGACATGTGACATCTGCCAACCCGCACTGGGCCTGCGTGGTAAATTACAGCCCATTTCCTCTCATAGAGAGGAGGGCTGTCTCCCAACAGTGCGATGCACACATGAGACATCCAACATCCGAGAGCCATTCTTCATAAAATCCCGCTTAGTAAGAACGTAGCTCCACAGCCGCAGTATTGTCGCCTGGCCACTTGGTCACGTACCGCCTCCAGTGAGATCACGTGTAGCTCTTAATTACTACCCACTTACTTAATCTTACTTAGCTTGATTTAAGTTCCGAGGGCAGTAGGAGTTTTTTCGCTTTTTTTGTATGGAAATTACGTGATTTAGTAAAAAAATATGTAGTATGTTTTCACTTTATCAGGGCGAGCGAAGCGAGCCCTGCTATATCCCACAACCTGAGCATTTTGTGGTACACTTTACGGAAAAACTATTACGCCTATTGTATATAAACCACAGTTTCGTAACTAAGATCGACACTGAAGTAGCCATCTTTACTTTTGACAATCAAGAAAATATCTAAGACAGTCCTCACGAACATTTTGAATCCTGAAATTCCATTACTTATCTGCATCTAACACCCTTACACCTCAAAGCCTTACAACATAAAAAACATCACCTCGTGCTAACCCAGAGTCTGATGTGGCTCGTCTAAATTTCGCCCCGTGCTCAAAGTGGCTCTTTGTTTGTCGTGGAGAGTGCTCAGCTGTGAGGCTGTGGT
Source organism: Luperina testacea (assembly GCA_927399505.1). NCBI lineage: Eukaryota > Metazoa > Arthropoda > Insecta > Lepidoptera > Noctuidae > Luperina > Luperina testacea. Next base: position 16,091,207 of record OV656770.1, on the reverse strand, counting down.
GTCGTCTGGCCCTATGTCGACAAACAATGGGGATGTATACAGAGGAAGTTTGCGCAACCAGGGATATACGGGCAGTGCTAGTGGAAATTGAAATACCAGTTAAAGCTTCGTTAAGGTTTTAACGCACTAGAGAAATGCGTGCTGCAGTGTAGCTAGTGGAAATAGAAAAGATAAGGTTTTAAACGCATATTCCAAGCCCCTAATATAGAGTTACTTTTGTGATCATCAAGGGTAGCTAACAGTTTTTAGGATTTTTCAGCATATGTTTGGAAATAAACAAATTCTGCAAGCAGTTTCTAAAGACAAATATACCTATATAAATTATTTTAGGTATAATTCATATACGTCTAAGGATAATGACGACCCAGAGGACTAGTGTGATGAAAACTCGCCTTTCAAACCACGAGGCCACAGCTCCGACATAAGCTGTAACGATGTAATAATTAAGTCAGATAATCTATCCATAACTGGGTAATTATGTTCTTGTGGGAAGATTTTTCTACATGCTTCGATTAACTTGAAAATTGGTATAAATGATCTAAGTATCGCATAATCGAAACATACCAAAGATTTTTTTAAAGCCAACCTCTGTTAGGCTAAAAAGGGGGTGTACAATTTGTATGTACAGACGCCATTGGGCTACCCGGAAACTGTAAATTTTTCCCAATCAACCTTGAATCTAATGCTTTAGCGATAAAGTTGAAAATCCATTAAAGAAATTTGACAGATTTTAGTAGCTTCATGTGCTGGCGTCTGTACAAATCTCATTCATTCGATTTAGAAACTTAAAACTTCTGGGTGAATAATAAATATCGTAATCCTTTATTAAAGAGGGTGAAGGGGCGTTGAGGTTCCAACGGTAAAGTCCGAAATCCACACGGACAATTAAATCGCGGGCGAAGAGCCTATGTATAATGGAAATGTAACCAAGGAATGGTTAGTCAAAATTGAACATGCGAATCTAGATGGTTAGTCAAAATTGAACATACGAATCCACATGGCTAGTCAAAATTGAACATGCGAATCCAGGATTACTGGATACATTTTCATTATACATAGGCTCTTCGCCCGCGACTTTGTCCGCGTGGATTATCTCGCTCACCATCTTACAAGTCAGTATGTCACGACTTCCGACAAGCACCTAGCCGGCCGCTACAACAAAGCTACATCATCAGCTAAGACTTGGAAGTGCATTCCCCTAATAACAGTGACGTCATCTCACCACGTCACGTCATAGCTGGCAAGACAAGGGAAGGTTACGATCGATATTAATAATAAATGTTTTAAATAATAATAAATGTTTTATTCAGTATTAAAATTGGTAAACTTTTTACATAAAGTCTTTGAAATTATTTACAAAGGTATGTAATGTTAGATTACAAAGGTATTAATGTTAGATTATAATTCGGAACGCATCATAATTTTAAGAAAACAAATTGAATATGAACGCAGCGATGAGTGAATGAGAGAGTATGTGTGGGAAGATGGCGAGCGAGCTAAAGGGTTAAAACGTTTGTCGTTTTGTAAGAAGTTATTAAAAATATGTTTAAAGAAGTTAACAAGAAGTCAAGTTTATTTCGGTCATCCACATACCCCATACATTAATTACTGAACCACTTCAAAGAAACAACTTCGGAGAATGTAAACTTATTTCCAGCAAGTACAACTGAACGTTGAAGAACTTTAAACCGGTCAATTAAACTATGTAGTTGAGAGTGTAATAAATATTGTAGGCAACGAACCGACCTGCTGTAAAACGCAGACTTATTACCTACTTCTGCAACTTTGTTAAACACTTCATTACTGTGTAAAACTTTTAAGAGCGTTTACGACGTAAGTACAGCATTTCATACAAACTTTCAAGCCCTTGTTTTCCGAAATTAATGAACCGATTTTAATGAAACTTAATACGCATAAGCAGGATACAAAGGTCTAAAAAGTTAATTGAGAAAATTGATTGGGAAAATCTGACAGTTTCGGTTTCGGGTTTGAGAGTTTCGGATGATGTGCTAGCGTCTGTACTTGTACTGAATACATAGTACCAGTTCAAATCTTCAGACTTTATAGCACTAAGACGAAAGAACTTTTCAAGTTCATAATTTAACTTTTAAATTACTATTTCGAAATAAAAACCCAAAGCATTGACACTCGAACAGACTCGTTCTAATGAAATGTCTCAATAGTATTTTCTCAGACAATCCAAAGTTCACTAAAACTTTCATAGAAATACGAAACTGCAAGATACTTTTGCTATTATAACTTCTACCCTCATCTAACTTTCCATTTATAAGTTTCCAAACAATTCATCACAAAGTTATGTTGACTTTAGATCCAAATACTAGTATTATAATATACGGTCGAAACGTAAACAGAGCGTTACTTAATACTCCCACAAGCCTCTCTCTATTTATTGATAGAATCCGAAGCACAATAAATTAGGACCAAAACGTCGTGATCTTTGTACACGGCATTCGTTAAGTAACCAAAAAAATTTCTGAGAAAATACTCAGAAATTTTTTTTGTTTGTTTTTTTTTATGTGTATTTTCTATTTGGAAAAAAAAGAAAAAGGAAAGAAAAAAAAATAAAATATTTGGGACATGCACAGGAATAAAAAAGTAACATTAAATCTAACAAAATAGTGAAAACAACAAAAAAAGGAGTGACACCTTACCGTCAAATTGACTGCTTATTTGCCACCCAAACATTAAAAACTTTATTTTCTAGCTCCCTTCCATAGACGTATACGTCCATAGATATCCATAGACGAAGACGTTTACGTCTATGCTTCCTTCATTATAAAAACCTTAAAAAATATCACTCAGTTCAGTACTTTTGTTTCAGTTCCCTATTTCGTCAAGTATCAAGATAAGTCGGTAGGTACTCTATTCAGCCTTTCATGTTATCGTGTTATGCCGAACATATTTTTGCCCATGACATGAAAACCTTTCCCGTGACATTGCTTAACTTCTACAAATAAACATTCCGTTGCCATGGTAACTGAGTATTAATGTTACTGACAAACACTTGTTTTATCATTTGTTTTCTGTAGGAAAGACCATGAAAAGTCAAATGAAATTGCTCACATTTGGCTCACATTATGAAAACCAACTTCAAGCAATAAAAGTTTAACTGATTATTGACACAGATTTTTGGTTCCAGTTTTCCATATTATTATAACGCACAGCAACCAAACCTAAACCCAAAACGCATTACCATCCTACTCCTATTTTTTCAATAATTTTAAAGTAGTAATCCTAACTAATATTATAAATTCGAAAAGTAACTCTGTCTGTCATTCGGAGGGGCCCTTCAGGGCCGAAGGGCTAAGGAAGGAACACGGGTGGGTTTTAGTCAGTAAGAGTCTGACACTCCCTTCCGCTCCACCCAGAGCGGGAGGGGTAATTTGATGATTTCCCATCCTCAAAAAAAAAAACTGGCTGTCTGTATGTTACCTTTTCACGCCTAAACCACTGAACAGATTTCGATAAAATTTAGCAGAGAGATAGATTGCATCCCGGGGACATAGGATAGTTTTTATCCCGATATTCTCACGGGATCGACACTTATGCGGGTGAAAACGCGGGGCGCTGCTAGTTAACTATAAGTCACGACGTTTCGACGTTGCGTATTTCCATTCTATACAAGACCAGACGGCAAGGGGTAACGTATTACCCAGTAACTGGGTTGTGGAGGTCAGTGGAGGTATAATTCCCGAACTCCAAACGGGTGAAGCTGCGGACAAAAGCTAATCCAAATATGAAGTTCTATTCAAGCTTTCGTAGCAATACTTAGATAGGATTAGATGTAAGTCTAAAGTGTTCAAGACTTCCCAGTATTCAAACTCTCAAGTTAGAACTTAGGAAGGAGGTTCTTCAAACACCGAACAACATCAACTTTTCGAATTAAATTAGGTACTCACAAGAAAAGTGATTTCCGCCACCCTATAAATCTCCACGGACACCTAACAAGTGAAAACCCAGCCTTATCCTAACAAGTAAGTGATAAACTAATCTGACAACAAGAAAAAACATTATAGAGCTTTAACTAAACCTTATTCCGTGCAATAATGTCGGGAAGATACTAAATTGGTCCTGAAGTTACTAAATTGGTCTCGAAGTTACTAAATTGGTACTGAAATTACTAAATTGGTACCTACTGACGTTACTAAATTGGCACTGAAGTTACTAAATTGTTAAAGAAGTTACTAAATTGTTACTGAAGTTACTAAATTGGAACTGAAGTTACTAAATTGGCCCTGAAGTTACTAAATTTTTACTGAAGTTACTAAATTGGTACTGAAGTTAATAAATTGGTACTGAAGTCACTGTTACTGTTAGCTTGCATCATCCCACTGCTAGGTAAAGGCCTCTCCTCATGACTTCCAGCTCTTTCAATCCAGGGCCAAAGTGGACCACTGACCATTTCGCCTCTTTACTTCAATAACGTGATAAGTCTGAGCATTTCAATATTCAAGATAACACATTATTGAAGTAAAGAGGCGATTTGTATTCTCCAGCTCGTACCGCCATCTTCTACGGGGTCTGCCGCGACGCCTTCTAGCTGTGTGATGGCTCCACGTAGGTAGTGGTTATTTTGGCCCAGAGCTCATTGGGCATACGGCAAACGCGGCTGTTTAAATAAAAAAACAGGCGAGTTCGAACTATGAGTACGTATGAGTATGAACGAAGCCATATTAAGACCTTTGATTTCCCATCCTCAAAAAAAAAAAAACTTTACATAAACCTTATTACGTGAAATAATGTCGTGAGGTTACTTAATTGCTACCTAGTAGTCCCCTAGCAAATCAGAGGATTCAGTACATTACTAAGCTTCTCAGATTTACGGGAATGACTTCAGGAATACCTAGTGGATTGGCGAAAATTAAGATAAATGTTAGACTGTTATTGTTCTGAGCCCATTCGAAACATATTGAATCGTTAATTTTAACAGCGTAAAACTACCGTTATTTTTCTCATAGTTACATATTTGTAGAAATAAAGATAGAAAGAACGAAAATACATTTATTGCGGTAAGCATGACGTAAAGAAAAAATAAACACAAAAAACCAGTGAAGAGCGAGTCGGACTCGCGCACCGAGGATTCCGTACTGTTAGTACGGGCCTTAGAAAAGCCTTTAAAAAAAAAACGATTATTTGAATAATGATTAATTATATTTAGTGAAAGGCACAATTACATGGATTAAATGGAAACTTGGTCAATATTCTGATTTGCGACCTATCTGGTAGGAGTCTGAACCCGAACTGACGCTATGGCCTAACTAATCTACTGAGTCTAGAAAGGAAATGATGATGGGGTGCTGACTAGACACTTAAGGGTGTATTCTAGGGATGTAACAGTACCATGACATGGGGTAGAGAGAGTTACTTTTGAATTAATAATATTAGTATGGATAGACATACACAGAAGTGATAAGAATTATATATAAAACTTTTTTCTCAACTTCAACCACGGTTCCGTTCTTTGATAAAATTAGAAATACATAAATTAAACGCCTTTCGCAGTCCACGCTATCTTAATTCAACCCCCCGCTATAAAAACTTTGCGCATTCCACGTGAAAAAATACGGGAGGGCATCCTCAACCCGGAACGTAAACCGAAAACTTCAACCAATACCAAGTAATTATGCAAAGTAAGATAAACAATAAATTACCATACAAAAGGCTTACGCAGTCACCAATACATTTTAACAGTAACACTTAATTAAAGCTTGGTTTCGACACAAAATAGGTTGGTACAGAAGGTCAGCTCTATTCAACGAACGAAAAAGCACGCACACTAAAACCCTTTATAAACGGTACGGTGGATACGACAGAGATTAAAACAGAAGGAGAACTAGCAGGGGATCCAAGGGGGCTTCAGTAGGACTGGAATAAATCGGTTTCTTTACGGTACGGTTTATAAACCGCAGCGCGCAGAGTTTACTCAAAACCGTTTCACACGAATATCAAATTTTATGTCATTGCATCTCGCAGATCAACCAGCTGATATAAAGTCTAAGGAACACGAATTAGATCTCACGTACAGCAAATACATTCGTTTAAGATAGAAATAGAAAATATTTATTGTCCAGGTAATACAGTAAGCAGGTGGTTAACAGTAAGTTAAGACGACATGAGTAGCTTAAAATATTACCTACAACTAGGTTACAATATAGCATTAAGTCTTTATATTAATTGTTCAGAGTCATCATAACCAGTGTTATGCAAAATTTCCTTTACAATTTTTTGCAGCCGAATGAAGTAGTATTTTTAATTTCGCATAGTTTGCAGACTTTATTGTACGTATTAATGAGAGAGTAGACCGGGGAGCGTCTAGCTAGCAAAGAGGTATTAGTATTCTGTAATTTCTTTTGCTTATGATAGATGCGTAGTCGGGTCTCCTTTTAATATTTATGTGCGTTTTTGTGCAGTCAGAAAGAATGAAAAGCTGGCGGACTCTGAGGACTCTCAAGTCCTCGAGATAGTTTGAATACCGTGCGACGTCTACGTATTTCTGAGCTGTGAACCTGTTGTATGGAACTGGCCTTCTGTTACTGTTCTGTGGTTGCTAGCCAGGCTTTGGCACCCTGACAGCGGTGGCTCAGGTTAGCTTTGATGTCAATATAGCCTAATATAGCGTGATCTTATTTAGATATCGATACCGCCTTACGTCTGCGGAGTTTGGCTAGTTAATTTAATTTGACTCTAAATAATTAGGTATTTCTCTCACTGTGACAAGAAAATGCTTGTGGTTGTAGCAAGATTTCGTTTGCGAGCGTTGCTTTTGTCAAACAAAATGGCTGAATTTGTGAGTGAAAAGTTAATTAGAAATACGTGCCTAATTTAACACTTGATCTCTGCTGAATTATGTAGACACAATTAGTGCCTTTGGATTGTTGTTTTGGAGTAAATAATAATAATTTAGAATACAAGATGACAGTCTCAAATGATATGACAAAACTAGATAATATATGAACCGGGTTGACTTTAATAGTCCGTTTGAAAAATACTTATTTTGATGATTCGGTTCTAACTCAAAATTAATTTTTGTTTATTTATTTTATTTTATAATTTATGTACACACAGTAAAATTGTTGTAAATTGTATTGTTGTTGTTGTAAATTGTTGTTGTTGTTGTGTTGTTGTATTGTAATTGTTTGTTATTTACATAGAAATCATATTTCCAGTTTGTCAAACGACAATATTTGTGTTTCAGTTTCATTAAATTAGCTCAATTCCATTAATAGCTTTTGCTCGCGGCTTGGCTCGTATGAAGGTCGGAAATTATCCCACAGGAACCTACCACTGGAATAAAAGGTATCCTATGTCCTAAGCCAGGGGGCCTAAAAAGGCCACTTTGGTACAATCATAAAAGGATATCATTATGAATCAAAATATGGCGAAGACAGTCCGTGTTTTTCTTTTTTTCGTTGCACTACGTAGGTATAATCAAAGAGATTGGGATTGGATTGATTGGTATTTTAGCACAGACAAAAAAAATAACTGAGAAATCCTTCACCAATGGGATTTGATACGATTAACTTAACAGTTAATTGTCCATTATGATTCATAATGTTATCCTTTTATGATTCTGCCAAGGTGGTCTTAGGCCCCCAGGTCTATCTGTATGCCGAATTTTATCTAAATCCGTTCAGCTATGTTTGCGTGGTTGAGTAAAAAACATACAAACTTTTCACATTTATAATACTAGAGTGGAGTTTCTTGCCCATTCTTCACCATACGAAAACTACCTTTTGGAATGGGCGACTAGAATCAATTCAATTTTACTGTAAGTTTTGACGTTCAAAAGTGCCTTTAATGTGCCTATTTGAAATAAATGATTTGACTTTGACTTTGACTAGTAGGATAATTATAAGGTTGGTTTATCTTACCCTATTACCAACTCATGCAGTATTACCAGCTATGATTTATCAAAAATACAAACATTTTGGAATTTGCCAGTATGAAACATGATTGTGTATATGTTGGCTTTGGTCCGCGGTTGTAAAATATTTACTATCTCGAATGCTTTATTGTAGTTTGCAGTATGCAAATGAAGGGCTTTGCTTGTTGAAGGTCAAAAGCTGAATTGTTACTGCAGCATGCAATGGTTTGTATTTTATCGAACTTCTAATAATTCCCGTTTTGATTTACTAAAAATGCAGTGGTGGCTCAGTGGTAATGGCAACAGATTTGTTAAAGTTGTATATATAGATTTGTTAAAGTTGTATATATAATATGCTATTACAACTTTAACAAAACTGAATTAATATCCTGTCCATAAATGGCACTTATAAGGAGTTGAAATTAGTACATTAACTCAGCAGTAAGTGGGCAAGGCAAGTGGTAAATTCGCGGTACACGAACAAACCTCTCTTTTCTTTTTGGTATGATCACCGTGAGTCACATTAATACTCCTCAGAAATCGCTCCCGCTCCACTTACAATGCGACTTGCGACTCATTGTCTCATAAACAAGAGCGCACACAGAAAGTTGAGCGGTTTAATTCGACATGGTTCCACAATAGCTTTGTATGGAACATACATATTCAGTATACCCACCAGTAAATTTTGCAGCACAGTTTAATAAGAGAGAGGAAAAGTTAATTAACATGATCGATCGACTTGTGCGGCTGTATTTAGCCATCGACACCTCATTCCCTATAGACACATATCTTACATACACTCACGCCTTCTTGCCATGGGAGTAGTAAGAAACTACAGAACCACCTACGATCTTCATATCGTCGCCTTAGATATAATAATAACAAATATAGAACCAACAGAATAATAACAAATATAGAACCAACAGATAGTTGCAAGCCTTACTTTCAGAAACACAAGATTCTCACCTTAGTTGGTATTTGTATCTTAGAATTATGTAAACTAGTCCGTAAATATCCAGATTCTTACAGCACACGGGGAGACTTACAAATAAATTATTCGTTGCGACATCAAAATAGACTAAATTTGCCCCCCTCCCGCCTTAAGCTACATTCATCTAGTCCATATTCAATGTCAATAAAAATATATTATATAATAAATTACCAGAAGACATAAAACAACAAAATAAAACCAGTTTATTTTTAAATAAACTAAAGTAATTCTTAATTAAAAAAGTTATTACACAGTACAAGAATATCTAACGGATAAATTCAATAACAATAATACATAAAAGATTTAAAAAAAAAAATACATATTATACTATAATACTTAATATTTATACATATTACATTAATAATAATGAACAATTTTTAAGCAGGTAAAGAAATAAGCAATATTAAATATAATTAAATAAACTATTAACTATATTACTAATAAATGTTAATATATGAATATTTAATAGACAAATCCATAGAACAGACATAATAATATAAATTAGTAATAGAATTTTTAGATTAGATTAAATTAATAAAATGTTACCTTAAATTGTACTTAGAATAAGTTAGTTTTCATGTATAAATAAGTCCTCTTCCTTAAATTTTTATGTTTTGCTGTGCCCGACAGGGTCCACGATTGTTACAACAAATGTTTTCTACCACCTAAACATATACATTGTGGAATGCAATAAATGATTGAGTATTGAGTATTAGAGTGAAAACCTCGGGAATGCAATACCTCGTAAGTAGCATTTTATGCATTTCGGACAATCTTATAGTATCGAACAGCTGTGGGTATAAAAGCGGATTAAATAAAATTAATAAGAATACAAAACCTCCTTTTTTGAAGTCGGTTAAAAAGACATAAAAGGTGGTTCTGTAACGTATTCTTATTAATTAATATGGAAATTTAACCCGTTTTTTTATCCAGAACTCTTCGATACTATAAGATTGTCCGAAATGCAAAAAATGCTACGTACGAGGAATTGCATTTCCGAGGTTTTCACTCTAAGGCGACGATATCCTCTTTTTTTTATTTGAAATGGGTTTGTTCTTGACTCTAGTCTAGTTTAGAGGTGACAGAGACAAAGTCTACGATGGAGTGAGCTTACCCAGAAGAAGCCAGTTTTTGCTCCGTTATCTTCAAGGTACATGTATTGGCATAGCTCCTATTGCCATAGATTTCACGCCAAATGTATTTGCCAAGGTATAAAACCAGCCATTATGTAACCACATTCTACATTCACAAAACACTAGAGCTTCAGATATCCATTGCACAAAGTGCTCCCCCAGGCAGAGGCATCAGCACTCAGTAGTCGGTAATATATACACATTGTTTCATTTCGCGACGTATTCATGCAGAAAACTGTAGTTTTGCCAAACATTTTATTTGGAACATACTGCAGTGAATTGCGCACTGTCACGCGATCCAGTAAATAACGCCGCGCTGTGGGAAAATATTATGGGGATAAATAAAATTATTTTCGTCGCATTTGTGGATAGGTACTTTAGTAAATAGAAATACATATATGTATAACGTAATGTATCCAACCTTATTTATTTTAGGTATGGTAGGATGGAGGGATCTTGCACTATCCTCATATATATTGAAGTTACTGAGGGAAGGGGCATAATGCAGTTATTTTAGGGCTGGTGAGACAGGTACGTGTGGCGACGACGGCAGCCGCCACTGCTAGTAGAACCACGCGCTCGGACCAACCTCTTATGGGAGGCGCCCCTGACGCGTGGGTACATGCTTGCATTGCTGCAGCATTCATTTCACAAGACCAATGGTCTTCACATAATCTGACAAAGATTAAGTCTGGACTTTAAAGAGACTGTGACCTCCGAGTTTGTTACGACCTTTCTTCTCAAAGTAGTCAGATTGGAAAAGCCGACCGACCTCATCTAGCTTATTTTTTTGTAATATGACGTGTAAAAGTGATTCCAATATCCTATTTACAGAATAAACATTTAATTTAATTTACCACGTGAAAATAACCCCCAATGTTTTCAGAGTTTTATTGAAAGCAGGTATTCAGCGGTCAATTAACAGCATTTAAATATTAGCTTTCCGCTCAATAGCAGAATTAAATGTTAATTGGTTTCAATTCAATTGAAGTGTAACGAAACGAACGTTTTAATTACATTTTATGGTTCCAATTGGTCTCGTTGCTAGGAAAACAAATAATTGATCATTGCTTTTACTGTGTGATGATTTAATTTACTGTTTTATTTTCGGAACTGTGCAATTAAATAATAACATCGTCCGTTCTCAATGCTATAAAAAAATATTCTTACTGCCTTTACAACAGCAATTTCAAGTAGCTTTTAATCAGTATTTTGAAGACATTCAAAGTTTATTTTAAGCTTAAGGAATTAGCAGACAGACTGTCGTAACTCCTGTGAGAGAATTCTTCTTTAACAGTTAAAGTTTTTAACAAAGTTCTACTAGGACAAATTTCTTAGAAATTCGCTCTGCCTCCACGAAGTTAGGCTCTTTTTATCTTGAAGAGTTTCCGACACTTTCAGACTTCTAATTTCACAAGCTGCCAAGAAATCTCACAAGTCACTATTTAAACATTCTACACAGGTTTGAACCCTTAAATTCTCAAATCTCTAAAATACAGAGTATCTAGTTGCCTCAAGATACCACGAAACCCAGAAACCACGGACATTTGTGTAAGCAATAGGAAGCCTAACACTTCACCCCGTAACGACTTCAGGGACCAACTAAATAGGGTTTGAGGGGTGAAATAGAGTTGTAGAGATTGTTGGGGGTTAAAATTAACGCCTTCCGCGATGAGGGAGGGTTTATCTCAACCGCTTTATTTCGTGGCCTTGGAAACAAGAAGCGGCGCGTTTCCTTTAATCGTTTTATTACCTAGCCAATTTTTTCGGAAAAAAATGTGAGTTGTTTAATAAGTGATGGAACGAGAAGGGTTTTTTAAAAGAAAAAGAGGGTTAAAGAATTTATGAGGAAATGTACAGATTATTATGAAACGCACGAATAAAGTCACAACAGTGAAGGAAAAGATAAAATTTTATTGAGTTCACTGTTTAAGGGGCTTACAGGACCTAAACACAAAAAATCGCAAGTTTTAGAAACAATAAAAGTATATGATTGACTACAGTAAACAAAGTCAGACAAATATTATGATATTCATCACGATATATGCTAGGTAGATAGTGTGTTGAAAACATAATACAACTAAGTTGATACGATAGAAAAAAAACATAAAAATACCTCTAAAAACTTTCTTTTTACAATAAAAACCATACTAATATACATACAATAATTCTGATTTTTTGTCAGGTTATTCTACAAGCAACATACTAAAGTACTGGTGTTTTAAATTAAGATTTTTTGTAAATAGATAATTTGCTTCATATTTTGGAATGAATTACCAGACCAGCGTTGTGTCATCGCGCTTCTCTTTCTTTTCTATGCAGTCCGACAAAGACCGCGCAGGACATGTAGTCGCCTTAAACTTTGAATCCTGCGATAGTACACAATACACAAAGTTGGCCACGCGGTGTTCTGTAACTTCTGCCTACTCTCATGGGAAGAAGACATAACCTTAAAGTCTATTCAAACTTGTTTTAAATTGTTATTATTTCAAGTTAAACAAATATCAATTTTATTTTAATGGTAATTAAGTTGATTTCAGAGTGACTAGGACCGTTGAAAAAGTTACTGCTATTTGTTTACATTTTTGGCAATTAAATCGTGAATACAGATTATATTATTTGGCTTTACGCTTACTACCATTTTTCATACCGAATATCATATCAAGTGTAAATAGTACTCTTAGCTCGACCTACACAAGCTTTTCAGCAGATTTTCACAGCTTAAAACGCCCAATAAAACTCGTCGAAATATGCTAATTAATAGTAACAACTTTATACCAACCTATTTCAGTGTGTTTGAGCCCCAAATTAAATTAGTATGGGTGAACAACTCTGGGCAGTTTTAACCGCTGATGTAAATTAGTCCGTAAAGGGATTAGTTTGCCACAGAGGGTTGTTATAAATCGGTTTCAATTTCGAGTTGTTTAACGTTTAGAAAACTTGTGTCCTGTTAACATGTTATCATTGCGGCTATGTAACCCAAACGGATAGATTGAGGTGTACTGTGTGTGTGTATCTGTGTAAGGTGTGTGTATTCCAGCCGCCGCGGGAGACGCTCCGGGCGTCGGGAGCCGCGCGACGACTCCCGGCCACCGTAGGCGCGGGCCTGCGGGCGGAGAATAATGGGTAGCTCACCGTCCGATCAGGACCAGGCCCGTGCCGGACGGCGCGTGCGTGTTCCACGCGCGCCTCAAAGAGATGTCAGCATCAACTGAAGGGGCCCGCCAGGGCCGAAGCCTGCCGGGTCAGCGGGATTGTCCGAAAGGATTACCCCTGGCCCGGAACATAAAGGGCTAAGGAAGGAACACGGGTGGGTTTTTAGTCAGTAAGAGTCTGACACTCCCTTCCGCTCCACCCAGAGTGGGAGGTGTCATTTGATGATTTCCCATCCAGAAAAAAAAAAGGTGTGTGTATTTATATCTCCGACGTCATCACGTCAATGATACGCTGTTGCTAAAAACCAGCGCTGGGGCTCTGTCTCGCCAAATATGCGTCACATCTACGCAAAAAGGCCATCGCTCAGCGTAGCATTACGCTAAATACATAAAGTGTACTGCGTTGTGAGAAAATTGCAAAACAAGTGTGCCTACGAAGCGTAAACCTTTGCCCAGCAGTGAGGAAGTGCATGTATTTTTTTTTAAGCTTTGCATTAAGGCTTCTTCCGCGATATCCACCCGCGATAAAATCGCGCGCGACACAATGGCACCGCAAGTCGCGCAACGAGCGGTGGCTTTTATGTCGCGCGCGATTCGCGTCGCGCTTATTTGTAGGAGCCTAAACACGCAGTTATTGGACACATAAGGAGAAAATGTCAGAACCCCGCAAAGTTCAAATTCTTATAGGTATTTTTTGTAATGTCAGGTCAGTATCAGGTTGTATATTGATCTAAATACGAATCGCAGCCCGTAACTAATATTTATCCGTTATAATTCTATATATTTATCTATCTCTCTAAGTTCACGCTACCCTTTTAAATGATTATTTCATGAAATTATGACATTTCAGGTCAGCAATATTCTAACTCAAGGAGTTGTATTGCTGATTCTTTATTATTATAATTCTGTAAAGTCATATTCGATGCGTTCGCCAATCATAATATAATCAACATACAATCTGAAACTGACCCGCAAATTGCAAAAAACCGTAAGAAAATTTGAATTTCTAAATTGGCTACCATAGCGCATCCCTCTTAACATTAACTTTTCCTTTCAATAAACATCTCACATTATATATCCACATCTCAACTAAATATCAGAAGGCCGATTCTCGTAATTTAAAACGATCAAAATCTATTATAGTCACAGTTCATCTCGGCGACAAACTAATGTCAAAAACTTGTCAAAATGTAGGGAAATAGGTATTTTCGGCTGCCCCAAAACCTAATAAGGACTTAAAATTAAATTTTACAGGAGAGCGCATAAACGTAATATTGGTCAGCCTATAGAAAGTATTTATGTTAAGTGAAAAAATGCTAATGGTTGTAAAAGAGGGTTTGAATTGGTTAAAGTGACTTACTAGGTTTTAAAATGGTCACTAGGGAGTGAAAGGTGCACTTACTAGGTATCGATGCTTAAATATATCTCCTTTTATGTAAGTTTAAAACGCTGGTGTTTTTGTATTTGGTAGAGACCTTCTAGGTTAGCAAGATTATGCTATAAAACGATTTTTGTAAAAAGTGTCCCTTACTAGGTTTTGAAATGGGGCAGCCGTTTTTGACAGATTGAGACAGATCAGAATGTGAACGTTCTTAACATTACGAGAATTGCCCTTCTGTATGCAAGTTTCACTTTACTGCTAATCAACACTAACAGAAAACTCAAATTAAAACATTCTAACATTTTCTCACCATCTCGTACTTCATTAACGAACAAGCTTTTATAATTAACACGAGAATTTGATTATTAAAGTTGGCTTATTAGTCGATTCGCACGAATTTACTCGCCCGAATCGGGCGAATTGACAATTTTAAATAGTATTGTTTTTTTCTATAGGCGACTCGCACAAAGTTAATTTATTTGTGGGCGAGTCGACAACTCCAGAAATATGGATTAGGCAATTTGGCACATTTTGAATTTTGTGCAATGAAGTTAAGAAAAAAAAGCGGCCAAGTGCGAGTCAGACTCGCCCATGAAGGGTTCCGTAGCAGCAAACTACTTACTAGATCTCGTTCAAACCAATTTTCGGTGGAAGTTTGCATGGTAATGTTCATCGTATTTTTTTTTTTAGTTTTATCTTTCTCTTATTTTAGAAGTTACGGGGGAGGCGGACACATTTTACCACTTTGGAAGTGTCTCTCGCGCAAACTATTCAGTTTATAACAAAAATGATATTAGAAACCTCAATATCATTTTTTAAAGGCCTATCCATAGATACGTATGTACGTACGTACGGGTTTGATGAAAAAAAAATTTTGAGTTTCAGTTCTAAGTATGGGGAACCCCCAACAGTATAGTTCTTATAGTTTCGAAAAAAAGTGGCTGTGACATACGGACGGACAGACAGACAGACATAACGAATCCATAAGGGTTCCGTTTTTTGCCATTTAGCTACGGAACCCTAAAAAGTACACGTTTTAATATTTAACTCATATAACTTCTGTGCGCTAGTATTCTTTTTTCTATACATACTTTATTGCATAACATTAATAACCTGCCAAACTTCGTGCAAATCACCTATAGAAAAAATTGTATTTAAAAGTGACGATTCATTCGAGTAAATTCGTGCGAATCGACTTATAAGCCTTAAAGTTGAGTCGTTTGTAATTCGCGGTTCTTGATTAAAACTGATTAAGATGCTACTTCAAATTTGTTACAGTAATATTAAATTAATTACTGGTTAACTTCGGTTATTACAGAAAAGGGGAGCCGACACGGTGCATTAATTTATTGTGTCTGTTGGAGAGCCTGACTTTGTAACTTTAGCGAAATAAATGAGAGTTGGTGAATTAATCCAACCATAAAATCCATACTAACTAATATTTTATAAATTCGAAAGTAAAAACTTAAACTTTTTCTCTGTCAGTCTGTCTGTATGTTACCTTTTCACGCCTAAGCCACTGAACGGATTTCGATGAAATTTGACAGATAGATAGATTGCATCCCGGGGAAGGACATAGGATAGCTTTTATCCCAATATTCCCACGGGATCGAAACTTATGCGGGTGAAACCGCGGAGCGCTGATAGTTAATTTGTATTTACTTAATGTTTTTAAAGCATGTATCACTAGTAGGGAATGCAATCTCGTCTCGCCGAGATCCCGATCTCGCGAGATCCCGGCCATATTTTACGAGATTGTATCTCGTCAAATTTCGTACGAGATCTCGCGAGATAACGAGATCGACAAATGTAGCGTGACGACGTGTATTTCATAGCGCGGCTGCGCGCGAACTGAATCCTGGCCGCCATTTGGCATGCAAAATCAGAAGTCGTCTGTCAGATGATACTCTCGACATGATGTGTTTTTTGAGAAGCCATTTTCAGACAAACTAACTTGCCTGTCCGTACCTTGATAACTTCATCTGACTTCTACTTTAAACTTCTTTTATTTGATTAATACGATCTCACAACATTTATTTAAGAACTTGTGAAGTTAAGTTTTTGTTTTGTTGTATTTATTTACCATAAGTAATGTTCCTATTACTCTTAATTATTGAAACTAGAGTAATAATTTACAAAAGACTAAATATAGATAATTATTGTTTTGTTACCAATATTGTAAGAATTTGAACTGATCAGCTACAGTAGGTATAATAATTATAGACATAAACAAATGTTATTAGAGTTAGAGACAAAATAATAAGTACTCTGTTGATTTTTTAAATAAAACTTACATTTTTTTATAACTAAGCAACGCAGTTTCTATTTAATTACATATCATGTCAATTACTAGTTCTTAAAACAAGCATTTGCATATGTTTTAATTGCGATTCTCCCAATCTCGCGAGATCCCGTAATTTGCGAGATCTCGCGAGACTGGGTTTTGAGTCTCGCGAGATCTCGCTAGGCGGAAATCTCGTACGAGATTGCATTCCCTAATCACTAGTTTGTAGGGAACAGCTGACATTGGCTGAAGTTTGGTCTGATAGTGAAAATTGTTAATATTTATGAATAACACGACCTATAAAAGCTTGTCTGGGTATTTTGATTTGAGCTTATCTAACAACTTAACCTGTTGAAACTATTGTTGCGCGCCACAATTAATGCCTGGTACATGGTGACATTAGTTACCACTAGCGCCATCTAGTATCGAGTAGCAGAACTAGTAGAATTAAGATCCTTCTAGAAATTGCGATGCTAGAACTTTCTAGAACTATCAACATTTGGTCAGTCGGGGCCGGTATGTATTCGAACATTCTAGATGTTTCTACAGTTGAAGGTTCTAACACTATCTAAGATATAAGGCCGCTATGGGCCTCGAGCCGGGTCAGAGTTGGATATGTGATACAAGTGAATACATCGAAGGCGATCTTCAAGTGCGACTTAAGAGTTATGAGTAGTGCCATTGTGTTTTTAATTAGTGTGTTTGAGTTGTAATTAGTGTTGATGTTTAATTAAAGCGTCATTTTTTGTAATTTAAATCGGCAGTTTTTATTGTCACGAACCCCAAGCCCCCCATGCAATAAGTCAATCTGCCTAGCCTTCTCACAATTATATTGGGGTCAGCTTCCAGTCTAAGCGGGTGCAGCTGAATACCAGTATTTATTAAAAACAAAACTAAATAATGTAATTATTGGATGAATATTATCAACGCATAATATTTTTACATTGTTAATTAAAAACCGACGCCGTTCCGTAGAGCTGGTTTCATGTAAAATACTCTTTGAAACATCGATCCAACTATTATCACTTTACCGGTAACAACTCTATTATCAATTTATCAGCAATATCAAGCAATATATTTAATTAACACTGCAGCGGGAGTACAAAAGCGTGCATCAAACACAATTGAACATTATAATTACTGAACTACCCGCATTCATAGCAGAACAATAGTCGCGTTCAAAGCAAATGTGGTATTGTTAGTCTATTAGACTTGTTCTGAATATGTGCTTGTGGTAGGTCTGGTTAAAGGCTCCTTCAAACAGGCGCGACACGACACGCGACACAAAGGCACCGCAAGTCGCGCAATGAGCGCGAGCGGTGCCTTTGTGTCGCGCGCGATTATATCGCGTGTCACGCCTGTTTGTAGGAGCCTTAAAATTAGGTTTAATTGGAACGGGGCCGGCAATTAAATTATAATGACAAAATGGAATACTTAGAATTGTAAAGGCTATTGGGAAAAAAATTAACTCTTTGTTAATCGAACTGTCACTTGTTTTTTTATTTTGTTACATATATCTTATAATCTGCATTCGCGATTTATTTGCCAAACATGTAAACAAATATGAGTTTATGGAAAAAATAACTTTTCACACCACTTGCTCGAAAATGTCAAATTATATGTCAAGCAACCTTAACCTAAAGTGAGTCATTAGTGGCCGGGGGCACAGCCGGTCAATAATGTTGTACTAGATTTCATTATGACCCGCTGGTCAATAATGTGATTTGAATTTGGAATGTCACATGTTCAGCTAAATTGGCAGTATAGTACTAACAAACACCCTTTGGTGCCAGAAAGAGGAAAGCTATTCTCGATACCCTTATTATGCGTGGATGATATTCTCGATTTCCTACAAAATCATAACGACTGCTTCTTCATAATCGTTGCCATGTTTTCGAAGACATAATATTGTAAGAATAATTAGATAACTACGAACCATTTTTTAAAAGGAATGGAAGTGCATATAACTAACTAGTTCTAAATATGTTATTCTTACTGTTTGTTTATTTAATAAATACTTTGTTTTTCGTACTATGGCTATTATTTTCTCACAGTAGGTGTAAAAAGTAGAGTATCCTCCTCTGGGCTAAAGGTGTCTTTGTCTTGGGCTAGCTTGAATCCCTCGCTGCATTCAGGATTCTTGTATTAACTCCCTCGCTTCGCTCGTGAGTTAAACTCTTAATTCCCTCGCTGCGCTCGGGAGTTAAATCCCGAATCCTTCATTGCGCTCGAGATTCAATATGACGCCCGTGACATAAGACACAACTTTAGCCCCTCGGTGCATAATCTACTATTAAACCTACACAGCTACAAATTCAAGCATTTTTATATTTTTTTCAATCAATCTGAAATCAACTTAATAACCATTAAAATAAAGTTGATATTTGTTTAACATAAGTTTGAATAGACTTTACATACATAAAGTCACACTTTTTCCCTTAGAGATAGGTAGAAAATCCAGAACTAGATTTTCCTTTTGCTTCATTTACGTTCATACATCAGCGGGGTAATTGCGTAACGCACTAACAATAGGAATGGCTTTCATTTTGACAGTTCAACAACATTCATTGCGTTATTTACATCGTTGAGCAGACAAATGTTTAGTACATATAAGGCAATGGATTAGCAATATCAACACTTATTATCCAGATTGTGATGATAGTGTGTTACGCAATTGGTGCTGGTTTGCTTGCCACAATTCATCATCATCATCATCAGCCTATAATGTTCCCACTGCTGGGACACCGGCCTCCTCTCAGTGAGAGGGAGTGGGCCGTAATCCACCACGCGGGCCCAGTGCGGGTTGGTAGATGTCACATGTCTTTGAATTTTTGGTTCTAGGACATGCCGGTTTCCTCACGATGTTTTCCTTCACCGTTTTGTGAGCAGAGGTGATGAAATAATTTACACAAAGTAAAGCGCCTGTCTGGGTTCGAACCTACGACCTGCAACTCGTAAGTCGCGGCCGTTACCACTTGGCCACCACTGCTCACACTGCTTGCCACAAGATCAGCTATAATTTTTTTGTTTAAACTTTGCCAAAGAAAGGCCAGTTAAGGTTGCTTTTGTTAACAAAAACCAAATAAAATCGAAGAAACACTACCAACCCCGCCCTGGACCCGCGTGGTAGACTACGGCCAATTCCCTCTCACAGAGAGGAGGCCTGTGTGTCAGCAGAACATTATATGCTGATTATGTTCTTTGCAACCGTTAAAATTTTGGGCTATTTTGCATACACACCAAGAGTCTACTGAATAATCTCTGACAATAGTACGGATTTGGTAGTGGCGACAAAGTGAACGCATTGAACAGTCCACACGTTCTGTATTTATGGACAGTGTACATGCTGTGATTTGTGGCATGTAGTATTGTGCCAAATGCAGTTCTGTAGGAATTTTGTAGTTACAATACAACAGAATTTTTGTACTTAATAGGCAAACAATTGAATGCTTTATTGTATGCTTAATTATTTGAATATCGCACCTACGGTGCAAAAACATCACTTATGCAAATGATGTAATTTTTTAGGAGAGGCGTTTGAAAATTCGATTGAAAATTCGACATTCTATTATAATGTATAGTTCTTCTTGCCTAAACAATAACGTCACAACTGCCCTCTCGCGGAAACTATACACACTACACAAATGACAATAACTCACCAGGTAAAGGGGAACATTAGCTACTTTTTCTCATACTCAGATCAATTTTGACAAAAATTGTTTTTGCACCGTAGGTGCAATATATTATGTTATTCAAATAATTAAAAAGCATTCAATTGTTGTATAGGAGTTAGGAAGCAATTGCTAAATATTTTTTTAGGAATTACTTCATTTACAATACATTATTATTAGGTATGTTACGGGTTTTCTCGACAAAGCCGGAAGTGACGTAAAAAGCCATATGACTGAACATTTATTCTTAATAAACCCTGCTACAATTATCACTAAGTACTAATAGTAATTCTGTGGCTAAGGTAAGACTTAAGTTAGTGCGATTTTTGCTTGAATAAAGCACAAATTATTTTGGTTTATATGATTTGGGCTTAAAAAGGGATGTAAACAATGCAGTAATGTGGATAATGACGTCACATCATGGCCGCGACACTGTAGTATAATAGAAAATTGTTGGAGTTTAAACAAATTTTTAGGCAACACGCAGCAGCCAAAGACTTTTCATACTTTTCTTAGATTTATATATCTGTCTCGTATTAATCACACTAATATTATAAAGGCGAAAGTTTGTGAGTGTGTGTGTGTGTGTGTATTTATATGTTTGTTACCTCTTCACGCTCAAACGGCTCGACCAATTTTGATAAAATTTGACACCTTGGATTAACATATAGGTTACTTTTTATCCCGATATTCCCACGGGATCGACATTCACGCGAGTAAAATCGCGGGGCGCTGCTAGTTAGGTAAATAAAAATACCTGCGTATTTCCCTATTGTGTTCTATGGAAACAGAAAGCTAAAATAAAAGGCGTAAAATTATAAAAGAGGCAAGGAATCAATATAAACCTTTTTACAACTAGGTCTGCTAAAATCACTATTGTTTACTGAAAAATCTCAAGTTGAAAGAAAAATATTCACCTCTTTATCAATTACTAAGTAATTCACAAAGACTACTAAAGTTTTTCAAATAATTCTGCGCCTACTTGAAATTCTTCCATAAATAAACACAAAACCACACGTGAAATACCCTCAACAATTCTTATTTAAGATTCCCCGCATACTTGAGCCACGTAAAGGAAAATGGATGTATTTTCTCAGGAATTTTCACCTCCTCGCTGTAAAATATGCAAATGAAATGCACTACGGTGTGTTCTCTAAAAATTCTAGTATTTCAAATGGAAAACTTCGTGTTTAAATGAAAAGACTACAAACGCTTTGCAGAGGAATGAATTTCCGGACGACAAAATTACGGAATGACAAGGGATCCTGTTAGCAGCTAGGGTTGATACATAACTATGTATATTTAGGTCTTAATTATTTAAAGGAACATTACTACTTTCGAAGCTATTTAACAAATCGCTGGTACTTGTAAAAGTAGGTGACCACTCTAGTGGATTACTGCCAATCAACTTTGGAATTCCTCAAGGTAGTACTCTCGGTCCGACTCTTTTCGCCTTCTGTATAAGGAGAGATAAAGTGATGCTTAAGAAGCTCTTTAAGTTCCCGACAGATCTGCTATACAATGAAATTCCGGTACTTCGAGTACGCCCACTATATATTACTTACTCGCAGATTCATGTAACCTACAATAAAATAATCAAGCTCTGTGGTGTTAAAGGTTGTAACACCCACTTTTAAAGGAATGATCAAAAGTTTGCTTCTCTCCCTGTCATACAACGATACTGAGGAAATGTGAGTAAACACCAAAATCTACAAGTAATTCATTCATATATAGTCATTCGGTTCCGTCACACAAAAACCTAAAACTCATTTATTTAAAAAATATTTAATTTGGCCCAATTTATTTATATTTTATCTTCTTAATTCACTACCCTTAATTAATATAAAAACAACGTTTACTTGGCAAATTTATGTAAATTGGATTGAGAACAAAACATAGGACTAAAACATATCTGATGAAATGTTGAGTACACCTTTGTTAAACACTTCGAGGAAAAATGAAATGAAAATGAAACAGTGTTTATTCAAAGAAATAATATTCCTCTGCTAAACTTCAAAGCACTTTGTTGAAAGACGTAGCTCCTTTTTTTTGTACATAAACTTTTTTTTTATAATGACACCTTTTCTCGTAAGTTAATAAAACTATTCCTTCATTTCTTAAATTTAAAAAGCAAACACATTTTTTTTTTAAATCTGATGTTATGATTTTTTAGAACACATCATACGTAACTCCCTAAGTACTATAATAGATGTATACTATAAATAATTATTACAGATATAAAATGTAGAAATTTTACAAGAGGTGACACAATGGGCGGTCTTATCGCTAAAAGCGATCTTTTAAAGACAACCTTTGTTATAAAGCATTGAAACCTTACATTTTATATAGTAAAAGCAATAAAAACAATACTTCGAAATAGATTTCGGCTACTTTATGTGGAAATAAAGAAAATGTTCCGCGAAAACTTCGTGTAAGGGATTGCATTTCAACCACAAAGCATGAAAAGGTCAGACAAAATGGAATAGGAGATCCGAGCCTGGCACCTCGCCAAACAAACGTATGTAAACGTATCTAGCCAAGAGAAAATATTTTAACATTTAATTTTAACGGAAAGGCTCCACTATTTTGAGAAACATGTTGCGACAAACGCAGACAAAATAGGACCAATTGTAAAATAAATAATAATAATAATTTATTTATTTCAGACATAATTCTAGTCCATAGATTCAAACATACAGAAAAAAAATAAAGAAAAAAAATAATAATAAAATAAATATAATATAATAAAATACAATATAAATGTGTGTAAATATTGAAGAAATTTCAACAACAAAAAAAATATACCTTTGTTTAGCGTTGTGCGGAACCTAGGATTGAGTATGATGTCTCATACGGAGTAACGGAACTTACGGACCATGGAGCGACAGTGATCGTTTAGACGTGGTCGCGACACATACTGGCCTAGGAACTGATCAGTGTTTCCTTTTAAGTTCAGAGTATTAATTAGTACAGTAGTGCTAGTAATTGACTCTGTAACAATCAACTGTGTAGAAATTAAAGGAGCTATTTCTCTCGTTACCCGTAACCCAATTCTGCGCCCACGACTGTATATCTGACACTAGGTTTGTCACTAAGTATGTCTGATCACAATCCTATGTACAGAAGCCAGCACATCAAGCTACC
Source organism: Luperina testacea (assembly GCA_927399505.1). Classification (NCBI taxonomy): domain Eukaryota; kingdom Metazoa; phylum Arthropoda; class Insecta; order Lepidoptera; family Noctuidae; genus Luperina; species Luperina testacea. Next base: position 16,067,563 of record OV656770.1, on the reverse strand, counting down.
CGAAACTGTCAATTTTTCCCACTCAACTTTGAACCTTATGCTTTAGCAATAAAGTTGAAAATATATTAAAGAAAATTGACAGATTGTAGTAGCTTGATGTGCTGGCGTCTGTACCTGGATTCGACATAATATATATGTATTCGTATTCAGTAAAAGAACTAATTAAGTACTGTAGGAGCTTTTCGAGCTCTCGTACCAGGGACGAGTAAATGAAACCACAGTTTGTCATAATTTAGGTACTGCAATCATTCATATTCCTATACCGACTGTTGTTTTTTTAGTCAATTCAATTCAATTCAATTTTTATTCAGTACAATTCACATTGCGTTCGAATATAATCCAGCATGAAACATTAAAATTAACAACATTATTAGATATAGGTACAAATCTATAAGAATACATGCAATTCAATTTAAATTAGAAAATATGATTTTATAATATAAAATCATATTTTCTAATTTAAATTGAATAGATAAATAATAGACAAACATTGATATACAAATAGTAGATTATTAACCAAGGGGATAAAGCAGTGTCTTCTGTCGCGGGTGACGATTTAAATCGCGAACGTAACGAAGGACTCGAGGTTTACTCCCGAGCGTAGCGAGGGTGTTAAAAACTTAAATCACGAGCGAAGCGAGGGATTTAAGATGAGTCCTGAGTGTAGCGAGGGATTTAAGTTCACCCAAGACTAAGACAGCTTTATCACCGAGGAAAATACTCTACTTTTCGTACCATTTGCGAAAAAATTAACACAATAATAATATGAGATAAGCATTTTAGAGCATTAACTTATTTATAAAAATAAATTAAAATAAACTTAACGTTTATGTATTTGAAGAAAACAAAAACACGGCAAATTCCTAGACTAATATTTTTTTGTCGGAAAAGCAAGCTCATACGGCCTCGTCGGTTTTCGTAATTTTATTTAATAATCATAACTGCATAATAAATGCGTATTCTTTTTTCAACAAGATGTATAATGCTTTATATACAAACTCAATGGTGTAAACACAGATGTAGTTCAGTGTAAATTTCGGTAAGTAAGTATTCCAAATTTAAATCACATTCTCCCCCTAGAGGATGAATGAAATTCAGTACAATTTTCTTTCCCTGTTTTTAACAGATTAAAAATGACTATTGTTATGTTCGCTTTTTGTGGCATAGAATGTCACTTTTTTGAGCAAGTGGTACGAAAAATACTTTTTTTTTAATATATTATAGTTTAAAAAAAAGTATTTTTGTATATCAATGTTTGTCTTGTATTTCTACAATCTACTATTCAAAGTATTAATTCATTCTCATTGCTTGTAACCTACTGCTGTCAACCGAACATAAATTCAGACTTCGGGCGCTACATTGAAATTTCTTATGGCAAAACCCAACAACACTTTTCGTGATCTGGGAATCGAACCCAGGACCTCGTGCCCAGCAGTAGCTCTTGCGACCACTAAACCAACGAGGCAGTCATTTCAAACTACATTACCATAGGACAGTATAAGCTACAGTATGAGTAATGCTGATCCGCCACTGTTCGGCAGAGTTCGGTAAAATTCGGAAAACCCCGGAAGGCAGTGCGAAACGACACCTGCATCGTATATTTCACGGAAAATCTTTCCGACAAGTTTATTCACCTTTTAACTAACAGGGTGACCATATTTAATGGTCCCGTTTTCCTTTTTATTAGTACTTGCGAAGTCTTCATCAATCATTTAAAGTACCGTGAAAATGTTTTAGGGTTCAATTTTATGTTCGCTAGGATAAACGACATACTCCGTTGAATTTGGGTACATTGCAGCAATTAATAAAAGTAAGTAACACTTTTGGTCGTTATGTTCTTGGTTACCAAATTAAACCTAAATTATTTGATGCCATTATTTTGCGAATGAAAGCGAATAATGAAAAATCGCTGATAAAAAAGTGGTATTTCATGACCTAAAAGTATTCATAAAATGATTTGATACTGATCTAAGTAATGGGCCCAATCTTTAGAACAACACTACAAGACAGACTCCTCACCGATTCCTCAATGAGAATACCATACATATGTGGCGACATCTAGATCGCCACATGCGGACAAACAAAAACATCAAACTGTCGTTACGCCAAACCCGTAAACGCAAAATAATTTATACAACATCAATCGTCGGGTAGTAGCTCACCAGACACAATACTCCTCCGGTCGGAAGATCCTACCATGGAGGATAAAGAACTTTCTCCCTGTTTCTCATACCTCAATACGTATTTTACATCTCAACAGACTTCAAACACTGTTTCCTTTCTCATTTTAATTATTCCTTAGCTTAAAACAAAACTCATTTTGCTCTCGACTTCATTAATTATAAATATTCAACACGACCTTCACCCAATGAAAAATCATATTATTTATTCACCAAGAAGTTTGCAACCAAAACTTTTAAAACGACAAAAACAATTCTTATCTATGGTCCAAACTTTTTAAGTCCATTGTGAAAAGTAGGTACATATTTTCGTTCCTTATTTCCTTTTTAGGGGTCCGTACCTAAAGAGTGCCAATGGGTAGGGTCGTCCGGAGCTTAAGTAATGGGGATTACTAAGGCTCCACTGGCCGTACGTCCGTCCGTTTGTCACAGGGCTGTATCTTATGAACCTTAATAGGTAGACGCTTGAAATTCTCAGAGAGCACACTCTCTGAAAATTTCAAGCGTCTACCTACTACTACTATGGCTGCTACAACATCTAATTTTTGTTTTTTTGCTTTAGTAAAATGTAAAACTGTAGTGTTAAATATTGTGACGACACGGTTGGCGCAGTGGCTGAGCAATCGACTGCTGCGCTGCGTGTCGTGGGTTCGATTCCCGCACGGAACAAATATTTGTATTGCCTACAGGTAGTTGTTCCGGGTCTGGCTGTTTGTGTATGTGAATTTAAATGTTTGTAAACGCACCCACGATACAGGAGTAATTCCTAGTGTGGGGCAACGTTTTAAAAAAAAAAAAAATTGTATCGGCGGTGGTACGGGACCCTTTTTTACACACCATACAATATTTAACCTCCGTAACCTCCGTGTCCGACTCGCACATGGCCGCTTTTTTTAAGCTCGATTATTCTGTGGAAAGTTCATTGTTGTGCTCTGAATATAAATCAGTTTTCTTTGGAATTATACATGTTATTGTTCTGAAATATAAATCTTAACTGCTCAAAACAGCTATAAGAATATTAAAGTCGTATTTGTGAGTTCCTTGTGGAACGCAGTTTGTGTTAGCAAAAGAAAATATAGTTACGAAGCGAGCAACTTTACTGTAATTTAATATTTGTAGTTTTTTCTTATTTTTTTCTGGCTTGCAGTTATCCCACTTCAAGACGAAGGCCTTTGTTATGCAGAAAAGAAACAAACATTGAACTACACTCACGTCTTTCGATTCTATTCCACATTATCTCAAAACAGTTTATTTTAGTCTCCGTCCGTCAGTGGTAAAACCTATGATTGAAATTACAAGACCCACATCGGTCTTTGATCATTTACTTACCAGGTTTAGAACCTGCAACCCAATAGCGGAACATTCAAAACGGTCAACCTCTAGCGGGTTATCACGACTTTAAACGAGGACATTGGTTGAAAACTTAGCGTAGGGTCAGGTTAACCCCCTCGGTGGGTTCCCGCACTGTCGAGGCGGGGGGCTCAGTAGCCGTGGCTTGGACAACCACGGTGAAGCAAAGAGGAACCCGAGGAAGGGCAGCTCGTCAGGGCTTTAGTGGGTTAGAGTCCCACATAACTGCACTATCTCCCCGTGATAGTGCAGTATGCATGAGCATTTCTCCACGATAAAAAAAAGGGTCAGGCTTAGTGAGATGGGACCGGCTGAGGAACAGCGGGTAAAGGTCTGTCGGGGGAGCGGTAAATACTTATGTCAATCCCGCACTCCCGGCCATAGGCAGAGGTGGAACACCGCGGTGTTTTTAGCCGGTAAGAGTCCGGCATGCTCTTCTGTCACCCCCATGATGGAGGAAGCCCATGAGTATTTCCACCGCGCAACAAAAAAAGTGTCAGGTTTAGTAGATAATGTACCCTATTACATACAAACATAAACTCACATTTTCATCTCAGAAACTACAGAACGCCAGCTGTTATGATCCTGACATACTTTATGTCGCCCATTAAAAGCTAAAAATTATAAAAGTGTAAGAAGCGTGGTTGCCAAAAGATGGTGAGCCTATCCCTCCATCCGCGCTAAAGTATTTAGGAGGAAAAATAGCTAAGTACATCGTCAGCAGTAAGTTTCGACACAAATCCCCGCCGTGACGAGGGATTTGCGGTGACAACGCGACCGGTAAGTATTGGGACCTTTGCTGAGCCATCACTGTGTATTTAGGCGTGAAAAGGAAAGAGCTGATGGCTTAAGAACTTGGCATTGTGTTGCTAGATTTCGAGGTTCGATATTTGACTATAGGGACAACACTATCGCCGACTTTCTCGTAATTATCACATCTGTGTACATTGTTTTGATAATTATGCTAGACTTTCCCGGAGTCAGGATTTTGCCTGGTTGGTGGGACTTAGCAGCATTTGTAGAAATGGTCATAAATAAAGAATACGCATTACGCAGCAAGTAAGCAAAGAGAACCTTGTCCTATCTGTCTTTTTGTCCTATCACAAAAATAGGACAACTAGCAAACTGAAAATATTGAAGCTTACAACTTACGTTAGTAAATATTTTATGTTGTATCACCAAGGTCTGACCAACGAATGTAACAGGAAAACAATTGTACGAAACTTTAGCTTGCCAAGTGAACAAACGGGTACAAATCGCTTCTAAGAAATGGAAGTAAAATTTCAGTGAGTTAACTCAATGTGGCGGCACTGAAAAATTGAAGGATCAACGTGTCGTATTATTCTCAATGGGATTCGTTGGTGTTTTGAAAATGGAATTAAAGATGGCTGCAAAAACAAAAGACGATGTTACTGTCAACCAACAATAGGGATTTGGCACGAATGAGGGTGAAATGACGATGAAATGACGTTCGCTAGGTGGCAACACCGACACGTCAGGTCCAGGCATCTAAGCTGTCAAAGAGCCTATATTTTCTTTATTCATGACTGAATGATGAATGAATGAATGAATGAATCGAATGATGAACGTCATCATATATTTTATATTGGAAGACCACTTGTCACAGTGGTGCCAACTGGTGTCGTAAATTTTCACGAAAACCCTCATTTGCAATCTGCGCTACAGCCCTTTCACAGCTATTTTAGCCTCTGACGGCGGCAATCCAAACGCAACCTTATTATTACGATAATAAAGCTTACTGTAATTTGATAGTTATATAAAATCAAAAGTAAAATAACTGAAAAAAACTATAAGCATCGACGTTGCGTGTGGAACGAATGTTTGAGTAGTTTTTTTTTTGTTGCTCTGACCCTCTGCTGAGCAAAGGCCTCCCCAAGTCCTTCCAGGAACTCTTTTTCCGCGCCACTTCGAACCAGCCCTCGCGGTACACGTCCATATCACCTCGCCACTGCTTTCTGGGCTGACCTCGGCAGCGCCGTCCAACTCAGGCGCCGACTGCCTGGAGACTTTGTCCTGCGATGCCAGAATAAATTGTTTCGAGTCAAAAGCACTAATTCTGTAGATGCACTCTTCATGATGTGTTCCCAAGTAGTCAAAATATCGACTAGTATTCAGCCGAAAAACCCGTTGTTACTGCTGAAATCATGAAACATAGGAAAAAAATATAGGTACACTATCGTATAAAACTGACAATATTTTAGTAGCAAAAGTAATTCTGTGGTTCCTAGTAACGAGCTTATGTAGGTAGCCAGCATCAGTAACAGAAGCTGTGTTCACATCCGAAACACAGCGCACCGTTCAAAAAAATGTTGTATCACATTTTACGACTTTTGCCAATTTCATTTTTAGTAAAACCACAGAATAAAGAAATACAGTACTCGTACTCGGCCGTAACCTTGATGTAAATGCCTACAGCCGCGCGGTACGTAAACATGCGATAGGGCTGCCCGCCTCCAGTATTTTAATTACATTTGCCTACTTTGTGTTTCCATTTAGTTTTGTTATTGTATTTTACTGTGTGTACATAAATAATTTTATATAAACAAATAAAATACTTTGTGAATTGAATAGGAAGTGTTTAATAAAAATGCGTGTTGTTTTGATCGCCGCCGCACGACTCCAGCTAGTGAGCAGCAGCGCGCTGTTGCTATTCAAATTTCGAACTAATCGCCGCGCGGCGCCAGTCAGTAGGCAGCGCTAGCGCGCTGTTAAAATGGCGGGAAAGCAAGTGTGCATTCACAGATTGATTTTATTTAAAATTAAAAAAACAGTTTATTCGGTAATTTAAAAACTTGGCTGCATGCTCTAGTGTCTTTGCCAACATTTTCACGCAGCCACGGCAGAAAATAATCCTCGCGCCATTTTTCTCAAATTTTCTTTTCTTTGTACTTGTATTGTGAAATGTTTTTTTTTTCTGTTTCCTCGCAAATGTGTTAAAAAACGTCGTACGATATACGTGCGTATTGGTTATAACATCTTAACGCACTAATATCGTAATGTACTATTACAGAATTATAATCATTAAAGTCATCAACACAACTCTCTAAGACCATGTAAGTCCAAAGAATGATGATTTCATGAAACAGTTATTCTTATTACAGTAACAGTTATTCAATAAAAATAATTAATTTTATTCATAAAAGTATGCAATCATTTCATTAATGTTTTGTTATGATGTTGTCACGTTAAACTATCGTCCGTAAATCGACTTTACAGACAACCAATTTTTTTGTAGTATTATTCATACACACAGTACAATAAACAACTATTATTAATAATAAAAACCACGTCTATACTTTGAATTATACAAACTAACAAAACACACATGCGCCGAGGTTTTAACACAAGCGTACCTACCGTTTAATGATTCATGAACCGCCTATAACTACCTACCTCACTCGTGTTTATCACTTTCCTTTACTCTATTCACTTCATTTATTAATCCAGACATCTTTTTTTGGGAGATAAAATGAAATACTTATCCATTAAAAATACACACATTATGTACCTACCTACAAGTAAGTAAAATTATTTTATAGTCTTACCTTTCAGAGTTTCCAGGTAATCTAAAAAAAGTTATCTCTGGATGCGTTATTGACGAATTCATGCAACCAAAAACAGCACAATATAGCCTACTCGTCATATTAAATATGTACTTGAACTTATTTTTAGTGCAAAAATCGCGCGGTTATTGTTAAAAAAAACAACACACCGTCCGTTCGTCACTGCAGCACAGTCGCGACTGTCTGCATGCTGAGCTCATGCCGTGGTCGAGGCGCGTAGGTATAGCTCGCGTTTCGTCCGTTTGTATGAAGACCTCGTACTGTATGTCTTTATACTGTGGTAAAACCGACTAAATGAAGAAACACAGTGTCACCAAATTCACGCACCGATCAAGTTGCGGTACAGTTCCAGATTCAAATTCAAACAGACTTACGCCGACAGTATTTTGTTTTCGTCGTGTTTGATAAGAGAGGTACAGTGCGTGCCACGTAAGAAGAGACTTGACCCCGCCTCCCCCGCCTCTTTCCGCCGCCCCTATGACGTCCGGTCCCGTCCCGCACTCAGACCTCATACCGCTAAAGATACCTAAAATCGTGTTCTGCGCATGTCAGACCACGTGGTGTGTCAAGTCTCTTCTTACGTGGCACGCACTGTACGCAAGCAAAATCAGCCTATAACGTTCCCATTTTTGGTTCTAGGACATGCCGGTTTCCTCACGATGTTTTCCTTCAGCATTTTGAAAGCAGTGGTGATGAAATAATTTATACAAAGTAAAGCGCCTGTCTGCGTTCGAACCTACGACCTACAACTCGTAAGTCGCGACTGTTTCTACTTGGCCACCACTGCTCATGTTCTCAAGTTCGAGTGCCTAGCCGTATTCTTGAAATCTTTGAACAGCCGGTCGATTCTGTAAAAATCTCACCGTGAAAACTTAGGTGAAGTGAGTTGTACATTTGTTTCTGCTAAGAATTGACACTATTGACAGCTCACTCCACGCTCACTTCACCTAAGTTTTCACGATGAGATTTTTACAGAATAGCACCGCTGTGCGTAGCATGAAAATGCGCTCGCGTGACACGAAGAACTTGACACCAGCATATCTGACAGCGGTAGGGAATATGAAAAGCGTTACTTTAATAGAAAATTTACTGTGACTAAACTTTTAGTTACGTGAATTACCCTACTGGTTTTCGACTGGGTCAAACAAAAATGACCTTCATACTATATTACCCTGTTCTGTCAGAAGTTCTACATTTACAAATACCTAAATAAACAATATGCAGTAATCCGGAAACCCGTGAGTAAATATTGGTTTCCTTTCTATTCTCTAACAGGAACCGTTTGGAGCAAATATTTGTAAGTCATAGCAAATATTTGATCTGCTCCCTGTAAGATGAGAATGGTGACAATTGAAACTGAAGGCGACGGCATTTGGGCCAAAAAATAAAATTATGAACGCCTGCTAGATATAGATAGATCTATTAATCTCCTGAATAATATATGACTGTATCCTGCACCTAAAAAGTGTACCAAAACCCTTAAACTTGTCTTCGAATAGACACTGAGAATAGAAATCTGCAATACAGGCCTAAACCAAAATACTTTTTTCATACTCCAAAATACAAAAAATATTGTTATGAATCGTAAATAGGTATGTACCTATAAGCCACACTTTAGCCATGTATGTACAGACGCCAGCACATCAAGCTACCCGAAACTGTCAAATTTTCCCAATCAACTTTGAACCTTATGCTTTAGCGATAGAGTTGAAAATCTATTAAAGAAATTTGACAAATTGTAGTAGCTTGATGTGCTGGCGTCTGTACTACAGCCTCAAAACTATTTTGTAGCCCTCCAAGTAAATTACCTAAATCTTCCAAAATAAGATCCTGAATGGCTGCTAGAACAGGTCTAGCTACCTGCTGAATATAGGATTACATCCTCTACCTAAGAAGATGCCCCGAAACACTTGATTGTTAATTAATAATAAACCTTGAAGAATAAAGGTAAAGCAAAAATACACAAAACGCCAAAACGCCCTTAAGGGGCTTACGGGGCCTAAACACAAAAAACGCAGGTTTTAGAAACAATAAAAGTGTATGATCGACTACAGTAAACAAAATCAGAAAAATATATGATATTCTTCAGGATATATGCTAGGTAGATAGTGTGTTGAAAACATAATACATACAACGAATTTGATACGATAGAAAACAATCATGAAGATACCTCTAAAAACTTTCTTTTTACAATAAAAACCATAATAATATACATACAATCATTCTGATTTTTTGGCAGATTATTCTACAAGCAACATACTAAAATACTAGTGTTTTAACTTTTTCGTCCAAACAATAGATTTTATGTAATTAAATAATTGCTTCATATTTGCAATAAAGTACCAGCGTTGTGTCATCGCGCTTCTCTTTCTTTTCTATGCAGTCCGACAGTGACCGCGCTTTAGGTCATGTAAGCCCCTTAAGATCATCGTAAAAAAAGGCCTCACAAAAGCCGTGTATGAACTATAGCCTCAATAAATACTATTTTGTAACCTTCCAAGAAAAACACATCCAAAACCCTTTTTCTCACCGTCGTTAATTTAAAACATTTCTGCTCACCCATGCTCAAAGGGTGTAAGATAAGAAAGCACGCTTCATAAACTTTATGCCGTGAAAAATGATGATTCTATCATATGGGTCAATTTTCGTGAAATTCTTTTTACTAGCAAATCGTATCAGAACCTTTATCTGTTGTAAAGGATACGTGGGAACAAAGAATCGATGGGTGCAGAAGTACCACATTGCTTATAACCCAAACATGGAAACCACTAAAGGATGCAATCGTCCATTATATCAGCCAAGATGACATTATGCAGGTAGATTCTGTTGCCTAGCTTCAACTTCATCTTCTTCTCTCCATGGACGGGTATGCGCTGACCGGTGGCTGTTACCAAATTAATGCGTGCTCGGTTGTATGCGGAGTCCCCAAGGAACCGAATTATAAGTTGGGAACTGACGACCGTACGAGAGGCTCCAGTATATATGGTCAGCTTACACGGCGTTCCGTTGACCTCGCCCTTGATGATTAAGCTATTCCCGTCATGGGTTTATGTGATCGAAATCCTTGGGGCTCCTTGAACATCAGCCAGCACCCGCCCCGCAGTCCTGGCTATTACTCGTTTCCCTGCTGCTGGTGCTGGGCGGTGCTGTTAGCCGCACTGCCCTCTGGAGATCGGCCGTCTTCTCTTTCTGCAGTTCGCTTAGGGCAACTGGATCGAAGGTGGCCCCTTTCCCCACAGCCGTAGCACCTAGGCTTCCTTTATTGCGTTAATTCTGACAACGACATTTTCCATTTCCACATATTATAAAAGCTATTTATAACGCGAACACGATGTGCGCTGACATAGGTACCTACAATACAATTACATAATCGGTTAATGATAAAAACCTTATTTCATGAGAGGCAGGAAAGTTTGACAGGGTTTTGCTGACACTCCCTTACCTGCGCTGATATCGAAGATTTAAAGTGAGACTTCTACTTTTACCTGTTCTATGTCTAAAGTAAAGTCGTGTTGGTTAGGTGCGGACGTTCGAGCTCTGGCGATAAAATCGGTCAGTAAAATCGACCAATTTGCTGGCTTTGACCAATACCTATACCGAATCTCGTTTGACGTAGATACTGAACTTGTTTTTGCCACTGTTTAACTATTTCGATTCTGTTGGAATTGCTCTAGGTAACGTTACCAGGATGCCTAAAAAGGTCACTTTGGCAGAATCTTAAAATGATAACATTATGAATCATAATATGGCGAAGACAGTCCGTGTTTTTCTTTTTTTCGCTGCACTACGTAGGTATAATCAAAGAGGTTGGGATTGGATTTGCTTTGGATTGATTGGTATTTTAGCACAGACAAAAAAAATAACTGAAAAATTCTTCACCAATGGGATTTGATACGATTAACTTAAAAGTTAACTGTCCATTATGAGTCATAATGTTATCCTTTTATGATTCTGCCAAGGTGGCCTTTTTAGGCCCCCTGATCAAATATTTAACCAGAATATTTTGTTAAATTGGCTTGTTTCGTTAAAATTGTTACGAGTACTTTTTTCATGGCGTATTTGAATAACTAGTGAACTAGATACGTTAATACTGGTAATATTTACAGAAGAGAACTTTATGTGTATTATCGTATAGTAGCAGAAATAATAAAACTAGGAAGGTGCTTGCTAGGTGACACAAATACTACAACACTACACACACAAACACTATTCCTTGTTGGCCAATCAGTAGCAAGCTCGACTGCTGTGCATCTGTGAACATTCTCATAAACAACCCAAAGTCTAGACTTGTGCTCGGTAAAATGAAATAAGCTCATGCCTATTAGGACAATAGGACTTACAACATTTCTGCTGTGATTCAACCCAAAAGCGAGTAAACGTAATAAAAAATCTGAAAACATCGCTAACGACATAACGAGCATTTCCCGCGCAATAATGTTCCAACATGGCGGAATGATTCCCGCCAAATGTATTGGAAAAGCGCATTCTCTTGGTTTATGTGAATTGTTTCGGAAGACAAAGTTTGAAAACACATATTTGTTTTATGAGATCGTACGTAAAAGCAATGCAAGTTTTTTGCAAAGGTTAGACGCAACTATGTAGTCTCTGAAAAAATTCCGTTGCTGTTTTATTTATGAGGAATTATAATCTCATTCTGTATAATCAATTCTATTTTCTTGTATTTTACGTTCAAAAGTGCCTTTTACTGGCCTACTTGAAATAGATGATTTGACTTTGAGCTTGACTTTGAATTTTTTGTTCCGTCGTGCATCGTAAGTCAAATTCATAATTCGTAAGAACTGTATTATATACATAAAATGTTGTATCCTACATATTGTAGGTATTATAAATGTGAAAGTTTGTGAAGATGTTTGGATGTTTGTTACTTAATCCCGCGTAAACAGTTGAACAAATTTTGATGAAAATTGGCACATAGATAGACCATTTCCTGGATTAACACATAGGATGATATTATAACTAGCTGCGCCCCGCGGTTTTACGCGCGTAAATGTCGATCCCGTAGTTATATCGGGATAAAAAGTAGCCTATATGTTAATCCAAGGTGACAGCTACCTCCATACAAAATTTTATCAAAATTGGTCTAGCCGTTTGAGCGTGAAGAAGTAACCAACATAAAAACACACACACACGCACTCACAAACTTTCGCCTTTATAATATTAGTGTGATTATAATTTCCCATTTGTCATCCACCTATTAGTCAATTCAGCAAACAAACGGGAACAATTACTCAACAATAGCAGTACAAAATGCAGCATCCATTGCTCTCAACCACAATATCGGCATTAAACATGCAAAAACAAATAAATCTATTTACTGACACATGAATTCGTGTTCACGCTTCAATTACTGGTATAGAATGCGAACCTCCGAATCCCACTGGCCTAGCCACACGCCGAATAAATTTGCATGTCAACAGCATTCTGCACAATATAGACATGTTCCTGAAGCCTTTAATAACCAATATTTTTACAAGAAAAATTGGAATGTTATAAACATTATATTGACTCTCGCTTTAACCTCTCACACGTTTGCCCGCGTACCTGTCGACACAGCCGACGACGTATCGAAGTAGTTGAATGGACGTAGTGAAAAAAAAAAAAAGTCATTGTTTTCACAATGGCAATAGTTGTGTACACTTGGTGTACCGTTGACGTTTCGAGCACTGTCTAATATGTACACTAGGTGTACACTGGACGCTTGAGAAGAACCGGGAAGGGAAGAAGCCTATACCTAACTAACCTAAGTACTATTAGTTATTCTGTGCCTATACTCAGAAGTGGATTAAGGCTCCTTCAAAAGGCGCGACACGATAAAATCGCGCGCGATACAAAGGCACCGCAAGTCACGCAACGAGTGGTGCCTTTGTTTCGCGCGCGATTCGCGTCGCGCGTCGCGCCTGTTTGCAGGAGCCTTAAAACAGAGCTGCCAAAGACAATGATTATGATGATGACACTATAAAAACCACCGTATTTATACGTGTAGCAAATCTTAGTTTAATAGCCCATTCAACTAAAATATGCTGTCTTCATTAACCGACACCAATATATTCATTAATTAAAATTATCCATTTCAACTGCATTCATCCAACAGTATCCAGATATGCTACAAAATACCTTTTCGTACCACTTGCTCAAAAAAGTGACATTCTATGCCACAAAAAGCGAACATAACAATAGTCATTTTTAATCTGTTAAAAACAGGGAAAGAAAATTGTACTGAATTTCATTCATCCTCTAGGGGGAGAATGTGATTTAAATTTGGAATACTTACCGAAATTAATTTATACTGAACTACATCTGTGTTTACACCATTGAGTTTGTATATAAAGCATTATACATATTTTTGAAAAAAAAGAATACGCATTTATTATGCAGTTATGATTATTAAATAAAATTACGAAAACCGACGAGGCCGTATGAGCTTGATGCCTTTGCTTTTCCGACAAAAAATATTAGTCTAGGAATTTGCCGCGTTTTTGTTTTCTTCAAATACATCAACGTTAAGTTTATTTTATCATGTATGTTCTAAAAAAATACGTTACGATGTTAAATCAAAGCGACAGTGACAGTGAATTGTCGGATTCCATCAGTGCAAATGCTGCCGCAATTATAAATAATTTTCTTCCAACAAAATCCAAGGAAAATTATTTAAGAACTTATGAAGAATTTTCAACGTGGAGAAGTGCGAAAGGCCTATCAATTTCAGAATCAGTACTTGTTGTCTTTTACTTTTAATTGTCATTATTTTTAATAAATGCTTATCTCATATTATTTATTGTGTTAATTTTTTCGCAAATGGTACGAAAAGTAGAGTATTTTCCTCGGTGATAAAGCTGTCTTAGACTTGGGTGAACTTAAATCCCTCGCTACACTCAGGACTCGTCTTAAATCCCTCGCTTCGCTCGTGATTTAAGTTTTTAACACCCTCGCTACGCTCGGGAGTAAACCTCGAGTCCTTCGTTACGCTCGCGATTTAAATCGTCACCCGCGACAGAAGACACTGCTTTATCCCCTTGGTTAATAATCTACTATTTGATTTAGACTTAAATAGAACACTTGAATCAATCTTGATTCAAGCAGAAAAAAGCAAATGGCTTGATGGAGCAAATGGATCGAAAAAATAGTATTGAATCTTCAACGCGCATCATTACCAGATGCGTTGCAGGAAATGAAAACATCGTTGGTAAGAAGGGAAACACGTTTTTTGTGAAAGAAAAACAGGTATACACAAGTGATGGGGAATCAAAACATATCGTAATAATATTTTTTATGTGTTTCCAAATTTGGTATGGTGTGATTTATTATTTGAGTTGCATTAGTTCTGATCATCATCATCTGTCTAACCTTTTCTCAACTAAGTTGGGATCGGCTTCCAGTATATCTACCGGACGCAGCTGAATACCAGTATTTTACATGGAGCGACTGCCTACCTGACCTCCACAACCCAGTTACTGGGTAATAAAATACCCCTTGGTAAGACTGGTTGTCAGACTTTCGGGCTTCTGACTACCCGTATTAGTTCTGATCATGTTTTAAAATGTTGGTTTGGAGTTTTCACAAAATAAAGTGTACGAGAGTTTTTTTATCTGCAGACTCGTTTTGTTTATTATGTTCCAGGGATACATATTATACAGGTTTGCAAGGACATCGTCGCGCAACCAGTTACCGTGAATAAAGTATATGATTCTGGACTCACTGCGTTGAAATTTTTCGCCGGTTATCATTTTGTGATATTTTGCCCGCATAGGTGTCGCACTATGGTGTGAAACAGTTGATTTTTTGGGGATCCGTACCTCAAACGGAAAATCGGAACCCTTATAAGATTACTTCGTTGTCTGTCCATCAGGCAAAACCCTTTTTCTCAGGAACGCGTATAGTCATCATGTTGAAATTCATACCAAATACTCAGGGTTGCAATCCCTTGAAGAAGTGAAAAAATCAAACTTCTAAGTCAACGCAATGAAAAGATACGGACGTTTATGTTCCGAAATCAAAACCTATAGGGTACTTCCCGTTGACCTAGAATCATGAAATTTGGGTTAGGAAGCCTAGCAATGCCATGTAGCACAAGTAAAGGAAAAAATCTGAAAACCGTTTCGTATCACATTTCAAAAAAAAAAAAAAAAAAAACTATTTACATACCTACTTTGTACGGAGCCCCTCGGTGCGCGAGTCGGACTCGCATTTGTCCGGTTTCTTTTAATTTTAAGAACCGACGGAAATCAGTTGAAGAGTAGTTACCCATAATATGTACATAGGTGACCATCCGGTGAACATATTTATGTCACCTATGTATTATGGGTGGAAATTCCACCCCGAAGAGGGTGAATAGGGGGAGCCCCATTCACCCTCTTCGGGGTGGAATTTCGAAATACCCTTTCTTAGTGGATAACTACTCTTTACAAAGAACACACGCTCCAAATTTCATGGCTCTAGAACCAGTGGTTTAGGCTGTGCGTTGATATATCAGTCAGTCAGGACTTTGAATTATATATATATACAATATACATACCTAATACCATTCGTACTTAAGTATGGATGTCCCAACACTCCACATCCTTTATTAAACAGAATACGGAACCAATCTGATTGGAAAGGACCATATTACACAAGGATAGTTCCAATTTATCACCCATCCTGCAGATAGCCCATCAGATACCACGGTCCACTGCCATTATCCGCCAATTAATGGCTCCCTAGTGACGGTTCGAATACAAAAAGTACTATCGACATCTTAATGTCATTCGAATTTTAGTTACTGCGTCGGTGGTCGTCCATTTAAATTAGAATTGTACCTAAAAAAGTTATGGAAACGATGACATTATAATATTATTACAGAAAAAAATTAGGTCATCAAAATATGTCATATACTCAGAAATAAATAAATGAATATGAATGAATATGAATATGTTTGATAAAGCCCAGAGGGTTTTTGAGTAAGCATATTCAGGGCAATAAGTTGATAGCTGAGAAGGTGTGGCATGAGGAGAGAACGCCTAAAATATAAGTAAAAAGTTTCTAATAGGAGCCCCGTGTTAGACTGTTAGAATATTATTATTTTTTTTTTGTTAAAAATACGCCTATTATTATTTTTTTTTGACAGTCGAACTGATAACCTCCCTCTTTTAGAAATCAGCTAGAAATAAATTTGTATCTCATGATCTTTCATTTAATCTAGTTAACTAACAGCTGGCGGCCTAAGCAGAAGTATTGGGACTTATTTAACAAAACTCTCTTATCGAACTATCACTGAGAATTGGAGGCGATATCAATAACGATATCGATCGCAGACGTTCGTAGTTACAATAAACCCTCAAATAGAAAAAAATCTCTGGGCTCCCCTACCAGTTCTACGGAATAATGGTAAGAACTGTACAAAAACTTTACGATAAATAAAATCTATATTTCTGAATTTACGGCTCGACAAAGCTTAAGAAAAAATATCCATTAGTCAAGCGGGGATCAAATTGCTAGTTGAATTATCATCCCCATTTCTTTTCTCAAACTAAATGCAAGACCAGTGAAGGAATTTCAATTTAGGACCAAAGGAATTTCAAGGACTTGGTTTAGTAGCTGTGTGCTACGTCGTAGCATCTGCTACGTGACCGGAGCTGCGTAGCTTTAATTTGACGTGATGTATGCTACGCTGCCTAGAATGACTGGGGTCAATAATCTAATCTTATAAGATCAGCACAAGCAGTATTTCACGTAAGAACGAATACGAACAATGGTTAAAAGGTTTGCCTGCTTTTGGAAAGCGTTTCATTAACAATTTGATTTAATTTTGTAGAACAAGAAAATTATAGATAAATAGAAAACGTAGAAACAAAGTCACATAAAAATAGTACTTGTATAGGTCAACCATGAATAATCCTTAATCATGTTCTAATATGAGATACATTAGCTAAACGACTTAGAAAACGAAACCAACTTTAATAGAAATTATGAGCACTTGTCGGATAGGGCCATCTTTAAAGAGACTCCGGACCCTGGTTGGGCGAAGCAAAGGAATCCTGTTCAGGTGGAGGTTCTTAGACAACTCCGCCTTGGAGTGTAAATGTGTTGCTGTTCCACAAACAGTGGGACACTTAATATCATGTCGTGAACTTGTGGACGCTTGTGATGGTGCCAAACAAGTAGCGGAATTCAAGGCCACGCTAAGAAGTATAGAACTTTTGTTTTTTCGTTTTTCCCAAAGGCTAAACAAAAACCAATCACATTCCATACTCCTTTAAACCCGAACTTGCGGTGCTATTGTGCTATTCTGTAAAAATCTCACCGTGAAAACTTAGGTGAAGTGAGCGTGGAGTGAGCTGTCAATAGTGTCAATTCCTAGCAAAAACAAACTCACTTCACCTAAGTTTTCACGGTGAAATTTTTACAGAATCGACCGGCTGATCCATGATTAAAATCTCAAATACATCTGACCCGCATGTTACAGTGAACCCGGTTATTGCCTGGGGATAGCGCGGGTAACCAATTCGGTTGGAAACATACGGAAAGATAGTGCCTACCGTGCGTGTTGTTGTCAACAGGTAAATGGGATGTAGGATTGTACTGAATTGAGATTGAAACAGATAAGTTTCCCCCAATATCTACCAAAGATAATATCAAGTATCCAAGTCTTACCCTTGTTTGACCCTCGATATTTTATTCAAAGCTCGCTACTTCATTAAGAACCCTTTACTTGGGAACCGTTCTGTTACTTGAAACTTTATTGCTCGCCTTGGGGACCTCAAAGGGACCTTTTAACCTGTGAATGGAAGAACAGAGGTATGAAATAGATTGGAGGGGCAGTAGTGTAAAATTAGAGGGACTTTGATTGTGGGTAAAATATGTTTTGAGAAAAAATACGTGGTGATTTCTTTTTTGTATATTTTTGGGAGGTAGTTTTCTTTTAAGAATTTTGCCTTGGAGGTTCTACTCAAAACAATTTCGATCAACAAGCAATCTTGGATAATTTTAAGGACTATCTGTGCCCGCGGCTTCGCTCATGTAACTGTATACTATTGGCATTATAAGGCTAAGTGCATATGACTGCGTGGTACTGAGCGGAACTACTAACCGCGCGGTACAAGATCAAACTTATCGGTTTAACCCAGTTTCTTGGTAATTCGATACCCCTTGGTAAGACTGGTTGTCACACTTTCGGGCTTCTTACGACCATCAGAGGGTCTCTCATCGGGGCATAAGTTACCGTGACCACATGGAAAACCTTAAATAGACTTCGTACCCTAGTAGGCCACAGCAAGGGCAACCTCCACAAGTGGGGCTTCATGGAAGGCTCTGACTGTATGTGGTGTCAATTGATCACCTCCCATCTTGCACCGCATGCGCTGCCACCTGCACACGTGAGGACCTAATGGCTGCGTCAGCAAACGCTATCCGCGTTGCTGAATCGTTGGGCTAAACAAAGGACATGTTAGGAAATGGGCTTAAAATAATAATTTTTTTGAACAGCTGTCATGTATGGTTTTTCTGATAGGGAAACTTATTCAGGATGGCCTGACAAAAACAGAAAAAATATTAAAAGCACCATTATTGAATAAGTACATATTTTAAATCCAGATATTTTTGGTGTCATAATATTGTTTTTGCACATTGAAACAAAGAAAAAAGGGTTAAATATCATTTTTTAAAGCAAATTATACACCTTATTGTTATTTAAAATATTCTAAAATAATATTAGATGGCTTAAAATAAAACCAACTCCATGATTTGTATGTATGCCATTAATTCCTTTGCCTCCTAATGGAATCTATGAAAATATTACCTGTGCCAGTAAGGTTGTCATACTTGTCAGCCGTCAGTACACATGTCAAAATTGAATTGAATTTGACACTTGATTGACGTTCACAATTCACAATGACAATAATGACATCCAACCGAAAAGTATTGCCAAAATCAATAATTACTGTGGGTTGCAATTTATTTTTTAAATAATGATTATTAAAATGTATAATAATTAAGGAAAGGGTGCTTTAAAAAAAAATAAAAAAAATATACAAAGTCTCCTTAATTTATGTACTTTCATAAAAATATGATCTCTTCCCTGTTCACAGCAGCTTCGAATAAAAGCCCAGCCTCCATACAAAAACCTAACATGTCCTTTAAAACAAAAAACTATATTTGGGGAACTAATCAGCAAGAAAATCAAAATAAGAAGAAAAGATAAGAAAAAGTCGGATGAAAATCTCGTCGATTGGAGCCGGTCGTTTTGTGAGCGATGTCCATTGTCCTGATTGAAGAGTGAAGAAAGGGGTTCCAGAACCAAGGTGCAGCCAGAATCATCTACGAGTTCGGGCTGGAGCGACCAGTGATTCAGCGAAAGTTTCACATCGCGCATTGATGTTCTACGAAATCAGATAAGTGCCCTTTCCTTCCCAGTCATTTCCAATCTGCCAAAATATTCATCTAAATTCTTATCATATTCCTTAATACATTGTTCCTATAGCTATTGGGAATCAAATCCATTTGCACAAATCAAAGATTTTAATGCAAAAATCGGTAAGAAAAGTTGCATCATCTTTTTATTTTTTGTCAACCTACCTACAGGTTGAAACAAATAATTTTCTTTGTTCAAACTTAATGATGTTTCTTTAAAATTGAGCTCAATAAGTAATAACTAATGCTTAACTAGATTATTTTTGTACTGTAGTATAATTAATTTTCAGTTATTTCATTTAAATTGCCTAAATAATTTTGAATCGTAGGTAATTTAGTTGTAAAAAAAAACATTATTTTGAAATCCAAAGCAGAGGCTTTCTCTGTTGCCAACGCTATCCCGCGTTCGATTAATTATAAAACATATATACTTAGACGTTACCGCCGATAATTTCAGATTGACACCACGCCGAGTGCATTATTTCACCGGCCGCAATCAGCTGTGCGGGCGGAACCGGTTTCCTGTTCGCCAGGTGTCGTCGAATCGAGGAGCGTGAGCCGTTCTTTGTTTAATTAATTGATTAGTCATTCTTTAGTTTGTGTTAATATTCTGTTTTTTGAACTAATACTTTGTTGACTCACAATGCCTAACGAATCGTTAAATAAAAGTAGTTTAAAAGATTTAATAACAAAAAGATCGTCTGTTAAAGGACAGATAACAAAGTTTAAGAATTATATAAATGGCATTACTAGTCAAACGGTGTTAAATAACATACAATTAACCGAGTTAAGCTTAAAACTTGCAAAATTCGAGGCATTGTCAGTAAGAGTTGATGAGCTGCAAACTGAGATCGAGGTTTTGAGCCCAGATGACTTATCAGCCGAAATTGATGAACGTGATAACATTGAGCGTGACATTTTTGTCAATATAGCCACTGCAAAAACTTTATTAGACAAATTTTCGAAATTAGAATGTGGACACAGGCGTTCTTCTGTTCATGATACTTCTTGTTGTTCGGATCATCAAGAGGTAGGTTTAAAACTTCCTCAAATCCAAATCGCCAAATTTGACGGTGCTTATTTTCGGTGGCTGGAATTCCGGGACACGTTTGAGAGTTTGATACACAAAAATGAACGTATAACACCAATCCACAAGTTTCATTATCTTATGTCTTACCTAGAAGGCGATGCTGCGAGAATTATTTCAAATCTTGAGGTTTCTTCCGCAAATTACTCTGAGGCATGGAACTTGCTTTGTAGTCGTTATAACAACAAACGAATTTTAATTAATCGCCACTTAATTTCACTGTTTAACATAAAGCAGCTTTCACGTGAATCAGAGAAGTCATTGAGATTCTTGGTAGACCATATCACGAAAAACTTGCGTGCTCTGGCCAGCCTGGGACAGCCCACGGACAAATGGGACGTTCTCATAATTTTTATGGTATCCGCAAAGTTGGATAACCATACCTTATCTAAGTGGGAGGAATACAGAAACAATTTTGATAGCGATACGCCAACATTAGAGCAGTTCAATAAATTCATGATAGACCGTGCGGATGTACTGGAGGCATTAAACCGTAATAAACCCGATAGTAATCCGTCTAAGAGTCAAACAGCTAGTTCACGTAATGGTTCTGGCACAAATAATCATAAACATAGTTCAAATACTACAAAATCGTTTGCTGCTTCTAATTCTAAAGGTGACAAATCTAACAGTTCTAATGTTTTTGTATGCATTATTTGTAATGAAAATCATAGGATTTTTGATTGTCCCTCTTTCAAAGCAAAGGGGATAGAGGATAGGTTGAAGGATGTCGATAAATACAAACTGTGTGTCAACTGCCTTAGGCAGGGACACCACATAAATGCATGTCGCATGGGACCGTGCCGTGAGTGCAAGAAAAAGCACCACACGTTGTTGCATTTCCCTGCTGCATTATCTAAAAGCAGTAGTCTGGTAATGGTTGATGAGCCGTGTGATAATAGTTGCGAAACCATTGCTAGTTTTTCAAAACGAAATTCAAGTCAAATTCTGCTGTCAACGGCTATAATAGAAGTCTTGAATCCATTGACCCAACAAAAGGTGAAGGTTCGAGCACTGCTAGACTGCGGCAGCCAGTCGTCTTTTATTTCTAAAGCATTACAGGATGCTATTTCATTAAAAACATTCCCAATTGACTCGCTAAAGGTCATAGGAATTGGTAATACAGTTTCTTCACATATTGCCGAAAGTTGTAATATTAAAATTATCTCGCTTAATAATAAGTACAGTGCAAATTGCTCATGTCTTGTTTTAAAAGAATTAACTGGTTTGATACCTAAATACCCGGTTGATATTAATTCATTAAAGTTACCTAAAGACATTGTGTTAGCTGATCCAACATTTAATCAGCCAGCACCCGTAGACGTCTTAATAGGCGCTGATTTATTTTGGGACATATTGGGAAACGAGCAGCGTTCCCTTGGCCCACAAAATACAAATTTAAGAAATACTCATCTAGGCTGGATAATATCTGGTCCTATATATTCAACCGCTGCCAATGAAACTACTCATTGCAATCAAGCAACTGTAGATGCCGTATCAAAACAGATTGATATTGAAAATTCAATTGCCCAATTCTGGGAATTAGAAGAGGTTCCCACAAAACGTATAATGAGTGAAAGTGAAATAGCTTGCGAATCCCACTTTATCGCTCACACACGTAGAGAAATAACTGGTAGGTTTTGTGTAAAACTTCCACTTAAGGACACTCCAGACTGCCTGGGTGACACTTATAAAATTGCTAAAAAACGATTGTGTTATTTGGAAAAGCGGTTTAGGAAAAATCCATTACTAAAAATCGAATATTCAAAATTTATTAGCGAATACGCTGAATTGGGGCATTGCTCGTTAGTCAAAGACGAGCGAAGCATAATTTATTATTTATGTCACCACGCGGTACTAAAACAAGAAAGTGAATCCACTAAATTGCGTGTCGTTTTTGATGGGTCTGCGGTTTCTACGTCAGGTTATGCATTAAATGACATCCTAATGGTTGGTCCGACCATTCAAGATTCTCTTTTTGCTATATTAATACGTGCCAGACAATACAAGTTTCTGTTAACCGGGGACATAGAAAAAATGTACCGTCAAGTCCTAGTAAACAAAGAAGATCGTGGTTTGCAACGTATTCTATGGCGAGAAGACGAGTCACAACCCATCCAAACTTATGAGTTAAATACACTCACTTATGGTACCGCAAGTACCAGTTTTCTTAGCACACGTTGCCTTTGGCAGCTTGGCGAGGAACAAAATAACGAAGTTATTAAAAATATAATCCAAAAAGATTTTTACGTAGATGACCTCATCACTGGTGCGAATGATGAGCAGGAATTAAGTTTTATACAAAACGGAGTTTCCAATGCGTTAAAAGCTGGTTGTTTTAATTTAAGGAAATATAAAAGTAACAATCCAGCAATTTTTGAAAATTTGAATATAAATCATGAAGATAATCTAACAATCAGTGAGTCTTCAAACACGCTTGGTCTTGGATGGATTCCCTCCAGTGACAAGTTATATTTTCCCATTAAAAATTTTGTGCTTGGTCAGGATGCAGTCATCACAAAGCGATTTGTTATGTCTAATTCATTTAAAATATTTGACCCGTTAGGTATTCTAAGTCCTGTGATAATTCAGCCTAAAATCATCTTGCAAAAAATGTGGCAACAAAAATTAGATTGGGACGAACCAGTTACAAAAAATTTGAGTGACGATTGGATAAGATTTACTGATAATTTATTGTGGTTAAATAAATTTCAAATTCCTAGATTAGTTCTATGTGATAAGCCTAAATTAATAGAATTACACTCATTTAGTGATGCGTCTCAAAGTGCATATGGTGCATGTATTTATTTAAAATCAGTAAATTGCGATGGTGAAAGTACGGTCAATCTGCTATGTGCCAAATCCAGGGTGTCGCCTTTAAAACCCACCACAATACCACGCCTGGAATTATGCGCTGCATTATTATCCGCTAAGCTTTGTAAATCTGTTACAGATGCTCTCCGGCATAGGCCGGACAATATCGTACACTGGAGCGATTCCAGTGTGGTTCTAAGTTGGATAAATAGTGATCCTACAAAATTAAAAATGTTTGTAGCTAATCGTGTCTGTGAAATACTTGAGTTAACTAAAGCTTGCTCTTGGCGCTATGTTCCTACTGCCATGAACCCAGCTGATTTAATTTCTAGGGGAGTGGATGCGAAAAACTTATTGCCTATGGACTTGTGGTGGTCCGGCCCTAGCTTTTTGTGTAAAAATGAAAGCTATTGGCCCGTGTTAAATGGTTCAAAGCTGGACGAATTACCTGAGATGAAAGCACACACGTCAATAATTAGTGATCAAGATTACTTTATAAATTTTGAAAATTTTTCATCATATCAAAAACTTCAGAAAGTTGTTGCATATGTTCGAAGGTTTATATTTAATATGAAGCACCCCTATAGGAAACGGGTAGGCATACTTTCACCAGAAGAGTTATTGGAGTCATTTCATTCACTATGTTCTATTGCTCAGCGTGAGTCATTTTCTATCGAGTACGAATTGCTTGCAAAAGGTAAACAACTACCGGCTAGGAGTAAAATTTTATCGTTGTCTCCATTTATAGATAACAATAACTTGATTCGCGTCGGTGGCCGCATAGATGCGTCCACATGTAGCTTTGAAATAAGACATCCAATACTCCTACACGCCTCTCATAGATTAACAAAACTATACTTTACAAATGAGCACCTTTTGAACCTACATGCAGGTCCGAACTTGTTGCTAGCTACAATTAGGCAAACAGTCTGGCCTGTAAATGGCAGGCATCTTGCTAGGCGCACGGTGAGCAACTGTGTGCGATGCCGTCGAATAAGTGGCAAAACGTTATGCCCAAAAATGGGTAACTTGCCAGCTCAGCGAGTAAACCCGGATTTCCCATTTTTGTCCGTCGGTTTAGACTTCGCTGGGCCTTTCTTTATTTTAAATCGTAAAGGACGTGGAAGTCGCGTTATAAAATGTTATATGTGTATTTTTGTGTGTTTACGTTATAAATGTATTCATCTAGAGGCAGTTAGTGATCTGACTAAGGATGCATTTGTAATGACTCTCAGGCGTTTTATTGCGCGTAGAGGAAAACCAATTGAAATATTTAGTGACAACGGCCGTAATTTTGTCGCCGCCGCAAAGGAGATAGGTATCTTTCTAAAACAAGGTGATGAACTTATATCTGAGTTTGCTGGTCAACAAGGTATTCATTTTAAATTCATACCAACTTACGCTCCTCACTTCGGCGGCATCTGGGAAGCCGGCGTCAAGTCAGCTAAATATCATATCAAACGAGTCATTGGCAATACTCATTTAACATTTGAGGAAATTACAACTTTGTTTGCGCAAGTGGAGGCGATACTCAATAGCCGTCCCTTGTGCCCTTTATCATCCTGTCCTGACGACCTACTCTCCTTATCCCCAGGGCACTTCATCATTGGTCGACCATTAATTGCACTACCGTCGCCAGCCCTGGAAGATAATCATACCAACCAGATAAATA
This sequence comes from Luperina testacea, assembly GCA_927399505.1. Taxonomy (NCBI): domain Eukaryota; kingdom Metazoa; phylum Arthropoda; class Insecta; order Lepidoptera; family Noctuidae; genus Luperina; species Luperina testacea. Next base: position 16,042,471 of record OV656770.1, on the reverse strand, counting down.
AATATAAACGCCTTGAGCAAATAAGGCGTCACTTCTGGCAAAGGTGGCAGAAGGAGTACTTGTCAGAACTTCAACAAAGGACAAAATGGCGTAAAGGCAACGCTCAGCTCAACATAGGTGACATGGTGCTTGTGGCTGACGATAGCACTCCTCCGCTAAACTGGCGTTTGGGACGAGTTCTTCAGCTATTTCCTGGACCTGATGGAGTTGCAAGAGTTGCAGAGATCAAAACCTCACGAGGCTGCGTGCGACGCCCTTTTACCCGTCTCTGCCCGCTGCCAACTGCTGCAGAACTGAACGGTTGAAGAACAAGTTTTCAACGGCCGGGAATATGTTGCGGCGCAGCGCCTCACAGTTTCTAAATACTAAATTCACACGTTTATGTTTACGCACAATTGTGGTTTTGGTAGGCGTTACTTAATTATTCGTTAGACTTGATGTGTCATACAGCTAGTCTACCGACCACCTTCATATTGTACGCACGATATTTTTTATTAAACCTTTTTTAAATTGTAATTGGACTTTAACTAGCCCCAGTGTATACTCAAAATATACAACTCTGTACACGCGTACTTGAAGAACAGCAATGTAGGAATTTATTTAATTAAATAAATTAGAATTAATTAAATAAATAGAGTATCAATTTATTTTAAATAAAAATAAAAACATTTTATTTTCGAATGGTAATATTTTTTTTAGCATGTATGGATGCTATACTATTGCGGGTTAACGGGAACGCCCTCTGTTAGTTAACATACTGTATTATTAAACTGGGCGCGGGTAGAAGACTAATGAAAAGCAAACTGAAAAGGCAATACTAACTACTCGTTTACCCGGGATACCCGACCATCAATCAGCTTCCAATGAAAAATCATCCAGTTACTGTAAATCTCAAAGATCAGCCAATTAGCAAAATGGCTAGCTTGCATTCAGACATAGTTAATTGGTCAATTAGTTATTGAACTGTACCAATTAATAAGAAACATTGAGGCTATTTGCGTGTTGAATGGTTTCATTGGCAAGCACTATTTAGTATTCTATTGTAATCTATGTAGATAAATTGGAATCATTATTTATACCTGCTCATCTATTCTGGTAACATCTCACCGTGAAAACTTAACTGCAGTGAGTTGTCAATAGTGTAAGTCTCTAGAATCAGGTGGAATGACAGCTCACATCAAACTCCCTTCACCTGTTTTCACCGTGAGATTTTTACAAAATGGAATAAGGTCGACTGGTTCTGGCACTAAACTAATAATCGCTTTAACTCTTCAGGCGCTGCTATCATATTTTTTTTTTCTAAATATGTCGATCTGAGAGAGCTGAAAACGCTGAAATGATAAAGATTTTATTTTATTAATTTTAGGAAAACTTACAGCTGATAGGTACATTTTAATATCTAGTACAATGTGTAAGCGATGGCCAATTACAAACTTCCACTAATGATTACCAATAATAACTATAGGATAGCAATCATAATCAGTTTTCCATCAGTTTCCTTCAAAGGAATTTTATAAAATTCAAGACAATTTTGCCGAAGAGCTTAACATGATATTAAATGAATACGAGGGAGTTACATGCTACGAGGGCTATGCTTGGAATTTATCTACGTGATCGAATCAGAAATGAAGAGATCCGTAGGAGAACTAAGGTAACTGACATAGCCCGAAGAATTGCCAAACTTAAGCGGCAGTGGGCAGGGCACATTGCTCGCAGAACAGATGGCCGATGGGGCCGAAAGGTTCTGGAGTGGCGACCGCGTACCGGAAAACGTAGCGTTGAAAGGCCTCCGACTAGGTGGACTGATTACCTTTTTTTTTCAGGATGGGAAATCATCAAATGACCCCTCCCGCTCTGGGTGGAGCGGAAGGGAGTGTCAGACTCTTACTGACTAAAACCCACCCGTGTTCCTTCCTTAGCCCTTTATGTTCCGGGCCAGCGGTAACCCTTTCGGACAGTCCCGCTGACGAACTGATGACCTTGTGAAGTACGCAGGAATCCGCTGGATCCGGGAAGCACAGAACCGGTCGAAGTGGAGGTGCTTGGGGGAGGCCTTTGTCCAGCAGTGGTCGACTTTCGGCTGACATGCTACAAACAATAATTATTAGATTACAACGTAATAACGTTAATTATTAACGTTAATTATTAACAACAACAACAACTAATCGCCTTTAGTGTTAATAGTGTGATGGCGGAAATTATAATCTCCCCTAATGCTCCTAAGCGCCTAAGATACTTGCCCTGTATAATCAATTAACGCTACCCGAATTAGACCATTAGGATACCTCTCCTAAGTTGCCTCTCGACACCCAATTTCCGGCGTTCTTGATCCTACAATATTTTATAAGTAGTGGTTCACCAGACGCCCAGTCATCTGACACTTTACTTTCGGAAGGAAAGTTCACAGGAAATTTTGCCAAAGCTGCGTAGCGCCTAGTTACAAATAGTAAGGTTAGAAAAAACATTGTGATGTAGGCTAGGCCTTACATTGCTTCAAGACCCCTTTTGAGACTCTCGAAAAATCACTTTTTTTCCATATCTATTCAAAAAGAGCTGGTGTATTCTTCGTAAACAGGGACTAAAATAGCCCTAGGGACTAAAATTGATTTGAATTTCAAATGTGGATATTGTTAGTAAAAGTTCCAATCACCAAAGTGATCAATCACGAACATTGTATGAACAAGTAACAGGCTGTATAATAAAGTAAACGCGCGCGAGCCAAATTAAAAAAAAAGTTTGTGATAAAATAAAAAACGTGCGAAAAGCATTCTGTCTTCGTTCGTAATTGTTTACTCAAATTAGGATTTTACTTAGTTTTATAAAAAATGAGTATGTCTTCCTCAAGTAATTGTACAGTACCCGGCGATAAATATTGCACATCGACCTTTGGAAAGAGACAATCGGCTAATTTCGGCTTCGTAGAGCGTTATCTCTTTCGCACGAAATACAAACAGACCGGTATCTATTAGGAGCTGTTAAAACAAATATGATTTGCTTCTTTTGATAATTATTTTTATTATTTGTATAAAATACAAAAAAGGTAAAGGTCAATGTGCAATATTTATCGCCGGGTACTGTATGTAAATAAATAAACGTACTATTCTTATTCATAAGTTGCACTTACTTATTTTTTCATAGAGGGTGATAAGAGGGTCCTGTCCGTATCCGAATTTATTTGGGGTCGTCGCAACATGACTTTTTCTTCCATACTTCTCTATTAGTCGTCATCTCGGTAGTTCACTCCCTTTCGAACCATATCATCTTTCACGCAGTCCATCCATCGTTTCTTTGGTCTTCCCCTACTCGTATAGCTATCCAAATTTACACTGAAAACTTTTCTGACGACATTTTCCGCGTTCCTCCGCATGCCCATACCATGACAACCGATTTCTACACAGCTTTTCAATCAACTGTTAGGGTTCGTGAATTTTGATTTTGCTAATCGATCATTTTAATCAATATTCATATTAAAAGAGCTTCCATTTTAATAGGTATTTTACACTGGCAACTTTCCCCTTTTAATATATTCATGCTCGTTCTGTGGTGGGTTGACGCAAAAATGGCGGAACCAATCAGAGAACTCGCTTCTTCCCGCTACAAGTTGGAGGGAATAACTTGGGTGATCGGAACGCTTCGCCGGTTGCGCGGGATTTTTGGAATTTTTTTTTGTGCTCGACGCGATAGCTTGTGAGATTTGAAAAGTACCTAGTGCTAAGCATTGATATTTGTATGTGCAGTTGTGAAATATAAGTCGGTTACGCATAATCATCATATTTATTTTACTACGTCCCGTTCCTGTTGGTGTTCCCCACACAATGGTGTCAGACTTCCTCTTATACACTCATTTCTTATTCTATTGATTCGCGTAACACCCCACAACGAAGTTAAAACACGATTATTTCGTAAATAATAATGATTGCAAACTGAATATTAAAACACCTAAAACTACATTTACCTTAATCGTACTTGTAAATAACAAAGCTTACCTTGTCAGCTTGCCAGATTATACATAATGACCCGAAATTCCCACCTTACCGCTACATAAAAGGGCACTCGTTAAAATGTTTTTGAAATTAATTCTCGCCGTAACCCTGGGGCCACAGGGCATTCTACGAAACGACCCATTACGTCCCTGACCATTTACTGTAAAACTGAACTGTTTCGCTACAAAAGTTTCATTTACCTACTAGCTTTTTGTGAGACTGCTTTTAGTTTTGTCGGCAAAACTGCTATTTGAGTTGAATTTAATCCTACTATCCTACTAATAATATTATAAACGTGAAAGTTTGTGAAGATGTTTGGGTGTTTATTATTCAATCCACACGTAAAGGCTCCTTCAAACAGGCGTGACACGCGATAAAATCGCGCGCGACACAAAGGCACCGCAACTCGCGCAACGAGCGGTGCCTTTGTGTCGCGCGCGATTATATCGCGTGTCGCGCTTGTTTGTAGGTGCCATAATGCTATGCTGACTTTTCCTTTATCGGAACAAGCTAGGATACTGTACCTACAAACTGACATTTTTTGTTTTACAGTAAGTGTTTTAGGTTTACTTGATTGTAGGAGCCTTAAACCGTTGAACTGATTTGGATGAAATTTGGCACATAGATAGACCACTTTTTTTGTTTTTTTTGAGGCTTGTGTCTAAGTAATAACAGCCGCACGTGTCGATTGATCAGGTTAAGCTACGCATGCCGCGGTTAGTCCGTGGATGGGTGACCATCTTTACATATCAAGACCTCTCCGTGCCTCGGAAAGCACATTAAGTCGTTAGTCCAGGTTGTCATTCGTGAATCTTTAACAGTCGTTACGGGTCGTCAGAAGCCCGAAAGTCTGACAACCAGTCTTACCAAAGGGTATCGTATTACCTAGCAATTGGGTTGTGGAGATCAGATAGGCAGTCGTTCCATGTAAATACTGGTATTCCGCTGCATCCGGTATAATCTGGAAGCCGACCCCAACATAGTTTAGAAAATGCTAGGCAGATGATGATGAGATAGACCATTTCCTGGATTTAACACATAGGATACCTTTTATCCCAATATTCCCACGGGATTGAAACTTACGCGGGTGAAACCTCGCTGCTAGTTTTGTTATAAAAATGAAAACAGATTTTACATATGGGAATGGGACGTGACCAGGAATTGAATTGGAGCTGTATTTTTATAGTAAAATGCTTTCGTTACACTTAATATGAAATACCCAAGTACAGTACCCGGCGATAAATATTGCACATCGACCTTTGGAAAGAGACAATCGGCTAATTTCGGCTTCGTTATCTCTGTCGCACGAAATACAAACAGTCCGGTATGTATTAGGAGCTGTTATGATTTGCTTCTTTTGATAATTATTTTTATTCTTTGTATAAAATGGTTTTGTGTAAAAAGGTCAATGTGCAATATTTATCGCCGGGTACTGTAAATGATATGACACCACTCAAGTAATAAAAAGAAAACAAAGCCATCGTCTGTTCCGTTCGAAATTCAACTTCAATTATCAAATTGTTTCTGCACGTACTTTTTAAACAATTCCATACTCAAATGCCATCTCATAAAATGAAATGTCAGGGAACGGAACGTTATTCGAGAAAAAATAAAAATGTACAAGATCTTTAAGAGTTCCAGACATCATAATTTGCGAACTGAATAATACATGATCGTGAAAAATGACTAGCATAAGTCGCTCTACCAAGTACTAATTGTGTATGCATAAGGAGTCCCGAGTACCTATTACTGGAGCCAGGGATCGCGGTGCCTTATTTTCTTGCTGAAGTGACATCCTGATGGATCTTATTAGGTTTTATTTTGTATTTTCTTACTTTATTACAGAATGTGGACGAAGCTCACTGAATTCTTATAAGGATGCTTAGAATTAAATGTTTTCGTAGGGCGACGTGTTTGCCGTCGGAATTATGAAACATTTTTTTTTTATTTCAATCATAGATATCATATATTTCATATTTCACTAAGAAAATTTTGCTTCCTTTTTTTACATAAATAATCAAAATTAAAGTCTTTTCGTAGTGTACTGTTTTATATCATCCGACCCTCTGACCAATAACTCTGTAATAAATAAACAATAATATCATTTGTTTTAAAAACTTACATTACAGAGGCATTGAACAACAAATAAACAGCCAAAGACATTGTTTTCCCAATTTCTTCATACAAATGCTACTATTATTTTAAATTCAACTTACCTTAGAAACGTAAATACGTATAGATTGTGAAATTAAATTGTATTTCCCGCCGCTCAATATAGTTAGATTCAGAAATACTGAAGAAACTGAAACAAGATTGGATTCACTGTAATTCTAGGATCTAGAATAATATCACAGAAATTCTGGGTTAGATTTTCTTGTATAAAATCTCTGTCAACAAATCTGGCTTTGTATATCCAAAGCAGATACGTAAAGTAATGGAATCTTTCGGTAAAACTAAACGGAATAATTAATTGGATCAATGCTTAGCCAGGCGTTGATTTTTTTGCGTTTAGTTCTTGCAAAATACGTTGAATACTATTTATGGCTGAATAGTTCCCTTCTTTTTTTAAAAACCCAGGACGCATAACGTACCATCACCAATGATTTCAAAAGTAAGTAATATATAAGTCAATGACCATCACGGCTTGTTTCCCTGAAGAGTTGAAGAGAGACAGAGTCACCTCCACATTCCGCCAGCTATGTTTAAGTCCCATGTAACAGGGGGGCGAGCTTATTGCCATCAACCGGGCCCAAATCAAGACTCCGGGCTGCTACTGCTGGCTGATAGAAAAACCCAATAATACTTTTCTCGACCTGGGAATCAAACCTAGAACCTCATGCTCAGCAGTAGCGCTCGTGCCCAATGGACCAACGAGACAGTCGAAGGAAGCATCTTCCGAAAAAAAAAAAAAAGGTTTCTTTACGATTTGAATTTGACTAATGGCATTCCATTAGTCAAATTCAAATCGTAAAGAACGCATTAGGGCGGGTCCACACATCATATTTCGTCTTACAACCTTAAATGCGCTCTTATTTATATGAGTTATATCCCTCTGCGCTCCGCAATAACGCAGTTTTCCCCCCTATTTGTCAAAGTAAACTGCATTCAAATGGCTTGAAATAATATTATGAACATAACCCGCAGGTAAACTAGAATGTAATGCGTTTAGGTACCTTTTCCGTTACTTCATTTTTATAATATTGTAGATAGATATCTTCAAAAGAATTTTCAATGGGGCTCGTGGCTAAGTAATAACAGTCGCACGGGTCGATCGATCAGGTTAAGCTACGCTTGCCGTAAGTGCGTGGATGGGTGACCATCTTAAAACATATCAAGACTCCTCCGTGGCTCGGATAGCACGTTAATCCGTTGATCCCGGCTGTCATTCGTGGATCTTTGGCAATCGTTACGGGTCGTCAGAAGCCTGAAAGTCTGACCACTAGTATTTCCAAGAGGTATCGTATTACCCAGTAACTGGGTTGTGAAGGTCAGAAGGCAGTCGATTAATTTAAAATACTAGTACTCAGCTGCATTCGGTCAGACTGGAAGCCGACCCTAACATAGTTGGGAAATGGCTAGACAGATGATGATGAGTCAGTCAGTGATTTTTAAAAGAATTTACTCTAACCTACTTGAATACTTTAACGCCTCATTTTCACAGACACAAAAGGCAATCATCTATTCACAGCAAACAAAACAGGTGCACTCCATTTCCCTTTCATAAAGATAATAAACGCAATTGTGTTTATATCCAAAATATAATTATAGGGGTTTTCCGCCTAAGTTAGCTGTTTGGTAAAGTTGTTACAAGTTTGTGTGCGTATATTGTAACCGCAGCCTTGAAAGGGTGAGGCGACACTTGCTAACTAAGCCGAACTGCCATCTATCAATGACATAACGTTACACTTTACAAGAGGTTTACCATATGTGTACCCCGCTTAAGGATTGAAAAGTTTTAGCATGTAGAGCAGTGGTGCGACCCTAGACTTAACGGCAAAAAGTATTACGTTCAAACTTTTTGCTGAGCTAAATATCTGTCATCTTTTATTCACGCTTCCCGCCAAAAGTTTGACAGCTGTCATAGTGGAATGGTGCTTTATTGTTTCGAAGTCAAAATCACAAAAATAGCGTAAGATTATCATTTCAATATTTTACACACACATTTCACTGTTAGAAATCTATTCGCTATGGAAGGCTAGCATTTCTACGCAGATATTGACTCTGTGCCAAAAGATTATGGCCACTAAACTAAGGCACGGTAGGTGTACCAAATTGAGAATGCACTTTTTCACATCTGTCTATTCCAGTACTTTTGCACAGACTAAGTTATTGCAGTTTTGCTAACCAGTGTTACCAGCCTCGCCTCTTGTTCTACAAAATTTATTGGGTTTTTAAACTAGTTTCGACACTGATAAATTCTGCGGATTGTAGGAAAAAAATAAGCCGAGGAAAATAGTTTTAACACATCACTTTGTAGAAGCTTACTGCTAGAAATGGGTAAACCATAACGGGTACTTTTACGACTTCCAACTTTAAATGGTAGGTATATTTATTAACAAAGCGAACTGACAAGCAATGTACACGTATCGTTATCGGCAAAAGTTTATTAACATTTCAGTTTGTTTAACAGAATATTTAATTAAAATCGGAACAGAAGTAAAATTAAAATAATATTAACTCTTAGTTATGAGGTATTCCACTCAGATATAAAATGCTGATAAACAATTAAAAATCAACTTATTTTGTGTCAAAGTATTGTTAACTGGCTTGTCCCTAACCGTACCTACTAGCATTTTTATTTACACAAATGTTTTATATATAAAATCATTATTCACTTTTCGGCTGAATTCGAACTATTCATACTAAGAACATCTTTGAACGGCACTGCGTATATTGAAAGCCCTACAAAAACTTGATACAATACAAGCGTGTGACAGATGGTGCGACAAGATAAAATTATAGTGCCAGATTCTGAATAAAGAGGGAAAAACTTTTTTAAATAGTTACACATTATTACCTTCAGAAGAGGGGGCTTCTGGCTAAGGAATACCAGCCGCATGGGTGGATCGATCAGGTTAAGCTACCCTTGCCGCGGTTGGTCCGTGAATATAAGACCTACATAGATTCCATTCAGAATGAAAAATAATCATGATTAATATACGATAAATAAGTTATAATCCGTCAGCTCGGCGAGCAATTGTAGAAAAATCCTTGGTAGTATATTATTATTAATTAAAATGATAATTACAAAGCAACCATTACACAAGCCCACGGAAACCTAAGAAAACACTTTGTATTTGTATAAACGAATGAAATAGTAACTATTACAGTAATAATTAAAATAATAGCCCATTTAACTAGGTACAGATGCCAGCACATCAAGTTACTACAATCTGTCAAATTTCTTTAATAGATTTTCAATTTTATCGCTAAAGCATAAGGATCAAAGTTGATTGGGAAAATTTGACAGTTTCGGGTAGCTTGATGTGCTGGCGTCTGTACATGAGAAATAACATGGTAGCGATTTTAACCAGTTTTCGGTGCAATATTTAGATATAACTGTTTGATGTTAACTGTTTGATGTTTTAATCACTCGATTGATTTCGTTAACGATATTAGTATCGTTAACGAAAAACAATCGAGTGATTAAAACATCAAACAGTTTTGAAATTAATTTTCACAGCGGTCGTGCCAATTTCAGATGGTAGTTGCTGAATTATTTAACGAAACGAGCGGGGTGTACTTTGTGGTTTAAATGATAGCTGAATACAAAGTGAGGTTCGAATACTTATAATAGTTGAGTGAAGTCAGCAGTTCTAGATGAATAAGGAGCGGTAGATATAGAAGATAAAGAGCTAACAGTTTTATTTCTCAAATTCTCTACCTGTTGTAGTTGATTCAAAAATATTTGCTGTAGACTGAAAGTTCCAGGCAATAAGTAATACGTACGAATAGATACTACAGATTTATGGTTACGACACGAATGTCCCCGTTTTCAATACCGCTATATACTTTTTTTTTACAGGATGGGAAGTCATCAAATGACCCCTCCCGCTCTGAGTGGAGCGGAAGGGAGTGTGACGCCTTATAGAGGTATGAGAAACAGGGCTTAAAGTTCACTCATTTAAGTTCATTTAAGTGTTTCCTAGTGATAGTGAAAACTAGCCGCATAAGCTTGACAAACCGGCAGTCGACTATGAGACACCTAATATTCTCAAAAGATGTGTTGTCTCCTTCAATGATAATATTAAAAATATCTCTCAATGCAACTTCTCGTTTACATTACATAGCGTTCCATTCTCATAATAAGGTGTTTGGTATAATCCCCGATAGTGCTGACACGCTGCAATCTCGTATTTTCCTCATTCCGGTTTTACAACATTCCCGGGAATTTCATGCAATATCTGCGTTCCTGGAAATAGTATATAAGTGTTATTAAAAGACAGTTTTGTTTCTAGGAAGAAACATCACTTTTCCCCGAAGTTAACAGAAATTATTCCATAAAAGACAGCTGTCCCAACGCATCGACTATTTTCTCGCTGAAGATCAACAAGAGTGAGTATCAACTATTAATATATTATGTACAAATGCCAGAACATCAAGCTACCCTTTTTTCGTTCCGTCCATTTTACACTATAGGCCGACCGCTTAACTGCGACGTTACCTGAGGTAGCTGCGCGGTGCGGGAGGGGTGATAGTTGTCACAAGTTAACGAATCACTGAGCTATCTCACGTCACCATAACCCTCCCGTACCGCGCTGCTACCTCAGGCAATGTCTCAGCTTCTAGTGGATATCGGATGACTACGCCGCGCCGTAGGGTAGCGAATGCTACGCACCGTGCTACGGCGTAGTTCGCCATTTGCTACGGCGTAGCTTGCAACGAGCTACGATTATCACGAAACCAACCACGCGAAACCAGCGCTGGGGCTCTGTCTCATATAGGGTCTTAGCATTATGCTGAGCGTTGGCCGTTTTGCGTAGATGTGACGCATACTTTCTCCCAAATTGTTATTTTTGTTTTTCTGTTGTGTTTTTTATTTTTATGCGTCATGTTTGCCGCAATTAAAGGTATTTTCTTTCTTGCTTGCAACAAAAATTTATACGTAAATACTTGCAACAAAATAGCTATGCTCTCGTGATGATGCCATCCATGTACTCGCCCTTCATAATAATATGCAAATACAAGAAAGAAAAGAACATTCTTATCTCAAACAATTTGCTGGTTTGAAGGTAACTTTCTCTATGAAGAGTTCTGTGATAATTATATTGCAACCTTCGAAGTTTCTATTTAACTTTACGCTATTTCAGGAGTAAAATAAGAACATGAATGCTTTGTTGTTTATTTTCCTCTATCCAAGTCAACTTTGAACCCAAGGGCATTGCTTCTACAACTAGTAACTATAAAACATTAACCCCCTTACTAATAAACCTATTACATGAGATGAATAGTTACGACATTGATTTCTCTCTTTCGGTTGTCAGTAATTTGAATTTCGAAAGAAGAAGACAAAGCGTTGTGTAACTTTACAGATGCTATATAACGTTTATTAGTAAGAGGGTAAGCATCAAGTTGTAAACATCTACTGTTGAATATAAACCTTCAAATACATAAGACCTCTAAAACAAATAGTCTTGGAAAAGGGAATATTAAATACAATAAGTTGTTATTTCTTCATCAGCCATTAAATAAAATGCAGACCATCACCTTTTATAAACCCTTTAATGCCTTTTACGACATCCCAAAAGGAGAAATAGAATTGCCTTATTTTCCAGAAACCATTTTCAAACAAATTACTTCACCGCATTCCTTCCATAACACATTATGAATATCCTACGAAACCCTACTTTCAATAAAATTAAGGTCCAACGAAAGCTTTTATTACTACATAAAAGACAGTTCTATTCCACTTTCCCGACACAAACTTAGCTCAAAAAATCCCTACAAAAAATGAATTATTTATAACAAGATTTCAAATTATCCCACAAGCCCCCCCACAACCCAACTTTCCAACGCGCGAGCTTACTCGACCGGAAAAAGTGAGGTACTGCTATTGACACATCTGTTACAGTACACACCGGCCAACGTGCGCCGTTCACGTGGACTCTTCGTGTGATTTATTTTAAGGGTTAACCCTGACATGTTGTTCCGATGGACTGGCGAATTTTTTGGAGTAAATGGACCGGAATTATGGGTTATACTTAGTATGTTGGGGACAGGGTATTGAGGAGAAATATTTAGGCGTGTTTTTATTATTAATAACTTTGATGAAAAAGCGTTCATAGGAGGAAGCTGTGTAAAAATATCTGGGAAAATGCTAATACCATAGATTTGATGATTTTATCTCTGTTTATTGTGGTGGGCAGTGTTATGGCGCATAACACAAGAGGAATATTTATTTATTTACGCTATGAACCTCTGCGTGGAACTTCGCGCATATTGCTTATGTCAATTTATGCAATACATTGATAAAGCTTAGTGATTGATAGATTAGGTCGAAAAAAATGGTCCTTTGATACATATATAAGCAATGCATTAAAAAGAAGAACTAACAAAAGTAGATACGTTACCTAACTACCTATTAAACTTTCTAAGTTTGTTGGAACTATGGTTTAAACTTACCTTATGCAGTTAACAGACATCAAGATGATATTGATGTCTGTTAACCAAAATGTGTTCTGTGAATCAAAACGTATAGGGTACTTTCCGCTGACCTAGAATCATGAAATTTGGCAAGAAGCAATTTCATATAGCACAAGTAAAGGAAAAAATCCGAAAACCGTAAATTTGTTGTTACATACCTACAAATTTGTACGGAATTTGTCCGACTCGCACTTGACCCGTTTTTTGTATAATGTGCGTTTTGTTTGTACAAAATAGACCATTTTTCTTTCTTTCTTTCTTTACAGTAGGAAGTAAGTCAAAAACTAAAAAAAAAAACCAAACAAAAAAAACTTAAGTAAAACTTTAATCTTGAGCGAGCATAATAGTACGGTAGTTTCTTTCAGGTAAGCCAATTTATACTGGTTTTGACAGCACTGACGTTCAGCCTACTGTACGATGGCAGCACATGAAGCTACTCTGTAAAATTTCTTTAATAGATTTTCAACTTTATCGCTAAAGCATAAGGTTCAAGATTGATTGGGAAAATTTGACAGTTTCGGGTAGCTTAATGTGCTGGCGTCTGTATGTAATAGTCATGTGACTAGTATCGCCATTCAAGGAAGCTATTTTAATCCACCCCACCAAGGTCAGCGGGATTGTCCGAAAGAGTTACCGCTGGCTCGGAACATAAAGGGCTAAGGAAGGAACAAGGGTGGGTTTTAGTCAGTAAGAGTCTGACACTCCCTTCCGCTCCACCCAGAGAGGGAGGGGTCATTTGATGATTTCCCATCTTGAAAAAAAAAATCCACCCCACCAAGAAGCGACGCTATGGAAACACCTGCCCTAAATCTCCCAGTAGTAACTACTTTGAAAATAAACTTCAACTATTTTACAAAAATAAATACTTACAAGGGTGTTTTACAACTAGGTCAAAGCATAAACAGTTTATCGCATAGGCTTCGTGTGGCGACGCGGCTTGCTTCCTACCTCACACCGCGACATGGACATTTTTCTCCACGAAAATATACAGAGGAACAAAATGAGATTACTTCCTCCGTTGTTTTAACTAACTTTAAGTTTAGTTTTTAAGGAATGAAATATCATCATTTCAGCCGAAAGACGTCCACTGCTGGACATAGGCCTCCCCCAAGCACCTCCACTTCGACCGGTTCTGTGCTTCTCGCATCCAACGGGTTCCTGCGGCCTTCACAAGGTCGTCGGACCACCTTGTGGGAGGCCTTCCAACGCTACGACTTCCGGAATGAAATATCGAACTTAAGGAATTAGTTAACGATTCACGGTTTTCAAGAACAATGGTGGCCATATGGTAACGGCCACAAACTACGAGTTCGTGGTCGTGGGTCCGAACCCAATCAAAGCAGGCACTTTACTTTGTTTAAATTATTACATCACTACTGCTCTCAAAACGGTGAAGGAAAAGGAAAACGTCGTGAGGACACCAAAAATTCGAAGACGTGTGACATCCGCCAACCCGCACTGTGCTCGCGTGGTGGATTATGGCCCACTCCCTCTCACAGAGAGAAGGCCCGTGTCCCAGACTCCCAGCAGTCGGAACATTATCGGCTGGTTATGACATGTCGCGTTCGAAGGAAGTATTTACATAATAAAAATGCCTATTTGTTAACACAGGACCAAGATTATGTGTTCTTTGTGTTTAACAAAGAACGATTGAGGATTATATCCTAGTAAAGACCTCGAACATATTATTATACTATTTAGAAGAACAAGGTCAATCCAGGATTATGAAATCTATAGCTTACGGTACACGAAGCGACATGAGTCATCGGCGACTCACTGGCGACTAAACACAAAATCTCACGTCCACACACAGATTTTGACAGGCGATTTGTTGCTAGTGATGTGAAAATGTGTGTGTCGTGTTGCAATCGCCAGCCAGCTACCGGTGAATAAAGACACTACGTGTATACCTAGGCTGGCATTAGGCCAGTAAAACTAAAAATCTTGAACATTACTGCTCAAGTAGCTGAAAAAGTGTATAGATACTTAAATGACGTCATAAACTCCATATTTTACTGACATCATGGAAATCAGAACAATATGCAAACAACCGTTTTGGATGCCACAAACTGACTGACAGCTTTAATACTTGCCATACTTGGCTGTAAGACTAGCTTATATATGTTTAAGATAAAATTTCAAAGAGCTGTGGATTTTGTAATAAATAAATAAATAAATAAATAAATATTTTTTTAAGAACATTACAATAAATTGGTCTTATGCCAGACGCAATAATAACTACATATTTAAACAAATTGTTTTGTAACAACCAAGAATTTCCATTACATGCTAATATTTCAGCAGAACATAAGATATAGGCCCAAATGAATGTTTTATGAGCCTACCCTCTAAACCCCAAGCCGTTTTTACTGAAAGAGTAATCCTTTGAGCACAGCTTTGAGCCTAAATTTTCAAACTTTAACAAAGACCGTTGGACCAAGTTTACCGTCGACTTATCAAGATATCCTTTCCTAATTACTCCCAAGGTTGTGTTAATTTTCGTCAACCGTTTAATCACTCGTTAATCTGGACCTTAGGACCAGGATCTCATAAACTTCGAGATGAAACTAATAAGTCAGTCGTGTTTCTGTAGGGAAATAATGAGAAGGTTTAGGAAGGACGAAGTGGGTGAGAATATTGAAGCTTAGATTAATCAAGGCAAAGTTGGGGAATGTTGCTCTTCTAAATATGTCACGTAGATTTTCACGCCCTTTTCGTAAAGGACGAGATTACCAGTAGGTACTTTGTTATGACGTGACACTTCCCGCGCCCACCACCACATTACCGTTCCAAAGAACATGACAGAAAATGGTACTTAGCGAGGCCTGTTCCATCAATTGAACGCCACAAATTTATTAACCAGTTACAGTGTTTTATTTAAAGCACTGATTATGGGTTATCGACATAGCTCGCAAAGTAAGCAAACTGAAGTGGCAGTGGGTTGGCCATGTTTGTCGAAGGACCGATGGCCGTTGGAGCAGACGAGTCCTGGAGTGGAGACCGCGTATCGGCAAGCGTAGTGTGGGTCGCTCCCCAGCTAGATGGACCGACGACCTAAAAAGGTGACTGGGACAGACTGGATGCTGAAGGCGGAGGACAGGGTGTTGCGGCGCAGCCTGGGCGAGGCCTATGTCCAGCAGTGGACTGCAATAGGCTGGGTTGATTGACCGATATGCGAGTACAGGCGCCAGCACATCAAGTTACTACATTCTGTCAAATTTCTTTTATAGATTTTCAACTTTATCGCTAGAGCATAAGGTTCAAAGTTGATTGGGATAATTTCACAGTTTCGGGTAGCTTGATGTGCTGGCGTCTGTACTCGCATATCGGTCAATCAGCTGGCGTCTGTACATCAGATTTCTTCCATGAAATTTTAATGACGAACATGTTTGGTCTATGATCACTAATTTGATCAAAAAGGCTCAACCTACGAGAATTCATAGACATACCTATCTATCTTTTCTAAACACGTAATAGTGAAAAAGGAAATTATTGGTGTTTTGTTTTTCACGTGGTCCTTAGGTCCAATATTTTACATAATTACCTATTGCTTAGGTACAACAAGAAATGTTACACGAGCCACATAATAACAAGTAACCGCAGCAGATATCTAATAAAGTAAATATCTAAAGTTTCTGAGATATCTTGATTATAAGGCACACCAAGTATCCATAGATTACAGTCACCGTTGCAAGAGGTACCATTTTCTTCCATTGGATCGTAGGCGACTCATTAGTGATGTGTGTTTTTGATTAACATAGCGAATGGCTCGATCGACTGCCCTGAACTATTGGCAAAGTTAGCATTACGCACTAATACCATTAGATTACGTAAATGGCTGCTTCTAGGTGTGCCTTTTTTTTGAGGATGGAAAATCATCAAATGATCCCCTCCCGCTCTGGGTGGAGTGGAAGGGAGTGACGTCAGACTCTTACTGACTAAAACCCACCCGTGTTCCTTCCTTAGCCCTTTATGTTCCGGGCCAGCGGTAACCCTTTCGGAAAATCCCGCTGACCCGGCAGGCTTCGGCCCTGAACGGCCCCTTCACTTGATGCTGACATCTCTTTGAGGCGCGCGTGGAACACGTACCTACGTACCGTATGTAGATGTGCCTACTACCGCCACTAATTATAGGCGTAATGCTTTTCTTATAAAAAGTGCTCGAAGCTTCAATGATGTATCTTCTGAACACGATGTTGACTTATTTTGCACTAAGATAAACACAGCAAAGACACTCTTAGCCAAATATTTTTTTGTTAATGATGCGCCGGCTAGTAGTTCTTAAACACATATGTAGCAACATAAATACTTACTTAAATAAATAAAACTAACCTAACCTATTTACTTATGTACACAATGTACTTTAATTGTTCGGCAATCGATGTGTTATATAACTGTGGAGGCTTGTTATTAGCAACTTGATAACGTGTTGTTGTTACCTATTATTTGTAATTTGTCTGTAAGCCTTCTTAAAAGTAATAAACAAATAAGGTACATAATTAGAAGGTTCCCTAATTACCTTATTAAATGTATTACATACTGAAAATACTTTCGTATACAAAATTCAAATTCACTAAATTGAGTTCGAAACTCCTTCATATAATATCGTAAGAGAAGTTTGTAGGAATCTTTTGGTTGTAAGCCGTATTATATACTTAATACTGCTTCAGAAGCTTGTTATACTTCGAGAGCGCTCCGGATTTGAGTTCCGTTTACGAATAATGTACCTATTACGAGTGTAGGAAAATGTTTGCTTTTTCTTTGCAAAGAAAGATTTAAATGGTATTGTTGTGAAGTTTTATATTTTCTTTAGTGTTCTTTTTTAGATTGTTTATAAGAGAAGTTATTGCTTCATGTCACTTGCTGGACTTTCAGGGTAATTTTAAAACATTTGGGTAAATGCCGATCAAAAAAAAATCATCCGTGAATCGGATCTTACTATAGATTTACTTTTTTATAGCCTGTACTGGCCCTCTGCTGTAGAAGGCCACCCCAAGTCCCTCCAGGAAATCTTTTAGCGCACCGCATCAAACCAACCTTCATAGTACTCGCATGATGGCATGATACTCTTACAAAGATTCCTTTCTTTAAGTACTACTGAACCCAAAATACGGGTGTAGAAATCGTTAACTGTCTTCATTATTATAAAACAAAACCTGAGTCCGTATATTTCTGCAAGAGAAAAACGCCTCATTTGCTCTAGAATATACCGCCATTTAATTAAAAGAACATTTTCCAAGTATACGATTTCCTTTGAAGAAACTTAATTTATAAGGTTCACCTTCAGCCCGCGGCTTCGTGCGCGTGAAATTTCTTGTTCTCCCGATACACCCCGTCGCATCGCATCGCCGTCGTTTTTGCTTAAGAGTTTTTTCTGACTTTTTTTCTTTTTACTCGATTCCTAAAGGTTATAAGTATATATAATAGTAGCGTAATGTTAAATAGCCTATAGCCTTCCTCAAGAATTGGGCTATCAAATGTAAAAATAATTTTTCGCATGCGACTTCAAACAAACAAATGATTCAGTTTTAATATTAGTATTGATTTAGTAGGTAAAACAATTTTTCTTTCTCAACGAAGGAGAAAATAATTAAGAAAAAATAAATTAGCCTTCAGGTTCTTTTCAAACTTTCACAATATAGCAAAGACACATACTCCGATTTTTCCTCATCTCTAAAAGTAACAGCATATTGAAAAACCGACGAAAATAATAAAAATTGACATACAAAATACGCAACGAGGAAAACAAATGCACAGTGAACAAAAGAAATGAGATTTCCAGCCATTTCTCAGCATGTCAATAGCAGAATCCGAACGATTTTCAGGAGATTTTTGGCCACAAGCTTGAGCAGTGTGGATTTGATATCTACCTACTCTACTAGACACTTATTTTCAGCTGCCAGAAAAGTACAAACGAATTTCAGATAGATTGTTTTTTTTTTATATTCTCCCAAAAAATTTGCTTGTAAAATAAACATTGGATTTTCAATTCAATGTTTCAGCATTCCGTTATTTAATAAACATGTTTTAGCTAAGGTAGAATTTCTAATTTTTACATATTTGTGAAGACATCTACAGAATGTTTCAGGCTTGAGTCTTAGATTTAATAATGAAATAGTAACTTTTGACGGCCCAAATACTTTTGCAACAATCGGTATTTCAATAACAAAAATCTGCGTCAAACGTCCTTCAATTACTGGCTTTTGATTTTAGGACACGAAAAGGACAATAAATTTGAACTGATATAAGGTATTGTTAGATATTTATATACAACAGTCTCTGTGTCTATCGGTTTGTAAGTCACAGGATAACAGTTATCTGTTAGTCGATTTGTTTCGGAAAACGTGTTAAGGCGCCTTTAAACAGGCGCGACACGACACGCGACACAAAGGCACCGCAAGTCGCGCAACGAGCGGTGTAAGAGTATGTGGAACGTGAATCAAACAACAAGCTCCAGTAATGACTGCCATATTTAATCCATCAATCATCTACCGCCACCAACATGATCAATATACCCACTTATGAATATCATCACATCTTCCTCCCTCACAAAAATATGAAAAACAAAAAAAAAACTTAAAAATCCATTAAACCGTAACAAGTATAAAATATATAATTATGTTAGTATATACATTAATATCATACATATTACAATTTGACAAGCATAATCAGCTAATGGGCACTCATAATATAAACTTAATAACTAATCTCAATGCTTACATTGAACAGTAACATCGTTATTACTGTATCCTAAACTTGAGTAATTTAATTTAATCAATGTATTTTACAATTCATTTATTATGTATATTTTTATTATCTTGCTTTGTTTGATTGAAATTACGTAGGCATTCTGCCTACGACTTTTAATTTGATAGGATTAATATTTTATTCTTAAAGTAACACATACATTCATTTGCAATTGTTATCTTATATTTAACTATATTATACCTTTAAATCTATTCTGATTAATATCAATATTACGCTGCCGTTGATTATACGGATGAAGATAACATTGTAGTGCATTGATTATTTCATGGATACCCCCATCTATTCGGCGGTCGCACCGTCCTGCCAGAACGAGTAACATAATTATTATTAGATAACGGCTCACGATTTTCATGTCTTTGACACGATGAATTTTCACAATCATAATCAAACTCATAGTCTCGAAGGGGGCTATGTCTGTGCGAGTGATCTGCTATTAAGTGCCTTCGATTCCGTACAACTACTTTTCCATTATGTAAACGAACAGCATATGACCGATTTCTGAGTATTTTCTCAACTGAACCTGGTACCCAATAATTTTTAATTGTATCAAAATATCTTACATTTTGACCAACTTGTAACGGAGTTAAGTTCTTACTACTTTTATCATAAAATTCTTTTTGTTTATTTTGTCTATTTATTAATTTCTCTTTTATGTTATAATGCACCCTTGGAACCAATAATTTTATAGGAGTTGGAACAATACTTCTCAATTGTCGACTTTGTAAAATTTCTGCTGGTGATGCTAGATCACTACCCAGTGGTGTATTCAAGCATTCTAACAATGCTAGACGATAATCCGTATTGTCTTCTGTTGACTTATTAATAATATTTTTTACTGTTTGAACTGTGCGTTCAATTTGCCCATTCGACTGAGGATAATAAGGCGATGACGTGTTATGATTAAAATTCCATTCTAGTGCAAATTTCCTAAATTCAAATGATGTAAATTGTGGCCCACAGTCTGACATTATAGTATTAGGTATTCCTTGACGACTAAATATGTTTTTTAAATGATTAATTATGCTCCCAGAAGTTGTACTACGTAATTTGATTAGCTCGAAATATTTACTGAAATAATCCACTAGTAACAAGTAGTCCGTACCTTTATATTGAAATAAGTCTACACCAACCTTAGCCCATGGTCTGTCAGGAACCTCATGACAATTTAGTTCTTCTTTTTGATTTTTGTTTCTATGCCTTAAACAAATATTACAACTTTTAATCATGTTTTCTATATCGTTGTTAATACCGGGCCAAAACATTATTTCTCTAGCTCGTAGTTTACATTTTTCTATTCCCATATGTCCAATATGAATCTTTTTTAACATATCTTTTCTCATAATTTTAGGTATTATTATTTTATCCAATTTCCAAATTAACCCATTTGCTACTGTTATATCCTCCCTAAATTTCCAGTATGGTTTTATATTGTCTTTTATTTTGTCTTTTTTTTCCGGCCAACCTTTTAAAACATGTTTATTTAATTCACTCATCTCTTCATCTATTTCTAGCTGTTTCTGTATGTCTATGAATTGAGCGTCCGTAAAGTATTCGCATTTATTTTTCACGCTATCAGTCAATATGCATACTTCATCCTTACTGCTACTTAGACTTTGTGACGTTCCTTCGCTCACATGCGGCGTCGTTTCGTAAGCACGAGATAACGCGTCAGCAATGTACAAATGTTTTCCCGGTCTGTAAACTAACGTAAATGTATAGCGTTGTAATCTCAACAGCATCCTCTGTAAGCGGGACGGAGCATCAACAATTGGTTTTTTAATAATGCTGATTAACGGTTTATGGTCTGTTTCTATTGTTATATCCGAACGTCCAAAAATATATGCATAAAATCGCTCACAGGCGAAGACGGAAGCATACAATTCTTTTTCAATCTGCGCATACCTTTGTTCTGTGATAGTTAAAGCTTTCGAAGCATAACATACAGGAAGCCCATTTTGCATTAAGCACGCACCTAACCCTGTGGAACTGGCATCCACGGATATGACTATTGGCTTATCCAAACTATAATATTGAAGAACTGGCCGTTTCGTTAAACACGTTTTTAAATAAGTGAAACACTGCTCATGTCGGTCATTCCAATGCCATTCTATTTCTTTTTTAAGTAACTCTCGCAGTGGCAACGTTTTATCTGAAAGATTCGGGACAAACGACCCTACGTAAGTAATCAATCCTAAAAATCTTTCGACATCTTTTCTATTCTTTGGTACTTGCATGTTTTTTATTGCTGACAAGTGAGAATCATCAGGGCTCAATCCATCTTTTGTAATACGATGACCTAAGTATTTTATGTCCTGTAATCCAAATTTACACTTATTTATATTTAATTTCAAATTAATTTTTCTACATCTTTCTAGTACTTTCTTCAAAATCTCGTCATGTTTGTTTTGATCTGAGGCATATATTAATAAGTCATCAATATACATACACACACCTTCTATATCATCAAAATGTTCATATATTTTCTTGTGAAAGATCTCCGAGGCCGAACATATGCCATAAGGCATTCGTAAAAATTTAAATCTACCAAAAGGTGTATTAAATGTACAGAATTTACTACTTTCTCCTAATTTCACGTTCCAAAACCCTGAAGAAGCATCTAATGTGCTGAAATACCTAGCCCCTGCTAATTTTGACACTATTTCATCTATCGTTGGTAGCTTGAAATGTTCTCTCCTGATAGCCTGATTTAATTCTTTCGGATCCAAGCAAATTCTTAAATCACCATTCGATTTTTTAACCACAGTTATACTGCTAACCAGTGGCGTAGCTACCTAGGGGCTAGGCGGGGCAGTGCCCCGGGGCCCTCAAGCTCAGGGGGCCCTCGAATCCTTACCAGAAAATCTCGATCGAACTGAACTTTTGAAAATTTCTCCCATTTTCAAAATAAATATGACAGGTTGCAACCCGACTTTAATCATGGCAACTCAGTTGAGAGAAATTCGGAAGTTATACCTAGGGATTTCCCCTAAATTCTTTCTGTGGGTTGGCAGTGTTGTCAATTTGACGGATAGCGATTGTGCGTTTTATTGTGAATTCGAGTCAAGATTTTTTTTTCGAGAACGGTTAAAAAATTAATGCTGTATCAGGAATAAGTAAGCTGATGTTAATAAACTTTTTAGTACTGGTCAATATAGTGGTTCAATTTTATTTGATTTTATTACCATTCATATTGATGTCTGTTACGTCAATCAATCATTTCAAATCTATGGATTTCGGCTACTCATTGTATAACGCGAAATATCGTGAAAAAAATGCAGGTCACCTGCAGTAGGTGCATTAATTCAGGTCCGCGCGCGAGGAGATCGTTCTTGGTCTCCACTGTTAAATGTGGTAACACTAGCGGCGATAAAATGTTTGCCGGGGATTCCCCAACGACGTCTTGTAGCGTATCATTACGTTTCTCCTTCCTTTTACTTTTAACGTCGTCAGTGAACAGTGAGTACCTACCTACTCGAGCACAATCTAATATAAATATTGCATAAATAAATTAGAAAACTAAAATTATGGACAAAAAGAAGAATCCCAGTGGTGCATTTAAACGCAAACAACGCCAAGAAAGAGAAGATAGTAAACAAAAATTGCCCAAAATTGACAAGTTTTTTAGTCAGCCTTCTATAAGTACTTCTGGACAAAATATTTCTATTGATAGTGACTCAAATAATGTGGTAACTGCAGTGTTGGTTGAGAAGCCTACTGAAGAAGAATCGACAATTATTGCAGTTGGAGATACCTCCGCCACCGATCATGTGAATGTGGATGATGATTGCATGGCACACATAAGAGCGGAGGATTTGGAGGAACCACAGACCTCTACATTTTTCGAAAATGTGTACGATAAATCTTCTTGTGACTTGGGAAACTTCACGAACAAAATATTAAGTGATAACGAAAAACGTCAAATTCTTGATATGGGGCCTTTACAGCCTTCAGGACCTTTTCCAACAGACATCAACCAGAACAATAGGTGTTTTTCAAAATCGTACTACGTTTCAAGATCTAAATATGGACCAGTTAATCGTTTTTGGTTGTGTTATTCCAAAATACTAGACGCTGCCTATTGTCAACCCTGCTGGTTATTTGCTTCACAAAGGAATAATGTTTGGTGTACAGGAATTCGAGATTGGAAGCATTTATCAGAAAGAATTAAACAACACAGTTGTTCGAGTGGCCATACGGAAGCATGTGCTGTGTATGAATTTTGGAAAAAAAATGATAATAATACTATCGACAAGGAACTTGAAAATGACATTCGCAAAGAAGCATCATTTTGGAAAATGGTTCTTCAAAGGTTATTCGATATCATACTTACCCTAGCAAAGAGTTCATTGGCTTTGAGAGGACATCGAGAAGACTTAAGTCAGGCAGGATACCATGGAAATTTTCTGTCCTTTGTAGAGCTTGTCGCCCGATATGATCACATTTTGCGGCAAGTTTTGGATATGCCCAAAGGTAATAATTATTATTTCTAAGTTTTTTATCATTTTATTTTGTTTATAATTATTAACTATTTAATATCAGGACTTTTTTGAAATTGTGTTTTTTTATGTTTTTAGGATCTACAAGATATTTGAGTGCAACAATTCAGAATGAAATGATTGAGAGCTTGGGGACCAAACTCGAAACCCATCTACTAGAACAAATTAGAGCGTCACCGTTTTTCGCCATCATAATGGATACGACACAGGACATATCGAAGGTAGATCAGCTAAGCATTGTTGTGAGGTATGCAGTAATAACCAGATCGGAAAATGGACAGCCAATTGATGTAGAAGTAAAAGAAGTGTTTCTAGGCTTTTATGCAGCCATCAAACATGGCGCAGCAGATTTAGTCAACCAAGTGACTACATTATTTATCGACAAAAATATTGATTTAAAAAAATGTGTGGGTCAAGGTTATGATGGAGCCAGTGTGATGAGTGGTGTATATGTTGCAGTCAAAACTCTTAACCAGTCAAAAGTACTATTGACTAGCAAAATCAGTCAAAAGTACTTTTGACCGTATGCTTTAGTCAATAATACTTTTGACTAAAATAACAGTTAAAAGTACTTTTGCCCAATGGAGCTGGTTAAAAGTACTTTTGACTAAGTGATTCCGTCAAAAGTGGTTTTGACTGGTTGTATCAGTCAAAACTCTTAAAAATTATTTAGCATATTATTTAGCATATTATTTTATTTCTTTGAAATAATGTCTTTGACCGATTTTTCAAATGCACTAATTTGCCTGTTTAATATGATATGAGGTTCCCAAAGGTATTTGTATTCTCATTCACTCGCTCTTGCATCCAATGTCGACGGAGCCCCGCTTCGCGGGGCTCCTATTTCTGTGAAAAGGGTTTAAAGGAACCTAACAAAACCGAACCTCGGGGTGGGAACATTACATCAAATGAACATTATACCTTTTGATCAACAGCGCAAATGTTGTTATCGCAAATAAATATTCGATGAAATGAAAATTATGTTAATCGATATTATACAAATTGATTATTTTCCTAAACGTTGTTCGAATTAGTAACATTACATCAAAAGTTGTTATTACCAAACAAGGGTGAACCTCTTTTTTATTCACATCTAACGAGTTAATAGTGCTTTTGAGTTTTGACTGATGCTTTATTGCAGTTAAAACTACTTTTGACGAAGAGCGTCAGTCAAAAGTACTTTTAACCGCAAATTTGCAGTCAAAAGTACTAATAACCAATAATTTTCAGTCAAAACCACTTTTGACCAACCTATTCAGTCAAAAGTACTTTTGACTGATTTTGCTAGTCAATAGTACTTTTGACTGGTTAAGAGTTTTGACTGCAACATATATAATGGTGTACAAAAACATATTAAGGATATCCAGCCTAACGCGGAGTACGTACATTGCGCCACTCATAATTTAAATTTGGTGATAAATGATGCCGTTAGCAGTTGTGTGGAAATACAGATTTTTTTCGCAACGTTGCAAGATTTGTATAACTTTTTCGGAAACAGTATCAAACGTTGGGACCTACTGTCAAAATTCACTGGCGAATCGGACTCCACTTTGAAAAAACTAAATCCGACTAGATGGTCCAGTAGGGTCAATACGATATCTGCAATAAAACTTCGTTTTTTTGATATTATCAAAGCATTATCAGAAATAGTTCTAAAGAGTCCTAATAAAGATGAGCGTAGTGAAGCAGAGAGTATTAAAACAAAAATGCTAAATTTCGAGTTCGTGTTGCTTTGCGAATTCATGTACAGTGTATTGAATGAAATCAATTATGCATCCAAAACTTTACAGAAATGCGACATCAATTTGGGCGAGGCAAGTAAAGCTTTAGCAGAGACCAAAGCAAAGTTGCAAATTTATAGAAATGATTTCGAATTATTCAAGTGCAAAGCCAGTGAAACTGCAAGAAAATATGGTTTAGATACCCATTTTCAGGAAAAAAGGCAAAGGAAAGTTAAAAAACATTTTGATGAATTAGCTGCTGATCACCGATTTCCAAACAGAGAAGAAATATTTAAAATTGAGATTTTCAATAATGTACTAGACACATTAATAGCTCAATTAAATACACGTTTTACTGGTATGAGTGCAGTCTGTCAAATATTCGATTTTCTAACACCAACTTTTTTATTACATGTTGATGAAGCAACTTTATTACAAAAGTGTGACGAATTTCAAAGAAAATATTCAGATATAATAGGTCCTAGCTTTTCACTTCAATTTATTAATATTTACCACCTAGTTTTACCTCAATTAACTCAAGCATGGACTGTTCACCAATTATGTAAGGAAATAATGAGCAAATATGGAGTGCTAGAATGCGACCTAACGGAAGTATTTACAGCAATGTTATTATTCTTTACAATTCCTGTTACTTCTGCAGCAGCTGAAAGGTCATTTAGCAAATTAAAAATAATAAAAAATTATTTAAGAAATAGTGTGGGCCAAACTCGACTCCGACATTTATCGCTAATAGCAATTGAAAACAAAACCGCATCAAGCCTGGATTTAAACGAAGTCATTGATACTTTTGCGAAAACTAAAGCTAGGAAAAGATTGTAAATATAATTGTTAATTAGTCAGTTGGTAGGTCCGACCTTTATATGTATAATAAACCCTTGAATCTTTTCTATTTCGTTTTATTGCTCAATACCTACACCAAGTATTAATTGTAATTTATGTTGTTATTGTTTAATAATTTTATTACCTGCCCTGCAGTGCACGAAAAAGAGCTGATGATAAAGTAGCTTAGCATTTTTAAAGTATTTATATATTTAATATTTTTACTTGATAAAACCTAACCAGTTTAGATAGCAGTGGGGCCCCATTTTTTGATTTGCCCCAGGGCCCTTGGTTATCTAGCTACGCCACTGCTGCTAACCCAATCAGAGGGACCCTCTACTTTTGCTATAATACCCTGTGACTCCATTTCCAATAACTTTTTCTTAACGTCCTCGCTGATCGCAAACGGCAATTTACGAGGCGCATGCACTACGGGGACGGCGTCGTCCCTCAATTGAATATTATATTCCCCCGGTAAACAACCTATACCTTCAAAAACATCTTTATAATCTTTATTTATCTTGGATTTAATATCAGACCTCTGCACAGACATAACCCTCTTAATTAAGTTCATTTCTACACAAGCATAACGTCCCAATATAGGCGTGCTATTTACATCTGCAATTTTAAACTCTAATAAATATAACTTGTTCTTATGATATACTTTTAAATGTGTTTTCCCTAAGACAGTAATTAAATCACCTGAATAGCCGCTCAATTTAGTATTAGTTTGCAATATTTTATCAACGGATATTCCTAGTCTAGATAAGAACCGCATCGGTAGCACATTAACATCTGCGCCCGTATCTAACTTGAAATTTATGCAATGCTCATTAATTTTCAAATCTACAGTCCAATCACTCAAGTCTTTATTTAATGCAAATATTACCTTTTCGTCTGATTCCTCCACAAAGTACACACCACACACTTTTGCGAAGTGGTTCATTTTTGAGCAGCGTAGACACCTCTTACCATACGCCGGACAAGCATTCTTTCCGTGCATACTACCACATCTGCCACACTGGCGCGTCGTGCGCGGTCTGCTTGTCGGCTGCTGCATCGGACGAGCGGCGTCTGCGGCGACCCCGCGCCCGCCTCGCCAGCCTGCGCCTCCCCGCACATGTCCCCCGCGTGATCGCACTGCTCCTTTCATATTGCCGTCGCATATTTTTGTAGACGATGACACTCCATATCCTACTTTATTATGACGCTGTAATGCCCATATCTCGTTTTTTCCATCTTGTATTTTGCTGTCCTGTTCAACACTGTGAACTGCTTCAATCTCCTTCTTTATGTTCTCTGAATACATTCTTGAAACTACCGCCGCTTGACATATCTCTAAGGCTTTCTTTAAAGTTAGGTCCCCTTCTCGTAATAATCGTTCTCTAATTGCTGGGCTTGTCACTCCACACACAAGTCGGTCTTTTATTAGATCGTCATTCAAATTCCCAAACTCACATGTTTTTGACAATTTTCTCAAATCAAACACATATTGATCTATCGACTCATTTTGCTGCTGATCTCGTGTAAAAAACTTGTGCCGTTCCACCGTTAGATTTTTCTTCGTTTTAAAATGTTCATCTAATTTTTTACATGCACCGTCTAGAGTTGTTTCTTTGCTTTGTTCTAATATTTCGCGGCATTGCTCGCCTACTATATGCAGAAAAATGTTAAATTGTATCACTGGTGTTTTTGTCGATAACTCACACGCGTTGAAATATATTGTAAAGCCCTTCTTCCACCTATCCCAACTATCACTCAGCTTGCCCGATGCCACATCAATCGAGTTCTCGTCAAATTGGAACGGTGACGGCGGTGTTAAAACTGTTTCCATTTTATTTAAACTATTTTATCGTCTTTATTTCACTCACTGTTAACTAGATTCTATTGTACTTTATTAATCACCGGCTGCGCCATGTAAGAGTATGTGGAACGTGAATCAAACAACAAGCTCCAGTAATGACTGCCATATTTAATCCATCAATCATCTACCGCCACCAACATGATCAATATACCCACTTATGAATATCATCACAAGCGGTGCCTTTGTTTCGCGCGCGATTATATCACGTGTCGCGCCTGTTTGTAGGAGCCTTTACTATAGCCGCTATCATGGTAAATAATAAAAAGACGTAAGTAATTAAGAGTCATTTATTCAAATTCAGCTGAGAATCTGTCATTTTTAAACGTCAAAAAATACATTTAAGTCAGTCCCCGTAAACGCCCACCCTTCAACTCTTCTCCTACTGCATTCGCTAGGAAGAAGTGGCACAACAAAATCTCCAAGCAGCAGTTACTTTTTTTTTTAACCTGCGCTGCCCCACTTCTGTGTTTTGAAGTTCAAATAGGCAGTCGCTCCATGTAAAATACTGATATTCAGCTGCATCTAGTTAGACTGGAAGCTGACCCCAACATAGTTGGGAAAAGGCTAGGCAGATAATGATGACTTTCCCACTGCTGACCAAAGGCCTCCCGCTAATCCTTTCAGGCATCCCTTTCTAGAACCAACTTGATCCAACCCTGACAGTACACGGCTAGGTCGTCTCGCCACCGTGTCGCTCCCTCTTCCCTTTTTTTTTTCGTTTCCGGGATGGAAAATCCTCATGGATGTCCGCCGCCCTGGGGCGGGCGGCGGGGTCTGTCAGACTCTTACTGACTAAGAACCACCCCGATGTTCCATCACACACCTACGCCAAGGGTCGAGGGAACGTACGATCATTCCGCAAACGCCGACTGGTCCCGGCCCGCCTCGGGCCTCGTCTGGTCAGGAGGGGGAGTGAGGTGTTTGACTCTCCCCGCGACATCACACGCCGCCACCACGGGTCCTGATGTGTGGGGGGCGATAGACGTCCCCGAGTCCGTCGCCCCTGGTACCATTTAGTGGGGCTGGAAGAGGACGTTGTCCGCCCTACGCCGACGCCCGGTGCGCCTGCTGCGGGCCGGGTGAGTGGACGAGATCTCCCTCTCCCTTTCCGCAGCATCCAGAAGGAAACCACCGCTTCCCAGGACTCCGCTGCCGACCATCGACTCGACCACGGCCGGCTTGCTACCTCTTCCTGGGCCGGCTTCGGCGGTGACGTCCACCCTGAGCCGTTATATAGTAATATTACGGCAACCTGAGTGCTCGAGACAAATCAAACTTAGCCGGTATTCTTTCTTAATAGCTGTGTGAAATATACAAAAACAAGTCACATAATTTTAATTGCAACGTTATCTCTCAATGAGCGATCGAATTGTTTTCCAATTACCACCGCGAAATGGTCATCTGTCACTGACAAGCGACAATCGAATCGCATTCCGCTTTTGTTTTTGTTTTTATTTTCGATTCGTAGTAATTATCACGGAGCCAATAAATTAAAGGCAATTTACATTGGAGACAGTTTTATTTGAGAGAGGAGAAAATCATGTTTTTCTTTGTGAGTAAATGTTAATATGTTGAACAAGCAATGCTCTCTTGGTGGATATGTACAGACGCCAGCACATCAAGCTACTACAATCTGTCAAATTTCTTTAATAGATTTTCAACTTTATCACTAAAGCATAAAGTTCAAATTTGATAGGGAAAATTTGACAGTTTCGGGTAGCTTGATGTGCTGGCGTCTGTACCTCCTTACAATCTACCACTGAATAGTGCGTTAGTTTACCAAATATTTCAAGTAAATTAACATACAATGTTGATTAAGGTTACTCTGAGATATAGGGTCGTTTCCCAGTTATCCATTACTTAGTTTGTGTTCTGCTGTCATTTGGTAGGTATCCACTATAGCAAATGGGCTGTACTTTACCCGTAAAGATCCCGATTGGTATTCACTTCGGTAGAGTGTATACTCTACCTAAGTGAACACCTATCGAAGATCTTTGGAGGACAGCTAATCTCTTAGCGCCAGGTACCAACCAGCTCGACTATATAAGGTCCCATTAAAATAGATGGGCAAACTCTTAGAAATCATTCAGACCACAAAAAAAGGATAATTGTAAAAAATATATAAGAAAAACGCATAGATATTTACAAGAAATATAATCAGCTGACGAAAATATACTAATGTGTCGGCAGTTTATTATTTCAGGTCAAAATAAAATCACTTTGATCAGTGTTTTGTTTTTTACTTGGATATCTTTGGTTAGACGAACTGAGCGCTGTGTTAAAATTTGTCCATCTATTCTACTTACTTGGAAAAGTATGTGCTGGGGAACCGTACATAATTTTAATCCACACCAAGCATCTTGCAGAAAGTTAAAAACAGACAAGAACTGGTAACTTCTTTAAAAACGTACCCTAAACCAGAAAAAAAATAATAAAAGTAGTGCAGTATTCAAAATATACTGAGATTTATAAAATTACTAGCTGCGCCCCGCGGTTTCATCCGCATAAGTTTTGATCCCGTGAGAATATCGTGATAAAAAGCCTATATGTTAATCCAGGGTGTCAGCTACCTCCATACCAAATTTTATCAAAATTGGTCCAGCAGTTTGAGCGTTAAGAAGTAACAAATATATAAACACACATACACACATAGGTACACTCACAAACTTTCGCCTTTATAATATTAGTGTGATAACAGAGTTAAAAGTTTTCCCATACCAGGTACCTACATATCTCAAAATATCAAGAGACTAAAAGATGGAACCTTTTATTGTTGCCCGTTAATCAAATTAGCTGAAGGTACCCACAAAACTATGCCTTAAAGCACTATTGAGTGGTCCTTGATAATTACTGGAAAATCAGTATCAAAATTAATATTAAAACCATCGCTTTTTAAGTTATTTTCACAACAGCATCCGGTCCGATCCGGTTCGTTCAAGAGTCCACTTATAACGTAAACGTTGACAAACGATTGCTGAGTAAACACGCATATTGTAGACAGACCTCTTAATGACGTGCATTAAAATCTCATTATAAACAGCCCTAGGTGCCCAGTACGGAAAATTGATCAGAGCATTATTGTAAGCAATACCGTTGGAAAAATTCGTGAAATCATTGTGATTGGTTAAAAGATTGATGATTTTATTGTTCCTACATGCTGTAAACAAATGTAACTACGAGTAGGTACTGAAATACCAATGAAGCGGCCGATATTAAGATCGATATTATTTTCAAAAAACAACAAACATTTAATCTTTATAAATGTGCCTTTAACATTTTATTAAAATAAAACGTTAATAAATTCAAAATACAAGTAAACAAACCGTTTAATCACATTTGAACTTAATACCTAAAAATAACGTTCTTAAAAAAAAACGTCATACCTATTTAGGTTTGACGTTTTTTGGCGATTTTAATTTTTTTTTTCATAGACTATTAATTTAGTCTGTGAAAAAAATAATTAAAATCGCATTAGGTCTCGTAGCAAACTCGGACGACAAAAGATATTAGCATTTCCATTGTCCCAACTGATTTAATTAAAAATAAAAAACATAGAAGCTTACAAGCGCGACTCGGGCACGAAGGGTTCCGTACCACTGTAGAAAATTTTCAATTATTAAGATCGAGCAAAAAACGTTTTTCATGTATTATTTGTTGTTATAGCGGCTATAATAATATAATTATGTAGTACACACTCTGTGAAAATTTCAAAATTTCTACCCATTACGGTTCAAAAGATATAGCCTTGTGACAGACGGACGGACAGCAGTACCTTTGCAGTTTACCCTACTGCTAAGGTTCTGCTGTCCGTGGCACCTTTTGGGTACGGAACTCTAAAAATACGGAACCCTAAAAATACTTTGAGCTTATGAACAAATTGTTATTACAAACAAATCTTGTACGGCCATGTCCTTCCTAATACGGTTACTTTAATGAAAACCGTAATGAAAATTTCATTACGATTTTAATTAATCTGTACAAATTCAAAACAATAAAGTTTCATAATGAAACTTCATTGTTTTGAATCATGTGTTTTATTCATATATAGTATCTATTACTAGTTAGCGCTTTTTATGACCAACCACTGTTTTTATTTCTACACTAAAAGAAATTTGGGAAATGTAAAAACAGGCTATGTAGGCATAGACGATTGCTATTATTTTGTGTAATTCGGAAGTTTTCCCAGTAGTTTGTTGATTACCGAAATAATTTGGCTTTCAATTATATTATTTTAAATATCTTTGGTATCCCTCAATTATTTTGACTTTGCTATCGAGCTATGGCAGATACAGAATTTTGTATATCTACTTTTTGGAAGATTGGTAAAAGATTCTGAGGCTGTTGGTGTCTGTTGATCTTAGTGAAAAAAACAATAGTTTAGATGTAATAATTACCGTTATTTATTCGTTTTCATAAAGCAAATTAAATGTTTGAAGACCAACATGAAATTGTACCAAACTAATTTAAAAAACCTTATCATAAGCGAACAAAATCTGCGAGAGTATTCTTATGATAAAACTGAATACCTACTTAAATCAACAAAAATTAAGTAGACCGAATAAAAAATCTAAATACCTAAGTAGTAGGTACTATCACTTTTGTGTCAAACACTTTTATAGAACATAAAAAAAAGAATCACGCAGTCCAAAATACAGTCCGTTTTAAATGAGGTTTTTAAAATTCTGGAGCACAAATAGACAGATTGAAAAGGTTTATTAGATTCTAAAACACGTTTGATTATATAAAATCTGATTTTTTATCGCGAATGTCATGTTTTCTATGTAAATAAATGTTTGTTCAAAAGAAAAAGATTTGGGATTTGTAAGCATAATCAGCCCATAATGTTGACACTGCTGGGACTCTGGGACACAGGCCTCCTGTCTTCAAGAGCTGTAATTCATCACGCGGGCCCAGTGCGGATTGGTAGACGCACATTAATGTCTTCGAACTTTTGGTTCAATGACATGCCAATTTCCTCACCATGTTTTTCATTACCGTTTTGAATTGTAAGGCCAGGCACGTTGAAAGCCAATCTTGTTGTGGCGTTTTTGTGATAGGTAAATTACTCGTAGTTCTTATCTACAGTGGAATATGCTATGGAAAGTGGCCAAAATACTAGGTATACCTATCTATGTCTATGTCCGATTTTATTTATTATTTATTTATTTAATACTTCAAGCACATAAATGTACAGAGGCGGACTTAATGCCATAGGCATTTTCTACCAGTCAACCTTTGAGTGACGCAGAGACAAACAGTGACATATGACAGTGACATTTTATCACCCGTAAAATTACCGTACGTACCTGATTTGTCGGTCTTGGTAGCCGAATTGATCGCACTAACTAAGCCAGGGCACCCCGACCACATGGATTCAGTTAGATTAGAACTGTGATTGTCTGTGATCAACCGCGGAGCTACTTCCAAGTTGGTCGCAGTTACTTGGTTTTTTATCATTAGCGCAAGGTGCGATCCGCCGCAAGTTTGACACCAGGGGGTCTACTCCGAAGTGGTAAATTTATCGTATCGGCCGAATGTTCGGTCATTTCCTACTACGAAGTTCATTTTATTTGGTTCGGTCGGTTCCGATCCGACTGAACTTCATTCTGACACTTGTTGTATCGTAAACCCTACTCTGAACGAGAAAAGACAGACCGATAATTTGAGTTTGACAAGAGTTACATCGTGAAATTAATGTCAAAATACACGACAGCAAAATAGCTACCTTTTGAGTATCGTAAACTTATCGAATTTAATGAATTATTACAATTTATTGAGTTATGTATTTGTTTAAAGTGTTAAAGTGAATGTGCTATACTTAAAATGGTAGCAAAATGGCAGTACGTATGCTTTTGGTGGAAGAGGCTCTCAGAGAAGAGCGTTTGGAGCGTAGAAGGAATTGCAGATGACTTCATGACTCCTTCAATACCAATTTAGTGCCCGACCTTGAGTTTATAGCTAATTACAAACTCAGTCGATCACTTTGCCAGGACATAGTGCCCCTGTTACCCCGAAAGCCTAATAGCCATGCAATTGAGCCTGCTACAAAGTTACAAACGTAGATGTAAGATCTAAGTTTTCCACAGCAGTCCTCTAACTATATAAAAATATTTTGTTTAATTTGATGACGTCTATCTGTTTGTAATTAGTTTATCTAGCTTAGTTAGTAAGTTATTAGTTTTCATATTCTAATCCAATATCACTGTAAGTTTGTAAAGATTTTTTTGGAATATGTACTTACCTAAGGATTGTTATATAATTACGTAACTTGAAATTGTGATTTTTTGTTTATGTAAATATTGAAATAAATTTGGTCTCAAATGATAGAGTTATGTATAAAACTAATATTCCAATTGGATTTATGTAAATCGGACTACGCATTCGGAAGATATTAAAATATTTGTATATGGAAAACGAATATTTGTCTTGTAAATAGCGTGCGCGCTCCTCCATTGAACGCACATTTGAGATAGTCAAGAGTCGATGGAAGTGTCTCTTGGGAGCGAGGCAGGTGCACTAGGATGCAGATAGAGCAGGCAGAATCATCTTACCCTGCTGTGTTGTGTATAATAACGTACATTGTGCATAAGGGCCGGAGTTGCACAGATGCTTTGAGGAGGGTACAAAGAGAGAGGGAAATACTGATACAATCATTAGAAAATAATGAATAAAATATATTTTTTACAATACTAAACAACTAGAACTAATCTTCAATTTGTTACAAGTACAACTAAAAATAATATAGCATTCAGCGTGGTGCAAATTTCTTCCCACAGTCGATGATTCAGCGTACGACTGTCGATGCTCCTCAAGTTGCCTTGGGCCAAATCTCGATGAGGAGAGCATCAATTTGTGCTGCTGTCGGTCTGGACATGGTGACTTGTTCTTGCAGAATGTTTATTCATAACTTTCATTTCCAAACTTCCGAAACACGAACATGAGAAAACGATAAACCCAAGGGGCCCTTTATCACGTATAAAGTGAATAATTTATGTAGTTTAAAGTACATTTAGCTTGTTTTTTGTATACATCTCATAACTTGACGTTAGCACTACACTTAAGTCAGCACTTGATGTTAAACGACCGAAATACGGTTATCGCCGTAGCGATAGCGACAGATGAGATTTGGTTTGAGTTTAAAAGTACTTTTTCTCAATTTTGCAATAATAAAATCACAATCTCTCCCCTTGTTTGTTTACTTGTCATCCTTTGATTTTTTTTTTGTTTTTTTTTTGTTTTAAAGGCTAAGGTCTGAGACCATGCTACCTAGTCATCAGTTACTATTTTTTTTTTGAGTCTAACATGACATTAGAATATGGGTGTACACATTCTAATGTATTAGGAGTATTTGGCAGCAAATGTATCGAATCAAGTTTCCCGGTAAACTTCGCTGAGGTAGCCAAAACTACAATAAAATTCTCAGCTCCATTTTACCGGGATCGCGTCTGTTTCAATGATTACTTGACGTTTATCCTTTTTCTTTTTATTTTGACAATCGTCAAAGCAATATGGTTGCCAGCAACAAATATATTATTTTATCGAGAAATATTACAATGTTCTTAGGTATAAATATTGAATTAAAAGAAAAGTTCTATTTTATTACTATAAAAATAATTTTACTCTGTAATTCAACAGTTTAATTATATCGAAATGAGTATTAATGACTAATAAAAACATATCGATAAAACGTTCACCTCTGGCACTACATTTCGTTCGGTCCGACACTCTTTTCGAACATTGCCTATGGTCTCGACCAAACTCGGCCAATCCGAACATTTTTCGTAGTAGGACAACAATATTCGGTTCGGTGGTGTGTCGGATCGTTCCGATCATTCGAATGTGTCGCTTCGGAGTAGACCCCCAGTTCATAATTTCTCGGTTTGCCAGCTATTTTTTTTTTCTTTATTCGAAATGGGTTTTGCCCTTGACTCTAATCTAGGTCAGAGATGACACAGACAAAGTCTACGATGGAGTGAGCTTACCCAGAAGAAGCCTGTTCACTCTTACTTTGAAGAGATTCGGGTTGTATTCACTCGGAAACACAAACGCAAATTATGGACAGATTATAATCGAAAAATAATTATTTAAATTGTAAATGGTTTGATGCAGTTCACAAATACTGACGGTTGATTCTTCGAAACTTAGGTGAAGTGAGCTTGGAGTGAGCTGTCAATAGTGTCAATTCCTAATAGCAAAAAAAAACTCACTTCACCTAAGTTTTCACGGTGAGATTTTTACAGGATAGCACCGTCTAAGACCACCACCGACAGAATAACAACTTAGCCTAATGGGCATTCAAAAAATTTGGTAAAATAAGATCATAAACCATAAGTTTATAACCGAATTACCTAGCCTAATTTGGTTATAAAAACCTGAAATGAGTAGGTAAGTACCTAAATGTTCCTGAACTAAGGAAAATTCATACTCTTTTTTTTTTATTTATTTTGTTACTCTTTTTACCATCTCCTTAAAATAACATTTGTACAGTCTATGATGAAATCATAATAAATAGCATTTTATATTCACACAGGCTTCCACTGTTATTTTTTCTTGTTTCATTGTTTGCACACTGAGCTTTTTATAGATTTTCTGAATTTACTTTTGCTCTTTGTTTTCCCTGTTCCTATTTGTTCACTTAAATGTACAAATTGGTTGGTGAAATGATGGAAATGTCTTAATAGTGGAGTGCCTCAAGCGCCTAAAGTATAAAAATCTCGGAATCCAATTACTTTGAACAAATTATTATAAAACCTGTTGGATTGCATTATTGACAAGGTATATTAAAAAGTTTACCCATTAAAATTCGTTGCTTTTTATTTAAGGAGTTAATAAATAAACAATACATATGTATACATACATATAATCTGATGCATTACGAGCTTATGGGACTAGTTTTTTACAAAAATGTTTTATAAATATATTTCTGGGGTAATAAACATTAAAATTTCATAGTCAAAATCATTTATTTAATTATAAAAAAGTTTATAAAAATTGTTTTTTTTTTTACTTATGGTACGGTACATAGTTGAAAATTAACCAAATTATTTTTTTTCGTTTTCATCAGAATCGTCTACTTCACTTATATTTATAATAGGGGATGCATTCAAACAGCTATTACCATTGCACTGTGAACACGCTGCAGTACAACTGTACAATACAAGCCACTTTTTCGGCATCCGCAAGCATTTCCGCATCCCTTTTTACAATTACAAAATAACATTTTCAGTAAATTATCTGGAGCAGGAGGTTGTTTCATCATTATCGGTTCCAGTTTATTAGAAACGTACCTCCATCCCCAATTTTCAATAGAAATATCATTACCCAACCACATTTGCACTTGTAGATACATTCTTTTTAAATGTTCAAATGCTGCATCAGATATAGGTATCTACTAGAGATGGTAATTGAACGCCAATATTTTTAGCGGTACCCTTCAAAAAAGAACTAAATCTTAATGTATTTAAATCTTTGATTTTTTTTTGGGGCACTGTATAAAGATAAAATGCATGCTACACCAGCTTGAAAAATATTGTCAGGATCTTCATTAAAATTTTTAAATACTGCAGCAGCGTCATGTAAATCTTGGCATTTTTCAAAACTTGTAGGAAACTTCTTTTTACCTTTATTGAAAAAAGCGGATGTCGTATCACAACCAGTAAAAGCGTGTAAAAAGAGAATATGTTCTTTGCATTTTGGTAATGATTTCTCTAATCATCCATGTTTAGTTCATGTTTACTTGTAAACCTACAATAAAGAAATAAATAAATTCTGCAGGATATGTATTATGATTAAAATGTATTGTACCTACAAATAAAAGAGAAAAAAAATTTTTTCTTTACATTTTTATTGATTGCAAAAATTTCTAATTCCAATTATAAATAAGATGAATGCAACAATTTCGATTTTATATTGTTTATGTAATATATAGCAAAAGAGTAAAATACATTTAATAGTATATTTTCTATTATTTTGCCTAATTTTCTTTTGAATTTACAACAAAGATAACGAATATGATAATAAAACTATTATGATACTTACGATACAGAATTATAAAATCTTATTTCGCAATTATATCCAAAACCAAAAAATATTAATTATGAAATAAAAAAATATTCACTGCACAAAATACACAACAGTAACGGTACACGCATCCCTATATATTGTACAGAATAGACTGAAGACCTATCGAACACCTGGCGGTCCACCTCCCCTCCACTTTCTTCTACCTGCACCTTGCTTCTACGACCTTTTTTTGATGCCTGTCATTTGTAGAAGATGTTTCTTAATATCCATTTTCATTTTATTATGGATATTTTATGAAAATATGAAAATATATTTACATTTAAAACGAAAAAATTAAAAATTCAGTAAAATTACTGAAAAAATAATAAATAATAAGAAGCAACAAAAAAAAATGGGTAAACATTTTAGTATTTTATGTATAAAATATAATTCAGAAGGTTTTACATTAATACACAAAGTAATTGGATTCCGAGGTCAAACTCCCCGGGCACTCCACTATAACCTTTCATTGCCAAATGACGTAAGTAGGTAGATATTAGGTAGATATACCTATCCATACCTACTTGCTTATATAGTGCTCTGCTTGCTTCTAAGCAAAAAACCTATTAAAGTTTTTCTCAGTACCTACTTTCTAAGTGTATTAAAAAAAATGGTATTACCTAAAAAATAAATTGCGTCACGAACAAGACACAAGCACGGTCCATTCTGCCCACAGAGTACACCTGCCACAATCTGTCAGATTTTCCCAATCAACTTTGAACCTTATGCTTTAGCGATAAAGTTGAAAATCTATTAAAGAAATCTGACAGATTGTGGTAGGTTGATGTGCTGGCGTCCGTACATTTTATTACAAGTGGCCATAGACATCAATATTTTTTGTGAAGAAGAAAATCTAGACCGAAGTGCAGACCGGTGTGGAACCTAAGATAAAAACACGCTTGTACGATACGACTACATACAGAAACCACAGCTAATAGAAATCTCTATTCCTAGACAGCACGTTTCGCCTAAAACTTTGTTGATAGAAAACATTGTTTGTAGATATCTCGGTTCATAGGAAGCACTGTTGACAGAGATCTCTGTTCATAGATGGCACTTCTTGCCGTAAACTTTGTTCATAGAAACCACTGGGAATCGAACTGACTAAGTGCAAGTAGGACTCGCGCGCTAGGGGTTCAGTCAGTACCCTACCACTAGGTAAAACTTCTCTAGTTTACCTTCTATTTAATTTTCTTTATACAGGGTGGGCAAAAACCAGGCGTACACTCTATTTTTTAAATTTTATTCTATGAAATTCAATTTTCATTTTACAAATGAGGGCAATCCGCGCAATCGATAAAATGGGTCCTCGCGAGTCTCTTAGAAACAAATTCAAAGAAATTCATATAGGTACTAACACTGCCTTCTCTTTATTTTTTAGAAAGTACATAGGTATTTTGTATGTTCGCAAAAACTTAGGACTTTTCAAAATAAGAAGCGATTTCCATAATATAAATACACGTAGTAAAAATGAAATTGTGATACCTACCTAAATTTAGATTAACTAAAACTAGAAAGTCATTTCTTGTAAATGGCATCCGTTTTTATAACAAGTTGCCAAAGCCGGTTACAGAACTTAGCGATGGAAACTTCAAAACCCTCATCAAACGTGTCCTTATCAAAAAAGCATAATATTATAAGATTAAAGACTATGTTGAAGACAAGGTAGTTTGGCAATAATTCCTTCTGCACATGTGGCTTCCCTGGCGCCTCATTAACGGCATAGCTATGTAAATATCTATTAACTGCTCTCAAATTAGGATATTTATTTATTATTTATTTTTTACATACTTCTTTGACATATCTTTTTATTATTTGACATTATATACAGACAATTCTAATTTTTCACCTCTTTATTAGAGGTTGTAATGGCAATTATATCACTTGGTTTTAGTAGCTTTTTATATTTTATTTATTATGATAAATAAAAATTTTTGATAGTTCCTTATTTTGTAAATGTGAGGACTTTGTAGGCCTTGTAGACTTTAGATCCTGTAGACCATATTTTATTTTATCAAGTACCAGGTACTTGTTGACAGGCCTACGCTATCCTCCCATACCTACTATAATTTGAAAACATTGTAAAAGCCAATTATTTTTAAAAAGAGTAACCGAGGAGTTTCTCGCCGGTTTTTCTCCATAGGAAATGACCAATTGGAACCGTCCACCTAGCTTCTGACGTTTCATAAGTGCCCATGTAGGTTTATGTGAAATAAAATATTTTGATTCAAGAAATATAACATACATATACTAATTATTAAGTTTCTTTTAATATAGTATTTAGGGCCGGCAATTAGGGTTCAGGCCAATAAACTAAAATTCAGGACGCTTTTACAATCATATTAAAGTATAATACCTAAATAAATAAAGAGCGGCCAAGTGTGAGTCAGACTCGCTCATGAAGGGCAAAAAACGCCGAACAAACACGTTTCTTGTATGGCCCCTTTAACTTTTATTTTTATTTTATTTGTTTGTAGCGATATCTACAAACGCCACATGCGACCTATGCGTCATACTGACGTCACACAAAATCCTGCATCTCGCAAGTAGAGTTTACCGTGCAACTGCATATACACCTACAAACGGCCCGACATGAATCATTGGGCAGTTGCCCGCCAGACACGACACCCGTCTGGTCTGAGGATCGCTTTTCTATAGAGAATGAGTGAACTTTATACCCTGTTCCTTCATACCTTTATATGTTGTTATTTAATAAAGCGGTAAAAGAAATACACACTCTGTGTGAATTACTCTGTTACGGTTCATGAGATACAGCTGCTGGCAGACGGACGGACGGACGGATGGGTGGACGGACGGACAGTGGAGGCTTAATAACTGGTCCCGTTGGCACCCTTTGGGCACGGAACCCTAAAAAGTATATATTTTCAGGCTTGATTACTATAGGTATACCTTTACAAATTGGCCTCACTTTGATGTCTTCCTTCCCTTTGAAACATCAAAATAGTCATGACCAACTCAATACTGTCCCAAAGCCCGAAAAGATTTTTTATCTATATACAGGCAAAGAAACGGCGCGAATCTTGCTTTTAGGAACCTATATTGTTATATTAGTAATAAAGTTAAGAACAGACACCCGAATGAGGGAAAAGAGTAGACGAAAATACAGTTCAGTCACATTTTACGGTTTATTACGCTATAAAAGGTAAGTAAAAGCCCTTATGCCTAACAAGCGGCCTTCTAACGACCAACGAATAAGAGGGTCATTAACAGTATGCCTGTAAGAATTAAGTAAGTATAGAATTGTATAAAACGGTCTACATGTTAAGCCGCTTAAATTAATTGCAATTATAAATTAAGCGTTATAGCCTGCCACGACTTAACTTCTCTCTAATTATCTTATTTACTAAGAGAGGCCCAGAAAATGAGGAAGACTGGAGATAGCAGCTCTTGAAGTGCATCCCAAGACCCCAATTAATAATTTTTGGAGTTATTTTTAAACTTAGTCTGTTTTCCGCATGCATGACTTAATATCTCTCTGAATATTTATTTAATTAAAACTTTTTTTGTAAATAAATATTATTGACTTTATCAGTTAGTTATTATTCTGGTGAGAAAAAAACTGTGAAACGAAACGTTTCTGACTGTTGCCGTGACACTGCAATGACGGCAGGGTCAGCTGTTTTGCACACGTCAAAACAAGCTACGAATTACGAAAACAACGTTTATTTTTATTTGTTCTACTTTCGCTTTTAGCGTTTTTAAAGTGTAATAAAGTATAAAATATAGGTTAATTCCACTTTTCCTACGATATAGTGTCAGTTCTCAGTCATGAGTGAAGGTAACAAAGCTTCTCTTCGCATAGACTGGTTCGACGGCAGGTTGATTGAAGATGCAAGACCAAATACTTCAGCTACCTCAGAATTCACTGACGAAGACCAATCAGAACCGAAGCCAGAGACCAAACCCCAATTCACGGAGAAAAAACCAATCGGTTTCAAACGACTTCTCGACATTTCTACATTACAACCTCCAATTTTAAATTTAGAAGTATCCCATAGACCTGGGTTCTGGAATCTTCTGGATGAAGACGAGCTCAAAGGTGATTTTATAGTTTTAATTGTGAGAATACTGGCCAATGTGTACAAGACCTTGGAGCCAGGAGAGAATTCAAAAATAGTAAAGTTGCTGAGAACTCGGTTTCAGAATTCAAACTTTTTGGTGAATATAAAGAACTTTTTGGATGAGTTACCAAGTGTTCGGATCGTTGAAAAGAGGTTAAATTCTCAATTATGGGATGATGCTGAAGGTTTCTATGTCAGTCTCTTGAATCTCTGTGAAGGTATCATAAACTTAGAAAGAGATAATTTGGAGTTTATGAAAGAAATATTAGACTTGTTGGAAATAACGGAAGTCAGTGCCTTTGGTGTGAGAGAAGAACACACTGAAAGATTTAGTAATGAATTGTTTGCGAGGATTGAACAATTGAAGACAAAGGCAATGAAAATGCTTAAAGATAAAGTTAGTAGCATCTTCTTTGATTTTATTACACTGTAAAAAAATAATTGCATTCAGAAGCCTGAATATTAACACATAAAATGAACAAAAAAAGGAAGTTACTGTTCATATCACCCTATCGCTGATAATGCAAGACAGAAAGTTCGCTTATCTATTCCAATGACTGCAACTCTTGCCCCTACCAGCTCACACACTATGTCAAGGATAAAATCTATTATATGCAGGGAAGGTGGGACATCGATTGACATGGAAACTGTAACTATGAATTCAGCACAGTACATCACTAAAACCACCCCAGTGATCACCATCAGCACATAGGGGTGGTCCCGGTTCCTCTTAAAAGACCAATTCCAGAACCCCCCTGTGCAACGCCTGTAAGGCACATCCCTGGGATTTCAATGCAGGGGGGTTCAGAATC
Source organism: Luperina testacea (assembly GCA_927399505.1). NCBI lineage: Eukaryota > Metazoa > Arthropoda > Insecta > Lepidoptera > Noctuidae > Luperina > Luperina testacea. The sequence goes on along the minus strand of OV656770.1, from coordinate 15,999,200 downwards.
ATGTACTGAATCTGTGGTAACAGGGTGCGCATCGATTTTCCTGCCACTCTGGGTACAGACGCTAGCACATCAAGCTACTACAATCTGTCAAATTTCTTTAATAGATTTTCAACTTTATTACTAAAGCATTAGGTTCAAAGTTGATTGGGAAAATTTGTCAGTTTCGGATAGCTTGATGTGCTGGCGTCTGTACATAGTAAAATACATATTTTACAAAACAACTCATTGTGATTTTCAGAACCCAGATGAGTTTGAAGATGAAATCACCCCACCACCAGAAACCACAAACCCGGATAAGAATTACTTCAAAAATCTTAACATTTTTCCTACTAAAGATGACTTACTAAGCGCCAACAGGATTCCCATACAACCAAACATAATCAATGGAGCATACCCAAGTGTTGAAGATTATTTAGACATACAATTCAAATTGTTACGAGAAGATTACTTCGGTCCATTACGGGAAGGAATATGTTAGTGAACCTAATGTAAAATTTCTTTGAATTTTTTTTAGTTTTTTAAAATATGTACTAACTTACTTTTAATAAATATTACAGGTAAATATATGCAGAATCCCAGTAAGAGACGGCATGAGAATATTAGGTAAGTGCTTCAATTATTGAAAAAATATATAAACTATGATAGTAAGGTAGGGAGAGATTTAGATAGGAAACAATGTAAAGCTATAGGGGAAACCTTTGCCCAGCAGTGAACAACCACAGATATAGATACAACTAGATAAATCAAGAGCAACTGCTTCGCGTGCAAAAAATCGCACCAGCTTACGTACAAAAATCGTAAACCGCCACTTTCGCGCTCAGTCCTGTGTTACCTGTGTACTGCTGCTGGCTGGGTGAGCGTGAGCGCTGACGTTAGGCCCCGTGTTGGGCGAGACGGGTGCCGCACACGGCGCCGTCTTTGAATCGATTTGATTGTCCCATCACTAAATAATAATAGTGCTTGTGACGTCATAGTAGGTAGTCAAAAAATGGCACGCTTGGTTTTCATACAGATCGTGATACTTGCGTTATCTAGGTCTATCTAAATCTGTGGAGACAAAACAGCCTGTAGAAAAAACAAAAACTATAGAAAAATATATTTGTAGCCTTGTCCTTTGACCAGTCCAGTATAGCAAAGAATTTAAACCCCACATAATAAAACTTCAAACTAAATCTAGACTTTTGATGCAAACTTTATTTAACTACATCTAACTTATAGTCCGCGCGGAACTAGTTTGCCGCGCCTTAGGTTGGTGAGCGGTGGGACGGAGGGGCGGGGGTGCATTACTCACTACGTGCGTTGCAACCCACCGCCTCACCCCTGTCCCCCACTTCAGCGGCCAACTAGTTCTGCGCGGACTATGATCCCTTAAATTCTCTTTATTTATTACTTTTTTTTATATTTGGCATGTTTCTAAGATAAGATATAAAAATACTCTTTATTGTGCACACAATAAGGAGTATGTTCATATTTTATTTATATTATAAACTGAATGATTAAATCCCAGAATCAAAAATTCTTTATTACGTTTAAAACTTTCAGAGTATACCCAAAAGTACGTATTCTCCGCAACTACGTAAGTAACAGCAGAGTGGGCCATCTCATAGACATTGCTTGGAAGGAACGAACTACCCAGGGCGTGGTCGACAGCAAGAGATATGCGTACAACAAGCAACTCATGTTTGGATCTCTTTTACTCTTCACATGTGATAATTTCGAAACAATATTGTGCGCTACTGTACTGGATTCTAGTTTAAATCTGCTTAGTGAAGGATATGTGAGTATTTTCTTTTATAATTTCTTATTAATAATGCCAGTTTTGACGAAAATAATTTGTTTTTGACGTGATAACGTCTAATAAATCGATGAAGCTGGCTGCACTCACGGAAAAACATGACTCATGTAGCGTTACCTCGCGGCCTGGCTCTGTAGCGTGGAGGCGTTCCATGGCGGCTTGAAGTGCAAGCGAATATTAACAAATGCAATGCAACTATTCCATCAGTATTTTCTTATGACGTTGTCACGTTCAACTATCGTCAGTAAACGACTTTACAGACAACCGATTTTTTTGTTATTAAAAAGACCATTATTGTCTAAGCAAATTTGTATATTTTAGGTTTAAAAATCACGTATCGTCAGTAAAAGATACATCCCAGGCCGAAAGCCTCAGTTGCCAGCACTAACATAAAACTATGCAAACAAAACGGGTCCCCTTCTCCCAGGAGTGTACACTGTGTATTATCACTCATTTTTATGATTCCAGGTAGCTGTCTCATTTCAAAACCCAACATCAAAGACCATTTTCTCTGAAGCATACTTGATGGTGGAAAGTGAAGTGTTCTTCGAACCTTACCATAGAGTGCTAAAAGTGCTGCAAGATTCTAGACTGGATGATTTACCTATGAAGAGATATATTGTTGATGTTCAGGTATGTATGCAATGATTATTTGAATAAGCTTTAATGTCTAGAAAATAAGATAGAATATTAGGTAAAATTCATACTAGCAAAATAAACTACTATTTTGTCTCTTTCCCTTCTCGCGCTTTGTTTATTTTCGTCTTTATTACAGCTCGCCCCATTTTGACAGCTGTCAAAATACTTGTATAGTGATGGGAAAAAAAATCGGTTGCTTTAAAACCGATTCTCGAAACATTGATTTATCATACTTAGAGTTTATAATCGACAATTTATCTATGTAGGCGACGCATATTAATATTGTTATTAATTAAATTAGCAATAAGATTTAGCAATTAAGTTAGTTGTAAGAAAACTTTATTTCTGAATTTGTAACGCCATCTATTGGAGTATTTATAAATAAATAATTATAAAGACGTTAGTGGGTGTAAATTTTTCTATGCAAGTTTCGTCCACCCGCAGTTGGTAAAAATAAGTATGTCCGCCGCGTTGAATCGTTCCGCTCGCACCAGCGTCTTTTCCCTTTGTCTACTTAAATTTTCGCGTTTCATTACCCCATCACCTACAATAAGTGTGGTCTTCGAGCCAAATATTAATCAGTGTAATGTTTAAATCGCCACCGCGCGCCCCGCGTAAAGTTTTGACTCGCAAACAGCATCGGGAATTCGAGCGCCAGCAAATGCAAATGGCGAGCACATCGGCCAACGCACCTACGGAACCTAAAGTCAAATTACCTGTCCTAGGCACCGATAGTCTCATACCGTCTAAGGACATGGAACGAATGAAGAGTGAAACAGCAAAAATACATACGCCGTTTGCGTCTGTAAAAAGTGGTTCGATTACGTCTGCAAAATCGAAGCGATCTACGTCATCATCCATTGCTAGACGCAAGCAATTGGAATTAGAAGCCGCTGAAGCAAAAGCACAGATTCAGCTGGCCCTGATAGATAAGAAGCTGGAAGCTGACCTTGCTCAAGTTGATGCTGAAGAGCTCCAAGGTGATGGCAGCGAAGCTAGTAGTGATGAGATCCTCCATAAGCAAGCACGTTCTAACGTCGAGGATTGGCTAAATCAAGATCACAACGAACCTACCTGCAGTTATCAGCATCAGCCGACGGCACCATCAACTAGCTGTGCTCACGTCGGCCCCGTCCAGTACACTGATGTTCCTGTTGATAGTATTCAGCAACTCGCACTTACCTTAAAAGACATGATGGCAACCTCGTCAGGCCAACGCGAGGACCGTCTACTCAGTCGCTTGTCTACTCCGCGTGACTTACCTGTCTTCAGTGGAGACTGTGTTGAGTGGCTACATTTTAAGAGTGCATACGATGAATCCACGCGAGTGTGTAAATTTAGTGAATCCGAAAACCTGTGGAGACTACGCAAAGCGTTGCGAGGCGACGCTAAGGAGGCAGTTACCGACCTGCTAATCGGTAATACTCCGCCCGCAGCTGTAATGGAAGCCCTAGACTTGAGGTTTGGTCGACCGGAAGTGATTATTCTGAACCTCACGACGCAGTTAAGGAAGCAACCTGCGTTACCTACCTCGTACCAGTACGATCTAATAAATTTTTCTATTAAAATTAATAACTGTGTGGCCACTATTCGTGCACTAAATCAACCTGATTATTTACGAAGCCCTGAACTCGCGTCAGCTGTTCTATCTAAGCTGCCGAGCACACTAATAGCAAAATGGACCGACTTTGCCTACCAGAAGTTAAGTGAAAATCAGTCAAAGTTGGAGTTAGTTGCAGCATTTCTTAAACATGAAGCAGAAATGTTATCGCTAATCGGAATACCTCAATGTCGTGAACAAAAGAAGCAGACCGAGGTGACAAAACGAGATGACAACAAATTTCGCACTAATCGACCCATATTAGCTACAAAAGCTGTTGAGGAGGGCGATAAATGTAAATTTTGCAAAAAGATCAATCATTCACTGCCCGAGTGCCGCGCTTTCAAACGTGCAATGCGCCGTGATAGATGGAAGTTTGTAAAAATGAATGGCTTGTGTTATTGTTGTCTGACGTCACGACATGAAAGGAATACATGCCCCGCACCTGTATGCGACATAGATGACTGTGGACTTGCACACCACAAGTTGCTACACTGGAGCAAACCTACGTCATCACAATCGACACACGCGCCGGGCGGCGCGCGGCGCGAGCCCGCTGCGCCGGCCCCGGAGCCCGCGCAACCGTCATCACCGCCACCGCCGCTGTCAACGTCCGCGCCGAACGCGGCGCCCGCTGTAAATACTACTGTAGCACACGTCGCGTCAAGCTGTGATAAACGCTTATCTTCGGATCACGTCATGTTAAAAGTGGTTGCAGTGAAAGTGTGTGGACCTAAAGGTGTAGTGAATACGTATGCCCTACTGGACGATGCGGCCTCAGTGTCTATAATCGACTCGGATCTTGCTACCGAACTAGGACTAAAGTGTGAACAATCATGTGACATCAAGTTCATTGACGCCTTTGGACTGGAGGTGTATCAATCCGATGCACCGACCGTAAGTGCCCAGATAAGTGAATATAACAAAAACAATTATTATGACATTAAGTTACGCAAAGTGTCTAAATTAAATTTGCCAGCACAAAATTTAACTGTAATTAACGAATTAGATTGTAAACATTTGTCTAAAGTTAAAGATTACGTATGTAAAAGTCATGTAGTGCCTCGATTACTTATTGGCGAAGATAATTATGTTTTGATTGCGCCACTAGAAATTATTCATGGTAATAAAAATGAACCTTATGCCACTCGTTGTAAGTTAGGCTGGTCAATTCATGGTTATTGCGGTCGCACTCACTCCAGCAACGCTGCCAATGTGTTCACTCTCTCTCACACAGACCTAGGTCAAACTGATGAATTAAATAGTTTAATTAAACATTATTTTTCTCTAGACTCCATTGGAATTTCAACCTTATGCCGTGAGAATAGTGATCATTTAAGAGCACTGCAAATATTAGATGATACGTCACGTCTTATCGGAAGTCAATGGGAAGTAGGTTTGCCCTTCAAAAAAAATGTTTTCACCATGCCTGATTCATATCAAGCCGCATCTTTGAGACTGCTGGCTTTGTGGCGGAAATTTCTTAAAGACGACTCGTACGCAGATCGTTATAGGAAGGAGGTAAACAAACTGTTTGTTGACGGTTACGCTCGGGAACTTAAGGAAAATGAACTCTCAGCTGACCACGTATGGTACCTTCCACATTTTGGTGTCCAGAATCCTAACAAACCGGGAAAGCTACGCCTCGTCTTCGACGCCGCATCAAAGGTAAATGGATTATGTCTTAACAGTTATTTATTAACAGGTCCGGACTTATATAATTCACTTATGGGAATTATGTTAAGATTTCGTGAAAATAAGGTTGTCATTGTAGGGGACATCAAGGACATGTTCTTAAGGGTTAAAATTAGGCCACAGGATCAACATGTTCTTAGATTCTTATGGCAAGAATCACCAAGCGCTCCCATAAAAACATGCGCCATGCAAAGTTTAATATTTGGTGCAACATGTTCTCCTTTTATAGCACAATATATTAAAAATAAAAACGCACTTAAATATGACGACTTATACCCAGAAGCCGTACAAGTAATTATAAAAAATCATTATATGGACGATTGTTTGTATTCGACTCCTGATGCAAATAATGCTATCAAGATAATACAACAAATTACTCAAATTCATAAACACGGTGGATTTGAGATAAGAGGTTGGTTGAGCAATGACAAACAGGTTTTAGAAACAATACCGCCAGATGCGCTCGCGCCCACAGCTGTTCAATTCAAAGACGGAGCTATGAACACAACTGAGCGCACCTTAGGTTTGATGTGGCATCCGTCGGATGATACCTTTGGATTTAAAGTATCATTTAATCGGGTTTCGGAGGCGATATTAAATGGATTGGAGCCTCCTACTAAAGCTAAAATGCTTAGTGTTATAATGTCTGTTTATGATATTCATGGTTTTTTGTCGCCGTTTATTATAAAGAGTAAAATAATTTTTCAGAATGTGCATCGTAGTGGCATTGACTGGAACTGCCGCATCCAACCCGACGAACATAGTAGATGGGTAAGGTGGCTCGACGAATTAAAACTTCTAGATTCGTTGCGCATACCACGATGCTATGCTAGTGCAGGAGTTTGGACCCAATGCTACGATGACATGAAGCATGAGGTGAGTGCGCCTAAGATTATTAGGACTGAGTTGCACATATTTTGTGACTCAAGTACTAAGGCTTTCGCAGCCGTGATTTATTGGCGATTTATTCGCTCAAATGGTACTGTATCAGTCTGTTTTGTAGCCGGTAAAAGCAGGGTTACACCTCTGCGCCCTGTATCAGTCCCGAGGCTTGAACTGCAAGGAGCCGTACTCGCAGCTCGACTTGTGAACACAGTTCAAAGTGAGCATAAGGATATAAAGGCAGACAAAAGATACTTTTGGACTGATTCGCACACTGTCCTTCAGTGGATACGTGGCGATCCTAGAGACTATAAGCCGTATGTTTCACATCGTCTAGGTGAAATCGATGAGCTGACCACCACCACGGAATGGCGGTACGTGCCATCCAGACTGAACGCCGCTGACGTAGCCACGCGCGATGATGCGCCACCGCTACAGTTTCAGGATGTATGGTTTCAAGGTCCGGGCTTTTTAAGAGAACCAGAAAGTAAATGGCCTAAAGATCTTAAAAAATGTAAGCAGTTGGTTGAGACAATTTGTGAGCAAAAAATTGTTAACGTCATAGCTACGACAAATAATAGTACTGTGTTTCCAGTACCTAATGAGAACAACTTTTCATCGTGGATTCGATTGCTAATGACAACTGCAAGGGTCTTACTGTTTATCGACAAATGTCAACGTAAAGGCAATCGAATTGACAATGAAATGTTGCGAAAGGCAGAGGAGCTGTTGATAAAAAAGTGTCAATATGATTCTTTTGCTACGGAGATAGAAAGTTTAAAACAAAACAAGCCATTATTAAAAAATAGCCGATTATTAAGTCTAACACCTTATCTTGACAGTGCGGGCTTACTACGAGTTGGTGGCCGCATCGACAAGACCGAAGGTGTAACGGAGGATACCAGGAGACCTGTTATTCTCGATGGTCAACGGAGGACGACCAGACTTCTGGTGGAGTACTACCACCGACGAGCGCTACATGGAGCTCATGAACTAGTAGTCAACGAACTAAGGCAACGCTACTGGATCTTGAAGCTCCGCCCCACTGTGCGCGCGGTGGCAGCGCGCTGCCTATTCTGCAAGTACCGACGTGCGACGCCGCAACCGCAACGCATGGGTGACTTGCCGTCGGCCCGACTGCAGCACAACCGACGTCCGTTTACATTCTCAGGTATTGATTTCTTTGGACCAATGGAGGTCACAGTGGGTCGTGGTAGACAAAAACGTTACGGCATGTTATTTACGTGCTTAACAGTTCGAGCCGTTCACGTAGAAATAACTGAGAGTCTTACCACTGATTCCACACTGATGGCCCTGAGAAGAATGATAGCCCGTAGAGGGGCACCTACTGTGATCTACTCAGATAACGGTACCAACCTGAGAGGAGCGGACACCGAGTTGAAACGCAGCATCGCTGAGCTCGATGTAAATGTTCTGCGTAATGACGGGCTACTTAGAGGTATTGAGTGGCGTTTTATACCCCCAGGCGCACCCGAAATGGGAGGAGCTTGGGAACGTATGGTGCGCACCGTTAAAACGGCTCTCCGAGTCATATTAAAGGAGCGTGCGCCCCGTCCTGAAACTCTTTCAACTTTGATGGCTGAGGTTGAAGCTCTAGTCAACAGTAGACCCATCACATATGTTTCGACGGATCCAAATTACCCCGAGGCTCTGACACCTAACCATTTTTTAATAGGTGTGTCATCAGTTGGACCATCTTATGGAAGGTACACAGACGTGGATCTCCATCTTAGGAAGCAGTGGCGTATAGCGCAGAGACTGACGGACATGTTTTGGTCGCGTTGGGTTAAAGAATATTTGCCCACACTTTTGCCGCGTCAAAAGTGGAGTAGTGAGCAGAGGTCATTGCGTTTAGGAGATTATGTTTTGATAGTTGAACCGAACTTAGAGCGTGGTTCATGGCGGCATGGTGTAGTGAGTGCGACACTCCCCGGGGATGACGGGCGCATTCGCGTGGTAGACGTGCGCACTCGCACGGGCGTGCTGCGACGACCGGTCACACGCGTCGCCTTACTCACACCTGAGTGTGATTGTGATGACTAGTCATCACTAGGGGGTGGAATTGTAGGCGACGCATATTAATATTGTTATTAATTAAATTAGCAATAAGATTTAGCAATTAAGTTAGTTGTAAGAAAACTTTATTTCTGAATTTGTAACGCCATCTATTGGAGTATTTATAAATAAATAATTATAAAGACGTTAGTGGGTGTAAATTTTTCTATGCAAGTTTCGTCCACCCGCAGTTGGTAAAAATAAGTATGTCCGCCGCGTTGAATCGTTCCGCTCGCACCAGCGTCTTTTCCCTTTGTCTACTTAAATTTTCGCGTTTCATTACCCCATCACCTACAATCTACGTTACTTAAAACTGATTCTCGATTTATGATATGAGACTCAAATACACGAGCGACACACATTGACGGCTGTCGCCGACACGCGTCGACGCGCGCGACGTTTGCCTTTGTTCCCATTAGTACCACCGAAGCAGTTGCCTCTGTCGTCGACGCGTGTCGTGTGTATGTACACTTAGATTTTCACGAGATTAACTAGCAAATTGAGTAATGTTTTAGCTATTGTTAAAACCAAGTTGCTCTCTGTCGTATCAACAATGCCGAGTTTTATTACCGTAATATTTTATGAATGTTTCAATTCCAACCAAACTCCTTTCATATGTTTTTGGGTCTCAGGAGTTTTTTTTACGTTTTCCCCCCATCATCAATGTTTATGGTTTTTTTTTTTTATTACAGAAAGAATCAAACCCTCCAGCTTACTTATCCTCAGAAACAATATACACAGTGCCTTTCGAAACTGAAGACTTACCGTTCCCAGTATTAGACACAAAACAATGGCCTGACCCAGTATTCGGACTCGACAGCTCCCAACTAGAAGCCTTCAAATTCGCCTTAACGCGAGAATTCGCTGTAATCCAAGGCCCTCCAGGAACGGGAAAAACCTACATAGGGATCAAAATCGCAGCTACGATACTACGAAATTTGTCCCTAGAAGGAACACCAATGCTTGTCATCTGCTACACGAATCACGCCCTTGATCAATTTCTTGAAGGTATTCTTGGCATTACTAACAGTATTGTTAGATTAGGCAGCCAGAGCAAAAGTCCTTTATTGGAATATTACACCTTACACAATTTAAGAACGAAAATCAAGTCGAAATACTCTTATCTCTATGCATCGAAGAGAAATGAGTTGGAGAAAATCTTCAAAGAGATGACAGAGCTACAGAGCGAGATAGAGAAATGTGAGAAAGAGATAGTTTCGTACAACTGTTTAAAACCGTATCTCAAAATTGGTGAGAAGTGTTACGAACTAAGAAGCTCTACAGAAGATAGTATTCTTAATTGGCTATTTGGCTGCTTCGAAGGAGAAATAAAAAACTCTAGAATATCAGAAAGTGAAAAAGACTCTGATATAGAAGATTGGGAGAAGCTAGAAGAAATGGATATCACAGAAGAAATACACACGTGTTTTTCTGAAAAATGGGCGCTAAGAGAAATAGACTCTATGCTGAATAGTATTAGATACGTAAATGACGTGACTGACAATCATTTAGAGGCTAACCAGATGACTGATAAATTCAAAACAGAGATCAGTAGAGTTAGCAAGAGATTAGAATGTTTTAAGGTAAGATTTCTTAAATACTATTAAGTTTTTATTGGAAAATCCTTCTCGCAGCAGTTTTTAATTCTGGTCCTTTTAGTGAAGAAGGACCAGAATCCAAAAACTTTTGACAACAAACTAATTAGAAGTGCCATAGTAGACAACTGCGGTGCCCTCTCTCTATTCCGTGATTTAAAACCGACTGTAGGAAATAAATTGAGGTTTCTAATCTAATAAAACCTTTGGCTCCCAATGAGCTAGACTCCAAAACTATTTATTTAAAATAAAGAATAGTACTTATTAGTTAGTCAATATTTGGAAAGCGACCGCTACAAATGAAATGTAGAAATGGGTTACAACATGATTTTAGCAAATTTAAACTTTGTGCACATATAAATACTGTACAACGGTGAACTTATCCCTTTGGCACTTCCTGGCAGTCTACCTTAGGATGATGTACAGACAAACATAGTTGAATAAATGAATATTAAAAACAGGAAACCTCGAAGAAAAGCTTGACACTGAATTTATGTAGGACTTATACCTGATGGTATTTCCTATCGGGAAAAATGATGGAACTTTCTTACAAACTTTCATCCCTTATTTAACCCCTTTATGGAATAAATTTTCAATTATTCTTCCTTAGTGTTCACTTTCGTTTTTTATGGTTCTCTTGTGTAAAATTTCATGCTTTTAGACCCAGCGGTTTATGCTGTGCGTTGTCTATCAGTGAGTGAATATAAGATTTTGAAGTAGATGTTTCTTACAGAAATACAGAACACTACAAAGCAATAATAAAGAAGAATATAAACTGGACGAAGTTGAAGATCTGTACAGTTTGAAGCCAGAACAAAGATGGCGGCTATACTATACTGCCGTTGGGGTGCTCAAGAACGAATTGTTAGCCAAAATGAACGGATTACTGGTAAGTTATTGAATAAAGGAGACAGTGATATAAAACCACTGTGTGCGGTGCGCCTTGCGCAAAGAAAACGGTTTTCTTTACCCTCCACTTGATTATGGAATCGAGCTTTTAACACTTCGTATGCCGAACGCGGATCTACGCGAGACACAATGGCTTTTTAATCACACTAATATTATAAAGGCGAAAGTTTGTGAGTATGTTTATTACTTCTTCACGCGCAAACGGCTGAACGGATTTGGATGAAATATGGCACACTGATAGTTTATAACCAGGAATAACAAATAGGATACTTTTTATCCCAATATTCCCACGGGATCGACACTTATGCGGGTGTAACCGCGGGGAGCAGCTAGTTGTTTCTATAATTACGGCACCCTGTTAAATATCAAATTGAAGATTACCAACCTTCGGAATTATTTGCCATTTTAATTGGTGTCATTAAAGACATCTTAGGGGCCGTCCATTAATCCCCCTATATCACGTGTATTGTTTAGGACATACCTACAAAGAATCTCATATTTTTTTAAAGTATCATATAATTTTATTATAGAAAATTAATTGTTTTTGAAAAAACAAATACGCGTGATTATGTATTAACTACACCCCCCTCCCCCTTGTGATATTTCGTGATTTTTATGGACGGTTTCGAGCCTCACGTGATTAATGGACAGCCCCTTATTGGGATGGGAAATTTTTTCCTTAATTCCTATTAAGATAATGTAGATGGCGTTTCGAATCTGTATGCTTCGAAATGGCACAAGCGATTCTCTTCTCCCGTATTTATTAAGTATTACACTCTTTGATATTATACTATATATTATTATTATATTATTTTCTTTGTTATTATACCTATCGTATTTCATCATATTTAAAGCAAAGCACATCCTCGCCTGCCCTTACAAATGAAAAGCATATTATATTAAATTAATTTTGACTAATTTGAGTTTCTTTCTAAAATCAAAGGACCAACACAACACGGCGAGCCAGGAGCTGACTGAAGTAGCGACGTTGATTGATGGTGAAGTGATAAAGACGGTCAGGGTCGTAGGTGTTACTACCACCACGGCAGCCAGGAGACACGACCTCATGAGGAAACTAAACTCACCTATAGGTATAGTAGATATTATTTTTAATACGAGCAATGTAGGTATGGGAGAAAGGGCCAATCCAGAAGGACCAAAAAGCCGAAAAATTTATAGCAACATCTTACAAAGGGCTTCATGCATTTTAGTGACGAAACTGCTGTAGTGAACTTGTCTTTGTACAGACGCCAGCACATCAAGTTACTACAATCTGTCAAATTTCTTTAATAGATTTTCAACTTTATCGCTAAAGCATAAGGTTCAAAGTTGATTGGGAAAATTTGACAGTTTCGGGTAGGTTGATGTGCTGGCGTCTGTACGTCTACCGACCAAAGACAAACGTGAAAAGTCTGTTGTGCTTATAATTTTACTAGCACCGTTCTAAATTTTGGTCAGTCCGCCTGAATTTGTTACGCCATTTTCTTCTCAGCGGCCATTTCGACATTCCCTATCTGACTAAGATGTCGACTCCACGTAGCTTATTTTTCATTTTTTTTTTATACAACCTGTAAAAGTGATTTCGAAATCCTATTAACAGAATAGACAATTAAAATTCAATAACTAAATTAACTGGCAATAGGTACTTCAATTTTGTTATCGATACCCGGCTATCAGTGAGACGGATATCAAAATTGTTACAGATGTTCTATGTCACGAAGTCCGTTTGGCTATGAATGTTGTCAAGCGTGCACATGCGCATTGTGATCAACAGAGACTCAACAATGGGTGAAGTAAAACGGTACACATTCGCGGAAATAGCCTCATGCGACGGCAGCAAGGGGCAGCCGCTGTGGGAGCGCGCTTGTCGGGATACGTCACTACTACAATCAAAGCCGAACGGACTTCGTGAAATAGAATATCTGTAGTAACTAGAGCTACTCGAGATCAACCACCGTGAGACGCACAAACTATGGGAAATAATGAATTTAGATTTTTTTCTGTGAAGTTTCGCCAGTTAATTTAATCCTGTATACAGTTTGACTACTAATAAGTTAACATGACGTGCTTCCAGTAATTGTCGAAGAAGCAGCAGAGGTATTGGAGGCACATATCGTAGCATCCTTAACTCATCAGTGTCAACATCTCATACTAATAGGTAAGATACATTTTGAGTATATTAAAAGTTATTTAATAAAGCTATTATTCTACTGTCGAGAACAATGATTGCAAAGGAAAATACTACCAGTACAAGTGACGTTCTGTTAGGAATAAGCAATTTGCTAAATATCTATAGTCATCAAAAGGAGTGTCGGTTTTATTGGCTCCCATCCCAACACTGATGTTTTAAAAACAACTGTTAAATGAGACCATTTATCTGACAGTGAGATTAGCTCTCACTGAATACAATCATAATACCTTATAGAGGTATGAGGAACAGGGTGTGGTGTCATCCTCCATAGAAAAGGGAGGATCCTCTGACCAGACGGGTGTTGTGTCTGGCGTGCAACTCCCGCTGAATCATGTCGGGCCGTTGTATATATATGCTAGTTGCGCGGTAAACTCTGCTTGCGAGATGCAGGATTTTGTGTGACGTCAGTATGACGCGTTGTTCGCATGTGGCGTTGTAGATACCGCTACAACCTTATTAAATCAATTACGGCCTTTTTACAAAACAAGACTTATCTTTAGACCCAGGTTTGAACCATCGAGCCATTTTTTAAACTTCGAACTATATTCCGACAAAGTTAAGGAGTTCATATTACAAAAACTGACGAGAAACCCGAGACTAATGAAGAACTTTACGTTCGTTGGAATAAAGTTTAAAATACAGTAACTGCCTCTCAGATTTAGGTTTGATCTAAGGTTAGAAGTCTTTTTGTAATAAGACGGCTCATGTTAACAAATGGCACACGAACTAGGCGGTGTAGTCTGAAGCAGAATGAAAATAACAAATGAAAATTGCTTTTGTATTTTTCTTTTTTCTACAGGTGACCACAAACAGCTACGACCAACAGCAGCTCACTACAAGCTGGCCATAGACTATAACCTCGAAATATCTCTCTTCGAACGAATGATACGCAACGGGATCCACGCGCGTACTCTCACTACGCAACGCAGAATGAGTCCTAACTTCGTAGAGTTGATAGTTCCTGTGATATACGATAAGTTGGACTCTCATTCGAGTGTGAGATCGTATCCTGATGTGAGAGGAATGAAAGATAATTTGTTCTTCTTTTCTCATGACGTGTTTGAAGATTCTGAGGTAGGTAATTGATAAATGTACTTACAGTTAGCGATAAAAGTTGATAAACAGTTAAGTTTTTGAAATTTTTTTTACTGAGCGAAATATTTAATTACAATCGAAGCAATATTAACTTTTATCTATTGTATGAAGTGCTGAAATACAATGTATCGAATTTTATGTCAACTTAGATAAATGTGAAAAAGTTGCAATTTTACCACACTTTTGTCGCGGACCGAAGTTTACTAAGCACAATAAAATAAGGGTAGTTCCTTCTGCTAAAAATAAATTCTAGCTATATCAAACCTTATTTCAAAGACATAAGTCCCACATGATTAGGGAAAGTGATTTGCAACGAGCAACGACCAGTATAGGCAACAGCACGTCGGTACAATAGTAACACTTGACTAAGAAACCCGCCTTAACTGCTAAGAAATAAAGGCGCTGTCAAAGTCCATCTACAGTACCCAGCGATAAATATTGCACATCGACCTTTGGAAAGAGACAATCGGCTAATTTCGGCTTCGTAGAGCGTTATCTCTGTCGCACGAAATACAAACAGTCCGGTATCTATTAGGAGCTGTTAAAACAATTATGATTTGCTTCTTTTGATAATTATTTTTATTCTTTGTATAAAATACAAAAAAAGGTAAAGGTCGATGTGCAATATTTATCGCCGGGTACTGTATTTCCATGGACGTGCAGTTGTGACCTACCTAAATGGTTTTATTCCGAGTTTTGTTTTATTTTACTTTTTAGAGTTCCGTACCTCAAAAGGAAAACACTGAACCCTTGTAGGATCACTCGTGTGTCTGTCTGTCCGTCCGTCTGTCACAGCCAATTTGCTCCGAATCTAATGGACCGATTAAGTTGAAATTGGTACACATATGAATCTCTGTGACATTTCTTAAATTCATTTATTTACGTTACACGTCTGTGTTTGGACACAGACGTGTAACGTAAATAAATGAATTTTAAATATGAGGGTCATTTTTGTGGGGAAATAGTTTTTTTTTTTAAGTTCCGCCATCTGTACCGTGTGACATATCAAATGAAAGGGCTTACTGTGAGAATCTCAAATATATTTTTTTCATAATTTTAAAGTAAATTGTCATTAAGTTATTTAAGAAAATAAACGAAAATTGACCATTCCCCCCCGTATCTCCGGAACTACTGAGCCTAAAATTTTTAAAAAAATACAGAAAATTGTTCTATACCTATAGATTACAGGAATACCTATAAAAAGTCTGTAGTCTTAAAACAACATGGTAAATCTCTCAATATTGTGCGTACAAACTTATATTTTCAATTGGAATGAATGGGAGAACATGTTTTTCAATTACAATCATAAGTATTTTTTTAGTTACCACAAATAAATATGGGTCAGATTTAAAAAAAAAACATGGTAGATAAAATATTCATCGTACGGAACCCTGTCCTCGCGAGTTCAACTCGCACTTGACTTTTTTTTTACTTTCAGGGCATGGAAGACAGTTGGAGCCACAGAAATACATTCGAAGCTAGATGGTGCGTCGCTCTAGCGGACTACCTTTTAAAAATGAAGTACAGCGCTGATGAGATTACTATACTTAGTACATATAATGGACAAGTGAATCTTCTTAGAGATGTGAGTAACACTGTTTATTTTTATTTTAGTAAACAGCCTTAAATACCACTGACACGAGCCGGGTAAACGTGCCATTCCGCTTACGAAAGCGCCACTGCATCTATAGAGCGTAAATTAAGGGTTTCAAAAATTAAAATCGCGAATGGAACGCGATTGGCACAGATCGCCCGAGACTCGGTTGTTTGGAAAAATTATTTACTAAGAAATACTGTTTTTTTTTAATCCATTACAAATTGTTTCATTCCAGTTTAAATACGTAATTCTTCGTCCAGACAACCGCTTCTTGCAACATCACTAGTTATCTGTATACCTAAGCCTTGCGGGATAACAAAATGAGATTTTGATTTTGGTCCTTCGAGCATATTACTTAAGCTCGAATCGGGTTTATGACCTGTAATGCTATTCTGTAAAAATCTCACCGTGAAAACTTAGGTGAAGTGAGCTATCAATGGTGTCAATCCCTAGCATCAGGTGGAATGACAGCTCACTTCACCTAAGTCATCACGTTGATATTTTACAGAATAGCACCGCTGCACAACATTTTGGGTACTCGGTTTTGAATGGGTCCATTACAAATAATTCCGACGTGTTTTAATTACTACTAATAAAACTATATTGCTTATTGTTATTATACTTACTTGAATCTTGAATCTCATTCCATTTACAGATGACGAAAAAGCACGACACACTTCGGGACGTCAGAGTTACAGCCGTTGACAACTACCAAGGCGAAGAGAACAGGATAGTCATATTGTCACTTGTAAGGAGTAACAGAGACAACAGGGTCGGGTTCTTGACCGCCACCAATAGGATATGTGTTGCTTTGTCGCGAGCTAAAGAAGGTAAGCTGAGCTATGTAGGTACTTTGCTAGAATTTTGTCGGCGAATACCGACTTTAGTCAAAATTCATTTTTGTATTAAGAACTTTGTTAGTCGGTCGATCCAACGGGTATCGTTTTACCCAGTAACTGGGTTGTGGAGGTCAGATAGGCAGTTGTTCCATGTAAAATGCTGGTATTCAGCTATATCCAGTTAGACTGGAAGCCGACTCCAACATAGTTGGAAAAAGACTAGGCAAATTCATTGATTGACGTTAGTCGGTATAAAGTTTAAAATATAATAACTGGCTCGAAGGTTTGGGCTTGGAATAAAGTTAGAATTCGTTTTTTAAAAAGGCAGAGGATTATCCTCGTAGATCTTGTAGGTAATTAATATGTATAAAAAATTGGTCCTTTTATCTTGTTTTTATCCTAAATTCTTACAGGTTTATACATATTTGGCAACATGAATGTTCTCAAATCAGCCAGCAATATTTGGCGACAAATAAACAACAAACTATTAGAACAAAAAGCAATCGGACGAAGACTAACGTTGATATGTGAAGACCATAACGACAATACTCTTGATGTAAGTAACTACTAGATTTAGAGCTGATTTTACTAGTAAGATAATCTTTTCTTTATCCGTCGAATTAATTTGACGTTTGGAAAATTCAAAAGGCCATCATTCAGGTTTCGAACACTTAGTAGTATTAAAATGTGTTAAACGACTTTTTTCCGGCTCATAAATTTTTGGGTACAAAATTAATGATGTCCTTTATTCGCGGGGTAAGACATATTATAGTCACTTTTAATTAGCTGCAGTAAAATGACAGCTTATGTGTTGCCACTTTTTAACGAAATTTTAATAGTGATGTGACAAAAAAAATAATTCATTCAAGTAACATTCAGTTCAATATCGATCCATGTTAAGTTGATTTTATAAAAGAGGATATTATTATTAGAGGATTTTATAATGAAATTCAGGATAATATAGGTTTACAACAAAAATATTGAGCAAAGTCTAATTATTGTTTTGTCATCACATCAGTGATCGGGTTGGATTTATAAAAGGCATAAATTCTAATCACAAACATTTATTTTAAATATTCTTATTTTTGAGGTAAACGTTCCTAAGTTCCTAATGAATACTTTAATTTATTTAAAAAAAATATTTCTTAGATCGATATAGTAGGAGTTTTAGAGTTAAAATTGAATCAACGTGCACTGGTCCCGCGTGGTGAATGGCCAGTCCCTCTCTCGGAGAGGAGACTTGTGTGACAGCAGTGGGGGAACGTTAAGGCTGACTATGTTTTCAAATTTTTTTTTCTTGTTTACAGATTGAAAATGTGGAAGAATTTGACAACTGTCAATCAGGAACGTGTTTGAGGATTTGTGTTAAGAAATGAAGAACAATAACATTAACATTATATTTTATTTAACATTTTCAATTAATACTTACTACAATTGCTCTTGTTATAAATAAATAGATTTATGAATCGATAAGGTGCTAATCGAAGCTGTTATTGACATTTCTGTTTTATTTCTCATTAAGCCACTGGTATCTAGCAAGCACTGCCATATAACATTACAAAAATATTTTATTTATAATTTAAGTCATGAATGTCTGAACCAGCAGAATACATACTTCTAACAAAGTGAGGGAGGCAACTTTAAGTCTAATGATACAGTATTTTTATCTTACGAAGCGACGCGCGCTTTACTTGTGGTAACCTAGTGTACAAAAAGGCTGTGAATTTATGCGTGAAGACGAGTAGCGTCAGTACATAACTCACACACTTCCGACTTCGCCATTGTCTCAGACGGTACTGAGATCTCCTGCGCTTACACACACATTCACAGCGCGTTTATACACTTAATAACCAAAAAGTAAATTGCACGTTGCTTCGTGAGAAAAACTATACTACTTATTAGCTATACTTTACGCCAGCAGGCGGCAGCCGTAGTTACAAAACGTGCGAGTAGGACGGCAGATATTTAGTACAGGATTTCTACACAAACTCTGTGCTGAGTCTCGCGTTATCTCGCTCTCGCGTTTAATGACCGCGACTGCCACGAACGTTGGCGTTAAGTATTCATGCAATGGAATATTCTAAGTGCTTGTCGTCATCCCTGAAGATATAATCTAGAAAAAGCTACAGTTTACATATTTATGACGTCACAATCATGGAATGATATACCTATACACTGTTACTGTTACATATTCAGAAGCAAAGCTCTTTTGTTTCTGCACTAATTCTGGACACATAGTCTAGCGAGATATTATTTAGTTAATAGAATGTTACACTATGTGTAGTGTTACATTTTCTAAAAACGATCACTTGCAGAGAAAGGACCAAGCAAACTCTTCTAACCATAAAATCCTCGTTCTAAGAACAGGTCAATATTGGTTAAAAGTAAAATATATAAGAAAGTGATAAGTATGAAACTTCTTAAAAAAAAATAAGATTTAGTGTGAGAGACAGAGAGTTGTATCTTTCTTCTCTCTCATGTAACGAAATGTGCGTAAACGTGACGCGTCCATGAATTTTCACTCAATTCTCGTCCAATTACCGAATCGCCGCCAAAGAAAGTTCACTTCAAAAAAATCAATAGGAATCGTCAAACATGTCGCGAGTCAAACTCAAATGAATACACTTAACCGCTTAGAAATAAATTAAAAGTTAATTAGAATAAAATTACACTGTTTCGTCGACTTGTCCTGATCATGTTATTGCATCGTGATCGGCAGACAATAGAATCGAAAGTATGTCACGTAGTTATTCGTCAGTGTTTAACTCGTTTCTGAACTCGCCACTCCCAAATTAAAAATACATTTTAATCTCTATGCCGCTAAAAGGGTAAAGTAAAATATTACCCACGATTATGCCTCATACCGAATAGATTGTAGCGGTGTCTACAACGCCACATGCAAACAACGCGTCATACTGACGTCACGCAAAATCCTGCATCACGCAAGCAGAGTTTACCGCGCAACTAGCATAGATACAAAGGGCGACATGAATCAATGGGCAGTTGCCCGCCAGACACAAGACCCGTCTGGTCGGAGGATCCTCCCTTTTCTATAGGGTATGAGTGAACTTTACACCCTGTTCCTCATACCTCTATAAGATATTTAGTTTACAATTTCACCCGTCAATAATAGTTTACAAGTGAAAGCTGACAGCATCATTACATTATGTTGATCTACGAGTAAGTACCTATACATCCTTACATTTTGATCGTTTTAATCCTTAAAGGTAGTCATCATTATGAACAACTTTTACTATGGGACCAACCCTGAAATCGTGAAAAAAAAATCAGCTGATCCATTTATGTTCGCATAACTTGACCTAGTGTATGGAATCATAGCATTTGAAGCCAATTCTAATTCAAGGAGTTGTATTACTGATTCTAATAACTATAATTCTGTAAAGCAACATTTGTTACTGTCGCGAATTATATTATACTATATAAAGCTTTTTCAATATACAACCAGACACTGACCTGCAGATTGCAAAAATCGTAAGTAAATTTGAATTTCGCTACCTTAGCACATCCCCTTTAAATACATCAACTAATCTTTCAATATCTTATGACAGCGTTCTTTCACTATCGAATTTCGGACACAACTCTCTTTGTACAAAAATATCGTCGATATTTAACTAACCTACCATAGAAATTCTCCTTCCAACGCCACACATCCCTATGACCTTACTGGCTTACAAAGTAAATGTAAGTATAAATATGTATATTAAACAAAACTTTTGGTACGGAATTACTACCTAAAATAAACAGTAAAAACCCTTTCACGGTTAAGAACTTAATTATGGTCCTGTACCCAAAGGTTGCCAATGGGTCCCTATTACTAAAGCTCTGCTGTCCGTCCGTCCACCCTTCTCTCATAGGGCTATACCTTTTGAACCGTAATAGTTAGACACTTCAAAATTTCACAGTGTACCGCTATAACAACAAATAATAAAAAAAAATTAAATTAGAAATTAAAGGGGGACGGTACGGAACCCTTCGAGTGCGAGTCTGACTCTCACTTGTCCGCTTTTTTTTTGATCTTGTAACTATTTTTAAAATATTATTCATAGGATCTAATCCTAGGTGATCAACGAGGACCAAACTTGTTCTAATATTTGTGACATAAACAGCATTTTCGCTAGTATGTGGTTTTACATTTTGTTCATATTTTTCGCAAGAAAAAACGTAGTATACATAATGATTAGTCAATATTTAGATTGGTACATTCAGCCTTAAAAGACGTATAACATCTAGAAGAATTAATTTCATTGTCTACAATTTGTGTTTCATAATACTGTATCAATAATAAAAATAATATATGTTGTGGCTACACATTGATACAAAATTATAAAACAAATCGTGTAGTCAATTCAAATAATTTTTGAAGATTTATGCATTTTTTAAAAGCTGGCTGTAAAAGTACCTTCTTACAATATTTTTTAAACCACACCGCTTAAGCAGATATACTAAGTACGGTATACATTTCACTTATTTCACAGAATACTAAACCTATACAAATAAATAAGACCCAAAGTACGGACAGTACAAATAAATTAGGTAACCCATAACTTTGAAATTTATTTTACAACTCCCGTTGTACAGACGCCAGCACATCAACCTACCACAATCTGTCAGATTTTCCCAATCAACTTTGAACCTTAAGCTTCAGCGATAAAGTTGAAAATCTATTAAAGAAATCTGACAGATTGTAGTAGGTTGATGTGCTGGCGTCCGTACGTTGATGAAACCGACAACCTAACTTAGAACAGATTTTTCAAACATCTGATAACTTTATTCGAGAAATAATTTTGACAGTTCTGTCGAATAAAAGTTATCTGGCAATGGAAAAATCAGGCCTTAGCCACTTAACAAAAAGTTTTTTTCTTAACTTCAGTAGCCTTAATTGTCATTTTTTGACAAGAAAAAATGCCTCACATTATTTTGATTTGGTATTTTATCTTATATTTTTATGGGGTGGAATTTTAATACGTCTGCAAGCATTTAAGAAAAGTCAAAGAAATTATAATTTCTCATACTGAAGTTAAAAGTAGGGTTTTACATCAAGAACAAGCCTTCAGAAATACTTTAATACTACAGTTCCACAACTTTACCTAACTACAGTGCATTTACGCATCACATAAAATATCACATTAGCAATACAGCTAGACTAAACTAATAATCCATAATGAATTCTTCGACAATATTCGCTATTTTGTCAGCAGACTCGAGATGGATATGATGCGTTCCTTCAACCTCCACTAATTGCACATCCGCCGTAGCCCTCATCTTTTCTATCACGTCCAAATAATAATCTAATTTCTCCCATCTTTGACCAGGTAACGCGCGAATATTTAGGACTTTACACTTTACCTTAGCAGCGTATTCCAAAGCTGTTTCTATAGACATCATCGCAAGGCCAGATACTTTCAATCTGGGATCCCTCCTGAAGAAATAACCCTTCTTTTTCAAATGTGCAGGAATTGGCATCATTCCTCTCTTCATCAGAATCTTACAGTTCTCCCTTGAAAGCGAGCCTTTATACGCGTCACAAACAATATTAATCATTTCTTCGTACTCGTAACAAGGAGTTTTCTCCATTGTTAAGTTCTCGTACTGCAGGAGTTTGTCGATACTATGTCCTGTCGTTTTGACCATAGTAGCTGGTTCTCTAACAGCTGGGCTGGCGATATCGACGCAAATAATTTTCTCGACATCATCTGGGAAGGAAGCCGCGTACATAAAGCTGAGTGCACCTCCGAGGGAGTGTCCCATTAGAGTGATATTGCTCCATTCGAAGTGTTGAACGATTCTTCTTAGGAGAACAATACCGTCCCAGAAGATATAGTAAAGCATACCGGTTGGATAATGTGTTGATAGTCCGTGTCCTGGCAAGTCTATGCAAAGGACTGAAGTCGTGACTGGTAGGAGTGGGATCAGATTGTCCCACGTGCCTGCGTTATCCTGCCAGCCGTGGATAGCGATGATTGGCTGCTTGTCCCGAGGGCCCCACCATCGGCCCGCAACATGGCCCCATGGAACTGGTATTTCGATTTCTTCTACCTTGTAGCCTGGCGGCAGTACTGGAAACAAAAAGAAAGGACCACTATTAATTCTGCATTTAAGGGGACTACATGATCTAAAGCGCGGTCACTGTCGGACTGCATAGAAAAGTATGAGAAGCGCGATGACACAACGCTGGTAATTTATTGCAAAAATGAAGCAATTATCTATTTACAAAAACTATTTCATATTAAATAATCCACCACTGAATGAGTTTGGCATTAGTTTAATGGTATATTTTTAATTATAATTAAAATTGTTAATAAAGGAATAAACTGCTTTTAAAGACAATTAAGAGGGTGTTTTTTCAGGATGGGAAATCATCAAATGACCCCTCTTGCTCTGGGTGGAGCGGAAGGGAGTGTCAGACTCTTACTGACTAAAACCCACAGTCCTTTATGTTCCGGGCCAGAGCGGTAACCCTTTCGGACAATCCCGCTGACAATTGAAGAGGGTTATTTGAAGATTTTTTGATGCAATAATATATGTTTAATTATGATTTGAGTTCCATCACTGTATTGAAATAAGACTTGAAAATATCATATTTTTTTTGACAAAATTATTTACGGTTTAAGAGATACACTGCTTTTGCAAAAAACCAACTTTTTGACCGTTTTCAAGAAATCTTCGCACTATAGACTATGACTCATGTGCCCTTGAACGTAATAATAGGACGTCAAACCTACGACAATTTATCGGTCAATACGGTCTAAACACTATTGATTAGTGTCTGGGTAAAGGGCGTTCATAAGGGTCAAAGTTCACTACGTGGCTACAAATTTTTTTTATACAGATGTACTGTTCTAAGTTAACGTTCGACAGGTATAAAACTTACTATATTTCTGTAAAGAAAAACAAGTTATTTAGAAATCTCTATAACACTACGACAAAGACCAAAACATTTTTTAAACTTATCATACAGCAGTTGCTGTGCTTACGTTTCTTACTTATACAGGGTTATTCTAAATTGGCTAGCTAAACTCCGCAGGCGTGATGGGTATCGAAACACGATAAAACATAAGAAAACAGTTTCTCAGCTCATACTTCAAGTAACAACACTAACACTTGTAGTCATTGACCTCCCATACAAAAAACATCAAACTTTTTTTTATCACATTTAGACATTGCGTCTGCGGAGTTTAGCTAGCCAATTTAAAATAACCCTGTATAGTGCGTTGAGTAAAACACACTATTCAGGGTTATTTTAAATTGGCTAGCTAATCTCATATTGGCTATTTAAAATTGGCATAGTGCCTTTAATAAAACACTAGATAATACGTAAGAGACGTAAGTCCGTCACCGTAAAGAGGAAATGCGGTCGGAGAGACTTGAAAAATCCTAAGTAAAAAGTCGTAATTCGAGGTTTGGCTCTCGCCTATTTCCTCCTCCAATATTGGACCAATTAAAAGATATTTCATAAACTGAATAAGAATGATATACGTATATACTGTGTCCCTATGTTTTCCTTTTTTCATTAATAGTTGTCTTTGTACACTAGGCCTCTGTTGACGGCGGTTTAAATCGGCATTTTTTGAGGGTTCTAGTGCTTATAAAAATAATGTATCATTAAAAAGGAAAACATAGGGACATAGAAGTAGTTAATATTTATTATTCTGTAAAAAATCATTGCCTTATGTTCTTTAACGAGAAAGAAAACAGGCGAGAGCATTTCTATGGAGAAACGACCACCCACAATTCCTCTTAATCGGCTAATAATTTTTATTATCCATTGCAGTATTAAGGCTCCTTCAAACAGGCGCGACACGACACGCGACACAAAGGCACCGCAAGTCGCGCAACGAGCGGTGCCTTTGTCCAAGCGCGATTATATCGCGTGTCGCGCCCGTTTGTAGGAGCCTTTAAAGCTCCTTATAGTTAAAGAAAGACACGCGTTGTGTCGTATGCGATAGCGGTCTCGTGTTCTAAGATAAAAGTGCATAGGTCACCAATAATCACCCCCATATATATAATTTAAATTATTGCTTGCAACATCTTAAACGCTATTCATAACGGGCAGGAATCAAACTCAAACTATTTATTTCAAATAAACCAACAGGCACTTTTGAATTGTCAAGGGGTCCGGTCGGTCAGTCAGGAAGATGAAGTTAGTTGCCCATTCCAAAGTGTAGTAGGTACCTATGGAAAAGAACGGGCAAGAAACTCCACGGACACTTTTTTAAATCAAAATAATATTTTTACAAAATCTAATTTTTTGTTCGTAATTTTAATACGAAAACGTTGTTTGTTATATGTAATTTAAACCCATTGTATATTTTAATAATGACTACTTACTCAGTGTTTCATATTACTGTAAAAAAAAAAACATTATTTTTAATGATTTTTAAATTAAATAAGACGAAGACCTTGACCATCAAAAAAGACGTAAATAGCTTTTGTGGGAAGCCTATATAGTTTCAGCATAAAGGCTCCTGCAAACAGGCGCGACGCGCGCGATTTTATCGCGTGTCGCGCCTGTTCGAAGGAGCCTTAATGATTATATTTTTTTGCAATAGCAGTTTTTTACTCCGAGCATTGTTAGTAGCTTATAAGTACATAAAATACCTACGCAACCCATATTTTATGAACAATCATTGAAACATTTTCCCAAGAAATCTTTCCCATTGTTATTATGTATAATCAAACATGAAAATCTTACGTAGCAATGAAACATTGAAATTAAATAATATTCCATTGTTCTTAGAATATTTAACATCTCTAAGCAATTAAACTAATTAAATCTGACAAGCCTTTTCCCAATCTATGTTGGGGTCGGCTTCCAGTCTAACCTGATGTAGCTGAATATCAATATTTTACATGGAACGACTGTCTATCTGACCACCACAACCTAGTTACTTGTGTAATTACTGGGCTTCTGACTACTCGTAACGACTGTGAAAGATCTACCAGCCGGGCTTTCCGAGGCAGGAATGGGTCTCGATATGTTATCGATGGTCATCACCCATTCACAAACCGATCACGACAAGCGCAACTTAACCTTGTATTGAACTGATATATTCATAAACAATAGATGCGTGTCAGGTCTGACTTATAACTTAATCTACAGAAGAGTTGTGATAAAACGATAACTCCAATGGACTTTGGTCCTACGAAGAATGTGATCAAATTTATTACCTTCTATACTATACAATACATACATACAAATGATAAGATTATACCTAGGTTTAGATTCACTGTTTCAATGACTTTCAAAATAGTAATATGGGTTATTCATATTTTATTACTAGCTGTGCCCGCGACTTCTGTCTCTTTACTAATTAATGTATCTAAAATAAAAGTAGTTAATCCTTATAACATCAGATATCTGCCAGTGAAAGTCCCGTCAAAATCGGTCCAGCCGTTTCGGAGATTAGCCGGAACAAAGAGTTTAAATTCGCTTTTTGTTCTAAGTACCGTAAGTACAGTAACCCGGCGATAAATATTGCATAATTATCGACCTTTGGAAAGAGACAATCGGCTAATTTCGGCTTCGTAGAGCGTTATCTCTGTCGCACGAAATACAAATAGTCCGGTATCTATTAGGAGCTATTAAAACAATTATGATTTGCTTCTTTTGATCATTATTTTTATTCTTTGTATAAAATACAAAAAAAAGGTAAAGGTCGATGTGCAATATTTATCGCTGGGTACTGTAAGCTATTTATTGAGGTATTATAATGATAAATTTGATTGCTTTTACGATGAGATTATGCGTCATTTAATTTGGATAAGATTAAATAATAAATAATTCCATGGCATACTTCCGTATTGAATAAAACTGCGAATATAGTGAAGATAATAGTATCTCTTTATCTAAGCACTAATAATCTATATAAAAAATCTATATCTATCTATACTATCTAATCACTGCATTATAATTATTTATAACGAGTACCTAAGCGTTTTAACTATGTACGCAGGATTTGTTTCAATTTATATTTTTACCGACTTCAAAAAGGAAGAGGTTCAAAATACGACGCCTTTTACAGACTTCAAAAAAAAGGAGGTTATCAATTCGACACTTATTATGTAATATTATTGGAATTGCATTATATTCACATACTAGCGACCCGCCCCGGCTTCGCACGGAAACATTATTATTATTATACATATAAACCTTCCTCTTGAATCACTCTATCTATTAAAAAAAACCGCATCAAAATCCGTTGCGTAGTTTCAAAGATTTAAGCATACAAAGGGACAAAGGGACATAGGGACAGATAAAGCGACTTTGTTTTATACTATGTAGTGATGACAATCTATTAGGGCTTCCAAACAAATTACAAAATTTTATAGACGTATGTATGTTTGTCCACGCATTTCTCCGCAACTATTAATCAGATCGTGACCATTTTTTTATTGGCTTACATTTTATTTATTGGCAAATATCATCAATTAAACAAGTGGAAAATATACGTATCTAGTATATTTTCCACTTGTTTAATTGATGACGTGTTAACATCCTGTCACTGATATTTACAAAGCAAGTAGTGTTATACGAATTTGTGTGGGGTAGGTACAGACGCCAGCACATCAAGCTACTACAGTCTGTCAAATTTCTTTAACACATTTTCAACTTTAACAGGCAAAGGTAGCCGTTTTATTGAACACGACTTTTTATACTAGCCTTTGCCAGCGGCTTCGCATGCGTGATTGTCGGAAATTATCCCACGGGAACGTCGTCGTCGGGGATCGGGATAAATTATATGTGTTCCCCAGGTTATAAACTATCTATGTGCCAAACATCCAAATCCGTTTAGCCGTTTTATCGTGATTGAGTAACAAACATCCAAGCATACAAAGTTTCACATTAATAATAATGTATAGTATGAACTATGAAGTAAGATCATGACCAAGATCAAAGATCATTTTTTACGTCGTGACATAAGTATGTAAGTAATGAGTTAGGAAAAATCCTGCGAATTTAGATGGTAACAAGCTAATATAGCCGTTTACCAACTCAACACATCATATTTTTTAACATGAGCCAATGTTCAAAGTCCGAAGATCAATTTTTACGAGATGACTTGCCAATTTTTTATATTTTATCGAAATACATGACGCTAGTAGTATACAATGTAAATGTGTGTCTGGTGTTTAGTGGAATTTAATTATACCTTCTAAAACTGTTTTGTGCTATTGATATACATAGGTACAGTGGCACTGTGGCATTGAAAATTGTGACATACGAGTAAGTAGCTCTAGAGGAGACCCGGGCAAGCCTAGTTCAAGTGATGACGTATGTACTTACTGAATTTGTTTAAATTAGTTCTATTTTTGCTTCTATACACCGTGTTCTTCACGTTATCCATAAACTTTGTCAAACGCTTCTATAGCTTTTACAAATTAATTCTAACAAAGGAAGACTTAAAAAGGCTTCGTTACAAAGACATAATTGTAATTTCATTTAGGGCTGATTTTTCCATCGCCAGATAACTTTTATTCGAGGAATAAAAATGACGTTTGACAGTTTTGGTATGAAATAATTGTCCCCCTTGTCCCATTGTCTTGTTGCCCTTGGTTGACTGGTAGAGAATGCCTAAGGCATTAAGTCCGCCTTTGTACCTTTTTGTGCGAGAAATTTAAATAAATAAATAAATTGTCAATATTTCAAAATTATTCCTCAAATAAAGTTATCAGATGATTGAAAAGTCAGCCCTTAATTAAATTTAGTTGAGCTATGCAGTAAGAATATTTTTAGCCCGCCAAATGTTATGAATGAAAATACGTCGTTGCCAATTTGGATAAAGAGTCATGCGTAAATCACCCGATATGCATGAGTCATGCATATCGGGTGATTTACGTCAAGGTATTTAGTTTGTATGAAAATTAACAAAAAATAAGAATTCAATAATGTGTCCATAATGAAAAATGCTTATTTCCATGGTCTGAACATCTGGTCGAAGTTTATGTATATCGTCCGGAACACGGTGTATACTATAACCTATACTTACCTACAACCATCAATTGAATCCTATTCTTGTCTACACAATTACATTACATTGCATGGCAAGAATTGTGGCTAAGTAATAATAGCCAGCCAACAGGGTCGATCGATCAGGTTAAACTACGTTTGCCGCGGTTGGTCCATGGATGGGTGACCATCTTCACGTACCAAGACCCCGCCGTGCCTCGGAAAGCACGTTAAGCCGCTGGTCTCGGCTGTCATCCCTGGATCTTTGACAGTCGTTACGGGTCGTCAGAAGCCCGAAAGTCTGACAAACAGTCTTAGCTAGGATTATCGTATTACCCAGTAACTGGGTTACGGAGGTCAGATAGACAGTCGCTCCATGTAAAATTCCTTGTATTTAGCTGTATCCGGTTAGACTGGAAGCCGACCCTAACATTTATTTGGGAAAAGACTAGGCAGCTGATGTAGGTATGGCATGAATTGAATGCACAAACGCAATGTATCCCCTCCGGAGCAACTGGCCGCGTAGCCATTGCACTTTTCTATGAACAGCAGATATTTTTTTTTTATTACCAACAAAAAAAAATCTATGCAAACTCAATCTGAATCATTTTGAAGGATATTCCTATTCCATTGCTTCATATGTTTCAAAAATTCGTCTGCTCAACAACGTAAATAACGCAATTAACGCGGCTGAACTGTCAAAATGAAATGAGTGTGTTACGCAATTACCCCGCGGCACTCTGTCTACTCATAACACCGAATGAACCGGAATCAACGGTTATGACCTTGCATAAAAAGAGTAATGAATTAGGTAATGAATAATAAATGTTCCTATTGGCACTGGCGCGGGCGCCGCATGCCAGAACCACGCGGGGCGCACGAGTTTACTTTCCTCCTTAAACGTGTGACTGTGTGTAATCAGTTCCTTTTTTTTTCGATTTGGGTGATTGATTAGCATAGATCGGAGTAGGTAGATTGAACTGGGGTCATTGATCCGAAACGTATATATTACTATGGACATTCCTCCGGAATTGGTGGTAGTCAGAATTTCATTAGTTAGCCGAAATTTATATCTATCTATAAAAGATCTAGCCATAAAAGGCTAAAAATAAAAAATAAAAATTAAAGCTTCGATCGGAATTCGATTGTTTTTATTATTCAACAGATAAATAATGAATTAATTTAGTTTTGATACCTTCCTTTAAATTTTGAATTGAGTAGTAATAATATCACTACCAACATTAACAATATTTAATTGAATCCGGAAATACCGGAATTACTTTCCGGAAAAATGGCTTATCCATGTTATTCTTTCTGTGTGCATTTATGATACAAGTACCAAAAATCAATCTACCTACTCCGACCACTGTTGATTAGTCAAGTCGATAACCTAGGTTAACCCAATTAGTAAACAGTACAAGCAAATGCTAATGTCGTGATGACCCAATGGTTTAGGCCACGCACGAGGTTGTGGGTTGAAATCGCAGTACCAATGTGATTTTTTTCAATTCATATGAGATGTGAATGTGTTTTTTCCTTTCCGACTTGATCTTGGATATTACCGACATCGGTGAAGGAAAATATCGTAAGAAAACCTGCGGGGTAATTGCGTAACACTATCAGCAATGGCTTTCATTTTGACAGTTCATCAACATTAATTGCGTTATTTACGTTGTTGAGCAGACACATTTTTCGAACATATGAAGCAATGGATTAGCAATATCCTTCAAAATGATAGATTTAGTGTGATAGTGTGTTACACAATTAGCGTGCTGAACTTATAGTTAACTAGCTTCTGCCCGCGACTTCGTCCGCGTGAAATTTCTTGTTACTCCGACCCACCCCGTCGCATCGCCTGCCCGCGCTATTACTTCGTTTTTGCTTAGCGTTCTTTCTGACTTTTTTTCTTTTTGCTCGGCTCCGAAAGGTCATAGCGTCATGTTAAATAGCCTATAGCCTTCCTCAAAAATTGGGCTATCAAATGCAAAAAGAATTTTTCAAATCCGACTGGTAGTTCCAGAGATTAGCGCGTTCAACCAAACAAACTCTTCAGCTTTATAATATTACTTCGCAAATATTAAATATTAAAATATTAAATATATTAAATAAATATTAATATATTAAAATAAAATATTAATATTATAATATTATATTATAGTATAATAGTATACTATATAGTATAGATACATAGGTCTGAAATTGCCAACCAGTCATGAGCGTGGTGATCAATGCTCGTGCCTTCTCTGTATGCGAAGAGAACTTTACCTTGCAGTAGGACATTAATCATTATCATCATCATTTCAGACGAAAGACGTCCACTGCTGGACATAGGTCTGCCCCTAAGGGGGGCCATAATCGCCACGCTTGGCAAGCGGGTTGGCGATCGCAGTATGGTATGGTGGTGGAATGCATAGAGAACGCTGCTGCCCATCCTCCGGTACGACCCTTAGTCCCCTTTTACGTCATCCACGGGAAGTATGGGGTTGGGGTGGTGCTATTCTTTAAGCCCGGCACCACAGAGACAAGGACATTAATAAGCATGAAACTGAAACTAGCAGCTACCAGCTAGCAGCCGACAGAGACGAAACATAACAGATAGGGGCCCGGGCCCCTAAATATTTTTAAAAATTAGGATCCTTCATTGCAAAATTACAAATAATATTAAAAACTAACATGACATCTGCTTATTAACAATAATTGTTGAATTGTAAAAAATTAAAAAAATAAACAAAAATCATTCTACTGACACAAAATAGTTCTTTACAATTAAACTATTAGAGTATCTTGGCTGGTATTACACTCACTACTTTTTCACACTAAAAAGAAGTTCTAGGGCAAATTTCAGCAGGTTCGTATGTGTAGAAGAAAAGATATAGCTTTTTAAATAAACAAAAATCATTCTACTGAGACAAAATATTTTTTTACAATTAAACTATTAGAGTATCTTGGCTGGTATTACACCCACTACTTTTTCACACTAAAAAGAAGTTCTAGGGCAAATTTCAGCAGGTTCGTATGTGTAGAAGAAAAGATATAGCTTTTTAAATAAACAAAAATCATTCTACTGAGACAAAATAGTTTTTTACAATTAAACTATTAGAGTATCTTGGCTGGTATTACACTCACTACTTTTTCACACTAAAAAGAAGTTCTAGGGCAAATTTCAGCAGGTTCGTATGTGTAGAAGAAAAGATATAGCTTTTTAAATAAACAAAAAACATTCTACTGAGACAAAATATTTTTTTACAATTAAACTATTAGAGTATCTTGGCTGGTATTACACTCACTACTTTTTCACACTAAAAAGAAGTTCTAGGGCAAATTTTAGCAAGTTCGTATGTGTAGAAGAAAAGATATAGCTTTTTAAGTAAATAAACAAAAATCATCCTACTAAGACAAAATATTTTTTTACAATTCAACAATTATTGTTAATAAGCAGATGTCATGTTAGTTTTTAATATTATTTGTAATTTTGCAATGAAGGATCCTAATTTTTCAAAAATATTTAGGGGCCCGGGCCCCTATCTGTTATGTTTCGTCTCTGTCGGCTGCTAGCTGGTAGCTGCTAGTTTCAGTTTCATTTAATAAGCTGGTATTATATATTATTTCTACCTATAAGTAATAAATAACCTTTTCAGAAACTCAATACGCTATATTTACGGACAGTTAGGTACCTACACAAGAGGTCATTCAACCTAATAATTATAGCCAAAGTACCAACTTAGTTCATTTTGAACTTTACGGCTATAAACGCAAAAAAAAAACTGTATTTCAGAAGTAAGTAATTCTTTTGTGCAAAAACCTGTCTAATTTTCTAGGTGGACAGAAGATAGAATGTTTAGGTAAGTACTTCTTTCATCATCATCTGCCTAGCTTTTTCCCAACTATGTTGGGGTCGGCTTCCAGTGTAACCGGCTGCACCTGAATACCAGTATTTTAAATGGTGCGACTGCCTATCTCACGAAGATCCGCGAATGACAACCTGGACCAAAGATTTGGTAGGTACCAGTACGGAAGGGTCAATTTTTGTAAAAGGTATAAAGCCGGAGTGGATATCTTTACTATTATGTTATTTGCATATAGAATACTGACCGTGCCATTTTTCAAAAGTAGGAATCAAGTTTGAAGGTGGAACCTTCGCCACTGGTAGGTACTCTTTATTCTCACGAAATTTGCTTAAAATGTTGAAGTATCTATTTAAGATTCCTGTTTAAAACCTATAGTTAGACCAAATATTAATATTGGAAATAGAAAATGACATTCATTGATGTGAAAATCTTGGCAAACACTACAATATTCAACAGAAGTGAACTTTGTACTTGTCCATTGCAGTTACATGAATCATAAGAAAAATCTATGAATTAACATAATAGCTAATTACTAACATTGTTGATGGCTATGCATTTAGTGTTGTAAAAAACTCGAGTCTTTATTTCACAACTTAAAATGTTTTTTTAAGACTTGCAACTAATAACCTCACCAGACACCAGTCATGAGTTCTTTAAGTCTTTTAAGTCCTATGAGTTCTTGAGCTGGACTGAGTGGGCTACGATTAATGTGAAAAAAGTATCAGAATATTTAAAAAAAACAAGCAATAGCAATGTTAAGTTGAAATTACTGGCACTTTTTTGTTTACATGTGTGCCATTAATGAGTGTTATTTACATGAAATAAATTAATTTAATTTAATTAAATTTAAAACAGTCTAGTAACTGTTTTAACGATTAAAAATATACATTCGAATTTTTAATGATGTCAGTATGCAATACAAGTATGATAAGTAATTCGATTTTCCAATTCAATGATGTCAACTAATTCTTAGGAACCTCACCGACCGCGACGTAGGTAGAAGCAGACGAAGCTACTTATAGTCTGTTTGCATAGTATTTGATGAAAGTGTAAACAAACCCTGTTCAGGTTAAATTCATATACAAACACTCACTAAAGGGAATTTTTAACACATTCATCTGTATTTAGAAGGTTTAGAATGAATTTTAACAAAAAGTGGTGGTATTGTATCTCACCACTTGTTCCAATAATTATTATAAATAATGACCGCATTCCGAATTAGCTACAATCTATCACAGCACTCACATCATCTCACATGCGTTCCGATTTAGATATTACGATTATGACAGTTGAGAGCTGTCAACATTATTCGGAACGCTCGTGAACGCGCTCACAGTGCTTACTCAATGTCAAAACGATATTATTACAGTATTTCTTTGGATAAGCAACATATTTCTTCTTCTTTGGTTAGGTGGCGACTGTCAGCCAGAAGCACAATTTCGAAAATGCCACGTTAGTTTGTATGTATATTAGTATGGTTTTTATTGTAAAAAGAAAGTTTTTAGAGGTATCTTCATGATTCTTTATCAAATTAGTTGTATTATATTTTCTACACCCTATCTACCTAGCATATATTTTGAAGAATATCATATAATTTTCTGATTTTGTTTACTGTAGTCAATCATATATATATATATTTTTCTTGTTTCTAAAACTTGCGTTTTTTGTGTTTAGGTCCTGTAAGCCCCTTCATTTAAATATATGATGCAACTCAAAACAGAACACACTGCCACATCCACACACACACACACTGTCATTTTTGACAGCGCTCACGGTGATATTATTAAAAGGCATGGTCGGCATTATCGCAAGATGGCGCATGTCATGACGTCATCTATGACGATTCACGTACGTCGCTATCGTGCTCACGCTAATTCGGTATGGGTTTAAGCATGCTCAAATTGATTATTTCCCAACTCGGAATGCAGGGAATGTTATTAAATTGTACACTCTGTCCACTAGGTTAACCGTTTTTTGACAGCTGCCTTAGAACTATTCTGGATTACGTAAAAGTTAACTTTAAAATGCATAGTAAAATAAAATATAAACTGCCTTATGATCTTATTTATAACTTCTTACAGACATTATAACACCATATGTATATCAGTTTTGACAAAAAATATATAATATAATTGTTATGAGTATTAAATTACATTCTATTGTTCTAAGTGTGGGTGGGTTCGCTTCAAATGAATAATTCAAAAATAATAATTTTACATTATAGGTAAGTCAGTAGGTATAGAAAAACCTTGCATCCACTCAAATATCAATAAAATATTAACAATACTTATTATGTAAATAGGTTTAAGTTTGATTGGCATTGACCTAAGGTTTGCTTTATGCATATGCATAGACCTGACCTGCTTAACATATTTATTTATAATAAATGATAAATGATAATTCAAGTTAAGTGACATTCAAACATCAAAAATGTATGGTTAAACAGTTGCTAATCACTAAACTTTAAGCAATGTTTATGTTTATGAACATTTATGAATTAAGGGGATTATATCTCAACACTTTTTACTGAGAGAGTAGGGAGGCCGTTGCCCTGTATTAGGAAATACAGGTTTTTTTTTAATAGATTTTGCTTAAGGGGGAAGCGCTAAGGTAGCCCACGAAATTCAAATTTTCTTACGTTTTTTAAAATTTGCTGGTCAGTATTAAGTTGTGTGTCGATCAAACTTTGATTTGCGGCCGTAACAAATATGTATTTACAGAATCATAATCATTAGGATCAGTAATACAACTTGTTATAGGTTAGTGTAATCCTAAAATGTCAAGATTTCATGAAATAGTCATTCTGTGGAATTAGTTGGTCCTAGACTTCCTAGAGAGTTGTATTGATGACTTTAATAATTATAATTCTGTAAATACATATTTTTTACGGCCACGAATCATATATTAATCAACGTACAACTTAATACTGACCAGCAAATGGCAAAAAAACGTAAAAAATATTGAATGTCGCGGGCTACCCTGGCGCTTTCGCCTTAAACTATTTAAGTGACCTTTTAATTAGTGACATATATGAAAAGAGTGATTGCATAAATAGTCAAGTTATTACCGTCATTTATTTGATGTCCATTCACCCTTGTTTCTGACATCCTGCAGTTTTTATCTTCAAAAACAATATCTATAATATCACTTGTGCTAGCACGTTAACAATAGATTATCCTCACTCGCGAATTTCAGTTCCTGGTAATACGGACAATAAAACGCATAAGCGATCATCTATTTTACTAAGTACGGAATTTAATAATACTTAGAAATAGATTCAAATAAACTTTCCAACTAGGGAAGGACCGTAAACGTGAGTTCACCTAAGGTTAGAATGCTGAACTATACATACACACTACACACACGGACTGCCGCAGTCTTATGAAACGAAACAAGAACAAAATATCGATTACATTACAAGAATATTTCCCTTGAATTGAAAATGATGAAACTGGAAGTCAGCAACTACGAATGAAAAAATCAAATGTCATGTCAGTTGTAATGTCAGTTTGACATTGACAGTGGTAGTTAAACTTTTTTTTAAGATTAGTCGAGTACCAGGCTTTTATCTATTTTTGGTACAGACGCCAGCACATCAAGCTACTACAATCTGTCAAATTTCTTTAATAGATTTTCAACTTTATCGCAACGGCATAAGGTTCAAAGTTGATTGGGAAAATTTGACAGTCTAACGAAACACCTAGGTGAAGTGAGCGTGGAGTAAGCTGTCAATAGTGTCAATTTCTAGCAAAAACAAACTCACTTCACCTAAGTTTTCACGGTGAGATTTTTACAGAATCGACCGGCTGATTGACTAAACATTGCTAAACATTCATTCTATCCTTCGTTCAATAAGGTAACCTGTCAACCAGAGTGTGACCATTAATTTTGGCAGATTTCACCCAATTTGGCAGATTTCGCTCCTAAATTTTATCTGTGGCAGATCATGCTGAACAGCTGAAGATTTACAAAAGTGGCAGATTTCGGCAGGTTTAAAAGATTTCATGAAAATTTGAATTTTCAATGAATTCGTCTTTTTTAAATGTAATTATATCAGATTTTTTATATAATTAGATTACAAATAATTTTAACGAACTGGCAACTTCTGTTTCATGTTCAAATTATATAGGGATTTCCTGCTTGTTCTGCTTATACAAGTGCGTCTATATGATTATGAACTGAAATCAAACTGGAATAGTGTTCATATTCTTATCTTCTTTTTTATTGATTTTGTTTCCAATCAACTTTTAATTTTACCTCATCTCATTCTCTTTTGATGGGTATCGCGTTCGGTTCTGTTTAACTAACCATTAATTATGAAGAGAATACAACAAAAGAGGGGATTAAGGAACACGGAGACTCTGTCTCCTTTAAACCAAATAAAAACATGATCAAAAAGATATCGTCAAAATCTATGCACGGTCACTAGAGGAGATAAGTAACCAGGGTCGTCCAATGTAGTTGAAGCTCAGTAAGAAACCGATTGATGTTTTCGAATGAAATTCAATTTGATAAATGAACTGTTTGTTTTCTAATATTTAAATTAAATTTTATTCGAAAACATTCATTGGTTTCTTATTAAACTTCAACTATATCCGACGACCCTGTTTACTTATGTCCTTTGGTGACTGTACACCGAAAATGACGAAAATTTGGAGGCAAATGCGGAATTGCGGATACGTAGAGTAAGCTTAGCGTCCACCAGGCGGGCCGGGCCGGGCCGCATCGCAACGATAAAATCCGCCTGCCATTGAAATATATGACGGTGCGTCGACTAGAGGCGCGGCGGGACGGAGCGCGACGGAATCCGTCGACGGTTTGCTCGCCAAGCGTATTTTTCCGTCCCTGCGATGCGGCCCGCCCTGCCCCGCCTTTTAGTGGACGCACGTGACGCCAACGCATTTCTGTTTTTTGTAATGAGTACTTTGCTTTTGTAGATCTTCATATAAGACATTATGTAATTCTTCGAAATTTTCGTAAGACATGCGAAAATACTCAAAGAATTTCACCGGATCATTATTGAGACCATGAAATAAGTGATGGAATTCTCCATAAAATCTTCTTTTTTTACACACATCATGGACCCAAATTTTAAGTTTTCGACGTACCTACTATTTAATTTCCTTCCTCGTCAAGCAATATACTCAGTAAAAATAATTCTTCATCTGAACTGTCCATTCTACACCTGCCTCTTGTGGACGCCTTGCTTAAACTGATGGCAAAATGCCGTCAGTGCGGCCCGCTCCGTAGCCTCCAGTGGACGCAGTACGCAAAAATGCTCGCCGCACCGGCCCGGCCCGACCCGCCTCTTGTGGACGCTTAGCTTAAGTAGTCTATAGGTATAGGTGCATTATTTCCGTTTCCATGAAGACATATTTTTGGCAATTTTGGCACCAAACTGTGCAAGTGGACGATTTTCTGCCCAGTCTGTGGCAGTTTCGCCATTTATAAGATGGTCACACTGCTGTCAACACTTCAACAGAAAAGTGTCAGCATCGACAGCATCAGAAACAAGAAAAGCGAATAGATTTCCAGACAATCAAGACTACGTTGGCAAAAATTATTTATAATGGCAGACAAAAGGAAAACCAAAAAACGTAAAGAGGTAAGATAGATGTACTATTCACAAATACCACTCGCTTTAGATTACCCAATTACATATCATCGTTGTTGTTTTTATTCTAAGTTTCCATATTGCGGATGCGGCGTGTGGATTTTCCCCGTTTGCAAAAGATTTTTTCTCTTACTTTTCGGGATCTTTGTTATCCTTATGTGTGAAACTGAACTTCAGCGATATAAAATGGCTATTTTACGTCAACATTTTACCGTTCCTTGTGGTATTTACCGAATGACGCATTCATTTCGATTTTATGTTTAGTTCATTGCCTGGCTGAAAACCAACGAGTTTTGTGCGTAGTTCTTCAAGATCAGCGTCATTGTATGAGCGCAGTGTCAGCTATTTTTGGGAATCCTTTGTTTACTGCGACTATTTACTAAATAACCAGATGTTACCATCATGTCATGTCAAAGATCTTAATTTATCATGTTGACAGTTCTTAAAAGAATACAAATTATTAATTTTATTCACCTGTGCCTTAGTATTTTGTAAAAGTCCCTAATAATTTAAAAGTTACCCATAATGTCTATTAGACAATCATTTAGATACATTTTTGCATGCATTCGCTTATTAAATTGTCTTTTTGTTTACAGCGAAAAAAGGTTTGATACATTTTAATTTTCTCACTTGCACAGTAGATTACACCAATTTGAACATTATTATTTTAAAGGTTTTTAGTCACCTTATTTAAGTTCTTTCT
This sequence comes from Luperina testacea, assembly GCA_927399505.1. Lineage (NCBI taxonomy): Eukaryota > Metazoa > Arthropoda > Insecta > Lepidoptera > Noctuidae > Luperina > Luperina testacea. The sequence continues at coordinate 15,960,154 of OV656770.1, read as the reverse complement.
GGCAAAAACTAATAGTCACTGTCAAGTAATAATTGTTTTCGTGTTTATTAAGCCGCAAACCACATTTGCACAGGTGTGAAAATATCATTGTTATTATAATTCTTCAATGTCAGTTCGAGAATTAAGAATAACTTTTGGCTTTCATTATTTCTTGGATCCAATTTTTTTTTAAATGTTTTTTTTGCTATTCATACTTTTCTTTCATATTTCTGACTACTTACCTGTGTTATATTAAATATAGTTTTTTTTCAACTATGTAGTAATGTTATCATTAATCACTATAAAACCCATCACAAAGGACATATTTTTTATACTATTTCTCTGCAAATTTTGCATCGAGGATGTCACAGGTACATGATAGTTACACTAAGCACTTCACAGTAATTAGTGTCTAGTTCATATGAATGAATGAATAAAATGCAACAATCCCAGCGTGATTAAACCAGACTCGATGAATCAAATTAACTAGCACTAGCTCCTTTAGCCTCATGTTCATGGTGCTACAGCGACCATTGCATATCAAGGAGTAGACCGGGGGGTGCGGTAATGGTAGGGAAGACATGCCCGTAGGATAAGTAAAGATTTAAGAGCCTACCGGATATGCATCCTAGAGTAAGCATTAGACTAGTGGAGAGATTGGATAATTATTATCTATGGATGGGCATCTTTTTGATCTTCACGGTGCGTCTTTTGGCGGGGTTCTACTGCTTTCTCGGTTCTATTGTATGTCAGTGCTCTGCTGTTGTGTCAGATGTTGCTGTTTTCAATGTCTTCGTTGGAAGTTTCGCTACTATCCATTTCCTGGTATTTTTATTACTCACTGGCAGCAATCTTGATCTTAATTCTATCTTCCGCTGTATCCATCCGATAATTGATACCCTTGTCGAAGTATTTCATGTCATGTTTTAAATGGCCGACATTTTTGGATTTGGCTTTGTACTGCATTGCTGCATGCAGCAGGTGTGGTTTGCGGCGCCTGTAGACATGTACGAGGTAGAGCATCCTGTGGTTCTTGATGCGTTTGGTTACTGTTTTTCCATCTAAGATTTCATGCATTTTCTTTTGTCTTGGTTTATTCCTAGAATGGTTAATCAAGTCTCTCATGATAACTAGCTCATATTTTCTGAGTCTTGAACTGTTAGCTTTAGTAAGTACCGATACTTTCAGACCATGTATCATGCACGGTATGATCACCAATTGATACATGGATCTGGCTAATTTCTAGTCCATATTTGAGTTATTTATGAATGGTAGTAACAATTTTTTAAAGTGCTTTTTCTGCTCAATGTAGAATATGTAGATGTTATGTATGTACTTAGGTATTTAAGTTCATCACATGTCATGTCTGTATAATATTTAAACCATTAAGGGTCATGTGTGTTTTATCTGTGTAGCTATGGGGTTCCTAATTAGTATTTTTGTTTCATATATTTGGAGGCCGACACTATCTAGTAGGGATATGGTATAGGATGGATACCTTTTAACCTTTCTAGGTCATCTGAAATGAAGATAAGGTCGTCCGCAAATGATAGTACCAGGTGAGATTTCAGGATCCTTGTCAAGTTTTATTAATTGGGTTTCCTCGTCAAGGGTTCTAAGGTCTTCGTCAATGATCAGTGTAAACAGGCGAGGGGACGGAGGGCAACCTTGTTTGACTCCCTTGCATTTAATAATCCAACTGCTTTGCTGGCCACACCATTTGATGCATGTTCGTTCATACATGCATGCCTTGATTATGTTATCCTGTTGGTTAATGATTTGTTGGTTCGTTATAATAAGATATTCCTTAGTGCATTGAGGTCGACATTGTCAAAGGCCTTTTCTATGTCGAGGGCGAGTACATAAATTCTTTTACCTGCACGCCATTCTTCGTCTAAGACCCTTTTAAGCATAAATATATGATCGTCTGTTGATCTATTGTTTAAAAAGGCCGCTTGGTAGTTGTCCGATTCCGTTATTATCTCGTCTAGTTTTTTAAGTACGTAGGAGGCGTAAATTCTGTAACTCGTGTTGCAAACCGATATGCTGCGATATTCATTCGCATCTTTAGGGTTATTGTTTTTTGGAATCGGTACCTGTACGGTCTCCAGCCACGTGTCGGGTGCTTCGTTCTGTGTCCAAGCTTTGTTGTTTGAAGTTCGGTTTATTTTTAGCAGACCCCAGATTATTTTATGGTCGGATGTGGCCCTAGCGGCCCATTCGCCTTTAATAAGTTCGAAGAGTTTTTCTGTTGCATGTGGCGTTATAATGTGATCCAATTGGGATTTCTGAGTGCCCTTTGACCATGTTATCCTGGATGATTCGCTTTTGTCGTTTCTATTTGCAGTTTTTTCCTGTTGGCTATAATTATATCCATTAACATTTCCCCATTGTAGTTAGAAAAGTCATCGTGTAGGTTTTGATGGATCAGCCCTTTGCGTTGGAAACTTTGTGTATCATGTCGACCAATATGAGCGTTAAAGTCGCCAAGAATTATTAAAGTACGTTTCCTTGGTTTTTGTCTGATCAAGTTTAATACATATGTTTGGCTGAAAAAGTTCGGGGCCAATCACAATATTTGACCTTTGCATTGCTAGACACTGATGGGACTGAGTTAGAAATGATAATTATGAGTTTGAAAGACGACTGTGCATTGGCTGGGATAACATATCAAATAAAATGATTAAACAATTCAAGCACATTTTGGTACCGCCACTAACTTATATTTTCCAAAAATGTTTATCTGCAGATGTTTTTCCCGAGTGCCTAAAAAAGCTGTTGTTGTCCCCGTTTATAAATCAGGCAGTAAAGATCAAGTCACAAATTATAGATCTATTTCGTTACTGCCTTCTATGTTTTAGACATAGAAGGCATATTAGAAAAAAATATAAATAAAAGGCTTTACAAATACTTGGAGAATAAATTAATGTAGTCTCAGCGGCAGTTAGGATTTAGGCCTAAAATGTCAACAGACGATGCCGTACACTATCTGACTGACTATTTAGGACAAGAACTTGATAATGGTAACCTCACAGTAGGAATCTTCCTGGACCTCGTCAAAGCTTTTGACACGGTTTCTATTCCTATTATGTTGCACAAGCTTGAAACCATAGGCATCAGAGGCACCCAGCTGAAACTATTTTAAGAGCTATCTAGAAGATCGTACCCAATGTGTAAGGATTGGAGATGTTCTCAGCGAGGATAAAAAAACACGTCCTTTGGAGTCCCCTCAAGGAAGTATTTTAGGGCCTACAATATTTCTGATATACCTACATAAACGATCTTTGCAATCTAACTCTAGATCATGGCCAAATTGTTTCTTATGCTGACGACACTGCCCTTATATTTTCGGCTGACTCAGAAAAAAATGTCTACAAAGTTGCGCAACACGGATTTAATATTGTTAATAAATGGCTTCAACTTATTCACTAACACTAAATGCAGACAAGACAAATTATATTAAGTTTTCGATGCGCGAGCAAACATCAACTGGCACTACCTCGACATTATATGCTCATTACTGCACAATTCCAACAAATAACCAATGAGTTTGTCCTAAAATTAAAATGGAAAATACCTTGGTGTTATAATAGATGACACACTTTCGTTTAAACAACATATAGAAGCTTTAAATAATAGAATTCGAATGTTACGCTGTATTACTGACACAAAATTAGTTAGACATGTTTACTTTGCTCTATGTCAATCGATTTTAACTTACTGTGTTACCACATGGGGTGGAGCGGGTAAAACAATGTTACTAACCATCGAGAGAGCTCAGAGGGCGAATCTCAAAGTGTCTACTTTCCGCCCTTTCCTTTATCCTACTAATCTCCTGTACAAATCTTGTAGTGTTAACAGTTCGACAGCTATTTATTACGGGCATTGTATTAAAACAACACTACAAAGCTCTACCCTACAGCGCTAGATATACTAATAAAAGACGTAAAGATATAGTTTGTCCACAAATTTCAACAAAAAATGCTTTTATATCCTTTTACCTGTACCTCGGACCTCTCCTATATAATAGACTAAACTCAAAGCAAACATATATTCTGTGAACTATACAAATTGTAAGAGAATCCTCAAGGATGCTCTCCAAAGTATGTCTTATGAAGAAACAGAAAATTTACTGTGTTAAAGTAAATATAGGTATACAAAATTCACCTACGTTAAATATTTATCAAGTTTAGAAACTAAGAGTAAAGGCCGCTGCATACGTGACGAGTTTTTTCACGGACGGGACGGAACGAGAAATATCGTTTCATACAAAAGTATACGTTCCCGTCCCGTCCGAGTCTCCGTGACATATGCGCTTCCATATACATTTTGTATGAAACGATATTTCCAAACCTAGTTCAGGCACGTAAGTCTTAGCAATATAATATTTATATGAGCAAAACTGTATTAATTTTCACGCCTTATAATTTTTTAATAAATGTATAATAACCTTTTGGAAGGGGCGACTAAAATCAATTCAATTTTACTGTAATTTTTGACGTTCAAAAGTGTCTTTAGTGTGCCTATTTGAAATAAATGATTTGACTTTGACTTTGAATAAGCCTGTGAAGGATCTGTTTGCTATAGATGTACATCTGTTGATGTGAGAATTGATTATATACAGATGAACAGGCTTTTCATTTCCCCTGTTAACTTTAAGAGTAGCTGACATCTCGTCTCTATCCTTTTTTTCTTCTGTTAACTAATTCAATTTGGGCATCTTTTCTAATTAAAATTGCAAGTCCCGGTTACGTGAGGTTCCATAGAGGTGCCATTCATAGTGTGAAGAGTTGTATGCTCCTGAGTTCATACCTGTTTCTTGGTTTTGACGTTGTTTGATTTTTTCATTAAATCTTTCGTGTTGCTGTTATAATGGTTGTCGTCGGTCATGACCCAGCTATCATAGTGCTGGTCCTTGTAGAGGATGTATTTATGTTGCTGGGAACTGGTTCGCCGGTAGGTGAATACACTAGTGTGTGTCTTGTATCCGTGTGCACTTGCAAATTTAAAAGATAGAACTCGGACGCGGCGATTCAGATATCTTCTCCTCCCCAGAACGTCTTGTTAAACTGCGAGGTTATGTATTTTCTTATTCTTTGTTCCTGGGAGAGATTGCTGTTAGGGAGAAATTCTTGTATATTATTTAGAAGTGCTGGGCGAATTCTGTCATAATCTCGACGCTCCAAAACATATGAAGCGAGCTCCTGACGGACAGACACTTGATCGAATGTTAAACCCATTACATTATTTATTTAATGGGACATGGTCCTAAATAAACAGAGTTATTCCGGTATGATTTCCTGATCCCCTCTCCCCTCCACCTCCTCCTCGATCCCCTGCTTGTTCGAGTTCCCGTCTTTTGTCATACGCAGAATTATGTCCATTTTTAAAGGGAAAAATCTTTTGTTTTTATGGTATTACAAGTCCTCTGCATGTGGTGTAGCTTTGAGTATGAGAACCAATATAGCTGACAGGGGAGCATACTGGCTGGAAATAATTAGGGTTCCGTACCCAAAGGGTAAAAACGGGACCCTATTTAGTAATAGGGTCCCGTTAGTCTTAGTAGACTCCACTGTCCGTCTGTCTGTCTGTCACCAGGCTGTATCTCATGAACCGTGATAGCTAGACAGTTGAAATTTTCACAGATGACGTATTTCTGTTGCCGCTATAACAGCAAATACTAAAAACAGAATAAAATAAATATAATTTAAGGTGGGCTCCCATACAACGACAACAAACGTGTTTTTTTTTTCGGCGTTTTTGCCTTATGGTACGGAACCTTTCGTGTGCGAGTCCGACTCGCACTTGGCCAGTTTTTTTTAAATGGATGTAACACTGAAGATATCTTATCTCAGCTAACAACTTAAAAGATATAACATTGCCATGAGATAATTATCATGTATGAGTTTAGTAAGTAATTAATATGTATTTATCATTAGAATTTATATTGAGAAGCTAAATCTCGAGTGCAAATTTGCTTTTATTATAAGCAAATACAAATATAGACTACTAGCTCTTGCCCGCGAATTCATTCGCGTAATTTCTTGTTCCCCCGACCCACCCCGTCGCATTGCATCGCCTGCCCGTGCTATTACTGTGTTATTTGTCTTTTTTTTCTTTTTGCTCGGATCTTGAGGGCCCTAGCGTGATGTTAAATAGCTTACAGCCTTCCTCAAGAATTAAGCTATCAAGTGCAAACATATTTTTTCAAATCTGATTGGTAGTTCCAGAGATTAGCGCGTTCAAACAAACAAACAAAGTCCTTTTATAATCGTGATGATAATTTTGATACAAATATGCCAAATGACACCCTCTCGCCATTGTTCAATCAATTCATTAATGACTAGCTTCTTCCCGCGACTCCATCCGCGATAATATATTTCTTGTTTTAAGGCTAGGTGGCCCCGAATTTAAGTTTTTTAAAACAATCTGAAACAAAGAATATAGGGTTTTAAATTAAAAAAATATATATCTGTATTAGTTAAGGATCTTGTCTAGACAAAATCGCATTCAGTTGCAAGACCTGATGAACTTCACACGATAGAAAAAAATCGCAAAGTTACCCCTTTTTAAAACGTTTTTTCAATATTATGACTATATTACTGACTTTTTACATTTAATTTTTGTACTATATTAAAGAAACTAATTAGTTATAGACAAATTCGCAGTGTTTGACTTGATAAAATGATTTTCTTAATTACTAAGTTTAAATATGAATTAAAAGCGCCCGCGGCGGCTCCTACGGGGCCGTTCAGTCGCGTGCTGGCGCTTATGGACGACGGACCTGTGTCAGTTTTTTCCGCGACAACTTCGCGAAACTTATCATCTGTTTTTGAGAGTTTGATTGTTAGTTATAATGGGCAATAAACAACGCAGGCGAAAAAAGTCGTGTAAAGCAATAAAAGAAACAAATAGAAAGAATGCACTCCAAAGATATGTGAAGAAGTAAGTACCTACCTAAATGTTTTATTTGTATTGTAATGTGGTGAGCCACAGTATAAAAATATCAGTACTACTAGAGAACGCTAAGATTTTTGAAATACATAAAAAAATCAATGGCTAGTTTGGCTATAGAGAAGTTCTCCAATGCATAATTTTATTCAGTATGTATTTGCAAGAGGAACAGTGTGTAGAATTCACTCGAGATTTTTGTTATTGCATGTTTATTATTAATTATGCCACTCCAAATGGAATAATAAAAGAAACTTGGCTTGAAATGTTTACGTGGGTTTTTAATGTTTTAGAGCAATGCAGTTGCAGGCCAAGCGCAGTGCGCATGTATCAACTAATGATTCGGCGAATATCGAGTAAGTTTTTTTATATTATTTATTTTAAAGACATTCTCTATTTTACTATTTGAATTAAATAGTATCTCACTTGTTATTGTAACACCATAAAAATTACATAAAGAAATTAAATACATATACTTAAATTAAGTAGGTACGTATGTATGTGGGGGTCACATACATACCTACTTTATTATTAAAATTAAAGTACCTATTTATTAATTATTATTACTGTTTGCGTATCTTTGTTTCTGTATAACTGTCTGTATGTCAGTGTGCGTGTGTATTTGTCTTTGGCATTGTAGCTCCTAAACGGAAAACGGATGAATCGATTTCAATGCAGTTGTCTCTATTAAACAGACTGGTTTAATAATAAGAAAGTTTTTTTAAAATTTTACTTGTTAATTACCAACAAGTCAAAAACAACTTTTGTGTTACAGATCAATAGAGCATGCGGAAGGGCATCATAAAGTGTCTCCATTGATGACTTTAGAGCATGGTTTACTTGAATAATCTTAGGATTGAGGAGTAAGTAACTGTATTGTACTTATTAATAATCAATTATATTGTTTTAACCGATTCAATTAAAATCAGACTAAAACATGCTACGGCATGCCATAGGCATAAGTAAATAGCCCATAAAATGCGTAAGTTTATATATCCGATAATTATCGCATTTACTAACAACTATGAATATTGAAACAAAAAAATATATTTTATTGTTACAGAACGACTATTCATGCTGCCAATGCCCATGTCACACATGCTGAAATGCCTTTAGATGAACATAATAATGTATCACCTAATAATAATATCAATGAGTAAGTTGCTACTTTTTGTTTTACATAATAATTATGTGGAATTCAATAGGTTATATTAAAATAATCTGTTTTTAGAACAATGGAGGAAATTGAAAACTACACTCTAAGCGTTGAAAACGAAATCGAACACGACTATCAACCCATCAGTGGACGACGAATTGTTGACATGAATTACCTGATAACACAGCACCAAGAAAAAACGCATCATATCGATTTATTTGACAGCAGAGTTGGATATTTTACAGATATAAAAGTGTTTACTTTTAATTTAATAAAAAAATCGGTTGTCTGTAAAGTCGGTTTGCTGACGATAGTTGAACGTGACAACGTCATAAGAAAATACTGATGGAATAATTGCATTGCATTTGTTAATATTCGCTTGCACTTCAAGCCGCCATGGAACGCTACAGAGCGAGGCCGCGAGGTAACGCTACATGAGTCATGTTTTTTCGTGAGTGCAACCAGCTTCATCGATTTATTAGACGTTGTCACGTCAAAATAAAAGTACTTTATTTTTATTTTATTGACGACTCACACAGTCACGCTTCACATTATGTGTTACACGAGACGAACATTTATACCTCTAAGCTTTTTTGAATTACAATATGCATTGATATTGTAATTCAAGAATTGTAACACAATTCTCCTAAAGTAAGTGTGCCTACTGCTTGATTTTTTATACTGTAGCACGAATATTTGATTTTAGTCAGTCAGATTTTAAATCCTTTTTATAAAAAAAAAGTATACAAATTATGTTTTAATAATTAGTATCAAGTTTATACAATACGTATCTAATCTATCTATAACCTTAAAAATAACTACTACTAGAAAAATAAAACAAAATAAACTTATACTAATCAATTCAAGTTGATCTACTGCATTGCTCTACTCTGTGACGCAACTTAGTACCTACTCGAGTTCGTGAACTCATGAGCGGTGCGCTTGGCGCGCGCGTCCCCGCGCATCGTAACTTATTACGTATCGCTACTCCTTGCGGGGGCTGAGGTATGCGTTAAATACCTACAGCGCTCGGAATACCTGGCCTTAACATAAAATATAATTATCCTATGTTTCTCGGCAATACTATAGATTCCCATTAGTAAAGAATTTTCGAAATCGTAGATCAGTAGTTTCAAAGATTACCCCCTGGCCCCTACATACAAACTAATAAATTTTACCTCTATTATACTGGTATAGGTATTGTATTTACATCAATTCATACATAAACTTTCAGCGGGATTGTCCGAAAGGGTTACCGCTGACTCGGAACATAAAGGGCTAAGGAAGGAACACGGGTGGGTTTTAGTCAGTAAGAGTCTGACATTCCCTTCCGTTCCAGAGCGGGAGGAGTCATTTGATGATTTGCCATCCTGAAAAAAGAAAAAAAAAAATCATACATAAACTAACGCCTTCTTCCCATAGGGTTAGGCAGAAACTTCAGAACGCCACCTGCTACGATCCCTAATACACCTTTTGCCTTATTAACGTTCAATAACAAAAATTAAAGAATAGTCCTGTCGATCGAAAAAGCCTATCGCCCACCAGAGTCCTCAGAACTATCTTCCCCATTCTGGTACATACCCTTACCACAGCAATAATAATTTAGGATCCGAACAATGAAATATTATGTAAACTTCCATTATGTTTTTATTCAACACTACGCTGCTAGTGTTCTAAATATGTGCTTCTTATCAATGTGGAGAAATTAGTTCCGCGCAGATCTAGGAACGTAATATTAGTGTAGATTGTATTGAATTCAATGATATATTGAAATAGGGCTTTTGGATTATTTACGTATTTAAAGTGTGGCGGCATCTACATCGCCACATCCGAACTACGTATCACACTGACGTCACGCAAAATCCTGCATCGCACAAGCAGAGTTTACCGCGCAACTTGCATATACATACTCGTATATACAACGTCCCGACATGAATCGTCAGGCAGTTGCCCACCAGACACGACACCCGTCAACGTCAACTTAACACCCTGTTCCTCATACCTCCATAAAAGCGTGACCTTTACCTACAAATGTTCTCATTGGTGGCACTTTTAATGTCATGGCTGCCTTCGAAATTATAGGCACATCTGTCACACATAATTGTGACTTCAACTTGACCCCTAAGTTTGGCAACACAACGGCAATACCCTCGACAAGTTGCAAGTGTCTATGTATAGACTACTTTCCATCAGGTGGAGCGCAAGCCTGTTCTTTTTATCTAAATCGGTCACAGTATTTGTAAGATCTTGACCAGAGGGATCTTGATCTTTCCTTAATTTGTATTCTGGCTCAATAGATTTTTGGAAACCACTAAAATACTTCTAAGGAGATGAATAGCAGAATCCTTTAGGCCACATATCGAACGCAATCCTTTTACCGTACATTGTACGTCATACGAAATTCCATAAAATATGTCAATGACTCATCAATTAAAATAGGCTCGGGAATTTACCTCAAAGTACAAAGTCCGCTACCACGGTTCTATTCGATAAAAAAGGAGAAAAACCGAATACATATACGTAATGCGCTTCTAATCTGTTTGTCAAGCGTGGCTGATCATAGCAACAAATCATTATGATCGTTCACGTTTTTAGATGGATGTGAATTGTCGACGTAAGCAGAAAACTATCTTTAGAATTTCCTTGTGATTTCGTGTGCCACATCATCTTCCTCTGTTTGTTTTTCGAAATGTGACAAGCGGGGGTGGTCCCATCAATTGGTAAACTATAGCCGTAAAGCCCTTTGTGACAAACACGTCTTTCTTGCCGTGAAAAACTACGGTGTATCGCCTTGTGAGGGCACGGTCGTTAGTGTTGTGTAGATCACTATGGAAGTTTTTTGACAGATCAGATACATTTTTTTTCGGCGCGTTTTATACTCCGTTTGTAGGCACGGTTCGTCAGTGTTGTATGGATCACTATGGAAGCTTGTTGTCAGACACGTTTTTTCACGTAAAGAAACCGTATACAAAGGGCTTAACAGGAGGCACAGATGTTTGCCGTGCGAACCGTCGGTCGAGCCCAGTCTCCACACGCGCAGCTCGTACACTCTGCAAAGCTCTCTTGGACGCTAAGCCTGACTGGGTTCGCGGACGAATAGTAGATCTTGTCAGTAAGTCTGGAGTATTGTGAGACAAGCCTATAACTCTCGAGTAGTAGTATACTTTTTGTTATTGTGTTTGTCTTTAACTATTGTAATTGGCTTTGGCCGTTTTATGTTAAATAAATTGGATAGTTTCATACGTATGACAAATTGCCCATAAGCCTAATGCAATTCGATAGAACGGCAATTGTTAAAGTTGAAATGACTTTACAATACGCCTGACCACGCTCAATTGACTATGATGTCATATAATATCCAGATGATTGTCCGTCCGATCGGTTCTGCTCCATTTAAAACTTTGCTTTTCGATTGAGTGCAAAATTGGAAGTTTTTTCCTTTCCTTTATATCAGGGGTGGCCAACTTGGCTTGACCCAAGATCTACTGTTCACAGACGACACCCTGTGCGATCTACCAGTTACATACTTCTTGAAATCCTAAATGAAACAGCATACCTAGTTCAGTACACAATTATGTAGTATTTTTTATATTTTTAAGAGGGAAAATATAACTCGTAACCACTAGTAACTCCGTTAAGGTTCCTTCAAGCAAGCGCGACACGCGATATAATCGCGTGTCGCGCCTGTTTGAAGAAGCCTTAAGCTTGTCGTCAACTGACTGACGGAGTGACAACCGCCCGCGCCCCACTGCCGCGTCCCACACGCTTCTCGCTTATTGTTATCGCGCACCGAAAACAAAAGAGAGCTATGCTGCATAGAAGAGAGGATAAATAAAGTGACGGAACGGCGATTGAAAAATGACACAAGATGATGCGTGCAGCAGTTAGTGATTAGGTACGTTGTGGAGTCTGTTCGACGTATTTATATTTTTTTTCCTTGCCACGATCGACTAGTCTAATAGTCGCGATCGACCAGTCGATCGCGATCGACCGGTTGGCCACCCCTGCTTTATATATCACAATTGTTTATACTTTATTCAGATTACAATCTAGTCTATTTAACTAATAAGTAATAATAATTTAAATATAACTTAAACTAAGCAACTATAAAATTAAGAAATCGTGCAATAACATCTTTATTATTCACTATAAGTTAAGGAGAAGACATGACACAGACAGACATATTCATGTGTTCTTTATGAGAAAAATGTGTGCGTTCGCGCAGCGGAATGTTGTTGAATTTAAAGATATTAATTATGCAGATATTTAGTGTATGACGTCGTATAATTGTGTATGGTAAAAAAAAAATTGTGTACGCAGCCATTGTGGAGAAATTCACCAAAAACTGATTCCGCTGGGCGAACGTTGTCCTGGCGGAACTTATTTTAATCCATAGACTTTAGAAGAAAAGAGGTGTGTCCAAAAATTAGTGTGTATTTGTGTGTAATTGTGTATGTATGAATAAAATGAGTGCATGCATAAACTTCGGAGAAATTCAAGTTTCCGCTACGCGAACGTTTGGCCATTAGCTAGTTTTCATATAAAGCGCTTACATAGAGAGCTGTAGATTTTTACATACGTTGTTTTGAATTTGTTTATATTTGTTTAAAAAACAGATTTAGAAAAAATCGTAGGGCTTAAAAGATAAAAATATAAACGTAAAATACACTTAATAGGTCTTAGTTCTTAAAGTATGCACTTTGGGGTCTAGATTTTCACGTTTATACAAACCTTGTAAGTATCTGAAACATGTTGCCAAGTATCAATGATGTTCCGTTAGTAATTAAAGAGTTAAAGGACAATTTTACCATGAATAGATCACTGTTTACAAAACAGTCAAATATCACGACGTTCTAAAGGAATTGCATGGTAAAATGTATGCCAAAAATTAGTTTATTCATTCAACTATTCACATGCAAAATTTCATGTCATTAAATTTAGTAATTAAAGAAATCAATTAAAATACTGACGAAGCATCGAAAACCTACATAACCCGACCAAGTTCGGATAGCTACAAAAAAGCGGCCCAGCCATATATCTAAGAGACGTTCTTAACCTTCCAATATAGTATTTACTAATATGGTACAGTTCCGTACACAAGCGTTAGGAAAAAATAAAACAATTGCATTTCTTGAATTAAAAATATTTTTTTAATAATAACCCAACTATCTACGATAAAAACAAATCTTCAATTAACAAGTACTTTTCTATTTAAATATCCGTGTACAAAATTTTTTTTTATTAAGTACATACTTAATTATGTTTCATTACACCCTTAAATAAGTAATTATAATAACGTTAACAAACGCTTGCAACGACAGCAATAAACTTAAATGTGTTTTAACTAACATAGGTTTAATAAACGATTATGAATATAAGGGTAAGTAAAATATTTAGAGCTTCAATAATAAAATCACAGATCAACAATCTCAGATCACATAACTAGACTATTCAGTTGTTTAGGTTTGAGAGTCTGCCTAATATAAAAATAAATCAACATTTAAAAAGTACTTATAAAATAAAAAAGGTATTTACAACTCAATACAATAAGAATTGGCGATGCATAGCAAAACAACAGCGCATACGCACATTGTCCTTGACTGCACATTTGTTTGTGACTGGGGATAAAAAACAAAATCAGGTTCAAGTTCAACAGCAAAAACGAATACGCGCGGGCCGCGGCCAATGAAAACATATTATTGCCCTCTCTTTTCTTCAAGGATGGAAGTACCGTTTCAAGCGGGAAGCCGCGCGCGTCCTGTTCGACTAGCAGTTTGTGGAATATTCCACAGACGTTAAATTACGTGCGTTCACAAGAATATAATTAAATCAAAATATTAACTTTTAAAAAATGTGAATACCTATCGGAACTCCGGAATTATTCCAGTCAATTCTGGAGCTGAAAAATCAGAACAATTGAACAAAAATTTGGTGTACAAAAATAAATGACCTTTAAATTATATCGAAACAACAATTGTGTTATCACCTATACCAATTCAATACCGATATTATACGGTAAATTTTGGGATGTTACCTAAATATATTGCATGGACGCTTTTTTGTAGCTATCCGAACTTGGTCGGGTTATGTAGGTTTTCGATGCTTCGTCAGTATTTTAATTGATTTCTTTAATTACTAAATTTAATGACATGAAATTTTGCATGTGAATAGTTGAATGAATAAACTAATTTTTGGCATACATTTTACCATGCAATTCCTTTAGAACGTCGTGATATTTGACTGTTTTGTAAACAGTGATCTATTCATGGTAAAATTGTCCTTTAACTCTTTAATTACTAACGGAACATCATTGATACTTGGCAACATGTTTCAGATACTTACAAGGTTTGTATAAACGTGAAAATCTAGACCCCAAAGTGCATACTTTAAGAACTAAGACCTATTAAGTGTATTTTACGTTTATATTTTTATCTTTTAAGCCCTACGATTTTTTCTAAATCTGTTTTTTAAACAAATATAAACAAATTCAAAACAACGTATGTAAAAATCTACAGCTCTCTATGTAAGCGCTTTATATGAAAACTAGCTAATGGCCAAACGTTCGCGTAGCGGAAACTTGAATTTCTCCGAAGTTTATGCATGCACTCATTTTATTCATACATACACAATTACACACAAATACACACTAATTTTTGGACACACCTCTTTTCTTCTAAAGTCTATGGATTAAAATAAGTTCCGCCAGGACAACGTTCGCCCAGCGGAATCAGTTTTTGGTGAATTTCTCCACAATGGCTGCGTACACAATTTTTTTTTTACCATACACAATTATACGACGTCATACACTAAATATCTGCATAATTAATATCTTTAAATTCAACAACATTCCGCTGCGCGAACGCACACGAGAAAAATTGTAAGTGAAGCCAATAATGAGATTCGGGGATTCCTTTGTTGTGTTACGGGTTCCTATTTTCTATTGCCATCTTTATCCTGTATCGGCTTACATTGTAAGTCTTCTCTCTATTGTACGATACATAATCGTCTGATCCTTACTGACCTGCTTTATGGAAGAAAATATCGATTGAGAATATCAGGTATTTCATCATTCATCTCCGTCGTTCATTGCTAGAACTACTTACGACTTTTCCATTTATATTTCATCAGACACGATCTTTTCTATAATTACACCTTCCACATGCAACTTAGCCCGTGCAATTATAAAATTGCACTATGCAGGCTAAGTTGCATATTGCACTCCCTGGATTCTGGACACAGCTAGTCCAAGTCCAAGGGTCCATTACATTAATCGATTAAGCCTATTATTGCAATAGCCTAGAAAAACTACTGCCACATAATTTCTCCCAGTCTGTAATCGAGAAACGTGCGAATTCATCCAAGTTATCATACAAACACCATGATGTCCTTGATATTAGAGAAACAAATCAGCTGTTCCCTAGATTTTGTCGAGTTATGTCAACATAGGAGCTGATTTTTATCTCGATTTCATATAGTCCCATAGTTGAAAGTTGTCCCCTTTAGAGGTTTTCAGTTATTCTAATTACACCTTGTATTGGACCTACTTATAATTCGCAAGCGCCCCAGTTTTATAGACCACTCCACACATTTCTAATGTCTTATTTTATTTTTGCAATCGGCCAGCTATGTTTCCCATTTAATTT
The DNA here is from genome assembly GCA_927399505.1 of Luperina testacea. NCBI lineage: Eukaryota > Metazoa > Arthropoda > Insecta > Lepidoptera > Noctuidae > Luperina > Luperina testacea. Next base: position 15,944,425 of record OV656770.1, on the reverse strand, counting down.
GTTCCATAGGCAAGTGGCCCACTTTCACCGGTTCTGCCGTAGCCTTACTATAACTGTCACTATGCTTTATATTGTGCGTTGTACGGTTGTGTTGTGTAGCTATGAGAGAATTTGTGAGTATTTTTTTGTAATGTTAGGGATATCTTGTGCAGATTTTCTGTAAGTTTAAAAAATTTGGATCTTGTGAAATAAGGAATGTGAGCGAACGGTAAAATGCATTCCATTCTAATTGTCAAGTTTGTGTTAAGTGATAGTGAACACATGCCGCTTTTGGTAACATGTGGGTTTAGTGTAATTTTGTGAAATTTTACAGTTTTGAAATAGCACATCAACCAGAATCTAAGTGTTGGAAATAGTTGAATTTTTAATCGTATCAAAAATTTATTAAAATCTGTGCTTTTATGTGGCAAACCAAAATATTGCTTTAATTTGTTACAACTATTTCATCATTTTTCCTGCTGTGGATTACCTAAGTATCAAAAACTCTAACCCATCATGAAACTCCGTATTCTTCAACATAAACTAGGCCACATACCCAACATCCATTACTGTCGCCCATCATTCATTCACTATCTTCCTGTAGCACATTACTCGTAGGTGTTATCTAGATAGACACCATTGACTAGGTCATTAACAATGCCAAAGTCACGGCCACGGCTACAGTACGACAAACACATTTGTGAATGTAATGGCGGCGCCACTAGTCAAGGGAGCTGTCAAAAAGCTGTGAAATCCATTACATTTCACGTTAGTTCCTTATTTCGCCACCTGCATAAATAAATATGTTAGTGTGTGACGAGGCAGTGACGTCGATAGTGTTGTTTCTCGCGCCATACGTGTGTCTGGTTAGATTTTTACACCTGTTTTTTTTTTAAGTTTTATAGAATCATATTTTATCAGAAAACTTACGATTGATTTATTTGTATGACAAATGAGACTCGGGATCCCAAGGAATGAATCAGTGTGGAATTTCGTCCCTCGTTTTTCTTCAAATATTTTATCAATTCGATTCAATCCATCATGGATTCATAATCATATTTCTTTAACCCAGTTTATCTTTGGCCTTTTTTCATGCTGCTGAGTTAAGGTCTCTTCCAAATTGCGTCATACATTCGTTTCACCCATTTGATAGTTTTTATTTATTTATTTAATACTTTAAGCACCTTTGGGTGATGCATAGACAAACAGTGGTAGGTGTTATTGTGAAAAATTGAGGAATAAATATTTTTAAATATATGACGCAAAAACCTATAAAAAAATAGATATACCTAATTATATACCGTACGCAAAATACGCGCATTGACGTGGAGTTGCGGACAACAGCCCGTTGTACCTACCTACCTAATTATATATAAATATAAGCACAAATAAATATATATTAATTATCACCCATTTGTTAGTCTTTCTAGCTGCTTGATAGCCTTTAAAATAATTGCCATAACATTAGCTCAAAGGGGATGGTAATAATTCCTCATCTGCGGATTTCGCTGTTATTTTCCATTTGGCTTCTGTTTTACGTTACGCTTATAGTGATAATGATTTGTTATGATTTGTACACGTACAGTACTTACGTGTTAGGTTCAAAGGTTATACCTATTACAGAGGATAAATCGTGTCGTGTCTATCTCTTACATTTGTTACGGAGAAAGTTGAATTGCAACTTTTTTCTGGAGTGGCCTGTCTGAATCTAATTAGAAGCTAAAACTCCCAAAATTCTTGAAAAAAAGTAAGGATTTAAAAACAAAATAGTATCGGCGGTAGGTCTTCAATAACATAGCTGAAATTGCTGATTCTTTTAATGCATTTCCAAATTCTCTACCTTGATATTGGAGGACTTCAAAGACAAGTTTTTATTTTTTTACCGTATCCATACTAATATTATAAATTCGAAAGTAACTCTGTCTGTATGTTACCTTTTCATGCCTAAATCACTGAACGGATTTCGATAAAATTTGGCAGATAGATAGATTGCATCCCGGGGAAGGACATAGGTTTTTATCCCGATATTCCTACGGGATCGACACTTATGCGGGTGAAACCGTGGGGCGCTGCTAGTATTAAATATAAGTTGCTAAGTTGTAAGTGATTGAAACAAGAAAAAGCCATTAAATTGCGTACGCGCAGAACGGTACAATTACAGTTAGAGAACAAAGGACGCGAAACGATCTGTAAGGGCAAGTTCGTTCATGGACTCTATAAATCACTGTGAAAAATACATGACATACATGTATACATATACTTACAATAAAAAATTAAAAAAAATAATTAGCCAATAAACTAGTCTTCAAGTTGGTGGTCCGACTGCCCATGGTGCTCGTCACACATGCATCAAAATATCGCCTTCGTGGAGGTTATTTTAATAACTGAATGATTAAAACATACTACTGTACCTAATATAATTCATGTTCTAAATCTATTTAACAGTTGGCCTCGCATAGTAGGACTCTTTTAACGAACCATATTTATAACTATGACGTCAGTCCTTAACCATCGTTACAATAATACACAATATCTTCATTGTTTGTTGTTGTCAATGATAATAGAACTTCATTATTGTCTGTGGCTGATATATTCTGTCGAAATTGTAAAGGAAGATTAGAAAATCTCCGATCACTTAGGAAATCTGAAACAACTATTGCCGCGATTATATATTACATTAAACGTGTATGTATGTGTATAGTCGTAAGATAGGATATATAATTTTCTCTCGAGTCTTCTACTGCTCCCCTGAAAGTTTCAAACGCCCACGAGGGGGCGTTCTACCCCAAGTTGTGAACCTATGTGCTAGTTTGTCCGAGAAAATTCTACCATCATATCAACTTCTGCCAGGATTGTAGTTTAATCCGATCCAGCCTGCCCCTTACTGCCCAGGTACGAACCCCACCCCCACCAGGGGGTGCCCTTAGCGTGTAGTCGCTTAGTTTATAAGTGCCATGCCCTGGCTGGAGGCCTTAATTTATTGAGGCACCCACAGGAAAGTCCGGCTTAGCAACCAACCACACAGGTTGACTTGCGAGAAGACTCAAACAAAAAATGGCTCCTACCCAACTCCTACCCATTAAGCCTGCATATAAAAAATGCATTGATTGACGTAAGCTATCGAACGGTCATGTGAATATCATTTCTAAATGTTTTATAAACGTTTCGATCCGCTGGTGATTGCCATATTGCCTCCACTGCCATTAAGGGCCTTACTCTCGTTTAGTACCGTAACTCGGTCACTTTATGAAGCTTATAACTCATTAACGGTTTGGTTAGAAGGTCTGTAAAAAATATATGTTTGCTATAGATTCATGTACAGCATTTTTGAAACAGGGTTTTTTCATAAGGCTAATACTTTTGCCTTAAAAAAATATTTACCAAAACGCTATTTTCGCTAACATTTGCTTATAACTTCTAAACGGCTTTGATGTTTGGAAATATTTTTACACTGAAAAATTGGTGGTTAGAGGTACTACATATTTGAAATAGCGTTTTTAAATCAATCAACAGTTGCAAAGACAATGCCCCATTTTGAGATATAGGTTCAGAGGTGCTCTGCGCGGGCGCGGGCGGCAGTCGTGCGTTAGCACTGAGACGGGGTGGCTGTGTCGCTCGCTGCTCCGCCCGGCTATCGATCGACTACGCGCGTTTGGCTGTGTTAGTGCAAATATTTATGAACGAATTGTATCAGTATGCGTTTATAGATTAGCTCGCTGCAGAGAGGGCCCATTTCTATTGTCCGCATGGACGCTTTATTAGTGGTGCCATTTCTAAATACTGTTTTTTTTTTATATTGTTTATTTTGTAAATATGTATAAGATAATTTGTAAATAAATAAAAATGCCAAAGCAAAGCAAGTCAAGAAAAATACGTTTTCTCTACGACGACGCACCGTTTTATAGATATTAGCGAAAAACTCAAAAGTGGGAATTTTTATACCCCCCACTCCGGCTCACCTCCTAGACGCGGGGACTTTTAGTATGTTTACTCCCTAAGCACTGAGCAACTTTCTGAAGAAATCGCTCAGGGCCCAGCTCAAGCACTCTACACCTCTTTTTGGTTTATTCGTTGAATGGACTAATAAGTATCTATCTATCTATACTTAATCTTATAAATAAAAATCTTTAAAACTTTATCTAATAAATAAAATTGGAGTGTCTGTTTGTAATATTAAAACAACCGCTTCAGGCCATTTTATTTTGACTGTTTAGAAAATAACTACATACTTACTCACAATAAAAAAAAAATGTTTTCAAATACCTTAATTTATAAAAAATGAGCATTCTTAGTTGTCAATCTACGAGTAGGTATTTGCATTACTGAGTTTATTGATTACTACCTTCTCATATTCTTGTGCGGATTTATTTCTGTGACTGGGACTTTCACTAGCAGATAGGTGAATAAGGAGTAACTTAGGCTACATTTATTTTAGAAAAAAAAAAGAAAATAGGTTCCCACGAAAAAAAATTAAAACCTATGAAATGAAATATTGAATAATATCCGATTCAAATAGGGAGGTTGTATACTACGTTTATTTAGGTACTTAACCAAATGTAAATAAATCATATAATAAAGAAACGGAGTAGGTACTTATACTTAGTTTTTTTTTATTTTTTATAAGTGGATCCTATACGTGAAGATTCCTTAATTTCCAATGAAATTGATTGGATAAATAATAAAATAATATAGTGTTTTTGTTTTAGCCCAAGGAAATCGTTCACCAAATATTGTATATAAAAATGCTAATACGAAAAACTAAAAATAAATAATAATTAAACTAAAATGCAAAAACGATCAAAAAGAACTAAATGGAGAAATATTAGAAGAATTTCAATAAAATTAGCATAGGTATTTCTTTACGTGGCGGTGAATAGACGACTTTTATGAATTTGAGGGGGTGAAGCAGATGAAGTGGGATACGAATAGTCCCCGCCATCGGCGGGGTGCACCGCGCGGATTACGTCGATGAGCGACTTCCATTATATTTAGAAGCGTAATTTCGCGACTCGAATAAGATACACGATTGCCTCCGCGCTCTACTGTCCGGATTCTCACTGCGTAATCACCAGGTTCGAATCTCAGTAGACGGCATAATCTTTAGTTTTGTTATTTTTTAATTATAATGTACTTATCTTTTGTTTTGTTATTTTTTAATTATAATGCGCATATTTTTATTTTCTTATTTTTAAAATAATTCAATAAGTAATTGTTATTTTAATAAAAACAATCATTTTTATTCCTATAGTTATTTTTCTTCAGAATCTAGAGTAATATAATAAAAATAAAATAAAAACGTCCACCAAGCTTGATTCGGAAAAAATTATATACCTACCTACAGTGTTTTACAAAAGAGTGTAAGCAATAATAATATAGTCTGAAAATTTTCAAACAAGAAAATCGGCAAAAAGTAAAATAATAATTAAAAAAACATATCAAATAAGAAAATAAAAAAAAAACAAATATGGAAAAGTTTGGATTTGAAGCCGGGCGTTAGTGACTAAACTATAGTGACGTGACGCACGAGACCACTAGACCAATCGAGCTGTTGTAATGTACGTCGAAATTACGCGTCATAATCTGTACAAACAAAATAATAATATGGTGTGTACAAAAAAGTAGGTACTTACTTTACAATTTGTTTCGTCGAATAAGATCTCTTTATTGCCTTCCGTTTATTTTCTTGTTGACCATTTTTTATATACTGATAGTACAAACATTTACACCAACAACATAACTTAGAAAAAACTAATCAAAAAATAAAATATAATAAACAGCTTTCATCAACAAACAGATACCAAAGTACGTACCTACACTAGGTACCGACTCGAAATAATTGCAAGACTTCAAAGTATTTTATACGGCTACTCGCTCAAAAACTACATAGGTACCCAACGCGTCAGTTTTCGCAAATGCGATCATTCTCCTTATCAATTAGAGTCTACGGAACAATTTCGTATGAAAGTATTTTTACTGAAAATATTAATTGTAAACGCGATTGTGCTCCTTATTCATAGAAGGTAACGGGTCAATTTCCTATGCAAGTATTTTTACTTCCAACTAAGATTGAAAATAATAATTGTAAAACAAAAGAATCTTCGTTTATTTGTGGAATATTTAACATAATTATTGGTTAGCAACTCGGCATTCTTATTTCACGTGTAAACGTGTAATTACTTAAAAAATATTTTTCATGTTTGATGTGAGACTCGAACCCGAACGTTCGCCATGCGAGGTACAGTGTTAGCCACTTTGGCCACCGTAACGCTTACGAACCTTATTGAAATTTGTAATAACAATCATGTGGCCAATTTGTAGTGTTGTCAAACGTTCTTATAGAAGAAGGTCATTACATTAGTACTAATATTGCTATGCCATAGTTTTGTGAGATTGCTAGTCGACTTCTGACTGTTTTTGTAATATACCAAAAAATTTTTTTTTACAATTTTTGTCTGTCTGTCCGTCTGTCTGTCTGTTTGTTCCCGCTAATCTCTGAAACGGCTGGACCGATTAAGACGGGACTTTCACTAGCAGATAGGTGAATAAGGAGTAACTTAGGCTACTTTTATTTTAGAAAAAAAAAGAAAATAGGTTCCTACGAAAAAAAATTAAAACCAATGAAATGAAATATTGAATAATATCCGATTCAAATAGGGAGGTTGTATTATACTCCGTTTAATTAGGTACTTCCAAATGTAAACAAATCATAATAAAGAAACGGAGTATAGTTATGTTTATAAGTGGATCCTATACGTGAAGATTCCTTAATCTCCATAGAAATTGATTGAATAAATAATATAATAATTTTTGTTTTAGCCCAAGAAAATTGTACACCAAATATTGTATATAAAAAGGCTAATACGAAAAACTAAATATAAATAATAATTAAACTAAAAATGCAAAAACGATCAAAAAGAACTAAATGGAGAAATATTAGAAGAATTTCATTAAACATGCATAGGTATTTCTTTACGCGGAATACAGAATTAATAAGTTATCGTAAACTCTGCGAACTCAACAATAACTTTTTTCTTAAATTCCACGCGGACGAAGTCGCGGGTAACAGCTAGTACAAAATATATCAGTCTTGCATCCGCCATTCCCTTCTGGAATCGTAGGCAAAAATGGCGACCTACGTGCGGCATGTCTGCGCTTCTGCATATTCTTTGAATTTCGTTTTAGTGTACCGCGCCACCGCACGCGTTTTACGTAGGACGCTTAGCTCCGCCCACATGCACAAGGTCAGTGAGCCATCTATACACCTTAAACTTGAGTTTGTGTTGTTGACTCCCGTTATAGGCGACGGAATGTTATTCAAAGATTTTTTTTAATGCCTGTAGCCCTTTATACCACTATACAGTGGGATAAAGGGCTCACCTCCTTCCAAACCTCTCTTTACTATTTCTTTTTTTATTCAATCAATTTGCTCACAAAAGAGATAGAATTTTCTCTTTATTTTGTATACCATATAAATTACTAATATTAAATGTAGAAAATTACAAAAAATTGCTAGCACACAGGGCGGTCTCATCGCTGAAAGCGATTTTTAATTATTTGACTTACGGTGGTTTTGAGGTAGTAAATGACAGTCAAACCGATGCTTTCAAAAACAGATAATAAAATAAACTTTATCGTATTTTCAGGAGTTTGGAGACGTGCCTGAATCGGAGAAGGCGACGAGCGAGGAGTACTCCGTTGCCAAGTGGCTGAAGGCCAACGTGCCCACAAAGAAGACCAAGTTCTTAAACCATCACGTGGAGTATTTCACTGGTAAGTCCTTGAACCAAACATTCGAAGACATGTGTCATCTACCAACCCGCACTGGGTACCTCCCTGATGATGATGATGATGACGAGAGAGGACATGGGCCTCTCCAATCGCACTCCATTCGTCTAGATTCTGAGCAACTTTCATTCAGCTGCTAACAGCCACCATGCGAAGATCGTCCCTCGATGTGAAAACATTACAGGCTCAATATTTGTTAAATCATTTCTCCTACTGGAATGGCAGTACCTGTGTCTTTGCCCGCCTTTTATTGACTGTACCTTCGATGGTCTAGGAAACGCAGCAACGAAAGCATATCCGTTGGCCGTTGTGTAAGGCTATAAAGGAGAAATTTTGTTGGCTTTCTCCAGAATTAAACACTGTAAATGCATTTATTGCACTAACTCCTGTATTGGAAAGGCCAGAATGCAATCTAAATTCTCGCTGTAGATATAGCTCTATCCCCAAATTACCAAAACATGCCTACCAACAAAATAAGACTATATTTAAAATGGAAATATTTATAAAATTTCCAACATGTCGGTGGCGTTATGCCAAGCTTCGTCGCTGCATTCATATAAGTTTTGGTATTTGTTCTCGCTCCGAAGAGCCGTACTTCCGCTGTAAAATAATACGAACCTTTTAAATATCGGACGAATTCTGACAGGTTTCTATTTTCAATTTTTACGAGTAAATTTTTTTGGACGATGTGTTGTTTTTAAAAAAGGTGTACGAAAACCTGATCTTTGTGGTCTTGTTAGTGTCGTAAAAGGCGACTAGGTTTATACCGGGTGGATGGGCAGTGTCTTCATATTTGCTAGTAAGAGCGGTTTCGCACTACATCCTAATTTACTAATGAATACGCACTCGATCCGAATCCGAGAAATGCCGGGCCGAAGTGACCATAAGTCCTATTTGTATGAGGGGTTGCCTAGATCCGAACTCTATCCGTCCGAATTTAGAATATTCCCAATTCAGATTGAAGTCGGATCTTAATTCGGATTCGGATCGGATGTAGTGCAAAACCGCTCTAACTAAATACTGCCTTTACCAAAGCAGTGGTGGTTTGAGTTTGTCAACGTAAAGTGCATGCAAAACCAATTGCAAGTGTGTGAAATAAATATTACAACGCTACTCTCAAAACGCTGAAGTAGGATTGTGAGGAGGCATCTCCTAGAACCAAACCGTAATGATCCGCGTGATAGAAAAGAGGCCTGTGTGCCAATGAGAACGTTACGGGTCGATCATGTTATTCTTTTAGGTACGATCACCAAACCTTTACAGTACCCGGCGATAAATATTGCACATCGACCTTTGGAAAGAGACAATCGGCTAATTTCGGCTTCGTAGAGCGTTATCTTTGTCGCACGAAATACAAACAGTCCTGTATCTATTAGGAGCTGTTAAAACAATTATGATTTGCTTCTTTTGATAATTATTTTTATTTTTTGTATAAAATACAAAAAAAGGTAAAGGTCGATGTGAAATATTTATCGCCGGGTACTGTACTTAGCTTTTAGTGGAATCGACATTATTGAAAACGACGGCAATTTCTTCCTTCATCAACACAAATCTATTTTTATGGAATAATTCGCGATCAATTGAAGATTTGGACGTCCGACCCTTAATACGTTCATGGTCACGGTCAGTTCACTCACGAGTAGCGACCGAGGCTGCTCTAAAGTGCACGACACATCGATTAAATGAACAGTTAACTTTGAGTATTAGTAGAGCTCTTTGTGTAGGAACTCGCCCGAGAAAGTTAAGTTTTGGGATGTATGAAGAAGCCTCCTCGTGTAGCGCAGTTTGTTTCACCGCCAGTTTCTCAACTGAACCGAGCGCTCGGCGCATCCTGGACAGTCACACCCGACGCCTTATTTGACTGGCCAAGTGAGATACAGCCTGGTGACAGACAGACGGACAGTGGAGTCTTAGTAATAGGGTCCCGTTTTTACCCTTTGTGTACGGAACCCTAAAAACGTATTATTGTTTGATTATAAGCGTGAATTACCAATATAAGTAGGTTCTGGAATGTAGGTCAGTACGATTGTCGTAGGTATTTTATTACCTGCAGTAACAGGTTCTTACTATCGGGTCAATGACCCCAACTATCACAATGCCTAGCCTCTAAAGATCGTTTGAAGTCGATAGTGGAAATTGTATCTGAAATAGATTTAGCAATTTCATTACAAACCAATATAAGTACATTTATGTTTTTTTTTTTATGTTCTTCATTCATTATTTACAGGCACAAAAGCAGTAGACGCACTGCTGACATCAAAATGGGCGACCGGCAAGAACCCAGTGTTCACAACCAGACACGAAGTCACAGACTACTTACACACAATGTTGCTACACAAATTGTTTCACAGAGCTAAGAAGGTATGTGTAAAACTTTTTTTGATTATAGTCCTACTCGAAACGAAACACAATCTCTAGAAAAAGAATGACGATTTCATGAAACATTTATTCTTTGGGGTTACGTGGTCTTAGAGAGTTGTGTTGATGACTTTAATGATTATAATTCTGCAAATACATATTTGTTACGGCCGCGAATCATATATAATCAACATACAACTTAATACTGATCAGCAAATTGCAAAAAACCTAAAAAAAAATAGAATTTCGCGGGATACCCTGGCGCTTTCGCCTTAAGTGTTTGTGATGGATCCGGATATAGCAGGTAAAAAACATGCTCACTTACTCTCCAATACAAGCATTGTCGATGTTTGTCGAAGCCGATCTAACTCGTCGACAATACGAAATAGTAAGAAGTACTAACAAGAAGTTCTTTCCTTGTTATACTGTGTCACAGAAAGCGAAACAAGAAATATTTTAGATTATGTCGCCAGGATTTTTCCCGAAAAATTTCAAGAGAAAACTGTAACAGAGATACATATTTTGAATCGGTTGCTTTTGACATCAGACCCTCTTATAAGTTGTATGAGAAGCTTAAAAAGAAGAAAAATGCATTGTTTTTTGCAAGAAACTATCGCGCTTCTCATGCCTGGGGAACCCAATGTTGATTCTTCAGAAAGCGAGAAAGAAAACTAATAATAATGAAAAGTAAACTCGACAGATAAATCTTTTTTTACATTTCCTTCTTGAAAATATTATATAGTAAATATTTAATAATAAAACCTCTTTATAAACCGCAAAAAGTATTTTTTTCTACTAAGTCATATCCTTTAGAAATTAATAAGAACATAAAATATTTTTAGCCGCTTAGATTGTCAAAATACCCATGTGTGCGTCGATTGTGCCCTATGGTAAGGGTATCCGACGTCGATTCTGCTCTATGGTAGACCCCTACCATAGGCAGAATCTACGTCAGATCGGTGATCAGTTGTCTTATGTAATAGCACATAAATGATCAACTTTGAACAGTTTTAAATCGGCGTTAACGACGTTGTATTGAAGGTTATCGACATTGATCGTGTAGGTATCAAAAAAATTTTGAAAAAAGAACGTCGACCAAAATGAATACTGTCCGATCATTCATGCTAATTCCAAAAACTATAATTAGTCTTGAAATACGTAATCTACAAAAGTTTTATGTCTGGCCTTGGTAACAAGTTTGACTGAATTTCTGATAAGGCAGATAATAATGCAAAACGTACATGTGTTTTATGCATTAATTTTGGTAGTAAACGACGACACATCAAGCTATACATTTCCAGTTTTATCTGACCTCGCATTGTACAGGCTTTTCGTACTATGAGAAGTGAGCTTATACTGGACGATGTGCGTATAACTCACTGATAATATTCCACCACGTGTTCATTTTAGTTATCTCGGGTTAAGGCCGTTTCAAATCGTTCATTCTTGAATGAATGATAAGGTAACGTCAGAAATGTCAGTGATATAATTTATGTATTAATAGCAAAGATTTTTTTCCTTATGATAGGTTCTTTTTCGGAAAAAAAAACTTGTTAAGTAGGTCGCTAGAATGCACGTTTTTACCAAGCGTTTATTTAGCTTGCACTGTTCGTAAGTATGTATGTAAGTTGTCAGCTCAAAATTTGCAAACCATTTTTCGACAAATACCTTTACAGTGGAGTCATTTTAATAGGTAACATTTGACGTCTGTCAGTTTTGTCCTCATAGTGAGGTGACCTGCTTATAAACATCGATTAAAGTGAATGAATCGATACGGACTTGAAACATATGCGAATTTTAAACATCATCAGGCGAATCCCTGTCCCATTATTATTATTTTTTTCGTAAATTTAAGGAGCAAAATAAGACAAGTACACAATTTAACAAAATAATTGCATTTATTCAGTTGAACTATCAGAACTGTTAAAAGTATTGTCATCTTCATCACTGCTGTCAGCACTCAGAGATATTATTAATTCATTTTCAATAATATTGTCTATTCTCACATCTCGTTCAAAATCTTGTAAAATTATTTTCTTTGTTTTCTCTACGACTTTTTTCCAGTCTTCTGTAGTGACTTCTGCACACGCAGTTTGTAGCAGAGACATCATTTTAGCAGTACTGAAGGGTGGTTCAGTATTGTTCCGCGCTGCATAACCCTTTATTTGTGCCCAAATAAGCTCGATGGCGTTATACTGGCAATGGTAGGGAGGCAATCGAATAACTTCGTGTCCATGCTCTAGGGCTAGTTCATCGATTACATAGCGGAGCTTGGACGGCTTAGTTGCTTTTACTAGATTTAACAACTCAACTTTTAATAAAGTTGGACTTGCATCCACACCATTTCTTACCAGCCACGAGACAATTTCTTGCTTTTTATTTGCTTGAGTTGGTGGTTTATCAACTTGTACAGAATGATACGGTGCATTGTCCATTATAATTTTCGATGGGTTTTCTAAGCTGACTAGCAGCTTCTCAAACCACTCTTTAAAAACCTCAAAGTTTATTTCCTCATGGTAATCACTTGTAGTTTTAGAGGCGAATGCGAGGAGGCAGTTTTTCTATTTCATTATTTTTTGTATTTTTATACCTAGTTAGTTAAAAGAATAATAAATAAATTTTTTATTATAATCACAACGTGGTTATTAATTTATGGTGATATTTCTTCACAAGTCATCATTGCATTCGATTCTACTTATCAGCTTTCGATTTTTAGAGTAACATCCCTAGTGTTTAAAAAGAAAAATGGTTAACTGACGTAACCTTGTAACGACGTTCAGTTCTTTAGATCAGAAATTGTTTATTATGTTTAGAATGGTTTATTAATGAAAGCAAATCGTAAAATTACTCGTATCGGTCATTATTACAATAAATATGTAATCGTAATTGAAAAAAGGTAAGCAATTGTGCAGTTCTAACAAAACGAAAAAATATGTTATTTTATGCCCGCCGTTACAAGGTTACGTTGTTGAATATTTGATGAATTGTCAAATGTTACCTATTAAAATGACTCCACTTTAGTTCTGGTAATAATACAATGTGCAATACTCAATATTGTAATAATTTCAATATGGCCGCCGCTCCAAGATGGCGGATTACATATTTTTTCTCAACCCCCTCAATATGGGTATCAAATGAAAAGACTTGAAGAGTAGAAAACGATACGTAAACAATCAAAACGATTAATTCAATTAAATTATAAAACAAACAGGCGGTAATATTTAAAGGAACTAAATAACATCAGTGGTATAAATGTCGCAGGTTTTTCATAAAATTAGGTTTTTGATGAAAAACCGGAAGATGACAAAATTATTACTTTATGTTATCATAAGCCTGAGAAAATCCAGTTTTTTTATCAAAAACCTAGACTGTATTAGTTTTATGATAAAAAAGGTCAGGTCGACGGAGCCCCGCTGCGCGGGGCTCCTATTTCTGTCTGCAGGGTTTAAAGGAACCTAACCAAACCGAACCTCGGGGTGCCCCTGACGTCGACCGATTTCCTTCTACATTTTTAGCCAAGGGCCTGCAGTTACACTTAAGTTTAGTCGGAAAAAGATAGAAGAAACTAACATTAACACCTCGTCGAAGATAAACCTAGGTTTAACCGGCTAATCTTAAGTTTATGCTCACACCTACCTTTAGCCGTAACATATATAACATTTATACCCCTACCCTCTACCCATGTTGGCAAAAAATAAATGATTTGATTTGACCAGCGCTTATATTTTATCATAAACCCAAACTAGTTCAGGTTTTTGATCAAAAATCTGGATTGGTAGAGGTTTATGATGAAATTGAGTTTGAAATGTGTCATCTTCCGGTTTTTCATCAAAAACCTAATTTTATGAAAAACCTGCGACATAAATAAAGCAAATGGTGTAAATAATGTCAATGATGTAAATAATATTAATAGGGTAAAATAATGGCAATGGTGTAAATCAATAAAATAATGTAAATAAATAAATAACAAATGGTAAAAAAAGATGTTAATAATAAATCGTCAAGACTAAAAAGTAAAAAATAAAATTAAAATAAGTTTTTAAAAAACGAAACCTAAAAAAGAAAGAATAACGCGAACTAAGAAGAAAAAAATAAATTAAAATGACATTTCAAAATATACTTAAATAACTTACTAAGATATAAGATCTATCAATTGATTCAAGTATCAATATTGCTTATGTATGACAGTGTTTCGGATTCACTATAGCACATACCGGCTTGTTGCCCGCTACTTCTTTTGCGAACCAGGATGAAGAGTAGTCTATGTCCTTCTTCATGCCATGGTCTACCCATGTGCCAAATTTCATGCAAGTTCGTACAGCCGTTTTAGCGTGAAAGCGTAACTAACAGACATACAAACATACAAAAAATCAATCCTTTTCTTGGCTCTTTCCGTTTATCCACTCCAAAAAATCCATCCTAAGGTGGATACGCGGAATCGCATGTTCGAGAATCCACCCTAGGCCTAGTTGGATATACGGATTTTATAGGCTTAGGGTAGATTCTCGGACATGCGTTTCCGCGTATCCAACTTAGGGCGGATTTTTTAGGTGGATAAACGGAATAACCGCTTTTCTCCTTATAATATTAGTGAAAACATACTGAAAAAAATTACATTATTTCTGTGATTTATGTGTGTGTGATTTGAAAATTAATGTTTATATGAAATTGTTATTTTTTTTTTAATTTTTAGGTGCCTGTGACCGAACAGGAGTTGAAAGGGAAATCGAAGAAGAAGGAATTGGAGAAATCAAGTAAAAGTGGAGATGAGAAAGATGGAGAGAAGAGTCAGGCTAGTGCCTGCGAAGGAAAGGTAAAGAAACAATACTAATGCTGGTTCCATCATAAAACTCATCCATCGCTTTCTATCAGGCGTGATCGAGGCCAAGAGAAGGTTCAATCAGAAATTTAAAAAAAAAATTGAAAATCCAACCTCATTTTTATCTTCGCGTATCACTATACATTTCAAGGTTGCTTGAAAGAGATCGCAGAAAGCAATAAGGCGACCTATTGCGTGTAGTGTAGTATATATTTTTGTAGTGTTAAATGTATTTTGCGGTTTACAATAAAGTATAGATATATAAATAAAATCTTAGGGAAATTATCAGCTCTCTGAAAAATCATGCACAAGTATAAGAGATTGTTATTAATAAAATACTAGAAAAATCCAGATCTTTAGAATAGGCAGATAATATAGAATGCTACGAACAGCGACCCTTACATACTTCTTTTGCTTTACTAACGTTATTCATATTAATGTTTTTTTTTTTTAACAAATTTTCCAGGACACAAAAGACGTTAAAGAAAAAGAGAAGAAGAAACGCAAGATACGTCTCGAGATGCACATGGACCAGGTGTTCCTAGACACCCTAGACGCCTACGTGTGGATATACGACCCCAAACCGTGGTACTACTGGCTGTGCGGCATACTGGTGGTCGTGGGCACCATCACTGTGTGCATGTTTCCGCTGTGGCCGGCTACTGTCAGGTACATTGACAATTGCAATATTTAAAAAAAAAATTGGTTTATGGAGGTTTTATTGTTTTCGTAAGACGACGATATCATCATTCATACTAATATTATAAATTCGAAAGTAAGTCTGTCTGTCTGTATGTTACCTTTTCACGCCTAAACCGCTGAACGGATTTCGATAAAATTTGGCAGAGAGATAGATTGCACCCCGGGGAAGGACGTAGAATAGTTTTCATCGACATACCTCGCGGGCGAAGCCCTGGGCGGAAACTAGTACTCTATAGAAAAGGGAGGATCCTCTGACCAGACGGGTGTCGTGCCTGGCGGGCCAACGATTTATGTCTGGACGTTGTATATGCTAGTTGCGCGGTAAACTCTGCTTGCGAGATGCAGGATTTTGCGTGACGTCAGTATGAGGCGTAGTTCGCATGTGGCGTTGTAGATACCGCTACAACTATAATTCTATGTTTTTTATCTGGTGATATTTTTAGGATTCTCTATTTTTAACGTAACCACCGAAGAAATACATAATATCAATTTTATTGAGAATGGAAGCATCATGTATATTTAAATATCCTAAAAAAATGCTTCTGGTGAAAAAAACATCTTGGGGTAATCGGGACTATGGTTTAAAATCGCCGTCACACAAGCACAAGCACAACCGTGGAGTACAAATCTCTGTTTCTTCTCTGTATGATAAGAGGCCTTCTCGTGCTGAGGGACACTCAGTATCTAAACACATTATGCCGAAATTACGTGGCGTTGTAGCGTACAGCCGAACTTCGGTCGGGCGTAAGCTCAGCGGCAATTCGGCGGCAACGTATTCTGTAGGGCCTACGCCACACTTTACGGAAATTCCGTCGCGGATCGTCCGCGTCGGAACGCCAACACTTGTTACTGCATATAATGACTAATAACGGGCACACTACGCGGAAGATCGGTCGCTCCGTCGCGGACCGCTCGCCCTCTGCGTCAGTTCCGTCCTCCGCGCACCGACCGATTCTTCGTCGGAATTTCCGTCAAGTGTGGCCTAGGCCTAAAGCACACATTAAACGCGACCGAAGTTCGGTTCGATTGCCGAAGAAGATCCGAGGCGGAGAGCAGCGGGAGGCAGGCATGCCCGCGCCCCACGTGTGTGCAACTGATTTTCTGCCGCGTAAGTTCGGCACTTATGGCGTGTCATGTCAGCCGAATACGTCGGAACGTAAAATCAGCCGCGGAACTTCGGTCGCGTACCTTCGGCATAGTGTGTTTAGACACACTACACAACAACAACAACTACGACGACAACGACAACTTAATATTTTAAACTAATCCTTCTTGTCTTCTCATTCCAGAAAGGGTGTGTACTACCTAAGTATCGCAGCCGCCGCGTTCCTGGTCACAATCATCGGCCTGACAATACTGCGAGTGGTAGTGTTCTGCGTGGTGTGGACCCTGAGCCTGTCGCGGCACCACTTGTGGTTGCTGCCCAACCTCACTGAGGACGTCGGCTTCTTCGCGTCATTCTGGCCGCTGTACAAAGTGAGTTACATAAGCTGTGGAAAGAATGATTTGCGAAGCCATTTTTAATTCGTTTTTCTTGTCACTAGTTATAATTATATTCATAGATGTAATGGGACAGATGCCAGCACATCAAGTTATCACAATCTGTCAGAATTCTTGAATAGATTTTCAACTTTATCGCTACAACATAAGGTTCAAGGTTGATTGGGAAAATTTGACAGTTTCGGATAGCTTGATGTGCTGGCGTCTTGTACATTCAACTTCCAAAAATGTAAATTTCAACAACATAGATTCAGTATCGTATATTACTACAATATTATGTATTGTAATAGGTTTTGTATGTAAACATTTATACAAGCTATGTTCCACATTTACATCTTTTTGATGCTGCATACAGACATTGAAGAAAACGGCTTAAATATTAATTAATCATTTTGACTATCAACGAACTGCTGCACCTTACCAATTTCATAGTTGAACAAGGAACCATGTTATTTCACCCGTCTGTCAAACCTTCGTAAAAACGACAGTTTTCAACCAATTAAGCATTTTCTAAATCACTTTTTTTTTTTCAAAATACGACAATGACCCTAAAATCCAATTATCAACTCACTCGTATTCACTTCACAGTACGAGTACCGTCCCGGTTCCGATGCCGACAAGGCATCGAAGAATAAGAAGAAACGCAAGAAAGACAAGCTGTCTGATGATGAAGGGGAGAAGACTCCGCTACTGGAGGAGAAGCAAGAGGAAGAGGAGCCTCGCGTAGAACGAGTCGAGACCAGCGAGGATACCGCTGTTGAAAACAAGTGAGTTAATCTGCGTTCGCGATTTATTTGCCAAAAATATAAACAAATATGAATTAATGGAAAACTAACTTTAATTCCTACATAATAAAGTTCAGTTTACGCTACAACTTCAAATATTTTTATAACTTTTTCAATAGTGCTAGTCACTCTGAAATCAACTTAATTTTCATTGAAATAAAGTTGATGTTTGTTTAATTTCAAATAAGGTGGGAGGTGTGCAGCACTGCGCATTTTTTCTATACATACGCCTGTAATCCCCAAACACACCGACAGAGGGAGACCTATATTACACCCACAATCGTCAGGTATGATTTGATTTGAGGCTTGTGGCTAGGTAATCACAGCCGCACGGGTCGATCGATCAGGTTAAGCTACGCTTGCCGCTGTTGGTCCATGGATGGGTGACCATCTTCACATACCAAGACCTCTCCGTGCCTCGGAAAGCACGTTAAGCCGTTGGTCCCGGCTGTCATTCATGGATCTAGCCCGAAAGTCTGACAACCAGTCTTACCAAGGGTATCGTATTACCCAGTAACTGGGTTGTGGAGGTCAGATACGCAGTCGCTCCATGTAAAATACTGATATTCAGCTGCATCAGGTTAGACTGGAAGCCGACCCCAACATAGTTGGGAAAAGGCTAGGCAGGTGATGAATCGTCAGGCAGCAACTAAGTAATTCCACACGGATAAAACCCAATAACACTGCCAGACCCGGGATTCGAACCCAAGATCTCATGTTCAGCAGTAGCCACCAGCATTCGCCCACAGCCTCACCTCCGTGATCCATCCCACAGAAACTGCAGCTTTTCGTAGCAACCTAATGTCACTCTCCAGCCCATAAACTACTTCTAAGCATAAAATCACATTGACCCGTCGCTCAGTTGCTGCGTGAAAGATTAACACACAAACCCAACTCGCTTTCGCATATCGTCGCCTTAGAGTGAAAACCTCGGGAATGTAAGTAGCATTTTATGCATTTCGGACAATCTTATAGTATCGAACAGTTCTGGCTATAAAAGCGAGTTAAATTTCCATATTAATTCGGTATTCGGTAAAGAAAACATAAAAGACGCCGTCCAAAAATTTTACACCACGCAGTTCTTTCTTCCTCCTGAAAAGTTACTTCTTTTACACTTGCGAGGTTTTTTTTTTACTAGGGATGCATCCGATACCGATACCGATATATCGGCGATACTTCAGTTTTGCCGATATATCGGTATCGGCGATATTTTTATGGCCGATTCAACGATACTTTTCAAATTTCGCGCTTTAAAAATGCAATGTAAACGCGCGTGTTTGTCCCGTCTATTTCTTTGCAAACGAGGCACGAATTAAGTTTGCTCGGGGAAACCCCGCGCTTTATTCAGTGTTTTGTTTCGCCCGCCCGCTTTGGCCTCGCACTCGCACATCTATCCCATTTCGTTAGGTTGAATGTTGTTGCGCGTAGTATTTTTCCATGCAAATAAGATTAAGAATTACATATCGTAATTGTTTGTGTATTGTATGTCATTTATAACTAGTCGTTTGAGTCAAATAAAATAAATAGTAGTCATATCAACTTCAAAACACAAAAGTGCTAGGTATATGGAATCACTTTGAAATTTCGACAATTGATAATTCCATAAAAATCTTATAAATGTTAATTTTGATTACTAAAACTATTGATTAATTGTGTTTTATTTAATCTACCTTCCTTTTTGAATTCAGTAAGCGTATCGGTATCGGTATCGGTATCGCCGATATTTTTATAAGAGTATCGGTATCGGTATCGTATCGGCAAAAAGGCGTATCGCGGCATCCCTATTTTTTACACTCTAAGGCGTCGATATTAGCTCACCGTCCGATCAGGACCGGGGCCCGTGCCGGACGGCGCGTACGTGTTCCACGCGCGCCTCAAAGAGATGTCAGCATCATCAGAAGGGGCCCGTCAGGGCCGAAGCCTGCCGGGTCAACGGGATTGTCCGAAAGGGTTACCGCTGGCCCGGAACATAAAGGGCTAAGGAACACGGGTGGGTTTTAGTCAGTAAGAGTCTGACACTCCCTTCCGCTCCACCCAGAGCGGGAGGGGTCATTTAATGATTTCCCATCCTGGAAAAAAAAAAGGCGTCGATATTTACGGTTTTACTAAACTTCTTGTGATAAGGCTACAAAGGGGGTCACTATAGAGATGACGACTAATAGACAAATAAAAAAAAGACATATTGCGCCGTCCCCAAATAATTTGGACGATGATGATGATTCCTGGCATTCAGAAACTCATCTAAAAACTTCTTTTTCAGGTCCGAACAAGACACATCAACGCCACCAGCCGACAAGCAATCGGAATCCGAATCGGAGAACAGTCAGCGTTCGTCAACGGACCGAGACTTTGAGATCGTAGAGCCGGCTGACGTGGAGCCAGACAAGGAGGATAACGCGTAAGAGGGAGAGGGGAATACAGAGTTCAGTGTGGGTGCGTTTGTATGGATGAATGGGGGGGGGGAGTTGCGCAAAATTTGAGATATTCGAAATGTTGTCTTCAGAGACTAGAATATGTTAAGGAATCAATAAAGAGGTTGATTTCTCCCGGCCTTTTCACAAAACAAGATTCCTCTGTGGACCCAGGTTTAAACCATGGAGTCGTTTTGGTACTTAGAACCTTATTCTGCCTATGTTAAAGTTTTAAATACAAAAACTAACTTGCCAGTTGTCACTATTGTATTTAGAACTTTACATCAGTCGTAACCAGGTTCGTTATACAAAATTGGCGGGATTTTTGTAATAAGAAGGTTTGAGCTTTTGTTGAGTAAAAACTTCTTTTTTTTTTTATTCATTAAATGAGTTATAGCCGTTTTGACGGCAAGGTGTGTGTATGCGCGGTTTGGCTAGGTTAAAAAATGCGCAGAAAAGGGAAATATTTCTCTAACCGTCTTCAAAAGAAGGAGGTTATTTCATTCGACATTTTAGCAACACACGCGTATCTTTCTGCGAATTCTAAATTTGCAAGTATCAACGTAAATTGATTTAAATGCATACGACGTACCACGTATTTAATGTATGCAATATTTAAATTGTCTTCCATACTCGCATGCAATAATATGATATGACGTAGTGGTTACATAATTATTTAGTATATGTATTTATGAAAATAATATATACTAGTATAAACGTAGGATCTTCCATATTGTTTTTTATGTGGATCATCGATTTTGCGTATACTATAATCGTACAAAATCACGCTATCCCTTGTTGGGTATATTTCAGTCTCGAATTACATTAATCTCGTGCCAGAGTGTATACTTGTATTTGACTCGTTTTATTTGCATTTATTAGGTAAATATAACTTTTGTTAATACAAAGAGTATGTTCTTATTCTTTACCATATACTACATATATATATTTTATGTAAAGACAGATGTTATCTGTCCTAACTTCAAAAATTCATTCGTAAATCCCGTAGAAAAAGGGTCGTTCAGTTTTTCAAGAATTTAGAAACTTTTTCTATTATATCTTTCCATAAAAACCGAATTCGAACTATTACGAACATTTTAAAACAAAATTTACC
This sequence comes from Luperina testacea, assembly GCA_927399505.1. Lineage (NCBI taxonomy): Eukaryota > Metazoa > Arthropoda > Insecta > Lepidoptera > Noctuidae > Luperina > Luperina testacea. The sequence goes on along the minus strand of OV656770.1, from coordinate 15,922,972 downwards.
AAGATCGGTCCAGCCGTCCTGAAGTGATGCGCTTACTAACGAACAGCATTACATTTTTATTTAAGGACTAGTTGCGCACCGTGGTTTTTCACCCGCGTAAATGTCGATCCCGTGGGAATATCGGGATTAAAAAATAGTCTATATGTTAATCCCGGGTGTTAGCTACCTCCATACAAGATTTTATTAAAATTGGTCCAGCCGTTTGAGCGTGAAGAAGTAACAAACGAATAAACACACACACACACTTGCAAACTTTCGCCTTTATAATATTAGTTTGATGTAGATTACGATATGATATTGTAGTCTCTACACTGTAGAGAGACTACAATATCATATCGTAGTATCAGTAAATAAGTCTGTAGAGTCTACAGACTTATTTACTGATACTCAAAATATTCTCTGCTCCTTCTTACGTTCGCTTCCTTTTACTTACAGACTGTTAATAGAAAATAATAATAAGAGTAGTTCGCTAATTAAAAAATGTCCCTGGTTTAGATACCATTTTCGTAAGAAGAAACTTTTTGAAAATTAGAACCGTAATAGCGTATGAAGTATTTATATCTTAACTCTGACACCTACATTTTATCCAACTAATGTTATAAAAAAAAAACTTCCATTTAACCCTTACTCTCTGCTACACCCTAAAAGGGCCTTATAAAATGGAATCCATACAAAGTACCCACACGAAACTCTAAATATCTGAGACTGTAGACAGTTAAGTTATATTAGGTTTAAATTCCGAGTATTTCCTTATGGGTATTGTCATTTATCCAATGTTTTAAAATGTGTGCGTAAAACAAGCGAAATAAAGCGTGGTACACACTTGTTCGGGACGCCATTAAGGTTTAAATTCCGAGTATTTCCTTATGGGTATTGTCATTTATCCAATGTTTTAAAATGTGTGCGTAAAACAAGCGAAATAAAGCATGGTACACACTTGTTCGGGACGCCATTAATCGGCACAGCCGAGCGATAAAAATCAATTGCAACATACTAGTGAAGGTAGATGTCGAACGGAGTTTGCCGAACGTCACGAGCAGAATGAAAGCGGAATTTATTTAGTAATTGTTTCGGGTCGGCATCGTTGATCGAATACTGCCGAGTCGAATGTGCCGACCCGAACAAGTGTGTAGCACCTAACGCATTTGGTTAGTGATAAAAAACTAATGTTTCACTAACACTGGGGACTAAGTCCACTTTGAATACCACAAAAACGGTAATACCAAATATTCTATTCAAAGATCTGAGGTGAAACAAAATTTAAAATGACGCTGATGTCAACTGATTTGGTTAACTATGGCAAAATGATTGGATTTAATAATAATAATATTTATTAATAATAAATTATAATGTAGTAGTCATAATAATAGTTACAGCTTATAATATCAACGCAAGCTCAAAATTATAATTTTAGTTTCGTTTGCTGGTTAACAAAATCAGTTGTATCATCTATTTAAAACTCGATTTACATAATAATTATATAACATTCTTATTTCGCTCTCTCGATGTAAATGTACTGAGAACGAATGAGAATTGTGAATAGAGGATTGACAATTTGAAGGGAAGTTTGTGACGTAATAATAAATTGATTTTAGACGAATAATTTTTACTCCTCCCGTTTACCGAGCGAAGATTGCCGAAGTCAAACTCAAAACGAATATGAATGGAAAAAACGCAGCGGAATTCTGCTGATCGTTGCAGGGTTTTTTTCTTCCAAACATTCAAGGAGCTACGTTTTTCCACTCAGTTTTGGCTCTAGACTTATGTTTCCAACTCGGGCGCAAGATCGTCGAAGTAAGACGGAAACCCCCGAGTATATTATATTCTCATCTTCGGCAAGCCTCGGTAATCTTCGGCTCCGTAATACAGGAGGGAACTGCGCCGTAATTTGTGCAATTATGTTTTATTTTTGCATACATTTTATTGATGTTTGTTATGTCCGTCGGGTATTATAATTCGGACCTATTATGACGGATTGATATACGAAAATGATCTTTATATTTGTTGCTTTAATACTATTTTCGATAAAAGTTAATTTTTATCACTCTTGCAAATATGTTTTCCTTAATCCATAATTTTAACCTTGGTGCATCATTACAATACATTCCGATAGTTATCAACATTACATTATCATCATATTTCTACTATGTCTTCCGTGTTCATAATTATTTTTCGAAATACAGAATTCAAACATCAAAATTGAGTGATGGGACATCATCCGGCCGTAAATTTAAATATCGAGCTTTACACCAAGTCTTTCTAGACCGTAGTTTCGAACTCTCACACTCAGCTCAGCTACTCTCAGCCTCAAAAATAATTATACATGAATAAGGAGTCATTTTATTGTATTAAACCTTTGTTCCTTAACCAAAATGGTCTAAGACGTAATTATTGTCTAACATTACGTGAGGCGGCTGATTGTACATACGCCAGCACATCAAGCTACCCGAAACTCTCAAATTTTTCAATCAACTTTGAACCTTATATGCTTTAAAAGTTGAAAATCTATTAAAGAAATTTGACAGATTGTAGTAACTTGATGTAAGTCTGTACATGCGTGACACTCTTTCTATATTTCAATGTCATATTTACGCTTAGGTACTGCGCACACAAGCGTTTAAATAAACGCTCTTCCAGCCATATCAGTTCATCATAAATTATTTTTTATTTAACGCCTTATTGTATAAATTATTTTCGTGTATCAAACCGGTCTATCCGGCTCTTTAATATTTTGGTGCTGTCTACAAAATTAATAATTAATAATTTTTTCGCGTAGCAAATACGCGACATTTTCTATTTTTGTGCATTTTTTCCACAAATACAATTTTGTGTTTTTTTTTTTTGTAAATACGCCGGCACTCGTAAGAATATCTAATAATGTAAATGATGGAGTGTATCATGTTAATCAACGGTATTTCAATAAAATGATACTCTTTTTATATGGGTTTTATTTATTTATTTACATATAAAACAGCTTACATTATTATTTGTACATTATTGATCTTACAGATAACATATACATTTAAAATAATTAATTCTTTGACATTTTTATGGAATTGAAATGGCATAGAAGTAAATAACTAACTACGCGTGCTTTACTTGTGGTAACCAAGTGTAGAACGTACAATGCAGTAAGTGTATAAAGTACAACACGCTGTGAATGCGTACGTGAAGACGAGTAGCGTCAGAACAGAGCCAAGTAAAGCACGCGTCGCTTCGTAAGATAAAAATACTATATTGGATTGACTAATCTGACTGCAGTTACATTATAATTATATTCACATATACAAATGAAGACGTCATACTTGTTCACACCAGAACGGTGTCTAAAACTATTATTAAAAACATGAAAATTAAAAAGTATTTAACAAAAAATGTCTAAGAAAAAAGTTCAGTTTATAGGTTGCCACGTTTCTCTTGTTCCAGCTCTATAGATTCGAAAAGTGTCTTGAAGTTTCCGGCGCCGAAACCCTGGAAAAAAACATTAATTTATTTTAAATATTGTGACGAAAGGGGTTTGCGTGGCGCAGGTTATAAAATAAGACCACGCAACCTTGTCAACATAAAAAATATATTTAAATAAAAAAGGTGTGGGTAGGTCTACGGTTCACAATTCCCAGAGTCCACCCTGTGGGTAGCGCTGTACTGCCCTGTTAGCCGGCGTGGCGATGACCGCAGCGGGGTGCCACGCTGGGTGCGTAGGGGTGCCGGTCGTCAGGTGTTCGCGACGACCGCCGTTAAGCAGCTCGGCCCACGTGGCAAGATGGCCAACAAATGGGACGTCCGATGCCGGTAGTTGCAGGCACGCACGAGTCACGACGGAATCAGCCGCGTGGCTCCAGATGTGCTGCCGTTAAGCTTGATGATGTTCCCTAACCGGAACTTTGGACCCTGGAACATGACGTCCAGCGTGTCACGAGATGACCATTGGTCAACTCCGCTGATTGCGACACCAAGCTAAGCAGAGCGAGTAGCAATACAGTGCGCTAATGAAGGTGATGGTGGATTGTCACAATCAGACGGAGTTTACAATAATGGGAAGAGTGAAAAAAGGCATGATGCAATACATTTTGAGTGTGAAGCACGAAAAGTCAAAATGCATTAAGCTGAAGGCCTTAGAATGAATTAATTACATGATTTAGCGTATAATAAAATCAGATAAAATTAAGCATACATGCCAAGTTAATCTGTAAGAAAAAGAACACAAAATATACTCATGAAAATGCTATCCAACACTTACCCAGTATGGGGGTTTCAAAGACACCGAATTTAAATGCTCGATGGCGGAGAATTATGTAGATTAGGAAGTTGTTTTTAGGCCCGGATAATGGCGAGTTAAGACACGTGTGAAATCACTGATAAAAATTAATCTGGTGAGACGTGTGACCGCTTCGGGAAAAACCAAAATTCCTAATGTCAAACGATAGACGCGTTGGATAGAGATCGGACATGCGCGTGCCCATAGACAAATTCTCACTCGCGCGCCGATAGCTGAACATATTGTGCCTTTAGTCATTACTATTTACAACCGCTCTATTTGTAATGATCTGTGGTTGTCATATTTTGACGTCTGCGGCTCATTGACAGTTGAATGTATGTAAACATTGGAATGTTGCTGTGATTTTGTTGTTAAATTAGTTAAAATGTGTTTAATTATGCAAAATGTAACGTACGACGTTACAGTACCCCGCCGCTTGGTGAGGGTTTTTACCTCAGTAAAAATCCTTTACCCCTGTTATACCTCCATCTGAATTACGACCCCATGTATTCTTCATCGTTCATCCATCATATCTCATATTCGTAATCTTTGCATACTGGCAGACTACCTTAACAAGAGGTGAGTCCGCGCCCTAGCAGCTATGTGAGAGTTACATGTCCATAATTGACTTGTTACTCGCGCAAAACAGACGTACATTCGGCTTATAGAAGCAAAGAACTTACTGGGTTTATACTATTGAAAAGGAATTTAGGCTTATTTAAGGAGTATCCACCCGCTCCTGCAAAGGCTTAATTAATGAGTTGCAAACCGCTCAGATAAGTTAAAGTATTTGGAAATTAAGAACTGGACGAAGGCTTATTTAAGGAGTATCCACCCGCTCCTGCATAGGCTTATTTAATGAGTTGCAACCGCTCAGAAATATTAACTCCCGGTAAGTAAAACGTACCGAGTTTGGCAACAACCAATTCAGAGGTTCCGATAAAATGAGGAGAGACCACGGGTAAGGCACATGATAGAATCAAGTGAGCGTGGTTCTCCATCGGGGCTGAATAAGGAGGCCGAAGAAATTGACGGATTAGGACACGTGTGAAGACACTGATGATGACATCTAGTGAGCGTGTCTCCGTCTGAGGTTGAAGTTATGCACTGTGTTATGCAGTGGCTTAAATAAAAATAAGTTAAAAAAAAAAAATGAAGTTAAAACAAGTAAAATATGTTGTTATTTCAAATTGATTTTAGATGTATGAATATTAAGTTATCCGTATGACTGGTAAGTGTTGGGTAGCAATCCGCATGGTATGATGAGCGTCAATTACTCCGACTGTTACAAAATAAACTGGAATTAACGTCTTGGTTGTTGTCCGTGTAAAGTGAAGGAACTACGTTATGGAATGTAAAAAGGTAAAAAAAAAAAAAAAAATTTTTTTTTTTTTTTAAAGTTTGAAGTTTGTAAACTAATTGTAAACATATTAAAAATAATCGGTGCAACTAATGTGTACGCTTATATGGTATTAATTTCTGAAGATGGTGACAATATTAGTTTTTATAATTAAAATATAAGTCACTATTGACATCCAACGACATATTTTTGCTGTTGACTGTACTCAGAAACAATTTAGTAGGATAATTTAATAATTAAAAAAGAGAGGTAGGTGGAAATTGTGGTTACAACACTTGTTGGAAACAGCTGGTAAATCAATGAGAAAGTACTGTACTTTTGAGTTGTCAACAATAAAAACGTTCACTGTATGGAACGTTAGTGATCCAGGTCAAATGTAAACAAGTACAAGATGTATTGATATTTAGGCTATAATTCCAATAAACAAGTTTGTTGATACAAGTTGTGTGATAATACTTTTAGTATTAAGTTCTAATATTTGTTTTTTAATTGTTAAAGTTAAGTTCTTACTATGTTTTTTTTTTTTAAAAAAAAAATAAATGATTCTAAGTTTTATTAAAAAATTGACTCTAAGTTATGATAAAAAATTGACACATATGAGTGTTATTTGATAAAAACACTGTTTGTGTACCAGTAGACAATGTTGTTAAGTCTAAAGTAGCCAGTAATTGATAACCCGGCAACCCAATCCCTTCATCCGGCACACAGCAGAGCTGCTTGCCGGAAGAAATAGGAATGAGCGTGGTACCTCCCCGGGGCGAGCCGTTACTATTGGCCCTACCACTATAAAAGAACGATAAATGCGTCCTTCTTTAAAATAACACAAAAAAAAAATTAACAATTAAGTTGCAACGGTGCAATCCGTTCCTACCAAACAAGGAAAAAAAAAAAACAAGGTAGCGCTGCGTACACCTTAGTTGCTGGCAACCAAAACGTTTTACACAATACAACCACCAAAAATACACCAACATACAAAAAAAAAAATACCCACAAGGTAACCCTGAGGAAAATGTGACCGTAAAACCACGTTTTAGGGCGCCAATGTGACGAAAGGGGTTTGCGTGGCGCAGGTTATAAAATAAGACCACGCAACCTTGTCAACATAAAAAATATATTTAAATAAAAAAGGTGTGGGTAGGTCTACGGTTCACAATTCCCAGAGTCCACCCTGTGGGTAGCGCTGTACTGCCCTGTTAGCCGGCGTGGCGATGACCGCAGCGGGGTGCCACGCTGGGTGCGTAGGGGTGCCGGTCGTCAGGTGTTCGCGACGACCGCCGTTAAGCAGCTCGGCCCACGTGGCAAGATGGCCAACAAATGGGACGTCCGATGCCGGTAGTTGCAGGCACGCACGAGTCACGACGGAATCAGCCGCGTGGCTCCAGATGTGCTGCCGTTAAGCTTGATGATGTTCCCTAACCGGAACTTTGGACCCTGGAACATGACGTCCAGCGTGTCACGAGATGACCATTGGTCAACTCCGCTGATTGCGACACCAAGCTAAGCAGAGCGAGTAGCAATACAGTGCGCTAATGAAGGTGATGGTGGATTGTCACAATCAGACGGAGTTTACAATAATGGGAAGAGTGAAAAAAGGCATGATGCAATACATTTTGAGTGTGAAGCACGAAAAGTCAAAATGCATTAAGCTGAAGGCCTTAGAATGAATTAATTACATGATTTAGCGTATAATAAAATCAGATAAAATTAAGCATACATGCCAAGTTAATCTGTAAGAAAAAGAACACAAAATATACTCATGAAAATGCTATCCAACACTTACCCAGTATGGGGGTTTCAAAGACACCGAATTTAAATGCTCGATGGCGGAGAATTATGTAGATTAGGAAGTTGTTTTTAGGCCCGGATAATGGCGAGTTAAGACACGTGTGAAATCACTGATAAAAATTAATCTGGTGAGACGTGTGACCGCTTCGGGAAAAACCAAAATTCCTAATGTCAAACGATAGACGCGTTGGATAGAGATCGGACATGCGCGTGCCCATAGACAAATTCTCACTCGCGCGCCGATAGCTGAACATATTGTGCCTTTAGTCATTACTATTTACAACCGCTCTATTTGTAATGATCTGTGGTTGTCATATTTTGACGTCTGCGGCTCATTGACAGTTGAATGTAAACATTGGAATGTTGCTGTGATTTTGTTGTTAAATTAGTTAAAATGTGTTTAATTATGCAAAATGTAACGTACGACGTTACAATATATTGACTACTAGCAACGCCCCGCGGTTTCACCCGCATATGTTCCGATCCCGTGGGAATATCGGGATAAAAAGTATCTTATGTATTATTCTAGGAAATGGTCTATCTATGTGCCATCATCCAAATCTGTACAACAGTTTACGCGTGATTGAGTAACAAACATCTTCACAAACTTTCACATTTATAATATTAGTAGGATTTAGGTAGTACTAAGTTACAAGAACACACTTGTTACTAAACAATAGAATTTTATTAGAAACATGGTCTTATTTGCAAAACCACGACCCGGCTGTTTTCATCATCAATTTTGTTTTGGAATAACTACAGGGTGAAATGGAAAACATGCGACATGTGCGTTGTACTCATGTACAGACGCCAGCACATCAAGCTACCCGAAACTGTCAAATTTTCCCAATCAACTTTGAACCTTATGCTTTGGCGATAAAGTTGAAAGTCTATTAAAGAAATTTGACAGATTGTAGTAGCTTGATGTGCTGGCGTCTGTACAATCTCCCATTTCGATTTGACGCACCAAAAAGTTGTTCATAATGATGACATTATGAACAACTTTTACTATAGGACCAAACCTGAAATCGCGGAAACAAAATCAGCTGTTCCCAACATTTATGTTCGCATAACTTGTCAAAATGTAGGGAACAGCTGATTTTTTTTCGCATTTGCAGCTTTGGTCCCTTTAGTAAAAGTTGTTCATAATGATGAGTTCAATCTCCCATTTTGGTTTGACGCATGTTTTCAATTTCAACCTATAGATACATTTCTGCCACCATACAATCCTTGATTATTGGACAATGATACAGTCAGTCAGATCCTACGCTGTATCCTCCAATCGTCTTAAATACCTAATTACGGTCTTCTAAAATCACGCATCCTAAAATGATATAAAAAGCAAACCAGTAGCTAGAATACTCACATTATGATTCCTCCTCTGTATAACCTCCAAGAATAGCGTAGGCCTATCTTGAGTATTCTTGGTAAAGATTTGCAGCAGATACCCGTCATCATCATAGTCTATGAGAATGTTGAGGCGCTCCAACGTGTCTATGCTTTCGGCTACCTTGACCTTGCTCTGTTGGAGGCGCTCACGAATGAGTTTGTAGTACTTTGAAGGTATGGAGAGGAATTCTACGCCGCGGGCTCGGAGTTTCTCAATCTGTGGAGAAGAAATTATTTAGCAAACAAATCGTAGGTATTTTCTATACCGTTTAAATCAGTAATCTACATGGCATTCCTCAGAGAAATACATTGTTTTAACACCCGAGTTTTTTTGTTCCTTAGTTGGCAATGCAGGAAATGGCCAATGAGCCACAACGGCTCGGGATACTAGGCCATCCTATTATCTTAGGAATGTAACACAGTCTTGATATTTGTTGTAATCGACTAATAAACCCCAATGATGCTGCAATTAACTTGGTCACTTAGTTGTCCAGCAAACTCGACATCATACAGGGTGGCAGTGGCATCACGTGCAACCTTTTACCATACATCCAGTATATAATTCTGAAAACCCCGAGCGTTGAAATCTACGTTGGATGTAAAAGAAAATCCTGTTCCATACATTTTGACCGTGTAGGTATTGCACTCTTCTATAAAACGGATTTATTTTTTGATAAACGACGAATCATTTTCTATGCTAGGGGGTCTAGCATCATGTGCTGAATCTATGGCGGCGTCGATGTGATTGTGTATAAGTAAAAAATGCCGGTCGCCGCGCGCCGAAAAAAACAAAAAACTTGTAATTCTACCAATTTTTCCGATTATGTCTGATGACTTACAGCAGTAATAATATCCTCAGTATTAAGAGCGATGTGCTGTACGCCGGCTCCTCCGTGGTACTCCACATACTCTTGGATCTGGCTCTTTCTCTTGCCGGCTGCTGGCTCATTGATTGGCATCTTAACTGTTTCCTCGTAGTTAGCCATCACTATGGAGCGGAGCGCTGAGTACTCCGTGCAGACTTGCTTATCGTCTACTGACCAGAACCTTGAAAATAATAGGAGAGTATGTTGGTACTCTTTGTAAATCGAAAAGTTGCTTTGTCGCGATCAAAACGTAGGTACAGCCCTCAGACCAAATAAAAAACCAAGACGAGGGCTGTCAACAGTACCTATAGTGAAGCCGGTTTCATAAATATGTTTGCAGATAGTGAGGTGTAGTTTGATTGTAAATGGTTGTAAATGTGTGCGTGTGAGCGTGTATGCACAGAGCGGAGGTGTAGTTTTTGCATGCTTCACTGTATTGTTCGTAGCGCTATGTCTTGACTTTTTATTTGGTCTGAGGTACCGATTGAAACTTTAACCGATTTACTTTATTTTTATTGAAGCTCGGAACATGATGCGAGTCGCAGCGCAGTAACAAATTCACGTGTCAGCAGAGGTGAGGGGTGAGTTACTGCGCAGCGAGTAGCGCATTTCAGAGTCACCATAAAGTTTGAATCGGGCTGTAACCATGTGTAGCTTCCAACATGTATAAGGTTTGTCACACTTTGGTTTTCGCAAGAAGTAGGTACCCGGCCACTTCTCAACGTTAAAATCCATTTTAAAGTTTCCTTCCGATTCACCCCGTTTGTAGGAATATCTATTTATATACTTGTGATACTATGTTATAGTTGAGTCACAATCAAGCATCAAGATTATTTCAACTAGGTTACCGTTCACTTTGGTGCGAAAATCTGGATGGATTGTTAACTTTCTTACCTATGGAACTGTAGACATCTTTCATACCAGGAGGCAGCTACCTCCATACCACCATCAGGCTGGTTACCCACCACATGGTCTATGAAGTTAATCTCCACTTTCGGCCTTTAATAGAAAAAGAAAAATTAAAACATTTGAATTACGTCCTTACGACCAAGCCCACTTGGCGTCAGAGTATTCTTGTCCAGTCTTTTTATGTTTACTTACAGGAATTTGTTGATGGGATCACTAGCCAAGAGCTGGTATCCAGGCAGGAAAGGACCCCGATATTTGGATCTGTCCACTAATGTATGCGTGTTGTCTCCGTACTGTCGACGGAACAAAATAAACCAAGTTGCATTAAAAATTTTCAACTGGGCAGTCGTTGATTATCTAGATTCTAAAAGCAGCCGTGAGCACAAATCCAGCCTCCTGCGTTGCTATTCTGTAAAAATTTCACCGTGAAAACTTAAGTGAAGTGAGCGTGGAGTGAGTTGTCAATAGTGTCAATTCCTAGCAAAAGCAAACTCACTTCACCTAAGTTTTCACGGTGAGATTTTTATAGAATCGACTGGCTGTTAGCAACTGATAAATTCTCGATTGGAAAACCAGATAACACTGCCTAACTTTGGTATTGAACCACGGATCGGCTCAGCAGTGCGAACATAAAACTATCGAGGTAGTAGGTAATTACAAAATTAGTATTAAATTAAACATCTTGTTTCAGCAGTGCGATTCTGTAACCATCTCACCGTGAAAACTTAGGTGAAGTGAGCGTGGAGTGGGCTGTCAATAGTGGTAATTTCTACCAAAAACAAACTCACATCACCTAAGTTTTCGCGGTGAGATTTTCACAGAATCGACCAGCTGGTTTCAAATACCTAACCTACTTATACCTATTCTGGGTAGGTACCAATATAACCTTTTAGAGTGAATAATGATACCACCTTAAACAATCACATTTAGGTAGGTGGGTAATTACCTACTTTCTTTTGTTTAAGTAGCAGCAGCGATAAAGATTTGAATTTAATTATTACCTACTATATATTTAACTAGCTTCTGCCCGCGACTTCGTCCGCGTGAAATTTCTTGTTCTCCCGACGCGACCCACCCCGTCGCATCTCATCGCCTGCCCGCGCTATTACTTCATTTTTGCTTAGCGTTCTTACTGACTTTTTTTTTTTTGCTCGGCTCCTAAGGGTCATAGCGTGATGTTGAATAGCCTATAACCTTCCTCAAGAATTGAGCTATCAAATGCAAAAAGAATTTTTAAATCCGACGGGTAGTTCCAGAGATTAGCGCGTTCAACCAAACAAACAAACAAACTCTTCAGCTTTATAATATTAGTATCCGACCGACCGATATTTTTTATTCGTGGAATAATAATGACGTCTGACAGTTTTTGTAAGAACTGTCAGAAATACAAAATTATTCATCGAAGTTATCTGACGTTGGAAAAATTTTCTCCAAATATCCTTTTTCAGATTTAAAAAACTCATAATTTGTACTGTTCTATTATTTGGCATGTTGGAAAAAAAAAGCTGTTTACCGTCTTAATAGTAGCCAGCCTAACAACGCCATACTCGTCTTCCTCTTGCCACAAGTCCTTGATGACCACAGCACCCTGTTTCCTGGCGTACTCCAGAATGAAGTCGAGGTTCTCCACTTGGAAGGCGACGTCCTTTACGAAGTCGCCGTGGTAAGCGACTTCGTTGCCGAGGTCGGTTTCTTCGGGCTGGTATTGAGCTTCGAAGACGAATATGATCTGGAAGAAAGTATATTATAATACTAGCTGTGTCCTGCGGTTTCACCCGCATACGTGTGGATCCCGTGAGAATATCGAGATAAAAGGGATCCTATGCCCTTTTCCGGGACTCAAACTATCTCTATAGTATTGAAAAAGCATTAACACGACGCAAATAACATAGAGAACACAATAAGATAATTATTATCTTTATGCCTGTAACCAGGGAGCCTAAAAAGGCCACTTTGGCGAATCATAAAAGGATAACATTATGAATCGTAATGGTGTTAAGTTAATCGAATCAAATTGATGAAGGATTTTTCTGTTTTTTTTTTTTTGTCTATGCTAAAATACTAATCAGTCTAATCCAAATCCAATCCCTATCTCTTTGATAATACCTACAGTGCAGAGAAAAAAAGAAAATCATGGACTGTCTTCGCCATATTTTGATTTATAACGTTATCCTTTCACGATTTTGCCAAAGTGGCCTTGTTAGGCCCCCTGTATTTCGCATTAATAAATACTGATAGAGGCTCGTCTAATTATAATACCGGTTTACCTTATTCATTCTCACGGCGTAAGAAGCTGTTTTTCTCGAACCAGTCTCTAAGCCGCTGTATGCCAGAGGTTCGAAGCCGAATCTTGTTACATAGTAGCTGGCAGCCTGTGATATAATCGAGAAATAATAAAACAATAAAATTTAAAACAATAATTAAAAACAAAGCCCCAAAAAAATAACTGCAGAACCGTACTGCTTCGATCAATTTCGGCGAATCCGGGCGATCGACAGAATATATTCCGTAATCACTGATCAGGGAACACTAATTTAATCAATTACTTATTTAATTAAACATAAAAAACCAATAAGCATAAGAAATAATTACTATGGTCTCGTTAGCACCCTTTGGTTACAGAACGCTTAAAAATCGCAAAGTATAGAAAACTCACCTGTTTGGCGTTGGACACCCAGAATGTGAGATGATCGAAAGCTAGGAACCGCCCAGCCTCAGGTTTTCTACCCTTGTCTGTGTAGGTAGTCTGAAAAAGAAATATTTTGATAATAATATTGTGAAGTTCAAGAACAAGCAATTCCGCATGGGCACCATATCTCTAATTACCAGGGACCGAAATCTGTACGAACAAACCAGTATTTTTCGGTTACAACCTTTATTTTTTTTACAGGTAGTTTCAAACGTTACCTTAATTCTTAAATATTAAATACAACCTGTCTTAATACCGGTTACTGAAATAAAAATTACCTCTATCTAAAGGCGGATACAGACATTGCGAGGCATGCGCAGCGCACGGCGCTTGTCGCATTATTCGCAAAGTATGGACGTTCATATTCGTGGTAAGGCACAAGCATATAATATGCCTCATCACGCATGCGCATGCGCATGCCTCGCAATGTCTGTATCAGCCTTTAGATAGAGTTAATTTACTTTACACGTGCCGTCAGCATTAGGTACTCTAAGGGCGCGCATCGCCTGTGTGTGTGTGTGTCAAAACAAACTAGGTAGGTACCTACCGAGTTGATTTGTATGATGAGAGAAAAAGATTTATCTTTTTCATTTGTTTACAAATTATATTTTACAAATTTACAATGTAATATTAATAAATTACATTGTAAATTGCTAAAAAAAAAATTATTGTTACTTACCTTTGTAATTTTTTTTATTTTTTTTTTAGTTTAACTCAAATACTCCGCAAAAGGGCGAACTAAATGAACGTAAACAGTACTGGTGCATCATGTATTTTCTAATGTCGTTTTTCGTAATGTTTTGTGTGTGTTGTGTGTTAAATTGTCGGCATTGCGATATTCTGTTTCTTTCTCGTAATCAACGTCATTTTTAGGTAACCGATAGATATTAAAACGGTAACTTGAATAAAGGTAACATGTTTCTTTTTCTTGGGTTACCCAGACAGGTATAGTAGATACCTCTACTTAATCGTAGAGGTAACCAAAATTCTTCGTTACCTGTAGGCTGTACTATATTTATAAAGGTTTTCGGTCCCTGCTAATTACATACAAAAACTTACACCTTCGACCCATGGGGGTAAGCAGAAACTACAGAACGCCACCTGCTACGATCTTTACATACCTTTTGTCTCGTTTACGTTCATCATCATCTGCCTAACCTTTTCCCAACTATGATAGGGTCGGCTTCCAGTCTAACCGGATGCCATGATACATAATTATACCTATATTTATTAGAGGTGTGGTTCCCACATTGGAGTTATTAGCTTCTACTTAGGTGAAAAGTTTGAGTTGAGTTCGAGAAACTTTTGAAAAGCGCTGCAAAATTTTAAAAATTTCTATACCTTACGACAAAAATCTTATGCCCAGTCAGTAATAAACTGGGACTGGGGAGTTTATTGTCAAAATTCGATAAAAAGTTTTAATCTAAAGTTATGAAAACTAAACACAGTTTTCTACTTACCATTGTAGCTCCTCAAAACAATATAACAAAAAAAGAATAGAAAATAACACCAAAATGTGAGTGTAGTTATATCAAACACTGTATTTAGACTGAAATGTAGCGGGACCAACCGGTGCTTTTATTGAAGCGAGAAAATATTGACTCTGTAATGTAGTTTTACAAGAAAACAAGAAAAAGATAAGGCTGTGTTTACATGGGCTCGAATATTTTCGCTAACGTCGATTCGATCAACTAGCAACTAGCTTCATATTTTCTGACTGACTTCTTGACAATTCAAAAGTGCCTGTAAATGGTTTAATTGGAGTTTTAGTGAATTAGAGTCCCACATAACTGCACTATCTCCTCGTGGTAGTGCAGAATGCATATGAGCATTTCTCCACTTTAAAAAAAAAAACAGGTGGAAAATTGTTAGGTTGTCTAGACTCCTGGACTTCTCGTCACCACTTTATCAGGCTAATATAGTGGTGACGAGAAGTCCAGGCCATATTATTAATTGCAGGGAATCTTTTATTTTTGGTGTGAAAATTTGCTGATTGCGGTAGTGCGGAATGTAACACTCGCAAAACATTGTGCGCATAATGTACATGCAACGATACGGGGGGTATTTAAAGTTGTGTTATAACTATTTATAACATTAAAAAATTGTTTTCGTAAAGAGTTTTCGTCAGTAAGAGTTGGAATTTTGGCCTTTAATATCTCCGTAACCAGAAGGTTTCCAGGTATGACCCAGTACAAAAAAAAATTACAATGACTCGCCGCTATAATGGACAAGATTGGAGTCCTCCAATAAACTCCCTAGGTTTTTCCAAGATTGGGAAAATTTAAGGTTGGGATAATGTCATCAGTGTGACCCAAACCTTACGTTACTGACGTACCTACGTTGTCGCAGAGTCTCCAACTTGACGCAGGCGAGCCTCCGTCGCACAGTGTTACCGAAATGTTATTGTAGACAAAATTCGATGATCTAAAGATGCGGAAACCAAACCCATAACATAGATACCCACTCATTACTAGCCTCCTTTAAAAGAACGCTCCTTTCCCGGATTTCCAATACCTACTTAACTAGATAAATATTTTATTTGCATTTTCTATTTATCAGATTGTATTAGGAATTGAGGATGTAAAATGGTATTTGAATTTCAATGCAATATTTGGGACAAAAAGTAGATTCAGTAGGTAATAGGTGGAATGAAATCACATATGTAATTTTTTCTGAAATTATGTTAAGAATTTGAAATATTACCTAACGTCACACACAACTATCTTTAAGTTACCCCCAGTTTATACAGTATGGTAGGTAATTAAAAGATGGGACACACTTTAAGGGAAGCTCCCAAATCTACAGGGTGATTGGAAGATGGGTGCTAAGCTTTAAGGCGAAGATAGTACAGACAATTTAGAACCATTTAAGCCATGGTTGTCTTAGACGAAGTCTTACCAATTTTATTACTTTTTTATATGTCTAATGAGTAATGACACAGAGGCCTAAAACATGTTTTGCTAGTGTGCTTGTAAAAGCTACTGCGTAACAAACAAAAAACCTAGTTATGACGTTATTTGTTTACAAAACAACAAACAGCCCAAGTAACACAAAATCGATATAATGGAAAAAGTGATGACCAGAAAATTTCTTCTAGCTTCGTTATAGAATTTGAAGGGTTTTAGCAATGTCTTGCTTCTGTATAACAGCATTTTATTAACTTTGTAGTTCCTAAAGCTATATAATCCTCTTTTTCAATCTTTTGTGCAGTTAAAGGTTTTATTTTAGACATAATTTATGTCTCTATACAGCTTCTAATACAGCTGTAAGCATTATACAAAAGTGTAGGCCGTATGTAAGCATTAATTACGGCTTAGGCTATTAAAAAGCATTTTAAAATTCTTTAAAACTGCTCTATGTTTTATAACGACCTTTCGCATGTGTCACAACTGTTTAACGGTGTACATTGGTGCTGTTTTAATGCCAGCTTTTTAAAAGCATTTCATCATAATATTATATAGCCTTTATCTATACAAACGTATAATGACAAGAATTTTAACAAGCAATAAGTCGTATACCGGCATCCGCATGCCTAAAGTTTTTAATTATGCTTACGCCATTTTGCTTTTTGTATCGATAATATTTAAAATTTAATTTTATGGTAAATAGTCCTTTAGAAAGGACTTCAACCTATGGTATTGACCGGCCGGTACAATACAGGTTTCATAATGACTAAAACTAAAGATTTCTTCGTAAGAGCATAATTTTTTTTACAATTCCACATATTTTTATAATATTTTTGTAATAAATAGCTCTTTAATTTGAAGGCGCATGAAATATTTGATTCAAATATATACATACTTTCACAGTAAACTGATACTCGCAACCTTAATTCACTCATAGAGAACAAAAACAAGAGTTTAATTACTTGCCTTGTAGCACTTATATTTTTTTGTTGAAAGTATCCATGTTCTTTTTACACAAGATTTATTAATAATAACAGAAATTAAAAATACTATTTGAAAATGTTTTTATTTTGCCTTTGTAATGGTACAAGCTGTATAAGAGCCGCATTTAACATATGCGCACTGCTTAACCTGTTTTCACAGCCCATTATAATGCGTTTATCATTCCGGTAGACAACCAATATAATGCTGCTAAAATGCCATTCTTACACTTAAGGCTGTATAATTTGGGGCCCAAATTAGCATTACAATAGCTGTATAGAGGTTTATAATGCCTATATGTAGACTTCTTATAAAGCTATAATAATATGCTAATTCTGTTATCCATCGATTATAAAGCTATTTTGTGCTACTTGGGAGGGACCTTGTTCACCATTCCCTTACTTACGGCATACCACACCTCACAACAAAACATTGTATATGCAACAAAAAACATTATAGCTATACATTTACTTACTGTTTTGTCCAGAAGTTAAGCCCACTGCGCATATCACGCGATAAACAAAATGCAAATGTGATTGGATATAGAAAACTGGATTTCGAAGCAAGTTAAGCACAGAGGCGGGGTGAAGCGTCATCACTTCGTGAGTAGCCCAGTTACCTACTGAGACAGAGGAGCTCACCGTAGGTTCATTGATAAGAAAAATGAGGGTTTTCTTTGCAAAATGCATTGTTTTGGTACAAGGGATGTTTAGGAGGTAGATTTCCCAGGCTAGATGGAAATTGGTCGAAAATCTGAAATAAGTAGGTACATAGTGAAACTCTTTAATTCCGAGAATGACTAAATTTATAAAATACAGTAAGTAGGTAAGTTACTTACTGAAGTAATATAAAATTATTAACTATGTCTTGTGAAAAACTTAAAATATATGGACGTTACAAATAATCTTAAACGAAATCAGCTCTACTTGTGAAATCCAAAACTTGCAGTTGAAAACATCAACCCCAAAAAAGGGCACGTGTATTTTTATAGTGAACATTTTTCACTATAAAAAATACACGTGCCTTTTTTTATCGATTTTGAACATACTAATGTTAAGTGATACCTTGATTGTTACACTAGGAACCAGAACCAATTTAGTTAAATTCGGTTAAAAAAGTTAAGGGCACGATCAGATTGAGAATAATTTAAAAAAAAAACTACCACTTAGATATACAACTGTTAGGGGAAGATACAATTTTTACTCCGAGCCTTGTAAAAAAAAACAGTGGCACTCCTGGAGTGCCGACAGAAGTGAAAACTTGAACAATTACGTGTGTTTTTTTAATCGTCTTATTATCGTCGGTTACGGTAACAGTGTCGCGAGTTCAATGGTTTTTTCCCATCTCAAAAAATGCCCAACGCGGCTAAAGAAATTTTCACTTCAAAAACGAATAGTAATTTCAAATAATCACGACGCTGCTGCACAGGTATTTCGCTACAATAATGGTGAACATCGATATTGTTTCAATGCAAGACATCTGAGCAAAGGCAGTTTTCCCAAAAGATGGGAAATGATGAACCCCACTCGTGGGGTAGCTTCGTACATAGGGTAGGGTACATTCATACATGCTATATATATGAGCTTTTGTACCTACCGTGTCTTAGGCAGCATCCATAACAGAAATACTTCACAATCTTTCCCACATACAGTTACTCTACAAAACATATATCGCGAACAGCGACTTATTATATTTGTAGAATATATTTTCTACGGCAGCAGTCTCCACCCCACGTTAGTAGCAGTCGGAGTCCGGTACGGGTCGGTCGGCCATTTTACATATTAGCCACTCATTTTATATTACAAAATGTTGTGCAATCGATTGTATGTTATGATTCTAGAATTTTCCATGACATTTTTAAAAGTAGAAAAATAAATTGTGGCGAAGATTTGAAAAGGTTTGATTCTATGTGCGTCATGTGCGGGTGCGCATGATAGGTTGTCTGTTTGCAATTAGAAAGATGCCTAATGTTTCTCACTGTATAACAAAATAGAGTAAATTTTTGAGAAAATAAAAAATCTGTATAGCCTAATTCCGTAACATACTGTCAAATCATAATCCATTGCTTCTTTAGTTTGAAAAATTCATTTGGTCACTAACGTAAATAACGAAATGAACGTAACTGAACTGTCAAAATGAAAGGCAAATATTTAATCGATATTGGTCTCGAATAAAATCATAAATAGATAATATGTACCTACTTCTATCCAATATAAAAATTCTCGTGTCACAGTTTTTGTAACAAAACTCCTCCGAAACGACTTGACCGATTCTTATGAAATTTTGTGTGTATATTCAGTAGATCTGAGAATAGGACGTAAATTATTTTTCATACCCCTAAGCAATAAGGGTGGACCACCCCAAAAATAGTTTTTTTTAATTTTATGGACAACATTTTCAGGGTAGGAGTAGGTGAGGATTAGCGTAGGAATAGGGTAGAAGTAGGGCAGGGGTAGGGTAGGGTAAGGGGTAGGACACCACGCGAACGAAGTCGCGCCAAGCAGCTAGTACTTATTATATAAAATTCAAAGTACTGACTGACTGATATTCCTAAACACACAGCCTTAACCGCTGGTCCTAGAGACATGAAATTTAGAGGGTGTGTTCTTTGTGAAGAGTAGGTATCCATTAAGAAAGGGTTTTTTAAATTCTACCCCTAAGAGGGTGAATGGAGGAGGTTGAAATTTAACTCGGACGAAGTCGCGGGCAGAAGCTAGTGCATATATAATATCGGTCTCGACGGCTTCGCATATTATTATGATGTTGAATTAAATAAAACTCTTGTCTCTTCTGAGCGAATAAGTTTATTTATCTAGAAAACCTTTAAATTATTTGTAGAAAAAAAGTATACATGGATTGGCTATATATTATTTTAATGCAAAAAGAGTTATTTATTCTTCAGAAAGCTTACAGTCAAATCTCGGTAAATAATGTACAATTAGCGTTTAAAGTTGCCATTTACAAGCTTCCACAAATTAAAAAATTAAAGACATAGGTACAATAATTATGTAGTTGAACCTATTTCTATAAAATCAAAACAAAAACTTTAAATATCAAGCTGCATCATTTTTCTTCGCTTCTTCAGATTGGTCGTTCTTAATTGCCTTGCTCTCCAGCAGTTCAATTGCTTCGAACACCCACTTGTAGTTCATGGCACCAAAACCCTGAAAATGCAACAAAATATTTTATTAGAAACTTCTGAATTGAGAGATTTTCTTTTTATTTTTTAAACTCTTCCCTAGTCGCTGGATACATGGCGCTGAACTTGGTAAGTTACTGCAAGGAACGGAACGTCACATCATTTTTTGATTATTTTACTTGGATGTAATTTTGAGATCGTAAAACGAAACGTACATAAAAAAGTAATTAATTAATTAACTACGAAGGGCACCTCACCTAGTAGGTAACGTAGTCAGTTTAACGCCATCTACAGTGTTCTTGGAAACTATGTTTTTTTTTAATACTCAAAAAAAGACCTCTCATTGGACATGCTTAGATACTTAGATATCCGACAACTCTTATTGCAAAAAAAAAGTTAATCCTATAATAATTAATAATAGTTTTAAATTTAATTCATGTATTTTGTTAAAAAAGGAGTAAATTCGTTTTGGCACATACGTAGTTTTATTCCGAGCGCACGCACATTATAGCCATCACTCTTCTTTTGCGTTTCAAAAGTAATTGCATCACTTTCGCTCGGTTAGTAGGATTTCGAGCATTTTGATTTTCGAGGTAGCGCCTTAAAAAGGATTGTTCAGGGCAAAAAACATTGTTTACCGCCCGCATTGTGCGCCTATCTACTACTTAGTTAATTTGTTGACTGTAAGTGCTATGACTACAAGAGGTTACAAAGTTACAAACCCTATGATTCCTTCTCTGAATAATTTCAATGAACACCGTCGGGCGCGCCTGCAGGTGCTTCGTGAAAGCCTGCAGCATATAACCTCGTTCGTCGAAGTCGATCAGAATGCTACCTTCCCGCAACGCTTCGATGCTCTCGGCGACTTTGACTGAGCTGTGCTTCAGTTTCTCTCTGATCAAGTCGTAGTATGTCGGGGGCATTCCCAGTATGTCGGCGCCACGGGCTTTTAGATTTTTCATCTGTGGGGTTAAAATAAATATTGTTAGGCGCCTTGCATAAACTTAAGGGGACTTACATGACCTAAAGCTCGGCTCTGTTGGACTGCATAGAAAAGAAAGAGAAGCGCGATGACACAACGCTGGTAATTTATTGCAAAATATGAAGCAATTATATTTGGACAAAAAATTAAAACACTTAGTTTTAGTATGTTGCTTGTAGAATAACCTGACAAAAATCAGAATGATTGTATGTATATTTAGTATGGTTTTTAACTTTTTATTATAAAAGAAAGTTTTTAGAGGTATCTTCATGATTTTTTTCTGTCGTATCAATTCAAGGCTCCTGCAAACAGGCGCGACGTGCGACGCGAATCGCGCGCGACACAAGGGCACCGCTCGTTGCGCGACTTGCGTTGCCTTTGTGTCGCGCGCGATTTTATCGCGTGTCGCGCCTGTTTGAAGGAGCCTTTAGTTGTATTAGGTATGTTTTCAACACACTATCTACCTAGCATATATTCTGAAGAATAACATACATATATTTTTCTGATTTTGTTTACTGTAGTCGATCTACTTTTATTGTTTCTAAAACTTGCGTTTTTGAGTTTAGGTCCTGTAAGGGGTCCAAGGGTAGTCCACGAAATTGAAATTATCTTACGTTGCAATTTGCAGGTCAGTGTCAGGTTGTACGTTGAACAAAATATAATTCGCGTAACAATCTCTTAAGAGGTCATTGTACTCATCATTATGAACAACTTTTACTATGGGACCAAATCTGAAATCGCGAAAAAAAATCAGCTGTTCCCTACATTTTGACGAGTTATGTGAACATAAATGTAGGGAACAGCTGATTTTTTTTTTCGTATAGTGAAATGTGTTCACAATGATGAGTACAATGACCTCTTAAGAGGTTGTTAATGTTTTACCAATAACCATGTATAAGGCCGGGATGAGCCACGACCCGAGTCAGATTGGATAAAGCGATACAAGCGAATACACCAGAAGCGAACTTCAAGTGCGACTTAAGAGTGATCCTGATCAGTAGTGCAATTGTGTTTTATAAATAGTGTGTTTGAGTTGTTTTTAGTGTTGTTCAATTAAAGTGTCATTTTTGGTAATTTATATCGGCAGTTTTTATTGTCACGAACCCCAAGCCAACGGCGGATCCAGGGGCCCCCTCCTGAGCGGGCCAGACTTAGGTTTGCGGAGTTAAAGTTTTTCAAGTGTACAATAAAGAATAAATATTTTTAAGTACAGTACTTACGTACATTAATAAAATACCTACTTTTATAAGTTCTTGACTTGACCACGACTATGTGACGCCCTCCTGGCGCCAAAGCTGGATCCGCCCTTGCCCCAAAGTTCGTAACATTATGTTAGGTAATCAAATAGAAATGTGAACTCACTGTAGCAACAATGTCATCGGTGTATAGAGCAATATGCTCAACTCCTGAGGTTCCGAGACTCTTCACGAACTCAGTGGCTTTGCTTGTCTTCAACCCTTTTGCTGGTTCATTCATGGACAGCTGAAAAATCCATACAGAATTAATTACAGACATTCTATTACGATTGATGCAATATGGAGGGACCAAATCTTGGACTTCAAACCTATCTACCAGTATAGCTACTTAATAAAAGAAACAAGTTAAACAACTCTTGGTCACGAATCATTTGAGTTAGTGATCTTTAACAGAATTGAAATATGTACGCTCGCTCTTCTAAAACATACATCACGGGTGTTGTATTCATAGAGTACTTTACAAGGTTTTATGTGGGCCGATCCCGGCGGCACTGCAATGCCGGGCCGACCCGCGACGGGAGTGGAGCGAGCCCCGAACATCCCGTCAGCTTACAAAAATCAGTTTAATATACTGGTCCCTCAGTGAGGGAACTTTCAGATATTAAGCTGAAAAGAACAGATACTACACTTTGATCTTAGCCAAAAGGCCGAGAAGCGATACCGTACGATGGGAAATCGGGGAGGGTCATTCAATCGCGGAGAATCTTGACACCGCGATTCAGAAGTACGCGTCATCAGCGCAACGCCATCTATCGGTCACGTGCGGTACTACTATCTTAGGTATCTCCCCTTCACATTCAATGAAACAACTCAACTCACGAGAACGTTTTCATCCCTGTTGATTACCGATGCGGACTTGATGCAGGAATACTTAGTAATATCATGTTTGTAGTCAACACACCAGAATCTAGTAATAAAAAAAACCATTTAAAAGACAAACCAGAAACCTGTTGCAAGGTCTGATGATCTTATCTATGCTAACTGTAATCAATCACATACATAATGTGGACCATTTCATAGTAAGTATGTTACATTTTTTCTATTCTCACCTGTGCATATTAAGATTTTTTTCATACCAAGTCCAGGAATCCTCAAGTGTTCCATCAGCCATGTTGCCTTCTACATGGTCTATGAACATTAGATTAATTGCGGGTCTGGAAATACAAAACAGTACACTGATAGAACCCATAACATGCTATAAAATCATTACCCAATTTCATACTTTTAGCGTTATATGGAAAAAAATCCAGTCCATATCAGTGACTTTTGCGTTATTTAGAACAGCGCCATCTACTTTTGACTTTTGCAAACGGTGAATGAACGAATGTAACCCTATGCCTTTACGATTCCCTGACGACCCCATAAATCATCATGAGTTCTTCACGTTTTGAAAAGGCAGTAGTTTAAAAGAGGGTTATAATTATCAAGTGTTCAATTGTGTTTTAATTTGCGCTCGTTGTTGTTTCATTAGTTACAATTTTATATTATCCTTTCTTTCTTAAATTTTAAACTGTGATTATGTGATAAGTGAAATTGAATGGTTTGTACTTAACACCTAAAATAAGTAGGTACTTCCCCTACCTTATAGTAGAAATTATTATGAAAATGCTAAAATTTGTTATAATTTTATTGATGACAAAAATTACTTTTAATTTGAAAAAATAAATAAATTATAAAGTTTTATTAGTAAGTACCTACTTACTTATTGCAATGCTTTGTTTATTGCGATGCAAAATTAATTATAAAACAGCAAAAAATTACTTAGGTAGGTACTTACTTAATTATTTTATTAAAATAATAGGTAATATTATGCAATGATTGGGTAGATACTTACAATGATTTGTTTAAGATATCATCTTCCAAAGGTTCATATCCCGGCAACAATCTTCCTTTATACTTGCTTCTGTCAATGAGCGTGTGCGTGTTGTCTCCATACTGAAACACAACCTTTTATGGAATTAAGGGCCTTACATGACCTAAAGCGCGGTCACTGTCAGACTGCATAGAAAAGAAAGAGAAGCTCGATGACACAACGCTGGTAATTTATTGCAAAATATGAAGTAAGCAATTATTTAATTACAAAAAATCTATTGTTTGAATTGAACTAAAAAATTAAAACACTAGTATTTTAGTATTTTGCTTGTAGAATAATCTGACAAAAAATCAGAATGATTGTATGTATATTAGTATATGATTTTTATTTTAAAAAGAAAATTTTTAGAGGTATCTTCATGATTTTTTTCTATCGTATCAAATTCGTTGTATTAAATTTTCAACACACTATCTACCTTAGCATACATCCTGAAGAATATCATATAGCTTTCTGATTTTGTTTACTGTAGTCGATCATATAGGTACTTTTACAGTTTCTAAAACTTGCGTTTTTTGTGTTTAGGTCCTGTAAGCACCTTAAACTGAACGTAAGATTGACAAGAACAAAGGTCACAAAAATGTATAGACGCCAGCATATCAAGCTACTACAATCTGTCTAATTTCTTATTAGATTTTCAACTTTATCGCTAAAGAATAAGATTCAAAGTCGATAGGGAAAATTTGATAGTTTCGGGTAGCTCAATGTGTTGGCGTCTGTACAATACATTAAACTATTTCAAGTCGAAGCTAATTTACTATTGCGTAAAGAACTTGTAAGAATCACAATCATCGAAACAAATCGTTCAAAGCCAATGAGGATGCTGTTTTCCCAGTCATCTCTAATAGGTAAAAGATGTCGGAAAAAATCATGCCGACTTACAGTTTAACCTTCCTCAGGAATCACTCCGTCCATTGATAATAAGAATAACCATAGAAATATTAAAAAAAAACTTCTTTCTTATATAGTATGGTGAAAACCGTATGGAAATCCGTTCGGTAGTTTTTGAGTTTATCGCGCTCAGACTTCAGACAGACAGGCAAGCACAGCGAGGGGGCTCCTACAAACAGGCGCGACACGCGATATAATCGCGCACCACACAAATGCACCGCTCGTTGCGCGATTTATGGTGCCTTTGCATCACGCGCGATTTTATCGCGTGTCGCGCCTGTTTGAAGGAGCCTTTATACAAAGACTATATTATTCTCTTAGGTTTTATACCTACTAGCGGCCCGCCCCAGCATCGCACGGGTGCAATTTTTTTTCAATTTCCCAAGTTTTCTTTTATACCTACAAACCTTGTCCTGGCATATCGAACACAACAAAAAAATAAAATTATCCAATTTGGTGCAGTCATTCGGAAGTTATCCGCGTACAGAGACTTTGTTTTATAGGTACTTGTTTTTTTTCAGGATGGGAAATAATCATCAAATGACCCCTCCCGCTCTGGGTGGAGCGGAAGGGAGTGTCAGACTCTTACTGACTAAAACCCACCCGTGTTCCTTCCTTAGGCCTTTATGTTCCGGGCCAGCGGTAACCCTTTCGGACAATCCCGCTGACCCGGCGTTTGTACCTATCTTAAATCTCTTTGTTTTATACTATGTAAGGATAAGGATTATAGTGATTTTCAACTCATACCGTCCTCAACACAGCGTATCTCACAGCCCCAAGGTTGTCTGCCTCCTCGGTCACATCCTTAACGATCTCTGCTCCACCCTCCTTAGCCCTTCGGACCAGTTCATCCAGGTCCTGTACTTCAAAAGCCACATCCTTCACGAAATCGCCATGGGCTAAAATATCCTTGGTTAACTGGCCTTCGGGAGTAGTGGGTGACTCGAATATTATTTTGATCTGTTTGAAAGGAGTTGGGAAACAAGATAGGTAAGTTAAGAACAAATTACTTTGAAAGTTGAGAATGTTATCGGCATCGCTGTTTTTAGAATGAAAATCAATTCAAAAAGCGAACAAATTGTCTAGCGCTCGTAATCTGCTGAGATTGGTTGACAGAACAGCCAATCGGAATACTTGACTTGCATTTAAATTTGACACTTCGATAATTTTCGTTCCAGAAACCGGGGGTGTAAATTATAACTATAAGTTAGTAAAGTAGGTTTGAAGTGCACAAAGGTTCAAATAGCTTGCACTTGAGTGAAAATACTTAGGTAAGCATGTATGTCAACTACACCTTGGGCAGGCCTACACAAAACTATACACAATACGTAATGCACAATACGCTATTCTCGTTTATCTCACGTCATTTAAGAGAGCTGAATAAGTAACTACGAAAATCACATACCTGGTTTAATTTCACGGCATATGACTGTACTGGTCTTGCTTCCGTCGCTTCACGGACTGCCAAAGGCTCAAAGCCAAGTCGTGTTACGAAATAATTTGAAGCCTAGAAAGATAAAAAATCCTAATAGTAATTTCTATAATTTTTTTCCTTTGTCCCTCCAGACATTAGATAATCAGCATAATAAAAGAACAAAATTCCATAAAACGGCTGAATTTAAAATACATTGGCATCCTTAGGGTGCCAATCATCTTTCAGAAGTGCTGCCAGGGGATGAAAACACGGATTAAATCTGATTCTTACTAGGTAACAGTGTCAAAGACACAAAATAATTATCAAAATGTTTTAAATAGGCTCTATATTCATGAGTACTTTCGCCACCTGAAAGGATGCATACAAAAACAGTTAGTTGGTATTATGTCTACATAAAAAAATGTTAGTACTCACAGTTTTAGCATTCGCCACCCAAAACACGAGATGATCAAAGTTTAAAACATGACCCTCTGCTCGCTTATGATTATTTTTCCCTCGAGTCATTTTGCTCTGAAACAAATGCAGGCGTCACTTTTATATTTCAACTTTTTCGTTACTCTTTTATTAATTAAGACCGAAGTATTGCAGGCTTTTTGTAGAATGACAACCGTTATGCATATCGATTTCGCACTGAATTCTATATATACCAGGAATTGCTTGAAGTACCTAAATTAATTATAGAATACAATTCTAGGTTGAATTACCTCTGAGACCATTGATTATACGTATAGAGAAACTTGTGTCTGTCTCTGTGTTATGTATTTATTATTTGTTTTTAGGCTTGGACATTTTATCTCGTCTGTTGATGGTAAGCAAGGTCGACGATGGTGAACGCTTGCTTAAAAGGAGCCTTTTCACTCGAGACATGCATTAACTCCCAGCCCCAGGTACAGCCCAATTCATACTCTGAACCTGAAGTGCGATACTCGCTGCGCAATACCTCACCCCTCACCCCCGCTAACACCGTGAATTTGTTATTGCGCAGCGACTCGCCTCATGTTCCGAGCCGCCATAAAGTTTGAATCACGCTAGTAATAGCGAAAACTTCAATGTTCGTGAAATTCCAATCCTTAGCGGTAATATAACAAAAAAGCTTTCTAGCTTTTCTGAATTAATTTAAAATCATCCGTGACAGCAAGCGAGATGTCGGAATTTTTAGTTTTATAAAAAAAATTGGGTGAAACAAACTTCCAATGAATAAAATGCGTTTTGGAATTGATATGATACCAATCCAAACTTACCTAAAATCGATATTTACCTACTTGAAACTTTTCGTGAGATTTATTTCCACCTATTCATTTCAGACCATTTCAGACATGTAAGAGTTTAAAATGAGAGAAAAAAAAAAGTAGCTTATTGGTACCATAAATTCGATCCAGCCTGTCCCTTGCTGCCGTCCCCCAGCGACGCCCTAAGTTGAGGTCCGTACAGCACAAGGGCCAGCGTGAAGTAGCTTTTTATTGAGGCCCACAGGGGCCACAGGCAAGCACGATTAATCAGCCGACCACTTTCATAAGTATATCAAATATTTTATACAAGAATTGTAGCCAAGAAACGCCTGCAGCAAAACCTAGCTAGACACGATACGTGAGATGAATAAATAAATTGACCCAAGGCAATTAGGAGTATTATTGCGCAGCGTACTTATAATTAATATTATTCTATAAGCGTACTTTATAGTATGGAAGTATTAACCTGTTGTACACCTTGACAAAAATAAATCAAATGAATAGTAGGTAATATTGTGATATTGTGCTGATTATTTTATTTAAAGTACCTACCATATTAATATATTACATTTCAGAGACAAGAAAAGAGGCGGGATCAAGGGAAAAAAGTTATAAATTATGGCTTTAAAAAACGGAAGAAAGAGACGTACCTACCCAGGTAAGTAAATTAGTTGATGGGTAGGTACCTACCACGCAGGGTAGAAGTTTGGAATCCTCACGCTGAGCCCTTGCATAAGATTCCCACATACCCATACTTAGAGAACCCAAAAAATTTTTTTTTCTTTAATTGACAAAATGTCATCTTACGGTCGCCATATTTATTTTAGATTTCGAGAAACCACCGACAGGGGGCAATACATATAATTATGTCAATCAATAAAATCTGTGCCTCCTGTGATAAGTGATATAACTCGAGTTGTACCCTTTTTGTGATTTTCACATGAGCATTATCAAAAAAAAAATACGTCTTTTTTTTTAAACGTTTTTATTTATTTGGTCTAACTCACGTTCTTCTATCTGCTATAGTTTCGGAGATAATTTTGTGCAAAGTGATACAACTATAGGGATTTTGGCAAAAAATTCGTTACAATCGATATTTGTCAAGATGTAACCCCAAAACCGGTCACTTATCAGTTTATCACACAATTTTTCGTGCTTCGTGATATAAATGCTATTGTATTTAACTTCACATTTTATTTTTCAGTTCATTTATCGTGAATTTTGATGTGACTAGAGTAATATCCCTTTAAACTAAATCTTTCGATATGCCTCTAGGATACAAATCGACATGTATCTACAAATCTGAATGTAAGGTATGCTCTTTTTTGTGAAAAGTGATACAACTTGACTTAAATCATTCTACACAAATCTGTTTTTTTATGTGTAAACAGATATAAATGTAGTTGTATCTAAAATTCCAACCAATTGTAAAAACATGGTACCTACAAAATAATAAATGTGCTAAGTGATACAAGTGCAGGTGGCGGGGGTTCGAGGGGTAATCGGAGGTGCGCGGGACGTAGAGCCGTATTAGTCTTAGCTCACTCTCACTCGTGCGCTCCGCCCGCAGTGTCACTGCGACTGTAATGGTGTGTGCACGTCCGAATGCGCCATGGATCGATGCGTAAGTTGATAGATGTATCATTTTACACGAACTTCAATAATATTGAGATTTTTGTTATTGTATTGAATTAAATCACCTTACACCAAATAACGAAAAGTTGACACAATAAAAATATTATGTTGCTAAGTTGTAAGTATTGTTTTTAAGTAGGAGGTCAAAGTAATTTTCCCTCGTTGTAATAAATCTAGACATTTAATTTTATTATATGATATTATTTAAAGAATACCTGGGTCAATCTCCAAAACGGGCGTATTCGTGTGATCGCTCTGGTGCTTTTCAGATATTGATATTTAATGGTAATTATGTATCTCATTAAAAAGAATGATATTCAAATAGTACATTTTTACTATTGGCCTTCAATTTACACAAACAGTTATGGAAATATTTAAGTTCAAAAAATTTCGCGACCAGAGCAATCATAATTGGTGCCAGAGCGATCACAAATGGTGAAATCAGTGAAACAAAAAAAAATATATTGATAAAATATTATTTATTTAGCCGTTTTCAGTCATATTCAGTATACGTGTAACAAGATTATAAGTAAGAGAAATGTATTATTTTAGAAAAAGGTCAAGGCATATTATCAGTCATTCATATAAAAAATACGGAATATCTATTATAATGTAAAAATGAACCGCAAAATGTGTTGGTAAGCGCATAACTCAACAACGCCTGGACCAATTTGGCCAATTCTTGTTTTTAAATGTTCGTTGAAGTTCAAGGAAAGTTTTTTAAAAAAAAAAAGAGAAAAATTTAAGAAATTGCCTGTATAAGCCTAAAAACAACACTAGGATACTTTTTTTTTGGTAGGATTAGGGTAGGATTAGGGTAGGAGTAGTGTAGGAGTAGGTTAGGAGTAGGATAGGAGTAGTGTAGGAGTAGGGTAGGTTCAGCCAATTTCTTCCTAAGATGTTTTTCTTCAATAGATAATTTATTTCGAGGCATGATTTCAATCTGCAACAATAGTTGCCATTAAATTTTAGAGAAGAAAGGGTTACAGTTGTGGTTAGCTAAATGTCAACATAATAATAAGGTAAAATACGTCAAAATCTGTTTATGGGTTTAGGTTACCCAAAGAAACCCAGGAAAGGTTATAAATCAAAGGTTATATGCATAGTTCATCGTTTGTCATTGTTACAGTCCGGTACTACTACTTAAAATAGGTTTATAACGTACAATAATTGCAAAATATCATCGCTCTGGTCTTTTTGGACAGAGCAATCACAGCCATAGCGATTAGAAAAAGTCACAAAATCATAAATATAGCCGAATTTAAAAGCAGCAGAAAGTTGTGATTACGTCTCATAAAAAACATCATAACTATCACTTAATTCACGTAATAAACACATTCACAAGCTTACTATTTAATTTAAATAACGTGCCATAGCAATCATAAAATTCGAGAACCAAATCCAGAGAAATCATAAACTTACCTTCGTAATGATGGAGCGCGGGAACGTGGTACACAGATATCCTCCTCGGCCGTTAGACCACTACTGGCATTGCCCCGCGGGAGGGGAATAGAGTGTCTATAACGCGTAACTAGGGATGAGCACGATGTTTTACCTCAGCGCAGAGCGATGAGATAAAATGCCCGGTCACGATTTTAAATTCAAATTGTGGCAAAAGTATTGTTAATATAACTAAAAATATTTTATTACCATGAAGATCAACTATTTGTTATGTAATCTAAATAAGTTGTTTCATATGAACCTTCTCATTAAAAAGTTAAAGAATATTTTTTTCATTCAATCGGGAGCTGGGTCAACCCAGAGCGATCAGGATTTTAGGGTTTAAGATTTTTTTTTCAATATTTAAAATAAACTTATTCATAATATTAGCCTTGTATCATGTAGATTAGACACCGAACTGTATATAAAAAAATATTTTGAAAACGTTTTTCGATTTAAACATGGGTTTATCCAGCCCGACACGAAAAAAAAGGTCTCTGGAGATCGACCCACCTATGGTTTTCTTACTCTTTATTTTTTGTTCAGCTTAAATCTCGAATTGATAAAATAATGAAATTGGCTACTAAATCGGATATTGAAGAAAACATTTTGATACCCAGGAAAATGGCTGCGAATCAAGAGAGGAGCAAGAAACGAGCAAAACGGTTGACGGGTCATGGCACCGAGGTCGCTAGTAAAGGCAATAACGTAATTGTATAACACCTTATCAACACTTGAAATATAGCTGTTTAGCTAAATCGTGCATTCAAAACATAAACGGCCGTTTTTGTTACAAATGCACGATTTAGCTAAACAGCTATATTTCAAGTGTTGACAATGTGTTATAAAATTACGTTATTGCCTTTTCTACAGTAATAATAGACCACATTTTGTATTTTTGATTCTATTTACGAGTTATGACATTTTTTCGATTGGCGGCGCTAGTGGACTGTAAAAGGCCCCTTAATTAATAGATGGAAAGACTATTTTTTTCTTTACAATGTTAGTCTACCTACAGGTGGACATTTAAAAGGTTTTTAGGTTTTATTAGAGGTTTTTGATTTAATTGTACTTTTAAAAACTATGTGAGATTATCTACCTCTAAAGAAAGTTTAAAGTTTTTTTTTTTTTTTGTTATTTTTATAGATTAAAACTTTATTGTGATACTTTGTATTACACTGAGTAGGTCAATTGCTTGCTGTGATAGCTCATCAAAACTGATCTGTGCCATTACTTAGTTTTAAGTTTCAAACTTTTGTTTATGATATGTTCCTTTTGAGAATACCTAGTTACAATCGTATTGTCAGATTGTGATGATTTGATCTCCATTTAGTTGTATAAGAATTTTGATAAAAATGTGCCTTAACGACTGTATTTTTAGTTTAATAAACGTTGATTTTTTATTTTTCTAAAACTTGTATTTATTTACACATATCACTATCTTTTTTCTTTGAGGGGTACATCTTGACTTACATCATTTAACATATCTTCTGAAAGACTAGGATTTTAGTAAATTGATACAGTTCAACTAAAATATGTAAAGAGGTGACTGATAAGTAAAAAAAATAAATCTTAAGGGTTATATCTTCATCTTTTGTTTTAGCACATTTTGCTAGAATCATTATTCTAATGAGTTATTAGACGTTTTAACTTGATGTATATCAGTTTACACTAAGACAATTTATTGGTGCAAGCTTGGTGCAACGTAATATAACTGTACAAGTATCATTAATAACTTAATTTTAGCACATAAAAACTAAGTAAAAGTTACAAGTCGCAGGTTTTTCATGAATTACTTCCAAAATTAAATATCTATCAAAAAATCTAAATTATATAGAGAAAGAAATTGTTTTGTTCTACAAAAGAGTGCACTGATATTTTACCTAGCCCACTTAATTAACGAACTAGATTTTTTTAAATCTTGTTTTTGCTGTCCTGTAAAATGACGTTTTTTGACTTGTATCACTTATCACAGGAGGCACAGAAATACACCCAGCCACTTGGACGCTGCGAGGGGATAAAGTATTCTATAACATTCATCTATGATACATAACCTATAATTACATGCAAAGCTACGCGCGAAAAACACAACCCTATACTTTGCCTTCAGGTAAAAATAATAGAGGGCCCTAGCCCTAGACAAGTGGTAATTGCTTTCAAAGCATTTCAAATTATGTATTTCTACAACGACTATTAACAGGATTGACATAAGCTTTTCGGTAGCTCATGTCAATCCAATACATTTTTTTCTTTTCCGCCATCGTCGCTTTGTCTTGAGAGAATGCGTTCCTGACACCTGCCAGTGCGACAATTCTAGTACTTCGCTACCATAGATAAAATTCTCAAAATACGCAAAAAATATATCAAGAACGCTTTCTCTCGTCGGCCGCACAGTGGGCCCTCTTTGCCTAGCTTTGGAACAATCAAATTGGTAAGCACTCACCTGTTCGATTAATATGCACCTTGGCCAAAAACTTATACACAAATGGATTTTTTTAAAAAGACTCCGTTAATTTATAAGATTTTTTCTGCACTAATTGCGTAATAATTTTTAACATTAATAACCACAAATAATAATATTAATAGATAAATTATGACTTATTTATAATTATGTTTCCTTTGTCAACACATGACTTTTTAAAGCATTTAGCGTAATATTAATAAAGTCGAAAATCCTATGATTAGGTGTATATTTAGAGTAAGATGCTTCATAGATAAGATGCGATATCATCTCAAATCGGTCGTTATAGTTTTAAATGTCGAAATATTTCCGCTAAATAATTGCTAATTCGAAGGCAATCATATTTCGGCTCCCTGTGACAAGTGTGGTAGCAAGTTTTGTGACATAGATAGCTAGTAGGTATTTTTCTGGGTTTTTAACTGAAGGTCATTAACCCCTAGTATTTCGAACTAGTTAGAGAACCCTGAAGTCGGGTAATATGTGTTTGCTGTCTGGTCACTTACCTCAGGCTATGCTCAATCCTTTTTGATAAGTGATAACCGAATACGAAAAGCGGAACCAGGGTAATCACTTCAACACGGAGGAGGAACATGGAGGACTTTCCAGATAAAGTTGATGAAGCGTGGCTTAAAAATTGTTGATTGATTGCAGTGCATTCAAGGACAACTCCCGGTTGATGCAGAACTATTGTAGAACATGGAAACAAAACTTCTTGGGACTATTATTATGGGTTTGTGTGTTTGGGTGGCTAAGATGGATTGGTTTGTGGTTGGATGGACTATGACCCCTGCCTGATCAATGCTTTATATACAATATACATATTAAGGGGCTTACATGACCTAAAGCGCGGTCACTATCGGACTGCATGGAAAAGAAAGAGAAGCGCGATGACACAACCCTGGTAATTTATTGCAAAATATGAAGCAATTATTTTATTACAAAAAACCTATTGTTTGGACTAAAACATTAAAACACTAGTATTTTAGTATGATGCTTGTAGAATAATCTGACAAAAAATCAGAATGATTGTATCTATATTAATATTATTAATATGGTTTTTATTCTAAAAATAAAGTTTTTAGAGGTATCTTCATGATTTTTTTCTATCGTATCAAATTAGTGGTACTATGTTTTTAACACACTTTCTACCTAGCATATATCCTGAAGAATATCATAATTATATTTTTCCGATTTTGTTTACTGTAGTCGATCATATATAATTTTATTGTTTCTAAAACTTGCGTTTTTTGTGTTTAGGTCCTGTAAGCCCCTTAATAAGTAATGACAGCCGCACAGGTCGATCGATCAGGTTAAGCTACGCCTGCCGCGGTTGGTCCGTGGATGGGTGACCATTTGTACATAACGAGACCCCTCCGTGTTTCGGAAAGCACGAAAGTTGGTCCCGGCTGTCATTGGCGGATCTTTGACAATCGTTACGGGCCGTCAGAAACCCAAAAGTCTGACAACCAGTCTTATATACCAAGGTGTGCCGTATAACCTAGTAACTTGGTTTTGGAGATCAGATAGGCAGTCGCTAAATGTATGTATGTGCTGGTATTCAGCTGCATCCGGTTAGACTGGAAGCGGACCCCAACATAGTTAGTTGGGAAAAGGCAGGCAGATGATGACCTTATTAATCTGAACTTGAGAGCCTCAACCTGTACAGTTCAGTCAAACTTTAGACTCTTAAAGTTTTCTTGGAAACCGAGAGAATCTTCAGGAATAATGTTTTTATTTTTCTAGAATTTTTCGTACCTAGTACCTATTCTTTGTAAAACCGCCAACTGTCAATTCATTGACAATACCTATTTCGGGGGGTGAAAGACAACTTTCATTTTATGCTGTTCCAACGCTGATATTGCGAAAGATAATTTGTTTCATAGGTATATTATTTCCAACTTTAATATACGTATGCAGCCTAGTGTTTAGGTAAACACTTAACTAATGGTACCGAATTGCATACGAAGTGTGATAAAGTACAATAGATAGTTTTGCCAATTAATTCATAGACAGCCTATGAATTGACTGACTAAAACCACAAAGAAATCACGAATCGGACGGGATAGACAAAATTTTTCAATAGTCAGATAACTTTTATCTAAAATAATATTTACTAACTTTTATCTAAAATAATTATCATAAATAATTTTTCAGCTTTTGTATATAAACTTCGAACTGTCCTATAATATTTAACATTCAGATAAAAATAATCCGATTATTGAAAAATTCGCCGTATATGTAGCGAGTCTTGGGTTTGATTCCCGAGCCGGATATTCGTGACTGCTTACGGTAGGTCCTTCCCGACTTCGAGTCCAGGCAGTCGTATTGCTAAGTTCCTTATTGGGTCGGGGTAATTGAGTACATACTCACGAACGGTTATCCCTGTGGGGTAATACAGGACACCAGAAGGCCAATTCCCATAATTAAAAACTTATCTCGCAATCTCATCTTAGCGACAATCAATGTTAAAAACTTGTCAAAAATGTACGGGAATTAGAGGTATTTTTGACAGCTTGAGACTGAGATCAGCCGATCGATTCTGTTAAAATCTCACCGTGAGAACTTAGGTGAAGTGAGTTTGTTTTTGCTAGGAATTGACACTATTGACAGCTCACTCCACGCACTCCACGCTCACTTCACCTAAGTTTTCACGGTGAGATGGTTACGGAATCGCACTGCAGTTCTTAAAATTACGAGAATTGCCCCATTGGCTTAATGTTATACTAGGTGTAACAAAAACAACAGCATCCAGTAATAAAATAATTTCATTTTATTTCATTTATTTATACACATACATTATATTTACATAGACTGCAGATATATTCATTACATTATGGAGTATTTTGTTTATTTGCACCTATGTATGTTCTATAAGAGTAGGTAAGGCACCTTAGGGAAGCTTCATTTATTTGACAATCTCTGTTGTATGGTCGAGAAAGAAATATTTATGTGTAAAAGTAACTAACATGGGTATCTAACGCACGGGAGTATGACAGCGTATATCAGAAAGATGTGAACATTATCAACTGTCCCATAGAGAACTTCAATACCTACTCGACTCAAATGTATGGGACGGCTGATAATTTTAAGATGATCAACTGTCCCATAGAGAACTTCAATACCTACTCGACTCAAATGTATGGGACGGCTGATAATTTTAAGATTATCAACTGTCCCATAGATAACTTCAATACCTACTCGACTCAAATGTATGGGACGGCTGATAATTTTAAGATTATCAACTGTCCCATAGATAACTTCAATACCTACTCGACTCAAATGTATGGGACGGCTGATAATTTTAAGATGATCAACTGTCCCATTAAAAACTTCAATACCTACTCGACCCTAATGTATGGGACGGCTGATTTTGTAACAGGATGTGTGTCTGTTGTTCCTGTCATCCTGTATATAAAAAAGCTTCTAATGATTGAAAAAAGATTAATATATATGAAAAAAAAAACATTGTAAAGGATATGTTTGCAATAGGCAGTTATTTAAATAAATATTTAAGTAATCTAAACCATGAGTTTAATAAAATAGATAGAGGCACATTAAGTTAAGGCAGTTTGGAGAGAGCTATATTAGATACATATGCGGTATTTATTTCGAGTGTATGTGCGTTAGATAAAACCTAAAATCCAATCCAAAATGTATTGCCCAAATCATAAGCTAAATATGTACACACAAAAAACAATTTTCCAAAATATAACCCTACAGTAATCGACCATTAGTGAAATCTATTTAGAGTTTAATTAAAATGTACACAGTATAGTATATGCTAAAAATCAGATAAAAAAAAGACTAGGAAATACTCCAAATGGATTTCACATTCAGAAACTGTCCTTAACAACATTATAACAGGTAACAAACTTAACATTATATTTACAAAAATACAAATCATTTACATTATACATGAAGGAAATGCATGCAGAAATTATAATGTGATAATTGATAATATAAATAACTAAACAAAAATTGTCTACATTTTTTGTGAATAATATTGCAGTTTACATTATTTTTAAGTAAAAATTTTATTTAGTTTTACACGATTTTACATCTTTCCAAATCTAATTAGACTTTACAAAAGTGCATGAAACACGAAAAATAGGCAGTTCATTACAGTATAATTTTGAACACAGACTTAAAAATGTTCATAGAGTGCTTTTACAATAATTGACATAGTTTTACAAGATGGTAATTCTTTCAACACATGGCTTGAATGGTAATTTTGGTAATTCATTTCGCTCACTTGGTAACTAACATTCGTTACAAAAGTTACCAGCTTATAACTAAAAAGATACATTTACAAAGATATAGAGGAACACAAAGCTCTTAAAAGAAATATAATTATTATAAAATTAAATATACAATGTGGTAAATTTGGTATACCCGCGGGTCGTTCCGTGTAGTGGGGGATTTAATTGTATAAATCTGAGATCAATTTTACGAAATTAGATTCATAAAAATTATGCCCGTTTCGCCACTTTTTTGTACGATGGTCTTACGTATACTGCGTTTTGTTAAACCAATCAAGTCTTCTTACTATAAAGGTCGGTTCACACCAAAAGAGCCAATGAACCCACTCCTGTTTATATAAACAGGGATATTCAGCATTCTTTCGTTGGTCTATCCATATTAAAATGTCAAGAATTCAAGTGAAGAATGCTGTTGTTTTATGTTCGTTTGGTCTAAACTCACCTTTATGGAGTTGGCTCTCCAGATTCATGCGCAATATACTCCTGAATAAACGCAGTCAATTGAATAAGACTATCATTAAGGCATTGGAAAGCCATAAAGATCTATTAAACTATTGTCCCATCTACGGAACTACGGCAAACCTTGAAACCAACCCGAAGACGATAAAATCCTCGTAATTAAGTATCGGATTACAAATAAAGCGCTAACAATGTAATGTCTGTGGTAATGTTCAATGCTAATTCGAGCCAGTGCTTAAAATTATTGACTTTGGCAGCAAAACGCAGCATTTGTAGTCGTACGAAGCTTCTAATAATAGTGACGGGAGGCGATCAGTCGTTTTTAAAACCTAAACATACATACAAACCAAATTACACTCACTCAAATGTTACTTCAATCTATTTTTGTATTCAGGAATTATGCACAACCTATTTAGTGATTTATTTTTTTCTATCATTAATACATGTCTTCTGATGATGTTTTAACTTTCGTTGTGTAAAATTTGCAATTCCAGTCTTAGACCTTGAGTACGGCAATGAATATACGGTAAATACCTCAAAACTGGCCATAAAAATTTAAGCGACAAAGGCCAATGGTGTATGAAGAAATCACATTTTCATTACCGTCGATAGGTCATCCATGTATATGTAAATATCTTTGTGACCAGATAAAAAATCCAGTAGTCCCGTTCCAAATTCGTAATTTAAATACAAATACATTTTTAAAAGCTTCATTCTTTGCTAATGAACCACAATAATAACTTCAAAAAACTACTTTTTGCCAAGCAATTAATGATTTCCAAAAATACAAAGAGTTGCCAACTTTTAAAAACACATTTTGCACAAAAAAATCCACTTCTGTTTTTTTCTTTCACAACACTCAAGTCCGTCCATTTCACGGCACAACCCGCCTTAGAGATTCTTCCTCGTTCTTTCTACCGTTGGATATCACAGAGTTGCTGACTGTCGACCAGTTGGGCCCTTTCGACCGCGACCAGGCAGCCACCGGGTGCGACCAGGAGAGGGGCTGAGGGCGTCCCTACCCACACCTTTTTGACGTCATCTGTTGTATGTTGAGCTAGAGGTGACATGTAACCGCCTCTGAAAAAGTGAAAATTAACTAATTAGTCGCAAAGTTTAGTGAAGTCGTCTTAGATTAGCTTGAAAACAAATGTAGTAGATACCGCTAAGCAGGAACAGCATTAGTCAAATCGACAAATCTACTATCGTGATTAAAACAGTGTGAAATGTTCTATAGTAAAAGCGCGCAGTACTGCACATCCCTACCCTATTTCAAGTTAAACAAATATCAACATTATTTTAATGACAATTAAGTTGATTTCAGAGTGACTAGCACTATTGAAAAATTTATAAAAATAATTGAAGTTGTAGCTTAAACTGAACTTTATTGTGTAGGAATTAAAGTTATTTTTCCATTAATTCATATTTGTTTACATTTTTGGCAAATAAATCGCGAACGCAGATTAGATACATAGGTCTGTGCTATTGGTCGATATCCGATACGATCTGAATTACGGTACCGCCTCGGAAACAGTATATCACTTTGAGCACCAACATCACGTTTATATTTCAATCAGGGTTAGGCAGAGCTAGAGAGCCTCACACTTCGCCAGTACCGTTGAGTTAGGTACGGTCAGCATCAAAAGTCGATTAACACTTCAGTTTTTTTAATCTCAGTTATTGAGCAAAATATTTATTCAAAATTGCAGCAGAAGTACGATGCAATTTTCAACAAATATTTTGCTCAACAAAACTGAAGTGTTAATCGACTTTTGATGCTGACCGTACCATTAAATAAAGGGCCGGGTAATTGCCATCAACTAGGCACAGACCCAGACTCCATACAACTACTGAGAAATTCCTGATGGCGAAACTTAATAATACTATTCCGACCTAGGTTTTGAACCTGGGTCCCATAGGTACCATGCTCAACAGCCGCGCTCGCATATACACCATAAGACAAACGAAACAGTCGAAGCATCAAGTATTTTCTCTCATTTTTAGCAAGCCTCACTCTCGCTTCGTAGAACATCCCCATCAGCTGATACCAATTACAAAACATCATCGAAACCTACCTAAGTTTCCTATCAGCATGTAACAAAGCGTCTGCCTTCAGCAGCCGTACTGCCACAGCCACCAAGAGGAACAGGATCAGCGCTCCGCAGACCGGCACGGCGATGGTGGCCGCTTTGAACCACACCTCGCCATTGTAGTTGGCGCCACGTTCGCTGGCCACTGTCTGACCTTCTGGAAGAAAGGAGAAGTTGGGGGTTAGAAATGTATTACAAATAACTTTTGGATTATTAAACTGTTACATGATACTTAGCATTATTTTTTTTTTTAATGAAAGTTGCAATATCATCTTGTAACATTCGGATTTCCTCTATACATACTATTCTCATCAGTTTGTACAACTAAAGAAACAGAAAATTACATGTTATTGAAAACACTCTCTACTTCTTCCTCCTTAAGGCAAAAGCTTTTTTACGTTTTTTGCAATTTGCTGGTCAGTATTAAGTTGTAAGTTGATTTAAATATGATTCGCGACCGTAACAAATATGTATTGCCGAAATCTCCAGATCATGAAATTCTATTTAATATTGTGTGAGCTGTCAATGGCTAAACTTACACAATTTAAAACCATTAACAAACCAATTCAATGCCGTAATCTGTATTACAAATCATTACAATTGCCTCAAAGTACTGAACAGCGAGTAACATATCTTGTACTCGGAATGACAAACCGATGTCCACCGTCAGAGCACAAACTTAGCACATTTATCAACGCCCACCCTCCAGTGATGTTATCTTCAGCAGCTATAACTGGAACGTTATCAATACAATGTACAGGCAAACAAAGAGATTGGTACATACATGCTGCTAATTTGCAAGTACTTTTGAACAAATTTGTGAGTGTGATGAATGAGGAGGACTGAAACGCATGTAACTAAAAAAAAGATGAATATGCAGTCGTTTCACAGTAATTGTTTTAACTTTTACAACAACCCAAGCAACAAGCCACTAGCAACTCTATTGGAACAAGCACATAAAAAGATCACTGCGATTTTGACAGTGATGCAAAATCAGAGGTAAAATAACTATGAAAGAACTGGAAATATTGACAGATGAGATGAGAGTAAGACCAAAGAAATGACGGATGGATTGTGTGAGGGATGATATGAAAGAAAAAGCAGTGAAGATATCGTTACGGCTGACAAGGGAAAATGAAAAGATAATACTCGTTGCGCCGACCCCAAGTAACATGGGACAATGACAAAAAGAGGACGATGAGACTGCTAAACTGCTGAAGTATTTTACATCGTTCTTATGAGTGTGTAAAAAGTAATTACACACACAATTAAAATGAATATTGGAAATTTGGTAGACTGATAAATATTTTTGCCTGTATACGAAACTATTTGTTCAACTGTACTACGAATCTGCGAATTGTAACATTCATTATGTTGCAATCGGCTTCTGCGAAAATGCGTGGACTATGTTGGAGTGACAGAAGTTTTATTTTGAACGATTTATTGCAGTTTAGATAACTTCATTGCATTTATATTGCTATTTTTGGATTGGTTCAGTAATCAATCAATCAAGTTGGTCTATCGTGGCGATGGCGCCTCTTACTGCTTCAGTGTTTAAACTTAGAATATGTTAGCTTGTTATCTGTAGTGTCAGTCATCATTATTTACGAGGTTGGCGACCTAGCAGTCTCTTTTAATATATTGACTTCCAAGCGAGCCAAGCGAAACAAGCGACAACGTCTGTAGACATGTTGTCGCTTGGCCAAAGTTATCTCTTCTTCAATCTCAGACAGGTTTGTCAACCGATCGACTATGCCTTATTAAACTTTAAACTATATAGCGACGGCGAAGTGCCAATACCTCCTAACTGATTTTTTTTTTTGAGAAATTTACTTTTTTTTTTGTTTTGAATTTAAAGGCGTTATTCGCATGTTTGAGTGAAATCGCCTAAGTGTATCTTAAGTTGCAACAGCATTAAATTAAAATGTGGAAATATGTACCTCCCAACTAAACCAACGTGTCTATTTTTGAACGTTTTTATCCAGTATGTGTAAATTTTTGACTTTGTTAGTCATACACGAAATATTTTAAGAGAAACATCTATAGGCAAACCAGCCATAGAAACGAAAAAAGTATTTTATCTATGTTTTTTTACGTGACTATTATAATTTTAAAATTGTTTGAAACATTTTGCATAAAACCTTTACTCCGCTTTAATGACAGTAAATACTACGTAAAAACTAGCACAATGGATGTTAAAAAATAATAAGGAGCCAGTATTTATTACGTGTCAAAGTTTTTTTTTTTAATATAAGTACTTACTTTTTTTTTAGTGAAAGCTTCTTTAGACGCGTTGGGCATTTTTTGAGATGGGATAAACCGCGCGTGTTTTGTTTATAAGAAGATTAAAAAAAATACCCGCTTCGGATGTGTTCGGCTGTCCTCGGGATGTACTCGGATTTAAAGTAATGTCAGTGAATGATGGCAAAGTACTCCGTTTGTGTTTTGTTTTCACTTTTGTCGGCACTCCCGGGGTGCCACTATTTTTTTTTAATTTCTATGGCTTCTGTACCACCAAAAGGTGTATCTCTTTAAATATTTCGTGTATGATTAGATAGACCTTGAGTGTAGGAACAGTCACGAGCTTCAGTATGTATACACTTGGCTTCATTCAAAGAAGATTTTCTCCTTTAGTTTTGAATGAAATTTTATGTTATTACGAACAAAGTATTTTCGAACATTTGCATTCGTTATTTTACGAAAAAATCGCAATTGAAAGTTGCCAAGTCAACACTTGGCAACTCATACACGAAATATTTTAAGAGAAAAATGAAAAATGTACAGAAAGAATGTATGAAAGAGAAAAATGTACAGTCACGAGCACTAATATGTCAACACATATTAGTGCTCGTGACTGTACATTTTTCCCAGTACAAATACCTATGTTAAAATGGTGTTGGCCATTAACAGATTTACAGTTAAAATTGTGAAGATTGCGCCGTATCATTAAATACCGTTATTACTTCAATTTTACTAGCTCACACATGACATTTTTGAACATAAACAGAAGATACTAATTTGCGATATCATGCAGTGATAAAAACTCAAGGAGCTTGCGGGCAAACTTGATGACAGTGAGTCAGAAAATGATTTTGTAGACTCGAAGTCAGAATTTATTCTGATGACCGTGATGGTCCATTTGGAGGTTTTATGTGAAGCAATTAGCAATTATAGAGATATTGATTTTAGTTACTTCAAGTTATACAAGGAGCTAAATCATATAAACTCACTATTTTAAGTCATCGACAAAGATATAGCTTTTCGAGACATTTATTAAATAGGATACCTATGTTCCTTTAAGCATTTGTTATAATCTTAGTATAACCACGGTATAATAAATTATGTTTATCAATGAACTAATCGTTTAAAAGAAACATTAAAACCGTTGTTAATGTTTGTCCAAATCATAGCATTAACTATAGGATCACAGTTGATGCATTTCGAAAACGCAGCGCAAGCGCAACGCTACCAGTAAAACTACTGTTATGTCTGCATGATCACACGCAGGTTCGTATGGTAGACTACCAGGAACACAAAGCAGTCGCTTTATTATCCAATGGATTGAGTATAGAGTGTCATAATGACATTCTTTTCGACAATTGATATGGCAGCTATTGTTCTAAATGTATTGTACGCAGATTTTATCTCGTATTGCATGTCCTTTAGAATTAGTTTGCACTTTTAATTATCAGGAAGGCGGCAAGTGCGAATTAAAAATGTCAGGTGACTTCCTAGAAACCAGTAGACACAACATTTATTATTTATTTATAAGGCTTTCTAACTAAACACATACACAGCATTAACCCAGTCTTTGTCTTAATATAGATCTCGCGTATATCTAAACTAAATTGTAGGAAAGCACGGCACTGTCAATTAGCGTACTGGAGCATTATACAAAAAAATTAATATGAAAATTATAAACATCAAATAATAATAAAACAATAAAAAATCAGTGTCACTCCGGGAGTGCCGACAGAAGTGAAAACTTGAACAATTACGTGTTTATTTTGTGAATCGTCTTATAAACAAAACACGCGCGGTACCGGCTACGGCCATCCGTCTTACGAATTTTCGATCAGGTCACGTGTCCTGACGCGAGTTTAACATTTTTTACCCATTACAAAAAAAGTGTACAACGCCTCTAAAGAAGTTTTCACTTCAAAAAATATTGAATACTACGTTATAGCTTA
Source organism: Luperina testacea (assembly GCA_927399505.1). Lineage (NCBI taxonomy): Eukaryota > Metazoa > Arthropoda > Insecta > Lepidoptera > Noctuidae > Luperina > Luperina testacea. The sequence continues at coordinate 15,878,493 of OV656770.1, read as the reverse complement.
CAAGTGCTGGGTTTATTGTTCAAAATGTTGGCTGAAAGAAAGGATTCGCATAATTTAATACGAAGCTATGAACAACAAATTCTAACACGACCTAAAAATCTAGAGCGATCGGTATCGTGAGACTAACCGAAATACTAATAGACGTAAAAAAGAAACAAGTTTACTTATCTGAAGATTACATTCCTAAACTTCGAGACCATGGGAACAAAATTAATAAAAACAAAACACAACAGCATTCTTGAAGCCAAATCTATCAACGATTCACGAACAGTTAAACTTATAATTTCATCAAAATTGATATTCAATTGTTTAACAATCGATCGCTCACTCGATAAAAGCGACAATTTTCACATTTTCGCCTGTCGATGCTATTGGCGATTCATAAGCCCGTGACGAATTGTTAAACGTAGACACTTATGTAGTGACTCTTGTAAATAAATAAACATGAGCGGAACTCGATTTTTCACTTCAGAGTTTGGTAACAATTGTTACTTCATTGCAAAGATTAGAGGTGATAATCGTTGTGTTTCTATGTCATATAAAATAACAGATAAGGAATAAGGATAATCAAAATTAGGGCCATAATATCACTTGAAAGCAATGGTGTTGGAAATCAATTTTAAACTCATGCGCTTCACTCACCATCTTTATAAAATGAATCTCCATTCTTAAAAAAACAATAACTTAAAATAGTAAACAATGCTAGAAGAAATTATTCTTGCCATTTCATAATCACAGGCGTTCGATCATGCTAGGTACAATTATGATTAATCATGAACATAACAATACCATACCATAAACATCTACGTAAGACAAAGCCCTAAATAATTCGTATCAATGAACACCATTACAGAATGTGATGACGATGATATATGCCTGTAGATGACCTAGCACAATATTGAATTACACAAGTGATCTCATTTGTTTCGTTCATAAATAGTTATTCATATCAACCCGTTGATACCGCAGAACAAGAGGCTCGCTTTAATCGCCGCGATTGGACAACGGATTAAAGTTATCATACAAAAAGATGCTCATCTGCTTGACATAGCTACCAAAGTTCATTAGTCGAATACCAAAGAAAGCTATCCTTTGTATAGGAGCAAAAATCACTCCTAAGATGCGGTCACCGAAACAGGTCCCTGGCTATTTATAACAGGCGATTAACAGTTTATTACGGCACGAACAGAAGTAAACTTTAACAATATAGCTTTAAGATTTAGTTCAGCTTGTCACAACAAAAGTTTATTTCAACAAAGGAACATAAGCTGAAACAATTGCGCATCGCAATCACGGCCGCGGGCGAAATCCATTATGGCAAGGAAACTAGCCCAGATCTGTAATGGTAATCTTCTACACATCATTATTAAAACATTCAAGATATTTGTCTGCTGATTCAATTATTTTCACTTGTAGGACGTCATTCAACTTTTGAAATTATGAAAATTATGTTGATGTTATTTATTGATAGAGATTCCGATAAATATATCATCACTTTAGTAACTCTTCAAGAACTCAATCTTACTCCTTAAATTCCTAACATACAAATAGCCAACAAAAATGCAACAACTAAACCTGGTGTGGGTGAAATTGCGTGCAGATCTTAGTATCCATTATAGTTACACTATTAATACAAACCCCGAGGCGTTAGGAGGGAAAATTTATACCGCATTACAATTTGTTGAATAATCAAACTATGTTGCGCGGATTGCACTTGATTAGGCCAACGCTGGAGGCGAGGATTTAAATCGTACCGATACTAAATGTCGTGGAAACAAAATTAATGAAGATTAAGAGGATCCTTTCGTTTGATATGATGAATAGGTTTAATCTAAAATTGCAATCGATGATACGGAATTGGTTCAATTTGTTGAGGAATTTCAAGACATTCTTGGTGTAAATATGTTGAAGAGAAAACAGTTTGTAAAGCAAAAGATTCCTCAGCCTCTGTAGAGGCAGAGGAATCTTTTGTTCTACAGAACATAAGGATGTAGATAACTTTCTTGAATTCGAAATTGTTGATCTTACAGTGACACATTATATTAGAACTGACATAGGTTCTGCTATAAGTGTACCACTGATTTCTATTTTAAGAGTGCTGAAATTAGATGTCACGGAGCATAGCGCAAAAAAGCCGCCAAAATAAAAACGAGACAATGAACCGTCACAAGTAATTTCAACTCATTGCGATACCAGTCATAAGTCATAAGATTGCACCAAACAACGACTAATTACTCAACATTCTGAAACAAGCAATATCTGCTGCACTTGAAAATCAGTAAACCTCTGACGTAATGTTGCAAGTATAGTCGAAGAGCTGACTCATGCGCTGTTTACTTTAGATACGGACTCCTCCGCTAGAATAATATCTTTGTTCGAGGAAACTGTTGCGGGATGAATTTCATTGAAATTACAACATGTTTGAGTAAACGCGGTGAGAACTGAGAATGTTTACAATATAATATGCGAAGATGAGGTGAAGACGTCATGGAAAATTGTGTAGGATTATGAAGGAAAAGCATTGTATGGATGTTACGAGAAACTTTGTCTGCATAATGATCAAGTTGTGGTATGTTAGACGTTGGAGAATCTTACAATGACACTTTCTTTATGACTGGAGAAGAAAACAATGTCAAATAATGGATTGAGAGGTAGTGATTGATTAATAGCCAAGTTTCCGGATTCTTAAGTCGCGAGAACTTTTAATTATCCCATAAACACTAATTTACTATGTCGTAACTGTTATATATGTGTGCGAGCGCTAGGTAGGTGAGCGGGCTGCGCCCCTCTCCTCCCCACGCCGGGGAAACATTTTATGAGAATAAACCAGTGTGCAACAGGCTAGCGACTTTGATTGGCGAGTGTCGTCCTTCCGCATAATTAAGTACTTAACACGTGGCGACGAGCGGACTCACTTTTATAATAGTAAAGGAAAATGTTTACGGGAGCGACTTATGGCGTTCTTTCCACATTTGACCACCAGTCGCAAGAGTGGAATAGTTACAAGTCGCGATTAAATCAGTGGTTTATCGCTAACGACATAACATCAGTAACGGACAAAGCAACAATCAAACGGAGGGCGATATTATTAACGTCATTATGTGAATCAACGTTCAAGCTTGCTAGTGACCTGGCGTTACCCAACAAGGTGGAAGAAATAGATTACGAGGCAATAGTAACACTCCTCGACGAACACTTCACACCAAAAAGGTTCGGGTTTGCAGAGAAGTCAATCTTCTATTCAGCATCACAACGACCAGGAGAAACGCACACTCAATGGGCGGCCAGGATAAGAGGATTAGCGACTCACTGTGCATTTAAGAATTTGGAGGAGGCTTTGCTAGACAAATTTATCATGGGCATGGCGGCAGGACGAGAGCGGGACAAACTTTTCATGCAGGATCAGCGGGAGCTGACCCTTGCAAAGGCCATCGACTTGGCAGAAAGCATGCGCTGCGCACGCGATGCCTCGTCGCTGGCAGCGTCGGGCTCTAGCGGCATCGGCGCAGCGGCCCCGGACGGCGTCTTCAACATTACCAAAAAGGAAAAGTGCAGTGTTTGTGGGTTCACTAATCACAAAGAAAATCAGTGTCGTTATAAAAGTTATAAATGTAAAAAGTGCGGAAATAAGGGCCACTTGCGAAAAATGTGTCCAAACGAGGGCAAAGTAAAGTTCGTGCAGGAAGGATCTGTGGACGGCGGAGGCGACGACGGTGAGTGTTTTTACAATATTCGGTGCGTGAAAGGGAAACCTATGACGGAGCGTGTAACAATCAGTGGTCTAGCTTTAGAGTTCGAAATCGATAGTGGGTCAGCAGTAAGCGTCATCTCAGAGAAAACATACAACTCGAATTTTAAACGATTACCATTGTCAGTCACCAACAAAAAGTTATTTAGTTATACGGGGGAAAATATTGAAACGATCGGAGTTGTTTATTTGCCGGTATCGTATCAGGGCCGAACGCATACTATGAATGTGTACGTAGTTCGCGCAGGCGGACCACCGCTGCTTGGTCGCGACTTCATTCGTGAGTTCGACCTTGAGTTGGCGCCTGCACGTGTACATGCCGTGCTCGACCAAGCGCAAGAGCTATGCGGGTCTACCAACCATGCCAATATTGACAAGCAACTCCTTAACATGTTCCCTAAAGTTTTTTCAGGCAACCTCGGATCGTTTAACAAACATAAAATTGCTTTACATTTAAAATCCGACGCTAAACCGATTTATTGTAAAGCACGACCGGTACCTTATGCGCTAAAAGAACTGTTAGACAAAGAGCTCGACCGATTACTGTCACTAGGCATTCTAAAGCCAGTGGAACACTCCGAATACGCGTCGCCAGTTGTGCCTGTTTTGAAAAAAAATGGTAGCATCAGGTTATGTGCAGATTACTCAGTAACAATCAATAAACAATTAATAATCGATCAGTATCCCTTGCCGACGGTACACGATTTGTTGGCCAAGTTACATGGAGGAATACACTTCAGTAAAATTGATTTGTCAATGGCATATAACCAATTTATTTTAAATGAAGAATCACAGAAGTTAACCTGCATTAATACGCACCGCGGTCTTTTTAATTTCACTCGATTAGTATTTGGGTTGGCCAGCGCACCCGCCATTTTCCAGCGGGCAATGGAATGTTTGCTATCGGGTATTGAAGGAATAATATTTCTATTAGATGATATCTTAATAACGGGTACAAATAAAGATCAGCATAGGCAGAGACTCATCATGGTTTTGCAACGTTTAGACGATGCCGAATTAACGGTACAGCAAAATAAATGCGAATTTTATAAAGACGAAATTTCATACTTAGGTCACGTCATAGATAAAAATGGAGTTAGGAAATCGCCAGAGAAAGTCAAAGCTATTTTACAAGCTCCTAAGCCAACAAATGTGTCACAGTTGCAGTCATTTTTGGGTCTAACTAATTATTACCGGAACTTTGTGCCGGACGCGTCATCCGTACTTAGTCCATTATATAATTTACTAAACAAAAATACAAAGTGGGAATGGACCCGTAATCACGATGACGCGTTTGTCCGAATAAAAAACATTTTAGCATCCGATAAGACATTAGCGCATTTCGACCCGAACGCTAAGTTAATATTAACTGTAGACGCGTCACCAACGGGGTTAGGAGCTGTATTATCACAAATAGGTGCTGAAGGATTAGAAAGGCCAATATCATACGCTTCCCGGACGCTGTCGTCAGCTGAAAAAAATTACGCACAAATACAAAAGGAAGCAACAGCGATCATTTTTGGGGTAAGACGTTATCATCAGTACCTATATGGTCGGTCGGAACCCTTCGTGCTAAGAACAGACCATAAACCCCTGTTAGCTATATTCGGGCCCCACAAAGGCATTCCCGAAGTGTCCGCCAATCGTCTACAGAGATACGCTATATTTCTAGCTGCTTATAACTATACCATTGAGTATATCAGCAGCAAGCATAACAGCGCGGACTATTTATCGCGGGCGTACGGGGGTAGCGGGGGAGAGAACGGGACTAAGGCACCGGACGAACTCGCAGACTGCGAGGACCGCGCGACCTATGTCAACTTTGTAGTGGAAGGGGACCTACCGGTGACACTAAACGACATGCGTCGCGAGACGGCTCGCGATACTCACCTGGCTACTATTAAGCACTATATTTTAAACGGCTGGCCCAGGAAAGTTAATGACGGAGGCTTAAAACCATTTTTTAATTGTCGTACACAGTTATCTTACGAAAGGGACATCGTAATGCGTGGACATAAAGTCGTTATTCCCTCAACATTGCAAGAAAGAGTATGTAGGGAATTACATAGTTCTCATTTCGGGATAGTTAAGATGAAGGCAGAGGCTCGCAAGCGGCTGTGGTTTCCAGGCGTAGACGCGGCGCTAGAGCAGTTAGCGGGTGCTTGTGGCGTGTGCTGTGCGCTGCGCCCCGCGCCCCCGCATGCCCCTCTCGCGCCATGGCCATTGCCGCCGCATCCTTTTTACCGAGTTCACATAGATTTCTTGGGCCCGTTTCACGATTACATGTTTTTAGTTATTGTTGACGCGTATAGCAAATGGGTGGAATGTTACGATATGTCCACAACTTATAATTCAAAGGCAGTTATAACTAAATTAAATGATTTTATGTCGCGGTTTGGGATTCCACACACGTTGGTGAGTGACAACGGTACATCTTTTACTTCGTTGGAATTTAGGGATTTTTGTAAACTAAACGGTATCGAACACGTCCTATCACCTGTATATCACCCAGCCAGTAATGGGCAAGCCGAGAGTTTCGTGAAAATTGTTAAAAAGGGGCTAAAGGCTATAATTTTGGAGGGTTGTAATAAAAAAATAATTCAAGGGAAAATTGCAAAATTTTTATTCGATTACAGGAACTCTAAAAATAGCACCACTGATAAAACACCCGCGGAGATAGTATTCGGGCGTGCGTTGCGCTCGCGGCTGGATCTGTTGAACCCGGCGGCGCCGCCGTCACCTTCGTCCACAGACCTAACTCAGACCGTCGCTTGCAATCAGTCCTTACAGGCTAAATACTACCGTGGAAGACAAAGACCAGAATTCAAAGAAAACGAGAAAGTTTGGATAACGAAAAATACAAATAATAAAAAATACCAATGGATACAAGGAATAATAAGAAAGAAAAAAGGCAAAATAATGTATGTGGTATACGTGCCACATTTGAGATGCGAAGTCACAAGGCATATTGACCAAATAAGGTCAAGACAAACATCATCATCAAACGACAACCAGGACTGGGACCCAGACGTGATACCCGACTTAACGACGCATATCGGCAATCATCCTCAGCCCGTCACGCAGCCAGAAGAGGGAGGAGGAACGGCAGCGGATCCCGAACAGGGAACTTCGGCGACACCGCCGACGACGCTAACACACAGGCGCAGGCGGCAGGAAATTAGTCCGGCCTTCTCGACACCAACGGCGACTCAATACGCCAGTGATGACGATGAGGACGATGATGAACAACCGGACCGAACATAGATTAAGTGTAGATTTTTAAGATAATTAGAATAAGATTATTGCCTAGCTTAAGGGGAAGGGATGTTATATATGTGTGCGAGCGCTAGGTAGGTGAGCGGGCTGCGCCCCTCTCCTCCCCACGCCGGGGAAACATTTTATGAGAATAAACCAGTGTGCAACAGGCTAGCGACTTTGATTGGCGAGTGTCGTCCTTCCGCATAATTAAGTACTTAACAGTAACCTTAAACAAAATTTAAATAAGGCGCTATATACAACTTTATGATATCGTAAATAAGCCGTTTAATACATAATAAATAATGAATGACAAACGGTAGGAGAAATCGTTGCTCAACAAACTACCTGTGATTTAATATAGGCTTCAATTGAAATATACATAGAACCAGCATTATCACTTTTAATAGCTAGTCAATTCAAAGAATTGAATTATTTATTATGTCCCTAAGGTATGCACACACTCAGTATCGTAAGCACTGCAGTTTTGGTTCAACATTTTAGTCATATGCAGCAGTTGACTCTGGACTGGAGTACAGCGGATTTCGATCAAATTCGTTTTTTTGTTGATCAAAGACAACGGCTGTTGTTTTGGGGTTCCCTGCTTGCTTTTTCTAAGCTTTATCGCTTTACTAGAGCGTTCATCATCTGCCTAGCCTTTTCCCAACTACGTTAGGGTTGCTTCACTAGAGTCAAAGTCCATATTTAAAAATCTTTACTATGTACTGCATTATCTTACGAGTATGCAGTTTCATCAGCCTGAGTTTTGCCATTCTCAAAATCTAATATAATTTTACAGTATTTATTATGTAGAATAAGTAACATGCTGCGTTTTTATGACCACAATCATTTGCAAAGACGTGTAACAAAGGCACTACCGCAATGTTTATACAAAGAATAATAACATTAAATAACATATACACGATGAATCCTGAGCACGCGACGCTAAATTGTCTGCGTTGAATCTGTGCTCACCTTTAGGACTTGTTCGGTTCTGTTTGACATGGAATTACTGCAACTGGTTTAGATATAATCTGCCTGAGAAGTCGCGAACTCGCGAGTCTTTGAGTCAATCAATTTTATATTCAAAGTTCCGAGGCATGATATTCTTGAGAAAGAGAAATTTTCTTTTGTTTGTTTGGCGAAGGCAAATGTATTTCATCCGATTCATATGCTTTGTCCACTTCGAAGTTTATCTTTATTACTCCATCTTTCCTTGATTTCGTAACATGTTTAGAGTCGTTCTTATTTATTTTTGTTATTTCTAGCTTAGCTAAGATTCTATTTATAAAAATAATCTCACTATTCTAACACCTAACCTGATCAATAATTCACACGTTTTCAAGATACTGGAGATTTTAATTTCTAAACAGCCTGTTTGTCTTGTTATACAGGCTGATATATTTATTTATTCATCATATTTGCTTAAATACGTTATTCGATACAATTTACGACTGCAATAGTATTGTATCAATATAATTGGATTGCCGGCAGTGTTTAGATGCTATTTATGTTTATATACTGATAGGTTTTCGTATCCATGTATTGTTTGAACGTTATACTGTTTAAGTTATATTGGTACGAATTAAATGTACAGTTAGTTTTGTTAGGTTTGCGGCCTTCCTCATTGATGTTTTGTTTGTTATTGTCAGATGTATGTTGTGCTACTTCTATAACTTTCTATTTCACTAGCTGCGTCCAGCAGTTTCACTCGCAAAAGTGTCGATGCCGTTGGAATATCAGGATAAGAAGTCATATGTCCTAATCCAGGTAATGGTCTACCTATGTGCCAAATTGCATCAAAATCCGTTAAGCCGTTTTACCGTGAAAGCATTACAAACATACCTACATACAAAAAATCAAATTCTTTCTATAATATTATATAGATAATTTTCGTGCAGCCGTACTAATGATACATAATTATATAATACAGGTATAGTATAAACGTAAGGCTTTTCTCAACCGGTGGCCTTTACTTCAATTAAAACACTGACTCCACTAACCTATTAACCAACCCTTTAAAGCCAACCCTTTTTAATTAAACTTCCGATTAATGTATTCCTAAAAAAACTGCACGAACACTTTACGATCCATTCATTTCAATTACATTACGGCAGGATACAAAGGCCGCCGTTTATATCAGCCAATTGTTCTTTATTATCCTCAACCAGTTTCGAATTCACCTGTCCTCAGAATTAAAAATGACATGGACTATTCATTATCCTACTGGCCCAACTTCAACGTTTTGCAGTTGTGTTAGTAACTATGTGCCCTATATAGACTATATGCTCTGATCGGGTAAACGTGTGTTAGGTTTCCATTGCCTACAATCAATGTATACTATTGCAAAAGGATTTGGTTGCACTGAATCTTAATCGATTCCTATCTTGTTATTACGTTTGCAATGTTCTAAATGCAGGTTTGTTATACTCTCGAATATCATTTAGATAAGCGTAATCGATTCTGCGGAGTTATGAATAGGGACAGAGAAAACGATGTCTATTCAATAATAATGTTAGTAATCTATGAATTCCATCTTTGTGTACGTGTTGTGCATCATAAGTAATCATAACATTACAATGTAGCCTTAGGATTATACACTGCCACCATTTTATCGCTTCATTGGCGCCTTGTGGCTATATGTGCATTGCTGTTTTTAAGGTCTTGAGTTTATCTTTCGGATCTTTATTGACAACTCTGGAAAGCTGTCTGAGTAAATAACTTGTTTTGATCAAACAATGACGAAATACCAGTTGATTACCAGTTCACTAAGGAAAGAACCACCTCTTCTACACATATATATGTTTATCTAAGAGCATCTTAGAGATTGCAAGATGATGATTGGAAAACGATTCCTAAGAAATCAAGTGCTGATACGCAACTACATGATAGTTATAAAACTGGGTCCAATATAAATTAAGATTGAAAGGAAACAGGACTTACCAAATTCATTACCAGTAAGGTTGAGCCTCGCTCTAGCCAGAGGACTATCTTCATGGTTGCAGAGGTCCCTGAAGCAACACAGCAGTAAGGAGTGCTCAGACGATGGTGGTGGACCTGACGACCCTGGCGAGTTCTGGCATCGGGATAATGCTTCTTCTTCCCTGGAAACAGTAGAAAATTACATGAGGTTTTTGGTAGCATTGGAGAAATGAGTTCAGTCGAATTTAGTTAAAATAGAAGTTGTTAATATTTATGGGGAAATGATTTAAGATAAATATAGCAATAATTGACAGCCTATTGTTCCAACCACTGCTAAGTAATCTGAGTAACGACTTCCCCTCTTCCTTATAGCCCATAATAATCATAATTGCAAATGGACATAAATTCTAGATAGTTTTATGGAAGAACTAACAACTGTTCCAGTAGATACGTTTTAAAACTGTCAATAAATCAGCTGATATGAACATTGAACATCCTTCCATAGATCAAACCAGTTCCTTGCTCCCGTCTTTCACCCGTCCCCACAAAAAGAGGTTGTCTCAACAAACGAGTTATGAACAAAGAAAATAATAAAGCTTATCGTTATTGAATTCAAAACTTGAACATTAAATGGTGAATTTTTTGCTGAATGCGAATTCATTTCGACTTCACTTGATTCAATGGTATTGAGGCAAAAAGTTCTGTGGTTAGCATTGGCCTGTACTTGCTACTTTATTGCGCTGATAAGGAAAAAAGCTGCAATATGTGTCCTTATGTAGCGGTATCTACAACGCCACATGCAAACAACGCGTCATACTGACGTCACGCAAATCCTGCATCGCGCAAGCAGAGTTTACCGCGCAACTAGCATAGATACAAACGGCCCGACACGAATCAATGGGCAGTTGCCCGCCAGACACAACACCCGTCTGGTCGGAGGATCCTCCCTTTTCTATAGAGTATGAGTGAACTTTACACCCTGTTCCTCATACCTCTATACTGGTGACCCCGAACATGAACGTCAGCGCAACCTTCATGCAAATACTTCAGCGTGACGTCATCATCATCACTCCCGCAAGCGTTAGCGGCGAGTCACCCAGCCAGCCAGCTCCCACGGCTTCAACGGGTATCCTGACCACCAGCATGCAGCGACCGCGCATACCTGGTCATCACCCTCAGCCTCATCAGCAACCTTGGCACAGCACACTGCACTTTCGGCCGGTCAACAAGAAGAGCTCAATTCCTCTCCTGGTCGACGCAGCAGTCAGCCTCAACCCGGCGCTGTACCACATCCGACGCACTGGAGCATAACGCAGCGCCACCCCGACTCACTGGGGACATCTACGCAGACAGTTCCGACTCACCGTGAACTATGCGTCAACCGGTTCCGACTCACTGGAACCTCAGCTGGCCTGGCAAGCATCGCAAGATACAAGACTCAGCCCACTATCGACCTCCGGTCTCCGGGGGGGAGTGATGTAGCGGTATCTACAACGCCACATGCAAACAACGCGTCATACTGACGTCACGCAAATCCTGCATCGCGCAAGCAGAGTTTACCGCGCAACTAGCATAGATACAAACGGCCCGACACGAATCAATGGGCAGTTGCCCGCCAGACACAACACCCGTCTGGTCGGAGGATCCTCCCTTTACTATGGAGGTTGAGCGAACTTTACACCCTGTTCCTCATACCTCTATACTTATGTTGGACCGAGTAATTGATTGACATTCTAGTTCTCATTGAATTAAGGTTTTAATTGAATGAAGACCACATATACCGAGAGCTTAGGATTTGTATAGAAGAATTTGCTCTTAAAATGCTGTGATGTGTGCTGTGGTGTGATGATAGTTGTTTATGGGGAATGGTTTCAACAGGAGAAGTGAAGATGAAGTAACTATAAAAACTTAAATATCATTAGAATTATCTTTGGGCAACATAACATAGGTTGAAATCAAAATGACATGATACCACGACGATTTTCGAAGTCGTGTCGAATAAAAGCGCAGGCAATTTTGAATCACGTGACAAAATGTCCTCGCATTCTCTCTGTGTGATCCACATCAAGACACAGTAAGTCATGACATTACGCACCTCCCAGATTGTTGACTTGCGCAACAGTTTAAAGTGCCAAGTGGGTATGCCAACTGATCGATACGATCATTTTGTTTTGTTACACTTTGATTTAGAGCTTCGACGACTTGATGGTACCAATTACTTAGGGCACTTAGGCTTTTGTTTTATTATATCAAGTATCAGTTGGTTAGGCTGAAATAAAAACGACAGAGGAACTGACGGGATGTCATGTACAGACGCCAGCACATCAAGCTACTACAATCTGTCAAATTTCTTTATTAGATTTTCAACTTTATCGCTAAAGCACGCTAAAGGTTCAAGGTTGACTGGGAAAATTTGACAGTTTCGGGTAGCTTGATGTGCTGGCGTACGTACTGACTTTGGGTGTATTCATCATCATCATCCACAGCCCGACTTCACCCACTGCTGGACATACTCAATACTCAATGTTTTTATTGCTTTACTTTTTTATTTGTATTTTTTTTTTGCTTTTTTTTTTGACATAAGTCTCTCTTTTCATGTGCCAATGCCCCCGGTTCTTGTGCCAGTTTCATCCAAGTTTTGCCCGCAATGGCAACAATGTCGACAACAATGGGTATCATACCTAGTTGTTAGAAATTATATTTTAGTGTTAGACACTAAATAGGTATAGGTACCATATTATTTTATGAGGTAGTTAACCTACAAATCACAAATGACATCAGGCTCCTTCAAACAGGCGCGACACGACACGCGACACAAAGGTAGGTACCGCAAGTCGCGCAACGAGCGGTGCCTTTGTGTCGCGAGCGATTATATCTCGTGTCGCGCCTGTTTGAAGGAGCCTTTCGTCGTCAAATACACAAGAAAATAAATGAATACTTTAACATGAGATTAATGGAGCTTTTCATTAACAAAGCACTACTTAGTACCTAATTATACTAAAAAATGCAGAAAAAATATTATGTCGATAATCGTGATGGATATGAAACGATTAGATTAATTGCTATTTTAAATAATTTCTGTTAATGATTCAACTGCTAATGACTTAGAAATGTTGATTCGTTAAAGATGTTAGAGGAACTTTTATGGAAACGAATATTAACTGTCAGCACGTGTTTTTTGGATGCCAAAGGTTAATTAATAATGAACAAGGAAGTTGAGAGTTCGGGGATGGCAGTAGATAAAAGGATGTACATACTTATTTTAAGAATTAAAAATGATATTGACATAACATTTGGCCCACGTTCGCACGGACGGTAAAATATCGCGGCGGATTTTATTGCGCACTGGATTTTGAACTCTCGATGTTGCGACGAGCGTTGAGAATCCAAAAGAGCGCATCCCAGCGCGTTTAAAAAACCGGCGCTAAGCAGTATGTAAAAAAAACTTTTTTACAAAAAAAACAATACAAAGTGAAAAATAACTTTAATTTCGAAAGTCTGTGTCAAAAAACAAAAATACAACCAACGACACCGCCTGTTTTTTTTTTTTGAAGTCGGTTGTTTTTTTTGTAAAAAAGTTTTGACTTTCACAGTTTTCTTTTTCACTTTTTAGTTGTACCTACCTACCCCAAACAGATTCATATAACACTACTTGCTATGTGAATATCAGTGACAGGAAGCTATTGAACACATCTGCCTACCCCTTTAAAGGGTACAGGCGTGATGTTATGTTGTGTGATTGCGTAAACAATGCATACAAATGCTATAGCAGCAATCGCGGTTGATTAGCTGGCATTTATTGCAGAGTTCCGTTGTCTGTCTCCGAAACTCAAATCCGAAACGAAATTTAAATGGGACCATTTCGGAATAAACCGCTATCAACAAAAAAAAAAATTGCAAGTCGGAGTTATGCCCGAATATACATAAAAAAATATACATCCGAATTAAGAACCTCCTCCTTTTTAGAAGACGGTTAAAAAAAACGCGGCCGTGCGGACGTGGGACTTAGGTGCCTTACGCAATGATCAAAAACAATATTAAAATGTACCTAAATATTCATGTGTACGGTTGACCACTGTCCAAAGCGCCTTATCATCATTTACCATCACATACTCACGTAATATGCAGAACGCACACAAATTTCCATTTTGGTTAACATTTTTCAAAGGCTTTTTATACTAAAGACATGAAGATTTATGTACTTTAGCATCTCGGCGTGGACAGCGCGGCCAGATAATAACGTCGCGTCGTCGATGGAATACAAATCATTAGTTTACTGGTGAACCTTACTTGACTTCGAGCTTTTGTTTTTTAACGCACGCACACATACAAACAATACTTTACACAGGGTTCGGAAGGAAGTAAGGGGGACTAGCTTTCGATGACCACTTACTGTTCATGTAAACGAAGCGATGGTGGCGTGGTTGCGGTAGCTTATGTCTAGTAAAAACTTTATCACAGAATTCAACCTGTGTCGCAAACAAATCACGGCCTATGTTCTCACGAGTCACCAAAATTTACATAAAATTAAAATTTACCAGTACTTAAAGTACATTTCTTTTGAATATTGATGAGGCATTTGATGTATTAGGGTGAGCATTTAACATACAAAACGGCTTCTTGTTTGAATAAATCTCGCGTGTTTGAACTCTGGCCTTTTTCAATTTACAAGCTCTTGGAATTTTCTAATCTTGTATGATTTTACTTTATGTTTATTATCGTGTGTGAGTTTATAGGGCAAGGGTATTGAGTACTTTGATAAAGGCGGGAAAATCGTTGAGAATTGACGCTTGAGCGGAAGTTTTGTGTTCTTGTAATAGTTGCGTTTACATCGAATTGATAAGTGGGAACAGTTTATATTGAAATAATAGGCGATACAAGTGTTGAATTGAAACGATAACACTGAAATTGCTGTTAGCATTTCAATGAAGCAAATCACTATACATACTGAAGCATTTAAACAGAAACATATCTAGACATCATCATCATAATTTCAGCCGAAAGACGGTACACTGCTGGACATAGGCCTCTACCAAGCATTGTTGTGCTTGTCATTTTTGGGGGGGTGTACGTGTGCCCATAATAGCCACGCATGCCAGGCGGGTTGGCGATCGCAGCATGGTTAAAATGAATTAAGGAAGCCAATCAGAAACATACGTTTTTAATAAACATTCCCAATGTCGAACAAGCCCTTAAGAAAACAAGTTTAGAAGTAACACGCAGTCGCTAACAGCCTTCAATAAAAAATTAACATTAACAGCCTCATCTTAATGAACATCTTTACAACTCAGCATAACTGTCACTTCGTCACTATCAAATTTCGCTCAATCTTCTCTCCGATGACTATAATCTTCGTTTCTCATGGGAACGAGGTAGAATTTTATTTGAAGAATTTCGTCAATTTTAATAATTTAAAAGATTGAGCCAGAGATCTTTGTTTTGCCGATTGGAAACCTATTTGCGGAAACGATTAGTTGCTCGTAGATCCAATTAAAATATTGTAAAACTGGTAGAGTTCTTAAAGTTTTTGTTGATTAAACTGTTATGTAAGGCTGCCAGGTGCGTGATGATTTTTTATCGGAGCTTCTTTAGGTACTGTTATTAATAGCATAACTTGATGACGTAATGATGGTTATAACACTGTGTTGCAATGTTTTGCTGCACCCATTGTAATATAAACCGCGGAATGCTGTTTTTGACGCTTTACGCATATCAGGAAAGGTTACTATTAAAATAACTGTTTTAGTTAAAATATGGTGTCTTATATTATTACTGGATCGGGAGAGATCACTTATAGATTCGAGACCAAAACATTGGGTTATCTTCCATCATTGTTCAAGCAAGGTGTGAGGTGTGGGTTCGTGTTAGATTTTGATCTATATAACCAAATTAAAAGTGTCCCTAAGTAATCGGCTTAGAAATAGGCCATTCACAGCCTCCAGGAAAAATAAATTAATGACCAATGGCTATTAGGAAAACAAACTACAAGCGACAATTAACACACGATTAAAAATTCAAAGCCACGGCTTCTGGTTCAACTATGCATATGTATTATACGGAAAACCCGTACATTGTTTCCCGTCAAGCAATCACTAAGCATTGCTGCCACGTTCCTAAGTACACAGGGGTTTAGGATGCCACAAGGATTTAGGATGCCTGTTTGGTTCCATATGCAAATCTTATGTCTAGGTCAATCAGAAAATCGGACGTTGCTGTACCTAGGTATATTTTTATGTTAAAAATATTTTTGGTCTGTCTGAACCAGCCGTAATGGAAATCGATTGTCATGAGCATGTGACGCGGAGAAATGAGAGACATGTCGTGAGGAAAGATTGGAAGATGAATGTGGCTGTAATAAATAATGAGGGAGGCACAAAGAAATGACGAATAGAGAAAGATTATATGGCTACAAACGGTTACCCCCTTTGTAGCCATATCATCTTTCCTGTATTCGTCCTATACTGAGATGATTGCTACAGGAAAGAAGAAACCAAATAAGTTGGGAGAAGAGCTGTGGACAAAGGCACACGTTGGTAACAGCTTAGAATTTGTCAAAATCTTAAATGTTTCACCGTTCACTACCAAGCGATTAATCTTTATTCGCTTAGCTGATGTGATGTGTTTATGGTGATTTTAATCTAATCCCCCCTCAAAACAACACGTGATGATTTTCACACGTGATGGGTCTTAAAGGGATATTCTGTAACTACCATGCGTAAAATGGACTAAAACTACATTTTAAAGAAATAAAACTGCATGCTTCGCTTGCTAAACATTCAGTTCTTAGGATAATATACCAAGGCCCATGAATTTTAAATCTAGCAACCCAAACTCTTTCAAATTTCTTATAACTAAAATTCTAAGCATTTCATTATACCTACCAAGGCACTCAACTTTATTTTGTCTTTCACGCCTCCCTAGCACCTTCTATGTACCTTCTCATAAAATAATTCTACGCGATAAAAATACGATAAAACAGCATCATTAGTTTACGGCTACTCGTTTGCGGGATCATAAACTAACGTTTTAATTCAAAGAATAAATTAAACACTTTCTTCACAACGCGAATATCATCTACATACATTACACGCTCTTCTAACGACGTTGATAACAAAAAACTAATAGAAGTGTAAAATGTGTAAATGATTAACACAATTCATCTTAGTTAATAGAGGATAGTAATGATGTAAACTAATTAGCAGTCAGCAGAATTCAGATAGCAACTGAAACATAACATGTAGATAAGGCACCGGGCAAATATAATGAGTGAAACTATAAATAAATACAATCAGTTGAAAGCCAATTAAGATTTAATCTCACAGTGCATCGTGGACTTTTTTTTGGATCGCATTTTCTTTTTAATTAATGCAATATTAGTTGAAGATGTACAAAAAAAGTTGTTGATGATTTTAAGGCTGCCTAATTAAGATTACAGCTACAATGCCGGCAAAAGAAAATATGGTGAGAACAAATTTAAAGAACTAAAGACTAGCTTTGTTAAGGTAAATAATTGGTTTCTTATACCAATGAAGGCATATTAAAGAAGGTTAAAGTTTGAACAAATAATTCTGAATCAACTCAAATCATCCACTGTTCTCGAAGAAACCTTATCTGTACCAGTTATTGTAAAGTCACATTGACATCGATGCGTCTAACAATCGAGAGTATAAACAATAAATAAACAAACAAGTATAAATTACGTATTTAGAAGCAGATAACAATATAATCTGTTGTAATACTGCAAGTAGCTGAAACAAAGAACAAGTTGAGATGACATACAAAGAACCTGGATTGTTGACATGCAACTGACCCATCTAGATAAATTCCACACCGATATCAATGATTGCAGTTGATGACGATAAAAAAAGTTGATTCTAAGAACAAAGCCTAGAGGAGACATTCTATACATACGTCAAATCTTTCCAATCAAATTTGAACTTTATTGGTCAGTGATAGGCTGTGATTTTGTAAGGAAGTACAGCATAGTCCGGGTCGGCGTCCGCGCAGCACTATCTAGCCTGACCCGCGCCTCAACCCCAGTAGAGTCACCCTTATCTTAACAAACGAGGACATCAAACCGACATCACTCAACCGTACTTTATATACACAATAAACAAGTCAAACGAGAATTAATTACCGATAAAATAAGCGAATATCAATTTGAATTCTATGGAAATCTTAACGAAGCGGACACGGCGATCGTTAGCGAAGATAATGGCAGAGATTGCCAAAAAGGAGCAAAAATTATTTAAAGTAAATAAAAGTGGGCATGCGGCAGACAGAAACCGGTTCGGTGAACGCAGCCCGGGCCGATCCGAATAAGATAATCAACTGAGCGGGTAATTTCAGTGTATAAAAACATAGTGGAGTCCGGCATGCCTTCGCCGGTATAATTAATAAACCGAGGTGAACATACCGTGCGCCATATAAAAAAGATACGACGATTACTTAATGTTCTACTGTTGTTAAATAAACAGACGATTTTATTGATGGAAATGATGTTCATGTTTTCCTTCACTATGAATAGGTTGAAGAAACATAAGAAGGAGACGCTTTGATCTTAGAAGAAAGGGCTAACACAGCTGTCCAATTATGAATAAATACGAATGGTACAATATCATCTATTCATACGAACACTGATTCCGCAAATACTCAAGTCCCAATGTCCTCAATCAAATCTCTGTGTCGTTACGTCACATCTATGATCATGATGAAAGCGGCAGTCATTTCGAAACCAAAGACAAATTGACTGAAGAGACTCGTACGCAACGATAGAGCCCATACACTAGCATGATAAGCAGTATTGATGGATGACAATGCACCTCACGTGATGACTAACAAAAGAATAATTAATTCCTCGATGAAATTCAAAAAGGTACTGCCGCCGTATCTTGGAAAATGTATCGTAATTACTTTCTAAATAGATGAGAAAATGTCAATAGATAAGATTAAGATTATGATAAATTATTGGTGGATGAGAGTGATAATGCAGTGTAGATTTAGTCCAAATAAATGAAGTAGAATTGATCACTGTGTAAAGTGTTTGTCTAGTAATGTAACTATTTTCTATACAAAGGCAGAAATATAAAGAAAGGACTCAGTTGAAACTAAGTAGAAGAGACCACACCTGAAAAGGACATTAGTTAGAAATACCAAACAATTCTCAAGTAGATAAGTACAAGAGATAAAAAGCAAAGTGACAATGATTTAAGTGATACCTGTATGCAAATTACAGTAGCAGGTAAGTTAATACTACCTAGATCTTTGTCAACGACTTAATGTAATTTTACACCGGTTTAGTTATCAAATAAATTTCAGTTAATGCATTGCCCGGGAGCAAGCAAACGATCAATTTGTTAAATCTTGTACCTTTTTGTAAAGGGTTGACATTTAAGCGATGGGCAGCATACTAATTAGAATCGCAATTAGAAATGATAAAATCTCCTGTCCCTCTTTAGGAATGTTGTTGGAACGTTACTTTAGCTTTTTATCGACTACACCTTGTTAAATGTCGAAATCGACGGACGAATCTTGTATTTAATTTACAACATTAGTGAAAATAAATTTTATTTCCAATGCGGCATTATAATTACATATCAATTTGATTCGTGCTTGCTAAATGATTGTGGAATTGAATACTTTTTTATTATATCATAAAAGTTATGACTAAAAATTAGTTTTTGATAAACCTGACCGAAGATGATGACCCTACTGTTTAATAACACGTTTATCTTTATTGACAAGGTTACTCAGTATTGCGTACATAGATTATTTATGGTTCAAAATCTAGAATTTTCCGTAGTACTCTCAAATAAATATAATATCACCCGGTTAATATTCTGCGTATAACATGGAAAACAAATCATTAGTTTGTTTCAGTAGATACCTACATTACACTAATACAAAGTTATGTAGACGATACCGATAGAAGAAAGATAGATAATGAAACAAATGCGATAATAAATTGCAAAATATTGTGAAATTTAGAAAGCAAATATTGATAAACAAAGCAACATATCAGAAGGCAAAACAAAATTAAATGAATCAACAAAAGAAGCAGGTGTTCGTGGCGCCCACAATATACACAGCTGTAAAGATGAATTACTGTAAATTTTGAATCATTTTCTGACTAGAACTGGTATCAATTAGGGGTCGCAAACCGGGATACCGAATTTCGAAAATACCGGAATACCGGGCCAAATTTAGGTCTAATTAATACCGGTATTCATATCACAAAAACCGGGATATTCGGTATTTTCGGTTTTAGTAAAATAAATAAAAACAAATACAAATAGAAAAAGTTACGCGCCATTTAATTCAAATTACATGTTTTATGAGAATTTATTATTTTTATGTTTTATGAGAATTAATTAGAAGTGCATTTTCTTGGTTCGTTTTGTTTATGTTGAGACTGTTGGGAGATGTTTAAGTTTGAATAACATTTTATTTTTAGGACTGATTCCTAGTAGGAATCCTACTTCCTAGTCAAACACTACATTTAATTAAAGTATTTGAACTAGTTAACCAGTAAACTAAGTTATTTTAATAAAGGAATAAACGGGCATTTAGTATTAGTAAATTATTGCTAAGAACTAACTGATTGATTACCAACATATCAAATAATAGGTAAACCTTGTGTCAATGAATATTTTGTTTTATTTAGAAGATAAATTCATTTAGGTTAGGTACCTACTTACTATTCCTCCGCAAACTAACTTTATTATACTGAATTTGCTAACTTTAGCTTAATCCCGGAAATATCGAAAATACCGGATTATCGGTATTGGTCTGGAGCCAATACCGAAAATACCGGTTTTGCTTAAATGATTCGGTATTGCGACCCCTAGTATCAATCCTACAATGGAATAGCTTAAAATACGTTTAATTAATTTGGACGTCAAGCAAATGTAAAACTAAGATCTAATTTGCGATGTATTTGAGGATCATTAATGTGCTATACATATATCGTTTTGATTCTTCTTCTCTCTATCACTTAACCCTGTCTATTGTTTGCCAACTGCCAGTAGATTCCTACGTATCAGTTGTTTTATATCAATAATAATTAAACATAAAATACATACGTATCAGCCAAATGATGCAGGCATCCATGTCTGGCGTGGTGCGTACGTCGTGGCGCGGGCAGTTCACTGTAGCATCCCCCGCTGCGCGCAGACCGGCACATGTACCCCGTACCCACGCACTGCGCCGTGTTGCAGTAACATCTCACTCCTGCGTCACCGTCGTTTGAATCTGGAAAGAAAAAAAGAAAAAAAGTTAGCAAAGAGTTTGGTTGGCTATAAAACAAACGAAAGTTGCCAGTGATGCCATTGTTTTCCTTTTTCAAATACGTATTAAAAGTTGGACGTGAACGCTGTAGAGCAAATAGATTTTTCAGTGCGCATATTGTTTTAAAATAACAATCGCTGAAATAATACTATTTTGCATCATAGAACAATTGAAATGTGATGCATTATAACATTTTCAATTTAATTTCATAGCATAATATCAACAGTCATCATTACGGAAAGGTAAACACGAAAGTAAACAATGGAAAGTGAAAGAAAATATTCACGTGTAGTTTAAAGCAGAATTCTATTCATTAAATTGAAAATATATTAAGTGTAAACCGATAAATTGAAACAGGAAACGGTTATTGCGAATGCAAAAGGAAATGCATTATAGGCAGTGTATCCACGCAAGTATCGACACCGTGGCGCCTTGTGGTGTCGTAAACTTTGATGGCGTTCGATTTGCCGTGCCTACGTCCTTTCCAATAAATTCCAAGATTTTACCGTCATGGACGCATTCATCCGAAATTTCTTACTTTACAGGAACCTAAACATTAGAATCACAAAGGAATTCTTAAACAACATTTTTGTTTCCGACTACTGTATTCCTGAAAGCGTCGCGGTGATTCATACAAATGTTTTCGACTAGAAAAAACTTCCCTTTCATCTTAAATGGCAACCCATCGACGACAAGCCGATGAACTGGTAAAAATAACATTGGTACAGCTGGTTCGTGGCGCGTATCGTGTATGAATAATGCGCATGTCATACTCCACGGGCCCCTACATAAATATCCTTACAAACGGCCAGCCTCCGATCGCATTCAATGTAAATGCTTCGGCTCCAGACGATGAAACAAAACAAAATTAATTTCAGAGGGACGCCGCTTTATTTGCTCTCGACAACGGAGGGAAACTTAAGGAAGACCCCCCTTGATGTCCGGCATCTTTAGGATATCTTTTTCGTTCACAGAATCGTGTATTTTTTAACCCTAATATTTGAATGATTAGTGAGTTGTCCAATGCCCAGGCGCATCGACGGGACATCGATTAAGAATCTCGATAAAAACGATGCTAACCGACAACGTCCAGCTAATCACGTTTTAAAGGGGTCATTAAAAATTTATTGAAATAAACGAACAGACTTATTATTCCCTAAACGTCGCCGTCCAATGATTCGAAAAAGTTCAGTAAAGAGGTAATGAGTCGGTCGTCTCCGAATTCACAAAGAAATTGCAGAATTCCGTCCGTGCTCAAACCGGCAGATGAAGTCGCGAGCGAATGCGAAACCGCAATAAATAAAACAATTAAAGAATAAAATACCAACGTAAAAAAGCAAAAGGGTTTGCCCGCCGTTAATAGCTAAACCTTTGGAGCAGCAGCAAGGGAAATTGGAAACTTTTAATAGCGAACTTTAATAGCTTTTGCACGCAGAATTGCATCCATTAATTGCACTTTACAGCGCGCAATGCATTTATTATGAAATCGAGATTCAATTACGGTCGTTAATTTAATGATGTTTGTCTTATAGTTTCACGATACAGGCCATTTTATAGTTCAATTGTAGGATGGTATTTCATTCTTGATGAACCTTTATGCATTTGTACTTAAAACAACTCATCGCCTCTCATTAGCAGCCATCAATGCATCGAACATTATGTTAGTCGGATGCCATTAGACCGGCTTTACAATCAATTTCGAGTCAAAAACGAAGGCACAAATAGAACACCGAAGGATAAGGTAAATAAAAAACAAATAAAAAACAAATAAACAAAAGAGAAAAGGGTCCCGGCATGTTATTTGGTATTGATAAATGGCCCTCCGGAGATGAGGGAGAAAAGGACGGAGCGGGACCAGAACGAGATAGCTTTACTAATGATCATGAAGGCAGGATGCATTCAAAGATAAAAGAAAGTGCTTCTTATCTTTTCCCAAGTGTGGTTTCTTTTCTTTATTAATGTTTAAATGCAGCTTTATAGGAATTGTTAAGTGCATAGGCGCCAATTCTTCACGGTGCATTGAGTCAGAAAGCGGTGCTTCAACCTTGCAAGATTTTGTTTGGACATCCGAGCATTTACGAAGGGTCTGGCGCAAACGCGCAATTAGTCACCCTCTGTCACGTGGCACCGTGGCGTGGCGTGGCCCTGTAAACGAGGTGTTAATTTCCTAGTTTCCTCTTCGTTTGCCGCACTAATTGAGAACCGTAAAAGGGATTTTTGGGATGCTTGAAATAAGTGGAATGCACTCAACGAAGAAGCTTTTTATGAAAGCCGATCAAACAAACAGGAAAAGGTTTCGGAATCGGCTCTTTCGAATCGAATGTATTTCTTCTGAATGAATTTGCGATAAACACTTATTGAAAAGAGCAAATATTTAACATTGGAGCGATCGCATCGCGACACGGGAGCCGGTTTGGGTAAATCGCGATTGAAATGTTCTCGTCGCGAGCCGCTGCGGTGGAACAGATCTTTATAATAAGATAACTTTAACGCCGCTTCGTTTGCCACGTACGTCCCTTCAATTTCATTACAGATGGTCGCAATGTCTATTCGGAATATCAAGTTCCAAGCCCATTTCTTCAGTACATTTCGCTCATTTCAGATCAGAGATTCAATTTAGATCTACCGCTTAGATAGTGCTAAACTTAACTCTCAACAGAAATAGTCCGCTATTTCAGTCGGTTTATCTGCAAAGGTCCGAAGGAAGTGGTTTTACAGTTTCATCGATGTTATGTTTACTGGAATTAAATTATGGATGCCGATAACTTAAACAGCACCAGAATTCGATGGGAATCAAAACTATTCAAGTGTTTATTAGCTCTTCGTTGATAGATTGTAATTATTAGTAAGCATTAGACGTTTATGACTGAGATGCTCTGGGGAGACGTAATTAAAACATAGTTTCTGTTAAAAACACCGGAATGGGCATCTGATGGTAATATCGCTTAACTAATGTTGCGACAACGGCTTTCTCCTGGCGTTCACACGCTGTCTAACTCCATTTTATCTAGTACTTTATTACGTTAATAATGATTGTGGCGCGAGCCGCAGCCGGTTTCTCTGCTATGCAGATTGGAGCTAACATAACAGGCTTTATGCTGATTGGATGACGCGGAAAAAGCAAGGCTGCCTTGCGGCCTTGTTGTCACATTCCGATGTCCGTTATTTGAAACTATTTATTGGCTGTCAATTTGGACCGTTTGATTTGTGACTACTGACGTGACGGCACGGGCCGCGGCCATCGCAACAACTATTCTCTATTCAGCAACTATTAATATGGCGAGACGCCGTCAGCGTCTTAAGTATAGGTGGTGCAGTGGCTTGGAATGCTAAACAGGCGCTCGAGGCACTGTAATAACTATGGACATATGTAGTTAATTTATATTAGAAGAAGATTCCGGTTTAATATTTTGCATCAGCGGTCGCGATTGAATCTCGACTCATCCTTTAATTGCAGTCGCTGAATTATCTTCCGTGATGGATGTCCTCGTCGGTGCGTAATTATCCAATGCGGCGCCAGTAATCTGGCCGGGCTGCGGGCAATTTCCATCGGAATGCGAGTCGAGGGAAGCCTGACTGTGGGTCGAGTAGCGTTTCTGCAGCTATCTCGTCCGGAGATCGAACCTCTAAAGCCGCTTAATGCTGCTGCACCTTGACAAATCGCACCGATAATCTCGCGTTCCAAATCGAGAGATTCACGAGCTTTCCGCGGAGCGCGCTCTTCTGAAGGCGGTTTAGACAGCGTTTTATCAAAGATAGCGGTACCTTATACACCACGTCGAGTAGTGTCGACGAACTACCGATAAATAAAGCAAACTTTATTATAGAGAGCGGTCCGCGGCGCCAAAGACCTATCTGTTGCAGCTCGAGCGAGATCACTTCCTCGGAAAATTGCTCATTGGCACGTTAGCCGACGCACCGGCTCATTCTCGTGTTTACTACTAAATACAATTCACCTGACAGCCATTTATTATAGTTTTAGTTCCTTGTTGAGTTTACATGGTGATGTAATTCGATAGAGTCATTCGATTAACATTAGTTTAGAATAACTCTTGGGGTCCGCGTTGCTTTCGCATAGATATAATGGAAATGAGCTCGACGATCGGTCTCGGATTTCGGACGGCCGTGTTGCGTTTCTAATCGCTATTACAATGGTGTAGAGATGTCAATCGGTCGATAGTTGTGCTGGATCTAAGTATAGGAACGACGTTTATCAGTCATTCCGTACACGTCCCGCCGCCGCCGAGGTTATCGAGGCGCTTTCACGCCACTCGAATAACATTTGAATAATGAAATGCGTTCGTCGAACTCCTAAAAGTGCAAAACGAAGCTAGCGCCGACACGGGCGTAACGTGCCACCTGTTCGCCGATGAATACGAGTATTCATCGCCTCGTTAAGTCACAATGGGCCACAGAAGGCCGACTACCTGATCTTTTTTCTCTCTTTATCCAATCCTCACGAGCAAGACCTTTATCCGTTTCGAATGGGTTTCGATAGCCGCGGTGCCCCGATTCGATTGTGTAGGCGACGTAAATGTCACAGCGACAATGCTCATCGTTTAGAGCCCTCGACTCGGGACGATTGTCGTCTTAAATCATAACAGCTCTCAATCATCTGGTAGCCTATTACGTGGACGCGTGCCGACTTACCGTAAACATTTCAACTCTTTGTGTGCATTCCCATATGGTAGTGTAAAAGTTTTCATTAGAGATTTACCGTTTCAATTTATTGTGTAAACATCGGTGGATGTTTGTCGCAGTGTCAACAATTCGGGACAGGTGTTTAGCGACATAGGTGGTAAAGTGACAAGTGAAGATTTTACATGTTGCAACAGAGGTGTTGTGTTTTAAAACTGACGTGTGAAAATGTTACCACCTTCGCTGTAGGGAGCAATCGGTTCGTTGACTTGCTACATATAATGCAAGACGAGATTGAAACGTAACACAAAAAGCTTAATCAATATTTCAACAGCGGCCGCATTCCGCACTTATCCGAGCAGCGCTTGGCTTTCGATTTAATTAGATCGTGAAAAAAGCTATACGAGATGTTATCTCGCGTTGTAACAAGACATTTCTTGTTTTGAGCTCGCGTGTATGGGAAATTATTGCAGCCACTAATGTTGTGCACACGACGTTATAAATTATGCACATTAAATATGTAGTATTTATGCATATCGGCGGCGCTTTCAGTCACATTTCCTTACTTCACGCCACTTCGTAAGCTGCTGTTACCTTAACATTTACAAACATCAAAGGGCTATTTGTGTTCGCAGAACTTATGAGGTAATCAT
The DNA here is from genome assembly GCA_927399505.1 of Luperina testacea. NCBI lineage: Eukaryota > Metazoa > Arthropoda > Insecta > Lepidoptera > Noctuidae > Luperina > Luperina testacea. The sequence goes on along the minus strand of OV656770.1, from coordinate 15,851,991 downwards.
AGACATTCGTAACTCAAGAGCCGAGAATTTCGCAAAATTACCACACACATCATAAAATCAAAGTTTCCAGCTGCGTGTGTGTTTAGGCTAATCTCAGACATTACTTGATGGATTTTAGTTTGGCTTTCAGCACCACGAAGAGCGTGACTAACTACAAAATTATTATTATGCACGAATTGCAAGATGGAGAAAGTAATTCAAAAATCCATTCGAAAAGCATGGACCTGCTTTCAGGTACCATTTATCAGATGTTGGAAAAAATAGAACTCGTAGAAGAACAGTGGGGTTCCGAATTCACTTACAATCTGAATGGAGTTCGCAGGGAGAGATCATTGGTGTCGTTTTATTGATTTGGCTTTTGTGACTAGATATTAGGGTTTCTAGGTTTCTAGGACATTTTTAGAGGCTTCCTGTAAATCACTTAGCCATTCCAGATTCATAATGGTGGACGGTTTGATAATGTTTTCTCAATTAGAAAAGGCAGCTGGGATATATGGGGAAGACAGAGGACAGGCTACGTTAAGCCGATTTGATGGACGGCACATAGAGGAAGCACTAGGTCTAGCAAAACACATGAGTTCTGTAACGGGTTATTATATCATATCTGAAATGGAATGCGCTTGGAGAATTTCTCCGGATCGCCGATGGCACGGTGAAAGAAGTAGGGGCCGGAATGCGGTCGTGCGCTCTGTGTTGGGACGCGGAATTCACACCGTTACCACTTGTACTCGTTAATCACTTGTGCTAGTTGCGAATGGGTTTGATTCGAGATTAGAATTTGGTGTGTCGGAGATCGGTTCGGTCGAGTATCTCCGGAGTTCAGTTTTTAGTGCATAAGATTGACAACTTTGCTTTCAAATGAAGTCCTGGAAATTCAAAGAAACCAAGAATGTCATCCTTTGTGCATTTTACAACACAAAGTGAATGTAGAATAGATGCGGATGTTCGAAGACTGAATGGTGTATCACAACTTGCGGGAGGTCTTCAGACATGGACTGCTTAGACAAGATTGATTAGGATCGGTGAAAGGTCCGCATTCTATTTCAATTTCAAGTGATTCTTTAACTCTGATAGTCATGACCACCTTTCCAAATACCCGCATAGCAACAAAACAAATGACATTCTAATTTTATTTCTAACTAAAACTCATCAATTTTATTTCGAATAATTTGAACGCCGCTCATATAAAATTCAGTACTTACCTACTATTAGCTGATTTATTACCATACGGGGGCATAGCAACTAGTTCATAGTGATTCATAGTCCTGCTTGTTATTCCACACATGTCAACTTCATGATTTGACGTGCTTTTTGCACCAGCCCGTATATTTATGCTGGCAGCGGCGGCATCTGAATATACAGTGGTATTTATGTGGTGCGGCAAGGATTCTACTCCTTGTATAGTGGATGCAAATTTGTTAGACAGTTGGTTTTGTCCAGGATATACATATTTTTGGAATATTTATGAAGTAACAACAGGCTTTAGGTTTTTCTAATCATTACATCATACAGTTTGATGTACAAAAAGGTTTTGTGCTAAACGACTATGGGGTTTATTTATAAACGATGATTAAAGTTAAGTGATATTTAAACGTCAAGAATGTATGATTAAACAGTCGCAAATCAGTACTTAACTTTAGTTAAGTGGTATATATGTGTTAAGTTTAGATTAATCACGTTACTAAGTTAAAATGGCTCTTATATCGTCCTACGCAGGACGAATGCACCATCGACACCATCACTATTTTTATCGATGTATTGGCAATGTGTCGTGATAAATTAGTTCCCATTTTTGTGACAAACCTATTCTTCAATCAATCAATCAATCAATAGTCTTTATTTGTAAACATAGGTTCCAACAGTGTGCAAGATGTTACAATTGTTATATTATAGTTTCTCTGTGTTTTGCCATTTGGCGTACAAATATACATTTATGGGAGACTTTTTTTCTTCGACTATATTTGGGATTGGCTCTTTCCAATTTCCCTAATAAACTTCATGGGTCTTATCCACTGTGTTCAACTTTGTTTTTTCCCTCAAATATCACGTCTAGAACTCGTAATTAACTAGTTTATAAACCAGTAGTAGTCGTTGTGGTATTTTCATTTGTCTCAGCCGCCTAGCCGCGAGTGCCGCGTCGCAAGACTAGCAACTAAACAGTTACACATGACTTACACGACATATCACGTTACATTCGGCATTAATATTATCTTTAACACAGATTTTTATGAAAATTATACCTTTGGGCGTAGTAAATCGGTTATGATGGAGATCACTGAATGAGGAGCCCACCGGGAGTGCTTGAGCGTCTTCTCAAGTTCAGACTGGATTTTGAAGGCGTAGGGCCGGGTGGAATGACAAGTTGATTAGAAAGACAAGGAGTTTACCTAGTAATCGTCACATTGGTATCTAGAATCCCCGTTAGTAAACGACTTATTAAGACTGCAAATCAAATTAAAAGTCATTTATTCAAATTAGGCTGAGAATCAGCACTTTTCGAACGTCTAAATTACACAAGACAGTCCGACAAAACGCCCGCCCTTTACCACTTCCTAGTTAGCTGGGAAGACGTGTCGCAATAAACTCCTGTAAAATGATATACCTAGCCAAACTGGCCACTACGCATATTATCTGGTACAAATTTTTGGAATGTGCCAACCACATCGGAAACTTTCTAATCTACGTAATCTAATGCCGCAATCTCATTGCAAGTCAAACACTGCACTCAACTGAATTGAATACACCATTCTGCTACGACTACATTTATCACAGAACATTTTTCTAAATTCTAAGGCATAGGTTCTGGTCAGCAGGATTGTCCGAAAGGGTTACCGCTGGCCCGGAATATAAAGGGCTAAGGAAGGAACATGGTTGGGTTTTAATCAGTAAGAGTCTGACACTCCCGCTCCACCCAGAGCGGGAGAGGGTCATTTGATGATGGTTTCCCATCCTAAGAAAAAAAAGGCATAGGTTTTCAACCTTATTTTGCCCACCAAAAAAAAGTGGGCACTGAGAAAATATTTTTGTCTAGACCGCGACAAATGGTAAAAGTAAAAGAAATTGGGGGTCCTAATTTCTTTACTTACTATCTGACGCGAATCTGAAATCGCAATTGCCACGATTATATTTAAGCGTGTACTATTACTATTATATCTACTTAAGGTAGGATATATAATTTTCTCTGGGTCTTCTACTGCCCCCCTGAAAGTCGCAAACGCCCACGGGGGGGCATTAACGCCCACGTTGAGAACCTATGTTCTAAGGTAACACAATCCTAACAGACTGGACAATTCAATCGCCCTGATCAATGACCGAAAGAGTGTATCGGGAACATTTACAACATATTTAAGTGCTCAATAGAAACACTACATAAATTACTTGAGCTATTTATAAATGGTTTATAAACGCCTAGTGCGTTCAGTTAGCGGTGCGTTCAAAGGAATGCACGGCGATCGAGCAATGAGCTCTTTATGTGTGCAAGTGCATGAGATTATTATTTAAACGCTGATGAACTTTAATGTACGAATATGTAACATGAGAAACGTAATATGAGGGACTCGTGGCTAAATAATAACAGCCGCACGGGTCAATCGTAGATTAAGCTACGCTTGCCGAGGTGGGTCCGTGGATGGGGCCATCGATTTCATATCGAGAACCCTCAGTGACTCGGAAAGCACGTAAAACCGTTGCTCCCGGCTGTCATTTGACGTCGTTACGGGCAGTCAGAATCCCAAAAACCTGACAACCAGTTTTGCACAGGGGTATCGTGGTTACCCCGTAGGTAACTGGGTTGTAGAGGTCAGATAGGCAGTTGCTCTATGTATTCAGCTGCATCGGTTAGACTGGAAGCCAACAGCAAGGTAGTTGAGAAAAGCTTTCATATTGTTTTCTTTCTCTTTTTTTCAAATGGCTTTCATATTGACAGTTCAATAACATTCATTGCGTTATTTACGTTGTTGACTAGACAAATTTTTCGAACATAATATGAAGCAATGGATTAGCAAAATCCTTCAAAATTATTGAGATTGTGGTTGATAGTGTGTTAATCAATTAGGGAGCTGCTTTTTTTCAGGATGGGAAATCATCAAACGACCCCTCCCGCTCTGGGTGGAGCGGAAGGGAGTGTCAGACTCTTACTGAATAAAACCCACCCGTGTTCCTTCCTTAGCCCTTTATTTTCCGGGCTAGCGGTAACCCTTTCGGACCATCCCGCTGACCCGGCAGGCTTCGGCCCTGACGGGCCCCTTCAATTGCTGCTGACATCTCTTTGAGGCGCGCGTGGAACACGTACGCGCTGTCCGGCACGGGCCTGGTTCTGATCGGACGGTGAGCTACCCATTACTCACCGCCCGATTATGGTGCTGCTTGTGATGCCGATTCTGTTTGGTATATTTTCTGCCGATTTTGGCGCAACCTTGTATTTTTCAGATGGCTTTTTTAACACTAAACTTACCTATAGGTACCTACGATTATTTTACAAAACCAGCATTTTTTGTTAAGTAAACATAATTAGTTATGTTAATAGGTACTTGTATCAATTTGCAGCAAGAAATCGTGATCTATCCAAGCAATCGATCATCGCAAATATGGATATCATTAATCGTTCACATTTCAAATTCGATATCGCCATTTTGTTCGATCGAACGGTATTCACGATTCATTTATTAAATCTTCGGAACGATTAATGATGCTTAATACAATGTTTTGTGGAATTCTACTTACATTATTTATAGCGGATTAGAAAATTACAACATTAATCTACCGTTGATATGGACAAAACTGTTGAATTTTGAGCTTTGTTACATCGTAATAAGGTCTGCTATTCAGTTTTGTAAAGTGTACATTTTCCAGGTGAGAGGTCGGTGGCCACATATTGAGCAGTTATATTTTGAAACATGTTATTTATCTTTAAACTGTTTACTTATTAGTTTTGTTAAGAATGTTTCAATCGATAACTAATTCGATTATGATAATACAAGCCTCAGGCCTTACGTATATAAGTAATTTTAATTCCGAGTTTAATGAAACTGACTTTGTCAAAACTTTACGTAAGTTTGAGTTATTAGATGTAACTAACTGGAAAGAAGATAAGTTAGGTAAATTATTGGTTTTCATAATTAAATAGTCAGATCATTAATTACCCTTCCGTAGCTAAAGGCAAGATAACAACAACAACATTTTCTAAGCTTGAGTACGAGGCTTTTGACTACGTTGTGTGTGTGTATTTTATGTCTTTTTTTTTTTTAATAATTTTTAAATTTTTATTTGCAATGTGCGTTTTTGTTTGTGCAGAATAAACAAATTATCTTTCTTTCTTTTTTTTCTTTTTAAGACATTTATAAATAAACTAGCTTCTGCCTGCGACTTAGTTTGCCTGAAATTATTGTTCTCCTTGATCCACCCCATTAATTAGGTACATTGCATCGCATACCCGTGCCATTACTTCCTTTTTGCTTAGAGTTCATTCTTTCTTTTTCCTCGTCTCCTAAGGGTCCTAGCGTGATTTTAAATAGCCTATAAGCCTTCCTCAAGAATTGGGCTATCAAATGAAAAAGACAATTTTTCAAATCCGACTAGTAAAGGCTCGTACACCTGTGTGCGCGCGCCTGTGCGCGACGCGACAGTGCGACGCGATTCTGCGATATATATCCGTAGAACAATTTCTATGGAAACACACAGGAGCGACTTGTCGCGCCGAATGAACATTTAATATGGTGTCGCGGCGATATCGCGGCCGCGACGCTACACGAGGGTAACCTAACCTAACCAGGTACCTACTTGGTTAGGTTCGATCGTCCTCGTGAACAGGGCTGGCCAAGTCCGGCGGTACGCAGTCGAGTCCGGCGTACCACAGGGGTCGGTAGTGGGACCTCTCCTCTGGAACGTTGGCTACGACTGGCTCTTGCGGGGAACTCTCCTCCGAGGCACGAGTGTCATCTGCTACGCCGATGACACTCTCCTCACCGCCCGGGGGGAGAGTTTCAGGGAAGCGGCCAACTTGGCCTCGGCAGGCGGATCCTTGGTCGCAGGGAGGATCCGCCGCCTAGGATTGACGGTGGCGCTGCACAAGACCGAGGCCGTGTTCTTCCACAGGCCTCGGCAGCGCCAACCACCAGACGCCCACATCTTCGTGGAGGGCGTCCGAATCGAGGTGAAGGCCCAGATGAAATATCTGGGCCTTGTACTCGACAGCAGGTGGCGCTTCGGCCCGCATTTTAGCGGGCTGTCGACGCGCCTGCTGAAGACTGCGGGCGCCCTCTCGTGGCTGCTCCCCAACTTGGGGGGGCCCAGCGCGCGATGCCGGCAGCTCTACGCCGGCATCTTGAGGAGTAGGTATGGCCCTTTACGGGGCCCCTATCTGGGAGGACTCCCTCCACAGACGGGAGAACGCCGCCGCATTGCGGGCCCCCCAAAGGGCCATAGCCCAGCGGGTGGCGAGGGCCTACCGCACGGTCGCCTTCTCGGCGGCATGCGCTCTGGCCAGCACCCCGCCTTGGGAACTCGAGGCGTGGGTGCTCGCCAGAGTGTATGAATGGACGGCGGGGCGGAGGGCGAGAGGAGAACGCCCCGCCCCCGAAGAGCGGGAGGCCGTCCGGCGGGAGGCGAAGGACGCCATAGTCGTCCACTGGACGCGGGACCTCGCCGCCGCAGCCTTCGGCCGCCGAACCCTAGACGCGATTGGGCCGGTCCTGCGAGACTGGCTCGAGCGGTCGCACGGGTTCCTCTCCTTCCGTCTGGTGCAGGTGCTGTCCGGGCACGGTTGCTTTGGATCGTACCTGCACCGTATCGGGCGGGAGGAGACGCCGTCGTGTCACGGCTGTGGCGCGGCGGAGGACACGGCGCAGCACACTCTTGAGGTGTGCCCGTCGTGGTCCGAGCCGCGCCGCAGTCTCACCGCGGCGATCGGAACGGACCTTTCGCTCCCCGGCCTGGTCAACGCCATGCTGAGGGACGAGGGGTCCTGGGCGGCAGTCGCCTCCTTCTGCGAACACGTCATGTCCCAGAAGGAGGCGGCGGAGCGCGCGCGGGAGGAAGACCCTCTCGCGGCGCCGCACAGTGTTATTATTGCCCCGAAAAACGGACATCCCCTTTTTATTAACTTATTCGATAGAACAGGTTATTTTTAAAGTAAGAGTAAAATACCCGTGTGGCAATTTTGTCCCAATATGGAGATATAATTTTTTTTTTTCTTTTTTCTATGGTTTCCATAAAAACCATAGAAATCGCAATTTCTTTAGACCCAATGCGTTTTTGTTATGTCTTTGATCGCAATTAATTGATGCTTTATATTAAGTAAATTACTAAGCAAACGCTCAAATTTTATCGTTAACATGTTGTGAGTAACATTGAATTTTATATATTTTCGATTTTATTTTTTTATGGGCTTATTTCATGTTATTTGGATTCAACATCGACACAAGATGTTGCTTTGGCACTAAGAAGCACCGATTCAAAATATCATATCCAAATCTTATGGTGTTTAGAACTTACAGGATTTTGAAATTTAGGCGCTAGGGTTGGCAGAAGTCGTATTTTTTAAGATGTTTTTTTTTATTGAATTTTTATGTTTAGTAATAGGTATTTAAAAACGTAAAATGAGTTTAAAATAAACAAAGGACATAATAACGTGGCCACGGTTATCTGAAAGAAGTTACACTATCATTGAAAAAAAAAAAAAAATTGAGTAAGATGCCATTACCACCTGCCATTCTCCAGTTATTAAAACCGTACGAAATACCAAAGGAAGATGTTTCGGCCCAAGATAGCGACAGCTTAAGTGACGAAGAAGACGTTATGCAAAATCTTATAGAAGGGTGGAATGACGATAGCACTGAAGTTTTACCTACGGAAAATGATAATTAAAGAAGGTACTTAAGCAACTGAACTCTGTAAATATTTAGTATTTTACTTTAAAATTTTCAAGTTTTTCGACCAAGTGTTTCAGGCTGTGCGATAATAGGTAAAAAATGAACTTTGTCCCACCAAAAACATATATATAAAATAAGGGCTGAGTTCGGTACAAAGTACCTACACGATAATAAAATAGAAACCTAAATGAGTACCAAGTTCTAAGGAGGTAAAAGAGAGTTTATTAAGTTCCTTGCTACTGATTATGCAATTTGGCAAGTATTCAAAGTATTTGTTTGTTGAGAGTTTTGCTTTAACGAAGGTAGGTTTAATAGTTTTAGGTGGTCTAAAGTAGCTCGAAATGGTTCGTGTAAGGTGTACTTCACCCTGTTTATCTCTGAACTTGGCTTGACATGCAATAAAGCATGAACAAATTATAGTATAAGTAATTAACTTTTCAATACACTTCCTCGAAAACTGGTCCATAACGCACTACGATTAGGTATAACATGCAATGTATTTCACACGTGTGCGTTTTTTTCCATTTTCCCGCACGTGTGCGGGAATGAAAATTGCCACAGATAACTATACCTATACTTAGTTCAAATTGGTTCAATGCTTAATCTCAGGTGATTCTTTTTTTTTCTAATTTCGGCAAAGCACTACGCGTCTTTCCGGAATAAATATTTTGTGAAAATTCAAATTGTGTTTATAAATCGAATATCATAGATAAACATGATTATTAGAAACTATTAGTTACTTTAGTTGTGTTTAATAAATTAATATTTATTTGTGTACTGAATTCAAAAGCATAAAATTAATCTATTTTTTATATTAGGCTGTTTAACGGCTTCATACCTTTGCCTCTCCTTCAACCTGGCGAATGCAAAGCTCGAAAAAAAAAAGAAAATTAAAATCATAGTTTCTTAATTCATGACAAAAATTTTTTCGTTATTTTATTTTATTTCTTCAAAAGTGTATTGAAAAACGGCGTTTGATACACGTGGACATTTGTTATTGCAGTTCTCGGCTCAAAAACATTCATTATAATTCCGCCTCGAATACAATAACAAACTTTCTCCACTTGTATCAAAATGTACTATTATTTGTATTTTTGTCCGATGTAAAAATAATAAAAAGATTTAAGAATATTATTTGTAAAATTTTGTGGGAGTGGGCGTAAATATGTATGTGTATTATTCTATGATATAAATAAAATTCAACATAAAATTAAAATCTATAAACAAAAATAATGTTTTTTGTGAAGTGATGACCCTAAAATCAAAATTATCAGAATAAAATTTAGAAGTGAATAACTCTTAAACACCGCGAGATTTGGATGCGGTTTTTTTTTTAAGAGATTGGTTGGGGTCTAAACATGATTTACAATAAATATTGAATCCAACTAAGCAAAGATACAACCATGATAAATCAAAATCTAAAAACACAAAAAAACCATATTCCTTTACATCTGTACTAGTTAGTACCCTTTTGTATTTTTTTTCACATATATTTAATATAGTATTATTACACATAATAAAGAAAGGAGTAAAATAATGCGTATTTTTTTTGTAATTAATTAATTTAGAAAAAGTAAAAAAAAAAAACAAAATTTTTTTACTCGTGTTTGGTGTAAAATTGGCACACGGGTATTTTACTCTTACTTTCTAAATAATCTGTTCTATCGGATTAGTTAATAAAAAGGGGATGTCCGTTTTTCGGGGCAATAATAACACTGTGCGCCGCTCCGAAGGCGGAGGAGGGGTCGAAGACGACGTCAGTATGACAGTCACCTCCGACTCCTCCCAGGTGGAAGCCAGCATGCGACGGGTGCGGGGGCAGCCTCGCCTGTATTGCACAGGCTTCCACCAGTGCCGGACGGGAATGGCCATGTGGTCCCGGCCATTCCCGTAGCCCCCCAGCCGGGGGGACATGCGGGGCTCGCCAGTTAGGCGGGCATGCGCCGGGGGGGTTGTGGACGCAAAGGCTGAGCCGGATTCCCATGACCCCTCCATCAAGGCGACGAGGGAACACCGCTGAGTTTTAGTGGGACTGCTACCTTGGCAGGGAGTCCCACATACTCCGTGTCGTCCCCCGACGAGCGGAGATGCGTAACGTCATTTCTCAGCGACAAAAAAAAAAAAAAAAAAGGTCGCGTCGCGGCCGCGATATCGCCGTGTCACCATACTAAATGTTCATTTTGTATGGCGTCGCAGAAATATCGCGGCCGCGGCCGCTATTCGCGTCGTGCTTGTGTGAAAGGTGTTGCAGCGCGATAATATCGGGGAATCGCCACGCGACACGTCGCGCCTGTGTGTACGAGCCTTAAGTAGTTCCAGAGATTAGCGCGTTCAAACAAACAAACTCTTCTTCAAAGCTTTATTATTAGTATATATATATATAATATTGATAGGTAAAATATTAATGAGCCTTCGTATTCAATATTCAAAATCATTTCGCATAAAAAAAACATAAATTTCAAAAAGAAATATTAGCTACTTATCTATTCCAATTTCTAGACTTTCTACTGACGTCACAAGGTCACTAGTCGTCCTCGGTCTGGGCAGGTCAAAAGCCTAGCAGCATTCTGATACATGGCACATGACGTCATCAATAGCAGCACGGCAACAGTAAAAACGCAGCCATTTTATTTAGAAAAACGTTTTTAATAGCATGTTTCGTAGCGTAAACCAGTCTTTTTATTACTACTTTCCTTTGGAATTTAATCTCGATGTAGTTACATTACCATACCAATTGATTAATGCAATTGATTAATTCACTTAATTAGCAGTCAGACTGAGGCTTCTAAGAAAACTTCGAAGATCTTAGTGTAGTCTTAGTTTTGAAAGAAATTCTGTGTAAATTAATTTTCGGAAGTAGCTTTCCTAATTTCGTTGTTTGATTCACGGCGTTATTAATTATTTTTGTCGTCTTTCTTATAGATGGTTTTTAGTGACAAAAGTGTTATCAATGACGAGGGTGTGTTTATCTAATGACCAGTCAGAAATTACCACAAAAGAACCAGAAAAGTACACTATAAATAAGGGCTGATTTTTCCAACGGCAGATATCTTTTACTCGAGGAATAAAATTGACGTTTGACAGATTGTGTATGAAATAATTGTCAAAATTTCAAAATTATTCCTCGAATAAAGTTATAAGATGATTGAAAAAACAACCCTAGGGGTAGATTTTTCCAAAGTAATTCAAATAAAGCAAGGTTATAAGTGAGAATGTTTATAAGATCTCGATGAAGAAAATCTATACTAATATTATAAAGCTGAAGAGTTTGTTTGAACGCGCTAATCTCTGGAACTACCAGTCGGATTTGAAATATTCTTTTTGCATTTGATAGCCCAATTCTTGAGGAAGGCTATAGGCTATTTAACATCACGCTATGACCTTTAGGAGCCGAGCAAAAAGAAAAAAGTCAGAAAGAACGCTAAGCAAAAACGAAGTAATAGCGCGGGCAGGCGATGCGATGCGACGGGGTGGGTCGGAGTAACAAGAAATTTCACGCGGACGAAGTCGCGGGCAGAAGCTAGTGTTTATATAAAGTCATGCAAAGCCCTACACACTATTAATGCAATGTCCATGTTAACATCCCCCAAAAGATTAACAAAAATATTCATACCATAACATCACGCCTGTATTCTCCGAAAGGTTAGGTAGTGTCCCTATAAGTACAGACGTCAGCACATCGAGCTACCCGAAACTGTCAAATTTTCCCAATCAACTTTGAACCTTATGGTTTAGCAATAAAGTTGAAAATCTAAAATTTGACAGATTGTAGTAGCTGGATGTGCTGGCGTCTGTACACCCACTTTTCGCCAGTTATGTTTAAGTCCCACGTAATAGGGGTCCGCCTATTGACATAAACCCGGCACAAATCCAAACCCCGGGTTGCTACTGAGAAATACCAGATGAAAAACCCAATAATTCCCGATCCGGGAATCGAACTCAGAACCTCAGGCAAAAATATTCCTATAAAAAAATTCCACACTATCAAGTGCCCCACACAACCACTGTCAACGAACTCCTCCACAAATCCACAGACAAGCCCTAGTCTACATCTAGACAGCACTACGTCATCGCCTAAACTTAGAAAACTAAAACTACTCAAAAGTAGTTCTCAGCGACGGAGAATTAACACAATCAGCGGTGGCCATAAAAAGAGCGTCTGCGCCGCTAACTAGCTAAAACATACACAAGTATATGTATGTAGTTACAAACGAGGGACTTAACTACTGGCACTCGGCAGAAACAAACAACATCTCGGGATATAACTACTAATATTTAAACAGACGATAGTGCATCGGTTGGTCCGAGGTAAAGGCAGTAGCGGGAGAGGGGATGACGGATTGCAAGGGCGGGCCGCTTTTTAAAGTTTTTTGAAGTGAAAACTTAAAAGAACTTACTTTCTTACTTATATGGTGTACATAATAAAGAGTACCTATTCTATTCTTCTTTAGGCGCGTTGGGCATTTTTTGAGATAGGAAAAAACCATTGATCTTGCGACACTGTTACCGACACCGCGCTACATTCGGATGTGTTCGGCTGTCCTCGGGGTGTACTCGGTTTTAAATCAGATACGTCAGTGAGTGATGGCAAAGTATTCTGTTTGTGTTTTGTTTTCACTTCTGTCGGCACGGAGTGCCACTGTATTTTTTTACCACGCACCAGATTTTAAAATCTCGGCGTTAGAGGAGGAGTTTCATAAACAGAAGTTTGATCAACGGTTTACTTTGGTAACGCTAATAGAACTTTGGCTAAGACAGGCATTATTTATAGTTTTCAACCAAGAAGACAAAAAAAACGAAGCTATGGGTAGCCATAGCTTGATGGCTATAATCCCTATGGCTTAAATTCTGAAACCCTTTAAGAACGAATGCAGTTTCGTTTCTAAAGTTACTTTCATAGTTTTATTAAAATCGCTATATGCGCATGACTTGCCCGCCACCCCAAGTGAAACGTGCAATGTATGTACACGGTAAGAGAGGCGCCGATGACGGCGATGTGTGGTCCCGGTACCGGACACGACGGGGCACCAGTACCGAATATTGTTTTTATTAACTAATAACTTTTATTGCCCAACAGCGAGGAACGCATTTCAAATTAAAAACCTTCGATTATAAAGTACTGAGGAGTTGAAACGTGGTTTTTTTTTTATTTCGAGTCGAGGTTTTATCGGAGCCTGTCATGATTAAAAATGCAAGCTCGAATGAAAATAATTAATCCCTCTCAATCCTAAAATGTATTTTCGTAAGCCGCAATTATTGTGTCAAATACGATACAAAATGTTCTGAATAAAATTATTATTCAAAAAATTTTAATCAAGTCCAGCTAATTAAAATATATACTGACCGCAAAAAATCTCACAATACGTTCCACGCCTTGTTATACACTCCTCCACAAATTGTTTGGACTAAAAAAAAAACAGTCCCCATACATAAGCATCTGTTTGCTCGAAGAAAATTGTAGTGCAATCTTGCGCAATCATTGAAGGAAGCTTTGTGCTCCAACCGCGTTCGGGTTAAATCGGCAATTATCGGACGAAACGATTATTTGCCGAAGGGACGCCGAACACGACCGTTGTCGTGCCGACAGGACCGCCCCAGGCAAGAGCTTTTGAAGATTTGTTTTATTTAACAAATGAATGATTACTTTAATAACGTGTGGTCGGAGTTTGAGTGAGGATGAAAGTAGACTGCAGGATAGATAGACTAAGGATGCAATACAGACAGCAACGTTTAATTCTAGCTTAGCATTTGAAGGAGAGATTTTAGACGATGAATATACAAACAAACATGCATAGCAGTCTGAATATTTACTTAAGAGAAAGACGAACCAAGCCATGTAAATGGAACAACGTTTCGCATCTTCAATTTAATAAATAAACATAAGTTCAACCATTCGCAATGACAAAAAGAAAACTAGTGTCCGACCGACGAAGGTTCAGTTTCGGCCGAAACTAGAAGAGGAGCCGAAATATTGGATACGGTTTCGGCTGAAAATCATGTTTCGGTCGGACACTAGCAAAAACACAAGTCGGACAATTGATATTTAATTTATTAGCGCAATTACAAACTCAATTAAGACCCAATCATAAAAACTAAATGTTGATATGAGAAAACAAATGACACACGTAAGCAAGAGACACCCAGACGAATCGATTACCAATAATGTTGATGAAATATGTGATTATAACAAGCTAACTACAGACATTAGTCCGCGTATAGGCGCCATGTGCGACAGAGAGCCATTTTTAGTCTATTTCAAACTGATTAGTCTTGTAGAGCTTTGAGAAAACGACTAACTGCTAACGACTGAAATTACTGAACGGGCTAACTGGCTACAATTACCGGTTCTGTCGGCAGATCTCGAGTAATTTTACTGCAAAAGCCGTGCTCTAAACAATGACTATCGTGATACTAGTTAGTCCATTTCTTGGAAATTGTTGCGTTCTCTCGTACTGCCGTGGCATAACTAAAATGCCGTTATCCGACATCTGGTCGATTTTTAACTTTTAATGCTATTATAAAGAGAAAAAAAAATCTATGGATCTGTTTCCGAATTTTCAATACCTTGCTATTCAAGCTATTGAAAATTCGGAAACAGATCCATAGATTTTTTTTTCTCTTTATAATATCATTAAAAGTTAAAAATCGACCAGATGTCGGATAACGGCATTTTAGTTATGCCACGGCAGCGTAGTTTTCAATCATTTGTTACAATGTACGTGCAGTCTCTGCTTAAAGTAATGCACTTTTCTTGGAAAGGTGATTGATTTAATGATCTTCGAAAAACGTTTTAGAAATTGAATCGCTTAATTACACAGTTCATGAAGACGGCAAAACAAGACAAGTTAATTGAAAAGCTTCGCATCTTCACAGAATATGATATTTCTTCAACCAGGGCGAAAGTAAATGATAAATGATTTTATTTCTGTAAGTAGGTTTGCACAAACACTTTTACACGTCAATCATAATTTTTTTAAACTAGATGAGGTCGGCGTTTCCTATCTGACTACTCTGAGAAGAAAGGCCGAAACAAACTCAGAGGTCATAGTCTCTTTTAAAGTCCAGACATAATCTTGGTCAAGTTATATGAAGACCATGTAGGTCGATGTCTGAGATGGTCTTTTGAGGAAAGAACCACACAGATTGAGAGGACCTGTCCAGTCAGTGCACGCATTTGTCAGAAATCATGCAGCTCAACTCAAGACTTAAGGAGCTCAACGATTCGACGAACAATACCAAAGAAAGGACATTTGGGTAGGCCACATAAATTACTCAAACTGCCAGACCATAGAAAGAATAATAATAATATAAAATGCCTAAATAAATGACCCACATCGTCTTCACATTCACAATAATTAAAATAATATAATACTTTAAAAAGTAAGCAAATGTCAATTAAAAAAAAAAATCATTAATGTCAATGTGTATATAAAAAAAAAACATCAAAAACACTCAAAATGCAGAAATTGGAAGCAACTCAATCCCAAGCCTTTGTATCCTCAATATAATCTTTAACGGTATAAAAGGCTTTCTGGCACAACTTACGTTTAATGAACGATTTAAATTTATTAAGGCTTAGATCTTGAACGTGGCTTGGTAGTTTATTATAAAAGTGTATACATTGGCATCTGAACGAGCCACCTATTTTCTTGAGCCTTGTTGTAGGTACAACATATTTGTGTTTGTTTCTAGTATTTATATTATGGATATCACTGTATTTTTTGAACAATTTTATGTTTTTATGGGCATATAAAAGATTTTCATAAATATACTGAGAAGGCACAGTCATTACATTAATCTCTTTAAATTTGTCTCTGAGAGAGTGTCTCGGACTTAATTTATAAATTGATCGAACAGCACGCTTCTGCAAAACAAAGATAGTCTGAATATCGGCGGCATTTCCCCACAATAGAATACCGTACGACATTACACTATGAAAATAACTAAAGTACACTAAACGGGCAGTCTCTATATCAGTTAAATTACGAATTTTTCTAACGGCGTATGCTGCGGAACTTAGCTTTTTTGACAGTTTATCTATATGCGGACCCCACTGAAGCTTAGCATCCAAAGTTATGCCCAAGAATACCGTGCTGTCTTCAGGATTCAATTCCTCGCCCTTTATCAACACATTAGTTTTCACCTGCCTAACGTGGGGTAGCGTAAACTTAATAC
This sequence comes from Luperina testacea, assembly GCA_927399505.1. NCBI lineage: Eukaryota > Metazoa > Arthropoda > Insecta > Lepidoptera > Noctuidae > Luperina > Luperina testacea. The sequence continues at coordinate 15,835,948 of OV656770.1, read as the reverse complement.
ATTTGGTTTTTTTCTCGTTTAGAAGCAAATTATTAACATTGAACCAGTGGACTACTTTCGAAATCGCGCTATTTACATCGTCAGTAACCAACTGCTGACGTTTAAGTTTAAACAAAAGTGAAGTGTCATCTGCAAACAACACTATATCATGATTATCCTTTATGAGGTACGGCAAGTCATTGATATAAATAAGAAACAAGAAAGGACCAAGAATTGAGCCCTGTGGGACTCCCATCGTTACTAAAGATCCGGGTGATCTTTCTCCATTAACGTCAACGCTCTGAATCCTTTTACTCAAGTATGAAGTAAGAAGATCCAGAGCAGTATTCCGGATCCCGTAGTGGTGGAGTTTCCTGATTAACGTTTCGTGAAGAACGCAATCGAATGCCTTGGACAAATCACAAAAGATGCCCAAAGCATCGCATTTATCTTCCCATGCATTATAAATATGTCCTAAAAGTTCAACACCGGCATCAGTAGTTGAACGACCCCTTGTAAAACCGAACTGTTTGCTGTGTAATAATTTATATTTATTAAAAAATCTTTGCATTTGGTCTAATATTAATTTCTCAAAAATTTTACTAAAGGTAGGTAGTACAGAAATAGGTCTATAATTTGTGGGGTCTGATGTAGTACCTGATTTAAACAAAGGTATTATTTTACTATTTTTCATAAGATCAGGAAACTCCCCATTGTCAATACAACTATTAAAAATAAGAGCAAGAGTAGGTGCTACAATGTCAATAATAGACTTTGCAACTTCCACAGAATTACCCCACAGATCTGTAGTCTTTTTTACATAATACGAATAGCATAACGTAGTAAGTAATACGAATAACAGTACATAAAGAAATACTCAACCACATAATTTAGGTTTCCGATGCAAGAAGTACAGGTGCAAATTGCAACTACAATTTTATTATAATCCTGACATAATATTGCTAGTAACCTATAGCTTTAATGAAGTCGGCAATATTCTGTACAAAATAGCTTATTTTTATACAGCGCCATTATATAGCAATTTCAATATATTATACGATTTTATCATTACTTGCGTCATTGCAGTACATATAGGCAATTTTTAATAACAAAATGGATATTTTTTGCGGTTACACTATCAACTTTGTTTTGTTTTTATTTATATCAGTGACTCATTTAATGCCCAAGACTGCTAATACATAGGTTCCATAAGTCATTTGGAGGACAATTGTTGTTGAATAAAAAATAATAATTAAAGTTATTTTTAAAACAATGATATTGATAATAGAGTAACTTTAAAGCAATTGAAGAACTGTCCAGTAGTTCCAGTTTCGGCCAAAACTGAATTAGGAGCCGAAATTCAGTTGCGGTTTCGGCATCCGGATAGGAGAAAGGAAAAATGTGTTGCCAAAAAACGGTGATTGGAGACTTAATAAGAACATACAAAATTCCGCTATTTCATAAAAGAATTGCTGAGTTCAACGGACTGCAGTTATTTTGCAGTTTTGTGTGTTATAGCAGGATTTCATTATAAATGCATTTAATGATCGCAATATTTTATGAGAACTGAAGCAAATCTTTATAAATGTGTCTAGATTATATGCGAAAGTAATATTAGAAAATATATAACATTATATTAATATACCGCATTAACGCAGCAGCTAAGAATTAAGTATTACCAGTTTACGTCGGCATTTTCTGAAGCAAGTGTTAGATATAATCATGGATTTTTATTTATACCTACTAATTATATGCGAGCGAAGCAGCTGCGGCATCGAATCAATTACGCATCATTTCACGATAAATTAACTTGGTACCGGTACAGGTGATATTTACCATCGAGACTGGCGCCATGAAGACAGCTGAACGCGTATTACGCACCGGTCCAAGGCCCACATGCGACAAGATTGCGACAGCTCATTTCCAACGGATACGAGTTCCCAGACAATTACCTATAAAAATGCAACCCTACTTATTTTTAGGAAATGACATAAAATCGTTCACAGGCTCGTCTTCTAAACCATTAGGCAACAGACCTATGATTTGACGGACTAACGAAGGAGCCGTAAAATTCCTCCTATAATCACCGTGGACCGCTCCCAATGCGCGGGAGGGGGGTTGATTACAGGGTAACCGCCCACTGCCCGGCCGCGGGAATCCGACCGCGACGTACAACGAAATGTCTTAAAACAATAACACACAGTCAGGACCTTATACCCTTTTATAAATCGTCGAGGACCAGAATAAGGTTGTTAGCGTGTTCATCTGAACAGTGACGTGTAACTTTTGAATTATAGACGGCCACGATTTCGCTTAGCTCTATAATTGTAAGGGCTTCTAATATTCGATGATTGCGTGCCGCATCGTTGCGTGTTCGTTTTATGTATTTCATTATTCTTTGTCTAGCTAGTGTTCGTGGAACTGGACTTTAGGTAGTAATCAGGAATAAATTCGGTATTTTATTTGCCATTTAGTTAATTAGCTATAGATAATCTTATTTTAACCGTTGTATTAGAAACATTCTTGAGTGAAATAAAACGAGAAAATAAATGGAAATTGCTGTTGCAGCGCTTTCTATTATGCATTCTAAAACATCTTTGGTTCCTTTTATAATTTCCTATTTGTGTAAGAATTTCAGCTTTTATTGCCTCGGAAATAAGGTTGATATTACAGGGTGTGAATGTAACTAGACATTATTTATAGGTAAACGGCCAATTCCCCCGGAACGCTTCGCTAATTGACATTAAATGCTAGTCGTTTGTCATTCGTGTTCTTGAGTTGGTATCGTCACGTAACTGAAATTAAACTAAAAGGTAAGTAGTATTTTTTTAACACTGTATTAAATCATTAATTAGAGCGTGGAGAGATTGCTCGTTTCTGGTAACACACCTGTGAGATTAGAGGTTTAGGAGTATCAAGATGAAAATATTAATTGTTATATTTTGTCAATAACAAGGCTAAAAACGCATTCCATTCGAAATTTTAGTTTTTGTAACATTTCTATTCTCCCAAATTTACCTATAATTTTCGACCAATTTGGCATCACCCAACCTTTAGAGGGCCGCGTGTTTGATACCAATTTTTGGTCTCGGTCTCAAATTGGGTTTTAATCGACGGATGTAGGTCGGCTATAATTTCTAGTCGAGAAATGATAATTCGAAGGCATATGGCATTATGGCCTGCACGACTATTATTTTAATGTGAAGGCGGAAAATAGGATCTTATATGTTCATGCGGTTTTATAATGAATGACAGATGCAGGCCTGTTACATTACTCTTTATTACGCGTTAAGCATATGGCTTAATTATACAGGACCACCAAAAACTGTGTGTGAGATTGAATTTATACTCTCGCCATTCCTGTATGGATGAGGTAAATGTTTAACTACCTTCAATAATATTAACTACATGTAAATTCATTTTATTATAATTTCCTTTCTAAGAATGAATATTTCCAAAATGCAAAACACATATTGCGTATGCGAAAACATGGACGTTAATTAAGTGAACGTTTGAAGCTGTAAATATTAATTAACTAAGTGCAAACTACTTAACACCAATGTGAAAATTATTAGCAAGAGAATTGGTATCTGAATGAGTATCACGTTTCATCAGCAACACGTTTTAGGGAAGTAGAAATGGCAGCGAGATATATCTCAATTTGATAACGCTTCATGGAACATAGTAATTAATTTCTATCTTTCGACATTTATTTACTTGTAATTGCCATTTAAAAGAAGAGAAGGGCTTTTTCCCATCTATGGTCTATCTAAAGGTTCATTGGAAAAAATGGTAGCGTGTACTCCTAACCTAACCTAAGAGTATAATTTTGCGATCAGGATTCAGGGTAATATTTTCTCACATCCTGATAATTATTTGTCCAGCCTACATAAATACATACATTTGATCCCAGTCTGAATGTGTGTACAAATGATTAATGCATGTAATGGCACATACGACCACGACAAAGGGAATCACAGTATATTTTAGAAATATTTATTCATTACAACAAAGCAATACGAATTATTTTGTATGCGTGCCTGCTTAAAATAGCTAGGCAAATAATAAAGTGTTAGCACACGAGCGTTCTTCAAATAAGTATAATTATAATATCTACGACATACATAGATTACAAGCTTATTATGATTGAATTAAAGCCCGCTGTTCGCGTGGGTGGCAAAAAAACGGCCCAGCCTTGTTTTAATGGCCGCTAGCTACACATTAGATGATTAGCCTATTAATTTCATATAAAACTATTAATATATTCGTGTAATTGATGATCTTCGGTGATAGCACTTAGTTAAGGTTCAGTGAGAAAGTGTGAATTTGTTGCCTTGAGCAAATTCACACCGTGAATGTTTTGATTTGACGGTGTCGATGATTGATTTGGCTATGAAGATTTATATTTTTATTTGTACCTAATGTTTAAGCTAGCTTTTGTATTTGTAGAAACGTTTCCGGAAAAAGTTGAGGATGTGAAAAAAAACTGGATAAAGAAAGCCAGGTTGATGCGAAATAAAGCGGTTTTTTTTCTATTATAAAAATTATGTAGAATATGTAATTATAGCAGTCTTAAAAATCTCATTTTTAATTGATTTAATAGTACGCAGTCAAAAAAATATCTTAGTTTTTCTCAGAGAACCTCTCCTTAACCAAGTTGAGTAAACATTATCTTCATTAATTAGCTTATTTATTTAAACGAGACAGATGGATTTATGGAACACATTAGACACCATGTGAAAAAAATCAAACTTATATTAATTCGAGCTGTCTGCCCATGATATATTGTTATAGAACTTTGCATTTTATTATAATGTGAAATGAAGCAAGATTTGATAATCGGTATCAATTTGTTACTAGAATTTAAATAATAATATCTAGCGTCATATTTTGTTGGTTTGGGTACCGTTAAATATAGTAATTATCTAGGAGAAATTAATGGTTAGTATGTATTACTGAAGTAGGTAATTTTTTTTTTTTTTTTTTTTATTTGAAATGGGTTTGCTCTTGACTCTAGTCTAGGTCAGAGATGACAGAGACAAAGTCTACGATGGAGTGAGCTCACCCAGAAGAAGCCTGTTCACTCTTACTTTAAAGAGATTCGGGTTGTATGCACTCGGAAACACAAACGCAGGTAGAGAGTTCCACTCTTTTGCTGTGCGCATTATAAAGGACATTTCAAAACGCTTAGTGCGAATTGGTGGAATAGCAACTAGGTAGGGATGGTAACTTGCAGTGCGTCTGGATGTCCGAAGGTAGAAGGGGGCCGGTGGAATGAGGTCGTGGAGTTCTTGGGCACACTCACCGAAGTACAATCTGTAGAAGACCGACAAGCAGGCAACCTTGCGGCGATGAGCCAAGCTGTGAAGCTTGGCATCCACCAGTTTTTCGTCGCCAATGAGCCTCTTAGCTCTGCGTTCCACCGAGTCAAGCGCGGCAAGTTGGTATTTCGCTGAGCCATCCCAAAGGTGGCTGCAATACTCCATGCAGGATCGGACTTGTGCTTTGTAAAGAGTTAAAAGCTGTCCAGGCGTAAAGTATCGCTTCACCCTATTAAGGATGCCCAGCTTCTTGGCCGCAGTTTGGGCTTTGTACTCGATGGTGGCGCCGAAGTTGAGACTAGACGTCAACTCCATGCCCAGGAGCTCAAGCCGATCTGTTACAGGAACAGATGTACCCCGAAAAGTAGGAGTCTGGTCGAAACGACTCCTTTTGGCGGTAAAAACACACGCCTGTGTTTTGGTGGCGTTAAAAGAAACCAAATTGTCAGCACCCCACTGGGAGACAAGGCCCAAGGTAAAATCTGTCCGCTCCACCATGGCCTCTCTCAAGAAACGAACTTCGGCCCCGCTGGCCTTTGTGCTGGACAAGTATCTCTCTGAAACAGTACTGTCATCTGCGTACCCAACAATACCAGGCTGAAAATAATGACGAACTTTGACCATTTATCCCAGGACTGGATAAGTTATAAGTCACGGCTACAACAATGGTTTATTGCCAACGATATTACGGACGAATCGGACAAGCTGAAGGTCAAACGGAGGGCAATTCTTATAAGCGCTCTCACCGGACCTACTTATATGCTAGCAAGGGATCTGGCGTTGCCCAAGAAGTTGGAAGAAACAAATTTTGAAGATATCCTGAAACTTCTAGACCGTCATTTTGAGCCGAAGCGGCTCGGATTCGCAGAAAAATCGTTTTTCTACGCGGCGGTGCAGCGACCAGACGAGAGCCACACTCAATGGGCGGCCAGAATTAGGGGATTGGCAGCACACTGCGGGTTTAAGAACTTGGAGGAAGCTCTTTTAGATAAATTCATCATGGGTATGATGCCAGGATCAGAGCGAGACAAGCTCTTTGCCCAGGACCACACGGACTTGACGCTAGTCAAAGCGGTAGAATTAGCAGAGAGCGTGAGGTGTGCTCGCCGCGCCTCCCAAGCCGCACCGGTAGCACGTGGTGCGAGCGCGGCCGCCGGCAGCGTCGATGAGGGTTCCGTGTTCGCGGTTAAGGAAAAGTGCAGTGTGTGCGGTTATGCAAATCACAAATCCAATCAGTGCCGGTTTAAAAACTACAAGTGCAAAAAGTGCAATAACAAGGGCCATCTGAGACGGATGTGCTCAAGTGACGCGAAAGTAAAACGCGTGGAGGAAGGTAAAGTGGATGATGAGGGCGACGACGGTAAGTTGTGTTTAAATATTCGTTGTGATAAGGGTCGACCGATGCTGGCAAGCGTTTTCATCGGTGGACTAGGGTTGGAATTCGAGATAGACAGTGGTTCCGCGGTTAGTATAATATCACACCAGATATATAACCAGCATTTCAGTAAGGTACCGTTATCTGTTACGGATAAAAAACTATTCAGTTATACGGGGGAACTTTTAGAAACAGTTGGTGTTATTGATTTAGAATTAGAATATTCCAAAATAACGCGTAAACTTCACTTGTTTGTTGTACGTAACGGTGGCCCACCTTTGTTAGGCCGAGATTTTATTAGCAAATTCGATTTGGAACTAGCACCAACAGTAAAATCAATTGGCGAATCGAATGACAATTCAATAGTGTGTCATTGACTAGCGTGTTTGACTGTTGTCCGTCCTATACCTGCATATTTAACAGTGGCGACGAGGATGGGATATCATGATGATAGAAAATCTAAATGTATTCTATGGAAAGCATGAGGAGGATGTGGCCAGGGTGTGAGCGGGGCGCGGGGCGGCGCAGGGCGCAGCGCGCTGCATACTGCGCACTCGCTGGCCATCCGCTCCAGCGCGCCGTCCACGCCCGGGAACCACAACCGCTTGCGCGCCTCTGATTTCATCTTTACCACTCCAAAATGTGAACTGTGAAGTTCATTACATATTTGATCTCTCAACAATTCGGGTATGATAACTTTGTGGCCACGCATCAAACAGCCGTTTTCTACCGACAATTGGTTACGACAGAAAAAGTACGGCATCAATTTGTCGTCGTATACTTTCCTCGGCCAACCTAACACCACATAATCTTTAACTTTTCGCAATGTTGTATCTTTCTCGGTTTCGCGTTGTAAAACAGTTAGTGTAACAGGCAGCCCTCCATCAACGACGAAGTTAACATACGTTGCGCGGTCATCTGCGGCGCGCGGTTGGCTGCACTCTCGCCCTGCCCCCGCGCGCAGCCCGCCGGCGTCGGCGCCCGGCCCTACGCTGCCTGATGACGGTGACTCATTCCCTACCGGAGCGCGCGACAGATAATCGGCACTGTTATTTTTACTGCTAACATATTCGATTACATAATTGTATGCAGATAAAAATATTGCATACCGCTGTAGTCGGTTAGCTGATACCTCCGGTATACCACGGTGTGGACCGAAGATGGTTAATAACGGCTTATGATCCGTTCGCAAGGTGAAGGGCACCGCTCGGGCATATAAATACTGGTGGAAACGCTTTACCCCGAATACTATTATAGCTGTTGCTTCTTTTTGTATTTGCGCATATTTTTTCTCCGCTGCTGTTAACGTTCTAGATGCATAGCTAATCGGTCGTTCGCGCCCTTCCCTTCCTACTTGTGATAGCACAGCGCCTAACCCGTATGGAGAAGCGTCTACTGTTAAAATTAATTTAGCCGCTGGGTCAAAATGTGCGAGTACCTCATCCGATGCCAACTGCTGTTTAATTTGTTTAAAAGCATTTTCGTGTACTTGAGACCATTCCCATTTTGTCGATTTGTGCAACAAGTTATACAACGGTGCTAGTATAGTTGAAGCGTTTGGAACAAAATTGCGATAATAATTTGTTAATCCTAGAAAAGATTGCAATTGTAACACGTTTCGTGGTGTAGGTGCTTGTGAAACTGCTGCGACTTTATCTGGCGACTTTTTTATACCATTTTTATCTATAATGTGCCCTAAATAGTTTACTTCATTTTTGAAAAACTGACACTTGCTTGGTTGTATTGTGAGACCTGTGTCCGCTAGTCGTTCTAGTACCATGCCTAACCTGCTCATATGTTGTTCACTATCGACTCCTGTTATTAATATATCGTCGAGAAAAAACACTACTCCTTCTAAGCCAGATAATATACATTCCATGGCGCGTTGAAATATTGCGGGTGCGCTCGATAAGCCAAATACTAACCTTGTGTACTTGAACAGTCCGCGATGTGTATTGATACAGGTCATATTCTGTGATTGTTTCTTTAAGCAAAATTACATCATAATAATACATCAAATGGTGGAATTTAACTTTTCCCAGTCCCTTTTAACTCCTGAAAGATGTGATGGATTCGCAAAGATATATTTGTTTTACAAGACGAATGGTAAGTTCGTGATTTGAACGCAACAAATATCGAACCGGACCGTCCAACCACTGAGCCGTCTTTAACAAATCAATTAAGGGCGAAGTCCGTTCGTAAAGAAAGGATCATAAAAACAATTCAGAGGCCTCTAATTGTCCCGTCTGTCTGTCTGTACTAATGAACACATGTTGATAGACCACTCGACTATAATAAAAGATAAAGTGAACGTTTAAGTTTTAAAATCGACCACAATTTGGAGTTTAAACGAACTCTTTATGATCGGAAACGTTAAACGAACTTGATTTCCGTACAAGACTTGTTATAAAATAATAAATTTTTGTTGCGACATGTTCGGTTGTATGTTTTAATATCAACAGTCTATAATAAAGGTGATTGTGGAGACGTTTTAAAAAAAAAACAAATTTGATCTTATTTTCACGAGGACTGACTTAAAACTTTCTAATTCCTGCATGGATTACGGAAAGTAAATAAAACTTAATCGCTATCAAAATTAATTCAACAGTAACATCAAGAATGCACACGACACGAACCATTCCAAAAATTCGCTTAAAAATGTATCTACCAGGAGAATCACTTTACAAAAATATTTTTATTAGGCCGCAACCGTTCATCGTCAAACCGAAGCTTTAACGATGAGATAATGTTAAACTAGGACTGTTACTACCTTATGTGTTCAGTAAAGAGTACTAAAGCGCTAAGTGTCTGTCGCAAGCGCTACTGAATGCGTTAGCCGTTGCGAAGTGACAGACAAACAGATGGATTTACGAGCGTCCTATTGACCTGAGATTAAAACTGTTAGTTCGGTTTTTGAGTCGCCCAACCAAGATAACAGAACGAGGTGATAAATTATGTTTAGTACTTAGGCAAGCTAGCAGCTTTAATAATCATATTTCAGACAGACCAGTTTTGACAGGCGTACCTTATAAGGTAATTTTATCGACTGGAAAAGTGGATATAGTAAACATTATTTTAGAAATTACGGATAATTATTATTAATTTATTGCACAAACATGTGGGGCGTACATAGCCGCATTTCAAATCACATTTATCTTAAAGCCGAAACCGACACTTGGTATCTAGTCTCGACTAATTGGTCACCTCTATTTCGAAATAAAACTTAGTATTGAGCTCGTTAATTTCTTAGCGGTTAAAAATTAAATGAATATTTACTGCATATTTTTAGCGTTTCAAAATTCAAATACACAATACATTTTAAAACGCCCATATAAAATTATCAGTCGCTTAAGCACGCGGCGCTTCATTCGTGGAACGCGTAAATAAAATGCGTAAACAATGGGAATTGGAATCAATATGCGCATAACGCGCATACTCAGAGCTGTGTGAGTCATTCTCTTAAAGCGCCGTGATATAACACTATAAGTACCGAAAACCGACCAAGTTCAAACAACATTATTGAATATTAATATGCTATTACGATTCTCAGTAGATTTGCTTCAAACGGATACAGATTTTGCCAATGAGTAACCGTCGATAATTAATGATAATTTAATTTATAATCCTTATTTAACTAATAAGGATTATAAATTAAATTATCATTAAATTATCCTAATACAATTGGCCTTGATGATATCAACCGTCACTTCACAACCACTAGTCATTTGGATTCCCAAATGTTGTCCCAGACGGTTGATTTCATTACTGGCCTAGCGAGTCCCATCATAGAACCATTTCACTTCGCTCCGGTGACCTTGGACGAAATTAAAAAGATCATCCTCTCCATAAAATCCAAGGCTGTGGGCTATGACGGCATCAGTCGTAGTATGGTCCTTTGGATCCTTGATAGCCTTCTCCCTCCGATTACCCACATCATTAACTTTTCTCTTGATTCCGGACAATTCCCATCCCAGTGGCGTATGGCCTACGTCCGCCCACTTCCTAAAATTTCAAATCCCTCCCTACCCAGCCACTTTCGACCCATTTCCATTCTCCCATTCCTGTCTAAAGTGCTTGAGGCCTGTGTACACAAGCAGTTTGCGGGGTTTGTTCATCGGAACAACCTCGTAAGCTCGTTTCAATCTGGGTTCAGGCCTGGGCACAGTACAGCGTCCGCTCTCCTTAAAGTGACTGGTGACATTAGAGAAGCGATGGAGGATACCAAAGTTACCGTTTTGGTTTTAATTGATTTCTCCAATGCCTTTAATGCAGTCAGCCACGATATTCTCCTATCTATCCTTTCTCATCTTATGGTTTCGTCCGAGGCTCTGGAATGGTTCTCTTCTTATCTTCGTGGACGTCAGCAGTCGGTTCGCGTTGATCAGAGTTCTTCTGGTTGGCGTGACCTGGATGCTGGTGTTCCACAAGGCGGTATTCTTTCTCCATTGTTATTCTCCATCTTCATCAATTTTATAACTCACTGTCTTCGATGTTCGTATCATCTATATGCTGATGATCTTCAACTGTATACATCTGGGCGGGTAGAAGGTTTGTCGGACGCTATAGCAGATGTAAACCGAGACTTAAATGCTGTCAAAAAGTGGTCTGATAGTTTCGGGGTGTCTGTAAACCCCTCTAAGTGTCAAGCCATCGTAATTGGAAGCTCACGCATGATGGGTAGGGTGACGCTTAGCTCTCTTCCTCCTCTTATGTTCAATGGTACAGTCATACCCATTACCCCTACTGTGAAAGATCTCGGTTTGCATCTTGACTCTACGCTTAGCTGGCAACGCCAGGTCTCTAGTGTTAGCCAAAGGGTCAACGGTACTCTGCGATCCCTGTATCGTCTGAGAAACTTTTTGCCCGCTAAGACGAAAACCATGCTTGTGCAGACTTTAATTTTTCCTATAATCGACTATGGTGACGTGTGCTACTTTGACTTGAACGCGGTTTTGCTGGATAAGCTCGACAGATTGCTCAACAATGGTATCCGCTTCATATTCAACCTCAAGAAATATGACCATGTGTCGAGCTATAGGTCTGAGCTCAAATGGATGTCCATACGCCAAAGAAGAAGTTTGCGCGCTTTGACCACGCTTTTCTCCCTTCTCAACTCTCCCACTCCTCCTTCTTATCTCGTGTCTCACTTCCAATATCTTTGTTCTTCTCACGCTAAGAATCTGCGTTCTTCTAACAATCTTCTCCTACTCTGTCCTTCTCATACTTCTGACTTTGTTCATTCTTCCTTTCATATTCAGTCCATTCTTCTTTGGAATGCACTTCCTCTTGATATCAGGACGGCCACCAGTCGGTATGCATTTAAGCGGAAATTGCAGAGTTATTTTCAAAACAAATAGCGTAGTCATCTCATCACCTCTCTCCTTTGAATTTGTGTATTATATATATATTATAAGTATATATTATAGTAAATAGTATGTAAATGTATATAACCTATTTATGTATTTGTGTACCTAGTTTTAATAGATTTTTTTTTATCATTGTTCCTCTCACACAAAGCACCTGCCATCCAATCTCTTCACCACCCTTGGTTGACTGGTAGAGAATGCCTAAGGCATTAAGTCCGCCTTTGTACCTTTTTTGTGCGAAAAGTTTAAATAAATAAATAAATAATTAAACTAAGCAAACAAGACAAAAGCTAATTCGAAGACATATTATGTGTGACATCTACCAACCCGCACTGGGCCCGCGTGGTAGATTAACAAGAGAAAAGGCTTGTGTCCCAGCAGTGGGGTTATTATAGTCTAATTTATTTTATTACTAAGTAATTGTTACTATGCTAACAAGAGTATTCAATGAACTTTGATCAAACCTAAAAATAGGCTTGAATGAATAAGAATTGTCGTAGACATTACGAGTTCCTATAATTGCTCATCAATAATTATTGTTTGAATCTTTAACGCACACACAAACAATTATTCCGGCGAGGTAATTGCGTAATAGTAGTAATGGCTTTCAATTTGACAGTTCAACAACATTCATTGCGTTATTTGGGTGGTTCTACTTTTTTACCGACAATAGTCTGTCCTTGGTCTTATTATGGCATCTCGTTGGAGTATTAATATAAACGGTTTTTTAATTCGGTTCGAATAAACGTCCATATTTTTCTTATCTATTAATATTATGCCATTTTTCATGTTCTCTAACCAACATATTTTATACGTTGTTTTCCGTAAAATGGCGTGACAGAGTGGTAAACTGAAATGTAGTCTCTACAGAAAAAGGCCACTTTGTCACATTATTTCTTTAAAAACTAACATTAAAAAAAAATCAATATTAGCCAGAAAGGAAACTTTAATTGGTCCTAATGAAATACAGATGCAGTTTTTTTTAAATCCCACACAGAAAACAAAATTATAGATAGTTCAAAAACCAAAAAAACAGAAAAACATCGTTTCATTGTCGGTAAAAAAGAAGAACGACCCATTTACGTTTTTGAGAAGTTTTTCGAACATATGAAGCAAATTAATTATTAGCAATATGCTTCAAAATCATCCAGATTATGATCGATCGTGTGGTACGCCATTAGGGTGGGCCTTTGAACTTTCTATCACGCCAAGTTACTCATCGTGAAGCAAATTGCATACAACTAAAAAGTGGGCAATAACCCCGGGTAATAAATAAAAAGTAATTGTAAAGACTTGCCACGATTTCTTACTAAAACCTACACACTGCCATTTGTAAAGTACACAGCATGCAATAATGAAAAAAAAATTAAAAATTAATTAATTAATTCCACTAAAATATAATATCGCCATAAACCAAACTATGTATTAACAATATTTACACCTAGTATTGTAAATATGTATTATATTTGTCGCCTGAAACATTAATTGTGATCATTATTTCTAAAAGCGGAGGCGCCAACGAATTTAGTACAAATCAGACACTATTTCCATTATCAATAAACTAAATTCATTTAAACACAAATATGTACTTACATAGATTAAATAAATCATAAGCTAATATTAATTTACTTGGCAAATAGAAATCACGTTTCTATCGCTTTTGACACTAGTGCTGCGCATTCAATTTTGCAAATAAACATCGATAAAGATCTTAGAGATCGCGTTTTGGCATGTCATCGATGCGATAGCGATCATTATAAGCGACAGTGGCGCCAAAAACGGTCGCGCAATGAGGTCACCGGTGGCGTCGAGCCAAGTGCATATAAAACGAGTCACGGCCCGCCGCTCCGACGCCAATGACTGAAGTTCTTATCGATAATTTTGATAACTACCTATACCTAATTATAAAAGCGAACATAAATTAAAACTAGAAGTCTACCGTAAGCGCGCTAAACAAACCTTGGATTTTGTTTAATGAAATGTAATTGATTTAAAGTGAAGTTACTGTAAACATCTCACGGATATTTCAATAGAACGTAACTCAAATGTTTGTGGGAATAATGGCTCGGTTCCAAAACAAATTTTGCCACAGTGTATTAGCGTTTCAGCTAATAACTTTTCACCTCCGCATTTGTGTGACAATTTTGATGCATTGAAAGATTATAAAGATGGTTTTATTGCTATTGTCAATGTTAACAATTTAAAATTAATCACGTGAACTAAAACCTATTGCAGTGGCAGACAGCCAAAGAACAGTGGCGCCAACGTTGCGGACAATTACAGATATAGGAGCTGGGTAATATGAGCTGCAAAATAAAACTGTGATGATTAATGCTACACCACTGTAAGTACTAATGACCGTCATAATGTACTTACGTATGACGGAAAATTGTATTTACAATTTAAATTGCGAAATATTAAATGTTCCTGTTTATCACCATAACAAATTGCTTGCAGATAAAAACTGTAAAGCTGTAAACGCGTAAGATAAAAAACTGCAGTTTTATATAAAAAGTCTCGCCGACTGGTGAAACAATTATCACGTCGGCTAGTGAAAAAGACAATAGTGATGGGCGTGCAGTGTTGCTAATCGTCGATCGAGACAGGCGCCGTGCCGCAGCCCTGCGAAGTATTAATGCCATCATGATTCCAGTGTGAAAAAGGGATGGTGTTATCGGTCATTTATAGCTCCGTCTCTCTCTCATACTGGAATCATGATGGCATTAAACCGTCATAATCGGCACCCTGGAATGAGGTCGGCAGGCGACAAGCCAAGCGCGACCAACCGACTGCATTATGTATCGATAAATGCACAATCCCTACTAATAACTATCCATGTTTAATGCCTATAAAGCGCCAAATACATGTCACATTATTTCTATTTCCATTTAATGTTTCTATTCAACTATGAATCTCATGATCTACTTTGAAAACAACGCGACTGCCAGCGGCCATTTAACTTCGAGCACATAACATAAACAGAACATGCTACTCGATATGTCAATAATATTGTCACCGAAACTAGCAACAAGGTATTGTGTGCAGTCGAAATCGTTCTGATTATTATGACTAGCGGGTTTATCGACACAATATGTAGCGTCACTAGCGGATGTGCGGCGCCTCGTGCGGTGGCGCCGGAGTTTCGCAAACAATGCATCGTGTCCTTTCCACTGTCGCTTTTGAAAAAAAGCCGATTGTTAATTGTTATGCTAATAAATGATGGCAATCGTCCATTTTTGCATGTGCACAAAAACTCACTGTGAGATCCAGCAGAACGCGGTAATTTATAGGTACTTATAAGCTCATTGTGATTTATAAGCTTGTGCAAAACAACAATGGAAAATGACAAAGAGCCTATTGTACGAGTATGTCGTGTTTGTGCAAATTAGTTTTAAAACCTGACTGATTTTTTGTAATTTGTAAACCTAAGTATTTACTGAACATCACGCCCGTAATTCCCGAAGGGTTAGGCAGAGGTACGACCACATTTCGCCAGTTATGTGTAACTCTAGCTGCGCCCCGCGGTTTCACCCGCGTAAGTTTCGATCCCGAGGGAATATCAGGATAAATGTATTTTGTCTTTTCCCGGGACTCAAACTATATACCAAATCTATACTAATATTATAAAGCTGAAGAGTTTGTTTGGTTGAACGCGCTAATCTCTGGAACTACGAGTCTGATTTGAGAAATTCTTTTCGCATTTGATAGCCCAATTCTTGAGGAAGGCTATAGGCTATTTAACATCATGCTATGACCTTTAGGAGTCGAGCAAAAAGAAAAATAGTCAGAAAGAACGCTAAGCAAAAACGAAGTAATAGCGCGGGCAGGCGATGCGATGCGACGGGGTGGGTCGGAGTAACAAGAAATTTCACGCGGACGAAGTCGCGGGCAGAAGCTAGTGTCTTCTAAATCAGTTAAGCGGTTTAAGCGTGAAGAGGTAACAGACAGACAGACACATTTTCGCATTTATAATATTAAGTATGGATAGTAGGCGAGGGCTATTGCCATCAACCGTCACAAAATTAAGCCCAAGACCGAAGTAGTGATTAGCGACTGTTTAATCATACATTTTTGACGTTTTAACGTCACTTAACTTTAACAGTCGTTTATAAATAAACCCCTTGTGTCCAAGTACATATTTATTTAAGCACAATATCAAGAAAAACATACTACGACGAACATCTATGACGAAAAAGGATTAAGGAGTCGGAATCGGAAAGATAGCAGCGTCAAATCAGATGAGATAGCGATAAAAATCGATTGTCAGGTAATTGTACAGACGCCAGCACATCAAGCTACTACAATCTGTCAAATTTCTTTAATAGATTTTCAATTTTATCGCTAAAGTATAAGGTTCAAAGTTGATTGGGAAAATTTGACAGTTTTGGCTACTTTACCTTTTCGGTCAGACATCCTTGAGATAAGACGGTCATGACACTTACCTGGAAAAACAAAAGAAAGTTTTCATTAGAAAATGATAAAAATAAAAAGAAAGCATTGTCATCATCTTTTTGGCGACAAGTCTATGTACTTGTGGCCTTAATAAACAAAAATCGTCTAGAAATGACAGACTTCTAAGAAAATATCGAAATCTAGATTATTTCCTGAAACTAGTCTCAATAACTTTAGCTAGCGCAGCGGCGCGTAGACGTGGTAATTATGATAATATTTACAGGCATGCCAACAATTCGTAATGTATTAAACTTGATATTATGGTACAATTAATTAAAGTTAACAGTTTTTTCTATATCACTGCTATTTTATTAGCAGTATTTGTACAAGGCTAAATTAAAAAAAAACAACCAACTTCAAAAAAAAAAACACTACAAAGTGAAAACTTTAATTTCGGAAGTCAGTGTCGTTGATTCTGTATTTTCGTTTTTTGACACAGACTTTCGAAATTAAAGTTATTTTTCACTTTGTAGTGTTTTTTTTTGAATCCTTTTTTTTTTTGTAAAAAGTTTTTATTTTTGACTTTTTAGTTGTACCTACCTACCCCAAACAAATTCATAGGTATATCACTACTTCGTCGCCTTAGAGTGTAAACCTCGGGAATGCAATTCCTCGTAAGTAGCATTTTAAGCATTTCGGACAATCTTATAGTATCGAACAGTTCTGGATAAAAAAGCGGGTTGTTCTGGACGAAAATGCATAAAATGCTACTTACGACTTACGAGGTATTGCATTCCCGAGGTTTTCACTCTAAGGCGACGACTTGCTATGTGAATATCAGTGACAGAGCTATTGAACACATCTGCCTAACCCTTTAAAGGGTACAGGCGTGATGTTGTGTGATTGGTAAACAATGCATACATATGCTATAGCAGCAATCGCGGTTGATTTGCTGGCATTTATTGAAGAGTTCCGTCGTCTGTCTCCGAAACTCATCATCAGATCTTTACGAAATTTAAATGGGACCATTTCGGAATAAACCTCATTCGAACAAAAAAAAATTCTGCAAATCAGTCTATCAAATTTTTATGCCCGAACATACATTAAAAAAAAATTGAAACATCCGAATTGCGAACCTCCTCCTTTTTAGAAGTCGGTTGAAAAGTTTACGCATAGAACAAGTTTTTTTATAACATTTATCCGCTTCATAAAAATTGAGCCTCTTTATGATAGGATTAAATATCTCATAAATTGCTGTAAGTAGGTAAATCCTCTGTATAATTATGCGAAAATTATAGTTATTATACGATGAGTAAGTTAACTTGTGGCTCGTAAAGATAGCTGAGTTATATTCTTGTAATAATTCCAAATGTCAACAGGAACATAATTATTTACAGTTTTATGTAATGTCTATCGCACATAAGTCATAATTAATTCAATATCAATAGGTACCTACTTAAGTAAGAAATTAAATTTACGGGTGAACAGTTTTGGTACTGTTTACTTGTATGATTCGATAGCTGATAAAGGATTATCTTATTAATATTAGTAGGATAGTCCTTACGCCAGCAAGTCCAACAACGCAACGAACGCAACGCAACGCGGATGGATGGATGGGTGTTTGTTACTCTTTCACGCGAAACCTACTGAACGGATAAAAGAACAATGTAAATAAAAAAAAACAAGTGAGAAGAAACAATTCAAAAATTAAGATAAAAAACGTTTTAACAAAAAAAAACCGACTTCCAAAAAAACAATTTTTTTATTTTTATTTATAACCCCGTCACACGTACGCACACTATTATTATCTGATCACCAGTGTATTAGGGATGCCAGTAATAGTTTAGATGGCGCCAATAGTCTACTTGGGGTGCTCAATGAAGGGGCAAATAGAAATGCGATCATCCACCTTTAAGGCGGAAACATACTTACGTGTCGTGGCGTGTCGTGACGCGCCAGAAGCCTATCGGTTTCATACATTTAATATGGTTAGGGACATATTTGCATGTCGTGTCGTGTCGCAACGCGTTCTGTCGTGGCGCCGACTGCTCGCCACCGATTGCGCCAGAGCGGTGGTGGGGGTTTATGACGCGACCTCTCTTTAGTACTTATGGGTTCACGACATTTAGTATGTACTTTTTTTATGTCTCCTTCAATCAGCGAATGAACTTCCTCATATTGTGCTTTGTTCATTCTAAAGTACTGATGAAATTTCTCTTCGTCACTCTCTAATTCTTTAACAAGACGATGAAATTCACCTTTGTCTTGTCTCCCCTCTGTTTATAGGGTGAACCCAGTATCTTCTTTTATTTTTTTGCTCTTAAGAAGTTTCATTGCTAAGAGAAATTAAAGGTCTTCATCAAAATCACTAACCGAATCAGAGAAAACATTATGTACCTACTTATGTTTGAACGCTGCAAAGGTTCGTTAAGTACTGTTCAGAAATAACGCCAGAGTACGCCATGACACGACACGTTAGTGTGCACACTCACCGTCACGACAGTAAGCATCACGACACGCCACGACACGTAAGTATGTTTCCGCCTTTACCCTTGAACACGTAAATTGTGAAGGACTATGAAAAAAAGGGGTTATTCCGGTCTGATTCCCTGAACCCCCCCTCAAAATCTAAGAGAGGAGACCTGTCTCCTAGGAACATTATAGTCTGATTATGGCAGAGATTGAAAAGTTCTCAATTCAGAACAGTGCAAAGATTATATCAGAAGATTATTGAACATATTGCAGTACGAGAATTGCCTGATTCATATTCGCGACCAACGTACAGACGCCAGCACAACAAGCTACTACAATCTGTCAAGTAACTTTCAATAGATTTTCAACTTTCTCGCTAAAGCATAAGGTTGAAAGTTGATTGGGAAAATTTTACAGTTTCGGGTAGCTGGATGTGCTGGCGTCTGTACATAGTGCAAATAAGTACTAACATTTGACCGTCTGTACTATTGCCAAATACCAAACAGTGCTTTGGCACCACTGTTCAATACAAATTGTGTAGATTGATGCGTCATTCCGTGTTTTCCGAAGTATCTATTTTATCTTTCACCGTTTTCAAGTGCTGGCGACAGAACTCTTGTGACGTAATGATTTACCTGTGAAAGTTCAAACGAATCCATATAACAATAATATCAATCCTTGACAAATCTGCCTAGCCTTTTCCCAACCACGGGCTGGGGTCGGCTATACGACATTATCATGATCCATGTAAATGTAATGTCTAGTGATAGTGATGTAAAGGTAATTTTCTTTTATCGATATTTCTGGCTGGCGGTACGCAATTTACGTAACTTTTATTGTGCCTAATTGATGTCATTATAGGATTTAATTATAGCTTGATTAATAATGATGTAAGGCAATAAAAACTGGATAGATGAAACTATCGTAATGTTTTAATTGACTTATCAAAAACAAGTTTCATCTGCGTAGCCTTTTCCCAAGTATATTGGGATCGGCTTGCAGTCTCACTGGATGCAGCGGAATACCAGTACTTTATATGAAGCGACAACCTATCTGACCTTCACGTCACAGATACTGGGTACTACGATACCCCCTGGCGCTGGGCTACTGACGACCCGTAACGACTGCTAAAGAATCCAGGAATGACAGCCGGGACCAGCGGCTTAACGTGCTTTCCGAAGCACGGAGGGGTCTTGAATAGTCTTGATTTGTAAAGATGGTCACCCATCCAAGGACCAACCGCGGCAAGCGTAGCTTAACCTGATCGATTTACCCGAGCGGCTGTCAGGCCAAACCTTAATATACACCTATTAGAAAAGATGATTTTTATTAATAAAATTCTCTGTTATTGTGAAGTTTGGTACCTAGTCTAGTATTCCATTACATACAACTCTTTGAAAAAAATTGTAATAGAAACAAATCCTATTAAAAACAAATGCGGTGTGGTGTAGGAACACACTGTATACAAAAGTGATGCATACGCGCAAGTAGCAGTTATGTTTGTTGTTGCAGCCGGCATAATTATAAAACTTATAAACAACGATCCGATTTACAAGCCACTGTCCGTTATAAATACACATATGGATGGTAGTGGTAGCAAACAAAACTATTGAATGAATTCATACACATAATTATTATTTTGAAAAAAAAAAAACAGTCATATGTATTTTTTTTTGTCGTCGAAATGTTAATTTAATGCCGCTAAAATGCAGGTATGCATATCAACAAAGCAGTTTTATTGGCATTTATTTATCAAGGTTATTATTTAAAATCGACCAGCTATTCTTTAAAAAAAATAAAACGTATTCTTTACCTACTTACATTTGACCTTAAAAAATAAGGAAAACTATGGTGTTTATTTTAATATTCGTCGTATATTTTCCCTACCCATTCTTTTCAAGTATAAGAATATACGTAGGTATATTCCTATACTTGAAAAGAATGGGTAGGTTAAAACCAACCATTGAGATTAAAACTACAGACGTAGGTCTGTAGTTTTAATCTCAATGGAAATAAACAAAAACCAAAATTCTGGCATAAAATAATAATTTTAACCTGCTGACGGTACACTACGAAAACTTTTTCAGTTTACATCCACATCTGTCGCCACGCGCCGCTTACGCATGCAACATCACCAATCACAGACGATCCCTCCTACCCCCTCTTAACCCATATAAATGAAGACAATTAAAGAGCAACGGTACCAAACTTGAAAGGTCAACATAAACTGGCGATATAAGACCCAAGTTTTGGTGTAACGCCGCCTCCAGTCTCTAGAATGTTCTATTTGAAGGCGATATCCCACCGAGTCTAAAAATATAGAGCTATTTATTCTTAAAAACGTATTAGTATGATAGTTCGACTACTGAAGGTTTGTCGTTCGTAAACTCATATTTTATCAGTCTCTTTGGGCGTTCATTTGTTGTTTTCTCCATTTGCAACTGTATGAGTCACTTTGCATTACAGACTATCGTAAAATCTAACGTTTAATAATTATTAATCTCTGTTATCAGAAATTCAATTAATCAAAACAACGCGTTGAAATTAACGCTACAAACATAATGTCAGGCAATAACTTCTAGCTCTCAAAGGAAACCAGTTTACATAACACTGTCCGTTTTCCAAAGCCATAGATCAAAACAAATAATGTTTGAAACAAAACAAGTACAAATATATGTAAACTAATGTAGGTCACAAGGTTGGCTTAGCAAAATATGGGCGCCAGGTCGAGGCCAACGGTTGCGAGCTGCGGTTAACTGCACAAACGCGTGTGAACACACTTTACAACAATTTTCGCTATGCCCCATCATAATTTGATGAGATTATAATTGAGAGAATTTCACCAGTTTCCCACGGTAAAATATTGTCACGCGATATTTAATTTAACGACACGCGGCAACACGACGCCACGCTGCGCCCACGCGTCCGCAAGCTTCTGCCAATCGTAAATAAGAAATATATACAACAACAATAGTCGCAAACTACAGAATAACGCGGGTCGTATATATAAAATACGAATAAATTACGGCTTTAATGAATAAATTATGAGTACAACGTGGTGCGCCGCGGGAAAAAATAGCGCTCTAAGTGCGGCGCCGGCGCCAGCGGCGGCGCAAGGATAAGCCTTGCACGCGCACACCTCATCCGCAAATAGCCTGAGTAAACAGACAAGAATGTACCTTAATGCACAAACATAAAGCTCTAATTAACACAAGTAACGGTTGGAAATACGACATTGCAAGACAAACAACAGATTCTGAATGCGCTCATGCGACCGTAGCGAGTCATTACGA
Organism: Luperina testacea; assembly: GCA_927399505.1. Taxonomy (NCBI): domain Eukaryota; kingdom Metazoa; phylum Arthropoda; class Insecta; order Lepidoptera; family Noctuidae; genus Luperina; species Luperina testacea. The sequence continues at coordinate 15,813,750 of OV656770.1, read as the reverse complement.
TACTTTGAAAGTGTTACTCTATAAAAACAAACCAAACTACACTCTAATCCTGTGATATAAAGTCTCTATCGCAATCGATTATGTACTCGGAAATGTGCTCTATCCTTGTCTTCGAGCATAGAAGGAAGTGAGATGGAAGGAGCAAAAAATAAATCCGCGAGCGCAGCGTTCCCGTTCGTTTTGACACGTTACATGAAGCAAGCGAAGTGATAAATATCTTAGTTCGGACAGATGCCCTGGTTAGTACGTAAATTCAATTTAATGCAACTCCCAGCGACAACGCGGAAGCCGAGACGGCTTACGAACATAAAGTAGGCGTGTGAGAACCGACAGTCGAGCACCCAAATCTTGTGGACAAACCACTTGAAAACTCCACTGCGGATGAACAAAAGACACTTAAAAGTATACTTACACAAAACTAAACAAACACATTAGAAGATGTCCTGGGAAAATCTTCAGTTACAAGCGGTTGCAATGTAACTTTGTTTGAGTTTATATATTTAAATCCACAGCAGGTGCGGTTGAAAGACGAAAAACATAAATTCCGATTCGATAACAGATGTTGGCCAGCCGTCGACCAAACTTGATGTAAACGTTCATTATTTGGAGCATAACCCTTTATGTAACCTCAAATAATATGAGGAGTCAGCTAACAAAACAAATGATGTAATTTTTATCATGCAAGAAATAAATCTCCGACTCACAATCAAATCGTAAAACAAATAAGCGACCGTACCGGTGTTATCAAATAGAGCCCACGCTCATAATCTCGAAGGTGCCCAAACCTCTTAAGTGCCATCCTGTGGCCGAGTTTTATTATCTCGGGTCTTGAGGCACCGCTATCTTTGGATGTTGTCCTTATTCCACAAAAACTACAAAACCTTATCAACGTACACGAACCTCGACTTAAGGCGGTCCCTATTTTTACTCGTTCGACGAAGCTTTTAACCATATCGGAGCGGTCCCAACCCCGCCGAGATTTATAACCGTCTGGTTCGATTTACAGGTCGGCGGAAGTCTACATTAGGTAACGGAAACCTGTGAGTGCTCCCAATAAGTAATTTTAGATGGTAAAAGCCGAGCGACATTGCAATCGAGAGCCACTTCGAGATAATTGAAGTGGAGGGCGTAAACGTCGAGAGTATAGGATGAGAGTTCAAACGGATCCTTTTGCTCCCTTTTAACCAGGATGAAAACAGAAACAATTATTATTGGATGATAAAAGCTGCACCTCTTAGTCATATCTTTTGTATAAATAGTTCAGGATGCAATTAGAGATAAAAAAGTAGGGAACACTAATTTAGAATTTTATGAGAACCGTTCCAATTGGTTGCTCTTAACTTGATTGAAGATAGCGAGGCCGAGCTCTTGAAGTTCCATTAGGGGTAATGAGTGTCCAAGGAATGTCAAGTGACACTGTATGATGGAGTGGCGTGAGGAGCGCCGCTGACAGGTACACGATGAGTCAGCGACAAACATAGCACAAAGAGCCAACAAAGGGAACGAAACAATGTGGACGAAATGCCGTAAGAAAATTTAAAACATTAATGTCGTGAAATACCAACTGTAACTCTTATTATAGCGGTTCTAAAGATATACGCAACATTATTTGCAGCGACAACGGTGAGCTCGTGTAGGCAGGTAAGCAATTAACAAGTCGAGTAAAGCATAGAAATTGGCGGCAACAGTAAATGGAGATAATTTACTAGATCTAGTACCTACTAAGCTTTCGAGAGTCGGTGGGCTATTAATCACTTACACGGACACGCTAATGGCGAGTACACTGTAATTAACTTCCCGACCACACGAAGCAGATCCAGAAACAATATTTCAAATGGACGTAAGGCCACTTGAGAAAGGCAAAAAGCTCCAGGTAGATATTATGTTTAGAAATTGCTTTGGAAAAAATCGGCACCCTTGTTTGGCAAATATGCGCAGGTAGAGTGTACCTGTTGGGACTGGTCGAGAACAAAAGGGGCTCCTAGAGGCGTCAGAGTTAATGGCAGTATGATACAGTGTGGGCGACTAAGTCAATTAGGCCATCCGTCGCCGCCATTCCCGGAATGTCGCCGACAAATGACTGAATACGATAAGACGCTAAGACAAGAGCGTCTGAGAGTCCTTTTTGCCCTTTTTGCTCGCGCCCACCTTTGCCGTTTCTGATAACAGCACCTTTTCTTAATTGAGTTTCTGTGTCCAGTGATTCTTTATCACCAAATCCCATTAGAGGCTTGACATGGGCCACTGAGTTTATCGGTACAATTAAGTGCGCATAATCTTGCGTCTGGAAACAAGCGTTTTTATTATTGCCGAATTATTCTTGAGTTGATAACATTATGAATTAAAGTAAGATTTTATTGCTGTGTCGTGGCGAAGTCATGAGAAGTAATAAATAACGCAATAAAATCATATGCTAACACGCATTAACATATCGTGATTTGAGAATTGTACATTTTCTCTGAGTACTGTTGTTGGTTTCCTGAGAATACTCGTATTTGTGTCGACAAAGCTGTAAGGTGTATCGTGAACAGCATTCGCATGCAATTGATATTTCTGTCGATAGCTGCGCATCCGCTGCGTAATTGATAAAACGAAACAACAAATTGTGTTTTAGCATTGACTTCTGAACAACAGCGGTGTGTAGCAGCAGTAAAAGAGAGATAACGATGTGACTCACGAGTGCAAGTGCTTTCATTCCCTTTATGCTTAGTACGTCGTGGTGTTCCACGTTTCCGTTATTCTTTTTGATTCTGATTTTCCAGATGCCACCGCTCTGTAGTCACGGCTTGAATCTTGATCTCGTTTTGGAACTGAAACCATTTGATGTTCTTGGCTCACATTCAAGAGCATCAGTATTTTTAATTCGAATAGTGTACTTCGATTATACAATTGTTTAAATAAACGAAACATTGGGGGTTTTTGGCTTATAGTTTTAATGAATGTGGTCGTTAAATATTCGTGTAGTGTTCGTGAGATAGGAGGGTTTATATTAGAGTTGTGGAGGGAATGTAACCGGTAATTCTTACAGTAATTATAGAAGGCAATAAACCTTCTTGCGGCTATATTGTTGCCGGGTATTGAAGATGCAATCTGCGTAGTCACTGGCATTTGACCCGGGACTATTGCGTTCATATAGATATTAATTTATTTTTCACTTCAGTAGCTCAAACATGAAGGTTTTGCTGCGTGAAATCAGTGAGCAAAATGCGATTTTGCTCACTGAGTGAGACAAAGTAACTTTTTAATTTTTTTTTCAGAAAGCCGCGAATATATTATTCTGCTTTGGGTTAATCATACAATTCGAAACATTCACACTCTATCTCTTTCCCGCCATTAGAAAGAGAGAGAGACAAAGACCAGCCCTTTCGAAGTTCGGATTTTGAATTCGACCTCAAAGACAAACACGTTCGGAATTTCGTACTAACTAAAGAAATTTTGCAAAAAGAAAATTATGTCTTTTAATGTAATTTATTGAATTTTTAACTTATTGTTGTATTTAAACGAAAATAAGTATTTACTGCAAATAAAACTGATATTTAACTTGTAAATATTTATTTCTAGTTTCAATAAATAATGTTAGGTACGTAATATATTTTGAATAATAAAATATCATGGGTGCTATTTCCGAACACGCCTTAATTTAAATAAAAGAGCGGGAATAAAATTTCGTGACTGGCGTACAGAGTTGAATAAGTTAAAAAATATTAAAATAATCGTAAAATATGAGTGAAACTAGCGACGAGAACAGTATTTTAACACCGGAAGAGTTAAAACAACAAGTTATTAATGCAGAATTAAGTTTCCTACCTGAGAAGTCTCGCGAGAAATATCTGAAAGCATACCATGTCTTCAATGAATGGAGACTTACAAAGGGCGCAAGCAATTTTTCAGAGACTGTGATGCTATCTTATTTTTTAGATTTTATAGAATTGGTGGAACCTACAATGTTAATTATTTTGATTCACAATAAATAGTTATTTCAATCTATTCGTGTTTATTATTTTATCTCCTAAAGTGTTCTCGCTGCTGAAGTGAAAAGTTATGTGTGTTACACGAGACCAAAGTTTTTTTGCATCTCGTGCCTTTGAATCCCTCGCCACACTCAGGATTCAACTTTAGAATCACTCGCTACGCTCGTGATTCAATCGTTGAATCCTTCGCTTGCTCGGGATTCAAAATCAGCACTCGCAGCAAAAAATTACTTTGCTCTCTTGTTGCACAAATAACTATTCTATTAGATTTTGAAATCGGTTTTCTCATACGAAATAAGGCAAATCGTACATGATTAAATTACCAATTATGCTAAGCTTTATGATTTGTATATTCTTAGGCTGAAAAGGGCGATTGATTTGCGCTTTCTAGAGGTTTGTATTCATTGCCTACATTACTTTGCGATTTCTGTCTTCCTTAGGGAGACTTGAGATTTGTCTTTATATTTGCCTGTTTGTTCAAGATTCTTGATGTTTCTTGTCCAAGTAAATTATAATTATGTAGGTATCTAATGGCGCCGAGCACAGGAAATCCTAGCGCAGGGCTATGGCGGAGCGTTCGGTGTTATTATTTATTAATAATAACTTATGATACCTTCATAATGTAAGTAGAGTCACGCAACCGTTTTCAAAATTATAGGTAGGTGTTGTACTATTATAATAGGCCAAGACAGCGATTATATACAAATAATGGGATAATATACGGAATTATACAAGTGCAGTATTATTATAGAGGTATTTGTGATTATTGCTTGTATTTCGATGCTTATAGGAAATATCTTTGCGGAGGAAACTTTTTTTAGGGTTCCGTACCAAAATGGTTAAAAGGAACTCTTATGGTGCAACTCAGTCTGTCTGTCCGTCTCTCCGTCTGTCACAGCTGGATATCTCAAGAACTACTTATGCAATCAACATGAAATAGAATAGTTTTAGATGACGTTTGCCCATCTATTTTGCAAATAAGAAAGATATAACATTTTTTTTGCAACGGCCTGAAAGGGGTTCTGAAAAATTCGAAGTGGGGCTACTAGGGCATGTGGTGTATGAAAAATATGAAAGAACGCAGTTTGCACATTTTCAAACACTTTTTTTTTAGGCCGCATAGTTTTCGACTTTTGATGAAAAATTAAAAAAAAAAATTGTTCCCCCCTTATCTCCGAAGTTTGCATAGAGTCTGAAATTATTCTATGTGATAGAAATTTATGTAAAGATTACAGGAAAAATAAAACGATGTCTCTAAATAGAACACTTTTTCCAGAAATCATCAACAAAAGTTACATTAGTTCCACTATCGGTCAAGAGATGGCGGTGACCTAAAACTGCAATATTCTACACCGCAGTGCGCAGTGTTAAAATTCTCTGACAAATCTATATTTGTCAGAGAATTTTAACACTGCAGACTGCACGCTGCTGTTTTGAAAATTTCAATTCATGATAGTACGGAACCCTCGGTGCGCGAGTCCAATTCGCTCTTGCTTGGCTTTTTTACAATACGATCCGCTTTCTAATATTGAAGGCCTTTTTAGCGACAAGCAATTATTAAACAGTCAACTAAGGATGCACAAATAGCAATGTTCCTTAGATGGAAATTGATGTGAGAATAATATTTTCTGCGCTACTTAATTACTGCTTTCTCTTTCTCGCAAGGAAGTAGGTACGTACGTTTGCTTGCAAAATTACTAAAATACCTAAGCTGCAAGAACTCGATGTCACATTTTAAACAGGATCTCAACCAAAGTGACATTAAAAAAACTTCCTCAACTGACAACACTTAAGTCTTTGACCACACAAAAACCAAACATGAACACTCAAAAACTGGCTCCATATTTATTTGTTCAACACACTATGAAACAATAGTTGTAAGAAGTTTCTGCCTCGTCAGCGCCAGCGCATTAAAATATTTATAAGAGCCTTCCCACTCGGCCCTTTTATTGTATTTCTATCGGATCAAATAAGGCTGTTGTTATTATAATTGAAACTGCATCGCTTTCTATTTGAACGCAGTTCTTGTCTCTGGTAGTTTTTTTTTTTTTGAGGATGACGTTTAGAACATCTATGGTCTAATCGGGCCTCGATTATCTTTAAAAATCTTGATTGAAATTCTTCATATTATTATATCCTTTAATAAGTTAAATATTATTATTCTCTGAAATTATTAGCCGCTTAATTTTAAAATATCATTGATGTCTAAATAGTTATTGGCGCTAATTTGCATACTATTCATTAAAAACACAAACTTGAATATTATAACAAACTCATCATTACTATATTCTCAGCAGGATATGATGTTTTGCATCTATAATACCGCAATTAGAACTTAATGTATCTATCAAGGCGCTTTTTAAGGTTGCCATCAAAGAAACCAACGCCAAAGAATTCTGAAGTTGTTTACTTAAATATAATCTTGAGAGAAAGTCCCGTACTTGTACGAAATTGTACAAAATGCAATTTTGACATCAATAAACTGGTAGTATTTGCATACCGGGCGTCATTGACGTGCGCCGGCGCCACAGAATTATACCTATTCACGCCGTAAAAGTACATAATGTACCTATACCATAGTAGTACTGGTATATAAGGTGACTCGCAGACGTATACGGAATGTTGTCTATTTGTTCAAGTGGCATCTGCCGCATATATTTACATAAGGACATAAGTACATGAAGTTTGCTTTAGCTAATGTTTGCAAATACGCGACTTGTTTGATTTGAAATTAGGTAGCGCCATTGTTAATCTTATTTGGAATTAGCTTAATGTTTGAACAAGTTTTATTAACGCAATAATCAAATTAACTATAGGACAATGCTTAGCTCGTTATTATTTCACGTTCGATTAAACAAGGAGGAAAATTTTATCGCTTTATAACACACCAACTCAATGTTTCCGATTAGCACAGTTGAAAATACGCATTTCCTCAGACACATACTTTTATGCTGGGCCACACATTGGACATAATTTGACCTAAGATGTAGCCTTGGAGCATTGGCTCCAATGTGTGTATCGGGCGGGCCTGGACAAATATTGGACAGGATTTTAGTGATTTTGCTCAACATTAAAAGTGGTGCCAAGTCTGAACCAATGGACAAGGCCAATGTGTAGCGCCGGCATTAAGCTATTAACAATTTAACAGAATTGCATAGATTCTGGTGCTATTTCCTAATATGTAAGGCTGAACGATTAAGAGGTGAACATATGGATAAATATACAAATCGCAAGATAATTAATGCAAATATCGTCCGGCGCCTCGCCTACATGCTCTTGGCTACTGCATTTACAGACAGACAAACATACAGGCGTGGGTGTTGTCGTAAATGTAAAAGGGAAAATAGTCCGCACAATGGGCTCTTTCAACTAGCCTCATTGAACAAATAAGATTACACCCGACTAGTTTATAGGGTTCCGTACCCAATGCCAACGGGACCCTATTATTAAGCCCTCCGTCTATTTGTCTGTCAGCGGTATCTCATGAACCGTAATAGGTAGGCATTTGAATTTTTCAGTGTGTATTTCTATCGCCGTTATAACAACAATTTTTTTTTGAAGTTAAAAATTAAAGGGGGTCCAAGAGTCTTCAAGTCTCCATACAAGTAATGTGTTTTTCGCACCCTTCGTGTGCGCGTCCGATTCGCACATGGCCGGTTTTTTGTAAATACGCGATCTCAGTCGTCTAACAAAATAATTAATTATAATAAACAGGTTTTCAACTCTAGGTCGAGTAATTGCCACACGCGGAGATGTTTTGAGAATTGTAGGAAATCAATAAAATATATTGTTGGGAAAATTAAATTCGACATCAAAGCGTTACGTATGATCGGCAAATCGTATATTTTTACGACCAAAATAACAATGAGTTGTTTTTCTTATTATGTCTCAGATAGAAATAAAACGATCCAACTGCAAAGTTATAATGTTAGTTTGTATTACGGTATTTCAGCACTGAGCAGCAAATCTCGTAGATCTAAGAACTTTCACAAAAACAGGACCATAAAGCCAGTCAGGCAGGAAAAGTTATATCAGCAACTTTTTTGATCCAGACATACTGACAAATATTTGTTCAAAACGACCCGTCCAATTTGCAAGTTACCAAATAAGTCCGTTCGCCGACAACCAGCTTAATAATGAAGACCCCTGAAATCCTGATCCTATGTGCCTATAGGTGCCTTTAAAACTGGCCACATGATCTACAAGTCCTCTATAAGGCAAGACATCTGTGTAAATTGTCGGCGCAAACGCATGTTCGATAAAACGAATCAAAATCGTGTCGATCTAATTAATGCACCTTATTATCAATTAACGGTTGGTTCACTAAATATTTGACACATATTTTATCGATATTTTTACACATAATTGATGTAGGTGTGCATTTGACAGGTCAGCGACGTGTTAATTCTACAACTACAAACCAGAATTCGATTGGCCACCCACACATGTTGAAGTTTTTCAAGGTTTAATGAATAAAATATTTATGGAAACGTCATAAATATGGGAATTTGGACATTTCATGTTGTTAAGATAGACATCGGCTTACATTCTCGCTTAATTGAAGTTATGTGCGTTCGGAATGAATGAATGTCTGTGGCAGGCAAACCGTTACTGCTTAGTTGTATCTACCTACTACAATAATATTAAAGTCTGGAATATACATATATGGCCGTATGTGTATTCCGGGCTTAATAGCTAAGATCATAAGTGAAAATAATAATATGCATTGAATTTCCCGGAAAATCTTGGCATAGTTCAGGTAGATGTTTTCACGGAAATTTGTTGTCTTGTGCGTAGTGTTACTAATTTTATACGCGGAATCCGAGCAAAATCAGACAACGATAAGACAACGCTTTGCACGTACGCTTTCAAGATAAACCAAAGTAACCAGGGGTAGGAGAACTAGGCAATTAAGAGTATTGAGATCAAAACCAAATCTAGAATTTTGGCTACTGACTGGAGAGGAGGCCTGTGTCCCAGCAGTGGGAACATTATAGGCTGATGATGATGATGATGATGATGATGACTGGAGAAGCCTGGTGACTTTCACAGCACTAGAGGAGAGGATCTATTGGATCAAACAACCAAACCCAAGCCATTTTTACGTAGATTTGGACCGTCTTTTTGTTGTCAACAAAAAACCTGCCCATAGCTGGCTATGGGCAGGTTTTTACCCCTTTTTACCCTTTTTTACCCCTGGGGTAGGAGATTAGGAGTATTGAGATCGAAACCAAATTGATTTGTTTATTTATTAAAACTTTATGCACAAGTAAAAAAATACTGTACAAAGGCGGACATTTTCTACCAGTCAACCTTAGACCAAACCACCAAATCTAGAATGTTGGCTACTGACTAAACCTGGTGACGTTCAGAGTAGCCACTAGAGAGGATCTATGGAAACCCAAGTCAGTAGTGTCTTTCTTTTCGTTGGCCAAAAACCAGTTATCGAAAAACCTGCCCGAAATGGAATCCTGGCAACCCAACACCCACGCTAAACAGTCATGAATCTTCCGAACAAACGATATGTAAACACAAAGTTTGCGGTATTTGCTCCAGTTCCCCCACACCTCTATACACTTTCATTGAATAATGGCTGGCCACCCACGGGAGCAATAAATATTTATAACGGAGTATTTCGAAGAATGTGATACTTCCGTGCGAACGAGGCACGTGCATACTGGTTGAGTACATGCAGTGATGACAAAAATATTCGCACACCAACCGAAATTGAGACTGATGTTCCACTGAGTAACGATTGGATTCCAGTTTGAAACGGTTCAAAATAAGACATCGGTATGAAGTCAAATAAGGGCAAGCTAGAGTTGCCAGCGAAATTCAAATTCTCTTACGTTTTTTTGCAATTTGCAGGTCAATGTCAGGTTGGTTGATTAATTGATAATGTTCATCATATTGATATTTCATAGCCATTCAATAGGATTGTATTAATTGTATTGATTTTAATGATTATAATTTAAATTTTGCGGACTACCCTGGTATTTCCCCTTTTACTAAAGACAGTTGCCAAAAACGTACATCTACAATGCGAATGAAAATGATGGAAAAGTTGTGAAAAGATATGTTGTTTATTTCTAGAGACGCTTAGAACAATATGCCTGTTAACTACTCATAATCATAAAGGCTTATTTAAACGATTTCTCGCAAATATTTTTAGTACGGCCTTTGTTCTACTAAAATATCTTAACAACAAAACAGTAACAAAAAATCATTCAACGAATCCAAAACTCAACACGCAATTCTAAACAAAACAGCTACATGTACTTAGTACCGGTTTCTAATCATTCCTATCCGTTAGACAAGGTTTATTTTTAATACCTAATTGATATTCAATAATGAGGGACCACCAAGTTGCGCCGGCGCAATAAATCACCCGTCAAGGAAGGCCATGTTGCTTGCTGACTTGCTAACTACTTTGCATTGCTAGTTGACGGCGCATCGATCAAGCTTTGCTGGGCACGGAACAGACAACGGTACAAAATATTTGAGATGTCTGATAAAAAGTATTTGATTTAAAGCTAAATCAAATTGTATGGTCGTGCGGTTGAAATCAGTGTTCTGAGTGGGAATACCTCGTTATAATCAACTGCCAGTATCTTTTGTCAAAAATCCAAATGTTATTTTGAATTTAATAATGTAGGTAACTAATTATATGACTTAGTGCTGATTTTTCCATCGCCAATTACCTTTTAGTCGAGGAATAAAATTGACGTTTGACAGTTTTAAACAACTGTCAAAATTTCAAAATTATTGCTCGAATAAAGTTATCAGATGATTGAAAAATCAGACCTTAGTAGATAAAATCGAAGCATATTAGAGCGTCTGTCAGTTTTAAAACTAGCTACTCAAATGTCTAGACAGCAGTCAGCGTCTAGACGCCCATATGTAGACCTTTTATGGACAACGTAGTTGTATCCTATGTATTTACATAACTATACATTCAATGACACTTGTGATGCCTGACGGGTACCTACAGCAGTTTGGATTTGTGTCGAAGCAATACTTGAAACCGCGTACGGAATATTTATATGTGCAAAAATAACAATCTAGAATCATTATTTAGGAAACCAAGTCTAAAGGCTGGTATTGCATGGTGTTCCGACAAAGTAACTACACATTCTTTAATGTTAGTAAACAACAAAAGCAAATAACGCCAAAATGTTTGCTTATAAACTTGAATTGAGTAGAACGTAAAGTTGCAGCTGCGATGTGAAATTTGACGTCAGAGAAAGCAATATAATCCGCTGAACGTCAAAACGAATGTCTGAAAGGTGCGTCATGCAATATTTCTTTTAATAGACTTGTATTTACGAGTAAATAGTTTTATAGCTAATAGTCCAGTCAAATTAGTCCTTAAAATAGAGGTAAGGTTACAATAATTCCCATAGAGCTAAAAATTGGTATGAATGTTCAGAATACTATTATAAATGAATTGTGAAAAGTCCCCATCAATCCCCCTTGTGCAAAATTTTTTATTGATGGTGAAAGTTTGAAAAAATAGGTTTTTCGCGTTTTTCAGCTAAACGGTGAGTTTTACAGCAAAAATAGTTCAGACAAAAATTGTAGATCATCCGATTCTCTACAAAAAATGTATCCACACTTTTTTCATAATTATTGCCATTTCCGTGATATAGCGGTTGTAAGAATTGAAAAAAATATTTTATTCGTAATATTATGCACGTTAATGTACATACTTTTATATACATTTTTGAACCGTTATACGAGTAAACATATGAGTCCCTGTCTTTTTTTTTTTTTTTGTTTAGCCTGCGCTGTCCCACTCATGGGCAAAGGCCTCCCTCCACTCCTTCCATCTTTCGCGAGCCCGCGCGTCCTCCTTCCAGTTTTGATGGAACCTATCCAGCTCGTCCGGCGGGACGAGCTGGATAGGTTCCATCAAACCGCCGCGACCCCGCGGGTGCCGCGGGGTCGCGGCAGACCACGTAGGAGATGGCGATCTCCTACGTGGTCTGCCGCGACCCCGCCTCACTGTCTTATACATACAAAATACCAGACATCTGTAAAAATTCATGAAAAAAGACAGGGACTCATATGTTTACTCGTATAACGGTTCAAAAATGTATATAAAAGTATGTACATTAACGTGCATATTACGAATAAAATATTTTTTTCAATTCTTACAACCGCTATATCACGGAAATGGCAATAATTACGAAAAAAAGTGTGGATACATTTTTTGTAGAGAATCGGATGATCTACAATTTTTGTCTGAACTATTTTTGCTGTAAAACTCACCGTTTAGCTGAAAAACGCGAAAAACCTATTTTTGCAAACTTTCACCATCAATAAAAAATTTTGCACAAGGGGGATTGATGGGGACTTTTCACAATTCATTTATAATAGTATTCTGAACATTCATACCAATTTTTAGCTCTATGGGAATTATTGTAACCTTCGAAGTCTTATTTGACTGGACTATAAGGCTTTGCGTCGAAGTGTGTTATACTGTCGCCTTCGTCGGCGAGTGGCAAAGTCGCCACACGCTTACATATGGCCTGCTTAGTAAGTGCATTGCAACAACACCGTGACATGCTGGATTAATGCTCTATTTGCACGGCCCTGACAGCCGTCGACTTAATGTTTCCATTGCGCCTATACCCGAACATATACTTGTATATAATAATACTCGAATGTCAATTTACTTTTATGTGGTGAGTGTTAGGTAATTCTCAGAAAAACCCGCATCTAATTAAAAATCACGAAAACAGAAATCATAAAACAAACATTAATAAAAAGTAATTTTAATTATGGAGCTAATTAATTGTAAGAGCAGCGACGCATGACGTTCGAGTCACGTCGCGGTTGGAGTGTGAATGGCTGAAAACCGCGGATTGTCGGCGCAGGCGCCGCTGGCGCCACACTTCCGGCATGTAGCGGAAGTCAGCTGCAACTGGCGTTCGTTATGCACTACTAGCCCTGTTGTATTTCAACCCGTATCAGTTTACCTGTTTAATTTGTCGGCTACTGGTCACAATATTGGCTAACATAACTCGCTTACACCTGTGTGACTGCTATTGTTTAGTCGTACCTAAATAAATTTACATCGCATTTTAAAGCATAATTACAGTAGGCGGCCTATTTCGAAATGAACATCAAGAGGCTGATGGAATGACCATAATAATGAAGTGACGTTTTGTTCCGCCTCAGTGTCCTCAGCCAAAACTAAATATAGAGCAAAGATTCACTTGTTCAAGATGATTTCATGAGAAAAATCTTTAAGTATTCTGATGCAGTAATTCGCGGAAGACTCATGGCCCCATTAAATTTCGAGTAAACATTCTTTTTGGCTTGTCGCATGGCTAGGGTTCCCAACCCTCCCGGATTGCCCGGGAGACTCCGGTAATAATGGTTAATCTCCCGACCTCCCGGAGTGCAATAATTTCTCCGGTTTTTTTAAAGTATATGCATCCGTCGCTCGCACGTTACTCGTCGCGTTTGTTCTTTCCATTCCTGTCTCTAACAATTCTTGCGAGCGCGTATTCAGTCATTATGATGGAACAAGAAAAGAAACTGAATGAATATTTCTTTAGTAAAAGCAGAGATACAAATACTACTTTTACGATTTTGTGGTAAAAAACCATCAATAATAAAATATTGAGATTTTCTTTCAACGCAATACTTGATTTTTTTAAATTCTCCCGGGTTGGTCCATTCGAGAGTTGGCAACCCTACGCATGACGCATACAGTCAAACACACATCTATTTCGTATAGCCAACATAACTCTCTAGCGCCATTGTTTGATCGAGTATTAAAGACTTAATAAACAGAATTAGCTTTTGTGTGCATTGAACAGTAATAAATTATGTACATATTTACTTGACTAAGGCGAGCCTAAAGGCCAAAAGGATTAAGGCTCCTAGAAACTGGCGCGACACGCGATATATACGCGCGCGACACAAAGGCGCCGCTTGTTGCGCGACTTGCGGTGCCTTTGTGTCGCGCCTGTTTGAAGGAGCCTTATTCTGTTGGGAATTGAGATTAAACGATTATAAGCGTCTGAGATTTATATCGTACAAAGGTGTAGACTGCATGGAGTATTTATCTTTCAGATAAAAAAAGGTTTTTTTGGGAAGCCTAGATATACATATACTACCTAGATGAGAACTTCATCATTTACGAGAAAAATCAAATAACTTTCGAAGAGAAAATTCGTCATCATTCACAACTTTTTGCAAGCGGAGAGGAAATGTCTCCTTCGTCCAAAGTTTATTAATTAAGCTTACACGAAAGATTACTTGCGTAATTGCCTTCAGGTAATTGTTCCGGGTCTGGCTGTTTATGTATGTGAATTTAAATGTTTGTCAACACACCCACGATACAGGAGTAATTCCTAGTGTGGAACAACGTTAAAAAAAAAATAGCCTATAATGTTTTCACTGCTGGAACACAGGCCTCCTCTCCATGAGGGAGTGGGCCGTAATCCACCACGCCGTGGCTGTGGTCTCAGCGCGGCAATATAACTTGGTGTTTACTCCGGGGAGCCGCAAACACCAGTTTTGACCTCACTAATTCATAGTTCGCAATTTAACCATAAGAAATTCAAATACAACAGCTTGATTACACAATTAACGAGCGTTGCAAATGTCTGCCGATTGGACTTGGATTGTTTCATTTGGTTACGCTAAAGTTTTTTGTCCATTCATAGGCTCAGAGCGGAGAGAACAAGCCATGACTGAGTGGAGAATTTCTGATTTCTATCGCCTCCATTTTGTATTGATTTTTGATTACAGTCAGAATGAGGTACTTAAGTAATCTTGTCCTAGTCTTTGGAGGATGTTGCGGGGCAATGACCTCTGTCAAGGGTTGTCTTTAATGTTTATCTTGTCAACATCCATACTAATACTATAAATGCGAAAGTGTCTTCGCGTTAAGCGTGAAGCATACAGACACACAGACAGCTGTCTGTCTGTATGTTACCTCTTCACGCTTAAACCGCTGTACCGATTTGGATGAAATTTGGTATAGAGATAGTTTGAGTCCCGGGAAAGGACATAGGATAGTTTTTATCCAGATATACCCACGGAATCGAAATTTACGCGGGTGAAACCGAGGGGCGCTGCTAGTACATACATAAACTCATGACTTTTTTGATGTGAAACATCTATAGCCGCACGTAAAACAAATTTCTGGCGTGGCGACGCAGGCCGTGGCGACGCGTCGCCACGCGCAATGTTTCACATCTGCCAGGCGTCCAGTGACGGCTCACTTTTTTCTATGGGGGTAGGCAGAAACTACAGAACGCCACCTGCTACGATCTTTACATACTCCTTTGGCTTTGCAACTCAGTAGTCTTACATAGCATGTTAGCATGTCTATGAGTTTTTAAAGCGCAACAGACATCTTTGACTTTTTCAGATTCAATTCGTAGGTCATCATTTTTAGGTCGTCCAATTTCATTTTCATGTTACTTGCTTCATCGTTCCGCATCATTGTCTATGCCACGTAATCCTAGTACAACTCTATGAGTGACTCATTCTTTGACATTGAAAGGTTTATGTCCCTAGCAACCCGTCTATCTCGAACATCTTTACGCGCAACTTATCTAAAGCAAATAAACATAAAAATTTATACCCTGCACAATATTTAAATACGCAGGTGCATTTACGCCATCTGTCTACGCTCCCTATTGACGAATGTTACATAAATGCAGCAATAAAAAGCTTTACTCATGACATCCCGAGGGCCCTCTGTCACCCCTCAGAACTGAAACCTACCTTAGCTGTACAGAGTAAGGTTCAGAATCGGATGTGGTTCTTTTATCAAGTGATCACCACGTCTAGTATTTTGGCGCCAGACAACGGTTAACCGGTCATAACTACCCTTCGTCTGCTATGAGCAAAAGCTAGCTAATTGTACTTCGACATGCGAGCGGATTTTCGGGGGTCGTGAGTCGTGACGTCATCTCACCGTATGATGCGTTTGAAAGTTGCTTACCTGAAAATAAACAAAACAAGTTTTTTTAAATTTTGATTATTATGAATTCTCCTTACTTAATCCGATTTGAAAATAAAAGCGGGGAACAGTATTGCGAATGATGGGCATGTTTTTTTATAATGGCAGTCCTAAAAGAAACAATCCCTAATGGTACCGGCAAAAGAAAGAAAGAAAAAGAAAGAAAATAAGTTTATTTGCGGCAAACATGACGCATATACTTACCTAAATAAAAAAAACAAAAGAACAATTTGGGAGAAAGTATGCGTCACATCTAGGTAAAACGGCCATCGCTCAGCATAATGCTAAGACCCACCACCACTACACTCAACATACTCGTACCACATAGAGTGTCAGCTCAAACCGAGACGCGACGCAGCGCGACGTGACGCAACAATAGTGCAAAAATTTGTATCTTTTCGTGTAGTAAATAAAGTTAGATTTAGAGCCGCTATTAAAACGCAGCGCGGCGCCGCGCTGCATCGAGTTGCGTTGCGAATTTATGTGTATCTTTTCGAGTAGTAAATAGAGTTAGATTTTGAATAGCTCTATTGAAATGTGCGCGCAGCGTCGCGTCTCGGTGTGACTTGACCCACACCGTCACGATACCGATACTCATTATACCGTCTACGTGCTTAAAGACATGTAGGCAATATCAAGACACTCTTGTGAAGGAACAAGTGCTTTACGCTTAGTAAACGCAGTTATACTGTAATATGTAATTGTAAGTCTGGTCGTGGTCTTTCAATTTCCTTTTGGTATGCTTTTGGTCTCGCAAAAATAAAACAGTCATCGTCGAAAAAAAAATGTGGTTAACTGGACTCGCGGGTCCAGCTGACCGAAGACTCGAACTGCATATTGAATGAGAAAAACATTTTTTTTTAAATTTCGCTTTATGTAGTGAGAATGTATTTTCCATCTCAGATGACATAGAAGCCATATTTACTTCCATCCGAAATCCCAACAAACTCATCCAAACATCTCTGGTTTTCGTCAACATCCATAGTTTACCCGAAGCAAACCACTTGAGTCCCAAATCCGTGCTTTACAAAAAGTCGAGCATGTGGCGACGCGCCGGGAGACGGGCGCCGCTGACGTCATGGGAATCCATCCGTGAATTACTAATGAGTCGCCCTGGGGGCCGGGGAATAGATAGGGCACAGAAGTTCCTTACAAAGTGAGGTATTAGAGTGAAACAAACGTGAAACTATGTAATAACGCGGTTTATTCAAGACACCCATGACAATCCTGCTGCTGTGACAGCCCGCCATAACTTGACATTGACAGTTGACATAAACATGGCGAAGTAAGAAACCCATGGAGACAAGAATTCACAGGACACAAGAAATAATGAAGAAATGCCCTAGTGCATTCCGGTTTCGAAAGAATTGTAGTCCTCCAAAAACATTTGGGTTTTTCGTGATATTATAAGACTAGAAGCATAAAACCATAGATACTTATGACTGGATGACCGAATCGGGATTGTACTTGTAACTAAATATTTACTTTCGTGTTTTTTGGCCAGCAAGGCAGACTACAGGAAATTAAGTCTTCAGGATCATCATCTGCCTAGCCTTTTCTCAACTATATTGGGGTCGGCTTCCAGTCTAACCGGATGCAGCTGAATACCAGTATTTTACATGGAGCGACTGCCTATCTGACCTCCACAACCCAGTTACTGGGTAATACGATACCCCTTGGTAAGACTGGTTGTCAGACTTTCGGGCTTCTGACTACCGTAACGACTGTTAAAGATCCACGAATGACAGCCGGGACCAACAGCTTAACGTGCTTTCCGAGGAAAGTCAGTCTTCAGGATAATTTTTTTTTAAACATTTTAGGAAAAGGCGTTCGTAGTTTCTGACGTAGTGGGAAGGTGGAAATCTCGGGGTTTCGGGGAGGGTCTTCGACATTCTCTTGCTTCGTGTAAACCAGGGATGCACAGACTTATTGAGAGCATGGGCCACTTGGGCAAATGATGAACTAATGGCGGGCCACCAGCACAAATTAAAAACATAAAAATAGCCAAAAATGTAATTTAAAAAATAATAATTTATACTCAATCTTTTTAACATTTTGCTCAAATTTACTTGTTCTGAGCTACACGTGAAATTGCTCCCAAACTTCCATTTGCAATGCGGTTTCGATTTTTGTTTTATTATTATTCAATACCGAAAAAAATTGTTCACATAAATATATAAGTGGAACCAAATAGGCGCATTTCAGGGCATTTGTGCGCAACTCTTTGTACAGACGCCAGCACATCAAGCTACCCGAAACTGTCAAATTTTCCCAATCGACTTTGAACCTTATGCTTTAGCGATAAAGTTGAAAATCTGTTAAAAGAATTTGACAGATTGTAGTAGGTTGATGTGCTGGCGTTTGTACATAGTTTTGTCAATGCAGCGGTAAAAGTTCAGCAAGTCTCCTTCATTAAATTTGTTGCGAAAATCTTGATCGTTTTGAATATTGATTAATTCTAACTGCATTGACTCTGGTGCAGTTTCAGCTGAAATGGTGAAAGGATTTCTAAATACATATGTCCAAGAGATTTAACTTTTTAATTCAATTTTATATTATACAGTATGTTAACTAACAGAGGGCGTTCCCGTTAACCCCCAATAGTATAGCATCCATACATGCTAAAAAAAATATTACCATTCGAAAATAAAATGTTTTTATATTTTTTTATATTAAAATATTCACAAAAAAATCGTATAGATAATCGTTTAGATTTTTAAGTATTGAGTGAAGTTGATTTTTCATTTTATTTTTTGTAGGCATGTGTTTGAAAACCACTATTGTATTGGGGTCATCCTGTAAAGATAGTGTTTGTAAGTTTAATAAATAAATATTATTTGTAAGCCTCAGCAATATTTTTCCTTCAATTGTATATGGATAATGGATATACTATATAGAATATTTTTGCTGGCGGGCCACTGGCATATTGCCGGGGGGCCGCATGCGGCCCGCGGGCCGCGGTCTGTGCATCCCTGGTGTAAACCATGCGTTGTCCTGCGACATTTTGTTGTGTCTATTGTCCTTAATTACCAACGGGACATTGCCTTTCTAGCCGATAGCGACATTTTTAAATGCTGGAACGTGAAATGCATTTATTAATTAAGTACGTAAGTGAATAATTAGTCCCCGTTCCCTTTGTAAACATGTTGAACTTATACCATATTTTACGAGAGGTTTCCCTGATTTTTTTTATTGCAGTTGTGTTTTGTTCTGAAATTCGGAGATGGCAATCAACTTATTGAAACTTTGGCCTTTGAATAGTGGCAATATTTTTAAGCCCTAATTGAATAACTAATTCTTTCCAGACATTATTGAAGAAAAAATATACAGTAAGTAAGTAATGGAAGAAATATCAGTCTTATGAAGTGCGTAAATATTTTTTTTTCAGTATTTCGGTTGATGTTTAAAATCAGCGTTAAAAACTATTAACCTCGCAACGCTTATCTATTGTAAACACACAATGGATCGTAAAACGCAGAAACTTCCTTTCTACTTTCATTAAACGGTACACGCATACAGCCTTTTTTTTTTTCATCAGACAATCGTTGAACTGGTTTCCTAATTAATGATGCGAGGATTCTTTGTAGCCTAAAGCTAATTAAGCATCGAAAATTCAGCAAATCTGCAATATGGGGGGTAGTATTTAAAATTCAAACGGAAGAATCGATTACTAAATTCAAATTTTGAATGAAGTCGAATGAATAGCGAAAATATTCGTTCAGCGCCATAATGGTTTTCTCTCTCACTTGTCTTGTGCTTTTGTTTGCATGTTGTCCCTTATTAAGGCTCCTACAAACAGGCGCGACACGCGATATAATCGCGTATCGTGACTGTTTGAAGGAGCCTTTAAACGTAATTTCACATATAAAAACTGCTTATTAAGATCTATTTCATGACGATTTTACGGTAGGCGCATCGCTTTCACTGTAATCAACGACTTATACAACAATGGAAGCGTGTAATCAGCAGTTACGTCACAAAGTTGCAAGTTATGCCTGTTTAATGCAATGATACGTTCATACGTTGAAACTAAATTGCTGTATTGTTGTTGTTGTGTGAGCTTCTGCTACAAATATACAATTTTATCAAGAAAGCGAATCCGTGCCTTGGAAAGCACGTTAAGCCGTTGGTCTCGGTCCCGGCTGTCATTCGTAGTCTTCCTAAATCTATCACAGTCATTACGGGTCGTCAGAAGCCCGATAGTCAACCAACTGACAACCAGACTTACCAAGGGGTAACGTGTTACCCAGTAATTGGGTCGTGAAGGTCAGATAGGCAGTATAGCTCCATATAAGGAAGTGTCCATTTTTTTACGTGAGATGATTTTAGGAATTTTTGGACCCCTGAGATATCGTGAGATTTGGCTCGACCCTCTCCTCCACTCCCTCTAATCTCACGTGAGATTGTTCAAAATGCGTATTTTCAGTATAAATTAAATTCTTTAATCTATGCTTGATTGCGTTGGATTTATTAAAAAAAAAAAAAATTGTTTAATTATTTTTATCTAGTATTTAAGATGATTCGTTCACCAACACGATGGACCGATCAGGTGAAAGAATCATCGTCCTCTAAATTCAACACGGCGGTAAGGGATGCGTTGGACAGAAACCGGTGAAGACGGATCATCCGCTCCATATTCAACTCTGAAGCTGACCACGGTCCTCAGACATGAGGGACCGACTACAGAGAGAGAGAGACTTATAACGTTTAGTAAACACGAGAAAGTGCATAGAGATTACAAAAGTGAAACAATCTTAATTCAGATTACTTTTGTCTAGACAAAGTGCATCACTTGGGTGTGTTAACTAAACCAACCACATCAACAATAATCCTTGATAATTTCACAAATCCCTAATTATTACAGACGCCAACACATCAAGCTAACCGAAACTTATGCTTCAGCGATAAAGTTGAAAATCTATCAAAGAAATTTGACAGATGGTAGTAGCTTGATGTGCTAGCGTCTGTACATTATGTATTGTATTCAACCGATTCGGATGGCGCCAAGTCTGCCCCTTATCTGATCTATCGATATCTTATCGATTTAATGACGTCATCAACTGTCAATCCTCAGTCCATTGGTGATAATGACGCTGATATCGAAGTATCGAAGTTGAAAGTGCGATAACCCATCGCATCCGTTTTCACGGGAAGACCCCAATCTATTTGTTTTAGGTGGCAAACTAGTAGAGTTCGTTCGAATTTCGTTTGCAGTTTTCCGTCATAATTCTATTTACCGCAATTATAGTTTCGGCCGATTTTTTTAAATTATGTTCGGCATTGGCCAAAAAGAATAATGCCGGAAGAGCAATACTTTCAATTAATTTCAAAATTGAATTTCGCGGGCTACCCTGGCGCTTTCGCCTTAAAGAATTACAATCATTAAATTCATCAATACATCCTTCTAAGTTCATATAAGTAAACTTATTGAATGACTATTTCAAATATCAATCAATAGGGTTATTGGGATTTTGAATTTCGCGGGCTACCCTGGTTCTTCCCCCGTAAAGGCTCCTTCAAACAGGCGCGACACGCGATAAAATCGCGCGCGACACAAAGGCACCGCAAGTCGCGCAACGAGCGAGCGGTGCCTTTGTTTCGCGCGCGATTCGCGTCGCGCGTCGCGCCTGTTTGTAGGAGCCTTAACACAGTCACAGTATAAATTTTACCATAGTACCTACACATCTTTATTTTGTGACAGTGCAGAAGGCCAATTCCCGTAATTAAAAACTTTCAAAATCGAGTCGTAATCTCATCTCGGCGACAATCAAAGTCAAAAATGTAGGGAAATTAGAGGTATTTTGACAGATTGAGACATATTATCAGAAGACTGAACATTCTTAAAATTACGAGATTTGCCTCTTTAAGGGGCTTACAGGACCTAAACACAAAAAACGCAAGTTTTAGAAACAGTAAAAGTATATGGATAGAATTGATAGACTACAGTAAACAAAATCAGAAAAATATATGATATTCTTCAGGATATATGGCTAGGTTGATAGTGTGTTGAAAACATAATACAACTAATTTGATACGATAGAAAAAAATCATGAAGATACCTCTAAAAACTTTCTTTTTAGAATTAAACCCATACTAATAGCAACATAATTAAGCACTAGTGTTTTAATTTTTAAGTTCAAACAATAGATTTTTTAAAATATGTAGATAATTGCTTCATATTTTGCAATAAATTACCAGCGTTGTGTCATCGCGCTTCTCTTTCTTTTATATGCAGTCCGACAAAGACCGCGCTTTAGGTCATGTTTACTGAGGGACAAAACTATGTTCCTTCTAACAAAAACGTGTATCCATTAGGCCATTACCTAGGAAGCAAAGAAAAGCTTCTAAATTACCTTCTCCATTATACAACACGTCATTACCGGGACCAATGAACGAATGAAACAATGCGTATTGTTTAGCCATTGTTTTGAGTTTAGAAGCCACTCGAAATGTCGTTAGTGTCTACGGATCCTTTCTCATTCTCAGGTAAGCCAGAGACAATTAAAAAGCTGTCAAGTATCTATGGAGTTGTGAGGAACGAATGGAATGAACTTTGCGAATGCATTCTCTGTCTACGATTCGAGATCGTATTTGAAGTCATTAGTCAAGCAATGTTTTTAGATTGAGTTTGTTTGGACGCGCTAATCTCTGGAACTGTCAATCGAATTTGAATAATATTTTTCTCATTTGATAGCCCAATTCTTGAGTAAGGTTTTCGACCCTTCGGAGCCGAACAAAGGGAAAAAAAGAAAGAAAGTACACTAACCGAAAACGAAGTACATATTAGAGCGGGCGACGGGGTGGGTCAGGGTCGGGGGAACAAGAAATTACACGCAGAAGTCTGTCGTGGGCAGAAGCTAGTGGCACATAAAAGGTCTTAAATACGTATATTTGTGGCACATAGAACGTCGTAAAAGTTTCAAATATTTTACTTTCTTTCAGTATGTAAAAATTAACGGAATGAATCTGTCGACCCGTTTTCATGAAAGTTATGTCAAACTACCGTGCATTCGCAATTTATTTGCCAAAAATGTAAACAAATATGAATTAATGGAAAAATAACTTTAATTCCTACACAATAAAGTTCAGTTTACGCTACAACTTCAAACATTTTTATAAATTTGTCAATAGTGCTAGTCACTCTGAAATCAACTTAATTATCATTATAATAAAGTTGATATTTGTTTAACTTGAAATAACATAAATTTGAACTTTAGGTAGTCTGTTTCTAGACTTAGCATGGATACATACCTAACTAGCTATGATAACTATTTATTGCCTAGTAACTGAGGTACTTCATTAAGCGCATGCGAAGTAGGCACTCATTTAAAGTAGGCAGGATTAGCGATCGCTAGCGTAAACAAATTGGGACACTAAGTACTCCACCTAGTAGGTGAGTATTTACTTAAATTAATAATAGCTAACAAATACCGAAGTCCGCTCATTAGTTTATTATAATTATCTATTTATTAACGGTAAAAAAAATAATTGTAGTGTAAAGGCTCGTACACACAGGCGCGACGCGACACGCGACACAAAGGCACCGCAAGTCGCGCAACGAGCGGTGCCTTTGTGTCGCGTGTTGCGTCGCGCCTGTGTGTACGAGCTTTAATTTATTAGCGTTAAAACTGTTGAAGTTACACTTAATCGTGAACTCACAACACAAGTAACGCTTGAACCGGCAAAAGTTCTTTTTTTTTACTTAGAATTTTTATAATAACACATAGTGAAGGGATTTTTATAGTGTTAGTATCGTAGGTATCTAATAAATGAATGCGTTTCAACGTTTTTATTTAAAAGAAGAATAATTATTATTAACAAAACAAAAGTGAGAGTAGTAGTAGATATCTTGTAGGCTTAGTAATTATCTAGCAATGTTTTTAAGCATAGAATTAAACCTAGTTCGTAAATAATTTCATGTTTTTACCTGAAAATCCGAGGTCTGTGGATTCCGAAGAGGCCTCGCTAGATGCTGCTGACAACTGGTACAAAACCAACAGAAAACACACGCAAACATTGACCACCGCCATCGCCGTTTCAATTACTTCTTATTGTTAATATTAAACACTATACAGTCACCATAACGACTATCATAAACAGGCTAAACCATTCCAAAGGCACCAATTTCAAGTCATCACCAAAATATCTGGAGTACTACTAAAAATATCACTAAGATTACTATTATTACGTTTTATTTATCACAGTTACTGTTATTTACACATGGATATTATCACTAACGTTTGTTTGTGGCACTATACTTTATTATTGTATAACGCACGTGAATTTTATGAAAAATATTGAACATGAACACGCGTTCCCGAATGTCAAAAACGTACGAGCGCAGCCCACTCACCACAATGGCGACCAAAGCTCGACTGATTGAATGAAAGGAACGATGCGATGAGCGAGCAAGCGAATAGATTCGCCGGTGAGTAGGGATGTGAACAAACTAATTACGCTATCGACTCGAATTTTCAGATATAATTTCATTACATATTTTATTTTCTGAAGTTTTTGCGGTTATAGAAAAATTATTATTTCATTAAGTAACACTATGTTTGAAAAAGAGAAGAAAGAAAGATCTGTGACAGCGTTTTTATTTTAAATAGTATATTGATTGTTTCGCTCGTATGTTATCTAATATTTAAGATGCAACCAGATTTAAAATGAAAATATATTTTTTTATTTCATTCTCAGACCATGCTTTCGTACTTTCCCAGTACAAAGTATAGAAGAAATAGAAATAAGTAATAATAAGACGCCTCGATAGTCGATAAAATAATTATTATGCCAACACTTATTGTCCCATGTAGAAGAAAGCGTGCATTAGTACTGTCAGTTCATCAGTTGAATTCGAAACGTTTTAAACCATAAGCCCTCGTATTAAAATGCATATTCGTATACAGAAATATGTAAATAAAGCTGAAAATAATTGCAGTTCACAGGCGCCACTTTTTGCGGTCGGTCGGCGCTAGAGTAGCCGGCCGCGTGGCGCGCATTTTCTTTTTTATTTTCAGAAGAAAAAAAGATAATAAAAGGAAAAGAACTGCAACTATCTACGACAATAAAAGAATAGTTGCAAGTAAACAGTTAGTTTAATGTTTTTAACAAGGTTTTGTTTCTGAAAACAGTGGGATTATTGGGAATGGCTGGTTAAAAGTTAATTAAGTACCAATGTACTAGGTACCGGCCTATTTAGCAATAATTATTTCGGTATCTAGGTATTATCATTAGGAACTTCTTATTACATAAGTAATATCATTAACTACCTCAATAAAGGTACATTACATACCTACCTACTTAATCAGTAGGCCTAGGTATAGTTATTATTATATCGTTTTGGATAGGTACTTACATTGAAAGTAAGCAAGTATGGTATGCTCCAAAAAATTAAGTACCTACCTAAGTAAGTAAGGTCACCAAAGGAGATATGTCGGGGTAAGGGTCGTCGGATTCGGAGTCGGGTAGAGATGTCAGCATCATCCGAAGGGGCCCGTCAGGGCCGAAGCCTGCCGGTTCAGCTGGATTGTCCGAAAGGGTTACCGCTGGCCCGGAAAGGGCTAAAGAAGGAACACGGGTGGGTTTAAGTCAGTAAGAGTCTGACATTCCCTTCCGCTCCACCCAGAGCGGGAGGGGTCATTTGATGATTTCCCATTCTGAAAGAAAAAAAAATGATCATTTTTTTTTCTCTAGTTCACGATGTATCAAATTAAATTTCATCCATCCAGCACCCTGATTGCGTAACACACTATCAATCCCACTCTGAATAATTTTGAAGGATATTGCTAATCCATTGCTCCATATGTTCGAAAAATGTGACTGCTGAACAACGTAAATAACGCAATGAATGTTGTTGAACTGTCAAAATGAAAGCGATTCCTACTGTTAGCTTGGTAAGCAATTACCCCGCAGGTTTCTTACTAAACATCAATTACTTACCTATTTATTTTGTTACCTACTTTGCTTAAAATACATATTATATGCAGTGGCGGACTAAGCCCGTCAGAGGCCCGGGGCGGCAAAGCTGAATGAGGCCCCCCAGCTTTAAAAAAATGTAGTTTTACAAGCTTTTTATTCAGTTCACATTTGTATGTATAAATAAGTGTTTATGTTTAATTCGTTAATTTCGTCGGCAACGCCACTTTTCTTCTCTTCAGAATTCGAAAAGTAATTGGATAAAGATTCAGCAAGCGATTTTGCCTCTTCAGTCTTCGTTTTTTTAGGTTCCTTTTCTGAGAACCAGATGGTTGAATCCTTTTCAATAAAAATAATGAGATAAATAAGAAACTTTTATAAAAGATAGCTAAACTGTGGCTAAAATGAGGCTTTCATTATTGATTTGACGATATAGATATACAACAAGACTAAAAATGTGCTTAGGCACATTTTTAAAGTCTTGTTTAGGATTTTATCAGGGGAACGCGGAGGCATTTGGGGGCCCCCCAAGACCGGAGGCCCTGGGCGGGCCGCCCCTTCCGCCCCCCTGTTAGTCCGCCACTGATTATATGTATAATTATATTAATTATGCGACGACGCACGCGACGCTCAGATAATATTTTAAATGTCGATAGGCAATCAGGAAAGAAACTAACCAGCGCTACTGTAAATCATAAGTTCCTTACTTCCCTGTCATCACAGAAATACCAAATAAAGGTAGACACACAATAAATAAACCGGTGCACGCATTCAAAAAAGGAACGCGATCTAAAGCCGCGCACACACAAGGTGGAAAAAACAACGAATCTCATGCAACGATGCCTTTGTTTGAGAGCGGAATGTGCAGGAATGGGTCCCGTTGTGAGCCTGGCTTTAGGGCTGACAAGTTGGTATTGTGGATAACCAACCACTTTTGGGATAACCTAAATAATGAAGTCACCTGCTTACCATAGCCGAAAGGCTTTAAGTAAGAATAAAAGAAAAAGATAGTTTAGCTCGAGTTAGTAGACGATACTTAGTGGGTAAGTACAGTATTTCACGAAGCGACGCGCGCTTTACTTGTGGTAAGCAATACAAACACACTGTGAATGTGTGCCTAAGTTACCTACTCCGTATAACAGCAGAAATCTTCCAGTGAAAGTCCAGTCAAAATCGGTCCAGCCGTTTCGGAGATTAGCCGGAACAACCAAACAGTCAGAAAGACAGATAATTTAAATTGTTTTTTTTTTGTTCTAAGTAAATACCTACCGTATATTTATACTTTCATAGGCATTTAGTAAAAAGCTGTAATTTTAAGTAATGTTTGTTTTCGTCTAGTTTAGAAAATAAATGTTCTTGTATATCGATTTTGTATTTTTGTCCAATTTCGAGCGGCCATTGTTGTTTTCATCTTTGGCAAATTTAGAAACGCCGGACCTTAGTTTGGAAGAACAACGGTCACACAGATATACACGAAAAGCGACTTTAATTTATAATACGTATGGATTATTTGCGCTTGTCAACCCTACATAAGGTCCATGCATATTGATAAACCCCTAATGACTCTTTCTCCTGCTCGCTACATGTTCAAAATACACAAACATTTTGAATTTATAACATACCGATACACTGCAAGGGTTTAACTCACAATAATTACTTTATCATCTTCAAGCTGTGTACGTTTAGGGCAGTCAGCAGAGCTTCAGGTAACTACACGAAGACAGACAGACTAAAAATTACTAATTTATTTTATACCTGTCTATTTGTTAGAGATAAGTAAAAGATTTTCTGAATAAATTCTATATTTATACCTAAGGGGTAACTGCGTAACCGTAACACACTATCACAGTTCAACAACATTAATTCCGTTAGTTACGTTGGTGAGTAATTTTCTTTTTTCCTAAACCTCCCCAGTATTGAGGCGAACAAAAAAAAACATGGCGCCTTTCTCAGAGTCACTTAGGCAAGACACCGCACTTTAGCAGTTGCATTTACTGACTTTAAAAAAATGTTAAGTATAGAAAAAGATGACACAGTTAGTTAATTATGGTCTCCTCCAAACTGAGTCAAGATTTCATGGCGACACAATCTCTTTTGTTAACGCCGTAGTCAAAAACATTATTATAAGTACCATGGTTAACGCCACTTAGACACAATATTTTAAAGACAAAAGCATTTTTCGAGCTTCTCATTGTAAAAGTTAATTTACCTGATAGAAATTCTCGGAAGGCCACTTTTTTATTTGGGCCAGTGAGTGAGCGATTTGTATAAACTGCTCACTCATTCACATGTTAAGGGGGAAACGCTAGGGTAGCCCGCGATAGTCAAATTATTATGCGTTTTTTTGAAATTCATAGGTCAGTGTCAGGTTGTATGTTGAACAAAATATGATTCGCGACCGTACAAGTATGTATTTACAGAATAATAATTATTAAAACGATCACAATCATGTAAAACACATATTGTAATTGTCAGTATCAGTGAGTGAGAGTAAAGATAAAAGGTTAACAAAAAATGGCTATTCGTAGTTTTATTGCAGCATTATATGCAGGCTAATTGCGTACCAATCCCAATGCCCTTCATTTTAACAATTCTACGACATTAATTGCGTCATTGACGTTGTCGAGACACTCGAGAAGACCATTTTTAAATAATTATGGTCATCGATTATGATTGAGATGGGAGGACAAACGGGATTGTGATTGTAAGTAAGTGAATTACGCAATTGGGGTGCACTATCAGACTATACGTTGGACCGTAAGTTATGTATATCGAGAGAAAGGTTTGCAACTAGAAGTATTTATTACTGTTGCATATAGATAGTTCCATCATTGCCTTATAATACGCACTATAAACTACTATTTGAAACTATTACACCATTTTTCATTAAACCGCTCCCGCTCCTGTTTCTATTACCGCTCCTTTCATGGCCACAACAGATGGCGCCGAGCTCAATCCCTTATCGAATCAAGATAACATAAAAAAACTTGCCGCTGAACAAACAATACCAAGACTAATGCTTGGGACACGGTAATTTAGATAACATTACCGTGCTTGGGAGGTGCAATAAACTGACAGACGGACATACTATTTGTTCTAAGTTCCGTAAATTGTAATACTATCTCTGACAGGTGACAGAAGTAGATTGCAGCTGTAATGCCCCCGCGGACTGGCGCGACGGTGGCGCCGGCGCCGACGACGACGCGGCGACGCGACTCTAGTAGAACCACAGATAATAGATGTGTGTAGAACAAATACGTGCCATGCCATGCGTAAATAACGCAATGAATGTTGTTGAAGTGTCAAAATGAAAGCCATTGCTACAATGCGTGCCACGAAAGATGAGACTTGACACATCACGTGGTTTGACAATTTTGACATGCGCAGTACACGATTTTAGGTATCTTTAGCGGTATGAGGTCTGAGTGTGGGACGGGACCGGACGTCATAGGGGCAGCGGAAAGAGCGGGGGAGGCGGGGTCAAGTCTCATCTTTCGTGGCACGCATTGTACTGTTAGTGAACACGCACGGAGGATGGTGTGAGGTCGAGGTTCCTGGTGCTGAGTGGCCCATGTTGACTGGACGTCCACACTAAGCCCGGTGTTGATATGGAACGCCCGACGGAGTTCGGGGGATACAGGTTAACTAAGGAGGGGTGAATCGGGCCAGGGGGGAAATCCAGGAGGGTGGAATTAGGAGAGCGCAAAACAGTTGCTACCTAGGTAGGCACCAGTGGCGAAGATTCCATACAACTCGATTCCTACCGGCTTCCCTTTGAAAAATGGCACAGTCAGTATTCCATAGACAAACAAAATTTGACGAACACTCTTCCCGAGAAACCAGACTATACTTTTCCGAAGGATTTTGACGCGCTGGATTCAAATCTGGCCTCAAAATTGCTCTATCACGTCAGGGTTTCGAGATATCCTAACCTAAAAGTGCAAAAAATACCGTTTTTTCTCATTTTTGAGGTTATGTAGCACGGCCGATTCTATTTTCTTTCAAAAATTATTAATATCATCTCAAAGGACTAGTCTTCTTCTTTAAAATGACGTTGAGTTTACTCAAATATCTTTTTTTTTCGCTGAGATATCGGATTTTGAAATTTTCGTGTACCTACGTGGATTGTTCTACGTTTGAGAATTCATACACATAGTCCATTGGAAAATTTCAAAATGCGATATCTCAGCGAAAAAAAAAGATATTTGAGTAAACTCAACGTCATTTTAAAGAAGAAGACTAGTCCTTTGAGATGATATTCATAATTTTTGAAAGAAAATAGAATCAGCCGTGCTACATAACCTCAAAAACGAGAAAAAACGGTGTTTTTTGCACTTTTAGGTTAGGATATCTCAAAACTCTGACGTGATAGAGCAATTTTGAGGCCAGATTCAAATTCAGCGCGTCAAAATCCTTCGGAAAAGTATAGTAGTGGTTTCTGGGAAAAAAATTGTTGACCTGTGTAATAGATATATAAAATTTACTCCGGCTTACCTCTTACAAAAATTGACCCTTCGCTACTGGTAGGTACGTGTTTTTGATTAATTATTAAAATCACCTTTATTGCTAAGATAAAACACTTTGGTGGGACTTACTGTGAAAGTAAAGATTAAGTTTATGTAGGAAAAAAACTTTTGTTTTTTAGTTTTTTCCTTTCCTAGAAACACACGACGACATAATAAAGCAGCATCAATTCATCATTTCAGGTTTAGCTGCCTTCGCTGTGTATTAAATGCTTTTCGTGCTATGAGAAGTCAACTTATACCTACTGGAAATGTATAACTCGATAATGTCGTCGTGCGTTCTGGGCTTTGTTAACACATGTCATGGTAGCCGATTGTTTTGACTGTAACTAAGTACTTATCGAGTGAACACGGACTTGTCTTGACAAGTCGAAACTTGATTAATTCTGTTCGGCCTCTGAACAAAATAACATTACCACAACATTACTTACAGTTTATTTTTAGTTACCTATGTAAAATAGCCGATAACAATTAATTCTTTCTTAGTAGTTTATTACTAGCTTAAGAGGGAACAGGGCTTGCGATTCTCACAAATTAATGTATTCCCCTTTTTTCTTCCTGAATAATGCCTTTAGAGCAAATTTTTTTTCATAAAATCAAGTCTTGCTGTAAACACGTCCCTGTCATTTTCTTTTTTTCAGCAACTAATTAGTAAAGAAAATGTGACCCCTCTAAAATTTACAAAAATGCCCTTTTTTACCGCCGCGATGGTACCAGACCAATTAGAAAAGTTATTAATGTAAAAAAAAAAATGATAGGAACCTAAACATACTCTTTCTTAAAAATATTAATGTAAAAAATAATCGAATCGGCTCAGTTTTTGAGGAGAAAAAGGGGAATATGAAACGTCGATCTCATCAAAATTTTTGTGATAATTTCGGTCTGAGCTGCAGCTGTCCTTATCACACACTACGGGGGCAAACTTGAGGTATAGCGACGTCAATAGTTTCTTTAAATACCTATTTTTCAAAGTCCTCGCAGGCCCCGTCCCCTCTTAAATTACAAAATATGATAAATACAGAGTGAATTGTAATTTGACATATTCCTTTCAGGACACGTTACGACAAGTCAACCTTTATAACCTACAAGTAGCGGTTAGTCTATCTATAATAATATCTACTAAATAATAAAGCTGAGGAGTTTGTTGGAAAAAGACTTTTTGCATTTTATAGCCCAATTCTTGAGGAAGATAATAGGTATGTAGATATTATAGCCTCTACAGTACCTACCTATATTTGAATAGAATAGAATTTATTCTCACCATAAACACAGATATCGAGTGTAGCTGTCAAAGATCCACGAATGACAGCTGGCACCAACGGCATAACGTGCTTTCCGAGGCACGGAGGGGTCTTGGGATGTAAAGATGGTCACCCATCCACGGATCAACGGTGGCGTCCACCCGTGGCCGTGCGGCTGTACTTATTACTTAGCCACATGTGTAATTTTGCAATTATGTAATTTTGAACTCCTAATTTTAATTCAACTAATATTTTACCAAAGTCAATATCTTTTATTCGTGGATAGTTTTTGCCAAATTTTAGCGAAATCCGTTCAGTGGTTTAGGCGTGAAAAGTTAACATACAGACAGACAGAGTTACTTTCGAATTTATAATATTAGTTTGGAATATATAATTTAATTTGGTCTTACATACTGAGTTTCGAGTTAATTGGACCGCGCATTAAAATTCTTCTACATATACTAAATTTGACACCTCCAATCTCCCTTTGGGAAGTTTAGAATTCCAAAAAATTACGAACTTTATAATTTACTTAGATAAGTATTTGTGCCAAGTTTCAATGTTCCGTCAGGGGTCAAATTTAGAAAACCCCATACACTTTATTATTGATTCTTTTCTGGTTAATCGGACTGCACGTAAATTTTTTTTTTTACGGATTGTTAATTTGGTATTGTAGACTGTGGAGTGTTGCTGTATTTGTGTATGAACCATTTGTAGTTTAGCTGTGACTTCCTTATAAATCTGATCTATTGTGACCTGAGCTTATAGTTTCTTTTGAACCATGGTTCTTCGTTGGTCACCTAACCTTTATCTGCCTACTTGCAACGTTGTATTTTTCTAAAAACTAATGTGGAGCGATGGAAGGTATGCATTTTTGTCGGTTTCCATATGTGTAAGATGAAGACGTACGTCTATATGTACGTACGACGTAGGATAAATTCATTAATTTCAATCCTCCATTTCTTACGAGTTGTTGCAAGTCTAGCGTCGAGTACAGTATCGTTGACAACATTTGTCTTCTGAACATCCGCTGACTGTATACTGATAGACGATGGTGTTGGAGTCGCGAAAAGATATTGGTGATGATGGAATTGATGGAAAATGAGATGAAGATCTGAAGCAAATTAGCCTGAACTAGTTTTTCTAGATCTAGTATTTATGTTGTTCCCACGAGTAGCTAGGGAATTTAAAAGTTGACCATAGCAGAGCCCTACGTTCACTGTGGCAAGGGTGGAGAAAACTGGAGGTCTCTGGGTGGATGATATCCAGAGTTGGCACACTAACGTCTAGCGCTTGCCCCTAGCCATGCAGCCATAGGGATGTGCGACCTTGGTTTGGATTGTACCATCTGTCTTGGTCTGGCTCCACACTCCACACCCTAGACCAGTCTCGGCAAAGTAAACTCTACCCACACAGACCTAGAGTGCATAGGACCGCGGAAACCTTACCACAACGTCAACGTAGAGATACGGCGGTTGGGATATTATAATTATTAATTTTCATCTAAAACCAAGTTACCACTAACATTCTATTCTATTTAAAACAAAACCGAAAATAATTTTAATGAACAAAAATGTTATTTGAGATCTAATAGTACAAATAAATTTAAGCCAACAAATTAGTCGTACACCCTCGTTTTTAAAGAATTACCGAGGAGAATTGTCGTGAGCGTCCGCAGGCTTTTGCGGCATTTTTGGAGTTCTTTTTGGTTCTGTATTCTCCGACCTACCATCGATCGGGTATTGGTTGCTGCCGTCATCATTTTCTTTATCTTCACTATCTTCTTTATCTTCACTATCTTCTTTATCTTCATTATTTACATTATCTTCAGTAGCTACATTATCTTCATTAGCTACATTACCTTCAGTAGCTACATTATCTTTATTATCTTTTTTATCTTCACTATCTTCTTTATCGTCTTTATCTTCACTATCTACATTATCTTCAGTAGCTACATTATCTTCATTACCTTCAGTAGCTACATTATCTTTATTATCTTCTTTATCTTCACTATCTTCTTTATCGTCTTTATCTTCACTATCTACATTATCTTCAGTAGATACATTATCTTCATTAGCTACATTACCTTCAGTAGCTGCATTATCTTTATTGTCTTCTTTATCTTCACTATCTTCTTTATCGTCTTTATCTTCTTTATCTTCACTATCTGCATTATCTTCAGTAGCTACATTGTCTTCATTACCTTCAGTAGCTACATTATCTTCATTATCTTTATTATCTTCTTTATCTTTATCGTCTGCATTTAGCACATTTTTTTTACCCTCATCATCACTAGGTTCCTCATAAACACGGCCACTTTTACTTGTTTTCTTAGAGTTTCCACCTCCTGAATAATTTTTATCTGTGTTTTCAGGAAAATGTTGTGCTTTCCCACCATCAGCATCGACGTAATATGGTTCTGTGCTGGAGACGTACCCCGGTGGGTATTCTGGTGATTCAGGTTGATTATTGGTAGGTGGGCCTTTTTCTAAGATAACTTTGACGATGCTGACTGGGACCCAGTGGCCGGGCATTTCGGCTTCTATTGGATTTGCAATGTACACCAATGGGTCTTTATCTGGATTCGGCCAACGCCCGGCTTCGGTGACCGCCACCGAGCATAATGTTAACGCTGTGGAGATCACCAGAATCACTGAAAAAAAAACAGCACATGAAGTTTTTCTATTGCGAATTTTAAATTATAGGAACTCACTAGCTTTACCCGCGGCTTCGCCCGCGTGGATGTCGAAAAATATCCCACGGGTACGTACTAGCGGGATTAAAACTACCCTTTTTGTTAATCCAGGTTATAAACTATCTGTGTGCCAAATTTCATCCGTTACGTCCGTTCAGCCGTTTTTGCGCCCATCCGGAACATACATCCAGACAAATAGACAAACGGACAAAAACGCTAAAAACTATATTTTCGGCATCAGACTTTCGGACTTCGTAGCAATGTTACTTTTTTCAAAAATATACAATAAACAATTTTGACTTCTTTACTATTTCATTATAATAATCTACTATATAAAAATAAGTCGGGTTTTCCTTCCTGACGCTATAACTCCAGAACGCACGAACCGATTTCCATGGTTTTGCATTCGTTGGAAAGGTCTCGGGCTCCGTGAGGTTTATAGCAAAGAAAATTTCAACAGAAAAGCGGGACCACGCGAGCGGAGCCGCGGGCGACCGCTAGTGTAGAATATATTTCAGCGGATTCCTGCGGCCTTCACCAGCGGGGTAATTGTGCAACACACTATCAGTAGCAGAGGGGCCCGTGGTTAAATTATAACAGCCGCACCGGTCGATCGATCAGGTTAAGCTACGCTTGCCGCGGTTTGTCTACGGATGGGTGATCATTTTTACATACCGAGACCCCTCCGTGCCTCGGAAAGCACGTTAAGCTGTTGGTCCCGGCCATAGAAATGTAAAAAACAGATATCTTTGGTCCCGGCTGTCATTCGTGGATCTTTGACAATCGTAACGGGTAGTCTGAAGCCCGAAAGTCCGACCACCAGTCTTACCAAGAGGTATCGTATAATCGTATTACCCAGTGACTGGGTTGTGGAGGTCAGATAGGCAGTTGCTCCATGCAAAATACTGGTATTCAGCTGCATCAGGTTAGACTGGAAGCCGACCCTAACATAGTTGGGAAAAGGCTAGACAGATGACTATCAGTAGCAATGGGTTTCATTTTGACGGTTAAAAAACATTCATTGCGTTATTTACGTTGTTCAGCCATCGAGATATAAGTACTAACGTACTAGAGAAGCTACCTACGTCAAATAACTGAATTGTCCTATTCTTCGTAATTTGAATCTTTAGTTCGCTGCAGCGCTAAAATAATAACAATTCGTCTAAACCGTAACTAATTTACCACAGCGCTAGATTTGCTGCAGAAGTGTATTTATTCTCGGCAAAAAGGTCTTAAGCGCCATGTAAATCACGGCACTTACGCGTACTAGGCGCGAAAGAGCTAGAGAGCGACTGAGTGAAGTGCGGCGCGATCGCCGCAGTTGAACGAGACAAAGTAGGAATTTACGGTGTCTTCTCTAGTACGTTAGTACTTATATCTCGATGTGTTCAGCAGATTTTTTTTTCCAAAATTGAAGCAATGGATTAGCAATATCCTTCAAAATGATTCAGATTCAGATTGATAGTAAGTTACTCAATTAGGGTGCAGGTCATCGGTTCAACACAAGTTGAGAAGGCCTTACAACGCTAGGTCTTCTGGTACGCTGTCGCCACTTCAAAACCTTTCGGCCCCTTCGGCCATCTGTTCTGCGAACAATGTGCCCTGCCCACTGCCACTTAAGTTTGGTAATTCTTCGGATTATGCCGATTGCCTTGGTTCTCCTACGTATCTCTACATTTCTGTCTCTGTGAACTCCAAGCGTAGACCTCACCTCACCCTAATACTTTGGGTGACTTTCAGTCTATAAATGAGGCCCATGTGAGCGACCACGTTTCAGTACCATAGGCTGCAGGAATCCGCTAGGTGCGAGAAACAGAACCGGTGGCCAAGAAGAACCTTTGCTACAAACACTTACACTTTGACAATATTATTAGTCAGTTCGGAATTAATGACCTAAACAGGTGACAAATTGAATTTTTGGTGCCCAATAAGGTACCTATACATCAATGGAAAGAGCTTTTTGTGGAGAATCTTTGCTCCTAACATGACTACGGAAACCAAAGTTCCACAAGATATTTCCTGTGCGCCGATATGAAGACCTAATCTGCGGTCGCGATTTATTTGCCAAAAATGTAAACAAATATGAATTAATGGAAAAATAACTTTAATTCCTACACAATAAAGTTCAGTTTACGCTACAACTTCAAACATTTTTATAACTTTTTCAATAGTGCTAGTCACTCTGAAATCAACTTAATTTATTATTTAAATAAAGTTGATATTTGTTTAACTTGAAATAGGGTAGGGGTGTGGAGCAGCACTGCGCACTTTTACTATAGATAGATAGTATTCTGGATATTCTATCTCTTTGTTGTATGTACCTACACAACACACCACGCCGTCTTGTCTCATCAACACAATATTCTTCTTTTACGGAACAAGTTAATAAAATCAAAAACAAGAATGACTTACTTTCTTCTAAATCTTGACCATTGAAAAAGGTAAAATTCTCTCTTTATTTTTTCGTTTTGACATCTGTTCAATTATAGT
Organism: Luperina testacea; assembly: GCA_927399505.1. NCBI lineage: Eukaryota > Metazoa > Arthropoda > Insecta > Lepidoptera > Noctuidae > Luperina > Luperina testacea. The sequence continues at coordinate 15,776,926 of OV656770.1, read as the reverse complement.
TTTTGGTTTATAGTTTTTCCTATCAGAAGTTTTAAAACGAAAAGTTAATTGGACGTGACTATGTGAATTATTATATTACTGTACCTACGTAGGTATAGTAAAATTCACATCAGCTACGTAGCTGATGTGAATTTTACAAACAGTTTCAAGTGTACCAGTTGTAGGTAACTACACACTGTATACTGAATTGTCTTTAAAAATAAAACAAAATGTCATAATTATTATACACGTGTATTGTTCACATAAGGTGACAATCAATAAAAATATTCAGTCTTTACAAGGGTCACCGGTCAAGTTGACCGTTGGCGTCCGCCATATTGAAGTCAATATCTCTTATGCCTTCCAGCTCGTCTTCGGATGGGGGCAAAACACAAACCAAGTCAACATATAACTGCTTTTGAACTGTCAATTTGTCCACGATCTCGGAGAAAGTCGGCCTGTCTGTGGGATTTTCGGACCAGCATTCGGCCATCAGCTGGTAAAGCCTGGGCGAGGCTCGGGCTGGCTTCGGGAGACGGCCACCTCCGGTCAGGAATGGAGGTACGTGCTGGTTACTGAGCTCGGCGTATGGGAAGCCTCCTGAAATATATGTTAAAGTGAAAATTAGAATTATTTAAGACACAGCAATGCGATTCTGTAACTATCTCACCGTGAAAACTTAGGTGAAGTGAGCGTGGAGTGAGCTGTCAATAGTGTCAATTCCTAGCAAAAACAAACTCACTTCACCTAAGTTTTCACGGTGAGATTTTTACAGAATCGACCGGCAGCACCGCCCGCGAATTCATTCGAGTCGATTATGTATATTTCCTCATTTTCAACACTATACGGTAATTTTCGTTATTTTTTTTATTTATTATTACGATCGTAATCAGAATCTGAATCGTATAATAATAATCGTGTAATAGAAATAGGGAAGAAGGTGCACATAGTCAATAGTACCTACTATCTTTCTCAAAGTAGGTATGTCCCTTCATTTACCTGCTTTTCTTGTATACAAGATCTTACCTATGTAAAGGCGGATACACACATTGCGATGCACTCGCAGTGCACGGCACTCATCGCATGATTCGCAATGTGTGGATGTATCCGCCTTTAAGCGAATAGATAGCTGAGGAAATGAGTATAATCTGTATTTAAGTGGAAGTTTGATAGTGATACCGGTGACTGAAAAGTTGTTTGGAAATCGGTTGTCATGAGGGCATGTGATGCGGAGGAATGAGGAAAATGTTGTGAGGAAAGTTTTGAATAACAATCTGATGGCTATAAGAGTAGGGGAAGACCAAGGCAACGATGGGTGGACTGTGTGAATGAGGATATGGCTAGAAAGCGTGTAGCTACCGAGATGATGGCTAATAGAGAAGTATGGAAGAAAACGACAAGTTGCGCCGACCCTAAATAAATGGGAAAAGGGTAAGATAGTGATGACGATGCTAATGATCTTACCTAAAGTAGCAATCTCCCACAGTAGCACCGCGAATGCCCATACATCGCTGGCTCCGCAGTACTGCGAATGCAGGATGGCTTCAGGAGCGAGCCACCGTAGTGGTACCGGCCTAGACCTCGTGTGTACGTATACACCGGATCTGGAGAGACCAAAGTCGGCCACTTTAAGAAGACCAGCACCGTCGACCAGGATGTTCCGGGCTGCCAGGTCTCTGGAAATTGTTAAAGGTTTTCAGTTAGAATTAGATTTTCAATTAAGCCCAGGTACGCAAGGGCGATTTTATAACGAAACGATTTATTTAACGCGCACTAGATCATCCGAGAATCCAACAGACTGCATTCCAACGCGTCAAAAATATTGTGGTGGTGGAAAGAATAGCCAGATAGCACGGTGATCGTAGAGCTGATTGTCCTGTACGCCAATTACGTAGCACACGTTAAATCATAATCCGAAGAATGTTGAAGGAAATTGCTAATCCATTGGCTTTATACAGTACGTTAACTAACAGAGGGCGTTCCGTTAACCCGCAATAGTATAGCAATCAATTAGATCGCCGCACACGCGGCCGGTCATTCATAAATGAATTCCGACATTCAGCAATGTCGGAATTCATTTATGAATGACCTACCTATATGAATGACCTATATATCCTTCAAGTACGCGTGTACAGAGTGTTTTTTTAACGTATCAATTTACCATTTTTAGTGAATATTTAAAAAAAAAAAAAAATAAAAACATTTTATTTTCGAATGGTAATATTTTTTTTAGCATGTATGGATGCTATACTATTGCGGGTTAACGGGAACGCCCTCTGTTAGTTAACATACTGTATATTGGAAATATTCGTTTGTTCATCAACGTAAAAAACGCAATGAATGTTAAACTGTCAAAATGAAAGGCATTGTACAGACGCCAGCACATCAACTTACCACAATCTGTCAGATTTTCCCAATCAACTTTGAACCTTATGCTTTAGCGATAAAGTTGAAAATCTATTAAAGAAATCTGACAGATTGTGGTAGGTTGATGTGCTGGCGTCCGTACATGTGTTACGTGATTGCACCGCAGCTCGCAGGATACACCAGACGTAAATTTATTTCATTGTTCAATCCGTATTGATTTGTATAAGCTGCAACAAAATTGCAGATTGCTCAAATCGACGGCGAAGTGCCAATAACACCTAACTGATAAAGTCAATAATTTACACAAACTGAAAAAAAAACGTTCAAAAATAGACACTTCGCGTTGGTTTAGTTGGGAGGTACTTCCATATTTTAATTTAATGCTGTTGCAACTAAAAATACATTTAGGAGATTTCACTAAAACATGCGAATAACACGAAAAAAAGTGGTCAAAACGATAAAAAAGTGAATTTCTCGAAAAATGTCAGTTAAGAGGTATTGGCACTTCGCCGTCGAAATGCAATTGTTTAGGCTAACCAAACTCTTGTTATAGATTTTTTATTCCAATCATTGCTACAAGCAATCTTATTGCGTAACACACTATCAAACACAATCTGATTCATTTTGAAGAATATTGCTAATCTATTGATTCATATCATATTATGTTCATAACCTCCTTTTTTTTAAGTCGGTAATAAACTTGTCTGTTGTTATAAACTTGTCAGGTATTTTGTTTTTTTGACTTTCGAAAGAAGAACACAAAGCGTTGTGTACTATACAGACAGACGCTATACAACGTTTATTAGTAAGGGGGTAAGTGTAAAGTAAACTCTGGTACCGTTGTGAATTTGTGATAGAATTGAAATTTTTGGTAAGTCGGATGATTCGCCAGCCTTCAGGTTTGTCGGCTCTTAGCAACAGTTGCTAGGCAACATCAAAAGCTGGATATTCAGCTACAATCGAACTCTGCCAACATTTTTATTTGTCAAAGAGATCAGTCAAATAACTAAAGTAATAAATAATCCGCAAAAGCCATTAAACGAAGAGAAGAAGAAGAAGAACATTCTACACGAAATTAAAAGTAAGACAAGATCGTATTAGGTCTTTGGTATACAACAAATGTAAACGAAATTGATAAATAAATACAGATCAGCAGCAAAAGTATTCGCAATTGATAAGTTTTTTTCGAAATTGGAAACGCCTACGCGAAAAAAGTAACCACATATCGGGCTAGAAGATTTTGCTATAACATTATTATCAGGAGTAGAGGCCAATTTTTTCACGATGAATTCGGAATTATTTCGTATTGCTCTCTATTCTATACGTTCGAAAATAAACATTAATAGAAAATATAAGGATACTCCAATATATTTATTCATCATTTCAACAATAGATTTTGCGATGATAGGGTTCCAATCACAAAAATGGTTGAATGGAATTTATCGGCAGCTATCCAATTACATACCTAAATTATATTTTCATTCAACGTTTACATAAATATTTAATTGTTGAATTTAACAGTATAAATTAATAAAGGTAATAATGTGAGATGGAATAACACCAAACAGGATTATTTGGTTTGTAATCCGAGTGCAAAACTGGCGATTTACATTTTAAATAAAATATATCTGGGGCTCGAGCGCTCTGGGAAAATGGCTGTTGACGGGTAGAGAAACGCGTAACGCGACAGAATACCGCCCATCATCAGCGCGAGTGATCGACGATGTAAACAAGTTCTCACATTCAGTCTCTTCTGGACTTAAAAATCGCATAATTATTAGGTATTTCTTCCAGTTGCCAGAATTTTTGAACTAAATCATTAAGAGCGAGAGCAGAAAAAGAAGTTTTATTAATTTTATTTTGAGATTCATTACAGGGATAGTCACCCATCAACACGAAACCGAACGCGGTCAACATAGCGGGGGGCGCGTTAGTGCCCGACTCAACTTTGTTACCTAAGTAAATAATACGGAAACAATTGCGCACCTAGTACGCCGTCCACGTTCCCGGGAATATTCCACGTCAAATCAGCAAGAGGCAATCCCTCTAAGTACCCTTTTTTTTTTTTTTTTTTTTTTTTTTTTTTTTTTTTTTTTTAATATGGCATCTCGTAGTTGACCTTGAAGAGGTCGTGACTACTTAACCGGACAATCCTGCGGCTGCCTTGAGAGGACTCAAAGCCTCCAGCCAGGGGCTTAAAACTAACTACATAAACTAAGCGACTACACGCTAAGGGCACCCCCTGTGGGGTACGAGCCTCGGCTTAGGGCGTCGCTGGGGGAGGGCAGCAAGTTGGGACAGGCTGGATCGAATTTTGATTATTTAACGAACGATGGGGCCGGCATTTCCTAATTGACTACTCTGAGAAGAAAAGCCGAAACAAACTCAGAGGTCAGAGTCGGGAATTTAAATCTACTGGCTCAGCTGCGGCGCGGGCTGGCACTACATCGAGCAACCTCTAAGTAGCCGACATCACCCTTGGTTATATAGTGTGTAGGCAGCTGATCCGTTATTACCGTGGCACGTGGTTATACCGTCAACGACAAGGGCATGTATCGAGTATTTATTATTTGGGTATACGCGGACTCAATGTCCAAATTAACGTACAATGCGCGCCACGAAAGATGAGACTTGACCCCGCCTCCCCCGCTCTTTCCGTCGCCCCTATGACGTCCGGTCCCGTCCCGCACTCAGACCTCATACCGCTAAAGATACCTACCTAAAATCGTGTACTGCGCAAGTCAAACCACGTGGTGTCAAGTCTCATCTTTCGTACCTACTGATAAGGCAACGTATTATTATTTTATTACCATTCATAGATTTCGCGTAAACTTGCGCGGTTGACAATAAAATAAAAGAATTAGGTCTAACTTCAGCACTCAATGACAGCGAGGGAATACCTGAGGAAACATCAACACTATGATTCGTGTTATCAATAGGTACGCAAAGCAGCCGTGGTAGGTGCACTGTTATCAGCTGAGCAATTTGTCATACATAACGCGCGAGTCTATGTATGACGTCGCGCGTCGGCCTGTCCGGGCGAGGCGCGCGACGGGACCACAGGAGATGTCAATGACCCTTGACCGTTAAGGCTCGTACACACAGGCGCGACGCGACACGCGACACAAAGGCACCGCAAGTCGCGCAACGAGCGGTGCCTTTGTGTCGCGTGTCGCGTCGCGCCTGTGTGTACGAGCCTTTAGGGAGTTGAGACACTTGAACATAATTATTTGATCTAATATTATGATCTTTTTTATCTTCAAAGTGTAAGTAAGTGTGATGTTTTTTCTTGCATGTATCGCAAACATGCGTAGATTTGCAAGACGTAACTGTGTGTGACCCACTTAAACAATTAACACAACCATGTTTTGATTTAATGAATTCAAATCGCGCTCGCGGAGAACCTAAGTTCTTGAACTGAGAACAAGCGTAAATTGATCGCTTTGGTCACAGGTATAAAGGCGTCAAGAATATTATTTAAGTAATGTGTGCCTAATGCACGTTTATCTTGAAACGTTTTTACTAAACTTTCCCAGATAATATTATAGGAAAAGTAATTAAAAGGGTCAGCAATTATAAAATTTGGCGAGCCACCCAAAAGCAGCATTTAATTTTGTTTGCAATAAAAAAAATCAGGCAGCAATTCTTGTTCCGCAACTAATTTTGATAATGGTCAAAAATTAAATCATACATAGGCAGCCAACAATAACATGAGTCTGCATAATAAACATTCAGTCCGCAAAATAACTACTTGAGCGGCAAGATTTTGTGGATTAGGCGTGAAAAGGTAACATAATTTTCATTTCATCGAATATTTATTTGCGATAACAACATTTGCGCTGTTGATCAAAATGTATAATGTTCATATGATGTTCCCACCCCGAGGTTCGGTTTTGTTAGGTTACTTTAAACCCTTTTCACAGAAATAGGAGCCCCGCGAAGCGGGGCTCCGTCGACATTGGATGCAAGAGCGAGTGAAGTTCTTTCTTTTCGTAGTCACTCATTTTTGTTCTAATATCAGCGCGTTCTCCACTAATAAAAGTTTATATGTGCGTTTGTCGTTATTATTATCGACCACCTTATGCTGTACAAAAATAATTACAGCCATCCAGAATGACATAAATTGCTGATTGATTTTGAAATGTTTGCTGACCATGAGTTGCTGACCAATTAGCTATTTCTGCTCACCGATTATATTTTTCTGCTCACAGAAATAACAATACTATGCTAACCATTTAATTGACACCCATATTATAGGTTTCACCCGTAGGCACAATGCCGGCCGTGACCTTGAGTGCGTCGTGCCGTGCGTAAGTTTCCCTACTAAATACCTACTGCACGCGCTGCGAGTCAGTCAGCTGGCTGTTGTTATGAATAAAACTTAGGCCAATTTTGTGTTTTGCCATCAAAACTAGGCAATTCTATCGGTGGCAACTTAATGGTGCATGTGACATTAGAATTACACGAGTCATATCGCGATGATGATTCATGATTGTGATCGCAACGCCTGAATAATATTATTTCGGGTGTGCTTTACTCGAAGGTATAAGATCATCAAACGCATCTAAAGGCTTGTAATCTGGCTTAAACGTCAAATCAAGTGATAACTGGAGACCATTTAAATCATCTAACAACGTTTCGAACTGACTACGCATCTCATCAATTGGTTCAGACTTAGCCATAAAAGTTTCATTACCTACTTCTTGACGCGTACCTACCTAGAAATGTTTTTTGAAAGGTCAAATAAACCATTCATCCGCGAAAATAGACGTTCTTTTTTAGCCGTCAAAAGGACGAACTGTTTATCAATCGAATCACTAGACATATTACCTTTATCCATAGACATTATAAAGCAAAAATTCACAATGAATCTATGAAAAATGTTGAAATATTATTTATGTGTAAAAATACGTGGAATTTGCAAATGGCGGCGCACAATGGCGGTACAACGCGCCACGAAAGACGAGACTTGACGAGTGTCAGTAGTGGGGAGCTTGCGCAGGTACAGTCATGTACGAAATAGTTATTCATAATTTGTGTGGCTACCTATACAGGGATTTTTCGATGACATTTAGATTAAAATTTTATTATACAGAATAATATTATAATATTCAATGATATTATAAAGAAAGATACGCCATGTTCATATCTACTGAATGGCGTTCAGATATCGTTGCGTTGTTAATAAGTACCTACTAACTTAAAGGTATACAGTAATTTAAAACTATGACAGCGATAGATAATACTGAACGTATAAGATAGAAAGAGATAGCTAGTTGCATGCATAGCATGCTATTTTGTCCCTGTCACGCAGCAGATTGACATTCTATTCTCTATCCTTTTCGAACCACCATGTAAATAATATGAAATTTATTTGAAAATGAGAAATAAATCGTGAAAAAATACAAATATGAAATATTTTTTGACGTGACAACGTCTAATAAATCGATGAAGCTGGCTGCACACACGAAAAAACATGACTCTTGTAGCGTTACCACGCGGCCTTGCTCTGTAGCGTTCCATGGCGGCTTGAAGTGCAAGCGAGAGCGCGGAACGAGCGATGAGAGACAGATGATGTCGAACGCTGCCGAATCGGCCTTCGCGTTCGGCAATTTCATTAATGTTTTGTTATGACGTTGTCACGTTAAACTATCGTCCGTAAACCGACTTTACAGACAACCGATGTTTTATTATTATACTTACGTATGGTATGAAACTCCAAAACTCTTATTTTTCTTGGAACCATAGTTTTTGCACTTTTTTAACACACAACTTGGCGTTTTTGTTAAACTGCGGACTCACTTTACTTCGCTCACTGCTATAACCCGACTAAATCAAGCGGCAACAATTGTGTTACTTTGTCCTCAACTATTTGTGCATGCTAATGCGATATCTACCTATTTTTATTTATAATACTATTGATAATATTTATTAAGAAATAACAAAGTTTAGGAAATGAACAATAAAAAAATGGCAGATTGTCTATTCACTGTCGCTGTCAATAAATCGTATGCTAGGGGGAAGATCGTCTATCGAGACGTGGCTGCAACTAGGTACATTAACACCACTTGTTCCAGGAGTTGATATCATCTTATTCATATCATCGTTTTCGTCAGATGACGATGAGGAACTACCCGAGTCCTCTGAGTCGCTGTCTGACGAATGCATGGAATGCACGTAAGACTCGTCAGTATAAACAATAGGGTGGCCTTCTTGGCGATATTTTTTGATTTTTTGTAGATATTCAATTCGTTTCAGTCTGATATTAGATTTTTCAATAAGAATTTTTTGGTTATTTTCGGTCGTCCTCCATCGAAAACCAAGGTCTTTCAAAATGCGGCGTAGACTTGTTTTAGAACCTCGAAAGTCAATATCATCGCGCAACTTTGCTAAAATTTTATTAAGGGTCGGCAGTTCATTATTTGTAACGAAATTGTGAATACATTTTTTTATCACTCCTTTCTGAAAGTCATCTATATCGGTTACAAGTTTGGGCCTTGACCTTTTTTTTCCGTGAGTGCGGATAATTGGTAATAACTCGGAACTGTTTCCTTCCTTCACAATTCTTTTTACTGTAATTAATGAAGTTCTAGTTGCAGCCGCTGTACGCATTTGTACCTGCTTCAAATTTTGTACACCTTCCTTTGCTTCTTTTGACATATAGGTGTACACGTCGTAAACCATCTTCCTAGTTTGCCTTCTTAAGGGTTTACCTCGAGGCATAATTAATATTTCACTTGCACTCGTTTAAAACTACACAACTATAAACAAAGTAGAAAATAAATACAGGTTGCAATCGTCTGTACTTGCGGAGTCAAGCGGTACGTGCGCAGAGTGAAGAGAGCGGCAGGCGACTAACGCGCATGCGCATTACGCGGTGCCGTGCCATGCCTCCCGCGCTCTTACCGCCGCCCCGATGACGCCCTGTCCCTTCCCGCCTCCGACGTCATACCGCGCATATCAAACCACGTGGTGCATCAAGTCTCGTCTTTCGTGGCGCGTATTTTGTACTCTGTAGGTACTTCGAGAAGTTCTGCGAACATCCAAGTATTTATATGGAAAATAATACTTGTAATAAGTATTTCAATGAAAATATACTATGCTAGTACAATATCCGACCTATGAAGGACCAAATAAAGTGAATTTTCCAAAAATTACAAGCGTAGCACTACAGAAGCATTTTCTGTTTCTGTTGGTCGGCGCTCGGGGAGCGGAAGCCAAAACTAGTGTCGCCAGGTTCGGCCGTAGACAGAGAATGGTTCGGCAAATCCATCGCGCGATCCGAAAAGCCCGCGAACCAAATAGCCACAGATACTAACTTATAGAAACCATTTGAAACGAATTAATTATTGTTAAAGAAATGACCTAATACTTAGGTATAACAGAAATAAATAGGTATTGAACAAGTCAATTTGGGTCACTTAAGGTGCCCAACCAGGTAGCTTGATGTGCTGGCGTCAGTACTGAATTATTTTAACTTATTATTATGCTGTCGAAGTGGAGGTGCTTGGGGGAGGCCTATGTCCAGCAGCGGACATCTTTCGGCTGAAATGATGATGATGATTAATAATGCGAATCAGTTTAGTTCGTTTTTTGTGTAATATTAACACAACATTGTTTATATCATGTGCCAACCCCCACTGGGCCCGCGTGGTGGATTACGGCCCATACCCTCTCACAGATGAGAGAGGAGGCCTGTGTCCCAGCAGTGGGAACATTGAAGGCTGATTATGTTATTATAAGAAATTAATAAGGTCATGAGCGTAAAGACTCCTTCAAACAGGCGCGACACGCGATAAAACGCGCGCGACACAAAGGCATCGCAAGCTGCGCAACGAACGGTGCCTTTGTGTCGCGCGCGATTCGCGTCGCGCGTCGCGCCTGTATAACCTATTAAAACTACAGAGTGGTTTATTTCAAAAGTAGGTAGGTACCTACAATAATTATTACAGTAAACATTCGACACAATGGCACTAGTAAATCATTGATATCGAACGTTTAATGCCCAAAAATTAAATTGCCAGCCAGAAAAAAGGTACCTACATACTGTTTTCTTATGGGAAATAAAATCTTGAGCAGTTTTTACTATTACAACGAAAATCTACAATTCCTATGTTGAGGTCTTAAAAAACAATACCTAATCATAATTATAATTATTTATTTTAAACTAGCTGACTGCCCGCGAACTTCGCGTACCGCCCCGCCAGCCGCTCTGCCTCCGCTTTTTAAATCTCTGATATCTTCTAAGATTTTCATTTTAGTGATATAATGTAAAGGGCAATTTTGATCTACATGAAATGCACAACGTATCTAATGTATTTATTTGGATAAGGAATAATACTGTATTGTTTAAAATAGCTTGGTAAATAACCCATACTTTTTTTTATTATGTAAAAGATAAAAATGTTTACTGAGGGTTATCCTTAGGAGATACACACATGCCATCGCGGACTTTTTTATCGATCTTTTTAAGATATACAATTCCATTGTACAGACGCCAGCACATCAAGCTACCCCAAACTGTCAAATTGTCCCAATCAACTTTGAACCTTATGCTTGAGCGAAAAAGTTGAAAATCTATTAATGAAATTTGACAGATTGTAGTAGCTTGATGTGCTGGCGTCTGTACCTTAATTTGATCTATTATTCTATCTCGTAAGGTTTAGCCAGCGTTTGTAATGTAAGCGCACAAAAATATGTGTTTCTTACAACACCACATTACATTACTTTGAATTTCTCGGCTTTTCTCTAATATAATATGCATGTATTATACTTATAAACCTTCTACACTCTATCTATTGCTGAAAACTGCATTAAAATCCTTTGGGGAGTTTAAAAGATCTAAGCTTACAGACAGCGGGAGCTGTCTGTAAGCTTAGATAGGTACCAATTTTGTTTTAACTATAAATTATAAGATACAGCATGTCGATTCTGTAAAAATCTCACCGTGAAAACTTGCGTGGAGTGAGCTGTCAGTGTCATCCCACTGATGCTAGGGATTGACCAAGCAAACATTTACAATCAATTATGATGCAATATATTGAATTAGCATAAAAAATATTATTAAAACTCTATTAAGAGTTTTAATAATATTTTTTATGCTAATTCCATTGATCATTTTAAGTATATATTTCATTTGTCAATACATTTAGTCGGGTATTTAGTCGGGTTTTAAAATAAAATAGCAAAACAGAAACTTAGTCAGAATCTCAATGTTGTTTTTTTTTTTAGACTTGTCCTTATTAGTCTGAGGCGTGAGCGCGACGACTAAAATACTAGCTTTGAAATGTACCTATATAAAATGATCAATAAAATTTGCATAGAAAATATTATAAATATATAATATAAATATGAATATTTATATGGTGTACATAAGAGTATTCTATTCTATTCTATTTTAAAATCTCGATTATGATTGTAAATTTATGCTTGGTCAATCCCTAGTATCAGGTGGAATGACACTGACAGCTCATTCCACGCTCCCTTCACCTAAGTTTTCACGGTGAGGTGGACTACTAACTACAAAAAAATTGAGCGGCACTTTAATTTTTTGGGTAAGAAATGAATGATGTTCTTTTGTTACCTATTTTAATAACGTTCATACTCGTAACTAACTGATTATTAAATAGGTAGATAAATCTACGCTATTAAAACCTACGGTTTATGTTTAACAGAATCCAATAACTTATTTTATTTTCAAAAAACGTTACGATTTGTTCATTTTATTTATCTATTTGGTTTTATTTTTCTATCTGGGAGGTCCAGCTGTGGACGTCTTTCGGCTGAAATAAAGGCGATGGTAATGATTTGAATTGATATACATAGCCAGCGGTGACCTCTAAATATCTGGTAGGCCGGAGGCGTGTTTGCCATCCAATTGAAAAAGTAATGCATGATGGAAGCTCACCTGTGTGTTATTCCGCTCTCCTCCAAATGCCTCATTCCAAGCGCGACTTGCAGTGCATATTCCCGCATAGTTCCGCCGTCTAACTGCAGGGCAGGTTCAGCTACATAATGGTCCTTTTTCTTATCACAATCTATATACAATTTGCAATCACCATCCGACAGAGCAGGGTCCGAATCACTGAGGTTCGTGTACTTGGCTATAAAAGAGAAAAATATCGAAATTACATAACATTGAAGCAGAACTGTTCACAAAACGGTAAAGAAAAACACCGTAAGGAAATCAACATGCCCTAGAACCGATCAGCATGTCCCAGAACCGAAAAATGGAAGATATGTGACATCCACCAACACACACTGGGCTCGCGTTATGGATTACGGCCCGCTCCCTCTCATGTGTCCCAGGAGTCACGTCCCAGGAGTCAGTCAGTAGGTTGAGGCCTGTTTGATGGCGAGGCGAAAGGCGATACGGTGCCGATCCCTTTCTGGTTTGATACGCGTGCTATTACCTTTAGTCGCGATTGCGACCGCTAGATGACTTAAAGACACCACCGAACGTGATAGTCCAACTAAAAGTTTATTTTTTAAGGACATTGGCATCGTTAAATAAACGTTGAAATAGGAATAAACAATGTGTGTGCTAAATAAATTTTATCCGAAAGTTTTGATATACATACTTACACTCACATTAACAGTAAATTCTGTGTGGATAAATAAGCTCCTGACAAAATATTTTGATTGAAAGGCTTCATGAATAAATATTGCTCACAGAAAATGAACAGGCGTTTTAAATAGTATTATAGTATAGTATAGTGTATAGTATATTATGATAGTAATAATAGTTATTATGGACAATCTAAAAGCTACAAAGACGTATAGGCACTCGTGAATAATAGGTAGGAAACATTGAAAGTGTTTAAAGCTCGACACCAAGTGCAATATATTGAACTCGTCAAAACGAATCATATGACCCCAAACTCGAGGGCTTTACTAGTGGCCCCTAAATAGTTCCACTATACCCCTCCTGGCTCCATCATCAGACCCTCGACACCAAGTGCAATCTAAGGCTACACTATAAAATGTTATAATAACATGGGGATTTTAACATGTATTTTTGGTGTATGCTTTGTTGGTTGTCCTTAAATAAATAAATAAATAAATCTATTGACCTCCTTAATACAAATCATATGAGCCCAAACTCGAGGGGTTTACTAGTAACCACTGAAGAGTTTCACAATCCACCTTCTGGCTCTATCATCAGATCAGTCTCCAAGATACCAAATTATAGGTTTGTCTTCAGAACTTCATAATGCATACAAAGTTTCATTTCGATACGACCATTACGTAACGAATAGGTTACAATTGACTTCTAAGATTTTTTTACATTTTTGGTGAATATAATAAAAGAGTGTTAAATAGTAGATTATACAACTAGTGCATAAAAGAAACCATTTTTCCCCGACACGTTGATATCCAACAGAGCTGCAGGGGAAGGTGGATAGGGCAAAATGGCGTTTATGCCCGAGTTATACACTCTGCTTTTCACTTCGATTGCGAGAAAATGAAACAGGCATAAAGTATATAAAGTATTTTCATTGTTCAAAAATGTTGCAAAATTTAAGAAGAGAATAGCTAACCGCCACGAAACTTTTTACTTTTAAACGTTTTTTTTTTCAACTTGTGTCATTCGACGTGGGTACTTCATACTGCCAAGTCATATTATATAAACGTTTCTCTGCGTTTTTAAATAATAAATTACAACTATTTTAACGATAGAAAACACGGAAGAGATATAAATTAAAGCAAATGAAATAAAAAAATAACGACTTTAATCTGCGACGTTTTATTGCATGCTTTGCATACTTTATGCACTAGCTAGAGCATAAAAAGTAACTTTATTTTTGAAAAAAAAGGCTCGTTTTCTCGCGAGGTCGAGGTTAAATTCCCTAGACAATAGGTTCTCAACATTTGCCCAACTTTTTTTTTTTGCCCAACGCCTATTTTGAGAATATATTTTTTTCTAGAGCCCCCGAATTTATTTTGTATATAAGTAAGTGTCTAAGTATGTGTCGCGAATCTGAAACAGTGCCGCGATTATATTTTAAACAAACTCAAACTCAAAGCATTTATTTCAATTAAACCATTTACAGGCACTTTTGAATTGTCAAGAAGTCGGTCAGTCAGAAAATATGAAGCTAGTTGCCCATTCCAAAGCGTAGGTACCTATGGAGAAGAACGGGCAAGAAACTCCATGGACACTCTTTTTAAATTATATGTTACAAAAATATTAGTTACATTATTACTTTTGATTTTAAAATTATATAGGTATGTAATGTGAGAACAATGTAAAAAATTAAGAAACATGTTTTAAATAGTCGTAAGATAGGATATAAATATAGTTTTCTCTGGGTCTTCTACTGCCCCCCTGAAAGTCTCAAACGCCCAGGTTCTTAACGTGGGCGATAACGCAGGGGGCGTTATCGCCCACGTTAAGAACCTATGCCCTAGACTCATGGTATAAAGGAATGGTAATGATTGAAACTTACAGTCCGCCTCAGACGGCTTTCCCTGGGAACTGTCAACCCTCCTCGTAACATCGGAGACCTGACTGTCTTTCCGCCTCCCCCTCGCTGCCCGCAGGAGTGACAGCAGGTCCCCTCTCGGTGCATGTTCCAACAGGGCGATAAGCGGTGCCCGTCTTGTACAACACGCTACCAGTCGTATCACGTGTTTGTGTGAGCCGACGTGTTTGAGCATCACAATCTCGCGTAGGAAGTCTTGAACTTCTTCTTCTGATACGTCTTCTGTGGAAGAGAAGAGATGAGGGTTACTTATCTTAGATGGTAGGACACCTACCTTACGCATGAGCCTACAATCTTCCCGTTGCTGGGACACAGGCCTCCTCTCGGTAAGACGACGTAGGCCGTACGTAATCCATCACGTGAGCCCAGTGCGGGTTGGTAGATGTCACATGTCTTCGATTTTTTGGTGCTAGGACATGCCGGTCTCCTCACGATGTTTTCCGTCACCATTTTTGAGAGCAGCTGTGATGGAATTATTTACATAAAGTAAAGCGCCTGTCTGGGTTCGAAACTACGTAAGTCGCGGTCGTTACTGGGCCATCACTGCACCTGGATATCTTATAAGTCAACAGTTTTGTAGGTAGATTATGTTGGTAGATAATAGCTATGCAGTTTAACTTCGTCCTAACAAATGAAGGCTCCTACAAACAGGCGCGATATGCGATAAAAAATCGCACGCGACACAAATGCGCCCCAAGTCGCGGAACGAGTCTTTGTGTCGCGCGCGATTTTATTGCGTGTCGCGCCTGTTTGTAGGAGCCTTTGATCGGAGTTGAAAGATTTATTTTGTTTTAATTCCGTGAGTGTTGTGTAATATTCTAGAGACTATATTTACATAAGTAATTAATTTTATCATAATTACGAGATCATCGCGGTAAACGACGGAAAAACCAAGCAGCCTACCTACATGTTTGCAATGGACTTAAGTTCGCGGAACAATAATTAATAGCAATAATTGTGCAATGTGCCTAATTCTAAACTGAGCATTATGACATACCTACCTTTAATTACATAGGCGTTTAAAAACAGTTGGTCGGTTTATTTTTTATCTTTGAAACTATAATAATAATAATAATATTTTTTATTTAATTCAGACACGGAGATCCATATTTTTGTTAGTAAACACACTTAAAAATTATGTTAGTTGTAACTAGGGATGCATCCGATACCGATACCGATACCGATATATCGGCGATACTTCAGGTTTGCCGATATATCGGTATCGGCGATATTTTTATGGCCGATTCAACGATACTTTTCAAAGTTCGCGCTTTAAAAATGTAATGTAAACGCGCGTGTTGTCCCGTCTATTTCGTTGGAAACAGGCACGAACTAACTATGCTCGGGGAAACCCCGCACTTTATTCAGTGTTTTGTTTCGCCCGCCCGCTTTGACCTCGCACTCGCACGTCTATCCCATCCCATTTCGTTAGGTTGAATGTTGTTGCGCGTAGTATTTTTCCATGCAAATAATATTAAGAATTACATATCGTAATTGTTTGTGTATTGTATGTCATTTATAAATAGTCGTTTGAGTCAAATAAAATAAATAGTAGTCATATCAACTTCAAAACACAAAAGTGCAACTGAACAACTTTGAAATTTCGACAATTGATAATTCCATAAAAATCTTAGAACTGTTCATTTTGATTACTAAAAGTATTAATTAATTGTGTTTTATTTAAACTACCTTCGTTTTTGAATTCAGTAAGCGTATCGGTATCGGTATCGGTATCGCCGATATTTTTATAAGAGTATCGGTATCGGTATCGTATCGGCAAAAAGGCGTATCGAGGCATCCCTAGTTGTAACTATGCTCGCGTTTGATCACGTTTAGGTCGCCAGTCGATCTATTCTAATATAAATCCTACCCTGAAAACTTAGGTGAAGTGAGCTGTCAATAGTGTCAGTCCCTAGCATCAGATGGAATGACAGCTCACTTCAAGCTCACCGAATGGTCACCCATCCACGGACCGACCTCGGCAAGCGTAGCTTAACCTTCGATCGAACCATGCAGCTGTTATTATTTAGCCACGTCCTCGACTTTTATAATTCTAGTTTCCGCAAACACAGGAAATTTTAAAGAACAGGGGCTTACTCTTCAAACTAATTTTGATTTCAATGAGATGCCAATTTGATTCCAATGTTAATTTTACAGTCACGTGATTCGGTACTCTTGAAAACAATATTGTCAACAATTACCCCACGCCAAGCCCGAACCCAATTCCACTTAGTTTTCCAAAATGGACACCCAATCTAAAAATCATTTGGCGCTAGCATCGAACTCAAGAGTACGAAACGTCACAATTCCAATGTCGATCTATCGGAATTAAATTAAAGAGTAAGCACCCAGAAGATCCCTTGCTAGCAATTTGAGTAAAATTACACGTCTCTATAATATTATCTAAGAAATAACTTGAACCAAGCAGTTCAAGAGTGCATTCATGAATATTACGGATTGCCGACTTTCATTTCCTAGACGTGTTTATGTAATCATAATAATTGAGCATGCGAAATTAGCTAAACATTTTGCTTGTTTTTGCCGAAAAATAGTGTTGTGCTTTTTTATTTGCTGGTTGACTATAATTGAGAGTGATTATGTACATACTATGGAATTTTTGGTCCTTTTTACATAATCATTAAAGTCATCAAAACAACTCTCTAAGACCAAGTAATCCTATACTATATTTTCATGAAATCTTGCCATTTTAGGATTATACTAACTTAACAATTTGTATTAATGATTCTAATGATTATAATTTTGTAAATACATACTCGTATTTGTTACGATCGTGAATCATATTTTAATCAACGTACAACTTAATACTGACCTACAAATTGCAAAAAACGTAAGAAAATTTGAATTTTGCGTTCTACCTTAGCGTTTCCCCCTTAAGGGGCTTATATGACCTAAAGCGCGGTCACTGTCGGACTGCATAGAAAAGAAAGAGAAGCGCGATGACACAACGCTGGTAATTTATTGCAAAATATGAAGCAATTATTTAATTACAAAAAATCTATTATTTGGACTAAAAAATTAAAACACTAGTGTTTTAGTATGTTGCTTGCTGAATAATCTGACAAAAAATCAGAATGATTGTAGGTATGTATATTAGTATGGTTTTTATTGTAAAAAGAAAAATTTTAGAGGTATATTCATGATTTTTTTCTATCGTATCATTCATCAGAAGCCCGAAAGTCTGACAACCAGTCTTACCAAAAGGGGTATTGTATTACCTAGTAACTGGGTTGTGGAGATTATATAGGCAGTCGCTCTATGTAAAATACTAGTATTCAGCTGCATCCGGTTAGACTGAAAGGCGACCCCAGCATAGTTTGGAAAAGGCTAGGCAGATGATGTCGTAAATAGTTGAGGTTTGGTGTACTGGGGCTGTCACTAACTACTTTAGTCACTAAAAATATATTTTTTTTTAACTCGGCCCACAATGGCGCTTGTCTACGCTAGCGCCATTGTGGAAAGTTTTTGAACTTTTATTTACTGCTTGTAGCTGGACACATTTTTAGCTTTCCCCCCATATGAGACAGTTCGCCTTACCCTTTCCCTCGTTAGTAATACGTAGGTACAGACGCCAGCACATCAAGTTACTACAATCTGTCGAATATCTTCAATAGATTTTCAACTTTATCGCCACAGCATAAGGTTCAAAGTTGATTGGGAAAAGTTGACAGTTTCGGGTAGCTTGATGTGCTGGCGTCTGTACAATACAGTCATGTCAATGTAACAATTTGACTTTGACAGCGCATTTAGTTAAATGTTTGGTTACCCATACTAACTTCTATTGTGGAAGTATTTCACAATTGCAATCCATAAGAAACTACATAGTATTTACTAAGTGAACACACTGAAGTTTTATAGAGAGTGCTTGGCACACCTCGCCATGTTTACAAGTAGTGCCGGTAGTATAAACTTTATGCGACAGATGGCGCCACTGACTACTGTGGTCGAGGCATACACATTAAATGGTTTTACGATTTATTTCTAAACTGGCGACCCGCCCCTGTTCGCACGGTTTTTACGGCTTTGCAAAACATCGAGATTTATTTATTAATAATTGTAAGTCAAACACATAAACCTTCCATAATAAATTCTCTAAGTGATGGTGAAAAATTAATTAAAATCTGTTGCACAGTTTAGAACAACCAGGCGGTCACACAGAGACACGAAAAGCGTCTTTAATTTATGTGTCCCGAGTATGTTCATTCAAGTTGGCTCTTCCTTTTATGTGTTTTAGTAATCTAAGATTGTATGGACGTATTAGTCCTCCAGACGATATTTCGGCTAATCTCATCGGAGACTATAGCCTTCGGCGCGGGAGATACTATAGTGTACAACTGTGTGCGTATACATAGGTGCACTTCCTTTTAAGGGGGAAGCGATAAGGTAGCCCGCGAAATTCAAATTTTCTTACGTTTTTGCAATTTGCTGGTCAGTATTAAGTTGTACGTCGATCAAAATATGATTAGCGGCTGTAACAAATATGTATTTACAGAATCATAATCATTAGAATCAGTAATATAACTGTATATAAATTATTTTTGTTGGTTGTAATTAGTTTTTGGGTACCAAAACGCCCATCCTCCTATATGGAAAAAATATCGACTACGTGGCACTTTATTAGCAGTAACTTGTCAAGTTTACCTGTAAGCATTTTAGCAGCAACTGTAACAGTCTCTCCTCCTGGCATGTCGAGATGAGCAGCATGCACCCTGCCGAATGCTCCACTACCTATGAGGGACCCAAGGTGCACCCGTGATCTGCTCACCTCCCATTCATCACCACCTTCTTCTTCAATCTGTAGCAACAAAAGTGTTGATTCATGTATCAGTAAGAAATGGTGGTTAAAGTACAACATTGAACCTTATGCTTTAGCGATAAAGTTGAAAATCTATTAAAACAAATTTGACAGATTGTAGTAGCTTGATGTGCTGGCGTCTGTACAATGATCGGTTATAGCCTATAAGGTTCCCGCTGCTGGGACACAAACCTCCTCTCGTTGAGAGGGAGTGGGCCGTAATACACCACGCGGGTCCAGTGCGGGTTGGTAGATGTCACATGTCTTCGAATTTTTGGTTCTAGGACATGGCGGTTTCCTCACGATGTTTTCCTTCATCGTTTTGAGAGCAGTGGTTATGAAATAATTTACAAAAAGTAAGGTGTCTGCTTGGGTTCGAACCCCCGACCTAAAACTCGCAAGTCGCGGCCGTCACCACTTGGCCACCACTGCTCTTCAATTATGATTCTTCTCTCAAAGTACATACGCCAGCACATCAACCTACTGTCAATCTGTCAAATTTCTTTAATAGATTTTCAACTTTATCGCTGAAGCATAAGGTTCAAAGTTGATTGGGAAAATGTGATAGTTTCGGGTAGCTTGATGTGCTGGCGTCTGTACAATGAGCAATGCTACAAAGTTATTTTGGCCCATGGCCAAAATCTTAACTAAAGCCGCCATCTTGTTTTGTCAATACAATTTCTGTGACAATTTCACAAATCTTTACCAACAACGGCCCCCTGTCAATGTCATTCAGGTGTCAAAAGATCCTTGTAGCACTCTATCTACAATGAAGTATGTATAGTCAGAAATAGAAACACTCCGTCAATTTGCCGTTTTATAGCCATTTCATACAACTGTCAAAGAATGATAGTTGTGATTTGAATATGCGGGCAATTTAAGTAGGTACCCAAGTAGCACAAAATAGCTTTATAATCGATGGATAACAGAATTAGCATATTATTATAGCTTTATAAGAAGTCTACATATAGGCATTATAAACCACTATACAGCTCTTGTAATGCTAATTTGGGCCCCAAATTATACAGCCTTAAGTGTAAGAATGGCATTTTAGCAGCATTATATTGGTTGTCTACCGGAATGATAAACGCATTATAATGGGCTGTGAAAACAGGTTAAAGCAGTGCGCATATGTTAAATGCGGCTCTTATACAGCTTGTACCATTACAAAGGCAAAATAAAAACATTTTCAAATATTATTTTTAATTTCTGTTATTATTAATAAATCTTGTGTAAAAAGAACATGGATACTTTCAACAAAAAAATATAAGTGCTACAAGGCAAGTAATTAAACTCTTGTTTTTGTTCTCTATGAGTGAATTAAGGTTGCGAGTATCAGTTTACTGTGAAAGTATGTATATGTTGCAGTCAAAACTCTTAACCAGTCAAAAGTACTATTGACTAGCAAAATCAGTCAAAAGTACTTTTGACTGAATAGGTTGGTCAAAAGTGGTTTTGACTGAAAATTATTGGTTATTAGTACTTTTGACTGCAAATTTGCGGTTAAAAGTACTTTTGACTGACGCTCTTCGTCAAAAGTAGTTTTAACTGAAATAAAGCATCAGTCAAAAGCATTATTAACTCGTTAGATGTCAATAAAAAAGAGTTTCACCCTTGTTTGGTATAACAACTTTTGATGTAATGTTACTAATTCGAACGTTTAGGAAAATAATCAATTTGTATAATATCGATTAACATAATTTTCATTTCATCGAATATTTATTTGCGATAACAAAATTTGCGCTGTTGATCAAAAGGTATAATGTTCATTTGATGTAATGTTCCCACCCCGAGGTTCGGTTTTGTTAGGTTACTTTAAACCCTTTTCACAGAAATAGGAGCCCCGCGAAGCGGGGCTCCGTCGACATTGTATGTATGACATCGTATGTCGACATTGTTGTATAAGAGCGAGTGAATGAGAATACAAATACCTTTAGGTACCTCATATCATATTAAACAGGCAAATTAGTGCATTTGAAAATTCGGTCAAATAACATTATTTCAAGGAAATAAATATGCTAAATAATATACTAAATAATTTTTAAGAGTTTTGACTGATACAACCAGTCAAAACCACTTTTGACGGAATCACTTAGTCAAAAGTACTTTTAACCAGCTCCATTGGGCAAAAGTACTTTTAACTGTTATTTTAGTCAAAAGTATTATTGACTAAAGCATACGGTCAAAAGTACTTTTGACTGATTTTGCTAGTCAATAGTACTTTTGACTGGTTAAGAGTTTTGACTGTAACATATATATTTGAATCAAATATTTCATGCGCCTTCAAATTAAAGAACTATTTACTACAAAAATATTATGAAAATATGTGGAATTGTAAAAAAAATTATGCTCTTACGAAGAAATCTTTAGTTTTAGTCATTATGATACCTGTATTGTACCGGCCGGTCAATACCATAGGTTGAAGTCCTTTCTAAAGGACTATTTACCATAAAATTAAATTTTAAATATTATCGATACAAAAAGCAAAATGGCGTAAGCATAATTAAAAACTTTAGGCATGTGGATGGCCGGTATACGACTTATTGCTTGTTAAAATTCTTGTCAATATACGTTTGTATAGATAAAGGCTATATAATATTATGATGAAATGCTTTTAAAAAGCTGGCATTAAAACAGCACCAATGTACACCGTTAAACAGTTGTGACCCATGCGAAAGGTCGTTATAAAACATAGAGCAGTTTTAAAGAATTTTAAAATGCTTTTTAATAGCCTAAGCCGTAATTAATGCTTACATACGGCCTACACTTTTGTATAATGCTTACAGCTGTATTAGAAGCTGTATAGAGACATAAATTATGTCTAAAATAAAACCTTTAACTGCACAAAAGATTGAAAAAGAGGATTATATAGCTTTAGGAACTACAAAGTTAATAAAATGCTGTTATACAGAAGCAAGACATTGCTAAAACCCTTCAAATTCTATAACGAAGCTAGAAGAAATTTTCTGGTCATCACTTTTTCCATTATATCGATTTTGTGTTACTTGGGTAGTCAGTTTGATAAAATATTAACTCTGACTTAACACAATGCGGTGTATTCAATTCAGCCATATTTTTCCAAAACACACCATTCCACCATACCATTAGGGTTCTGTATCATATTAAGGGTTGATTTTACCAAAGACAGTTAACTTTTAATCGTGGAATAAAACTGACGTCTGACAGTTCTAGTATGGAAAAACTGTCAAAAATTCAAATAATAATTTTACCTCAATATCCTTTTGTGTGTACAACGGGCTCTCTTCCATCTGGCCTCGCACCGGAATTTCATTATTTCTGCTGAGAAAAAAGGTTTAATTTAATATTTTGGCTTTTTTCGCTTGTTTTATAAATGTTTCTTTTTTAAAGGACGTGTACAAATTGTTCTCAAGTAAAAAAAATGTGTCACCAACAGTAAGACATGGTGCACACTATGCGACATGTCATTACAGCTTGGCGACTAAACGCAACGGTAGGTTACGGCCGAAAATTTTCATATAGTTTGTTCAAAGCTCCGCACACTTGGCGTCGAGTTGCAGACGCAACGACGTTAGGAGGGTCGCATGCTTCGCTACTTGTCCCAGCGATTAGACGCGCGGTGCTCGCGAACACCCGACGACAGTCGCATGCGACAGGTCAAAACGACCGACTCTCTCGAATACCCAAAGAAAATTATCGCTTCCTGCACGTTATCGTTAATCGCAGATCCAAACGACAGCTCTGCGTGTAGTCGCAGCGACAAGACGCAGAGTTTGTGCTGGCACTAAAGGAAAAGGACTAAAGCAATATTACTAACGGGTTTTCAAAGTGAAGAACGAGCTTGGCGTCACCGTAAAAGATTGGCTCGGACGAAAATGGCATTAAACCAAAAAAAAAAAAAATGGAGGCCTTTTTCCTATAAAACATTTGCAGGATTCTCAGATATGTATGAGTGGCAATGGATAATATTCCTTAGTGCAGGAAAAGATAGAGAAAGATACGTAAGAACGTAGAATGAAAGCCGGTAGGGCGCGTTTTTCCAGCGGCGATTTTTTTTCGCGATTTTCAAGCATTGCTTAGCGCCACGAGAGTTGAAAATCCGACAGTCTGTATTTTTCACGCGCTGGGACGCGCTCTGTTGTATTTTGAATGTTAAGCTAAACACCAAGAGTTGTAAATCCAGTGCGCGATTAAATCCCGCCACGATGTTTTTACGTCCGTACCAAAGTCTCAGAAATGAGAAAGGTTCAAGGCTTCACAACATTCCCGGGTCCATTTTATCTAAATTAAAACATCTCTACCGGAACGATAAACTCTTAATTAATTGAGAAATCCCTAAGTAAAAAGTTTATCGCTTTACTTCAAACAATAGAATGTGCTTACAAACAAAATTAAAGGGCGATGACAGACGGACGTTGCCAATGCGGCGCTGCAACGCTTGAGCGGTGACGTTTCGTAGTTCTACATATAAATTTGAGCGTCATGCCACACGGTGCGTTTGCTATCCCGGTTAAGCAGACGACAACTTCATAGGTTGAACTGCGAGATGCTATTCACAAAAGAAACAAA
Source organism: Luperina testacea (assembly GCA_927399505.1). Taxonomy (NCBI): domain Eukaryota; kingdom Metazoa; phylum Arthropoda; class Insecta; order Lepidoptera; family Noctuidae; genus Luperina; species Luperina testacea. The sequence continues at coordinate 15,752,734 of OV656770.1, read as the reverse complement.
CATGGTGCGTTAAAACGACGCGACGTGTGGCGACGGAAACGTATCGGACAAGGGGCCTGGGAGACGTAACAGGGGACAACGGAGCGCAGCGCAGTATTTTTTTGTGTATCGAAGGTAAACGTCGACGTCGTGAAGGAACCTCAGGATAAGCTGCGTTGCGTTGCGACATCGCAGCGCTAGTGTGGCACTCACTGCGCTGCGAAAACGCAACGCATTGGCAACGCTCGTGTGGCATCGCTCCAATTTGAATACACCAAATCTTATTGTTAAGAGTATTCTATGGAGTAATAGTTTCTATTAGCTATGTAAAACAGTGGGGTAATTGCGTAATACACTAACAGTAGCAATGACTTTCGTTTTGATAGTTCAACAACATACATTGCGTTATATACCTTGCTGAGCAGATAAGTTTTTCGAACATATGAAGCAATGGATTAGCAATATCTGTCAAAATGATTTAGATTGTGATTGACAGTGGGTTAAGCAAAGGGTGCTGATTGATAGTGTTTTTGTTTCGTTATAAAAATCTCATCGGGCTTTTGTAGGTATTGCGTCACCATGGGGCAAGCGGTACCGAATCTATCTCTTCACGCAATAATGCTTGGTAGTGTTGGGATTTCCGTTAATTTTATTTGTCGATGACTTCATACCTATCGATAGTTTAGTGTTTGGGATTGGTATGTGTTTTGCTTTTATAATAAACTATAGAATTTTTCGGATAAATATTAATATGTATTGGTTAGGAGTTAATACTTGAGATATGTGTGTTGCTTTACTTAGTGTAACAATAACAATAACTTTACGAAATTACCAATGACCATAGAATGCCATCACTTCAATTGCATTATGTTTCATAAGTAGACTTAATGATTAATGGAAGCTTTGTACGCTAAGAAAATATTAGCCAACAGCCATTACTGATTTCATTATTTATGTTAAAAAGTTTTTTTAAAGTCAATAAAAACATTGCGACAGTTGCATCTTCATCCAATTTTTATTGCCTTACACACATCATTATTTATCAAGCTATAATTATATCCAATAATGACATCAATTAATCACAATAAATGTTACGTAAAATTGTGAGCCAGAAATATCGATAAAAGAAAATTACCTTTACATCACTAGTGGGTCATATGTCGTAGGTCAACTCTTGCTCGTATAATTATGGATACTCGCTGTGACGTAATATTTACGTAAATTGTAACTTACTCTACCTCCGCATGCGTATTTTTTATAAACTTATATAAGGAACTTAAAGAAATTTTCTAGGGAAATACTTCTGAGAAATCTATTTTTAGCAGGAAATATAAGTTTTTTAGGTGTAAAAAGGTAGTTGGCTATTGATTTTAAAGTGTTTTCGGAATTTGAACCTTATTTCATTGAAGCTAAGGCGTAGAAAGACAAAACCCATGTTGTATAGACGAATGTTTTTAGAAGACAGACGATAAATAATGAAAAAAAAAGTTTTCTACTTAGTAAGTTCACCAATTTGTCAGTTTTATTGAGGTAAAATAAATAGCTAAAGAAGAGTTTTATTAAAACTCCGATAGTTTGTCATCAATATTGTGTTTTCTACCGGTTTTTATTTAAAATATACGTACAGTACCCGGCGATAAATATTGCACATCGACCTATTCGATCCTATCGATTTTATACAAAGAATAAAAATAATTATCAAAAGAAGCAAATCATAATTGTTTTAACAGCTCCTAATAGATACCGGACTATTTGTGTTTCGTGCGACAGAGATAACGCCCTACGAAGCCGAAATTAGCCGATTGTCTCTTTCCAAAGGTCGATGTGCAATATTTATCGCCTTAGTTCTTTAAGAGTGTTTACGCCGTACGGCATTTCATACAAACTTTCAAGCCCTTGTTTTTCGAAATGAATGAACTGATTTTAATGAAACTTCGTACGCATAAGCAGGATACAAAGGTCTAAAAAGTTATTTAGAATATTTTCGAACTGTCTTATTTAAAAAAAGATAACCAAGACTCCTTCGTGTCTTGGAAAGCACGTTAAGCCGTTGGTCCCAGCTGTCATTCATGGATCTTTGACAGTCGTTACGTCATTACAAAATTGAAGGTAATTACTACTTAATATTTAGAAACCTATATTTAGCACTTTGTACCAGTTATCATAAAAATAAGAGGTTCTTTGAAGGGTTTTCCACCTTGGGTAGTCACCAACACTTCAAATCTTGCTGACTGGCTAGTCTGATCATCACCATATAGGTACAGACGCCAGCACATCAAGCTACTCGAAACTGTCAAATTTTCCTAAACAACTTTGAACCTTATACTTTAGCAATAAAGTTGAAAATCTATTAAAGAAATTTGACAGATTGTAGTAAGTTGATGGTGCTGGCGTCTGTACATACATAATTGTGAACTGCACGTCCAATTACTACGACGTTCACGCAAAAAAAAAATGCGATTGGCAATCTCAGTTTGCAGTTTGTATTTGGTTATATCACAGTGAAAGATTACGTGAAGTGAGCTGTCAAGTGTCAATTGCTAGCATCAGATGGAACGACAGCTCACTTTACCAAGTGTTCAAGGTGATATTATTAGTTTATTACATACTAGACTCCGTGTAATGTGGGCCGCGGACCAGAGGCCAGTGGCCCCCCCCTAACCCGATAATTTTTTCTTTTCTTTTTTTTTTTTGTTTGATTTCTTTTATTTATTATTATAAACGTTACCCCACGCTAGGAATTTCTCCTGTATTGTGGGTGCGTTTACAAACATTTAAACTCATATACACAAACATATATTACCACTTATATTAATACACATGCACATATTATTTTTTATATTCGTATTAGTTATTCCGCTTTTATTTTTAATTATGTGTCTAAAAATAAAATGATTTAAATTTTTTATTAAATATTTTTTTTTTTAATTTTCTTCCTGTCTGCTATTGAACAAAACTGTGATCGCGAATCGCAAATCTTAGAATAAACCGGATGGTCGTTATTCATTAGTTGATATTGGAGCATCTCCCTCCTTGCAGGGTGTAACCTTCCGTGGTCCATCTAGAAGTCCCTGAACCGTCTCTGGACACAAGTGGGAAGATGTAACCCCAACCTGGTAAAGTGGGGCTACCATGCAAATGTTTCTATCGCAAAAAGCATATTATAATGTCGCCGAATTTCTAGCCGAAGAAGTTTTTGATTGAATAATTTTGACTTTTCCTGACACTAAGATTAAATTTACATGACCACGGCTGTAATTTTTGACATAATACCTGTAATTTTTGACATTAATCTTGTAATTTTGACATCTATCTTGTAAATTTGACATAAATCTTTTAATGACAGACATGTAGTAGTAATTTTGACAATATTATTCTTGTATTTAATTGACATTAAAGTTTTTTGCCTTAAATTGAATTTTGACATGATAACATAAAAAATAATTTCTAATTTGTAAAGTTTCTAAATTAAAACTTTGTAATAGCATTTTTCGATTTTTAGTATTGTTAATTCTTTTCATTGTTATGGAAATATTTGTACGCCGATACTTACGGCTAAACATGATGCATGCATGCTCTTGTATGTATACAATGTTTAACAAATAAAGAAATCTAATCTAATCTAATCTAATCATGACGGAACGGCAGTAGGGTGTCATTGTGGAGCTATCTCGCAAACCATGCTCCACCACCTCCTATCCTGCCCTCTGTGTCTCAAAACATGCAGTCATAATGACCTCTGCATTGTCACCGACAACGCCGTGGAAGGGACAAAGTTCTGGGCCAAAAAGATCTAAAATACAGTCGTGTCAGCGACGCGAAGGAGAAGATTTTGATAATTAGAATGGGTACAACGTATTCTTGACGTGACAACATGACGACGATAAACTACATAAGAGGAGACATCATCATTTGAATATTCGTCCAACGCCTTCGATCTGCCGTCATCCACTGATTTGTATGCAACTTCGTTCACGATCTAAGTTTCCGAGATGAAAGCAAACCTAGTGAAGAAATGTATGGCCTACAACTATTTATTCAAGAGCTCTTAATCCTTAGTCAAGAACCGAGTTCTCTTTCTATCAAATTGCACCATGATCGGTTAGCAATAAGGATCAAAATATCTTAATAATGTGGATAACAGTACTACAGACCTGCCTGAGTTCGGGCCCAGGCGGGCGCTTTACTTTTTGTAAATAATTACATCACCACTGCTCTCAAAACGTTAAACAAAAACATCGTGGTGAAACCGGCATGTCCTAGAGCAAAAAAAATCGAAGACATGTGATATCTACTAACAGATTACAGCCCACTCAATCTCAAGGAGACCCGTGTAACAGCAGTGGAAACTTTATAGGTTTATTATGCTTATGCAGTACCATAATTTCGAATTTCCTGATTGACTTCAGTCAGAGTCTATGAAGAAACAGTACTATACAACTGACGATTGATTTGTATGCAAGCACCATGAGCATTTCTAATCATTCGTCAGAAACAAGCATAGATTACGTTGCATCACCATTACCAATTCACCATTCGTCTAGAATAGAATAGAATAGAATAGAATACTCTTTATTATGTACACCATATAAATTACAGACATAAATATAGAAACTGTACAAAGGGTGACACAATGGGCGGTCTTATCGCTAAGAGCGATCTTTTAAAGACAACCTTAGGATGGATTTAAAAAAGGGAAGGACAGACAAATACTGTAGGTAGTCCGCGGTGTAGCATTTACATAATACAATAAATACATACATATAGCATATACAGTCTACTACACATAGATTAAAAGAAATAACTAACTAACTTAACTGATTACATAACGTCTCGTATACCAGACCTGTCTGTGAATCCTTGTATTCCATTTCCATTTACGCGACCGGTCGGTAGATCTATCTAGATCGTCGATAGCTCCTCGCCACTCACTTGCCCTTTGACTTAACGCATCGTGGTTTAAATTAAATAGAACGTTTAAGGTATGAGGGGACAGCGTTTGGTAGAAATAGTGATGTCCTTTAATTTTTTATGTTAAGTCAGTAATATCAGCAGCTTAAATTGTTTTAGACCATCATCACATAGGCCTCCCCAAGCATCGCCACTTCGACCGGTTCTGTGCTTGAAGGCCCAGGAATCCGCTGGATGCGAGTCCAGCGGATTCCTGGGCCTTCACCAGGTCATCGGTCCACCTTGTGGGGAGGTCTTTCAAAGCTATGTCTACTGGTACGCGGGCACCACTACAAAACCTTTCAGCCCCATCGGCCATCTGTTCTGTTTTAGAGCATTGAGGATAAATAATCAAAGTAATATTGTCCGTAAGAAACCACAACTATGAAATGGTTACCAATCTGCTACACAATTAGTTTCCTTGACTATACATAAATATTTGTGAGGACATTAAGCGCTTATCTGGCTAGCTTACAATGGCAATGACTCTTTAAATAACTTCATTACGATGTAAGTCTGTGTCGGTAAGTTAGGAAAAATCCACTAAAGAGATTGTCCCAGTTTTCGTCGCACGACGCGGGCGCAGTGCAAAAGACTTCAACGAAGTGTTGCTTTTCCAAACATGAAAAAAGTGAACAAGACTAAACGAGATTTATGGTCTCGTTTTGGTCTATATTTGGTTATAGTCGTCGCCAACTGCCGAGGTTGGAATCCTGGGTTCCCCGTGTCATGAAAAGTCTTATGACCTTTTTCTTGTAGGAATTTCTTAGTAGGTAGCAGCCCGGAGATTTTATTTGTGCCCGGATGATTACAATAAGCGTAACCCCTATTACAGACGCGAGCACGTCAAGTTACTACAATTAGTCAAATTTCCTTAATAGATTTTCAACTACATCGCATAAGCATAAGGTTCAAAGTTGATTGGGAAAATTTGACAGTTTCGGGCAGCTTGGTGTGTTGGCGTCTGTACATGGGACGTAAACCCAACAAGAGAATGATATACACTTCTACATACCTATTTGGGGAATACAGTTGTAATGTTATAGGCAATAGAAAAGTTTTACCCTTCGCTAAGGCCGTTCATCGAACTATCCCATTTTCTCATACACGTAATTACTATTGATATCAGCTTACAAATTGTACCACCGACAAACAAGTGACAGCGTAAAGATTACGCATGCGCAGTCGTGAACGCGAGAATCAGATGCGCCGACGCAGCTTCTTGACCATTTTAGGTGAACGCTTACTTTAAGGGCAATCGTTTCGTAATAGCTAGCTTTGTTTGTGAAAGGCTATGATTTCTTCATTAAGAACAGCAGTGCGATTCTGTAACCATCTCACCGTGAAAACTTAGGTGAAGTGAGCTGTCAATAGTGTTAATTCCTAGAAAAAGCAAACTCACTTCATCTAAGTTTTGACGGTGAGATTTTTACAGAATCGACCGGCTGATTTGAGAGGATTTGTGGGTTCGTATATGTGTTTTGTTAATAAAATTTGTTTTGATGATTATTATTGTGATACTGACGCATATTTAAATGTTATTATCTTTATTGAATTGATTGGCAAATTGTTTAGATTATTATTGTTTAGATTGTATCAGAATGCTATATTCTTTATTATTCTGTAAAAAATATTGCTTTATGGTCATAAACCAGAAAGAAAACAGGCGAGAGCGTTTCTATGGAGAAAAGACCACCCGCCATATTCAATCGAAACATCCGTTTTCTGTTTTTTAACCCCCGACGCAAAAACGACGGGGTGTTATAAGTTTGAAGTGTATGTGTGTGTCTGTCTGTGGTATTGCAGCTCCCGAACGGATGAACCGATTTAGATTTAGTTTTTTTTGTTTGAAAGGTGAATTAGTCCGGAGTGTTCTTAGCTATGTTTGATGAAAATCGGTCCAAGATGGCCGCCGCCACAAAATGGCGGATTACATATTTTCTTATGTATGTATATTGACTTTTCAAATCCAGTAGTGTCAAATAATTCCATTGCGAGATTACGACTAGGTATTTCGAAAGTATGTACATAATTAACACTTAAAATGCATAAGGTTTTATGTACGTAATAATGTTGTTTATATTGACAAGCCGTTAATGCGAAGATCACGAATATTAGTCGTTTTCCTAAGTTGAAAGGCACGATTCATTTCAGAATAGTAGATGGTATTACGTTTTTCATGAAGCCAAGTATCACGGAAATTTTGAAATGGAAGAGATTAACTTGGAGAAAAGTCTATCCCGGCTGTCATTCTTGGATATTTGACAGTTGTTAGGGGTCGTCGGAAGCCCGAAAGTCTGACAACAAGTCTTGCCAAGGGGTTTCGTGTTACCCAGTAACTGGGTTGTGGTCAGATAGGCAGTCGCTCCATGTGAACTACTGGTATTCAGCATCCGGTTAGACTGGAAGCTGACCCTAACACAGTTAAGAAAATGCTAGGCAAATTGATTGAAAGTAACCTGCGCATGATAGCAATCGTTCGACCTGTTTCATCGTTCGTGATATGTCGTGTTCCTGGTTGTATTGAAAGCGCTACCGTATCACCTTCGTGACATATAGAAAACATGTCTTTTGCAACAGTTTGATATTATCATCGATACTGCTGTCTACACTGAGAGAGAGATTTCATCGCATAAGAACAAGTAACATTATGAACAACTTGATGACAGGTTTACAAGATAAATAAACATTTTAAGTAGCTGTTATGAATGATAATAATAAAAGGCTATAATGGTGATTCTCAGCAGAATGTTAGGCCACAAAAGGGATCAATGAAAGGCAATTGCATGCAGCTGAGATGCGAATGCTTAGAGGCATGTGTGGCACACGAATGGATAGAATAAGAAATTAGTCGCTCTTAGCGATAAGACCGCCCATCGCCCGTATTACTGATTCTAATGATTATGATTCTGTAAATACATATTTGTTACGGCCGCGATTTATATTTTGATCGACGTACAACTTAATACTGACCAGCAAATTGCAGAAAACGTAAAAAAAAAATTGAATTTCGCGGACTACCCTGGTGCTTTCGCCTTAATTGGACGTCTTGAAGTTAGTGAAAATTACGTTCAAAGATTCCGTTACATACTTTTGAAGTTGGTGAAAATTGCGTTTAAAGATTCCGTTACATACGAGTATGTAGATGGATACAGTTTGTTATGTTATGTTATGAAAATAATAAAAACGACTCGTCATTTCAATCAATAACAATAAATCAATTATCATTATCAATTATCTTCATCATCAGCTTATAGCATTCCACTGCTGGACCTAGGTCTCTCCTATTGCACGGCATAAGTATAATGCGTGCCACGAAAGATGAGACTTGACACACCACGTGGTTTGACTTGCGCAGAACACGATTTTAGGTATCTTTAGCGGTATGAGGTCTGAGTGCGGGACGGGACCGGACGTTATAGGGGCGGCGGAAAGAGCGGGGGAGGCGGGGTCAAGTCTCATCTTTCGTGGCACGCATTGTAATAAGTCAATGGGCTAAAGAAATCCGAGAATCCTTCAATACTATCATACAAATTATAAATACCTAACATAGCACATTAAACATTATTGGAATTCCTCCATTAATAAAGTGTGAATGAAATCGTGTTATTACGTCAGATATCGAAGGTTACGTCAAAAGCTTTCTATAGGGAAATATATGTTCATGTGTATATTATGTTAATAAAAAGCGACCAAGTCGGTTTCGCACACTAAGGGTTCCGTACCACCGCACAACGTTTAAAATAATATTTTTTTATCTGTACTAATATTATAAAGAAGTAAAATTTGTTTGTTTGTAAGTTAGTATGTAGGGGGTAATCTCTGGGACTACCAGTCGGATTTGAAAAATTCTTTTTAGATTTGATAGCCCAATTCTTGGGGAAGGTTATAGGTCAAAGTCAAAGTCAAAGTCAAAGCATTTATTTCAAATAGGCACATAAAAGGCACTTTTGAACGTCAGAAATTACAAAAAATAGAATTGATTCTAGTCGCCCATTCCAAAAGGTAGTTTTCGTATGGAGAAGAACGGGCAAGAAACTCCACCGTTACTCTTTTAAAATATTATAGGCTATTAAACATTACGCTACGACCCTAAGGAGTTGAGCAAAAGGAAAAAGTCAGAAAGAACGCTAATCTCAAACGAAGTAGTAGCACGGGCGCGCGATGGTATGCGACGCGATCGGAAGAGGCCGAATTTCACACGGACGAAGTCGCGGGTAGAAACTATTACTTGAAACTCGTGTCTGTATAAGGATCTCCTTTACTTTTTAACTTTATTTATTGCTATGGTCTCTCCATTACACACTGTGAAAATTTGAAGCGCTACCTATTACGGTTCAAACGATACAGCCCTGTAACAGACAGATGTACAATGGAGCCTTAGTAATAGGATCCCGATGACACAACCCAAAAACTTATGAGTATGGAACCCAAAAAATGAGAAATTTTAAGTCAATGAGAAATTGTACGATAATGTCGAATCCGTCATATGAAAGCCTTTCGTAGTATGACGCAACGCTTCGGCGGGTTTCCCTCGATTGTGGGGTCACCATGTGAACAGATGGACGGACTAATATACAGTACTCGGCGATAAATATTGCACACCGACCTTTGGAAAGAGACAATCGGCTAATTTCGGCTTCGTAGAGCGTTATCTCTGTCGCACGAAATACAAACAGTCACCGGACTGTTTGTATTTCGTGCGACAGAGATAACAGAGATAACGATCTATTAGGAGCTGTTAAAACAGTTATGATTTGCTTCTTTTGATAATTATTTTTATTCTTTGTATAAAATGGTTTTGTGTAAAAAGGTCGATGTGCGTGAATAATAAATATTGCACATCGACCTTTTTACACAAAACCAAAGGATGGGAAATCATCAAATGACCCCTCCCGCTCTGGGTGGAGCGGAAGGGAGTGTCAGACTCTTACTGACTAAAACCCACCCGTGTCCCTTCCTGAGCCCTTTATGTTCCGAGCCAGCGGTAACCCTTTCGGACGATCCCGCTGAATATCAATAGGGTTACATGAACTTAGAGGGTTGTATCGATGATTTTAATGATTACAAATCTGTAAATACATAGTTGTTACGGTCTCGAATCATATTTTATTCAACATACAAACTGACACTGACCTGCAAATTGCAAAAAACGTATGAAAATTTTAATTATCCAGGCTACCCAGGCGCTTTCCCCTTAAATGAGACCAATTTATGACCATTTTGAAATTAAAGGGTACCTAATGGGTTAGGGCTGAAGCCTGCCGAGTCAGCGGGATTGTCCGAAAGGGTTACCGCTGGCCCGGAACATAAAGGGCTAAGGAAGGAACAAATTGTATGGAAATCGATATTCGACCGTCGATGTGGACACACCCTTAATCTGGACGTTTATAGCATTGTATTTACGATCGCGGTCACCTGGGCAATAAACTTTCTGGGGTATTTAAGATTCGTTCTTATAAGGGCCCGAATACACGTACCACTGTCACACCACAACCACTATACGTGGACTGGCGCTAATTTGTATGAAAATATTAGTCTATTGACACGGACCACATTTGGCAGTCAAAATCAATCGTGTGGGCGATACCGACCACATCAAGGCGATGTCACAGCCACAACGCAACCAGAACGTTGCGTCGACGCGACGACGCTGGCACAGCCGGAGTCGATCTGTTTGCAAACACGAGCCACAATGTAACTACATCGCACCCACTAGCGACAACGCAACCACAACGTTGCGTCGACGTGACGACGCTGGCACGGCCGGAGTCGATCTGTCTGTAAAAACTAGCCATAATGTAACTACATCGTACCCACTAGCGACAACGCAACCACAACGTTGCGTCGACGCGACGAGGCTGGCAACAGCCGAAGTCGATCTGTTTGCAAACACTAGCCACAATGTAACTACATCGTACCCACTAGTGACAACGCAACCACAACGTTGCGTCGACGCGACGACGCTGGCACAGCCGGAGTCGATCTGTTTGCAAACACTAGCCACAATGTAACTACATCGTACCCACTAGCGACAACGTAACCACAACTGAAATGAAAGAAGTTGCCGCTGCAACTCCTTCACACATTACCACAGCTTGCCCACATTTTGTCGTTGGGATACAGTGTGGTATGGGAGCAGTGGCAGCCCCGGCCACGACTTACGAGTTGTAGGTCGTAGGTTCAAACCCAGACAGGCGCTATACTATGTGTAAATTATTTCATCACCTATTCTCAAAACGGTGAAGGAAACATCTTGACGAGAGATGTTCTCGCACCAAAAGTTCGAAGTCATGTGACGTCTAGCAACCCGCACTGGGCCCGCGTGGTGGATTACGGCCCACTCCCTCTCACCGAGAGGAGGCCTGTGTCCCAGCAGTGGGAACATTATAGACTGATTATGATGTTGTGTGGTTCGTGTGAACGGGCCCTAAGTGTGAGGACTTTTTTGGTTTCATATTATCACTTGCTGTCGATAAATGGAAATCGATAAAAGTTGTCGAGAGATTTTGGAGTCTCTGAAATATGGTGGGTATTGTTACAGTACCCGGCGATAAATATTGCACATCGACCTTTGGAAAGAGACAATCGGCTAATTTCGGCTTCGTAGAGCGTTTTCTCTGTCGCACGAAATACAAACAGTCCGGTATCTATTAGGAGCTGTTAAAACAATTATGATTTGCTTCTTTTGATAATTATTTTTATTCTTTGTGTAAAATGAAAAAAAAAAGGTAAAGGTCGTTGTGCAATATTTATCGCCGGGTACTGTATATACAATGCATTTGCAAGGAATGAGGTTCGGGGCGTCCATTAAGCAACCTTTGGCAGGACAGTAGCACATGATTCCTTATATCTCGTCTTTTTTGGGATTAAAATAACAGAATGAAGCGTTTCACACTTTCATTTTGTATTTTGGCTTGTAAGGGATCGGCAGAGGTGTACTTACCTATACAGGGTTATTGGATAAACACCAAAAACCTCTTATTCATACTGCCCGGGCATTTATTATAATGTCCTAATAATCACTTGGTCCATGACATAAATATTGTATGTCTTTTTTTTTTGTAATGTGCGTTTTGTTTGTGCAGAATTTAAAAAAAATCTTTCTCTTTTTTTTAAGTCACAAAAACCGTGCTATAATGAGGCTGGTCGCTACATACTACATAAGGATATAATGCCAAGTGATTCATACAGCAGATACTTAAACAAGATTACACAACAACAGATCTAAAGCCCCTTCAACACCCATAGATTCACTCGCAACAAGTTTCTAGTATACACTCCACATCCTTATTGCTCTCGTTGTTTCAATAACCCAGGATGACGTAAAGACTTAGTCACGATGAAAGTCCAGCGTCTGTCTGTGTGGTATCACGTAGCAGGCGAACACGCAACTAAATTGACTGTTTATGTAAGGGCTTTTGCATTATTGGGACTGTTGCAGGACTTAAGAAGGATATTGAGAGTAGAAAAAGTATTTATTTTTTTTTTTTAATTTATTTCAAATAGGCATATAAAAGGCACTTTTGAACATCAAAAATTACAATAAAATAGAATTATTTCTAGTCGCCCCTTCCAAAACGTAGTTTTCGTATGGAGAAGAATGGGCATAAAACTCCACCGTTACTTTTTTAGAATGTTTTACAATACTTTGCATACATTTTGGTATTGCACCAGTATTTTTTTCCAGGATGGGAAATCATCAAATGAGGTCCCGCTCTGGGTGGAGCGGAAGGGAGTGTCAGACTCTTACTGACTAAAACCCACCCGTGTTCCTTCCTTAGCCCTTTATGTTCCGGGCCTGCGGTAACCCTTTCGGACAATCCCGCTGACCCGGCAGGCTTCAGCCCTGACGGGCCCTGTGAGAGGGAGTGGGCCATAATCCTGTAATGTTTTCCTTTACCGTTTTGAGTAAAGTGAACTTCGAACTCAAGACCTACAACTCTTAAGTCGGGGCCGTTACTACTGAGCCATCACTGCTCATAGTAATAAATTAATGTCTATAACTCTAAAAAGTTGAATATAATCGGTGGAGCGCTTTCATAAATCGGAGTTAAGGCTCCTACAAACAGGCGCGACACGCGATATAATCGCGCGCGACACAAAGGCACCGCTCGTTGCGCGACTTGCGGTGCCTTTGTATCGCGCCTGTTTGAAGGAGCCTTTAGTCAGTCCATTTTATTTACTGCTAGCTGCGTCCCGCGGTTTCACCCGTGTAAGTTTTGATCCCGTGGGAATATCGGAGTAAAAAGTATCCTATGTGTTAATCCAGGAAATAGTCTATCTATATGCCAATTTTCATCCAAATCAGTTCAACGATTTACGCGTGATTGAGTAACAAACATCCAAACTTCTTCACAAACTTTCACATTTATAATATTATAGTAGGATCATGTACCTACAATGTTTTTATTGCCGTATTATAAATGAAAGTATATTGCTTTTTTTTAATAAATTACATCTTTAATAAAGCTTACATAAGCAGTATCAATATCCTGAAGAAAAGTATCGAGAAAATAATAATAATAAAATAAACTGTAAAATAAAAGAGACACTAATTGACACTATTAAAAACACTATTACACAATCGTCGCGTGCCATAAATAATAATAAAAGTTAACTTAAAAATACAGTACCTACTATACAACGTTCCTTCAATTAACAAAGCCTGCCAATCCGGAAGGTTCGCTCGTAAAGGAGATATTCCACTAGGCTGAATTCAAACTTCTCAATTCAGTCGTCTTTTTAGGAAGATAGGGGATATTTCGAAAGCTTCCGTACACACTGTTCTGAATTTGTTATTATATGAAAAAAAAAAAAAAATTGCACTAAATGTGGTTTAGGTTAGGTTTGTCAGAGATTTTATAGAAAGAAAGAAAAAGTATATTAGGCCTCGCACAGGCAGATCACAAACTAAACTAATTACAATCATAGAAACATAATGAACAAAAACAATCAACGAGCTATTTGTAAAAAAAATACACAATATGGTATATATGGTTCATTTTGGTGCATCGTGCATCGTTACAAGTTGACTAATCGTTACACTATTATTGCGTTGACATAGTGTACCTACTTTAAGTTTGCATAATTGTTTGAATTCAGACGACTGAATTCAGCCCAGTGGAAAAGTCCCTTTATCCAGTCAATCCGGAAGGTTCGCTTGTTACGTGGAAATCCGGTGCCAGCACACGCGAAGCATTGTTGATCTTGTCACATGAACTGTGGGACATTCATCTTGATAAATATACACGCACACAAAGAGAGGAATGTGTTATAGATGGATGTGTGTGTCTGTGTGATGTATTTGAGTGTGTGGTGTTGGGTGCAAGCAAAGGGAGAGTTGAATGTAGAACACGTTTTTGGTTGTGTAGATATAGAATGTCGATCTGATAAGTCTTATTGATTGAGTGCGATTATAGATGCATTATTATGTTCAGCTGTGGACTGATTATGAGGAAGTCTTATTTGTTAGGCTGGCTATAGCATAGATTATGAATAAGATTAATTATAATGATTGTATTATAATCATTAATTAACAGTTTTCCAAAATTAATAAAAGTGTTCCTGGAAAAACTTGGCTTTGGCCAGCAGTGAGACAGTATAGGGTCATTAAAAAAAAATAGCCAAAAACCAAAGACCTGAATTTGAAGCCGTTGCCTATGGACACTTGTAAAACTTGATGCCGGTCTTAGAGACACAATTTGAAAAATCACTGGTATGTACACTTGTACAGTACCCGGCGATAAATATTGCACATCGACCTTTGGAAAGAGACAATCGGCTAATTTCGGCTTCGTAGAGCGTTATCTCTGTCGCACGAAATACAAACAGTCCGGTATCTATTAGGAGCTGTTAAAACAATTATGATTTGCTTCTTTTGATAATTATTTTTATTATTTGTATAAAATACAAAAAAGGTAAAGGTCGATGTGCAATATTTATCGCCGGGTACTGTACCCTAAACTATCCGAACTGGAAAACAGCAATATTAATGGTGAGAAAAGTAGATAAGTTATATGAACCCAAAACGAGTTCTTTCAAAACAATCTCTTCTACGCATTTTAATATTTGTTATAAAACTTCGTGTTTCATAATTAAACGCAAATTCCTCATATTAATTTGCCTAAGAGGTCGGTGTTATCATTTTACCTCGTTTGTTTAGATTAAGCAATAATATTTAAATTAGACTCTCATTTAGAAACTTACCGAAATGGTGAAAGAAGCCATTTGCTTAAATTTTTATTGAAATTAGTTTCTTACAAATGGAAATTTTGTTTTATACAGTTGCTTACAAATAATTTGCATAGTTTTTTTTTTTATTAATTCCCATTCTTACGTATCATATATCATCTACCATTAATTTTATCATCTACCTAGCCTTTTTCCCGGTGGGTTCCCGCATTGTCGAGGCGGGGGGGGGGGGGGCTCGGTAGCCGTGGCTTGGTCACCCACGGTGAAGCGAAGATGAACCCAAGGAGGGGCCACTCGTCAGGGCTTTTGCCGATAAGCCGACGACGACGTAGCGGCCAACAAGTAGGTTGCGGTGCCGCTTGGGCGACATCGCAACTGAGGCTGGCCGCGATGTCGTATGGGAGGCAACGCGGCTGAGGGTTGGAGGCCGAGGAGTTGGCCGGTATTGCGGTCCACCACTCTCCCTACCTTTCGCGGCCTAGACGGGGTCGCCACCGTCTGATGGCGGACGCAGTGGGGCCGCAGGGGAGGACGTTGGCCGCTCTCCCTATCCTCTGCGGCCGAAAATTGGCAGGCGGCGGGGCCAATGACCTGACACGTCGCAGGGGGACCAAGGGTGCCCAGACACGGGGTCGTCTGGCGCCCATGTGCTGGTTTAGTCCCTGTGGTGGTCACGGCGTGCTATATGTTCTGGTGCGCCGGTGATGGGCAGTACTCCCCAGAGGAGGGTCCGGTGACGGACAGCCGCGGCGAATTCACGGATGAGTGCTAACGCGTGCCCGTGTTCCCGCCGTAAGCGTCAGAGGAGGACACCGTGGAGTTTAAGTGGGTTAGAGTCCCACATTCTGTGCTCCTCGCATCCAACGGGTTCCTGTGGCCTTCACAAGGTCGTTGGTCCACCTTGTGTGCATCCTAATTTCATAACACACTATTAATCACAATTTAAATAATTTTGAAGGATATTGCTAATCTATTGCTTCATTTGTCAACTTCTGCTCAACAACGAAGATAACGCAATGAATGTTGTTGAATTGTCAATATGAAAACCATTCCTACTATTACTGTGTTACGCAATTAACCCGCAGGTCTGTGCGAGTTTCATCCAGATCTTCCCCGAGATCTTTATAGAACTTCAGCAAGACATAGGTAGTTAATTATCTTTGCCAGGTTAAGAAATAAAAAGCTATTTAGCACTAAAAACATATCAATCCGTCAGACATACTCTATTTCGCTTGGTATATAATTAGTTATTACTAAAATGACTAAAGAGGAAGTCTTGTAATTTTCACAACGTGAACAAACCCTCGTTAATGAATAACGATGAAAAAAAAAACTTGTAATTTTGTTTCGGTAGTAATTAACTAATTATAGTAACAAAAGGTAATTGTGTAATAGTCTAGAACGTATTTCGGCCATCGGCCACGGCGGCCAATCTCAACGGAGACTAGCCTTTGGCGCAGGAGATATGATAGTGCACAACTGTGTGCGCAGATATAGGTGAACTCTCTCTTCCCTGACTAAAGTTCGATCCAGCCTGTCCCAACTTGCTGCCCTCTCCCCAGCGACGCCCTAAGCCGAGGCTCGTACCCCACAGGGGGTGCCCTTAGCGTGTAGTCGCTTAGTTTACTTAGTTAGTTTTAAGCCCCTGGCTGGAGGCTTTGAGTTCTCTCAAGGCAACCGCAGGATAGTCCGGTTAAGTAGTCACGACCTCTCAAGGTCAACTACGAGATGCCATTTTCAAAAAAAAAAAAACCCTGACTCTCATAGTCCTATGGGATGGCAACCCGACACGACCGGAGAGAGACCAGGCGCAGGACCAACGGCTTAACGTACTTTACGAGGCACGGGGGTAACACACCGCCAACTTCCAAACTCCGGGATGTTACTAAGAAATTTCTAATGGAAAACCCCAATAACATTATGCCCGACCTCTGAATCGAACTCAGGGCCCCACGCTTCAGAGGGATTGTCCGAAAGGGTTACCGCTGGCCCGGAACATAAAGGGCTAAGGAAGGAACATGGGTGGGTTTTAGTCAGTAAGAGTCTGACACTCCCTTCCGCTCCACCCAGACCGGGAGGGGTCATTTGATAATTTCCCATCCTGAAAAAAAAAGGAACCCACGCTCAGCAGTAACACTTGCAACCATGAGACCAACGGGGTGTAATATCTAGAAACCAACGGGATGTCGTTTTAGTCTTACTTAAGTTTGAAACCTTATACAAGTTAGGTACGGATTATAATTAGTTTGCCTTATTTCGGCACGGTTTTCGAAGGGCAATTAATGAAAGAAAATTAGTTTGCCTTGTTTCAGCACGGTTTTCGAAGGGCAATTAATGAAAGAAAATTAGTTTGCCTTGTTTCAGCACGGTTTTCGAAAGGCAATTAATGAAAGAAAATTAGTTTGCCTTGTTTCAGCACGGTTTTCGAAAGGCAATTAATGAAAGAAAATTAGTTTGCCTTGTTTCAGCAGGGTTTTCGAAGGGAAATTAACTAAAGAAAATTAGTTTGCCTTGTTTCGGCACGGTTTTCGAAGGGCAATTCATGAAAGAAAATTAGTTTGCCTTGTTTCAGCACGGTTATCGAAAGGAAATTAATGAAAGAAAATGTTTCTCAAAGTCTACATACACACATACAGCTTATAATGTTCCCACTACTGGGTCACAGGCCTCCTTTCTTTGGGATGGAGTGGGCTGTCCTGCAATCTCTGTAATCTACCACGCAGGCTTAGTGCGGGTTAGTAGATCTCTGAAACTATATTATTACGTTGTGAAAATTCACGCCAATAAATTTAGGCGTTCGTAAAAAAAAAAAATTCATAACACGTGTAATAGAATGGACGCATATTTGCATCTGTTTAACACCAATTTATATAATTAATTACATTAGACAATAAAATTTAAAACTCAGTGAGTGTATGTTAATAATGTCTAAATCATTTGCATTAAAATTCCATTAATAACAGCTTATTCTATACAAAATTATTCGTTTAATTTCTAAATCTCATATTAGAAACTTATAATATGGAATTTAACTGTGACCTAAGAGGTTTACTTACTATTTTGTAAAATGCAAAACATAGAAAATTCGATAATAGCTAAACGCATGTTTTTTTATCTAAAATATGATACTAGGTACACCTTCCTTTTCAATACAATTTACCTCACTGTAATTTTAACTTCTTTTAATCTAAGAGAAAATAAACATTAGATAGATAAAATACTATCGGAGGGATCCGTGGCTAAATAATAAAATAATAACAGCCGCACAGGTCGATCGATCAGGTTAAGTTACGCTTGCCGCGGTTAGTCTGTGGATCATCCATCCACCATCTTTACATACCGAGACCCCTCCATGCCTCGGAAAGCACGTAAAGCCGTTGGTCTCAGCTGTCATTCGCAGATCTTTGACAGTCATTACGGGTAGTCAGAAGCCCGAAAGTCAGGCAACCAATCTTACCAAGGAGTATCGTATTACCCAGTAACTGGGTTGTGGAGGTCAGATAGGCAGTCGCTCCATGTAAAATACTGGTATTCAGCTGCATCAGGTTAGACTGGTGACTCCAACATAGTTGGGCAAAGGCTAGGTAGATTAATTGATAATAAAAGCGAAACTGTCTCTGTCCATCTGACAGTTTGTTTGTACATTTTCACGGCTAAACCGTTGAACCGATTTCGATAAAATCGGCATAAACATAGCTTTTTTTTTTTCAGGATGGGAAATATTCAAATGACCCCTCCCGCTCTGGGTGGAGCGAAAGGGAGTGTTAGACTCTTACTGACTAAAACCTACCCGTGTTCCTTCCTTAGCCCTTTATGTTCCGGGCCAGCGGTAACCCTTTCGGACAATCCTGCTGACCGCAATAAAATCGGCATAAACATAGCTTGGGCCTGAGGTGATTCTAGAATCAGAATTCAGGTATTTATTCGTAAAAATGTAGTAGTAGTGCGTAGTTTGTGTTTTTATGCAAATTTCAATAAAACAGCCCGTAATTCCGTTAAGTTTTCTAGAAGTAAATATCAAAATGACTTAGCTAGGCATGTTTTATTAATGTTTTTAATATCATCATCACCATTTCTTCCCAAAGCTGGCTATACGCTTCCCCTTTTTGCCATACTTCCCGGTTCCATGGTTTTTTTCATGAACCTATGTAAAAATTTTCCAAACGCACATACAATTTTCTTTTAAGTTTGAAAAAAGGTAAAACAAAAAGATGAGCACTTATCTTTCCCTTTTCCATGCTGCTCTTTGTTAATTACTGCTAGGAATGCTAATTATAGTCTGCGACTTACTCGTCCACTTTCTACGCGTCTCTTTATCAATCTTTTAACGTAATAAAACAACTTGATTACCAACTTTGTAATCTCTTTTCTCTTTCTCCGTGCGATGGAAATTAAGTGCATATAAGCTGATAGTAAAATAATATATTTCTTAATTATATAATCTGAGTTCGCGATTTATTTGCCAAAAATGTAAACAAATATGAGTTTATGGAAAAATAACTTTAGATCCTACACAATAAAGTTCAGTTTACGCTACAATTTCAAACATTTTTGTAACTTTTTCAATAGTGCAAAAAAGGATCATGAAAAAGAATCAGCTGTTTCGTACATTATGACGAGTTATGCGAACATAAATGTAGGCAAAAGCCGATTTTTTTCGCGATTTCACGTTTTGTCCCGTAGTATAAATTGTTCATAATGTACAATGACCCCTCAAGGGGCTTACATAAGCGCGGTCACTGTCAGACTGCATAGAAAAGAAAGAGAAGCGCGATGACACAACTGGTAATTTATTGCAAAATATGAAGCAAATATTTAATTACAAAAAATCTATTGTTTCGACGAAAAAATTAAAACACTAGTATTTTAGTATGTTGCTTGTAGAATAATCTGACAAAAAATCAGAATGATTGTATGTATATTAATTAGTATGATTTTTATTGTAAAAAGAAAGTTTTTAGAGGTATCTTCATGATTTTTTTCTATCGTATCAAATTAGTTGTATTATGTTTTCAGCACACTATCTACCTATTAGCATATATCCTGAAGATTATCATATATTTTTTTGATTTTGTATACTGTAGTCGATCATATACTTTTATTGTTTCTATAATTTGCGTTTTTTGTGTTTAGGTCCTGTAAGCCCCTTGAGAGGTTATCCAATAATTACGGGACACCTTCTATACAACATCCCGACATTAATCATTGAGCAGTAGCCCACAAGACACAACACCCGTCTGGTCGGAGGATCCTCCCTTTTATATGAAGAATGAGTGAACTTTACACCCTATTCCTCATATCTCCATATTATACCTACTAACAACCATATACTTTACTAGTACAGTACCCGGCGATAAATATTGCACATCGACCTTTGGAAAGAGACAATCGGCTAATTTCGGCTTCATAGAGCGTTATCTCTGTCGCACGAAATACAAACAGTCCGGTATCTATTAGGAACTGTTAAAATAATTATGATTTGCTTCTTTTGATAATTATTTTTATTATTCTTTGTATAAAATGGTATTGTGTAAAAAGGTCGATGTGCAATATTTTATCGCCGGGTACTGTAATATCTATTATATAACAGTCTTGTGGTGTCTTTATGTTGTTGTAAATTATATCCCCTATCTGTACTGTTAAGTTTGCCACAGCAAATAAGTGTTTATGTTAAAGATTAATAACGTGTTCTTATCGCTAAATTATCGTATTTGTTTCAATAAAATGGCTCCATAAAGTTTTATGGAGCCGTTTAATTGAAACACAAGCTTCTGCCTGCGACTACGTTTGTATGGACTTGTTTTAACGTGCATTGGGGATACAGGGATATAAAGTGGAAGTAGGGAATTGTTGTCAGAAGTGGTAAAGAAATTACGAATTCACATAGTTTTCCGGAACAATCTCATTCTCGTGTACACACCATGGCTTGTTGAAGTTTCTCTACGTGTAAATCGCGCGCGACACAAAGGCACCGCAAGTCGCGCAACGAGCGGTGCCTTTGTGTCGCGTGCGATTATATCGCGTGTCGCGCCTGTTTGTTGGAGCCTTAATACGACATAATTTAGAGAACAGTGATTTCTCTCCTCAATAATCGATAATAGCTGCTGCGCTCGCAGGGAAAGGTCATAATCATAACGTTGGTTATTATCACAATCAAGGGGCCATACTACCCACTATCATATTCAATAATTTCCCTTACCCATGCAAAACATAATTAGCCCATAATGGTCCCACTGCTGGGACACAGGCCTGGGAGTGGGCTGTAATCCACCGCGCGGGCCCAGTGCGGGTTGGTAGATATCGCATGTCTTCGAATTTTTAGTTCTAAGAGATGCCGGTTTCCTCAGGATGTTTTGCTTCACCGTTTTGAGAGCAGTGGTGATGAAATAATTTGTTTACATAAAGTAAAGTGCCTGTCTGAGGTCAAATCTACGACTTAAGGCTCTTTCAAACAGGCGCGACACGCGATAAAATCGCGCGCGACACGAGGGCACCGTAAGTCGCGCAACGAGCAGTGTGTCGTGTGCGATTATACCGCGTGTCGCGCCTGTTTGTACAACGTATAAGTCGTGGTAGTTACCACTGGGCCTGCTCTAATCACCTCATTTCGCTTATCCGTCATTTTTGAATAGATTAGGGTTGCCTTTTCATTAATAAATATCTGTCAAAAACCTTTTCAAACTTTAATGATGCGTTGAGTTTTTATGAAGCAATGCCCAATTATATTTCACGCATCTCAAAAACATAATACATTTTGACGTACTCTAAGGTCAAATGCATCAAAACATAATTTCGAAGCATTACATTTTGATGTGCAATTTCACAATAAGTGTTGATCTTTTACTTCAAACGACCTACAAAAATCTTCAGTGTGTTGACATTTTGGAAACGAGGTCAAACTTAGTGATTTTTAGATTTCGGGTCCATGTATGGCGGTTATGCCTGAATATATCGATTTTTAATTCAATACCAATTTTGGTAAATGGAAGTCAAGGATAGAATGATAGAATATCATGAATATACAGTACCCGGCGATAAATATTGTACATCGACCTTTACCTTTTTTATATTTTATACAAAGAATAAAAATAATTAGGTATCAAAAGAAGCAAATCATAATTGTTTTAACAGCTCCTAATAGATACCGGACTGTTTGTATTTCGTGCGACAGAGATAACGCTCTACGAAGCCGAAATTAGCCGATTGTCTCTTTCCAAAGGTCGATGTGCAATATTTATCGCCGGGTACTGTAAGAATATTTTATCAGCCGGTGTTGGATACTGTAAGTCTGTAACACAAAGGCTAGAGAAACTCATAGAGAGAGAGAGCAAGCAATGATAACACGTGTTGGTGAATCATCATGAGCCTACAGCAATCCACTGCTCGATTCTGGGCAATTCTCATTCAGCTGCTACCAGCCACCCTGTGAAGATCTTCGCTCCACCTAGCCTGAGGGCGATCTACAGTACCCGGCGATAAATATTGCACATCGACCTTTGGAAACAGACAATCGGCTAATTTCGGCTTCGTAGAGCGTTATCTCTGTCGCACGAAATACAAACAGTCCGATATCTATTAGGAGCTGTTAAAACAATTATGATTTGCTTCTTTTGATAATTATTTTTATTCTTTGTATAAAATCGATAGGATCGAATAGGTCGATGTGCAATATTTATCGCCGGGTACTGTACCTTACGTTTACCGATTCTCATTCTCCACTCAAATAACAATTCTACCTAACGGTCATCGGTTCTACGGCTAATATGGCCGACCCGTTGCCACTTCAGTTTGCTTATTCTGTGAGTTATGTCGACAACTTTGGTTCACTGCCGATCACCTCGTTCCGGATTCTATCCCTCAGAGAGACTCTAAGCGTAGCTCCATAGCTCGCTTAGCTTGAATTTATGGACTAGACGTACCGTGAGTGTCTACGTTTCGGCTCAGTAAGTCATAATTGGCGAATAGCGGGTTTTAATAACACTTGACATTCTGCACCGTGAATAAGAAGTTCTTTCTCCCCGAATTCTCAGACGACACTTGACATCCTCCC
Organism: Luperina testacea; assembly: GCA_927399505.1. Classification (NCBI taxonomy): domain Eukaryota; kingdom Metazoa; phylum Arthropoda; class Insecta; order Lepidoptera; family Noctuidae; genus Luperina; species Luperina testacea. The sequence goes on along the minus strand of OV656770.1, from coordinate 15,729,561 downwards.
GCGACAACATCTTTGTGATAGAAACACGATACTTAACGATGAGAGGTGCAGTGATGGCCCAGTGGTACCGGCCGCGACTTACGAGTTGTAGGTTCAAAACTAACCCCGACAGGCGCTTTTTTTTTTTTCAGGATGAGAAATCATCAAATGAACCCTCCCGCACTGGGTGGAGCGGAAGGGAGTGTCAGACTCTTACTGACTAAAACCCACCCGTGTTCCTTCACTAAAAAAAAAAAAAAAAACACTGGCACTCCGGTAGTGCCGACAGAAGTGAAAACTTGAACAATTACGAGTGTATTTTGTGAATCGTCTTATAAACAAAACACGCGTGTTAAGGTGTGTTCCTTATTTTATAGGGTTTTTTGCAAATCAGGTATGATGACCAAAGTGACTGGTTTATTCTTCTCGTGAAAGGAATTTATTCAGATTTACAAATAAGCACACAGTTATATATCCGTGGTTCAGCGCCATCTCGTCGTTGTTGGATGAACTACGTAGTTAGTACGCGAGGCCCTCGTAGTTCTTCCCGATGTGCCTAGATGGCGCTGTCCTCAACAACGCGCGTCTTAAGTTTTACGTCTGACGTTAGTACGCGAGGCCCTCGTAGTTCTTCCCGATGTGCATAGATGGCGCTGTCCTCAACAACGCGCGTCTTACGTTTTACGTCTGACGTTTTACGTCTTACGAATTTTCGATCAGGGTCACGTGACCTGACGCGAATTTAGAAGTTTTTACCCATTCCAAAAAAAGTACACAGCGCCGCTAAACAAGTTTTCACTTCAAAAAAAGAATTGTTGAATGTATTATAGTAGCGTAGGTTGAGTAATCAACTGCCATAGTCAACCCTTTTCATAGTTAATTTTACCTTTTCATAGTTAATTTTACTATAACAAGAGTGAATTCAACAAAATCCACTTTGTTGATTTTCATAATCAACCAGTTCTATTTGATAAAATCAACAATTTTGTGTGTAGGACCTATATAACCCGCGGATTTGATAAAATTTACGCGGAATTTAGTAAAATCAATCATTCTTTTTGTAAAATCAATCATCTTTTTTTTTCAGTGTTCCTTAGCCCTTTATGTTCCGAGCCAGCGGTAACCCTTTCGGACAATCCCGCTGACCCGGCAGGCGGCAGGCGCTTTACTTTGTATTAATTACTTCATCACGACTGGTCGCAAAAACGGTGAAGGAAAACATCGTGACGAAACCGGCATGTGCTAGAACCGAAAATTCGAAGACAGTGACATAAATACCAATCCGCACAGGCTCGCGTGGTAGATTACAACCTTCTCCCTCTCGAAGAGAGGAGGCCTGTAACACAGCAGAGGCATCATTATAAGCTGATCATCTACTTAAAATCCTCTCGTCATCTAAGCCTAAAACTGAGAGAAATATCACGATAATTAACGATCACTCTTGACCTGTGAATTCGGACATGATATTTCGATCTAAGAAATTCCTACATTTGACATTGAGTGAAGACCCACCCACTTCACCTGAAGTGGGTTACGCTGGAGTTCGCTTCTCCGCTTCTTAGATTATTATGTATCTAAGAACCGAACCAATAAAGGCTCCTTCAAACAGGCGCGACACGACACGCGACACAAAGGCACCGCAAGTCGCGCAACGAGCGGTGCCTTTGTGGGGCGCGTGATTATATCGCGTGTCGCGCCTGTTTGTAGGTGCTTTAAACCTCCAGGTTATTACCAAGGCACGAGCAACATGGAATAGGTACCAAAGTAAGTATGTTTACAATCAAATAAGCTATTGATGGATCGACCGCGTCATCCCCACAAAAGTTACGTAACTCCAGTCAGCGGGGTTCAATAGAAGTAAATGTCTAGTACTTAGTTTATCTGTTACTATTAAGACTTTATCTGGTACTAAGGCTATTAATAAAGCCGAGGCTAAAGGCGATTATAGCCGTATTGACAGGCTATTAGTCTATGGCATAAAGCGGTTAAATAGATAGAGAGGCGTTCTGTTCTCCTCTACGTCACTATGCATCTACGTAATATAAAGTCGTTGGTTGCATCAGTTTGAAAGCACGTATCTCGAAAAGTACTGAACGGATTTTATTTCAGTGTCCAACAATAAATAAATTGTTTCTCAGTGAAAAGAGTTTGTTTAAAATGGCTCACCTACCATCTTGCACCGCATGCCCTGTCACCTGCTTGCGTGTTTTACTTCAAAATCAAGAAAACCAACGAATAACAAAAGTTTCAATCAACGTACTTGAACCTATCATAACGTAATTATTAGTAGTTAAGCCGATGAATAAGACTTTTGTATAAACAAATAATCCAAAATTAGGTAACATTGACCTTGGATTGGTTGGAATAATAAACACTGTGACCTTGACTTGTAGACAACATAATTTACAAACAGTTACAAAATATCACCTTGGAAGGGCGTTTATTTAAATCAGATTCTTGTGCTCGATTTTTAAATTGAGGCTGTTTGGAGCATCGTTTGCTGTGTTGTGTAATAAGAGATCTTTTGACATGTGGAATCACTATGTAGCATACATAACATAACCAGCCTATAATTTTCTCAATGCTGGGTCACAGGCGTCCTCTCTGTGAGAGCGAGTGGGCCTTAATCCACCACGTGGGCCCAAAACCGAGTTGGTGGATGTCATATGACTTCGAATTTTTTGGTTCTTAGACATGCCGGTTTCCTCACGATGTTTTCCTTCACCGTTTTGAGAGCAGTGGTGATGAAATTAAATACACGAAGTAAAGTGCCTGCCTGGGTTCGAACTTGCGATGTATAGGCGCCAGCACATCAAGCTAGCCGAAACTGTAAAATTTTCCTAATCAACTTTGAACCTTATGCTTTAGCAAGAAAGTTGAAAATCTATTAAAGAAATTTGACAGATTGTAGTAGCTTGATGTGCTGGCGTCTGTACCCGTAACGTTATTTTTTGTGTTTTTGACGTGACAACGTCTAATAAATCGATGAAGCTGGCTGCACACACACGAAAAAACATGACTCATGTAGCGTTACCTCGCGGCCTTGCTCTGTAGCGTTCCAAGGCAGCTTGAACTGCAAGCGAGAGCGCGGAACGAGCGATGAGAGACAGATGATGTCGAACGCTGCCGAATCGGCCTCCGCGTTCGGCAATTTTTTCTTTGCATCTTGTTCGCCGCAAATAAATGTTTTTTTTATTCAAAACTCAAAACATTTACAGACACTTTTGGATTGTCAAGGAATCGGTCAGTCAGAACTAAGAAGATTGTTGCCCATTCCAAAGCGTAGTAACTACATATGGAGAAGAACGGCCAAGAAACTCCATGGACTTTTCTTTCTTTACATAAGACTTGAGAGTCCTGCTGACCTCAGCTCGGAAAATCCACGTAAACATATTACCCAACATCGCTACTTAATATAATCTGCGCTTACTTCCACACTACAAGTTTTTGCGCTGGCCCCCAGACCCTCGGATGACATAATGTGAAAGGTTATAACTTTTCCCGGTAGGTACCATCGGCTGTGCGATTAATGGTCGACGTAACGAAGGGTTCCGGGTTCATAGCCTGACTGTTGCTAATTTATGGGGAACGGGAGATTGTGGTTCGTGTGAAATGAATGTAATTATTTTTAACTGTTTCTACTTTGTTGTTTGAAACAAATAGGTTTGTTACTGTTGATTACGTAGGTAAATACGTAACTTATTCAACGTCGCGTCTGGAATTGACTAGACAGAGGAGTGTACTAACACCACAGATATATATAATATAGACCTAGATAACGAAAGTATCACGATCTGTATGAAAACCAAGTGTGCCATTTTTGACTACCTACTATGACGTCACAAATACTATTTAATGATGGGAAAATCAAATCAATTCAAAGACGCCACCGCGTGCGGCACCCGTCTCGCCCCACCCCCGGGGCACAGCCCGGGGCCTAGCGCCAGCGCTCACGCTCACCCAGCCAGCAGTACTCAGGACTGAGCGCGAAAGTGGCGGCTTACGATTTTTGTACGTAAGCTGGTGCGATTTTGGGCACGCGAAGAAGAAAAAAAAAAAAAAAGTAGTTGCTCTTGAAAAAAACAAAGAAAGAAAGACTAAGAAAGTTATTATTAATGTGTTAGTCACAGATACAGATAACGATCTGTATCTGTGACTAACACATTAATAATAACTTTTTTTGTTGTTTAATACAATCAACTGGACCCGCGGGTCCAGAGATGCCATTGTACTCATCATTATGAACAACTTTTATTATGGGACCAAACCTGAAATCGCGAAAAAAAGTCAGCTGTTCCCTACATTTTGACGAATTATATATATACGTATGAACATAAATGTAAGGAACAGCTGAAGTTTTTTTCGTGATTTCAGGTTTGGTCCCATAGTAAAAGTTGTTCATAATGAGGAGTACAATGACCTCTTAAGAGGTTGTTAATGTTTTACCAATACCTCTGTATACAGGGTTATTGGAAAACAACAACAACCTCTTAAGAGGTAATATATACGAGTAAAATAATATCAAATCGCGTTTGCAATAAATATAACAAACCAAGTTAGATTTCCCCAACATTTCGCAAAATAATTATAGAGAGCGTACCGGACTCCGGGCTGCTATTGAAACATTCCTGATGGAAAACCCCAAAATATTGTAACAAATATTTGGCTTAGCAATGAAATTATTTTGCTACCCAAATAGCTTTGTCATAAATAATAAGTAACAAAAAAGTTTCTAAGTAAATAACCCGAAAACGACGACACTTCAAATTCACCTTTCACATTGCTCATGAACTGCGCACACGCAGCTTGCAGTGAGTGACATCGAAAATGACAAGCGTTTTCTTGCATACTTTCAAATAAATAGCTTATGTATGCCTCTTAAAAATTACTTGATTGTCACTAGAAATATCTCGGCAAGTACTTACCGTAAAGTATGACAAGAATTTAAGTAAGTATTTTTCAAGTTTCAATATATATTTTTCGCTAGTTATCGTGGATTAATTAAAAGCAATTGGCCTGTAATTAATTTGTATTTAAGATATGCTACCGACCTCGATCCAGAACGGCGTAGTAACTAGACGATGTAATAAATTACAAGAAATGTAGGAAAAACTTGCCGGAGATTACATTTTTATTTAGAAGTAGAAATAACTGGGTACCAATAATGTTACTTTATATTAATAGCTTCTGCCCGCGACTTCGTCCGCATGAAACTTGTTTAAATATAATATATTATAATATACTGTAGCTTTCCATTAGTGAAAGAATTTACGGAATCGGATCAGCGTATCAGTAGTTCCGGAGATTACATACCCCCAACATACTCATACATACTCACAAATTTTACCTCTCCCCTTCCTCTCCCTATTTTTGCTCTCCCTTATTTTTTCTCTCTTTCTCTTCTATATTGGTCCTAAAAAGACCGTTTGATTCTGAATCTTGTGAAGTGATTCCGAAATGAATGCGTGAGTAAAATCGATAACGTATTCACTAAAATAATCTCACGAAAGTTACAATAAAAAAAAGAAACTAGCCTCATAAAAAATCAAGATCACTAAAACAAAAAAAAAAGATGTCCGTGGACAGAGATTCATTATCACATATTACATAACAACGTCCATTAAAAGAACAAAAATTAATGAAACTGCAACTTTGTCCAGTGAACACCAAAAGCGGGACAAAAGGATGGCATTATGCAATAATGTTAAACGAAGCAAGAACCAAGACTGCCGAGGGCGTACTCTATAAGCTCAATCATTATTTTCACATTTTTGACTGGTCATTAATTTGCAAACAATACGGAAAAAAATGGCCAAGTGTAAATCGCACTTTCGTAATAGTGTTCAGTACCGTATTTAGTTATTTATTTGGTCGGGACGTCTAGTAACTACAAATAAGGTGCTACTTAACGCAAAGCAGAAATAAAATTGCTCATAATAAATTCGGAACAGAACACGATGATGACAGATTTTTTGTCCTGATGGCAGTGCCGGACTAAGACTACTTGATGCCCTAAGCAATCCACGTCTGTAGGCCCTCTTATCCACTAGTCGCCTCGTATTTTTCCAAAACATCGACGAGCGATTTCTAAAGATTAGCGCAGATCTCTAGCAGCTAGAGTGACTTTTGGGTCGTGTAATATCTTGCTGATAAACAGCCTTGCCTTTCATGTGCTAGCAAGTACTGTATCGGTGCTGTTTCTGCCTTATGGTGCCCCCCGAGACGTGATGCCCTAAGCAATTGCTTAATTTGCTTATGGGCTAATCCGGCACTGCCTGCGGGGTAATTGCGTAACACACTAACAGTAGGAATGTCTTTCATTTGATAGTTCAACATCATTCATTGCGATATTTACGTTGTTGAGCAGACATTTTTTTCTAACTTAATAAGCAGTGGATTAGCAATATCCTTCAAAATTATTCTGATTATTATTGATAGTGTGTTACGCAATTAGGATGCTGGTTATTTAGTTGATATTTTTCGACTTTAATTATTTTGGTTCAATCGTCACCTTTGTTTTACGGTCATCTCTTCAAAGTAAGAGTGAACAGGCTTCTTCTGGGTGATCTCACTCCATCGTAGACTTTGTCTCTGTCATCTCTGACCTAGACTAGAGTCAAGAGCAAACGCATATCAAAAAAAAAAAAAAGAAAATTTCATTTTCAACCTGAATGATCCTTTCCTTAATAAGGGTTGAAGCATCAATTTTTCCGGGTCTTTTTCTACGCTTTTAATATTATAGTAGATTTTTTTTGAGAAAGTCTCTCGTGCCAGCAGAAAAATGAACCGAAACAATTTTGATATGATTTCTTTTATGCTTGTTTTCTACGGAACCCTAAAAGTGAGTGAGTGAGTTATGTGCTGCAGTCATTATTGAACAAAAGACGTTGTGTAGCTATTGTTTTGAATTACAACAGGTTATTGAGTTACTGAACATTTCACAGAGGCATTGGTCACTCGTAATTGTGAAACTTTTCATTTTTTACACTAGTATGTAAAACTAATTGTTTCGAACTACTTGTAAATGTCTAAACAGGCTTAACAAATGAAAAATTTGTTAGGCTTTTGGAGTTTTTGTATACGTTTTGTTTTGTGACAAAACTGTAGTAACAACGTAGTATGTACATAGCATTCAATTGCATACTTTGTAAGTTCCTCATGTACAGACGCCAGCACATCAAGCTACTACAATCTGTCAAACTTCTTCAATAGATTTTCAACTTTATCGCTAAAGCATAAGGTTCAAAGTTGATTGGGAAAATTTGACAGTTTCGGGTAGCTTGATGTGCTGGCGTCTGTACTATAAACCCTTTATGTACCTAAATATATTACATACTAATATTAAAGCTGAAGAATTTGTTTGTTTGAACGCGCTAATCTCTGAAACTGCTAGTCGAATTTGAAAAAGTCTTTTTGCATTGTTAGTCCAATTCTTGAGGAAGGCTAAAAAAAGAACGGACAAGAACTGAGAAAAGTTTCTTGGGGAAGGCTATTATTAAGATCACGCCATGAACCTTAGGAACCGAGTTAAAAGAAAAAAAAAAGTCGGATAAAACGCTAAGCTAAAATAAAGTAATAGCGCGGGTAAGCGATGCGACTGTACAAGTATACAAAGAGTGGATATTTTTCGTTAAACTAAGTAGTTTGACTATCCGGAACAGAATTCCTCGTGGTCAAATCAGTTTGACCATAAAGTTTGACCACGAGGAAAGAACGTGCGAAGCGACGCGACGCGACGGCGACGGTGTGGGTCGGACGAAGTCGCGGGCAGAAGCTAGTATATAATATTAAGTCAAGCCTTGCGATAGTTGCGATGCTAAAGATAGTAGTCGAATAAATCTGAAATAATGCTGTGTTGTTTTTTAAAGTGTATTGCCAGATTTCTAAGTATATTAAAGAAATTCTCCTCTTGAATACTAATAGCAACATTTTTATTCAGAAAACTAGGCTAATTCAATCCGCTTTTGATGTACAGATGCCAGCCAGCACATGAAGTTACTACAATCTGTCATAAAAAAAAAATATTTTCAACTTTATCGCTACAGCATAAGGTTCAAAGTTGATTGGGAATATTTGACAGTTTCGGGTAGCTTGATGTGCTGGCGTCTGTACCTATGTGAGATTCTACAATCTAAAGCCTGCTACGCATGTTAACAAATATTTAACCGGTAAATGGACGGTAAGGGTCGTAAAACGGTTATTACCTATGTAGGTATAGAGGGGCTTGTGGGCTAAGTTATAACAGCCGCATGGGTCGATCGATCAGGTTAAGCTACGCTTGCCGCGGTTGGTCCGTGGATGGGTGACCATCTTCACATACCAAGATCCCTCCGTGCCTCGGAAAGCACGTTAAGCCGTTGGTCCCGACTGTCAGTCGTGGATCTTTGACAGTCGTTACGGGTCGTCAGTAGCGCGAAAGTCTGACAATCAGTCTTACTAAGAGGTATCGTATTACTCAGTAACTGGGTAGTGGAGGTCAGATAGGCAGCCGCCCCATGTAAAATACTGGTATTCAACTGTATCCGGTTAGACTGGTGACTCCAATATATTTGGGCAAAGACTAGGCAGATGTATTGTTAAATGCGAAACTGTCTCTGGCCATCTGTTAGTTTTTTTGTAACATTTTCACGACAGGTTTTCTTTCAACGTTTTGAGAGCTGCAGTGGTGATGAAATTATTTACACAATGTAAAATGAATGCCTTTTTTTTTCAGGATGGGAAATCATCAAATGACCCCTCCCGCTCTGGGTGGAGCGGAAGAAAGTGTCAGACTCTTACTGACTAGAACCCACCCGTGTTCCTTCCTTAGCCCTTTATGGGGTTCGAACCAACAACCTACGACTAGTAAGCCGGAGCCATTACCACTGGGTCGTTACGTATACAATTATACATACAGGTGACAGACGTGTATGTTAACATACGGCGCTTTTTCCGCACATTAGATAGCATTGTCTCACAGCTATTAACATAATTACTTAATACGGGAACACAATACACTTGATTATAGCTCACTGTTTGTTTGTTTAGTATCGCAACCTAACAATCTGATAATAATATGTTTGGACTCAAAGACTGAGCATTGTGAATTAATGCGCGAGCGCGACTAGAATCTATTGGTTGTAGTTTCTGACGTTCAAAAGTGCCTTTTATGTGCCTATTTGAAATAAATGCTTTGACTTTGACTTTGAATGAGAGACGTCAATAGAATCGAGGAAAGCAAAAAGGGGATACTGCTTACAAATTAAGTCAAAGGTCATAATGTTATCTTTTTATGATTCTGCCAAAGTGACTTTTTTAGGCCGGTCAGCCGGTCGATTCTGTAAAAATCTCACTGTGAAAACTTAGGGGAAGTGAGTTTGTTTTTGCTAGGAATTGACACTATTGACAGCTCACTCCACGCTCACTTCACCTAAGTTTTCACGGTGAGATGGTTAGGTACAGAATCGCACTGTAGGTCTGTAATTTTATGGTGATCTCTAGTCTCATAGTCTTCATCAAGTTCCGGGATGGCGGATAATGTACAGTCACCAAAAGAGATAAGTAACCAGGGTCGTCGGAATAGTTGAAGTTGAATAAGAAACCGATGGATGTTTTTGATTGAAATTTAACATGATAAATGAACTGTTTGTTTCCTATTAATTGAATTAATTTTTTTTTCAAAAACATCCACCAGTTTCTTACTAAATTTCAACTATATCCGAGGACCCTGGTTACTTATCTCCTTTGGTGACTGTACATTTAAATGAGACGATTAAAATATGATTCGCGAGCGTGAATCATTTATGATCATCAATACAACCCTCTAAGTTCATGTAATCCTATTGAATGTCTATTTCATGAAATATTAACATATTGAAAGAAAGGAAATACATTTATTTAGCACAGACTAAAACATATAACCTGATACTAACCTGTAAATTGCAAAAAACTAAACAAAATTTGAATTTCGCAGACTACCTAGCGCATCCCCCTTAAATTCCAAATATACTAATGAAAAATTACATTTGGAATTTGACCTCAACATATTTTCAACTAGGATGCAAGCCTAATAATGATGACCCAGTAAAATGTCGGACGTCAAGAAATTAAAATTAGAAACTGAAGTTCACTGACATTAACAAAAGTCAATTGTAAGTGTACTCCGCAAAGATATAGTTCAAACAAGATAATAAAATATGAAATAATTCTCAGCGATGACATAATGCCTGTAAAAGATTGCGTTTAATTCTAACGGTTTCTTTGTTTTAATGGTATTATGCTCAACAAACGGTTACGTATATATTTTGCATGAGTCAGTGCAAAACATCTGGTAATTAGAATTGTCTGACGGAATTACGTAGTTCCTGCAATGTGGTTTCACACATTTGATAAGCTCTATAAAACAGATAGGTTGCGTGTTTCAGGATCTTTCTTTCTTTTTCTTTTTTAAAACGTTGCTCCACACTAGGAATTACTCCTGTATTGTGGGTCTGTTTACAAACATTAAAATTACATTTAAATTCACATACACAAACTGCCAGACCCGGAACAACTACCTGTAGGCAATACAAATATTTGTTCCGTGCGGGAATCGAACCCGTGACACGCAGTGCAGCAGTCGATCGCTCAGCCACTGCGCCAACCGTGTCGTCAATCTGCTTTTCAGATGATAACTTTGATCAAGACTTTCCTGCAATGAGTAAAAATAATATGACATGGCTTTGTAACCTGAAAATGTAACGATATAATAATAATAATATTTATTTATCAAGTAACAAGACTCATTCGTGTTAGTAACAATATTCCTTACCGCTATGTTTGTATTCCTATCCTAATTATGTAGACTAAAATTATGACTATACGTGAATCACTGCCACACGCTTATCACCGAGGTGGATAGCTTGCAGCAGCGACCCACGTACAGATATGTCGAAAGGAAAAAAAATTGGATAAAAATATGTAAGACTTTTGTTTTTTTTAATAACTAAAAAAATACAAAAGCTTAATAACACATTCTGGCATTTTACATTTTATACTTATTGGAAAACATCACGGATGCCGTCATCAACATTTTCCGCAAGAATTTCTTTGACTTTGAACTCAATTTCATGTTCCTTCCGCTATAAAAGAAAACTCATCAGGATCAAAGCCAATGCCACCGTTGATATTACGTTAAAATACTGTCACTACCACAAACCCACAACCGCCACAAAGGTTCGTTGCTACGTACGGAACGCTAACGACCTCATAAACCACAAATAAATATGTATGATGTAGTACTATGGGTATTGTATGGAACTAGCGAAAGTACTGGCGCGAGTTCACTTCACTCTCACTATCCAGACGGGCCGCAGACTAGTAAACACACACCATTTTGAGATCCGCGTCGAATCTTCATCAGATACAACTTTCATCCTTAACTTATAAGCGTAGAGTTTAAATTCAAATGCAGCTATGATAAAAATAATTAAATTATCTTTAATAGCTATTAATTAGCTAATATTATTTATATTCTTGGTGACCTCTCGAAAAGTCTTGTTCGCGGTTTCATTCATTGAAAGTTTTTGTCGAAATTTAGTTCTTACTCGAGTGTTTTTTTTTCTTAAGAAAAAAGAACCAAGAGAAAGTAATAAAAAGAAATGGAGACCGCCCAAGTGTCGATGGATTTATAAAAAGTTTAATGATCGTGACACACTGTGTTGTAAGATAAGGGGAATTCAAAATCTTAAATGGCGATTCGAGGCATTGTTTGTATGATTTTTGTACTGGTTATATTAAAAGAACAAGTTTGTAAGCACGAGGTCGTAGACATCATAACACTATGACTCATTCAGTATAGTGGTTTTTTTTATTAAACTTTTTTTTATAAAATCTTGACCTATTTAGTGATGTCATACGTTTAGATATTTACGCGAATCTTGAAATTTTTTACTTAAATAACGATCACTTCTTCCAGTAAATCATTGATTTTTCAATGTCCTTTGAACATTTTACGGTTTAATGTTCAAAGGACATTGACTCAAAAAATTCATCTCGAGGCAATCGTGGCCCAGTGGTAACGACCCCGGACTTATGAGTAGTAGGTCGTGGGTTAGAACCGAAGCAGGCGCTTTACTTTGTGTAAATAATGTCATCACGACTGCTCTCAAGCGGAGAAGGAAAACATTATGAGGAAGCCGGCATGTCCTAGAACAAAAAATTCGAAGACATGTGACATCTACCAACCCAACCCGCACTGGGCCCGCGTGGTAGATTATAGACCACACCCTCTCGAAGAAAGGAGGCCTGTATCCCTGATTTATTCCGGTCTGATCCCAGATTGCCTATGATATTATTCATCCCGTGGTTGTAAATTAGCCTAATTACAAGTGTCTTTTAAGAAATCTTTCCAAGGTATCTATGAAAAATATCCCCAAGGTTAGGGTAGCCTCCGTAATATAGTCATATTATAAACTTTGTTCAGTTTTAGATCTAATTTCCAGCACGTGGTAAATTGTTACATCAGTAAAGTGATTTATTATACCCAGCTGTAGTCTACTGCAACTTACTGGTTGACAAATAGCCTAGATCTATGTTTATGATGCAGGTTCGTTCAGAGACCTGCAGCTTGGTAGTTTTTTTTGTTCAGAACTTATTTCAATAATATTTATTTTTACAGGAGATGTTTTAAGACGGGATCCTGCCGTTTCGCCTAAAAGATTTTGACAAAATTTCATTATCCAAACAAATTTTAGCAACCTTTTTTTATACCAATGCAATATTTGGTCGCACATTTTCATTTGGTCAAGTATTTGCTAAGTAATGATTTGGCAAATGAAATTATGCGGAAAATTGTTCGGGAAGTAATTTGTCAATATCTTTTTGATGAAACAAGGGAGACCCGTTTTTAGACAGTAGTCCAAATACAGAAACCCTTGGTATCTAAAAGCAAATTCTTTCTTTATTCTAAAACTGACTTCTGCCCGCGACTTTGCGTAAAATTTCTTGTTTTAACATAAAATCAGCAATACTGTAGCTACCATTAATGTGAGAATTTGCGGAATCGGATCAGTAGCTCCGAAGATTACCACCTTCATGCAAACTCACAAATTGTACCTCTTTATAATATTAGTATAGATTAATATCCCTCAGAAAACTTAAAGTATTGAAATAAAAACTTTAAAAAAAATCTGAAAGGGTTGTAATTTCAAATAGAAAATGCATTAAGTACTTTATTTGAAGACTCCAAACAATTAAACGACACAGAATGAAATGTAAATACAAAGCTCTCTTTCAACAAACATACCATAATTCCTAAGCTTCGTGATCGATGAGAAACGAAATGTCCAAGTCGTTTATCGTCGATTATCAGTTACCTCATGATCGATGGATCTATCGACGCAGGCGTGACTGAGTGTAGTAAGTGTACGACAAGAGCCGAGAGCTATTTCTAATAGGACTGTGATATAATGCTTAATGTATGTAGAACGGTCTTGACCGGTTGCCACAGAGTACATAAATTTGGACTGCGTTTTGTTGTTGTATTGTTTTATAACTTTACGACTTCAAAGCAGATTGGCAAGAAGCCCCATGGTCGATCTGATGGAATACACTAATGAGTAGGTATTAGTTAGGATTCAATTTTAGTTAAATAATCCCTATAGCCTACTAAAATTCGTTTGGATCAGCACATTGCGTTGGTAGCAACAATTTGTGAAGCTATACTTTAGGACGAGACAGGATTATTTTATTGTTTGTAAATTATCTAATTTTTCTAAAAAAAAGGCTTTAATTCATTCAGGACCAGTCACAATTTCACAAATAAGAGGCTCAGTCGACAGAAGGCTACTATATATTTAAAGTTACTACGAACTTTTTCATATCAAGCCCTCCGTATGAATGATTATTTATTGTTTTCACAATCACATGACATACAAACCCTCCTTCACATAAAATCATGAACTTGTCCCACTGCATCTAAGTGTTCTGGGACCGATAGGAAAAGTTATGGTGATTAATGGACAGCATCCGTCAGTTGCGACCGCTCGCATTACATACGGTAACCTGTAGCATAGTTATTGCGCGTTCTAAATTATGCAATAATTCTGCAATTATGATCGGTCGTTTTTTTGTTAGAACACTTATTTCAATATACTGTCCTTAATTAACTGTTGCCGTCATTTAAACAGTAGACAAGGGGTTTTAAAATTAGATTCTGATCAATCATAATGTAGGCAAAAAAATCTCGATATCTTATGTAATAATCAGGTCAGATTTCCGTGCCTCGGAAAGCACGTTAATCTGTTGGTCCCGGGTGCCATTCGTGTCAGAAGCCCGAAAGTCTGACAACTGGTCTTACCAAGAGGTATCGTATTACCCAGTAACTGGGTTTTGGAGGACAGATAGGCAGTCACTCCATGTAAAACACTGGTATTCAGATGCATTCGATTAGACTGGATGCCGACCCCAACATAGTTGGGAAAAGGCTAGGCAGATAAATCAGGACAGATTTCATAAATAAAAAGGATTTTAAATGATTCAGGAGCACATTGTTTTACAATGATGATACTAGAAAAGATTCGATGAATATAAATGAGTAGGCATTGAACTTCTTTTTATGTTTCAGATTCCTATGCTGCAACGTGTATTCTTTCACATCGAGTGTTATTGGAAATGACCTCAAAAATTGATCTACATAATAAAACATAAATATCTTCTTACCTGCATGTTTGTTTTATTTCAAAGTTTACTTTCAACCAAAAAGTTCGGATAAACACTTACTTCGTTTTAATTTTTAACAAGGTAATATTTATATAATATATAAACTAACAGACTTAGGGCTGATTTTTCCATCGCCAGATAAATTTGCTCGAGGAATAAAATTGACGTTTGAGTTTTTGTATGAAATATGTAATTGTAAAAATTTCAAAATTATTTCTCGAATTAAGTTACCAGATTGAAAAATCGGCCCTTAAAGTAAAAATATGTAGATACATGTATATAAAACAAAACAAGGGTAAAAGAATCATAGGGCATCAAAAAATTCGTACGCATCGCTAAAGTAAAAGTTCTAGAAGTAAATATACTATTACACATCACTTCTAATCAAGTTGCAACGCAGTACCTACCATTTTATGGCCTATAAAATCAGACTATTAACAAAATCACAGTATACACTCTGTTTCACGACCTATTTCGTGATATCGTGGAACCAGGAGTTGGCAATAGACCAATCAATCCATAAAATGTGATTGATGAAATGGATCTAAGCAAACTGGACTCAAAAAGAAAAACCGACAAGTGCGTGTTGGACCACGCACGGTGAAGGGTGTGTAATTCGGGAACCTTTAAACAAGCATGTAAACGGGGCTGACATGACCTAAAGCGCGGTCACTATCGGACTGCATAGAAAGGCAAGAGAAGCGCGATGACACAACGCTGGTAATTTATTGCAAAATATGAAGCAATTGGGTAATTCTCATGAAATCCCGAAATTTCAGTTGACATGAAGCCAAAAATTTTTCCATTGCAAACATAATTTTTCATAGCAGATATCGAAAGTTCAACTATATGAGATATATTTAAAAGTAATGGTCCTCATGTTTTCGCTCATAATTCATAACCCGTTATAACGGCCTATATGATATAATGAGGGAATGACTATGAGGGAATGAGGAATTAGAAAAAAAAATTAAAAAATCACTAGCACATTACTTTAACTTTTTCCACCGTTCCGCATATGAATTCTACTCCCCAAAATACATCAACAGAATTAAAACATATGCATATATACCAAACGAATTCTTGTATACATCCCGTGAGGGAATGACGCTCAGAATTATAACTTTTCAAAAATGTCAACTAAATGCTTGTTTACACAAATTTATTTTAGTATTGAGAGTAAATCGGCATGTTGGCACATTAAGAGTGTAGCCAGTATTTGAAAACTCAAGATGGCACACACAAATATTGGTTGGTAAAATCACAAATCGAATATTCGTAACACGGTGAGGGAATGATTCTATTTTGTGGGACACATATAAAAAATTATCTATCCGTTTTATGTTTTTGTCGTAATGCAATAAGAGTTTTGACATACAATTAACACGTATTTACGAATATTTTAGCAAAAAAATATTCATAAGAATATTGTTATATTTGAGATGAACAGCTTTTTCATTATTGTTTTGGGACTAAGGGACAAGGTGAGGGAATGACTTTTAGGACACTAAATTGACTGAATTTTTTTTTGGTATGATGATATCTCGGTTTTTATTCCGAATAATTTTAGTGTCAATAACTTGCATTCAAATAAAAATGTTGCATCAATAATAAAGATATGTGACTCACCATTGATGACTCCGGACTGAAATTTCGGAGTTTCATGAGAATTACCCAATTAATTAGTTACAAAAAATCTATTGTTTGGATTAAAAAATTAAAACACTAGTGTTTTATTCGTAGTATGTTGCTTGTAGAATAATCTGATAAAAAAAAACAGAATGATATAGTATGCTATGTATATTATTATGGTTTTTATTGTAAAAAGAAAGTGTTTAGTCTTCATGATTTTTTTCTATGTTATAAAATTAGTTGTGTTAACATATATCCTGAAGAATATCATATATTTTCATGATTTTGTTTACTGTAGTCGATCATATACGTTTATTGTTTCTAAAACTTGCGTTTTTTGCGTTTAGGTCCTGTAAGCACTTTAAGCAAAAAGGGTATTGACTTTTATTTTTTTATTTATTTACGAGACTTTATAAGACTAAATAGCTTTGAAGTGCCAATTTTTAACACCTTGTGCGTGGTAAAAGCCCGAGGGTGAAAATTTAAATAACAGTGACATCAATTTATGCTTTTAGATTTTAGACTATGTCGTCGCTTACATTAAATATTTTTTTTTATTCTACACCTGCGTGGTCTGACCGTAATCTGAGAGATTTCTATTATTCTACAAGCCGAAGTGCATGCTAATAAATATCAAGAGAGTTATAAAATAAAAACTTAAAAATCTGTTAGTGACATCCATTTTGACCCATAAATTAATCTGGTGAATTCTGGTGTATCAGATTACTTAATCTGCGAGAATTCCACAAATAGGTATGCCTTGGAAGTTGGGTAGGCCTTTGGTATGGGATGCTACCTGTGTCGACACCCTCGCGCCATCCCATCTTCCTAGCACGGTGGGCTGTGCTGGGGCAGCTGCTGCAGGAGCAGAAAATCTCAAACGGCGCAAATATAACAACCTTATTGGGAGCTATATGTTTGAGCCGTTTGGGGTCCGAGCGCTCATCGAATATTTCGGGACATCATCGCCAAGCGGTTGGATGACTCTACGTGTGGCCAGAGGACAAATTTTTTCTTTATGCTTTTTTTTATTAAACTTTTTCTTTTTTTTTTATTAAAAGAAAAAGAAAATAATATAATATAATCATAATAATAATATAATATGTACATAATAATAATATGATAATATAATATGTACATTTTAGTGTTAAGTTGATATTTGTTTAACTTGAAATAAACCAATCAAATTGCATGTCAATAAATCGCGATAAATTAAAAAAAAAGTGGCACTGACATCCATTTATCTACAAATTAATATGCATCCTGACTATAGTGGAATTATGTCATCGTATAAGCCCCAATTAGATGATGTGAGTTCCTTGCTTGCGTGTGACTTGCAACTTTCATTGTTGCTTCAACTTATGGTATGCCACGAGCAATTAAATCACACCAGGCTCTCTTTATTTAAATATTTTATGGCACTGCAAATTACACATGTCAATAAATCACAACAAAATGTAAAAAAGTCTGACACTGACATCAATTTTAGAAACATGCATTTAGACTAGGTATGTCATCGTTTACATCTCGTGACCCTATTTCGATAGGCCAGCTCATACAGAAGTGTCAGGTCTCGGTCAAGTCATACAAGTCCCATAAAAGTCCATACAATCCTAACTGGAGCAGTAAAAAACAAATGAGCACATAATTAAAGTAATTACAGAGTATAAAAATAAAGTGTTTTTGTAAATCGCCGCATGAGAAGTAAAAGATTGTTGATCTCATGGCATTTAGTAATATCATGGGAAGTAAGATACGGATTATGTCTTTCCGTGAGAAAATACCGAAATACATGCTTGGAAACAACTTGGAGAAAGAGGGGTAAAGAGGCTGTATGGTGCATTGCATAGTCTAAAAATACGTTTGTTAAGAAAACATTGTTGATAGTAATGTGTTTATCAGATTAATCATTATTGAGAACATTGCCAATACTACTGATAAGGAAATATAAAAAAATGCAATGTACCAGAATGTCGATAAATTAATCAGATTTATTCAAGAAATTGTCGAAATCGAACTTTCGGACCGAACCGTCTCGAAAATAATCCTCATCGTCAATTTCATTCAAATATTTACGCATAAGTTGGACATCTGACCAGTCACCTCTTAATATCGGCACATTCACTTTCCACACAATATGATGCAGCCACTATAATGACTTGCCCAAACACGGCGCGGGCGCACACGGAAGTTGCGAAAGTCACCATATGTTATAAATATTCAGCTAAAACATGTTTTCGTTCCGTGTCATCATTCTTGTGTAATAGTATAAATACCCTCGCGCAAATCGCCTTTTTGCGCACGAGTGGCTCGTTATTGCTATCCTTAATACTGTTGATGTTATATCAGAAGATGCTACGATTAACTATGGTGACGTCAGATTTTGTGTTAGCGTTAGATAGTGCTTGAGGCTAAAAGGGAAAATATGAGAATATAACCAAATGTCAAGGTTTACGCAACGGCATTGTGAAGAACTGTAATAGGTGTATGTTACGCAATGAAATATTTAGCGAAACTCTTATTTTCTATATAGATGTTGCAAACAGCTTCTTTCTGAGTGCATGATGCAACTGAGGTCACGCTGTCCCTCTGTTGCGCAACATTGCCCACTTCGGAGAAAACACCACTTTCTACCATGCACCTGTTTATATAGCGTGTTAATGATATTGACATGTTAAAATGTGTGTTTTGTGGGTGAATGGCATTTTGAGATTTAAATTTCAAGCTCGAAAGCAGCTGTGTTTGTTGGTTTTACCTTGCTGTGTGTCTTGAGTTGTGTGTATTGTAAGGGGATAGATGAGAATAAAAGTTGTAACTTTTTTATAACTTTTTATGCAAAAATGAGAATTTATAATACAACTAAAATTATAGTACATTAAAATTACTATTTACATAAATACATTTAGGCACCGTAATTTTTTCTCTACTTATAACTAGGTTTGTCGCCGGCAGAGCAGGTATCACAATTGCGCGCGCCCGTTGCGCCGATTAGTAAGGGCCGGACTGGCCGGGGGGGCCGTACGATGAGCTGACACCGCCGCCGGAGCCGCCGTGACCGCCGCCGATGGAGCCTCCGTGACCACCACCAATGGAGCCACCGTGACCGCCGCCGATGCCGCCGATACCACCGCCGATAGAACCACCGCCGATACCGCCGCCAATGCTACCACCGCTGAGACCACCGCCGAGACCGCCGAGACCGCCGCCGAGACCGCCGCCGAGGCCGCCGCCGAGACCGCCGCCAAGACCGCCGCCGAGACCGCCGCCGAGACCAGAGCCGCCTCCGATAGAGCCACCACCGTCCTTCTGGGTCTTGTATTTGATGAAGTAAACCTCGGGCTTTGAGGGCTGAGTGGGAGCAGCGGTGGGGATGGTGATGTCGGGCTGCTCGTCGGGTTTCTTGACCAACACGTAGACGAGGGTCTTCTCTTCGTTCTGGGCCTGAGCGGGGATGATGGGCGCGACGGGTGCGGGAGGAGCAGGGGCCTTGATGAAGATGATTTTGTAGTGCTTCTGGGGAACACCGCCGCCGCTGACGATCTGGGGACGCTGTTCTTCAGGTTCTGGGGGTGGGACATGGACGTAGATGTGCTTTTGCACTATAGCGCCGCCACCGAAGCCGCCGCCGCCGCCGCCGCCGCCGCCGAAACCGGCGCCTCCTCCGAAGCCAGAGCCTCCGCCGAAGCCGGAGCCGCCGCCGAAGCCGCCGCCGCCGCCGCCGCCGCCAGATGAGAATCCACCAGAGAAGCCTCCAGAGGAGAATCCTCCTGAGGAGAAGCCGCCGCCGCCGCCGCCGCCGCCGCCACCGAGGCCTCCGAAGCTGCTGGAGCTCAGACCACCAGAGGAGAACCCTCCGTGGCCGCCACCAATGCCGCCTCCGAGACCACCGAGGCCGCCATGTCCACCGCCGCCTCCTCCTCCAGGGGCGCTGTAACTGTATCCAGCCTCGGGCCTAGCCGAGCCGAGTGCCGCAACGGCAGCTAATACCTGCGGCAGAAAATTCACTTTTAAACAACACTTTTACAAACATTTTTATCGATTGCTCGGCTGTATTGATCGATGGTGATCATGGAGAGATGCACTTGATGAATAGAGCCGAGCGATCGGAGCACTAAACAATCCAATGAGGAAGCACAGTGCGCGGTCACAGGAGCGGGGGTCAATACACAGGTCACAAGTCACTTTCACTGCACGAATACCTACCAAGAACGCTTTCATGTTGACTCACGGAGGTGTCGTGGTTGTGTGATGCTCTGTACCAGCGACGGTTGGTTTATATACTGGTGGATCGGCGACGCCTCTCTCCCGGGCTCTTCCTAACATTCGGCCTTCGGGCCATACGAGAATTATGATTTTAATGACACCCGTCCAATTCTTCTTTGGTGAAAACAATGTGGATCTTGTACGGTTATTGGACACTTTCACAGGCTTGTCTATGGTAATAATTGATATGTCAACTGAGAATTCGATGTGACATATTAATTTCCTATTGTTATTGATGTCTCCTATTGTTCAGGCTTATCTGTGAGGTGTAAAATGTTCCATGGAATATTTTATTAAGCACTTGTCTCATCTTAGAGGTAATTTTATTCATTCAACTTTTTCTTTAGGTAAAATGTTTGGATTAGTTCTTTGATTACGGAACTAGATAGTTTCCTTGTTTTAGAAGGTTTTGTGTCACTGAGATTACTTCGAGTTTCTTGTGACTCTGATCTGCATACATTACGGCCCATTACGTTCTTTACAAATTGTGATTGTATTTCTAATGGATGTATTCGGCGCCAAAGTAATATTTTTAAAATACGAGTATATTGTACAAAATGAGATGAAAAATTAATTTAAATTCTTATCTTATATCGTCGGTGCACCTGCCAAAACCGTTGTGCATTTTTTTTGATAATTATAATATTTCATCTTCGTAAAAACAATTGAGTGATGTAAATAATTATTCACTTTCCACTTTATATCTAAGCCTAAAATTAATGTTTTGCTTCTCAAATCATGTCTTGACGGTTTGTAAAACATTTCGATTTGCTTATTATTAATTTTAAGAACACGTATTCATTTAAAAAATTATAACTTTATTTATCGAATACTACTAGGCATTTGGAGCACCCCTAGCTATTATAATAACGTTTAATTTAATCTATATCAGGGTTCCATTTTAAGGTCACGATATAATACGGTTACTGTTACAATTTCCCTAGTGAAAACTTCGCGGAGATTCGTAACTAGGGTCTAGATTTGCAATTAGGTCAAACAAATTCCGATTACGTAATTATTAACTCCCACCCTTCATCAATAAATAATTCGCCTAGAGTTTGAAAATTGGGGATTGTAATGTTAATTAGATTAAATTCGAGATGAGAGCCTGGTGAGTGACGATCCGTCACACACAGGGTATCCCAGTGTCGGCAATCTCTCACAAGGGATCATATACATTATGCATTTTTGTTAAAGTTATGTGGACAAAAAAAAATATGTGTGAAAAAAAATATTTATTAAATATATTGTGGGTATCCAATTACGCAATATTATGCCACATCAGGACTCTTTGAGGACCAAATAAGCGCCTAAAAATCTCCATCTCCAAAACAGCTGGACCAATTCCAGTGAAACTTTTCCCAAACGATACCATCAGTGAATGTCAGAGGTCAAGTTATTGCGATATGACATAACGCAGACATCGCAATAACAATAAAAAACAACTATCTCTATGGAACACTAGCATAACTTGCTGTTACAAATATGTTTATGTTTTAGTTTTATGACTACAGTTTATATTAGACCATACAATTTGATTACATTTCGATAATTTTGTCATTTTAGGTGTTGCTCCTACATAGAATTGTATTTTTCCTAATGACCCACCCATTCTTCCCAAGGGTGTAATGGCGGCATGACAAAACATCGAGATGTCTGTGCTATATGTATGTATGTTATATATTAATGTACAAATTAATGTGTAATTTTTTTTACCCTCTTTATTCTGGGAGGTTTATAATACCGGCTCGAAGGTCCATAGCGATGGAAATGGACTGCGTGTATTACTGGTTGGTGGAATGAAATAAAACTAAAGCAGTGTGTTAAAAGGATTTTAGTGATTAAAAAAGAATATTAAAACATAAAATTGGAAACACGAACTTTTTTCTATTATTATACACCTCCCAGAATAATGAGGGTAAAAAAAATGCAACTTAGAAGAAGTGAGCGGTCACACAGAGTGACACGAAAAGCGACAACAGTATTGACATAAATGACATAAATTTGACCCGGTTTGTGAAAACTTACGTACAAAAACTCGACTACTGAAAAGGACGAAACAAGACAGTACCTACCTTCCCGTGGTCTCATGCTACCATGGCTTATAATTTTGTATGTCAGTACAGAGGCATGCGACCACGGGAAGGTACTTTCTTGTTTCATCCTTTTCAGTAGTCGGGTTTTAGTTTTTAAACTTTTTTTAATTTAATTATTTTGGGGCTTAGGTATTTCAGTAATATTTATGTTTTTTAAATGTGCAAATTAAGCCCTTTCATTTGCTACAAGACACTACCTACAAGACACTATCCCAAAATATTTATTTTTAAATTCATTAATTTATGTCTTCTAGAGGGCGCCATATTGAATTTAGTGTGACGTCAAAATAGCCTATTACCAGAGCGCAGTGGACGGTCAAGACGCTTCTAACGATACCTCATTTGTCAAATTATTATAAGTACTTTTGAAGTTATGAGGGAACATATGAATATACATACATACCGGTCAAAATCATAACCCTCCTTTTTGCTTCGCATTCTGCATTCAGATTTTGTTTAGCTATGGGAGTAAAAATTAACAGCTCAATAAAAAATTGATGTTTATACCGGCCGTAACGCATATCAAGAAACTCTGATACGGCCGTAACGCACGGACGAGCAAACTCTATCATAAGCTTGCCGCGTTTTTTTTTAATGATTGACGAACATAAAGGATGTAGGCATCACTCTCACCCTCTTAAATATTGGATGCACTGAGGTTGCGTTTTAATAAGCTACTTGCATAAGCCCCTAAGGTACGGGAATTGAACCTGGTACTTGAATTTCTGAGTTCATACGTTTAGGCACTGCGCCAACCAATACATGACCTACATTTGTTGTTAGCTGTTTGACCTTGTGAGGTTTGTATCTGTATCCCAAAATACAGAAGAAATACTTTTGACGTATTTTTAAATGAAATTGCACCATATCACCTTGATAAGGCCAGAGTTTGTAAATTAAGGCATTGTAACACATACCTAGCACCCGTTTTCATTGCTTTCAAATATGCTATTAATACATTGCTCTTGAAAACAGGGTTTTTAAGGGGACTACATGACCTAAAGCACGGTCACTGTCGGACTGCATATAAAAGAAAGAGAAGCGTGATGACACAACGCTGGTAATTTATTGCAAAATATGAAGCAATTATCTGTTTACAAAAAATCTATTATTTGGACTAAAAATTTAAAACACTAGTGCTTTAGATATATCATATATTTTCTGATTTTGTTTGCTGTAGTCGATCATATACTTTTATTGCTTCTAAAACTTGCTTTTTTTGCGAAATCTTGTCATTCATATTTTTATAATAATAATATATTTCATAAAAAGGGAGATTGGGGGGAGGGGGAGGGAGGGGGATTTTATCATTCAATGTTTTTTTTTATCACAACACATTGCACGATATCACGCCAGTTCTTTTTAAGTCCCATGTAATAGGGAGCGAATCTATTGCCATCAACCAGAGACTAAAGGCTCCTGCAAACAGGCGCGACGCGAATCGCGCGCGACTCAAAGGCACCGCTTGTTGCGCGACTTGCGGTGCCTGTCGCGTGTTGTGTCGCTACAGGAGCCTTAATCCATCAGGATTAGTGAAAGAAAAAAAAAGAAGAGAAAAAAATGAGTTTATGTATAAAGATAAGTTCATTTTTTTCTCTTCAGCCTATATTTAAATCTATATATAATAACAGCCGCACAGGTTGATCGATTAGATGACTGTCTTTACATACCGAGACCCCTCTGTGCCTCGGAAAGCACGTTAAGCTGTTGGTCCCGGCTGTTATTCGTGGATCTTTGACAGTCGTTAAGGGTAGTCAGAAGCGTGAAAGTCTGTCAGAAGCCCGAAAGTCTGAGAACCAGTCTTACCAAGGGATATCGTATTGCCCAGTAACTGGGTTGTGGAGGTCAGATAGGCAGTCGCTCCATGTAAAATAATATTCAGCTGCAGTTAGAATGGAAGCCGACCCCAACATAGTTGGGAAAAGGCTAGGCAGATGATAACTAATATTATCCATACTAATATTATAAATTCAAATTCAATTTCTTTATTTAAAACTTACACATGTTCACAAATATATAAGTATTAGTATGCAATTCTAACCAAGAGAAAACTTAGACCGATTTAATAGCGGGTCCCAAACTAGTCACAGCCTGTATCTTAGTACAGATATTCTACGAGTATTTCACGAAGTCCGTTCGGCTTTGATTGTAGTAGTGACGTATCCCGACAAGCGCGCTCCCACAGCGGCTGCCCCTTGCTGCCGTCGCATGAGGCTATTTCCGCGAATGTGTACCGTTTTACTTCACCCATTGTTGAGTCTCTGTTGATCACAATGTGCATGTGCACGCTTGACAATATTCATAGCCAAACGGACTTCGTGACATAGAACATCTGTAACCCAAACACTATACAAAGTTACTGATTGAATCAGTTCTGCTAGCGCAAGATTGATTGATGATTTCATAATAATTTACTATTAAAAACTTATTACAATTTAAAATGTCATTTTTATTTTTATAATTAGCTAATAACAAAAATATGAGTAAAAAAGAAGCTAGAATAGATATACAAAAACAGTTGAGGTGAGTAAATGTGGGGTGTAATGTGTGTGTATTCGAAAGTAACTATGTCTGTCTGTCTGTCTGTCTGTATGTTACCTTTTTACGCCTAAACCACTGAACGGATTTCGATAAAATTTGGCAAAGAGATAGATTGCATCCCCGGGAAGGACATAGGATAGTTTTTATCGACATACCTTGCGGACGAAGCCGCGAGCGGAAGCTAGTATACAGATAAAATTTGTGAGTTTGTATGTAGGTGTAATCTTCGGAACTACAGATACGATTCCGGAAATTCTGTATCGAATGGGAAACTACAGTATTATCGAGTGTCATATCATTATTATGATATTTTGTGGTTAAAACCAGAAATATCACGCAGACGTAGTCACGGGTAGAAGCTAGTCATAGATAAAAAAAATATATAATTTTTTTTTATATAGAATAGCTCCGATACAAATCTGTCACTCATAAAAAGTGCGCTATCATGACCATTGTTAACTATTACATCTACCAATCTCCTTTATGTAAAGTCATGAAGATATAATGACCCGACCTGCCTTTCCAAGTTATTGACTTTCTCATCTCTTGTGTTCCGGTCATGTAACAGGCAGTATATAGGTATACTTTATGCATAGCTTTGCATATGAGCCGGTTACTGTTTTTTGTTCGGACTACGAAGGTGGGATATTTTTGTCTTGGTTGTCTTTGTATGGTGCGTGTGGTAAAGCTGATACCACCCATGAACGAACGAACCGCCCGGAGCGAACGCCCTGTACGAGTCGCAATAAATACTTTTTCTTTCTTTCATGAAGATAAGAGTGATTTTTTTTTTTTGTAAAAGCTCAGACTCAGGGACAAGATGGCGCTTTCCATATGGATAATAGACTGATTTTGGATGATTCTGGCCGTGGAGAATTTAAAAGGAGATTCAGGGTTCTTTTAAAGATGATAGGCAGTATGGTATGAATGTTTATCTTTTTTTCTTTTAACTTTTTTTCATTGAGTTAGCCCTGCTACAGATAAAGTTTGCAAACAGCTTGTTTTTTATTATATAATATAGTGATCTGAGGAAAATGTTGCGGGTAAGTTTAATTTTAAGACAACACTGTTCATGCTTAATATATTACTGTTTGTTTTCCCAAAGGTAATAAATAAATAAGTATTATTCTTTCTGTAGTATTTTATTCGCCAATCCGTTTGCAAATCCATGGTTGTTATTTCAACTACCACCATAATATTTATCTATACTCTATCTTATTTTCTATTTTCGTAAAACCGCTTTTAAAAGCGTTAATCTACTGAGTCAAGGATGCTCAATAAATGGCGTCGGCATCCATGACCTTCAAACTGGAACCCTGCAGCTGTGTTGCTTCACGACAACAACAGGAATTATGGTACCTCAGTAGATAGTATACCTAGTTTGGAGAGTAAGCCCCAGGGCTTACTCTCCAAACTAATTTTAATTCCAATGAGATGCCAATATGATTACAATGTTAATTTTACAGTCACGTGATTCGGTACTCTTGAAAACAATATTGTCAACAATTACCCCACGCCAGGCCCGAACCTAATTCCACTTAGTTCTCCAAAATGGACACCCAATCTAAAAATCATTTGGCGCTAGCATCGAACTCAAGAGTACGAAACGTCACAATTCCAATGTCGATCTATCGGAATTAAATTGAAGAGTAAGCACCCAGCCTGTAAATCCTACTGACTGCCTCGTTGGTCGCAAGCGCTTCTGCTGAACATGAGGTCCTGGGTTGGAATCCCAGGTCGGGCAAATTAATATTGGGGTTTTCCTTCTGGAATTTCTCAATAGCAGCCCGGAGTCTGGGAATTGTGCCCAGTTGAGTGCAATAGGGTCGCTCCCTATTTCATGGGACTTAAACATAACTAGCCAAATGTGAAAGTACTAGAGGTAGGTACACTTCTGCCTAACGAATACAGTCGTGTCGTTATGTTATGTTTAATTATCATTAATTATCAATTAAATTACCAATTAAAGACCTCATCTCATACAGGACAGGACTCAGTATACTACCCCGGAAAACCTCTTTTACAAAGAGCTATACTACTTTACCACTAATAAAGTCTATTATGGTGGTCTATACCACATAAAGCATTCCCATAACCAGTTCATTCTCACTCACAACAATACCATATTGCGTTAGCAATAGCCTATAATTAGCGCTGGTCATAGACGCATTGTCTATGGTCGACATTAATAATCCTATTGTCAATCTACATTGTAATGTAACCGATGCAGTGAGGCAATCTTCTGATTACTTTCTCAGAATCAGAATCAGAATCAGAATCATTTATTTGCCACAATGTAGGTACAGGTTTAAGATGGTACAGTATACAACGTTTCCGCTACATTGTACCTTACGGCGTGCAAAAACATTAATTAACATGCATTGACATAGAAAACCAGACATCAAAAATTAATAGGTACTCATAAAATAAAATGTCACATAAAAAGTAAATCAAATTATACATTGTTACAAAAAGGTATTTAAAATGTCAATTACAAGAAAAAAGTCAAGGTACAGTTATAAATCTTTGTCATTCAAGAAGTCATTTACAGAGTAGTAACATTTTTGTAATAGTAGGTAATTCAGTCAGTTTAGTTTTAAATACGCGTGTGGTGTGTCCTTTGAGATTATGTGGAATTTTATTATAAATGATTGGCCCCATTGACATTATATTTTTTCTTAATAGTGCTGTATTATATTTTCCTGTATGTAATAAGAACTTGTATTGTAGTCTTAAAGGGCCTGACCTTGATCTAATGTCGACAAGTGACGGAAATAAATTTAAATTCGACCTAACAAAAATGGACACTTCCAATATGTACAGCGACGGGAAGGTTAGTATTTTTAGAGACCTAAACACAGGCTCACAGCTATCTGTAGATTTTAAACTTGACATTGATCTTAAGCAACGTTTTTGGGCTTTGAATATCACCTCCCTTTCGCTACAGTTGCCCCAGAATATTACTCCGAACCTCAAAATGGATGCCACCAAGCCATGGTAAGCTGTGAGAAGAGTAGTTTTGCTAACTTTATGCGATAAATTGTACAGTACATATGCTGATTTGCTCAATTTCTTACATACGTCCTCAGAATGAGGTTTCCAAGTCAGATTACTGTCAATCCAGATCCCTAGGAATTTCGCTACGCTTGTTGAGTCAACTTTATCCCTATTATGACTGACATTTATATTTGGGGGACTGATCCGTTGGTAAAAATGCATTACCTTCGTTTTATTTAGATTTATAATTAAGTGATTTACATTGAGCCAGGTAATAATGCACTTTAATGTGTTATTTATATCACTTTCATATTTTTTTAAGTCCGAACATTTTACGATTGCCGTACTATCATCCGCAAACAAAACCATGGGATGATGTGTTTGACGGGGCAAATCATTAATGTATAAGAGAAATAACGGGGGTCCCAGAACGCTACCTTGTGGTACGCCATGCTTTACCTCTCTACAACCCGAAATATATTTAAGTTCACGTTTAGTTTTAGGGCATATTCTCGTTATTTCCGTGTACTGCAGTCGGCCTTGTAGGTATGATTTTATTAGATTTAGAATATTTCCTCTTATACCATAGGCGTAAAGCTTCTTTAGAAGGACGTCATGGTTTACATAGTCGAACGCCTTAGTCATATCAGTCAATATTGCACATACAGGAATTTTATTGTCAACGTTTGTCATTATATTTGTGAGGAGATTATATATTGCCATATTAATATTTTTATTTTTTCTAAAACCCATTTGTTCTTCGCTTAATATATTATATTTATTTAAAAATCTATCCATTGCATGATATATAATCTTTTCAAATAACTTAGAAAATATGGGGACCAATGCTACTGGTCTATAGTTGGACATGTCTTCCCTATTATTCTTTTTATGAAGAGGTTTTATTACTACTGTTTTTAGGCTATTAGGAAACATACCAGATTCAATACTAACATTTACAATATGACTTAGAGGCCCTGCAATCACTTCACTAACAAATTTAACAACACTGGTAGTAATCTCATCATAACCATAACTTTTTGTATTTTTCAGTGTTTTGATTGCTATTATTATATCATTTGGAACTATCGGTGACATAAACATTGAATTTGAGTTGTTAACTATGTCAGGAATTTCGTCAAGTGTGTCACTGGTTACATTTTGTACCTGGTCAACAAAGAAGTCATTAAACGATGCTGCAATATTTTTGGGTTCTGTTACTGTCACATTTTGGTTCATAATTTTTAGGATAGGTTCTTTAATCAGCTTTCTATTGTTGATGATTTGCCACGCTGCTTTGGATTTATTGTGAGCGTTATTAATAATATTATTGTTCTGGGCCCTTTGAGTAAGTTTAATGATCTTTTTTAATCTTTGAGAATATGTCTTAAATGTTTGTTTATTTTCGCTTGACGGTTTCAATCTATATTTCCAAAGTAAATTTCTTTGTTTCTTACTACAGAGTTTGATGCCTTTCGAAATCCATTTAATTTTTGATTCTGATTGAATTCTTATCCATTTGATTGGAAAGCACTGATTGTAAAGAAGTTTAAAAGCTTCCATAAACTTATCATAAGACTCATTAGGGTTACTCTCGTTGTAAACGTCTGAAAATGATAAACTCTTTAAAAGATTCCTAAATTTAACCAAATTTTCTTTTGCGAAGTCTCGTTTCCGAGTGCGCCAATATCGTAACTTACAAGTTCTACTGACTTGAATTTTGATTATTTGAGCTGAGGGATCAGAAATAGCAAAATCCATTACCTCAGCGGTACATTTTAGATTTGAGTTAGTAGCAAAATTATCCAAGCAGGTTTGGCTCCTTGGTCTTGTTGGCCGTTTTATTTTTAAGATAAGGTTGTAATTTAGGAGCAAAGATTCAAAGTCCAAGGTGTATCTAGTTCGTTTTAAGATATTTACGTTGAAGTCTCCACATAATACTACCTTTACATTTGATTTATTGCACAATGTTTTTAATACACTGTCTAAAGTGTCAAAAAAAAGACTAATATTACACATATTAGGTGGTCTATAGACACATATTACAATTAATTTATGTTTGACTAACTCAATGGCACAGCCTTCAAAAACGCCTGTGATAGATGAACTCTTTATATCAGTTAGTTCCTTGTATTCGAGATAGGTCTTAATTAAAATACACGAGCCTCCTCGTCTCTGTTTTCTTGAGTAACATGCTGCTAGCTTAAAGTTTGGCATATTTATTAATTTTTCTTGACCCGAAATGACAAAGTGTTCCGTCAGGCATATTATTTCAATACTAATCTGTTTTTGTAGCTGTTCTTGGATGTGTAATGTTAACAGGTCTGTTTTATTCAGGAGGCCAGCGATGTTTTGATGCATGATGTGCATATGATTATAAAAGAAAAAACTCAGAATTATCCTTACATTTGTCATTTACATTCAAGATATTGTCAGTGTCAGCCACATCATGTTTGTCCTCTTCTTCATCATTTTGTATGTCAAGGCTTCTTATGTCAGTAATTAAATGCAAAATGTCCTTAAAAATTATATTTACTCCGACGTTATTGATTCTGCCTGAATGTTTATCAAACATACTGTCGTCATATTTTAAATTTAAGTTACTGTCAATGACAAATGCGTATTCATGCGTTAATAAGTCAAGATGTAATAAATGATTGAATGTCTCGATTCTCCAATTACTCAGGTCTGAATAATTCTTGCAGCTGAACGTGTTCTCTTGCTAATCTTATCTGGTATCTTGTTGTCTTTGACGTGATAAGTATGGGTTGATATGTGCCCTCAGGGCTATGTGTCGAATGATGATGGAGTAATTAGCTTTGGTGTGGGTCAAAAAGCATAGTAAAAGTTTTTGTACCTACACTGGTACAAACGCCAGAACATCAAGCTACTACAATCTGTCTAATTTCTTTAATAGATTTTCAACTTTATTGCTAAAGCATTAGATTCAAGGTTGATGGGGAAAATTTGGAAAATTTGACAGATTGTAGTAGGTTGATGTGCTGGCGTCTGTACGTCATACTAAAACACCCTGATTCTTTATGGATTGCAACTGTCTTCATCTCGGGAGTGTCTTAGATTAGCCAATGACTTTCTGGTACTTAAGGATAACTGCCTAGGAAGCGCCGCGCGTCAGACGTACTAAAGCTTCACTTGTGGCTTTTTGAAAGCAGCAAAACCATGATCTTGTAACTGTTCCTTTTTTAAAAAAAACATGTGTAACAAATCATAGGCTTGCCATTTAAATAAGTAATTTCCAATAAAACCACGACAATTTACATAATAGAGGTGAAATTAACAGTTAATATAAATACCACACTGCCATTGGCTTACATCTAATTGATACATCACTTTCGCTATACATAAAGTATCAAAATTGCTCATAAACGACCTGAAAAACAGGAAATTGGCAAAAGAATTCCATTACAGTACGATTCCAAGTCAAATTGTCATAAATCGCCCATGTGAGAGGATTTCACAGTGATGTAACGACCGCCGACCTCGCTATGTAAAATTAAAAGAGAATGCGATTATGATTTGATAAAACCGCAAAGATTTGCACTATAATATTGCGAAACGGTACAATTTGAAGAATACTGTGTGAATAAAATAAAAAGAAACATATCGGCGAAGCTCAGTCGGGTGTGGGCTGTGTTGGTAGTCGGATCTCGGCATTTTTTTTGGTACATTGTAGGCACTCTCTGACAGTCTTCGTAGGGGGTAGAAATACTTTTGGGAACATGCCAAAGCCGCAGGAAGGGTTATAGGGCACCGTAGCATACCAGTGGAGATCCTGGAACTCCTCCAAATATGCTACTGAGTGATATCATACTGGGGCATCTTAGGGTATTTACCACTCTACATCCTGGCAAAATTAGGCCATCCCTTGGGTGTCAAAGAGATAGTGCCATAAAATAAGAAAGTATTCTAAAATGGGGGGTGGGGGGATAAAGGGTCGCGAAGGCTTTTCGCTATCATCATGGTAACGGCAATTTCACCGTTCCTCTGACACTTCATTGAAGGGCTATTTATTTATAAATGGACGTTTATGTCAAGGTCGGTCCGCGGAAGTGACCGTCATTTACATACCGAGACCCGTCCATACCTCGGAAAGTATGATTAAGCCATTGATCCCGGGCTTTACCTGGCAAGCCGTCGGGTCCTGGGGCGGTATTTTTGGCCTTCAGCCTTCCTACCGCCGCTCTCAGTTCTACCCCGGTCATTTCGGGGATGTCGTCTTCATCCACGTGGTCCGCTTCGGGCACCGCAAGTGGCGGAGCCATAGGCGGAGGAGTGTGCTCCCCCCGTGAAGGAAACAGAGCGCTCACCACCTCCTCCACAAGCTGGGGGTGGAGACTCTGCGTCAGCCGGGGCCAGGTGCGGCGTTTATACCGCACCGAAAAAAAAAGCCGTTGGTCCCGGCCGTCATTCGTAGATCTTTAACGGTCGTTACGGGTAGTCAGAAACCTGAGAGCCTGATAACCAGCCTTACCAAGAGATACCGTGTAACCCAATAGGTTGTGGAGGTCAGATTAGCTGTTGCTCTATGTAAAATACTGGTATTGTTACGGTTAGTCAGCTGCATGCGGTTAGACTGGAAGCAGACCTCAACATAGTTGGGAAAAGGCAGGTTGATTGCTTGCCTTTAGTCAAGATGCAGGTTCATAATGTTATTAGAACTAATTATAAATGAGGCTTAGAAATACCTAAGTACACCTATACTTAGGTATTTTTTTTTTAGGATGGGAAATCATCAAATGACCCCTCCCGCTCTGGGTGGAGCGGAAGGGAGTGTCAGACTCTTACTGACTAAAACCCACCTTTGTTCCTTCCTTAGCCCTTTATATTCCGGGCCAGCGGTAATCCTTTCGGACAATCCCGCTGACCTATTTCAAAGCCTCATGCTGAGCTACTGCTGAGTGATTGCTTGTAGACCTCAACAAGAAAGCACTCTTGCACTTACAGTACTTAGCCTCTAGAGCCGCTAAATACTTAGAAACGTAAACACTGGTAGGTACGCAACTACTGAAAACAAAACGTTGCACCAGATACTTCGTGAGTTCCAAGATGTATTGAGTAACATTACTTTTTATTACGTAGCATAATCAGTTTATACTGTTCCCACTGCTGGGACACAGGCCTCCTCACGGTGAGAGGAAGTGGGCCGTATTCTACCACGCGGTCCCAGTGCGGGTTGGTAGATGTCACATGTCTTCAAATTTTTGGTTCTAGGACATGCCGCTTTCCTCACGATGTTTTCCTTCACCGTTTTCAAGAGCAGTGGTGATGAAATAGTTTACACAAAGTAAAGCGCCTGTCTGGATTCTAACCTACGACCTACAACTCGTAAGTCGCGGCCCTTACCACTGGGCCACCATTGCTCTCATTACTTAATATTACGTATTATTGTGTAATAGTAGACACACCTACTTTCTAGATCCGGTTTACATGACAAAAAACGGCTTTATTTGATGTGCGTGACCTAACTGCAGATCCGAGTCAAGTATCGCTTTGAGAAAACATTGCATTTAAAATAGTCTTAACGTTAAAGCTGACCAAATCTTCTCAAAATCCCGTTTTGTATTTTTACTCCAGACAAAAATGGTTGGTCCAAACTGTTGTATTCCAGTGTGCGCAGCGTATAAAATTGCAAAACTTCATGAGACATATCTTTACGTCTTGCAAAGGCCCTTGCTGGGTCTGCAGGCGTTGGTTCACGTGGGTCATACCTTTAGCTAGTTAACTATTCCTCAGGACTGTTGCTAATAGACTGCCTTAATTTTAGCCATCGCAACTTGCCAACAAATAAATAAGTTATTCTATTCTGAGCTTTAAATTATATCATTTTCGTGGTATATTGTAATATCAGGTTGAAACTGCTCGTCTATTTTGTATATAGATTTTTTAAATTATTATTGAGCACAGCTCATCATCATTATGATTTTTATAATTTTTCATTTGTGGATTAGGCCTCCGCCCCGAATACCAGAAAAACTATTAAATATGAAAAAAAATCCCGAAAAATAAAATACAGATATTAATTTTTGAAACCGGGGAGGTGCGTAGTTCGCTATAGGCATTTTCTACCAGGCAACCTTTGGATGAAGGGATCAGCTAGTATAGTATTTTAAAATCAATCTGTCTAGCCTTTTCCAACAATGTTGGGGTCGGCTTCCAGTCTAACCGGATGCAGCGGAATACCAGTATTTACACGGAGCACGCACCCCACATACCACACCGTCTGTCCGTCAGCCTTCTTTATTGACCACAGCTATGGAGATATCATCTTTTTAAACCAACAAGAGAGGATCAATTTTTTGGTAGAAAGCAAAAAAGAAATCGAATATAAAAATATATTATTAAAATAGTTGGAGATGATAAATTACTTATTCATGTAATCATCAAATTAATAATGTATATCTTTAAAAGATTAGATAGCCTTAAGGCTAGAAAAAAGAGACAGTCTTGATATCAATAATGTACGTAGAAATATTAAAAAACCGCATAACATGAGTGGAATGATTGATGAATGTGTAGGTGAAAGAAGGAAAAAACTTGTTTTATTTTGTTGCCAACGTACAAATTTAAGGGGACTACATGACCTAAAGCGCGGTCACTGTCGGACTGCATAGAAAAAAAAGAGAAGCGCAATGACATAACGCTGTTAATTTATTGTAAAATATAAAGCAAGTATAATATTTAAAAATAATCTATTGTTTGGACTAAAAAATTAAAACACACTATGCTTTAGTATTTTGTAGAACAACCTGACAAAAAAAAATCAGGTATGTATGTTATTTTAGAAAGTTTTTAGAGGTATCTTCATGATTTTTTTCTATAGTATAAAATTAGTTGTATTAAGTTTTCAACACACTATCTAACTAGCATATATTCTGAAGAATATAATATATTTTCTGATTTTGTTTATTGTAGTCGATCATATACTTTTTGGCATTATAATACTTGCGTTTTTTTGCGTTTAGGTCCTGTAGTCCCCTTAAATAATAAACAAGATCCTCCTTAGGTTTAATTTTACCAAAATGAGTGTTTTATTATTTAGAATAGAATAGAATAGAAAACTCTTTATTTCTCTTTTTTTCTTTTTTTTTATCTTTTTTTCTTTTCTTTATTTCTCAGTTTTTTCTTCACTTCGTGCATCGTTGGTCTTTGTGGTCGCAAACGCAACTGCTGAGCATGAACTCCTCGGTTCAATTCATAGGTCGAGCAAAGTGCATAGCAGCTCTGAGTCTGAATTTATGCCGGATAATAGGCTGGCCCCCCTATTACGTGGGACTTAAACATAAAAAAATGTCCCTAAAATTTTCAGGTAAGCTACTCTTTACAAATAATTATAGAAACACTTTCATTTCAGTCGAAAGGTTTTAAGGCTAGGTCAAAAAGTTGACTTAGACTTATACCAGCCAAACATTGTCACTATATAGGTCCTCGATGCTCTTCCGAAATCCAACTTCATAACATAACATCGTCACGCCTTTAAATCTCGAAAGGTCAGGTAGAGGCGTACCTATAATACACCCACTTTTCGCCAGTAATATTTAAGAGCAAAAGCGGTCGGAGAGACTTTTGAAAAATCCTAAGTAAAATGTCGTAATTCGAGGTTTGGCTCTCGCCTATATCATACTCCAATATTGGACCAATTTAAAAGATATTTCATAACCTGAATAAGAAGGATATATACCGTGTCTCAATGTTTTTAGTTTTTTATTAATAGTTGTCAATTTTGTACACTAGGCCTCTGTTGACAGCGGTTTAAATCGGCATTTTTTGAGGGTTCTAGTGCTTATAAAAATAATGTATCATCAAAAAGGAAAACTTAGGGACATACAAGTAGTTAATATTTCACACATACACACACACACACAAACACACACACATAATCAACCTATAATGTTCCCACTGCTTGGACACAGGCCACCTCTCGGTGAAAGGGAGTGGCCCGTAATTCACCACGCGGGCCCAGTGCGGGTTGGCCGACGTCACATGTCTTCGAATTTTTGGTTCTAGAACATGCCGCAGTTAATATTTATTATTCTGTAAAAACCATTGCTTTATGGTTACTAACCAGAAAGAAAACAGGCGAGAGCGTTTCTATGGAGAAACGACCACGCATTTCCTCTTAAGTGCCATGTAAATTGCCTATTGACATCAAACGGGCACAAATACAGAATCCAGCCTGATACTGAGAAATCCCTGATGGAAAACCCAATAATACTTTGCTAGACATGGAATCGTTCCGAGGACCTTATGCTTCCAACTTCCTTGTTTATTTATCGTCTGTCCATCTGACTGGGGCGTCCAACATTGTTTTTTTTTTTATATATTTTTTTTTTCACTAGAAATTTCTCCTGTATCGTGGGTGCGTTTACAAACATTAAATTCAAATATGTATTAATATTTTAATAATATTTTTATTTAATATTCTTAATATTTTTTGTCAAAACCTCACTGCAGAGAATATCTGAAAAATGTAATAAAAATGTCTGTTTTTTTATTAACCTGTATGTGAAAAAGTGTCATTATAAGAATAAAATATGTTAATATTTAGAAAAAAAAAGGAGCTACGTCTGCCAACAAACTGCTTTGTAAGTTTGGCGGAAGTAAATATATTTTGTAAAAAATAATTCTGTGTATAAACACTTTTTCATTTTTTTTTCACATACACAAACAGCTAGACCCGGAACAACTACCTGTAGGCAATACAAGTACCTATTTGTTCCGTGCGGGAATCGAACCCGCGACACGCAGCGCAGCAGTCGATCGCACAGCCACTGCGCCAACCGTGTCGTCGAACATTGTGTTTGCAGATACAGAGTCTCTTATTTACACATTATGCAACAGTTACTTTGTCACATTGGTTTAAGCGACATGTCCAATGGTTTACTACTGTACTTTACAACTTAAACAACTTCCGTTCAAACTAACCTTTTAGTTAAATAAGTGCGTTACGTGTAACGACTACCGGAGTTAATGTTATTTTCTATTTTTACGTTTGCTTACTAAACGTTTCACGGTTGATTTTGACAGTAATGTGTTTGAGATTATTTTAGAAATTCAACAACCGATACATAATATCTACGTCCTTATAAATAAAGGGTGGCAGGATCATCAACGCGCAAACTAGAACCAAGAATTCGGCACATGATTCTAGACCGGCCCTAGGGCAGTAATTTTTCGCCGCATTAAAAAAAAATTCTGCTGATTCATAGACGAGTCATGCCTATGCGATCAAAATGTATGGAACGACAATTTTTAGGGTTCCGTACCACAAAAGGAAAAACGGAACTCTTTAAGGTCACTTTGTTGGCCGTCTGGACCCTTTTTCTCAGGAACACGTGGAGTTATCAAGTTGAAATTAACATCAAATATTCAAGGGATTGCACCCTTGAAGCAGTGAAAAAATCAAACTTCTAACTCAACGCAATCAAAAGATACGGGCGTTTATATTCCGGAATAAAAACCTATAGGGTACTTCCCGTTGACCTAGAATCATGAAATTTGTGCAAGAAGCAATTTCATGTAGCACAAGTAAAGGAAAGAATCCGAAAACCGTAAATTTGTAGTTATATAAGCCGTTGTTTCCACCTGTCATTCAGATCTACGACAGTCGTTATGGGTAGGCAGAACCCCAAAAGTTTGGCAGGTTGATTGATTTATGTGCATGTGACTTTAAAAAAAAGTTAAAAACTAAAAGTCTTTTGATGTTTACAAGCCAATCATCAACATCATCTGCCTAGCCTTTTCCACACTATGTTGGGGTCGGCTTCCAGTCTAACCAGATGCAGCTGAATACCAGTATTTTACATGGAGCGACTGGCTATCTGACCTCCACAACCCAGTAACTGGGTAATACGATACCCCTTGGTAAGACTGGTTGTCAGACTTTCGGGCTACTGACGACCAGTAACGACTGTCAAAGATCCACGAGTGACAGCCGGGGCCAACGGCATAACGTGCTTTCCGAGGCACGGAGGGGTCTTGGTGTGTGAAGATGGTCACCCATCCACGGATCAACCGCGGCAAGCGTGGCTTAACCTGATCGATCGACACGTGCGGCTGTTATTAATTAGCCACAAGTCCCTCTTTCATAAGCCAATCATCACTGTAAAATCGTGACAGCGCGACGCTGCTCTAGTAGAACAAATTTCTATGAAAACTTTATGGGAATTGTTCTACAAGAATCGCGTCGCCACGTCACGTCGCGTCAGTCTGCGGACCCTATAAGGCGCTACCTCGAAAATAAATCGTAGCGACAGATCTACTACGCGAGCGAAAGTGATGCAATTACTTTTGAAACGCAAAAGAAGAGAGATGGCTATAATGTGCTTGTGCTCGGAATAAAACGAACTATGTGCCGAAACGAATTTACTCATTTTTTAACAAAATAAATGAATTAAATTTAAAACATCTTTGAGTAAACTTTGGTATGATAATTCTGTTTTAAAGTGAATTTCATTGAATTATGCGTTATGCCGTGATGTCAATAAAAATAAAAAAAATAGATATAACTTTGCAATTTTTTTGTATCGAGAAATATCATTGAATCGTGTATTCCTTTTACATAATACTAGACTAAAGAGTCAAAAAAACATATCCACATATTTAACAAGGTTACAAGAAATAGAAAAACCAAATTTTTTTTCAATATATGTATCACCTTAATCGCATATTCATTTAACATAATTCATCGCTAATATTACCAAAATGAGGTTGTAAAGTGAACATCTGCTGTTGAACGTGACCTTTCTAAAATGACTGTACTCATTAGAGAATTACAAAATAAACAAGTAGAAGCGAAATACATACTTATATAATGAATTCAATTAAAATAAAACGGCACAAAACTTTTCATATCGTAACACAAAGTTTTAATTAACGATTGAGTTTTAAACTCAATTAACTCCGTGAAAGGTAGAACTTGAAGGACTTAAACACGAACCAAATATACAAATATTCAACTATTTAAGGCCGAATTCAACCAAACTTTTATACCTAGTACAATTCGCGTCAAATAAATTTGCCGCTCTGAAGTAGGCAACAAATCACTGCGCAGTAGTTAATCGTATGAATAAAACAGCAGCGCGCATGCGCGGCTAGCGAAAAGCCTAGCTTCAGAGCGGCAAAGTTATTTGACGCGAACTGTATAGTCTTATCCTAGTATAGATTTTTTTTTACAGTTTTTCCACCCATAATCGATGTTTTTTTTATTCACATGATAAGACTTATTTATAGAGCAGTGGTGGCTCAGTAGTAATTGCTGCGACTTACGAGTTGTAGGTCGTAGTTTCGAACCCAGAAAGGCGTTTAACTTTGTGTAAATTATTTCATCACCACTGCTCTAAAAACATCGTGACGAAACCGCCATGTGCTAGAACCAGAAATTCGAAGGCATGTGACATCTATCAACCCGCACTGGGCCCGCCCGCTACTAACGGGCCCGCGTGGTGGATTACGGCCCACTCCCTCTCACAGAGAGGAGGCCTGTGTCCCAGTAGTGGAAACATTGTAGCGGTATCTACAACGCCACATGCAAACAACGCGTCATACTGACGTCACGCAAAATCCTGCATCTCGCAAGCAGAGTTTACCGCGCAACTAGCATAGATACAACGGCCCGACATAAATCAACGGGCAGTTGCCCACCAGACACAACACCAGTCTGGTCGGAGGATCCTCCCTTTTCTAGGTTGAGTGTACTTTACACCCTGTTCCTCATACCTCTATAACATTATATAGGCTGATTATGATACATTTGTAGGTAGGTATAAAACTTTGGTCGAATTCACCCAAATTATGCATATAATATCTTATAAATATGTAGGTATGTAAAATTATTTTATATAAAAAAATTGTAAAATCGTTATGATCTTTGAACTCGAACACTTGACCTTAATACTGGTGTTGCATCGAACGATACGAGATGATGTGCTGTCATAATATTCGAGTCTTCGCGTCTGTGATTGGTCGGAAAAAGAGAGGGGTTATCATGTCATGGTTTGGTTTCTCCTGGCCCATCCATACTAATCTATACAGGGTCAAATGAAATTAGCTAGCCAAACTCCACAGACGTTATAGGTATCAATGTCTAACCACGATAAAATAAAAAGATTTAATAAAATTTTTGTTAGGGGTCAACGACCGTTGGTAGTGTAGTTACTTGAAGTATAAATTGTGAAAAATTGGTTGTCTGTAAAGTCGGTTTACGGACGATAGTTAAACGTGACAACGTCATAACAAAACATTAATGAAATTGCCGAACGCGGAGGCCGATTCGGCAGCGTGCGCGGCAGCAACGCTACAGAGCAAGGCCGCGAGGTAACGCTACATGATTTATTAGACGTTGTCACGTCAAAAAAGTATTTTTTGACGTGACAACGTCTAATAAATCGATGAAGCTGGCTGCACTCACGAAAAAAACATGACTCATGTAGCGTCACCTCGCGGCCTTGCTCTGTAGCGTTCCATGGCGGCTTGAAGTGCAAGCGAATATTAACAAATGCAATGCAACTATTCCATCAGTATTTTCTTATGACGTTGTCACGTTCAACTATCGTCAGTACACCGACTTTACAGACAACCGATTTTTGTTTTGTCGTATATTATTCCTGTCACGACTTTATAGCTTACAAAAAAAAACTGATGTTTAAACTTATAATTCCAGTAGGTAACTACACTACCAGCTTTCGTTGATGCCAAAAATTTAACTGATCAAATTAATTTATTTTTAACATATTTAGATACCACCACCACCACCACCACCACCACCACCAACACCACCACCACCACCACCTATCACGTCTACGAAGTGTCGCTAGCTAATTTAATTTGAACCTGTATAAATCAAACCATGTCAGGTTAGTTACACCATTTATAACTCAAGAACGGCTGGACTGATTTTTATAATCTTTCATTTGTGGATTAGGCCTCCGCCCCGAATACCAGAAAAACTACTAAAACATGAAAAAAATCCCGAAAAATAATATACAGATAATTCATTTTTGATACCGGGAAGGTGCGAAGTTCGCTATAGGCATTTTCTACCAGGCAACCTTTGGGTGAAGGGATCAGCTAGTATAGTATTTTAAAATCAATCTGCCTGCCTTTTCCCAAATATGTTGGGGTCGGCTTCCAGTCTAACCGAATGCAGCTGTATATTTGTTAATATAATATTACATTTGTTAATATAATATTATAATTGCGAAAGTAACTGCTCACGGCACGTTTTCTTTACGGTACAGCTTGTTAACCGCGCCGTAGAAAAATCATGTGACCTTGTATATGACACGGATTTATGATATACGGTGGTAGTGTCGCCGTGTCGTCAACAAACTTCCATGATAGTGATCCATAGAACACTGACGATCGTGCCTACACACGGCGAATAAACCGCAGCTTTTCACGACAAGAAAAACGTGTGTGTACCTACAAAGCGCCTAAAAATGATTATGTACGGAGCTTGCACACCTAGTGTTCGGATCTCCAATATAATTGCCAGATATATGTTAACTGATAATTTAATTGCTATAATCTTTAAATCCATCACGAACAATCACTTTTAATTGGCAATGCTCTTGCATCTAAGCAAGCCGACCGAGAGGCCGAGACCGTTCGTTCATTCGCTGTCATATCCACCGGAATAGCAGACAGATTATCATTATTTATTACAAATGTCTAGTCTACAAAGTACTAACAAAACACATAGTATAGAGAGAGCAGTCACTGGTAGACCAGTGATAACTTATGGCCGCGACTTTCGAGTTGTAGGTCGTAGGTTCGAACCTAGACAGGCGTTTTACTTTTTGTTTTTGTATATTTCATCACCACTGCTCTCAAACTCAAACTCAAAGCATTTATTTCAATTAAACCTTGTACAGGCACTTTTGAATTGTCAAAATTTAAATAGTCTGTCAGTTAGAAAGTTGTAGCTAGTTGCCCATTCCAAAACGTAGATCTCTAAGGAGAAGAACGGGCAAGAAACTCCATGGACACTCTTTTAAATCAAGATATTACAAAATCCTGGGTACATTATTATTGTTGCTTCTATATGTGAGAACAATGTAAATAAAAAAGACACAAATGAAGAAACATTTCAAAATATAAGATTAAAAATAAGCCTTGGCAGTTAAGAGATGACCAGTCTCAACCGACGGCACCCGTTCACGAACATGACGCGTGGATCAGCACCATCTAGCTCAACCATTTTGTGGGGAACCGAATGATCCAACACACGCGCCACCATCGATGAGACATTCAAAATGGTGAAGGAAAACATCGTGAGGAAACCGGCACATAATTATCCTAGAGCCAAAAAATCTAAGACACGTGACATGTATCAACTCGCACAGGGTTCGGCTGGTGGATTACGGTCCACTCCCTCTCACTGAGAGGAGGCCAGACAGTCCTCCTCGAGCATCAGGGGCATTATAGAATGATTGTGTGAGACATAGCATTACATAGTGGCTGTATTTCCCGAAAGGGTGGCAGATGCCGTAGATGGTGATTTTTTTTTTTTTTTTTTTATTTGAAATGGGTTTGCTCTTGACTCTAGTCTAGGTCAGAGATGACAGAGACAAAGTCTACGATGGAGTGAGCTCACCCAGAAGAAGCCTGTTCACTCTTACTTTAAAGAGATTCGGGTTGTATGCACT
Organism: Luperina testacea; assembly: GCA_927399505.1. Classification (NCBI taxonomy): domain Eukaryota; kingdom Metazoa; phylum Arthropoda; class Insecta; order Lepidoptera; family Noctuidae; genus Luperina; species Luperina testacea. The sequence continues at coordinate 15,686,708 of OV656770.1, read as the reverse complement.
CGGAAACACAAACGCAGGTAGAGAGTTCCACTCTTTTGCTGTGCGCATTATAAAGGACATTTCAAAACGCTTAGTGCGAATTGGTGGAATAGCAACTAGGTAGGGATGGTAACTTGCAGTGCGTCTGGATGTCCGAAGGTAGAAGGGGGCCGGTGGAATGAGGTCGTGGAGTTCTTGGGCACACTCACCGAAGTACAATCTGTAGAAGACCGACAAGCAGGCAACCTTGCGGCGATGAGCCAAGCTGTGAAGCTTGGCATCCACCAGTTTTTCGTCGCCAATGAGCCTCTTAGCTCTGCGTTCCACCGAGTCAAGCGCGGCAAGTTGGTATTTCGCTGAGCCATCCCAAAGGTGGCTGCAATACTCCATGCAGGATCGGACTTGTGCTTTGTAAAGAGTTAAAAGCTGTCCAGGCGTAAAGTATCGCTTCACCCTATTAAGGATGCCCAGCTTCTTGGCCGCAGTTTGGGCTTTGTACTCGATGGTGGCGCCGAAGTTGAGACTAGACGTCAACTCCATGCCCAGGAGCTCGAGCCGATCTGTTACAGGAACAGATGTACCCCGAAAAGTAGGAGTCTGGTCGAAACGACTCCTTTTGGCGGTAAAAACACACGCCTGTGTTTTGGTGGCGTTAAAAGAAACCAAATTGTCAGCACCCCACTGGGAGACAAGGCCCAAGGTAAAATCTGTCCGCTCCACCATGGCCTCTCTCAAGAAACGAACTTCGGCCCCGCTGGCCTTTGTGCTGGACAAGTATCTCTCTGAAACAGTACTGTCATCTGCGTACCCAACAATACCAGGCTGAAGTAGGTCATTGATGTGCAGCAGGAAAAGAGTTGCAGAGAGAACAGACCCCTGAGGAACTCCGGCATCAATAGCCATAAGGTCAGAGGAGCAGCCGTCAACGACTACTCTGATCGACCGCTCACTAAGGAAGTCAGATATCCAGCTACAAAAATCAGCTGGGATGCCATATGCAGGAAGCTTGCTGAGTAGACCGGCGTGCCAGACCCTGTCAAAGGCCTTCGAGATATCGAGCGATACAGCAAGTGCTTCGCCGTGTTTCTCGAGGGCTTCACCCCAACAGTGCGTGACATACACGAGAAGATCGCCAGTTGACCGTCCCCGGCGAAAGCCATATTGACGGTCACTGAGGAGATCATTGTCTTCAAGGTAGGTCAGCAACTTACTGTTCAGTACCCTTTCCATAACTTTGCAGAGAATGGAGGTAATGGCGATCGGTCGGTAATGTGCAGGGTCAGCACGGTCGCCCTTTTTGGGCACTGGTTGTACATTTGCAAGCTTCCAGGATTTTGGCACCGTTCTTTTTTCAAGAGAGAGGCGAAACAAGCGTGTCAGCACAGGAGACAGTTCAGGCGCACACTTCAGGAGACAGTTCAGGTGATGATGGTGATGGTAGGTGGTGGTCAATCTCAAACCATTTATTTCAATTAAACCATTTACAGGCACTTTTGAATTGTCAAGAAGTCGGTCAGTCAGAAAATATGAAGCTAGTTGCCCATTCCAAAGCGTAGGTACCTATGGAGGATAACGAGCAAGAAACTTCATGGACACTCTTTTTAAATTATATTTTACAAAAATATTAGTTACATCATTACTTTTGATTTTAAAATTATATAATGTGAGAATGATGTAAAAAAATAAGAAAGACGTACGCGTTAGAAGCGTCCAGAGTACAACAAATAGTACTTAACAAACAACAATCCAAAAATAAAATAATTAAAAATAAGTCGAGGCAGCTAAGTGATGACCAGCCCCAACTGACGGCGGGTGGGGGTGGTATGTACTACACTTGTCTAGTTATATTAAAGTCCCATTTAATATAGGGGCGAGCCTGTTGTCATCAATCGCCCACAAATTCAGACTCCGGGCTGACGACTTCTTCATGAAAAAACCCATTAACACTTTGTCATACCGGGGGATCAAACCCGGAACTTCAACCTTAGCAATCGCGCTTGCGACCAACGAAGCAGTTCTGGTTATAAATCAAGAGTGATCTAGACTCCAGGCTACTAAGAATTTTCCAATTAAAAAAAAAAAATTAAAAATAAAAATTAAAAATTAGATCGGATCATTGGCCTTAAAACTTCAAGTCAAAACTCAAAATTTGTTGTAATTTCTGACGTTCAAAAGTGCCTTTTATGTGCCTTTTTGAAATAAATGCTTTGACTTTGACTTTGACTTTGAAGTGCCACAATCGCGTTTGGTGCTCCTACTAACCAGTCTGTTAAAATAGATTTATCTACAATATTCTAAGATTATAAAGCAGTAAAACAGTATGAAAGAGTCCATAACGCCATCATTATGGCTACCTTATAAGGTTAAACCCCTTCTCATTTCTATAAATATTTCCTAGACAGTCGTATACAATTACAGTCATCTAGAATTTATTTCCTCCTTTTAAACTTGACTATCTATTTCACTCTATAATCGTCGCGTTTTAGCATTGCAATAATGGTCATTGACCCACCCAACCTACATATTCTCTCTCTCTCTCTTTGCCTAGCTTTATCCCATTTCATTTGGGGTCGGCTCTCTTCGTCATTCTTCTCCAGATGCTTCGGTTATGGGTCGCCGAGTCATTCACTTGGGCTTACTTCAGGTCGTTGTTGAGTACAGACATCCAAGTGGAAAGGTGTCTACCTCGCTTCTTTGGACCTGAATACCCACCACACACCCACCCACCTACATATTCTAGCATATTTTTATTTCTAACAGTCCGCTAACGTCCCCAATAAATATCTAACGTGATCTTCAACATGTTCCAATAACAAAAACCATACATAGTTTATTGTTGGGGTTCCTACGGAGAGATATTAGGGAAAGGGCAATGACCGCTAGTGCCATGCTAAAACGCGACGACTATAGTATTGAGATGATTATAATCTGAACAATCAGAACGCTGGACGGTTGTATGTTACGTATATAAGACTATTACCTAATGTATAGATCATGTAAATACTGGTTATGTGTGCTGAATGAGATTGTGTGTCGTTTAGAATATTTCTTTTTATTTGTCTAGTTGGCTCATTTAGCTCAACACCAGTGTTCAGTGTTGCATGTGTTGTTCTGGTTATAAATTATTGTAATTAGCATAAGTATAAGTAAGCTAAATTGATCCTATTTTTCTTTCGCAATACTTTCTATTGTATACTTAACAGAGAGATGTGGAAAGAAAGTATAGAGGGCTTTGTCCAGTAGTGGGGCATTAATGGTTAATAATAATAATTAAAAAAACTTATTATATAACAATAATTTATTTGTAAAACATAGGTAATTTCATACAAAGAACTAAAAAATTGGTAGTGCGCAATGATTTGCCAATATTGACATAAATGATTAAAGTGATTAAGAGATGAGAGTGAGAGTGTGAGTGTGAGAGTTTGAGTGATTTTGTGTGTGAGTGATTATTGTACTTGTGTGTGTTGTGCTGTCTTCTTGTGTGTGCCAAATAAATGGTTTATGTATCTATCTATCTAAAAACAATTAAATGAGTGCTAGTACTAAATCAATTACAATGATAAATTTCAACGCATGCATACAAATTAAATTTCATATTTCATATTCAGTTAGTATCGTTTAATTATCTCTAGAATCGAATTGTGATTGGCGTTTACAGTTCTGAAATTCAGGAATCTATTCAGAAAATCCTAAAGGGAGACTCAAACAGCTGTAAAATGGTTGCTCGAATTAGATGGAAATAATAGGATCGCCGTTATCAAAATTGATCGATGATGTATATATAATTATTAAATATCTATGACATAGGCTCTGGCTTTTTGCTATTAGCTTACCCTGAAATTAGCAAAGTGTACATTTAATATTTCTCGTGAAAAGTTGTATTAAGGCTCCTACAAACAGGTGCGACACGCGATAAAATCGCGCGCGACACAAAGGCAGCGCTCGTTGCGCAACTTGCGGTGCCTTTGTGTCGTGCGCGATTTAATCGCGTGTAGCGCCTGTTTGACGTCGTCGATACGTCATCGCTCCTTGAGATAAATTCTCCTAACTAATGCCTTGACACGTAGCATTAACAATATCAGCCTATTTATATTACGTTCCCACTGCTGGGACACAGGCCTCCTCTCTGTGAGAGGGAGTGGGCCGTAATTCACCTTGCGGGCCTATTGAAGATTGGGTTTTGGTTCTAGGACAAGCCGGTTTCCTCACGATGGATTCCTTCGCCGTTTCGAGACCAGTGGTGATGAAATGAATTATCCAAAGTAAAGCACCTACCCGGAATCAAAGCCACGACCTACAACTCGTAAGTCGGGGCCGTTACTACCAGGTCATCACTACTCTGACACGTAAGTGAGGCCTTAAGAGCTAACGTAGCCCGCGAAATTCAAATTTTCTTACGTTTTTTGCAATTTGCTGGTCAGTATTAAGTTGTACGTCGATCAAAATATGATTCGCGGTCGTAACAAATATGTATTTACAGAATCATAATAATTAGAATCAGTAATACAACTTGTTAGGTTAGTATAATCCCAAAATGTCAAGATTTCATGAAATAGTCATTCTTTGGGATTACTTGGTCTTAGAGAGTTGTGTTGATGACTTTAATGATTATAATTCTGTTAATACATATTTTTTTACGGCCGTGAATTACAACTTAATACTGACCAGCAAATTGCAAAAAACGTAAAAACAATTGAATTTCGCGGGCTACTCTGGCGCTTTCGCCTCAATGAAAATCTTACTAGGTGGTCGATTTGTAACAAACTAGTGATGGGGCCAGAATGAATCATTCATTTATATAACAGATTCGGATGTCATCATGTAAGGCAAAGTGCGTGCAATCTACAAAACAGGCTTGCCTTATAAGTACTAATTAGGTTCAGCAGTACTCGAGTTATCCCACGAGCCATTGGTAAAATGAATTCATTTAAAACGCGATCAAATATTTATGGGTAATCCAAGATGCGTTTTGGAATGACGAAAAGGTGAAATCGGTCAACATTATGGATTTGGATTTGAAATGATTGTGGGGTTTGATACTTTTTTTTTATAACTTCAGTTCAGTTTTGGTTGGTGGGTTTGTAAGGATGATTTTGCTTTGCTAGTTTAGAATTTTAAGGCGTAGGTAGTGTAGGTGTCCCAAGCCAAAGTTTGACACTGGTTATTTTTGGTGATCTAGTCCAGATGATGTCACATGTTATCGAAGTTTTGGTTCTAGGACATGCCGGTTGCCTCACGATGTTTTCCTTCACCGTTTTGAGAGCAAAAGTGATGAATTATTTACACAAAGTAAAGCGGCTGGAATCGAACCGACGACCTACAACTCGTAAATCGGAGCCGTTACCACTGGGTCACACTCTTGCTGGATTTAGGCCTTTTTTTTTTCAGGATGGGAAATCATCAAATGACCCCTCTCGCTCTGGGTGGAGCGGAAGGGAGTGTCAGACTCTTACTGACTAAAACCCACCCGTGTCCCTTCCTTCGCCCTTGCGCGCGTGGAACACGTACGCGCCGTCCGGCGCGGGCCTGGTCCTGATCGGACGGTGAGCTATATAGGCCTCTCTTAAATTCATGACCTAAACCCACTAGAAAGCTATGCGGTAAAGCTTTAGACACAAGATAGGCGGCTGCTCTTATAAAACCACACTGAGTAAACTAAATACGAATGTATATCTCATAAGACGAGCACTTTAAAGGTAAGCCGTGGGAGTATTATAACTGCCTTATCCAAAACTCATGTATTTACGTCCTGCCGATATGTTTCACAGTTACACAATGGCGATCACATCCGCGTTTAAGACCGATTATAGAAATCTTAACATTGTGTCATTCGACTGAAACTAATCGAATGGTTAAGTGATAAAGATTTTGCCTGTGGGTAATGACTAATGAGATATAATTAAATTAGAAACAAGTTAGTTTATATATTTGTATATAGATTACGATCGTGTAAGAAAATCCAACATAAATGTTACTGTTACCCTGTATCATCCCATTGCTAAGCAAACGCTTCTTCCCATAACTTTCAGCTCTTTCGATCCAGGGCTAAAGTGTACCAATCGTCGTTTCTTTTCTCCAGCTCCTTATAAATGTAATAAAACAATATTAACTCATTAATCTTTACGAAGATATGAATTAAGGGCATGAAATTCTAATTTCTGCTTCTATTTCTTTCTTCTAATTTTTGCTTTTCTGTTGTTTGTGTTATTATTTTTATGCGTCATGTTTGCCGCAAATAAACGTATTTTCTTTCTTCTTTCTTTCTAATTAACAATGAAATGCTTACTGGCACCAAGATGGAAGCCTTCTCTCTCTGATTCCGCAAAAATTATTGGAATTTCCATTTATATATTTTAGGTAGATACATTTCGATTCTAAAATTTAAATCAATATATCCATACAACCATACTGATAATTATAATTGCGAAAGTAGCTCTGTATGTCTATCTGTTACCTTTAGTTACTGAACGGATTTGTATGAAAAGACCCCGCACAAAATGTATGGAAAAAGCCATTCGGTGAATTTGGCTGAAATAATATAAATGTGGGCACGTGATTCACATGTCACCTGTTCAAATGTGTATACATAATGTAATTATAGTAAAATCGGCCGAACGACTTGTCTACTATCCGTAATGTGTGCAATACATCTCTGCTAACCCCTTCAGAGTACACAGACGAAGAGTCTTTAGGAATTAGAACTTGTTATAGTCGATGTGATTGCTTTTTGTTTATTTTTGAGCAGTAACTATCACAGAAAAAGGATTATACTTATTTCTAAAACTGGCCATTATTTTTTGCGCCCATTTTAATTTTCAATCAGTATGTTACAAGGTATAATGTACCAACATTTCAGCGGAATGCACCGAACGGCTTTTTCCATACATTTTGTGCGGGGTCCTGGCACACTGATAAATTATCACATGGATAAGGTCATCTAGGATACTTTTTACCCTGGTTGAACTTTCTCGTGGGATAACTTACTTGGGTAACTTAGATAACTTACTTACTAACTTACTTGGGATATTTTGTTTATAATTTAACAGTGGTGGCTCAGTGGTAACGGTCGCGACTTACGAGTTGTGGGTTCGAACCGACAGACAGGCGCTTTACTTTGTGTAAATTATTTCATCACCACTGCTCTCAAAACGATGAAGGAAAACATCATGAGGAAACCGGCATGTCTTAGAACTAAAAATTACAAGACATGACGTAACATTTACCGACCTGCATTGGGCCCTGGTGGTGGATTATGGCCCACTCCCTCTCACCGAGAGGAGGCCTGTGTCCCAGCATTGGGAACGCTATAGGCTGAATATGCGTTATGTGAATTTACGACCACTAGGCGGATGACGCCGCGGGCAAAGCCTAGTTTATTTATAATCCTGTGCTAAATCTATAAGACTTACATAAATCTCGTAACTAAGCACGGTGTGAACCAATCTTGAGTCGAGAAACCCTTGTAACCATAGACATATTCCTATCACATAAACAATAAAACTCATTGTATTAACATGCATTTGCATGTTCACAATCGTTCCCATCCGTGTTGCCAGCACAGAAAAACTTATTACGTTACATTACGCGATACCTTAGAGAAACTTCAAAAGTGAGTAATCGTAGAAGTAGCTACAACATACCATGAGTTAATCTTCTATTTCTATCAGATTTCTATGCGTAAGCGCACCCCGTCATACGTGATAGTTCATTCAAAGTGCGTACGATTCGCGGTAGGCCTACGGAGATCAAATTAGCGTTGGGTGTTACCAGCATATAAATTGACGTTACGTCACTAGTTATCGGAACTCTGTAATGTGTTTATGGTTGAGAATTGGACCTCTTATGTGGGCTTGAATTGTTTGCTTAAGATAAACAAGAATGTTGCAATAATTGGAGCAAGGTTGCTATCAAGTGTCAATATTATTCTCTTTTGAATGTTTTTTTGTTAAATAATATATTTTTAAAGCAATGACAGCACAACCTTCTGCTATATAATCAAAAAGGTTATCGTAAAATCATTCCGTGTTGTTACCAAAAAAGTGAGAAGGTAAATATTTGACCTAAATATTAACCTTGTAAAAATCTAAAAAGTTTACTGATATATTCAGGATGTATAAGTAGATATCTTGCAGTGTGAGTGTTACCTAAAAATCCATAATTTTTTTCATAAAGAAAATTTATGAATAAATATAATAGATTTTTAGTAGATCAGAGTTTGAGTTACCTATTTGAATACTGATTTATTCATATAGGTTATTCAACTTCTTTGTCAAATGCCAACAACAAAATAAATCACAAAATATATATAATATTTACCTATGTTTAACTTTATAAAAATATAGACTATTATGGTAACCTCGAATTGTGCTCAAAATTGACTAGCCTAGTTGTTATAACATTTCGTATAATAACTTAGGAAAACTTTGTAATAACATCAGATCAAATCTCAGGAGAAATTCGTGTCGAGCAAACTAAACTAATTAAACTTTCCAGAACATTAGAAGGTATTGAGTGCCTTTTGGGGTTGCCATAAAAATAATGTTAAATATTTTGTGATTCTTTATCTATCCATTTACCGGAGTTACCGACATAACTTGCAGAGTAAGCAAGCTGAAGTGACAGTGGGTTGGCCATGTTTGTCGAAGGACCGATGGCCGGTGGAGCAGACGAGTCCTGGAGTGGAGACTACCGGTAAGCGTAGTGTGGGACGCACCACAGATAAATAAAACGACGACCTTAGGAAGGTGGCTGCGACAGACTGGATGCAGAGGACAGGGTGTTGTGACTCAGCCTGAAAGAGACCTATGTCCAGTAGAGGACTGCATTAGGTTGAGTTGATTGATCTATGCATTTAAGGCAATGTCAATGGTCATGATTGCACCTACCACTGTTTGTCTCTGCATCACCCGAAGGTTGACTGGTAGAAAATGCCTATGGCATTAAGTCCGCCTCTGTACATTTATGTGCTTGAAGTATTTAATAAGTAAATAAATAAGGCGGAGATTTCTTCAAAACGGTCAAAAATTGTTAAGGCAGTGTATCTCTTAATCCGTAAATAACTTTGACAAAAAAAAAATATATTTTCAAGTCTTATTTTAATACAGTAATGGAGCTCAAATCATAATTAAACATACATTAATGCATCAAAAAAAATCAAATACACCTCTTAATTGTCTTTTAAGCAGCTGGGGCTTACATAACCTAAAGCGCGGTCACTGTCGGACTTCATAGAAAAGAAAGAGAAGCGCGATGACACAACGCTGGTTGGCTGCCTCCAACACCATATTTCGAATGCATCTATCCTCTGTCTTTCTCTTGCTCGGATTGTCCACGTCTCAACTCCATAGAGGAAAATCGGGAAAACTAATGCTCTGACCAAACGGGCTTTAGTTTTAAAGCTTATTGAACGATTTTTCCAGATGTTCTGGAGGCGTGTCATAACATCTTTAGCCACATTAGCCATGGATATCCGTCGTTTTATTTCTGGGACGCAGCTACGTCCCAGCCTTAATACAACCCCAACGAATTCCAGAATCTCTGATTAGAATTTGATCAAACCAAACAATGTAGTCAAGTATTAGATAAATACTAATTAATCCGATCGTCAAGTGGTATTGGTTTTAAGTACTCGTAATTATTGCTAAGCGGTATTTTATGAGAGAGCTCAATAAACACTGCTATTAATGTGGTTTTTGTGTAAAAAGGGGTACCTAAGTGTTCTTCAAACGAGGTAATCAATAACGGTCGTCATAATTATGTGGGCCTCTGTTTTCCAGCTTTGAGAGCTCTCTGTGCCACCGGAGATCAATGTCTAAAGAACGGTCACCCATTATATTTGTCTGACCTCAACAAACGCAGCTTAACATAGGTTAAGCTGCGTTTAATAAAGACACAGAATGTCATATTTACAATTGACGGATAACTAATTGACTTCTGCATATAATTTGCATGCCTGACATCACACCGGAACATTAACAAACGGCAAACTAGAAAAACTAGTTCTTTCTAAACTTAGGAGATTGAACTCTCCCAAAAATGGGCAACGATCGAAAGTTGCGCAACTGTTGGGCTGCTAACCATTCGATTGCGAGTGAGCAACGCGATGGTACCCATTATAATTGCCGTCTAATTCTTAGTTGCTTCATACTCCATGTTTGTTTGACGTCTACAACGATGGATTATTTTGTATGGATCGGAGCAAATTGTTAATTGCTTTGACGGTGTAGCAATTAAAATAAGACGATTACTCCCTTTCGTCAATCGTGGATATCGGGCTACTAGGCCGCTTCTCAAACAGAGAAGGAAGGAAGGGGAGCAGTGGTGGCTCAGTGGGTAACTTACGATTTGTAGGCCGTAGGTTCGAACCTCGACAAGCGCTTTATTTTGTGTTAATAATTTCATCACTAATGCTCTCAAAACGATGAAGGAAAATATCATCCGGCATGTCCTAGAACCAAACATTTGAAGACATGTGACATCTACCAACCCGTACTGCCCTTGGGTGTAGATTACAGCACACTCCCTCTCTAAGAGAGGAGCCTTGTTTCCCAGCAGTGGGCACATTATAGGCTGATAATGCTATACTAAGTCAATCATGGCTTAGCTATACGAATTAAAAAACTTTTGTATATGAAACGAATGTGGGCGACCGGAATCGCCAATTCTGTATCGAATCTTCAATTGTTTAGAAGCTGGAGAGAGAAAAGAAAAACTTTTTACATAATATATAAGTAAGTACATTAAAGAAGAAATAGATAAGTTTTTATTGGTTCATTGAACCAATTCAATTCCTAGTGGGAGTTGAAAAGTTCTTTCTAGTTGATTTTCGATTTTAGATTTCTCTAACATAAAAGAAGCATAACGTATAATGCGAGAGTCCCATCATTCAACCTGCCTTGCATTTTCCCAACTATGTTGCGGTCGACTTCCAGTCTAACCAGATGCAGCTAAATACCAGTATTTTACATGGAGCGACTGCCTTTCAGACCTCCTCGACCCAGTAGTTGAGTAATATGATACCACTTGTTAAGACTGGTTGTCAAACTTTCGAGTTTTTGACTACCCGTAACGCGAGAACCACATGCAAAAATCGACCCGTCCAAGAAATCTCCTAAATTCCTAATATCTACAAGAGCAAGAACGGAATCTTAAAACCCTTTAATAATCTCTACACATCTGAGTTACAATAGTAGAAAATCAAAAGCCATAAACGCCTGACAACAGACGTCTTACTGACCCGCATGTTATCTGCGTGGGAATCAGTAACCTCACATCAGTAGACAATGCTAACCCATATATGTAGACAAAACGTTGCGTGCTTTTTAAAAGTGATTACATACATACGCGTACTAAAAATAAACGCTTAGCTAACTTATGTTGCTACGTAATCTTGTGGTAGGTCCACCCAACATTTAATTTAATAGTGTACTTGGAATTGATCAAGGTTTTACTCAGTTACAACTAACAACTTTTTGGGCCCGAAGGCCCACACAAATTGTCCCATGTCCTTGAAAGGTTTGGCGGTCCAGCGTTCGCTTAATAGTTTGCCTAAATTGCATGATGCATTAGTGAGGAACTAAGGACTCACTCTAAGCTTTGCGATTTCCTTTCGGCTTATGCAGGAGTCTAAAACCAAAGGGAAATGTCATGTCTGCCTGCAATTTCACCTCATTAAGAATGAACTCAAAAAACATGTAAGAATAAAAAACCCGTGAATTTAGTATTCTGTAGTTTGGACGCTCAGCTTGTACCAAATGAGTCGAAAAGAGTTTCGAATTCAAATTGCTGTGTCATGATCTGCGAAAGGTCAAAAAGAAAGGTGTATCATTCATTATTATGTTTCATTTTATATTTGTGATTTACTGTGATGAACGTGCGAATTGAACATTTCTTTAGATGGTATGGTAATCATAGGTCTACAAGAAATTAGGGTGCTGCCTATAATTTGGTTTAACTTATGATAGTCAGAAATGAGATAGTTTGGATGATTGTAAGTCAGTCAAATCAAAAATAGCTGAACAGAATTGGAAATTGTACTCGGGAACAGACATAGGATACTTTCTCTCCTATTTAGGGTCCCTGATAAGTCCGTCCCTGTCATACAGGATGCCCTAGTTCAGGGGTGAACACCTCATTGACGCGATGACGTAAGATAGGTCATGCGTGAGGACTGCAAATAAGAAGCATACCTACAAATAGAATCCGGTTAATAGGTAATAACTGATAGTGAAGAAGAGATTGTGCGTGTAGCCTTAAGGCTCCTCCAAACAGGTGCGACACGCGATAATATCGCGCGCGACACAAAGGCACCGCAAGTCGCGCAACGAGCGGTGCTTTTGTGACACGCGCGATTCGCGGCGCGCGTCGCGCCTGTTTGCAGTAGCCTTTAATGATTAGTAAATATATGCGGTAGCTTCTCTGGAGGCTATTATACACTGTAGACATTTTACTTGTCAATTTGAAGTATTTCTTTTCTTTCTTCCTTTTTTTTCTTTCTTTTTCTTCTTTCTTGTTTATCCGTGTTAAAAAAATTGCTGGTAGTGGGGCTGACAGCCCAAGGTCCTGCAAACGTAATCTGCATTCGCGATTTATTTACCAAAAATGTAAACAAATATGAGTTTATGGAAAAATAAATTTAAATCCTACACAATAAAGTTCAGTTTACGCTACAACTTCAAACATTTTTATAACTTTTTCAATAGTGCTAGTCACTCTGAAATCAACTTAATTACCATTAAAATTAAGTTGATATTTATTTAACTTAAAATAATATTAATTTGAAACAAAAGTTTGGATATACTTTAGGTACTTTCTTAAATAATATCTTCACTCCTGGATCGAAAATTAACATCAGATAGCATTTAAGCATTATCAGCTTAAAAGCATCCCAATTGAAAATCTCCGATCCCGGCCTAGTTTGGTAGCAATTTCCAAGCAAAACTGTGATTTTAGCCATCAATTCTCAAACCGTTCATCAACCATTAGGTAAAACATCTCTAACAGCTATAATCTGTTGTTTCCTTTTCCAGAAACATCTTAAAACGAAAGGCAGACGACTCGATAAATTCGCAACATCTCAGCATTGCATGCCTACCTCTAAAATATTCGATTATGGCCGCTTCGAAACTTAACATACTATTGCTAAGGCATGTCATAATAATTACATGCGTTTAATTTTCTTACGATGTCTGCTTATCACGTAAAGGGAGAGGCGTGAAATTATGTAATTAAAGGATATTTTTAGATTTTAACTGTAGACTTCATCGGAAGTGTTGAATAGGTTTGCTGCCTGTATGTTTTTTTTAAAGAAATGGCGGGATATTAATGGTGGTGTGACAAGGGTCTATGAAGTTTTTAATTTCATATGTGTGTAGTCAATGGGGGGTCTGTGGCTAAATAATAACAGCCGCACAGGTCGATCGATCAGGTTAAGCTACGCTGGGTGACCAACTTTACATACCGAGACCCCTCCGTGCCTCGGAAAGCACGTTAAGCCGTTGGTCCCGGCTGTCATTCGTTGATCTTTGACAGTCGTTACGGGTAGTCAGAAGCCCGAAAGTCTGACAAACAGTCTTACCAAGGGTTATCGTATTACCCAGTAACTGGGTTGTGGAGGTCAGGTAGGTAGTCGCTCCATGAAAATACTGGCATTCAGCTGCATCTGGTTAGACTGGAAGCCGACCCCAACATAGTTGGGAAAAGACTAGGCATATGATGATGTGTGTAGTCAATGTAGCCGTTGATAAAAAGTATGATGATGGTGAGACTAGTATGATAGCTTCCCGGCCAAAAGAAGCGGTATCTGGAACTGGGTTTTTTAGTAAGGAACTAGCTTTAGTATAGGTCGAAAATTATCCCACAGGAACTTACTACCGTACCCCAGAAGCCCATAACCCAGAGATTATGGTGCCTTTCGACGGAATTCGAAAAGATAACTGAGAGACAGACAAAATTACTTTCGCATTTATACTATTAAGTACTAAAACTTAAAAATTAGGAAAACTTCAGTCTCTTTGGCCCTTTATATCTAATAGCAATGTAATAAGCTGAATGATTGATTCAAACCTCTCCAGTAACAAAACCTAAGTACCCAACATTATCGTGAAAATGGATTCTCAAGATAGCAAACCATCTTAGGACTTCACGAAGATTGATGAACATATAAACTCAAACGCAAGCAATATGCCCCAAGAGGTCATACTCTACTGTGTTCGCGATTAATTTACCAAACATGTACACAAGTATATGTTTTTGGAATATATCTTTGTCATAGTTTTAAGGGTTTTGATATTGTATTACTTAGTTTATTATTGTATTTATAAGATTATTTTATGATCTATGGGCCTTAGTTGCCTGATAATAAAATTATTATTATTATAGTAATATTATTTATTTATTTATATATATTTATATAAATAAATAAATAAATTATTATATTATTATTATTACGTTCAGTTTGCACTCAAATAAAAATATTTTTACGATTTTTGCAATAATTAAATTATCAGTAAGAAATCAACTGACTGATTTGTTTGCGGATGAATGGAAGACGATTATGTCATAATGTCTGGAGTTCTTTGAGATGTGTGTATGAATATATTGAATCTTATTAGCTTATCTTTACCTTATATAATTGGCAGATTGCCATTTTATGTTAAAGTACAATAAAACCTCATTTATACTCGCATAAAGTTTCTTATGCGTTTGAGTGGAAATAACATCAATTTGGAAACAAGGATTTGGAAAGACTACATGCGTCATTACAACTTGGTTTACAACACAAATGTAATGTAATGCACAAAATATATGATACACAAACGCCTATGTAATAAGATTATGATGTAATATATTAAATTTCAAGCCAATGATATGTAACGAATACGGTAACTTGTGAGATGTGAACTTAGAAGGTAGTTACTGGACTTAGGGCTAGAGAAATGTGTGTTTCCATTCCACTTCGGATGATTAATCTAAACGTATGTTAAATTAAATAAGTTGAGTTGAGTTAAATTTTGTTTGTTTACATGTTTGTAAGAGGTCGGTAATCTCTGGAAACAGCGGTGCTATTCTGTAAAAAGATCACCGTGACAACATAGGTGAAGTGAGCTTAAAGTGAGCTGTCATTCCACCTGATGCTAGGAATTGACACTATTGACAGGTCACTCCACGCTCACTTCACCTAAGTTTTCACGGTGAGATTTTTACAGAATAGCACCGCTGATCCGATTGCAAAAATTCTTTCACTGATAGATAGCTGTACTACTGCCGAGTGCCGTAGGATATGCACGCGGACGAAGTCGCGGGTAGAAGCTAGGTTTTTTAATAGCCATAATCTCCTTCCACCTGTCGCTGTCCAGAGCTGCCAAGGACCAGTCTTTATTAAAGGTGCCCAGCTCATCCCGCCAACTCCGTCTGACCCAGCCGGTTGATTCTGTAACAATTTCACCGCGAAAACTTAGGTGAAGTGAGTTTGTCTTTGCTAGGAATTGACACTATTGACAGCTGACTCCACGCTCACTTCACCTAAGTTTTCACGGTGAGATTTTTACAGAATAGCACCACTGCTGCGATGTCGTTTGCCATTAAGCGGGTAATTAATTTTAACCTTTCGATGTGGTTCTTTAAGCAAAGAGCATTATCTATTTATTGCATCATATTTTACTTAGTATTGCAAAAATCCGTTTTTATCGGAAATCCGGTAATTCTGCTAAAAGGTCTGTGCCTTCTATTTACAGATTCGAGCTGTGAAATGTTCAATATGATTCTCGTGTGATAGTGATTTCAGACTGCCATATCCAAGTTTCCTTATAGGGTTTCCAATGTAGTTTGTCATAAATATGAACAAATAGTCATCATAATAATTCTCCTGTCCTTTTTTTTTTTCAGTATGGGAAATCATCAAATGATTGATGATTCAGGTCATTTGATGATTACTCGATCCCGTGGGAATATCGGGATAAAAACTATCCTATGTCCTTCCCCGGGATACAATCTATCTCTCTGCCAAATTTTATCGAAATCTATTCTGTGGTTCTTTTTTTCAGGATGGGAAATCATCAAATGACCCCTCCCGCTCTGGGTGGAGCGGAAGGGAGTGTCAGACTCTTACTGATTAAAACCCACCCGTGTTCCTTCCTTAGCCCTTTATGTTCCGGGTCAGCGGTAACCCTTTCGGACAATCCCGCTGACCCGGATTCTCCTGTCCTTATCCCAATTTATTTCGGGTCGGCGCAACATGTCCTTTTTTCCATAATTCTCTATCAGTCGTCATCTCGGTAGCCACCCCTTTTCTAACCACATCGTAATTCCCACAGAATGTGGGAAAAAAAAGAGTAGCATTTATAGTACCAGTGGTAGTAGTAATAATAGTACCAAGGCTCCAAGAAAATGCGGATATTGATTGGGACTGTCAATCACTTATGTCGAAATGAAATACATATTCCCCGAGAAGAACAATTTCTCCAAAAAAATAGTAAGGTCATCATCATCTGCCAAGGCAGACTTATTAGTTTTGTTAAAGGCTAGCCTTTTCTCAACTATGTTGGGGTCGGCTTCCAGTCTAACCAGATGCAGCTGAATACCAGTATTTTACATGGAGCGACTACCTACCTGACCTCCACAACCCAGTTACTGGGTAATACGATACCCCTTGGTAAGACTGGTTGTCAGACTTTCCGGCTTCTGACGACCCGTAACGACTGTCAAAGATCTGACAGCCGGGACCGGGGGCTTAAAGTGCTTTCCGAGGCACGGAGGGGTCTTGGTATGGTCACCATCCACGGACCAATCCCGGCAAGCGTAGCTTAACCTGATCGATTGACCTGTGTGACTGTTATTACATATCCACAAGCCAAAATAAAATAATAAGGTAAGTACCAACATAAAACGAATTTCATATGTATTGAAGAAAGTGCGTATAAAATGCCAACTGAGTATGGTCAATGGGAAATAATTAAATAATCAACTTTCTTCGGGACGTGAAATTTTTTATTTCAAGTGTTGTTGGCAAGTCATTGGAAGCCAATTAGCGTACCGCGTCGAGTGTCTGAGCGACCTTTAGGCTGGCTACAGATATTCCGGTCAAAAGTCTGAACTTGAAGTGGATTCAAAAAGTTCCTAACACTATTTCTGCATGGATCTGGCATTGCTCCTGTTTGAGGACAACTACGGGTCTGTTTATAAATATTTTAACAAAATATAAAATGTCTCATTACATAATGAGTTCTAACTTTGGTCCAAGCACACCTTTCAGTATTTTTTTTTTTTGTATTCCGAACCTTATTCTGTAAGATTTAAAGTTTTAAAATACGAAATTGACAACTCAGACTCGGGTTTAATATCACTTTTTGTATTTAGTTCCTACTTTAGAAACGCCGAAATGAAGTTTATTATTTGAAAATGGCTCGATGTTGTGAGCCCCAGGCTCACAACATCGTCTAAAGATTAATCTTGTTTCATAATCTCTTGGCCGTTTAGTAGGCCTCCACCAAAACTGACATTAACTCAAGGGAAAAGTATCAGTGAAAGGTACAGACAGGGGCAGGGTAGATAGGTAAGGGCTTGTTAGAACCGATGAGTTTGTAGCCCGCTTTGTATGTATAAACCATAAACGTTAGGCACATATTATGACGCTATGCGTAATATTTAAAGCACGTTTTTAAGAATTCTCAATAACTGCGTAAGCAAATGCTACCAAATATTACGAAACACTTCTAAACTCAATAGAAAGCAGAATGTTTCGCGTCTCCTAACATTTGTCACGCTTATCTTGATTTTTTATCGTATCGTATCGTAACTAAGAACAATGAATAATATCATTGTTCTTAGGTTCCTAGACTATAAATTTCTTTTAAGTTGTAATTATAGAGTCATTAATTTACGGTTCCTGTGGAGTTTATCATGCATTCGTATCGTGAACTTTTGATTTAATTATTAATTTTGTGAATAAAACTGTAAATCGTTACATGCTGTGATCCATTAGGGTCATACTGTATACCATATAACGCATTAAATTAATGGGACACGAATTCCTGTCAAATTAATACCAGATAGGGAAGTCGACCGGAGCTATGTTATCCGGATGTGACATACGCCTAATGTGAGACAACTTTGGGCAAAAAAAAACTCAATTTTTAAATACAAACACCCAGTTTCTGAATTGAGAATATATAGTAGACAACTTGTCAAACTTAAGGTAATTCTTTCAATGTTGCCCACAAAATACAAAAATTCTTAAGTTTTTTGCAAAGAAATTTTGAATTTGAAAGTATATATTATAGTAAATAGTATATATGTGTAAACAACCTATTTATGTATTTGTGTTTTAATAGATTTTTTTGAAGTGAAAACTTCTTTAGCGGCGCTGTGTATGTACTTTTTTGGAATGGGTAAAAACTTCTAAATTCGCGTCAGGTCACGTGACCCTGATCGAAAATTCGTAAGACGTAAAACGTCAGACGTCTCGCCCACAGCCTCGATTCTAACTAGGCATGGGTAATATCGCTTTTACACTATATCAAATCGTATCTATGTATCGGTTTAGAATATCGGATATCGTATCTATATATTTCAATATCTATATATTGGCTGAATCAGTGTGGAACTCGGAATCGAAATTGGTACTGTGATATTTAGGTTTCGGTTTTGTTCGATTCATTACATCATTGTATTTTATTTGTAACTGTATATTCGAAATCAGTGAATGTATTGTTGATAATATGGCACTCTGAAATGAAACTAGTACAGCCGTTTCGGTTTTCTAGATTTATATTTTTATCAATTATTTAAATAGGTCAAGTATCTATTCATCAGTCATGAGTGAAGCTAATAACTGAAGACTGACGAAAACAGCAAAGTGCAATCAAGGTCAAGGGTCACGTAAAGTGATTTTAAAACAATTTTTGATGTGAAACATCTATAGCCGCACGTAAAACAAATTTCTGGCGTGGCGACGCATGCCGTGGCGACGCGTCACCACGCTTTATGATGGTGTAAGTATATATACAGTCACAGTCTTGTGTACTGTGTGGCGACGCGTCGCCATGCGCAATGTTTCACATCTGCCAGGCGTCCCGTGACGGCTCACTTTTTTTGTTGAGAATGCCATAGGTACGATTTAAAACCCTTTGACGTTTATTGATGGTTACCTGTTTACAAGTGTTTACAAAATAATGTATTCGGTATTAAACTCTATGCTCCTGTATATAATGTTTAAAATTAGTATTAGACGTTAGCTTAACGCGCTTTCTCGCTCGTTCATCTCTAGCTACATCACTCCCGCCCGCGCGCATCGCAAGGATACGGTACCTACAACCGTATAACTACTACTGTACCGGAATCAGTTTGAACCGAATATCATAGATCATGTGATACGATATCGTTATAGTGTCTCGTTCTAGGTACGCGGATACCTGAAATATAGATACAGTACTGTTCGATATATAGGTATTGGATATTGTACCGATATATAGATATTGTATCTATATACGATTTGTATCGCCCACTCCTAATTCTAACTGTCAAATCAAAAAGCTCTAAATATTCGGGCGTAGACTGACAAAAATAATAAACTGTACTTAATTTTTTAAATATTTCTATTCTTTTACTACACAATTGAAGCTACATTTATTAGAAGAAGCTAAGAAAAGTGATAATTTGAAGAAAGCTCGACAGGCGAAACAAATACGAAAGTTTAAAACAATATTCCGTGATACAGATTTTATCCATATTTACAGGCTTTCTGAGGATTTAATTAATATATTGGAAGATGACTTAACTCCATATATGCGTCCGCGACTTCGTTCCAGTGGTTTAACCAAGAGGCTAAAGGTTTGTTTACATCTAGGTTTCTTGAGATATGATGGGTATACCTCACCACACACCAACAAAAGCCTATTGAATTCCTGATGTTTCAGATATTATGCACACTATCATTTTTGGCTAATGGAAGTTACCAAAAAATCATTGGGAAGAATGTAGACACATACATATCTCAGTCTTCTGCCTCTAGGGCAATCCACGAAGTTATTATTTACAATACAATGATAACTTAAACACAAGTCAAGATTGCACTTAATTCTAGCTTCATTCATTGATTTCAGGTGACTCAGGATATCCTCAAAGGCCTTATTTAATGACTCCCTTTAGTAATTCAGAAACTGAGACTCCAGAGCCATTACAACAATTTGCACAGCAGTGCAAGAAACAGTGTAGAGGACTATTGGAATCCTGAAAGGACGGTTCAGATGTTTATTAGTACATAGGGTATTGTACTATGATCCTATAAAAGTGGGAGAAATTTTGATGGCTTCCTGTGTTTTAAACGACATATGTAATAGAGCCGGGCTACCAGCTCCTATGATGATGAGACCAATGTGACTTAGATGAAGAATCTAGGTTACTTGGAATCCTGACACATCAGGCTCCAACACATGATGACTTAGAGAGTAGGCTGATAAGTAGGCGAGATTTAGTTAATCAATTATGGCGAGCATGTTGTATCTACAATTTATGCGTTCCTTTACAGATGTGGTTAACGTGTTTAGATAGAATATACTCACCATTATTGATTAGATACAATAAATAGGTATTTAAATTATTAATAAAAATATTATTATAATCAACAATTGTCATAACATTTAAGGTGTGTAATTAAAGTGTGGTGTTTAAGGTGTATATGATTAGTATAATATCAATAGCCTATAATAATATGTGCCTATTTATACCTTAGTCCCTATTTGTACTATATTTTTAAATGGGTAAGAGTGTATACAGGGGTATGAGAAATTAAACAGATAACTGCATTATTTTCTTTTTTATTTACTATTAAAAACAATCAATCAAATCAAAAATCATTTATTCAAAATGACTTTTGATATTCAGTTAGAAAAACTTGATTCTATACAATAGTAGGTATGCAAAGTAATTAACATTACAAGAAACAGGACATTTAATTAAATAATTTAGTATATACAATGAAAACTACCCAAGCAAAACAAAATTAAATAAGTACCTAAATAAAAGCCTGCAGGCATAAAGAGCATGCCCGCTAACAAACATTGACATTTACTACAAAAAAACAGTTCTTATACTTAAACTTCTTAACATCCATCTTAAATAAACTTAAAATTATCTAAACATAGTAGTAGATCCATGTTTCGGAGATTCAACTTCCTCGACTGATGGATGCTCATAAATTCTGCAGTGCCTGGGTCTGCCTTGACCATGACTCACTTATTTCCTTAAAAGTCGAACATCCTCTGCTGGTTGTCAATAAGAAGTCTCTCATTTTCCAAACACCTCTCTTTAATGGCGACAAAACATTCAGTCAGGCTCGCCATTTGGATTGCCTTTGAGAAGGTGGTGAGTGCTGGATCAGATGGCGGTGTGCCGTTCGATGCCTACGAGATGCTATGAACATAAAAATGCAACAAATTACTATACAGAGGTAAAACAAATATGTAAGTATCATCAACATCACATCACTCTCCCTCTAAAGGAATAGATATTACAATGTAGTATACATATTAGATGTAGTCTATATCTTGATTCTATTAGATGTAGTCTATATCTTGATCTTGATTGAATAAGGGCTGCTGTTGAAAAAACCTACAGAAAATCCCAACAAATTGGCCCAACCCGGGAATCAAAAGTGAGACCACTACTATGTAGTGCTTTTTACACTAAACCAATAATTAACCAAATTATAATTAAGTTAACCTTACATGAAGATGCAATTGGGGCATTACTCCTATGATGACGCATTGCAAGACTGCAAGTGGTGATCTAGCCTCAAACTGTAATACAAAAAAAAGTTATCTAAATATCCATTATAAAGTTAAAACATATTATTGTAAGACTTTTATTTAAAACTTCACCTTTTGTTCTGTATTAGGCTGGTTTTCCATTGGCACATTGTCCCTATACAAAGATGGGCCTGGTTGTATGTCCGTTCGCCCTGCAAATATAACATTACATTATTATATTTTATTAGAATTAACTTACTGGTATTGAAGGTGTGGACTGTTCGGTCTGGAGCATGCCTCTAGTAGATTGTTCTACAGGCAGTAATTGGTCAGTAGGTCGTCTTAGGGGTTGCTTAGGACTCTACAAAATTAAATATGAAAATTATAATTTCCAAGTACCTATACAGTTTTCATATTATGTAATGAAAGTATAGCACTTCTTGCCATGCTAAAACACACAATGTTACGTTACAACAATAAAGTTATACGTACATATTATAGTAAAACAATAGCTAATCATGTAATTTACTTAAATTTTATTAATATCTCGTGTATCATACAATACTCGTGGATGAGACAATAGTAATAATAGCCATATACTATCAGTGAAAAAATCATAATACTCACATTTCATTAGGTAGTTGTATTTATCCTCTTAGTCACAGAACTACCTATGTTAAAAGCACTCGCTGATACAATAAATAATCAAGCACCCAAAAGTTTAAAAACTACAAATTCAAGTGATTTTGTTAGCGTCGCGTCATCGGTTGTTATTGTTATGTCATGTTGACTTTTAATTCATCGTCGCGTCGCGTTGCACGAATAGAGCAAAGGAATCGTCATTCAGCCTTAAAATGTAATAAGAAATATGAAATAAGCTCTTTTAAATATGATATTGGTTATAGTTTAACTGTATTCCTTATAATACTTAAGGATAGACCTTTAATATATATTTTAAACCTATAAAACTCTCAGTTTTCTTTCTTCTCAATTCTCAGTACCATGTGATTAGCGATGATGGTTCTGGTAATGATGATGATGAAAAAGTCGTTGAAATTATGGATGGAAGTTGATTTTCCTAAGAGATAAACTTTTTAATGTAAAATAATTGTAATAGTTCTGAAGTGTTAAATTTTTAATGTAATATAAATTGTCATGTTTGTGTACGATAGCGCAATAAATGAATATTGTATTCCACCACATAAATAATAGTACTTTTATACTGATAATGAAAGCAATTCGTACAAAATTATTCTCTAACCATTCCAAAATATTAAAAATGCACAACGTTAATATTCAAGTTTTCACTTCTGCCGGCACTCCCGGAGTGCAACCCGTCGTTTTTTTTTATCAATGTTCCTCTCAATCAAAGCACGTGCCATCTAATCTCTTCACAACCCTTGGTTGACTGGTAGAGAATGCCTAAGGCATTAAGTCCGCCTCTGTACCTTTTTGTGCGAAAAAGTTTCAATAAATTTCGCGGGATTTCACCTTAAGTACCTAATGTAAAGAAATAAAAAAGTTTGGAGCAGACTCAAATTCCTTTTGACCGTCAACTTTCAAATAAAATCGCCAATAACTGACAGTTACAGTGGAAACGAATATTATAATCTTGCGTAAGTTCATGGTTGGTCCGTTCTCGTGTGCGCGTGAGCACGCGGTCCCACGCCCGGGAGCCGTAAATTAAATATTTTGTAACGAATCCACTTCGTAGGTAGGCGTGATCGGCCCGTAGTAACACTGTTTTGTAGTGTGTAAAGTTACTGTTAGTGTTATATTGAATCAGGTAAATTACGTTAACTTTGGTTTGGAGAACGATAATTGGAGTAATTAAATTAGTTGGACTGAGTTGATTTTTCAATACAAGTGACCAGTGTATGTTTGTAATGTCAAAATATGTATATACGTAGGTAAAACAAAAAAAAAAATTGTCTTTCAACAAACGGACAGTTTGTTTGTTCCGGCAAATCTCCGAAACGGCTAAACCGATTTTGATGGGACTTTTACTGTCAGATAGCTGATGTATGATGTAAATAGTTATTTACATCATAGCTGGGTAATATCTCTTCATATTTACACAGTGAGAAATCATAGTAATTTTTATATATTACTAGTTGCGCCCCGTGGTTTCACTCGCATAAGTTTCGATCCCGTGGGAATATCGGGATAAAAAGTAGCCTATATGTTTATCCAGGGTAACAGCTACCTACATACCAAATTTAATCAAAATTGGTCCAGCCGTTTGAGCGTGAAGAAGTAACAAATATATAAACACACACACACGCACTCACAAACTTTCGATTAGTGTGATGTAGAAACACAAATATGATTAGCTTCTTGGGTCAATGATCAATACATTCTTTTTACCTACTACCCGACTGTGTGTGTCCTACTTATTTATTACGGCTGTTGCAGGCTGCACGAGGCATAAAGGCTCCTGCAAAAAAGCGCGACACGCGATATAATCGTGCGCGACACAAAGGCACCGCTCGTTGCGCGACTTGCGGTGTCTTTGTGTCGCGTGTCGTGTCGCGCCTGTTTGAAGGGGTTGCGCTCGCATCAAACGTAACACACACACACAGTCAGCCATCACAATCTTCATTCAGACGGCGGCTGACGTTTGTTTTTTTTTTTTTTCATACATTTTGAACTTGTTGCTCACTGTTGGCGACTGACATCGACTAGAAGTTTAGTGTGAACGCGGCCTAATGAGACATTAGCGACGTCCCACTATCTGTCTGTCTGTCTGTCCGTCATGCTGAGATAGGAGCCTTTTGGCCTCGTATAGGACTTTCTGTTTCATTTTCCTTTTGTTACTTTTTTTATATAACTTGGTTTTTTATTTTGCTGTATTTAGTTTAGTTTGTGATCTTCCTGTACGAGTCGCAATAAATACAGTGCGTGCCACGTAAGAAGACACTTAACCCCGCCTCCCCCGCCTCTTTCCGCCGCCCCTATGACGTCCGGTCCCGTCCCGCACTCAGACCTCATACCGCTAAAGATACCTAAAATCGTGTTCTGCGCATGTCAGACCACGTGGTGTGTCAAGTCTCTTCTTACGTGGCACTGTACTTTATCTTTCTTTTCTTTCTAAAAAACTGTGACGGTCAACATTTTTTAGCTAAATTAAATTAAATTTTAAATAAAATTACGGCCTTAGTGACAGCTGTTTTGAAAATGACGGCAGCTGGTTTGACTTTGCTGTGTTAAAAACACTCTCCAGGGAAACATCAACATATGTACTTTTATAAATAACATTTCAGTGACTTCATTCGACAGTAAATTGCGGACGCTATGTGGCGGCCACCGCAGTCTTAGGAAACTCATGCTTAAGGCTTGTGTGGCAAGCACTCGACGCTTAACTCGTGTTGTCTGAAAATTACTTTAGTTAGAAAGAAGAAAGAAAACACATTTATTTAGCACAGACTAAAAAACACACAATAGACCAGATACATACGTCAGATAAAAAACAAATAAAAAGTGTAGAGTCGAGTACGACGTAAGAAATTAGCAGGAAAGTCTGCCTCACGACTGCGCCGAAAAGGCCTGTGGGGATTTCGTGACCGCGTTGGGCGAGTAATACACTGGAGTATGTTGTTAATAAGTAACGATTAATTTATTACGATATCAAGTAACTAAAGCTAGCAGTTACACTTGACACGAAAAGCTAAAATTAAATAATGTTACATGAAGGGTAAAACTACTAGAAACACGAAGCTCGCCGTAAACTATTACGGCGAGCTTCGGCGAGTAAAAATATGATCGGGGGTCAGAGAGGACCTCGCACGATCGTAGTTCAGCACAGACTGAAGCTCCGAACCAAAACTCTCCCAAATCTGCCGTTCACTAGACAAAGGAAGCGGCACAACGATTTTACACAAAGGCCGCGGCACATTTTAAAAGTACAATAATAAAACACGAGAAATGCAAATAGGTACAATACAAGACAAATAAAAATAACAGAACAATGAACCTTAACTAACAATAGCAAATGGGTACAATACAAGATAACTAAACATAATAGAACAATGAAGAACCTTAACTAAAAGTAAAGAATCATGAAAGACAATAGTACCTATAACTTAAATCGCTTGCAGATGTGATTCGTGGGAAAAACACAAAATGAAACTTTCTAAAAATTATTACAATAAGTGCCTCTATAAAAATATTACATTCTTAAAACTATGCAAGGGATGGGTACGTGAGACACAGTCCCCACAGTACCCCTATCAATAGCGTGAGTTCGTGACAGTGCGTAAAGAGTTTCGCGAGTGCTAAATCAAAGTACGTGTTAAAATGGCGAGCGATCCAGCGGGAGTCACTAGCGGCGGATGACGCGCATTCCCAGCCAGCCAGCTCCCACGGCTTCAACGGGTGTCCTGACCACCAGCATGCAGCGACCGCGCATACCTGGTCATCACCCTCAGCCTCACCAGCAACCTCGGCACAGCACACTGCACTTTCGGCCGGTCAACAAGAAGAGCTCAACTCCTCTCCTGGTCGACGCAGCAGCCAGCCTCAACCCGGCGCTGTACCACATCCGACGCACTGGAGCATAATGCAGCGCCCGCGCCACCCCGACTCACTGGGGACATCTTCGCAGATAGTTCCAACTCACCGTGAACTATGCGGCAACCGGTTCCGACTCACTGGAACCTATACCACATCCGACGCACTGGAGCATAACGCAGCGCCCGCGCCACCCCGACTCACTGGGGACATCTTCGCAGATAGTTCCGACTCACCGTGAACTATGCGGCAACCGGTTCCGACTCACTGGAACCTAAGTTGGCCTGGCAAGCATATTCCTCGCCGTTCTGGTAGGCGAGTTAAATTTCCTGATTACTATCAGGCAGGTGTTTCGTGATCTTTATCACTGGTAGGGGGGTACTGTGGGGACTGTGTCTCACGTACCCATCCCTTGCATAGTTTTAAGAATGTAATATTTTTATAGAGGCACTTATTGTAATAATTTTTAGAAAGTTTCATTTTGTGTTTTTCCCACGAATCACATCTGCAAGCGATTTAAGTTATAGGTACTATTGTCTTTCATGATTCTTTACTTTTAGTTAAGGTTCTTCATTGTTCTATTATGTTTAGTTATCTTGTATTGTACCCATTTGCTATTGTTAGTTAAGGTTCATTGTTCTGTTATTTTTATTTGTCTTGTATTGTACCTATTTGCATTTCTCGTGTTTTATTATTGTACTTTTAAAATGTGCCGCGGCCTTTGTGTAAAATCGTTGTGCCGCTTCCTTTGTCTAGTGAACGGCAGATTTGGGAGAGTTTTGGTTCGGAGCTTCAGTCTGTGCTGAACTACGATCGTGCGAGGTCCTCTCTGACCCCCGATCATATTTTTACTCGCCGAAGCTCGCCGTAATAGTTTACGGCGAGCTTCGTGTTTCTAGTAGTTTTACCCTTCATGTAACATTATTTAATTTTACCTTTTCGTGTCAAGTGTAACTGCTAGCTTTAGTTACTTGATACGAAAGAACAATGAAGAACCTTAACTAAAAGTAAAGAATCATGAAAGACAATAGTACCTATAACTTAAATCGCTTGCAGATGTGATTCGTGGGAAAAACACAAAATGAAACTTTCTAAAAATTATTACAATAAGTGCCTCTATAAAAATATTACATTCTTAAAACTATGCAAGGGATGGGTACGTGAGACACAGTCCCCACA
Source organism: Luperina testacea (assembly GCA_927399505.1). Classification (NCBI taxonomy): domain Eukaryota; kingdom Metazoa; phylum Arthropoda; class Insecta; order Lepidoptera; family Noctuidae; genus Luperina; species Luperina testacea. Next base: position 15,659,295 of record OV656770.1, on the reverse strand, counting down.
GTACCCCCCTACCGTGCCTCTATAAAAATATTACATTCTTAAAACTATGCAAGGGATGGGTACGTGAGACACAGTCCCCACAGGCCCATTTCAGCAAAGATGCCAGTTCATTCATTACAGAAGAAAAAACATTTTGACCACTAAGCCCGTCTTTGTTGTACCTATTTTTTTGTGTGCGAAATAATAAATAATAAGACAAAAAACAAATGACGATTCAAGTATTCCCAAAATACGAGTAATAACAGAAAAATCAGACCCAATTTCATGGCAGCAGTCAATCTCAGCGGAGACTAGCTATGCGGGAGAAAATACAAAGTATTTGGCAAGGCACTGTGTATTCGGAAAAATCATTCTATTGTAAACCCTTTTCCCCCGTTACCCAGTTTTCTCACAATCATGCTCCCTTTTCAAAAAATATATAGCATTTTAAGAAGTAATTTTGAGTCCGGCAAGGAAAAATGCTCGTTTCCTGCATGTCTTATTTATGTAGATATCGTAAGAATTATTATGGCTAGGTAAGAGTATTACAGAAGTTATTGATTTAGGTGAAACGTGCGTGACTCCGGTAAAGATATATATGTATTATCACGTTAGTAAATATTATATAACCTACGTACATAAGAAAAAAGTGTCTAGCGTATAAGGAAAATACGCTATTTTGTGATATAACAGATTCGGACAATACATAACGAATTGAGATGGACGCAATTTTTATTCATGCATGGGTCATTGTTAATTTCAAAGCAGATAAATGCTTTTTGTATGGACAATGTTAGAAGATGATCGCGAGACAATATATTAATAATGCAAAAGGTAAAAGTATAAAGAATGCATGGGAATTACACGACAGAGTACCTAAATATATTTTATGACCTAGACAGTATGACCAAAGAAATAAAATTCATTCATTTAGCACATAAAGGCACACATCAGATAAAAACTCAAATAAAAAGTGGAAAGTCAGGTGTAAGAAATTAGCTGGAAAGTGTGCCCAGGGCTTCGTCAAAACGGCCCAGTACAGCAAAAATGTCAGACAACTCGTGCCTGACGCTGGTTTTCAACTGAAGCTGATCGTCGAAGAACGGTCTACGAGACAAACAAAATTCTTGTGAAGTGGTTACGTTACATTATCCGGTCCACCATCGGCCCCATCGGCTATCTGTTCTGCGGGCAATGTGCCCTGCTCACTGCCACTTAAGTTTGGCAATTCTTCTGGCTATGGCAATTCTTCGGACTATGGCGGTCTAATTGCAGTAAATTGTAAGACAACATTTCCATACTTTACGAAATTATTAATCATTCTACTCTGATAAGGATCGGCACACATTCGGATAGACATCTGCGCTATGCAATTGCACATCGTTCCAAATGGAAATCACAATTACATTCTACCTTTCATCTGTACATCTAAATAACAGATTACATACACAGATTGTACAACAAATTAACTCCATTAAGAAATCAAGTAGCCTCGGACAATGCATTTGTATTTCTAAATCGGTCCCGAAGCGAATAATTTCAGCGATTGGCCGTTGATCGAGTGTAGTACATCAAGGAAGCGCCCGCGCCGCTCACTGGCAGAACAAGATAGATACAGAAGGTGAGGTGTGACGTCATTGCCTGCATTGTGCAATTTGAATGGATAAGACGATTTTGATATATATTTCTTTCGTTGATCAATGAATGGTATAGTAGTGAGCCTGAGTGCAGGGTATGATAAAAGATATCGGTGGCTGTGAGGACGTGCGGGGATGGTGTACAGTCGCCCGCAAAATTCAAATGTTCTTAAGTTTGTTTGCAATTTGCAGGTCAGTGTCATGTCGTATGTTGATTAAAATACGATTCGCGACTGCAACAAAGTGTAATGTAGGCTAGCTCATTGTCCCTGTGGTAAGTGGGTGTAACAGTTACCGTAGAATGTCACCGGCCCAATTGAAAGATTTTTGATTTTCGGTAAACTCCATATTGTTAAGTCCTAACAATATGGAAAAAAGACTTACCCTTTATACCTTCTCTTATTTCTATCGTACGTCTCGGGCTACCTCCTATTACGATGCATCGAGTCTCGACAGCTGTATCTACTTTCTAATATACGAAAACATTGAAGACATTTCTAGTACTTTAAAGCAGAGATGGCGAACATTCTAACCACTGTAGGTCAAAAAATTTCACGAGGAAATAAAATATAGAAGCGGTGTCTGTGGGACACATTTCTCTAGTGTATTTAAGTTATTACTGTTCGTTCAATAATTAACTGAGTAAACATGAGTTTTCTACTCAAATACTTGTAATAATACAATCAGTTTCTTGTTAACATTTTTCTACGTGAACCATCTCTTTATTCATCTACCCATTCAATCACTACTGGCCATTACTATTTAGGTATATCACTGTTATGACTACCCCGTCGGTCTCGTGGTCGTAAGCGCGACTGCTGGGTCCTGGGTTCAATTCCCGGATCGGACAAAGTGGTATTGGATTTTCCCACTGGGAATTTCTTAGTAACACCCCGGACTTTGGAAGTCGGTGGTGTGACCCTCGTGTCTCAGAAAGCAAGTTAAGCCGTAGGTCCATTTTTTTTTGGCGCTGAGAAATGCATTACGCGTTCCCGCTCACGGGGGACGAGACGGGATATGTGGAACTCCGATGACACAGTATACCCACTAAAACTCAGCGGTGTTCCCGCATCGCCGTGATGGGAGGGCCATGGGAAACTGGCGCAGCCTTTACTTCCACAACCCTCCCGGCGCCTAGCTGGCGGGCCCCGCATGCCCCCCAGGCTGGGGGGCTACAGGAATAGCCGGGAACACCTGGCCATTCCCGTCCGACACTGGTGGAGGCCTGTGCAATACAGGCAAGGGTCAAGGGGTAAGCCGTAGGTCCTGCGCCTTATCTCTCTCCGGTCGTGTCAGATTGCCGTCCCATCGGACTATGAGAGTGAGGGAAGAGGGAGCGAATCTGTGTATGCGCACACACTTGTGCACTATAATATCTCCCGGGCCGATGGATAGTCTCCGTTGGGATTGGTCGCCTTGGTCAAAATTCGGTCTGGAGGACCTTATTTATTTATTTAGATATGTCACGTGCCAAAGGTTCAACAGCCCTGAATCATAACGCTGTCACAAATTGTTATGATTAAAATCGATACAGATATCGATTGACGTGCACATTTATTTGTAATCGATTCTAATCATTCGATTAGATGTATGCGTAAAAAATGTCTGACTGTTTTGTTTTTTATTTTTTACTAGCTGCGCCCCGCGGTTTCACCCGCATAAGTTTCGATCCCGTGGGAATATTGGGATAAAAAGTAGCCTGTATGTTAGTCCAGGGTGTCAGCTACCTCCACATAAAATTGTATCAAAATTGATCCAGCCGTTTGAGCTTGAAGATGTAACAAACATATATACACACACTCACAAATGATAGTGTGATTTGCGTAACTTGTCGATAGTGTCTTAATCGTGTATGGTATAATGATTGCTTTGAGCGTATATGGTCATAGGTTATTAATAGGCTATCATCCTTCATGGATATTGTTGTAGTCTTTTTTTTTATTTTAAATCTATCTGTCTAGCCTAGAAAGAAAGAAAGAAAGAAAAAGAAAGAAAATACGTTTATTAGACGTTTTACGTCTAGACTGTTGACTGTGGTGGTATGGTTCAGTCCCAGCCTTCCCCCAGGGGTATGGTGGGTCCGGAGTGTTCCCAACTATGTTAGGGTCGGCTTCAGCGCTACTTAATATTATAAATGCGAAAGTTGTCTGTCTGACTGTCTGTTACCTCTTCACGCCTAAATCACTGGACCAATTTTGATAAAATTTGGTATGGAGATAGTTTGAGTCCCGGGAAGGACACAGGATAGTTTTTATCCCGATATTCCCACGGGATCGACACTTACGCAGTGTCGATCCCGTGGGAATATCAGGATAAAAACAATGCAATCTATCTCTCTGCCAAATTTTATTGAAATCCGTTCAGTGGTTTAGGCGTGAAAAGGTAGCATACAGACAGACAGACAGAGTTACTTTCGAATTTATAATAGTATGGATGGATAATATATTATATACTGAAATGCAACCGATAGTGCCGCTTAATCAACTAATTTCCATACAAAATGCGTCACTTTCGAAATTCCGTTAATAAAGTATCATTTAATACAACTGCACAAAAAACTTGATGCAAATTAGGATTATTCAAATTTTTTAATAAATACAATAAATCCTTTCACTTATTTAGTTATTGTAAGATTCGATTCTTGTCATGAATACATATTAATATTTGTTTTATAAGCTGCACTGTCCGGTTTTGTTAAATTTTTGTAACATCCGTTTTTAGTACGAATTTGGAATGTTAATACCGTTGATTATTTATATGTGATTTATTATATTGATTTGACTGATGCTTGGTGGATTTATAAACATATATTCTACCCAATGTTTACAACTGCACAAGTCTGGAGGACGCTTGTGGAGTTATAGAAATTGGGTAGAATATTATGTTCCAGATCAGCAAAGAACCCAGATGCAAGTCATATTATATCCGGAATTAAATTAAAAAACCTATTGCACTGAAAAAAGTATTTAACAGAACTAGTTGAGTTAATTGACAAATAGCCAAACCTTGATAACTAACAAACGAATTTCATTTACGTATTGATCAACTGCTTTTGTTGCATTTTACAAAAATATTTGAGTTATTTGAGTTGGTTATAAGCTACTAAAGTTTATGTTATCTAATACAAAATTCGGTTTCGGCACTTTGCAACATAATATGTTTTGCTATAATCGAACAAACTTGTGACTTTACAGTTGACACAACTAAAACTATTTTTTTAACGAGTAGTTGCTATTTTTCAACTCTGCTGTTAGTTTGATACCAGCTGTAAAGTATTGTTGAGATTTGTGTTGCAAAGTTACTATAAATAAATAAAAAAATTAACTAAGACCAACTAATATTGATTATGTTGATTTTAGAATATTTTTGGTCATCAATAACACAGCAATCTATTAGATGGTGATTAAAGTTTTGCTGCGCATAAGGAAACGTTTCGTTCCCGCTCGCTGAGAGTTGTGCTAAATCAAACAGTAACGGAACCTGTAGAAACCTGTTCTTCTCGTGTTGCGAGGCGAGGGAGAACGCCGGCGCGTCGCGTGGTTTGCGTTGTATTTTGTAAGTTTTGGTTTTATGCATGAATATATTATCAAGCAACGTCAAGAAAATTTCAAAATGGAGCTGCCGCTGGCAGATGAGGCGGCGGAGAAAACGATCTCAGACTATCTGCGGTCTTGGGGATTAAAAGCTTACATTGCAAAATTTTTGGGTGAGTGTTTTTAACTTCTATTCCTTACATAATTAGACAATAATGTTTCATTCATTAAATCACTATTTGAAACAGGGCATTTCCCGTTAGATGCACTTCTGCGATTCTTCTTAGTTAGATGCGTGGTGTTCGGCAAAGTAGAAAAGCAAGCACCATATTATTACACATCAGTCAGGGTCGCACAAGGTGACTGATGTCAAGTTTTACCGCCTAATAGGTACCTTCGTAAGCCAGGAAACGGGCAACAGCGTTTTCTACCGGGTATCTATCAGCACTACGGTCTCCAACCCACCTGCCAAACATGGAGATTATGACAGTACCCTCCAGTATTGGAGAACGCTTACGAGCTATTGTCTGACTTTTGACTCTTCAACCAACTGAGTGAAACTTAAAGCCCTCAGGTCTTTCGCTTTCCTAGTGTATGATATTAAGTATTAACTGCATACCTACCGCAACCGCACCTACATAACCTAGGGCCTGTCCTCTCTCAGCCAACTCGTGATTTTTAGAAAAGTCCCTTGGTACTAGTACACAAGCTGAATAACCGACTTAGTGCGGACATAAAAAGACAATAATAAATTTATTATTTATGTGACTATCATCAATTTTACCAATAATTTATGTACCTATAATAAGTATCTGATTTTGTATGTACTAATTTTCAGAAGTCTATTGATGTGGAGACCCTCCAAATGTTGTCAGAGGCTGACCTGAAAGACTTAGTGCCAATTATTGGACACCGGGCTAAGCTGACCACACAAATCAAACTTTTGACCAACATAATGTCAAATGCTTTTGAGAACACTGTAAGTAATAATAACAATATTTAATAATTAAGTATTAACAATTTAAATAATAACACATAAGAATTTTTAATTTTACCTATATAAGTAGTCATTAAATCTACACTAATATTATAAAGAGGAAAGATTTGTATTTTGTGTGTGTGTGTGTGTGTATGTTTGTAATGAATAAACTCAAAAACTACTGGGCCTATTTCAAAACTTCTTTCACTTTTAGAAAGCTAAATTCACCCTGAATAACATAAGCTATATTTATCCCCGTACTCTCACGGGAACGGGAACTACACGGGTGAAACCGCGTGACGTACGCTAGTTAACAATAAAATATTTAAAAAAAAACAAGTATTAATTCATGTATGTATCTTAGTATTGATTACTTTTTAACTTCATTACTGTCTCTGTGGTCTAGTGGTTTGGGGCTTTGGCACCTGATCCAGAGGTTGTGGAATCGAATCCCATGGAAAATACCTACTTAGTGCATGAAAGTCACTTTGTGAAGTTGTTCCCAGTTTGATTAGGATAATGTAGCCGAACCACCTAATCCAGTGTTGTTGTCTGTTAAGTAAGATAGGTATCTTGTGCTTTGGAAGGCATGTTCAGCCATCAGTCCCTGTCACTGTCTCTGACAGTGGTTGTTATACAAAACCATGTTAGAGGTTGATCTGGTTTTTATTTTATATTTCAGTGTCATACTACTCCGGACTCAAACAACAAAATAATGCTGTATACAGTGGAAGACTTGCCAGTTGTAACATACCCTGATGAGGACCCCCCTGAAATGTCTGAAACAAATCCAATAGAAGAAGACAAGTCGGAATATGATTGCGTTAGTTATTTTGACATTATTTTTAGGGTTTTGCTAAGATTTTTGCTACTGTAGTGTGCTAGCTCATTGTCTGAATTTATGATAAGTTCCTACTAAAATTAATTGATTTGTTAATTAATAAATAAATATAATTGTAGCAAATAAAGTTATTTTTCTTATTCTACCTCAAGTTTGTAACCGAAATTAGTACCCTAAATGAGGAGTTTTAGTAGGTAAGATTTGGGGAAGGATATATCTTGCTAAAACTTCTTATAAGTAGGTACATATATTAATAAGTAAATATTAGTTTCGGCTATAGGCTGAAAACCTATAAGAAAAAAAAACACTTAAGGCTGATGCTCCGACCAGACCGCGAAATTTAAATTTTCTTACGTTTCTTGCAATTTGCAGGCCAGTGCTAGGTTGTATGTTGATTAAAATATTGTTCGCGATTGTAAGACGTATGTAGTTACAGCATTATAATCATCAAAATCATCAATACAACCTTCCAAGTTCATAAAGGTCGAGGAACGGTTTTTGCAAGGTCATTGCTAGACCTCTAAGAACTTGGTGGATTGTATTGATGCTTTTGATGATTATAATTCTGTAACTACATACGTCTTACAATCGCGAACAATATTTTAATCAACGTACAACCTAGCACTGGCCTGCAAATTGCAAAAAACGTAAAAAAATTTAAATTTCGCGGTCTGGTCGGAGCATTCACCTAAATAACTAAAAAGTTATGTTACTTTTAACCGGAAAGTTCAGTTACAGATAACAATTCTGTACTGTTACAAGTAACATGAGGGGCAGCCATAAATTGTTCAACAAGTTCATTTACAGATAACAAAATAGTTTGGTTACAATAATATTATAGTGATGTAACTAATAACTGAATAATACCAAACCCATGACCAAGTTTTAACCAAACGGTTTTGTACGCGCTAACAATAAAACGTGTCAATTTTTACATAACACTTTTGTTCATAATACACATATTAAGTTATATATTCTAAAACACTTTGGTACAACGTAAATTATAAATTTGTTAGGAAGTTATCATTTTTGTCGAGCCACTAATAACAGAACGACTAATAACAAAACTGAATTTGTTTAATAGGAACTATAGTTATGTAGTCACTATTTTTATGTAATAGGTTACTCAATTGTTTGTTATTTTTTACTCAAAACTTTTTTCAGTGTGCATTCTTAACCTCTTAATCCCCGCTAATGAGACACAATTGATTTTCTGTTGTAATGGGCCGATATCGAGTGGTAGTCTGTAGATATTCCGTCAAGGAAAAATTATACCGTGGGTCTCCCATCTTCTTTCACGTCTCTATTCCTCTCATTTGAAACCTTTTCCGGCTCATCCCTCAGACGATGGTATTTATGGGTTTTAAATCACTAGGTAGCCTACTTACTCAATACAGAGGGCTATGAGGGTTAACGTTTTCCGAGCCACGGGGGGATCTCCTTATGTAAATATAGTCACCCATCTACGGACCAACCGCGGTAAGCGTAGCGTAGCCTTGTCGATCGACTCGTGTGGCTGTTGTACTTAGCCACTAGCCCCTCTATCTCTGACTTTAATAAGTGCAGTATTTTCCAAACAATTGTATGAAGCATGTCAAGTATCGTACCTATAAGGAACTGTTTGACCTCTGTGTCCTCGTTCTTCCTTTCTCTCTAACAATGTATAAGTACACTTTGAGGTATCTTTTTCCTCAAAGTCAGATGATATGCCCAAAATTTAAGTAATGTAGTATATTATGTCCAATGACCGAAAGAAAAGTGTCCTCGAGTTCGAGTTTGTTTCGTACGTGATCCGGAAACAAAGTCTACCTAATAATTATGTTAACCAAAATGAAATGACTTTTGCTTTTTCGACTTGGTTTTAAAGTTTATGTCATAGGTAAATTAAGTAGGTATAGGTAGATCATAAAAGCATAATTTGGGGGACAACGTCTAATCTATTCTTGTAGAAATTGTGATTGAAAAAAAAAAATTAAACCCACAGTGCTAGGGTGGATTCCCAAGTGGTAGGCAGATAATTATGAGTACGGTGTAGTTTAACTTTATACTAACTATATTTTGTTAATCCATCCTTATATTATAAATGCGAAAGTGTGTCTGTCTGTCTGTTACCTCTTCACGCTTAAACCGCTGAACCGATTTAGATGAAATTTGGTATAGACATAGTTTGAGTGCCCGGTAGGATAGTTTTTATCCCGATATTCCCACGAGATCGAAACTTACGCGGGTAAAATCGCGGGGCGCTGCTAGTGATTTTATAAAACTCATATAATAAACCAGAAGAAGTTTAATAACTGAAATAAGCAGTACCTTTGTATTCAACACTAATATTATGTCGTATCTGTATCCATTTTACTGTGTGTTAATCCATACCATCCATAGGTACTAATATTATAAATGCGAAAGTGTCGAAAGTGTCTGTCTGTTACCTCTTCACGCTTAAACCGCTGAACCGATTTAGATGAAATTTGGTATAGAGATAGTTTAAGTCCCGGGAAAAGACATAGGCTAGTTTTTATCCCGATATTCCCACGGGATCGACACTTATGCGGGTAAAATCGCGGGGCACAGCTAGTAAATAATAAAATAAATAATTAAGGCTCCACTGTACATCCTTCCATCTGGTGTGTTTCTTTTGAACCGTAATAGGTGCCTACTTGAAATTTTCACAGAATGTGTACTACTATAGCGACTCTATGTATATAAACTAAATAAAACGAAGTTAAAAACTAAAGGTGACGATTTACAAATGACGTGTTTTATTAAAAAAAACAGTGGCACTCCGGGAGTGCCGACAGAAGTGAAAACTTGAACAATTACGTGTGTATTTTGTGAATCGTCTTATAAACAAAACACGCGCGGTACCGGCTACGGCCATCCGTCTTACGAATTTTCGATCAGGTCACGTGTTCTGACGCGTGTTTAAAATTTTTTACCCATTACAAATAAAGTGTTCAACGCCGCTAAAGAAGTTTTCACTTAAAAAAATGTGTAGGTGGTACGGAGTCCTTCGTGTGCGCGTCTGACTCGAACTTACCCGCTTTTTATTATTAATCCAAACAATTTCCAGCAACTTGTTAGCTTTGCATAAAAATGCAATATTGATAAAGACATTAATATTCATCTAACACCCACGCTGAATAAAAAACTTTGTAATAAAACCATATTTGAATAATTAATAAGTTGCATACCTATCGTCTAATCGATTAAATCTATTATTTAAATAAAAGCTACTTTATTTCGATGTCTTACCGTATTTGTCTTTGTTGAAAAGAAAAAGAAAGAAAGAAAGAAACAACAACCCCCCCCCCCCCTTTGTCTTTGTTGTTGCAACTTTTATTAGCGTACTGTGAATATCTCAAGGTGATGTTTACATTGCTGTATGTGCTATACAGGTTGAGGTTTTTTTTTTTTGGAATATTTATTGTGGGTTTCAACCTGAGGGGCAATTCCTGTGATTTTTTGAACGTTCTCGTTCGTTTCAGTCTCAATCTGTCAAAAATACCTCTAATTTCCCTATGTTTTTGACACTGATTGTCGCGAGATGATATTGGGACTAGATTATGAACGTTTTTAATTGCGGGAAATGGCCATTTTTTTTTTCAAGATCGGAAATCATCAAATGACCCCTCCCGCTCTGGGTGGAGCGGAAGGGAGTGTCAGACTCTTACTGACTAAAACCCACCCGTGTTCCTTCCTTAGCCCTTTATGTTTCGGGCCAGCGGTAACCTTTTCGGACAATCCCGCTGACCCGGCAGGCTTCGGCCCTTCGGTTGATTCTGACATCTCTTTGAGGCGCGCGTGGAACACGTACGCGCCGTCCGGCACGGGCCTGGTCCTGATCGGACGGTGAGCTACCCATTACTCTCCGCCCGCAGGCCCGCGTCTACGGTGGCGGATTTTGAACGTTTTTAATTACGGGAATTGGCCATCATCACACTAATATTATAACGGCGAAAGTTTGTGAGTATGTGTGTGTGTGTGTGTGTTTATATGTTTGTTACTTCCTCACGCTCAAACGGCTGGACCAATTTTGATAAAAAAATATGGAGGTAGCTGACACCCTGGATTAACATATAAGCTACTTTTAATCTCGATATTCCCACAGGATCGACATTTACACGAGTGAAACCGCGGGCGCAGCTAGTATAATATAAAAGTGAGCTCTAAAATATATAACAGCCACACGAGTAGATCTAAGCTATGCTTGCTGCGGTCGGTTCGTGGATACTGACCATCATTGGATGGTCAGTATAACTACACTACTACACAACAACAACAACAACACAATGTCACAACAACAACAACAACAACACAACAACAACAACTACTACAACAACAACAACTACAACAACAACAACTACACAACAACGACAACTATTTTTCTCCCCTTGTGTCCATTGTTAGTTGATTAAGATTTAGCATGTAACTCCTTTACAACCTGTGTTTATGTATATTTTTGGATCAATTAACTTATTATTATTATTACTACTAACAGATATGCAACGGCATATCGAGATCATGCCGAAAGCACGTTGAGCCGTTGCGCGTTGGTTCCTGTTGTCACTCATAGATCTTTGTACAGTACCCGGCGATAAATATTGCACATCGACTTATCCGATCCTATCGATTTTATACAAAGAATAAAAATAATTATCAAAAGAAGCAAATCATAATTGTTTTAACAGCTCCTAATAGATACCGGACTGTTTGTATTTTGTGCGACAGAGATAACGCTCTACGAAGCCGAAATTAGCCGATTGTCTCTTTCAAAAGGTCGATCTGCAATATTTATCGCCGGGTACTGTAAGTCGTTAGGGGTAATCAGAAGTCTGACAACCAGTCTTCCCTAGGGTTAGGCGTATCGTATTACCCAGTAAATAGGTGTGGAGGTCACATAGGCAGTCGATCCATATTAAATACTGGTATTCTCCACCAGGTTAGACTGGAAGCTGACCCCAACATAGTTGGCAAAAGGCCAGGCAGATTGATAAAGTACACCTTCAAGAATCACGCTGTTTATGTAACTAATTATTGCTAAAGTGAGCAATTATGTATCTAGTAGGTATTTCGATTACAATCTTAACGTTAGAAAGTAATACGGATGGCAAATATTATGTCAGAATGGCATTTGGAGGTTTCTTTTTTTGGCATAATTAATTTGTTATTGATTCTAAAAATTAATTACTAATTAATTATTGTGTAATAGATTTACCATACCGATCTAGACATGGATGACAACCGGTTGGTAGAGTGAATCTGCGTGTAACAGTTAATTTATAATATTTCTACCCTTATCCTAATTTAATCGGGTTTAGCGCAACATGACTTATGAAATGAAAGAAGAGGTCAAAAGTGGTTAGTATAATATTCCGAAGATTTTTATACGCTAATGTGATGTACAGACGCCAGCACATCAAGCTACTACAATCTGTCAAATTTTTTAATAGATTTTCAACTTTATCGCTGAAGAGTATAAGGTTCAAAGTTGATTGGGAAAGTTTGACAGTTTCGGGTAGCTTGATGTGCTGGCGCCTGTACCTTATTAGAAATATTATTTATTAAGCTACTCGATTATATTTAAACGTGATTTTTTCAGGCAATCTGAAAGTTGTGTGTTTTGTGGAGGTTAGATAGGCAGTCGCTCCATGTAAAATACTGATATTCATCTGCATCCGGTTAGATTGGAAGCCGACCCCATCATAGTTGGGAAAAGGCTGATGATGACATCTTGTATAGTGTGATACCAAACGATTAAATCATGCGTACACGCATGTTGCATATAATATTGTTATATTTTCCCATAATCTTAGGGAAAAACATAACCCCGTCTTTGCGGTTTAGTCCTATTTCGGCATCTTCCCATATCGGCACCCATGAATTTATTTATCATACCTACGAAACATTCCTATCTCGACACCCTGTCCTAAATCATTATAAGTACACTTATAAAAAAATAGATACACAGTATCAGTGTAGTGAGTAAATGAACTTGATATTAAGTCAAAATAAATATTTATTAAAAGTTACTGATATAAAATAACATTCATTCAAGTTTAAGTCAAGTTACTGCCAAGGCAAAGATAATGGAGCCTCTAATTAGAGCGATTCAAGGCCTTGTCTGTGAAAGTCCCATAAAAATATCTTTTACTTTGTCCACTATACACTAGTATTTTAAATCAAACTTGTTTTTTAAACGGTAATTCAAAAAAAATATATTATCACACTTATATTATAAAGGCGAAAGTTTGTGAGTGTGAGTGTGTGTGCGTGGGTGTGTGTTTATATGTTTGTTACTTCTTCACGCTCAAACGGCTGGACTAATTTTGATAAAATTTTGTATGGAGGTAGCTGACACCCTGGATTAACACATAGGCTACTTTTTATCACGATATCCCCACGGGATAGAAACTTATGCGGGTGAAATCGCGGAGCGCAGCTAGTGGTTTAATGAATAATCAAGTTGATTTATTTACAATACTGTGTTTCCATTTTTATACGTAGATACCTAAAAATGATTTAGGACAGGGTGCCGAGATGGGAATGTTTCGTAGGTATGATAAATAAATTCATGGGTGCCGAGATGGGAAGGTGCCAAGATGGTAATAAACCGTCTTTGCTGTCGTGCAGTCGGGTAATAAAAGACTAATAACATTATCTAGTCTTTGAAAACGCAGTTTATTGCATGTGAACTGTTGCGAGATATAAATAAAGGTGAACGCATTAAATGTTGTATTCAACATGTATTGTGACATTTTAATTTAATGCTGTTATCCATGCAGTAGAGCAGTGGTAGCCTAGTGGTTACGGTCCCGATTTACGAGTTTTAGGTCGTGGGTTCGAACCCTGACCGGTAACTTACTTTGTGTACAGACGCCAGCACATCAATCTACCCGAAGCTGTAAAATTTTCCTAATCAACTTTGAACCTTATGCTCTAGCGATAAAGTTGAAAATCTATTAAAGAAATTAGACAGATTGTAGTAACTTGATATGCTGGCGTCTGTACATAATTGTATCTCACCACTGCTCTCAAAACGCTGACAGAAAACATTGCGAAGAAACTGGCATGTCCTAGAACAAAACATTCTAAGACATGTGACATCTACCAACTCGAACTAGGCCCGCATGGTAGATTACAGCCCACTCCCTCCTCCCTGTAATCTCGAAGAGAGGAGGCGTGTCTCCCAGCAGTGGGAATATTATAGGGTAATTTTTTTTTTTTTTATTGTTTATTAATTAAAACTTATACTACCCATGCAGTCCTGTTATACACACGTTTAAATGCATTTTACAGATCATGTGTTCAGAGGAAAAAAAAACAGTGGCACTCCGGGAGTGCCGACAGAAGTGAAAACTTGAACAATTACGTGTGTATTTTGTGAATCGTCTTATAAACAAAACACGCGCGGTACCGGCTACGGCCATCCGTCTTACGAATTTTCGATCAGGTCACGTGTCCTGACGCGAGTTTAACATTTTTTACCCATTACAAAAAAAAGTGTACAACGCCGCTAAAGAAGTTTTCACGTCAAAAAAAAAATGCTAGCGGAAAAGATCAACTGCCTAATATAAACGTTGATTGCTTCCATACCATAGGCCGTATGCAGTAAATAAACGATTTATCTATCTATCTATCTATCATAGGTGGGTTAAGCTACACTTGCCGCGGTCAGTTCGTGGATGGGTGCCCATACATTATACATCGAGACCCCTTTGTGCATCGGAAAGCACGTTAAGCCGTTGGTACATCTACCTAGCTTTTCCCAACTATGTTAAAGTCGGTGTCCAGTATAACCTGATGCAGCGGAATACCAGTATTTTACATGGAGCGACTGCATATATACTATGAATATTTGGGATGCATGAAGAAGCCTCCTCGTGAAGCGTAGTTCGTTCCGCGAGTTACTCAACTTAACCACGCGAGCGCTCGGCGCATCCTGGAAAGTCACACCAATCTTTCATATATCTATGGTCATACCCAACCCTTATTTAACTGCCAAATTCTTCCCTAGCGGTGGTAGGGCTAAAGCCCGCCTGGTTTGCGACCACCGGAGTCCGGCGTCAAGCAGCCTGCTGTGTTTCGTCAATGTGTGGGAGTTCCAGTGCCTTAGGCATTTTCTGGGCACGCTCATTCCATCATAGACCTCTTCCACCGCTTTCCATCAGTCGTGATCCAGGTTAAGAGCGGGCCCATTCAACAATAAAAAATGACCTCTACAACCCAGTTACTGGGTAATACGATACCTATAGGTAAGCATGATGGTTGTTGACTTTCTTCTTCTGACTACCCGTAACGACTGCCAAGGATCTATGAATGACAGCCGGGTCAACACAGGGTGGCAGGGGACATCACACAACCTGAAACTATGAATTCAGCACATTATTGTAGACCGGCGAAATTGTAGCGGAGAAATGGGTAATAAATTATTGAATAGTATAATATATATATATACGAAGGTGATATATCAGAATTAATATTTAACAAACGAACACAAAGGAAGATGTAGGTAATCCTAACTTAACAACTTGTCAAAGTAAAGTGAAAGTTAAAGCGTACTCATCAATCATTCGATTGTCGGAGACAACCAACGATACCTAATAAGCGGCCGCTTGTAAACCAAGCATTTCGATCGTATCAGTTAAACACAGGTTAAGTTAAACGCAGGTTACTCGTTAAGGTTAATTGTGCGTGGTGTAGACGGCTGCAAAGTCATGTTGTTAAGTTAACAATTAAGTAATGTTTTATGATGTTTATGTAACTTTAATTTTTAATCGTTAGGATTGATCGCAGTTTGAAACAATGTGGGATTAGAATTTGTAAGTATGACGTAACTAATTTCATCGTTTTGCGAATTTTATGACCAGTCAAACCACATTCGATTTTTTCATGTTTTTAGTGATGCATGTTTATTCTGGCTGAGATGTTATTTTTACTGTCTCTTTTAAGAGAGATAATTGTATTGCTCTCGTGCCCACAAAATATCTTTCTTTATATTCTAATAGTGTGAGTGAAGTTAAACTGCTGAAGTGCAAGTGCTGACAAATAACACGTGGATCAAGAGTCTTTCCCTGAACACAAAGAGAATAAGTAAGACGTTATTGGACGATTTTTTCATATTTTTTTCCGTCGGTATTCTCACGATGTTTGGTGAAGCAAAACATCGTGAGGAAACCGGCATATCCTGTAACCAAAAATTCGAATACATCATCATCAGACATGTGACATCTACCAACCCGCACTGGGCCCGCGTGGTGGATTATGGCCCACTCCCTCTCAAAGAGAGGAGGCCTGTGTGAATGTTATATTATAGTAGTTTGCAGTGCGTTTACAGACCCCCAAATTATCAAAACTATTCTATATTTGAGTCTGTAATGGAATATGTTTTAAACTTGCAACTAGTAATACGTAGGTCAATAATTATCTGTGGTGACTTTAATATTAATACTTTAGAAAATAATTTAAATACCAGTAGATTATTAAATTTGTTTAAATCGTTCCATTTGTCAAATGAGTTTGTAGAACAAACTCGAACAACTACGACTACTGCTACATGTATTGATAATGTTTTTTATTGCTGCGACTATTTAGATAAAACCGTTGTTAGTTATCTCCCTTCTGATCACAGTGGTTAAACTGTAACTTTTGAGTCCAACATGCCAATACAAAAAGTGCAGATCTAATCCAGACCAATAACATCAGTTAATTTAAATAAATTTAATAGCTAATTGCATTTGTAAATTAAGTAATCCGAACCTTACAGTGAACAATGTTAATATTTTGTATAGTGAATTCTTTTCGTTAGTCCAAACCGAGTTCAATAATTCTTTTAAGAAGAACGCTAAAAGTATCAGCCCTAAGTTTTTATTTTGTGACTGGGCAACTAAAGGACAGAAAAAGTAGGGAAAGATTTTTCGAGCTGTATGGCCTTAAGCCTTATATTAACATGGAATATTTTAATAAGTATGTTGCTACTTACTCTAGAACTTTTAAGAACGCTTGTAAGGCAGCCAAAGCCTTATACATTAGCAACAAGGTTAAATCAGCAGACAATAAAATAAAGACGTTTTGGAAAATTATAAACAATGAAACGAACAGGAATAAAAAGCATAATTCTGATTACACACATGTCAAGCGTCTCATTTGCGATAACAAAGAAGTGGCTCAAGAATTTGTAAATTTCTTTACTAGTATCCCACTCAAAACAACTGAAGCCTTAAATTCCTCACCCTCGCTTGCTTTTGATTTAGTAAGGGCGAACGTTTCAGCCTGCCCGATTGAATTTAACTTTAGGCATATTAACCCCATAACAGTAATTAAAGCTATTAAGCAAATTAAGATCAAATTGACCGAAGATCTTTGGGGTATATCCATTAAGGTCTGTACCTCCATAATTGAGACTATTGCGCCTTACTTAGCCTTAATATTTAATTCGTGCGAGGATCAAGGAGTCTTCCCCGATTTAATGAAATACAGCAAGGTAATAAATACCACTTTACAAATCCGGGGACAGTAAAGACACCAATGATTATATCCGTTTTGCCGGTTTTCAGCAAGGTGTTTGAAAAGATAATGCTTAATCAAATGCTCAATCATTTTAACACGAATAAAATCCTACACGATCAACAGTATGGTTTCACCAAAGGACGGTGTACGACCGACGCCAGTGTCACATTATTAAAACACATTTGTAACGCGTGGGAAGAGGCCTAAGACGCCATAAGAATCTTTTGTGATTGTTCACGATATAATGTGAACTTTTTAGGAATATTTATCTTTGGTTCTATTTTGCTTTTTATTGTCTATTTTTGAAACGTGGCTGTTTTTTCACTGTCTGTCATTATAATATTTCTATACCGAATGGTTGTGTTTTTCTGATGAAATATAGAAATCCAACCTGCAGCATAAGCAGTCGGCAATAGTGACCTCTCCAAGGCATTTGATTGCGTCGATCACAAAACCTTGCTTATTAACAGCTATCTCAAACGATGATATCAGTTTTATATTATTTTATGTAGGTTCGTAAATAATACGGGATTAGTTCTATTTTCGGCTACTTTTGCATTATTTTTCTCACTTCGTATACTTTCAAAAGAACTGAACAAAGAAAAACAGCCTATACTGTTTTTCTTTATTCAGTTCTTTTGAAAGTAATTCACAATTTAAACGGAGAGTGAGTTCGTTTCTTTTGTACATTTAAACGGCTTAATGAATTGTCCAACTTATTTTCATAGTATTTGGTAGAGAGATAACATGATCTACAAAAGGATAGATCTTAAGAAAATAAATCTGTTTAAGGCGATACTTGTCTTTTTCACGACACGAACCCAGTAAAAGAACTAGAGAATCCGATGCACACTGCACACTGCACACACACACACACACCCACACACCCACACGCACACCCACACACACACACACACTGCACACTGTAGCGAAGTTAAGTGATCTCGTTGCTTTTACACGAGATTGAATAGCCTATAATATTCCCACTACTAGCTGGGACATAGGCTTTTTAATCTACCACGCGGGCCCACTGCGGGTTGGTAGATGCCTATCTTCCACAAGCAAATGTAGGGCCAAAGAAAAAAATCACCCTACAAATTCTTATTTAATCAGCTCGATTTTTACGGCTAAACGACTTTAATTATATACTAAATTCAAATTCTATTATCAATTTTTTATTCGTCATTATTGAACAGTGATCAACGCACATTTATAAACAATTTTAAACATAAACAAATATCCAATTTGCCAAACGATTTTAAATCTTTTAATCCGTTTCCATTAGGTTGTGACATCAAATGTATTACATTCACTATTGCACAGTAAAACCATAGATTCTCATATAATTATGCGTGTTTATTTAATTCGATTTGATCTTAGGGCAAAGATGGACATCTCAGCCATTTCAACATAACGTTACTATGTTGTTACGTCTTACAAAATTTTTGAGGGAACAGCTTTATACAGTTATACTACAGAATATAATTTAAGTTTCATATGTAATATTCATATTCATTTATTCATTGTAAAACATAGGTATATTATAAGCTCTTATTTGTTAATACGTTGAGGGCGCTATGCTTTGCATCTAGGGCGTACAAAAGTAGTAAAGCAGTAACATGCAATGTAATTAAAACAATAAATTAATATAGATATTAGATGACTCACAAATGAACAAGTAAAAAATTAGATCAACTCACCGAACAATGTCGATTAGTTAACTTAATAAATGTGCAGTAAGAAAAAATATAAAATGTCCGCAGTTATTGTAATGAAATGAAAATTGTCAGCACTTACTATTTATTTAAATTTATTCTAATATATTAAAATAAATAATAATTATATCTATACTTAATATTATAAAGCTGAAGAGTTTGTTTGTTTGTTTGTTTGGTTGAACGCGCTAATCTCTGGAACTACCAGTCAGATTTGAAAAATTCTTTTTGCATTTGATAGCCCAATTCTTGAGGAAGGCTATAGGCTTTATATAACATCACGCTATGACCTTAAAGAAGCTAGTTTAAATATATTCTAAATATATATATAATAATAAATGCTAAGTTAGGTAATCTAAGTTAGTAGGTAGAGCAGTGGTGACCAAGTGGTGACGGCCGCGACTTACGAGTAGGTCGTAGGTTCGAATCCAGACAGGCGCTTTACATTGTGTAAATTATTTCATCACCACTGCTCTCAAAACGGTGAAGGAAAACATCGTGAGGAAACCGGCATGTCCTAGAACCAAAAATTCGAAGACATGTGACATCTACCAACCCGCACTGGGCCCACGTGGTAGATTATAGACCACACCCTCTCGAAGAAAGGAGGCCTGTATCCCTGATTTATTCCGGTCTGATCCCAGATTATGATAATTCATCCCGTGGTTGTAAATTAGCCTAATTACAAGTGTTTTTCAAGAAATCTTTTCAAGGTATCCATGAAAAATATCCCCAAGGTAGGGTAGCCTCCGTAATGTAGTCACATTACCAACCCACACTGGGCCCGCGTGGTGGATTACGGCCCACTCCCACTCACCTAGAGAGAGCCTGTGTCACAGCATTGGGAACGTTATGAGCTATTTGTGCTAAGGTGTTAGCGGCGGTGACTGCCAAGGTCAGGTGATGCTTCAACAATTTTGTAGTGAATGCCAATCATAGGATTCAAAATTCTTGTATAAATAAGACCTCATTAAATTATGTCAAGATTCAGCTGTATGTCACTATGTTACTCAGAGCCATTGCATGGTCAGTTCATCTTGATGTAATAAGCAAAAATCTTTAGTTAAAATACCTCCTAGCTTTCTATCTAAGAGATGCGTAGTTCTTGTAGGTGCCAAAGTTCAAAAATTTTAAATCTTATTTATGTGTAATGATCTTGGGATGGAGCGCTCAAAATAACGACTAGGTACGTTGAAATGTCACTTGATTCTCAAGTTTGTAACTACTTTCGTTTTGGTATAGCACTTTCATTTTTTTGTGAAAGAATTTCTTTCTGTTGGTTATTCGGTGGACTGCTTAGTCTTCATCTAAATATTGAAACTATGTCGCTTGTTTTCATCATCATCAGTCTTAGTAGACTGATGATGATGAAAACAAGCGACATAGTTACCCAAAAACATACCCAAAAAAAATAAGAATAAGTTTAGTAACTTATTCTTATTTTTTTTGGGTAGGTTCTACCACATTTACACCACTATTATTTACAATCATTTACCAAATAGTTTTCAAGGCTTACCGCTGACAATGTTTCAAAAAATACTTTTCAAAATATTACTATTTAAAAGATACTATACCATTGAGGAGTATTTAGAAGACAAATCAATAGAAGCTTTAAATTGTAAGCTAGATTAATTGACATATCGCTGATTGTGAATATATTTGCACACCATGTTATGGCAGGATATGCCGAAACAAAATTGTAACACCTTATCCATATTCTAGCAAATAAATATTTTTGTTTTAAATTTTTATTTTTGATAATGTATCTCTATTAGTCTTCATCTTAGTAATCACCATCTTTCTAGGCGTATCAAATATGATACGCCTATATCACACAATTTATCCATCGTTTCTTTAGTTTTGCCCATCTCTTGACCATCCACATGCTTATCAAAACTTTCCTCACACCATGTTTCTCATTCTTCCAGACCACGTTATTTATTATATCTTATATTTATACCATTATCAAATTTAGTGAAGTTGTGGCGCGTCATCACATAAATTAAAAGCCAAATATTTTTATTGCGGAATCATAAATATCGACAACATTCTTGCGGGTTCCAACATACTTACATAGATTCTGTCCTCTTACCAAGTTTCCAAAATAAAACTTGCTAATTTCGGATATATTCGTATAGTCGTATATTTCACGAGCGCACCCCAGTCATTGCAATTTAAACCTAACGTCAATGGCATAAAGTCATAATTATATCGTATTCAGCTACTTGTTGTCAATGTTACGTGGGTTCGGTCAGGGCCAAGGTTTCAGCTGAAACTCGCGGGTTCAGAGTGAACACGCATTCGCAAGCTTTTTAAAAATTTGCGCGTGAGCAAGGTTAGTCTTTGTATTTTAAGAATCTGTGTTGCCAATCGTGGTTGCTGGTAAAAAAAGTGTTTTGGCAAAACTGTGACAGAATAAGGTCGTAGAAAAATAGTACTTAAGTAATAAATTATTTTATCTACGGAACTACTGATCCGATTTCAAAAATTCTTCCACTAATGGAAAGCTACGGTATTGGCGAGTGTCATAGGATATATTTTATGTTAAAAAAAGAAATTCCACGCGAACGAAGTCACGGGCAGAAACTAGTAGCTTATAAAGATAACAATTCTCTAGGCAAAAACATTTTTATTTCTTAATCTATGATGTTTTTTTTGTTTTTCAACATTTCTCATTGCAGCCGTATATTTTGTTGCTGACGATCTTTCAGGAATAAAAAAAAAAGAAAAACTGGATCAGACCGGAATGAGAAAGTTTATAGTGGATAAGACAGATATTAATACAGAAGAAGAACTAGTAGGGGATCGAGGAGGTGGAGGGGGGATTTGGGGGTGATCAGACCGGAATAACTCGGAATTTCTACCACTTTAGCGACTAACCAAAAAATTCTCGACATCCATTTCACCTTTTACTCATTCACAAATCTCTTATACCGGATTTAGGTAGGTACTTATGACCAAAATTATTCACAACACAACTTCAGAGATAAACTTTTGAACCACAAACTGATTACCTATGCTACTTGTGCACTTATGTGATCAACATCTGTCACTCCTGCGCTTGACGTTGACATTTAGTGAAACTTCACTCAGTATTTATAGTCAGTTCAAAGTTATTTTTACCGCTGATTTTGCACCACTGTCCAAATCAGAGTGAACTTTATTCTCGTCACAATAAGGTTGCTGTTAGGTTATTGATGTTAGAGGTAAAATAACTGTGAACGAACTGTAAAAAGAAAGGCTTGAAATTGAGAAAGTAGAAAAAAGTGAAGTCATCGTCATGAAGGTTGCAGAGGTTAAAATGTAATCGGTGAGCTCCTCAAGTTCTGAGTTTGAGCTGCACTATTTTTGACAAATGCGTGCACTGATTGGACAGGTCCGCTCAATTTGTGTGGTTCTTTCCACAAAAGACCATTTCAGATACCAATCTACGTGGTCTTCACACGATCTGACCAAGATTTTGTCTGGACTTTAAGAGAGACTGTGACCTCTGTGTTTGTTTCGGCTTTTCTTCTCAAAATAGTCAGATAGGAAACGCCGACCTCATCTAGTTTAAAAAAATATAATTGACGTATAAAAATTTTATAAAGACGCCAGCACATCAAGCTACTACAATCTGTAAAATTTCTTTAATAGATTTCTACTTTATCGCTCAAGCTTAAGGTTAATGTTGATTGGGAAAATTTGACAGTTTCGGGTAGCTTGATATGCTGGTGTCTAATAACATTAATTATCAAATAAAATGGATAAATTTTTATGGATTACTAAATATTTATTCGATTAAAATTAATCGGTTTTAATTGATGTTAGTTGGCGCAACACTATCGATTGTATCGAAATTGTAACACAAAAACACTAGTCAAATGGAATAATATAATTGTTAAACATAAATAATTAATGAATATGAATCGTTAAATCTAATAAGAAATTATTTCTTAACAAAAAAAGGAGTTGTTTTCTAGTCGAAAAAAAAAAACATTTGTGTCCGAATTCAAAATAGTTTGTTTGCATGCATTTTGCCAATATTATAGAGAAACTATTTATAAACTTTTCGTATGTTTGTCACCAGATGGGGCAACAAGCGCTGTGGCGGGCGTGGCTGTGGGGGCGCCACTGTCCTGGGAGCATTTCTACTGCGCGCTGAAAGGCAGGCGCTGCACATCCAGCAAATAATAATAATTTATTTTAGTACAGACGCCAGCACATCAACCTACCCGAAACTGTCAAATTTTCCTAATCAACTTTGAACCTTATGCTTTAGCGATAAAGTTGAAAATCTATCAAAGAAATTTGACAGATTGTAGTAGCTTGATGTGCTGGCGTCTGTACATTAAGGTTTTGTAGTGCATGAGATGATATGCCATCATCATCTGCCTAGCCTTTTTCCAACTATGTTGGGGTCGGCTTCCAGTCTAACCAGATGCAGCTGAATACAAGTATTTTACATAGAGCGACTGCCTATCTGACCTCCACAACCCAGTTACTGGGTAATACGATACCCCTTGGTAAGACTGGTTGTCAGACTTTCGGGCTTCTGACTTCCCGTAACGACTGTCAAAGATCGACAAATGACAGTCGGGACCAACGGCTTAACGTGCTTTCCGAGACACGGAGGGGTCACGGTATGTAAAGATGGTCACCCATCCACAGACCAACCGCGGCAAGCGTAGCTTAACCTGATTGATCGACCTGTGCGGCTGTTATTATTTAGCCACGGGCCCCTCAAAAAAATGCTCATTATTTAATTAATAAAATCCATTAGTTTCTAGAACTAAATAGTTGAAGTACCAAATCCGACGACCCTGGTTACTTATCTCCTTTGGTGATCAACTAATTGTTGGGTGAATCGCTGCTCCCCAGTTAGATCACTAAGCAATCTGTTTTAGGAGAAACAAATCTAGCAAGCATGGTTGACTTTTGCTGCATAATAAATAACAGCTGCGCACTGATCACCAGAGGTTGTTTAAAATTCAAAACATAAACTTATTCATTTTGTAACTTTCGCACAGGCCATAAAAAGTCCATCCATACTAATAAAATATTATAAATGCGAAAGTGTGTCTGAAAGTGTGTTTTTTACGTCTTCACGCTGAACCGATTTAGATGAAATTTGGTATAGATATAGTTTGAGTCCCGGGAAAGGACATAGCATAGTTTTTATCCTGATATTTCCACTAGATCGACACTTATGCGGGTAAAACCGCGGGGCGCTGCTAGTCCTTTATAATTTTATTAGTGTTAAAGCTAAAACCAAAAAAGCGTTGCAACGATCCAGCAACTTACACGTCTTTTCCCAACTCCAAATACCAAAACGCATTATTGATTAATATAACACCTACATCACATTGTAACATTGCCATAAAGAACCGAAGACTACACAATAAGACAACCATCGATCATTACCGACTCGAGCCGAGTGTTACGTCATCAAGTTATTTTTTTCTCACCGGCCAGTGTGCCAACTTGTGCGAGTAGATAATCGTGGGGCGCTCTCCACTGCAATTGCAGGATTGCGTACTAGACTGGACATGGGAGATAGAGACAGTAGTCTTACTCCATACGAAGGCCGAAAAAAGCTTCAAATCCGGGCAAGTATCAATGTAACTTTTTTAATCCATACGTACTTACAAGCGGTTAAGGGGCTTACAGGACCTAAACACAAAAAACGCAGGTTTTTGAAACCATAAAAGTATATGATCGACTACAGTAAACAAAATCAGAAAAATATGATATTCTTCATGATATATGCTAGGTAGATAGTGCGTTGAAAATATAATACAACTAATTTGATACAATAAAAAAATATGAAGATAGCTCTAAAAACTTTCTTTTTATAATAAAAACCATACTAATACACATACAATCATTCTGATTTTTTGTCAGATTATTCTACAAGCTACATACTAAAATACTAGTGTGTTTTTAAATTTTTTGTTAAAATAATAGATTTTTTGTAATTAAATAATTGCTTCATATTTTGCAATAAATTACCAGGGTTGTGTCATCGAGCTTCTCTTTCTTTTCTATGCAGTCCGACAATGACTCCGGTCATGGAAGCCCCTTAAAGAGTGGGCCTTCTTTTCTTCCTACATTGTAATTGTAGCCAACTTGATAGAATGTGTGAAATATCAGACTCTCATGCAAAGTGTTGGAAAGGCATCTAAATGCATGTATATTGACTTGTTAGCGTTTTTTGGAGGATGTGATTTTTGGGAAATATGTACTTAGTTTATGCCTTTGGTTTTTAATATTTACTCTGTGGTCTTAGGTCATTGTCATTAGGCAAGTGAAGGTGCAAAGGAGACCTAGTTGCTACGGTGATAGTGTCGAACAGTATAGTGATTGTAAGGTCAGTATTTGATAGTAAGATTGTATGACACAGCGGGGGTTTGGCTACAGTTTTGTTCAAATTATAGTGACGGTTGCTCGAAGTTTTGAACCCTAGTTTAGAAGTAGATATACCTATCTAAAAATAGATAGATTCTTAAATCGTTATTTTAAGGTGCATAACAGTAGGAAAACGCAACACAGTGATGAAAAATAAGGGCGAATTCCACCAAACTTTGATACCTAGAATAAGTCTTAACCTGGAAATAAATTTTAAATTTTTGTCAGTTTTTCCACGTCAAAAAATGTTAAGAATCAATAATATTAAAATTAAACTATTAATATATTGTTTTATTATATTAAAATACTATTATTATTATCAATCCTCTTAACCGTCTCCTCATCTTCTGCACCTATGTAGTATGCCCGATGCCGTTTCTATGTTTAGGTACTCAGAAAACCAATATATTATATAAAGTAAGGTTGTTCACACTTAATTCTCATGGATTTACTATCGCAATCATACTAATCATGGTCACAGAAGCAACAAAATAATGACGCAATATCTATCAAAAAGAGCCAAGTGGCAAGTACCACAAATGTCATGTGCAAGAGGTGGTAGGTGCCACCTCTTAACAAACGCCTTATAAAGATATTCGTTACGCTTCAGAAGAGGTGTGTGAAGCAACGACGTGTCATTGGTGTCAATTTGGTACTTTAAAGTGTCACTCACTGTCATGTCAATTGTCTATCTTCAAAGGAAGGCTAAGGTCATTCATCACCTGCCTAGTCTTTTCTAAGGTCATTCATTTAATCATTTATTTGTTTTCACTTCAAGACACAAGCATCAGTGTAATTGGCTTATTCTTACTTGGAGTTCCTGTATCACAAGAGCCATCATAACAATATTTCGATAGGTTAAATTAAATTATTAGTTTGTTTTAGGGGTTTACAAGACCTAAACACAAGCATGTCTAGTGCCTTATTAGGCACTAGACATGCGCAGTGCTATGGTGTCAACAACTAGCTTCCGCCCGCGGCTTCGCTCGCGAGGTATGTCTATATAAACTATCCTATGTCCTTCCCCGGGATGCAATCTATCTCTCTGCCAAATTTTATCGAAATCGGTTTAGTGGTTTAGGCGTGAAAAGGTAACATACAAACAGACAGACAGACAGAGTCACTTTCGAATTTATAACATTAGTGTGGATACACAAACTTTATAGTATTGTTACCAAATTAAGTTTAATGTTGTTAAATATTGAAACGAAAAAAGGTTCCACGGCTAGAATGTTTATTGTTACTATTTTAATTGTGTGTTTAAATTATGTAATGTAGAATAAGTGGTTTCAATTAATGTGATAACCTAATCGCCAGTGTATTATGTAGGTAAAGCTGGTCATTACCAGCTTTACCTACATAATACACTGGCTTAAAAGACGTGATCTCTGACATATTGGACTTCGAAAGATAAGTGACTAACAACTTGAACCGAGAATCTAAGTGCTTGGCCAGACTGCAAAGGCGGGCGCGGGGCGGGCGCGGCGCGGCGTGCTCGAACATAAGAACTTCATTTGAGCGTCCATAGTGAGCACACGGGCGCGGTGAGCGGCGTGGGCTGCTCGGCGCCGCCGCCGCGCCGGGAGCGCGCGGGCAACTCACGCTATAGCTCGTTCATATAAGTGGCCGCAGTAAAGGCGCGGGCACCGGGGTTCTCAAACCAGTTCAAGCTTTTTTCTAGTAAAAAGAAATCTTCTTCATCCGTATTATATTTTGACAAACACTGGACACGACAACACCATAACGAAGCTGCGCTCCACTGTGGACGGGCAAATCGCGCGCGTTTCCGCACCCGCGCCGCTTCCCGCCTTACGCTGCCCGTCTGGCCAAGCACTAAGTGTACTTATAGTGAAAGGTGCATACAAGATTTGATCTCAGTTCGAATGGAGAGTGAATACAAATCCTTTCCGGTAAAGAAAGTGATTTTAAGATGAGCACTGATGCAATTTTGATTCACAATCGATTTGGATTTCTACTGTTGACGAAGTATAGTAATAGGATAGCTGTTTGTATGTCGTGTGAAAGGTTTAACTAGTTGGCTCTAAAGCCACAAATGACCTAAAACTTATTTTTTTTTTGTTTTTTTATTTATTTGAAATGGGTTTGCTCTTGACTCTAGTCTAGGTCAGAGATGACAGAGACAAAGTCTACGATGGAGTGAGCTCACCCAGAAGAAGCCTGTTCACTCTTACTTTGAAGAGATTCGGGTTGTATGCACTCGGAAACACAAACGCAGGTAGAGAGTTCCACTCTTTTGCTGTGCGCATTATAAGGGACATTTGAAATCGCTTAGTGCGAATTGGTGGAATAGCAACTAGGTAGGGATGGTAACTTGCAGTGCGTCTGGATGTCCGAAGGTAGAAGGGGGCCGGTGGAATGAGGTATTAGGAAATAAAAGGTATTGGTATACACTTGTAGTTAAAAACTCATTCGTTTGTTTCTTGTGTGACATCCATTTATTGCTTTAAAAGTCTATAACATAAAGCATTGCCTATTGCATCAACATGTAAATATTGTTTGTTTTAATTAAACATCTTGTATCTAAACGTGAAATAAATGCATTAATTTGTTTTCATAATTAAATTAAATACTTACCATAAAATTGCCTATAGTGGTGCAATACTGTTAGTGATTAGTGTAATATTAATAAATTAATATCAGTCTCAGTTTATTTATTTTTTGCGCCTTTGCTAGTCGGCTGCCCCATTTCAAAACCTAGTAAGGACTTAAAATGAAATTTTACAGGAGAGCGCATAAACGTAATATTGGTCAGCCTATTGGAATGTATTTTTTGAATTGGTTAAAGTAACTTACTAGGTTTTAAAATGGTCACTAGGGAGTGAAAGGTGCACTTACTAGGTATTGATGCTTAAATATATCTCCTTTTATGTAAGTTTAAAACGCTGGTGTTTTTGTATTTGGTAGAGACCTTCTAGGTTAGCAAGATTATGCAATAAAACGATTTTTGTAAAAAGTGTCCCTTACTAGGTTTTGAAATGGGACAGCCGTAGTGGACCTTGGGTATAGGTTACTATGTCACCGAGATAATTGTTGAAAAATCCAACCAGCTGTAATGTACAGACGCCAACACATCAAGCTACCCGAAAGTGTCAAATTTTCCCAATCAACTTTGAACCTTATTCTTTTGCGATAAAGTTGAAAATCTATTAAAGAAATTTGACAGATTGTAGTAGCTTGATGTGCTGGCGTCTGTACTACAATTTTAAAAATTTCATTTCTTTTCAATTTCATCTCATTTCATTTCTATCTAGGACGCCAGATTTAATTATGTGATTTGTTACTCTTTTAGTTTTACGGGTAATCCCTAATCTGCGGTGCTATTCTGTAAAAATCTCACCGTGAAAACTTAGGTGGAGTGAGCGTGGAGTGAGCTGTCAATAGTGTCAATTCCTACCATAACAAACTCACTTCACCTAAGTTTTCACGGTGAGATTTTTACAGAATCGACAGGCTGTAAATTAATTAATTTACTTCGAGAGAATAGACAAATATTTTATCTGAAACATTGTACAGAAATAATAAATTTATCAGAAAAGACAACACACGAAGTCATTTCAATACGTGCATAGGTGTCATAGTTACACACTTTTTTTGCATGCAGTACCCATTAGTACAGACGCCAGCATATCAAGCTACCCGAAACTGTCAAATTTTCTCAATCAATTTTGAACCTTTTGCTATAGCGATACAGTTAAAGATCTATTAAAGAAATTTGACAGATTGTAGTAGCTTGAGGTGCTGGCGTCTGTACATTTGCTTAGCAATTGAAAAATAAGCAAATACAATTGAAGAAAAAGAAAATTAATTAAGAAATTAAACCAGTGTCGAAGTGGAGGTGCTTGGGGGGGGGGGCGGTTATGTCCAGCAGTGAACGTCTTTCGACTGAAATGATGATGATGATGATGAAGAAATTAAATGAAATAATGTCACGGGTTTCTAAAAGAGTACCTAAATCTACAGCCAAATCACGATAACTGTGGTTGGTTAACCGCAACGACAATGGTCGATCAAATGAATGACAGGAGATTAGATAAGATTAATAAGTTAGCTTTCAGAAGCCTTAATATTAATGGTAGAAGCTAGGTCAATTACTGATTAAGAAAACATTAGTTACTTTTGTAACAGATCAACTTAAAGCATCAAGTGGTGTATCTTGACACAAAGTTGTGTGCGTTGCAATGTTAAGCCGTGTGCGCACGACACGAATGAACATGGTGAACACGTACAGCCACGAGCACTAATATGTCAACACTTGCCAACTTTCAACTGCGATTTTTTCGTGAAATAACGAATGCAACGTTGAAATACGACACCTTACACAAACCTGTGGGTTCGAAAATACTTTGTTCGTAATAATAAAATTTCATTCAAAACTAAAGGAGAAAATCGTCTTTGAATAAATCCAAGTGTATACATACTTATGCTCGTGTCTGTACATCGATAATGGAACATTTGGTTCGTACGTGTGGTCGTAAATTAGCAAAGCAAACACGAACAACTTGCAAACACAGTTCTACTTGTGCTCGCGCTCAACCCCTCAGTAACCATGGATTCCCCGTTGGAAGTCTTGGAAGTGGTCAACAGTGAAGTAGCATCAAGTTTCTCCGAACACCGTCCGCACAGAGCAACCAAATTGGATCGCAACGAACATTTTTGACGAACACAGTGTTTGATGTTCGTTAGTGGTACGCACGTGCGAACAAAGTGTTCGATGTTCGTGTTCACCAAGTTTTTGCTCGTTCGTGCGTACACGGCTTAAAGCTCAAGTGGTACAAAAAAAAAAGTTGTACTGGTACAGACGCCAGCACATCAAGCAACTACAATCTGTCAAATTTCTTAAATAGACAGTTTCGGGTAGCTTGATGTGCTGGCGTCTGTACATTGCTGGATTGCTGCAATGTTCGTAGTTGTTGCAGTTGTTGTTGTTCTCGGTTAAAAATAACGCTGCTTGTTCAAACGGGGCAAGGTCTCCTCACATTCATCACATCTTTGATGGAAACCCGCGATAAATATAAAAACAAAATTTTTTTTTTTGATCGCACAGTAGACATAATGTTATTGTAAAACCACACACGACACCAAGAAATATGAAAATATTTATATGTATCAAAAAAGGTTGGCTTTTGATCCCCGTCAAGAACAGACGCCATATTTTATTCTATTTTCAAAGCAATTTCCTACTGAAATTGTTGGTGTAATACAACGCTGAATGTTTTCAGGAGCCTGGCTAGAATATTTTGTGTAAATTCTGCCATATATAGTTTCTCATTTTTGGGTTCCGTACCCAAAGGCGTCAACAGGATCCTATTGTATTGTACGTCTGTCCATCTGTCCGTCCGTCTGCCTGTCGGCGGGCTGTAGACAGTTGACATTTTTACAGAGTGTATATTTCTATTGCCGCTATTAACAACAATTAATAAAAATTAAATAATATAAAAAATTGAAAGGAGTTAAATAATTAAAAGCTTTATTTTTTTTTACATTATTTTATTTTTTTCCATACAAGAAAAGTTTCTCGTCATTTTTTGTTAAACGTAGTATGGTGGTACTAAACTCTTTGTATCCGATTCGCACTTGGCCTCTTTTTTTACTTGAATATCCCATGGCACATAATCCTAAGTTATAATTAACGCGTTTAAAACCTTGGGCGTAAAGTTTTGAAATTTAGAAGATGTTACCCAATCTTAAGGTGATTACAATTTATTTCAGTATTTTATAAATCTTGCGGTTTTTTTTCCTTTCGTCACTGACGTTATGGATTCTACGATTATCGCCTACTAGGGATGTAGCTTTTATGGTTACAATGCATTTTGCCCAATACCTAGTAAAATTTACAATATATTTAGCGGAATTATTACGTAACACACTAACAGTAACAATGGCTTTCATTTTGAAAATTCTACAACATTCATTGCGTTATTACCTAACGTTATCTATATCAAATTGTTCGAAAATATGAAGCAATTGATTAGCAATATCCTTCAAATGATTCTGATTGTGATTGATAATGTGTTACGCAATGAGAGTGCTGATTTACATGATAACAAAGTTGATTGCCTGACGATTTATGGTTTGTTCGTCCGTTAGCTAGTAACTTTTAGCAAGCAGACTTGCTATTATATACAATCACACCGTAAATATTTCTATCAACTATTCTACTACTTTTTTTTTATTTCTATTTCTATTTCTTTTTATTTCTATTTTTTTTTTTTTTTTTTTTTATATTTCTTTTTTTTTTTTACGGTACGTAATGTGATTTATCTTTTTTATTTTATTTCTCTTTAATTTAACTTATCTTTTCCGAATGCTCATCGCAATGACGCTTTCATAAAATTCATTACTTAGACCATAAAAAACATTTATTTCACACTCATTTCTCACACTTATTTCTTTTGATTGGCATCTTTATCGATAAAGATCGAGATACAAGATCGACACCTGCCCATCACTCACGCGCGAATGTCAGCCTTTTCGCGCGCAATATGTCTTGATTTCATCAAGATTTCAAAATGGCGGCGCTATTAAGTAAAGCATGACTTTAGTAAACAATCACCTGTTTAGTAGGACAGTTGCATAAAGCCTTTTAAGGGGCGTGACGTCATCGTTACGTACTTATATGGTTATTTGCGATTAGAATGTTAATAGGTTAAACAGATGTGTATAAAGAATTTCAATTCTCTTGAGTGATTGGGTCAATTTTGTGTATGACCATTGATTCTGACCGCCTTAGTTTTGAATTCGAAAACATTAAGTTTAAGAAATAGATGACTGTTTTGTGTTTGAACTGAAATCAGACATAGTGTCCTCGAAAAGTTAGTTGACATTTTTCCACTTCAACTTTGATGCCACATTAAGGCTCCTTCAAACAGGCGCGACACGCGATATAATCGCGCGCGACACAAAGGCAGCGCAAGTCGCGCAACGGGCGGTGCCTTTGTGTCGCGCGCGATTATATCGCGTGTCGCGCCTGTTTGCAGTAGCCTTTATGATTTAAAATAAAAAAAAAAACAGATAGGTACTCCTACGGCATTACTTGATTATTTTTATGATATTCAAAGGTAGTTGAATCCTAACTACATAATATAAATGCGAAAGTAAGTTTGTTTGTTACCTTTTCACGACTAAACCACTGAACCGATCATGCTGAAATTTTGCATATACGTTGTCAGATGTACAGAAACGGACATAGGGTATTTCATCCCAAAAAAAGTGCTGTTCCCGAGGTAAACAACAATAACGTTATTATGATAATAGATGGCGCCACGTATCTTTCGAACGGGATGGACACTTATGCGGGCGAAACCGCGGGGTGTTATTAGTATAATATTATAAATGAGAAAGTAAGTTTGTATGTTTGTTACGCTTTCACGTTAAAACGGCTGAAAGGATTTGGATGAAATTTGGCAATTTGGATAGATCATGAGCTGGAGAAGGATATAGACTACTTTCATCCTGGATCGCAGACGAAGTCGCGGGCAACAGCTTGTTAGTAAATAAAAACGTTATAGCAGTTCAAACATCTGGATCACTAGAATTGTAAATCATAATGTGGTATGTCAAAACAGAAGTGGAAAAATGTCAACTAACTCTTGGAGGCCATTGTAGCAGCGGGTTTTCATCTATTTTTCCGACTACGGAGGGTATTATATGATTTTAACCGGTATGTTCATCTGTTCCCTCATAACTTCAAAAGCATTTATAATAATTTGACAAAAGAGGTATCGTTAGCAGCGTCTTGACCGTCCTCTGGTCATAGGCTATGTGGCGTCACACTAAATTCAATAGTGCGCCATCTATAGGATATAAAGTAATGAATTTAAAAATAAATATTTTGGGATGGTGACTTGTTGGGTATCAAATGAAAGGGCTTAATTAGCATATTTCAAAAAATTATATTACTGAAATAAGTCCCAAAATAATTAAATAAAACATAAGTTTAAAATCTAAGACCCGACTACTGAAAAGGATGAAACAAGAAAGTATAACCTTCCCGTGGTCGCATGCTACAATAGCTTATAAGTATGTTAGTACAGCGGCAAGCAAAAGTGCCTGTAAATGGTTTAATTGAAATAAATGCTTTGAGTTTCAGTTCATAAATACTTCTAGACAAGGGAATCTAAACAAAGATACACCATGCGACCACAACATCAACGAGACAGCACAACTTTACAATTATCGTCCAAAAACATATTTTCAAATTAAGAGGGAACAGGGCATGTGATTCTCTATACAAATGTATTCCCCTTTTTTCTTCCTGAATAATGCCTCTAGAGTAAAGTTTTTTTCATAATAACAAGGTCTGCTGTAAACAGGTTCCTGTCATTTTCTTTTTTACAGCAACTAATTAGTAAAGAAAATACGACCCTCTAAAATTACAAACAATGCCATATTTTTACTGCCGTGATTAGAGGGCTAGGTACCGGATAAATTAGAAAAGTTTTTAATATAAAAAAATGATAAGAACCTAAACATACTCTTTCTTAAAATGTTAATGTAAGAAATAATTAAATCGGCTCAGTTTTCGAGGAGAAAAAAGGGGAATACGAAACGTCGGTCTCGTCAAAATTTTTGTGATAATCTCGGTCTGAGCTGCAGCCGTTCTACGCGGGGGCAAACTTGATGTAAGGCGCCGGCAAAAAATTTTTCAAAAACCCATTTTTCAAATTCCTCGCAGGCTCCGCCCCCTCTTAAATTCCTCGCGAATGACAGTGAAAGCAGATTATATAGTGTGTCTGTCAAAATCTAAACCTGCTTCAATCATAATAAGCAGCTATTTTGTGGTCGTGTATAATAATGACTTTCTTTTTCGGTTCGTTAGCGATAATCTACCTTGGTATCTAGGCCAGACAGATCTGTTCAGGAAGTATCTACTAATGCTTATTGACTTGTGTAGATATTTCTTATGTGACTAGAACTTTTGTTGACTTTTTGGAATGTATGAAGGAAAGAGTTAGTTACCTAATGCTATGTTGGATTGGTGGTTTTATTATTTTCGAGTCGACGGTACTTTGGTTGATTAATATTAAGTACCTATATTGTTTGATCTGCTAAACGGTTGGCGAAGAACAGCTCTGGACTGGAATAAGTGGAGGGAAATAGAGGAGGCGTATGATGCAAGACAGCCTGACCTGGTAGCTGGGTAATAGCTAATTTGCTAATAGCAACAAGCAGAAATCTTAATAGGATTAAATGTTATTAGTTTATAAGAACTTGTTCAAGTACAAAGTGTCAGACAAAGTAAAGGCATTTTTTTTAAGTGGAAACTTCTCTGGGCGCTATATTAATAATAATAATAATCATTTTATTATCAGGCAACTAAGATGATGGATGGAAGATGGTGAAAACTACGAAGGAATTGTAAAAAACTACGCTTGAGCGAATCAAATGCGGGATTAGGCTGCTTTATTGGTTTAGAAATCAGAAGAGCGCCTGCTAGAAATCAGAAGAGCGTGGATTCTTGGGTACGATTCTCGACTAGAGCAAAGCGTTATAACCATGAGGAAATTCGCAGCGTACATTTCTTGATTAATTTGAGCCCGGTAATTCAAACTCAAACTCAAAGCATTTATTTCAATTAAACCATTAATGTCAAGAAGTCGGTCAGTCAGAAAATATAAAGCTAGTAGCCCATTCCAAAGCGAAGCTATAGAGAAGAACGGGCAAGAAAATCCATACTGGCAGGGTGAGAGTTATAATAATTTAAGTCTAAAATCGCCGACACGTTTTGAGCAAACGTTGTGATCAGTGCTCATGCCTTCTATAAATGAGTAGAACCTCTGCTGGTATTATTAATGGTAAGGCAGTCGAGCATTAAATGGAGTACGGTTGGAGAGACCTGAGCCCAGAAGTAAACTGTTAAAGGCTGATATAATGTTATGGATTATGGACGTAACACCCATGATATAATGTTATGGATTATGGACGTAACACCCATTACAAAGTTTACACGATACCGTTACGGCACGGAGGGTGTGCAGTGACCTTACAGTTTACACTTGCGTAATTATCTTTGAGTTTGTTCACTGGAACAAGTTCTGACGGTCAAGTCCAAGGTGTGACCATGGAGATGAGCATGACGGCAAATAAGGCATTAAATTTCTTTTTTGGTGTGTTAATGTTTGGGTTTATGGACCCTTGTGACGTAAGCAAGTACAGGTTTAGGTTATTGTCTTAATACCGAATAATGAGGGTTTTCTGAAATGACGTTCGCTAGGTGGCAGCACTGGCACGTCAGGTCCAGGCATCTGTCAAAAAGCCTATATTTTCTTTAGTCATGACTGAATGATGAACGAATGAATGAATCGAATGATGAACGTCATCCATATATTTTATATATTGGAAGACCTCTTGTCACAGTGGTGCCAACTGGTGTCGTAAATTTTCACGAAAACCCTCATTGAATGTACGGATATTAATATATGTAGTTGGAAATTTAAAGAAAAAAAGGAAATGAATTGATTATAAAATTGATCATCCTATATACGTCAAAAAAGGGTGAAAGAAAGAAAATTGCCTTTGAGCACAGACGAAGGTAACAATCATTTATAATTGTAACACTAAAATAAACTCCATTTTAAAACTATACTGGGTCAAATTGAATTAGCTAGTGAATCTCTGCAGACGTGATGGGTAAATCTAATAAATCAACAATATTAAATAAAACACAGGTCGTAGGTTCGAACCCAGACAGGCGCTTTACTTTGTGTAAATTATTTCATCACCACTGCTCTCAAAACGGTGAAGGAAAACATCGTGAGGAAACCGGCATGTCCTAGAACCAAAAATTCGAAGACATGTGACATCTGCCAACCCGCACCGGGCCCGCGTGGTGGATTACGGCCCACTCCCTCTCACCGAGAGGAGGCCTGTGTCCCAGCAGTGGGAAAATTATAGGCTGATTATGATGATTAAATAAAAAAAAAAGATTTGATGGTTTTTTTGGAGTTCAACGACCGTCAGATTTTTTTTTTTTTATTTGAAATGGATTTGCTCTTGACTCTAGTCTAGGTCAGAGATGACACAGATAAAGTCTACGATGGAGTGAGCTCACCCAGAAGAAGCCTGTTCACTCTTACTTTGAAGAGATTCGGGTTGTTACTGATGTTGTTAGATGTTTTGTTACTTGAAGTTCATACTTCAAACTAAAGAAAACAGATTTTCTTAACTCATGTTAAGAAAATCTGTTTTCTTTAGTTTTGTCGTGTTGAGACATTGATATCCCGTCACGTCTTCTCTGAAGTTTATACAGTAAAAAGTTCATTTTTAAACTGATATTTCAAGTAACTACAGTAACTGCGGTTGGTGACCCCAAAAAAAAAATCGTCAGTTTTGTTTTTTTGTTTTATCGTGTTTAGATATTCATGCTTGATACCCACATGCCCGTGGAGCTTCGTTAACTAATTTAATTTAACCTTGTATTATCGTTACCTAAGGCTTCACCAATATAGGTTCAGTTGCTAACACTGGACGTGGTGGATAAGTCCCTACAAAACTATCTTCTCGAAGTGAAGTATCATAAATTACACAGGCCGACAAAATTTGACGAACACTCTTACCCAGAAACCAGACTATACTTTTCCGAAGGATTTTGACGCGCTGAATTCGAATCTGGCCTCAAATTTGTCAAAACTCTATCACGTCAGGGTTTCGAGATATCCTAACCTAAAAGTGCAAAAAATACCTACCGTTTTTTCTCATTTTTGTGATTATGTAGCACGGCCGATTCTATTTTCTTTAAAAAATTATTAACAGCATCTCAAAGGACTAGTCTTTTTCTTTAAAATGACGTTGAGTTTACTCTAATATCTTTATGTTTCGCTGAGATATCGCATTTTGAAATTTTCGTGTACGTGGATTGTTCTACGTTTGAGAATTTTTCCAGATTTGAATTCAGCGCGTCAAAATCCTTCGGAAAAGTATAGTCTGGTTTCTGAGTAAAAATTTTATCGGCCTGTGTTAATCAGAGCACTTATCCAAAAAGATTGAAAGTAAAACCAACCTTTCTTAAGTCATCCTTAAAACTAGAATAAACAAACCTATTACAAAATAGACAAAGCCATAATATCTAGATTAGACAAGACAGTTCGTCTCGAATTCGTGAGATCTGACGCAGATAACCTAGAATTTCTGTGTCATCGCCATTTTGATCGACTATCTCAAGATTGCACGGATGATGGTACCTAATGTTAGCGAAAATGTGTCGAAAATCTGATTTTAATCTGTAACGTGTTACAACTTATGATGAGTCATTCCGCTTTGTACCTCTGAACTGGAGCAGAATAGAGATTGCTATCCATCACAAGGACTAGATGTGACTCAAATCATTCTATATGACGGGTAAAGGTGGAGGGTTCCGTACACAAAGGGTGTCAACGGGATCTTGATACTGTAGCGGTATCTACAACGCCTCAAGCGAATTACGCGTCATACTGACATCACGCAAAATCCTGCATCTCGCAAACAGAGTTTACCGCGCAACTAGCATAGATACAACGGCCCGAAATGAATCATCAGGTTGCCCGCCAGACACAACACCCGTCTAGTCGGAAAATCCTCCCTTTTCTATAAATAGAGTATGAGTGAACTTGACACCCTGTTTCTCATACCGTCGGCTGTCACAGGGCTGTATCTTTTGAACCGCAATAGATAGACACTTGAAATATTCATTATAGTATGTACTACTATGACCGCTATAACAACAAATAATAAAATTAAAAAAAAATTAAAGGTCCCCATAAAAGAAACGTGTTTTTTTTTAATATGTAGTGTTAAATATTGTACCTAATATCTCTATTTATTGACCACGAAAAGAACGCCTAGGCGCTTTGAAATATTTTCACCGGTAGAGCTCATAAAATTCAGCGCAATTCAATTTGACAGACGTGTATCCTTGATCACTAAATCAGAAGATATTACCAATAAGTTCCTTTTTTTTATACAGAAATAGAATGTTTTTATTAGGTATACTTACTCGCAATCCACATGTAAAGAAAGATTATCCATTTATAATGTTTCTATATTAATATTGGAGTCACGGTTCCGGCCTTAAATAAATTATTTTAACATTTTTGTCTCCATGGAGGAGCAATAAAAATATCCTTAATAAAAAGCTCTCGACCTAAACCTTCCTTTGAAAGAAATAAGTACCTACTTCTTATTGACCGTGGGATTATATTACAGCCCAAGGATACTTTTGATTATTTTGGATTGGCATTTGATATGAAAACATTAGTCATGACCAAGGGTGCTAACCATACTATATTATGTATAAAGGCCTGTGCACACCACGTTTTTTAAACGCGCCGTTGACTCGCGTTTTAGAAACGTGCGTCGACGGCGCGCTTTTATCCTACAGTAGGTCTACAGGCTGCGTCTGACTCGCGTGCGTATCGCGTCTGTATCGCTACAAAAGCGCGCCAACGGCGCGTTTAAAAAACGTGGTGTGCATAGGCCCTAATGCGGGGTGATTACGTCACATATTATCAATAAGAATGGCTTCCATTTTGACAGTTCAACAACATTCATTGCGATATTTACGTTGTTGAGCAGACAAAAATGATTCGTATAATGGTTGAATTAGAGGCCAAAATGGTATATTCAAAAAAACTCATACATGCAGTAAGTGAAACTACTATATTTTCATTTCATTGCAAAATGGCGAGATGTGTAATAATTATTAGATGAGATGAGACATTTTTAAAAGGACTAGCAGCTCCCCGCAGTTTCACCAGAATAAGTGTCGACCCCGTCTGAATATCGGGATAAAAACTATCCTATGTCCCGGGACTCAAACTATTTCTACACCAAATTTCATCTAAATTGGTTCAGCGGTTTAAGTGCGAAGAGGTAAAAGACAGACACACTTTCGCATTTATAATATTAGTATGGATAAAACAGTTGGTAACCCTAGTCATGACTGAAGCTTTTATGTTGATAAGCTGAAAGTGAATAAGCTTTATCAAACAATAATGTAAAACAAGGTGGGCGGGATTACGTTTGCGTTGGATCGTATTTATTTGTAAACATATAGGTGTAATGTAGTGGTACTGACGCCAGCACATCAAGCTAGTCAGGATTGGGAGCGCCTTAAAGGGCTTTTTAAAAATAAACATAATTACTTAATTAATTCTATTTAATTGAGACGTGTTACATAGTTGGATGCAAATCACGAACTGAACTACTAGCTAAGACTTACTTAATTAATTCTATTTAATTGAGACGTGTTACATATTTGGATGCAAATCACGAACTAAACTACTAGCTAAGACTTAAACTAAAAAAACATTATTTTTAAAGTGTCAAGCTCAGCGACCTCACAGGTCGTGGGACAAGTGCTTATACACTCAATATAATTATAAGTGCTGGGGTTCCATAACTCCTCCCACATCAAGTGCGAAATTATCGGTAATATTTGGATTCCGATGATTCCGCATACAAGACAATTTTCTCCAAAGTACTATACTAAGACATACTATCGCTATAATAACATAGAGTAATATAGTTGCTAAACTAACACTATTTGTTCTCACTGCACTACCACTTTCCACTATTTCACTTTTTAATGTATATGATAGATGTTTTTTTAAATCGTCAAAGTCAATTTGTTTAGATTCACTGTTTTGTTCCAATCAATAGATGTTTCCTCTAATTTGGGTAGAACCGCGACTGGAGTTACTCGATATTGTATTTTTCCTGAATGATGTTGCCTTTTGTGTAATTTAATGTCTTTCAGATAGACACTGCAGTTTCCATCAATTTCCAATAAATATGTGCCCTTAATCGGTTTCCTGATAACATCATCGGCACATGTTTCGGTAAGCATTATTTTATGTCTTGTGTAAATTTTCCAGTTGAGGAAGTCAATAGGCTGTACTTTTAGACTTTCCAGGTTGTCTGCAAGAGGTTTGCACAAACTAACGTTTGAGGCAAAATGCATTAATTGTTCTATACACGTATTTTCAGGATACAATATCACATTGTTTTCCTTGCACAGGAACTGGTTGGCTCCCATCTCTTCACATGGGCTGGCTAGCGGTATGTACGAGTATGTAGGACCTTTCACCATAAGGTATGGATGTTTAGGGATAATGGTGGTAGTTTTGTTTTCCTTGAAAATTGGTAATGAATAGATTTTTAAATAAATAAATGTTTTCTTTAATTTTTTTATTAAAGTGATTTCCATAATGAATGTTATGTGGTTTTCTTTTACATAAGCTTTAACAGATATTGTTCTTTCTAGCATTAATAACGATTTTTCAGTCACAGGGTAAATTCTAAGAGTTCAGATGGCCAACAATGGTCGAATGTACAACAGACACTTTTGTAAAGGATAATGCAGTTTCGATTCCATTTAAAATAGTATAATAAATTGACTTAAAATTACTTATAAACATATCAAACATACTTAAAACATATGTAGAGTAAATAGGTTATCTTCTTTAGTACCTACGTGTATTTTTTTTTTAACTAACTTGTAACTCTCATTACTTTTAACCTTTAAAGTTTCTAACTCGATAGCCAAACACTCTTCGCTTCGCGGATCGCCAAAGTGCAACTCAAGCAATTCTTTGAATTCCGCCCACGATTGAATGTCTCCGCGCTCACTGATAATTATCAGCCGCGCTTATAAGCGCGGCTGGGCTGGACACAACATGCATTAAGTATTCCTGTTGTAATTCTGATAATTTAAACTTATCGATAATATACTCACATTTGCGTAAGAATAAATTCAAATGTCGTTTATTACCTTCAAAACTGGGTAGAATTTTGTACAATTCGTTTGGAATAAGATTTATTTCTGACATTCTGGTACTTAATCAAAAATTCTATGTAATAATTAACTCTATGAACTCTACTAATTTTACTTATTACCTACATAAATTACTACTAGTATATTTATTAAGTGTTTCTGAACTCAATATGAATTATAGCTATCTCTAATTAGTGTTTTAAAATTAGTTATACAAAACAATTGTATGTTACGTATTCTTACAGCACACACACATAACTTAATTATTTAAGAAAACCATCAAACAGTCAAAATGGAAAACTTCCAATTCCAAGTTTAACGAAAGGATGTGGACACGGATATTAAGGAGGTGAAAAGTCGTACTCACCAGCCTGCCACGCCCATCATCAGCTCTCAGGACTCCTCGTCGCCGACGATATTTATTTGGTTCGTTGGATCACCTTGCCGTACACCACGCGTACCGTTTGAAAATCGAGAAAAGTCTTATCGCGATGAATAATGTAACGCGTGATAGCTTCCTCAGTGATCCTACCGGCTGCGCCAGTCAGGATTGGGAGCGCCTTAAAGGGCTTTTTAAAAATAAACATAATTACTTAATTAATTCTATTTAATTGAGACGTGTTACATAGTTGGATGCAAATCACGAACTGAACTACTAGCTAAGACTTACTTAATTAATTCTATTTAATTGAGACGTGTTACATATTTGGATGCAAATCACGAACTAAACTACTAGCTAAGACTTAAACTAAAAAAACATTATTTTTAAAGTGTCAAGCTCAGCGACCTCACAGGTCGTGGGACAAGTGCTTATACACTCAATATAATTATAAGTGCTGGGGTTCCATAACTAGCTACTACCATCTGTCAAATTTCTTTAATAGATTTTCAACTTTATCGCTAAAGTATAATAATAATAATAATCATTTTATTATCAGGCAACTAAGGCCCATAGAAAAAATACACAAATAATCTTATACAATAATAAACTAATACATATTAAAGAAACTTAAAACTATGATTATAATACACGTAACGTTGTCGGCGTCGTGTTTCGCTGCGTGGTGTCGCGTAACCGTCCTCGGAAACGTCGATATACGACACCTTTCGGCCAAAAGTCCTCTTTCAGACAGGTCTGTAGATGTTGGGTTGGAACACGTACCACGAATGACTTAAAGTTGATGTTGTGGCGCGATTCCAACCTTTCGACCCTCAGAGTCCAGTTGGTCTTCACCTTCAAATACTGCACGACTTCCTCAGTTGTCGTGGAGTGATGCAGACGCGAAAGGTACAGCTGCGTCGTAGGCACAGCAGGGCGCAGC
Source organism: Luperina testacea (assembly GCA_927399505.1). Taxonomy (NCBI): domain Eukaryota; kingdom Metazoa; phylum Arthropoda; class Insecta; order Lepidoptera; family Noctuidae; genus Luperina; species Luperina testacea. The sequence goes on along the minus strand of OV656770.1, from coordinate 15,616,627 downwards.
AGCATGTTGGGTCCAGTCGGTGCGGTACCACACAGGTTACGAGAATAGGGCTTCTTCTTCTTCCTTTCTACTTTCGTGAAACCCTCCTCATCAACTTGGCTGGCTCTTGGCAAAGAGCAACGGACCGCAGTCAGGGCAGGTTGAGCACCCTTTACCAGTTTATCCCCTTTTCTGGTGTGTCGCTTAGGCTGCGACGCATCTGATTTGCCGCTGGTGACAATAGCAGCGTAGGCACGTTTAGGGGTCGACGTACTCGTACCTACGCGTGACGTTTCCGCAGCCGGTGTTGTGGCGCGGGCGACGGCAGCGGCGGGCGGCGCTTGCTCAGCGTTATTGGCAGCTGGTGACGCACTTGTGTTCGCCAATTCAAAACTGCCAACGGATGCATTTTGCGCCCCTCGTCGTGTGTTCACCTTTGAGGCCTCCGGTGACCCAATTACCGAACCAATGTTGCGCAATGATGCTATTTCTGCACGCAGTTCAGTATTGGTTTTTTCTGATACCTCCATTCTGGACTGCATCTTGGCCATCTCCGCTTTCAAGGAAGTGATGTCCTTTAACAGCCGCGTAACGTCGACGTGATCGAATGTGACGGGTATAAGGTTCAAAGTTGATTGGGAAAATTTAAAACTTATTTGAGCTAAGTATATGAATTATAACACAGCGTGTTTATACGGAACTTTCGATGTATGAATATCACATAGCTACATTCCTTAACTCTTTAAATATTGCACTTATGACAAAGCTGTTTTTACAGTATGTGTGTATTGAAATAACGATTAAAACTGCATAAAAACCGAAAATAACTAAATAACACACAGTGACTTTTGCATGCGCAACGATGATACTGTGCATCCGTTAATATTCATCTCAACTTCGGAACCCTTAACTGCAATTGGTTGGCTTTTCTGAACCATTTCGGTTATACCTACTCTAAAACTAAACACACCTGAAAGAGCTTCATCCAAAAAGCATTATCTCAAACTTCAATTAAAGCGTCAAGCAAAATATATTCAGGAAAACTTATAAATATCATGAAAAAAAAAATTAATATCCTAGCCTTCGGTAAACTCAATTACAATGAAGAATGTAATATAAATTCACAGAAATCGTTTGTAATAAAACACATTAATTATCTAACTCGCACACAGGGACACCTCATTATTACATGATATACAATTATATCATCTAAATTCAAATGGAGCGACCTGAACATGCCAAGAATTGTGAAAACCGTAATGTTTACTTTCACTCACAAGAATCTAATGACGTGAGAGAGATTTAAGTTAACACCTATTTTGCTAAAGTCAGAGAGCAAATTAATTAACTGTCTTGATCTCAGAATATTAGATTCGATTCTCAAAATACTAGTTTCGCAATATAACAGATTATCTGAATACCAGGTTCGCAATATACCAGAAGTACAGTCTTGGCGGAACAGTGAGACTTTTGATATTCTGTTGTTAGCGAGATCTAATTCGACGGCAACGCCATCTAAACTCCTCTTATTGGGGACTAGTGACGTCACTACCTGCTCACTTTGTTTTATTGGAAAGGTAAAAACGTTATTAAGTTTGGAAATATTTGGTGAAATAGAATGCACTATCGAATCTCCAAAAAGAAACTGTATAGTCTTGCCCGGTAAATACCACGCTATCCGTCTCATCATTGTGGTTTGCGTCGAAAACATGTAGTTGCGTCGTGTACGACTTTGAAAAAAAGTACAATTTATTTTGCTGACCTGATGAGCGGCTTTTGATTATGCATGATTAACAAACGTTAATCTACGCAATTATATTACTTCTGTGACAGGTTTATTTGCATACATCAACATAGCTTATCGCAGTCCACTGCTGGAGATAGGCCTCCTCCAGGCTGCGCCACAATAGCCTGTACTCCGCCTTCCGCATCCAGTCTGTCCCAGGCACTGTTTTAGGGTCGACGGTCCACCTAGCTGAGGGGTGTCCCAGACTATAATGCCTTGCAGATACGCGGTCTCGACTCCAAGACTCGTGTGCTCCACCGGCCATCGGTCCATCGACAAATTGGCAGCATGCATTTGCATATACAAATGCCATCTCCCGAGACATTCAGATCAGACTTAAATCAAGAATCTGTAAGTTCATTCAAATAGTAGCCATAGTCAAAATAAATAACGAAACTTCACAGGCACTGATGTTACTGAAAAGCAAAAATAAATAAAGCTGGCTGTTTCGCCAATTATTTTAATTAAACCTTGTATATTTATCACAAAACCCAATCCTACACAAAACCAATTCCTTTCATTTCCCGCATTCATATCCATTGACTCTGGTACGGTCTGAATAAACCCCGGTGAATAAACGGTATAGAATCTGACGACCATCAAACCGTTTGGACATTGGTCTATTCAACCTACCCTTGTAATTTGGGTTGTGAAATTCAGATGGCATTTGTAACATGTCAAGTCATTGTTCAATAAACATATTCAGTCCCTTTCGATGAGATCAGAGGCTTACCCCCAAAGATTGTCATTGCTTACCCCATACATACTCGTAGATTAATACAAAAAGTAATTAAAAAAAACTTTCGGAGATCAAAACAATATTCAATGATGTAAGCTTCTACAGTACCCGGCGATAAATATTGCGCATCGACCTTTGGAAAGAGACAATCGGCTAATTTCGGCTTCGTAGAGCGTTACCTCTGTCGCACGAAATACAAACAGCCCAGTATCTATTAGGAGCTGTTAAAACAATTATGATTTGCTTCTTTTGATAATTATTTTTATTCTTTGTATAAAATACAAAAAAGGTAAAGGTCGATGTGCAATATTTATCGCCGGGTACTGTATACTTATTTAGTACATTTTTAGAAATTCCTACTAATTGACCGCAAGGCAACCTCAATGTTTCGTATACCTGTTCAACGCCACTGACGGTTCGTTAGCGGTGAAGTGTTGCCAAAGTTTTAAAATATTAAACGTTAAAAGTATTTGCCATCTTGTTAGCGCCGATAACAATAGCTGATAGGCATTACATTTATTCCAGTTGAAATGCTCAAGGTTTTATTTGTGAAAAGTGAAGGGATATTATGTCGGACAGTTATCGACTAAAACTACGGGGGTAACTATCCTGAGTTTATAAGAACTCGCAGCCGAAATCCAATTATTTATATCTTCAGCGCCGTCCTAAATGGGAACCGGTAGTTTCACAGGAGGTCTCGAAGGTCCTACAAACATATCTATGCTAAAGACGGCCTTTTTTTTTCAGGATGGGAATTCATCAAATGACCCCTCCCGCTCTGGGTGGAGCGGAAGGGAGTGTCAGACTCTTACTGACTAAAACCCACCCGTGTTCCTTCCTTAGCCCTTTATGTTCCGGGCCAGCGGTAACCCTTTCGGACAATCCCGGTGAATGCTAAAGACGGCCAACGACGGAGTTTTGGTAGAAAAAAAAAACAATTAATGTATTGTACATATTTAATTCACAGGATTCCTAAAGATTTAATTACGTAAAAATAAATACGTGTAATTTAATTAATCTAAGCCCCCTATTGTTAAAACAATTCGTCAGTTAAAAAAAATCGCCAGTTTCATAGAAAAGTCCGATACCTACGCGATCAAAATCTATGGTAGAGCAATTTTTTTTTTTAATATCAACGCAGAAGGGTTCAGAATCATGTACTGAATCTATGGTAAGAGGCTGTGCGTCGATGTCCCTGTCACCCACATACACACGCACACACACACATAAGCACTTTATCTATCATTAATACGCGCTAACTACAGAGACACTCTTACATCAAAACCATATGCGCTAATTATAATTACCACATTGAAAGTTTACACTGAACTTTGACAGAATCCTTGAGACTCAAAAGCATATGTAATTGCCAAAAGTGTTTCGAAACATTTAACTAAACCGTTTCTCTCCAACATAATGAAACTCATTCAAAGTACCTATTTCAACATAATATTATGAAGCCATATCCGGTAATGTCGGATAACTTAATGGTTATTGCACACTCACCGAAGCAATTGACAGCTGTGAGCTTCTGTTAGTTATACTATTTATCACTATCTATACTAGGTACTAATAATAAAAATGAAGAGTTTGTTTGGTTGAACGCGCTAAACTCTGGAACTACCAGTCGGATTTGAAAAATTCTTTTTGCATTTGATAGCCCAATTTTTGAGAAAGGCTATAGGCTTACTTAGCACCAGACTAGAACATTTTGGAGCCGAGCAAAAAGGAATAAAAGTCAGAAAGAACGCTAAGCGAATCGAAATAATAGCACGGGCAGGGGATGCAACGGAATGGGTCGGGGGAACAAGATATTTCAAGCGGACCAAGTCGCGGGCAGAAGCTAGTATATTATAGTAGTAATTTATGCAACTGTTGTCTAATAAGGGGTATTAAAAGACGAATGTGGGTTTATCACGTGAGTGTTTTAATGCCTAATTATGTATAGTTGCATAAAAGACTATCTACATGTACATAACTCCAGCTTCCTCATATGTGATAGAACAATAATTCTACCTATGCCAATATTTAAGGCATAATAGCTGCAATCACAGTTCCCAGTCTTATTTTAGCTGCCACAAAAACTTGGTTAATATGAGTCGTTTAGTGTGTGCTAGCTGGAGTGACGGCATCCCAACTGCTCTTGTCATAATATATTCCGAACGAAAGAAGATATGATTATGTATTATAGCTCAAAAATTAAGGCATAATAGCTGCAATCACAGTTCCCAGTCTTATTTTAGCTGCCACAAAAACTTTGTTAATATGAGTCGTTTAGTGTGTGCTAGCTGGAGTGACGGCATCCCAACTGCTCTTGTCATATATTCCGAACGAAAGAAGATATGATTATGTATTATAGCTCAAAAATTAAGGCATAATAGCTGCCATTGGCAACAAAATTTTCAAATCTCTGGTCAAAATACTCTATGAGTTATTAAACTGATAAATATGTGCTAGCTGGAGTGACGGCATCCCAACTGCTCTTGTCATATCTTCCGAACGAAAGAAGATATGAAAAAAAGAAACAAAAAAAAAAAACCAAAAAAAACAAAACACAAAAAAAAATCACACAAAATACACAAAAACAAAAACAAAAAAACACAAAATTACAAAATTAAAAAATATGAAAAAAAAAACAAAAAAATAATAAAAATTAATTTTAATTTAATTTTTTATTTTAATTAAGTTTAATTTTTACAAAATTTTACAATCCCTGGTCAAAATACTCTATGAGTTATTAAACCGATAAATATGTCTAAGCTGGAGTGATAGCACATAAACGCCCGAATCTTTTCATTGCATTGACTTTGAAGTTTGATTTTTTCTCTGCTTCAAACTCAAAGGACTGCAGCCTTAAGTATTTGTTATTAATTTAAAGTTGTTAACTTCACGCGTTACTGAGAAAAAGGGTCTTGACAGACAAACAACCAAACGGACAATGAAGTGATCTTATAAGGGTTCTGTTTTTCCTTTTGAGGTACGGAACCCTAAAAATAGAACCAATACAGAAGTATATAAGGATACAAAGGATCAGCAAAAGTATGTATTATAATATAAAACGTTGGGAAAAAGAACAATGGCCTTTTCCATTTCGTAAAACCACAATAAATTCCAAGTGGTTAGTCAAACACTCGAAACGTTGCCAAAAATTCCAACCTGGGAGACAAAATTGAAATGGCCCTTTAATTTTATTAATAAATCCGTGTACGCACTTAAACAATTTAAAAATGTAACGAATATAAAAAAAACTGCTATTATATCAAACCACGCGTATGTAGAATAATTAATTCACTATGGTCTTGTAATGTGGGGTATTAGTACCGATCTAAATTACTTGTCGCTCAAAAAAAGTGCTAAAGTGCAATATGCCTTCCAACCTGGCAAATGTTGACCATCGTTTAAAAAACTTGGTTTGTCACATTAAAATTATGAAGGCGAAAGTTTGTGAGTGTGTTTGTATGTTTTTACTCTTTCACGCAAAAACTACTGAACGGATTTGGATGTTTGGCGAACAGGTAGTTTATAATCATTTTGCTTCGTGTAAAAGCTACTACTTAATGAATAATCGAATTAAATAAAATGGCATTGAGCATTCTTGTTCATAATTTCAAAATCACTCAAGATCTTAGATCAGACAATACTGAAACATTATTACAACTGTTCACGGGGCTATTTCAAACATCAGATGTAATCGCGTTACATTAAATTAATAGGAATCCGTTTCGATTGGCATTTGAAATTCCGAGCTGGCGTCATTTGAAACAGATATAATGTTTCACCATTTCACTGCCGACAAATCATTTTATGGTGTTTTGTTATGGATTAATTATAGTTATCAGCATCCTTATCTTTTGGATGAGTCGGCGTCCCGTGTTGAAAATATTCAGGGTTATTGGTAAAACATTAACAACCTCTTAAGAGGTCATTGCACTCATCATTATGAACAACTTTTACTATGACCCTTTCCTTTAACCCTTTCCTGATTAAGTATGTTGAATTAAACTTTTTAATGTAACTATACGGTATTATCAAACAAATGATCCAAGAGGGATCATTTGTTTGATAATTCCTAAAAATAGAACCAATACAGAAGTATCATTATCAATCAACCTTACCCTTTCCTGATTAAGTATGTTGAATTAAACTTTTTAATGTCACTATACGGTATTATCAAACAAATGATCCCTCTTGGATCATTTGTTTGATAATACCGTATAGTTATATTAAAAAGTTTAATGATAGATATGGTGCTGCAAAAACGCAAAAATCCACCTTGTATGGTTATGAAGACACAAAAATTGTTCAATCGAGTAGTTCAATCAATTTAAAGTCCGGTGACATTTTTCTACAAAAACGGAGTATAGGTATTTCACTCATATCTCAGTGCAGTGTTATGAAGACGTCGATTAGTGTTAATCGTGTTATGATAAAGGCAGCCATAAAGATTATTACAGACATTATAACCTGTCTGGTAGTTAGTTTAGCGAGGAAATTGCTCGCGTGATTGTGTGCGGCCCCGAAATAAGCGATTTGAGAACGCAATTATTTAGTGTACAAATACGTAGATATATTAGCTTTAAAATATCACACTAATATTATAAAGGCGAAAGTTTGTGTGTGTGTGTGTGTGTGTGTGTTTATATGTTTGTTACTTCATCACGCTCTAACGGCTGGACCAATTTTAATAAAATTTTATATGGAGATAGCTGACACTCTGGTTTGACATATAGGCTACTTTTTATCCCTATATTCCCACAGGATCGACACTTATGCGGGTAAAACCGCGGGGCGCAGCTAGTGGTAAATAATAAACAATTTTCCAAGCAATTTTGTGTCGCCATGCTTCAAAGTGTGTCATGAAACTGTTAATGATTAGGTCCGTACCATACCTACGTGTAGGTAAGATAATACAAAAATAGCAATGTAGGTAGGTTAATAATTGTCTATAATATTAGGTGGTAATGATTTTGGAGTCCTATTACTCCATAACGAATCAATATTTAACGTCAATATTATAATAATACATCTACGCTTTTTCAATTTGAACAATTTTTGTAAAGATTTTTGACAGATAATTAAATTAACCATTCAGATTCATCTTACTTTCACCACAACCTTTTCCTAATCGTTTGCCGAACTATTTATTAGGTACTATTTTCTGTATATTCAAAATTATTCTCATAAATCGCTCCGCCCATCGCCACGCTTGCTTTATAGCCCTAATTACCAGTGCTGGTGCATTACATCATATGATTGCGGGGCAGAGCTCTATGGACTCACAGTTCATTCTCATTCCTCATATAACACTTTACCTAGGCACTGCAAAATATTAAACTTTTGTATTGAGGAAGTAACAATGTCTGAAGTCTCGCCTATAACCAGTGTGTTCTGCCCACCATGACGTACGGTGATGAGACGTGGACGAGCATCCACATCATGTCACGCCGCGTAGGCGTAGCCTCCTTCGTAAGATATCTATGTTTATGTTCTGCTGTGAACAGGTAGAGAGTAGCACAGAGTGCCATGGAGCGTCCCATGCTTGGCATACCGAGTCCCAAACGTCGAGATCCGCAGACGCAAATTCGAACAAATTTTGAATCGAAAATACAACTATTTTTACGACAAGCACAAGAGTTAACACCAATAGATGCAAATAATTTCTTAAAACTAAGTGAATATTATGTGCGAAATGAGTATCATCATTATCATCATCATGTCAGCCGAAGGCATCCCCTGATGGACCTCCCTCAAACACCGCCACTTCGACCGGTTCTGTGCTTCCCGCATTCAGCGGACTCCTGCTGCCTTCACGAGGTCATCGGTCCACCTTGTGGGAGGCCTTCAAATGCTACATCTTTCGGTATCTTCCGGTACGCGGTCGCCACTCCAGAACCTTTCAGGCCATCTATTCTGCGAGCATTGTGCCCTGCCCACTGCCGCTTAAGTTTGGAAATTCTTCGGGCTATGTCGGTTACCTTGGTTCACCTACGGATCTCTTCATTTCTGATTCAATCACGTTGGTTAACTCCAAGCATAGCCCTCTCCATTATTTATATATACTTTATGGTACACCAGAAAATACATAACATAAAAATACGATTATGAATACAAAACATAGAATGGGCGTCCTTATCGCTGTCTGCGATCTCTTCCAGGCAACCTTGGAATGGACAGTGATTGCGTGGATATAAAAAATGGGGTTGTCAGTGGTGCAACATAATATACTATAATAGATACATAAATATATATAGAATGCTGTATAATAGATACATAAATAAATACATACTAAATATACATAATAAACAACGAAAATAAATGATGACTATAGATTGCCATTGCCCTTTGGGTGGTTGAAACGAGTATATTATATTAAATTTTAATATCTTTCGAATATACGCTACATTGACTCCGAGCCTTTGACTGCAGCCAGTCCGACCTTTCAACCCACCATCCCTATTCCGTGGTGTAGCTCCAAGTGTCACCTCTAAGAAGGGGAGAATCATTCCGAGGATACAGGCATGCAGTTAGCTAGCTAGGTTACGTAAATACCCATGCGATGACTCGACGCCATAATAAGTAGCTCAAGTAATTATAATCAGTTAGAATTATTATGTAGGTTCATGGTTTCCTTTAATTAAAAAAGTACATATTACTCACATTAATTATTCAATTATTATTTTTATATGTGACGTCGTCGTTCAGGGAAATGACGGATTATTGGTCGTTATGGAAATTGGTCTCTGAACTTGTGATTTAGTTTATTATTCAGCAGATAAAAAATGTAGGTATACCTAATAAAGTTCGACAGTCATTATGGGTATTCAGAAGCCAGCAAGTCTGACAACCAGTCCAGAACCAAGGTGTATCGTGTTACCTAGTTGACATGAAAGTACTGCCTATGTGATCTCCATAACCTTAGAAGTCCAAGATTGTCGAGGTCAGATAGACAGTCGTTTCATGTAAAATACTAACATTCAGTTACATCTAATTAGATGGAAGCCGACCACTAGAAAGAAAGAAAGAAAGAAAGAAAGAAAAAGTATTTATTGCGACTCGTACAGAAAGATCACAAACTAAACTAAACACAGTAAAATAAAAATCCAAGTTATATAAAAAAAAGTAACAAAAGGAAAAAGCAACAGAAAGTCCTATACGAGGCCAAAAGGCTCCTATCTCAGCATGATGCTGCGACATTTTAAAAAACACTACATAGTTGGGAAGATACTGACGAAAGTTGTCACTTGGATAGTGAAATATGAGAAGAAAAAGAAACGGCAAAACAAAATGCAAGCTAGTTACTTACAAGCAAGAATAATACAAAAAATATAGGTAATAATCTAATCGTCTGAGAATATTTTCGTAGAAAGTGAATTTAAATGAGCCTTACACAGAAGAGACGATAAAATCGACCGGGGAAGCGAACCTGTTACATCGAACAATGGGCCGATAGTTTCCGCTGAGCCAATGCGATCTTTATCTTTTATGTAAGGCGTTACAGAGTAAAACAAGAGAGCAAACGGATAAATAGAATTAATGTTATAAGATGGCCTTTGTCTTGTCAGCCATGCGAGATATTTGATGTAGCAAGGTTTGGGCACGTGATGCGGGGGAATGGGGAAAATGTTCTGAGAAAAGTCATGATTATATTGTGGAGTGTGGATGGCTATAAAAGTACTGGAAGACTAAAGAAACGATGGATAGACGGTATGAAAGATGATATGGCTGGAAGGGAGGTGACTATCCAGATGACGACTAATAAGAACCATCTGCCCAGCCTTTTCCCAACTATGTTGGGGTCGGCTTCCGGTCTAACCGAATGCAGCTGAATACCAGTATTTTCCATGTAGTGACTGCCTAATCTGACCTCCATAACTCAGTTATTGAGTAATACGATACCCCTTGGTAAGACTGGTTGTCAGACTTTCGGGCTTCAGACTATCCGTAACGACTGTCAAACGACAGCCGACGAATGACAGCCGGGACCAACGGCTCTGTCTTATCCCCTATAAACTTTCTCATTTCGGTCTGATCCCCTTTTTCTTTTGTTTTTATTCCTAACGGATCCCCTATTCGTAGAGGTTTCTCTCTCCCGGATTATCTAAAAACGACTGAAAGTTAAGGTGTTCAGAAAAATTTTGTATGAACATAAAAGTTATGAAATAGCTACCAAGGCAAGTTTATTTTCTTTTGACAGACATAAATTATGTTTTTGGCATTTTGTACTATTACAAAAAGCCAAAATCATAATTTACGCAGTAGAAACGAGAAGAGCAAAATATTGAGATTTGGTAGGGCTTAATTATGAATGTTCTTTCAATTTATAGGAATCGAACTTCTAGGACTGACTCGAGTTTTATTTCTGGTGTGAAATTTTGCTGTTTGCGGTAGTGCACAACACAGTGCACATAGTGTTCCACAGTGCGCACGCTAAACATTGTGCTTATGGATGCATGTAACGGTACAGGACCGTACAGGGGTTTTTTTTTAATATTTTTTAATTAATTGGGGTTTTTATCCCAATGGACACGCCAACCTCATCATGCCTACAGACTACTACGATACAATTTTAAATTAAACGGAGAATCTTAACCAATATATAAAAAACTAGTTTTGGTAAAAAAACGTCAGTAAATGTTGGAACTTTGACCTTCAATATCTCCGTAACCAGAAGATTCCCAGGTATGGTCCGGTACAAAAAAAAATACAATTACGGGGAGTGTCTTTTTACCCGTTTTATCATAATCAGCATTATTTCAACTCAAAAACGTCCACTACTGGACATGGACCTTCCCCAAGCGTCGCCACACCGATCGGTCCTGCTCGCTACTCGCATCTAGCGGATTCCTGCGACCTTCACCAGGTCATCGGGGAAGAGCTATACAGGTTTAGTTTTCAAAGACCAGAAAAATTTAAGGGTGTGGTACAGATCATCAAACTGAACAACTTTCCCATAGGACCAATATCGTAATCGCGAAAAATTTATCAATTGTCCCATAGAAAACTTAAACATAATGGGACGGCTAAATTTTTATTCGCGATTACGATGTCCCATGGACAGACAAAACACTGAATATGGACCCTTAAATTTAGCTGATCTTTACAAACTAACCCTGTATATAGAAAAAGAGATTAACTAGTAAAATTTCTATATCAGTAAGAGTAAAGTGCTTATTTTTGTTATCTGTCTACCTTTCAATTCCTGTCATAGACAGCCGACCTTTGTTTCTTTTCATCAGATTTTGCCTCTATACAAATCAAAACGTCCCCTTTTGATATGCGAGGTTTCTAACCCTTACACAAAACTTCTGACATAGCTACGTATAACCTTACTGCTCTTTGTTTTAAAAGTTATTTCGGCTTGGCAAGTTAAATTGTGATTGATGTGATCGTAATTCGACCTTCCCTGCTTACGGGGCGTGATCTAATCTACAGTTTGTTTGTATAGGTGGGTAGGTTTATTTACTATATTATTTATAGTTGGGTAGATTTGGGATAGGAATTAATGGGTAGGTATTTATTTGATCTTAAAAGCTCTTAGTCTGTTTTTGAATGTGGGTTTCTGAATGGAGTTAACGATGAATAAATGTGATTTTTTGGAGTACTTTATGAAGGTCCATTTAAGATAAACGTTCAGACACATCTCACACCTGCACACCAGCACGCATAGCATGACCACCGTAGAAACGGAAGAGACTAAAGACAAAATGACAGATTGTAGAAAGAATTCAACGGCGCGATGTCAAAAATGAAGAAATTACGTGTCCCTTTGTGTTGTAGAGTAGAGACAGTAGTCGTAGTCATGTTACGCGTGCTGATACTCTGAGTCTGAGTCTTATTACTGCAAACTTGGATAAAGAAAATGTATAGAAATGGGCATTTTCCTTTAAAGAAAGAAAGAAAGAAAAATGCGTTTATTGTCATTACTTACAGCAAAATAATTAAAAATAATGACAATTAAAGTAAAAGTTAACATTCCAAACATTGGTCCAATTATTTATTGATAGAGAAAGTTACATTTTTGTTTGGTACATTTATTGTTGATGAGTTGATTTGAGTATTTCTGTTTTGTCGGAAAAGCAAAGGCATCAAGCTCATACGGCCTCGTCGGTTTTCGTAATTTTATTTAATAATCATAACTGCATAATAAATGCGTATTCTTTTTTCAAAAAGATGCATAATGCTTTATACATATACAAACTCAATGGTGTAAACACAGATGTAGTTCAGTATAAATTTCGGTAAGTATTCCAAATTTAAATCACATTCTCCCCCTAGAGGATGAATGAAATTCAGTTATACAAATTTCTTTCCCTGTTTTTAACAGATTAAAAATGACTATTGTTATGTTCGCTTTTTGTGGCATAGAATGTCACTTTTTTGAGCAAGTGGTACGAAAATACACTTTAAAACCGGAAACAAAGATTATAATATTAATTATTATATTTTTAGTAGCAGACACTATCTCAGCGAAAGCCTTTTGACACTTGCTTAGATAAACAGGTTAATATAATTATATATTACATGTGAAATAGGCTAACGCCTTACCGAGATCAAATTGTAATAGTTTCGAGGGTAGGGAGGATAGGGTTCGAGTCCAATTTGATTATGTATGTGTGATGAACTGTACAAAGGGAAAACAACTCAAAATATTTACCTATTATGTAATTAGTAGCCTAAATAAATTTATTTTAAAATAAGGTTCATTTATTTTAAAGAAAATTACCTTAAAGTATAAACACCACAACATAATCTACCGGGGTAATTGCGTAACACACTAAAAGAACGGTTCTAATAAGAACGGTTTTAATTTTGACAGTTCAACAACATTCATTGCGTTGTTTACATTGTTGAGCAGACAAGTTTTTGGAACTTATGAAGCAATGGATTAGCAATATCCTTCAAAATGATTCAGATTGTGATTAATAGCGTTTTCAAATGTCCTTTATAATGCGCACAGCAAAAGAGTGGAAGTCTCTACATGCGTTTGTGTTTCCGAGTGCATATAACCCGAATCTTTTCAAAGTAAGAGTGAACAGGCTTCTTCTGGGTAGGCTCACTCCATCGTAGACTTTGTCTGTGTCATCTCTGACTTAGATTAGAGTCAAGAGCAAACCCATTTCAAATAAAAAATAGTGTGTTATGCAATCAGGGTGAAGTATTAGATAGCTAGGTACCTACTTGACACTGTTTACAAGCCCTTGCTGCGAAGCTTCAACATTGTATGTTATAACTGTGTGTACTCCACGTCACTTGTCCCTAAAGGTTATTAGAAAACCACCATCTGACATACGAACATAAATGTAGGGAACAGCTGTTTTTTTCGCGATTTCAGGTTTGTTCCTATAATAAAAGTTGTTCGTAATGATAAGTACAATGACCCAGCAAATGAACCTTTTTTGGCGCAGCCGTGAGGCACACACTATTTTTGTTTGAAACATTAATTTTCATTTTGTACTTAATTTTGTATTTTTGTGTTTCACGAACTGTGTCCAAATAAACTTATTTTTTCAGGGTTATAAAATGTCAGCGGGATTGTCCGAAGGGGTTACCGCTGGCCCGGAACATAAAGGGCTAAGGAAGGAACACGGGTGGGTTTTAGTCAGTAAGAGACTGATACTCCCTTCCGCTTCACCCAGAGCGGGAGGGGTCATTTGATGATTTCCCATCCCCAAAAAAAAAAAGGTGTATAAAATAAACGTTTTTTTCGGCGTTTTATGCCTTGTGATACGGAACCCTTCGTGTGCGTGTCCGACTCGCACTTGGCCAGTTTTAAATTATATAATTATGTATGGAAGGCGTGCCAGTACCATACCTACATCAATATTACTCAAACCATCATTCTAGCCGACAATCACTATAGCTCGCAATTCGTATTCAAAAAGCATCAAATAGTAAAGATTTCTAGAAAACTCTTACACCGGTTTATGTAATAATGACTCAGTGTGGCCCGTTTCGAATAATAATAGCCAGAATAAGGAAGGAAAGTACTCGCGCCAGTAGCTAGGATGAAATAATGATGCATGCTGCGTTTAGACGGTGTTGCAGATGAGTTCGGCTTATTGTAAAGTGGCTTTTGAATATGCATTTAACTAATAAATGCCCCGTAAGACCAGTTAATTAGTTCCCTGTATTTATCTCGAGTGCAGTTTTGGAATACAAATTTATTGTTGCTTTTCCGCGACGAGTAGAGACTGCGCGAGTGGTATCGGGTAAATGATAAATTGTTGTATTTCTCTAAGTAGGTCTGGACAAACGCTTTTAAACGTCAATCATATTTTAAATAGGTACTAGATGAGGTCGGCGTTTCCTATCTGACTATCTCTGTCAGAAAATAATTATGCAAATACATACAAAAATATTCTCTTTTAACTTCTAAAAAACATCAATTAATAACTTATATTGATTAACGACATCATATCATTAGAGTGCAATATTTATTTCCTTTGGTTTTAATGTATGCAGACCTGAAAGTTTCTAATCGCTTTTTGTACTCCACACTGCTGCAATAGTAAAATATGTACGAGTAAACTTAAAAATTATTTAAAAAAGCCAAAAGCCAAATGTCCTTTATAATGCGCACAGCAAGGGAGTGGAACTCTCTACCTGCGTTTGTGTTTCCGAGTGCATACAACCCGAATCTCTTCAAAGTAAGAGTGAACAGGCTTCTTCTGGGTGAGCTCACTCCATCGTAAGCTTTGTCTCTGTCATCTCTGACCTAGACTAGAGTCAAGAGCAAACCCATTTCAAATAAAAAAAAAGCCTGAAATCTTTTATTCTGTGCTTCCGTTATATAACATTGACTTCTGACTGTTTTTGTACAGTCTATGGATAACCCGTCAAAAATTCAAAATTTTATCGCAGGATAGTAAAGACCGTCTTATTTAGAATTATCTATTTATTATATATAGAGAAATAGATAGATAGATAGATACTGTTGATAGATAGTTTATTAGATATTGAGGAATTTCAAATGTCTGTAGAAAACTTATTTTTCTTATAACTCGTCTTTAAATCAGTGTCCATTCAAAATATATATATTTGGGAACCTAGATATTCTGTAATCCAATCGGAATAAATGCACACAACATTAAGAATTATGTTTGATTTACAAATTATTTTGGTATTACGTTTGTATGAACTATGCATGCTCCGCCGGCCCCTTAAGCGTGGCAGCTTTGCGAGTGACATCAGTAGGTAATACCTAATAAGGTCCTCTTAATTGAAGATTAATTATTAGTGGTTTCCTTTTAATTTAGAGCTTCTAAAATGGATCTCTAAGCTAAGATTAGCTCACCGTCTCTCACCTAATCCGGGGTAGGTGTCATAAAGGGGGCTAATGGTTAGAACAGATTATGACATTACTATCTCAAGGCCGTTTATTGTGGTAATAATCTATTTGTGGTCCAATACAGGCTTAATCGTATTCAAACACCCCGCGGGCTTAATAATCGTATTCAAACACCCCGTGGGCTTAATAATCGTATTCAAACACCCCGTGGGATTAATAATCGTATTCAAACACCCCACGGGCTTCATTACCTATCGTATTCAAAATTCAAACACCCCTTAGTTTCTGAAAGGTTATTCAAGCGATTGAATATGTATCAACTGTCGTGAGTATGATTGGATGGTGTAATTTTATTAAATTACTAAATTCGTTACTAATTACAAGCCTAAAGGCTTATTAATTTATTAAGGGTACACAAACATCCAAACCAACAAACTTTCACATTTATAATTATTATAGGATTATTAGTAATGGCTCACCTCACATCTCACACCGCATGCCTGAGGACCCATTTTCCTTTTGTTACTTTTTTTTTCCTGTGTTTAGTTTAGTTTGTAATGTTCCTGTACGAGTCGCAATGAATACTTTTTCTTTCTTTCTATCCGCGTTGCTGAATTTTGGGCCAAAATTGAAGAAAAAAAAAAACGGTATTTTTGCCATCGACACACGATACGACACGCTAAGAAGAAGATGAGTAAGCCACTTTATAAGTAAAATCAGATATGCAAATTAAATTAAAAATTCAAGGGTTAGCCGAACACAATGATTTCAAAAGCCTTGCTTGCCACATAACTAACTAAGAACTTTTATCAGATAAATATTGATTAATATACCCTTTGTAAAACTTAAACCATTATAATAATATATAATAAGGACTCCAAAAGTTGAGCCTTAATGTTTACAAATCTTAAGTTACCCTTTAACTTGGTGTAAAGAAATTATAGAAAGCGTTCCTACCAAACGCCTGCAGGCTTTGTCGAAACATTCGGGTAATGATGCGAGTTGCTACTAATATTTTATCAGGCACTTGTACCATAGTTGCTCAGTGCCTTGGACACTGAGGTTAAGATGACATTTAAGGGGTACAAAATAATTGCCTGCCGGGTCAGCGGGATTGTCCGAAAGGGTTACCGCTGGCCCGGAACATAAAGGGCTAAGGAAGGAACACGGGTGGGTTTTAGTCAGTAAGAGTCTAACACTTCCTTCCGCTCCACCCAGAGCGGGAGGGGTCATTAGATGATTTCCCATCAAGAAAAAAAAAAGGGGTAAGTACAAATTTTATAAATTTGTACGCCTTACGGTGAAACAATGTACAGTCAACAAAAGAGTTAAGTATGCAGGATCGTCGGATATAGTTGAAACTTAGTAAGAAACCGATGGATGTTGTCGACTGCATAAATCATGTTAGGTACCTACATATTTACCTACCTAATCATGTTACCTATCATACATCATATTGTTATTATAAGGTACTAACTTACCATAATAAACCCAACGTAAGTTAAACTTAAATCACGAAAAGGCTTTTACGTTAACATCGTGAGGTTTCACGAAAAAGGGTTTACATCGACAGATCACTCTCTCCAGAGTTGGGATCTCATCTGGACGTAATTCGTCTTCATACAATATTTTAACATTATTACACAACACATTAATATTTTTACATTAGTATTATTGTTTGTTTTTTAAATTTCCATCGTAATTAATTGCCTGTTGAAAGTAGCGCCGAGAGGAAATGTAGCAATAAATTGCTATATAAAGCTCAATGTGATTTTAGCGAATAGGGTCGGGGTTAACACTGGTTCTACCTACCCACAGTTATTATTCTATCAATAATTTCTTATTACATTACCATACTAATTAAACACAATTTACAAAAGGAAATTGCCGCAAAAACAAGACACATTTACGGTGCTGGATTGCGTAATACACTTTCAATCATAATCTGAGTCATTTTGAAGAATATTAATAATCTTTTACTTCATATGTCATGTTCGAAGTCTGCTCAACAACGTAAATACCGCAATGAATGTTGTTGAACTATCAAAATACAAGCCATCGCTACTGATAGTGTGTTACGCCATTATCTCATAGGTTCAGAACTACAAAAAGTTCACAAACGAAACATCGCTGAAAAAGGAACAACACCATTTAAACACACGAGAATTTAGCTCTTGAAAACAACTGTATACGATACGCATACGCAATAATTGTTTTTTCCACGAGTAGTTTTCAGAGTTATTAATTGCCTTTTTAAAATAGAGTAAAAAGTTGACAAAAAATATATATTGGCACCGTACACACAATAATAACCCTTGAGAACAAAAGTACACGTGATTTTTCATAAATATGTCGCAAAAATAATTCTATTAATTTACTACTCACGTACGCAGCTGCAGCGGGAACCACGCAGGGCGACGCCTTAGTGGCTCAAGCGGAGCGGATGCGGGAGCGGGGCGGAATGACTTTAGCACGCGCTTGACGACTCTTGCGCTTAGCACGAACACCGCACCCATTGCCCAGGCGCCGATTAGAGCTCCAAGTATCGCCTGGTGGAGAAAATAAACAGCTATAAGTATGAATGAAAGCTCTAGACGACCTTAGAAAGAAGGTTGGGACAGACTGAATGCGGAAGGCTTGGAAACGGATATTATGACGCAAATTGAGAGGGTCCTATGACGCACTGATTAATGAATGGAAATTCAGATAGGGATGGGCCAAATATTCATAGTTGCTGTGTGCGTCTTAAGTTTGCACCAAATGAGAATCCAGCTCAGCATGTATCAGGGCAATGAGACATTTTCCCTATCATCGACTATGATGACGTGTGCTACTTTGACTTGAATGCGGTTTTGCTGGATAAGCTCAACTGATTGCTCAACAATGGTATCCGGTTCATATTCAACCTCAGGAAATATGACCATGTGTCGAGCTATAGGTCTGAGCTCAAATGGATGTCTATTCGCCAAAGAAGAAGTTTGCGCGCTTTGACCACGCTTTTCTCCCTTCTCAACTCTCCCAATCTTCCTTCTCATCTCATGTCTCACTTCCAATATCTATGTTCTTCTCACGCTAAGAATCTGCGTTCATCTAACAATCTTCTCTTGCTCTGTCCTTCTCATACTTCTGATTTTGTTTATTCTTCTTTTCATATTCAGTTCATTCTTCTTTGGAATGCGCTTTCTCTTGATATCAGGACGGCCACCAGTCGGTATGCATTTAAGCGGAAATTGCAGAGTTATTTTCAAAACATATTCTTCAAAACTAGAGTCATCTCAACATGTATATTATAGTAAAAAGGTTAAAATCCTATAATACACATACATACATGTGTATTATAGGATTTTAACATTTTTATGTATTTGTGTATGTTTTTGATGTAGAATTCAATAATTTTAATAGTAATTTTTTTTTATTGTTCGGCTCAATCAAAGCACCTGCCAACTAATCTCTTCACCACCCTCGTTGAATGGTAGAGAATTCCTAAGGCATTAAGTCCGCCTTTGTACCTTTTTGTGTGTAAAAAAATTAAATAAATAAATATATAGTTCGCGTCAAACAACTGCCGCTCTGAAGCTAGGCTATTCGTTAGCCGCGCGGCGCGCAGCTGTTTTATTCATGGGATTAACTTACTGCGCAGTGATTTGTTGCATACTTCAGAGCGGCAAAGTCATTTGACGCGAACTGTACCTGACGCTGATTTTCTGCTGGATTCCTGTAGTGACAGATCACACGGACGCTAGGATCTCGGCATATTATTTTACTTCGTAACACTTAAAGGTGGGCAAAGAGACTGAAGTATTCTTCAGCCCCTTCGTCCACTTTTAAACGTTTGCACCTTTTTTTATTTGTTTTACTGAATGCCTGAGGTTAACGATAGGCATGTAATTTCACGACAACATGAGGACCCTTCTGACCTTTATCTTGATATTAACCCTTCAATCGTTTTGTAGGACACTCATGAGGAAAAAGAAGTACCCCTACTCCCTGAACTCTTTGTTAAGAACTATACGGTCCTATATTAAGACCTCTTTTCCATTTGTTCGCAGAGAATTCTGTTTCCTAACATTTCCATTTTTCCTATTTGATTGAATTAGTGTGCGTGGGTTAGCAGCCATTACGTAATATATTTTGTTATTGACTCCAAAAGGTATGAAAATAAAAGTTACTGTTCGTTGTGAGGTATTACATTAACGAAAACTTGATAGCTTTGCTATTTTTGGCTTTTTATGTAAAGTTAAACGTGTAGGGTTTTTACTTACGTAAACTCCGAACGAGAGTTTGCTCTTAGAAACTTCCTCAGGAACTGCAAGAAAGTAAAATTAAGTAATGAGTAAACTAGGTCAACGTATGCTATTTAATGTGAAACATTTAGTCTTGAACTATCGCTGATAACTGCAAGTCTGGAAGTCAGACAGTCTCTAATGGTGGCTATACGATGTACCGGAGAGGTCTACCTTTGATCCGAGGTAGAACTGTCACTGGACAGTTCTACCTCGATTAGATTAGATCTTAGATTGTAGCGTGATTAACTCGCACAGGTATACCGGAGCGTGTATTGTAGTAGACCTGTTGGAACATATGACATGTGGTCAAACTGCGCAGGTGACCTTTGTAGGTGAGCTACACAGGTAGACCTCTCCGGTGAACCATCTTTCTGTAAGAATCTCACCTTGAAAACTTATGTGAAGTGAGCTTGTTGTGAGCTGTCAATCCCTAGCGATACTTAGCATGAGGTGGAATGACACCTAAGTTTACGGCGAAAAATTTACAGAAGAGATCGTCAGATGTCAGTGATATGAAAAATATTAAATACTAACCAAAAAACGTAGCATTTCCTGCAGGTCCAACGCACCCTCTTTCATCTACCAATTTGACTTTCGCTAGCAGCTTCACTTTGGGCTCCATTTGTTGTGATATTGGGAAGAGTATCGAATGGACGGTGTCGTCTTTGGAGACAAATCCATCAGCATCGACGTTTGCGGTCATGAAGTTGGGAAACCACGGAGACTGAACGTGTTCTGTCACCATTTGCTTGCCGAGACTGTGGAAGAAAATAATTATGGTAGTTTTTTAAGAAAAAGAAATGGGAGCCAGTCAGAGGTGGATGTAGTCGCCGAGCAGTAAAAACTTTAGCGATTTCTGATTTTTCTAGTACTCGAACCTGAGTTGGTCGAAAAAGTTTATTGATAAGTGTAAGAATCAGGATCGATAGCATCAAAATAAGTTTTTGTCAAAACTCTCCAATTTCTTGCTGATTGTATATTTTTTTAAATCTGTGAATGCTGTCAATCAAAATGTCTCAAAAAGTAAAGAACAGTCTCCTAAGACCTATTTCCTGTAGCCACAACGGTTAAGGTACAGACGCCAGCACATTAAGCTACCCGAAACTGTAAAATTTTCACAATCAACTTTGAACCTTATGCTTCAGCGATAAAGTCGAAAATCTATTTGAAGTGAAAATTTTATTCAACTGCCAAAGCAAAGAATGACAGTGCATTTTGTGGTTCGAATATAAGGACAATTTAAATTTGGAGTCAATTTGCTAAACAATATTATCTTCTTTCCCTGATTTTACATAACATACCTATCTTATAATATACTTACATTAAACATGAGTAGGTACTTATTTACTAATATAATACTAACCTCACAATATAGCTTTGCTTGCCAAGTTTAGCAGAGGGCAGTCTCTGCGGGTAACTTGGTGGTGGCAGAGTCCAGCTTATCTTGGAATTCATCTTGCCATTAATGATGACTAATTGCGCCGAAACCACCGGTGCGGGAAGGCGGGGCCAGTGTGCGCATGAGCATACTCCTACGACACATTCTGGAACAAAATATGCTTGTAGACTGCTGGTACAGGTAAGGCAAACATTTTTATTAGGCCTGTGATACCTTCGTTTAGTATCTGTGTGGTCCTGTAATTCTTTACTACTACAATAAAGTAACCATAATAATAATTCTGTGGCTACACATTGACACCATAATTTATTATGGAACAAAGATTGTTAAACAATTAAATAAATTCATGTCGTTTATACATCTTTTTGAGGCTGACTGCTGTAATGTACCTAGTTGATGATTTTATTGTTTTATACAATCAATATTAGACTAAACCCCTTACTTATAAACGTATTATAATATAACAGATGAATAGTTACACACCGATTTCTCTCTTTCAGTCGTCAGTAATTTGACTTTCGAAAGAAGAAGACAAAGCGTTGTGTAACTATACAGACGCTATACATCGTTTATTAGTAACGGGGTTTGTACCTACAGTATTGTGATTGTGATATTGTCTCTGCTTCCCCTTTTTAATCCATCCAAAGGTTGTCTTTAAAGGATCGCTCTTAGCAATAAGACCAATTTCTAATTTTATATCTGTAATTTATATGGTGTACGAGTATTATAATTATGTATTTACTAGCTGCGCCCCGCGATATAACCAGCGTAAGTTCCGATTCCAAAATAAATCTGGAGGGGGCCACCCTTATCACATAGGGGTGTAAAAATAACCTACGACCTATTCTCCGACCTACTAAATATACCTTAAAAAATTTCATAAAAATCGGTCAAGCCGTTTCGGAGGAGTTCGATAACAAACACTGTGACACGAGATTTTTGTATATAAGATTGTTTGTCTATATTTTTCAACAGGTTTACCCATCAAGCTTACGGAACCTGAGGTTGTTATGCAACTCACCATCAAGTTCTACAAGTAAATTGGCGGTGGTGTGCCCATCCCAAGGATGCGACATCAGTTTGACGTTGTATGCGCATCCGGGGCGAATCGCGCAGGCCTTAGGTACGGTGCTCGAGAATGCAGGGATCAAAGACCACGTCACGTTCTGTGGGGTAGAAATGTAATATTAGGGTTTATTTGATTTTGTTGACACAATCGGCGCAGGCGATTTTGGTCCTACGTGCCGCGCGGGATTTACTTCAGTTGGTTCAGAGTTTTAATGGGTAATTTTTAGTCGTTGCCGTTAATAAAGTGACCTTTCCATCTTAAATAAAACCATCTCCATAATTATGAACTAAAAAAAAAGGAAATTCTAAAAGATGAAAGAAAATACATATATTTAGCACAGACTAAAAGACACACAATACATCTGATAAAATCAAATAAAAAGTGAAAAGTCCAATGTAATAAATTAGTAGGAAAGTGTGCCTTACGGCTGCGCCAAAAAAGTCCAGATCAGCAGAAATGCCAGACAACTAGTGCCTGACGCTGGTTTTTAACTGGATCTTAGACCTTCCAACGAAATTATCCATTGTAACCTTCTACTCATCAAAAACAAAATCAAACGGTATGAAACTGACTTACCCCAGCGATGTTGTATTCATAGCATATTGGTAAGTTAGTTGGTGAGTTTGGTGGCTGACAGTCGTCAGTTTCAGTCAAACTCCACACCTCCAAGGAATATTCATTCGCAACACCTCCTTTAACAACGAAAATATTTTTTATCACACCTGCTCTGAAAATACATACTAATTATACCAATTAGAGGGAAGAAACGCCTTTATCCCGCCCTTCAAATCCTTTCATCCCAAGGTATGGAAGTTTGTATGAAAATCCTTCCGACCCAAGGGTGGGAAGTATGTATGAAATTCCATTACATACCCGGTTTTTCTTTTTTTTTAATTTGTCAGCAGTCATACTGCCAAGAGACTTTAACTGTCTACTAATTAAATTTCAAGTAAATTGTTACTGGCCACATACAGTTTTTTTTTTACCAGTTACCAACCTCCTTGGTGCATACAGAAAATTAAAAACGAAATTATTTATAATAGCTGCACTTTTAATAATTGTACTTTTAACTAAATATAAACATTTCTATGCATTTATGTCCATAATTTTCCTCGTAGGTGTAATAAAAAGCACTATACATCTCTCAGGATAAAGTACAGTTCCATACCTCAAATGGTTTGCGCCCCTCGCAAGCTCGTGGCGCAAATGCCATAATCTCGGTATGGAACTGTCACTTTCTTCCCTCTGAAGTAATGTACTATTATTTGTAAGCGTAGTCTAGACAAAGTGACTTTCTTTTAGTGATAATGATGATGGAAAAGTGAAAAATTTATGAAACTAACATAAGATACCGGAAAGTTTCTGTCAATCCTGTCGGAAATCGTAGAAATACGAAAGGCTTTAAAAGCGATTGCCGCTTGTCTAAGCTCTCTGGTTTATCTGAAAATTAACACAACATGTGCAATAGCAATTCATCATTCATCAAGACATTGTCTCATCCACCACCGCGCATTGGGTCCGTGTTGTCGATTACGGCCTGCCCCCTCTTAGAGCGGAAGTCTGTGTTCCATAGTGGAAACTTATAGGGTTATATTATAACTAACTAACTTTCAGCAGACAGGCGCGATGCGACAGTGCGACGCGATTCTTGTAGAACAATTTCCTCAAATTGTCCTTAGAAATTGTTCTACTATAGTCGCGTCGCGCTTGTCTGCGGGAGCCTTTAGCGGTTCTGTTTATCTATTTCCAAATCGTTCGATTTTTCCTTAATTCAGGGGTCAAAATCATCAAATAAAAAAAAATGAAATAAAAAAAATATCATCAAATCACCCCTCCCGCTCTGGGTGGAGCGGAAGGGAGTGTCAGACTCTTACTGACTAAAACCCACCCGTGTTCCTTCCTTAGCCCTTTATGTTCCGGGCCAGCGGAATGAACCATAATAGGTAGGCAGTTGAAATTTTCACAGGGTGGATTTTTGTAGTGCCGCTATAACAACAAACAATACAAAAATAAAGAAAAAAATTAAAAAGGGTTTCCATACAAGAAACTTGTTTTTGCGGAGTTTTTTGCATTGTGGTACGCAATGCGTCGTGTGCGACTCCGACTCGTACAGTACCCGGCGATAAATATTGCACATCGACCTTTGGAAAGAGACAATCGGCTAATTTCGGCTTCGTAGAGCGTTATCTCTGTCGCACGAAATACAAACAGTCCGGTATCTATTAGGAGCTGTTAAAACAATTAGGATTTGCTTCTTTTGATAATTATTTTTATTCTTTCTATAAAATGGTTTTGTGTAAAAAGGTCGATGTGCAATATTTATCGCCGGGTACTGTACGTGGCCGGTTTTTTTTTTAATACAAATTTCCAGGAGGAAAAGTACTCTATGTTCTTCTCCAAATCCCAGGTTACCTATCTGTTTAATAACAGTCAGTGCTGTGATGTAGACGTGAAACGTAAAAAAATAGACAAACAGAGATATACTTTCGCATTAATAATACATATTAAGTATGGAATTATCTGTCGATATAAATAAAGTTCGGAATTTATTGGGTGGGTGTTTACAAGGCAGGGTAATTATGTTCCTTCAAATCGCGTAGGTGGACAGTAATGTCTGGTTAACGACACGTAAACGTTGGTAAGGAACAAGTGGGTCCGAGTATATATACATTCAGATTACGTGCGTATAGAGCGCGGGAGTTTGTTTAAAATAGGTACGTAATACTTTTGCAACCCAATAACATACATTCAACATTAGTACGTTAAATGTTTTTCCCACCACCTGGAGAGCTTCTATAGCAGAACAACGACCGATAAGGAGTAGCGGATGGTCGACTGGACCACAATATTATGATATTTTGCGGTTCAACGGACATGAACCGTATCTCTAGTGGTCTGTTACATTTCCGTGGGTCTGAGCGTCTGGTCAATTTGTTGTAAAAGGAAATGACAGTCTGATAAAGGATTTTGAAAAGGAAATTGGTGTCTGCTATCTTCGCTCGATATGATGTCGTGTCAAACAAAGAAAATTTCAAGATTTTCAACGTTAACTACAAATGGGACAAAATATATAAAAAGAAATCTCGAACTAACGGAAATTGTGGTACTCTGTAAAAAGAAAAATCAGTCAAGTGCGAGCCGGTTTCGTGCACAAAATTATACGAGTACATTACTTTCATACGCGATGGCAAGGCCCGTAGGTACCATGTATGTATGTTTTTCACTCACTTTCCACAGAAAAAATAGAATCGCCCGAAAAGACGGGTGTTGTGTCTGGTGGGCTACTGCCCGACACTTGTCGGGACGTTGTAGATGTATAATTATGCTAGCTGCGCGGTAAACTTTGCTTGCGCGATGCAGGATTTCGCATGACGTCAGGATGATGCGTAGTTTGCGTGTGATGATGTAGATGTCGCCACAACACTAAACAGAGTATATTACCGTTGCTAAAATATATGCAGCTTTGTGTGTGACAGACATACGAGTATGAACGGTTAGTAATAAGGTCCCGTTGGCAACCCTTGGATATAGGTCTGAAACCCGAGGACAGAATTATATTTCCTGTTTTCGAGTACTGAGCTCAAGTGGTTTTGTCAGTTTTTTTCTGTTTAAAATTGAAAGCCTTACCTATAGAAGGTACCCATGACACGTTAAACTTCAGCTCATGGTCTGAGTTCTCCAACGGTAAAGGGAAGACCTCCAGCTTCCGCGGTAGACCTGCATGCTGTACCGGTGCTGGCCGGTGAGGTAAGTCCGGAGGATATGGGTCATCTACCTGCAATAAATGAGATCATGTCAGAAAGGGACAGAAGTTTACGTAAGTATTCTATTTTTGTAGGGAGACAGAGAGAGGCGGATCTTAATAACCCTATAATCAAAGCATTTATTTCAACAATTTTGAAGAGAACAAACCACCATCGACGAGACATTTGAGTAACCAATGACACACTCCAGCCGCCAGGGCACATTCAAGTCAATGAAAGACATACCCCATAAATGGTAGCTTTATATACATACATTATTTGTATATTTAACTTGACATTTATGTGCATAGTATATGACACAGCCACACATATATGCTCAGCCTATACCAATGTAGACACAATAAAGAATGATACCTAATATCTACAGTACCCGGCGATAAATATTGCACATCGACCTTTGGAAAGAGACAATCGGTTAATTTCGGCTTCGTAGAGCGTTATCTCTGTCGCACGAAATACAAACAGTCCGGTATCTATTAGGAGCTGTTAAAACAATTATGATTTGCTTCTTTTGATAATTATTTTTATTCTTTGTATAAAATGGTTTTGTGTAAAAAGGTCGTCGCCGGGTACTGTACGTACTTAATTCCTTGAGAAGATGAAGAAGTGCTTGTTACTATGTATGTAAGTATATTCTTATAATACTTGTTTAGTTTCATTAAGTGAATTTTTTTTAGATTTTATGTATTATTTTTTTGTCTCCTTTACTCTTTCACATGCTGTCTACATCTTTTTATTTATTGTCCTATCGCAGATATGCTGGAAGCGATTTCTTATGAAATAAGTATCACCTTTGTACCTACATATTTTTCTGTTCTGTTTTATTTTCTTGTCTGTTTATATATGTGTGGACATAAATGATAAAATAAAATAAATGCTCCGTTATCTGTAAGTATCACCAGATGATTAATTTTACGGTAATTCCGGCTGTTCCGGTTATTTCCACCTATCGCACGATACTAGACATAACAACGGGTGTTGATTTTTTAATATCTGATAGGTAAGTTATTTATTAAGTTTTAAAGATTATTTATCTTTCAACAATGTAGAATTTATATTATGCTATAATGACGCCATATACCTACTTAATTTACGAAGTACAAACACAAACAAAAAGTAAAAGCAAAAACGAAGTAATAGCGCGGGAGGACGATGCTGAGCGACGCTGTAGGTCGGGAGCTGAAATTTTATGCGGATAAATTCGCAAGCAGAAGCTAGTATTAAAGAAAAAAAAAACAGTGGCACTCCGGGAGTGCCGACAGAAGTGAAAACTTGAACAATTACGTGTGTATTTTGTGAATCGTCTTATAAACAAAACACGCGCGGTACCGGCTACCGCCATCCGTCTTACGAATTTTCGATCAGGTCACGTGTCCTGACGCGAGTTTAACAAAAAAAGTGTACAACGCCGCTAAAGAAGTTTTCACTTCAATAAAAATATTAAAATATGTATTCTAATACACCTAAACTAAACTGACTTCTTTAGTCAAGATAAAAGACAGTCCGGGTCACGGGAAGTGTCAACCAAACCGTCTCGGGAGAGCTTTAAAGAAAAGAAAAACATTTGGAACGGATGATACCATTTATCTAACACGAGCGATTCTACAGTACAAAGTAAAATGACTCTCTATGAAAGATATTAACCTATTATTATTGATTAGCACTTAGTGACATGCCTACGTCCCACAATGAACTCTGTTGCCTAACAGATCAGAGCCAGATGTAACTATCCTGGTAAGGCGATCCCGTCGCCGTGGAAGTGGTGAACATAATGTGATGATGTGTGTGTGTGTGTGTGGTGTGTGTGTGTGGTGTGTGTGTGGTGTGTGTGTGTGTGGTGTGTGTGTGTGATGTGTGTGTGGCGTGTGTGTTGATGGTGTGGTGGTGGTGGAGTGGCCAACAAGATTTAAAATGCTGTCGAGCCAGCGACACGAAGAAGAACAAGACTGGCATTACTACTGAGTTAAGACCAGTTGATTAATTGAGGAAAATTCTGACCATCGCCAGCTCAAATACATAAGTCCTTCTTACAAGATTGTCTACAAAAGTAAGTTACTTCGACCGAAGTCTTTTGACGAAGGTAGATAATATAGA
The DNA here is from genome assembly GCA_927399505.1 of Luperina testacea. NCBI lineage: Eukaryota > Metazoa > Arthropoda > Insecta > Lepidoptera > Noctuidae > Luperina > Luperina testacea. The sequence continues at coordinate 15,588,223 of OV656770.1, read as the reverse complement.
TAGACAATGAAATTATAAGGAAAACTCTGATTCAATCAACAGAAAATTTGAAACGAAGTAATTGAGGGTAATTCTATAAAGGCACTGAAGTTGATGTAAATAACGTCATGGCCGCTGGTTGGTAGAGAAATCACAAAGATAATTTTGGTATCCATCGAGATCATAGAGCAACACGGGCCACCGCGGACGGTCCGCCGGTGGCCCGTGTTGCTCTATGATCGAGATATTGCTTCACGAAGCTTGTCTGACGCAATACATAAGGAAAAATTCAATGGACTTCAAAATAAAACCATAACTTAAGAAGGAAGCAAAAAATATGTGCCGTTTTTATTTTTACCTTTTAACTTTTTTGTTTTCCTGAAAATACGAAATTGAAAAGATGAGGAAAAACAAAATTCTATTTCTATTTTCTAGCGGTCTGCTTGCTGGGTCATTGCGTAGGTAACACACATTCATGGCAATCGATCGCAATGACGTTAATTTTGACAGTTCAGCCATATTCATTGCTTTGCATTGCTCACAAAATGCGTCTACTCAACAACGTAAATGACGCAATGAATATGCATAATGAATTTTTTAAACCTATGATATTATTTAAAATGAAAGGCATCGCGATCGCATTTTATGGGTGTTCCGCGATTACCCCGCTAAAGAATACAAATAAAGTAAGTAGAATAGAATAGAATATTCTTTTTATCACACCTGCTCTGAAAATACATACTAATTATACCAATTAGAGGGAAGAAACGCCTTTATCCCGCCCTTCAAATCCTTTCATCCCAAGGTATGGAAGTTTGTATGAAAATCCTTTCGACCCAAGGGTGGGAAAAATGTATGAAATTCCATTACATACCCGGTTTTTCTTTTTTTATGCAGATACAACAATACTTATATGTCCATAATTTTCCTCGTAGGTGTAATAAAAAGCACTATACATCCCTCAGGATAAAGTACAGTTCCATACCTCAAATGGTTTGCGCCCCTCGCAAGCTCGTGGCGCAAATGCCATAATCTCGGTATGGAACTGTCACTTTCTTCCCTCTGAAGTAATGTACTATTATTATGTACACCATATAAATTACAGAGAAATATAGAAACTGAGAGATGTTCACCATACCTATTAAGACAGGAACCGAAATTACAAAACCATTTGTTAACAAAATCAAAAGTCTAAATTACATATAAGAGAGGCCCCCAAAACGCCCCTTCACCACCTTCTAGTGCTTTAATTGGCAAAAAAAAGAGTGGCATCATCCAATGAAATAAATGGTACACCATTAAGCCTCAAATAAATGACGAAAGTTTCTTGTCTTTTTTTTTTCAGGATGGGAAATCATCAAATGTCCTCTCCAGCTCTGGGTGGAGCGGAACGGCTCCTGAGAAATTCCAAATGTAAAAACCGAATAACATTGCACGACCCGAGAATCAAACCTAGGACCTCCTGCTCAGCAGTAGTGCTTGACCAACGAGGAAGTCATTCCCCTTACACTATGTCATCTCATCACCATCATATGCCCTCATCATAAGCATCATCATATGAAATGGCGAGCCATTTCCCAATTATGTTGGCTGGTTAAAGTAAGACTGGTTGTCAGATTTTAGGGCTTCTGACGACCCGTAACGACTGTCAAAGATCCACGTATGACAGCCGGGACCAACGGCTTAACGTGCTTTCCGAGGCACAGAAGGGTCTTTGTATGTAAAGATGGTCACCAATCCACAGACCAACCGCGGCAAGCGTAGCTTAACCTGATCAATCCACCCGCGCGGCTGTTATAACTTAGCCACAAGCCTCTGCACAAGCTCCCTTTACACTGTGTATAATTTTAAATGACTGTCATACTGAATTTCGACAGTTAATTATTTCGACATGGTCCCAATTTCGAAAAACAATAGTTCGACTACTCATTGCTTCGACAGAACATACTCGTACACCTATTCGACAAGCATTAGTCCGACAGAAAATACTTCGACAACACACACCTTAGAGAGCGGAACTACCACAACCGACGACACGGTTGGCGCAGTGGCTGAGCGATCGACTGCTGCGCTGAGTGACGCGGGTTCGATTCCCGCACGGAACAAATATTTGTATTACCTACAGGTAGTTGTTCCGGGTCTGACTGTTTGTGTATGTGAATTTATATGTTTGTAAACGCACCCACGATACAGGAGTAATTCCAAGTGTGGGGCAACGATTAAAAAAAAAAATACAACCACAACAACAACAACAGCGTGAGAATCGGAGCAACCTGTCGCTTTTCAACGAACGGACACTTGTTGCTGGCACTCGATGCAAATTACGTTGTTCACAATGAAAACGGCCTTGGAATGAAAAGTGGAAAAGAACAGGGCGATTATTAAATTAACTGTAGACAAAGTCAAGGAAATTATTTGTATAACAGTTACCTACTTATACGAGTACCTATTGATCGTACATTCAAAGCTGAACTGGGGGCCTAAAAAGGCCACTTTGGCAGAATCATAAAAGGATAACATTATGAATCATAATGGAGAGTTAACTGTTAAGTTAAACGTATCAAATCCCATTGGTGAAGGATTTTTCAGTTATTTTTTTTTATCTGTGCTAAAATACCAATCAATCCAATCCCAATTTCTTTGATTATACCTACGTAGTGCAGCGAAAAAAGAAAAACATGGACTGTCGTCACCATATTATTCATAATGTTATCTTTTTATGATTCTGCCAAAGTGGCCATTTTAGGCCCCCTGTCTTTTTTTGACAGTTGTATAAAATGGCTACAAAATGCCAAATTGACGTGAGTTCGATTAACAACTAGTTTCTCTAGGTGTTCGTATTTTACTTTTTTGTCGGTTTTAATGGTTGCTTTTAAATTTATTAAAGTAAAATAATGTAGGTTTCCTACTGAATAATACAATGGTCTACAGATAGAAGATAGAACATTCTAAGTAGGTCTATAGGTACCTAGTCTTAAGTTTAAAACTTCGCAAATTCGCAACCAAATTCACGAGTCCGCGTAACACTGGTCGGTTTCCCTTAATCGTCAGTTTATTTAATTCGCCAGTTTCCAGTTTCACACAAGTCGACAGTTTCCAGTGTTTGCCAGTTTTCCGTCGATTCGTCAGTTACACTCAAGTTTACTTACTTAAGGCTGGCCTATTTTTAGTTATCCGTACCAAAATGGTAAAACGGAATCCTTATGGTGAGACTCTGTCTGTCTGTCTGTCTGTCACAGCTAGATATCTCAAGAACTGCTAATGCTATTAACTTGAAATTTGGAATAGTTTTAAATGACGTTTGTCCAACTATTTTTCAAATAAGAAAGGAATAAATGTATATGTATATTTTTTGCAACAGGAACTGAAACGAGGTCTGATAAATTCGAAGTGGGGCTACTAGAGCATGTGGGGTATCATATTAAAGACACAGCACACAAGCTTGCACATTCTCAAACATTTTTTTAGGCCGCATAGTTTACGACTTTTGATGAAAAATGTATAAAAAAAATTATTGTTCCTTATCTCCGAAGTTTGCAAAGAGAAAAATTTGAAATAATTCTATGTGATAGAAGTTTATGTAAAGTTTACAGGAAAAATAAAACGAAGTCTTTAAATAGCACACTTTTTCAGAAATCATAAACAAAACTTACATTACTTCCACTATCGGTCAAGAGATGGCGCTGGCATAAAACTGAAATTTCCTACACCGCGGTGCACAGAGTTAAAATTCTCTGACGAATATAGGGCTCGCCGATGAAAATTTAAAAACATATAGATAATGTTACGGAACCCTCGGTGCGCGAGTCTGACTAGCTCTTGCCCGGTTTTTAGCCAAAGAATCGGCCTTGCCATACAACGTGGCTATGGTGGTATTTTCCTCTAGACAATGATGCGGACGAATTGTTTGATGTCCATGATTATTTCTCCTCCTTTTTTATATACTTGTACAGTATTATTTTAAGACTGTTAGCTTTTCAATATTATGTAAATATTATACTATAACAACATCAGTTTACTAACCTAAGATAAACTAAATAAATCGAGGATCCTTTACCAACAAAAAGCGTTGAATTATTCACAATTCTGTCAACACTGTTTCTTTAGGCCTGGTTTGTGATTCAAACGATTTCATTTTATTACTTGGTCTGTGGATTTCATCAAGAGTAATCACAGAGTAATAATATTAGTTATATTTATCGCGTGTCGCGCCTGTTTGAAGGAGCCTTTAATATCGTTTAAAGATTGTAAAATCCGTTCCGATCCGATGCGATGCGAGCCGTTTGGTTGAAATCATTCTTAAGGATCTAGCGTAGGTACTTAGTCCATTTTGGTTTGTTTAGAATGACAGCGGAAGTGTTACTGTAGGTAATTAACATTGTTTTCAAGTAGCTAAATCAATCTTAACTTCATTCGGGTTGGGATCTACTTTAGTTACATCAACATTTTGATGAACAATTGAACACGTTTCCAGCGCAATTTCTTTATCGTGATTCCTGTTTGTTTATTAAAGTGAGTATTTTTTACTTGTATATTAATTTTCGTAGCTGAAGAAAAACTGTTGTTAATGAGGCCACCAAACTGAAAGAGGACGAATAAAGAAATTGCGCGTGAATATGTAGTAACTTCTTGGGGGCTGTTCATTGATTACGTAAGACAATTTCGACCGCTGTCTGACCCCCTCACCCCCCTTTTTAATCTTACGTAAGTTCAGTATCTACTAAAATTGCAAAGAAAAAGTAGCAAAATATTAAAATCTTTTGATTTTTGTTTACTTTTGTAATCTTACGTAAGAACACTCAGACCCCTTCCACCCCATGTAAGAAAAAATATGACTTGTTTGGACCCCTCAAATCGTCTTAAGTAATAAATGAACAGCCCCTTAAAAATAAATAATAAAAGAGATTTAGAGTGAGAGACAGAGAGAGATAATAGATCTTTCTACTCTCTAAAATAAATCACTTAAGTACATACATAGTGTTAAATTTCTAAAGTCATTCCAACAAGAACATTTTCTTTAATTCGTCCATTTGTAGCAAATAATTTCATCGTTCAATGTTGACTGATCAATATTTTTATTTCATGGTGTTTTTATACGCTTTTATTAACCGACTTCAAAAAAGGAGGAGGTTCTAAATTCGGATGTTTTTATATATATTTTTTTTATGTATGTTCGGGCATAACTCCCTCATATATAGACGGATTCGCAAAATTTTTTTGTTCGAAACAGGTTTATTCCGAAATGTTCCTATTTAAATTTCGTAAAGATCTGATGATGAATTTCGGAGACAGACAACGGAACTCTTCAATAACCAGAAAATCAACTGAGATTGCTGCTATAGCATATGTATGCATTGTTTACGCAATCACACAACATAACATCACGCCTGTACCCTTTAAATTGGTAGAGCAGATGTATTCAATACCTTCATGTCACTGATATTCACATATCAAGAAATGTTATATGAATTTTTTATGGGGTAGGTAGGTACAACTAAAAAGTGAAAAATAAAAACTTTTTTTAAAAAAAAAAACAACCGACTTCAAAAAAAAAAAAACACTACAAAGTGAAAATAACTTTAATTTCGAAAGTCGGTGTCAAAAAACGAAAATACAAAACCAACGACACCGACTTCCGAAATTAAAGTTATTTTTCATTTTGTAGTGTTTTTTTTGGAAGTGGGTTGTTTTTTTATAAAAGTTATGATTGGCAAGAGATACAATATGTTTTCGAAAACATCTTATGTTTGCCCTTTAAAAAAAATAACAAAAGATTTTTGTTTACGGTACAAAGATAAAATAATATTATTTACATTCGAAACTTACATAGTCCGGCATCGGTTCAAACGGAAGGGGCATTTGGTGCGGATGCATGTCCGGATGTTCCCGGATGTCCGGAATTCCGGGAGATGGACGATAGCGCGGAAGCGTTCCTTGCGGATTTATGTACGGATTTTCAGGTACGTTTGAAGTTTCGCGGGACGGACCATACGGAGGAGGCCTTCCTTGCGGTTGCACAATAATATATGGATAATTGGGGGTGTCCGAAAATCTGGAGGGTGGATCATTTGGAGGAAGCGTTCCTTCTGGTTGCAAATGCGGATTATCGGAGTTGTCCGAATATTCAGATGACGGATCATATTGAGGAGGACTTTCTTGAGGGTGTATATCCGTATTTTCAGATTCGTCGGAACTTACGGGGGATGGGCCATATGGAGGAGGCCTTCTTTGTCTATGGTGATTATGCATATGTGGATTATTTGGAGAGTTCGGAAATCTGGGGGACGGTTCATATTGGGGAGCCATTTCATACAGATATATATCCAAATTTCTTGGATCCTTGGGAAGTCCGGAGGACGGATTATGTTGAGGAAGCATTCCTTGGGGTTGCGGATAATCGGTGTCGTCCGAATATCCATTCTGCGCAGTCATTATTTGCGGATGTATTACAGGATTTTCGGGGGTGTTAGAAAATCCTGGTATTGTACCAGACTGAGGAGGCTTTCCATTCGGAAGCATACCCGGATGTTCGGGTGAATATTCAGAGGAGTTATTTGGATCCCATTGAGCCCGAGAATTCACACAACACATAAACACTAACACAAATACACTTCGCACACACATTTTCTCACTAACACACCCACACTGCACAAAAAGTAGTTTATACACAAAACTTTATTTTTTATTATTTAAATATTAAACAAAAATCAAACATGTCTTCAAAAATATGTCCGTGCGCATGTTACACAAATACGCGAATTGTTTTATGATAAAGATAGGTTATTGATATAAATTTCGGTCCAATCCGTTGATAATACCAAAACTCAAGTATGGCTGACATGCACACAGATAGAACGGATAAGATTATGTATTGGTGTTTGAATTACGATCGCATGCGCGTGGAATAGCTTATTGCTTTGTCATTTTGGGATATTAATCATGTTATAAGTATGTGTGTGTTATGCGTGTGAGAGGGTGTGTGTGTGAGTATATCCTGTTTGAGTGACTTGTGATAGGATGTTTCAGGTGTAACAAAAAGGGACAAATAGGTATATAGGGACGGAAATGGGCTCACACTTGACATTTAATTTAATCATTTGGATGGTGCTCAGTCGTTTCATAAAAACAGGCCAAGTGCGAGTCCGACTCGCACACGAAGGGTTCCGTACCGCAAGGCAAAAACGCCGAAAAAACACGTTTGTTGTATGGGAGCCCCCATATTTATTTTATTCCGTTTTTACTTTTAGTATTTGTTGTTACAACGGCAACAGAAATACATCATCTGTGAAAATTTCAACTGTCTAGCTATCACGGTTCATGAGATACAGCCTGGTGACAGACGGACAGACGGACTGCGGAGTCTTAGTAATAGGGTCCTGTTTTTACCCTTTGGGTACGGAACCCTAAAAAAGATGGTCCTGTGATTAAAATAAAGCACTGTAGAGGTTTTGAACAATTGATTTTGATAACCGATAACTGCAAATGGTTTATAAGTTGATCGATTCTTATTTAGAAGGAAAGAAAAGAATAGAGGATAAACTTGAAGAGCTGACAATGCGCGTCTTGATGTAAAAGAAGTATCTAGCATCGTTTATGGAAATATAGGATATAGGTACTTGTTTCTGCCCGCGACTTCGTCGCGTCGTTCGAGTGAAATTTCTTTGAGGCTCCTACAAACAGGCGCGACACGCGATATAAACGCGCGCGACACAAAGGCACCGCTCGTTGCGCGACTTGCGGTGCCTTTGTGTCGCGTGTCGTGTCGCGTCTGTTTGAAGGAGCCGTTATCCCCTGATCCACCCCGTTGCATCGCATCGCCTGCCCGCGCTATTATTTCAGCTTGCTCAGCATTTATTCTGACTTTCTTTGTTTTTGCCTGGCTTCTAAGGTTCCATGATTTTCAGTAGCCAGGTTCCAGAGATTAGCGCGTTCAAACAAACAAACAAACTCAGCTTTATTATCAGTATAGATAGATTTAGTACTAAATAGGCCTAAATGTTATTGGTCATGATTTATTTAAGCAACAACTAAAAAACTATTTACTCCAAAATAAATAGATCATAGATTATAGTTATCGTAAACAGATCATATCGGGCTATAGATAATGTGACCATTCGTCCCGCTTTGGGCGGGACAGTCCCGCTTTCAGGCCGTCTGTCCCGTTGTCCCCAACCAGAGCAAAAATGTCCCGCATTTACAAAGGGACCAAACGATATTCAATTCAATTTATTTATGAACATTTTACATTGTATCTGAATATAAAATATAAGACAGCACAAAACATACAACATAGTTAGTCGATAAATTTTAATTACAAAGACTAACATCGACAAATCATGTGATACCCGACATTTTAAAACTAATTTTTGCTTCACCGACAAATACAAAACAAATGCGTCTTCAACAGCAATGTAATGTTACAATTACATATACGAGTACTTAGCTAATATATTATTTTTCATGTCCTTTTCTCTTTTTAATAAATACCTAGTAAAAATGTTCTTTTTTTTTGTTTATTTCCGCAAGCGTCCCGCTCCTACAAAAAAAATGGTCACGTTAGCTATAGATAGGGCAGTTTCAAGTTCATAGTATGATAGACTATCGATAAACTATTACGCACATCACTCAATGTAATCCACTTCATATTGACTTCAGATAAACGTGTAAACAGTGTAAACATTACTATTATTGTAATAAAACCATGGAAACTGAAGGGTCGGATCCAATTATGAGGACCAAGACAGTATGGTGGCTTGCTGTAAATAATAAAAGAAAGAAAATGTATTTGTTGCGACTCGAACAGAAAGATCTAACAAACTAAACCAAAGGTAAAAAAAACCGTAGGTAGGTACACTGTAAAAAATAAAAAACAAATTACATTAAAAAAAGTAACAGTAACAAAAAGTACAGAAATGTAGACGCCAGCACATCAAGCTACCGGAAACTGTCAAAATTTCCCAATCAACTTTGAACCTTATACTTTAGCGATAAAGTTGAAAATCTATTAAAGTTTGACAGATTGTAGTAGCTTGATGTGCTGGCGTCTCTACCCTGTATCTGTACCTAAGAAGTAGCAGGTAGGTATATATCAAAGTCAAGACGTTGAGCTCAGAGTTGTGTGTGCCTGAATATATTGCGCGTAGAAAGTTAGTGTGATTACCGTCAATGTCAAAAAAACTGGTTCAGTATAGAGTCTGGCCAACGAAAGCTGACCACGAATTATTTATTAAACTTTATATGTGGTAACATTTCAAGACTGTCAAAATTGTCACATTGACGTTTCGTACTTGCCTATCTTTTGTTTACGTGCATCTTATTTTCGTTGGTTTTGTCTAAAATAATGCCGAAAACAATCACTAGCTCGACGAGGAGGCTTCTATTTCATATGATTGACAAATTTAAAGACATAAAAAGTGATTTAAATCAGAAATCTGCAGAGAAAATACGACGACTGGATTCAATTATTACAGTTTTAGGTTAGTTTTTTGAATTTCTACTAAAACAGTTTGATACTTTTCGACTATTTGTAACAAATTGCAATATTACTCACGGTGTATTATACTTTTTAGGAGGTATCGACAATGAGCAGGCGAAACTCCAAATTGCGAATGCAGTAAAGGCATTGAAAACTCTACAAGAAATAGAAATGTCAACTTCATTTAATTAAAGAATGTTTTCTATCCATAACTGCCAATGACTGGAAGAAGTACACTGATCACGTCCTGAATATTGAAAATCAGTATAAATTGAGGGACCGTATTGTCGAAAACGAGCTTGAACGGTTTATAATACATGTTGGGGATAGTAGCAGCACTAGCACTGAAGAAAGCAATGAATCAATATTATCAGGTGTAGAGTTCCTGGAATCTGATTTCAACTATGACTCTTAACGTTTTAAAGCAAATAAATATATTCTATTCTATTTTTAACTTCAATGTTTTATCTTTATTTTATTGTGTCAGCTGTGTTTTTTTCTATTTTATAAATAAACCTACTATATAGTAATCTTTTCTGTATAAGTCCAGGAAAATTGAGAGGTCAACATAAAAAAAAAATTGAAATCTCTTTAGTGTAAAGTATGAATTTTCAAACTACCGGAGTAGGTAGTTTGAAAATTCATACTTCCATGCAAATATGTAACACAAACATATTAAATAACAGACAGAGTTACTTTCACATTTATAATATTAAAATGGATATATGTAAGTATGGATAATTATAGATTTGTGTTATAAACATGCATTAGGTACTGACACATGCTCATTACTAGCATCTCAAACTAATCGGAGTACGCGAAAATCAGTCATGTGAGTTTGAAGGAAGCCTTATCAATGTATCGCATACTTCATGAATAATCAAAAGTATCAACTTCGTTTAAGCAGTGTATAGCCAGGGTGGACAGCTACATTTTTTTTTAAATTGCCGCCTTTACGTTGTGTCAGCTTTCGTTGGCCAGACTCTACTAATGCATGAAGGCCACACTCTCGATACGTAGACTCCACGAGAAAAACCGTGTGTGGTGTGGTTACGTTACAGGGCAAACAATTTATTGCAACGCCTGTAGGTACCCATAGCTACAGAAAATTTTCATTCGCAACGTACAATGCGCGCCACGAAAGATGAGACTTGACCCCGCCTCCCCCGCTCTTTCCGCCGCCCCTATGACGTCCGGTCCCGTCCCGCACTCAGACCTCATACCGCTAAAGATACCTAAAATCGTGTACTACGCAAGTCAAACCACGTGGTGTGTCAAGTCTCATCTTTCGTGGCACGCATTACCGTATTTTCTTTCTTTCTCTTTCTTTCTTGTTGGTATTCCCTAAAGAGTTAGGCAAAGGTGTACCTATTAGTACACCTACATTTTGACCCGCTATATTTAGGTCCCAGGGTCGAGAGAGGGGCTCGTAGCTAAATAATAAAAGCCGCACAGGTCGATCCATCAAGTTAAGCTACACTTGCCGCGGTTGGTCTGTGGATGGGTGACCATCTTTACATATCGAGACCCCTTCGTGCCTCGGAAAGCACGTTAAGCCGTTGGTCCCGGCTGTCATTCGTGGATCTTTGACAGTCGTTACGGGTCGTCACAAGCCCGAAAGTCTGATAACCAGTCTTACCAAGGGGAATGGTATTACCCAGGCACTGGGTTGTGGAGGTCAGATAGGCAGTCGCTCCATGTAAAATACTGGTATTCAGTTGCATCCGGTTAGAGTGGAAGCCCTAAGCAGATGATGATGTTTTAGTAGGGTCAGAACCGGGCAGAAATCCAAACTAAAGGGCTGCTATTAAGAAATTCCTGATGGAAAAACATTCATTCATTCGCTATACTAAGAAGACATAAGAAAGACAAGATTACTCACATAAGGCATGCCGAGCGTCCTGACACTGGTGCTGTCCTTCAAAAACTGGACATCATTTACAGTCTTCACAGACACCGTAGTAGTCTCAGCGTTCTGTCCGAAGAACCCCGAGATCGAATTCGGAATCGCTTTCGGGACACCAACTTTCGGAGTCACTGTTTTCGGTGTCGGCTCGAACTTTGGGGATGTCAAACCCATTTCTTGGGTCCGAATGTTCACTGTCGGCGTTGGCATCAGCCAAATGAGGATAGAGCACATTGCTGCATGCCATTTCTTCATCGTGAGCACATTCTTTAGTCTACATCGAGTTTTAACACTCACTAATTAACACTGGTAGAACGATTTAATACAGTAACACTTGGTGTAAGGAACATTTTAAAATTGGTACTTTTGGCTAGGGAGGCACGAATGTGGCTGGTTTAGGTGATTAAGGCTAAAACAAGCTTTGTCAAACTCTACGAGTCGTAAGTTCGAACCCTGACAGTCCGGCTGTCCCATTTCAAAACCTAGTAAGGGACACTTTTACAAAAATTGTTTTATTGCATAATCTTGCTAACCTAGGTCTCTACCAAATACAAAAACACCAGCGTTTTAAACTTACATAAAAGGAGATATATTTAAGCATCGATACCTAGTAAGTGCACCTTTCACTCCCTAGTGACCATTTAAAACCTAGTAAGTCACTTTAACTAATTAAAAAAATACATTCTATAGGCTGACCAATATTACGTTTATGCGCTCTCCTGTAAAATTTCATTTTAAGTCCTTGCTAGGTTTTGAAATGGGGCAGCCGAGCCGCTTTTATCATCATCAGCCTATTATATAGCAGTCCACTGCTGAACATAGGCCTCTCCTATTGCACGCCATTCAAATCGACAGCCGCATTACTTTGTGTAAAATATTTCATCACCACTGCTCTCAAAACGGTGAAGGAAAACATCGTGACGAAACCGGCATGTACTAGAACCAAAAATTCGAAGACACGTGACATCTACGAACCCACACTGGGTCCGCATGGTGGATTACGGCCCACTCCCTCTCACCAGGAGGAGGCCTGTGTTCCAGCAGGGGCAACATTATAAGCTGATTTTGCTTATGTGACTTTCAGTGTTTTATGATGGCCTTAATAACTTAATTAATTGGTTACTTTTGATTATTGAACACAGAAAGGTCACCTACCAAGACCTACTCTACTCAATAAAATATTCAGATAACTGAAATAAGAAGTCATGTCGAACCGGTAATTCAGCCAGGACAATATTTCAAACAATTTCCAACATAATTTGAGCTGTAAAAAATACAGCTCAACAGTAAAAACGGTTTTCAATAAATATTTACACAAACTCCTTTCATTGAATATTAAATAACTTTTAGCGGTTCAAAGGCCAAAAGCTTTTCGATAACTAAGCGTGTTATAAGCAGAGCTTAAGGCGAAAGCGCCAGGGTAGCCCGCGAAATTCATTTTATTTTACGTTTTTTTGCAATTTGCTGGTCATCCGGTTGATTCTGTAAAAATCTCACCGTAAAAACTTGCGTGGAGTGAGCTGTCAGTGTCATCCCACTGATACTAGGGATTGACCAAGCAAACATTTACAATCTTAATCGAGATTTTAATAATATTTCAATGTTAATTAGCAAACATTTACAATCTTAATCGAGATTTTAATAATATATTTCAATGTTTATGCCGGTCGATTCTGTAAAAATCTCACCGTGAACTTAGGTGAAGTGAGTTTGTTTTTACTAGGAATTCACACTATTGACAGCTCACTCGACGCTCACTTCACCTAAGTTTTCCCGGTGAGATTTTTACAGAATAGCACCGCTGTTATCAAGCGGGATGAATAATGATTAAATTACTAAATAAGGGTTGGTAATAGAGGGGTGAAAATTTAGGGTTGTATATATTTTTTATTGACACATTATAAAAAAAATAAAAATTCGTCCAAAAAATAAAAATAAAATGTTAGGGGTAGACAACCCTTATCACTTAAGGGTATGAAAAATAGATAGTAGCCGATTCTCAGACCTACTGAATAAGCATATAAAATTTGATAAAAATCGGTCAAGCCGTTTCGGAGGAGTATGGTAACTAACATTGTGACACGAGAATAATTTTATATATAAGATAATTACAGATTCGCACTGCAGTATTAAGTTGTACGTTGATTAAAATATGTATGATTCGCGACCGTAACAAATATTTATTTACATAATTATAATCACCAAAGTCATCAACACAACTCTCTAAGACCAAGTAATCCTACTGAATGACTATTTCATGAAATCTTGACATTTTAGGATTATATTAGCTTAACAAGTTGTATTACTGATTCTAATGATTATAATTCTGTAAATACCTACATATTTGTTACGGTCGCGAATCATCAAAAAACGTAAGAAAATTTGAATTTCGTGGGCTACCTTAGCGCTTCCCCCCTTATGATACCGAGCGCGGAAAATAAGGATAAAATCCTGTCTTCATTTTCACGAAATAATTAAACAACGAAACACAACGATTAAAAATTTTCACGTCAACATTGCATATTACACTTTTGATTTTTCACATTTTAACATTCAGTTTTTTCGACTTTGCCGACTCGTGGCGGTGTTAGCGAGTCGTTAATTAGTAAAGTTTGGGCGGATACATTTGGGCGGGCCGCCCTACCGGTAGCCGTGGTTACACTGACGGAGCGTTGTTCCCACGACCTTGATATAACTACTATTGGAACGTAACTCACTTGGAACTCGATTTAAGTTTTGATAAAATTTTTGGAGTTCCGTAGCAAATAGCCAATGTCATAAAAGGAACCTTTATAATTTCACCATGTCCGTCGTCTGTCCGTCCGTATGAATGACACACATAAGTAACACAAGTTTGTACCTACCTATTTATGTTACTTATGTGTATAAAAAAACACATTTTTGCGGTCGATAAAATCAATTCTGTGCATGCACAAATTTTCAACCCAACTACGGACCCTTTTACTATGCGTGGTCCGACAAGCATTTTGCCTATGTTGTTCTTATAAATTGGGCATTAACCCACAATAAATTGTAACTTTCCATCGTCATTAATCGGTTATAGGAAGAGCTTCAACGAGTAATGAAACGAAAATAAGTATCGGATGTTTTTTTTTCATCTTTTCATTAAGGCCAAATTACCAACATATTCCGCAACTATTTTAATGATATTTAATCATACCTTTTTAATTCACATCTTATTTAAATATTAATAAACTATTAAACGTTTTAAAATGGTGAATTTTAATTTTAATTTCGCTACACTACCTAATACGCTAATACAAAAAAAATTATCGAAATCGGACTACTCTGTAAAAAGTTATGCGTGGTCATACATAAAATACATATAGGTACTCGTATACAGGGTGTGGCGTAAATAGTGGTCCACCGTTAAGGATTTGATATACCAGACAATTTACTATGACATATTACAATTTTAACCATTTTTACCCAAGGGTTCAGAAAATATATTTTTTTTGTTTTTTATTTATGAAATTTCTACCTTTTGTTACAAATTTGGTTGTAGTTTCAACAAAAACCATTCTATTTTCATTTTGATTTCTGTTATTTACTGCTGAAGTACTAGAGCTGTTACGCCACAGCTGTTAGCTGTTACGTCGGTTTAAAATAACAAAAGACTGCATCCAAGAAACGACGTAACTCAGAGGTTCAAAGTAGTACCTACAATGTTGTTTCAGTGTTCTCAAGACGGGAATATTTAACAAAATTATAATATTGCTCTCTTGGACCGGTTAGTGACATCGAGATAGTTAGAGATACCTAATGTAGGTAGATACGAGAATTTACATAAAATAATTCGGAATATCGCTTATCATCCAATGCTTGCTCCACGTCAAGCAATGGTAAGTAAACTTAGTGATACCTACTCTCGAGACCAACAAAAAAAGAGGGAGTCGCGTTACGTCCGCACGTCCGCTACGCGTAGCGTCCGTTTATGGCCCTATGTATTCTTGAAGATGTTTTTTTCTCGGATCTGTCGCGTTACAACCGTTCTACCTAAAAGTAAACTCAACGCTAGAAGAGCTTGTTATTAGAAAAATAACACACAGACCGTATTAACATTTTGTGAAGCACTGTACATACTAGGCGAGCAGACTTATCAAGAGATACTTTTTTTCACCCGCACAGACACAAGCACATTTTTATAGATGTCTGTATGTATGTTTATCCACGCTTTTCTCCGAAAATATGAATCGGATTGTGAACAAAACTATTATATTGTCTTGGGATCTGTATTTTAGTTCTTTGCCACCAACTTCCAAAATTAAAGTTATTTCATAATTTTGAGTTAATTTTTTTTTTTGGAATCTTTATGTTTTTAATTTTTAGTTTTAAAGTCTGTTCGTCTAGTACCATGCTTCACAAAATGTTAATTTGATGTGTGATTTTTTTCTGATCACAAGCACTTTTGGCGTTGAGTGTACTTTTAGGTGGGACAGCTGTAACGTGACTGATGCGAGAAAAAATCACCTTCAAGATTACAATAGGGCCATAAACGGACGCTACGCGTAGCGGACGTAACGGTTTTAAGGCTTTTGATGTTCGCGGCGCGCCGTCTTTCTTTTTTTGTTGATCTGAGTACCTACTCAATCATAAAGTGTACTTAGGAACATCACGTCTTGTTTCTCCGAAAGGTTGGGCAGTGGTGAACAGTGGCCAGCACATCAAGCTACTACAATCTGTCAAATTTCTTTAATAGATTTTCAACTTTATCGCTACAGTATAAGGTTCAAGGTTGATTGGGAAAATTTTACAGTCTGTACCTACGTACAGACGCCAGCGCATCAAGCTACCCGAAACGTGTGCGTTCGCGCAGCGGAATGTTGTTGAATTTAAAGATATTAATTATGCAGATATTTAGTGTATGACGTCGTATAATTGTGTATGGTAAAAAAAAAATTGTGTACGCAGCCATTGTGGAGAAATTCACCAAAAACTGATTCCGCTGGGCGAACGTTGTCCTGGCGGAACTTATTTTAATCCATAGACTTTAGAAGAAAAGAGGTGTGTCCAAAAATTAGTGTGTATTTGTGTGTAATTGTGTATGTATGAATAAAATGAGTGCATGCATAAACTTCGGAGAAATTCAAGTTTCCGCTACGCGAACGTTTGGCCATTAGCTAGTTTTCATATAAAGCGCTTACATAGAGAGCTGTAGATTTTTACATACGTTGTTTTGAATTTGTTTATATTTGTTTAAAAAACAGATTTAGAAAAAATCGTAGGGCTTAAAAGATAAAAATATAAACGTAAAATACACTTAATAGGTCTTAGTTCTTAAAGTATGCACTTTGGGGTCTAGATTTTCACGTTTATACAAACCTTGTAAGTATCTGAAACATGTTGCCAAGTATCAATGATGTTCCGTTAGTAATTAAAGAGTTAAAGGACAATTTTACCATGAATAGATCACTGTTTACAAAACAGTCAAATATCACGACGTTCTAAAGGAATTGCATGGTAAAATGTATGCCAAAAATTAGTTTATTCATTCAACTATTCACATGCAAAATTTCATGTCATTAAATTTAGTAATTAAAGAAATCAATTAAAATACTGACGAAGCATCGAAAACCTACATAACCCGACCAAGTTCGGATAGCTACAAAAAAGCGTCCATGCAATATATTTAGGTAACATCCCAAAATTTACCGTATAATACCGGTATTGAATTGGTATAGGTGATAACACAATTGTTGTTTCGATATAATTTAATTATTCGATATAAGTTAAAACACATTTAAGTTTATTGCTGTCGTTGCAAGCGTTTGTTAACGTTATTATAATTACTTATTTAAGTGTGTAATGAAACATAATTAAGTATGTACTTAATAAAAAAAATTTTTGTACACGGATATTTAAATAGAAAAGTACTTGTTAATTGAAGATTTGTTTTTATCGTAGATAGTTGGGTTATTTTATTAAAAAAATATTTTTAATTCAAGAAATGCAATTGTTTTATTTTTTCCTAACGCTTGTGTACGGAACTGTACCATATTAGTAAATACTATATTGGAAGGTTAAGAACGTCTCTTAGATATATGGCTGGGCCGCTTTTTTGTAGCTATCCGAACTTGGTCGGGTTATGTAGGTTTTCGATGCTTCGTCAGTATTTTAATTGATTTCTTTAATTACTAAATTTAATGACATGAAATTTTGCATGTGAATAGTTGAATGAATAAACTAATTTTTGGCATACATTTTACCATGCAATTCCTTTAGAACGTCGTGATATTTGACTGTTTTGTAAACAGTGATCTATTCATGGTAAAATTGTCCTTTAACTCTTTAATTACTAACGGAACATCATTGATACTTGGCAACATGTTTCAGATACTTACAAGGTTTGTATAAACGTGAAAATCTAGACCCCAAAGTGCATACTTTAAGAACTAAGACCTATTAAGTGTATTTTACGTTTATATTTTTATCTTTTAAGCCCTACGATTTTTTCTAAATCTGTTTTTTAAACAAATATAAACAAATTCAAAACAACGTATGTAAAAATCTACAGCTCTCTATGTAAGCGCTTTATATGAAAACTAGCTAATGGCCAAACGTTCGCGTAGCGGAAACTTGAATTTCTCCGAAGTTTATGCATGCACTCATTTTATTCATACATACACAATTACACACAAATACACACTAATTTTTGGACACACCTCTTTTCTTCTAAAGTCTATGGATTAAAATAAGTTCCGCCAGGACAACGTTCGCCCAGCGGAATCAGTTTTTGGTGAATTTCTCCACAATGGCTGCGTACACAATTTTTTTTTTACCATACACAATTATACGACGTCATACACTAAATATCTGCATAATTAATATCTTTAAATTCAACAACATTCCGCTGCGCGAACGCACACACCCGAAACTGTCAAATTTTCCCAATCAACTTTGAAACTTATGCTGTAGACATAAAGTTGAAAATCCATTAAATAAATTTGACAGATTGTAGTAGCTTGATGTGCTGGCGTCTGTAGGTACCTAAAGGTAGTATACCCACATTTCGCCATTTATGTATAAGTCCCATGTAACGGGGCGAGCCTATTGTCATTCAACCGGGCATAAATCCAGACTCCAGACCGCTACTGTTAAATTCCAAATCGAAAAATCCAATATCATTTTTCACGACCTGGGAATCGAACCTAGTAACCTCATGCTCAGCAGTAACGCTTGCGACCACCAGACCAACGAGGCAGTCACTTAAAATTTAATGAGATCATTATAGTGTGGTGTGTTCAGACTCAAGAAGTTTAAAGTTTTATGCAAATGAACCACGTATACTGAGGGTAATTCTTTGTTAATCTTTAAGTTAAGTCGATTGTTTTTTTTTTTTTGAAAAAAGTTTTTATTTTTCACTTTTTAGTGGGTCCGTTTGTAATTTATCTAAGTTACAATATCCTAATGTCAACTGCTCATCACCTTTTACAAAATATTGCTTTTCCCGATGCAGGGACGTTAATTGTTGAGGAGTTCTCCTAGTAAACCAGGAGAACTGGAGCTGATTGAGAAGTCACCATCAGCTCCACTTCACCATACGCATTGTAATGAGCATAAATTGCTAGGCAACCATATTAAAGTACCTAATCGAAACGCAACCCATGAAATATTTGTCATTGAGTAGTTCTGATGGCCATCTGTGGTCTTCATCAGCTCCACTTTACCAAATGATGATTTCCGAGAGCAAATACTCAAGTTTCCCTCGATTTCCATGGGATCCTCTCATCAGATTCCAACTTGATGATAATGGGACCACCTCACTCTTTCAAACAAAAAAAAAATATTTTGGAAACGGTCCAGCCGTCTTCGAGTAATCGGTGAACATATTATAAAAAAAAACACAAATTCGAACATATAACCTCCTTCTTTTTGAATCTAGGTTAATAATAGGTCACGTAGACTTAAAAATATTTTAGTCATCAGTCAGCCAGTGTTATGTTATGACAGGGTGCGTAGGATACCCATAAGTACCTGCCGCTCGATTCTGTAAAAATCTCACCGTGAAAACTTAGGTGATGTGAGTTTGTTTTTTTGCTAGGAATTGACACTATTGACAGCTCACTCCACGCTCACTTCACCTAAGTTTTCACGGTGAGATGGTTACAGAATCGCACTGCTGTAGTTTTTATGCAACGATTACGGCCTGATAAGTGATAACACACGATAAATAAAACACCACATAAATCAATAAACTTTTATTTGACATAAAATAAAACGCACAGCACTTCATATACATCACAAGATAGAAAACATTACAATGGGGTACAATATTAGATCCGCACTCTCCCTACAAAATAATTGAACATTTAAAACACTTACAACTATATCAGTCATTCACACAAACTAACACAACATTTAATTTAATAAAAACATAATTTATTGAAATTTCTCTTCGTAAATAAATCTTTTTTTTTTTTGTAATATCATAGCCATAGTGAACAATTGGTTCAGAATTTCAAAAGAGGAAAATGAAAAAGGTGTGTACAGACATAATTCAAGAATATACCGACTAAAGGTCGATTCACACATAATATCAGGGTCGTGCGTGTCCTGGACGTGGACGGTCCGTGATCCGTCAGGGGCTCAATTTTCTTTTTCGGTGTGTCCATTTTATATGAACTCGTTTATACAAGTCTGTCCGCGCCGGCGTCGGAGTTTTAGTGCTTGAATTGTGTCTCACGACCCTGTCATGGCCTTTACGTAAAGTCTGTACCCGCGGGGTAACTTCGTAACTAACAGTACCAATCGTTTTCATTTTGACAGTTTAACAACATTTATTACGTTGCGTTGTTGAGCAGACAAATTTTTCGAACATAACTGAAGCAATGGATTAGCAATATTCTTCAAAATGATTCAGATTGTGATTGATAGTGAGTTCACAATGAGGGTTTTCGTGAAAATTTACGACACCAGTGGGCACCACTGTGACAAGAGGTCTTCCAATATAAAATATATGATGACGCTCATCATTCGATTCATTCATTCGTTCATTAATCCGTCATGACGTAAAGAAAATATAGGCTCTTTGACAGATGCCTGGACCTGACGTGTCAGTGCTGCCATCTAGCGAACGTCATTTCAGAAAACCCTCATTAGGGTACAGGTAGGTAGCATAGATCGCATTCCAAAATAATGTTTTTTTTTACATTCTATTTTTAAATTAAGTCCGGCACATAACAAGAGGTGAAGATGAGATGTTCCAATATGAAAATCATAAAGTGATTGAATGAATACACAAAACATTTTAACGAAATATACTTTGTTATATTTACTGTTTGTTAGCAAATAAAGCCTATAGACACTGCAATAAATAAAAAAAAAATATTTTATTAATTAAACTTATTACTTAATTAAAGGAAATATTTAAGCGTGAGTTACTTAAATAAATTGTATTCAAAATTATTGACAAAAATAAAACGCAGAAGTGTAAGAAATAGTGCGTGTATCAAATGCTATATTAGGTATTGTGTCAAATAGTTGAATAAAAATGGATGTTAGCTATTTTAGTCGAACACAATACTTTCAAGCTCTGGCCAAGCTGTGGCAAATCCCGCGCGGGATGCGGGAAGAATTTAACTCCAATTGTGTCAATTAGCTTATATGGAAGTGTTCAACCCTGCACGAATAGTTTCGCACTTATCATTAAAACAATCCACGCGCTGTCTCGTCCCGCACCCGCGCTGGATTCGCCACAGTGTGGCCAGAGCTTTATTCTTCAGTTTTATTTACAGAAAAAAACAAAAGACGTTTACTTATTTCTACAACATTATTAAAGAATCATAATTATATTCCTGTTATTGCAAAAGTGTTTTATGTGGTTTCATGCGTATGTAATTAATACAATATTATGATAAAATCCTTAATTATATAAAATCTACCGTTAGATATCTAACAACGCTACTAATTATGTATATATTATGGCAATCATCGCTTAATAATATAGGCACAGTATAGATTAGGTCACACGTTTAGAAGATATAGCTTTCATTGTAAAGAAATGACAAAGAAGATGATATATTAAGGGACACATGATCACAATAAACGAATGAATGAGGGTTTTCGTGAAAATTTACGACACCAGTTGGCAACACTGTGACAAGAGGTCGTCTAATATAAAATATATGATGACGTTCATCATTCGATTCATTCATTCGTTCATCATTCAGTCATAACTAAAGAAAATATAGGCTCTTTGACAGATGCCTGGACCTGACGTGTCAGTGCTGCCACCTAGCGAACGTCATTTCAGAAAACCCTCATTACAACATATTAAACCAGTATATTACTATCGCTCTGCAGAGCAAAGGCTTTTTCTCATACAGAAAAGGCACAAGCATTGATCACCACGCTTGTTCAAGACGGGTTGGAGATTTCAGACTTATATCACACTAAAGGGCGAAAGTTTGGGAGTGTGTATGTTTATGTTTGTTACTTCTTCACGCTCAAACGGCTGGACCAATTTTCATAAAATTTTGTATGGAGGTAGCTGACACCCTGGATTAACACATAGGCTTTTTTCAGAGTGACTAGCACTATTGAAAAAACACATCTACGTTCCAATAAAACGATAATGTCTAAGCTATATTTGTCTATAAAATAATAATGTTCCATCTGAATGTGTGACCTAGAAATTATACAATAAACGACTTATTTACAATCGTTCGTAAAACCGTGTACTCTACTGAATAATATAAGTATTTAATATCTATAGGTAGTTAGGTACTTGATATGTTTGAATAAATCGACGAATATGGTATGAAGGTTGATTTAAAAAGTTTCGATATAAGGATGTCAACGGGAGAAAAGTAGATTGTTCTGAAGAGGTGGCAAATGGAGTTGGTAATTTAAAGAAATCTTGCGTTGTCAAACCCATACGTTGCGATGACGTCACTGCGTATGCGCTCATCTTACGACTTCACCGGACGAAGAAAGTTCAATAGTGGGTAAATAATAACTTTTGCAAGCTTTTAAAAAGTGCACATTCAGATTTTGAACGTCAAATAAATTCTTCGTAAATTAAACCTTTCTATGTTATTTTGTATGAACGTAAAAAAAAATATTGTAAAATAACACCATTATTTTATGTTATTTTGATCAATCTCGAGTGTTTTCGGGTTTCGGTTTACGAGTTAATAATAATATCATTCAAATGGGATTCTACGACACATTCAAACACGATGCTATATTTTTAGAGGTGCAAAAATACCATATATTTTCAATAAAATTACGTATTATCGACTTCGTTACACTTAGATATTACTTACAATTATAATAATCGTACACAATACAATATTATCGTAATTTTGGGTCCCTATAACTTATATCGATCGAACACTATGACAGTTTCAAAATTACTGTATTCTGGGTTTTTAATACAAAATAACGTAAAATATATAAGTTGTTTCTGAGAAATATATTAAAGTATAATGTACACATTTTCTTATGAATATTATTACAAATGGCACAGGAAAAAAAGCGATAAAATATATGTCTTTTTGGTGACAGGCTACATTGTCGATGGTTTCAGGTAGTACCGTTCGACGAATCCATTATTTTGGGTTCGAATCTATCTTTGTTCCCTGAAAACGTACGACCGCTTTCAGGGAACAAAGAGAGTTTCGAACCCAAAAGCATTGTTTAGAATTATTGCGTTATATACAATAAAATATAGTTAAATTAATATTTATAGTTACATCGAAATTCAGGTAATATTATGTTGATAATACGCCCAGCCTGCCACCAAACATAATAAATACGTTTTAAAATTATACAACTTGTATCAAATAACTAAATTCGTTGGAAAGGCAAGACCACACACACTACAGATTACTTATATTCATAATTATTATTATTATTATGTAGTGAAAAATCACTGCAAGCGTTAGATTAATTAAACCTAAAATAAATAATAAACAGTAAAATAACGTTACCTTATGTTAAACAGTGATATGTGGGATCGATTATTTATTATTCGAGTAGTGAATCGATAGTCGAATAACATCGTGAAACAAACGATTTATAAAACTTTATAAATTAATAATATACAAACCACTGGTAGAGTTACACTAGAAATAAATATAAGTGAATAAAATTCATAGAAAATTATCTTATCACTTAGTTGTTAAAAGATACAAGTAAAAGGGGATTGAGATTTTTATAATGGGCCTGGCATACTTAGTTACTATCGCGCTATTTAGTTTTTTTTTCAAAATGGCGGTCGCGCATGAAACCTATCACGCACGAGATCTATGTTTGATTATTATTAACTTTCAGAGTGATTGTTTCAAACATTTAAGTAACAAGATGCATGTAAGTAAGTTAAAAAAATCTGGATGTCACGTGATCAACTTTGAGCGCTAGTATCTCGGAAACGTTACACTTTACGGGGTTTGGTCTTGATATGTTTTCCGTTTGCATTGATGTCAGATTTCGATTTATATAAGCAGAGGCCGCCATAATGAAAAAAAAAAAAAAAATATTGGCGTAGTGTTACGAGCACTAATATGTCAACACTTGGCAACTTTCAATTGCGATTTTTTCGTGAAATAACGAATGCAACGTTTAAATACGACACTTTACACAAACCTATGGGTTCGAAAATACGTTGTGCGTAATAACATAAAATTTCATTCAAAACTAAAGGATAAAATCGTCTTTGAATAAAGCCAATTGTATACATACTTATGCTCGTGACCGTACAAGTAGGTATGACCTTCAAAGCCCTTTTGAACGAAGTAACTATGTTAATAAAGGCTGAATCCAACTTTTTGAGTAGAATTCTCAGTTCCCAGGCATTCATTTTGCGTTTTTCACCTTGTATCTATTAACTGATAATTAAAACTTATTATTATTCTGACTATACAGCATTCTATATCATGTAAAAAGTTGTTTTACTACTTGAAACCATGAACACACTGTTATTTCGTTCAATATTTATAATATACACCGAATAGGTATATTTAGGACTAAGAAATTAATAACAGTTTTAATTGGATTTTAGGACAAAATATAATGGTGACAAAAATAGGGGTCATTATGTAGCCCAGGCAATTCCATATTTCAAAGTCCATTGCAGAGAACATGGTCATCTAAAAGTAGATAATTGTTTGAGTTTATTTATTTTCTCTTGCGCCTCACCGTAATCTTGTGCATATTATTATTTTGTGCAGCCACGGTATAAGCCAGTTTGATGAAACCCTCAGACGCGATTAGTTCGATGACTATTTCATTTTAACAATTTCAGTCGTATACAAAAGTTACTTAAGTCGAATTTAGGTTGTCCCTCTGCTAATTTTCGCATGAGAATTGAACAAGTCCTTCAGTAAGTCCCAAATTCAGCGTATACAATAAACAAACATACCTAATACGATCAGTCAGGTCTTACAACGTCTGTACAATATAATTGGCAAGGGAGTTAGCTCACTATCAGTTGGAGCCGCTCTCGGAACACGGCTGCGTTAGCCCCTGGGTGTAGGCTGTATGTATGCTTTCACATACGAACTTGTACTGGCTCTGTGGAAGAGAGAAATATTTTAGTGATGGAATTATAATGATGACGGCTTAATTTCGTGTTGAGTATATGTGTTTATTTTTTTGCGAGTCTTATGAATGTACTTTGGGGTAACTTCAAACGATAAACAGAGGAATTCTCGCTAATTAATGATTTTTTACTGAGATTGTTATCACAAAAATGATTTTGGTATGAAATAAAAATACCTCTGAAAAATACCTGTCATATAGGCTTAAGTTTCTTGAGGTTTGCGAGCATTTGGGCATAACTGAGATAATTATACAGTTCGTCGATTTTGTCAAATGGGTAATAGAGTTCAGAATATTCCACAACATTTGTGTGCATGCGCCGAGATGTCTATTTTTGACCATGCATACCTATTTTCGGCATACATGTGCTTTTCTGTCTAGTTTCTACTTTGCTGTATGAAAACAAATAAACTGTACAGTACCCGGCGATAAATATTGCACATCGACCTTTTTACACAAAACTATTTTATACAAAGAATAAAAATAATTATCAAAAGAAGCAAATCATAATTGTTTTAACAGCTCCTAATAGATACCGGACTGTTTGTATTTCGCGCGACAGAGATAACGCTCTATGAAGCCGAAATTAGCCGATTGTCTCTTTCCAAAGGTCGATGTGCAATATTTATCGCCGGGTACTGTAATGAGGGTTTTCTGAAATGACGTTCGCTAGGTGGCAGCACTGACACGTCAGGTCCAGGCATCTGTCAAAGAGCCTATATTTTCTTTAGTCATGAGTGAATGATGAACGAATGAATGAATCGAATGATGAACGTCATCATATATTTTATATTGGAAGACCTCTTGTCAAAGTGGTGCCAACTGGTGTCGTAAATTTTCACGAAAATCCTTATTCTTTCCGTGTAGCAGTAGCAGCCAGGCGACACTCACAGCGTTCTGTATGCACATGGGCCTCATGGAGCGCATGGCCCGCACCAGGTCGAGCGGGTACAGCGGCACGCGGCGCGCCGCCAGCGCCAGCGCCACCTCGCACAGCACGAGCGCGCCCGTGCGGCCCACGCCCGCCGAGCAGTGCACGATCATAGGCGGGTCCAGCTCGCGCTCTTCTTCTATTTCCTCAGGGTCTACGACTGTTGGTATCACTGTGGGAGCCAAAATAATCCTTTGTTATTTTGTAAAGTAAAATCTACTGAGACTTTTTTTTTTCAAGATATGTAAATGATAATGATAAATGATTTTATTTCTGTAAGTAGGTTTGCACAAACACTTTTACACGTCAATCATAAATTTTTTAAACTAAATGAGGTCGGCGTTTCCTATCTGACTACTCTGAGAAGAAAGGCCAAAACAAACTCAGAGGTCATAGTCTCTTTTAAAGTCCAGACACAATCTTGGTCAAGTTATATGAAGACCATGTAGGTCGATGACTGAGATGGTCTTTTGAGGAAAGAACCACACAGATTGAGAGGACCTGTCCAGTCAATGCACGCATTTGTCAGAAATCATGCAGCTCAACTCAAGACTTAAGGAGCTCAACGATTCGACGAACAATACCAAAGAAAGGAGATTTGAGTAGGCCACACAGGGTAATCATCAAATGACCCCTCCCGCTCTGGCTGGAGCGGAAGGGAGTGTCAGACTCTTACTGACTAAAACCCGCCCGTGTTCCTTCCTTAGTCCTTTATGTTCCGGGCCAGCGGTAACCCTTTCGGACAATCGCGCTGACATCTACTGAGACTTGAGAGCGTTTTTAATATTAGCGATGACAAACGTATTTCCAGAGAGCCGATTCGTGAATGTTCTTGCAGCTAAAGTTATATTGCCAACCCCTATAACATAAAAATCACTGGCGAAATGTGGGTCCGTGCCTCGGAAACCACGTCAGGGCCTTATCACATTGGCTATTTGCAAGCGAGTCCAAAGCGAGGCGAGAGCGCAGCGAGGCCGTCGACGCCATTTTGTGAAAATATTTCTTAACAACTACGTTAGTAAATTTAACCTACACACTTAACCTAACACTGCAATATTCTTCATGCAAATCCCTGCAACAAGCTCAACACATATGCATTTAGTAAAAAACTGTTATTTTGACATTAGAAGCAGACACCTCAGCTTTATTTTTTTTATTTGGAATGGGTTTGCTCTTGACTTTAGTCTAGGTCAGAGATGACAGAGACAAAGTCTACGATGGAGTGAGCTCACCCAGAAGAAGCCTGTTCACTCTTACTTTGAAGAGATTCGGGTTGTATGCACTCGGAAACACAAACTAGATATTTCCACTCACATGGTGCATGTTTCCTCAGCTGGCTGCAGAGCTGCGTGAAGCTGATGAAGGCTGAGGCGTCCTCAGGCACGCCGTGGTCCGGCCATGCTGTGTATTGGAGTTGGGTTACGTTGCGACAGGCTCCTGTATTCTCCTTAGAAAGAAAACAAGAATAAATGTTAAATTTATGGTAAATAGAAAGTAAAGTGAAAGGACTGTATTTATGGTCAGCGGGATTGTCCGAAAGGGTTACCGCTGGCCCGGAACATAAAGGGCTAAGGAAGGAACACGGGTTTGTTTTAGTCAGTAAGAGTCTGATACTCCCTTCCGCTCCACCCAGAGCGGGAGGGCATTTGATGAATTCCCATCCAGAAAAAAAAAATGGTAAAAAATAACCAAGAATTATTTTCGAATAATTATATCTGTAATATATTATGGTTTCTGTTCTATTCAATAAGTTTGTAAATATATTCAGGGGAGCAGGGACATCGACGCGCAACCTGTTACACTGGATTTAGCACATGATTCTGAAAGAGGATTCTTGACCACGGGGCTCCTATCTGAAACTTTTCAAATATATTTTCGGTGTTCTCATCATGTCGCACCTACAATGCGTGTCACGAAAGATGAGACTTGACACACCACTTGGTTTGACTTGAGCAGTACACGATTTTAGGTATCTTTAGCGGTATGAGGTCTGAGTGCGGGACGGGACCGGACGTCATAGGGGCGGCGGAAAGAGCGGGGGAGGCGGGGTCAAGTCTCATCTTTCGTGGCGCGCATTGTACTCAGCTATCAACTGTTCGTCCTGCATATGCTTGATTAAAAATCCTCTGAGCTGTCCTACCAATAACGTTTCCAGTGCTGGGACACAGGCCTCTTTTTTGTGAGGGAGTGGGCTGTAATCCACCACGTGAACCAAAGCTAAAGATCTAGAACCAAAAATTTAAAGACATGTGACATCGGATGTCACGTCTGGTGTGGATTTCACGACATGCTGGTTGCCTCACGATGTTATCCTTCCTCGTTTGAAGAGCACTGGTGAAATAAATTACACAAAGTAAAGCGCCTATCTTGGTACGAACTCACGACGTAGACTATCGTTACCAGACGTACACTATCGTTACCAGACGTACACTATCGTTACCAGACGTACACTATCGTTACCAGACGTACACTATCGTTACCAGACGTACACTATCGTTACCAGACGTACATTATCGTTATCAGACGTACACTATCGTTACCAGACGTACACTATCGTTATCAGACGTACACTATCGTTATCAGACGTACACTATCGTTATCAGACGTACACTATCGTTACCAGACGTACACTATCGTTACCAGACGTACACTATCGTTATCAGACGTACACTATCGATACCAGACGTACACTATCTTTACCAGACGTACACTATCGTTACCAGACGTACACTATAGTTACCATTGGGCCACCACTCTACTACTCATCTGCTAGAGCAAATATAAAATAAAAACTTACTTTCATAGTCATCTCTCTCCTAACATAATGTCCATGGTTCTGTTCACTCGTCGTCAATATCGTCAGACTATTGGTCGCTTTGAGTGGTGTGTTGCCAACCTTTGGCCAGTACTGGTGGCACTTGGCTCTGCCCCGTTCTGTGAGCACTGTTAGCATTACGATGAGATTGCTTTCAGACTCCCACACCATTTGCCAGAAGTCTCCTACTGTTGTTGAAAGGGGACCTGACGGAAACAGAAGATATTAGATTGTAACTATATTTTTCATAATTATAGTAAAAATGAAAATTGTAAAGTGAAAAAAAAAGTATCCATTACAGAACATTCAAGGTAAAACCTGGACTAGTATTTTATTTATTTTTTAGTCGCACCCTTGGAATTTTTCCTGCCTTTTTGGTGCGTTTACATCTCACACGCACTAAAATTCCGACACCTAGAATGATTGGCTTTCATCTAAGATTTTTTTTCCGTTAACCTGTACTGTACTGTCCCACTATTGGGCATAGGTCTCCCCCATTTTCTTCCACATTTCGTTATGCTGCGCCTACTCCGTACAATCGGTTAGAAACGAGTCCAAATCGTTACGCCAGCGTTTCTTAGGGGCCGTCTCCACGAGCGACAGAATCGCGGCGATAGTCTCGACGTGCCATCCTCGCCGCGATATCGCCTCGATTCTCTCGCTCGTGGAGACATCCCCTTAGGCCTGACTCGGTCGCTTAGCATATATTTTAGGACACATTTTCTCTTGTAGATCTGTAAGTAAAGAACTATCACATAGTTATCACTGTATCACCAACCTTGTGTTGCGATGTAAGTAAGCACTAGATCAGAGTTCGGTATCTCCATATTTATATAAGATGCGTTGATGTAATCGCCTGTAGGTCCGTTCTTCAATATCACTCGCGTTGAATCATCTGCAATTAAAAAAAGCTGTCGTAGTAGTTATTCAATTTGACCTGATATAGTATATGAGATTTTTTCCTTCAGCCTTCACAAATCCGTAGCTTGACTGATACACACGTATCACATCCACACACCACTTTAAGCGACGCCTTACAGCATTTAATACAAACTTTCAAGCCGTTGTTTTTCGAAATGAATGAACCGATTTTAATGAAACTTCATACGCATAAGCAGGATACAAAGGTCTAAAAAGTTTCTTGAGAACATTTTCGAAAGATATTGTTACGGCCAAATAAGACCGATTTTAAATTATTCATAGAAACAGAAATTTCCAGTTATCTTTTTTAAATAAGACATTTCGAAAATGTTCTTATTTTGATGAAATTTTACAGTAATATAGCTTATTAGTACATCAGAATAACACATAGGATACTTTGTATCCCGATATTCTCACGGGATCGACACTTATGCGGGCGAAGCCGCGGGGCGTTGCTAGTCAAATAATCATAATAATTATAGACCTCTCAAACTCTATTATTTCCTGCTGTTACACCAAACCGATATTTAATAATGATAAATGCTTACACTGACTGGACTGGTTCAAATCTGTGTGGTACTTTCCTCAAAAGACCATTTCAGACATCAATATACGCGGTCTTCACATGTTCTGACCAAGATTATGTGTTTGTTTCGGTCTTTCTTCTCAGCGTAGTCAGATAGGAAACGCCAACCTCATCTAGCTTATTTTTTTATAATATGACGTGTAAATGTGATTCCGATATCCAATTTACAAAATAAACAATTTCACTATTTTTGGAAAAACGCTGGTATTCAGCTGCATCCCGTTAGACTGGAAGCCGACCACAGTGTAGTTGGGAAAAGGGTAGGCAAGTGATGACTACTTTTGCAGCATTTCCAAGCATCAATGAGGGTTTTCTGAAATGACGTTCGCTAGGTGGCAGCACTGACACGTCAGGTCCAGGTATCTGTCAAAGAGCCTATATTTTCTTTAGTCATGACTGAATGATGAACGAATGAATGAATCGAATGATGAACGTCATATTTTATATTGGAAGACCTCTTGTCAAAGTGGTGCCAACTGGTGTCATAAATTTTCACGAAAACCCCCATTAAAAATATATTTAAATAAATCTTTTAACAACTTACAAGGCGCAATATCCCTATACCGATTCTTATTCAAGTTACAAGGCAGCTTCGAAACATTTGTGGGTTCATCGGGCAATCTCCTAAGCAGCGTCTCGTACTGGTTGAGCGCATTCCCGCTGGCTAATCCGTCGCCTAGCAACAGCATGGATTGTTCTAGAGCGTCGCCTTCGTGTCGGGATTCTTCGGAGAATAGGGGAACGAAACAGACTTCTGGTTCCTCTGAGCCTGGATCTTCGGGCGCGTAAACGGCTGGAAAGAGGATTTATTACGATATTATTTGATGAGCCTAACTGTTTTGTAAGTATTTTGTTGTATAAGTAATGTTTAATTAATTTTACCATGAACATTAGCAACATTGGACGAGATTTATTTTAATTTTAATTCATCTTTTTTTAAACGAATCTTATAATAAAGAGAAATGATTTGTTTTTTTTTTTATGTTTGTTTGTTCCGTTTTCACACTAAAACTACTGAACGGATTTAGATGAAATTTGGCGCATGGGTTTACCATAACTATACTATATCTATGTTACTTACCATTGGGCTTGACGACTAACGTAAGGGGTCCTCTCGTGTTTCTTATCAGTTGTACTACTTGATCATGGGTCATTTCATCCACGTCCTGACCGTTTATTGATATTACCTGAAATTATAAATAGTCATTATGTTAGAGACTCACACCACCACTCACTCGTTCACTGCCACCATAATTTTATTGAAGTTCATAGCGATGCCGCCCTATAAAGTCACGCGGACACGCCAGGCGTGTCAGCGGCACTGCATTTTGTTAAAAATGGACACGCTAGGCGTGTCCAGTGGCACCTCGATAGACTTAAATTCTAAATCTGTCTTTTTTTCGGTTTAGCTTATGTACGAGCTACGCTGTACATTGACCTTTGGAGTAGTTTGTACGTCACACTCATTTATGCACAGCAATATTGTTTAGCGCTGTGCATTCCGAAAACATAGTATTTAAGTAGGGCAATTGTGTAATTATTTTAGTAGCAATAAATCCATCAAGGGAATCATTCGTCTACTCATTTACCTACATTAACATTTTCACAGTTGGGCATTCAACCCCAACATTTGGTCCTTCGAGCAATTTAGTGTTGTGTGAGTTATATCTTCTACGGTCGCGAATCGGCTGGGCTGGTCTCTCACAAGCGAGTCGCCCCAGTAACCAATTGAGAAGACGCATATCGTAGAAGTGAAAGGTTGCACAATACCAAGAACCAGAAGTGTGGAGCAACAGCCTATTCCTCAAAGTTTGCCAACATGACGTCATCAGCAAATACTTATGAGAATCAGCGCGAGCTTTACGAAAACATCAAGATAGTCGGCATCAACATCAAGAAGGATGGCTGGGACAGGAAGAACTTGGACTACTTCAAACGGCGTATGCAAATGCTGGAAAACTTATGGAGTGAATTCCAGTTCAACCATGATCGTCTGTCTACAGAAGCAAGTGCGGGTCATCCTTACTTTACAAGTGATCTATATAACACGACATTGAAGTGTTATAAAGAAGTCAAGGAGTTAATTCTCCAACAAAATCAGGAACTGTCGGCGCACACACGGTCCGCAGGGGGATCGGTGGTGCAACCAACACCGTTCGAAAGTACCTCTGAACAAGGTCAAGCAAGTACATCGAGCAAGAAATTACAAGAACAACAAGACAGCAAGGAGGAAGGAGAAAACAGTAACATGACTGAGAGCAACAACAAGGTTCAATCGCTTCCTCAGCAACAACAAAGCCCTAACAAGAGGGACACGGGGTCCAACAGTAAACTGGACGACCTCTTACGCAAACAATCTGCGAATTTCAAGGCCTTCATGAGAGCTGTTGCCAACATACAAGTGGAATTTATCACAGAAAAATGGGAATTCCAGGATGCGTTGCAAATGTTACAAGCGCGTTGGTCTGCCATTGACAGTCTCCATTGGGAAATCGAGTGCGAACTCAATGGGGACAAGAACGCAGTATATGAAGAGCGCTATACAAGATACGAAAACCAATATATCGATCTGAAGAAGGCATTAAACACCAAGATGTGGTCCGGAGCTTATCGAGAAAAAACGACACCAAAGTTGGAGATACCAGTATTTCACGGAAAGTTTAACCAATGGATACCGTTCAAAGACCTTTTCACGGAAGCCATCCACAACAATACATCCTTGTCAAATGCGCAGAAGATGCAATTTTTGAAGAGCAAGGTTCAAGGAGATGCTGAAAGGTTGATTCAACACTTACAAATAAGCTCGGATAATTATCTAGTGTGTTGGGACATTCTCAACAATCGTTACAACAACAAGAAACTTATATTCACATCGCATATCAACATGCTCTTCAATCTGCCTACTATGCAACAACAGTCATTAGCACCAATCAAGAAAATACACGACGTCACTATAGAATGTTTGCACGCCATCAAGAACTTAGAAGTGGATATCGGAACCTGGGATCCGCTACTAGTACACATTGTGGCACAAAAACTGGACGCTGAGACATACTCAGATTACATTGAATCACTGAAGAACTCGCGAGAATTACCCGTATTAAAAGAGTTCTTAGACTACCTAGAGGCGAAGTTTACTTCAATGGAATCGTCGCAGCGAAAACAAGACAACCATCAGAAGACAAGTTCAGCAACAAATCAAAATCAAGAAGCCTCCCATACCAAGAAACACAGCAATCATAACAACAAGAATCAAGCGGCTAGTAACAACAAGGTTACGAAATCGTACCATGCGTCAACGTTTACTTGTCCACTCTGCAACGAGGCGCATGGCCTCTATTTTTGTGCAAAGTTTTTAGAAATGTCGAACGACGAAAAACTTAACACAATTGACAAACTGCAAGTCTGCATCAATTGCTTGTACAGCCATAAGGGCAAAAAATGTACGTCAAACAACCGATGTCGCAAGTGCAAAGCTAAGCACAATACGTTATTGCACGAGGCTGCATCAAAAAACAATGAACAAAACCAAACAAATTCATCATCTCATGTGTCTCAAGATGATGAAGACGCGTCGGAGATTCTATTAGCGACCGCTATAGTAAAGGTAGAAGGAGCTGATGGGACTCAGTACAACATGCGAGCTCTTGTGGATCAAGGGTCACAGATATCACTGATAACAGAACGAGCAGCTCAACTTCTTGGGATCAAGCGCCAGAAATGTAAAGGAGTTGTCTTTGGAGTTGGAGAAAAGGAGAGCCATTGCAAGGGCATGATAACAATTTCATGCAGCTCTGTCTTCGATGACTTCACATTCAAGAAATCAGTATACATAATGAAAAATCTAATCAAGAATCTACCAAACAAAACTTTTACAAAACCATCATGGCCACAAATACAAAATATCAACTTGGCGGATCCGGAATTCAACAGCAGCCGACCAGTCGATCTGCTATTTGGAGCAGACATTTACTCTCAGATCATGCTAGGAGGAATAATCAAAGGCGATGACGTCACACGCCCCATCGCACAACAAACATACTTAGGCTGGCTACTATGCGGACACGTCAAAACAACAAATTTACAATGCAACGTGGTATTGAACAATCTGGAAGATATGATACAGTTCTGGGATTCCGAAGACATCAAAGACCGAACCGATTTCTCAGTGGAAGAACAGAAATGCGTTGAGTACTACAATGATACCACGCGACGTTTGAAAAATGGAAGATACGAAGTGAGACTTCCAATGATAAACGACTGGGAAAGCAAACTGGGCTCTTCCAAACAGATGGCCATTGCCCAATTCAAAACGTTAGAACGAAGATTAGGAAAACAGCAACATTTAGCAAAGGCCTATAAAAAATTTATAGCGGAGTACATTGACTTAGGTCACATGCAACAATCAGCATGTAACGAGACACTCGACTGCTATTTGCCGCACCACGGCGTCGAACGCGCCGAGTCAACGACAACCAAGTACAGGGTTGTATTTAATGCATCCGCAAAAACAACTTCCGGTTGGAGTTTAAACGATCTCATGTACAAGGGCCCACACCTACAACAAGATTTACAAACAACATTAATACAGTGGAGGCAATACAAGTATGCTTACACAGCTGACATCGAAAAGATGTACAGGCAAATTTTAGTGGCCGACTGTGACCAAAGCTTACAAAAGATTGTCTGGCGAGAATCACCGGAACAACCTCTACTTTCATATCAGCTGGCTACAGTAACTTATGGAACCAAAGCAGCGCCGTTCCTGGCCATAATGACACTACGAAGACTGGCAGAGGACGAGCGTCAGAAGTTCCCGGAAGCTTCAAAAGTAGTGGAGGAGTCATTTTACGTCGACGATCTCGTTCACGGATCGCATACCATTGAACAAGGACAGAAGCTTATTTCGGCCCTAATACAACTACTCAAGAGTGGAGGATTCAATCTTAGAAAATGGTCAACAAACGAACCGGCACTCTTGGAAAACGCAACAACTCAACATAACAATGAAAACAATGTTTTCAACTTCAAAACAGATCAAACATCGAAAACATTGGGTCTATGCTGGAATCCGAAGGAAGACAAATTTACATTCCAATGTTCGATTTCAAGCGTCAACAAAAAACATACAAAACGCAGCTTATTAGCTGAAATATCAAAATTGTTCGACCCACTTGGCTGGCTAGCTCCCTTATCAACAAAATTAAAATTATTATTCCAAAAAGTGTGGCAGGTCAAATTACAATGGGATAACGAAGTTCCCGACAACATACACAAAGAATGGTGCAAAATCAAAGCGAACATAAGAACGATAAACTTGTGTGAAGTACCAAGATGGTTCAGATGCGACGGAAAACAAGCCATAGAACTACATGGCTTCAGTGACGCCTCCCTGGATGCCTATGCGTGTGTTATTTACGCACGAGTTCACTCATCAACAGAAGTTATACTTGTCGCTGCAAAATCTAAAATTGTACCACATCGAAAAACAACAACATTGCCTAAACTGGAATTAAATGGAGCGCACCTACTATGCAAATTAATGCAAAAGGTTAAGGAATCCTTATATCAACATGATATTCGAGCCTATGGGTGGACTGATTCCATGGTGGTCCTGGGTTGGATACAAGGTGACCCATCACGATGGAAAACATATGTAGAGAATAGAGTCCAAAAAATCAACACCGTAATACCGCGTTCGTGTTGGGATTACGTCAAGTCAAGTGAAAATCCCGCTGACGCCGCAAGCCGAGGCCAGTACGCCGGTCAATTGAAAGAAAACAAACTGTGGTGGCAAGGTCCGATCTGGCTATCATCCTTTGAAATAAGGAACCTAGACAAAACAGTCTATACGTCAGACCAAGAGATGAAAACAACGGAAATTAAACAAATCAATGCTGTTCAAACCAACACAGAAACCATCAACATTATCGAACAATTATTGCGAAAACATAGCTCTATTAATCATGTCATTCGAATAGTCGCATGGATACATAGAGCATTGAACTTAACAGTTCGAACATTGGACTCAAAACATCGCCAATTACCAAGTTACCTTACGTTGCAAGAATTGAACAGTGCAACTAAGGCAATTGTGAAACAAAACCAACAAAACGTATTTGAAACGGATATGAATCATTTACGCAAACACGGCAGAGTGACATCAAATAGCAAGTTACTGCCACTCAATCCTTACATTGATCAAGAAGGCTTGCTAAGAGTCGGGGGAAGATTAAACAACGCCACGATAACTGAAGAGATGAAGCATCCGATGATCATCCCACACGACAGCCGCCTAACGCATTTGCTCATCGATCAAGCTCATCAAATGACGTTTCACGGCGGACCGCGACTCACCCTGTCGTACCTTCGCCAAAAATATTGGATCATCGGTGGCGTACGAGCCACGAAATTGCAAGTAAGAAAATGCATAACGTGCCGAAAAATCAGTCCAACCAAACAACAACAAATCATGGGTGAACTGCCGGCTGCAAGAATAAACCCTGCCCCGCCATTCCACCATACAGGAGTGGACTACACGGGATTCGTCGATGTTAAGATGAATAAAGGAAGAGGAGCTAAAACCACTAAAGGTTACATAGCCATCTTTGTTTGCATGGTAACAAAGGCAGTGCACATTGAGTTGGTCTCTGATCTTACAAGCTCGGCATTTTTGGCAGCCCTTAACAGAATGGCAGCAAGGAGAGGCGCCCCCCGCCACATGTACAGCGATAATGGCACCAACTTCGTAGGCGCCAATCGACTGCTCATGGAACAATACGAGGAAATAGAGAACACCTACAGGAACGAACAACTACAGAAGGAAGTCGCCGAGATGTTCATACAGTGGCATTTCAACGCTCCTGCATGGCCGTCGGCGGGCGGATTGTGGGAACGAGCCGTAAGAAGCTTGAAACACCATTTAAAACGAGTGGTGGGTGAGCAAAGGTTAACATTCGAGGAGTTCACCACAATATTAACAAAACTAGAAGCATGTCTAAACTCCAGACCTCTATGTGCGCTGAGTGAAAATGTGGAAGACCTAGACTGTCTGACGCCAGCACACTTTCTAACAGGGAGGTCAGGGTTGACCGTCATCGAAACAAGAGAAGACGCCCGGACAAGGTGGGAGCTGACTAGAAAAATAAGTGGAAGAACGAGTATTTGTGCCAACTGTTAGCAAGAACAAAGTGGCAGAAACCACAGAACAACGTAAAGATTGGTGACTTGGTTGTTGTACATGATGACCAGCGGCCCGCAGGAAAATGGTCGATGGGCAGAGTAACTGATCTTCACCCAGGGAACGACGGATATGTTCGTATCGTGACCCTGAAAACAAAAAACGGCTCTTTAAAGAGACCCATAACAAAGCTATCCATTTTACCAATAGACAGCGAGGAAAACTCTCTCGAACAAACCACCGAAAATGGACAAACAAAACAAGCTACCAACAAGACCACAACAAACCATCAACAAACTGCCAAGACAGGAAAAATCAACTTGATCGGATTAGTAATGACCCTGCTATACCTACTGAGTCCAGCAAGCGCGACAACAAACACAACAACCGACTTTATCGAATTACAACAAGGTCTATATTTCGACAAGGCCACCAACATGAAATTGATTCGCGACGAGTGGAAAATAGTTGTATACTACGACGTTAAACCCTACTGGCATGGTACAACAGTGTTCACCAAATTCAACGATCATCTCGAAACCATATGTTCAAAACTAAAACAGAAGACTCAATGTGACGTTATTTCATTACAATTACATCACGCGTTCGCTGAACTCGACCACTACAACCATATGTTGCTGAATCCGCAAGGTCGGGTGAATATGAGAAGTAAACGCGGCCTTATCAACGGTGTCGGGTCAATCGCACGTTCCCTGTTCGGAGTATTGGATGACCAATTCGCCGAACAATATCAACGGGATATACAACTCATCAAAGAGAATGAGAAACATCTGGCCTTATTGGCTAAAAATCAGACAACTATAATAGAAGCCGAATACAACGTGCTAAGAAGATCGGAAGAAACAATCGCAAAACAAT
Organism: Luperina testacea; assembly: GCA_927399505.1. Lineage (NCBI taxonomy): Eukaryota > Metazoa > Arthropoda > Insecta > Lepidoptera > Noctuidae > Luperina > Luperina testacea. The sequence goes on along the minus strand of OV656770.1, from coordinate 15,549,988 downwards.
ACAAATTATTCAATCAACATCTGCTAAGACTAGACAAGCTAACGAACGACCTTCAGCAAGAAATTGAGTCTCAAGAACTATCAATCGAGTTTGTGATGTCTGCTATCTCTGCAAATAGCTTTATAGAGCATCTAAGAAACGTTCAAGAGATTCTGTTGGATACCGTAACCAACATTTACAACGGCAAGATGAACTTACACCTCATTGCGCCAGAACAGCTACGGGACGAATTGAATGTCATATCCGGACAGCTCTCAAAGGATGTGGCACTTCCCATCACCAACATTCAAGATGATTTCTTCCGCCTATATCAACTTCTACAAGTGAAGGCAAAAATGACAGAGAGATACCTAATTATTGAGATACGGGTGCCGTTAATCAGCAGAGAAAACTACGAAGTTTATCACGTCATTCCTGTCCCAAAGAAGAATGGCTTTGACATGGTCACCCTACTCCCGATGGCGGAACTATTAGCAATTAACATACAGAAGGATTCATACCTACCGATGACTGGGACTGACCTACATCAATGTACGCACTACGACAGTACGACTCTGCTGTGTAACATGAAAACACCAATATACCACATGCAGTCAGACGAAAGCCTCTGCAAGAAGAGACAAGACTCGTCTGGCTGCAAAACAAAACATGAGAGCTGTCAAAACACCTGGTTGGAACTTAGCAACATAAACAGCTATCTATACTTTTGCTGTGACGCTTGCAAAATACGTGTCATATGCGGGAATCAAGTTTCAACTGAACTACTTAAGAACGCAGGGGTAATGACACTCGGTAGCGACTGCACTATGAATAGTGAGACGTTCACCGTACATTCCCAAAGGCAACAGATGGATATAATGCATGCCCAGGTGGAAGAACTCACGTTGAAAATCCCTCCAATTAACCGAATCTTCAACCTATCGGTACCGGGTTTGACACACGAAGACAAGAATGACACGGGAATGGAGCAAAGCTCATTGCTGCAAGATCTGGGAAAACAGATAGAACAGATGAAAACCGCGACCGCAGAAGACATCATTTCTGATCGGGCGACATACCACGATGTCCACCAATATGTTGTGATATACATACTGGCAACAGTAGCTGCGGCAACAGGTGCATTCTATGCTTACCGCCGACTTCGCAAACATTGCTCGAGTCAAGAGAAACCCGAGACACCACCTGTTCCCAATCCAGCGCCCCGAAGGAGGTCGACTGCAAGCATCGTGGACAACACAGCTGTATTTGACGTCACAGACGACAGCAGCGTAGCGCACTTAACGAGTGCACACACACTCAACAAAGCAACGTCGCCTATTGCGCGTTGTGAGTTAATAGTATAATAAGGCGCGAATTGGATTATTGTCTTTTACATTCCATCGCCCTTTTGACATTTATTATTTAACAATACCTAACATTTCCATTTTCTCACTTTTACAGTTACCCTTTGTGAGTGGGCAATATGTAGGTACGAGCTACGCTGTACATTGACCTTTGGAGTAGTTTGTACGTCACACTCATTTATGCACAGCAATATTGTTTAGCGCTGTGCATTCCGAAAACATAGTATTTAAGTAGGGCAATTGTGTAATTATTTTAGTAGCAATAAATCCATCAAGGGAATCATTCGTCTACTCATTTACCTACATTAACATTTTCACAGTTGGGCATTCAACCCCAACAGCTTAATTTTCGAAATATCACTGAAACATTTAGGACACGCCTGGCGTGTTCAAGGCGTAGTTATAGAAATTCGCAAGAACACGCTAGGCGTGTCGGCGGCATTGAACGTGTTCGTTTGTCATCATCAGTCTCCTGCCCTTGTCCCAATTTTTTTTTTGTCTTTTTCTTCCGTACTTCTCTATTAATTGTCTTGTCATCGGTAGTAACCCCCTTTTTAACCATATCATCATTCACACAGTCCATCCATCGTTTCTTTGGTCTTCCCCTACTCTTATAGCCATCGACATTCATACTCAAAACTTTGCTCACGAACTTTTCCTCCTACGTAACACATACCCATACTATAACAACTGATTTCTACACATATCTTTTCAGCGTTATAGTCTTTTTTGTTTTTCATTTAAAAACAACACTATCATTATAATGGAAATTGAACTTTGCCATGTAGGGTTTAGGTTCCAAAAACTTATGAGTCTGAATTCACGGTCCATACAGTAGTATATTGAAAACATCCTAAGAATAATCAAGTTTCAGCGGAAACTGAACGCAATTTGTAGGTTATTCACTAAGGGGATAAAGCAGTTTCTAGTGTCACGGGCGCTATATTGAATCCCAAGCGAAGCGAAGGATTCTAGTCCTCCCGGGCGCAAAGAAGGAATTAATATTAGAATCCTAAATGCAGCGAGATATTCAAGCTTGCCCAAAACGGCATGATATGTTTTTTTTAAGTGAAAACTGCTTTAGGCGCGTTGGGCGTTTTTTGAGATGAAAAAAAAAACCATTGAACTCGCGCCACTGTTACGGTAAGCGACACAGCGCGTGTTTTGTTTATAAGACGATTAAACAAAAATACCCGCTTCGGATGTGTTCGACTGTCCTCGGGATGTACTCGGTTTTAATATACATATATCCGATATGTCAGTGAGTGATGGCCAAGTATTCTGTTTGTGTTTTGTTTTCACTTCTGTCGGCACTCCCGGAGTGCCACTGATTTTTTTTCTTGAGGTTTCAAATTCAAATCACCTTATCCTGACCTTACTGCCTAGGCTCTAGCCGTGGGCAGTAAGGTCAGGATAAGGTGATTTAAGTAAACAATTACGAACGAAGGCAGAATTTTATTTTATAACAAACTTTTTTTTAATTTGGCTAGCGCGCGTTTTACTTTATCATACAGCCTGTAAAGGTGGAAACAGACACTACGAGGCATGCGTAGCGCGATAAGCGTCGTGGGCTGCGCATGCCTCGCAATGTCTGTATCCGCATTTACTTGTTCATACAATGTTCGTGATTGATCTCTTTGGTGATTGGAACTTTTACTAATAATATCCACATTCTAAATTCAGATCACTTTTAGTCCCTAGGGATTAAAAGGCTATTTTAGTCCCTGTTTACGAGGAATACATTAGCTCTTTTTGAATAGATTTGATAAAAATGATATTATGTACCTGATCTCCCTCCTGTAAGTGTAGCTTCGTCCTACTAGCAACTCTCGACACCAACACGGCCGCCCCGCCTCCTCCCCGCACATTGAATCCAAACAGTCCATCCGCCCCCGGCTCGAGACGTATCTTAACTCCTCCGTTACATTCGTTTGTATCGTTCCCTTCTGAGCCCGATTCTGATTCGTCGACGTAAGATAACGGGATGCGGAGGACGCGTTCTAAGAAGTCGCCTTCGCTGTAATTTAAAAAATAATGTTTAACATTTTGTTTTATTATTTTGTCGCCCCAAGCTGCTGCGTGTGTGCGAGGTGTGTGAACTCACAGTATCTCCCCGGGCGGGCGGGCGGCGTCGCCCCAGGCGGCGCGGGCGCGCGAGCTGCTGCGTGTGTGCGAGGTGTGTGTACTCACAGTATCTCCCCGGGCGGGCGGGCGGCGTCGCCCCAGGCGGCGCGGGCGCGCGAGCTGCTGCGTGTGTGCGAGGTGTGTGTACTCACAGTATCTCCCCGGGCGGGCGGGCGGCGTCGCCCCAGGCGGCGCGGGCGCGCGAGCTGCTGCGTGTGTGCGAGGTGTGTGTACTCACAGTATCTCCCCGGGCGGGCGGGCGGCGTCGCCCCAGGCGGCGCGGGCGCGCGAGCTGCTGCGTGTGTGCGAGGTGTGTGTACTCACAGTATCTCCCCGGGCGGGCGGGCGGCGTCGCCCCAGGCGGCGCGGGCGCGCGAGCTGCTGCGTGTGTGCGAGGTGTGTGTACTCACAGTATCTCCCCGGGCGGGCGGGCGGCGTCGCCCCAGGCGGCGCGGGCGCGCGAGCTGCTGCGTGTGTGCGAGGTGTGTGTACTCACAGTATCTCCCCGGGCGGGCGGGCGGCGTCGCCCCAGGCGGCGCGGGCGCGCGAGCTGCTGCGTGTGTGCGAGGTGTGTGTACTCACAGTATCTCCCCGGGCGGGCGGGCGGCGTCGCCCCAGGCGGCGCGGGCGCGCGAGCTGCTGCGTGTGTGCGAGGTGTGTGTACTCACAGTATCTCCCCGGGCGGGCGGGCGGCGTCGCCCCAGGCGGCGCGGGCGCGCGAGCTGCTGCGTGTGTGCGAGGTGTGTGTACTCACAGTATCTCCCCGGGCGGGCGGGCGGCGTCGCCCCAGGCGGCGCGGGCGCGCGAGCTGCTGCGTGTGTGCGAGGTGTGTGTACTCACAGTATCTCCCCGGGCGGGCGGGCGGCGTCGCCCCAGGCGGCGCGGGCGCGCGAGCTGCTGCGTGTGTGCGAGGTGTGTGTACTCACAGTATCTCCCCGGGCGGGCGGGCGGCGTCGCCCCAGGCGGCGCGGGCGCGCGAGCTGCTGCGTGTGTGCGAGGTGTGTGTACTCACAGTATCTCCCCGGGCGGGCGGGCGGCGTCGCCCCAGGCGGCGCGGGGCGGCGGCTCGCTGTGCGCGGTGACGCGAGCGCCGCGCATGTTGGGCGGCGAGGCGCATCCCACGGAGCGCTCGCGGGCGCGCGAGCTGCTGCGTCTGTGCGGGGAAAAGGACTACTATATTAGGGCCATCTAATATTTTGGGTGGAGTGACTGCCTACCCTCCACAATCCAGTGACTGGGTAACATGATACCCCTTGGTAATTGCTTTCGGAGACACGAGAGGGTCTCGCCCGCGACTAGTATAGGCTACGCATCAATCGATCAACTAATGCAGCTGTTACTTAGCCGCGACTCCTCATCTATCTAATTCTTACCTAACAAAACTCCTATTAGTCGACCTGGACCTCCTTGCATCTTCAAGCGCCATAGTTTCAGTCCTGGGCACAGTAGGGGCGGCCAGGCCAGCCAAGGCTCCGAGTGCGGCTAACAAGGCCCTTCTCCTCGGAGCCCGTAGTCTGAAGAAGCCGTGACGTTCTACACTACAGCGCCATAACGCCTTTGCTGCTCGACCGGAGCGCATATTGAAGCCGAGGACTGTGTCGTAGGTTTCTGACTGTGGAAAGAAGACTTATTTAGTTAGAATTAATAACGTTTCAAATATTTAAATTCACATACACAAACAGTCTAACCCGAAACAATTACCTGTAGGCAATACAAATATTTGTTCCGTGCGGGAATCGAACCCACGACACGCAGCGCAGCAGTCGATCGCTCTGCCACTGCGCCAACCGTGTCGGTTTATGTAGATCGTAGATTGGTTAGAATAACATGTTGTGAATGCCATTGGTGCGAAGCTAGTAATATAATAAAACTATTGTCTATGTGTTAATTTACGACTTATTAATTATTCTATGGATGTTGCTGCAGTTTTCATCATAATTTAGAGAATTTCTAGAGGAAGGTTTATGATTGCAGCATTTACAGTCGTTCGAAGCGTCTTGAATAAAAATGTCAGCCCGTATTTAATATATACCATAGTGTAAAACCATCTTTTCATACAGTAAGTAAATGACATTTTTTTTTTCAGGGTGGGAAATCATCAAATGACCCCGCTCTGAGTGGAGTGGAAGGGAGTGTCAGACTTTTACTGACTAAAACCCACCCGTGTTCCTTCCTTAGCCCTTTATTTCCGGGCCTGCATGAGTAAGTAAATGACTTGCTTATTGTGTTGACGATAACGCCAATTAAGTCCTGGTTTCCTCATGAGGTTTTCCTTACATTCGTTATGAATGTGCCCAATATTAATTTGTACTTACGTATAACGAAAGCAACAAACACAACAAGTAAAAAACCGGCCAAATGCGAGTCAGACTCGTACACGAAGGGTTCTGTACCATAAGGCATAAAACGCCGAAAAAAACGTTTTCATCCCCCCATCTCGGAAAGAGTATTTTTGCTCTTCGATATCTGAGTGCAAAAGCTGTTTTTATCCGCTAGAGGATAAAGTAAATTGAATTTAGAACATCGTGTGCACTAAGTTTGTGAATTCAAAACATCATTAAACCTATTTACTTCTACCTCCATGGTGCCGAATTTATCATACAACTTTTTTTTTATTTTTTGAAAACTCAGAATCTTAACCTTCTTGGTGTACTTTTTTTAATTTGCTTTGCGCGCGCAATTTTCTTTTCACGTCATATTGTTAAAACCTTAGGTTTAAAATAAAAACAAGAAACTTGTAAACAAGTGAAAAATCTAAAATGAGTGAATCTAGCGACGACGAAGTTTATTTGACGCCAACAGAATTGACTGAAACTGTAAAAAATGCGCAAATGAGCTTTCTCCCTCAACAATCACGCGAGAAGTATTTGAAACAGTACGATATGTTTAACAAGTGGCGACTAGCTAAAGGAGCCAAAACTTTATCAGAAAACGTTTTGCTGGCATATTTTATTGAATTATCCGAGACCAAGAAATCAAGCACTCTATGGAGTACGTATTCAATGCTAAAAGCAACAATAAAGATGAAAAAAACATATACATATATAGACACCTATCCTAAATTAGTGGCATTTTTAAAAAGAGCCTCATCATTTCCTCGCTGAGGTGGAATGAAAAGTTACGTGTTGCACTCGAGTGCAAAGATTTTTCACCTCGTGCTCTTTTGATTCCCTCGCTAACGCTCAGGATTCTAATTTTTGAATCACTCGCTGCGCTCGTGATTCAATTTTAGAATCCTTCGCTTGCTCGGTCATCAAAATTGAGCACGCTGTTAAAAAGCAACTTTGCACTCTTGTATAACAAATAACTATTCTTTTATACCCTTTTAAATTTTAACTTTATTTTGTTTTTATTATTTGTTGTTATAGTAGCGACAACAGAAATGAAAAATCTGTGAAATTTTCAACTGTCTAGCTATCAAGGTTCATGAGATACAGCCTGGTGACAGACAGACAGACGGACAGTGGAGTCTTAGTAATAGGGTCCCGTTTTACCGTTTGGGCACGGAACCCTAAAAAGGTTTTATTAAATGATAATTTAATAAGAAGCGAAGGCGTTGACCCCACAATGAGCTGTTTACTTAAAATTATGAAATGTAATGTTTATTTCTGTAAGTAGACATTTTAAGACACTTTAACACGTCAATATTTTGTTGGATAATATTTTAAAACTAGATGGCGTCGGCATTTCCTAGCTGACTGATCCCTGAGAAGAAACGACGAAATAAACTCAGAGGTCTCCGGTTTCTTTTAAAGTCCAAACATTAAATTATTAGGATTTTATGCTAGTCTAACAAGCCCTGCATGTCCAGAAGGGCCTTTTGAAGAGCCATTGCAGCTTTGAGCTGACCTGTCTCAACAGACGGCATGCATGCATCAGTCATCGTGTAGCTCAACCCTATTTTAGGGAGCTCAACGACCCGTCGCACGACGCTACCAGCCGGTCGATTCTGTAAAAATCTCACCGTGAAAACTTAGGTAAAGTGAGTTTGTTATTGCTAGGAATTTCCACTATTGATGCTCACTCCACGCTCACTTCACATAAGTTTTCCCGGTGAGATTTTTACAGAATAACACCACTGTATTAAAAGACGATAAGTATGGAAAGTTGTGTTTTGTTTCATTGCTAGAAGCATTTTAAAAGGCTGAAAACTGTATACTTACAGGTTCCCTCTTCAGCTGTATAAAGAACTGTTTCTTCTTGAAGGAAATCTTGACAATTTTACTCCAAGAGAAGGTGTTCACTCTGATGTTGTTCTGAAACACGACGATACCTATTGACGTCACGCCAATAAATATGTCTTTGCCATTGTAATCCTGTAAAACCAGAAGAAATAGAATTAAACACCGAGAATAATGGCTCCTTCAAACAGGCGCGACACGACACGCGACACAAAGGCACCACAAGTCGCGCAACGAGCGGTGCTTTTGTGTCGCGCGCGATTATATCGCGTGTCGCGCCTGTTTGTAGGAGCCTTAAAGAGAAATGTTAAAAAATTCGCATAACTATATGAGATAAACAAACGGCGATTGCGCAAATCTGATAACTAAGATCGTTTTTAACACATTAAAATCGGATAGCAATATGCGTTAACTTCGATTGTCCTACTGTCGTCTTTCACAAGTGGTTTTTAAAGGTCTCTCAAATGTCTAGACGCTTCTGGATTTGTCAAGATATGGACAAGTAAGATTGTGCACTTTTGTATCTTTCATCATCGAAAGGCTCGTCTGTTTATTATGAGTCTTCTGGAAATCGGTCCCAAAATAGAGGAAAACGCAAGCATTAAAATAAACGCTCATAATATTATAAAATCATCTGCATTTTCAATTCAATCCACAGGAACGCGTGATACATGTAATACACAATGTTGATGTAATACATGTCACATACAGTATGTTAACTAACAGAGGGCGTTCCCGTTAACTCGCAATAGTATAGCATCCATACATGCTAAAAAAAATATTACCATTCGAAAATAAAATGTTTTTATTTTTTTTTTATATTAAAATATTCACTAAAAATCGTAAATTGATACTCTATTTATTTAATTAATTCTAATTTATTTAATTAAATAAATTCCGACATTGCTGTCCTTCAAGTACGCGTGTACAGAGTGTTTCTTTAACGTATCAATTTACGATTTTTAGTGAATATTTTAATATTAAAAAAAATAAAAACATTTTATTTTCCAATGGTAATATTTTTTTTAGCATGTATGGATGCTATACTATTGCGGGTTAACGGGAACGCCCTCTGTTAGTTAACATACTGTATAATAATAACATCCATTGCGCTATATTTGGGTCACAGGATAATTTACTGTGTTATCACATCAGACCAATGTTGGCCAATTACTGTGACACATGCACTACTTATCAATAGTAATAATGATACTAGGTTAATATCTTGTACATGTATACCTTGATTTTGGTATTGACTCATGATAAAAAAAACAATCAAAATGATAAACAGTAGCAAAAGCATTAAATATGAGAATTCGCCGTTTACATCACGTTGTCATTACAATATTATCCATACTAATATTATAAATTCGAAAGTGTCTGTCTGTATGTTACCTTTTCACGCCTAAACCACTGAACGGATTGCATTCCCGGGGAAGGGCATTGGATAGTTTTTATCCCGATATTCCCACGGGATCGACACTTATGCGGGTGAAACCGCGGGGCGCAGCTAGTTTGTATATAAAGTAGTTCAAGAATGGGTCGTCATACACCTAAAGAATAGTTATGATAGTATGGATAACCACAAGCCGCTGTGACATAAGCAAATGGGTTTAGTTTATTACGAATAGCAATACCTGTACTCTTCACAAAACCCACAGTAGTACTTTTACGTTGTTAGTTACTTTACTGACACATTCAATGAAAATCTAGATCTGTAAAAGGGCATGCACCCTAATTGTGTAACACACTATCTGAATCATTTTGAAGGATATTGCTGATGGTCAGCAGGATTGTCTGAAAGGGTTACCGCTGGCCCGGAACATAAAGGGCTAAGGAAGGAACACGGGTGGGTTTTAGTCAGTAAGAGTCTGACACTCCCTTCCGCTCCACCCAGAGCGGGAGGGGTCATTTAATGATTTCCCATCCTGAAAAAAAAAAAGGATATTGCTGATCCATTGCTTCATATGTTTGAAATATGTGGCTGCTGAATAACGTAAATTACGCAATGAATGTTGTAGAACTGTCAAAATAAAACCCATTGCTACTGTTAGTGCGTTACGCAATTACCCCGCTTTAGTCTACACCTTTTTTTTCAGGGTGATTTTGTCCCTTGGCCCGTAAGTATTCTAGAACTATATTCCAGGATTGATCTCTACTTAAAAGGCTTTGAATATCCGTAGCATACCTACTGTCGCGCCATTTTCATCACGTGACATCTTGTATATTTTTTTTAATCAACTTAGAACGTTAATATCTCTGAAACGTGACACTTTACAGGTTTTAACCTTTTAATATTTTCTGTTTGCATTTATGGTAGCTATCGATTTATATAGATTTTATGCGTGGCCGCTATTTTCGAATAAAAATAACTATAAGGCGCGACAGTATAGAATCTTCGTCGTATATATAAAAATCTTCATAATAAAGAGTATTCTATTCTATTCTTCATTGCCTTTTATCAACCTGCATTCATCCATTTCCATTAACTGAGACTTATACATTCATTGAAGATGATAAAGATCCTAAATGCGGTTACAATAATGTAGTTGCATGGACATAGATGTTTCCTTTTATAAAATATCACATTCGGTGATACTTCATTCGTATAACATCTAGCCTGTCATTAGTGACAGGCTAGCTAGATGTTATACGAATGATGTCTCAGTCCTAAGTAATATTTCAAGTACTTAGGTACTTGAAATATTACTTAGGACTGAGACTTTACCAAAGTCAGATATCTTATATCCATGGAATAAAATTGACGTCCGATAGTTCTAGTATGGAAAAACTGTCAAAAATTCAAAATTATTCTCATGATAAGACTTATTCTAGGTATAAAAGTTTGGTGAAATTCGCCCTTAACTGCTAAGTAACTATAGACATAAAAAAATGCTTGTATTACCTTAGCAGGATGCGACTCAACACCGTAGCAGTCTAATCTTTTCGCGTGTTCTAGAAAGTTCGCTTCAGCGTCGGCGGGTAACTGCCCTTTGTGTAACTTGTGGAGCTCTCTGATTCGACGCTCGTCTTCCGCGTTCTGTTTGGGCAGTAGACAGAGTTCTGATAGGTAGTTCGGCGGATGCTCCGATACGTTGTAGTCCCCAAGTTCCGCTGGAAATGGATATTTTTTGGGTTAAAGTAAATGTTTAGCATTTAATCTACACTATCGACTACGAAGGACACTGCGGAAGGAAAATCTGTACAAAAAAGTAAGACAACAGAGACGTCACCTTCAAGAGAATATCACGTGCTTAACGTTGGACTTATTGTGAAGATGAATGAGTATTTTTGGATTGTCAAAGATTCGATTAGTAAGTCAAAGATTGTTGTCTGTTTCACGCAGATTGTATAGGAAAGAACGGGCTCGTTACTTTAGTCTTTGAAGAGTGTGCCTAAGGTCGTAAACTAGGTTATATCTATCTCACAGTCCGTCTCGTTCTCCTCTTTCTCTAATTTTCTAAACAAGAAGCTCAAAAAATCTTTGCTTAGGCTCGCTTGCACCATAAATCACTAAAACATCGTTCTATTTCTGTCAACCGTTTTAAGATGACATACAGAATAATTGAAAAAACTGTGTTTGAAGGAGTTACGAAACACGAACGTAAGCAAGATTCGTGTGGGGCGATACAACAAAAAATGATCTTTATTTACTACACTCTGATGCAATTCCTATTATTATTTTACTGTGGCATTAATATTCCCACAAACGTCAAACTCACGGCCAGATGGCACGTATTTTATTACAACCTTACGACATAATGATATCTAAGTACCTACGTATTGATCACATTTCAAACAATGCGAGGTACTAAACCTGGATGAAAACCAGAATATATTATTATGTAAAATCTTAATTATTATTAGGGCTATTTTATGATGTTGTTCTAAATTATAATGTCAATGAGAGATCAAATACATGCTTTTGATTAGCAAAGCTCGGTGATTGGTAAAAATACGTTAGGATGGTTATACCCATTATGACCTTTCAGGACTCAGATATAGTTTTAAACTACTATCTTATGGTAAACAAGCCGTGCACTGCTCTTAAAATGGTAAAGGATAACATCGTGACGAAACCGGCATGTCCTACAACCAAACATTCGAAGACATGTGATATCCACCAAACCGCACTAGGTTCGCGTGGTGTATTTCGGCCCACTCCCTCTCATAGAGAGGAGGCATGTGTCCCAGTGGGGACAGTATAGTCTGATTATTCAAGATAAGCTAAGAATTTGCACTTTACAACAACAAAATTACTATAGACATAGCTTACAAATAAGCTGGCTCTCAATCGTTTCGTAGTGAATAATGTACCCAGGATTTTGTAATATCTTGATTTAAAAGAGTGTCTATGGAGTTTCTTGCCCGTTCTTCTCCATAGAGATCTACGTTTTGGAATGGGCAAATAGCTTCAACTTTCTAACTGAGAGACTATTTAATTTTGACAATTCAAAAGTGCCTGTACAAGGTTTAATTGAAATAAATGCTTTGAGTTTGAGTGTTTAGAGGTGCTCCCTCACCTGGAGCATTCGCCTGTAATGTAACATTTCAGATTCGATTTTGAGCATTACTTTACAGTACTGTCATTACAGCTACAGCCTACATACTTAGCTGTTGGCAGTAAGAATAACCTAATAACACTGTCAACAGTCTCTGACCCCGAGGATCGAACCCAAGACCGCTCACACACGAAAACTGTAATCATGAATTCAGCACATGATTTTACATAGGTTATAAAAAAAATCTGCTGTGTCATAGGACAAGTGCGATGCCTACGCAGTCAAAAATGTATGGGACAACAAATTTTTTTTATCAACTATAATTTTCAACGCCTGAATCCATGGTAATAGCACAGATTACTAAATAGTTACTACGTAACAGATACTTCACTCGGTAGAAAATTTCCAATACCTATTGCTATAATAGCCTACTCCGTCGCGTCAGCAACTGCTGCATGCTAAAATGTGCCTAAATGCTCAAGCGTACAGTTGTGATTGCTTCGCACCGCGCGATCCCACAGCAATCGCAGGGCTGCCTCTTCGATAAAATTAAATTAACATAACTATTTGTGTCTATTTTATCGAGAACTGTGAATATGTTCGGTAGTTTAAAATTGTAAGTATCGTATAAAGGTAAAATATGTTTTTAATAAATTGGTGCTGACTCTGCAAATACATCTAAAACATAATTATAGAGGTCAGTGTGTAGGTAAATATAAGGAAAAATATTAGGTGTTTATCCCTTCTTGTACTTGATTTGCACCCATCTACTGCACATAAGGCACCAGACGGCATTGTAGGTACCCGTACAAACGAAAGGAACGATTAAAATTGAATAACATGCGTGCGCTTCGCTTGCGAAAACCGCACTGAATATGGTCCGCAAACGGCCCGAGACCGCTCGGCCGGGCGGTAGGTAATTATAGCGCGCAAGTACATGGAGTGACGGAGGCCTGGTAATAGGGTAGTGTCAGGCAGCTGTCGATGTCGTTGTCTCAACCGCCTAGTAATTGCCAACTTACCTTGCACAGTAAACGAAGCCAGCAACAACGCGGTATTCTTCGGCGCGTTCATTCTCCCATCAAGCAGCAACTTCCTGAGTTGAAGGCACAGTAGGTATCTCGTATACTCTTCAGCTAATCGTGACGGTTCGGGCGGGTAGAATCGGACCGCCAACCAAAACTGTGCGTTTGCGCCGACTTGCTTCTTCACTGATTTTGTACTGTCTAGCCAGCGCTGTGGAAGAAAAGTAACAAATATTTGGGAAATTGAGCTTTGTTAAAGTTAGGGTGTAATATTGTTTGATCCAGTACGGGGAAAAGGTCACTCTATATCGACAGCTGCATTTCGTTAATGGCGTCAGAAATATGTCCAAGAAGATGGGCGTATTTGTGTCTTGATAATATGCATATGCCCGGTTAGGCAAGAGAGCAGAATTTATTTAATTTGGAATGGAATACACTTCGGTTAGACCTTTCCGATTCGGCCGACCCAAAACCGAGTTTGGGAAAAGGCTAGAATAGAATACTCTTTATTATGTGTCTTTTTTTGTGTGTTTGTGTCTCTAGGAAAATGATGTAAAGAAGGATAATTATAGGTAAAGATTTTGTAGGCCACAACCACATAGTAAACCCCAATGATAAAAAGCACTTACGTAGCCAACGGAAAAGCCGATTAGGCTAGGCAAGCAGGGTATGTAAGAACGGAAAACCACAAACAAAATTTGTCCTTTCACATGTGTTTTATCATTTTATTTTTTGTTATATCACTCTTTCTCGCTCTGCTTAGCTTTATGCCATATTTGGAGTGGGCTCGGCTCTCCTCGTCATTCTTCGCCGAACGCGTCTATAACTCTTTACCCGTACCGTACGCAAAAATCGCGCATTGAAGTATACAGACACCAGCCCGTATTATCTATTACCTAACTCTGTACCGGCCCGTAAAATACCTAAATGTACCTACTACACCACAGATCTAATGCGTCACACAGCTTAAGATAATAGTTGACATTGATGGTCTTCACAGTGAGTGCCAAGATCATTTAAGAGCAGGAAAAAATGCATAAAAATAGTGTAAAATGTCAGGTGACAGATGTTTACTGGCACGTTTTTGCTGACGGCTGATGCCGTATTGTGATGGTTTAATGCCATTATGATTCCAAGTAAGAGAGAGACGGAGCTATCCAAGACCAATAGCACCATCCTTTTTTCGGACTGGAATCATGATGGCATTAAAATACTTCGTGCTAATGATGCAACAGCATTCAGAATTAGTTTGCTTATGAAATTGGATTTTAAAAGTTGCAAGTAACTATGATGCTCGAGATATCGTGAAACAAAGAAATCGTTTTTGTGAATGTTGAGCATGAATATTAAAAACTTATAGTATGGTAATCAGCTTTGCAAGTAATCAACGGCTCCATATTGTATAGTCGAACGCGTTATTGCTATGCCACATTTTACAACAATTCTTAGTAAACTGAAACTTCAGTAAGGGTGATAATATCTAATTGTCATATAGGAAAATATAGGTACCTTGTCTTTTTATGACGTTCAAGTGACGTTAAACCTTGGGTGATAAAGTAATTACGAGGTCGAGTATACCTACCCATTGAGGCTGAATCGGATTAGGATTATTAGATATTATTAAAGGATTTCTAGTAGATCCTAAGTAGGATTTCATGATTTCTATCCCAATAAACTTTTTTAATATTTTCCGTTATAGTAGAAATTTCCAAACATGGCGGAAAAAGAGAGAAAAGTTATCAGTTACTTACATACATGTAGTCTAAAGCAAGCGAAACTGTAGTTCCGCTATAAAACCAGCTCTCTGTTACTTTCGAATAGTTTACAGTGCGTGCCACGTAAGAAGAGACTTGACCCCGCCTCCCCCGCCTCTTTCCGCCGCCCCTATGACGTCCGGTCCCGTCCCGCACTCAGACCTCATACCGCTAAAGATACCTAAAATCGTGTTCTGCGCATGTCAGACCACGTGGTGTGTCAAGTCTCTTCTTACGTGGCACGCACTGTACCTAATAAATAGTGGTTTATTTTCACATATTCTACGTTCATGTAATAATTGAAATATATACCATTGACTGTTACAAGAAACCTATTAAAACATCAAACGAAATCCCGTTCAAATGATTACAAAAACCCTTGCAATTTATTTTTGATTCGATCGAAATCATCATCAGATCAGATTCGAAAGAATCAATAAAGGCGTGTCAGACAATCAAATAATTCCAACGACTTACGAACAATTTCTAGTAAAAATATAATTTAATGTAAAATAATCTGAACGATAAGACCGTCATTAAAAATCGGAGAAATAATCTCGAAATAATCTTAATAAAATATATGAATGGAAATATCAATAGGTAAAACTAATCTTTATTAACGAACTAGTGTTATCGAAGTTATTTCTGCATATTAATTATGTAACATAATACTGCTAATTATTTTTTGATTATAATATTGAACGACTACTGTGAATCTGTGATTACATCAATGCACAATAAAATACTCATTGTGGAAATCAAAACCCATAAGCCCTCGTACTCATGGGCGATTTTTATCGCGCCGAGAGTTGAGAAACCAACAGTGTACAATGCGTGCCACGAAAGATGAGACTTGACCCCGCCTCCCCCGCTCTTTCCGCTGCCCCTATGACGTCCGGGCCCGTCCCGCACTCAGACCTCATACCGCTAAAGATACCTAAAATCGTGTTCTGCGCAAGTCGAACCACGTGGTGTGTCAGTCTCATCTTTCGTGGCACGCATTGTATTTTTGACGCGCTGAGGTGCTATTTACATCGAGACTTGAAAATCTAATGCGCGATAAAAAATGGCTCGTGCGTACCCGGGCTAAGATTTTGACTGTAGGTATGTAGGTATGTTTGCTACGTTTTCAATGCTAAACTAACAAAACAGATTTTCATAAAACTTGACAGGGAGCTCGCTAAGTACTTGGAGAAGGACACAGTGACGTAATTATTTTCATACCATAAAATTAGAAAGTGTTCACGTGAGCAGAGTACTGCCAGTAAATAAAACAAATTACCAGCTATGCTTGTAACGATGTATTAACTATGGCATCACGCAATCGCTAATTTGTTTCTTAGGTGCCTCGATCTAAGCGCGAGTTCAACTAATTTTAACACGGCTAACATCCGCTTCGCCCACCTTGAATCGATGTAATACCTAAATAAAAACGGTACCACGGGAAGACAGCTCAAGATTATCGAGACTTTTCAATTAGTATTACTTCACACAATATTACAAGCCATTTTTCCTGCCATATATTTAACTCTGGACATAATATTAGCATGAATTTTATTGTTAGGGTTCCTTACCTCGAAAGGTATACGGAACTATTAAGATCACCTTTGAGTACTCTTAATTCGTCTGTCTGTCTGCCACAGACGTATTAATCAGAAACTGTGAGACGAGAAACTAAGGTCTTTGAGATTTCGCATGATCCTATGCTAAGTCTTAGTTTATAACTCGTACATAATTCGATAATCAAGAGAACTCTTGAGTATCGAATTATGTAAAAATACACAACGTTAAACACACGAATTCAAAGCGTGACTTTCCTTTTTTACAGTATTCCCGTTTTAAACCCATAATATTATATTTTTTCTTACAGTATATTGAATTTCCGTTTTATAGAGACTAAAGACAGTTTAAAATATAATACTATTAAAAAAAGCATTATTGACGTGACAACGTCTAATAAATCGATGAAGCTGGCTGCACACGAAAAAACATGACTCATGTAGCGTTACCTCGCGGCCTCGCTCTGTAGCGTGGAGGCGTTCCATGGCGGCTTGAAGTGCAAGCGAATATTAACAAATGCAATGCAACTATTCCATCAGTATTTTCTTATAACGTTGTCACGTTCAACTATCGTCAGTAAACCGACTTTACAGACAACCGATTTTTTTTTCAAGGTGGGGGGTACATTTTTGTGAAAATGCCCAGGTACTTACCTACTTACCAAAGTTAGCGTTGAAGTTACAAGGACGTGCAAAAAAAAGTTTGAAATCTTCGACCATTAAAAAAATTATTGGTGACGAAACACGCATGTGCTTATGTAAAAAGGACATCCTTTGCAGAATGCATAAAACCATAAAAGGCAATATAATGTTAAATTAATATAAGTACAGTATGACCTACATCCTACATACAAATATGACCATTATTTATAAAAGGTTAACGTTTACATTCGTGTGCGACACTTGCTGACATTTCCTCATATGAAAATGAACATTATGTTGTTAAGAATAAGGTGCATATTCGTATGAAACGCTGACTTAACCAAGCAAAGTGTGCTCTAAAAATCTGGCTCTGAAGTACAGCTGTTAAAGACATAAAATACTAGGAACACCAGACATAATATGACTCAGAGAGTCAGAGCATGACAACACAATTTAAAAAATCCTTAATCTTTGAGTAGGAACTTCCAAGGATTGAGTGCAAATTGCACCGATATTTATTGTGAGTCATTCTTTCCAACAGACTTGCACGTTAGTGTAATGCATTTAGATCTAATTGAATTAAGCAGTTGTAGTTCGTGCTAATTTTTAATTGGGACAATTAATTTAAAGGAGTGACTGCAGTGATGAATGAATTGAGCTACAAAAAAAGTCTGTCACAGTATTTTTTTTTTTATCTAGTATAGTATAAATCTGGAATTTTAGACTTTTATTGATGTTTTACACTTCTCGCTCACTCTTTTTCTATAGGTGCAGAGCAGAGCACAGCTGACTGCAGTTGTCGCAACGGGGCGGGTAGTCATAGTAATTGTTTGGTGGGTAATTTTGCAACAGTCCAAATGTTTACCGCGGATGTCAATAAGTTATGAATAACAGAGCGGTTATTAAATATTTCATCAATTAGTAGAATTAAATCTTTCACGCAACCATAACAACGGATCAAAGGTTTGCAAGAAAATTTCACATGGGCACTGATTTGGGGTTTTCGGCCTGGGAGAGGCCTATGTCCCAGCAGTGGACTGCGAAAGGCAGAGTTGGTCAATTGACTAATTTTCAAGACGTCACGTTCGCCTCATCGCAATTTGCAATCTCTACGTAGATACAATAACCCAGTTATCATTCTATTTTGGTACTATTTGGTCCATCCACTATCAGTAATTTGGTCTCAATTTGTTTACTATAGACCGACCGCTTAACTGGGACGTTGCCTGAGGTAGCTGCGCGGTGCGGGAGGGGTGATAGTTGTCACAAGTTGACGAATCACTGAGCTCTCGCATCATGTCACCACACCCCTCCCGCACCGCGCTGCTACATCAGGCAACGTCTCAGTTAAGCTGTCGGACTATAGACACATTTCCTAGTACGATTTATTATCTCGTCTAGTTCAATAAAGTTACATTACATGATATTATTTAAGCTCAAGAAATTCATAATACGGTGTAGTTATCAAGAACAATGGTTTATTTATCAAAACGAAATCTCGTGTGTAGGTATGAATAATAGCTATTGTTAATTGATGTAAGAGTACAATCAACAATTTATTGCACTTCCTTACGCAATGGCTAGGTGGCCATAATAGTAGAAAACTGGTATAGGCCATTTATTATTAAAAAAAAAAAAAAACATAAATATCCATTGTCTAAACTAATAATATAATAGACTAGCTTCAGCCCGCGACTTCGTCCGCGTGAAATTTCTTGTTCCCCGACCCACCCCATCGCATCGCATCGCCTGCTGCGCTATTACTGTATTCCTTCTGACTTTTTGTTTTTGCTCGGCTTCTAAGTGACTTAGCGTGATGCAAAGTAGACTATAGCCTTTCTCAAGAATTCGGCTATCAAATGCAAAAGTACTTTTTCAAACCCACTAGTAGTTCCAGAGATTAGCGCGTTGAAACAGACAAACTCTTCATATTTATTAGTAAGTATAGAAAATATTTAATTTTTGTATGTTATGTTTATTGCTTTCACGCTAAAATGGCTGAACAGATTTGGATGAAATTAGGCACATGGGTAGACCGTGACCTGGATTAGGACATGGGATACTTTTATTACGATATCCTCACGGGATCGAGTCTTATGCGGGCAAAAACGCAGGGCGCAGCTAATTTTATAATAAAACTGTTAATTTCCGTTCAAACTTAATTAGAGAAGGCAAAAATCGTTATTTGAATTAAGTACAGTGCGTGCCACGTAAGAAGAGACTTGACACACCACATGGTCTGACATGCGCAGAACACGATTTTAGGTATCTTTAGCGGTATGAGGTCTGAGTGCGGGACGGGACCGGACGTCATAGGGGCGGCGGAAAGAGGCGGGGGAGGCGGGGTCAAGTCTCTTCTTACGTGGCACGCACTGTACATTTTAAACTTGACGTAACATAAACTTGGAGAAGTAGGTACCTAGCACTAAACAGGAAAATAATTAATTTTATGGAAATAATTATTGACATTTAATAATTGTTATGTTACAAATAAATGCGTTAAAGGAGGCTCAAGGTTTACCTGTATATGTAGTACAAAATAATAATTAATTTGTGTATACAATTGGTCCGTCATATTTAAATAAACATAGACTATATTAATTTCTTGAATGCTCTTTGTAATAGAAATATTTCTGAGACAATATGAATATTGTACTTGTTTTAAATGTAGCATAAGGTAATAGACCATTTTCGATTATAAACCACTAATTAATTAAACGCAAAATATTTATCACTAGCAGCGCCCCGAAGTGTTGATCCCGTGGGAATATCGGGATAAAAAGTACCCTATGTGTTAATCCAGGAAATGGTCTATCTATGTGCCAATTTTCATCCAAATCTGTTCAACGGTTTACGCGTGATTGAGTAACAAACATCCAAACATCTTCACAAACTTTCACATTTATAATATTAGTAGGATTCATTTTGTTGTGATAACAAAAAAAATTGTTGTATGGGACCAAAACTACCATAACTTTAAATTGAAATTTCAAATAAATACATAAATACATAACATCACACCTACAATCCCCGAAGGGTGAGGCACAGGTGTAGGTACAGACGCCAGCACATCAAACTACCCGAAACTGTAAAATTTTCTCAATCAACTTTGAACCTTATGCTTTGGCGTTAAAGTTGAAAATCTATGAAAGAAATTTGACAGATTGTAGTAGCTTGATGTGCTGGCGTCTGTACATATACTACACCTACATATCACCAATTACGTTTTTTAAGTCCCATATACTAGGGATTTTTTTTTTTGAGAATGGGAATCATCAAATGACCCCTCCCGCTCTGGGTGGAGCGGAAGGGAGTGTCACTCTTACTGACTAAAACCCACCCGTGTTCCTTCCTTAGCCCTTTATGTTCCGGGCCAGCGGTAACCCTTTCGGACTATCCCGCTGACCAGGGCTTATTGCCATCAACAGATCAGAAATCCAGACTCCGAGCTGCTACTGCGAAATTCCTAATGGCAAAACCCAATAACACTTGGTCTGACCTAGGAGTACGACCAGTAGATCAATCAGGCAGTTATAATTCCAAATACAGCTAATACAAAACAAATATTGTCACTACACAACCTTCGACCTACAAAACAAAGTTTACCTTTAGACCTAGGTTTTTAAACCGTCAACACATTTTTGAATTTCGTACTTTATTCTGACAATGTTTTAACATTAGTTACGGTTTAAGCCATCCTTCAATAGTAAACAAAAAAAGGGATTGGTACTACTTTGGTAGGTAACATATAAATCTCAAGCAATTATGCAATCACAGAACCGTTCTGGATTCCTAAAAGGAAAATTTTCGAACATCTATAAATATTTTTTCAAAACATCATTCTTTGCATTATTCTAGTAACTTGTATAATACATAATAAACAATTTTTTTTTTCAAAGATCTTTATTTTTTTTCTTAAGCCACGTCAACTTGGCTCTAGTTTCGGAAGCATTTTTGTCTTATTTATTTGCAATTCTTGTTTTGATAACACCTTGAATTATTGTAGCTCAAACTAAATTAACCTTATTAAAAAAAAAGCCTGATAAGTGATAACCTAATATTGAACGCCTGACAAAACAGTAGAAATTGGTTAACTACTAGTAAAATACCACAGATTATTAAATAGATATTTGGGAAATTACAATTTGGTGGATCGGGTACAGTCACCTCAGTCACCAGTTACCTCACAGCGATCTTTATTCGTGTTACAATAAGGTAAATATTGGATTGCTGCTGTCAGAGGTAAAATAACTGGTATTGACCACAAAATTACCCTGATGGTATTGTGGGATTTAGTCATGATTTGTGCATGTTTTACCTTATTATATCCAAGCAAGTATTACCATACTGGGAAAGCAGATCTAAATTCTATGCATTTTTATGTCAATGCTTTGCCAGTTTATAATATTACTGGATATTTTGCCAAAAAATTAAAACAATTAGATCAGAGTGTGAAGATGTTCTAATTAATATTATAGTATGTGGTTGATTGTAACCATATTTGATTGCTTTTTTTTAAAAATAATTTAATGGGTTTTAGGTACTTAATTAAACTTTTTTTTCTCCTTCTGTTTAATGCAATCGTTTCTGGGACAGATTGCTTATTAAACTTAGTCTTAATTATTCAACAAGATCTTGTTTTCAGTACAATGTAAAGCAACAATGAAACATACCGTTATTTCTGTGTTTGTTGCGCTGGGTGGTGCTCCATTCTCTGTAAACTGTAGCCCGAAATAGTCCTTTTCGACTAATTCTAAATGTTGATACACTTGTTCTAGTAACACATTTCCTTTTGCTTTTTTCTGAAAAGAACACAGATTTTTCATGAAAGGACTTTCATGTCAGATACACATACTACTACATAAATGTCTATTGAATATTATTTGTTTAATATAAAAAGGGTCCTAAAGTTGAGGTCATCGAAAAAGTGATCCAGAAACTTAGAAGCTCACAAAAAGAGACTTCATCAGCGTGTGAATGTCGAGGCAATCCAGCTTCTCGACCACACAAATATAGAAGAATAAAAAGAACCATTCGAGCTAGTGTTTAGTGTTAGTGAATAGTGCAAGGTACAAAAGTGCCAAAAAACACAAGAACGAAGTGTATTCGCTTTAATACAGACAATAAGAAAAGTGCTATTGGACACATTCTTACTAAAGACAATTTAATAGTTTAGGTTATAATTAAATTGCTTATTAGTCTATTTATAAGGCTAAATTGTAATAAGATTAGGGTCCATCCTATTGTTGAACCCTAGGACAAGGGAAAAAAAATATACATATTATATAAAAATAATCAATGGAGTCTTAATGGAGTTAACTGATAATTTAATGAATAATACAGGATGGCAACGAAATAGACGCACAATCTGTTACCGTGGATTGTTCATGATTCTAAAGCCCCCTGCATATAAATATTTCGCCAGTTATTTAAAAAAAAAAATAGGTCTGCCATACATTTTGACCATGTAGGTATTGCTCTATGAAACAGCAATTATATTTTATAACCAATGAATAATTCTACGCTAGAACCAAGTGCTGGATTCATGGTTTCAATGTCCCTGTCACACTGTACTCTGATTTTCATTCACCTACAGTTGAATTAAATTGCAATAATAATCATTTCAAAGTTTATCATAATATGAATGCTTGCAGTATTTGTCACTTTCTTAACTTACTGATATACATTTCCGGTGATAAAATACTCACAAAAATTGCAAATTAATATTCACTAAAGTTACTCAATGAAATGAGTAGTTGAATAGCAATTGGAAACATTGTATGTGATTAGTGATATTCTAATTTCAAACTGTTGTTAGATCATGTTGTGTTGTGCGTGTAATATTGGAATTGTCAGAATATGAGATAAAAGGCAACCAAAACAATGGTAATAAGTGGAAACATTGTCCATGTATTTTGTTATGGTTTTTTTACAGATATTATTGTAAGCTGAGATTGACCATAAAATTATTGGAATTCTGAAACCATCAAATACCTAAATCAAAGACATGGGGCTCAGGAATTATGCCTTTACATTTAGGATAACAAGCACTCATGAATTCAAAAAGATAAACAAGTACTTACCTCGATTTGAAAGGAGTGTTGGGTCTCATCCAGGAACTGCACAGTGACATTGAAAATGTTGAGCTTTCGTTCGCGCGCCAGTTCCGAAGCACGCACGTTATACGTCCCGCTAGAACTGCTAAAGGCTCGTCGTGATACACTCTCGATCATCTCATCGATTAGTCACCCGCGGGCCGCTTTTCTACCGGATTCCAGCGAGACGAGTCAACGCCCGACGAAGGCGAAAACTTCACTTAGCACGTAACAACACTTACGACCAGCCGATTACGTATTATCGAAGCAAAACTTCAATTAACCTCGTGAATCATTGTGGACCTTCGCGACGACATGTATCTTCACAATGCACAAACGGTATTCCCAACACATGAGGCCCCCGTGACGTAATATTCTACGCAATTTTTCGTCCCGAAAGCTTTGCAAACATTACACTCATGTTTATTATTATTGTCAGATGTTCGATCATGTATTTCGGTGCGCGGTTATTTTTACAACCAATGTGTACCGCTGAAGACACAACTTTGTGCTAAATAAGTCCTTTATTCTTAATGTAGTTTGTTCTTGTTTTAATTTCTATTTATATATCTACTATTTTCGTCAAATATTTTACAAATTCACAGTGTCGCTGATAAGATAAGAAATTCCGCCATATTGGTCAATATTGGTATCAGAATTAATAGTGATGGGCGAACCGAATAAACGAAGCATTGACTTATTTGACATCTCCGATAATCCGGAATTTTATTTGAAATATTATAACACATTGTACCTATACGAAAAATATTTACCTTTTTTCGAGACAGTTTTATGGGGATAATATGCTCCAAATTTTTAAGATAAATATTATTGTTGTTTTAAACTAATATGATTGTACAGACGCCAGCATATCAACCTACTACAATCTGTCAGATTTCTTTGATAGATTTTCAACTTCATCGCTAAAGCATAAGGTTCAAAGTTGATCGGGAAAGTTTGACAGTTTCGGGTAGCTTGGTGTGCTGGCGTCCGTACAGAATTTCTAATCTTATTCGACTTGTCATTTTAGAAAAATAAGTTAACCAAGAGTTTACTTTACAAAACCAACTAAGTTAAAACACCACTTTTGCATAACTTTGATCACAAGTTAAATGTATTGTGTTAATTTATTCGAAAACTTGTTACCTCAAATTGGTCAAATTATATGACTTTTACGATCACGTCACATCACTAGTGACCAATGTTTTGCGTTTAGTTATTTTACTTGAATTTACTTAGATGTTTTTTTTTTAAGATAATTTACAATAATATAGTCAATATAATTATTATATAATAATAAAATATCTTTATTCAATGCTACAATTTTCTTTCGATATTATTTCATAAAGTATTAGCAGAGTAATAGTAGTTACGAAACGCAAAAGTTAGCGCCATTGTAATGGCGGCAACACTAATGGCGGGCTTTTTAAACCTCACGCATCGTGTACCGACGTTGACAGGAAAAGTTTTTTTTTCAGTTTTCTTGCTTGGTTTTTCCAATTAATTAATTACAATAAAGCGATACTTATTCAGCTGCATCCGGTTAGACTGGAAGTCGACTCCAACATATAGTTGGAAAAAAGGCGAGGCAGCTGATGATGATAATAAAGCGATACTTAAATAAATTATTGAAAGGGAAATCAGATAATATGAATGTGAACGAAGTAAAAGGAGTACCTGTGTAAGCATCGTAGCAGGTAGCGTTCTGTAGTTTCTGCCTATCCCCATGGTAAGAAGGCATAAGTTTATACAGTACAGACGCCAGCACATCAAGCTACCCGAACCTGTCAAATTTTCCCAATCAACTTTGAACCTTATGCTTTAGCGTTAAAGTTGGAAATCTATTAAAGTAATTTGACAGATTGTAGTAGCTTGATGTGCTGGCGTCTGTACATTACGATAGATTATGATGATATTACATTTTCCTTGTCGGCTTCAAAACGTCATTCAAAAAATTCTAGGAATACGACGTATTTGACGATATTCATATACTTAACCTACTATCCTACTATATTCATACTAATATTATAAATGCGAAAGTGTGTCTGTCTGCCTGTCTGTTACCTCTTCACGCGTAAGGCTACGCCATCGCCAACCGAGTTTTATTATAATCACTAAAACGGAAAATAGTGGTTTCCGCAAACAAACGACGAGGGCGCCACTGCGCAGTACCGCTGAACCGATTTAGATGAAATTTGGTATAGAGATAGCTTGAGTCCCATGAAAGGACATAGGAAACTATTTATCCCGATATTCCCACTGGATCGACATTTATGCGGATGAAACCGTGGGGCGCAGCTAGTAATATTATAAATGTGAAAGTTTGTGAAGATGTTTGGATGTTTTTTACTCAATTATGCGTAAACCGTTGAACAGATTTAGATGAAATTTGGTATAGAGATGGCTAGAGTCCCGGGAAAGGACATAGGAAATATTAGAAGGAAAAATGTCTTGTGGGTAATAAATCCATACTTAATATTATAAATGCGAAAGTGTGTCTATCTGTCTGTTACCTCTTCACGCTTAAATCGCTGGACCAATTTTGATAAAATTTGGTATGGAGATAGTTTGAGTTCCGGGAAGGACACAGGATAGTTTTTATTCCGATATTCCCACGGAATCAAAACTTACGCGGGTGAAACCGCGGGGCGCTGCTAGTTTTTAATAATTCATACTTAAGTAGATTGTATGAATTATTAAAAATATGAGTAGCTCATTTTAAATTTCAAAGAATGTTTTCCCATTAAACTAATTAGGTTCTTCGTATTGTAGCGTAGGTAGGTAATGCAAGGTAACGTAACAAACTTCCTGTAGGTATAGCAGTGTTCATAATCTCAGATAATTTACATTCCATCGCCATATAATCAGTTAGGTATCTACTTTAGTTACATAAATGTTAGTTAGTTGATTTTTGAGTGACCATTTGTAACAAAAAGTTCTTAGCGGTCTTGGTTGCAATGGAATTTGAACATTTTTACATAGGACATTCAGTTTGTTGTTCCATAAGTTGAAAATTATCTAAAATTCCTAATTTAAACACAGTTAAGTGATGGCTGCAGTTATTGTCTGAAGCTGCACATGACGTAGGTACCTACCAGTCCATTCGAAGATGATTCTATACCAGACGCTACTTACTCATTTACCTAGGGAGGTACCTACATTACTTTTTATTCCGGCCCGTAGTCTCGCATCATCCAGGTGAGCATAATCAGTTCAGGATCCTCAGCTCAGAGCTTGATAGACTGGGTAAAACGTTGGGTGGTATTGATAAAGGCGTTCTTGCCAGCAAATCCAGTTGCTACAGCTGTCGAAATTTTACCCGCCTGTTTAGGATAGGTACGCCATATATTAAGGCTACACACATTATTGGTTTCGAAGTGCACACGTACTTTTCCCTACGGATAAGAAGTGAGTAGGTAGTATTATAGTTATCACGTTTTAGCGTGACAACAGCGGTCTTTGCGGCCCCTACATTTTCTAGTAGGTAAGTATTTTTCAACTGCAAAGTCCGATAACGTTCTGAATCAATGTCTATTCTAATACCGAAAAACCATACGTATAGCTTATTGTTTCGGTTCCAACGGAGAGATATTAGGAGCCCCACTAGTGCCATGCTAAAACGCGACAACTATCTACCTCACCTTTTCCGAATTTTTTTGGGGTTGGCTTCCAATCTAACCGGATGCAGCTGAATACCAGTATTTTAGTGTGTCACACACTATGCCGAAGGTACGCGACCGAAGTTCCGCGGCTGATTTTACGTTCCGATTGTTTTGTTATGACACATCATAAGTACCGAACTTACGCGGCAGAAATTCAATTGCGCACACGCGGGGCGCGGGCATGCCTGCCTTCCGCTGCTCTCCGCCCGGATCTTATTCGGTAATCGAACCGAACTTCGGTCGCGTATAACGTGTGCTCTACAGAATTCGTTGCCGCCGCCGAATTACCGCTCAACTTATGCCCGACCACGGATATCTATGCGCCCGACCGAAGTTCGGCTGTACGCTATAACGCAACGTAATTTCAGCATAATGTGTCGTCAGTAATTCAAATAGCATTGCAGGCGTAATCATGCCGAACTTCGGTCGAGTACCTACGGCATAGTGTGTTTAGACACTAACATGGAGCGACCGCCAATCTGACCATCTGACCTCCACAATCCAATTACTGGGTAAAGGTGCTTGCATAACGCAGCGGGTTTTCCGGTAGGTACAGATCGCTACAAGTTGTTCTACGGAAAGAAACGGTCACAATGTTTTACTTGTTTCTTTATGAGTGAGCGCTTATGTTAATACGGGGATATTTTACGGTATCGGCTTGTCTTTACCGGGAACTCGTGTCTCTGTGTAAGCACTCTAATACGATACCTCTTGGCTTACCAAGAGGTATCATATTAGAGTGCGTATTAGAGTGTCCCGAAAGTCTGACAATCAGTATTAACTGGTTGTCAGACTTTCGGGACAACTATAGGTAGGTACTAAGATACGATCACACTAATATTATAAAGGCGAAAGTTTGTTAGTGTGTGTGTGTTTATATGTTTGTTACTTCTTCACGCTCAAAC
Source organism: Luperina testacea (assembly GCA_927399505.1). Lineage (NCBI taxonomy): Eukaryota > Metazoa > Arthropoda > Insecta > Lepidoptera > Noctuidae > Luperina > Luperina testacea. The sequence continues at coordinate 15,522,196 of OV656770.1, read as the reverse complement.
GGCTGGACGGATTTTGATAAAATTTGATATGGAGGTAGCTGACACCCTAGATTAACATATGGGCTACTTTTTATCCCGATATTCCCACGGGATCGAAACTTATGCTGGTGAAACCGCGGAGCGCAGCTAGTAAATGAATAAAACAAGCAATCAAACAGTTATCTGCCTTTATTCTGCTTCTCTTCATAAACCAGCAGCCATAATCATTCGCTCGGTACCATTATAGGAAGAAAAAATTAATACACTATGACATACTGTTACAGTTTGGTTTGAATATGTGTTACAGCTGAAGTTATGTGTAGATTTTATAATTGTATTACTATTATTATTATAGATACATGTGGATCATGAAAACCAGGGTGCAACGCGATTTTGCATGGTAATATTTTTTTATTTTAATTATACCTTTAACGGGACTAGCAGTTTTATCGTTAAATTATATCATTTGTACTTAGCATTCTATGCTCTTTCTATTACGCTAATGTTTGATGGGAATCAGATTTTTCATACGCTATAAATTGTATGGAGATTTAATACTATACATTTAAAAACGTGAAACGACATTTACTGGCGTTTGTCTTCTAGAAAAGTGTAAAGAACGTTTATTTAAAGGAATTACTTGCAATAACAAGGGTAATCTATTTTGATTTATAAATGAGAAATCTGATTCCTTTTATTATAAGTACAGAGATTACGTGCAACATCGCATCGCACAATTTTATTTTTAAGTCACTGTTTACCGTACTGCTCGTGGCTTGTGTAGTGTTGTGGTGTGTTTAAGTCGATAAAAAACCCTTTCCGTGAATATGATTTTTTAGTTTATGGCCAAACATCCCTTTTTTTAAATACGCTTTTTTGCATTTGTAATATTTTTGAAAATATAAATTTTGATAATATTTTTTCCCTTTGTTCCTAAATATTAATCCAAATAGTTTTATTATCCTTAATATTGTATTTACAATTTTTCAACAGCCGAAAAATATGTTCAATTTTTATAATATTATTTTTTTAACGACTCTTGTTAAGTAGTAGGTAACAGTACAAATATTAATGATCACAAGTTGGTTTTCATTGGTCATTAACATACAATATTACAATTACAGCCTTATTACTATTGGTAATACAGTTAACAGCAGGTCTTTATTTGAAAACTATCTAACTAAATTATTTACATAGGTAGGTATGTGATATTTTGCGAGAGGTATGATTTTGGAAGTATAATAATGTTATACAAAGTATACCTTTCAAAAGGATTTAAATATATACCTAGTCAACCATCAAAATATAAAAGAAATCAGCAAATATCACGGTTTTTAATTTTGTATTCCGAAATATGGATAAGGCACCTGTCTCCATAGACGTGGTGATATAATGCAATGACACAATTGCAAAATTATAGAATTTTGTTTGTCGATGATCTCAAATATTTTTTAATATCACTGTGCGTGCACCGAATAGTAACATCGAGTATTCTAAAATGTGAGTTTCATCGAGAGTTATACCATATAAATTTTATTTAGGCATATTTCTCGCACTAGTTTATTTCTTAAAACATAATTATATATAACGTCAAATTTCAGTATTTTTGGAAAATCTACATATCATAAGTATACTCTTCAAAATCTACATTTCCAAATGCGAGGCAATTTTATTAGTTTAACAGTCACCGTGCGAGAAATATGCACATTAAAATCATCTAACTTTAATTTCAAGACCCCCTGTTACATGTATTTCTATGAAAATGTGAATATTAATTATTCCAATTATAAACAAACTGCTGGATGAAAATGGAAATCATATCGTTAATATCGCCACAAAATCCAACTTGAATACTGCCTAATTACAATAAAACTTTTTTTAAAAGCTATGAAATTATACTTAATACATAAAACTAATAATACATTTCATTAAAATCAAATTACGAAAACAATATTTACAATTTACGGCAATATTAGATAATTATATTTAATTAATCTATACATATCGTTTTATACCTATCTATCAACAAAAACCTACTATAGATTAATAAAAAAAATCTTAGTAGGTTATACTAAGATCGACGACACGTTTTAACTACTTTCATAATATCGATATTAATCTTAAATCTAAAAAGTGCAACATTCGCTAAAAAGAACGAAACAACTCAGAGTATTTTAATAAATTAATGTATCAGCTACATTACATTGTTATCGACGAAAATTAAACATATTGTACTTATTTACAAAATGCAATCTTTTTACAAAAGAAAACCTGGAAGCTACACTATTTTTTCATGTATGAAACATTTAATGTTGCCATCTTTGTGAGTTTCGCTAGACGATGCTCTTATGAAAAGAGTAAAAGTTCCTATTCAATTAACTTTGTCATTTTTCTTTTATAATCAGTTTATTTTAAATATACAATTAATGGGAATGGAAACATTGAAATGGTAAAGTGATTTTGACAATTCAATTTTATTACTTTGTACTAGTAAACACCTACATTAATCGCTACGGCATTCCATTCATATCATTGTAAACTACATCGAGACGAATATTTCAGTCGAAATTTGTTTTATAATACATTTACGTTACACTTAATACTATTAATCTACTTTCCATGTTTCATATTGGCTGGAATCGCATAAAGATTTGCGGTTAAGGCCAGACTTTTCATCAATAAAAAACATAAAAAAAAACACTCGCCTTCATAAATAAGACACTATCGATGCAAATTATAATTTATTTGAATATCGAGACGAGAATACGAGATCACGAATCTACGTGCATATCTTAAAGCGAAACCATCGATATCGATAACATTGTCACACCGTCGCACCCCACCACTAAACTCAAAAATGTCGTCCTTTTCCGTACACAAATGGAAAAGATTGGATAAAACTCAGCGTCCATTGATGGATTACAAACTAATATGATGGACCTTTTTAATGGACATATGGACTTGGAAATGTGTCCAATATTTGCAGTTGTGTACGGAATGTGTGTTTTCATGTATTTAGACCATTCCTTTAGACATCATTCTGACAGTGTTCTTGAGTGCCTGTCGTTTGTTGCAGAACCATATTCTGATGACCTCGCGTTCGTAGCCGAGCTGGTGTGCCAGTCCAGTGATTTCAGTGCCTGAAAAAATTAGAACAATAGCATCAGGTTTTTTTTATGTTTCAAGGTAGGTACTTAGTTCTGAGTGTCACATTAGATAAATATAATGATATAGGTATAGTTTTTCCTTTGTCTCAAGGTGACATGCGGCTATTGAGAATGATACATCGTTATTCGTTATGTTTGCGGAAAATACTTTTTTTTATAAAAATATGTACGAGTAGATTGGTGTGGGTAATTCCCCTTAAATAATATACTAGGCACACGTTCCCATCCATACTAATATTATGAATTCGAAAGTTACTCTGTCTGTCTGTTACCTTTTCACGCCTAAATAACTGAACGGATTTCTATAAAATTTGGCAGAGAGATAAATTGTATCCCGGGGAAGAACATAGGATAGTTTTTAGTGGGCGAAGCCACGGGCGGAAGCTAGTGTGAATATAATGCAACTACCCTTTTACTAAAACTGTTACGAGATCCTAATGTAATTTTGTCATAGTACTAACCCACTATGCCAATCGGCTTTATGTATTTTTAAGTTAGGTATAATATTTATTATCTCTGTAAGTGATTGTGTAAATGTTTTGAGAAAATAAATGTCTAAAACCGTAAAAATTTAGGTACTTTTAAGTTATTTTTGACAGATCATACGTTCTTAAAATTACGAGAATTGCCCCGCTGATTACGGTGTCGTAGGTACCGAATCATTTCATTGTGGTATCAGAACGTCATTCGGAGAAATTCTAGATTTGGAATTAATACCCTCTTCGGTAGACGAATTTATTATTTGATTTTTCAACAGTTACGAAAACACTAGGATTTTTTATTAATTTACTCACGCAGTTATCACTCACATGACATTCGAACAAAAATAACTAGGTAGGCTACGTAGGCTATACAAAACAACTATTTGTTCCGTGGGGAATCGAATTCGCGACGAAATCACTTCGGCCGTGGTGTAGACTACCTATATTTTTATATTTTTGAGCCTTCTTTATTGCAAGCTTTAGCTCTTTGATATGCCTTTGTATTCCATGGTACAATGCGTGCCACGAAAGATGAGACTTGACACACCACGTGGTTTGACATGCGCAGTACACGATTTTAGGTATCTTTAGCGGTATGAGGACTGAGTGCGGGACGGGACCGGACGTCATAGGGGCGGCGGAAAGAGCGGGGGAGGCGGGGTCAAATCTCATCTTTCGTGGCACGCATTGTATATCATCTTCCTTCTAGGTACATAGATAATAACGCCCTTCTTCTTAGTGGCTGGCTGGATGTCCAGCAACACTAATCTGTGGGGTAATTGCGTTTGCGTAACACACTTACAGTAGCAGTGGCTTTCATTTTGAAAGTTCAACATCAAGCATTGCGTCTTTTACGTTGTTGAGCAGGCAAATCTTTCCATCATATGAAGCAATGGATTAGGAATATCCTTCAAAATCATTCAGATTGTGATTGAAAGTGTGTTACGCAATTAGTGTGCTGCAGCGTTATGTACGATCACCAAAGGAGATAAGTAACCAGGGTCGTCGGATATAGTTGACGTAACAAGCCTGTTTTCGAATAAAAAATACTTTAATTAATAGAAGTGACACCTAACATTCGTGATTTAAAAACCATTACTCTAGCTATAAAATTTACATGTCGATTGAAAGAGCATTACCTTTCCTCTATACTGTGAGTACATAATTATATACATATATGTTTTATATATTTTTATTTTATGCATTATGTATTTATTTAAGTATATTTATGTTATTTTTTTGTATTATATGTGTATGTTTATTTAATATTCTAGTTTTAGATTTCACACATTCATATTTTTTCTCTTCTTGTTCTCACACACTATTGTCTACATTTCTTTTTTACTTCTCCTTTCGCAGGTCTGCTGGAAGAAATTTCTTAAGAAATAAGCAGTACCTTTGTACTCAAATTATAATTATTATATCCTTATTATATCCCTATGTACTTTACTGTATGTACATAAATTATAAAATAAATAAATAAAATAAATAGAAAACAATCAGTTCATTTATCAAATTGAATTTCATTCGAAAACATCCATCGGTTTCTTACTAAACTTCATCTATAATATGTATATTCGACGATCGTGGTTACTTATCTCTTTTGGTGACTGTACAAAGGTGTTTAGACGCATATCCTATCTTTAATAGAATATACCTAGTGCCTATGGATTTGCTCGATTTTTTGACGATTATTGTTATTATCGCTTGATTTGCTGTGTCTTGACGATCAATAAGATTTGTCAGTTGCTTAATTAGCCTACGTCGACCGCACAGGTCGACCGTCTCTTGCTTACATATTTACCTACTCGATTTTGTTTGATTGTCCAAAATCGGACAAATCCCTGTCCATGCTCTTTCGTCTCAAAGCTTCACTAAATCTGCCTATTCATAGCCACAAGGGCTTCCGACTCCTTCAATAATTAAGACCCAATTAAATCACACAAACGTGAGGTACTAGGACTTAAGTTATTACTAAATATAGTCAAACTTACCAGAGGGATGGGTGTTCCTTTCAAAATGCGCGTTGAGTAGTTCCAAAGCTTGCGGTGTGAATGAAGTGCGTCGTTTTCGCTTCTTGCTTGGCTCCATCCCTATAAAATCTGTCAGATGGTTCTGGCCCGAAGCGTACCTGTAATGATTGGAATTTTAAACGTTAATGACGTTGATTTAAGATGGAGTTTTGAGTGAACTGCTGTAAGAACTTATAATTCGACCGGCCCTTTGTGTAGTGTCCCTGTTTATACGCTAAGTGCTTGGGGAAGGTGATAAAGCAAGCGTTAGTAATGTTATTTTTGTGATTTCCTGAGGTTACGTTACTAAAACGCAAAATTATGTCTAAGGAAATTAGACGGCAGGTGCATTTTAACAACGTAATCTTAAGACGCCAAAGCCCTTGAAGCTAGTTTTCACACGTAACTTCCAAAAATTACGCCAATCGAATTTTTAGTGCGATAAATTTGACGGACGTATTTTTCGTGGTAAAAGCAGCCCGGATAAACACTATGCAGTAAGAGTAAAGTCAAACAAACTGAGGCAAATCCGGCGTCGGATTCGACTGAGTCTGTTTGAACTTTAAGCGCTATAGACTCCAATAATGAGTGCAAAATTTTGATGTCTACGAAGACAAAAAATATTGATAATTCACATGTATACAGGCAGAGTCGATATGAATGTAAATCCTATGGAAGAACCTAAACAAAAGAAGCCTAGTCTAGTATATTGATTTTTGTTGTTGCAGTTGGTTAAGTAATAAAGTTGGTAGCTTACCGGTGAAGCTTCTCTATATCCGATAAAAGAAAACCCGAACTCGATTATATAGTTATGGAAACAAGACTCAAAGAAGTCAACTTATTCATGTACATATTAACTTTAATATATTAAACGGCTGATGGTAATAACAAGCCTTGCTCTGGTTTCATAATGACAATCTCATTTGAATTTATCTTACATAAATGAATTTTCTTATTTTATCTTTTATTTCCCAGGTTTCTGGTGTATTAGAAATAGTTAAGTTCAATGCATTTGGTTTAAGTTGTCATTTAGCAGTTTTATCGTCATTAGCTTAATGTTTATCTGAATTATCGTTAGTATAGCCTATATTTGAGGCTTATTTTCTAGTCTGGATACTAGAAGCTACTAAATTATTTTGTCTTTTAATAGTAAAGTAACATACACTTTCCATTAGGCTTTCTTTAACTGTTCCGTTCTTTAAATCGTCCATTACATTTTTAACTCCTCTTTTTACAAAAATAGACGAAGGCTGTCTATCTCGTCCGTTCGACAGCTCAGTAGTTTGCTTCCGACTTTAATTTTTAGTAGCTCCATTTATATCCGCTGAGTAGCTAGGTACACTATAATAGATGTATCTAGTTCTTAATAATAAATTAACGAGATTCCCGAAGTTACAACGGAATTAATTCAAGCACTATCGCCAACAGAGGCGGTCGTTAAAAATTACCACCAAGAGGGACCGATTGCAAATTCAATGCACCCATTTGCAATGTTAAACCGAAGCGTTGCATTCAGATAATGCATTTTAATGATGCAAAATGTCGATCGATGGATACTGTGGAGACATCTTACGACATTATGTCTTTGTTAAAGATTTAAGTGACACCTGCTTTAGTTTTAAATGTTATGGAAAGAAGGGGTTTGTTGATTGGTTAAGTGTTGTCTTGATTCTTATTATGATGTTTGGTTTGTTAACTAAAGTCTCTAAAGACTTTAGTTTAAGTGAAGTATCATTTTCATTGTCATTATTATAAACGTCTCCTGTAAGGATCTCATCATTTCAATCTCCTGTGCTAACAAACTTTATAGAGCTCGTAATTTAATTGAAAACGTTTGTAAGAAAATAAGTTGTCGAGTTAACTACCTACCTACATTTTTAGATAATCTTCAAACGTTCGATGCTTAGGACCTGTTAGATTAGTATGAAACTTCAGGTGTTTCAAACGGCCTGTGTCAGTATAGTTTCAGTTTGGAGTTTTACTTCAATTCTAAGTTTAGATAACATTCGGGTCGTACATTTGTATATTTCGATTATTTTTATTAATAGATATTTTAAATCGCAACACCATAGGTCTAATTTTCTTCAAATATCCATTAGGATATTTTGAGAGAACTTAACTAGTTTTTGGTTGTGAAGAAGTGATTCATAGGTTAGGTACTCAACAATACCGATTTGGTAATAACATCTAGGTGGGTTACCCCAACATAGTTGGGAAAACGCTAGGCAGATGATGATGATCTAGGTGGGTTACACTAATGTTGATGATTTAGAAATGTGCTTTAGAAAGTCGAAACGAAATTAAGAACAATGTGTTTGGAGATGTGATCACTCGACGCCTTAAATGAAAACCATAATAACGATGATGATTTCCTAATGACAGATAAGAAAACGTCAAAAAAAAACGTAATGCAGAAAATAACCAAACACGCTCAAACTAAACAACCGCACCATAAAAAAACTAAACCATGCATTATATAGCCAGTGTGTGTTAATACCCTTCTTCGATGAGCACCTAAATTAGGAACAACTGATTTCAGAAATAGGCGAGAAGAAATTAGTTATTCCTAATTTCGGGTAATGGCGAGTGTAAGATGTTAGTCGTACAGCGGATCCAACTAAACATAAAGCCTAGCCCGTAAAAGCATTAGTTAGTCCAGATTTGAGAAATGTCTTTCACAACGTTGCTAAGCATTATAGGCCAAATGTTTCACGAACACGGTGTAGCACATAACCACGAACATAACTCACTCAAACAAATATTTACCTCTCTTCAGCTTCCTTCATCCAACGTTCGAGCACCGGTTTGATTTTCTGCGCACTTTTTGGTGTTATATCCAATTTCTCAAATCTGTATCGAACATAAATGTAATGTTAGACTTTGCTATGCGAGCACCGGTCAAATGAAAATCTAACGCGAAGCACCTTTAGAACGCGATGTAACTCTTCACCCGATCCAAATTAACAGAGGCATAAACACAGGACATTGACATTGCGTTAACGATTTTAGAGAGAGAAAAAAAAAACAATAGGCAATTTAGTCTGCCGAGGTAATCAGTTTGATTAATACCGAACAAGGTAACAATAAAACAACGAATTCAGTTAGAAACGAAAGGTAACGTATGCCAATGCCCTGGCTTTGAATTGCGCAAAATGAATATTAATAAAAATAAGAGTAATGAAAATAATACATCATGCTATATTAGATGGAAAGTTAGATATTACTCATCGAGATGTTACAAATAATAAAAGTGATAAAGTTCTCACAGCGATTACTCATAGTGTCGAATCGACATGGTTTGGTAGCCGGCACATTAGTGTAGCGCGTTTGTCTTAACATCAAAATGTAAGTCGGCCGTAAGATGTATGGCGCCTTTGCTGTAATTACCCGAATGCAAATACCGTACACGTGTGAAAAGGAAAAGAAAGAACGTCAAAACCGGTAATTACAAATAATTATATACGGCATACATTCAAAAGGTATGCACGGATCGCCGATCAAGATAAGATTACATTAAACAGCGTTGAAACATTTTGATTTAAAGACATTTTGCGTGTGGACTCGGCCGATATAAGTGAGCCAAAGCGTGTACTTAATGTATGTTAAGTATCTACGAATTTATCTTCATTATCTTAGCTCCATTGTGAAATAATGTAAGTGCAAGTTGCATGCAGATGGATGCAGGACTGATGAAGATAAATTTGGACATACTGTGTGTAGGGATAAAAAACAAAACACATACATGTTTTGTTGTTGTGAAGACAGCTGAGCTGCTAGCATCTGCGAAGCCAGGGCACTGGGGACGGTAACAAATATCATGTTAGATTATGTCGTAGCCAGTGACGGTGACGGTACTCCGGTGAAGTGAACGGGAGCAACATCACTACATCTCAACAAATCTAGAAAGATTAGGAACAAAGTCGCACGCTATGTTGTCACTAAACAAACAGTACATGATCTTCCGCTATACAATGAGGTAAATACTTCGACACGCTCTGTTGAACAATATCATTTGAAAAGGGAATTCAATTTTCACAACGAAATTATTCGAGTTTTATCCAGTTTAGGATGTGAACGTGCAGTGTTGGTTATTTAACTTTAATGTTATGCAGGTGCGAGATGCCCTGACGCATTGTGCTTCATATGAAATTGTAATGCACTCGGACCGGGGTTAATGGTTAATTCAATATTTTGTTATTGACATCGTTCCAAGTGGCAATGACCATGCGCCTGATTGTTTTCAAAACAGATCAATAAGGTAGACATTTCGAACCATTTTAAAATTTTGTAGCTTCAATAAAATTTTTTTAACGAGAATCTCGATTTTAACTCCTTTGGTGGAAATTTAAAAAGTATTGTTTTTACATTTCTGAAATGTTTTCTTAGGATTCTTTGGTTAAATTAGATTTGGGTAGCTAAACGCCTTGAGTTTGTGAAAATGATTAAAAAGAATTTTGTTGACTTTTGATCATTGTGAACTCTAACAAAAACCTTCAGTTAGAAGGAACGGGGAACACTAAATTAAATTCTTTTCTCAAAAACAATAATATGTTTTAATTAAAATGCAAATTAATTAAGTCCAGTATAATGAAAGGGGTAACTACCATGTAGCGACGTCACGACACCAAATTGGAGGGAGACGAAAGAAAAATTAATGGGAAATGAAATCACGACAGAACAAAGACAGGGGAATTCTACTCTTTTTAATTACACGAAAAAAGTAATTACGGCAAGATAATTAATTAACTGGAACAGAAGTAACGATTAATGATTTTATTATACGAAGGAGGTCGTCGGGGGGTGGCTTGGAATTGAAATTTCCTTCGGCTTGTGCCGGTCGCATTCCGTTTTGCATCGAAATTCGATTTGTTCACGGGCAACGTTGTTTCGAGTGATTTGATTCAATTAAACATTATGAGCGTAAAGCCGTGCTGAAGCGTGATTAATTTGTCGATTTACCTAGTATAAGGTAACGTAAGAAAAAAAAAATATGATATCCAACTTCGATCGGCCGTCAAACCTGTATAATTTTACGTATATAGTTGTAGCAATTTTGAAATTAAATTCTTACAATTTGTGATATGATGTAATTGCAAGACAGGAAAAACAATTAAAAAGTTAGAAATCCTACATTTCGGGTTTAGTTTGTCGTGTGAATGCGTTCACATCAGCGATAATTTTTAAAATTTTGATGGTCAAAACAAAATAATGGAGTGTGAAATTCAGTCTGGTGCTTCGTGTACTTTTTATTGAAAGCTGTAGAGACGCATATAAGAATTTGCACGAATGAGTCATGTTGAACAGCAAACAGTTTTGTAAGTTCCAATAGCCTAAGAATGTAACGTTACTGTTAAAAGACATGGAAGGTTAGACACGAATCAATTCGTAATAATAGAAAAAAATAATTAGGAAACACGCGCCCGCGCCTAGCTGAGTAAAAAATGGTGTAAGCCACGACACAGTGAGCGGAACGGAAGCCACCCGAATGGTAATTAATTAAACGAATTGTAAGCAATGAAAGGAGTCATGCTGTTTTACAAATCACTTCAATTAACGATATTAAAAAGTTGGAATGATAACCGAGCGCCGGCCTGCGTGACGACATTTATAAAAACGATTCTTGAACCTTTTTTTGTCAGCCCCTTGATGTTGCCAGCAAACGGTCACATTATTTTGACAAGCGTGCGACTTTATCTCCTTCGGTTACAAGTAAGATATCATCAGATCGTTTTTTATATTTTTTTCTTCTTATTTGACAAATTAGATACTGTATTAACAACAACAATTAAGTGGCAACATTAATTTTTAAGCTGTGGTCGTGTGTTCTATATCATTTTTCATAACGGTTTCATTTGAATTTTAAATATGTGATATTATGTTCTTGGATATTAAAAATAATGAATTCAATTATGGAAAACGCGATGGTGTTTTTTTCCTTTATGTTGCTGGACCTTATATATAAAGGTGATTTCAGTTCTGTGTTCAAATTCAAGGAAGACTGCAAAATGGAGCACGCATATATTTTGCAAGATACCGTTACTGGCAGTTTATTAATTACACGTTGGAAATGTTACGGGACTTTTAACTGCTGCTTGTAGTGACAATCTATTTACGGTCTCTTGGGTGCACCACGTCGTGTCCAGTAAAAAATATGTATAGTAAAGGCAAAAACCTATGGATTCTATCATACACAAAACAACAAATATGGAAATTATGCTAGACCTTACCTGCAAATCGCGCTTTGACTGTAAGCGGGGCCTTCGGTGACAGACAAGGCCTGACCAACCTGGGTCTGAGTTAGGCCTAGGCCAAGCCGCCGTAGCTTGAAAGCCTTGGCGAACTCCTTGATATCTTCCAAATTGATGCCGTCAACCACGTTGCTAGATGACTGGCTGATTGTTGGTTGATCTGTTGTGCAAAAAGGTTTTGTAATGATTGAGTTAACAGTGATTGTGATTGGCTTGCCATATCACAGTGAAACTTTAACTTAGTAATTTTTTGAAAGAAAATTTCCTTCTCTTTTCAGAACTAGTGTACTTTTACGAGTAAGTTTAATTAGTTGACCTGGGTATATTTTTTTAGGATTTACCATACATTTTTATTGAAGATAGATGTGACTAGGGGCCAAATCTTGACTTTCTACAATGATGAAAATATTTGAAATGATTCTCCAGAAGACCTGTCCGTCTCGATAAAAGTCCTTATCAATTTTAACGTCATAATTTTAAGTGGTATTTTAATGTCATTATTTTAAGCTGTGCGCTGAAAACAATCGGATGTGCTTCGTAATGTTTGTGTTACTTTATTGAAAAACACTGTCTACTTAATAAGTGTCTACCCCACAACCCCGTTATCAATCCGGAATCCGAGTCAATCGGGTGTAATCATTGCGGCGAATTCTCGCAAGTCGGGAACCGGGTATCTAAGTTGCGCCTGTAGTGTACTTCCAGTGTTAGGTACAGGTAGCGTTATCCATTGTCGCTACCACATAATACACTTTAGAATTTACTACATTCAGAGCACTTGCGTGCAACCTGTTCGATATCGAACAAAACTGGATTGCACATACATATGTTTACAAATCTGTATATCACATTGTAATAATTTAAACCAGTCCGTACCAACTCTCAAGCAGTTACCCCGTTTAAACGCGAAGCAAAATTATAGCCAAGTTTAGTGGGCAATTTATGTAATTAGTAGATGGTGGCGGTTCCTAATTATGCGGGATGTCATTAGTGTGGAGACGTGCTACCTCCGCGGAGGTTGGCCCGCGAGTGCGCCCCCCCCCCCACCATGCTTAGCTAACCGATGACAAATTACTTTCGCTATCTACCCCCGTTAGTTTAAGGAGTAGTCTGCGTCAATTAAGACAGGGTAGGGTTGGTAAATTGGCAATCGTTTCACCATTTTCCGGTGTTCGTAACTCAGACGATTTCTAATTTCGTTTTGTTATGTACGTGAACATAGTGTTGTTCCGGCAATCTTATTACCGAACGTAATAAGTTTATGGGGTGATTTTTAGGGGAGCTAGTCAATGTAATATGATTCATATCCGATGTTGTGATTGTTTTCCTTTGTGTCTTTCTATGCCTAACAAAGTTGATATATCAAGGAAAAAGCTTATGCCTAAAAAACCAACAAACGTTGTTATAATAGAATTGTTTGTTGTCCACATTCTAAAAGTACCCTATCTAGATTGGAAATACGAAACAACAAATGAAGAATGACTATTAATTTCATGATACCCTTGAAGATTTGGTGAACGCCTTTTACCAAATGCAAATGCAAGGAGAATTTATTTGTATTAGGCTTATATTTAAGTCTAAGACTTTCGTAATCTAATGCAGGAAGCAGAATAGTCATTTGCTCACTCGCGCGTGTGTGTGTGAGCAAATGACTATTGATGTATTTATATATCATACTCACATTGATGTATTTTTAAGGGCTATACGTATATATATATGGCTATACGTATACGGGCTATACGTTAAGTCGATATACGACATATTTAGACGTTAAGACGACATGTTTTTATTTCAGTTACTCTAACAATTGTGGATTGTCCAAATTATCATATTGATCTCGCCAATCGACATGCCCTATCAGCCATCACACATATATCCTTTTTATAAAATGGAAAAGTAATAACGAAATGACGTCTGTTTTCGACGTCCAATTAGAGCACATCGCGTGATGAGCGGTACCCATTAATTAGCTTACAAAGATAAGTCAATTGGGCTAAGAGTCATTCGTAACTATGGCGTCCTGAATTCGATAACAATACATCAAGATACCGCACGCTTAATTGTTTAATACATGTAATAAATTAATTAGAAGCAATTAAAGTTTGCGTGTCTCTACGTATGTCTGTATGACCTGAGTTACGTGTATGTATTTCTGCTTTTTCTTTTAACGAAATTTGTTATGGCGTTTAAGTGTTTTACTTGCTACTTTCTAAGTAATAGGCCTTTCATGAAGGGTCGTTATCACTGTTGGTTTTATGGGTGACAGTGGCCTTTGTCTAAATGTAATATGCTTTATTCTTCGTCACACGACACGTTAATTTGCTGTGTTATTAACTTATTATCTGGCGACTCAGCAGTTACGTACTAACGTGTTTCACGCGTGTTAGCCCTTGAAGAATCAACGGAATTTTGGGCTTTATTAACATTTTATAATTATTCTTATTTAGGTACAGTACTCTCTGTCTCAGACATGAAACCTTAACATTCACTAAAGTCATCAAAGAGGTAAAGTTTGTAAATTATTTCATCACCACTGCTCTCAGAACGGTAAAGGAAAACACCGGGAGGAAACCGGCATGACCTAGCACCAAAAAATCGAAGAAATGTGACATCTACCAACCCGCAACGGGCCCGCGTGGTGGATTACGGCCTACTGCCTCTCACCGCAAGGAGGCCTGTGTAGTGTTGTAAGAAACTCGAGTCTTGAAGACTTATTTCATAAAACTTGAGCTATTTTTAAAGACTCGAGTCTTATAAATAAAACTTAGAGCTCAAGTCCTTCAGAATTTGGAGTCTTTTGTAAAAAGACTTGAGTCCTGCCAAAAGGAACTCAAAGACTGTCTATTTTATATATTATATTATTTTAGCACAACCAGTCTTACCAAGGGGTATCGTGTTACCCAGTAACTGGGATGTGGAGGTCAGATAGGCAGTCGCTCCATGTAAAATACAGCTGCATCCGGTTAGACTGTAAGCCGACCCCAACATAATTGGGAAAAGGCTAGGCAGATGATGATCCTATTTACAGGATAAACAATTTCATTTCACTGTCCTCACAGTTATGAGTTTTTTGTTCAACCAAAACCCTGAAACTGTTGTCTGTGCCATTGAAGGGGCACGGTGTAAATACACCTCCAATGCTTTTATGTTACAAACTGTCTAAATGTAAGACTACCCTAAAAATAACCAAATTCAGTAGCCACTACGAGTGTCCTAATGAATCGCTGTTATGTTTGTCTAGAAGGTCGATTGACATCCCGGACATATATATAGTTAGCCAGAGTACGGTGAGCGAGAGAGAGCTAAGTAGGATTGACATCTACAGAAATACATTGATGCTACAACACAGTTTGAACTTTAAGAGAGTAGATTTTCCACGCCACTATGAAATAATGTTCTTTTCTTGTAGGTAGAAAAGATTATCTATACAAACTAGCGACCCGCCCCGGCTTCGCACGGGTGCAATGCTGATACTAAATACACTACAGAAAAACTGTGAACGTTGTATATAAAAACATAGCGGCCCGCTCCGGCTTCGCACGGGTATAAAATATACACACGCTCTTGCCGCACCGGGCGGCCGGCCGGTACCGCCGCAAACGCTACGTCCCGCAATTTTTAAATCTGTAATATCTTCGAAAATATTGTAAAGGGCCATATAGATCTATATTAAATGAACAATGTATTCAAGGTATTTAATTGGTTAAGGATTAATGCTGTATTGGTTAAATTCGCTTCGAATATTAGCCATTATTTGTCGTAAAAAGTAAATGACAAAAAAAAAGTTATTGTGGGTTATCCATAAGAGATAGACATATACCATCACGGACTTTTCTGTAGACCTTTTCAATGTGTACAATACTTAGTACATTATTTTGATAAAACTCGTAGGGTTCAGCCTGCGTTTGCAATGTAAGCGGAAAAAATGTAATTATTTACGACATCACATTAGAAACCTCAAAAATAACAGTACTTCTCCACTATTTAATGGATGTTATTATACATATAAACCTTCCTCTTGAATCACTCTATCTATTAAAAAAAACCGCATCAAAATCCGTTGCGCAGTTTCAAAGATTTAAGCGTACAAAGGGACAAAGGGACAAAGGGACATAGGGACAGAGAAAGCGACTTTGTTTTATACTATGTAGGTAGTGATAAAGAAAATTGAAGCGTCTGTAATGTCAAGACAACATCTTTTTACTAAATGCTTCTAAAAGTTTATGTTTATGTTTATTAGTTTATTTATAGCAAAAACTCAAAGGACACCAAAAATTAAAGTGGCCGGTCAAAAAAGAAGTAGGTACCTACTGTTTTCTCATTTTGAGCATTTTTTACTATTACAGCGAAAGTCTACAATTATTAATCCCTCGGCTGCTATTTGAGATTGAAAATGCCAACGATCATATTTTTTTTACTTTCATTTTTGGGTATAAATAGTGTTCGACACTTTAATGATGTCCTTTTAATTTTATTTTTTTTGTCTGTCTGTCTCTTTGTTCCTGCGAATCTCCGAAAAGGCTGGACCGATTTTGGCGGAACTTTCACTGGCAGATAGCTGATGTTATAAGGGATAACTTAACTTAAGCTTTTAATTTAGAAAAATAAGTAGGGTTGCGCGCAAAAAAATTAAACCCAATTTGCACGCGAACGAAGTCGATGGCAGTTAGTCGAAGTTAGTTTTGTACTAGTAAACGTGGTAGCTCTGGACCTGTGTATTCTACCACGTTTCTATTATTGATTATTTATTAGTCAATTTAATTATGGTGTTTACTACAGTTTTTCAATAAACCTTCGTTTAGTTGCAGCTCTTGCCTGTGCTAATTGCACCAAACAAAATTGCAAAAAATAATAAAGCATAAAATAGCAATATTTCTCTCGCACATTCAGATTTATATCGTGCGACATTTAAACTAATTCAGCCTCAATTTAAAGCTAGATTCGACAAAGATTAAGACCAAAACACAACCTAATTTTGTCCAAACTTATTCACCTCTTGATTTATTCAACAGCTATTTATTTCATTGCTTACCGAATTTCGCTTATCAAAGTACCTTGGGGTAATCGTTTCCTACTGAAAATGATCCTTTAATATCAGATTTGCGTTTGCCTAGACTGCTAATGTAGAACTCTCATGCCAACTATATGTAAATTGAAAAGAACACTGAAAATTAGGGAGGTTATATGGCTCGGATTGTCGAATAAATAATAGCGTACTTAGCTAATTCATACTATTTTACTAGCTTAGTATTGTTATTCAAGATTAAAAAACAGGCAATAAGCGTTGAAGAATGAGGAAGTGTTGAAGCAGTGGTCGTGAGTTCAAACCCAGACAGGCACTTTCCTTTGTGTAAATAATTTCACCACCATTGCTCTCAAAACGGTAAAGAAAACATCGTGAGGAAACCGGCATGTCTTTTTAACCAAAAATATGAAGCAGGCCCAGTGCGGGTTGTTGGATGTCACATATCCATAACCCCGCATTGGGGCTGCGTTGTGGATATCTCACAGAAGGTCTGTGTACTAGCAGTAGGAACATTCTATTATTCATACGGCGTTGAATAAGAGAAAAGGTTGAATCTATGAATTTATTATAAAAGTTCAGTAATAGCTTTGATAAGAAAAATAGGTTGCCCTGCTGCTGTTCTGTGAAATCGTCTGTGGATTGAATCTCTGTAGGTGCCTAGCCAAAACTGTTAAATTATTTAATGTTTACTAAAGACAGCTTAGCTATAGTTCTAAAAATCAGTGAGCTTAATAAGGCACCACAATGAAAAATTCGTCACAGCTAATGATCGAATCGGACCTCTATTCCAAACATTTCACATTCAACGCTACATTATTCTAAATTAAAGATTTCGAGTGATTAGGTGTATCATTTATTGATACATACAGTCATTATATTCATAAAATTTCCAACAACCACTCTTTGTGTCAATGACATAAGAAATAGAATCGTATAAATACCATATCGAGACACGCAAATTATAAATTTGTTAGCTCATGTAATGGGTGAAATTACGGACGCCGAATCGTCTCGAATCATGTTACGATTACGACGTAGAATCGAATACGTTATCAATTACAATTAACGCGTATTATTAAAGTAACGGTTGTAAGCACTTTTGAACAAGTTTCTTGAAGAATTTAAGCGTTGTTTGGTAAAAGTTTAAGCTTTTCTTCAATATTATCGAGGGCTTTTCATTGGCTTGTCCTATTATTAAAAACCCATTTTGTGAATGATCTGATATTAAGTGTAGTTTGATAATTAAGTAAATAGATATTGGGGAATCGAAATTTAATATGTGGGGACCTATATTTACCTATAATTTTTTAATTTTGGCCTTACTCTATAATGGAAAGTTATTTCTTTCGCCTCAGTGGTGTTGACAAAGGCATTCTTTTAAACAATACGTAAGCAAAATAAAAGCCTTAATTAAATTAAATGACTTCGTAATTTTTAAGGTTTCCTTATTAATAACTGGTTTATTTATTATCTACTTACATATTTTTATCGTAATTCGATTGACACGAACAAGGCCTGGGCGTTACCTTTTATAAGTTAATGTATAAAACAATTATTAATTACGATACTAAGTGAATGTCGAGTGTTTTAGCATTGATCGCTAATGAGTAACGAATGGTTTTAAAAATAGCACCCTGATGAATTACGAAACGAATGGTTCGTGGAATTAATGGCAAAAAAAATAATGAAAGCCGCCTTTAAAATAAAGAGCATTTGAATCGATGCAAAAGTAACTCTACATAACACCAAAAAAATACGACTTAGGCGCTGAATGCCCACTTCTCAAAATGGCAACTGAGTCTCTAATGGATTTATTCTCAAAATGGCTAATTCTATAAATGACTAATTCTTTCATAAACTATCCTCACAAATATCTAAAGAGATCGATGATTATAATCAAAGCCCAATTAATGAGTGATGCTACGTGACAATGTACCATTAGTGATCTAAAATGAAGGTTATTAAAACACGATTATTTATGTTAGTACCAACATATTCGGTCCCCAATGTCCTTTCATGCAGATCACGTAATGACGCCACATTTCTAGCTGAATCAACAGGTAAAGCCCCCGAGTGGCCTGAATATAGAAAAATTAAATCAGATACGATCGTTCGTTTTTTTTTTAGTTCAATTTAATAGCAGCTGACAGTAAACTTAACTGAAGGAATGTGTCGGCCCACAAAAAACAAAAATATAGGGAAACTATAGCATGAATGTAAAATTAAATCTGAATCTAAGCCCAACATTGAATTTAAAGGAAACTGACATGTCCTAGAACCAAAAATTCGAAGACATGTGACATCTATTATCAGGCACTGCATCTATTATTAGCATAAGGGCCTTATCACACTGGCGATTTGCAAGCGAGTCCAAAGCGAGGCGAGTGCACAGCGAGCTCACCGCGAGTTCGCAGCGAGCGCGCGGTGGACTCGCCGCGAGACGCCCGTCGATACCATTTTGTACACTCTGGCGTCGACGACGGCGCTATTCGCGGCAAGCTCGCTGCGAACTCGCGATGAGCTCGCTGCGAACTCGCGGTGAGCTCGCTACGTACTCGCCTCGCTTTGGAGTCGCTTGTAAATCGCCAGTGTGATACGGCCCTTATACTATTGAATTTGGCAGTTGACCGGTATTCGAGTTTAGGGATTTTCTGGTCCATAAAATACTACAAATCTAGTTAAGCAACCATATGAATCTTTCCAAAAAGTTGACATTACTTAGTTTCAAGAAGCGCAATCCTCTGAATATATAACTTTGTAGCCGGAGTTCGTTAAAACATCATCAGTAGCAATCAGTCGGGGAGTCAAAGGCATTTCTGGGCTGATGCCAGAGTAAAAGCTTCTAGGTACTTGCTTTCCAATGAATGAAAATAATATTACAATAGCATAATCAGCTTATAATATTCCTACTGGGACACAGGCCTGCTCTCTGAGAGACAGAGTGGGCCGCAATCAACAACGCGGGCCCACTGTGGGTTATTAGATGTCACATGTCTTCGAATTTTTGGTTCTAAGACATGCCGGTTTCCTCACGCTGTTTTCCTACACAGTTTTGAGAGCAGTGGTGATGAAAAAAAAACTACACAAATTAAACTTGGTGTAAATTTTTTCATCACTACTGTTCGATCCTAGACAGGCATTTCAGTGGCTGCCTGGATTAGAACCTGCGACCTTTAATTCGTAAATCGCAGCCGTTTCTACTGCTGCTACAATCGTCAGTAATAAAGCCCCTTTCTCACATTTTCCACTAATGCCAATTAATTTAAAGTTCACTTATTTACTGAGCCTATCCGACTCGAGCCAACTCTTTGTTTTCGCTTACGTTATCGATTGCGTTCAATTTTATCGACGACGTTAATTATTTGTAATGGATTTTAATTAGTTAATTAATTAATTTAGTTCGGTACGCCGGCTGGCACGGTCGTTAGTCGGTTTCTTTGAAGCCGACATGAACTTCCTTTATTTTGGTCGAGGCTCTTTGTATTGTACATTTTAGTGTCATTAGTACGTAGTATATTTACGAGGAATTATGTTTAATTATGAATTAATAACCCGTTGTACTTTTAGGAATGGTTCCTTTATTATTTTATATGCGGTGTGCCTTGTGCGACTTGTTTTACTCGTAAGCCT
This sequence comes from Luperina testacea, assembly GCA_927399505.1. Taxonomy (NCBI): domain Eukaryota; kingdom Metazoa; phylum Arthropoda; class Insecta; order Lepidoptera; family Noctuidae; genus Luperina; species Luperina testacea. The sequence goes on along the minus strand of OV656770.1, from coordinate 15,501,655 downwards.
GGCACCAAGTTGCTGGGACAGGAAGTTTCGTAGTGTTTTCGTCTATAAGTCAGTAGGTTATCAGGAACAGCTTTCTGCGTAGGCCTGGCTTTTACCCCTAATTTTTCACAATAGTTCACACAGAACTCTGATCTAGAGGTTAATCAGTGGTGTGTTAGCTTAGGCATACTTTGGCTTATCTTACAAATTGTATTTGCTTCCGGGTTTATAACACAAGTCCCAAACTGCTCAGCAATCCCAATCTATCAGGAGAGGCACTGCACAGTCTATTTACTCTAAATTAACCCTTGAGATTATTTAAAAGAAAATTATGTTAAACTGACCCGAGAGATGTTGTTCTGTTCAATTTATAATGATTCTTACAAAAATCACATAGAAAAAAGTACGTTCAGTTTTCCCCGAATTTGTAAATTTTCCAGGTAACGTTTTCATTTTTTATATTCATAAAAACCTAATTCTAGACTACACTATTGCGAATATTTTAAAACAAAAATTGCCAAATAGGTCAGCCGTTCTCAAGTGATGTGCTTAGGTACTAACTAACAGCATTTAATTTTTATTTAAATACTAGCTAATATTTGGCATGCGTTGCAATGCTTTTTTATTTATTTTTTGATAGGAGACTTGTCCAGCGCGCACACAAAAACTTATGAAAGTTTCATCACAATCACACACAAGCCATTTTCGTGAGTGTGAGCCATGTGCGAGACTCGAACGCACGGCAATTGATTTAATCACACTAATATTATAAAGGCGAAAGTTTGTGAGTGTGTGTGTGTTTATATGTTTGTTACTTCCTCACGTTCAAACGGCTCGAACAAATTTGATAAAATTTTGTATGGAGGTACCTGACACCCTGGATTATATATAGGCTACTTTTTATACCGATTTTCCCACGGGATCGACACTTATTCGGATGAAACCGTGAGGCGCAGCTAGTTATATAATTATAAGAACATAGAAGATCACGTTTTATTTCTATTAGAATAACATCAGAATCCGTTAATGTAAAACAGTATATACCTACGAGTATATTATTACTTATAAGATTAATAGTCTAATGCTATTAGTGTATAAATTATGGGATAATTGAAAGTAGGGGAGTCGGTGACGTCACCCCTGCCCGCGGTCATCACATTCAGCCATCGATGCATCCCCGGTCGGAAGCTAACGATGTTCATTGAATTGTAGGAAAGTTTTGATGTCAGATTGTAATACAATCATGTATAAGAATTGTCATAGGGTTTATTTATCGAAAATTCAGTTCTATGGGGACATATTTACGGTCCTTTTTTATTCCGGAAGATGTATTAGGTTAGAGTATCAATGTCAAAAAGCCAGCTAACTCCTAGCCTATATTGTCAAAAAGCTTGGGCCCAGCTAACTCCTAGCCTATATCTATCTTCGCCTTCGAGGTAGACCGCGTCGAAGGAGGTGTGACGTTCTAATAATTTTCGCGGGGCCAACATGGCCAGAGATCACACAAAATAGAGAGGAATAGAAGGAAAAGGGGAGGTCTTCATCCAAAAAAGGGGGACACAATATAGGCTAAAAAAATATGTAAAAAAATTGCTTTAGTCTAGAAATCAAATTAGTCAAAAAGTAGAACATTTCATTGACCACATTGTGATACCCACCAAATCAACGTACAGACGATTACAGAACGCGTGTTAACATTAACAAATAGGTTTATATCTATAGACTGTTTGGCGTAGAACATAGTGGAGAGGAACTGAGTAATTTAGTAATTGTATCCACTAACAACGAATTAAATAGTAATCAATAGAACTGGGGCCCGGGCACGAACCTCCTGGTGCTTTTAGTGAGTACGGTGTGGGTACGATACGATTTAAATAATAAGTAAGTACAGTACCCGGCGATAAATATTGCACATCGACCTTTGGAAAGAGACAATCGGCTAATTTCGGCTTCGTAGAGCGTTATCTCTGTCGCACGAAATACAAACAGTCCGGTATCTATTAGGAGCTGTTAAAACAATTATGATTTGCTTTTTTTGATAATTATTTTTATTCTTTGTATAAAATACAAAAAAGGTAAAGGTCGATGTGCAATATTTATCGCCGGCTACTGTACAGACGCCAGCACATCAAGCTACCCGAAACTGTAAAATTTTCCCAATCAACTTTGAACCTTACGCTTTAGCGATAAAGTTGAAAATCTATTAAAGAAATTTGACAGATTGTAGTAGCTTGATGTGCTGGCGTCTGTACTATAGGTACCTGGTACACTTTTGCCTAACCCTTCAGAGGATACAGGCGTCATATTATGTAATTTTAAACAAACAGTGGTATAAAAATAACTATGAAATCTGACAGACTAAAAGCGGTAGATGGGTTTGCAAGGCTATTGTTTTAAACGGGTACTTACGCTTCAAGTTTGGAGCCTAATTTCGCGTGTTTAGGTTTATGTTGGCCTCTGTAAATGTATTGTCATACCTTGAGACTTACGCAACAATGCGGTAAGACTGACTTAGATACTCTTTACTACCTTTTCTATATATAACAACTAGCAGCGTCCCGTGGTTTCGCGGGTTAAAACCATCATAATATAAGTCCATTTCTGGAAATCGTTCTCTTTCAATTTTCCTATGTATATATTATTAGTATGTATGTAAGAACACGCACAGCCAACTGTGTCACCCAAAAAGGAATCCCCAAAGAGATAGACAGAACCATCCTGTCAGACGTTCAGGGTGACAATGACAGTGATTCCAGCAACATAGTAGGTCTACACTCGTCATTTATTAGCCAGTCAAAAACCAAGCCTACACAACTGGCAAGTTTTCTCACAAAAAGTCCCAATTACAGGCTTGAACAGTCACGGTAAACTTATATCAACAACTACAAAGAAAAAAAAAAACGCGATATCAAGATTGTTTGCTTTTGACGTAATGCGCAATCATTCTTTTTTTAAACGTAAAATTAAAAAATAAAATTGTATTGCCAGCCAGGTGGTTCATTTTACCTCGGAATATATCCTTTTTGCGGAAAACACTTTCAGTTATCGAGTACTAACAAATTAGCAGTTAGCAATGGTTCGCTTCGTTCAGAAATGGCAAGGAATCGATGGACTCATTATGAAACAATTAACTGAGTAGGCCGCGGTACCTACGTGGGCATCAGATGATGTTTGCTGTAATTATTTTTTATTAATACCTACTTAGTAATTTGTCTTAATAATACCAATGTTTTTTGAAGTGAAAACTTGTTTAGGCGCGTTGGGCATTTTTTGACATGGGAAAAAACCATTGAACTCGCGCCACTGTTACCGTAAGCGACACCGCGCGTGTTTTGTTTATAAGTCGATTAAAAAAATACCCGCTTCGGATGTGTTGGGCTGTCCACGGGATGTACCTACTCGGTTTAAATTGTATTCTGTTTGTGTTTTGTTTTCACTTCTGTAGTTTTTTTTAATATTTTAACTATGGTTTTGAACTAACACCTAATCCAATTGTCATGAAAACCAATAGCTTCCCAGATTTCCAGTCTAATGTTTCCATCATTTTTTATTTTCTTTCACAAGTAGGCCTTTTCATTTATCTTGTAGGTATGAGCAGATGTGCTCCGGCTTGGTCTTTTGAGAGGTACCGGACACCTTTTGAAGGTTTCCCCGAGAAAAAACAAAAATAAGGGTCTGAGCAGATGTATCAGGATATGTTGTTTAAATTCAAATTGAGTTTGTACAAATGTAATTTGTCTGGTATTCGCAGGATGTGTCAGCATAATATTAAAAAAAAATATATAATTTTTTATAATTTTTAATTTACAAACTCGTACTATGTAAAAAGTATGATGGTTGAGGCGATGATTTAATGACAAATAATCATGAAAGTAAAAAAAAAAACTTTCGATCCTCAAATGTTACTTAAACTTGCTTCTAAAAACCTTTATTATTAAACGAGATTGGAAATGAAAAAGCTTAGTTTTATTGCCAATAGCAAAGTTTCAACATTTTCGTTTGCAGTTAAAGTTCCCTGCGGACAATGACGGCCTAAAACAAATGTTCGCTGAGAGAATTAGCTTTATTCTGGTGAGTAAAACACTGGCCATCTGTTGCATCGATATCTAAATAGAATACTTTTTTATTGGAATAAAATTCAAGTTGGAAAATTAGAGTTGTTTTTTTGGTAGATTCAGGAATTACGTAACAGGAATATGAAATAGGTCCTTATAGAGATAATTATTTGTAATATTTAGGATGGTTAGGAATTTACTCAAAAAGTTAATACACTTTTTGGGTTAATTGACGATGTAAAGTCGAAGTTTCAATAAAAAAAAAACTTTTATATCAGACGCAGACTTGTGTAGCCCATTTGGTTAGTGTGGTTTAACTATCGAATTTATTTAGCTATTTTTTAACCTTACGATACCTATCAGGAGTTTCCATAATATGCTGCATAAATTTATCGAACTAGTAGTTCCTTATGACTAACTATCAGATAAGGAGACCAGCTTAGTACCTATCCGGACAAATCCTAGATCATCCATAAAATACGTAGGTAGGTAATTACTAAACTATATTTTCTTTATCCTTACATAGTATAAAACAAAGTCGCCGAAATGTCTGTACGCACATAACTTAATTATTTCTTTGTTGTGTTCGGTATTGCCAGCACAAGGTTTGTATGAAAGAATATTTCGGAAATATGAAAAAAAAATATATTGCTCCCGTGTGAAGCTAGGGCGGGCCGCCAGTTATCAAATAAGAGAAAAGACCCTATTCTATCATCATTTCCCTTAAAGCCAAAATGTCTCCTAAAACTAACAATAAGTACATATATAATTTACAGACTAACTTCCAAACATTAGCCCAAAAGGGGTCACGAAATTAACTAAGTAGAGCCAAATGCCGCTCAAAATAACTCTGGTCTAGCTTAGATCTATCTTGGTCAAATATAGGTTCCTACCGATCTCCAGACTTGGTGCAAATAAAAATCGCGCTGTTTCGTTCTAAAACTGAATGAAATGGGCCAATAAAAATAACTTCGTCTTAAATAAATTGGTATAGTCTGCTGGGCGGATAGCGGAATTAGTCCCAATTAGGTAGTTGTGTATACTGTAAGTGGCATGCTATTGGATTAAATATGTCTATTGTTACGGTTCCGTACCAAAATGGTAAAACGGAACCCTTATGGACTCTGTCTGTCTGTCTGTCACAGCTGGATATCTCAAGAACTACTAATGCTATCAACTTGAAATTTGGAATAGTTTTAGATGACGTTTGTCCAACTATTTTCCAAATAAGAAAAAAATAAAACTATTTTTTCTTTTTTTGCAACAGGGACTGAAAAGTGGTCTGGAAAATTCTAAGTGGGGCTACTAGGGCATGTGGGGATATGAAAAAGCTAAGATATGTGGGCATAATATGAAAAAGCGCAGTTTGCACATTCTCGAACATTTTTAATTTTTTTTAGGACGTATAGTTTTCGACTTTTGATGAAAAATGAAAAAAAAATACCGTTCTCCTTATCTCCGAAGTTTGCAAAAAGAAAAATCTGAAATAATTCTAGATGTGATAGAAGTTTATGTAAAGATTACAGGAAAAATAAAATGATGCCTCTAAATAGCACACTTTTACAGATATCATCAACAAAAGTTACACTAGTTCCACTATCGGTCAAGAGAACGCTGACCTAAAACTGCAATATTCTATAACGCAGTGCGCAGTGTTAAAATTCTCTAATGAATATAGGCCTCACCGATGAAAATTTAAAAACATATGATGGTACGGAACCCTCGGTGCGCAAGTCCGACTTGCTCTTACCCGGTTTTTTAAATTTTATATTGATCTATAGCAGTTTAGAAAAAGGTTTAGTTTTCAATAATGTTGTTTTTTTTTTGGAGAAGGTTATTGGGATGTTACATCATGTACAGACGCCAGCACATCATGCTACCACAATCTGTCAAATTTCTTTAATAGATTTTCAACTTTATCGCTAAAGCATAAGGTTCAAAGTTAATTGAGAAAATTTGACAGTTTCGGGCAGCTTGATGTGCTGGCGTCTGTACCATACCGGAGTGAGCAGGTGTTTTATTTTTAGACTAGCTTCTGCCTGCGACATTGTCGTTCCGCCGACCCATCAAAATTTCATTCACTTCATTACTTCGTTTTTGCTTAACGTTTTTCTGGCTTTTTTTGTTTTTGATCTGATCCTAAGGGTACTAGCGTAATGTAATGTGGGCTATCAAATGCAAATAATTTCTCCCAAATTGTTATTTTTGTTTTTCTGTTGTTTGTGTTTTTTTTATTTTTATGCGTCATGTTTGCCGCAAATAAACGTATTTTCTTTCTTTCTTTCTTTCAAACAAACTCTTTAACTTTATTATTAGTATAGATTAAACCCTGCTCTTATCCAATATCTCGCCTGATAAAAAGCGATGGATGAGGTCTACCATGGAACGAGCGTACCCAAAAGATTGAAGGGTTCACTATTGCTTCACGCTCTCTTCTCTTCAGTTTTGTGTTAAATTACATATATTATCAAGTGAATTGCTTTTTATCGGCAATCGGCATGTAATTGGTTTCGATACCATTTAATTAATTAACCATCTGATACTCAAATAGGCCACCCAGTCTCTCCATATCGGTTGGTTTTTAAATTATTTAAATAAAAGTTGTAAGTTACCCACAGATATTCCGTTTGGACTAAGTACTAAGTAGGCCTGACAAACCGCCACTTGTAATGCACTTAATTTCCGATACATTTTTACTTAACATATCTCTAAGAGATAATACGCTGTACGAATAAAATGTATAAGCGATATTATCTTGTACAACTAAAAGGCTTTAAGTTGAGATACTAATAGTTTTTATTACACAGAAACTCAATACTTTTTTCGTAAAACTTTACATAATTTACATCTTACCGAACAAACACAATTGAGAACATGCTTAAACGCTCCCTTGGACATATAATTAGATTTGTTCGAGTAAAAAATCAAATTAAACAAACCTTTTTTTAGTAACGCAACCAAATTAACTTTACAATGTCGTGATAAGATCGCGGAGTGCCGGCTCGCCTACGTCGAATGGACGCAGCTACTTTGAGCTAATCAAGTTAACTCGACTGTCACCGAACGCACTCGGAAACTCGGAACTTCTAAACAGTACACGGACAGTCTACAACAACTCTTTATAGTATTAGGTAAAATAACTTCTAGGACACTGTTAGACTTCGCCTAGCTAATGGATCGCTCCTCTATGCTTAGAACGTACAACTTTTATGGATAAGTAGAATTGAGTTAGTAGTTGTGTCGAAAATAGCGTTTAAGTTACTTTTAGTTCTGCTTTTGTTGTGTTGAAATGGCGAATGGGAGTTTATCAAAATGTTTTAGTGACGTTACAATGGTAAGTTGGTTTTATAATGGATCGTGTGCTGTGTAATTAGTTGCCGGTTATATTACATTTGGTTCGTCGCAGTACTTAGTTTGTATTTTTAATTACGTTTTCTGTTATTATTTTAAGGCCCCAAATTGAGTGAGCACCATAGTTTTGTAATCATTTTGATAGGTACTGAACTGGATGTAACGTTCTTCATAGATCACTGTACAATATGGTTATCAAAAATTAATATTAACACTTACTTGGCGAATCAGCAAGCAGATCGCTGTCGTCATGCGATGGTGACTTCACAGATCCCGGTGACATCTTCACGGGCGCATGCGGTGACGGAATCGGCCCAGATCCGGCGCTACCGGCGCTGCTGACCGGTCCGGCGTTAGCGTTGTGTGACGTAGTGATCGTTATCTCGCCGTTCGATGCTGCCAGCCTGCGTAATATTAATTATCACGTCATTATTTCGTTAATGCATGTTAATTGGGTGATTGAAGTATTCGATGCATCCAATTATCCTATGACATGGGAATAATGTAGTCAAGTACGTGTTTATAATTTGTGTAAAAAGTTGTGGTTATAAGTTTAATCGATCGAAAGCAGCTACTGATGAGAGTATATACGAGTATTTCAATATTACTACAACTTTTTCTCGTTTCTCGTCAACTTTCGTTCTCAAGTAGAATATATGCTTTAGTTAGTAGTGATTGTAGTTTCAATCAAGTTAAAACTAGGATCAGTTTGTGTGCTACAAAAGTTTAAAACAGAAAGTTTAATTCATTGACAAAATATCCACGCTATCTGTTGAATATTTTATAGTGTTTCCGAATAAAATCACAATGAACCGGCCACAAGCGTTCGCCGTGATGCGATCATCGTGATTTTAACATTCGACGTAACAAAGCCGCAATTTACCGTAAGTTATAAGGTAATCTTAGACAAATGTCGGATAAAGTCAATTAGATGTTGGTAATTTTATCTCAGATACATTTAAATGTAAAAGAAATCTTGCTGTGTTCAAACTGTGATATCTGCTGTAGTTTATTTTTGCTTGTGCTTAATGAGTAATGTTTCGAATAAGACTCATTGCGTTGAACATAATAATACCTACTTGGAACATTTTTGAGATTGTTTTATTGTCTAAAGCTGAACCTAAAGAGCCAATAAGTTACAAAAGTAAATAAGATAATTATCTAAACTTATAATGACATAAAGAGAAAAATATTTGATTTTTGGTATGTTTGTTTGTTACGTTTTCACGCTAAAACGGCTGGACGGATTTTGATGAAATTTGGCCCATGGGTAGACCGTGGCCTAGATTAGGATATAAGATACTTTTTATTCCGATATTCCAACGGGATCGAGACTTAAGGCTCGTACACACAGGCGCGACGCGACACGCGACACAAAGGCACCGCTCGTTGCGCGACTTGCGGTGCCTTTGTGTCGCGTGTCGCGTCGCGCCTGTGTGCACGAGACTTTATGCGGACGAAACAGTGGGGCGCAGCTAGTACACAATATACAATAGTATGTTGTGAAGAAGTCTATTGTTTTCAAACCTTATTAACACAGATCTTCTGACCCATTCAGGTACCTACTATAATCGCAGTCGTGAACACACTCTTAGGAAACAGTTGTAAATACATAATTTAAACGATTGTATGTTTGATACACTGAAAAAAAAAAGAATGATTGATTTTACTAAATTCCGCGTAAATTTTATCAAATCCGCGGGTTATATAGGTCCTACACACGAAATTGTTGATTTTACCAAATAGAACTGGTTGATTATGAAAATCAACAAAGTGGATTTTGTTAAATTCACTCTTGTTATAGTAAAATTAACTATGAAAAGGGTTGTCTATGGCAGTTCATTACTCAACCTACGCTACTTTAGTACATTCAACAATTCTTTTTTTTTCAGTGTACGTTACTCATTCTGATCAAACTAAATTAGCTTGAAACATAATTTTATAATGTACTTTTAATTATAATACTCTCATTGTAATATTCATAATTAATACTCTCCTCTCGTGGAAATGGTGATAAGTTGGGTTTTTTTTTTGTAAAATATGTACCATGGTAAAATTACTTAAAGCAAAATAACTTGAAATCAATTAACTAACTTAAATGTAGCAGTGGACTCAGTTGATTAAACATTTTTTTTTAAATCATTGAAAATTCATCTACGAAAATTCCTACGATTTTTTGTTTGACCTCTGCTCACTCGAAACTTCACTAAGTGTTAGAATTAAGTTAAAAGTACCAGTATACAAAACGAACCCACCCGTAACTTAAAGGGGAAAATAGGGACTATCACTAAAATAATCTACAAATATTCCTACGAAATTTTGTTCGACCTCTGTTCACTTAATAAGTGTTAGAATTACATTAAAAGTACCAGTAGGTATACCAAACGAACCCACCCGTAACTTAGGGAAGATAGGGACTATCACTAAATAGTGACACGGCACTTGTTCATTGTCACTAAGCCATGGAGGCCAATTTTTCTCAATCAGCGCCGAGATAAGACATCTAGACGCTTTACGTTTGTCGTTTTCCTTTTATGAGTCATACTAGCTGTGCCCCGCGGTTCACCCGCATAAGTGTCGATTCCGTGTGAATATCGGGATAAAAAGTAGCCAATATATTAATCCAGGGTGTCAGTTACCTCCATACCAAATTTTAACAAAATTGGTCTAGCCGTTTGAGCGTGAAGAAGTAACAAACATATAAACACACACAAATTTTCGCGTTTATAATATTAGTGTGATATTATAGTGTGATTATAAGAGGTATTATGTAATTGAATTAGTATGAACGACAATACAATTTAGTTACGAGGTCATGGTCTTGTTTCCTGCGATTATGATTCAGGTAGATGTTTATGTAAGACTAACTACGCCACGCGGTTTCACCCGCATAAGTGTCAATCCCGTGGGAATATCGGGATAAAAATTATTCTGTCTTAATCAAGGCTATGGTCTACCCGTGTGATAAATCATCCAAATCCGTTCAGCTGTTTCAGAACGTCAATTGAAAATCTTTCATGTTCTTTAATTCGGTTATGACGTTTTCAACAGGCATATTTAAATGGATAAAACATGTAAATAATGAGCGTGAAATCGCTTGAATTTAATCAGAAATTGCGTGTCATAACTAAGATGATAAGATGACATGTTAAAACTGTTGTATTGTTTTAAAAAAGATAAATAGATATTTAGGATTAATAGACCAAAAAAAAAAATAGGGGGAAATATTAACAAACGATTTTCCTTATTTTCTTTGGCTTGAAAAAGTTTTTGTATTAAAGTAAAGGGTGAAATTTTTTATAAAGGAAGCCGGTTGGAAATGTATGGAAAAACCTTTATTTTTCCTTAATTGCCTTTTAGAATAAGGCGTCGTGTTAAATTGACCTTTTACCACGAGTGTTCTATAACAAAGACTGCTGGTATGTTATGTAGAGGGTCTACCTAATTGTTAGGAATGTTTCGCAAGAATGCGACAGCTAAAACTGAGAAAACGCAGCCATTTTTTCCTAAAACATTTAAAGCTCTATATTCCATAATGTTTAAGATAATGCAGTATTCAAAGCAAACTTATACGCGCTTCTACATTTTCCTGTAAAACTTTGTATTGTTTATAGGTATTAGTAAAGGTTAGGTTGCATGTAAGATACAGCAGGGTAATTGCGAAACACGTTACCAGTAGCAATGGGTTTCATTTTAACAGTTCAACCACATTCATTGCGTTATTTACGTTGTTGAGCAGACACATTTTTCGAACATATGGAGCAATGGATTAGCAATATGCTTCAAAATGATTCAATTTGAGCGAACAATGCGTGCCACGAAAGATGAGACTTGACACACCACGTGGTTTGACATGCGCAGTACACGATTTTAGGTATCTTTAGCGGTATGAGGTCTGAGTGCGGGACGGGACCGGACGTCATAGGGGCGGCGGAAAGAGCGGGGGAGGCGGGGCCAAGTCTCATCTTTCGTGGCACGCATTGTAATCGTGTGTTACACAATTAAGGTGTAGGTCTACCTACATTCGTGTACCATTTTTTTTCTGAGGAAACCTTCAAAAGGCGCCTGGTCTTTGGGGATAAAACCAGGGAGTGTGGGATTTTCACCTCACTAAAACCACCCTGGTGGTCACCGTCTGCACTATGGAAGGGGGCACCGTTACCTCTCAAAAGACCAATCCGGAGCCCCCTCTGTGCAACGCCTGTTAGGGCACATCACTGGGGAGACTGTAAAGGAGTCTCCCTAAAACCTAGCTGAGAATGTGTACAAACATCCTTTCCTTCTATCCTAACTTCCTAACTAATATTATAAGAAAGAAAGAAAGAAAATACATTTATAAATGCGAAAGTAAGTTTGTTTATTACCTTTTCACGCCTAAACCACTGAACCGATCTTCCTAAAATTTTGCATAGGTATACATTGTCAGGTGTACAGAAATTGACATAGGGTAAACATACACTAACATACATTTCATCCCAAAAAAAAGTACTGTTCCCGAGGAAAACAACAATAACGTTATTATGATAATAGATGGCGCCACGTGTCTTTCAAAACGAATTGATTGTCAAATTCTAAATTAACGCGAGCGAATCCGCGGGCCAAAGGTAGCACTTTCATATTTTAATAAGCCCCCAGATAAACAAAACAGCCCGCTAAACTAGCATTAAAAACCCAAGTCTTCGTTTTATTTTTTTTCTGTAAAACTACCGTGTATCGTGTAACAATGATGTTTGAGTGTCTCACCCGAGTGCGGCGGCTACAAATGAGGTGCGCGCTTCATTAAGTGCGCCTGCATTAGCGGTAATTGCTGGCTAATTAGGGCCTCATCCGTTGCAACGAACACACACACACTCATGCACTTTTATTATTGTGAACGTGCATTTGATGCGATGTTACGCTGACTCGGTTTAATTTATCTGTCGTCAAGTCATCGAGATAGGTAATAACCGGGGCAAACTTATTAGCTGCGGAATATTTTTATTGAATCCAATTTGTGGCTACGGTCATAAAAGTTTACCTACAAAGTAATGAAGTGAACCAATTTTAAAAATAAAACAGGACTGTGGTTATGACATTCCTTTTTTAAAAGTCCCGTAAAGTTGTAACCTTCTATTTTGGCGCAGTTTAATCATAGGATATTACTTACATTAATTTATTTGTCTTTTCTTAGTAATCAATTAATATGTAAATTAAACTAGCACCCTTTATGCTACGGAAAATAAATACTGCACGCATTTGCCGTGAAGCGATTATAACGCATACATAGACATCTATGTGTGTTTACATGAACATGAGCTCATTCGTACACACAATGTGTGTGAATGAGTAACCAACGCACACAAACTTATAGGTCATTAATTGTTCCTTCAAATTTATCAGAGGTACCCGACAACGAAACTACGCCTTTGCGAGATAATTATTTAAAAAATTAATAAGCGTCCGGTTGCAAATTTAATTACAAACTTATTTTCTTGTCATTCGCATGTGACCTTTATCGTGCGTGTTAAAGGGTCGGTCTTAACAAATGGTGCAAATGATTCTGTTTTAATAGGTTATTATATTGTACCTTTATTGTACTGGTATTGTGCTGAAATATTCATTACATAGGTATTTTGTCAGTTAACGAGATAGTCAATGAAGAGCAGTTAATATCTACCAAGCACTTAAGATTTACTTAAGAACATTTTCGAAATGTCTTATTTAAAAAAAGATAACTGGAAATCTCTGTTTCTATGGAACATTTAGAATCGGTCTATTTTGGCTATAACACTATTATTCGAAAATTTTCTTAAATTACTTTTTAGACCTTTGTGTCCTGCTTATGCGTATGAAGTTTTATTAAATTCGGTTCATTCATTTTTGAAAAACAAGGGCTTGTAAGTTGGTATGAAATGCCGTACGGCGTAAACGCTCTTAATAATAAAAAGTCCACGAAGAACTTTTCTTATTTAGTTTTTCCAAATAAGTAGATACGTAGTGTGCGCTTTTTAATTCTAACGTGACGATTGTACCGTGACGTCCGCGTCACGGCATCACGATAACACAGAGAAGTAAAACGTATCTACGGAAATATATGAAGACGCGTTCACGATAATTTTGTCATGTTACAAATTTTAATAATAAAAGTGAACATTAGGTTCTGTTACCACAAAACACAGTTGATCGGGGGGGGCAACTCCTCACAATATATATATCTCCCCTAACACTACCTCTATCTTTGGCTTGCATAAAAAGTTAAAAACTTTCATTAACCAAAAATTAATAATGTACTTTGTGGACAGAAAGTGTTAACTATAATGAAACCACCCTTTAATTTATTTAAAAATGGAATTGTTTTAAAACGAATATGGCCAGTAATATAACGACCGCCTAAAGGTACGATTATAATAATGCGAAATGTTTTATTAGGGTCAATAATTGCTTTTTAATACACTTGAATCGTCTTTAAGGAAAAAAATGGAACACTTGTCAGAATATACTGTCAGACATAATTATATTGCGTAGTTGGCGAGATTCGATCATGTTTATGGCGATAATTATTGTATAAATATATGCGGTTACAAGGAATTATGATAGTTACGTCATCAGTGGTGTTTTAACTCATTTGCGTTGGAGTTGGGTCTTTTTTGGGTCCGGTAATTAATAATACTTTGGCCGTAATGTTATAATGATACATCCTTTAGGGATTAATCGATAAACATGTCCTTTTTCAAAACAAAAATCATCATCTTTCATCATTTTTCAGAGCAAAAGTCGCAGTTGTCTTTGGTAAGATATTGACATCTATTGCTGGAACTGTTGAGTGCGTGCTAAGCTGTCAGTCTTTCCTGACGTCAATGACATTTCGTTAGTGTTCGTCAAAGATTAAAGCCGCGTTCACACCAAACGTATAGTCGGCTACCGACTAAAAAAAAACTATAGACAGTCAGTCGGCGGCTGTGTATACATTTGGTGTGTACGCGGCATTAGGGGCGAAAACGACAGTGCAGGGGTGCCGAAACCGAAACCGGTCAGTGTTGCCGACCTTTTGGTAAAATATTGAAAAAAAAAAGATGCATAATATTGTAACTTTAGGACTATTTTACATTGCACATACAGGAATTCATCATTGAAGATTAATGATTTAAGACAATCATTAAGTAAGTCAATCAGCATCTTTAAATAAAGAAAGCATACTTAGTGAATTATTGATAGGTGTGTCAAGTCCACTGAAAGAATTAAAACTAAAACACGTTAATCGTTTTGAAATAAGTCAATTCTATAAATATTTAATGCTGTGAATCAGTAGTGTTAACTTAAAGAAAAACGCGGATAAAAAGTTTGCACTCAATTATAAAAGAAAAAAAAGGGCACAGGAGCTGGTGGAGTCGAAGACGACATAATTTCTTCTAACTTGAAGTTTTCTATCTTTACTAAAAAAATATTCATTGATTGCAGTCCCTACCTGACCTTTCTCAATATTATATAAATGCGCAACATTATAATAACTCTATTAATAGTAAGTACGAAACTTTCACTTAACATTTAAGATGACATTTTCCTTTTTCATTGTCACAATTAGATGGTAAATGTCAAAACATGAGTACCGTTTAAGTATAGATATTATAAACGTTAGTTCTATAATAATAATGTACAGCAAAGCTTTTTATGTAAGAGGTAAACGTATCTGAGGAACAAATTGGTAGCCGATTTCACAACATGTTTAAATTCTTCATTCATAACGCCCCCTCCACGATTGATCTGACTCGCAGTACTATTACATAAGAGTTTACCAATGAAGCTATCAATGGAACGATAATGTTTTTTTTGCTTTGATTTATTTCTATACAGGTAGTGTTTTATTAATGAACTTACTACGTACTAGTCTACTACTACTGACGAATCAAAAGGAGATAAAGCATGTAAATGAAGCTTACGTAAAAGTTAACTGTAACAATTTTTATTTCGTTTTTTTTAATGAAATTATATATTCAAAAACAATTATACTACACAATGTCATAAAGGTAGGTATGTAATTAGTACCACAAAATAAGTTTAGGAATAGTAACTACTCTACATCTTCTGTCTTCATCGGTGCGTAGTATATCACGTTAAGACGGTTAACCACTTCGCTTAGTAGACTTGAGAATGCTTTATTTAGTTGCAAATATTATTAATTAACCAACAATATTTTTCTCAGTTGATAATATTCATTATTTATCGTCACATTTCACTACATGAACTTTTCATAACAATAAAATTAACCCTTCATGCTACGACACTATTGCGTTCATAATTATTACTTATTTATTAAGACGCAAATAAAGATGAATTATTACTTGACATTTTAAGCCAGTGGTATTAATAGATCAATAATTTGTAATTATCGAGCAAGTACCTACCTCCTTTTTATTGTATTTTATTTTGAACAGAAATTGAACTGTAATATTATAAATGTGAAAGTTTGTGAAGATGTTTGGATGTTTGTTAGTCAATCACGCGTAAACCGTTGAACAGATTTGGATGAAAATTGGCACATAGATAGACCATTTCCTGAATTAACACCTAGGATACTTTTATCCCGATATTACCACGGGATCGAAACTTACGCGGGTAAAACCGCGGAGCGCTGCTAGTAATTACTTTAAAAATATTATTTTATCTTGAAATCAAATCAGAAAAGCCTTTGTATTCAATGTTTTTGTAACTACAATTTTTATTTAATCCGTGTTCCTAGAACTGAGAACGAAGTTTACTTTAAAAAAGTCTGCTTTTGTTTCAGTACTACAAAATATAAAACAATGTATCCAAGCACTTCGGTCCCTATATTCGACTTTATCATCGCTTGCTAAGCGGATTTTCATCCAGTTTTCACGCCCACTTAAACAGTTTTCGCGGAACGTTTTGGCATATTCATTACACGCGCTCAAAGTTACTGACGGCCATTTAGCGTGCACGTATAAGTTGAAAACCTACCTCTCAGTAGTAAAACCATTTATTTATAAGGATAAATACGCTAATAACGTAATTCTAAGTACCTACTTAATATAAATGTAAAATGGTACAGCCTTGAGAACTAGATACATTATAAAACTCCATATAAAAGTCACTATCTATACTGACAATGATTTACAATTTTAATGTAAGTTTAATAGACGTCAAACGACAGACAATATTTATCTAGATTGTAGGCCCACAGAAATGAGGTATTAAACTTAATTATGGATGCGAGTATTAATGCTTCCAACCAGTAATTATGAGGTGGCATTAAGTTAATGTCTTTGACTACACACACACAGACTCACATAACCTACTCAGTACGTACATATATAAACGAATAATAGACGTATACGGTAATAATAATATAATTATTGTAGTGATGTCGAATCGCTGCGTTTTACGGGTTAACATAATGCTACATACTAAAATGATACTTTTATGAACGTATATTGTTATAATAGAATGCATTAATAGTAAGCTGTTGTCACTACAACAACTGGTTTATATTAACGTCGTCCTGTAGCGTAGAACTGGTTATCTTATACAGGGTGTCCCTGAAAGTATGGATCAAATCGAATAGGGGCATGGGCAAGGTCATTTCCAATGTTTTTAACCCTGAGAATGTCGGTGATTTTTTTTACGGTTCATAAGTTATGATCAATTTTTGTTTTCTTCAATCACTTCGCATAGTGCTCAAAGCAAAAAAATCATAAAAAAATCAGGGCTATCAATTTTTTTTGTAACTCATAAAAATCATTAAAAAAAACTATCGTGTTTTTTATGATTTTTTAATTTGAGCACTATGCGAAGTTATTGAAAAAAAAAATGATCATAACGTTTAAACCGTAAAAACATTTACCGACATTCTCAGGGTTAAAAACTTTGGAAATGACCTTGCCCCCTATTCGATTTGATCCACACTTCCAGGGACACCCTGTATATTTCATAAACAAAATAATATTTAAAAGAGTGTCCTTGTATTTGACCCGTTTTTCTCCACAGAGATCTGATCTACGTTTTGGAATGGGTAACTAGCTCCAACTTTCTAACTAACTGACCGACTCCTTGATAATTCAAAAGTGCCTGTAAAAAGTTTACTTGAAATAAATGCTTTGAGTTTTTAGTTTATGAATATGAAGGTGCCTACTTACTTATTAAATCTCCCTTAAGTATTGGTTAAGCTGTAACACTGTTAGTTGGTCAATTAAGAATACATTACTTCTGGCATTTTAATAACACAAACGTTTATAAATGCCATTTAAGTTTAAATGCTAATCGAAATCGGTTCCGACCAAAGATATTTTTGCTAGAACTCTTGTCTATAGGTAATGATACGAAATAGGTACCTTTAGTCCTGTGCCCAGTCTAAAGGCTCCTTCAAACAGGCGCGACACGCGAGAAAATCGCGCGTGACACAAAAGCACTGCAAGTCGCGCAACGAGCAGTGCCTTTGTGTCGCGCGCGATTACATCGCGTGCCGCGCCTGTTTGTAGGAGCCTTAAAGATATCAGTGGTCCGAGTTTTGAAAGGTTATACGTTGAATATCAAAATAACGGCACCCTAATGGGGGTTTTCGTAAAAATTTACGACAAAGAGGTCTACTATTTCGACAATGAATATAAAATGATGACGTTCATCATTCGATTCATTCATTCGTTCATCATTCCGTCATGACTAAAGAAAATATAGGCTCTTTGACAGATGCCTGGACCTGACGTGTCAGTGCTGCCACCTAGCGAACGTCATTTCAGAAAACCCTCATTGCGTAACACACTGTCAATCTCAATCTGAATAATTTTGAAGGTTATTGGTGAACTATCAAAATGAAAGCCATTACTACTGATAGTGAGTTACATATTTAACCCACGGTTACAGGAACCGTTCTTTTTACCATCACCCCAGATATTGTCAAAAATACCACCTTCAAATCAATGAAAAATATCTACCAGCTTCTGTACAATAACACATTTAAACCAGCCAGTCACATTTCAGTTATATTATAAAACAAAAAACTAAATCAACAAAACTGCAACACTGCACCAACATCCATAAAACTTCTTTTTTTTTTTTTTGTTCCGGGGTGGAAAATCCTCATGGATGTCCGCCGCCCTGGGGCGGGCGGCGGGGCGCTAATGCATTAGGTTCAAGGTTGATTGGGAAAATTTGACAGTTTCGGGTACCTTGATGTGCTGGCGTCTGTACAGTACCCGGCGATAAATATTGCACATCAATCAACCTTTACCTTTTTTTGTATTTTATACAAAGAATAAAAATAATTATCAAAAAAAGCAAATCATAATTGTTTTAACAGCTCCTAATAGATACCGGACTGTTTGTATTTCGTGCGACAGAGATAACGCTCTACGAAGCCGAAATTACCCGATTGTCTCTTTCCAAAGATCGATGTGCAATATTTATCGCCGGGTACTGTACGATTGTTTACGTAGTCACAGATCACAGTGTGGTAACTGGTAAAGAACAGTACGCTAATATCATCATCAGCCTACAGATGGGCCATTGCAGGACGGCTCTCCAATTGTCTCCAATTGGAGAGGCTTATGTCGGGAATCGTCTCTGCAACTCTCATCCAGCTGCTAACAGCTATCCTGCGAAGATCGTCGCTACACCTAGCCTGAGGGCGTCCTCCTTCACGCTTGCCGATTCGCGGTCTCTACTCAAGAACACGTCTACGTTCGGGTCATCGGTTCTACGACAAATATGCCAACT
Source organism: Luperina testacea (assembly GCA_927399505.1). Classification (NCBI taxonomy): domain Eukaryota; kingdom Metazoa; phylum Arthropoda; class Insecta; order Lepidoptera; family Noctuidae; genus Luperina; species Luperina testacea. The sequence goes on along the minus strand of OV656770.1, from coordinate 15,482,564 downwards.
TTAGCTTGCTTATTCTGTGAGCTATGTCGACAACAACACTAATATATTCAGCGCGATATCCCCGTATAGATCTATTTATCACCATTACTTGCCGGATTAGACGCGTAACGGGCGCTATGGTAATTATAGGTGGAATACTTAATACGCCACCTAATTATACTCGTATCGTATTAGCTGGATGTCTCCGCTTGCCTGAAGCTGACTTTCGAAATGTCTGGTGTAAATAGTTGTAAGTCTCGGTGTATTAGAGTTCTGTGTCGTATGTTAAATTATTTTTAGCGTGGTGTTTAGTAGCATAGTAAACCTTGTGATTTTTTTAAGGTGATAGAATATTTTAAACTGTTTAACCGACTTTTTTCATGATGTTTCGCTTTTGTTTTAGAAATATTTAGAACTAAGTAGCTGCGCCCCGCAGTTTTACCCACATGAGTCTCGGTCCAGTGAGAATATCGGAATAAAAAGTATCCTATATCCTAATCCATATCATGGTGTACCCATGTGCCAAATTTCATCGAAATCCGTTTTACTGTTTTAGCGTGAACGCGTAATAAAAAAAACTTACAAAAAATCAAATTTTTCTCTTTATTATTAGTTTAGATAAAACGTAAGAGATAGCGACCATAGTTAGTTTATCCTTTAACATTGAATTTAACAAGCTTTTTTGTATCTTTTTTTTATCCTTTAACATTGAATTAACAAGCTTTTTTAAACTTACTATCCGACTGCTAGTCGATATGCCAACACATGCCTACCCTTTAAACTTTTAAAAACTAACAAAAATCAACCAAATTGTAACCCAAAGGATACGTTGCAAGAACCGCAAGAATATCTAACATTAACCGACAAATACCCAAAGCGGTTGTTCCGTCGCGCGGCAATGCAAAAGCAATTATATATTAACTACTGCACATTATCTGTGTGTGTGTGTTTGTGAGCTTGTGTGCGACCCGGCCAGACCAGAATGCTCTACTTGTTTTTAATCAAGACATTTATTAACTGTTGATTTTCCCGTTTCTTTTGTAATAAATCTTATCGAATTATGCGACAGCGCAGCCGTTGTAAAGTTTTTTTGGTGTTGTGTTTAAGTTTTTGGGGCTACCTATTTTAATCCACAGACTTATCTCAATTACTTTTCTTATATGTATTTACTTGAAACTGTGCGGCCAGAAAGCTCCAATAAAAGATTTTTTTTTTGCATCCACCAACCCGCACTGCCCGCGTGGTGGATTATGGTCCACCCCCTCTCACAGAGAGGAGGTCTGTGTCCCAGCAGTGGGAACATTATGCTTATTTTTTGCATCAATACCTTATACAGTACCCGGCGATAAATATTGCACATCGACCTTTACCTTTTTTTTGTATTTTATACAAAGAATAAAAATAATTATCAAAAGAAGCAAATCATATTTGTTTTAACAGCTCCTAATAGATACCGGACTGTTTGTATTTCGTGCGACAGAGATAACGCTCTACGAAGACGAAATAAGCCGATTGTCTCTTCCCAAAGGTCGATGTGCAATATTTATCGCCGGGTACTGTACTTATTATAAGTTCAAATCAATTCATCACCTGCCCAGCCCTTTCACAACTATGTTGGGGTCGGCTTCCAGTCTAACTGGATGCAGCTGAATAACAGTTTTTACATGGAGCGACTGCCTATCTGACCTCCACAGCCCAGTTACTGGGTAATACGATACCCCTTGGTAAGACTGGTTATCAGACATTCGGGCTTCTGACTACCCGTAACGACTGTCAAAGATCCACGAATGACAGCTGGGACCAACGGCTTAACGTGCTTTCCGAGGCACGAATCAATTCTTAAGTTCAATTTAATACTTAAGTTTTTTTGTACTACAATCACTATCATCTACACTACAGTGCTATCCACAGCCCGAAGCTATCCCCCAGCCTGTTTTTTTTGTTTTGAGGATGGTAAATCATCAATTGACCCCTCCCGCTCTAGGTGGAGCGGAAGGGAGTGCCAGACTCTTACCCACCCGTGTTCTTTCCTTAGCCCTTTATGTTTCGGGCCAGCGGTAACCCTTTCGGACAATCCCGCTGACCCGGACAATCCCGCTGACCTATCCCCAGCCTTAAGAAAGTACTACAAAGTTACAAAGCAAACTAATTAACGCTCATCCTGACATGTAAATTCAACTACACTCACAGTCTCAAGTACTAAGTTACAAATAAATCTAAGTAGCGCAATGTCGCGCTTGCGCATGCGCCCACTTTTTTCATATTATTTTTCCGCACTACCAACACCAGAAAATTGTTTATAAAGTGCGTGAACATGCCATTATTTATGTAATTATATCAGTAACAACGAGTTACATTACATCCTGTATATAATTAACATTAAATAGCTAATTAAAGTAGATAATAGTCCGATGTTCCTACGTTTTCCTTATTACGCCTCTGTGGGTACTTACCTAGCTAATAACAGAAACAGAGGTACCTAATGCTCTAGAATTATTTATTCAAATTATGTATTAAAATTGGACTAATTCCTATGGTCGAGCTTTCTTCTTGTATGTTTCAGTCCGGGTTCCGTACCACAAAAGGAAAAACGGAACCCTTATAAGAATACTTCGCTGTGCGTCTGTCTGTCCGTCAGTCAAGACCCTTTTTCTTAGGGACGCGTGGAGTTATCAAGTTGAAATTAATATCAAATACTCAAGGCTGCAATCCCTTGAATCAGTGAAAAAATTAAAGTCAAATCAAATCCAAGTCAACGCAATCAAAAGCTACGGGCGTTTATGTTCCGGAATCAAAACCTATAGGGTACTTCCCGTTGACCTAGAATCATGAAATTTGGTAAGAAGCAATGTCATGTAGCACAAGTAAAGGAAAAATCCGTAAACTGTAAATGTAATGTAGTTACATTAAAAAAAAACCCGTGATAAACTATTTACATACCTACAAAGTACGGAACCTTCGGTGCGTGAGTTCGACTCGCGCTTGACAGGTTTTTTTATATATATATTCTATGTAACGAACTCACAAGTAGAGCAGTGGTGGCCCAGTGGTAACGGTCCCGACTCACGAGTTGTAGATCGTGGGATCAAATCCACTCAGGCACTTTACTTAGTGTAAATAATTTCATCACCACAGCTCTCAAAACGGTGAAGGAAAACTTCGTGAGGAAACCGGCATGTCATAGAACCAAAAATTCGAAGACATGTGACATCTACCAACCCGCACTGAGCCGCGTGGTGGATTATGGCCCACTCCCTCTCACAGAGAGGAGGCCTATGTTCCAGCTGCAGTGGGAACATTATAGACTGATTATGTAGAATACTGTATAAATTGGATTTTAACACATATACATTTAATTCCGGGAGAATGTTCGAAAGCGCCAGGGTAGCCCGCGAAATTATTTTTTTTTTTTTGTGTTTTTTGCAATTTGCTGGTCAGTATTAAGTTGTACGTTGATTAATACATCTATGATTCGCGGCCGTAACAAATATTTATTTACAGAATTATAATATATCGTTAAACAGTCGCTAATACATTTTTGACATATAAACGTCTCTTAACTTTTTGCAACGTTAGTATATTATATATATATATATATATATTAGATGTTTCAGTAGGTAAACCCAAAGTCCGGAGTGTGCACAGTCGAGTTCTTAGAATAAGAATCAATTAATGCTTAATATTATAATGTTACTTAATTAAATACCATTGTAACCCAAATTAATTAGCTCTAAAATGTAAGTATCGAATTATTGAGAGCAGTTTGTATTTAGTTAATTAAATTGTGACAGGATATCGGACAGTTACCGGTGCTACTTTAGTTATTATATGAAATGTTCCTTTCTCTTAAATAATATTTAGATTTGTAAAGCGTCGTTGCTATACTAAATATTTTTATATGCTCTAATTTAGAAGAAGTGATATGATGCGAGTTATTTTTTAACTAATAATTTAGGGTATGAGTAATGTAGTTGCAGGCATTATCTGCCTAGCTTTTTCGCAACTATGTTGGGGTCAGCTTCCAGTCAAACCGGATGCAGCTGAATATCAGTATGGAGCGACTACCTATCTAACCTCCACAACCCAGTTACTGGGTAATATGGTAAGACTGGTTGTCAGACTATCGGGCTTCTGACGACCCGTAACAACTGTCAAAGATCCACGAATGACAGCCGGGACCAACGGCTTAACCTGGTTTCCGAGGCACGGAGGGGTCAACATTTTTTAAAATTGTTTTTAAGTTATAAGTACCGTATATGTACGCAAAATACGCGCATTAAAGTGGAGTTGCGGACACCAGCCCGTATTACCTAAGTACCGTAGGATATACTTTCATATGCATTTAGTAAAAAGCTGTTATTTTGAAATTACAAGCAGACACTTCAATTTTATTTATTTGTATGTATAGATGTATATTGTATATAAATTACAGTCTTATATGACTTGTATTCAGAACCATCAAACGTCACCACAATTGTACAACAGTCTACAATTTCTCCATCAACGCCTCAACCGTTGGACAAAATTGCTTCCGATGATTAAATGCGGCTGTTACAAATTTATTTTCATTCAATAAAACTTTTAATACACTATTGTCTGTTATCAAATGTATTTCCCCAAGCATATCATTAATTGTGCACTTGATGCATAATTACATGTAATAAAGGGCATTACCCCTGGCTGATAGCATCTGTTTTTACAGCTTTTTGTGATAAAAACGATAATATTCGCGTGATGGATTCACGTGGGGCATTAGTCATTAAATTAATTAATATACTCGTACGTACTTACTAATTAAATGTGAATCGAGTTTAAATGACAGTGGAATTAAAATAATGATGTTCACAGAAAAGTGTGCGTTTTAGTGTTTTGTTTTGTTTAGTATACCTACACTATTCGTGGAATTTATATAAATCAAATAGTAACTGCATATTCTCGTTTGTTTTTTATTGTGAAATTATGCATGAGTGACCTCAAATGCATTATTTAAAAGCAGTTCATAAGTTTTTCTAGGTATCGTAATTACGTAAGTATTGTATGCTTAACTATTGAACCAATCGACTCAACAAAACTTACAGCATAATTAGCCTATACTGTTCCCACTGCTGGGACCATAGGCCTCCTCTCCTCGAGAGGGAGTGGGCTGTAATCTACCACGCGGTCTCAGCGCGGGTTGATATAGATGTCACAGTTTTAGGACATGCCGCGCCGGTTTCCTCACGATGTTTTCCTTCACCGTTTTTGAGAGCAGCGGTGATGAAATTATTTACACATAGTAAAGCGCCTGCTTTGTTTCGAACAGAATATACATTATACATACATATCTACTTCAAACTTCAATACAGCAAGTTATACATTCCTATTATACCTTATTATGTCCAAGTTAGAGCTAAAGATTGCAATAAGTATGCGACCTTAATAGACCGGACAATCTAGATTAATATCTAGTTGATCCGCTGCTAAGGCTATTAGCTACTAATGTATGTCGTTTGTAAATAAATGTTGTTTTTAGGATATCCTCACGATCGAGAGATTAGGTTCTTAAAGCTCATAACATATTAACACTTATTAAGGCCACATGTACACCAATATTATAAAGAAGTAAAGTTTGCAGAGCACTGGTGGCAGTGGAACCCAAGGTTTGGACCCGAGCAGGCGCTTTCTTAGCACGCCTTGCCTCACCGTGGCCTTGGCCGTTACCGTAGCCAAGGGTAGCCGGGTACTAGGGGCCAAGTGATTTTTGTGCTTGTCATTCTTGGGGAGGTTTGCCATAATTGCTACGCTTGGCAGGCGGGTTGGCGATCGCAGTAGGTATGGTGGTGGAATGCATAGAGAACGCTGCTGCCCGTCCTCCGGTACGACCCTCAGTCGCCTTTTACGACACCCACGGAAAGTATGGAGCAGGCGCTTTACTTTGTGTAAATTATTTCATCACCACTCTCTCCACCACCATGCTCTCAAAACGGTGAAGGAAAACTTGAGGAATCCGGCATGACCTAGAACCTAAAAATCGAAGATATGTGACATATACCATCCCGCACTGGGATCGCGTGGTAGATTACAGCCCACTCCCTCTCGAGGAGAGGAGGCCTATGGTCCCAGCAGTGGGAACAGTATAGGCTGATGATGCTGGTTTGTAAGTTTGAATGTATGAGATAATCTTCCCTATACTTACCACTATCTCTCCCTTATACAGTCTAAATTCAGCATGGCGCTTTAGACTACAAGTACCCGGCGATAAATATTGCACATCGACCTTTGGAAAGAGACAATCGGCTAATTTCGGCTTCGTAGAGCGTTATCTCTGTCGCACGAAATACAAACAGTCCGGTATCTATTAGGAGCTGTTAAAACAATTATGATTTTCTTCTTTTGATAATTATTTTTATTCTTTGTATAAAATACACCAATTTGAATTAGTCGATTTGCAATATTTATCGCCGGGTACTGTACGTATGATTAATTAAAATTCTGAGTAGTTTACACCTAAGTGTTTTATTAGTGTTTTATTTAATACTTACCAGGTAAATTATTTTAATTAGCGCCATATGTATTATTACTAATTAATTGGTTTTATTTTAATTTCAATTCGTCACCGCTTGGCAAACGGTTAAGGAAAGTTCATATTATGTTGGACACGGGGAATACCTTATGTGAGGAAAAACTAGTCATAGGTAAATATTATGTAGATCTTAGATTGTCATATTGATACGGAAACACAATGAAAGAATCAAAGTTGTCGATATAGCTCACAGAATAAGTAAGCTGAAGTGGCAATGGGCCGGCCATATTAGCCGTAGAACCGATGGCAGTTGGGGTAGACGTGTTCTTGAGTGGAGACCTCGAATCGGCAAACGTAAGGTAGGACGCCCTCAGGCTAGGTAAAGCGACGATCTCCGCATCATGTCTGGTAGCAGCTGGATGAGAGTTGCCGAAAATCGAGTTGAATGGAGTGCAATAGGAGAGGCCTATGTCGAGCAGTGGACTGCTGTTGACTGACGATGATGATCACGAGATTAAAAAAAACTAACTCATTAATTATTTTTGAAGAAGTCAAGCAAAGAGGAGACGCCCTAGGGACATATAAATGGTGACCTTATTGGTGATGTTCTTCAAAAAGGTCAGGTACGTAGTAATTGCAACCGGCGGGCGTTACGAACGTAAACGAGGCATAGGTGTAAGGATCGTAGCAAGTGGCATTCTATAGTTTATGCTTACTCCCGTGGGAAGAAACTGTGAGTTTATACAACAAGCAGGAAATGAATTGTCATTTGGATTATTCCGAATTTTGGAAAAGCAAACCCTGTTGAATTCTGGCCCTAACCTCAAATTCCAAACTATATAACCAATTATGTTGGCAAATCCATCAAAATAATGAAAACTCGTCACTAATTAGGGCCGAAAAACTCCCCTAACTAACACAACAAAACGTTGATTAGTAATTCACTCACACGCACAAGATACCGCATACTCGCGTCACACGTAATTACATTCATTGTCACATAATTACGACAACACTTGTCGGTGCACCCACGCTAAAACACTTTATCTGCACTCCATATCAACTTTAATCCTCACGTCACAGGGGTGGCTATCCAACAACGCAATTACAAGCCTAACTTGGTGATCCACATCAAACAACGTTAGACTTGGACAAATTATGATGTAATTGATTTAAAAAATAAATTATTGTTATAATTGCCGATAATTCGTTGAATTGCTCGTTAAATCGGTCGATATGAGCTTGGTATAATTTTCTGTAATTTACCCCATGTTAATCGATAAAAATTGAATCTGGATCTAGAAACTTTTAAATCGGATATGAGGACTTTAATAGCAGTATTCTTAATCTCAGATAATTGCTTTCCATCGCCACTAAATCAGTGATATAGTATTCTAAGGGCTGATGTTTTCAACGGCAGATAATTTTATCCGAGGATTTTTAATTTTTGGCAGTTCTTCCATACAAAATTTGTCAGACGTAAATTTTATTCTACGAATAAAAAATATCTTTCGATTGAAAAATCAGCCTTCAGTTGATTGTTGAGTGACCATTTTTAACAAAAAGGTCCTCATAATTTTTTGGTTGCAATGGAATTTGAACTTTGTTAAGTATATGACATTAAGTTTGTTGTTCCATAACTTGAAAATTATCTCAACTTCTTAATTCAAATATAGTTAAGTAAGTACACTGCCGGTATTTAAAACTAGTGAAGTACCACTGAAACATTCACGTGTTTGCGTCCTAATTACACACTCGTAAACGAACGCACTTTCCCGGCCCATACAGCTAATAACTAAATAGGTAACTAGAACAAAACTCACCTGTTGATGCTATTCATGGCTGAAGCTCCAGAATTTTCTCTTTCATTCCTTTCTCTAGATCCACCCCCGAATCTTTCAGCGAAGTTTTCTCTCTCCTTATAATGCCTATCAGGGCGAGGAGATGAGGACCGCCTGCCTTGCATCTGCTGAGGCATATTGTTCATATTATTCTGCTGCACCGTCTGCAGAAGATTGTGATTCGCTTGAGGCTGCTGCTGCAACGCTTGGAGCAATTCTTGGGCATTGGCCGCGCCGTTCGACAAAAAGTTTGGCAGCCCTGGGTTTAGGAGCGCGTTTGACAATGTTGGGTTCAGCATGTTTGGCCGAATGTTGGCCGTCTGTTGTTGGTTAGAGTTTAGCAGCTGGTGTGGTTGGGCCATGGCTTGGAGGTTGGCGAGAGACGTGGACACGACTTGGCCGTTGTTTAGGGCTAGGTTCACCATCTGGTCATTGGAGTTCACGTGGTTGACTGGTATTGTGAGGATAGTCTGTGTTGCTATGCCTGTGTAGAGAAAACACATAGTTGAAGTATTCTGAAGCTGTTAAGTTTTTGCAATCCAACCTAATGCTTATAAAATAACGACGAAGACGTACAAAATCTAAACGGAGCCATTAACTGTCTTTATTTGTACTTACTACAAAATAAGTCTGACTATGCCGTACGTTTAGATTTAAACATGACATTAGACGTGGTTTAAATGAAACGTATGAAAAATGAGATTAGATGCAGTTTGAACTAGTGTTCAAACCATTAAGTTTATCTAAGCGTTGAAACTAACCACATTATATCACTTTCACCCTTTACTCATACAATATTTTAAGGTGCAACTAAACTGAGGTCGATCGACGTCAGCCAGTCGAAAACGTCGTCTCAAGACATGTCACCTTATAATGTTATTTGTCTCAAAATATATCCCTTTATTTAACATTTGTCTTAAAATATGTCACCTCTTAATTATCATTCTTAAAATGTCAATCTTTATTATCATTTGTCACAAAATATATCACCACATAATTATCATTGGTCTCGAAATTTGTCACCTCATATTATCACTACATTATGGCCCGCTTGCACCACAAATCAGTAACCGTTTAATAGCGTTTAACGCTAAACATGTTTAAAATATCATTCTGTCTCTTTCATCTTTAAGCGATTGACAGAAACAGAACCACGATATGAGAACGTTTAGCGCTAAACGCAGTTAGTGATTTGTAGTACAAACAGCATTACAGTAGTTCATACTGAACATGTTCCTTACCCTGGGAAGTCGGTATGAGCAGCTGAGCTCCCTGTATGCCTTGCACCAGTTGACCAGAGGCAAGAATAAGTTGCGGCATGGGGGACGGCATCGCGGGTGGCAGCATATTGTTGTTGGCCACCGGGTTGGGTGATCCCATACCTTTGGGGGATAAAGAATCACATTACGAGGCGTTTTCAAAGTATGTACTCACAATGGGTATGGGTATATACTACAAGGATTGGTCCTTTAATATGTTGATTAAAGCTTTAGGCGACGCTTGTCCCTAATCACGATGTGTTTTTGTCCGTCCGAAAAATTCAATTAGTCACAATATGTTTTGACGGACTTACTACTTTCTGACGAACCCGTAGCTTCGTTGACGGACTAAGAGTAAACCACACACATAAATGACTTTTTACGAGAGTTTTGGTAAGGTTTTTTCTGTTGTTTATCAGTGTTTTTTTCATCAATAATGCATTGTGCTAAAGCAATAACCGCATCTCGGCAACTTTCCATGGCTCAGGAACACCTGAGCCATGGAAAGTTGCTGAGATGCGGTGAGGCTAAACCACATCACGAAGCATCATCATACAGGCCCATTACTCTGTTGCCTATAATATCAAAGCTGTTTGAAAATTTGTTTTTTAAACGCCTAAAACCTATAATATTCAGTGTAACTACAATATTTTTTTAATAAAGGATAAAAAAAAAATAGAAATGTTTTGTTAATAATGCGATGCGGCTCCTTCATCGTGTACAGGAAGCCTTATTTTGGAGAATAGTAAGGGACGAGTCGAAATAATGAGGTTGGTACTTAAGTATTTGAGTCAAATACATTTTGATTTCCTCAGATGAGTGGAGTTGTGGCTTAGTTTGTGCATACAAATATTTCCTTATTAGCATACCTAGTTGTTAAAATTATAGCTTGTGGTACAGTATTATAAGTTTGAGTAAGCGCACTCCTTTGAGCACTTTGAGCGTCATTATTGATGTTTTCATTTTGATCACTATTTGGCGCTTTTAATGAATAAGGGTTTTATTTATAAACGATAATTAAAGTTAAGAGTTGTTTAAACGTCCTAAATGTATGGTTAAACAGTCGCTAAGCATTATATACTTTTTTTTTCAGGATGGGAAATCATCTAATGACCCCTCCCGCTTTGGGTGGAGCGAAAGGAAGTGTCAGACTCTTACTGACTAAAACCCACCCGTGTTCCTTCCTTAGCCCTTTATGTTCCGGGCCAGCGGTAACCCTTTCGGACAATCCCGCTGAGCATTACTTAACTTTGAGCAACGTTTATGAATAAAGGGGGTGTAGAAATGTGAAAAACAGTTTTTTTTTGCCATGATCATTATATTGAGCAGCCATATTTGTTTGGATTTCGTTAAAATTCGACAAAAGCCATTATTTTGTAAACGTATTGGGTTTTTTTTCTTTTATAATGTAGTTACCTACACATATTTAACAAAATGATGTCCGTATCATTTTCAAGCTTTAGTCACGTATTGATCATGGAATATTTATATTAATGCATATTTTTACTACATAATCCTAGAAAAAAAAGACCAAGTTAATGCGCGTTGATAATTTGACGCGATGTTTTATAAGCACCTTAATATACCTACGCCAATTCATACTAAATCGATAAACATGTAAAACTCGTAAAAATATGTTTTTATCAACTTATAATAAAAATTAGACTTGGTAAATAAAATATGTGATTATTGATGACTAAACGTTACGTTAACACATCTGTTATGGTGTCGGTCAGTGATGAAACGATCGTGTTGCGCAGATCGACCGGCAACTTTCTACTTGTATTTAAGACATTAAACAATACAATTATATCGTAATTATAACCGGCCACGACCGCCCCACGCTGCACTTTACCGAACATAAAGTAACGATAGAAAATTACACAAAACCCATACGCAACCGACCAAAACTAATTCACTGCGAACAAAACGGCTCTAAAGAAAATCTAAAATATTATCTGCATGCCTTACAAACCCGTTAAGCTCGACATTAACATAACGTATTCATTTAAACCATGACATTTCACATTTTGTAATAAATGTTCTTTCCTACGGCGCATCAATTAAGAACCGAAAAAAATGTATAATTAGCTCTATTAAGACAATAAAACTCTTAATGATACCGCAACAGTCGTAATATCCGTGCGTTCGTGAAAAAAATATGTAATTATACTCATTATTTAAATAGGTTTTTTCGTCCATTACGGCATAGCTTTAATGGGCGGGCGAGTGAAGCCGCTATCTTGAATTCATTAAATCGATTGGATTCGGTAATCACCTAATTACGGCTCACGTGATTTCGAAGTTAAGAGTTTTAATGCGCGAACCGTGTATTTCTGATTATCCCAATCTGTCTAACTCAGTCTAATTAGTGGCATACCCTCTGTTGAAGAATAACAGACGTTTTGAAATGCTAATGTTCTGAAAAATGTTAATCGAGTCGCGGAGGTGACGCTTTCAATTGCATAATATTAGCTTAAATAGAAAAATATTTTCTGTATTTCTTCCTGCATTAACGCAGGCATATTGCGGTGTCAACGGAGTTAAGTCGCGTTTTGAATATTTGTTTTATTCTGATGCGATGATGATGCTAAATCAAAGTCTACTTTGCATAAAGTGGCAAAAACTGACCAACTAAAGCACTTTAATGGAAGATCACATAGGTGTAAGTTTTTTGTTGGTTGGAGTATGTAAGTTACGGAACAAACATCTGTCAGTTCCGTAACCATCATGCCCATCTGGTCAACTTGATGTTAAACAATACATGAAGATCGTAAGGCCAAATCTGTTTTGCATAAAGTGGCCAAATAAAGCACTATAACTTAAACTTTCATGGATATGGTGTTTTTGGATGGAGTAGGAAGTGACGGAACGGACAGATGGTCAACCTGATGTTTGGCGGTAACCTACGCAAATAACATGAGCAATAAATGCGAAATAAGATCAAATCTAAATTGCATAAAGTGGCAAAAAGTGACCCTGTAAAGCACTTTATTGAAAACTTTCATGGACTTGGAGCTTTTTGTTGGAATAGATAAGTCAACTATGCATAAAACAAGGGCAATACATGTATACACTAAAGCCGTAGGTCATGTCCACCACAACTAAACAATTGGACTAATTTTAAGAGTACCTACATATATAATATCAATAACTAAGAACTTTTTATGTCATTCTTGTTATTTTCTTTACTTTCATAACGACCCACAAGTAAAAGGAACGGAAGCTGGTTATTACAATGCCTTTAGGGCGATAGACCACTACTATAAGTAACCAATCACCTCAGGGCATTTTGTTGATAGAGAAACATTTATATGCACAAATTGCCTAAAGATAAGATTTTACATAACAAATAATTATGTTGACGTGTTTAAGGAATTAAGAGAGTCTTTTCGAAGCTACCTTTATTCGTAAAAGTAAAATGATGACTAACAAAATCACTTGAGTCATGAATCACTCGCGGTGTTCCCCAAAGGAAGTATATGGGGGCCTATACTAAATCAATTTAGATGTCATTTTGAATTATTTCATACGTCGTTATTATTAACAGTAAACTGCTACTTCGTTCATAGTCTTAGGTGTTATGAATGACTTATGAAGCACTACCTAATAGTTTGTAGGTATAAGGTTTTTCGCAGTCTTTACGGTTCTATTATGTTTTCTCTAACGTAGAACAATATTTTTCACTTTTTAAAAGTATAGAGTAATAGGAATCAAAGATAGAAATATGATGTAGAGTTGAAAAAAGATAAAAATATCTGTTTTCTTACCAGGTGCACTAACGCTCAAATTCAAGGGCGAATTGATGACAGGATTGGAAGGCATAGAGGACAAGCCTTGAAGATTAGCGGCAAGTTGCGACATTTGTTGCGACATCTGTTGCTGTAGCTGTTGCGACATCGGCGGCATGTTCTGCTGCATGTTCGCCAGGTTCTGCAGGTTTTGGAACATTGACGCCACTGTGGACAAGGAAAGTACAATGATTATATGAAAATAAGGCATTTAGGTTGGTCTACAGGTATGTATGTCGAAGTGAAACCTCCTTCATTAGTAAGTGCTGGTAATCTTCACTACTGGCCACTTCATGCTTCCATGTTGTAATTCAAATTTAGAAAATAAGGTTTTTGGTGACTCCATCACTTGCAACTAGCGAAGGACAGGAAAACACTTCGGGACCATTGTGCACAGTTTTTTTCGAGACTGGTCTAAATTCTTTTAAAGGAAATTGCCCAAAATCAAAACCGCTTTAAAGCAATAAATATAAGTACTCATAAATTATTTTTTTAACGTTTCTGAGTTCAGTTGATCGAAATCGTATGTGGGTTAATATTTTGTATTTAATTAGTTATTCATTCGATTTTATTGCATTATTTTTTAAATGGATTATTTTAGTAAAAGCAGTGTTGCCAATTTTAAGAATCTCCCCATAATCGGTCTTAACGGATAGTATAAAGACAAACGCTGAGTTTTAAAAATAATTTCAACTATGACATTCTTCCTGGGTCATTGATACCGTTTCAGTCATGATCTGGCAGTTGGAGTAATTTATACGGCCTACGCAAATGTCCTTTCTTTAGTATTGTTCGTCGAATCGTTGAGCTCCTTAACATCTGAGTTGAGCTGCACGATTACTGACAAATGGGTGCACTGACTGGATAGGACCGCTCAATCTGTGTGGTTCTTTTCTCAAAACAACATCTTAGACACCTATATACATGGTTTTCACATGATCTGACCAAGATTATGTCTGGGCTTTAAAAGAGACTGCGATCTCTGAGTTTCTTTCGGTCTTTCTTGTCAAAGTTGTCAGATAGGAAACGCCCTTCTCATCTAGTTTTAAAAAATATGTTTGACGTGTAAAAGTGTTTTTTTTTATCATTTGTCCTCCTTATGAATTTTTAATTAACATAATCAACATACTATATTTATATTTTTTTAACATCTTTGAAATAATATTAAATGAAATCTATTTATTTCAGACTAATTATTTGTCCAGACTTATTAGTATAGTTATATTACTTTACTAATAAAAATGTTTCTTTAGTTGACAAATCACTTATGGTCAGGGTGATTAGGATTAATTATTGGTAACACTATCACGGGCAATGTGAAAGGTGAACTGCCAAAAGTGTCACTCACTCACTGTCAATTTATTTGTCAAACAAAGCATCTCATGTCGGTCGACCTGTCTACCAGCATTCCGTAGCATTCCGCAGCAGTTGTTGAGTTTGTTATGCTAAAAAATAACTTATCATTGCGTTGACATTGTGTCCAATTGAGTCTTCAGATTTCTGCACGGTCAAGAATTCTTTTGAAGACCATTGTACTGTTTCTGTGCTGTGGATTGTGCAGAACGTTTTTACGACTACCGTCCGTGTCCTCTGTGCAGTAAATCACCAACTATTTCGTTAAAAATGTCACGCTTTGGGAGCTGTGTCTACCGCGCCATTTGTGTATATTTTCTTTTAAACTAATGCTAAGATCAATTTCTTAACAGAAAATGATGTATCTATTATATTTATTTTTAGATGTCAGTCGTATTATGGGGAGCATGTACGTAGGAACGGAAAATGTGAAATTGAACTAGCAGACGACATTGAGGTTAACATGCCGTTGGTACTGGAAACAGACACGTATTTAGTAACGGGAAGAATTAAGTCACGAGATGTCAGCAGTAAGGTGTATTACGCCTACATTTTAGTTAAGGCTACAAGTAACCCAGTAGCTGATATTACTGGCTATTATTGCAATTATTTAGTGGGTAATCGGACAGTGGAATGCTCACATTATGACTATTTTGTGGTATCTTAGTTGGGCTCGATTTAGGTCAGGTTTAGGTTTTTAGACGACATATTTAATAAGATGATAATAAGTGAATTTCAACAAGAGATTTTTATTTGTCATTTCGGTGGATTTTTTTATTTCAATACTATAGTACATATTTTTAGTGACAAATAAAACTTTAGCCTATTTTATAACATTGTGCGTGAGTGGACATCAAATTTCATCAAAACTTACATAAATATTTAAGCATGAATTTTTAAGAGTCCACTGAAATGAAAAGTGTCTACCGAAATGATAAAAATTACCACCGAAATGATAAACTGTGACAGCTAAGAACAACCGTGCCAGGCAGCCAGGGTTCCGTACTTTGTTAGGTTTGATTTCCACAAATTTTAGATAAACACTGAGATAGGACAGTACACAGTTATTTTAATATCATCATTAATATACAGATATTACAGTTAGTATTACATATATCATTCTTTGAAGTTACAATAACCTCAAAGAATGATATTAATGTAATGTTTATTAATGTATTATATATCTTAAACACAAATATTACACAACAAATACACCCGAATAATCTAATCTACACTCTAGGTAAAAGTACATTACAAAACTATGATTTTGTATTTGACACAAGGATCTCTAAAACTTTATGATTTAACAGCCACCGAAATGAAACTATTTTTGTCCCCATATCACTGAAATGATATACTTACCTTTTTGGCGGTAAACCGCAAGACTTTGGGACCGATGCGTTCGCGCCGAGAACTTGAGTCGGACTGATCCGAAGTGAGGAAAGGTGAGATGGGCGTAACAACGCAATGTTGACATGGCTATTCTACTAAAACTTACTGTCCTCTGAAATGATAACTTTTTTCCGGACAAAAGTTGACTGCCTGTCAAATCCACCAGAAAGAAGATAAACAAACAAAAATAGTTTTATTTGATCGAATATATTATAATTTAATGATAACAAAATCGATTTAAAACCATATTACGAATATATTTGCAGGGGAAGGTATTTTATGAGCGGAAGTGGGTTCAGGACAGGCCACCGTGATGATAAAATAACACTTTGTAATTTTTTTTTTTGGTATATTAGAGGGTAGAAATCAATGATTTTTTTTGCCAAGGTAGAGAAGTACTTACTTTGTTGAGAAAAAATATATAAAATTAAAAATCACGACATTGCACTACCGTTCTCAGGTTTGCCGTGTATTTTTTATGCTTGGGCAATTCACCCTAATATGAACCAATAAAACTCAATCAATCATTCCTATCTATATTCAAGCATTTTTATTTTCTATTTCCTATAAAAACCGACATTTAGCATGACCTACCTATGTAATATATTTAATTAGGATCATTCATTGATTTATTGGAACTATTTTCTGTTGTTTTATGTGAATTCAAATCATATTGTTGTAAAATACTGTTTTTTGGTGGAAGGTTTTTTACAAAATTAACCTCAAAACTGAGCAGAAAATCAAAGAACAACAAAAACCCCACAAAATAAATGGGTTATTTTAATTTCATATGAAAGTACGACATCACCCCTTTTTTATATCTAATTTATGGTATCATACAAAATGTTTTGATGCGCAATGGCGGTCAGTAGAGAAATGAGCATTTTCCTTTGTAATAATTATTTTATTGAAAAGCGGGTCTGAAGACTTACTGCTTCCTTTTAATCAAGAGTGTGATGAAATACCAAATATTTCTGATTATGCCATCGTTTATATAAAATTTTATATAAAAGACGCAATCGTTTCTTTTCCATAGAAACAAAATCTTATATCACAGAACAAATACATCATAGACATAACAATAAAGCTAAAACATAAAATATTATGACGTCATTACTTTGTATTGCTCCGTGTTATCTCAATGAATTTCGTAAAGACGCTAATAGCTGTTTAAAATGTTATCGAGTTTAGACTCTTCCACGTTTAAATTCATTGAACAACGTGTGGTCACAATAATATAATTATGGATGTTGTTGTAAATGATATTAAAATAGACATGATGAAGTTAAAAAGAATCGTGTTGGTAATTTTGATATTGAATTCGACGATTTAGATTAGGTTGAGTTTGGTTTAAAATGTTTTGGGTGGTAATGCCATTTTTAGGAAAGTTGAAAGACATTTTTCATGAAACTTTTTTGTTCAATGTTGAAAGCTCTGATTGCTAACGTTTAATATTTTGGTCATTTTCTTCTATGGCTTTTCCTAACTTCTGATTGGAAAAGCATCACAGAATGCAAACACTAAGATTTGAAAACTGATTTTCTCCTAAAAAAAATCTTGGAAAATGTAACGCACTTGGTCCTAATAATTTCCTTTTATGGAGCTAGACTATTTTAATTAGCAAAATGGCTCGTGTAAGTACATTTTCAGATTGGAGAATAAAGCTCAGTTAAAGGGTATAAAAAATAGAAAGATGACTGCACTGTCTAGTTTCTGCTGCTGAAATCTCCAATATCCACCAAAAATGCGCTAACAGAAAACCACCACAACTATGTTTCAATAAGAAGATAACAAAAAAATGTAGTACGAACTCACTGGAGCCATTCAGATGTGGCTGCTGGTGCGGGGTACGCGCACGGGGCGAGGGGGTGCGCGGCTCGGCTAGCTGCGCCCGCGTCGCCCCCCCCTCCGGCGAGCTCGCGCCGCTCTCCCGGTCTGACTCCGCCTGGGAAAGAAGTGGAAGGTTAGATGTTGAAGCTTTGGAAGAGACAATAAACTTTAGTAAGTCTAAAAGAAAAACACGTTTGTAACAAAAGCTTTTGGTAAGAGTCTAAAAGGCATATTGTATCGCCATGTCATCGTATAGAATCTCAATGCCTTGTTTTCCTATTTACGAGTAGAATCGCTGTTCTACAGCAAGATTAAGAAAACTTGAGAATATGTTGGGAATTGAAAGAAATAGACGATGATGTTACGAAATCTAACGGAATGGCCATTGGGACCTAGTGTTATAATATCACCGCCAAATAAAAAGTTACCAAGGTTTCGCGCACTAAGTCAGCTCGAATTTAGTAAATGCTGCCAAATTGAGTTCCGTTCCTGTCAGTTTAGACTTTAGAAGTGGTACGTATACTATAATAATATCTAAAAGTGAAACTTGTACTTTTGTAAGCATTTTTTATAAAGTTCCCTAATTCATTTTTTTTTTTCAAAGAGTAAAGGGTACCGTATTAAAATATTTGATGATGTTTCGCTGTAACTATTTTACGCTAAACTAAACAACCGAAGTGTGCACGAGTTGTGAACGCGTACTTATCCCGCGTTTTTGATTAGTGCACCCGCGCCATATCGTAATGCACCGTAGTCAGGGTACTGTCTAGGACGGAGGGTTATTATTCTCCCTCCGTTTGTCTATGCCGGGGTTAGGTCTGAACGTAATTAAGGGTGAGCGTATCGCCATTTATGGTTCATCAAACTTATTTCCAATTATCGGCGACTTTAGTAAGACATTTTGGCTTAAAGTTAAGTATTTTTGTGAATTTGCGCTACACAATTGTAAAACTTTTAAGTTATTGTGATACTAGCCTGCTTTTCCACAGCCGTCATTGAGGTTCTTGAAAAGAGGTTACAGAGAAAAAACAATTGTTGGTCACCACGGTTACACACTGGTAGTCACTAAGTCTAGATTTCCTCAAGATTTTTTGTTTTATCGTATTGTAAGTTGGTCGTTTCTAGCATTTCAAATTGAAGTTTGTTTTTAATATTCTGTGTTTCTTTATAATTGGCGGGTAGTTACGGGATAGCATTGTTTAATATTTCAGTAATTAAGTAGGTGAACTTTTGATGAACGTTTTTAAAAACTTCGGTAGGTGAACTAATGTTTATCGGAAAGCTCGCAGATAAAATAGTGAATTAAAACTCACAAAAGAACGCGTTGAAACTTTGAAAGATGCATTCTGCAATATGTTTTTTTTAGATCCGTTTTCCTAGGCATTAAAGAAAAGCAATGTCTTGTAATTGTATAATAAAAGTAACGAATAAATGATTATTTTACGAATAACTAATACTTTTAAGTACATTTTAATAAAAGATTATTTTACGAATAACTAATACTTTTAAGTACATTTTAATAAACGAATTAATTGACGACGAGCTTTTTCTGCGGTGTGAATGAGAGATCTCTCGTTTCACGGTGGTATCCATAAAAAATCAGCGTTGAGATGATTTACTTTAAGTTTCAATATATCGCAACCGAATTAGTCTAAATTAAGTACTTACAGAAAATTTAACAACGAAAAAGGACTACAAAATAACGTAAAAAGACCAAAACATTAATAAAATTTTATTGCCTCAAAATAAATACGTTCATGCACCGCTATTAATATTTTAATTAAGGAAGCCATCTTTTATTCGATTTTCATATAAACCATTGTGCAGCTTGTAAAGTCATAAACTATTTATATAGCAATTATTATAAGTACAGAATAAGGTCA
Organism: Luperina testacea; assembly: GCA_927399505.1. Taxonomy (NCBI): domain Eukaryota; kingdom Metazoa; phylum Arthropoda; class Insecta; order Lepidoptera; family Noctuidae; genus Luperina; species Luperina testacea. The sequence goes on along the minus strand of OV656770.1, from coordinate 15,462,734 downwards.
GTCTACTTGACTTTTAATTATTAACTACTATTAAAATATATCTGTAAGGAAACGCCTTGAATAATAATTATTAATAATTCTTTAATTTGTAATAATTATGACCGGTTGGTAGAGTTCCAGTTACTGCGACGGTATTATAAATATTTACACGTTTCGAGCTAAAAAATATGTTAGAAAAATAATTATAGGGTCCTCCGACCACTTGAAAGTTAACTAAGTGAAATGTTTTAAAATTGCAACATGGTTTTATTAAAAAGCTGTTGTAAAACTGGTAAAGGCAATTAAATCATGGTTTAGATTATGATTTACAGCGTTCGTTATTTTAAGCGATATTTTATTTATAAATTGTGTTTTTTTTCAGAATAAAATATACAAGACATTTTTACGAATATGAAAATTAATTAAGTACTTTTTATAAAATCAAATAAATATTACTATTTTCTATTACTCACGAAGGACAATGTCATTCTCTCCAGGCCTGATAATTTCACTATCACTGTCCGGTGTCTCTACAAAACTAACATTCCTTTGTCAAAAATTAAATAAAAATTCACCAAATATTCTCAGAAACTGCGTAAACGCGAACTTTACGAAAACTTTGATAAACTTCAAACGTCCGATCAAAATATGTGACGACCGGTCTATTTAAAAAATGTTCCATCCACATACGGGTAACCGAACGCGCGAAAAACTTTTTCTTTACTATATAAAAGTTGTATTTAGAACGGAAAATGGAGCATAGATAACGTCCGCGAAAAAGAAACGCCGCGCACTATCGACAAAGCGTTCACGTTTTTCTTTTTTTAAATTTATTTATCAACGGCCGGTAACACATACAGCCGCGCGGCCAAGTTGCACAGCGCGGAATGAAAGCGCGTCATCAGTTTAAAAAATCAACCCCTTCGGTGGTGGGTGGAAAAAATGCGGCCCCGCGGGGCGTTGGGTGGTCCCACCGAAATCCTTGCCAAAGCGATCGGCATCGTCCGACTTGTCACTTGTCGAATAAGCATGATAATTAAAGTTTTCGATTAGTTTTTTTATTCGTGTTTCTTTAGAGCTTCAGCACGTGTCTCGTGCAAATTCGCTTTCAGTTAACTCGATCTGCATTTATTTTATATTCGTTAGCGTTTGATTTGTGATCTAACTTTTCATCTTGAGACATTTTGATTTGATTATTGGATATTTGGACTTATTGATATTTTTTAAGTAGATATTTAATTAGCTCTTTATGATTTCTTAGTCAAAGGAATTCCTTGAAATATTTTGTTAGTTTTTGTATTGACTAGTGATAGGCTTCGGAAATTTATATTTTGTTAAATAAATGTAGGTGGATAAGTTTATTTGTTTCGTTTACTACGCGTGCGGTCGCGTGTACCATAGGGGTTTTGTCGAGAGTAGGTAGGTGTGTGTAGTTTGATACAGTTGTTGTTGTTTATTTTGATTCGAATCAGAGGTAGGCATACTTTTGGAATAGATGTCTGTCCTATGAATAGTTACTGTAAAGTTAACATTTATGTCTACGTGAAGAAAACCAGTGCAATATAGGACTTTACAGCTGAAAGCTCTAAATGTTACAGCAGTTATTTAAAATTGAAACAGAATAAACAAATACAATTTATTTCATACATTCTATATTGGAACACCTAAACATTGTGAATAAATTGAATACAAAAAGCTTAAAAGTACAATCGAAACTCCACCGGGCGCTGACTAATGAAAAAAGTTGAAAAAAAATTATCATCAACAAGTAACATTCGGAATAATCAGCGGTACACGGAAAAAATCAGTAATTATTCAGATGAAGTTGGACGAACGAAGGGGGTAAGGGGGCAAGGGCCGGCCAAAATAAAAACGGCGTTGCGTAGGGGTGACACCCGTCCCCCCTCGCCTCTACAAATGTTATCTAACTGCGTTCGTTTCGCGTCGCGGCGCCGTTTCGCTCTGAATTAGCGCCCGAACCGGCGAAATTTCAATTTGTACTCCATTTTTTTCTCGGATAGTTGGTCCTAATGGAAAAGGCTAGGCGATCACGGATTCCGTCTGAAACGGGCACCGGTCGCGCTAACGGTTTTCTAGTCGCCTCTAGGGTAGTGGATGTGCGCAAACGTGGAAATGTGATCCGCGGCCCTCTGATCGACGGAAGAAAAATGTGATTGTATGCCGTCCTCATTTGGGCGGCAAAACGCGGGTCATTATCGGGCGTTCGCGCACACACGCGTCACATTGTCCGCTCGGGTGTGTGTGTAGATTTTTACTCATTAATTTTAAAACGCTCCGGATTTTTTTCAGGGCGGGTGCTAGGGGGCCAGAGGGGGCCGAGGGGGGCGAAAATTGGCGATGGCCGCTTGGTGGGGTGTCACCGACGGGGGTTATTAAATAGATTGGTCCGCGGCCGAACGGAGCCGCCGATCTGCACTTGTACCTCGCGTCATTAACGGGTTGAGAACCGATTTTAAATCGTGAAATAACAGCCTGTTACAGGAAAAGTTGAGCGCGGCTTATCGGCCTCTCCTGCCCGTGTTCTACAAGCTTAATTGCATTAAAAGTGTATTTTTATGACGACAATTTTTCTATTCATTACTTGGGAGATGTTAATTGTTTTGTATAATGAGTCGGCTCTGTATTTTCTTGCGTCGTCCGGCGCGGGGCGTCGTTTGTAGTGCAACAATACACTGACACACACACACACACATGCGCGAGGCGTTTTTTCCGCGGCCGTTCGGCAGTGGGTGAACAGGGGTGTATGGGGAGGCGAAATGTGAAAAATACTCGAAAAAAAGGCGAAATTGTAGCAGATATATAATTAAAGTCCAACGTACAGCAACAGCGTACAGCGATGTATTATGCAGACACGTTCTCGGGTGTCGCGGACTGCCCAATACACGCTGACCGGTGTCGAACACTGCGCTCGACTCGACGCCCGACATTGTTTCTGTGATTGTTACGTCAAATGCTTTGCTACCTCTCTGTTACTTTTTAGACGTTTGTATTAATTAGGTTTTTGACTTTTTAGAGATTATTGTACATATTATTCTACAAATCTACATGCTTTCAGTTTGGACTATTTATAATACCTACTTATAGTATTACATCTTTTATAGGGTACTGTGTTAAATGCTACAACAAAATACCTTGTAACATATTGCAATTAAATTGAAGAAAATTTAAAACTCATATTAAAAGTACACTATGTAAACAAGGATATTACAAATTAGAGGATTATATCCAAGATAAGAATGCTTGGAAACATGCTGGTCCTGCTCCATAGGACAATCTAGAGTCTAGACAAAATCAAACTGGTTCCTAATTTACTTTATATTTTTAAATTTTTTATGACATTGATTTTTACCATCTGTGACTACAGTAACTCACACACTTGTTAAAATTCTAGAAAAATCATCTACTTGTACAATATTTGTAAATAATTTGTAAGTATGTGAGCACACATAATCACACAATTGACACACATAATTGATTTACCTGTAATTGCTTCATTTTTAATCCTTTTTATTGTTTATGGTAGACTAATTTCATTCTTGGTGCATCGTCTTAACATATAATTATATTATGTAAACAAAACCTTGTAAAACATTTTAAAAGAGGACAGTGGAGTTTCTTGCGATACGAACACTACCTTTTGGAAGTGGCGACTAGAATCAAATCAATTTTACTGTAAGTTTTGACGTTCAAAAGTGCCTTTAATGTGCCTATTTGAAAGAAATTATTTGACTTTGACTATTTCGAAAGATTTTACCACTTAGGTTTCAAATGTTAGTTTGCCACAACATTCAAACTTTTTAGCTCAAGAGTAATTTCCTCATTATGCCTCTATCTAGAGATAGAGATTTCTCTCAGCTACACTCTTGACCAGTTTACTACCCTTTAAACGCCTAATCTGGATTACAACAATCGGGGCTAACCCCATACAAGGTCCAGGGAAGCTACTTAAGCCTTGCGAAATCTTGCGGAACTCTTGAAACAGTTCAATTAATACATAAAAGCACTCGATAACAAAATAATCAAATTCATTGTAACATCGAGAGTACATCTCGAAAATATAAAACGGTTGTTCAGTGGGGGGTACACACGACAGATGGTTAGAAGGGGGGCTCACGATTAATTTAACATTAAATTCAATAATAACCTCCCATTTATTGCGTAATTTCCTTTCAATTACGTTTCATTTATCGCTCTGTAACAGGATTACAGATGTGATCAACGATCGAAATGTTTCTGTCTGGTACATAGCTACTTTTTGCATTTACGATTGTACTTACGTCGTTTTTGAATTTTCGATTAGTTTTAGAAACAAAGAAAGAATAACAGGTTTGTTTTTCACAGAAACAAGTGCATACCTAAAAATAAGTTAAGAAGAATGATAAAGAAAAAAAAACAACATAGACCTACGAGCACAGAACAGCGGAGTAATTGGATAAGACACTATCAGTAGTAATGGGTTTCATTTTGACAGTCAGAGCTTTTTTTTCATTCATTGCGATATTTACGCTCTTGAGAAGACAACTTTTTCGAACATATCGAGCAATGGATTAGAAATAATCATTAAAATGGTTCAAACTGAGTCCAATAGTGTGTTACGTAATAAGGGTACAGAAGCAGTCGGCAGCTACATGTCGTGATTGTGATAAGAAGGCTTCCGCTCAGCATAATGCTGTGCTATGGGAGACCCACAGCACAGCGCTGATTTTCAGTGGTAACCCATTTTGTACTTAGGAACATAATGGAGTTAAGCGTTGTTAATAACAAAGACGATTATTTAGTTGATGTTATCTAAATTGATATATTTGTGGCTATCACCGTATCCGGTATAATTGTAGGTATGCGTAATGAAGTTTATTTGATGGATTCAATTATTATTTTTTTTATTTTTGGGCGGGGCTTGTAGGTACGTTGTCATTTCCATATTTTTGGAGTAATGGCGGCGTAGTGATAAGTGAGCGATATTAATTTACACAACATTTAATTTTCAAAAGACATACTTATGAGTTATTTTCAGTTTTAAAGAATTACAGAATTTAATTAAGTACGCATAACCGAAACAGTATTTTCTTTTCAGACCGTTGAAATTGCTATAAAGAAAAATTCGTTGATGCCTATTTTATGATTATGTAATACGAATTATTAAACGAGAATACCGACTGTTTATTTTTTTCACACAATACTCGGTAACCCTCAGGTTTACAACACTTAAGTGACGTCACAGGGACACCGATATTGAATCAACCCAACCCCCACTGCGCGGCGCGTGGGCACTCGACTCGATTCAACTCACACTCGATTGTTCAGACATAATCGTCTAAATTTAAATTTTTCAATCTACCATTGTTATGTTCTATTTAAAATTTTGATCGACGACGCAATTAGTGCGTTCATAATTATTATGCTTTTGTAATGTAAAGACAAAAGAAATTAAGTATAGTGCGTTTTAGAAATCATTGAATGCTTTCAATAATCATATAGGACTTACACAACATCATTTTTGTGTTATTTACATTGTTAATGTACCTACAAACTTACGATTTTTTCTATTCATTAAGTTGTGACATGATTTCCACTTTTTAACTTTTTTCGAAAGGAGATGGACAAAATGTGCCCCAAAGTGTACACAAATAAATGTATTGTAATTATTTTAAATAAAAAAAATCAAGAATTTTGAATAACTATTTATGGCTTAAAGCAGCAGATAATAATAAATCATAATTAAAAGTTCTTTTCTGTTTTATTTGACGTAAAGTACCCTTAATGTTGCCATACAAAATCAAAACAGGGAAAAACATTAACTATTACGCATAGCGGACCTAAAATGAAAAATATTTAAAACCCAAACTGTAATCAACTATTATTTTTTTATGTTTTTCTATCTATAAATAGTACCATCTATTATTGAATTAACACTACAAAAATCTAAGTGCAATTATTATGGAAAGGATTATTTCGCTTTTGTGCTGGCAGCACTCAAGTTACCCCGTCAAATGTCAAAACACGTTCTACCCTCTTCGAGTCTTTGATGTCCGTTGCGCGCGCGCAAATTCTCGGCATTTGTTTTCTTTTGGTTTTGTGTTTTTACTTGACAAGTGTACGTTTATATTTTAAAGTGTCGTAGTCCCACGCGAGTGCTCCTCTAATTGTTGTTGTAAGTTCAGAGCTAGAGTTTTCGGAAGAACTTGTAATGCACATAGAAGGTAATCATCCTGTTCTATTAAGAGGTCGCATTAAATCGAGACATACCTACATCTCGACGTGAGTATTACACTAATATTTTATATGACACATATAAAATATATACATTAATATACATAAAACAGATTTAGTCATATACTGAAAAAATCACTTTTTGAAACATTACCTAATAACTTCTGTTCCCTACTGCTGAGCAATATGCACCTTTTTATTTATTTTTATAGATGATCTGTACTATGAGATGACAACATTTTATTTATGTACTTTCTGGGGTATAGGTCCATACAATTTTTGGCCATGTCCTTTGTATGTACAATTATTGAAAAACCCAAGTAAATACGATTCGATTATCGATACACGCGTACCGATTAAACCGAATCGACATCCACATCGAAGTAAAGAGTCAACAGCCGAAACTCACTAAGTACACCTGTTCAATCGACAACCCGCCGACTGTGCACTGTGCAGTAGTTTTTCAAATATGCAATTTACTGATTTAAAAAAAAGAAGGCTCGCTTGTGGGCCGGTCGCCCGGTGGGGCCACGGAAAATGGCGTAAAAACTCGACGAAAAAAACCATGAAAATAGTAGGCCCACGTATGGTAAATAGCGTCGAATGTTGTACCCCCTCTTTGCCACCCGCGCTAATTTGTTACTCTGGGTATGTCCGCGTATTGACTTTAATGTCTCATACTGCGAGCGAGCCGGCACGTTTCACAAAGGGCGTAAGTCTTAATGATCTATTAGGTACGGATTTTTTACTGTGTAATCTATCCATTATGTACTGAACTAATGTTTTCAGTTAGCACATGTTTTATCATTATTATTACTTTACTAGCTGACGCGGCGAACTTCGTTCCTCCTCAGAATTAAATAATGTGATCGCACATTTGATTGACTTCTACGACTTAAGTCAGGCCGTCTTCTCCTTGGCATTGTAAATACACTAAACTACAAAAAATGGTAAATAGCAGTACAACCTTCACAAAGTCACAATGAAAAGAAATGACATATTTGTTTGTTGTCGAATATTTTATAGTGTACTACACTACTAAACTAATAAAGATATATCAAGCTACATAAAAAAAGGTTGGCCTTGATAATAAACTAAATTAGAAATAAAATAAAAGAGTAAAGGACAGACCAAACAATTGAATAAATCCAACTACACAATCTTATTGTCTCCATATTATTTAATTTCTGAACGCACCCTGTTTGACTGGTACGAACAGTTCGTATGGGATAATAAAATTGTTGCTTTTACTATTTTACTTACAACTTCTTCATATTTTCTCAGTTCTCACCTTTTAAACCTTCCTTGGACTTCTACAAATATTTCAAAACCAAAATTAGCCAGAGCGGTCCAGCCGTTCTCGAGTTTTAGTGAGACTAACAAACGTCTTTTCATTTTTATCTAAGTAGATATTCAGCTCTATGAATATTTAAAATCTCTATTTGATACAATGACAAATTAATGTTGACCTGTGAATGGTATTGAAACAAGTATTTTCTGTCTCCATTATAAATAATTTGCGTAAAATAAATCCTAATTAGACAACTGACGACCTACGTCATTGTTTTGTCCACATACAACTTTTTTGCAAACGCTTACGACACAAGAAAACAGTCAAGAGATTTCATGGGACACCCTGTTGGAATGAAGTTCCTTTTGCCTTTGGACACTTGGCGAACGAGAACTAGACATAGAAAAGTGTAACATTTTGACCAATTTTCGGCCAAGTCTGCAGAGTATCACGTCCGATAAGAGGGGATATTTTCGATAAGAGGGGATATAATCTATTTTCGTAATTTTAAGAACATTTACACTCTGGAGGCTTACTCTCCAAACTAATTTTAATTCCAATGAGATGGCAATATGATTCCAATGTTAATTTTACAGTCACGTGATTCGGTACTCTTGAAAACAATATTGTCAACAATTACCCCACGCCAAGCCCGAACCCAATTCCACTTAGTTCTCCAAAATGGACACCCAATCTAAAAATCATTTGGCGCTAGCATCGAACTCAAGAGTACGAAACGTCACAATTCCAATGTCGATCTATCGGAATTAAATTAAAGAGTAAGCACCCTGATCTCAGTCTCAATCTGTCAAAAACACCTCTAATTTCCCTATATGTTTGACATTTATTGTCGCTGAGATGACATTGCGTCTAGATTTTTAACGTTTTTAAGTACTGGCATTGGCCTACGTTCAAGCAAAAGCAGACCGGCAAAACTGAACAACACAAATTTATAGACGCAACTAGTCGGTAATGTTCACAATACGCCAAGCTAACATAATATATATAGGTAACTACATAAGTAATAAAGGCTATTATCATTAGCCGTAATTGCCAGTCTAGTTATACGATATAGCAAGTCGTTGGTAAGCAAATTAAACTCTTTTTTTGAGTTCAGAGGGTGTGCAATGAACTTTGATGTTCAGTGGAAGAGAGGGACAGCGATATAATTAAGTGCATCTCTTTTTAGTCGACTTAAATCGATTGTTGTTTGCCGATCGCGTCAATTGCAGTGTAAACTAATTTCTGCTTGTGTTCGTACTAATTATGTTTATTTTGAGTCCATATAAAGCACGTCGTTAGAAAATGACAATAGTTTTATAACATACTAGCAGCGCCCCGCGGTTTCGCGCTGCATAAGTTTCGATCCCGTGCGAATATCGGGATAAAACTATCCTATGTCCTTTCCCGGGACTCAAACTATCTCTATACCAAATTTCATCAGTTCAGCAGTTTAAGCGTGAAGAGATAACAGACAGACCAACGGACACACTTTCGCATTTACACCTAATATTAGTATGGATCATCACGCCTGTAATCTCCAATGGATTACGCAGAGGTATACAGGGTGTGGCGTAAGTAGTGGTCCACCGTTAAGGATTTGATATACCAGACAATTTACTATAACATATTACAATTTTAACCATTTTTACCCAATGGTTCCAAAAATATATTTTTTTTGTTTTTTATTTATGAAATTTCTACCTTTTGTTACAAATTTGGTTGTAGTTTCAACAAATACCATTATATTTTCATTTTGATTTCTGCTATTTACTGCTGAAATACTAGAGCTGTCGTGTAAAGTTATGGTTTTTATGTAAATTTAGAGCTTTTGAAGAAAAAGTTAGTTCTTCTCTGTTTTAACCATAATTTTTCACATAATCATGCAAATTCAAGAAGGATTTTTGTATAAAAAAATTACTACTAAAATGGTTAAAATTGTAGTATGTTATAGTAAATTATCTGGTATATCGCATTCCTAACGGTGGACCACTACTTACGCCACACCCTGTACTATGTTACAGGTGTAACTTACACCTATATTTCGCAAGTAATGTTTAAATCCCATGTAATAGGGGATGAGCGTTTTGCCATCAACCGGACACGAATACAGAAACCGGACTACTACTGAGAAATTCCTGATAGAAAAACCCAAACACTGCTCGACCTGGGACTCGAACCCAGGACCTCGTACTCAGCTCAAACTCAAACTCAAAGCATTTATTTCAATTAAACCATTTACAGGCACTTTTGAATTGTTAAAAAGTCGGTCAGTCAGAAAATATGAAGCTAGTTGCCCATTCCAAAGCGTAGGTACCTATGGAGAAGAACGAGCAAGAAACTCCATGGACACTCTTTTAAATTATATTTTTACAAAAATATTAGTTAGATCATTAATGTGAATTTATAATTATTTGTGAGAACGATTTAAAAAAGACGTACGCGTAAAAGCGTCCAGAGTACAGCAAATGGTAAGAAAACAACAATTCAAAATTAAAATAATTAAAAAGCAGTAGCACTTGCGACCATTCGACCAACGAAGCAGTTCCAAGCAATTGGTTTTGATTATGTAAAAAAAGTGACTTCATCTAAGTTACTACCAAGTTTCATATAAACTACAGCACCCGGCGACAAATATTGCACATCGACCTTTGGAAAGAGACAATCGGCTAATTTCGGCTTCGTAGAGCGTTATCTCTGTCGCACGAAATACAAACAGTCCGGTATCTATTAGGAGCTGTTAAAACAATTATGATTTGCTTCTTTTGATAATTATTTTCATTCTTTTTATAAAATCGATAGGATCGAATATGTCGATGTGCAATATTCATCGCCGGGTACTGTAAAATCTATGATTTTCGACAGAAAAAACAAAAAAAGTAAAATCCCTCAAAATTGGAACAGGGAAGTTCCGAAGCAAAGGTGTCTAGAATAGAATTCCTACTTGAACACAAGGAAAATTGGCAACAACGATTCTTTTACTTCACTCCACGCCGCTCGTGGCAAAACGTCGTAAGTGCCACCGCTGTATACACGAACTACGTCACAGAGCCATTATCGCGTAGTTATTTTAAATTTTCAACAATGTGCGGTAAATTATAGAGCCGTTTTCTTATTTATTTTTCGTTGAGAACGTAAACATGAGGGAAAATTAGTACTTTAGTAAGTATAAATAGTTTTATAGATTTTTGTATATAAACGTCTAATTAAAAAAGTTCTTATGCAATGTTCAATAAGGTAGATCTTAGAGGAAACTGACTGTTATAGGACTTTATTTAGTATGCCCACTTTTCCCTTAGATCGTCCTCATCCGTGCATGGACATGGACAGACTCCTTGGTCTGTCCATTTCCTTGTTAAAATTCTTTACTCCCATTTTTTACACCCTGGATACAGATAGGCCAAAAGCTTGATTATCTATGCAAGAAATCGAATTGCACAAAGAGTTCCCAAAATTATTGTATCAAAAAAAAAAAAAATCAAAAATATCAAAAATATCAAAATATCAAAAAAAAAAAAAAAAAAAAAAAAAAAATATCAAAATAAAAAAAAAAAAAATTAAAATTAAAATAATTAAAATAAATAATTATTATTATTAATAATTATTATTATTATTATTAATTAAAATATCAAAATTATTGTATTGTAGCTGCACGCCATGGTTTCACCCACATAAGTCTTATTCCCATGGGAATATCATAATAAAAAGTATCTGATATCCTAATCCAGGTTATATTCTACTCATGTGCCAAATTTCATCCACATCCGTACAGCCATTTTAGAGTGAAAGCGTAACAAACAAACACACAAAAAATCCAATCTTATCTTCTTACATTATTAGTTTAGAAAACGAAATTGTCATTAAACGTGACATTTTCCACCAAATTGTCCCCAGAATTCTCATAAAAGAAATAGTTTCAGTAATTGTCAAAAGGTAAATGAAAAATAAAATGGTGTGTAATTAGTTAATTACTTAAATTTTCGTAACAATGTCCGCAAAAGAAACTAGCATGACACAACAAACCTCGTATAATTAGCATACATTATAATTATCAACGTATCAGGAGACCGCGTTAAAACAGCTATTACGTGCCATTATGGTATATTAAGTTTTTTTGATTAGCTCTAATTAAGCACAGTGTACTGCGACCGAAACATAGAATTTTATTCCCTACGAACTAATTGTCTTATAGGTGCGACAACCATTATTTTAATTGTGAACTGTGGCTTTAATTGATGCTTATACAGTGTTATTGGTAAAACACCAACAACCTCTTAAGAGGTCACTGTACTCATCATTATGAACAACTTTTACTATGGGACCAAACCTGAAATCGCGAAACAAAAATCAGCTGTTCCCTACATTTTGAAGAGTTATACAAACATAAATGTAGGGAACATCTGATTTTTTTTTCGCGATTTCAGGCTTGGTCCCATAGAAAAAGTTGTTCGTGTATCGCCTTGAAGGACTTTCTTTTTGGGGATATGTACATACACTAGCTTCTGCCCGCTACTCCGTCCGCGTGAAATTTCACCCTCCCCCAATTCACCCTCTTAGGGGTGGAATTTCAAAAAACCCTTTCTTAGTGGATACCTACTCTTCACAAAGAATCACACCCTCCAAATTTCATATCTCTACTGGATAGACCAGCGGTTTAGGCTGTGCGTTGATACCTATATCAGTCAGTCAGGAATTTGAATTTTATACAGGTTCAAATTGAAAACATGCGACAAACTGAAATGGGAGATTGTACTCATCAATAAGAACAACTTTTACTAAGGGATCAAAGCTGCAATCGCGAAAAAAGAATCAGCTGTTCCCTACATTTTGACGAGTTATGCGAACATAAACGCGATTTTAGGTTTGGTCCCATATTAAAAGTTGTTCATAATGATGAGTACAATCTCCCATTTCGATTTGTCGCATGTTTTCAATTTTACCCTGTGTATAAAGATAACAGAACGCCTGTTTCAGTGTAAGTCAGACGTGTACCTACCAGTACACCCAAACTTCACCAGTTATGGAACTTTAGTTCCATAGAATTGGGGCGAGTGCCATCAAATGGGCACACCCCGCAGAGTTTATGTGCCGCGGATTGTGGGTACCTCTGCCTAGAGGTATACCTACCATGCCCACAATCCACCAGGGGAGGGAGAATGTAATGGGGGAGAGCCTCCAGCCATCAACTGGGCACAAATGGAGATTCCAGGATGCTACTGAGAAATTCATGATTCAGAAACCCAATAACACTTTGAACTACAGATATTCTATTTCACGAAGTCCGTTCGGCTTTGATTGTAGTAGTGACGTATCCCGACAAGCGCGCTCCCACAGCGGCTGCCCCTCGCTGCCGTCGCATGAGGCAATTTCCGCGAATGTGTACCGTTTTACTTCACCCATTGTTGAGTCTCTGTTGATCACAATGTGTATGTGCACGCTTGACAACATTCATAGCCAAACGGACTTCATGACATAGAACATCTGTACCTGGGAATAGAATCCTCATGCTGCATGCAGCAGTTATAGTAGATAAGACAGAAATTAAAGCATAAGAATAACTAGCAGGGGATCCAGGGGGGGTTCAGGGGTTCAGACCGGAATAAATCCAGTAACACATGCGACCAGTAAACCGACGAAGCAGTACCTTATCAATTGCAAAAGTCCGTATGATGGGTACCTACGTTTTTAAAAGGGCTTGAGTATCATATGCTAAACATCTATATACGATATGATTTTTATTGGAAATATGACTAAAAATAGGACCTAATGAAACCGCTACAAAACTCAAATATCGTTACCAAACCATACTTTTTAATAATCCAAATAGGCAATTTCTTTCCAGTAAAAGTTCTAATGGGGAAATAATTGGGCCTTCCACTTACGTGGATATTAGTCGGCGGTGTGTAAGGCGCCTAATACGCTGCGATTACTATGTGATAAGTAAAATTTTAAAGTAAGGCATAATTAACATGGCTGTGTTGTTACCTACTGGTAAAAAATGTTAAATTTTAATATAATTTCCAAAGATTACTGAAACTGTCGATAAAAAACAGTGGCACTCCAGGAGTGCCGACAGAAGTGAAAGCAAAACACAAACAGAATACTTTGCCATCACTCACTGACATATCTGCTAAACATTAAAACCGAGTACATCCCGAGGACAGCCGAAAACATCCGAAGCGGGTATTTTTTTAATCGTCTTATAAACAAAACACGCGCGGTGTCGCTTGCGATAACAGTGGCACGAGTTCAATGGTTTTTTCCCATCCCAAAAAACGCCCAACGCGCCTAAGGAAGTTTTCACTTCAAAAATAAAACTTAAGGTGACTTTCCACGAATCCACAAAAAAAAACGTGTTGATGAAAAATGTTAATGTTTTTAAAAGTCCAGGTTTCCTTTTTTTTGGGTTTCCTTACGATGATTTTTCTTCACAGATGTCAGTAATAAACTCGGAAAGTACATAAAAAAGTTAGATTGGTACTTGCCCGGATTTGAACCCACAACCAATTTTTATTATTTTCCAGCAGGAGTATCAAGACAAATCTCTCATAAATATAATTTATATTACAATTCTATCGCATAAAACCTCAATTACTTATGCAAAAGACAAGCACGACTCTCGATTCAAAACAGTAGTACCATTTAGCAAATTTCCTATTCAACTTTCTACCCTATTCCTGCTATTAACTAAGTCTTTATCATAAAGCTGTAATTATAGCCTATCGCATAACGTAAGACGTTTTGACAGCTCGTTCAATAAGTGCTATTTGTACAGACATATCAAATGAAAATGGCACGTATGTTTGACTTGTAGTCGAGGTAACTATTGCACATAAGTACTTAAAGTCTGCTAACAATTGTTGGTCATTTAATTGTCTTTGGCTACGACTTAATTGTTAGGCTTCACTTTGAGAAACAGTAATGTTTTAAGTCCAATTAGTGATGTACTGTTAAGTGGACGGACGAAGCTACTGGATTATTTAATTTTTTTTTTTATTTAATTTTTGGTTTTTACGTCTTTGTTAATATTTTTTTACTGACATTTAAACGTCTTTAAACTTTAAGCAAAAGTTTAAAGATGTTTAAATGTCAAAAATAATGTGGTAAGTAGGTAACGCAGACGTTAAACACTAAGTTTAAGCAAAGATTATAAGTTCAGTTAATTTTGTTTATATCTATGTATTCTTGTATTTTATAGTCATTTCCTAGCTATTTATCCCGTATGTTGCACCTGCCATGTTTTGTCTCTGCATCCCCCTAAGGCTGAGTAGTAGAAAATGCCTCAGGCATTAAGTCTGCCTTTGTACACTATTTCCTTTACTTGTGCATAAAGTTTTAATAAATAAATAAAAATAAGTAAATAAAGAAGTTCATGTTTTATGTGTTAGATAAAATTGATGTGTCATTCACAAATAAAAAATATGATTCTTATGATTAAGAAAAACATTAAAGTACCTAAGGCTCTTGCTTGTAGTAACATGGATAGCCATAAATTAAAATTCATTTGTTTTTCCGAACATAGTACATTACATGGTCTTAAATTAATAAATGGTCTCATCACATTCTGCCAAGTGGGGCGCGCAAATATCTATCTACACAAATAAAATTTTACAAATACAAAAATAATAATATTAGATTAATAATGATACTATTGAATAAATAATTACGAATTAATATTACAATAGGAGGCATGTCAGTTAAATATTAGATTTTTAGGTTAATGTCAGAGTATTATTCAATGTCAAACTATCAAAGAGAGATTTCAAAATATAAAAGATTACAATTAAATTAGGATGGCAAAGTCGTATCGTTCAAAAAGTCATTTAGGGTGTAATAACACTTTTTACACAGCAACTCTTTAAGTTCCTTTTTAAACCCATTAAAATTTAACTGTTTGATTTGCTTTGGGATTTTGTTAAAAACTTGCGGGGCTATACAGAATATGCTCTTCCACATTAATGCTGTTTTAGCTCTACGTCCGCGTAACATATCATTCCGCCTGTTACGTTTAACTGTATCTGATAAGTTGAGAAACAGGTGTGAATTCAGCTTAACAAATAAGGCAGTTTCATATATACAAAACGGCAGTGTTAAAATTTTGTATCTTTTGAAAAATGGTTCACAACTGTCCGTTATTTGAAGTCTGAACATGGCTCTGATGGATCGCTCTTGCGCTTTAAAAGCGATTTCTCTATTTGTAGAGTTACCCCAGAATATAATACCATATCAGTACAGATGCTACAAGACCATGATAAGCTGTAAGTAGTCCATCTGTGTTAACTGTTGGGACAAATTTATACAGGGCATATGATGAACTACTAATTTTATTATATATATACACTGGTTTAACTACGGTGATTATGGTTAATTCCTTCCTTATAAAAGACGAGACTATCTGAGAGAAGGTGCTATTTACTTATAAATATTAATTATAATACATAACAACGCCAACAAATTATAAGTTGCAATGAAACAAGCACCTATTTTTCTCATTAAAAAACTAAAACCTAAGTGCCAATTTTACAGCAATTATCACTTAAAATAATTACGAAAGTACCATCAAATAAGAATCCGTAACGAGCCTTGAAACTCGTAAAAGTTTAAAGTCTTTACATGAAAATGTTCCTAGTGTGTACGAAGTTATAAACATTAAACACTAACTTGCTGTCGTAATAGTGTCTGAGTTGAGGGCCGGACTGCGCTATTAAGAAGGGGAAATTAGTGCATTATTGACTGATTTCCCTTTTCAACTAGCTGATAGACGGCAGTTCGCGTCAGCTTTTCGATTTAAAATACTCGCTGGCTGAATGTTTACTGCATTAGCTAGCTTTGATCGATTACATTTTGATGTTTAGTTTTTTTTTTCATCGTGACTAAGCTAATGTAATGTTTTTGAATACGGCGTGCTTTTAAAATTCGAATTGTTATTGCTGGTAATTATTGTGTTTCCATCATTCTTTGTTGACTTCTACACTTTTATTACTTACTCACTGTTTTGAATAATTGAGCGCATGTAACCATTAGCGGGGAATAATTTATTCATAATAAATACATTAAGAAGATTCTAATTAAAATTACTGCGTCGCCAACCACGTTGATTAATTGATTTGATTCAAGTTGATTAAAAGTATAGGTATGATGTAGATAATAAAGTATCGCTGGCTTGATTTTGATTTAATTTTCGTGACACAAATGAATACAGCGGAACCAACAAAAGTCGAACCTATCGAAATCGTAGAGAACTTCTGTCTCACCCTCGCGACACAACGATCGTAGGGTCTCCAATTAGTTTTTATGGTACGCTTCATTACAGCCAGTGTTAATTATTATTGTGCTGACGAACGCCCTGTTCTCACTCGACGACCTAATTAGAACGGGTGCTGAGTTTTTTCCTTTTTTGTTTTCTTGTCAGCAAATTATGAGCATTGGGGTGTGTGCGGTGCTTTGTGTGGGTACGTGTGTAGGGGCACTTATGTGCGCACCGTCGCGTCGCGCGCGCTTAATTCTAAATTTGAATCGCATAGAAGTACCAGAAATACCAAATTCGAATTTATTTTTCCTAACCGCCATCATAGATGGCTTTTGTAACAATTAATATTATTAGAAAATAATCCTCTCTGATTAGGGGCCCTGTTTTATTAGAATCTTTCTTAACTGTGGTTCTAGAAATATTTCACAATAATAAATTAAGACGTAGGCGTATCGAATGTAAATCTTCTCAACCTTCTAAATTAAAGGATTGAAATGGAATAGGGAGCATTTTAATCCTGCTTCAGTTTTTGTACTAATAACAGTGCAAACTGCAACCACACACATGAGAAAATAACAGAAATAGAACCTCTCACGTGGAAATTAACGCGCTATTAGATTCAATCGTTATTGTTTTTAAACGTTCATTGAGCACGTATCGGGCCGCGTCTTGTCAGCGAGGCAGCTTCTTCCACGTTTATCGAGAGTATAATAGCTCAATAGCGTTACATTGTAAAAATAAGTATAAAAAGAGTATTTCCTCACGCACTCTGAGACGGATTCTATAAACTTGTAACCCGTAAAACGCGGTTGTTATAAGTGAAACCATAAATTCACCTAATTGGCACGATTAGAAATTTTAATCATTTTATAGATTTCTTTTGTAATTTTATCGAGTTCTTTATAGCCGTCCGATTACTTTTCATCATAATAGTTAGTTAAAATTGATTGTTAACATGTTATTTTAGTCGGTTTCACCAATTAAAGATTTTTTTTTTCAAAACGTTTATTAAAAACTTATCGTGTGCTTTATAATTACGAATTGTTATGAAAAGTAGGTTAGTTAGGCAGTAGTTAGGTACTTACTTTTTATTTTTTTCTATTGAAACGATGATTGTAGTTTAGCGCCATATAATCACCGCATAATATTTCGTGTGGGTGTCATATTGTTTTGTTTGTTTACATTTTTTCGTCACGTAGTTTGTACATGCTATAATTACTTATGGAACAGTTTTTATTTTTATTGACTATCACTCTAATTAGGGTCGATGTAGACGAATTAATTGTTTAGAAAATATTCACGCTTAAGTGCTATTAGATTATCAACTTAGAAATTAAGTGCGATTTGCATATTTTGACCTTTAGCAAAGTGATTGTGATTAAACATAGCTGGAGTATAAAACGGGCTAATTACTTGTTTCTCCATTTTTGTAATCATGTTTTGGCCAATAGCGCAGATAATCCAGTTAATATATTAAATTTTCGACAGAGTGACATTAATCAATGCGGATTGAACAATAAAACATGTCACAAGTATTATTTCCTAACACAATACCTGTTTTAAAGTTTTGCAATGTGTCAAGCAAGTCTGATAGTATTATAATATCATCGTTTTTTTTAAATAAGGCGACGTCTGGGCAGCTTTTGATAAAAAATTGTGTGTGTTTGACTACCCAAACACACACAATTTTTGCAATTGTGAGATTCACAATTGAATCTTCCCACAGCTGGGACACTGGCCACCTCTTTCCGTCCACGACGCGGCCTCGTGGAGGTTGGTAGATGTCTCATGTCTTTGAATTTCTGGTTCTAAGACGCCGATTTCCTCACAATGCTGATGAAATAATTAACACGAAGTAAAGGCTCCTTCAAACAGTCGCGACACGACACGCGACACAAAGGCACCGCAAGTCGCGCAAGGAGAGGTGCCTTTGTGTCGCGCGCGATTATATCGCGTGTCGTGCCTGTTTGTAGGACCCTTAAAGCGCCCGTCTGGGTTGAATCTACAACAACTACATCTCGTAAGTCACAGCCGATACCGATGGGCCTCTACTGCTCTCAATATATTATCTATGCAAAGGTATTATTAGGACATCCAACAGTTATATGAAACTTGAAGAGAATAGACGAGGCTATCAATAATTTCGTCGCAAAACCGACAGCGCGGTCCTTCGGCCGTAGGTACTTAGTAAATAATTCAGGCTAGTAAGCGGTATTCTAGTATTAACATAGCATAAATTGCACATGTCCGGGCTCCGGTTATGGATTTATTATGGAAAATTTATTGATCGGAACTATTAATTATTTAAGATCTTATTTCATTTAGCAATCCGGTATTGGCAGTTTAGTTTAAGTATTTGGAACTTTCTACTCAAATATGTTATAGGTTTTAGTCTGTGATATGTTTTGCGTGATGGTAACAATTTAAGTCTGTGGTATGTTTTGCGCGATGATAACAATTTTAGTCTGTGTTACGTTTTGCGCGATGGTAACAATTTTAGTCTGTGGTATGTTTTGCGCGATGGTAACAATTTTAGTCTGTGGTATGTTTTGCGCGATGGTAACAATTTTAGTCTGTGGTATGTTTTGCGCGTTGATAAGAATTTCATCATCATCATTTCAGCCCGGAATCACCCACTGTTCAGTATAGGCCTCCCCGTTCTTCTCCCTTCCCGGTCCGTGCGTCTCTCAAACAGGTGTTACCTGCGACTTTGCCATATCGTCAACAACAAGTAACAATTTAGTGTTAGTTTATGTTGAAGTCTTATAATTATCACACAACAACATAAAATACGCCTGTAACTCCCGAAGGGGGCAGAAAATGCAGAAGTGTCTATAGTAGAATAGAATAGAATACTCTTTCTTCCTCTTTCTTTCTTTTATTTTCTTTCTTTCTTTTTCTTTTTTTATTTCTTTTCTTTTTTTTTCTCATTATAGTACACCCACATTTAGCTATTGTAATAGGGGCGAGCTTAAAAAATGACTGGTAATGTCCGTAGACGGAGATTCCGGGCTGCTACTCATAAATTCCTTACGAAAAAAAAACCCAAAAACACTTTGCTTATTTTTAAAGTCTTAATCATTGTTTATCAACTGATACTACCTTAAAAACAGTTGCAATATTGTCAAAAAATGTTGTCAACCTTATAAAAAATCTGTTTCATTTGAAGTGAACCTAATTGTACCCACTTATACCTTTTGTTCCGTAAGAACATTACATTTTTACAATTAGTCACGTTTCCATTCAATTTAATAATTGTTAACACGTCAAGGGTTTTTACCAGGTGTAAAATATTTCCATAAATTATAATAAGCTAATGAAAATGAAACCTATTATAAATCATTTCCTTGCATTATGTGTTGAAATAAGTTAATTCCAACATATTATCATAATATCACGCCTTATTGTATCCCTGAACGATTGGACAGAAGTGTAGGGGAGAGTGGGGTAAAGTCGTATAGCTAAGGATTTAGGATTGTAGGTCATTAATTAAAAAACACAAATGTAACAAATCAACTTTAACTATTAGTCAGTCTCATTAGGTACATAATCACATCGATATACTTATGATAATTAGGATATTAATCAATAAAAAACAAAAAATAGGAAACCTCTGCTCATTCCGGTTTTGCCCCGACCCCTGGACATAACCGTATACTATATACGATACTGCCCCGGAAATTACCGAGAGGCAACGCAACCCATACACAAGAAATCATCAAGTTCCTCTGGGTCATAGCCTGTACAGCCATCATGAGCCCAGCCTTTGCAACCTGTGCATTGCACCCAACCTTCATCTATGCGACTTGTTCCGTATTCCTCCAGACAATACTGGCAAATGTTTTCATTCGTGGATTTTGCTTTTGTGGCTTTTTTTGACTGGTTCAAATTAAGTTTAAGTGGTTTTTTGTTGTGTGTGGTGGTTGTTAACTCTTCTTTGTAGGGAGAAGATGTGATCAGAAGTGTGTGTAGCATACAGATGCTAACAGAACAGAATGACAGAATGATAAATTACAAGGTTATCTCATATTAATACATCGGGGTCAAAATCGTATATGGGCCGGTTTTACCCCGAGCGGTTTTGCCCCAAGACTTGTTTGTGTAAACATATCACTTACTACTACATACGCAAATCGTCTCACCGGTTAAAACATTTTTAATTACGAGCAAATACACACACTTTAACTTAGATAATTAGGGACTTACCTATAGTACACGTAGATTTCACAGTTATTGCTTGAATTTACTCAAAAATTAGATCAAGACCACCAAAAAACAATAAAATGAAATATTTTATTAACGAGCGTGCTTGCAACGACAAGTTTTTGTTGACATATTGGTCTCATTGGTTGGTACTACTGAGCGGCCGTTAGGCGGGAAATTTGAATTATTGACCGAAATAAATGTACTATACTGTTTTACCCCGGTATACGGTTTTGTACAGTTCTCCCCTACCTAAAGGTGCCACTAGTCGATATTTTTTCCATACAAATTTCGGGAGAGTTATACTCCACCTGTTTGACATTGTGCATACAAAGTTAAACATGATGTCGTTTTGTTTTATTATTAATTTTTTCTATACGGAAACAGAACAGTAAAATAAAAAGCCATTAAAAAGTTATGAGCCAACAGAGATTCGTTTTTCTCGCTATTTTTAACGTAACCTTTGGTGTAAATAAGTAATAATAGAACTATAAAATCTTTAAAACAATATCGAGACCGACAAAGCTTAGTTATCGAAAAGTTTTATTTGTAATTGATTTATGCAGTGGTTTTTTCACAAAACTCGATTTTCCAAAGCACTTTTAGAATTTTTTTACGCGCTTTTCATTTCGGAACAGTTTTTCTGTGCGTGAGAACTAGACGTGGGTGTAGACTAGCATCTAACTGCCCATCACTGATACTATCTCTGTCGGATGATAACTAGCGGATAGGATTAGTTAGTGGACTATAGAGATGAAATAATAGAAACACGTATATTAGCAACATTATAAATTTATTAAAATATTAAGACAATGCTCTAAATAAAAACGGAACCTGACAATCGCTCAGACGTAACAAAAGCAACAACGAACATAAAAAAATTATATTTAAAAAACTTGACATTTAGCTACAAAAAAGGTCGCACCACGGCCAGTCGCCAACATCGGACATGAAGCTAGGTGAGACAGCGTGCTTTTTGGCCATGACCAACAGTGAGTTCAATCTCACGAATTGTTCCACCTTAAGTAGGTACACTCACATTTCTCCAGTTATACTTAAGTCCCATGTAAAAGGCACTAAGGTAGTTTTACGTATTTATTTTAATTTTAAGTTATTTATATCAAATGTTTAATTAAGTATTTTTATGTTCTATTAATACTTAGTAGGTACCTAATTTGATAGATTTTAATTCGAAAAACTAATGCTAATATTTCTGTACCTACCTACCTATTCGTTGCCGAACCTGCTCACGTGGTTAAAAAACTATAAAACACTATTACTGACTTGCATCGCAAGAAAAGTTTCGCGCCCAAAAAAGCTTTTTTTCGCGTCAGAGATTTTAAACTAATTTACAGAACCGAAACTATCCTTAGTAGTTATCTGTTCTGTAGCTCACTCATTTTTTTGTTGCCAAGTACTGAAAGTTATTCAGGTTTATGAGTAAAGGTACCTATTATACCAATTAAAATAATATTTGATATTTTTGCCGAGCACACATAATAGATTTGACACTACACTAGAGTGTTATATTTATTTTGATACATTCTGTATAATGTCATATTGGATCTGAAACACGCTGTACAATGTCATGTTTCACATAGAGTTCGACGAACTGCCGAGGTCCTCCGTTTATTTGCAAGGATAGTGTTACAGCATAATCTTTACGTTTCATTTTGATCCATTTCTCAGTAAAGCTCGTAGACAGACAGACAAGTAGCCAAACCCTCATTAAAATCTAGCTCACATCTCCACTTACAAACGTCCATCGCTCTAATAGTCTGTTAACTAGGCAAATCCCCATAAGGATATCAATAACGCCTACTTATATCAATCACGTATTCTCACAATGTACTGATTTAATGATCTCAAATATAAAATGTAATGATACCAGTGGCCTTAACTCTTACGCTAACCTAACTTGACCCATGAGTAAACAAAAGTCAACCTTATTATCAACGTTGTAAGATACACATAAAATCTCCATGGTAATGCATGAGATCATGCCGGGTGCTTGATTTATTCCTTTTAACCGACTTGACCCACATTCGCGTATTGCCTTTAATTGTTAATAAGCATAATTAAAATGCGTGTTAAACATTATACGCACAAACACGCTGGCGTTATAGAATGTGATCGCGGAGTTTTAAATAGCTGCTGGATATGGTATAATTGTTGGTATAATATGGTATAAGTAGGTTTGAGATATTGATACTCTTATGTCATGTGATTTGCAAATCTTATATGAGAAGGTGTTGCCCATTTCTTTTAGTTTTTAGTTTTTGGGAGACTAGAGAATTTGATAGATAAAATACTAGGTGAAGGTATCATCCTATAGGAGCTACTTAGAATTGAATTATTATTTTCAAAAAACAATTATAAGAACGGTTACCAAAGGAAATAGTTGAAGTTTAGTAAAGAAACCAATGGATGTTTTCGAATGAAATTAAATTAATAGTAAACAAACAGTTCTATTATGAAATTAAATTTCGTTCAAAACATCCATCGGTTTCTCACTAAAGTTCAACTATACGACGACCCTGTTACTTATCTCTTTTGGTGACTCCACCTACTTATAACGCAGGGCATTCAATCATTTTCGTTAGGTATTCACATAGTTCAAAAGTTTTATCATAATTTAATGCCTAACTTTCTCTAATTTGTAATAAAAATATACAGAATCGGATTAATCAAAACATTGGCGCTTATTAAATTATGTTTTAAAGTTGAAATATTTGATTACTTTATTTTAAATGTCACATTATAAGACGATTTGATGGATGACATAACTTAGATAGGTAGTTACGTCATCCATCAAGTCTTCTATAAGTTATGGAATTTTAAGATACATCGATATATTTATACACCCAAGGACGAAAAATTGTGTGGCAAGTGGCACCATCAAAGCTCGTTGTGAATAGGATCGCTTAAAAAGAACCAAATGAAAGTTTGAGTTGTAAATACTCTTCCTAGCTTCATGACGTCACGACTTTATAGGCCGTTTCGCCCAAAACCTTCTCAAAGGATGCCAAGCGCGAATAATTTCATTACCAAACGAAGACAGAAATTATTTTTTACTTTTTTACCAACCATTAACGATAATTGCATCACATAAACATCTATGTGTCGAGATTCAAAAAGTTTAATCACAAACAACTTCCCACATACTAATTATATATCTAATTAGCACACTTCCATAATTAGACGTATAATTGCAGACGTTTAAAAAAAACTCATAATTTGCAATTTGAATGCCATAATCGTGAATTGTTAAATATAATTAATAGTCGACCCAAGGTCGGGTATTAAATAAATTACATATTGATTTCGAATAACAGAATGTTGATTATAATTTATTATACATTACAATGTTGTTTAATTTCAATAATTATTGATTACTGGTTATTGCTAACGACTTCGTTTGCGAGCGATCTTCAATGTCTTCAACCCCGTTTGACCCCCACAAGGGTTGAGTTTGAACAATCCTTTCTCTGCCCCACCGGTTTCACCCGCATACGTCTAGATATCGTGGGAATATCGAGATAAAAAGTATCCTATATATCCTGGTTATAAACTATATGTGTGCCAAATTTCATCCAAATCGGTTCAGTAGTTTTTGCGTGAAAAAGTAACAAATCCCATCCAACCATCCATCGTCACAAACTTTCGCGTTTATAATATTAGTAGGAAGGAAAAAATGTTTCTGTCTTTGATGGTTTACCTAGTCCACGCATTGACAGTCAGTCAGTAGACAACTTAACGTATTTTAAATATATGAATGGATTCTATTCGCGGTTAGCCATTAGCTAACCTGTAATGCTATTCTGTAAAAATCTAACCGTCAATGAGCTGTCAATAGTGTGAATCCCTAGCATCTGGTGAAATGACAGGCTCACTATAAGCTCACTTCACCTAAGTTATCACGGTGATCTTTTTACAGATTACAGAATAACACCGCTGATGTTAAGCAGGTAATGATACAGTAGACAATGGTGCAACTTAGCCAACAACTAACCTATTCGCTCATTATTTGAAGCGTAGTTTCGTAACAATTCACAGCTATCGGGAAAACTACGGCAAGGACTTCCACTCCACATACTTTGTATAGACGGAACTATTTTATGTAATTAAATATAGATTACAACGTTGTATAATTTCAATAATTATTGATAATTATGTTTTCCTTGCGAACGTGCGGTAGGTGTTTGAATACTAATCTGGGTTAAGTTATGATAATCGCTTGAATGTGTACCTGATTGTATATTGTAAAAGCTGTATACCGTGTCGTCTATCTTGCAAGAGAGGTAAAAGACTTTTAATATATGTTTTTAGTTATAGCATTTGTGTATTTTAATATTCTATCTGTGTTATTATGTTAATGCATATGGCCTATGGTATTTAAGAATATGCTGGGTTTAATAATTGCCTGAAATAAATGATATTTAATTTAATTTTAATTTAATGCGTTTATACACGGTAACTTAAAATCACGCGCGACACAAAGGCACTGTTCGTTGTGCGACTTGCGGTGCCTTTGTGTCGCGCGAGATTTTATCGCGTGTCGCGCCTGTTTGTAGGAGCCTTTATACTTGTTACCTATATAATTTGTTTAAAGGTTTCAATTACTGGTTTCAATTAATGTCTTACACAGTCTGGTGTCTTGGTAGTTTGTTTTCGGTAACCAGGTTTGGAGAACGTTTATGTTGTGGTGTTTAATTCAGACATGAAATTTAGCAATGGGTATGGTAGCTAAGTCTTTGTAAGACACATCAGCTGCCTAGCCTTTTACCAACTATGTTGGGGTCGACTTCCAGTCTAACCGAATACAGCTCAGTATTTTACCTGAAGCGACTGCCTATCTGACCTCCACAATCCAGTTACTGGGTAACACGATACGCCTTGGCAAGAGTGGTTGTCAGACTTTGGGCGCCAATCCGGAACATACATCCAGACAAACGGACAACATTTCCGAAAACTATATTTTCGTAGCAATTACTTTTTTTTAATATTTAATATTCAGTTTTGCCTTCTTGACTATTTTATTAGGTATAGATATTTCTTTAAAGAATTCTCAACTCCTAAGGCGATAACGTATTAACAGGGTATCAGCATCTGCACTAAATAGAGTCTTCAACCCTTTTCAAGTGTTGACATTTATCACTTGCGGTAAGTACAGACGCCAGCACATCAAGCTACTACAATCTGTCAAATTTATTTAATAGATTTTCAACTTTATCGCTAAAGCATAAGGTTCAAAGTTGATTGGGAAAATTTTACAGTTTCGGGTAGCTTGATGTGCTGGCGTCTGTACATAGGGTAGTTAAAAGGTAGGTACATAACATTATATTTGTTTCTCTACAATTATGACTTAATCCAAAGTTCGTATCTTAACTCAATTAAAAATAATGAAACGGTTCGGTTCTGCGATCATAATTATCGAGGCATTCACTTTCTATTTAAAAAAAAGATTGTGCGCAGGAGTTGAAACAGACATGTTTTCTTAAGGCGAAAGCGCCAGGGTAGCCTGCGAAATTCAATTTTTTTTAGGTTTTTTGGAATTTGCTGGTCAGTATTAAGTTGTACGTTGATTAATATATGAATCGCGGCCGTAAGAAATATGTGTTTACAGAATTATAATCATTAAAGTCATCAACACAACTCTCTAAGACCACGTAAGTCTCAAGAATAACTATTTCATGAAATCATCATTCTTTGGACTTACGTGGTCTTAGAGAGTTGTGTTGATGACTTTAATGATTATAATTCTGTAAACACATATTTCTTACGGCCGCGATTCATATATTAATCAACGTACAACTTAATGCTGACCAGCAAATTGCAAAAAACGTAAGAAAATTTGAATTTCGCGGGCTACCTTAGCGCTTCCACCTTAAACAATGTGCTGGCATAAGTTTGACATATTCTGTCAAGTAGACAAGTAGTTGTTATTTATTTATCTTTCATCTAATCGTTTAAGAATAATGAAAGTAGAACCGTTTATCCATATACAGTATGTTTTTTTTTAATTTCTCGTATAATGGATCTGAATACCTACTGCTAATTACAACAAGCTATTTTAGAACAATAAAGCCATACAGTATAAAATTCACTATCACAATAATTTTCGCAACAAAATAAACATTTATGCGGTTAAGATGTGATTAAAGTGTTGAGGTTATTTCCAGTAAATACGTGTATTATAATGATTTACTAAGAAATCCATCAATAATAGTAATGAGATGCGTGTCTGTGTCTCAAGAGAGTGACTTATAGCAATATGCAAATGTTTTATGGGGATTAACGAGGTGACGATTACGTACATCCGTTTTGAAGTGCGAGAAATAACAAAGGTGACATTATACATGGTGTTTTAAAAACATGTTTACGATATTTTGCTGTGGTAAATGAATTAAATTAAAAAAAAAACTGGGTGAAAATTAATACGAAAAAAATAGATTGTAGTAAATAGAAAGAGATTTTACGAGTAATAAAATAAACAAATTCCACAATAACGGGTCAGGAATAGCGTTACGACAAATAAGAAACGCGAAAATCATGGATAAATAAGAGAAACATTGAAAATAAAGAGCCAAATTTCTATACGAAGGTATTAAGATAGTATTCAATCTAAATTGAGTCATAATTACTACTGCCTATGCTAAGCCCGAGACACACTAAGCTATTCGAAATTAATATTGGCTGCAATAGTCAGGTATTAGGAAATATCGTGGAGAAACTAATGCATTGGGAAAGTTAAACCTATTGGGAAAACGGTGATAGGAAAGATTTATTAGTGCTAGACTTAATTATTGTATTATAAATGGAAATATACATAACATTACCTATGTTCTAGAACCAAAAATTCGAAAACATGTGACGCCCGCACTGGGCCTGCATGGTGGATTATGGTATGGCCCACTCCCTCTTACCTTAGGCTGCGGACACGAAGTCAGCGGGCGCGGCGCGGGCCGGGCGGCGCGTTTCAATGCATAGAAACAACATGCATGATATGGAACTAGCTTCGAAGGCAGCGGCGCGGTTCGGGGAGCGGCGTACGAGCGGTGCGCACCAGTCTAGCGATGCGTGCGCGTTTGCACTGACGTAGTGTTGTGCATTTTATTTTGTGCTTTATAACGATTGACGTTTCAAAATCTTGTATCAAAAAGATGTTGTACTACGCTGTTCTAGCGCCACGCGATCTGCCCGCTGGCTTTGAGACCGAGTCCGCGTCGCCGCACCGCTCCCCGCGCCGCCGCCGCCCGCCGCGCCACCTCACTATCGCTGACTTCGTGTCCGTGGCCTAAGGAGGGGTCCTGTGTCCCAGCAGTGGGAACATTACAGGCTAATTATTATGATTACGCAATGTAAATGTGTGGGTGTATTTCTTAACTATTTTGTCTTTAAATTTTATGCTGTCACTATATGGTACCGACCGTTGCGCGATTTGCGATGCCTTTGTGTCGCGAGCGATTTTATCGCGTGTCGCGCCTGTTTGAAGGAGCCTTAAGAAGTGCAGCTAAATTGATCGATGCCCTTGAAAAGATGGCTGGGACAAACTAGATGCGGAAAGCGGAGGAGGGTGTTGTGTCTTAGCTTGGGAAAGGCTCATTCCAGCAGTGGATTGCGTGAGTTGAATGATTAATTGACTCCAAGGTGTAAATTGTATGTAGCAACTGGACAATTTTTAAAGACTTCGAGTTGTGTCGTTTGATAATTCGGGTGTAGAGTCTTAAATTAAATGTTGGATAGATTTAGAATATACACTCATAAACTTAGCTACCCTGTATTATTCAAAACGAAATATAATTTTAAAATCTATCAAAAAAATCACATCTACCTATTTACAATTTTCAATGATAAATTCATAACACAAATCAAATAATAGTTATGTGAAAGTCGAATCTAATACTAATTCGTTACAATTTTTTATTTCATGTGCTATCGACGGGTGTACGGACTCCAATCAATATTAAAATGTCATTCCATTGCAAGAAGGGTGCGACCTAGTAAAATACATAGAGATTTTTAAAATTTCGCCAGTTATGTTAAAGTCCCATGAAATAGGCTCCCCCCATTGCTACCAACCTGACACAAATCCAGACTTGGGGCTGCTTTTGAGAAATTCCAGATGGAAAACCCAATAGCACTTTGGCCGACCCGGGAATCTAACCTAGGACTTCAAGCTCAGAACCAGCGCTTGCGACCACTAGACAGTTCATTTCTACTTTGTATAAAATAAGATGCCTTTGCCTCGCCATGGTATAATCTAGTCCATTATAGTAGCAGGACTTACCCAATAAATATTACCACGACCTTCCATTGTAACCTATAGAACACTATATCTAAGTTTTGTGTTCGATCGCGACGCATGCATTATCAGCTAATTACGTTTCGATTATGATCGCGCCGAGGTGCTGCATATTTTATCGCGGCATTGTTCGCGACGCGTTCAGTGTGCAACGGCCTTTGCGCCTTTAAGCATTAATGGTGTGTACCGGACTTGTTTTGTTTCCAATACTTGCGTTGTTTCGACCCGTGTGGCTAACAGTCACACGGGTCGATTGAAAGGTTAAGCTACGCTTGCCGCAGTTGGTCTGTGGATGGGTGACCATCGAGATCCTTCCGTGCCTCGGAAAGCACGTTAGTGTCCCGGCTGGCATTCGTAGATCTTTGACAGTCGTTACAAGTGACTACTTGTCACTTTCTAGACTGGTTCTTAGACTTGGACTTCTGACTAGAAGTCCAAGTCTAAGAACCAGTCTTACCAAGGGGTTATCCAGTAACTGGGTTGTGGAGGCCAGATGTATCTGGGTGAACTGGAAGGCAGGAAAAGGGTAGGCAGACAGACTTGTGTTGTTTTGTTTCGTAGTTCGAGTTTATTTTCGTAACGAAGTAACAGGGTTTAACTTTAGTGTGTGTAAGTAGGTTAGTTAAGGGGTTGTAATTTTAATTATTTAATAATAAGAGTGCTATTGATCCTGTTATTTTTGTAAATGGAAAACTAGGGAAAAATTAATTTCACAGTTACATATTTACTTTTTCTTACAAAGTACCTAATTAAATACCTACACGCGTAATGAGGGTTTTCTGAAATGACGTTCGCTAGGTGGCAGCACTGACACGTCAGGTCCAGGCATCTGTCAAAGAGCCTATATTTTCTTTAGTCATGACGGAATGATGAACAGAATGAATGAAACGAATGATGAACGTCATCATATGTTTTATATTCATTGTCGAAATGGAAGACTTCTTGTCAAAGTGGTGCCAACTGGTGTCTTAAATTTTCACGAAAACCCCCGTTGCAACTTTTTGATGCAATACTTTTCTGCCTGAAGCTCCATAAATCAGGCAACATCATGCTGGTCAAAATATCAAATGCGTCACTCTCCAAACAATTAAATACCAACACATCTACAAATAGAAACAAGTATCTTAATTCCGCATATTACACTACATTACCTAACTATATTAAAGCTTACAGACGAACCCGCAAACGTAAGTAGGCAACATTCCCGCGCGAGCATTTAAACACACACACACACACACACCCCCACACACACACATACCCTTCACATACACACTTATACACCCACAACGACCGACACAACCAGCTAATTATACATCATTATAACTAATTGTACGATACACAAGTAAGAAGTATTCGCGACTATTAATGACAAAAGCAATTAGGGTACCACACTAACGCAGTACTTCAAGGAGACTGTTTGTGTGTGTGAATGTGTGTGTGTAAAAATGCAGTGTATTATTTTTGTAATATTTTTTCGTCTGTACGTTCTGTGGGCGATTGTGATCGTTAATTACGTTTTAATAGGCTTTATTAGTTAGATTTCAAACAAAGTACATCATTATCTAATTGTTCAAAAAATATGTCTTGGTAGCCCAGAGGTTCTGTCTAAGAGTGATGGACAACCTTGTGACGAAAATCGAAAATCAAAAATCGAACGTTATGATCTCAGTTATCGATATACGCAGTGACGAATAGTGATGTTTACTTCATCGCTGTAGAAAAACGATGATATAGGTATATGTCTTATTTTTTTTTCAGGTTAGGTAATCATCAAATGACCCCTCCCGCTCTAGGTGGAGCGGAAGGGAGTGTCAGACTCTTACTTATCTAAAACCCACCCGTGTTTCTTTCTTAGCCCTTTATGTTCCGGGCCAGCGGTAACCCTTTCGGACAATCCCGCTGGCTGGAACGAGGGTGGCTACCGAGATGACGGTTAATAGAGAAGTATGGAAGAAAAAGAGATGTTGCACCGACTTCAAATGAATGGGGGTAAGATCAGGAGAAGAGGTAGACCTTGCAGTGGGCAGTTACAGGCAGACATTTTTATTATGAGGAAGGTAATCGATACAGCAAACTATTATGAGGTAGGTCATCATCATCTGCTTAGCCTTTTCCCAACTATGTTGGGGTCAGCTTCCAGTCTAACCGGATGCAGCTGAATACCAGTATTTTACATAGAGCGACTGCCTATCTGACCTCCATAACCCAGTGACTGTCAAAGATCCACGAATGACAACCGGGACCAACGGCTTAACGTGCTTTCCGAGGCACGAAGGGGTCACGGTATGTAAAGATGGTCACCCATCCACAGACCAACCGCGGCAAGCGTAGCTTTACCTGATCGATCGACCTGTGCGGCTGTTTTTATTTAGCCGCGGGCCCCTTAGTGATATCACCTACCTGAAATTATTATTATCAGGTAGGTGACATCACTAATGTTATCCTTACGTTATTTTCGCATACACGCAAACGTAACAAACTAAATTGTAACATTATCATCGCTGCAATTGTATTAAAGAGAACTGTCAAAGCAGTAGTGATAGCGCAATGGGTATGAGTAATTGGCGTCAGACGGCAGACGTGTGATGGGTCACGCGAACATTGAATGGCAAATGTTAAAGATTACACTTCCATTGTTATTTAGTGCGTCTTTCCTAATTGCAAAGGTTACCTAACAATGATTTATCTTGAGAAGTAAAGCAATTTCGATAACTTCGTGGTGAGATAAAGTACTCTGCAGATTTCCAAGGAAGGCATTACTCTAAAGTCAAGGATAACTAGGGTTGAGTAAGATTGAAACTTGACTTATTGGGGTAGATAAAGATTGGTATTAGACCGATTTGGCAAAACAATCGACTGTTTACACTATCGATAAACTTTCGGAAACGTATCGATACCGCACCCTCACTATGGTCGTAAAATTTCACACTTTCGCAAACCTATTTAGGTAACACGACTATCGGGACATCAAACAATACAGACACAACTTATTAAGTGTGAGTGTAGACGGCCAGTGGCTCTCATTAGTCGGATGCTTAATGATCCTAAGTATGCGGGTAAGATCGCCACGACAGAGCGGGTCTTAAATAGTGCGGCTCCAATATCGCACGGGATTGACGTGACGGAAAGAGGTGATAATGGGGTGACGAAGTTACTAGATATTGGTGTTTTTTTTATAGATTAACTTGCTGCCATAGTTGTCGAAGCATATGTAATTAAAACTAATCAAAATAAAAGGCGATCGATGATTAAATCGCATGCAAGCCTACAGGAGACTTCAACGACGATTTCGACTTCTACTTCTCACGAGTGTTCTAATTCATTATTATAAAACGAAAAAGCCAGACAGATAAAAGGTATTACTTGGAGTTTGAATTCGAATTATATTTGCCCAGTAATCAACTCAAACAAAAACCGGCCAAGTGCGAGTCGGGATCGCGCACGAAGGGTTCCGTACCACAAGGCATAAAACGCCGAAAAAAACGTTTATTTTATACCCCTTGAAATTTTAACTTTATTTTATTTTTACTATTTGTTGTTATATCGACAACAGAAATACATCATCTGTGAAAAGTTCAACTGTCTAGTTATCATGGTTCGTGAGATACAGCCTGGTGACAGACAGACGGATAGTCCAGTTTTAGTAATAGGGTCCCGTTTTACCCTTTGGGTACGGAACCCTAAAAGCTATCAACAAATTAAAATAGTAGGTATCTCCACAATCGGCTGCTAACTTAATTATTTATTCTGCGCCTCGGACAGTGGAAACTACCATTAATTCGGAGGTGCCAGCCATTGCTCCTTGCCGGGGCGTTAATGACAATAACTTGCTATTAACTGGCCAATCCGACCCGTTTAAGATGCCCCCCGCCTCCGTACAACTACTGGAGTAATCAATACGACTCAATTTTGCCAGGTTATACCGAAGAATGTTCGCTTATTAAGAATTTGTATCGGCAAGTTACTAAGTTGCATATTAATGTTTAAGTAACGATTAAACTGGTGCATAAATGTTTGCCCTAAGGGTAAACCGATTAAGTTCTTTGAAATATTCTGTTTTCTGTTTATATTGGTGCGAAGAAAATAGAGCGGTGTATTACTGTGTAAATAAAGTTACCGCAAATTGGCGTCTATGGGGTAAAGCTTAGGCTAGACCGAGCTGCGGTGAGAGGGTGGGTGTGAGCTCGTGGAAAACAGTCTTTATTTTTTTTCTGTACTCAGGTTAAATGTTTAGAAGGGGACGTGTGAGTGTTTGCATACTTTATTGTAGGCATAATATAATACTTAGTTCATTCAGTAGCTGAAGTAGCTCTTTTAAAAAAGATTTATTTACGATCTTATCTCTAAATTTGATTCACCAGACTTACAGATATTTTAATCAAATATGTTTCAGTCAATCACGAGCTCACACAAAATACGTGTAACTTTTATAATGTAGATGTGTTGCAGTAAGCGCGGCAGGTTAAGTTGATTTATTTAAGGCGAAAGCGCCAGGCTAGCCCGCGAAATTCAATTTTTTTTTAGGTTTTGTGCAATTTGCTGGTCCGTATTAAGTTGTATGTTGATTAATAGATGATTCGCGGCCGTAACAAATATGTATTTACAGAATTATAATCATTAAAGTCATCAACACAACTCTCTAAGACCACGTAAGTCCAAAGAATAACTGTTTCATGAAATCTTCATTCTTTGGAGTTACGTGGTCTTAGAGAGTTGTGTTGATGACTTTAATGATTATAATTCTGTAAATACATATTTGTTACGGCCGCGAATCATATTTTGATCGACGTACAACTTAATACTGACCAGCAAATTGCAATAAACGTAAGAAAATTTGAATTTTGCGGGCTACCTTAGCGCTTCCCCCTTAAGTAGCCATTTAATTAATACAAAATCAGTCTATAATTTTTCCATTGCTGGGACACAGGCCTCCTCTCGGTGAGAGGGAGTGGGCTGTAATCCACCACGCGGGCCCAATGCGGGTTGATAGATGTCACATGTCTTCGAATTTTTGGTTCTAGGACATGCCGGTTTTCTCACGATGTTTACCTTCACCGTTTTGAGAGCAGTGGTGATGAAATAATTTACACAAAGTAAAGCGCCTGTCTGGGTTCGAACCTACGACCTACAACTCGTATGTCGCGGCCGTTACGACTGAGCCACTCCTGCTCTCATTTAATTAATATTTTATGGTAATTACTAATAATATTTGCGCTCATTCTTACATTATCAGTACTATAACTGTTAATATTCTATATTATAGACAATTAATGAGGTATAAAAATAATCACTTGCGGTTACATGAACACTTGTGTCACCTAGATGACAACATTCGTCACAATTTCTTAGAATTGTTGGTTAATTACCTATTTTTAACTCACGAGGGGTGAAATTGTTTAGTTGTGACGCAAGCTTTGCAGACACTTTTCCTGTGATGATGTAAACAAAGAAGGCGGAATCATTCTATGAAGATCTTCACTTTCAATCTCTCTGCTGTGGAGGACTGGGACAAAACTTTAGGACGAACGAAGAATAAATCCTGTCTAAATATGACTCAGAAGACTTAGTTAAATTGTCATGTTTCAGATATTTTTAGCTCTTATACAGAAGTTGGGCAATGGGTTAATGACTAACCAACTGTTTGCAGTTGAATTTGAATGACAGATAGGTATTCTTCAAAACAAAAAAACTCTGTTTCCTTAATATGAACTCATTTATTTATAATGAGTCGGGAAGTACCTCAACCCAAAGGATTTACCTCAAGCTTACGAATAAAATGGTGACGTAACTCCACATACGACACCCACACAAACACACACATTAACACCCACACAATCACAGCTTAAAAAGCCTAATCAACATCGGATTTTTCGTTTCGCAATCAAGCGAACGAATTTCCACCAGCGAACGGGGCAATTGGAAAAATATAATTACGTACATAATCCTCAGCAAATTGGATTAAAAAAATGATGAAAAAAAAGAAAGTGTTTTAGGGGTGCGTCATTATTTTTGCGCTGGGAAAGGGATCGGCTAATTACGACAGATGGATGGTTGTACATGTAATAACGCTAATTAATCGATCGGTGGGTAGGAGGAGCTTTTTTTGAATTTCGAGTGGGCTCGACGGTACGAAATTATCGATGTTGATTATGTTGAACATATACGAGTGTGTTACGGTTGGGTTTTTGAGAGTTGCTTGCGAAATGTTGGTTAAAATTTTTAGGAAAATTTATTTTATATTTTAAAAATATAGTATTTGAGAGCTCCTAAGCGCTTTTACGTGTCATTGTTTAATTATTTATTTATTTAGCGAACATTGAGTTCTGGTTTGGTTGCTCCAATTCCAAATATGGTACGATTAGGTATGAATAACATTTGTTAAACACAAGTCTAGGTACTGATAATGTCGACACTGACGAGACGGGACCCATTTCAAACTATATTCTTGGTATAATTCATGGTCACAACATCTTACATATTGTTTTTTGTCATTTAACTACAATGTTGGACGACAGAAATAACCACACAAAAACCGAAAGCCAAGATAGAAAAAGCATTAAAAATTCAAAATGATCACCACCAAAGTATGAAGTGGCGAAAGCATGACTACACAGCAAGTAGCGGCGAGGGGTACACGAATAGAGCCACTTAATATCACCCTTCTACCCTTCATTATAATCACTAACTCACACACACAAAGTATCGATCTTTCCAGCCTATTCGTACACACTGCGTTTATACAAGTGATTAGTGTATTTAATTTGAAAATGCTAAGTAGTTGCGTTGTTTTATCGTAGTGTTGTGGGTGTAAGTATGTGTGGGTGTAATTATGTGCCGTAGGGGTAGGCTAACCCTTTCATATCGCGTCGCGAACTGATCGCGATCGTAATATCACGATTAATGTGTTAGTTTGTGTTTTGTTTTATTTTACCTAGTAATGTTGGATTGTGATTGTAGATTGTCTTCTGTTTTCTTTGCTGCTGTATTTTCTGCTTTATGTGGATAATTATGAGTGTCTTTTAATTACCCTATATTAAAATGGCGATGTTCATGTCCATATTAAATTAGACGTACCGACTTGGTAGGTGTACTCATTTAAAACTTGCTTCATGCTTTCCTTACTTAAGAGTCAAGGTCACACTAACATCATTCGATTGTTACATTCTATATCTACATGGTGGCAAGGCCATCGAAGCACAACTTGTTACTATGGATTAAGTACATGATTCTGGAACCCCCTGAGTTGAAATTTATCGTTGGTTATAAAAAAAAAATCTGCCATTTCCTACCTACGAGGTCGAAATGCGCATCGATGTCCCGCCACCCAGTATATTTTATCAGAAACAAAATTATTTCCAATTATGTCCTCACACTAACCATTAAAGTGTAAACAATCTTCTTACTGCTTACCGAAACACCTCATTTGCAGATTTCACTGAATAAGTTCGGAGAAAGTACTACGAGATAACAATATTTAAAAGCTCCTACAAACAGGCGCGACACGCGATATAATCGCGCGCGACACAAAGGCACCGCTCGTTGTGCCACTTGCGGCACCTTTGTGTCGCGTGTCGTGTCGCGCCTGTTTGAAAGAGCCTTAAGAGAATGTAGGTGTTTTAATAAATTCTCCGTAGTTTTTACTAATTAGCTGGATGAGGGCTCATCCTCATATTATGAATTCATTGAAGCGATTAATTTATTACCCGGTACTAAAAAAATCTACAGTTTTTATTTATTTTTCACTTTTCATACTCTGAGAAATGCCTGTATTCTGCAGAAATGTCTGATAATAATATTGTTAGTGATACGTATTGCGATTAACAATGTGTTTATAAGAACTGGTGGGGCATGTCTGAAAATTTATTATAGAGGACACTTTATACAGCGATGCATTCAGATATGAGTTATCCCTATCAATCAAACATATCGTCTTTCTATTTTGTTTTTATAAACATTTCAGTGGTGGGTGACGTTCTTTATAGGAAGAAGGCGTGTGTTTATGTATGTATGTGTACTTCAGTCAAAAAGACACGACAGAATACAAAGTAAACCCAATAAAACAAAATCAATCCACTTCTAAACCTACTTACTCCTCAATAATGAAAATGAGCGTTCAAATGTGACAGTGAACTCAACACTCCATCCCCTTGTGACTGCGGACTACGGAGCACAGTGCAGTGAGTGCGAAAGTGCTCACAACACCGACACAGAATAAGTGGATAATACAGAAGGTCGAGGCCACAGATATAGATATACCTAGATAACGGAAGTATCACGATCTGTGTGAAAACAAGCGTGCAATTTTATGATTACTTACTATGACGTCACAAGCACTATTTAGTGATGGGAAAATCAAATCGATTCAAAGACGCCGCCACGTGCGGCACCCGTCTCGTCCCAACCTCGGGGCCTAGCGCCAGCGCTCACGCTCACGCAGCCAGCAGTACTCAGGACTGAGCGCGAATGTGGTGGCTTACGATTTTTGTACGTAAGCTGGGCACGCAAATAAGTTGCTCTTGCGTTATCTAGGTGTATCTATATCTATGGTAGGCGCAATACAATGAGCGAAAGCAGGCGCACAAACACTTAGATGCGTACAAACGGTAATCTCAAACTTTAGGGAATGGACTATTATACTTGGGGAGTTTTAAAGACGGATTTTATCAATAGTCAAATAACTTTTATCTAAAGAATAAAAGCTAGCTGACTATTTCTTATTTTCTGATTTTTTCACATATTTTATGTACATAAACCCACATGGACACTTATGAAACGTCAGTAGCTAGATGTACGGTCTCAATTAGTTTTTTTTTACGGAGAAGCGCCCTGATAAAAGATGTTCCTTAGATAAAATTATCTGACCATTGTAAAATCAGCCCTAAATGGCTCAGTCATACAGGTGAAACCGAATTCAGTAAGTTAGCCATCTAAAAAACTACCTAATTAGAAAGGAAAACGATCGCTGAATTAGTTACTGAATAGCCCTATACTCAAACTGTTATGTATAATGTTCCCACTACTGGGACACGGCCCTCCTCTCATCGAGAGGGAGTGTGCTGTAATCCACCACGTGGGTCCTGTGCGGGTTGGTACAGACGCCAGCACATGAAGCTACTACAATCTGTCAAATTTCTTTAATATATTTTCAACTTTATAACTAAAGCATAAGGTTCAAAGTTGATTGTGAAAATTTGACAGTTTCGGGTAGCTTGATGTGCTGGCGTCTGTACATGTCACATGTCTTAATCTTTTTGGTTCTAGGACATGCTGGTTTCCCTTGACGTTTTCCTTCACCGTTTTTGAGAGCAGTGGTGATTAAATTAATTATAGGTACAATGTAAAGCGTCTGGCTGGGTTCAAACCCACGACCTGCAACTCTTAAGTCGGGGCCGATAATATTAGGCAGTCATTGCTCACTGATCTACGTGAGCCATGTTACGGTGTGCCTACGTTTTCCCTCGTCGTTATGAAGCTGACCTTCTGTACCCATCTACTCAGTGGCACCGACTTCGTGCGGAATGTCGGCAATGCAAAAAGTTTATAACTCTTCTATTTGTGTCGGCTTCCTCTGAGGGTCGCGGCTTCTCAACGTAAACACCTCTGTTCTATACGCAAAAAGTTAAATGAGACGCTAAATAAATCTGCTGGAACTTTGCTTTACAGGATTTAGTATTATGTTTGAGTGGTTTGCAGGTTAAACAGTTACTATATCTGTACCAAAAATAAATAGTTAAAGAGTTAGCTGAAGAGTCTGTTTGTTTGTTTGAGCGAGCTTGTCTCTGGAACTACCTACCAGTCGGATTTGAAAAATTCTTTGCATGCATTGATTGATTGCTTCTTACTAACCGTAACGAATGTCAAAGATCTACAAATGGTAGCCGGGACCAACGGTTAACTGCTTTCCGAGGCACGCAGGGGTCTCGATATCTAATGGATGGTCACCCATCCACGGACTGGCCTTGGCAGGCGTAACTTAACCTTCTGTCAACCCGTGAGACTGTTATTATTTAGCCACCGTCACTAGTCCAAACACTTCTGATTATGTTCTTTAAAGGCTCGCTCGTATCCCGATTTACTTGTTTATCGATATATCTCTTTCAGTTATCATCTGAGCTCAACAACTTCATTGACAGAACTTCTTCACTATACTACTCCTCAGCCCTCTCACATAATCACACAAAAACATTCAATATAATTCCCTAAACTTCGTAACACACACGTTCATAATGTAGCCATTAGATGAGCGCCCCAAAACAGTAATTGAAGTTAAAGTAACGATTAATTTGTGTGTGTAAAACTGTGAAGGCACAACATTAGCAATTCGCAACAACACTTACACAGGAGTAATGACTCGTCTGTCCATATAATCATAGAGCAGCCATTACTCCCTCGGTGTAGTGTGACTGTGATCATAGTTTTCGAACGGAATGGAGATTAGAAGTGGTAGGAAAATTATTGGGATTGAGTGTGTGATTGAAGGGTGTTAAATGAGAAAAAGACGTGTGAAAACAACACAGTAAAAAAAACTTACATAAAAATATGTTAAACTCAAAGCATTTCTTCAAATTTATCGGAGGATTCGTTTTGAATTTTTGACAGTTCTTCCATACAAAAACTGTCAGACGTCAATTTTATCCCATGCATAAAAAATATCGGTCGATTGAAAAATCAGCCCTATTCCATTTACGAGCACTTTTGAATTGACAAAGAGTGGGTCAGTTAGTCAGAAAGTTGAAGCTAGTTGCCATTTGAAAACGTAGATCTTTATGGAAAAGAACGGGCAAGAAACTGTTTTAAAGTATAAGCGACTTAGAGGTACGGGAAAAGCACGTGTTAAAGTGAGCAGCTAACTTACCTAAATAAATAGTACCTAATTACTTTAGCGGACCTAGCTGGAAATGAGTTTGTTTTTGATTACCCGCCCTGGTGGCTCTTTTCGTGTAGTAATGTAGTTGCAAGACGTCATGACTGGATTTTGGTAAACTTCAGAATAGATAGAGCCAAAAGAGAAAACTTAGTGGAAAACCTGCCATAACAAGTTTCAGTAAAAAAGTTGGGGAAATATTCAGTAACGCTTCACTATCTTAAAACTGCAAGTAACTAATACTTAGTTACTGTTATACGCG
Organism: Luperina testacea; assembly: GCA_927399505.1. Lineage (NCBI taxonomy): Eukaryota > Metazoa > Arthropoda > Insecta > Lepidoptera > Noctuidae > Luperina > Luperina testacea. Next base: position 15,422,349 of record OV656770.1, on the reverse strand, counting down.
AATATTAATCGATCCAATTCACTGCATGAGACACATTAAAATAAATTAAAACCCCTTTCGAGAGCACCTTAATCAAACTTCAACGTACAAATCACCATGAAAAATATTAAATACAAAGTATCACGAACAGAAACACGAAGAAATTAAAACGGCGATCATAAACAGTCATTAAACATGACACAATGATAAAACTTAATAAGTTTAACAGGACTTGTACTGAGAAGTGTGCGAAGGATGGTCACCGCTCGCCGGGGGTGGGGTGTTCACGACATTAATTTCGTGAAATGAACCTAATTTACATTTAAATAAGGACTCGCCTTAGCCGGGATAAGTTGTGAAACTACCGGCCAGAGGCGCCCGCTAGCCCAAAGCAACGGACTATTTCATTACTATAATTCAATTCGTATGTTGCACATTTGCGTGTTTGATGTGCTAACGGTACCTGTATATTGATGAATGAGTGAATTTAAAGTCAGTTTTTTTGTGTCACCCTGTATTTTGAAGCTGGATTTTTTCTTAGAATTTGAAGATGCTGATGCCTTGGGGCAATTCCTTGTAAATATATTGCTTGATACTTAGGCCAAGTTAAAGGGACAAAAACATCTCATTGGAAACTGCTTACAGTAGGTGGAAAGTTAGTACTGTGTAGGTAATAGTCACAAATGATTTTTCTGAATCTTTCATGAAGGAATGCAAGGTTATCTGATCTGATAAACTTCATGTTCAAAATAATATCCAAGTTTAATTAATCACTATAAGTGAATCTACTGATAATTTTAAAACCTCGTTCACCAGGCATGTATTAAATAGGAAAATAAAATAAACAAGCCATTTTCTCTCGATAAGCATAGCTTTCAACTTCGCTCAAAAAAGTTTTCAACAACGCACAATTCAATCCATCCGCGAAAGAGGGTCATCAATAACAAAATTAAAAATTCTCCAATTTGAATTTTAATTGCGTACGATTATAATCAAGCGAACGCGAATTCGGGAGCCCTTCGGACCGCCCGATTTTTTAATTCGAAGAATCATCTTCTAAATAATTCATCCGCCGAACTCGCCCAAACTAGTTATGTCTGGATCCAACCGGTTCGAGGCGGAGGGGGGTGTAAGTTTAATCCTTATAAATTTCCTTTTTACACAAAGCAATATAAGTAATTAGCATAATTTCGTTGAGTAAATGAAATATGGTAATGAGGGGGGTGTTAAAACCCCTTCTTGGGGGGGATGAAGTCGTCGTGAAGGGGTTGAGGGTGGTCCCTTCTAGTCGCATCTCGTTGATACTCGTCACAGGCCGATGTAGTGATGATTACAATTAAATTATACGCCATTCAGGGCGCTACGGCCATTTTGTTTTGATTTAATGCTTTTATACCCCTTTTGTGAGATCTATGTTGTTGTTTTGCTTCGTTTACAAGTAGTTTTTGACCTATATTTTAATGTCAAGGAAAATGAATAGAAAATCTTTGATATTCATAAAATTGATTCTTAAAACTAATTATTTCATGTAAGGATCGGGGTTTATATCCGAGAACGAAATTCTATGCAATTTATGATAGTAAAATCAGATATATTATCAATGTATTATTTCCTAGCTTTGTCTGTTGGAATAATATCTAATATAAATTAGAGGGGCCCTTTTTAGAAGAGAATGAGCTACGTTGTATATTTTCTGGTATACTTATTGTGCAACTTTTTACTTTGCTAAACAGTTACGCAAATAACTTAACCCATATTATAAGAACCAACCCTCTTTTGTAACAACTTTTCATAAACACTTCTTTCATACGTCACCCGCGTCTGCAATTATAGGTATCACTTCATAATTTTAATGAGAGCATTTCCACTAACTCATTCACTCTTTTGTTAAGTGGCTGCTCTCAATCATCCCATCGAAATATTAATGAAAATCAACCGCCAATAAGTAGCAGACTTAAAAAAATAATTAAAATAGGATGCCAATTAAAAACTGAGGACTAATAAAATCGTATTGGAATCGAACTAACGACTACTCTACTTCGTGAAATGCCTCGTGATAAAAGGTCTTCGAAAACACAATACCGCGTCTACCCTCGCCTTTGCGACAGACAGAGATGGATGTATTCAAGATATAGTGTGTTAGAAAGAGATAACGTCCAATTGGAATTAATTAATTATAATTAAGTTTTAAGTTGACGCGCCGGTTACGGGTACGCGTAGACTTTCATTTACTTTGTGTTTGTGTGTGTTAATAGTTTGTATGTGTTTGTAGTTAGGTAGTATCGATTGAGACTATGGGCCAGAGATAATGAGCTGGGTAGGGCGGATTGTAATAAGTTTTTGAGGTCGATGTAGTTCAGAATGTTACCCGGCTAGATAATGACGGTGGCCGTTCGCCAAACCGTTGCTACGGGACAAGAGATTTTAATTTTCAACGGATTATCGATTTTTTAGACGGACTTCGGCTTTATATCATTATAGGCAGTTTGTTACGACAGTATAATTAATTTTGATTGATTAATAATCGTTAATTATAAAGCTTATAATAATCGGCTTAGTATAATAAAGCTGTGGAGAACATGCCTTTGTAATAATTATAATGATACATTGACGTCACAAAAAAGTGTCTAATCCAAAATTTATGTTCGTAGGAGCTGAATTAACAACGTGAGTAAATATTTATTTTTATATGCAGTAGGTATAAATCGCAAAAGTTTATTTCTATAAACTATAAATAATTAGGTAGGTAATAAATTTAACAAAATCCTTTTATAAAAGTTTTATTAATCAAAATCGCTTTAAAAACAAAATCTTCAAAAAATTCGACTCCTGCTCATTTATTTCCTTGAAACCGTTAACATGTTTAAAGTTAACAAAAATGCATTGCGTTTCAACTGTTCCAAGGGTTAAGACTCAACGATACCTACTCACCCTAAAAATGGGGTTTGGTACAGTTCTGTTAAACAGCTGATTTTGATATTGACATTATTATTTATTATCATTAGTCACTTGCATATTTAAGGCAACCACATATTTTAACTGCATGTGGATACAAACTATCGCAAACAGCGTCTTTAATAAAAAATAGGATATTTTCGACATTTCCAAAATCCGTAGATACCAAGTGGTGCATTCAGCCAAGGATCGAGTTATTGGAGTCAAAATAAGAGGTAAGTTGCTAATGAAGAGAAAACATGTTTCTGTGTCTAGAGTCGTCCACTCTAGACACAGAAACATGTTTTCTCTAAGTAATTACATATTTACAAAATTAACTAAAAACCGTTGGTTGTCAGGCAGGCATTAAAGCAGTATAAACTAAATTACAATGCAATCAAACTTCCAAGTACAGACGCCAGCATATCAAGCTACCCGAAACTGTCAAATTTTCCCAATCAACTTTGAACCTTATGCTTTAGCGATAAAGTTGAAAATCTATTAAAGAAATTTGACAGATTGTAGTAGGTTGATGTGCTGGCGTCTGTACAATGAGAAACATAGACGTTTTGTCAAAATATATACTAAATAGTTGCCTAATGTAGCCAGAAAACATCATATCTATAAATAAATAAATATACGTACAGATACACATCATCGGATAAACGGACAGACAGACAGAGAGACGTTGTAATTTTCAACATTCGATACCTAAGCAAGGAGAAATATATAGATTATTTAAATACAAATCTTTAATTAGATAGTAAATTAGTTTGTTAACAACACAAGTTAACTTTTTGAACAAAACATGCATATCAAACTCCTCGTCAAAACCGCAAGGTACCAGGCAAGCATAGGACGTAGGAACAAAACTCCACCTGCCACAGTACACACGAGAAAGATCGACGTACGTACAGAGTACGAATTAGGAGCGGCCGTCTCTAGATATAACAACCGGGGGTGCACCCCTGGGGGGTAGCTATCGATTTTGGATGAGAAACTGGACTAGAGGCTAGAGACATGCAAGGCTTAATAACAATGGCTGATAACCTACGTTGCAGCCTCTTGTGATTGAAGTATTGTTTTATTTGTGATTTCTCTTGTGTTTCTTTGTTTTTTTTTTTGTTTTGTTGAGATCAGTGTTGAGAGTGCAGATGTGGAGCGATGACTTTAGAAGTAAGAGAGTTTTTAATTAAATCAGTACAAAATCTTTGATGTTGTTTTGCAGTATAGTTCTAGTGGAGCTTTTCCTAGTGTCACTGAAAGAAGATGTTTTTCGTTCATTTGCCGCTATTTAGATACGTTAGGAAGTCCCTATAAAGGGTGAAAGAGTCATCGCAGTGCAACCTGTTACCATGAATTCAATACATGATCCTGAACCTGCGTTGATATTTCTCATGGGTTATTAAAAAAAAATACTAATACATACCTAAATTTTTACCGCGTAGATATTGCACTTTTATATGAAACAGCAGATTTTTTTTTGACAACCGAAGAAAACTTTCCTCTTTAGAATCATGTACAGACGCCAGCACATCAAGCTACCCGAAACTGTAAAATTTTTCCAATCAACTTTGAACCTTATGCTTTAGAGATAAAGTTAAAAATCTATTAAAAATATTTGACAAATTGTAGTAACTTGATGTGCTGGCGTCTGTACTAAATTCATGGTAACATTCCTAAGGTTCCTGCTACTCTGTATACTCATCAAATTCACAGAGAAGTACCAACACCTCTATCTCCAGCAGATAATGCATTAAGAATGTAGTTAAATACTAATACGTCATTATCACGCCCAGAGGTGCATAACTAAATGCAAACTGTGTGAGGAATAATCATATTGATCTACATAATAATCACTTGTAGGATTAATATCATAATAAACATGGATATTCATGGAGTTAATAATAAAATATATTACTGTACTGTATTACGAGTACTATCGCCCTAATTGCAAATGAACTGTTGAGTGATTTAATATTACCAATGTCACCAATTTATTTAAAATAAAATTAAACTTTCATAAGTAAACTAAATAATAAGTCACTTGGTTTAATTGTCAGACAAACCACGTTACTGTAATAAAAACAGGATTGATAAAAACAAATGATAAGGTATCTGAAGTCCCAAATAACTTCAAAACCAAAAGTATGCAGTAGTCAGTGCAATGTGTAGTTGTTTCAGATAAGCATTAAATATAATTAGATAAAGCAGAACTCTGATATAGAATTCAGTGAAAATGAAAGACGAGTAAAAGAAAAAAAATCAGTTTGGTTACATACTAGAATTCAGCAAAATGTATTTTAATTTGTTCATATAACTGAATTGGTGTTGCAAATTGCAACTTTGAATTTCGTAATCAAAGTACTCATTCAAAGAATGCTCAACATCAATAACATGAACTGTTATTGTGATTGCAAATATTTGCAAATAAACACTTTGAAGCATTTGATTCGCATAATCTGTTCAAATCTCGGCGCTATTCAGGACAATGGTTCAACAATCATCAATGAAGACAAAGAAAAGCATTAAGGACCTCGACAATATTAAAAGGAAACTATTCATAAGAGTTAATCAGACATCAAAGTTATAACAGACGTGAAAAAACACGACATCAGTCTAAAAACAAATCAGGTGATTTGATGTCAGAACCTTTGAATTCCACAACCAGCGTATCGTCTAGATAAACAAAAAAATAACACGTAAGATAATTTACAAAAGCAACATTGTTGGTATAGATTTTTTATTATAAATTTCTATCATACAAATCCGAATTTTTTTCAGAAACTTCGTTGTATTCGATATATTGCAACACAAACGGAATATTCTCTGGATAAGCATAAACATTACAACCTGATAAAAACCCCGACAAGCGAGAATCCATAACACCAGAAAATTTTGCGCTCCAAATGACAGAATTTGGCCAGATATCCGGAGTTTCCTAAACGTCATCCTCTGATCAAAGTCAACATCCAGATACAAACGATCATCCTAAGACGACTACAATGTAGTCTTTTCACGCAAACAAAACATCCGAGCTCGAATGAATGGAACAAAAACTTCGCACATGTGAGCAAAGAATCCACAAAGTTTCAGTCCCACAGTCCTGCTACAAACAAATCACATAATTTGTCCAAAACTTCGTAGCATCCGAAACATCGGGCCACAACCGACGCCGACGTCCGGATAAAGGCAAGTGTAGTAAGTGGCGCCCGAGGCGTCTAACGTTCGCGCCCAAGTAAATAAAACGGAAAAAAATCCGGTAAAGTGCGGAGGGAAATGCAAAGGATGCCGTTGAGGGGTCTCGCCGAGCGGCCCGGTGGCACGATCGGTTAATCATGGTATCGTAACTCAGGCTGTCGGGCTTAGCGTTCGTGTATCGGGGTTAGGAAGCATCTGTTATATGATCAGGGTCTTTTTGAAAAAAATATTGTTGATATTGCTTAACGGTAAAATGTTTGGACCGAGCTAATGACGGGGGATATTTGTTGGTGTAGTGCCAAATGCAACAAAAATTCAACTTTGCATCAGTGATAACGAACAGGTTGCAAGCACTTGATCTTGTAAACATGGAACAACAAAATTTTCACATAACCAGTCAAAACAATTGAACTTAGCCCATAACTGTCAAAAACAAGACCGAAACCAAGATTCAGCTCCAACCATTCATCTAAAACACTCATAAAACGCATAAAAATGTTAAACAAAAAGTAAAACTAACACAAAATCTGCGAGCCTTTGTAAACGTCGGTTAAGCTCCGTTTAAGCCGCGGTGCAGGCAGCCGGCCCGTCGGCAAAGCACATATTTGTTCGCGCCCCGACGTTTTTGACATTCCTACCTCACCTCAACTTTTCTTAGGGCTGTGACGCGCTCTTTGCACTTGATTAGGGTCTCTGAAAAGGATTTGGTTCAATCTTGACTTCCCGTTGATTTGATTTTGTTTAAACTGACTGTGAATGATTGCGAAAAGTGAATTTTCAGAGGTTTTCTCACAGGTTTTCTCATCATGATGTATTTTCCTTAGAGGGAATACGACAAAGTTTTTTTTACTTATCAAAAGACAACAGTGTCTGATCTACATCTCTGAGTCATCATCTGTCTGCTTTTCTTAAATACACTCACCGGCACGGAAACTTGGCCCCTCGTGATTTTGTTGATTATTTGCATAAAAAAATTTGCATTTGCATTTATGACAATAAATTAAGGGTAAGTGGCTTTAATACGTGTCTCTTATGCTATCAGGTCTTAGAAATTAAAAGATTACCTCACCAATAAATCAGTTTTTAAAATCACGCACTTTCACTGAAATTAGGAATTTTTCACTATAAATTTAAAAACACTACAAAATAAAAAATAAGGTCTTTTTCGTTATTGTCTATACGTTTTAATATCGGGTGTTTCCTTCTCTAGCCCTGATAACTGCCTGCATTCGATCTGGCATAATTTGGATGATGTTTCGGACATCAACTTGCAGTATACTGCGCCAAGCGGCCAGCGCTGCAGTTCGGAGCTGGTTTAGAGTTTCCGGCGGGTTGGAGCTGGACTTCATCTTTCTTTTGAGCATGTCCCAGATATGCTCAATTGAGTTTAAGTCTGGGCTACGAGCTGGCCATTGCAATTTTTGTATGCCAACCTCTTCCAGATATTCTTCAACGCAATGTGCAACGTGTGGGCGTGCATTATCGTGCATTAGGAGGAATTGGTAGTGCCCATGAACCCCGAATATGGCATTACATGTTCCTGAAGAACTTCCTCGATGTATCGAACAGCTGTTAGCCGATTATCGACGATAACCAACTCTGTACGTGCGTCGGAACTTATACCTCCCCATACCATTATTGAGCCTCCATGGAAACTCACTGTTGGAGTGGTAGTAATGGGTAAAAACCGCTCTCCTCTTCTTCGCCACACTCGTTCTCGACCATCTGGAGAACATAAAGCTATTCAACACTCGTCTGTGAACAATACTCTAGCCCAATGCTCGTGGGTCCAGTTAACGTGTTCTAGTGCGAAGTGAAGGTGAGCTACTCAGTGCTGTCTGAGCAGATCTGGACTTCGTGCTGGTCTACAAGCTTTTAAATTGACTTCCCCCATTCGTCTTCTCACCCTACGCTCACTAACAGTAACGCCTCTCACAATTTGAAGCCGCTGGCGTATCTCAACAGCGGTCAGGTAGCGGTTTCTCAAAATCTCCAGGACAATAAAGCGGTCGTCTCGGGCCGATGTGCACCTTATGCCTCCACTGCCTGGCCTGCGGGTGTACTGGCCTGTCTCCTGGTATCTTTTAAGGGCATACTGCATTGATGACCGTGGTACGTTAAGAGCAATAGCAACTTCACGCTGTGTTAGCCCTTGGTTAATTAACGCAACGGCTTGTGAAACCTGTGCTGGTGTTAGAGGCATTTTTATTGCTTTTAAAGCACCTTTACTTATTGAATTAAAAGCATAAAATCACAATAATTCAAAAACCGAACAGTAAACTTTTCACAACACACAAATTTAAAACGTGAACTTGTCGCTCAAATGACCCGATTCAACTGTAAATGAAACGTTTTGTCGTGGTGCACTAAAACATAATGGATTACCCTCTTGAACTAAAAGTAAACATTTTTTGACATACCTGCATAACAAACATTCATCAGAAACACTTAAAACTTTTGCTATCGCGAGATAAGCGCTTGGCCAAGATTCCGTGCCGCTGAGTGTATGTTGGGATCAGCTTCCAGTCTAACCAGATGCAATTGCATACCAGTATCTTCCATGGAGCGACTGAAATCTTTACCTCGAAATATTACACAGAAAACTTTTAAAATGTAATAGGTGAGATGCGGTCGTAAGTTGTGTCCTCCATTGTCGCTTGAGAGATGAGCTTAATAAATAAGATAAGATAAAGGTTTATTTCTCACTAATTTATTAAGCCTTGAAGAGAAACTCAATGAATATCTTTTCATTTTTCAACTAGCATCAAACTAGCTAAACGTAAGTCCTTAAATTAGCTTTCAATGTAGAATGCAATTATTAGTAAATATTGTAAATATCACAAAAAACACAGCATTATCAAGGAATATCATGTTCAAAGCCACTTTAATTTACTTACATTTAAATGCTCATTTATAATGTAAGCTGTAAGGTACGTTAGTACTTATATCTCGATGGCTGTAAGCCAAACACGCAACAAGAAAAAGTTCAGTTGAAACATTCAGTGGCAACCATAAAAAGACATCAACACAAAATGCGTGGCAGCCCTAGGCGAGGCAATGAAAAGTCGGTTAAGCTAATGTTATCGAGAAATAAAAATGTATAATAAAATACAAACACGCGGAGCGAGGAAACAATTTGCCGCGGGAGACGCAAGATTTCATGCCTTCAACCCCGACTACACCATTGAAAAACCAGCCTTGTCTAACTGAAACACGTCTCAAAATCAAACGACTGTGTTAAATAGAAAATTCCTTAAATTTTCCCGGGAGTTGTGAAGGGATTTGCGTTCTATTATTTGGGTTGCAAGGAGTGTTTTAGCGTGTATCGTTTGTGCGGTAATTCAGGAAGAAAAGAGAGTTTTCCGGCTCGTCGGGGCGCCGTGACATTTGTGTTAAGCGGGGCCGAGGGAGCCGCCATTCATAAAGCAGCCGAGCCACCTACTACTTGTTTCGAAGTAAACTTTTTAGCTGCACAGAACTTTGCTTTGTTACTGGTCTGTTCTGAAAGTGTTCACGATAGTCTATACTTATTGTTCAGTTATTTTACGCGTTATTTTTGAAGGTAAATAGCCGAGTGGATGGGTATTCTCTTTGATCAGGCACGTTGCAATGGCTACGAGGATATTTTAGATGTATTTTTGAGCGTTTTTGAGCGTTAGCTTTGTAAACGTTTCATTTAGCCTGGATAATATTTAGTCAATCTCTGGGTTTCTTTTAACCATCAAGTTTTACATTGTATAGAATGCTTTTTGGTCTTTGAGCATCACTGAGTGTAAAGTTTTTGTTTTTGGTGTAAATAAGTATTGCATTATGGTTGTAGTAAGTACTATAGTTATAAAGTTATAGTTCAAACAAAATAAAGCTTTTGTATGGGTAATAATTATGATTCATCTATATATATGTTCTATATGGGTGTCACCACATGATGTAAATCAAAGTAGGAGAGCCAGTCTTAGAACAAATATCTGTAGGGCAAACTAATATTGGCCGCGATGAAGCAATATACCAAAGAAACCAAGAGAAATGACTTTAAGTCAACGATTTATGTAAAAGAGATTGTTTTATTGTTGTCTCTATAGAAATACTATTTGTGTAAAAATGTATCTAATTTTCGATTTATTCTTTACTCAAATTCCTACCAATAATTCTTAACTTAACTCTATACCTTGTTCGCCAATGTTAAAGCAGACCGGTCTCAATACCATATAGCCTCATTCACAATCAAAACTGACACTTCAAAACCACAGGCTAAAAAGCCCGGCTTCTTAAAAAAAAGAAACGTCAAAGAATTCGAACGCAACTTTTTTTTTTCTAATCCGCGCGCAAGGACACACTCACGGCGCCACCTGTTGAACGGGGTCACGTGACTTTTTTGCTCCAAGGACGCAATCCTCCTTCGTTCATTCACGGGCGGGTCGCCCCCCTCGCTCCTTACGCGGGGGTTAGGGGTTTTTTTGTTCCCCTACGTGAAACTCCCGAGGGCTTTCACCTACGTGCATTTTCGAGGTCACGGCGGAAATGTTTTGAGGTTATATATTCGAGTGTTCGCGGAGGGTTTAGGAATTGGGTGAACCCGTCTTTGAATGTTTGGGTGTTTGGGAGAAAAATGTGGAGCGTTTTGTTGATGGCAACGGTATGCGGTTTGTAAGAAAGATCGCCCAGTTCACGGGAGTCAAAGGGGTAGGTAATAAAGGTGTTGATATTAAAAATGGAAATTAATTTTGTTGCTTTAGCAGTCACAGCGTATCGCATCGATAAAATTAAAGTAAGGCCATCTCTTTGTTAGGGCAATGGGTACTGAATGAATAGTCATAAGCTGCCATTGACATAAAGTTTCCCGTATTCCAAATCCTTCTAACCACAACAAGTAAACAGAAATAAATTAACATTATTTCCACATTGAAATTGACTAGTTTCCCTGTAATGTAGGGTGACAGACCCAAATGTCGTCTACTTGCGAAAATAATTATTCTAATTGCCGTCGTGGCCGAACTTTTCTAAATTCAACCATTCTTTAGTGTACATAAGAGCGACTTTGCGAAACACTATAGAATTATTAGACTTAACCGGATTCTAATTAAACCCTGTCCCTGATAGTGCACCGTAGAGCTGTAGACTGCGTAATTTACATTAATCCAATAATTGCATGGAGGTTTCCTAGTTAGAAATTCAAATGAGATGATGTACAGCCAGGGTGGGGGTGGGCCGGTCTTCGGGGAGCCGTGCGAGACGCGAGGAAACGCGCCGGGCGGCGGGTGGCACGCCGCGTTTATTGGCCGTCTATACTTTGTACTGAATGTATGCGCAGCGAACGAATTAATTTTGTGAACGATGCTATTGATGAGAACGAGTTAAGAAGGCAGCAATGTTTACTTTTTCTCCTTATTTAATTTCATGTATGTATCGGTGCTAGCCTTAAAATGTTAAAGAGAAGAAAAATAAAGCAGTACAGCTTAATCAAATAAATACGTTAAAAAAAATGATCGGTCTACAAATTTAAATTTCGAGAAGAGAAATAACATGAAACCTAGTAAAAACAAAACACAAACTTGATTTAACCTACAAACCTTAATTTTATTTATAGAGGTAATTAAATCGATTCCGCCAGACTATGGTAGTATTTATCATACAATATCATTCGCCCATGAAATAAATCTAGCACACATAAGCATACATCCTTGGTTTGCAAACGTTAATTTAATCTATTCATGCATAATCTAAGATTACAAACATGCTTTATTGAATCTTGTGTAAGAATCACAGGATAGAATATTATTATGATACAATGAAAATAAGAACAAGTACAGCCTTTGTAATCTCGGTTTGAGGTTGTAACCTCAAAAAATTATTTAGAAGTCCACTGTAGTGAGCTTCCAAATAAACGCCGAGAAAAGCTTTTAAAAAAAGCCTGAAAAAGACCAATCTGTACTAATATTATTAAGATGAAAAGTTTGTGAGTTCGTATGTAAGGGGTAATCTTCGGAATTGCTTGATCCGATTTCGATTTTTTTTTACTAATGTGAAGCTACAGTATTGCTGAGGGTCATAGGATATAATTATTATCATAAAACAAGAAATTACACGTAGACGAAGTCGTGGGCAGAGGCTAGTTACATAATTATAATTTTTGAAAGTCGAAAAACGAGCCCGTATCGGTTACTCTGCAACACTCAATCCACGTTTTCTACGTTTGTTACTCAATCACAAAACACAAACAATAATGTACTTTTATCCAATTCTATTTAGCCGCTACAGAGGTAACGGCTGAACAGAATTGGGTAAAATTTTGTGTCTGTAGACACAGAAAATATTCTGTGTTGTCATTTAGACCAATTTTATTGGCGAAGATCTCAGAGCTTTGTGCCAGAACCAGATTCATGGGTAAAACTTAAAATCAAATTCATAGGTACCTTTACTCATACCGAATTTACTCATAAGAAGATAGTATGAGTACAAGAATCCACTCAGTCGACTACAATACTAGCTCCGTATCTTAATGTGGAGTGGGTTGATTAATTTAATTGTTATGCTAATGCCAAGCGGGGATTTTTGGTCGATATTACTATGTTCTAGAAACGTCAGCATCGTGAAGTCGTTGTCGACTTTTAGGTTAGTTACCTTATTTTGTGAAATAGAGATGTCTGTGGGAGTTGGATTTATTTATTTTTCTGTGATGAAGGAGGTAACAGAAAGTTTTGGATCAATGGATTTTATTCAATTTACATACAGTTACTATAAAATATTGTGCCAATAAAAACTGAAAAGAAAAAAGAAAATCTGTCTGGAAAAACAGACTGCAAAACAAAAAAATATTTTCTGATTATTTTGAAACAACGCATAAGAAAACACTCTATCAATATAAATCCCCATTACCAATACGTCAAAACATATCATTGTAACAATGATACATACACCATAAAACATTATTGCGAACTCCATTAAAATTTATAGGGTGACGGTACCAGTGACTGACCGTCTCTAACCGAAACGCAAGGAACAGGGCGGTCGGAATGAGCGGGGCGGCGTCGACGCCTTAGTAATTTCCGAAATCGCTTGTCGACAATCAGAATAGTGCTGCGCCAGCTCGAGCCGAATCCGAATAATTAGATCCCGATCTGCATCTAATTGGTATGACTGTAAGTCCTTATATCGTATAGTTTGATTGATTATCTAGGAATTTATGGTATCAATTTGTTAATCTTGTTTTTTCTTTGGTCAAAGATAATATAATCATAATAAAAACAGAACAAAAAGACAAAATATTGAAGAAAAAAAACTTTGAAAAAAAGAAGATTTTCTAAAGGAGGCACAATTATAGAGCATGATTTCGCCGGAAAAAATCTTGTAATTCAATTCTAATTTTTATGTCATTGCTAAATTATACAATTAAAACTACGACGAATACTGTAATTCGGACAGCATAAATCTAAATCACTAATTGCAACAATAATCTCCAAGGCAATGGTGTCTTGTTACGTCTCAGTCAGAGGTAGTTACAGAGGCACATGGTGTAAATCACCACATGAAGCAATGCGTCGCCACCAGCCCAATCAGAAATATAATTAGATTGAGACCGGGGACTAATTGTGATGGTCTCAAGTTGCGAGCCTGTGCGGGGCGTACGCCAAAATCAATAGTTGACCTAACGTGCGGCCCTCAAGGATGAACTTACAAATATGATTAATAATTAATTCTGTTTTGGGCATTGTTTGGATTTCGAGAAAATTTTAACTTGCTTCGAAGGCAAGCTTGTGATTTCAAAAATATTTCATAAGACTGATTAAAAAACCTTGTTGAATAATCAACGATAATTGCAATTCATTAATTAAAATTGATTGCACCAAAATCTATTGTACTGATTCAGTACACACGACTTGGTACCTCTCCGCTCTACTTAACGTGGTTAGAAGTTAATAATACAATGCAATAAGTTCCCATAAATGCCGGGCCGTTAAATAAAACACGCGGGTCGAGGAACCGATAACTGTTCTTTCCACCGCTAATCACCCCATGAATTCCGCAGAAACCTACGGACAGTCCGTCATAATTTCCAACTTCAAAAGTAATACCATCAACTCGGTGTTAACTTAATTTGACTCACTTTAACAAGTCCAATTAAAGGAATTTGTGTTTCTCTTATCTTCAATATAACATTGAGCATAATTTCAAATTATATTTCAAACTTTCCGATAATGAAGGGTGGATGGGAGCGGGTTGGGGCGGGTCGCGGGGTGCGGGGCGCGCCACTTCGCTTATTTCATTAGTTACATAAATTCTCCTATTGAGGATGGCTGGCAGAAAGGGGACGGTTTACCCTTATTACGAGAGTCTCCTTATCAATACAATTATTAATATAATAATATTATTATTGTAATAATTTCGGAGCGGAGTGGAAAGAGGAGTCGTAGCTTAACTTCGCCAGCAATAAAGGGTGGTGAGAGATAATGGAATGGAAAACAGTTTGAAGTTTTATTGGAAAATTGGTACCGGCTAATTGGCAGCATTATCGATCTGTTGGCGACTCAAGGAGCTTCAGTAAATAACATTTTTAACGAAACCGTTTCGGTTATTGGCGAATCATTAAAGCACAATTTTGAACTCTAACTCCTTTAATGGAGTCTAATCAAAGAAGTTTTTAACAGAGAGCACTCTTTAAAGTGCTTCAAGATTTGTTTCTTAATATAATTTTAACTGTTAGAGAAGTAATTTTAGTACCCGAGGTAACAAGGCAATGTATAGGGCTTGCATTTTTCTTACTTTGAAGTGCTAAGATCAGTTCAATAAACATAAAAGTAAGATAGTTAACCAAAAAGGTCTGTACTAAAATCAAAACAATGCGGCTATCAGATTTAAAACATTGAGATATGATATTATCGACCCCTTCCCACGAAACCTCTCATATATAGAAATTGAAACTAGGTTGGGGTTAATCCCGACCCCAGAGATCCACAAGTATAGCCATAATTCCTTAGGGCCACGTCTCATTATAACACTAATACAAGACTCATCCCGAAGTTACGGTGAATACATTAAAGGGTTCAATCCTTACTGATGAGACATCGGCCGGGGTGGGGGGCCACCCCCGGGAGGGGTCGCTGCGGGCACTGGCCTGGCTGAGGGGGAAATAAGGCAGGCATTATAGGAGATAGCGTTCATTTACATTGTCCAATAACTCCAAGTAGTGTCCGAGCGAATATTAGTTTATGGCATGCGGTGTTTCCAACAATATGTATGTAGGTACCGATTTTGTGTACATTCACCCTACTGGTCTGTGTCTTACGTTTTTAAGGTCGCCGGAAAGGGGTGGAATAATTTTCACTCTGTAATTAATTCGATTTGGTTTTAATTAACGAGACGCCAATTTCAATAAAAATTGAAGTCTCTAAAGGATTTCTGATTACAAAATGTTCGACCGGCAAAAATTAAAACGAATTTAGAATTCGGTTTTTAATATTATTGGCATTTCGTTGTACTTTTCTGATTGGCCGACGAGAACCGTAGCTCAAAACTTTTTCGGTGTAACTCAGAAGTATAAGAACATCGTCGAAAGTCTAAATATTTCACATTGTGTTCCAAACTGACAAGACTAATTCATGTTTAAGTCACTCCGTTGCCCGTTCAACTAAAACATAATAAGACGGCCAGTGTACGCACGACCGAAATATACGACATTACTATCGTAGAGTGGCATGCGAGGACGACATGCCCCCACAGCCAGCACACATATACGGAGAATCAAGATGCATGCACACACATAGGCACAGGGGGTCTCCACACAAGCACAAAGGGTAGGCTTTATTCTCATTCGGTAAACGGAGATGCACTATCCTAATTATTGAGAGGCCAGGCAAGGCTCGGTTGAACCCTATTGTTGACGTGTGTCGGCTACCAATAATAATTGCTTTGTATTTTGTTGCGCGATATTTCTTGGAAGATTGTGAGGTTTTTACGAGTATGTTGGGTTTGGACAAAGAGTTGATGCGAATGGTTATTGCGATTGATTTTGTGTGAATTGGAGTAGTTGCTGCATGATTTTTGCTTGTAAGGACAAATAATTGTCACTTTTTTTTGCTGAATGAAATAAGACTACTGCCGCTCGATTCTGTAAAAATCTCACCGTGAAAACTTAGATGAAGTGTTTGTTTTTGCTAGGAATTGAAACTATTGACAGCTCACTCCACGCTCACTTCACCTAAGTTTTCACGGTGAGACTTTTATAGAATAGCACCGCTGAAAACTTATAGAAACACATGAAGATATCGAGCTCTGACCGCCGACTTGTAGTAAGCACCATTTTTCATTTTTACGAAAATGCAATTTTTATCAACAACTATGAATGTAGTTTTGAATATCGCATAAAACCAAAACTATACCTTCTAAATTGCAAAGTCGATGGAACTGATGAAAAATTCGACTAAAGGATAATTTCTCCCGAAACTTTTAATTATCATGCAGACCTTTGAACTCAGTGTCCAGGTTTGTAACCTAAATGCCTAAGCCACTACGTTTAGCCGGCCATAGACAGGATTATTGATATAATTTGTTGTTCTACCAGAGGTCTATGAACCTGAGCTCTACAACCTCTTCTGTCTCTGAATTGGCTATAATAGCTACAAAGATTAGGTAAGTAATTCTAAAAGTTTGTGGTAGATTAGATAAGGCTAGAATTGCGTTTACATTTCAATATGTGACGGAATTAAAATTTGCTGGATGAAAAATGTTGGCCATTGGTTCATGCAACACAACGAGAATGGTATTTTTAAGAAGGTTCGCAGTCTCAATCTGTCAAAAATACCACTAATTTCCACATATTTTTGACAAGTTTTTGACATGAGTTTGAGACAAGATTGTAAAAAACAGTAAAAAAAAATATAAGAAAATATTATTAATTATTACATATTATTATTTTTGAAAAATAATATTAAAATTAGTTTTCACAAGTAATGTATTATTGGTAGGATAGACGTTGGTAAATTAGCAAACAAAGCCAATTCGCAAAATGTTCTTTCTACAGTCAGACTAAACTTGCCTCGATAATAGGTATGAATACTATAATCTTCCTCTTCAAAAATGTTTTTGACGTGACAACGTCTAATAAATCGATGAAACTGGCTGCACTCACGAAAAAACATGACTCATGTAGCGTTACCTCGCGGCCTCGCTCTGTAGCGTTCCATGGCGGCTTGAAGTGCAAGCGAATATTAACAAATGCAATACAACTATTCCATCAGTATTTTCTTATGACGTTGTCACGTTCAACTATCGTCAGTAAACCGACTTTACAGACAACCGATTTTGTGATTCAAACGCTGCTCGAAGCTTATTCTTAGACTCTTTAGATGGTAGAATTAGGCCTGTTGATGGCAGAAGTAAAGAGATTAAAAGTAGTCTTTAGTTTTTCAAACACAACAGTACCACATGAACATGCAAAACATTTTTTTCCAGGTACCGTTAAGTTTAAAGGTGCTCCCTCAGTTGGAGTATTCGCCTGTAATGTAACGTTATAGAGTCGAGCATTACAGTGCGCAATCTGTAATGTTACAGATTCGAGCATTACATTGTTGAGGGAAGAGAACCGAGCGTTTCTTCTGTTTTTTTTTTGTAAATAAATCCGAAATACCGAAGCGAATCGAAAATCGATCGAATTTTTGATTGACGCGCTCAGCACAACGACCGCTTCGTCTGACATTGTGGAATCAACAAAATGCTCAAAATCGAATCTAATGTTACATTACCTACTAGCGAATGCTCCATGTGTGGAGTAACTTAGTTTTCCGTAAATATTTCAAAGTTCCATCGCATAGAAAATGCACACACATAACAATTACTAATGTGTTACAAAATATACAATTACAAAAAAAAATTAAACAATTCATAGTTCTAGTACAGACGCCAGCACGTCAAGCTACCCGAAACTGTCAAATTTTCCCAATCAACTTTGAACCTTATGCTTTAGCAATAAAGTTCAAAATCTATTCAAGAAATTTGACAGATTGTAGTAGCTTGATGTGCTGGCGTCTGTACCTACATAAGTCCTACGTAAGAAAATGCTAAAGGGTACAACAAAGTTACAGAGGAAAGCATCTCTTTTGAAGTTTCAACTTTCCTCCTCTCTTTTTTTACTTCGCACTACCAATACCAAGACAAGCGCTTTGATTGCAATAATTTCTATATGGAACTTAGTTATTTTCCTTCCATTTAAGCACTATGCTTAGAATGGTTATTGAACTGGTTATCAAAAATCTAAGTCAAAGAAATCGTCGCAGAACTCAGAGCATCGCCCACGAATGCCCACGATACTTCCTCACGACCCTAAATCTTCGATCATAATTCCATATTCGGTCGTCGTCTAAACATAAATTCATACGTGGTCGCACGCACGCATCGTACCGTCAAATAAACTGGCAGTTTAATCAAAGCCATTAGACAAGTGAGCCAAGCACCTAAGACCAGTATACGCTGACCGGTCTATGCCGTCTCACCGCCCCGCTGCGACTAGAAACAGTTGGGTTCCAGCGGGGGTGGGGAGGTCTATCACAACTGGAGGGTGGTGTAGCTGATGCCTTTAACGCCTTGCTGGCTGTTGACCAACGCCAGGAGGCGGGTGGCCATGCGTTCTTAATAAAGATGGCGGAAACATGGCCATTTTGGCGGTGCGAGGTCGGTGGTAAACTGATTATGTTTAGCAAGTTGTATTAGATTATTGGTATTGGGGAATGTATTGGTTCGGTATACACCTACCTATACCTACAAGAAAAGTTCCTTAGTTTGTGTCGAAGAAATCATCATCAACAATTTTAACTGTAAATGTTCATACTATGAAGACTACGCATCGGTTGGTGACTAGGGTTTTAAAAAAATTCTAATTAAATATATCAAGCCATGTTTATCAAAACACGAAGAAACGACATTCTTCTCTATAGTTACTAGGTAAAAGAGTATTTGATATCACAGTATGCGTATCACTTCCACCCTACATTTGTAGATACCAGTCTGCCGAAAGCAAACCTTCCACTTTTCTTCATTTGCCATCCGAGTGGACCTCAAAACAATGCACTCAGAAGCTAAGCTGCGGACACACGAGCGAAACCCGCATCTACAGACAGCATTTATCAAACGGGACGCAACATACATTATAGTGGCCGATACAAGTACGGTATAATGAGAGTCCGCCGTATATAACTCATCTCCCGGGCTTCCATTTAAATTATTCAGGGGAGGGTAATCTTATTACATTTACATATTAATCAACGGATTTTAATTATACCTCCCCCCTTTGCCCCCTTCTAGGTTGATAATTTGCTTTCGAAATGCGACTTGCCCTGATTGAAGACGCGTCTGTGTGCGTGCTAACGTTCGTTAAATAGTTTGTTTGTGTTATGATAATGTTTGATGTGTTAACTTACTGGTGATGTGGAATGCGATTTTACCTGAAAACAAAAGAGGAATAGATTAGAGTTGTTGTTTTCTTGAAGCTGAAAATGTTTGTATAGCAAATTGAGGTATTTCAGGAACCAATAATATAATTTCAGTCTGTGATAATTGCGTATCTGTAAGGCAGAAGCCTCTTCTTAATTTAACCTTAACTAGCCTCATCCCTATCATTGTATTTTTAACATAAACTTCCACGTCAAAGATAATTCGAACTTCAACTCCTCAATACGTATGTACGTACGCTTAATCAAACCGATAAAAAAAAAACAATTGAAGTCCGATATATCAGCACAACCCGTAAACATTACACCAACCATCTTGAAACTAAAATAAGTAGCCGATACACGAGCAAAAACGTAAAACAAAATAAAGAATAGTGCACACGAGTTTAATCAGCATACTCATTTGTCTGACGACGATGGCAACGCATTAATGTCTGCAAGTCCAACGCATAGGGCGGAGTCGCGGACTCGTAAAGCATTGGAGAAATATTATAAAGCTACCAGTGTACCCCGGAGGCAGCAATTAATAAGTATGTTAATACCTTCGGGAATGAAGAAAGCAGTATTTATAAATACTCGATATTATACTCGATGGTGTACGGTTCGCAAGTGTGAACTTGGGTTAATCGGGGATAAAATTGAGATGATGTTTTCAGCTTGAGGAATATTTAGATTAGAAGTTGAAATATAATTTTCATTTTATTTGCAAAGGGGTATTTAAATACAATGCTTAGTTGTTTAACGTCTTGCACCAAAAAAAGCCTAGTTTAAATTGTTCCTGTCACATATGGTAGGTACACTAAAAGCTCCACATTAGGGTCAAAAAGTTACCAAACTGTTCTTGAATCGAAGTGTTAAGTGTACTCGGAGGCAAGTTTGAGTACAACAGAGGGCCTATTTCATACCACAATGCAATACTTTAATTCTATGTAATTTTATCCTTTGAACAGTTTTTATAACTTCCCTAACATTGTTGAACGAAACACAATTGAAAAACCGCTGTACCAGACCGCAAATACGGCCTCCTCACCTCCTTGTTTTTGTCTATCTAGCCTCAAATGTTTCCTGTTTTTAGTCAAGTTAAATTAGGGTATACAAAGCGGGCATCCACGATGACAAACAACTAATTACTAAACTAGCTACCTACTTGATTAGGGTATAGGAGAGATAAGTTAATACCAAGTACGCGTAAGCTGAGTTGGTCACAGTATCTAGCTAGGGCTCCGCGACCGAATGGGTTAGGTAAGGTTAGAACTTGACCAAAAGCGCGCGAGCCGAGCGAGCGAAGCGAACGGTGCCGCGGCAGTGACCGACGAGCGCTACATCTAAGTCTGTCGGCGTTACTTGGCTATTTAGTATATTTAGGACCCCAAAATAGGAAATGTTTGAGGTTCACCAAAAGAGGTGATATGAAAGTGCTCAATAATATTTTTAGGAGCGATAAAAGGAAATTATTAGATGTTCGATTAAATACACGCTTTTATTAAATGGCTAACTACTTTATTCGAGCCAGTAACCATAGGCACGAATTCTATTACACTCAGAATATAATAAACTATACATATACATTTCAATAGAGGATTGTCGATTTTCAATAAGAAAAAACTCGAGTCTTAATCGTAGGTATACAAAAAAGAAACAGATCTCTTAGCTTTTCATGGAAAAAATTCAGATTTTTCAGTAATGAGGCCGATGTTTTATTTATATTTATGAATAACTTGCGCCCTTTCTTCGCAGGGTTTTTCATCTTGATAAAACATTCAGATTTCTTTATTATACTGTTTTGGATATTAATGTATTATACACATAACCTTCCGGAGGGGCTTGTAGCGAAGAAATAACAGCCGCACTGTTCGATCGATCAGGTTAAGCTACGCTTG
This sequence comes from Luperina testacea, assembly GCA_927399505.1. Classification (NCBI taxonomy): domain Eukaryota; kingdom Metazoa; phylum Arthropoda; class Insecta; order Lepidoptera; family Noctuidae; genus Luperina; species Luperina testacea. The sequence continues at coordinate 15,400,919 of OV656770.1, read as the reverse complement.
CCGTGGTTGGTCCGAGGCTGGGTGACCACCTTTAAATATCAAGACTCCTCCGTGCCTCGGAAAGCACGTTAAGCCATTGGTCCCGGTTGTCATTCGTGGATCTTTGTCAGTCGTTACGGGTAGTCAGAAGCCCGTATTACCCAGTACCTGGGTTGTGGAGGTCAGATAGGCAGTCGCTACATGTAAAATATTGGTATTCAGCTGCATCCGGTTAGACTGGAAGCCGACCCCAACATAGTTGGGAAAAGGCTAGGCAGATGATGATGACACATAACCTTTCGGAATAAATTCTCTAAATGATAGTGACCGCATCAAAATCCGTCGGTTGCTCAGGCAGACTCGAGAATCGACTGTAATTAAAAATATTTATAGATATGTAAGAACCTCTTGTAAACGATCAACATTTCTTATGTGGTATACATATTGAATACATTATGTATTTATCTTGAAGATGTGATAGAGACAGCAAATTCAATTAAAACCGACTCTAACTTCTGTTTCTACAACTGACTACCAAGTAGAAGATTGATGTATCTTAATATTCTTAATGCAATAAATAAATATTTTCTGAAACTACGCAAGTAAAGGGAATAAAGCATAGCTTTATATCAATGAAATATCATGGAAAACAGTATAAAAGAAAAAACAGGAAAATAACAAATGAACTATCTCTCGATTTTTGAGAAGTTTTAATACTGAAGTACCTAAGTAAAAATAAATTAACAGATCGAAACTTATTTACGAGTATACGTAAAAAACGGTTGATTATTTTCAGGAATTCAGAAGTTACTTTTAAGGTTTTCATTTTCCGAGTGCATTAAATTTAGTTATAAGCAATTTTATTTTATTTTGATTTAATTGATCTTAAAATATCTTTTGCACTAGTAAACGTAGTTTTAAATGTTAAATTATAATAATTGCACAGTGTTCAAAAATTCTAATCTGCAATACAAAATTACGAAGTTTTCTTCTGTGAAACGGTTTAATTTTTTTGTGATTGCCTCTATTGTTCGAGTTCTAGCTGACTTTGTCTTTCAACCCTTTTTACCGTTTTTATATACTTTGGACAACTTTCGGGTTAGTTAGTACCTAGGCGTTTATTTTAACAAATTGAGTTTACAATAAAAATGGAAAATTACTTTTTATTTCAATGGAATTGACTTATTCCTCCGTTTCTGTGAAACATTGAATGATGCATGAATTGAAAATTGTGAGAAGATTTGTTAATTTAAAAATAAAGTTTTCCGTTCTTTCTTATTTTAGAAATTGGAGTTATTTAAATCCGTTAGACAAAATTTATTTTAAATGATAAAAAAAGCAGAAAAGCGTGTATGTTCGAAGTAAGTGTGTAAGTGTAGTGTGCGTGAAGTGTGTGTGTGTTAGTGTGTGTGTTTGTAGTTAGTATTAATTGTGCTTATATGCTATGTTAGTGTTATTAAGTACCTACTAACAACAATAACATAGCATATAAGCACAATCTGTTAGTAACAACTACATAATAACTTATGGACTTAGATCTGAATTAAAGATATTTTATTTATTTATTTATTTAAAACTAAAAGACCTAGGGCAAGACGGGACGTGAAGTAACCTCGAGAGGAATAGAACCAACTACTATTTGTTAGTTTAAGGGGATTTCAGGACCTAAACACAAAAAAAAACGCGAGTTTTAGAAACAATAAAAGTATATGATCGACTACAGTAAACAAATCAGAAAAATATATGATATTCTTCAGGCTATATGCTAGGTAGATAGTGTGTTGAAAACATAATACAACTAATTTTATACAATCGAAAAAAAATCATGAAGATACCTCTAAAAACTTTCTTTTTACAATAAAAACCATACTAACATACGTACAATAATTATGTTTTTTGTCAGATTATTCTACAAGCAACATACTAAAAACTAGTGTTTTAGTCCAAAGAATAGATTTAATGTAATTAAATAATTGCTTCATATTTTGCAATAAATTACCAGCGTTGTGTCATCGCGCCTCTCTTTCTTTTCTATGCAGTCCGACAGTGATCGCGCTTTAGGTCATGTAAGCCCATTAAGTTTTAAATAAAGGGAATCGAACGACTATCACTATACACACCTATCACACACCCACTAAAACTCACAGTTACCCATAAAAAATAGCACAGTCCCCTATATGCCTACAGAAGCCATAAGAACCACATCAAAACATTTGGACGTGTGAACATAAGAGTAAAATCAGGTAGGTATCGGCAGTTTATCTCCCGCTCGTATCGTAAACTGCTACCTGGAGTTACTTATAACTGTTGTGTGAGGGCGACAGACTGCATAATTATACTACTTTTACAAGCCTTTTTGCTTTGTAAAAGGTGATTAGATTGATTTTAAATGTCTGTGTAATTTGATTTGATATAATATATCTTTTGGAATTAGTCGGGAATCCAAGACACCTCTTCCAGGGGTACACTGTATATTGAGTAAATTGCGTTAGTGGGATGTCTTTTTCTTGTAAAGGACAATGCTGATTTTAGTATGGAAGGTGGCGTCTTTTTGTTTCCTTGCGGCCATCAACCAAATATTGTTTTTCTTGTTTTATAAGTCTTTTTTTGAACATTTGACAATACTTACACTCAATGTTTTTTCCAAACTGGGCGTTATACGGTGTTTTACGTATGGCTAGCGCCGTAACGTTTAAATGGCTTACATGAACTAAAGCGCGGTCACTGTCGGACTGCATAGAAAAGAAAGAGAAGCGGAATGACACAACGGCAACGCTGGTAATTTATTGCAAAATATGAAGCAATTATCTATTTACAAAAAATCTATTGTTTGGACTAAAAAATTAAAACACTTATGCTTTAGTGTGTTGCTTGTAGAATAATCTGCCAAAAAATCAGAATGATTGTATGTATATTAGTATGGTTTTTATTGTAAAAAGGAAGTTTTTAGAGGTATCTTCATGATTTTTTCTATCGTATCAAATTAGTTGTATTATATTTTAAGAACACTATCTATCTAGCATATATCTTGAAGAATATCATATATTTTTCTGATTTTTTTACTGTAGTCGATCATATACTTTTATTGCTTCTAAAACTTGCGTTTTTTTGCGTTTAGGTCATGTAGCACGTCTCCATTAAGTTGAAAAAACATCGCTGAAAAATATCAATGGCTGATTGACAGTTGTCTAGTTTTATTTGCGAAGTATTTGTATTCAGTACCTACTGAATACAAATACTTCGCAAATAAAACTAGACAACTAGAAACTAGAAGTTAATTTTGTATCTTGTTTATTTCTAGTACCTACTAGAAATAAACAAGATACAAAATTAACTTAATATTGAACGCATAATCTAAATGAGGTCTTGTTTTAATAATCAAGGAGCAAGGCAAACCAAACAGATTGATGGCGAGATTATTATTCAAATTAGGGGAGGCTTGGGCCGTGTGGACCGGCTTTAAAATACTAATATTGTGTAAATCGATGAGCCTGTTTATTGTTATGGCAATATTATATTTAGAACTCAATCCGTTTGTGTTAATTAGTTTCTTCAGGGAGGTTTGAGTATTTTAGTAAATTTCTAATAATTTCTGCGGTTTTGAAACACTATTATTAGGTAAGATTATTATTAGTCAACGAAGTACTACCATTTTTACGTGAAAAACGTTGTCAAGTGAGCATTATTAAGATGTAGAATCGATATTAATGTGTAATTCAAAGTTTGGTGTTACATTTTAGTGGTTGTAATAGTAGTAAAATAGTAGTTATTTTTGTTACTTTAACCTAAATATAAGATAGGAATGTACCATTTATCTATCTACGCAAAATCAATTCGATATGAACCAATAAATCTAATATCACGAACACAAACATAATCTAATTCGCATAAATTCTAAAATTAAAACATCGCGAGGACAAACACAGCGCCCGCCAACGAAAAGGTGTTGCAAAAAAAACAGAGCGCTCCTAATTTCCCGCGCGATGAATTATCGTCCACTCAGCCCGTTGTCCGAATCACCCCAACTTCCCTCAAACGCAATCCCCATAATGGAGGCTCGGCCTTATTAAAAGCTTGCATCATGCGAAGAAGATAAATGCATCTCGAAATTAATTAATAAAATTGCATTCATAAGTGTTCTTCTCTGATATGGCCAGTCAAAAAGAATAAACTGAAATTTTGGATCCTTGATTGGAGCACCATTTTATTTTCTTTAAGCATTAATCTTGAGTGGCTAATGAAGTAAAATATTCATCTGTTTTTACTTTTAATTGTGATTTATATTTGTTGTTTGGGTTTAAGAATGGTGTTTGCGCCTGCTTGCGTAATTTTTTAATTATAAATGAGCATGTTTATGTAGTCGCATTTTTGTAAAATACTTATTTAACTCGCTCCTGAATTGGTTCAAAATTGATTACATTATGTTACAGAAACATCTAAACAAAAGCTACAAGAATGACGCGAAAAGTACTGCGTAGGTATTTGTTTATTTTGATTTGCATGTGCAGTCACGGATCAGACACTATCTTAACTCTTCACAACAAAATCGATATCCATATCAAGTAAATCAATTTAAAAAGTCAACAAACAAGTTCACAGCTCCCTAGAGATCTTATAAATAATCTCGATCTACATTTTTACGATATCCTTACAGAAAAAGGGACTAGTTTATAACTGTAGCAATGAGATATCCGCGTAATGTAACATTAATCGGGTAGTTAATTAAACAAAGAGCGAGTATTTCGCGGTCGCACGCGATGCCGTATCGCCACTTAGCATATTGATTAGAATCGGCGATCGACGCGAGCGCGGCGCGGCGCGGTGGAGGCGCGCGGCTGCGTGGGCACAGCTCGCGCTACCGGTTGTCGCGGCCCGATATACGCGCGACAAGACGCTAATCTTGTACCGATTACTTATTACTATGAAAGTGTGGAGGATCGCTGTTGAAAATTGTATCGGATGTCTTTCGTGAGGTTTGATGACGCACACTTAGACTCTGCATTATATGAACATTGATTTGAAAGCAAGCTATTGTAAGTTTATCTTTGTTGTGATGTTTTTAAATTTTTCTTCTGCTTTTGTAATTTCGGTAGATAATCCTAAATGTACTATATTGCTGGACATAAAATAAAACAACGAACCTTTTTCATTTTCGTAATACTAAAAATTGCAGCTTTTTAGAACATTTTTAAAACCTATTTAAGTAATGTATTTATGAATATAATATTTTTTTTTCCTTGCAAGTTGCATGTAGGAGTTCTGTTAAAGTTATGAACAGAAATAAGGCAGCAAATCACATGCATTTGTAGACACACTACAAAAATGTGTGTAAATAAAGACGCGTAGAAAATCGCGCGTCATATCGCGTGTCGCGCGATACAGTAGCTCTGTTTTACGCCTTAAACAATTTATGTAAGCCACGCAGTTTTCTGCGCAAGCACACATCCAACAACACGGCTCCCTTCTCTTTCACACCCATTAACACCGTTTAAGAGTGAGCAGGACAGAAACAAAACCTGATTGTTGTTTCATGAGCTTACATTCTAGTTTTGGCATAATTAGATTAAATTGCTAATATCATGCAATAATAGCGTTGTGTGATAATTTTATTTGAATATATTTGCATGTAATTATGGATACTGAATTGGTTCTGTCTTAGCGTGCATTTATCTTATTTACTTAGATACATTGACGTAATCTGTACTCAAATAGAAAGTGAAGTAAGAAATTAGATTTCTTAATGTACGATTTTGATGGTCAAACTGAAACTCAAAGCATTTATTTCAATTAAATCATTTACAGGCACTTTTGAATTGTCAAGAAGTCGGTCAATCCGAAAATATGAAGCTAATTGGTAATTTGATGTTAGGATTAGGACTTAATATTTCAAAACCAATATTGATTTGAGAAGATCACGGGGAAGACCTGACACAGAGACTCGCACAGGTCAAAAGTCTATTCTGTAAGAATTCTCACCGTGAAAACTTACAGCGAAGTGAGCTTGAAGTGAGCTGTCAATAGTGCCAATCCCTAGCATCAGGAGGAAGCTCACTTCACTTAAGTTTTCACGGTGAGATTTTTATAGAATACTCCTCTAGGTAATCAATCAATCAATTAAGTCAGCCTCTCACACTGCGCCACGACACCCTGTCCTCCGCCTTCGGCATCCAGTCTACCCCAGCCACCTTCTTTAGGGAGTCCGTCCATCTAGCTGGGGGGAGTCCTACACTACGCTTGCCGATACGCGGTCTCCACTCCAGGACTCGTCTGCTCCACGGGCCATCGGTCCTTGGACAGACATGGCCAGCCCACTGACACTTCAATTTGCTTACTTTGGAAGCTATGTCGGTAACTCCGGTTCTTTTCCGGATAATTTCATTCCTGATCCTGGTAAGCATAGCACAAAATGAAGGGGGCTTATAGGTACTCAGCAGTAGGTGGAATAAGCATCCTAATTGCGTAACATATTATCAATCTCAATCTGAATCTTTTTGAAGGATATTACTAATCCATTGCTGCATATGTTCGAAAAATGTGTCAGCTCAACAACGAAAATAACGCAATGAATGTTGTTGTACTGTCAAAATGAAACCAATTGCTACTGTTAGTATTTATAGTTATAGTTGTGGGTCCTTGTTGAACTTTTGGCGGACGAAACGCAACCGTTCTCTCGACGACGAAAACGGTCATCGTTGCAACTGGTTTGAAGACGGCTTAAAGGACGAAACTTATCCAACATGGAATAGAATTGCGTTTTCGAGGTTTTTGAAAGACTGTTTTGTAAATGAAAACGAACGTGGAACATAAGACGACGCGACGATGCGACGGACAAGTGTGATAGAGTTGAACCATTGCATTCTCGGCATAAAATAAAAAATTGCACCAAGTTTGTGCAACTAAAACTGTTTGAACCCAGGACGTAAAACGGCATCGTTGCAGAATGCAAAACGGTCTTTGTAAACGGTTCGTCATCGCAACGCCCACCCCTAGTGTGTTACGAAATTACTTCGAAGGTTGCCAATGATGATTATAAATAATCATATTAATTTGTCTGAACCATCATAGACATTTTCTTCAGATTTTTGAAATTTTCCCTCGTAACGCGTGTAAATAGATTTTTGCATAATTAATTAAGTAATTAATATAGGTACTTAACCTTTAAGTATGGACGTGGAGTCTCACAGGCTACTCGATGTTTTCGTTTTCTCAGTTTCACCTACTTTCCCCCACTCCCCGCGATTGAGCGGCTCAGTAGCTTTTGTTTTAGTTGTAAAATTACCAATGAGGGAAGAGGTTGCGTCTTCCGATGTATATCACGTAAGTAATGACCATCAAAATATTGACCGGAGCCTGTCAGGCTACACGTCCATTGTTGCCCTATGATATATTTTGTATGGGCGATTATGTTTGTTTCAGATTTTGTAGTACAAAATGTCAAAAAACAATAAAGCCGGTAATTCTAAATCAAAACGACCATCTACAAATTCTGTTCAGGGCCCTGCGTGAAATTTTTTTTTAATACACGTTTGCCAAGAGAGCTGATGTTGACTATGACTCGAGTTTTAGGTAATGATATGGTTACAGAAGATGTCAAGGATCAAGACACCAGTCAAGGAACCAGAAGAGCATGTAGAATCTGTCCCGCGAAAAAACATAGGATGACTACCTATGTTTGTGTTGGGTGCACCAAACATGTGTGTCTCCAATGTTCTAGACCTTTGTGCACCGACTGCCAATAAATTTACGTTATTAGACCGTTGTCAAAATCTTTTATATGTGTTATCTGAAGTAATTGTTTTGTGTTTTTGGTTCCTTATATATTATATTTTGAGAAAAAAAGACTCATTTTGTTATAGGAATAAGTTTGACTGTTTTTAATACCTAAAAATGTAACCTAAGTAGATTTGGACTGAAAAGAGCCATAATTTTTTATTTTTATAATTTATATAATTTTTAAAGTAAAAGTTTATTATATAAGTACGTTATTTTGTTACTAAATCCCATAACTTTAATATTCAATCAGGTTTATAGCGATCTTATATCAAATTCCCCAAAAATAATGTGTGTGCATATAGGAGCCTGTGAGACTCCACGTCCACAGTAGTGTTATGAAAAAATGACGTCCATACTTAAAGGTTAACAATCCTGTATCCATTACCTAACAAAGCGATGAAGAGAAGTTTAACATACTAGTCATTAAACCATATTTGTAGTAGGTAACTGTATTATTTTATGCAACTACCCACCGACATTTATGTACATTTGCATAACAAGGAAGTAATTGATACGATAAATAAAATCATAACTTAAAATAATCATATTGATATGGATTAAGGAGTGTATAGATTTGTACGAAACGGCTGTTTTTAAAGACGAGGAAGATATTGTTTTTGAACGTCCAGTAATATCCATATCCATACTAATCCACACCAATATTATAAATTCGAAAGTAACTCTGTTTGTCTGTCTGTATGTTACCTTTTCACGCCTAAACCACTGAACGGATTTCGATAAAATTTGGCAGAGAAATGAATTTCATCCCGGGGAAGGACATAGGATAGTTTTTATACCGATATTCCCACGGAATCAACACTTTCGCGGGTGAAATCGCAGGGCGCAGCTAATATTATAAATGCGAAAGTTTGTGAGGATGGATGAATGTTTGTTACTCATTCACGCAAAAACTACTGAACGGATTTTTATGAAACTTTACAGTAATATAGCTTATACATCAAAATAAGACATGGGATACGTTTTATCTCGATACTCCCACGGGATCGACACTTATGCGGGTGAAACCGTGGGGCGCAGCTAGTATAATATAATGTAAAGTTACAGTAGCGCTATTTCCTCCTCCTCCTTAGTCGTTCACTCTTGACAGAGTGGTCGTGGTTGACGATTCGTGCTATTTAGTAACATGTAAAATTGTACTCAAGTCTAACTCAAGACAAGAGAGTGTTTTTGATGACAAATAGTCAGGAACTCATAAGCATTTATCGAGCTGTGGTCTACGACAAACTTGGCAGTGCTTCCGCCTGCATTTGCTGTGGGCTTCCGTTGCCTTGCAATCCGTTACAGAACTAATATGTACTCGTATGTTTAAGCAAAACACAGTCCTATTTCAAAGATAAACAATGCCTATAGTCCCGCTGCCTACTCAAAACGATAAAGGAAAACATCGTGAGGAAACCGGCATATTCTAGAACCAAAAATTCGATGACGTGTGACATCTACCAACCCGGACTGGGCCGGTATGGTGGATCACCCACAGGAGGCCTGTGACCTAGCAGTGGGAACATTATAATCTGATTATGCCTCTGCTACTCAAAGAGAGAATGACGCGTAGTCTTCAAAATGCTGAGCGCCCTTTACTCAGCATTTGGAACTTTTTCACCATATTTTCTTTTTATTTATGTATATTTATTTGTACTTATATTTATATGTAATTAGGTATATATTAATTTAGTTTTAATAGGTTTATGCGTATCTTTTGTATTAAAAATATTTATTCCTTAATGTTCATGATTGCACTCACCACTGTTTGTCTCTGCATCACCGAAAGGTTGACTGGTAGAAAATGCCTATCTGTACATTTATGTGCTTGAAGTATTAAAAAAATTTTTTTTTTTTTCAATGAACCTTATTTCTCTGTTTCTCTACGTTAGTCCACGAGGATAAACAGGTGCGTAAAGATTTGTTCAGCAATAAACCCCAAGTCATCTATTCCGGTACAATGCGGGCTATCCAGTACAAATGTATTTAGTCCATAATGCGGTCGTAAAACGAGCTGGCTTCATTAAATGTTCTTATGCTATTGAGAAACATTCTGTGGTGCATTTAATCTCATTTAGTGACAGGAAACCTAGTAACAGAACCGCAATTATAGGCCGGGAGCGTGGAGCGTGGAACAGTGGATTTATAGCGGGTTTACAAAGACAGTTAACGTTGATGTTGTATTTTTTTTTATGGGATGAGTAGGTTTTTTAAATGAGTTTTCTTTAGCTTGTGGCGTATTATATTCTGCGTTAAACAAATTGAATTAGATATTGAAAGTCTAAAACTAGAAGTACAAATGTTAAGTTTGTTTATACATTTAGACATTTTTATAGATATTAAATTAAATGTATTGATAGTGGCAAAATTAAACTCTAAAATAAGTCACTTCTTGTTTTTGTCATAGACAATGTTCACATAAAAAATCATCACAGCGCAAAAATCGTATTTTTTTTAAGTAGACCTTTCCAAGTTACTATTCAATGCAAAAATACCTTTTAACGTCGAAAATTACTCATTTTAAAGTTTCAACAAATAAACCGAGCGCTCACCTCAATCTATCATTAAAACATCGATATTACATTAAACTAAATAATAGCAATCAAAAACAAAAGCCCGACTCCTGGGCTACCGCCGCCGGACCAGGCAACAATCTTACTTTAATTGCATGTAACATAAATTATGGCGACTTATTACAATCCGCTCCCGATACACGCTGCCCCGAGGTAGTATTATGTACTGACGTGTTACCAGCTGATATTTTAGTATTCGACGTGAATTAAAAACCAGCTTTTATTTAGGAAATAGTGAAGAAAATCAGGATTTTTCAATCAAAAACGAAGCGACAACCTAAAGATCATAATTATCACACTATAATAGACCAGCACAAAAACTGACATTAAAAAAAAAATCAAGGAAAAACATCGCCAAAGACATCGATGATTTCCATTAAAAATCTTGCTCCATTTTTAAACTCGTCGACTCTAGTCCTCTATGAAAACAAGCAGTTATCTTCTTACAAACAAATGACAGTTAAGTCGGAGACACTGATCTCCATTAAACACGTCTTGTGTAATACAGGTCACTGGTTGGAGAGGAAAAAGTCGCCGAAAACATGTCAATGATTTCTTTTAAAAATCTTTTTCTATTTTTAAACTCAACGACTATAGTCCTTCTTAAAGAGAACGTTCTTCTTTCAAAAAATGACGGTTGAGTCTGGTGTACTCGCTAAATTATGGCGACTTATAACAATGCGATGCCCCTAGGTAGTATCATGTACTGACATGTTACGAGCTGATATTAAGGTATTAAACGTGAATTAGAGATTAAAAACAAGGTTTCTCGTTGGTTGTGGTTAGGCATAAAAACTATTCTTGGTTCTGGAAAAGCAAGTTACTTCTCTTAGCTTTCATGCGGCAAGTATAAATGCATCGCTAAAGAAACCGACAGACCGATGCATTTTTTAAAGTATTTTCATAGGTTTCAGCGGAAAAAAGTTTCGTGAAAATCTAAATATCGAAAGCTCATCATAGTATCTACTTTCATATTACTGTTTTCTATGATGATGATAAATATGAAAAATAAAACCAATCATTGTTAACAAAACTACAAGTGATTTGTTTTCTGTTAAAGAAACGTGTCACGGGCGAAGGCTTATTTTCATCACACTAATATTATAAAAGCGAAAGTTTGTGAGTGTATGTGTGTGTGTTTATATGATTGTTAATTCTTCACGCTCAAACGGCTGGACTAATTTTGATAAAATTTAGTATGGAGGTAGCTGACACCCTGGATTAACATATAGGATACTTTTTATCCCCATATTCTTACGGGATCGAAACTTAAGCAGGTGAAACCGCGGGGCGCAGCTAGTATGAAAAATAAAACCAATCATCGCTAACAAAACTACAAGTGATTTGTTTTCTGTTATAGAAACGTGTCTCGGTCAAAGGCCTTTTATTTAAATCCGGCCTAACCTAAAAAAAAAATTACTTAAGTAACAAAATAAATAAAATTTATTATAGCCCATCGGAGCTCTCTAATTATGATGTCACTGCATGCGATATATAAAACTATGATCAGTATGTAATTAAGATAAACACCGTGTGAGCTGCTTTGTGAGTTCAATAAGTTATAGCTTCCGTTCCGCTACTCTCAGATCGTATCCTAAACAATATTACTGTAGATAGTATTTTGATAACAATTATATATTACCTACTTGAATTAATTTATTTGGACATGTAATTACATTGTATGAAATATTGTCAGCACCCTAATAATTTGCGTAACACAATATGAATCACAATCATTTTGAAAGATATTGCTAATCCATTGCTTGATATGTTCATAAAATGTGTCTGCTCAACGATGTTAAAAACGCAATGAATGTTGTTGAACTGTCAAAATGGAAGCTATTCCTACTGATAATGTGTTACACAATTATCCCACTGAGCTGTATTTAAAGGAGAAGACCGATAAAACTTGCATCGTTAGTCCCTCTGAACGGTACCTCCTTGGGTCTCCAATTTTTAAGATATCCTGCATCCTAACACACTTTCAACCACAATCTGAATCATTTTGAAGGATGTCGCTAATGCATTTCTCCATATGTTCGAAAAATGTGTATGCTGAACAACGTAAATAACGTAAATAACGTAATAAATATTGTTGAACTGTCAAAATGAAAGCCATTGCTACTGCGGTGCTATTCTGTAAAAATCTCACCGTGAAAACTTAGGTGAAGTGAGCGTGGAGTGAGCTGTCAATAGTGTCAATTCCTAGCAAAAACAAACTCACTTCACCTAAGTTTTCACAGTGAGATTTTTACAGAATCGACCGGCTGTTAGTGTGTTACGCATTTACTCCGCTGGTCATATTGAGGTTTTAGTCGTGGACCGTGGTATTTATGTGTCTATATCTCTTAATCTAGGTAGGAACAGCCGGTCGATTCTGTAAAAATCTCACCGTGAAAACTTAGGTGAAGTGAGTTTGTTTTTGTTAGACATTGACACTGTTGACAGCTCACTCCACGCTCACTTCACCTAAGTTTTCACGGTGATATGGTTACAGAATCGCACTGCTGAAATATTGCTACAGAATCCTCTAGTTTTCTTCTACTTTGTCTAGTCCACATCGGCCATAATTTGTTTCTATTAAAAAGTTGTAAACATTAAAACATGCCCAGATCACCAGCTAAAATTAGTCCCGATTATTTCAGATCCAGCCAGCCTTACTTATTTAACTGAAGAATAAAGGTTACTAATCAAAATTGCCGATTTGGATAGTCAATTAGTTTAATTCACTTAATAGTGATGAGATTATTCAAATATTAATAGGAGCAATGGACCAGATACGGCAGATAATAATCAGGTAAAGAGACTCTAAATCCGGTTTGCGTTACGATTTCCGGATGTGGTAGAACATCACTAGTATCTGCGTGGTGTTTGTTAATATGTCTAATGTCTAAGATATTAATACCATCATAACATCACGCGTTTAATCCCAGAAGGGTTGGGCAGAGGTGTATCTCTATTAGACCCACATTTCGACAGTTATGTTTAAAAAGAAAGAAAGAAATAAGAAAATACTTTTATTTGCGGTAAACATGACGCAGAGAAATCATCTTGATAACCCGTGAGCATCTTGATAAACCGTGCGATTTACATTACATTACCGCACAAGTACGTAATGAGATACCTACATTACGATATTGAAATTGGTGAAATAAGAGGCCCTTTACGAGCAAATATGTTATAAAGCATTTTACAACACAAAAAGTGATGGGACAATTGACAATCGATATTTTGACGTGACAGTAATAAATAAGATAATAATGCAGCCTTTTATGATTATCTTCTTTTTCACTGGTTTTATGCATGATGGTACATAATGATAGTTACGAGTTTATAATGATGTTTATGACACTTTACACTTTCCTTTCGACTGTTAGAAAGACAGGTTGTTAAAACCTTGAATTTCTCCTAACCCTAAGGTGCTTTTCTGCATTTATTGACAGCATTAGCTATTGTGAAAAACAATACTGTAATACATAGTTAGTAATACTTAATGCAAATGTAAATGTCAGGTTGGATTAGAAGTCTGAAGATATTTTTTAAATAGGTTTAACGTAAAGTCGGTGTGTCAATAACATTAATTACTAGTTTCTATCTTTGTCGATATCGAACTCATAATAATATTGTCATGACAAGAAAATTAGGCTCGTAGTATCGAGCGACATTTCTTATCGACAAACAATTGACTGATCTTTATTAAGAAGCACGAATGACAAGCAACATAATTATAATCATCGATAAACGTAACTCTATTAAAGAGCAACTAAAACGGTAACAGAATACGGCTCCCGCGCAGATTATTCATAGTCTGATTAACATAAAATTAACTGATAATAAATCATAGGTGTTCCAATTATGTGGCGGTTTTAGAACGGATAAAATTACTTAGGAACGCGGAAAAAGCGTTTTGAGTTAATTATTCGATTGAAAATTTACTTACACAGATAGATTAGTAGTTTAGTGATGTGATTTAGTCGATAAATACTTCCGACAATGTTGATGATGAAAAAATTATAATTATATAGCTTTATTTCTCGCCGTTGTTTCATATCGAAGTTAATATTGAAAGGCTGTTAAGACTGTGTATTTAATGAGATATTGAAGTAAAGTACCTAATATAAACATAGTGTGAAATAGTTGTATTATGAACAGACATAATTGCGTAAGATGCGGAAAGTGAAGCAGTTCTAATGCTGTTTCTGAATGTAATTATGTATCTATCTAGCTTTTATTTCCATTCACTCGGGTAGAACAATAATTCATTTATTGATATTGTTGTTGAGAAAGCTTGAATAAGCTACGTTATGGAATAGTCGTATTGAAAACCATGGCATAATGAAAATGTGACTTAGACCATCAGTACAACAACCACTTGGAGGGTCTTTTAGTCAAAATCAAAATCAAAAATCATTTATTTAAACTAGGCTGACCATCAGCGCTTTTTGAACGTCAAAATTACACAAGACAGCCCCTGTAAACACCCGCCCTTCACCACATCCTAGTGCTTTAGCTGAGGAAGGTTATAGGTTATTTAACTTCACGCTAGGCCCCTTAGGAGCCGAGCAAATCGAAAAAAAAGTAAGTCAGAAAGAACGCTAAGCGTAAACGAAGTAATGGCGCGGGCAGACAATGGGATGCGATGGGGTAGGTCGGGGGAGCAAGAAATTTCACGTGGACGAAGTTGCGGGCAGAAACCACAATTGAAAAATAGGTAAGGTGCCATAGTAGCTATATTGCTAAACAATTCAAATTATACCATATCAACCTGGTGAAACCCGCGCACTAAATCAAGTCTAGGTAGAACCTGCCAACTTTAAAATAAGAAGCACAGTAATGTAATCATATTATTAGATAACATCACCGTGTAAGAAGTCACCTCTAAACGAAATAATACATTATTATCTCATTCGACATTTAAAATTCAACTTCATTATCCTCATAATCAAAAGATAAGCACCCGTACTCGATTAATTTGAAAAAAGAACTCCGTAAGATAGTTTCTCGGGCGGCTTCGGGGCTGGTCGGGGACGGTCGGTGGCAACACGATCCCGGCAATGATCTAATTACGTTGATTAATGATACACATTTATATCCCTCGTAAACGTACACTTACCCATCCGGCCCTTTAAGAATGTTTCATGCAGGCCGATAGGGAATTCGCGAAGAGATTTTTAAAATCGTTGCATCTGTAGCCACACTTATATCTAGCGCTTCTGGCAACATTTAGATTGACAAAGCATTTCCACCCAGATTTCTTTTGATTCCGTCTTCATTCTTAACTCGCGCAAGCGTGGTCTGGCAACTTCTAATTTCTAGTGGCTTTTCGTGATTAGTTTATTAAATTTAAACCAAAGTATTATTTTTTTGCAGCTATCGTTGGTATTTATAACTTTGTATGCATTTTTTTTTACAGTTATTTTGGTATTTACTCATAAAAATGACAGCCCAGCCCGCGCGCGATTAACGCTCTTAAGGAGTTACTAAACATGGCAATCCTTTCGATATTCGGTTACATACACATGGGTGACGAAAACGCAGGATTATTTTGTAGCAGACCCACAAAATAATCCTGCTC
Source organism: Luperina testacea (assembly GCA_927399505.1). Classification (NCBI taxonomy): domain Eukaryota; kingdom Metazoa; phylum Arthropoda; class Insecta; order Lepidoptera; family Noctuidae; genus Luperina; species Luperina testacea. Next base: position 15,385,019 of record OV656770.1, on the reverse strand, counting down.
AGAAATCTTTCCAACTTTGTGGGGCCCTTTTGTTTTGCTAACCACACACGGTTTGGCCCATGAGTTTGTTTGGCCATTTATTCTCAGGGGTAGGCAGATAAGGAATGTCGTCTCCGTCTAGTTTATTTTAGATTTTAGATGACTTGTAAAAGTGATTCCAATATCCTATTTATAGAATAAAAAAATTCATTTCATTTTTTTTGCAATTTCACTTCATTTCACATTTTTTGTAATTTCATTTTATTTTACATTTTTTGAAAAAGTTGGAGCGTCCAGTCACTCTTTTTGAGTATTTACACGAAGTACTTAAATGTAGAGGCATTTGCGGTAAAATGCAAGAATGATGAAAGTAACTCTCGTTCTAAAGATTTCGTCACTCGTCCCATTTCAGCGTACTGTTTGTCCATGTTTAGTAGTAGACATTTCCGGGGTGTTTCGTTATTCTCCCTGCATCATCATCTAAGCAGGCCTAGGTCACATTGGTGTGACGATTTAGAGACGCTTTTCAAAAGGATTGCCCGTAGCTAGGGCACAAAGAGAAGTGTACAACGCTTTGGAGTTAGACTATCAGTAGGGGATTTAGGTGATAAGAGTATCTTAGTTGCGTCATTTAGTTACTAAAAGACATAATAGCTTTGCAAAAGAATGTTATTTAAAGAAACTGAATTATGCAAGACAAGTGATGACTTATATCCAATAGTTTTAAGATATAATGTATCCGTCGCAGATGAACCACAAGCGGTTTTTAAAACGAATTGGAAATTTTTGTGATTTTGGTACTTTCCTTTTTTTATATAGTTAGTTAGTCGTCCAATTTTTAAAACAATTTGGAATTTTTTGTGCTTTTGGTAGGTACTTAACTTTTTTTGTATAGTTAGTTAGTCATTCAATTTAGTGTAACTATTTAGTTGTGTTAAATATTGTAAAAATAAACTGTTAAACAGTACTTTTATCGTTGCAACGAAAGAAACGATATTATACATTAATAGTAGAATAGAAACAACCATAATTTGTTAATTTTCACTTTCCATCTTGTTTGCATGTTCTCTTTATTTACGGTTTTATGTAATTAAGTCCAAATATTTCAATTCCAAACTGTCGTATCTCCAATCTTACACGTCCTAATAATTTCAATAGCCCACACTTATAGGGCACTTTCATATCATTAATAACTTCATGTTACTTTGTTCTTAGTGATATTATCTACAGAAACGATTTCTTTGTGCTCTCTAATTACACAAAGTAGTGTATTTTAATTATATGGAAGGGTGCAGAAAACTGGCGTTGCTTAAGACGTAGTAAGTGCCACAGGGATAGCTTTGGACTTAGAACTTTTTAAAGGTATTGGGTTCTTTGTTGTAGATTCTTAGTTTTAAACATTATTTAGTTGGAATTGTTTAAGCATCTAAGAATAATTTGATGGTTTTATATTACTAGCTTCAACTTTCTGACTAACTGACGGACTATTTTAATTTTGACAATTCAAAAGTGCCTGTACAAGGTTTAATTGAAATAAATGCTTTGAGTTTGAGTTTGAGTACCGATTTTATTCTTTAGAAAAATATATTCTTATGTCTCATTTATTACTTCCTTAAAAGACTTCAAGTAAGACTTCGGTCTGATTCATATGGGTTAAGTTAGCAGTTTGTTCGAATCACTGATACAGTTTATTGCAATTAAAAACTATTGCAATCTTAATAAGTCTGAATTAAAATCGTTTCGACTTTTGTTCATATTATTGTATTTGTTTTGTTTTTTGTCACCAAACTAGGTCTTTTTTTTCTGGGTTGAAAACATTCTGCTGTCATTGGGAACAGCAAGATTTCCCTTAGAAAAAATGACAAGACACTTTATAATGCCACCTACAAATTCTTTAGTTTCTTCTTCACAGAGGCAAAATTTGCATGCAACCGTCACCATTTTTAACGCATTATTACACCACAATTAAAATCCCTCTATAATTTCAGCAACGTCTCTAGTCTACAGGGTGTCACTATAAACTTCTTGTGATTAGTACCCGACGCTTAATAATCGTCTTGGCAATATTTATTGCTTCGGCGCGCTAATTATCAAGGAATTTTGATACTGAGTTATCGGTCTACAGGCTGGTAAGTCGTTAATTATATTTAATTTTAATAGTGTTATAATTGATCCGTGAATGATAGTTTTGAAATCTTTTGGCGAAGTTTAACTGGAACAGGGTAAGAGTCGGGCAATTAAAGGCTTTTTGCAATTAAATGGTGCTAGTGGTTGTTTGTGTAATTAGTAGGTAAATTTGTTGTTTAGAAGTAAGAAGTTAGTGTTATTTTTTACTATAAACTTGTTTGTGTAGATTTGGTCTTAGACGGTCTTATTGAAAACAGAGTTTATTTATGATCCAAGATTAAGCTTCAAGGAAGATGGGACTAAAACGAACCTTCGAACTCTCTAGTTACATCCTCGTTTAAGGGGATTACAGGACCTAAACTTAAAAAACGCAAGTTTTAAAAGCAAGAAAAGTACCTATATGATCGATTACAGTAAACAAAATCAGAAAAAAATTACAGACCTGACCTTTTTAATGAAATGTGACATACATAATACATAATGAAATATGAAACATACATACATAATGAATTCTAAAACGAACAAGTAACAAGCGCAGGAAGTAAGATTCATTCAATACTTGGTTTTTTATAGGCATTAGGACAGGGCCGTGTTTAGAGACTCCTTAGATTTTATTATTTTTGTGGAAGTAGGTAAGTAAAAGAATCGTGAGGAAACCGGCATGTCCTAGAACTAAAAATTCGAAGACACGTGCCCGCACTGGGCCCGCGAGGTGGATTACGGCCCACTCCCTCTCACCAAGAGGAGGCCTGTGTCCCAGCAGTGGGAACATTATAGGCTAATTATGTTAATGCTAAGTAAAAAAAGATTAAAGTAAAGATGAGAGCAAATGGAGTTCGAACTTGTGAAATTCACGTCAAAACAGATCAACGCAGGTAAAATGAAAAGGCGAAAATGGATTGAAGAAGAAGTAAAAGTTTTTCTTACCAAGACCATTCGTCGCTAGCGAGTTAAAGCTCACGGACCCTCAAACCCGTTCCCCTTTTGTTTTTATTTTACACAGAATTTCATTTCCTGCTCTCACGTGTCACGAGCCTCAAAAACTATTGCGCATCGCTCAACCGGTAATACAAAGCAATCTAAATTGGAAAATAGGCAATGCGCAGTGTGTGCTTACCAAAAACGACCATGCTGAATGCGACGCGATTAAAAAAAGAAGTCTGATGCCGATCGCGCCGCGGGAGGGGTGTGGGAACCCCGTTTTCCCCCCATTTTTCCTATTTTTTCCTTTTTTTTCGGGGAGTGGGTGACGCGGGTGCATGCGCCCGGCACCCACCTTTGTTTCGCATAAACAAATTAATTTCGGACGCTGTTTTTGATGGTTAATATGTTCGAAAATTGGGATTATTTTCGTGTGAGACCAATCGGGTGAAAAGAAAACTTAGCGTGGTGCATTAATAAATTACAGACGACCGTGATGTGATAACACTGCGCTTGTTCTTTGTTCTATGGACTTAATAAGTCTTTCTCAGAAGCAGAAGCAGGAAAAATTCATATTAAAAAGAAGAACAAAAGTATTCAGGTCAATATTTGGAAATTTATAAAGTTTTTCAAGTTCGTATTTACATATATTACCGACAGCATATCTTAGGAGCAAGGATTAAGGATAAGATTTCCACTTAAAAACCGCCACAGAAGCTGTGTCCAAATAATTTCAAGAGACAGCATTGTTGCAAACAGAGGTTTGTTCATGAAAAGTTGCAACCAAGCCAAGACCTTCATAAAAACTTCGTTGGCTAAACAAACCTCATCCGTATATAGATCTGATCGAGATGTTGGTACACAAGTCCTCGTTGGTAATCTGTAGGTACCGCCGCGACCTATTTAGCGGTCCAACAATTGACGCAGATGGAATCAGGTGATAATCAGCCACTTCAGACACACGTTGCGCGTACAGGGGAGGCCGCTTCCCCGCACCCACTCATTAAGGGGGGGGTGTTGGCGAGGACAATGCATGTTTGTACTGCTTTTTGCCCATTTTTTCCATTATTTCATTTCATTTCGCCCACCGCCCACACGTCCGCGCTCGCGATTGTGCGCCTCCGCTTTTTTATAATTCGTTACCTTTTTTATCGGTCGCTCCATTTTCAGAGGATGGGTGGAGAGCGGGTGGTAGCAGACGAGCGGGCAAAACGCTGCTTTTTAAACGCTGATAATTAAAAAAGTATCTAGTCTAATCAAGATAGTCAAGGCATCATAATCATAAGTGGTGGTTTACTGGAATTGTTATTTGAGCGAACAAGCGATTAAGTTTCATGTTTGTTCTAACGATCTTATTACACGTATTTAAAAACATTTCCACCATAACGTGGAATTCGAGGTTAACTTTTTATTAATAAAAAAACCGATAAAATATTTCACACAATTTCTGGTTCTAAAACAATTTCACAGTCGTTTTATTTAAATATATTAATCAATTCAAATAATCAAACACAATTATTAATTAGAAATCGGCTGTCAGAAATTTTTGTTAACGATCGTTTATGATTCTCGGTTTCAATTAAGTAAATCGGAGATTAGTTTTATTTTGCTTTAATTTTTTATGAGTGTGCAATCCTACATTCTTTATCCACCCCACTTCCGACCCTCTGACCCCACAACAAAGGATAATTTTCAACGGATTTATATATTTCGAGCGTTTGTGTCGCCGTTGCTAACCGCCCGTCTGTTGCCTTGGTTTCATATATCAGATAGCCACTCGATCTAAGTTGTGCATTACTCATATTGTTAATAGGTTCTTTGTTGGATGCGATAGGTGAAGTGTATTGTTTCTAACCAGCCTCTGAGTTGCGATGGGAGATGTCCTATACCTAGCTGAATAAATTGATGATTGCAACACTTTTATTTTTGTTTAATAGACTTTGTAATTTATCTCTTTTGTGTACGTAATAGGATGGTTGTGGTGTTTGGAATTGTTTTGACAGATATCGTTCGATTTTTAACAAGTTAGCAGTTTTAGTACGTAGAGGTTTTAGATTTTTCCAATGCAATTGAAATTATGCGTGAATACGTTGTAACTATGTTAGTCAGTTTCATATATAGGAACTTTAAAAATATGTTCAATAACATAAAATACACAGGACGAATTAAAAGCAACGCTATCTCTTTTATCAGTAACATTCAATAAAAATGAAAATTGTAAATAAATACAGGATTAGAACCGACCATTAAGCAGTGTTTCCATTAATTTTAATGCGGACCGCCGACATTACGGGACAAAAGGCAATAGAGACTCCTAAACATTAAACATGTTCAATAATAAAAATCATCGCACGCGATTTCAAATAAACGATTCCAAAATGTTACTTCATAATTTAATTCAACTCACTAACATGCCGTTATAGCAAATTTAATTAAAAAACCGATGATACAGAACGCGATATCCTGAACAGTTACTCCAGCAAACATGATCAAAAAACAATTACAAATAAACATTTAAAAAAATAATGCAATCGAGGACACTCCACTCGTTCCGCTGTTCGAATTTATAAGTGTATTGAAAAAAAAAGTATCGAAACTGGTTGTAATGTACGTGATTTCGCATTTTAATTCGTCAGTAATGTTGGGACATCTCCCTTTTTAAATGTTTATTGCGTATATTTTTTCTTCGCGCATTATTAAGCGTGAGGGCGCACGTCCGCGTGCATATCTACGCGCACTTTGCATCAGATCTCATAGGCGTAAGAAATAACATAAACACTTAATACTATTGTGCTATTATTTGATCGATTCGCGGCTGTCGTAAACTGTTTTGAATATTCATACTTACTTAATTGGATTTCTGTTATTAAGATCGTAAATGTTGTGTGAGTTATCTTTGCTCGTTGGTATTTTTGTAATGTTATAATGTGTGTATCGGGCTTTAGCACCCAGGTCTCACAGTGCAGTGGCTTGGCTATGACTGCGTGAACTAATTGGTATGCCAAGTCAAGTTGTGCTTTTCGCGGGAAGTTTCTTAGGTAGGAGGCAAAGTCATAATTATATCGACACATCTCCACTGGTGGTCGGAGAACACGATGAATCGATGCTTCTGGTAAGGTTAAATGATAGCCCACACCTCAGGAACCATTGGAGATGTTATTCAAACGGTCAGCTTCTTAGGTAGCTGGCAATTCAATAATGGACACATCACTATTCGTCGGAGATAGAATACCACGTGATACTGATGCTCTCTGGCTTCTGGTAAGGTTAAATGCCAGCTCACATTGTGTAAAAGTTATCCAAACTTTTTAGCAAAGAAAATGAAACTGGGAATCCTTTTTCAGTCAAATAGAGAATGAGACCTTTTAGCATTATATATACATATGAACAACTTTTACTATGGGACCAAACCTGTAATAGCGAAAAAAAATCAGGTGTTCCCTACATTTTGACGAGTTATACGAACATAAATGTAGGGAACAGCTGTTTTTTTTTTTCGCGATTTCAGGTTTGGTCCCATAGTAAAAGTTGTTCATAATGATGAGTACAATGATTATGACCTCTTAAGAGGTTGTTAATGTTTTACCAATAACCCTGTATATATATATAATTAATTTATTCAGATAACCATTGATCCATTTCATTTATATTGTTAGTATGAACTTAAAAACTATGTTAGTACCTAATAAGTAAGAGAGACTTAGTCCTCTGGGTGAGGCTCCACATCAGTGGGCTGTCTAACTTATGGCCTATTACCCTCAGGATGCTGTTACTATTCCCACGTAATCTGCTTAGCAGTGAGGCTGTCTTTTTGCGCCAGGTGGCATCAAAGCCGTCTGCGCGCGACTCAGCCAACAATTTATTTAATTCATTATTTTTTTCATTTCATCTTATGTTTTAATTATGTATTTAAACCTACTCCCAATTTCTCTTTGGCTTTTTGAACTTAAAAATACCTCACTACTTATTGGGGAAAGTCTTTAAGTTCAAGTTGGGGACAAAAGGACTGAGTATCATCATCATCATCATCATTTCAGCCGAAAGACGTCCACTGCTGGACATAAGCCTCCCCCAAGCACCTCCACTTCGGACCGGTTCTGTGCTTCTCGAAACCAACGGGTTCCTGCGGCCTTCACAAGGTCGTCGGACCACCTTGTGGGAGGCCTTCCAACGCTACATCTTCCGGAACGCGGTCGCCACTCCAGAACCTTTCGGCCCTATCGGCCATTTGTTCTGCGAGCAATGTGTCCTGCCCACTGCCACTTAAGTTTGGCAATTCTTCGGGCTATGTCGGTTACCTTGGTCCTCCTGCGGATCTCCTCATTCCTGATTCGATCACGCAGGGAAACTCCAAGCATAGCCCTCCCCATTGCCCATTGGGTGACTTTTAGCCTTCATCAATATTTAAACTTTTTTAAATCCATAGGATTTTCAAAGTGTTTTGATCTGGTAATGAGTTGAGAAACTCGACAACAACACATCGCTTAGGTAAGATGAACGAATATTAAGGACAAATCTCTCTAATCAAAAGAGCATCTTAAAAATGTCATGAGGTAATTCGAGTCTCTTCATCCAATGAATTTACATTAAAACCGCAATCGAATAGCATTTAACGTTCAAATAATAGAACGAACAGATGCCATAGCAACAGCATTCCATAATTAAAACGAAATTCGTGCATTAGACGCCCAGAATCATGTGCTAATTGCACAGGGCTACCAACGGTCGCGACGCGAGCCTGACAAACGACTTTGATCAATCACGTCCGTCGTCCGTGGTAGCCCTGGCCGCGGCTGCGACGCCGAGATTTATATTTGTAGCAACCCTAGCTTCGGAGGCGCTACACCGTGTTTACCGCTGTCAATATTAATTTTGATGCAATTTTGAACTTTATACCTTTTGTTTTAACGCTTTGTTTCATTTCTGCTGGGTGGCGGGATCTTTTGCAAAGTTTCTGGATAACCATTTGGTGAGAATCCGATGGGTTTATGCGTAGGATATTATTTTATGACGTGAGAAGTGCTGCATAATCTAATGTTGTTTGTTGAGCTTATGGTCCGAAGAAGAAGCATTTCAATTGCATACAGATGTTTTAATCAGTAAGAAGTTGAAGGGTACTCATAATTTTGGAAAGTTGAGTCCGCACTTTGTTACATTAAGTGCTAATACAAACTTAAATGATTAAATTGGCTAAATATATAACTAACGAAGTAATGTTGTACGTAGGAGCTTTGAAAGTGTTTATCTCATAGCCGACTTTGTTTTCAAAGCTATTCTTCATTTTCACTTAGGTTGATATTGTTTTTAATGAAAATGATCCATTTCTTTGTTTTTCTAACACTTATCATGAGTGCATTTTTTCAGTATTATAGCTAACACCTTATTTTCATTCTTTTCAAATTACACGACCGTTTTATTAGAAATCATTTGAATTTGCGTTCTGTTCCTTTTTCAAAAATTCTTTTGTCTTCACCTCCCCCTAACGACGCGACGATGTTGGAAAAAACGGGTTACAGATGCAAGATGAGGGAGAAAGGCATCGAAGAACGCAATGAAAAATGTTTTTCACTTTGTATTTAGATGCGTTTCGGGAATGTTTCCGTTGGTGGTAATCTTAATCATAAATACTGGCCACCTGAAGTAGAACAGATGTGAAAAACTTGGGTATTGAAGTCGATGTCCAGAGGGCTTCCGTGATAAGTCGATTTGATTTATGTTTATCTGTAAATATAACTGCAATTATGATAGTCTATTAAATAATGCCTGATTCTGGTAGCCCTATGTTCTTTCTTTCTTTCTTCTTTCTGTCGGTTTTTAAAAAGCAAGTCAACTGTGGGTACTTACCACCTTTATAATATACGCGCCGCACTATGTATACCATTTTGTTGAAACTCAGGTGTCTTCTCGACATCCGTGTGTCACTAACGGGATGCAGCAGAATACCAGCGTCAGGTATTGTACCTGGCATATGCTGAGCTGGACTCCCATTTGGTGCAACCATGAGGCACACACCGTCCAGTAGTATCGACCGTTATAGATGTTTATGAGCTAGGTGTCTATGGTTCAATTTATTTTTTTAAATTTTGTTATTTTTTTTCACCTTTTTTTGATGATTTTAATACCTGTATTGTGTCTTATGTTGCACTGAATAAACGTTTTATCTATCTATCTATCTATGTATTTTTCCAATGTATGAACAAATTTCATAATATTGCCAACAACGATTTGACACACAAAACAGCAGGTACTCGTAAGTGTCCCACAAGAGTCAATAAAACAGATAAAGTAACCCAAACAAATAGGAAACGTAACACAAACGAGGACTTCTCGAACTCAGAACCCCCTCATAACTTATTTAATCAGGCGCAACTTATTTCCATAGTAATACATTTTACCTTGGGTAAGCGACAAAATTTAAAACCGCATAATGATACCGAAAAAACGGTCTCAACGTTTTCACTATAACTTTTGTAATTTACAAGCCAATTAAAATAAAAAATGGGATGCACCCCACAGCCACCCCTTTAATTATGATTTTTTGCATTTTTTAATGATAATAAATTTGCTTGACTGCAGTGCCGTCCGTTGTTCTACGTGGAACATGCATTATTTTGTGTCTTATTATAATTTTTATTAAGTATTGATGAGCTTTCTCAAGTTTAGTATTTAAGTACGTTACTTAAGATTATTAGATTTTGATTTAGACTTAGTTTGCATTAAGATTTAGAATGCCTTTACCTTTTTGCTAAAATCTTAGCCATAAGGATGACAGCTTTATAAAGACTAAGCTTGAGTAGTTCAACAGTAGATAATTGAGAGTAATGTCATGTTTATACTCAATCGTATCGACAAGTTTCCGGCTCAAAGAGTGAGGTCAGACGACGGCGGCGAGAGGTCAACGTAAAATGGTTTAAAAAGGAACGATCAAGCGCCCCACGGAACGAAGGATCGTTTTTTGTGTGACGCGGACCTTGGCAATGAGTCGAGTAAACTTAAGAATGAAGGAGATGAAGATAGATCTTTAGTAGTTAGAGGTTAGAAAGTTTAAAGATATAGTTATAGAAATCGTTGAAGTAAATGGATTCATGATACTTTCTTGACCTTTACATGTTGAAGAAAATAGGTCAGTCTTTAATGAAGATAAATAAGAAAGAGGTCTTGAGATTGAATGAGTTATAAAATAAAGTGAGGTCGTCGAATCAAGTTGAGAGTGTAAATAACTAAACTGATCGAGTAAAAGGACCTAAGGTCCAAATTCAAACACTTGATGTTTTCTTAACAAGCACTCCCCAACCTGTTGCGATTTTATTAAAACATTTTGATAAAAGCGACATGGAATATTCGTGTGTGCCATCAAATCATACGAATGATTAATTACGTCGACCCAGTGTTAGTAGTGTAAATATGCAGCCGTACTTTTTTTCTATTGGGACTGGGACATTTGGGACATTTTGTAAGTGTTCGCTTTAGAATGTTTGAGGAGATTCTGTCGTCATAATTTCAGTGCTGTGAAAGTATGTTTTGATCCTATTAGTTATGAATATTTGCAGCGGTATAAAACAACATTATGCGTAAGCAAATCATGCAAGCTTCATAAATATCGACGATTTAAAAAAAACTGATTATGGTGGATTGATGCACTTGAACATTTTTAATTGAAGCTAAAAACAACTTATGGTGCACTCCCGTATCTGCTCAAAGGAAGTAGATACTAATTCAACGGCAACCGACGTGGCCGCGAGCGTACCTCACAAAAAGCCGAATGGTTAATGAAAAAACTACACGCAGTCAATATTTGATGAGAGCCAATTTAAATGTTCGTCCACTTGTAGACATCGCATAGTTCGATTCTGGTGAGCACTGGCTCCGAGCTCGGCCCATGTGTGGGGGCGCCGCGCCCCCGTCGATTTCCCGAAAAAAGAAAAAGGAAGAAAAAAATAAAAATGGCGTGCGCGGCCGCGTCTGTGTGCGTGAAAAAAATGCAGATATAATGCAAGTAATAATAATAATAATAGGCGATCGGCGGCCGCGCGCGCCACCCCTTCACCACCCAATTTTCATTCAAATGTGCTCGACGATTTTTTTAAACTATTTTTTTCACCGCCAATATTTTTTCGGGATTTTCCATTAGCAATGCGACTGTCCGGATAGTTCGTGTTGTCCGGTGAATAAGTGCGCTGTCCGGTCTTTTTGTGCAATGCTCGCTTAGATAGTAGATTTCATTAAAAGTTAAACAGAGCAAGCGGTCTGAGTGTTATTGTTTCATAACACACATTAGTTTTAACGCAGTTCGAGCTCATTGTGACGAGACTAGGACAGTAATTAAACTGAAACCCACAAAATTGTACTGAGTAACGTTGATATTGACGTCATTCATCTATGTTCAGATAAGCGCCAAAAAAAAGGGGTAATAAGATCCAAGAAATTAACAAATACTATATAAGACGTAGTATTACTACGTATCCATCTTCCCAAAGTTCGGAGAATTCAGAAGTAAACAAGAACCAAAGAATCGACAAAGTTAGTAGAAAAGATTACTAGCGTACACACTGTCTTTCCGTACTTAGTGAATGAAAATAAAAGTCATTCTAGCTACCGGCGTTTAGCCCGACCGCCGAACTAGCATTAACAGCTTTACATTCATGTTAATAGAACACAATTTCGATCAAAAGCCAATAATGTGGTTCTGCTAAGTTCACGTGTACGGGCCAAACAAAAGTTATCAATCGAGTTTTGTTCGCTACATACAAAATATACGGCTTGTCGGAATTTCGACATGTGCGATTATTAATTTAGCACGAACAGAGAGTAAAAATTAAAAATTATACCGTACATGCGAAATGAAATAGGAGAGTAAAAGCGTGCGTTTCCACGACACGACGACGCGACGGACGCGTACGACATGACATTCAATTTAAACTCGGACGGAGCACGCGTTCAATAATTAACATAATGTACTTTTTCTCCGTTTTTTCACTTCCCGTTTGACACTCCATCACTCATGGAAATTCCATTTTCAATGCTGCTATATGAGGGGTGGGACGAGAGGGGTGGTCTTTGCATCCGCGCAATGGACATGGCGGTTTTGGGGGAGAGAGGGGTGGACGAAAAAAAGATTGTTAAAAAGGCTGGCCCCGCCGCGGCGGTGTGTGAGTGCGTGTGGGTAAAAAAGCGCTCACTAATCGATACTATAGATTCTGAGGCAAGTAGGTTGCGGCAGTGCGGAGCAGATTGGTCGGCGTCGAATCGCATGGCGATTTTTTCGCGAGGCACTAACGAAGCACCGAATGTTTAGTCTTTGCGAGGACCTTTTGAGCCAGGGGATGTCGTCGTCTTTTTGGTGAGCCGAGCGGCCACTTGAGGATCGAGCGCGTTTATTCGCACTCAACTTTGTCCGCGTTTTTAATTTAAAGGCCACGTGTTAGTTAAGTAGCAGTGGTGAGCTTGACAGCCTTGTTTTTTAGAGTCCAGAGTGGAACTTGGAGCTGTCGGAATGAAAATAAATTAGCGGGACATTTTGGATTTGGACATGGATTTTCCTTTAATTCGGGCTAAAGCAACAGTTGCTTCAACAGTTTGCTTGTAAACATTTACTTGATTAGAAAACGTAACACCACATTTACCAAACAAATCCCAATTCATAACACTCGAAAAGAGGCAAAATATTTGTATCGCGTTACCAATTCGCCCCACCTAGCCACTATTAACCTAGTGATAGGGCTGCTACTATGAGCATTTTTATTTTTAAATAATATATTTTTTAGAGGCCCGTGGGCAAATAATAACAGCCGCACAGGTCGATCGATCAGGTTAAGCTACGCTTGCCGCGGTTGGTCTGTGGATGGGGGACCATCTTTACATACCGACACCCCTCCGTGCCTCGGAAAGCAAGTTAAGCCGTTGCTCCCGGCTGTCAGTTCGTGGATCTTTGACAGTCGTTACGGGTCGTCAGAAGTCCGAAAGTCTGACAACCAGTCTTACCAAGGGGGTATTACCCAGTAACTGGGTTGTGGAGGTCAGATAGGCAGTCACTCCATGTAAAATACTGGTATTCAGCTGCATCTGGTTAGACTGGAAGCCGACCCCAACATAGTTGGGAAAAGGCTAGGCAGATGTAGACATAATATTTTTTTTACGTTATTCTGAAGTGACTGCATTTCGTGTACCTGCTTTATTGTAGAAGTGATCCAAGTCTCAGTAGTGACGTTTAGACTTGGATCACCCAAGTCAGTAGTGACGTTTAGACTTGGATACCCAAGTCTAAACGTCACTTTAGTAACCAATATCGACCTAAACGTTACACACAGTACTTAGTAAATAGAATAGTCATCAATGCTACAACTCATTTCGTGGTAATCCTAAATGCAAAAGTAACACAAGAAAAAACTCCAATTTGTCATAATCGTATGTCCTACATTAAAGCACGTGTTATGAAGGGGATTCACCTCATCAATACGTCACTGTAGTAGGACCCTACATCAATATGACACATTAGTAACCTAGGCTATCTTTCTACATAATAAAAAAAACCCTCAATGTTTTACTTCCCACTGTTTCGATTTACAAAACATCTTCTTTTGTTAGCTTGTTTTAAGAGAACTCTCTCAACTCTGTTTTAAACTTATGTCCTAAAAAAGCACGTGTTACGAAGAGGACTCACCTCATCAATACGTCACTATAGTAGAACCCTACATAAATGTGACACTTCTGTAACCTCGGCTATCTTTCTATATAACAAAAAAAAACCTCAATGTTTTAATTCCTACTGTTTCGATTTACAAAGCATCTTCTTTTGTTAGCTTGTATTAAGAGAACTCTCGCGACTATGTTTTAAACTTATGTCCTAAAAAAAGCACGTGTTGTAAAGAGGACTCACCTCGTTCTTGAGATTGACGGGCTCATATAAATTAATGTCGTTTCAGTAGCCTAGCTAGCAGCTCTATTATATTCTCGTAAATAAAGCCTATCTATCTTGTCCTAAATGAAGTACAAATGACAAGTATACCTTCGCTTTGTCTTAATCTTATGTTCTACATAAAGCACGTGCTGTAGAGAGGACTCACCATATTTTTGAGAATGATAGGTTCTTAGTCCTAACCTTTTTCTTTTCCTCAAAGTACATACGTCGTAAGAGAAAAACCCAATTCTACGCTGTACATTTTTCAAGTTATAATACAAAACATCTTTATTAAGTTTCTTAAGAGAACTCCCTCCACTTTGTCTTAATCTTATGTCCTACATAAAGCACGTGCTGTAAAGAGGACTCACCTCATTCTTGAGGTTGATGGGCTCTTGCTGCGGCCGGGGCGGCGAGTGCCGTCCCACCTCCGCGCCCTCCAGCATATCAGCCTCGCATCCCGACTCGTCTGTGGACAAAATATGGGGAAAAATTATTATTTTTGTTTACATAAAAGCAATAAAAAAAGAACTGAAATGAAATTGGAAACCATAGCTATGAATATGATTCAATCATACAAAGTTAATCCTTTATTTTTGTGTTTACAGCATAGACAGATTTAGAAATAAAAAAAATAGTCTTTTTTCGGAGCAACCTGTATAAATTAATTAAGTTTGCATCCTGACATATTGCATGTTACCAATAAACTGCTTAGAAATCTTTTTATTCTATTTCCAATATAAAACTTTATCATCCGAGTTCCTAATCAACGGAAACTCAGCCGAAACCATCCGTATATCATCAAACATTTTTGATAAAAATTTCCAACAACTATTTCTGTAATCACGTCAACCCCAAAACGCTATTCCATTTCACAATACCACTTCGCTACTTACAAATAAAAAAAAAAAAACAAAACACCATCGACTTTTCTAACCATAAAAAGCTGCTAACCTTCTAAAAACTCTCTCCAGACATAGTAAACACGACCTACACCAATCGCACGACACAAATAGGTCAAGACACGTGGTCCCGTCTCCTTTGTTCCCTCTTTCGCTCGAATTCCATGTGCTTACACGAATATCGGCTTTACGAGTCAGGCAACAAGGTGGTGTTTAGAATGTGTTGCTAGGTAGGAAGAAGAAAAAGTGTATCAGCTGTTTGGAATCGCGAGTCAATTGAAGGACGGATTATTATAGCGTTGGGAAGAACGGTTTGTTTGTTGCTTTAGGGTTAGCGCGTTCTTTTTTTAAACTGTTTGCTGGTTTTTAGGAGTTAAAATGTTGATTGTTAGGACCGAATTCTAGAACGATGCTTGACTATGGATC
Organism: Luperina testacea; assembly: GCA_927399505.1. Classification (NCBI taxonomy): domain Eukaryota; kingdom Metazoa; phylum Arthropoda; class Insecta; order Lepidoptera; family Noctuidae; genus Luperina; species Luperina testacea. Next base: position 15,369,767 of record OV656770.1, on the reverse strand, counting down.
TTGATTCGAATCTAGTTTTATCTTGTGCCAGTTTCAAAATACTTTTGAATTAATGACGTTTCGAACTGTCAAGCTTCGACGGCTCAGCGTCATATGTTATTTGAACAATAAGTCTTGTTCTAACTGTGCTAAATTAATTCATGAACTTTAATTATCTTTAACTATGTTTGCTTAACATTTTCTGCTTATTTACTGCTAGTAAACCTAAACAGGACTAAATTCCTAACACAAGACATGTTGATCCTGTATCTTATGGGTATAATACCGTGAGCAGTAACATAGTACCGATTATGTACAAGCGGCTTTAGAGGTGGGTAACTAATATAATGTACCGATACCGGTTGATAAATCCTTTTTATTGGTAACTAGTAAGAAAATTAGAATTGTAAATAGGTACTTTAATAATTATTCTTGGCATGTTCAATAACGGACATTTTTTATTCGTGCGAATCTTCTTAAATGTGACTATGTAAAATAAAATAAAGGCATTTGACTGTGCGGCCGCGGATCTTAAATCCGAAATAAAATGCAATGAAACTATATTTTCAAGTTTTAGCAGCAATCCACCAATTACCAGAAACCTAACCTAATGAAAAGTCGAATTAATTGTTAAGTAAATTGTCTACCACCTTAAATTTAAAAAAAAATGTTTGACAGTTGTATGAAAGGGCAAATTTATATAATACGGCAAATTGATGTAGGGTGTTTTTGTTTTTTTTTTATATTTTCCTGGCTATACCAAAAAAAATATATTTGTATTGAATGCTTAGACTAATCAGTTTCCGATCTTTACGAGTTGATTCCGAAAACTAATATAAATAATGACTATCTCCATAAAGATGCAATATTGTTTAGAAATTTCGCATCAAACAAAATTAAGAAGAGTAGATATTAATAAATTACCAGAAACGGCAATAATATCTGGAATGATCCAAGTAAATGTTTATGGAAGTTCATACCTACATACGTCGTGTTAGCCAGCAGAAGCTCCAATACTTGGAAATGCATTAGGGAACGATGAGCAAATATCATTGCAGCAGTAAACTATAGATTCTGAGTAAAGAATAATAGAAATCGAATGTGTAATACTGATTAAGCTGGGGAATAATTTGGATCTATATCTCTGGTCTCCTCTCTATTTTATCTTTGATTCTCATTCAACTAGAGACGGGCAAGCAAAACTTGTGAACAGAGTAACCGTATGGGATGATTTCGTAATTTATTTCTAGTTTTATTATCTTCTTGAATTTTGCTATGTCGAACAATTATCACCAGGAAAATGGACATTACTACCCATATGGGTATGACTTAGGTAGAACAGTTAGAACTTAAAACAGAACTTAAAAGTTTTGGGGGAGTCCTACAATATTATATCCAGCAGTGACCGTCTTTAGATTGAAATTATGATGATGATGCACGATGTCGTGAAGTACACACAGCTTCATTAAGTCATTACCCCTCCAAATGACATGTGCGTTCAAATCCGTGATAGGCCCAAGTTGGTTTTTGTATTTTGCAAAAACATTTTATTTAAATTATTTTATTGTTTTAGTGAATAAATAAGTTTAAGAAGGTATTTATTTTTTTAAACTCTGTTTTTATTATTGTTTTTTTCAATAAAACGTTAATACTTTTATTATTGCGAAAACGACAAGCAATAATAGGGTTAACATTTACGAACATTTCATTCATCGTCTAAATAGACTAGAGGTTTCAAGAAGTTTTTGTTCATTATAATTATTATTTTAATATATTTTTCTATTTTGTTTTAGTAATTATTTATAAAGAATTTAAAAATAAAGAAAAATAAAATACCTTAATAATCATATAATAATATTTATTATTGCTATTATTTAACAAAACTATGATCTTATTTTACAACAAAGATTTATTTTGATTTGATAATTTTATTTACAGTTATCATAATATACTATTTTGCCAACTGACACAATTGGGTTCCTAGACAAGTGGCATCCTATTAACGTAAACGATAAAATAGTAAGCGGTAGAAATATTTTAGATTGACATAACCTAACGAAATGTCACGTGACCTGTCATGTCGTCTCAGTATACAAATTTGACATTTGACAGTCTGACAAGTGAAATCGAAAGAGACAAGTTTTGAAGCGTTTGCAACTTGTCTAGGAACTAGAAGTTAGTTTGGCAGGATTACAATCATGAGCATAATAAGTGAATAAACATGTTATCAATAGATAATCAATTAACATCTCTTATTAGCTCATGATATCTACTTAGAATATTTTGCTATACAAAGTAAAATAGTGGAATCAAATGAGTTAAATGTCTTCGTTGTTTATTTTGTTGTCATACTTAATTAATATAACTGCTATTTCTGGGCAAATAGCAATCGTTCTCTTCGATGTTCTTCTGTTAGACATATTTTGTAGGTCGATAACTGTGAATGTTCGCTGCGTGTAAATGTCTTCGAACCGTGGACAGAGATATTCCATGCCAATATCCCGATGATGTTCAGATTGGTCCGTATAGATCCCAGTAGTTCTCCGACCCATGGACATTGTCTTAACATCGCCGGTTTCTTGAAATCTGCGCACCCATAAGCGCACCGTTTGTCTCTGTATAGAACAAAATGGTTTTAAATAAGTTATTAAATACCACACACAAGATACCGCAAATAGCTCAACAAGAAAAAAAATCGGAGAACACAATTAATATTATAATGAACTTACTGCTATGCCAAGCTCTCTCGCAATTCCTTTTATGCTCACATTTTGTTCACACAGAACAACTACAATTTTAGTTCTCATAAAATCATAAATCATTTTAAAAATTAATGGATAAATCGTAGTCGTTTACTCTTCGCTGTTTTAAGTGAATGTATACATCAAACGTTGTAGTTATAACTTGAGGGTATGGATTAATTTTATAAAGACAACGTAAGTAAGTAAAATTAATGGATACCCTCAAATTATAACATCTATCGATTAGACATCCCCACCTAAAGATAAAATGACTCAGACCATAGTAGATAACAATTTCAACGCAATTCATATGGGCTCGCTGGCTAGTTCGTCAAACTGCCGGTATGAGTATGACGACGTTCGGTGATGCGATGGTTCGAATCTGATTCGAAACAATGGGTTCTTTTTGAAGTATTCTTTAGTTTGTTTGTAAGGAATTTAATGTGTAACATTTTAAAACTTGAGGGGTTAGCACATACTGACGCTGTGTGTACCTACTTCAAATCAATAGAAAACAATACAAAAGTAGAAAATTACAGTAGAAGTCGCGAGTTATGTAGCTTTTGAAAGTAATTATTGACTAAAAGCGACAGATCCATCAATTTCATTTACAAGAATATCTTATTTAACCCTTTGTCAGAATTTATTCACGGTATTGTATCATATCAATCCAGAATCCCTTCATCCATTCGCAAACCAGGAATAGAATATGGATGCAAAAATGCTGACATCCCTCGCCTGTCGAACGCATGGCTAGTATTTAGTTAACTTGTCGGTCACTGGTGCAGGTGTAACTATATCGAAACTACTTATATATATCGTGACTGTCTGTGGGACCTGACGCACGTACGTCGTACGAGGAGGATTCGTTCTGTGATTTATTTGGACTTAAAAAGTTATTTAAAATGTAAATGTTTTGATCTTAGATTTTTATCATTACTTAGTTAAGACCATAATTTTCGGATATATTAGTCAAATCATCGACTTCCAATACTTAAAGATAATTGCTTATATTATTGTAAATTAGGGTCTTGAAGTTAAAAGCTGTTGTAGGTAATATCTTGAACCATAAAAATAGGAGTAACTGGATCTTCATGCTCTATTATACCTCTCTAAATTTAAATGATGTCTTTGATAAATAAAGTAAAGAAGAGGTCTCAGTTTTGGAATTTCAAAGCTACAGTATTTGAACAGGAGAATATATTCAAGTCAAAGAGGCTGTACAACGAGCGACGTCTAGGTGACGTCACGATGCAGTATCCCATCATTTTGCCGTTGCTATTCCCTCAGTCGCCTCTTACGCGGGAAGTGAAAGGGTGGTCTTTACGCACGGCCGCATGGCACACAAGAAACCTTTGAACGTAAGTAATAAACTTACGCACAAAGCTAGGCTTTGGGCACTAGTCTAAGGTTGACAAGTCACGCCTAGGCTTAGGGTAGGTACCACAGAGTCCACTGCTAGATTAAGAAGTGATTTATCAAGATCCAAGTATTCCAGGATTTTCAGATAGTTGACTGCTTCGAAGAATTTGGAGCGATATTCTATTATAATTTCCTCGTACTAAGTAATTAAACATCCATTGTTGTTTGATCAATTTACTTTGACAATCAAATTAGAAGTTGCTGCAAATTTTTTGTTGATGCACACGAAAATGGGCCTAAACGACGGTACAAACTAAGACAAGACCAATCATTGTTCTACAAATAGCTGGCCGAGGCTAAGCAACACAGACCGATGCCAAAACCTAGCAGCCGTCGAATATGATTGCTCCTAATGCGGCGGGCGAAGGAGGGGGTGAGGTTAGGCTGTAGGGTGTGTGGCGCGGGTGTACGGGGAGGGGTGGGTTACTGCGTCGCGCCGTGTTCCTGACCGAGCAGTAAGTCTGGCTTAATCCTATCGGAAACGCGGGCCCCCATTGAAGATCGGCAAAGGCTCAACACGAGGTACTAAAACGACGACATGTCTGAAGATTTTGAATATGTTGCGTGTCATCGGTAGGCGTGTGGGGAACGATGTGTTGATCTTTGATACGAGTTTGGTCTATGTTGTTCGAACATTTTGAAGTTGAATGTTTGAAAATACTTTTACTACTCCTTTGGTAATCTGCGTCAACTTGAAAACCAACAATAATCAACAAAAAATCTTTTCTAGAATTTTTTTGTGAACACAAATGTAACTTTTTTCAAGGACGCGAGCACCACTTTAGCCCCAGAAATAACTTAACCTAACATTTTTCATACTTAACCCTCTCTAAACGAAAATCCTCACACACAGCGTAACTCAAAATCAAACACCTACACAAAACACCCTGAGAAAACCCCACCATTTACACCGAAATTTAACTTCGCAACAAGCAACCGTACGCACTCAAAACCTTAAACCGAAGCTGTCGACTTATCCCCCCATACGCTCTCACGTATACCCGAGCTATGCATCTAGGCAGGCAGAGGGGGACATTACAAATTAATAGCACAAAGACCGGCCACAGATCGCCTCTGCGAAAATTTACAGGCAGCAGACACTTATAGCACTACACTATAAAGGTTAGCTTTACTAACTGCGAATATTAAGGCGATTTGTGATCTTCGTGTTTGTTCTTCATCTGGAAGTCTTTAAACAGATTCCGGACCCAGGTTGGCCGAAGCAAGAGAAACTTTAGTTTTGTTCAGGTAGAGATTCATAGACGACTCCGCTTTGGAGTGTAAATGTGGTGCTGATAACGTTTCCTGCGTTTCCTGTCAGCTGCACGCTACTTATGGCGCTAAACAAGTAGCCGAATTCTGGGCCAAGTCCATTTAGATTGCTATCGACACGTTAAGAAGATTTAGGATTTGCAAGCATACTTTTGGTCAAAAAGCAAGAGTGGCAGAACAACTGCTTTCGTATCGTTTCAAATGGCTTCGTTTTTCTTCTTCTTTTTGTGCCATTGGTACTCTGAGAGTTGATTTTTGTGCATGAGAGGAATATAATACAGCTTCATTCTTAGTTTATTTTGGCTATACTTAAGATAAATATCTATACTGTCGTTAATTGCTTCTAAAACTGTAACACCCTCCTTGATGGATTTGTAGGCACCAGACACTTAGTGTCTATACACACTATGCCGAAGGTATACGCGACTGAAGTTCGGCATGATTACGCCTGCAATGCTATTTGAATTACTGACGACACATTATGCCGAAATTACGTTGCGTTAAATAGCATTGCAGGCGTAATCATGCCGATCTTCGGTCGCGTACCTGCGGCATAGTGTGTTTAGACAGTTATACTATAAAAGCTTGCTTTACTTACTGTGCTGTTATTAAGGCGAATTGTGATATTCGTGTTCATGTTCTTCATTGATTTAAGGTTTGTTCAAGAGGCAAAACTGGTAGATTGCCTGCTATCGTATTGTTGGAATATTGGTCAGTTTTCTTGTCATATTAGTAAATGACATACTTATTGGATTTAGGTTATACTTCAAAATCTTTTGTATTTGAAGTATCACCAAGATAACAAAAAAGCAGAACGGTACAAAAACATAGTGGCTTTTGTACTGTTCTGCTATTTTGTATTCTAAATTTGAGAATGTTGGAATTTTTTAAAATTTTGGTTTAATTGACTTAGGTTCCTTACCTCAGCGCAGTTAGCACTGCATATAAAAGGTGAATAGAGATTTTATAAGTACTACAGTTACTGCATCACCACAATGAACTTTGTAAAGTCTATTGAAGCATAGAAGTTAACTTAAGAGATACGCCAATAAGCTTGACAGTATAGTGTGTATATTAAAGAGGTTTGAGAACTTTGCCCCATGAGAGTAAATCCTGAAACTTTGTCCAAAATAGGCGACCAAAAACTTCCACCATGAAGACAAGAATTGACAAGAATCAACAGACAAAAAAAGAATGAAATAAGAGAAAAATGAAGAATGAATGAATGAATGATGATGATGATGATGATGAGAATGATGATATGGTTAGAAAAGGGTGACTACCGGTATGATGACCAACAGCCAACCCCTAATAAAGGTGAATGAAGTCTTGTCTTTTAATTCTTCTTTATCATTCATATGATGAAGAATCAAAAGACAAGAACAGAAGATTCATACACCTAGAAATGCATAACCAGTCACAAAAGTACCTATCTATATACGCACATGCATAATTTAACATATAATCACACATACACGTTAATACTTCAAGTCAGACGAGTAGGTAGGTAAGTAACTCTTTGCAACACATTAAAGTGGAGATGACTTTACACAACCTACCACTAGTTACGGTTGGTCACGGATGGTAGATTTTTAAATCGAGGTGTCATTTATACGTGTTACGGGCTGCGTGCGAGTTCTTGAATTATTGAGTATGGCTTGTTCCGTAGGGACAAAATGACTCGTGCAAATGAAACTATTGTTGCAATATTATGAAGGATATTGTTCAATATTGTGTTGTTTTTATTGAAGTGAAAACTTCTTTAGCGGCGCTGTGTACTTTTTTGGAATGGGTAAAAACTTCTAAATTCGCGTCAGGTCACGTGACCCTGATCGTAAGATTCGTAAGACGTAAAACGAAAGACGCGCGTTGTTGAGGACAGCGCCATCTATGCACATCGGGAAGAACTACGAGGGCCTCGCGTACTAACTACGTAGTTCATCCAACAACGACGGTAGTTCATCCAACAACGACGAGATGGCGCTGAACCACGGATATATAACTGACGTTTTGTTTATAAGACGATTCACAAAATACACTCGTAATTGTTCAAGTTTTCACTTCTGTCGGCACTACCGGAGTGCCAGTGTTTTTTTGATGGGTCGGCATCGCGTGTGGTTAGGGTGGAAGTGAACTGGAATAAATATACCTTGGGATTGTTTAAATGCTTCTTTCTGCGCTTCGGGGTTTGTGTTAGGCTTTGTGGTTTTTATGAGGTAAGATCTAAGATGTTAATTGAAAACAGGTGTAATTTATAAAAAGACTAGCTGCGCCCCGCGGTTTCGTCCGCGTAAATGTAGATTTCCTGAGAATATCGGGATAAAAAGTAGCCTATATGTTAATCCTGAGTGTCAGCTACCTGCATACAAAATTTTATCAAAATTAATCGAGCCGTTTAAGCATGAAGAAGTAACAAACATATACACACACACACATATACTCACAAAATTTTGCCTTTATAATATTAGTGTGATTTCCATGTAGAAAAATGTAATATTAGGATAACTTAGAAGAATGTTTAAATGCTTTTTACAAGGCTTTTCGGTTTGTGTTAGTCTTTGTGGTTTTTACGAGGCATATTGAGAGGCGTTGATATTATTAGAGTCTTTTGTAGGACACGATGATAATAAACACAGGATAAGTAGGTAATACAGATATGAAAACGATATTTTTAGTTACAAATTAATCCCGACACGTTATGTTTTTAGAAATTGATGTGGCCAAAATACCATTGTACACTTGTACAGACGCCAGCACATCAAGCTACCCGAAACTGTCAAATTTTCCCAATCAACTTTGAACCTTATGCTTTAGTGATAAAGTTGAAAATCTATTAAAGAAATTTGACAGATTGTAGTAGCTTGATGTGCTGGCGTCTGTACTTCAAAATCATCCTTCAAACATTAGAATGAATCCATCCGTCTAACAATATTGTAACTTTCGTGTCCATCGCCACAATTTAAAACATAATATCCAATCGTAGTATTGGCCTGCTCAATAAACATCTGAGCAATATACAGTTACTATGCTCTACTGAAAGCGATTCCGAACAGACACTCGGCTACGTTTCCGATGCATTAGCTTGCGATCTATTAATGTACTGTTTGCTTTGCTAATCTTTAAAAATAAACTTAATTTGATTTACTTGTATTGGATTACCATTTTTATAATTTCTAGCTTTTTTTTTGCATAACTTAGAGCCTCGTCTATGTATCAGCAGAGCAGTGGTGGCCCACAATAGAATAGAATAGAATACTCATTATTATGTACACCATATAAATTACAGACATAAATATAGAAACTGTACAAAGGGTGACACAATGGGCGGTCTTATCGCTAAGAGGTAATGGCCGCGACTTGTGGGTCCTAAGTTCGAACCCTGACAAGCGCTTTACTTAGCGTAAATTATTTCATTACCACTGCACTCAAAACGGTGAAGGAAAATATTCCGGCATGTCCTAGAACCAAACATGTGAAGACATGACATGACATCTGACCTGTACTGGACCCACGTGGTGGATTACGGCCCACTCCTACTCACAGAAAGGAGGCCTGCGACTGTGTCCCAGCAGTGGGAACATCAGGTATAAGCTAATTATGCTATGCTTATGGTATCTACCAAGGTAATAATTATTAAGCTCTGAAAAATTTTTGGATTGGTATTAGTTTTGTATATTTTCCAATGCAATAGGATTTCATTAGTTTTAGAATTCTGGTAATAATAGTTCGTTTTTCATCAACCAGAATTCCGTTAACATGGAACTGAAATCGAATACATGAAACAATTTTTGTCGCGACTTTTTTTATTCCGTTCCAATATCATTTGTGGAGGCTTTAACGACTGCCTCTCTACAAAAGTAAGCGGACAAATTGCTTCTAAAACAACAAAAGCCGACCGGAAAAATTCACAATCGTACCGAATCATTAATCTCAGAAACAAATGGAAATCGGCCGACATCTGCTATACTCGGCTCGAAAAAATGGCGGCCATAGTCGACAGTTGTCACGTTATTCTCGACGGGATTAATTAGAAATGCGATTAAAAGCAAACAAAACAGGGAATGGTGAACTTAAATTAATGAAAAATTACCACCCTCCGAGCACTCGTCAACTCTTTTTTTTTAACGGGGTCGCTCCCGCGCATTAAGCGGCTTTAATTTGAATTCGGAATTAGAATTACGCGCGCTTTATAATTATTGTTTTTTTTTTTCGGCCAGTGACGGTTGATTTCTAATTCTAACGAGGGTTTATTCGGAAAGTCACTTATGATTTTTTTTACGAAATGAATATGCGAAATTGGATTTTGTTTTACCCACTCTGAAATATTCAAACATAGGTACAGGTAACTTTTTATATCTGTAGGTACTTAAGTGAGGTAGAAATTATGAATTGTACTTTTTGTTGACGTATTTCATTGTATATTTGGAAGGGCCCAGTCTCGGCACCATTTATTAATAAGTCATAGCCCAGACAAGTTAGAGAGTAAAACGTTCTAGCTTGATTAAAGTGACCCAAAGTAAGTTCATATACGGACGTAATATTATAAACTTCTGTTCAATAAACAACTGTGATCCTCTTCGAAGATGGACTAACACAAAGCAATCGGAATAACAAAGTAGGATCGGTAGGTTTGCCCGTAGCGACTATAGTACTATTGTTATTGAACTTTCTCAGTATCATGATAGTTTATAATGTATTAATTAAATTAGTTCCAGGATATAGGTTTTATAGGAACGAGACGTACCTAAGTCCAACCAAACTACCCAAATGAAGAAAATCTTTATAAAACTGCAATCACTACGAGTTCGATCAATTTCCAAGAATTTTCTAATTCAAACCGAAATAATAGAGATGCATTTCCTGAAACCAATATTTTTGAATAGGTACATAAAAACGCTTCTGAAAAGTACCTTATTCGGCTAACAAAATCGAAAATTTCATCCCTTTCTTTTACATCGGAACAATCGAATTGCCTTTGATGACAAGTTACCGAGAATCAGACCAATAGAACTGCACAAAACCTATATAAAGGAAACCTATTTCTGTGTACTCTTTATTTATAAAGGTACACTAACAGCTTCTGTATACAAATTCCGGAATTACATAGTCGCCAATTATAGGTTAACCTGCATTAGCATTATCTAATGTAAAATTGAAACAAGATTTCACGACAATACACGCACAATGGTCCATTGAAGGTCTCAAGTGCGGAAACCAAATCCATGACATAGAACATTCAGGATGAATTCTATCATTCAATTGCTACTGTGTTAAGAGTAAGAAAAGCAAACAACTAGAGAATTTGAGGTTTTTTGCGACAGGTCCCAATTCCCAAACCTCAATAATAGGTAATAGGTACAACGGGCTGTTGTCCGCAACTCCACGTCAATGCGCGTATTTTGCGTACGGGTGGGAAAATCGATCATTCGATCCACCCCAGCTCCTCAAGGAAGGCCAGTAACGCCTTGATGTTACTGACCGTCTCATGTAGGGTACCTGGGTTACCGAAGTACTTTGCCCTGTACGTGGCGACCACCGGGCAGTTTAGAAGCAAATGTGCCGCTGTCTCGTCGTCCTCCATGCAGGCCCTGCACAGCGGACTGTCTGTTACTCCTATGACAAAGAGGTGTTTATTGAATGACCCGTGGCCAGTTAAAGCTGTAGTAACTATACGCAGCTTTTGTTTAGTTAGACGGAGAACCTGTTTCGTGAGGCGGCCATCCAGTGTAGCCCCAAACGTCAAATTAAATGCACAAAATATTCACGAAAATATTCTTTTCGTACACATTAAAATTCAAATGTCATTTATAGAAATTAATAAGTTACTTGATAGCAGCAGCTTCTTGACAACAGTATCGTAACTTTAAATCGCAGCATATACTCCAGTTTTTATCAGTTCACTACATATAACCAAATCTAAGTTAAAACTTGTAAACAAAATCCTACCGTAGGTTTAAAGTCATCAACGTTTTGTACTGTTAGGAGTTCAATCAGTTGATCACACCTGCCCGCTTCAATAAACGAAATACTAATGCAAAATGTCAATTATTCTCTATTTGGCTGTTAGCCAATTGATCCTGACATTGTGATGGGGAGAGTTTGTTAGTTTCTAACATTTTCGCATTTTCATAGAATATATTGTAGATCATTACATTGTTGGGTATAATACTAAAATTAGTTAATCATTGAGTATCATAATCAGCATATACTGTTCCCACTGCTGGGACACAGGCCTCCTCTCGGTGAGTAGCACTGGGTCGTAATCCAGCACGCGGTCCCAATGCGGTTTTATAGATGTCACATGTCTTCGAATTTTCGATTCTAGAATACGCTTTTATTTTCACGATGTTTTCCTTCACCGTTTTGTGAGTAGAAGTAAAGAATAAGCATTTAAAACTATTGGTAAAGGGTTTTTAAATAAAAGAAGTCTTTTGAAATAAGTTTTTTGTTTTATATTCAACGAAGTCTCTTGACAACGAAAGGGGAAAAGCTACAAGAACCGCTCAACAGAATTTTTTCTTAACTTTTATGTGGTTTTTTGTCGATTGAATTGCAAAACGATATACCTATTCACTTTGACCAACATAAAACGGATTATGATAAGGACAAATTTCAGTGATTCTAAGCTGGTTTCCGGAATGTTCATAGAGATTTTATAGGCATGGGATTTTATTTTAACTTTACAGGCAGATAGTATACTTTTGGAAAACGACATACAATTTGACCCAAGTCTTACAAAACCCCAAATACACAACAAATTCTAACAAGACAAAATGTAAAATGTCAAACAATAGCGTGAAGCCAACACAATAATAATAAGGAAATAATAAGTGATCGGTGCTCACGCGGGAGAAATGATGCCGGAGTGCCATTGTCACGTTGAGAGGGACGAGGGCCCTTCATGAGTACACACCTCCGGGTATGGGAGATTTTGTGTAATTTTGTATTGCATCTTATTATACACGAGTGGAGATTTTTTGAAGAAAGGAATTGATAGTAGAATTGGGGGTTAGTTCAAAATTGAGAATTTCAAGAATGAAAAATGTAAAAGATTTAGCTTTGCTCTTGATTTATGTTTAAATTAAGATATTTTAGGATTTTTTAAATTAGAATATTAATGGGAACTAACAGGATTAAGCATTATTCCATATTATTGAGTTACGAGTGAAGGCTACAAAATCTGGCTTTGTCGATTCAAAATTTTACAATAATGCAAATATATTTTTTTTTATATATACCGACTCTCCGGCTTTGTAACTAAGGATTGAATTTTTATTTATTTCTGTCAAATTAATAGTCTGATTGTTTTCACATTGATTATAACTATGTAAGTATGTTAGTTAGAATAGGAATCCAGTAATTTATTAACATGTAACCAGCCATAACTCTCATACACCACCAACCGTCATCTGTCAATTCTATATGAAATATCAACACGAAATCCTCTTTATGATGAACCTCTTTCATTGAAATGGAATCAGTTTAATCGTTTATTTGTCGGGTTATTTAACTTTTCACACCGACATACCGATCATTTCGACGTTCATGGCTTGTGGGGGAGTGATTCCCACAGTTGCATTTTGCATTTTGCGCGGGAAGATGTGTCGCTGAATATTTTTATTTATGTTTTTACTTACGGGAGAGTTTCAAGGGTTAAATTTTGTGATTTTGAGGGTTAAAAGCACTATACAATGTGAAATAAAATCAACTTTAATATTAACATACTAAAGTAACCCTCACAACAAATAAATATAATTATCATTAATCTAACGATGATGTATTTAGGGTCGCATAAAGATGTGTGATATATATCCGTATAAATTTTTCTTATAATAAAAACTTAAATATCTCACTGAAAAAGGTGCGCAACTGCCTAATTCTATCTTTCAGGCTTCAGATCAACATGGACATATGCATGGAACTATAGAAGTATACTCACGGTTTTGATTGAAGTGGGTAAACAGAGCTGTAAGCATCCAGGTATCTTTTGAAGGGTATGCACAATTGTACATGTTATATTTCGACTCTAAGACCCCGTTATATCCATGTCGATCTGGGAATGAAACAAAAACATGGAATGTAGCAGCTTTCTTTTAGCCCAGTTTACTAGGAAAATAATAAAAATACTAAATATACAGTACACACAAAATATTTTTCCCAGGGAATGGGAAGAAAACACAAAACGAAGATCTTTGTATGCTCCTTTTACTTCATCGACATTTATCCTTTTTTTTGTTTCTTGCCAGTTGTGAGTATTTCAAAGCACGTGTGTTTTGATGGATATCACCAATATGGTTGGATACCTACAATCTAAGTGTTGCTGTCATGAAAAATGATGGATCGGATTCTTGGCCAGGAACCAAAGTCAAATTAAAATTACAAAATGTGCTATCGAAAATCCAGAATGTCCCAAACAACAAATTAATATATATGCGATTTACAATATACCTAATAGAGGACAACTGTGTGTGATTTTTGAGGTAGGTTAGGTTTGATTAGTCTTGAATGTTTATGATAAACGTATTATTAACGAAGAAAAATTTAACGTAGAAGAGCTCCAGACAAAAGAAAATCCCAAATAAGACAACAGCTCAACGAACTAAAGAAAAACAGACAAAAAATCATAACTTAATCGCCTAGTCATAGCAATAATAATATAAAATGAAGCGTCGACAACTCCTTTGAACTAAATATTAATAGCGGCATAGAAACAGGGGTTTTATTGCGAACACATCACAAGAACAATCGTAATGGTCAAGGAAATGCAGTGAACGCGTAAAATTCCCTCTAATGTGTTATTTAGAGACGGCAAAGCGCGTAAATTCATGATGGTATTGTTATTAAGCACGGTGGCAGTCGCTGAGGAGTGTTAAAGTTGTACTTAAACTAGCCTTTTTGTTTGAAGTTAGGTGTTAGTATTTTCTGCCAGAATATAGTCAGATCTTCTTGTTCCCTTAGGTTAAGAAACGGTAGACTACCTAAATTTTTTTAGGGGTGTGGAAAATAAGAGGGAAATTAAATATGGAATGAAAATGTAAAAACAATAAAATATACTTATTTGGTCTAATTTTACCTGACAACTAATGACATAATCTGCATTCGCTAATTAATTTCCAAAAATGTAAACACATGTAAAAAAGAGTTTATGTCAAAATAACTTTAAATCCTACACAACAAAGTTCAGTTTACGCTACAACTTCAAACATTTTTGTAACTTTTTAAATAGTGCTAGTTACTGTGATCAACTTAAATACCATTAAAATAAAGTTGATATTTGTTTAACTTGAAATAATATTAATTTGAATCTTAAGTTTGAATAGATATTAAGTCAAACGTAAAAACAAAAAGGAAATAAAATCATAAAACTCAAGTACTAAATAGGTTGAAGTTGCTACAGGAGTAATAGTAGTTTTTAGGGTTCCGTACCCAAAGGGTAAAAACGGGACCCTATTACTAAGACTCCACTGTCCGTCTGTCTGTCTGTCTGTCACCAGGCTGTATCTCATGAACCGTGATAGCTAGACAGTTGAAATTTTACAGATGATGTATTTCTGTTGCCGCTCTAACAACAAATAATAAAAATAAAATACGCTAAAATTTAAAGGGGTATGAAACTTTTTTTCGGCGTTTTATGCTTTGTGGTACGGAACCCTTCGTGTGCGAGTCTGACTCGCATTTAGTCGATTTTTTTAAGGTGCCCTGTGATTACCAAGTGTGATGAATATGGCAATTAAACACTATTTTGTGGGGATAATAAGGTGAATGCATCAGGAGTAGCTGCTAGTGTTTTGGAATCAACAAAGAAAAATTCAACTAGGCATTTATATTTTTTTTTTATGCTTTAAGGGTCAACTCACATCGAGACGCGACGCGGCGCGACGACGACGTGACGCAACGCAACAATTATAGTGCAAATGTGTATTTTTTCGTGTAGTAAATAAAGTTAGATTTTGAATCACTATTAAAACGCAGCGCGGCGCCGCGCTGCTTCGAGCTGCGTTGCGTAATGTGTATCCTTTCGAGTACTAAATAGAGTTAGATTTTGAATAGCTCTATTGAAATGTACGTGCAGCGTCGCGTCTCGGTGTGACTTGACCCTAAGAGTTTACTGCTAATTCGGGCCGTCAATTACATTCCTCTCGATTAAACATTGAGTACTTTTTATCTAGGATGCTTCCGATATCAGTCGTACGTCGTGCTTCATCACCCCAATTATTTTTAACACTGGCTAAATAATAACAGGCGCACAGGTCGATCGATCAGGTTAAGCTACGCTTGCCATGGTTGGTCTGTGGATGGGTGACCATCTTTACATACCGTGACATTCCGTGCCTCGGAAAGCACGTTAAGCCGTTGGTTCCGTCTGTTATTCGTGAATCTTTGACAGTCGTTACGGGTAGTCAGAAGCCTGAAAGTTTGACAACCAGTCTTACCAAGGGGTATCGTATTACCCAGTAACTGGGTTGTGGAGGTCAGATAGGCAGTCGCTTCATGTAAAATACTGGCATTCAGCTGCATCAGGTTAGATTAGAAGCCGACTCCAATATAGTTGGGAAAAGTTGATGATGTTGCTGCTAATATTCCGATGATTTTTGCCAAGCCAATTCAATCCCTTGTCAAATACGTCATTTGTCTATACTACATCCACGGGTGGTCTTTTCCAGACCACACTACAGCATCACCAACAGCTTGATTGACCAAAGTTCTAGGAAAAAGAGGTGTTAATGCACTCTCGTCATGGACAATCAAAGTATTTGAGCACAAAGCACAATGGAATAATCTTCTATACTCCTCTGAAATGTTCTGTTTATTACACTCTGTGAGATTATGTGTTTTGCCATAATAAAGCTTCCTGTTTAGAATGCAAACGAGATTAGGGATGAGCTGTAAAAAGTTTGAGCTGCGGTGACAATGATGTTAGCTGTTTTGTGGACGTGTTTTAGTTGTTTAATGGTTTAGATGTGGGTTGGTTTAATTGATTCGTTGGTTTTGTAGGTAGACGTGGGCTATTCAATTGCGTATAGAGAATGTTACTGTACAACCCGTGTGTGTCTAGTAGTTAATATTTCTAGTGGAAATGAGATTTGTTAGCCATACTAATATTATAAATTCAAAAGTAAATCTGTCTGTCTGTCTGTATGTTACCTTTTCACGCCTAAACCACTGCACGGATTTTGATAAAATTTAGCAGAGTGATAGATTACATCCCGGGGAAGGACATAGGATAGTTTTTATCCCGATATTCCCACGGGATTGACACTTATTCGAGAGAAACCGCGGGACGCTGCTGATAATAACTTTATTTTCTTTTCTTTCTTATTTTTCCTCAATTTTATTTTATCCATGTTTCATTTTACGAAACTTTTCTGACATAGCTCGATGGCTGTCTATAATTTTAAAACAAACTACGAGTATATGAAAATTATCGGCGGTGTTAAAATTAAAAATGGTCTATGTAAAAACAGATTTTCAGTCACTACTTTCATTGACCAATTACTTACAGCTTTGACGTCCTTTTTACTCTAATAGAGCCAAGATCAAACGGATGCTGTATACGGATATTAAGTTAACGTTGTACTGAGGGCGACGTAATTATTAGTTAGGTGCCCTATTTTGTGTCGACCAAGGCTTTATTGCACTGCTGGGTATAGGTCTCCCCATTCTTCTGCCATACTTCCCTCTTCTATGCGTCCCTCATCCAGTTGTTTCCCGCGACTTTGACGATATCGTCAACCCAACGCGCTTTTGGAAGGCCCTGTTTTCTTTGGCCTAACCTTGATCACCATTCAGTCACAGCTTTCAGCTTCATTTGATGGAAATGTAAATTATTGGCGCCGATTCTCTTGTTCACAAACTAAACTAAGTTCAGTGTATCTTTTTCTTAGTAATTCATTAAGAAAAGGACAGAAAATAAATTTTAGTTTAATCCTGTCAAATTAATCAGCACCTGACGTAAATTGATGTAATTTTAGTAGGCAAGTTTTTAATCACGTCTAAACTTGTATGGAGTAGTGTCAGGCGCTGATTAATTTGACAGGACTAAACTAAAATTTATCTTCTGTCCTTTTCTTAATTAATAGAAAGAAAAAGATGCACTGAACTTAAATTTAGTTTAGTTTGTGAACAAGGGAATCGGCACCATTACCTAACTTAGAATTAAAATAATCTTCACCATTAGCTATACTGCCATGAAAAATAACTTAGAATAACATATCTAGTACTCTATATTCGCTTCCATAGTAGCCATATTCATCTAATCTAAGGTGTGCCGCGCAAAAGCATTCTGCTGAAATAACGTGCTTAGGCCGCTATCCCACTGGCGTTTTACGAGCGTCGGCGTCTCTCGAACGTCTGCGCAGCGTCAACGTTGCGCTGACGCGACGTTGACGTCGCGTCGTCGCGTGACAAGCATTAACGTCCGCTGAACGCGACGTCGACGTCGCGTTTTTTGGCAACAGGTACATGTGCGCGACGTTAACGTCGCGTTCAGCGGACGTTAATGCTTGCCACGCGTCGCAGACGCGGCGTTGACGCTGCGCAGACGTGACGTTGACGTCAACGCTCGTAAAACGCCAGTGGGATAGCGGCCCTAGAACCCTCTGCGCTGATAGGATCTACATTGTATATCAAAGCATAGAATCCAAGATATCTCAAAACTATCCCACTGCGCAAAAACATTCCATGAAGTACGTGGTTAGAACACTAAGGTTTGGTAAGAGCTACATTGTATATGAACGTATAGAATACAGGATATCCCAAAACTATCCCACGCGCAAAAACATTGCAACGCGCAAGCTCATCGCGTATCGCTGAAAACGCAAATTAACCGCTGGCTTTTACAAATATCGGTCAATTAAGCGGTGAGCGGGATAACAATTGAAAACGGTTTCGCTTTCACTGAGGCCAGGCATAAACGCATTCGTAAATATAATAATAGATGAAGAGATACATCAATGAATGTCCACTGCGTTTTCGGGCCGAGCACTTTCAATTTCGCTGTGCGTGGCAGCCATGATTTTGGCTTACTGAAAATTGCAATTTGGTGTTTATTTTTCATGTTTTTTGCAGTTTGTTTGTGGTTTTGTTACGTTTTTGGTTGGTTTTAGCTGGATTTTGGTACATGGTTTACTATTTACCTACTTTAAAAGTTTTCAAGCAAGTAAGCAAACATGATTTCTTTTCGCATTTTCGGATATTAGATCTCTATTATTTTAATATTAAAATATTCTGAAAGCTTTTATCAAACAAAAATGTTATAAAAGATAGACATCTAATTCCAACTACTGCAATGTAAGTTGTTTTTACCCGACATATCGTAATAAACACGTAACCTAGAACTAAATCGTCCGCGAAATATTTCACATTTGTAAACTAAAAAGCTGGAAATAAAAAAGTAATAAAAAAGTCGGGTTTTTTATTTTTTTTATTACTTTTTGTACTCATTGTTTAAAGTTAAAACGCTACATTTTCCTTTAAATAGCATTAAAATTACCTTCACTCAGAACATTTCATCACTCATATCCGTAAAGCATACAGACGCTCGCGATATTCAATTGTTTCCACAAAATAAATCAACAGCCATGTCCTCAAGTTATCGATGGCGATGTATGGTCACCCTACCGGCGGCGTTCCCTGCCAATCCCGCGTGATCGCCGCTGACCACACGTTTGTAAAATGTGGATAATTATTTCAGTTTTATATTAAATGTCAATTTTAAATTGTTTGGTTTTGGCTTGCTGATGGTTTGACAGATAATGATGCGTATTGCAGTTAATTAATGGTTGAGTAGAGAGTAGTTCTAAGGACTGAAGGTTGAGCAGTAAGAATGCTACAGAAAACTGTGACATCAGTAAGTCCCAGTAGATCAGTACTTTACCAACCATCACTGCGCCCGCGTGGTGGATTACTGCCCACTCCCTCTTACCGAGAGCTGGCATGTGTCCTAAAATTAGTAACGTTATAGGCTCATTATGTATGTATGTAAGTCCCAGTACAAGAAATCACTTTAGAAAATCGTCCCGTCTTTCGCTGCTAATCCACTATATGTCGTACAGTCCACGCATAATCATGGCCTTATAAAAGGCAAATCTATTGGTGACCGAAGTGCTCCGAGTATTAGCTCACATAAAGATACTACTGCAGCGGTGCTATTCTGTAAAAATCTCACCGTGAAAACTTAGGTGAAGTGAGTGTGGAGTGAGCTATCAATAGTGTCAATTCCTAGCAAAAACAAACTCACTTCACCTAAGTTTGCACGGTGAGATTTTTACAGAATCGACCGGCTTGTTTGAATTCAAGACTCACCAGTAAAAAGTAAAACCCCCAAATGGGAACAATCGACATGGTGCAACACTCAATGCGTGACAGAGAGCTCTTCTCTTATAAATTAACACTAACTTTGCCGCCTTAAGTAAAAAGGGCGCATCTGAGGAAAGGGAATAGAGGAAAATGAGCCTTAATGGATGGTGCCTTTTTGTTCCATTAAGGCTCATTTTCCTCTATTCCCTTTCCTCAGATGCGCCCTTTTTACTTAAGGCGGCAGAACTGCGCCCCGCGGTTTTACCCGCATAAGTCTCGATCCCATGGGAATATCGGAATAAAAAGTATCATCATCATAATCAGCCAATTTTGTTTCCACTGCTGGGACACAGGCCTGCTCTACCATGTGGAGTGGGTATAATCTACCACGCGGGCCCAGTGCGGGTTGGTAGATGTCACGTGTCTTCGAATTTTCGGTTCTAGAACATGCCGGTTTCCTCACGATGTTTTCCTTCGCCGTTTTGAGAGCAGTGGTGATAAAAAAAATTACACAAAGTAAAGCGCCTGTCTGGGTTCGAACGTACGACCTACAACTCGTAAGTCGCGGCCATTACCACTGGGCCACCACTGCTATATCTAATAAAGAGTATCCAATGTCCTAATCCAGGTCATGGTTTACCAATGTACCAAATTTCATCCAAATCCTTTCAGCCGTTTAAGCGTGAAAGCGTATCAAACTAACACACAAAAAATCAGATCTTTGTAAAATATTAATTTAGAAGACTAGCCACCCGTTATCCTTCACATGGTTTTTACAACTTGTCGAAATATCATTTCTTTATTTTAAGTAAATTTAATATTAATTTATTATTCCTTAATATCTTCCAGTAATAAATTATCTAAATGATGATGAAAACCGCATCAAAACCTATTACGAAATTTAGAAGAACAACGCAGTCACAGACACGAAAACCGATTCGATTCATAATACCTATGCATAAATGGCGTCGGTATAGGATGTTTTCGGTGCCATCGTTTGTCATTTAAATAAAATAACCATATAACTATGAATTAAAAGTCGTGCCGTTAGTAGCGACCAAAGATTTTAACGATTAACTAAACAATAAGACTAACATCTGTGCAATACGCACCTACTGTACAATAGAAGTACATACAATCATAAAAATTGCTCATCCATAAAATGTTCTTAATAATAATATGCATTAACTTCCATGTTCAATTTATTCTGAACTCTATGTTTTGGGTGTTAAAGTCGTTTCTACATTGTCCGTCTCTTCTATTCATTAGTGACTCGAATCAAAGGGTTGGCAAATCCAAGTTCTATTGTTAATAGTCACGCGTCTAACTTAGTATTAAGTATACGTGTTTTTATATTTCCGTTACCATAGAAATTAATGCTTTAGGTACATTTGTATAGTAGATGTTTGATGTTTATAATGAGGATATTTTTTATGTTTGTCGATGGTAGAAAAAAGTGTTTAAAGTTGGGCTTTTATAATTTTTGTTGCTGTTTGTATTTATAACGGTTATTTAAACAAATATTATAATGAGAAAATATTTGATTTTTTGTATGTTTGAGTTTACGCTTTCATGCTAAAACGGCTGAACAAATTTGAATGAAATTTGGCACATAAACGATTGATCTTCTGAATCAATTTTTAATTTTATTTTGTATGTACCTATAAATTTGTTCAATAATTTATAATGTTTATAGCAATTCATATCTTTTTTCAACCAATTACATTTACTAGAAATCTAGTCTAAAATGTTTAATATATTTTTTTTTCTCTAGAACAAAGTTATTCCAAGCCGTTGAAATGATTTTTCCACACCTGACGTATTGAAACCCAAATAAATTCCTGAATTTTCTATAAAAAATATCTACAGTACTATACCTACAAATAATTCATCGATACGATTGTCATTTCTAAAAGACACACAGATATATAGGTATCTCTATATAGGTACTGGAAACCTGTGGCTACAGATCTCGATACTGCCATGAACATGATTGAGAAATAATTTCAGTTTAAAAACAATTCGCTACAGTATCCTTTATGGGTTAATAAAATCTCTTTCATCCCCGAAAAAAAAAACAACCAAGGTGTAAAAGTTAAAAAACACTAAATGCTCTCACTTACTACTGGAAGCGACACAAAAGTCAATTCGCAAGATCGCCTCACTCCCCGACAAATAACAAAACGCGAGACGACAGCTAAAACACGCCATAAAACGACAAACGCAGCTTAAAACGCACAGGACCCTAATAATATTAAAAACACAAACACCACTGGGTGACATCTCGTAATTTCGATTCTAATTACATTTAATATCCACTGTTATTTTTTCGAGTTTTAATGCGCGCCCGCCATAAAAAGATAATCACAAAAATAATTGAAACGAAATAATAAAGGCTGTAAGGAAAGGGGGGAGGGGGGCGATTAATGACGGCTCGGGGAGGTGCGGGATAGTCGGCGCATTAAGGCCTAAATAATCAACATAATTACACTTTTTACCTTGGCATCCCCTTTTCACCCTCTAATAAGTGCCGTTGAAAAGATTCTCTATTTATATCAAGGCTTTTTTAATGAAAACGATAGTTGATGCGCAGTTTCATGTTTATGGTGACAGTTTTAAGTATTCTATATTTTAAGGGTGATAGATACTTGATAATATGATCGAATCAGAAATGAGCAGATCCGCAGGAGAACCAAAGTAACCGACATACCCCGAAGCATTGCCAAACTTAAGGGGCAGTGGGCAGAGAACATTGCTCGCAGAACAGATGGCGGATGGGGCCGAAAGGTTCCAGAACCTTTCGGCCCCATCCGCCACTTGTTCTGCGAGCACGCTACGTCTTCCCGTTTGTCGTTTACTCTGGAGTAACGACCGCGTACGGGAAGACGTAGCGTTAGAAGGCTTCCCACAAGGTGGACCAACGACCTTGTGAAGGCGGCAGGAACCCGTTGGATGAGAGAAGCACAGAACTGGTCGATGTGGAGGTGTTTGGGGGAAGCCTATGTCCAGCAGTGGACGTCTGTCGGCTGAAATTATGATGAAGATGACTTGATAAGAGAGCAGTGGTAGCTCAGCGCTCACTTTACTTTGTGTAGGTAAATTATTTCATCACCATTGCTCTCACAACGGTGAACGAAAACATCATCAGGAAACAGGCATGTCCTAGAACCAAAAATTCTAAAAGATGTGTGACGTCTACAAACCCGCACTGGGCCCGCGTGGTGGATTATGGCCCAGTGCTTTCCACAGAGGCAGATAATAGGCTGGTTATTTACTTTACTTGAAAAGTGTTGGTTGAGATTTCCTTCTCTTATGATTTTGACCCTCCAGAAACTCGCAGCAAAATAAAGAATTAACTTATGTACGTACTTTGACTCGTAAGACAATAATCCCGTAAAGCAGCCAGATAAAAAGGGTTCCTTAAAAGTGCCTTGTCATTAAGCTACTGGTTGGTTGTTGATAACAGCGGGGTTAATTGGGTAATTCACTAACAGTTGACAGTTCTACAACATTCATTGCGTTATTTACTTTGTTGAGCAGACAATATTTCGAACATATAAAGCAATGGATTAGCAATATCCTTCAAAATGATTCCGATTGTACAATGCGTGCCACGAAAGATGAGACTTGACACACCACGTGGTTTGACATGCGCACTTGCGCAGTACACGATTTTAGGTATCTTTAGCGGTATGAGGTCTGAGTGCGGGACGGGACCGGACGTCATAGGGGCGGAGGAAAGAGCGGGGGAGGCGGGGTCAAGTCTCATCTTTCGTGGCACGCATTGTATATTCCGATAGTGGGTTACGCAATTAGGGTTCTCGTCGAGCTATGACTTAATATGATAGCATCTATGTCTGATATACATTTTCAAAAGCTATACATGTATGCGAAATCACATAAACAGTTCGAACCTTCTATAAAACTATGGAATGTCCATACCGCGTCTGTCTTTTTAACAGTATACATGTGCGTTTCCTCAACTAAGTTGGGGTCGGCTTCCAATCTAACCGGATGCAGCTAAATACCAGTATTTTACATTGAGCGACTGCCTATCTGACCTCCACAACCCAGTTACGATACTCCGGTAATACGATACCCCTTGGTAAGATTGATCGAGCTTCTGACGACCCGTAAAGACTGTCAAAGATCCACGAATGACAGCCAGGACCAATTCCGAGGCACGTAGGGGTCTTAGTATGTAAAGATGGTCACCCATCTACGGAGCAACCGCGGCAAACGTAACTTAACATGATTGATCGACCCATGCGGCGGCTGTTATTACTTAACCATAAGCCCCCTTTTTACAGTACTTATCTTAATAAAATATACCGACTTAACTAATATCTTTTCGCACTTAAACCCGACACTGATGACGATATTGCGAACCTCATTTAATATTTTAAAGATCACAGAACATTGGCTATAAAGAAAGATGCAGGCAAAACAGAAAATTAAAGGTCTTGATTACGAATCCTTAATACATTTAAGTATAAAACTAAATATATAGCAGTTTATAATTGGGAACGCAGCAATAAGTAAAGCGGGCACCCTTCTGCCGAAGAATCAGTATATAATTAAAGATAATGAGACGCTATTCAGATGTCCGTCTGGATCTTTTCGACGTATTCAGCCGAGAAGCGTTGGAGGTGGCATATTTTGTGGAGATTTTTTTTTAAGATTGTGCAAATTTTTTGTCGTTGGCATGAATTTGCTTAAATATAAACATTGTTGGTAGTTAACTGTTTCATAGACGTAAGTATTTAATATTCTGCACCAAAATCTAACAAAAATATCAGAAATCCCTTTTTAGGACTGCTTTTTTTTTCGTTTTCGGCTCACTAACGCTTATTGTTAAGTTTTTGTTATGTTTTCATCAAATTGTTCCTTTTCACCTATACAACTGAACGCGACCAAGACCTGTCAGTGTCAAAATTCCACAACAATGATAACACCGACATTTCTTGAACGCGGTTTAGGCCTGTGTTCACCAACATTTAAACCACCGGTTAGGTATTTAAACAGTTGATTTATGTCAAATTTCCTAAGGAAATTTTAAACATAGAACTGATTCAATATTTAATCAGTTGATTTAAATGTTGGTGAACACAAGGCTTAGATGTACTGATCGCGTTCAGTTTCATTGGGGGAATTCGCCGAGCAGGCCAATTCCCGTAATTAAAAACGTTCCAAATCTAGTCCCAATCTCATCTCGGCGACAATCAAATGTCAAAAATGCAGATAAACGCTAAACAATTTTTGACAGATTGTGGCTGAGATAGAATTTATGAATGTTCTTAAAATTACCGGAATTGCCTACCTGAGTACGTAACACAAATTTGTACCGTGTTCGAAAATAAAACGTTGGCACAATCGAAGCATCGAGATATTCGTTCGTAGCTCCTGAACACATCCTTCACGAAATCATGACTGACGAAGACAGGGACTAAATGAAGGGGTTTTTAATTCAGTGAAATGGTAATACTTACAAATCTAGAAGCCTTTCGTTAATCAGTGTATTGAGTTGCGAATTTCTTATTTATTTTAAGGTAAGCAGACCTGTAACCTCTTTTAGACAAAATACGTTTAATTGCTATTTTATTCTTAAATGTTTTTTTGTTTATGAACTTCTCTTTACAAGGTATAATAAAGTTAATAAATACAATTAAGTGACCCGTTCACTCCAATAAATTTCAAACCCGTTACGACTCGTTTGTGTCTTTATTTATGGCATATGATAGATTTAAGTGTGGCTACCGTACACTGTACTAAATAAAATTAAGCTCAAATTAATCTGTAATACATTGCATTGAAATAATTAAGTGAATTAGTGGTATTGTATAAGCGACGAGCGAAACGGTCGCAGTGGTCGACTCTACAATATCACCCCGCTCTCCCCTTTACACGAAAAAATATAGAAACGCGAGCGTACACCAACGTCTAATTAAAATGATTAACTTAATGGTCTTAGTCATTAGCGATTTTAATTCTGAATCGTCTATTTTTTTTCTTTCCGTTGAAATTATAAGTTGGAATACCATTTTACGATTGGCATCGCGATTTTCAACATTTACGAGCAATCGTTATAACGCCATTGTAGTTTGTATTTGTTTGTTTAGCCAAAGAACGATATATACTTGACTGAAGTACGCAGTAGTTCTTGAGTGCATGTATTTTTTTATTTATTATAACAAGGTGGAAAAATTAATGTTGTACAATTTTTTTGTTAAACTATGGACTTTAATTACTAGGTATCAAGAATTACTGTCGAAAATTTTGATCATAAATATAATTTTGATGTTAAATAAATAAATTATCGTCTCAACAAAACCGGCTCTATTGCCAAGAAGAAAAATAAAAGAATATTGGCAAGTAATAAATCAAATCAAGTATTTAAATCAATATAGCAAAACTTTCCTAAAGCCCCCTTTACACGATACAAGTTTTTTGGATTCCAACTTTTGGTATGCCACAGGCATAATATTACCTATATCTCTTTAAATAATTATTCTGTACGTGTGTATGTCACTGAACTCCTCCTGCACGGCTGGACCGATTTTAATGTTTTTTTTTTGTATCAGTTTGGGATGGTTTAGATTCACAATTGGGCCCGATAGGTGGCGCTGTGATCGAGTTTTAGGAAACAATACAAAGTCTGTCCGGCCAGCTAGTATATTATAATTTAATCCCATTAGGTATACGTATAACTCAAGTTTAATTGGTTGATTTAAATTGATTATGTTTCTATTTTCAATATCTAAAGAAAGACTAGTACTTAGAAAGATTATAAACGCCTGCGACATCGAAACTATACGGCTGTCGGTCAGACCAGACTCATTGTAACCGATTCGTCCGCGCCACCCTAGCTCGCTCCCCCACGCAAGCTTGTCGATTTTAACCGACGAGAAGCAACAAAGCATAACTTTCGGTCAAGGGTACGGCTCGCGAGATGAACCCTTTTTGTTGTTTTTAATTGGTACGGCACTAGTCCCACCGCCGACGCGGACGTTTAGCGAGAAGCGAGAGCTAGCGACTAGAAACAACATGCAGCAAGTATTTCGGTTAATTTTGTCATTGGGCTAGACGCGAGTGCGATGAGTAGAATGACTGTCCAATCACTTGCTGGAATGCGAATGTTTGTATACCAAGCGAGTGTTCTACCCGCCAAACGAGCGTCGCTGAGCGAGTATTTTCTCTGATAGCTCTTGTCGCTGCGCCAAACTAGAGGAGAAAGAGTTCTCGCAAGCAGTGTGAACAGTAAATGACAAGCTGTTAATATATGTATCTCTCTTAGTGACACTGGACCTACATCTATTGTACTATTTAGGTCCATTCTTGAGTGAGAAAATAGTCGATAGATAGTCGCTTCCTCGTCGGCGGTGAGACAAGTGCCTGATACGGGTAACATTTCATATTGAGAGTAGTTATCTTTTTCACTATCTTCTATGGTTAGTATCTTAAGCTCTTTTGATAAGTTTTTAAAGTCTTAAAAGTTTTTGTTAGTGGAACTCACAGTAAGTCGAGTTATGCCACTCAGAGTTCAACAGCACTTGCCCGAATGGCACCTAAGGTGTTCTACTAACCGCACTGAAACAAAATTTTGGTAAGTACCGTTCGGTGGAAGTTTTTCAGTCCGCGAACGGCACTTGTATGCTGTTTGTAGTGATGTGTCGACTTGTTGCGGATGTTTACACGTCGCTGTTTATTATCTATTTTCAGTTAATAGATAATGGTGCCTACAGATTTAATTGTGTCGTAATTGCACCAAATTTTGAGTAGTTTGGTTGGTTACTTTAGGCACTAATTTACTTTAGGCACTTGATTATGAATTACTACAAGTGGTTGCTCGCAATGGGTCTCATTAGATGGCTGAAAGTTACTCAAAGGGTAATAGAGAGGGCTATGCTTGGAGTTTCTCTACGAGCTCGAATCAGAAATGAAGAGACCCTTACGAGAACAAAGGTAACCGACCGACATAGCCCGAAGACTTGTCAAAATTAAGTGGCATTGGGCAGGGCACATTGCTCGCAGAACAGATGGCCAATGGGGCCGAAAGATTCTGGAGTGGCGACCGCGTACTTGAAGAAGTAGCGATGGAAGGCCTCTCACAAGGTGGACTGATGACCCGGTGAATCCGCCGCAGGAATCTGCTGGATGCGAGAAGCACAGAACCGATCGAAGTGGCGGGCTTTCGGATGAAATGATGGTGATACTACAAAGTGCTCGACATCATACATTATTTCCCTTAAAATAATTTCTTCATTTCATATAATCCATAACTCAGATGATTAACATCTCCCCACAATAAAATTAACAGATATAGATCTAGGCCAAATTGAGACGTAACTCTTGAAAAATATTAATTCAAAATGAGCTCAGACTTAGCTCTAATTATTCTTTTTAATGCGCAAACGCCTCCGCATAACCAACTTTATCTAATCATAGATTAATTCATAAACTAAGACGCGACACGCCCATAAATTAAAACAGATTTTAACGCTACCATTGAACCCATTAAAACATTATTTTTTATTTCGGCAAAGACATAAAACTCATATTTTAACAAAAAGCAAAATGAACTTAGTAATTATGTTAATTATTTTAAAAATTATCACTTTAAATAAACCGCTCAAGATGGCCGTCGATTATTATTTTATAATGTGCCGTGACGTCACAAAATGAGGTATTAATTATTATTCGGACAGTGTCGCTAGCCCTGTGTTATCGTGGTGTAAACAACTGCTAATTAAAAGGTACATCAAAGATCGACAAGTAATTACAACGCGCCATACTAATTAGTTTGTTTGTTGAAGATTTTTTTACACGGTGACCTTTTCAATGATGGAATTCATAACGAAACTGTCGATTGTCTGCTCCATTATTTACTATTTGTCAAATATTTCTGAGAACTTTATACTTATGTATGAGTAGTGCGTATCTGATGCCTTTTCTGCGTAGGAGTCTGTGGAATTGAACGAATGTTTTTTTTTTCGCTTAAAGGGAACAGGATTCCATGGAGAGGGTATCGAAAATATAGGTTAAATAGTTATTTCAATTTCCAAGCCAAAAAAATAAATCGTGCGGAATTCAGTGAATAAAAAAATGTAAGAATTGTGAGTTACTAGGTACTTTATTTTAGAATAACAACAGTAAGTAAAGTGGCGTTTTTACAACTGTATTCCAAGCCAGAACAGAACAACAGATGCTAATCAAATTACTTTATGAGGTGTTGAGAACAATGTAAAGATTGTGTTATAACAACTGAATAATGAATACATAAGAACACAAGTCTTGAAAAAATTTACAAACAATTCGACTCCACGCCTCTTCTGTCCTCAAAAAGGCACCGTTCATTAATGAGGCGTAATATTTTCGTAATTAAGTTACGCACTGGGAAAACAGTGTTATAAAACATTGTGTAACTTTGCGGTCGTACATTAGGATAGATAAGCGATTGATTAGCTGTTTCCTTGTACTACTAATGAGCCCTCATTAATACTTAATTAGACTTAAACAATATTATTGTTCTTGAAATACAAATGGAGATACTGAAAAACTTATTCGTTGAATTGTAGTTGTGTTTTAATGTTTTCGCTGCCATGCATTTGGTGTGTGACACATTTAGCTTAGGTTACCGGTATGTATGCAGAATGTTAAGTTTTTTTTCCATATAACATCAATACAATGGCCCGTGGCTAAAAATTACAGCCGCACAGGTCGATCGATCAGGTTAAGCTACGCTTGCCGCGGTTGGTCTATGGATGGGTGACCATCTTTACATACCGTGACCCCTCCGTGCCTCGGAAAGCACGTTAAGCCGTTGATCCCGGCTGTCATCCGTGGATCTTTGACAGTCGGGTTGTCAGAAGCCCAAAAGTCTGACAACCAGCCTTACCAAGGGGTATCGTATTACCCAGTAACTGGGTTGTGGAGGTCCGATAGGCAGTCGCTCCATGTAAAATACTGGTATTTATCTGCATCCGGTTAGACTCCAACATAGTTGGGAAAAGGCTAGGCAGATGATGTTAACACCAATACAATAATGGTTTGCATAATTAAATGTAACAATTTTGTCACTTATAGAATTTCAAATTAATTAATACGGTTCGATATCCATAATGCATACATTGTATGGAATGATCTTTAAGAAAAAACCAACAATATCTTGTCGTACACAATGTTGCACGAACAAACCGAAAAACAACGCAGACTATCTGACTCCCGATGACAACTTGACGGGTTTAGAACTTACTGTTGGATGTAAGCAAACTTTCAACTAGGAGTATCAAAAGTGTTATTTAAGACCTCTGGCTGAAGATGTACAACAATGCTTAACGGACTTTTTGAGGACGTGGTCCTACCCTCTAATTGACGGGTTTAGAACATTTTATTGTTTGTAAGTACGCGAACTTTCAACTAGACGATGAAACGAGAAGTTTTATTTTTATTTTTTATTATTAACTAGCAGCGCCTCGCGGTTTCACCCGCGTTAAGTTTCGATCCCGTAAGAATATCGGGATAAAAAGTATCCTATGTGTTAATCCAGGAAATGATCTATCTATGTGCCAGTTTTCATCCAAATCTGTTCAACGGTTTACGCGTGATTGAGTAACAACATCCAAACATCTTCACAAACTTTCACATTTATAAAATTAGTAGGATTAGACCAAAGTAACCATGGAGTGAATGTGTGAATTATGTTATGGTTAGAAAGTGGGTGAATACCAAGATTACGACTAATGGAGAAGGACAGAAGAAAAAGACATGTTGCGATTAGGAAACAAGACAAAATACTCGTATAAACAAGAAATATAAAGAAGAAGGTTGCCTGGAAGAGATCGCAGAAAGCGATAAGGCCGCCCATTGTATGTTTTGTATTCATAATCGTATTTTTTTGTTATGTATTTTCTGGAGTACAATAAAGTATATATAAATAAATAAATAAACAGAAACATCACAAAAACATCAATACGATCCGGATGTTGACACACTTTTAAGAAATCTTAATACTGTAATAACATGGAGAATGGATGTAAGGAGAATTGACTCTGTTGTAAAAAGTGTCTGTCAAACTGGGTTCAATTAGGGTGCGCCACACTACTGTGGCGTAAACAGCACAGGGTACATTTCTCACAGCAGTAATTTTAGGTCATAAATATTTTGAACTACGTAAAGAAGAAGAAGAAGAAGAAGATAA
Source organism: Luperina testacea (assembly GCA_927399505.1). NCBI lineage: Eukaryota > Metazoa > Arthropoda > Insecta > Lepidoptera > Noctuidae > Luperina > Luperina testacea. The sequence goes on along the minus strand of OV656770.1, from coordinate 15,338,858 downwards.
TGAATATTGAATGTATTGTAAAAAGTAATGATAGTTAGAAACTAAATAGAAACTCATAAATTGTAAAATTTTGCATGTTAAATATCTGACTATGTATTAGGAAACTTGTTTAAAATTTAAGACCAAAACTACGTTAACATTTGAGGTTTGGTATACTGGGCTGTCACTACTCTAGTCACTAAAAATATTAAATTTTCTCGGCATACTTCAATCCGTCAACAACTGCTACATTCATACCTTATCCTTTGTCTACGCTGGCGCCATTCTGGAGGGTTTTTGAACTGTTACTTACTGCTTATAGCTGGTCACTTTTTCAACTTTCGCCCCATATTACTCAGTTCTCCTTACTTCTCTTCTCCATGCGTAATAATCATAATACACATAACACAACCCAGTTTATAAGCTTAAATGTACAGACGCCAGCACATCAAGCTACTCGAAATTGTAAAATTTTCCCAACCAACTTTGAACCTTATGCTTTAGCGATAAAGTTGAAAATCTAATAAAGAAATTTGACGGTTTCCAGTAGCTTGATGTGCTGGCGTCTGGACAAAACAATGCGGGCTATCGTCGATGCTAATTACTTATTGAATAAAATTTAGACATGATGATGCATTTTCAAAGAGTATCAAAGAAGTATTTATTTTTATAATTACTGTTTGTTATTTCAGATTGAACTTTTGTTGAAACATCATTAATTAGAGTATGTATTAAATAAGCGTTCGTTCGTTTCGCGTAATAGTTCTTGTATCTCGGTACTACCAGTTTTTCTTGTTGCTATGCTATAATTTAATTTAATTTGCATATCTTTGTTGGTGAATTGTTCTATTAATAACCACTTTCGTATTTTAGTGTCGTATTGGCAAGTTTTAACTATATTTGAAGAAATCTGTTACGTCATCACCGTCATAAAGCGTTTCTCTTGTTTTATTGGTTATAATAAACGAAGTAGGTTGTATATTTTGTCTAAGTAGGTTTTAAACGTTTCAAATTTACAACCTAGCCTAGACAATTGCACTTCATGCAAACATTGGTGAGTGTGCGCAATTATTTAAACTGGCTTATCAGAGTTGAGTAAGTGATTGAAATCAACGTAGATACTTTTACCAGCATTAAGCACCAGTAAAACCACCATGAGATCGCTTACATAAATTATCAAAATCATCTTGTATCGTTTGTTCACCCTTGGATAAGTCTTTGTGCTGCTACGAGACAGGTGTCATCCGCATATTGATAGACTGTGCAATTGTTTATAACATTCTCCATATCATTGACGTAGGCTAAATAATGCAATCCTATAACTGAGCCTTGTGCTGTTCCCGCAGCTACTACAGCTTCGTCACTGAGTTCATTGCTGATCTTTACGCGACATGTTCTGTTTTTTTAATAATCTTTGCACCAGTTTAACCTTTGGTCTCGAACCCCTATATTATCCAGCTTGTTTATAAGCGTATCATGCCTGAGAGTATCAAACGCTTTGCTAAAACCAATAAATAACAGGATAACATGTTTTTATCATTGAGGTGTTGGTTTATTTCATATGTGAATTTAGAAAGCAGAACTGTAGTTGATTTATTAGATTGAAAGCCAAACTGTGAATTCAATAAGACATCGTTTCTAATGTAAAAATTCTGAATTCTACTACCTTATCTGTGACTGGTAATATTGTAATGGTAGCTGTCATAGTTACTAGAAGATCCATTTTTATAAATTGGTTGCACGACACCTGATTTTAATTCTCGAGGATATTTCCCAACTTAAATACTAGTGCTTGTTAGCTTAACTATGGCCTGAGCTATCTTAATACTTACAACGTTCACGGCTATACCTCGAATTGGATATACACCAGTTGATTTATTGACATTAAGATTTTTTATAATAGTTGAAATATTACGAACGGTTGGTTTTTTAATAACATGGACTTGTTAATTGGAGACATACTATATTCTGATTCAGGGATTAGTTTTATGTTGCTTTTACGTATTTTTTTTTAAGTTTTCGCTAAATCCTTTACTGAAATTATTAGGTATTGTACTTACCTATATCTTCAATTAACGAATCAATGAATTGAAGATTTGAGATATTTTTTTACAATCAAGCGAATATGGACAATATTTAGTTTTTGTTTACTAATTGGAACGTAATTACTAAACTCGTTGATGGTTGAACACTCAAGGGATTGTGATATTTCCGGTGAAGAAACTGATGTGATCTCTGAGTCTAACTATTATCAACAATTATTTTTTTGAACCGCCATTTTATAAATATCACTAGTGGTCCTAGTGACTATCGTTTTGTCGTTTTCGATGTTATTCTGCCGTTCTGGAACCAGATGTATTTGTACGTTTCCTTGAATGATTGTTTTGCTTGTCATAGTAGTGATTTTGTCGCTTTGGTAAGAGAGTATCGAAACAAAACTTTTGACTTGGCTAAGTCAGGACTGAGCTCGGAGTACATGTACAGCAATTGGAACCTTCCGTGCTGTACGAATCCACTGATCCATCTGCTCGTCATGTTGTAACATCACCTGAATAACTCCTTTACCATTCCTGCCTGTAAGTCTTTTGACCATTACAACTTGGCGTTTCTCAATGTTAATCTTCGAAGCTATTTTAATTGAGAAAATGTCCAGGTTCGCGTTCTCATTATCAGGAATACCAATGATCTCCAATACATTGGACAATGTTTCTCGCTCAACGTTTCTGATGTGTTGTTCCAATGCATCAATTTTTAATTCCAAGTGTATTTTTTGATTCGTGAGGTATGTGTTTTTATTTATTTATTGATTTATTTTATAATTTATGTACACACAGTAAAATACACGAACGTGTATACGTGTTTTTCTTCTTCATGTCTTTAACTTTCTCTGTAAGAATTTCCAGTGTCTAATTTATAACATTCATTCTAAAGCAATAAATGCTAAGCGACTTAGAGCACGATTTTTTTGTAATAGTTTAATCACAATTATCGCATTTAGGTATATTTCCGTTGGAGGTACGTGGTTAAAAAATAAATACTTGGCTACTCCGTATGGTCGCAAGTGTACGAATTATTTTAGACTTCTAGCAGAAGACGTGCAACTGGGTCTGTTGGACTTTAAAGAACGTTGGATGATTTCATAGATAGACCATGAAACTTTGAGTCTCCGATTAGGTAAAAATTGAATAATAGGAGTTTTAGAGAGTGAGAGGAGAGGTATACCTCAGCGGTTTTCAAGAAAAATGAATGATAAAGAAGAATGAGAGACGAACGGAGTCATAGACGACTCCGCCCTGGAGTGTAAAAGTGGTGCTGTTCCACAAACGATGGGACACTTAATATCAACGCTAGTGATGGCGCTAAATACGTAGCCGAATTCTAGGCTGAGTCCATTTAGATTGCCATAAACATGCTAAGACGACAAAGAAGAATAAGGCAATAGATTCAAAAATTCTGTGCATTATTGCAGCAAAGAGTCCTAAATAGGTCACAAAACAATTGCATAGCAAATATCCCTCTTAGTTTCCATGCAAAATATTTCCGCTTCTATTCCCCTCCTCGGAAGAAGACACTTGATTTAAACAAGGTTATTATACTAACGATTCGACGGGAGACGGTTTAAACAATCATTATAAGTAGCGACATCCCTCTATGTATGCCGCGAATCTAACATACACTCGAAAATGTTTTCAATTGGCTATATGGGCTTATCAAGGACGACGCGGTTAGGAAGTAACGAACTAATTTAATTACTGATTTGGGTTTGTTCATTAATTTTTTTTACATGAGTTCGTAAGCACTTGTGGTGGGATATCCTTAATAATTCTTCCTATCGAATACTTAGATATGGTTAATGAGTAATATTCTACTTAGGTAAAATAAAATAATAAAAAGGTTATTTTATTTATAACAATATTCTGCTTAAACTTAAATTGAATCAGGACAATGAACGTTACCAAAGTCGCATCGTTAGTGACTACAATACACATTTTAAATAGTCAATTCTAGCTACTAAACGAAGCAAAATCAATCGTTTTCAAAAAGCAAACAGACATTACCAAAACAAAGTTTCATCCAGATTCCAGGACCGACGAAAAATGTAAAAGCCATGAAAATATTTGTGAAAATAAGAAAGAGCAAATCTCAATGGTTGGGACGTGTTGAAAGAATACCGGAGGGAAGAGTGAATGAGGACAAAGCGAAAAAGGATGGAGGAGGAACGGTCTCGGAGGTTCGAAGCAAACAAATGACGCGTTATTCCTGGAAATGGAGCCAATCTTTGGATGCGGTACTGACTTGTTGAAACAGGAAGCTTGTTTGTTGAATAGTGCGATACGATAAATTTTGTTTTGATGAAAAATAATGAAGTCGAACCTGACAATATAGCATAATATAGGATGTTAGAAATGAACATCATTTTTTATTATAGACTTTTTGTTGATATAGTTTAAGAGCGCAATTGAAATATCTAAGTACTCATATAGTATTATGCAGTCAGAGTGCTATATAGGTACCTAGATAGGCACACTTTCCTGCTAATTTCTTACATCGGACTTTGCATTTTTTATTTTTATCTTAGTTTTTATCTGATGTACGACTATTATCTAACTATCTGGTGTATTGTGTGTCTCTTAGTCTGTACTAAATAAATGTATTTTCTTTCTTTCTTTCTTTAGATATTCTATTTATCACTAAAGAAACAACCCAAGATAATTTTATCAAAACAAAATTTTAAAAGATTCTATGATTGTGACTTGAGATTGTGCTAGTGGTTTTTGCACCCCCAAAATATTGCGAAAGAAATAAGACAATCTGCTTAGACCTCACAGTTTTGAATCTTAGATTATATCTTCCCACAACAGTAGCAAATACAGTACTGAAATAGGCTCGCAAGTATATTTAAGGGTTTAATATAACAAAAGGTTACGATACCAAACGAATCGTTTCATTTACGATTCGTTTGTCGAAATAGGAACTGGATAAATTAGACGTTGACATTAAAGAATTTTGAAGTTATCGAGTAAAACACAAGACTGATTCTATTTCTGGACTGTCTTCTAAAGACAATGTCAATTACAGTGCAAACTGTTTCGTGTTGGTTCACTGCAGAGCTGGCATTCAGAACATAATGTACCTACCCACTGTAGCTAGTACATTTGTAGTCTTAATCTTGAAGCTATTCAAAATGCACCGAGTATTTACATGGGTAAATAAGCTTGTGTCGAGTAAATGTTTGTACATTATTATTTATTTATTTATTATGTTAGATGAGTTTGTCGGTAGCAGTTTTTTTTCTGCTAGTGCAGGTACAGTACGGAATTTTGGACACTCGAACATATGGGACAACAAATTCTATACAAAGATTTTTTTTCGAATCTCTTTTCCTTCTTAGCGTGTCAATAGCAATCTAAATGGATTTGGTCCAGAATTCGGCTACTTGTTTGGCGCCATCACCAGCGTCCATTAGTTCCTGTCACGTGCAGCAGACAGGACACGATATTAAGTGTCCCATCATTTGTGGAACAGCACCACATTTATACTCCAAGGTTGAGTCGTCTATGAATCTTCACCTGAACAGATTTTCCTTGCTTCGGCCAACCTAGGTCAGGAGTCGAAACTCCTGTATGTATATAACTCGTCGAAACTCATGGTATATATATTACAAGTCTATGATGAATAAATGTCATGGATTTATTAAGGAACATAGTACTTCTGCCTTCTAACCTTTGAACTGTGATTTTTATCAGGGATTCTCTAGTGTCTTACAATTGGCCATATTGCTTGCTTAGCTTTACATGTTTAACTGGTTTCGAAGAACCGGTTAGCTGCAGAAAAGTTTATCTGTAATTTCAAAAAACGAAAAGCTCATAACAGGACTGTCAAATTGTTGGTTAACACATTCAACTGTGCATTTCAACAATATTTTTTTGACATAGGAAATAGGTATAGGAATCTTTCATCGATCAGAAAAAAACTTAAAAATAATCATAATTTTAACAAGAACAATAAAAGTCAGATAAGAATTTGGGTCACTAGTGAAACCAACCCTTTAGTTCTACGCTTATTAACAATAATGAAGCACACGCATTTTTTACAATTATTTGTCCAGATGTGTTGCAGGTGATAAATGCCCGGGTTTTCATTATGGCCTTTTTATTTATTGCTATAGTTTTAATAATTATGATAATACAGTAGACTTATGCTTTATGGTTAACACCTTGACTAATAATGTTTAGTTTTTGAATAATGTTACGTTTCAGTGCAGTAGAAATCCATAAAGGGATTGCTTAGTATTAATATTTTTATCACTGTATCTTCTTTAGAGGAATGAAATTAGTAAGTGCCTTTAGTGAAATAGTCGGAATCTATTTCTTTTATTGCATTTCTTTGCTGTAATGCAATAGTCTATGTCCAGCAGTGGACATCTTTCGGCTGAAATGATGAATGCAATGGTAGCATAATTCATCTATAATTAGCATATTCTTATTGCTGGAACAAAAGGCCTCCTCAAGAGGCCTAGCCTTTTTCCAACTATGTTGGGACCGGCTTCCATTCTAACCAGATGCAGCTGAATACCAGTATTTTACATGGAGCGACTGACTATCTGACTTCCACAACCATATATACTATCATATCATCATCATCATCATCATCTGCCTAGTCTTTTTAGGGTTCCATAGCAGAATTGTAAAACAGACAGACAGACCGAGTCTCACCATAAGGGTTCCTCCTTATGGTCAGATTCAGTATGTCTGTCTGTCCGTCTGTCACAGCTGGATATCTCAAGAATCAATGCTATCAATTTGAAATTTAAAATAGTCATAGATGACGTTTGCCCAAGTATTTTTCAAATAAGAAAGAAATAAATATATTTTATTTTTTCAACAGGGACTGAAAGGTGGTTTTAAATATTCGAAGTGGGGCTACTAGGGGCATGTGGAGTATCATATGAAAGAGCTCTGTTTGCACATTCTAAAACATTTTTTCCTATTTTTTTTAGGCCGCATAGTTTAAGAATTTTGAGGAAAGATTAAAAAAAAAAATACCGTTCCCCTTATCTCCGATGTTTGCATACAGAAAAATCTGAAATTATTCTATGTAATAGAAATGTATGTAAAGATTACAGAAAAATTAAAACGATGTCTCTAAATAGCACACTTTTTTTTTTAAATAATTCACGTTTCACTTTTCATACGGAACCCTCCGTGCGCGAGTCCGACTTGCTCTTGACCGGTTTTTTTAAACTATGTTGGGGTCAGCTCCCAGTCTAATCGGTTGCAGCTGAATACAAGTAGGTATTTTACATGGAGCGACTGCCTATCTGACTACAGTACTCGTACTATGTACATTGTAGTAAAATTACACCAACAGAGCTCATTCACGAATCCACAATAAGTCTATTTCACAAGCCATATGGTCGCACTCAACTAAGTAATCAACGGATTTTGGAACTCCAAAACAAGTGACAATTACTTTGGTGCTAATTTTAGAACAATGACATGAATCATGCAATATACATCCACTATTGTTTAACTGGCAAGTATTAAGTGATATAAATTTCTAGAAATAGAACTAATTAGTCGAGTTTAGTTTTAACGCGAAATTGGCTTAGACTTGTCTGAACGTGTGTAAGTGGGTGGAGTGTTATTTTTTTTAGTGTGAAGAAAATTGTGTCTCTTTTATCTTTCAGAAAATTTCAGGATGTTGTAAAATAAATTGGGTCGGGTCTCCTCACTTTTTTATTCTGTTTTGGGCAATTGGGCTTTCTTGAGGTCTCTTTTTATATTTGACCACCAGATCCATGGCGGCTGGCTTCTGCCTCTTTTTTGTTCCGGCCATACATAGTGCAATTTGTACCATATATTCTTCATTGAGTTTTTGAATGTATTCGGTAATTTTATCAGTGATGAAAGCCAGTATAAAGATATAAATTTCTACAAATAAAACAGGTGTATAGGTGTTGCCTGAGGTAGCTGCGCGGTGCGGGAGGGGTGATATTTGTCACAAGTTGACGAAACACTGAGCTCTCGCACCACGTCACCACACCCCCCCCGCACCGCGCTGCTACCTCAGGCAACGTCTAAGCGGTCGGCCTATAGTCCAGTTTAGTTTTTTTGCGCGAAATTGGTTTAGCCTCTTGTAGCAATGGTTCGAGTGTTATTATTCTTTATGTGAGTACAATTGAGTCTTTTATTTATTTATTTTTTTGTTATTTTAGTCTTCAATTCTTTCTTTTTCTTTTTTATCTTTCAGGATATTTCAGGATGCTGTGACTTCAGTTCTTAGTAATAAAAAGCTACATGCTTTATTTGAGCTAATTTAATAACTATGATAATGGTGAACAGGAATGAATCCTTATGTGCGTTAAAATTAGAAAACAGTTGCAAATTTTAGTCTTGACGAGATTAATTAGTCTAACTTGAGAGAAACTAATTTCTGTTATTTTATAGGTGCTAGTATCTTGATTAATATGAACATAATACTTATTTATTGTAAAAATGATTTTAACAAAGCCTGTTTTTAACCGATTTCAAAAAAGGAGGAGTTTCTCAATTTGGATGTTTATATATATTTTTTTACAATTGTAACCACGTGTCACTGATTCGCGCACTGTACAGTGCGTGCCACGTAAGAAGAGACTTGACCCCGCCTCCCCCGCCTCTTTCCGCCGCCCCTATGACGTCCGGTTCCGTCCCGCACTCAGACCTCATACCGCTAAAGATACCTAAAATTGTGTTCTGCGCATGTCAGACCACGTGGTGTGTCAAGTCTCTTCTTACGTGGCACGCACTGTACGATATAATGGTTCCCGCCATTCCACTTGACGGAATCCCTTGATCGCCTCCATACGCTCATTTTCCTGTAGGTAGGCATACAACCCATTGGATTTTTGTCGAACAAGGTAAACAATTATAAATTGTTACTCATTTTCCTGTTAATTTACACGATTATAAGCAGCTGATACAATTCATGTATTTTTTCAACAGGAACTCGTCTATTTATAAGGAAACAATAACTGTAAATGTTCACAGGAAACTATACTATATTTATTTATATTATTTTATGAAACGGTTTACCTACTTCGTAGTTGAATGACAATATTTTTCTTAACAAATTTCTAAAATATGTGTACACATTTTTTCCACTTCAGTTATTAAGACTAATAAGACTAAAAATCTACCTAATTAAATCTAAACGACGCCTTAAATCAAAGCTCTAAAGTCGATACTGATGACTTCGACACTAACATCCACTTGGTACTCCAACCTAATATAGGTACATTAACGAACGGATTAAACGGATCCCATTCATCAACGTCACTACAAAAATGCTATTTCCACACAAAATTAGGCACTCACCTACACTTAGAGGATTTCGCGAACAATCGTATACCCAGACTAATAACTACCAAATGAAGGGTTGTAAGCTCTCCGAATTTTAATGAAATATTTGATTTATGCCCACCAAGCTTCAGGTAGCTTATTATAAGAATATATCATTAAACATTACATATATAATTAAACCGAATCTTAGCCTCCAGCTACCCCAATTTGGAGCCGGCCGCTGCATTATAATTTTAATAAAATTGCCCGTTGTCCAATAAAAAAGTATAAAAATAAAGTAATAATAAGAAAATTATAACACATCTGATTGATGTATTATTTGGTAATTTATTGGTTGTAATTACATCGTGTAATAATGGTCGATAATACTGCGAGCCGGCGGAGTGAGGGAACGATTTATTAGTATTTATTAAAGTATGAATTATTGTATAATTACTGGGATGGGTGCTTCCAAACTAAACAGAGCGGTTGTTTTAGGGTTGAATTTATGGGCAGCTCTCGGAGTCGATCTAATCGGGCTTGTTTGCGATGTAATTCGGGCGCCTCAGTTGCTATAAAACTATGTCGATGAGTGTGTTGGTGAGCTCAGCCGACGCAAAACCGGAGTAATGATATCTCAATTTTGATGTGAATGTGTTATTGTATTGCTCTAGTTTCGGTTAAGAATATTTATGGCGGTTTTTGAGTAACTTACGACGTATTGGAGAGTAAAGCTTGAGTTATCAATGGAAGATAGTGTTATGTTACGAAAATAATGTTATGGTATGAATAAGACTGTTATGGGTTTCCTATTCTTGATAGGTTTAATCAAGAGTGGGGTGGGGTATCTATCTGTATTCCTTCATAATATAAAGTGATGTTAAGAGTGCATTCACTCTTAACATCACTTTAAAAAAACTTTTACGTCATTACAGAGAAGTTTTTTTTATTGCTAAAGGAGCCTGCTCTAGACCTTGATCACGCCTTTTGGAAAGCGATGGATGAGGTCTATGACAGGCAGGCATCTTATGGGAAGTCAAAGTCAAAGCATTTATTTCAAATACACACTTAAAAGGCACTTTTGAACGTCAGAAAGGCACTTTTGAACGTCAGAAATCAGATGCCTGTTCACTCTTGCTTTAAGGCAGACGGCAAGTTACATGAAAGTTACTGTGAAAGAAAGCCCTTTTTGGCTAATTTGTGTGAGATTGATTTTGTGTGTGTTTTTTTTTTTCATTATGTTTAATAATTAATTGAGTATTGAAAATAGCTCAAAAACATTTTCCCTTTTTATGCTCCCATTAAAAAGTTGTGTGGTCCTTACTAATCCCATAATTGATTTTGACAAACAGGTCGCATCGTTAAATCGATCAAATTTAATCGATTCCATATGTCAAACGGGGTCATCACTACGCGTACCTACTAACTAATTCAGTTGATCCCCGCGATCGACTTAATATCGATAAATAAGATGGATAATACTTCAAAAGAATTAACTTTACATAAACAAACATTTGTAGTGAATTGTTAATAGTTTTTACTGGCCCTTAATGCTACACACGTCGTTTCGGAGATCGTACTTAAGATAAAATAGTTTACAGATGCGTACCAAAGCTGTTATTACGCGCTTCACATAATTTATGCATTGACAATTTTAATTACTTCAACCGTATGCAAGTTGGTTTTTATAATTAAGCTGAATGAATTTAACTTTCACCTTAATTATTATGTTTAAATAAGTTTTCGTTTTGTTCGGAGTCTGTGAAATGTTGTTTCACTGGCCAGTGCTTGCGTTCTTTTTTTATATTTTCGAATTATGATAATGAGTTGTTTATTTGAACGAAGCTTTTTTATAAATTTATTATTAATTGGCTTATCGTACATAATTCCTACTTCGTGAAATCAACTGATCACGATTTAAAAGTTAAAGAAAATCCTTCAAAGATTAACTTCTAAATGTTTCTTACTCCAAAGAGTAGTTCAATCTTAATGGCTTCGACAAAGTCCACTTAGTGTTTGTCAAGTCTATCGTGATCTACAAATAAACTGTGCCTAACTACATGCTACGTACCGGAGCCACTGGCAAATAGGAAGTCCCTTTGTAGGGAAGACGTCTTCAAGTAGGGGTAAAACAGCTTGCCGCCGTCCTGGGGACTGCCGCCGCAACTGTACAATAAGAAACTCTATAGAAATAGCATGTTAAATAAACTAAAGAAAAGAATGGAAAAAGTCAAGTCAGTGTAGTAAACTTGGGTATATCCCGTCAGCCGCATCTTCCCGCCTAGAACGTTTAGAAAGGACTCCTCAGGCGGGTCCCCCCGTGCCGGCGAGGGGGTGGGGGGTGGTGCAAGGAACGCGCGGGGCTGCGCGATTTTTCACCCAAGACCACGTGTTAGTGGCCACGTGCATGAAAACTTTTTGGCGAAGTTTTTCCTCGCGTGCATGTGTTACGCGGTCCTTTTTTTGTTGAAAGCTCAACTTCGCCTTCACTTCGCGGTTTTATTTCTTAGCGCGCGTTCTCTTTATGTAGGATCAACTCTGTTTTAATGGAGTCTATTATTTTTGTAGACGATATCTTTTATGGACGTGTAATTTGAAAAATTAATTGCATGTATATTTTGAATTTGTTCGAAACCGTTTTGTCGGTTAAAACAAAACCGTTTTCGAACTCCGAGCCTATTCGGAAATATTAGAACTTATGGATATTAAAAATTAAAATACGTCGATTAGTTCCAAATTTCGGAATGATCATTAATATTGATTGATACGAGCCGTGTCTAACACTCATAAAATTTATTGATTATCGACATCAGATTTCACCCACAGACAAGGGAATTAATAATAACGTAATAGTAATAAAAGAGCCGCTTTCTCAACACAATGCATCACTAGACTAAACCATTTTGCAATCAACATATCAACTAAACCGTGTCTAGAAAATTCTTAATTGAACTAATGAGAAGTAATTACAATTTTTATTGCGGCCATAATGATTACGATGCCTTAAAATAATAAAAGCAATTAGACATTGATGGGCGTAGCTGAGTAGTTTATGGTTGTCTCTGTCTCTCTCAGCGTGCTGGCCGGCTCACGAGGGGACACCGAGATCAGATGTAATTGTTTGAACGGTTATAAAAGTTGATGTCAGAGACGGTGTTCTGTTTGTCGTAAAATGGTGAGATGTTTCCATTTCCAACGTTTTAATGTTAAAAAATATATTTACGTAGCCCTATGTACAAATCGTGGTCGATTATAGTAGCTGACACAATTGAACAATCTAAATATTAATCAAAGCTACAGAATTTTAATGACCGCGTGTACAATTAAAATGACTGATTCATAGCAACGAAGTTGGGATACAAATGAGTCACGTGATATACTCTAATTAGGTACAATGTACTAAGAATTCAAAGGAATAAAATGATGCGATCACGTCTAAATACAACTGACGAATAGATTAGTTTGTGACATCGCAGAGGGGCTCATGATTGACTCTTGTGTGGTTAAGCACCGAAATGTCAATGATATTTGGCAGAGCATCTACTATCTTTACTTTATATTTTCATTAGATGATTTATACTAGTTTTAACTTTTATTTGTAAAATCCAAAATACTTATTAAATATCTCCATGCACGTGTTTCTGTGACCAGATTTCTTTCTTGGTTTCCGTTTTTTTTTTATTAGTTTTGTTTCTGTATTATTAAGTGCTATGAAGGCAAATAAAAAATATTCTTTGGTAAAGTGTTTATAAAAGGATTTTTTTTCTACCCACGTTTGATCTTCTTAATATGTCTCTATTTAGGATTAATTTTCTTCATCTAAAACTTACTATGATTAACAAATTTTCAAAATCAAGATTCTGATTTCCGAGAAAGAATATTTGTCCTTAACAGTTTTGTATTTTGTACAGACGTCAGCACATCAAGCTACCCGAAACTGTCAAAATTTCCCAATCAACTTTGACCCTTATACTTTAGCTATAAAGTTGAAAATCTACTTAGGTAAGAAATTTGACAGATTGTAGTAGCTTGATGTGCTGGTGTCTGTACGTTTCTTTCTTTTTCCTTTCCTTAAATAAAATTAATTTCAGATTGGCTCAGTATAAATTTGTTGGAATATTTCTGACTTTTTCAGTACAAAGGTCCTTTTTTATAGGTATTTCAGGATGTCATATTATTTTGACAATGTAAGTAGGTAATAAAGATATTGATAGGAAAACCAGAGTTTAGAAAAAGGAATAAAATCAGAAAGTTGAATAAAAACACAGGTAGGTAAGTATGGCAAAAAATCTCCGAAGAATTTATACTTCAATAATTTTTATTCAGAATAGATATCGAAAAGTACTTATCGTTTATTATACATAGTTAATGGATATAATGACAATTTCAAAGAGTTAGCACACAATTTTTATGGAAAAAGAGGAGGAAGAAAATTTGAACAGAAAAAAAAACGAACATTGTGTCTGCGCAAGCGCATGTTTGAACGTTATCTAGAAGAAGTTATCGTGCAATAAATCTTTATAATCATATGTTTATTGTATCATGTAATGCGTTAGTCTATTATTTGTGTATTTTCTCTTGTTTTTTATTATCATTATCATCCACGGCAGTGGTAATACGATCTTTATTAATGATCAGTTCGATTAATTTTAATCATGTGTAATTTAATTTTCTATCCCCAATATCAGTTCCTTATTATTTTTCTTGTAGCCTTAACTTTTTGGAACTTGGCGTTAGCTGTTTTGATAGGTATACACAAATAAGTTTTTAAAACAATATTTTTCTTATTGAAACGGTATTTTAGGAATTTTAAAAATATAATGTATTGAAGTTTCAATTAAACTTTATTAGGTAGATAGGTTAGATAGTATTTTGGTTCAAAGAGAGTAATTATTTTAACAAAATTAATATTCTGAGTGTGCTTTATTCATGAGAGAAAATTATCTTTTTCATTCGCATTCAATTAACAATTTTACTGAATAATAATTTTTATAATAGGTAAGAACATGTTAAGTTTAAAACATTAATTAATTTAAAATATTCCAAAACACAAATTAGGTGTTACATTTTGAGCATAATCACAGAGTAACTAATAGTACCTAATTATAATAGTGATTTTATCAAAAATTAAATGGGTGATAATGATTTCAAAAAGATGTAACGAATTATAGCCCACTTAATATCTTAATAATGAGAAAATGAATGATGTAGCAATAAATTAATGGTCTTATGATAATGCACCTGTTTTTATCGTTACGATCAAATTACTTTTCATAGTGGGTGTTGAGCTGTCGAAATAAATATTCAGCAAATTTTATGTCCAAAATAATTTATTCAACAAACTATTACTTTGTCTACAAAAATATATTGAGTATTCGTCCAGATACACGCATGATGATGCACTATAAACGGAAAATCAATACAGCCTACAAAAAAAGTTGCCCAAAGAAAAGAAAAAAAGTTAAAAAAATACCTACAGAAAAACGCGACACATGTATTCGAACCAATCAGCTGTTTGTTGGCTTCGTTCGCCCCGCCCCGCGTAACTTTTCCTCTTTGGCACGTCAAAAATATAACCATTCCATCATTTTCCCGATACGTGTGATAAACTTTTTATCAAGGTATTCAATTTCTTTTTTTATCTCGCTCTCTGTCTCACATTCATACTATTTCCTTGTTAAACTTCACGATGGACTTGAAATCGACTACACGCGGCTTACTAAATATTATTTTATGTTACCTCTAATTAAATAAACAAAATCTATCGTTCATTAGAAACGGCTTCGTTTTATAATTAAAATAATGGAAGAAACTATTCTAAAAAGTATCAATTTTATAAAAAAAAAATATAAGTAGGTAGGTAAAACTATCAAAACAAAACTTATTTGTACTACAAGAAAAGACAAAAAGCAAGAAAATACATTGTATAACAATACAAAACTTAACACTTACAATATCCCAGGAGCTAAATTATAGTAGTTAGAGCTTTAGATTTGTTTTCGTAGCAGTGACGTTGTTAATTAGCCGGCGCTCGCTGATTCATCACTTTATAGCGTCTCAGCGGCTAGTTCAAGCCGATAGTTAATTATTACACTCCAAGCACGTTACCAGTTTCCTTTAAATAAAATCCTTCTTAACCCTACAACAACACTCAGTCCGATATCCGAACGCACTCGAAAGTTTCAAATCAAAATGACAGAAAGACGCGCGAAACGTTTTTTTTTTCAACTGTCAAACGGGACACGAACAAACGCAGATACGGCCGTCCACGTCAGTACGCTGACGTTCACTAGTCGCGACTCGGCGTAAGTCGAGGAGAAGAAGGCAGCGGTCTCGGCCAACACGCCTTTCGTTCGTCTCTCTCTCGCGCGGCTATACCCGCCCGACCATTTTTACGGTTTAACCGACTCAATTCAATTCAACTCAACTCAATTGTCGTGGCGCGAATGCCTTTGCACTGGACGCTAGAGTGAGACGTATAGCTTTCACCTTATTTTAGTGGCTGCATTTTTCATTAAATACAATTTAATTGTTTCCGTTAATGTAGTGTGGAGTAGTGCACCAAGAATCAGGTCTTGGTGTTGAAACGTTGACGTTACATGCGTTTGAACTAAGAATCTGCGTTCGGAAAAGCGGAATAGAGCCTTAATCTTAGTTAAAGACGCAGCAGTGGGCACGGATGTGTCCGTTTCGCTCGCGCCACTATCGTCCGGCGGGCTTAGGCCGCGCGCGCGAGCGAGACATCCGAGCGGCGATAGGCGTTCCCGTTTCCATCGGCTCTCACTTCTGGGTGTGTAAAGTTTTAGGCCGAAACATGTAAAAATGCATCTTGAAAAAAAGTTATGTATTAAAAAAAGAAGCTTAGTGCGAGGTGGGGGGACATTAATGCTGGCGGGAGGTGGCGAGGATGGCTTTTTTCGCATGCTGTATTTTCGGGGGTGTTCGCGTAACTGGACAATGCATTATCGAGCAGTGCCGGCGAATCGGACGCATCACCTTAGTGGCCCATTTGAACTCGAAAACAACTGGATTTGAATGGGATATAGCCAGGCCGTTGATATAACGGCTTTACCGCATTTCGAATAGATTCCGAAAATGAATCTGGATAAACATTACGTACATCGTAGTAAAAAAGTAACAAAAAGCATTAAACGCAATTAAAAATTTCATGGATTTCAATTTTGATTTTCCAAATGAGTTACAATCAATAAATACGCCATAAAATGATTTGAGTGTAGGTATCATTGGATTGATTTCTTGATCTTTAAAAAAAGGATGATGAATTGGATTACAAAAAAAATCACAGGTGCAATGCACTTATAAAGTCATATTTCACGTATCAATTGAGCTTCTGGATGGTCTGATATCTATTATCTGAACTTTTTCTAGCTTTTTGTGTCCAATAGTCAGAAATAAAATTAATATTTGCATCAAATTCTTCATTCCTTACGTCATCCAGTTTACATGATCATCTTTTATCATTCAAAAAGTTTTTATCTTCGCCATCATAAACTTCTATATACTCATAGCCTTTTTCTAAAAGGAATACCTATTCCGACTTTATTTTTCCTTACAAAACATCCATAGTACATTTTTCTGCCTACTTCTAATTAAAAAATTGATGGAAAATATGTTTGCCTGAAGTTTACTAGAAGTTCGGATTGTGGAAAACTGTGCAATCTAACGCATCCAAATCTTCTCACATTAACTTACGATCACATGACCAGTATAACTTAAGCCCCTTTTCCTGTAGTATAGATGAAGGTTGAAACCTAAATAAATCTAACAAAAAAAATATGATTTTTATGTCGTAAATGTTAAACACCGGTAATCTTTTCAACGAGTGCTGAAGGATGTTGGATAGAAAATATTACAGTAAGTATTATAGTAACAAAAAATATGACAGACATGTCGCTTAGAAAATTTAAATAAGTTTCACGTTTCGAGACCTTGGTTGTGTTATACGCGTTAGCGGCGGAAATACAGACTATACCCTAATTGTTTATTTTACGCAATAAAAGCCTTTAGAAACTTTTATTTTTACAGTGTAATGTCAGGACTAACTGCGGTGAAAAATCATAAGCAAAAATCGTGAAGTCTTTATTAATGCAAAAGCAGAGAGTACTTCGACGATGCATCGTAATCAGCCTATAATGTTCCCACTGCTGGGACAAAGCCCTCCTCTCTTCGAGAGGGAGTGGGTCTTAATCCACCACGCGGCCTAGTGCGGGTTGGTAGATGTCACATGTCTTCAAATTTTTGGTTCTAGGACATGCCGGCTTCCTCACGATGTTTTCCTTCACCGTTTTTTCCTTCGTCGATGAACACATAATAAAATATGTTAAATTAATCTAAATATATTTTTTTATTTAATTTCAATAGGGCAATATTTTTTTTAATACCTTGATCCTTAGACACTTTTGATGTGTGTACCTGCACTAGATCTTTCATTTAGATAGTTTCATCTCTATCGCCTGCCCTATTCAATGTGTCTATAAGTCTACCTGTGTAGGTCTGGAGATAGGCCTCCTCTTCATTACGGCACGTGTGTTCGATTCTGAGTTAGTCTCATCCACCACCTCCCTGTGATTTCGCAATGACCTTAGTTAGACATTGTCCGAAGGAGATAATTTGTTATATGTTTGATGTGCTTGCTGCGTTAAAAGATTTAATTTTTTAGCATTCGAAAAAAATTGGAATGGTGACTTATTTTGTACGCATAAAGTAGATGA
This sequence comes from Luperina testacea, assembly GCA_927399505.1. NCBI lineage: Eukaryota > Metazoa > Arthropoda > Insecta > Lepidoptera > Noctuidae > Luperina > Luperina testacea. The sequence goes on along the minus strand of OV656770.1, from coordinate 15,320,824 downwards.
AGGTCTTAGGGTTTTTAAAAATATAATGACTTTATAAAAAGTTACCTTTGCAGAAATCGCCGAAGAAGAGACGAAAGCCTTGTAGGCAGTGTATCGAAAGATGGATGTTAACTTTTATGTATGAATTCAAGATTTCGTACCGTGTTTTATATTTATAGGTTTGTAGAAAAATAGCAGTATCTGTCAAAATATATCAAGTAAAGAGTAAAAAATATTTTTATTTCGAATCAGGCTTTTAATTTTCGAAACTGAATTGAACGTTAAATGAAGCCCTATAGTGAAAGAATACACTGAAGTGACACAATTAAGTGTGAAAGGAGGTGCATCTTACGGCATAGACAAATGACAATCGCTTTAAAACGTTTCGTATTTCTAAACTACTTTCTACAGCGGTGCTATTCTGGAAAAATCTCACCGTGAAAACATAGGTGAAGTGAGCGTGGAGTGAGCTGTCAATAGTGTCAATTCCTAGCAAAAATAAACTCACTTCACCTAAGTTATCACGATGAGATTTTTACAGAATCGACCGGCTGGATTGACATTTATTTAGCTTTTTGGTAGCATGTCCAATGTCCATCCAATACATTTTTGAGGTTCTCTTCATCGTTATCGCTGATAGAATGTCACTTTGTCTAGGCCCTCCGGAAGAACACTAACTTCAGCTGGGATTATTAATCACAACCTTTTTTTTTAAACCATTGGATCACTTAATGTTTGAAAGACAAGCGGCGAAAACTTAAATTGACTTTGTCCACTCTGTTATAACCCTAAAATTCCGTCTCAATAAATTCAAACTAAATGTCAAGACGTTATATTCCGTACGTTGGTTTACCGTAAACGGGCCCGGCCGCGGGCGATCGCTTGTTAATCAATAATCTGCTTGACCTCTCATATCAAAGAGGTTTGAACTGTAAAAGCTCTAAGTAATTGTATTAGGCGATGTTCGCCGATATATCAACTAGATACTAGGGTTGCGTTTAGATGGGACACCTTTGGACGTTAGAGGATAATATTTAATATAGTTTTTTTTAATATTTGAGAAGTTAGTTGGATAGTACTACCCTCTCTTCGGCCCGCTTGCATCACAAATCAGTATCGTTTAAGGCTAGAATCAATTCTATTTGTTGTAATTTCTGACGTTCAAAAGTGCCTTTTATGTGCCTATTTGAAATAAATGCTTTGACTTTGACTTTGTTAATCGTATTCAAAACATAATTTTGTTTTTTGTCAATCATTTGAAGATGACAGAGACAAAACATGTTTTAAATATGTTTTTTAGTGATTTTTGAAGTATGTTCCTCGTTTAAATTATCACACTGTTTAGCCACAAAGACTATGGTTCGAATAAGACTGATCCATTTTTGGTATACCTACTATTAAGACACAGTACCTATCTGCTTGATCTAAACAACACAAAATATATATCGCAAACTGCAATTCGATGATATGGCTAGGAAGACAGTGACCTACCGTGCTAGGTGTCTATGGTTCAATTTATCTTTTTAATCTTTGTATTTTTTTTCACCTTTTTTGATGTTTTTAATACCTGTATTAGAATAGAATAGAATACTCTTTTCTCTTTTTTTCTTTTCTTTTTTTTTCTCTTTCTTTTGCTTTCTTTCTCTCTTTTTTTCTTTTTTCTTTCTCTCTTTCTCTGTATTGTGTCTTTTGTTGCACTAAATAAACGTTTTATCTATGTATCTATCTATCTATCTACCGAGATGACGACTAACTGAGAAATATCGAAGAACAAGACATGTTGCGCCGACCCCGAATAAATTGGTATTAAGGGCAGGGAACTGATAAAACTATAATTCGAAAGCTACTTAAATGAGTTTAATTTAAAATGCTTCAGTCAGACGACACGAACGAAGAGGAACATCAATGTCCTGTTCGTTTCATTCATATAGAAACGACTTCGACACAGCTATGCTTTAATGCATAGAAAAAGTCAAGGTTGGCTGAGATAGACTTCGCGAATCACGATATTTCTTGGCTTATTACTCGTGTGTCATTTTTATAAATTTATACATTCTCACTTTTAACGACTTCCTATCCTACTATCCTACTAATATTATAAACGCGAAAGTTTGTGAGGATGGATGGATGGATGTTTGTTACTCTTCCACGCAAAAACTACTGAACGGATTTTGATAAAATTTGGCAAAGAGGTAGATTGCATCCCGCGGAAAAACATAGGATAGTTTTTATCCCGATATTCCCACGGGATCGACACTTATGCGAGTGAAACCGCGAGGCGCTGCTAGTTATATATACATATATCTATGTATCTATTATAGTATATTATTTTACACAATTGACAACCACATTTTTTTTTATCCACGCAATCACTATCCATTGCAAGGTTGCCTGGAAGAGATCGCAGAAAATGATAAAGCCGCCCATTGTATGTTTTGTATTAATAATCATATTTTTTGTTATGTATTTTCTGGTTTAGTATATATAAATAAATACATCTGGTCATACATGCACACCGGTTGTGAGTACTACACATCTGAACTTTCTGAGGAATATCACCAACAAAGCCACTAAGTATTTTATGTCATATTTTTCTTGTTTCTTCACTTTCAAAGAAAGGTGCCTTTTCTTCAAAGCCTGGCATCCTGAACAGATGTATAACTAAGCATCGGTCATATTTTGTAGCCATGTGCCTCAAGTCCGCGTGGTTAATTTAGTTATGAGTTTGAGTATAGTTGAATGGATTGCCAAGGACTTGCCAAGCTCCAGTGGTTTTTTGATGTTCACCTTTGGAGATTTTGTTTGTTTAAAAGTGCTTTAACTTCAATAAAAGCATTAGCATTATGCATTCCCTGTGAATGTTTCTTTTCTATTGAGTTTACCTTATTTTGTAAGCGTTCATAAATTATAATATTTAAACAACAGTTTACTTACTGAAGGAGTTAGTCCCTCGTATCGCCACAAATTTTATAAGAATACTAGCTTCTGCCCGCGACTTCGTCCGCGTGAAATTTCTTGCTACTCCGACCCACCCCGTCGCATCGCATCGCCTGCCCGCGCTATTACTTCGTTTTTGCTTAGCGTTCTTTCTGGCTTTTTTTCTTTTTGCTCGGCTCCTAAAGTTCATAGCGTGATGTTAAATAGCCTATAGCCTTCCTCAAGAATTGGGCTATCAAATGCAAAAAGAATTTTTCAAATCCGACTGGTAGTAGTTCCAGAGATTAGCGCGTTCAACCAAACAAACTCTTCAGCTTTATAATATTAGTAATAAGTATAGAGTATAGATAATTATGTCGTGGTGAAGATAAGTCTTGTACTACTTACTAAGTCAAAATACCTGTTTCAATTAGGCACATAAAAGGCACTTTTAAAAGAAAATAGCTCCTTTCAAAAGGTAGTTTCATATAGCGAAGAATGGGCAAGAAACTACATAGTTTAAATGTTTAACAATATTTTTTACTAGCAGCGTCCCGTAGTTTAACACTCGTAAGTTTCGATCTCGTAGAAATATCGGGATAAAAAGTATTCTATGTGTTAATCCAGGAAATGGTCTATCTATGTGCCAATTTTCATCCAAATCTATTCAACGGTTTACGCGTGATTGAGTAACAAACATCCAAACATCTTCACTAACTTTCACGTTTCGTCGCCTTAGAGTGAAAACCTCGGGAATGTAAGTAGCATTTTATGCATTTCGGAGAATCTTATAGTATCGAACAGTTCTGGATATAAAAGCGGGTTAAATTTCCATATTAATTAATAAGAATACAGAACCTCCTTTTTTGAAGTTGGTAAAAAAAACATAGAAGACGCCGTACAAAAATTTTACAGCACGCAGTTCTTTCTTCCTCCTGAAAAGTTACTTCTTTTACACTTACGAGGTTTTCACTCTAAGGCGTCGATTTATAATACTAGTAGGATAAATTCATTATAATAATATAAGTAATTATACGTGAACAAGATGTAAATATAACTTGATCGCGGAAGTTTCGACTTCATTCATACTTAACCCTCAAATGACCCTACATTTTATTTCCATCTTTGATACTCTCATCAGTGACATTTGTGGGACACAATTTGAGGATTACTCAACCGGCAACTGTCACCGCTCAAACATAATTGTAACGGCGACACCTAACGCGTCACCGAAATGATACCTGTAGCTGTGAACATTAACATTGGTATCTGTATTGATAGTAATATTGACTTTAGCTTTTGTTATAGCGTTTGAGTTGACTTAATTTTATAGGGCTGTAAGTACGTTGTGTTTCGTCATTTCATGGAGGTTTTGTAGATACTGCGTTGCCTTTTACGTCTTTTTACTTATGATTGGTTTGCTAACTAAGATGAGTAGATCCCATAATTATGTACAGATGCCAGCACATCAAGCTACCCTAAGCTGTCAATTTTTTCCAATCAACTTTGAACCTTATGCTTTAGCGATAAAGTTGAAATTTGACAGATTGTAGTAACTTGATGTGCTGGCGTCTGTACTTAGCAATAACAATTTGTTATGGTTACGTTTTAATTCTTACTTATATCGTTTTCATCATTTTTAGGGTTCCGTACCCAAAGGGTAAAAACGAGACCCTATTACTAAGGCTCCACTGTCCACTGTCCGTACGTCTGTCACCAGGCTGTATCTCATGAACCGTGATAGCTAGACAGTTGAAATTTTCACAGATGATGTATTTCTATTACCGCTATAACAAAAAATACTAAAAACACAATAAAATAAATATTTATTTTTCCCATACAACAAACGTGTTTATTTCGGCGTTTTTGCCTTGTGGTACGGAAACCCTTCGTGTGCGAGTCCGACTCGCATTTGGCCAGTTTTTTTAAAGTTAGGTTGCGTATATTTATCCTGATGGAAGAATTGAATCTATAATATCGATTAAAAACATCTCCTTTCTAAAAATTAAGAAAGAATTTAAAAAGTTTGCCTCAATCAATCAATTTATTCCAAAAAAATCAATGTTTACAATTCCACCACCAATTAAATAGTTAAATATACCTACCTATCATATTTAATCTTCTAGATATCATGGGGTTTATTTCTATACATTGCTTAAAGTTAAGAGACTTCTAAACGTCAAAAATGTATGGTTAAATATTCGCCAATCATTACTTAACTTTTAACCCCAAAATTCTCATTTAAAGTATCCGATCTAACACTATCTTTTTCCCAGTCTGCATCAACCAAAAACCAATTTGAATTTGGAAGAACAATAATTACTATTAAATGTAGTATTTATAGTCACCTTTCCAAAAGCGTCCCATCTATCCACCCCCTTACACTGGTTACTAAATTCTACACACATTATCGAGGTAACAGAATCACTATCGACCGGCGAACATCGCTTGTGCTTCCTAATCATATCAACTTGATACTTGGCTTCTCAACGTGTCCTTCACAATATAGGGGCAACACAATTTAGACTAAAGGCTCTTGCAAAGAGGCGCGACGCGCGACGCTAATCGCGCGCGACACAGAGACACCGCTCGTTGCGCGACTTGCGGTGCCTATGTGTCGCGCGCGATTTCATCGCGTGTCGCGCCTGTTTGAAGGAGCCTTAAAAAGGGTTTCATAATAACTTCAAAGAAAAATCATTTGTTCTTTTCTTAGAATTGTTGTCGGGGTACGTAGCGAGGTGTCGATTGTGGATGGTGGTGTTGGTGTGGTGGTGTTGCGTGTCGTAAGGAGAAAAAGTTTTGACGTCCAAAAGTGCCTTTAATGTGCCTATTTGAAATAAATGATTTGACTTTGACTTTGACATTGAAACAAATGTTTATGTCGAGCACTATTTATTGACTCACTCTCAAACTGTTATTAAGGTTAAAATGTTAGTGAAATATATTAACATAGACACGCCATGCCGAAAGATACCTCACTGCGATACATCGCGGGCTGCTTGGGAGTTTGCCTCGATAACTGGCATGTGCGTGCGTGTCTGTTATAGCATGCATTTGTTTTGCATGGAGGACACATCGAGGTAGGGAGCTAAACTGCTATCGCGAGGTATCACAGTGAGGCTTCTTCGGCATTTAATTACTCTAACAGTATAAGAAATAATGTCCTTAGAGAAACCTCGGAAAGGGTACAAGAGATAATTGAAAGTTTAGCATTGTCATCGATGATCTAAAGGACAACGAGGACATTGAACGTGAACGCAGGGCGTTGGCGGTCCGGGGTAATATGTTGGCTCGCAGGTTTGTCGTTGCTCAGCTGCAGTCAAGGTAGCGCTATTCAAAGCATTTTGCACATCATTCTACACGAGCAGCCTGTGGGTTAACTATACTCAAAGGACGTATACAGCGCTCTGCGAGTACAATTCAATAACGTCTTCAGGATGTTGTTGCGGTTGCCGCGGTTCTGCAGTGCATCCGCGATGTTTGCCGAAGCGCGTACAGACGACTTTTACGCAATAAGACGCAAGCGGGTGTCGTCGCTGCTGGGTAGATTACGCGGCAACAGCAACAATATTCTGAGGATAATTTCTGATAAATTTCAGTGTTCAATGCACTCGCTTTGGGTACGCATCGTACTTGGGGTGGTAAAGTAAAATTTTAATTGTGAATGGTTCTAATCGTAATGTAAAAGAAAAGAACTAAAATTACAATATACCTATATATATATATATATTGTAATTATACTTCTTTTTTTTAATAAAATGTTGCCTCACACTAGGAATTACTCCTGTATCGTGGGTGCGTTTACAAAAATTTAAATTCACATTACACAAACAGCCAGACCCGGAACAACTACCTGTAGGCAATACAAATATTTGCGAATTGATTCTAATTCTATAATGTAATTGTTATTTATATTTCATTTGTGTACCTACTAACATAGATTTTAAGCTCCTGTTGTACTAAGCACTATGGATCATTTGTAATCTGACATGTAAATAAATAAATAAATTGTACTTTTGACAAAAAATCGAAGATGAATAACAGCTTTGTCCCTTGCAAAATTCCAATCCGACTAAAACGGTACAAATTTAATCGAATCAAAAATAAATCGGAACAATTCGCTAAAGAATCGAGACTTCGTCTCAGTCTCAGTTAACACGTCACTTATACGTATAAATAGCTGAATGACGTCACGCCTTCAAATCCGACCAACTTGCAGCGGACGAAAGTTGCCGATTCAATTACTTATTGATGCCGACTGAATGTTACGTATACGTGTGCTGTTTTAATCGGCTGAGGAATTGCTATCAGATGTAAGATTTTTAGTTTGTTTGCTCAGTTGCGTATGAGAAAAATGTTGTTTTTAATATTCAGTTATGGTTATAAGATGTATTATTATCTTCGCAAATTCATCTCAGCGACAATCAATGTCTAAATCTTGTTCAAAAATGTATGTAAATTGATTGCATTTATTGGCAGATGATAACTACATACGTCACTAAACTCTGAAAGCTCCTACAAACAGGCGCGACACGCGATATAATCGCGCGCGACACAAAGGCACCGCTCGTTGTGCGACTTGCGGTGCATTTGTGTCGCGCGCGATTTTACGCGTGCCACGCCTGTTTGAAGGAGCCTTGATAACTTAGTGCAAAATCCAAATCTATAGGCGCATGGAGTGATTTATAATAAGGATTCCCAAATTTTCTGTGCATCTTCTTCTTCTTCGTACTTCTCTCACTGCTAAAGACTGCACCACATACGAAGAGTATGAGGTCTTCCATTGTGTCGATCTTCCACATTAATCTTTACATAGTTTAAAACAAATTCGCTTTTCGTGTCGGTCTTTGTGACAGGGTTTCTACGACACGACACGACAGACACGAAAAGCGAATTACCCGCCATACTTCGCAGGGTTGCAATCTACTGAGATTGCAACCCTGCGAAGTATGGCGGATTGCTACTCTATACAAATAAATAAAATTGAAGTGTCTGTTTGTAATGTCAAAATAACAACTTTTTACTAAATGCATTATGAAACTGTAAACGGTACTTAGAACAATTTTTTTTCGTCTGTCTCTTTATTCCGGCTAATCTCCGAAACGGCTAGACCGATTTTCATTGGAAAATAGCTGCGTTATAAGGAGTAACTTAATCTTATTTTTACTTACATTTATTTTGGAGAAAGAAATAGGGTCACAGCTAGTTAATAAAAATTTAGAACACCTCCAGACAAGAGCATTCCTTTTTCCCAGTACCCTGTTAAACACGAGAATCAAACTCACACTTTCATAAAATACAAATTCTATCACTACACAATCTAGGTCATCAGCGTCACTGTGCACGCGTACCTAATCTTTAATTCAACAGGTTATATGCACGTGCGTTTAAAATCAACCCTTCACTGCTCAGAGCTTTGTGTGCTGGATGGTACCAATGTACATAATATATGTGTGTAATATGTAGATGCCTAGACTGTGTACCTGCCTATAAATTATGGATCCTGTTGAAAAAGGGTTTGACGGTGAATGAGGTGAATATTTTCAGCCAATTTTTTTTTACCATTAGTTTTTTAGGGGAACTGTGTTTTGATTTGCTTAATAACACAGATCTACGTAGCTACATTCCTGGACTCCTAAATCGAGCCACCCAGCATTTTTTGTAAACATAATATTGGCAACAGCAACTATCCGATTTAATAAAAAAATTACAACGTGACAGCTCATCGAATCTCAAAGCAACTGTCAAATGTAAACTTCATCTGAATTTCATATCAAAAAGTCGCACGGAAAAATAATCTAAAGTTTCACGTTCAGAGTGATGACTTTTGTCAGGTAGTGTAACTCGGATATACCAAGGATTGACATATCAAAAGAATTTACAGGCAAAAAATCTTACATCTTGGGGCCGGCTTCCAGTCTAAAAGGATGCAGCTGAATACCAGTTTTTTTTTCTATCCTCCAGAACCCTATTACTGGGTAACACGGTACCAGTCAAACCTTGCACTGCCTTCTTAATAGCAATAGCCTTTCCCAGCACGTAATTAATCTATGTGTTAGATCCCCGAGTATTGTATTCTGGCTTCGGGGTCGAGCTAAAAATTAACTAATCTGGTACCAATGTAACTGTGACGTCAACTCTTGTTTGTTCTACTAAAAGACAGTTTCATTAATGATTTGAAATAGATTTTGTTAAGACAGTTGGTACGGATGGATTGTGTGAAAGATGATATGGCTATAAAGGGGTGGTATTTTGGGGGGAGGGGGGGTCACCTATGGAAGTACGGAAGACAATATGTTGTGGCTCCGACACCAAATAAATTGGAAAAAGAGTAAGACAGTGACGATTATTATTAAGGACATATTGATCGTTATTTTTTAAATAAAGCTAACACTCTCCTATTTTCGTCAATATTAAAGCGGAATTTTCATGGGTCGGTTCTCAACTTAGATACGATTTGCAAGTGTAATTACCACCACCAGCTTTTTAAGGATTGAGTTAAATTAAAATTACCATTGGTAAGTAAAACGATATGTTTTTAATTTAAGAAATCGCAGTGGTCATGATTTAGTTGTAATTTTAGGAAAATTTTATACCTTCCCATGATTTTTCCTTGAAGATGTGAAGGAAAATGTCGTGAAAGTTTTGGGTATGTGGAGTAGGGAAAGGCCAAAGAAACGATAGATGGACTGTGTGAAAGATGATATAGCTAGCAAGGGGGTGACTAGTGAAATGATGACCAATATAAAAGTTTGCGTTTATGTTTCCGAGTACATACAACCCGAATCTCGTCAAAGTAAGAGTGAACAGGCTTCTTCTGGGTAAGCTCACTCCATCGTAGACTGTCTCTGTCACCTCTGACCTAGACAAAAGTCAAGAGCAAATCCATTTCAAATAAAAAAAAACATGGAAGAATAGGTAATACGGGCAGGTGTCAGCAACTCCACGTTAATGCTCGTATTTTGCGTATGGAAGTATGGAAGAAAAACACATGTTGCGCCGACCCCAAATACGTTAGGATAAGAACAAGACAATGATGATGATGTGTAATTGGTTGTAGAGAAACTGAAGAGAAAAAACTTTTACGAATTATTTTTATCGCGATGTCTTACCGAAGTGAGGTAAGTATAATAAAATGTGTAGTCATAAAAGAAGAATGGCAGATTTTTTGTCACTTAATTGTAGAAGCGTTCATGCATGTTAGTATTTATATTATAAGAAACAGTAATAGGGATTTACTTTGTATGCATTAGCTTTTTTATTAAAAAATAAAAAAAATGTTTTATTAAATCTCCCGGAAGACGTAGCGATCCGCTGGCTGCGGGAAGCAGAGAACCGTTCGAAGTGGAGGTGCTTGGGGAGGCCTATGTCCAGCAGTGGACGTCTTTCGACTGAAATAATGATAATGTTAAAATAAAAACGTGTTAGACCCAATAAACTTGATGATCACACTAAAGCGCCAATAATCAAAATGCCCCCCCTTTCTCGACGAGCAACCCTTTTATATCCGATACGCAGCAGGGTAGGGACACAATATTCTGCCTTGGTTACGCGTCCTTTGGCCGCAGCGCAGAAATTCACAGTGTTGCCAACACGGCCATGCTGCATGATGCCTGTCCCCAGGCATCCCACCTCAAATTAGTCGTGACCTGTAAATAAACGAATGTATTTTAGTTTTTAAAGCTCTTTGTTATTTCACTGTCAAACTAACTGGATTAAAATAATCGTTCGGCCCATCATGATGTTAAAATCACGAGAAATTTGGATTCCTACATCAAGTAAACGTCTCTTTAGTCTTAGACGACGTTAACTGATGATTATAAATCCATACAGATAAATTCAATCATTTCCTTTAGTCTTAGGAAAAGATTAAATGTTTGTCACCAAATAGCTCCTTTAAGCTTAGGCACCTATTTGGTACTGTAGCAAATGAAGTTAACATCAGTGAAGCACTTTCTGTAAACTAGCTATGCAACAGCAACAACACGTTTGACCCCAAAAAAAAAAAAAGAAAGGAAAACTGAAAGAAAATAACAATTAAAGTTATAAAATTAAAGAAATTACAATAAATTATACCTGCTTTTTTTTATTTTTACCCATTGCCAACTTGGCCACATTAATTAATATTTACCCAAAATTAATCAGCACCACTCCAACCAGCAATATTGATCCAGGGCTTCATATTTTCTGCAGCAGCATTGCCACAATATTTCTTGGTGCTACGTTCACTACCTCTAAGATCAATTATTTTGTACCTGTCGCGTCCTAATACTTTCTTGACTTGAAAAGGGCCCTTGTATGTTGGTAACAGTTTTTTACTTCTGCCATCATTTGTCTGACTTTGAATTTTGACTAACACCAACTCGCCTTCTTGATACTGCCTTGCCTTTGTACGAGTACCATCAAACCTCTCTTTCTGTCTGTCTGCACTGGTTTTTATGTTTTCATCGACCCATCTACGCAAACTCGTTACATCCGTAGGACTACCGTGATCAGGCTCAGGACCCAACTTATCACTATCAGTGTGCAACCTATAACCTAACAGAACTTCGCAAGGTACAGCTTTAATGGTTTTATGGTAAGTACTATTAATGGCCTGTTGAAGAGATTTAATGCATTCATCCCATCTATCATCCTCAAGATCTGCACTCATTGTCTTCATGCACTCTAAGATTGTGCGATTAAATCTCTCCACCTGACCATTGGACCTAGGCATCCCTGTAGCTACAAAATGAAGTCGAATATTTTTATTTTTACAATAATCTTTAAACATTTGTGATGTAAAGGCGGTACCCGCATCACAAATTATTCTTCGCGGATTACCGAAATTTTTTGTAACGTTATCCATTTCCCAAAGAACATATTTAGCTTCGGTGTTAGGCACAGCTGTTATAAACACGAATTTGGTAAATGCGTCGACAACTACCAACAAGTACTTGTTCTTATTAACAGTTTCGACAAAAGGGCCCAAGTGGTCGACGTGAACTGTATGAAACGGTTGAGCATATTTTGGCAATGGAAATAGCTCTCCTTCCTTAGAACCTCCCTTGTTTTTGTAGTAAATGCAGTTTAGACAATTTTTAATGTACTTTTTGATAGTTCGTCGTATTTTTGGGAACCAATATTGATGAGAAATACGTTCAAGCGTTTTATCAACGGAAAAATGACCAAGGTCGTCATGGTTACATTTGATAACTTGCCATATGCAGTTCTTGGGCACTACCCAACGACGTCCTTTATCGGTTCGTCTATATACTTTGTTACCAAGAAGTTCATAATTTAGAAATATATCTTTATGTTTCTCTGCCTCCCCTGATTCTAAAGTCTCCCTGATTTTCACGAGTTCAGAATCCTGTAGCTGGACAGACAATAGCCAGTCAGCTTCTGTTATGGATAAGATTATTTCAGCTTCCGATTTTTCCCCGGATTGCGCGGGGTTTCGACTTAAAGCGTCGACATGACGCATTCGAGTACCCTCTCTGTGTACTATTTCAAAATCAAATTCTTGTGTAGAGAGTACCCAACGTGCGATCCTTGGAATAATTTCCTTTTTTGATAGGGCAAACCGCACGGCGTTGCAATCAGTGATTATTTTAAAATGCGACCCTAGTAAGTACAGCCTAAACTTCTGTAAAGAGCAAACGATTGCTAACAATTCTAGCTCGAAAGAATGGTACTTCTTTTCATCTATTGTAGTTTGGCGGCTGTAAAAATGTATTGGTTGCTCACCATCCTGTGTTATTTGCGTTAATATACCCGCTAATCCTTCCCTGCTAGCATCTGTATACAAAACGCATTCCCTATTTGGGTCGAAAATGGCCAAAGTGGATTCAGAGGTAAGAGAGTTCTTTAAAATTTGAAAAGCATTCTCTTGTATGCTGTTCCACTCCCAAGGAGTGTCTTTCTTTAGTAATATCGTTAAAGGACTTGACAACAAGGCGCAATTCTTTATGAATTTGCGGAAATAGCTAATTAGCCCGAGGAACTGACGAAGTTGGTGTACGGTTTTTGGAACTGGAAATTCCTTTACAGCTCTTACTTTTTCTGTACTGGGCATGATGCACCCTGATTTTATTTTATACCCCAAAAATTCTATCTCCGTTTTCAAGAAATTACACTTTTTTAAATTCAATGTAAGACCGTTATCTTTAAATATTTGCAATACCTGTTCCAATAACCGTAAATTTTCTTCAACAGTATCACACGCAATCAAAATGTCATCTAAATAGAGAATTATTTTGCCGAAACGAAGGTTTCCGAGAACTTTGTTCATAATTTTTTGGAAACAAGAAGGAGCATTACATAACCCAAAAGGGAGACGCAAGAATTCATAGTGGCCATCCTCAGTTACAAATGCGGTTTTGTGTACAGACTCCTTGCTCATTTTAATTTGATAGTAACCGCTTTTTAAATCGAGATTTGTGAAATATTTGCAACCCTGGAGCCTATCCACCAAATCTTCAACCCTTGGCATTGGGTACTTGTCTTTGGCAGTAATTTTATTAAGTGCGCGGTAGTCTATGCACAACCGTTTGTCACTAGTGCCCTTTTTATCAGTAAGAAGGGCCGGGCTAGCATATTCAGAATTGCTCTCGCGTATTATGCCATTTTCTAACAGTTCATTAACTATTTTTCGTATAATTTGTCTATCAGAATGGGAAGCTCTATACGGCCTATATTGCACTGGTTTGGAGCTATTCAATTCAATTGTCATTTCAAAATCATTAACTTTTCCCAACTCCTTAACACTTAAAGCCACGCATTGCCTGTATTTTCGAAACAAATCTACCAACTCACTATGATGCAATTCCGTATTAATTTGTAGATCAATGTCATTCACAACGTTACAGAATTCATGAAAATCAGAAACGTAATCAAAATTAAGTGAATCGCCAATGCGAGAATACATAATGTCTGACCTTTCAGTAATATTTCGTCCGATCAAAATATCGCATCCCGACAAATCACCAATTACGTACATGTCAACATCTTTCAGAACAATAGAATCTATCATTATGTCAGAACGAACTAAGTTTGTGACAGTTTTCTTACTATCTTTTGAAAAACCTTGCAAAAGAACAGGAGATTTTAAAGGAGACTCATCCAGCAGACACCGTTTAACCAAGGACTCAGAAATCAGTGAACAACTACTACCTGTGTCTATAAAAGCTTCTTGTTCAAAACCATTGATAACAATTTTTTTACAAAATTTATCGCGGGTATTTGGAGAACTCACAAATTTTGTTTCTTCTTTGGTTGTTTTATCAATAAGGGTGTTCTTTTTATGGAAACAAGTAGACTCTGTATGTCCCCTTTTTTTGCAAAACTCACATTTAATACTGCACTGAATCCTTTTATGATTACCGCCACAAGTAAAACATTCGATTGGTTTCCGATTTTGATTCTGACTGGGAACAAATGTTTTACTTGTGGATGGTACAGGGGTCTGTTCACGGTCATTCTGAGTACGTATCGGTTGAGATGAGGTCAACTGTGGTTGCTGAGGTGTTTGTTTAATCATGGATTCTCGAAAAGATGAGCTATTCGGATTCTGTTTCACTGTCTTAGCTTTATAAATACGACTGTGTAAAAATCCTGCCAAACTGTCACAAGTTTTGAAATTACTTGCTTCTACCGATGCACTCATGGTACTGTCTCCTATATTCCCTAATATGATCGAAATTACATCAACATCGGAAAAATTTAGACGCAAATTATCAATTTTAGACTTTTGTTCGAAGAAAAAATCGTACAGAGACTGGTTCTCGCATGGTTTTTTATCGATTATATCTTTTAGCAATTCAAACATATTCCGTTTTACCTGGAAAGTGGAAGAAATCTTCTCTTTCCAATCTTTCCAAAGCCACGTAGTCCAAATATGATCGTTACGCAACAAAGAGTCATACCAAGTCTTAGCGGAGCCTTTCAGTTTATTTAGAGCCTGATAACGGGTCATACCATCGGTCCATGAAAAAGTAGTCGCATATGATTCGATAACATTCAACCATGCAGTAACATTATCCGTTAACGGTTCAAATTCGGGGATCATGTTGTGTAATGTCATGGTACTTGTACTCACGGTTTCGGTATCAGCTTTCCGTGATACCTTGCTTCGTTTCCTTGGCGGTGGAGGCGAGGGCGTTCTTGAACTTGAACAACTTGAGGACGACGATGAACGTGCACGCGAACGTTTACTCTTATTCTTTTTACGCCTCTTATCACGTCCCATTTTTGTGAGCGTGTCGAATTACACTTCTGATGTTAAAATAAAAACGTGTTAGACCCAATAAACTTGATGATCACACTAAAGCGCCAATAATCAAAATGCCCCCCCTTTCTCGACGAGCAACCCTTTTATATCCGATACGCAGCAGGGTAGGGACACAATATTCTGCCTTGGTTACGCGTCCTTTGGCCGCAGCGCAGAAATTCACAGTGTTGCCAACAATAAGGGTTATTAAATTTCACTATGAATAATATACTCCTTAGTTTACCGTCATGGGATCTCTATAAACGGAGCCACCTGCTCTTTAAACAGCGTTTTTCTAGCAAAACCTTTTATCTAATTTGACGAAGATCTATCTTTTGATAGTATAAATTTACGCGAAGTCTAAGTGTAATACCCAAATTACATAGTGTCCTGCAATTCTTCTTTGTAGTACAGACGCCAGCACATCAAGCTACCCGAAACTGTCAAATTTTCCTAATGAACTTTGAACCTTATGCTTCAGCGATAAAGTTGAAAATCTAATAAAGAAATTTGACAGATTGTAGTAGGTTGATGTGCTGGCGTCTGTACATGTACTAATACCACTCCACCGATAGTGGTACACCAGGCAAGAGACAGTGACTCATATGCCTTTGACATACAACACAAAGTATGCACAGCAATGATCGCGATTGAGATTGTGAATACTTAAGTGTTGATAACCAGTCAATTGTCATCGTGGCACAATGACCTATTTTCTGACCTGACCTCTACGATTTGCAGACAATGGCAATAAGCTGCATGACCCTAGAAGTACGCCTAAATAATTGACTACACTATATCTGTGGATAAATAAGTCCTTTTTTAAATACACTGTAAGTTAACATGAAAGTAATTTTACAGTTGGTGGCAGTTATTTTAGTACAATGTCTAATTTGATGCCACCAACTGCATCAGTCTTGAGAAAACTGATGTTGTTTTGGACTCTTTAGTTGCACAGCATAATCGCCTATAATGTTCTCACTGCTAGGACACAGGCCTCCTCTCTGTCAGAGGGAGTGGGCCGTAATCCACCACGCTTTACTTTATGTAAATAATTTCATCACCACTGCTCGCAAAACGGTGGAGGAAACCGGCATGTTCTAGAATCAAAAATTCGAAGACATGGTGACGACTATCATTCTGCTCTGGGCCCGCGTGGGAGCTTACAGCCCACTGCCTCTCAAAGAGAGTGGGAACATTATAGGCTGATTATGTGTGTATGAACAAGGCAACTGGCTAACTGCATTTACAGTAGAATTTTCAGCTCACCCCATTTAAATAAATCCTACGACTACTAAAAGAAATATTCAATTTAAATTTTTCAGAAATTAAGTCAACGTTAAGCATAACCAAACCATAAAGAAAACCGCGGGAACACGAAAAAAAATGGCGACCGCGAACCCAAAAACTTGTAGAATGGGGTAACGAGACATGAATAAATTATGAGAGACGGTCCAAAGAGAAAAATCTTTTAAACAACTTCTGAACAAAAACTTTTTTATTCAATCCTAGTGTTTACAATGCGTAATTATTATTTTAAAATGTGTAACTTAATAAAAAATTTCCATGAATTTGCATAAATGTAGACAGGAGTTTTTTTTGTTTTTTTTTTATTCAATTGTTCTTCAGAGTCTGCGATTTTTTTCAATATTTGAATAGAAACAATAGGTCTTTTTATTTTTTTTTTATTGCTGAATGGGCCCGTTCCTGACCGCGATCACGTCTGATAAAAAGCGATGGATGAGGTCTATATGGAACGAGCGTGTCCACAAGATGCCTAAAGCACTGGAACTCCCACCCATCGACGAAACACAGCAGGCTGCTTGACACCGGACTCCGATGGGATGGTGGTCGCGAACCAGGAGGGCGTTAACCCTACCACCGCGAGGAAAGAATTGGCCAGTCAAATAAGATGTTGTGTGCGATTGTCCAGGATGCGCCGAGCGCTCGGTTCAGTTGAGTAACTGGCGGAACAAACTACGCAACACGAGGAGGCTTCTTCATGCATCCCAAGCATATGATGGATGTTATTTTTCCATAAGAGCTCAATACCTAACTTTTCCATGGTTTTGTAAAAACCTATCCTAGTATCGAGCTCACCGTTTTTTTTTTTAAATAGGCGAACGCAAATATGCGCTTTGACGTGGAGTTCGGGCACCAGCCCGTATTACCTAAAGGAAAAAAACTAGATTTATGTTGAGCCATGGGTTGGGACTTGTATATTTCACACAAATAATCTATAATACAATATTATTATTTGTTGCTGCAGGTAGTTAACAAATAAAGCTGGCCAACATTTAAAAAAAGTATCTATACAATACAACACACCTGTATGGTGTACTTACAATAATAAAAAAAAGAAATAAAATGAATATTCTAACATGGATGTACAGAAAACTAAACTGTGTACAAGAACTAATTATTTATTTAAACTTCTCGTAAGCAATTATAACATCTAATAAAAAAGTAATTTAAATAAAAAAAAAATCGTCTTCAAAAAGAAATTAACTCAAAATTATGAAGTCGATTTTTTTTTTTAATTACTTTTTTATTTTGTATTTTTTAGTTTTAAGTAAAAACTGGAATATTTGTTTTTAATAAGTAGGTAGGTAATCATTTTCTTGTAAATATTGCACTAGAATTTGACCAAGGTTTTGAGATGTTTTCTCTTTGACACTACGCCCGTAGCTCGTATAAGTAGGTATATAAGTCAGGCCGTCACACTTTACATCTATAAAATGTTGTATATTTGTATGGAAGCCCAGATTGTCATATGTGAATATAATGCAGTTCCAATAATATTACATACATACGTGTCAACTTGATAACCTCCTTTTTTTTTGAAGTCGGTAAAAATCAAACTACCTGTAGGAGAAACTCACACAAAATCTGAGCAAAAACGAAATGATTCATTTATATACACTGAAAGCTAATTAAAAAGGCAATGTTTCGTCCTATATATGTCTACCTATAAACTAAGTAGCGAAACGGATTTGGACAAATCGGGTAAGACAAATCGAACTAGGCTTTTCCATTGCAAACTCGCTGGCCGTTTAAAAGTTTTGAAATACGAACGCAAATAGCAAAACTAAATGAAGTTTTATTAAATGAAAAATGTTTATGAACCATTTGAGTTATTGAGGCAACCAGTAATTTTATTTGTGGGTGTGAAAGTGTCTCAAAATACAAGGTAGAACGTTCTTGGAAATAAAACATTTGAAGGGCACAACTAAGAGAAACCACGTGGCAGATAGGTACTTAAAACATCTATAATTAAAGTGATAACTTTTGAAGCCCGCCTGCATTGTAAAAGCATGCTTAGGAGAAAATGCTTGCTTTTTGTGTAGTATCTATCTACAATCTTCAGCAGCGTCATCGTCTCACCTCGTAAACCACTCCTTAACATGGTGTCTACCAGTACCTAACAATCAAAGAAAATCTATCACAACTCTTTGAAAACGAATTGGCGATCATGGACGTCTAGACATTCGGTTAAACATCTCCGTTTAACTCGCGAAAGGCTGACGTAGTGACTATGGTTCAAACCTGCATACTACGCAATACTATACAGGGTGGTATCGAACTCACCGTCCGATCAGGACCAGGCCCGTGCCGGACGGCGCGTACGTGTTCCACGCGCGCCTCAAAGATATGTCAGCATTATCCGAAGGGGCCCGTCAGGGTCAAAATGTATGGAAAATCAAAATTATTTAAACCGATTTTTTTTTTAAACCGATAGCTCAGGTGGTTTCAGAAACGTGTACTGAATCCATGGTAACAGACTGCGTCGGTGTCCCTGTCACCTTACTTAACTACTAGAAGTGACTCTATGCTGGGGTGCCCTTATGTCTATTCAAACTTATGTTTCAAATTAATATTATTTCAAGTTAAACAAATATCAACTTTATATGAATGGTTATTATGTTGATTTCAGAGTGACTAGCACAATTGAAAAAGTTATATAAATGTTTGAAGTTGTAGCATAAACTGAGTTGTTGTATAGGATTTAAAGTTATTTTTCTATAAACTCATATTTATTTACATTTTTGGCAAATAAATCGCGACTACGTAGCAGTAGACGCTGCGTAGCAGCTTAGTGGCGTAGTAGAAGCTGCGTAGCAGTGGTGTAGTAGACGCTGCGCAGCAGAGCCGTAGTAGACGCTGCGTAGCAGTGGCGTAGTAGAAGCTCCGTAGCAGGTGGTGTGGTAGACGCTGCGTAGCAGAGCCGTAGTAGACGCTGCGTAGCAGAGCCGTATTAGACGCTGCGTAGCAGTGGCGTAGTAGAATCTGCGTAGCAATCACAACGTAGATGCTGCCTGCGTATTTGTCACTACATAGACGCTGCGTAGCAGTCATGTCGTAGAAGTTTAGGCGCTACTCAGACGCTACGTGACCTTATGACAATACTACATAAAATACGCTGGGTCTTTGTTTCTGTGTTTATTACATTTCTGCCTACCCATTTCCTACATGTATGTTGTCTTTGTTTCTGTGTTTATTCCATGTTGTTATTTCAAACCAACTTTTACAAAACAACAGCAATATAATAATACTCTAAACAAAAAACAGCGAACGATCACCAAAAACTTGAATCATCCATCAAAATAAATAAATTGGCGAATTTTCAGTTAAGCAAAATAATACCTACTTTTAAACGCAACGGGCATCAGATAAACTTGATTAATCTACCAAGAAAGTTTACGTTCTTATTATAATAAACTAATTAATGATGGAAGCGAACAATTCATTATCGAAGCAAAACTGCCTTCCAAACAATAATGATAATGAGTATAATTAATTATGGAAAGTTGGTTCAAGACGTACGTACCTACTGAGGGGTTGGTGGGTGGTGAAAGAGGTAAGTTGTGACTCAGTTTGGATAGGGTATTTATTTTGTTGAGAAATCTGTTTTAAAGAAATTCAGACTTCAACAACTGATATACAGTGCGTGCCACGTAAGAAGAGACTTGACCCCGCCTCCCCCGCCTCTTTCCGCCGCCCCTATGACGTCCGGTCCCGTCCCGCACTCAGACCTCATACCGCTAAAGATACCTACAATCATGTTCTGCGCATGTCAGACCACGTGGTGTGTCAAGTCTCTTCTTACGTGGCACGCACTGTACAGGGTATAATAAAATTAACTAGCAAAACTACAGACAGCAAAAATCTGTTTTCAGATTTTTTAAACTGATAAATATTTCAAGTGACTACCTGCGTTCAATGACCCAATTTTTTGTAATCAAATTAAGAGCGTTTATACAGAAAGTGGGCAACGTCGCAAATAGCTGTCAAATTATTTCGCTGTTTAGAACAATTTGTCAATATTACTGTATGAAAATAAGAAATATGGCTAACTAATGAACTAGAATATTGATTATGAAATGAAATAATTAATATCGTAACACCGAATATTTAGTTTTAGATGTAAAAAAAGTATTTGGAAACTTTACAAATGCCTTTTTTACACCTAAAACGGTTACAACATCAAATTCAGTGTTTTAATTGCAATTCATTATTAATATTCTAGTTCATTAGTTAGCCATATTTCTTATTTTCATACAGTAATATTGACAAATTAATCAAAACAGGGAAATATTTGACAGCTGTTTGCGACGTTGCCCACTTTCTGTATACGCGCTCTTAATATTTTTTTTTATCATGTTAAGATATTGATAAACATCACGTCTGCGAAGTTTAGCTAGCTAATCTAATTTGATCCTGTAGAAGTGAGTCTGCTGATGTATGTTTGTTATAAGTAAGTTTCAGTGTAGATTTCGTGTAAATATCTGAAGACTTCAGGGCTCTGAAAATTAGGATGTTCATAGGAATCAAGCGCTAAAGTAAAGCAAATTGTTATTATCGTTTTTAGGATTCCGTACCTAAAGGGTGCTCACCAGACCCTATAACGGAAGTTTCCGCTGTCCGTCCGTCCGTCTGTCTGTCAGAGAGCTGTATCTCATGAACTGTAATAGGTAGACAATTGAAAAGTTCATAGTTTGTCGCTATAACAACAAAAAATAAAATAGTAAAAGTTAAAAATTAAAACGCCGAATAAAACACATATATTTTTTGGAGAGCCCTCCATACAATAAATGTGTTTTATTTGGCGTTTTTTGCTTTGTGCCACGGAACCCTTCGTGTGCGCGTCCGACTCGCGCTTAACCGGTTTTCAGTTTCATGAGATCAGCTGCACTTTTTCGGGCAAACAATTCTAACAGTGTATTCGAGAATAAATATTGATCGATACAATTTCAAGGACACATCATTAATCCATTAAGTCAACTGTATGAAATTAATTTAAAAAGGTAAATATGTGTGTGTGTGTGTGTGTTGTTGCGTATGTTGTGTTATGTGGTTGTATTAGTGTAATCAATTGTTGGTGAACCTAATAAAATAAATCCATTGATAGACAAGACAATGACTGTGTTAATTAAACACAATCGAGTTGATATTTATCGGCCGCCAACAGACCATCTAGATTCACAAACCAAAATGCCGCATCAACCTTCACAGTTCCGTCCACACCTCCGCGAGCACAGAGGGTGTGAGACGGCAGGTCAACCCGTTGTCGCGCTGATGGCTCTAATCATTATTACTTCTAATTAAAATTTGGATGGAAGTATCTATTGTTCTTCATAGACGTTCTCTGTTCTTCTTTGCTGTAGTTCGAGTGCGGTTCGGCGATGTTCAATTGTTTTATTTTTTGTGGAAGTTTTTGAGGGTGTTGAAGTAAGATGCATGAGTTTTAGGTATCTTACTGAAGGTAAGATACTCATTGGAAAGTAAAGAAATTTTTTTGGTTTCTGGCAAACAATTAGGCCATCTTGTCCATATTTTATAACCAGCTTTTACCCGCGGCGTCACCTGTGTGGCTGACGGAATATAACCAACGCGAACGTACTACCGTGATTAAAAATACCCTATGTGTTAATCCAGGTTATAAACTATATGTTTGCCAAATATCTAATAATAGGTAATACGGGCTGGTGTCCGCAACTCCACGTCAATGCGCGTATTTTGCGTACGGGCCAATGAGGTATAATATCATTGGTACGGGCCAAATATCTATTAACTGCAATTTGTTTACGCGGGGCACGCTAATAAAGCTCCGAGTCGGCATGTTTTTTTTTCGACATCTTCAAAAATCATCGTCATATTTCAGGCAATTTTCCTCATGAATCATTCCGTCCATTAGTGAAAATCGTATAAAAATCTCGAACGGTTCGAACCCTGCCAGACGCTTTACTTTGTGTAAATAATTTCATCACTACTGCTCTCAAAACGGTGAATGAAAACATCGTGAGGAAACTGGCATGTCCTAGAACCAAATATTCGAAGGCATGTGACATCTACCAACCCGCACTGGGCCCGCGTGGTGGTTATAGCCCACTCCCTCTCAAAGAGGCTTGTGTCCCAGTGTCCCAGTGGTGGGATCATTATAGGCTGATTATGTATATAAAAATCCGTTTGTTAGTTATTGAGTTTATCGCGTTCAGACAGACAGACGCGTTGGGTGGGACTTTGTTTTATAATATACATAGTGAAGTTTCGAAATATGCAGGTCGCATATAGGTACTGACGACACCACTCTTACTCAAAAAAAAAACCTAGAAAAATCTGTAAAATAGATTTTTCTAGGTTTTTTTGAAGTGAAAACTTCTTTAGCGGCGCTGTGTATGTACTTTTTTGGAATGGGTAAAAACTTCTAAATTCGCGTCAGGTCACGTGACCCTGATCGAAAATTCGTAAGACGTAAAACGTCAGACGTCTCGCCCACAGCCTCGATTCTAACTAGGCATGGGTAATATCGCTTTTACACTATATCAAATCGTATCTATGTATCGGTTTAGAATATCGGATATCGTATCTATATATTTCAATATCTATTTGGCTGAATCAGTGTGGAACTCGGAATCGAAATTGGTACTGTGATATTTAGGTTTCGGTTTTGTTCGATTCATTACATCATTGTATTTTATTTGTAACTGTATATTCGAAATCAGTGAATGTATTGTTGATAATATGGCACTCTGAAATGAAACTAGTACAGCCGTTTCGGTTTTCTAGATTTATATTTTTATCAATTATTTAAATATGTCAAGTATCTATTCATCAGTCATGAGTGAAGCTAATAACTGAAGACTGACGAAAACAGCAAAGTGCAATCAAGGTCAAGGGTCACGTAAAGTGATTTTAAAACAATTTTTGATGTGAAACATCTATAGCCGCACGTAAAACAAATTTCTGGCGTGGCGACGCATGCCGTGGCGACGCGTCACCACGCTTTATGATGGTGTAAGTATATATACAGTCACAGTCTTGTGTACTGTGTGGCGACGCGTCGCCATGCGCAATGTTTCACATCTGCCAGGCGTCCCGTGACGGCTCACTTTTTTTGTTGAGAATGCCATAGGTACGATTTAAAACCCTTTGACGTTTATTGATGGTTACCTGTTTACAAGTGTTTACAAAATAATGTATTCGGTATTAAACTCTATGCTCCTGTATATAATGTTTAAAATTAGTATTAGACGTTAGCTTAACGCGCTTTCTCGCTCGTTCATCTCTAGCTACATCACTCCCGCCCGCGCGCATCGCAAGGATACGGTACCTACAACCGTATAACTACTACTGTACCGGAATCAGTTTGAACCGAATATCATAGATTGTGATACGATATCGTTATAGTGTCTCGTTCTAGGTACGCGGATACCTGAAATATAGATACAGTACTGTCCGATATATAGGTATTGGATATTGTACCGATATATAGATATTGTATCTATATACGATTTGTATCGCCCACTCCTAATTCTAACTGTCAAATCAAAAAGCTCTAAATATTCGGGCGTAGACTGACAAAAATAATAAACTGTACTTAATTTTTTAAATATTTCTATTCTTTTACTACACAATTGAAGCTACATTTATTAGAAGAAGCTAAGAAAAGTGATAATTTGAAGAAAGCTCGACAGGCGAAACAAATACGAAAGTTTAAAACAATATTCCGTGATACAGATTTTATCCATATTTACAGGCTTTCTGAGGATTTAATTAATATATTGGAAGATGACTTAAGTCCATATATGCGTCCGCGACTTCGTTCCAGTGGTTTAACCAAGAGGCTAAAGGTTTGTTTACATCTAGGTTTCTTGAGATATGATGGGTATACCTCACCACACACCAACAAAAGCCTATTGAATTCCTGATGTTTCAGATATTATGCACACTATCATTTTTGGCTAATGGAAGTTACCAAAAAATCATTGGGAAGAATGTAGACACATACATATCTCAGTCTTCTGCCTCTAGGGCAATCCACGAAGTTATTATTTACAATACAATGATAACTTAAACACAAGTCAAGATTGCACTTAATTCTAGCTTCATTCATTGATTTCAGGTGACTCAGGATATCCTCAAAGGCCTTATTTAATGACTCCCTTTAGTAATTCAGAAACTGAGACTCCAGAGCCATTACAACAATTTGCACAGCAGTGCAAGAAACAGTGTAGAGGACTATTGGAATCCTGAAAGGACGGTTCAGATGTTTATTAGTACATAGGGTATTGTACTATGATCCTATAAAAGTGGGAGAAATTGTGATGGCTTCCTGTGTTTTAAACGACATATGTAATAGAGCCGGGCTACCAGCTCCTATGATGATGAGACCAATGTGACTTAGATGAAGAATCTAGGTTACTTGGAATCCTGACACATCAGGCTCCAACACATGATGACTTAGAGAGTAGGCTGATAAGTAGGCGAGATTTAGTTAATCAATTATGGCGAGCATGTTGTATCTACAATTTATGCGTTCCTTTACAGATGTGGTTAACGTGTTTAGATAGAATATACTCACCATTATTGATTAGATACAATAAATAGGTATTTAAATTATTAATAAAAATATTATTATAATCAACAATTGTCATAACATTTAAGGTGTGTATTTAAAGTGTGGTGTTTAAGGTGTATAATATGATTAGTATAATATCAATAGCCTATAATAATATGTGCCTATTTATACCTTAGTCCCTATTTGTACTATATTTTTAAATGGGTAAGAGTGTATACAGGGGTATGAGAAATTAAACAGATAACTGCATTATTTTCTTTTTTATTTACTATTAAAAACAATCAATCAAATCAAAAATCATTTATTCAAAATGACTTTTGATATTCAGTTAGAAAAACTTGATTCTATACAATAGTAGGTATGCAAAGTAATTAACATTACAAGAAACAGGACATTTAATTAAATAATTTAGTATATACAATGAAAACTACCCAAGCAAAACAAAATTAAATAAGTACCTAAATAAAAGCCTGCAGGCATAAAGAGCATGCCCGCTAACAAACATTGACATTTACTACAAAAAAACAGTTCTTATACTTAAACTTCTTAACATCCATCTTAAATAAACTTAAAATTATCTAAACATAGTAGTAGATCCATGTTTCGGAGATTCAACTTCCTCGACTGATGGATGCTCATAAATCCTGCAGTGCCTGGGTCTGCCTTGACCATGACTCACTTATTTCCTTAAAAGTCGAACATCCTCTGCTGGTTGTCAATAAGAAGTCTCTCATTTTCCAAACACCTCTCTTTAATGGCGACAAAACATTCAGTCAGGCTCGCCATTTGGATTGCCTTTGAGAAGGTGGTGAGTGCTGGATCAGACGGCGGTGTGCCTTTCGATGCCTACGAGATGCTATGAACATAAAAATGCAACAAATTACTATACAGAGGTAAAACAAATATGTAAGTATCATCAACATCACATCACTCTCCCTCTAAAGGAATAGATATTACAATGTAGTATACATATTAGATGTAGTCTATATCTTGATTCTATTAGATGTAGCCTATATCTTGATCTTGATTGAATAAGGGCTGCTGTTGAAAAAACCTACAGAAAATCGCAACAAATTGGCCCAACCCGGGAATCAAAAGTGAGACCACTACTATGTAGTGCTTTTTACACTAAACCAATAATTAACCAAATTATAATTAAGTTAACCTTACATGAAGATGCAATTGGGGCATTACTCCTATGATGACGCATTGCAAGACTGCAAGTGGTGATCTAGCCTCAAACTGTAATACAAAAAAAAGTTATCTAAATATCCATTATAAAGTTAAAACATATTATTGTAAGACTTTTATTTAAAACTTCACCTTTTGTTCTGTATTAGGCTGGTTTTCCATTGGCACATTGTCCCTATACAAAGATGGGCCTGGTTGTATGTCCGTTCGCCCTGCAAATATAACATTACATTATTATATTTTATTAGAATTAACTTACTGGTATTGAAGGTGTGGACTGTTTGGTCTGGAGCATGCCTCTAGTAGATTGTTCTACAGGCAGTAATTGGTCAGTAGGTCGTCTTAGGGGTTGCTTAGGACTCTACAAAATTAAATATGAAAATTATAATTTCCAAGTACCTATACAGTTTTCATATTATGTAATGAAAGTATAGCACTTCTTGGCATGCTAAAACACACAATGTTACGTTACAACAATAAAGTTATACGTACATATTATAGTAAAACAATAGCTAATCATGTAATTTACTTAAATTTTATTAATATCTCGTGTATCATACAATACTCGTGGATGAGACAATAGTAATAATAGCCATTATACTATCAGTGAAAAAATCATAATACTCACATTTCATTAGGTAGTTGTATTTATCCTCTTAGTCACAGAACTACCTATGTTAAAACCACTCGCTGATACAAATAATCAAGGCTTGAACAAGAATCAAGCACCCAAAAGTTTAAAAACTACAAATTCAAGTGATTTTGTTAGCGTCGCGTCATCGGTTGTTATTGTTATGTCATGTTGACTTTTAATTCATCGTCGCGTCGCGTTGCACGAATAGAGCAAAGGAATCGTCATTCAGCCTTAAAATGTAATAAGAAATATGAAATAAACTCTTTTAAATATGATATTGGTTATAGTTTAACTGTATTCCTTATAATACTTAAAGATAGACCTTTAATATATATTTTAAACCTATAAAACTCTCAGTCGAGATTGATCGATTATAATTTATAGAATTTGTGTCAAGCCCTACGTTCGTCTGAGAAACAGCGACGGGAGGTTACAGCCTTGGGTTCGACGACGAGCACAACCACGTTAGTGAATACGGTTTGAATCAGCGCTGTACGCTCGGTCGATCTCAAGGCTGTCTCGTCGACGAGCTCGTCGCAGCTTACAGCCATGAAATTGTCTTTTAGAGAATAGCACTGCTGAAGTCTATCCTGTGTGCTTATTTGTAAATCTGAATAAATTCCTTTCACGAGAAGAATAAACCAGTCACTTTGTTCAAGTTTTCACTTCTGTCGGCACTACCGGAGTGCCAGTGTTTTTTTTTTGTACCACCTTATGTCCCATTCCAATAATAAATACAGCTGTCAATAAACCACCTATTAAATATGTGATGGTACAGCACTACTCTCAGTACCAACTTTAATAAATCAGTGTCCTTTCAATAGCTTGTTATTCGTTCCATTTCACTAAGAAATTATATTCAATTTAATCATTTAATCCAAGAGTACCTATACTAAACTCACTAACTGGTCTTACTCTTAGACCATACTACTAATACTATTACTTATTAGAGAAATCTCGTTAGTCCACACAGCGATAACCCTATCAAGGGTAACGCATTTCAATTAGAAATCGTAACAGCAAAACCAGATACATTTCACAGGTCCATTGCGTGCGAGCGGTATCTACTCATTACGTACTAGTATATTCTTTATGAGCACAATAATGTGTGGTAATTGCAGTTTATCTTCTATTCTGTTGTAATATTTGAACACGAGTCGAGTAGGTTCTGTAACAGCAATTTTAGGCCAAAACAACGTATTGTTACCAAAAAAGTGTAGGACGAATCCTACACTAGGTACTCGTAATTTTGGAAACGAGTTTATCAAGTTTTTTACTGTAAAACAACATCGTCTACGTTTTGTATTTTTTTTGTATGCTTAGCTTTTATAGTTAAAAAGCTTTATGCCGAAAAGCCTATTTATTTATTTATTTAAACTTTTCGCACAAAAAGGTACAAAGGCGGACTATGGCGGTATTATGACTGTTCAAATCTCAAGGGAAGTTGATTTAATGGTCCCAGCATAAGATTATCAAACTTTCGATGAATAACTTCGTCAGGCGGCCAAACACTGTAAATGTAATGAAACAAGACATGAAATACTTATCACATATTGAAGAAAACATTCTAAGATGAACCAAACTTTAGTTTACACGCCCGAAACTATCTAACCATTACAACAGAGCCACCCCTTAACCCTAAAACGCAAACGGTATAGGTACATTATCTAACGTATCTTAACCAAATCTAAGTACAGGGGTCGCGTAAAGAGGCATAGGTTCGCTCATTAGGCCCGTGGTATCGTCCATAAATACATTATCGCGGGGCAGACGAAGCAGACGGGGTAAAGGGGGTTAGGCCGCGGCCAGCCGGTGGGTTATCGAATTAAAACTTCACTAGCAATAGTTGAGTTGAACAGCGTATTAATACACCATGTATAATTCGTGCGCCCTGGACAAACTTAAGAGTTTTCCATTTGGGTCGACACGATTTTTTCAAGTTTTTCTGACTTTTTTTTTATTGGAAGTCATCATGTCACACTGTGCTACTAGCTTTTTTTAACGTCTGGCTGCAGTTTTTTATGTTTTTTTTAATCTTCGCAAGTGGTTGGTAGCAGCTGGATGAAAGTTGCCGACCATCGAGCTGAATGGCGTGCAATAGGAGAGGCCTATGTCCAGCAGTGGACTGCTGTAGGCTGATGATAATAATGATGTTCTTTTAGAATAATATTATGCAATAAGTAGGTACCAACTCTGGTACAGTCATAGTGGACCCTCAGCAATCGTTCTTAGGTAGGTAAATGGTATTTCAGAGACATGTATAAAAATAAATTATACAAACATTTTGAAAGATGCCATAATGAAGCCACTTATCTCAATTCGTTCATCGCCGATTTTTCAGCAGCTTTAGCTATTCCCTTAACAATTCTTGTAAAACTCAAAAGAATGCCTTGAAAAACTACACTATCATCTGTCGTTGTCAACGTGTCGATCACGTAGCGTCTGTGTCGGCAGCAGTGGACCGCGCGCCGTGGGCGGCGGACTGGGCGGCGCGAAGGAGCGATCGAGGTAAGGGTACCGGCTACGTAATTAGATTTTCAAAGTCCGAATACACTGCTCGTACTTGTCTTCATAATAATGTGAGTGGATTGACTGGAGTTGATACTTTATTATTATTTTTATTTAAATTATTGAAGAGTTTTGATTATGATCGGCATAAGACCAAAGAAGCGATAGATGGACTGTGTGCGAGACAATATGGCTAGAAAAGGGGTGGCTACCGAGATGACGACTAATAGAGAAGAATGGAAGGAAAAGACATGCACCGACGTCGAAAAAATTAGGTTAACATCAAGAAAATGATGATGAAAGATAAGTCACTTATAGCAGTCTCACTACATGGTGAATGCGTCTTCTCAAATGTGTATGTCATTGTAAGTTCAAGTTTCGTTTACAATTTTTCCCTTCAACATCGCAAGTTACAGAATAATATGAGACAAGATCTACCTTTTTCTTAGCGTCAACTAAACTGACTGACTTGCAGTAATTATGACTAAACTATTCGCAAAATGTTTTACTTATTTCCAAAAGGTGTTAGTTAGATACAACTTTTTTTTAAAGTATACCTACTTGTCTGAAGAAACCAGTCTTTTCACGTTGTCAAAACTTGAACTGGACCACAGAAGTTTGCTTACAAAATGTTCTTTAAGCACACAATGACAGCTTTCCCAAAATACCAAAAATTTATTTAATTTAAAAATGCCAGTGTAACTTTAAAGTAATGCAAGTATCAAAACCTTTAACTCGGCAGTCAACATCGAGGTATTGGATATTTAGTTTGCTTTGGGCCGGCGGGGCGCGCGGGGCGGGGTGCTTAAGTCCAACTATAAATTAGGTAGGGTACAGTTTCATTAATCACCCATACGCCGTTATTATTAATTAACCCCCTTACGAAGTACCGACAGAATTAACTATCGACCCTACCCCCCGGCCCCTCATGTCAACTTTTAAGTTTTGAGCTTGTAAAAATTTTAGTTTGCAGTTTGGCGGCTTGCTCCTTGACTCAGTAAAGTTGAGTTTAAGATCGGTTTCTTTTTAGTAGTTTCTATCAAAGAACAATATTTTTAAAACAACATTTAAAGGTTGATACTTCGTGGTTATTCTTTAAAATTGTATTACGTAGAGCTATAAGAAAACTTCCATCAAAATTCGCTACACTTTAAATGCATCGGCTTCACATTCATTACCTATTTCGAAATTAACCTTGAAAAACTGAATAGAAAACACCAATCTTTAGTTCATCAACACTTGTTAATCGTTACGGTATTCTAATGACGTCACGTGCGTTATCTACCCTATTAACGTATAAATATTACACCGTGTTAATTCCTCATAATTTTATAATGTGGGCTATAAAAATTCTATTAACAATATCCATATGATGTAGGCACTTGCCTTTGACGATGCCGACTCAAGACTCAATACATGAACAATTTATGTTGCTAGAAAAATAATTGTGAAGCCAGTTTTACGAGTTCACATGTTGTAGCATAATAATTTCACGGCTATCTAATTACGGAAGATAATGTCTCATTATGAATGTTTCCATTGCGTTACGTCTTCATTTTGTTGGTGAAAGGAACTCTATATGGAATGGCTTTAACAGCATAGTAGGTAGATGATATATAACTTTGTTAAAACTATTGAAACGTGTGACTGTGAAAATCGTCTGGCATTTATCGCGGTGAGAAACGATAATAATAAATAATAAAAAACGTTTATTTTCTCCACCACACAATGAAAAGTTAATAGGTAGGTACAATACATACTTGTGTACACAAAAATACATTGATGTTGTGGAGACCGATGCCTGTACCTACTAGGAATCCTGTGTTACAGGTCTCCAAGCCTCCAAACTACACGGACAAGTCACACTGATACAAACGTCTACTAACAGATGACAATGATAATGGAATGAAAGATAAAAAACAAAAGGAATGTAAACGATCAAAGCAGAAGTATCATTATGTAATGATACTTCTGATTTGACATTATTTTCACCTTTACTAAAAATTAGAACATTTAAAGTTTCACAATTATTTGGTAAGTGTTCATTGTTTTTGTAAAAAGTCAAATATGTATGTTCAACGAGATATCTATTTCCAAATTTATTTCGTTCTTCTACGACGAACCAAGATTACTAAAAACTCTGAACTACAAAAAAAAAACTTCAGGGTCGTATGTAGATACCATTGTCTTAATTAATTTTCTATGACATCACCAAAAAATCCTGCCCAACCATCGTCAAAACTAACCACACTTAGCTCGCTAACGCAAAGTTTGAGCATAGTCATCGCATCACCAGTTTCAGCCGACGATTTGTCGCCATCCCGGCAGTGTAAATCATTTGGAGCACCAATCAATCAGCAGGCAAGGCGCTATCGTGTTGACGCCGATTTATCCGACCCATACGATATTATTTCTGTAAAGCCATTCCCGTTTAAAAATGGAGAACATCTTTGGAAGTGATTTGGAAGTTGGACCTTTTTGGTCTGTCTGTTTTTTTTTTTTGAGATCCGGGTCTCTATGGAATAGAGAGAATACGTCATCCTCTCTGCAGTATATACCTTTCCATAGAAGTCATGCCATGTAATGCTATCTCTCCACCACTCTTGGTTGAAGAGAGAATGCATATTTTGTACTTCGCACATCCAGTTACATCACTTTTGTACATTTTATATTAACCATCGCACGGAAACACGTTGCGCTGCGGCCCGTTGTGGCTGTAATGTGCGCTTGACTTTATAGTGCATAAAGTTTAATCAATAAATAAATCTTTCTAGCTCTATAAGTTACAAAAACGCTTCCTCTAATCTAATATCGTCTGCGCTGACATTACTTTCGTTTTTGCTGACCGATACATGATAGAATGACTATTAGGTACTTAGTTCGTAATTTTTACAATACTTAACATAACTAACTGTTTCTAGGTACACACTGTTACATATAAACTTAGTCCACTACCTACAACACATTGAATGCTCAATGTGAAATGCAGCTTACGTAGTAACTAGCATATCACCTGAGATGGTTACCAAATTTCGAAATAAGGTATACATGTAGAATTAAGTACAAACCTTAGTTTAAAAATGCTATTCTGCTGAAACAAATGTAATTAATTTTTAAATGGTAAGTAAATAAATTTCAAAAAAAGTATCAAGCTATACATTTCCAGTTATGCTAGCCCCGCATTGATTCGGCTTGCCGTACAATAAGAGGTCAGGTTGTCCTGGAAATATATAGCTTAATATGTAGCAGTGTACTAAAATTAATGACTAACTAACTCATCATCTGCCTAGCATTTTCCCAACTATGGTGGGGCATAGAGCGACTGCCTATCTGACCTCCACAACCCAGTTACTGGGTAACGATACCCCTTGGTAAGATTGGTTGTCAGATTTTCGGACTTCTGACGACCCGTAACGACTGTCAAAGATCCACGAAAGACAGCCGGGACCAACGGCTTAACGTGCTTTCCGAGGCACGGAGGGGCTCGGTATGTAAAGATAGCTAACAAAACAAATAAATACAAAAACAAAAGGATACTTAGGCGTCGAAGTACTCGCATCGCTGTCATCCGGAAACGTGCCCAGAAGACTGGCAGCATTGACACGTTTATTGGCAATGCTAATTCTTTGCCCAAAGCGTTCTTTCGCGTAAAACTTTTCCTGTAAAACGTTTAGTGATACCTTTCTATTGCGAACTGGTTGTACCCAGCGCTCTGGTCACGTGAAGTGATAAATGATAATGATAATGATAATTGATAATGATAATGATAAATGATAATGATAAATGATAATAATGATAAATGATAATGATAAATGATAATGATAAATGATAATGATAATGATAAATGATAATGATAAATGATAATGATAAATGATAATGATAAATGATAATGATAAATGATAAATGATTTTATTTTTGTAAGTAGGTTTGCACAAACACTTTTACACGTCAACCATATTTTTTTAAACTAGATGAGGTCGGCGTTTCCTATCTGACTACTCTGAGAAGAAAGGCCAACCACTGTGTCAACACAAAGTGTCAACCACTTCGTAACAGAAAGGTGTCATCAAACGTTTTACAAAAAAAAACACTGGCACTCCGGTAGTGCCGACAGAAGTGAAAACTTGAACAAAGTGACTGGTTTATTCTTCTCGTGAAAGGAATTTATTCAGATTTACAAATAAGCACACAGGATAGACTTCAGCAGTGCTATTCTCTAAAAGACAATTTCATGGCTGTAAGCTGCGACGAGCTCGTCGACGAGACAGCCTTGAGATCGACCGAGCGTACAGCGCTGATTCAAACCGTATTCACTAACGTGGTTGTGCTCGTCGTCGAACCCAAGGCTGTAACCTCCCGTCGCTGTTTCTCAGACGAACGTAGGGCTTGACACAAATTCTATAAATTATAATCGATCAATCTCGACTGAGAGTTTTATAGGTTTAAAATATATATTAAAGGTCTATCTTTAAGTATTATAAGGAATACAGTTAAACTATAACCAATATCATATTTAAAAGAGTTTATTTCATATTTCTTATTACATTTTAAGGCTGAATGACGATTCCTTTGCTCTATTCGTGCAACGCGACGCGACGATGAATTAAAAGTCAACATGACATAACAATAACAACCGATGACGCGACGCTAACAAAATCACTTGAATTTGTAGTTTTTAAACTTTTGGGTGCTTGATTCTTGTTCAAGCCTTGATTATTTGTATCAGCGAGTGGTTTTAACATAGGTAGTTCTGTGACTAAGAGGATAAATACAACTACCTAATGAAATGTGAGTATTATGATTTTTTCACTGATAGTATAATGGCTATTATTACTATTGTCTCATCCACGAGTATTGTATGATACACGAGATATTAATAAAATTTAAGTAAATTACATGATTAGCTATTGTTTTACTATAATATGTACGTATAACTTTATTGTTGTAACGTAACATTGTGTGTTTTAGCATGCCAAGAAGTGCTATACTTTCATTACATAATATGAAAACTGTATAGGTACTTGGAAATTATAATTTTCATATTTAATTTTGTAGAGTCCTAAGCAACCCCTAAGACGACCTACTGACCAATTACTGCCTGTAGAACAATCTACTAGAGGCATGCTCCAGACCAAACAGTCCACACCTTCAATACCAGTAAGTTAATTCTAATAAAATATAATAATGTAATGTTATATTTGCAGGGCGAACGGACATACAACCAGGCCCATCTTTGTATAGGGACAATGTGCCAATGGAAAACCAGCCT
The DNA here is from genome assembly GCA_927399505.1 of Luperina testacea. NCBI lineage: Eukaryota > Metazoa > Arthropoda > Insecta > Lepidoptera > Noctuidae > Luperina > Luperina testacea. Next base: position 15,286,218 of record OV656770.1, on the reverse strand, counting down.
AATACAGAACAAAAGGTGAAGTTTTAAATAAAAGTCTTACAATAATATGTTTTAACTTTATAATGGATATTTAGATAACTTTTTTTTGTATTACAGTTTGAGGCTAGATCACCACTTGCAGTCTTGCAATGCGTCATCATAGGAGTAATGCCCCAATTGCATCTTCATGTAAGGTTAACTTAATTATAATTTGGTTAATTATTGGTTTAGTGTAAAAAGCACTACATAGTAGTGGTCTCACTTTTGATTCCCGGGTTGGGCCAATTTGTTGCGATTTTCTGTAGGTTTTTTCAACAGCAGCCCTTATTCAATCAAGATCAAGATATAGGCTACATCTAATAGAATCAAGATATAGACTACATCTAATATGTATACTACATTGTAATATCTATTCCTTTAGAGGGAGAGTGATGTGATGTTGATGATACTTACATATTTGTTTTACCTCTGTATAGTAATTTGTTGCATTTTTATGTTCATAGCATCTCGTAGGCATCGAAAGGCACACCGCCGTCTGATCCAGCACTCACCACCTTCTCAAAGGCAATCCAAATGGCGAGCCTGACTGAATGTTTTGTCGCCATTAAAGAGAGGTGTTTGGAAAATGAGAGACTTCTTATTGACAACCAGCAGAGGATGTTCGACTTTTAAGGAAATAAGTGAGTCATGGTCAAGGCAGACCCAGGCACTGCAGGATTTATGAGCATCCATCAGTCGAGGAAGTTGAATCTCCGAAACATGGATCTACTACTATGTTTAGATAATTTTAAGTTTATTTAAGATGGATGTTAAGAAGTTTAAGTATAAGAACTGTTTTTTTGTAGTAAATGTCAATGTTTGTTAGCGGGCATGCTCTTTATGCCTGCAGGCTTTTATTTAGGTACTTATTTAATTTTGTTTTGCTTGGGTAGTTTTCATTGTATATACTAAATTATTTAATTAAATGTCCTGTTTCTTGTAATGTTAATTACTTTGCATACCTACTATTGTATAGAATCAAGTTTTTCTAACTGAATATCAAAAGTCATTTTGAATAAATGATTTTTGATTTGATTGATTGTTTTTAATAGTAAATAAAAAAGAAAATAATGCAGTTATCTGTTTAATTTCTCATACCCCTGTATACACTCTTACCCATTTAAAAATATAGTACAAATAGGGACTAAGGTATAAATAGGCACATATTATTATAGGCTATTGATATTATACTAATCATATTATACACCTTAAACACCACACTTTAAATACACACCTTAAATGTTATGACAATTGTTGATTATAATAATATTTTTATTAATAATTTAAATACCTATTTATTGTATCTAATCAATAATGGTGAGTATATTCTATCTAAACACGTTAACCACATCTGTAAAGGAACGCATAAATTGTAGATACAACATGCTCGCCATAATTGATTAACTAAATCTCGCCTACTTATCAGCCTACTCTCTAAGTCATCATGTGTTGGAGCCTGATGTGTCAGGATTCCAAGTAACCTAGATTCTTCATCTAAGTCACATTGGTCTCATCATCATAGGAGCTGGTAGCCCGGCTCTATTACATATGTCGTTTAAAACACAGGAAGCCATCACAATTTCTCCCACTTTTATAGGATCATAGTACAATACCCTATGTACTAATAAACATCTGAACCGTCCTTTCAGGATTCCAATAGTCCTCTACACTGTTTCTTGCACTGCTGTGCAAATTGTTGTAATGGCTCTGGAGTCTCAGTTTCTGAATTACTAAAGGGAGTCATTAAATAAGGCCTTTGAGGATATCCTGAGTCACCTGAAATCAATGAATGAAGCTAGAATTAAGTGCAATCTTGACTTGTGTTTAAGTTATCATTGTATTGTAAATAATAACTTCGTGGATTGCCCTAGAGGCAGAAGACTGAGATATGTATGTGTCTACATTCTTCCCAATGATTTTTTGGTAACTTCCATTAGCCAAAAATGATAGTGTGCATAATATCTGAAACATCAGGAATTCAATAGGCTTTTGTTGGTGTGTGGTGAGGTATACCCATCATATCTCAAGAAACCTAGATGTAAACAAACCTTTAGCCTCTTGGTTAAACCACTGGAACGAAGTCGCGGACGCATATATGGACTTAAGTCATCTTCCAATATATTAATTAAATCCTCAGAAAGCCTGTAAATATGGATAAAATCTGTATCACGGAATATTGTTTTAAACTTTCGTATTTGTTTCGCCTGTCGAGCTTTCTTCAAATTATCACTTTTCTTAGCTTCTTCTAATAAATGTAGCTTCAATTGTGTAGTAAAAGAATAGAAATATTTAAAAAATTAAGTACAGTTTATTATTTTTGTCAGTCTACGCCCGAATATTTAGAGCTTTTTGATTTGACAGTTAGAATTAGGAGTGGGCGATACAAATCGTATATAGATACAATATCTATATATCGGTACAATATCCAATACCTATATATCGGACAGTACTGTATCTATATTTCAGGTATCCGCGTACCTAGAACGAGACACTATAACGATATCGTATCACAATCTATGATATTCGGTTCAAACTGATTCCGGTACAGTAGTAGTTATACGGTTGTAGGTACCGTATCCTTGCGATGCGCGCGGGCGGGAGTGATGTAGCTAGAGATGAACGAGCGAGAAAGCGCGTTAAGCTAACGTCTAATACTAATTTTAAACATTATATACAGGAGCATAGAGTTTAATACCGAATACATTATTTTGTAAACACTTGTAAACAGGTAACCATCAATAAACGTCAAAGGGTTTTAAATCGTACCTATGGCATTCTCAACAAAAAAAGTGAGCCGTCACGGGACGCCTGGCAGATGTGAAACATTGCGCATGGCGACGCGTCGCCACACAGTACACAAGACTGTGACTGTATATATACTTACACCATCATAAAGCGTGGTGACGCGTCGCCACGGCATGCGTCGCCACGCCAGAAATTTGTTTTACGTGCGGCTATAGATGTTTCACATCAAAAATTGTTTTAAAATCACTTTACGTGACCCTTGACCTTGATTGCACTTTGCTGTTTTCGTCAGTCTTCAGTTATTAGCTTCACTCATGACTGATGAATAGATACTTGACATATTTAAATAATTGATAAAAATATAAATCTAGAAAACCGAAACGGCTGTACTAGTTTCATTTCAGAGTGCCATATTATCAACAATACATTCACTGATTTCGAATATACAGTTACAAATAAAATACAATGATGTAATGAATCGAACAAAACCGAAACCTAAATATCACAGTACCAATTTCGATTCCGAGTTCCACACTGATTCAGCCAAATAGATATTGAAATATATAGATACGATATCCGATATTCTAAACCGATACATAGATACGATTTGATATAGTGTAAAAGCGATATTACCCATGCCTAGTTAGAATCGAGGCTGTGGGCGAGACGTCTGACGTTTTACGTCTTACGAATTTTCGATCAGGGTCACGTGACCTGACGCGAATTTAGAAGTTTTTACCCATTCCAAAAAAGTACATACACAGCGCCGCTAAAGAAGTTTTCACTTCAAAAAGTTTTGCAGCATTCTTTGTTTTTGTTCTCTATGTCATGTATGCCACAGAATTTTTCTTTCAGAGTCGTCAGACAATGGAAACATTCCCAAAAAACCTCAACGTTCACAGTAAATCTACTTAACAGGCAATGTTAGAATAATTATCATAAATTACGCATAATCGTGTACTTGTTTTAATTTGATGGCTGCTAATATGCTTGTCTGGACAAAAAACGTAGATAATATTCATGAAACGACTCGAATACAGACATACATTGTTTGATAGGTAAAAGATGGTACATTAACTTCCGTGTGGTTGTACTACATAATTATTAATTGCTATTTAAATGCTAATTATTAGGTGTTTAGTAGGGCTACCGTTGGAAAATATTGGTCCACTTATTATGGTTTTAGTTTCACAGTGCCTAAGGTCATGTTAAATTGCGCGATAGCAACGCATGCGAAAGAAACGGTTTTTTTTTTAGGGTTCCGTACCCAAAGAGTAAAAACGGGACGCTATTACTAAGACTCCACTGTCCGTCTGTCTGTCTGTCTGTCACCAGGCTGTATCTCATGAACCGTGATAGTTTCAGGTAGCTTGATGTGCTGGCGTCTGTACCTACTCCTGACAGCTGCACCCTAATTGCGTTACACACTATCAATCAAAATCTAAATCATTTTGAAGGATATTGCTAATCCATTTCTATGTTCAAAAAAATTTCGCTCTACAACGTAAAAACACAATGAATGTTGTTGACGTACAGACGCCAGCACATCAATCTAGTATTACAATCTGTCAAAGGAGATTGTTCAAAACCAGTCTAGGAAAGTTGCACGTATGAAAACCAAATTAATATACAAATTATTTGCTTAATTTTTACAAGCTTTTCACTTCAGGAATTTTGTTTTCGTATCCGGAATTATGATTTTAGGATAAACAGTAAATTAACGATTGCTAGGTACATTTCCGTATAGTGATGATGGACGTTTCGTTCTCTTCATTTGTACGAGTTACGTCAGTATGTATGAGCCTTTACATAAAAACATCACAAAAATGATATTAAACTCATAAATAGCTAAATAATTAGTAATATCATTATTATAACGTAGGTACTGTATATGTATTTCATAGTTCCGTTGTGAAAATATTTATTTTTGTGTTTCGTCTCACGCAGATGCAACTGTCAAGGCAGATGACAGACGTACCGGTAGGGATGACGATTATTCCTAAACAAGATCGATTTTTAAATCTATCCGAATCGCAGGAAAGAATCGATTCAGCAATAAATTGAGTTCTGATAGATCTGTTCCCGCTATTATTCTACATCGACAGCTTTACCAGCATAATTAGTCAAATGTAATGAATAATCGAATACAAAATAAATTAAATAATATTGTTGGTTACAAAAAACAGAACAAAGAAACTGCGTATCAAAACTTAAAAGTTGCAATCCGCAGGAAAAACATTGGAACTCGTTTTCAAGTTTCTAAAATCGATTAAAAAATCGATCGCCATCCCTAAGCGCCGCCGGCGCCTGCGGAAGCCGCCATTACTGTTTATTATTGTAAATATGTGTCGATTGAGAATAGTCACCGCGATTAATCTCTCCACTTAAATAGTAATACTTACAGAAATTCGTTGGTGTGTTTCTTTTAAACAACTTAGCGGGTTTCATGTAACTAACGATAGGACGTTTTCATATTTAATTGTGTTTTATTACGCCAGGACGTTTTTAGGTTATCTCCAAATTTGCTTAATTACTTTAAAACTCGGATACTTGTGTGAAAATAAACACTTTTATTTAATAGTATATAAATCGTAGTCTATAATAAATAAAGATTTATTGTGTTTCAACTTAAGACGGATTTCCATACATCAACGGTCATGATCCTTTATTTAATAGATTTTCAACTTTATCGCTGAGCATAAGGTTCAAGGTTGATTGGGAAAATTTGACAGTTTCGGGTAGCTTGATGTGCTGGCGTCTGTACCTCCATGTCCTGTCTGCCACAGCAACAGTGAAGTAGTGGTATAAATTATCTTCTAACAAAGAACACGATTCTAAAATTTTATAACATCACAAAATGCTAAACTCCAAATCAATCCTAGCTCTCCTAGGCCACGAGGAGAATGACCTAAAGATTACAATAGCTAAACAGACGTTCAGATCCGCATCACAATAAGCAACTTCCCTCTATTACAACACGTCACAATTTGTAGGGGGTGACAAACGGGCCGCGGTTGACACACTTATCGGTCAGTTTTGTTCATTCATTCACTCAGTGTAGATATTTCTGAGAGGAAAATAAGGTCAGTGGGGGCATGAATGTCATTTAGCAAAATGGAGATTACACAAAGTACTTACCTATTCATTTCAGTATTTAGTTATTGCTATATATATAGCTGAAGCTACATTAGGTATAGCGTTGTGCAATAATAGAGCGTAGTACTTTTTATGTAAATCGGTAAATAGGAATACAACACAATGTGTATGTGTGTTTCACCCGCATAAGTGTCGATCCCGTGGGAATATCGGGATAAAAACTGTCCTATGTCCTTCCCCGGGATGCAATCTATCTTTCTGCCAAATTTTATCGAAATCCATTCAGTGGTTTAGGCGTAAAAAGGCAACATACAGACAGAGTTACTTTCGAATTTATGATATTAGTATGGATGGTAGACAGTTACAGACACAAACACACTAAATATTTCTTTAAAGGTTTTGATTTTTTTTGCGCTTTGTGTATACAGGCTGTTATATTTTTCCAAAAACATCGTATTCTATTTCTAGCTGATAATAATTGTTACTAAATAATGTCTCAGTAATGGCAATTCTTATTATTCATAATGTAAAAACGTGTTAGGAATAGGGTCCGTCTCGATTTGGGCACACAACATACAATAACTAAGTAATATGTATACCCGTAAGCACCTATACAGCACCTCAAAGACCGTGTCCTCTAACAAGAAGCAGTATAAATCAGTAGATAATTAAATGTACTAACGTAATAACGTTTCCTAGAAATCGTTATCCTTGTCTGGTCATAGATATAACCTATCTCCCTTATGAAATTACACATGCATATAAACTATAGCCAGCAGTGGCGAAGGTTACATATAACTCGATTCGTACCGGCTTCCCTTTGAAAAATGGCACAGTCAGTATTCTATAGACAAATATGTAATATAATATAATCATATTAAAGATATCTACAGTACAATGCGTGCCAGGAAAGATGAGACTTGACCCCGCCTCCCCCGCTCTTTTCGCCGCCCCTATGACGTCCGGTCCCGTCCCGCACTCAGACCGCTAAAGATACCTAAAATCGTTTTCTGCGCAAGTCAAACCACGTGGTGTGTCAAGTCTCATCTTTCGTGGCACGCATTGTACTCGCCGATAAATATTGCACATCGACCTTTGGAAAGAGACAATCGGCTAATTTCGGCTTCGTAGAGCGTTATCTCTGTCGCACGAAATACAAACAGTCCGGTATCTATTAGGAGCTGTTAAAACAATGATATGATTTGCTTCTTTTGATAATTATTTTTATTCATTGTATAAAATACAAAAAAGGTAAAGGTCGATGTGCAATATTTATCGCCGGGTAATGTACTCCAGCTTACCTCTTACAAAAATCGACCCTTCGCTACTGAAAGCCAGTCTACCTAGAACCACAAGACATATTAGGCCAATATTTGTTTAGCGGGAATCGAAACCCCGGCCCCCAGTGTAGATACCCGATACCTCAGTCACTGCTTCAATCATTCGAGAAAATGGGATGGATTGCGAGACGTGTCGTGTGAATGACTTTGTGAACATTGTGTAGGTAATGAAAATCAAAACATATAATTAATAATATATATGTACTAGCTGACCCGGCCACGCGTTGCTGTGGTAGACAAATAATTTGCAATAAAATAATATTGCGATTATTTAATGGACATGTGAGCTATCCTATCTTTCAAGTTGGATCAAACTGCACACGGTGTACAAATTTGATTAAAATCGGTTAAGTAGTTTAGGAGTCCATCGCGGACAAACATCGTGACACGTAGGTAATTTATATATATTAAGATATATATATGTATATATTATATTATACCTATTTATATTTCTATTTTATTTTTTTATATATATTATATTTATTAATAATAGACACTGTGGGGCTCGTGGTTAAGTAATAACAGTCGAATGGGTCGATCTATTAGGTTAAGCTGCGCTTGCCACGGTCGGTCCGTGGATGGGTGACCAAGACCATCTTTACATACCAAGACCCCTGCGTCCTTCGGAAAGCACGGTAAGCAGTTGCTCCCAACTTTCAGAGCCCGAAAGTCTGACCTGGGTGTCAGACTTTACCAAGGGGTATCGTATTACCCAGTAACTGGGTTGTAGACGTTAGATAGGCAGTCGCCCGATGTAAGATAACTGGTATTCAGCTGCATCCGGTTAGACTGGAAACTGACCCCAACAGAGTTAGGAAAAGGCTATGCAGATGATGATATAAATAATAGACACGGAAACTTTTGCTCTCTCTTTACGAGTTGATTCATTTGATGACAACATTAGCATTTAAAACTCACATCTTCAGTAATTCACACTTCAGCAGCAGAAATCTCATTTAATTAGTTCCTTCAAACACATAGATAGATACCTATGGTACGTCAGCTCAAAACAATCCCGTGAAATTATTTATAATTAATTAGAAGTTCTGAGCAGCCGTAAACATGGCGAGTGCATTCCTAACTCGTCGACATCAATATTCAACTGAAGCGTTTATTATCATATCTCATTATACAAGTTAGTGCTTGCGCACGGAGATGTTGCCTCCTTGGGTTATGACCTGACGACTAAACACTCAATTCAATCCTCAACACCAATCGAAAAAAGACTTTAGACAGTCAAGGATAGGGTGGGTTTTTGATCCGTTGTGTCTAGTTGTAAGGTCGAGATTCGGTTTTGAAATGCAATTTGGAAATGAGATCCGGAGGGTACCCTTTAAGGGGGTAGGAGGCACGGATGGGCGCCTTGCCACTATTATTTATAAGGGTGGGTCAGTCTGCGATAGTCGGCTATGTACGTTTCGCTTAACTGCAACCGCTTACGCTTAAAGCTTATTCGCAGATTGTTTTGTTATATTATTAATTAGCATATCCTGAAGTACGGGCTAGTTTGTTTTTGATGTAACAACTGTTGGAATAATTAGGATGGGAGTTGGAGATTTTGTAGGAGCAACTCGTCATTTGAAATAATGTTGACGCTAGGCAGGTAGACGTATTACTTAGTTGACAAGATCCTTATTTTAATTTATTTTCATTTCTGAATGGTTGTTTTGTTTTCATCTTTTTTAGTAGGAACGCTTTTTTTTATTTAAAATACGTGACCCCACACTAGGAATGGAATGGAATGAATGGATGATAGATTAGAATGGATTTTATAACGTGCACGTCTTTCTACACCGCTCTCATATATAATTTCAACATGAATTATGAAACCAATATTTTTTAACAATTTTATGACTTAAAAGAGTGTTCATGGAGTTTGTTGCCGGTTCCTTTCCATAGGTACCTACTACTTTGGAATGGGCAACTGCTTCTTATTTTAAAGTATTCATACCTACATTACCTGACCCATTAGACTGGAAGCCCGCGATATGGAAGGATCCATACATAGACCAATAGCGGCAAGCATAACTTAACCTGATCGATAATAATAATATAATAATATCTTTATTTCCCAAAAATACAGATAGAGAACATTTACATAAAATATTTGGATGCTGCAAAAATCTGTAGGTACACAATATATAAATAATCGATAATAAAATATGTATAAAATAATCGATAGACCCTGAGCGGCTGTTATTTTCTAGCCACGGACCCCTCAACTAGATCTAATAGGTATAAGATTTGCAATTAAAAGGGTTATGATAGCTTTACGGCTCCTGCAAACAGGCGCGACGCGCGACGCGAATCGCGCGCGACACAAAGGCACCGCTTGTCGCGCGACTTGCGGTGCCTTTGTGTCGCGTGTCGCGTCGCGCCTGTGTGTACGAGCCTTTACTCACTATTGCATATTATTTTGATTTTGTCTAACAAACTTAGCACTTGGCTTTAGGACTATTCCAAAAAGCTCTGCAATCAAAGTCAAAGTCAAAACATTTATTTCAAATTGACACATTAAAGGCACGCAAGGAACGTCAAAACTTACATTAAAATTGAATTGATTCTAGTCGCCCCTTCCAAGAGGTAGTGTTCGTATGGAGAAGAATGGGCAAGAAACTCCACCGTTTAATAATCTGCGATACCACAAATGACCATCTTCATTGCACCATCACATCACCCGTCGCACTTCTATTCTGAACACTCAGTCTGCTCGACTCTCAGTCTGTCCGAAATCTATCAATCGTTTGCCTAATCGATTTGTTGGTACATAAAAAGAAATGGCTGCGTGTAAAAGGTCGATGTCATAGCGGCATCGTGGCGAATCGTCTAATACCTCAATCCGTCTAAATCCGTGGGAAACGAGGAAACTTTGAACAATAAAAACACGTGGGTAAGTGGCATGTACAGGTGTTTACGGAGACTTAAGTGGTCTCTATCATTAGTACCTCAGAATTGTATAAAGCGTGTAGTAGGTAATGTGTACAGCAATCATCAATCATGTAACTGTAGGTATGGCAAAAATTAATAGAAAAATATCGACTACCAGTGGGAAAGCTACATGAACTTTATAAATTTCAGAAAAGTAACCAGTCAGTCAGTAAGGTAAGTTAGTAGTAAGTAGTAAGTAAAGTAGACTTCTAATACCAAATAAAATAACAAACTATAAAAATGAAAATATAATAATTATATCCTAATCCTAACGTAACAATTAACAAAAAAAAAATTAAAAATTGGCACTCCGGGAGTGCCGACAGAAGTGAAAACTTGAACAATTACGTGTGTATTTTGTGAATCGTCTTATAAACAAAATACGCGCGGTACCGGCTACGGTCATCCGTCTTACCAATTTTCGATCAGCAGTGCGATTCTGTAACCATCTCACCGTGAAAACTTGGGTGAAGTGAGCGTGGTGGAGTGAGCTGTCAATAGTGTCAATTCCTAGCAAAAACAAACTCACTTCACCTAAGTTTTCACGGTGAGATTTTTACAGAATCGACCGGCAGGTCACGTGTCCTGACGCGAGTTTAACATTTTTTACTCATTACAAAAAAAGTGTACAACGCCGCTAAAGAAGTTTTCACTTCAAAAACAACTACCTATTAACAAACTAAAATATGGCGTCAAAATATTCCTCCGCATCGCTGTCGACTGGTAATGTACTCAAGAGACTGGCGGCATTACCTCGTTGTATGGCAATGCTTATCCTCTGACCAAGGTAAAAGCCACCCTTGGGGCCACGGGACGTAAACTAACATATTTTCTGAAGTAACTTTCAGAAAATATGTGGGTAAGCCTGTATAGAACGATTTATTTTCTTTGGATTCCAGTTTAATATTTTTGACTTTGGATCCCACAAAACATTAGTGAAAGTCCAGTCTGCAACCTTTTTATGACAGAAATCCTTTAACAACTTAGAATAGAATAGAATAGAATACTCTACTCTCTCTCTCTACTCTCTCTCTTCTCTCTCTCTCTCTACTCTCTCTTTTCTCTCTCTCTCTCTCTCTCTCTCTTAGTTTTCTTATTTACTGAATCAGCTGGAACCAATATCAATCTGCCTCGCCTTTACCCAACTATGTTGGGGTCGGCTTCAAAATCAGCCTAAAATGTCCCACTCCCTCTCATCGAGAGGAGGCCTGTGTCCCAGCAGTGGGACATTTTAGGCTGATTTTGCTTATACTGCAGGCAAGTAGTTCAAACAAATGAAAACTGTCTACATACAGACAGACGACCCCGTATCCTCATAAAGTTTATTCTATCGTAACTTGAAACTCATTCAACAAACATAATCTAGAATCTGACTAAATATAATCGCACTTATAATAATTGCTATGACATCATTAATTAATATGATAGTGTTATACCAGTGAGACGTATGAAATGACTCACCCACTGGTTCACAGTACAATTATCGGGCCAAGCCTGGTACTTATACCAATTAATTGTTACGACTTATTTGTGAACCGTCTAAGACAATAGATAGATATAGAATATGGAAACGAAGATGTGTTTTTTCTTACGGTTTTTGTTTATTTTATAATGTTTTAGAAAACCGATTCAATTGCACATCATGAAAATATTTGAGTTAGTTAAACGGTAGAAATGCCTTGTATGTAAATCCTAAGTAATATTACAAATGTGATAGTAAGTTTGTTACCTTTTCACGTCTAAACCACTGAACCGATCATCCTGAAATTTTGCATATACGTTATCAGGTGTACAGAAACGAACATTGGGTACCTTTCATCCCGAAAAAAAATTCTATTCCCGAGGAAAACAACAATGTTGTTATGATAATAGATGGCGCCACGTGTCTTTCGAACGGGATCGACACTTATGCGGGTGAAACTGCGGGGCGCTGCTAGTAATTTATAAATACAAAAGACCATTAAAATTATAAAATGTGGCTTCTGGAACACTTAAAGCTTAAATCAAGAAAATAGATATGAAAAACCAAAATCAAATTTTTGTAAAATTTAAAGTCATGACTGACTGATATCAACACACAGCCTAAACCGCTGGTCCTATGGAGGGTGTGTTCTTTTTGAAAAGTAGGTATCCACTAAGAAAGGGTTTTTCGAAATTCCACCCCTAAGAGAGTGAATGGGGGGAGGGTGTAATTAATAAAATCGTAGCAAAAATAAAGGCGATTATTCTATGCGAATTTCACTTGCGCGATTCACGTTCCAACCAACAGATGTCACTATTATCAATTTTCTCAAACCTAGTTATTTTCAAAAATATTATTTTCTACTTTTTTCTAATCGTCTTTGACACTTCTAGATCCATCAATATACTGTATTAGCACAACAATGGCGCGAGCAATTAATACTTTTATGGTGGCGCCTAAATGTGGCTGTGACTACAGAGTACAGGCCGTGTTGTAGCTGATCTGTTTAAGGCCTGATGATAGGAGTAAGTGGTCTGATTCAGAGGTGTTGGGTGACTCATGAGTATCTTTGTTTCAGTGATGTTTAAAGGATCTTGTAGTTGAGTATCTTATAATATGAGAACTGACTAGTTAGATATCACAATAATCGAACACGTTTTAGACGTTAAAAAAGCAACATTCTCCTAGTTCAAAAAACGAACTGTGATCACCAATCCACGGGCGACTGTGATCATTTAATTGAAATCTTCTATACAATTTTTTTTGTGCATGTTGTGGTCTCCTATAAGTGGAGGAGTACACCTTCTTAATACCTGAAGTTGCCTTTTATTTATGTGTCAAGTATTGTGTGTGTTTTGTTGTAGATCCTAAATAAATAAATGAAAGACATGGATATGATAGAATGGTTAGAACTCTGAAAATTAGCAATGAACCTATGTGGAGAAGAGGGTATTTACTGAATGCAATTGGTATCTATTGATAAGTTTTTCTAAGTAATCTCAACTCGAGTGCTAAGCTGTCCTGATAAGTTCCAAAAATCAAACAAAATAAAATAGCAAGATTTTCTTTACATTTTTTACATTTAAAATCAACAAGTTGCAACGAGGAGAATAAAATAAAACCAAGACGACTTAGAGCCGGTTGTTTCACGTCTACTTGACGCACGCGTATACGTCAAAAATGGCGCTAACTATCGTCAAACCAAAAAAAGCGTTGTTTCAAATTGCAATTACAAAATTATGGTCCTGACTTACGTCAAATAATTACGATTAGGTACTCGTTATCATTTGTCCGTTTGATACAACCGGCCTTTAGCCTTCAGGATACTGACTAAAAATATTACCGGTGCCGAGTTCCTTAAGAAATATAAACAACTAGATATATAGAGCACGATTCCTGAAATAGAAACTTAACCTTGATCGACTAATTCATTAGTATTAGCTAGTGCCCGTTTCCTAAAACTTACGGAGAGATGTTGGTTAGTAGTTTGAACTCTCGTATCGGGGAGACCCCTTTAAAAGACCCTGAGAGCTTTTGTGAAAGAATGGATTTTCAATCGACAGATAAAGGATTATAAAAATCTACGATTTGTACTTACGTTTGAGCTGATTTGGGCTTATTCTTAGAAGCAAGATTGTGTTTTTTGGCTTGGGGTTTCAAAGATTCTGGTTTAATTATCCGATTAGAGTTAGGATTTAGGAACCATGAAGCTGTTCTTTAAATTCACATACCTGAAAATTGGTTCTTTAATAGTAAATTCCTCACTTTACAGCCATAGAATTTATTCATTCAGACATACCAGACAAACCACAAGGGTCCTTAAAGCGGCTAGACGAATAACTAACAAATGAAGCGGAGTTAGCGTGTCATATCGCTTTGTTGCCAAAAACATCGAATGTTGTTAAGTTTTTGTTCGCAAGACGTCTGATTCGAACAATTAAGCGATTTGAGCGCTGCTTAAAGCTATAACCTCTCGTAAAATCTGCATAAGAAGCCAGCCTTAGGCGGACGGCTTGCGGTCCGTTCTCTACAATGGGTGCAGATTTGTTTTGACAAAGTAATTCTCTTAGGGTTGATTTTTCCAACGCCAGATAACTTATCGGAGGAAAAATTGAATTTTTGACAATTCTTCCATACAAAAACTGTCAGACGTCAATTTTATTCAACGACTGTCAGACGTCAATTTTATTCCACGAATAAATATGATCATTCGATTGAAAAATCAGCCCTTAGAGTTCTAATTCGAAGTCAAAGTCAAAGTCAAAGCATTTATTTCAAATAGGCACATAAAAGGCACCTTTGAACGTCAGAGGCACTTTTGAACGTCAGAGGCACTTTTGGACGTTCGAAGGCAGATAAAGATTATCTTTTTGAAAAATTACATAATTATTTATACATATAATCATTTATGGATTAACAACCGCAAAAAAGCTTGGATAAATAGATGTGGAAGACAGAGAACCGGTCTTGTGGCGCTAATTTGGAAGAATAAAAAAGAATAACTTTCATTTGGCAATACTTCGTGAAGCACAACATACAACTAGCACATCCTGCAGAGGAATGTGATAGGATGGTTTGAAGATTGAAGTTACTGTTACAATTCTTGATCGATAAAGCTAATAAGCTACAAACGGAGATGTCATTCTCACATCAAATATTCATAAAATTACAATCCATCTACTGGGTAAAAGTTAAGAAGACCAACTTTTTCTTATCCTTTGTTAAAAAGAACCAGGTTTGTAATAATTATTTACAATCTAGCCTACAAGACTAAAAAGCAATTTAAATCTAACTTAACTTTGTACGTGATAAAAATAAAGTTATTTTTTATTCTACATTGCGTTTTGTTTCTGCTATTTTAAAACTTAGAATAGTGTTGATTATACTTTACAAAAGTTTGTTCCACTTCCTTATAGCTTGATATAATTAACACTTTGTTCATGTGTTATATTATGTGTCATTGTCATTTCTAAACATTTTACACAACACCAACTCAAAAGTTTTGTTCGTTTTTGTCTTCACACTATATTTGTGTGGTCTAACAGCTGAATTACCTCCATGTTCACATGTTGGTGGAGTAGGTGAATTCACGGTTCAAGAAGACCGAACTATTGCCATTTAATGGATACATGTGTGAACGTTAGAATTCAAAGATAAAGCAATTTCACATATTTTAAAGTATTCTTTAGTAAAAGCTGAACTAAAAACTTTATGATTACATTGAAAGCTTGAGACCATTATGCAAGAACCCTTGGCCCGTCGACTCATTACTACGGTTCCAGATTATTGTTTCAAGTCCACACAATGGGATGGGACACAAGTTCGCGCCCTGTCTACGTCGTTTCCACTGGGCCCGACACAAATTCCCGCCGCGGCCGCGCGCCGTGTAGGCAGTGAGCGAAATTGATAATGTTTGACATAGGTCCCATTATAAAATCAACAGTCACATTTCTTTTATAATATTATGACAGCACATCAATAAATTATAAAAGAAATGGAATTATATTCAATCCTACAGCGTGTATCAGAAAAGTGTGGTCATATTTAAGGGTGTCTTGCAAAGTCGACGTTGTCGACATATATCAATGCAAGGTTAGTCATGTGTTACGATTTCAGGGTAAGTTGGAAATCAGTGTGTGATTGGGTTTGATTGATTTGTTGCCGAAATTGAGGCGACGTTTTTAGCAAAACTGTAAGGAATGGTGGCAGTTCTACGTTTTCTGACATTTTTATAAAATCAATATTTTAAAATGCTGTCACGTGCATTTATTAGTGCAGTCATATTCAATAGTAGATACCTAGACCTACTAATAGCTTGCGTTTCGAAGTTGATTTTACTGCCTTTGATTTTTTTTTATTTCAAGGTTTTGAGCTAATTCTACTACTAACAAGGAATATAAAAAACTAACAATATTTTTTTATTTACCTTACTGAAAGAGATACTTTTGAATACAACAATTTCCCTGCTTCATAACGTGAATTCTTACAACATGAAGCAGAAAAAGATGTTTCTCTTTAAAACCGGAACCTTCATCGTCGTACCCAATGGACAATCACGAACTATTCACTGATGCGCTATTTGGCGACAGTAAGTAATTTACAGCTGGAGCTACATTGTGTCTGTACAGAGTAATGTGGCGCTTTATTACGTACGCATTTAATGAGCCCCTTGTTTTATTGTAATAACTTTAGCTGACACGTGACGTCGTATAAATAGTACTTATTCCGCTAGTAGAAGTTTCCACTTGCCAAGTACCTACAAAACAATTGTTTTGAACAAAAAAATGGAGGTATGCGATTCTCGTATTTTGTGATTTAAACCACTTGCAAGTAGGTACTTTTAGTTTTTATTGGACTTCCAAAAGTACACTTCTTTTTATCTAGTAAAGGATGGAATAATATAATATTAATGTGGTTTTCCTTCTTATCAACATTTAAATGTAAACTTTTTCTTCTTCCAGCTTTATCAAAAGTTGTTATAACTGACTGAAAAAGACTACCCATGCGATAATTGTTAAATTAAGAAAACCTATTCCTAAAACTTTAATCATATAAAATATCTAATAAAACTATTTTAATCAACTTTACAACGTCAAGCGGCAATATTAATAGGAGTAAAACAATTAGAAATACATAAGTGGGTATTACTGATAAGCGAGCCTATTTCAAAAATTCTACAAATACTAAAAATAAGTAAAGAAACTTAAAATCCTCGTTGCAATAAAAGCGGCAATATAAACAGGAATAAGCAACAAGGAGTATGACAAATATTACTAAGTTATTCTTGTAAAACTTATAAAAATACTTAAATATAGCTAAAAACTTCTACAAATTTTAGATTTTATTGATACTAAAAACTAAAAGCGCCAATTTAAACAGAGCTAAAGCTGGTAAGAAATGTTACTTCTAATACTAGATATCCTTATAAAAGAATATTTTAAAACTCCTACAAAATGTATATTTTAATACGAAAGCTAAAGCGGCAATATACACATGAGTAAAGCAACAAGGAATATACTACTAAGCCATCATCGTCGTGTTAACTATAAAAGACTTGAGGTGGCGCCTGATATGTGGGACCACCGGACTAACACCGCCCGCCCTAGTAGGAGGAATTCTATGGAGCTGTTAAACTGTGTCAGTAGTTATTTTAGGTGTGTCAGTTTTTAAAACTATGGAGGCGAGTGAACTTAGATCAATCTTGAAAAAAAGAAAAATTGATAAATTTTAAATTGATAATTTTTTTGAATTGATTGTTAAAGAATAAAATTAAAGATTGTTAAATAAAGATACCGTTCTCTATAGAAAACGCTATCTTTATATGCACAGACCCAGAAATTATTATTTAGATACATGGCAATATTGTGTTTAAATAGCACTGCGTACCTATTGGTTTCGGTTTTCTTCAGTCGTTTATATGGTGTTATTAATCTTTCCTGAGTCCGTCGTCTAGATGTATTCCCTAATACAATATCAATATGGTACTAAAAAAAAATACGGAGGAAAAGACCACCAGTATGTTTAAAAGGTTACCACTACGAACATTCTCAGCTTTATTTTTTTATTGTGAAACGTTTTTATTGACAGACGAAAATCTATCTATCTAGCTATCTTTATCTGACAACCATTCTATTCTGCAATTATAATTGTTTGTAATACCTGATGTTATTATCTATCAAGCACAATATCACTTATCTGTCTTGACAAGTTATTTAATATACACATGTATATGGAACACAAACTTATAATTACCTAGACCAAAATGATACAAATGCAAAAATAATTAGCAAAATTAACAGCTCTATATAATTCTCAAATTCTCCCAAACACGTTTTTATTTGGTCCGTGTAAGTGAGTAGCGTTGTACTGTCCATCTGAGTATGTATGTGCATGTATGTATGTCGTGTATGGATGTTTGGATGTTCGTGTATGTTGCATACACGCTCCGTCTTTGTGGGGCGACCTTCACCTCGCGACGTTTGTTTTGCTCGTTCTTATGTCGTTCTCCTTGTTTTATGAACGATTTGTTGACCTTTGGGAGATGTGAATGGGATTTCCGTTACTTGTATAGTGAATGGGTGAATGGGAGGTTGTGTTGGGTGGGTGTGTATGTTTACTATACTTTTAAGGGTTTGTGTTACTTTTTCTTAGGGGATGATGAGTTTTAATAAACTGTGTTTCTTGGCTTAAGCATTTGTTGGTGATATGCTTATTTACAGAAAAGATAATTATTTGCGTCTAAATGATTTTTAGTTTGTATTAGTCGATCGTGTACTACTGATTTCCTTATTTATGTTATAAGTATTTTGTGCCGACTTTCTTTTTTCGTTTTGTTTTTGGTATTTATCAGTGGAAACTTGTAAATGGCTTTTAATTTTATGTTGTTTAAGAACACTGTGTAGCGGTATCTACAACGCCACATGCAAACAACGCGTCATACTAACGTCACGCAAAATCCTGCATCGCGCAAGCAGAGTTTACCGCGCAACTAGCATAGATACAACGGCCCGACATGAATCAACGGGAATGAATCAATATAAATTAAGCTGTAAGTTTCCCGAATAGAATAATATAAAATTATTAGATTAAGGCCTGATTTTTCAATCATCTGATAACTTTATTCAAAAAATAATAATTATGAAATTTTGACAGTTATTCCACACAAAAACTGTGAAACGTCAATTTTATTCCTCAAATAAAAGGTGAAGGAAAAATCAGCCCTAAGGTGTATGTTTTTCAGCGGGATTGTCCGAAAGGGTTACCGCTTGGCCCGGAACATAAAGGGCTAAGGAAGGAACACGGGTAGGTTTTAGTCAGTTAGAGTCTGACACTCCCTTCCGCTCCACCCAGAGCGGGAGGGGTCATATGATGATTTCCCATCCTGATAAAAAAAAAAAAAATAAAGTGTATGTTTTGCTGTTTTGCAAAAAATACACAAAAGTAGTAGTCATTCAATTTCTTTGTTGCTACGGTACAAGTTGGAACTTTAGAAGTACAGACGCCAGCACATCAACCTACTACAATTTGTCAAATTTCTTTAATAAATTTTCAACTTTATTGTTAAACTGTCAAATATTCCCAATCAATTTTAAACCTTATGTTTAAAATTGATTGGGAAAATTTGACAGTTTCGGGTAGGTTGACGTGCTGGCGTCTGTACATATAATATGTGACACTTAATACCCTCTCAATAAAGTTGGTTATTTTCAGCCAACTTACCTCACCTTAACTTACCTTGATGACCGTATCCTTATTAAAAAAAATATCTAGGTATGTTTATCAAAAGACAAATCACAAGTAGGTACCTATAAACCATTCATAATAATCCTACAAAACAATAATCCATCTCAAAGCAAGTTACGTTCCTATACAACAATAAAATAATAAAAGCTCACTTCCTGACTTCGCTATTAAATCAAGGAGTACAGATAGCAACATCTAGGCATAACTCAGGTTCGGTCTCACATTACAATTTGCACTAAATTTATCATACAATAACGTTTGTATCAGAAAATTATTATTCAAATCAACCAGCATTAATCAATGCGTTGATAAAAGAAAATGCGAGCGGCGATGCTCCTGCGCAAAGTAGGTTGGGGTGCTGTCGATTTTTTTTGCTATCGATAGTTTTGGGATTTGAGTTGTCAATTTGCTGTTGATTTTGGTGCATTGCGTTTTCATTGATTGCGTATTTTGCGTTACACTGCTATTAATTGTCACTCAAAGTTATGTAAGGAATTTGATCTGTTTCTTTTTAGTAAGTTTATTAATTGATCTAGTTGATTATAATTATTTCATATTATTTTTGTTGGGTAACTTTTGTTATGACTCTTAATGTCTATATACGTTTTTTTTTTATTTCGGCCTTTTTACACAAAACGGGCGTTTTAAACTCTTGGATCATATACAGCGTGGCGGTACAATGGTGACATTAATTTAACACACATATACGTTTTCACATTTTCGTTTCATGAAGAAATTATGTTTCCATTAAACGTTATTATTTGCGGATTTATTTAAAGTTTTCTAAAATAGCATTTTGGAGCAACCTGTACTTAAAGAACTGTCGCGCAGCGGTCATTTGCCGGGTCACGGATCATAACATCGCATCAATGAAATTAAAATAAATAAACAATACTTTAAAGTAACGTGATATCCCTTTGTCGGCGAGCGGGCGGCGCAGGCGAGGCGTGCCCCCCCCCCCACCCCCCGTCGCGTCGCAACGAAATCCAATTCTTTTTTTTGCATTTCTAGTGCTAGCCTAACTCGTGCCCTTGACACACTTCTTCACAGTAGTGCACATAATTACGTCGACTAATTTTGTGAATGTTTCCGCGAAAAAGACGCTTACCTATTGTTTTATTTATTTATTTTTGTGTAATGAACTAATGAGTAATTAGATTATGGTACTGCGATAAAGACGCTTTGTTTTGTTTTCGTTTTCTAATTTAGTAGGTACGTTGACATCTCTTGCGATACGGGCGCTTTTATTTGTGTTATTAGTGCTTGTGTAAACTTGTGATCGTGATGGCAAATACACATCCGAACTACACAGCAGCTGAATATGCGGACATGATCCTAATTTATGGAGAATGTCGTGAAAATGCCGCTCTTGCCATAAGGACATATCGCGAGAGATATGGCGGATTGTCTTGAACCGCCATATCTACTAATCCTCGCACTATTGTAGGAGCTCTTCAGCGCATCCGCGAAAACCGGCCAGTGGATCCTAGGTCTCAACGCCCTGATCGACCACCTACACGACAAAACCCAATCCAGTTAACTGAAAATGTGCTACAATATTTCCAAAACCAACCCAAAACTAGCCTCCGCCAGAGCGCTAGGCATTTTCAAGTTCATCACAATTCACAGTACCGTCCATACGATATTAAAGCGCGAAAAGTGGCAGCGCGTGAAGCGACGCGTTGGCGTTGCCGCTCCGAGTTAACGTAAGCCAGCGTAACGTAGGTAAGTAATTTCATGAATGATTTTTTGCAAGGGTGATCCCAATTTTAGTTACATTTTTATCATTTAGTTTGTTTGAAAAAATTTTTTTTTCAATTTACGAGTTATTTTAACCTACTAAAATTAATATGATTAAAGGGCACTAGCCCTACACGTGTGTTAAATTAATGTCACCATTGTAGCGCCACGCTGTATATAAAGCTGGTTGATTTAATTAGGTACCACATCCTTTCTTCACAGATCGAGCATGCCTATCAAAATAATATCCAAAACACATTGTGCAACAACGATACAAATTCCAAACACAAAATGATTCAAAACCACGCCACCGTCCAATGACTCACACTCATAAATCGATTCGGAAATCATCGATATCGATTGCTACCAACACTACGTTAACCCGATGCGTCTCGCGTGGACCGACATCGCTGTGTGCGTGCTCAAGATAATGAACTATCTGCACTAATATATTATAAAGTTCATTATAAACAATTATTTATTGTTAGCGTATGTTTATTAATAAGGCGGTCGGTACGACTACTGTGCATGTGTTGGTTGCCTTAGGGTTGGGAGGAGGTTTGATTGAGATTGTGATAAATTTCTTCCTTAAGAAGTGGATGGGTTGGTTATTTTATCTTGTGATTAGCTATCTTAAGAGTGTTGTTCTGTTTAACGATATAGCCCAACTTATAATGTGGACTGTGGACAATTTGTTCCACCTGTTTTATTTTTTTTTTGTGCAGCAAGTTTTTAGTCATGCAATTACATTTGTTTTTTTTATATCCCCAGTGGCATCGTTTCACTGTCTAAGGGCCCTATCTCACTAGGACACCATTGGCGTCGCAACCGTGGTCGCACTGTCAAAAAAAAATATAAGGTTGGTTGCTCATCCGATTGGACGCCTGGTGAGATACCCACCATAAAACTGTGTATATTTTGCTGGTAGTGCGACCATGGTTGCGCCACCTTGGTGTCCCAGTGAAATGTAAGCCTAATGGTGCCTTTTTTTTTTCACCTATCATTATCCACCATATATAGTTTTAGTAGTTTTAGACCTGACTTTTCAATATTGCGGCGATTTTCAATAATGAGAAATAAATATTGCCATTGACAGCTTTTGTATAGAAATTATGTCAAACTGTCATAATTATTTGTTCTTCAGATACTCGTATAAGTTGTTTGACTATTGAAAAATCAGTCCTTCGATATTTAGAACAGAAAAACCATGTAGCCACCCATTGTTATATGGCAAAAGTATCGAGAGTTGTACCTACCCTATTGAAAAATCAGTCCTTCGATACTTAGAACAGAAAAACCATGCAGCCACCCATTATTATATGGGAAAAGTATCGAAAGTTGTACCTTATTGTATCTACCTACATATTGTTGTGAGCTGCTATTTCTGAAGATGATGTTAAACGATTAGAGAGTTTCCCAAAGATATTCTTCTCCTTCTTCTCTTCTGCCCGTCGTTTACAATTACCTGCTCCCCCTCCTGTACTTAAATGAGGCAAACGATAGAGCTGTCCAGTCATGTGAAGCAATGGATTGGCTTACTACAAAATGATTCAGATTGTGATTCATAGTGTGTTACGCAATTAGAGTGCTGAGGGGTAATTGCGTAACACACTATGAATCACAATCTGAATCATTATCAGCACACTATCAGTAGCAATGGGTTTCATTTTGACAGTTCAACAACATTCATTGCGTTATTTACGTTGTTGCATAGACACATTAATTTTTCAAACATATGAAGCAATGGATTAGTAACATCTTTCAAAATGATTCGTTGAGTGTGTTACGCAATCAGGGTGCTGGTGAAAAAAAAAGGAATACATAAAAAAATATATGTATTTATTTCGTTTATTTATTTACTTAACTTATTTTATTACATTATTAAATATTTCTTAAAATATTATTATATTATTAATATATTATTTATTTATTTATTAAGGTACACCAACAGCTACTGTATATAATATAACTTACGTACTACATATTAGGTAACAATAGCCTCGGACTTACACATTCGCCAATTACAGGTTAGCCAGCAATCTTAGGAATAGGTGATAACACATATTATTACAATAAAACAAAAGGCTCTAGAATTTATAAATTATGGCCCTAATACTTCATAATTTTAGTAATATGTATAAACTAATATAATATGTATTACTTACCTTAGACTAATCAGTAGCAGAAAAAACTTTAATGCTATATCCTTCCTCCTACATATCTCCGTATTCGAACAAAAAAAATTGTGCTACTAAAAAATGACAAAATGCTCAAAATATTAATAATTTATATTAATAATTTGAGCATTTTTCAGTAGCACAATTTTTTCTCGCCAACCCTACCCCGTCCTTTAGCTGTCAATGCAGCGAATATGAAAGTAAGCACAAAGCCGTTGGGTTAGATTGTGCTACTCAGATTGCACGCTGTTTTGTGCTGCAAACAAAATGTCGTACAATGCGTGTTTTGACTGCGGCCTGACGTAGTATTGACGTGTTTTTGCAGCGGTAGATAGGTTACAGATGGTTCTGGAAATTGAGGTGTTAGAGAAACTCTAGTTGAGTTTCAAAGTTTTTAGCCTCAACTTTTATAATTTGTAAGAGAAGACATAGAATCAGTAAAGCCAAAGATATGAAAGTGCATCGAGAATTATAGAATCCAAAAGACGTGGTATAGGAATCCTCTTCATTTCTGCTTCTAACGATATTCGGTTGTTCGGTCGGGTTTTTCATTTGTGAGCACTGTGATTACTGTTTCTATTAGCATCCATCATCCCACTTTTGGGCAAAGGCCTTTCCCCATGACTTCCAGCTCTTTTGATCCAGGGCTAAAGTGGACCACTGGTCATTTGTTCCCTCCAGCGCGGCCAGCCATCTTCTACGGGGCCGCGACGTCTTCTGGCTGTTTCAGGACTCTGCGTAATGGTTATTTTCGCAACAGCTCATTGGCATACGGCAGATGTGGCCAAGCCAGTCCCACTTCAACTTAGTATTTTGATTATGGCAAAAGTAATAAATTCCAATGATGACGACCTTAGAAAAAATCAATATAAAGGCCCATTCTTGGATTAAATAATCAAAAATGCAAGATATATAGAATCTCTCTAGATGACAACATATTTTATAAGAATAACGCTTATAAAATCTACAGTAAAATGTGCCTTGAAAAACGAGTTACTCAATTCAACATACCCACTAAGCTAATAAAATAATCATTATCTATCATTCGATGTTTCATATGTCATACGGTTGGAAGATGATTTAATTACTTACGTTTAGCTAATTCAATTAAGTATTTAGATTAGCAATCTACTTAAAACTATTGCTCATCAAAAACAAAATTTTCACATACAACATCATTCAGAATTCAACCAGCCAATCACACATTCAGATTAGCAATTAACTGTTTTAATAACGAAGTAACATCATAAAACATATGGCTACGTACGCATACGTAACAAAGCGTAGTTTTCGTTGCACAGACAGTTTAACCCCTACATTGAAGTGGTCCATTCGAAGCGCTCGATAAAAAATAAGTCCAAAAAAGCCGCACCACCCCTAGGCTCGGGCAAAAAAGCAGATAAAAATGTGCCTGCCCCGTAATTTAAGCGTTCTACCAGTTGTCGATAACCTCGGGTAGGAAATTTTGAAAAATATTTCGTAAACCTACGTTCTCATAATCATTGCAGTTTTATAAGCTGATTTTTTTTTAATAGGCTTTTACTTTGATGGGTGGTTTAAGGAGCGTGGTGTGTGTCGTTTATTTGATGTCGCTTCATATGTAAATGTTTATTATTATTCACCCTAGCCGCCAAGAAGAAAGCGCGTTGGCTTTCAGTGACTGAATTATCTGTATTGTAATATTCTATAAACACACTTTCAATCACAATCTGAATGCTTTTGAAAGATATTGCTAATCCGTTACTTCATAATCAACACCGTAAATAACGCAATAAATGTTGTAGAACTGTCAACATGGAAGCCATAGTGTATTACGCAATTACCCCGCAGTATTCTCTCGATTTTCCTCTTATAGTTCTATAATACTAAGTTCATCGTTCGTCTACTTCATCATCAATTCTTCCATTAGCGTTTCATTTACCTTTGTATGCGAGTTTTTCCCAAAAATTGTAACTGCAAGCATAAGCACCATTCTCTCCCCTTTGTCTCACTTCATTCGCAATTGGTAGAGTACCTAAATACGTGTGGAACCTTGTAGCTAGTTTTACTGAGTTCTTTTCACAGAAAAGGTTTAAATTTTTACCTGGAAATGTCGGCAGGGTAACCATAGTAGCAGTGCGTGTGCCTAAAAATCAATTCCAATTTCTACTTTTAGGAAACCGTGTTATTACTAAGCCTTTGTTTGTTTATATCACGTTTGATCCTTTACGTACTATGTGAAATAAAAAGCTTCCTATAATATCCAGTTTCGAAAAATTTAATAATTTGACGTGCTAGTATTTTTTAATAATATATTTTCGAGATGAGTGTTTAAAACGGGGTTATTTTTGCATTTTTTTTTATTTTTTTAGAAGAGTAAATTAATATTTACTCTTCAGTTAATAAGATATCAGATATCGGATTATAAACGGTAATCTGTTTGACAGCTTTTGTATAGAAAATTTGAATGTCAAACTGTAGATAATTTTTATGCTTCAGATATAAGTTGACTGACTATTGAAAAAATAGCCCTAAGTAATGAAATACAAAGTCGCTATTTTATTACATAGATATTTTATTTTTTTAGTGATGAAATTCCCAACATATTCTAATCTACTTAACGAAAATCAGGATGTCATGATGTCATCGCCAAGCTAGCTATTTAGAAAAAAAAAACCATCGAAGCATTGATTCATTATGACAAAAACAAAAGAACAAACAAACATTCCACATTCAAACAAAATCCAAAAACAAAAGCTCATCTACTTATCATAACGCAAAAAGGTTGGCAACAATGCAGACATTCACTCCATATAATTTATAGAATACAGTCACTTTGCAATGCTAGACAGCTGATATTTGGTCAGTTAATATTGATATTATGCCTACCTATGCATCCCCCTGCAGCATTCGTGAAGGGAGAATGATGTGTGTTGATATTTTTGTAAGTAGGAAGGATACTGTCGTGTTATTCTACGTATATAAACATGAAACCAATTAAAAGACTATACGAGTGACGATATTGTTTAAACGATCGTCTTCTTCTGCATAGGTTTGAAAAGAAGGCCAATTCCCGTAATTCAAAACATTCAAAATCTAGTCGCAAACGCGCGCTGAAATGATTCAGCGACAATCAATTTCAAAAATTTAGGGAAATTAGAGGTCTTTTTGACAAATTGATACTGAAATCAGACAGTGAACGTTCTTAAAATTACCAGAATTGCCCCTCTGTTTTCAGCTCAAAATAGGATATATATTCCTAACGCTAGGTTAATTATGTAGATAATAATAATTAAAAGCGATTGCTTTCTTCAAGAAGATACCTTTATTTCCTTCACCAAAGATTCTATGGCTTTAACTAAACGCAGCTTAAATCTACCCATCCAGAATACGACAGTTTTTGTCAATTTTCGCGACCTTGTAAGTAGGACTACTAATCTCATCGACATCCTTGTGTTTTCCTCAACACCAATGACCCATGTCCGCTCGTTTAGCCTAACAACGAACACACAAAAGCAATACTTACCTAGTTATATAATGCTCCCAAGACGCAACGTGCAAAAATCTTCCACGCCAAATCTCTGTCATCAATTACTAGCTGAACATGCTCATACTGACCCAATAAGCCGTAATACGTCGCAATAAGTGGATGAAATAGACTCTGGAGCACCTATCCAGGCATTATATGCAGGATCTCTAAACATAGTCACAATGGCTGGTCATCATTCAATTGTGCCAGTAGAACTGGCCCGTTTATCTACAATGGAGCGATCATTTTATCATTTCATTGCATTTCTTTAAGTTCATACATTATGTATGGGGAACGGACGGTGTGGGTCAGCCATACATAGCCAATATTACTACTAGAATACAAACTTTGTATTATAGTAGTAATATTGGCTATATATGTCTGACAGTAGGTGGTAGGCAGTCGAGTGTATACGGTAAAGCCCCACATTTTCATTGAAAGGCAAATTTTATAGTACTTACGAAAAAGTAAAGTGCATGTTACAGAAAATAAAATAACTCCGTTAGCGATACTGCGAACAGTGAAATAGCAGATTTGAAAGCTTTGAAAGAATTGTAGTTAGAAAAGAGAAAGAAAGAAAAATTGCTTTATTTCACACAAAGAAAGAAAAATAGGTATCACTCACCCTTACACTGTAACGTCATCATATAATATTTACTTTTCAGACGTCCTCAATATGTTTATTTATTTAATACTTCAAGTACATAAATATACAGAGGCGGACTTAATAGTGCCATAGGCTTTTTCTAGGTAGTAGGAGTTGCAATCATGAAAATTGAGAAATAAATATTTTTTATATAAAGATACGCATAAATTTATAAAAATTATAATTATAATATAGACCTAATTACATATAAAAATAAATATACATAAACACATGAATATTCTAAAAAGAAATAAGACAAATAATGAGAACAGCCAACCAGCCAGCTTCTTGTGAATGTGCTCGCGAACCTTAATTTTAAAGGTGTTCATATTCTATAAGTTCTTCGTACTTGATCTAATGAAAAGTTAACAGAACATAGAATAGAATAGAATAGAATACTCTTCACACACAACACCTCACAACACACATCTTGTTTTTCAAAAAACAAATCCTTATCGCAAAATCCTAATTCCCAAACCAGAAACAGACCAAGATCTTGTCGGCACTCCTCAGCTAGAAAGAGACAAAGCATCCCACTTAGCTGCATCAGTTGGCAACGGTTGAAGGTCAGTAGGAAAATCGCAGCGACCTTACCCATCCGTCGTGATTGACGAGCGTCGAGGGTCCTTAAAGATTGTTGCATTAATGGTAGGTATACCATGTACTACTTGGTAGGATTCTTCTTCGGGACTTTGGAATTCGCGGAGAATTCAGCCAGTATGTTTGAAAAGATGTTTTTTTTGGGGAAGTCTGAGGGTTAAGAAGTATTTATTAGAAAATACTTTTTTTTTGTAAGGACTGCAGCTTTTTAGATAATCATGAATTCGATATCACCAAAATCATGGCAAGTACGGTCACTAAAGGAGATAAGTAACCAGGGTCGTCGGATAATTTTAGTAAGAAACCGATGGATGTTTTCGAAAGAAATTAAATTAATAGAAAACAAACAGTCCCAATACATCAAGTTAAATTTCATTCAGAAACATCTATCGGTTTCTTACTAAACTTCAACTATATATCCGACGTCCCTGGCTACTTATCTCTTTTTACACATACACTAAGTCGACTTCAAAACTGAATAAAAACTTTTTTGACCTAAAGTTATTTTGACGTTTCCGAAATTTATATCTTTACATACTTAATGTATTATGCACTATGGCTCGAATAAGGAGTCTAGGTGTTTATTTTTGGCTTCAGTTGAGAGAATCAACTATTTTACAAAGGAGCATACCTACAGATACTATTTAAGAATAAGTTGATGAGACTTTTTTATAAACAGGTAACATCTGGAGTACCTAGTAATGAAGAGGTAATATAAAGAAAGAGTTAAAAGATCATTAAGCATTACGTGTCGTAACTGTTCCTATTAAAGGTAGGTATATCTACCTACATTCACATGTAAAAATCGTTTTGCTGCCTTGATTATTTTTTTTAAATTCGGAACCAAATATAGGCACAGGTAATGCGCATAAAAAAAACATTTAGGTTTTATAATAAATGGCCCGATTACCAACTCGTCCTGCACTCACACATTCTAACATAATCGAGAATTTTATCACTCCCTATCATTCGTTTCCAAATAAGTCTCATTTATAACGTGTGGGGGATGAACAAAACAAAAATTTGAATAAGGAGGGCATTATTTATCGCCGCCCCAATGAAGGCCGTTAATGTGATTTTTTTTTAATAAAAAAATGTACGCGGGCCAGCCAAACGAGGATCATGTATCATCGCTTTTTTCGGACAGTCATTGTCCTCAAAAAAATTATATTTATTTTTTATTTATTTACAATCCACAGAAACGGGAAACGGCGAAAGTATAGATACATCAAATTAATTACTCAGTAAATTATGTTTATGGAATTGTTTTAGGTCAATGAGGAGTAGTTTGTGGCTGTTTTGCGAAAAACAATGTTCAGCTTGTTTTTTTTTAGTTTCTAATTTCCGTAAACGTATATTTACTTTTCTCTATCACAAAAGGAATAAGGTATTACTATAATGAAATAAAAGCGATGGCCTAAAGCTATATTGAAACCGAATGCAAGGTGTCAAATACAGCAAAAATCAATACGCATGATTTACTAAAAGCATTTTAATTTATTCATTATAATTTAAATTCGCTTGCTATAACTGGACTCATAACAACAAAATAATAAAAAACGAACAAAAACAAAACACCGAACTCAACCCTTCGTGTGCCTAATTAAAAAAATTAAAAAAAAATCGCTCCCTC
Source organism: Luperina testacea (assembly GCA_927399505.1). Lineage (NCBI taxonomy): Eukaryota > Metazoa > Arthropoda > Insecta > Lepidoptera > Noctuidae > Luperina > Luperina testacea. The sequence goes on along the minus strand of OV656770.1, from coordinate 15,256,582 downwards.
AGAACGCGCGTTGTCACGTTCCATATTCGCGCGTTAATTACACGTCATTCTTTTTTCAAAAAGCGCGCCAATGACGCGCGCAATTAAAGCCGTGTACAGACAACGGGAAGACGCGACATAAAGCCGGCACACACAATGCGTCCTCGGCGAAATTCGCCGCAGGGCTAGTGAAATTAACAAGGCGATTTACACTTGACACTAGGCGCCTGTTTTTCATTACTTTTCACGGCGCTGCAGTCGCTGAGCGTCTACACTATAACAACCTATTTATGAAATCTCTACATGCTAACAAAACGTGCTCTCAACTTATCGACTTACTGGTACAGCAAACTTTTCCGTTTTACAAGTTTGCTATGCTGTGGCTTGTTGTGTGAAAAGCGACTAATTGTGTATGTTCAACGGCTCGTCTCCTCCACATATCGCTGTAATTGTGTGAAATAAAGAGCTTTGTATCATTATTTTCCCGCTTTTTCTTTTTGTGCTAAGAGTTGTTGAACGTATTGTCGGTGGAGTTATTATTTTTTGCACTTCAACGTCGCGGTATTTGTTTTATAAATACATATGTGCTTTGGTTGGTGTGTGTAGGTATCTGATAGTTTTTATTCAAAAGATATATTTTATCAAATTGAAGTAACTGTATAATACCTACATACTACTTCTGTAGGGTAATCATGATAACTTTTGTTATTGTACTCGTAAAGAGCTATAAAAAAAAATTTGAACAAAAATGTGTAAGCACCGATCTGATCGATTTAATTAGGTGTTCAGGGTTATAAGTATCCACCTTTTTATCTATATTTTAAGAAGAAAATTAAGCACAGAATCCATTCCAAACACACATTGCATATTATAAACTTGACACATACAAACTCTTTCAAAATTGTAACTGGTCAAGTCATATAAAAAAATATAGAGGGCAATACATTATAACACCTTTTGTAATTACAAGACGAAAGGGGCATAACTTTAATACAATAGGGCCACAGCCTAACATAATTTTTTTTTTTTTTCTCTTCGCCCTACTTGGGCAGGCTAAGGTCTTCAGCCTAACATAATCGCAAATGAGATGGCTTCACACTTCGAACGAGTCCACAGATAATAATTGATCACGTCAACACACGCAATGCTTAAACAACATCAAGATACTCTCACTTGATATATTTATGGTCTTTTAAATAGTTTTGTTGTAATTGAAATTAATAGAGGCAGGTGTATGTGGTATCCTTTCTTATTGGGGTCGAAAAAGTGGTTCAAATTCAATGCATACTTTATTAGGAGGACTCGCGTTACACTAATAAAATAAAATAATTTAATAATAAAATAATTTTAATTTTCGTTAACGTAACGAATTACTAACAATTTTACCGCCGTATTTTTTTTTTCAATTACATTTTTAAATTTAGAAAATAGAATAAAGGTCTTAATCTGTATAATAAACTTTTTATGGAAACTAAAAAGATTTGAAACTATAAATTCGTAAATACATAATTTAGGATTAAGGTGTCCCTAGATTCTGTTGATGTGTAGGTATATATGTATGCTTATAATTCTGTATAATTACATATACTTATTTATCGATCGTGAATCATATTTGAACCAACATACAATCTGACACTGACCTGTAAATTGCAATAAAACGTCAGAAATTTTAATTTCGCAGTTTACCACCTTAACACTTTCCCCTAAAACAATTTATTTAAAAAATATTATTAAACAACAATTACAATAACAACAACTACAATTAACAACAATTTATTTTAAATTAAACATTCACTTGCGTAATAAACAGCTTTTAAACTCCATGATCACTATGATCAGTGTCTCATAATAATGTAACGATATAATAACGATGTAACGATGTGTATGATGTAATGTGTATGTATGTATAATTTCTGTGAATAAACACTTTTTCATTTCATTTCATTTTTTTTTCAACTGCTTTAATAATTCCTTTTGCACTACATGTACATTGTACATATGTATTCTGAGTTGTATGCCTCTTTCCCATCATGAGTCTGGAAAGAACCGTACCCGAAAGGCCACAACGTCAGATTTTCGACATGACCGCTATCTTGATTTTAGGTTTTCGACTATCCAAAAGGCCATACATAACGTCTGTCATCATGGGTTAAGTGACGTTTAAACGACAAAAATGTATGGTTAAAGAGTAGCTAATCAATATTTAAGCAACTTTTATGAATAAAGTGGTTTAGATCTGGATGATTATCAAAGCAAAGGGTAACCCTCTCATTTCTTAACACAAAATGCCTGTCTATGGTCCTTCTAGGTCAAAGTGCAGATTATTAAAGAACGAACCGTTCCCTGCAAATCGAATAATCCACGAAGTTCAATATTCAACCGCGAGCCATTAACGATTACATGATAAAAAAAAAACGGAAAAAAAGAACATTGCTTTTTGACGGACCTCCATCAGTCCGCGTAAACATCACATTCGCATCTCTATTTTCTGCTAAAATTAGTGTAGCGCAACAAAGCTCATGGAGGGATCGCCAACGGCTATAGCCGTTACTTTTTAGTTTCTTTAACAACAGAAGTAGCAGTCGTCAGTGTTCATTATTTATTCCTGTTCCGGGACAAAGGTCCGACACTAGTATGACAAAACATTTGTGTCAAGTTTGAAGCCTTTCGGCTTTTAGGATGTTATGATTGAGGTGCTTTTGTTTTCGAGTTTAGGATTTGTTTATTATGTCCCAATTTTTTTTTCACACATAATTTAACGTCACGTCTGTGATCAATCCCCGAAGGATTAGGCAGGGTTGTACTCATGGTTCACTCACGTTTCGCCAGTAATACTTAAGTCTCAAGTAGGTAAGACGGGCGAACTTGTTGGCGAACAACTGGGCACAAATCTTATCTCCCACGGCTGCCATTAATAAATTCCTGATGAAAAAACCCATTAAGATCTTGCCCAACCTCGGAAGCGAAACCAGCAGTACGATTCTGTAACCATCTCACCGTGAAAACTTAGGTGAAGTGAGCGTGGAGTGAGCTGTCAATAGTGTCAATTCCTAGCAAAAACAAACTCACTTCACCTAAGTTTTCACGGTGAGAATTTTACAGAATCGACCGGCAGGACCTCATGCTCAGCTGTAGCGTTTGCGACCACAAGACAACCGAGACTGTCAAGGTGGACAAAAGTTCCAGACTTCTCTGTAGCCAGCGGTTTATATCAAACTTTTAGTCCCATAGCCGTTCGAGATGCTATAGGTCATGCTGTAGTCGAAACCAATCAGCAAGGTGGTAATGGGTCTCCATCCTTCAGCGGAATTGTCCGAAAGGGGTACCTACCGCTGGCCCGGAACATAAAGGGCTAAGGGGTGACACGGGTGGGTTTTAGTCAGTAAGAGTCTGACACTCCCTTCCGCTCCACCCAGAGCGGGAGGGGCTATATGATGTTTTCCCATCCAGAAAAAAAAAATGGGTCTCCATCCAGGAGCGCAAGAGTCTTCTTCTTTATAACCCTCCATGCCGGTGACAGTGAGTACTAACTTCATCATCATCTTCATCTGGCATCGGCACCCAACTTCCAGCACCGCACCCTGTGGATATTCGTAATAATTTGTACTCGGTACATCCATACATTATCTATAGATACTATCCATACAAGCATTATAAATGCGAAAGTAACTGTATCTGTCTATCAGTCTGTCCCTTCTTGTTGTCAGTTTGTACCTTTATACGCCTGAACGGATTTCTATGAAATTTGGCAGGCATGTTTATAGACCATGTCCTGGGTAAGGACAGAGGATACTTTTTTATCCCGGTGCAGGTATGTTCGTGTCTGTGGGATAATGTCCGAACTACACGCAGGCGAAGCCGCAAGCAAAAGCTAGTATAGTATTTTATCTCACGAAGCGACGCGCGCTTTACTTGTGGCTACCAAGTGTACACGCTGTGAATGTGTGTGTAAGCGCAGGAGCTTTCGGTACCGTCCGAGACAATGGCGAAGCCAGAAGTGTGTGCGTGTGTTTATTATGTACTGGCTTCTGCCCGCGACTTCGTCCGCGTGAAATTTCACCCTCCCCCCATTCACCTTCTTAGGGGTGGAATTTCGAAAAACCCTTTCTTAGTGGATACCTACTCTTCACATAGAACACACCCTCCAAATTTCATGTCTCTAGGACCAGCGGTTTAGGCTGTGCGTTGATATATCAGTCAGTCAGGACTTTGAATTTTATATTTATTATTATGTATGTGCTGACGCTACTCGTCTTCATACCCACCTTCACGATGTGTTAGTAGACATGGTTACCACAAGTAAAGCACGCGCCGCTTCGTGACATAAAAATACTGTACTATCTATTTCCAAGTTGTTTAATGTCGTCTACCCTCATTATACATACCCACGAAGACTGCAACAGACAAAATCGTTATTGTCGAAACATAAACAGCACGAACTTATACAATTATGCTAATTTTATGTTACCCCTAATTGCTAACTTATTTAAAGAACTTTCAGTTAATACCTTCAAAGGAGGGGTCGTTCTAAAAAAACATTTTTGCCTTTAATCTCATGTAAATGTTGTTAAGAAATCCGATGGGGCTGGTCAACCAATAAAAAATTTAATTAACTTACATTTAAATACAGATTTCGAAATCTCTTGGTTTCTTTTGCATGTCGCGATTTTTGGTAAGTATTTTTCATGTGGGTACCAGATACAGCACCCATTTCACGAAACCTCGTGGGAATCGGAAGACTATCATAAAGCTCTGAGCGTGATTTTGGGAAATTCATTATTAATAATGAAGAAAATACCTTGTTTTCGTCACACAAAAATAGACCAGCAACCCAACCGCCTTGAAAGAAATTCCCAATGCATTGCTTTGTAGGTTTGAAAAATTCATCTACTTACAATGTAAATAACGCAATGAATGTTGTTAAATTGTCAAAATGAAAGACATTGTGATCAATTGTCATTTTATGTGTGTTACGCAATTTATACCCCGCGATACAATGCGTGCCACGAAAGATGAGACTTGACCCCGCCTCCCCCGCTCTTTCCGCTGCCCCTATGACGTCCGGTCCCGTCCCGTACTCAGACCTCATACCGCTAAAGATACCTAAAATCGTATTCTGCGCAAGTCAAACCACGTGGTGTGTCAAGTCTCATCTTTCGTGGCACGCATTGTACGTTAACCTAACAACCAACCTAATTAGGTGTCTTAAAAAAATATTTCTTTCTATAAAAGAAAAGTAACCTATTGTAAAAACGTTCCATCTCATAATTAGTTCTAAACACGTGTATCTAAGTAGAGTGCTTAAAACCCTTGCATTGCACTTGACTGTGCAACGTAGGTACGTCGAGGGTCAGCCATACGTCATGGCGATGCATCGCGGTAGCTCTGCAGTGCGAGGGTACGTAGAGTATTATATTATCTGTGGCGAGGGTTAAATCTAAAGCTGGGAAAATTACGGTAAACAGTAGCTGCATTATGATTCATACAGAAGTGTGTGTGTGTGTGTGTGTCTGTCTGCTTGTTTGTTGCGTTCTTAGGATGAAAGTATCCAAATCTGTAGTGATTTTTACACAAGACTAATACTATAATAGAAATGAAGTAAATTACTATTAAGTGTAAGAAAGAGACGAGGCATTTTTTAAAGAAAAGTTTATACATTTTTGATTCCGATACAGTTTGAAATACATATTATATCCAATGACATTACCAAAAATAATAATGGCTTTGTTATTAACTGCCAAACGCAATGTAGTTTTATTTAAAAAAAAAAGACGATGGTTTCCCGCTAAACGTCAAAAAAAAAACAAATTCATAAAATCGAATGTCAAATTCAAATGTTCCAAATTTCAAACTATCGAATTAACCGGAGGGAGGAGGCGCTAAGGTCAGGGGTACACCACCCTCCCCCGCTTGATCATTTATAATGCCAAAATGTTTTAATTAAGATGCTGTAAAATGTAATTTACATGCAAATTCGGTTTATGTTAATGTGGCGCGTATATCTGTTTGGGTGCGTGCTTGCTATCTAATTTTGCGACAGTGTGTACCGTCATTATCTTGGCTCTAATGAGAAATCTGGCGACGGCTTGATGTTTGCATAATTAAACTTGCGGTCGGGAACGTACGTTTTGATTGTCGCAGTGATAAAACACACGCTTCTAATACTTATAATGCGCACAATAGGTGTGTTATATTGGGATTTTCGTTTCTTCTTTTTTTTTCTTTAGTATTTTTAACACGACAATTTCATGTAATTGAAGCTCTTTCTCATCTAAGGAACCGACACCCTAATTGGGTAACACACTATCAATATCAATCTGAATCATTTTAAAGGATATTGCTAATCCATTGCTTCATATGTTAGAAAACTGAGTCAGCTCAACAACGTAAATAACGCTATGAATGTTGTTGAACTGTCAAAATTAAACCCATTGCTATTGATAGTGTGTTATGATTTTAGAGTTGGTTTTTATAAAAATAACCTTGTTGTCATGATCTGTGGTTTTCACTTACAATGCGTGCCACGAAAGATGAGACTTGACCCCGCCTCCCCCGCTCTTTCCGCCGCCCCTATGACGTCCGGTCCCGTCCTGCACTCAGACCTCATACCGCTAAAGATACCTAAAATCGTGTACTGCGCATGTCAAACCACGTGGTGTGTCAAGTCTCATCTTTCGTGGCACGCATTGTACGTGGATATATTTCGTTATTTGTCATTGAAAATCGCAGGTTTACTTGACTTAAATTAACTATATCAGTTAATTTATTTTCAGTTACGTATGTTAGTACCTAATCTACTTATTTAAATTCCAAGTAAGTATACCAAAATAAACCAGACTGAATAAAATTACCTTTACTTAATTAGATAGGTACCTATATAAGGTGATAAATTCGTCGAATTCTCATTAAAATCAATTAATTAAAGCCGGAATTAATTCAGGTCTGACGTCGAGTCCACAAGACATTCATTAGCACGAGAAAGAACACAATTCCGCTAATTTATAAGAAAACGGTTTGAAAACCCTTCCAAATCACCCCTTTTCTTTTAAGGCTGAAGAGATGACAGTAGGTACTACATTCTTATAAAAAGTTGGTGACGACTTGGCTTGATATTAAAACCTTCTCGCAAAGATTTTTTTGAAGTTATGTTAGCTGCCTACTGGCCATCTATTTAATACAAAATATTTGTTATACAAGTACGCTTGTAAGATAGAGTTCAGTGGTCTAGAAGCATGAAATTTTGCACAAGAGTTCCATATATAACAAAAGTGAGCACAAAGATTTTTTTTTTTAATTCGTCCCCTGATGGGGTTAAATACTTGTATGGAAGTTCGTCATTTTTGCTGATGGGAAATCCCACTGGGCAGTCGGCTTGTGTTAAAATAAATTTATTGAGTTATCGATGTTTCAAGCCTTGTTTAGCCAGTGACATAACCAAGCCCGTCATGGCGGCGCCACTAGCAACGATAATATATCAAACATCTCATCATCATCATCATCATCTGACATTATAATATTGATTGATTCAATAAGTTGTGTAAGTACAGACGCCAGCACATTAAGCTACTGCAATCTGTCAAATTTCTTTAATAGATTTTCAACTTTATCGCTAAAGCATAAGGCTCAAAATTGATTGGGAAGATTTGACAGTTTCGGGTAGCTTTATGTGCTGGCGTCTGTACTTTAAGTTACTGTATTTAAAAGATATAAAATTATTCAAAATCTTCTCATTACCCAGGGTTTACACATCGTTTTTGTGCTCTTGTTTAGTGAATAATCCTACTTTTTCTACGAGGATCAAAACGATTTGATCGTTAGTGCGAATGAAGCATAGATCCACTTATCGCCGCGACGAGTTGATAAATACGTACTTTTACTAGCCGCTCAGTAGCCCCTCTTTGAGTTTTATTGACGATATACTATTTTACAGGACACAGAATTTTGATGTTATCGTTATATTTATCGTATGACAGTTTTTAGATTATGTCAGTGCGTAAGCTAGTGTATAAACTACACATATCTGAAATTGGAATCGCCTCGTTTTTTTATAGGTAGGGCCTACCTACCTACATATTATACATATATACTACTAAACTTTTAGACAGATTAGGTGTTCAGTATATAAACTATACAACCAATAAAGTAACTGAACAAAAGGATGGACATTTTAATACCATGTACCAGAGTAGGAACTTAAAAAAAAACGATCTATCTAAATGATAGAGACGACAGTAGAGAAATATAAATTATATTTATTTTAAACCACGAAGATTTTGTTAGTCACAAAACCAACATTTTCCACTCAAAACTATTATTTTTTCTTAGCCAACCCTTCTCCACTTCTTGAAGATTGAATTCGGCTAAATAAACTGAATTATATGCTACTTAAATGAGTGTCAAGTCCGGTGGGGTGCCGGCGACCCCTACCCGTGAGTCACTTCAGCCTCGCCCCGAGATTCTTCTCAGATTGGCGACGAGACAATGAAGTGGGGTAAGTCTGGAGGTTATGTTTTGTTTTTTTTTTTTCTAGAAATTATTAGTTTTGCAAGTCGTGTAGGATTTCCAAACGGTAAAAATGACTACATGGGCGACGAATTTTCAAAAATTCTTCGTGGTGGGCCCTTTCGTTATGTCAGGAACTATTCTGCGATTTTCTATTTTTTTTTATTGCAAAATTGGCCAGCTCTTGACCTTGCTTCTAGCCAGTGGTTAGTAGTAAGTAGATGTTTCGGGTTTGGTAGGAAGCGATGAGCATGCATAGAATAGAATAGAATAGAATACTCTTTATTATGTACACCATATAAATTACAGACATAAATATAGAAACTGTTCAAAGGGTGACCTTATCGCTAAGAGCGATCTTTTAAAGACAACCTTAGGATGGATTTAAAAAGGGGAAGGACAGACAAATACTGTAGGTAGTCCGCGGTGTAACATTTACATAATACATGCAATAAATACATACATATAGTATATTATACTAATCTAAATAAATATATACATATAAATATATCCATATAATAATAAACATGAAACAGGAGCAAAGAAAATATTATGATGATGTTTAAGGAGAGAGGAAGTGCTTTTTTACCATAATTTATATATATAGTGTAGCAGCTTGTGATCATACGTGTCTGTTTTTCATTCGTCGACAATATCCTCTATAACAGCATACCAGATACTTTTGAGTTACAGTTAGTATCCATAAGAACAGGAATATTTTAAAAATCACAGAAAACGCACTAACCTACCTACGCCTCTATGAGATAACGAGCTGTAATCATCAAAAAAGTTCCTTACTTTTTTCTACAACTTGAACATAAGCCCTACCCTTGTCTTCTTAACAAAAAATCAATTATGTTGTCAAGCTTGCATCGAAATAATTTTTCTCCAAAGAAGATCTTCTTTAAATATTGCCACATTTGAGACTTAGCTATGTAAAACATAAAAGTAACTGTGAAAGAAAATTGCTTACATTAGCCGTAAATTATATAAAAGCGTAATTTAATAGTAGGTACTCAAAGCTTAAAAACAATAAAACATTCATTTATCCCAACTCATCTTACGTCACCGCTCTTAAACCAAACCTAAAAGAAAAACTCGTAAAAGTCAGTGAAAATGTTGTAAAATCCCGACTTACCCGGTTTGGGTTGCCGACAGCCGACAGCCAAGACAAAAGTAGGGCCGCCCTCATGAAACGAATAGGCCGGGGCGGAGAGCTTTTCTCACTCTCTTAAACGCTCCCCGTGAATGTAGTGCGAGTTAGCGTTGTTGATACTTGGGAAAATTGTGCTTTGACTTGATTTATTTTAATTTCCATCTAAATTTGTAAAGTAAGTCGGGTAAGTGTAGTGATTGATGTTTTTTTTGTAACAATAGTAATGACTTTAAGCCTGAAAACCAATTTATCGTTGCTACATAAATGATATTATGTTTATAATAATTGTGGTTTTTTCTCAGGATAATCGTGAAATCGTGCTTTGAATCGGTTTAATTTAATTGTCATCTAAATTAGAAAGTAGGTAACTGTAGTGATGATCGAGTTGTACCAATAAGCCTGAAAATCATTGTAATAATAATACAAAAAATTGCATGGTTACGACAATTTTTGCGGGCAAAGTTTAACGAAACCATGTTTTATTCTAACGCCTTTCTTTTGATAACATTAAGCATGAACGCCTGCGCTGCGTATGGGTTTTATTAATAAAATGTCAAGATAGAATATTCTGAATTATGTACACCACAAAGATTAGAGAAAATAACATTACATACGCACTGTAGGTTTCTCTTATTATTATCATGTTGATAGCAGCCTAAAATAAATATCTAAGCTCATCTGACAGCGCCTTTATGTTTCACATGGCTACATGATAACTACAACAGTTACAATCATTCAAATTCAACATATTTCACAGCAGGTTTTAAAAACAAAATTAAATTATCTAATCAATTTGAATGAAAAGTATCAACCACTCTTCATCAGCGTAGAAGCGACAAGTGTCTTTTGAGTAGGCGCCGTCCGTGCGACATTGTTGCAGCTTGTATACAGCTAATATAATAATGCTTATACATGTATAATCTTCATTATGTTCCGTGTGGCTAAGGTGGGAATTTGACCTTAATTTTAAAGCTACTTTATGTTTCAGGTCGAGTGATTTTTGCTCCAGTATAGAGCTCTTTTGATTGCTAATCAATGGTCGTTCTTTCTATCTATGGGACGGAGCATATGCCTTCATCATCATAAGCCCACAGCAGTCCACTGCTGGACGTAGGCCTCTTTAATTGCACGCTGTTCAGCTCGATTCTCGGCAACTGCTATCCAGCTACTACGAGCTACCATGCAAAGATCTTCACACCACCTAGCCTGAGAGCGTCCTACCTCAAGTTCGTCGATTTGCGGTCTCCTCTGAAGAACCACGTCTACCCCAACAGCCATCGGTTCTACTACTATTATTGATCGAAGGTTCTACGGCTAATATGGCCGGCCCACTGCCACTTCAGCTTGCTTATTCTGTGAGCTAAGTCGACAAGTTTGATTCTCTGCCAGATCACTTCGTTCCAGATGCGTTCCATAGCTCCCTTGGCGACCTTGAATTTATGGACCAGCCGTACCGTGAGTGTCCGCGTTTCGGATTCGTAAGTCATGGACGCACTGGTTGAAGATCTCAGTCGTTAGATTCTTGGAATATGCGACGAGAAGACTCGATGAATCCCCTGTTCTTCTCTCCTCAAACACATTACTGAAAAGAACGACCCAACGTGATGTGCGACCAGAACGGCAAGATATTTGAGTTACCTTACGCTTCGTGCCTCGTGCCATTGTTCCCCACTGTCATTTGTGGATCTTTAACAGTCGTTACGGGTCGTCAGAAGCCCGAAAGTCTGACAACCAGTCTTACCAAGGGATATCATATTACCCAGTAACTGGGTTGTGGAGGTCAGATAGGCAGTCGCTCCATGTAAAACACTGCTATTCAGCTGCATCCGGTTAGACTGGAAGCCGACCCCCACATAGTTGGGAAAAAGCTAGGCAAATTGATTAACTTTCCACAGAAACCACCGCCCCAAGACTGGGACAAACGGAAATCATTCCGTGAAAAGAGAAAAATAAACGAACAATTAAAAAATAGACCGCAAATCAAGCCAGTGGTAGTGTTACTAAACCGTCTCTTATCCAGTTACCTTTTACTCAGAGTTGATACAATCTCGCGGGCCGAGAGATAAAATAAGAAGTCGAGGTTTCTGAGTAAGATGGCTGAAAAGAAAATTGTTTCTTTCAGTAAGGGGCTTGTGTCTAAGTAATGACAGCCGCACGGATAGATCGATTAAATCTAATACCTTCTCTTGCCGCGGTTGGTCCGTGGATGGGTGGGTGGTACGTGGTCTCGGCTGTCATTCGTGGGTCTTTCAGTCTTTGACAGTCGTTACGGGTCGTCAGAAGCCCGAAAGTCTGATAACCAGTCTTAACAAGTGAAGGTCAGATAGGCTGTCGCTCCATGTGAAATACTGGTATTCGGTTGCATCCGGTTATGTATTTGTGATTGCTAAGTAACAATCAAAATGTTTGAAAACACAACCATGCTACTACGCAGAGTAAGTAGGTAGGTAAGCACAGCTATTAAAAACAAAGCACGCAAACAGATCCAAGAATAAAAAACATTCCATTGAAAAGTCCTCGCATCGGTAAACAGAGCCAACCCTTCAATAGGCAAATGATTCAAAATTACAGTTAAAAAAAGAGAATAAAAAGCTCCGAACTCCATTAGAAACAAAAATAAATTGAATTACAACTCGATCGACATTTTCGATTTGGAGGCCTAACTCAATTAGATGGGAGCGGTGATGGAAAAATAAAATAAATACGAGGAACAAAAAAAAATTAAAACAAAAAAGAGTCCAGATATAATTTGAAATATCTCCGTAAATGCAAAGTGTGAGTGCTGTTATTTTATTCAAATGAGGGCGAACTTTTTTTTAACCCTTTCTCGTCGCGCCATCAAAGTGGCCTGATATTCAATTAAAAAAAGAAGAACGGGGCCCGCGACTGAAAATTAATCAGAAAAAATGCTTTTAACTAGATCTACATTTTAATGAAATTATTATTGACGAGTATTATATAAATGGAGTGCTCGGTGCCCTTTGTACAGATTGTGTTAGTAACGTACCTACTTGTACTGTAGAGACAGTTATGCTTTTAAATTAATGTTTGAATTCGTTATGGTGATTTCCTTTTAAATGTGTTCTTATTACGAGGCGCGGTGGTGACAGCCCCTTGAGAATTCTTCCGCGTAGATTATGAAGAGTTTGTGCTCCCTATGCCAATTACAGGCATAATGATCTGTGCGATGTTCTATTGTTATATCTCAATCAGTTTTTGTGCGGGATCTGGAGATTCTAACATAAATATGGTCATATCAGCCAAAATAAGTATGTCACAGAATTCTGTCTTCTTCTTACGCACTTTTTTTATTACAAAGTGGTATCGTGTTACCCAGTAACTGGGTTGTGAAGGTCAGATAGCTTCATGTAAAATACTGGTATTAAGCTGTATCCGGTTAGACTAGAAGCCGACCCCAACATGGTTGGGAAAAGGCTGAAGACAGATGATGACTTAAATACTTTATTGAGGAACTCTGTGGGTACGTCAAATATCACCAAAGTTGTGAATCGATTTCAACTAAATGTAACAAAACAATTATATTAATTTACTTACCGAAATAGCAGCTAATGTAGCCCTCTCAATGAATTCGGTACTGCCTGTATTCATTAACTGAATCCAAACCCAAATGGAAATACCCCTCATTAGTAGGTATTATGACAATCATAGTCAGGACTTAGCTGTCAGACTTGACCTGGTAGCATTTCCCGGATATAATAATATTCTAATCATACGGCATAATTTCAATATGCATATGAGGTCATGAAAAGTGCTTTTCCGGATACAGACATAGAAATTAATTGTTGATCTCCATAAGTTTGTGTTACACAATGGTGTAACATTGAGCCGTGTCATTTATTTCGTCCAGAAGGTACAGATATTCTATTTCACGAAGGTTTTGATTGTAGTAGTGACGTATCCCGACAAGCGCGCTCCCACAGCGGCTGCCCCTTGCTGCCGTCGCATGAGGCTATTTCCGCGAATGTGTACCGTTTTACTTCAAGGCTCCTGCAAACAAGCGCGACGCGCGACGCGATTCGCGCGCGACACAAAGGCACCGCTCGTTGCGCGACTTGCGGTGCCTTTGTGTCGCGTGTCGCGTCGCGCCTGTGTGTACGAGCCTTCACCCTTTGTTGAGTCTCTGTTGATCACAATGTGCATGTGCACGCTTGACAACATTCATAGCCAAACGGACTTCGTGACATAGAACATCTGTACCTCATCATCTGCCAGTCTAACCGGATGCAGCTGAATACCAGTATTTTACATAGAACGACTCAATCAATCAATCACTCAGCCTATTGCAGTCCACTGCTGGGCATTGGCCTCTCCTAGGCTGTACTACAACACCCTGTCCTCCACCTTCCACATCCAGTTCGTCCTAGCCACCTTCTTTAGGTAGCCCCCCAGCTAGATGGGCGGATAGAGCGACTACCTGTCTAGCAAACCGGTATAGGGGATCAAGGAGGTGGTGGAGGGGCGGTTCAGGGGATCAGACCGGAATAACTCTCTCTCAGAACCAAAAGATCGAAGACAAATGACATCTACCAACCCGCATTAGATCCGCGTTGTGGATTGCGGCCCACTCCCTCTCAAAAAAGGGAGAGAGGCCTGTGTCCCAGCAGTGGGAATATAATAGGCTTATAGAGGTATGAGGAACAGGGTGTAAAGTTCACTCATACTTTACAGAAAAGGGAGGATCCTCTGACCAGACGGGTGTTGTGTCTGGCGGGCAACTGCCCGAAGATTCATGTAGGGCCGTTGTATCTATGCTAGTTGCGCGGTAAACTCTGCTTGCGCGATGCAGGATTTTGCGTGACGTCAGTATGACGCGTTGTTCACATGTGGCGTTATAGATACCGTTACAGGCTGATTATGTTATGTTATGAATGCCTATCTGACGTCAACAACCCAGTTACTGGGTAAGACGATACCCCTAGGTAAGACTGGTTGTCAGACTATCGGGCTTCTGACGACCCGTAACGACTGTCAAAGATCCACGAATAAAAGCCGGGACCAACATCTTAACGTGCTTTCAGAGGCACGGAGGGGTCTCGCTATGTAAAGATGTACAGTACATATACAAATACATATATAGATATATACATATACCTATCCACGGACCGTCCGTCCGCAACAAGCGTGGCTTAATGTGATCGATCAACCCGTGCGGCTGGTATTAATTAGCCATGAGCCGCAGAAGGTACCTACCTCAAATATAATCCATACTAATAATATTATAAATGCGAAAGTGTGTCTGTCTGTCTGTTACCTCTTCACGTTTAAACCGCTGAACGGATTTAGATGAAATTTGGTATAGAGATAGTTTGAGTCCCAGGAAAGGACATATGATAGTTTTTGTTCCGATATTCCCACGGGATCGATACTTATGCGGGTGAAACCGCAGGGCACTGCTAGTAAAATAATATAATCAGCTTGTATTGTGCTCTGCAAAATCAAGGCCAGAACTTATCGTGAGAAGAATCTGGCATTGGTCACCACACTTACTTACTACATGTTTGCGATTCAAGACAAGACGTTGCATTTTCCGTCACCTGAATCGTAAACCTATTTGTTCCTAATTCAAGCATTATTTTAAGCAAACGTCAAAATCTTGTAATGCTTTTCAGGGTTCCGTACCCAAGGGGTAAAAACGGGACCCTATTACTAAGACTCCACTAGGCTGTCCGTCTGCTGCACTGGCTGACGTCATCACGTCAACGCCGGCTGTCGCTGAAAACTAGCGCTGAGGCTCTGTCTCTTATAGGGTCTTAGCATTATGCTGAGCGATGGCCGTTTTGCGTAGATGTGACGCATACTTTCTCCCAAATTGTTATTTTTTTTTGTATTTTTTTTTGCGTCATGTTTGCCGCAAATAAACGTATTTTCTTTCTATCTTTTTCCTCACGACATTTTCATCATTCATCCGCATCACATGCCTACACCATGCCAACCGATTTTAACACATGTTTTTAAAGCCCTTAACATCGTAATCAGCATTTAATGTTCCCACTGCTGGGACACAGGCCTCCTCTCCGTGAAAGGGGGTGGGCCATAATCTACCACGCGGGCCCAGTGCGGGTTAGTAGATGTCACATGTCTTAGAATTTTTGGTTCTAGGACATGCCGGTTTCGTCACGATGTTTTCCTTCAGCATTTTGAGAGCAGTGGTGATGAAATAATTTACACGAAGTAAAGCGCCTGTCTGGGCTCAAACCTACGACCTACAACTTGTAAGCGCGCGGCCATTACCACTGGGCCACCACTGCTCGAACCCGCAATCGAATCATCAATTAACATGAAACCTGAACCGTAACCAAACTTCTAAAAATTACCTATCACCACTCACGCTAATCATTACACTTCGGTGTGACACGCGCCCTCTGTAATTCAAGCCTCGACTCGCCGTACATTATTATTCACCGACGAAACCAAATGAATTCGTTTTTATTCAAACGCCAGAATGATATAATTAAAATTTGAATACAAGATTAACTCGAGAAAAATTCAATATCGAATTCACGGGTCCGGAATTATTCGGTAAAAGGATTGAGTTTGTCTGTGGTGCGTTTTTGTACCTTGAAATTTTGTCTATGATAGATGCATATTAGTTAACAGTGCGTAGATATGCTTTATATATCTGACTGTGTTAAGTGTAATACTATCTCAATGTTACACTAAAAAATAAATACATTTTTAGACAACTTTTGAGTCAATGACATGAACGTTAAGATTCAAAGTGAGTGAGATAGCAACCGGGTCAGCGGGATTGTCCGAAAGGGTTACCGCTGGCCCGGAACATAAAGGGCAAAGAAGGAACACGGGTGGGTTTTAGTCAGTAAGAGTCTGACACTCCCTTCCGTTCCACCCAGAGCGGGAGGGGTCATTTGAAGATTTCCCATTCTGAAAAAAAAGAAAAAAAAGTGAGATAGCAACTAAGGAATACGTACTACCACCACCAACCACCACTTTAAAAAGGTGGCTAGGGCAGACTGGATGCGGAAGGTGGAAGGCAGAGGACAGGGTCTTGTGGCGTAGCCTGGGAGAGACATATGTCCTGCACTGGACTTATCGATTGATTGTACTAAGAAATAGTTGGTTACTTTTTCTAGTGTCTTTGTTAGAGAAAGACTTGTTCTATTTTAATCTATTTGGATTTAAAAAAAAAAGTTTTTTAGGGTATAGAGGCCCTAGGTTGCCCATAAATAACACATCAACGACGTCATGCAGAAACTTTAGACACTTTTCCTTTTATGACTTTTCTTCACACACATGCTCGTATCATGATGACTGCCAACACAACGTGTCATCATTATTAACTAAAACTGATCACGATAGAAGGTTCTCGAAATACGTATGCAAAGCCCAATTTTCCTTTCCAGGAAAGCAGATGACTTCCCGGTTTCCACGCAAACACATTAGCTGCGATCAGTGCTATAGACACTAGTAGGTGGTGTATGTCACTATGAAGCAGGCACGTGAGGGTTAAAGGTCATCTTGTTGCATGATTTCATTTTATTTATTCTAAAATTCATTGGCGTCATAACGTCAATGAATTTTTTTTGTGCTCTTTACTAAGGATGCAGTTTAACGTAAAGAGTGAAAAAGTGATTTTCATTTTTTTTTTCGTGATGCTGTGTTTTACGTTTTTTAAGCATCCTGCCGTACAGCCGTAGGTGACAAATTACAACGTGATTTTAATTAGTGTAATTAACAATTTGAATGCACTAGAAACGAGTCATTTTAATGCAGTCGTGGTTCATTGAGTTATTTAAAGAGTATTTTAATTAAGTTTCTGCGCCACAGAACAATGTTTTAAGATGCGCTTTTATTTACTTTACTTATTACTTATTTTTGCTTTTAATTTGCGCGAATGTTTAAAAAAGGAACCTTATTTTTGTAGTCGATGACTTTGAAATGAGGTTTGTTTTCATTTCTTTTTTTAAATCTTCCCAACAGTATTCCAGTAAAAAATATGATTCGTTTCGGACCATTTTAATGTATTTGGTGCTGTCGAAAAAAAACTATCTTCAACAAAATAAAACCTTTTTCGTACAAGCGGCCAGTAACTAAATGACGTCGCAACTCCCGACTCCAGCGACCCCGCCGTCAAATGGACAGGCACACATAAATCGAGAAGCTTCCCCCCATAATAGCAGGCTCACTCAAATCTAAGCCTAAGCCCAAAAGCCGGATTTCTCCCAGTAATACACTTAAAACGCCTGAGCTTAAATCATCGTCATCGTTTGTTGAACAAGACTCTCCGGTCACATATCAGGCCGGCGACGGCTGGCCCCAACCCCTCTGCCATCCAACCTCCCACCCCCCAATAATTTTCGGCCTAGCCCCTCTGTAGGCATAGATTTCTAGTCTCAACGTACAAGGTGGGTGTTTTGTGTAGGCTATGTACTATGTAAATACAGAGGAAGGATATTCAGTGTATATTTGATCATTTATAGCATGTAGCCGGAGTAGATCGATACAATATGTAAGGCGCTGAAAGGTTGTTAGGTGAACATCAGTTTCTGAAGCAAACTCGGAATTTCATATAACTTCTCTGAAGCCTGTTATTCTTGTAGGTAGGTACTGAAAGATTTGCTTAACTTTCAATGTACCAAATTCACTTTTATCTAACGAATGCATCCGGGATAATAGCAACTAAACTTCCAAATAAAAAAACGAATAACAAAGTTAAACGCCGTTTTAATTAAAATGGCTTGAATAATACGCTTATTAAAAAGCGAAACTTAATTATACCAAAAACCTCAATATTTTTAATAAAGATTAGTTTTTAAGATGAGATGCAAATTGAATGTTATCGCTAATAGCGTTGATTGATAATAATTTCGTGTTGATACATAATAAAGTACTGCGGTGGCCGCTGTACGCTGCGTGCGCGCCGATGGGGAGTCGTTTGCGATTTATGTTAGAAATTCGCGTGCGCCCAGCTCCATTTTTGTGCGTAACTGGATTTTGTAGGGCTACCAAGTTTGAATAGAGAAATTAATGAAAACTAATTAATTAATTGTTGAAGTACATTTTTAAGACTGTTCTAAAATAATAGACGTTTTCGCATCTTATGTAGTCATTCACAGCTGTATAAAATACCCTAATTACATAGAATACTTACCTACATTATTTGCCTTCTACAAAATAAGCCATATTTTTTTTTTTTTTTTTAAAAACGTTGCCCCACACTAGGAATTTCTCCTGTATTGTGGGTGCGTTTACAAACATTTAAACTCGCATACACAAACAGCCAGATAATAATTGTATCTTTAACGAAGCAAGAGCAATAAGAAATAAATAATTGATTAATTATGTTACTGACTTGTAATAGATACCTATCGTGTTTGGCGTGGAAGAGCCATCTATCTTACAGCATCGCTTTCCGCATAAATCTTACTTAACCAGAGAAAGGCTTACCTATTATAATAATTGTACTCACACATACTCATACATAAACTCACACCTTTTTCCCATGGGTGTAAGCAAAAACTACAGAACGCTACCTGCTATACGCTCCTTATATACACTTATAGCTTTTATAGTTATAAGAGCAAACAATTCTCTAATGTGAAAAACAATATGGTTAAATGCCGTAATTACAGAAACAATTAAAAAGACACAGTGTGTCACGTAGGTACACCTTAACGTAAAACTTAATGCACAAGTAAAAAATAATGAACAACGGCGGACTCAATGCTGACATTTTCTGCCAATCAACAGTCGGTTTCAGTCAGTTTAATTTTAGCATCCCAACTATTCCAGCATAGCTCAGCCCTAGCAGACCAGTGGCCAAGTCCTATCGACGCTAGATTTATTCCCGCAGAGTCGTGATTTGCGAGACATTATGATAAGTGGGCGAACGGCACCCGAGCAATTAGAACACCGCATATACAGAGCTGCAAATTAAATAAATTAACGAATAGACGACGAGACAAAGTTACTACGTTCGGTCTTGTGGCGTGCAGCGTCGCGCGATTTGACCGAAACAAAGTTATCGATTGCGTAATTAATTGTGATGTGTATTTTGAATTATTGGCTTGTCATTAGGCTTGGTCAATAGCTTCAGGCCATATGATTTGTAACGTAACCGCAATGAAATGTTAAGAACGCAATCAAAAATAATCACGTGAATTCAAAAACACAAAAAGATAAACAAAATCTCTAAAGTATTCCTTACTGAAACATGCAAATAAATACTTCAAGTCAACTCTATGAATGAACAAGAGACTGAATGAACCCACAATGAAAAAACAAAACAATAAATAAATGCACCACGCAACAAAGTTATTGCACTCGGTTTCGCGTAAGGAGTGTCTCCATTGCGAGGCTGCAATATTATGATTTCGTAATTAAACGTGATATTTTGTTAAATTACTATTAGTTGCGTAATTTGAGCAGGAAATATCTCAATAAGTTGCAATGTTATTATGATTGAACTGGTTTGAAAGTAGGTACAACCATTTATTATAATAATTATTTGATCAGTCATCAGCTGATTCAATAATATGCCACATGCTTTGTTTTTTACCGGTGGGTAATTGCGTACAATGCGTGCCACGAAAGATGAGACTTGACCCCGCCTCCCCCGCTCTTTTCGCCGCCCCTATGACGTCCGGTCCCGTCCCGCACTCAGACCTCATACCGCTAAAGACACCTAAAATCGTGTACTGCGCAAGTCAAACCACGTGGTGTGTCAAGTCTCATCTTTCGTGGCACGCATTGTAACACACTATCAATAGCTTTTATTTCGACAGTTGAGCAGCATTCATTGCGTTATTTACGTTGTTGAGCTGACAAATTTTTTGAACATATGAAGCAATGGCTTAGCAATATCCTTCAAAAATACTCAGATTGTGATTGATAGGGTGCAGGATTAGAGTGTATGTTTTACTACACTCATACGCCAATAAGGTCACGTTCACAGTTGCGATTTGACTTTGACTTTGACTTTCACATTTAATTCGCGCGTCAACATCCACTTGATCATAAGTGGTGGGTAAGTTTTAGAATATTCTTGCAGCAGATGGTTAACAAGAAAAGTTGATCAAAATTATAAAAAGTATCTCTAACATACGTACAGATGCCAGCACATCAAGCTACCCGAAACTGTCAAATTTTCCCAATCAACTTTGAACCGTATGCTCTAGCGATAAAGTTGAAAATCTATTAAAGAAATTTGACAGATTGTAGTAGCTTGATGTGCTGGCGTCTGTACCTCTAGGGAATTATACATCTCTATATTAGAATAGTAAAAAAATAAATATTCCAACATGGATGAACAAGAAAACGAAGCCATTTACAAGTTAAGTGAAGATTCAACAATAACCTTTTCGAAGTCTCTTCACATTATCACTACGTCTTTTGCTTACAAGCCTGTAGTCACACCAAAGTACTCAAAACTGTAGGCCTTGCCAAAACCCATCCCTATCGACTTACGTAAACTGCCAACAGAACGCTACTCCCAAAGAATCTAAAACTTAACCTTCCCGCAATAAGTGTAGGTACTTATTGCGGGAAGGTTAAGTTTTAGATTAGACCAGGAAAATAAACTTCTAATTCAAAATCAATCTGCCTGTCGGTTTCCCATCACGTTTGGGTCGGCTCCGGATGAAGCTGACTACCAGCGTTTTACATGGAGCGACTGCCTATCTGACCTTCACAACCCAGTTAATGGGTAACAAGATGTTCCTTAGTAAGATTGATTAGCAGAATTTCAGGCGTCCCTGTAATGACTGTCAAACATCTATAAATGAGCCGGGACCAACGGTTTAACATACTTTCCGTTGGGGAAGGGTCTCCATATGGTCACCCATCCACAGACTGACCTCGCCAAGCGTCGCTTAGCCTCCGAATCACCAGTGTGGCTGATCATTTAGCCACGTGCCCCTTCCGCAATAGGTACACCAGGAAAATATACTTCTAACGAGTTAATATAAAGGTATCTGAAAGTAAGCAAGTACGTACGCTGTAAGAACCGTCAGTTGATTCATTACGGCGCAATTAAGCCGCCGATAAGCGTAGTAATTACGTATGCTAATCGTGAATTTAATTCGATGCACTTGTACTAAGATACTGCGGACGCGGTCGGTGTTGACTATGGGTTTGAGATGTTTGGGGATAAGTCCTCGGGCTGTTTTATGAAGTACTATCTGCGCCCTCGGTTTTACCCACATACGTGTCGATCCCGTGGGAATATCGGGATAAAAAGTATCTTATGTGTTAATGCTGGTTAAAAACTATCTGTGTGCCAAGTTTCATCCAAATCCGTTCAGAAGTTTTTGCGTGAAAGAGTAACAAAAATCGATCTATCCTCATAAACTTTCGCGTTTATAATATTAGTAGGATTAGTGCCATCATGATTCCGGTCCGAAAAAGGGATGGTGCTATCCACGGAACAGATACTGTTCCATGGTGCTATCGGTCATGTATAACTCCGTCTCTCTCTCGCACTGGAATCATAACGGCACTAAGATGTCGTAACAATAAGATGGGGTAATATTTTGAATGGAGATAATGTTTAGACCACAGACATAAGTCTATAGTTTAGACGTAGATGAGGGGCTTGTGGTTAAGTAATAACAGCCCCACGGCTCGATCGATCAAGTAAAGCTACGCTAGCCGCGCGGTTGGTTCGTGGATGGGTGACCACCTTCACATACCAAGACCCCTCCGTGCCGCGAAAAGCATGCTAAGCCGTTGGTCCCGGCTGTCATTCGTGGATCTTTGACAGTCGTTACGGGTCATCAGTAGCC
This sequence comes from Luperina testacea, assembly GCA_927399505.1. Taxonomy (NCBI): domain Eukaryota; kingdom Metazoa; phylum Arthropoda; class Insecta; order Lepidoptera; family Noctuidae; genus Luperina; species Luperina testacea. Next base: position 15,234,184 of record OV656770.1, on the reverse strand, counting down.
CGAAAGTCTGACAACCAGCCAAGGTGTATCGTATTACCCAGTAACTGGGTTATGAAGGTCAGATAGGCAGTCGCTCCATGTAAAAAACTGGTATTCAGCTGCACCCATTTCGACTAGAAGTCGACCCCAACATAGTCGAGAAAAAGCTCGGCAGATGATGATTATGTTTAAACGTAACGGGTTTACTTGGTTTGTTTCAGATAGTAGTTTTCTTTCACAGTTATTCTACCTCTGATTTTGCATCACCGTCAAATCACAGTGTTCTTTATCTTCATTCTCATAAGGTTGCTAATGGGTTGTTGCTTGGGGTGCTCTCAGCGGTAAATTAACTAAGAAAGGACTGTAAATACGATATTATTGTGATGAACATTGAACTATGCACGTATCCTATAAATCCTTAAACGGACTTTTTTTTTTTTTGAGGGTGAGAAATCATCAAATGACCCCTCCCGCTCTGGGTGGAGCGGAAGGGAGTGTCAGACTCTTACTGACTAAAACCCACCCGTGTTCCTTCCTTAGCTCTTTATGTTCCGAGCCAGCGGTAACCCTTTCGGACAATCCCGCTGACCCGGCAGGCTTCGGCCCTCACGGGCCCCTTCTGTTGATGCTGACATCTCTTTGAGGCGCGCGTGGAACACGTACGCGTCGTCCGGCACGGGCCTGGACCTGATCGGACGGTGAGCTCTTAAACGGACTTTGGGTGAGTGCTTCGGAGGAACACATTATTTTGTTTGGAACATTTCGTTCAGAAAAACGACATAAGTAAGTATCTCCAGTTTTGTCATAGTAGAATGAAGAAGCTGAGTTTTGAGTGCCTACCTTTATGCCCTGTCTCAGGATGATGTTACAAGAAACTTGGTACAGACGCCAGCACATCAAGCTACTACAATCTGTCAAATTTCTTTATTAGATTTTCAACTCTATCGCTAAAGCATAAGGTTCAAAGTTGATTGTGAAAATTTGACAGTTTCGGGTAACTTGATGTGCTGACAGACGCCAGCATAAAGGATAGACTAATTAGTTATATTAATGTTTAAAATCTAGATTTTCGTAAAAATGGAAGATGGACCTACTCGAAAGTTCTACTTGATTTTTTTAAATATTTGTCCTCCGTATTTCTCGATACTTGTACACCCAATCTGGTAGCTCGCCGAGCAAGTCCTTGTTTGCATTACTGGATATTACCAATATATTATAATTAAATTAAAAATTTATGTAGTTTGTATGTGAAACTCTGTGTAGGACGCTTTTGTTGGCATGTTTATCTCCGCTGATTTCTATAACGAAGCGATGATGGTAAACTTTAACTCTGTAGATTGACCGTAATATGAACCAATACATAAATACAGTACCCGGCGATAAATATTGCACATCGACCTTTGGAAAGAGACAATCGGTGAATCGGCTAATTTCGGCTTCGTAGAGCGTTATCTCTGTCGCACGAAATACAAACAGTCTGGTATCTATTAGGAGCTGTTAAAACAATTATGATTTGCTTCTTTTGATAAAATTATTTTTATTCTTTGTATAAAATCGATAGGATCGAATAGGTCGATGTGCAATATTTATCGCCGGGTACTATATCTTTTATTATTGGGCTTTTGGCTTTAGTATAACCGTGTCCTGGCCGCGACTCTGTAGGTCGTAGGTTCGAACCCAGACAGGCGTTTTCCTTTGCGTAAATTATTTCACCACCACTGCTCTCAAAACAGTGAAAGGAAACATCGTGAGGAAACCGGCATGTCTTAGGACCAACATTTCGAACCCGCAAAGGCCCGCGTGGAGGAAGCCTGTGTCCCAGCAGTGGGGACATTATAGGCTTATTATTACTGTGTTTGTAATGTGCAGAATAAACATGTTTTCTTACTTTCTTTAGTTACAGATGTTCTATGTCACGAAGTCCGTTTGGCTATGAATGTTGTCAAGCGTGCATATGCACATTGTGATCAACAGAGACTCAACAATGGGTGAAGTAAAACGGTACACATTCGCGGAAATAGCCTCATGCGACGGCAGCAAGGGGCAGCCGCTGTAGGAGCGCGCTTGTCGGGATACGTCACTACTACAATCAAAGCCGAACGGACTTCGTGAAATAGAATATATTATCTGTATCAAATTATGGATAACGCTTAATTCATGAATTCTTGCAAAAAACGTTCACTTAAGAATAGTCTCAGTTCAACTTTTTTGCATATTGCCTGTACTTTTCGCTAAAGTTCATGTTTTACTGAAAATATCTTGACATTCTTAACCCTTCATATCCACGAACGAACGTGGATCCACGCGAGACACAATAGATTTTAATTGTTTCTGTAACTAAGCCATTCAACTGGTTAATAGCTACCTACAAATTCGGAAAATCAATTTCGAAATTTCAAAACTTTTGTTTACATACAATATTTCGGTCACTTTTTCGTACTATTTTTTATGCGGAACGATGGCCATTTACTTACGTCTTGGATAGGCAGACCCCTACTATGAAAACGCTATGCTTATCAAAATGCATAATCATACTTTTCACACATTAACCTACATTGTTGTAATATAATACATATGTATTTATAACATTACTTCCGTGTCAAATCGTACCGTATTAAATGAAAATATAATTAAATGTTGATTACAGGAATACTAATAATGAAACTGCAAAATAAGACCCACATTTTAAAAGTGAACACTAAGAACTCATTTTAAAAGTGAACCCTAAGAACATATTTTAACAGTGAACCCTAAGAACCCATTTCAAAAGTGAATTCTAAGAACCCATTTTAAAAGTGAACCCTAAGAACCCATTTTAAAAGTGAACCCTAAGAACCCATTTAATTTTTTTTTTTATTTATCCGTTTATTTATCCGTTTATTTCAGGCGTCAAGGCCCATATAAAACACATACAATACAATATTAAAATAACTTAAAAATACTATAAATACATACAACATTAAAAATGACACTAAAAAACGAACAACAAATATGACTATACACGAAACGTCGGCGTCGTGTTTCGCTGCGTGGTGTCGCGTATCCGTCCTCGGAAACGTCGATATACGACACCTTTCGGCCAAAAGTCCTCTTTCAGACAGGTCTGTAGATGTTGGGTTGGAACTCGTACCATGAATGATTTAAAGTTGATGTTGTGGCGCGATTCCAACCTTTCGACCCTCAGAGTCCAGTTGGTCTTCACCTTCAAATACTGCACTACTTCCTTATTTAAAAGAGCATCGTTGAGGAATAACATAACATCACGCCTATAATCCCCGAAGGGTTAGGCACAGGTGTATCTATAATAAGTACAACCCCTTTCTTTTCACCAGTTATGTTTAAGTTCCGTATAATAGGAGACGAGCTTAAATTCCTGATTGAAACCGAATAACACTGCCCTTTGGAATCGAACCCAGGCCTTTATGCTCAGCTGTAGCACTTCCAACCACTGAACTAACGAAGCAGTCAATGAGGAGGAATATTAGAAGGAAAATGCAAGAAAACTATAAACTATTTATAGCAGTTTATTTCCACAAAACGACAAGGGAGCAGTGGCGTGCCTAGGGGTCAAAATTAGGGAAAGCCCACAGATTTTCAACGTATAAAAAACTGCCAACTGAGGGATTGGCTGATTTTCTTATTGTGTACGTGTGTGTTGCGAATGTTTGACTGGTATTTTCTAAAATATATTTTTTATTGATAGGTTTAAGTACGTTTGTTGTTGTGAATTATGATTTTATTAGGGCAAGCCGGGCTTTTCGGCTTCTATGAAGGTACCGCCACTGCAAGGGAGTGCATACTTCGAAGACGGACATCATTGCATCACCATTATTCATCATCATTGCATCGGAGGCGTCGGTGCGCCATCTTTGACGGAGACACCATGACTTGTCTGCGCGAAGTGGCGCAACTCGGTGCCACTAGCAAATCTTCGTACAGCAGGTGGTCTATTCTGAAAAAATGACACCGTGAAAACTTATGCGAAGTGAGCTTGCAGTTAGCTAACTGCAAGCTCACTTCGCATAAGTAAGCTGTCAATGTCACAGGTGGAACTACAGCTGTCATTCCACCTGTGACATTGACAGCTTACTTTTTTTTTTTATCGTGGAGAAATGCTCATGCATACTGCACTACCACGGGGAGATAGTGCCGTTATGTGGGACTCTAACCCACTAAAACTCCACGGTGTCCTCCTCTGCCGCTTACGGCGGGAACACGGGCACGCGTTAGCACTCATCCGTGAACCCGCCGCGGCTGTCCGTTACCGGACCCTCCTCTCGGGAGTACTCCCCATCACCGGCGCACCAGAACACACAGCACGCCGCGACCACCCCAGGGACCAAACCAGCACATGGGCGCCAGACGACCCCGTGTCTGGGCACCCTTGGTCCCCCTGCGACGGGTCAGAACATTGGCCCCGCCGCCTGCCAATTTTCGGCTGCTAGGATAGGGAGAGCGGCCAACGTAATACCGACACTCCTCTTCCCCTGCAGCCCCACCGCGTCCGCCATCTTACGGTGGCGACCCCGTTAAGGCCGCGGAAGGTAGGGAGAGCGGCGCACCGTAATACCGGCACTCCTCTCCCGCCGCGGCCCTCAACCCTCAGCCGCGACGCCCCCGTTACGACATTGCGGCCCGCCTCAGTTGCGATGCCGCCCAAGCGGCACCGCAACCTACTTTTGGCCGCTACGTCGTCGGCTTGTCAGCAAAAGCCCTGACGAGCGGCCCCTCCTCGGGTTCCTCTTAGCTTCACCGTGGGTGTCCAAGCCACGGCTACTGAGCCCCCCCGCCTCGACAATGCGGGAACCCACCGGGGGGTATTGACAGCTTACTTCACCCATGTTTTTTACAGAATAGTTCACCTGGTGTAGATTGTGATGCAAGGGCAGCAACATTCACCGCAACAGCCACCGCAACAACCTCCGCAAGTTCCGTACATATTTTCCTATGGACGGTAAAGATTTGGCTTAAGGCGACTACATGACCTATAGCGCGATCTTTGTTGGACTACATAGAACAGAAAGAGAAGCGCGATGACACAACGCTGGTAATTTATTGCAAAATATGCAACAATTATTTATTTACAAAAATCTTTTGTTTGAACTAAACAATTAAAACACTAGTTTTTTAGTATGTTGCTTGTAGAATAATCTGACAAAAAATCATAATGATTGTTTGTGTGTGCGACACGACACGCGACACAAAAGCACCGCAAGTCGCGCAACGAGTGGAGCCTTTTATTATATCGCGTGTCGCGCCTGTTTGAAGGAGCCTTAAGGAAAATAATTTATTTATTTTTTAATGTGCGGTACGTCAACGGCAGATGTAACTGCAGCCGCTGAGATTCGTCGACGGCTGCAGTTACACTTACCAGACTGCGCGTCAGCAAAATCAGGGTTATTGTAACCTCTCTTTTCAACAGACTTCAAAAAAGGAGGAGTTACTCAATTTGAGTGCTTTTTTTGTATGTTTTTTACGCGACATCTTCGGAAATTGTAAATCGATTTAAAAAAATCTTTTTTTTATTTAGGGCATACCCTATAAATTAAAAAAAGATTTTTTGAAATCGATTGATCGGTGCCGCAAGTTTGCTTCTGTGGTTAAATAAAGGTTACACCTGAGGCATACCTCACCGTTATTTAACCACAGAAGCAAACTTGCGGCACCTCACAGTACCTACAAACTAATTAAATCTATTACATACCTCGATAAGGCTATAATAGCACCATTATATATTATTATTAGTCTAGTACTTGAGCGCAGTTTTATTATCTACGTCCACTGTACACTCGTTAATTACAAACCTAATTTATTATTCCAGTCATTATGTATAATTCAAAGAACCTAAATACTTTGCCTTTTGTTTATGTGTAATTTAAATATTTAATTTTATTATTTAAATGCGTGTTCATGCCTGGCCTTGGTGTGTGGTCCTTGGCTATAACTACTTAACTAGAAATAAGCCTACTAAGCTTATGATGTTGTTAAATCCTTTCTATATTTAAATTCAGCTTGCGGTATTCTAGGTTTAACCGCACATCAAATATCAAGATTAGTTGGGCCAACTCAGGAGGAGAAAAGAAAGAAAATACGTTTTTGCGGCAACGCGAGAAAAAACACAAAAAATACGAGTATATATTAACGCGAGAAAAATACAAAAAATACGAGTACCTATAGGTATATGTTTAAAAACTAAAACCTGACTACTGAAATGGATGAAACGAGAAAGTACCTTCCCGTGGTCGCATGCTACCATAGCTTATAACTGGGCCTTTTTGGCGCAGCCGTGAGGCACACTTTCCTGCTAATTTCTTATATCGGACTTTGCACTTTTTATTTTTATCTTATTTTTTATCTGATGTACGACTATTATCTAACTATCTGGTGTATTGTGTGTCTCTTAGTCTGTGCTAAATAAATGTATTTTCTTTCTTTCTTTCTTTCTATAAGTATGTTAGTAGAGCGGGCATGTGATACTGAGGAATGAGGAAACTGTCATGAGGAAACTTTTGAATATGAATGTAGATGGCTATATTAGCAGGGGAAGACCAAAGAAACGATGGATGGACTGTGTGACTGCTGATATGGTTAGAAAGGGGGGTGACTACCGAGATGACGTCTAATAGAGAAAAAAGTATGGAAGAAAAAGACATGTTACGCCGACCCCAAATAAATTCGGATAAGGGCAAGAGAATGAGAACGATGATGAACCGAAGAAAACTTTCTACGCTATAAGCGGGCTAGAATCATGTGCTGAATTCGTGGTTTCAGTTTGTACGCACCACCCTGTATATATATCGGGCCTGCGGGCGGAGAGTAATGGGTAGCTCACCGTCCGATCAGGACCAGGCCCGTGCCGGACGGCGCGTACGTGTTCCATGCGCGCCTCAAAGAGATGTCAGCATCAATTGAAGGGGCCTGTCAGGGCCGAAGCCTGCCGGGTCAGCGGGATTGTCCGAAAGGGTCACCGCTGGCCCGGAACATAAAGGGCTAAGGAAGGAACACGGGTGGGTTTTAGTCAGTAAGAGTCTGACACTCCCTTCCGCTCCACCCAGAGCGGGATTTCCATTTGATGATTTCCCATCCTAAAAAAACCCTGTATATATAGATAGAAGATATCAGCTTGTTACTCCTACATAACATTCATTGCGTTATATACGTTTTTGAGAAGACAAATTTTTCGAACATATGAAGCAATGGATTCGCAATAAATTTCAAAATAATTTAGATTGTGATTGATAGTGTGTTGCTCACTCACTTAGAGTTAGAGTGCAGAAAGAATAGAGATAAAAGACCAGTCTTCACAAATCAAAGTTATTAATTTTTTTTTTCACCGAATTTTTGCATTAAATATTTCATCAGTCATCACGTTGTTTTGTCCACGTGACTACCTCAGACTGACGGAAAGTTAGATCTTTACTAAGGATTCCTTTTTAGAGAAAAATTTTATGCTAAGAAGTCAGTAGGTAAGTCATACAATTAAACTCAACGGTCAAACGTGACAAAATCTACAGAAAAGGAAGCTGAAATATGAGAAAGAGTTTATACAATACAATCTTGTAAATAAATAATAAAACTTTATTGTTCAAAATATTACAGAGATTTTACATTGGCCACAAACTAGGCAAGCCTGTTACAATTTTATTCCTATACATATTTTTAGGTTTGCATTTAAAAAGTTTTTCTGCACGCCCACAGCAAGGAAAAATATATCAAGCATTTATCCCACTGTCACCTTCAACATCTCACACAGAAAAAAAAACGGCCAAGTGCGTGTGGACCACACGGATTAAGCGTTCCGTAGTTGCGATGAATATTTACGCATGCACGTTTACATTTCTACATTTAAATCTAGTACTAGCTTCTACCCGCGACTACGTCCGCGTGAAATTTCACCCTGCCCCCATTCACCCTCTTAGGGGTGGAATTTTGAAAAACCCTTTCATAGAGGATACTTACCTACTCTTTACAAAGAACACACCCTCCAAATTTCCTGTCTCTAGGACCAGCGGTTTAGGCTGTGCGTTGATATAATCAGTCAGTCAGGACTTTGAATTTTGTATAATATATAGATTCTATGTATATATCAATCTCGATTAAACTATGAATGAAAAACAAAGGTTGTGTTGTGACAGAAAATATTTCACAACGTAAATAAAAAGCGCCGACATTTTTATCACATTTTTTGAGACCCTTTAATTTTTTTAACTTTTGTTTTATTTTTATTATTTATTCTGTATAGACCATAGTAGTACATACTTTGTAAACATTTCAAGTTATTCAATATATTTCAGTCTATATATACCTATTAGGTACGGTTAGATTCTATTTATATATCAATCTCGATTAAACTATGAATGAAAAACAAAGGTTGTGTTGTGACAGAAAATATTTCACAACGTAAATAAAAAGCGCCGACATTTTTATCACATTTTTGGGACCCTTTTATTTTTTTACTTTTGTTATATTTTTATTATTTATTGTGTATAGACCATAGTAGTATATACATACTTTGTAAACATTGCAAATCTTTCAATATATTTCAGTCTACTTATTACGGTTCAAAAGACGGACTGACGGAGTAACAGGAACCCGTTGGCACCGTCTGGATACGGAACCCCAAAAAAACAACAAAAATCGCTCCACAACACACTCGTCCTCACATTTTTTTATTCTACCATTTCATAATTCAATACCTATGGATACCGAACTCGACTAATTGACATCTCGAAAGTGTAAACTCACTTATTTCCCTTCGATTCTGTCACCGCAAATTGTTTGGAGGAAAAGCTGTTATGAAACTATTCGGTATCCATTAAAAATTAGCTGGGACGTATTAATACACCTCAAAGCAACGATCAGTGTGGGCCAAAAATAAATTGAACACTGGAAAGGGCGGCTGTGTTGGCGTAGAACGCGGTATGTTGCGTTTGCGTTTTACACTGAAGACACTCTTATGTCCTGTCGGGTCAGCGAGATTGTCCGAAAGGGTTACCGCTGGCCCGGAACATAAAGGGCTAAGGAAGGAACACGGGTGAGTTTTAGTCAGTAAGAGTCCGACACTCCCTGCCGCTCCACCCAGAGAGGGAGGGGTCATATGATGATTTCCCATCTTGGAAAAAAAAAAAGACATTCTTATGTGGAGGGTAAATGATAACAGCCACATGGGACGATCGAAGGTTCCAAGCCACCCTTGCCGCGGTCTATTCCTGGATGGGTGACCGTCCATTATGCGTTCTTTTAAAACTACACTAAAAGATTTCCTATTTAACATAAATGTCTCTATGCAATTGAAGATTTGTAGTTCCTATCTGAATATTATATTGAGGGGCCCGTGATAAATATTAACAGTCGCACAGGTCGATCGATCAGGTTAAGCTACGCTTGTCGCGGTTGGTCTGTGGATGGGTGACCATCGTTACATACCGAGACCCCTCCGTGCCTCGGAAAGGACGCTAAGCTGTTGGTCCTGGCTGTCATTCGTGGATCTTTGACAGTCGTTACGGGTCGTCAAAAGCTCGACAGTCTGACAGCCATGTGTTTCCATGGGGTGTAGTGTAACTCAGTGTGTGCTTCCAGTTCTTCTTTTTAGACTTTGTCTGTGTCATCTCTGACGAAGATTAGAGACAAGAGCAAACCCATTTCGAATAAAAAAAAAAAAGTTCCAGTTTTTACGTGGAGCGAAGGCAGTTGCTCTACGTAATAATTGGAACTGGAAGCCGACCCCAAAAATAGTATAGTTATTTTTGATATATTAGTCAGTTACCACATTCTTCACCTCAGCAGCGCCATGTTAGTAGCGCGGCGCTTGTAAACGCGTCGCGGCATCGTATAAATTCATTTTCACTAGCTGCTACGATATGACAAACATTGTTCAGGCGACATGGTGGACCTGAAAAGATATATTCATAATAGATAAGTACAGTACCCGGCGATAAATATTGCACATCGATCTTTACCTTTTTTGTATTTTATACAAAGAATAAAAATAATTATCAAAAGAAGCAAATCATAATTGTTTTAACAGCTCTTAATAGATACCGGACTGTTTGTATTTCGTGCGACAGAGATAACGCTCTACGAAGCCGAAATTAGCCGATTGCCTCTTTCCAAAGGTCGATGTGCAATATTTATCGCCGGGTACTGTAAACTTTAGCTGGAAATATTATTAAAAAAACACATTGTTCCTAGGTATGCAACATATCATAGCATGATCAGCTTATAATTTTCCCACTGCTGGGACATAGGCCTCCTCTCTGTGAGAGGAAGAGGGCCGTAATCCACCAAATGAGCCCAGTGCGGGTTGGTAGATGTCACATGTCTACGATGTTTTGGTTCTAGGACATGCCGGTTTCCTCACGATGCTTTTCTTCACCGTTTTGAGAGCAGTGGTGATGAAATAATTTACAGATGTTCTATGCCACGAAGTCCGTTTGGCTATGAATGTTGTCAAGCGTGCACATGCACATTGTGATCAACAGAGACTCAACAATGGGTGAAGTAAAACTGTACACTTTCGCGGAAATAGCCTCATGCGACGGCAGCAAGAGGCAGCCGCTGTGGGAGCGCGCTTGTCGGGATACGTCACTACTACAATCAAAGCCGAACAGACTTCGTGAAATAGAATATCTGTACATGAAGTAAAGCGCCTGTCTGGGTTTAAACCTACGACCTACAACTCCTACGTTTCGGCCGTTACCACTGGGCCACCACTGCTCCATTCTAACATAACATGACGCCTTTAATCTCCGAAGGGTTAGGTACAGGTGTACATTTATGTTCGCATAACTCGTCAAGATGTAGAGAACAGCTGATTTTTTGAAGGCAAACAGCTGATTTTTTTTGCGTGTTCAGGTTTGTTCCCATATTAAAAGTTGTTCATAATGATGAGTACAATGACCCCTTAAGAGCCTTCTAATAAGGCCCACTGTGAACGACAAAGTTTCAGTGGTCATCACTGGCAACACGCACTGACCTGTGGACTGTCATCCAATTGGTTTAAGGTGTAACTTGTTAAGTATGTGGAATAGGGGTTTAACATTTTGGTATAAGAAAGAAAGAAAGAAAATACATTTATTTAGCACAGATTAGAGACACAATACACCAGATAGATAATATAATAGTCGTACCTACATCAGATAAAAACTAAGACAAAAATAAAAAGTTCAAAGTCCAATGTAAGAAATTAGCAGTATATGTTTTTTGACTCTTTGGTCTAGTATCATGAAAAAGGAATACACGGTTCAATTATTTTTTCTCGATACAAAAAAGTTATTCAATGGAATTTACCTACTTATAAAACATAGAGAATTATCATATCAAAGTTTACTTAAAGTAGTTTTAAATTTAATTCACTTATTTTTTTAAAAAAGGAGTAAATTCGTTTTGGCATATACCTACTTCGTTTTATTCCGAGCGCACGCACACTATTGCCATCACTCTCCTTTTGCGTTTCAAAAGTAATTGCATCACTTTCGCTCGCTTAGTAGGTTTTCGAGGATTTTAGATTTTCGAGGTAGATCCGCTTAAGATCAGCCACAGGCATTTTGAACAACATATAACTGTTACTATTACACAAGCTATCTATAAAACACTGCACGCACACATCAAACCCTTTTACTTATTTAAAAAACAACGAAAATACACATCCAATTTAAACTACATGATTATCGTTAACCAAATTCATAGGCGTCCATTAAAAATAGTCCATTGCATTCATAAAAGCGGGACGGTCATCGACCGCAAAAAACTATCGGGCACTGAATAGAAAAAAAACGTAAAAAAAATGTGCACAAAAAATTGTGCACATTCAAAAAGAGCAGCAGATTGTCGTGGTTTCGAACCCAGTACCGTTCGTTATTAATTCTTGGACAGCCGGCTTCGACGAACCGCAGTGGACAATCGAAAAATAAAATAACAATTATTCATTTGTGCGCAGATCATGTTTACAAAGGTAGCTTCACTTGGATTGTTTAAATAGTGCGGGTAGCTGGAAAATATTATGCGTGATTGAATGAGGGTAGTTGTATTGTGTTGCGTTTATGGAGTGAGTTATCGTTTGTAATTTATGAAGTGAGTTTTCATTTGTTGTAGCTTCTTGTAGATTATACCTATTAAGATAAATTTGTAGTCACACTACTCCTACTAATATTATAAATGTGAAAGTTTGTGAAGATGTTTGAATGTTTGTTACTCAATCACGCGTAAATCGTTGAACAGATTTGAATGAAAATTGGCACATAGATAGACCATTTTCTGGATTAACCACTTAGGATACTTTTTATTCCGATTTACCACGGGATCGAAATTTATACGGGTAAAACCGTAGGGCGCTGCTAGTTAAGTTATATACCTACTAGTTGCGCCCCGCGGTTTTACCCGTATAAATTTTGATCCTAGTTATAAAGTCTTTGCCAAACTCTGCTGCTCTGCCGTCTCTGTGCCAAATTTCACCCAAATCCGTTCAGTAGTTTTTGCGTAAAGAAGTTACAAACATACAAACACACTCTCAAACTTTCGCCTTTATAATATTAGTGTGATTAATAGAACTCTTTACTTAAAATATTCTTAAGCAGGAACTACCATTTCTTTTTCGAATATAATTTAATATTTAGTTCACAAAAATCACGTTTCTCATTAATTTTTTTATTAGAAGTTCGTTCGTTTTTTATTAAGTATATTTTCAATGCTTTAACAAACCCACCCAACCAGCATTTTTCAGCCTAATGAATAATGAAATAAATGTACTTACCTAAAGGCAGGTATTAATTTATTTATTTAAGTTTAATGCACAACATTACAAAATATAATCCCAAGGCAGAGCAATTTAAACAATCTGAAATAAGAGACATACATAATTAAGTAGATAAACTACAATAAAAAAAATGTAAACACGGAAACACAATAATATTAACAAACAAAACACAATGCATCTTTCCACACATCAACATACATGTAATCATCTTTACATACTTAGTATCTTTTAGTTTACCACAATCATCAAAGCAGCTAGAAATCAAACCCACACTTTCCACCCCTTCATCCACTACACCATCACCGAGTCATACTTTTTGACTATTTTGTAAATAATTAAGCTTAAACCAAAAAATGTCAGTGCCAGTTGGCGACCAGCGCTGAGTGGGATCAGATTGATTACACATACATACCTATTTATATTAACGATGGAAGTCAGGACCATGATTACACCTCTTTAAGGCGAAAGCGCCAGGGTAGCCCGCGAAATTCAATTTTTTTTAGGTTTTTTGGAATTTGCTGGTCAGTATGAAGTTGTACGTTGATTAATATATGAATCGCGGCCGTAAGAAATATGTGTTTACAGAATTATAATCATTAAAGTCATCAACACAACTCTTTAAGACCACGTAAGTCCCAAGAATAACTGTTTCATGAAATCATCATTCTTTGGACTTACGTGGTCTTAGAGAGTTGTGTTGATGACTTTAATGATTATAATTCTGTAAACACATATTTCTTACGGCCGCGATTCATATATTAATCAACGTACAACTTAATGCTGACCAGCAAATTGCAAAAAACGTAAGAAAATTTGAATTTCGCGGGCTACCTTAGCGCTTCCACCTTAACGGGGAGGAATGAGGTCTTTTGAATAGCATGATTAAAAAAAAAAGTTTTCAGAAGCTCCCATAGATGGCTCTAGTAATCATTATCGTGATGTACACAGCACGGGCTAGCCATGTCAGATCAACGTAGTAGATGTAGGCAGTTAAAAAAAATATATTTAATGTTGCTTGAACTTTTTTCACGGCTGATTGAATTGAAACTCAGATTTGAAAACAACTTTGACATTTTAGTTTTAAGCTATGCCATCTATCGGGGATATAGAAAACTTATTTTTTTTTTTCTTATGTCAATTTGAAAAGAGCTCATTAGTACCTAATGATATGCCTTTACGTATATTTGGGGAGCGATGACAGTTAGGTTTGAAAATATTTTGAGTGTGGGGCCTAATAAAATAGTATTCACTAGTGATGATATCTTAGAGCTTAGGTACAGACGCCAGCACATCAAGCTACTACAATCTGTCAAATTTAGTTAATAGATTTTCAACTTTGTCTCTACAGCATAAGGTTCAAGGTTGATAAAGAAAATTTGATAGTTTCGGGTAGCTTGATGTGCTGGCGTTTGCACATAAAACCTTGGGCAGTCATTCCCGTCACTATACTTGACGACAAGATTATCTTTACACGTACTATTATACAGTATGTTAACTAACAGAGGGCGTTCCCGTTAACCCGCAATAGTATAGCATCCATAGGTACATGCTAAAAAAAATATTACCATTCGAAAATAAAATGTTTTTATTTTTTTTATATTAAAATATTCACTAAAAATCGTAAATTGATACTCTATTTATTTAATTAATTCTAATTTATTTAATTAAATAAATTCCGACATTGCTGTCCTTCAAGTAGGTACGCGTGTACAGAGTGTTTCTTTAACGTATCAATTTACGATTAATAGTGAATATTGTAAAATAAAAATAAAAAAAAACATTTTATTTTCGAATGGTAATATTTTTTTTAGCATGTATGGATGCTATACTATTGCGGGTTAACGGGAATGCCCTCTGTTAGTTAACATACTGTATAATAATATTATGATCTAGACAGGAGGCGTTTTGTCCAGCGGGGTGGTTGCCGAACACACTGTCAGTAGCAATGGCTTTTATTCTGACAGTACAATCACATTCATTGCGTTATTTACGTTGTTGAACTGATAATTTTTCCGAACATATGAAGCAATGGATTAGCAAAAACAAAAAAATAAAAATAAAAAATTCAGAAAATGAAAAATGAGTAAGTAAATAAGGTGCTAATCTCAATCTGAATCATTTCATTCACGCTATGTGTTACGCAATTAGGGTGCTGTAGGCAATTTACAAGTTTATGACAAGTTTTTGTCAAAAAGTCGGTCAGTCAGAAAATATGAAGCTAGTTGCCCATTCCAAAGCGTAGGTACCTATGGAGAAGAACGGGCAAGAAAATCCATGGACACTCTTTTAAATTATATTTTTACAAAAATATTAGTTACATCATTAATGTGAATTTATAATTATATGTGAGAGCGATGTACCTAAAAAATACCTAATTACGGCTTCCAAAATAGTTTGTTTTATTATCCTTCAATGTCCCACTTTTGGGCAAAGGTGTCCCTACTTTCTTCCCACCTCTCTTTGTCCAGAGCTGCCAAGGACTAATCTTTATCAAAGGAGTCCAGCTCACTCATCCAAAGATATGATTCATAATAATTTACATATTGCTGTAATTTCTACAGGTAGTCAAAACACTGCTCACCCACGCAAAATAATTTCACCCGGCCATGAACGGAAAGCAATATGGTGGTTAGCCGCTGAAAATTTGTAAAAAGAAACAGATAAAACAAAAATCCTTTGACTTCCGCGAGTTTGATTGGCTTGGGAGTGGGATTGTCCTCGATAAAGGACGTTAGGCTCGGTTCCTATCACGTGGGAACTAGATTATATCATAGGTAGGTAGTGGTGAAGGAATAGTTTGGATGATGGACGGTAAATAACTTTCTGTCACTGAGAATTTAACATGCATCATAATGGGGGTTTTCGTGAAAATTTACGACACCAGTTGGCACCACTTTGACAAGAGGTCTTCCATTTCGACAATGAATATAAAATATATGATGACGTCCATCATTCGATTCATTCATTCGTTCATCATTCCGTCATGACTAAAGAAAATATAGGCTCTTTGACAGATGCCTGGGCCTGGTCCTCACGTGTCAGTGCTGCCACCTAGCGAACGTCATTTCAGAAAACCCTCATTGCGTAACACACACAATCAGAATAATTTTGAAGGACGTCGCTAATCCATTGCTTCATATGTTCTAAAAGTCAGCTAAATAACGTAGGTAAATAACGCAATGAATCTTGTTGAACTGTCAAAATTAAAGCGTTTACTGTTAATGTGTTATGCAATTACCACGATGGTCTAGGTCGCTTTATAGGCTAATCATGGTGATAATAATATCAGACTGTAAAAGTACCACTTAGACTTGGCTTTTAAAGTAAGTAAAGAAACTTTTGAACAAAACATTGATCACCGTTATGAAACTGTCCTCCTTCTCGCATCGCAGGAATAATTTTGAATTTTTGACAATTCTTCAATACAAAAACTGTCAGACTGTAATTTTATTCCACGAATAAAAATTATTTGTTGATTAAAAAATCAGCCCTTAATCTATTATTATTATTTTCATTGTACTTATTTCCTTTTAGTCATTACCACTTTCAAACAAGCAGTGCGATTCTGCAACCATCTCACCGTGAAAACTTAGGTGAAGTGAGCGTGGAGTGAGCTGTCAATAGTGTCAATTCCTAGCAAAACAAACTCACTTCACCTAAGTTTTCACGGTGAGATTTTTACAGAATCGACTGGCTGCAGTTAAAGTGATCTCTGCGCTGCCACCGACCACGCCATGGAAGTGGCGAAGTTTTGGGCCGACAAGATTTGAAAAACTGTCATGCGAGCGACACGAAGAAGAAAATCAGTAATATGCATAATCAGCCTATTATGACCCCACTGCTGGGACACAGGCCTCCTCTCTGTAAGAAGGAGTGGGCTGTAATCCACCACGCGGGCCCAGTGCGCGTTGGTACAGATGTCACATGTCTTCGAATTTTTGGTTCTAGGACATGCCGGTTTCTTTACGATGCTTTACAAAGCTGTTAGAACCACCACCATGCATCATCATTTGTTTGCATGAACCAAAAATGTTCGCCGTAGAAAATTTTAGCCGCCAACAGGTAAATCCGTGCCATTCACGATTTCTAAAGCTTTCCCCCACACGAAACAGTCCACAAACCGACACAATTACAAGTAATTCAGCATAAAACGGGACTTGGTATAAGTGCATTGATTATAATGAATTATTCAAGCTGCGAATATCTGTTAGCAGCCGGGCAGTATTACTTACGCGTGGGACGCTTTATTCAAATCCAGGGTTATTAAAGTTATCTTTACTTTTGAATCCATTAAGCTAACTATCAGCTAATTAATTCGTAACAGAAATGTATAGGAATTTCGTCGGATTTCGGTTGTTTTGCGATTCTGGAATCTTGTTGCTATTTTAGTTGCAAAGCTTGTGTAAACTTCTTGTGAACGAGCAGCACCCTGATTGTGTAACACACTATCAATAGATACCAATCTGCGGTGCTATTCTGTAAAAATCTCACCGTGACAACTTAGGTGAAGTGAGCGTGGAGTGAGCCGTCAATAGTGTCAATTCCTGTCAAAAATAAACTCACTTCACCTAAGTTTTCACGGTGAGATTTTTACAGAATCGACCGGCTGAATCGTTTTGATGGATATTGCTAATCCATTGCTTCATATGTTCGAAAAATTTGTCTGCTCAACAACGTAAATACTTAACGCAATGATTGATGTTAAACTGTAAAAATGAAAGCCATTGCTACTGATAGTGTTACGCAATTAATCCGATATTCATGCCATTTTGCAGTTTAGTACCAATACCTTCCGATCTCACGCTGATGGCAATGTTATATACTGAGGACTAAGTGTATTTTATTTCTTATTTTAAAATGATTTAAGATTAGTTAAATTTTAGTTTCTCTTTTCCTGTCTTGCAACAATCACTATACACTATGTACCACTTTTTGAAAATGTCGCAACACTAACTTCCAATCCAAGATACAGGTAAATGCCTAGTTTGGGGATTACAGTCTACTCTATTCCTGTACAAATTGTGACTAATAAAATAATTTGAATTTAATTTGAATTTGGATCTTTGAGAAACTTTGAACTCCCAAGTCGTCTATCCCCTATATAAATTCAATCAGATGAGACTTTTCTGTGCGTTTATTGGTTGTGAGTTTTTTGGTGTACCTAACTTCTGACTTAGACGCCTTTCATCCAGATTTTGATAATGGACCGGGTTAAGAATACAACAATCCGTTCCATCACTAAAATGCCTGATGTCACTCGGAAAGCTGCCACGCTTAAGTGGAATTGGACTGGACACATCTGCCGCATATCGGACGATCAATGGGCCAAACTTACGACCCAGTGGGTCCCGTTTAATGGCAAACGACATCGCGGCAGTCGTCAGTAGCCCGAAAAGTCTGACAACCAGTCTTGCCAAGGGGTATCGTATTACCCAGTAACTAGGTTGTGGAGGACAGACAGGCGGTCCTCCATGTAAAATTCAGCTGCATCCGATTAGACTGGAAGCCGACCCCAACGTAGTTGGGAGAAGGCTAGGCAGATGATGGCTTTCTTATAGCAATCCGATCGTGATAATACTCTTGCTATAATAGTAGTTACTTAATATTAATAAATTACAAAACAGAAGCGTGTCTTAATATTTCATATTATAATTATTATGTCTCATTCGCCATTTGTCCTGAGGCGAAGCACGCGGAGATTATTATACAGTTAGTGTGTATGGCATAGAGCAGTTGTGGCTCAGTGGTAATGGCCACGACATTACGAGTTGTAGGTCGTGGGTTAGTACCCAAACAGCCGCTTTACTTTGTGAAAGTAAATTATTTCATCACCACTGCGGTGCTATTCTGTAAAAATCTCACCGTGAAAACTTAGGTGAAGTGACCGTGGAGTGAGCTGTCAATAGTGTCAATTTCTAGCAACACAAACTCACTTCACCTAAGTTTTCACGGTGAGATTTTTACAGAATCGACCGGCAGCTCTCAAAACGGTGAAGGAAAACAACGTGAGGAAACCGGCATGCCCTAGAACCAAAAAATCGAAGACGTGACAATTGTACCAACTCGCACTGGGCCCGCGTGATGGATTACGGTCCACTCGCTCTCATCGAGAGGAGGCCTGTGTCCCAGCAGTGGGAACAGCTAGCGATATTATTATCGCGTGTAAGGAGGACACAATAAAGGTTATAAGCGCCTTTTGTAAAAAGCTATGATTTTCTATGTCCTTTTCAAGAACTGACGCATAGAAAAAATGTACTATTATTAATTTTGATGCCATCACTAGCCGAAATAGGTATCTAGTCATTGGAACCTACAGTTTACCTAATTTTTGGCACTTTTTGTCCTAGCTCCAACCTTATACATCTATACAAATAAATAAAATTATAGGATCAGCCGGCCGATTCTGTAAAAATCTCACCGTGATAACTTAGGTGAAGGGAGTTTGTTTTTGCTAGGAATTGACACTATTGACAACTCACTTCACCTAAGTTTTCACGGTGAGATTTTTACAGAATAGCACTGCTGCACTGTTTGTAATTCTGTCCTATTTGGCGCAGCCGTGAGATGCACACACTCTTTTTTTTTCAGTTAATTTTTTTTTTAGTTTCTTTTACAATTTTTATTGTTTGTTGTGTGCACTTGTGGTTTTGTGCTAAATAAACATGTTTTCTTTCTTTCTTTTCTTTCTAATTTCCAAATAACAGCTTTTTACTAAATGCTTAAAATCATCATCTGCCTTATAATCAGCCTATAATGTTCCCACTGCTGGGACACAGGCCTCCTCTCTGTGAGAGGGAGTGGGCCGTAATCCACCACGCGGGCCCAGTGCGGGTTGGTAGATGTCACATGTCTTCGAATTCTTGGTTCTAGGAAATGCCGGTTTCCTCACAATGTTTTCCTTCACTGTTTTGATCATCTGCCTAGCCTTTTCCCAACTATGTTGGAATCGGCTTCCAGTCTAACCAGATGCAGCTGAATACCAGTATTTATGAAAGTATATACAGTACTTTTTTTTTTTTTTTTCAGGATGGGAAATCATCAAATGTCTCCTCCCGCTCTGGGTGGAGCGGAAGGGAGTGTCAGACTCTTACTGACTAAAACCCACCCGTGTTCCTTCCTTCGCCCTTTATGTTCCGGGCCAGCGGTAACCCTTTCGGACAATCCCGGTGAAGACATTAGGTCCTCACGTAGGTATGCATGTGACAGGGCATGCGGTGCAAGATGGGAGGTGAGTCATTGTCTGTGACACCGCATACACACCGGAGGTCTGAGCCTTCCATGAACCCCCACTTGGTGAGGTTGTCCTCGCTGCGGCCTACTTGAGTACGATGTCAGAAGGCCACGGTAACTTATGCCTGGATGAGAGACTCGTTCGCGTTCTGCGTTCGAATATCAAACAGAAATTCTGTTGGTGATGGTACGACCAATATTACATTATAAGGGAGAGTAAAGAGTATTATTTACCATCATCATCTGTTAACCTTTTCCTATTGGGGTCGGCTTACAGTCTAACCGGATGTAGCTGAATGCCAGTATTTTACATGGAGCGACTGCCTAACTGACCTCCTCAACCCAGTTACTGGGTAATACGATAACCCTTCGTAACACTGGTTGTCAGACTTTCGGGCTTCTGACTACCTGTAACAACTATCAAAAATCCACCGACGATGGCCGGGAACAACGGCTTAACGTGCTTGAGTAAACAGTATTACCAACCAGTGTTAAATAATGAGGGTTTTCGTGAAAATTTACGACACCAGTTGGCACCACTGTGACAAGAGGTCTTCCAATATAAAATTAATATATGATGACGTTCATCATTCGATTCATTCATTCGTTCATCATTCAGTCATGACTAAAGAAAATATAGGCTCTTTGACAGATGCCTGGACCTGACGTGTCAGTGCTGCCACCTAGCGAACGTCATTTCAGAAAACCCTCATTAACAGGATTTTCTAGATTGTTATCCTTGGGTATGACTCGCTAGGAACCAGCCACAGTGAATGCTGGTCAAACGCTTGGCTATTGGGCAATGGATTTCATTTTTACAGTTGAACACAATTCATTACGTTATTCACGTTGTTGATCAGACAAATTTTACAACATATAAAGCAATGGATTACCATTATCCTTCAAAATGGTTAAGAGTGTGATTAATACAGAGTGGTGTATGTAAGCTTACCAGTTATCCTACTGTGGTGAAAGTAGTGTGGGTCTGCCATGCCACTTTTAAGAAAATATCTGTTTTTGTAATATTTGATTTTGTTATTGAAAGGAGCATAAGATTTCCATAATAGGTTAGTAAAATTCATAATTAAGAAATTCAAATGAAATGAAACAACAATAACGGCTAAAATATTCATAAAACAAAATCAATATCAGCTCCCGAAATAATAACTCATTAAAATACTCCAAATGCCACAACTCCGGTTCTAAAAGCAATCATTTTAAAATATACCTATCTAGTTCCAACAAAAAAGCAAAATCGTGACTTATTCATACATAGCAACAAACGAACCTGGGACTGTCAAGCAAATCTGTCACTTATTGCGAGAGAGACAACCGCTTTCGTGGCATTAACATTTTATTAACATTTCCCGTGCGTCATTAGGGTTGAAATTTGAATATCTGTAGATCGGAAATGCACAAATTAAGCGAGTGATCTGTTCTCGTAATGAGCTGAAAGGTACGTAATGACGGGGACGGAGGACGGAACAAAACAACACTCTTGCTTACCTCAGCGAGTCGGTAACGAACGGATAACCCGTTGTAAGGAGAACGCTTTCACCTTTTGGAGAACTGTAGCAGTAGGAAGAAATAAGTACCTAGTTCCATAGGTTAAGCTTACCGAGTTGATCATTATGGAAGATTTCTATAAAACTCATTCACTTAATTAGAAAAAAAGAAAGATAATAAGAACATTCATTTGCAGTAAACGTGACGCAATCATTTTCACACTTCTTTGGAGTTTTGTACAGTATTTAAGTAAAAGCGAAGCGCAGTTCAGTCACTCAATCTACTCTAGAACAGTGCTAAATTTAACCAGCACGTCTTATGGAATGACACGGTATGGCTATAATTAGGGACATCTACAAAAAATTGTTATTGAAAGAAAGAAAGAAAGAAAAAGTATTTATTGCGACTCGTGCGGTTCGTATTGCGGCCTTATCTGAAACTATCACGGTTCCGCTCCCGAAATTCTCCTAAACCAAGACGATGTCGAAGGAGGCAAGTTTCCTTCTTATCAACTGCTTCTCTTGCAATTTCAGCGCTACAGCTGGTTAAAACAAATCCTGACCAATCCCGACTCGACATCACACCCATCTCATCATCGACACACATCTTCGAAATCAGTATCCTGAAGCCTCCTCCATACATCCAAACCATCCAATACTCCTTATTAATAAGGAACGGTAGCTCTCAAGCGCACACAGACAGACGGACGGACACACGGACGCGGCGAGGGACATTTGTAATGATACTAAATAGTTGCGCGCGGTAGGTGCCCTGCTAGCGAGTAATGCGTTCTCTACTCGAAGAGAATGGGTATATGCGAGAGAGGATGACGCTGATTGTATTAGGGAAGATCTTGGAGATGTCAGATTTTTGACACGGTGTCATTGTATTCGATAATATTATGGCTGGATAGGGGTGACTATTCCTATTTCGGCCACATAATGTGAATGGGGGGATAGCAGCCTTGAAAAGCTGGTTATTGTTGGCAATACCGAACGAAAGAGAGCACGAGGTCGGTCGCCAACACGATGGTCCGACCAAGTGAAAGAAGCTACGTCCTCAAGCAATTTTCAGCAGGTGTTGATGGCAACTTTGGACCGGAGTAGATGGAGGCAGATTATCCGCATAAAAGGGTCCAGTGACCACGATCCTCAGTAATGAGGGACCGATTGAAGAAGAAGGGGTGACTACCGAGATGTGGACAAAAAGAGAAGTATACAAGAAGATATCATGTTGCCCCCACTTCAAATAAATTGGAATTAGGGCAGGAGAATGAGATCTCATTGTTTTCGGTTTTGGCACAGTGTTGGTTTGGGAATCGTAAGCGAAAGATTCGGACACGAAAGCCGCGAGTCAAAATGAGAGTCGAAGTAATGGACTGCTGAGATTTTGAGGAAATCTCTTTTTGTATATTGGTGCTTGAACAACAATACCTTGCTGTACCTACTTGTAAAAAACGATACGACCTTAAACTACCCTGAATAGCACTGATGAGATAAATACAGCCATTAAACTATCCAGAATGACATCATTTAGCTAATCTTATCGTACCAAAAGATCGATGGAGTCATTTAATTTTAAACGGGTAAGCTGATGATGGATTGCTTGTCCAATTTTAGAACAATTGACGAATTCCGGTCTAGTCTAGCGTGTTTAACCCGGAAATCTAGGCACTTGGCTACATTATAGTTTATGTCCTCACTTGTGAAATCTTTGGGGTATTCCTCGAAAAGCACCAACTTTGAGACGCACCAAAAGTACCTATTCGACGAAAATAAAAATTAAATATTAATCAAAATTAAAATACTTATTATAATGTTATTCCTCGAAATGCATCAACGATGAAACATAAAAAAGAGCATTCAGTATATTTGTAATCAATGATATCGATAGACGTTTCATTTGGTGCGTTTTGAGGAATACCCCAAATCTTTGACCGATTTCCAGCATTATAGGTACTAGTTTTTCCATGGCATTTTCCAAGTAAATGAAAGTATTTCCATGGCATTTTCCAAGTAACCAACATTTTGCTGGCTGATAAATGAATATATCTGGCTGGCTTGGTGAATTCACAAGGCAAAAAAAAAGTGCGCATTACTATCAGATCAGTCAAAAAAAAACTTCCATATGCCAATCGAAGTACTTCGTCACCCACAAAGCTCACATAACGCGGTCCAGTCAATAAGTCAGAAGCACCTATCTGCGTAATGTCTCGGCAGGCATTTACATATTTTAATGAGCACCGGAGGCCTATCTCCTAGCTCTGCTAGGTAGGCGGCCACAGGTAGCCAGGTAGCCTGCTCAGTACTCTCACCCGCTTTGTGTGATGGATGTGGCCGATTTGCTTTTTGCTTGTTCAATGCGAGCGTTTGAGATTATTGGCATTTAATAAGACTTGTTTTTTTGTTGTAACGCGAGTCTGGTGATTGGTTAACGATGATGGTGTGGGATCGTCGTGATTGCATGGAGTTACTATGAGGGTTTATTAAATAGGGAGTTTTTTTTATTTGTGTTTGTGTTCCTTCTTAGTGTCCTGTTTACTGTAAATAAACATATTTTCTTTATTTTCCTTTGAAACCTTAGTTTAAACACGGTGAAGTAAACATACAACCGAACAAAACCATTGACTCCAAAGAGAACTAAGCAACATTTGGACCGATATCAAATATATTCAGAAAGTAGCTGTTAACATTAGCCTAAGTGTGCTTTGGGGGGACTGTCTGATGTCTCGTGCATATTCATCGGCCGTCTGGGGGACACCGCCGATAATTAGAGAAGCCTAATTGATGGTAAAATCTATGGAAGCTTTTTTTTTTGCTAGTTGAGTCAGAGGGGTTGATTGCGTTGTTATCGTGGTTAAGGACTGTTTTTAGTGGTCAGAAAGTAACCACAAGTCAAACATTTTAAAGATTCTGCGAAGCTCTAACTATAGGAGAGGCACTGAAAAAAAAACCAAAAGGTACAATTTTTGTCCTTCAGCTTAGAGCGTCACAAAGCTAAGTTACTAATCGCTACCTACGATGCGAATCGATGGTTATAATGCACACTTTCATTCATCGAATTCATTCGCCAATTCCAATGAACAGCTTCAGTATGTATCTACAGACACACGCAGCATTTTAGAAAAATAAAAGCTCGCGGGTTCCTAGCAATCAGACATGTGACCTCAGCAACATAACTCATTTATACCTCTAGGTACATACCTGATATATATGTGTTTACCCTACATGAAATTCATTAACAAAGCCGCCTAATAACTTCCCCCTACGGCCAGGGGGTGGTCAGTGGGGGTGAGGGTGGGGGAAGTTGACAAACAGCACCCTGTAATGTGCTACTGTTGAATTGCAAAAATCTCATTATGCTCTAACTGTCGTTATAGGAGTAATTAACTACCGTGGACAGCTGGTGCGGTGGAGTGGTCTTGTGTTACTTTTCTTCAGGTTGGTTTATTAGTTTCAATAAATAATGGACTCGAAGTTACATAGTAGTAAAGTGAAAAATAATTTTAATTTCGGAAGTCGCTGTCGTTGGGTTCGCATTTTCATTGATTGCCCCACCGACTTCCGAAATTAAAGTTATTTTTCACTTTGTATGTGTCTTTTTTGGAAGTCGGTTGTTTTTATTTTTTTGTAAGTTTTTATTTTTCACTTTTAAGTCGTACTTACACCACATAAATTCGTATAACACTACTTGCTATGTAAATATCAGTGACAAGAAGTCATTATAAACTAAGTGGCAAAAATACAAAGTTAA
This sequence comes from Luperina testacea, assembly GCA_927399505.1. NCBI lineage: Eukaryota > Metazoa > Arthropoda > Insecta > Lepidoptera > Noctuidae > Luperina > Luperina testacea. Next base: position 15,208,962 of record OV656770.1, on the reverse strand, counting down.
TAAAATTTATATGGGACCATCCCTGAGGCATACCTTATCTATTAAAAAAAGAATTTTTGAAGTCTATCTACAATTGCCGGAGATATCGCGTAACAAAGATACAAAAAAAAAGCAACATACCTCATCAGTCGAATTGAGAACCTCCCTCTTTTTGAAATCGGTTAAAAAGATGAAGATAATATATATTACTATCGCCAATAAAAATCATCATCTGCCTAGGATTTCCCCAACTAAGTAATTATGTTAGGGACGGCTTCTAGTCCAATCAGGTGCAGCTGTTCACCAACACGAATCATCATCATTTTCCTCCCCTTAACCCAATTTCATTGGGGTCAGCGCAACATGCCTTTTTCTTCCATACTTCTCTATTAGACGTCATCTCGATAGTCACTTCCTTTCTAACCATATCATCATTCACATAATCCATCCATCGTTTCTTTGGTCTTCCCCTTCTCTTATAGATTACACATTCATACTCAAAACTCGTTTCATGACATTTTCCTCATTCCTCCGCATCACATGCCCATACCATGACAAAGTTGTCTGGAAATTTCCACACAACTTTTCAGTTACCGGTGCCACTTTTAGACTTCCTCATTTACGTACCTACTCATTTCTTATTCTATCCATTCGTGTAACAATCACATCCCTCTTAACATTCGCATCTAAGCTGCATGCAATTGGCTTAGTACGTATCACCAACATTAATAACCATCATTAATTATAACCGTTTATCTATCTACTCCACATGTTTCACTGTGCCATGGTAATTGTGTTTCGTTATAACGAGTTTTTTGGCGAGCGCGGTGACTCGACCCGCGGCAAACCTGTGTTATGCTTTGCTCATTTCACTCCCCATAAGATCGGTGTTGGTACAGATATGACTGTTAATGTACCTACCTGGTATTTGCGTAACACTAACAGCCGGTCGATTCTGTAAAAATCTCACCGTGAAAACTTAAGTGATGCGAGTTTGTTTTTGCTAGGAATTGACACTATTGACAGCTCACTCCACGCTCACTTCACCTAAGTTTTCACGGTGAGATTTTTACAGAATAGCACCGCTCCATTTTCTTACTTTTATGCGAATGAAATACACAAGTAGTACAAAATGAATTTTAATCAAATGTTAAATCTATCATAATATCATCGATGTCCATATTCATTTCTGCTTTTCCATCCTGTTTCTCTTTCTGATTAGCATCCTCTGCTTCTTTCTGTATGGAAGTCGGAATCTCTGGTTCTTTCTCTTTCGAAGTCGAAGCCTCTGGCTCTTTTTGTTTCAAAGCCGAAACCTCCGGTTCGTTTTGCTTTGAAGCCGGTTCTTTTTGCTTTGAAGCCGGTGTTTCTGGAGCTTTGCTTGCAGTCTTTCTGCGTTTTTCTTTAGGACTTGGTGCAACTATGTTTAAATGGGTTTTCTGAAATATTATGAGTGGATGTATTCAATACTTTTATGACAGTATACATAAGTATTATTAGATTTATCAATTCGCCAGAAGAACACATTTACTTCAGTGTGTCGGAGATAGTTATTGAAAAGGTAAAGTAAAACAAAAGCTATGTTGTGAATACCACTGTGGCAGGATTAGACAGCCTAGTACTGCCTCTTAAAATATTGATCTATATAAAAGTATATGATTACTTGATTATGTACTTTATGCACTTCTAACACCAGTTATTTCAAAACAAAACGACCAATGGCACTACTAAACGTGCTAAGTTGCGTTAGTATGTTCGACAAAGCTGCGTGCAAGTCAACAAATCGTGACGCCGAACCGATTAGTTCATCAAACAGCATGTAGTAATAAGTCAATTAGGCATATCATTTCAACGCGAAAACAGCAATTGCATAAATAAACAGCTCCATCACACAGCTATTTAAAGATTCAGCATCGGATTTAAATTTAAAATCGTTGTTAATATAACTGGGATCCGATTCATGGGTTTTGAGTTCACACCGACTGGTGAGTTTTTAAAAGTGATTTATAAGGTGGGAGTTTTAAATAATGAGGTGACGGTTTTCGATTATAATTGACTTGTGCACGTTTACATTTTGGCTTCATTTGTATGCATGCAATAAAATTATGTTTTACATAAGTGAGTGGTTGAAATGGTATGGCTTTTGAGTGTCAACGGCCCATATAATGATATCGCAATCTTGCACTTCATATACCGAAATTTAACACCTTTAAATCCAAAAACTACAACGAGATTACCTATACCTAAGCCAGATATTTATCTTAGGACATGCGCATTGGATACAATCTTCGTTAACCATGCCGAGTTAGTAAACTAAAATGAGCTAAATAAAACCGTTTAATAAAATAAGGTAAAGGATTCGAGAAAGAAAATAGGTGGTGCACTTATTAAAGAGTAGGTATCTACCTATTTCATCTATCTATAAGACACGCGATGGAACAGTAATTGTAATTTATCATGACAGATTTCAAACTACAAAAACCAGATAATTACAACAACAACCACACCCAACAACCACCACAACCAGTCTTACCAAGGGGTATCGTGTTACCCAGTAACTGGGTTGTGGAGGTCAGTTATGCAGTCGCTCCATGTAAAATACTTGTATTCAGCTGGATCCAGTTAGATTGGAAGCCGACCCCAACATAGTTGGGGAAAGGCTGGGCAGATGATAATGATGATGTAGTGACACATACAAACATACGAGCGCATCACACGTCCGGCCGCCGCCGCAGCGCGCAGCGCACTGAGCGACCGCCAGGACGCGCGACGCGCGCACGGAGCCACCGCTCTGAATGAATGCGACACCGCTGGCGGCCTGCGCCCGCGCTGGCATTTCGTATCGAGGAGCGACGACATCCCTGCGTCAAAGATCATCGGGCACTGACGTTGGAAGCCATGCCGGCCATATTTATATGTGCGCCGCGCGCGCGTTTCATATGACAACCTCGGCGAGCAGCTTCTAACCTGGATCGCGCCTATTGGTCTACCTTCTCCTGGTTAGTTCCTCAGAACCGCCACTACTTGTTAGATACTCTACGGTGATATGAGACGATGTTTTATAACAATAAAGAGTGATTCCTAAACTCATTGGTCTTTCACTTACAAGTTACAACAAGCCCCTAAATTGGTGACCCCGAGTGGGCAACAAAGTCATGGAGAACGCAAGCCAGGAGCCGCGAACCACGTTGTCCGATGAAGATATCGAGATGATCTCTGTCAAGTCTCGGATACCTCCATTCTGGCGAGACAAGCCCAGATTATGGTTCGCGCAGTTTGAAACCATGGTGTCGAACCAAAAGCTCAGCGAAGAAGCGAAGTTTGGACTCGCCGTGGCACAACTCGACAAGGTAGATGTTGAACAAATCAGCGACATCATATTATCATCGGCTAGGACGGGTAGATTTGAAGCGCTGAAGACCCGTTTATTATCCGTCTACGAGGAGTCAGAGAATAAGCAACTGCAAAAATTGCTCAACGAGGTTGAACTAGGCGACCAGCGACCCTCCCAGCTGCTGCGGCGTATGCGCGATCTGGCTCGCGACAAGATGCCCGATGAAACCCTCCGTATGTTGTGGATGAGCCACCTACCCTCTTCGACGAGAGCTGTTTTGGCGGTCAGCGAAGAATCAAAATTAGACTCGCTAGCGGCGATGGCGGACAAGATGAGTGAGCAGACGAAAGAGGCCAATTCCGTATGTTCCTGCAGTCATACCGACACCGCGTCACAATCGTCGACACCATCGCCTAACGACAGAATTTTGAATATGATCGAGGCACTTACGAAAGAGGTCGCAGCGTTGAAAATGGATAGATCGCGCAACTATCACCGTGGCCCGCAGCGAGGCAGATACCGCTCAAGATCTCGTTCCAAGTCCGCGAATCGTGACACATCGATTTGCTATTTCCATCGCAAGTTCGGCAAGGAGGCGTTTCGCTGTCGAAGGCCCTGTAACTTTGCAAGCAAGGCGAAGTCGAACCAGGAAAACTAGTCCCGACTTTGGCTACGACGGGAGCCGAAGTCAACGACATAGCCCGACACCGTCTGTTCATAAAAGAGTTGGGAACTGGTCTGCAATTCCTCATCGACACCGGCGCTAACGTCTCAGTATTACCTGTCAAGAGGGTACGTAAAGAAAAAACTACGCCGACTGAGTATCTCTACGCCGCCAACGGTTCACGAATACCCTCCTATGGGGAACGCACTATGACGTTGAATATCGGATTACGTCGACCGTTTATGTGCAATTTCGTCGTCGCCGAAGTGACCAGACCGATATTGGGGGCTGATTTCCTACATAAGCACCAACTCACGGTAGATATACACGGACGAAGGTTAATTGACAAAAAAACAGGCCTATCCGTCATCGGCTGCATAAAGTCTACCGCAGACTCCAGCATCAACACCGTGGATGACCAGCAGCCATACCACGACCTGCTCGCAAAGTATCCAGACATCACCCGACCAAATTTGAAGCTCTGTCACAGCGAGGTGGAACACCACATACAGACTACCGGACCGCCATTATATGCAAAATCACGCCCACTGCCACCGCATAAATATAAGGCAGCCAAGGCCGAATTTGACGTAATGATTGAGCAAGGTATTTGTCGGCCGTCGAAGAGTCCTTGGGCCAGTCCAATACACCTTGTTTTAAAGAAGGATGGCAAGTACAGAGTCTGCGGGGATTATCGTCGTCTCAATGCAGTGACCGTTCCAGACCGTTACCCCATTCCGAGACTGCATGATTTTACCTACAACTTGCTGGGGAAGAAATACTTCTCCATAATCGACATGAAAAAGGCCTACTATCAAGTCAGAACCCGCGAAGAGGATATACAGAAGACTGCCGTTATCACACCATTCGGATTATTCGAATTTCCGAGGATGTGTTTCGGTTTGCGCAACGCTGGGCAAACGTTTCAACGACACATAGACAATGTTCTACGGGGACTCCCTGTTTTCCCATTTGTTGACGACATTTTATTGGCTTCTGAAACTAAGGAACAGCACAGAAAAGATCTAGAAGATGTATTCAGAAGGCTTAACGACCATGGGTTACAACTAAATGTAGCTAAGTGTACATTTGGCCAACAAACACTCAACTTTCTGGGCTACACCATAACCACAGAAGGAATTAAGCCAACTGACGAGAAGGTCGAAGCCATTAAATCATTCCCTCGCCCAGAAACAGTCCAACAATTACGCCGATTCTTGGGAATGATTAATTTTTATCGTGAGAACATCCCACATGCCGCCGAGTATCAGAAAGAGCTCAATGTTTACCTGAAAGATTCGAAGAAGAACGACAAGACGAAAATTAGCTGGAGCGAGACAGCGATTCAGGCGTTTGAAAAATGCAAAGATGACATCACCAGCGCCGTATTGTTGTCATACCCATCGTCAACACTACCTTTCGTGCTTATGACCGACGCATCCGACACCTGTGCGGGGGCGGTACTTCAACAAAAAAGTCAAGGCCGTTGGAGACCGCTCGGGTTTTATTCGAAGAAGTTCGACGACGCTCAAAGGAAATACAGCACGTATGACAGAGAGCTTACGTCTATATACATGGCTGTACGTCACTTTCGCCGGATGATAGAAGGCCGTGACGTCACCGTATTGACGGACCACAAACCCCTCACCACTGCACTGCGAGCAAACTACAAAGATGAAACTCCGAGACGCACAAGATATTTAGAATATATCAGCCAGTTCGTCACCGATGTCAAGCACGTATCGGGCAAGGATAACTGTGTCGCCGACGCCATGTCTCGAGTGGACACAATCACATGTCCAACTCCAATAAATTACGACGAGTTAGCAAAATCTCAAAAGCAAGATGAAGAACTCAAGCAACTAATGAAGAGCGACAGTTACAAATTCAAGCGAATAGCACTGCCCGGTTCAACTACACGAGTCGTATGCGAGATGTCAACAACATGTCCTCGCCCGTTCTTACCGCTACAATACAGGAAGCAAGCCTATCAAGCGATACACGACCTTAATCACCCCGGCGTAAGGGCGACGAGAAGGTTAATTACTACACGGTATTTCTGGTTGACTATGAAGAAAGATATCACAGCCTGGGCAAGGGCTTGCGACCAATGCCAGCGAGTGAAAGTTCATCGCCACACCAAAGCACCAGTATCCAGTTTCATGCCAGTAGACCGCTTAAGTCATCTCCACATAGACTTAGTCGGTCCCTTACCAACGTCTAACAACTGTCGTTATATACTTACGATGATCGACAGAGCAACGAAGTGGCCAGAAGCTCAAGCAATCGAGGACATAACGGCAGAAAAAGTCGCAAACACGTTGTATGCAACATGGATTGCGAGATTCGGTTGCCCCGCGACCATAACAACAGACCAAGGCAGACAGTTCGAGTCCGAACTATTTCATAAGTTGATGCATCGCATGGGAATCCAGCACGTACGAACTACGGCGTACCACCCCCAATCGAACGGGTTGGTGGAGCGCTGGCACCGTACACTTAAAGCATCACTTACTGCAAGATTAAATTCAACGAACTGGACGTACGAGTTACCCACTGTACTGCTTGGACTCCGCGCCGCATACAAGGCAGACATCGGCGCGAGTACTGCGGAATTATTATTCGGAAGAACGCTACGCCTGCCTGGTGAATTCTACGGGGAAACAAGCACAACATGCAACACGTCATCGCACTTCATGAATCATCTTAGCGAAGCATTGAAGAAGGCACAGGTGCAGCGCCAAGCCAACAAAAGCACAGCTGTTTTCATTCACGGCGATCTGTTTAAATCAACACATGTTTACGTACGTAACGACGCTGTGCGCAAACCGTTAACACCTACCTATAACGGTCCGTATCGCGTTATCGATCGCAAAGATAAATACTTCACCGTACAGTTGGAGAACAGAAGGTCTAATATAACCATCGACCGGCTGAAGCCTGCATTCCAGTGCAACGAGGAGCAAGCAGATGAAGCACCTGTCACCTTCAGCTACGTCACTAAATCCGGCAGGACCTCAAAACCTCCTGTACGCTTCGCTGAGGGGGGAATAATGTAGTGACACATACAAACATACGAGCGCATCACACGTCCGGCCGCCGCCGCAGCGCGCAGCGCACTGAGCGACCGCCAGGACGCGCGACGCGCGCACGGAGCCACCGCTCTGAATGAATGCGACACCGCTGGCGGCCTGCGCCCGCGCTGGCATTTCGTATCGAGGAGCGACGACATCCCTGCGTCAAAGATCATCGGGCACTGACGTTGGAAGCCATGCCGGCCATATTTATATGTGCGCCGCGCGCGCGTTTCATATGACAACCTCGGCGAGCAGCTTCTAACCTGGATCGCGCCTATTGGTCTACCTTCTCCTGGTTAGTTCCTCAGAACCGCCACTACTTGTTAGATACTCTACGGTGATATAAGACGATGTTTTATAACAATAAAGAGTGATTCCTAAACTCATTGGTCTTTCACTTACAAGTTACAACAAGCCCCTAAAATGAGATTTCATACACCTTATTTTGCTTTTGTTTTAAAAATTGCCTGAGTAGTCTAAATTGCGATTATGTTTCCAATGTGTACAATGCGTGCCACGAAAGATGAGACTTGACCCCGCCTCCCCCGCTCTTTTCGCTAGTGTTGCCCAAATGCAAGACCAAGACAAGACCTTAGCCAGTCTTGGTCTTGGTCTTGCGTCAATACACCTGGTCTTGGTCTTGGTCTTGGTATTGCGCTCTCAGTCTTGGTCTTGGTCTTGGTCTTGCAGCAAGAGTCTCGCAAGTCTTGCGAGACTCTACTACTTAGACTAGACGACATTCAAATACCTATTAGCCTATTGCTGGGTGGCAGGGACATCGACGCGCTTACCATGGATTCAGTACATGATTCTGGACCCCCATGCGTTGAAATTTTTCGTCGGCTTTTTCTTAATTTTTACGTTTTTTTCTGCAATTTTTTTTACTGTAAACTGTATAAAATCATTATTTCTATCTGACTTAATGAGATTTTCAGTTAAAAAATAATAAATTCACTTGTTTCACTTAAAACAGCAATGTAAATAAAACTCGAAAGGGCTACCTGATCAGCTGTATTGCTAAAGTTCCTTTACGAGGTCAACACTATCTTCGTAGTTCGTACCTACGCTATTCGCTTTCAAATGCCGCGACAAAGGGACCGCAGCGCCAAGCGGTCTCCTCGTATTATTAATGCACTTGAAAATAAACTTTAAATTATTACAATAAAGTGCATAAATGCTTGAACCTGACATAAAATGCGGAAGATTGCGGAAATCCCCGCGCGGCGGCGGCATCTTTGTCCGTAAATTATCAAATAAGTAGGTACGTAATACACAGACTGACCAACAGTTTATTCGCGGAACGTCATATTTTGCCAATCAACCATGAACCTTAATGCTTTAGCGAAAAATTTGAAAATCTGTTAAAGAAATATGGCAGATTGTAGTAGTTTGATGTGCTGGCGTCTGTACCATAACATCGGCTGGCTTAAAAACTGCTACTAGTACTAGACCTACTCGACTCGCTGTTAGTTTTAAATTTTGCTGAATAGAAGAATAATATAAACTTTGAAACATAAATACCTACATAACTTTTATCAACCTACTAACGTTAGATCTGCACATTAGACTTATACAAGTATAATATAATACTCTAAGTAGATATACCTACAAGGTATGAAATGAACTTTGCTAGATAGTTATGCTAGGTACATTTTTACCACATATGGGAACAAATTTGTAAGTAACACGCTACCTACCTACTTAATAAATAGTCAAAATATATAATAATCAATACCTTTTAGTGTTATGACGATACGGTTTTGATACTGGGGAACGTCTATCAAAATCGGGATTGAAACCAAATACCTACTATAACGCCCAAATCTCAGTTTGACTTAACTGCGAGACGCAAGAGTCTTGCAGGCTTAGTCTTGTTCTTGCTCAAGTCTTGCAGGGTTCAGTCTTGGTCTTGGTCTTGCTACAATAAGTCGGTCTTGGTCTTGGTCTTGGTCTTGCAAAAATGCAAGAACAAGACCAAGACTGCAAGACCAAGACCGATTTTGGGCAACACTACTTTTCGCCGCCCCTATGACGTCCGGTCCCGTCCCGCACTCAGACCTCATACCGCTAAAGATGCCTAAAATCGTGTTCTGCGCATGTCAAACCACGTGGTGTGTCAAGTCTCATCTTTCGTGGCACGCATTGTAACAATGTACCTAAGTATTTAAATGTGGGTAGATATAACTATCTAGGCCCAGACGGAGACAGCGGGATAAGCTGGATTCCTTTAATAAAAATTGGTCCTGAGCAGCTCTGGACTGAGAGGTGGGATGAGAGTAGGCCTTTGCCCAGCGGTGGGACATCAATGGCAAGTAAAAAACCTACCTATGTAAGTACACCTCTGCCAAACCCTTCAGGGAAAACAGGCATGAAGTTATGAAATCCTATTATTTAAATTATTTTGAAGGTAAAGAGTAACTCAGTAGTAAAACCGTGAAGAAGATAGAAGCAATCCAAAGAGTTAGGAACCTATTTGAAGACTTCTACAACCAGGGGCGTATAGGTAACCATTCTATAGGCGGGAACAGGTAGAATGGTATCAACCTGCAAAGCGAGTTTTAGCTCAAGTAGGTGATAGTTTACCAGAGAAGGGCAACGTCTCACTAGAAGTTTAACATCGTCAGCATTGATTGTCGATCGTTTAGCATGTCTGAAACCAAAATAGGCATTATTAAAACGTGGAAATTGAAAGAAAGAAATTGCTACCATTATCATAAATAATTAGGAGAAAATCCTCCTAACCTGCCCTCTGTGTCCTAAAACATGCAGTCAAGGTGACCTCTGCATTGCCACCGATGACGGCGTAGAAGTGGCGAAGTTTTGGGCCAATAAGATCTAATAATTTATTATTATAGTCATGCCAGCGACACGGAGAAGGAGAAAAAACAATACGAACTTTGCAAAAGCTTCCAAATCGCTTCCGTAAACCGACAGTTTCTTATAAACGAGCTCTGATACAATTTCCACAGCAGGCTTTGTTATCTCCAGGCCAAGGAAATGGCAAGTTTCCGTGCCAACAGTTCGAACATCCCGGTGCAGAGCAGCTCGAGTTTTCTAAAAAACAAATTAGGTAAAGCGCCATCTATCATATATTTTTAAAACTATTCGCAAAATTAGTGACGTGCCTTTCAAAGCTTTGAAGAAAGTGCGTCATTTCATACATAGATGGCGTTAATCCTAAATTCAGATATTTTTTTAATGTCTAGTTTAATTTTGGTAAACAAGAATTTAACAAAACGTCATTCATTTGATTGGTTATGAAATAAAAGTTACTTGAGTTGAAGACAGATTTTCAAAAGATGTAATTTTACATCAAAACAAACAAAACAAAATTTTGTTTTGGTTTGTATTTTTTAACACTAAAACTTACTTGAGTTGAAGACAGATTTTCAAAAGATGTCATTTTACTTAAAACAAACAAACAATAAAATTTCGTTTTCGTTTGTATTTTTTTGAACTTTAACTTACTTGAGTTGAAGACAGATTTTCAAAAGATGTCATTTTACTTAAAACAAACAAACAATAAAATTTAGTTTTGGTTTGTATTTTTTAACCCTAGATTAGTAACAATTTAGAACTTGTTCTAAAATGGTACCTTTTTCTGCACAACTTACTATTTGCAGTTACAAAATAACAAAAACTTAACCTCTTTGGTAAAACCGAGTTGTTGTTTTTATCAGTTTTTACTAATTTTAATTTGCAACTGTCTGTCATTTGTTGGCTTGTCAGTGTCAAGTTGTCAACAGACTGTCAAGACCATGCAACTTCGCAAAATCGCAACGTTTGGATATGCCATGATTATACAATAAGCAAAAATGTGACGCTTTATTCTGCCAATTTTATTTTGTTCGGTTTACATTGCATTCGGACAAAAATGAGTATAAAAACTGAAAGCTCCATAAGGCCCTTAATAAGCTTTTAGTCAGAACGGACAACCGTGACCTATGGCTTACGGGTCACTGTTTACCATTCACAAATCACCATTGTTGATAGGTATGTGTTTAGTGTTGTGTCGATCACAATTAAACGAAAACTGGATAAAAATAGCGACTTTGAATGTAGCATAGCCATATACCTAGCTAAAAGACGAGCTAAGGGAAGCGTCTTTCACTAGTAAAAAAGCAGCTTTAGTGGTAAAGTCAATAAATTATGAACTTTTTTATTTATGTTCTTTTTTATTGAAGACTGGAAGTGTATCACCAGGAAATCAGGAATAACTTTGTCGAAGTTGAAAAGCAACTCGAGGATGATCTTCTTGACTGAAAAACTTCAAAGATGTTAATCCTAGCACTGATCTCATATGATAATGAAACACACACACATATTGACCAAAAAAAAGTTTATTTCAAATTACAAAGGGCATTTCGATACATTTTATTGGAGATCACCTTTTAAGCAAGGAATTGCTTGTGTTAGGAATATTACACCACAACTTGTGCCTGTAGGCAATGGAACATTTAAAATAGACTTAATTCTCTCATAAAACTCTTTAAGTTTATCAAAGATAGCCACAGTTTTCGTCTTTTAACATCTTTGGAAATACAAGGGTTCCCCTAATTTATCAGTCAATAGCTGCGCAACGGATCATTTTAGTTAATTATGCGTAAAAGAAAGAGCGACAGCTAGCTGTCAAATTGTTGGACTAGTGTTAGTGGCGACATCTGAAATGAGCATGTGGCACTTTTCATCCTCATTAAAAACGTTCAAAATCTAGCCAAATACACATGCAAGTACTAATAACAAAAATGTAGATGAATCTAGATAGTTATACAGACGCCAGCACATCAAGCTACTACAATCTGTCTTTCTTTAGATTTTTAACTTTATTGCTAAAGTATAAGGTTCAAAGTTGATTAGGAAAATTTGACAGTTACGGGTAGCTTGATGTGCTGGCACTTATACCTACATACTAATTCCATGAGGTGAATTGTTCACACCAGCATCGCCGCCGCCGAGTATATAACCTTTCATTCGCCGCCGCCACCGGCGAGTACTCGTTTGTCGTAGCGACAAGAGCGTATTCGCTCAGTGACACTCGTTCCTATATAATTATATTATACTCTTTGGCGGGCAGAACACTTGCTGTGAGACCCTCGATTGGTACATACGCATACCAGCGAGTAATGCAGTCGCGCACCTGCTGTTCGTAGCTCGCAAACTCTTTTTGTTGCTAGCTCTACCTACTAGCTTTTCGTTATTGCCGGCGGTAGAACAGTTCTTATGTCCGGAAGCTACGCTAGATCATACGTAAACTGCACCAGTGCGTTAGGATTCTATTTAATAAGAGGGATAATTATGGAGCTAAGGAGCGCTGGATGCGGGAAGCACAGAACTGCTCGAAGCGGAGGTGCTTGGGAGAGGTCTATGTCCAGCTGTGGACGTCTTTCGGCTGAAATGAGCCTATGGGTATATTGTATATCTGTCGCAGCCAACTGGTTTAAATAGCCGCTTAGTTAACCGCCTGGCCTTTGGAAGTAGTGATCGCCTCGCTTCGCTCTCTCGGCTCGCACGCGGTTGATCAGTTCTAACCTAACCTAATCCATTTGGTCGGCATGCCCTATTAAAAGGCTAGGCGGTTAACTAAACGGCTAATTAAGCCAGTTGGCTGCGACATAAAATTATCTACTAAGTTGATACAGCAATAAAAAAACATTTTGATTTATACAGCGTGGCGGTACAATGGTGACATTAATTTAACACACATATACGTTTTCACATTTTCGTTTCATGAAGAAATTATGTTTCCATTAAACGTTATTATTTGCGGATTTATTTAAAGTTTTCTAAAATAGCATTTTGGAGCAACCTGTACTTAAAGAACTGTCGCGCAGCGGTCATTTGCCGGGTCACGGATCATAACATCGCATCAATGAAATTAAAATAAATAAACAATACTTTAAAGTAACGTGATATCCCTTTGTCGGCGAGCGGGCGGCGCAGGCGACGCGTGCCCCCCCCCCCCCCCGCCCCGTCGCGTCGCAGCGAAATCCAATTCTTTTTTTTGCATTGCTAGTGCTAGCCTAACTCGTGCCCTTGACACACTTCTTCACAGTAGTGTACATAATTACGTCGAATAATTTTGTGAATGATTCCGCGAAAAAGACGCTTACCTATTGTTTTATTTATTTATTTTTGTGTAATGAACTAATGAGTAATTAGATTATGGTACTGCGATAAAGACGCTTTGTTTTGTTTTCGTTTTCTAATTTAGTAGGTACGTTGACATCTCTTGCGATACGGGCGCTTTTATTTGTGTTATTAGTGCTTGTGTAAACTTGTGATCGTGATGGCAAATACACATCCGAACTACACAGCAGCTGAATATGCGGACATGATCCTAATTTATGGAGAATGTCGTGAAAATGCCGCTCTTGCCATAAGGACATATCGCGAGAGATATGGCGGTTCAAGACAATGCCCTACTAATCCTCGCACTATTGTAGGAGCTCTTCAGCGCATCCGCGAAAACCGGCCAGTGGATCCTAGGTCTCAACGCCCTGATCGACCACCTACACGACAAAACCCAATCCAGTTAACTGAAAATGTGCTACAATATTTCCAAAACCAACCCAAAACTAGCCTCCGCCAGAGCGCTAGGCATTTTCAAGTTCATCACAGTACCGTCCATACGATATTAAAGCGCGAAAAGTGGCAGCGCGTGAAGCGACCCGTTGCCGCTCCGAGTTAACGTAAGCCAGCGTAACGTAGGTATAAATTTCATGAATGATTTTTTGCAAGGGTGATCCCAATTTTAGTTACATTTTTATCATTTAGTTTGTTTGAAAAAATTTTTTTTTCAATTTACGAGTTATTTTAACCTACTAAAATTAATATGATTAAAGGGCACTAGCCCTACACGTGTGTTAAATTAATGTCACCATTGTAGCGCCACGCTGTATATATTTATAATGAGCATTCTGTACAACACAAGTCTAACATCCCAAGTTATTGAAAAAAAATACCATTAATCTAGACTGGTCGGATTTGCCATATTATTTAGGAACAACTGTGACTATGTCTATTTTATTTTTTAATTATTACTTTAATTGCCTAAGAATTTATGATACAGTCAATGTTTTATTCAAAGTATTTTGTTCAGCTTGCCAATTTTCTAAACTATGTCATTGGTTATAACAATTTGTTTGCTAAACTATATCATTAGTTTTTTAATTTTTTTGCTAATTTGCTCCTAAACTTAACCCATACAGCACTGTTTACACACGTTCAAGTAACTTGAAAGTTAAAACTGTCTGCGTGTAAACGATCCGATTGGCTCAGCCAATGCCCAATCTTTGACTTCGGTAATATGGGACGCCTTTCACTTCAAATTACAGTCGTAGACAGGTTCAAATTAAATTAACAACACTCCCAGCGTTCGTTGACCCCCTAAAGAAGTCATTGATAGTACAGACGCCAGCACATCAAGTTACTACAATCTGTCAAATTTCTTCAATAGATTTTCAACTTTATCGGTAAAGCATAAGGTTCAAAGTTGATTGGTAAAATATGACAGTTTCGGGTAGCTTGATGTGCTGGCGTCTGTACATACACATCCCGTTTGCGGAGATTCACTAGCTAATTTATTTTGAAACTGCATAAAAGAAAAGAAATATTTTAGTTTATAAATTATTCAATTCTGATTTATTATGATTACATCAAGTTCAGTAACCTAATTGCGTTACACACTATCAGAATCTGAATCATTGAACGATATTGCTAATCCATTGCTTCATATGTTCTAAAAGTTTGTCTGCTCAACAACATAAATAACGCAATGAATGTTCTGCTGCCCCATTTCAAAACCTAGTAAGGGACACTTTTTACAAAAATCGTTTTATTGCATAATCTTGCTAACCTAGAAGGTCTCTACCAAATACAAAAACACCAGCGTTTTAAACTTACATAAAAGGAGATATATTTAAGCATCGATACCTAGTAAGAGCACCTTTCACTCCCTAGTGACCCTTTTAAAACTTAGTAAGTCACCTTAACCAATTCAAAAAAATACATTCCAATAGGCTGACCAATATTACGTTTATGCGCTCTCCTCTAAAATTTCATTTTAAGTCCTTACTAGGTTTTGAAATGGGGCAGCCGTGTTGTTCGACTGTGAAAATTAACTCCATTGCTACTGATACTGTGTTATGCAATTACCCCGCAGGCATGTGTGTAACTGTTGACTTATGATATGTACAGTGCGTGCCACGTAAGAAGAGACTTGACCCCGCCTCCCCCGCTCTTTCCGCCGCCCCTATGACGTCCGGTCCCGTCCCGCACTCAGACCTCATACCGCTAAAGATACCTACAATCGTGTTCTGAGCATGTCAAACCACGTGGTGTGTCAAGTCTCTTCTTTCGTGGCACGCATTGTAAATGCGTATTAATTGAGAAAAAAAAGTTATATAACTCAATACAAACATATTCCTTACATAGAATTTTCTTTTCCAACAATAACAAATATAGTATTTTAAGTATCCGAAGAATAGATAAGTATACATAAAAACAAATCGTAAAACGTGGTGCAATGGAATTGTAACAAAAACTTTTAAGATGGATTACTTACGTGGTTTAAAAAATAAAACCAATTGTTCTATTTGCTGCGTGCAATATATGCACCTTTTTTTTTAAACCAACGAAAAATTTCAACCCTTGTTTAGATTCATGTGCTGAATCCGTAATAAAGTTTTCTTAAAGATGTCACTTCCACCGTGTATAAATTTCATGTACAGACGCCAGCACATCAAGGTAGCTTGATGAAAAAATCTATTAAAGAAATTTGACAGATTGTAGTAGTACAATCTGTCAAATTTCTTTAATAGATTTTCAACTTTATCGCTAAAGCATAAGGTTCAAAGTTGATTGGGAAAATTTGACAGTTTCGGGTAGCTTGATGTGCTGGCGTCTGTACCAATTCCGTAACCCTGGTATTCGTAAGAGGATCGCCTTTTAATTTATTTCTGCTGAACTTCTTGCTCAGGTACAATTTCATGTTATAGTAAGACAGCTTGTGATAACATTTATTATGATAGAGATTTTTTCAACTGACTGAGACTAAGAAAGAGTTCATGCTATACTAATCTGAATATTCAGAATCTCAAATAATTACCAAGTTATGGGAACATGAACTCAGTGCCATACATGGCAAAGTTCAAATTCCATTGCTGCTCAAATCAACTTTATTAGACTATACATTACACTAAAGTAGATAGTTGAGCGGTAAATGTAAATAATATAAAATTGTGTTAATTTGTGTATTCAAGTAGGAACACGGGTGGGTTTTAGTCAGTAAGTCTGACACTCCCTTCAGCTCCACCCAGAGCGGGAGGGGGTCATTTGATGATTTCCCATCCTCGAAAAAAAAAGTATAATCGTGTATGAATACTCTTGGTTGTGTGCATGCTACTAAATGTATAAGCTAAGTCATTTTGAAAATAGTTTCAAAACGACTTAGTAAAAAAAAAAAAATGTGTGTATCTTACCTAAGTAAAATGCACACACTTTTTTTTAGCTAGGATATTGATTCGCAAAGGACTTTCGCGTTTCATAGTGGCACTGCTTGAAAATAAAATCAATCACTCTGCCTAATTTATACCCAACTATGTTGGGGTCGGCTTCCAGTCTAACCGGATGAATACCAGAATTTTACATGGAGCAATTGCCTATCTGACCTCCACAACACAGTTAATGGGTATTACGATACCCCTTGGTATGACTGGTTGTCAGACTTTCGGGCTTCTGACGACTGTCAAAGATATATGTATGACAGCCGGGACCAACCGCTTAATGTGCTTCCCGAGGCACGGAACTATGTAATGGATGGTTAGGTTACCCATCCATTATAATTTCAAAATCAATGTTTCACCTTCCCCCTGTTTATCAGACAATAACGTTTCAGCGTTACTTGGCCTGGGTATATCATAGCCAATCAGAACCATTGAAATGCGTGCGAAACAAAATGTGTAACACATTACTCACATATAAGTTCCGTTTTTACATTCTGAGGTACGAAAAACAAGGCATCGAATATTTACTTAAATTGAAAAGATAAAATACATATTAACTTTTAGAATTCAATGTCTTAGGGCCAAAACACATCCACACGACGTGTTGTGAATTTTTACGATGCACGTCGTAGATTTTCACGACACGATATCGCAACGTGCCGCGATGCGACGTCGTATCGTGTGTAGGGGTCTAAACAGACGGAATGCATTTCAGCTGCAACATCGCAGTTTGGATGCAGTTGACTTAACTGCTTCGAAACCTAGTTATATATCAACTGCATGCAAACTGCGACATTGCATCTGGCATGCAGTTCAAATGCAGTCCGTCTGTTTAGACCCTAAATCCCAAGGTTATAATTATTTACAAACTGAATAAATATTACTTTTAAAATTCCTCAGATACTCGAAATACTTAACGTTTATTTCACTCTCGTTTCGCAAAAATATATATATATTTGTATGTATTCTTCAGTATGCATTGGTACGTTAAACTTTCTTTACGATTTGGACGACGTCTTCGTCCGATAACACGTGCTCTACGCCCACTTTCTGCGGCTGATGCTTCACTGAAGAACCCCACACGAGAGCACTGGAAAACAAAAAAAGATTAATGTAATGATAACTTTTGCAGGGCCAACATGGCCAGAGATAGCACGAGACAAGGTTTGGAAGGAAAAAGGGGAGGAGCCTTTGCCCAGACGTGGGACGAAAATTTTATGTCATCTTTATTTATGGTTTTTGAACGGTTTAGTCATGTTGAGAGATTGAATGAAAGGCGACTAACAAAAGGGAAACAAGGCAGATGCGAGTGGAATCGCCGCTAGGGGACGCCCTAGGAGGACATAATATTATAGTAACCTTATTGGTGGTGGTGGTTGGTGAGGTCAGGTATACAGCTGCTGCTAATTACTGGAGTCATAATAAAGCTATAAGTAAATCTGGCGAAACTCTAATTAAACCGGAAAAAGTAAAAAGTCTTTTAATATTATTATTTGGTACATCTTTCGTCAAACGGAAAAAATGCGAATTAATAAACACTTATTCCACCAGTATTTGACCTCAATTTTCTCAACGTCGCGCGTCGTCTGTTTTTCCACAATACAATACATTTTATATTTAAGCAAACCGGTTGTGTTATCAATTCATGAGAACTAACGTAATTAATTACTATTATTTATTACGAAATTCAAAAAAAAAAAAAATATAACGGCAAGACCTTGGTTCAATTTTCGACAGAATTTTGTTACATTCTTGAATATAAAGACTGCAAATTGATCGACTACGGCTCACATACTTAATAGGTATGTAATACGGGCTGGTGTCCACAACTCCACGTCAATGCGCGTATTTTTTACGCAAAATACGCGCATACTTATCGAAAATTCAAGACTAAAAGAGATCATTATTCAGAAACATGAATTTACCTAGAAAAGGACTAGTTATTATTTTAATATTTCAAGGAAGTACTGTCGGCATACTGTCGAAAGCTTTAGATATCTTCAGTTCAGCATCTGAAGAGGTTTCATCAAGTATTTCATCCATAGTAAACGCAACAAGTAATTTGAAAGCAAGTGATTACCCAAATTCGTTAAATAAAACAGAAGATGGAGTTCTCAAATTGACTGGTCTAATTCAGGAATTGAACTTGAAAAGTGATGTGAACATAACGACCAAATTAAGTTCGTTAAATGTGAATGTTTTGGAAGACGGACTAGTGGTAAAAAAAGTGAATTTCTCAGATCATCTGAGTTTGGCGATTATGACATTATCAGACGGAGTACCGGATTTCACAAGTTTAACTAAGAAGATCACAACTATCCTCACCGAGTTTTTAAGCACAATCAGAGTACATAACACAGAAGATGGACTCCTAGATTTTACTGGACTTGCAGAGAAGTACACAGGAACTGTTAACGCATATAACGTGACCACAAAAGACGGATACATCCTGAAGGTTTTCCGTATACCGAGCAACAACTCTGGCGATGTAGTTCTAATATCGCACGGAGTTTTATGTTCGTCCGACGACTTTATATTACGAGGAAATACCTCTTTGGTGTACATGCTTGCACAAAAAGGCTACGACGTCTGGGTGATGAATTATAGAGGCAACCGATATTCACGAAGCCACATTACCCTAAATCCTGATACTGATGCGGAGTTTTGGAACTACAGCATGCAGGAGTTAGGAGTGTACGATTTATCGGCCGTAATAGATTTTGCATTGAATACAACTAATAAGGAACAACTAAGTGTGGTGGGACACTCAGAAGGGACTTCGACCGTTTTTGTGTTAACATCGACGAAGCCGGAATACAATGACAAAATCAAGGTATTCGTAGCTTTATCACCCGTCGTCTATTTATCAGACAGTGGTTTAGCACTTACTACAATAATACTCTTGGGACCACTTTTGAACGAAATATTGCTAGCTTTCGGAGTTCAAGAATTTCTAGGATATAAATCTCTTGTAAGAAAACTGTTTCAACTTGTATGTTCACAAGGCACAGTTGGTTATAGCTTGTGCGTTGAGGTAGTTTTAGCGGCATTATGTGGGTACGATCCCTATAATTTGGAGCCAGAATTTTTCACTACAGTTCTGGGTCATTTCCCGGCTGGAACCAGTCGAAAGAACTTGATACATTATGTTCAAGTGGGAAATAGTGACCGATTTGCCAAATATGATTACGGGGCTTACAACGAAGACATATATGGTACCAAAACCGCACCAAACTATGATTTAGCGAAAGTGACGTGTAATGTTACGCTGTTTATGGGCAAAAATGATCTAATATTGGGATTAAAGGCTGCTAAAAGGTTGAAGAAACAGCTTTCGAATGTAAGAGGTTATTATGTGTTGAAATACGAACTATTTAGTCACTTGGACTTCATGTATGCGCGAGACGCTCATAAATATTTGTATCCACAAGTTATTGAAGTGTTAAACTAGTATAATATTAGTTATAGTAACTACTTTTTTGTTTAGTGGTCACGTTTGTATTTAAATTGCTGTTTTCTTTTGATAGCTTTGGTATGTGTATGTGTAATAATTATGTCTTTATTTTTTTCTACACTGAAATATGCATGTATTATACATATAAACCTTCTTTTTGAATCAATCTATCTATTGCTGTAAACTGCATTAAAATTAATTGCGTAGTTTAAAAGATCTAAGCTTACAGACAGCGGGAGCGTCTTTGTTTTATACTATGTAACAATAATAATAAATGTTTTATTCAGTATTAAAATTGGTAAAATTATTACATAAAGTCTTAGAAATTATTTACAAAGGTATTAATGTTAAATGCCTGTACTAGGTTAAACCTGTATCACCGGCGGCATGAGCATACTTTATGGTAATTGTAGGACTATAAAATTCTTAACAATATTTAACATTAGAAATCTTGAATTAATGACAAAATTTTACTAATTATTTTATACCTTAAAGATTAAAATAACAAAAAGTCTTATTGTATGCGTAAACATTGAGTCAGCGTAAAATAGTTTCTAGCACTTTAAAACTTGGCTCAACACATATGATATGATTTTGCGTCAGCAGAAATTGGTAAGTGGGTTAAAGTCAATGTTGCACAAAATTTAAACACGTCAGAGGCAATGTGTTTATTCGATTTTTGCAGCGGGAGACTAAGTGCTTAAACATCAACAAAATTGAGGGTTTGTAGGCCAGTGCAGTGTGTTGTTGTGTCAGCGGCAGGCAGTAAACCCGGAAGTCTGGCGTTAAGTATGACGCTCTAGGCGCCCTCGTAGTCGATAGAGTTGATGTACCTTTTTTTTTGTTGTCGGTGGGAAACCTTCAAAAGGCACCCGACCTCCGGGGAGGGAGGTCGAGGAGTGTGGGATTTTAGCCTCATTAAAACCACCCCGGTGATCACAATCAGCACATTGGGATGGTCCCGGTTCCTCTTAAAAGACCAATTCTGGAACTTCCGTGCAACGCTAGTAAGGCACATCCCTGGGGAGACTCTAAAGGGGCCTCCCCTGAGCCTCGCTAGACACGGCAGCAAGTGATCACTGTGCCACCGTCTTCCCTGGGGTCACTTGGTGGGCGGACAGTGTCCCCACTCTGTGCGCCCGCGACCCCAAGAGTTGATGTACAGTCAGCAACAAAAGTCGATTAACACTTCAGTTTTTTTAATCTCAGTTATTGACCAAAATATTAACTTGTTTTTTTTTTTATTGAGCAAAATATTTATTCAAAATTGCATTGTATTTCTGCTGCAATTTTGAATAAATATTTTGCTCAATAACTGAGATTAAAATAATTGATGTGTTAATCGACTTTTGTTGCCGACCGTACCTGTATTCAGCTATTTTCCTAGCAGGGCACTCTGCGTCTCCCGTTTTATGGTTATTGGTCTTTTTAAAGCGTGAGCAAGTTGCTCATTTCAGTGTGTCATCTTTCTTTGCGCACACTGACATCGAGTGTCCTTCTTCAGCGCAGTGACCACACGTAGATTTTAGCTCTCTGCATGTTTTCTGCATGACCATATTTTTGGCATCTGTAGCATCAGGTGACCAACGTGAAGTCCCTGACAGGGCATGACGTCCAATTTATAAAAAGCCTTGATTGGGATAATAGGGCTTTACGTATAATATAGGCTGTAACTTCAATGACGTAGTTACAGGTCGACGCATCTTTCTTCCTAGATTTTTGTCTTAATCCTACTAATATTATAAACGCGAAAGTTTGTGAGGGAGGATGGATGGAGGATGTTTGTTACTCTTTCACGTAAATACTACTGCACGGATTTGGATGAAATTTGGCACACAGATTGTTTATAACCAGTATTACCACATAGGATACCATAGGATACTTTTTATCGCGATATTCTCACGGGATCGAAACTTATGCGGATGAAACCGCGGGGCGCTGCTAGTTTATAATAATTCCATCAAAAACATTTTCATGTAAAATGTTGCCAAGACGAGACCACATATGGCTCGCACTGTCAAAAAGTTATCAGATCTCATGTGGAGCCAAGCTTCTAACTATACAAGCCCTAACTTCACAAACTCTAGACCTTAGAGCCAAACCACACGGCGCGGTGCGGCGCCGCACCGCGAGCCATTTCGCCGCACTGACAACCACACGGGAAGTGCGGCATCGCGGCGGCGCCGCAGCGGCGATGTTGGCTTGCCCTACGTACTAGTCTGTAATAACAATGGATCGGGAAAGATGTGTGAAGATGTGTGTTGTGTGTGTGTTGCAATTGTGCGGTGCCACTCCGGCACCGCTCTGTTTACACCCCTCCCCGCCTCGTCTCGATACCGGCGCGCGTGCGGTGCGGCGCCGGAGGGCACCGCACAGCGCCGTGTGGCTACAACACATTTTTGTATGTAGAAAACCGGAGCGGTAACGCTCAGGCGCCGCGCCGGAGCCGCACCGCGCCGTGTGGTTTGGCTCTTAGTCAAAATATGAGGTTTGGCTGATTCGTTACTACAAGAACTATTCTATAACAGAAAAGTAATGAACAATGAATAAATTATTCATGGTAGCGAAACGAAAGCACACAAAGCAACAAAGCCACATATTTTGACTAAGGTGTAGACTTTGTGAAGTTAGGGCTTGTAGAGTTAGGGCTTATAGAGTTAGGGCGTGTAGAGTTAGAAGTTTGGCTCTACATGAGCTATAACGATTGTAAAAAACGCTAACGATGCGGAGAGTAACTTGTACTTCCTGTCATTGTGATCATTGTTTTGTTATGTCTTGGGAGCCTGAGTAACGGATATATTGAAGGTCAAACTTTTTGTTACATTTTTTCGAAACGAAAACAAGTTTTAATTGTTATAAACATTGTGCTTTTGGTTGTATACCGCGGTCTCGTAAATAGCTATGTTTCACACCAAAAGTGGTTTCCCAGCAAAAAAATGTTTGCTTACTTAATTGGATGTCAAAGTCAATCAGTTGAGATTTTCACGGATGATGTATTTCTGTTGCCGCTATAACAAAAAATACTAAAAACAGAATAAAATAAATATTTAAGGGGGCTCCCATACAATAAACATGGTCAATCAGTTGAGATTTTCACGGATGATGTATTTCTGTTGCCGCTATAACAAAAAATACTAAAAACAGAATAAAATAAATATTTAAGGGGGCTCCCATACAATAAACATGTTTTTTTTTCGGCGTTTTTGCCTTGTGGTACGGAACTCTTCGTTTGCGAGTCCGACTCGCACTTGGCCAATTTTTTTATAATTTTTGTAAATATTATGTCATTATCATCATCTGCCTAGCTTGTTCCCAACTATGTTGGGGTCGGCTTCCAGTCTAACCGGATGCAGCTGAATACCAGTATTTTACATGGAGCGACTGCTTATCTGACCTCCACAACCCAGTTGGTGGGTAAAATGATAACCCTTGGTAAGACTGGTTGTCCGACTTTCGGGCTTCTGACTACCCGTAACAACTGTCAAAGATCCAAGAATGACAGCCGGGACCATCGGAATAACGTGCTTTCCGAGGCACGGAGGAGTCTTGGTATGTAACGATGGTCACCCATCCACGGATAAACCGCGGCAAGCGTAGCTTAACCTGATCGATCGAACCGTAGGCTGTTAATAAGTATACTACTCACATTTTAAATTCCTTGATGATGGATCTATGCAGCTTATTACAGAAGTCCTCAACGGTCGTCCGGTCGGCGTGCAGTACGACAGGTGCATTGTAATCAGGCAATTGTCCCTTAGGCTTCGTGTATATCCGGATTAACTTCAAGTATTCCCACATTTTCTCCAATAAGTCGTCAAAGTTCCATTTGTGGTGGGCCGAGATGGGCACACAGTGAGGTATCTTGTAAATTACGTCCAATTCTTCTATGCTGATTTGATCTGTAGAAATAATAAAAGCATTGTATAATTTTTTTTTGGTTTGATTTGAATGTCTGAGTATTATTTTATTGTGTATGTGTGATTATTATATCAATTTTATGTTTTCTAATGTAATGGACTTTGTCTGAAAAAAAAAATTAATACATGTCACAACACAGTTTTCAGACTACAGTCACATCTGTCAGTTTCACACAAACGAATACGTCGTACTGTATGTATTTTGGATACAGAATTCGCCGCAAGTATGACACAAAGGATTATGACACAATGTCAATATTATGTCACCAGCTTCTGCCCGCGACTTTGTCCGCGTGAAATTTCACCCTCCCCCCATTCACCCTCTTAGGGGTGGAATTTCAAAAAACCCTTTCTTAGTGGATACCTATTCTTCACAAAGAACACACCCTCCAAATTTCATGTCTCTAGGACCAGCGGTTTAGGCTGTGCGTTGATATATCAGTCAATCAGGACTTTGAATATTTTATACATAAGGTCCCATTAAAATAGATGGAGAAACTTTTAGAAATCATTCAGACCACCAAAATAAGGACGATGGTAAAAAATACATACTTATATAAGAAAAACGCATAGATACTTACAAGAAAAATAATCAGCTAACGAAAATACACTAATGTGCCGAAAAGCTTTAGATTTACTAGGTATGTACTTTGTGAGATGACGGGGTGTGGACGACTGGGAATAATGCGTTCTGTTCGTCCATAGTGCAGACGAACAGAACGCAACATTCCCAGTCGTCCGCAGTGTGGACGACGGGGTGTGGACGAGCGGGAATGACCCCCGAGAATTTATTATTTTAGGTCAAAATAAAATCACTTTGTTTTTTTTTGCTTGGATATCTTTTGTTAGACGAACTGAGCGCTGTGTTAAAATTTTTCCATCTATTTTAATGGGACCCTGTATATCGCCTTTTTGCTTTAACAATGTGTTATCTTAAAAATTAAAATTGTCGGACTTATCACGTTATTGAAGCAAAGAGACGAATAAAGATGAAAAATAATATATTCAGCCTACCAAGCACTTCGTTATGTGCTTGGTAGGCTGAATATATTATTTTATTAGCACTTTAACAATACAATGCTCAGGCATTGTATTGTTAAAGTGTTCTTCGTTGTGTGTTGGCTGAAACTCAGGTTTATCTTAAGTTATTAAATATTATTGCTTTATTAGCCCTGTGCAGTACGCTACAGACTTTGCTACTGCATAAAGAAATATGTCTGCATCGCTTGTGCCAGGACGCCGGCCCATTATGGCATAAGGTGCCGAAACGTGGACCCTGACAGTCGGTATTCACGCAGACAAGGTGTGAATATTAGTCCGCGCCAGGGGACGCGCGGAGGGCGCGGGACTACACCGCGGCAGCGCGCATCTCACTTCATTACGCAACACGGTCGAAGACGCGCGCAAATACTTGTTGTTCAAAGTTTTGGTCCCAACATTGTATTGTCTTTTAGAACCGTATTATAAGTGTATACAATCCACTTTACTTTCATTTACGAACCTTTAGTTAGGTCCTTAACAGTCGGGTTGGACCACAAATTCAAGGTTGCTCAGCGCGCTATGGAGCAGTCTATGATCGGAGTTTCTTTGAAGGATAAAATCAGGAATGAAGTTATCCGGAAAGGAACCGAAGTATTAACCGAAATAGCCTGTAGCGGAAGCAAACTGAAGTGGCGGTGGGCTGGCTATGTTTGTCGAAGGACCGATGGCCGGTGGAGCAGACGACTCCCTGGAGTGGAGACCGCGTTTCGACAAGCTTAGTGTGGGACGACCCCAGCTAGATGGACCGATGAACTTAAGCACCTTCTTAAGTTCATCGGTCCATCTAGCTGGGGGGCTTGGACAGACTGCATGCGGAAGGTGTAGGACAAGCAATTGTAGCGTAGCCTGGGAGTGTCCTAGTCCAGCTGTGCAGCTGCTGTGGACTTCTTCTGCTTGTGCCAACTTGCCAACACCATGGCAGAATAACTTTTAGTGATATTAGTTACGTACCAATCTTGTTAAGCAAATAAATACAAGGCATGTACACCCTGTTTCCTTCAATGACGTCGATCAGGTCGTCACTATTAGCATCGTACCGCAGAGTGATATCAGCGTTGTGGATTTTGTACTCCGATAGAATTGTCTTCACTGTTTCTATGTCCAACTCGGTTTGCGGGCACTGGAATAAGGATGTTATTCTTTAGATACAATACAAAATAATAATGAGATTAAATATGTAATACCAGGTTCAGCCCGCTACTTTGTCCGGGTAAAATTTCTTGTTTCCCCGACCCACCGCGTCGCATCGTATCGCCTGCCCGCAGTATTACTTAGATTTCGCTTAGGGCTGATTTTTCCAACGCCAGATATTTTAACCGGGGAATAATTTTGAATATTTGACAGTTATTCCATGCAAAATCTGTCAATGTCAATTATCTGTTGATTAAAAAATCCTTAGTGTTCTTTTTTACTGTTTTTCTTATTGCTCGGCCTTTTTTTTGTCCTAGCGTGATGTTAAATAGCCTAAAGCCTTCCTCAAGAATTGGGCTATCAAATGCAAAAATATTTTTTCAAAACCGACTGGCGGTTCCTGAGATTAGCGCGTTCAAACAAACAAACAAACTCTTCAGCCTTATCTATAGAATAACTATAGATTTAAATAGAAATCCATACTAATATTATAAATTCGAAAGTAACTCTGTCTGTCTGTCTGTAAGTTACCTTTTCACGCCTAAACCAACCACTGAACGGATTTCGATAAAATTTGGCAGAGAGATAGATTACATCCTGGTGAAGGACATTGGATAGTTTTTATCGACATACATCGCGGGCGAAGCTGCGGGCGGAAGCTAGTCACGAATATAATATCATAAAATTGGTAAATAAGTGTATTTATCGTGATTTATTATCAGTTGTGTGTTGTCATTATTTAATAACACAATAAACTTAATTACCTATTGTTTAGTGAAATCACGAATAAATAGCGAAGTATGGAAAAAGACATGTTGGTCAGACCCCAAATAGATTGGGATCACCGCAAGAGATTAATGACCTATTGTTAGATTATACATATTATAAGCTGCTATATTATGCAGTAGATTCCATATTGTATATTCTGGCAGGTAAGAATTTTATTTATTTCAACAGCAACAGTAAAATGGTTTTGTTTTTGGAATAAAGTTCCTTAACGCGGCAAATGCCCTGACCATGCGACTTTCTCTCTCTGTCTCTTTCTTTCATATGCGAGTGTGTGTGCGTGCGAATATCGCGTATGGAACTTCGTTCCTGACAGGGGTCCCCCCAACTACACCCGCTTTTTAAATTTGAGGAAAACCTTGGTAATTATATTATTATGGTCCAGTTAACATAACTTAAAAAAACTCACAGTAGTATTTAAATTGATTCCTCCCTTATCTTTTTTCCTAAAGTGTATGTTAGGTGGTTGCTTGTTTAACCGCAGCCCGAAGCCTTCCAACTCATGCTCAATGAGTTTCTTATGCTGCAATGGTTTCAACACATCCAGGACTATGAATATGAGACTGCATGTTCTGGCGACCGCGATGACCTGACGACCTCGACCCTTGCCGTCCTTCGCACCTTCGATGATACCAGGCAGATCGAGAAGCTGGAAAGATATGACAAATATTCAGTAAAATAAAAAAAAATATATAATTTTAACTTTTACAATTTGGCTAACAAAAGTATGTACAGACGCCAGCACATCAAGCTACCCGAAACTGTCAGATTTCCCCAATCAACTTTGAACCTTATGCTTTAGTGATATAGTTGTAAATCTATTAAAGAAATTTGACAGATTGTAGTAACTTGATGAGCTGGCGTCTGTACCTACTACTGCTGTAAATATTTTGTTAATTTACAGAATGAAATCAATTTTTTAACCAATACTGTTCTAATGGTTTTTCACAAATCTTTTCAGGAACTTAATGAGTATAATTTAAAATGAATACCCGGCAAAGAAAATACGTCAAAAACGGCAAAACAACGGTAAAAAAAAAACGCAAAAAGCGGAAAACGGCAAATCAAGAAACTAGAAAGATATGAAAAAGATTTCAGCAAGAAGTGTTTTTATAAGTTTTATTAATTTGGGTAATAAGACTATGTTCAGTCAGCAACAAAAGTCGATTAACACTTCAGTTTTTTTAATCTCAGATAGTGAGGAAAATATTAACACTTCAGTTTTTGTAATCTCAGTTATTGAGCAAAATATTTGTTAAAAATTGCATTGTATTTCTGCTGCAATTTTGAACAAATATTTTGCTCAATAACTGAGATTACAAAAACTGAAGTGTTAATTGACTTTTGTTGGTGACTATACCTGCTGAACCCCCTGAATATTTTAGTGATGACTGAATGAAATATTGCAATTTTAATGAGTGCAATTTAAAAAGGAAACTTGCTTTGAGTTTGTGAGTGTTACAGCAGACTAAAAAGTATTAGACTTAAAACAAAATGTTATTTACTGTAATACTTCAGGTATAATATTTAACTGTTTAGAAAACATGTTAATAGGTGAAGTAGTATAGTGCCTAATTAATTGATTATGGATACTATAACAGTCTGTATTGTTACCAGACTTTGCGACTATTAATAATGAATCCATTTATTATGACACTGCCTATATTGAACAGCCGGTTAATATGAAGTAATTGTAGTAAGTTTGGTTTCCATATTAAATTCTTTATAACAAAGCTTGGATATAATGACTTTACTTATAGTGTATCATACATCAACTTAGTATGACGTGTTTTTCACTTGCCTTCAATGTCATAATAAAGGGATTCTACTGTAGATGCTTTACTAGAAATACACTTCTATTGTTTGCATTTAAATTAATTATAACTACACTATTAACTGCTAATTTATAGATAAAATTAGTAATTATGATAAGAATGATAGTATTATCACCTGAATCTTAGCACCCTTGTATTTGATACATCCCGGCACCGTTGTCAGCGTTGTGAACTCATACGCTGCCACTTCAGAGTACACTCCTGCTAAATTAGACAGCAACGTAGATTTCCCTACTGATGGAAACCCTACAAAACCGATTCGAGCATCACCAGTTTTGGCAACGTCAAAACCTGAAAATGGTAAAGTGATGCATATTGTTTAATAGACATAATACAAATAAAATGGCAATTGTCCAGAAATCACACTGCATCATAAACATTTGTGACTGCATTAGCATTAGATTAAAAATTAAATATCTTATTGTCCCGGAGTCGTTTTGTCCCTGATGAAAAAAATTTTTTTTAGAATCTGTAGTCCAAGTACTTACTTAAGAGTTAATTATATTGTAATGGTAACTTTTTTGTTTTTAGTGACTAGAAATTTCGTGGCTGGTGATTTAATTGGGCTTTTAATATTCAGGGGAGCCCTAGGGAGTTTCGTGAATTTTAAAAGCACAAAATACTTCTATCTTAGGTTTCTTAGCAGGGTTAAGTTATAAAATATGATTTTTTATTATTTACCTTCGCCGGTTGCCCCGCCGCCACCTTTAGGAGTGATCAGTTCACGTCTCAATTTAGCTAACCGGGCCTTTAGTATACCTAAATGGAGCGCAGTCGCCTTATTTTTTTGCGTCCGAGCCATCTGTAATGTTGTGAATAAATTGTTATAGTATAAGATATATAAAGATGAAAAATACAGTCCATAGCTGAATTTTGTGGATTTTTTATACGAATAAATGTTCTAGTTAAAGATTTTCACATTATTATGTTAAAAACCATAGAATTTTTAATATAACCTCTTCCTTCTACAAACCTCGGCCTCTATACCAGCAATTTTCTCCAATATTGTACTCATTTTCGCGGTTTTTCTTTTTCTAGCTTACTAATAACACCGGGAACAACAAATAAGTTAAAACATAAGTTAATTCTTTCTACAGTTTTTATAAAAATAGAAGAAAGCGTGTCAATCGCTATTCGTGTACAATTTTTCAGAACACGAAACTGACAGTTCGTCACCAACTTTGCCATGACATTTTGAGCGCGATAAAATTACCAGTATGTTACTCCCAGAACCAAAAATATAAAATAATAATAATTAGAAAATGTAAAGGAAATTTATAATAAATAAATATAAATAAAAAAAACATGCTTTTACAATATTTTATTAAGATTTTACTAGCTAATTTAATTTTAGTCGTTACTAACGACATCTATGTGTTGCACAATAGTTCACTTGAGCGGACGTCATTATTCTCAACGTTGTTACTTTTCGCGTCAGCCAGGAGATGGCGTTAAATTAAGCTAAAGTAAACAAACCTTATCACGTGGAAAAGCTTTTCCCGCAGGTTTGCGCATCGTAATATGAAGGAAAGGAACAGTGGAAAACTGTTTGCTGGGTATGTTGGAAACAGATATGCTTCAGTACCACCTTAGGCGCCGGGAGAAGGAGTCGGCTCTTTGCTTCGCTGGCAACTTAAGTTACGAACGTAATCTAGTTGGAAAAATGTTTTCGAGTAGTATTTGTGACGCTTAAAATTTTTCTATGTGGTGTTTAGGCATTCTCGCTTATTTCGTAAAAGTTTTGTGTAAATAATAGCTGTAAATAAATAAATGTTAGATTTTTCCGGGATTTCGTGTGATGTAAAATTAATAGACACTTATTAAAGTATTTCAAGGATTATAAACTAGTGTAATAATGTGTAATTAACTTTTTGGTAAGTATTTATTTCTTAAAAACTTTCCCATTTTTACAATATCTACTTCCTGCCTACTTTGACTTGCTGCTGGAATTGATAAATAAGCATGTACTTAGTTGACTCTTAAGTAGGCAAGTGTAGGTAGGTACTTACTTAAACTTGCCTATTAGTAATTAAGTAATCATTATTTCCAACTTTCCGATAAACTTTTTCATCGTCAATTTCTTCACTTTGATGAGGTGGTTTCGTATTTTCTTCCTCATCGTTGATCGTCTTTTTCCCTTGTTGAAAAAGACGACCTTTACCTAACCTAACCTAAAGGTGTTAGGCAGGATCATTCTCCTACAGGCTAATCTGAAATAAAAGCCTTTCTTACGTAGTGTATAGGTAAACGGTTTATCTATCTATCATAACTAGTGTGATGGCAATATTTTATTACCCAGATATTCTTGAGCAGCCTACCTACCTTCCGGATGAAGAGGGGCATCCACAATCCTAGTAAAAGTTTTGTTCCCCTTATCAACCAAAAAAAAAAAAAAAAACAAAATCAAAATCGGTTCATCCGTTCGGGAGCTACGATGCCACAGGCAGACACATACACACACACACACACACAGACACGTCAAACTTATAACAACCCGACGTTTTTGCGTCTGGGGTTAATAAACGGTGACTAGCCAAAACTCTATTCAGAGCCTCTTATGATTGTTGAATAATTTTCACTGTCAAACATGGAATTAGAAAGCTGGCAAGATAAATTATAATTTTTTGTTACAAATTAAGTACCAGCTAATGTAGAAAATTAATGTTAAAGACTGTTTAGCCGTTGTAGTAAAAAGCAGAGATAGGTAAATCCGCTATTGAAATGAAGAGTGTTTTTGAACGTTTTCATGGCCAATATACCTTCTTTCGTTAGGATTTGAGTTCTACAAACATCTAGGTAAATTCGAAACTAATTTTTAACCCATCTGAAATAAATCCGACATTCAGCTGCATGTTATAAGTAGGTAGCTATCGTTCAATGAACATTTCAGTCACGGATTTATTAAGAAAGAAAGAAAGAAAAAATTTGTTGGTTTGTATAGTCAAATCGTTTACCTATATTGTGGTAGTATGCCGTGGAAGTATGAGTTTTTAAATAACGAAGCAAGGAAGTCGAATGCCCGGAAATATCTACATAAGGATAACTTCATCATCTCAAGATAACTTATTAAACCATTACCACGAAGAGAGAAGACTTATTAAAGTTCCTAAATGAAAAGCTTGAGCCGATAAACACAGACCTCTTTATTCATAAACGTTGTTAAACCAAGGATCTTTGACGTTTAAATGTCTCTTAATTTTAATAATTGTGAAGTTTGTGTTAGACAATTACACACAACACAACAGTTACACAATTACAATGACAATTTGACAATTTAGTCTTATTTTGAAATAAATCAGATAGATTGGTTGTCTGAATGTTATGGCTGTAATTCAAAGAACATTAAATTACGCGTCACGGATTTAAAGGGCTTTGTCAGACTCTCACACGTTATTCTTTCGTCTGTCTACCCAATGACATACCTATTTAATTTTCATGAGAGGTTAAATGTTCGGAGATAATTACTTAGATAACTTACAGCTCCTCAAGGAATTGAATTAATGCGTTTGAGATTTTTAATTTTATTTGATGAATAGTTCGTCTGATTTGATCTATAAATAAAATGCGTTGGACATTCCGTCTTCTTGTTACGGCTGAAATTCAAAGAACACTAATGTTAGGGGTCACGGATTTAAGGACCATGTCACGGTATTGTGGTGGTTCTAATTCTGTGACACGCAGCATGGACGGAGGCATATTCGGTGATTTATGAGAGCGTGTTTAACGAAGCAAGAATTTCCGGAAAAAGATAACTCATGACAGCTCTTAAATGCATCGAATGAACGCGTTTTAGGTAAATATATATGTTGCAGTCAAAACTCTTAACCAGTCAAAAGTACTATTGACTAGCAAAATCAGTCAAAAGTACTTTTGACCGTATGCTTTAGTCAATAATACTTTTGACTAAAATAACAGTTAAAAGTACTTTTGCCCAATGGAGCTGGTTAAAAGTACTTTTGACTAAGTGATTCCGTCAAAAGTGGTTTTGACTGGTTGTATCAGTCAAAACTCTTAAAAATTATTTAGCATATTATTTAGCATATTTATTTCTTTGAAATAATGTCATTTGACCGAATTTTCAAATGCACTAATTTGCCTGTTTAATATGATATGAGGTACCTAAAGGTGTATTCTCATTCACTCGCTCTTGCATCCAATGTCGACGGAGCCCCGCTTCGCGGGGCTCCTATTTCTGTCAAAAGGGTTTAAAGTAACCTAACAAAACCGAACCTCGGGGTGGGAACATTTACATCAAATGAACATTATACCTTTTGATCAACAGCGCAATTAATGTTGTTATCGCAAATAAATATTCGATGAAATGAAAATTATGTTAATCGATATTATACAAATTGATTACTTTCCTAAACGTTGTTCGAATTAGTAACATTACATCAAAAGTTGTTATACCAAACAAGGGTGAACCTCTTTTTTATTCACATCTAACGAGTTAATAGTGCTTTTGAGTTTTGACTGATGCTTTATTGCAGTTAAAACTACTTTTGACGAAGAACGTCAGTCAAAAGTACTTTTAACCGCAAATTTGCAGTCAAAAGTACTAATAACCAATAATTTTCAGTCAAAACCACTTTTGACCAACCTATTCAGTCAAAAGTACTTTTGACTGATTTTGCTAGTCAATAGTACTTTTAACTGGTTAAGAGTTTTGACTGCAACATATACAAACTCACGTTGTTTTCCCATGGCAGAAACTACAGAACGCCACCTGCTACGACACTTTTTTTTTTCCATGATGGGAAATCATCAAATGACCCCTCCCGATCTAGGTGGAGCGGAAGGGAGTGTCATACTCTTACTGACTAAAACCCACCCGTGTTCCTTCCATAGCCCTTTATGTTCCGGGCCAGCGGTAACCCTTTCGGACATTTCTGTTGACCCGACAGGCTTCGGTCCTTCCTTGATGCTGACATCTCTTAGAGGCGCGCGTGGAACACTTACGCGACGTCCAGCACAGACCTGGTCCTGATCGGACGGTGAGCTACCCATTACTCTTCGTCCCCGGCCCGCACCTACGGTGGCCGGGAGTTGTCACGCGACTCCCGACGCCCGGAGCGTCTCCCGCGGCGGCTGGGACGGGAGGCTTTCTCCCTCAGCCATCCCGCCACCTCCTTCGCTAGCATAACTGCTTCGCAGAAGGAGGTGACTGTCTCCCACTCCCTCTCGCTCCGGACCATGGCTTGAACCAGAGCCGGACGCGAGAGGTCGCCGCCGCTGCCGATCGCCTCTACGAGGACACAGCGGTGCTCCGCCCAAGCGGGGCAGACCTCCACCGTGTCCTCTGGGCGATCCTGGCAATGGTGATACCCGGGCGTTTCCTCCCGCCTGATGATGTGCAGTAACCTCTCGAAACATCCATGTCCGATGAGGACCTGCGTCAGGCGGTAGGTGAGGGCGCCGTGACGCCTCTCTAACTACTCCTCAAAGTGGGGTCTTATCGCCACTGTCGTGGCGTGCCCTGCGCTGGGTTGCGACAGTCGCTCTTTCCATGCCGCCATGAGATCGCCGGAGGGCAGACCGCTCCGCCGCGATTTGCCGTGGGAGCGGAGTTTCCCCCCGGCGTAGTGCCTCCGCGCGCCACTCATACAGGCGCGCGAGGACTATCGCCTCCAGATCCAATGCCGCCTAGCCCGGGATCATGCGGTAACCCTGGATAAGCCTTACGGCTACCACCTTCTGGGGCGCGTTCAAATAGTGGGTGGCTCGCCGCCGCAGTGAACGCGTCCACACCGGGGCCCCATATAGGGCCATGGACCACACGACCCCTGCGTTTGGCCCCCTCAGGTTGGGCAAGAGCCGCTTGAAGGCGGCCCCGGCCCGTTCCAGTTTGGGGGGCAAACTTTGGAAATGTTCGACGAAGTTCCACTGGCTGTCGAGGACACGATCCAGGTATTTCATCGTTGTCTCGACGCCGATGTGAATCCTTCCTACCTTTAGTTGGGGTCCCGATGGTGGCGTGTTCCGGGGCTCATGAAACGACATGACCTGGGACTTGTGCAATCCATCTCGAGACCCAACTGCCGGATCCTCTCCACGACTATCGCAATTCCGCGTGTCATCGCGTCGACCGCCGCTTGATACGATCTCCCTTGCACCAGGACTAGCGTGTCGTCAGCGTAGCAAACCACGCTGACGCCATCAGGGAGGTCAGCCCGCAGCACCCAGTCGTAATCGATGTCCCACAGGAGCGGCCCCAGAATCGATCCCTGCGGGACACCGCACAAAATGCCATGCCTGCTACGACCCTTACATACTCCTTTTGCTTCGTTTACTTTCTGCGAATAAAGTTTATTTAACTTTTATTTGTTGAAAAGTAGGCCCTTCTGCTGGTTCATTATAATGCATCAGACAGTCGAGTTTATGTTACGGCTGTAATTTAAAGAATACCAATGTTACGGGTCACGGATTTAAGGCCCATGTCACGGTGTTGCGGTGGCTCTGTCTAATCCTATAACATGCTTAGCATGAACGGAGGCATATTTGGTAATATATTAACGAAACTAGAACGTCGCATGTCCGGAAATAAATAAACTATGAAAGCTCCTATAAATGAATTGTATAAACACGTTCGACGTTTTTAATTTAGCTCACAAATTAATCGAATTGACGAGTTTGGTGTTTTTATTGTTTATTGATGATAAGTAGGACATTTTTTGATTTGTTATTTCCGCCAAAAAAGGTGTATAATACTATATTCCTTAATATTCTATTCGTCTTCATGGTAGGTACGGCTGCAATTCAAAGAACACCAATGTTACGAGTCGCGGATTTAAAGGGTCATGTCGACTATGTCATGGTATTTTTGTGGCTTTTTCTTATCCTAAGATAAGTATGTCTTAGGATTAGAAAAAGCTGATTAAATTACCGATTATGCGTCCATGCTTAGTAACGCAAGGACGCATGATCGGTAATTTATGATAGCGTGTTTAATGAGGCAAGAAATGTCCGGAAATAGATAACTTAGGAGAGCTCTTAAATTAATCGAACTAGCGCGTTTGAAGTTTTTACTTTTATTTGGTAAGGAGTAGGTCCTTCTTCAGATTTGGTCTTTACAATGAGTCAGCCATTCGTCTTCATTTTACGGCTGTAATTCAAAGAACATTAATGTTACGAGTCACGGATTTAAGGACCATGTCGACTAAGTCACGGTATTGTATTTAATGGCTATGTTTTTGTGGTGTCTCTGTCTGTCTTATGACGTAGGCATGTTTGATGATTTATTGTAGCGCGTTTAACGAGGCAAGAATGTCGCTTGTCCGGAAATATATAACTTCTTATTAGAGCGGCTTAATAAATCGAATTAACGAGTTTGAGATTTTTTATTTTAATTGATGAAAAGAGGGGTCCGTGGCTCAATAATAACAGCCGCACAGGTCGATCGAGGTTAAGCTACGCTTGCCGCGGTTGGTCTGTGGATGGGTGACCATTAGGGTGTCCCGAAACATTTTTTTTTCGCTTTTCGCTACTCAAGCCCCCTCAAAAGTTGCATTATTAGTTTTTCATACCACCTGCTCGAAAATGTCAAATTATATGTCAAGCAACCTTAACCTAAAGTGAGTCATTAGTGGCCGGGGGCACAGCCGGTCAATAATGTTGTACTGGATTTCATTATGACCCGCTGGTCAATAATGTGATTTGAATTTGGAACCTCACATGCTCAGCTAAATTCAAATTCAAATTCAAATTCAAATAATTATTTTATTAGTCACAATTTGTACAGGAATAGAGTAGACTGTGACCCCCAAACTAGGCATTATTTGCCTGTATCTTGGGAGTCAGTGTTGCGACATTTTAAAAGTTATGAGTGTTGCGACATTTTAAAAGTTAGTTGGTACATAGTGATTATTGCAAGACAGGAAAAGAAACTAAAATTTAACTAATCTAAAATCATTTAAAATAAAAATAAAATACACTTAGAATATAACATTGCCATTAGCGTGAGATCAAACTAAGCAAAGTAAATCAACAGTTTGAGATCAATTAAATAGCGATTATTGCAAAATAGGAAAACAAAAACTAAAATTTATTTATTTATTTATTTTAGTATTTTTGGTTAGTAGTATTAATTGGCAGTATAGTACTAACAAACACCCTTTAGTGCCAGAAAGAGGAAAGTTATTCTCAATACCCTTACTACGCGTGGATGATATTCTCGATTTCCTACAAAATCATAACGACTGCTTCTTCATATCGTTGCCATGTTTTCGAAGACATAATATTGCAAGAATAATTAGATAACTACAAACCATTTTTTAAAAGGAATGGAAGTGCATATAACTAACTAGTTCTAAATATGTTATTCTTACTGTTTGTTTATTTAATAAATACTTTTTTTTTCGTACTATGGCTATTATTTTCTCACAGTAGGTGTAAAAAGTAGAGTATCCTCCTCTGGGCTAAAGGTGTCTTTGCCTTGGGCTAGCTTGAATCCCTCGCTGCATTCAGGATTCTTGCATTAACTCCCTCGCTTCGCTCGTGAGTTAAACTCTTTAATTCCCTCGCTGCGCTCGGGAGTTAAATCCCCAATCCTTCATTGCGCTCGAACTTTAGCCCCTCGGTGCGTAATCTACTATTAGATTACCGTAAAAATAATAAAAAAAAACATAAAAAAATATTATATTGAGGGTTCTACCGGCATTTTTTTTATTTTTTTTGGATTCAAGGATCTGAATCAGGATCTGAATCAGGATCTGAATCTGAATCTGAATCAGGATCAGAAACAGGATCAGAATCTGGATCAGAATCAGGATCAGAATCAGGATCGGAATCAGGATCAGAATCTGGATCTGTATCAGGATCAGAAGCAGGATCAGAATCAGGATCCTGGATCTGAATCAGGATCTGAATCAGGATCTGAATCAGGAACATAATCAGAATCAGGATCAGAATCAGGATCTGAATCAGGATCTGAATCAGGATCTGAATTTGGATCTGAATCAGGATCTGAATCAGGATCAGAAACAGGATCAGAATCTGGATCTGAATCTGGATCTGAATCAAGATCTGAATCAGGATCTGAATCTGGATCTGAATCTGAATCAGGATCTGAATCAGGATCTGAATCAAGATCTGAATCAGGATCTGAATCAGGATCTGAATCAGGATCAGAATCAGGATCGGAATCAGGATCTGAATGTGGATCTGGATCTAAATCTGAATCATAATCAGGTTCAGAATCAGAATCTGAATCAGGATCAGGAACAGAATCCGAATCAGGATCTGAATCAGGATCGGAATCAGGATCAGAATCAGGATCAGAATCAGGATCAGGATCAGAATCAGGATCAGAATCTGGATCAGAATCTGGATCTCAATCTGGATCTGAATCTGGATCTGAATCTGGATCTGAATCTGGATCTGAATCAAGATCTGTATCAGGATCTGAATCAGGA
Source organism: Luperina testacea (assembly GCA_927399505.1). Classification (NCBI taxonomy): domain Eukaryota; kingdom Metazoa; phylum Arthropoda; class Insecta; order Lepidoptera; family Noctuidae; genus Luperina; species Luperina testacea. Next base: position 15,170,831 of record OV656770.1, on the reverse strand, counting down.
TCTGAATCAGGATCTGAATCAGGATCAGAAACAGGATCAGAATCTGGATCTGAATCAGGATCTGAATCAGGATCTGAATCAGGATCTGAATCAAGATCTGAATCAGGATCAGAATCAGGATCGGAATCAGGATCTAAATCAGGATCTGAATCAGGATCTGAATCTGAATCTGAATCAGGATCAGAAACAGGATCTGAATCAGGATCAGAAACAGGATCTCAATCTGGATCTCAATCTGGATCTGAATCTGGATCTGAATCTGGATCTGAATCGGGATCTGAATCTGGATCTGAATTTGGATCTGAAATCTGGATCTGAATCAGGATCTGAATCAGGATCTGAATCAGGTTCTGAATCAGGATCTGAATCAGGATCTGAATCAGGATCTGAATCTGGATCAGAATCAGGATCTGAATCAGGATCTGAATCTGGATCAGAATCAGGATCTGAATCAGAATCTGAATCAGGATCTGAATCAGGATCTGAATCAGGATCTGAATCAGGATCTGAATCAGGATCTGAATCAGGATCTGAATCAGGATCTGAATCAGGATCTGAATCAGGATCTGAATCAGGATCTGAATCAGGTTCTGAATCAGGATCTGAATCAGGATCTGAATCAGGATCTGAATCAGGATCTGAATCTGAATCAGGATCAGAAACAGGATCTCAATCTGGATCTCAATCTGGATCTGAATCTGGATCTGAATCTGGATGTGAATCGGGATCTGAATCTGGATCTGAATCTGGATCTGAAATCTGGATCTGAATCAGGATCTGAATCAGGATCTGAATCAGGTTCTGAATCAGGATCTGAATCAGGATCTGAATCAGGATCTGAATCAGGATCTGAATCAGGATCTGAATCTGGATCAGAATCAGGATCTGAATCAGAATCTGAATCAGGATCTGAATCAGGATCTGAATCAGGATCTGAATCTGAATCTGAATCAGAACCTGAATCTGAATCTGGATCTGGATCTGAATCTGGATCTGGATCAGAATCTGGATCAGAATCATCAGGATGTTCTTTAGCATCGTTGTGATTTGAAAGTTTAAGACACGAAAAAGCGACAGTTTTTACATGTTGTTTTGTTGTTTTTTTAGAGACATGTAAATTCATAAGATTTAACATGGGAGAAAATGAGATAGGAAGCATTATACAGTGTTTTTGAAGGTTTCACTTCTACCACGTGTGAATTGCACACATGCTGTTTTTTTTTTGTCTGTGTAAAATGCCAATCAATCCAATCCAAATCCAATGCCAATCTCTTTGATTATACCTACGTAGTGCAATGAAAAAAAGAAAAACGCGGACTGACACAGTCAGTGGAAAGATGTGTAAAACTATTAAAGTTGCCATTGATTATTTTGTCTTTCAACTATTTTAAACCTTGCTTTAATTCATTGTTGTACCCTTAAATTTAATAAAAACCATTTAAATGTTATTTTTGTATGATTTATAGTTTATATTAGGAACCCCTAAAAATAGCAAATTTGAAAAACTTCAAGGACTGGTAGAGGCCTCAAGATGCCGGATATCTAATTAAATTTTATAATAATCGTAATATATGTGTCAAAACGCAACTTTTCATACCTCTTGCGTAGCCGTAGCTCATTTTTTTTTCCCCCATACATTAACGGGACACCCTAGTGACCATCTTTACGTACCGAGACCCCTCTGTGCTTTAGAAAGCACGTTAAGCCGTTGCAGTTGGTCCCGGCTGTCATTGGTGGATCTTTGACAGTCGTTACGGGTAGTCAGAAGCCCGAAAGTCTGACAGTCTTACCAAGGGGTATCGTATTCCCCAGTAACTGGGATGTGGAGGTCAGATAGGCAGTCGCTCCATATAAAATAGGTACTGGTATTCAGCTGCATCCGGTTAGACTGGAAGCCGACCCCAACACAGTTGGGAAAAGCAGATGATGATGATAATGAGTTATTAACCGGAATCGTTTCACGTTTTCTACATCTTTTTCCTTCTCACTTGGCTTCTCAGCCCGACACAGAATACAGTAATTTAAATAGGGCAGCCCTATCTGACGCCTACTGTTTATCTATAATGTTATGCCATTATCTTATAATTACCAAAAAGGTTGCATCCCACACACCATACAGTCTCTACAGTAGGTAGGTACTACTGGAGACTATTAGGAGACCTCACAGGATAGTGATTCTAACTTTACTACTAAAACACCCCAACATAGTTGGGAAAACGCTTGGCAGATGATGAATTGATGAAAAGTAGGTAAGCCCTTCTTCTGAATAATGAGTCAGACATTTGTCTTCATTTTACAGTTGTAACTCAAAGAACATTAATGTTATGAGTCACGAATTTAAGGTCCATGTCAACTATGTCACGGTATTGCGGCGTCTGTCTCTGTTTTAGGATGACGTAGGCAGATTTGATGATTTATTGTGTCGTGCTTAACGAGGCAAGAATATAGCATGTCCGGAAATAGATAACTCACGACGACGGTGAAGACTCATAAATGAAAAGTATGTCAAATTAACTGTCTAACCTTTGAAGATTTTCATTTTATGTGATAACAAAAGAAGGACATAGCTCCTTAGGAAAACGGTTGTCGTTCAAAGAACATCAAAGTTACGTGTCACGGATTTAAGGACCATGTCGACTATAACTATAGGCATTGTGGTAGCTCTGTCTGTCATAACTCGTAGGTGTGTCTAATGATTTATTGTGCCGTGTTTTGTGAGGCAAGAACGTCTCATGTCCGGAAATATTATAACTTATGATGAGGACCCTAAATGAAAAGTACGTCGGATTAATCAATCCATTCGTCAAATTGGATTTTATGATGTGGAAAAAAATGATTTTAATAATAATATTATTAATTGTCTTACATGTGATTTTTTTTAATTTTCCGGATTAAAATAGGTACATACATCCCTGTGTCTTTCTACCGATTTGGTCTTCAGAAAACGTCGCCATTTAAGTCAGGGATTTAAGGCCCATGTCACGGTGTTTTAGTGGCTCTATTTGTCTTATGACGCAGGCTTATTTGATGATTTATTGTGGCATGTTTAACGAGGCAAGTATGTCGTATATCCGAAAATAGATACCTAACTTGTGACGACGGTGAAGAACCCCACCTAAATGAAAAGACATACTTACTTAAGTAACTGTCTAAGGTGTGAAAATTTTCATTCGCTGTGATATAAAAAAGTAAACTATTAACTATTAGTATTTCTACTGAATTGGTCTCCAGAAAACGGTTGTCGTTCAAAGAACATCAATGTAACGAGTCTCGGATATTAGCGCCATTTCGACTATCTCACGGTATTGTGGTAGCTCTGTCTGTCTTATGACGTATGATTTATTGTGGCGTGTTTAGCCAGGCAAGGAGGCTGAATATCCGAAAATGGAGTAGGTACCCCTCAAGAGTCAAGTGTACACCAAGTGTACATAAGAGAAAGTGCTCGAAACGTCAATGGTACACCAAGTGTACACAACAGTGTCATTGTTCTATAGTCATTGTTAAAAACAATGACTTTACTGCGCCTATTTAACTACTCCGACGCGTGGGGTGTTTCGAAAGGTAGTCGGGCAAACGTTCAAGTTTTTAAATCAAGAGTCTGTTGGTCAGAACTAGAGGAAGAGATGTGTTGAAGTTTTTATTTAAGCCTCAATTTTTCAGGATGAAATGTAGTCTATTTTCAAGTACGAGGCTACGTAATATCTATCTGGCAATCTTCATCAAATTGATTTGATACCAGACATATAGGATTAGAAATATCGCAATCACTGGATAGCTGAAACTGCAGATACCTGTAAATGATAAATGATTTATTTTCTGTAACTAGGTTTGTACAAACGCTATTACACGTCAATCATATTTTTTTAAACTAGATGAGTTTCCTATCTGAATATTCTGAAAAGAAAGGCCGAAACAAACTCAGAGGTCATAGTCTCTTTTAAAGTCCAGACAAAATCTTGATCAGATCATGTGAAGACCATGTAGATTGGTGTCTGAAATGGTCTTTTGAGAAGAACCACACAGATTGAGCGGACCTGTCCTGTCAGTGCACGCATTTGTCAAAAATCGTGCAGCTCAACTCAGAACTTGAAGCAACTGCCTCGGCGCCTAACACGCCGGTCGCGTACATTCGGCAAAGTGTTTAGACACTAATTCGGGCTGGTGTCTGCAACACCACGTCGACGTCGTCGTCGTCGACGTGGATTTTTTATTTTTTTTATCTTTTTTTTTACGCTGTTGGAGTTTCAAAAAACTGTTGAAAAAAGCGCCCGAGCGTACCAGGGCATAATAGTCATCGGAACAAATTCGTATAGTTAATTAAATATGTAGGTACCTAGTTTGCTGCGTAGTTGTTAACACGCTTTGAGTTACGCCTCTACGTTTTCAGGCTAAAATACCAGGTACATTTACTTTGTCACTGATTACCTATGTACCGTACCTAGCTATAACCTATCTAAATTAGGCCAACTGAACGTTAAATTAGATATATAGTGGCCTCCAAAATTTAGTTGACATTTTCCAACTTCAGCTGTGACACATTATGATTTAAAATTCTAGTTCCAAATGTTTGAACTGTACAGTTATACACTATAACGTTTTTATTTACTAATTCAACCTATACTATGAATAACATAAAAAATAATCAAGTACTCCCTAGGATTACATATTTTTTTAATCATAGTCTAATTTCATAATCTAACTTTATGGTGCCACAGCACTACTTAGTCGATACTTTTTTCCATATAAATTTCGGGAAAGTATTACTCCACTGTTTGACGTTGTGCATCCAAAGTTAAACATGATATCGTTTTGACTTATTATTAATTTTGACTGTATGGAAACAGAATAGTAAAATAAAAAGCCATTAAAAAGTTATGAGCCAACAAAGATTCGTTTTTCTTGCTATTTTTAACGTAACTTTGGGTGTAAATAAGTAATAAAAGAACTGTAAAATCTTTAAAACAAAGTCGGTAACGACAAAGCAGTTATGGAAGAGTTCAATAAACTTTATTTGTAATTGATTTATGCAGTGGTTTTTTATAAAACTCGATTTTCCGAAGCACTTTTCGATTTTATTTATGCGCCTATCATTTCGGAACGGTGTTTCTGTGCTTGAGAACTAGACGTTGTTTGTGTAGACTAGCACCTAACTGCTCATCACTGATACTAGATCTGTTGGACACGAAGCCAGGTGGAACAGCGTGCTTTTTGGCCTGACCACCAATGAGTTCGAGCTCGCGACTAGTTTAGTCTTAACAAATCACAGCTGAAGTGGAAAATGCCAACTAACTTTTGAAGGCTACCGTCTGTACTGTGGAGACTATAGCACATTTGGTGCTTACATGCAATCTCCGCGAGCCAGTTAAAAGTTATTGACATGAAATACGAGACAAACCTGAAGTAAGTATAAGATTAGAAGACATTAGGGGTTAGATTTGGCTGACAAGTCAAAAGAAAAAGATGTAAAATACGAGTACGTAGGATTATTATTAGGAATAATGATTGAACATTCGTGATAAACCGTGGTTTAATTGATTCCTCCCAGTTACCCTGAAGCTCGTAGAGACCTTCACAGTACCTATCCAATAGTTATGACGTATCGCCAAACATTTCCCTATTTACGTAATATTTCCTTGTAGTTACATATGAGCTGGAACTTAAACATAAACATAATAATATCAGAATCTCATACACATTTCAGACTAATTCCCTTAGGCGACATCATTCAATTAGATACCTATATACCTACAATATATCTGCTATTATATTCTTATAGGTACAGACAGCTACATAAGTCGATGATCATTTTAGAATTTTATTTCAATGAACACATATCAATTATATTTTTAAATATAAGAAATTTAATAATATAAAAAAAAATAGTAACCCACCGGTATCGGGAACAGGGTCCAGGCTACCGGCGGTCAGGGCTCCAGAGAGAGCAACCTCCTGAAAATGCGTGCCATGTTCAAAAGTACTGCTTTCTGAATCAAGCCCTTGATCCAGCTGCCCAAAGAGAACTTCCTCAGGTGTTGGTCGAGGCTCTTGGCTGTCACGACTATCGGCACAATGATCAAATAAAAAAAATTATAACTGGCTGTTTCCCGCGACTTTGTCAGCGGTTATTTTGTGTTTCATAATTTTAATAAAAACTAGTTGAACCGGCGAACTTTGTACCACCTCAGAATAAATAAATACAAAATTTATGAGAAAATGAACTGTCTTAATTTCACGAAAAAATTTCCTAAATTTTTCCTATGTTTTAATAGTTATTCTACTATTCGGGTCGGAGGCAAATCCAAAAAATCAAAGATTAAGTATTAGAGTCGGGAGTCGTCGGTCTACTTTGTGGGAGGCCTTCCAACGCTACATCTTCCGATACAAGGTACACTCCAGAACCTTTAGGCCCCATCGGCCATCTGTTCTGCGAGCAATGTGCCCTGACCACTGCCACTTAAGTTTGGCAATTCTTCGGGCTATGTCGGTTACCTTGGTTCTCCTGCGGATTTCTGATACGATCACACAGGGAAACTCCAAGCATAGCCCTCTCCATTGCCCTTTGGGTGACTTTTTGCCTTCTAATAAGGCCCATTCCACGTTTCAGTGCTTCCAAATAAATATTAAACACACGTAATAATTAGCCCGTTTTCATTCAAAATCTCTTCTGAAATTGCACTGTTGTTCCCCGACTTATGTCTCCGACCGTACCTACAAGTGAGGGAGAAATCATGAAATTTGATACTACAACGTGACTCGAATGTCACAAATAGTTTTGGTCCAAACGCCTCTTTGATATATGGCTTTTGTACCTACGGAGCTGAGGGATTTCCCTTCGGGCTACAGGTATTTTTGTTTTGACATGATGTTGGACCGTGAAAAATGATTCGAGTTTTTCGGTAGACGTCTATTGGCTATGTATTCCTGGTACTTCAAGATTGCTGTCTGAAAATAGACTGGTAACAAAAAATGATAATGAAAAAAGCTTTAAAAGTTGACAGAGCATTATTATACCAATGCATTAGTATAATAATGCTCTGTCAACTTTTAAAGCTTTTTCATCATCATTTAATGTACCTATCAAAAGACAACATACATACATAGATCATCAGCCTATAATGTTCCAACTGCTGGGACACAGGCCACCTGTGTTTGGGAGGGAGTGGGCCGTAATCCACCACGCGGGCCCAGTGTGGGTTGGTAGATGTCACATGTCTTCGAATAAAGGCCACAGGACTTTAGTAAATACTAGCATCTGTTTGCGACTTCGTCTGCGTGAAATTTCGGCCATTGCTCGCAGGCGCTAATACTTCGTTTTCGCTTATCGTTTTTTCTTGACTTTTGTCCTTTTTCTCGGCTTTGAATTATTTTGCTCCATATTAATAGTTTCTGCTATTTCGTTTTTTGACTTTTATCCTTTTGCTCGGCTCTTCAGAGTCGTAGCGTGACGTTAAGGTGATATATTGAAAAAAATGTGTTTTTTCTATTTCGTGTAACTTGTTAAAAATGTGATGCAATAGGGATTTAACTCTCAAAAAACACTTCTAATTCTTTTTTTTTTCTAATATTTATTTTCCCAACAATTTTCAAGCAACGAACCTCCGTTTTTTATATACCTAATTTGATTTTTTTATACATTTTATATTTGATTTGAAAATTATAAGTACGTAAAGTATTTTATTCAATGTGGTGATTTTTATTATTTTCGCTACAGTAGGTACCTTCCTACGTAAGGCAATTCCGGCTCGTCTGTGTATTTTCCTTATAACATTATATTTTCAGTATACACCTACCTTTTGCCGAAGTTAAATTCTCATCTTATTAAAAGTTGAACGATTTTATCCATACTTAAATAACTGAAGAGGATCAAATACCATAAATATCAAAGTTTTATTAACTAGGGGAAACTTTATACTTTATACGCTCCTATTATACTTTCACCTATATTTATGATACTCGTTATTTAATAAGAAAATGATTTTGGTTCAGAAAATAAATATGGAATTTTATCGACATATATATTTTTGGGGATATTTTTATAACGTATCGCTTTTTTGTTTCAGATTATAATGGATGGATGTTCATAGCAAGTAAATATATAAAATTAAAAAAAAAAAACAGAATCGCGGTAAAGTTTCAAAACCGATATAAATAAAAAACAATGAACGAAACAAAAGCAATGACAATAAAAAAGAAAAGTGAAATGTCAAATTCTTGAGTTTCGAATTTTGAAAATCAAATAATTATGTCGTCGGAAGTGTCATTGGAGGGTCGCGAGCGGCCAGGATTGGTGCGTCGCGCGGCCGCTGGGTGCGCAAGGGCAGCATTTTCGCAAATCGGCCTGGTTATCTTAGTGGTGATTTATGTACTACTTGGTGCAGTGCTGTTTGAATATCTGGAGTCGGGGCCTGAGGTGCAGAAACGGTCCGCCATACAGAGATCGAGAGAGGAGTGCTTAAAAGAACTCTGGGCTATTACAGGTATGAATTTCAGTTATATTATGCCTTAATTAAGTATGCAAAACCTCCATTCACAGTGGTAATAAGTTCTCGGTGATATTTCGAAAGCTACGATATTTCATTTACGGTACCTACTTACCTTTGTGAGCAGAGCAATTAGGTAGGTAGGTATTTTGAGGGAAAGTGTCAAACATTCAATTTCTCAGTAACCAGATTATAAGTAAAATGATGTCATAATTTAATTTAAATACAAAAAAATTAACTATGAATGGTCTCTTTAAGGAAATCTCGAAACGGCTGGTTGACCCTTTCCGTGACCCAAGGGCGGGCTTTTACCTTGGCCAGACGCTAAGCATTGCCATACAACGTGGTAATGCCGCCAGTCTCTTGGGTACGTTACCAGTCGACAGCGATGCGGATGAATTTTTCGACGCTAGAATTTAGTTTTTCAGTAACTGTAGTTAAATTAGGATAAAATTTTGTTGTTTTTATAAATTAATTAGGTATGAGTTGTTATTTACACATATTATTACGTACATATTATTTTCATTTATGCATTTGCGATTTATTAGCCAAAAATGTAAAAAAATATGAATGAATGGATAAATAACTTTAATTCCTACACAATAAAGTTCAGTTTACGCTACAACTTAAAACATTTTTATAACTTTTTCAATAGTGCTAGTCACTCTGAAATCAACTTAATTATCACTGAAATAGGGTAGGGGTGTGAGCACTGCGCACTTTTACTATATTTTTCTTTTTTTTTCTTTACAAAAGATCGTAACAAAAAGGAAGAAGAAAAATAAAGATACTAAGCTTTTATTGTCAACTAATCGTTCAAAATGTTCACCAACCAACAGAGATCAGTTCAGTCGAGCGATTCAATTCGAAAGCTATCGAAGCAAATAAAAGCTCCTTCCTTTGACAATCTGACCTACAGGTGATATCTACTAAGTCCTTCACATGTGATTTCCCCTGTGTAACACTGATACTGCTGGGAAAATAATGTTATTGAACTGAATGAAAAATCGTATTATTGGATATTATTACCCACCTAATAGGGTTGGTTTAGTTATATGGAATAGTGTATCGTTTAGATAAATGTTATGCCACTTATTTTGTACTTTTTAAAATCAATCAAAAGACATTTTGTGATATAAAGGGGATAGAACCGAACTCCGTAAATCGTCACGTTTTTGAGATTAACGTTCAAAGTTGATCCTGTGGCAACCATATTTTTTTGAGCTTTCGTATATCTTGTTGCATAGATGTTTGATGATTTTAAACATTCAGAGTGATTATTGCACGCATCTTTTGAAAAAAAATATCAAAATGGTGGACAGGTAGGTATAAAAATATATAAAAATGGTATTTTTAAATGGGCTCCGTATAAAAATCTTACATCCCCTTCATATCACAAAATGTCTTTTGACGTGATGAGGGCAACCCGATGCAGATAAAAAAAAAAACAAAACATGTAAGTCAGTATACAGGGTTATTGGTAAAACATTAAAAACCTCTTTTTCATTTCTTTCTCTTTCTCATTTTTGGTCTATGACTTTTATTAATTCATCAGACTTTCATACAAAAACAAAAACATTTAAATTCAACCAATTGAAATGTTCGATTTTTTGTTACGAACTCTACGCGAAGCAAAAGAAAGTGCTAGTTAGGTAAACAAACTGCCGTGTCTAGTACAAAATTCAGCGGAGGGGAGCGGGGGTTAGATAGAACAACGAAATCTTAAAAGTTTGATTTTGGTAAATGTATTATGTTTTGTAAAAAGTCATAGAACAAAAGTTGTTGTTTATGATGTTATAGTAATCCAGTCCTGCAAGGTTGTTAGTATTTTACCAGTAACCCTGTGTATAACGTATAACCCTTTTACCAATAGTCCGTTGTGCCGATCAGAAGTAGAAGTTCGTCTAAATTGCAACGCTTTTCTCCTTCATTAAAACAATCACCCATTATAATGTAATACCTACATGGCGTATTTAAACCTCTTACGTTCATTATCGAGCCTCGCTTCCTGCTTTCGCCATTAGGTACAAGCGATCTTTGCTTATAAGTGCCATTATTGCTAAGCACCTTTGATCAATGCCAGCGGATGCGTCCATGATATTCTAAAGATGTTAAGAGGTTCTCGCTTAACGTGTCTCATTCCATTGTGAAGGCTGCTTTTGAAAGTGGATTTTTATGGATTACCTACCTAAGAGAATTTTAAGGATTCCTTTTTTAGATATATTTACTTGGTTTCTGGAAATATGATATTGATATTATTCATCAGAGCTGATCAATAGTAGCACTCACATAGTCGCACTTAAGGATCAGGATCGCGTCAGGGTCACTCGCGAAATTTAAACTTAGATACGTTTTTCGAAATTTGCAGGTCAGTATCAGGTTGTGTGTTGATCTAATAGGTAATACGGGCTGGTGTCCGCAACTCGATGGAAATGGACTTTCTTGCCCGTTCTTCTCCATAGAGATCTACGTTTTGGAATGGGCGACTAGCTTCAACTTTCTGACTAACTGACGGACTATTTTAATTTTGACAATTCAAAAGTGCCTGTACAAGGTTTAATTGAAATAAATGCTTTGAGTTTGAGTTTGACTCCACGTCAATGCGCGTATTTTGCGTACGGGTGTGTTGATCTAAGTATGCCGTAACAAATATCTATTTATAGAATTATAATCATAAAAATCATCAACACAACTCTCTAAGTTCATACTATTGAATGACTAATTCATGAATTCAATGACATTTGAGGTCAATTTTAACTCGAGGAGTTAGTTACAGTTGTTAAGAAGTATTGCTGATTCTAATTATTATAATTCTGTAAAGATATATTTGTTACGGTCGCGAACCATATTTTAATCAACAAACAACCTGACGCTGTTCTGAAAAAAACGTATGCCTCTTAATATCACGAAGAAAAGGAAAAGAGGGAATAATTAAATAAAAAATATGAATAATTAATTGTTCTGTCAAACAAAGTCTGCGCCACGATTATTTCTAAGCAAAAACGAATCGTTTTGCTTACCAATGGTAGCATTTTTATTATTGTCAAACTGGGCAAATAAATATATTTGTAAGCTAATTTTACCTGTGATAGCCGTCGTTGGTGATAGCTACTTCCATAATTATATAGGAGGATCTACTATACAAAGTTATGAGGTGTTTGCTTCATTATGGGTTAAAATTCAAGGGACTTAATTTGAACCAAAACGGTCCGTAAATTATAGGAATCGGCCATAAATAATTCAGTAACTATACGAGCCGTATCATCACCATTCGACAATCGCCATGACAGGTGAGCTCGACTGTTTAAACTGTTAATTAATTTGTGTTCCACATTTAAACGGGAGTAATTGGCATGGTCATGATTATAATTCACGATCAACAGACAACACGGCTTTTGTTATTTTGTGGATTGTGTTTTCATTATTTTGATACTTACATTATGAAAATATTAAAACTTTTATACAATTTATAATTGTAATTTAAATAAATAATAATCTTCTCAAGTCTGTCAGCGTAGCCCGGAATATGGATTTATATATAGGCTCGCCCCATTTACTAAGACTGTAAACACTGGAAAAATGTGTCTGTATTATGCACTTCTACTATTCCTAACTCTTCCATCTCGAATACATTCATTCATGACGTTATCCGCTTTACTCAATGTTTGCCGTTTCAGTAAAATCGGTATTCGCAAATATCCGAGCAGATTAATGGAAGTAGCAACATTATTAATTCGCAACTGCAAGTTACTAACTGGCCATCCTATCGACTAATCTATTACTCAATGCTCAAAGCACTCATATACTACGAAAACCCTTTCCAAGTAGCACTCAAAATTGAGTAACCTATAAGATTAGGGGACCGAAAATTCTTTGACTCTTTCAACCTTTCGAAATATTTCGACTCTGCCTTTAAAGGTATTTTAAAACAAGTAAAGCATCTACAAATAAAATATGTGTAACAAGCTTCAATAGGCTCTGTACGTGAATTCCGTCAAATTATAAGCACTCCAGTGTAAGGAGAAAAATGTTCCCTTTCAGACGAAGTATGGCGCCCGAGTTTCTTTGTGCGAAGGCTCTTGAAAGACAAAGGACAGTTTTGTACGTCACCCTATTGTGTTCTGTTGTAAATTATGCAGTTCATAAGTTAGCATGGATCTATTAGGAGGTGCTGTGTTATCTGTTTCAAAGGGTGATAATCATCATCATCATCATCAGCCTATAGCAGTCCACTGCTGGACATAGGCCTCCCCTAATGAGCGCCATAGCGCCCTGTCTTCACCTTGACGCATCCAGCATCTGCCTGCAGTCTTTCGCAGATCGTCATCCCACCTGGCCGGAGGGCGTCCTACACTACGTTTGCCGAGTCGCGGTCTCCACTCAAGAACTCGTTTACCCCAGCGGTTGTCGGTTCTTCGCGAGATATGGCCGGCCCACTGCCACTTCAGCTTGCTAATTCTTTGAGCTATGTCGATAACTTTCTTAACTTTAAAAGGGTGATAAGACATTGATGAATTGTTGAGGTTTCGATAAAGATAACGATGGAGTTTCATGTCCATTCCCAAGTAACACAAAATCGATATAATGGAAAAAGTGATGACCAGAAAATTTCTTCTAGCTTCGTTATAGAATTTGAAGGGTTTTAGCAATGTCTTGCTTCTGTATAACAGCATTTTATTAACTTTGTAGTTCCTAAAACTATATAATCCTCTTTTTCAATCTTTTGTGCAGGTAAAGGTTTTATTTTAGAAATAATTTATGTCTCTATACAGCTTGTAATACAGCTGTAAGCATTATACAAAAGTGTAGGCCGTATGTAAGCATTAATTACGGCTTAGGCTATTAAAAAGCATTTTAAAATTCTTTAAAACTGCTCTATGTTTTATAACGACCTTTCGCATGGGTCACAACTGTTTAACGGTGTACATTGGTGCTGTTTTAATGCCAGCTTTTTAAAAGCATTTCATCATAATATTATATAGCCTTTATCTATACAAACGTATAATGACAAGAATTTTAACAAGCAATAAGTCGTATACCGGCATCCGCATGCCTAAAGTTTTTAATTATGCTTACGCCATTTTGCTTTTTGTATCGATAATATTTAAAATTTAATTTTATGGTAAATAGTCCTTTAGAAAGGACTTCAACCTATGGTATTGACCGGCCGGTACAATACAGGTATCATAATGACTAAAACTAAAGATTTCTTCGTAAGAGCATAATTTTTTTTACAATTCCATATATTTTTATAATATTTTTGTAATAAATAGCTCTTTAATTTGAAGGCGCATGAAATATTTGATTCAAATATATACATACTTTCACAGTAAACTGATACTCGCAACCTTAATTCACTCATAGAGAACAAAAACAAGAGTTTAATTACTTGCCTTGTAGCACTTATATTTTTTTGTTGAAAGTATCCATGTTCTTTTTACACAAGATTTATTAATAATAACAGAAATTAAAAATAATATTTGAAAATGTTTTTATTTTGCCTTTGTAATGGTACAAGCTGTATACGAGCCGCATTTAACATATGCGCACTGCTTTAACCTGTTTTCACAGCCCATTATAATGCCTTTATCATTCCGGTAGACAACCAATATAATGCTGCTAAAATGCCATCCCAACTAGCAAAAGATATCGTAAAAATGCCAGCGGCGCGTTACTATTTCAGCTATTGGTGGTGAGAAAATGTCGAGTAAATGATCTGTGCACGTTCTCTCAACGCGATTTGGGCGCACTTCTCTCTGCTTTAAGTGATGTAAATATCGTAAGATTATCGTTTGAATAGCCAAATAGTCGAAAGAATATAGAGTAATCGCAACTCGAAAGTTACTAGTATTATATTAATCATCAGTATGCCATTTTTCAACACATTAGCTTTTCCCAAGTCGGTAGAAGCTCTTTCATTCGACAAATTTATTGTAATATAGCAGTGCGGTTGCAATCACTCGACTCTTTGATCGTGTGAATGCAACCAAGCAGCATTCATAGACTATATAGTTTGTGAAAAGAAATAAAATAGTTAAATTTAATATAAGTATTAAATTTTGCCATATTATTTGTGCCATTATACAATTTTACAATCATATTGACAATTCGTGAACTAAAGTTAGCTCAAAGGTGTTTACTTTCCTATGCGGGGTTAAATTTTTCGACTATATTCCTTACATTTTAGTTAATATTTTCATGGGCCGTAAGATTTCTTAGTAAATAATTAATTACAAATAATATTAATTTAATTGTTTATTTAATTCGCCATTAATAGCAATTCACTTATCATCACAAAGCATTCACTCGGCTTTTAGCTGAGAAATAGAAATGAGGTTTCAACTTTACGACTTCTAGGACCGCCATTGCAGTTAGTTTGGGGTTCCTTAGCGCAAAATGTTAAATCCTTAATATTAGATCAAAATACTGTTATTAATACTCCAGAGGAATTTATAAGAAAATTAAACACAAACAAAATATTTTAGTGATTTTTATTATATGAGTGACTTTTTCAAATTATTTTAGTGGCAATTTTTGTTTTAATTCTGAGACCATTTTCAAGATCTTTCATTTCCCTCACACAATGTTCTAAATATTTATCTAAGTCCGATGGTTTTTCTTGAACTGCATATATTCCGACAACTAGTAGCGACAGTGTCGGAATTTCTAGTATTTTCACTATCCCCGGACTCTGAACTATAATTGTCATTATCACTACTATAAGAATCAGAGTCTTGATCAGCGGAGATATTTTCAAAATTAGAACACACTTCACTAGCTGACGGTTCACAAATTTCATAATCAGTAGAAGTGTAAATATTTCCTACAGAACCCGCACTTGTATTCTTTGATCGCTCTTCATCTGTGGTTACTGCTAATGTAGATGTTGATTGTTTCAATCGTGTATAAATCTTGTTAACTTTCCGTCGGAACCCTCCGCTTCTTTTAATATTTTCCACCGATTATAATCGATTTTCACAAAATAAAAACAATACGGTTGTTGTTGTAACAAAATGGCGTTTACAGTGCTGTAAAAGATTTTATTCAACTTTCATACCACAATTATGCTGTAATACGGCTTTCAAATGATGTTTAGAGCACTTTTGGGGCTGTAATAGATAATTTCAAAGTGTTTTCTCAACTTCAAAAATTAAGCGGAATGAAAGCCTTGTAAAAAGCTATTATATGACATTAAGTGCCGGTATAGTAACTGAGATGCTATTTTGTCGAATAAACAGCGTTTACTCTATAATTATGCTGTAATAAATACATGTCGAAAGATAGTGCTATAAAAGCTAGTTTTACGACAAATTAGCAATTCAGTTGCTTTCAAAGAGCTGTCATAGGACTTACGGTTGCATGAAGGTGATCGAGAGATATCTTTATATAATTATCGAGTAAGTGCAATATGAATTCGTCGAGTACACGTTTACTAGACATGTTTATAGAGTCAAAAAGCGCTGAAGGCTAAAATATCTAGACAGCTGCTTTTAAACGGCTTTTTGAAATAATAGGATCTTTCATACGAGTGTTTTTCGATTCATAGTCGTGAGAGTAATTGCTTATACGATCTCTTTGCTAGTTGGGATTCTTACACTTAAGGCTGTATAATTTGGGGCCCAAATTAGCATTACAAGAGCTGTATAGTGGTTTATAATGCCTATATGTAACTTCTTATAAAGCTATAATAATATGCTAATTCTGTTATCCATCGATTATAAAGCTATTTTGTGCTACTTGGGTTCTTCTCCATACGAAAACAACCTTTCGGGAGAGGCAACTAGAATCTATTCTATTTTATTGTAAATTTTGACGTTCAAAAGTGCCTTTTATGTACCTATTTGAAATAAATGCTTTGACTTTAATATTGTTATTTATGCTTGGGTTCCCTAAGAAAGCGGTGCCGTCATATTACGCCGCAAAATGTGTTTGTACTGGACCATACCTGGAAACCTTCTGGTTATAACACGGAGATATTGAAAGAAAAGAAAGAGAACAGAAAAGAAAGAAAAAGTTTTTATAATATAATCATAACATAACATAACAATTATAACTTTTTTATAATATAATTACTTATAATATAAAAAAGTAAAAGTAAAGTAGACCGGTATATTATATATTGTATATATTGAAGGTCAAAGTTCCAACATTTACTGAATGTTTTTACGTAAACAAGATTTTAATTTAAAACACAACTTAAATACCCCCACGACCCCTGCATATTTGCATGCATCCATAAGCACAATCTTTTTAGTGTGTTACATTGCGCATACCCCATTTTCACACCAAAAATAAAAGTCATGTCTCAGCAATAATTTTCGTGTAATATTACTTAGTTTGATGTACAGACGCCAGCACATCAAGCTACTACAATCTGTCAAATTTCTTTAATAGATTTTCAACTTTGTCGCTAAAGCATTAAGGTTCGAAGTTGATTGGGAAAATTTGACAGTTTCGTGTAGCTTGATGTGCTGGCGTCTGTACAGAATGAGTAGTTGACGGCTATGTGATGGGTCTTTTTACTTCCTGTATATGAGCCTTAAAACAGACTGTTGCAATAAACAGTAGTAAAAGATCATTCTTTCAACAGATTGGTGATTAATCTATACAGGTAATGCCATCCACGAATACGTGCCGCACTCTTTTTCCTAATCGTTAGTGGTTACACTAATTACCCACTTATAAGTTATTGGTGTGTATCGACAAAACTAAAACACTTACGGAATGATGAACACTTGTACGTAAGCATTAGGTTAAAGAGTGGGGCATGTCTTTGTGTATAGTATTATATGTACTTATCCACATAATTTACCAACCTATCTACCTATAATAATAATAATTTATTTTATTTTATCTCGACTTAGCACACGAGGTTGTTGACATGTGAAGTGTGAGCTCGGTTATCATTGTGCTGATTGTCGTATCGGCCAATGGTCTTATAGTCGAAAGCCTCGATCAACATTTATCGAGGCTCTCGTTAGGCTGTTGGATCAAGGGCCTGATACAGAAAGCAATACTCCTCGATACGGCTCGCATTGTGAGGAGGTTCCTGTCTCTGGAGCCCTAACCACCAGTAGCTTGGACCCTGCTCCCGACACCGGCGGACTGCTATTTTTTTAATATTTTTAAATGTTTTTTTATACTTATTTTTATATTTTAAGAAATATATAAAAATATAATAAAATAAGATAAAGAATAAATAAACGAAAAAATAATTTATTTCAGACTTATTGTCGATAAATATAATATGTATATACACCGTGTTCTTCACGTTATCCATAAACTTTGTCAAACGCTTCTGTAGCTTTTACAAATTAAATCTAACAGAGGAAGTAGTACTTGAAAAGGCTTCGTTACAAAGATATTTGTAATTTCATTTAGGTAATGAAATTTAATTGAGCTATGCAGTAAGAAAGGGTCTTAACTTATTTTTGACAAGTTTCAGCCCTTCAAATCTTATGAATGAAAATACGTCGTTGCCAATTCAGATAAAGAGGCATGCATACCGGGTGATTTTGTCAAGGTATTTAGTTTGTATGAAATTAAGAAAAAATAAAAATTCATTAATGTGTCCATAATGAAAAATGCTTATTTCCATGGTCTGAACATCTGGTCGAAGTTTATGTATATCGTCCGGAACACGGTGTTTATATAATATAATATATATCCCATGATATTATCGCTTAACCTCATACGTGCGACATAAATATTATAAAGGCTGGTAAATTGCTTTTAAATTTCGCAAGCCACCCTCGAAGTCACATTATTTTAATAATAAAATACTCCGTTGTAGGCATGTATTGGATTTTTTCAGTTTTCAACTTGATTTTATGGGTTGTAGCGCTTTTACTTTTAAAATAAAATGTTGTGATTTGTCACAGAGGGATAGATTCCCATGGTTATGTCACGTATATTTCGATTTGTATTGCTTGAATTGGTTTTAAGAGATCAATGTTAAGTTAGGTTGGTTGAACCGAACACAGAACACTTCAGGTCCAGTTGAAAACCAGCGTCAGGCACTAGTTGTCTGGCATTTTGCTGCATGCAGCAGAGCAGCATAATAATAAAATATTATTATGTTCTTTATTTCTCCTCACAATGACAAGCTTATTCTAGGTTTCATATAATAGTTGTTTTTTTTTAGCAATTAGAGGAGCTGGTGTCTGAGTTAGGCGTAAAATGCCTGTATTACAAATCACCAGGTCACCTCAATCCTACCCCACGGAAGAACAGAAAGTTTTACTTAAATCAAAATATGTATGAGAATACAATGTAACGTTATAGATAAGGAGATTTGAGACTAAAAACTTGAGTTATTATAATTTTGGGGGAAGAAGTTAAAAATAAACTATATACAGTATGTTAACTAACAGAGGGCGTTCCCGTTAACCCGCAATAGTATAGCATCCATACATGCTAAAAAAAATATTACCATTCGAAAATAAAATGTTTTTATTTTTTTATATTAAAATATTCACTAAAAATCGTAAATTGATACGTTAAAGAAACACTCTGTACACGCGTACTTGAAGGACAGCAATGTCGGAATTTATTTAATTAAATAAATTAGAATTAATTAAATAAATAGTATCAATTTACGATTTTTAGTGAATATTTTAATATAAAAAAAAAATAAAAACATTTTATTTTCGAATGGTAATATTTTTTTTAGCATGTATGGATGCTATACTATTGCGGGTTAACGGGAACGCCCTCTGTTAGTTAACATACTGTATGCACAGGCTTATTCTCAGTGAGAGGGAGTGGGCCATAATTCACCACGCCAGCCCAGTGCGGATTGGTGTAGCATTTTGCTGAACTGGCCTTATTTGGCGTGGCTGTGAGGCACACATTCTTGCTAATTTCATTATGACGCACTTTACATTTTTTTTAATTTTGTTTATTTGCAAAATGTGTTGTATACGTTTGTTTGTGCTAAATAAATGTATTTTCTTCTTGGATGTAACCAATTTAGATATCAGTGTAGAGACTATTCTACAAGCGCATTACACGCCACTCTTTAAGTCTTTAGGTAAGGATGGGGGAAGCTATAAGAACATTCTAAAACTTTTTGTCAAATTACCAATCCAAGTAAGGTAAGAACACGAAAAATCCTCCACAAAATTGGCCATTAAAAGCATCACCCGACTTAAAATCAATATTTAAAATAAAATCATCCATCTTACAATGAAACTGTTGACTGAAAGGATAATATTATATGTATAATGTACAGATTACATTATTAGCAGTTCACCCTCCAAGGGTTCATGGATCTTATAATACATACCTTGAAATATCGACGGATGATGGCCGACGATGTATTTTGCTCGACCCTAAAGCTGCGCTCACACGAGGGAATTTTTCGGAAATGCTTTGGGCAGTGAAGAAACTAGTGGAGTAATTTATAAATTGCCAGATATTACTTTTTTTTTAATACTTCAAGCACATAGATGTACAGAGGCGGACTTAATGCCATAGGGATTTTCGACCAGTCAACCTTTGGGTGATGCAGAGACAAACAATGGTAGTTGCAATCATGACCATTGAGGAATAAATATTTTAAATATAAAGATACGCATAAACCTATTAAAACTGAATATAATACTTAAACTGTTGCTCCAAATATTTTATACTAGCTTCTGCCCGAGACTTCGTTTGCGTGGAACTTTTAAGACGCCGCGCCGCAACAAGCTAGGTACATTTCCCGCTCGCGCTATTACTTCGTTTTAGTTTAGCGTTCTTTCCGACTTTTTAGGGTTCCGTACCTCAAAAGTAAAAACGGAACCTTTATAAGATCACTTCGTTGTCCGTCTGTCTGTCCTTCTCTCAAGATCCTTTTTCTCAGGAACGCGTGGAGTTATCAAGTTGAAATTAAGGCACATAAAAACGTTGAAATGTACAAGAAAATAGGATTGTTTCTAGTTTCTCCTTATGAAAGGTAGTTTTGGTATTGCTGAAAGTCGTCAAAATGTATTGCTAAATATCCTATGGGAACTTTATTAAGTTGCACCATTTTGCTACATAATACACTACTTACTAGCTTCTTCTTCTATATTACACTACTAGATACTTCTATATTACACTACTATTATTTTTCATATTGCTGTCGGCAATAGGTTACTAATTGCTGCAACTGCTCGTTTAAACGCAGCTTTAAGGTCAAATGCCTCTTTTATCCATGATTTATCGGCCGCGTGCGAGGCTTCGAGTTTCGATTTTTGTTAATTACCCAATTTAGATATTACGGTAATCCAATAAAATTGGATTGGGAACTTTTAATTAGAGACCCGATTTTGGGACGGAGTTGTAATGATTGGGTGACGTTCCAAATGTTTGAGCGATTCATTTTTTGATTTTGTAATTGTAATGATTTTTGAACGCGAATTTACATAGTTTTTGGTACGCGTAAGTTTATCATAGATATCTCTAAAGGTTCATTGAATGACGAAGGTTTTTCCTTTTGAACCAGTTTCTTCAAGCCGTCGTTCTTTTTAGGCAGACTTTCGCTCCCTCCCTTAACCCTAACTACCTCACCTCTGCCTAACACTGCGGGTAATATAGGCATGATGTTATTTCTATTGTTACAATCAAACATTGTCATTAAAACAAGTAACAATAAATATACTAGGTGTTTTTTTATATTCCATAACTCTGGAGTATAAATGAGATAATATCAAAGAATCAACTGGCCTTAGAATTATTTTTCAATCCTATATTTTTTTGTTTATATGAATCTTCGAAACTATCCATTTTTGTACCACATATTCTAGGACTTTTTGTATTATTTTTACTTATAGAATATAACCCTAGGGTTCTGAGATATAAAAAAAAACACGTTGTATATATATCGTTTATTGCGGATCATACATAAAAATACACACAATCGGAAATGTTTGCGCAAGCTCGTACCGACGGGTTTCACGCGAATATTCGCAAAAAACAGCGTCACTACTGAGGAGAGTGACAGACAGTCGCAACACGATCCTGAGAACTGTAGCGGAAAGTTTCGGCTCTCGAATTGTAAAGCAGTTTGTGCGGAGGGTGATTGTACTAACACTAGATAATAAGTTGTTTTAATATTATGTTACTAATGCTGGGGCCACAGTATCGCGATAACGCGAAGATTTGCGTTGTCGCGACACATCTGGCCAAAGAATTCGTCCAATCGCGAATCATCTTCGCGAATACGAATGCCCTTCGCGCCGCTGTCGGTAAATTGCCGCACATCAAAGGGTTTTGTCGCGAAAAAGTTCGTGCGGTTGGCTACACTTCGCGCGCTTTAGTTGACTGCCAGACGCCGAGCGGCAGTTTTCTATGCCGAGCGGTTTGAACGTGTTTGATTGAACTTGTTAATAATGGATTGGAAGAATTGAAGATGCAGTGAATAATTATTAGCCGCCATGTAATACAGCGCAACCGCCTCTTCCATGTTTCCCGCGAAATGAATTATCGCGACGTTCTATATTATCGCGACGTAGTGAAGTTTTTTTTTTGATGTGGCCAAGCACTTCGTCATGGATCGAACACGAACTTTTATCGTGACAACGCGAACACGAATCTTCGCCTTCAAGTCTGGCCGTAGCAGAACACTCTATGGATTCTTTGGACCGAAATTAAAATAATAATTATTATTATATACCTACATATTAGTAAAAAAACCCATACCCAAACCCTTATAAAACTATGTTACTTAGTAAAACTTACAAACTAACGTAACGACAACTCATAACTGCGACGCTGGACACATGCTGGCACGTGCCTCTGCACCCAATGCCTAATAAAGGGGCTGTCTACCTTGTCAAACACTGTTTTTAGAACCTGCCCGTTATTGACGCCGTCCTCTCATAATGGCATGAGAATCGTTAACACGGGCTTCCGCGAACAGCCGCGAAGTTGAGAATAAAAATAATTGCGTATCAAATCGAATGATCTTGAAGGATTTTGCTAATCCATTGCTTCATATGTACGAAAAAGTTTTCTGCTCAGTAATGTTAATAACGCAATGAATGTTGTTGAACTGTCAAAATTAAAGTCATTCCTACTGATAACGTGTTACGCAATTACCCCACTGATAACCTAAATCATGTTTAGAAGCAATAGCATTTTTAATTGAAGTGAACACTTCTTTAGGCGCGTTGGGAATTTTTTGAGAGGGGAAAAAACCATTGAACTCGCAACACTGTTACCGTAACCGACACCGCGCGTGTTTTGTTTATGATTCAAAAATACACACGTAATTGTTAGAGGTTTTCACTTCTGTCGGCGCTCCCGGAGTGCCACTGTTTTTTTTTCTGTAACAGTTGAGTTACAGCCTTAACAGCATCATTTATGGTCTTATAAATCATGAATCCTTTTAAATCACATCCTTTTTAATCACTCACATAATCACACCATGCACACGGACAAAATGGTGGAAAACGAAAAACATTTCTCGCTGTCTGCTATAAAAATTACAACACGTTCGAGCAAATGATTCTCATAACCAAGCAACTAAATATAATTTACCTAAACACGTCCCTAGTAATTTGACTAAACCCAACCCGACCGTCACCGTCCATTTTATAAAATTATTTTCATTTTAGCTAATATTTTCCACCTTTTTTGGCATGTAGGCAAAGTTTATGTAATATAGTATTTTTATCTCACGAAGCAACGCGCGCTTTACTTGTGGTTATCAAAGGTACAAACACACTCTGTATTTGTGTGTAAGCGCTCGCTCCTGCTCTCGGTACCGTCCGAGCCAATGGCGAATTCGGAAGTGTGTTATTATGTGCTGACGCTACACGATTCACGCACATTCAGCGGTTTTCACCATTATTTAAAGAATTTATTCCGGAAGCTGAAGTGAATACGTTCCGGAATAAATTCTTTAAATAATGGTGAAAACCGCATCAAAATCAGTTGTGTAGTTTAGAAGAACAACGCGGTCACCGACGGAAGCGAAATCCGGCTGAGTCGTACTGCATGATTACTGATAAATGTATGTACTGACTGGACAGGTTCACTCAATTTGTGTGGTTCTTTTCTGAAAAGACCATCTCAGACACCAATCTACATAGTCTTCATATGATCTGGGGGCCTAAAAAGGGCACTTTGGCAGAATCATAAAAGGATAACATTAGGAATTATAATATGGCGAAGACAGTCCGTGTTTTTCTTTTTTTCGCTGATGTAGGTATAAATCAAAGAGATTGGGATTGGATTTGGATTGGATTGATTGGTACTTTCGCACAGACAAAAAAAAATAACTGAAAAATACTTTACCAATGGGATTTGATACGATTAACTTAACAGTTAACTGTCCATTATGATTCATAATGTTATCCTTTTATGATTCTACCAAAGTGGCCTTTTTAGGCCCCCGACCAAGATTATTTTGTTTGTTTCAGCCTACCGCCGACCTCATCTAGCTTATACAACACTACTTACAGAAATTAAATCATTATGTACTTTTTTTTTTCAGTATGGGAAATCATCAAATGATCCCTCCCACTCTGGGTGGAGCGGAAGGGAGTGTCAGACTCTTACTGACTAAAACCCACCCGTGTTCCTTCCTTAGCCCTTTATGTTCCGAGCCAGCGGTAACCCTTTCGGACATCATTATGTACTTTATAATATGTTTGGTATATGTATAGATGTTAATATACTTAACCAGTTTGTGCCAGCTCATGTAGGTTTTTGCCAACCATTCGAAATATAACGTATGCAGCAATTACCTAGGCCCAGGTAATAAATTACAACGCTTGACGTGCAATTTTTCATATCCATTGTGGTGCAGAGTTTTTATAATGAGTATTTTGTTAAAAGGAATAATAAAGTGTTGCATAGGCGTGTCTTTTTTCATGATGGTGTATTTTTAAATTGACCACGAAGAAGAATCTATAAAATATATTGGGCGCGTTATCGCTGCTTTTTTTAAAAAAACTTTTTTAACCGACTTCAAAAAAAGAGGTTCTGCATTCGACCCGTATGTAAGTATGTTTTTATGTCCGCGATTTTCTCAAAAACTAATGAAGCAATTTTGATAATTAATTCATTAATGTGATGTACATACTTTCAGGAAGGTTTTAGTATATAGAGTATGAGTCAACTTTACACCCTGTTCCTCATACCACTATACCAGCGGTGCTATTCTGTAAAAATCTCACCGTGAAAACTTAGGTGAAGTGAGCGTGGAGTGAGCTGTCAATAGTGTCAACCCTAGTAAAAACAAACTCACTTCACCTATGTTTTCACGGTGAGATTTTTACAGAATCGACCGGCTGACCACACAACACCCAGACACATCCCATCTTGTCCGAGGATCCTCCCTTTTCTATAGAGTATGAGTGAACTGTACACCCTTTTCCTCATACCTCTATAGGTATATAATAAATGTGGTAATATTATTCTTATGTCCGAAGTTATATGCATAATTGTTCGGCATTTCTATGCGAATTTAGATTGATTCTTTTAGTCTTCAATTTTTCAATGCTCTAGTGTTAATTGAATCTGTGCGGGGTAGGTATAACTAAAAAGTGAAAAATAAAAACTTTTTTCCTGAAGTCGGTTTAAAAGAAAAAAAAAAGTTTTTGCACTATTGTTTTATCACGCACATGTAAATATTATGTACAGCAGGCAGCAGTGCTTGTCTCCTTTTGTAAATCTGCCAATGTAAAAATTTAATGACCATCTCAGACATCGACCTACATTGTCTTCATATAACCTGACCAAGATTATGTCTGGACTTTAAAAGAGACCTCTGAGTTTGTTTCGGCCTTTCTTCTCAGAGTAGTCAGATAGGAAACGCCGACCTCATCTAGTTTAAAAAATATATGATTGACGTGTAAAAGTGTTTGTGCAAACCAGCGGTACTATTCTGTAAAAATCTCACCGTGAAAACTTAGGTGAAGTGAGCGTGGAGTGACCTATCAATAGTGTCAATTGCTAGCAAAAACAAACTCACTTCACCTAAGTTTTCACGGTGAGATTTTTACAGAATCGACCGGCTGCTTACAAAAATAAAATCTGGTGAGGCGTGTAAATAGCCTGCACCTTGTGAAGGTTTTAAAATAAGAACCTATGTATTATGATGTGTAATGGCGGACCTCAAAATAAATTATTTTCCCTATTGATGAATCCTCGACAAACCACTACCAGAGAATTATTAGCAGCAAACATGCCCACGTACCTTGACAATCCAGAGATCCCACTCAGACCCAGGGAGATGGGAAGATACCTCGTTCATGCGCCCTTGCAGGTATGGGCTGCCGGCCGGCGAGCAAAATCCTCTTGAATCCACCGGTGGAATGGTTAAATACTCCAAAAATCAACACTGCACTATAAGTTCACAATGAAGCACAGATGCAGGTCCAATTATTTTACGAGTATCGTCAAGATTTCACCAAAAAAGGAATTTTTAAAGCGGAGCGCTGAGGCGCGTAAACCGTCTTCTTCGAACGGTCAAGGGAAGCTGTCCGCACTCGCTAATGCCATCTATCGGCCCTTGCGAGAAGACTCAAGAAAGTCTCGATACATGGGCGCTGCGTCAACAAATATGGTGCGAGGATTCATCAATTGAGAAGTTAAAATATTTAATTTGAAATACTAACATACTCTAATATATGGAGAAATCCTAAATTATTATTATTTTATTTTTTATATTGAAAAGGCATTGACGCTTCACCATGCTCGGGGGCTTTGGAAGGACGCAAGTGCTTTCAAAGAAAGAAAGTGAAAAAATTATAAGTATTTACTGACCTTACATTATGATCAGAAAAATTAAGCTTTACGACTGAATACGAGAAACAAACGATATAAGTTATCTAATATATTTTCTAAACCTTAAGACTATGAATTTCGTATAAGAGTTAAAAGTTTATTGCGTTGGAATAGGGTATAATTTAACGACGGCACGTTTAAAGTTACCGAACTTTGTTTTTACCATTGCAACACGAACGACATTATCCGTGCCTTTATAAACCTCAGTTATAACTCCTAATGGCCAACTTAGAGGAGCTGAATTATCCTGTCCCACGAGTACGACAGTTCCAACTTCTACGGGTTTGTCCGGAGTTGCCCATTTTTGCCTGACTTGCAGCGTATGCAGATACTCTAGGTGCCATTTCTTCCAGAAGGATTGTACCATACTATCTAACAACTGTTTGCGCTGTGATAAATTAATGCGCTGACCAGACAAATCGGCTGCCGGCAAGTACTGCAGTGGAGTCGACATCAAAAAGTGAGCGGGAGTAATAACTTCGGGATGGGGATCGGAAGACAAAACGCTCAGAGGGCGCGAGTTCATAATGCACTCTATTTGAATGAGTACAGTTTGTAACTCCTCATAAGTGAGAAGCTGACTTCCGATCACGCGATAAAGATGCGTTTTTAATGTTTTAATATTCGCTTCCCACATGGAGCCGAAATGTGGGGAGCGAGGTGGAATCATTTTCCACATTATGCGGCGGGTTGATAACTCATGTAAAAGAGACGAATTGAAACTTGAATTTAATAAGAATCTATAGAGCTCATCTAGTTGGGCCTTAGCACCAACGAAATTGGTCGCATTGTCCGAATAAAGACAAGATACTGGCCCTCGACGCGAGATAAAACGTTTAAACGCGGCTAAAAAGACATCAGAGGTTAAATCAGAGACTAACTCTACATGGACGGCCTTGGTTACCAAGCACACGAATAAACAGATATACGCCTTCTGGGCGTGCTGGCCTCTGCGCCGAGCGAGGGTTATGCGTATGGGACCAGCATAATCCACTCCAGTGTGGACAAACGCCTTTGCTTCCGATACTCGGTATTCAGGCAGGTCTGCCATCACTGGAATGGGATGCGTCGGATTTACCCGAAAACATGTGTTGCATTGTCGCAACTTGAACCTAATGACAGTCCTGGCATCTAGTATCCAAAATCGCTGTCTTAGAATAGACATGAGTAGTCCCGGTCCAGTGTGACAATTCATCACATGATAATGACGGATTATTAGATCCACAACATGATCATGTTTGGGAAGTAAAAAGGGATGCTTAGCGTCAAATGGAAGGTGCGACTTCGAAAGCCTTCCTCCAATGCGTAGTATTCCCTCTTCATCCAAAAAGACAGCTAGACTTTGGAGTCTCTTTGAAAGCAATTTTCCAGATTTGATGAGCTTAATGTCATTTGCAAAATGCACAGATTGCACAGCACATACTATCGCTCGTTCCGCAGCAGACAAGCCCTGAATAGAACGAGGTTCACAATGAACCTTTGGTCTAGCGAATTTCAATATATAGGAAACAATGCGCAACAATTTATCCCATGATGAGGTACGTTGAGCAAGTTGATATAGAAGGGGTTGTTCTACTTGCGTGGTCACTGTTAAGACATTTGCCTTGTGCTCGGGAAGTTCCCCACAATTAATAGGAGAAAACGGTTTGACGGGCCAATCCTCAGGAGCACAACGAAGCCAAGAGGGGCCGTCCCACCAAAGTCCATGTGAAATCAACTGGGAAGGAAGGATGCCACGAGACAGACAGTCACTTGGATTCTCAACACCTGCCACATGGTAGAAATGTTGAGAACCCAAGTTCTCCTGACATTGAGCGACTCTATTGCTGACAAAGACTGACCAGCGGTGCGGAGAAGAATGTATCCAAGATAAGGCTATCATGGAATCCGAAAAGGCGTAAATTCCTGCAATAGGAACACGCAAGGCGTAAGTATCGCGAACAGTTTTTACCAATTTTGACATGAGCAAGGCGGCACATAGCTCCAGACGTGCAAGAGTTGTGACTTTGGTAGGTGAAACCTTAGATTTCGCACAAAGTAAGCGGACTATGACACCAGATGGACCAGTACAGTGTACATAAATCACACACCCGTACCCACCCATACTAGCATCAGCAAACGCGACTATACGAACGGAACAATCATCGGTAACACCCACATGGCGTGGTATGCGTAATGTATCTAGCAATGGAAACTCTTGCATGAGAATGGAGAAACGTTTAAAAATGTCGTCAGGAGCTGGATCATCCCAACCAATATTGCTCAGCCATAACTCTTTGATGAGCAACTTGGCATAAAAGATCACGGGGGCGACCAAACCGAGAACATCGAATAAGCGTGCGACTATCGAGAGTATATTTCTCTTAGTACATTTCTCAGCCACTTGAGCGGAAGTGAAGAAGAAATTATCCTGAGAAGGTTCCCACGACAGGCCTAGAACCTTAGAAACATCACTCCCAGCGTGAAAATCGAGGGACTTACGATGCGAGTCAGGAAGACTGTTTAAAAGAACGGGTGAATTGCTACACCATTTAATAAGGTCAAAATCGCCCGATTTAAACATCTTTATAAGATCATGCGATAGCTGCATGGCGGTATCTTCATTATTCACAGAATATACCAGATCGTCCATATAGAGACTGGTCTCTGCTACTTTAGCAGCTTCGGGATAATGCGGACTGTCAGAGGCCAGCTGTCGCACAGTGCGCATAGCTATGTATGGACTCGACTTAAGTCCGAAAGGTAAGCGATTAAAAGCAAAGGTTAACACAGGTTCGTTCTCATTGAATCGAAACAAAATGCGTAGGTATTTACGCTGGTCAACGGGTACACCAACGCGTAAATACATTTGTTTAATATCAGCATTTATAGCGATGGGAAATAATCTAAAATTTATTAAAAGAATAAACAAATCTGTTTGTAAATTTGGACCAATATGGAGTACATCATTTAAAGATAATCCTGTATGAGTCCTAGCGCTAGCATCCAATACAATGCGCGGCATCGGTTTGTCTGGCCGAACGACAGCGTGATGAGGGATATAGTACCCGTCATCGGAAATGGCAGATTCGTCGACTTGACTTAAGTACCCACTGTCAATGTACTCTTTGAGCACTGCATTATAATTTTCCCGCAACATAGGCAATTGGCGTAGTTTCCTTTCAAGCGCAATAAGTCGACGGTACGCGGCGGTGCGGGAGTTACCCAACTCGGCGGGATCCTTACTAAAAGGTAACGCGACGCTATAACGTCCCACATCGTCCCGTGACACGGTCGAGGAAAAAATATTCTCACATTCGGTTTCCTCAGGAGATAAAAAACGTTTATTCTCAACTTCTTCCAATTCCCAGAACTTTTGTAATAAATCATTGAGAGCCAATGCCGTGAAAGGAGAGGAGTTAAGTAAATTTAAATTATCACTATTATGCGGAAAATCACCCATAAAGACATACCCGAATGTGGTCAATAATGCAGGTGGGGCGCGTGAACCAAAATCGACCCTATTCCCCAAGTAAATGTACGGAAACAGTTGAGCGCCCAACACTAGGTCAATATCCCCTGGAATATTCCAGCTTAAATCAGCGAGCGGAAGCGCGTGGAAGTCTACATGGCTATCCCAATTAACATGGTGCGATGGTAGCTGGTCCGTAATGCACTCAACTACTAACGCGTGAATAGTATATTTTTGATCCGGATATACACGAGACTCGATATCTAAATGTACGTATCCTATTATCGGTCGCGATACAGAACCAACTCCTTTAACAAACGAATTACTTAAAGGAATTATCAGTAAATTAAGTTTTCTACAACAAGCTGTAGTTATTAAATTATTCTGCGAGCCATTATCAATTAAGCACCTCACTATTGTTTTGTGACCCGCACTGTCACTTTTAGCTCGCGCATAAACCTGAGCTGTCGATAACAGCACTATCGCCTTAGCCCTCGCTGCATCAGCTGCTAATAACACGGCCGAGTTGTGAACCGAAGACGCTGGCGTCACATCACACGAATCAGGCGCAATCACCCGTGCGGAAATATCGACCTTATTACTATGCACATAAGAGCGCGGCACCGCGACGGAAACCGGGGCAGACAAAGACGTACCGGTGGTCGAGAGGGGCGAGGGAGGCGCGACGGACAGCGGCGCAGGAGGCGACGCGACGACTACATTGAAATTCGTCGCTAGAACGTCAGCTGTTTGCGGTTTATTTTGTTTATCAAAATGTAATAGTGTATGATGGCGTTTTTTACATAAGTCACAGACTGATGTTGACTTGCAATTACTCAATCCGTGTACTGTGCTGAGACAATTCGCACACCCACGTTTGGATTTAATAAACTCGAACCTTGTTCTAGGAGTCAACGCGGATTTAAACTTAGCGCAGTTGTACAAATGAACATGAGCGTTATCATTACAGTACGCGCAGCACGGAACCGCAATCGCAGGTGAACAAGCGGACGAGTCAGCTGACTCGCTCACAACAAACGCTTTTGTCTGTGTGCGTGACTCGCGAGGAGCGGAAGCGGGGTTTCTACTAAAGTTTCTCGCGTTCGAATGAGACAAATTCGAGCGTGCCAATATCTTTGCCTGATCTTGAACGAAGCTTATCAATAATTTCGTTGTGGGAATTTCAATATCTCGAATGGAAAGTTCAAACGATTGAATAGTCTGTGAATCAATTTTTCTCATTGCGCAGTGCAAAAGAATAAAATCAGCAAGATCCGTAATCCCAAGTTGTTTCAAGGCAGACATAGATGCACTGAATGTTTCTATGAAAGAATCGAGACTGTTAGCGTTAAATGAACAACTTTTTAAGTCCAATATATTATTTAAATAATGCGTACCTAGTGAGCGCTTCTCTTGATATTTTTTAACTAAACTGTCCCATAGGAAGTTGTAAGTATCACCCGTAGGCACAATTCCAGCGGTAACCTTCAATGCGTTGTGCGTAAGTCTACCTACCAAGTACTGCACACGCTGCGAGTCAGTCAGCTGATCATTCTCATGAATATTCGACTTGAACGACTCGTAGAAAACAGGCCAATTCTCAGTTTTTCCGTCGAAAGACGGCAGCGCGATAGGAGGCAACTTTATTTTAAGCGGTTCAAAAAGAGTCTTATAGTTACTACTGGGTGTTGATGGTGATTGATTACTGTTTATTTTATTTCTAACACGTTTAATATGAATGTACAAATCTTCAAAGGACTCTAAACAAGCATAATCGACACTTGCACCAGGTTTTATACTAATGTTTATTTGATTAATTTGATCAACAAAAGATTCAAATTTATCTCGAATGTCATCAATTGTCTCTGACTCAGTCATAAAACTTTCATTTTTCCTCGAATCGAACGACGATATATTTTTTGATAAATCGTACAATCGATTAATGCGTTTAAATAACAATCCTTTCTTTTCATGAAGAATCGTTAGTAAATCTTCCGGCTTCAATTGTTTATCCGTCATTTCGTTAAATAACAAACGAAGACAATAACAAACAAAAAAAGGCGGTTTGCAATATTATCGCACCTACCAACTATGAGTGGGTATCTAACTAATTATTATTCCGCACAAAGCCGAGATGCGTTGGTAAGTACCTACTTATTTTCATAAATATCAAAGCGAATTTTTAAATACGGATACCTACATAGAATGAACTTTACCAATAAATACGTAATGTCGTTCTATGTAAACTAACAAATAATTGAACAGATTTACCAATAACTACGTAAAATCTATTGTCAATTATGCTGCGTTTTAAAGGGCAATAATCTACTAAAAGTTTATGTAGACTAAATACCTATTGCGTGTTATTGAACCTATATGATTTTCACCAAACAATTACGCAAAAATCTAGGTATCTGGTTATTAATCCGGTATCTGAAGGACCAAAATAATATGGTGAGGCGTGTAAATAGCCTGCACCTTGTGAAGGTTTTAAAATAAGAACCTATGTATTATGATGTGTAATGGCGGACCTCAAAATAAATTATTTTCCCTATTGATGAATCCTCGACAAACCACTACCAGAGAATTATTAGCAGCAAACATGCCCACGTACCTTGACAATCCAGAGATCCCACTCAGACCCAGGGAGATGGGAAGATACCTCGTTCATGCGCCCTTGCAGGTAGGTATGGGCTGCCGGCCGGCGAGCAAAATCCTCTTGAATCCACCGGTGGAATGGTTAAATACTCCAAAAATCAACACTGCACTATAAGTTCACAATGAAGCACAGATGCAGGTCCAATTATTTTACGAGTATCGTCAAGATTTCACCAAAAAAGGAATTTTTAAAGCGGAGCGCTGAGGCGCGTAAACCGTCTTCTTCGAACGGTCAAGGGAAGCTGTCCGCACTCGCTAATGCCATCTATCGGCCCTTGCGAGAAGACTCAAGAAAGTCTCGATACATGGGCGCTGCGTCAACAAATATGGTGCGAGGATTCATCAATTGAGAAGTTAAAATATTTAATTTGAAATACTAACATAGGTACTCTAATATATGGAGAAATCCTAAATTATTATTATTTTATTTTTTATATTGAAAAGGCATTGACGCTTCACCAAAATCATTTATCATTTAATGGAAAAGCAATGAGGTTAATATATCCCTGTAAACAAGAGCACTACGATAATATTGTGAAATCTAGAAGAATAGCATATACATAATCAGCCTGTAGTGTTCCCACTGCTGGGACTGCTGTCTCCTCTCGGTGAGAGGGAGTGGGCCGTAATCTACCAAGTGCGCCTAGTGCGGGTTGGTAGATGTCACATGTCTTCGAATCTTTAGCTCTGTCCTAGAACTAAAAATTGCCGGTTTCCTCACGATGTTTTCCTTCACCAATTTGAGAGCAGTGATCATGAAATTATTTACATAAAGTAAAGCGCTTGCCAGGTTTCGAACTCATGACGAAAAATATAAAATACTATTTTTAGTAGTAGCACAAATCTCGTAACATACTACTAATTCCTCACGACAATTCAGGCGATCTTCAATTTCCTGGAATGTCACGAATTCTCGAATATTCCATATTGATTGTCGAGGGCTGAGGCAAGCTCAAGTAAGTACGGCTCTCTCCAGAGACGAGAGAAAACTTATATGAGAGGAAACGCGAACAAAAGTTAGTGTAGAATACACAGTTTTTTCAAATATTCATGGGAAAACAAATGCCAAATATGTCACTTAAAAACTTTGTGAGAACAGTAGTTTCCACTTTATGTTATTTACCTATATATCTTTATGTTGTGTGAAAGTTCTGTGTTCAGTTTCACATCTATCGGATAAGTCGAGTGATAGACAGGCTCTTGCATAAATTACTTACGGTCCCTGTAAGGCGAGATCCCTTATAAGGGATAATTTTATTAAGGACTTATCTTTTGGTATCCATGCGTGTTGAAAAGGGTGTCAAAAGGGATGGACAGTAGTGTGTCATTGGTCTGTAAATAAAATATTTATTTTTATCTATTTTCGATGTTTCATGGTAAAATGCAGGTGCAATAGTTTTGAAAGTTTGTAAACATTATTGTCTATGTACAGTCGAACCAACTAATTAGTTTACATAAAGTCTAAATAACGAATGTATAAGTTTCAAACCTTTGGACGTGTTAGGTTCTCACTAACAACACTAAAATTATACCTAAAACATATCACAAGCATCGGATTTAACGCCGCGCTGCTCAATTCCATCAGTGATAATCCACTAGATTAACTATTCATACTGAATTCAATACAATTTGAATACAGCACGATTTGCCAGATTAACGCTCACCACCTCTTCCAGTATTAATTATTCAATTGTAATTATTTTTATTAGTATTTGGTCAGTATAAACGTATATTTTTGATATCTGGATAGAGCAATTTGATTGAATTGATGTGGTTCGGATTCGCTTAGTAGTTAACTAAATTAAATTAAAGTAATTTGTTATGCTTGAATTTGTTACACTCAGAAAAATAAAGGTTAGGAATGCGTAAAAAATATGCGTAGCGTAGCCTACTACGATACGCATATTTTATACGCATACGCTACGCGCCTTGCTACGGCGTAGCACGTATGCTACGCCGTAGCAAGGCGCGAAGCGTTACGAGATTTGTGCTACGAGGAACAACGATCTTCTTTTCAAATCGGCGAAAAATCTAGCTTGGTTATATTATTCAATTGATCTAGTCAATGCTAGCTGGCTATCCAATGACAATAGAAAAAGGCTGTCTAAAAATAAACTCAATGTAAACCTTTCAAAGGATTGTTTAAGCACTTAATCGCCTAAATGAGTTGATCAATACATTCATCCAAAAATACAGTACAAAAACACATAAAGCATCAAATGAATGATGGTACATTTAGCCCATGATGCTTACATATTTCGAATTTATTCGCCATTTTCTTTACCATTGTTATCGACATGAAGACTACTATCACGCTTCATGTAAAGTGCAATTTATCATTTTGATCGCTGGATAACGATAAGGTACAAAGAGAGTTTATAATTGAAAATATGTCCATTTTACTGTCATACGTGTGAATTATTACTGGTTGAATGTGCGACAGAGTATGTAGAAGTGGGCATAAATGATTGGTTTAGTGTTTTGAGCAAAAACTGTTTTTTCTATAAGATTTTTCGAACTACAGTTGGTAAAAGTCCGATCATGAGGATATTTTAAATGCCTACTGAGAAGGCCGTTAACACATTATGACGTAGCTGCTGCGGTATCGCCGCCGCCGCGGCGCCACTGTATTAGTTACCCTTGGATTTGTATGAACCCTTACAAATGGCGCCGCGGCCGCGGCGGCGAGTTTTGATAAGTTTTGATACCGCGGCAGCGAAAAACGCTGCCGTTGCGGCGCCAAGTGTGAACGCTCTAACAAAAGTTTTGGCGAATACCTCCTTAGCTATTAACTGTTATAACGTCATTATTTACTCGGATACTAAACCATAACTTATTAAGATAGCACTAATAATAATCTTGTACAGACGCCAGCACATCAAGCTACTACAATCTGTCAAACTTCTTTAATAGATTTTTAACTTTATCGCTAAAGCAGAAGGTTCAAAGTTGATTGGGAGAATTTGACAGTTTCGGGTAGCTTGATGTGCTGGCGTCTGTACGAAGTTCGCGTCTTCCGGCAAAGTATAGGTAGTAGTCTTAAAGGCTTGCTAGTCCTAGCATAAGCATTATATAGCCTATAATGTTCCCAGTGCTGGGAAACAGGACTCCTTTCCTAGTTTTTCCAGTTGAGTCACAGCTGAAGCTTGAATTGCCCTGCTATAAATAAGTAGATTTGCGGTCAGAACTGAAGTAGATTACCATTAAGCCAGCGCCAGAATCTGTTTAATTGGCTGGTCACACAATCGCCGGGGGAGTAGTTACTCGTCTGTGGTTCGAGCGCTAAACTAGTATTGTCGCAGTGAGTCTGTCATAAGCTTTAAACTGGTTGCATTTATTAGTTTTGGTTTTGAATGGGTGGTTCACTTTTTGTTGGTTTATTAGGTAATAAATAGATAAAATATTTCCTTTATATAGCAGATGGCCACAAAGAGTTAACGACTTTAAAAATAACTGGGGCAAGTCTCGTAATTTTAAGAATTTTCACAGTCTGGGAGCCTAAAAAAGCCACTTTAGCAGAATCATAAAAGGATAACATTATGAATTATAATATGGCGAAGACAGTCTGTGTTTTTCTTTTTTTCGCTGCACTACGTAGGTATAATCAAAGAGATTGGATTTGGATTGGATTGATTGGTATTTTAGCACAGATAAAAAAAACTACTGAACAATTCTTTACCAATAGGATTTGATACGATTAACTTAACAGTTAGTTGTCCATTTTGATTCATAATATTATCCTTTTATGTTTCTGCCAAAGTGGCCTTTTTAAGCCCCCTGATCTGTCTCAATCTGTCAAAAATACCTCTAATTTCCCTACGTTTTGACAACTTTTTGACATTTGTTTGTCGCCGAGATGAGACTGCGACTAGATTTTGAACGTTTTTAATTACGAGATTTAATTAATTTAATAATTTTTAATTTAATTTGGTCTTCTGGTTCTTAGCAGAAACAGAGAGAAAAATTTAATAATAAGTAGTTTGGGTTATTAGTTAGTTCGACATTGGGACATACTTAAATAATAATAACGACATAATGGCATTTAACATTCATTCATCATTTTCATTTTTTTTGGTTCACTTCTTATACCTTTTTCTTTTGGTTCACTTCTTATACTTTATTTGTTTTTTTTAACCATTTATAAACAAATATAAACAGGTAGAAAGGGACATAAATATACGTAGGTAGGTACAAAGGTAAAAGGTGATGCTTATTTCTAAAGAAATCGAATTAGCTGTTGGCCTGATGTAACAAACCTAGTTAAAAGCCATAATTATCATATTTATTACAGAGAAAACCTAATAAATATCTGCAGAGTTTAACTTTAAACTGAATAAAGATGAAGACACCTGTTTTGAAATTTTAAACAAGGTACAATGTTTCTCACGAAGCCACCACTTTTTTAAAGTAATTTCAGAAGAAAGCGTAAAAATGACAGCACTCTCTGAGAATCTTTTTATTTAAAGTTGCAGAAGGAATTTACACAAGTTGTGAGACGTTGTTTGTTCCGATTGAAGTTCTTGTAGAGATCTTTAGATCTAATATAACTTGAAACTTGAACTGTTTGAGACAAGGAACATCTAGCACTATTCGGGTGGAAGTAAAACTGAGCCTTAAAAAAGTAAAAGTTAGCGTCGCGACAATCTGCCGAGAATTATGAGGCGGAAACTCCGCGTGCGTGCTTCTATGAAAATTACGCGACGTAATTTCGGCCTGATGTGTTATACGTTAAATGTATTTTAAAAAGCACTGCTAGTGTAAACACTAAAACTATCCGTTGCGTAATTTTGGAGATGTGTTGGTAGATTTTTGTAAAATAATACTCGTTTATCGCTGTTAAATTTTAAATGACAATGCTCAGTCACGACCAAAGAGCATTCTAGTCTTCTTCATCAACTGCGTAGCGTTTTCTCAAATATCTTGGGGTCGGCTTCCAGTCTATCTGGTTGAGTACCAGTATTTTACATGAAGCGACTGCCTTTCTGACCTCCACAGCCCATGTTACTGGATACCCCTTAGTAAGACTGATTGTCAGACTGTCGGGCTTCTGACTACCCGTAACGACTGCCAAAGATCTACGAATGACAACCGGGACCAACGACTTAACGTGCTTTCCGAAGAACGGAGGATACTTGGTATGTATAAATGGTGACCCATCCACAAACAAACTGCGGCAAGCGTAGCTTAGATTGATCGATCGACCCTTGCGACTGTAATTAATTACTTACAAGCCCCTCTTACATTCTAGCCTTCTTATTTGTAACAATGACCAAATATTCTTGCGTGGTTGAGAAGTGGTAATGAATTGGTGCATAAAGAATGCAAGACTTTTTTTTTTCAGTATGGGAAATCATCAAATGACCCCTCCCGCTCTGGGTGGAGCGGAAAGGAGTGTCAGACTCTTACTGACTAAAACCCACCCGTGTTCCTTCCTTAGCCCTTTATGTTCCGGGGTAGCGGTAACCCTTTCAGACAATCCCGCTGACCAAGAATGCAAGACTTGATGCATGATCGTTAGTAAAACCGTGTCCTTTAGGTACAAAAACAAACATAATTACCTATAATATTTCCAACAATTACTCAAGCTCAACTTACCAGCATAATACATTGCTGCATCAATCTCATTACGTCACAAAAGCTTACAAACATAAGCAGTAATGTCAAGCATGCATTAGTAAAGTTAACACAATATTTTAATGTCATTACTAAACGCGACCGTATCGTGCTACTCGACATTTGAAAAATAAATTATATTAACAACTTCATTATATTAATAAAGAATTTTAAGTATTATATTCGCAATGTCGTGCTATTATATTGTTTTTGTTAATATACTGTGAATTTTTCGCGTAGGCATGCCTGTTGTTATAAATTATAATATGCAAATGATATGCCGAATCGTAAAAGTTGGATATGTAATGAAAAAGAAGGGACTAACACGATAATTGGCGTGTAAATTTTTTGACTCCTCATATAGTGGTCGGGTCTCATAATTGTTGGTTATAATTGTTGTCGGGTCATAATTGTTGGTTCCTAGTTAGAAAATTGCATAACAAAAACCTCATCTACAAAATAGCTTATTCCAAAACATCACGCCCGTCGGGGAATATACAAGCGTGTATCCACAAACTCAAACTCAAAGCATTTATTTCAAATAAACCAATTACAGGCACTTTTGAATTGTCAAGGGGTCGGTCAGTCAGAAACATGAAGCTAGTTGCCCATTCCAAAGCGTAGTAGGTACCTATGGAGAAAAACGGGCAAGAAACTCCACGGACACTTCTTTAAATCATGAAATTGTTACAAAATATTGCTTACATCATTCATGTTGAAATTATACATGTGAGGACGATGTAGAAAGAGGTGCACGTTAAAAGCGTCCGTTATAATGCCCGCCTTCCACTGAGAGCAGAGCGGGCTCCGTACGGACTCCGTTTAACTCACAACGGCTTTTTTCATAGAAGTGCTTCCACTGTGAATGAGCGGACTGAGCGGATCAAAAGAGTACAAAGAGTTACAAAAGTGGGGCAGTGGTAGGCAAAGTCTGAAACTATTTCTACAACACAACAACAACAACAAAAACCACAACAAACACAACAACAACAACACAACAATACAATTGATCAGCTCAGTTTCCGCTCATTACCCTTTTTTAGTGGAAGGCGGGCATTAAACAGATAAAAAACATCAGAAATTAAAATAAGCCGTGGCAGCTAAGAGAGCACAATACCTTTAAGTCCCATGTAATAGAGGGTAATAGAGGGTGAGCTTATTGCCATAAGCCGGGCTCAAATCCAGACTTCACCCAGTAACCCTTTGCCAAATCTGGGTATCTAACTCAGAAAAGAAAAGAAACCTGCTCAATATTCACGTTCCCTCGCAATCGACCTAACCTTGATCGTTATTACTTTCAAATATTTTGAGGGCAGCTTCCAAAATATATGATCCTGAACCCTGACCGACATCAATCAAGTCGTCTCTCGCAGACGTCTCCTTACACGACATTCGATTTTCCCAAGTTCCACCACAAAACCCTGTTTAAGATGTAATGATTCATCTGAAACAATTCATCATAAATCCACTCTAAATTAAAACCGATCATAAGGAGTTATTATCGGTTTTAATTTAGAGTGGGTTCTTGTCCGTATTCGTCCGTCATTTCAAATGCCATTTTTGATAATTACAGACAAAATAGCTATAAGATAATATTGGTCCTTATAGATAAAAGAATTCTGCAAAAGTGTCTGCGATTTCTCCACACTTCGGGCATCTCAACTTTGCTTGTTGATTAATCTTTTTCAGGTTGGTTTATTCAACAGAAAAATACCCCTTATTAATTTTTCCTGGTAGCCTCTGCAACTACGACGTTTGTAATACGAGAGGGTTCGCACCAATTGTGAAACGGGTGGTGTTTGATATTTCGACCTCTGGGCCAATTCGATATTGCGTGTTTCTTACATTAAATGCCCAGCAAAGACGTAGCTATAATATATATATATATTAATATCCCGTGCGCAACTTCCTATACACGGATACCATGATATAATATATTTTGCCTTCATTTCATTGTTGAATGGTCATACCATAATAATATGCAATAATATAAGTTACAGTGTAGGTTGGTGACGTAATAGAAATATATATATTATAGCTGCGTCGCGCAGTCACGCAAAGATAGTAGCTATTGAAAATATATCGTAATATGCTTAGCTATGACCTACAGAGGGTATCAGGGACATTAACGCGGAAACTCCATCATCTGCCTGGCCTTTTTCCAATTATGTTGGGGTCGGCTTCCAGTCTAACCGGATGCAGCTGAATACCCAGTATTTTACATGAAGCGTCTGCCTATCTGACCTCCACAACCGAGCTACTGGGTAATACGATACCCCTTGGTAAGACTGGTTGTCAGACTTTCGGGCTTGTGACGACCCGTAACGACTGTCAAAGATTCACGAATGATAGGCGGGACCAACGGCTTAACGTGCTTTTCGAGACACAGAGGGGTTTCGGTATGTAAAGATGGTCACCCATCCACAGACCAACCGCGGCAAGCGTAGCTTAACCTGATCGATCGACCTGTGCGGCTGTTATTATTTAGCCACGGGCCCCTCCGTTAACGCGAAAACTGTAATCATGAATTCAACGGGCGCCGTCAGTTGGGGCTGGTCATCACTTAGCTGCCTCGGCTTATTTTTAATTATTTTATTTTTGGATTGTTGTTTGTTAAGTATTATTTGTTGTACTCTGGACGCTCTTAACGCGTACGTCTTTCTTATTTTTTTAAATCGTTCTCACATTATGTAATTTTAATATCAAAAGTAATGATGTAACTAATATTTTTGTAAAATATAATTTTAAAAGAGTGTCCATGGAGTTTCTTGCCCGTTCTTCTCCATAGGTACCTACGCTTTGGAATGGGCAACTAGCTTCATATTTTCTGACTGACCGACTTCTTGACAATTCAAAAGTGCCTGTAAATGGTTTAATTGAAATAAATGCTTTGAGTTTGAGTTTGAGCGAGAAAAAATCTACATCTTTTTAATAAAATAAGCGATAGACATAATTTTAATACTAGAAATAAAGATAAAATACATCAACCATTTTTCAGATTAGCCAAGGTACATACATCTTTTATGGGGTACTGTGTTAAATGTTACAATAAAATACCATGTGATATATTGCAGTTAAATGAAAGAAAATTTAAAACTCACATTAAACGTACACTTTGTAAACAAGCATACTATAAATTAGAAGATTATATCCAAGATAAGAACGCTTGGAAACATGCTGGTCCTGCTCCATAGGACAATCTGGAGCCTAGACAAAATCAAACTGGTTGCTAATTTAATTGTAAATTTATACTTTTTTTGACATTGATTTACATTC
This sequence comes from Luperina testacea, assembly GCA_927399505.1. Taxonomy (NCBI): domain Eukaryota; kingdom Metazoa; phylum Arthropoda; class Insecta; order Lepidoptera; family Noctuidae; genus Luperina; species Luperina testacea. Next base: position 15,129,593 of record OV656770.1, on the reverse strand, counting down.
TGTAACTACTTTAACTCACACCCTGACTTATTACTTGTTATTTTTTTTTTTTTTTTTATCGTTTACCTTTACCATGTTTGTAAATATGTGAGCACCATGTATCTATCAGATAATTAATTTATATAAGGTCATGGTTTCATTTTTAAGTCTTTTACCTATTGTGGTATAGTAATTTTATTTTAGGTGCATCGTGTTCACATATTATTATTATATAATTAATGTATGCAAAATTTTGTAAAATATTTTAAAAGAGTAACGGTGGAGTTTCTTGCCCGTTCTTCTCCATACGAAAACTACCTTTTGGAATGGGCGACTAGAATCAATTCTATTTTATTTGTAATTTCTGACGTTCAAAAGTGCCTTTTATGTGCCTACTTGAAATAAATGCTTTGACTTTTGACTTTGACTTTGACTTTGAGCACATGATTTAACGTAGAAATTTATCCTCGGTTATCAAAATAAAAATCTGCTGTTTCATAGAAAAGATCAATACCTACGCGGTCAAAATATATTGAATAGCAAATATTTTTTAACAACTGACGAAAATGTTCAATTTAGTGGGTTTCAGAATCATGTAATGAATCCACAGTAACAGGATTCCTTTGGCACCCTTAGGGCACGGAACCCTAAAAAATGTTTATTCTAATAAACGAGACCCGCACTTATGAATCATGGTAACCGGAGAAACATCGTGTGGTAACAGTTGGTAGGAGGTAGTTAACCAACTACCTCCTACCATCCAACCAACCGGTTGGAGTGTGAAATAATTTTTCGTTCTTCTTAAACAGAAGCATTCCTGAAGATTTTTTGAAATAGCCCTTTGTCGTCAGTCTTATTGAATAAAAAAAAAACAGTGGCACTCCGGGAGTGCCGACAGAAGTGAAAACTTGAACAATTACGTGTGTATTTTCTGAATCGTCTTATAAACAAAACACGTGCGGTACCGGCTACAGCCATCCGTCTAACACACGATGCGTTGCGGCGGCAGTGCGGCGCCGCCGCGCCGCAGCGGTGTTGCTGCGTCGTCTTACATAGAAATATCTGTGGCATGTCACACGATGCGCTCCGGCGCCGCACCGGACTTGCAACCACCGAGACGAGGCGGGGAGGGGTGAATGCGTTGCGACGTCGGAGCGGCACCGCTCAGTTGTTCACGCATAAACAGTTAGTGTACTCTGTCTAACGCTGCTACGGCGCCGCTGCGACATAACAACGTTGCGGCGCCGCACCGCTCGTGTGCCCGCTGATACGGTGAAATCTTTGCGTTGCGGCGCATCGTGTGCTCTTACGAATTTTCGATCAGGTCACGTGTCCTGACGCGAGTTTAACATTTTTTACCCATTACAAAAAAAAGTATACAACGCCGCTAAAGAAGTTTTCACTTCAAAAAAAGTATGCCGAATTTAGAAAAACAAAAAAAAACTGCATCCTACTTATTTACATAATCGGCCTTTACTGTTCCCACTGCTGGGACACAGGCCTCCTTACTTCGAGCGGGCCTACTTATTTACGAAATGCTTTTTAAACGAATTACTCCCACCAACGCTGAAAGTACGTTTATATCAGTATTTAACACTCATATTAAAATCGCGTGACAAAAAGACCGGCTATTTATAATTCCATACGCAGACTGGAAGACAAATGGCGCCTGTAGGTGCAAAAAAGTTTTTATTCACAATACACAATGGGAAAATGGCGTTGAGCTTATACATTTATCAATTTGAAGTAGAGTTATTTACGTGGGTGAATGTTTTGTTTGTACAATTTTGTGATGTCATTTGGTACAATAACTTTGTTTACAAGTTGACAGATTATTTAGGAACTGAACATATTTCCTTCTTACAAATGCTTGGTTTTTGAGATGCACTGATACTTTCTCAATAGCTATTTATTTGGAATTAGCAAGACGCATGCGACAAGCATAGAACCCGTCGAAGTGAAGGTTCTTGGGGCAGGCCTATGTCCAGCAGAGGACGTCTTTTGGCTGATGATGATGATGAGACAAGCTGAAGTGGCATTAGCAGGCCATATTAGCCGTAGAACCGATGACCATTGGAAACCGTGAATGGGCAAACGTAAGGTACAGTACCCGGCGATAAATATTGCACATCGACCTTTTTACACAAAACCATTTTATACAAAGAATAAAAGTAATTATCAAAAGGAGCAAATTATAATTATTTTAACAGCTCCTAATAGATACCGGGCTGTTTGTATTTCGTGCGACAGAGATAACGCTCTACGAAGCCGAAATTAGCCGATTGTCTCTTTCCAAAGGTCGATGTGCAATATTTATCGCCGGGTACTGTAGGACGAGTGACGATTATCGCAGGGTGGCTGATAGTAGCTGGGTGAGGGTTAGAGTTGCCGAGAATGAGGGTTTTCTGAAATGACGTTCGCTAGGTGGCAGCACTGACACGTCAGGTCCAGGTATCTGTCAAAGAGCCTATATTTTCTTTAGTCATGACCGAATGATGAACGAATGAATGAATCGAATGATGAACGTCAACATATATTTTATATTGGAAGACCTCTTGTCACAGTGGTGCCAACTGGTGTCGTAAATTTTCACGAAAACCCTCATTGAGTTGAATGGCGTGCAATTGGAGAAACTTATGTCCAGAAGTGAACTGCTGAAGCCTGATGGTGATTATTGATTTGGAATTTGGCGAAGTAACTGTGTGTTCACTATATCGAATATTATATCGACTATTATAAAAGCTCAAAATCTTGGAACACACCGTCGGCTGTTTAGTAGGTAGTTGAGTGTACGACCACCCTAAATTTTATGAATCCACAGCATTTACGACTGACACCCAAATATAGCAGAGGAAATGAGAAATTGGAACCGTTCACCTAGTTTCTGTCGTTTCATAAGGACATCCTTATCCTTGAGCACATGCTCATGTAGGTATGCTTAAGCATATAAGCATGGTCAGCGGGATTGTCTGAAAGGGTTACCGCTGGCCCGGAACATAAAGGGCTAAGGAAGGAACACGGGTGGGTTTTAGTCAGTAAGAGTCTGACACTCCCTTCCGCTCCATCCAGAGCGGGAGGGGTCATTTGATGATTTCCTATCCTGAAAAAAAAAAAAACCATATAAGCATGGTCAGCGGGATTATCCGAAAGGGTTACCGCTGGCCCGGAACATAAAGGGCTAAGGAAGGAATACGGGTGGGTTTTAGTCAGTAAGAGTCTGACACTCCCGCACTACCCAGAGCTGGAGGGGTCATTTGATGATTTCCCATCCTGAAAAAAAAAGCATATAAGCATATATAGCATAATCAGCTTATAATGTTCCCACTGCTGGGACACAGGCCTCCTCTCTATGGGAGGGAGTGGGCTGTAATCTACCACGCGAGCCTAGTGCGGGTTGGTAGATGTCACATGTCTTCGAATTTTTCGTTCTAGAACATGCTGGTTTCCTAACAATGTTTCCCGTCACCGTTTGTATTTTATGTGAAACTAGCTTCTGCTCGCGACTTCGTTCGCGTATAATTTCGGCTCTCGACCCACTGGGTCGCATACTATCGCCCACCCGTGATATTACTTTGTTTCCTAACATTTTTATTCTTTTTGCTCGGTTCCAGCCTATCACTTTTCTCAAGAACTCAATTCTTGAGAAAAGCGATAGGCTATCAAATGCAAATCCGACTGCTAATTTCAGAGATTAGTACGTTCAAACACATAAACTCTTCAGTTTTATTAATAGTATAGTTATAGATGAAATGTTTTCAATTTCGTTTTTGATGCCATTTACGTCATCCCGCCCTGTTTTCTGACAATCAATGCCGTAAACTCTAAAACAACAAAAGGTCTCGGAGAATAACAGCGACCTTGTTATAATGTAAACCGACACAACTTTTATTTTAAACAAGATGCCTTCGTCGTCCAGGAATATTGCTTTATATCGGGGTTATTTATAAAACAAGTTATTTTATTTCTGTAGAAATAAATCAAATTGATCGGTAATATTTTCTCATTGTATGTCTTATTTCTTTTTAGTAAGTTTATTTATGTAATTAGGTATTATAATTATTATATCCAGTTTTAATAGGTTTATGCGTATCTTTATATTTAAAATATTTGTTCCTCAATGTTCATGATTGCATCTACCACTGTTTGTCTCTGCATCACCCAAAGGTTGACTGGTAGAAAATGCCTATGGCATTAAGTGCGCCTCTGTACATTTATGTGCTTGAAGTATTAAAAAAATAAATATATTGAAGCGTGGATAAGTCAAAGATGCTGCAGCTTAGATGTAACCTATTAGTACAGTACCCGGCAATAAATATTGCACATCGACCTTTGGAAAGAGACAATCGGCTAATTTCGGCTTCGTAGAGAGTTATCTCCGTCGCACGAAATACAAACAGTCCGGTATCTATTAGGAGCTGTTAAAACAATTATGATTTGCTTCTTTTGATAATTATTTTTATTCTTTGTATAAAATACAAAAGAGGTAAAGGTCTATGTGCAATATTTATCGCCGGGTACTGTACTTACATATTACACAAATTATGTCCCGAAATTACTGTACACCACCAAACACCCTAATTAGAATATGTTATTATAATAATACATGCACTGAATTTTTACTCATAATTCTCCTGTCCTCATCTTAATTTATTTGGGGTCAGCGCAACATGTCTCTTTCTTCCATACTTCTCTATTAGTCGTCATCTCGGTAGTCACCCCCCTTTCTAACCACATCATCATTCACACAGTCCATCCATCGTTTCTTTGGTCTTCCCCTACTCTTATAGCCATCGACATCCATACTCAAAACTCTCCTCACGACATTTTCCTCATTATGCATAAAACATTTCTTATTTATAAAAATAACAACATTAAATTCTAGCTTAACTAAAACTATACAGAAACTAAAAAATTGCGTCGAAAAATTCATCCGCATCGCTATCGACTGGTAACGTACTAAACGTACCCAAGAGACTGGCGGCATTACCACGTTGTATGGCGATGCTTAGCCTCTGGCCAAAGTAAAAGCCAGCCCTTGGGGTCACGGGAAGTGTCAACCAGTCGTTTAGAAATTTCTTTAAAAAGACCATGAGCACTCGGACCCCACGGACCGAGAGTTTCAACCCCAAACGGCTCGAAAATATAATTTCCGATAAGCTTATTATATTATAAATCTTATTTATTAATTTAGTTAGAGGTAGGTACTGATTGTAGGAGAAAATGTGAAATGCGTGTTTGCTAGATACAGGCTAGGTATTCTTTCTGCTAACCGAGCAAAAAATGGGTAACACCCGTTAAAAATGCAAATGACGCAAATACAACATGCGTACTTACTCAAAATGTAAATGGGCAAGACCTTTTGTTTACACACGCGTCGTCGCCTGTTCGTGTATTAAAAACCTTTGAAAATTTTAAAATGCGCTCTTACGAATACTGTACATTTTATTGGTTTACTGAACTTGTTAGCTTATTTAAATACGTATTCAGGTGGCCATCTTGGATGGATATAAGAAAGGAGAGGAGTCACCAATAAGAAGTAGATAAACCACACTTAGAAATGTAAACGTTTAATTACATTAATTAATTATTATTAGTACCTACCAGGGCTTGAAATACCGGTATTTTTGGGAACCGGTACCATTGGCCTTGGCGTGGTACCGGTACCAGCATAGAAATGTGGTAACAGAGTAGTACCTGTACTAATGGTATTTCTAATCAATATTGATTTCTAATCGCTTTTAATCGATCCTTGTAAGAGTGCACAAAAAATACCAGAAATTGGAGTAGTTGGCGAGAAATGGTGAAGCAAATCACATCAGCCCCTAGAGACAAGAAATTACATGAGGACCACGACCGCTCTGACAAGAGTGCAACGAAGAAGAAGAAGAAGAATCAGTGTCGGTACTGTACCGGTACCAAACAAATATTTCCGTAAGTTACAATAAGAAAACAGGAAACAGGTACCTATAGTGAATAAAAAGGATAGATAATAGGCATTAGCAAAAATAACTTCAAGGTTGCCAACCGTACGAGACTCCTCGTACAAATATGAGATTTGTGGTACGCGCCGGGTACCTGAATTTGGTACCGGTACTTGTTAGGTGGATTACCGGTACCCGTCTGGAACTGGTACCCACCCAAGTAACATTTTAGGTTCTAGAAAGGTTTTGAAAAGGTTTTGAAAGGTTCTAGAACCTTTTCAAAACCTTTCTAAAACCTAAAATGACCTAAAATGTTACTTGGGCAGGTACCGAAATTGCAAGAACCAGAACCTGTACTTTTAGTACCGGTTCCAAGCTCTGGTAGTATGATAACACATGACGCTGATTTCCTCCTGATATTATCCCGAAACCTGTAGTTAGTTACGGTCAGCAATAAAAGTTGATTAACACTTCAGTTTTTTAATATCAGTTATTGAGCAAAATATTTTTTAAAAATTGCAGCAGAAGTACTATACAATTTTGAACAATTTTTTTGCTGAAGTGTTAGGTAATATTTTGCTCAATAACTGAGATTAAAAAAACCTAACGTGTTAATCGACTTTTGTTGCTGTCTGTACACGGATCAAATGTCAAAAGTTCTAAAGAATATCCCATCATAATTCAGGCCACTATATAGATACATACCTACCTACTTTCAAGACGGTTTTATTACATTATACCTGATCATACTCAGTCGCTAATATCTACTTCCATGTTAAGGTCATAATGTATTCCATTCAATTCATTACATACCATGGTGCGTACTTTATCATACGTAGCATTACCTAATTAGATGAAACAAATTCACCAAAACAAATATAATTAGCGTTTATTAAACACTAGGTATTTACGCCTTGTCAATTCAATAAATATGTACGTTCTTTCAGTAAATTACAGTTTTCATTGAATTTATTCTGCGAAAATTATCAAAGCTGACTAAATAAAATAAACGGTGGAAAGGCATTCTCTTTTGCCGGTTTCGAACTCGTTGAGGTACCTACCCTTGTTAATTTTAGTTAACGAAGTGTATAATCGTACCTGTTGAAGTTAGTTATACTAGTTGTTGTCCGTGAGTTCGTTCGCATGTGAATGTTATCCAACTCCCTGTATGATTTTTGAAAACATATTTTGCAACACAAATTATGTCTATTTTGTTGAAAAAATGTTAGGTGAATTCTGTCTTAACTTAATTTGTAGTAGGAATTTAATCGTATCTATTATCTAAGAAACAATTAGGTATAATTATTTTCTGGGAATTAGGTATTTGAATATTATTCAAGTCAGTTTTATTAAGGTTTCTCGGAATTAATCTATTGTTATTAATATTCTGTTCATATTTGACTTGGCAATATGCCTAATGTAGATTATTTACAGTGGGAGTATAGTCTACTTTATATATATTTTTTTACAGCCATTGTAGTCTGGTTAAACAATAAAAATAAATGGCGTAAAGAACTTTCTTTACGCCATTTATTTCACTGGCCTTCATTTGTTTTGTAGCCTGTCGGTACTTACCTACAGGCTACAAAACAAATGATGGCCAGTGATGTCTGCAAAATCTCAGAACAAGAGAATATTCCTTTGCTTCTTTATATTCAACCTCGAAAACTGAGTCTTTGTAGATATTGGTAAAAACCTTTCAACAACCGGTGACACTTTCAGTTCCCCTCAGAATGCAGCCAAAATTCCAGGCAGAACGTGCTACCTCTAGTTCTCAAGCCAAAACCACTCAATGTTTTACGTGAAGGACATTCAAAGTTGGACGACTTTGTAGTACACTGTGGCTTGGCTGTGATATTCAAGTGCTTCGATGTGTACGGTAGTTGGAACAATGTATATTCATTAATTTTGGCTATTGTAGGGAGGTCAGTCTGAACTAAATATTGATGGATCTTCATTTATTAATGGGTTTGGTAGCTTTTTGTGAAGTTCGTTCGGGACAGTATTATGTAACGTAATATTATCTGTGGTCTGCGGTATTGTTGAGTACTGAATTAAAGGGGTGAGTCATAAGACATTTCGGCTTGTCTGACTGTCAGATTTAAATCGAGATTGATACTTGCATCCAAAAACTTTTTGGTGCTGCAAGAGATTCAGAGCCCCATTTACATGACGCAAGTTTCTTGCCTGTGGCATTCAATAAATTGAAACATATTTTGCTGTTTCAATCGTTTACAGTCTTGTATCGTCTAAGCACTGTTTAGACGGTGCAACTTTTATTGTTGCTACACTTATTTTTTTTTTTGAGGATGGGAAATCGTCAAATGACCCCTCCCGCTCTGGGTGGAGCGGAAGGGAGTGTCAGACTCTTACTGACTAAAACCCACCCGTGTTCCTTCCTTAGCCCTTTATGTTCCGAGTCAGCGGTAACCCTTTCGGACAATCCCGCTGACCCGGCAGGCTTCGGCCCTGACGGGCCCCTCCGAATGATGCTGACATCTCTTTGAGGCGCGCGTGGAACACGTACGCGCCGTCCGGCACGGGCCTGGTCCTGATCGGACGGTGAGCTACCCATTACTCACCGCCCGCAGGCCCGCGCCTACGGTGGCCGGGAGTCGTCGCGCGGTTCCCGGCGCCCGGAGCGTCTCCCGTGGCGGCTGGGACGGGAGGCTCTCTACCTCATTGTTGCTACACTTCAACTTAAGAAATGCTACAGGAAATTAAATCGCATCGTGTATATCAGGCTTAAGTCTATAGTTGGCAGTAGCCTCTTTCCATCAGGTTGTTTACCAAATAATCCCACAAAACTATTTAATTTTTAAGTGAAAATCATTATTTGCGCTCTTTGAACAGTGAACGAAACTGAACCGTCACGCTCGTGTAGGTGACGCTGAATCGGGTATACGCGGTTCCAGTTGGTCGGTGACGCTGAATCGTGTATATATTTCACTTCTATCGTATGGTCATAGACATATCATATCCTCTTTTCGGTTATTTCTAGAAATTCAGTTTCACTAGGATATTCTGGCAAACTGAGCCTTGTAATAATGTTACTCTTTCTGTGCCAGAAAAAATATTATGAATAGGTATCAAAAATGATGGCTTCCCTTTTGTGCCAAATCAAATTTGACAGAAACATGTTATTTGATGTCTCCGAGACAAAATACGTTTACGCATGTCTGGTACTTACTTTCATAATGTTTTATTAGAATAAATATTATGTAGGCTACCAAAGTTCTTGGTAGTTGCCTAGTGACAGAATAGTATTGTTAGGTATAGATACAACCACGAAGACGCGCCCACTCTTCTTACTAATCGCTAGTTAATTCCACTAGTGTTTTAGTTTTTGATACACATTAAATTATCCACTAATAAGTAATTACTAAAACTAAAACACTAGCGGAATGTTGCACACTTGTACTGTAAGCGAACTCAAGGATTAATAAATGACGTTCTTTATCATACAAAAGTTGCAAAAAAGTGTAATTCTTTAGCCTCTATCCTTCCAACCTAACTTTCGCCCTAATAGTATTAGCTAAACTACATATTTCATAACCCTCACCAAAATCCCGTTACAGTAAAACGCGTAACAGTTGTTCAAAACTTGTTAACGCGATATTCCAAATGATTGCGCAATCAAATGAAATTGAAACTTAAAGCTAAACCATAGAGCTTATTGTCCTTTAGATAGTAAGCAGAATAATTCTTTCCCGATTTACAAAGGGACTTTAGCTGGAAGACGTTCGCTGTAATGCGACTTGTTTCAAGTGATTTTTTTCAAGAAAAGTGCTCACTTTCCTTACTTACAAAGGAGTGGATAATACTGAGATGTGACACTACAGGTTTCTTTGTGACGAGTAAAAAGGCTTCCAATAAATGGGTACTTTACTATGAAACTTAACTCCAGCAGTGCGATTCTGTAACCATCTCACCGTGAAAACTTAGGTGAAGTGAGCGTGGAGTGAACTGTCAGTGTCATCTTACCAGATACTAGGGATTGACCAAGCATACATTTACAATCATAAAAGAGATTTTAATAATAGTTTTTTAGCCTAATCCTATTGATATTTTTATATAATTCAAAGCTAGTATTTTAGTGGTCAAAACATTAATATTTTGTAGGGTTTTACTTACAATAAAATTGCAAAACAGAAGCGCAGTCAGAATCTCAATCCTGTTTTTTTTTCTTTTTTCTCTAGTCTATTAAGTCCTTATATAGACTGAGGCGCGAGCGCGTCACGCACGAACAGTAAATAAAATTAAAACATTCACGTTTATGACAGCTAGACTGATGAAAATACGCATCGACATTGTTTGGTTATTATGAGCAATTGTAGATCGAGTCTAGTAAAGACTGCGACGATGTTCAGCGTTGTTATTAACCCAAAACTATTGAATTAGAAGAGATAACCGAGTGTGTCAAGTCATCGAGTGCTAACGGATGCCTAGTTGACGGACCATAGAATGTAATCCCACGTAGTTTGTGTGGCGTGATCACTTCACCCGATTCACGACACTAAATGTCGTAAATCGGGTGAAGTGAAGGTGAAGTGATAAGATCACGCCGCGCTTGCGCGTTAATCACTGTCATTATCACATTGCAGATTGCGTGATCACTTCACCTTCCCTTCACCCGATTCACGAGATTTAATGTCGTGAATCGGGTGGAGTGAAGGTGAAGTGATAAGATCACGCCGCGCTTGCGCGTTAGTCACTCATCACATTAGAGATTTGTTTTTACATATTTAACTTGTAAGGCGTCAAGTATAAGAACATTAGGAAATTATGGTAATAATATTAATAATTAATATAATACACCATGGCGACCCTGCCTTAGAGTCTGCCAAGGGGCAGATTAAGCAAAGTTTTCGTTGAGCGATTTTCAAAATGTGTAACTCTAAAGTAGAAAAAGACGAGGTATTCGTCAATCAAAACGCGGCTGGTGGAGGTGTTGTTGACGCCGAGGTGATGTTGCCATGGTTACGAGATTCGAGTGGAGTGATATATGGTACATTCCGAATTGCACTGTAATCGACTACAGCGTGCTTACACCTTGACCCCAATTATTCTGCTGTATGGTATTTATCTATTATTCCCCGCATAATCTTACCACGCCGTACGGTTGTCAAGCGTGGTATTTTGACAGTTCAAACCGGTTTCGGTCATTGTGTCATAGAGAATAATACGTTTACGCAAATTATTTATGTGAGCGCTGTGTGCGATGATGACTTAATTCGGAATGAGCCATATTTCACGCCGCGCAAGCGCGTTAGGCGCTGGCGCTGTCTGACTATATAAGGACTTACTAGTCTAGGGAAAAAGAAGTTCTCACCGACCCAGATGACCCCATAACCCTCCTCCAAGAGAGCAGTAGGGCAACCAGTACACTTAGGAAAAACAAACACAAGAAATACCAGCCTCGCCGACGAGGTCCCTCGCGACGTCCCCATGTAAATGCCCCCCACCGACCCTTGCTCGATGTAGTGCCAGCCCGCGCCGCAGCTGAGCCTGTAGATTTAAATTCCCGACTCTGACCTCTGAGTTTGTTTCGGCATTTCTTCTCAGAGTAGTCAATTAGGAAATGCCGGCCCCATCGTTCGTTAAATAATCAAAATTCGATCCAGCCTGTCCCGACTTGCTGCCCTCCCCCAGCGACGCCCTAAGCCGAGGCTCGTACCCCACAGGGGGTGCCCTTAGCGTGTAGTCGCTTAGTTTATTTAGTTAGTTTTAAGCCCCTGGCTGGAGGCTTTGAGTTCTCTCAAGGCAGCCGCAGGATTGTCCGGTTAAGTAGTCACGACCTCTCAAGGTCAACTACGAGATGCCATTTATAAAAAAAAAAAAAGGGAAAAAGAAAAAAAAAAAACAAGGTTGAGATTCTGACTGCGCTTCTGTTTTGCAATTTTATTGTAAGTAAAACCCCACAAAACATTAATGTTTTGACCACTAAAATACTAGCTTTGAATTATATAAAAATATCAATAGGATTAGCATTAAAAAATATTATTAAAATCGATTATGATTGTAAATGTTTGCTTGGTCAATCCCTAGCATCAGTAGGATGACACTGACAGCTCACTCCACGCAAGTATTCACGGTGAGATTTTTACAGAATCGACATGCTGTTTTTACTTCCTTTGGGCACGGAACCCACCTAAATGGTGCAATCTTTTAACCCTATTTACACTGAGTTTGTACTACTATTACTGCTACAAAAACAAACAATAAAAATGAAATAAAGTTAAAAATTAAATGAAACGTTTTTTTTTATTAAAATATTTTACAAAAAGAAGTGTTAAATATTATACGGTGATACGCAACCTTAGTACCTTTACAAGATAAACTAAAAATTGTTACTGAATTGAAGACCCCTGAAAATTAATATGAGAAAAAGAAAGAGATGGAATTAATAACAGTAACTAAGCGGCCGGAAATACGCCTCTGCTTAATTTCCTGGAACAGGATATTGTTATATTATTTCAAAACGAAACGAGCTAGACATCCTTTCAGCGCAAAAAGGTACAATTTAAAAAACAAGACGACATTCTAAATCGAATTCAATTGAGAGAATTCTCGGGAGGTCTGGCCAAGAAATACGTGTAAAAGACACGGTCTTCCAATTTCTGGCCGATCTCTTATAAAACGAGTTATCCGTGAGTTCGAATTCATTGATTGTCCCATGGAAAGTCAAGACATCTTGGATTTCACTACAAATTTAATCAGGATGAAAAATCGGAGTCGTGGGAAATACGCTTCCCTTTTTTGAAAATTGGGAAGGCCACAGTGAATTTACATTTGTGGATGAAAACACGTACCTACACCGTCATTGACCATTCGAAGTTAGACTTTGTTTCAGTTGAATTTACCGATATTACTGTTTAAAGTTACTAGGGTGTTTTTTGTTCGGTAGGTAGGTACTATAGGCCAACCGCTTAACTAAGACGTTGCCTGAGGTAGCAGCGCTGTGCGGGAGGGGTGTGGTGACGAGATGCGAGAGCTCAGTGAATCCTCAACTTGTGTGTGACAACTATCACCCCTCCCGCACCGCGCAGCTATCGCAGGCAACGTCTCAGTTAAGCGGTCGGCCTATAGAGAAATTGCTCCGTTTGTCTCATGGTCGTAAGCGCAACTACTGGGCGTGGGTCCTGGGTTAAATTCCTAGGGTGGGTAAAGTGTTATTGGGTTTTTCCATTAATAGGTAACAACCTGAAGTTTGGAAGTTGGGGTCAGTCCATCCAGTTATACTAGTAGTGATATACCGTGCCTCGCTAAGCACTTTAAGGTGAATGCGCGAAATCCAATTTTTCTTACGTTTTTTGCAATTATCTGGTCAGTGTCAGGTTGTATCTTAATTAAAATATGATTCTCGATTATAACAGGTACGTATTTACAGAATTGTAAAAATGTAAAAACGTTCAAAATCTAGTCGCAGTCTCATCTCGGCGACAAACAAATGTCAAAAACTTGTCAAAATGTAGGGAAATTAGAGGTATTTTTGACAGATTGAGACTGAGATCAGACTGTGAACGTTCTTAAAATTACGAGAATTGCCCCTCAGATAACACCAAACGGCTGACAGCTGACGGATAGCGCTTCTGCACGCAACGCTGTCAAAAACCATAGACAGCCAAACAAAGACCAGAGAGCCTGGTCTGCCGCCTGCGGCAGCCTCCTTGCAGTGATCGCGTCCCACGCGCTCCTGGGCTGGGTAGTAGTATCCAACAATATATATAGTCTTTTGTTTGTGATAGGGTAGCTGGAAATTGTTTCTTGTTACATAAGAAGTATTCTAGAACAATTTAATTTCTTTGTAGGGGAAATATCCCGTCGTTGTGGCATCAGCCGGTCGATTCTGTAAAAATCTCACCGTGAAAACTTAGGTGATGTGAGTTTGTTTTTGCTAGGAATTGATACTGTTGACAGCTCACTTCACATAAGTTTTCACAGTGAGTTGGTTACAGAATCGCACTGCTGATTATTTGATTAAAAAGTATTTTTATAGGAACATAAAAGTTTAAAAGTACTTAGTTTTATAGGCGAACTAGATTCCACTATTTTTTATTGAACGTTAAATACTTTACTGAGTTTCGCGTAAATGTTTGTTGAATGTAAGGATCGAGTTATTCATATAATTACTTAGTATCCAATTCAATTACGATGCAACAAAATAATTATTGCTTTCTATTACACAGTACGATAAAAACTTTTTTATTTTTCTTTTTTATTACTATAAATATAGATATTCATAACAATAATATATTCATAAAGTAGATCGAGTTTCATACAAATTCTTCACGTGTGATACGACATTACTTCGCAAATATAATTTAAATTGAATATACTTCTTTCAACACAATGATTAAGGGCGATTACACACCCAAGAAATTATACAGCTCGCCCAATAATCGTGTTATAAAACACAAATAAAACGCTGTAAACGCGCCATTAATACATTCTGATTATTATTTCGTAGTCAATTTGCATGAAAACAAAAGGAAAGTGACTAAGGGCAGACCGCTAAAATTATTTCCGCTCCTAAAAAATAAGCGGGGATTTTACATAATTCACGGAGTCGAAAAGTCCGTGGCGCATTATTTTTTTAGACTTTGCGCGGTATTATCCGGATTTGAAGCTCTATTGTGAGGTGAACCTACGTTTTTCCATTGGTGGTAGTTTTTCAAGACGCAAGGGTCTGTGGCTGATTTTTTTACAGAGCTTGGTGGTCAAGTATGATATTTTCTTGTAGTTCTGGAATTTTTGTAAGTAGTTTGTAGTTATATGATGAATGAATCAAGTGAAACTTAAATTCCGCCTACAACTTACACGGTGAAAATAATAATTGTTTATTTTATTAATTAATACAGCTTTATTTTTTGGAGGCCTCATTTAATGTAACTATTACTTTTTACGGACATTTCAGAATCAACTTATACTTATACGTACTCAAAGATTACCTATTTGGTCAACAAGCTTGTAAATAAAAAAAAAACTTAAATAGTAATGTTTCTAGAGAGTTCTGACTGAATAGTAATGTTTCCATTACATCCGCGTAAATAAACGAGACGATTAATGTTCTCCCGAAATCTTCAAGTTGCCAACTGTGAACGTCAACTTAATCCCTATTTGAGGAGAATAAATTAAAACTGACAAAGTACGGAAGGTAGGGTAGGTTCAAGAAACCTTTTATATTTATTGCAAAAGTTCAGATGTGATTTGAATAATTATTTTAAATTTAAAACCGTCTGCGTACTGATATTATGCATTGAGTTTAATGTTTTAAATTAATGAAATACACGGGAGGTGAGATTTACGGTTGAAGTTTCAATGAGATTTGATTTTGTTTGGTTAGTTACGTAGTGTGTTTAATAAAACATTTCTGCACAAAAAGCAGGTAGGAATTAAGATAAATCACTTATTTAATGTTAACATTGTTATTTGATTAAATATTATTTCCTATTATTAAACTAAATACATATAAATTGTATTTTTAAATATATAAATAAAAAGAAATATAAAAACATTTAAAAAAATATTAAAAAAAATATTAAATACATTATTATTTATTTATTTATTTGATATTATGTATTGTGGTTGGGGTGGGTCAGGATATTGAAATCACTTCCACTGAGGGTCAAACTTTTATACTTTTGCCACACATTTTACTCCATAACGTGCCCATGTTGGGGTCTCTTGGCAGGCGATCTCTTGGTGTCAATCTGTCAGGCTGCCACGTTAGTGACAGTCTGCCACAGAAGACTGTTAGGACAGAGGTTTTCGTACACCGGCACCGCCATCATTCTCCTGCCCTGATACCAATTTATTTGGGGTCGGCGCAAAATGCCTTTTTCTTCCATATTTCTCTATTAAGGCTCCTACAAACAGGCGCGACGCGAATCGCGCGCGACACAAAGGCACCGCTCGTTGCGCGACTTGCGGCGCCTTTGTGTTGCGCGCGATTTTATCGCGTGTCGCGCCTGTTTGCAGGAGCCTTTACTCGTCATCTCGGTAGTCACCTCCTTTCTTACCATATCATTGTAATTGGTGACTGTGTAAGGCCGAGACTTTTGTGATCTATAATACAGATGCCAGTACATCAAGCTACTACAATCTGTCAAATTTCTCTAATGATTTTCAATTTTATCGCTAAAGCATTAGGTTCAAACTTGATTGGGAAAATTTTACAGTTTCGGGTAGCTTGATGTGCTGGCTTCTGTACTTGAGATAAATTATACATAGAAGCTGTTGGTGTACCTAAATAAATAAATAAATATCATCATTCACACAGTCCATCCATCGTTTCTTTGGTCTTCCCCTACTCTTATCGCCGTCGACATCCATACTCAAAAATCTCTCTCTCTCAAACATTTTAAAAGAGTAAAGGTGGAGGTTCTTGCCCATTCGTCTACTACAATCTGTCAAATTTCTTTAATAGATTTTCAACTTTATCGCTAAAGTATAAGGTTCAAAGGTGATTGGGAAAATTTGACAGTTTCGGGTAGCTTGATGTGTTGTCTGTACATAGCCGCAGAAATATGAAAACGGGATATAATCCGCTTAATCCGCAAAACTATTCATTTAAATCCTTTTCGTTTAAAATACAGATTTTTTACGTTCCCATCCATGCATATGTATATATTAATTGAAACCGTTTTCACTGCCGAAATAATTATTATGTGTACCTACCAGGATGTCATAAACGAAAGAGGATAAAAAGTGAACACCACTCAACCCCTGATTGCGACACGTAATCTGACATTCAATCCAATCTTCTATAGACAGATAAGGCGTTACATTTCCACCAATATTAGTGAAAATAGAAGAAAATACAATGAAAGTATGTCGGCCACACTTCCGTGGTACCAGGAGCGTCGGAAGGAATTGTAAGAAGTACAACGCAACGCTCTCAAACCAGACAGTAATGAGAACGCGTGAAGTCACTACGTAACAACCTGTTTCCAACAAAAGATAAACACATATGCGGAATCAAACCCTAAAGTTAGCGCTTAAAAGTTGAAATTGCTTTGTAGATTTTGTAATACAGACGCTTCTTTCAGTACTAATATACGCGTTGGTTTTGCATTATTGTCGTGTGTACATATTCTTGTACGATCGCTTACACGAAAATACTCGTAGTATACCAGGATACTAGAAAGTAACAGAAAAAAAATGGACACTGTGTTTAGCAATTCGAAATTCTTGCCTTTGCAGCTGTAGAAATAGACGTGACATATGTTCTGTTGCATTATCGGAATATAGCTAAAAAATTAATTTAATTTAATTTAATTAATTAGCTGATTAATTAAATTAAATTAATTAATTTTTATTAACATAATTAATTAATTAAATATAGCTAATTAATTAATTATTACATAATTAATTAATTAATTATGTTAATAAAACCAGCACTGAAAATCATAGCCTAAATGAACACGCTGAAAGTTGGAAATAGGTTGATCAATTTCCTCGTCTGTGAGACTTTTTATTTTAAATCAAAGATATTTCGATTCGAGGCCTTATTAAAACTAATGTTTATTTTATTTTTTACAAGCAGCGCCCCGCGGTTTCTCCCGCGTAGGTTTCGATCCCGTGGGAATATCCGGATAAAAAGTATCCTATGTGTTAATACAGGAAATGGTCTATCTATGTGTCAATTTTCATCTAAATCTGTTCAACGGTTTACGCGTGATGGAGTAACAAACATCCAAACATCTTCACAAACTTTCACATTTATAATATTAGTCGGATTAAAAAATATCACAGTCGAGTCGATGGTACTTTATTTGAATTACAATCTAGTCTATAAGTTAATTAATTATAAAAAAAAACCTAATGTATGCTCTGATTTTGTTGCGATGATATATTATGTCAACATATTGTAATTCTGGCAACAAATGTTAGAATGTTATAAATATTTTTTAAAGAGTAATTGGGTTTTTCCATTAGGATATTCTCATTAGCAGCCCGAAGTTTAGATGTGTAGGTACCCGGTTGATTTCAATAGGGTCGCCCACTCTTATTGGGAAATGGTTTGAAACCAACCTGCGAAATGTGAGTGTACTTTACACCTCCGACTGTCACTTCAATTAAAACCTGTCACTTCAAACGACAATTTTATTTAAAAGCAACTTCTAACTGAAAAAGTGAACAAAAAAACTTTTTTTGTCATTAATTGAATAATACCTACATCAAGAGCTTTCATTTGTATTTTAGCTGTATTTTCATTTATTTTGAT
Organism: Luperina testacea; assembly: GCA_927399505.1. Taxonomy (NCBI): domain Eukaryota; kingdom Metazoa; phylum Arthropoda; class Insecta; order Lepidoptera; family Noctuidae; genus Luperina; species Luperina testacea. Next base: position 15,111,464 of record OV656770.1, on the reverse strand, counting down.
TCATAGTATTTACATCTATACAAATAAATTAAATTGAAGTGTCTGTTTGTACTGTCAAAATAACAGATTTTACTAAATGCATGCGCAAATTATACGGTACCTACCTACTAATAACATAAAAAAACAATAAAAAAAAATTGTCTTCTGTTTATTCCAGCTAATGTCAAAACGGCTGGACCGATTTTGAAGAAATTTGGTATGGAGATACTTTGGAACCATAAAAAGGACTTTCTGCTTTGATTAATGGATAAAATAACTATTTGCACGCCGCCGTTGAGGCAAAACCTGACTGTAATTTAATTTAATGCATCATCTTGCATACCATGTGTGTATACTTATGTTTTGGACAAATAAATTATGTTTATCTTTTATTGACATACTAAGCGGGCGTAGCCACGGGCGGAAGCTAGTTTTTAAATACTTTTATAATAAAAACGTTTAAAAATATGTATAAAATCCCATCGGCATCAGAAAGAAAGAAAAAATTTTTTTTATTTGGGACTCACACAGGATATAATATACAAATAGTAACAAAAGGAGTATTTAAAAGTAACAAAATTACATTAAAAACATGAAAGAAAGACCTGTGCGAGGCCAAAAGGCTCCTATCTCAGCATAATGCCGCGATATTTAAAAAATAAATACTGCAGCGCTCCCACGGACACATATTACGGACATTTTATGTTCTTAATTTTCTCTTTAGACCTTTATTTTCATCTTTTTACTGGGTTGGTCAGCGGGTCGTCTTAGGGGCGGAATTCTGAATAAAAAAATCACCGGGATTTATTCGTATGGTTTGTTGTTTACACTTTTTAATCTTACAACTGCGGGGTGATTGCGTAACAGACTAACGGTAGCAATGGCATTTTGACAATTCAACAACATTCATTGCTTTATCGATGTTGTTGAGCAGACAAATTTTTCTAAAATATGAAGCAATGGATCCTTGAAAATGGTTCAGATTGTGATTTATTTTTCATGCGATTTTTCAGAGTATTACGCAATTAGAGTGCTGCATCCTAAGGGGCTTACATGACCTAAAGCGCGGTCACTGTCGGAGTGCATAGAAAAGAAAGAGAAGCGCTATAACACAACGCTGATAATTTATTGCAAAATATGAAGCAATTATTTAATTACAAAAAAATTATTGTTTGGACTCAAAAACTAAAACACTAGTATTTCAGTATGTTGCTTGTAGAATAATCTGACAAAAAAAAAAACAGAATGATTGTATGTATATTAATATGGTTTTTATTGTAAAAAGAAAGTTTTTAGAGGTATCTTCAAGATTTTTTCTATCGTATCAAATTTGTTCAACACACTATTTAATAAAAATATATGATATTCTTCAGGATATATGCTAAGTAGGCATATATTCTGAAGAATATCATATTATATTTTTCTGATTTGTTACTTTGTTTCTAAAACTTGCGTTTTTGTGTTTAGGTCCTATAAGCCCCTTAATATTTCTCTAAAAATAACAAAAAAAAAACTGGTTCTAAAATAAAGAACAAAAATATGAATTTAGTAACTCCTCAACCCGCAAAATTTTCAAGTCCCAAGTGAGAATAAGTTGGTCTGTTGCGCTTAGAGAATAACTTAGCTTCTAATTCCTTAACCAAGCGTTCGTACAAGTGCCTTGTAAAATCCTGATGGAAATTGCTATTTTAGGAAATATTAAAGGAAGAAGTATTTTAGGAAATATTAAAGGAAAAGAAATAATTGAGGTAATATTAAAGGAGAAGTCAGTAAAGTCAGGGAAAATAATTTTTAAATTGCCCGTCTTATCAAATCACAACTTTGCAGTCATTCATTGACAGTTGTATGAAGTGGCTATAACGCAGCAAATTAACGTAGGGTGTCAGTTTGCTTAACCATTTATTTCCCAGAATGCGGGCTATATGTATTGTGTTGGCGGTAAATCGTTTTTATTAATGGGGCTGTACAGACGCCAGCAAATCAAGCTACTACAATCTGTCAAATTCCTTCCGCGTTCTTAGCTAGTCTGGCATAAACATGTTTGAATATTGTACTGAATATATTATTAGATAATAATTTATATCATCGATAAAATGTGTAAAATTATATTTATCTTTTTGAAGTGAAAACTTCTTTAGCGGCGCTGTGTACTTTTTTTGGAATGGGTAAAAACTTCTAAACTCGCGTCAGGTCACGTGACCCTGATCGAAAATTCGTAAGACGTAAAACGTAAGACGCGCGTTGTTGAGGACAGCGCCATCTATGCACATCGGGAAGAACTACGAGGGCCTCGCGTACTAACTACGTAGTTCATCCAACAACGACGAGATGGCGCTGAACCACGGATATATAACTGACGACGAGCTCCATGCGAGCGGCTTGCTTCTCTTACCACTGCCGCGACCAACACCACGAACTGAAGTCTATCCTGTGTGCTTATTTGTAAATCTGAATAAATTCCTTTCACGAGAAGAATAAACCAGTCACTTTGGTCATCATACCTGATTTGCAAAAAACCCTATAAAATAAGGAACACACCTTAACACGCGTGTTTTGTTTATAAGACGATTCACAAAATACACTCGTAATTGTTCAAGTTTTCACTTCTATCGGCACTACCGGAGTGCCAGTGTTTTTTTTATTTCTGTTCCAGGTATGCGCAAGCAACATATTCCTAAACACCATTCCAGGTAAAACGAACATAATATTCCGATAATGGAATACGGTATTTTCATATTGGTATTCGGTATTTTATACCTGCATTATGAGTATCGTTCGGTAAACAAACAATAAATCTTCTTGTGGTTACCATATGGTATAGCGATGGGAACATAATGAGTTATTCCCACTTTTATCGGTTTTCGATATTCGATTGACTTTTGGAGTATTTTTATTATCGATTATTGTGTTGTGTTAAGTTGGTGCAAGAAAGTCACACTCTAAACAAGCTTATAAACAAATGCTTACAAATAACGGATAGCTTATTAAATTGGAAATACGCTTATAAGTGTGCATTACACAAGAGCCACAAGCGTCCACGGCAGAGGCAATTAACTGCAGCCGTCAACGCGTCAGCGGCTGCCGTCGACAACACTATGTGTATTTAGCTATCTAAAAGTAAACGTATACACTTAGCGTCGTCGTGTTATCACATCAGCTATAATTGAGTCTTTTTCATTTAAATATTATTCAAGCTTAGAAAATTACGCCACGAATACTCGTCTCAACTTAGATTTCAAAGGATCGACCAAAATTGGCTTTCACTAAACTTAAAAGCTTTCATTTTAAAAGATTCCAGAACTGGATCGGACTTCACATTGAGATGCTATTGAGCTCAGCCCGTTATCCGAATGTTCGAGAATCCGATTCGAGCACAATCGAATATCGAATCGTCTTGCCGAGCAGAATAGAGTGGTGTGTTCGCATCACTAAACAGACGATTTTCAACAACATTAGTATTGGGAAATCACGAATAGGGTCCATTTATTTTGTGTGAAATTATGTTAATAAAGTCATTATATGCAACCACATTGCATGACTGGAGCGAATTTACAAGGCCACAAAATGCTATGTAATAAAATTAAATATGACTAGCCATCGGTTTTATGGGTTAATAAAAATAAAATATGGATGAAATGTGAGTTATTAAGGGTTTTGATTTATTTACCTACAGGTGGATTTGAAGTTAAAACCTAAAGTTGAATTCTAGAAGTATAGCCAACATTAAAAATCTCCAAAAATAGAACCTCCTTAGTATATAATCTTCTCAGTGTATATACCTATGTACCTACGATCAGATAATTTTCCCCTCCAGGTAGGGACCGGATTTTCCCAGAAAAGAGTGAATATGAAAAATCACACTTATGAACTCGCATCACTTAAATCTCTGCTGATCCCCGTGGCGTGAAGGATGATTGGTACATAAATATTGACCTAGTACATACTCGTGTAAGCCAAGCCTCTAAGTTAATGGATCACTATCAGTCTAACTGATACGGATGATGTTCTAGTGGATGCATTAAGAACTTAGGGCAATCGTGTATGGGAAGTGACAAGACGCGGCTTTGCGAAATAGTAGCGCCGAGACGCGGATATTTTCGTTTATAAAAAAGAAAGAAAGAAAAATATTTTATTAGGGACACGCACAGTAAATAAACACAGTAATAAAGAAAAAAGGGGCATTTAAAACAAACAATTAACATTCAAAACAACCGAAAAGGAACACCTAATCAAGAAAAAAAAAACGCCGCACGGCTGCTGCAGATACGGAAAACCTCAAACGGTGCAAATACTCGAATCTCTTTGGAACTTATTATGTTCGAGCCGTTTGGGGTTGAAACCTTAGGGGCATGGGGTCCGAGTACCCACTTAGTTTTTCAAGACATCGCCAAAGGGTTGGTCGACTCTCCACGTGATCAGAGGGCTGGCCTATTTTTTGGCCAAAGAATCAGTATTGCCATACAACGTGGCAATACTGACAGCCTTTTGGACACTTTTTTTATTGACAGTGATGCGGGCGAATTTTTTGATGCCATTTCATTATTTCCCCTACTTTTTACATAAGTACTTGTAAATATTATTATTATATTAAGACTGCTAGCTTTTTAAATTATGTAAATATAATTGCTTTTTTTATTATATATTAATAAGGGGTTTTTATCCATACGGATACGTCAACCCCATTATACAGACGCCAGCACATCAAGCTACTACAATCTGTCAAATTTATTTAACAGATTTTCAATATTATCGCTAAAGCATAAGGTTCAAAGTTGATTAGGAAAATTTGACAATTTCGGGTAGCTTGATGTGCTGGCGTCTGTACCTTAAACTCTATTTACACACAACTATTAATACATCTTTAGTTATACTATATTTTCCTACATTACTATACCATCACCACTATACATACATATTATGAAAATAGAAAAGATAATCACTGCCTAGACTTCTGAATTAAGGCACAAATATGCGTTTAGTCCTTTCTGATTTAGGGTATGCCAAAATATTTTGGATAAGCCCAACTTCCTACACATTTAGTTTAAACTCCCTATCCAAAGATTCCCTTTCATCTTTGTTCCTAACACATTCCATCAGCAAATGTCAATGCATCTTCAATTTTATTACATATCTCACAATTAAGCGATGCAGCCTTAAGAAAGCAAACTTTGCTGATGGAAAGTGGCCAGAACGAAGCCTCATCGCTAACTTAACATAACTCCTAGTTAAACATTTATCATCGAACCAGGGCTCACGAGGAGGCTCGTTTTGAATGACTTTATATCAAATGCCTTTTTCTTTGGATATTTCATTGAAATATTCTTTCAAATTGTCGAAACACTTATACACACACTCTTAAATCTAGAGAAGTAATCCCAGTAATCGGACATATATAAGGTAACATTGCCCGTCTCAACTGCCAGTTTCGGCAGTCTGTCAGCCTCCTCGTTGCCCCATGAATATATTAAGTTAAATATCATATTTAAAACAGTTAAATTAAATCCAAAAATAAACATTCACATGCATTGTGTTTTCTTATGAGTCAGTTCAATAAAAGTCGCGCGTCAACCCGCGTAACGTCAAGTGTGCGTGTCTCCTTAAAGTTTACGTCCCTTCACTTAATCCCCTTTGGTTAATGCCAGCATCTGATCGAGTTGGTTCCGCTAAGTCTTGTCATATCTACGAGTACATCGATATTTGGCTCTGTTCTTGTTAGATAATGAATTAAGATAGAATAAGCTGTCGTCATTGACATCATCAGCCTATAGAAGTCCACCGCTGGACATAGGACTCTCCTATTGCACGCCATTCAACTCGATTTTCGGCAAATCTCATCCAGCTGTTACCAGCCATCCTGCGAAAATCGTCGCTCCACCTAGCCTGATGGCGCCCTTTCGTTTACCGATTCGCGGTCTCCACTCAAGAACACTTCTACCCCAACGGTCATCGGTTCTACGGCTAATATGGCCGGCCCATTGCCACTTCAGCTTGCTTATTCTTAGCTATGTAAACAACTTTGGTTCTCTGCCGGATCACCTCGTTGCGGAGTCAATCCTACAGAGAGACTCCAAGCATTCCATAGCTCGCTGAGCGACTTTGAATTTATGGACCAACCGTACCGTGAGTGTCCACGTTTCGGCTCCGTAAATCATAACTAGCAGGATGCACTGATTGAAGACCTTAGTCTTTAGGCTCTGTGTAATACGCGACGAGAAGACTCAACGAAGCAATAAGCTGTATTGCGGGGTAATTGCGTAACACACATAAAATGACAATGATCGCATGTGGGGCGCTTCGGGTTTTATTCTGACAGCTCACCCGTGTACATTGCGTTATTTACGTTGTTGAGCAGTCGATTTTTTCAAACCTATAAAGCAGTGGATTAGTTTCGAGTATTTGGATGGCTGTTAGGATAGGGGAAGATCAAAGAAACATTGCTGGAGCGTACGATAAGATGGTTTAGAAAAGGGTGAAAACTGAGATATTTTTTTTGTTGGTATATTGGCGTGTGCTAGCTGACATAATAGCAAATAATTTAATTTATTGGTTTGAGTTTCGTAATGTTAATAACTTACTATTATATATAATCGAGTCCTTCTAGCAGAATAGACAGCTCCGCTGCTGGCGTTTTTCATTTATAAACTCGTTAAAAATAAAACTGAAATAAAAAATCTTTCGTCAACAAAGATTTTATTAAAATTATATTTTCATCACAATGGTAACTTGGCACAATGAACGCCAGTGCCTGGAATAGTCATTTTAAAACAAAATCCTGTCGAAAATTGGGGGGAAGTCATTAAGGTGCTCTCAGAGCGAGCAATTAGGAATCTAGAGCAGAATAGGACGGGTGATAATTTGCTATATTGTGCTGCAGCGGGCCAAGTGTCGCATTATTTCTGTTTAAATTATTTTCTAAATGGAAATGTAGAAGTGGTAGGTAGGCGTCTGTAAAGATATGAAGATGTACGAAGGGAAGAAAGAAAGTCCGAAGTACACCAGAAGAAGGAAGAAAGTTTATTGCACAGACACAGGTTACAGTCATACACACAAGAGTTCCACTAAGAAGAAGGAGTGGTAGAAATAGAATAGATAGCACGAAGTTAAGCAAAAATACACTCAATACTTATTAATTGCGGCGAAGCTATGCTTTTTAAAATGAAATGACAAAAATGACTTTTAAAATGACATCCGTCGTTTTAAGTTTTTTTCAACGACTGGTCACTACAGAAATATGGTTTTGAAAACTCTTTTTTTGCACAAAGTGCCATCGATTTCGGCCTGAGAATATTATTATAGATAATACTTTTTACTAGGAGAAAGATGTATACAAAAGAAACAGGATCACGGGGCAATTGTCTTCTTTTGCCTTCATCGAGGAAGTGAAAGTTTGTTGAGCCTATCTATTCTGTACGAATAATAAAGCCAAAGAGTTTGTTTGTTTGAACGCGCTTATCTCTGGAACTACCAATCGGATTTGAAAAAATATTTTTGCATTTGATAGCCCAATTCTTGAGGATGGCTATAGACTATTTTACATCACACTATCTGTAAAAATCACATTAAAAGGGCTCCTACACAAAATAAACTGCTCCAGGAAACTACTATACCGACGCGACGCCTTAGAGTGAAAACCTCGTAAGTGTAAAAGAAATAACTTTTCAGGAGGAAGACAGAACTGCGTGCTGCAAAATTTTTGTACAGCGTCTTTTATGTTTTTTTTTAACCGACTTCAAAAAAGGAGGTTCTGTATTCTTATTAATTAATATGGAAATTTAACCTTAAATTTTTGTATCCAGAACTGTTCGATACTATAAGATTGTCCGAAATGCATAAAATGCTACTTATGAGGTATTGCATTGCCGAGGTTTCTTAGGCGACGATTCTCGTACGTAGCAAGAGTAAACACCTCATTAGTAACAAATAAATAACACAGGATTAGTTCAGTTACGTAACATAAGATCAATCTGATAAATTATCGTGTCAGACTAGATGTTTCCTCAACCAAACTTTGCTATCCGATAGGCTTAGATAAGCTTCAAGTTAAATTTATTAGGCCAACATTATTAGTAGTATCTGTTGGATTAAGAGCTAAATATATTGACTTACCTAATAGTCTGACTAAAATAGGAGCTTGCTTGAAGGAATTTACACAACATTATTTGTTTCTGATTAATTTTCTGGTAACTGTATTAATAGTATCTACCTATTTAAGTACAAAAATACTCTTAAGTTCAAATAATCCTATTGATTGATAATTCATGAAATATCAATCAATGGAAATATGAACTTAGAGGGTTGTATTGATTCTGTAAATACATATTTGTTACGCTCATGAATCATATTTTGTTCAACACACAACCTGACACCGACCTGCAATTTGCAAATAAACGTAAGAAAATGATATTCGCTGGCTTCTTAGCGCTTTCTCCTTTTTTTCAGGATGAGAAATCATCAAATTAATATCCGGAAGTCGGTGTTGTTGGGTTCGCATTTTCGTTGTTTACAAAGTTTTTTTTAACACATACATACATAAACTCACGCCTTCTTCCTATGGGGTAAGCAGAACTACAGAACACCACCCGTTACGATCCTTTTTTTCGGGATGGGAAATTATCAAATGACCACTTCACTATTTTTAGATACTACACTACAATATTAAACAGTCCCTATAATCAGCATAATCTTCCTTACAACAAATACTACTTGCAACGCCTTGTAAATCAGTAGCGTGACCACTCGTAACTGAGAGCAATTGTAACGCTGACAGCGTGATCGAATCGAACATGCCTCTTTGTCAAATAACTTAGAGCTAACACCCTGATAACCTTTAGGCAGTGAGGTTTTTAATAAGGTGTTCAAATACAAAATAAATTAATTTATAAGTGTGTAAATAATAATAGCTATCTGAAAAAAATCTTCCATTTATGGCACTAGATACGCTACAGCAAAAACTCCCTGTAATCGCATAATCCTCTTAACATCCCATACAAATATTACACACTTGCAGTCCCTTCTAAATCTGCTGAGGTTGACAGCGTGTTCGAACATGCCTATTTGTCACGTAGCCTAGAGCTGAAACCGCCATTACCTCTCATTCTTACATAATTATTGACGGAATTGAGAATAAACAGCTTTTATAATTTGATATTAATAAGGTGTTCACGTACTTACTATAGGTCATATAAGATTATTAAAGTGTCGCGGTTTTGTTTGCAAAATATATCATTATTATATTTTTAATATGTACTAGCAGCACCCTGCGGTTTCACCCGTATAAGATCGATCCCGTGAGAATATCGGGATAAAAACTATCCTATGTGTTATTTCTGTTTATTAACTATCTTTGTGTCAAATGTCATCCAAATCCGTTATGTAGTTTTTGCGCAAAAGAGTAATTTACATCCATCCGTCCATCTATCCATTCATCCATCCTCACAAACTTTCGCCTTTATAATATTAGTGTGATAGTAGTATTATGGTCTGTAAGTTTTCTACTATTATCAGACAGTCAAACAGTCCCGTGATCGGCGAAACCCATACAAATATTTACACACTGGCAATCCCTCCTAGCGTGACCACTTGTAGTGAGGGTGACAGCGTGTTCGAACATGCCTGTTTGTCACGTAACTTGAGCTGACGCCGTGATTACCTCTTGTTATTACATAGAATTATAGCGGGAGTATTAGCGGCGGTAATCGGATCTTTTAGAGATTTTAATAAGGCGATAAAGTACTGTAACTACGGTGCCATTTTTGCTTGAAATTACGCCATTGTGGAGGAAGTACGTAATTTTGTAATTAGATTTCTTTATTGTTGTTTATGTTTTGTAATATGGAGTTCTCCGTTTTCAGAAGGTAAGAAAGTTTAATGAGTTAATTTTCTTTACATGTTCATGTTTGTCAAGTCTGACAACCAGTCTTACCAAGGGGTATCGTATTACCCAGTAACTGAAAGAAAGAGAATACATTTATTTAGCACAGACTAAGAGACACACAATACAACAGATAGATAATAGTCGTACATCAGATAAAAACTAAGATAAAAAGAAAAAGTGCAAAATGCGAAGTAAGAAATTAGCAGGAAAGTGTGCAACTGGGTTGTGGAGTTCAAAGGCAGTCACTCCATGTAAAATACATACTGGTATTCAGCTGCATCCAGTTAGACTGGAAACCGACCCCGACAAAGTTGGGAAAAGGCTAGGCGATGATGATGATGATGTCCATTTTTGTCAAGTGTGTATTTAAAATAAGGCTTAGCTTAGCCACAAAAGTTTTCTTTGGTGCGTGAGTTTCAGCGGGATTGTCCGAAAGGGTTACCGCTGCCCCGGAACATAAAGGGCTAAGGAAGGAATACGGGTGGGTTTTAGTCAGTAAGAGTCTGACACTCCCTTCCGCTCCACCCAGAGCGGGAGGGGTCATTTGATGATTTCACATTCGAAAAAAAAAATAAGGTGCGTGAGTCCAGCCGATGGCAATGCCTCCATAGCAAGATGTGGCCATTTGTAAGAGCTATTTAAACCTCGTGATTCCTATATTGATCTATCAGAGAGCGTCCCATTCTGACACAAGTTACCATAAATAGACTTCGTACCACAAATGGGGGTGTATGACGGCTCAGATCTCCGGGCGTATGTGGCATCTACAGACAATTGTCCAGCTTCCATCTTGTGACGCTTGCCTGTGACCTGCACACGACGCGAGGACCTTACGGCTGCATCAGAAAACGGTATTAGCGTTGCTGAATTTTGGGGCAAATAAACTTAAAGAATATATATAGTTTATGTGTTATTTTTGTCATCAGTACCTACGCTAAGAAGAAGATAGGAAAATAATTTTCCCTGATACAGTAACGCCCTTATGAGTATGAGTTTGATCTGAGTGCTTTAAAAAATATCTTCAAATGTTCCCTTTGCATCAAAGGCAAATTATCGGGCAAGAGAAAATTAGGGATGGCAAATATTTTGAATAATAAAAAAAAATACATAATCAGCGTATAATGTTCCCACAGCTGGGACATATGCCTCCTCTCTGTGAGAGGGAGTGGGTTATAATGCAACACACGAGCGAGAGTTGCGAGTCACATGTCTTCGAATTTTTTGGTCCTAGGACATTCCGGTTTCCTCACGATGTTTTGCTTCACCGTTTTGAGAGCAGTGGTGATGAAATAATTTACATAAAGTGTCTGCTCAGGTTTGAACCCACGACCTTACAACTCGTAAGTCGCTGCCATTATCATTGAGCCACCACTGCTCAAAAAAAATACACAATGGAATTAAAATGTTCTTTCAAGGGAAAAGCAATTTAGATGATTATAATTTGATAAAGTTCTTAATTGTTTTTAAGTTAATGACTTAATTTTAACTGTTTATTACCTCGTTCCTTTTATTATAGGCAGACGCCTGGCTTTAATAAGTTTTTAGGAAATTAGGTACTTTTACGGCTTATAATTATTGTAATACGGCAAGTTAGAAACCTGTAGTACCGACATCATAATTTAAAAAAAAAAGCGGCTAAGTGCGAGTCAGACTCGCCCATGAAGGGTTCCGTGGCAGCAACTAACATAATAGAAATTAAATGTTTTCTTTTTTATATTTGAGTTGATTGAATGAAACGTAAATTGTGGTTTACGATTTATGACGTATGAAAAAAAAAACTACATACTAGATCTCGTTCAAACCAATTTTCGGTGGATAGTTTTATTATTCTCTTATTTTAGAAGTTACAGGGCCCCCCCTGTAACTTCTAAAATAAGAGAATAATAAAACTATTTTTAACACATTTTACCATTTTGGAAGTGTCTCTCGCGCAAACTATTCAGTTTAAAAAAAATGATATTAGAAAACTCAATATCATTTTTGAAGACCACCATACCACCGCCAGACCTATCCATAAGTACCCCGTTTTGAGAGCGCTAGTGATGAAATAATTTACACAAAATAAAACGCCTGCCTGGATTTGAAGTTTGAACCCAAGACCTTCGACTTGTAAGTCGGCGCCGTTACTACTGAGCTACGACTGCCATCAACCGTCACAAATCAAGGCTCCAGGGGTCCCAAAAAGGCCACTTTTGCAATGTGGTAAACATTGCAATAAAGTATAAATTAGAATGATGCCGTGAGTTTTATATAATTCTTGGCAATCATTGTAATTTGTACTCTATAACAATGATTTAAGAGTTACGTTGCAATTAAAGTCAAAATTCATGTATTCATTTTAGGCTGCGAATCAGTACAACGTCATAATTTAATAAGACTGCAGTCCCTCAAAAACCCCGCCCATCACCATTTCCTAGCTGTGAAAAAGCACAGCTGTCTGTTTAGTTAGAAAACTTAATTATAAAATAGTAGGTATTCAAAATAGAAACAAAAAAAGTCGTGAATGTGTATTGTATGTACCTTTAGGTTGGTATAATTTTGAACTAAGTTTTCAAGATTTTAAATAGCTTTCAATCCGTAGAGGTGAATAATAATAATAGTCTCCACGACTGGCGTTATTCCCAACCACCTTCTCCGTAGCCTAAAACTAATAGACTTGGAAAAATCCGTCTATATCAACATACAGAAAGCTGCCATCTTAAACACCTGTAGAATAGTTAGGAAATGCAGATACGTCACTATATGCTTTGAACTTAGAAGGGGAATGCATTTCGAGACGCCACGCCAATGTGAATTTTGCTCTTCAACGAATTTCGGGCACTCTGCAACTTTGGGTATATATTGCAATAAAGTGCTTAGTATCAATTTCAAAGTAATAATGGTATCTTTAAGTAAGGAAAATGTCAACCGCAATCAAAAGCGTAAAAGTTGAAAAGTAACTTCATTATCGGAAGGAAAGAATAAAGATGGCATCAATTTAAGGTATCTCACTGTGACATTTTCTTTGTTTTTAGGGTTCCGTACCGCAAAAAGAAAAACGGAACCCTTATAAGATCACTTCGTTGTCCGTCTGTCTGTCCGTCTGTCAAGACCCTTTTTCTCAGGAACGCGTGGAGTTATCAAGTTGAAATTAATATCAAATACTACTGTTTTTACGGCGATAAATATTGCACATCGACCTATTCGATCCTATCGATTTTATACAAAGAATAAAAATAATTATCAAAAGAAGCAAATCATAATTGTTTTAACAGCTCCTAATAGATACCGGACTGTTTGTATTTCGTGCGACAGAGATAACGCTCTACGAAGCCGAAATTAGCCGATTGTCTCTTTCCAAAGGTCGATGTGCAATATTTATCGCCGGGTACTGTACTTGAGTTTGTGATTTCTTCATTGCTTCAAGGGATTGCAGCCTTGAGGCTTCCCTTGAAGCAATGAAAAAATCAAACTTCTAAGTCAACCCAATCAAAAGATACGGGCGTTTATGTTCCGAAATCAAAACCTCTAAGGTACTTCCCGTTGACCTAGAATCATGAAAATTGATGTCATGTAGCACAAGTAAGGGAAAAAGTCCAAAAATCGTAAATTTGCATTTACATACCTTCACTCGCGACGCGAATCGCGCGCGACTCAAAGGCACCGCTCGTTGCGCGACTTGCTGTGCCTTTGTGTCGCGTGTCGTGTCGCGTCTGTTTGAAAGAGCCTTTAAGTATCCGCACTGAAGGTGACTTAATTAATGCACCCCAATCCAAAAAAAACCTCGTTGCTCTCCTTGTCGCAAACGCTACTGCTGTGCATGTCTTAGGTTTTATTCCCGTAACGGCATAGTGTTATTAGGATTTTTTCCAACTGGAATCCAATTACAGCAGTGAGTCTAGATCTGTGCCCGGTTGATGGCCCAATAAGCTCGCCCCTGTTAAGGCTCCTACAAACAGGCGCGACATGCGATATAATCGCCCACGACACAAAGGCACCGCTCGTTGCGCGACTTGCGGTGTCTTTGTGTCGCGTGTTGTGCTTGTGTCGCGCCTGTTTGAAGGAGCCTTTAAATGGGACTTAAATATAACAAAATGGTGGGTATATATATATATACAATACATGCTTCTCTACCTAACCCTTCGAGAAATACAGCCGTGATATTATGTTTGTTTGCAATCCCGAAAAGCTAAAAAAGATATTCAGGATTACAAAACAACTATATTATTATCAACAAAACAGCTATTGTGTTTATTTAGGCTGGTTAGGCGAATGTGTAGAAGCCTCCTCGTGTAGCGCAGTTTGTCCCGCCAGTTACTCAACGGAACCGTGCGCTCGGCGCATCCTGGACAGTCACACCAAACCTTATTTCACTGGCCAATTCTTCTCCTGCGGTGGTAGGGCTAAAGCTAGCCTGGCTTGCGACCACCTTCTCACCGGAGTCCGGCGTCAAGCAGCCTGCGGTGTTTCGTCGTTGCGTGGGAGTTCCAGTCCTTAGGCATCTTCTGGGCACGCTCGTTCTATCATAGAACTCATCCATCGCTTTCCATCGGGCGTGATCAGGGTCAAGAGCGGGGCACTAACATAAAAAATAGAAAAGGCATTACCACAGCTCAGGTGTTCAAAGTAAAGGTCAATGACCGACATTTAAAAAAGGAAAAAAAAAGACGTCAAATACAAAAGCTCTCTCATATTTCCAACATAATTGTGGATGTGGTGTGCTTCAAACACAACCGCATTAATTTCATTGTAGGTACCTGCTTCAGTCCTTTAATTCGTTCCAGGAATATTATTCGTAAATTTGTATTGTTATTCATTTTGAATTTTCATCATGAGATATTAAGTTCATATTAATATTAAAGCGTATGTTAAAACTGGAATATTTATTACTGGCAACATTTCGTTATTGAATTTCGATTATAACATTCAAGGACTTTGCGTCGAAAAAATACCTAATTGGTTAGATATTACTTTCATAACAAAGAAGTAAAAAGTAGGTTTAGTAGGTAATAAAAGAAATAACAGTGTAAATGCCAACAAAAATCTGCCTTTGATATTTAAATATTTCAACATTAAGCTGAAGACGTTTACACCCCAATAACTTCAAAAACATAATAATCTTTCGTCATTTAAGGCCTAAATCTCGTCCGGAGTCGTACTCAACGGAAGATGCGGTAAAAACACCCCAAGTGTTTTTACCTCAACATGATACCGTTGTCAAGAGATTTTTGTTTCCGCAGCCGCGCCTGCACTTGACATCAATTCTGAATGGGAAGAAAGGCATTTCATTTAAGGTCTAAACGACCTCGGGTTTTTCAGAATTTGATTAGCTATTCTAAGGAGGGTATTCGTTAAGGAGACTGGAACAATGAGAGCGATTTGGAGGCAGATATGTTTCAATTCGAGGCCATTAGTCCCCCTCGGATTGGAATTGAGGAGTTTATCAAGAGTTTAGTAGACTTATTGGCACGGAAGGATTGCTGATAGGAAACTTGGCGTATATTTTACACTTTGTTTTATTATCAGCCAATAAAATTCCCACTGCTGGGAAACAGGCCTCCTATCTACGAAAGAGGGTGGGTTAACTAATAAAGACATAGCGGAAAATTAAAAAAAATGAGTACAGCTATTAAATATAACTCGCCAGATTTTAATGCATAAATAATGCATTTCAATCTCATCACTTCTAGTTTATAAGCAGCTTCTGTCCAATGTCTTTTCTCTTTAATGTTATGTAAACCTAATATTCATCACATCATCACACATCTACATCTACATACACATCTGTTCCTAAATACTATAATTGTAAGCCAATAAATGTTAAAGGCAATGTTCCTTATTATTAAAATAAGTAAATTTATAAATCATCACAAGACAGAGGTTTGGAAGGAAAAAGGGAAAGTCTTTGCTCAACAATGGAACAGAATAAAGGCTAAGAAAAAAGATATCTGCTTAATTAATAAATATATACGAGTATATATAAGTTACAGACAAAACTCCTACATAATTAGGACGAGCCGTATGTATAATGAAACTTGCCAGGAAGATGACATAGATCTTTTTAATACTAGTGTCCTTAAATTAAAGAAGGCTCTTTGCAAATAACTTCTTCGACAAAATGAAATA
Organism: Luperina testacea; assembly: GCA_927399505.1. NCBI lineage: Eukaryota > Metazoa > Arthropoda > Insecta > Lepidoptera > Noctuidae > Luperina > Luperina testacea. The sequence continues at coordinate 15,095,506 of OV656770.1, read as the reverse complement.
ACCCTTGCATTATATACGAATATACAGTATACTAAAGTAACACTGTCTGTTACCTAGTACATAGTTAATTGATATTCTATGTGTGAAAACTTGTAATTGGCCATCATCATGTTAAAAACTTAGTACCTATTGTGTCAGATTAGCTGTAAGTTTTCCAAATATAATAAAATAAAATAGATATATAAATGAAATTTTCAGCAAAGTGGGCTTGGGCTTTCGAGAATTTTTGGGGCGTGGTAAAAATGTATTCGTACACAGTTTCTTTTCAGGCAAAAGATTTCGCTAAAAGTTAAATCCAATTATCTTTTTCATTTTTCAATAAGTTCTACCTAATCAAAAGATCAATATTTTAATCTATTTTAGAGCTAGATCATATGCTTCATAAGTATAAAATCAGCCTTCAACCAGGGGATGGGTCGACCGGCTCGCGGCGCAAGAGTGGCACTTGAAGTTATTTTCGCTAGCCGGCCAAGGCCCTATTCCGTATCGCTGTGGGGGAATTCATTCTAGTTTTTTTTTATTGCTTTGTTTGTTTATTAGAAGCGTGTTGATTTTGTTTTTCAAATGTTATACTCTGAAATAGAAATGGGATACAGATTCACTGCATCCTACTTCTAACAACGTATTTCTGAGTCTGAGAATCGACGGATTGTAATGAGTAAATACAATGTTTGTTTTTTTGTCAGGCTTAAGACACGGTAAGAAGCTAATTTTTTGGTAATTGAAATTCAATTGAATTGAATGACCACCAAACTAAAAGTAATTCTGTAGATTTAATTGTATCAAAAAACGAATGCACAGCTCAGTGGAATATTTTTTTAGGTATTTCTTTAGTTAATAGAATTCTCTTTATTATCATTACATATAAATATGATAGTACACTTAAAATTTTGAGAATTATGGGGACTACATGAACTAAAGCACGATCACTGTCGGACTGCATAGAAAATAAAGAGAAGCGCGACAACAACGCTTGTAATTTATTGCAAAATATGAAGCAATTATCTGTTTATAAAAAAACAAAAAAATTAAAACACAAGTAGGTACTTTAGTATATTGCTTGTAGAATAATCTGACAAAAAATCAGAATGATTGTATGTATATTATTAGTACGGTTTTTATTGTGAAAAGAAAGTTTTTAGAGGTATCTGATCTTCATGATTTTTTTCTATCGTATCAAATTAGTTGTACCTACTACGTGAAAATGATGTAGAAGTCCGGAGATATTCAGACTTGTTTCCAGTAGAAAATTGAATTAGGTCCAGTCGTTTTTTTCTTTATTTATAAGGCATATAACAAACATGTATTCCATTATTTTAAAAGTATATTATGCCATTTGTTATATAAGAAAAATTGTTTTGATGGAGTATATTCAACAGGATCTGCAAAGTAGAGCTCTCAAATCAGCTATCCATGAGTGTTTACCTAAACATGCATCAGGAGAACGATTATTACTAAATAAACAGATAAATAAAAAAAAATCGTAGAAGAGAAAACGAATTATGTTTTACCAATTAGGTAATTGTTATTTATACTAACCAACGAATAGTATTCAATTTCAGCGAGGAAATTATGCATCTACGCGCATTTTTGTAATACTCTTAACACTCGTTAACTCGTTCGCTGAAGTAACGTTAACAATACTTGATATTCCCAAAAAAGTAAAGATTTTCCACGGGACGGGTGGAAAACCGGATCGTCTGGATTTACGTGGAAATAGTCACTCACTCTAGTGTTATACAAAATTGACGATGCTTTGGATCCGGTTTTTCCGAAAGCATAATCTCTTTTTATCCTGTTGTAACTCGGTTCTGCAACGTTATTTTTTGAGCTTACCCAGAGACGCCCATTACTATAATTACTTGTATTTACCTAGAATCAGCGGCTGTTTTGTAAAATGTCAGACATAAAAACATTTGGGTACGATATCTGTTTAGTTGCCTTATATTTATTTCTTATGAAATATTTTATTTATAGTATGCTTGTTTACAAAGAATAAAAAAAATAATAATACTAGCAACACCAACAACGTCAACACGTAATATCTTGTCATCCCGTTATATTTATCAGATTTTAATTTTTAGAAGTAGTACATCAGTCTTATTTATAATTTTTATATTGTATGTGAAACCAAATTCGAAATAATCAGAAAAAATTTAAAAAATACAATGAAAAAACTAAAATTACATCAAAAACTGCCGACTCGGAGGTGACATTTGTCATGTCACCCCGATATATAAAAAATATGACAACATAATTATGGAAAAATGTTGACGAGACTAGCAGCTCGCCGTGCACGCCTTCCACCTCCGGACTCTTCGCTCAGCTCCGCCTCGCCGCCGCCGGTACCCAGCCCCATTGTGAGCGCTGTGACAACACCGGCCGTAGCAGTTGCGTCGAGCTCGAGCGACGAGTATTTCTCTCCGCCCACGACGCCACCACCTGCTCGTCGACGGGGAGGACGCCGGCCGCCGGACGGCTTAGGACCTCGAGGCCCACCGGCCTCTGATAGGGTCCCAGCTCCCGGCGGAAGTGTGCAGCGCATGCGATGGACGCAATCCATCAACGAGAACGTCATGCGCTCATACTATGGGGCTACAGAGGGAGGAAACAACCTGACCGCGTACCGTGTTCGGATGCTCTCTCTGTTTCAGGTGCTTGAGCCGGCTGTCAACGTATCGGCACAACGACTGTCGGATCAGGTACGAGTCATCCAGCGTAATCGTATGTTGGATGATACCGTGCTTGATCGCTTGCGGACTGAAATGCAGAGTAGCCATGTCATTGCTACGCCGTCGCAGGCTGTGGCACAACCACAGTCTAACATACCATCTATTTGCGAAAACGACGTGAGTAATGACATGGTTACTAATGTAAATATCCAGTGCAGTGAGGAGATGAGGAGTACTTTGGAGGGTGCGATCAGAGAATATCGGTTCATGACACCCAAACTCAGACCACGCTTACCTCGTTTGCCCATGCATAACAGAAATAGGGCGCTGATGGCTGTTCTGGATTCGCAGTTGTCAAGCTATTTTGATAACTGCGAAAACCTCACCGATGCTCATTCAATTCTTTATTGCGCGGCTGTAACGGCATGTCGTGTAGCTCATGTCAAATTTCCGGATGACAGAGCTACACGACCGAAACCAGCCGTACCGGCATGGCAGTATAGGATTGAACGACGCATTGCTGGGGCCAGAGCGTTCATCGGCAAACTAATCTGCTTCCGTGAGGGCAACAATCGCCCTCGAGTGATGCGCTTTGTGAGGCGGGCGTTTGCGGGGACTGATATCAGTCCTCAAGACTACATGTCCCGTGTCACAGAGCGCATCGACTTCTGGAAGCAGAAAGTGTATGCATGGGCAAACCGTATTCGTAGGTATAAGTGTCGGGTGGAACGGTACACTCTAAATCGCACCTTCCAAAGCGATGAAAGGTGGGTCTACAGGACATGGGAGCGACCGGACCAAGGTGTGACTGACGTGTGCCTACCGGATGATAACGCCATGTGTTCATTTTGGCGTAACATCTGGTCGGTACCTGTCAGTCATACCGAGGGTGAGTGGACTCGGGAAGTCGAGCGAGCATGCGATCCAATAACAGAAATGGGGGCAATAACGATCAGCCCCCAAGATGTAGGTTGTGCAGTTCGTCCGTTGCCAAATTGGAAATCACCAGGGCCGGACGGACTGCACAACTTCTGGATTAAATGGTTCACAAGATCGCATGCTTGCTTAGCAGCCCTATTCCAGTCAGCCTTAGAGTCAGGGTCGCTACCAGAGTTCCTGACGACTGGAATAACTCACCTGCTCCATAAATCGGGTAGTACTGCGGAACCCAAAAATTATAGACCGATTACGTGTCTTCCAACGGTCTATAAAGTTCTTACCTCCATTTTGAGAGCTAAAATAAATAAACATATCAACGAGAATTCTGTTATGTCTGCTTCTCAAAATGGATGTAGGAACGGGTCCCGTGGTACTAAGGAGCTACTCCTCATTGATATGGCCATTAGTCAACAGGTTCGCCGTTCCCGAAAGGATCTGTCGACATGTTGGATAGACTATAAGAAGGCCTATGACTCGGTGCCACATACATGGCTCATGAGGGTGCTAGAGTTGTATAAAATTGATGCAACCCTGCGCACCTTCCTGATGTCGTGTATGGGGCAATGGAGGACAGTCCTTCGCTATCCAGGATGTCGGCAAACCCAGAGGGATAGTGAGCCGATAAGGATAGAACGGGGTATATTTCAGGGCGACAGTTTGAGTCCACTTTGGTTCTGCTTAGCCTTGAATCCTCTTAGCACGCTGCTGGAGGATTCAGGTCTAGGCTATCGGTTGAAGAGAGGTGGTCAGGTTATATCTCACCTCCTTTACATGGATGACCTGAAACTCTTTGCCCCCAACGATTTGCAACTGATGGAGCTATTGAAGGTCACTGAAACTTTCAGTAGCGCCATCAAGATGGAATTCGGTGTGGACAAATGTGCGGTCATGCATGTAAAGCGAGGGGGGATTGTGGAATCTGTGGGAACCCAGCTCGCAGATTCCATAAATCTTAGATCCCTCTCAGCAACCGAAACCTATAAGTATTTGGGTATGTCGGAAGCACTGGGCATCAACGTTGCCGACATGAAACAATCGTTGAGGGAGCGCTTCTTTGGTCGCCTGAGAAAAGTATTTAATAGTCTTTTATCAGGCGGAAATAAGGTGCGTGCCTTCAACGGTTGGGTCATGCCGGTTTTGATGTACTCTTTCGGCATACTCAAATGGACTCAAACAGAGCTAGACGCCCTGGATAGGCGGGTCCGTACATTGTTAACGGCATATCGAATGCATCACCCACGTTCTTCGGTTATGAGACTGTATATCCCGCGGAGGTGTGGAGGTCGAGGCTTTTTAAATGCTAAGACTCTTCACAATCGTGAGATATGCAGTCTCAGGGAATATTTCCTAGAAGTCGACGTGGGGATGCATCGAGATGTTGTAGCAGTGGACAAGGGCCTTACCCCGCTCTCCTTGGCTAAAGAGAACTGGCGCAAACCTGTAGTGCTTGACACTAATGACCGCATGGAGGTATGGCAGAGTAAGGAGCTTCATGGACGCTTTTTCCGGGCCCTACACGGGCCCGATGTAGACTTCCTAGCGTCCGTAGCCTGGCTACGTTCCGGGGAACTCTTCGGAGAAACCGAAGGGTTTGTCTGTGCAATTATGGACGAAGTTGTGATGACGAATAACTACCGGAGATTTATTGTGAAGGATGGTACGGTTGACATATGTCGGGCATGCCACCGTCCGGGCGAATCAATCCGTCACATTATCTCCGGGTGTTCTCGTCTGGCTAACGGAGAATATTTGCATAGACACAACCTTGTAGCCAGGATTATCCATCAGCAACTTGCTCTGCAATACAACCTTGTGGAATCGGAGGTGCCGTACTACAGGTATGCGCCCGACCCAGTTCTCGAAAATGGCCATATCACACTGTACTGGGATCAATCCATCATCACTGACAGGACTATTATAGCTAATAAGCCTGATATAGTGGTGGTGGATCGATCAGAGCGGCGCGCAATGATTGTTGACATAACCGTCCCGCATGACGAGAACCTCGTGAAAGCCGAGAAAGATAAGCAAATCAAGTATCTTGACTTGGCTCGCGAGGTTGTCGACATGTGGGATGTGGACTCAGCGATCATTGTGCCGATAGTCATTACAGCCAATGGCTTAATTGCCAAGAGCCTCGACAAACACCTGAGGAGGCTCTCGTTAGGCAGCTGGACCAAGGGCTTGATGCAGAGAGCGGTACTCCTGGACACGGCTCGTATTGTTAGGAGGTTCCTTTCTCTGGAGCCCTGACCGCCGGTAGCTTGGACCCTGTTCCCGATACCGGTGGGCTACTATTTTTTATATTTTTAAATGTTTTTATATTTCGTTTTATACTAATATTTAAAAATATAATTTATGTGTATCTATTTAAATAAAGGAAATAAAAAATAATAATAAAAATAATAATATTATTAATAATAATATTTTATTTATAAAATGGTTTTTCGGTGTAGTCTTTGCTTTTTTTTTGTCTAGACTTATGTAGATACTTACATATACTCTAAAAGATGGCTCTAAATATTAAAATTATTATTTTTCATTGTCCCAAAGTTGACGTTGTTCATAATATACAAATACATAATTATGTAGATCAGAAAGCAATAAGGCCGCCCATTGTATGTTTTGTAGAGTTGAATGTGTTTTGTTATGTATTTTCTAGTGTACAGACGCCAGCACATCAAGCTACTACAGTCTGTCAAATTTCTTTAATAGATTTTCAACTTTATTTCTAAAGCATAAGGTTCAAAGTTGATTGGGAAAATTTGACAGTTTCGGGTAGCTTGATGTGCTGGCGTCTGTACAATAAAGTTTATACAAATAAATAAATATACTTGAGCTTCGATTCCATCCACAAAATTTTGGCTTTAATTTAAATTATTCTTAAAACAAATCTTGATTCACCCTTCGTATCGGCGGAACGTGGAACCACGTGAAACACAATGGCTTTTTAATTGTTTCTGTAATTACGATATTTAACCGGTTAAGGCCCGGTATCCACCAAAGCGGACAGGAGAGGAGACGAGAGGAGATGTGTTTTGAATAACCAATCAGATTTCGTTATTTCCACATCTCCTCTCCGCTTAGCTTTGGTGGAAATGGATCAAGCGGGGAGGAGAGATGTCTCATTTTTCTATAGAATTTTGTCGAACAAGCGGCGCGGCAGAGCGGAGAGCTCTTTCCTGCTGTCTTCTCCCCGTCTCTCGCACACCCGAAAGAGTAATTTCCATTCTAACATCTCCGCTACGCAAAGCTCACAGATCTCCGCTTTGGTGTTATATCACTTTGGTGTAATATCGCTTTGGTGTAATATCGGTTTGAATTAGTTCAGAACACTTTGAAATCTTTATCAAAATCTCCGATACATTCTCAAATCTGTTTCAAAGCATCGAGTTAACAGGCACACTCAAGTGCCTACCTCCTTACCCCATCTACCCCCAACACTTAAATTAGTGAACTATCGAGTTTAATATTTCACTGCTACCCTCCGTATACCTTCGTCACGTCGCTAATTGCCGTGAACAGCAACAGATCAGGGACATCAATCTAACAGATCGACGATAAAAGAGGTATCATACCTACTGAGTTTGTGTGTTTTCGAAATGGTGGGATTAATGTTTTGACTATTGGCGGTTTTGGAAACAAAGTCCGCTTTTTTCTTCTTCGTCGCATTGATGATATTTTTTAAATGAGCTTCGACCAGAATTCGGCCATTTCGCCAGCGTTACTGTTAGAGTGGCAAAGATTTTTTTTATGGTCCTGGTGTTATTGCACAGAGTACACGATCAGAGGTGAGCAAAGTCTATACAGGGTTATTGGGAAAACATTAACAACCTCTTAAGAGGTCATTGTACTCATCATTATGAACAACTTTTACTGTGGGACCAAACCTAAAATCGTGAAAAAAAATCAACTATTCCCAATTCATATAAAAAAATTCATATTCCAAAAGCCAACAAGAAGTTTCAAGCTTCCATTCAGTTTTTCATTTCCAGTTTTCACGACATACCTACAACTAATTTTAGAGCTTGTATCAACTACATAGTAGCGCTCATTACAAAATGCAAAAAAACTGTCAAAGAAAAAAAATAAGTAGGTAAGTATTCCGATGAGCCACAGTGTGACTAATACCAGACCGCAAACGATCCTCACCTCCAAGAGTTATTGGTAAAACATTAATAACCTCTTAAGGTGTATAGATGGCTCACTGACCTTGTGCATGTGGGCGGAGCTAAGCGTCCTACGTAAAACGCGTGCGGTGGCGCGGTACACTAAAACGAAATTCAAAGAATATGCAGAAGCGCAGACATGCCGCACGTAGGTCGCCATTTTTGCCTACGATTCCAGAAGGGAATGGCGGATGCAAGACTGATATATTTTGTACTAGCTGTTACCCGCGACTTCGTCCGCGTGGAATTTAAGAAAAAAGTTATTGTTGAGTTCGCAGAGTTTACGATAACTTATTAATTCTGTATTCCGCGTAAAGAAATACCTATGCATGTTTAATGAAATTCTTCTAATATTTCTCCATTTAGTTCTTTTTGATCGTTTTTGCATTTTTAGTTTAATTATTATTTATATTTAGTTTTTCGTATTAGCCTTTTTATATACAATATTTGGTGTACAATTTTCTTGGGCTAAAACAAAAACACTATATTATTATATTATTTATTCAATCAATTTCTATGGAGATTAAGGAATCTTCACGTAGCTATAGGATCCACTTATAAACATAACTATACTCCGTTTCTTTATTATGATTTGTTTACATTTGGAAGTACCTAATTAAACGGAGTATAATACAACCTCCCTATTTGAATCGGATATTATTCAATATTTCATTTCATTGGTTTTAATTTTTTTTCGTAGGAACCTATTTTCTTTTTTTTTCTAAAATAAAAGTAGCCTAAGTTACTCCTTATTCACCTATCTGCTAGTGAAAGTCCCGTCTTAATCGGTCCAGCCGTTTCAGAGATTAGCGGGAACAAACAGACAGACAGACGGACAGACAGACAAAAATTGTAAAAAAAAATATTTTGGTATATTACAAAAAACAGTCAGAAGTCGACTAGCAATCTCACAAAACTATGGCATAGCAATATTAGTACTAATGTAATGACCTTCTTCTATAAGAACGTTTGACAACACTACAAATTGGCCACATGATTGTTATTACAAATTTCAATAAGGTTCGTAAGCGTTACGGTGGCCAAAGTGGCTAACACTGTACCTCGCATGGCGAACGTTCGGGTTCGAGTCTCACATCAAACATGAAAAATATTTTTTAAGTATTACACGTTTACACGTGAAATAAGAATGCCGAGTTGCTAACCAATAATTATGTTAAATATTCCACAAATAAACGAAGATTCTTTTGTTTTACAATTATTATTTTCAATCTTAGTTGGAAGTAAAAATACTTGCATAGGAAATTGACCCGTTACCTTCTATGAATAAGGAGCACAATCGCGTTTACAATTAATATTTTCAGTAAAAATACTTTCATACGAAATTGTTCCGTAGACTCTAATTGATAAGGAGAATGATCGCATTTGCGAAAACTGACGCGTTGGGTACCTATGTAGTTTTTGAGCGAGTAGCCGTATAAAATACTTTGAAGTCTTGCAATTATTTCGAGTCGGTACCTAGTGTAGGTACGTACTTTGGTATCTGTTTGTTGATGAAAGCTGTTTATTATATTTTATTTTTTGATTAGTTTTTTCTAAGTTATGTTGTTGGTGTAAATGTTTGTACTATCAGTATATAAAAAATGGTCAACAAGAAAATAAACGGAAGGCAATAAAGAGATCTTATTCGACGAAACAAATTGTAAAGTAAGTACCTACTTTTTTGTACACACCATATTTTGTTTGTACAGATTATGACGCGTAATTTCGACGTACATTACAACAGCTCGATTGGTCTAGTGGTCTCGTGCGTCACGTCACTATAGTTTAGTCACTAACGCCCGTCTTCAAATCCAAACTTTTCCATATTTGTTTTTTTTTTATTTTCTTATTTGATATGTTTTTTTAATTATTATTTTACTTTTTGCCGATTTTCTTGTTTGAAAATTTTCAGACTATATTATTATTGCTTACACTCTTTTGTAAAACACTGTAGGTATATAATTTTTTCCGAATCAAGCTTGGTGGACGTTTTTATTTTATTTTTATTATATTACTTACTCTAGATTCTGAAGAAAAATAACTATAGGAATAAAAATGATTGTTTTTATTAAAATAACAATTACTTATTGAATTATTTTAAAAATAAGAAAATAAAAATATGCGCATTATAATTAAAAAATAACAAAACTAAAGATTATGCCGTCTACTGAAATTCGAACCTGGTGATTACGCAGTGAGAATCCGGACAGTAGAGCGCGGAGGCAATCGTGTATCTTATTCGAGTCGCGAAATTACGCTTCTAAATATAATGGAAGTCGCTCATCGACGAAATCCGCGCGGTGCACCCCGCCGATGGCGGGGACTATTCGTATCCCACTTCATCTGCTTCACCCCCTCAAATTCATAAAAGTCGTCTATTCACCGCCACGTAAAGAAATACCTATGCTAATTTTATTGAAATTCTTCTAATATTTCTCCATTTACTTAGTTCTTTTTGATCGTTTTTGCATTTTAGTTTAATTATTATTTATTTTTAGTTTTTCGTATTAGCATTTTTATATACAATATTTGGTGAACGATTTCCTTGGGCTAAAACAAAAACACTATATTATTTTATTATTTATCCAATCAATTTCATTGGAAATTAAGGAATCTTCACGTATAGGATCCACTTATAAAAAATAAAAAAAACTGTAAGTACTCCGTTTCTTTATTATATGATTTATTTACATTTGGTTAAGTACCTAAATAAACGTAGTATACAACCTCCCTATTTGAATCGGATATTATTCAATATTTCATTTCATAGGTTTTAATTTTTTTTCGTGGGAACCTATTTTCTTTTTTTTTTCTAAAATAAAAGTAGCCTAAGTTACTCCTTATTCACCTATCTGCTAGTGAAAGTCCCAGTCACAGAAATAAATCCGCACAAGAATATGAGAAGGTAGTAATCAATAAACTCAGTAATGCAAATACCTACTCGTAGATTGACAACTAAGAATGCTCATTTTTTATAAATTAAGGTATTTGAAAACATTTTTTTTTTTATTGTGAGTAAGTATGTAGTTATTTTCTAAACAGTCAAAATAAAATGGCCTGAAGCGGTTGTTTTAATATTACAAACAGACACTCCAATTTTATTTATTAGATAAAGTTTTAAAGATTTTTATTTATAAGATTAAGTATAGATAGATAGATACTTATTAGTCCATTCAACGAATAAACCAAAAAGAGGTGTAGAGTGCTTGAGCTGGGCCCTGAGCGATTTCTTCAGAAAGTTGCTCAGTGCTTAGGAAGTAAACATACTAAAAGTCCCCGCGTCTAGGAGGTGAGCCGGAGTGGGGGGTATAAAAATTCCCACTTTTGAGTTTTTCGCTAATATCTATAAAACGGTGCGTCGTCGTAGAGAAAACGTATTTTTCTTGACTTGCTTTGCTTTGGCATTTTTATTTATTTACAAATTATCTTATACATATTTACAAAATAAACAATATAAAAAAAAACAGTATTTAGAAATGGCACCACTAATAAAGCGTCCATGCGGACAATAGAAATGGGCCCTCTGCAGCGAGCTAATCTATAAACGCATACTGATACAATTCGTTCATAAATATTTGCACTAACACAGCCAAACGCGCGTAGTCGATCGATAGCCGGGCGGAGCAGCGAGCGACACAGCCACCCCGTCTCAGTGCTAACGCACGACTGCCGCCCGCGCCCGCGCAGAGCACCTCTGAACCTATATCTCAAAATGGGGCATTGTCTTTGCAACTGTTGATTGATTTAAAAACGCTATTTCAAATATGTAGTACCTCTAACCACCAATTTTTCAGTGTAAAAATATTTCCAAACATCAAAGCCGTTTAGAAGTTATAAGCAAATGTTAGCGAAAATAGCGTTTTGGTAAATATTTTTTTAAGGCAAAAGTATTAGCCTTATGAAAAAACCCTGTTTCAAAAATGCTGTACATGAATCTATAGCAAACATATATTTTTTACAGACCTTCTAACCAAACCGTTAATGAGTTATAAGCTTCATAAAGTGACCGAGTTACGGTACTAAACGAGAGTAAGGCCCTTAAGAGGTTCTCATTATTACAACAAAAAAATCTCATTATAAAAAAAAAATATGATTTGCGGCCGTAACAAATATGTATTTACAGAATTATAATCATTAAAGTCATCAACACAACTCTCTAAGACCACGTAACTCCAAAGAATGATGATTTCATGAAACATTATTCTTTGGATTTACGTGGTCTTAGTGAGTTGTGTTGATGACATTAATGATTATAATTCTGTAAATACATCTTTGTTACGGCCGCGAATCATATAATAATCAACGTAAAACTTAAGGTGTATAGATGGCTCACTGACCTTGTGCATGTGGGCGGAGCTAAGCGTCCTACGTAAAACGCGTGCGGTGGCGCGCTACACTAAAACGAAATTCAAAGAATATGCAGAGGCGCAGACATGCCGCACGTAGGTCGCCATTTTTGCCTACGATTCCAGAAGGGAATGGCGGATGCAAGACTGATATATTTTAGTACAAAATATATCAGTCTTGCATCCGCCATTCCCTTCTGTTACCCGCGACTTCGTCCGCGTGGAATTTAAGAAAAAAGTTATTGTTGAGTTCGCAGAGTTTACGATAACTTATTAATTCTGTATTCCGCGTAAAGAAATACCTATGCATGTTTAATGAAATTCTTCTAATATTTCTCCATTTAGTTCTTTTTGATCGTTTTTGCATTTTTAGTTTCATTATTATTTATATATAGTTTTTCGTATTAGCCTTTTTATATACAATATTTGGTGGACAATTATCTTGGGCTAAAACAAAAACACTATATTATTATATTATTTATTCAATCAATTTCTATGGAGATTAAGGAATCTTCACGTATAGGATCCACTTATAAACATAACTATACTCCGTTTCTTTATTATGATTTGTTTACATTTGGAAGTACCTAATTAAACGGAGTATAATACAACCTCCCTATTTGAATCGGATATTATTCAATATTTCATTTCATTGGTTTTAATTTTTTTTCGTAGGAACCTATTTTCTTTTTTTTTCTAAAATAAAAGTAGCCTAAGAAAGAAAAGAAAGAAAGAAAGAAAAAGTATTTATTGCGACTCGTACAGGAAGATCACAAACTAAATACAGCAAAATAAAAAACCAAGTTATATATAAAAAAAAGTAACAAAACAAACAGTTACTCCTTATTCACCTATCTGCTAGTGAAAGTCCCGTCTTAATCGGTCCAGCCGTTTCAGAGATTAGCGGGAACAAACAGACAGACAGACGGACAGTCAGACAAAAATTGTAAAAAAAAATATTTTGGTATATTACAAAAACAGTCAGAAGTCGACTAGCAATCTCACAAAACTATGGCATAGCAATATTAGTACTAATGACCTTCTATAAGAACGTTTGACAACACTACAAATTGGCCACATGATTGTTATTAGAAATTTCAATAAGGTTCGTAAGCGTTACGGTGGCCAAAGTGGCTAACACTGTACCTCGCATGGCGAACGTTCGGGTTCGAGTCTCACATCAAACATGAAAAGTATTTTTTAAGTATTACACGTGAAATAAGAATGCCGAGTTGCTAACCAATAATTATGTTAAATATTCCACAAATAAACGAAGATTCTTTTGTTTTACAATTATTATTTTCAATCTTAGTTGGAAGTAAAAATACTTGCATAGGAAATTGACCCGTTACCTTCTATGAATAAGGAGCATAATCGCGTTTACAATTAATATTTTCACAGAAATTGTTCCGTAGACTCTAATTGATAAGGAGAATGATCGCATTTGCGAAAACTGACGCGTTGGGTACCTATGTAGTTGAGCGAGTAGCCGTATAAAATACTTTGAAGTCTTGCAATTATTTCGAGTCGGTACCTAGTGTAGGTACGTACTTTGGTATCTGTTTGTTGATGAAAGCTGTTTATTATATTTTATTTTTTGATTAGTTTTTTCTAAGTTATGTTGTTGGTGTAAATATTTGTACTATCAGTATATAAAAAATGGTCAACAAGAAAATAAACGGAAGGCAATAAAGAGATCTTATTCGACGAAACAAATTGTAACTACTTTTTTGTACACACCATATTAAATATTTTGTTTGTACAGATTATGACGCGTAATTTCGACATACATTACAACAGCTCGATTGGTCTAGTGGTCTCGTGCGTCACGTCACTATAGTTTAGTCACTAACGCCCGGCTTCAAATCCAAACTTTTCCATATTTGGTTTTTTTTTATTTTCTTATTTGATATGTTTTTTTAATTATTATTTTACTTTTTGCCGATTTTCTTGTTTGAAAATTTTCAGACTATATTATTATTGCTTACACTCTTTTGTAAAACACTGTAGGTATATAATTTTTTCCGAATCAAGCTTGGTGGACGTTTTTATTTTATTTTTATTATATTACTCTAGATTCTGAAGAAAAATAACTATAGGAATAAAAATGATTGTTTTTATTAAAATAACAATTACTTATTGAATTATTTTAAAAATAAGAAAATAAAAATATGCGCATTATAATTAAAAAATAACAAAACAAAAGATAAGTACATTATAATTAAAAAATAACAAAACTAAAGATTATGCCGTCCACTGAGATTCGAACCTGGTGATTACGCAGCTCGCAGTGAGAATCCGGACAGTAGAGCGCGGAGGCAATCGTGCATCTTATTCGAGTCGCGAAATTACGCTTCTAAATATAATGGAAGTCGCTCATCGACGAAATCCGCGCGGTGCACCCCGCCGAAGGCGGGGACAATTCATATCCCACTTCATCTGCTTCACCCCCTCAAATACATAAAAGTCGTCTATTCACCGCCACGTAAAGAAATACCTATGCTAATTTTATTGAAATTCTTCTAATATTTCTCCATTTAGTTCTTTTTGATCGTTTTTGCATTTTAGTTTAATTATTATTTATTTTCAGTTTTTCGTATTAGCATTTTTATATACAATATTTGGTGAACGATTTCTTGGGCTAAAACAAAAACACTATATTATTTTATTATTTATCCAATCAATTTCATTGGAAATTAAGGAATCTTCACGTATAGGATCCACTTATAAAAAATAAAAAAAAACTATACTCCGTTTCTTTATTATATGATTTATTTACATTTGGTTAAGTACCTAAATAAACGTAGTATACAACCTCCCTATTTGAATCAATGATGTATAAAACTATAGATACGTTGTCCGCACTCTAAAATGGCAACATGAAATGAAGCCAATTGCCACATTTGCGCTCAGTCACGCACCAACCTGTCGCGCGACGCGACGCGACGTATGTTTGTTTTTAATTTATATCGTATGTGAAAACCTGTGCAAAACATAAAGAAAATATGCCGTCGTGTGTTTTCAGAGGATGTAAAAATTATACTCCAAAAGTTAAAGACAAAAATGTGTCATTTCACGCGTAAGTTTACAAAACTAGATTATTTTATTTTATTTTGTACGACGCTGCGTCTAATGGCGGCCGGCGCATGAAGTGACTCTGATAGCTACGTCACTCATGCGCTCGACCAATGAGCATGTAATTTGACTATTACTTATCCTGTGACGTAACTGAAGATGTTTATTTATCTCCCTCTAGCAACAGACATCCCGCCGTACGGTGATATATTTTCTTTCCCTTTCTTTACGCGTATAAGTAGTTATCTAGTATTTTCGCCGTTTTTAAGCGCCGAGATGTTGGTTGATAACGTGTCTATATATAATACGTCATTGATTTGAATCGGATATTATTCAATATTTCATTTCATAGGTTTTAATTTTTTTTCGTGGGAACCTATTTTCTTTTTTTTTTTTTCTAAAATAAAAGTAGCCTAAGTTACTCCTTATTCACCTATCTGCTAGTGAAAGTCCCAGTCACAGAAATAAATCCGCACAAGAATATGAGAAGGTAGTAATCAATAAACTCAGTAATGCAAATACCTACTCGTAGATTGACAACTAAGAATGCTCAATTTTTATATTAAGGTATAGTTGTTTTCTAAACAGTCAAAATAAAATGGCCTGAAGCGGTTGTTTTAATATTACAAACAGACACTCCAATTTTATTTATTAGATAAAGTTTTAAAGATTTTTATTTATAAGATTAAGTATAGATAGATAGATACTTATTAGTCCACTCAACGAATAAACCAAAAAGAGGTGTAGAGTGCGTGAGCTGGGCCCTGAGCGATTTCTTCAGAAAGTTGCTCAGAGTGCTTAGGGAGTAAACATACTAAAAGTCCCCGCTTCTAGGAGGTGAGCCGGAGTGGGGGGTATAAAAATTCCCACTTTTGAGTTTTTCGCTAATATCTATAAAACGGTACGTCGTCGTAGAGAAAACGTATTTTTCTTGACTTGCTTTGCTTTGGCATTTTGATTTATTTACAAATTATCTTATACATATTTACAAAATAAACAATATAAAAAAAACAGTATTTAGAAATGGCACCACTAATAAAGCGTCCATGCGGACAATAGAAATGGGCCCTCTGTAGCGAGCTAATCTATAAACGCATACTCATACAATTCGTTCATAAATATTTGCACTAACACAGCCAAACGCGCGTAGTCGATCGATAGCCGGGCGGAGCAGCGAGCGACACAGCCACCCCGTCTCAGTGCTAACGCACGACTGCCGCCCGCGCCCGCGCAGAGCACCTCTGAACCTATATCTCAAAATGGGGCATTGTCTTTGCAACTGTTGATTGATTTAAAAACGCTGTTTCAAATATGTAGTACCTCTAACCACCAATTTTTCAGTGTAAAAATATTTCCAAACATCAAAGCCGTTTAGAAGTTATAAGCAAATGTTAGCGAAAATAGCGTTTTGGTAAATATTTTTTTAAGGCAAAAGTATTAGCCTTATGAAAAAACCCTGTTTCAAAAATGCTGTACATGAATCTATAGCAAACATATATTTTTTACAGACCTTCTAACCAAACCGTTAATGAGTTATAAGCTTCATAAAGTGACCGAGTTACGGTACTAAACGAGAGTAAGGCCCTTAATACTGACCAGCAAATTGCAAAAAACCTAAATAAAATTGAATTTCGCGGGCTACCCTGGCGCTTTCGTCTTAAGCAAACACGAGCATCTCAAAGTCTTATATCACTCAAATCAAAATTAATGTAATCGCACGCTCAAGTTGACAACTTTCTAAGAGGCGGCGGGCGCTTCAACGTAAATTATAAAGGAGATAAAAGTTCCTTTTGTACATTTACGAGTTACAGATTTATTATGGCGTTTCGATTAAAAATGCAATACATCATATCTTTCCTGGGTGAAAAAAACTTGGTGTGGTTGAAGTTAGTAAAGTTTGGTTGGTGTGGTTAACTAAACGGCTAATTTCTTCTTTCTTTCTAATTAAACCAGTTGGTTGCGATATATCGATCTATTAGGTGCTAAGTATGTCACGGTTGTTCTGCAGATGGGTGATCATTTTGTTACTTATCTCTCGATGATTCTCGGAGCCTTGATCACCGTTGCGTTAGTCCTAGTCATCATACGAAAATCTAAAATCTAAAGTCGAAGTAAGGAGTCCGAATCACGGAAGTTTGGAAGCTTATTGTAAAGCCTGTCGGATACGAGAGCAAAAAAAGAAAAAGTTGAATAAGTACGTTTTAAGAAAAGTTTTTGTGAATATGAACCACAAACATGCACCTCCTAATCAACTCTGAAGTAGAGTGCAGAGATTTATTAAACTAGGTACAGTCAAGGAAATATTTTTTTATGCAAAGCCGCCCTTCGTCAATTTGCCGGGTTTAGCTGACATTCAACTGTCAAAGAATGACAGTTGTGATTTGAATATATGGACAATTTAAGTTAGCAGCCGATTAACATTGGCATTTCGATTAAACAAGGAAGAGAATAGGTTTATCTGTCAAAGAAACATGTACATACAAAAAGATAATTGACTCACTCTCTCTTAAATTTCTTTTCGATATAACAAGTAGAATGTAAACGGGCGGGAATCCACAGCTGGACAAAATTCTAAATTTTCGACTGATACTGCTCAGCAGCAGTCGTGTTTGAGACCACTTGCAAGCTGATGCAGCAAATGCAACAAGAAAAGTTTCTTGTAAACAAATTTCTAGAGCAGTGGTAACCCAGTGGTAACTCAGCGGGATTGTTGGAAAGGGTTACCGCTGGCCCGGAACATAAAGGGCTAAGGAAGGAACACGGGTGGGTTTTAGTCAGTAAGAGTCTGACACTCCCTTCCGCTCCACCCAGAGCGGGAGGGGTCATTTGATGATTTCCCATCCTGAAAAAAATTAAAACCCAGTGGTAACGGCTGCGACTTACGAGTTGTAGCTCATAGGTTCGATCCCAGACATGCGCTTTACTTTGTGTAAATAATTTTACCACCTACTCTTAAAATAGTAAAGGAAAACATCGTGAGAAAACCGGCACGTCCTAGAACCACAACTTTGAAGACATATGACCGACCCACAATGGACCCGCGTGGTCGATCACGGCCCACTCCCTTTCGAAGAGAGGGAACCTGTAACCCAGCATTGAGACCACTATAGCCTGATTATGTAAACTCCTACAAAACATTACCCATAGCTTAGGTATAACTGTGTAGGTAATGTTATTGTAGAACTTTGTGTTTACAATAAACTTTACGAACATGTACCGTTATTTACATTAACAAGTTAAAACTAGACTGTGAAACGCAAAGCATTAACTAGTCACACTATTCACGTCGTATTTCAAAAGTGCAACCAAGTATGCCGTTTACATTAACTGACAGTGCGCTTGCATGTGATAAGTATTAATTATGTCCGTGTTGATTTTCTGCGTGTTTGCGTACTAAGCTTGCTAAGAAAGATTTATTTTCAGAAAGGAAGTGAGACGAGGACGGGACGCAGACGTCGCAATATTACCACTGCTGGGACACAAGCCTCCTGTGAGAGGGAGTGGGCCGTAATCCACCGCGGGCCCAGTGCGGGTTGGTAGATGTCATATGTCTTCGAATTTTTGGTTCTAGGACCTGCCGGTTTGTTGCGGCAATAGTATGCAGATGGAAAAGCGACACTCCTGCGTCTTGTCCTTTTTGTAAGTTTTGTCTCAGACAGCGATAATACATTTTGTATAAAGAATAATGAAAATATGTGAAAGGGGACGCCGCGTCTCTTTTGTGTGGCCCACGCCTTGTTAAGTAAATAAATGTCTTTGTCCGCGCCTTATAAAGGCGTTCACTAGGCGGCATGGTAGAGTAATAACATTTGTATGGCCCGCCATGCCGAAGCTTTGCTCAGTCCCCTTGTAACGGTACTAACAAATTGTGAGTGCTAAAGGTTATGACAATAAGAATCAAAAATTATTTTTGCTTGTCATGCCATGCCGCGCCGTGTCGCCAGGTGAGCGTCAGCCGTAACTTCGTGAATTGCGTTCTACGTATTTGCGTACTAAGTTCCCTAAGAAAGATTTATTTTACCATCACTTACTTAGTTATAACAATACATACACTATTACACTTTAGTTATAACAAGTGTGTGGAAAGTATTAAAATGCTAAGTTAATGCACGTAAATTAAAGTCTTAGTGTTAATTTTTGTTGAAGTAAAAAATGAAATTACAGGTTTTTGTAAATACAGTCCTTTTTTTGTTTTTTTTTTCAGGATGGGAAATCACCAAATGACCCCTCCCGCTCTGGGTGGAGCGGAAGGGAGTGTCAGACTCTTACTGATTAAAACCCACTCGTGTTCCTTCCTTAGCCCTTTATGTTCCGGGCCAGCGGTAACTTTTTCGGACAATCCCGCTGACCCGGACAATCCCGCTGGTACCTCACCCCTCGCCACCGCTGACCCGGACAATCCCGCTGGTACCTCACCCCTCGCCCTTGCTGACAGGTGCATTTGTTACTACGCAGCGACTCGCTTCATGTTCCGAGCCGCCAGTTTGAATCAGGCTGTACTCGCAACCGGCGCTGTGTGCGTGTATGTTCAGAAGGTCAATTCCCGTAATTAGAAACGTTCAAAATCTAGTCGCAATCTATCTCAGCGACAATCAATGTCAAAAATTTAGGGAAATTAGAGGTTTTATTGAATAATTGAGACAAATCAGAGTGTGAACGTTCACAACACGTTGAAATTACGAGAATTGCCCCTGAGATGTATGACAAGGTTGGTTGGGAAAATTTTACAGTTTCGGGTACTGGCGTCTGTACAAACGGTAACACTGTTTTTACTGTCTGTCATGATAATTAACAACTCGACGCTATGCTAAAGCACGGTAATAATATCATTTATACTGTGGCTAAAGTATAAAGAGTTTTTGTTCCAATATAGTTACTATAATTTCTAATTACCTACATATTATCTACATATGCCACGTAATTACCGATCACAGGTCCCACATACATCACACATACTAGCCTAAGATCAGCCAACTAAGCCTGAACTAAGCCATCTGATGACGTCAGAGATGGTCATTACCATTCAAGTCATTCACATACGCTGCATCAGCTAAATGTCACGATGGAGCACTAAATTATTGATATTTCGAATGTCCTGGGGCAAGATTTGTATTGGATGGCTGTATTAATATTGGAATTTGGCAGCTGTGACTGGGCTTAATGTGGGGGTTGTTATTGTAATAAATTGATACTACACATGATATTTTACGCTTGGCATGTGATATGATAAAGTTTATTATTATATTATTAATCCTACCCTACTTCCTATTATAAACGCGAAACATTATGAAAATGGGTGGATGTTTGTTACCCTTTCACGGAAAACTAATAAAGGAATTTGAATAAAATTTGGATCACACATCACACTAATATTATAAAGGCGAAAGTTTGTGTGTGTGCGTTTATATGTTTCTTACTTCTTCACGCTCAAACGGCTAAACCAATTTTGATAAAATTTGGTATGGAGGTAGCTGACACCCTCGATTAATATATAGGCTACTTTTTATCCTGATATTCCCACGGTATCGAAACTTATGCGGATGGAACCGCGGAGCGCAGCTAGTAAAATTATAAATGTGAAAGTTTATATGTTTCTATGTTTGTTACTCAATCACGCAAAAACAGCTAAACGAATTTGAATGAAATTGGCACACAGATAATTTATAACTTTGATTAACATATATCACTCAACTCTAACAGCAGTAGTACTACAGACTATGAATGTAGATGTTTAACATATATATCAATAATATGTCTATCTCTCTTATGTACAATGCGTGCCACGAAATATGAGACTTGATCCCGCCTCCCCCGCTCTTTCCGCCGCCCCTATGACGTCCGGTCCCGTCCCGCACTAAGACCTCATACCGCTAAAGATACCTAAAATCGTGTACTGCGCATGTCAAACCACGTGGTGTGTCAAGTCTCATCTTTCGTGGCACGCATTGTATGTCACTAATATTTTTGTAAAAATATAATTTAAAAGTGTCCATGGAGTTTCTTGCCCGTTCTTCTTCATAGGTACCTACGCTTTGGAATGGGCAACTAGCTTCATATTTTCTGACTGACCGACTTCTTGACCATTCAAAAGTGCCTGTTAATTGTTTAATAGAAATAAATGCTTTGCGTTTTTGAGTTTCTTAATACCTACGTATTAAAGTCTTAAATAATTCATCAATCAATAAAGCTGGGTACTATGATTCAGTTTTAACTACTCCACCTAATAACCAGTGGGTACATCCAAAACTGTGGGAGCAGACAGTTGTTTACCCAACCTAACCAGACAATTTCCGTCACGTCTCTGGGTGTTAAAATGTATACTTAAGCGAGTTTGAACAATCATTACATTTTGTATAAATTCAACAGCCTCTAATTTAAATGCAGGTGGAAAAGATAAACATAAAGATTTATTTATTTCTCACCACAATATACAGGGTGTTTGAAAGCTGAGTGCAAAGCTTTAAGGAAGTGATAGTCGACACCATTTACAGCATTTTGAGCCAAATATGTCTTAGATGAATTATGTTTTTTTTTTTAACTACAAACATTTAGTCAAAAATAACATACCAACTTTTACTGGGAAAAAAGAACATACTTCGTCTAAGACATGTGTGGCTCAAAATGCTCTAAGTGGTGTCTACTATATCCAGCTTCCAAACATTACACATATTCATAATCGTTTTTTGTTTTTGTTATGTATTTTCTGGTGTACAATAAAGTATACAGTATGTTAACTAACAGAGGGCGTTCCCGTTAACCCGCAATAGTATAGCATCCATACATGCTAAAAAAAATATTACCATTCGAAAATAAAATGTTTTAATTTTTTTTTTATATTAAAATATTCACTAAAAATCGTAAATTGATACGTTAAAGAAACACTCTGTACACGCGTACTTGAAGGACAGCAATGTCGGAATTTATTTAATTAAATAAATTAGAATTAATTAAATAAATAGAGTATCAATTTACGATTTTTAGTGAATATTTTAATATAAAAAAAAAATAAAAACATTTTATTTTCGAATGGTAATATTTTTTTTAGCATGTATGGATGTTATACTATTGCGGGTTAACGGGAACACCCTCTGTTAGTTAACATACTGTATATAAAAAAATATAAATAAATAAAAAAGTACATTCAATTAATTCCCTTAATTTATTATAACGGAGATACACTTCCCTATGTGTTTGTTATTCTAGCGTAGGTATGGCATTCGTGGGTAGCAGCTGAAAATCAGCGTCAGGTGCACCTTGTGTTGTCATCTGACATTATACTGAGCTTGTTTTCTGTTTTTTTTTAGTTTTAAGGTGTTTTTTTTTTGCTGTAATGCCATGCTTTTCATTTTCAAGTGATCAAGAACAATACTCTGACACTGGTGCCTCAGTTAGGCCTAAGGTCTGCATTTCAGGAGACGAGGTCTCCATCCCTTCAAAAGCAGTTGCATTTATTTTGGATTCTGCACTCGTACACGAACACGGTAATTGATGTAGTAATGCGGAAATATGTAAATACTCTGTAAGAAAATAGCAAAACATAACTTTGAAGTACTTCTTATTTATTTACACTAGCCCACTAGTGTATTACAAATTAATTTAATTTATTTTATTTATTTGACTCACTGACTGATTGAATACACTGACACAAAGTTATGAAATACATCCAATAGAAGTGTTCAAAGTAGTATTTAGTTCTTTATGACAATATAGCTTTTTAGGAATTCAAGTAAGCAGCTTCACTGTGAGAATATTACTCATCTGCAGCAGATTTTAGTATATAACGATTTACATATAAGAACATCAGTCGAGTTACTATGTAAATTACCGAAATTCGACTGTTTTGAATAGTGATTCAAACTTGAACATTAAAGGCTACTTCAAACAGGCGCGACACGTGACGCGAATCGCGAGCGGTGCCTTTGAGTCGTGCCTGTTTGCAGGAGCCTTAATCCACCATACATATGGGCCAAAACTGTCATACCGCTACAAGTTTATCACTTGGACCATCACAAGCGACTATGACTTGGTGGATTTGAGGTCGCAATTGACTAATCCTGTGCGGGTTTAGGCGGCATCCACCATTCATCATGGATGACGACGGATTACGTACACCACACCACTTAAGTTTTCGCGGTAATGTGTGGAGGGCGACGACTGTTCCTATGCTCAACATGAAGGGCTTGTGTACACATGTTTGGTATGTATGACACGTAAGCTTTAGGCGTAACTGGAAGTGACCGAATGTGGTACGTAGCTGCTTTAGAACTGATAGAATCGAATATTAATGGGAGAAACGTGCCGAGATTTTAGTTGATCTTGGTTTATTTGTGTGAAGTGAATTGTTGGTGGGATGTTGAAGAGGTGGGTGATAAGAGAGTAATAAGAGTGCATGCATTGTAATGGAAGGCAATTAATAACAATGACTAAGTGTAGTCTACACGGTACATAATATGGTCAAACTCTTATATGTATAAACTAATAACATAAAGAGAAAGGATAAAATTTATTATATGTTTGTTTGAAACGCTTTCACGCTAAAACTGATTTGGATGAAATTTTACTTTTCATCCTGGATCGCAGTCGAAGTCGTGGACAACAGTTACTATGAAATATAATCTCAAGACTATAACATTAAGACGTACTCTTGTGTAAATGCTTCTAAAGTTAGTAATAAAACATACAATAGACCGTACCAATTCAAAAATGCCACCTGCGATGACTACAAGAGGTTTTAATGTGGACGTATGTGAGTTAAAACTCACTTCACTTCACTCCTTCATAAATAACGTCAACTGACAATGACACATCCCAAAATCCACCTAGCAAAGATAAAAGGGCAACGTTCAAGGCAAGGAAAAACCAATCTCATCAACAAGTGACAGTACCATTATCCCAATTGAACGAATTGTTGGCTAAGCAGTAGTAATGAGTTCAACTAACGATCGCGTCACTCTTGCAGAAATCACGCCTCATCAGTCAGCCGGCTCGAGAACTCATCGGTAGCCGTATAGATCAAGTAATCGTTTGTTAGAACTTCTTCGTACAATTGTGGCGTTTTTTTTGTTGAGTACTAACTCAACCAAAATTCTATACTAATAGATAGAAGGTAGATTGAATCTTTTTTATTCTGTCAGCGAACCGTACATCGGAGAAGTGAATGTCAGAGAATTATTTCAGAATTATCTCTAGGAAGTTTGAAAAGATGCAGTTGAAGAGACAGATAAATATATCTGTCTAATAATAATAGTCAATGTTTTAATGAACATTTGTGTGCTTCGAATGAAAGTCCATATTTTTTTGCGATTACATCGTTCATCTTACTTACCATACCATACCATACTTTATTTGTATAATTATGCAAATCATTTATAGTTACGATTTATCACATTAAAAATGCTGAGTTAAAATATTTCAAAAAAGCATTTGAAATATTCTAATTCAGCATTTTTAATTTTTTCATCTATACGAGAATTCTAAAACAAACTCAACGAAACCGTTGAGTTTATTTTAGAATTCTCGTATTTCACACTGAATTCAAAGCTTAGATTCCGAATACAAAAAGACCTTTTAAATCTGGTATTGAAAAAAGAAGTGTTGCGAGTGCTAACAAATCACTACTCGCTAGAACGTTGCCCAAAGCAATAGAGCAGCCCATTTCGCTGAGTCAAATTCCACCGATTTGTATGAGTAGACATGTTGCCGATCCGCTTCAGCATCCCTCTTTCATTCGCAGATCAACATTCAATGAAACAAGCCTCGTGAATGCAGAAGTTCGTTTCATATTGCTATGCATTTTTTGTTTTATTGGGAAAACAAAATCTGGGTGAAACGATGCATAGATATGTAGGAAATGATTCATAGCTGATGTATGTACGGGTAATCTGAAATATTCATGCAATGATTTCGCTATAAAAGTAAAAGGACCATTGTTCTTGTACTTTGACTTTACAGGAAAACGGCCTTAGGACACTGTCCTAAGGCCGTTTTCCTGTAAAGTCAAAGTCAAATCATTTATTTCAAATAGGCACATTAAAGGCACTTTTGAGCGTCAAAAAATACAATAAAACAGAATTGATTCTAGCCGCCCCATCCAAAAGGTAGTGTTCGTATGGAGAATAATGGGCAAGAAACTCCACCGTAACTCTTTTAAAATGTTTTACAAGGTTTTTTATACATTCGTTATATATACGTGAAGACGATGCACCTAGAATAAAATTTGTCTACCACAAAAGGTAAAAAAACTAAAAATAAAGCAATGTCAGATAAATCAAAAATATGTGATAGATACATGGTGCTCCCATATTTGTACCTGCAACCTGTTAAGGAATTGCCCTTACGGCCCTTTCTTAAAAAATCGATCCTGTATATCTCCGAGCCCAAATTGTTCTCGACTTTGATGCCTTAGTAAAAAAATGCGTTTTATGTGTACATTAAAAATATGTTATTATTAACAATCACAGCAAAAGAAAACCCAGAATGGGTGATCTCCTTTACAGATAATTGCAACTGAAAGCTAAGAACTTTCGCAGATAAACGTAGGTACTTATCAAAATGCAAAACGTAAAACTCAGGAACGTCTGCCAGTGTTTTAATTATTTTCTTTATACAAAAAAAATTCTCCAGATAACACTAATTGAATTCTTCTGTAAGCATATCTTCTTCATTATCAGTCTGTATATTTTGTACTTATAATACGAAGATCATTTAAAATCTGTTTCTTTAAATACGTTTTCGTTGTACACAAACTTTAACATCATCGTTGTGAAGCAAGTGTAATTGAAAACAAACATTAAAATTTCTCCCGGGTCTCGGTGTAGGTCCCGCATCTGTGGGGCTGATTATACCGGATAGTGAGCAAAGGAACCCTGGATATTTGAGTTAAACCCCGAATGTATCCTTGGCATTGTTTACGTGGAATTTATTGTACAGTGCTTGCGACCCTATGGTTTGTAGTAATCCAGTGGAATTGATAATGCTAAACAAACACTTCGGGTATATTAATTTGAATTTCAATTTCAGATAGGTATAACCACAAGATTAGCATTATATTACATAATTGAATCCATTAATTTCAATTATATTATTATATCGAACAAGTAGTAATTATTTTCCATTAAAAAAAAAAAGTCGGTTTACTGACGATAGTTGAACGTGACAACGTCATAAGAAAATACTGATGGAATAGTTACATTGCATTTGTCAATATTCGCTTTCACTTCAAACCGCCATGGAACGCTACAGAGCGAGGCCGCGATGTAACGCTACATGAGTCATGTTTTTTTCGTGAGTGCAGCCAGCTTCATCGATTTATTAGACGTTGTCACGTCAAAATATCACCTCTAGGCCTTTAATTTTGTTTTTAGATTAATTTACCTATGCTATTTTACTGCAGGACAAAAACCCCATTCCTTATATTTCACATGTCTATGCTGTTGTGGTTTTATCCTTCATGAATTAATTTTGTCATTCGATGCAAGGCCTTCGTTAAAAAAATGGCTTACCGTATCAAACGCTTTACTCAGATCAACTAACCCAAAATGTCAGAACTTCAAAAAGAGATGGCCCATCTTTGTTCATTGTGTTCAAAAGTAGGATTTGTCCTAGTTTACCTTTACCCGGGGCCCCCGGTCGGATGCAGACCCTACGCTGATGTAACCTGTTTAAAGTGTCTACATCATAACAATTACTGTAATGCTCAGGCTGCTTTTCCCTCCTAAAGGCGTACATTAACGCCTGGTAATTAGTTTACCTGATCATTATAAGGATTATGAGTTGCGACGTGGATTAAAGGGGTCTTATAGCGTTCTCTATGATCCTATGTGACGGTATCAGATGTTGAATGTTAGCTATTGAATATGCTCGTATTCAGGAAGTAAATGTGTTGTGAGTTTTGCTGCATGAAATTATGCGCGCTATTGTATGTCATCATTGCAAGCGACAGTATACATACCGTTTATTTTCGGTTGCCAACATACCACATTTTTTTCTTCTTGGTGCGCGGTGGAATTCCTCATGGACTTCCTCCATCGTTGGGGTGACAGAGGGGCATGCCGGACTCTTACCGGCTAAAACCACCGCGGTGCTCCACCTCTGCCTACGGCCGGGGCTGCGGGATTCGCATAAGCATTCACCGCTCTCCAGACAGGCCTCGATCTCGACTTTTAACCTTCTTATAAGTTGAAGTGGAGGTGCTTGGCAGAGGCCATATCCAGCAGTGGACGTCTTTCGGCTGAAATGATGATGATGAAGCAGAGAGTAGCAAAAAAGTATTAATTTCTCTATCGAATGTTAATATCGGTAGTGAAGTAATTGGATTTCTGGTTTGTATTAATAGCTCAAAGATAAGAGCTCCTCGTATCATTAGCGGCTATCCTCGGCAAATCTAAAATCATAGTTTTTGGTCTCGTGCCAATAATCCGACTCCGGCAAACGGAAGCATCTGGCTTTAAACTTTTTGTCGTGAACTTTTAAGTGAGTACTTGTGTGAATATTGTTATCTCTTCTAATCGCCATTTGGATTTAAATTTTTATTATTTTGTAGTCACATTACACAAAATCATACACACCGAGACCGCTCTCGTTTCCGTCTCGGAAAGCACGTTAAGCTGTTTGTCCCGGTTGGCCTTCGTGGATCTTTGACAGTCGTTACAAATCGTAGAAGCTCGAAAGTCTGACAACCAGTCTTACCAAGGGGTATCGTATTACCCAGTAATTGGTTTGTGGACGCCATATAGGCAGTCGCTCCATGTAAAATACTGGTATTCATCTGCATCCAGTTAGACTGGAAGCTGACCTCAACATAGTCGGGAAAAGGCTAGGCAGATGATGCAGATGATGATACATTTTCTGTTGGCATCAAGAGATGATTTTAGGGACTTTTCTGGTTTTAGTAGTCAAACACTCTAACAACCTATTCATTTAAGAGTACTAAAAGCTCATTAATGAAATAACAAGTTCTTCAGTATTAAGGACATAGTGTCCTAATTATACTGAGGGCCCTTATTTCCCGAACTCTCTAGTTGCTTACATATATCTTTTGATCAAAGTAATAAAGCACTGATTATTAGGTCAAAAGTTAATTAGGCTTTTGGCTTTCAGCCCCCTCATTACTAACTGATGGAATGCTTGCCAAAATCATAGCCAGACTTTTGCGAAAAGTAAAAAATCTGATTTGGTCCCACCGTCTCGTCTTTTACCGTTAATTATGTTATCCGTTCTTGAATTTACCTCCTCCAAAATTGACCCCAATTTTGTGTAGACCCACTCTTTCTGCGAAACGATATCTATCTTGACAGTGTCAAATGTTTTTTTAATGATTCCTCATTTTTTGGTACAAATGAACGTGCCCAAATTGCCCGTAGAAAAATTGTTTCTGAAGATTCCCGATCTTATTTGGTATCATCCATAATTCTTTAACAAATGCTGGCGAAAAATTGCCGACATTCAATTATATACGCACCGACAGGGTGATTGATGGAGCTGTCAACGTGTCCGCAAACGGGAACTGAACTTTGTACATCGATCATGGCTTGTTCTATCACAAACAGGTTTTATTATGCTCCTGTTTTTGAATATAATGAACTTGAACCGTAGTTCGGAGTAAAGGTTGATACTCTGCTCTGACACTCTCTTTTTTATGCTTAACAGTATTGTAAACGTGTCATTTGTTTCGACATATTATTGTGTATCAACAGAATATTGTGTTTACTATTCTTTCTGCCGTTGTACCTTTTTTGCCGAAGCCTGCCGGGTCAGGGGGATTGTCCAAAAGGGTTACCGCTGGCCCGGAACATAAAGGGCTAAGGAAGTACCACGGGTGGGTTTTAGTCAGTTAGAGTCTGACACTCCCTTCCGATCCACCCAGAGCGGGAGGGGTCATTTGATAATTTCCCATCCTGAAAAAAAAAAAGGATCGTAACGGGTGGTGTTCTGTAGTTCTACTTACCTTCATAGGAAGAAGGCGTGAGTTTATGTATGTATGTGTTAAAAAAACTTTGTAAACAACGAAAATGCGAACCCAACAACACCGACTTCCGATATTTGAGTTTTTTTTTTTTGAAAAAAGGTTTCATTTTTCACTTTTAAGTTGTACTTACCCCACACAAATTCGTATAACACTACTTGCTATGTTAATATCAGTGACAGGAAGTTATTATAACATCATCAATATAAACTAAGTGGTAAAAATACATATTATTGAAGTTTACTCAAAAACTATCCAAGCAAAGTAATAAAAATTTATATGGGGCCACCACTGAGGCATACCCTACCCATTAAAAAAATAATCTTTGAAATCGATTTACAATTGCCGGAGGTACCGTGTAACAAATATACAGTCGAATTGTAAACCTCCTCCTTTTTGAAGTCGGTTAAAATGAATAAATATAAAGCTTTGGATAAGATTTTATACCCTCTAAACTTTTTTGGCCGAAAATTGTTTTATGAAATCCGTTATTTCCATTAATTAAAATAGCAACTTTACTTTTCCATTCCAAGCTTTAAATAATTATATCCACAACTTCCTTAAAGTAGTCAATTTGGTTAATTAAATACGATTTCTGCCTGATATGCGAGGTTATATTCAAAACGTCGAAGCGACGAAGTAGTTCCATTATTGATCCTGATCGTTCTGATAAATATTCATGCGGCAATGGATATGTCTTTATGTCAATCAAAGTTTCGTTCAAATGATTATATTACTGGTTCATTATGTACGTCTAAGTTTATGATCGGTTTAGTGGAGTAAGTTCCTGTTTATTGGTTGTAAAATTGTTATTACTTGGTATGTAGTTACTTTGCGCTTTTTATTTCTACATTGAACATTTATAGGATACTTATTTAGTAGTTGTTTTGGGTTCTAAAACTAATCAGTCATTGGGTTTAGTGGAAAACTGATCATGTACCTACATGAAAAATGACGAAACGACTTTTTGCTTGCGTTTTGTTACTGTTTCAGGGAGAAGTTTGTGATAATAACTGTTAATAGCTCAAAACTATTTCATCACGATACAGTGGTTATAGACGCTGAAAACTCACTCTGGGGTCGATAGACAAAAATTTCAAAACCAGATTCATTAACAAAACAAAACATCCAGTTTCTACTTATTCAAATAAAACAAAGACAAGGTCATGTCAAGGTTCCATTGTCATTGTGCTATATGCATCGTGCCAAGGCCAAGCTGGGCCAAGTCAGGCCAAGTCAGGCCGCGTGGAGAGCACTCGGTGTGGCCGGGACATGTCGCGAATTAGGCGTGTTGTACCACTTGGACTAATTTAGAAGAAGAGCTAGCTAGTGTAATAGAATTGCGGAAAAGGGAGATACAATGGATGGTTAGTGAAAGGAGAGAGAGATGTTGGAGATGTTGTAGTGGTAAAGGTTGGAGAGGCTAATTTAGGACATGACAAATGTGTAAGAAGAGCAAATATCTGTAAGAAGGTACTCAAAATAAAAATCGGTCAAAATATACAGACAGAATTTCGTTAATAACATAGAGAACTAATGCGATACTGTACCCTAATTGCATAACATATTATCAATCATGATCTGAGTCATTTCGAAGGATATTGCTAATCTTATTTTCTTAATTTTAGCGCGTACGGCTTTTTTACATCGTTCTCACATATAATTATAAATTCACATTAATGATGTAACTAATATTTTTGTAAAAATATAATTTAAAAGAGTGTCCATGGAGTTTCTTGCCCGTTCTTCTCCATAGGTACCTACGCTTTGGAATGGGCAACTAGCTTCATATTTTCTGACTGACCGACTTTTTGACAATTCTCTCGTTTCCGTCTCGGAAAGCACGTTAAGCTGTTTGTCCCGGTTGGCCTTCGTGGATCTTTGACAGTCGTTACAAATCGTAGAAGCTCGAAAGTCTGACAACCAGTCTTACCAAGGGGTATCGTATTACCCAGTAATTGGTTTGTGGACGCCATATAGGCAGTCGCTCCATGTAAAATACTGGTATTCATCTGCATCCAGTTAGACTGGAAGCTGACCTCAACATAGTCGGGAAAAGGCTAGGCAGATGATGCAGATGATGATACATTTTCTGTTGGCATCAAGAGATGATTTTAGGGACTTTTCTGGTTTTAGTAGTCAAACACTCTAACAACCTATTCATTTAAGAGTACTAAAAGCTCATTAATGAAATAACAAGTTCTTCAGTATTAAGGACATAGTGTCCTAATTATACTGAGGGCCCTTATTTCCCGAACTCTCTAGTTGCTTACATATATCTTTTGATCAAAGTAATAAAGCACTGATTATTAGGTCAAAAGTTAATTAGGCTTTTGGCTTTCAGCCCCCTCATTACTAACTGATGGAATGCTTGCCAAAATCATAGCCAGACTTTTGCGAAAAGTAAAAAATCTGATTTGGTCCCACCGTCTCGTCTTTTACCGTTAATTATGTTATCCGTTCTTGAATTTACCTCCTCCAAAATTGACCCCAATTTTGTGTAGACCCACTCTTTCTGCGAAACGATATCTATCTTGACAGTGTCAAATGTTTTTTTAATGATTCCTCATTTTTTGGTACAAATGAACGTGCCCAAATTGCCCGTAGAAAAATTGTTTCTGAAGATTCCCGATCTTATTTGGTATCATCCATAATTCTTTAACAAATGCTGGCGAAAAATTGCCGACATTCAATTATATACGCACCGACAGGGTGATTGATGGAGCTGTCAACGTGTCCGCAAACGGGAACTGAACTTTGTACATCGATCATGGCTTGTTCTATCACAAACAGGTTTTATTATGCTCCTGTTTTTGAATATAATGAACTTGAACCGTAGTTCGGAGTAAAGGTTGATACTCTGCTCTGACACTCTCTTTTTTATGCTTAACAGTATTGTAAACGTGTCATTTGTTTCGACATATTATTGTGTATCAACAGAATATTGTGTTTACTATTCTTTCTGCCGTTGTACCTTTTTTGCCGAAGCCTGCCGGGTCAGGGGGATTGTCCAAAAGGGTTACCGCTGGCCCGGAACATAAAGGGCTAAGGAAGTACCACGGGTGGGTTTTAGTCAGTTAGAGTCTGACACTCCCTTCCGATCCACCCAGAGCGGGAGGGGTCATTTGATAATTTCCCATCCTGAAAAAAAAAAAGGATCGTAACGGGTGGTGTTCTGTAGTTCTACTTACCTTCATAGGAAGAAGGCGTGAGTTTATGTATGTATGTGTTAAAAAAACTTTGTAAACAACGAAAATGCGAACCCAACAACACCGACTTCCGATATTTGAGTTTTTTTTTTTTGAAAAAAGGTTTCATTTTTCACTTTTAAGTTGTACTTACCCCACACAAATTCGTATAACACTACTTGCTATGTTAATATCAGTGACAGGAAGTTATTATAACATCATCAATATAAACTAAGTGGTAAAAATACATATTATTGAAGTTTACTCAAAAACTATCCAAGCAAAGTAATAAAAATTTATATGGGGCCACCACTGAGGCATACCCTACCCATTAAAAAAATAATCTTTGAAATCGATTTACAATTGCCGGAGGTACCGTGTAACAAATATACAGTCGAATTGTAAACCTCCTCCTTTTTGAAGTCGGTTAAAATGAATAAATATAAAGCTTTGGATAAGATTTTATACCCTCTAAACTTTTTTGGCCGAAAATTGTTTTATGAAATCCGTTATTTCCATTAATTAAAATAGCAACTTTACTTTTCCATTCCAAGCTTTAAATAATTATATCCACAACTTCCTTAAAGTAGTCAATTTGGTTAATTAAATACGATTTCTGCCTGATATGCGAGGTTATATTCAAAACGTCGAAGCGACGAAGTAGTTCCATTATTGATCCTGATCGTTCTGATAAATATTCATGCGGCAATGGATATGTCTTTATGTCAATCAAAGTTTCGTTCAAATGATTATATTACTGGTTCATTATGTACGTCTAAGTTTATGATCGGTTTAGTGGAGTAAGTTCCTGTTTATTGGTTGTAAAATTGTTATTACTTGGTATGTAGTTACTTTGCGCTTTTTATTTCTACATTGAACATTTATAGGATACTTATTTAGTAGTTGTTTTGGGTTCTAAAACTAATCAGTCATTGGGTTTAGTGGAAAACTGATCATGTACCTACATGAAAAATGACGAAACGACTTTTTGCTTGCGTTTTGTTACTGTTTCAGGGAGAAGTTTGTGATAATAACTGTTAATAGCTCAAAACTATTTCATCACGATACAGTGGTTATAGACGCTGAAAACTCACTCTGGGGTCGATAGACAAAAATTTCAAAACCAGATTCATTAACAAAACAAAACATCCAGTTTCTACTTATTCAAATAAAACAAAGACAAGGTCATGTCAAGGTTCCATTGTCATTGTGCTATATGCATCGTGCCAAGGCCAAGCTGGGCCAAGTCAGGCCAAGTCAGGCCGCGTGGAGAGCACTCGGTGTGGCCGGGACATGTCGCGAATTAGGCGTGTTGTACCACTTGGACTAATTTAGAAGAAGAGCTAGCTAGTGTAATAGAATTGCGGAAAAGGGAGATACAATGGATGGTTAGTGAAAGGAGAGAGAGATGTTGGAGATGTTGTAGTGGTAAAGGTTGGAGAGGCTAATTTAGGACATGACAAATGTGTAAGAAGAGCAAATATCTGTAAGAAGGTACTCAAAATAAAAATCGGTCAAAATATACAGACAGAATTTCGTTAATAACATAGAGAACTAATGCGATACTGTACCCTAATTGCATAACATATTATCAATCATGATCTGAGTCATTTCGAAGGATATTGCTAATCTTATTTTCTTAATTTTAGCGCGTACGGCTTTTTTACATCGTTCTCACATATAATTATAAATTCACATTAATGATGTAACTAATATTTTTGTAAAAATATAATTTAAAAGAGTGTCCATGGAGTTTCTTGCCCGTTCTTCTCCATAGGTACCTACGCTTTGGAATGGGCAACTAGCTTCATATTTTCTGACTGACCGACTTTTTGACAATTCAAAAGTGCCTGTAAATGGTTTAATTGAAATAAATGGTTTGAGTTTGAGTTTGAATCCACCATTGTCAATTGTCATTGATAATCCATTGCTTCATATGTTCGAGAAATTTATCTGCAAACAACGTAAATAAACGCAATGAATGTTGTTGGACTGTCAAAATGAAAGCCATTACAACTGTCACCCCCGAATTCTCAAACGACACTTAACTTTAAGGTGTGCTTAAATGTATTTCTGTCACTACAATACACCTGATAGTGACAGAGACAGCATAATACTTAAAGGCGACTTAAAATTGAGTTGCGTTTGAGTATTTGGCCGTTAGTGTCTTACGCAATTACCCCACTTGTTAGAATATGAAGGAGGTTACTTAAAACATGAATTTCACTGAAGATG
This sequence comes from Luperina testacea, assembly GCA_927399505.1. Taxonomy (NCBI): domain Eukaryota; kingdom Metazoa; phylum Arthropoda; class Insecta; order Lepidoptera; family Noctuidae; genus Luperina; species Luperina testacea. The sequence goes on along the minus strand of OV656770.1, from coordinate 15,060,919 downwards.
AATTTGAAAAAAAAATCTTTAAAGTTAGCAAGAGCTTGAGGATGCAAAATATTACGACTTAATAAAGTGACGAGGTACAGACGCCAGCACATCAAGCTACCCGAAACTGTCAACTTTTCCCAATCAACTTTGAACCTTATGCTTTAGCGGTTAAGTTGAAATTAAATTAAAGAAATTTGACAGATTGTAGTGGCTTGATGTGCTGGCGTCTGTACATCGATAACGTAATTGAAAACGACAAGGGTAGAAAACTGAAATAAAGCTAATATGCTATTAACTGGTGAAACGTGACTGTACTATGGGTACACCTCTTCCTTACCCTTCGGAGATCACCTTCCTTTGATTGTCCACTATGGACAATCAAATGAAGTTCTTATATTTAAGTTTTCCGCGCCTCACCTGCCCCGCGCAAGCGCTTCCAGTCTGGCCAAGCACTTAAAAATAAACATGAATAATTGCCGTATAAATTCGTCAGCTATTGAGTCAAATTAGCTTTGAATAAATAGCCTTCCTTCTCCTTGAGCAGTGATGGCCGAGTGCTAACGGCCCCGACATACGACTTGTAGATAGTGGGTTAGAACCCACACAGGCGCTTTACTTTGTGTAATTTATTGTCATCACCACTGCTCTCAAAAACGGTGAAGGAAAACATCGTGAGTAAACCGGCACGTCCCAGAAACAAAAATTCAAAGACATAATGACATCCACCAACCCGCCACTGGGCCCGCGTGGTAGATTACAGCCCATTCCCTGTCGCCGAGAGGACTGTGTCCCAATAGTCGGAAGATTACAGGCTGATTATGTACAGACAGCACATCAAGCTACACGAAACTGTCAAAGTTTCCCAATGAACTTTGAACCTTATGCTTTAGCGATAAAGTTGAAAATCTATTATTATTAAGAAATTTGACAGATTGTAGTAGCTTGATGTGCCTTCTGTACCTTAAACACAAACATGGATTGCCGTATAAGTGAGCTATTGAGTCAAATTACCTTTGATTAGCCTTCCTTTTAATAATTGCAATATTATGCCGTTTCTAACCTACTTATTTTTCTAGAGCCATCACCTGATTGAAATGTAAATAGCTGTTGATATTATAAATTATAATTATTCCAACTTAAGGCTGCGTGACTTGGAAAGTCATTAACTTCACTTGGAAATAGGACCTGTTAATTTGAAACACAAATTAGTTTTGATTGAAGACTCAGTGAATGCATAGTTGAAACGGTTTCATTAATTTGATTGAGTCGGTTGGGTTCTATTGACATTTAGGTTAATGTTTGTCCCTTTTATTTATTATTTGTATGGTCAATACATTTCAAAAATTTATTAAATAATATTGAAATTATGTATAACCTACATAATTTCATTGGTAAAGGTATAATAATTATGTCATCACTTTCATTAAATTATGTTTTGGTGACGGTATTAATTTATTCAGTCCCATGTTAAACAGGTGAATCCTTAACGTTTTTCGGGTTCAATTTCAGTAGGTATATTTATGTAGGTCACAGAGATTTTTTCGACAGAAAAATCCCAATAATAAGCCAACTCAAGCATCAAAACTCGTGCCCAGTGACTGATCTTGATGACCTTTATCGCATTCCCAAAATATCATAATCTTCACAAATTACCTTAAGCTAGCATAATCACCCGAGCACTACTGAGACACAAGCCAGGTTGGTGGATGTCACATGTCTTCGAATTTTTGGTTCTAGGACATGCCAGTTTCCTCACGATGTTTTCCTTCACCGTTTAGAGAGCGGCGGTGATGAAAAAAAAAAAACAGTGCCACTCCTGGAGTGCCGACAGAACTGAAAACAAAACACTAACAGAGTACTTTGCCATCACTCCCTGACATATCGGATATACATTAAAACCGAGTACATACCGAGGACAACCTAAAACATCCGAAGCGGGTATTTTTTTAATCGTCTCGCGCGGTGACGTTTACGGTAACAGTGGCGCGAGTTCAATGGTTTTATCCTATCTCAAAAAATGCCCAACGCGCCAGAAGTTTTCACTTCAATTACACAAATTAAACCGCCTGCGAACCTACAACTCGTCAGTCGGGGCCGACATTGGGCCACCACTCACAATTTTCACAGATCCTTTCCCCATTTTTAATTAATAACTCCAATTGTGTTTCCGACCCAGAAAACTTCCAAAGGAGAATCCTTATTTACCTATTCCAGGATAACTGGTGTTGTAAAATTAATAGCGACTTTAGAATTGTGAATATTTTTTCGTATTTCCGACGAACTTTCATAAACATAATTAAAAAACTATTCCAAAGGCTTCTCAGGCGTCCGCAAGACAATGAGAACTAGACAAAGTTATGGTAAACTTCGAGGAGTAATATAAAGTTGATCTCGCTCAGTAGGTACCTATACGGAATCAAGAAAAAGGGCAGAAAGAAAAAATATTCCTCTACATGAAGTATCTTGATATTTTCCTTTGAAGACTTTAAAGCAATTCAAAAGAACGCTGAAGCCAAATAATGTTATGAAATAACGCTTTAGGCTTGTTTGTTAAATTAAGCAGTTTATTGAATCGTTTTTAAAACACGGAAAAACGGTAAAGAAAGTACAGCAGTTTTATTATATTATATGAAGGTCTCGGGAACAGAATGTTGAAGAATATCAAGAGAACACCACAAAGAAACCGTAACGTCATTGAATCTCCATGTACCAATAACATACTTACTAAATAAGTATCCAGCAATAATACGCGAAATAAAAAGCTCATTTTATGGCTTATTACACTTACTTCCAGTTTAACGAGAACCCGCAGGAATCCACGTAATAACTTTTATTGCAGAGGTAAGCCAATGTTTCCAATATGGCTGCCGAAACTAATACATTTTTTTTTGATTTTACGAGTTTAGATATCGAATTCCTACAGTAGTCAATTTCGAATTTAGAACACATTCAATGTTTGAAAAAGCCTACGAGCGTTCGCTGGGTTCGTTGGCGTTCGGCCAAGATCGGCTAGGGCATAACGGTAGGTGCTTAGTAGTGCTGCCAGTTACAATATCGCTAATTTTTGGACTAGTGGGAAAAGAGAGGCTCGGTGCTTTTATGCGGGGATTTATGCCGCGTTGGCAGTGAAAAATAGGCTTTTAAATTCATCTTCAGCTGGTAAACGTCAGATACAGGAAGTAGGGATAAAAAATAAAATTAGTCGTTGCAATATTGTCACAGTACCGCATGGCTTCTAGAATTTATTTTGATTTTTTAGTAGCCATTAATGTTCTACTGCTGGGAATAGGCCTTCCTACTCTCCTTCCACTAGAATCATACTTATATAATAATTATTTCTAATAGATTTAAAGACGCTGTCCCAAAACCTATACAAAGTTTCCTCTAAATTAAACAAATCAGACTAAGGTTTTAGGTAAGTGCTTTCAACATACGAGAGCTCTGAAATCGATGACAATTCCCACGATATCACGACATCTGTCATCACTAGTCTTCGTTTCTAACAGCCACATTTGGGTCATAATAATATTTTACTTATGTGTAGAATTATTTCATTTCAGTGCTAGGTCAGATATAAAGGGACTCCGGGTGTCTTTCTTTTGTAAGGTTATTGTAGATGTGTATGTAGATACCTCACTCCACTAGCTTTTTTTGGCGCAAATGTAGTTCCCTTGTAATATTTTTGCCAATACAGTTTTAATTTGGCTTGCCTTTGCTTGGATTTGGCATTTTGATTTACAATATGAAGAAAATATATTGCAAAAACAAATAAGATGCAACCAATCCAGAACCGACCGTTGAATGACCTGTCGGTCGATATAATAGTGATGATAATAAATAAGGCATAGCGTTATCAGACAAGTGGCACTAGCATAAGCCTCTTTGCTTTGTACAGACGCCTGCAAATCAAGCTACTACAATCTGTCAAATTTCTTAAATAGATTTCCAACTTTATCGCTAAAGCATAAGGTTCAAAGTTGATTGGGAAAATTTGATAGTTTCGTGTAGCTTGATGTGCTGGCGTCTGTACACGGCATGGTTTTTTTACGGTACGGCATAAAAACCGCGCCGTAGAAATAATGTGTCCGTCAACAAGCTTCCATAGTAATCCATACAACAATGACGACCGTGCCTACTCACGGCGTATAAACCGTCGTTTTTAATGGTAAGAAAAACATAATACCTCCTTGAGCAAACTGTATCATACATATTCCCGACCTGTTCAAACATTAATCGATACAATATAAAGATATTACAATATACACAAAAGCACATTAATTTCTGGATACACTACTTCATCAAACACGTCAGTTGCAGGTATAAGCAATTAATGTGTATACACATTTCGGAGGGGCCCATGGCTAAATAATAACAGCCGCACAGGTCGATCGATCAGGTTAAGATACGCTTGCCGCGGTTGGTCTGTGAATGGGTGACCATCTTTACATACCGTGACCCCTACGTGCCTCGGAAAGCACCTTAAGCCGTTGGTCCCAGCCGTCATTCGTGGATCTCCGAAAGTCTGACAACCAGTCTTACCAAGGGGTATCGTATTACCCAGTAACTGGGTTGTGGAAGTCAGATAGGCAGTCGCTCCATTTAAAATACTGGTATTCAGCTGCATTCGGTTAGACTGGAAGCCGACCCCAACATAGTTGGGAAAGGTTAGGCAGTTGATGACATATTTCGGTAATACCCCACGTAATAATACTACAAAACATTGAACGCCATACTGTCTAGTGTTTCTGTACTCCTGGTAGTCACCACTCGCAGCTAAGGACATAAATTGAACATTTTCATTGTGCTTTTCTAAATACCTTTGGTATTACGGTAACATTTCAATGTAATAAAGGTTTTCTTTGTGCGTGGGTTTTCGATGAAATGGCGTTTGTTCCGTGATTGTAACGAAGCCTTAAAAGTGAATGTAACCAACCTTGGATGATGAAATGGAGAACTGATTTTGCTCACAAAGGAATTGGGGCAATTAATGAAATGCTTACCAAATCTGTTGCTATGTTGATGTTCTGACTGTAAGCGCTCCTCCTAGCGATACGACTGGCGATGTGCTAACCACGTGAAGGCTCCTTCAAACAGGCGCGACACGCAATAAAATCGCATGCGACACAAAGGCACCGCAAGTCGCGCAATGAGCGGTGCCTTTGTGTCGCGCGCGATTCGCGTCGCGCGTCGCCCCTGTTTGCAGGAGCCTTGACACTTAGAGTGCATATACCCGAGCGATATGCGTCAACGACAGAGGTAACTGCAGCAGCAAAAATGCTGCTTGTGTATTTGAGCACCATATACACGAGCGACACGTTGTCGACAGACGCGTCGACGGCGGGCGTCAACAGGTGTCGACGGCTGCCGTCGACGCGTGTCCACTGATGCAGGTGATACCCAAAATCTAAGTTGAGCAAAAAAAGCAGCAATATTTCAGAATTAGGTGCAACATTTAATCACTTGTACCCCGCAAGTGATTAAATGTTGCCAAGGTATGGATCCGTGAGATTAGGAATGATGAAAAATATGAAAGATGATAATTGTGGTTAAAAATAAGTGAATACTAAGATGGTGGCTAATAAAGATTTAAGGAAAAATAAGACAATGCTCTGCAAACTCTAAATAAATTCGGACGAGAGCAGGACAGTGATGAAGCTTCAAAGGCATACCCTCGTTGTATAATGATAAGATCAGCAATGTTTAACTATAAGGCTTCTAGAACTTCATTAATATCTTCTATTTGTTACTGGTTAGATTAATCCTACACCGTAGTTGAAATTTGTACAGATGTACGAAATGGAATATTGCATAATTCTGTGATTTGTTTGTGTAAAAGCAGCTCTGTCACAGTATGTTAGCCTAAGGCTATGGTTAATATCACTAATTAAATATCACTTATTACCATGTATTTGTAGTATTAAACATACGCCCGTTGTCACTAACGCTAGGAGATATTTAAATGTAATGCGTAGATATTAAGCACATACTTAGCACAAAAAACAATTAACCAATCAAAAGTTATGACATCGATTGGCCGATGCGTAATGCTCAAGACTTGTTGCGGGTTACCTAGCAACAGCTTTATTAGTACCTAATCAATCAGTCAACTCAGCATACCGCAGTGGACATAATATGAGACTGCGCCACAACACCCTGTGCTCCGCCTTCCGCATCCAGTCTGTCTCCGCCAGCTTCTTAAGGTGGTCAGTCCATCTAGCTGGGGGCGTCCCACACTACGATGACAGACAAGAAGACTTAAAAACCACAGCTAAGTGTCAGTAATGTAGATATTGAATCTTAGGACCCCCTACTCAGAATCGAATGGTGAAAGAAGAGTGTTTTCTCAGGGATCTGCTTACGTAAGACATTACCTAATTTAGGCGTTGCTAAAGGTGATGTTAGTGAAAACGTGCATTGCTGTTTTAAAAACCCATGTTTCTGCCTATGTTAAAATACCTGTATTATTATATGTTTTGCAAGCCTCCGCTTGCGTTTGACAACGTTTTTGCCACAGTATTTTTTCATGAGACAATTTTATTTTCATGCTTCATTTTTTTACATAAATGTTCAGGATTGCAGAACAATATGCCCAATTATGGTACAATGTGTTTGATTAAAATATTTTCAAAGATTTTCATTTCAGGGTCTTACCGAAGGCTTTCGTTACGTTTAATCTCAGATAATTGGCGTCTCCTTAAGGCACAATTTATTCGACAATCACTGTGTTACTGTAGCTCGCTTCTCCGATTCTCATTTTCTTGGAAACAAATGGCTGGAGCTTCTAAAAAGGCAATCTAGCCTAACCTTGCATTAAGTGGGCTTTATCTTTATATTGATTTGTTAAGAGACTGCAATTTATTTTCTGTAGATACAGTTGGTTTTATATTATTCGTTAAAATTATATTTGGATTAGAAGAGATTGAACCTAATTAAGTTCCTAATTTCTTTTAAATTCCTATTTCATACTTAAATAATTTTGGGTTTACAACACACTTTGCGATGATTGAACGCTGGTAGTTAACATGAATAATACTTTTTGTTTGATTCGTACGCAAGAAACTTTGGAGACAATATTTCATAACGTTAATTTTACGAAATCGGTGGGAATTCGGCTTAACACAATTAGGAATTAGTTTTGACATTGCACCTGTTACTTGCTGGATAATACAAAAACTTTGAGCCCGAAATTAGATCATTTATGAGATAAAATGTTCGCGATTACTCAATTGGCACTATCTCTACAAATTAGGCATGATAATTTACGTTAAAGGCGAACGCGACACGCGATATATTCGCGCGCGACACAAAGGCACCGCTCGTTGCGCGACTTGCGGTGCCTTTGTGTCGCATGTCGTGTCGCGCCTGTTTGAAGGAGCCTTAACTCGAATTTTAAACTGTGTCCTATTTCGTAACAACAACAAATAATATTCTATTCTGAATAAATTATCTCTCTCTTTCCATGTCTCTCTATTAATCCCATTAGAAACTGTATATTTACTATATCTATCTAAAATATCTATTAATACTGCCCATATCCTATTACACAGACCTTACCTAATCCCTCCTTCAAATTAATCTCGAAGCAAAACGTGTTTTAATCATTTTAGTATTCAAACTAGCATATTGGACGCCTTAATCTTTTCATTTAGAAACCACGCGGTCCGAACCGATGTGGGGAGTAATATTTCTGCTTATACTTGGATAAGGCTGACGGTCCAATGGACCGGGGCGAGTGAGCGGCGAAGAGCGAGAGCGATTTCGCCGAGTGTCTTCCACTAAAATGGAAGTGATGTGAGGGCACAGTGCAAGGATACAAGGTGGAAAAAGTATGAGGACAAATTTGATGCATTTCACGGTTGAAATGTTCTTCTTTATAGCGTGTCGATGGGAATCTAAATATACCCGGTCCAGAATTCAGCTACGTGTTTGGCGGCATCACTAGCGTCCTGTAACGTGCAGCTGACGGGACATGATGTTAAAAATGTCCCATCGTTTGTGGAACACCACATTTAGACTCCAAGGCGGAGTCGTCTATGAATCTCCATCTGGACGACCTGTCCAGATGGAGATTCCTTTACTTTTTGATTCCTTACTTCGGCCAACCTGGGTCCGGAGTCTGTTTAAAGATTTCCAGGTTACCCATGGCAACTTATGACCATGTATTTTGGTAAGGAAGCACAGTCTCACCACTAAAACTTATCTCTACTCCGTTTTACAATCATATGGAACTGAGACATAATTATTTTGTGGACTTTTTTGTTTTAACATACCGTATGTCTGGCCGATGGAATTTTGCATCGACAAAAATGGCGAGTTGTCGGCTGCTTAACTGGGCTTGCCTGTGGGTGCCTCTATAAACTAAGACCTCCAGCCAGGGATTAAAAACTAAGCGACTACACGCTAAGGGCACCACGGGGTGTGGTGGATCTTGGCTTAGGGCGTCGTTAGGAGAGGGCAGCAAAGGACAGACTAGATCGGTTTAAATCAAAACACCGGTGCTGACGTTCATAATTAATGTCCTTTCTTTGGTATTGTTCGTCGAATCGTTGAGCTCCTTAAGTCTTGAGTTGAGCTGCACGATTTCTGACAAATGCGTGCACTGACTAGACAGGTCCTCTCAATCTGTGTGGTTCTTTCCTCAAAAGACCATTTCAGTCATCGACCTACATGGTCTTCATATAACCTGACCAAGATTATGTCTGAACTTTAAAAGAGACTATACCTACTACCTCTGAGTTTGTTTCGGCCTTTCTTCTCAGAGTAGCCAGATAGGAAACGCCGACCTCATCTAGTTTAAAAAATATATGATTGACGTGTAAAAGTGTTTGTGCAAACCTACTTACAAAAATAAAATCATTTATCATTTAAAGGAAATTTTATTTTCCAAGCTCTGCACCGGTCCTTTCCACTCAATGGGCACGCAGCCTTACTCGAAGGATTAGTTTGGACAAGAGATTAGCGTCATATGAATGTCGGACGGCATTCGGTTTGAAGATATCATGTTCCAGATAATTGAATTTGCATTTCAATAGCACGTCCCCAGTATGGTTTTGGGGAACTACGGTTCGGCGGTGTAGTCAGACCTTATTTTATTTAAAGAAACTGGATGATGAAATTTTTAATGCTTTGCGTTATTATCAGGACTGATATCACGATGAAGGTAACTTTAAAACACCAGCCAAGTGCGTGTCGGATCAAGCACAAAGGGTTCCGTAGTTGGGTTGAATTTATCCCAAGAACAAATTGTAGTTTAAAAACATGTTCTCCGATACATTCCAACTGTAAATGTAAGATTGTAGTTCGGAGAAAATTAGCTGTGACAGACGGTCAGACAGATAAACAGACAGACACACGAGTGTTCTTATAAGGGTTCCGTTTTTCATTCGAACGTACGGAACCCCAAAAAAAAATAGTTCCAACCAACCTAAGTTCTACTGTTTATTACATTAGACTTTAGCACCTTTCTGCGTACCTACTAATACCAAAGAACAATACCTACATTTTGTATCACTGTATATTTAATTTCTATGCCTATATTTTAATATTTATATTCATCGATAAGAATAAAACTAATTTGGGTCAGAACATTTATAGGACTTTTTTAGTAATAAATTATTATTATTTATTTATTGATTACTTCAAGCACATAAATGTACAGAGGCGGACTTAATGCCATAGACATCATCATTATAAATAATATAATGTCATCCATTCATATAAATGACTTGGATATAAATGTCCCTGCTATTACAATACAAATACAAAATATTTATTGGAACAAAAATATATTACAATTTTTGTGTTCGTTAATACTGCGTTAGTTTAGTAACTGTGTCGCAGTTATTAGCGCCCACCCTAGGAGCGAAAGACCACTGAGTTCCATAACAACAATTTTGGTTATATTTATAGGTAAAAACTAGACATAAACAATAATAATGAATCCATACTAATATTATAAATTCGAAATTAACTCTGTCGTCTGTATGTCACCTTTTCACGCCTAAACCACTGAACGGATTTCGATAAAATTTGGCAGAGAATTAGATTGCATCCCGGGGAAGGACATAGGATAGTTTATATCCCGATATTCCCACAGGATCGACACTTTTGCGGGTGAAACCGTGGGGCGCTGCTAGTAATAATATATATTAATTGATTTTAGTCCCTATTTCTTATCTGACAAAGCATAATCCAGAATGAATCATCATAATCATTTCAGCCTGGTATGTACTGCTGCTTTACTCCAAAACTAAATTCCAGAACCACACTCACACACACACTCACTCTCTCACTTCTCTTAATTGAGAAAGAAGAATCTATTTATTTATGTTTATATACGATCTAACTCCCTTACTAATAAACGTATTATATCAGATGAATAAAGATACACACCGATTTCTCTCTGTCAGTCGTCAGTAATCTGACTTTCGAAAGAAGACAAAGCGTTGTGAAACTATACAGACGCTATACAGCGTTTATTAGTAAGGGGGATACAGTCTTAAAATAATAATATTACCATAAAACGTAGCAATGCTGCCAGCCAGTATGGGCACTATTCCTGTTGACAGCGTCGTGGACGAATGTTTTGATGCCCTTTGATTATTTCCCCTCTATTTTATATACTTATCCAGAACTAATCCCAGTCCGTAAAACACCTTGTGAAGGTCGAAATGGAGGCCCAAGCACCTGCCCCCACCACCTACACCTGTTTCCTACTAATTTCTTACATCGGCCTCACTAGTAATTGATTTTTATTTGTTGCTATCTGAATTTAGTCTGTGCTAAATAAATAGATACATATATAGATAAACCATTTATTTGGCACATACAAAAAGATAGCACAATACACAAAAGTACAGACGCCAGCACATCAAGCTACCCGAAACTATCAAATTTTCCCAATCAACTTTGAACCTTATGCTTTAGCGATAAAGTTGAAAATCTATTAAATAAATTTGACAGGTTGTAGTAGGTTGATGTGATGGCGTCTGTACAATATTAGATGATAACCAAATTACCCACATGATTATAATATAAAAACAAGGTGCGATAAAAAAACAAAATGAAAAACACAATATATCGAAATAAAAGTGACACTATGACGAATACTTAAAATAAAATTAATAACGAAACAGACACAGTGCGGTGTGCGTCTCAAGGTTGCACCAAATGGGAGTCCATATTTTTTCTTTCTTTTTTATTCTCCTCCACTTCGACCGGATCTATGGATGTCTTTCGGCTGAAATAATATGATGATCATGAATTCCGTCCATACAGAATATTAAACATCAAATGTTTATTGTATTAAAGTTTGATGAAGTTTTCACATTAATATTAAAATACTTTGTGGACTTAGATTAAATGAATTCTAAGTAGGTATTATTTACTTTGAATTAAAGTTATAATTGTAACAACCTGCAAATATAAAAGTTTCAAAATATGTCATTTTGTATTTTTTTCATGAAACTGTTAGTTGGTGTCAGCATTCATTGCATAATATTCTGCTAATAGCAGTGTTCGGAATGAACTGAATACCGAACTAAGAATTATATTTTTTATTACCTATCTATGGAATACGTGTCAGTACAACAGTGAAAGTGATTGTTTGTCGTTTAAACCAAAAAACTTTGAATTGAAAAACTTCAAACTGGAACTATCAAACTCAAAGCATTTATTTCAAAATAGTTTCCGCCCGCGGCTTCGCCCGCGAGGTATATCGATAAAAGCTATTCTTTGTCTTTCCCCGGGATGCAATCTATCTCTCTGCCAAATTTTGTCGGAATCCATTCAGCGGTTTAGGTGTGAAAAGGTAACATAAAGACAGACAGAGTTACTTCGAATTTATAATATTAGCATGGATACTTAAACCAATTACAGGCATTTTTGAAATGTTAAGGGATCGATCTGACACTCCCTTCGCGTTCCTGCACACGATGCCGTCACCGCGCCGTCGCCGCGCCGACGCCGCACCATTACACTGTAGATACGAGTCGCGCGAAGCCCGCCACCGCGCCGCCGCCGCGCCGCCACCGCGCGCGTTCCCCTCCCTATCTGTTTGATTCATTCACGGGAAATTACGCGGCGTGCACGTTCGTACGCGGCCGGTAATGGAATGAATGAAACAGTAAAAACGCGCGTGGTGGCGGCGCGGCGGCGGCGCGGTGGCGGGCTTCGCGCGACTCGTATCTACAGTGTAATGGTGCGGCGTCGGCGCGGCGACGGCGCGGTGACGGCATCGTGTGCAGGAACGCTTCCGCTCCACCCAGAGCGGGCGGGTCATTTGATGATTCCCATCCTCAAAAAAAATAGGTCCGTCAGTCAGAAAGATGAAGTTAGTTGTATCATATATTAATAATATAACACTAGCCTAAATAGATCGAATATTCGTTTTACCTTTCAGTTAGAATCAAAAAAAGAAATGGATATTATTCATTAAAACAACTTCTGAATATTAAAACTAAAACTATCACAAACCAAAAACAAAAACTCGATACTTTACTAAAATAGATCCAATTGTCGTTTTAAATTTCAGTTAGTATCAAACAATTTTATCCAATTTTCATCGGTACATACATGACACGAAACTTGGTACCTACGTTTAACAATATTTCTATGAACTCCAATATTGTTATATACATAACATATTATGTAAAAAGTTATAATAGGATAATAATAGGATAGGAGTTCGCGGATTAGATTTGGGAGAGTTTTAGTTTTTAAACTAAAACATTCCCAAATCTAATCCGCGGCTGCGGAAAACCTCAAGTGGCGAAAGTAGTATTGGTAATTATATTTTCGACCCGTTTGGGATTGAAACCCTCAGGCCGTGGAGTCCAAATGCTCATGGTTTGTTCAACAAAATTTCAAACTTTTACCTTGGCCAGAGGCTAAGCATTTATTTTATTGGGACATAAAACAGTTACCTGTTCCTATTTTAGTAAAAAACAAACTAGTGTAATAGAGGTAAACATGTAACTCAAACAAAAAAACCACGCATCTACTGGAGGTGATTTAGGTTAGGAAAAATTCATAATTATTGTGCAAGCAATTGAATAGCCATTCTTTTAAATTTTGTTAGATAGTGAAGATCAATATTAAGATCGAAAAAGTGTGTGTTATACAGGGTGTTTGGTGCATCGTGTGCCAAATTGAAATAGTCGACTGAAGGGGTCATCTGCATTCCTTTCACACCCCTTAACACCTCTCATGCCCTGTGGAATTTTTTTATCGACTTTTTTTTATTAAAAATGGACCCAAATTTTACATTCAAATATAAATTAAAAAAAAGTACAAGGCCTAGACTCTGAATTTTAATTTTATTTAGATGTGTATAGTTTTAGAGTACTTTTAAATGCAAAACTGGTGACATTAGCTGTCTAGTTAGTTTAAATTTACTCGCAAAGTTTCGGATTAAGTAAAACTTAAATTTAAGCTGTGACTTAACATGGCTACAAAAAAAAAATTCAAAAGCGACCGAGATCTTCCAACTCCCTTAATAATTCTCTGGTCTATCTTCTTGCTAATGATGTGCCACATGCCATAAAAATCTTTTAACAACTTTGTGAATTCGTTAGTATTATGAATAGAGTCAAATATAAAAAATTATGATTTCCAAATTTATTTTTGTTTAAATGATACTTTTGTTATCTCATTCTTACAAGGTAAAATTTGTCACGTAAATCGTGTCTCTGACATAAAAGTCTAACGGAGTTACGTCTGGGGAACGTGGCGGCCATGCAATAGTGCGCCATTCGCGCCACTAAGGCCGAGGTGCCTGTGAATGAACATGTGCCCATAGTATTCCAGAATGACGGCTGTCCCGCGTATTGGCGTTTGACTGTGAGGGACATCTCGTGGGATCCCCCGCGTGGATTGGGCGCGATGGCCCTATTGCATGGCCGCCACGTTCCCCAGACCTGAATCCGTTAGACTTTTATGTCTGGGGACATGCCAAAGAGCTGGTATACGCCACGGAAGTTCCAACTAGGGAGGTACTAATCCAACGCATTGAAACGGCTTTCAATACCATTAAGAAGAAAACGCGACTTCGTACAAGAACTGTCGAAATACAGAACAGATGTCGGGTCTGCATTCGTAACAGAAGCCAACAATTTGAGCAGAATTTGTAAGAAACTGTTGTACCGAAATACACAAAGAGTTTGGCAATGCCGCCGGTCTCTTCAGTACATTACCAGTCGACAGTGAAGCGGAGGAATTTTTCGACGCCATAATTTATTTTGTTAATAGGTTTAATTAGACTAGGTTATTATATTTTAATTTTAATAGTTTATTAGTTAATTAAGAATAGGTAATAATTTTTTCCAGTGTATATATTTTTATCCCCTTTTTATATATCAATTCCTATTTATATTTTATTCATCTATCCCAAATCAAAAACAACTTATTTTTTAGTAAAGTCCGACTTTACTAAAAAATTGATTCAATTGTCGTTTTAAATTTCAGTTAGTATCAAACAATTTTACCCAATTTTCATCAGTAGGTACGTGCATGACCCGAAACTTCGTAGAGATTACGTTTTGACACCGTTCGGTTCGGTACACAGCGGTAATAAATTTGATTTCGACAAATGTGGCCGGAGGGCGACTGTCGCCTTGACCGCTACCTTTCTATATTGGATTACCTTTGGAATACTGCGTAAATAAATATTACGGCGTTTCATGTCTGATTCGTTTTCCGAATTTTCCTTATTTGAGATTAAAGGTTGTTGATTTAAGGGGCTTTTAAGAGGCACAATGTCAGTGGTATTAACAAGAATATAACTATAGTCTGTTCTAAGATATCTGATGAATGTGTACCCAAACCTTGTTCAAGTTAAATTCTTACGCAATCACTCAAAGTGAATTAGTAACACATTTATCTGCATTTTAGAAGGTTTCAACTTTATATCTCACAACATTTTCCAGTAAATATTGTTTGAATAACATTATTAAATTGTAGTTGGTATTTAGATTAGAAAATTAACTACTATTGTCAAATGAAAATCATCTTTAAGGTGATTAAAAAATTGAAATTTGGGTTTCAATATTCAAATAACCAAATCGAAGTATTGTATTTGTAAGTAGCACTATAAATCGATATCTACAGATATCTCTTATGTTTCATTTGTTTAGATTTTATCAGATACTTTTGGATAGATTTATCATCTGCCTAGCCTTTTCCCAACTATGTTGGGGTCGGCTTCCAGTCTAACCGGATGCAGCTGAATACCAGTATTTTACATGGAGCGACTGCCTCTCTGATCTCCACAATCCAATTACTGGGTAATACGATACCCCTTGGCTAGACTGGTTGTTAGATTTTCGGGCTTCTGACGACCCGTAACGGCTGTCAAAGATCTACGAATGACAGCCGAGACCAACGGCTTAACGCGCTTTCCGAGGGACGGAGGAGTCTAGGTATGTAAAGATGGTCACCCATCCACGGACCAACCGCGGCAAGCGTAGCTTTACCTGATCGATCGACCCGTGCGGCTATTACAACTTAGCCACAAGCCCAAGCCACTTTTGGGGTAGACTATACCTACGTTACTTTATAGGAACGTAATTCCTGTTGGCCGTTCTTATAAATTAGTCAAGACACTTGATTAGTTCCAATTAAGGTTACCTACATTGCAGGAAGGTTGAAAAGGAGACGGCTTTGTCCCTTGGGATGTCCCAAAAGCTTTGCATAGTAACGAAGGTCCCACCAGTGCGTTCCATCAAAGATCCCGGACACCTGCTTAGAAACAGTCGGTCATAGTGTAATATACTCGCGATAGCAGAGGGTGTCCGTTAACAAAAGGGTATTTATTATTTAAAGCGAGGAGACGGGGCTTACAGGTGAAATCCAGTTATGTAATTCTTGGTTGGTTCTTGGTTGTTTTTCTTGGTTTCTTGTTTTTTCTTGTTGTTATTCTTCTTGTTTTCTTGTTGTTCCGTTTTTCTTGTTCATAATTTTTATTGTGTGTCAGAATAAAAAATATGTGAACGATACAAAGATAAGTAAGCAGTTCTGCACGTTAGGCCATATTTTAAGTAGGCACTGATTATATTTAAAAAATCAGACAAACTGTAATTGGCTGTGTTACATCCAATGGTTATCCTTCTGTAGGTACTAGCTGTTGGCTTTTCCTGTACGTAGATAAATGAATATCTAGTTTCCTAATATATCATGTAAAGCAAAACTAAACAATTGCAACAATTCAAAACAAACATTTACTTCCCTGTAACGATAACTGTCGTCATTCTATTACTCATTTGAAATTAAACTTCTTAGCCGCGGCCATAACTCACAAGTTCGCAACACAAGGCCGTTGTCGCAAATCGCGATACTTATGAGAAGACGTAGATACTGACAACATTTTATCGCAAGTTCAGCTAGGACATTTAAAAAAGGTTGGACCAATTGTGATTTAGACATTAGACATAAATCCTTTAAAAATGTTTACATTCCATCCATCGAAGAACCGATAAACAATTTGCCTGTAACCATAACACTGTCGTGATTATATTACTCATTTCATATTCATAATTTCGATAAAGAGGTTTTAAACATCAGCCTATTAATCACAGATCCTTTCAAAAGGTTTCCTTTCCATACTTCTAATGAAAGAACCAAAAAAAAGGCTACAGTTCAAAACAACATTTTATCTTGGCTGTGTTCATTCTATTACTCATTTCAAATTAAACTCACTAGCCCACTGCCCATAACTCACAAGTTCGCGACATAAGGCCGTTGTCGTCGATCTTGATATGTGTGTAGACGTAGAGACAAAGTTTTATCGTGAGTCTACCGCGACATTTAAATCACGGAACTTATTATCTGTTCCGTGATTTAAATAGTTGACATTTAGAGTTAGTGGTAATCAATTTCGATTAGGAAAATTTCAAACACAAATCCTTTAAAAATGTTTACTTTGCGTCCATCCAATGTTAGAACGAAAAACATTTGCTTCAATTCAAAACAATCTAAACATAATACTGTTGTCATTCTATTACTCATGTCAGCGGGATTGTCGGAAAGGGTTACCGCTGGCCCGGAACATGAAGGGCTAAGGAAGGAACACAGGTGGGTTTTAGTCAGTAAAAGTCTGACACTCCCTTCCGCTCCACCCAGAGCGGGAGGGTCATTTGATGACTTCGCATCTTGAAAAAAAAATGCTATTACTCATTTTAAATTAAACTAGCTAACCGGACGGCCACAACTCACAAGTTCGCGACATAAGCCTGTTGTCACGAATCGCGATATGTGAAGACGTACAGACAAAGTTTTATCGCGAGTTCTAAAACATTTACTCGGTTAGCTACTTTTCCGAATAGTTGAAAGGAACACTTGGACTAACTAGAGTTAGATTTATTTATCTTCAATACAAATCGAATACCTAATTTCATTGTTGATAAGTTGGATGGGAAATATTAACATTTGTATCCATATTTGACAAGTGGCGGTGGCATGCTAGGTCTTTTGATTCTCAGTCAGACTAATGATGTTGTGATAATTTTATTTACATTAGGGTGTGTTAAAAAGTAGGTAATTTCTTTTTAGTACCCACTTTTGAAATGTACATTTGTTTTGCCACGGCAGCACCCAAAAATTCACCGATTTCTAATGTATACTTAAAATAAAAGTTTTAGTCATTGTCATGTAGCATAAGGGCTTTTAATAGTTCAGCTTAAATTCATATTTTGCCGCCACTTCCCCGCACCTAGTATCGCTCTATACCGCTCGCACTGTGAAACTGATTCTGATTGATTTTGATTGAGTTAGGGTGAACTATACTATTGATGGCCGCAGGCTTGGTAATAAATGATTAAATTATTATACGAAGTATTCGTCGACGTCTTCTGTATAGAATAAAACGGAAATATTTTGAAAGTTTAGCTAGTTAATTTATAATGTACTTACCTTTTGTATATTGTTCTTAATAATTTAGCTAATTTACCAAGATAATCGACGTACACCTGCTTTATGCATAGTTCGATTTGCCTGCAAAGTTTCATGACCTAATTTTTATTTCGATATGTATTTTTCATTTTTTTTTAACTGTCAAAAATTCAAAATTATTCGTCCAAAAAAGTTATCCGGCGTTGGAAAAATTAGCCCTTAATCATATAATATTATAATTTCTGCTTGTTAACGTCTATATAACTAAGCAAATTAGCTTTTATCAGGTACCAGGCCAGAATTTCTTGTGACATAGGCGTCCGCTATTTCCCTCTTCTTATTTCTATCCAGAGCTGTTCTTCGCTAACCTTTTGGCAGATCATCCACCCTCCTTTTCATCTGTCTTCCTCCACGTCCTTTTCCGTCTTAGCTCTCATCATAACATGACTTGTCCATTTCCATTTAAGTGTTCTTGTTTTTACTGTAATGTCTCCCACTTTGGTGATGTTCATTATTTCTTATTATTACTCGTATACCACAAATAACCATAAAGTCTTTCCGCAATTATAAGTAAGCTCTTGAGCAACGCTTTTAATTAATTGAAAATTGATACTCCATCAATGTAGCTCCATTAACTGTACTCATCATCTTTATAATGCTTGTACGGCCTCTTAATTCGATGGGCCAAGCACGAACGCGACAAAATCGATAGAATTTATATTACGTTTATTTAGAGCGTTCCTGCGGGGTAATTGCGTAACACAATATCGGTAGCAATCGGTTTCATTTTGACAGGTTAACAACATTCATCGCGTTATTTACGTTGTTGAGCAGACACATTTTTCGTACACATGAAGATTAGCAATATCCTTCAAAATTATTCAGATTGTAATTGATAGCGTGTTACGCGATTACAGTGTTGCTATGCCCACTGTTCATTTCTCGCTCATCTCTAACCACGCCGGTACAATTTACTATACCACGTCGTCAGCATGTCTGGCTTCTAAACATTGTTTGAAGGGCCTGTGGCGGTATCTACAAAAAGCCACGCGCGCTACGCGTCATACTGACGTCACACAAAATCCTGCATCTCGCAAGCAGAGTTTACCGCGCAACTAGCATATTATTATATACAACGGCCCAACATGAATCATCGGGCAGTTGCCCGCTAGACACAACACTCGTCTGGTCAGAGAATCCCCACTTTTCTATGGAGTATGTGTGAACTTTACACTCTGTTCCTCATATCTCTATAGGCCTATTAGCGCCATTCATTTCTCGCTCATCTTCCAACCCCGCCGGTACACTCCACGTCGTCACGTCGTGTCGGCAGCCTACCTTCTATAAATTTCACGTAGGCTACAGAAATGTAAATTAAAGTAATTATTCAAATTGTTTCGATTATAAACGCGGCTGATAGCTCTTAAGGTGGAATTTGTTCTGCTTCAGATGGTGGGGATTCTGATATTTTAATTTTGAGGGTCTTGATTTATTTTAGTTTAGTGTGATTTAATTATGGGCCTAGATTTTTTGTGAAATCATGACTGTGACATGTGATTTAATTATCTGTGGCATACCAAAACTTGAAGCAACAATACAGGCTGCAGAATACCAGCGCTGTGGAATATGTTTTTTTTTATTTTGTTATTTTAAAAACTCCTTTTTTACTGTGAGTGCTTGTCCCAAATAAAATATTTTTATTTCTAGTTATTTGTTGATTACATTTTATTGTATTTACAGGCCAGAAACTTGCGTCGCGTAAATGCGGTAATTAACACGAAAGTATTATTTGGCAGAAACAACTTCACTACAAATTGCAGAAAAGACATTACAATTATTTTCATAAATTAAATTGTGTATAATATTGAAGTAAAAACTTCTTTAGGCGTGTTGGGCATTTTTTGAGATGGGAAAAAACCATTGAACTTGCGCTACTTCCACTGTTACCGTAAGCAACAACTCGCGTGTTTTGTTATAGAAGACGATTAAAAAAATACCCGCTTCGGATGTGTTCGGCTGTCCTCGGGATGTACTCGGTTTTAATGTATATCCGATATGTCAGTGAGTGATGGCAAAGTATTCTGTTTGTGTTTTGTTTTCATTTCTGTCGGCACTCCCGAAGTGCCACTGTTTTTTTTATTATGCCACAGAATTAATTTCTGATAACACTGAAATTTTAATTAAAATGGCAATAATGTTCTACAAATACAATGCTTTATTTAGAAGTTAGTACTCGAAGTATTCCATTAGAGCTCAATCAAATAGACATTAGTCTAATAATCGTGCGTGGGAAGATGGTTATCATTCCTGAATGGAAATCGAGATGGATGATGAGTTTTTAATATATAGAAGGGAAATTAACCTAGCTTAATGTAATTTATTTTTATTTTAAGAACGAAATTCAAACAATGTTTAAGGTTTAAAGGAACTTTATTTTTATAAGAACTTGCTGTTAATTTTATATGTGATAATAATTTTAGCAAAGGAGAAAGAAAAAACTGTATTTTGCATAATCCATGATTGCGTAGCATTCTTTGCTACGTTGCGTAGCTCTCTGCTACGACTGCGTAGACACTATTCACTGCTACGTCGTGTAGCTCTCTGCTACTACTGCGTTGACACCATTCGCTGCTACGTCGCGTAGCTCTCTGCTACGACTGCGTATACACTGTTCACTGTTACGTCGCATAGCTCTCTGCTACGATTGCGTAGACTCCGTAGCAGTAAATAGTCAACAGATTTTTAAATATTTTTTTACATGGACGTATATAAGTATTAAAGTAACCTTTACAACTTGCATAATATAGTGTTGCTAAGCTTAAATATACAAATCAAACAAAGACTGAAGTTTGAACAGAAATGTTCATTTAAATCTCAATTTTCTCTACTATAGAAATAAATAGAACTTAAAGATTTGCTTCCTCATTCGTTAAAATATTCCTGCAGCAACACTGAGGTTTATTATGCGGTTGCATAATAGTGTTGCGTTTTGTCTGAAATTTACGACCCTGAACAGGATTTGGCTGGTTTAAAAATACATTCTGTATTTTTTCTTGCGTAAAATTCGACCACCCGTTGTGTTTACAATAGAACAAAGATGCTGGTAACTGTAAACGGAATAAATTGTTATGAATTTAGTGATTTATTTAGTAGAAACTAATCTGCAATGAAACACACAGGGATTTATGGTATTTCCATACCTCGGTAGCTTATTAATTTACTTAATTAAAAAAATTAAAATATAGATACCTGGTGGGTACCTGTTTTGTTTTAGCCGATGTATTTCAGTCACATTTCAAAATAATGAGGAACCCATATTTAGTAAATATGGGTTCCTCATGATTTTGTGCACTGAAATACATCGGCTATGTACATGCATTTAAATAAGAACACGGTTCAAAGTACGGTCTTATCGCTATAATCAATTACCTGCAAATAAATATTACATGTAAACTGGCTAAAAATAGTTTTCGAGTCCCAAAAACAAGTCATGCCCATTGCCTGTATTCCCTGACAGACATCATCATTACAGTAGCACGTCGTCATCGCCACGAGTGCTCTATTTCCGCGGCCGTCTGCTGACCCCGTTTCTACCACTTTGACGATTGACTTTGAAGGGGGGAGGGGGAGCCACTGTCGCGGTATTAAAAAAATATTCAAGCTCTTTGTTAAGATGTGTTAATGTTTTGCATTATGGTTTTAAAAATCTGGTAGAAAATGTTTGTTTTGGTATTTTTACTGTTGGCAGTATTTTAATAATAACTGAGTATCTTGTTACTTAGTGTTTTTGAATAAAAAGATGAACAATAGTAACCAAAAAAAAAATTTAAAGATTTATATTTTTTATTTACCAAAATATTTTATACTATTTATTTCAGTTAGTAAAATATTCTCCTATTTAAATATGGTGACGAATATATTTCAGTAACGTTGCATGTGGCTCAGTTTGTAAGCTTCATTATTAATTCCAATCCAAATATGAACACTCCAACAAATACACATATATGAACCCTAATTATTATCGTCTAATTACCTACCACTTCGTGTGCACATTAAAAGCTTACTAAATGTTCTAAAAACCCAATACAAAACGTAAAATCTACCTACCAATAGTAGGTACCAATTTGTTTATTTCAGCAACGATTTACGAAAATACAAACATTCTTCGTAACTTATCAAAGAAATTAATTGGGACTTCTAATGGAATGAAAGTTCGTTGAAGTGTAAATTAATTCTAACGTTTTGATTTTAATAAAATAATCAAATTAAATCAAATCAATCAGAAACTTTAACATTTTATGTGGCTGTCGTGAGTTTGGTAATTTTAGATGCCAATAAAATTAATTTAACTTGCTTCATTTCATATTGAGTAATTCATTTTTGACAGTGATTTGAAAGAAATCATTTGTTTATTTAATGGGGTCTGTCAAGAATGGTTAATGTTGGCAGCAGTTTTTCGATTAGTTTCTGATAAGACACACACCTGTCACCTGCGATTTATTTGGCCAAGTACTAATTTTTTATAACTTTGTAAAATTAGCCGGTGAACAGGAAACCGGCGCGCGTGTATGAGCAGATGTATGAACGTTAACGAAGCAGAGGAATATATAAGGATATCATCGTATCAGGTGGCGATTTGTAGTTCCTGCCTTCCCCCCTGTGTGTAGGTACGTCAAAAAACTCGGAAGCAACTGCGACAATTTTTTTTTTCGCGATTTATTTGCCGAAAATGTAAACAAATATGAGGTTATGGAAAAATAACTTTAAAATCCTACACAATAAAGTTCAGTTTACGCTACAAATTGAAATATTTTTATAACTTTTTCAATAGCCTGGTCACTCTAAAATCAAATTAATTACCATTAAAATAAAGTTGATATTTGTTGTTGGACCTAAGTTTGAATCTGGGGGCACGGCAGTGCCCTCGCCAAGTCGAGCAAAAAGCGGCACGCCGTACCATCCTTTTCTTGAAGCAGTTCAGGCCATTTTCGACCCCCTTCGTTGTGGATAAAATTAGAAGCCTGAATTTTCAGTAACCAAGCAGGCATTGTATAAACACGGTATATTTCAAATTTCATTCAATTTGAACCAGTAGTTTAAGAATTATAACTAGTCAAAGTTTCTTATTTTTGTCACTCACTCATTGACTGACTGACCGATCATCAAAACTCTAAGGCACTTCTAGCAGACATAGAAGCTTTAAGTTTAGGATACAATTAGTGTTTAGTGTAAAAATCAAAGAAAAACTAAAATATTTTACAATTTCGGTCCACTTTTCTAGATACATCAACTGCATAAATAACTTTGTAATCCCATATAAATATATAGGATTACAAAGTTACATTTGCAGTGAATGAATCAGTGTACCTGTATAAATAACTTCTTGAGTTGCGAGACTTGTTTTTTTTTTTTTCAAGTTATGTTTTTGATGGCTAGACTTTACCTACAAACAGAATTAAAAAGACATAAATATTTGACGGAGAAGGTACGTGTGTCTCGGTATTATCAGCCATATTTTAATTACTGTATGTGTACTATGGGTAGTATTGGTTATTGTGCAATAGGAAAACCGTTTGCAGTTCAAATAAAATTATGATTTCACGAACAAATAAATCGCACTAGCGAATCAAACACTGTAGGTACACAATTCAACGTTACGGAACGCGAGACAGTTTCTGAGCACATGCTGTCTGTTTGATGTCCGAGGTTCAAGTGAGTCCAGTCCACCCACACCACTCTGTAGCGATCTTGTCGACTCCCACGAACTCAGGCTAGACTCTGTCAAGCGCCACCAGACAACGCTGGCATCCCAATCAGTCAAACGAATGACGTATTACCGACATAATGAATATTTCACAAAAAAAAATATCATACTGAACACTGCTATTAACTACCGAAATTTACACAGAATTTTACTTCCCATAACTTTGCTCTAGCCAAATAAAGTGAAAAGAAAGCCCGAAATGGTTCGTGAACTACGTTCTAATATATACCAAAATAGGTATATTTCAGCCCGGCCGTTTATTAAGAACATGGCGTGGGACGTTTACTGACACATAAATGTCACTTTTGCGTGTTCAAATGGTCGGGTAAGCCGACTGCAGATAATCTCCGTATCAGGCGCTTTTTCCAGATATTGGCTTTTTTGTTCTATTCTATTTTTAATAAATGGCAAGAAAAGCCGATGTCGACTATTATGCCAATGTCAAAAGTGAGCTGAAAAATGGCTTTTTTTTATTGTCGCTTATGTACAGACGCCAAGCACATCAAACTACTACAATCTGTCAAATTTCTTGAATAGATTTTCAACTTTATAGCTAAAGCATAAGGTTCAAAGTTGATTGGGAATATTTGACAGTTTCGGGTAGCTTGATGTGTGCTGGCGTTTGTACTTCACTGTGTGTTAGGCCTAGGCATATGATTTTTATTTTGTTTGATAACCAGGTATAAAGCCGTTAGGTCAAAGTCAAATCATTTATTTCAAATAAGCACATAAAAGACACTTTTAAATGCCAAAATTAAAATAAAAATGATTCTAGCTGGCCCTTCCAAAAGGTAGCTTATCATAGAGAAGCCGTAGGCTTGGATATACTATTCTACATTTTTTTGTTTTAATATTTAACACAAGTACATCATCAAATAGTTCACTATAATCTTGTTTACAGTAAAACTTCATAATCTAAGCAAAGTTTACACAATTTTCATGCTAAGTAAATTATCCGGATTAACGTAATTTCAAATACCTATGTTTTAATGATTATGTCCTTCAATCTTAAAATTGTAGCCAAATGAATGGTGTAACCGCCAACCAAAAATCTTCGCCCAACCCTAAAATATCGACCGCTAAATCTTACGACAACATCCACACATCAACCCGTCAGAACTTCGACGAACATTGGTAAACAAACTCGACCTAAGTGCGTCCAATTAATTTGAAAAATGTTTTTCGTGCAACTTGATCGAAAACCGAACCTTCGGAGGGTCATGTTGTACATATGTACCGGTATGTATTCGACACATGGGACCTCTCCCTTAGATGGCTATAAAATAATATGTTCTGTACTTCTTCCTGTATCAGACTTCTAAAATGGAAGCCAATCCCAACAAAATGTAGTTGGGAAAAGACAGATAAAAAATAACATATTGATGCGGATTAACTAGACCTTAAGGGCACTACATGATCTAAAGCGCGGTCACTATCGGACTGCACAGAAAATAAATAGAAGCGCGATGACACAACCAACGCTGGTAATTTATTGCAAAATATAAAACAGTTATCTATTTACAAAAACTATTTAATAATAAATAATCCATCACTGAATGTAGTTTGGCATTAGAAATTTATTGGTATATTGTTAATTATAATTAAAATTGTTAATAAAGGGATAAACTGCTTTTAAAGACAATTAAGAGGGTTATTTGAAGATTTTTTTGATGCATTAATGTATGTTTAATTATGATTTGAGTTCCATCACTGAATTTAAATAAGACTTGAAAATATCATATTTTTTTGGTCAAAATTATTTACGGTTTAAGGCTCCTACAAACAGGCGCGACATGCGATATAATCGCGCGCGACACAAAGGCACCGCTCGTTGCGCGATTTGCGGTGCCTTTGTGTGGCGCGTGATTTTATCGCGTGTCACGCCTGTTTGAAGGAGCCTTTAGGAGATACACTGCTTTAAAAAACCAACTTTTTGACCGTTTTCAAGAAATCTCCGCCTTAAAATAGCCTCATGATGAGGAATAAGGTACGCTCGCCCAACAAATGATAAATATTCGTTCACGATATTATGTAAGTTTTGAATGAACTGTGGGAAGATCCAGAATAACAGTAAAAGTTGCCACCACGCTATTCAGCTGGATTATATTGTTTGCAAATGAATTCAATTGACAAAGAAACGTAGCTCTTCATAGCAAGGACCATTCTCAGTTACAAGTCCCTATTGTTAAAATTTCCAACGTCGTCGCCGCAGAGTCAATGAAAAAGATTTTAAGTGACGAAACTCCTGATTATGTTTCGAAAAATTTATTAAGAATCCTTTAACCTTGTTGACTTCTTGGTGAGTTTTAGCGAAATCGCCCCAGGAAATGTCCCGCCTCGACCCAAATTTTAATGTCAGATATTATTATTCTAAGTGCTTGGCCAGACAACAAACGCGGGCGCGACGCGGCGTACTCAAACAAGAACTTCATAAAAAAATAAGTCTTCTTCATCCATATTATATTTTGGCAAACACTAAGGACAAAGCCGCGCTCCACTGCTGACAGGCATATCGCGCGTGTTTCCTCACCCGCGCCGCTCCTCGCCCCGCGCTGCCAGTTTGGCCAAGCACTTAGCTGGGTACCAAAATCACACTTAAAACTTAAAGTGTCACGGTTTATAATCTGTTAATAACTCAGAAATTGGCTTTTGAACAGATTGGCTTTTTGGATATGGCCACATAACTAAGTCGAATTAAATATATTTGCTTTTCGGAGAATTTTGAAGATTTAACGTATCGGTGTATCGGGATCTGACGTTAAAAGAAAATATGGTGGCAGCTATTTATTATATCAAGTTAGCCGTTACTTAGTCAACATATTTCCATTGGGTCGGTATAATAGAAAGATCAGGCTATATGTCTTGTAAATTGAATAGTGCTTCACATACTTTTTTTTCGTAAATCGTTCATTTTCTGATTCTTAATAAACTGACTTCCAAAATCTAATTAATTCAAGGCGTAAATTATTATTAAGTTCGTTTTTCTACTTTTTTAGTCAGTTGTCTACGTCAATGCAATATCTCGCATTGTTGCAACAAACTGGTGTGAATATACCTTAACAAACAACTTAAAAATACAATCCCATATACCACTCAAAACCCACTCCCAAAAGCGTAGTTAAGTAACAGCGTGGTTTACCCTACAAATAGAGAGTCACGCCCCCTATCAACAATGCTATTGTAGCACGGATCGCCCGAACATGATTAATGTCGGGTCGACGTAGTTCGAATCAATCAGTGACGTCACTACCCATCTGCGTCTCTACTTAAATTTGACGCAATCAATAATTAGGTCATAAAGTTATGTAACACATTGTCACGCCCGTATTTTCCGAGTAAGCCGAACCTATAGCAAAATTAGGGCAAATTATTGCTGACCGATCGAGAGCAGTGGTGGCTAAGTGGTAACAGCCGCGACTTACGAGTTGTAGGTCGTAGGTTCGAACCCAGACAGGCGCTTTACTTTGTGTAAATTATTTCATCACCACTGCTCACAAAACGGTGAAGGAAAACATCGTGAGGAAACCAGCATGTCCTAGAACCAAAAATTCGAAGACATGTGACATCTACCAACCCGCACTGGGCCCGCGTGGTGGATTACGGCCCACTCCCTCTCACTGAGAGGAGGCCTGTGTCCCAGCAGTGGGAACATTATAGGCTGATGATGATGATGATGATGATTGCTGACCGAAGTGACTATTAACTTAAAATTGGCCATTCATTAAAATCACGGCTGTCATACTTCGACAGACTGAAATGTCTATAATACGGCAAATTGATTAGTATGTATAGTTTGCCTGCTTAGTAATGTCTCTTCACTATATATTTTGCCAGAGTTATAGCCCCAAGTAAAAGGGAATGGGTCTATTGCCTTCAATTAGTGACACGTGCATGCTCCGTGCAAAAAAATCTACATGACATAATCAAGCTCTAATGTTTCCACTCCTGGGACACATCTTCTCTTCGAAAGGCTGTAATCTACCACGCGGGCCCTGTCCGGGTTGGTAGATATCACACGTCTTCGAATTTTTGTTTCTATGAATTACCGGTATACAATAAGCTATCTGGTGAATCACAAACATACCTTTCCATCAATACAGTTTGCAATCCGGATGAAGTGGTTAATTACCCAACAGAATTATTTTCAAACAGTATAATTGTGCCTGGTCTACACCCTCACAAACCACTTACTTAAGATTGGGGTGTCCCTCTTACTTAACTACTCCGTAATTTAAACCCACCGAAACTTTGCAATGGTTCTTGGTTGCGAGTAGTGTCGTTGCAAAGAAACGTTATAGAAGGTCGTATAATATCCGGATGCCGAAAAGGTGAGATAGTATTTATACCACGGATTCCTATACTACCGTCGAATTTTCCATTTTAATTCAAAATATTGTAATTCCCTATCAATGTCTTGCTATGACAACCAACAAATCACAAGGGCAAACGTTAAGCAAAGCTGGCATAGATTTAACTAAGGGTTGCTTTACCCATGGGCAACTATACGTGGCATGTTCACGTTCGAGGAATGCCAGTAGTGTTGTTGTTTAAGCCCAAGAAAAACGCACACCAAATATTGTATAAAAATAAATTTTTCAATAAAGCTAATACGAAAAACTAAAAATAAATAATAATTAAACTAAAAATGCAAAAACGAAAAAAAAGAACTAAATGGAGATTTAAATGTACAAAAACAAAATATCGATTCATAAAATAGAAGAATTTCATTTAAATTAGCATAGGTATTTTTTTACGCGGAATACAGAATTAATAAGATACTGTAAACTCTGAGAACTGAACAATAACTTTTTTGTTAAATTGTAATTGTTATATGTCTTTGTGAAGAAAACCCGAATTTATTCCCAGTTCCACATTTGAAAAAAATGTGAGGAAAGTTTCATTTCATTTCACAAATTTCATTTGCTGACATTGTATTTTATGAGATTTTGTACGTTTATAATTAATTTAAACTTGATAATATTAACTAAAGCGACACTTCAGCGTCACTTTTTTGTATGCCTTTCGGCGGAACATAGGATGGACCAAACTGAGATGACGACTAATAAAAAAGTATGGAAGAAGAAGACATGGTGTCCCGACCTCAAATAAATTGAGGTAAAGGGAAGAGAATTCATGATGGGGGCAATTGAATGAGTAATGTTAAAGTAAAGTATAGTCTACCTGCCGGGTCAGCGGGATTGTCCGAAAAGGTTACCGCTGGCCCGGAACATAAAGGGCTAAGGAAGGAACACGGGTGGGTTTTAGTCAGTAAGAGTCTGACACTCCCTTCCGCTCCACCCAGAGCGGGAGGGGTCATTTGATGATTTCCATCCTGAAAAAAAAAACAAAAAGTATAAGTAGTCTAGACCAACTCGTCGTTGTGTGTTTTGACACTGAACACGAAACTACAATGCTATGCTATGCATTGAGAGGGGCCAGCCGGTCGATTCTGTAAAAATCTCACCGTGAAATTTATGTGATGTGAGTTTGTTTTTGCTAGAAATTGACACTATTGACAGCTCACTCCACGCTCACTTCACCTAAGTTTTCACGGTGAGATGGTTACAGAATCGCACTGCAGTTGTTGATACACATATGTGATAACTAGCAGCGCCCCGCGGTTTCACCCGCGTAAGTTTCGATACCGTGGGAATATCGGGATAAAAACTATCCTATGTCCTTTCCAAGGACTCAAACTATCTCTAAACCAAATTTAATCTAAATCGGTTCAGCGGTTTAAGCGTGAAGAGGTAACATATATACAGACAGACAGACACACTTTTGCATTTATAATATTAGTAGGTATTATTTGAACCGTATATTTTAAGAAATTTTATTGAATAAACAGTATGGCGGCGTTAGTTCAAATTTTGGAAACGCAACAAAAGAATTGAGAAAAAAAAGGGAAAAAGGGGTGATTTCCCCTGTTTCATCTACGGATTTTCAGACTTTGGTCCACCAAAACTTTGTGAAGGTCAAACGGAGGTACCCTTCTTTGCTCAGTTCAGAAACAAAACAGAAAAGGTCTCATTTGACCGTTTTTAACCTCATTTTTGCGCTGATCGTCGTAATACTATAATTAATTATTCTGTATCTCCAAACAGCCTGCTTGTTCATCAAAAGCCATTTTGAAAGCAACACAGGATTCTCATTACAGGCAATATCGGGTATCCCATTGATTTTAGCAACTCGGATGACTTCGAAATTGATTTCATTAGCCGAAGCGAAGGGCGCTTGGTTACCGTTTCCTTGATCGCGATACAGGGCGTTTCGAATTTCAATATTGGAACTAATCAATCAAGACTAGCGTGAAAATGAGCAGCCTGTGGCTCATTTATCAAACACGCTGTAGATGAAACTTGAGCATTGTGGGTAGGTGTAAGTAATGAGCTTATTGTTAAGAGGTTCATTAAAAGCGGTTGTGTTTGGGGGTGCAGATATTGATTGGTGTTATGAATAATCGTGAAGCTGTTTGAGTTTGTGGGAAATGGGGCAAAAGTCGCGTGTCTGACTCAGAAGGATTTGTACTAAGAAGAATTGCTATACTAGTAATTATTTATTTATTTAAATACAGGGTTACTTGTAATTTGACGTAGGTATGTCCGTCAGGAGCTGATAGGGGGGCCAAAATACAACGAATTGAACTCCCATATGTATGGCCGAAATTCAATAGTTTTCAAGATATTTGAATTTTAAGGGTTTTTCGATATAATTCCAAATAAAAAAACTACATATTGAATGGGTACCATTAAAACATGATACTGTAGCTGGCACTTCAATTAAGCTATGAACATAATTAAAAGAACTTAATTCAACAAAATATTTAAAATGATGAGCGATTTAAAAATCATATCTTACCAATATTTTCATTTGCGCTTCAAAAATGTTTTAAATGTCTCGAAAACTATTGAATTTCGGCCATACATATGGGGGTTCCATTTGTTGCATTTTGGCCCCCCTATCAGCTCTTGACGGATATACGTCGAATTACAAGTAACCCTGTATACTTTACACAACAAAAATAAATAACAAAAAGGTGTAAAGTAGAAGTGTGTATTAAAGCTAATTAATATTTGTTTAGGCTATGTGCATCAATTTATATTATATAGTCACGATCTAACGGATTGGAAGGCTCTCATTGGAACATTGTTATACATGATAAAGCTTGATAGTTATTCTGCAGGGTTAAAATTACAAGAGCAAAAAGTGTATCACTTGGACCTCAAAAACATTCAGCACAATAATATTTGTTGAAACATTACAACGAAATGTTATGATACGTTTCTCAAGACATCGGCAAATTGATATTGAATTTAGGTTAGCTTTTAGACTATATTTTGGCATAATTTTTTTTCTGCTTACTTTATTTTCATATCTTAAAGTTGTTTCCAAATAAGTTGTATAGTTAAACTTAAGAGTTTATTTGGAATATAGGCGGTGCGGTGGTTAGTTGCCAAACTAGTTTCTTGAATTTTTATTTGGGCCAGCTTTGTGGAATGTGTAAAATAAAGCTGAAGAAAAAAAATCTCATTTTTAATGTCAACAAAGATCAATTAATCCCATATTGTCATTAAAAACACGTATTTATTATCTTCTAATACCTACTATTTATGGATAGTTCTTTGAAATTTGATTCTTCGACTGATCCTTATGGCCAAAATTTTATTTCACTTTCAGGTCTGTAACACATGTTCAGATGAAAATAGGTATACCAAAAACATTTATATTTGAATGAAGGACTCGATTTTTATAAAGTATTTTTCAAGACACGATATCATGAAAAATACTTTATAAAAATCGAGTGCCCAGATGAATCAGAAACAGAAATAAAAAGTAATATATACACCTTTTTTTTTTTTTTTGAGGATGGGAAATCATCAAATGACTCCTCCCGCTCTGGGTGGAGCGGAAGGGAGTGTCAGACTCTTACTGACTAAAACCCACCCGTGTTCCTTCCTTCGCCCTTTATGTTCCGGGCCAGCGGTAAGTAACTTTCGTACAATCCCGCTGAATATAATTATACACCTTTAGTTATGATTGTTAATTCTAAAAAAATAATTATTAATTCTTTAGAACAAGTTTATACTCCTATCATTTTTTAATTATTCAAAAGTCTGAAAAGGTTATAGCTAAGTAAATAATAATTATTAGACTAGAACTACTGACTCGTACACGGTTCAAAATTGGACAAGGAGAATTACGCAACAAAAGCGCTCCTTTCGTGCTGGAGAGGGGAAAAACTAATTTGTTTTATGATTCATATGGGGTTTTGACCATACGAATCAGGCACATCTGTGCCTGATTCGTATCTATAACTAACTCATCATACATACAGACTTCATTATTTTCATTTATCTAAACGAATCTATAACCCAAAAACACGAAACACAGATTGAAGTTTTAAAACAATAAAATAGATTTTATAATTAATTTTGTTAGTTGATTACAGAAATATACAAATATACATCAAGAATCTTCGTTCTTCCAATAATCGTCTTCTACGATGTCCTACTCACCGCTCTGGCTTTCTTAAATCTTCTTTTCCTGTCCAGGCAGTTTTCCTTTGGAATGCGCTCCCTCTGAATATCAGGATGGCAACCAGTCGGCTCACATTTAAAATAAAAGCTCGGGAACACATCCATAAGAAGTTGGCAGACTTGTCCCACAATTAATTTGTTGGTTTTCTTCACCTACGTTTTTTTTTCTTTCCTCACTTTGTATAATTAATTTGTTGTATGTATGACGTATGTATATAAGTATTTATTATTATAGTTTATTCTTCAAAATTTTCTGTTCTGTTGCACCTACTGTTTTGTCTCTGCATCACCCTAAGGTAGACTGGTAGAAAATGCCCAAGGCATTAAGTCCGCCTTTGTACATTATGTGCATAAAGTTTTAATAAATAAATAAATAAATATACGCATAGAAATCGAAAATTTTGTCCCTGATGAACTACCCTAGTAAATCGTTGTATTTCTCGCATGAAAGGTCTTACAAACGTTGTACCTACACGTCTAGAATTTTAGTATTACCGTTAGCGTTTCATTCGTACATTTCTTTCGCAATTTGCTAGCCACGCGTGTATCGATTACGGCTGTTCTAGTAATAAAACCAAAAAAAAATCAAGTGGCACTCCGGGAGTGCCGACAGAAGTGAAAACTTGAACAATTCCGTGTGTATTTTGTGAATCGTCTTATAAACAAAACACGCGCGGTACCGGCTACGGCCATCCGTCTTACGAATTTTCGATCAGGTCACGTGTCCTGACGCGAGTTTAACATTTTTTACCCAGTACAAAAAAAGTGTACAACGCCGCTAAAGAAGTTTTCACTTCAAAAAAAAGTGCGGTCGAGCTTACCTACTCCATATATTTCAGTTTTAATTAAATACACCGGAGAGAACTGAATTCGGGTCATAAACAGAAACTTTATTTCTCGGTAACTAAGAACTAATTCTTAGTTTCTCTCTGGCAAACCTCGAGCGTGGACCTCTGCTGAATTGTCAAAGACCATGTTTGAGAATCATATGTGAGAGTGTAAGATATCTGTTGGTGAACCGAATTTATTGCTCTAGTGTCTATGTTCTATGATATCATCATTATCATAATTGGCATCCTTGTTCCATCAACTGCTCTTATGCTGGTACAGGCCTCCTCCATTATGTGCCGTGCTTCCCTGGTCTATGCCAGTCCCATCCAGGTCTTTCCCTAGATCTTGAGTTTGAGTTTGAGGTCTTTTTCGAATTAGATTAGGTTCAGAACCTAAAAAGTACAGCAGCCTGCCGATTTGAAGGCCAATTCTCGTAATCCAAAACGTTCAAAATCCAGTCAAAGTCTCATCTCTGCTCTAGGGAAATTAGAGGTATTTTTGACAGATTGAGACAGATCAGACTCAATACTCAATACTCAATACTTTATTGCATTCCATAATGTGTACATAGTAAATGGTTGGTATTTTAAAACATTGAATCAATTATGGACCCTGTCGGGCACAGCAAAGTTAATTTTTTATAGGAGAGAGGATGAAGGCGCTTGTTATAAAAAAAAAGAAAAATAATAATAATAATAATATGAAATTAAAATAAAATTAAAATAAATTTTAATAAAAAAAAAAAAAAAATAGTATTAAAATAGTATCAATAAATAGTATCATTTGCTGTTATGGTATTTATATTTTATTTAAGTAAGTATTTGGTTTTAAGTTTTATTTATATATTGCACGATTTACATTATTAACATTATAAATTATAATAAACTAAATATTTACAATTTTATTGAGTCTTGTAGAATGTTTTATTATTAATTGCGCGCTGTTTATAGTCCAGTCAAATAAGACTTTGAAGGTTACATTAATTCCCATAGAGCTAAAAATTGGTATGAATGTTCAGAATACTATTATAAATAAATTGTGAAAAGTCCCCATCAATCCCCCTTGTGCAAAATTTTTTATTGATGGTGAAAGTTTGCAAAAATAGGTTTTTTGCGTTTTTCAGCTAAACGGTGAGTTTTACAGCAAAAATAGTTCAGACAAAAATTGTAGATCATCCGATTCTCTACAAAAAATGTATCGACACCTTTTTTCATAAGTATTGCCATTTCCGTGATATAGCGGTTGAAAGAATTGAAAAAAATATTTTATTCGTAATAAATATGCACGTTAATGTACTTTTATATACATTTTTGAACCGTTATACGAGTAAACATATGAGTCCCTATGTCTTATAAATTATAAAATTCTTAGAATATAAATGACCGTCAAAAACTCTGCCCCTATTTTCATTTAGTCGCATGGCCTTGAGTAATATCTGTCTTCCATTGAATATTGTCAGCGTGGCGATGCTCGTATACCTGCTCCGTTTCAAAGGTCTCATACTCAAGAAAATAATGTTAGTCGTAAGCATTCCTTCGTAGTGACAACTCGTGGCTATCGCTTATATTTTGTAACAAAGTTTGTGCATTTTACTGTTTCAAAAAAAATTTATATAAAATATTTTTTTCAATTCTTTCAACCGCTATATCTCGGAAATGGCAATACTTATGAAAAAAGTGTGGATACATTTTTTGTAGAGAATCGGATGATCTACAATTTTTGTCTGAACTATTTTTGCTGTAAAACTCACTGTTTAGCTGAAAAACGCGAAAAACCTATTTTTGCAAACTTTCACCATCAATAAAATTTTTTGCACAAGGGGGATTGATGGGGACTTTTCACAATTCATTTATAATAGTATTCTGAACATTCATACCAATTTTTAGCTCTATGGGAATTATTGTAACCTTACTTCTATTTTAAGGACTAATTTGACTGGACTATTAGCATATATTAATTTTTAAAAATGACATTATTTTAGTGTTTTAAAATAAATTTATATTCAAAGTGAAATTTTAAAATTAAATGTAGGTTTTGTGTAAAATATTGTTTTTATTATTGTTGAAATTTATCGCTAAACTGTGAAGGTTCTTAAAATTTACGAGGATTGCCCCTCTGTTAGCCTTAGGTAGGTACATGCCCCGTATTGTAGTTGAATTATGGAGGTCAGACTACTGTCTGGGGATAACTTACTGATTTATACGAGAATCTCAGTTACACTGGTAGCGACAGATAAATATTCTAGGGTGGAATTTATGAACTAGACATTTTTCTCCAGAAAGGCTATGATTTCTCCCTTCAATCGAAAGGTCCAAACTAACAAGATATCAAAAGAACCGTTATCAAATACGCCCAAATACCAGCAGTCCAGCCCCCCAGGGGCCGACTCAAATCTATTCAGTAAATGTTTTTCTCTTCAATTTAAATGTTGACTTTCTCGAACTCAATCCGCCATTTCTCAGTAACTGCCTCGCAGGACCAATATTCGGACCTTTCCTCAAATGAAAAGATCTAATCTCACTTTTTATACAATTCTTTACGACCTGCCCGAATTGCCGTTGCTTAAGATGGCAATCACTTGAACCTGCTTCGAGAAAATAAATACTCGTTTACTTTAATTTGGGAGTTAAAAGAGATCTAGTTAAAAATGTATGAAGTTTAAGAGGTTCTATAAATCTATTGAACCTCTTAATTGATTTCCTATCCTACTTCCTGCTTTCCTACTATCACACTAATATTATAAAGGGTATAAAGTTTGAGTGTGTGTGTTTATATGTTTTTTATTTCTTCACGCTCAAACGGCTGGACTAATGTTGATAAAATTTTGTATGGAGGTATCTGGCACCCTGG
Organism: Luperina testacea; assembly: GCA_927399505.1. Classification (NCBI taxonomy): domain Eukaryota; kingdom Metazoa; phylum Arthropoda; class Insecta; order Lepidoptera; family Noctuidae; genus Luperina; species Luperina testacea. The sequence goes on along the minus strand of OV656770.1, from coordinate 15,025,072 downwards.
ATTGACATATAAGCTACTTTTTATCCCGATATTCCCACGGGATCGACATTTATGCAGGTGATACAACGGGGTGCAGCTAGTATAATATAATATATTATATTATATTTATATAATATTGTGTCTTTTGTTGCACTGAATAAACGTTTTATCTATCTATCTAGATGAGAGAGACTAGTCCTTAGGTGTGTACCTAATCTGCATTCGCGATTTATTTGCCAAAAATGTAAACAAATATGAATCAATGGAAAAATAACTTTAATTCCTACGCAATAAAGTTCAGTTTACGCTACAACTTCAAAAATTTTAAAACTTTTTCAATAGTGCTAGTTACTCTGAAATCAACTTAATTTGTCATTGAAATAAAGTTAATATTTGTTTAACTTGAAATAGGGTGCGGATGTGCAGCACTGCGCATTTTTACTATAAGTACTCAACTGTTTAAATAATAAAGAAATAAAATGTTACAAATGAGCAAAGCCCAATTCAATTCACAAACCAAAGCCAATAATAAATTCTAATAGCCGCCTGCAGTTATCGAAAAGACATCATATTTGGCTCATTGCACAAAACCATCAGAGTTCGCTCGATTGGATAAACTTTTATTTTTCTGCAGTTTTTGTTACTGTGTTATTGCATCTGTGATATGAGAGCTTTATTTCTGAAGCAATATTTCTTAGTAAACGGAGAAAAGTCTTAGTCTGTTTCAAAGGTAAAATACTCGTTGATACTGAGGTCTTTTCGGAATATTTGTCAGAGAAGTAACGCACTATCAAGTAACCAATCAACTCAGTGGGCATAAGTTCACTGCTGGACATAATCCTCTTCCAGGCTGCGCCACAACACTCTATCCTCTGCCTTCCGCAACAAGTCTGTTCTAGTCACCTTTTTAAGATCGTCGGTCTATCTAGCTGGGGGGCATCCCACACTACACTTGCCGATACGCGGCCCTTTATTCCAGGGCTCATGTGGCGGCCACCGGCCATCGGTCCTTCGACAAACATGGCCAGCCCATTACTTCAGTTTGCTTACTCTGCAAGCTTTGTATATTTTCGAGACTGCTTTGTTCGTGAAAAGTAATTTACATCTTTTTAAAAAGATCTGCGATGTAAAAAGAACTCCAATGCGTTCTCAATACATACATCAATTGTGCGGTATAAAATGTAAAACTGCTTTGATGAAAAAGAGTTTTTTTGGTATGGCTTCAAAAATTTACAACAAAATACCTGATAATATAAAAAATCTGCCACAATCAAAGTTTAAGAAAGCTCTCACCTCTTTTCTAATAGAAAAATGTTATTATACTGTCCCAGATTTTATAAATGATAATTTTTAATATTTTTTTTTTTAGTTTGTTTTTGTGTTTTATTTTTCATTGTTTGTATTATTTAGTTTTTAAGTACTCTAGCTTTTTTTAATCTTATTTATTTTAACATTTGTATGTCTTCACGGCAAAGCATAGCGATCAATTATGTTACTATAAGACCTTTATGTACCCCCCCGGTGGGTTCCCGCATTGTCGAGGCGGGGGGGCTCAGTAGCCGTGGCTTGGACACCCACGGTGAAGCGAAGAGGAACCCGAGGAGGGGCCGCTCGTCAGGGCTTTTGCCGACAAGCCAACGACGTAGCGGCCAAAAGTAGGTTGCGGTGTCGCTTGGGCGACATCGCAACTGAGGCGGGCCGCGATGTCGTACCTGAGGCATCGCGGCTGAGGGTTGGAGGCCGCGGCGGGAGAGGAGTGCCGGTATTACGGTGCGCCGCTCTCCCTACCTTCCGCGGCCTTGACGGGGTCGCCACCGTACGATGGCGGACGCGGTGGGGTTGCAGGGGAAGAGGCGTGTCGGTATTACGTTGGCCGCTCTCCCTATCCTCTGCAGCCGAAAATTGGCAGGCGGCGGGGCCAATGTCCTGACCCGTCGCAGGGGGGACCAAGGGTGCCCAGACACGGGGTCGTCTGGCGCCCATGTGCTGGTTTGGTCCCTGAGGTGGTCACGGCGTGCTGTGTGTTCTAGTGCGCCGGTGATGGGGAGTACTCCCCAGAGGAGGGTCCGGCAACGGACAGCCGCGGCGGGTTCGCGGATGAGTGCTAACGCGTGCCCGTGTTCCCGCCGTAAGCGGCAGAGGAGGACACCGTGGAGTTTTAGTGGGTTAGAGTCCCACATAACTGCACTATCTCCCCGTGGTAGTGCAGTATGCATGAGCATTTCTCCACGATAAAAAAAAAAAAAAAAGACCTTTATGTAAATACCTATGTTTTACAAATAAAGATTCTGATTCTGATTCTGATTCTATGTCGGTAACTCCGGGGGTTATATTTTATAAAGTGGCGGATGGGTTTTAATTGATAATACTAATATACACTATACCTAAGTAAGTGTCAGAAGCCCGAAAGTCTGACAACCAGTCTTACCAAGGAGTATCGTATTACCTAGTAACTGGGTTGTGAAAGTCAGATAGGAAGTCGCTTCATGTAAAATACTGGTATTCAGCTGCATCCGGTTAGACTGGAAGCCAACCCCAACATAGTTGGGCAAAGGCTAGTCAGATGATGATGAAGTAAGTAAGTGTGTCTCGGAAAGCACTTTAAACCACTGGTCGACTGTCATTCGAAGATATTTGACAATCCTTACGAGTAGCCAGAAGCACAATAGTCTGACACTCAGTCTTATCGTGTTACCCAGTTACTGGGTTGTGGAGGTCAGATTGGCAGTCGCTCTATATAAAATACTGGTATTCACTTGCATCCTATTAGACTGGAAGCTGACCCTAATATAGTTGTGAAAAGGCCAGGCAAATTGATTGATTAATTTGATGTATACAATACTAATTTTACAAAAAACTTATTAGAAATCATTTAGAGACTCTTTTGAAGTCGATTTATGTATCTTATCTCAAATTCAAAGTAATCGGAAGAAAGTACATTTTAAACTAAAAAAACCTGCGTCACGTTCAGGTACTTAATGGACCTCCATGGTTCATTGGATCAAACAGGATGTTGGATGTGATAGAGAGACGCATTAAGCCGTATTTCTTTTCACTCCGTACTATAAGGGGAGAAGCTGCGAAGCGGTTCTAATGATGTTGAACTAAGAGATTGTTAAAAAGCCATGTGTATCCAAAAGATACGTAAAGTCCGTTCACAGTTATTTTACCTCTGACAGCATTAACCTAACAGCAACCTTATTAGAATGAGAATAAAGATCACTGTGATTTGGACAGTGATACAAAATCAGAGATAAAATAACTGAACAGTCTGTCAGTCTGTACAATGCGTGCCACGAAAGATGAGACTTGACACACCACGTGTTTTGACATGCGCAGTACACGATTTTAGGTATCTTTAGCGGTATGAGGTCTGAGTGCGGGACGGGACCGGACGTCATAGGGGCGGCGGAAAGAGCGGGGGAGGCGGGGTCAAGTCTCATCTTTCGTGGCACGCATTGTACCTACAGTTTCACTGCTGGTAGTCGCAAAAGATAAATATTATTTAAAACCAAAGTTCCGGTTAGAGGAACACCCTCAAGCTCACGGCAGCACATCAGTAGCTACGCGGCAGATTACGCGCGTCGTGCGTGCCTGCAACTACCGGCATCGGACTTTCCACACGTTGGCCATCTTGCCACGTGGGCCGAGCCGAATAACGACGGTCGTCCCGAACACCTGACGACCGGCACCCCTACGCATCTAGCGTGGCACCTCGCTGCGGTCATCGCCACGCCGGCTATCAGGGCAGTACAGTGCTACCCACGGGGTGGCTCGGGGAAAATTGTGATCCGTAAACCTACCCACACCTTTTTCTTTAAATATATATATATATTTATGTTGACGTGGATGCGTGGTTTTATTTTATAACCTGCGCCACGCATACCCCTATCGTCACATTGGCAACGTCACAGGTTACATGCTTTGTGCTAACCGCACTGATGAGCAGTGAGACACAGATAATGATAATAGCCGGATTGGTTGAACTTTGTCACATTATTTGATTCTGAGGCGGTTTGCCGGGTCAGTTAGTATTACTAATATAAATCTACCCTGACATAGATGTCTTGTTACACTATTGTGTAGCGTTACTCTTTTTTCGTTGGTCCACAGCCAAAAGTAATGGCATAGTCATGTACCTACGCTTCAACAAATACTCCCGAAAGATTGGAAGTTAAATCCATTAACCTGGCTGACGCAGCTGAGTTCATTTACGAAAAATTTACTTCTCACAAACTACGGATAAAGAGATTTTTAATGGAAAAAAATACGACGTTTTATCACGGAAAAGATGGCAAAAGCGCTTATCCTTGGACGTTTGATGTACTTAGTGTAGTTAATGACGCAATTAATCCTTACAACACGTCAAGATGTCTTTAGTTTGAAAACGGTATCTTAAATTACGAAAGATAAAAAACCTGTTCTCTTAGTAATGTGGGTATATATTTTGTTTCTTTTGTCTGTTTAAGGAGTAAAAACTAGCATTATTGTTTTCTGTAAGTATCTGTTTCTATTTGGCATTTAATTGGCCTTTTTTGGATGCCCAGGTACGCACGAGCGATCGGATCTTGGTGGCTTTGTAAGATCTCTGTTCCTCCAGAGTTTTCAGCTTGTCTATCGATGCTTTAGTTATTGCCATACGTATCTTGATTTCATCTATGAATCCACCCCCATTTGAGATTAATGCTTCAAGATAAATGTAGGACTGGACCATAGTATTATCAATATATACTCCTCTTTAATTAAAACTAGCTGACCCGGCGAGCTTCCCACCGCCTAAATTTATGAGAAAATTAATTATCTTCATTATTATTTTTTTTGTGAAATTTCCCATGTTTTAATAGTTATTCTGCTATTCGGAGCGGAGACAAATCCACAAATCAAACATCAAAAAAATCGGTCCAGTCGTTCTTGAGTTATAAATAGTGTAACTAACTTTGTTTTATTTATATAGAAGAAGATAGATAGATTTGCTGAGTTATTCCGGTCCCTCCACCCCTGCTAGTTCTTCTTCTGTTTTAATCTCTGTCTTATCCACTATAAACTTTAATTCCGGTTACTGTGCCCGACAGGGTCCATAATTGATTTTATTAATTTATACTTACAACCTGTATGTGAACATTATGGGTGCAATAAAGATTAATTGAATTGAAATGTTGGTCTTTTGATACGGAACCTTACATAAAGTCCAATAGGCGAAAGACCAATTTTCTTACATACCTATTCCTTACAAATATATGAGTAATCCACAACATCTTAACCTATCTCATTCTTCCTTAACGAGGATATATCAGGTCCATAAATCCGGCCTTCCGTGACGTCACAGTGAATCATATCAGTGGGTCGTGACGTCATTAATTTAGACACACGTCTTCGCACATAAACGACTGAACTTTGACAGATTTGGGAACGTTCTTTGAAAGGCCAAATGAAAAATGGCCGCCGTAAAGAAATAATATAAATAATTTCGTACAAGATAAAATTTTGATCTTTTATTATATGAGGCCCACGTCAGCGAAATTAGGGTCTCCGAAGTTGGTGAACTTTTACGACGGAAAACTATCTTGTTGGATTAGTATCTTTTGTGAAAAAAGTTTTTATTCAGTAAAAAAGGTAGTAGATTGCTTACATTATTGAAACATTTTTCACAGGAATTTATGTTGTCCATAAAGTAGGTATACTGTTGTGTTACCACCAAATTACCGCGATTTACCCACTGGTTAGAACTGACCGGACAGTATTATTTAAATTATCATGTCAAACACACTCGGGCATAATTGACAGTAACGACTTTTAAACGTTTTCCATTTCACTGCAGTTTTCCAAAAATCTTACTTATTCCCCTGACCAAAATAACATAACACATAAAACTACATAAATTTATCTTGCCTGATATCTCCAAAGGGTTATTATGTAGGTGAACACATTTCGCAAGTTAGGTTGATGTCCAATGTAATGGGAGGCAAGCCTATTGCCACAAATTCAGGTTCCCCAAGTCTCCCCAATAACACTTTTCCTGACCCGGAACTTGAACCCAGGACCTCATGCCCTGCAGTAGCGCTTGAGGACACTAGACCAAAGAGGCAGTCAAAATAACATAAGAGCGTTTACGCCGTACGGCATATCATACCAACTTTCAAGCCCTTATTTTTCGAAATTAATGATCCTATTTCAATAAAACTTCATAGGCATAAGCAGGATATAAAGGTCTAAAAATTTAGTAGATAACATTTTTTAGAAATGTCTTATTTCAAAAAAGATAACTGGAAATCTGTTTCTATGGAAAATTTAAAATCAAGAAAATATGTATGAAATGCCGTACGGCGTAAACGCTCTTAAGTATAAAAATAAACACGACATTTTCTTACCGGAAGCAATAAGAAAATAAATAGGAAAGGCACCAAGCGTTTGAAAATTTTCAATAAATATTTGCGAAGCACTCGCAAATATTTATTAAACATTTTGATTGCCTATGTGACCTGCAGAAATAATGACCCTTTAGATACAAGAAACCAATAATAAGAATGTCCTCTCTGAATGCTTTGACAAATCCACTCAACTCTCACAATGAACGTACAGACGCCAGGGGGTCTACTCCGAAGTGACACATTCGAATGATCGGAACGATCCGACACACCACCGAACCGAATATTGTTGTCCTACTACGAAAAATGTTCGGATTGGCCGAGTTTGGTCGGGACCATAGTCAATGTTCGAAAAGAGTGTCGGACCGAACGAAATGTAGTGCCAGAGGTGAACGTTTTATAGATATGTTTTTATTAGTCATTAATACTCATTTCGATATAATTAAACTGTTGAAATACAGAGTAAAATTATTTTAATAGTAATAAAATAGAACTTTTCTTTTGATTCAATATTTATACCTAAGAATATTGTATTATTTCTTGATAAAATAATATATTTGTTGCTGGCAACCATATTGCTTTGACGATTGTCAAAATAAAAAGAAAAAGGATAAACGTCAAAGGATGACAAGTAAACAAACAAGGGGAGAGATTGTGATTTTATTATTGCAAAATTGAGAAAAAGTACTTTTAAACTCAAACCAAATCTCATCTGTCGCTATCGCTATAGCAATAACCGTATTTCGGTCGTTTAACATCAAGTGCTGACTGAAGTGTAGTGCTAAAGTCAAGTTATGAGATGTATACAAAAAACAAGCTAAATATACTATAAACTACATAAATTATTCACTTTATACGTGATAAAGGGCCCCTTGGGTTTATCGTTTTCTCATGTTCGTGTTTCGGAAGTTTGGAAATGAAAGTTATGAATAAACATTCTGCAAGAACAAGTCACCATGTCCAGACCGACAGCAGCACAAATTGATACTCTCCTCATCGAGATTTGGCCTATGGCAACTTGAGGAGCATCGACAGTCGTACGCTGAATGACTGTGGGAAGAAATTTGCACCACGCTGAATGCTATATTATTTTTAGTTGTACTTGTAACAAATTGAAGATTAGTTCTAGTTGTTTAGTATTGTAAAAAATATATTTTATTCATTATTTTCTAATGATTGTATCAGTATTTCCCTCTCTCTTTGTACCCTCCTCAAAGCATCTGTGGCAAATGTAGCAGGCTGATATGGCACCTTCCAGGAGTTCTCCGATTCTAAATCATCTTGGGTTAACTCCGGAGCACTCACTCCGGCCCTTATTCACAATGTACGTTATTATGCACAACACAGCAGGTTAAGATGATTCTGCCTGCTCTATCTGCATCCTAGTGCACCTGCCTCGCTCCCAAGAGACAATTCCATCAACTCTTGACTATCTCAAATGTGCGTTCAATGGAGGAGCGCGCACGCTATTTACAAGAAAAATATTCGTTTTCCATATACAAATATTTTAATATCTTCCGAATGCGTAGTCCGATTTACATAAATCCAATTGGAATATTAGTTTTATACATAACTCTATCATTTGAGACCAAATTTATTTCAATATTTACATAAACAAAAAATCACAATTTCAAGTTACGTAATTATAATATAACAATCCTTAGGTAAGTACATATTCCAAAAAAATCTTTACAAACTTACTTACAGTGATATTGGATTAGAATATGAAAACTAATAACTTACTAACTAAGCTAGATAAACTAATTACAAACAGATAGACGTCATCAAATTAAACAAAATATTTTTATATAGTGAGAGGACTGCTGTGGAAAACTTAGATCTTACATCTACGTTTGTAGCTTTGTAGCAGGCTCAATTGCATGGCTATTAGGCTTTCGGGGTAACAGGGGCACTATGTCCTGGCAAAGTGATCGACTGAGTTTGTAATTAGCTATAAACTCAAGGTCGGGTACTAAATTGGTATTGAAGGAGTCATGAAGTCATCTGCAATTCCTTCTACGCTCCAAACGCTCTTCTCTGAGAGCCTCTTCCACCAAAAGCATACGTACTGCCATTTTGCTACCATTTTAAGTATAGCACATTCACTTTAACACTTTAAACAAATACATAACTCAATAAATTGTAATAATTCATTAAATTCGATAAGTTTACGATACTCAAAAGGTAGCTATTTTGCTGTCGTGTATTTTGACATTAATTTCAAGATGTAACTCTTGTCAAACTCAAATTATCGGTCTGTCTTTTCTCGTTCAGAGTAGGGTTTACGATACAACAAGTGTCAGAATGAAGTTCAGTCGGATCGGAACCGACCGAACCAAATAAAATGAACTTCGTAGTAGGAAATGACCGAACATTCGGCCGATACGATAAATTTACCACTTCGGAGTAGACCCCCAGCACATCAAGCTACCCGAAACTGTCAAATTTTCCCAATCAACTTTGAGCCTTATGCTTTAGGGATAAAGTTGAAAATCTATTAAAGAAATTTGACAGATTTTAGTAAGTTGATGTGCTGGCATCTGTACATTGTTGATAGATTTAACCGTATGGTATGGCAGGAATGCAATGCATGTTATATTGCCATGCATTGGTTGAATGTATATTGTATCTATAAGTTATGATATTGTAATCAATATTTTTGCTAGTAGATGGTAAAGGTCAAGGAGTGAAGATATTAAAAGCGTTTACGCTGTACGGCATTTCATAAAAACTTTCAAGCCCGTGTTTTTCGAAATGAATGAACCGATTTTAATGAAACTTCATAAGCAGGATACAAAGGTCTAAAAAGTTAGTTAAGAACATTTTCGAAAAATAATTTTACAATCAAATAAGACCGATTTTAAATTTTCGATAGAAACAGAGATTTCCAGTTATCTTTTTTTAAATAAGACATTTCGAAAATTTTATCTACTAACTTTTTAAACCTTTGTATCCTGCTTATGCGTATGAAGTTTCATTAAAATCGGTTTATTCATTTCGAAAAACACTGGCTTGAAAGTTTGTATGAAATGCCGTACGTCGTAAACGCTCATAAGCAATTTTCGTTGTCACATAGCGGGCGCATGTTACCTTTTTGATCCGTAATTTTTATTCAGAATGTTGGCAACACTTACGTAGCCGAATAAAATTAAGTGTAAGTAAAAATAGCCCTTAAGGGCATAACATTGCCCAATGACCTTGAGCATGCTGCCCCGTACTAACTTACGACGAAACGACGAGAGAGAGAGGGACGAGTGCGGGAGTGACATAGTGCTTTTCGCGAAATTTCGGATTTATATAAAATATTAAAAGATATAAGAGAAAAAAAGAGAAAAAGAAAATCAATAAACATTGTTAAATACGTCATTACGTATTTTTTGGTATAAAATTCATGCCGAGTTATTGAGCCGTTATAGAGAAAATTTTCAATTTAGGTTGAAAAAGGACCTATTTGTTACGATTTTTTGATAAAATTTGAGTAAGTTTACTAAAATTTTAAACAATACAATGTATTTGTGATGACCTTTAGTTTAACATATATTTTTTATATAGAAAACGCACAAAAGGATTCATCTACAAACTTCTTTAAACACACGGTAAGGATTTGAGCGAGGTAATCCCCATAAGTTGCAGAACACAACTTGAGTCAGTTCTAGCAACCCATTGCGTAACACACGATCAATTTCAATATGTATCATTTTGAAAGATATTGTTAATCCATTGCTTCATTATGTTCGAAAAATTTGTCTGCTTAACAACGTAAATAACGCAATGAATGTTGTTGAACTGTCAAAATGAAACCTCAAACTCAAACTCAGAGCATTTATTTCAATTAAACCATTTACAGGCACTTTTGAAATGTCAAGAAGTCGGTCAGTCAGAAAATATGAAGCTAGTTGCCCATTCCAAAGCGTAGGTACCTATGGAGAAGAACGGGCAAGAAACTCCATGGACAGAAAGAAAGCCATTGTTACTGACCGTGTGTTACGCAATTAGTGCGCTGGTCAGTCCAGAATCTCTACTTATTTCTTCACCGTGCAGGTAGGTCCTAGCTTTCGTGATAATGACCGTACAATGCGTGCCACGAAAGATGAGACTTGACCCACCACGTGGTTTGACATGCGCAGTACACGATTTTAGGTATCTTTAGCGGTATGAGGTCTGAGTGCGGGACGGGACCGGACGTCATAGGGGCGGCGGAAAGAGCGGGGGAGGCGGGGTCAAGTCTCATCTTTCGTGGCACGCATTGTACCGTAATTTTACTTTTGAATTGCACTTTTAGCATTTTGATCCCGTAAATCACGACGTATAAAGTTTCAAACATGTAGTAGGTTACAGATAAAGAAAATAAAATTGCTGTATGTATGACAGATAGGTAGGTACTACCCTCTAATAAAATACCAAAGCAACCATTCGTAGAAATATTTTACGAGTTTCGTGCAACGCTATGCATCTGACGCTATCTATCTTTGATCGGCACTTCCAATACTTGAATACTAAAATACCGCACTGAAATATCGCTGTGGTTGTTTATATAGCTATTTTAAAGAAAAAAAATTAAAATCTTTTATTACCCGACTACGGCGAAGCAAAAAGGTCCTTTATGATTTTGACCGGTATGTATGTATGTTCATCTGTTCCCTCATAACTTCTAAACAGCTTGTCATAATTGGACAAATGAGGTATCGTTGAAAGCGTCTTGATTGTCCGCTGGTTAAAGGCTATGTGACGTCACAATAAATTGAATATGGCGCCCCCTAGCGGACATAAAATCAGCACAGCAACCTAAACATTGTTAAGGAGACACAAGTTTAATCAGCACAGCACCCTAAAAATGGTTAAATCCTACCAATTACCAACTAATGTAAAAACCCAAATTTATTCACAAAATTGCCCATCTCACAGACAGCCCCACGAAAAGTAGAACCAGTATTTATTAAAACCTTTCACACTGACAATAGACGATCTGTGAAAGGTCTTTTTATTGATCACACCATTTCATTGTTTACTTCGGATTCGCAAGATAAATGAGTGTCGTAAATTAATGATTCTGCCTGCCCACAGCAGGTTGTTGACAAATGTTTAGAATTTGTTGTGTCTAGTAAACCCTTTAATAAACGCAGAAACGTCTGAAAATGCGTTACGGAATGATTGTGGACGATAAACATTCGTGTTTGAGTCTTGTTTATTTTTGTATGAAGTACGGTCGCTTATTCCATATATTTTTGTCCTTGATAAATATTGTTCGAAAATATTTAGAACGGAGAAGGTACATTTCTCGTTATTATCAGGCGTATTTTAATTACTGTGGGCGTAGTGTGAGTAGTGTTGGTTATTGCGCAATAGACAAACGGTTTGCAGTTCAAATCAGATTATAATTTCATGAACAATTAACCACACTAGCAAATCACACTGCAGGTATATGACACAACTAGATACACAGTAAAATAATTATGTACAGTAACAAAGTAATTGCGAACAAATCGTAGGATCGGTTACTGTTCGTATAGTGACAGAGCCATCCAAATATAGCGTATTTAGAATACAGGTATGCAATTCCAGCAGGGAGCAGAACTATAGTAAACCGACACGAACTCACGCCATCTTCCAATGGGGGTAGGCAGAAACTACAGAACGCCACCTGTTACGATCCCAAACTATTTTGCCTCCTACATTGTTCGAAAAGTAGATTAAAAATGTTTTCACTGTTTGAGTTATTCAATTAGTTGTATTCTCCTTATAATGTAGGCTTGGAAATGAGTGTATGAATATTGTTATTAAAAAAAAAACATTGGTAAACTCATTCCCCTACATGCCTCACCTTCCAAACCATTGCTTACTACAATTCAATTCCTAAATCTCTTTCGTATCAGATTTCCCCAAGATTTTATATTTTCAATGGTTTGGTAGCAATCACAACTTGAATAATAAACCGTCGGACTGCGAAAATGGAATTGCTTTCCCGTGTTAGGCAGCATTCGCCTCAAAGGAATATATATTGTTGCTCTTTTCTAAACCTTCGGAACTAGTAAGACTTTTTTAAATTGAAAGATGTAATCTCTGCTGTTGCTGAAAAAACATGTTTTTTGTGATGGATTTACTGCTGTTTTGTTCAGGTCTTTACTCAAACTAAGTGTTTCATCACAAAGGAAACAGTTGAGTAATTATTTATTTTCTTTGTTGTTTTAATGAAGTCTGAGGCTGTAAGGGTTGAGGTTGGATGGCAGATGTCCCCCGGCGTAGGTGTGAGATGGAACACCGGGGTGGTTTTTAGTCAGTAAGAGTCTGACAGACCCCGCCGCCTGCCTCAGGGCGACGGACATCCGGACGGACGGGACGGACGGATTCTGCACCCAGGAACAAAAAAAAATAGATGTTGGATTGTAGGTAAGTTTTTGGGACAAACAGCAGGGGTACTGTATGTACTCTAAGAATATACTCAAATTAGTCACGAAAAACCAAGGCTTGTTCAGCAGCTATAAATTCGCTGAATAATTATACAAGGTGGGGCATAAACAATGTCATAATGTGAATTGGCTGCCATTTGGTTAGAAATAAAAAAAATTAGACTCTGTTTTCACGGAACGTTTATTTAAAGGTGTAAAGTTTATAATAACAAGTCGAAAAAATTATATCGAGTAAACGATCACCTCCTGAGTTGATGCAATAAAATTGTTGTACGCAAAACATCCTCCAAATTGGTGATTTCTTTTTCAATGTTGGCTTATAAGACTTGCAAGGTTTGTGATTTGTTGTGGTAAACGCGAGATTTCATAAGCCAGCAAAAGCCTGCGCGCCGTCAGATCTGGCGATCTGACCGATCAGTTCATGCTGCCGAAACAGGAGATCACACGGCCCCAAAATTGGTGTTTCAAAATTCCCCCTCGTTACATGAGCTGTGTGATAGCGTGTATCACTCCATTGCATTGTCAACTAATTCTCTGTCTACAACATAATTATGTATCAAATCACAATGCTATTTTAGCACCATTAGCAAAAATTATGGTACATTCACATTATAACATTAATTGTGCCTCACCTTGTTGTAGTAGGTACACTCCCGACATGTCTATAGAAACTTCATATAAACCGGTCTGAACCGGTAACAGTACTTTCCTGTTACTTTAGCCCAAAATTCACGAAAAATTTGAGCAGTCAAAATGAGATAAGAATTTAGAACACTACCAATGCCTTCAGTATTAATGGCCCGTGCAGAGGTATTTTATAGTTTCGTAAAAGATTCAACCAAGTTAGAGCACGTTTCTTCAGCAAACTTTTTTAGGGCGAAGTGAAAGTTATCCAACGACTTTCTAATCCATTTTTATTTCTTTTGAAAACCGATTAAAGTTCAATGACGAGGCGTGAAGTTTAAGGTTTTAGTTTAATTAAGCGTTTCTGTGAAGTTAGTAATCTGTCCATTACTTTGACAAAGGGTGTCAACATTATTTACCGGTTTGTGTCTACCCAGGATGTTGGTCGGAAATGAGGCCTAAATTAGAACTAGTCGAACACGCCAGAGGGACACGCAATATATATTGGAAGGATTTAAGGACCAAGAATTTAACTACAGTTGACACAAAGGCCAAATTTACAGTGGTCCTTAGAAATTGAATGGATTTATTATTAAAAACAATAATAATTAAATGATTATATTCACACCCACTCCCTCTCATAGAGAGGAGGCCTGTGTTCCAGCATTGGGAACATTAATAGGCTGATTATGTTATTCACACATTTCACACCCACACTAGGCCCGCGTGGTGGATTACGGCCCGCTCCCTCTCACCGGGAGGAGGCCTGTGTCCCAGCATTGGGAACATTAATAGGCTGATTATGTTATTCATACATTTCACACCCGCATTGGACCCGCGTGGTGGATTACGGCCCGCTGCCTCTCACAGGGAGGTATGGTATTCACTTGATATCTTCAACACGTGCGAATCATATTTTCATTCATATTTCAATACAACATCTCCAGTTTTATTTGGTGCTGTAATAAAATTTATTCAACTGTGTTTAATGTAGCCTTAACGAAGTCGCGTCTGTACGATATTTAAAAAGCAATTTGCCGTATACTGACGTCAGATCAGACGCAGAAACCAGGAAGCAACATTTTTAATTTGAGGGTCCGTAAATACGTAACTTGACGTGTTTTTAAAGTCTTTTGATATCCAGTCTTTTTTGGCGTATTTTTTCGTTGTTTACGTAAGGAAATTGTATAGCGTCATCATAATTAAATGTTTGTTTTCTGGTCCTTCGAAAAACCGACAAGGGTGTATACCCACCTTGTCATCTCTTGTGCCGTAAATATTAATTATTATTAATGTATGCTAAGTGATAGGGGACAGCCTCGTTGGTCCTTTTTCATTAAATTATTCGAAAATTAATTCTGCTTGTTGACGTATTAATATTAATACTACCCAGGACGAGTCCTAACAGCTTAATATTATGTATTTCTATTATGTATCTCGATAGAGCAGAAAATTCTGAGACGAACTGTATTTATATCTAATTTATTTTTGACAAAATGTCATACGTTATTTCATATTTCTACTATCGTTATTACCAGAAAACGTATTACGCACAGTCTCCCTAAAAAGATTAAGGCTAAATTACAGAATACTACATAAGCCCATTATGATATAATCTAAACCACAGTTTAATTCCAACAATGGAGTTATAACAAACAAAAGATTCAGCAGAAGATAGTTGTGGTTTTTGTCGCAAACCAAGCCTTTTTTGTCTATTTAACCCTCTGGCTGCCGGGCGTCGAGTGCTTTCAAAAAACAGCTTTTGTTGATAACCGCCCGCCCGCATGGTTCAATTTCGTATATTAAAAGTTGTAATGCAACTGTTATCGCACTGCGGGGTGAATTGATTACTAAAGTGCGAACGAAATCAATATTTGTATTAATAAACGTTGTAAAACGTGACTTTTGTAATTATTTGTTTGGAATGTTTCTATTTAAATCACTGCTAATAATGCGGTTGTATAAATACCTGCCAACTATTTGTGAATAATAAAACAGTGGTTTACAATTTTATTCAAGACTAAATAATTCAGTAAACTAGTTTACTGAATTAAAAATTCAAAACTGGAACTAGCTAGTTCCAGTTTTGAATTTTTAAGTGAGCAATGAAAACTATAAAGTATTCAGTCAAAGTCATTTACCATAATTATATAGGTACTCGTATATATTGTATTTTCCATATTTTATTTATTTATTTTTTGTAAGTATTACGAATATTGGCTGTTTATTGAAAATGACTTTGCAATAAACGCTATTTACAAATGAATTTTCACGGCATGTTTAATCAATACATTCACATAATATCTATACAAATAAATAAAATTTAACTGTCTGTTTGTGTGTCAAAATAACAGCTTTTTATTAAACGCATATGCAAGTATTATATACGGTACTTATATAATACTTGCATATGCGTTTAGTAAAAAGCGTTATAAGGAGTAACTTGAGTGACTTTTATTTTACAAAAATAAATAGCACCGCTCAGCACAAAAATATTAATACCCATGAATTCAAATTTGTTTACCGACATGCACGCGAACGAAGTCGCGGGCACAGGTAGTTAAACAATAATCGAAATAATTATTTCGAATTCAAATTCAAATGACTGCGTTAAACAAATTCAACAAAGTAATCCTCGATTTTAAACACTAACCCCTTTACTAATAAACGTTGTATAGCATCTGTACAGTTACACAACGCTTTGTCTTCTTCTTTTGAAAGTCAAATTACTGACGACTGAAAGAGAGAAATCGGTGTGTAACTATTCATTAGATATAATGTAGACCAAGTGTGACCTGTGGACCAAGTATACCCAGCGGGCATACAGCGACCTGCGCGTACAGTACAATAACGCATTCAGGGTGCTTTTGGGGTTGCCGTGGCGATGTAGCGCGTCAGGGATGTTCGCGGAAGCGTGCGTCGACGGGTTCGCCGCAATCATGCGGAAGCGATGCGCTTCCATGATGACGCGCTTGCGCTCCTCCTCCAATGGCATCCTGAATGTGTTTTCAGACCGGTGGGACTCAGGAGAGTCCCACCGGTCTGAAAACACATTCACTAAGGTGGGTAAGTGTTCAGACACACTTATCCAAATAAACTGGTGTGCCATTGAACGAACAGTTCATTGTCATTCAAGTTGTTTACTTGTAAATTTAATTGTATACTAATATTAGGTTAAATTATTAGTAAAACTTAACCTAATATTAGTATACAATTAAATTTACAATCAGGAATTACATCCATATTATGTTAGTAGTAGTCTACTAACATAATATGTATGTAATTCTGAAATAAAATATTTGAATTTGAATAATACGTTTATTAGCAAGGGGGTAAACATTTACTATTTTAAAAGAAATGTTCAGGCGCATAAAAACTCAAAGAAAATTAGGACAAGGCATGAAGAGATCTGTAAATCGTTGGCCGTTACATCTAAACGGGCGATTTACTCGGAGGAGTAGGCAATAAAATCACAAGAAAATCTCGTCAGTCTTATTAAAGAGACCCCTCTTGGTCATTACTCTGTTTTGGCGGAAAATTAAATGAGTTTGATATCTTTTTGTACAGGACGTTTAGACTTGTTTTATGGCAATTACTGTATGAGATGATAAAACTCACGTTGTTTGCCCTGATTTCTTTCACTGTTGATTAAATTTTTAAAATTTGATATAAGTCTACGGTTTATATACCTAACCGGTGGTTTGAATGTTGGTAAACTCAGGCCTAAAGAAGGTTTCACTTCAAAACAAGGTACTACAAACCACTTAGGGTTTTGTTTATTTCTTCTTAGGCAAAAAGTCCAAACGCTATCCACAACAAACGGGCCTGTATCTGATAGATGTTGCCCCGGTAATTAATGAACGTAAGAGATAATCATCTAATTCTTAGCTAAGAGGAGATCTCCTGCTACGATATAAACAACCCACGGACACATGTCATGCCTTATTAGCTATTTTGTTGCGATTAGCTAACAATCATGAAAACGTTATCAAAGGTAGAAAGCGTGAAAAAAAAAATTGCCGCCATCTTTGTTTCTGTCAGATATTTTTTTCAGTAGTAGCACTGGGTTAGTAATATTTCCCGCTACATGGAATTTAGGTCTGACTTATAACGGAATGACAAAACAGCCTGCCCACACTTTCGCAGAATACCTAAGAAATGTTCCCTTCTCCATGTTACCCCATAACAACGATTTTTTGTAAATGGCATTGTAAGCAATAACAAAGACGCAAAGACACAATTCTGCCTACAAACGACGATGTAAAATAAATCACAAAGATATTATTTAGGGTAGATCTTTTTCCGTGAATGTAAAGAAAAAGTTCGATGCGAATCATCCTGGATTCTCGTGAGTCATTTGACACGCAATTTTACGAGCTTGTATCAATAAAATGAATTCATAAACGTTTATATTGTCGAATATTGCTACAGGAACGGTTCTTTTAGATAGTATAAAAATACAAGTATAGCAACATCAAGGTTTTTGGTTTGTACCTATTTGAATTGATTGATCGATAAAATAATATATTGTTTTCTGTTAAGTACATTTTTTCAAGCATTACATATATGTAAATTATTTCTTTGCAAGTTTTACAAGTTTGGATTTAGCATAGCAAGATTATGCACATGTTGGCATCTTTATGAGCTAGCATCTGCCCGCGGCCTCGTCCGGTACACATAGGTATCTTATATTTATAGCACTCTGCAGCAGTGAAGCTTTCTATCAGTAAAAGAATTTCAACAAAATATTTCTTGTACCCCCGTTCCACCCCGTCGCATCGCATCGCCTGCCCCTGGTATTAGGTATTTCTTTTACGCAAAAAAAAAACGTCTAAGTTCTTTCTGACGTTTTTTTTGCCCGGCTTCTAAGGGTCCTAACGAATGTTATATACCCTACAACCTGTCTCAAGCATTGGACTATTAAATGCAAAAATAATTTTTCAAATCCGTTGGGTAGTTCTAGAGATTAGCGTGTTCAAACAAACAAACTATTCAGCTTTATCATTATTTTATAAGATAGATAGATGACAGTTCTTTTTTAAAGATACCATGCCTTTGAGCACTTATATGTCTGTAAGTATAGATATCAATAAATATTTCAAATTTGAGGCTGTAATTTATTTCCTAATTACATCATAAATATATTCTACTCGATACCTTTCGGTACTGAGTGGAAGGTAGAAAATCACGGAAAACTAAATAACCCAAAATGGCCGTCTCATCCTCCGCCATTTCCGAGTATTTTAGCGGATCCCTTTGACGACATTCAATCTCAATGATGACTTGCAATCACCCAGCTTCTCTACACACAGTATCATGTAACAAAATGAAGGTAAAATCCGTTTGACTTTGGATACCGTATTGATTCTAATGGATTGAACTATCGAAATAAGAATAGGTGCTCTTTGGTGATTTAAACCTAGTTTTCTCTTCTCTTTCCACACTCAAAATACAAACTTTTATAATTGTATTGCAATCATGTGGTTTGAAGTTACTTTTGAGGTATACTTTCGTAACCTGACATGAATTCTGTAACTTACTTAAAACTTTACAAAATTACTTGGAAGAAATTACCTCATTATCTAGTTCAAAATATTTATAATAAATTCTACATTATAATAGGTATTTCTAAATGTTCTAGGTGCGTACGTAAGTACGTAGTAGGAAGGAACTCACCCGAACCAAATTCCAAAACAAACATTTTTTAAATGAAGGTGAGACAATTATCATGGAATCAAAAATATGTAACTCACAAAATAACTTCTGACTCAAACCAATTAACTCCAATCATAACGGAATTCCGTTCCCAGCGTCCGTATAAATTGGTTTACGTATTTTCCGGACCGTTTTCATTAATCACGCATTTCGTGGTACTCTTCTGTGCTTAATTGGCTCCGTTTTATCATTGAAACAACACCTGTTACAGTGAATGCAGATGTAATTATTTTTCGAATATTTCTCAATATGCCCTCGGCCAATAATTTCATAATTAATTTCTGTCCAATACGATGGTTTAAATTTTTTGATTGGTTATTTTTATGAAGGTTTAAGTCGGGAACGTGGATTGAAATTTAACTTTGCATTGTGACAGGGAAGGGTTAAAATAATTGCCATATTTTCTCCGATTGGTACACATATCATAATACGTATCATTATTAATACGTAGATTTATATTTTTAGTAATGTAATCAAGATGTTTTTCTAAGTAGGTAAAATATAGTAATTTAATTTGAAGTCTAACGGATATAAGGCCGCATTCAAGTAGGTAAGTATATGTATTTCATGTTAGGATCGCCCTTGTTACCTCGACGACCCAAATTAGCAGTCACTTTATTTTTTCTGGCTTTAGATTGAAGATAGTTGGCAATTGCAATGCATAACTACTGCATCTATCAGCGTAATGTTATGTGCCATAAACATCTAACAAACAGCTGCTCCCAGGTTGCATATTGCAAATTCCAAAGTCTAAAGCCAGCTATTCATAAAGGGCGTAATCACAAAATTCCCAAAGATAGAGCATTGCGGAACTGGGTACTTCGTATAAATCCTGGACAATGCTCGCTATTACCAGTCAGGACAATCATGCAAGATTAATCGTGTAAAACGCTGCGCGTCCTAAATCACTGCATGGGGGGGTGTGTTCGTGTGAGTGTGTGTATGTCGTCCAGTCGCCAACTGCGGTTCGACATGTTAACTTATTGAGTTATTTATTTATTTATTTATTTAAACTTTTCGCACAAAAAGGTACAAAGGCGGACTTAATGCCTTAGGCATTCTCTACCAGTCAACCAAGGGTGGTGAAGAGATTGGATGGCAGGTGCTTTGTGTGAGAGGAACAATGATAAAAAAAATCTATTAAAACTAGGTACACAAATACATAAATAGGTTATATACATTTACATACTATTTACTATAATATATACTTATAATATATATATATAATACACAAATTCAAAGGAGAGAGGTGATGAGATGACTCTACGCTATTTGTTTTGAAAATAACTCTGCAATTTCCGCTTAAATGCATACCGACTGGTGGCCGTCCTGATATCAAGAGGAAGTGCATTCCAAAGAAGAATGGACTGAATATGAAAGGAAGAATGTACAAAGTCAGAAGTATGAGAAGGACAGAGTAGGAGAAGATTGTTAGAAGAACGCAGATTCTTAGCGTGAGAAGAACAAAGATATTGGAAGTGAGACACGAGATAAGAAGGAGGAGTGGGAGAGTTGAGAAGGGAGAAAAGCGTGGTCAAAGCGCGCAAACTTCTTCTTTGGCGTATGGACATCCATTTGAGCTCAGACCTATAGCTCGACACATGGTCATATTTCTTGAGGTTGAATATGAAGCGGATACCATTGTTGAGCAATCTGTCGAGCTTATCCAGCAAAACCGCGTTCAAGTCAAAGTAGCACACGTCACCATAGTCGATTATAGGGAAAATTAAAGTCTGCACAAGCATGGTTTTCGTCTTAGCGGGCAAAAAGTTTCTCAGACGATACAGGGATCGCAGAGTACCGTTGACCCTTTGGCTAACACTAGAGACCTGGCGCTGCCAGCTAAGCGTAGAGTCAAGATGCAAACCGAGATCTTTCACAGTAGGGGTAATGGGTATGACTGTACCATTGAACATAAGAGGAGGAAGAGAGCTAAGCGTCACCCTACCCATCATGCGTGAGCTTCCAATTACGATGGCTTGACACTTAGAGGGGTTTACAGACACCCCGAAACTATCAGACCACTTTTTGACAGCAATTAAGTCTCGGTTTACATCTGCTATAGCGTCCGACAAACCTTCTACCCGCCCAGATGTATACAGTTGAAGATCATCAGCATATAGATGATACGAACATCGAAGACAGTGAGTTATAAAATTGATGAAGATGGAGAATAACAATGGAGAAAGAATACCGCCTTGTGGAACACCAGCATCCAGGTCACGCCAACCAGAAGAACTCTGATCAACGCGAACCGACTGCTGACGTCCACGAAGATAAGAAGAGAACCATTCCAGAGCCTCGGACGAAACCATAAGATGAGAAAGGATAGATAGGAGAATATCGTGGCTGACTGCATTAAAGGCATTGGAGAAATCAATTAAAACCAAAACGGTAACTTTGGTATCCTCCATCGCTTCTCTAATGTCACCAGTCACTTTAAGGAGAGCGGACGCTGTACTGTGCCCAGGCCTGAACCCAGATTGAAAGGAGCTTACGAGGTTGTTCCGATGAACAAACCCCGTAAACTGCTTGTGTACACAGGCCTCAAGCACTTTAGACAGGAATGGGAGAATGGAAATGGGTCGAAAGTGGCTGGGTAGGGAGGGATTTGAAATTTTAGGAAGTGGGCGGACGTAGGCCATACGCCACTGGGATGGGAATTGTCCGGAATCAAGAGAAAAGTTAATGATGTGGGTAATCGGAGGGAGAAGGCTATCAAGGATCCAAAGGACCATACTACGACTGATGCCGTCATAGCCCACAGCCTTGGATTTTATGGAGAGGATGATCTTTTTAATTTCGTCCAAGGTCACCGGAGCGAAGTGAAATGGTTCTATGATGGGACTCGCTAGGCCAGTAATGAAATCAACCGTCTGGGACAACATTTGGGAATCCAAATGACTAGTGGTTGTGAAGTGACGGTTGATATCATCAAGGCCAATTGTATTAGGAAAATCCACATGCCGTGGCCTGCCGATACCAAGAGTACCTAGGAACTTCCAGATATCAGCAGGTGAAGAAGAGGAAATGTTCTCGAGAATATGGCGGCGTTTAGCGTTGCGTATCATCTGATTACACCGATTTCTAGCAGCTTTGAATAAGTTGCGATTTTCATCACTGCGATCCTTTTTAAATTTACGAAAGGCCCGATCCCTGCGCCTCATCGCCATTCGAACCCCTGTGGTCATCCAAGGAGCCGGAGGACGCCGAAGTTTAATCTGCTTAACAGGAGCATGTTTGTCGTAGAGAGCAAGGACCGTCTGATCGAAAATGCGCAGTTTATCGTCTACAGCTGTTGCCGCTGCAAAGGATTCCCAACTGAGGTCTGACGCATCTTGACGAAGCATCTCAACGTCCATGCGCGCAAAACACCGCATGTGCAGAACCTTTGGGATAGGTTTAGGTGGTTTAAGGTTATACGAGAGGAAAATGAGGTCATGATGGGAAAATCCAGGGGCGGGACACTGACCATGTGAGGGAACAAGGGAGGGTGCGGATGTAAGGATTAAGTCAAGCCAAGTGTCATCACCAGAGATATTAAAATGGGTAGGTTGCAGTGAAAGTATATGGAGACTGACGGACTCAATGATGTGAAGGAGTTTACCGGATCGGGGAGTGTGATGAGCAAGGTCAGTGTTGAAATCGCCCATGATGACGCAATGTGCATACTCTGACCCTACGGATTCAAGCGCCAGTTCGAGGTTGGAAAAATAGTCAACGGCGGGTGGACAATAGACAACACCAAGAAGGGTCTTGACGCCTCTGACGTAGACCTCCAAAAAGAGGTACTCAGCTGAAGCATGGTATTGTGAGGGAGACGAGACAATGATTTTAAAAGGAAAATCGCTACGAAGATAGATAGCTACACCCCCCCCTCCCTTTCCAATTCTATCATTGCGGATAAGAGTGAAACCTGGGAGAGAATAGGTAGAGGAAAGGAGATGAGGTTTGAACCAACTCTCAGAAACCAGAACGGCATGGACATTGGCGTCAGAAAAGGTGTCCAACAGGTCACTGTAGTGACTTGGGACACTTTGCGCATTTATATGGCAGACATTGAACAAATGACCTTTCTGTTGGCTGAAGCTCCGACGCACAAAGTCACCAAGTGTGTCAGTCAAAGAGTCAAAACTAGCATTAACGGATGAGCTAGAGGAATCAATGGCAGAGTAAAACGAATCATCATCGGATAACATAAGATACAAATATAAATAATATAAATATAAAAAATAACTACTAATTAAAAAGCAAATAAACTGAAGCTACGACTGCTTTCGTTTTAGGTGCACCACCACTATCTGTGCACCACCCACCAGCAGCACCAGTATAGTTGTACATGGATCCTTTGGAGCGTGGCCAAAATCAGAACTAAGGTGACTTTTTCTCATTATCGTTAAAGTTATTCAAACGCCAAAAGATCACACTGTACAGTATTAGTAACATAAAACCAGAAATAAACATCAATATTAGAAAGCAAATAGCATCACAAACATTAACATAAAATATTATGAACAAGCAACGAACAAAACGAAACATTACAGAGTTACATGAGCAGAAACGGAACGCAATATACGAAACACAAATCAAGACGTCAAAATTTAGACAAATTCAAGATTGACAGGTGACAGTGACAAATAATGACGAAATACAATAATTTTACTAACACAAACAATTAGAAAAATTACAATCTGAATGTGATTTAAGTAGTTTTGAGGTGAAAAAAAAATAAATAGTAAGCAGGTAGATACGTACGATAACTTAAAAAATTACGTGAATTGACGTCCCAAGCACATAAACTGATAAGTTGGAGAACCACATAAACACTCATTACACTTTACGAGCTCCACTATCTGGCTTGCCTCCAGTTCCAGATGATTCCCCGGGCTTCTTAGGGTACTTAGTCAACAAGGGATTAAGTTCCTCTAAAGAACAAATCTTATGCCGTGTTCCATCGGGGGATCTGATGACAATAACCCCATCCTGAGTCCAGCATGCCGGCATCCCGAAGTGCAGGCGCGCTCTGCTGAATACAGCCTGCCTAGACCGGGTCAAGAACTCCTTGACTGTGACCGTGGAGCCTTTCAATGCAGACTTTGCCTTCCAAACAGTAGACTTCAGATCGACATTGGAGAACCTAACCAATATAGGTCTGCTAGTTGTTGGACCTTTTCTGGATGTGCCAAGTCTGTGACAAACTTTGATGGAGGATGCAGTGATGTCAGGCAGTGCCAGTTTGTTCTTCAGAACGTCCAAAACAAGAGTTTTGCAATCCTCATTGTCCGCTTCAGAAAACCCAGTGAAGATGAGAGCTTTCCGACGAGATCTAATCTCTAGTCCATCAACCACTCTAGAGCACTCCAAGATCTGCTTCCTGAGAAGTCCCAGCACGCCGAACATTAGCTCTCGAAAGGACCGGAACTCTTCAGCAATCTTTGCAACGGTGTCTTTTGCGGGTCCCGCACATTGGATCTGTGCCTCAAGCTCACCCATCTTCTTAAGGAAGCACTCCTCGAGGTTCTTCTGGGCCGATTGGATATCATCCAATTGAGATGACATTATGTAGTGAAAAAAATGTAAATGAACTTGCAGTGGCTATGAAGTACTAGTGAGAAACTGGCAGGTGGTGTAGTGTAAGTGCTTGCGTTACATGGAATGTTTCACCAATGTAAGTACTGCTTATTTAGCAGTTTATGCAACAAATATAGTACTCAAAACGAAATAAAATACTTAAAAAATAATTATAATTAAAAAAGATTTACGAAGTTGCGTGTTAACTTTTCTACACCTACCCCCGAAAGCCTGTTGGAAGCTGTCAAATCATTTATCGTATGCATGGAGGGAGTTGTCTGTTGTTTAACGTGACGTCGATGAGTGACCGCGTGAACACGTTATTAGCTATCATTGTCGGGGTCTAATGAAGTTGGTTTTCAGTGTTTGAAGGGTGCTCGTTTTGGGGGATTGTATCATTGTAAATTTTGATCTTCAAAAC
Organism: Luperina testacea; assembly: GCA_927399505.1. Taxonomy (NCBI): domain Eukaryota; kingdom Metazoa; phylum Arthropoda; class Insecta; order Lepidoptera; family Noctuidae; genus Luperina; species Luperina testacea. Next base: position 14,999,990 of record OV656770.1, on the reverse strand, counting down.
GTGCTCATTCTCGACTTAATATTTTGAATAAATGATTATGGATCTTTACCTTATTTGAGTAGTATTTTGAAACGTGTTTATTACCACCTAGTCTGGGATTGCAATAAGACTAGTTAATTCTGAAAGTAAGTTAAGTCTATTAGGTCAGCGGAATTGTCCGAAAGGGTTACCGCTGGCCCGGAACATAAAAGGCTAAGGAAGGAACACGGGTGGGTTTTAGTCAGTAAGAGTCTGACATTTCCTTCCGCTCCACCCAGAGCAGGAGGGGTCATTTGATGATTTCCCATCCTCAAAAAAAAGGTAGGTATATTGGGAACGTAAGTATACCAAATTGTGTCCGCTAAGCTTTTATTTTTCTCGTTCAAAACAATAAGCCTATTTGGCTTATTGTTTTGAACGAGAAAAACACAGGAAAAAAAGAAAAACAATAAAAAAAACCTTTATCCTTTCCATTTAGTTTCCCCGAAAGAAATCCCCGAATTTTCTAGGCTAGGCTGCTACAGTAAGTTATATTGTTAGATAGTACATAAGCCAGCTGCTTATCTGCCGACGCCCAAGTGTATTAAACGTAGTGAATGGCTCGCTCGTATCGGATCGCTCAGCTCACACTGGGATACTGGGTTTATAGAGTGTTATTGACTGTTTTGGACGAGTCTTACATGATTTAATTACGATAATGCGTAGACTAGTTTGTTCGTTGCATACTTAGCAACCGTGTTCGAGCATTGTTTTATTCGTGATCATATTTTCAGCGTACTTTTGTTGCTAAAAAGTAAAAAAAAATATTCACCAAGTTTCTTAGGTATCTGATAGCCAGTTTTCGTAATTAAAAACGCTCAAAATCTAGTCACAATCCCACGTCGAAAACATATTTAAAAGGCTTCCGCCTGTTAAATATGTTTTCCCCATACAATGTTTGATACATCGAAACTGGGATCTATAGGCGTATTTTCTTAAAAAAAATCCCGCATCTGAAGTAGTTTAATAAACTCATGACATCTTCGCCGACTTCAGAACAGACCCTTTCAAGTTTCGTCACACCCAATACCTCCGTTCCGCATTCAAAAATGCTCAAATTTCCCAAGACGCCTGGTTATCAAGAGTCAACCACACTCAACTATCGACGGATAGTTCAATTAGTATCATGTAACTCCTCACCCTCAGGTACGATAAACTATTTCAATAAACTACGGATCGCAGCTCGGACAGGCAAATTCTTCACTGTCCCTCATCTCATATTTATAACACCCATGGGCTCCATAATGATAATGCCGATCAATAATACCGACTTGGTATAATTAGTATCCAGTCGGAGTAACAATATTTCACAGTGGCGTTTCCTAATTAATATATCGAGAATCAATTAATTTGTAAGGGGAGCACGGTAATTTGGATAATAGCAATAGATTTGGGTGCCTATCAAATAGAAGTTTGGTGATAATATTTGAGTTAGCTGTATCGAGTTAAATGGCCAAAATGGGATCAAAGATCAAAGGTTACGTAGGTAGGTTTTAACAATGTAGTTGAGTATAATACAATATATTATAGTATACCTAATAATAGGAATTATTTTAAGTGTTTGTTGTTGTTATTACTTTGAAAACGGTTTTTCACCGATTTAACGCTCAAAAAAAAGCATGAGCATTATCAGCCTATATTTTTCCCACTGCTGGGACACAGGCCTCCTCTTCGTAAGAGGGAGTGGGCCGTAATGCACCACGCAGGCTCAATGCGGGTTAGTACAGTACCGGCGATAAATATTGCACATCGACCTTTTTACACAAAACCATTTTATACAAAGAATAAAAATAATTATCAAAAGAAGCAAATCATAATTGTTTTAACAGCTCCTAATAGATACCGGACTGTTTGTATTTCGTGTAGTGTTGCCCAAATGCAAGACCAAGACAAGACCTTAGCCAGTCTTGGTCTTGGTCTTGCGTCAATACACCTGGTCTTGGTCTTGGTCTTGGTATTGCGCTCTCAGTCTTGGTCTTGGTCTTGGTCTTGCAGCAAGAGTCTCGCAAGTCTTGCGAGACTCTACTACTTAGACTAGACTACATTCAAATACCTATTAGCCTATTGCTGGGTGGCAGGGACATCGACGCGCTTACCATGGATTCAGTACATGATTCTGGACCCCCATGCGTTGAAATTTTTCGTCGGCTTTTTCTTAATTTTTACGTTTTTTTCTGCAATTTTTTTTACTGTGAACTGTATAAAATCATTATTTCTATCTGACTTAATGAGATTTTCAATTAAAAAATAATAAATTCACTTGTTTCACTTAAAACAGCAATGTAAATAAAACTCGAAAGGGCTACCTGATCAGCTGTATTGCTAAAGTTCATTTACGAGGTCAACACTATCTTCGTAGTTCGTACCTACGCTATTCGCTTTCAAATGCCGCGACAAAGGGACCGCAGCGCCAAGCGGTCTCCTCGTATTATTAATGCACTTGAAAATAAACTTTAAATTAATACAATAAAGTGCATAAATGCTTGAACCTGACATAAAATGCGGAAGATTGCGGAAATCCCCGCGCGGCGGCGGCGTCTTTGTCCGTAAATTATCAAATAAGTAGGTACGTAATACACTGACCGACCAACAGTTTATTCGCGGAACGTCATATTTTGCCAATCAACCATGAACCTTAATGCTTTAGCGATAAAGTTGAAAATCTGTTAAAGAAATATGGCAGATTGTAGTAGTTTGATGTGCTGGCGTCTATACCATAACATCGGCTGGCTTAAAAACTGCTACTAGTACTAGACCTACTCGACTCGCTGTTAGTTTTAAATTTTGCTGAATAGAAGAATAATATAAACTTTGAAACATAAATACCTACATAACTTTTATCAACCTACTAACGTTAGATCTGCACATTAGACTTATACAAGTATAATATAATACTCTAAGTAGATATACCTACAAGGTATGAAATGAACTTTGCTAGATAGTTATGCTAGGTACATTTTTATCACATATGGGAACAAATTTGTAAGTAACACGCTACCTACCTAGTTAATAAATAGTCGAAACATATAATAATCAATACCTTTTAGTGTTATGACGATACGGTTTTGATACTGGGGATCGTCTATCAAAATCGGGATTGAAACCAAATACCTACTATAACGCCCAAATCTCAGTTTGACTTAACTGCGAGACGCAAGAGTCTTGCAGGCTTAGTCTTGTTCTTGCTCAAGTCTTGCAGGGTTCAGTCTTGGTCTTGGTCTTGCTACAATAAGTCGGTCTTGGTCTTGGTCTTGGTCTTGCATAAATGCAAGAACAAGACCAAGACTGCAAGACCAAGACCGATTTTGGGCAACACTAATTTCGTGCAACAGAGATATCGCTCTACGAAGCCGAAATTAGCCGATTGTCTCTTTCCAAAGGTCGATGTGCAATATTTATCGCCGGGTACTGTAGATGACTTCGAATTTTTGGTTCTAGGACATATCGGATTCCTCATGACGTTTTCCTTCCCTGTTTTGAGAGCAGTTGTGATAAAATAATTTACACAAAGTAAAGCGCCTGTCTGGGTTAGAACCTACGACCTGTAACTTTGTACAATGCGCGCCACGAAAGATGAGACTTGACCCCGCCTCCCCCGCTCTTTCCGCTGCCCCTATGACGTCCGGTCCCGTCCCGCACTCAGACCTCATACCGCTAAAGATACCTAAAATCATGTACTGCGCAAGTCAAACCACGTGGTGTGTCAAGTCTCATCTTTCGTGGCACGCATTGTAAGTCACGGTTGTTTTCACTGGGCCAACATTTGCTCTCTCAAAAAAAAAGCCAGATGAAAATTAATTAATAGCAAAGAGTCCAATATGCCAACGGTCACGGTCCAAGTGGATGTTGTTATTAAAATTACTTTTTATCAGCCCAATAAAAAGGTAATAAAAATTTTCGGAAGTAATAATCCAAAAATATAGCAGCAATTGGTTCACACAAATTGAGTTTGCCAATTTGTAAATTACATGTTTGCCAGCTGTTCTGTTTCATTCAGTAAACCACACAAAGGGACAAACATCAAACAATTAATTTTTCCTCAGTAGCGGCAATATTGAATTTTATTGAATGCCCAAATTATTAAAGAGCAGTAATTAAAGCTCCGAAAAAAATAAATAAACAACAAACAAAATATGAAATTACTGCTTTACCTATATACAAATTTTCCGACAACTTATATGCGAATCACACTAATATTATAAAGGCAAAAGTTTGTGAGTGTATGTCTGTGTGTGTGTTTATATGTTTGTTCCTTTTTAAGCTCAAATGGCTGGACCAATTTTGATAAAATTTTGTATGGAGGTATCTGATACCCTGGATTAACATATAGGTTACTTTTTATCCCGATATTCCCACGGGGTCGACATCTACGCGGGTGAAACCGCGAGGCGCAGTTAGTACAAGATAATGAAACGATAGAATAGAATATGTACTGAAAATTCCGAAAAATCAATACAGCATTTGCTGACGTAATATTTTTCCACCAGCTTAAATTGCGTTTTACCGAAAACTACAGTTAGTCATTTTAATCATGACTCACTATAAATTTAGAATTAACCTTACACATTTTGACATTAAAAAAATATTTTTCTAGGTGATTCCATAGATACTCCTAAGAAATATCAAAATATGCTTGTAATCAATATCATTCATTACTTACACCTACTTACCTGCCACTCTAATAAATAAATATATGCCTAGGGAAAGGTATTTATATTCTCATTCGCTCGTTCTCTTGCATCCTACATATGTCGACGGAGCCCCACTTGTCGGGGCTCCTATTTCTTTGTAACCTAACCAAATCTAACCTCGCCGGGATGCCCTTCGCTCGTTCTTGCATCCTACGTCGCCTACCGCTCTGAAGCCATAACGTATATAATCGCGTATATAACGTATATAAGGCGTAAGGACGTATATAACGTATATAAGGCGCGACACGCGATATAAACGCGCGCGACTCAAAGGCACCGCTCGTTGCGCGACTTGCTGTGCCTTTGTGTCGCGTCGCGCCTGTGTGTACGAGCCTTTACACGAAATAGAAAGCCACATTTTTTTTCAACATATCACCTTAATATTATAAAGAGGTAAAATTTGTGAGTTTGATTGTAGGAGGTAATCTTCGAAACTACTGATTCGATTCCGAAAATCCTTTTACTAATGGGAAACTACAGTATTGCCGAGTATCATAGGATATATTTGATGTTGAAACACTAAATTAAACGCGGACGAAAACGCGAGCAGAAGCTAGTTATTCATATTCAAGTTATACTGTTGCGTATCGACTGTCTTGCTGCACTTGTTGATCATAACATTTTTACTTTTGTTTGCACATAAAGTTAATAGAGCATGATGATAAATATTATGTATGGTTTATGAGTTTGCCTTTTACGGAGTAATGTCAACATAAAGATAACACAGCTCATAAAGGAATGTGCTTAGTAATAAAGAACTGGATAAGTGATAAGTAAAGCTACCTGTTACGTCTTATGGATAAAATCAGGAATGAAATTATCCGGAAAATAACCGGAATTAACGTACCTTGCAGAGTAAGTAAACTGAAGTGGCAGTGGGCTGGCCATGTTTGTCGAAGGACCGATGTGGCAGGAGCAGACGAGTCCTGGAGTGGAGACCGCGTATTGGGAAACGTAGTGTGGGACGCCTCCCAGCTAGATGGACCAACGACCTTAAGAAAGTAGCTGGGATAGATTGGATGCGGTAGACGGAGGACAGGGTGTTGCAACACAGCCTGCTGGATATAGGCCTGAACGTGGACTACGATGGGCTGAGTTGATTGTATTGTGGTAGCGGTTAGATATTACAATTCGACGAAGTAAACTTTGAAGTTCAGTTCATGTAATTATCATTAGCTTTGGGTAATTTTTACCAATGAAACTGAACGTGATTAGGACGTCTAAACCACGTTCAAGAGCTATCAGTGTCATCAATGTTGTGGAATATTACCACTGACTGCTCTTAAGCGCGGTTTGAATGTGCTGAAATTCACCCTAAGTAGCAAAACCACGACAGAACTTACCACACTTAGGTATTTTGTTATCTTCTAACGTTTCGACGACAAATAATAAAAGTTGTTAGAAAAGTTCAAATAATCCATATAAATGTGCAAGGCGTCTGGGCTGGTGTAAAAATTGATATTTGGTGTCACATGTAATAGTTTCCTATTTATTGTTTTTCTTGATTTCATGGGATCAGACTGTGATATGCGGTTCAAAGATTCAGCATTTATAAACCTCATCTATAGAAAAGACGGCCACTTTCGTATCTACATTAAATTACCCACCATTCGATATCACATCGTACCTCCCAATGCGATCAACATAGACATGTCAAAAATAAAGTAAAAAGCGCTCCACTATAAAAGCTCAACGTTATAAATGATAGCTCAACAATGGTCTGGAATGGTCAGTTGTCATATAAACTGGTCGCAGCACTTCCTGGAAAAATAGGTTTAAAGTATGAACGTCTAGATGTCACTGGAATATCCGATCTTGAAGTTCGAGATATTGTTATGACATCTTAAGCATAGAATAGATGGTTTGAACTAGCTAAAGTATGCAGTAGCTTTGGTGATACAGGTTTTGATCTTGGCAGTAATGTTTGTCTAATTTATGTGCTAAGAGTAAGAATTTAGAGATTAACTTTAATTTTGCGTTTGATAACCGAGGACCTAATTAAATGCTCTGAAAGATTTATTTTTCTGCGCCAAAAAAATGCAAAAGAAACATAGTAGGTACTGTAGAATGGGGCTATTTGAAAAACGAGGGGCTATTTGAGAAAAAGTAAAAAGAAGATTGAATCGTTAATTTCTGCGTAAATCTGAACGCGCCCATCGTGAGTTTACGGGATTTTGTCGCGGACGCTAGTGTCGTATTTAAAGCAACCAATCAGAAACATTAATTCGTTAGAAGTCAAAGAAAAAACGGATTTTTGTAAAAGGAGGCGTATTCGTACAAAATCATTATAATCAGCCTATAATGTTCCCACTACTGGAAGACAGGCCTCCTCTCTGTGAGAGGGAGTGGGCCGTAATCCACCACGCAGGCGGAATATGGTATTCAGCTGCATTCGGTTAGACTGGAAGCCGACCCCAATATATTTCGGAAAAGGCTAGGCAGATGGTGATGGTTTATAGAAAATTAAAAAATACGTGGGATAAAAAAATAGGTACACGTAGTAAGTAGGTATACATAAGAAAGTCACAGATTCTTCCTCCATACTAATATTATGAATGCGTAAGTGTGTCTGTCTGTTTCCTCTTCACGCTTAAACCGCTGAACCGATTTAGATGAAATTTGGTATAGACATAGTTTGAGTCCCGGGAAAGGACATAGGATAGTTTTAATCCCGATATTCCCACTGGATCGAAACTTAAGCTTGTGAAACCGCTGGGCGCTTCTAGTTAAAATATAGTTTACTTAACCCTCTTTTGCATAATTTCTCACTCATAACTGCTAACATCATTACCACATGGCACTACTATCTGAGAACATTGAACTACCCTTTTATCTCGTCTCAAAAGAAACGTATATCCACTTTGCATAAAGCGGGGATCGCGTGTGGACGTATTATTACGTAAATTGTATGTTCCAAGCAACTTGGATGTTCCTACCATTCTAAAGGGAACATTAGGTATAGTGGAACGGTATGAGATTTTTTGCGTGACTGGTAAAGTATGGAGGGTAAAAAGGAAATATGTCTAAACCATGGGGGACGACAATCTATACTAATATTATAAAGGCGAAAGTTTGTGAGTGTGTGTGTATGTGTGTCTTAAGCATGCTAACTCTTCAATGATGCTAGGCCCAGGGCGCTCATGACGGCCTCGGTTGCTCGCTTGGCTTTGGGCTCGGTTATAAATGTTGGTCATGGACGCCCGGCAAAAGTGAAACATTGAAATAAATGGCAAGACAACAAACAAATGACGGCGGACAGGGGGAATAAAGCGTCATGCCGTTTGCCGTCACAGCTTACAAGTCGGTTATATTCACCATTAAAACACCTTGAAAAATTCAAATGAAAAATCTCTTTCTTTTCAGGTAATAACAACAGTCAACACCAGTCTACCAGTTGGTAAGTCCAGCAATTTATAAAACGGACACAATAATATCATTAATTTCAACAAAACGCCGCGACATCTTACCGCGTTTATTTATCTTTAACAAAGAAACCAACAAAAGAAACATTGTCTGGCAGGTCATCTGAAAAAGGTGAAAAATTCCTCGTCTAAATCCCCCTTGTGATGAGCGAATAAACACTTGGAGAGTACTCTGAATAAATTGAATTCGAATCGGAAATACTTTGTCAAGCTACTGCCTCCTAGACTATTTTTGTTGCAATGCTAGAGTTTGCTGTTTGTAATCTCGAAAAAAGGTTCTGTGTGCTTCCCGTATGACATTGGATTGCAAAGGCGGTTGTCTGGTCAGGATTTGTAGCGTTTATTTTAAATTTAATACAGTTTGGTGTACAAGAATTGACGGAGATACTCGTTTCAGAAGGATTAAAACATATTTTTTTCAAGTGAAAACTTCTTTAGCATCGTTGTGATTTGAAATTTTATGAAACGAAAAAGCAACAGTAAAAAGAGACATAAAAGATTTAACGTGGGAGAAAATGAGATAGGAAGCATTATACAGTGTTTTTGTTTTTTATTATTACAAATGACATCACATTTAATCCTATGCTACTAAGTAAGACCACGTAACTCCAAAGAATGATGATTTTATGAAACAGTTATTCTTTGGACTTACGTGGTCTTAGAGAGTTGTGTTGATGACTTTAATGATTATAATTTTGTAAATACATATTTGTTACGGCCGCGAATCATATATTAATCAACGTACAACTTAATACTGACCAGCTAATTGCAAAAAAACCTAAAAAAAATTGAATTTCGCGGGCTACCCTGGCGCTTTCGCCTTAACGTGGGAGAAAATGAGATAGCAAGCATTATACAGTGTTTTTGAAGGTTTCACTTCTACCACGTGTGAATTGCACACTGTTTTTTTTTAATCCTCGATAAGAACAATTAGGCTTTCTTTTTGTTTCATAAAGTAACGACATGATTCTGTGTCAATTTTGACAGTTAACAATCCTGTCAACTTTGACGTTTACGTGAAAATAACAACGTTAGTTAGGGCAAGCAGAACATAAAACTGAAATGTAAAGGAAACTCGCTGTACAGCCTAATAAAGTCGTAAACTCAATGTCGTGCTGTCAGCGCCATAATTTGAATTTTGTTATCTTTTGATAAACGGACGGCCCATTTTGTTAGCTCAGCGTACAAGTTAATAGTCTAGTCTGAACAAAACTAGTGTCTTTTAATTATCCGAGCCTTTGTCAACTTTTTTATATCTTACAATGAACGCTTTTCCTTCGTCTTACTTTTATTATGTTGTTAAGTCTCTAAATAGAATGATAAATAGCTGTGTAGTTTAGTAGTAGTCGTTAAATTTACGTGCCATGATTCAGAGGTTTGCGAACCAATTTTTAAAGCGACGGGACACAAACGCAATGTCAAATCCCGATAAAGATCAATGTAAATTTTTGAACTCTATTAATATAATGGGCCATGTATGAAAATATTAAATTGTCTCGATTTTTTTTCTGCGCTTATGAATAAGCTAATACTATCTACAAAAAAAGTATCAGATTTATCTGATTAGTATTTCCAGAGAAATAAATTAAATTCTGTTAGAGGCGGCCATCGACAGTAACCCACGGATTTTTATTCAATTTCCTTAGCCTACTCAATTAAAAAGTAAAAACTTGTCAATTTGTCATAACATAACCTCACTTTTCACCTCTTGCTTTGTGTTTGTTTGCGATTTTATGGATATATCTTTACGATTACGATACGATTTATCTTTATTTTATTCAAAGCGTGAGGGTCGTCGTAAAGATATATCCATAAAATCGCAAACAAACACAAAGCAAGAGGTGAAAAGTGAGGTTATGTTATGACAAATTGACAAGTTTTTACTTTTTAATTGAGTAGGCTAAGGAAATTGAATAAAAATCCGTGGGTTACTGTCGATGGCCGCCTCTAACAGAATTTAATTTATTTCTCTGGAAATACTAATCAGATAAATCTGATACTTTTTTTGTAGATAGTATTAGCTTATTCATAAGCGCAGAAAAAAAATCGAGACAATTTAATATTTTCATACATGGCCCATTATGGTATTCTGTGACAAAATGTTGTCCCTTTTCTATGTAAAAAGTAGGAAACACTCTTTTGCAAACCGAAAATATGTAATTCAATCATTTAATTTGCTTTTTAATGTATCGTCATCGATTCGTCATGTATGAAGCAATCAGAGTCATCTGACTTTTACTGCGATCCGTGTCGCGATACCGCGATCCATTGATTGGATGACACGATCGTTTCTCTCTACCTATCCAATAAGCAATCAGCTAGTATTAATTATAGTATGCGGTATCACGTGTACAATAAATTTATGCTTTTAGTTACAGCTAAAAGCTAAAGTGCGGTTTTAATCTGGTTTTGGTTGGGTAGATTAAGTTGGCCTGTTGTGTGCGTTTGTATGTAGTAGTGGCATTATAAAATGTAACTTTTATGTATGCCTCATGTGATGTAGTCATTTCAAACTTTTGAGAGATTTGCATCATTAGCTCGCGTAGTATGCTAGTAGTTAGCTAGTGAAGTACTGTTTTATAATAAGAATATGTATGATTAGATTACGGTATTTATGTATGGGTCTGCGTCGCCTGAAATAAATAAATAATTCTATCTCTATTCTACCATGAATAGACAAAGTTCTTTCTATCCAACTCAATATCTCTTCTGCCCGAGCACGGGGTAACACGTAGACTCGCATTTTTGTGAAGACAAAGACATTTATTATTTCCTCATTTCTGATTCGATCACGCAGGGAAACTCCAAGCATAGCCCTCTCCATTGCCCTTTGGGTGACCTTTAGGCTTTTAATAAGGCCCATTGTGAGCGACCACGTTTCCACCATATTCTCCAGATTTTCATCGCTGCTTTTAAAATGATGAAACTTACTGTTGCTCGCGATTTCATCGGCGAACCAAGACACGGTATATCTTTGTGCCAAATGACATCCAAATCCTTCTATCCGTTTTGACGTGATTGAGTAACAAACAAACTCATTTTCACATTTGTAATATTAGTTTCGATTAATTCTCCATGTTTAAATACACAAACATAAACTCATGCTTTCTTCCCATGGGGCTAGGTAAAAATTACAGAACGCCACCTGCTTCAAGTATCTACTAAACTTTATAAACTCTCTCAAAACCATGATATTGCAGATTTAACTAAAGCTCAATATCGAAAGTTTTCACGTGTTTGTAAGAGCTTCATTAGTATTATGGTTCGTTTATTGCCGTTATCTATCCAACTAAAGGGATTCGGTTTAACGACATGTAAAACGCTGAAAACGTTATACCAAGTTTATAATTGCGCGTCACTTGATAAACTTACACATTTCAGTCGTCTACGATTAGTATTCTAGTACTTTGTTAAAATTTAGTAATCGTTATTATATTGGTACTTAAAAGTTATTTTCCCTTTAAAAAATTTGATAAACATGTTGTTATAATAATATTATAAATTGTTTGTCATTTACTAAAATTCTGAATAAATAAACAAATTTAATCACAGCAAATGTACATAAAATTAGCGATGAATATGAGCGGCCTAATTCTTCCCCCGCGCCCACTGACTATATTATGCGGAATAGCGCTCCCGTTATAAATAGTTATAGTATAATATATGAAATTAGGTATTTTATAGTCTTATTCAAGTTTGAATAATTTAATGATCGACATTACCTCTAAACAATTAACACATAATTCATAAAAAAATGTCATCTGATCTAATAAGATACCTATTCAAATATTTAAAATTTTTAAATTTAGCATTTATGTTTAAAGCTGAGTACGAATAACCGATATTTCATACATGAGGCAACAAATTACCTATCTACAAGCAAAACGTTCAGAAATTTCAGCAGACAAGAAATTAAGCAGAATTTAAGCAAGCTTAACACCTAAATAAATTGAATCCCTTATAATAACATCCCCCACTTGACACACCCGTTGATGCATGAATTATACAAAGTAAGCAGATTCCTATCAATTACCGTCAGAGATATTTAATTAAATGTCAACCGTACTGAAATATCTTGCAAATCTGTTAAGAAATACAAATATGTAACTTATTCGGTTTGTATTTTATTAATATACTAGTTTATGCCCGCGACTTCGTCCGCGTGAAATGTCTTGTACCCCAGACCCACTCCGTCGCATCGCATCGCATCGTCTGCCCGCGCTGTTACTTCGTTTGCGCTTAGATTTCGTTCTGACTTTATTATTTCGTTTTGCTCGGCTCCTAAAGACCCTAGCATGATCTATAGCCTTCCTCTAGAATTGAGCTATCAAATTTATTTATTTTTTTAATCCGACGAAACAAACAAACAAAAAAAAATACTCTTCAGTCGTATTATTAAACTATGTACAGACGCCAGCACATCAAGTCACTACAATCTGTCAAATTTCTTTAATAGATTTTCAACTTTATCGCTATAGTATAAGGTTCAAAGTTGATTGGGAAAATTTGACAGTTTCGGGTAGGTTGCTGGCGTCTATACCTACAGATTTACATAGTGGGACAGATTACAATTCCGATTATTTGAGAAGCAGACAATTCGTAACCTTTGTAAAATAAGACGTAATAACCCACTATTTTCTTATGAATCACAGAAAGTTGGTAATGAAATCTTATTCTAAATATTTCAATGTAATTTAATGGATATTAAAGTCTTAATTTTTTTTCAAAATCATTTGACTTGTTGGTATTAAATTTCTTTTTGACAGACTGCAGTATGAATCGTGTCATAAATTATTTACCTCAAGGCCCAATCCGAATAGGTAACATCTTAATAAATACACGCTGGTAAAAAAACGAACCGATCAAAATTCTACCTTTGGTTTCAGGCTACCGAATAGGGGAACATTTTCACTTCAATACTTCAGGCTAAGAAAACGAACAAGTGCGAATCGCCGATAACCCATGATTTATTTTGAGGACACTGGAGCTGGTCGGTGATAAAGTGGCTCGAAGTCATCTCAAAGTATTTTAATATCCTTTTTTAGAGAAATACTTGTCTTAACTTTGTTCTTTATACAAGTGTTTAACCTATAACATTTTAATGTTTACGGTTGATAGTTTTAAGTATTAGCAAGCTGGCGAGCATCTTTCTAATAAATCAGTATTTAGAAACTTATGCTAGGGTGTTATTTTGTTTTGTCAAAAGTTACTCGTTACTTAAAAAATACAAACTCAATTACACCAATATTATAAAGGCGAAAGTTTGTGAGTGTGTGTGTGTGTTTATATGTTTGTTAGTTCTTCACGCTCAAACGGCTGGACCAATTTTGATAAAATTTTGTATGGAGGTAGCTGACACCCTGGATTGATATGAAGGCTACGTTTTATCCCGATATTCCTACGGGATCGACATTCACGCGGGTAAAATGGCGGGGCGCAGGTAGTACATCATAAAGATAGTAAAAACCAATGAACTATTTAAAGCTTACAACACTAATAACATTACAATGAAAACTTCCACAGACAATTTCCCCACAAACTTCGGTTTCTACCTTCTAGATATAACAATTATTATTAAAGTTTCTAACTATCCAGGCAAACCTAAAATAAAACTACAATTAAAATAAATCATCATTCTCCGGCTCTTAACCCAATTTAAGGCTACTTCAAACAGGCGCGACACGACACGCGACACAAAGGCACCGCAAGTCGCGCAACGAGCGGTGCCTTTGTGTCGCGCGCGATTATATCGTGTGTCGCACCTGTTTGAAGGAGTCTTTATTTGGGTTCGGCATGTCAACATGTCTTTTTCTTCCATACTTCTCTATCGTCATCTCGCTATTCACCCCCTTTCCAACCATTTCATCATTCACACATTCCATCCATCGTTTTTTAGGTCTTCACTCTTCCCCTACTCTTATAGCCATCAACAACAACAATTAAAATAAATACTTACTAAAAAAACTTCTACAACAGCCATTGTATAAAGTATTCGAGTGCACATTACTAAAATAAAAAAAGAACTGTCATTGTCTCGTCGCCATATTTATATTTTAGCAAGATGGCCGACAAAATAGCGGTTACTTAGGAATAAAAGCTCTTTGAATAGCATTATGTTGTTTTCAGCGTATGTGATGTTATGTAATGTTACGGCCCGACTAGTTTTTTTGCAAGCGGATTTATTTTGTTATAAAAGTGCTACGAAAATAGATGTAAAAGTGAATTTATCAGTGTTTTTACACAAAACCACACAGTGTTTTACAAGATAACGTAGTTAAGTTATGTTTCATTCAGTTTCGTTGAATTCTAGGGCTTAGTGAGAACGTACCGTGGAGCTTCAGGCTCAGGCCGAAAAGTACCTATATACTTTATATTTTTTTAATATAATTGTTACTAACTAAATTAAAAGATTTTTTTTAAAAGACAGGAAAGTTGTTTATTCCGCACAAAAAACACACATTACAAAAAAAAAACATATAATACACACACACAAATTCGCCAAAAGCCATTCAAGCAACAAAAGTTTAATAATTTTGTCCATAGCTTGATGTCAGGGCCAGGGACCAAAGACTATACATACACTTACACATTGCTTTATATTACTCTGTGTTGCGACACTGGCTAATAACAACACACAAAAAACTACTGTAGACAAATAACTACTTTTGTTACAAACAAACAACAATAACAAGAACAATTAATCGTCGCATTTTTACAAGAACAGATCGTAGCTCAGCAATATGCAGTGACATCAGACGAACCTATCGTCACCAGCGTTAATTTTCAGCAACTACTCACGCATAACGTAAAGAAAGATAAAAAGAAAGAAATAAAATACGTTTATTTGCGGCAAACATGACGCATAAAAATAAAAACACAAGCAACAGAAAAGCAAAAAACAATTTGGGAGAATGTATGCGTCACATCTACGCAAAACGGCCAACGCTCAGCATCGACGCTCAAGACGTCCCCTTATGTAACATAATAAATTGTGACATAATTAGGTAGGTATGTCTACGCACGATCAAATCACATCTGAATAATTCACCGATCTGGAAATTTTGTCTTGAAAATGTTTAAGAGTTTCACAGTCCAACAATAGTTTTAAAACACTACTACTTTGCAATATCCTCCTGTTCCATAAACTTTTCTTCGTTCTTTTTCTCAGCCATCTTTCTTAAACAATTTCCATCGTACCTGCTATTATTCATGATTAACTAAAAGATCCCTAACCATTCTCAAACTCCGAGTACGGGTCTATTTCAATAATTAAATCAACAATTCATACCATCGGATACTGTAGGACTCATGAAAAATGCAACACGGCAATTTGTGGGATGCCCGATAGATGATAATTTTCGACTTTTAACAATGAACTCGTAACGTGACAGCATTATAATGCTATCGAAATCTTCGGTTGGGTTGATGGAGTTTATTCAATGTAGTCTGTGACAGGGATCTTTTTTTAGTAAAATTCTTAGGTACTTACTTTAATAAATTCGATAAGTTAGGATTTTCAGCTAGGCTTACTTCAGTGCTTTTAAAATTATCTAAGTCAATCATAATATTGTTATTATTTTTAAATTACTTCAAGTAACAGGTAAGCGATAATTTTTTCTCAGATCATTTTTATCTTTAAGAAAGCTTGTTTTCCTGTCATAAGACTTACAAGTAGGTAGATACGTACCAAACAAATAACTTTACCGAAGAATATCAACTTAAGATTTTAAATCCAATAAAACTTACAAAATTCAAGTCCTAGCCCTAAGCCCCGGCTTTATTTAAAAAGCATTTCAATGTTCAAAGTAGAGTTACGATCACTGCATGTGAAGAGAGATGTAAAAGTTAAATATGTACTGCATCATGAATGTTTCATGCAGAAAGGAGCCATGGCCGCCGCGATGCGCCGCTATTTATGCAATAACCGATACTAGGCTATACCAAACTATACTTAACTTTCTGCCCCGAGCTGCCATCGCAGTTCAGAGGTCCGCGTTATGCAAATTCTGAATTGTTGTTGACTATGCTCGGTACTATAACTGGACGTTTTTGTGTGGTGGTTCCTGTCTTGTGTGTGTTTATGATGTTTATTATAATAATTAATGTGTATGGAGGCAACGCGTGAGTCGTAGCCTGTAATATTACCATTTTATAGATATTATTTATTCTACTATAATCTACTAATATGGTATGAGGATGTTTGTTACTCTTTCACGCAAAAACTACTGAACGGAATTTGATGATACTTTACAGTAATATAACTTATACATTAGAATAACACATAAAATACCTTTTATCCCAATATTTTTATGAGATCAAGACGTATACGGGTGAAACCGCGGGGCGCAGCTAGTCCTACTAATAATATTATAAACGCGAAAGTTTGTGAAGATGGGTGGATAGATGTTTGTTACTCTTTCACGCAAAAACTACTTAACGGATCTTGATGAAACTACAGTAATAATAGCCTATACATCAAAATAACACATATATAATACTTTTCATCCCGATATTCCCGCGGGATCGACACTTATGCGGGTGAAACCATAAAAAAATAAACAAGAAACAATAAACATACATAGGCACATAAATACACATACACACACATACACATATGGTACATATTATAAATTTAGAACTAGGCATTGTGTACTATTTATTTATTTCTTATTGAATCATATATATATCTCTTCGTATACTGCACCGGTTGACGTCATCACGTCAACGCCGGCTGTCCCTGAAAATCAGCGCTGAGACCCTATCTCGCATAGGGCCGTAACATTATGCTGAGCGAAGTCCGTTTTGCGTGGATGTGACGTATATTTTCCCCCAACTTGTCCTTTTTTGTGTTTGGGTTCTTTCTCTGCGTCAGGTTTACCAGTGTTTACCACAAATAAACGTATTTTCCTTCTGTTGTGTAGTCATTTGTTGGTTATGCTATTTTCTGTGTATTGCTTGAAAATTGCTTTACTGTTAGAGTACGGTATGAAAAGGTAATAAAAATTATAATTTTGATTTAGATGGAAATTGAAGCATGAAATTATCTGGGATAGGAACGTTGATACAGGCTAAATAGATTATAACCTCTACCTTTTTTCTGAAATATTTTCAAAGTTATTTGACCTTTATATTGTTATCCTTTTTGTATTGTATATTTTATTTCTTACTTCGATTGTTGTTTTTATTTATATCTAATCATATGCTGCACAGGCTGACGTCATCACGTCAACGGCGGCTGTCGCTGAAAACCAGCGCTGGGACTCTGTCTCGTATAGGGTCTTAGCATTATGCTGAGCGATGGCCGTTTTGCGTAGATGTGACGCATACTTTCTCCCAAATTTTTATTTAGTTTTTTTTTGTTTGAGTTTATTTTTTTATTTTTATCCGTCATGTTTGCCTCAAATAAACGTATTTCCTTTCTTCTTATCCAATTTACCTGTATGAAAATGTTCAGAGTTGCTGATTTTAAACGTAATCCTTAATTGATTTACGAAATTTGATTGTGTTTTTTTGCGGATTTTTTAAAACTTTGTTAATTATTTTTACTTACTTCCTTGTTATCAATGTCATAGACCGGCCTCGTCTGATAAAGAAAACAAATTAGAAATACAAACAACAGGTTTTCACTACGTACCAAGAAACAAAATGATTTTTATCAATTAATAATAATAGGTAGAGTAATAACTAATTCACTCTTGCATTATTACATCCTATGTTAGAATGAGCGATCTATGGTGAAAAGTTGGGTTGATGCTGGCAAGTAATTTTCGTGATACTCACGCCTTCTTCCCATGAGGGTAGGTAGAAACTACAGAACACCACCTGCTACAATCCTTGCAAACTCATTATGCTTCGATTACAGAAAGAAAGAAAGAAAAAGTATTTATTGCGACTCGTACAGGAATATCACAAACTAAACACAGTAAAATAAAAATCCAAGTTATATAACTAAAAAGTAACAAAAGGAAAATGAAACAGAAAGTCCTATACGAGGCCAAAAGGCTCCTATCTCAGCATGATGCTGCGACATTTAAAAAATAAATGTCGCAGCGCTGGTATTCTGATAGGGCCGCATGCACGCGCATGCATCTGGTCACCCACGCACGCCGATCGCAAGTACTTCTTTCTGAGCTTTCTGAACAACATCACCAATAAGATCACTAAAATAATATTTTGTCCTCCTTGGGCGTCCCCTCTTGGCGTTTCCACTCACATCTGCCTTGAACATACGTTTTGCTAGTCGCCTTTCATTCATCCTCGCAACATGACCAAATCACCTAACCATCTTATTTTCGAGATTATACCTAATTATCACGGAATGATACCACTCTGTGCCTATAATTAATGTCATTATATTTGATCGCACCAATAAGCACTTACGGCTTATTGAATTAATTAGGTCATCATCATCTGCTTAACCTACCTGTTTTTGTTGCACTGAATAAAAGTTTTATCTATCTATCTATCTATGTTGGGGTCGGCTTCCAGTCTAACCGGATACAGCTGAATTCCACAAATAATGTAAAAGACAGACCAAAACAATGTTTATCAAAAGAAAATCAATCCATCTGCTTAGCCTTATCCCAACTATGATGGGGTTGGCTTCCAGTCTCACCAGTTACACCTGAATACCAGTGTTTTACATGAGCGATTGCCTGCCTGACCGCCACAACCCAGTGACTGGGTAATACGATACCCCTTGGTAAGACTGGTTCTGAGACTTTCGGGCTTCTGACGACCCGTAACGACTGTCAAAGATCGACGAATGACAGCCGGGATCAATGGCTTAACGTGCTTTCTGAGGCAAGGAGAGGTCTTGGTATGTATAGATGGTCACCCATCTATGGAACAACCGCGGCAAACGTAGTTTAACCTGATCGATCGACCCATGCGGCTGTTATTACCACGGAACAGATAATAAGTTAGGGTACCTACCTTATTATCTGTTATTACTTAAACCGCTCCTAATATTGGAATAATTTTATTAATGGCATATTGAATTACTTAGATCGTTCTAGCATTTCACCTTCTAACCTCATATGTTTAATGATGAGGTAACTTAACCTCAACAGCTATAGAAAAACCCTAAAAATACCATTAATTAAATAAAAAGGCAGTGTAGGGTCTGATACCCGACTGGGGTTTAATTAACCTAAAGGAGGCCTTATTTTGTAAAGGCACAAACAAATTAATTATTTCTGGTCTCAAGGAACTTTCAGGAGAATTTATTGTTCTCATTTTATTTTATGAGTGTTCGAAAATGAGTTTGTCCTTTTAATAGCCGATTTTGCTCAGGGATTTCAGTTAATTAGTTATGAGGTATTTTAATCTCAGACGGGCACTCACTGGTCCCGTAGTTGCAAGGGTGAAATTAATCTGAAGTGGACCCCACGACACAGGGAATCCTATGTGGGGCATTTGAAATCTAGCACCTAAAGCTCCTTGTTTTTTACTAGTTTTTTTTTTTTTTAAATATTAGCTCATGTTTTTTTCAGAACGAATAAAGTTTTATTTATTTATGAAGTCCCAGTTTGGATACAATACCAATGTTTCTGACACAAATGAAAAAAATTTGAATAATCGACATAATGTCAGGTGTCGGACGGTTTTCTAATGGATATTCTCTTATCGGGTTTATCATATATCCCCATACTTCTCGTGGGTGTCGTAAAAGGCGACTAACGGTCGTACCGGAGGATGGGCAGCAGCGTTCTCTATGCATTCCACCACCATACCATACTTCTATCACCAACCCGCCTGCCAAGCGTGATGATTATGGCAATCCCCTTTTGGGGGAGGCCTATGTCCAGCAGTGGACGTCTTTCGGCTGAAATGATGGGTTTATCAAGCTATTTATGGCCGTTTTCCAAACTATTTTACTGATTGGTGCCATGTATTGCAAAAAACAATAAAATACAAAAAAGGATCCATCCTACAGGTTGGTAGGAAAATTCTAATAACTTTCTTGTCATCCAAATTGCCTTTTTTATGATCACCTGCGATAGTAGGTACAATTTTAGAAGAACCTACAAAACTTATCTCATTACCTGTTGTCCCGTTATTTAGGAGGAAAGCGCCAGGGTAGTCCGCGAAATTCAATTTTTCTTATTTATTTATTTTTATTGTTATTTTTTATTAAAACTTTATGCACATAATGTACAAAGGCGGACTTAATGCCTTGGGCATTTTCTACCAGTCTACCTTAGGGTGATGCAGAAACAAAACAGTAGGTGCAACGGAACAGAAAATTTTGAAGAATAAAATATAATTATATTATCATTTATGTACACATAATTATGTTAACAGAAAGGAAAAAAAAACGGAACATAAAACTAGGTACAAAGGTTAATCCATAAGAAATCTCTTAATCTCTTTCTTTTTAATCTCTCTTTTAGCTTCTAGGCAGGTTGTATGTTGAACAAAATATGATTCGCGACCGTAACAAGTATCCATTTACAGCATTATAATATTATTAATCATTAAAATTATATTAATTGCAAAATACGTAATAAAATTTCAATATAACGCTACCCTGACGCTCCCCCCCCCCTCCTTAAATAGTATTGTATTATTTTAGTCAAGTTTTGAAATTATTCATTTTTTACTTCATGCGACTTTCGCTATCCATTTCCAATCATAAAAAGATTACTTTCAGAAATCCTATGAAAATTAGAACCTTCTTAAATAAACCATTAGCATAATAAGCCTATAATTTCCAACTGCTGGGACACAGGCCTCCTCTCTGTTAGAGGGAGTGGGCCGTAATCCACCACGCGGATCTAGTGCGGGTTGGTACATGTTCTCGAATTTTTAGTTCCAGGTAAGTATAAATAAATTAGGTACTCTGGAGTAGCTTTCATAGAACTAAGTGCATTGGGTAAGGAGTATATTTTTATTAAAACACATTATTTCAGTGGCTAGTAAAGTAATTAACTTCCATTAGTGTCGGACGGGTCTAGTGGAATTCCTTTGCAAATATTCTAGAAAGTTCCCGCCTGCTATGTGAATATTGCGTTCTAGCTTCATTTGCGTCATATTTTTTTTAAGAACTTAAACTTATTTGAATAATTATTTTATGATTCCTATTATGTTATCGTTAAAAATTGTTAAAGAAGTCAAAACGGCATGGTTATTATATCCCGAAAGATTCTTTAAAAAATATGCTGATTAATTTTAAACAGCCAATGATGTAATACAAACATTACGTCACCTACTTACGTACATGGACACATTTTTAATTAAACTAGTATTATATTAAAGAAAAAAGATTAGATCTTTTCTTTGTTCACTTGTTATGCTTTCACGCTAAAACGGTTGAATGCATTTAGATTAAATTTGGCACAAGGATAGACCATGACTTGGAGAAGGACATACATAGACTACTTTCATCCTGGATCACAGACGAATTTGCTGGCAACAGCAAGTTTTTTTTAATAAAAATGAATACGCACATGAAGCTAGATCCAACCAACCTGTCATTCAAATCTATTATCATTTACGGTTCAAGAATATTGCAAAATTCTATTTAAAAAAATATAGCCGATCATTTCTGCTTATAAAGGAACGTACGAACAGTATTAAATAAACCACATTTAATTTTATTTAATGCCATTGATACCAGAGTCCTTGGGTGATACACCTGAGCGCATCCAATGCTCTTTGTGGTTCCATTTACAAAATTGGTTACACGGTATACCGCATTTACTGAACGTTTCCATCAAAGACTTCTATTTAATGTATGTCTATGGGGTCGATGTAAACTTAGCCTTAGTAGTTTTGTAAAGAGAGATATTCTTTTAGAAAAGTTAGGAAAAATAAGAGCACTGATGGTCAAGTGAAGTTGTCGTAAGTTCGATCCCAGACAGGCGCTTTACTTTGTGTAAATTATCTCATCAGCACTGCTCTCAACAAACAGTAACGGAAAACATCGTGAGGAAATCGGGATGTCCTAGAACCAAAAATTCGATGTGACATGTACAGACGCCAGCACATCAAGCTGCCCGAAACTGACAAATTTTCCCAATCAACTTTGAACCTTATGCTTTAGCGATAAAGTTGAAAATGTGTTAAAGAAACTTGACAGATTGTAATAACTTGATGTGCTGGCGTCTGTACCAACCCGCATCGGGCCCGCGTGGTGGACTTCGGCTCAATCCCTCTCACAGATAGGAGGCCTGTGCCCCAGCAGTGGGAACATTATAATATGCTGATTATTGTAATGCTATCACTTTAACTTCTCTCATGGAGGCTCTCTAGTTTATTAATTAATTGTCCATACCTACGTTAACCTAAGGTATTCACGACTATGAGCTCCATTCACAAAGATTCCGCATAACTATTAATTAGCTCAGCATTAGCAGAATATACTTGCTCTAGCTACAAGTCGGGATGTCTGCAGCATAGTACAATTATTATTAGTTGAGAACCGAGATTTAGGGACTGCGCCACTTGTGGGATGCAACACTAACTTCTAAAACTTGATGCAACTTGGCGGTTTGTTGTACTCGTATAAACATCTGAAATACCGATGTTCAGAGTGTTGATGCTTTCCTTGACAATCAAATTGCATTTCCTTTGGTTCTGGTTGATAAACAATTGACGATTGCATGTTATTCTCTAAATAACACTTCAAAATTTGAATGGTGTCGAGATGACTCCTTGATTATTTAATTGAAAAACAAGTGAATTCGCTTTCGAATCAAATATTTAAACCGTCAGATTTGCCCTCACTGCACTTAGGTCGACCAAAATAGTGTCCATACTAAGAAGATTGAGCACACACATCCTACATGGAACGATTTATACGATATTTCACTCATAAGTGAACGAAACTGAAACGTGACCATCTTTTGACGCGCTCAGGTAATTCTAACGATTTAAAACTTTGTTTCGATTTGTTTGTAGTCCGCGACATGAGTAAGTTTTTGTTTGCAAAAAATGACGACAAGACAGCTGTTTAAAAAAAAATCGTTTCTTAGTAAACAAATATAGTACTTTTATACCACACCCGTTTAGTCCCGTTTGTGCACGTGGCATGGCAACACATAACATAAATAGTTATCCGTCTTTGATTCGTTTTGTTCTAGATTAAAATGTCAAGTACCTAAGTCATATAAATTCAGACTGGGAATATAAAAGGAACTAAAATAATCTGGTCGCAAAATATGAACGAATCAAATAGTCTTAGCTCATAAAAATATAGTCCAGCATTTAGCCGCAATATTATAACTGGGTCGCAAAAATGTCTTGGACGCAATATTATTTTAATGAACACAAAGAAGTTGTTTTACTTTCTTAAACCAATTCCTCAAGAAATAGGAAGTTATTCCACTACAGACTGCGCAGGAAGATAAATCAGTTGATGAAGTTTTTATTTTCTTGAAACATAGAGCATGAAATAAGTCTTCTTTTTTATTTTGTGACTAAGAAGGCTTTAACCTTTCACAGTTTTTTTTTTAGTGTCATTCGTTTATGAGTTTTCCTGAGTACACACTGACCCCCGTCTTGTGCACAGTTTGTTGCCAGTTACATATTTTACCTCTGACAGTAGCAAGCCAACGGCAACCTTACTACAACGAGGATAAAGATCACTGTGATGTTGACAGACTAGTCAGTGGAAGCAACCCTACTGCCACCTTATTTTATAGAGCATAAAGATCACTATGATTTTGACAGTGGTTTTTTTTGTTATCTTTTTTTTTTTGTTTTCTCCTTTTAGGATAGTTAG
This sequence comes from Luperina testacea, assembly GCA_927399505.1. Classification (NCBI taxonomy): domain Eukaryota; kingdom Metazoa; phylum Arthropoda; class Insecta; order Lepidoptera; family Noctuidae; genus Luperina; species Luperina testacea. The sequence continues at coordinate 14,976,132 of OV656770.1, read as the reverse complement.
GTAGAACATCTGTCCGCAGCAACACCACCTGCCGGAACCACAAAACACAGTAAAACTCTTCAATTAACATATGGCCTACTGTTCACCTTGACGTTTCCATGACGGGCGAGTCGTAATGTTACACCGTGAAAACTTTGAAGTGAACTGTCATTTCACCTGGTGCTAGGGATTGATACTATTGACAGCTCACTCCTAAGTTTTCATAGTGATTTGTTCACAGATTATATCGGTTGAAGTCTAACCCCCTTATACCTACTAATAAACGTTGTATACCGTCTGTATAGTTACACAACGCTTTGTCTTCTTCTTTCGAAAGTCAAATTACTGACGATTGTAAGAGAGAAATCGGTGTGTAACTCTTCATCTGACGTTTATTAGTAAGGGAGTTAATATAAAAACTTGTAAGTTCGATCCCTTAGTACCTACCTAGCCTAATTTAAGCTAGAATAAACATCAAATGCAGTGAAAATTAACTCGCAAAACGTTGAAAAGGCGGTTATTATGTAAATTTCTAAGTTAGCTTCTATTAAGTTATTTGCGTGAATTATACACTTTATAACGGCGGTAATTCCCTCTTTTATTAATGGGGCTTTACCGTGATATCGGTGTTTAAACTTGTATAAACGATTGCCGAGATTATTTTCGTACTTTTTTTACTCTATTGTAGAAATAATGCGGTTTGGCTATTAGCTCAGTCACACTGAGAAGTTAATTTTCACTTTTTTTATAATTTTTTTATTTGACAAGGGTTTGCTCTTGACTGTAATCACTTGAGGTTATTTTCCTTTATCTAAATATAGAGTGTAATAATAGGCTGATATTAAGAGCATTTGTCCTGACGAATGCTCTTCTCATTCAGAGAAGGCAAGAGCTTTGTTCACCACGCTTGCTCACGACGGGTTGGCGATTTTAGACTTAAGGCTCCTTCAAACAGGCGCGACACGCGATAAAATCGCGCGCGACACAAAAGCACCGCAAGTCGCGTAACGAGCCTTTGTGTTGTGTGCGATTCGCGTCGCGCGGCGCGCCTGTTTGCAGGAGCCTTTATATTAACTTAAGTCCAGGTTTTCTCACAAGATTTTTCCTTCACCGACGTCATGGCCAAGATAAACTCAGAAAGTACATTCGAATTGAAAAATTCACGCTCAGGGCTCAAATCTGGATAACCACGACAAATGGAGTGTGATTAGAGGCAATGTAACAACACACGTTAATTTTTAGTATCATAGAGCAAGGCAGACTCTTAAGCGCGACTTACGACCTACAACTCGTAAGTCGCGGCGCGACTTAAGAGTTGTAGGTCGAAAGTTTGAACCCAGAAAGGCTCTTTATTTTGTGTAATTTATGTCATCATCACTGCTTTTTATATATTCTTTTATATATTCTTTTCAACCATTTCATAGTTGTAGTGCAGGCTTTGCAATCAGTATTTTAAGCACGGAAAAAAGAGTATTAATTTCGGTTATTTTCTTGTACTTAACAAATTAGATCCAATCTAAACTAGGTTTATGATTATTCCAATTTGTAGCAATGAAAAGCCAGATTATCTACGCTAACTATGGCCTAAAAGTATTTTGTTGCTTACTAATGGCATTATTAAAAGGTCGCTTTTTCACCTCTTACTTAGCATAATATGATTATTTATGCATGTAGGTCTTGAATTCTAACAAGGTAAATTTTTGTTGTTGTTTTCATTATTTTATTTTGATTTTGTTCCCCTTTTGTACGTATCAGAACGTATAATAATGACTAGTTATGATAACAGATGCGAAATCATCTGATTAATGTCAATTGTTGAAAATAAGCCATTTATAAAAACCGAATTTTATGATAGCAATAAAAACCACAGACAGTGCGAGGTAACTTTGAAATTTATTAACCACTAGTAAAACTTATTCCAGTACCATAAATTCATAATAATATTAAACACAAGTGGTAATTTTCATAATTATATCTCTTAGTGGAACGATACCCTCCGATTCACGAAGTTAATATAATTTACTAACTTAATCTACATCGTGTCAAACCCGATCTAATATCCAAATTAACTTAGATCTAACTTACTCGTAAGTTGATCTAACATTTAAGATAGAGCTACACCACTAAGTTACCTAGTTTATATTAATAATTTGTGATCTTAAACTGTCAGAAAAGTGGAAAAAGAAAAAGGCATGGTTTGGTAGAATTAATCTTCTCTTAAAAAACAAAACAAATCCTTTTTGATGTACACAAAACAGCCACACATCCATAAGGTCCTGCCCAAACGTAGGACACCTTAAAACACTAAGTTTTTTTGAAGTGAAAACTTCTTTAGCGGCGCTGTGTACTTTTTTTGGAATGGGTAAAAACTTCTAAACTCGCGTCAGGTCACGTGACCCTGATCGAAAATTCGTAAGACGTAAGACGTAAAACGTAAGACGCGCGTTGTTGAGGACAGCGCCATCTATGCACATCGGGAAGAACTACGAGGGCCTCGCGTACTAACTACGTAGTTCATCCAACAACGACGAGATGGCGCTGAACCACGGATATATAACTGACGACGAGCTCCATGCGAGCGGTCATCATACCTGATTTGCAAAAAACCCTATAAAATAAGGAACACACCTTAACACGCGTGTTTTGTTTATAAGACGATTCACAAAATACACTCGTAATTGTTCAAGTTTTCACTTCTGTCGGCACTACCGGAGTGCCAGTGTTTTTTTTTTTAAGTGAAAACTTCTTTAGGCGCTTTGGGCATATTTTGAGATGGGAAAAACCATTGAACTCGCGCCACTGTTACCGTAAACGACACCGCGCGTGTTTTGTTTATAAGACGATTCAAAAAGTACGGATGTGTATTGTGTACGGCTGTCCTCGGGATGTACTCGGTTTTAATGTATATCCGATATGTCAGTGAGTAATGGCAAAATAAAGTTTTTTTTTTCGATTAAATTAACATCAAACACATCTCTGTTTTGAATCTTAATATCTGTTGCCGCGATGCGCTGGTTGCTACCGCGTCTTAAATATAAAGTTATTATTCGAATAGAGAAACAAGAAATATGAATACAATGCGCGGTCTCATGCCTCTAGGCGACTTTTACCTGACAACCAAGGAAAGAAAATATTTTTTTAGCAATAATAAAACTACGTCAGTGAATTTTTCCACAAAGTAATTGAAGCAACGAAATTCATCACTTTTTTAATTGTAAAATCTTACAAATACATCACATTCATTAGAACCATGATTCGTAAATGTGGTATATGCATAATTTCCAACGGGTTTTATATCATCATTCCGGTTTAAGAGTATAATAGGTAGATACTGGTATTCAGCTGCATGTGGTTAGATTGGAAGTCGACCCCAACATAGTTGGGAAAGGGCGAGGCAGATGACGATCCCGGACTTGAGGTTTCCCAAAGGAAAATAATTCTCTCGAGAGAATGAGAGTAATTGTTAATTTAAGTTTTTAGAAGCTCTCAATCTCATAAAGTTGTCGCCATCTTGTATTATCTTTCTGACTACGCTATCGACCTACGCACCCTTAAAAACCATGAAAACGACACCCGTTACCAAAAAAAATTATGGTTTTCGCTGCAGCCATCTTGGATGAAAATCCAAGATGGCTGCTGCGAAAACCATATGACCAAATTTACATTTTCTGTCAAAGTCGCATGGAATAGGTATAATAACGCTTTTTCGTTACATGACGATTTCTACAAGTTTACACCTAGCACAAGCCGCGTTAAGAACATCGTTCCAAAAACTTCCGAATCACTCGCGACCGTTCTTCACATTCAGGCAGGTCTCAAACGTCTCGAGCGAGACGAATCGAGATCGACGGACGAAGGTGTACTATTACCATTCCGGATTCGATTTATTATGCACCTACGGCTATGAATACCAGATTTGTGCCGCATCTACGGTTGCTTAGCCACGACGGTCTAATGTACGTGAAAGTGAATTCATACCGGCGTTTGTAAATATTTTATATGGGGTGGTGGTGCGGCTGTTTTGGCCGGCAGTGCTTTTAGCTCTAGATGTTAAAGTTAACTTAATCTTTTATGCTGACCACCTGAGATTGGTGAAGCGTAGCAATCATTGTTACACAAATGAACCTTCCTTAATGCAATGTACCGCACAATGCCAGCACATCAAATTACTACAATCTGTCAAATTTCTTTAATAGATTTCAACTTTATCGCTAGATCATAAGGGTCAAGGGTAAGTTGATTGGGAAAATTTGCCAGTTTCGGGTAGCTTGATGTGCTGGCGTTTGTACATGAAATGATGTAACACAACAACTAGACGAATTTGTATAAACGTGTGTTATATGTCATTTTACGTTTCACCAATCTAGAGTCTAGCTAAAAGGAAGTTAATCAGGCGAAAAATATTACTTATTTATCTATTATGAATATTTATTAAATAAATATTCATAATAGATGAATAAGTAATATTTTTACACTAACACTTACTGAAATACAGGATAAATTTTATCCTGTATTTCAGTAAGTGTTAGTGGCCGAGGCTGGAACATTAACTTAATTTTAAAAAGGGTGCCCAACTTAAATGGTACTGTGCAGGACATGTTTGCCGCAAACTGTGGGCCCAAATAGCACAGAACTTGTGCCCTGAGACAATGAGCCGGGGTCACAGCGGACCACGTAGGAGTTAGCGGGACGAGCTGGATAGGTTCCGTCAAATCTCGAAGGACGACGCGCGGGCTCGCGAAAGATGGAAGAAGTGGAGGGACGCCTTTGTCCAAGAGTGGGACATCATTGGCTAGTAAAAAAACGTTTTGGTTCTTAGCTCGTCATGTATTAAGTCATGCAATAATAAATTTATCAATCGAAATAAGTTTTACATAATTTTTCCATCAATCAACCTTCCATACTTAATAAACGATTAATTACGCAAAATTACCAATTCAATTATATTTTATTGAAATTGAGTACGAAAACAACAATGAATTGAATAATAACTTATAGCTAACGAGCCCGTAACTTGAGAAATGAACTTAATACATCGTTACATCAATTGCGTGGTTGTTGGGGACAAGTTTACGCATTGTTACATTATGTTAATGAGTTTGTGACTTCTATGTATAGACACGGTTGTTAATATATGTTGTCTTTGTTCGCTTTCTTGTTCTGGTATCATGCTGCCAACGCCTGTGGCTTTGGAGTTAACTATAGTCCGCGCGGAACTAGTTGGCCGCGCCTTGGGTGGGGACGGGGGTGAGGGCGGCGGGGTTTCCTATCGTTCGCAACGCACGTACTGAGTCATGACAAAGCGCCCCCGCCCCTCCGTCCCACTGATCACATACCTAAGGCGCGGCCAACTAGTTCGGCGCGGACTATAGATACAAATACCACCATGAAAAGAGGATTATGTCTTTAATACTTCTTAGAGGTTACATTTGTACATTCAGCCTCGAAAAGATGTATGCTTCTACAAGAATTCACTTGATTGTCTACAATCTGTGTTCTAGAATATTGTATCAACGTGTAGCTACATTTAAGTACCAGATGTGTAATGTGTAGCCACCTGCACTTTGCTACACGTTGATTCAATAAGTATTAATGAACAAATTTTCTCAAGAAACACTTTCTTTTGAACAAGAATTCTTGTTGATGTATATTTCACCGTCGGATTATGAACACCGCTAAGGTGAATACTTTTATACCTAGAATAAGTCTTATCTTCACAATAAATTTTGAATTTTTTGACAGTTTTTCCATTCTACAACTGTCAGACGTCAATTTTATTCCACGGATAAGATGTGATTTAACCAAATACTATCAGTAGGTAGGTATTTGTTTAGTCCCAAAAATAAAATATAATAATACAATAGTAAAGAAAAACAACCATAATAATCCCTTTCCTCTTATGGCAACACACAGTGACAAAAGAAAAAAATAACATCTTAAATTCTATCAAAGGTTACAGAATCAGTTTCGTGATCTCCGTTTACATTCGCTCTATTCTCGATAACTGAAATTGCTATACCGACGATGGATTCGCAAAATGTTTGCCAACGCCGACGGTGGATGCTAACGTAACTGAACATCGTAAAAATGTGACACGGATTTTGTAGACACAGCTGAACTATATTTTCGTTACGTTGTCTCGGATAAAAAGGCCACAGGGAATTGGATATTATTTATTTATAGTCTTTAGGATTTTAATACATTTTAACGCAACAGTAAACAGGGTACGTAGTGCTATCGCTTTTGCAGTCTTGTATGTGTTCAGAATAACAACTATGAGACAATTTTAATTCGCAAAAAGTGCATCCAAAATGAAGTACCAGTAAGTTTAAAATTTCGTTTAAACATAACATCAAAATGCACAAATGAAAATCACGCTGCTCCCACTATTGAAATAAACTCTCATTAAAATGTTGGTGTAGCAAACTACACAGTTTACCTTTTGACACGAAATTCCTCGAATTTCCACTCCAAATAACTTACTTAACTCGAAATATTTTGGTATACAACTGCACAATGCACAACTTTGTATTTTCAGAGAACACTGTAAAACAAAATTGCTTGCTACGACTACAAACACAAATTGCTACTGTTTTTCACAGCCTCTCATATTTGCTTAAATTCCGTATTAACCTAAAGAGTAAAACCTCACTTATAAACCCGTTACGCTCCAGTATTTTTTTGTAACATTTGCATTTCGTAAAAACCGTCGACGATATAAACGACAATAAACGTCCCAGTTCTGCATTCATTTACAGCGGGAAGTGTTGACGTTGGCGAAACAATAGCAGGACTCGCGGGCGTTCCCATCTCTGACTACACAATACATCGACGGTTATTCACCGCGACAGAAAGCTGAAGTCTATCTGTGCGACAATGAACATTGTGGTGTTCGATTCGTTCGCTTTACAATTGTCGAGTGCCGCCAATCGCTTCGCTGCGTTCTAATTCAATAGCGTCCGCCGTGAAATAATAAAATGCAGTTGCGTGGTTGTGAAAATGCACCGATGGGATTTGTGATTGTATCAGCGTTGCTTGGGTGGTTTAACAGTGTTGATAGTAAAGGAGATTTTAATTTTAACCGGACAGATAGCTTAGGTTAATACATTTTAGGACAACTAGTTTACATGGTGCTAAATTGGGAAAGATGGCCGATGGGGCCGAAACGTTCTGGAGTGGCGACCGCGTACCGGAAGACGTAGTGTTGGAAGGCCTCCCACAACACCTTGTGGGATCGGATCACCATCCGACGACCTTGTGAAGGCCGCAGGAACCTGTTGGCTGCGAGAAGCACAGAACTGGTCGAAGTGGAGGTGCTTGGGGGAGGCCTAGGTCCAGTAGCGGACGTATTTCGGCTGAAATTATGAAATTGGGACTTCAGGGAGACATTTACACCATCGAAACTAATATTAAAACTGATACAATAAAGAGAAAACATTTATTTTTGTATCTTTGTTTGTAACGTTTTCACGCTAAAACTGCTAAACGTATTTGAATAAAATTTGTCCCGTGGGTAGCCCATGACCTGGACATAGGGACATATTTTATCCCGATATTCCCACGGGATCGCGAGTTAAGGCTCGTACACACAGGCGCGACGCGACACGCGACACAAAGACACCGCAAGTCGCGCAACTAGCGGTGCCTTTGTGTCGCGCGCGATTCGCGTCGCGCGTCGCGCCTGTTTGTAGGAGCCTTTATGCGGGTGAAACCGCGGGGCACTAGTGTGAAATAAAGGAAAGTGTTGAGCGGAGCTTAACTCCAGTTTGTATAAATCGGGTTTGATTCTTGGCAGTTTTTCACACTGAAGTCCTTTCATTCAATTATTATAAACCGTGTCAAGAATTTGTGAAAGAAAATACAGACAGATATTTTTCTTTTAACGTAATGAACCTTGGCGTTTACAATACACAACGCGGGAACACTAGAATCAGATTTGTTATAATAAGAAAATAAGAATGGAGTTGGCATTATAGTAAGTAATCTTATTTTTTGTTTAGATTCAAAGCGCAGATTGCGTTTTTATTCTAACTTAATCTCAGGGTTGCTGATTTATATTTGGAGAGCTACTTCAAACTGTCAAATTTCTTTAACAGATTTTCAACGTTATCGCTAAATTATAAGGTTCAAGGTTGATTGGGAAATTTTGACAGTTTTATAATAATATAATAACAATAATTAATTTATTTCGGGTAACTAGATCCATAGAAGACAACTTACAAAACATTTCACACTAATAATAGATATAATATAATAGAATAAAATAATAAATGTCAAAAAAAAAACAAAATAAACATAGCCATTGGAATCTCCAATCACAATGCAAATCGATCGTACAAAAAGGGTTTAAAAAATGCTTTCCATGTAATATTTGTTCCGTAAATTCCGTAATGCAGATGTCAGGTGCAATGCACGGCGGCATCCATCCGAGAGATTGCCTCCCCACTGGGTTCATATCGATGATAATGCCTCGGTATGCGAATATATAGGCAATGGAACATTTTTGGATATTTTTCAAATTATTTTAGACGATATTGAACTGTGGGCTGGAGTCGGATGACGTGGCCAGATGTTTTGATCGATAGAACTGCTGGAACGGCTAGAATGGACTATTGGCTGTTGTAATCACGACTATACCCTATTCAGTTTGGCTTGAGATAAAACGTAAACAATATTTGACTACTCTTAACAAAAATATATCAAAACATTAATTTTGAAAAAAAAAAGAATATTTTTATTACCCAAGAAGCTGCTGAATCTGCCAACCTGCACTGGGCCCGCGTGGTAGTTTATGGCCCACTCCCTCTCATAGAGAGGAGGCCTGTGTCCCAGCAGTGGGAACATTATAGACTAATTATGAGTAGGTAGGAAGGTACACTGGATGTGAGCGAAGACGACGCGTTTTTCAGGTGCGTAGTACTCGCAACCGGTGTGCGTGTATGATCAGATGTAAAATAATAAATAAAAACATTTTTACAAAAAAAAACAACCGACTCCCAAAAAAAACACTACAAAGTGAAAAATAACTTTAAGGTGAATGGGTAGTGGTAGACCGCGAAATTCAAATTTTCTTACGTTTTTTGCAATTTGCAGGTCAGTGTCAGATTGTATCTTGATCAAAATATGATTCGCGACAATAACAGGTACATATTTAAGGAATTATAATCATTAGAATCATTAATATATCTTTCTAAGTTAGATTTCTACCACCAACCACCAATCTCTTATGGAAAAGTGTTAGTGAGTTAAAGATGTTATGATGACGTCAGTCGAAGGAAGACAAGAGGCGTGAAGAGGTAACAGACAGACACACTTTCGCATTTATACGAGATTAAGTACCTACTTAATATTATAAATGCGAAAGTGTGTCTGTCTGTTACCTTTTCACGCTTAAACTGCTGAACCGATTTAGATGAAGTTTGGTATAAAGATAGATTGAGTCCCGGGAAAGGACATAGGATAGTTTTTATTTATTTATTTATTGGTCTACCAACGATTGTTTACACCAGTTATGGGAAAAAAAACAAGCAAAAACAGATAAACAATAGTGTACAATCACTTAAAGGTAAACTCAGCATGCAAAAGCCTGCATTTATCCTGATATTACCACGGGATTGACGCTTATGCGGGTAAAACCGCGGGGTGCTGCTAGTATTCCATAATAACGTAAAAAGTACAAAATCAAACAAATTATTCAGCGCGTTCTAAACCATGACGTATTCGCACACTAAAACACTCGTATTTTTACCACCAAGGAATCTTTACCCACCACTCCTCCCCATCCCATCAATAATAATGATGATGAAAATCTGTGTGTTCACTTTGAGAGAATAATTCCAACGAACACATATTGTGTTGATGTTAATTGCGGTTCTGTACGTTGTAAGTAAGAGCGGCATTATCTGTTGTGCACGGTTCAACGCTTCGGGTGTAAATTGGTACGAAGTTGTTGCAACAAAGACAACTTTGATACAGAACTGTGTGATAATGTTCTGGTAATTAGTGGGTGCGAAGTTGTTGGAGAGAACTGAAATTATTTTGATTCAGAAGTGGTGATATTTTAGATTGAACTAGGTTTTGCCTCCGGTTTCGCTCCGGTGCGGTAATGAAACGAAATGTTTATTACTGTACAACAACATTTTAAAACTAGATGGCGCTGGCATTTCCTAGCTGAGGTTATGGTCTATACTATAGACCATAACCTCACTTTTTATCCCGGAAAAATCTACCTATAGACTCTATAGGTAGATTTTTCCGGGATAAAAAGTAGCAAAGATTACTTTCCGGGCCATAAATTATCTCTAGGTAACAATTTGCCTAGTCTTTTCCCAATCATGTTGGGGTTGGCCTCCAGTCTAACCAGATGTAGCTATTTTACATGGAGCTACTGCCTATCTGACTTCCACAGTGTCCTCCAGTTACTGGGTCACACAATACCTCTTTGTAGAGAGAGAGCGTATCTTCACGGATGGATCCAAAACAGGTAGTGGCACAGGTGCTGGAGTCTTCTCGGAGGACTTCAACATACATATAGCCGCACCGTTGGGGGTCCACAACACAGTGTTCCAGGCCGAATGCTTGGGCATCTCTCTAGCCGCTTCAGCCATTATGGCCAGGGAAGTAAAGGAACACTCAATCCGAATACTCTCAGACAGTATGGCTGTTCTGCAAGCGCTGAACAGTTATGCAGTTGACTCTGGGTTAATATACGAGTGTCACCAGCGCCTCAACCAGGTGGGTAACCTCAATAATATAACCATTCAATGGATCAAAGAACACAGCGGTTCGTTAGGTAATGATGCAGCCGACGAGCTTGCCAGAAGAGGGTCGAGTATGGCACCAGTGGGACCTGAGCCCATTGCGCCACTCCCCTTCGGGTATATACGCACTCTGGTAAGGAAACGCACTAGAGATCAACACAACAAACTATGGACGGACCAAGGCGACTGCAGGCAGGCTAAGGAAGCACTTCCTACACTGGATGGCCGCCTCACGAAACAGGTTCTCCGTCTAACTAAACAAAAGCTGCGTATAGTTACTGCAGCTTTAACTGGCCACGGGTCATTCAATAAACACCTCTTTGTCATAGGAGTAACAGACAGTCCGCTGTGCAGGGCCTGCATGGAGGACGACGAGACAGCGGCACATTTGCTTCTAAACTGCCCGGTGGTCGCCACGTACAGGGCAAAGTACTTCGGTAACCCAGGTACCCTACATGAGACGGTCAGTAACATCAAGGCGTTGCTGGCCTTCCTTGAGGAGCTGGGGTGGATCGAATGATCGATTTTCCCACCCGTACGCAAAATACGCGCATTGACGTGGAGTTGCGGACAACAGCCCGTTGTACCTATTACCTATTTATTACCTCTTTGTAAGACAGATTATCAGACTTGGGCTTCTGACTAAACCCGTAACGACTGTCAAAGATCTAGAAATGACAAACTATCTCTAGGTAACGTCAATCCTAAATGCCGGAGCACACGATGCGTTGCGGCGGCGGCGGCGCGGCGAGCGGTGTCGCTGCGTCGACTTACATAGAATTATCTGTGGCATAACATACGATGCGCTGCGCCGCCGCACCGGATTTACAACCGCCGAGACGAGGCGGGGAGGGGTGAATGCGTTGCGACGTCGGAGCGGTACCTCTCAGTTGTTTATGCGTCACATGGAAGGGCACATGATCCATTTTTATTAACCGATTGTCCAACGCTGCTGGGGCGCCGGCGGCGGCGCCGTTGCTTCATACAACGTTGCGGTAACGCAACGCTCGTGTACCCGCCGATACGGCGAAATCTTTGCGGTGCGGCGCCGCAACACATAGTGTGCTCCGGCACTTAGCCCTTTTGTACACGGGCCTGGTTCTTTATGGTACGGCGTAACCGCGTCGTAGAAAAAACGCGTCTGTGAACAAGCTTCCATTGTGAACCATACATCACTGACGACCGTGCCTACACACGTCAAATAAACAATAGTTTTTCACGGAAAGCAAAACCAACCACGGCCATGGCAGTAATAACAAGTATATAGAGGAATGAGAAACAGGGTGTAAAGTTTACTCATACTCTATAGAAAAGGTAGGATCCTCCGACCAGACGGGTGTTGTGTCTGGCGGGCAACTGCCCGATGATTCATGTCGGGCTATTGTATCTATGCTAGTTGCGCGGTAAACTCTGCTTGCGAGATGCAGGATTTTGCGGGACGTCAGTATGACGCGTTGTTCACATGTGGCTTTGTAGATACCGCTACAACTAACACAATTTGTAAGAATAAGAAGCTTCCATATCTCCAAGATTCAGATAACCGTAAATAACTTTATAAATGGTCGTTGTCTGGGTTGTAGTGCCTAAAATGATCCTCGTAGGCCCAAACGACAGTACATTTGTGGGCAAGCTCTAATAATTTATTGGGACTTTGTTTATTTTCTTGAGACAATTTAGTTTTCTTTGTTGTAAGAATCGAGGCATAGTTTTAATTAAAGGTGAAACATTAATTCATTAGTGAAACGCTCCAATGATGTTGAATTTTGGCACTCAGTATCTTTCACTAGCCTAACAAAAGAACAACAAATGAAAATGAAAGGAGCAATAAATGTTCGTTCATTCCTATGTAATTTTGTCGGAGACATGTGAATGTGGAATAAAACAAAAATTAACCTTTACACGAGTATACCGTTCTTTCGAGTCTTCAATGGAGTGAGATTTCTTTGTTATAAGAATCGAGGCTTAGTGTCATACGAACACTTCCATATTTTGCAGCGCAATTGAATTCTATACCTATTCTGTTCTACATACATAATAATCCCGTCGTGTCGTCAAATTGTGTTTCTAGTGACTGGGTTGTGGAGGTCAGATAAGCAGTTGCTCCATGTAAAATACTGGTATACAGCCTCCCCAAAATAGCAAGAGCTAGGCAGATTGATTGATTCTATTCTACATAGAATAGAATAGAATACTCTTTATTATGTACAGTTGTACACCATATAAATTACAGACATAAATATAGAAACTGAAACTGAATACTGGACTACTACTCTGGACTCTATTCTCTCTCTACTCTGGTCTTCTACTGGTACTGAATATACATAAATCCAATATTTATGTGGAATTCAATTTCGCTTCTCCATTCTATTACGAATTCAGGTTTAATTTAATCAGGAACGCAAAAGCAAGGCAATTGCCTGCCAATTACATGTCAAATTAACGTGCTCTTTGATTAAACTAAACTGATGATCGGAACTTGTACCTATCTGCCAATTGATACTCGAGCTGGAAATAGCTTTCAATTATAGATAACGTTATTAGATACACGAACAGGTAGTTGTTATAGAACGTGCATAATGCTGAGCGATAGCCGTTTTGCGTGCATGTGACGCATGTTTCCCCCATCCCTTTCTTATTTTTTTTTTTTGTGTTTATGTTCTTTATTGCGTCATGTATACCGCAAATAAACGTATTTTCTTTCTTTTTTTCTTTCTTTCTGTGTGTCTCTACGCGCTAGCAGCCTGTCAGGCCATTTGTTTTCCACGAATTTTGGCACTAAACACATTGTTACTACGTTACATTTTCATCGTTTTACTCCTTGACCCCTTTCAAGGTAGGTCCCATATTGAAAGTTGTTCATAATGGTGAGCCATTATGAACAACTTTCACTATGGGACCAACCCTGAAATCGTGAAAAAAAATCGAAGAATAAAATAAAAATTTTACGGTGTCTGTATTTTTGGTTAGAACATCGTTTATTATAATTTCCTAACGTTAGGTATATACCTACCAAATGTCCACACATACCTATTTTGAAATAGTGACCATTTTTTTTGTCAAAATTTTTGTATGGACGTAAGATTTTGAAATAAAATCGCTGCGAGTATCTAACATTAGGAAAGGATAACAAACAAGCGTTCAAACACAAAACACTAGCAACTACCTTGTCTGTTTGGAATACGTAAAGGCTCCTTCAAACAGGCGCGACACGCGATTAAGGCCGCTCTCTCGAAAAAAGCTTGAAAAAAGCATGCAGATGAAGCCATTTTTTGTCGGCATTTACAGAGAAATTACATCTGAAAAAAATCCTTAGTAATCTTCATGATATAATACGTAATTTGGTTTAGCCATAATTTTTCTACCGGTATCACTTAATTTAAAAAAAAATCACCAAATCACCTCGAAATCATTGAGATGAAACCGTTTTACTCCTTCATTTTTTATCAAAAGAGTGTAAAAAAATATATCTACATCTTCGCAATACAAAGGAGAATAATTTGGTTTTGTTACTTTTTTAAAATATGTATTATTTTTATGATAATAAATTAAAAAGGCCTCTGATAAAGGACTGCGTCTACATCACCCCCGCACTCGTCCATAAATTTAGTGCGGGGCGCATCGTGTTGCTAGGTGGACGTATGTCGCGTTGCGAGAACTCCGCACTACGAAATAAAATCGTAAAATATTACTGCAAAAACAAAAAGTGTACCTACCCAAGCGGGGTTTTATGAAACTTATGCGCTGTCCATTACTCTGTGTACATAGGTACTGTTTATAAAATACCTACCTCATTCAAACGAAAGTCGTAAGTACTAGTAGTGAATGATCACAGAAGGTCCACGTCCACGAAATGATTCAGCCAATATTATAAATTTTACTTTTCGGTGCCTAAGTAAAGTCTATTATTCTGATGCGTTGCGATTATTTGTGACATATTGTGACACAAAACTGAAAATGCTCCTAAAGTAGGTATTAATTATGATTATAGGTTACGTACTTGCTAATAATTTGTCAATTTATTGATTACCGGCGTAATTATTTTCAAATAAAAAAATCAAATCAAATCATTTATTTGCATAAAACAGGTTCAGTGGATGTTAAAAAAGGTCAAATGGTACACTGTTAATAACCATATAAGGTGTGCAAATATAAAACAAGAATGTTAACTGTTAATTTCACTATTCAATAAAGTACGGACGCCAAGCACATCAACCTATCCGAAACTGTCAAATAATCGCAATCAACTTTGAACCTTATGCTTTAGTGATAAAGTTGAAAATCTATTAAAGAAATCTGACAGATTGTAGTAACTTGATGTGCTGGCGTCTGTACAATGTCATTGAAAATAAAATTATCGTAAATACAGATCAGTCAACAAAATAAGGAATTAAAAATAATAATGTCATACAATAGTAAAAAGTAGTAGTTCAATAATATATATGTATATACAGGCTGGATTTTTTTAACCTCACCTAGAGGGCAAGTACTCTAAACACTGGAGATAGCAAATTTTACTCAAAGGAAAATCCCTTCATTAAAAAAAAAACAAATCTGCAATCAAAGATGTTCGAAAATTCTCTTGCCGCTCTCGGGAATCGAACCGCCTAAAATCCGAAAAAATAATACCCTGTACTTTTATGGCATCAATCGATAGGGTCAATCCATAAGGATCAAATCTCTCTATGGCAGATCGAAAGTCGAATACTTTTTACTCGACTTCTATCGTCGCGGGTGACATCAATCAATCAATTAAATCAGCCTATCGCAGACCGCGGGTGGCACAGACTACATAAAATTAGAAAATCAAATTGGTAGTCATGTTTTTTATTATAATTATCACTTATCATTACTATCCATGTGGGCTAAAGTGGGTCAATAATATTATTCAACTAATTAAATCAAATAAAAAAATCATTACCTATACGTAGTGAATCAATTAGTTCTACCAGAGAAGTTGAAGGTGATTCTGTTGATTTGGATGTGAATGTATTTTTTTTTACAAATTATGAACCTATATTTTTGTTTTACTTGTAAATATATGTATAACTGCATTCATTTTAGGAACAAGATGATTTGGGCATTCAAAAACTACGGTCTCTATTGGATGACATGGTGACTCACAAGCATCTTGTAAGGTCTGTCGAAGAACTTGAAGATTATTCAGCTGAATTTTAGTTATAATATATTTGTTTATAAAAAATATAACAAATAATATGACATACACTAGTGATAATTATACTACCTATACCTACCTACCTACCTACTTTACCTGCCTACCTATCTATCCTACCTTCCTATCTGCCTTACCCTAACTACCTACCTACCCTACCAACCTACCTACCCTACATACCTACCTACCTATCTACGTACATGCCTACCTACCCTTCTTCTCTTCATAGAAACCTTCCTAAGACTTCAACGAATATTTAAAAAAAAACCGAATTGGTCCAGCCATTCTTGAGTTTTGCGCTTAGCAGCACATTTAGCCATTAATTTTAGTTAAAAAGATACATTAAGTTGTTTACCACATGGCAAGCCAGGCTGATTTATATTAAGGGTATAGCTTCTACTCACGGCCTCGAAAGCTTTTAACAATTTTATTCGTAACCATAGCCCGAAAAGTACATCCATATCAATAGATAATACCTAAATAAAACCAAAACTGGACCATTGTAAATACAGGGTGTCCCAGAACTCAACGTCAAGCCAAAACGGGGTGACAGGATTGATCATAACCATCACGAGAAAAATCTGAAAAAAAATCTATCCCATGCAGTTTGAAAATTATGGGCATTTTAAGAAAAACCTAGAATTTTGATCAAACTGTAACATTTTTCGGTTATTGTGGTTATTCTTTTTTATTTTTGTTCATTTGAACTTTGGAAACGTAATCCTAAATAACATTTTTAGAATCCCAATAAAAAATAATGACACAATTGCCTCAAGTTTCCGAGAATCGAGACTATTCGTTAAACTACGAATTTAAAATTTTCAAGATTCGTCGACTTTGATAGGCCCTCCTTTAAAAAAAATGTACTAGAGTGCCTTGGCAAGTGGCATTAAAAGTTGGTGCATTTAATCAGAATTCTAAAATGGTACAATACTTGTTAGTTCTATACAATAAAAAAGAGTAAAAAAATTAAAACCTCAAGTAACCCGATTTTTGCTATCTCAGTTAAAATGTTTTTGATTCGCACAAGCTCTAGGTAGGTTCTTAATTTTAAGGCAAAATGATGAGAGAGATGGATAGTGGGTATGTTTGCCATGAGTGAGCGAGACAGATAGTGACGCCACTTTTATTAAAGTGAAAAAAGTAAAAAAAAGTTAGTAAAATAATGAAAAATCTTGATCTAGTTTAATTTAGGTTTGTTGGAATAAAAGTCAGATAGAGAAATAACGTTTTTTATTACAATAAATAAGCCCATTGAGAACGTAGCCGACCTGCGTGAACGCATTTCTCAAGCAGCTGAGGAGATCAACTCTTGAAGATATGCCCGAAATAAGTAGATCTTTTTTAAGAAGATGTAGGGCTTGTATTGAGGCTGATGGTAAACAATTTGAACATTTATTGTTATAAAAATGTTATTTCTCTATCTGACTTTTATTCCAACAAACCTAAATTAAACTAGATCAAGATTTTTCATTATTTTACTAACTTTTTTTCACTTTTTTCACTTTAATAAAAGTGGCGTCACTATCTGTCTCGCTCACTCATGGCAAACATACCCACTATCCATCTCTCTCATCATTTTGCCTTAAAATTAAGAACCTACCTAGAGCTTGTGCGAATCAAAAACATTTTAACTGAGATAGCAAAAATCGGGTTACTTGAGGTTTTAATTTTTTTACTCTTTTTTATTGTATGGAACTAACAAGTATTGTACCATTTTAGAATTCTGATTAAACGCGCCAACTTTTAATACCACTTGCCAAGGCACTCTAGTACATTTTTTTTTAAAGGAGGGCCAATCAAAGTCGACGAATCTTGAAAATTTTAAATTCGTAGTTTAACGAATAGTCTCAATTCTCGGAAACTTGAGGCAATCGTGTCATTATTTTTTATTGGGATTCTAGAAATGTTATTTAGGATTACGTTTCCAAAGTTTAATTGAACAAAATTAAAAAAGAATAACCACAATAACCGAAAAATGTTACAGTTTGATCAAATTTCTAGGTTTTTCTTAAAATGCCCATAATTTTCAAACTGCATGGGATAGATTTTTTTTATATTTTTCTCGTGATGGTTATGATCAATCCTGTCACCCCGTTTCGGCTTGACGTTGAGTTCTGGGACATCCTGTATATGTGGTACACATAATTATTTAACTTTCACGATGACTTGACCTTCTGTGATTTCGATACTCTGTGACGAGACTAGGCGAGGCAAACCGTGGTGGCGGCGCACACAACCGCACATTTTCTGTTACATGCGGGTAGCGGAGTGGCGCGGAGAAGGGGTCGTTAGCTCCGCCTAAATGCTCAAGGTTATCGGCATTAATACAGGCCTTAAATCGCGCGCGACACAAAGGCACCGCAAGTCGCGCAACGAGCGGTGCCTTTGTGTCGCGCGCTATTATATCGCGTGTCGCGCCTGTTTGTAGGAGCCTTTAATCGATCTGATAAACAATAAAATGCTATTGCTATACTGACATTGTTATCCAAAGGCTGACAGAGAGTTGTAAACCAATTAGCCTATAGGTAACGTTGTTAGTATGCTAACTGCGAAATGCATCAAACCGAACTAAATCGATCAAAATTTTCTGATTCTGGTGAAATACAGAACTACTTATTATGTATTCAGGGTTATTAATAAAACAATAACAACCTTGCAGGCGTGGATTAATAACATCATAAACAACAACTTTTGTTCTATGACTTTTTACAAAATACATATAATACATTTACCAAAACAAATCTTTATGATTTCGTTGTTCTATCTAACCCCCACTCCCCTCCGCTGAATTTTGTACAAGACACGGCAGTTTGTTTACCTAACTAGCGCTTTCTTTTGCTTCGCGTAGAGTTCGTAACAGAAAGTCGAATATTTCAATTCGTTGAATTGAAATAGTAAGTAAGTAAATTCAAGAAATTTCAGTAGCTTCAGTTACAATTCTGTATTGCTGGAGATTTCCTACATAATTATTAAAATCTCACGTTATGGAGGTACATTTGGCTCAAGTGCTCTGAAGTAGCGCTACTTTTGCGGTTGCAGGCGCTTTGAAACTTTCAAGCGACGAAAATGGGTCACACAACAGCAGTTTATCCATTGCAGTTTCTAAAAAATTGTAACTGTAAGAGTTACATGCTCATTACGTTCTGTATATGTCAAGTGATATGAAATTGATGTCATATACATGAGCGACTGGGAAAATGGGTTAGAGCAGGAACTGTAGCTACCTTTTTCGACACGCTTCTGACAAGGCTTGAACCGGTATCAAAAGTACAAGTTCTGTAACGGTACTTAGCGGTTTTGTGCCATTTTAGTACCTGGGTTCCAGATAGGTACCGGTATTCCACATAATAATTCGTCATTTTCCTGTCCTTATCCCGATTTATTTGGGGTCGGCGCAACTTTTTAACCGACTTCAAAAAAGGAGGTTCTGTAAGATCTAGACTAGGAGAGTCATCTAAATTCGCATAGAAATGCCGGAGATGCAGTAGTACATTTATACATATAATTTCGTAGATACCTAAGTACAATTCAGTTTAAAGTCATAGATAATTATCAAAATTGGTTAATTCGTTTTGAGAAAATCGCGGACATACTAACATAAGTATGTCCGCGATTTTCTCAAAAACGAATTAACCAATTTATAAAAAAGTATTTATTATTATATTTTATTCTTCAAAATTTTCTGTTCTGTTGCACCTACTGTTTTGTCTCTTCATCACCCTAAGGTAGACTGGTAGAAAATGCCCAAGGCATTAAGTCCGCCTTTGTACATTATGTGCATAAAGTTTTAATAAATAAAAATAAAAAAATAAATGTATTATTTTTTTTTCGTTCTAGATCTCAATGCAAAATGTTTCATATCGTGAACAAAAGTATTACTCACTTCGAATGAGAGCTAACGTAGATTTTTAGGATTGCAGAATCCGGCCATATTTTTTCTTTATTTAGGTTTTGAGGCCTTCCGGATTGTGCGATTGAAAGTGCTTTTATACTGTCCAGCAATTTCGGGTCTGCGTTAGAATAAAACTGTAGGTACAATTCACGGTACAATGCGAGTTTTCCCATACGACTGCGAGAAGGCTTTTTGGAAATATTTTCGGGGAATTCTGTGGCATTTTTTATTCGGAGGCTTTTGTTTCTACTGTTTTTCCCGAGCTTTCCCAGTAGTGTTTGTTGAGGAGGCAATATTACGTCGAAATCCAAATATTGAGGGCTATTCTTGTGTCTGTTAACAACAAACAACTGACAAAATAACCATCACTGTACTAAGTACTTGTCTAACGGTCATTGAGTGGCCAACATTTAGAGCTGGTACACATTGTGCGTTTTGAAACACGCGCTTTGCTAACGCGCGTTTTGAGAACCACGAATTCACAATTCATTCAAACGCTTGCATGTGTACACTTCAATAGAATTCGAAACGCGCGCTTTGCTAACGCGCGTTTTGAGAACCCCGAATTCTATTGAAGTGTACACATGCAAGCGCGCGCTGCTGGTCAAGCGCGCGTCAATCGCGCGCTTTCATTTTTTCGTTAGAACGCGCGTTGCTCGGGCGTCAGCTGCGCGCTTTGAGATACATGAGCGGCCATTTTGTTGTACATTTCAACGCGCGCTTTTGTGTAGAGAGGACGCACTTTTCGAAAATGGAGATCGAACATTTTGATACTAATTCCTTTATAGATGAAATCGACGAGAGACGATAGAGGAGCCACACACAAGCGATCTCTTCGACGTCCATTTTCGAACTGATCCAAAAGTATGTTCGCCCTACTAACGCGCGCTGAACGCCGTGCTAAGCGCGGTGTGTGTACGCGACCAACGCGCGCTCAACGCAACGCCGAGCGCCCAGTATGTACCTACTAGCTCTTAGTAGATAATGCCGATTATACGATTACTATAATTATGGATTGTCCAATGTGTTCTAGATAGCTTCGATTTCACGATTATTACATTATGATTCATGGAATTAGCCACTCTAAAATCCTAACGAAACTTCTTACTTTTTCCCTAAAATAGTTTGCACAATTTCCGTCCAACTGTCCGCACTAACTCGCCCCAATTACAAACAGTTGGCCCAACAATGGGAACTATCATTATAATCGAGACATTTCGATTGCCGCTGACACATTTCCCAGGGTATAACTTTGGAGATCTGCCTCTGAAAGGGTTAGGTACGGACCTCAATTATAGCGGGTCCATTTTGTGTGAAGTTTCGTGTTAGTCAGACATGTTGGTAATGAGAATTTGTGGTGACGACGTTCGGTTATATCTTCATGTTCGCTCCGGAGGGTAGGCAAAGTTTGTAGCGACAATGGTGAGGACATTGTTAACGCAAAGCGATGTGCGAAGCATGTACAGTCAACAAAAGAGATAAGTATGGAGGATCGTCGGATATAGTTGAAGTTTAGTAAGAGACCGATGGATGTTCTCTAATAAAATTTGATTTTATTAATAGAAAACAAACAGCTCCTTTATCAAATTAAATTTCAGTCAACAATATCTATCGGTTTCTTACTAAACTTCAAGTATATCCGACGATCCTGAATACTTATCTCTTTTGTTGACTGTAGGTACACAATAGGCGGAGCGGGCTGTTGCAGAAGTTTTTATATAGCGTTTGATTTTCTATGAAATACACCAGGCAGGTTATGAGTACAGATGCCAGCACATCAAGCTACTACAATCTGTCAAATTTCTTTAATAGATTTTCAACTTTATCGCTAAAGCGTAAGGTTCAAAGATGATTGGGATAATTTGACAGTTTCGGGTAGCTTGATCTGCTGGCATCTGTACAAGGTGAGTTAGTGTAAGTTACAATGGAGAATGTCTGATTAGATGGCTGCTGAATTCTGTCAGTCACATGTTTGAATCAGTAACGTACGAGCGGTCAGAGGTTAGTTGCTGAAAATCAGCGCTGTTCGATAGGTTCGTCCGAAGTCACAGCATTTTGCTGAGCAACGATCTGTTCTTGCACAGATGCGACGCACATTGTTCTTATTATTGTTGTTTGTTTGTTACAAAAGTAGTTATTTTTCCACTCTGCAGTCGGCATTTTGGTTTTGTTTATGTTGTTGTTGTTTTGTTGTCATATTAATACCAATGTCACGGGCGCATCACTGATTAATTTGTATTGTCAATGTCAATTAATGTGTGTTGTCTATGGTCCCTGGCCCTGACATCAAGCAATGGACAAAATTGTCAACATTTTATATGCTTGAGTACGAGGCTTTTGACTACGTTGTATGTATATTTTATGCCTTTATTTATTTTTATTTGTAATGTTCGTTTTGTTTGTGCAGAATATAAAAAATAATCTTCCTTTCTCTTTCTTTTTTTTTAGGTCTCCATCTTTTTTTTACAATGATTGCACCGCATTTGTGATCATGCTACTTTCCTCAAAAATAATAATATTTCGGTTGTGGTTTTGGTCGAAACTCCACTGATATGCATCCCCGAATACCAAACAGCAGTTGGCAAGTATCTAGGTTGTTTATTTATGTACGCCCAAATTCTTTCCTAGCTCTGACGTTCTTTTAGATTTATAACCTAACTCGACTTTTAAATTGCATTAAACCTCGTTTGTCACGCGACTATTTTAGAGGCTTCTTTTTTCAAACATTCTTGATTCGGAGCTATTCGGGGTTGATCCTGTCGTGTTGGCAATACGTTCTCTTCTGTCTCTACGTATTGTAAAAGTTTACTTTGAAGGGCGGACTGGCTTACTGTTGTACCACGGTAATCGTACTGGCATATTGTTATTCAACGTAAAGCGGCCGGCACACTCATACTATTATTACAAATTAGATGAAAGTGGGAAGTTTAGTTATCCACGCTGTCACAGCCAAGCTGTAAACAGGTTCAATGAAAATGGCCTGCGGACAAACCTTTTTGACATAAATAGAAGAAAACTAGCGACCCACCCCTGCGTCCCCGCTTTGCACGGGTACAAAGATAAATATTAATGTATCCATTACACACAAACATTCCGGAATAAATTCTCTACATCATGGTGAAAACCGCATCAAAATCCGTTGCGCAGGAAGATTAAAACGGTCACACAGGCAGACACGAATAGCGACTTTGTTTTAAACTATTTTTATAAATGATATCACAGATATAGATAGACCTAGATAACGTAAGTATCACGATCTGTATGAAAACTAAGCGTGCCATTTTTTGATTACCTAGTACCCGGCGATAAATATTGCACAACGAACTTTGGAAAGAGACAATCGGCTAATTTCGGCTTCGTAGAGCGTTATCTCTGTCGCACGAAATACAAACAGTCCGGTATCTATTAGGAGCTGTTAAAACAAATGATTTGCTTCTTTTGATAATTATTTTTATTCTTTGTATAAAATACACCAATTTCCAAAGGTCGATGTGCAATATTTATCGCCGGGTACTGTACACAAGACTGAGCGCGAAGGTGGCGGCTTACGATTTTTGTACGTAAGCTGGTGCGATTTTTGGTACGCGATGTAGATGCTCTTGCGTTATCTAGGTGTATCTGTGGAACGATATCAATATTGTCACAGTAGGCTCGCTTCATAATTCATGGGACTTAAAATAACTGGCGAAATGTGTGTGTACTAGATATACAGTGACCTCTAAAAGTCAGTTGACATTTTTCCATATCAGCTGTGACGCCACATTATGAATAAAAAGAAAAAAAAAACAGGTGCTCCTAAGGGATTACTAGATTATTTATTATTAAAAGTCAAAGGCCAATAAAAACGTTATAGCAGTTCAAATGTTTGGATTACTAGAATTTTAAATCATAATGTGGTGTGTCACAGCTGAAGTGGAAAAAATTCAACTGAAAATGTGTGTCTTTTCGAGGCCACTGTAGGTACACATCTGCCTTTACTGTCTCCCCAGGGATGTGCCTTACAGGTGTTGCACGGGGGTGTTCCGGAATTGGTATTTTAAGAGGAACCAGGACCACCCCTATGTGCTGATGGTGATAAAAAAAACTTGTGCTGAGGTTAAAATCCCACACTCCCGCATTAAGGCTTCTTCAAACAGGTGCGACTCTCGGTAAAATCGCGCGCGACACAAAGGCACCGCAAGTCGTGCAACGAGTGGTGCCTTTGTGTCGCGCGCGATTATATCGCGTGTCGCGCCTGTTTGTAGGAGCCTTTACATTGTGAATACGATTTGAAATAGCAATATGATTTTTAATATAGTTTACGTTATTTCACCTGACAAGTCGACAGGAATGCTGACTTGGTACGATATCTAAGATTACGATAAATAACGTGCCTTCAACGTAGCCATAGTAATAAAGTTTTGACATTTAATTTTAACTCTTGTCTAAAAGTTGTCAGTTTGTAAAATAACTATCGCAAAATGAGAAATGTTTGTGTACAAAATATTTTATGAAATAATTATAGATATTGTTTTTAAAGTGAGGTCTGAAGAGGTTATAATGTTTTGGTAAATGTATTGTATCTTTAATAAAGGCAAGATTCCACTAATGTTTATTTATACAATTAAAGGATAATTTTTACTTGCGTCGTTTCATTGTCATTTTCTTCTAAAACATTTTTTTTTCTTTTACATGAACTGCTATGCCTTATTATCGATTTACTTTCATGAAAACCTTAGCTGAGAACCTTCATTAAGACCACCTAGCGTTAATTCTGTCTCGAGGGAATCAGCCTTCCGTATTTCCTTCTACATCATTTTGTCCCTAAGGAAGGACTTACACAAAATGTGCCTACGGTTCACTTTCATCCTCAAATTGTACCTTCTATTTTTTTAATCGATATTACTTACTAAATTACTTGAGCCCAGCCACAGAGCACGGACGTGTCACGCCAGCGTCTAGTGTAAGCATAACCATCATCATTATAATGTTCCCACTGCTAGGACACATGACAGGCCTCCTCTCTGTCGTGGGCCTGCGGGCGGAGAGTAATGGGTAGCTCACCGTCCGATCAGGACCAGGCCCGTGCCGGACGGCGCGTACGTGTTCCACGCGCGCCTCAAAGAGATGTCACCATCAAGTGAAGGGGCCCGTCAAGGCCGAAGCCTGCCGGGTCAGCGGGATTGTCCGAAAGGGTTACCGCTGGCCCGGAACATAAAGGGCTAAGGAAGGAACACGGGTGGGTTTTAGTCAGTAAGAGTCTGACACTCCCGTCCGCTCCACCCAGAGCGGACGGGAGTGTCAGACTCTTCGGGAAATCATCAAATGCCCCTCGCATTTGATGATTTCCCATCTTCAAAAAAAAAAAAGGCCTCCTCTCTGTGAGAGTGAATGGACTGTAATCTACCACGCGGGCCCAGTGTGGGTTGGTAGATGTCACATTTGTTAGAATTTTTGATTCTTGGACATTCCGGTTTCTTCACGATATTTTCCTTCGCCGTTTTTGTGCAGCGTCTAGAGATAGCAGTATCTATTAATAAAATTCGTAGTGTCGAAACTCGAAAGTGCGTTGAGCAAACAACTTCTGCCATCATCGCCATTTAAAACCATCGATTTCTATACGTCATTGGTATCGTCGTGCGAGTGATTAATGACCAAGAAGCTTATAGATAAAAGTGGAGGCAACACTCTAAATACCTAAGTGAAGACGACTGTGGTCGGACACTCTCTTTCTAAATACACACTTATGAACGAGACAGTGATAGGTATGTGTTTTCTTTGTCATATGTATGTATTTAGAAAGAGAGTGTCCGACCACAGTAGTCTTCACTTTGGTACTTAGAATGTTGCCTCCACTTTTATCTATAAGCTTCTTGATGGTGACACACTTGCTTTGAAAGAAAACGTTTTTATTGCCACTCGTATAAGAAGATCACAGACTAAACTAACCACAGAAATTATTATTTTTTGTATAGAAAGTGTTGACATTGCCGCCTCTAGCAGCGACTATCAAGGCGTCTTCGTGCTCTGTGGGCCCGGAAGTTGGCCACGTTACAATTAACGTGGCCAAGTATTGGGCCAACTAGCAACAGATGTGGCTTTCAGAGGGTTGTATGATTTTAATTATTATTCTGTAAACACATATTATTACGGTCGCGAATAATGTAGGTTTATTTTAAAATGATAAAACAAAAAAATTAAGTAATTTGATATTTTTTTTGTGGAGTCATCGACCGCAATTGTTGTCACTTGAAATATCAGTTAAAAAAAAGTGGCAGATTAGGAGTGCCGACAGAAGTGAAAACAAATCACAAACTTTGCCATCACTCACTGACGTATCGGATGTACATTAAAACCGAGTACATCCCGAGGACAGCCGAACACATCCGAAGTGGTGTCGGTTTCGGTAACAGTAGCGCGAGCTCAATCGTTTCTTCCCCGTCTCAAAAAATGCCCGACACGCCTAAAGAATTTTTTACTTCAAAAATCTGTTTTTTTTTGTAAACTTCTCAGACGCAATAAGTATCGATATATAAACACGATAAGACATAAGGAAACAGTTTTTCTCAACTCATGCTCTAAGTAACAAAACTAAAAGCAGTCGATGACCTCCCAAAAAGATTCAACAAATCTTTTTATTTTATCGTTTATTTATCATTGGTTTAATATATACAAATACCAATCACGTCTGCGGAGTTTAGCTAGCCAATATAAAATAACCATGTATGTTTATGAACATACGACCGGGTTCTGACCTTCCAATTGAGAAAAACGCAAGAATTTTGAATTTCGCGGGCGACACTGTCGATAACAAAACTATCTAAAAAAAAAAATATCTATGTAATAAGCTGTAACTGCAAAACTTCGAGTTATCTCGTTGACCCGCGAATATTCTTCTTAGCATATAAATGTAAGCGCGACGTGACAGTGCATAGCAATTAGGTAAGAATTTGAATGTTAAATATGAAAGAATTTATTTAATGGGATGTTATTTCTGTATGAATTGCAGTTTCGTGGTTGTTTTTATGATTTATTTCATGCCATTTTTGTTGTAAAAGTTTAGCAAATTGGCGATTTTGTATTATGTTGATTGGTATTTATATACATTTTGAATGTTTATAAATGTACATAACGGTAAAAATACATAATTAAAAAAAAATACCGTTGGTCCCGGCTGTCATTCGTGGATCTTTGATAGTCGTTGCGGGTCGTTAGTTGCCCGAAAGTCTGACAACCAGTTTTTTTACCTAGGGGTATCGTATTACCCTGTAACTAGGTTACGGAGGTCCGATAGGCAGTCGCTCCATGTAAATACTGATATCTAGCTGCATCCGGTTAGACTGGAAGCTGACCCCAACATAGTTGGTAAAAGGCTATGATTGAATTGATGAAATGTTATTTTCTTTTTTTTTGGTGCATCATGTTTGCTGCAAATAAACGTATTTTCATACTTTTGTTTATTTTCTTTCTACGAAGATGATGAACGGTAAGTATATTCTTTATAAATATAAAGTATATTCTTAGTATATTCTTTATAAATCTAAACTGCCAATGATGATTGAGTATACAAAAGAAATAAGGAAATTGAAGTATTTTTATACATCAAAAAATATAATCTGCCTTCTCCAGTGATTTCACAACGATATTTTCCTTCTAAGAAAACAATAGAAAATCGTAAGACAAAACCATAAGCCCAAGTAAGTACGTACGGGTGCGTGTTTCCGCGGCGATTTTTTTTCGCGCGCTGGATTTTATAAGCTCTGCTTAGCGCCAAGAGTGTGTGTTTTTTTGACCTGCTGGGATGCGTTCTGTTGGATTCTCAATAATAATAATAATTTATTTATTTCAGACCATTGATCCATATAATGTTAGTAAAATCTTAGCCTATTGTTAGTACATACAAAAATAAAAAGCTTAAATTAATTTAGTTGGCGACATGTACGCCAGTACGCACATGTCTACCTGCCCACTGCCCAGTGCCTAATGAAAGGCCCATCAACTTTGTCCGCCAGTGTAGCCAGTATGTTGTTGGGCTACCCCTGAATCGCTTCAGCATACTCGCACATCGCTTGCGCATAACGGCATAAAAATCGTCTAACCTCGCTTCAGCAAACATGCCAGACGCGCTACAAAACCGAGGTAGCCCCAACAATATCCTCAAAGCATTATTATACTGGACGCGCAGAGCGTTGTAAGCCTTCTGCGTATACCTTACCCACAGGCTGCACGTGTAAAACGATTGACAAAACGCTCGAAAAAGAGTCAGTTTCACCTCCCTAGTACAACGCGCAAACCTGCGAGCCAGCATATGCTCGGCTCAACACCGTGAGTTAAAAGCTGTCGCTGAAAACCAGCGTTGGGGCTCTGTCTCGCATACTATAGGGTATTAGCATTATGCTGAGCGATGGCCGTTTTGCGTGGATGTGACGCATGTTTTCCCCCAACTTGTTTTTTTTTGCGTTTGTGTAATTTTTCGTAAATAAACGTAGGTATTTTCTTTCTATATTTTTAACGACCATGCAAACGTGGGTTAAGACCCACAAAAAATACAGACAGCTTATTTCCTCAACATTTCATTGTACGGAAAATCCCTGATGTACAATGAATCTCTCAATAAACATGAACAAGCATGACGGAACACATTCTCATACTTTTTGTCAAAGACTTCCAATTTTTATTCCGAGTTAATTTCCTGTGGAATAAATCTGTCTACCCGACCATAGTACTTATATCTCGATGTACCCGACCTATTTTCCGAATAATTATTCGAAATCAAAAGGTTGTTCGAAGACTACTCTGCGATTGTTTCTACGAATGTTATTGGATTGGGGAATTGATAATAAAACGCTTTGATATTGATGTCGATAGCGAATGGGTTGTTACTGTATTTTTTTTGTCGTATTGTAGTGTCAACTGCACATCGAAAAATAGATGGAATTTCTACGAATGAAATATTTTTGCTCTCGTTCAAAGAAATTAGTTGGTATCTATGCTTCCCTGTACTATTTTGAATTTCAGAGAAATCTTCTGCTGGATTAATTAAATGACTGTAAATTGCATTTTCCGTTCCAATTTAAATGTTCCTTTGAAATAACAAATCCCAGTCTTATTCTTCTTTTCGTGTAAATGGTTCTCTTCCTCGCTGTTTTTTTTAAATATAGTTTGAGCCGAGTAGATGGCTACGTTGATCGCAGTATCAGTGGCGTCCTGGTATGTCATCCAAGGTGCAGGTGAACGGGCAAGTCACCAAATTTCCGTTGCGAAACAACCTTTATTTTCTGTAGTCAAACAGTGAAAGCCATGAGTTGATATTTATAATTATAATCGGCAGATTTATCATCTGCCTAGCCTTTTTCCAACTATTTTGGAGTCAGCTTCTAGTCCAACTTAATGTATTCATGAGCCTGTTAGCCTAACTGATCCATGACCCATCTGGTCCTTTTCCGTCTCCCTTTTCTATGGAGGATGAGGTGAGGCAGTGGCGTGCATTGCATATAGGCATTTAAGCAGTGCCTACCTCGAAAAATCACCAGAAGCCTGTCAATTAGGTACATTAATAGTGTGTGTGCCCCGCAATTAAGGCCA
The DNA here is from genome assembly GCA_927399505.1 of Luperina testacea. NCBI lineage: Eukaryota > Metazoa > Arthropoda > Insecta > Lepidoptera > Noctuidae > Luperina > Luperina testacea. Next base: position 14,946,764 of record OV656770.1, on the reverse strand, counting down.
GGTATCCTGGTTTTGCCTGTTTTAGAATTCACTTTTGATAGGCAAATTATAACATTTTGAATCTGAAATAAATATATATTTAGGATGCATTCTTTCTCTTTACCATGTACTCGTTCAATACACGATGCAATAAAATTTTCTCGATAGAAAAAAATACTGAAGTAACTCCGATTTGCAGTTTTTTTACAAGCAAATTTCATTTTAAACGAGTACTATAATACTCCATATTTTATAAATAATATCAATTTATAGGTAATTCATTTTGGAATCGAATCTACCTGTTCGTTTTTTTTCATTAAATTTATATATTTTTTTATCGATTATTTCAAGTTTTTCGATTAACGCGTCGCCTGCCAGTGTCCCGCGGGACGTTACCGAGGAGGGACCTATGCCAAATATTTGCGCGCGCGCTTCGCTTCTGTTCCGTAAATAATATTAATTCGAAATAAAATAAATTGTAAATATTTAAAAATACCATAGTTTAGATTTTGTTTGTTTATTTGTTCTTGTGTAAATAATTTGTATTTTATTGTATAATAGTTATTAAGACAATTTATATTTGTGATTTGGTGAAAATGGCAAATAAAAGAAATAAAATTAGGACTAAATCACGGTTGAAGGCAAAAAAAATCGCGAAAGAAATATGGTAAGTTATAATTTTTATTCATTTATTCCTATTGACCCTGGCTGTTACAGTTTTACGAAATTTATTATTTCTCTACAGTAGGTAGCGAAATGCCTTTGATGTCGGGTGACACCGCCCGCACAAAATAGATCGGTACAGAAGTCAATCTCATTTATGTGCTTCACTTTTCATACCTACGTCTTTGAGATATCGTGTTCGTGACTTCTGTTTCTGTCTCCTTTGTGTCGCCCGTATACTTATACTACTTGTTCGGGCATAACTTCCTCATATATAGACGGATTTTCAAAATTTTTTGTTAGAACGAGGTTTATTCCGAAATGGTCCTATTTAAATTCCGTAAAGATCTGATGAGGAGTTTCGGAGACAGACAACGGAACTCTTCAATAAATGCTAGCAAATCAACCGCGTTTGCTCCTATAGCCTAAGTATGCATTGTTTACGCAATCACACTACATAACATCACGCCTGTACGCTGTAAAAGGGTAGGCAGATGGCAGTAGTGATAAATTAATTTTTTTGGGGTAGGTAGGTACAACTAAAAAGTAAAAAATAAAAACTTTGTTACAAAAAAAAAAAAACAACCGACTTCCGAAAAAAACACTACAAAGTGAAAAATAACATTAATTTCGAAAGTCGGTGTCAACAAACGAAAATATAGAACCAACGACACCGACTTTCGAAATAAAAGTTATTTTTCACTTTGTAGTGTTTTTTCGGAAGTCGGTTGTTTTTTTTTTTGTAAAAAAATTTTTGTTTAGTAGATTTAATAAAAAACTTGGTGACGAATTTAAGCAACCAAAAACAGCACAATAACTAGGTATATTGTGCTGTTTTTGGTTGCTTGAATTCGTCAATAAGTAATAATATGGCAAAGAGCAATTATAGACTACTATAATTGCTTGAAATCGTCAATAAGTTTTTTATTAAATCTACTAAACAAAAATTTTTTTACAAAAAAAAACAACCGACTTCCGAAAAACACTACAAAGTGAAAAATAAATAGGTAAATAAGTAAGTACCTGCTTGTACTTATTTCAATGGATGTTGTCACAAATGGCACGCTTCGGGCATAACTCCATCGTAAATAAACGGATATGCAATTTTTTTATTGTGAAGAACTGATGATGATTTTCGGAGACAAACAAAAAATCAACCGCGATTGCTGCTATAGCATATATAATCGCAATCACACAACATAACATCACGCCTGTACCCTTCAAAGGGTAAGGCAAATGTGTTCAATAGCTTTCTGTCACTGATATTCACATAGCAAGTAGTGATATATGATTTTTTTTGGGGTAGGTATGTACAACTAAAAAGTGAAAAATTAAAACTTTTTTACAAAAAAAAAAAACATCCGACTTCCAAAAAAAAAACACTACAAAGTGAAAAATAACTTTAGTTTCGAAAGTCGGTGTCAAAAAACATTCGAATTGAGAACCTCCTCCTTTTTTGAAGTCGGTTCAAAACGAAAATGCAGAACCAGCGACACCGACTTCCGAAATGAAAGTTATTTTTCACTTTGTAGTGTTGTTTTTGGAAGTCGATTGTTTTTTTTATATAATGTTATTGTATAGAATTTATGTCAATATTTCTGGTGTTAAGTTTTTAGGGAATTATAAGTATAGCAACATAATTAATTTTATTACCTACTAACAATTGTTTTTAATTGCTACCTAATATTTTTTTCATGACTGTTACAGCGCTTCCGCACTAGGTACCCTTTCTTTTTTTTTTTTTGAGGATGGGAAATCATGAAATGACCCCTCCCGCTCTGGGTGGAGCGGAAGGGATTGTCAGGCTCTGACTAAAACCCACCCGTGTTCCTTCCTTAGCACTATATGTTCCGGGGTAGCGGTAACCCTTTCGGACAATCCTGCTGCCCCGGCAGGCTTCGGCCCTGACGGGCCCCTTCCCTATTGCTGACATCTCTTTGAGGCGCGCGTGGAACAAGTACGTGCCGTCCGGCTCGGGCTTGGTCCTGATCGGACGGTGAGCTACCCATTACTCTCCGAGTCTCCGTCCGCAGGCCTGCGCCTACGGTGGCCGGGGTCGTCACTCGGCTCCCGACGCCCGGAGCGTCTCCCGCGGCGTCTGGGACGTGAGGCTCTGTCCCTCAGCCATCCCGCCACCTCCTTCGCTAGCATGACTGCTTCGCAGAAGAAAGTTTTCTTTCAAGACTGTTACAGCGCTTCCGCACTACCCTTACGATCCGTTTTTTGGAATTTTTGTCTGATAGATAATAAACTACTGGAGGGATTTTGATGGGAGTTTCGATATTCTGTAGCTTTGGTTTTCATCTATCACATAGGGTATGTTTAATAAATGAGTTATAGTCCACGCGTACGAAGTCGCGGGCATAAATTAGTTATTTATTATTAGTTATATAAGTACTTTGGACTTAGTAAATTCTGATAAAGCTCATTACAACATAATACACAGGATAAAAAATTCTTTCTTAGAAATAAGAAATACTAAAATACTACTCTGTCAAAGAAGTACCAAGGGAATCAATAATACACAAAATGTTAGTTATTCATCCAAATTTACTTTGATCACCTTCAAAGTATGCTCCTTCAGAAACGACACACTTACGCCAACGAATAATCCAATCATCAAAGAAAATTTCAAACGCTTTTTCCGGAACTGAGTTTAGTTTACGCCCTGAATTCTCATTCGTTCGCTAAAATTCTTTCACAATGATGGCCTTGTGCAAAGGTGCATTATCGTGGTACAAAATCCAACAATTATCTTTCCACAAATCTGGCCATTTTCTTCGAATTTGCTCTCTTAAACGCCGCATTACGTTCAAATAATATACTTTATTTACCGTTTGACCTTCCCGGTAAGAATTTCGTGTGCACAACACCGCGATAGTCAAAGAAAACAGTCAACATGACTTTGACTTTTGATCGACTGGTTTTCGGTTTCGGTTCAATTGGAAGGTGCCACTCCGAAGCGTGTTGACTAGTTTGCATGTCAAACTCGCCTCGTCACCAGTAACAATGCGTTTCATAAATGTTGGGTCGGAATTGACTCGTTCTAGCATGTCTTCAGCGACTCATGTTTATGAGTTGACCTGAAGACCTGAATTTTCTCCAAAAATTCAATCGTTTGATTGAATTTTTAGAGAAAATTCAGGTCTTTTAGGATAAAATAATACGGATCGACTCGTGAGGTACTGTTTGTACCTCACGAGTCGATCCGTATTATTTTAAATAATCACTTGGGTATGAAACATGTTGCCGCTCGGCTAGTCCTAAAAGACCTGAATTTTCTCCAAAAACTAATTACTAGCCGGGGCAGCAGGATTGTCCGAAAGGGTTACCGCTACCCCGGAACATAAAGGGCTAAGGAAGGAACACGGGTGGGTTTTAGTCAGACACTGACAATCCCTTCCGCTCCACCCAGAGCGGGAGGGGTCATTTGATGATTTCCCATCCTCAAAAAAAAAAAGAAAGGGTACCTAATGCGGAAGCGCTGTAACAGTCATGAAAAAAATATTAGGTAGCAATTAAAAACAATTGTTAGTAGGTAATAAAATTAATTATGTTGCTATACTTATAATTCCCTAAAAACTTAACACCAGAAATATTGACATAAATTCTATACAATAACATTATATAAAAAAAAAACAATCGACTTCCAAAAACAACACTACAAAGTGAAAAATAACTTTCATTTCGGAAGTCGGTGTCGCTGGTTCTGCATTTTCGTTTTGAACCGACTTCAAAAAAGGAGGAGGTTCTCAATTCGAATGTTTTTTGACACCGACTTTCGAAACTAAAGTTATTTTTCACTTTGTAGTGTTTTTTTTTTTGGAAGTCGGTTGTTTTTTTTTGTAAAAAAGTTTTCATTTTTCACTTTTTAGTTGTACCCCAAACAAATTCATATATCACTACTAGCTATGTGAATATCAGTGACAGAAAGCTATTGAACACATCTGCCTTACCCTTTGAAGGGTACAGGCATGATGTTATGTTGTGTGATTGCGATTACATATGCTATAGCAGCAATCGCGGTTGATTTTTTGTTTGTCTCCGAAAATCATCATCAGATCTATACAAAAAAAATAAAAATTGCATATCCGTTTATTTACGATGGAGTTATGCCCGAACATACGTAAACAAAAATAGAAACATCCGAATTGAGAACCTCCTCCTTTTTAGAAGTCGGTTAAAAATATAATATTTACAATCACAAAACTAGAAAGAAACTAAAGTGGGATGATGAAATTAAAATACTGTAGGCGAGCAGCCCTATATTTCAAGAATAGGGCCGATTCACAATATAGATGTTGTTATGTTACCTTGACAGGGGTCAGCGAGTTCATTCGAACTGCGCGTTCGCGGGATTTGCCACGCGAGGACGGAGGTAACGCTAAATGCCTACTACGCTCGAAGATCCTGGCCTTAAGAAACTCACTAAACTATCATAGGTGCCTATCAGAAACAAACAATCTTCATACAAACGTACGCGCGGTGCGCGGCAGTAGGCAGTCGCCCGACGGCCTACTCGGCTCCCGTACCGTAATATTTGAAAAAGGTCATTCATTGGTCTAGTATTCGTTCAATTTAATACGACGAAATTAAATATCATGTACGTCCTACGCATAATACTATGACGTTCGACCTTCGCAATTTATCACCCTTAGGTAGGCAGACCTACTCTACCGATCAATCTACCAACAAATCTATCAACCGATTGTGAATGTTGTCGTAATTTGGCCGCGCGAAGAAAGAAAGGGATGGATTATAGAGAGCGTGGGGCGTGCGAGTGCGACACGCGAAAGGAGAGAATTTCTTCGTCTTCCTTACTCATTGTTATTAATGTTTGTGTTATAACCGGCGAGCGCGCTCCATTTTTTGTTTGTTTTGATTCCTAAGTGTTGAAGAAAAGAAATTGCTGTGTTTATTGTGTTTAAGTTTGAGGTGCTGTGTAAGCAATGGATAAACTAAAGTGCTTAGATTGTGGCGATCAATCGCTTTGTATAGATTTGTCTATACTGCGGACGAATCCTTTCGGTAGGTACCTAAGTTTTCGTTGATGTTGACAAGATAAAAATTGTTTCATTTTGAAGACCGACAAGATTTTTTGTTTTTAAAGTTCATATAAGGCACATAGAACTATAAAAGGTAAGAAAATAATTTGAACATTAAAAACATATAATTTTGCTGTTTCTGATTAATGACCGCGTCTGACTAGACCAGGCGGCCTAGTGCCTACCTATTCTAAAAAGCAATGCACGCCACTGAGGTGAGGTTTATACTCTGTCCCTTATACCTCTATAACACTAAGGCCCCCCTTGCACTACAAATAACTCAATACGTTTAACGCGAAACATATTACGGGGACAACGGGAATACACGATTTAAATCACCATTCTGTCTCTGTCATCTTTAAATAAACAATTGACAGAAATAGAACGACGTTTTAAATTCGTTTAGGCTAAACGTATTTTGTGATTTGTGGTGCAAGCGCGCCTATGGTCGTGTAGTCCATGGCCCTATACAGGGCCGGTGTGGGCGCTTTCACTGAGGCGGCGCGGGCGCTCCTGGCGTCGGGAGCCGCGCGACGACTCCCGGCCACCGTAGGGGCGGGCCTGCGGGCGAAGAGTAATAGGACCAGGCCCGTGCCAGACGGCACGTACGTGTTCCACGCGCGCTTCAAAGAGATGTCAGCATCAAATTGAAGGGGCCCGTGAGGGCCGAAGCCTGCCGGGTCAGCGTGATTGTCCGAAAGCGTTACCGCTGGCCCGGAACACAAAGGGCTAAGGAAAGAACACGGGTGGGTTTTAGTCAGTAAGAGTCTGACACTCCCTTCCTCTCCACCCAGTGCAGGAGGGGTTATTTGATGATTTCCCAAAAAAAAGCGCGTCTATGAGATACAAAGAAGTAAAATGTAAAACATAAGAATAATAAAAGCGCCTTATCACATTGAACTGATCAAATCATTCTTCAAGAACGCACACTGCCAATGAGCCCGGCAGCTCATCCACACACGGGTCCAATACAACATTATCTTACGTAAACGGGACGTAAATGGAACGTAAACGGGACGCATCCCGCACAGGGGTGTATTATAGTCTGCAAATTGAAATCTCTAAGCGACTGAGCCCATAGGCCGCTCTAATCTTCTAAATAATAGCGTTTGAAACAATAAACCGAGATTTGGGTTGTCATTTTGCTAAAATTACGCACGCCGTTCGCGGAGCTAAGGGATACAGACAATTATTTTATTTTGGCAGTTTTGTTGGTAGGTAAATATTTTGTAACTAAGCTTAAATAGCTTTGTGAATGAGGCTTTCTTTCAGTTTAAAGTTTGTTCATAATTCTTTGTTTATTTATTTATGAAATATTTTATTGATCGAAAACAATTATCTTTAGTTATCACTTATCATTCCTTCCATATTATTAAACTTTACTACACACCAGAATTATTTCTTTGAGAGACACTAACTCACAAACCGCAGTCCAGTAAGTCAAGTGCTCGAGAAATGGATAGCCGATGGATGGAGCCGGCGATAGTCTAGCAGTGATCAATGATGTATTTTATTAAAAACCTGTTAAAATTTTTACTTTAGAAAGTAAGAAGAAAAAGAAAGTATTATCTTTCTTTTTTCTTCTTACTTGTCATTTCATTTATTTGCGTTAAACATGACGCAAAGAAATAACACAAAAAATAACAAGTTCTGGAAAATATGCGTCACGTCCACGGAAAATGGCGACCTCTCAGCATAATGCTACGATCATATTATGCGAGACATAGCCCCCAGCACAGGTATTCAGTGACAGCGTTGAAGTGTAAAATGTATTTATTTATTTATTTAGATAACAATTAGCAGCGCCCCGCGGTTTCATCCGCAGAAGTCTCAATCCCGTAGGAATATCGGGATAAAAACTATTCTATGTCCTTTCTCGGGATTCAAACTATCTCTATACCAAATTTCATCTAAATCGGTTCAGCAGTTTAAGCGTGAAGAGGTATCAGACAGACAGACACACTTTCGCATTTATAATATTAGTATGGATTGCTTGCTGTACTTAAAAATATTATACCAGTTTTAGGAAATTCCTCCATTACTGAAACTGGTACAATTTTATCACAAAAGCACAAAACTTCATGAATTGCCATATTGGATAATACTAGAACACACTAAGGAAATGCATGACTTGATGAAAAGGTCCCAGGAGGAATTTCGGATATAGAAATTGGAAATGCACCTTCAAATTCGAACGAATGGAACGTGTGAACGTGCTATATCTAGATTTTCGGATACCTACGATCCGACGTATCCCGTCTCCTCCCGCGGGTATTATCCGAAACCGACGTGTATCTGATCTCTTCATGGTAAGTACTGAATTTATTATAATTAGTTTCATTTTTGGTTTATATAATAGTAATATTATATGGTAAAATTAAATTAGCTAGCGGAACTGCAGACGTAAGAATAGAAAATATTTTGATGTGTCTTTTGGGGAGGTCAACGTCCGCTGGGAGTGTTGTTACTTAAAGTATGGGTTGAGAAAATCTACTTTCTTTTGTTTTATCATGTTTAAATATCGATACTTCGGTACACAAAGAAACTGACTTTTAGACTGATTTTTCAAGCGACTACACTAACAGCGGTCGATGATCCCACAAAAAAACTTATCAAATTAATTACAGTTATCGCCGGGTGGCGATAAATATTGCACATCGACCTATTCGATCCTATCGATTTTATACAAAGAATAAAAATAATTATCAAAAGAAGCAAGTCATAATTGTTTTAACAGCTCCTAATAGATACCGGACTGTTTGTATTTCGTGCGACAGAGATAACGCTCTACGAAGCCGAAATTAGCCGATTGTCTCTTTCCAAAGGTCGATGTGCAATATTTATCGCCGGGTACTGTACTTTCTTTTTTCTTACTTTACTGTACTTTCTATATATCGTCTGCGGAGTATCGCTAACTAATTTCACCCTATATTCAATTTGGTTCAGATTAGAGACGTTTCATTCTCACGTTATTATTTTTAGATATACCTATTTGTATTAAATACAATACAATCAACACCTACTTCTCCCATGTGAAAATAATTTCCCAAATAAATAAATTGGGTCTTCATAATCGGATTTACAAAGGACCTAAGTTTTCACTTAGGCCCATTTTTCCTGCCGTGAAAAACTACAGTTTATTCGCCGTGTGTAGGCACGGTTGTCAGTGTTCTATGGATCAATATGGAAACTTGTTGATAGACACGTTTTTTCTACGGCGCGGTTTATACCCCGTACCTCCGTAAGTCAATCTGTGTAGTTATTTCCTCAACAGACATCAATCTACATATAATATGGTCTACAAATGATCTGACCAAGATTATGTCTGGACTTTAAAAGAGACTGTGGCCTCTGAGTTTGTTTCAGCCTTTCTTCTCTGAGTGGTCAGATAGGAAAACGTCGACCTCATCTAGTTTTAAAATATAATTGACTTATAAAAGTGTTTATGCAAACCTACTTACAGAAGTAAAATTATAATTTTAAATAATTATTTTTATTATTTTGTTAAATATACAATTAACTTATTTTATTACAAACTATTTACACTAGATACTAAATTAAATGACCAACTAACTTACTATACAAATAAAAACAAAAATAAAGGCCAAATCAGGCGTCGAAGTACTCGTCCGCATCGCTGTCATCCGGAAACGTGCCCAGAAGACTGGCTGCATTGCCACGTTGAATGGAAATGCTAATTCTTTGGCCAAAGAACGACCCAGCCCTCTGGTCACGTGAAGCGTCGACAATAATAATTATTTATCATGAAACCGTGCCCTGTACAGAGCCTTACAGTACCTAACTCGTTAGGTTAGGTTAGGTTACAGTACCTAACTCGTTAGGTACTGGTTCTAAGCATAACATCATAATTTATTATCACTACTGTTATGTAGCTAACCTCCTTTAACACCGTTAAAAAAAACATGTTTCACCACTCTAAACATAGTCCTTCTGTACAGTGGGGTAAATATTTACCCAACTGTCAACACACTTGTCACCGTATGGACTTGACAAGTCAAAATGGCGGTTATGAAGTGCGCGCAAAATAAGCCTGCGCGCGGCCGAAATCGGAAATAATCATTTGCCGCTATCTGGGCGTTTATTTCAGGTGTCAAAACAGTGTGCTGTGATCCGTGTTTTCCAAAGTAAATAATATCCATCATTACGCCGAAAGTGATTAAAAACAGGGATATAATATTGAAATCAAACGTCGCGCGCAGACTTACCTTGCGCGCACTCTAACACTCTTTACGTCAACTTCACTGTTATTATGATTGTTTACGTTAGTTGAAGTTTACGCTGGCCCCAATATTACTTAAATATTAATACATAATGGACAAAGTTATTAACGGGAATCGATTAATTTTTCGATGAATTATGATAGTGTGGTTAATTGGATCGACGGCATGTTGTAGGGTGGGCGCCATTTTTCTTTTGTCAAGTTTGACATTAAACTTTATTTTTCACATGTAAGGAATGACACCATTATTAAACTGGACGCGGTCAGCACATTTAAATATATTCCACTACAGTAATGATGACACTGACAGCTGTAATTGTGCTAATCGTGTTCAGTTTCATACCTGAAATTCCCCCTATGTGTGTTAAGTCAGAAATTATTTAACTGCACCATTGCTTAGTAAAAAGAAAAAACGGTCAAATGCAAGTCAGACTCGTGCACCGATAAAAAATCCGAAAATCGTAAATTTGTAGGTTATAACTACAAAGTTACGGTTTTCGCATTTTTTCCTTTACTTGTGCTACATTGCTTCTTGGCAAATTTGCTTTTTTTTACATTGACTTAGAAGTTTGATTTGTTCACAGCTTCAAGGAACTGTAGACCTGAGTATAAAACATGCTTTTAATTACAACTCGATACCTCCACGCGTTCCCGAGTTAAAGGGTCTTGACAGACAGACAGACAGATGGACAACGAAGTGATTTTATAAGGGTTCTGTTTTTCCTTTTGAGCAACGGAATCCTAAAAAACGGCTAAAGTTTGAGTCGGACTCGCAATATGTCATTATTCGTAAAGATTTTTAAAAACACTTTTCTTATATGGGGACCTACTTAAAATTTTTACTTTATATTATTATGATTATTATTTATTTTTATAGCGGCTATAGTAGTACAGGCTTTCCATGATCTAGAGCGAAGCTCTATTTAACTTTTAATAGGCATGAACTTGCAATAACAAGTTTAAAACTTGGGAGCAAAAACAAACATTATGGCGTGATAAATGTGTTTTAGATTTGCAAACAATGGCATCGCATTACAGATTCTGAAATATAACAATAATATTATTCTACAACAATAGAACTATTTAGTTTTAAATGGTTTATTCTGTAAATAGGATATCGGAATGACTTTTACATGTAATATTATTTAAAAAAAAATAAGCTAGATGAGGTCGGCGTTTCCTAGTTGACTACTTTGAGAAGAAAGGCCGAAACAAACTCCGAGGTCACAGTCTCCTACTCCTATAATTATGTAGTAATTACTTATAATTTATAATAATTACGCCTTCGTGGATCGCTTGAAATGCATGCGATGCGATCCACGATAACTTTATGCTCGCCACTAGCAGCCTCGTGGTTTGAAGACAACCAAGCTTTCTGGCACACAATCTTTGGCAAAGATTTTCACTCCTTCTACAAAATTTTTACTCTTTTTACTAGAAATAAATATATACCTCTGGAATATATAGGTACATCTGGTATATATATATTTATTTCTTGTTTATAGGAGGAGATCTCGCATGAAAAGCCGCATTATAATCTCAGTCTTGATCTGTCAAAACTACCTAAAAACTCGTTACTGAGATGACATTGTGACTAGATTGTTGAACGTTTGTAATTACGTGCCTTCTGGTGGACTTGGGCACTTCAAGTAACAAAAACACAGGCATGCTATAAACATAAAATAAAAAAAAAAGCCAGTAAATGGAATTTCAAACAAAAGAACCATAAAAAAATGACGATCGGTATTTCCTTTATTAGCATCGAATGACCACTTATTTAGGCGCGTTTTTACTTTCAACCACTGAACTAGAAACTAGGGTCCGATATTTGTACAGGGTCTGACATTGAAGTGGGTTAGGTACAATAAGTACCATCTATTTCGCTTTATCTATGAAACCCTATTTTGTGTCAAAGACTTCGGAAATTAGCTGGTACTTTTGAAATAATTTTAATATTCGGTGAAATTGAATAGGTACCTATTTTTTAACAAATAAAAACACGCTGTCCAAACACAAAAACGGCGGTGTAATTGTGTAACACACATAAAATGGCAATCTATCAAAATGCTTTTCATTTTCAGTTCAGCCATGCTCATTACGTTATTCGCGTTGTTGAGCAGACGATTTTTTCAAACCTATAGTATAATGGATGTCAAAATGAAGGGAATTGCGATTACCATTTCATGTGTGCTACGCAATAACCTCGCTTGTCCCAAAAAACCAGTCAAGTGCGAGTTGCACTCGCATGGAGAGGGTTCTATACGATGAATTTTTTTTTTCTAAGAAAAACGTTGCCCCACACTAGGAATTACTCCTGTATCGTGGGTGCGTTTCCAAACATTTAAATTCACATACACAAACAGCCAGACCCGGAACAACTACCTGTAGGCAATACAAATATTTATTCCGTGCGGGAATCGAACCCGCGACACGCAGCGCAGTAGTCGATCGCTCAGCCACTGCGCCAACCGTGTCGTAATATTTATTTATTTATTTATTTATCACAAACACAACTATCATTACAGGCAATAATCCTAATGCGGTAGCGTGGTCTTTAGTTACATTCTAAATTACAATTAAAGTTACTAGTTATATATTAGCATAACATAATACAAACAATGTTACCTTTGTGAACGCCTATGTTGTTACCTACCAAAAACATCTAATGTAAAGAAGATTGCCAAGACTTAAATAACGCTTTCACTGTTAAAAAGAGATCAAATCTAATGTAGAGCCAAGCCCCTAACTCTACAAGGCTTAACTCTCTAAACCTTACATCTTGATCAAAATGCGGCCACCCTAAAAAGACGCGAAACCAGTACCCGTCTACGAATTTGCCTAACGAAAGCAAAAGCCTAAAGTCATTATAACTATGGCGTCAAAAATGATCGAATTAGATTGAACGATCAACGCTCAGTAAGATATAGAAATTGAGCAACAGCAAATAACTAAAACTTCCTAATACAACGTTGATGTCAGAGTGACAACAACGCAATGTTTACTCAACAAATATTACACTTCTATGAATCCCCGAACACGGTGTTCCGGTGAAAATGCAAATATTGGAGAGCAAGTATCGGGGTTCGATGCAAACTAGATTTTGTTATAATATTTGCCGTGCCGACCGAATGTTTGAACGGGGAAATTCGTACGGCGCACACTCATAAAATAGGTAGGTACAGAAGGCCTAATCGTATAAAGAAAACATGCACATGCTCACATAAACGCTTAGGTATGTAAAGCGATCAGAAGCGAATGTCAAACAAATGCCTTGCCTTGCCTCGAGTGTGCTTGTTCATCCGTGTTCCTTCCTTAGCCCTTTACGTTCCGGGCCAGCGGTAACCCTTTCGGACAATCCTGCTGACCCGGCAGGCTTCGGCCCTAACGGGCCCCTACAATTGCTGCTAATATCTCTTTGAGGTGCGCGTGGAACACGTACGCGCCGTCCGGCACGGGCCTGATCCTGATCGGACGGTGAGCTACCCATTACTCTCCGCCCGCAGTCCGGCCGGGGCGGTGGCCGGGAGTCGTCTCGCGGCTCCCGACGCCCGGAGCGTCTACCGCGACGGCTGGGACGGGAGGCTGTCTCCCTCAGCCGGTACCGGGGCTGTTTTTTTTTTAGAAAGTTATTAGAGGTTTTTTTCTATCATATCAAATTAGTTGTATTATGTTTTCAACACACTATCTACCTACGAGTAGCATATATCCTGAAGAATATCATATATTTTTTTCTGATTTCGTTTACTGTAGACGATCATACACTTTTATTGTTTCTAAAATTTGCGTTTTGGTCCTGTAAGCCTCTTAACTCGAAAATATAAATAATAAATCAAATATTCGTGGAGGTGGGATAAGAAAGTCATGCGTGTCTGTGTGCGTGCGTGTTTGTTCGTTGAATGGAGTTATCCTTCTATATCATTTTACTCTGTGGCGTACAGCAATTGCCGGAATTTACTGATAATCCGATAAATATGTATGTTCAAGGGGTTGAAGTCTAAAATTGACGTGTTTGGTTGTTAAACTAATTTGGGGAAGGTAATAACTGGCTGTGCCAATGCGGGGTTCGAATTACAGTGAAAGTTGATTGAAAAATGGTATTGGCATTTGGCATTTTGATATTTGAACCAGAATATACACAATTCATTAGGGTTCCATACCCAAAGGCGTGATATTATGTTATGTTAAGATAAAACAACGATTTAACGACGCATACTTTCTCCCAAATTGTTATTGTTTTTTTTTATTTTTTTTTTCTATGCGTCATGTTTGCCGCAAATAAAAGTATTTTCTTTTTTCTTTCTTTCTTATTAAAATCCTATACAGGTTGTAAAAAGGCATGTCACATAGCCGTCAACTACGCATTCTGCAGATCAAACTAAACATTGCACAAAAATAATTGCTGGAAAATTACTTTTGTTTTTGGTGTGAAAATTTGCTGTTTGCGGTAATGCGCAATATAACGCTCGCAAAGCATTGTGCTTATGGGTGCATGCAATGGTATAGGGGTTGTGGGGGTATTTAAAGTTGTGTTATAACATTAAAAACCTGTTATAGTCAAAAAACTTCAGTAAAAGTTGGATTTTTGACCTTCTATATCTCCGTAGCCAGAAGGTTACCAGGATTGGTCAATGCAAAAAAAAAATTACAATGAAGGGAGGTACAAGTGACTCTCGACTTCGTTAAATGTCTTTTTAAACCCGTTATACAGTATTTAGCATTTCTCAAACCGCACATAAAATATGGTAAAGTGAAAACAAAACGAACAGTATTAAGGAAATTCTTCGTGTAGTCACAGATAACATATATTATATTCCTGCCCTCATACCAATTCTGGGGTCGACACAGTACGTCTTTTGCTATATAAAATATATTATTCGTAACATTGTTATATTCGCATTTTCAACAGGTAAATTCACGAATACAATACAAAAAAAAACACATTTAAAACACCTCGCTGTTTTTTGCGTTGTCTCAGAAAATATATCGCCAGCGGCTGTGACTCCACCCGCACTCAATACCTTCCCTCCTTTCAAATAAAAGAAGATAAATGTAATGTTAACTTTAGATAACAAGATGGCCCAAATAAAATAGCAGTCTCTTATCTAATAATTACTATACCTTTCACAATCACTAGTTAATAAGCAATTTTTAAATATACCTACATATTATAATCTAAACATCATCATTACTTGCCGAATCTTATCATTTCTTCAGCACTATTTTCGTTTTGTTACCAACTACTTTGATAACTTGTTATCCATCAACATTTATGATACACTAGCTTCTTCCCGTGACTTCGTCCGCGTGAAATTTCGTCCCCCGGCCCATCGCGTTGCATCCCATCACCTACCCGTGCTATCACTTGTTTTCGCTTTCGTTCTGACTGCTTTTCTTTTTGCTAGGCTAAAGCAATTTTCAAATATACATGTTATAATCTAAACATCATCATTACTTGCCAAATCTTATCATTTCTTCAGCACTATTTTCGTTTTGTTACCAACTACCTTGATAACTTGTTATCCATCAACATTTATAATACACTAGCCTCCTCTCGCGACTTCGTCCGCGTGAAATTTCGTCCCCCGGCCCACCGCGTTGCATTCCATCACCTGTCCGCGCTATCACTTTGTTATCGCTTTCGTTCTGACTGTTTCTTTCTGCTGGGCTACTAAGGGTAATAGCGTGGTGTTAAATAGCCTATAGTCTTCCTCAATTTTTCAAATTCGTCGAGTAATATCGTAGATTAGCGCGTTCAAGCAATCAAACTCTTCAGCGTTATTATTAGTATATAGTAGATAGGTATTATATTTATCGAATTTTGTTTATCTGAATGATTTACCTTTCTATGTTTGAAGCATTTGCAAATATTTCATTCGAATCATCATGTGTGTAAATTTAAAATATACATCCTACGGAAATTGTTTACACGCGTTTTGAAACACCTCTAGCTCTTCGTGCGGCCACAGATAACAAATCGCCAGCCGCTATGACCTCACTCCACACCTCTCCTTTCATTTCCTTTGCTAGTTTCGTACACGCACGCTTTATTTATGTATGTGCTATAAATTATTTTAGCACTTCAGGCTCGGTGTTTGTTTTAAACATCATGGTTTGTTAGATTGGCTTGTCCAATGTAGGTCTATAAGTCCTAACAATGAATATTATTTAATTCATAGTGTACAATATAGTGAACAATTGATATAATCAGCCTATAATATTCCCACAGCTGGGACACAAGCTTCCTCTCTGTTAGAGGAGTGGGCCGTAATCCACCACGCGTGCCCAGCGGGTTAGTGGATGTCACGTCTTCGAATTTTTGGTTCGAAGACATTCAGAGGCTTTATCACGATGTTTTCCTTCACCGTTTTGAGAGCAGTGGCAATGAAATTAAATACATAAAATACCTGCCTGGGTTCGAACTCATTTTTTTTTTATTTGAAATGGGTTTGCTCTTGACTCTAGTCTAGGTCAGAGATGACAGAGACAAAGTCTACGACTCTTTAGTCGGGGCTATCACTGGGCCACCACTGTCCCTAAAAACAACATCGAACAATTGATTGACTGACTTGAACTATCTTTGACTTTCAAGCAATTGATATGACTGTCTTGAACTATCTCTGACTTTCAAGCATACGACCTATGTATTAAACGTTATCAATTTTAGTTGCAGTCTTGATTTTTATCGTATCTATTTATTGGTTTTGTAAACATGATATTCATAATCGTCTTATGACATTCTTTCAGCTGGGATTTGGGCGATTTGAACCTCTGTTAGTTAGTTCTGTTTTTAACAAAATTATAATTTTTTTAATGCCATAAAATATGAACTTCCAAGCGTAGTTTTCTTTTTACAATGACTTTTTAATTGAATTATTAACTTCTTCCCTTTCTCAAGCCTTTTTTCAAGGTAAATTCGATAAAAAAGATAACACCCAAGAGGGTGCTTTGTTATCTTTTCAGTGGTGTTTTATTAGAATTTCGCTATAAAATCCATTTAGGCCTCGTGTGGAGAGCTACAAGCAGTTTGAGCGAACTACGCGATTACATGCGGAGACGTATTTAGGGATGAGAAATTATTTTTGTATTTTGAAACGTATAAATTTTTCAACAAGCTGTTTAAAGAACTACATATTTTTTAATTGACTTTTCAGTTAACATACTAACGTCAGTAATTGGAACAGTTGAGTTTAGTGGGGCTTACAGACAAGACAATTAAGAAGTGAGGCAAACGTCCAATATGATACCAAAAATAGTCTAATTCAAATGATTTAATTGTTCATATTTTCTAAAAGCCTAAAGCGACATTTTAGTTATTTTAAAGAGTTTATTTTATCTTCCTAATAAAGTGTGTCTTTACGGAAAACTAAAACTAGGTATATAAATATTATTATTATTAAAATGGCGGTTTTTATCGTCAGATTGCCATTTTTATTATGTATGTTAGTTAATGGTGCCTAAACAATGTAGTGGTACAGTAATATTGTTGCTCCCATAAATCGTTAAAACAGGTATGCCATAAAAATGTACGCGAAGAAACGGAAAAATAAACCTCACTGTTCCAGAAGTAATAAATATACTCGTATTACCCGATAACAGATAAACTTAGAATAGCCTAACATTTTTATTATATTTTGACAGGTAGGTAAAATGTGTGAAAACGTTGACCTTTTGAAGACTGAAAGTAATTACGACATACACACAATCTAGGGATATTTCGGTTATTCATGTATTGAAAAGAAAGTATTTAGAAAATCTTATAACAGACTTATATCAAAGTATGCAGTATTCTACGTATACACTGTACTATGAAATTTATTTTAAAAAATAAAAATTAATACTGGTTCCAACATTTCTCGCAAAATCTGGTGGACAGTTATAAAATTTAAGTATATTATAAGATTTTATAAGTAATTTCTTTTCAATAATTTTGATGTGTGTACTTTAAAGTACCTTGTAATTATTATCTTCTTTAAAAATGTAATACTATTTTAATTTTGTTTTATTTTCGAAAAGTTTGTCTGCCTATTGTTTCCTGTAGGCGTCGTTTCAAGCAAAATGGATTAAATATTAAGAGGACAGGATAGAATTTTCTGTGCGCCCAAGAAGAAAGCCTAAAAAAACCCGTAAGAAAAATGATTCTCGGAGATTTTTAATCCATTAGGCATCCGCGGTGGAAAATGTTTTGGTACCTTTTTAACCGACTTCAAAAAAGGAGGAGGTTATCAATTTGTCACGTATTATTTTTTTGTATGTATGTACACCGATTTCTCCGTCAATTGTGGACCGATTTAAACAAAATACGTTTTGTTTCAAAGGGTGGGTATACTCTCGAAGTGGTCCCATTATCATTTTTGTAGTAACTCGTGCATTTGCCCTCGGAAAGCACCATTTGATGAAGTGGAACTGATTATCAAGACCACATATGGCCACCGGAACTACTCAATGATCACGAGTTGCGATTCGATTACTTTAATATGGTTGCTAAGGAATTTATACTCGTCACAATGCGAATAGTGAAATGGAGCTGATGGTGAATTACCAGGAGAACTTCTCAACAATTAACGTCCCTGTATCGGGAAAAGCAATATTTTTTAAAAGGAGATAAGCAAGTTGCCACTATGCTATTGTAACTTAGATTAATTATAAGCAGACCCACTAAAAAGTGAGAATCCTATCACATATCTCCGCTACGCACAGCAGCTCACATCTCCTCTCCGCTACGAATGTCCTCTCCGCTTTCAAACTCAAACTCAAACTCAAAGCATTTATTTCAATTAAACCTTGTACAGGCACTTTTGAATTGTCAAAATTAAAATAGTCCGTCAGTTAGTCAGAAAGTTGAAGCTAGTTGCCCATTCCAAAACGTAGATCTCTATGGAGAAGCACGGGCAAGAAACTCCATGGACACTCTTTTAAATCAAGATATTACACATCTTTGGTGGAAATAACCTGCCAGCTTCGCAGCATATCTCCTCTCGTCTCCTCTCCTTTCCGCTTTGGTGGATACCGAACCTTAAGTCTTATGTAATACACAGCTAGAATGATATTGAGTTCTAAAAGATAGCTGCTTTAGAACTAAGTTTTGCCTGAAACTATTGATGTAGAAAAAATCCGAAAAATAATAACCAGCCTCCTTCTGAGGGCAGTTGGGTCAAAAGTGATAAGATAGTAATAGAAGCTTTAAGGCTTCTGCAAACAGGCGCGACATGCGATATAATCGCGCGCGACACAAAGGTTGCGCGACTTGTGGTGCCTTTGTGTCGCGCGCGATTTTATCGCGTAATCGATTCCTAGATTTATACTCGATATAAGGAATAGGAAATATATATTATTGAATTCAATAGCGTATCAAAGACCAGAGTATTAAAAAGGTCGCGAATGGTTTTTGAAGGCGTTGAAAGCTGGCGTTTTCACAAAGAATATGGTGATATTGAGGCGGGTCCAATAGGTACTATGGAGAACGGAATATTATGAGAATTGTGGGGAACGAAGGTAATCGATGTTCTTAGGTGAATCAGATATTATAGAATATTTTTCTTGCATTGTCCCTTTATTTTTGGGAAAAATCATTTTACGATTAAGAAGCTAAGTAGGCTATTAATTGTTGGCTAACTACGTTAGCTGTATCTCCTACATACCATTTACCTACGTTCTAACTGTGCCAACTTTCAAATATTTTTTACAACTTTGAAGTTTCTTTTGTTTTGTATACCTGCTGTAAGGTAATGATTGCTTAAGAGGACATGCGGATGGAGAGACTTTAAAAAGCCTAAGTAAAAAGTCATAAAGGCTCGTACACACAGGCGCGACGCGACACGCGACACAAAGGCACCGCAAGTCGCGCGACGAGCGGTGCCTTTGTGTCGCGCGCGATTAGCGTCGCACGTCGCGCCTGTTTGCAGGAGCCGTAATTCGAGGTTTGGCTCTCACCTCTTTCCTCCTTCAATATTTATTTATTTATAAAATATTTTGTAGACTTAACAGGTCAATCCAAGACTTCTACAAACAAGTTACATTTAGTAATATATGCGTACAGATAACCAACCAATTTAAAAGATATTTCGTAAACTGAATAAAAATTATCTAAACTGTGTCCCTATATTTTTCTTTTTTCATTAATAGTTGTCAAATGTGTACACTAGGCATTTTTTGAGGGTTCTAGCGCTTAGAAAAATAATGTATCATCAAAAAGGAAATTATAGGGACATACAAGTAGTTAATAAATTATTATTCTGTATGAAATCAATCCTTAATGGTCATTAACCAGAAAGAAAACAGGCGAGAGCGTTTCTATAGAGAAATGACCACCCGTATTTCCTCTTCCTCTTAAACATCGTGGTACAATTTTATAGACACAACATGTGCCGAATGGGACTTTCATTGGCAAAAATTACGAACGATGTTTTTACGCCAGTAAAAGAATGAATTTAAGATTTTTATTAAGAAAGTAGATAAACATCCTTGTGCCTTTATAAAGTTACAAACTTATAATAAAGTCGTAAGTTTCCGCTCAGTAAGACGACGACAGGGCATAACAAGAACATAATAATTACTTGCGCCGCTGTTGCGATGCAGTGCTCGCTATAAATTGTAAGGGGATTTCTTGCCATAACATTGTCGTCGCTGCAAGTTCTACTGCGAGTTAAAAGTGAAATACTGGAACTGTAACATTGGTGCCAATTCTGTTGTTCACAAACTAAACTAAATTTAAGTTCAATGCATCTTTTTCTTTCCATTTCATTAAGAAAAGGACAGGAGTTAAATTTTAGTTTAGGCCTGTCAAATTAATCAGCGCCTGACATAAATTGACGTAACTTTAGGAGGCAAGTTTTTAATTACGTCTAAACTTGTATGGAGTAGTGTCAGGTGCTGATTAATTTGACAGGACTAAACTAAAATTTATTTTCTGTCCTTTTCTTAATGAAATAGATAGAAAAAGATGCACTGAACTTAAATTTAGTTTGTGAACAAGGGAATTGGCTCCAGTGTTTCATTGCTGTGTACTTAACGGGACTACTTTGGGATTTGCGATTTTAGTCACCTGCCACTTAGCCGAATTGATTTAGACAGTCGATTTTCACTCTGTGGCGAAAACAATTCGACTAGGTGCGGCTTTAGTCACCTGTGTTAAGCCCGCATTCAGGAAGGTAGCAATTTTCTCATTTGAGTTGAACATAATGATTGGAAAAGAACAAGGAAGGTCATTACATAGCAGTGGGACTATACAGGCTAGATTGAGAGAGAGAGAGATAGATAGATTGCTAGTAATAATAAATTGTACCTACTTAGGTACAATTTATTATTACTAGCAATCTATCTATCTATCTTATATCATATCTTATCGTTCTTTTTTATTGACGCGGTAAGTACCGCAAAAAAGGAAAATATTAACTTAATATTGAAATAGCGCATCAACTATGAAAATAGCGCGTATAGTTTTAATTAAGTAGCGAGTGTAAAGTAGGTAATTTTCAAGATATGGAACAAAAAAATGAATATCATAACTTAACAAAGTTCCAATTCCATTGCAACCAAAAACTTATTAGGATCTTATTGTTACAAGTGTTCACTCAAAAATCAACTTAGAATACATTTCTCTAAAGTAGATAGGCAAATGGAATGTAAATTATCTGATATTATGAAAATTGCTATAGGTAATTATGTTATTTCAAGAATATCACCCGAAGCTAATAACGTATGTGAAATAAAACAGGGAAAGTACCTACTCAAAGAGGGTACCTAGTACTTACCCCGAATAGCCAATAAAATATACAGGTACACCTAAATACAGGAACACCTATTTTTATGCGAAGAATACATAAAAACCCAACATTCTGGCACTCCCAGAACCGACTCGCTGTCTATACAGCCAGCAACAAAAACATAAAATCTTATTGTACTCATGTCCGTCCTTCCTATTAAATATTACTATGGCAGCGTGGCCCGACGTCTTCAACCTGTCACTGGCATGCTGACGTTACACGCCCTGAATAAAACATTACAGGGTTAACGAGTGCAGAATAGTTGGGGTTTTAATAGCCTAGAAACTGAACCGTCGTAACATTTTTTAGATTTGTACGCTAGTGTATGCTTGTTTTCTTTCACAATGGTTTATTAATTATTAAAGAAAAATCTTAGAGAATAACAAACAAATAAAATATCAAAGGTCAAGCAAGAGTGAGCCGTAATCCACCACGCGGGCCCAGTGCGGATTGGCAGATGTCACATGTCTTTGAATTTTTGGTTCTAGGACATGTTGGTTTCCTCACGATGTTTTCCTTCACCGTTTTGAGAGCAGTGGTGATGAAATAATTTACACAAAGTAAAGCACCTGTCTGGGTTCGAAACTACGACCTACAACTCGTAAGTTGCGGTCGTTACCATTGGTCCCACCTCTGCTTCTGATATATGTTTACGAATTGTTAAAGTATACCTACTGGCTAAAGTTATATGTCGTCGTTTTCTCAGTCTATGCAATGTCTGAAACAACCCTATGACTTACTTGTACAGTACATATACAAGTACTGCCTTAGACGTTTTTTGAGTTCAATTGATTCTTCGTATTTAACCTTCAGAGATCGTTTAAAACTATCCAGTATACATCGCAAACTAAAAGACGAGCTGTATTTACAAACTTCCACAGATACTCCAGCGTATTTTTCTCAAATAAACTTTATTCTTGGTCGATGTGTCTCCGGTAGTTATTTTTATCCTTTAAAATGGTCTGTAAAGGCAAACGTTGTTGTAGTACAAAATGTCGTTGCTTGAGAAATCTGAAAATGTTGTCCTTTCAGGATAATACAGCGTTTATCTTGGTAGAATGATGTCTAGACCATATTGTGGTGCATTGAAATATCTCTAAATACAACTCTATTGGAGCTTAAATCTAACTTATTCTCATGTTGCTTATCTTGAAAATTATGACAGTTTTAAAATAGTTCAGAGCACTTCAGGGAGAGTACCTAATTCTCATATACGTAGTCGACAAGAGTCAAAGACAGAAAGATGGAAAGTAGTTTTGAAGATTATAAAATAATTTTTTTAATGTGCAGTTATTTTAAATTTAGCAAATTCTCTTTAAATTATTATTATAGTTTTTCTTTTCGTATTTGACAATTTCATATCAAACGACACCAGCCGATCTGTTCTCTAGAAATCTCACAGAAAATCGAATATTTAGGTGAGTGAGCTTGAAGTGAGCTGTCAATAGTGTAAATTCCTAGCGTCGGGTGAAATTACAGCAGCAATAGACCGGCATTACGGCTTTTCCAAGTATTTCAACTAGACGAAAAACCCAAAGCTTTGGCTCAAAATATTAAACACGATAAGTATTACCAAGCGAAGTTATTCGAAACAAAAGAATGCAAAATACGTTTAAAAGTCTCATTTTGACATTAGGTACATGTAATCCCAAATGACAAACAAACAGCTGTAACACCCCAAATCACTCAAAACCCACACCGACTCCTTTATTTAATTCAAGTCAACCAAACCCGTTGAAAACCAAGTCTATTACACCATATTTCAACCCTTAACCACAATCTCTATATAACATTATTCACAATTCGCCATTTATAAGCGTTCATACTAAAATATATTCCGGTCTGAAAACGGTAGTCCACGAAAGGGGACCGTCATTATTTTGCGGTGTAATAAAAATGCCATCGGGGGATGCTTGATATTTTTTATAATGCCGTATAGCGATGGCCTTGTTCCACCTGGAGCAAGAGTAGAGATGTTACAGAGACTTATGAAAATCGCACTGTGAATGGTACACGAATACAATTTAGCGTATGCATGTAGATGTTTCTTGACTTCGAAACATGATACTGCATGCTCCGGTGATATTATAAATTTAACACGTTTTTTTATTGCGGAATGTTCCTGCCCTTGACCTCGATATCGCCTGATGGAAAGCGATGGATGAGGTCTACGATGGAACGAGCGTACCCAGAAGATGCCTGTTTACTCTTGCTTTGAAGGTGGAAGGGAACACAGATGCTGGCAGTTCCACACTTCTTAAGTTAGCTCCAAGAATGGATATCGAATAAAATGCCTAAGTATCTAGGTAATGTAACATCGACATAGCTGTGCTTTGTGGAGTAGTACCTATCACAGTGCAACTTCCTATAGTATATTTTGGTTATCCAGTCTGTGTATATGTCGCAGGTTTTTCATAAAATTAGGTTTTTGATGAAAACCCTAGGTTTTTGATGAAAAACCGGAAGATGACACATTTCAAACTCAATTTCATCATAAACCTCTACCAATCCAGATTTTTGATCAAAAACCTGAACTAGTTTGGGTTTATGATAAAATATAAGCGCTGGTCAAATCAAATCATTTATTTTTTGCCAACATGGGTAGAGGGTAGGGGTATAAATGTTATATATGTTACGGCTAAAGGTAGGTGTGAGCATAAACTTAAGATTAGCCGGTTAAACCTAGGTTTATCTTCGACGAGGTGTTAATATTAGTTTCTTCTATCTTTTTCCGACTAAACTTAAGTGTAACTGCAGGCCCTTGGCTAAAAATGTAGAAGGAAATCGGTCGACGTCAGGGGCACCCCGAGGTTCGGTTTGGTTAGGTTCCTTTAAACCCTGCAGACAGAAATAGGAGCCCCGCGCAGCGGGGCTCCGTCGACCTGACCTTTTTTATCATAAAACTAATACAGTCTAGGTTTTTGATAAAAAAAACTGGATTTTCTCAGGCTTATGATAACATAAAGTAATAATTTTGTCATCTTCCGGTTTTTCATCAAAAACCTAGGTTTTTCATCAAAAACCTAATTTTATGAAAAACCTGCGACATACATATATACTATCATGCTTTGGGTCTGTGTTCATGACGTTGACAAAATCATCTAAACTTTGAATCAGTTTCATATTTTGTACTACCGTAAGATACCAATATCTGCGTTGCTGATCGCAGCGTAATCGTATGAATTATTTAGGAACTCTGTCGAATATCTACTCTTGTACTTGCGGTTCGTGACTTTGTACTGAACGGCAAACTGGAGGATGAAATAATATAAATTGTTTGAGGTTGGCTGTTTTATGCGCAACCAAGCTAGGCAAATACAGCTTTGAACTATCTTAAGGGCTATCGTGGCAAATCGGTATTTCTACATAGATTGAGTAGATTGCTGAATGTGTTTTTTAGAACCTATTTTTGATTGTGTTGCGGGTAAAGTTATTGTCAACGCGTTTGTGTTATGTTAATTTGAAACAAATATAGTCGGCCAGGATGAGCTGGACTGGTGGACTTCAACAAGAACTGGTTCTTATTAGCTTTAAACACTGAGAGAAGTGAAAAGAGAGTAGGGATGACTTTGCCCTGCTGTGGGAAATCACAGGCTTTTAATAATAATAGTCTGCCAGACTTAATTTCGGCCATGATGGCCAGTCTCAGCGGAGAACAGCCGTTGGCGCGGGAGATATAATAGTTTTTTAAAATAGGCTACTTTTTAAAAATGGACTACAGGAGGTTGTAAATTGGGCTACTGGTTCTGACACAGAGCTCAGAGAATCGCTCAATTAGTAAGTAAGTTCTTTATACAAAAATATGGAAATCTGTATGCAAACCATATGTGGCAAGCGAGCAGAATGTATTGAAGTTAGACGTGACCGCATTCTAAAAGAAGTTATTAACATCACTCTTAAGTTAGCGTAACAAAAGATTCCACTTAGTGCAGAGTATTTCTTCAACAGAGAAGCGTGTGAAAAAAAAATTGGTTTTAAGGGATTATTTGATTACTTTTTTAAGATAAATCAGTGGTAGTTTTAAAATCAGTCAAGTATTCATTTTTTTTTTAATTAGTCAATAAAAACGTTATAGCAGTTCCAACATTTGGGTCACTAGAATTTTAAATCATTATCTTGTGTGTCACAGCTAAAGTGGAAAAATGTCAACTAACTTTTGGAGGCCACTGTATACAAATTTTAGGAATCCTGGACTTATAGTAAACTAACAGCGCCCCGCGGTTTCATCCGCATAAGTGTCGATCCCGTGTAAATATCGGGATAAAAACTATTCTATGTCCTTTCCCGGGACTCAAACTATCTCTATACCAAATTTCATCTAAATTGGTTCAGCGGTTAAAGCGTGAAAAGGTAACAGACAGACAGATAGACTCACTTTCGCATTTATTATATTGGTATGGATTTAAGTCTGAAATTGCCAACCCGTCTTGAGAAACCGTGATGATCAATGTTCGCACCTTCTCTATGAATATCAGAAAGAGACCCTTGACCTGCTGTGGGACAGTAATCATCATCATCATCATCATCATCATCATTTCGGCCGAGAAACGTCCACTGCAACCTCCATCAAGCACCTCCACTTTCAGCGGGATTGTCCGAAAGGGTTACCGCTGGCCCGGAATTACATTTTTAAATAACTTTAAAAACAAAAAGATTAAAAAAAAACGTAAAAATAGTAGCCCACCGGTCTCGGGAACAGGGTCCAGGTTAGGGTCAGGGGTCCAGAGAGAGCCTACTACTAATTATTACTATTACTACACCAGAATGATAAGTTAATTTTATTCATGATAGTAAATCATAAATAAAATAAAATTCATACTAATATTATAAATTCGAAAGTAACTCTGTCTGTCTCTCTGTATGTTACCTTTTCACGCCTAAACTACTAAACGGGTTTCGATAAAATTCGGCAGAGAGATAGATTGCATCCCGGGGAAGGAGATAGGATAGTTTTTATCGAAATACCTCGCGGGCGAAGCCGCAGGCGGAACCTAGTCTACTATAATAATTAATACTGTAACGAAACATCTGTGTTTAGACAATAATTAGATATTCACTTAACGTGCGGGAATTAGAGCCATTTCTCCACAACCGAAAACACGAATCCGTTTGTCTCAATTTCACCTTACCTACAAGGCGTATGAACTGAACGTTTACTTTTACAACATCTAAAAGTTTCCTCGTAAACTTGTAAGCAAGAACAATAAATGCTAATTTTCTAACGTAAAATAACTTTGTTCGTCGCTCGTCAAGTCAAACAGCATCCTGTAGATATAAGAAGTTTGGAAGTACATACATATTATGTACTAAATGAATAACTTTTCAGTATTTTGTTCAAATTGCCGGAGAATTTTGTATTAGAAGTTTTCTGAAACGGCTGAAGCTAATTTTCGTGATGATATACTGGAGTCGAAGTCATAAGGAAACCGTTATAACTTAATCTTATGATATCACTTTTTTCACTCCGGAAGCAAACAATTATAAGGATAGACTGATTCGGGTAGCTTGATGTGCTGGCGTCTGTACCTTATCATGACGAAAATTTGTTTAACGATCTTTGCAATAAATAATATTTTTATCATAAGGGTTTTCTTAAGAGAGAAGCGCCAGGGTAGCCCGCGAAAAACGTAAGAAAATGTTGTATGTTGAACAAAATATTATATGATATCTTTCACGACCGTAACAAGTATGTATTTACATAACTATTATTATAATAATTAAAATCATCAATACAACCTTTACGTTCATTTATCTATACTAATATTATAAAGCTGAAGAGTTTGTTTGTTTGTTTGGTTGAACGCGCTAATCTCTGGAACTACCAGTCGGATTTGAAAAATTCTTTTTGCATTTGATAGCCCAATTCTTGATGAAGAAAAGCTATAGGCTATTTAACATCACGCTATGACCTTTAGAAGCCGAGCAAAAAGAAAAATGTCAGAAAGAACGCTAAACAAAAACGAAGTAATAGCGCGGGCAGGCGATGCGATGCGACGGGGTGGGTCGGAGTAACAAGAAATTTCACGCGGACGAAGTCGCGGGCAGAAGCTAGTGTATTATAATAATTAAAATCATCAATACAACTTTACATTCATTTATAATCCATAAATTATCAATCAATAAGTTTGGTATTTTATGGAAATAGGCAGCAAATCATATTTAGATCAACAAACAACCTTCTAATTTGCACAAAACAATGAATTGAAACTTTGAATTTTGTGGGCTACATTATTATAGCAGTAGACAGCTTGTTAATCAAGGATTTAGATAAATTAACCGCTTAGTCACCGCTAATGAGACACAATCGATTTTCAATTGTAATGGGCCGATATCGTACCATGCCGGGATTGAGCGACCAATAAATCAATGAGCGACATTACCCACTGAAATCATATTTATGAACTATATCAGCGGTCGTTTGACGGGTTGATAGAAATAATAATTGCTTTCAAGTAATATAGAACACACAGTGAAGATATACTCTTTAAAAAGTGTAGTATCTACTTACATGAGCAAAAACTAAGTATCTACTCGAAATAAGATGACGTATCTAATAACAGCGGAATTAACCTTGATTCGTTATGTAGGTAAATAGGTAGGTACAGACCAATTCAAATTATAATGGCGGCTCGAAACACGGGGCGAATCGCTGCGCAGAAAAAAAATCACCTGTCAGCGGGGGTGAGGGGTGACGTACTGAGCAAAGAGTAGCGCACTTCAGAGCTGCCATAAAGTTTGAACCGAGCTGTACGTATGTACCGACTAAGGTACCTTTGTACTTCGTCACAAAAATATAACTTCACTTGATCGTGACTTGTAATAGTAGGGGGACAAAGGTTATGAGTCTCAGGTTACGGGTAAGTGCTTACTTTTCAAACGTTTTGTTACATCGCTCCATTGAGAGCTGTAACAAAAACTTTATGGGATAAATAGCCTTCTTTATTTTGTATTTAGGTATGTTTTATTATAAATTTATGATGTCAGGAGCTGTGAGCATCTTGGGGACTTATTTATGTTTGTAAATTTACTGTTTGCTTAGTATTCGTACTAGATAACACAGTCTTAGGGGCTATAATCACTATAGTTATTATTCCTTTGGCAGTGCGAAAAATGAGCGTAACATGTTGAACATGTCCACATTTCTGCCCATCCTCTTGACAAAAACCTTTGTTAGGTATCCACCTAACAAAGGTTTTTAAGGTTTAGGAGCTCTTCATTATCTACCGGCCAAGTGCGAGTCGGATTCGCACACGAACGCATCCGTACCTGACAAAACACACCGAAAAAAACACGTTTTGGTTGGACCCTACCCTTTAATTATATACTTCACTAATACCCTTTAATTTTATTAACTTTATTTTATTTTTATTTGTTGTTGTAGCGGTAGTAATAACAATAAAACTGGCTCTGAATTCATATTATCTCAAAATCTACAACTTGATAAGCTTAAATAAATTGCCTGTCAGAACGAAAAAAGTAGCAATGCCTAAATAAAATGGAAGACCATGGCGGTCATCAACAAAATGGCGGCTATAAGCCGGAACTAGTAAATTCTTGTATAAAAGCAGATGGTAAGCTGGGCACTGGGCGGGAAATCTTACAGGGTTTGGCTAAAACGGGAATTACTACCCATACTGTGTGACAGATTTTTTCGTACCCATTTTTATATGGGCAAAGTTTTGAGGTGATTTAAGCAGATTAAAATATGGGAACGTCAGAAATATTGTATAAGAAGTTTAGCACTTTTTGTGTAAGAATTTGTTATGGATAAACGATTTTTTTTTTAACAAGCTGTGTGTCCCATGGGATTTCCTATCGCCAAAAATGTCGAACTTCTATACATGCTGAAAGTATTCCCTTTTTTAACTCCTTTTAGGAATGTTTTTCAAAAAAAAACTTTAGTACTTATTTCATTATTTATGGAACTCTTGTGCATTTCATGCGTCTATGATAGTTTCATGCTAAGTAGACAGTAACTGTCTACTCATCGGTTTGGGCTGTGCATTGTCTGTCAGTGAACAAGAGTGTCGAAATATACGTTTTTTGCGGCATAAACAGCCGTATCTTTTAGGGTAATAGGTAGGTAATACGGGCTGGTGTCCGCAACTCCACGTCAATGCGCGTATCTTGCGTTTAACGTTAACTTAGAAGTTTGATTTTTTCACAGATTTAAGGGGCTGTTGACTTGAGTCTATGGTTTTAATTTCAACTCGATACCTCAACGCGTTCTCGAGATAAAGGGTCGTGACAGACAGACGGACAACAAAGTGATTCTATAAGGGTTCCGTTTTTTCCTTTTCACCTCAAAAGGAAAAAACGGAACCCTTATAGAATCACTATACAAACATTTGAAATGTGTATGCAACTAGCACCGTGAAATTAATAAATTAGACAATTTCTACCCATAAAGAACGTGTTCACGTAAGATAATTATGTTTAATGCTTTAAGTAAGCTAAGTAATAATTTTATTGAATTTTCAAAAATAAAAACAATTCCCTTTTTCGTTCACAATACGTAACAATTGTTCCGATTCAAAACGTCACTACATATGCAACAAGCGTGAAGTGATGGGAAATATCCGTTTTTCGGAATCCAATTAAAGTATCCAGCTTCGATACCCAACGTGGTTATATCTATATCGTCCAATTTATTGGTGTATCGAGTCCCAATCTTAATAAAATTAAAGTAGAGTCGGAGTTCGGGAACATGACTTGGGATGGACAGAATTCAAGGTACAATGCAATATTCCCATCCAACTGTCTGACGTGTAAGTTCTTACCTATCAATGTAACGGATTTCTCGATTTTCAAACTTCGAACTGGATCGGGCTGTCACATACAGATTGTATTCTAAATTTGAATATGGACTAAAGCATTCATAGGTAGATGCAAAAGTTTTGGAATAAATTCCTAACTGTATAATTATTTAATATAAATACTTTATTGTACACCACAAAAATACATCAAACACTACAAAATATACAATGGGCGGATTTATCGCTTTCTTCCTGTTTTTATCCAAGTCTTGAAGTTTTACATAGGTACGTTTTAAGGGATGCATGAAGAAGCCTCCTCGTGTAGCGCAGTTTGTTCCGCCTGCAATTACTCAACTGAACCGAGCGCTCGGCGCATCCTGGACAGTCGCGCCCAACACCTTATTTAACTGGCCAATTTTTCCCTTGCGGTGGTAGGACTAACGCCCCCTCTGGTTTGCGACCACCCTCCCACCTGAGTCCGGCGTCAAGCAGCCTGCTGTGTTTCGTCGATGCGTGGGAGTTCCAGTGCCTTAGGCATCTTCTGGGTACGCTCGTTACATCATAGACCTCATCCATCATTCAGCAATAAAAAAAATACATGGGTACTTCTATGATACCTATATTTTATGATTTTTTATTAATATTGGTTAATAGTTTTTTATTAATACAGGTTGGTTTAAATTGGAATTTGTGCTTATCAAAATAAAAGTTTGTTATATTACCTACGTTTTCTAAAATACACGTTATCTGAATTGGTTTAAAGTTAACGTTTCTGACATTTGACTTTTTTTTGATAATTATCTAAGCAACTTTTATAAAACTGCCAACATTTGTAAAAAAAATGTGTTTCTTGAGGATTTTCCACCCCGGAAACAAAAAAAAGGTTGGCAGAGACATCGACGCCTGACTTGTTACCATGGTTTCAGTAAAGCGGTGCTATTATGTAAAAATCTCACCGTGAAAACTTAGTTAAAGTGAGCTGTCAATAGTGTCAATTCCTAGCAAAAACAAACTCACTTCACCTAAGTTTTCACGGTGAGATTTTTAAAGAATCGTCCGGCTGGTTCGGGTTACAGTTTGTGCGTCCATGTCCCTACCACACTGTATAACAACAGTCATTTCAATCATTAGACTTTATTTTAAGTTGAGAGGCCCGTGGCTAAATAATAACTGTCGCACAGGTCGATCGATCAGGTTAAGCTACGCTTACCGCGGTTGGTCTGTAGGTGGGTGGCCAACTTTACACACCGAGATCCCACCGTGCCTCCGTGCCGTTGGTCTCGGCTGTCATTCGTGGATCTTTGACAGTCGTTACGGGTAGGCAGAAGCCTGAAAGTCTGACAACCAGTCTTACCAAGGAGTATCGTATTACCCAGTAACTGGGTTGTGGAGGTCGGATAGGCAGTCGCTCCATGTAAAATACTGGTATTCAGCTGCATCCGGTTAGACTGGAAGCCGTCCCCAACATAATTGGGAAAAGGGTAGGCAGATGATGACTTTATTTTAAGTTGAATATTTTTGCTTCAATTGTCACCAAATATACATTGAATAATCAGATAGAAGTCGCCTGTAGTCCGACTGAAAATCTTGTCTTAGATAAGATGTATCGGCTTCTCTGTACGTGTTACCTTGATATTTTTAAAGATAAGATTGTCAGTTATAATAAATAGCTGCTGTCATAACATAGATTCAGTACTGTGCTTGTAATTAGTTCATTATAAAAATGAGTTTCCTAAACAAAGTGGCTCTCGTAACTGGCGCAAGTTCTGGTATTGGAGCAGCCATTGCCGTTAAGTTTGCTGCAGAAGGTGCCAAGGTAGCTATAGTAGGCAGAAACACGGCAAAACTAAATAAAGTCGCAAATAATTGTAGCAATCCTTTAGTGATAGCTGCTGACGTCTCTAAAGAAGAAGACGTCAAAAGAATCGTCAATGATACTGCGAAACATTTTGGGAAATTGGATGTTCTGATAAACAACGCTGGCATAGGCGAATCAGCCAGTATTCTATCCGAGCACGCTATGACAAATTATGACAAAGTAATGGCGACAAACCTGCGCTCAGTAGTTTACTTGACACATCTTGCTGCTCCACATCTTGTGAAGACCAAAGGTAACATCGTTAATATATCAAGCATTTCTGGACTCCGAGTATTCGGAAAGGGCAGTTTTTCATACAGCACATCGAAAGCAGCTCTGGATCATTTCTCGAGATGTGTTGCACAAGAACTAGCTTCAAGTGGAGTCCGTGTAAACATTGTGAACCCAGGACCAGTGCGGACTGATATCATTGAAAATATGGGTGCAACCGGTGAAACTGAAGAAGCTATTTTCAAACATATGCAAAAAATGACAGCTCTGAACAGGATTTCTGTTCCTGAAGAAATAGCTGACCTTGTTCTGTTTCTAGCTAGCGACAAAGCAAGAGCCATCACTGGTTCGTCTTTTGTGACTGATAATGGAGTAATGTTGAAAGTGCCGGATGAAATTGATTTTAGTACTTATGACAAATAAATGGCTATAGCATTTTATACAAAGAAGTAGTTTTTTAACAACCCAGTTATGAACCCCTTATTTGAATTATCTTGCAAATTCTTTCTTTCAATAGAAAAATGATTTAATTAATGTTTTGCTTATACCGTGCCGTAGCCGCGTAAGGGACCTTCTAGTAATGGGTAGCTCACCGTCCGATCAGGACCAGGTCCGTGTCGGACGGCGCGTACGTGTTCCACGTGCGCCTCTTAACAGATCAGCCACAAGCACTTTTGGCATTGAATGTACTTTCAGGTAGAACGGCTGTAAGGTGACTGATCCGAGTAAAAATCATCTTAAAGAACTTATAATAGGACCATAAACGGACGCTACGCGTAGCGTACGTAACGCAACTCCGTCCTTTTATTTTAGAAAAATAATTACGGAACCTCGCAAAAAAAAAAACCCATAAAATCAAATTTGTTTTCCGACATACGAAGGGTTCCGTACCATAAGGCAATAGGCAATAACGCCGAAAAAAACACGTTTGTTGTATGAGAGCCCCCCTGAAATATTTATTTCATTCTGTTTTTAGTATTTGTTGTTACAGCGGCCACAGAAATACATCATCTGTGAAAATTTCAACTGTCTATCTATCACGGTTCATGAGATACAGCCTCTAAGTTCCTCCTTATAACATCAGCTGCCAGAGAAGAAATCGGTTCCGGACAGACAAACATTTTAATAATTGTATTTTTGTTATAAGGACCGGGTATACTTCCATATGCATTTAGTAAAAAGCTGTTATTTTGACATTACAAACAGACACTTAAATTTTTATTATTTAATAATTTTTATTTGTATAGATATAGATAAGACAATCTATCTGTTTAATATTTGCGATAATCGAACTTTACCTTCTGTCCGTATACTTAAGCTTTGGCCTATGATATTATGTACCTACAACAAGCCTCCGAATGAATATATAAACGACGCATGATCAGCCAGTCCATCAGTGTTGTTGTGATCGTTTGGCCTTCGTTTAGGCGATTCCACTTATCTCAAAAAAAAAAAAAAATATCAATCGTGCTTCTCTGTTTATCACTAAAGATATTTTAGATTAGATTATCTGATATTAAATAACTGAAGTTTCAACAAACATTCAGCACTACACTGGTAGTTGGCGCATAAACATGAGTTTCAAAGACAAAGTGGTTATCGTGACTGGTGGCAGCTCTGGTATTGGAGCAGCAACAGCTATCAAGTTTGCTGAAGAAGGTGCCAAGGTCGCTATAGTAGGAAGGAACAAGCTGAAACTGGACAACGTGGCAAAGAAATGTAATAATCCTTTAGTGCTAGTGGCTGACGTTTGTAAAGATGCAGATATCAAAAGAATTGTTAGTGAAACTTTGAGAAAATTCGGGAAATTGGACATTCTGATAAACAATGCAGGAATAGCTCAGGTAGCAAGTATTCAAGCCGACCACGCTATGGCAGTATTTGATCAAGTAATGGCCACTAATCTGCGCTCCGCAGTTTACTTGACACATCTTGCTGCTCCTCACCTTGTGAAGACCAAAGGTAACATCATTAATATATCAAGCGTTGCTGCACTCCAACTTATATCAACTGAAAATTTTTCATACAATACTTCGAAGGCTGGTCTAGATCATTTCACAAGAGCTGTTGCACAAGAACTAGCTTCAAGTGGAGTACGCGTGAACGTTGTCAATCCAGGACCAGTACGGACTGATATCATTGAAAATTTGGGTGCAACCAAAGAAATGGAGGAAGGAATTTTCAAACTTATGCAGGAAATTACACCCCTGGGCAGAATCTCTGCTCCAGAAGAAATAGCTGACCTTGTTCTATTTCTATCCAGCGACAAAGCTAAAGGAATCACTGGCTCGTCTTTTGTGAGTGATAATGGAATGTTGTTGAACGTTATAGAAAGGCCGAAAAATTAAGATGTTGTCTTAATAAATTGCATAAGTATTCAACTTATTGATATTTTAGTTTTTTTCTACCTGTTTTAATATGGCTTAGAATCACTTGAACAGGCAATATCTTTGAATTTTGGCAAATGCAAGACGTTGATTATGAGAATTATATTCAAAGCAGGTATTTTTTGCCGCGTCATCATGATGCAGCGTGTTTGTTGTAAATTACATTTACTTACGATTTCATGGTTTTTTCCCATTTGTAAAGCCTCATAATCTCTTCAAATTAATGTATTGAAACAGTGATACGTAATTAACTAAACACTATTTAGATATTTTGCGTTTTATTTATCAAAAAATTGCCTAAATCTAATTTGTTTTATTTTGATACCAAACGTTTTATCTTGTATCGATAGATAGTGGATACGTAGTTAACTAAACACTTTTTAGATATTAGATGTTTTATTTACCAAAAAATTGCCTATATCTAATTTGTTTTATTTTGATACCGAACTTTTTATCTTGTACCGAATTTCAATAATCGTTGACCTTACCAGACTTAACATTGCTATTAATTATATAATCTGACCGATGAACCTCATCAATCAATCAGTTTATTACTATTTATGTAATAAAACTGAAGAGTTTGTTTGGTTGTTTGAAGAAAACCTAAAACTAACCTAAATCTCTAGAACTACCAGTCGGATTTGAAAAAATATTTTTGCATTTGATAGCCCAATCCTTAAGGCTATTATTATTGTCTTTTCTATCTACTATTAACATCACGCTAGGACTCTTAGGACTTTAGGAGCCGAGCAATACGAAAACATTTAGAAAGAACGCTAAGAAAAAACGAAGTAATAGCGCGGGCAGGCGATGCGATGTGATGGGGTGGGTCGGAAAGAACAAGCCATTTTACGCGGAAAAAGTCACGGGTAGAAGCTAGTTGACAATAACTGTGTACAATCGTCCTATGAAAACCATAATCTGAATCTTATCCAATTATCAACACGATGACGTAATATACTCTAGGGCTAATAAAAACATACAAACCTACAAGGCCAAGGACACATCGGTGACGAGTTAGTAACGAGTTTAATGTGCTAAAGTCCAACAGACTCAATAGATTTAACCTTTTGACCGCCACAGTCATATATAGATGACAGACCAAAATGTGCCCAGCATGCCACGGTTCGACTACATGACAGACTTTGACGCCGAGGGCACGTTTTTGATTTTTTGACGTATGGCGGTCAAAAGTTTAATAAAAGATTCGTTTAGGCGACTATAATTATGACCTAAAGCGCTGTTTTTGTCGGACTGTATAGAAAAGAAAGAGAAGCGCGATGACACAACGTTGGTAATTTATTGCAAAATATGAAGCAATTATTTATTTACAAAAAATCTATTGTTTGGACTAAAAAGTTAAAAGATTAGAGTTTAAGTATGTTGCTTGTAGAATAATCGGATAAAAATCAGAATGATTGTATATATTATATTAGTATGGTTTTTATTCTAAAAAGAGGAGTTATACTACATGACTATTTTCTATCGTATTAAATTAGTTGCATTATGTTTTCCCCACAGTATCTACCTAGCATATGAAGTATATCATATATTTTTCGAATTTGTTTACTGAGTCGATCATATACTTTTATTATTTCTAAAACTTGCGTTTTTTGTGTTTAGGAGCTTAAGTCTTAATTAAAAATATATATATTAAATTAAATTAAATAAAGCTAGAAAAATTATTCATAGCTAACATGACACATAATATTCCATCACCACTTAATTCCCCGAAAGATTATGCATTTGCGCCAATAGAACACCCAAAGGACATCATTAATTTCGTACCCGAAAATCAAAGTGCCGCGGCACCAGAAAAAAAAAGTACTGCTGGTCACAAGAACTGACTGGTCATAAGAATGACAAAAAAAAACCGGTCAAGTGCCAGGTTCCGTACAAATTTGTAGATAAGTAACTACAAATTTAAGGTGTCAGATTTTTTCTTTACGTGTGCTACATGACATTCCTTCTTGCCAAATTTCATGATTCTAGGACAACGGGAAGTACCTTATAAATTTTGATTCCCTTGGGAGTGTCGAAATATATGTTTTTTGTGGCATAAACAGCCATATATTTTTTTAACGTCAACTTAGAAGTTCAATTTTTTCACAGCTTCAATGAACTGTAGATATGAGTATATGGTTTTAATTTCAACTCGATAGCTATATCTATAGCTCTCTATCGAGTTGAAATTAAAACCAACCAAACACATGGGTGTTTCCGAGATAGAGGGTATTGACAGACGGACAACAAAGTGATCCTTTAAGGGTTACGTTTTTTCCTTTTATTTTATTTATTTTATCTTTTGAGGTACGGAATCCTAAAAACTTACCTCTTGAGCATTTTTTCAATTAAACGTTGTTTTTTTTAATAACATACTTAAAAGACTTGTTCTAAAAATGTGATTTTTGGCATTTTGAATCTTGAATCTCAAATAACAGCCGGGGGGTTAATTTTAGGCTTTCGCTGTAATAGTAAAAAATGGTCAAGATGTTAGTTCCCATAAGAAAATAGAATTTTTTTTTCTGGCCGGCATTTTAATTTTTGGGAATATAATGTTCGACACTTGAATGATGTCCTTTCGCCAGTTATGTTGAAGTCTCTTGTAACAGGAGGCGAAGCTATTGCCATTAACCGAGCACAAATCCAAATTCACTGGCTGCTACTGAGAAATTCCAGATGGAAAATCGCAATCACTTTAA
Organism: Luperina testacea; assembly: GCA_927399505.1. Taxonomy (NCBI): domain Eukaryota; kingdom Metazoa; phylum Arthropoda; class Insecta; order Lepidoptera; family Noctuidae; genus Luperina; species Luperina testacea. Next base: position 14,909,141 of record OV656770.1, on the reverse strand, counting down.
GTCGGGCAAAGTGATTGCGATTTTCCATCATTTTTGACATAGACTCTCCTATTGCACGCCATTCAACTCGATTTTCGGCAACTCCCATCCAGCCGTTACCAGCCATCCTGCGAAGATTGTCGCTCCACGTTATTCGCGGTCTTCACTTAAGAACTCGTCTACCCGAAAGATCATAGGTTAGGGAATTATAAAAAAGGCGGGTGTGTGCTTATGACCACACGATAGTTTTTGTTATAAGGACCGTGTGTACTACCATATGCATTTATTAAAAAGATGTTATTTTGACATTACAAACAGACACTTAAGTTTTTATTATTTAAGTAATCATATTAATTTGTATTGGGCCCCCACCTATGAAATTGGCGTTTTTTTCTCACAAATAAAGAACCTTGTCACTTCTATTATTTAAAATATTCATCAATTGCTTGATATTCTATCGGATTATGAGCATCATAGACCAACGTGAGCACCCATCAACCATCAACCATCCATCAGCAACCATCATGAGCACCAATAGTAAAAAACCTTAGTACATATAGTTTTCTAAACATAAAAAATACCTTAAAAATGACTCCTTTTTTGTTAGTAGAAATGACCAATATGTATTTGTTTTAACTTAGTCAAAACTTATTTTTGTTGCTTAATCTAAGTGGCATACGTTATCTTAGTTTTTAAACATTAGTGCATAAAAGTTTTAAAACATTAGTGTTCATGGTTGTTAAATAAATTAAGAAAATGTTAGTATGAAAAATACAACTTCTTTAAAATTCTCCATACAAAACGGTGATTTCATAGGTTTTATATGGAGAAATCTGAAATAAATTATTATTATTATATATTATTATAGATGGGGACCTAATATAAATAAGACTATCTGTTTAATATTAGCGATGATCGAACTTTACCTTCTGTCCGTATACTTAAGCTTTGGCCTATGATAATTATATGTACACACAACAAGCCTCCGAATGAATATGTAATCGACGCATATCAGCCAGTCCATCAGTGGTGTTGTGATCGTTTGGCCTTCGTTTAGGCGATTCCACTTATCTCAAAATTCAATATATTTATCAATCGTGCTTCTCTGTTTATCACTAAAGACATTTTAGATTAGATTGCCTTATATTAAATAACTGAAGTTAAAAATAACACTCAGTACTAAACTGGTAGTTGACGCATAAACATGAATTTCCAAGACAAAGTGGTTATCGTGACTGGTGGCAGCTCTGGTATTGGAGCAGCAACAGCCATCAAGTTTGCTGAAGAAGGTGCCAAGGTCGCTATAGTAGGAAGGAACAAGCAGAAACTGGACAACGTGGCAAAGAAATGTAATAATCCTTTAGTGATAGTGGCTGACGTTTGTAAAGACGCAGATATCAAAAGAATTGTTAGTGAAACTTTGAGCAAATTCGGTAAACTGGATATTCTGATAAACAATGCTGGAATAGGTCAGTCAGCAAGTATTCAAGCCGACCATGCTATGGCAGTATTTGATCAAGTAATGACGACTAACCTGCGATCCATAGTTTACTTGACACATCTTGCTGCTCCTCACCTTGTGAAGACCAAAGGTAACATCATTAATATATCAAGCGTTGCTGCACTCCAAGCTATAGGAAAGGATACTTTTTCATACTGTACTTCGAAGGCTGGCCTAGATCATTTCACAAGAGCTGTTGCACAAGAACTAGCTTCAAGTGGAGTGCGCGTGAACGTTGTCAATCCAGGACCAGTGCGTACTGATATTGTTGAAAATACGGGTGCAACCGTAGAAATGCAAGAAGCAGTTTTCAAATTTATGCAGGAAAAGACAGCCCTGGACAGAATTTCTGCTCCGGAAGAAATAGCTGACCTTGTTCTGTTTCTAGCTAGCGACAAAGCTAAAGCAATCACTGGCTCGTCTTTTGTGAGTGATAATGGAATGTTGTTGAAAGTTATAGACAGGCCGAAAAATTAGGATGATTTTTTAATAAATTGCAGAAGTATTCAACTTATTGATATTTTAGTTTTTTTTACCTGTTTTAATATACCTTAGAATCACTTGAACAAGCAATATCTTTGATATGACGCGTGTATTTGGGAAATATATTTACTATAGAGGATTGTTTTGTACATATTTACCTATTGTATACGCGAATAGACTGTAAAAAAAAAGAATCATGACTTGATATTTTCAAAAGGAAACTTCCTATTTATGAGCAAAAATATGGTATAACTAGTTCTATTAGCTAATTCGGCAAATGCAAGAAGTAGCTTACGATAATTATATTCAAAACAGGTATTTTTTTGCCACGTCATCATGATGCAGCATGTTTGTTGTAAATTACATTTTCTTACAATTACATGGTTTTTTCCCATTTGGAAAGCCTTAAAATCTCTTCAAATTTATGTATTGAAACAGTGATACGAAGTTGACTAAACACTTTTTAGATATTTTGAGTTTTATTTATCAAAAAATTGCCTATATCTAATTTGTTTTATTTTGATACCGAACGTTTTATCTTGTATCGAATCTCAATAATCGTTGACGTCACCAGACTTAACTTTGCTATTAGTTGTATAATCTGACCGATGAATCTCATCAATCGATCAGTTTATTACTACCTATATAGTAAAACTGAAGAGATTGTTTGTTTGAAGGCGCTAATAGAACTAACAGTCAGATTTGAAAAAATATTTTTTGTCTATTCTATTTACTATTTACATCACGCTAAGACTCTTAGGAGCCGAGAAATAGGAAAAAATTAAGAAACAACTCTAAGCAAAAATGAAGTAATAGCGCGGGCAGGCGATGCGATGCGACGGGGTCGGTCGGAGAGAACAAGCCATTTTACGCGGAAGAAGTCACGGGTAGAAGCTAGTTGGACTATGAAAACCATAATTCGAATCTTATCCAATCATCAGCACGATGACGTAATCTACTCTAGTGCTAATAAAAACATACAAACCTACAAGGCCAAGGACACATCGGTGACGAGTTGGTAACGAGTTTAATGTGCCAAAACCGTTGGATTTTGGCACATTAAACTCACTATAATTATGTAATAGAAGATCCGTTACTGGAAAAATTTGCATCGCAATACCCAGCAGGCTTATTTATTTTTGGTCACGAGACTTCTTATTTTAAAAAAAATATAGAGCTGGAAAAATTATTCATAGCTACCATAATATACCATAATAATATACGAGTACCATCTCTTAATTCCCCGAAAGATTAGGCAGTTGCACCTAAAGAACACCCAAAGGACATCATTAATTTCGTACCCAAAAATCAAAGTGCCGCGGCACCAGGAAATAAAAGAACTGCTGGTTACAAGAACTGACTGGACATAAGAATGACCAAAAAAAAACCGGTCAAGTGCCAGTCGGATTCGCGCACTGAGGGTTCCGTACAGCCTGCCGGGTCAGCGGAATTGTCCGAAAGGGTTACCGCTGGCCCGGAACATAAAGGGCTAAGGAAGGAACACGGGTGGGTTTTAGTCAGTAAGAGTCTGACACTCCCTGCCGCTCCATCAAGAGCGGGAGGGGTTATTTGATGATGTCCCATCCTGAAAAAAAAAAAAAACAAAAAAAGGGTTCCGTACAAATTTGTAGAAAAGTAACTACAAATTTAAGGTTTTCTGATTTTTTCTTTACTTGTGCTACATGACATTCCTTCTTGCCAAATTTCATGATTCTAGGTCAGCGGGAAGTACCCTATAAATTTTGATTCCCTTGAGAGTGTCTAAATAAATGTTTTTTGTGGCATGAACGGCTGCATATGTTTTTTACGTCAATTTTTTCATAGCTTCAATGGACTGTAGATATGAGTATGTATATGGTTTTAATTTCAACTCGATACATCCACGCTTTCCTTAGATAAATTGTCTCGACAGACGGACAACAAAGTGATCCTTTAAGGGTTCCGTTTTTTCCTTTTGAGGTATGGAACCCTAAAAAATTACCTCTTGAACATTTTTTACTACTACAGCGAAAGTCTACTAAATCATATTTAATAACAAGTTTATAGTTAAAACATGTTCAGGATGTTAAATTCAATTAAAAGTTGGTATTTTTTTTAATGTTATACTTCAAAGAGTTGTAAAAAATATGATTTCTGGCATTTAGAATCTCAAATAGCAGCCGAGGGGTTAATTTTAGGCTTTCGCTGTAATAGTAAAAGATGGACAAGATTTGAATTCCCATAAAAAAATAGTAGTTTTTTCTGGCCGGCACTTTAATTTTTGGGAACAAATTGTTCGACACTTGAATGATGTCCTTTCGCCTGTCATGTTGAATGATAAATGATATAAGATTTTATTTTTGTAAGTAGGTTTGTACAAACACTTTTACACGTCAATCATGTTTTTTTTTAAACTAGATGAGGTCGGCGTTTCCTATCTGACTACTCTGAGAAAAAAGGCCGAAACAATCTCAGAGGTCACAGTCTCTTTTAAAGTCCGGACATAATCTTGGTCAGGTTATATGAAGACCATGAAGATCGATGTCTGAGATGGTCTTATGAGGAAAGAACCACACAGATTGAGAGGACCTGTCCAGTCAGTGCACGCATTTGTCAGAAATCATGCAGCTCAACTCAAGGCTTAAGGAGTTCAACGATTCGACGAACAATACCAAAGAAGGCCACATAAATTACTGAAACTGCCAGACTAAGAAAAAAAAACTAACAGAACAGAGAGAATAATAACAAAAAAAAAAAATACCCACATAGTCTTCACATTCACAATAAATAAAATAATATAATATGAAGGGTCAAGACGGCCTGGTGGCCCTTCATCAGAACTCATCTTCTTCTAATTATGTAGGTAGGTGGGCGCGGAAATAGAAATAAATGACTTCAAATCACAATCGACGTATTTTAATCGGCATTCACAGGAATCACGATATTATTAGGTAATTAGCGATTACTACTATGCGAAATCAACTTAATTAAATCTTGAAATAGCGTGATGACGAAGATTCTGAGCGATTCGTCACAAGCGTGGTGCGCGGGCGCAGTCCTGTTCAAAAGTCAGTTTAAGATCGCCGCCCGCACTACCATCGACAATGACGCTTCGCTAGGTTGACTTTGACAGCTAAAAGTCAACCTGACGTCTGACGTTGACGGATGCGCCTTCACGGCCGGACTGACACTCGACCGTCCTCGGGCGATTTTTCTGAAACAATGAGTTGCAATCGTACATAGTCCGTTCGGCATCCTGACGGATGACTAATTACAATTATCACAATGCGATACTTAAGACTTAAGGCGAGTGTCTTGCAACAATTAAGACGGATGACACAGCCTCGTCACTAAACAGCATGTAGGTTAACTGTTCACAATTGGTACTATTAGACAAGTTAAGCGATTATCTAGGACAAGTCAGTCAACTTAAAGGACTCTGACTCGGACGACATATTTCGTCTCACAAATAGCAAGTGATCATCCAGGACAAGTCAGCCCTCTCGAGGGACCTGACTCGGACGACAAATTTCGTCAGATGACGCTAAATAAACCACTGTGACAAGTCAACCAGACAATGACTCGGACGACATATTTCGTCTACCTTCTGTGACGAGTGAAGTGTCCCCGGCCAGCCGAACTAAGATTCACCACTATCACTCGACTTAATCTCTACTCTGTTTCATCAACAAGACTTTTACTTGGCTTTGCTCAAATTCATCAGTAATACTCTGATCCCTTGGCCTGTGCCATGGCATATGCCTTAGCCTCATGAGCGTACTTGATTCAACCAGAGCCATCTAATCAAACTTTAATTAATCATAGCAAAAAAAAACATCAACCAGAGCCATGTACCATCGTTATCCACATTACAACAATAATCTTTTTCACTAAGAGCCTTAGATACCTGGAAACCCACACACGAGTAAACTACTCTAACACCACGGCACTCCGGCCGACCAGCAATCGCATTGCTCTCACACATCCAGCGCATGGATCCACGTGTATCACCCCTGTGACTACACACTTTACTACGGCCGATAGAGAACCCCTACTCACGTGGTTCCCACTACTTAGGCTTGCTCATAGCTCATCACCACTGTGATTACCATCTATTTCGACTGGTACATAACCTACTGGCATCATTCATAACCTATCGTGAGCGTATTTAAAAATTGCATTGGTAACTAGATTGGGCTATGCCTAACAATGTAACGGTTTTTTTTTTTTGCTGTTGTTTACCAGGGAAGCACTCGATACCAGAGTCAAAACAAAATGAAAACGACTCACCAAATTCGGTAGACAATAGATCTGTAGCTGGCTTAATGGCTGTAGTGGTTGCAATCCACCGTTTCCTTGGCAGAAGTCGTGAAACTCCTCGCTCGAGAAGCACCGTCCTTAATCAGCAATTATTCGTACAGGAGATCCATAGAATGCAGCGCTGTCCACCACTGTTATTCTGCTTGCACACGTCCTTGTGTGTTAAACTGTAACCAAAAAATCAACAGCAGTGCATGTTCCTCTCGGCCAATTCTGACCACATTGTTATCGAAACGCATTACTTAACAAAAATTTAATAAAAAAACGATAGCAATCGTCGACAGCAAAAGATTCCTCTAAGCCTTAGTAATAAGTGGTCATGAACTGTATCAACTTACGAGTAGATCACATACAACGCTAATGGCCCTGCTGCCGCAGCAGCTAGCGTGACACCCATATCGTCATCACCTCAAGTGATACGATCAACATACTTCACTACACATCGAGTCTACGACTCCCAGGTCAATAAAAGACCAACATAACAATAGTCTCCTTTGAGACCCTGGTCCCCGCTGTACCACCAGCTGCCCATCGCTCCTTGAACAACTCACAAGTGAGACTACAGACAAGTGCGTACAGTGCGACCTAGCCATGGTATGTGCTCTAACTACTCAATGGAGCAACTCTCCTCACCGTCTTAGGAACACTACTTAGAGGCATCTTTCGTATGCGATCGTGAGCATACTTGCAAGTACGGTTAGAATCTTAAGCTTATGACGCATAGCGATCACTTGTCAAAACTTCCACTACCTTAAATGGACCTCTGAACTTCCTATCTAGATTAGTCTGATAATCTGATTTCACTCTCGTTTTCTAATAACACAAAATAGCCTACCCAAAATAATACTTTGCAAGAAAATGTCGTGTAGAAATGTAATAAAATCTCAAGTTGTGGCTAGCTATTCGCAACGCTTCTTATAATTTGTTCTGTGCTGAATACACGCGTTTAACCAATACCTGTCAACGCAACAACATTATTCACAACTCGCTTTTACTAACGAGCATTCAGCACCAGAATCATAAAACAATACAGCTCACCCTTGTTCCAACGTGCCTGAGCGTAGTTGTACCACGCAAACATCCACTCGCCGTTGCTGCCTGCAGCGCGTGCTCCACCTCCATCATCTGCTTGGCTGCCACTTCCCGTGCACCGGGCTGCGACATGTCCAGGATTCCCTCACTTGCATTGCAGCACACGAAGGGCTTCACCGACGGCTGCGGGCTGCTTGGCTCGATTCTTGAAATCACTCCACGTCACTGGTAGCTCCACGCTACGTCTTTCGTACTATTTACGATAGCCACGTTGATACTGCTTCCTTTGTTGACTTAATGACGGCCACAAGTTGACCTTCTAGCAGTGAATTTTCAGCAAAACACAAATCAGCTGTCGTATTGTGTGCTGTTACGTTTGCACACGCGTCCTATCGCATTTTCTAATTACGGGAACACTTTTTTTTTCTAACACGGCGGTAGGGCGCAACTGGCGCGTCACTGGGCAAAGGTATTCCTGCATACAGCCTATGCCCAAAACAACATTCACTATGATCGCGCATCCGTATCTGACTTGTCTGGGTTCAACTCTAACAGGTCCACACGATTATTTAATAAGCGTTCGCAGTTTGCACTTTGTTTTTAAAATGTCAACGGTCACTTTCACTTTTAGCGTTCTCATTTTGCGCATCAACCAACACGAATCCCACTTCTGATGAAGGGTCAAGACGGCCTGGTGGCCCTTCATCAGAACTCATCTTCTTCTAATTATGTAGGTAGGTGGGCGCGGAAATAGAAATAAATGACTTCAAATCACAATCGACGTATTTTAATCGGCATTCACAGGAATCACGATATTATTAGGTAATTAGCGATTACTACTATGCGAAATCAACTTAATTAAATCTTGAAATAGCGTGATGACGAAGATTCTGAGCGATTCGTCACAAGCGTGGTGCGCGGGCGCAGTCCTGTTCAAAAGTCAGTTTAAGATCGCCGCCCGCACTACCATCGACAATGACGCTTCGCTAGGTTGACTTTGACAGCTAAAAGTCAACCTGACGTCTGACGTTGACGGATGCGCCTTCAAATACTTTATAAAGTAAGCAAATGTCATTGTTTATTAAAAAATGCATGTGTACCTATATTAAAAAAAAAAACATTTTAAATGCAGAAATTGGAATCAGCTCAATCCCGATCCTTTTTGTCCTAAATATAATCTTTAACGGTATAAAAGGCTTTCTGGCACAGCTTACGTTTAATGAATCATTTGAATTTATTAAGGCTTAGATCTTGAAACCATCATAGTAAAATAAAAAAAACTGGCCAAGTGCGAGTCGAACACGAAGGATTCCGTACCACAAGGCAAAAACGCGGAAAAAATCACGTTTGTAGTATGGGAGCCCCCTTAAATATTTATTTTATTCTGTTTTTAGTATTTGTTGTCGTAGCGGCAACAGAAATACATCATCTGTGAAAATTTCAACTGTCTAGCTATCACGGCTCATGAGATACAGCCTGGTGACAGACGGACAGACGGACAGTGGAGCCTTAGGCAATAGGGTCCCGTTTTTACCCTTTGGGTACGGAACTCTAAAAGGACGTATAATTCACGATAAAACGTTCATGGTAATCATATTTGAGCACGCTGCTCTCGTTTTGTACTCGCCTGTACCTGAGCGCTGTGACCTGAATCCACGTAGATTTTAAATCGACTGAAAATGATAGCTTTACAGCTTGCTCTAGCTGTATTTTGTGGGTGTAGATTAAATATAAATTATAATATATGTTTGGCTACCATTTTTAGTTTTTTAATTCTTCATTTTAATAGGATTTTATTTTTATTAAGTATATTTTGTCTTAGATAAGTTAACAGCTGTAACATTCCAAACGAGACTTAAATGAATTTAAACTAATATTTGAATTATAAACAAAGTATTTAATTTGCCGGTGTGCTTCTCTGTTTACTTCGGAGTTGCCTTTTTCTAAATAAATATTTATTTATGAGCTCTGTTCGAGTCCGAAACCAGTCAGGTAACCCCGAAACAACTTTTATAAGTGTTTTTCGTTATTTTCGTGCTGAACAAGTAAACAGATGCTAGAGAACACCCTTTTAAATAGCGTTGACAAAGATCATCAACGTATTATATTTAAATCCTTCGTTAATTGGAAAACGCCGAGCCACCCAATTGCAATTGGAAAAATTGTAATTGAGATATCATTTTCTAAAACTGACTAACGAACAAACAATGGCACTCGCCTCTTAATAACTATTCGAGCACGTTCTAGTTTTGTGCTCGACTGTACCTGAGCGCTCTGACCTGAATACACGCAGATTTCAAATCGACTGGAAGCGATGGCTTTGTTCTTGTTTACCTTTCCTAGGTATAAAGCTACGCTATTTGCTTAAACGTTAAAATTATTCATGTTCTTTTCTCAGACTGGCGAGTTAAGGCTCCTACAAACAGGCGCGATACGCGATATAATCGCGCGCGACACAAAGGCACCGCTCGTTTCGCGACTTGCGGTGCTTTGTGTCGCGTGTCGTGTCGCGCCTGTTAGTAGGAGCCTTTACACATTATTAGCTGGAGCTGTGGATAAAGATGAAAAAGAGGCTCGTGGCTAAATAATGACAGCCGCACGGGTCAACAGACTTCTGACGAGAAGTCTGACAACCAGTCTTACCAAGAGGTACCGTGTGGGTAACACGGTACCTCTGAAGGTTAAGCTACGGATCCCGCGGTCGGGTCGTGGATGGGTCCATTAAATACATATCGAGAACCGTCCGTGCCTCGTGCTCTCATTCGTAGATCTTTGATAGTTGTTACTAGTAAGAAGTCTGACAACCAGTCTTACCAAGAGATACCGTGTTACCCAGTTACTGGGTTGTGGAGGTCAGATAGGCAGTCGCTCCATGTAAAATACTAGTATTCAGCTACATCCGAATAGACTGGAAGCCGACCCCAACATAGTTAGGAAAAGGCGAGGCAGATTGATACACTTATTTTTAGTTTTACTCTATTTTATCGAAATGAGTCGTTAATGAGCACTGAGTTTAAAATATGTATGCCCTCTAATTTGTATGCTTTAATTAACTGACTACTTGACTTTTATACGATTACCTAATTATGTACTTAGAGAACCTCAAAGCTCAAAAGAACCCCAATTTGACTGGTGCCAAATTCATTTTTAATTTAGTCGTAAAGAACTAAATATATTTGGGGACATTTTGGACACAAGGTTACTTACAAAAATGTAATTATCATTTTATAAACAGCCTACAGCAGTCCACCGCTGGACATCGGCCTCTCCGATTGCACGCCATTCAACTCAATTTTCGGCAACTCTCATCCAGCTGCTACCAGTCATCCTGCGAAGATTGTTGCTCCACGTTATTCGCGGTCTTCACTTAAGAACTCGTTCACCTGAAAGGTCATCGGTTAGAGAATTATAAAAAAGGCGGGTGTGTGCCACACGATAATTTTTGTTATAAGGACCGTGTATACTTCCATATGCATTTATTAAAAAGATGTTATTTTGACGTTACAAACAGACACTTACATTTTTATTATTTAAGTTATCATATTTATTTGTGTATATAATATATAAATAAGACAATCTATCTGTTTAATATTTTTTCCACCTTCTATCCGTATACTTAAGCTATGGCCTATGATATATGTACCTTCAACAAGCCTCCGAATGAATATGTAATCCACGCATAATCAGCCAGTCCATCAGTGGTGTTGTGATCGTTTGGCTTTCGTTTAGGCGATTCCACTTATCTTAAAATTAAATATATTTATCTATCGTACTTCTCTGATTATCACTAAAGATATTATAGATTAGATTGTCTTATATTAAATAACAAGTTACAAATAACATTCAGTACTAAACTGGTAGTTGGCGCATAAACATGAATTTCCAAGACAAAGTGGTTATAGTGACTGGTGGCAGCTCTGGTATTGGAGCAGCAATAGCCATCAAGTTAGCTGAAGAAGGTGCCAAGGTCGCTATAGTAGGAAGGAACAAGCAAAAACTGGACAACGTGGCGAAGAAATGTGGCAATCCTTTAGTGATAGTGGCTGACGTTTGTAAAGACGCAGATGTGAAAAGAATTGTTAGTGAAACTTTGAGCAAATTCGGGAAACTGGATATTCTGATAAACAATGCTGGCGTCATGGGTCAGTCAGCAAGTATTCAAGCCGACCATGCTATGGCAATATTTGATCAAGTAATGACGACTAACCTACGCTCCATAGTTTACTTGACACATCTTGCTGCTCCTCACCTTGTGAAGACCAAAGGTAACATCATCAATATATCAAGCGTTGCTGCACTCCAAGTTATAGGAAATAATACTTTTTCATACTGTACTTCGAAGGCTGGCCTAGATCATTTCACAAGAGCTGTTGCACAAGAACTAGCTTCAAGTGGAGTGCGCGTGAACGTTGTCAATCCAGGACCAGTGCGTACTGATATTTTTGAAAATACGGGTGCAACCGTAGAAAGGCAAGAAGCAGTTTTCAAATATATGCAGGAAATGACAGCCCTGGACAGAATTTCTACTCCGGAAGAAATAGCTGACCTTGTTCTGTTTCTGGCTAGCGACAAAGCTAAAGCAATCACTGGCTCGTCTTTTGTGAGTGATAATGGAATATTGTTGAAAGTTAAAGACAGACCGAAAAATTAAGATGGTGTCTTAATAAATTGCAGAAGAAACTTATTGATATTTTAGTTTTTTTTACCTGTTTTAATATGCCTTAGAATCATTTGAACAAGCAATATCTTTGATTTGACGCGTGTATTTGGGAAATATATTTATTATAGAGGATTGTTTTGTATTTACATATTGTATACGCGAATAGAGTAGAAAAGAATATAAAATTAAAAGAATCATGACTTGATATTTTCAAAAGGAAACTTCCTATTTATAAGCAAAAACATGGTATAACTAGTTCTATTAGCTAATTCGGCAAATGCAAGAAGTAGCTTACGATAATTATATTCAAAGCAGGTAATTTTTTAGCCACGTCATCATGATGCAGCGTGTTTGTTGTAAATTACATTTACTTACAATTACATGGTTTTTTTCCCATTTGTAAAGCCTCATAATCTTTTCAAATTAAAGCATTGAAACAGTGATACGTGGGTAATTAAACTTTTTTTAGATATTTTGCGTTTTATTTATCAAAAAATTACATATACCTGATATATTTTATTTTGATACCGAAGGTTTTATCTTGTATCGAATCTTAATAATCGTTGACGTCACTAGACTTAACTTTGCTATTAGTTACATAATCTGACCGATAAACCTCATCAATCGATCTGTTTATTACTATATAATAAAACTGAAGAGTTTGTTTGTTTGTTTGAATGCGCTAATCTCTAGTGCTATCAGTCGCATTTGAAAAAATATTTTTGCATTTGATAGCCCAATCCTTAAGGCTGTATGTTATCATTATTAACTATTCTATCTACTATTAACATCATGCTAGGACTTAGGAGCCGAGCAGTAAGAAAACATTTAGAAAGAACGCTAAGTAAAAACGAAGTAATAGCGCGGGCAGGCGATGCGAAGCGAATGGGGTCGGTCGGAGAGAACAAGCCATTTATGTTGTGTTGTGCAGCGGTTGCGGGTGTGTGCTTATGACCACACGATAAAAGTGAAAACTCATCCTTATGATTTTCTAATTTTAAAATCAGATGACGACTAGAGCCGTGTATACACGATTTAGGGCCGAGTATACGCCTTTCAGCGTCACCGACCTACTGGAGCCGAGTACACACGATTCAGCGTCACCGACCTACTGGGGCCGAGTATCCACGATTCAGCGTCACCGACCCGAGCGTGACGGTTCAGTTTCGTTCACTGTTCAGAAAGAAAATATTTACATCCAGCAAAACGACATCAATGAGAAATAAACACAGTCGCATACACAAGTGTTTGCAACCCGGCAGCGCTATAATATTGCAAAACTTTTATGCGTAGCAAATAAAAGTCTACACAACTTTGATGTGTTTGTTCGCGGCTGCAGTGGCAATTGCTGTTCATGACTGTACCTATTATTCTGTTAGTAGTTTGATTGTTGATGTTGTACCTAGGTGATTAACTGAAAGAAGCCATATTGTTCTTTTTTATTATTGCAAAATATTATGATTTCAACCAATTATTTTAACTATCTGAATTTAGAACGGCTTGAGGCTTGGTAATAACAGCCGCACAGGTAGATCGATCACATTAAGCTATGTTTGCTGGTCCGTGGATGAGTGACTATCTTTACATACCAAGACCCCTCCGTGCCTGGGAAAGCACGTTAAGCCGTTGGTCCCAGCTGTCATTCGTCGATCTTTGACAGTCGTTACGGGTCGTCAGAAGCCCGAAAATTGGACAACCAGTCTTACCAAAGGGTATCGTATTCGTACCCAGTAAGTGTCTTGTGGATGTCAGATAAGCAGTCGCTCCATGTAAAATACTGGTGTTCAGCTGCATTCAGTTATACTAGATCCTGACCCCGACATAGTTAGGAAAAGGCTAGCGAGATTTAACTATTTGAATGTAGATAGGGCAACTAGTCCTTCCTGAAACACTGTAAATTTTACAACGTGCCGTCATCAAGACTTTTCTTTTAAAATAATATTATATAACGCCTTTATTCCCCAACGGTTAGGTAGAGGTACTGATACTGCCGCCGTAAGTAAAAGGGGCGCATCTGAGGAAAGGGTATAGAGAAAAATGAGCCTTAATTGATGGCGCCTTTTTTGTTTAGTAAGGTTTAGTTTTCTTTAAATTTTTGGCCGATATTCGTCCTTTTTGCTTACTGTGGCGGTATAGTATACCCATATTTCGCTAGTTATAGACTAAGTTCCGTGTAACAGGGGCCTGTTGTCTTCAACTGAGCACTTCTTTAACAACTTCACTGAGCAGATGGAAAACCCCAGAGATATCCTACCAATATTATAAACGCGAAAGTTTGTGAGGATGGATGGATGAATGTTTGTTACTCTTTCACGCAAAAACTACTGAATGGATTTCGATGAAAATTTTCAGTAATGCAGCTTCTACATCAGAATAACACATAGGATACTTTTTATCTCGATATTCCCACGGGATCGAAACGGGTGAAATCGCGGGAACCGCTAGTAAGAAATAAATCAATATAAATAAAACAGAGTCGGTTTAGTTACACCATTAAATTTATAACTCAAGAATGGTTGGTCGATTTGTATGATCTATGATTTGTTGGATTTTTCTCCGCACCGACTAGCAGAATAACTATTAAAATATGCGAAATATTCACGAAACAATAATAATGAAGATACAGTACCCGGCGATAAATATCGCACATCGACCTTTGGAAAGAGACAATCGGCTAATTTCGGCTTCGTAGAGCGTTATCTCTGTCGCACGAAATACAAACAGTCCGGTATCTACTAGGAGCTGTTAAAACAATTATGATTTGCTTCTTTTGATAATTTTTTTTATTCTTTGTATAAAATCGATAGGATCGAATAGGTCGATGTGCAATATTTATCGCCGGGTACTGTAATTAATTTTCTCATACATTTTGTATGGATCGGCTTTTTATTTCTGAGGCGGTTTGAAGTTCGTCGGGTCATCTAGTACTTCTATAGAAACACCCAATAACACTTTGCCGAATCCGAGATTCGAACCAGTACCTCATGCCCAGCAGTAGCGCTTGCGAACACCAGACCAGCGAGGTAGTCATTCTTTTAAAATATTGTTAAATTAAATAAACGAAATTGTTCATTTATTATGAAAAGTTTTTGGTAGAGCTGATAAATATTTACGGCTTTGAGGTTTTCCATAATAAATGGATTGCATTTTACAGTGCAATCCATTTTTGATGCTCTTTTTCACTAAAGTGTACATCACTTTTGTGATAAAGAGGATCAATTGGCATTTGGAGAGGCTTGGTGGTTTCATGCGTTTAAGCATTGTTGATCTTTGAAAATAATAATGAAGCACAAAGTTTAAGGTCAAGAGAAATTAAATAAACCTTAACAGATGAAACATGCAGACGAGCTTGTCGGCTACAGAGTTACAGACAGGATTGGTCCACACTAGTTCAAGACAGAGAGGAGTGGAAAGTTTCTCCTTTCCACTCCTCTCTGTCTTGAACTAGTAGGGAGGCCTTTGACCTGGATTGGGACAACACAGGCTAAAATGTTGATAAATAAACAGGTGAAAATTAAAATAATAGCGGTTAAAACACATCTTAGGGTAGACCAAAATAAACCATAAAATGCATACGTAATTTACGTAGAACAATTCAAATTTTAACCCAGACCTTTTCTGGGTAATTCAATGGATTCACCTTCAGTAGGCTTTGGGGACCCCTTGGTAACAAAAGTAGGGTCTCCGGGGCCCAGAAAAGGGAACTTTAGTCAGCCAATTTTAAGGCAAGGAAAACGGGTTCATTTGGGAACAATTAATTTAGAGCCCATGTGTTTAAAGGAACGAACAAAAACGTTCTTTTTCTTTTTCGGGTCACTTATTCACGTGCCTGTATTTTTAAATCTTTTTTTTTTGTTAGAATTTATTTTTAGTTGCCTTGAAGAAAGCCCGCTTTTTTTTGCATTCCATATTGTAAATAAGATGATACAAAAAGCTTTAAGCTAGGTATAAAAATAAGGACTCTGTCAGGTCACAGCAAGAGGATAAAACTAAAAACAAAAAAAAATATGGCTGGAAAAAGTCCGCCTTTGTACCTTTTTGTGCGAAAAGTTTAAATAAATAAATAAATAAATAAATAAAAAGTAAATTTCTCATTATTGATTTAAAATGGAGAAAATTTCTGAAAAACGAGAAAAAAATAAAGTATGTAAAAGACATACCAAAGTGAAGGGTAGCAAATGATCCGACAAAGAGAAAGGGTGTAATGATTGATCGAGAGGAATCTTCGGAGCTTTCATAACACTTGAAATTGATGAGCCACCTGTTACATGATTGTTCTGCACTTTACGTGAGTGTGTAGCTGTAGGTAGAAAAGTGTAATTCACTCATATTAAGTACCTACATGTATTTTGTAAGAGAAGCTTCAAGGATGATTTTTAGGGTTCCGTACCCAAAGGGTAAAAACGGGAGCCTATTACTAAGAATCCACTGTACGTCTGTCTGTCACCAGGCTGTATCTCATGAACTGATCACGGTTCATGAGATACAGCAGAAACATAACTACAAACAAATATATCATTTGTGAAAATTTCAACTGTTTAGCTATCAAGCTAGACAGTTGAAATTTTCACAAATGATGTATTTCTGTTGCCGCTATAAAACAAATAATAAAAATAAAATAAAGTATAAATTTAAAGGGGTATAAAAGAAACGTCCGACTCGCACTTGGCCGGTTTTATTATATTACACAGGGTGGCGATTTAGTCACATGTAGGTATCCTACAAGTGGATGATTCTATCCGTTATATTAAACAACTTTCGTTTTGACAATCATATCTGCTCCTTACTTGCGAAACACACCATCAATCTCAATCTGTCGGTCGATTCTGTAAAATCTCACCGTGAAAACTTAGGCGGTGTGAGTTTGTTTTTGCTAGGAATTGACACTATTGACAGCTCACTCCACGCTCTCTTCATCTAAGTTTTCACGGCAAGATGGTTACAGAATCGTACTGCAGGAGTAGATTGATATACTTATCATATTTTCAAAACCCCGCATAATTAAAATATTTCGCAATGAAAATATCACATTTTTGTTTAATTTCGTTGCCCATTTTGAATTTTAAAAAAATGACAGTATTTGACATTAAGTCAAACCCCGCCCCCCAAAGATTTAAATAGCTAGACTTGCCCTCGTACTTAGTCACACGTAAAAATGTCCATACTGAGAAGAGTGAGTTCACACATTACTAAATAGCGTTTGTATGACAATCAAGTGCAGTTTTTTTTTTGTTGTAATTCATCAAATGACCCCTCCCGCTCTGAGTGGAGCGGAAGGGAGTGTCGGACTCTTAATGACTAAAACTCACCCGTGTTCCTTTCTTAGCCCTTTATGTTCCGGGCCAGCGGTAACCCTTTCGGACAATCCCGCTGACCCGGCAGACTTCGGCCCTCACGGGCCCCTTCAGTTGCTGCTGACATCTCTTTGAGGCTCACGTGGAACACGTACGCGTCGTCCGGCACGGGCCTGGTCATCAAATGTAGTCATTGCGTCATTGTGTATCAGAGGTGTCAATACGAATCAGAAAGACGACTATGTTTTGACGCGGTAGGGCGAATCTAACGATTTAAATCTTTGCCACTGCTGTTTACACTGACAGCCGCCCTTTAGTTCTTAAATAATGAGCTCCTCGATACACTAATTTTACTATTAACATTATATTTTTACTGCGGGGTTATAAAAATATTGTAAATGCCTGAATATACTCATTAGGCACCCAAGAGTATAAGAATTAGAATTCCAACTTCTTTAAGCATCTTTATTTTTTTGTACAAATCCTGCCATGATTCTTTCCAATATTAATACATCATAACACCGACTAAGCAAATCCCTTCCGGTATCGAATATTACGCCAAAGGTCAGAATGAAATCCATACTAACGATAATGTTGCCATAAACCAATATATGGCTTCTACCCTCATAAATGGGTGAAACAGGATATTAATTTGTTAGAGATGTCCCATTATCAGATGGTGTAGATCTTGTGTAATAATTACTGTTATGGTATTACTGCTTTAAGTAAGACATAGATTTAGAACTGCTGTTAATATTGTTGACTGACTGTTTCCCGCGACTTCATCTACAAAGGATAAAAGTAGCATATATCCTGACCCATCTGTTACATTTAAAAATGAAAGCTTCAGTGACTTAGGTGTGAAAAGGTAACAGACAAACATACATACTGACAAACAGAGTTAATTTCGCGTTTATAATAATATTAGTATATTAGTGACACTAGTATTTAGTGAAATATCACTAAATACTAGTGTCACTAATAGTAAACACTAAACACTACAATACTAATAAGTATTTAGTAATATTAGTATTTAGTAGTATTAGTATTTAGTAATATTAGTCATTAGTATAGTAGATTAGTATATTTGTCGCTTTCACCGTCTTAAAGGGGTGAAACAGGATATTAATTTCGTAGAAATGTTCCATTATCAGATGGTATATGCAGGTCTTGTGTATTAATTACTGTTATGGTATTACTGTTTTAGTTCAGCCAAAGATTTGGAACAATTATAAGTGATTTACTTAATCTGGAGTAATTGTCATTCCCCTTTACTGCATAAAGTTATACTAATCTCAGTTTATGATTTTGTTATTAAACTAACCCCGACTCATGAGAATTCGGGAATTGCCTAATACACGAACAGTAGCAATGGGTTTTATTTTGATAGTTCAACAACATTCATTGCGTTATTTACTTTGTTGAGCAGACAAATTTTTCGATAATATGAAGCAATAGATTTGCAATATCCTGCAGAATTTGGATGATAGTGTGTTACGCAATTATGTCTTAGTAAAATATAAATGTAATTTATGTGTAGGTATAATACACATAAACCTTCCGGAATGTTGTAGATGATTTAGAAAATCGCATCAACATGTATTGTGTAGTTTAGAACACAAAACTAACTAATTGTTTGTATATTTTAAGCGATATAAAAGATTAACATGTGAATATTAATTAGTAAATTTTGTGTTTTTCTTGTATTATATATAAAAAGTATATTGATATTTCTATAGAATGAATATGCGATGCATTGAACGCTCGATCCAACAAACATTTATAATTTGGTTTCATATAATATCTTGTTTGTTATTGATATGAAGTTTAAAACTTTATCGAAAGTAATATATAATAGTAATTATGTAATCTTATCAGTAAGTAATATACTTATGAACCTTGTTATACTTATGAAAATTTTTAATGGTGATAGATAAATTCGAAAGTTAGTCATTCTTCCGTTGGAAAAGTTTTCACGGTCGAATTACCAAAGAACTTTTGATCGAATTTGACACAGATACGTAGTTTTCTTGACAAATTAAGGAGAAGAAATCATCATCACCATTTCAGCCGAAAGACGTCCACTGCTGGACATAGATCTCCCCCAGGCACCTCCACTTCGACCAGTTCTGTGCTTCTCGCATCCAACGGGTTCCTGCGGCCTTCACAAGGTCGTCGGACCACCTTGTGGGAGGCCTTCCACCGCTACGTCTTCCGGTACGCGGAAGGAAGGAGAGATACTTTCTATTATTATCTTCCAAAATTATATGCATTTTATCGTGAACCAAGTTAAGGAAAACAAAAGAGCAAATCAAAGGTAATATAATTGTGAATGCAAAAAAAAAAAAAGTGTAGGTGTGATGTGTGTGTGTACACTGCATTCACAATTAAATTACCTCTGATTTTGCATCACTGTCCAAATCACAGTGATCTTTAAGGCTCGTACACACAGGCGCGACGCGACACGCGACACAAAGGCACCGCAAGTCGCGCAACGAGCGGTGCCTTTGCGTCGCGCGCGAATCGCGCCTTTATTCTTATTCCTATAAGGTTGCTTCCATTGACAAGTTTGTTTAAATTATTGTGATCTTTATTCTAGTCACAATAAGGTTGCTGTTAGGTTGTTGCTATCCGAGATAAAATAACTATGAACGAACTATACGTATGCTTTTGATTTTGAGTTACGAGGGACTAATTCGAAATAAAAAGCATACGGGTTACCATTTACCATGAAATAATAAATATTTAACAAAATGTGACATATCCATCAAGCGATTTTGCACCTTATGCAGTGCAATAGCTATCCACTGTTACCTTGCACTTAAAGGCTCCTTCAAACAGGCGCGACACGCGATAAAATCGCGCGCGACACAAAGGCACTGCAAAGCGCGCAACGAGCGGTGCCTTTGTATCGCTCGTGATTATATTGCGTGTCGCGCCTGTTTGTAGGAGCCTTAAATTGCCCTGAGAACGATTAAAGTAGGTAGCGGCCCTATGCCTTTAAAATTTATGCCTAAAATTATCTAATAATAATATAATAATTTTATTATATTCTTTATTTCAGACTACAAGTACTCACAATCCACATAGTATTAATAACAATGACTTAAAAACTGTTAGTAAACTTTTACAAAGTAAAAATTAGGTGACCCAACACACGTTGGCACGTGTCTCCGTACCCAGTGTCTTATAATGGGACTTGCCACTTTATCTAATATGGTAGACTAAGCTAAACCACTTTTTTCCTACGCCTCTATAGGTAGCACCTATAATACATTATCAGGTTATACTTTACCACGTATCGATTCCAGTTAATAACTCCATTACGATAATGGAGTTACCTACCCAATGATTTGGAAACTTAATTTATTAAGTCAATCTAATTTCCTTTAAATCTGAATTGGAATTGTGAAAAAAACTGTTAAGGCTCCTGCAAACAGGCGCGACGCGCGACGCGAATCGCGCGCGACACAAAGGCACCGCTCGTTGCGCGACTTGCGGTGCCTTTGTGTCGCGCGCGATTTTATCGCGTGTCGCGCTAGTTTGAAGGAGCCTTTAGCCTTCATCATTTGAAACGCTTTTGTCATTCGAAATAACTTTTCAATACTAGTGTTGCTAAATTAAAGAAAATTTTAAATAATTGCTTCTTCGAGCGTAAATAGTATTTTTTTTCTGTTTTGTCATAGAGTAATTTTTTCATCTTTTATTTTCTGTTTCACATGATTTATAAACTACACGTGGAAATTGTAAATAATTGTAATTGATTGATTGTTTGTTAATAATTGTAATTGTAATTGTAATTGGCTTTATTTTGTATACATTATTTTACCTACTGTATTTGTTTAGCTGTAAGTTTTCCTAAAATAAATAAAATAAAATAACTGTGGTATTTACCTACAACAATTTGTTGAACGACCTCCACTGAATTGAAGTAGATTGAAATGGCCTTCGTTTGAAATGTTTATAGAATAATCGAATACTAGCTTTTGTTCGCGGCTTCGTCCGCGTTTATGTTGAAAATATCCCACGGGAACGTACTACCGGTATTTAAAATACACTATGAGTTAATCCAGATTATAAATTATCTCCCTTATTAATAAAGTTTGTATAGCGTCTGTATAGTTACACAACGCTTTGTCTTCTTATTTCGAAAGTCAAATTACTGACGACTGAAAGAGAGAAATCGGTGTGTAACTATTTATCTGATATAATACGTTTATTAGTAAGGGGGTATATGTATGTGTGCGAAATTTAATTCAATGTTTACGCGGAGCATGTGAAGCTCCCAGTCGATATGATTTTTTCCGACATCTTCAACAATTTTCGCAATATTTCAGTCAATTCACACAAAACCTTAATGAATTTATATATCATAACCTCGGGATCATGAATCACTCTGTCCATTGGCGAAAATCGTATGAAAATACTTTCGGTAGTTTTTGAGTTTATCGTGTTCAGACAGACGCGGCGGGGATACTTTGTTTTATAGTTATTTAGTAATTAAGTATTAATTCTTGCTTTTATTAACCTCTAATGAAAAGGGTTTTTGTTGTACTGAAGCATATTTTTGTGTGTTTATCTAGCACGGGAACTGAAAGTTAATTTTGGTGCAGATTTCTTCCCGCGACTTTGAACGCGTTTTTCTTGTTCCCCCGACCTACCCCGTCGCATCGCATCGCCTGCCCGCGCTTTGTTTTTCGCTTAGCGTTTTTCCTGACTTTTTTTCTTTTTACACGGCTCTTAAGGGTCTAGCCTAAATAGCCTTCCTGAAGAATTGGACTATCAAATGCAAAAATAATTTATCAAATACAATAGATCCAGAGATAAGCGCGTAAAAAGAAACAAACAAACAAATTCTTCAGGTTTATCATTAATGATATATAGATGGCGCTTTATTTTTGGACACAATTCTGTCTAATTACAGTAGGTATTACTTTGTTTACATTGAGTAAAGGTTTTTAGATGGACTGATAGAGGCTACTACTTCAAATGTCGGGTACAGATTGATGAAACGTAACATAAATTGGTTAATTTCTTACATAGAACATTATGCACAAATACTCACCTCGTACATATTCAAAGTACTTAGAAGGAGGGTAAATAATGCGGACAGATTAGGGCCCATAGGTTTGTGTGTTCCGGACCGGTACGTCTGGCGACGACGACAGCCACGGCTGTTGGCGGAGCCGCGCGCTCGGACCAATCTTTTAAGTGGGGCGCCACTGATGCGTGCACTCCGCACTCTCAACCTCATAGCTAGTGACACGGACCTATTCTATTGTTCTCTGAGTGAGTTCACAAAGAATGCATTGTTTGTAATAAGTTACAAAATTTAATTATGATAAGGAGTTAGTAATAAGTTAGGATAAGAGTTTAGATAATTGTACACTATCGCAATAGGTTTCCCTGTAAAGATAGATGTAAGTTGGGAAAAAAAAAAATAGAAATGCACACATGCGTACTCGTATTACACAAAATGTAGATACATGAAACGTAACACAACGACTAGGCAAATTTGTTTCAACGTGTGTTACATTTCATGATACGTTTCGCTAATCTGTGCTCGGTATAGATTTTTTGGAACGGACTTCATTGTTATTATAACCAAGAGGGGCCCGTGGCTAAATAATAACAGCCGCACGGGTCGATCGATCAGGTTAAGCTACGTTTGCCGCAGTTGGTCTATGGATGGATGACCATCTTTACATACCGTGACCCCTCCGTACCTCGGAAAGCACGTTAAGCCGTTGGTCCCGGCTGTCATTCGTGGATCTATGACAGTCGTTACGGGTAGTCAGAAGCCCGAAAGTCTGACAACCAGTCTTACCAAGGGGTATCGTATTACCCAGGAACTGGGTTGTGGAGGTCAGATAGGCAGTCGCTTCATGTAAGATACCGGTATTCAGCTGCATCCGGTTAGACTGGAAGCCGACCCCAACATAGTTGGGAAAAGGCTAGGCAGATGATGATGAACCAAGACTATCCATAGAGAGCGAAACAGCTAATACTTAACACCACTCAGCCAATCAAGTAGGTACCCAAGTTAATAGACAAAGCCCAGTATATTCTATATCCAATTTCACAGACAGAACGTGAACCAATAACTGAGGTGTTTTAAGCGCCGCCACAGAACCAAACGTTTGACCACTATCGACCCAAACGTTTTAATTGATGTCCCCGCGTGCCAAGCGGTGTTTCGCTGGAAATCCCGATCGAAAAGTATACAAGCGCCAAAGGTATATATAGTTCAGGTTTACAAATATGTGGGTCGCGAGTGATCACACAATGTATGTTCGTTCTTTGAAGTTTGTGAATGGAGCTCCGAGTACAAAGTGTTGTTTTTGTAGTAAAACAGGACATAATACATGTAGGTTAGCATAAGCTTAATTCGTCTATGTGAAAGGAATTAGGCCGTACCTAATCCACCACGCGGGCCCAGTGCGGGTTGGTAGATGTCACATGGATAGGACATGCCGGTTTCCTCATGATGTTTTTTCCTTCACCGTTTTGAGAGCACTGGTGATGAAATAAGTTACACAAAGTGAAACACCTGCCTGTCTGGGTTTGAACGTATATACGAATTCTAAGACGCGGCTGTTACCACTTGACCACCTCTGTACATGTAATCTGCATTCGCGATTTATTTGCCAAAAATGTAAACAAATATTAGTTTATAGAAAAAATACTTTAATTCCTACACAATAAAGTTCAGTTTACGCTACAACTTCAAACATTTTTATAAATTTTTAAATAGTGTTAGTCACTCTGAAATCAACTTAATTCCCATTAAAATAAAGTTGATATTTGTTTAACTTGAAATAATATCAATTTGAAACATTCGTTTGAATAGACTTTACATTATTGCTACATAATTATTTTTAACTGACTTAATTAGAATGCGACGGATGCTTTTTAGCAGGGTTTACAGTTAGAAATCCATGAAGTTTATCCAATATTAATAAAATTGGATGCAGAAATTAAAAAAAAAAATGAATAAAAGAAGCAATCATTTTTTTTTTCATAAATTGTGGACCAAATTCGAATTGGACATCTTTTGAACATTGAACCAATCACAATTTAAAACAATCACGCCTAAAGGCTTCAAAAGACTCCGCTCTTCCATATTGCCAGGCTTATCTGCTTAAAAGGAAACTCCAATCACAAGTTGTTGAGGTTTACTTATAAAAATAATAAACCATATTTTCATTTCAATACCTATAACAAAAAAAAAATTTACTATCTATATATATAAAATTCAAAGTCCTGACTGACTGATATATCAACGCACAGCCTAAACCGCTGGTCCTAGAGACATGAAATTTGGAGTGTGCATTGAAATAAATAAGCAGTAAATAAAAATGCAAAACATTAATCTGAACTACTATAAACAGTTCCATATGAGCCTAACGTTCTAAACAGTATTTTTTACTGATCCGAAAACAGTCAAAGCTTGAGGCAAAATGTTACCGTCATCGACCTTTAACTTTTTAAGTAGGTAGCTAAAAGGTCACAAAATTAACTGTTTTATTCATTTGGTGATATCGTTCAAACCGTTGAAAATTTACATTACAGTAATGGTGGTTTTCCTTTTTTTTGTTGTTTTTTTTTCAGTAAATAGTATGTTCAATCATTAAAAGTTAGTGTTTTGTTTTTTGCTGTTATAGGTACAAACATATCTTCTTACTGTGTAAGTCTTAAAGAAATCGCTTTAATGTGCTGTAGTAAGAAATTATCTTTTTATCACACCTGCTCTGAAAATACATACTAATTATACCAATTAGAGGGAAGAAACGCCTTTATCCCGCCCTTCAAATCCTTTCATCCCAAGGTATGGAAGTTTGTATGAAAATCCTTTCGACCCAAGGGTGGGAAAAATGTATGAAATTCCATTACATACCCGGTTTTTCTTTTTTTTTTTATTTGTCAGCAGTCATACTGCCAAGAGATTTTAACTGTCTACTAATTAAATTTCAAGTAAATTGTTACTGGCCACATACAGTTTTTTTTTTACCAGTTACCAACCTCCTTGGTGCATACAGAAAATTAAAAACGAAATTGTTTTTGTATATAAAACGCGTGGAATCACACGGAAGAAGTGGGCTGTATGACCTTATGATCTTAGCCTACTCCAGAAACGGGCGAATAAAAAATGGAAAAGCCCGCGCATTTTCGCAAAAACACATTTATCTTTGTGTTTTTTGTAAAATATGGATACTTCGAGCGACAGTGATGATGTTATCCCTAACACACCGCCAAAACTATTAGAGACGGCCCAAGAAGTTGTTGATAATCTGTTGCCGGAAAAATCTAAATGCAGATACAACAATACTTATATGTCCATAATTTTCCTCGTAGGTGTAATAAAAAGCACTATACATCCCTCAGGATAAAGTACAGTTCCATACCTCAAATGGTTTGCGCCCCTCGCAAGCTCGTGGCGCAAATGCCATAATCTCGGTATGGAACTGTCACTTTCTTCCCTCTGAAGTAATGTACTATTTTCAGTGTGTGTTCTTTGTGAAGAGTAGGTATCCACTAAGAAAGGGTTTTTCGAAATTCCACCCATAAGAGGGTGTATGGGGGAGGGTGAAATTTCACGCGGACGAAGTCGCGGGCAGAAGCTTGTTTAATTATAGAAAAAGACATGTTGCGGCAACCCCAAATAAATTGGCGTATGAACAGGAGAATGATAATGATTTCAATATAACAAAAATAAAGATTTCCAGGTCGAAACAATTACCAACACACTAGAATACGAGATATCTAACTGCACTGCCGAACTCGCAAAAAATTCCAAACTGCAAAATGTTTGCTGTCAAAGGCAAACATTGGGTTTTCTATTCCGAACCATTCAACCACCACGCAGAACACAAACTTTTTGTTATGAAAAACCGTTTTTTGCAACTTACGAACATACCGGGTAGATTTTTGACCATACATTTTTTTTATTAAAATAGTCTTACTTTTTTAATTTTTCAAAAAGCAGTAAAAGACTAAAAGGTAAGTTATTGATATCAACTAAGTTTGCATAAATACAGCGGGGTATTTACGTAACACATTATTTGTGGAAATGGGTTCCATTTTGACAGTTCAACAATATTCATTGCATTAGTAACGATGTTGAGCTAGCAATAGATTAGTAATATCCTTCAAAATTATCCAGATAGATATCCAGTTAGTTAGTGTGTTACGCAGTTATGGTGCAGGAATTAGATGACATACTAAAGTACTTAAAATTATGATCAGACCTTTTGCAAACAAAAAATCTTTCTAAAGACAAGTCATTTCTCGGTCTGTCACTAAACCCATAAAGGCTCCTGCAAACAGGCGCGACACGCACGACGCGAATCGCTCGCGATACAAAGGCACCGCTCGTTGCGCGACTTGCGGTGCCTTTGTGTCGCGTGTCGTGTCGCACCTGTTTGAAGGAGCCTTATAGCTGCCTTTCTTGGCAAAACTTTACAATTCTCAAAAGATAAAAAGCTCGCTCTATTACAATTTTTTTCTTTAAACATCTGGATGGCGACGTCGCCAGTACAAAAGTTTATAAAATTGTCTCGCTATCTAGGATTTACTAGATACATCAAATAAAATGAGACCAGCTCAGTCCTGAACTGAGTCTGGACACCTGCCCGGAATTACACAGGATAAATCAGACTTCACCTTATAAACTTCAACTTAAAAAAAAAAACCTTTATTAGCGAAACTGTGCAAAGTTTAAATCAAAGGCGGAGTTTTTAATATTATAACATGGCGTTAGAAAAAGTCATGAGTCTTAAAGATAACTGAAGATTCTTTGCTAATAAAACTCGACTTCGGGTAGCAAAATTTTGATTAGGAGAGACGCAATAAAAACTTTCCTCAAGTTTTATACCGCCCAATTAAAGTGTCCGTTGGGCTTCCGAATGACAAATTCATTATCCGTTTGATTCGTTAAAAATGTATTTTATTTTCTCAAACGAAAGTTTGCGACGAAATAATTTAATCAGTTTCAGAACTGTAGACTTCTCTCGGGTGTGTTGAGGTGAATTATTAAAATGTTTTGTGTACACTCTTGTCAAAATTCTATTATTTTGTTCCCTTTGAGTTGGTATTCATATTTTATTGAAGAACATTACAAAGACTGTACAAAGCTAGAAAAATAAACAGGGTCAAATTTAATATATATAATAACTAGCAAAAGTCTGCAGACGTGAAAAAAAATCACATGGATAGTTAAACATGATAGAACAAAAAACAAAGATTTATTAACGAAAAAAAGTTTTGTTATAATTTATTATATTTTTTTATTTATTAATCATATATTTTTGGAGTTAACGATCGTAGTTAGTTAAAATATCAGTTTAAAAATCAGTTTTTTTTTTGTAGTAACTTCACAGACGTAATGTTTTATCGTGTTTAGATATTGATACCTATCAAGTCTGAAGTTACGCTACCTTATTTAATTTGCCCTTCTATACTTACATTTTTACTTAAATGCATTACAATTTATAATCATCAAAAGAACAAATACGTGGACATTAAGAATAGTCTTAACATCCACATCAAATTATTTTGTCGATTAAATGTTGGTAAGTTTTCCACCAAGTTATTCGATGGAAATTTCATGAAGTAAACTCATTTGTACTTTCAAAGATCCCTTTTGTAATGTGTATTCTACTCTAAAAACCGAGAAACCACGACCTCTAACTGAAAATTTACCCGACCGAATAATTTGCTTACAAAACCCTCTTTCCAAATCCCATTCAAGAATTTCCAGGAATTCACAATGAACGTTTCCTTGAGACGAAGTTTGGAAACTAATACAACTAAGTTAATATGTGTGTACTTAGTCAACCAGAAATATCTAGTGCATGGTGCCGGGGTGGGGATCAATCAGTGATTGCAATCCGCCGCGAGCGCTACAGAATAGCGTGGAGTAAAAGTTTCTGGAAGTGGCTAGGAAGGACTAAGTGCGGAAACCAAACTCATAAAGCCTCCTACAAACAGGCGCGACACGCGATATAATCACGCACGACACAAAGGCACCGCTCGTTACGCGACTTGCGGTGCCTTTGTGTCGCATGTCGTGTCGCGCCTGTTTGAAGGAGCCTTAACACAGAACATAGACAGATTGAGACTGAGATCAGGGGGCCTAAAAAGGCAACTTTGGCAGAATCATAAAAGGATAACAATCACATGGACAGTTAACTGTTAAGTTAATCGTATCAAATCACATTGGTGAAGGATTTTTCAGTTATTTTTTTGTATGTGTTAAAATACCAACCAATCTAATCCAAATCCAATCCCAATCTCTTTGATTATACCTACGTAGTGCAGCGAAAAAAAGAAAAACACGGACTGTCTTTGCCATATTATGATTCATAATGTTATCCTTTTATGATTCTGCCAAAGTGGCCTTTTTGGCTCCCAGACTGTGAACGTTCTTAACCAAAACTAACCGTTCTACTCAAGCAACGTCTCCAGTTCAAAAGTCCATGATAGAAGTTTTAGAATCTAGACAATTGTCCGGAATCTAATGTCGATTTCCCGGAGTCTGGATATGACAATAGGTTCGCCCCTTGTTACATGGGATTTAAACATAATCAGTGAAATGTGGGTGTAGGTACTACAGCAGTGCGATTCTGTAACCATCTCACCGTGAACACTTAGGTGAAGTGAGCGTGGAGTGAGTTATCAATAGTGTCAATTCCTAACAAAACAAACTCACTTCACCTAAATTTTCACGGTGAGATTTTACAGAATGACCGGCAGGTACACCGCTTCCTTACTTTTCGGGCCATACAGACGTAATGTTGTATTATGGTTGAAACTTTGATTTAGTTCAAAACGAACAGCTTTGTCCAACAATAGAACAGGTTAGGAAAATAACTTGGAACACTTAAGTTATCACAGTTATTTTAAACATTTTTCATATATTTATCCTTTTTGCTGTGTTCTGATATGTTTACTTAAAGCAATGTTTAATATATTAAAAAGCGTTGTTTTTACAAATCAATTTCGACAACAAAAAAACAACAACCAACCAACAACAACTCAACATAAAAACTACCAACAAAACAACCCCTCATAATCAAATTCTCCTTCTCTCTTCCTTTCCTTCTTATCCAGAAAAAGCAATTTTTTTTTCTAAATCCTTTCAAAACCTACATGCCACCTTTCCATTACCTTTCCCCACAAATTCCAAATCCCAAATTACAAACCGAACGTCAAATATTTGCGCTCCTCTCAGGATCCTGCACCTTCCGGATCCCTAGCTCGGTGTGCCCCAGTGTCGCCAAACAGCACGTTGCGTAGCTTCCATTTACATGACTAATTAGTTGGCAAGGCGCCAAGAACTGCCGGCTTGTATGCCAAGGTGCCACAAGTTACATGTGTGTATGCATTGATTGACTTTACTGATACATACGATTGGATTAATAGATGTCGCGTTTCTTAGGACGGATGGTGGTACTTTTAAAGTTATTAGGACATTGAGTGTGAGTGTGAGTGGCATAGAGCAGTGGTGGCTAAGTGGTAACGGCCGCGACTTACGAGTTGTAGGTCATAGGTTCGAACCCTGACAGGCGCTTTACTTTGTGTAAATTATTTCATCACCACTGCTCTCAAAACGGTGAAGGAAAACATCGTGAGGAAACCGGCATGTCCTACAACCAAAAATTCGAAGACATGTGACAACTACCAACCCGCACTGGGCCCGCGTGGTGGATTATAGCCCACTCCCTCTCGAAGAGAGGAGGCCTGTGTCCCAGCAGTGGGAACATTATAGGCTGATTATGAGGGCATTGAGTGTGCCTGAAGATGGACGGCGACGCCGAAGCCTGTCCAGAAAAAGGTGGTGAGTTGACCTGAATGCTTACTGCGAGGGCTGGTTCGAGGCGCCCGGCGCGAGAGTTCTTGGAAGAACTTAAACCCGTTTTCTTAAAGGCCTCCTTCCCTTGATCAAATTAATAAGCAATGTTTTGTGGATCCTCTTCAGTTTTTACAAAATAAATTGTTGAACTTTATTAAAGCCTCAAGTTGAAACTGGGTCAAACATTTTACAAAAGGTTACTCAATTATTATTTAGTACCTACCAATCAAAAAGGCTTGCACGTGTTCGCAAGTAAACAAAACATAACACCAAAAAAAAAACATTTATTTTTATAAATACAATGCTTAGTCGAAGCAACATACTTCATGATTGTAGATTGTCATGAAAAATGTCGCTACGAAATAAGTGTCAGGTCAAAACAAAATAACGAAAACGAAAAAAATAACTGAAATTACGTTAACGTCACACGGCAACTAAATTCCAAATATTTTTAATAAAAAGTTGTAGAATTTTGGTCCGTTGTTTTGGTTCAGTTTAATAATATTGTGAATGTATTTTTTTGTGTGTGTTTTGTTTTTAATATCAACACGGCCTTATCTTTACAGGGTGGGTGTTTAATCTGATAAAATGTCGAGGTCGTCAACATAGACTAATTTGAATAAAATGTTACAAAATCGTGAGGTATTCTCATTGTTTAGGGGACTTTTGAGTAGGTTTTTAGATTGTGGGCTGGTTTTTTGTTTGTTTACAAACGACATGATTTGTTTGTTTTTGTGAATTGTGTCCTGTCATATGAAAAAAAATCTTCTTGTTTTTCTCGAAAACACCCACTACAAATAAAAATATTCTGCTACTGATCTTCAATATCCGGATTTCCAGAACCATGAACAATGATTCTTTTAATCTAAGAACGGTTCGTGGTCACGCCAACAATAATTCAGTTCTGAAAAGTATCAGAACTGACCTTCGATACAGCGGACGTGTAACTACAGTGAATCGGCAGTGACGAAATTCGAGACGGAAATGGAGGAAGAGATGGGATATGCAGCACTCACCTGGAGCAGGCCAGCAGGATCCAGTCTCCTTCGACTGTCACAGCACGGTACACTTCCGTGGTAGCGCGACCGATATTTGAATATAGTTTAGTTCTTATTACACTGGGTAATCAAACACAAGGGTGCGTTTGGCGGAGCGGGAATATATTGAATATTGCAGAGAGAGGCTCGAGATGGTCCTCGTCTCTTCGCGGGTGGTCAGACGAAAAGGTTCGCCTTGCGGTGCGGGGTGGTTCGAGATATCCGTCACACAGGTGCGTCCATGTGCAATTTCTTCGTCGAACTGACAGCTGTCAGTCCTTGTTCTTTCGTTCTCATGTTCACCTCTTGAATGATGCTAACAGCGCTGCATGTGCAGGTAGGGAAAAGGAGCGGGAAATAACTGCCTCATATTATAAGAGTGAATCTATCTAATCAGTGTTGGCGTTACCAGTTCGAATGCCCTCCAATTTTCGTCACTAAATTGATTGTCTGGAACACTTTAAAATTGTATCTCCTCCCACGCCAAACATCGGAATGTACTTAATAGCTCCTGGATATTTGAGGGCATCAATATAATCCTGGCTGGAAAGCTATGCCAATACACAACAATAACGATCGTCTATTTCATCTATTTTAGGGTGACCTCAAATCTCGGTCTCGATTAGTGCACAAACTGCTCGGCGTCGGTCCTAGCTACAGTGAAGTTGCCTACGTATCATAATTCTATATTTTTTATTTGACATAAACTTATATGGGCACTGATGAAACATTAGAAGCTAGGCGCACGGTTTCTCGATGCTTCGAAAAGCACGTTAAGCCGTTGGTCCCGGCTGTCATCCGCGGATCTCTTTGATAGTCGTTACGGGTAGTCAGAATCCCAAGAGTCTGACAACCAGTCTTACCAAGAGGTGTCGTGTTACACAGTAACTGGGTGTTGGAAGCCAGATAGGCAGTCGCTCCATGTTAAATATTCAGCTGCACCCGGTAAGACAGGAAGCTGACCTCAACATAGTTGGCGATTAGTCTTGCCTCTAAAGCAACTGATCTTTCGACGGACATTAAGCAAAATAGTGGATTTGGAACAGTAGTTTGAGTAACCGTTTTGTCACTAGGGCAATGGGATGGTTGCCTAATATGCGCTGATTGGTCGTTTCATCAACCGTTGAACAAGTGATTGTACCCAACCTGCGGCCAGCCTTAACGTCGAACCTTCTTCTCTGTTGTGACATTTTAGGGTCCAATTGCGGTTTCTCTTTGACATAACATTTAAACAAATCAGGAACCCGCATTATATCAATTTATGGGTTTACGTTTGCGTTAATCCATTTCACAAGCCCATATCGTTTTGGACAGAAACAGGTAAGGAATAATATTTATTATTATTATTTCTGCTATGTTTTTTTTCTATTTTGCCTTTGATAAAATCACATTCGCACAACCCACTCTTCTGTCTACTTCGTCATGTTTATACGGTGACATCGTACCGTTATGGAATTGACCCTCAAGGTCATAGCACACGTATCAAACCGGAAAGGCATCGGCACCGTATCAACTCGAGCCGTTCAGTATTCTTTGTATGAACATAGCGACTTTTGCACGCGCAGCGACGATATGCAAAAACACAGATTTTTTGAGAAATGTCAGTTGCTAGGTTTTAAAAGTGCACAGCCGACTTTGCTCGAATCGCTGCTTGGTTCCAGCATGAGAATAATTTAGTCTATATTTTCCCAGTACTGGGACACATGTCTCCTCTGTGTTCGCGAGGGAGTGGGCCCAGAAACCCAGGATGCAGTTTAAATTCAAAACCTTTTTCAACAACAAGTCGTTATAATTATTTCAATACCTGCCATATACCTGCCATTAATTACTACCTACTCTCATGTTATGTCATTTTACGTTATCGGCTTCCGGGTACCATAAATAATAATGGAATTGTATGTTCTATTTTTGTAATCTGAAAATTAATCTACCTAAGCCAAGTAACATTTCGAACACATGATTAACAAAAATCTCGTCTTTCCGAAAAATGTGTTTCTGACATCAAAGTGTTTTGCCCTTTTTTCATCCCATCACGAACCCTAATAAAGGTTTTATAACCGGGGCAACAGGCGTCGCCCGAACCGTGCCCCAACCGGACGTTTAGCGATTACCGCATGTCGAAACCACCCTGTATGTGTTTACACGAAACACGCTAGTTCTGACATGATCCGGTACAGGAAATCCGACTTTAGCTGCATCACTATAGGTTTAAATTCAAACTGGTGACGTCCAGAATGGCTATTAGACGCGATCGGTAAATAGAAAGTTACATATTATTTTGTTTCATAAAAATGCTATTTTAAAGTATCGCTTGTTTGAAATGAGAGGCGACAAAACTTTTCCAAAAAAAAAAGAAACAACCGACTTCCAAAAAAGACACTGCAAAGTGTAAAATAAGTTTAATTTCGGAAGTCGGTGTCGTTGGATTCGCATTTTCGTTGTTTGCCACCGACTTCCGAAATTAGTCCACAAAGGGTACCTAAAAAAAAAACTAATGGCAGACATGCACCCACAATTCGCTAGCTATATTTTAAGCCAGGTCAGCGGGATTGTCCGAAAGGGTTACCGCTGGCCCGGAACATAAAGGGCTAAGGAAGGAACATGGGTGGGTTTTAGTCAGTAAGAGTCTGACACTCCCTTCCGCTCCACCCAGAGCGGGAGGGGTCATTTGATGAATTACCATCCTGAAAAAAAAAAAAGTTACCTAAGGCAGAGATGCACTCACAATTCGCCAGTTATATTTTAAGCCCTTTGTTATTACGTCCCCTATTGGGGGCGACCCTATTGCCTTCAACCGGGGACGAATCCAGACTCCGGACTGCTATAAAGAAATTCCAGATGGAAAAAGTCAATAACACAATCAAAATATTTTATTTCACTTACACCTACACGTATGAAACGTCAGAAGCTAGGTGCACGGTTCCAATTGGTCGTTTCCTATCAAGAGGAGCCGGCTAGGAACTCCACCATTGACGGTGGTCATTCGTTTTATGTCAAACTTTTAATTGGTAGGTGGAGGCAAGCCGTGCGTTTGATGTGTTTTGAAAATTTAATCACACATGTTCGCTTTCCACCTTTTGTAACGTGCCTCGTTGAATGGGAATAGAATTTTCTTTTGCATGGTACGCGCATAAAAATGTGCGTTTGATTTTCAAGTTTGGTATTTTTGATTTTAACTATGAAATATTTTAAATTACTTTATGATTATGTTTTATTATAAAATTGCTTACCTTACCCGACTCATCAACTGCCTTTTCCTTTTCTCAACTATTATGTTGAGGTCGGCTTACAGTCTAACCGGATGCAGCTGAATACCAGTATTTTAAATGGAGCGACTGCCTATCTGACCTCCACAATCCGGTTACTGGGTAGTACGTTACCCCTTGGTAAGACTGGTACCCCTTACCTTACCCAACTAGTGTGTTCAATTTTATTTTGATATTTTAACGCTCCTATATATTTTGATTCGTCACGTATTGGTTTGTAATTTACGGTACGGAGCGGCTCGTGCCTAAATGGTGATCATTTGGGCACGAGCCCCTCCATACCTTACGGGTCGATCGAAGGTCAAACAACGCATGCCGAGGTCGATTCGTGGATGGGATCCATTACATATCGAGACCCCTCCGTGCTTCGGAAAGCTCGTTAAGCCGTTGGTCCCGGCTGTCATTCGTAGATCTTTGACAGACGTTACGGGTCGTCAGAAGCCCAAAAGTCCGACAACCAGTCTTACCAAGGGATGACGTGTTACCCAGTAACTGGGTTGTGGAGGTCAGATAGACAGTCGCTCCATGTAAAATACTGGTATTCAGCTGCATCCGGTTAGACAGGAAACCGACACCAAAAAAGTTAGGAAAATGCTGGGCAGATTGTTTGATTTCGTATTATGTTTATAATCTGTTTTATCAATTCCTGATATTTATCCTTCAGTCTGTTACCAATTTTCGTATTGGTCGAAATGATTGGTTTATGGTTAGCTCGTTAGTTAGTGCCCGGTCAGATCCATGAAATAGTGAGTTATTGGTTTTACGGACAACGAATGCCATAAAACATACCATAACTGTGAATATTTTTCAGTTATCGTTTGCAGTGAGTTCCGCTACCCAAAACTGTGGTATAGGTGGCTCTTTTTACATCTAACAAATTGCCGTTTGAAAAAATGCAGCAGAAAATCTTTTATTTAAAAAACCACGGGCTCATATGCAACACATATTATAGCCCTAGTACTGCTTGATTCAAACTTTATGCCGGGCTCGGAACATGAGGCGAGTCGCTGGCCAGTAACAAATTTATATGTCAGCGGGGGTGAGGGGCGGAGTACTGCGCAGCGACTAGCGCACTTCTGGGGGCCTAAAAAAGCCACATTGGCAGAACCATAAAAGGATAACAGTATGAATCATAATATGGCGAAGACAGTCCGTGTTTTTCTTTTTTTCGCTGCAATACGTAAGTATAATCAAAGAGATTGGATTTGGATTGGTTTGATTGGTATTTTGGCACAGACAAAAAAAATAACTGAAAAATCCTTCACCAATGGGATTTGATACGATTAACTTAACAGTTAACTGTCTATTATGATTCATAATGTTATCCTTTTATGATTCTGCTAATGTGGCCTTTTTAGGCTCCCAGAGCCGTTATAAACTTTTACGCGAACTATACCAGCGGGATGGCGTATGGTTTTATTGAAAGACCATATTGATAGCCCCGTATCAAGGGCAAATCGCATCTACGGATTATGACGATTTTAATTAAATCAATTGAGTTTAACATCGTCGAAAACTTCAGTCTATATACTAGAACGAATATCATAAATGACAACCAATGCATTTTTTCTAAATAATTGATAAAATGAAAGGTTAAACCAAAAAGCTGATAATAAAGTATAATTATAAAAAACAGCAAAATTGGACGGCTTTCATGTCGACTAATATTTGAGAATTATTGGCGAGCCCCGTTTTTTCATTTCAATGCCTCAAAATCGCCAAACATTTACTTAATGATCTGAAAGAAGTGCCTACATAACTTTTCAAGTAATATAGAAATTTTGAGGCAGGTATCCATTGTTTTAATGAAACTTAATACTTTTGATAAATGAGAATTCGATACCTACCTATCTGTAGAAATAACTTTGGATAATACAGCGGTTGGATTTTAAAATAATTTATTTAAAATAATTTTATTGGGACACGAATTTATTAGACTTAATTAAAAGTAATGTCTTTAATGAGTTTGTATTATATTGATCAGGGCTTTAAACTAGACTGACTGGCACACAGTGCTAAGTTGTAACACCAGAATTTAAAATCATGAAATGTGGAACCATATACGCTACATTCCGGCCATGGAGAGAATGCGTTCCTAACACCTGTCAGTGCGACAATTCTAGTAGCTAATACAGATCAAAATCTCAAAACACGTATTTATTTGTATGAAGCTGACATGTTTTAAGAACGCAATTGTGTAGCTGTTTTTGTAAAAACAAAAGGATTTGTTTTAACAACAATAGTGAAGTGCAATGAAAGCACGCCTCGGAAAGCATGTTGTTGTGGGTCTTTGACAGTCATTACGGGTATTCAGAAGCCCGAAAGTCTGACATACCAGTCTTACCAAAAGTGGTATCGTATTACCCAGTAACTGGGTTGTGGACGTCAGATAGGCAGTCGCTCCATGTAAAATACTGGTATTTAGCTGCATCCGGTTAGACTGGAAGCCGACCCCAACATTGTTGGGAAAAGGCTAGGCAGATGATAATGACTAAAGTGATATGAAATAACTCAAACACACGTTTTCAGAATTTATCGAAAATCTAGTTTTTGACCAGACTAGAAATCAGGGTGGTCCCCAAGCTGAACTTAGGTGATCATATCAAACACACAGTGCACTGATAAAACTTTAATGAATTCACTTCTATATACTGTTCCTTATTATATGCCAGACCCGAACTAATATCTACATAAAAGCTACGTATTTACTCAGTCAAAATGCTAAAGTTTGTTATTTAATCAAATTCCCGCCTCTTACCCACTTCTTAGCAAAATAACGGTTTAATTGCTCAAATTAGGTTTCCATTTATTATGTTAGGAACTGTGTCAAATCTGTACCTACTTAGTTTACTTGATTTCTTGTAGGCAAGCGAGAAAATATTTCATAAAATCTATAATTCGGTAGTATTATTTATACTATGCTACACATAAGTTGTGATAGGTTAGGCGAAATATGTTTTTGTGTTGTATATAAATGTGTAGTATTAAGTATTAAATGTTATTAAGTTATATAATAGTTGTTCTGTGTTATTGTTATGTATGTGATTTATATAATTTAGGATAGGTAGTATCTTATAGAAGTTCCTTATTAGGTTAATTTAATATTGTAATTATATAAATACCACACCATCGCATTAGGTTAATCCTGTTATAGTAGTTGTAAAGGTAAATAAATAATAATGTATAATAATAAAGCTGAAGAGTTTGTTTGAATACGGTAATCTCTGGAACTACTTACCAGTTGTATTTAAATAATTCATTTTACATTGGATAGCCCGATTCTTGAGGAAGGCTAAAGGCTATTAAAAATCACGCTAGGACTCTTAGGAGCCGAGCAAAAATAATAAAAAGTAATGATAAATGATTTTATTTTTGTAAGTAGGTTTGCATAAACACTTGTACATGTACATGTCAATCATATATTTTTTAAACTAGATGAGATCGGCGTTTCCTATCTGACTACTCTGAGAAGAAAGGCCGAAACAAACTCAGAGGTCATAGTCTCTTTTAAAGTCCAGACATAATCTTGGTCAGGTTATATGAAGACCATGTAGGTCGATATCGTCCACATGCATTAAATCACTAAGGACCGGTTGTTTCAAACGGTCGGTTAACGTGACATACGTACGTCAAATAATAACGATGACGTACTCGTTATTATATGACGTACGCCAAGGCCATAATTTTGTAATTGTAATTTGAAACAACGCTTTTTTTTGGTTTGACGATAATTGCGCCATTTTTGACGTATACGCGTGCGTCAAGTGGACGTGAAACAACCCGCCCTGATGCATTTAGAAGAAAACGATTTTAAAACCTCGTTCTATATCTGTATCTACCAATCGTGTGAAGTTGACAGAGAAAGACATTTGTTTTAAATACGTTTAGCGCTAAATGCATATTTAGTGATTTGTGCTGCAAGTGAACCATAGACTCATTGATGATAATATTGTTTACAAAATAACATATTTAATAGGGTTGAACAGTGGTGGCCCAGTGGTGAATCTTCGGTCAGCTGGACCCGCTCGCTATGGCCGCGAGTTCAGAGTTGGGTCTTAAGTTCGAATCCGGACAAGCGCTTTACTTTGTATGCATTATTCATCACCGCTGCTCTCAAAATAGTGAAGGGAAACATCGTGAGGAAACAGGCATGTCGTAGAACCAAAAATTCGAAGACTTTTGTGACATCTACCAACCCGCACTGGGCCCGTGTGATAGACCACTCCCTCTCACAGAGAGGAGGTCTGTGTCCCAGTAGTGGGAATATTATAACGCTGATTATGCAATAAGGTTATTTTGTAAACAATTCGTACAACTTTGTTTTCCCACCTTAAGGTTCCTGCAAACAGGCGCGACGCGCGACGCGAATCGCGCGCGACTTAAAGGCACCGCTCGTTGCACGACTTGCGGTGCCTTTGTGTCGCGCGCGATTTTATCCCGTGTCGCGCCTGTTTGAAGGAGCCTTTATGATAAAATGTGTTTAAAATGAAAACAATGTGAACATTAACTTTATTACAGCGAACAATGAAATATAAACCGGCAGAAGTTCATCTGTAACTGGAAAATTTTATGTCAATAATTGCTTTGAAAATAAACTCGTCTATTATCTTAATGTTGGACACAAATAAACAAAACAACACTTAAATAATGCATCTCGAGGCTCGAGCTACAATCCCAGTTAAATTAAGTATTTACTGGGTTCTAGAGGCCTCCGTAGTAGTCTGTTGTTCGGATACACATTTTATTCATCCAATGACATACTTACAGTACCCGGCGATAAATATTGCACATCGACCTTTGGAAAGAGACAATCGGCTAATTTCGGCTTCATAGAGCGTTATCTCTGTCGCACGAAATACAAACAGCCCGGTATCTATTAGGAGCTGATAAAAATATTTCGTGCGACAGAGATAACGCTCTACGAAGCCGAAATTAGCCGACTGTCTCTTTCCAAAGGTCGATGTGAAATATTTATCGCCGGGTACTGTACACCTTTCTCGACGAACAGCTGTGACGTATATACATATTAATAAAAACAAGAAAACTTCACCAGAACACAAACAAAGACGGAGCGATATATCGCGTGACCGTGAAACGGAAATATTGTTAGAAAATGGCCAAAGTAGAGAACAATTTTCAGTTTTCAACTGAAAACATCGTGACAGGTTTTGAACAAGAGAGAGAGAACCTCACTAGGTTCTCTCTCTCTTGTTCAAAACACATAGACATGGTTCTCTCTTGTTGGACATGTCTTGAGATAGTTTATAGTTTTAAAATGGG
This sequence comes from Luperina testacea, assembly GCA_927399505.1. NCBI lineage: Eukaryota > Metazoa > Arthropoda > Insecta > Lepidoptera > Noctuidae > Luperina > Luperina testacea. Next base: position 14,869,457 of record OV656770.1, on the reverse strand, counting down.
AAATTGATCGAAGTAAACTAAAGTTTGGGAAGGATTATGAATAACCGTATGATGATTGCTCAGATTTTAAATCATCGGGAAAGGGGCACTATGGGGATATTCATACTAGTGGATGAGAGAGCTCTGCAATCACTGCTATAGATACACCTAGATAACACAAAAGCAACCACTTCGCGTGCCCAGCTTACGTACAAAGATCGTAAACCGCCACTTTCGCACTCAGTCCTGTCTAGTGCTGGCTGGATGAGCGTGAGCGCTGGCGCTATGCCCCGGGGGTGGAACGAGACGGGTGCCGCACGCGGCGGCGTCTTTGAAGTCTTGCCAAATTTTATTGGTTCAGGAGTTTAGGCGTGAAACGGTAACATATACAGACAGAGTTATTTTTGAATTTATAATATTAGGTACTTATATATTACTAGCTGCGCCCCGCGGTTGCACCCGCTTTACCGTTTACTTTACCCGTGTCGATCCCGTGGGAATATCGGGATAAAAATTATCGTTTTTCCTTTTCCGGGACTCAAACTACCTCTATACCAAATTTCATCTAAATAGGTTCAGCGGTTTAAGCGTGAAGAGGTAACACACTTTCGCATTTATAATATTAGTACCTATGGATTATAGTATACATAGGTACTTAAGCTTCGGCCAAACCTGCGCGACCAAAGCGACTGCGAAGCGTCAGACGCGCGGCGGACGCTGCTCGTGTTTATCTATGGTGCCTTGCACACCTACGCGACCGCTGTAGTCGCGCAGGTGTTTACGTTTAGTTTCGCGTTCTTGACGCTTCCACTTCGCGTTCCGCGTACTTGACGCGCAGGTTTGGCCGAAGCTTTAAGTGAGTATTAACACACTTTATTGCAGTTGTCTAGGAAGCCTTTTGAGGCCTTTATAAACAACGATCACCATCACGTACGGTAATATTCAGTTGTTAGTTCTGGACCTAATAATTAAGGTTCCAGACAGATGTTTTTGTTGATGAAGTGGCGTAAATTCAAACAATTTAGTCCCGGCCTCAAGGGCTTTTCCTAGAACTAATAACATGGTTAGGGGGACTAAAACACCAATCAGACTAAATATTTCGTCCTATCACAACAGCGGTGCTATTCTGTAAAAATCTCACCGTGAAAACTTAGGTGAAGTGAGCGTGGAGTGAGCATTACAGTTGGTCAATATTGTCCAAAGGTAAAAAAGTAAGATGTAACCAACTATCTTATCCCTTATCCTATGTTACTTTCCTACTATAATCTTTCTAATATATAAAAATTTCGTGTCACAGTGCATGTTTGTTATCGAACTCCTCCGAAACGGCTTAACCGATTTTTATGAAATTTTTTGTGTATATTTGGTAGGTCTGAGAATAGGTCGTAGGCATTTTTTTTTCAAAACAACGTTTGCGGAGTCAGCTAGTAATATTATAAATGTGAAAGTTTGTGAGGATGTGTGTTACTCAATCACGCAAAAACTACTGAACGGATTTTGATGAAATTTCGTATGTAGTTTAGGACCTGGAATAGGAAATATAATTTTAAGCCGGAAAAATTGTCCACCCAGGTGAAACAGCGTGATGCAGCTAGTAAATATTTTAAATGTAAAAGTTTGTATGGTTGAATTTTTGTTACTCAATCACGCATAAACGGCTGAACGGATTTGGATGTAATTTGCACACAGATTAAAACCTAAGATAGTATACTTATCAACCCAGTAAATACGCATACGCAGACGAAGTCGCGGGTAGAAACTAGTAAATAAATAAAATCATTAAAGTAGGTGCGTTTTATAGTTACTTAATTTTACCCACATTGCACAACGATTGCCGACATTTCGCAAAATGCCCGGACGCGCATCTGCCGCAACACACTCGAATGGATAGGAAATAAAAATCGCACGGGAATAAATCTCGAACGAGGGCTGTATAAGTTGCAACGATGTATGTCGGAATATCCATCCGCTGGCAACACCGTATCAGAATTTGAAATATCCAAATTGATAAAACTTTTTCCGCGTGGCCTTTTTTAGAGCGCACGAAATTTTTGAATTGGGAATTTTCATAATTTTGTTAAGGGTAGCCGTATATGAATTCGTACTGGCTGGAAAAGTAATACAATGAAATGTAGGTACTCTGATTGGGGAGATGGCATGGTGGCTGGTGGCTCGTTAGATAAAACCTTAGTATTTTGAAAGTTTTTCCGGGAAAGTACAGCTATTTCGAATGTAAACGAAGCAAAAGGAATATGTGAGGATCGTAGTAGGTGGTCTTCTGTGGTTTCTGCCTGGGAAGACGGCGTGGGTTTATGTGTGTATGTTGTTTTATGCTGTTTCTTTCTAGTTTGATTTTAAAAACCTAATCAAATCTGCACCCTAATTGCGAACACCCTTTCAATCAAAATAACAAACACCACCGCCACACCACCACCATCACCACCACCACCACCACCACCACCACCACCACTATCACCACCACCACCACCATTTTATAATTATCAAAAGAAGCAAATCATAATTGTTTTAACAGCTCCTAATAGATACCGGACTGTTTGTATTTCGTGCGACAGAGATAACGCTCTACGAAGCCGAAATTAGCCGATTGTCTCTTTCCAAAGGTCGATGTGCAATATTTATCGCCGGGTACTGTATATTGCTAATCCATTGCTTCAAATATTCGAAAAAATGTCTGCTCAGCAATTTAAACAACGCAATGAATGTTGTTGAACTGTCAAAATGAGCCATTGGTAATTTTAGTGTTTCGCAATTACCTTGCTGGCCTTTATAATTTAAACCTCGTGTCTAGATCCAGACTCCAGATGTTCAGAATGTTTGTTCTGCGTCTTCTTTGACGAAAGTTTAAAATATCGCCGCAAGGTAAAAAGTTTATGGACGATCCTACGTTTGAATTCACGACCGAAACGATACCCGCTTCCATTTTATGTTCGGATATCATAAAATAACAAAATATAGGTTACCTCTGCGTACTTTGTGTTTCAAATAATTTTATATTACACATTTAGATGGAGAAATATGAAAGTTTATTGTTAATGAATTTAATAGGATAAGTTATGTTTGGAGAAATTAATTTTGGCTTTTAATTTTTAATGCCAAAATGAAAGGTATTTAAGGATTACAGAATAGGTACTTATTAAAAGCTATTGAGGAGGCGGCTTACAACAAAACACTCAGTTTTTCTAAAGTTTGTGTGCTAACTTAAAAATGTTGTCATGATCTGAGGGGCAATGGGCATTGTTCATATTTTATTAAATGTTGTAATTGAAAAACCATTTCGAGGAATAGCGTTACTGATCATTACGGACTAATTAATTTTGAAAAATATTCATATGTTATTGATATTTTTGATAAAATACGATTGACCTTCTTTGCCTTTCAAATTACGTACGACTTTGGCCGTACAGTTTTGTATCGTTGCCTCAGAAAATAAAAAGTAAGAGGCAAGTATTGTCTACAATCTGTCAAATGTCAAATTATTGTAAATATGTCAAAAATATAAACATTCTTGTTTATATCTCATTATTACATTACATTACATACATTATTTCAACACTCGACAATATTTAATATACTGGAAGAGTTATGGAATACCTACAGGAAGTGATTTGTTACAACTTGCAGCAATAATAGTAATAATGTCGCCGCGTGCGTTATTATTCTATTTCTAAGTCGCCGCGTCGATTGTTCTAGTGACGATAGAGAGTAGTATATTCCTTGGAGGACACTTACATATAAAAAACCATTTGTAAATAAATACGCTAAGCTAGGATTCAATTATTTAAGACGTCTATTCGGCCTATTGACACTTTGACAGATGTGACATTGTTGACGTTGTGTTGACAGATTAAAATTTTTATTTATGTACTAGTAAGGCAACGGCACTTAATCTTTATGCCACTGGATGACGTCACCTACCTTAAAAACTTAAAATAATTAAATCATTTTTATTAAAATAACTATTGAGCCAATCATCAAAATATTCAAATTAGTTTCTCAAAATGCTCTAAATTTACAAAAAATAAAATAAAATATAATGGTTAGAAATTTTGGACAATCCCCATTCTCGTAATTTCTAAATAGTAATAAATAGTAAGTAGTAAATAGTAAAAGTAAATCTGTCAAAAACACCTCTAATTTCCCTATATTTTTGACAAGTTTTTGACATTTTTTTTGTCGCTAAGATGAGACTACGACTAGATTTCGAACGTTTTAAATTACGAGTATTGGCCTTCGGATAATACGCCTAAAGTTTATTCAAGCTCAAAAAGTAGATCATGAAAAAAAATTACCTATCAAAAACCTCAATACCAATTACGCACGTTAACGTGACGCCCCTTCGATGCGGGATCACGAACCCAATCCTGACGGAAACCGTAAACAGATCGAGATAGGGCTGTCACCGCAGACTTATCCGCTGCCAGGAATTTTTCCATACAAACCGACGTGCAAAGTCAACAGTTGTGCGTGATTGAATTTCTAGACGACTCGATTGCGTTCCAGAGGTTCGAGATTAGATAAAAGTAATGAGAATAAACACTGTTTCAGGAAACCTACTTAAAAGAACGCTGAAATATTTCTTATATAGATCGCTATCAACTTATTGTAAAATGAACAAAATATTTAGTGAGAGTTATAATAATTTAAATTCAGAACCCTGTCAACAGATCTTTCTAATTAACAAATAATTAAAGATATTGAGCAGTGGTGGCCCAGTGGTAACGGCCTTGACTTACCAGTTGCAGGTCATAGGTTTGAACCCAGTCAGGCGCTTTACTTAGTGTAAATAATTTCACCACCACTGCTCTCAAAACGGTGAAGGATAACATCGTGAGGAAACCGGCATGTCTTAGAACTAAAAATTCAAAGATATGTGACATCTACCAGCCCACACTGGGTCCGCGTGATAGTTTATGGTCTTTTCCCTCTTACAGAGAGGAGGCCTGTATCCCAGCACTGGGATCTGGGAACATTATAGGATGATTATGACTTTTTTTTTCTGTTCTTTCTGCTTCACAGCAATCTGTCGTAAACGAAAATAAGCTACTTCTTTGTCCGAAATTTCTGGGTTTTATTAGGTAATAGACCTTAGTGAGAACTTCGTAGTTAAGTGTCTCATTCCAATTAGATGAATCTGTCCAGGAGAGTTGGGACACTATGTCTTTTCAATCTCCTAAATTGCAGGCCACCTTAAATTGCAGGCCATGATTATGATTATGTAAACATATTAATATTAAATGCAGGGCAGGCATCAACGCTGTGCTTTTTCAACGGATTGCACAAGATGTTGGCGACAGACAGACATTGTCGATAGCGGTAGTGGTTCCTCTTCCCATAAACAAAAAATCACTTATAATTTTCTTACATGACGAGGCGTGGCCAAAAAACCTTTGTCAGGAAACACTCTACGGCTCACGGAACTTTATAAGGAAGAAATGGTGTGGAATGATCAAGTAATCTTCCAACCAATTGTGTAGTCCTATCAATAGGGGAAGGTAGGGAAGGCGGCACTTGTTTGATATTCAAATAGACACTTCAACTCAACACATACGATTTTCTGTGACATGTTTTCCTAGCGACACGATGTCAATTCCACCACATATTGATCATATTTTCATTCTATTTGGATTTGCGACATATCATCCATCATGACATTTTGTGATTTCTAAATCAAATTGAACCGCCGCCGTAGGCAAATAGGTTCCTATAGGATTAATTTATTTTTACATAGATAGATCTGCTTTCAGAGCCGTGGAGGTCCCGACTTACGAAATGTACTTAATATGTACATATTACTGCAATTTCTTTCATCGCCATTGCTCTTAAGACTATAAAGGCAGATCACCGTCCGATCACGACCAGGCCCGTGACGGACGGCGCGTACGTGTTCCACGCGCGCCTCAAAGAGATGTCAGCATCAACGAAGGGGCCCGTTAGGACCGAAGCCTGCCGGGTCAGCGGGATTGTCCGAAATGGTTACCGCTGGCCCGGAACATAAAGGGCTAAGCAAGGAACACGGGTGGGTTTTAGTCTGTAAGAGTCTGACACTCCTTTCCACTCCACACAGAGCGGAAGGGGTCATTTGATGATTTCCCATCCTCAAAAAAAAGGGAAACATCGTGAAAAAACCGGTATATTTTAGAACCAAAAATTCGAAGACGAATGTCTTCGAATTTTGAATTTTGAATTCACATGTTTTCGAGTGCGGGTTGGAGCACCCGCACTGGACCAGCGTTGTGGATTGACGCAGAGAGAAGGCCTGTATCCCAGCAGTGGGAACATTGTAGGCTCATTATGAATCACCTTCCTACGGAAACTTCATCACTAAAAAGATCGGTAGAAAAGGTTTCCAAGGAATTCCACGAACATTTTGATCAACCGATGTTTTGTGCTTCTGATGGGGCATTTCCAGTATCTATTAAAACGCTTCATTTTATCAATTAATTACTTTCAATTAGGTAAACCGTAGTTATAGTACGGATAACAAACTAAATATTATTACTAATTAAACTGTGTAACTAATTAGGTATTCACCTTTTAAAAGTTAATGTTTAAAAACGTTAAGTATCTTCCAGTAGTAGTATCTTAGTTCTACTTTGAAGAAGGTAGACAAGCCTTTATTGGCGCTCAGGTGGACAGGAACCTTACTTAGGCTGAGAAAAGTTGGAAACTGAATACCTGCAGTCACCTTTGACATATTTAATACCTACTATGAATAAGTAGCATTAACCATTTTATTACGGAGTTGGTATCTGTATCTTGGTTTCTTTTTCAACTTGCATCATTGACGTTGTTACATAATTATTCATGCTTTTAACTGCCTTGTTGGTCTCATGATTGCAAGCGCGACTGCTGAGCGTGGGCTCCTGGGTTCGATTGCCAGTTGGGACAAAGTGTTAGGCTGCGTTTCCACCAGAGATGAGCGAGGATGCGTAGCGGGGGATGTGTGTGAAACCAACCAATAACATCACTTCATTTTTATAGCTTGAACTAAGTTAGCGTTGGTATTGGTTAGTTTTACAAACATTCCTCGCTACGCATCCTCGCTCATCTCTGGTGGAAACGCAGCCTTATTGGGTTTTTCATTAGGAATTTCTTAGTAACAGTCCGGAGTTGAGAGCAGTGGTGGCCAAGTGGTAACGGCCGCGACTTACGAGTTGTAGGTCGTAGGTTCGAACCCAGACAGGCGCTTTACTTTGTGTAAATTATTTCATCACCACTGCTCTCAAAACGGTGAAGGAAAACATCGTGAGGAAACCGGCATGTCCTAGAACCAAAAATTCGAAGACATGTGACATCTGCCAACCCGCACCGGGCCCGCGTGGTGGATTACGGCCCACTCCCTCTCACCGAGAGGAGGCCTGTGTCCCAGCAGTGGGAACATTATAGGCTGATTATGATGATGATGATGAGTCCGGAGTTTGGAATTTGGTGGTTTAATACCCCCGTAAAAGCACGAAAAGCCGTTGGTCCTGCGCATGATCTCTCCCTGGTCGTGATAGATTGCCGTCCCATCGGACTATGAGAGTAAACGAACAGAGAGTGCACCTGTGTTTACGCACACACTTGTGCACTATAATATACCATGCGTACCTGGCTAATCTCCGTTGAGATTGGCCACAGTACAAATCTTTCTTCTTTATAATATTAGTGTAGATTAGCTTTAAATTAGGCTTAAATAAAAAAATAAAAACTAAACTCTAAAGTTTCTAATATACCTAATTCAATCATGATTCGATAGACACGTGGCGCCATCTATTATCATAGTAACGTTATTGTTGTTTTCTTCGGGAACAGCATGTTATTTCGGGATAAAAGGTACCCTATATATGTTTCTGTATACCTGACAATGTATATGCAAAATTTCAGGATGATCGGTTTGGGCGTGAAAAGGTAACAAACAAACTTACTTTCGCATTTATAATATTAAAAAGTTAGTACCTATTGCACCTTCACAGACTAATTCAAGGCAATGCTATAAGTTTAATATTTACTGAACTAATGTTTGACTGAACTGAAGCCAATTAATTCTCCAGTGTTTGACGTTTCAATATTCCAAACAGATAAAAACCAAGAATTCAATGGATGGGAAGTAGACGAAGTAAAATCGGAACTTTATTTACAGACTAATCAGTAGGAATTTAAATTAGCCTTTCAGAAGATTGATCACGTAGAGAAGATTCTGGAAGCTTAATGAAAATAACTTTTGTGACTGGACACGCCCGTAAAAGTGTACTGAGGAATATTTAAACAATGATTTGTTTTAGGAATATTTAAACAATGATTTGTTTTGTTTCGTTAATTAAGTTTGATAGGGATTTTCTTGATAAAGTTTTATGGAACAAAGGATTATCGTATTAAGTTAATTGTAAGGATAACTTGTTAAGGATAGAAGACTTTGGTACCTATAATTCTATTGCACCACTTCACGCCTATCAGTTTTTGGCTTAAGGGGCTTACAGGACCTAAAAACAAAAAAAAACGCAAGTTTTAGAAACAATAAAAGTATATGATCGACTACAGTAAACAAAATCAGAAAAATATATGATATTCTTCAGGATATATGCTAGGTAGATAATGTATTGAAAACATAATACAACTAATGTGATATGATAGAAAAACATCATGAAAATACCTCTAAAAACTTCCTTTATACAATAAAAACCATACCAATATTATGTATATTGGTATGGTTTCAATTATTCAGATTTTTTGTCAGATTATTCTACAAGCAACATACTAAAATACTAGTGTTTTAATTTTTTAGTACACACAATAGATTTTTTGTTATTAAATAATTGCTTCATATTTTGCAATAAATTACCAGCGTTTTGTCATCGCGCTTCTCTTTCTTTTCTATGTAGTCCGACAGTGACTGCGCTTTAGGTTACTTAAGCCCTTAATGATGTAGATTTTTCAGGAGTGTATCAAATCAAAATCAAAAGTCATTTATTCAAGTTAAGAAAATCAGCACTTTTTTAAAGTCAAAATTACAAAAGAAAGTCCGGCCTTCACCACTTCCTAGTGCTTTCGCTGGAAAGAAGTGGCGCAACAAACTCCGCAGCAATAAATACTTAAATAGAGACTTCCAGTATAATTATTTCTAACTGAAGGTGCCACCTAAGGCGTTGCTTGTCCTAGAAGTGAATTTACGTCAAAAGTGCAAAGGAGAGTTCAAAATTACGAGTCCTAATTATCTATAAGTAATTAAATAAAAACAAATAATAGGATAATCGAGACAAATTAAACCGTTTGAAGGAAATTAATGAACTATTTAATTATTATCAATTTATTTTTAGTCAAAAGTTTATGGTTTAGGAGTCTATCGTCTTTGTCAGTCTCAAATATCCGGATCTGGTATGTAATCTGTAATATTTGTACTACTGGAGATAAATCAGATTTCCCTACATTAATTGAAACAACTCGAGACAGTCCGGTTAATTGGAACTTCCGAGATAAATTGTTTGATATCCTTCTTGTGGACTTACTAATCCAATTTATTGTATAACAAAGTTGTCTATTTAAATAGGTACCTACAAATTTTTCCGTAGTTTCAATATTTACTATTTACCCACAGCTAAAAGTTATCGTAAAAGTGGTTGTACAAACCTACTTACAAAATGAAATCATTTATCATGTACCAACTGGTGATTCAACACCTGTTTAACAATGGAATTTTGAATAGTTACTTAGATTGTGAGTTTGAAACTTTAAGTCTGTTTGTTTCGTCCGTTTTCACAATTTTCATATGCTTTCCATTTTAATGTTATAGGAATATATTGGAATAAGAATTTGTGTTATGAAATGTGTAATCTGAATAATTGTTTTTTATTGTCTTTAATTTATTTAATTACTAGTTGCGCCCCGCGGTTTCACTTGCATAAGTATCGATCCGGCGAGAATTTCGGGATAAAAAAGAAGCCTATAATGTTAATCTAGGGTGTCAGCTACCTCCATGCAACATTTTATCAAAATTGGTCCAGCCGTTTGAGCGTAAAGAAGTAACAAACATACTCGTATAAACACACACACTCACAAACTTTCGCCTTTATAATATTAGTGTGATTGAGAGTTTGTTGGTTTGATTACTTAATTACAAATATTTGTACGCCCTCTGGTATAACATAGCGCAGTGTTACCTTATACCATTATCATTAAATCTATGTCAAACAAATAAATAAACAGCTCATGACAGGAAAAAAAATTGCTAACTTTAATATAATTTTCTGGAATGAGGTCTCAAAAACAGAAAATAAGTCTTTGATCACAAGTAGACATTGTGGGTTGTAATTAGTCCTCTATCTAGGGCATGTCTAGAATAGTATTTTAACAAACGTTTACCCGAAATAATAATGGAAATTATTATATTCGTAGTTAAACCAAATTGTAAGAATTTTGACATCAAAGGTTTGTTCAGATAGACTGTCTATTGTAAATTATTTCACATTTTCAGAATGCTTAAAACGGTTCAAATATGAGACGAGCTATAGGGAGATAGAAAATGGTTGCTGCAGAGAATAAAAAAAAGCAATACCCAGAAAACATAAAGTTTGAAAATCTATAGAAAAACATTTGGATATAAAAGATATGGGTTTGGGTGGCTTTTATCGTTATTTTATTATATTGAATTTATTTATATTTATAAATAAATAAATATGTAAATAATTATTATATATTATATTTGAATTTATTATTATATTGAATTTACTACAAAATTATATTGGTTCAGTCGATGTCACGATTAATTAATCCACGTTATTTATGACAGAAATAAGATTATTTATGATTTTAACTGAAAAAATGAATAAAAAAACAACACGTACACCTGTTTCGGATTATAAAATTATAAACATTCTTCAAGGAGGGGGGGGGGACCTTTAAGATTCCACGAACTTCATACAATAGAACAAAACTGATCGAAATCTGAAAATCAAAGTCCCAAAAAGTACTTATCTATTCAGAATCTGACGTTACCAACAAAGTGTTCCCCGTAAAAGTTAAATGGTACTTTTCACTTTTGATTAAACTAAACAAAGCTTGATTGCAGCCCTCGTTAATTTGAGTTTTCCCATCGACATGTTAACCCTACGTACGCACGGGCGTTTTTTAAACGCGAGATTTTTACCGTGCCTGTGGGTGATGCAAAACCAAAAACCCGGTATTTTTTCAACTCGCTTTGAGCAAAGAGTTGAGAATCGAACACAGCACGTTATTATTATTATAAACTCTAGGCGCTTAGTTGAGCGATGAAAATCAAGTGCGCGGTAAAAAAAAGTCTCGTAAAAAAGCGCCCGTGCGTACGACGGCTTAGTAGTCTATTCAGTGAAGATCTTATCGTCAATACTTGGTGCTTGATGGCCCGTCCCAGCGTCGGGTTAACAGTTAATCTTAGTAATAATTTTAATTGCTTGAGATGGGTTTCTTCTAAGTTATAAATGAGACGTTTGATGGTGAGAACCATCAAACGTTCAACGTCTTCTCTTAGTTAAGCATACCAGGGTGAAGGTGACAAGATATACATAATCACCCTATAATGTTCCCACTGCTGGGACAAAGGCCTCCTCTCTGTGAGAGGGAGTGGGGCGTAATCCACCACGCGGGCCCAGTACCGGTTGGTAGATGTCACATGTCTTCGAAGTTTTGTTTCTAGGGCATGCCGATTTCCTCACGATGTTTTCCTTTACCGTTTTGGGAGCAGTGGTGATGAAATAATTTACAGAAAGTAAAGCGCCTGTCAGGGTTCGAACTTATGACCGAACTACTTTATATCTCGTAAGTCGCGGTCGGCAACAGTTGCAACCTATAACGTTGTCTGTATCATCTATTGATTCTATAAAACTTAATCAGTTTAATTTCATAATTTCGGATTCTTTATCGACGCAGTAAGTATAATTGTGGTTCTTTGGAAAAAGACAAAGTAAGAAATCTACTAAAACAACAAAAGTATATATTGTGCATTGATTGTTTAGTGACAAATGCGTGCACTGACTGGATAGGTTCACTTAAATGTTCGGTTATTTCCTTAAAAGACCATCAATTTAGAGGTCACAGCCACTTTTGCGGCTGTTTTTTGTTTTGTTTTTTTTTTTAATGTTTGTAAACGCACCCACAATACAGGAGAAATTCCTAATGTGGGGCAAAGTTTAAAAAAAAAAACTTTTAAAGTCTAGACATAATGTTGGTCAGATTATGTGAGGAGGTAACATGATCTGACCAACATTATGTCTAGACTTTAAAAATGGCTGTGACCTCTAAATTTGTTTCAGTATTTCTTCTCAGAGTAGTCGAATAGGAAACGCCGACCTCATCGAGGTTTTAAAATATGATTGACGTGATGATTTTGTACGGACATACATTAAAAAAATACCCCCCTGAAGTTAAACCTAAACGAACATCATAATTAACACCATCTTTTATCTTGTTCCAGAACGCCTGAACGTCCTGTACGAACGCAACTGGACGCGGCTGGTGCACGAGCAGCTCCGTAAGTTTGAGTCGTCCATAGTGGCGGCTGCAAGGCAGACCCCCGAGGCACAACCGCCAGAACTGGCCATGGACTCCAAGTGGACCTTCTCCGGAGCATTGATTTATTGTATCACGCTTATTACTACGATAGGTAAGTTAATAATACCCCTAAACATAAGAAGGTGAGTGCTGCGGGAATTTGTAAGATGCTGATAACTACTGTCATTTTCTAGCCTTTCTGGCTTTAACCACGAATCGCAACCTTCAGTCATTATTTTCTTGTGCACAAGCTATGATGACACTAGTACGTATTAAAGTGTGATTGATGATGGTGTGGGTGACGTGGTGAAAATCTTAGCCAGGTCACTAGGTCAGCACGAGAATGACCAATCGTGGACACACTCGATTCAATATATTACATACGTACTTTAAAAAAGCAGTATACTCTCATCTCACCCTGCGTATAACCTATGCACTAAAGTCTGTCATGTTATCACACTAATCACGCTAATATTATAAAGGTGAAAGTTTGTGAGTGTGTGTGTGTGTGTTTTTATATGTTTGTTACTTCTTCACGCTCAAACGGCTGGGCCGATTTTGATAAAAGTTTGTATGAAGGTTAAAAAGTAGCCTATATTAACATATGCTGGTGCTGACACCTTGGATTAACATCCAGGGTGTCAGCACCCAGCACCCTGGATTAACATATAGGCTACTTTTTATCGCGATATTCCCACGAGATCGACATTTACGCGGGTGAAACCGCGGGTCGCAGCTAGTCTTAAATATCCTCTACGCCCTCAGGTTACGGCAACGTCTCACCAAGAACAGCTGCAGGCCGAGCTGCAACGGTTGCATACGCTGCAGCTGGGGTGCCACTCACCCTGGCATGTTTAGCAGGACTGGGGGCATCTCTAGCAAGGCTGGCACGGTTGGCCTGGCTCAGGGCAACCAAGAGGAAAGTGCCTAACACCTGGAGAAAGGATGGAGAAGTGAGTACATAAGAATTACTGTGATACTACTGCCTTCTATTCCTATAGATTCACTATGATGTAAAAAATATAATTTTAAAGAAATTTCTAAACGGCTGGTTGAGACTTCCCGTGACCCAAGGGCTGGCTTTTGCGAGTACTTTGGCCAGAGGCTAAGCATCGCCATACAACGTGGTGATGCCGCCAGTCTCTTGGGTGCATTACCAGTCGACAACGATGCAGATGAATTTTTCGACGCAATGTTTTAGTTTCTGTATAGTTTTAGTTAAGTTAGAATTTAATTATGTTATTTTTGGTTCAATTACTTTTTTTATATTTATAAATAGGCAATTAATTTAAATTGTGGACTAGTTACTAGCCATTGCCGAATGGTTCTCTAACGGAAAAGAAGATTATGTAAGTGCGTTTGTCGAAAATAGAAAGATTTTATAATGATTAGAAAAAAACATCAATGAAAAAGACAACCGTACAGCCTCGTATAACTTTAAAGCACTTTTCGTTGCAAAATGGGTACATAAAAGTCGCACGAGGATAATCGTTAATTCCTTGTGGCACCACCGGTCGTGTGAATTAGTAATTTCATTCCTTCATTCCCCGTGACACCACTCACGGGGAATGAAAGAATGAAATTACTGAAATACTGAAATGATTTGTAGTAACAGCTAACTAAATTCCGAGAAAAACCTGAAAATATAATGCTCAACAATATCCTCACACAGGGTGTAAAAAAAATATCCTGACAATGAATTAACGTTACAAAAATTATTATTTTCCTGACAGCAAAAATATTATTCCAAAAATGTGCTGTTATTAACTAGCCGTATTCTCACACAGAATTTTAAAACAAAAGAGAAACGTTAGTGAAACGCGACACCTCTCTAAAACAAGGTAGGAACCTATAAAGGTGAACGCACATTTGCCTGCGCCGAAAGAGAAGTTTCTGAAGGTTTGCACATCTATCCGTGCCAAACTAACCGACTGAGCCTATAGATTCGTTTGGTTGATACGTGACTAGGGTTACCATCCGTCGGGATTTGTCCGGACATGTCCGGCTTTTTGGCCCCGCGTCTGGACTTTGTCGGGCCTTATCATTTATCCGGACTTTTCTACTTAAGAGGATTTTTTTTTAAATATAAATACGGAGAAAAGAAAGATTTAAAGGTAAAATGACCGGATTTTTTTGTAAATGTCTGGATTTTTGTCATAACTTTTCAAATAATTTGAAATGATATCTCTATATGTGTGACGCACTTAGCCCAAAAACATATAATGTGGGCAGGGGCACATCGGCCGCTTCGACCACTTCGACAACATTGCCCACGCCAAAGACGCTATCGGAATTCATCTAGGATTTGGTACAGACGCCAGCACATCAAGTTACTACAATCTGTCAAATTTCTTTAATAGATTTTCAACTTTATCGCCAAAGCATAAGGTTCAAGGTTGATTGGGAAAATTTGACACTTTTGGGTAGCTTGATGTGCTGGCATCTGTACCTTCCGAATTTTTCTGGCGATTCACCGTGGATGGTTTGCGAGGTTATATTTATATAAAAACAAGCCCGCAGGGCTTCTTTTTGATACCGATGGAATTTCCCATCAGCAAAAATGATGAACTTTAGTTTACAAACGTTTATGCCCTAAATAACCCCTTTAGGGGACGTACTTTGAAAAATCCTTCCTTGTCCCTCCCTCCCAGTTTAATTAAATAGATTCTGAAAGGCTCGTTCAGCGAGGACAAATGTGCGTCAACCTTACAACTAGGTAGCAAACTATTAATGTCTCTGGCAGACCTTCCTGATGAACAATGTGTAGTTAAGTAGTTGGCTTAATCACAACGGCAACGGTCGCTGGTAATTACACGACATATAGTGGATTACAAACACACAAGTGTATGCCAACCACTTAAATTAAAATAGGTAATTAAGATACTAGACAATGAGACAGTATATAAACATAAAGTGACAATAGAAAAGAGAGCTGTTAACGGAGTAATTTAGATAAGGCTTGAAAATACCTCTCAGCATTTTAAAGTCTGAATGAAAAGAGCTGCAGTTGAAATAATAAGATTCTTCAGAGAAAGCGTCAGAGAAAAGTCATACTAGCTTTCAAACTTTTTACGTCTTTCTTTAAAAATCTGTTTTCCGGCTGGGGCTGCCTTTTCGACTTCCAAGAAAAATCAGTTGCCTCTTTCAACATTTCATTATTATTAAAAGTTATGAACTTACATTCACGGTAATTAATTGTGTAACAGATTGACATACCACGCCCATTGCTTTAAAGTCATATCATGTCATAAAATGACGGTTCTCATTGAATTTACGGAGCATCTAAGTTGATAATCAATTTGCAAAGCAATAATTTTCCCTGACGGCCACTGTACAACAAAAATAAATTATCCTTTTTTTTTCATTCTCATAGCCGGAGAACTACCTCCAACTGCACGAGCAGCAGCGTCTTCTCCCACAGCCTGCAGAACACAACCAGTACACGTCATTTCCACCAAGAAGTCACCGGTCACCTGGTACTGTGAAGGCCAGAGCTGGAGACAGGGGACAGTACTCCCAGGTCTTCGAGAGAGCTTCTGCTAGCCCTGCTAGAGCAGCCACGCTCGGTCGGGTGAAGCGCAGTGCTCTGGCTGATGGTGAGTATATAGCAGATAGTATTATGTAATATGGCAGACTACGGACAGACGCTATCTATCACATAATTTAAGCGGATATTGGAACCGACAGACGTTAATATTAACTTCCTTCTGTATTAGGTTAGGAAACACAGGACTACCTAGTTCAGGCACGTAAGTCTTAGCAATATAATTTTTATATAAGCAAAACTGTAATAATTTTCATGCCTTATAATTTTTGAACAAATATTTTATTATTATTATTTTTTAACTGTCGGTTCTTTAGTTGCTCCTGATAATATCCGCTTAAATTATGTGGTAGATAGCGTTTATCCGGTTTTTGTGAAGTCTCTTTAACAGATTCTTAGAAAAAAAGAAATGCTTGTATTCGTGTTTGGAACGATAAAATAAAATAAAAAACAGTACTACCAACGAAGCCGCTTTTGTTTTTTGTGCGAAAAGTTTAAAAAAATTAATAAACCGCTTTTGTTCTTTTCGCACGATTTTAAACTCAACATTCCGACAAAATCTGCGTATGTATTTCCTAACTAATATATTTTTCTACAGAACCCCACACATCATCATCACTCCAAACCCAGACCCTAGACCGCAAGAAGTCCATGGGCAGTACCAGGTGCCTGGCCACAGTTCACGGCCCCGGTCGGGGTAGGGGCCGGTCCACCTTGCAGAGGCCCAGGGGAGCCGTCATTGAGCAATTAATCGCTGAGGAGTGTGGGGAACTGCAGATGAACAGGAGCCAGGATGATCTGGATGATTCAGAGGATCCTGATGAGTCGTGAGTGATTTTTTTAACCTGTTTCCTGTCAGTGATGTTGTCATAATATATCCCCAACGTATACCGCCTCCTACTCAAAGCACTACCACTGTCGAGGTGTCCAAGTTCTGGTCGAAGCTCACATTAGAGTAACCGATACGAACGACGAAGAGAAGTTTTCTAAACAGAATAAGGCCGCCCTTGTGAAATTAAATAGGCATTTAGAAAACCAAAGGTTCAAAGTGGATGGTCCTATGGCGTAAACATTTGGTTTCGGGTTTACAAGCCAACAGGGTTTAAACTATCTACTAAATCTAATAAAAAAAAAAACTCAGACGGTTGTTTTTTAATCGCACAGTTATTTCAGTTTAGAATAAATTCAGCGCATTTTTTTTCACATTCGCATATAAAACGTTGATCAAATGTTTTCATTAAAAACATTTGTAACTAGTTTCCGCAGCGAGTTGAGTTTTATATAAAAGAGTGAATTTTATTTTCAAATTTTCAACGTTTGAATTTGTTTACAGAATATGTCCACACGACACGCCGTCACGAGTGCCTTTGATATGGAATGAGGAGAATCATAAGAGTAAAAGTTGTACCGTGCCCAGCAGTAGTGCGTCTACCAGCGTGCAGCATCATATCCACCACGGGATCGAGCACTGCCATATCCCCGTCGGTATCGTCTTGTTCCTTCTTCTCGCCTACATCTGTGTTGGTGCTGCCATCTTCTCCGCCTGGGAAAACTGGAGCTTCCTCGATGCCGCATACTTTTGCTTCATAGCATTAGCCACGATTGGCTTCGGAGACTTTGTACCCACTAGCTTCCTCACATCAAAACAAACCACAGAACACACCAGAAGCGAGTACGTTCAAATGATCGCGTGTTGTGCTTATCTGGTTTTTGGACTTATATTAATAGCCATGTCATTTAGCCTACTTCAAGATGAGGTAGTCGCTCGGTGTTCGCAACTAGCTAATAGTTTAGGCCTTTCTCGTCAATGACAGTACGAGAAGAGTGATTGTAGTTCAACAGACAATCACTTAAGAATGTTATGATCGTTATTGTAAGCAATTGATTTAGGATCCACGTCATTTAATTTCCTCATTGGATCCACATCTGTATTTATTGTAACCCATGTTATCATTATTATCATAAATGAAAATTATTTTCTCATAATTATCTACACAAAATTGTAACGATAATTTTAAATAATGAACAAAATTTGAAAAAAACTTTTTACGGAATTTGTACTCGAAAAGAAAGAGGTTTGTGATGTAAATAATGTATAAAACTATTTATAAAAGCAAGGCTGAAATTGTAATGAAACAATAAAATTGTGTTGAACTAACGTTTGTCTAATTTTAATTCTAATATCTCCACACTCCTCAACACGTCGACATTCATTTTAGCACTCCCAAAACTTTTGACATCGAATTTTCCGCCATTTAGGTACTTTCGAAAATCACATTACAAATCCAATTACCCAAATTGAAACATACAAACATAGAGTAGGAATCGTTGTACTCCGACCACGTGGGATGAAAACAATTCTGAACACATTACATCAGTTAACTGGACGACTAAACTCCCCAATTCTGGTCCGCGTAAAATCCTCTCTAGTGGGATTACGTGCGGTCCGATGCGGGACAAGTGTCCTTGAATTACAGCGGTATCGTCCTTATATGGGCTATAAAGTTGTACGAATAAAAAATGTCCTGCTGGCATTAGCATTCCTTTGTTGTTGGATTTATGCAGTTTATTGCTCAGATAAATAAGGTTTGCAAATGGGCACACTACATAAATACGAAAAACTTTATTCCGACATTCACAAATACAAATTTCAAAATTACGATTTTCATAATTCCGAAGATCAATATTCATTTTAAATATCAGATAATTCAGGAGGAATCGTAGTAGGTGGCGTTCTGTAGTTTCTGCTTACTAAAATCAAAAGTAATTTATTCAAATCAGGCTGAGAATCAGCACTTTTCGAACGTCAAAATTACATAAGACAATCCGCCAAAACGCCTGCCCTTCACTGCTTCCTAGTGCTTTCGCTGGGAAAAAGAAGTAGCGCAACAAACTCCTCAGCAGCACAGCTGTTTGTTCAGTTACAAAAACTTACCCCATAGCAAGAAGCATCGAGATACTTATATCTCGATGGCAAGAAGGCGTTTTGTAAGTATAATCTTTTTAAAAATTCAAAAATGGCGGTTGCAAGCTGAGAGGATAAACGCCATTAACAAAAATGGCGTTATAAAAACGTGTTCTACAACATGTGTACTAAAGACAGACATTAAAGATATCGGGTGCTGATATAACATACCTAATAATAATAGAAAATGCACGACAAAATAATATGTATTTTGTCGTGCATTTTCTTTTATTATTATCATATAATATATATGCTGGGACAACGCTGAACATCAAATTGTATCTACCTAGTTAGTTAGATCTGCGGGGCAATTGCGTACCACATTATCAATTGGAATCGGTTTCATTTTGACACTTCCACAACATTCATTGCGTTATTTACGTGTTGAGCAGACAAATTTTTCGAACTTATGAAGCAATGGATTGGTAATTTGCTTCAAAATGATTCAGATTCCGATTTACAGTGTGTGTGTTACGCAATTAGGGTGCTGGAGACTTTAATGCAACTATAAATTATATTATGTTATATTTATAGTTTTAGTAGGTTTTTGCGTATCTCTATATTTATTCCTCAATTTTCATAATTGCATCCTACCACTGTTTGTCTCTGCATCACTCAAAGATTGACTGGTAGAAAATGCCTATGGCATTAAGTCCGTCTCTATGCGTTTGTATGTTTGAAGTATTCAATATTATAAAATCCCAAATAAACAGATAACTCATGTACAGCAGTGCGATTCTGTAACCATCTCACCGTGAAAACTTGGGTGAAGTGAGCGTGGAGTGAGCTGTCAATAGTGTCAATTCCTAGCAAAAACAAACTTACATCACCTAAGTTTTCACGGTGAGATTTTTTACTGAATCGACCGGCAGTACTGTAAAACCTTTCGAAATTCACAATTATAGCCTATAAAACAAAGTCACATTAGCTATCAGAGCAATAACCATTAGCCTCTGGTCATATAGCCGTTTAACCATTTGGCCACACAGCGTGTTGGCGTTTTTGCTTCACATTACAATTACGTGATATTCTGTTGTCATTGTGAGCCGTGGCACACGTGTTCAAAATGTCCTACTGATTAGTACTAAGCAAATTAGTGTAGGAATAAATGTGGTTTTCGTCATACGGTACACGGATAAATAATATGGATGTAATTTAGAATGTTGAGTAAGTATGAAAATAATCACTTTATTACCTTTGCTATCGTGTGCAGTACCGTTTTGCTCTTTACCCTTTTTGTGGTGTGCAATTAAAAGTATAGATCTATCAATCATTATTATGATATAGATTACAAATGAAAGACTGAATGGTTCAAAAGTATCGTACGCTTCGAAACTGGGGCACGATATTGAACGCGATTAGGACCCGAATTTTTCATGCATAAAAAGTATAATATATTCATCTATGGGATTAGTCACGCCAAGAATAATTAAACTTACCTACGTAAACATTGTTGGGTTAACAAAACAAAAAGAATATTCAATTCCTTAGTCTGTGTACAAAATAAGTAGGTAAGTAAGTAGGTACCTATTTACATTCGCCTCAGAATCCTTCTCCAGCACTCCTTTAGACAAGAACTTTCAATCGAAGACTACAATACTAAATAAACAATAGCTTCTCCTAACGAAAGGAATTTCAAATGCAGACGAATGAATAAAACAGCATTCACCCGGGGCGTCACTACAATGGTTGCGAAGTTCACACAAACTAGTTTGAAATTCGTAAATATGACAACCACAGTACCACCTGTTTCTTTAGCATCTAAAGCAGGGCGCTTACCGGGAGCATTCGCGTGTAATGTCTAATAGAACGGGCGGTGGCGTCGGTTTGAAAAAGTAATTTTATTACCGATTTCAAAAAAAGGAGGTCATCAATTCGACACGTACCTATGTATGTAATATTATTCGAACTGCATTATATTCACATATGACAATCTTGTAGGGCTTCCAAACAAATATACAAAATTTTAAAGATGTTTGCATGTATGTGCGTTGTATGTATGTTTGTCCACGCATTTCTCCGAACCTATTAATCGGATCGTGACCATTTTTTTTGGCTTACATTTACTTCAACTTAGGGAACAGTGCAAGTTTCATCGAAAACAATTCAGTAATTTTCAAGATATGGACTAATACATGTAAGTGTGTCGGCCTGGCTTAATGATAGGAGCTGTGTAGTGACAAAGGGAAAACATCTCAAAACCTTGGTCAAATTCTAGTCCAATATTTACAACAAAACTATATCTACTTGTTACAAAAAAATATTCCAGTTTTTACTTAAAACTAAAAATTAGGAAATAAATAGCAATTAAAAAAAAACGACTACAAAAAGAAATTAACTCAAAATTATGAAATAATTTTAATTTCGGAAGTCGGTGGTAAAAAACTAAAACTAGAATACAGATCCCAAGACACCGACTTCCGAAATTAAAGTTATTTCATAATTTTGAATTATTTTTTTCGTCGTTTTTTTTTAAATTACTTTTGTATACTGGCTGAAAATCATACCAATAAAGGCTCCTTCAAACAGGAGCGACACGCGATAAAATCGCGCGCGACACAAAGGCACCGCACCGCAAGCGCGCAACGAGCGGTGCCTTGTGTCGCGCGTCGCGCCTGTTTGTAGGAGCCTCAATAGTTTTCATATATTTTTTAAATGTCGTAGCATCATGCTCAGATGATGCCTTTTGGCCTCTTATCTCCCTTCACCTCTGGGCTCTTTTTGTTATTTTTTTCATATAATTATGTTTTTTATTTTTATTTATGACTGTGTGTGTGAGCAGTGATGGCACAGTGGTAACGGACGCGACTTACGAGCTGTAGTTCGTAGATTCAAACCCAGACAGGCATTTTACTTTATGTATTTAATTTCATCACCACTGCTCACAAAACGGTGAAGGAAAACATCGTCAGGAAACTGGCATGTCCTAGAACCAAAAATTTGAAGACATATTGTGACATCTACCAACCCGCACTGGGCCCGCGTGGTGGATTATTATAGCCCACCCCCTCTGGAAAAGAGGAGGCCTGTGTCCCAGCAGAGGGAACATTTTAGGCTGAATATGCTATTATGACTGTGTTTAGTTTAGTTTAGTTTGTGATCTTCCTGTACGAGTCACAATAAATATTTTTTCTTTCTTTCTTTAGTGCATATGATACGTGAGCTTTAACCCTCCAGTAGTGGGGGAGTCCAAAGTTAGAGCATGTCAAACTATCTTGACATGCTGTAACTTTCAATTCCTTCGTAGGTGAGGCGACTTACTCTTCCACTCATGATCTAACTCTCTCTCACTTGTAAGTGAATATAAAACAACTTATAAAATTGATCGCAAAAATCGTGCCGTACCTCCCTAGTGCAACGTTGCATTTTTACATGATAGTAGGGTTACTGATGTAAAAATGCAACGTTTGATGTTAGTGCTAGTGATCCAGCTCGACATAGGTAGGTACTGACTGAGGCATTCGCTTTTGTGACTGCTCGACGTTGAATATCTGCGGAGGTAACAAACTGGAACCATTCCTATGTGTACCATTGATTCATTCGATTTGGTAATGGCGGTCTTAACTGATACTCGTATTGTGTTATGTTACAAGTGGTATGCACTGTGTTTTATACTCACTATATACTCCAATGTTCGAAGTAAATATATAGTAACACTAGCCTCTGCCCGCGAATTCGTCCGCGTTAAATTCCTTGTTTCCCCGTCGCATCGCATCGCCTGCCCGCGCTGTTACTTCATTGTCACTTTGCATTCTTTCCGACTCTTTTTCTTATTGCTCGGCTCTTAAAGATTCTGGTGCGATGTAAATATCCTTTAACAGCCATCCTCAATAATTGGGCTATCAAATGCAAAAAATAATTTTTCAAATCTGACTGGTAGCTTCAGAGATTGGCGCGTTCAAACAAACAAACTCTTCAGCTAGTGGTCGTAGTAGTAGCATAATATATTTATATGTATGTTTATAGATATATATATTCCAAATTTGCGTTCTTTAACGCTCACCTCGACATATTAAATGATGAAGTGCTTAAACACGAGCTCATTACACTTGAATTCTCCCGGTGTGTGCTCATCTTTAGGCAACTTAATAAAACTTTTGACTGCATCCTTTGGTGGTGGAAACTTTCCAAGAGAAAAGATTGCAAAGATTTATGAACTAACAATGTGATAGTTAGTTTAAATTGAATTGGGATTTACGTGTTGAAGGAGCTGATTAGATGGGGCTTATGTTTGACTTTGTCGCAGTTGCAGGATTGCGCGCAATTTTACCTTTACTGCATTTGAATCTCAAGACGTATGTTTGAGCATAGCTAGGTGCTTTTCGCACACTTACGACAAGAACCTTTGCTCAAATAAGTATAAGTCTCTAATTCCAAATAACATATTGATCGCTGCCAGGAGATAAAAGCATTGGTGTTTTATTAATGTTTGTTACTACAAACGCTAAGAAAATACAAAACCTTTGATCGTTAGTAACTGAAACATCAATAACATTTTTTTTACAAAAGTGTACACTAACGTAACGTAATATCATGCCTGCGATACCCGATGGGTAAGGCAGAGATATACCGATGTACAGACGCCAGCACATCAAGCTACTACAATCCGTCAAATTTCTTTAATAGATTTCAACTTTAACGCTAAAGTATAAGGTTCAAAGTTGATTGGGAAAATTTTACAATTTCGGGTAGCTTGATGTGCTGGCGTTTGTACACCCACATTTCGGCAGTTATGTTTAAAGGGACTACAGGACCTAAACGCAAAAAACGCATGTTTTAGAAATAATAAAAGTATATGATCGACTACAGTAAACAAAATCAGAAAAATATACATATTCTTCAGGATACATGCTAGTTAGATAGTGTGTTGAAAACATAATACACCTAATTTGATACGATAAAAAAATCATGAAGATACCTCTAAAAATTTTCTTTATACAATAAAAACCATACCAATATACATACAATTATTCCGATTTTTTGTCAGATTATTCTACAAGCAACATACTAAAGCACTAGTGTTTAAATGTTTTAGCCCAAACAATAGATTTTTGTAATTATAGATAATTGCTTCATATTTTGCAATAAATTACCAGCGTTATGTCATCGCGCTTCTCTTTCTTTTCTAGTCTAGTCCGACAGTGACCGCGCTTTAGGTCTGTAGTCCCCTTAAGTCCTATGGAATAGGGGATGATATTGTTGTCATAAACGGGGCACAAATCCAGACTCCTGGCTCCTACTAGCAAAAAATGTAAAATTCTTAGGTATATAGGTACACTATAATTTTGGTGGTAAATAAACACTTGAACTCTACCAAAGAGAATTCAAGATAAAACACGTTACCAAATAATCAATTACCGACCTATTGATCTCAGTCTCCAGTGTGACTGGAAATGAATTTTCGGGTTAGCAAAATAAAGGTAGTTTTGTGAAGAAGATTAATTAACGGTTTGCTAATCAATTCGTGGGCTGCGACACCCACCGGTTATACAAAAGATCTGCAGGCTTGAGTCTGGCCTGAGTAAGCTTTTCAACCTCATTATTTTTCCTTACCCCTGAGGCTTCTTTATTCTAAATTTATAAAGACATTTTTGCTCGTATTTAATTTGTTTTGAAGGCCTGTTTTATGAGAAGATCGGTTTAATTACAAGTCAATTTTAGTCTAGTTTAAAAAGAACTTACTAATTTTATTGACGAATGAAAATATTAGTTCTCGAATTGCTATATTGCACTGTCCTGTGGGTCCTTGACGAATTTTGTTTTGTGCTCGTGATTATAGTATTCCTCAATCTTTATTTTCATATTTCTGTTTATTATTCGAGTTGATTATCTTTTTGTATGTACGTGTTTCTATGACAAAACAAAACCATTTTTCTTTCCTTCTATATTGAGTTCATTTATAAATTTAAAAAGAGGGGAATCTATATTGCGTTTATATGACCTATCAATAACACACAAAACTATCATTAAAATCAATTCTAAAGACTAAAAATCCCCAGATAGCCATACATATAAATGATGAACAATATTCACCTACGCTCACTGGGAACCATCCCAAAATTCAAATGATATCCCTTGACAAACCTTAAATAGAAACAAAAGCGAGCGAAATTTAAATAAACGGACCTACCTCCTACTGATAACGATATCTCTCCCGCGAGTCGAAATACAACATTATCACAATAAATTATTTAGGTA
Organism: Luperina testacea; assembly: GCA_927399505.1. NCBI lineage: Eukaryota > Metazoa > Arthropoda > Insecta > Lepidoptera > Noctuidae > Luperina > Luperina testacea. Next base: position 14,844,249 of record OV656770.1, on the reverse strand, counting down.
GCCTAAACTGGAACAATTTTGTGACGTGACCAGAATAGAAAATTTGCCAAAATATTGCGATATTTATAAATGGGGATCGAATTAAAATTATCTTTAATGTAGTAGTCACATTGATATCCAGTTCGAGTTCAGGTCAGTCGTAGGTAGCTACGAAGTATCTGTAGAATTAGAAAAATCCAAAATGTGCTCATTTATAAATATCAACTCGTCAAGTTCTTGATTTGGGTACGACTAGCAGTATTCGCCAAACCGGAGTTAACGACATAGCTTGCAGAGTAAGTAGGCTGAAGTGGCAGTGAGCTGGCCATGTTTGTCGAAGGATCGATGGCCGGTGCAGCAGGCGAGCCCTGGAATGGAGACCGTGTATCGACAAGCGTTAGTAAGACACCTCCCAGCTAGATGGACCGATTACCTTAAAAAGGTAGGTGGGACAGAGTGGATACGGAAGGCGGAGGACAGGGGTTTATGGCGCAGCTTGTGAGAGACCTATGTCCAGTAGTGGACTGCGATTGTCTCAGAGGACCTAAACACAAAAAACGCAAGTTTTAGAAACAATAAAAGTATATGATCGACTACAGTAAACAAAATCAGAAAAATATATGATGTTTTTCAGGATATAATACTAGGTAGATAGTGTGTTGAAAACACAATGCAATCAATTTGATTCGATAGAAAAAAAAAACATGAAAATACCTCTAAAAACTTTCTTTAAACAATAAAAACCATACTAATATACATAATGTTTTTGTCAGATTATTCTACAAGCAACATACTAAAGCACTAGTGTTTTATTTTTTAGTCCAAATAATAGATTTTTCGTAAATAGATAATTGCTTCATATTTTGTAATAAATCACCAGTGTTGTGTCATCGCGCTTCTCTTTCTTTTCTATGCAGTCCGACACTTAAGGTCATGTAGTCGCCTTGATAGGATTCCCATAAAGTCACAGAAACATTATTTATAACGAATATTGAAAAAAAAATAAGTGTTTCTTGAAAAGTATCGAGTACCTACGTATACTAAGTATCGTAAAAGAAGTATCGTTACTATTTCAGTGTGTATCGATACTATTTTCCGATCCCTATTATAATTTTGAACTTATAAATTCTTAGTATCGCGATCGAAATTTCCAAATAGATATTATTTGAATACGTAATTGGTTGGTAGAGTTATAGTGGGATTAGTGAACGTTAATAGCGAGACGTAATTGATTTTGGTATTTAAACGGTGAAGATGGGTGTATTCGAACTAATAATCGTAACAAATGTGATTTAATAAAACCTGAACTCTCTTACTAATAAACGTTGTATATCGTCTGTATAGATACACAACGCTTTGTCTTCTTCTTTCGAAAGTCAAATTACTGACGACTGAAAGAGAGAAATCGATGTGTAACTATTCATCTGATATAATACGTTTATTAGTAAGGGGGGAAATGCAATTATAGACTTTTACAAATAGGAGCATGTAGAAGGGTAAAATGGTAACTCTGAAAAAAAAGCACAAATGGATTGCTACAGTATTGTGCAGTGCCATAGGTTATATTTTATGTTAGAACAAGAAATGTCACGTGGACGAAGTCGCGGGCAGAAGCTAGCCACAAATACTTTGCACTGGTAATATGATACAAGACCTGTTACATAAATCATACGTATATGATTCTTTGCATATAACAAAAAGATTGCATTTAGGTACTGCACAATCACTGGTGTCATGACATCATTTCAGCCGAAAGACGACTGCTGGACATAGGACTCCCCCAAGCACTTCCACTTCGACCGGTTCTGTGCTTCCAGAATCCAGCGGTTTCCAGCGGCATTCACAAGGTCATCGGTCCACCTTGTGGGAGGCCATCTGCGTAAGGCGTAATGTTTGCTATTCTTTGTCAATCAATAGAGAACCAATGTTATTGTCAAACAAAATCTACATATAGGTTAACCATTTAATTTAAAAAAAAAAAACATTTATTTAAGAGACCGAGAGAGAGAGAAGCTTGTGGCTAAGTAATAACAGCCGCACGGGTCGATCGATCAGGTTAAGCTACGCTTACCGCGGTTGGTCTGTGGATGGGTGACCATCTTCACATACCAAGACCCCTCCGTACCTCGGAGAGCACGTTAAGCCGTTGATCCCGGCTGTCATTCGTGGATCCTTGACAGTCGTTAAGGGTCGTCAGTAGCCCGAAAGTCTGACAACCAGTCTTACCAGGGGGTATCGTATTACCCAGTAACTGAGTTGTGGAGGTCAGATAGGCAGTCGCTTCATGTGAATGCATCCCGATTCATTAAATGATTGACTGACGTACTTCCGACATAGATAAGTAAGATGTCCACATAAAAACGTAAATGTTGCGAGTTATTTCGGTATGATCCCCTGAACCCCCCCCCCCCTCCACCCCCCTCCTCGATCTCCTGCTAGTTCGTCTTCTGTTTTAATCCATGTCTTATCCACTATAAACTTTCTCATTCCGGTTTAATCCGCTTTTTCTTTTGTTTTTATTTCTGAAGGATCGTCAGCAACAAAAATAAGTACAGGGTTTATAATATGGAGACGCTTTAATTTTTGTTACAAGTAACGAGTCGTAAATATTACTAAAAACGATTCTTAACAATACAATACAATACAACAACAACAATACAATACAATTACAACAACATACATTATTGAAGTGAAAACTTCTTTAGCGGCGCTGTGTATGTACTTTTTTGGAATGGGTAAAAACTTCTAAATTCGCGTCAGGTCACGTGACCCTGATCGAAAATTCGTAAGACGTAAAACGTCAGACGTCTCGCCCACAGCCTCGATTCTAACTAGGCATGGGTAATATCGCGTTTACACTATATCAAACCGTATCTATGTATCGGTTTAGAATATCGGATATCGTATCTATATATTTCAATATCTATTTGGCTGAATCAGTGTGGAACTCGGAATCGAAATTGGTACTGTGATATTTAGGTTTCGGTTTTGTTCGATTCATTACATCATTGTATTTTATTTGTAACTGTATATTCGAAATCAGTGAATGTATTGTTGATAATATGGCACTCTGAAATGAAACTAGTACAGCCGTTTCGGTTTTCTAGATTTATATTTTTATCAATTATTTAAATAGGTCAAGTATCTATTCATCAGTCATGAGTGAAGCTAATAACTGAAGACTGACGAAAACAGCAAAGTGCAATCAAGGTCAAGGGTCACGTAAAGTGATTTTAAAACAATTTTTGATGTGAAACATCTATAGCCGCACGTAAAACAAATTTCTGGCGTGGCGACGCATGCCGTGGCGACGCGTCACCACGCTTTATGATGGTGTAAGTATATATACAGTCACAGTCTTGTGTACTGTGTGGCGACGCGTCGCCATGCGCAATGTTTCACATCTGCCAGGCGTCCCGTGACGGCTCACTTTTTTTGTTGAGAATGCCATAGGTACGATTTAAAACCCTTTGACGTTTATTGATGGTTACCTGTTTACAAGTGTTTACAAAATAATGTATTCGGTATTAAACTCTATGCTCCTGTATATAATGTTTAAAATTAGTATTAGACGTTAGCTTAACGCGCTTTCTCGCTCGTTCATCTCTAGCTACATCACTCCCGCCCGCGCGCATCGCAAGGATACGGTACCTACAACCGTACAACTACTACTGTACCGGAATCAGTTTGAACCGAATATCATAGATCATGTGATACGATATCGTTATAGTGTCTCGTTCTAGGTACGCGGATACCTGAAATATAGATACAGTACTGTCCGATATATAGGTATTGGATATTGTACCGATATATAGATATTGTATCTATATACGATTTGTATCGCCCACTCCTAATTCTAACTGTCAAATCAAAAAGCTCTAAATATTCGGGCGTAGACTGACAAAAATAATAAACTGTACTTAATTTTTTAAATATTTCTATTCTTTTACTACACAATTGAAGCTACATTTATTAGAAGAAGCTAAGAAAAGTGATAATTTGAAGAAAGCTCGACAGGCGAAACAAATACGAAAGTTTAAAACAATATTCCGTGATACAGATTTTATCCATATTTACAGGCTTTCTGAGGATTTAATTAATATATTGGAAGATGACTTAAGTCCATATATGCGTCCGCGACTTCGTTCCAGTGGTTTAACCAAGAGGCTAAAGGTTTGTTTACATCTAGGTTTCTTGAGATATGATGGGTATACCTCACCACACACCAACAAAAGCCTATTGAATTCCTGATGTTTCAGATATTATGCACACTATCATTTTTGGCTAATGGAAGTTACCAAAAAATCATTGGGAAGAATGTAGACACATACATATCTCAGTCTTCTGCCTCTAGGGCAATCCACGAAGTTATTATTTACAATACAATGATAACTTAAACACAAGTCAAGATTGCACTTAATTCTAGCTTCATTCATTGATTTCAGGTGACTCAGGATATCCTCAAAGGCCTTATTTAATGACTCCCTTTAGTAATTCAGAAACTGAGACTCCAGAGCCATTACAACAATTTGCACAGCAGTGCAAGAAACAGTGTAGAGGACTATTGGAATCCTGAAAGGACGGTTCAGATGTTTATTAGTACATAGGGTATTGTACTATGATCCTATAAAAGTGGGAGAAATTGTGATGGCTTCCTGTGTTTTAAACGACATATGTAATAGAGCCGGGCTACCAGCTCCTATGATGATGAGACCAATGTGACTTAGATGAAGAATCTAGGTTACTTGGAATCCTGACACATCAGGCTCCAACACATGATGACTTAGAGAGTAGGCTGATAAGTAGGCGAGATTTAGTTAATCAATTATGGCGAGCATGTTGTATCTACAATTTATGCGTTCCTTTACAGATGTGGTTAACGTGTTTAGATAGAATATACTCACCATTATTGATTAGATACAATAAATAGGTATTTAAATTATTAATAAAAATATTATTATGTATAATCAACAATTGTCATAACATTTAAGGTGTGTATTTAAAGTGTGGTGTTTAAGGTGTATATGATTAGTATAATATCAATAGCCTATAATAATATGTGCCTATTTATACCTTAGTCCCTATTTGTACTATATTTTTAAATGGGTAAGAGTGTATACAGGGGTATGAGAAATTAAACAGATAACTGCATTATTTTCTTTTTTATTTACTATTAAAAACAATCAATCAAATCAAAAATCATTTATTCAAAATGACTTTTGATATTCAGTTAGAAAAACTTGATTCTATACAATAGTAGGTATGCAAAGTAATTAACATTACAAGAAACAGGACATTTAATTAAATAATTTAGTATATACAATGAAAACTACCCAAGCAAAACAAAATTAAATAAGTACCTAAATAAAAGCCTGCAGGCATAAAGAGCATGCCCGCTAACAAACATTGACATTTACTACAAAAAACAGTTCTTATACTTAAACTTCTTAACATCCATCTTAAATAAACTTAAAATTATCTAAACATAGTAGTAGATCCATGTTTCGGAGATTCAACTTCCTCGACTGATGGATGCTCATAAATCCTGCAGTGCCTGGGTCTGCCTTGACTTACTCACTTATTTCCTTAAAAGTCGAACATCCTCTGCTGGTTGTCAATAAGAAGTCTCTCATTTTCCAAACACCTCTCTTTAATGGCGACAAAACATTCAGTCAGGCTCGCCATTTGGATTGCCTTTGAGAAGGTGGTGAGTGCTGGATCAGACGGCGGTGTGCCGTTCGATGCCTACGAGATGCTATGAACATAAAAATGCAACAAATTACTATACAGAGGTAAAACAAATATGTAAGTATCATCAACATCACATCACTCTCCCTCTAAAGGAATAGATATTACAATGTAGTATACATATTAGATGTAGTCTATATCTTGATTCTATTAGATGTAGCCTATATCTTGATCTTGATTGAATAAGGGCTGCTGTTGAAAAAACCTACAGAAAATCCCAACAAATTGGCCCAACCCGGGAATCAAAAGTGAGACCACTACTATGTAGTGCTTTTTACACTAAACCAATAATTAACCAAATTATAATTAAGTTAACCTTACATGAAGATGCAATTGGGGCATTACTCCTATGATGACGCATTGCAAGACTGCAAGTGGTGATCTAGCCTCAAACTGTAATACAAAAAAAAGTTATCTAAATATCCATTATAAAGTTAAAACATATTATTGTAAGACTTTTATTTAAAACTTCACCTTTTGTTCTGTATTAGGCTGGTTTTCCATTGGCACATTGTCCCTATACAAAGATGGGCCTGGTTGTATGTCCGTTCGCCCTGCAAATATAACATTACATTATTATATTTTATTAGAATTAACTTACTGGTATTGAAGGTGTGGACTGTTCGGTCTGGAGCATGCCTCTAGTAGATTGTTCTACAGGCAGTAATTGGTCAGTAGGTCGTCTTAGGGGTTGCTTAGGACTCTACAAAATTAAATATGAAAATTATAATTTCCAAGTACCTATACAGTTTTCATATTATGTAATGAAAGTATAGCACTTCTTGGCATGCTAAAACACACAATGTTACGTTACAACAATAAAGTTATACGTACATATTATAGTAAAACAATAGCTAATCATGTAATTTACTTAAATTTTATTAATATCTCGTGTATCATACAATACTCGTGGATGAGACAATAGTAATAATAGCCATATACTATCAGTGAAAAAATCATAATACTCACATTTCATTAGGTAGTTGTATTTATCCTCTTAGTCACAGAACTACCTATGTTAAAAGCACTCGCTGATACAAATAAATCAAGGCTTGAACAAGAATCAAGCACCCAAAAGTTTAAAAACTACAAATTCAAGTGATTTTCTAGCGTCGCGTCATCGGTTGTTATTGTTATGTCATGTTGACTTTTAATTCATCGTCGCGTCGCGTTGCACGAATAGAGCAAAGGAATCGTCATTCAGCCTTAAAATGTAATAAGAAATATGAAATAAGCTCTTTTAAATATGATATTGGTTATAGTTTAACTGTATTCCTTATAATACTTAAAGATAGACCTTTAATATATATTTTAAACCTATAAAACTCTCAGTCGACATTGATCGATTATAATTTATAGAATTTGTGTCAAGCCCTACGTTCGTCTGAGAAACAGCGACGGGAGGTTACAGCCTTGGGTTCGACGACGAGCACAACCACGTTAGTGAATACGGTTTGAATCAGCGCTGTACGCTCGGTCGATCTCAAGGCTGTCTCGTCGACGAGCTCGTCGCAGCTTACAGCCATGAAATTGTCTTTTAGAGAATAGCACTGCTGAAGTCTATCCTGTGTGCTTATTTGTAAATCTGAATAAATTCCTTTCACGAGAAGAATAAACCAGTCACTTTGTTCAAGTTTTCACTTCTGTCGGCACTACCGGAGTGCCAGTGTTTTTATTACATACAATTATATATTTATTAATGTTTAATCTTATGAATTTTCTATTTTCTCTCTTTTAATCTCAGACACGCCGTCTATTTCTCTCTACCTACGATCTTATCGTAGGTAAGCTGGAAGAGATTTCTATACAAATAAGCACGACCTCTGTACCTATTTTCTGTTCTTTTTTTTCTTGTCTGTTTATATAAGTGTGTAAATAAATGGTCAAATAAAATAAATCTAAGAACCCGACTACCGAGTATTGTATTTAAATCTGATAAATGTCACAATAAATGTTTCCCTTTAACACCCAGTTCAAATAACCGGATCAATGCCCCAAGGGAAGGCTTTTAGAGGCAAGTACCTACTATGGAAATTACCTTCCGAACTCAAGGATATAAATACAAGTCTAGTTGCCAATGCAATGGCTTAGCGACCGTTTAATATTGCTACTGGAAATTGTTTTATAAAGTAACTGTAATGTTTAATTTAAGACATTGTGGTCTTTTACTTGTAAGTAAAATAAGTCAGAGTGGGAATATAATGTTCTTCTCTATAGCTAGCAAGATTTGTGCGAGAATAGCATAACAATCAATCAATCTGACTAGCCTTTTCCCAACTATGTTGAGGTCAGCTTCCAGTTTTACCGGATGCAGCTGAATAACAGTATTTAAACTGGAGCGACTGCCTATTTGACCTCCACAACCCAGCCTTGGGGCTAACGGCTTACGTGCTTTCCGAGGCACGGACCTCGATATGCACTGCCCAGAGTTCATTAGACGAAGTAAAGCAAGAAAAATTAGGCTATGGTACATGGAGGGTATATCTTGCTGATAGGCCTGATCTGAATTAGACAGCTTTTAAAGCACATTTTCAAAAACGTACCCAAAAGACTGGATATCGCTACAGCAATCAGTGCAGCGTGATAAAAAAAAAAAACTTAATTAAATAAAAATGGTTAGATACACCAGTGATTCAGCAGTGGGCAGGGTACATTGCTCGCAGAACAGATGGCTGATGGGGCCGAAAGGTTCTGGTTCTGGAGTGGCAACCGCGTTCCGGAAGTCATAGCGTTGGGAGGCCTCCCACAAGGTGGACCGGCGACATTATGAAGGCCGCAGGAACTCGTTGGATGCAATAAGCGCAAAACCGGTCGAAGTGGAGGTGCTTGGCGGAGGCCTATGTCCAGCAGTGGACTTCTTTCGGCTGAAATGGTGATGATGACACCAGTGATTGTATAGGTACTAACCTAAACGCAATCTTTTTGTTTTATGCAAATAATCTTATACGTATAATTTGACAGGACTCGTATATTATTCTATCCTGAATTAAACATTAATATTAACAATTAATCAGTGCTCACTAACACTTTTTTCTTCTAGTGTTAAACAATAAAAAAGCACCTCCGTTTAAAGAGACCGCTAGCCTAACAGTTTCATTTGTCTTACTCCGTATAGACGCGCCCTTACAAAAACTTTGATCGATGTGCACCCGTTTTTATAAACACCTGTTTTGGCCTGTTTATTGTTTGTCGTTCTTCGAACATGTTTTTCGAACATCAATCTTGGTTTGGAGATCGGACGTCAAATAAGCGAGAGTTCTGGGGGCATGGGTGGAATTGTAAAGTATTTTCGGGACATTTTTTGGTTGTTACTGGAGGTAGAGGATAGGAGAGTTATTGGGTTAGAAAATATCTTTATTTTAGAGTGAATGATAATGAAACATTATTTTGATGAAAGCCGACGAGTGCTTCCAATCCTCCTGGATTCGAACAACAAGAAAGAAACAAATGGACAAACGATCACTGGTCCATATTAGAGGGCTAATATGGACCAGTGGTCGTTTGATCATTAATTGTTTCTCATGCCATTACCTTCTACGGGGCCTGCCGCGACGCCTTCTAGCTGTCTCAGGGCTCCACATGGTGACTACTTAGGCCCACAGCTCATTGGGCATGTGACAAACGTGGCCAGCCCAGTCCCAATTCAAAATTGTGGCTTCTTGAGCAACGTCAATAATATATGTTTTGGCCCACCAGTAAGATGATACAGGCTAACAGGATTAATAACTACGTTACCTAGGGCTTGAACTAGGACTTTTATGGTACAGACGCCAGCACATCAAGTTACTACAATCTGTCAGATTTCTTTAATAGATTTTCAACTTTATCACTAAAGCATAAGGTTCAAAGTTGATTGCGAAAATTTGACAGTTTCGGGTAGGTTGATGTGCTGGCGTCCGTACCTAAGCCTCTGCCAAATCCTTTGGAGAATACAGGCGGAATGTTATGTTACTATGGAACATTATTGAAGCAGTCTCCAAATAGACCGCGTCAATCGATTTTAGGAGAACTTGTAAAGATAAGTGGTACGCGTTTTGTGTTGTGAGTGTTCTGTTTTGTGTTGTGCGTTATGTTTATACTAGCAGTGCCCCGGAGTTTTTCTCGAATAAGTTTCAATTACGTAGGAATATCGGGATAAAAAGTATCCTATGTGTTAATCCTAGTTATAAACTATCTGTGTACCAAATTTCATCCATATCCGTTCAGTCGTTTTTGCGTGACAGAGTAACAAACATCCATCCATCCATCCTCACAAACTTTCGCGTTTATAATAGTAAGTAGAATTATTACTTTAGTAATGTTGCTTACCATTTATAATTTAGAGTAGAAAGTGATATTATGCATAAAGTTTCAAATACCATAATTACGTCCTAGTCCTGAAACTACATACATATTACAAGAGGATAAAAAATAGGTACCTAGATTATTGTGTACTAGCTTCAACTTTCTGACTAACTGACGGGCTATTTAAATTTTGACAATTCAAAAGTGCCTGTACAAGGTTTAATTGAAATAAATGCTTTGAGTTTTGAGTTTGTGATATAGCATAATTAAACAATTTAAAGACGATTCAAGAACTATAAACAAACCCTCAACAATGTATATATTTATTATTGAGAAGACATATCCAAAAACGTTTTCAACAGAAACATAGTGATTCTCTACTTTTACAAAAGTATCCACAGGCATAATTCCATTTGTATAATAAAAAGGTCCTACAATAGTTCGCAATATCCTTACTAATCGGATCCCCCGGATTGATTCAAATATGTCAGTCATAATCCTCTGGGGAGAAACTCCTAATACGTTTGTGTATATTACTAATGCTCTCTGGTAGTGGCATGGAAATACAAGATAAATAGTAACCCCTTTTTCCTCGTCTGAACAATTTTGTAAGATATTTTCCCCACATCCGCCACTCTCCGTCTCATGCTGGAATCGAACTTTTATTATTGTTATTAGCAATTATTTGTTTATTTATTTTACTTCAATGGTCTTAGTTTATCATTTGTGACTTCGAGTGACAGCTATGTGAACTTAACCCAATATTGTATAAATATGTAAGCTGTCACGCCCTTTATGGCTGGAGGCTTTTATTTAGCAATTAAATTTTGTTTACATTTTTAATTTTTAGTTATTATTTTTTTACTACACTTTTCATTGTATTTGTTGGTAATCTGGCGTGGCTAGCTGACATATTGGCAAATTAATTACAATATTAATTATATTTTAATTTTAATTATTATTTATTGTTTTTGTATTTATCTGTGTAGTAAGTTAGTCATTTAATTTAGTATCTAGTGTAAATAGGTAGTTACATTTTCTCTAGGTAAATAAAAAAAACTTTAGTCATTATAATTTAATCTAATGTTCTGTGTCTCATAATGATATTATACTTTATACTATACTTTGCAAAGGAACAAGTTTTTCTAACTGAACAAACAGCTGTGCTGCTGAGGAGTTTGTTGCGCCACTTCTTCTTCCCAGCGAATGCACTAGAAAATGGTGAAGAGCGGGCGTTTTGAGAGACTGTCTTCTGTAATTTTTTTTCGTTCGAAAAGTGCTGAATCTCAGGCTAATTTGAATAAATGACTTTTGAATTTGAACCGTTTTGCATCTGGCTTGATATTTTAAATAAAAAATATACATAATAGACTTTAAAAGAGAATAATATGATTCCTGAGTTTGTTTCGGTGTCATTTATCAGATTAGTCGAATATAAAACACCGACCACGCCTAGTTTTTAAACTAGTTATTAACAAGTAAAAGTGTTTATTAGTTTTGATGAGTAGAAGTGTCTATTAAAACCAATTTACAGAGTAAACATCGTTTATAATTTAAAACATAACATGAAATTGAGGAAATAGTCACGAGGAAAGTTTTGAATATGAATGTGGTTAATTATAAAGTAGGAGAAGACCAAGAAAACGATGGATGGGCTGTGTGAAAGATGATATGGCAAGAAAGGTTGTGACTACTGAGATGACGACTGATTGAGATCTATGGAAGTAGAAGACATGCGGCGCCGACCCCAAAGAAATTAGAATAAGCGCAGGAGGATTATGTTGATTAACATAACTCGTGTACAGCACCCGGCGATAAATATTGCACATCGACCTTTGGAAAGAGACAATCGGCTAATTTCGGCTTCGTAGAGCGTTATCTCTGTCCCACGAAATACAAACAGTCCGGTATCTATTAGGAGCTGTTAAAACAATTATGATTTGCTTCTTTTGAAAATTATTTTTATTCTTTGTATAAAATGAAAAAAAGGTAAAGGTCGATGTGTAATATTTATCGCCGGGTACTGTACTCTAATAGATTACCTTGTTAGTTATTATTAATGAGTAATTAATTGCAGACAATAGGTCACTACTTATGTAATTTGTCACTAATTACTGTCGAAATGGCTAGCATGCAGTTAGAATTTAATTGATATTAATAATGACTGCTGATAAAGTAGTTTAACCTTATCATAGCAAATATAAATGGAAATTTTATTATTATCGAAAAAAGGTTTTGCTCGACAGATTTCATTTAGTTTGTGGAGCTTTTGCAAAAGAAACCAAGTGATCTGCAAAAGGTTGGATGTTTTATTTTAATATCTAAAAACGTAGCTTCTTATTTATCTTATGGCAGCATTCAAATAAGGCATAAACAAGGAATAATATTACTGAATATACTATAGCTGTTCGATGATGCTACGCGGCGTAGCGGACGTAGCTCGTAGCAATGAATTCATAGCGTCAGCTACGTCGTAGCAATGCAGTCCTAAATTACACAAGACATGCACTATGGACTATAACTTACTAGGGACGCACCCCTGCTTTGGACTGTTTTTACGTGTTGACAAATAAACGAGATTTATTATTATTATGTAAGTACCTGTGTACCTTTCAAAATAAATTCTCTAAATGATGAACACTGCATCAAAATTCAATGCAGAGTTAAGAAGAACAATGCGGTCATACAGACAGACGCGAAGAACGACTTTAATTTATAATAAATTGAGAAATAGATTAGGTACATAATTAATGTCCCAGTAGAAACTGTTATACAGCCTTCAAAGAAACTCAGGTGAGCTTTTTGACAGCAACAAAATGTTCGGAAGTAATTTTCAAGTACAGACTTATTCAGAAAAGCTAATATCCGCGAATTATCGAAAAAAAAAACAGATTTAGACTTTTTGATACATTCAACTAAAGCATTCGAAACAGTTGTTTTTTTTTTTCAAATAAATAAACAAAAATGAGCAACAGCGCAGTTAATAAACCACTGCACCACAAATTTTCCAATAGCTTCGTAGTCTTGTTTTAAAAAAGTTCGTTCGACCATTAAAACCTGTAAATGGGCCCGCAATTTCGATGTCGACGTCGCTTCCCCCATGTTCCCATTAGTAGGTACCAGGTCCCACAGACATGTGGTATCAACGGCCTGTAATTGTTTACCGAGTGCATTTTAGGGTTAACGTAAAGTTCTAAGAGGAAATAACTTGTGTAAATAAAAATGCAAATAGGTTTGCCATATTGGTATTAATTAGTTTGATGATAATTTGAATTGAATCAGTAGTTCAAAGGAGATTGAAGATGTTTGTATGGAGCCTGGCATCCCTACCAGTCAGCCATTTTGTTTTTTTTTTCAAAATGTTGACCACGCATGAAACCTCTATAGACACTATACTTGTAATAGATACTTTACGCGATTTGGTCTCATTATGTTTTCTGTTTGCAATAATGTCAGCTATCAATTTATGTAGGTATAATGCGTGGCCGCCATATTGAAAAAAAAACAAAATGGCGGATAGGTAGGTATGCCACGGACCTTCAAAGCCCTTTTCGTTTGTAAAATTTTAACCAAATATATAATATTCAGAGAAAATTTGAATAAAATTTTAGTGTCGGTATAGTGCGGTCGCAACAATAACATAAATTAACTTAAACAACAGTGTGAAGGAACATTATTATAATTTACTTAGGGCTGATTTTAACAAAGTCAGATATTTTATTCGTGGAATAAAATTGACGTCTGACAGTTCTGGTATGGAAAAACTATCAAAAATTTTAAGGCTTATTTTAGGTATAAAAGTTTGGTGGTATGCGACCTTAGAAGTTTCAAAGTAACGGTTTCAAGAGCTTTTGTAAGTACCTACCTAATTTTCTTTATAATTATATTTGCTAGTTTACATAACATATACTGCTGGCTGCTGGGACACAGGTCTTCTCTTTGTGAGAAGGAGTGGGCCGTAATCCACCATGCGGGACCAGTGCGGGTTGGTAGAACTCACATGTCTTAAGGCTCCTACACACAGGCCGGCAGCACAGCCAGCGGGTTATTGCCGCGCGAGTATGCCGTCGGCATAATCAGGCGGCCGCAGAGCATCATTTCAGTTGTGCAGCTCGTTTGTGCAGCAAGCCCGGCGGCTCAAATACCCGCCGGGAATGCCGCCAGCATAGTGTGTACGAGCCTTTAGATTTTTTGGTTCTAAGACATGCCGGTTTCCTCGCGACGTTTTCCTTCACGGTTTTAAGAACAGTGGTGATTGGTGAAATTGCATAAAGTTAAGCTCTTGTCTGGGTTTGAACCCACTACCTACAACTCGTAAGTCGGGGCCGTTACCGCTGGGCCACCATTGCTCAGCTTGCTAGCTTAAACAATGGTAATTTGTAACGCTCCTCTTTTAAATTGTATGAATTTTTTATTAAACAAAAAATAATTACATTTATAACGTGCACACAAGGCAGACTTTGTCAATAACGCCGAGTAAAATCCACAACATCAAAAATTAATATGCGTATCACCATTTTGTACCACATCGGCTGGGTGCACAGTTAATTGGAAAGCTTATTAAGGTGACTACATGACCTAAACCGCGATCTTTGCCGGACTGCATAGAAAAGAAAGAGAAGCGCGATGACACAACGCTGGTAATTTATTACAAAATATGAAGCAATTATTTAATTACAAAAAATCAATTGTTTCGTCAAAAAATTAAACCACTAGTACTTCAGTATGTTGCTTGTAGAATAACCTGACAAAAAATCATAATGATTGTATGTATATTAGTATGGTTTTTATTGTAAAAAGAAAGTTTTTAGAGGTATCTTCATGATTTTTTTCTGTCGTATCAAATTAGTTGTATTATGTTTGCAATACACTATCTACCTAGCATATATCCTGAAGAATCACACTAATATTATAAAGTCGAAAGTTTGTGAGTGTGCGTGTGTGTGTGTTTATATGTTTGTTACTTCTTCACGCTCAAACGGCCGGACCAATTTTGATAAAATTTGGTATCGAGGTAGCTAACACCCTGGATTAACATATACTTATGCGGGTGAAACCGCGGGGCGCAGCTAGTATCATATATTTTTCTGATTTGGTTTATTGTAGTCGATCATATACTTTTATTGTTTCTAAAACTTGCGTTTTTTGCGTTTAAGTCCTGTAAGCCCCTTAAACCGGCCTGAAGTCACACTCAGCCTCTCACCTTAGGGCGCACTAATGAATACCATTGTCAAAGCACAAACACTGCCTCATTTTCTATTCCCATTTTGACAACCCTAACCCGCCAGAGTGCCACAGAAAAAAACACACCCGACCATTTTATTGACGGACTGCGTGCAGACTTCATTTTCCGCGCAATATATTTTAATCTGTGTTATTTCGTAGGGACCAAAGTTTTACAAGACCTTGTTAAAAGCGTGTCTTTAGTAATTTCACTAAAAGGGGTCGGCTCGGGTCGAGTGTCACATCTATATGTTAATTGTGATTTCGTGCACCTTCGCCCATGGTAATAGAGGCGCACATGTATGGAATTAACCATGAAGGGACTAAGTAAATAGGCGTTCGTGTTTTCACGAATGAAGTGTTTTTTTTTTCGGCCTCGTTCGAATTCAATTGGCGTACTTGTGATGAAAGTGGCTTGACTTACCAAAGAGTTGTTACATGTTTCGTCTGTGAGAAAAGGTGTATAAAATACCTATTGTATTCATTTTCTCTTTTTCTGTTTTCTTTAGAAAGAAATTTCTTTTAGGAACAATTTTATCAGGTTGCTTGCTTGAGTGGGTTAGATTATTATACCTTTAGGCTTACCTTATTTATATTTCAAGACTTGGTTTTTAACTGTCTTCATTTATTATATAGACAAGTTATACACAAACCTACCTTGCACACTAACCCAGCATTTTCCGACCTCTCCTGTCAAAGTCGTAACGGCTCAAAGTGTCTATAAAAAGCGATACCAATAACTGTACTTAAACTCACTCGGTACTGAATAGACCGCAGCGCTAAGAGGGTTAGCGCACACTTTAATGAGAGCGAACGCGCGTTATTAATACTAATGGCAGTAATGACCGGGCCTTGTGCAGTCAAGATACGGAATTATACGAAACCGGTAAATACCGCACCACTTTAAATCTTTTATGAGCTCCGGGTTTTAATAAAAATGAAATAGGTACCGGTACCGATGCTCATTTGTTTTTACTTTAGTTCGAATTGATTTTATAAAGTTGGGAATTGATGCTTTGCAGTTTCTATAATTATGTTTTGTTAGTATACGGTGTACCGACTTCTTAACTAAGTCGTCGATAAGAAATGGAAAGTAAACTAAATTATAATACTAGCCCGTAATGCAGGGTAAAATCCTTTTGTCATGAGGTATAGTGAAGGAACAAGTGTGACCTAATAACCTCTCGAAAATTTTAATAATATTCTTCGTCTTCTTCTTCATAATATTCTTGTCAGAACGGTCGTGGTCCTCGTGTAGTTTATTGTCTAGAGGCTGATGTGCTTCGCCACACGATTTCTCGTCGCCTACTTCTATTTTTGGTATTCTTAGTGCACACACAAAGGATCCCCACTGCGGATTTAATTTAGTTAATCCATCACAGTCTAGTATAATATTTAGGTAATTAGAGTTAGGACTGTAATTCAGAGCAAGGAAACTCATTTATTACAATGACGAACTAAGGCACACATGGATCAATAGATCAGTGATCATGTCTTTTATATTTGATGCAATAATGAGCTTGGCTAGCCTACAACTAACAAAGAGCTACGCGAATACCCTACTGATTGGTAGCGTCGTGTGTCGGGTCGTTGAGCTCCCTAAATAGGGTTGAGCTAAACGATAACTGATTTATTTGTACCGTCTGTGGGGATAGATCATCTAAGAGCTGTGATGGCTCTTTCCTTGAAAGGGTTTTCCAGATGCGGCCCTATATTGTGAATCTTTTATAATAGTTTAAACATTATGTTTAGATTTGAAGGAGAAGTGGTTTCGAGTTTACATAATCAGTCTATAAAATTCCCACTGCTGGGATACAGGAGTCCTCTCAATAAGAGTATAGAGGTATGTGGAACAGGGTGTAAAGTTCACTCATACTCTATAGAAAAGGGAGGATCCTCCGACCAGACGGGTGTTGTGTCTGGCGGGGAACTGCCCGATGATTCATGTCGGGCCGTTGTATCTATGCTAGTTGCGCGGTAAACTCTGCTTGCGCGATGCAGAATTTTTGCGTGACGTCAGTATGACGCGTTGTTTGCATGTGGCGTTGTAGAAACCGCTACAAGAGGTAGTGGGCCGTTATCCACCACGGCCGCGCCCAGTGCGGGTTGGTAGATGTCACATGTTTTTGAATTTTTGGTTCTAGGATATGCCGTTTTCTCACGATGTATTCCTTCACCGTTTTGAGAGCAGTGGTGATGGAATTATTTACACAAAGTAATGCGCCTCCCTGGGCTCGAACCTATGACCTAACAATTTGTAACACGGGTTTGATACCACTAGGGCACCACTATTCTCTTCGAGTTTGTTTGGGCTTAATTCGCAAAGATTGTCGAAATATTTAGGAAAAACCCAAAAATGTTAAAAATTGACAAGTAGAATTAAAATAGTCTTTAGATTTAATTATTAATGACTATTATTCTAACTATCTGGGGGGCAATTCTCGTAATTTTAAGAACGTTCACAGTTTGATCTCAGTCTCAATCTGTCAAAAATACGACTAATTTCCCTACATTTTGACAAGTTTTTGACATTTGCTTGTCGCCGAGATGAGACTGCGACTAGATTTTGAACGTTTTTAATTACGAGAATTGGCCTTCTGGTATATTGTGTGTTCTTAGTCTATGCTAAATAAATGTATTTTCTTTCTTAATCATCATTAGAAGTTCCAATAGCCATGACGATTAAGAAGTAACTTAACCATTAAAATTCAAAGTTCTTTTTCTTGACACATGTAGAATGTTTTAGTAAGTCATAAAGCTTTATGTTGACTAACCCGCACTCCCAAGTGAATTTCTTTCTTGAGGAGCTCGTGACTAAAAAATAACATCTACATGGGTCGGTCGAAGGTTCAGCTACGCCTGCCATGATCGGTGCGTGGATGAGTGACCATTCATAACATATTGAGCCTCCTCTGTGCCTGGGACAGCACGTTAAGTCATTGGTCCCGGCTGTAGGTACTTATACATCTTTAGCAGTCGTTACGGGTAGTCAGAAGCCCGAAAGTCTAAAACCAGTCTTACCAAAGGGTATCGTATTACCCAGTAACTGTGTTGTCAGGTAGGCAGTGGCTCTATATAAAATACTGGTATTCAGCTGCATCCAGTTAGACTGGAAGCCGACCCCAACACAGTTGGGAAAAAGCTAGGCAGATTGATTGAATCATAATTTTGAAAACATAACTATTCAAAGACATGTGACATCCAGCTAGCAGGAGCAGAGGGAGTGTACCCCTCTCAAAGAGAGGATACCTGTGTATCAGCAGAGGAAACATTTAGACTAGTATGAGTAATATGCTAACCATAATTTGGGAGTCTTCTTAGTAAGCGTGCATCGTTGTCAAGGGCTCAGCCAAACCTTTAACTTTTATTCAGCACTGTACCGTAAACTGTCAAAAGGCGTAACTTCGTGGTATCTATGCACACACTCATTAATTAATCAGTCGTCTGACGTGACGAGGGTCATGTCATGACATTATGGATTATATTGAGATCCCAGTGTTAGTGTTGTTGAAGTTTTAATCGTGTTTATATAGAGAAGGCAACACAAGTGTGGAGCGGAGTGCTGTGTGGGAGACATTTGCCCAGGAATGGAACAATACAGGTCGATTTTTTTTAAATAATGTTTTTTTTTCATCTTATTAACAGCCGAAATTGCATAGCGAGGAAACAATAGGTAATGTGACATTTTAGAAGGGTTAGTTTTAATAATCACAAAATTAATATTGGTGTATAATAATTTTAATCATTGACCGAGAGCGCATCTCCTTTTTAAGGAAATTCACGTGACACGGGCTAGGTCGTTTTTTGGCCAAGGAATTAGCATTGCCAGTCAACGTGACAATGCTGCTAGTCTTCTGGGCACTTTTCTGGATGACAGCGATGCTGACGAGTACTTTGACGCCTAAGTGTCCTTATTTTTTGTATTTATTTGTATATATGTATATCATTGAAGTTCTCCGAAAGTTTCGTTTTGGAAAGTTACTTTTGATTATGAACAAGTTTTAGTATGTCAAAACCGAAATATTGACAAAAGAGTTTCATTCATTTTAATTGGGTAGGTGTTTCACTTGTGAATATAATAACATCGCTTTTATTAATATTTTCAGCAGTGTTGTGCCCACATCATAGCTAACACAAGTACCTAATAAAATTAGCCTTGTATGACAAAATTCTTTCTCCCTGAGCGGCAAAATTAAAAATTCACCGTTTTCAAAAAAAAATCTTGAGCACCAAAATATTGTTATCTTTATTTAAATTATTATAATTTTCTCCAACGCGTGGGTGAAAATTCAAAGACCCTCACACTCCAAGTTACTGTGCGACTTACAAACATTTATGTCAAATACTTTGTAAGTACTTTTAGTATAATTGGAACAATTATCGTTTACCACTTTTTGTTAAATTCTTGTGTTTTCGCTTTGATCTTTTTTTTTCTTAGTATTTTGGTACGGTCTAGTTTACTGAATGGAAATAGCTTTAAATCAGTAAATGAAAAGGAAATATTATAAAGCTTTGGTTTCCTTAGAAAACGGTGAACGTTACACAACAACAACTATTCAAATACAGAGCGTTTTTTGACAGCTTAACCATTAAACGGGCGCGCGCGTTCATTTGTAACGCCAGCGGTCACACGTAACCTAATAGATCTAGAAAGAACATATTTCACGGATTTAAAACACAATTTTTTTTTGTATTTATCACAATTATCATTACGTTAGGACAAAACACAATTACAAAATCAAAATAATATTCGAATACTCTTTGGATTAGTAAGCAATTTGGCATCATAAATTTTCTTATACCTACTTTTAACTGTCGCGTACTCGCGTGCTTTCGACGCCTGCGCCGCGACTAAAATAAATGCGATCTATGCACTCCGGAGGGTGCGGAGAGGGGAGGTAAACAGCTTATTTCGTGCACAGTGAAACAATGACAGGCTACTAGGATGGGAAATAAATATGATGAAATAACGATATTAAGAACGAAAATGTACCGAGTGCGGTCGATTCGACGTCACGCGCCTGTTTGAAAGTTAATGTCAAATATTTGTGAAAATGACAGATTTTTATGACTGCCATTATAATATGACGGAACCGCTCTTCTAAAAAACCGTAGTTTAAAGGTTACCGCTGGCTCGGAACATAAAGGGCTAAGGAAGGAACACGGGTGGGTTTTAGTCAGTAACAGTCTGACACTCCCTTCCGCTCCACCCAGAGCGGGGGGGTCATTTGATGATTTCCCATCCAGAAAAAAAAAGTGACTGAGAAAAGGTTGTTCTTGTCGTTTCGGCAAGCGTAGCGTAGGTACCCCCAGCTTGAAGAACCAACGACTTTAAGAAGGTGGCTGGGATAAATTGGATGCGAAAAGCGTAGTACAGGGTGTTGTGGTGCAGTCTAAAATAGGCCTAAGTCGAGCAATGAACTGCCATAGGTTGAGTTGATTGAACCTTCTACCAAGCTTTTTAATAATCAGTACAATGATTTAATAACAAATCCAATTTTCTATTTATAGTGAACCAAGAGAAACACAGTTAGGGCTACCGCATACATACAATTTTTAGTTAAACAACAATTTTGTTGTGTTTCATAAGTTTATAGGAATGTAGCTGTCATAGAACTTGCGCAAACCGTCAATACGATAGTTGTTCGACAAAAAAAAAAAAACAAAAAGCCCAATCGATTTGCTTTTAATTAAAAAGTTGGACAATTATCGATCAAATGCTTGATTTGTCTTGCAGTGTATTAATGTGCGCATAACATCGACTAAATAGTCGATCCGCGACTATCACTCTCACATTAGCGTTTGAAGCGGCGCATTTCTATAAAGCAAAGCACAAATTAGAACTTTCTTGTTAATGGACATTGTATGTAGCACCTTGTCTTGAACGTTGCCGAAAGAAGACTGGTCGGTTTGTTTAGGAGATAAAAAAATCGATGATAGACTAATCAATTGTATGCGCACCTCCATCGACTAAATAGTTTAGTTGTGTGGAATTCACGAGAAGTACACAACTCGACTAAACAGTTTAGTCGATGTAGAAGTTGTATGTACGCGCTAAGCCTTAGAAAACATTTGAGCCATCAATCCGTCAACGTCGTCAGGTGTGATAACAAGGTTGTGTACCGCAACGGCCTTGTTTTCACACCTGACGACGTGGGCCGTGGAAGGTCCAAAACATTGTTAACAACATACAATGTTTGTGCTCGCCAGTTTTGTACTATTCTATTTCGGTATCGGTATCGGTATTGTTGTGATTGAATGTACGAGTGATGGAGTCGATTCGGGCTATCATGATAACGTGAACTTTAGTTTTTGTTGGTATCTAAAATGTCTCTATATTGGGCCGAGATCTTTTTTTTTCGTTGAGAGTCGTCTCAAGTAGTCATGAGCCCGAAAGTCTGTAAAGCAGTCTTACCAAGGGGTACCAATCATGTTACCCAGTAACTGGATTGTGAAGGTCAGTTATGTATGTAGTCGTTCCATGTTAAATGTTGGCAGGCAGTTACATCCGTACCGACCCCAACATAGTTGAGAAAAATCTAAGCAGATGAAGTATTTAATGTAAAGTCTGAGCCATTCCATATACGCACTCGTATTTTTCAAAGCTGTGTCACAATATCGATTTCTATATTTGCCATCAAGAGCCCAGTAACTAACAACTAAATTAGGCAACGAACTATGATGTTTGTTTTCAGTTATAACAATAATACAATTATATTATTAGACGGTTACTCTTAAGTCGCAGACGCAACTAAGAAAGCTTGCAAACTGAAGTGGCAGTGAGCATGGCCATGTTTGTCGATGGATTGATGGCCAGTGGAGCAGATGAGTCTTGGAGTGGAGACTGCGTATCGGTAAGTAGTAAGTAGTGTGGGACGCCCCGTAGCTAGATGGACAATGAGCTTTAGAGGGTGGCTGGATGGATTAGATCTGGAAAGCGGAGGGCAGGGTGTTGTGGTGCAGCCTGGGAGAGACCTATGTCCAGCGGTGGACTGCGATAGGTTGAGTTGATTGATACTCTAAAGACTAGGGTCTCTTTAGGTACAGACGCCAGCACATCAAGCTACTACAATCTGTCAAATTTCTTTGATAGATTTTCAACTTTATCGCTAACGCGTAAGGTTCAAAGTTGATTGGGAAAATTTGACAGTTTCGGGTAGCTTGATGTGCTGGCGTCTGTACTTAACCGAATGGTATCTTACGGTACCTTATGCGGATTTAAATTGTATAACAGATCACCTGTATTTCATCAGCACGTTTTGCTAGTTAATGTTAAGGCCTTATGTAAGATGGCGCGAGCCTATTGCCACTAATCGGTAATCGAACACAGGACCTAATGCGACCACTAGAAAAACGATACAGGCAAAGGTAAATAATATAATGTATAATCACTAAGTTACAAGGAGCACCAGCAAAACCTTACGACCAATTTTAAGGAACTTTGTTGGCTTATCTACCCAATATTCGTGTCTTAGCTTTACCTAAGACCTTAACATTATAATGCTTTCAGAAACTCCACGAAAACGACTTTCCATGTTACTTTGATCCGATCAAAATTGAAGGTTTATTTATCAGCTGTACCCGGACTTTTTACCGTCTTATAAATATTGTTTTTAAATTAATAACTTGTTTACTTCTTTGCACAAGGTTTTAATATTTTATCATACAGAAGACTCCTTTACAATAAAGAAGTATTGTAACTAAATAATTATACAGGGACATATCCTGTTTCCATAGATTCAGTACATAGATAGATAGATAGATAGATAAAACGTTTATTTAGTGCAACAAAAGACACAATACAGGTATTAAAAAAAAACAAAAAAGGTGAAAAAAAAAATTAAAAATAACAAAGATTAAAAAGATAAATTGAACCATAGACACCTAAACATCTATAACGGCGATCGCTACTGGGCGGTGTGTGTCTTATGGTTGCACCAAATGGGAGTCCAGCTCAGCATACATACTCAGTACATGATTCTGAACCATATATTTTGACCGCATAGGTAATTGCATTTTGACCGCATAGGTAATTGCATTTTTCTATGAAACAGCAGATTTTGATTTGACAGTCGACGAAAATTATTACGCGAGTCTAGAATGATGTGCTAAATTTATGGTTAAGGCTCCTACAAACAGGCGCGACACGCGACATAACCGCGCGCGATATAAAGGCACCGCTCGTTGCGCGACTTGCGGTGCCTTTGTGTCGCGCGCGATTTTATCGCGTGTCACGCCTGTTTGAAGGAGCCTTTACAGTTTGCGTGTTGATGTCGTTGCCAGCAAGTAGGTATATCATGTATTTGTTAAGAAAAATATGAAAGATAAATGATAGACCTAAGTAGCAACTTTCAATTAATATAACAATGCTAATATTGATACGGACACAATAATAATTAAATGAACTTTCTATTTCGATCCAATTTTTCAATGGCTACAAATTAATAATAATTAATATAATTTTAAAGACTTCTAGAAAAGTGAAAAATTTGTCTGTTTAACAACGTAAATAACGCAAAGAATGCTGTTGAACTGTCAAAATGAAAGCCATTGCTACTGATAGTGTGCTCCGCAATTACCCAGCAGTAATCTGTATAAACTGTAGTTTCCAGATAAACTCGAAAAACAGATCAATGTATTTGACTTACCTAAATACAGAAGGCCAATAAAATTCACGTAATTTAAAACGCTGCTGATAGTGTGTAACGCAAATACCCAGCAGTAATCTGTATAAACTGTAGTTTCCAGATAAACTCGAAAAACAGATCAATGTATTTGACTTACCTAAATACAGAAGGCCAATAAAATTCACGTAATTTAAAACGCTGCTGATAGTGTGTAACGCAAATACCCAGCAGTAATCTGTATAAACTGTAGTTTCCAGATAAACTCGAAAAACAGATCAATGTATTTGACTTACCTAAATACAGAAGGCCAATAAAATTCACGTAATTTAAAACGCTGCTGATAGTGTGTAACGCAAATACCCAGCAGTAATCTGTATAAACTGTAGTTTCCAGATAAACTCGAAAAACAGATCAATGTATTTGACTTACCTAAATACAGAAGGCCAATAAAATTCACGTAATTTAAAACGCTGCTGATAGTGTGTAACGCAAATACCCAGCAGTAATCTGTATAAACTGTAGTTTCCAGATAAACTCGAAAAACAGATCAATGTATTTGACTTACCTAAATACAGAAGGCCAATAAAATTCACGTAATTTAAAACGCTGCTAATAGTGTGTAACGCAATTACCCAGCAGTAATCTGTATAAACTGTAGTTTCCAGATAAACTCGAAAAAACAGCTCAATGTATTTGACTTAAATACAGAAGGCCAATTCTCGTAATTTAAAACGTTCAAAATTTAGTCGCAGTCTCATCTCGGCGACAAACAAATGTCAAAAACTTGTCAAAATGTAGGGAAATTAGAGGTGTTTTTGACAGATTGAGTCTGAGATCAGACTGTGAACGGTCTAATAATTATCCCTCTGATACCGAACCAGATAGACCGCAAAACATTTTATCACCAAAATTCCCGTACCATTGGGATTGATGATTAACCTTTTTATGTATTCACCAATAAATAAGGCCTCGGTAAGTACCTAGTTAGAGACCCCGAGGGATTTCAAATAGCAGGAACGATTTACAGATATAAGCGAATACAAAATAATTGCCTTTTTGGCGTTTCTAAAACTGCTGTCATTAATATTTTTGTAATCTCGTCCGGTGCGTTTGGGAAGAATTATTTCTAATTTCTGTAATCTTAATCGTTGAGAATTTGCCATCAGCGGTTTTGAGAAGAATATAATGAGTGTGTTTATTATTCAATTGACTTTTTCGCATTTTCATTTTGTTTTTTTCGTTAACATTGAAAAGCAAAAGTAGGCAATAATGCGTCGCGCTTCATTGAAATTGAATACATTTTATGTAATAATTAAGCTCGTCTATTTTTATAGTAATTATATCACACTAATATTATTAAAGGCGAAAGTTTGTGAGTGTGTTTTTTACTTCTTCACGCACAAACGGCTGGACCAATTTTGATGTTATTCCACCCTAGATGTTAATCAGGTAAGTATCCTAACATAGGATACTTTAAATCCTGATATTCCCACGAGATCGACACTTACGGGTGAAACTGCGGAGCGCTGCTAGTAGTATAATTATAATATATGACTGCCTCGTTGGTCTAGTGGTCGCAAGCGCTATTTAACAAAAAAAAACCAACCTACTTCCAAAAAAAAAACACTGCAAAGTGAAAAATAACTTTTGAAATTAAAGTTATTTTTCACTTTGTAGTGTTTTTTTTGGAAGACGGTTGTTTTTTTTTTTTGTAAAAATGTAGTACAGAATAGTGGACATTTTGTAAGTTGATTGTTTTTTTAGACTTAACGAAAATCAAAAGTAAGGAAAAGGGCATCATACTCCCTCCGACCTGACAATGTATAATTGGTGAGGAGTGCGTAACGCACGGGAGGGGGTGTACCGAATATTCAAATGTCCAAAATCAATTTTGTGGTAACTTAACACTAACTTTGCACCTAGGAGTCAAAAATTGCCTACAAAGCTAATAAACACATACAAACTTCTAACTCTTATATCTCATTTCGGAATGAGTTTAGAGATATGCATGTCAAATAAGTTTCGTTTGTTACACTAGTCTGTACTAGAAAAACAAGATTTGGTTGATGGCCGCGAGGAAACAAAAAGACATCACCACCCATCCTAAAATCGGCATTGTCCTTTATTAGCAGGAAAGGTAAAATAAGAGGGCTCATGGTCTTTTTAAAGAAATTTCTAAACGGCTGGTTGACACTTCTCGTGACCCAAGGGCTGGCCTTTACCTTGGCCAGCGGCTAAGCATCGCCGTACAACGTGGTAATGCCGCCAGTCTCTTGGGTACATTACCAGTCGACAGCGATGCGGATGAATTTTTCGACGCTATTTTTTAGTTTCTGTTTTAGTTAGAATTTAATTTTGTTCTTTTTTTTTCCATCAAATATTTTGAAAAAAATAAGTAAGTTACTATAAGGCTAGCTAAAGCTACAAAACCTAGAGTGTGATAAAAATAACATAACCCATTCGATGGTTCCCCTAGCATTCTTCAGCTTTCATGTAAAACTGCAATTAAATATAATAATGGAACTTGTAAGAGCGGGCCCTATTCGAAACAATACAAACCTGAATAACAAGCGGTACTCCAATACGAAAGAAATATTTTTTTTAATACATTTCTCTAGTTCAAGCCTCCCCACATCTAGTAAGGATCATTTATTTTCTTCTATTCTTCAGAAAACCGCAATAAAATGAGAATTTATTACTGACTATACAAAAAAGTTAGCATCATTATTTTAGAATATATCATGCCTACAATTACTTCATCATAACGTATTATTTTTTGATCAAAA
The DNA here is from genome assembly GCA_927399505.1 of Luperina testacea. Lineage (NCBI taxonomy): Eukaryota > Metazoa > Arthropoda > Insecta > Lepidoptera > Noctuidae > Luperina > Luperina testacea. The sequence goes on along the minus strand of OV656770.1, from coordinate 14,817,602 downwards.
ACCCCTTTATTCATTCTAAGGCTTTGAAATAAATATTTTTCTCTGATAAAAAGTGTTACAGGTAAAATATCGTTTAGACTTGAATCTATACTACTAATTATTATTAGTAGTATAGATTATTATTAGAGTATGTTTCATTGAACGCGCTAATCTTAAGAGATACTTTTTTTACTACGGATTTGAAAAATTCTTTTTGCATTTGATAGCCCAATTCTTGAGGAAGGCTACAGGCTACTTAACACGCTAGAACACTCAGGAGCCGAGCAAGAACAAAAAAGTTAGAAAGAACGCTCAGTGAAAACGAAGTAATAGCGCAGGCAGGCGATGCGATGCGACGCGGTGGGCCGGGAAAACATGAAATTTCACGCGTACGAAGTCGCGGGTAGAAGCTAGAAAATAAATATACCTACAGTACTCAGACTCGATTAGGAAGCTTACAACCTTGGCCCCGAATCAAAAGTGCTCAACGACACAGAGGCAACCTCAGGCACGTGTAAATACCTCCTTCCACGTACTTCCAAACCCGCAATAGATAATTATATGGACAAAATACCGACTCGTCGACAGCTAACACCTTAAGACATCAATCACCTATTCATGCAGCGAACTAAATAGACACGGCAGTGCCTTTAGGAAGAACACAACCTTATTTCACCCCTGAAACTCCACTTGGACAAACTGAAATCTTATTGCGTAGTATTAAGGTTTAGGTTATGAAACCAGCTGTATTTCATCAGCAAAGAAAAGTTTGCAAAATTGTTTTGAAAGTTTTTCGGGTGTAGAAAGGGACTGTGAAAAATATTTCCTTAGTATATAAATGGGAAAATGGATTGTATAAAGATTATGTATATTTCTTAAAGATAACCTAATGGACGACCTAGAGATGTGACGGAGCTGGGTTATTGGATTTTACGATTTTCACGGATACTTTTATAAGGTCTGGACTTGTAAGAATATAATATGTTACATCGTTTACACTTTGTGTTTGTTAGAACAGGATAAACATATTTCGGGGTTTTTTGTTTACATTATTGAAGTATGTCGTGTCGTCGTCGTGATGTAAGAACCCGTATGGGTTAGTGAGCAGAATAACGGCGTTTTACCTTCAACCATTATGGGTTTATCACCGGTCAAGGGGATAAACAAACTAATACAAAAAATATCTAAACAAAATATATAACACACACAGTTAGGTATGTCAATATATTCAGAATCTCATCATTTGCCTAACCTTTTCCCAACTATGTTGGGTCGGTTTCCAGTCTAACCAGATGCAGCTGAATACTAGTATTTTACATGGAGCGACTGCCTGTCTGACCTCCACAACCCAGTTACTGGGTAATACGATACCCTTGTTAAGACTGGTTGTCAGACTTTCGGGCTACTGACGACCCGTAACGACTCAAAGATACTAATAATAGCCGGGACCAATGGCTTAACGTGCTTTCCGAGGCACTGTGGGGTTTTGGTATGTGAAGGAGGTCACCCATCCACAGACCAACTGCGGCAAGCGTAGCTTAACCTGATCGATCAACCCGTGCGGCTTTTATTACTTAGCCACAAGCCACTGAGTCGATATATTCAGGATATCGTTAGTAAAATAACAATGTTCCTAGTAACCTACTTTTCCGACTTAATTTTCATTCAACATGCATTTAAAGCATGTTACGTTCATTATTTATTTACCATCATTAGTTGTTCTCTTTGCTTCCTAGGGAGAGTTACGATTTGCTACCAATTAAGACAGGAAACGCGATAATAGGTAATTAGGTAGGTGAAGTATTAATTATTAGAACGCTGTTCTTTTGTATTCTTGTATGTAAGTATCTCGTTGAATATTAATGCAAGTGATTTTTTTTCCTATAAATAAAATAGGATGGACACATTATTTTGTGTCGTATTAAACTTTGGTTTGACCTGTATAGTTCATTTTAACAGGTCTCAAATTTATCAAATTTTAACAACAATACATTTGAACCGGAATTTCTAATTCACTGATCCCTCGAAGTCAGGTCCAAAATACTACAAAATCATATCAAAACCAATCAATCGTTAGTGTTTTACAATGTTAACACAACTGCCTATTTACACTAAAGTACTATATTCAAAGACTATACAGTGCGTGCCACGTAAGAAGAGACTTGACACACCACGTGGTTTGACATGCGCAGTAGACGATTTTAGGTATCTTTAGCGGTATGAGGTCTGAGTGCGGGACGAAACCGGACGTCATAGGGGCGGCGGAAAGAGCGGGGGAGGCGGGGTCAAGTCTCTTCTTATGTGGCACGCACTGTACAAATAAATACAAAAACAAAAGGACACTTTGACGTCGAAGTACTCGTCCGCATAGCTGTCATCCGGAGACATGCCTAGAAGGCAGTTATTATTAATCGTTAGTAACCGATACTTTCATATACAACACCACTTAGCTTACTAAGGGCGCATTCCACTAAAATTTTATACCTAGAATAAGTCTTATCCTGAGAATAAATTTTGAATTTTTGACAGTTTTTCCATACTAGAACTGTCAGACGTCAATTTTTTTCCACGAACAAAAGATCAAAAAGGAAAAGAGAAGAGATCTTTGGTAAAATCAGCCCATACTAACAGACCATTTCACATCCAATATCAACGAAATATATCTTTACCTTCTCTAACTCACAAGTAAAGTCAAACAAGCTAATGTTTGGTATACCTTACAGGCTAAAATATTAATCTTTCCACCACACTGCCAAAAGTTATTCATTTATATTGTGAGCGTAATAATTTCTTGCGATCCAGGGCTAATGTAGAGTGTAGACCACTGGTCGTTTGTTTTGTCCAGCTCGTCTGTGGAAGTTATAGGGAAAAGCCTTTGTCCAGCAGTTAAGAGTAACAGTAATACCTTCTAAAGCTTATATAAATCAGAGAGCGATGTAAAAGAATTGACTACTCAGTGCGAACATCGCTCAAACAATGTTGGGAATCCAATGTTTGAAAGTTGTTACATTATTAATGAGCAGAGCAGTGGTGGTCTGACTTTGTGGTTGACTGCCCCGTTGGTCTCGCGGGTTCGATTTCCGGGTCTTTTTTTTCAGGTTTAATTAAAACATTAATACATGGGCATTTTCACAAACGGGTAATATTAGAAAAGAAAAACGACAATATTTTTAAGAGACAGGACTAAACACACACCTATGTATTTTTGTGAAAATGCCGACATACCAAAAGCTGACTGCAAACTGCTTGCAGTCAGCTTTTGGTATGTATTTTTTTTTTGCTTTTGTAGTAGCGCTTGCAACCACGAGACCAAAGGGTCCCGTGGTTGCAAGCGCTACTGCTTGGCGTGGGGTCCTGGGTTTGATTCCCGGGTCTGAAAAAGTGTTATTGGGTTTTCCATTAGGAATTTCTTAGTAACAGTCCGGAGTTCGGGAGTTCGCGGTTTAACACCCCCGTGCCTCGGAAAGCACGTAAAGCTGTTGGCCCAGCCCCTGATCTCTCCCGGTCGTGTCGAATTGCCGTCCCATCGGACTATGACCCGACCAGACGGGTGTTGTGTCTGGCGGGCAACTGCCCGTTGATTCATGTCGGGCCGTTGTATCTATGCTAGTTGCGCGGTAAACTCTGCTTGCGCGATGCAGGATTTGCGTGACGTCAGTATGACGCGTTGTTTGTATGTGGCGTTGTAGATACCGCTACAAGAGTAAAGAAATAGAGAGTGCATCTGACGCACACACTTGTGCACTATAATATCTCCTGCGTACCTGGCTAATCTACGTTGAGATTGGCCACCGTGATCGAAATCGGTCGGGAGACTATTATTAACAGTAATAACTTCTGAAGCTTATGGCATACTTCAGAGCGATGTAAAAGAATTCACTACTCAGTGCGAACGTCGCTCAAACAATGTTAGGACTCCAACATTGTTTGAAAGTAGTTCAATTATTAACGAGCTGAGCAGTGATGGCTCTAGAACATTGGTGGCCAAGTGGAAACGACGGTGACTTACGATTTGTAAGTCGTAGGTTTGAACCCAGGTAAGCACTTTACTTTATTTATCACAACTGCTCTCAAAACGGTGAAGAAAATTATCGTGAGGAAACCAACCTGCACTGGGCCCGCGTGGTGAATTATGGCCCACTCTCCCTGAATGAATAGTTGCAAGTTAGCTGCCTGAATACCAAATAGCTTAATCAATACATAAGTGCATTTTATGTAAGGATACATTACAACGAATGCACATGTTATGTGCAAACAACTCTCCTCACGAGACAAAATATTGTAACAGAAAAGTATAGGTACTACACGTGTGATAAAATATATCGTTTTGCACTCGATGCGGGAAAGACAGCTCTGAATAGAACAGTGTCTTGCTTAGAACATTTCTACTAAATTTTATACTAGCATAGCTCGTAAGGCGGATCTCACTCTACAACACGCCACACAACGTGGCAATGGCGCGGGAAACGGAGCCAAATTCTCCGCGCAAAAACGCGTTTTTATTGAATTTGTATGTAAAAAAAATCACGCGCGGGGGCACATTATCTGCGCCCCGTCGCGTAGCGCGTTGTATCGCGTGATCCGCGTGTGGAACGTTAGATAATATGGTTCTTGAAATATGTAAAAGAGGACACAATATTTATTTTAGTGAGAATATAAAGTTCGAATTTCAAAAACAAATAAAATAAATCTATTTACTTCTAACAGGACGAGCTTCACGTCTACAGGCGGGATTGGTCCAAGTTGGCGCGGGATTGGTCCATGTTGGCGCAAGATCGTGTTGAGTGGAATAAGGAAAGGGAGGCATTTGCTCTGCAGTGGGACAAAAAAGGCCAATTTATTCTTAACCGACTTCTAAAAAGGAGGAGGTTCTCAATTCGGATTTTTATATATAAAATCCCATTAAAATAGAAGAACAAACTTTTAGAAATCATTCAGACTACCAAAATAAGGACGATGGTAAAAAAATATATAAGAAAAATGCATAGATACTTACAAGAAAAGTAATCAGCTAACGAAAATACATTAATGTTCCGCCGGCAATTTATTATTTTAGGTCAAAATAAAATCACTTTAATCAGTGTTTTTTTTTTTGCTTGGATATCTTTTGTTAGACGTACTGAGCGCTGTGTTAAAATTTGTCCATCTATTTTAATGGGTCCCTGTATATATATATTAAGTATATATATTTTTTTATGTTCGGGCATAAATCTGTTATAAATAAACCGATTTGCAAAATTCTTTTTTAGTTCGAAAAAAGTTTATTTCGAAATGGTCCTATTAAATTTCGTAAAGATCTGATGATTTGTTTCGGAGACAGACAACGGAACTCTTCAATAAATGATAGCAAATTAACCGCATTGCAACATAGCATCACGCCTGTACCCTCTAAAGGGTTACGCAAATGTGTTCAGTATACCACGGAACACCCTCATTTTCTATTAAAATTGTTATTGGGGTACGACTAATCTAAAAATTCTCTCATTTTTTAATGGATAACATATGCTTCAGGGCTGGTCCCATATAAATTTTATGAACAAGTAGTGTTATATGAATTTGTGTGGGGTGGGTACGACTAAAAAGTGAAAAATAAAAACTTTTTTACAAAAAAAAAACAACCGACTTCCAAAAAAAACACTACAAAGTGCAAAAAAACTTTAATCTCTGATGTCGGTGTCAAAAAACGAAAATGCGGAACCAACGACACCGACTTCCGAAATTAAAGTTATTTTTCACTTAGTAGTGTTTTTTTTAGAAGTCGGTTGTTTTTTTTTTTGTAAAAAGTTTTTTTATTATTTATTAATGAAATGTTCATGATGCACTAAAGCAAAACGCTGCACATCACCCTAATATTATAAAGGCGAAAGTTTGCGACTGTGTTTGTATATTTGTTACTTCTTCACGCAAAAACTACTCAACGGATTTGGATGAAATTTGGCACAAATATATTATATAACCGGGATTAACACATAGGGTACTTTTTATCCCGGTATTCCCACGGGGTCGAAACATATGGGGGTGAAACCGCGGGGCTCTGATAGTCTACTAATAAAAATAACAACGGAAAGCCTAAACCTTAGGTCTAGAAGCATGTTTTGCACAAGCGTTCCTTATATAACGAAGGTGAGCACTAAGGCACCATCTCCACGGGCGAGAGAATCACAGTGATGCGCCGTGCCATCAAATTTTAGCAGCGATGATATCGCCGTGTGGAGACACGTTCTAAAAGTGTATAGAAATTACGACGATAATATCGCCGTGATTCTCTCGCTCGTGGAGACGGCCCCTTAGGTAGAAATTTTGGAAATTTGAAAGGTTAACTACCGTTATCTACAGGTTACTAAGTAAATGTTTTCCTTTATTACATTATCTATACTAATATTATAAAGCTGAAGAGTTTGTTTGTTTGTTTGGTTGAACGCGCTAATCTCAGGAACTAGTGGTTCGAATTGAAAAAATATTTTTGTGTTGGATAGTCCATTTATCGAGGAAGGCTATAGGCTATATAACATCACGCTACGACCAATATGATTGATGTGCTGGCGTCTGTACATTCCTAACAAAGACAAAAAGAGTACCTACTTTTTCAAAATCCATATTGCTAAAGTCGATTTTTCAATTCAATTTAACCCTTTTTTTTCAGCCAGTCTACGTTGTAGTAAACTCGTTAGGAGCTACAGTTTCGTTCTCAATAGTCTATTTGAAGGGATTCTCCAGTAAATGAGTTTCTTTTACAAATACCCATAAAGCGTTTCTAACACAGAAAATAATGTAGTTACTTTACACAGTAGATTACTTTCAATCGGTGATGGTCTAATAATACTATATTGGGTTTATGAACTTGAAAGGTTTTGTTTAGTGAGGGACTTTTTTCGCATGTTCAAGTTTATTTGGGCAGGTCTCCCCCGACTTTTAGAAACCTGTAACTCACAATTAATTGGTTTTGATATTTTCGCGCGGTCGCAATCTAAATTTAAAAGAATAGTTTCACAAACTGACAAACACTTGCAAGTCGCCCATAAGACGGATGCTCTTGTCATCCGCTTCCTTCGATTCGTCGGTAGGTATAAAGTGTTTTTCTTGCAAACAGTCTTTACTATTTTTTCTTCTTTACTTTTTTCGAGCTTCTGACTACCCGTAACGACTGTCAAATATCCACGAATGACAGCCGGGACCAAGGGCTTAACGTGCTTTCCGAAGCACGGTGGGGTATCGGAATGTAAAGATGGTCACCCATCCACAGACCAACCATGGCAAGCGTAGCTTAACCTGATCGATCGACCTGTGCGGCTGTTATTATTTAACCACGGGCCCCCGAAGTAAGTTATTATAAATAAAATAAATTAAGTTCTTAAAAAAGGAAAATTGAATATCGAGAAAATCAGCAGCTGCTTATCCTCAAAAACTCAACATCCGAGTAGATCACAAGAATCACAGATAAACACACTCGTATCGTGGAAAAATCCGCACTATCATCCTCCACGTTCCATTTCACCAAGCCCGTTTACACGCTACGATATCTTACCGAACACGTACGGATCGGATGCGGAACGAATACGTGACGGATATGCGAAGCGGTGACCGATTTTCGATGACACATATTATTCGAACATTTTTCGATCGAGCATTTTCAGAATAGTGAATGGAGTGAATTGTTGGTAGGTAGTTTAAATTTTCCGCGAGAGGGATTTTTGTGCGGGAATTCGATTTTAAAACATAAATGAATTAATCGGTTCATAGTAGGTACACGGTCTCACGGTAACTGGGTCATTTTTAACCGACTTCTAAAAAGGAGAAGGTTCTCTATTCGTATGTTTATATATATTTTTTTTATGTATGTTCGGGTATAACTCTGTCACATATAAACGGATTTGCAAAATTCTTTTTTTGTTCGAAAGAAGTTTATTCCAAAATGTTACAAATACAAAAAAAATCCATCAAATAAAACTCCATTCCATTTAAATTTTGTAAAGATCTGTTGATGAGTTTCGGAGACAGACAAAGGAACTCTTCAATAAACGCCAGTAAATCAACCGCGATTGCTGCTATCGAATATGTATACATTGTTGACGCAATCACACAACATAACATCACGCCTGTACCCTTTAAAGGGCTAGGCAGATGTGTTCAATAGCTTCCTGTCACTGATATTTACATAGCAAGTAGTGTTATACGAATTTGTGTGGTGGGTAGGTAGGTACCACTAAAAATGAAAAATAAAAACTTTTTTACAAAAAAAACAACCGTCTTCAAAAAAAATGCAGAACCAACGACACCGACTTCCGGAATTGAAGTTATTTTTCACTCTGTAGTGTTTTTTTTCGGAAGTCGGTTTTTTTTTGTGTAAACGTTTTTTTTAGATCGTTTACAGTTCCTGGCATCATCAGCACCGGCAGAAAGTTTTGAAGGCGTTTGTACAAAAATAATTAGTTTTTTCTCGAAGGCAAAGGGACATTGACATTTTATTTGCATGGATCCAGGAAGTTAAATAACCGCTTTTCACTTAGGCCCAGTTTTGCGGCGCCTATAAATCGTTCCATGACCCACACATCAACCGTTTACATGCACACGTTAACGTGTGTTGCAATTCGCGCTTGAATATGCACGTACCACGCATAGAAAAATAGAGGTAAATTATTATAAAAAAAATCCGAATCAAACGTGTATACATATGCCTAGTCCAACGCCAAAATCTTTCCTTCATAACCCGACTTTCCCTTGATGGATTGCAAAGGGGTACAATTTACCCCAAAAACATCAGAATAAAAATTCACTTACACGAATAGTGATGCTTTAGTATTCTTCCCTCGTTTTCAGTTTCCCTTACACGATTCATCAATTATGATATTACACAAAACCGTATAAGCTTCTCGTATGTTCATGTTTTGAGGAAAATCCCTGAATTTTTCACGCACCAACGTAAATACCGTATATTAAAAGTTTATCTTCATAATTTTATCAGGTATTCTTTGTCAAAGTTTTAAGAAGTTTCACTGAATAAAGTTATTTATTAATATATAATTTATGAGATTCCATCTCTCTCAGGTTTATGTTCGACTGGGTTAACGGCGGGATCACACGGGTTCAGTTCATAGTTGATGGAGCTAGGATTTTATACCATTCAACCTCTCACACCTTTGTCGACACATTCCACGTGTCGGAGTAGTTGAATGGACGCAGTGAAGTCATTATTTTCACAATGACAAAGACAATAGTTAATGTCAACGGTACACTTGGTGTACCGTTGACGTTTCGAGCACTTTCTCTTATGTACACTTGGTGTACAGTGGACGCTTGAGGGGTTAAGTGTTTGACTGCCTCATTGGGTTAGTGGTCGTAAGCGCTACTGGGTTTGATTCCCGGGTCGGGCAAAGATTTATTAGGTTTTTCCATCTGAAACTTCTCTGCAGCAGCCTGGAGTCTGGGTTTGAGCCCAGTTAATGACAATAAGCTTGCCCCTTATTACATGGGACTTAAACATAGCTGGTGACATGTTGGTGTACCTACTATGTAGGTACAGATTTTTTTTTTAACGTGGAGAAAGCTCCTGCATACTCCACAACCACGGGGAGATAGTGCAGTTATGTGGGACTCTAACCCACTAAAACTCCACGGTGTCCTCCTCTGCCGCTTACAGCGGGAACACGGGCACGCGTTAGCACTCATCCGTGAACCCGCCGCGGCTGTCCGTTACATGTAGGTACACCTGTGCTAACCTCGGGCAAAATCGTAGTATCAGTTTTCTTTCATTTTAATATAACCTTTGAACAAAAGATGGTGTAAAACTGATCGAGAGATTGCAGATAGATTCAAACTTTTGCCTGTCGAACAGTTGTAGTGAATGTAGCGCTGGTGAAGTTTTAAAAGTGTAAAAGAAGAAAGTATCAAGTAGGTACTTTCAATGTTTTAAAAATCTTTTCCACCATTTACCTGAGATAACAGATTTAAAAAAGACAGATAGAGAAGTCTGTAGAGTCCCGTGGCTATGTAATAACAGCCGCACGGGTCGATCGATCAGATTAAGCTACTCTTGCCACGGTTGGTCTGTGGATGGGTGACCATATTTACATATCAAGACCCCGCCGTGTTTCGGAACGCACGTTAAGCCGATGGTCCCGGCTGTCATTCGTGGATCTTTGACAGTCGTTACGGGTCGTCAGAAGCCACAAAATCTGCCAACCAGTCTTAATAAGGTATATCGTACTACCTAGTAACTGGATTGTGGAAGTCAGATAGGCAGTTGCTCCATGTAAAATAATGGTATTCACCTGCATACGGCTAGACTGGAAGCCGAACCCCACATAGTTGGAAAAAGGCTAGGTAGATGGTAATGAGGACATTTGAAATAGAATGAGATGTTACAGGCACAGTGTGTAGGTATAAAGAAAAATCTCTTCGTAAGGTAAAAATAATCGTATTAATAAAAATAAATAAAAATCATCAGCTCAAAAATACTATCCTCGTGTGAACTCAGTGATAAGAGCGTAAATATAGGTTCGTCACGAACTTTGATATTTCGGGGACAAAAGCCAGCGCATTAAATGGATAGATTATGAACTAGCAAAGATAAACAGTTTAGTTTTTATTTCGGGCACGGAAGGTTTATTTTTCTTTTAACCTTTTGACCGCCTACATGACAGAAAAAAATACGATATTTGGTAAAAAGTCTAGGTAAAGGAAACTTATTGTAGAATTGGAATTAGTTCGGTAGTTTTTTATAGCCCATGTCTGGACAATATTTTTTTTTTGTTTTTATTTAAATTTAAAAGGATATTATGGTGAGAAAATGAATAAATATTATTATTAGTTATTAAGTAAGTATTACTCGTCGTGGGCGTAGGCCACAAACTGAAAATTTTCACTTCTTGGTGTTTTCTTGTCCTTTACAATGCCCACGGTATGATGTCAAAATAATAGCCAGCAGCGATGAACTATTTTTTAATAAAAAAAAAAACTGCGGTAATAAAAATATCTGCCAAGGTATACTTCTTCTTTATAGGCCTAGCACGAACGCATGGATTAAACCTAACGTATTTAAATTGGAATGATTTTAAAGTATAAAATACTCTTTTCGTGCATAAATATTTTTAAAAGGGCTTTGAAGATCCGTGGCATACCTACCGGACCGCTATTTCTTTAATAAAGGTAGATGGTAAAAATAAACAAGAATTGATTTATACTTTTCTTCGGGCAGAGTTTTCCCTTACAATAAATTATTATTATCAAGTGAGTAAACAAAAATATCGCTCCGGGCTTTTATAGATTACTGGCTGGCTGGCGGCTGTACTTCACCCCCCCTGGCTCGGAATTTGGTAGGGCAAGGGTCATTTAGTGGGGAAGTGACGTAGCGGCTAGGCGTGACGGGCGTGACAGCCGGTTTAACGGCTGCTGGCTAACGACATCTAATGTTACACTTTTTTTCATAATTATGGCCACGCATGAAACCTATACCAACCCGCACTAGGCCCGCGTGGTGGATTACGGCCAACTCCCTCTCACGGAGAGGAGGCCTGTGTCCCAGCAGTGGGAACATTATACGCTGATTATGATGAAACCTATATCAAGCGATAGCTTACGTCAATGCAAACAGCCAGTAGGTATATTTGGACCAAATCCCGTAGAGTGTTACGTTTTCGAGATATTAACGTTCAAAGTAGATCCATATGTTTTTAACTTCTTTACATCTCGTTGCTTAGATGTTAGAAATAATCACTCTGAAAGTTTCAAGTAATCAAACATAGATTTGACTGGTGGCCGCCATTTTGAAAAAAAAAACAAAATGGCGCGACAGTAGGTACGCTGAGGCTCCATACAAAAATTTTCAATCCCCTTTAAGATTTTAGTCAAATCTATGGGTGATTATCGCAAAAATCAAAATTGCAACTTTCCGTTGCGCAGCCGCAACAACATAACATTATAACGACACTTCTGTCATCGCTCCGGGCTTTTATAGATTACTGGCTGGCTGCCGGCTGTACTTCACCCCCCCTGGCTCGGAATTTGGTAGGACAAGGGTCATTTAGTGGGGAAGTGACGTAGCGGCTAGGCATGACGGGAGTGACAGCCGGTTTAACGGCTGCTGGCTAACGACATCTAGTGTTACACTTTTTTTCATAATTATGGCCACGCATGAAACCTATACCAACCCGCACTGGGCCCGCGTGGTAGGTTACAGCCCACTTCCTCTCACCGAGAGGAGGCCTGTGTCCCAGCAGTGGGAACATTATAGGCTGTTTATGTGCTTGCGACCACTAGACCACGAGGCAGCGGTGCTATTCAGTAAAAATCTCACCGTGAAAACTTAGGTGAAGTGAGCGTGGAGTGGGCTGTCAATTAGTGTCAATTCTTAGCAAAAACAAACTCACTTCACCTAAGTTATCACGGTGAGATTTTGACAGAATCGACCGGCAGTTCGAAATATCACAAAAGAAATCCCATAAGAGTCAAAATAATGTAAACTCATTAGGACGCAGGCTACTATTTTAAACTAAACTACTTAATAACTGAAACGAACACCATATTTCCACATTATTCCAATGCCAGGCGCTAGCAAAACTTACTAAGTTCTAAACTGGCTTAAGTACATAATCTTGATAACGTGTTCCTGTGCATCTCGTCTCAGTTTAATGTAGTTGCGTACTAGAAAACTTACTTATCTCATGGGCTACGAAGTGGGCGATATAGACTTAACTTAGCAACACTTTTTACGATTTATTTCGGTCAGATCCTTTGAACCCCCCTCCACCCCCCCCCTGGATCCTCCTGCTAGTTCCATTTTTCTGTTTTAATCTCTGTCTTATCCACTTTATCTAGGTTATTCTTTTTGACAAGTAAGTATAGTCAAGAGAAAATAAACGTTTCATGATTTACAAAATACCATCTTCAAAAAAGGAGAAGGTTATTTATTATGTTTGTCTGTATTTTTTTTTATGTATGTTCAACAATATTTTCTTCAATAACGGACCTATTAAAAAAAAAAAAATATTTCATTTCGTAAAGGACGCATGCGCGGTGGTCCCACATAGATTTTATTAACTTTGCTTCGGTAGTTTTTGAGATACCTTCGATAATACGTATTTAACCCACTTTGTGTATCTTGATGGTGTTATAATACTTCCTGTTACTGTTGTATACATGCAGTGGTATACGAATTGATACCAACGCTGCTGTATGTACCATAACTAAAAAGTGAATATAAAAAAACTTTTTTACAAAAACAAGCAACCGGCTTCCAAAAAACACACTACATAGTGAAAAAATATACATAGTTCCATGGGGCCCGAATGCCCACTTAGTATTTAGACACATCGCCAAGCGGTTAGTCGTCTCTGCACATGACCAGCGGGCTGGCTTATGTTTTGGCCAAAGAATCACATTGCCACGTTGTATGGCAATGCTGCCAGCTTTTTTGGGCCGTTTGCTGTTGACAGCCATGCGAGCGAATTTTTTGATGCCCTTTGATTATTTTCCCTCCTTATTATATACTTGTACATAACTATTATTATTATTATTAATTTAAGTGAAAAAGAACTTTAAATTCGGAGGTCGGTAGCATAAAACAGACCCAAAGACTCCGAGGAAAATCAGCCAATCGGTTTTTAAAAATATTTCCTAAATAACTGCCTCATTGGTCTTGCGGTCGGAAGCGTACTGCTGCGCATGAGGTACTGAATTCGATTCCTGGATTGCAATGGACGGACATGCGGTCGTGGGGTCGGCCGCACTTGGTAATGGGGCCCGCTAGGCATGGCGGGCTGATAGTCTGATACCAGTCGGGGCTGCACCAAATGTACAAGTATCTACCGGCCCCCGACTCATGGTACTGGAAAAACAGTGAGTTTTTAGTCGTCTTTCCTTCGTTCCTCCCAGACGGAGGGTATTCATGAAGATTACCCTACGAAAAAAAAAAGTTGGGCAAAGTGTTATTGGGGGTTTCTATGAGGAATTTCTCGGTAGCTGCCCGGAGACAAGATTTGTGCCCGATTGATGGCAATAGGCATGCCCATTTACAATTGCGAATTAAAAAAAAACTGGAAAAATGTGGGTGTACTATATCTAAAGGTACACGTCTACCTAATCCTTCGGTCAAAACAGGCGTGATGTTATGTAGTTCCTAAATGCAAAAATCATACCGCTTGTTTCATGGCCCCACTGTGTAACGCGGATCAGTGCACGCAGCAACCAGTGTTTTGAGTGATCACAGCAATGTTTACACAAGGTAACTGCGCTCAAGTTGTACTCAGAATGTTATATGAATATGATACGTAATAATTATATTCTTTGTTGTACAGGTATACACGGAAACACTTTTAATTGCTGGAGCTTATTTCAGGCACGGTAAGAAGTAATTTTATAGTTATTGACAGTAGCGCATCACGGCAACAAATAAGGTTCAAAGCAGTAGGCATGTAGTTGAATCGAATGACAACCAGAAAAAATTTGCAGTATTAATTGAATTAAAAAATAAATGCACGGCTCAGTGGAATATTTTTTATATAGGTATTTCTTTAGTTGATTGAATTTCCTTTATTATTATTATATAAAATATGATAGTTTACGCTCAAAGTTTTGAGAATTATGCGACGAATTTTCTTTTTTTTTCGCTCTGATTTACGATTGTTTTATTATGATACTATTAATTTTATTTTTATGAAATATCTTGAATAAGTCTTTTACTTTAAGCATTTGACAATTCATACATTTTTTTTCGGGCTTGTAATATGTACGTGCGTATGCATGTACTAACTATGCGACAAAAAACTGAGCGTTTCGCGGTGTCCTAAGTTTGGTCAGCGCCTTAAACTGTGCCCTACACAAGAAGCTCCTTAGAAGATATTCTCGCAAAGCCTATGGTGAATTTGATTGGTTGATACCTTTGGGAGATGCTTTACATCATTACAATAGTTCCTCGTCGGCCTCAGTGTAAGGCTTCTAATAGCTCTATCACGGCCCTTTATTTATCAACTAGCTTCTCCCCGCGTCTTCGAGGAAGTCTTACACAATATAGGTACTAAAATAACGCAGATACATTTTTATAAAACTCCTTTGACCCCCGGCCTACCGCATCGCATCGCATCGCTTCGCCCGCCCGCGATAATACTCCGATTTTGCTTAGCGTTCTTTCGTGATGCAAAAAAAAATGCAAAAAGTTTTTTTCAAATCCGACCGGAAGTTCCAGACATTAGCGCGTTCAAACAAAAACACAAACAAACTATGTATGTATATTATTATATATTACTGATATTAATATAATATAATATAATATAATATTAATATTGTTATATTTTAATATTATTTGATATAATTATTCCTGCTATTTCAATATAGATTAAGATTAATCGAGCTCTTTGAAAATTAATCTGTTAACTCATGCAGGAGATAGGATACACTGTGTAACCTGGTAATAATGTTTAATTACAACTGAATCATTGAAGACATAAGCATAAATTAAATTAGACACATACATAGGTACCTATATAATAGCTAGCAAAGAGCCTTTGCTAGCTATTATAATAAAAATAATATTAAACATTTAACCAAAAAGTTAATGAATAAATTACTGAAAGTGTTATCTAACGTCCACTTGTTGAGAGCTTTAGGTAAAATTTTATTGTGAGAACTGAATTTATTAACATAAAATGCCAAACTTTAGATACTAAATTATGCCCAGTACCAAGTTTTTGTTGAAGTTTATTATAACTTTTGAATGATCAAAATAATGTTTTGTATTCAATCGAAGCGCACCAAAAGTCGACATTCAAATTATGAACATTGTTATAAAAGTTATAATTGTATTTTTAAAAGGTGTCTGTGTCGTATCGGAACCTTTTTATGTAGCGCGACTTCTGTGTTGCATCTACGCAAAGCATGATATGCAGAATCTAAGTTATGAATTCAATTTATTATAAGGAACGGGGTTAAATCCTTCTTGTGTAACTAAGTACTATGCGACCCGGTTTTTCCGACTTAAAGAAAACATCTAGATGTCTTTATTATAAGTAGGTAAGTTAAAATATTTTGCAATAAATTCTCTAAATAATGGTGAAAACTACATTAAAATCGGTTGCGCAGTGTATAAGAACAACGCGATCATACAAATCCACACGAAAAGCGACTCTAATTAATAATATGAATATTTATATAATTTAATAAAAAGGTAACAGTCATAAAATAGCGTAGCATGGGAAGGCCTCCATAAAGTGGTCCGACAACCTAGTGAAGGCCGCAGGAACCCGTTGGATGCGAGAAGCACAGAACTGGTCTAAGTGGAGGTGCTTGGAGGAGGCCTATGTCCAGCAGTAGACGTCTTTCGGCTGAAATGATGATGATGAGTCTTAAAATTATAGTAATACGAACAAGTATATAAGAAGGAATAATAAATAATATAAATAATAAATAATCAAATAATAATAATAATAAAATAATAATAAAATAAAAGATAGTACAGTAGGAAATGACTTATGAATAAAAGATAGTACAGTAGGAAATGACTTATGAATAAAAGATAGTACAGTAGGAAATGACTTATGAATAAAAGATAGTACAGTAGGAAATGACTTATGAATAAAAGATAGTACAGTAGGAAATGACTTATGAAATACATAATAAAAGATAGTACAGTAGGAAATGACTTATGCAGAAAATGTCACAGCAAACCTGAAACAATACAACATATCACAGGAGCTTGTATCACTCTAACCCAAAACGACTACACGCATAGACATAATCAACTTGTTAATATCATGCACCAAAAACTCGCAACTAAACTTAAACTCATGCAGGATCCCTACACGCCATATTACAAGTACACGCCTAGAGCTGTATTAGAAAACCAATTCTACAAAATATACTATGACCAAAATATAATTACAGACCACACCATATAAAGGGTGTCCAGCGGGAATTTTTCTATTTAAAAGTTAAAAAACAAATAAACGAATAACTATAGAATTTTTATTTTATTTTTAAAACGTAACTAGGGTCTGCGGATTTCAATTCGTAAAAATAATGTCCTCCAAATGACGTCCATTCCTCGTTATACACTCTTGTAAGCGAACCCTAACATTGGCAAGTACGCGGGAACAAAGCTCTGGGAGGATAGTAGCGATTTCATGCCGGATATTTTCTTGTAGGGCAGTTATGGTACGGGGATTATTGCAGTATACTTTCGACATAAGGTAACCCTACAAGAAAAATCACACGCCGTCAAATCCGGCGATCGAGGTGGCCCAGGGTATGTCTCCATACTTGCTTATTAATTTTCCAGGGAAAATTTCCCTTAGCCTCGACATTGTGATCCTGGCAGTGTGTGGAGTTGCCCCATCTTGTTGAAAGTGTGTCCTATTGTTGCGTCCGTAAAACACTTGCAATTGCGGTACCAAAAACTCATCAATCATACGGCAGTAAACCGAAGAAGTGACAGTTTCACTTTCATTAAAAAAATATGGACCGATTATTCCATGAGCAGAAATCGCGCACTATACTGTCGCTTTAGGGCAGTGCAAATTCTTTTAATGCCGTTCCCTTAGGTTGCTGGGGTTCCAGTAACGCATATTTTGTTTATTCGCATAGCCCCCGATGTGAAAATGAGCTTCGTCGCTAAACAATATGTTCACAAGTGTTCTAGGGGTCCGAAAACGTTCCAACATCGTTCGGGCGGACGTTTTTCTTAAAACATAATCGCTGTCATTTAGTTTTTGAACGATTTGCATTTTATAAGGATGAAGCTTTAATTTCTTTTTCAAAATCGCATGCAAAGTTGACTTCTTGATGCCTGCACTGAAAAAAAAGAATGATTGATTTTACTAAATTCCGCGTAAATTTTATCAAATCCGCGGGTTATATAGGTCCTACACACGAAATTGTTGATTTTACCAAATGATTTTGTTAAATTCACTCTTTTTATAGTAAAATTAACTATGAAAAGGTAAAATTAACTATGAAAAGGGTTGACTATGGCAGTTCATTACTCAACCTACGCTACTTTAGTACATTCAACAATTATTTTTTTTCAGTGTGTAGAGCCCGCAATCTTTCTTGCGGATTTTCTAGGGTTTCTGATAATTTCTTGTCGCACCTGTGCCACACGTTCTGGCGTTGCTGCTGACGTAGACGGTCCTATTAGCGGCCTATTTACCACTGTCCCTTCTTGTCGGAATATTTTTACCCACGACCGTATAAGCTGCGTGCTCAGACTGTCGTTTAATCGCCGAATATCGAAGTGAGAACAGAAAGCACGACGCGCTCGAACCAACGATTCACCACACTTTAAATATTGCTCATCCGCAAATGCACGGTGCGCTCCCGACCAATGACTCATGGTTGCAAAAAAATCCGCAAAAATGACAAAACCAACGCTACCCCTCCCGCGCCTCTAGCCCCGTTAATAAATAAATAACGATAATTTAAATTTGAAAAATTTCCACTGGACACCCTTTATAACAACAGACCTGATATAACACTAGTTGATAAAGTAAACAAACACACATTTATAATAGATATAGCAGTCCCAAATACTAATAACATTCAAAAAACTATCACAGAAAAAATCAGGAAGTATACAGAATTACAAGAGGAAATTACCAAAGTTTGGAAAATGAATAGAGTCACTATAGTCCCAATAGTAATATCAACAACAGGTGTTATCCTGAAACAAATATTCAATAGTTTTAATGCACTAAATCTATCTAAATACACATATATAACACTACAAAAAGCTGCCATATTAAACACTTGCCGCATAGTAAGAAAATTTTTACAACTAGACTTGGACAATAATTTCACTGCAGTACAGAGCAATTTACCTTCCTAAAATAATAACTAGAATCTCACCTTGGTTCACACCCGTGAGATTCTGAAAATACCAGGTACTAACCTGAGAAAATTAAATTTAAAAACCATAATAATAATAAAAGGGAAATAATCAAAGGGCATAAAAAAATTCGTCCGCATCGTTGTCAATAGGAAACGTGCCCAAAAGGTTGGCAGTATTGCCACGTTGTATGGCAATGCTCATTCTTTAGCCAAAATAGGGAGTTATTCCGGTCTGATCCCCTGAAGCCTTTCCCCCTCCTCGATCCCCTGCTTGGTCGTCTTCTGTTTTAATCTCTGTCTTATGCTCTGGCCTATGAAAAATATGAATAGAATATATAGATGTATGATATACCTACATAAATAGCATAGGATAGGGGTAAACTTTAATCTACTGATAGATAAAATAAATATTTTTCAGCATCGGAAAAACAAGAAGATCTTCAAAAACACTAAAATCAATTCACCCTCTCATTCATTCAACGTAATAACCCCCAAATTAATCAAGCGTACGTAACGACTGAAATTCCAAAACAAAGATGGCCGACAAACTTAAACGTCGAACAATAGCCCGTGGCTTTGTTTAAATCCTTTCGTTTATCGCCCGGTAAGATAATACGGGCAGGTGGGATCTTATTTCCGGTTCTGAACGATCAATTTATTGATGGGAGAAACTGGGTGAAATAAGTTTTATGATGTTTTTGGGGTGAGACTTACTTAGTTGTCTTTTGTTTTTCGTAGTGTAAGTTGGGCCATATGTTAAAGATGTTAGTTTAAGGTGTTTAAATTGATAAAATTAAACCTAAGGTAACGACTTAATAGAAAGCAACTACGCGACGAACAAACTTACTGGAGTTGAGCTGGTGTCCTAATTGATATAGGTAATTAAGTACGCGCCGTGTATTTGCGCGAATAAAATTTTTGGGTACCTACTAATTTTCGCTAAGTTTGTTCGTACGAATGCGCGATCAAATAAACTGATACCAAATAGCCTAACTAAGCTTGCTAAACTAAATACAATCCACCACTGATTGTATTTAGTTTAGCAAGGTACGTTATATTGCCCGATAATAAAAACTGCGTGTTTCTGATGTCCATTGAGAAATGTGACTTATTGACGCGCATACGCGATGCGACCATCCATCCTCGACGATCGCATATAATTAGGACCTACATTTTGACATCGAGCTAATACGCGATTTCGTTCACGCGTCAATCGCGTACTCGCGCGACGATTGCTTTTGGTCAGGACGTGGCCTAAGGCTATGCCTTAAAACAAGAAATTTCATGTAGTTTAAATAATTATTATTATAAGATGCTGTCACTAATCTGTTTTTCATACGTGATGTTAAGGCTCCTTCAAACAGGCGCGACACGACACGCGACACAAAGGCACCGCAAGTCGCGCAACGAGCGGTGCCTTTGTGTCGCGCGCGATTCGCGTCGCGCGTCGCGCCTGTTTGTAGGAGCCTTTATCAAAAATACGTGATGTTATTATAGTGATGTTGTTGGTTAGGTTAGGTTAGTGACCTTGTTAAAACAGCTGGATATTCATAACAACAATCGGGATTACAAAAGCTAATATTGTTCCTTCTTGTTTAATAATTCAACAGTTCATTTAGAACTGAAATAGAAATTTTAGTCTGTTCAGGAAAAACGTGATAATTTTTAATTTTCTTGCAATTTGCTTCGGTCTACAGCAATGTTCAATATGATTGTTTGAACTGTAGGTAATTTTCTAATTAGTTGCCTTTTTGTTGCCTTAGGGCTGATTTTTTTTATCGACAGATAACTTTTATTCGAGGAATAAAATTGACGTTTGACTGTTTTCGTATGGAATAACTGTCAAATATTCAAAATTATTCCTCGAATAAAGTTATCAGTTGATTGAAAAATCAGCCCTTAATGAAAATGATTTTATTAACTTACAAATTCAATAATATTTATGGTCGTTAATAATAACTTTCGGTTGGTTTTTTTTTATGAATTCCATAACATTTTTGTATAACAAGGTTTTGTATAACAACACCTAGAAACCTTTATTAGTCTTTATAAATAATTAGCTGCGCCCCGCGGATTCACACGCGTAAATGTCGATCCCGTGGGAATATTGGTATAAAAATTTGCCTATATGTTAATCCAGGGTGTCAGCTACCTCCATACAAAATGTTATCAAAATTGGTCTAGCCGTTTGAGCGTGAAGAAGTAACAAACATATAAACCCACACAGTCTCACACTCACAAACTTTCGCCTTTATAATATTAGTGTGATGAAACATTCTACAAGTTGGCGGAGATATAGACGCACAACCTGTTACCATGGATTCAGAACATGATTTTGAACCCCCCTGAGTTAAATTTTTCGTCGGTTACCGAAGGTTCCGTACAAATTTGTAGGCATGTAAGTAAAAATTTACGGTATTCGGATTTTTTCCTTAACTTGTGCTACATGATATTGCTCCTTGCCAAATTTTATGATTCTAGGTCAACGGGAAGTACCTACCTTATAGGTTTTGATTCCCTTGCGTGTGTCAAAATATGCGGCTTAAACGGAACATAAACGCCCGTACCTTTTGATTGCGTTGACTTAGAAGTTTGATTTTTTCACTGCCTCAGGGGATTGCAGCCCTGAGTAGGTATGTGATATTAATTTCAACTTGATAACTCCACGCGTGCCTGAGAAAAAGGGCCTTGACAGACGGACAACGAAGTGATCTTATAAGGGTTCCGTTTTTCCTTTTGAGATAGGGAACCCTAAAAATGAGTTCTGCTATAGATTCCGACCGAGACCCTTCCGTGCTACGCCGGAAGGGTCTCGGATATGTAATGGACCCATACAGGAGCGCGGCAAGCTTAGTTAACCTTTGATCACCCGAGCGGCTGTTTCTACGTCTTCGGTCAAAGCCCTAAAATCAATTAAGGAAAAATACGTTCTCGTCAATACCTCTTAAAATTACAAAAACTTAATATCCAACCCTCTTCAATAAAACTGCTAGAACTACAACTGGATATAAGATGAAACTTTGCAAGTTTTCCAAAGTTTTTGCCAAACAATGACGAGGCTTGTTGTCACCGAATTTTGTTATGAATTTACTTCGCCGACTCACTTCGAAAGTTTTCTCATTGTTGTGGGAAGAAAGTAGAAGAAAAAGAGTGGTGTTGTACCTAAGGTTATGAACTAATTTGTTATTGTATTGTTTAGGTAAAAAGGTTAATTAAACACAGGATGTAAATGCTTAGGATAATCTACCACCGTATAAATTGATCATTTGTCTAAACCGATCGGCATTGGATTTATTACGGACTGACTACCTTCTGCCCGCGACTTCGTTCGCGTGGAAGTTGCAAGATACACAATATACTAAAATAATAGTCACATTTTTATGAAACTTTATCGGCCCCCGACCCACCGCGTCGCAGGGGCGTAGCGTGATGTTATTCGTTGTGTTGTGTTTCTTGAGGACCTTCCTCACGAACTAGGCTAATAAATGCAAAAATATATTTTTTTAATTCGACTGGTAGTCCAGAATATCTTCGTCCAGAGTTTAGCACTTTCAAACAAAAATAATAATGTCTGTAATTTATATGGTGTACATAATAAAGAGTATTCTATTCTATTCTATTCTATACAATCAATATCTTCAGCTTTATTATATTAGTATAGATTAATGTAAGTAATATTATTTAAAAGCTATTTTATTGTCCCTTTTTAATAATAAAAAATAAAATAAGCCTTTATTTCTGTTCGTTTTTAACTTATTTGACAAAACAGTTATTTAGTTCTAATGAGAAAGTTGAACAAAGAAGTACGAAAACTAATTAACTTAAACTAAATCATATTCTCGTCATTCGGTTGGTCTCCCATCATAACAGATTATCTTTCGACAAAGGCCTCCTCTAAGGCTTTCCACTTGTGTCATTCCTTTGCGGTACGTGTACCATTCTGGGCCTGCTACTTTCCTAAAATCATCTTCCCATAGCTTTAACTGTCTTCCTCTACTTCTTTTACTTTCTCTAGGGTATCATTTAGTTATTATATTTGTCTATTTCGCTTCCTTTTCTCTCAGCATATGAATGAAAGGATGGGACCTATTTAGAGAATACAATCCCGAGCATGTTTTTCAATCCCGGGCTTACGGGATTTTTGAAGCCTTTTCCCGGGATCCCGGGCCTATCCCGGGATTAGACTATGTGGTTTCTAATTGGGCTAAAATAAAAAAAAAACCAGTAATTAAAAAAAAAATGTCTTTAATGCCTTTGCACAACACAAATCAGAATAATAATAAGAAAAGAAAAAACACAAACCAAAAAATACTATACTTTTGCAAGAAATTAAAAAACAGCACATAATAACTATTTAGAATTTCGAAAATATAATCGCAGAAATATCAAAGCATCCAATGTTTGACTTCCGAGCCTGCTTCGTAGTTTATTGCCAACATAAGCAGCAGCTGAAAACGCTCGTTCAGGTTCCCGGGATTTTCGGGGCCAGAAAACGGTCGGGATTCCGGGACCCCGAGATAAAGGATCCCGGGATTGTATTCTCTAACTGTACCTGTGTAGTAAATAGTGGGTACCTACGTATTATACGAGTTGCTTTTTGTCGTAATGTATTAAAATAATCTAGGCAAGGTTATTTTCAAGGCGCAACGGACTACGGAATACAAACTAAACTTGTTTGTGGCAATCCCGAAAATCCCGAGATTAGCCAAGTACAGTCCCGGGATTTTCGGGGCCAGAAAACGGTCGGGATCCCGGGATCCCGAGATAAGGGATCCCGGGATTGTATTCTCTAGACCTATTTAATAACGAAGGTCTAATTAATTCCCTTCATACATAGGTACTTAATTAAACATTCAGTTTAGTAGGCTTTACGTAGCTATAATTACATCCCAGACACAAATTATATAGGCAATCAAAATACCTACATTAAACAAAAGACATCCCATGTTTACCTACCCTACACATCTTCCACATCGAAACACCACAAATAATCACCTTTACAAATAACTGAAAGAGATACTCCACGCATCCGATAAGCATTAGTCTGAAAAAACAATGAACGAAACAAAAGACGTTCGCTAAGAAGACAGCGCGCAATCAAAGGGCAATCGAGCGTTACTAGGCGGAGTGCCGACAAATGGGGCAATATGTGGCAATATGTGGCGGTCGGAACTCGCCGATGCCTCAATTGTCTTATCAACTGAATGTTGATATTGCTAGTTTTGTTTGCGTGGCAACACAAAGAGGTTATTCGGTGGGAGTGACGCATGACCTTTACGTATTTGGGGAAACGAAATTAGTGATGGTAGCTTTTGTTATTATCTTTCATGGACGTACTTAATTGGTTGTTGCATATTTCATAGACTCAATATGCTATTGAGACTATGAAATTTTAATCTTATAAGTTTTTTCATAGAATCAATAACTTGATTGATAAACGTCTCACATATATTTGCAGGTATCTTATTACTAAAATGGATAGATTTTTTTTACATGAAAATGAAAATCAGCAATGCCTTTTATTTTGACAGTTCAGCAACATTCATTGCGTTATTTACGTTCTTGAGCGGACAAATTTTTCGAACTTATGAAGCAATGGACTAATGGAGCAATATCCTTGAAAATGATTCAGATTGGGATTGATAGCGTGTTACGCAATCAGGCTTTTTTTTTTGAGGATGGGAAATCATCAAATGACCCCTCCCGCTCTGGGTGGAGCGGAAGGGAGTGTCAGACTCTTACTGACTAAAACCCACCCGTGTTCCTTCCTTAGCCCTTTATGTTCCGGGCCAGCGGTAACCCTTTCGGACAATCCCGCTGACCCGGCGACCCGCAGGCGACGCAAGCAGGCTGCTGACATGGTTGTCCAAAAACAGGAGGTTCTGTAATATTGTGTGAATTAATGTATTTAAAGGATAAGTACCATTTTTTTAAGCGGACAAAAAAATATAGTGCCTTTACAAAATTTCACAGCTTCTCAATCACAAATATTAATTTTCAAAATGTTGACAAACGCGACAGGATTTCGAACAGACCCGATACAATTACAGCCAAAATTGTTTTGTTCCGTATTTTCTGAACAGTAAAAGGAAGAACTAGATAATGGGGTATTACTCAAAGTCGTATTTCTCTCATCCACTGACGATTAAAGGATTATTGTATCATGCGCGATAAGCCGCTCGGAATACGGATACTGCTGAACGAAATTAATGTTTTGTTTTGAAGTTGAGTGAGAACGACAGTTTTGTTGTTTCATTCGTCTCAATTTTATTTTGACGTCAGATAAAAATGTTTTTTGGTTTGCACACCATCAGTATAATAAGCCTATACTGTTCCCACTGATGGGACACAAGACTGACTCCTCTCTGTGAGTGGGCCATAATCCACTACTAAAACCCCAATGCGGGTTGGTAGACGTCATACATGTCTTCGATTTTTTGGTTCTAGGTCATGCAGGTTGCCTCACGATATTTGCCTTCACTGTTGTAAGAGAAGTGGTGATGAAATTAAATACACAAAGTAAAGTGCCTGCCTGGGTTCGAACTCACGACCTACAACTCGTAAGTCGGGGTCACACCACAGGGCCACCACTGCTCTACTGGGCCACCACTGCTCTACGGGCCACCACTGCTCCACTGGGCCACCACTGCTCTCTGGGCCACCACTGCTTTACTGAGCCACCACTGCTCTACTGGGCCACCACTGCTTTACTGAGCCACCACTGCTCTACTGGGCCACCACTGCTCCACTGGGCCACCACTGCTCTCTGATCCACCACTGCTCTACTGGGCCACCACTGCTCTACTAGACCACCACTGCTCTACTGGGCCACCACTGCTCTACTGGGCCACCACTGCTCTCTGGGACACCACTGCTCTCTGGGACACCACTGCTCTCTGGGCCACCACTGCTTTTTGGGCCACCACTGCTCTACTGGGCCACCACTGCTCTCTGGGCCACCACTGCTCTCAAGGCCACCACTGCTCTACTGGGCCACCACTGCTCTACTGGGCCACCACTGCTCTACTGGGCCTCCATGCTCTACTAGGCCACCACTACTCTACTAGGCCACCACTACTCTACTGGGCCACCACTGCTCCACTGGGCCACCACTGCTTTATTGAGCCACCACTGCTCTACTGGGCCACCACTGTTCTACTAGGCCACCAGTCCTTTTTTTGCGTCCTTAACAATTATTATTTCTCAATTTTAATATAACGTAACTTCTGGCTAGTGTCAATCAACCCCTGACATACTACGCTGGAAAGCTATTGTATACATAATACCGACAAATTCTACATACAATAGCACTGTTATCTGGAGTAGTGTGACCATTTGCATGACACTATCGAGCCTGAAGCATTCAGTGTTACGAACTTCAACCTCGGTCGGTCTGAATCAGTGAAGTACCAAATATTCGGTTGACAATTCCAGGTCAAACAATGCCGAGTCATGCCTATGTTAAATAAAGACTGAGTTTGCATCGAGCGCCATCCTACCTATTCCTGAAACACCTGATCGTGTCCATTATTTTACCATAATAATACCTACTCATACCCGAATTGTAAAAAAAAACTTTTCATACATGCATCGAAATTCTGTCCATGGTTGTATAGGAATTTGATTTTCTCTTAACGAATCGGGTAGGAGTTTCGTAGCGAAAATCGCTTAAAATGACAGATAGAATCACGGCCTTGACGAACGCAGGTGACTAAATCGCTACCCTGTATGAGTGTCAGCCATTAGTTACTTCAACAAAACATGTTGAAACAAATGTTTTAGTATCAAAACCGTTTTAGTATCTACCAGTAGCTACTTATCTTTTACCCAATTTCGGGATCCAAAAATAATAAAAGCTACATAAAAACTAAACTGAATTGTAACCCAATTGAGGATAAACCTAGTATTACATTACAATACCTATTGTAACGGCTAAGGCTTTGCAGGTAGGCTGCGTAGGCCGTGAACAAAACCCAAGCCAAAGCCTAAGCCAAAGTGTAGCCTAGCCTAAGTGTTTCTCTTTTATGTAACCTAACGTTAGATAAAAGAGAAACACTTAGGCAGGGTTCATACGTATAATCCTCAAAGTAGGTTTACAATAGTTACGTAGTAGTAGACTAGGTCGCGGGTAAGGACACACTAATCGTTCTAAGTACTAGCACGTGTAAGATAGAAAAGGTACCGTCCTTGGTTCCCGACACAGAGGCCTGGACACTGGGAGACAGGGCTTGCCAACACAGGTAGAGGAGGCCGGTCAGGCCTTCGGCAGGCCACAGACAGCGGTGGCAGCAGGTCACCTGTAGCGCGCGGATCAGCGTGCGTGCAGCGCACAGTTTAGCTATGCGTGCAGCGCGCTGTTTGGTGAGGTTATTGAGGCCAGCCTGCACGTAGAACCCTTAGATTTAGGGTACACAGTATCTTGAGGGTCAAGGAATCACTCCTACTAGGTAAGCAAGCGGATGTTAAAATGACCGAGTGTTCTTAGAAAATAGTGTTGTGCCATGATTCTAGTGATGTGACTTGCAACTTACTAATTGTAAAATATTTAGCATCAGTCGACTATTTCCCGTTGAGAACTGAACACAACGTTACACTATATTATTATATGTTATATATATTATGTTTATTATATGTAACAGACTAGTTAGTGTTAGCAGAGTAGTCAGTCTTGTCAAACGTTGATGACCTAAAACAACTATGTTACGTTGGCTGTACAAAATTAAAATGGCCGCCATATCATGGAATTGAGCTATAAACTTACTCTGTTTAAGCGACTGCCCGGAAAACTTGCAGCTCCTTGAGGTTATGAGGAATATAGTGCTTTTGTGTAACATGAAAGTCTTAGGAGCTAGATGAAAGTTTATGTAATTTTGTTTAAAGCAGAATTTCTTTTTACTTCTTTTACGGTTAGCGTTCTTATTGACTTGTTTCCTTTTTGCTCGACTCCCAAGAGTCATAGCGCGTTTTTAAATAGCTTATAACCTTTCTCAAGAATTGGGCTATCAGATTCAAAAAGATTTTTTCAAATCCGATTGGTAGTGCTAGAAATTATCCCCTACATACAAACAAACAAATTTTACCTCTTTCAAA
The DNA here is from genome assembly GCA_927399505.1 of Luperina testacea. NCBI lineage: Eukaryota > Metazoa > Arthropoda > Insecta > Lepidoptera > Noctuidae > Luperina > Luperina testacea. The sequence continues at coordinate 14,789,720 of OV656770.1, read as the reverse complement.
TATTAGAATAGATTAGTTTTTACTGCAAGAAAAGATCAAGCAATATCGAGAAAAGTTGGAAGATAAAACGACAATATAGAAGTAGACTAATAGAAAAGACAAAATTATACTTCATTTATAGATAGAAAAAAACCCGAGACCCATTCAAAGTAGGTTGTAAGCAGATAGAGTAAACCACCTAAAATATCCGCAAATGTAAACGTTAAAATCTCAAACCACACTTTATCAATCCCCGAAAATCGATGACCAGAAATCATCAAATCTCGGTGCCGACGAGAATTGACCGAAACGTACTAAAATTCGTCACCGGTTTAATGAAATTCCGATCAGCGCTAGCACGCTGGGATTCTCGTCACCTCGTAATCGGGTCATTCCGACCTGCCAATTACAGAGGTGACCGGTGTGATGGTGTGATACTGACGACGTGTTTCGCAGACGGTTCTGGTCAGGTCAATTTTGTTTCTAATATCGGTGTCGAGATTTCTGTTCAATTTTGGGTTGAATTGTTTTGCACGTGATGATGTTGAGTATAGATAAAAATAACATAAGATTGAGTGCGGAATAGGTTGATAACTAGGTACTAAATATTCAATGGTAACCTTTGGCTTAATTCAATTTAAATTAAAAAAAAATATATTTGATTATAATGATTATAACTGACCCCGGCGATCTTCGTACCGCCACAGAATCAATAAAAACGAATGTATGAAAAAATTAATTATCTTCCCTATTTTTTTTCGTGAAATTTCCCTAATTTTTATAGTTATTCCGTTATTCAGGGCGGAGAAAAATCCAACAAATCAAAAATCATAAAAAAGGATCCAGGCGTTCTTGAGTTATAAATGGTGTAACCAAACCGACTTTGTTTTATTTACGTTATATACATAGATTAGCCTATGTTGTCCCAATCTAGGGCAAAGGCCTCCCTTTTTCTTTTCCACTCCTCTCTGTCTTGAGCCAGTGTGGACCAATCCTGTCTTTAGACATCGAGCTCGTCTCGCCATCTTCTCCTGGGTCATAATAATTACTGTAAATGTAATCATTATCCATACTAATACATATTATAAATGCGAAAGTGTGTCTGTCTGTCTGTTACCTCTTCACGCTTAAACCGCTGAACCGATTTAGATGAAATTTGGTACAGAGATAGTTTGAGTCCCGGAAAAGGACAAAGGATAGTATTTATCCCGATATTCCCACGGGATCGACACTTATGCGAGTGAAACCGCGGTGCGCTGCTAGTTGTGTTATAAGTTATCATTGTTGCAAGCACTGTAAGTATCTGCAAATTGTGTACGAGTACCTATCTGCTAGCATTGGAAAATGCACATGAAAATACCTCTAACAACACTGAAAAAAAAACACGATGAAAATTTTCAATTAAGCCAGATGCCAGGCTTAAAACTAGGGATGTGTAATATCTGGATTAAAACATTTCTACAATGTGTAGTGTATCATGGCTCTATATGTAACAACAACATTGTATTTCCCTAATTGGGTAACAAAACAATTCCGTTAGAATTCTGCTATTTCACAAACTGTTAGTTACAGGTAAATAATTTTAACGCCACGTTATTCTGACTGCTTTCTAGTCTATGAGCAACGATAAATAGCTAAGTCGGCCGTCCACAGTGTTTTATTTCACGAAGCGACGCGCGGTTTTTTGTGGTTAACAAGTGTACAAATACGCTGTGTATGTGAGTGTAAGCGCAGGAGCTCTCGGTACCGTCCGAGATAATGGCGAAGTTGAAATTGTGTGTGTGTGTTTGCGTGCGTGTGTTTGCGTGTGTGTGTTATGTTCTGATGCTACTCATCTTCACGTATACATTCACAGGGTTTTTGAGCTACAAGTAAAGCGCATTGCGTTTAAGATACGTGTACAATGCGTGCCACGAGAGATGAGATTTGACACACCACGTGGTCTGACATGCGCAGTACACGATTTTAGGTATCTTCAGCGGTATGAGGTCTGAGTGCGGGACGGGACCGGACGTCATAGGGGCGGCGGAAAGAGCGGGGGAGGCGGGGTCAAGTCTCATCTTTCGTGGCGCGCATTGTACCGGCTATACTTGGAGAGGTTTACCACATCTGCGCGGTTCATTTGTTTACTAGCCACGCATCCATGCGTGACTGTGGGTTGCAGCAGACGATTCCGCCTACATTTTTATACAAAGCGATGCTATGGACACGCGCGTATCTTAGCCGTGGGCTGCTGTGGAGCGGCGCCTTTATTTAAAAGCGAACCGCAGCAGAAATCTGTTGTGTTATCCAACTTGAAATAGGAAACAAGAGACAACTTGCTGTATAGATAACGAACTGGACTCCTCGTTTGTTACTGCGTTTGTGGTCAGGGTTTGCAGGTGAGGCGGTTAAATAAACAATTGTAAATTAATTTATTTGCTGGCAGTTTCTGGATTTGTTTTTCGTAATTTTACCTTTAAATGTTAACATACCTAAGTAGGTACCCATTGGGCGTATTCTCGGCGTTTTGATTTTTACGCCGTTTTGTTTTTATTTTATGTTCAGTGCTAGGAGAGTCTTTTACTGACAAGTGACAACATTCTATCTGCCCAAGACGGTTTTATAAGCAATAAAAAAAAGATTTGCCATGTTTACGAATTTAATTATAATTTCCAGAAGTTTCTATTTGTAGGTATAACCCTTTCAAAGCTGCACCATCATTATAACTACGGTGTTAACAAGTCTACCTTCCAGGAAATACTATTCCACATCGAACTCTGTCAGACTAAAACAGGACAAGTTTCCTTTCTAGAAAGAGCTATTTCAGAAGCAAATCTAGAAGCAGGTAATACAGGTAAAGTTGAACCCGGCAACCCTGAGTTCATTGTAACAGTTGCTCGACTTTGTTTATTAACATAGCAACGAGTTTGATAAAGTTTGAATTAGATACCGGACAGCGACGCGTGGCTGTATGGGTATACGGCTTACGTTGTACTTGTAAAGGTGAGCAATGTAGGTGCACTGCAGGTACGGTCAGTAACAAAGGTCGATTAACACAGCTTCTTTTACACATCATGTAAATTGATACCTACAAAGTGATTTGATAATCTCGTTTTTAGCATTTCTTAAGAGTTAACATTACTTAAACTTTACTTCTATTCCGATTTTAATTAAATGTCTTGCGCAATACCTAATTAAGATTTAGAAAACTGAAGTGTTAATCGATCTTTATTGCTGACTGTACTTAATATGTTTGTTATCAGACGGCATTATATTTATTTATTTACCCCCTTACTAATAAACGTTGTATAGCGTCTGTATAGTTACACAACGCTTTGTCTTCTTCTTTCGAAAGTCAAATTACTGACGACTGAAAGAGAGAAATCGTTGTGTAAACTATTCAAATCAAATCAAATCAAATCAAAAAATCAAAAAAATCAAAAAAAAAAAAAAAAAAAAAAAAAAAAAAACAAATTCATCTGATATAATACGTTTATTAGTAAGGGGGTTAATAGTTTAAGCACACAAATGTACATTTGTATACAATACAGTACAGAGGTGGACTTAATGCCATAGGCATTTTCTACCAATCAACCTTTGGGTAATGCAAATATAAACATTGGTTGATGCAATCATGAAAATTGAAAAATAAATATTTTTAAATATAAAGATACGCAGAAACCTATTAAAACTATAAATATAATATATGTACCTGATTACATATAAATATATATAAATACCTACACAAATATACTAAAAATAAATAAGACAAACAATGAGAATTATAATTAATGTTTTATAAGTTTTCGTGATCAGCGGGGTAATTGCGTAATACACTAACACAGACCAAGTAGTACAATGCGTGCCACGAAAGAAGAGACTTGACACACCACGTGGTTTGACATGCGCAGTACACGATTTTAGGTATCTTTAGCGGTATGAGGTCTGAGTTCGGGACGGGACCGGACGTCATAGGGGCGGCGGAAAGAGCGGGGGAGGCGGGGTCAAGTCTCATCTTTCGTGGCACGCATTGTACAGTGTACTTACTAACAGTAGCTTTAATTTTGACAGTTCAATAACATTCATTACGTTATTTTTAAAATAAAAAATGACTAATTCATTTGTTATTTTGTATTCTTGGAGTGGCTGTTATGTAACCACGAGCCCCCTTATTACAGTCTAGTTTAAAAACTATAATAGATTGTTTTCCAACTTCTATGCACCTAAACATAAACCAACAATTAAGTTTAAAAATTACTTTTCCGTGCGCAAACTTTGTCGAGCACGCTAAACTTAAATTACACTTAGTTTTCTGTAAACTTCCGTGTTTTCTCATAGCGGTATTATTTATAATGCTATTACGATATTTTATATGTTCGCCACTACGTATTAAGTTCGGTTTGCTGGTCAAGTGGAAAGATGTTAATCATGGAAATTGTTTCCGCTGCCGTATTAATGTTAGCAAGCATTATAATTGTTAGCCAATTAATGTTGATTTGGGTACATTAATAGGATTATTTCCATGTAAGCTTTAGCTGTTTTCCTTGTTATTTTTGGTAGAATTAAGAACAATATCAGAAACAACCAAAATTACCGTTCTTGGTTGTTTCTGTTATTGTAAGTACCTACTTATTACTATTGTAAGTTATTTTAGAGCTAAAGTACCTACTTTAGCTCTAAAATAACTTAAAGGGCTTACATGACCTAAAGCGCGTCACTGTCACTGTCAAGTCACTGTCGGAGTGCATAGAAAAGAAAGAAAAGCGCGATGACACAACGATTTATTGTAATATAAAAAAATATGAAGAAATTATTTAATTACAAAAACTCTATTATTTGGACTAAAAAACTAAAACACTAGTATTTTAGTATGTCGCTTGTAGAATAATCTGACAAAAAATGGAATGATTGTATGTACATTAGTATGGTTATTATTGTAAAAATAAAGTTTTCAGAGGTATCTTCATGATTTTTTTCCATCGTATAAAATTAGTTGTATTATATTTTCAACACACTATCTACCTAGCATATATCCTGAAGAATATCATATATTTTTATGATTTTGTTTACTATAGTCGATCATATACTTTTATGGTTTCTAAAACTTGCGTTTTTTGCGTTTAGGTCCTTTAAGCCCCTTAAGGTAAGTTATCACACTGCATCGGACACAGCTTCGGTGTGCGGAGGTTTTTATTTTGAATGTATAATCTTGATTTGTATAAAAAACCGTAGGGTATCAGTATTAACACACTGACACCGCATCTCAGTGCAGTCTACAAAGTTAAAAGTCAAAGTTTAAAAACGCAGCACCGCACACCGGAGCGGTTCCAGGTGTAGTTTGATAACCGCATAAATCGAGTTGCGGACACCAGCCCGTATTACCTATTAACCGTATAAATCGTGTAAGTAAAGGGTTGCAGGATTATACGTAAGAATTAGCATGTCCAAAGTACCTATATAGTTAAGTGAGGTAATAATGACAAAAAATGCTATCGATGCAAATGTAATAAAGGTCAGCGTTGTAATCTTAGCACTCTAGATCAGAATAAATGGCAAATATATAGTAACGATAACTGGACATTCCATTATACATATGAAAACGTCGCAATTCTGCCCCCTTAGGTACAGGCAAAAGCCTATTTTAGAGGGTCACAGTCAAATCTATTCTCGTTCAAATTATGATTATTAATAAATAAATTTGAAATAGAACTAGATAAGAAATCCAAAAGTTAACAAAAAAGTAGGAAAGAGGAAATCATTGCGAAGAAGAGCAAAATCATAACCCCTCACCAATTTCACACACACTTTGTTACTTCAAAGAGGTCTGAACTCATGAATTACCCAAACTTGACTTTACGATGATGTAATCTGGCTACTACATAAACTGGTGACCTAATTAAAAGTTTTTAAAGATCGTCATATTTGTGAAAGATATTATAAGTGGCTACACTGAGAATGCCTAAACGTTTTCTGTGAAAGTTTTAACTAGAGATCTCGTTATTATAGTTTGAGGGATGATTTTAACAATCTCCTTTTAAGGGATAAAAATATTGTTTACACATTTATTCCTAGATCCGATAAGAACCGCTAGGAAAAAACTGGGCAAAAATATATAAAACTCGAACAAAATGTGATCTGGAATCTTGTTTATACCTAAATATTCCCTTCCTCTATAAATGTATAAATATAAACATACATATTGACAAAGAAGAGGGGGTCCCTCTTCTTTGTGAATATTTATGTTTATATTTCTAAGATTACCTTGCAGCATGTTCTCTGCTCTTATTGTTTACTTTCAACAAGAAAATTTTCTTAACTCCAAAGTTTACGCATAATAATATGTTATCTTCAACCCGTCATAACAGCACCCTCGAGTCTTCCCGATTCGTCCCGATGCGTCCCGATTCGTCCCGATGCGTCTCGCACACTCGAACCGTTTACGGATCATTAAGCTCTTTCGGACCGCCTGTAGGACCACTTTGTACATAAGGACCAGCCTATATAAATTATATATTTTTACCTTGGATGTTTAGTGACCTGAAACGAGACCCTTCCTGCAGCTAAATTATGAGGTACGGAAGACGTAACGCGGATGTTGGAGTCCTCTGTTATCTTATTGGTAACGTTTGGATAGTGGAATGTGGCAAAAAAGGTTGAACTATGGTATTATTTTTTCGAGTTTTATGACTGGCTACAATACATACTCATACATGTTTTGGATTAAAAGCGCTCTCTCCTTTATTTTCAACGAAAATGTGGTTCTTATTTACAAAACTAAATCGTCTATCGACTGTAAGAAGTCAAAGAACTAACGTTAGCGTTATAAAGTCAACAACGTTACCGTTATAAAGTCAAAGAACTAACGTAACCCCAAGGACTAACGTTAGCCCCATGAAACTAATCATAGCTGCATAATTAGCATATAATGTTCCAACTGCTGGGAATCTGGGGCACAGGCCTTGTCTCTATTAGAGGGGGTGGGCCATAATCCACCACACGGGTCCAGTGCGGGTTGCTGGATGTCTCATGTCCTTGATTTTTGTCTTTTACATGCCGGTTTCCTCACGATGTTTTCCTTCACCGCTTTGAGAGCAGTGGTGATGAAATAATTCACACAAAGTAAAGTGCTTGCTTAGGTTCAACCCCACGACATACAACTTGCAAGTCGCTACCGTTACCACTACGAACATAATCCTAAACTAACTTTCGATTGCATCCAGATTTTTGGGAATATTAATTTAGGTAAGTCAAACTACAGCGATTAAAAATGCGCAAAGTTTGCATCTCCTCTTATTTTCCTTAACCGAATTACCCCCAAACCTTTCAAGCAAGATTAACCCAACGATTTGCATTTAATACTTCGATTCTCGCATAAAAAATATTCGGGGATAATTTATGTTGCTACAAGTAACAATGTTTGAACAAGTCAAAGATTGCATCTTTCGCTTGTTAGCAAAAACGCTTGCCGGCGTAGTTACACGGTTGATTAAATTTTAATCAGAGTTTATTGAAGTTACGTCAAGCCGGGGTTAGGGGTTCATGCATTAAGCATATTTTTGCAACCGAGCTGGAATTTTTGTACAGGATAGTAGGAGAATTATTTATGATGTGCATGTGTTAGAAGATTTATTTGTTTTGGCGAAGAGTAATTATTTTATTGTGTTTGGGTGGCTTACAGCTAACAATATAGAAGAATTTACACTAAAAATGAGGTAAATTACGACAAACCATTTACAAGCATCCACAGATAGCAATAATAGAGGGTGGAGGGTGTCATTAATTGTTAAAGAGGATAACAATATACAGGATATTTTTTTAAGCAGTGCGCACATTTACACTGGGAGTTCTACCCATGAATATGAACAACTTTCACTATGGTTGAGCTGAATGGTGCCGATCTATGCGTCATGTTCGTGAACGGGCGCCGTCAGTTGGGGCTGGTCATATCACTTAGCTGCCTCGGCATATTTTTAATTATTTTAATATTGAATTGTTGTTTTCTTGCCATTTGTTGTACTCTGGACACTTTTAACGCGTACATCTTTTGTACATCGTTCTCACATATAATTATAAATTCACATTATTGATGTAACTAATATATTTGTACAACTATAATTTAAAAGAGTGTCCATGGAGTTTCTTGCCCGTTCTTCTCCATAGGTACCTACGCTTTGGAATGGGCAACTAGCTTCATATTTTCTGACTGACCGACTTTTTGACAATTCAAAAGTGCCTGTAAATGGTTTAATTGAAATAAATGTTTTGAATTTGAGTTTGAGTTTGAGTTTGTATGGGACGAACTGAAATCACGAAAAAAAAAACGGTGTTTCATACAAAAGTTCAATACCGACTCGACCAAAATTTATGAAACAACAGTTTTTTTTTCGTGATTTCAGAGTTGTACCATAGTGAAAGTTGTACATGCATATTCATGAGTAGAACATCCTGTGAAAATTTGCGCAATGCATAAAAAATTATCCTGTATACACTGGATAAACTTCTTAAACTAAATTAACTAACAAACAATTAAAATAACATAACTAACTAAAATATGGCGTCGAAAAATTCCTCGCATCACTGTCGACTTATAATGTAGGTACCGAAGAGACCGGCGGTATTACCACGTTGTATGGCAATGCTTAGCCTCTGTCCAAGATAAAAGCCAGCCCTTGGGTGAGGTCAGCGGGATTGTCCGAAAGGGTTACCGCTGGCCCGGAACATAAAGGGCTAAGGAAGGAACACGGGTGGGTTTTAGTAAGAGTCTGACACTCCTTTCCGCTCCACTCAGAGCGGGAGGGGTCATTTGATGATTTACCATCCTGAAAAAAAAAAGCTCTTGGGTGACGGAAAGTATCAATAGGCCGTTTGGAGATTTCGTTGAACAAACCATGAGCACTCGGAGCCCACGAAGATTGGTTATAGTTCATTTGTGGGAACTTAATTAAAACTAAAAACTTAAAAGTGCGCAGTCGCTAGTCGTTACGTGTCTTTAAAAAACTTGTAAAGAAACATGACTTGTCGTTGTGATCTCATAACTGCAATTATCTATAGTCTTCATTTATTTTCGTTGCTTATGTATTAAGTACTAGCAGCGTCGATCCCGTGGGAATATCGGGATAAAAACTATCCTATGTCCTTCCCCGAGATGCAATATATCTCTCTGTCAAAATTTTATCGAAATCCGTTCAGTGGTTTAGGTTTGAAAAGGTAACATACAGACAGACAGACAGAGTTACATTCGAATTTATAATATTAGTATGGATGTACGTATTTATTATTTTGTATAATAATTATATATACATCGATATATCTATTTTAGTGTATTGTATACATAATATTTGTACGAACGACAGCCCCATTTAATGTCCAGGAAAATCACTGTCCATACCAAGGTTGCCTGGAAGAGATCGCAGAAAGCGATAAAGGTGCCCATTATATACTTTGTAGTGTTTGATGTATATTTTGTATTTTTGTAATGTACAGTACAATAAAATATATATATATAAATCTGCTAGTACAACACGGTCCGGAAATTAAGACCAATTTATTCGCTATAAAGACCAAGTTTAAAATTAAAATGATGAAACCAGACACTACTAAAACCAAAATTAAATACCCCGCTAATTAATTCTACACGCTTTAATTTCTTAAGTTTCACTCAAACTTCCCGACGGCCATCAAAAGGCATCAAATGTTGCCTTTTACGCGGCGTAAGTTCATTAATTAATTTTTAATCAGAATCTATAGCCTTCGTAAACGAGAGGGGGGAGGGCCACAAAGGAAGAAGGGAGGGGGGGAGATTGAGTTTTGTTCCACGGAATTTCATGAAACTTCATCCCGTCCGTAATGCCTTTATGCTGAGCATGGAAAACCTTGATCAAGCACTTTATTGCTGCTTAAATATATTTAGCTTGGCGTGATGGGATAGAATATTCATGCTTGGAATTAACACTTCATTGGTGCAGTGATTGCAAGGCGAACGTCAGCTGGTTTTGGTTCAAAAATTTGTAAATTGTTGGGTTTTATGAGGGAGGTGTTTGTACAGAGCAAGGGTAGATGCACCTTGACCCCTGATAAAAAAAACATTGAAAGTTTTGAATAAAGAAACAGCAAGTTTGTCGTTTCTTTGTTTGAGACATTGGTTATTATTAATGATAGTAATTATTTTTATTTATTTATATATATACTTTATTAAAACTTACACTACACACACACTACTCACACACACACTTACACTCACACTCACACACACACCCCCACACTCGCACTTACTTACACACATCACACACCCCAACACACTTCTCACACACTTACACTTACTATTACTTTTTCTTTCTTTACTTTATTCTTTACGCTTCTTCAAAGAACTACATATATTTAACAAATTAAGTAACACTTACATATAATTGGCCATTAAACTAGTTTACAACTGCAGTGATTTGGAATCCCTTTGAATGCACTTGCGCTTTACTTCTTGAAAAAGTTCAGAACGCCTTTCCTAGATTTCTATATAAAAAAACTCTTCGGACACTACCCCATCCTTTGTCCTACAAAATTTTTGCTCGGTGCACTTTTTAATTCTCTCGAAGTAAGGCGTAAGTATTTCCCGCATATCACCGCCTGCCATATTATGCGGGGTGAGTCTGAACAGAGAACTGGTGGCGCAGTTGGTAAGGCTTTTTTCCCGGTTGTCCCCAAACAACAACTCAGATCCCGAAGTCGCCTGATACTAGTTGTACCTACCATCAGCATGCACAATATCACTCGCTCACTCGCCCCTCAGTCGGGCCCTCACTATGCTCATTGCTCTGCTGACATCAACACCGGAGTGTGACTTGTTTGCCGGACGATGGATAGGATTTTGTGAGAAGATCGATTTATTTTCACTTGATTCCATTTTGTTTTTTTACAAGTGTTATTGTGTTGTGTTTTGTTTGTTAATTTTGTTTTTATCACATCTATTCAAAAAGAGCTCGCTGAGCGAGTTTCGTCGTAAACAGGGACTAGAATAGGTATTTAATCCCTAGGGACTAAAAGTGATTTGAATTTGGAATGTGGATATTGTTAGTAAAAGTTCCAATCACCAATGAGATCAATCACGAACATTGTATGAAGAAGTAACAGGCCGTATGATAACTAAAACACGCGAGCTAAATTGAAAAAAAAATTGTGATAAAATAAAAAAACGCGAAAAGCATTCTACCTTCGTTCGTAATTGTTTACTCAAATTAGGAATTTACTTAGTTTTAAAAAAAATAAGTATGTCTTCCTCAAGTAATTGTATGTAAATATTTGCTCCCTTATTGTTTGCTTTATATTGTTTGCTTCCTTTGGAAACAATCTAATTTTTCTTGTGTATACTTTTTTTTTACTGTATAACCTAGCCTACTAAAGTATGTTTTTGTGTCAATGTATTTTATTATGTTTTTAGTACCTATTTGTTGTTACAGCGGCAACGGAAATACATCATCTGTGAAAATTTCAACTGTCTGACTTTCACGGTTCATGAGATACAGCCTGGTGACAGACAGACAGACAGAGCGGAGTCTTAGTAATAGGGTCCCGTTTTACCCTTTGGGTACGGAACCCTAAAAAATACCTACTCAATAACTAATACCTACTCTTTTATACATAATATATCTGCCCTTCTTTTAATAGAGTTTTAACAGCTCAGTCATTTTATAAATGATGTTCTAAAAATAGTTTCAACATAAATGGGACGAAAATCTTCCGCTCATTGAGACTTAAAAGCACTGCATTAAGAAAAGGTATTAAAAGGGCGCAACGATCAAGATTTTATAAACTTTGACGAAATAACTGAAGGTTTTTCCTTGTTGCTAAGTATATACAGGGGTAAAGAAATCAACTAGAAAGGTTTCCTTGGATTAAGTGAATTAGATTATTGAAAGATATTTAGGAATATACGAGAAGAGTTTATTTTTTAAACAAGGTTGAAAACGTTTAGATGTAGAAAACATATTATGTGGTATAACAAATTCAAGCATTAATGAAATTGGAATATTTTTGAAGTGAAAACTTCTTTGGCGGCGTTGTACACTTTTTTTTGTAATGGGTAAAAAATGTTAAACTCGCGTCAGGACACGTGACCTGATCGAAAATTCGTAAGACGGATGGCCGTAGCCGGTACCGCGCGTGTTTTGTTTATAAGACGATTCACAAAATACACACGTAATTGTTCAAGTTTTCACTTCTGTCGGCACTCCCGAAGTGCCACTGTTTTTTTTTTTTTAATTAATCATAGAGCTTGTTTAAGTTTCATACTTACATTAAAAACGCTTTGTGCTCTTCTATCTTAATGTGTTTTTTTCTATTCAGAGTATTGTGTGCATAAATAAACAAAATATGCAAATAAATTAATTCGTGGATCTTTGACAGTTGTTTCGGATCGTCAGATGCCCGAAAGTCTGACAGCCAGTCTTACCAATGGGTATCGTATTACCCAGTAACTGGGTTGTGGAGGCCAAATAGGCAGTCGCTTCATGTAAAATACTTGTATTCAGCTGCATCCAGTTAGACTGGAAGCCGACCCCAACATATAGTTGGGAAAAGGCTACGCAGATGATGATTGCGAAACAAGAATTTCAGAGTTAACAACATAAAAAAAAATATATTCACGCTCGTATTTGAAGGGGTAAGCAGATGTATACAGGGTGACAGGAACATGGACGCGAAACCGTTAACCTGGATTCAGTACATGTTTTTAAAACCCACTGCGCTAAAAATTTTTGTGGGTTATTAAAAAAAATTGCTGTTCCATACTTTTTGACCGCGTAAGTACACACTTTTTTAGGAAATAGCAGTTTTTTAGGGTTACGTGCCTCAAAAGGAAAAACGGAACCCTTATAAGATCACTTCATTGTCCGTCAGTCAAGACTCTTTTTCTCAAGAACACAAGTCATCAAGTTGAAATTAATATTATCAAATACTCAGGGCTGCAATTCTTTCAAGCAGTGAAAAAATCAAACCTCTAAGTCAACGCAATCAAAAGATACGGGCGTTTATGTTGCGAAATCAAAACCTATAGGGTACTTTCCGTTGACCAAGAATCATGAAATTTGGCAAGACGCAATGTCATGTAGCACAAGTAAAGAAAAAAATCCGAAAACCGTAAATTTGTAAAAATAATTTTAAGACTATTTACTCGTACCTACATACATAGGTACCTACAAATTTGAACGGAACCCTCGGTGCGCGAGGCCGACTCGTACATGTCTGGTTTTTTTTTTTTTTTTATAACCTAAGAAAACTTTCTACGTGCTAATTCATGGTTACAGCGGTGCTATCCTGTAAAAATCTCTTCGTGAAAACTTAGGTGAAGTGAGCTGTCAATTCAGCGGGATTGTCCGAAAGGGTTACCGCTGGCCCGGAACATAAAGGGCGAAGGAAGGAACACGGGTGGGTTTTAGTCAGTAAGAGTCTGACACTCCCTTCCGCTCCACCCAGAGCGGGAGGAGTCATTTGATGATTTCCCATCCTGAAAAAAAAAAAAAAGAAAAAAAAGTGAGCTGTCAATAGTGTCAATTCCTAGCAAAAACAAACTCACTTCACCTAAGTTTTTACGGTGAGATTTTTACAGAATCGACCGGCAGTTTGCGCGTCGATGTCTATCCCACCCTATATACCTACTAAACACACATTTCACAAGTTAACTCTAAAATGAAAACTCGGTAGCTAAAGTCTATTACGAGTATGTTTCAAATGTATGTTATTTCAAGTTAAACAAATATCAATTTTATTTTAATGGTAATTAAATTGATTTCAGAGTACTAGCACTATTGAAAAAGTTATAAAAATGTTTTAAATTGTAGCGTAAACTAAACTCTATTGTGTAGGAGTTAAATTTATTTTTCCAACAAAATCATATTTGTTTTCATTTTTGGCAAATAAATCGCAATTGCAGATTAATTATTAAATGAAATGTCGGTCGTCCGGCGGCGAGATAGGCGGACGACATTGTTACGATCGTGGGTAGAACAATGTTGAAGCTGGCACACGGGCGGGGGAAAAGCACTTGAAAAGAGAAGCCTATGCTCAGGAGTGGGGTGATGTCGGACTGTAGATGATAATGACCTAATTATTTTCTTCAAACAAACGAAAACGTAGGTACATTATCTAGCTAAAGGGTTTATAGAAAACATGCCTGTACTATAGAGGTATGAGGAACGGGGTGTAAAGTTCACTGATAATCAACAGAAAAGGGAGGATCCTCCGACCAGACGGGTGTTGTGTCTGGCGGGCAACTGCCGTATGATTCATGTCGGGCCGTTGTAATGCTAGTTGTGCGGTAAACTCTGCTTGCGAGATGCAGGATTTCGTGTGACGTCAGTATGACGCGTAGTTCGCATGTAGCGTTTGTAGATACCGCTACAGTACCATAGAGCCTAAGAAAACACCGTCACGATCATAACTCAAAAATGAATTAACCCAACCACTAATTAGCCCCATAAAATTAAAAACACAATTTATTAACCCCTTAAGAGCATGAGTGCAATCTCATAAGACCCTATAAAGTCCCCTAAGCACATATAAAACAGAAGTTACCTCGGGTAATGCAATTTAGCTAAATTAACTCATTAGTCCAAAAATTGCTGCCGTTAAGGAAGGTAAAGTCAGGAGCCTTTGTTAGTGAAGGAAATTGTCTAATTTAATGAAATATTAATCTTATGTCAGTATACTTAGCTGGTGTTTTAGTGTGTAGATACGTTATGACTCCGTTAGATGGAACTTAAGTTGTATAAATGGTGGAGAATGGTCGCTTTTGTGGAATGGACTTACAGGCGATTTTGTGTGGGAGTTGAATAGATTAAGTACCTATAATAGAGTAAGTGTTAGTTGTTTAGATAGAAAATTTAGTGCTATTTGCAGGGTGGACTCTCGACTCTGAAGGTCATCACCTTAGACAAGGGTCTAGTAAGAGGGACGTAGGACTTGCGTTCACTGTAGGGCTTACCACACCTACCAGTTACTTTACACCGGCTATTAGAACTAAACCCACCTAAAGTCTATTCAAACCACGAAATTCAAACCTATATTTCAAATTGATATTCAATTCAAATTTAAATAGCCTTTAATAACAATCTTACAAACTAGTTTAACAATATATTTAAATTAAGAGTTTAGACATCCGAAATCTCTAGATTGCTTTGCTCTTTAGCATAGGCCTCCCCCAGGCTTTACCATAGCTCACGATCGTGAGTTTTTCTCCTCCATGTCCCTCCCGCAGTAGTCTTTAGGTCGTCTTCCCATCTTTAAAATGGTCTTCCTCTTTTCCTCTATCCTTCTCTGGGATACCATTCTATCACATCTCTGGCCCATCTTTCGTTTTTACCCCTGATGTCATGACCTGCCCACTTCCACTTTAGTTTTTTAATTGTGTAAGTCACGTCCGCTACGTTTGTTTTCCTTCTTATATTTTTTCTTTGTATTTAGCATGCTCCTTTCCATGTTGTAAGGGAAATAATTTTTGGTCTGGTTTTGCCTGTACTTTCTTTGCCAAGCCTATGCATCTTATTGATATCGTAGCTTTCCAAACGTAGCCCGATGTTAGAAAATAGTTCTAAGATTGTTTTATGAAATCCCACATAGTTGTTTTCAATTTCGTGTATTCCATGGACTATAATGTTACCGGTAAAATCGCATTACTTTGTTCCAAATTTAGATTTTTTTTTCTTTTTCGCTCCATTTTTCTGGTCTAATCAGCTCTTAATCTATTTTGATGAAATCGGTATATAAAAGAGGATATAAGTAAACGTTATAAGTGAAAAAAGGAAAAATGTTGCAGTGTTTTAGTACATTTTTTTTTTGTCAAAATTTGGGCCAATGTTTTACTTTGGACGTGTATACTTCGACCCACTGATTTTTTTTGTTTCCCAATCGCTAGTTTTCTCAAATATGGAGTAAATATATCAATAAAACGAAATTCTATAGGAAAGAAAACCCCATTTTATGTCGGAAAAATCAAACTATATTAAATTTTTCAAGATAAAACTATGAAAAATAATTTAGGTCACAAACTTACCTAATTAATCCGCTCCAGAAGAAAGTTTGCACAGTAACAATTTGGTAAAAAACCGACAAGTCGAAACCTGCTCCATTAGCCAATAAGCGCGTTACTTTAGAGAATGAATGACTGTTTTACCGACGAGCCTACATTGTCATCTACCGAATATAGTGTGAATTTTTGCAAAAATTGACAATATAACAGTGTGGCGGGAAGTTTAATCTTTTTCCAAGTTAGGGCCAAAGTTACTCCCCAGGGCTAAAGTAATGCGATTCTACGGTATTTCTTCTGTTCACATTTTCTAAGTTGTTTAATTTAATATTTAAGGATGTTATTTCCGAACTAAGCTTTTTATTTTCCTCTATTAAGGGCTCGATTTTTTCATTTATCTTCTGCATGAGTTTCAGAGACAGAATTCGTAATAATAGCCGTTTGTTTTTCAAATCCTTGTTTCATCATGCAAATTAGCTGTGACATTTCGTCAGATATTTTTGCCAAATTGTAGTAATATCAAAAAGTTTAAGTTGAAAATGTTGAAGTTTCGTTGCGTGAAACCGAACGTATTATGCGATTTGTTATGTTGGTAGAACTGTCTGTCAGGCGTTCACTTACGATGATTTTGCGGTTTAGAATATGACTTTGAAGTGACTTTGAAGTATCTTAACTTACTTATAATATTTCTTCTACAGTTTTTTTATTGTGAACTTCTATTGCAATGTTATAATCGTTAATTTGTTTGATGATTGTGTTTACCAGAAGAAGTATGTGTTGGTTTTTATTCACTTTTACGAATTAATGTTTGCGGGGTACTTTGACAATAGTATAATATCGATACGAAGAATATAACTTAATATTATTTCAAGTTAAACAAATATCAACATTATTTTAATGGTAATTAAGTTAATTTTAGAGTGACTAGCACTATTGGAAAATTATGTAAATGCTTAAAGTTGTAGCGTAAATTGAACTTTATTGTGTAGGGTTTAAAGTTATTTTTCCGTAAACTCATATTTGTTTACATTTTTGGCAAATAAATCGCGAATGCAGATTACATTAATATTTCCAATTCTGAACAGGCCTAATCTTTAAGATCCAATCAAATTTTTATGAAAGCCGTTTCTAAAACAAGTATCGCGTCATCGTATTCGCGTACAGTGCGATATTTTGTCCTCTCAATGCTGCTATTAAGGCTTAATCAACGTCTTAAGAGCTGCCAGATTCAGGCGAGATTGTGCAAGAAAGTGGAGCGAGAGAGGACACGATTAGTTGGAGAATTCTTTGCAAAGAATATCTAGATTACCGTACATAATGTAGCTATTTAGTGATATTGTCAGTCTGTTTAGTAAGTTTTCATTCAAAACTAGAGGACCGATTTTGATGTTTCATATAAAAGTCCTTTATGGGAAAGGATGGGCTATTTTTCTAGTCATTTTTAGGTGAATACGAGTATCTGGGTGGATTATAATTTTCTTTTCTTCTTGTTAAAAAAATAAAATTTAGGTTTTTAGTTTTTATTTCACTAATGAGTGAGTTTTAATATCTTTGTAGGACATTTAAATAGTGTCAACATGCAGGGACAACTGAAACTTTAGTTTGGATCGATAGGAGTCATGAAAAGCTCCCACATAATTTCCTTTAAATGTGGTAAATTAATAGTCAACTAACTATTAATTTGCAACAAAGGACCAAATTACATACCTAGAAAGACCAATAATTACCGCTTACGAACGCATTCATATGCATATATTCATATTCCCTACCTACAGTGCTAGTCCGCAAACAATGCATTTAAAAACTTAATTAAAGTTGACGACTCGCTCCCAGCCGGCATTGTGCTATTGTTGATTTATAATTGTTACCGTGCTATTTTTACTCATTGTTTAAAGAAATTGCTCTCGCCTAGTTTGGATTTTAATGACTTTTCTTATTGTTAATGAAAGGGGCGTATAGAATGTAGCCTGCGGTTGCTAGGGACAATAATTATCCCCTATTTTGCATTGGATGTCGAGAATGTGCAATTACTGGCGTACAGTACCCGGCGATAAATATTGCACATCGACCTATTCGATCCTATCGATTTTATACAAAGAATAAAAATAATTATCAAAAGAAGCAAATCATAATTGTTTTAACAGCTCCTAATAGATACCGGACTGTTTATATTTCGTGTGACAGAGATAACGCTCTACGAAGCCGAAATTAGCCGATTGTCTCTTTCCAAAGGTCGATGTGTAATATTTATCGCCGGCTACTGTAACTATTATTCACAGCCTAGGTTACTAATAGCTCGACCCCGATCAAAATTACGGCTTATTTGAAGTGTTACGCAACAAAAGTGACATTTTTCGATGTAGCTCTCATTTATCAAGAGTATGAAAAAGCGAAAGGAGCTTTGTTCCAATCGGGTGTCCCACGACATGCGACACCTTATTTTAGTACACACAGGAGAGTTTTTAAATCAATCAGCTCACCCTATCCTAGTCCACTAGACATATATATGCATGACATGTATGCTGGATATAGGCACTCCCAGACTGCGCCACACGACCCTGTCCTCCACCTTTCGCATCCAATTTCAACCGAAGGTGGCTGGGACAGATTGGATGCCGGTCCATCTAGCTAAGAGGCGTCCCACACTACGCTTGCCAATATGCAGTCTCCAATCTAGGAATCGTCTGCTCCACCGGCCATCGGTCTTTCACCAAACATGGCCAGACCACTTCAGTTTGCTCACTCTGCGAGTTATGTCAGTTACTTCGGTTCTTTTCCGGAGAACTTCATTCCTGATTTTGTCCTTCAAAGAAACTCCGCATAGCCCACTCAATAGTACGCTGAGCGACCTTGAATTTGAGTATTTGCCCGACTGTCAGTGTACAGTGCGTGCCACGTAAGAAGAGACTTGACACACCACGTGGTTTGACATGCGCAGTACACGATTTTAGGTATCTTTAGCGGTATGAGGTCTGAGTGCGGGACGGGACCGGACGTCATAGGGGCGGCGGAAAGAGGCGGGGAAGGCGGGGTCAAGTCTCTTCTTACGTGGCACGCACTGTACACGTTTCGGCAATATGTGTCATAACGGGCAGGGTGCACTGGTTGAAGCTCAGTCTTCAAACATTCTGGGATAAATGACGAGAGTTTTCAAATGACAGCACTTCATTAATTAATACCGTCTCATCACGGAATTTCTATCTTGATTTGGAGTCCAAAACTTATTTCAGAATTCATTTTTATTTCAGCCAGAGCATTGTCAATAGCAATGTGAAAACTTCTTTTTTACAGCGGATACAGAACCAAAATGGATGTTTATCAAAAGAATAGATATTAAAGTGGGAAAACCAAGAATTTTTAATTCAGTTTAATAAGTCGACAAGAACCTACCATTGGATCCATCTGGCAGATAAAATAATGCCAGTAGATAACTATTTTACCAAAATGAATATTTCAATCTAGTAAACAAGGTACAAAACGATATTAATTCCAATTCAGAATTCATATCATTCATTATTTTTTTTAAAAACGTTGCCCAACACTAGGAATTTCTCCTGTATTGTGGGTGCGTTTACAAACATTTAAACTCACATACACAAAAAGCCAGACCCGGAACAAAACTACTTGTAAGTCATACAAATATTTGTTCCGTGAAGGAATCGAACCCGCGACACGCAGCGCAGCAGTCCCAACCGTGCCGTCGAGAATAAAACATTTCCGATTTCAAACGAAATCTAGTTCAAGCCTTTGAACTTTATTTCAAGGAAATAGGCTCAATGACCTGAAACGGTTTGATAAATGATCCTGCATATTTCGGAGCATTTGACCTGCCCTCCGATTAAGACCCTCACGATAGCTCATTAATTTACATTCCAATCGTTTAGAAAATGTTGGTAAAATTAGCTAAAATTTTCAGTAGATATTTCATAAATTATTATTAGTTATTCAGAGCTTTTTTTAAAACATCTTGAGGGAACCGGCATGTCCTAGAACCAAAAAGTCGGGGACGTGTGATATCTACCAACCCGCACTGGGTCAACGTGTTGGACGGACTGGGATCTCACTGAGAGTAGACATGTGTCCCAGCAGTGGGAACATTATAAGCTGATTATGATTTTGTGGAATTATCACTATTTTGATTGTATAATCAAAATAGTGATAATTCCACAAAATATTTATCACCTTCAAACTTTTTTTTTCAAACTAGCAAATTAAACGACAGTCTCATCCTACTAATTAAAAGTTTGAATAAAAATGTCGATACCATGTGCAAATTGCAATGCAAATTAAACCTTAGGGGCTTGAAATAAGGCCGGTTATCAATGTCGTTGGTTAGGTCATTATTACAGACAGGTTTTCCAATTAGCAAGGATCGGAAAGTGTTACCTAATTTGTAGCTTTTCAGTTACCTGCTCGTACAGACGCGAGACGCTAGCACATCAAGCTACTACAATCTGTCATATTTCTTTAATAGATTTTCAACTTTATCGCTTAAGTATAAGGTTCAAAGTTGATTGGGAAAATTTGACAGTTTCGGGTAAGCTGATGTACTGGCGTCTGTACCTATAACAACACGGATTGATATCTGGGACTATGTCGAACCATTTTCAATGGAAGTACTTTATCAAGATTAAGGAAGATTTTAAAAATACAATTTTTGCATTATATAAATTCAATCTCCTAGTATTGTATAATTGCATAGCACATTATGTGAGTACTATGTACATACTATAGGGCTTCCATTTACTGGGTACGCTTTTCATTGCCATGAATGTGCCCTGGCGGCTGACAGTATGTCATGTTCACTCAAATGTCTCGCTGATGGTGGCGCGTATATTGGATCGTTTAGCTCCCTTCAAAATGGTTGAGCTGAATGGTACTAATACATGCGTCATGTTCGTGAACGGGTGCCGTCAGTAGGGACTGGTCATCTCTTTGCTGCCATGGCTTATTTTAATTTAATTTAATATTTGAATTGTTTATTTTTTTCGTCTTTTCATTACGGACGCTTTTAACGTTCTGCATCGTTCATTTTAACATGAATGATGTAAACAAGACTTTGTAACCATATTATTTTGATTTAAAAGAGTGTCCATGGAGTTTCTTGCCCGTTCTTCTCCATAGGTACCCACGCTTTGAATGGGCAACTAGCTTCATTTTTCTGACAGATCGACCCCTTGAAAATTCAAAAGTGCCTGTCATTGGTTTAATTGAAATAAATGCTTTGAGTTTTGCTTTGAGGTTTTTTCAATGTTGATTGGGATAATTTTACAGTTTCGGGTAGCTTGAGGTGCTGGCGTCTGTACCTACGTTCTATTTTGTGCAAAAAAAAACGGTTTAGCTTGTTAAAATCATTCAGGTTTTATCACATCATGTCATATTTTAACGTGACAGACAGACAGAATTTTATGAAAATCCTACATTGTTATCTGCTTAACCCATTTGAACCGATAATTTTTTTTATGAAAAATATGTATTTCTTTGAAATAAACCTACATAAAGATGCCTAAATATTACGAAAAAAAATAGAAAAAAAAATCTTTAAAAAATGGGGGGGCGCTAGGGGGGCGTATCATATAGGGTACGGTAGGACTATATACATACAAAAACTACAAGTTTTACAAAGTACTATTTTTATTCATTTTTTCGTGTGATACACGATAAAACATTCTACATGGACACCAACGTTACACTTAACACATCTAGTAGGACATTGTTTGTGGCATTGGCCACACCTAGTCCGCTTTTCCTGTTTTGTGATAAAGTGATCTTTGCCATCATAACGAGAGTCAAAAGATATTGAAGATGGCCTACTAGGACCTGGCTTTTCACGTAGCTTATTACCGTCTATAATAGAATTAGCAATACGTCTTCGAAAGTTTAGCAAGTCTATATTTCCACCATTGTGTCTGTAGAGCAGCCAAGCGTTTCGTACAGACATGTCAATGCAATGGAGGATCAGAGGCATGTACCACTTCTTTCCTCGAATACTAGTTCGAAGTGCAGATATATTTTGATCGGATAAATCGACTCCACCCATATTGTTATTGTATTGTTGAATGAAATGGGGTTGCGATACAGATATTTTCTTTTTTTGTTGCTGTAAATAGCGGTCAGTTTTATGGACAGGACTTATACCAACTGCATTGGAACATACGGTCACTATGCTATTGTCGTGCCACTTGCAAATGATGACATCATCAGATACACAATAATCGTAAAAACCTCTCTCTTTTGTTTTTGTTTATTTGTTTGATAATAACGGACACTTTCCAGATCTGTTCTCTCTTATAGTCCCAGTCAAACGAAACCCTCTCTCGGTCAGCTCGTGTACTAAGGGCAAACCAGTGAAAAAGTTGTCTACAAAGAGATGGTAGTCATTGCCATATCCCAATTGCGCTAATTGATCTGCATAGGTCAAAACCACGCTTGCACCAAGACCCAGTTGAGAATATCGGGGATTTGTACTGTGACTTCATCCTCTTCGCCCGAATCTTCATCAGTCCGATCATCATTAGCAGTCGCAGGCGGAAGTAAAAAAATATCACCTGTGTGTTGGAATCGTCTTCTTCTTCTAGAATTGTTGCAATATCATGCAGCGTCAAGGATCTGAAACAATAAAGTACAAAGTTAGGTGTAAACATACAACAACGATTTTTCAGAAATATTGCTCACTTATAGACCTAGTGTACCATATACGATACACCTACTTTAGGATTTAGTATATCTTACAAAAATAACATAATTGAGATTTTTTTGTTGCTATAATACCTAAAATAACATAGTCTTTATAATAATACTAACAAATTACGGGATTTATAATAAATAACATAGAACTTACCTTTTTGAAGACATTGTGATTATTTTCCTTTCTTTTCTTCCAGATAATTTCACTTTTTCTATTTAAATTACTAACACATTTGCACTTGTATCATTTTCAACGTAAGACTTACACTTTTACCTTTTCGACACAACTGAAAAAAAAAATTATTTTGTGGGTATGTCGAAATATTTTTAAAAGCTACTGTACCACATAGGGTACGGTAGGGCTATAATATGGGTTAATAATAATGTAATAAACTACTTTATATTATTTTCATATCGTATTAATTGTTGTCAGTCAGTGAAGCTTAAAAATAATTGTTTTTGGTTTGTTAAACCCTTTTAACGGATTAAACTTTGATTCGTGTCAGAGGCTACTAATGGATGGAGAATGTTTATCGAAAGATTGTTTTAACAAGATAAGTTTATTTCTTTATAGTAGTTATAATGAAAACACTTTTATTTATCTAGGTATATACACATAAATAAAATTTAAGTGTCTGTTTGTAATGTCAAAATAACAGCTTCTTCCTAAATGCATACTTACAGTACCCGGCGATAAATATTGCACATCGACCATTAGAAAGAGACAATCTCGGCTAATTTCGACTTCGTAGAGCGTTATCTCTGTCGCACGAAATACAAACAGTCCGGTATCTATTAGGAGCTGTTAAAACAATAATTATGATTTGCTTCTTTTGATAAATTATTTGTATTCTTTGTATAAAATCCATAGGATCGAATAGGTCGATGTGCAATATTTATCGCCGGGTACTGTACCCCCTTACTAATCAACGTTGTATAGCGTCTGTATAGTTACACAACGCTTTGTCTTCTTTCGAAAATCAAATTACTGACGACTGAAAGAGAGAAATCGGTGTGTATTCATCTGATATAATATGTTTATTAGTAAGGGGTTAATATTAAAGCTGAAGAGTTTGTTTATTTCTTTGAACGCGCTAATCTCAGGAACTACCAGTCGGATTTGAATATCTTTTTGCATTTGATAACCCAATTCTTGATACACACTATAGTTAGTATGTTTCAAGAATAGGGTTATCAAATGCAAAAAGATGCGCGTGATGTTTAATGTATGTTGCATCACTGGGTGGCCGAGATGCGATACATCGGGTCTTCTTCACGATCCGACATAGTTTAGATAGGTGTGGGCACTGCAGTGGGTACTCGAACGAAATTTAAAGTAACTTCAATAAACTAGCGATTAACAACCGAAACGCACACGTGCGTCGGAAACAAACACGTGCGTTGGTATTGAGCGTTTGCCAAGACTGTCCGAGCTCGTCTGTCGACCATAGAGCATGTAACCTTATAAGAGACGGAACTTAGAACATTCAGTTTGTGAGAAATTGTTAACCTTCTTTAGCCAACCGCATAAAGAAAACATAGCTACCAACATGAAAATTCTAAGTAGCACTGACAATGACAATCATGACGTTGACGGGAAGAACTGTCACAAATAGGGATGCGCAACGCATCGTATAGAAATCAAAAATCTTATCGATATTTAGAGTTCATCGATATCGATGAAATGCATACTACGCAGATAATAGTGAGGTTCCAAAACGAATTTATTTTATTATAAAATTGGTAAAATAAAACACTGATTTAAATGATTTCTGTATTTATTTATTTATGTAAATTACTAGCGACCCGCCCCGGTTTCGCACGGGTAGCCTGATCGCTACCAAAATTCACAGGATCACCCGCTGGGTTAATCTGATGATTGCCTGAAGATTTCATAAAAATCGCTCCAGCCGTTGCTGCTCATGCAGTTTCTCTATTGGTAGATGCACCAGTTCTTCATTACCAACTGTTTTTAGCCACTCTCGACATCTGGAAGGTACAAAATATAAAAGGTTACTTCTAACTGACTATGTTTGCCTGATGTGAATTTATTTAGTGTGATTTATAGCTAAGAAAACACCGAATTTACACTATCAGATAACTAAATGGAATTGACTATTATACTTAGAATAGAAATTCTAGATTTATTTACATACATAATGGTGTCACAGGTAGATAATGTCTTAGACTGTCCGACCCATTTCTTTAGCAGTCAACCTACTTAGACTAAATTAAATTACAATTTACATTAGACAAATAGGTAGATATTACTGAAGGCACTAATGTTTTAAAACATTTCTTTATTAGAGTTTCAGCTAATCTTGATTGATGGCTTGAGGGTCGTATTACGGAATTTGAATGATGCTATTAATTTACAATGAGGTAGTGCTATGTGAGCACAAGATCACATTAATACTATGTAGGTAAAACTCACCGGTTTGGATCCAGTGGAAACTTGGAAAAAAACAAATTATTTCCAATATGCCAGGCCTCCTTGATGCCGCAAACATCACATTTTCTTTGACCCTTACTCATGATGGTTCACAAACTAGAGTCACTGTCTCGTTATTATATAGTAATAATAACAATAAAATCATTTACACTAATAGTCAATATCTCAATAAAACTGTGTGAGGATGACACGGAGAAGCAGATCGCCCCTAAGACGACCCACTGACCGGATGCTCGACTCAACGTTAACACAATCACAGAAATTATTCGGATTTAATAAGTTGTATTCCCAAATCTTACAGAAAAAGGAAAAAAAAAACAGAAAAATCACAACACGAAGCAGTGACGCGAAGGCAGACATGTTTGTTTCACTTCGTAGTGTAATGTTGGTCATCCTGAGATTCTGCGTTTGTTTCTGAATGTTGCATAAAGAAGGTTACAAATTCCATATAAAAATAATTTGTTCGGAGTTTCACAGGACTGCTGTCGACTGTAGACTGTCGCAACACTCGGTCTCTCCACCAGTCCTCGCTGCATCCCCTCCACCGACGATCGTGTCCAAGCGGTAGGGCTCGCCTGAGTTTCCGATCACATGATTCTTCGTTTACCAATCAAATTGTTAGATGGCGCTGTTCGCTGTACTGTGGCGCCATCTATCCACGACATATATATATAGTATAGTTACTATACCTACCTATATATATTATTAAACATCACGCTAGGATCCTTAGGTGCTAAGCAGAAGGCAGAAAGAACGCTAAGCGAAAATGAAGTAATAACGCGGGCAGGCGATGCGATGCGACGAGTCGGTGAAACAATACATTTCACGCGTACGACGTCGCAGGCAGAAGCTAGTGGTTTCATAGAAGGACCAAACGAAAAGGACCACGGATCAAAAGACCAAGTTTATATCCACTGCGCCAATAAAGTTATCATTCTAATTAGATAAAACATTAACAAACTCAAGAAACGTCCCGCAAATTAGTCACCAATTTGATCTAATTACTAGATGAATGAACAATAGCAAGAAATAGGGAATTAATCATAATCAGCGAATGTCTTAGTCAAAGCCAATTAATTTCTTTCTGTCATAATTTGTGGACGACGGAGTTGAAAGTTGGGTTTTTAGGGTTCTGTGCCTCAAAAGGAAAAAATGGCACCTTTTTAAATATGTCGCATAAATGGCCGTATTTTTTGTTGCGTTGACTTAGAAGCTGATTTTTTTAGAACTCCAAGGGACCGTAGACCGACCGAGTTTCCGAAAGGACCGTATTTGATATTAATTTCAACTTGATACCTTCACGCATTCAAAAGAATCTTGACATACTGACAGACAGACTAACAGACGGATGGATAACAAAATGATCCTATAAGGGGGTAGAGGCCTTGCTAGTAGGGTAGCTCACCATCCGATCAGGACCAGGCCCGTGCCGGACGGCGCGTACGTGTTCCACGCGCGCCTCAAAGAGATGTCAGCATCAACCGAAGGGGCCCGTCAGGGCCGAAGCCTGCCGGGTCAGCGGGATTGTCCGAAAGGGTTACCGCTGGCCCGAAACATAAAAGCCTAAGGAAGGAACACTAGTGGGTTTTAGTCAGTAAGAGTCAGACACTCCCTTCCGCTCCACCCAGAGCGGGAGGGGTCATTTGGTGATTTCCCATCCTGAAAAAAAAGACAATAAAATAAGTCTAAAACAAAATCAAATAGCAAAGGTTCAAAGCTTACTCAATCAATAATATCCACCACTCCGTTAGAATTATTTCTTAATTAAATACTAAGAACGAATGTATAGATGTTAAAATGTTGAGAATTTTTCATCCTTAGTTCGCCCCAATTAGAAAGGGCTTAGAAGTATTTAAAGAGGATTATTTATTCAGTGTTGAACTCTTTTATTAAAATATTGTGTTAAGAACTTAAAGTAAAATTGAAAATACTGTTAAGTACAGATTAATACTATGACAGACCAACAATCCATCCGTATTAATAGATCGATCCATCATCACTGACAGGACTATTGTTGCCAATAAGCCTGATATAGTGGTGGTGGATCAATTAGAGCGGCGCGCAATGATTGTTGACATAACCGTCCCGCATGATGACAACCTCGTGAAAGCCGAGAAAGAAAGTTAGGATAGAATAGAATATATTCATTGTAAGGATAAACAAATCAAGTACCTTGACTTGGCTCACGAGGTTGTTGATATGTGTTAAGTGGACTCAGCGATCATTGTGCCGACAGTCGTGACAGCCAATGGATTAATAGACAAGAGTCTCGACCAATACCTGAGGAGGATCTCGTTGGGCAGCTGGATCAAGGGCTTGATTCAGAAAGCTGTACTTCTGGAAACGTCCTGCATTGTAAGGAGGTTCTTCTCTCTGGAGCCCTACCTAAGCTTAGACCCTGTTCCCGATACCGGTGGGCTACTATTTTTTATATTTTTACATGTTTATATATATTTTGTATTCCAATATTTAAAAATATCATCAACATTTCAGCCGAAAGATGTCCACTGCCGGACATAGGCCTCCCCGAAACACCACCACTTCAACCGGTTCTGTGCTTCTCGGATCCAACGGGTTCCTGCGGCATTCACAAGGTGTCAGACTCTTACTGACTAAAACTCACCTGTGTTCCTTCCTTAGCCCTTTATGTTCCGGACCAGCGGTAACCCTTTCGGACAATACCGCTGACCCGGTAGGCTGCGGCCCTGACGGGCCCCTTCGGATTTCTCCTACCCTTACCCCAATTTATTTGGGATCGACGCAACATGTGTTTTTCTTCCATACTTCTCTATTAGCCGCTATCTCGACAGTCATCCCTTTCTAACCTTAACATCATCCATTGTTTCTTTGGTCTTCTTCTACTCTTATAGCCAGCGAAATTTATTCTCAAAATCTTCCACACGAAATTTTCCTCATTCCTCCATATCATGACAAACAGTTTCCACACAACTTTTCTGTTACCTGTGTTACTTTCAGACTTTCTTTTATGTACTTATTTCTTATTCTATCCATTAGTGTAATACCACACATCCCTCTTAGCATCAATAAGTATAATAATACCCAATATCATTAAGAATTGGCACTATAAATCCACTCCTCGTGTCTGTTTCTCATTAACTATTAACTAAGAACGTCCAAAAACATAACAAACGTGAACAGCCTTTCGATATATCCAGTCATTCCGCTTGTCTATTATCAAACCAGTCCAATCAAATGCCCAATTAATTAGTGGAGACCAAAATAAAAACTAACTTCATTCCAATACTTTAAATTTATACTTTTAATAATAAAGCTAAAGAGAACCACTCCTTAGCTTGTTTGAACGCGTCCATCTGTGGAACTACCAGTCGGATTTAAAAATCCTTTTTGCATTTGGTTGCCCAATTTTACGCTATGACTCTTAGGAGCTGTACAAAAGTAAAAAAGTCAGAAAGAACGCTAAGTGAAAACGAAGTAATAGTGCGTGCGGACATTGCTAAGCGACGCAGTTGTTCAGGGGAACAAGAAATTTCACTCGGACGAAGTCACAGGCAGAAGCTATTGTTTTTATATTTTTCATATGGTCCAGACACTGGATTTGTTTTCGTAAAAAGCGTAACCAATATGATGCAAAATCATTGCATTGCGATTGGCGATTTTGCGATTTTTCTTTATCAATCGTAATGCTGCATGGAGTTTTGACTGTGTTCGGTCGCGACACCAAAATCGCATATTTCTCTGATATTCATTTTCACTTTCATGCTGCACGTGTTTGGCGACTCGCTGCGTCTTCTAGTGATGCGTCATTATGTTTCGATTAGCATTCTGGCGCTGTTCCGATTTTCCGAAGAATAATTTTATCGTGGAGTAACACACTAACATTAAAAAAAATATAATAATCATCGTTTATTTGCACGAAATAGGTATGGTGCTTACAGATGTAATAATACAATTCATAGTATTTCATATTCCGCCTACTAAATTCAGCATGCAAATTTTAGATGTGCCATGATTCATAGTTATTGAATAGCTATATTCATTGAAATTATGTTAGAAAAAGTCAATGAGATAAGAAATTACAAATTACATTAGCGATAGCTTTAATCTTGGCAGTTCAACAACATTCATTGCGTTATTTAAGTTGTTAAGCAGACTTTTTCGAACAATATGAAGCAATGAATTAGCAATAATATCATTTAAAATCATTCAGATTGTGTTTGATAGTGTGTTACGCTATTTTGGTGCCGGTTTTGTCACAAAAAGTCAAAAAATTCAAAAGTCAAAGCATTTATTTCAAATAAGCACATAAAAAGCACTTTTGAACGTCAAAAATTACAACAAAATAGAATTGATTCTAGTCGAACACCAAAATGATGTCTCACAAATAAAGCCAAATTACGTGGGACTGGCTGGTACTCTGTGTGACTTTTTAAATTTGACTCTAATTGCTTCGGGCACGTGTATCAAATAAGGGAATCGCGTGTTAATTTTGATTTCATACGCTTTGTCAACGGCATTGTTTTTGATTCTCGTTTTATTCGAATACCGGATCTTAATGCATGTAATGATGAATTTGTGATAGCTTCCAACACATTAAAATCTTATCAAATATGTATCAAATGTAGTATTTATAACATTTTATTGTTTATTTATTCTATGTAGGATTTATGTTGAACTAATTAACAGTATTATCCTGTTCTATTAATCGGAGCTTTCGGGGCCATTTCAACGACTATTATATATCGTCAGGTTATTTCAAAAACTGCCCAAATTATGATTTTGTTGGTAGGGCGTTTTGAAAGTTTGTATCAATAAATTTCATGTACTATCTTTGATAATGTTATTATAAGAAACGGCATCTGATTTATAATTAAATCACGTATGTGTTGATTTATGTCAGTTCATAGAAAAGTAACAGGGTTTCACAGAATATTGTATTTTGTTGTATGTATATACATAATATTATATGTAGTATATACAACAACTTCTTCGACTTCTTTTCATTGCTAACATCCCTAAGATTATAAAACGGTTTTTTTTTTCGCCGTTTATTATTATTCAGAATAAAAATAATAATTATATACGTAAATAACAACGAATTTCTAATTAATTAATACAAATAACAAAAAGACTTAATAACTTAACTAAAGCTAAATTAAAATATAGCGTCGAAAAATTCATCCGCATCGCTGTCGCCTGGTAATGTACGCAAGAGAAAAATGTAAAAGTATTTTACTTTTACATTTTTCTCTTGCGTTTTCTCGGATTGGTGAACACAAAAATGGTTTCACTTAAAAATGATTCTATTGTGTATTTTTCTGATGCCCACATAAATAGTAGGCTCGGTAATATTAATGAATTAAGGAATTATCCAGAACAAAGATTAAACACTTTAAAAGAGGTTAACGGTGGATGTTCTTACCCATTCTTCTCCATAAGAAAACTACCTTTTGGAATGGGCGACTAGAATCAATTCAATTTTTTTGGAATTTTTGACGTTCAAAAGTGCCTTTTATGTGCCTATTTGAAATAAATGCTTTGACTTTGACAAATTTAACTCTCACATTGTTAAAAACTCACTGCAGAAATTATTTAAATACGAATCACGAGTATCCAGTACACGTCAATATGAATTACACAAGTAGAAAATAAATAGTAGAAATAAAAACTGAACTGAAAATGCGAAACAAAGTTGCCGCGTATGCAGGCTTTGCGGTGGACGTATTCTGTAACACTGCGAGCAAAAAGACAAGCATATTCGTGAAACTGTTCGATATTATTCCTAGAAAATCGTGTTATTAAGTTTGTTCCTGCAAGATACTGAGAAATTGTTGGAGACTCTCAGACATAATATTCGTGAAATTAAAGGTCGTCGGCGAGTGCCTGGCAGGTGCATTGTTGATGTAGAAAGGAGGTATAAAAGCATAATAATCTCTATTTATGTTTTATAATAATAATTTATCTACTTACATATAGTGTGTGTACCTAATTAGTATGTACCTAGTTTAACTTTAGTCTTCGCAATGGTAACTGATTCGCGCATTCCTGGGTTTGATATCTCGGGTTTTCAATGATTAAATAATTGACAGTGGATAAACCTGAGCCCTATTTAATATAAATGAAAATGCAAATATTTGTAAAAGAATTACAAAATTGAGACATTGTCACGACACCAGAAGGCCAATTCTCGTAATTTAAAACGTTCAAATCTAATGGTAATCTCATCTCGGCCACAAACAAATGTCAAAAACTTGTCAAAATGTAGGGAAATTAGTGGTATTTTTGACAGATTGAGACTGAGATCAGACCTCAGATCAGACTGTGAACTTTCTTAAAATAACGAGAATGAGGGTTTTCGTGAAAATTTACGACACCAGTTGGCACCACTGTGACAAGAAGTCTTCCAATATAAAATATATGATGACGTTCATCATTCGATTCATTCATTCGTTCATCATTCAGTCATGACTAAAGAAAATATAGGCTCTTTGACAGATGCCTGGACCTGACGTGTCAGTGCTGCCACCTAGCGAACGTCATTTCAGAAAACCCTCATTGCCCCTCTGTTGTTTAATAAAGCAGAAAACGTAATATTTTGCGTAACACACTATCAATCACAATCTGAATCATCTTGAAGGATATTGCTAAGCCATTGCTTCATATGTTCGAAAAATTTGTCTGCTCAACAACTTAAATAACGCAATGAATGTTGTTGAACTGTCAGAATTAATGCCATTGCTACTGCTAGTGTGTTACGCAATTATCACGCTGGTCTCACGATTTGTGTTAGTTTAATGGTTATAGCCTCGTCTACTATTCCATCGTAATTGTCGTACACGACATTTCACCAATATCGAATGCTACCACAATAACCACCTCCGCATTTAACTTTTTGCTCAAACTTGTGCCGAAGTGCTCAGAAAGAGGGAGTATTTTAGGAATGATGAATGCCTGTTGCGAGATTAGCCCGAGTGTTAAAAATGTCTCAGTCTTTTGCATTTTCCCTACATTTTCGGCACCGGAAATCTATGGGAGTTTTTTGTATTCCATTGTAGTTGGATTTATTGCTCGCTGCTTTGCCTTTTAGCAGTTGGGGTTTTAGAAAAGGAGTTAACGTGAAAGAAAGGTAGTGAATATGTTGGTTACGTTTTGTCTGTTACGAAGGTTGAAATGCTGAAAGAGTTTTGGAAGTATTTTCTTTTACGTGCGTTTTAAGGTTTGGTGTAAAAGAAGGTTTTCCTTAGTACTATTTATTGTAATTTTCTAAATATACCTACAGATATAGGGGGGTAGGGCCATCGACGCGCAAACTTCAGCACATTATCCTAGACCCGTCTAGCGTAGAAATTTCGTCGGTTACCAAAACAGGTGTTTCATAGAAAATTGCAATACATACGCGGTAAAAATTTTTGGAAAGTTTTTTTTTTAACAACCTACCTTGAAACATTTTCGGCTCTCAGAACAGTTCAGAATCATGTACTAAATTCATGGTAATAGATTGCGTGACGATATCGCTGCCACCCTGTTGCAATGATACATGATCGAAAGTGCACACATACCAAGACCCCTCCGTGCCTCGGAACGTGAATCTTTGACAGTGGTTACGGGTCGTCAGTAGCCCGAAAGTCTGACAACAAATCTCACCAAGGGGTAACGTATTACCTAGTACCTGGATTGTGGAGTTCAGATAGGCAGTCGCTCCATGTAAAATACTGGTATTCAGCTGTATCCGGTTAGACTGGAAGCAGACCCCAACATAATTGGGAAAAGGCTAGGCAGATGATGAGATCCTGAATATATTGACATACCTAAACGGGTGTTATATGTCTTGTTTTAAATATATTTTTTGTGTTAGTTTGTTTATGCCCTTGACCGGCTATAAACCCATAATGGTTAGACTGGAAGCAGACCCCAACATAGTTGGAAAAAGTCTAGGCAGATGATGATGATGACGTGTTCGAAAGCGCATTATCATTTGCCTACCGACAAAGTTAACAAAGTCATCTTAGCACAATATTTTCAAAGTGCAAGGGCTATTCTGCCCTAAACTAAACAAGTCATGTAAAACAATGTATTCATTAATGCAAGGGCGTGAATTAAGAATGTAAATTCTTACAGATTTACTTGCGTCGGTACTTGTTATTCGTGAAACTGGGACGTCCAGCAAATGCGCCGACCAACGATTATTATTATTCAAAACTTAACAGTTTGCCCATGAAGATGTAAAGTTTTACTAGATATTATAACTATTCACATTTTATGGCTATTGAACGTTATTATGACTACTTAAGTGGATACTACCTACGGAACTTTAGGCTACACACGCACTAATAGGTAGTTTGCTTAGCGCCTAGAGCCTAGCGAGTCACCTTACGAGTAGCGAAGTGACACGAATGCTCTAGAATTATCGCAATTGGCCGCACTGCGCGCTTGGCGCCTTCGCTAGTTGCCTATTATAGTCTCTAGGCGCTAACCAAGCATCTGTCAGTGTGTACGTAGCCTTAGTAGGTTCTATACTAGTCTAGTTAAAATATTAACTATAAGATTTCATGACATTGAAAGGTGTTGTAAGTGAACGGATTTAGGACTTCTGAATTCAAGCATCTACAATGATTAACAGTTTTGTGTACAAATAGGTACATCCAGTGACTTTAAATCTTCGCACTCAAGACTCGGAACTTGGCAGCAATTCGTGTTGGTCAGTAGAGAACTGCTGACGAACACTGCGCGCACCAATTAACGTCGCTCGCATCCGACACCGCACAGCCATCAATACCGTTTTTAATTAACTAACTTTTGTAATGGAAATCTTTATCTGGACCATCGAAAATCGGAAGTTCGGAAGTATTAGATTTATTTCATGGCTCATAGTTGGAGATTATTGAAGTTACTGTTATCCCACGTACTGGTAAAATGAGGAAGTCATTATCTTTTCTGACTCTGACACTTATTTACTTAATATGTGGTAAATATCGAAATCTATAGGCCGGAGACGTTGCCTGAGGTAGCATCGCGTTCTCCGGCCTATAGAATTTATAGATTTTATTTATGGAGAGAGCCTCCCGTCCCTGCCGCCGCGGGAGACACTCCGCGTGCTGGGATCCGCGTGACGACTCCCGGCCACCGTAGGCGCGGTCCTGCGGCGCGGTAGTTCACCGACCGATCAGGACCAGGCCCCTTCCCAACTTCTATTGTGTCTCGTTCAGTGTCCTTCAATGGGTAAACAAAATCTAAACCAGCGGGGTAAATGTGTAACACACTAACAATTGCAATGTGTTTAATTTTGAAAATTTGACAATATTAATTGCGTTATACGAGTATACGTCGTCGAGCAGAAGAATTTTTTCAAACTTAAGGAGCAATAGATTAGGAATTTCTTTCAAAATCCTTCGGATTATGAAAGCAAGTGTGTTACGCAATTGGGACACAGAAATATATGAGGACCTATAAGTAGGTATACTACGCGGCTATAAGTAATTCATTAATTAACGCAACTGCAGTGCGATAGCTGCGCAATCAGCGCCACTAAACAAATTTTCCCGTCACAAACTGTCAAACAAATTTAAAGAATTTTTTAAATTCCAAATGAAAACACGACATTAACAGAGAAACGCGATTGCGAGTATACTCGGAATACTTAAATAAAAAATTATGTAATACCGTCCTTGAAGATTTAAGCTGAGACAAAGGAAAACGTCCTTTGGCATTGAAATATAAGCCTTATGAATAATTTGTGTGAGTGTCTTAAATAATTTTAAAAAATTGTATGTCATGGTAACAAGAATTTTCAAACTGAATCATCATCATTTGCCTCGCCTTTTCCCAACTATGTTGGGGTTGGCTTCCAGCCTTACCGGATGCAGCTACATACCAGTATTTTACACGGAGCGACTGCCCATCAGAGCTCAACAATCCAGTTACTTGGTAATACGATACCCAGCCCCGGATCTAAGGGGGGGGCAAACCGGGGCACGTGCCCCGGGCGGCAGTTTCATGGGGGCGCCAAATCCTTGAGACAAGAATTCGAAATATCGAACAAATGAAGCCTCTTTTCCTACAATCTCATAGGTTTTTAACAAGTAATCGAATCTTAATATAATATGTTTGAAAAACAAACTTTTCTAGTTCCATACGCCCAGTTAGTTTTTGAACACATACTAAGTGATTTATGAACGCATCTTAACAGATCAAGTAAATTTTTGAACGCGTGCGTAGTGTCCGTGATCTTTCTGCCAAGGGGAATCCCCAGTCATATATCTATACAAGCCGAGCCGAACAAATTCAAACAGTTGAACGTCAAGTGACAACACTGTATGTTTATGTGGTTGATTGCATTTGCGAGTAGGTAATCAGCGTTAATATAATAAGTAATTTATTAGTGAAATCATATATTATCGTAGTGGAAATCAACAATTTGCAAGTTTTTCTCAAACACTGAAGAGAGGGGGCGCCACTATCAAGGTTTTGCCCCGGTTCGAAAAAATCGTAGATCCGGGGCTGACGATACCCCGTAGTAAGACTGGTTGTCAGACTTTCTGGCTTCTGACGACCCGTAACGACTGTCAAAGAAATCCACGAATGACATCCGGGACCAATGGTTTAACGTACTTTCCGAGGCATGGAGTTGTCTTGGTAAGTATAGATGGTCACCCATCCAAGGACCAACCGCGGCATGCGTAGCTTAACCTAATCGATCGACCCGTGCGGCTGTCATTACTTACCCACAAGCCCCTCTCTCTTTTCAAACTGAATGTCACCATTATTAGGTACTTACTGTGACTGTTTCTGGTAACTTAAACTTACTTACGCCTTCTTCCCATACAGGCAGAAGTTACAGAACGCCACCTGTTACAATCCTTACGTATATTATCTATTTCTTTTGCCTCGTTTACGTTCATACATCTGGTCATACACGCACGCCGGCTGCGAGTACTACGTACCTGAGCTTTGTGAAGAACATTTGTTTTTTTGGGAATGACATCTCGCATTTCAAGCTATGAGGTTGGTCGTCTGCTTCACTGGGCTTGCCTGTGGATGCCTCAGTAAATTAAGACCATGGATCCAAACAGGGTCCAAGCTGGGGCTTAAAAACTTACAAGCTGAGCGAATACATGCTAAGGGACCCTGGTTCAAGCCATGGTCAGGGGCGAGAGGGAGTGGAAAGCAGTCGCCTCCTTCTGCGAAGCAGTCATGCTAGCGAAAGAGTCGGCTCAGGGAGAGAGCCTCCCGTCCCAGCCGCCGCGGGAGACGCTCCAGGCGTCGGGAGCCGCGCGACGACTCCCGGCCACCGTAGGCGCGGGCCTGTGGGCGGAGAGTAATGGGTAACTCACCGTCCGAACAGGATCAGGCCCATGCCGGACGGCGCGTACGTGTTCCACGCGCGCCTCAAAGCGATGTCAGCATCAACCGAAGGGACCCGTCAGGGCCGTAGCCTACCGGGTCAGCGGGATTGTCCGAAAGGGTTACCGCTGGCCCGGAACATGAGGGGTTAAGGAACACGGGTAGGTTTTAGTCAGTAAGAGTCTGACACTCTCTTCCGGTCCACCCAGAGCGGGAGGCATCATATTTTGATGATTTCCCATCCTGAAAAAAAAAAATCAATATTTTAGCAAAGCAGATTTTTTATTTTTGCAGAGTATTTATTTTCTATTCTTGAACTGAAATTAACTGTTTCCGATACCGATGTCTCATAAAACGACCAACAACCTAATTGCGTAACACACTTTCAATTACAATCTGAACCATTGTGAAGCATATTGCTAATCCATTGCTTCGTATGTTTGAAAAATATGTCTGCTCAGCAACGGAAATAACGCAATGAATTTTATTCAACTGTCAAAATGATGGCTATTGCTACTGAAAGTGTGTTACGCAATTACTTCGCTGAACACTTACAAGATAGCTATTACAGAAAAAATCAAAGCAAAATCTACCCAAAGAGAATACACTAACTAAAACTTCAGTAGAAATAGTTACAAATTCCATTAGGACTGCAATGTGTTCAAGTATTTGGTTTACAAGACAAAGATGGCGTCGGAGATAATGCAGCCTAGCCTCCCTGAACGAACCAATACGCAGTCCAATCTAGTGTAGCAAATTATCACTGAATAAGTGACTAGGTATTATAAATGACGGCCTTCCCAATAGTATTGTTGGATAGTTATTTTTTTTTCGGAAATATTTAACTTGTCCTCTAAAAAGTTTATTGAGCTTCTAATGGTGGACACTTTTTTAAATGAATGAACTTCTAAAAATGTTTTTGCGATTCTAATAATGCACACTTCTTTAAGAATACTAAGCCAGTGTATGAGTGCTATGTTATTAGGTAGTATATGCAGGAAAGCAGGCATTCATTAATGTACCTACTAATAATGACAGCTTTGCAATCAATGAGAAATTACGGCTATGGGTGTCGACTTCAGATCGAGCTGCTTCTCACACGGATAACTGTAGATGGCTTTCTCCCGTATCACTAGACCTGACTCTCTTCATATTTCGGCTGCTGAGACCAAAACTTCAAACGTCGTATACTTACAAAAAAGTTTTATAAAAATGTGGCTGTTATTTTAGTGTACCTATTGTGATGTGTCACGACTCCCAGGAGAACGTAGTAGTCGCGGGCAGAAGCTAGCTTTTAGATAATTGAGCCCCTTTCAACTTTCTGGCCCTTTTTCAGAGTTGGTGGGTCTACAACCAAGTTGATCGGAGTACCTTGGCTGTTTAGTATTTTTAGAAACCCAAAGTAGAAATTATTTGAGGTTTACAAAAAGAGGCGCAATCATTATTTACAGTGTTCAATAATATTTTTAAGACCGCAAAATGGGAATTATTAAAGGTTCGATTACTAAATACATGCCATTTTTTTTATAGAGTTAAAAGAGTAGATGATCACTTTTCTTTTGTGTAAATGACATCACTTACTTACGTTCTTGTTCAAAGTGTCCTGCAGGGTAACTATTACAGCGGGATTGTCCGAAAGGGTTACCGCTGGCCCGGAACATAAAGGGCGAAGGAAGGAACACGGGTGGGTTTTAGTCAGTAAGAGTCTGACACTCCCTTCCGCTCCACCCAGAGCGGGAGGAGTCATTTGATGACTTCCCATCCAGAAAAAAAAAAGGGTATCTATTATACGTAACACACTAATAATGATAATGCCTTTCATTTTGACAATTCAATAATATTTATTGTATTATTTACGTTGTCGAGCAGGCAGAATTTTTTTTCATTTATGAATGGATTAGGAATTTCCTTCAAAATCCTGCGGAATGTGATCGAAAGTTTGTTGATAGTCTCGGTCGGTTAGATAAATTTGAAAACGGAATAGAATTTCTATGAAATTATCTGTCAGATAAATTAACCAAAACTTATCTAGATTTAGGGGACCCAGAGGAATGTACTATTCTTAGTAGGTAAGTTGGATAGCGCTACGTTAACTGAAAAATACCCTCCTGAAATTTTTCATAGCGAAGATTTCAGGTTCATCTGTAACTATGGCCATCGTGGTGTTTAATTTGCTAGACATTTATGACAGCTGCAATCAGTACATTAATATCATATTGACAAAAAAACGTTGATCGCAGCTGTCATTTTAATCTAGAAAATTAAAAACGGAATTTAGCATAAAGCACCTCCTACTCAATTTCCAACGTATTAAAAACCCTTTTGTCCGAACAACCTATTAAGCTAAAATTTTTAGCTCGTACATTATCAGATACGATGGCCGCGGTTAGGAATATGAGATGGCGGCTCATTTGTCACGATTGGGCAGGCTCGCACTAATTTGCGGTGGCTCTGCTATGTGTATTGAATAAGAACGTTGTTGATGATATTATGGCGAGTATTTAGCATGTGTTTTCCAAACAATAATTTCACAAATTATGTTTAGTATAGTTCTGATGAATTGTGAGAGATAAATGAAGCGAAATGAAAACGATTCATAACATAATTTGTCACCTAAGTTGGTTAATAGGTGACATATTTATTTAGTAAATTTATTTATTTAACCATTTACGTACACACATATACAGGGTGAATTTTTCAAGTGGGCGTGGATGGCCAAATTCGAAACTATGAGGAATAGCGAAAACTACTCAAAAGAGTCGAATGCTCGATTTTGACGAAAACTAAAACTGCATCATTGGATTTTTGAAAAATCCTTGCGCAAACTGTGTTTTTCGGCAATTCAAATAAAATTAAAAGACTGCTTCGTTGGTATTATATAGTGGTCGCAAGCGCCATTGCTGAGCATGAGGATATGGGTTCGATTCCCGGGTCTGGCAGTTTTTTCATCTGGTATTTCTCAGTAGCAACCCGGAATCTGGATTTATGCCCGGTTGATGGCAATAAGCTTGCCCCTATTACATCGGACGCGTCCTTTTTGAATTTTCCCTACCTTTGTCTCCTAAAACTAAATAACATGTCATTGGCTAAATACACAAACCGTGCGAAGCTAGAAAAAAAAAATAAAAAAAAACTCTTTTGTATTTTATGTAGGACTGATTTTTCAGTCTAGATGGTTTTTGTCGTGGAAATAGGATTGACGTCTGACAGTTTTTGTGTGAAAAAATTGTCAGAAATTCATATTGTTCCTACGATGTAATTGTCTGGCGATGGAGGGATCAGACCTTAGACATACTCGTAATATTTTATAAATGAAACTATGGTGTTCAGTTTCTTCGATGGCTTGGACGTGCGTCGTAATGTAAACTACAACTTATTGTTAATTTAGTTAAGTTTCTCTTTAAGTGAACTGTAATTTATTCTTTGAGAAATAAATGTCTTTAAACCGAACTGGCGACATATGGGTGTAGCTATTAGAGATACGTCTCTGCCTAACCTTTTGGGGAATAGAGGTGCGCGTGATGCTATGTTGGTGTTAAATGGAAACGGTGTTTAATAGATGGAAATTTTTACTAAGATTAGTAAATGATCCGACATAAAAGTACCTACTCAATCTTAGTGTAGCGAAATAAAAGATATTTTTTTTTAAATATCTTTATTTTGCTACACTAAGACTGAGTATTTGGGTCAAGCCAAATGATTAAACTAGCCTATCCTGTGGCTTTACTTTTCGCGTGATTTCCGGGTCGGTACTAAGTTTGGTCAAGTTCAAGAAAAACGTATAATTGTAAACTTCTTCAACGGGTACTTATTGATCTTGCCAAAATTGCTTTTTACCTCATTTTATATTCGAAGGTAGCAGCTACAATAAAAGTTTAAATTCATTAAATAATAAAATCCACTGCAATGAGTACTCCTATAGAAATCCCAGCTCTCTT
This sequence comes from Luperina testacea, assembly GCA_927399505.1. Taxonomy (NCBI): domain Eukaryota; kingdom Metazoa; phylum Arthropoda; class Insecta; order Lepidoptera; family Noctuidae; genus Luperina; species Luperina testacea. Next base: position 14,749,351 of record OV656770.1, on the reverse strand, counting down.
AGCGAATATCAAAAATATACACCTAATTTCTCTCTTTGTTCTGGAAATATAAATGTATAATTTAGAGTTCATCTCGCTTGTACCCCTGAGACGGCGCGGTAAGTAATTCTTTGTGTTACGAGTCTATGTTCCGCTACTTGGAAACCTCGATGATTTATTAATGTTAAAGTGAAATGTGAAGTATCTTTGTAGATCTGTTTTTAAAATTCATCTTGAGGGAAAAAAAAACGTGCTGAAAATTTTCACCTGTCCGGTTTAATTCTTCTTTTCTGTAAGGCGTTGCCATTTTCACCATTTTATTTAGAGACGATTTGATGTGTTGTGAATATTGCATGTCTTTTTGGTACTGTTTTTCTGACACCTTTTATAAAGTGTTGCCATTTTCGCCAGTTAATTTGGAGATGTGTTTTATGTGTTGTGAATATTGCATGTCTTATTTTCACCGTTTTTTCTGACACCTTTTTTGGCTGGTTGTTTCTTTCATTTAGATTTCAATTGATGAAACCTTCTTTTAGGAAATTAGAACTACAACAAAAATATAGGTTCTGAAAATCTGCTTATCTGTTTACCATTGCTGATCAGACCCAGCCGGTCGATTCTGTTAAAATCTCACCGTGAAAACTTAGGTGAAGTGAATTTGTTTTTGCTAGGAATTGACACTATTGACAGCTCACTCCGCGCTCACTTCACCTAAGTTTTCACGGTGAGATTTTAACAGAATCGCACCGCTGATTATGTCTGGACTTCAAAAGAGACTGTGACCTCTCAGTTTGTTTCGGCCTTTCTACCCAGACTAGTCAGTAAGGAAATGCCGACCTCATCTAGTTTCTTTAAAATATAATTGAGAAGTAAAAGTGTTTGTACAAAGGTACTCACAAAAATAAAATCATTGACCTGGTATGATTTTTGGTAAATAAGCTATATTAAACATACATTCCATGCATCGATAAAGATGCTCATTGAACAGCCAAATAATTATAATTACAATAATCCATTCTAGATATTCAGTTCGTGCTCATCCTAGTACAGCAGAGATTACAGAACACCCTCGGATTCGTAGTAAAGCCTCGGACATTCACTGGGAGCGCCATCCCCCCAAATCCGTGATTACATGGAGCGTCGAGCCCCCATCGGTCGGGGCAACGGCTGCCGCGCCCAAATATTTCATTTACAAGGTGATTTTGAACTAGCATAGAATTTTTTTTGGTAGATTAGTAATCCAAAACATTTGAGCAACGATTGCGTTAAATTAAATTACGATTAAGTATTTACCCACAATTTTTATTATTTTTTTATTTTGTTTTTTGGAACTTCTACTTTTACAATATTTAAATGAGGACCATGTATCAATCACATAATTAATTATTTATCTGCCATTAATTCATTTTTTTTTATAAAAATATTTCTACGTATTGTGGTTTAGTTATTTTATTGTAGGTACATCTTCTTCACATATAATTATAAATTAATGTATACCAAATATTGCTAAACATTTTAAAAGAGTAAATGTGGAGTTTCTTCCCTGTTATTCTCCAAACCATTTGGAAGGAGCAAGTAGAACGAATTCTACCTTCTTGTAAATTTTTGACGTTCAAAAATGCATTTGTGCCTGTTTTAAATAAATTATTTGACTTTGACCATAGGGCTCTACACGCACCGCAAAATTGCTATGGCCGTTTTTCATTATAATTGTTTACTTATATCGTAGTGGATCTTTACTTTGTTTCTTTTTTACGTTTGCTTATCTCATCATACGGTGCAATGTATTTTTAAAATTGTGCCTCATATGTTGCTTGCTTTGGTGTGTTGTATTTTTGTTGCATTAAATAAACGTTTTATAAATCTATCTATCTCAACAGTTTATTATCTATTCCGAACACCAATTTACCGATACAAAAATAGCAGGCTGCAGGGAACATTCAATCAGCTGACGTATCATTTCGTTTAACCGTATATACAAGTTCTTTCACGAGGTTTCAACGAACATTCGGCAAACTTTCGGGCCTGGATCAATTGGGATCGGCTATATATCGCTCCTAACCAGTTCTTCGATTCAATTTAAACTTGCCGGAGCAGAGTTTACACTGAATACTAGGTTACCTACAAAATGGTATCGTTATGTGAACTGTTAATTTCAAGTGTTGCAAATAACAGTCTGTGACTTAACTTGAAAAGGGTTTTAATGAACTGGGGTTGATATTTTGTTTTGTTTTTATTTGTTCGCTGATTAGATTTTATTTATGATCAATGAGGTCTATGCAATATTTTGCTGTGTCTTTCCAACTATTACCAATCAAAGTTTTATCTTGGTTTAAATACTTTTACCAACTAGAACAGTTCTGCGAGTAACGTGCCGTGCCCACTTAAGTTTGGCAAATCTTCGGGCTATGTCGGTTACCTTAGTTCTCTTGGGGATCATCATTCATCATCATCATTTCTGATTCTATCACGTAGGGAAACTTCAAGCATAACCCTTTCCATTGACCTTTGAGTGACTTTTAACCTTCTAATAAAGCCTATTGTGAGCGACCACGTTTTATTTCCATAGGTCGTTACTCACAGAACAGATAGCTGATGAGGCCGCAAAGTTCTGGAGTGGCGATCGCGTACCGAAAGAATCCTCTTTCGGTACGCGGTCGCGAACGGTTCTGTGCTTACCGCTTCCAGCAGATTTCGGCCTTCACAAGATCCCTTGTGAAGGCCGAAATCTGCTGGAAGCGGTAAGCACAGAACCGTTCGAAGTTGCGTTGCGGGAGGTTTATATCCAGCAGTGGTCGTCTTTCGACTGAAATGATGACTATAACAGTGCAGTGGAGAGTTAACACAGCTGCTACGTACGAGATCTTGCAATCAATTTCTGTGTGGATAAACAAGGCATTGATTTTTATGGGAATATGAGCCTTGAGAGCGTTTAGTTAAGAGTTGTTATGCAAAAGGCAACAAATGTAAAATATTCGTTTTTTTTTTCGTTTGTATGTGCTTGAATTTTAATATACCGTACCTACTTAATTAACACCGTCATTAGTATATATCTACCTTTATATAAAAATGTGTTCTTGTAACACACTGACAAAAACCATAATCAGTTATTACAAAATTAATATTTTTCAAACGAAACCAACTTACGCCTAGTCACTAGCGCGACGTTTCATTTCACTTAAAAATACTCCAGAATTTTTATAACTCGACCAACACTTGCAGTATTTTTCTTGAAAGGGAAGTATTAAATTTAGTTTTCCGCCTGCTCCGCTTCGCCATGATACCGGGGCAGTAAATTGTATGAAAGAAACTAAAATGTTAGTAAATGAAGACATTGCACAGACAGGTGCTCCTCTGAAAATGGTAAGATTATTTTAAATATTTTTTCGCTTCTTTAGTAATCTGGACTGGAGTTGTATAAATTGCGACAGAGTTTACCTGTTATTTTCATAACAGTGGATGTTTTTAAAAACAACTTTGATCCTACTACCCGATATAATTATATATTATATTAATATACCTAATATTATAAATGTGAAAGTTTGTGTTCGGATATTCGGATGATGTTTGTTAGTGTGAGTAGAATTTAATGGTTAAATTGCTCACTGTAAGCAACATCTTTTAACACGTGACTTTATAGATATATACCTATTACATCACTTTACTGGAAGATAAATCGTCCCGACTCCCTTTGCGAGTAAGCGTCAACTTGATAGAGTTTAATGGACGCGCGCTCCGACGCCGCTCTTTAAAACTAGTTTATATTAGCCTTGATTTTATTGCACATCCACTAGACTAAGCTAAAAATATCCCTCGCTATCCTTTACTTGAAAGTAATCAAAAACAGCCATAGAGTTTGGTTTTATTTTATTTTATTTATTCGGAAGAACAAACAATTACACATTATATATTATAAGTAAATAGAACATAAGGAGTTATATAAATGTGCAACCAACAACGTTCTCCACAGATACCATAGAGTTTGGTTTTGAAGTTAAACGAGTAGGTACCTATATTTACCACCGTCATACTAGAAGCCAAAAACTCTGCTAGATGTGCTTATCTTTATATTTATGTGTGTATATTATAATTCTTTTGTAAGTCTAAATACACAAAAATATTCAAAAGAAGTAAAGATAATCAATTGTAATATTCATAAAATATTACCCTTCATTTTTAACACACTGCATTATAAATATCAATCCAAAATTTTACCAGAAAACCCCTTTTTAGTACCTATTCTCACAAATAACCCCAATTCGTGTAATATATGTACATTGGGGAGCGCAACGCATCGTGCTGTTCATAAACCATTGCTGGTGTAATAAAGGGGAAGAATGATGATGTACATTAACAGTCCGCAAATGATGAGTTACAGTGCGGACGGATCGTGTTGGAACAAGTGAGGTGAATGGATTGAGTTACGTTGTGAAAATTTATTTTTAAAATTGTAGTTTTTGAAATTGTGCTTTTTATTAGATTTCTTATGTACCCCTATCATTTTTAACTTTATTTTATTTTTATTATTTGATGTGTTTTAGCGGTAATAGTACCTAGTACCTACACACTCTGTGAAATTTCAAGTGTTGCGCTATTACAGTTAAAAAGATACAGCCCTGTGACAGGCGGACGGGCAGACGGAGAGCGGAGTCTTAGTAATAGGGTCCCGTTAGCATTCTTTGAGTACGGAACAATATTTTGGTCACATTTCACTTTCCACCATAACAGTGCTATTTGCACCTACAGCACTCACGTCCGCGGTTATTTGTCATTGTTACCGTCGGGGTGACGAATTTATGCAGGGGTAGCAAACGTGACACGGTGCCAGGAGCTGCAAACATCGTGGTAAGGTGTGCGATGTTTTCGTCGATGGTGACGTTAAGAATGAATAATTCTGTTGGTTAATGTATAGTCGACCTCGTTATTTCTTTATCACCCTAAGGTTGAATGACATGCGAGTCATTAACGCTATGATAGACAGATACCAAAAAAATCTAAAAGTTTTATTGGAAAAACGATAAGGTGATGACAGACAGTTATTTTGTGTGACAGTTATTTTGTGTCATGTTACAGTTAATTTTGCCGTTGCTACCGGCTGTCATTCGTGGATCTTTGACAGTCGTTACGGGTAGTCAGAAGCCCGAAAGTCTGACAACCAGTTTTACCAAGGGGTATCGTATTACCCAGTAACTGGGTTGTGGGGGTCAGATAGGCAGTCGCTCCATGTAAAATACTGCCATTCAGCTGCATCCAGTCAGACAGGAAGCCGACCCCAACATAGTTGGGAAAAGGTTAGGCAGATGATGTTGATGAGTTAAGTTTGTACATCACTATTTTTGGTTTACCCGTTGACCCCCAAACTAAACCAGGCATGTATCTTGGGGGTCGGGGTCTCCAACTATTATAAATTTACACTTTTCAGGGAATTGTTGTCAACGGTAAAGCAATTATTTGAACGACAAAACTAATGGTGGCTAGAGTTAAGCTGTTGACTTAATATGGAGCGAGTCTTACATAATAACGAGAAGAAAGACATAGACATTGCCTAATAAGCCGAATAAAGGCTCCTACAAACAGGCGCGACACGCGATATAATCGAGCGAGACACAAAGGCACCGCTCGTTGCGCGACTTGCGGTGCCTTTGTGTCGCGTGTCGTGTCGCGCCTGTTTGAAGGAGCCTTAAGACGGCGGATTGGCAAGCAAAGGTCTTGAGTTCGAACGCCAAGCCGACCACCTACTCGAATTATCGCAAGCATAAATAAAATGGCAATTAACAGAAACAATAGTGATTTTGACCTCATATTGCTAGTAATAACCACTAACAAAATGCTCAATTAGATAACACAGACTGATGCGAGCATTAAACAAAAGAATCTCCATTTATAAAATTATAAATAAAAAAAATACAAATCACGTTCATCCTAACATTCTAGTTAATAAAAAAGGATGATCATAATCACAATAAATGAGCGTGCAATTTACATTCGACGCTGAAAACATAAAATATATCCACGAATCTTCGCATTCACTCAAAAGTCTACAGCGATATACAGGGTGGAAAATGTTTGTCCGTGTACGAAAAGTATGTAAGTATTCTACTTTAAATATTAGTTACTCTTTAGAAAAAAAAAATGTTTTCATATTTTTATCCTGTGTCCTTATAATACCCAGGTACTCTATGCAGTTTTTGGCATTCTTGTCGGATCTTTCGTCGCAAGTTGAGGTATTAGTGAATGTGACCTATTAGGGATAGCGACGAAATAGCTAATATGACGAATCAGAATCAGATCCTTCTTGTCGGTTCAATTCGCGTCTGAGGCAAACAAATTATGAAAGTATATTTAAAAACATATTTCCTTGCCGCAAACATTTATATCACCAATATTTTAGACACTTTCCCTCCAACGCCGTTTTCTCCACCCTGTATAAAAGAAATTGAACATTTCATATCGAAAAGACTGAATTACTGCTTCATCTCCCAGTGAAAATTATTCAACTCGCCTTTTGAAACGTTTAAAAAACTGCTAGGCTGCAATCAGACGGGATTGAGATCCGATATTAAGAGAAAAGAAACCGAGTCGGCCAAATTACAGGCCTTTCGAATGGTGGAGCGATCAAAAACTGTGCAGCGCTGACTTTATCAACAGTATCGGACGAGTGTCTCTTCGATTTATTAACTCGTGCATCGAGTTTTGAGTAGTTATTAGTTTTTTATACGTGTGAATGGGAATAAGAATTTGTATCGGAGCAACTGATATTAAGTTTCGTTGCAAAAAAAAACTGTTCAAAGGCGTAATAGCATACATAGTTCAAATATTGTATGAATACATTGAGTAGGAATATTTTTAACATCATTTAGGCTGTGACCAACCGCTACAATGAACACTAGTCTCTGTAATAATTCGCTTGGTAGTCTCAAAAGTAATCTCCGTATAAATTATTTTATTGACACCATCTTACAGCAATACTTTCCGATCACCTTTTATGACACCCACAATTGTAAAAGTGATGACCTTTTTACAGCACGACGACGTGCGACTACCATAGGAATATATATTTTAATAAAACATTTTCCAATAAGATACTGCTAATGAGTTAGAATGTAGCTAGATGCAGCTGACATCCGTGTCGGAGCTACGACTGCTGCGTAGGCATGCTACGCCCACGTAGCCCTGCTACGCGCTTACATAGCTGTTTCCTTTTCACTGAAAATACTCTCCTCAATGTAGATACTTAATGCATTTCTGATGCAAGTATTTCTTTCAATAAAGACTTTCCCCGCTCAGACAACTTTGTTAAAAAACATTAGTACAATATCGAACTATTATAATCCCTCTTACTTTCTCAGTGAATTAACCAGATGAAACAAGTTATTTTATATTAACAAAAGAACACCTGTACCGTAAATCCACAAAACATAACTACCCATAAAAAAATGAAATCTCATACAAAAATTGATTTACGCATGACATGTCCCGACGGGGCGACACAAAATAAAATATGTCTGCAAACACATGTAATTTGTGTTCCTAGACACGTGTCGTCTTGTTCCGTATTAAATTCGACGAAACAAGTTGGCACATGTACGTGTTGCGATGTTAGTCGCAGTTGTATAGGTGTTGAATTATGTAAAGAAAAGTATTGCTGCTGTACTGAATTTTGTTTGAATTGGAATAAAAATGTCTAAATTAACCACGAGTTGTTAAAGTTGCGTTTTCAGTAACTGTCTTTATGAATACAAGAAAGTTTTGAAAGTTTTTCCTTGCCTTGCAGTGTAAGCGGGCAGCTCAAAAGGACTAATTTATGTAGATGATGGGGTTTAATTAAAAATATTCCTAACATTTTTAATTTAACCCGTCATTTACCTTTGTAATATGACATGTCAAACACACAAATCTTTTACATTTTGTGTAGACCGTCACGATTTGTGTGAATAATGACATGAGACACTATTTAAACAACTGCACTGCGTAGTGTGCTTTAAAAAAAAGCTTGGCTCTATCTCGACACATTAAAGTGATGTACAGACGCCAGCACATCAAGCTACCCGAAACTGTCAAATTTTCCCAATCAACTTTGAACCTTATGCGTTAGCAATAAATTTTCAAATCTATTAAAGAAATTTGACAGATTGTAGGAACTTGATGTGCTGGCGTCTGTACCTAGGTACATTTTTTATGAAATCTCAAACTGAAAGCATTTATTACCATTGAACCATTTACAGGGATTTTTGAACTGTCATAAAGTTGGTCAGTCAGACAGAAAGTTGAAGCTTGCTTGAAAGTTGGTCAGTCAGACAGAAAGTTGAAGCTTCAGTTGAAGTTGCCCGTTCATAGATCTCTATGGAGAACAACGGATAAGAAACTTCAAATCCAACCCCATTTCTATTCATTTACGTTTTCATCACACACTCGCTTACACTGAAACTCCACCTACCACATAATGATAATAGCAAACTAAAACATTTCCGTGCCATACATTATCACTCATTACAGTTTAACTCGAAAGCTTCCCAAACCACGTGAAATACTCATTAAGGACACGGCTATCATTTTTGTGGTTCCGCACACAATTAGTTTAGAAGCCCGCCTAAAAACTTCGGCCATTTGAAAATTTTCTGCTTAACTAATATTGCAGGGAAAAGGCGGTAGAGTTTGGTGTTTTTTATGTTTCCAATTAACCTTTGTTGTTCTGTTGCTTACCATTTAGTGAAATGGTTTACTTTGCATTTTTATGACATGTTTCGGTTGTTGTTATCGAATCTTGTATAATGAGACTAAATGGTGATGACTTTAGCTTTGTATGCTTAGGATCGGCAGCATTCGACTACCTCTACGAGACCAGGAAGATTCTGGAAGATTTCTTCAGGTTTCCCAAGAACGCTGATCAGTCGCAAATCAACATCTCATTGCTAATGATGAGATTGTTAACTTTCAGGTACGAGGGATCTCCTTTTGTTTTTCAGGTTACAATTCGCAAATTCATTTCCCGAATAATAATGGTTTTGAGGAGATAAGAAAACGGTTTTAAAATTATAACAAAACCAGCAGCACCCCGCGGTTTCCCGCGTAATTTTCGATCCTGTGGGAATATCAGGATAAAAAGTACCTATCCTATGTGTTAATCCAGGAAATGGTCTATCTATGTGCCAATTTTCATCCAAATCTGTTCAAGGGTTACGTGTGGTTGAGTAACAAACATCCAAACATCTTCACAAACTTTCACATTCATAATATATATTAGTAGGATAGTAGGATAGAGCATTGACCAATTAGAGTAATTACCAATTCCTCAGGAGCATTTTACATTTCGATCAACTTGCTGAAAATATTAGAGAAAAACATTAATAAGAAGTTAATTACTCGCGTAAGTATCCACTTATTGAAATCAACTTTCAAGACTATTGAATAATTGCAATAGCAAAAACCAAACCTTTTAATTTAAAGCTCAACGCGGTAAAGGAATATTCATCTAATTTGTAAGATAATTATTACCAAATTTATTACCTAGTCTAAAAGTTTATTCACCGTGTACTCGTGTGGGTGGAAAATAAAATAGGTAGGTAATCAAGAGTTCTTCGTGCTATTAAGAACTTAATATACCTAACCTTGTTATAAGATTAAAATCTACAAGACTAACGCAAAATTTAAGCTTGGTGTACACTGAAAATTGCCTCGCTCTTTTTTACTTTTTTGATTGGACCTCATGAATAATGCTAATATAGAAATGATCTAAGGGTGTAGATTGTGAATCAACAGTAAAGTTTACAATTGCACGCAATTTTTCTTTGCCATTGCGTTGTTCAATTATTCTTCTTTAATTACGGATTTTTTAGTTTGTGTAAGAGAATCCCAATGGCGGGTTATAAGTTTTTTGTATAACTCGTACCGTTATGATAAAAAATACCTAAGTAGATACTTCATTAAACTCATTTTTTCATATCTACCTGTTATTTCTATGAATACACACGTTAACTTAAGGTGGTGTTCACCTTATACCTCATTTATTAATTTGTTCACCCTCATTATTATTCTGACCACTCATTCAAACCTGCCCAATCTCCCGTTTCTTCATTCTTTATGCGGCCCAGTGCATGACATAACACATTTTTGGGACCTCGCCTCGCATCTCATTCGTGTTCATTTAATATCATGATATTTATTTATTTAATATACATAGTCTTCCTGCAAGTCAATTAAGACGTTCTTTCAGATTGCTTTAAAATTATGTAAATATATTTCTATTTTGTTGGAAAATTTGTAAAATAGTGTATTGATGTGCGCTCACATATGTACAGACAGTTATAGCAATTAGCTGACCCACCTTTGTATAAATAGTTGAGATTTTTTAAAATACGAATCGATAGAATTTTATAATTTTTTATATTAAATTTATTTGAGCAAAGTAAATAAAATTTAAAAGAATTATAAAAATCTATCGATTCGTATTTTAAAAAATCCCAACCATTTATACAAAGGTAGGTCAGCTAATTGCTATAACTGACTGTACATAAATCAATACTCTATCTGCTTCTAATTTTCTTTAGGCTATTCAATTTAAACTCTCTGAAAAAAAAAAAGTGTGCAAGCACATGCACAAAGTGCACATAGTTCCACCGTTGTAACCTAAGCTTAAGGAACTTTACGTAGTTATAACTTCAGTCCCCGTCACACATGCTTTGTGGCAGATTGCACTCAACCTCGGTGCAAGGATTTTGTCTGATACCCTCCTCTGGTTTTGTTTAATTTTGCAAGGAGCACTCGACTTAAGTAAAAGGTATGAATCTTGTAACATCTGTGCGTAGGTGCTACCTTCATAGTCAGGGTATAATAATATAGTCTGAAGAATAGCTATACAAATAATTTTCCTCAAAAAAAAGTGCAAAAATTTGCTTCCATTTAGAAGCAAATTTTTGCACTTTTATTTCATTTCTACACAGAAATTATGTCCAGCACAATTTCGAAAACAATCCCTAAAGTCTAGAATTTTATATAATATAAAAAGGAATTTTATTAAAAATATTTAATATTTTGCTCCGTAACGTCCAATAACTTGTGAAGTTTACCAAAATACCAATCTAATGAGTTATGATTAAAAAAGCTACGTATAAAGTTGTTTCAGAATGTTAGCCGAAAGAGTTATTAAATTCTTCAGATGTTTCATCGAATAGCTTCGTAATTGCTCGCCGAGATTCTATATTGCAATGTTTTGCATTTCGGCACAATACGGGTGATATCTATATATTTAAAACAAAGTGTAACTAACCCATAGTTACATAATTTATAACTCAAGAACGGCTGGACCTCTGGATGAGAGGATTTAAAATGATTTATTAAGATTGAGAAGAACAAAACTCTAAGTCTAAATTAAACCACTCTTAACACATCTGTAATGAATGACTAACGCCAAAGTTAAAGCACTCAAAGTTTATCGCTTCAGCAAAATCTTCAACTACTTACTTAGGGGAACAACTTATACGTGATTCAAAGATAGTTATTTTACGATTTAGTGCTTTAGCACTCGGTTCAAACGGTTGTGATGAAACGAGAAGTTTTCCAACTTGTTTAGTAGATCTTAAACTTTGTTGTATAAGTAAATAGACGATGCCTTCGTGCTAAAAAAAAATAGAAAGTTGCTCCCAGCATGATATTGCAGTTGTGCATTGTAATGTGGCATAATCTACAACTTCTGAGAAAAAGGGTGATAAAGACCTTAGAAAATAACAGAATTGGAAGCTCGGTTCACAAAAAGTTAAAACAAAAATTGAGGATTCGAAAGTCGCAATAACCCTGCCAGATAAAAATAAACGTATGAGACTCCCACAACGCACTCAAATTAAATTCAAAGAAAAAATTAAGTTGTAATTGAAATAATTCCTTTTATTAACCTTACTGCCCATAAAGCGGGGTTAATAAAATATCCACGACTTTTATAGCTACCATAATGCGATGAAAAATTCACAAAGTGGAATTGCTTTTAAGGAAGGTCTTCACCCTCCCTGTTTTAGACAACTGAGATATTGTTACTACCAGATCCTTGAGATATAATGAAACGTGAAATACTTCAAGACGTTGGAGGAATTTCAATTTGTAATTGAGTGTTAATTTTTATTTCAGGTTTAATTTTGTGTGCTGATGAACAAGATATCTATAAAATTAAAAATTATTATTGATAAATTATATGACATGTTTAATATGAAAATATTATGTAATATAAATAAAGTTATGTTTTTATAATAAATTATGATAGAATTAAACAGGCTGAAGTGGCAATGGGCCGGCCATATTACCCGTAGAACCGATGACCGTTGGGGTAGACGTGTTCTTGAGTGGAGACCGTGAATCGGCAATCGTAAGATAGGACGCCCCCTTAGGCTAGGTGGAGCGACAATCTTCGCAGGGTGGCCGGTAGCAGCTGGATGAGAGTCGCGTGCAATTGGAAAGGGCTATTTCCACCTGTGGACTGCTGCAGGCTGATGATGATGACAACGTGATAATACAATTAAAGGCAAACGTATCAAATCGGAAAGTGATCGGCACCGTATCGCCTTTTGCCTCGCCGTCAAACATGCGTCAATCAAGCACGCAACCAAAGCGGATCAGAAGCTCCGATACGTCGACTCGGCTACGGCTAGGCGACGCCGCGCTTACGGCTTGCCGACCGCTGGTTGATGGTGCAGCAGGCAGGCCGGAGGGGTGAGAGGGGCAAGGGTGGACGAAGAGACGTAAGCTCGCGTACGGAGAGACGTAAGCGCGGGGACGACGGGCCGTAACGCACCGCACCGCGGTTCGTGAGCTTGTCCCGAGGCGAGGCGATTACGTTACGTTTTCGATTAGTGTGCGTTGCAGTAGGGAGTTTCATACAAAGAATACTGAACGGCTCGAGTTGATACGGTGCCGATCCCTTTACGGTTTGATACGTGTACTATGACCTTAAACATACTGTTATTAAATTAATAACAAGTCTCTCTCCTGGGATAATATTATTAAATTAATACAATATAATTAAGTAAGATAATACAATCTTCCTTTATAAGACTTTATCTCTATCATATTCCTACCAGTTTCTAAGCAAGTTGAGTAAAAGTCATTTCAATTTCCAGCCCAAAGTTACAAAATGTCGCTGCAGGTTTTACAGTAGGTAGGGACTTACGTTTTGTTAGTTGAAATCTGCGCAAATACAGAGTCGGTATGAGAACATTTTCGTGGGAAACGTAAAATAAATGTGAACCAACACACAATTTGTTCAGTGGAGTGTGTATGTTGCGACAGACCTGAGTATGACAAAACACAGAGAACTTATGTTACACCGTAGCATGTAGTAGCAACATTTTAAGGAGTAAGACTCTTTGTACACCCGTTTTTATTGCCGTGAATAACGACGGTTTATTCGCCGTATGTAGGCACGGTGGTCAGTGTAGTATGGATCACCATAGAAGCTTTTTGACGGAGACGTATATTTTTTTATGGTACGGTTTATACGCCGTACCGTAAAGAAATCGTGCTGTGTTCAAAGAGCCTAAAGGTATATGTAGTCACAAAATCATAAACAATAATCCATTTTAAAATCTAAACATACTCCTATAAATTGAATTGATGAAATTCGACTTCGTTTTCGAGTACCCAATTCCTACTTTCCTTAGTTCTTTCACTAGTAGGTTGAAACATAGAAATGTCAAGTGTAAAAACTGGGCGATCATTCTGTGGCAAAAAGTTCAGAAAGAACAAAATAATGTTCAACAACGTTCTTCTGTTATACGACGGTGTGATAGGCTGCATGTAACACAGAGAATGTTACAAAATGTTCGTCGTATTTGAGTAAAATGACACATATTCTGTTTTTGTCTAACGACATGCTTTCCGCATGAGTGCAGATTTTTGAGGCAGTTATGGCTCAACTCATTAAAACTTGTCATTTATAAATCCAGAAAATTATCATTCACGTTACTTTCAAGACATATTTTGAATGAACTGATCGAAAAAGTAAGACCTCATTTTTCCACTTCAACTGTGAAGCAACATGATTAAAAAAAAAAGATAAGTGATAGGTAGGTAAATATGTGAATAAAAATGTTACAGTTCAAACGTTTGAAATTAGAATTTTAAAGCATGTGAAGTGAAAGAATGTCAATTAACTTTTAGAGAGGGCTGAATGTAAAGTGAGACATTTTCAACTTTTTCAAAATCATCTTCGGCCAAAATGGTGCTCGATTTCTCCGCTGCTACCTTAGCTGAAGCAGCTTTAAGTACACAGGTCTGGTCTACAACCCATGTACTTAGGACTGGTTGGACTGTCTGTCAAATAAACAATTTCCTAACCGACCAATGTGCACTACTATAAGTTTCATAGCACCCACTTAATGCACCAGTCTCTTTCAGTATCTCTTTTTATGCCGAAATAAAGGCTCCTTCAAACAGGCGCGACACGACACGCGACACAAAGGCACCGCAAGTCGCGCAACGAGCGGTGCCTTTGTGTCGCGCGCGTTTATATCGCGTGTCGCGCCTGTTTGTAGGAGCCTTAAAGCTTTGCATTAAGTATCTGATCTACCATAAACGCGTACATTATGCAGCAATTCAGCAAACAATCAAGTTTCAGCAAATTTCGTTCTAGATTAAAAACGATTTGCGAATTGCCGAGAAATGGCTTTGGCAGGATTAAATGTTTAACTCCATTTCATTTGTGCGTAAATTTCTTACAACCAAAAATATTATTTCTGCCCAAGAGGTGGTGTAAATGGTATCATAAAAAAACGTGCTCCTCGCCCTAACGTTAATAAAAAGTTGATAATAGGACAGTGTTATTTGAATAAGATATTCAAAGGCAAATTATCACAAATTGTTTACCTCCCTCAGAACGACGTTCGGAAATGGGTACCACGAAACAATGAAATTATTCGATTGCTGTTAGTGACCGTATTTTTTCCTGCAATTTTTTTTTAACCACCATTATCTGTGAGTTCCAGTGTCTGTCTGCTTATCACAATCCGTTTACTCAGAAATGAATAAATGTGCATATTTGAGAGTCTATGCTTGTGACATTAATTAGAATCCATAATAATGTTATAAATGCGAAAGTGTGTCTGTCTGTTACCTCTTCACGCTTAAACCGCTGAACCGATTTAGATGAAATTTGATATAGAGATAGTTTGAGTTCCAGAAAAGGACATAGAATAGAATTTTTATCCCGATATTCCCATGGGATCGACACTTATGTGAGTGAAACCGCGGAGCGCTGCTAGTTAATTATAATTGATGACATGGTTAGAAAGGGGGTTACTACGGAGATGACGACTAATAGTAAGTAAAGTAATAGTAAGTATGTAATAGTAAGTAATAGTAAGTATGGGAGAAAAAGACATGTTGCGGCGACCCCAAATAAACAAGGAGTAGGAGAAAGGATTAAGGAGGAGAGTGATGACGACAACTAGAATTTTTCTCGGAATATTTTCAAAATTGGCCGACATTCGTTTATGACAGTCCTATGATCTGCGGGCGGCGGAGGACGAGATTGCAAGAGTTGTAAAAGTATGCGCACAAATAAACTTGTTAGCTTATATACGACTAATGCATGAGTGAGATTACTGTAGTGTACCCATTCTGCCGAGCTGTAGTAGAGTATTATAAGTACAGCTTAGTGGAGTCGTTCCATTTCGTTGGAATATTAAAGTTCAAAAACGTTTAAATTCTGTTTTATTTATTGATATTATAGTCAAATGTCTCCCAAATTGGAAGAAATATATATATTTTTTTCTATTATATATAAAGATTAAAAAATATGTTGACCCGAGGGAGGAGCAGAACCACCCAACACAAGCATTACTACATGCTTCCTGGAAAGTTCTAGCCACAGAATAAGATTGTACAAGAAAGTTACAGAAATAAACTATTTTAATTTTTTAATTCATCTATTGTCTTACAAATAACCTTAAAAGCGGTCCAGTTGTTTCGTTCTGCGGGAATGCATGACGTTTCTTGGTCATGCAATGTGGCATCGTCAGTGAGGTCATTGATTGCAATGACCATGGTTTTAGCATAGCTCTAAGCGCCAAGTGAAGCACCGGCCCGGCTTGAGGTGGCCCCCATATTGGTCAGGTCGCTTGTCTTACCCCTACAACAACGATAATAACAATGGTGTTCAGTTTGATGGTCTGTACCACATCCTTAATAATGAACACATGTTTCTGATACATGCTGTATATACATACACATTCGCATCTTTCATTAGTTGGGCGGTGACGTCATACAACTTGGTCTTGACTTCCGGGTAACTCTCCAACAAGTCTTCCCATACATCCAGACTCAGATACATTAGATCCACAACCTGCACATTTAATAATCTATAAGTATAAATAAAATTCAAAGTCCTGACTGACTAATATATCAATGCACAGATTAAACCTCTGGTCCTAGAGACATGAAATTTGGAGGGTGTGTTCTTTGTGAAGAGTAGGTATCCACTAAGAAAGGGTTTTTCGAAATTCCACTCCTAAGAGGGTAAATGGGGAGAGGGTAAAATTTCACGCAGACGAAGTCGCGGGCAGAAGTTAGTAATATATATAACACATATCATTACGCTTGTATTTCCCCAAAAGGTAGACAGAGGTTGGTAGTGACGCCCTCATTTGACCCGTTATGCTTAAGTCCCTTGTAACAGAACCGATTCATCAGGTACCATCGCGGGTAGAACTTGGTGGAGGCTAGCACAGTGTGGGAAATCCCCCTGACCCGACGAGGCCCGCAGTGGCGGACCGGCACCAGTCGGGGGTTGCGAAAGAATCGTACGTTCCCGCGACCCCCGGCGTAGGTGTGAGATGGAACACCGAGGTGGTTTTTAGTCAGTAAGAATCTGACAGACCCCGCCGCCCGCCCCAGGGCAGCGGACATCCATGAGGATTTTCCAGCCCGGAAACAAAAAAAAAAAAAGGGGGCGCGGGGAATAGCACTTGAAAAGATAGGCATATGGTCAGCCATGGGTGACGTTGGGCTGCGGGTGATGATAAATAGAGCCGATCACAAATCTAGTCCCCGGATTGGTACTGAGATAAGGTTGAACGGAAACCCAGAACACTTTGCCCATTCTGGGAATTGAGCTCACTAAACCTGAATGACAGCCAAAAAGAGACTGGAAAGTTGATATTGTGTGCATACAGTAGTGTTTTCGCCCGATGGCTATGGCCATCTGTCATACAAAAATATTAAGAAGTTTTTTGGAATCGCATAGAGTTGTCAATCTATAATTTTGTAAACATGGTTATACAAAATAGACATAAGACAGTAACTTTAATGGTTGTTACAGCTCTATATTAGATCTCCCAATGGCGCGTTCGTATTTACGAAGATATACGATGATTCTTGAAGCGCATCTTTTTTAAATTGCTATATAGGTCCGCTCTTGACTTCTATGATGAGGTCTATAATGGAACGAGCAGGCCCAGAAGATGCCTGTTCAGTCTTACTGTGAAGCTAGACGGGTTAAAGGTGGAAGGGAACACAGGCGCTGGTATAATAAATGTGAAGGAGAAGCGCTGAGTATATACTTTTCTTGGGATATCTCTGTATGTATATTTTTTTTGCCTACTGAATTCAATGCAATTTTAATTATACACGAAATACTAACCGTCCGTGTGTAGTAAGAATATCGAAAACTACTATTGGGGAACAATCCAGAAACACATCCAAAATAACCATTGGTATACAACACTGACATTAAATGGCCTTCGCCGCTGAAAAGAAAACATCACGTTAAAAAGGTCTAACATAACATAACATAATCAGCCTATAACGTTCCCACTGCTGGGACACACTCCTCTCTTTTTGACAGGGAGAGGGCCGTAACCCACCAAGCTGGCCTAGTGCGGGTTGGTAGGTGTCACATGTCTAAAAAGGTCTAAAAAGCGATATTAATTTGGAGCATAATGCACAAACACTAAGGGCGTGTTCAGATAACCCGCGCCAACCTCGCAAAGGACCAGCACACGCGTTGTGCCCGCCTAACACCCGCGCTCGCCACGCGCAAAATCAGCGCACGCATCGCATCCGCTTATACTAATAGTGACTGGACTACTTCGATCACTGGACCTAGTGGCTTCTAGGTGTCACAACGTGAAATGTGACACCTGGGGTGGGAGCAGTGCGTGTGCGGGTTGAGCGCGGGGTTGGCATGAGGCGGGTGCGAGTCGGACGCGAGGAGGGCGCGGGCACGTGACGTGTGCGGTTGGACTTCGATAAATGCAATGGGCATTGTTCATATTTTTTTAAATGTTGTAATTGAAAAACCATTTCGAGGAATAGCGTTACTGATCATTACGGACTAATTAATTATTAAAAATATTCATATTTTATTGATATTTTTGATAAAATACGATTGACCTTCTTTGCCCTTCAAATTACGTCGGCTTTGGCCGTACAGTTTTGTATCGTTGCCTCAGAAGAAAAAAAAGTAAGAGGCAAGTATAGTCTACAATCTGTCAACTGTCAAATTATTATAAATATAAATGCCAAAAATATAAAGATTCTTGTTTATATTTCATTACATTACATACGTTATTTCAACACTCGACAATATTTAATATATTGGAAGATTTATGGAATACAGGAAGTGCTTTGTTTCAACTTGCAGCAATAATAGTAATAATGTCGCCGCGTGCGTTATTATTCTATTTCTAAGTCGTCGCGTCGATTGTTCTAGTGATGACAGAGGGTAGTATATTCCTTGGAGGACACTTACTCATAAGAAAACCATTTGTATATAAATACGCTATGATAGGATTCGATTATTTAAGAAGTCTATTCCGCCTATTGACACTTTGACAGATGTCAGATTGATGACATTGTGTTGCCATTTTTTTATTTTTTAATAAATGTACTAGTAAGGCAACGGCACTTAATCTTTTATGCCACTGATGACGTCACCTACCTTGAAAACTTAAAATAATTGAATATTTTTAAAAAAAATAACTATTGAGCCAATCATCAAAATATTCAAATTTAGTTTCTCAATATGCTCTAAATTTTCAAAAAATAAAATAAAATCTAATGGTTAGAAATTTTGGACAATGCCCATTTGAGATCTATTGATGTGTCATAAGACTCAAATTTCAAAGCAAGTTAGACGCGGTTGCTGACGCGCGTGGCGTGCGCTTAGGGGGCGCATGTCGCATGTCGTCTGAACGAGCTCTAACTTGCGGGAAAAATGCCGTATGGAATGTTTTGAGTATGAAAGTGGACGGCTATAAGAGATGGGAAGAACCAAAGAAACGATAGGTAGTCTGTGTGAAAGATGCTATGGTTAGAAAAAGGGTGACTACTGAGACAATGGAACCCAAAATCAATTGGGATGAGGGCAGGAAGACGATGAACAAATACTTACGTTGCATCAGTACACCACTTCTCGACTTCACCTTCATGGATAAAGTAAGTGGTGGTGAATATGTCTCCCTCCCGCACTATACACTTGCCTAGAAATTGTATTAACCATCTTATTCATAAAAAAGCTTATAGAAGGTTTAAAACATTAATTAGTTAAAATGCTCAATAAGCCTTTAAAACCTTCGATAAAATTTTATAAAAATTAAAAAAAGAGTAAACGCTCCATAAATGTTCTATAACTAAATTGTCCTTTAACTTCATTATAAATCTAATGTTGCCATTATAAAAAAGTCGTCCAAAAATTGGCCAACACATTGAATCGTCAAACGAGAATTTCTGTTATATTCCATAATTTTTTATGAATAAGACCGTAAGAACAGAACAAAACTGATATCTTGTTCTGAAGGTATATATAAAGTGGTGTATTTCTAGAAAACGGCATGGAGAAATTCGAAGATAAAAACGTCGAAGCCGTCTGTGCCCCATCTTTACGGTGACATCATCGAGGATGCTCGTACAATTGCTGACCAAAAAGAGAGAGAGGTAAAGAGCCAAATAAGCACAGAACCAGGAGCATCGGATGTAGGGTGCCGCTTTGGATAATGGCATTAAAGCCGACAGACTTGACCAACAACTTAAAGAGGCTCTAATGCGGCAATTGTGTCAGGGCCTGGATACAAAAAGCAGTACCTCTCACCAAGAGTACCTCTTGGTCAAAGTGCGCAAGGACTGTTTGGAGGCTTGTCTCTCTATGAACCATTTTGATAATTTAAAATCAATACTTTTAAAATGTAATAATTTTACGAACCTGGGAATATGACCACTCTGTAAAATCTTGCACACAATTGCCTTTTGAAATAATCAGGCAGTTGGCGGAACGTCGGCGCAGCATTCAAATGATGTATGTATAATGCAGTAAATAAGTCCTGGCGTAAACAAGGTGGCCCTCGGTACGCCAATTCGGGAAGCCAATCCCCTACAGAAAGAAATTTTAATGTTTTTTACACATTTCTAAAACAAATATAAACTAATATAGGTACCTATTTATGATAAACAGAAAAGATTTGATTTTTCGTATGTTTTCTTACGGTTTCACGCTAAAACGGTAGAACAGATTTAGATGCAATTTGACACATGGGTAGACAGGACATAGGATACGATATTTTCACGGGATCGAGAGATATGGGGCTTACGCGGGGCGCAACTAGTACTTGTAATAAAAAAAAAACATAACCTGAATCTTTACATCCATAGTAAAGATTGATGCATAATACAGATAGTATAAATAAATAATAACAATTACCTTTTTGCCTCTTCCACACGTGATCGGTATAGCTTTTAACTATTTCGATAAGAGATTTACTTAAACCGTTGTCACTCCAATAATTCGTCATAGTTTGAACGTTATAAGCGTATTGGTAAAAAACGCGATATTTATTCATCGCAAGATTGATCGCCACAGCCATTATCCACATGTCCAGAAGATACATAAAGTAGGTGATGAACACTTGGTAATAAATCTGTTTGATGGACACAGCAACTACCTAAAAAAGACCTTTATTTTACATTATTGACTTATCAAGAAACTTTAATTGGATTTGCTGACGCATGCGGGTATATCTCAGCCCCGCATCCCACATGTAACTAAAATGCTCTAATAACAGGATTTTCGTGACTATAATATTACGGTATTTATAATATATAAAACAATACACAGTCGTACTTACAGTCTCGAGACTAGGAGTATGAGTATGGATAAGTAAAATATAGGTCATTGCTACGACATAATCGTGTCCCCAAAATCTGGGGACCACAAAAGATGGGTTCTTCACCCCGTTCGGACCAACGAGCGGTTTCGTGGAGCGCGCACAACCTGACGATAAATATTTAAGTATGAAATCAAAAAAAGCTTATAATAAAGTAGACAGGTTAATCCTACTACCTAATTAAACTATGACCATACTGTATTATGGTCGATATTTTATTATTGGTAGGAGGCATACCGGCTGTCATTTAAATTTGTAGATTTCGTTAGGGGTAATCAGATTCCCAAAAGAAAGTTCTGAAATTGTTGAAGATCTTTAGATGACATTTTTACCTCCCTTTCTATCTTTAGGTGGCATCCATTGACTGAAGTCGATAGTAGTGTTCAAATGACTTGTATCTATGATATCGATTGGGAATGTCTCCTCTGCAATGAAGCAAAATTATAGCATAAGTACTTAGACATTTTAATAAGCCTATTATCAGTTTGTAAGCTAGTTGATCGTGCATATATCGTAATAGTTTTGCTTATTATCAGATATACACACACAATATACACAACACACACACATACACACAAAACACACACATACAACACACATACATATCAACATATGTGATATAATAAGTCCGTAACGAAATAAAAACAGTACCTACATTGAATATTTTTGACAAAAGTAATTGCTACGATATCTGGGAACGATTCTAATGGCGAAAACATAGTTCTCTCGTATTCTTCTATAGTTTACCGCAAATTGAAATAAATGAGCCAATAGGTTAGAATATTACAGTACTGGAGGCGGGCCTAAAAAGGCCACTTTGGCAGAATCATAAAAGGATAACATTATGAACATAACATTATGGCGAAGACAGTCCGTGTTTTTCTTTTTTTCGCTGCACTACGTCGGTATAATCCAAGACATTGAGATTGGATTTGAATTGGATTGATTGGTATTTTAGCACAGACAAAAAAAAATAACTGAAAAATCCTTCACCAACGGGATTTGATAAGATTAACTTAACAGTTAACTGTCCAGTATGATTCATAATGTTATCCGTTTATGATTCTGCTAAAGTGGCCTTTTTAGGCCCCCAGATAGTTACAGATTTAACCTTTTAAATGGTGCACCTTTATGGAGCTCAGCAGTGAATCATGGCATAATACAGGGTGGATTTTTGAGATGGGTCAATAAGAGGCGAGTAGAAGCTAGTACAAAATAAAAAAGGCCTCAATGTATAACCTAAAACAAAATAATGTTTGAATCCATTCTAAAATAAGCCTGTAGTACCTACTACAGGCTACTTTTAGAATGAGAATGAATGATGAAGAACTTCATAATCTTGTGACGAAAATAAACAACACCATAAATAAAAGCCGTAACTAACCTTGACATGCGCACAAGATCCAACCACACGCGAAGAGATGCAATAACAACAAAATAATCGCAATTTTCAATATATAAGGAGCTTTTTGACTCTGAAAATGTACTTGTATTAACAAGGTATAAGCACATTTCTATAGGTATAAATACGTATTAAAATTCAGTTATCTCAAAATTCTCAATTTGTAGACGCATATACGGTCCCTTGCTATATTGTATAATAAATTATGCTAAGTACACTGTAATACGTACCCTAAAGCCTCTGCAAAAATAGTATTCAAAATCAATAAAGAACTTTAGTCTTAACAATCTTGCAGTTTGAAACCTCCAATCGTCAGTAATAAAGGTAATCAGTGGGATTAGTAAAGATAAAGCATCCACATAAAAACCCCAATCCTGAAATTTCTTCATTCCAAGGCGACGAAGAGTACATTTATCGTTCACCACAATAAGCTCAATCTATAAGATTTAAATTAGAAATAATGAAATGTCAGTACATAGGACCATGTGGACGGAAAGTATTACCTCTTAGTATCTTAGCTACGCGGTCTATAGATAGGTGAATCGCCTGCTCGACTAACTTTAGTACCTACATGTACAGATAAAACTTAGTAAATGCGTATTGCTGGACGAAACAAGACCCTCCGTCATTCTGAAACGCGTGTATGTGGAGGCAATCTGTATTTGCTCCAAATATCTCAGTTACACGCGTGTCTGCCCAAGCGTGGTGATAAACAGTGTTGGTCCAGCTGCGACTTACGAGTTGTAGGTTCGAACCCAGCTTCATCACCACCTTTGTCACCACTGCTCTCAAAACGGTAAAGGAAAACATCGTGAGGAAACTGACATGTCCTAGAACCAAAATTTCGAAGACATATGACATATATTAACCCGCACTAGGCCTGCGAGGTGGAAGGATTCACTCCCTGTCAGGTAGAGGAGGCCTGTGTCCCAGCAGTGGAAGCATTCTAGGCTAGAATATGTTTATGCTTATGCTGTCCAAGCGTTAAACGTCTTATCTAAACATGCATTCAGGGTGCCATACTGTGGCATATTGAAAGAAAAAAAATCTGACATAATACTTACTGTATAAAATTCTGCTATAAAGTTGGCTATATCAATAGCATCCGTTATGAAGATGGCGCAATACAATCTGAGCCATAAAGTTGAGTTTAAAGGCAGGAATATGAATATAAGTACCAAGCAGGACGAAACGAATGGGCCAATCAACCACGCCAAGTAGAGCCAGCGGATATACCATGAGTTTTTACGAGCCTCCACAGGCTTCCGACTCCACTGAGTAAAAAAATAAAATCAACAACCAGCTTAAAAACCACAAAATTTATATGTTATAAAAAGAATTTTGGTCAAAATAACACATTCAAGATTTTATATTTTCGTTTCCCAGACAATATAACTCAAGTGAAAAATATTAATGATTTCCATTTAAACTCACTGGTAAATTTATGGTTTTACATCCACGCAAGAGATATTGGACACTGTCGTATGGATTCTCTATGAAAATATTTCTAGTTGCCATAAAGTCGTTTTGAGCTTGCCTGCTTCTACTAATAGTCGCCCTCATCTGGAAAAAGTATAATTTTGAACAATAACCCTAAAGCAGTTCCAATCGGGAACAACTTTTTTTAAAACTAATGTGATTATGCGTTCGTAGCACCCTATAATATAAAGAGATGTGGGGCGAAAAATTACTGAACGCATCTACACCAAAATCTTAAGAGCAGCATGAGACATTGCACTAATGAACTCAAAGCTACTCTATGATTGGGTGAAAAATTGGCGCGAATATAATGTAAAAATTTAACACTGCTTAGGATCATTAACTCCATGGTAAACGTCACACCAAATTCAATTGATTAATAAAATTCTCGAGCTCATAAACAATCAACCTGGTATGTAAAATCTAAGTATTGTACCTCATCAGTGATGGTGCTCTGGAACGCTGCTACATCAATATATAGCAAGTCTACGTAACCATCTGCTGTCGCTGTTACGCGAATAGGACGCAATTTTACGCCTTCAAGTTGACCGAATATATCACCCTGTAAGATGATACCTTGCTTATCATTAATATTTTTATTTTTATGGTATAATAGATGTAGTTCTAAAAGTCTGGCTCAAGATATGGAACACAAATTATAATTTTTTATACTATCTTTATGTATATCATTCAATGTCGTATCATTGAATCCACTAGCTTATGCAAAAAAAGCAACTTAAGCATCAAAAACGGAAAAAGTACAGACAACTTCCAAAGCATTTTCAAGACATTTTCATTAG
Source organism: Luperina testacea (assembly GCA_927399505.1). Taxonomy (NCBI): domain Eukaryota; kingdom Metazoa; phylum Arthropoda; class Insecta; order Lepidoptera; family Noctuidae; genus Luperina; species Luperina testacea. The sequence continues at coordinate 14,724,554 of OV656770.1, read as the reverse complement.
GTATTTCATTATAATGCTCCTACACTTCTTACCTTGGTCAGAATTATAATCTGCTTCCCGTCTCTAAAGACATTAACTCTTCCACGATGCACTATATATACATTAGAAACGATATCCATTTCCCTAAATATGTCGTGACCTGGTAGAAAATAGGCCACATCGCAAACACTAGCCAATATTCTTTGCATCGTCTCGCCACCGCCGATTATCGAGTCCAATATAGATAACGTTCTAAACGAAAAACAGGACGAGATGTGTTTAAGATTTGTACACATATCTACAAAAATAAGCGATTTTAAATGTTCATACTTAGGTATGCCTGTGGCAGGGAAATCGACGCGCAAACTGAAAGCATGAATTTAGCCAGCTATTCATGATTCTAGCCTGAAATTTTCGTCAGTTATCAAAAAAAAACTGGTTAAGAGCGAAGGAGGGCGAGGGTTCCGTACCGTCATAATAATATGTTTTTAAACTTTCATCAGCGAGGCATCTTCATCAGAGAATTTTAACACAGCGCGCTGCGGTGTAGAATATTGCAGTTTTAAGTCAGCGCCATCTCTTGACCGATAGTGGAACTAATGTAACTTTTGTTGATGATTTCTGAAAAAGTGTGCTATTTAGAGACATCGTTTTATTTTTCCTGTAACCTTTACATAAACTTCTATCACATAGAATTATTTCAGATTTTTCTCTTTGCAAACTTCGGAGATAAGAGGGGGAAACGGTATTTTTTTTTACCTTTATCATCAACTAAAACAATGCGGCTCAAAAAACATATTATTACGATGGTACGGAACCCTCGCCCTCCCTCGCTCTTGACCGGTTTTTTTTTTATAACTGACGAAAATTTCAGGCTGGAATCATGGATAGCTGACTAAATTCATGGTTTCAGTTTGCGCGTCGATTTCCCTGCCATCCTGTATATAAGCAACGTACTTTTTATAGAAATAGTAACTCAAATCCTGTCGAAACATCACACCGATCCGGGCGTTAGATAATCGTTCAATGTTCAGGCCTTTGGTTCTGTAAAAAACCGATAGTTAGAATAAATAATAAGCACCATGTAATTTTTTTTTAAATCAATCCGAATTAGTGGCGCCTGCTTCCTAAACTGTTTGAAATTCAGGTTTCTCATGTCATTTGAAGTCGTTTTTACGTTTTTGAATTCAAGCAGCAAAATATCATGCATTCATCATTCTCTTGCCCTTCCAATATCCCAATTTATTTGGGGTTGTCTCAACATGTGTTTTTCTTCCGTATTATTTAGTCGTCATATCAGTCACCATCTTTCTAGCCATACCATCTTTCACACATTTCACCCATCGTTTCTTTGATAGTTCGATAAACCTTTTATTTAGTGCACACAAAAGACATAGCACAACACACAAAAACACAATTTAATTATAACAAATAGCATGAATATAAAAACAAGGTACCAACATAAAAAAAAAATATACCAACTAAAACCGGTGCCGCGTGAATCAGCAGTACCACCTAGCCGATAGAAACAAGTGTGCACTGACTGCCACGTGTGCTTCGAATTTCAACCTAGTGTCCATGTTCAGACCCAGATTACGTGCCTTACTGACACGACTGCCCGACTCACCCACCAGGGTAACGTTGAGTACTGCCGGCACTGCATTGATTTGGTTCTTGGTTCCAAACAGCATGTATTTAGTTTTTGTGGGGTAAGTACCAAACCGTTGTTTTCAGCCCAACATGCCATCCTGTCAAGGTCACCGTTTAAATCCTTTATCGCGATGTCATAGTCACTTGGCTTAAGGAGATATAGGTAGACGTCATCAGCATAAATATGGTACCTACATCGCTTCAGGGCATTTATGATATCCGCACAATACAGAATAAAGATTATGGAGCCCAGTATTAATCCTTGCGGGATTCCCCACAGAAGTGAGTGACGAAACAAGAGATGAGCCATTGCTTAATCCTATTTCCACCCGCTGCTGACGGTTGGTGAGATAACTTTGAAACCTGTGTATTATTTTGATCAAACCTATAATGCTTTCTCTTCGATAGAAACAAATCTATATTTATGCAGTCAAAAGCTCGCGAAATATCAAGTAGGACAAGAAGTGTGCATAACTGCATAGGCCCTTGTCTTGTGCTGACAAAATAATATCTGTCACGTCCAAAAGAGCCGTAGAAGTACCACGCTTTTTGCAAAAGCCTGACTATTATAGCTCAAGCAGAATGTGTTTATCTTCTAGATATTTTGACAGCGGCTGGCATACCACATTTTCAGCAATTTCTGAAAAACATGGCAGAATACTAATAGGCCTAAGGTCTTTGAAGTCGTATTTGATTTTTTAGGTAATGGCCTAACGATAGCAATTTTCCAGATGATCCCAGATGATGATTCCAGATGTCGGGAATGTTGCCGAGATAATTGAGCTGTTCACAATGTCCGTGATGACTTTTACAGTATGTAGGAGTGTGAGCAAAAGCATATTCAGGGTCACCTTATCACAGCCTTCAGCGTTTAATTTTAGATGGCGGAAGTATTGCAGAATTTGATCAGCAGGTACTGGTTGTAATGCCAATACTAGACGAGAGTGCGTTGTGATATGTTGCAGACTGGGTTACCAGGAACATTCAAAAAGTAAATTATTGACTTGATTTGGATCTCTGAAGTGAGTAGGAAGGTCATCAATTTGTTTCTTTGGCAATACAGTGTTTTTAATTTTTTCCATAACGCTTTTGGATCTTTGATTTGGTAATTAATATTGAATTTAAAATGTGCAACATTTTCTCTAAATATGGAAATTACGATCAGACATTTTAGCTGCTTAAAGTATGTATTTTTGGACACGGACTTCATTTTACGCTACTTGGTTTGAGCGTCATTCCGCAACAATTTAATTGTACCTGTTATCCAGGGATAATCATATGACGGTTCCTTAAAACTTTCTTTATTATTCCGCATCACATGCCCTTACCATGACAACCGATTTCGCACAACTTTTCAGTTACCGGTGCCACTTTCAGACTTCTTCTTATGTAGTCATTCCTTATTCAATCAAAACATTATTCATTCAAAATTGTTATTATTAGCTTTCTTTTACAACATCAACGAAAGGAGAGTGGCAATTGACACGATTAATAAGTTCACAGCAGTTAGCAGTTAGGAACTTTAAGTTTATAGCTACTTACCTCATCCAGCAATATCTAAAGTGTTCCAAGACTTTCTTAGTGACTTCATTCTCTACTCTTTCTGACTTCAGAAATCTCTCTAGTTGGTAAACAGAGTGTTGAAACACTGTATCTCCACGGCCTTCTAATACCAGTAGAGTTAAAGTGTAACAGGATATGAACCTGAATATATAAAAATAGAATAAGTACAGTCACGAGTATATTATTATCTCGGTAATAATATCTGATTTCATGATTTATCCATTCATCGTCAGGTTTTTATGCTGCCAAAGTGATATCAAATATTTTTTATTGCAACGGAATCACATTCTTCTGAATTTAACTAGTAGGTAGGTAAATATTATTTATAACGCAAGACATGCTCGATATTATTCCATTCAAGAGGTGACACATCTTTTGGATCCGATGCGGCGTTGATTGTCTTATCAGGTAATTTTGACGTGCCTTCGATGACACATATTTTTGCTGCCACTTACATGTGCCTTCCATAATTGATCACATATATTTGCCGTCAATTTGGCGACAGATAATGATGGATGAAATGTATTATTGCCGAGCTGTCCATATTTATGCCTTTGACTGTACACCAAAAACATTACAGGGTGCGGGCGTTATTAGGATATAGTAGCGAGCTTTATGAAGAGACCGTCATGCAGGTATGAGTGACAGACACCACGAAACGACGCTCTAGCAGCCGACCGTTCTTTTTTATACTCTATGTGCCCCTATTAATTCAAAAATTATGAAACAAATGGGAACGTCCACTCTGTTATTTTTTTTTTTTAATAAAATAGAATATGTAAGTCAATAGCATTGCTGATATTTTTTTTACTTGTGTTAGTGTTACTGTAGAATACTTACCAAAAAACTAGACCGAGTATGAAAAGAATCATACCAACCCCCATATATAAACGATCAATGGAAAATCTACCAACACTCATCCTCATCATACCGCTTTCAGCTAGATTTAGACTTTCAGCGAAGACCTTAAATTAATAATCGTGTTATTAAAGTTCAGTGGACTATTGTTTTTCTACAAATCTTATACTCGTACATACATTTACAATTGTGGCAGCATCTACATCGCCACATGTGAACTAGTGTGAGTTAATACCAGGTCCTCTGCGTACAGAAAGCGGGTTATGTTTGGGCTCACTGGTTGATCATTAATGTAGATGCTAAACAGCAGAGGCGCCAGTACACTACCCTGAGGCAAACCGTTCTTTTGAGTACGCCACCGACTTTTATCGTCAAAAAGATTTAATTGATCTCGTTGGTCCTTTATAGGGAATCCGCCCACGTAGCTGTGGACCTACCAAGATACCTCCTAGGTGGTAGGAGTAACTATTTAGTTAGGGACTGATTAATCAATCAATATTTAAATAACAGCGAATTTTGTGGCTGACATAAAATAGAATAGAATATCGTTTATTTCTGAGTATATGGTACATTAGCCCCTTTATTCACAGTGATTAGCGACTGTTTAACCATACGCTTCTTTATTCAACGTTTATAAATAAACCTCTAAGATCTTAATATTAAACTGCTTCACATATAGGTACTACCGTTGCCGGTGTAGAAAGATTTAAATTAAAGGTATTAAATTAGCAAATTCCTTAATAGCAAATTCAAGTTTCCAGTCCAATTACATACCAAATGTAGCTGGTCCACATTCAACGTTTTCGGCAAATCAAAAAGCGTTGGCATCCAGCAGCTGTTCTTGAGACTGATACTGACTAAGTCTTTCATTTCATTGAATTCAAAATGTACGCAGTTTATCATCAGGTAGTGGCTAGTTCCCAAAACTATTAAAATGTTAACGATTTGCCATTTTAGTATCTGCAAAAAAAAATTTTATTGTAGGTACACATTAAATACATACGCATTCATTGACCAAAGTTTAATTATATCATATTTGAACACTGCTATTTGTATTCTGTATATATTTTATTAAAATAAGTACCAATTAGGTATTAATTACATGTACAATCACCTTTACATCAGGTAACACGTAGTATTATTTTCTGTAAATAAATAATTATTTCTTTCTTTCTAAACAAAATTTAAGTTTATACAAACCATAACATATGCCATGTTCACCGTCGGAACGTCCGTAATATAACCAAAGTATGCAAACACAATGTACAAATGGGCAAATTTAAACACTGTATTAATAAGGAAACAAGCATCATCGCTTATTTTTCGGTACAAGAGACTTTTTAGGATGCTGCACCAAGGAGCCGCGCCAATGATGTCTAAGGTAAATCCTTTAGTTAAATAGTTTTTCAAGCATTTTCCTTTGTCAGTAATATATACTCCACGGTGGTCATAATAGGGTAGCTGAAATTATTAATGATTATTTAGCAATATCATTGGCATTCATTTTATCCGGTCCCGACTTACCGAGAAGTAGGTCGAAACCAGACAGGCGCTTTACTTTGAGTAAATAATTTCATCGCTGCTCTCAAACCGGAGAAGGAAAACATCGCGAGGAAACCGGAATGTCCTAGAACCAAAAATTCGAAGACATGTCACATCTCCACCCGCATGTCACCCGCACTGGGCCTGTGTGACGGATTACGGTCCACTCCCTCTCACTGAGAAGAAGCCTGTAGGTATCCCAGCAGTGGGAAGATTAAATTACAGGCTGATTATGTATTGACATTCATTTTATCTGACAATAATGTCCGCAAATTTTTTTTCATGTAAATATTATTTTTAGGCTTACACATAACTTGATGATGATGTCTACAAAAGCGACGCAGTCACAGAATGCACTGATCATCGTAAATGTCCAACGCGATAATGCCCCAATGCCACCTTAAAACAATATAAAACTTATACCCAAATATTCATAAACGTTACTTAAAGTTAAGTAGTGATTAGCGACTGCTTAACCATACATTTTTTATGTTTGAATGTCACATAACTTTCATCATCTTTATAAATGAACTCCATAAACTCAAACTCAAAACATTTATTTCAATTAAACCATTCACAGGCACTTTTGAACTGTCAAAGAGTCGGGCAGTTAGTCAGAAAGTTGAAGCTAGTTGCCCATTCCAAAACATAGATCTATATGGAGAAGATTTGGCCTCAACCCCCGTACGGAAAGTCTAACTAATGTGGAATAATTACCTAAAAGAGATGCAGATGTAATAGATACACACACAATGACAACTCTGAATAGCATCCAGTATTTCATGAACCTGTAACATAACGTTATTCATTAATTCCCTTGGTGCTAGTTCACTTCGTACTTGAATTTTTAATTTTTGACTGAATACTTATAGTATCTTGTTTTTTAACTGGGACAGTCGGGAAATCCAAATCCATAAGAGATATGGGAAAACTGTCTTCGGGAACATTAGCTATTTTATTATTAACACGCTTTTATTAGCTTCACTTGGTAACTAACTAACAAACACTGTAATAAAATCTAAGAAGTAAATTCTAACATACTTCTAATTGTCGTATTAAAATGAAATTGTAGGTATATGTACTTCTGATGACAAAACAATAATGCTAAGTCAAATTATGCTAAGCGCAAGATTCACAGACCGCACTTTGACTTTACTTTGGTAAGTAAAGTAAGCGTCATAATTATGAATGTGAACTTTTCGTTTCATACGTGATATATGGGAATACTAAAGTAAAGTTAAACTGCAGCCTGATTTTCGAACTATGTAACGTTTATCCATCTCAGCGTCAGGTTGACACTGAGTTATGAGTCGTGATCCTAGTTCCTGCCGAAGCCAGCTTCTGGTATTGGTTATAAGTCTGCGGGTCAAAATGAATAATTGATTACCCAGATAGTGGATCTCCCCAAAATAAGCCTTCTACGGGTAACGAACGATTGGCTTCTATGTCATCAGTTATTTTAGGTTTAAGCGGTATATTCCCTCGAATGAACTCATCGGCCATTTCCTTTAATCTACTTAGATACTGAAAGCAATGAAATAAAATTAATCTCGAAACTTTTTTTTCTGCTATTCGTGATGGTTTAGATACAGAGTGGTAACTTAAGTGAAGTTATTAAGGGTAATCGAAATCGAAACAAGCCGAATATGCGTCACTGCAGTACGTCGCGGTCGCCTTTAGCTCGCCTTTAGCTCGCTACCTCGATATGAACTCCATGTAAAACAAATGCATGCTAATAGACACTCACGCATATGCCGAAGGATACCTCACTGCGGATACACCGCAGATACATCGTACTTACTTTAGGGTAATTACATGCCGAAGATGCCTGATACTGCTGCCTGAAGATGGGCTCCTACTTTACGGTTGTAGCTACACGAAAAAGTTTTAGGAGACCATTTCTAACCTCTATTTTATTTTTGATTACTAGCATGTCGTCAGAAACGCAAGTGGGCAAATGTGCATTTCGCCAGATAACGCATGTTGACAGAAACGCATATCGTCAGATTTGCACCACGTCAAAGACGCAGCTCGACAAACACACAACTTGACAGTCCATTCACGGATTTTACAGTCTATAAAAACAATAGAACCTAGGTAGGTTCTCATTTATACAAACAAGTAAAAATAACATTTGAAAGATACTCACATCTCTGTGTTTCAAAATGTTTTTCTTGAAGATTTCGTCGAACATATATCTAAACTCTTCTACACAGGTTTGTATAAACGCATATTCAATTGGATATTTCTTGTACAAGTCAAACAAATCATTAATCTTAATGTACATAATCTAAAAAGCAATAGTAAAAAAAAAAAACATTACATATGGTTGTGAAGTTGGAAAAAAATTAAAAATTATGATGATGAAGTCAAATGAATGCAATGAGATGCAAAATTCTGGCGCGCAGGTTTGTTAGATGCACAAAAGATGTCAAAAGGGATACCTTTGAGGCATACTGCAAGACATTTTATGCCTGCAGCCTGGTCCGTTATATGTATGTGTTCCATAGTAAAAGTTTTTTATAATGATGAGTACAAAGACCTCTTAAGAGGTTGTTGGTGTTTTCCCAATAACCTTGTATAATACAAAACGCATGAATTTAAAAAAAAATTACAGTTCACCTCTCATATCAACTCTTTATTTGTACCTATTAGTAACTAAAATTTTATCTAAATATTCAATGACTCACCTCGCATTCAGTTATTGATGTGTAGGATCTCAGTGAAACCCTATCAAGGAATACTTCACAGATAGATAGCACAGAACCAGCTCCTAAATAATCCGTAAACATTTCACCTTTCTCGTTGACATACTCGCATTTTACGTTACCCTAAAATAATTTATAATATTAAAATCTGGTTTATATAATATATTAATAAACCTTCAAACCAGGTTCCATTAAATTGCCTAGTCTGTGGAAATTTAGTTATCTAATTAGTGTGACCTAATATAAAAATACCTAAGTATATCTTCAAAACTTTTTGATATAATTATTTTATCAGTAGCTTCTGCTCGCGGCTTCGCCCACGTCGAACTGGGAAATTATCCACGGGAACGTATTCTAGGGATAAAAAGTATTCCCTATCCTAACCCAGTCTACATCGTCTACGCAAAGTGCCAAATTTCATTTAAGGCGTGAAAAGGTAACAGACATACAAACTGACCAGAGCGACAGATATACAGAGTAACCTACTTTTATATTTACAATATCAGTATGGAAGTATAGACAATGGCAAAATGGTGTGGCCGTCGTTTAGAATGTAATAGTCTTTAATTAAAGACTTGTCATTTCTCACCTGAACAACCCAAGTAACGTGCTTGCTCTTAACTCCAAACATCAGTATATTGGTATTCCGTGGCAATATTAAAAGGTATGTTAATCTAGCCAAGTCCCTTATAAGAGTAGGATCAGCATACCTAAACGCCTTTGATTTAGCAATTATGTTTTCAGCCAAATTGCCTTGGGCTTTCCAGAATATTTCTCTTGCTTCGTTATCTATCTTATTTGGCTCCAGTACATCCGTACCTTTATAGTACTTCCAATGACATATAAGATATGTATCCAGTCTTTTGAGTAAATCAGTATGAATTCTATAATGTTGATAGTAAGCCTTGAGGTGTAACACAAAACTTTGATACTTGATTTGATCCTTGTTTACCAAATACAAATACGAGATAAATCTGCTTTTACAATAAATAGTTATTATAAAGCATACAAAGCCCAATGAACAAGCTACGTATAAATCTTCCAGAGTCTGAGGGAGGGTTTGAGCGTGACAGGTCCATCCAAATGCCCACGAAACAGCAGCACCGAAAATAGGTGTGGGAGTGCAGTTTACTGCAACTGTCTTAGAACACAATCTTTCTCCAAAAAAGTAATTCATTGTCAATCCAGGAAAATAGTAAAGCATTTCGAATACAACGTTGCTACTTACAATAAAAAAGGCGAATTGAATTAATGCAATTACACGACAAACATTCACCATAGGATCCTTTCGAAAATCAAACTTTAAATATTGTCCATAAAAGAGGACGTAGATTTTAATAAGTCTATTAAACTGAAGAGTGTAATAATACCGTGAGGCCCCACAAAGCTCAGCTATATCTTCAATCCAAATTGTTGACAGTAAATCAAGTATAAAAGTAATGCTCTTGAAGCGTTCAAACATAACCGTAGGAAAAGTATTTGTGACACTATCTTCTTTCTTCACAGCAGTTACGAGGGATACACCAATATCAATAGTATATATGGTATCAGAGCAACAAGTAAAAAACTCGAACCATACGGGAATCTGACGTTTTATCAAATATTGTGGATAGAAGACCAGTACAAGAAACACATCGACAGCAACAATTCGATACCATACGAGACCGAACATAGAATACGGGTTAATGATCCATGGAAATTTGAAGTTGGTAAACATCGATTTTGTCCGCAGTTCTGTTTTATTACATAATACAAGTTGTCCTATATATTTTGAACAATGGTATGACGCCTCATCAGGTGGCAATCTACCCTTTAAAGCTTCTTTCGGGTCGCCAGTTGTTTTAGTATAGTTTTCAATTATGTTAAATAATTCCCACCACCGCTTCTTAAGCCAACATATTCCTTCGTCTTCATTTCTATCGAAGCCTCTTGACTGTTGTTTGTTAGCTAATAATATTTTTGCGTGTTTTACTCTGTTAATAACATCATCCATGACAATTTTTCTATCTGACGGATATTTCTGTAACGACTTTATCATAGACTGTCGTTTTACGAAATAATATTCACAATATGTGAGACAGCGAGCAATAACCTTCCTTCTTAATGGAGGCACGAAAAAATTTATATCCCCAAATATTGTTCCACTTGTAACAGAGAGGATTGGTGTCACTCCATCATCAACAGAAATGAGCTGAACTATGCCAGATTTCAAATAATATAAAGAACCTTTGGTATTGGGACCTGAAAAGAATTTCTCACCAGGCAATTTGTAAGATATAACTGTTAGCTCAGTTAACCATCGTCGAAAAGGATAACTTGTTTTTCTCAATGTAGGGCTGTGGTGAAATAAGGGCCAAAACATATCTTGCTTGAGATAAAGTCTCAAATACCTAGGTAGACTTTCAACAAACGCAGGCTTGGTAGCGATCCCACTTCGTTTTCTCCATAACAGTTTATAATAAGTTTCAACTATTTCGTCAGAGTTATCGTCGGGATTTCTTCTTTTAGTCTCCTGAATGACTTTTCTTACTTTTGAATACACATCACATATTCTGCGAAATCTTAATATGGATTCATGAATGGCTTTAGGTATAATAATAAAATTTGTTATTATATAACCGGTCATCATCAATATACACACCATTATGAATTCTAATATTGCAGAAGGCATCAATTCATCAAATCTTTCATTTATTGCAAAGGAATATACAAATACAGCTCCACAAACGTAGGCTGCATATCCTTTATTTACATTAGTCTCGTTAAACTGAAAACATATACCCACTTACATACACAATATATATTACAAATAGAGTTATTAATAGTTGGCCGTATTACATATTAGGAGACAAAAACAAGATTGACAGATATAGAAATGATACACATCAATGTTAACTAAAATTACCTTTAGCCAGATGAAAGACCTCCAATCGAAATAAACGTTCGGATCATTGCAACGTTCACAAAAACCTTGATGTGTAACCAGCAAAAAGAAACAGGCAATACAGTTGATACACAAACACATCACAATAGTATGACCTAACAGAAGCATCGGGTATGAATGAGAAGTTCCCATTGAAAAGTATTCGATCACTCTGTAAACGCTGGAACATAAAGCATCCATAAAGCGTGCATACATTTTTGGGCTAAATGTGAAAGTCAAACAAAATATAAGTTATATTTCATAAAACAAAATCTGTGGCGTCATTCTCCATCAAGTTACATAAGTTCTCAGTTCGAAAACGGAATAATCAGGCATTGAAACGTTATTGAGATTTGTGGCTTTCTAACCTCAGTGGGTCCTAACGATTTTTTTTAATCCTTATAAGAAATTGCAACGATTAGTATCATAAAAACTAAACATGAGAATAAGACGTAATGTAAAGCAAGAAATACCAAATGTTGCAACGGCAACGAAAGTCGATTAACGGTTCAGTTTCTAATGTTCAATGATGAATACTTACACCAGAAAATCATTAAACAATAATATGTTAGGCCAAATCCGAGCTGGTGGGCAGGGGTCTGACATCATTAAGCGAAAAAACGGAATCAGAGATACTAAATCGCACACCAACCATTTTGCTGATTTTGGTAAATGTTCACGTCTTCTTGCCTTGTCAACGACTTGTCTGGAAATGAAAAAAAAAACACTCAGCAGCTGCGTTGACTACAATTACACCAACCTTACACTCTGTAGTATAAGGCTGCGTTTCCAACAGAGATGAGCGAGGATATGTTGCGAGGAATGTGTGTATAACCACTAACAACGCTAACTTAATTCAAGCTATGAAAATGAAGCGATTTTATTGGTTTGTTTCACACACATCGCTCGCTACGCATCCTCGTACATCTCTGGTGGAAACGCAGTCCTAGAAAAGCGGTGGCCACCACTAACGGCTGCAGTGATGGCTGTCATGCAAATGATGGCAGTGGCAAATATTTAAATCGTAAGATTCGCCCTATTGCGTCAAAAGACAGTCGCATTTCTGTTACGTTTTGACACCTCGACACACAACGACGCCTCCACTTGATTGTCAATTTGTCATGGAAACGCTATTTGATTATGTGTGAGCACACTTTCCTCGGTATGGATACTTCTTGTGACTAATATCGGTGAGGGCAAATGTAGTGTTTTAAAGGTGAGGGCAAATCTAGTGATTTAAATTTTTGACTTAATTCAAATACTGGTAAAATGACAAATTTTCATGACGGCCATCATAATATGACGGAACCGCTTTCATAAAAAACCAAAACATTATGAATAAGAATTTTCATAAGACGTTACCTGTGTACCATATGGAGAAAGGTATCAGTGGCGTAAATAGAATCACAGCAATACCAATAAAAATACTTAATGAATATAAAAACCGAATTGTCGTCCATAAGATCATTGCAATACACAATTGGGTATACCGACTGTATGGGACCCTGCAAATAAACAACGGGTACGATAACTTATGTCTACCGCTAAGCAGCTGCAAATCTGAAATAATTCATCAGAACGCGGAGATGCCTTCTTTTGTTCTATCTATAATCAGTTAGACGCGGAGATGGCTGAAGGTTAGGCCAAAGAAACCAAGACCATCCAAAAGCGTTGTGTTGATGATATCGTCAAATTCTTGGGAAACATCGGCGGGGTAATTGCGTAACACACTATTAGTAGGAATGGGTTTCATTATGACAGTTCAATAACATTCATTGCGGTATTTAGGTTGTTGAGTAGACAAATTTTTCGTACATATGAAGCAATGGATTAGCAATAACCTTCAAAATGATTCAGATTGTGATTGACAATGTGTTACGCAGGACGAGGGGAACCGGGAAGTATAGCAGAAAAAAGGGGAGGCCTTTACCCACCAGTAGGTGATGAAATGATGATGATGGTGATGATATCTATAATTATAAAACGCAACACGTTTGTCGGTTGTTAGCGGGTTATGAATAACTCTCTCGTATTTCCATTTTAGGTCTTAGTACTACTAAAGGGGGCAAAGCTAGATAAATACAATTATCAAATCAAATGCAGTCTTACCATCATTGCCTTTATAAAAACGATGACAACAACGACCATCCTAAAAACTGGATGGAACGGCAGAAAAATTAGATTGCTCCATTCAATTTGAGGTTCTTCCAATGGAGCAGTTATGCTTCTTCCGTGTGTTACTCTAATACCTCTAACATGAGGAATGCTATACCCTGTTGACGGCCTTCTGAGCGGGTCCTCATATAGTTCGCTTGTCTTCGGTAAAGACATTCTTGCAATATATATTTATATAATATGCATTTATTTGAGAAGAACGATCGAATCGCTTAAAACAGAATACTTTTTGATAGACTGGCTTAAAATGACACATTGTCAAAAACAGAATCCAGAGATTAAATAATTCGACTCGTTTATATTTGAAACAGACTATATGGTTTATTAAACAGGTTTATACTGCAGAACCTTTGTCTTTGTTGGTGAAGTCGATTTACCAATATACTAATTAAGTACGTTAGTACTTATATCTCGATGCTAATTAATAATCTTAATTACGAAGTGATCCGAATTCACAGGACCAATACAGGGCAGGATGGAGAAATAAAACAGATTGTGGCTCGTAATGTACTCCTTAGGCGGTTATCACACTGCACCGGACACTGCTCCGGTGTGCGGTTTTTAGCTTTGACTGCAGAATCTTGATTTCTATGCAAAAACCGCAGGGTATAATTACTGTACACCGCATATCCGTGCGGTCTACAGTTAAAGTTTAAAAAACGCAGCACCGCACACTGAAGCGATTTCCGGTGCAGTGTGATGAATATTTACAAAGTAAGTAAGAAAAACGAAATTGAATAAATATGTCTTTATCTATATTTAGGTCTCGATTAACCAAGAAAGGTCTACTTCAAATGGTCAAAGTGTAAAATCAGATGTTTTTGACTTATCGTGATACACTACAGTCATGTTTAAAGTAATAGTCTCACTGAGCTCTTACTAGTCTACATATACAGGGTCCCATTAAAATAGATGGACAAATTTTAACACAGACGTATTGAACGTCTAACTAAAGACAACCAAGCAAAAAAAAAACATATTTAAAGTGTTTTTATTTTGACCTAAAATAATGAATTGCGGCACATTAGTGTATTCTCTTTAGCTGATTATTTTTCTTGTGTCTATGCGTTTTTCTTTTGACGTGTAATTAAAAGTGTTTGTACAAACCTACTTACAAAAATAAAATCATATAACATTTATTTATTTTTTTACCATCGTCCTTATTTTGGTGGACTGAATGATTTCTAAAAGTGTGCCCATCTATTTTAATGGGACCTTATATAACTACTTATATTATAGTATGTAGTTAGAGACACTAGCCCATCTGTCCCGGTGGCGGCGGCGCTGTCGGCAACCAAAAAATGACAGACTTCATCGCGGTTTCGTTAGTTCCACTTTAAGCCAACGAGTCAGATAAGTTTGTGGTACTATACCATCTAAAATGAATTACAGTTATCCAAGAACCATTGAGATAAAAACAGATCTTACCAACACAAAGGTAATACAAAACAAAGGTAATACACACAAAGGTAATCAGGTAGGTACCTATACTACTACAATATATTGTTACTGCTTTACAACAGTCAGAAAACTTATTATAATTACAAACAGTAACTCCTGTCCTTTGGCTGTATGTTTAAAAGACCGGAGTTTAATTTAACACATTTGATTAACACACATAAGCCACATCTCCCGGATAAAACAAAGCGCATCACGGAATGAAATGAGGTTGCCAAGTCAGTGATAATTTGAAATGAGTGAGTGGTAATGCTTTATGCGTTTAATTAAGATAATGCTTGCTTGCTACTGCAGCCTTTGGTTGGATACGCTCCGCGGATCTTTTTGTATTCACTCCGTTAACATGAATGTGGTTGCCTGAATTTATAGTGAACGAACGAGTTGACTACTTAGGTTTCTACCACTTTTGTTAGTGACAAAAATGTTGTACCTCGGACTGGCAGTGTTCTTTCTCAACTAGCTTTTTTTTATTTACCTTCTTAAAGAGACCGATAAAAAAAACCGGCCAGTGAGAGTCGGACTCGCACACGAAGGGTTTCGTACCACAAAGCATAAAACGCCGAAAAAAACTTTTCTTTTAAAGCCCTTTAAATTTTAACTTTATTTTATTTTTATTATTTGTTGTTATAGCGGCAACAGAAATATGCAGCCTGGTGACAGATAGACAGACAGAAGGACATTGGAGTCTTAGTACTAGGGTCCCGTTTTTACCCTTTGAGTACGGAACCTTAAAAACAGGTCCAGCCTGATACCATCGCGTGGGTATTTATGAAAACACTTTATTACCTTCATCTCTACATCACTATCAGAGAGAAAAAGAAAGGAAATCAAATACCTAATAGAAATAATAAATCACTAATAATATAATTTCATTTTGGAACATTAAAAATTGCCAAAAATTATACCTATTTATTATAAATACGTCACAATAATCACACACCAAATCCCGTATGTCTGCAGCTTCGACACATTATTTCTATATCTTTCTCGGCTTCCAGAAGATTTTGATCGCGGTTGACTTGTGTATTCAACAATCACTATACAACATTCTACTCGATCAATAAGTTATATGGCCTAGTGTACTATTTCGCTGTACCATTAACTTATTCTACCACAGAATCTAACAAAACCTCGTGCACTTGAAGCTGTTCAGGTGTGTTCAATATCAGTTTCACTAGCTTGGCTATGTCTCTAACCCGAAGTCTTGGAGCATCAGTAACTGATTCTGTATACTCTTTAATCTTACCACATGCTATATTCGTTACTTTTATATTAGCTTTCAGGAAACGAAATTCATGTCTCAAAATTTCATTTACAGATGTTATAGCCGCTTTAGCAGCAATGTACACAGTTGTCTTTGATTCCGTTGGAATCTGGTAAGAACATAAGTCGTTCATGCATATTATATGCCCTCTTGTTTTCCTTTCTATCATTGATCCAGCTACCAGCCTTGTACAAGCTATCAAAGCATTAATATTTACGTCAATAATTTCCTTGAAATCTTTTGGCTCTCCAGTATTTACCAAACAATCAATTTCACACTGAGCATTGTTAATCAGTACATCAACTCCTTCATACGTGTCCTTGATTTTTTCAAAAGCTGCTGCCAATTGCTTTGTATCCGTTAAGTCGCATTTGCATAACACAATTTTTCCCGAAATTTTATTTGCAACAACTGGGTTAAGCTTTACAGTCACTTTTTCTAATATATCTTCATTTTTATTAAAACCGATAACAATCATCCCAACTTTTGCTAACTGTTCCATAATAGCGAAACCAACTTCATCCCCACAATCTGTGATTACCGCTACTTTGTTAACCCAACACTTCATAATTTCGGCTTTAAAAATGTCTGTAGTATTTTAACCAAGTTCAAACTGCAAATACCACTGCGAATACTTTTACCATGCTTTATAAAACATAAGTTTCCTCTGTAAGTGGGACATTTAATATGTTATCACTGGTAATAAATGCGCATTAAGCAGATTGGCTGTTTTGATAACCTAACGAGAATTTAATGTGTGATGAAAATAACATTGAAATGTTATCCTCTGGATTTTTTAAAAGTATTATGTTTCTAGTTAGAAATAATAAGAAAGGATTTTTATTTATATTAAGGCCGAGAATTATTACTGTAGCAGACAATCAAATAGTGCCTCTCTGGTCGAATGGCTGCAAGAGCAATTGTTTTGTGATGTGTCCTGAATTCGCTCCCAAGGTCGAAGTTTAATTGGGTTTCACTATTACTACTATCGAACTATATCTTTCCTACTTCGAGGAGTAGAGGCGTGATGTTAGGTAATAATATACGGGCTGGCGTCCGCAACGTCAATGCACGTATTTTGCGATACGGAAGGCATGATGTTACTTATGTTAATGTTATAAAATCACAGTTAGAAGATATTTACTTGTGCCACTCTACAAAACTGGCCTTACAAATCAAATCATTTATATATTTTATTTATTTATATAAGGTCCCATTAAAATAGATGGACAAACTTTTAAAAATCATTCAGACCACCAAAATAAGGACGATGGTAAAAAAATATATCAGAAAAACGCATAGATACTTACAAGAAAAATAATCTGCTAACGAAAATACACTAATGTAATGCAATTTATATTTTAGGTCAAAATAAAATCAATATAATCATTTTTTTTTTTTGCTTGGATATCTTTAGTTAGATGTATTGAGCGCTGTGTTTAAATTTGTCTGTCTATTTTAATGGGACCCTGCATAATATACTTTATTGTATACCACAAAAATACACCTCAAAAAAATCATCGACCGTTATGATAATTCTTATTATAATCTTATCTTTAATAATTCAATGCCTGAAAGTTTGAAATATAATCGGTGCCATTTGGTTAATTGACACAGTTAAATAAAGAAAAATAAAAAACCTTGTTTCTAATAATCTTTATTGTTTGATCAAAGATGCAATCTTTACAATATTCCTTACTGTGAAAACATATTATAATATTTTATACTGGCAAAACGATTACCATATTATGAAACTTAATCAATCCCACACAAATAAAATTATCATAATTTGAAGCATATAGGTACAATACTTCAATTAATAGATTTCATGCAGCGCATGAAAAATAACTTCATTAACTTGAATACCACGAGGAGCTGCTAAAATCATAAGAACAACATTAGAAACATCTTTTGGTGTCAAATGCGGATTGTTTTCGAAAAAGTCTTCATTTAGGAAATTAATTCCAGCTGTTTTAAATATTCCTGTGCGTACGATCCCAGGAGATATGCTCGTAACCTTAATTTTACGATTAAGACATTTAAACTCATTCTTCAACAAAGTATTTAAAACTGTCATAGTTCTCTTCGACGCAATATACATATTAATCTTCGGCTCAGCAAAAGGAGGCATATAGTGTCCACAAATACTGTTGATATTAATAATTTGCCCTGAAACATTTTTCTTCACCATGGACTCAATGGCATATCGTGTACAAGTTATCAACCCATAAATATTAGTGTCTACGATAGCTTTCAGGTCTTCTATAACTCCTGTGCATATTAAACCTTCCTTGCCTATAGCCGCATTATTTATCAGTACATCAACTCCTCCATATGCTGCTACTATACCTTCAAAAGCATTTTTGAGATCTTCATCTTTAGAAACATCACATTTGCACGGTATTAGTTGTCCTTCAAACCTGCCCCAATCATTCATTTTATTCAGCATTTCATCGAGTCGTTCTTGAGTGGGTTCGAAGCCAATAACAATAATTCCGATCTTCGCAAGATCTTCGGCTATTTGTGCACCTATTCCATGCGCTGCTCCGGTAACAATTGCCACTTTATTCTTCCAATATTCCATTATTATAAATTCAATGTTTTTTCTAAGCAGTAATATTTAAGTAAGATTACCAACTCTATATTTTGTAGATTGACACAACTGCTTAAAAATGAATGGCGTAAACAATATAACTACAGGCTTATATAATCGAGGATCAAATGCAGATAAGAATTTAAATTGTGAGTTCGCGTGAATAAAGCCAAGATGAAAACATAAACAAATCGACAATATTTTAAAATTGAAAAGTTCGTACCTAGGTTAGGTTAGTGTTTTACACATCGAGTGTAATAAAATGAGCATGAATTTATTTGCCCATTGAATGGAAGCGCGGGAAAAGCCCCTTCTCTCACAGGTTATTGGATCTAATCTGTTGATCCCGGCTGATGCTACAATTTTATATATAAATTATTGTGATTATAATACGGCGAAAGAATGGATAGTTGTTCACGCAGATGAATAGTGTTTCCGTAAATGTTTATCCTTGCAAAGGAATTGGCCATGATAAAAGAATATATAATTTCACGGGCAATTTAACAGACGTGAACCATCCATATAAAATTCTGCAAGTTACACTATTTCTCGCAGTCTTGTAGTTAGTAAGTAATAAATTAATAGCAATATCAATATTTTTTACATTATCCATTTATGTCACTTAAAGCCACCATTGTTCATGCTACAATAGCGTTTAGGGGTAAATCTCCGAATCGACGTAAAATAAATTGATCGCGATTTATCGTCATTTTTTGCGCTCTATAGAAATTCGCCCAATCAGTTCAGAGCTCCATTATGACATACGGGTAATACGGGACGAGCGTGAACGTATTACGACGGTGAATTGATGCACTTGGAGGAAATAGAGCGATCTCTCACGACTGATTGGTTGCGAGTCAGGAGGATTTTGTGATATTTACACGCTCAGATTTTCTGATAACGTTTAAGTTGAAAGCTATTGAAGAGAGTTTTAGCTTCCAGATGATTCAAATTAATTGGTTTCTTTGTAGTGGCTTCTTTGATCACTTTGTATACTCTGACGTGTTTACGAGGGATTTTAAACTGACTATGGTCTTTCTATCCGTAGGTACCCATTTCTATATGTTTTATACCTTATGAATACTTAATTGGTTCTATACATTGCTGAATAATTAAGTCTACTTAATGTTTAGCTACTTCCCGTGTTCCATGGACCATCTTTTACTTTGACCAGAGGCTAAGCATTGCCATACAATGTGAAAATGCCGCCAGTCTCTGTGGTGTGTATATTACCAGTTGACAGCGATAGAAAGGAATTTTGGACACCATATGTTAGGATATTATATTGTTACTTAAATAGTTTTTTTAGTTAATTTAGTAAGTATAAGAAGTTTATGCAGTGTAATTATATTTTATACTATAAATAAATGACCCATCTCAATAGATAAACATTAACGAATGTACCTACATATTTAATATCATATCAAACTAAAACCAAGTCAGTTCCACAAATAACGGTACTTTACTCATATTAAGTTAGGTATAATCGTTTCAATTAAATCGCAAACCCCTAAACCTTAACTTTATCATCAAAAACAACAACAAAAGCACTTGGCATGAAACCTATTCATGCGATATAAAGTAGTACAGCCAACATAAAAGTAATAACAGATGGTGAATCGACCACAACGATAATGAACACAGACCGCAATAAGTTCGGTCCTCCTGTACTGTTAACCCTACTTTAATTTAAACCGAAAATGTTATTAAATAAAGCTTCGTTCGTAAAGTGAGTAATTTAGATTATTGTTGGTATGTAAGTAGAAGAAAAAGCATCTGCAGAATTAGTGTAGTCGATGCTACTGATTATCAATTTTAAGAACGACATGGTCTTAAGTCATATGTATAAGTCATAATATATCTTGATCTTATAAATATAAAAAAACCGGCCAAGTGCGAGTCGGACTCGCACATGAAGGATTCCGTACCACAAGGCTTAAAACGGTGAAAAAAAACGTTTCTTTTATACCCCTTTATATTTTAACTTTATTTTATTTTTATTATTTGTTGTTATAGCGGCAATAGAAATACATCATCTGTGAAAATTTCAACTGACTAGCTATCACGGCTCATGAGATACAGCCTGGTGATAGACAGACAGACAGACGGATAGTGGAGTCTTAGTAATAGGGACCCGTTTTTACCTTGATTAGAATTTCAGGATTCGGGATACCGAGTATTATTAGTATTATTTTCACTTGTTATGATCCATCTAGACCTAACTAGGTGGAAACTAATAATAATTTAATATACAAGAAAAGCTACGTGGGGAAAAATTATCCCTCTCTTTGTACATGTCATTACGAACCCAGCTTCTGGCTCCATCGCTTACATTAGAATAAGCCAGTAGGGACATAAATTAACATACGATCGTCGATATATGCAATCATAAATCAGTGCGGACCGTTCTCCGTCCTGCCAGTACCCGCGTTACCGATCTATTGTATAAACAGTATGTAAGTCAAAAGATACGGAATTTATTACATTTTCGGCCCATTTTATTGGTTCAGTCGTTTGGCTTTGAGGTTGTCTTTGTGTGTATTTTTGGGGTTTCTTTATCTATCTATGTATATATATTTACGTATCTTTGAACCTCTTTGACGTAGATATATGAAAAATGTTTTAAAGACAGAAAAACGTATGTAATATGCATAGCTGTCTAGAATAAAACTATCTAAGATGTGTGACATCCACCAATCCACATTGAGCTAATTTGGTGGATTATGGCCCACTCCCTCTCTTGAAGCATAGGCCTGAATCCTAGCAGGGGTAACATAATACTAACTCGGAAGAGCTTGAGGTGCACGATTACAAATGCGTGCACTGACTGGACAGGTTCACTCAATCCGTGTGGTTCTTTCCACGAAATGATATTTCAGACACCAATCTACATGGTCTTCACATGATCTGACCAATATAAATGTCCGGACTTTAAAAGAGACTGTGGCCTCTGAGTATTGGCCTATCTCATCAGAGTAGTCAGATAGGAAACGCCGACCTCATGGAGTTTTTAAATATGATTGACGTGTATTTATAATATTAACTTACTTACAGAAATAAAATAATTTAAAATTTAACGAATTAAATCACAGATTATATGTAAATATTTTGATAATTGTACCCATGGAAAACACACTTGTAAGCTGTGTGCTAAATTAATCTCCGACAAAACTCGAAACTGCGCATTAAATGACTAGTATTATAAAGTAAATAAAATGCACAAACAAACATGCAATATAAAGCTTCAATATTGCACGTCATGGAATCCATTTTCAGTTATAATTTAACAAACATTGGAAACTATTTGCTCACATTAATGGAAATTATTTCGTATTGCTGACGATTCTCACGGGCAATCATATAACATTGAATTATGTGTTTAATTAGGTATCTATCATACATTGCTCATAACTGATTATAGTGGTAATTATATTTTGCCAGAAGCTTTGTACGAATATATTGGATTAGTAATTATTAGTACGTTTGATATTAACATGAATCTTAATTAATTTCGCTGAACATAAAACCTATAAAACATTGTTGTTTTTGTTTTGAAATAAAAAAAAGCTAAATATTTTATATTGTCTACGCCGTAGCCATAAGGCTACAAGCGTTGAAAATCTCGTAGTATAATTACTACGCCGTAAAATTATAGGTATTCATTGATTTTTTACCTTATGTTGAGATGTGTGTCGGCAAAATGGGCTGAATTTAGTTATATTATAACCGAAGAGCTGTCATAAAACCGAAAACTAGTGGTCATCCGGTTTTGAGTATTTAAATTTCGTAATCTTTAACTATAAGTAACAAGTATTATTTTAACAATAAATTAACATTAGAGAGCACTAAGACACGGTAATATACTGTGACTAAGAACAGTTTAACCGAAACAATGACAACATCGACGAAAGTTAGCCACATAACTTTGTACTGCAATCACCTAATTTAACACAAGTGGACATTTGAAGCAGCTTGTGAATTTCTACAATTTGTAGTTCACCGTTAATTAGTGTTTCTCAGCCGAGTTCAGGTTATGGTACATAGTTCAACACTGATTATATTCGAGGCGCGAAAGGACCCACCGCAAGGACGGGTCAAAACTTGTCTGGACTTGTTTAATTGCTTCTCCTCGCCCATTCCCATTAAAACTGTTGTTAGCCCGTGCTCTTTGTAGTTTTAAATGAGGTTTAATGATGATTGCAGACCAGCCATTTTGTCTTAACTACAATAAAATCCAGCCGTTTCTCGTTGTGAGCACCGTCAGGCAGGCAGGTAGGTATTTATACAATAGTTGTTTTAATTTATTCTAGATTGTGGGAAGGAATCAGTTTGATCTATACTAACTTATTACAGCCTTTTATAAGGCTGTAAAAGGTTAAAACTCACCCCAGATTTCTGACAGCAATAATACTTTTATGACAAATGCAAAATTGTTGGCAAAACTCAATTTCGAACACAGATTATATTAAAATAGGCTGTAAGAAACCGAGTCTTTCTACACAAATTAATTTTCTTATATTTTCAGTACCTACCCTACCTCCTAACAATTAAGTTGTGAACTATGCCGAGGGCAACATCGTAAACCTCGGTTAACACTATGTTGACAGACTGGACGGTGCAACTAAGCCCACTATCCCGCCTCAAATGTAGAATGTAATGAACACCTGTTTAAGTAACTATTTAACTCTACGTTTAAATAACAGAGACTCTGTGAATACTCAAGTGGAACTGATTAAGAGTTTAGAAGGAAGCTTAAACAGTTTCTAGTTTGTATGAGGAATTTGTCTGTGCTATTCTTGCACAGATTAAATTCTAAGATCAGAGCCTAAAAATTATCTCTACCTTCTGCATCATGGTTCTACATAGGTATAATTCAATCAACTCAACCCGTCGCAGTCCACTGGTGGACATCCTACATTACGCTTGCAGATACACGGTCTCTTCTCCAGGACTCGTTTGCTCCACCGGCCATTGGTCCTTTGACAAACATGGCCAGCCCACTGCCACTTTAGCTTACTTACTCTGCAAGCTATCTCCGTAACTCCGGGTCTATTCCGGATAATTGCAATTATGATCTTATCCTTCAAAAAACTCCGAGCATAGCCCGCTCTATAGCGCGCTGAACCAGCCCGAGAGTCAGTGTCCACATGTCGGCACCGTATGTCAAAACGGGCAGGACGCACGTATTGAAGAAAAGGAAAGTCACTAAAAAGAACATTATTTATCAGCCCATAACATTTAATAAACTTATTATCATCTAGAATACGTTAAACAAACCTACTATAATATAAATCTAATATGCTGTAACAATGCTATGTTATGCTGAGACAATAGGTACACAGCTCCGTCCGAGTCCGAAAATAGACGAGAATTCCTGTAAAATATGTAGACAATGCGGATTAAAAATGCAATATCCCGCTCATACAGGTGCCCCGTAGACAAAAGGCAATTAATACGAGTAGTTCTAACAAAATTTCATAAATGTTCAAGCTGACCATAGCTTCAGCACAAGTCACAATAGTTTTAGTAGGTACCCAAAAAGCCTAAAGATTAAAGACAATAAACACAAGAAGCCGGTTGGACAATAATCCTAAAATATTTTAGCTAATAGGTAAGTTACCATTCCTCAATTTTGCAAACGATTTCTTTTTTCGCTTCATTCGCAAGCGAACAACTGGCGAGCAGGTAAATATTCTGTTACATTCTTCGAATGAGACTTTTCAAAACGAAATTCTAAGAAGCTATCTCAGTCCTCGTAGGGAGTGAAATAATTCAGTAAGTTAACAAAAAAATTGCATTGTGAATAGGATCTTACCGTATGTTTGCACTGCCACTGAAAAGCACACAATTTCCTTGTGTCCCAACTTTCTACTGGCTTGCTAGCGTCGAATTTTTCCGGTATTTCAAAAAAGCTTTAAACTTTTCAGGAACTGGCGAGCAACTTGTCTTGTTACAATGAAACTATGAAGCGAAAATGTCAGTCCATTTTCTCGGCTATAGCATAGTTCTTTTAACTATATATGCAAGGTATAAAAAGCTTGTTAGTCGCAATTTGTCAACAAAATATTACGCAAACGGAAAATCCAGTTCGTATTTTTTGTATTTATAGTTTTAGTACTCCGACCATATTTGACCGATATATTATAATATGTCGCCTTGACAATGATCACTGAACTTACCAACTAGTCGTTACGATTACGTACTATGCTTATCAAAGTTATGGTTAGCTGCACATGATTTAAAAAGAATCCTTACTTTTTCATACATGGGACTCACTGTAATAGGTAAAATTAGGTATCGAAAAACCTAAATCCTAAATTAAATTATCAAAATTACGGCGTCAATGACCGGTTAGTAACCTATCCAATATATTTTAAGACCTTAATCACTTGCCAAGTACCTGTAATACACCTTGAAACGATCTTTTGAGCCTTTACATTAACTTTTAATGGTCGTCCATTTTGCTAAAATTAATATGCAATTTGCATGTTAATCGACTGTTAAAAGGAAAATCTTAATTTTAGTCAAGATGAAGTTCTTAGGTTGTTAATTAAATTTTCTGCTCGTACAAATTGTTCCTAATGAATAGGTTCGAGTTGAATAGTTTTGTAATGTTGAGTAATTATCTACGTTTGTTATGTGCCTGGTAAGCAATTAGTTACGCGTAAATTTTAGCGAAACGCTGCAATGAACTTCACTAGAATTTTCGTGTATCTAGGTATCGATTTTTTTTCGTCATTTAGTCATCTTTTTTGTTCATTTTCATTCGATCTCGTTTAAAATCTTATCTTTACCCCCGAAAGTATTATTATTCACTATTTATATCTTTCTAACTAGGTTTAAGCATACTTGTGAAGAAATCTTACAAGACCATTGATTTTTTTATCACGTAGCCGCTACAAAATTATCACTTTTGCGAAGTCAGTAACTTAGATTAACTTCTAAGAGTTCTTGTGACTTCTGAATTAATCCGAGGGAATTCTCCGTCATCTACCCGAGACACTGCGCTTTCAGCCTTGAATTTATTTCGAAAAGGTGTTAGTATTATTTATACCTATTATATGGCCTCCGCAGGCGCGAATCACTAAGGGAACTGTTAAGATATTAATGTCATGCCGGTACCTTGTCAATATATCTATGAAAACATCATGTACGTAAGGTAAAATTTAAATCTTTTCAGTAAAAGAGGTGACAGACACGCTTATAGGACTAGAAATGGGGACAAATTAGATCAACCAGGTTTCATACTGGCTAAAGTAGACTCATTCTTCATGGGGTACTGTTTAAAATGTTACAATAAAATACCTCCCACATACTCCAACTCAATGAAACGAAATTCAAATCTTACATAAAACGCACAATATGCAGCCAAACATTATTATAAGTTGGGGGATTACATCGCTGACAAAAATCCTTGGCTCAACCCTGGTCCTGCTCCATAAGGGCGCGTAAACTAATTAATTAGCCTTCGAAAATATAGTTGGAGCTGCTGAAGGTTGAAAACCTATCTTTGTGTTGTATAAATTCAGTCTCTTAGTATTGTATAATTAATTATATAGCACACGTGTGAGCACTATAGACCTAAACTATAAAACTACCATTTACTGGGTAGGTATACATCTTTCATTGACTTGAATGTGTCCTGGCGGCTGAGAGTATGTCATGCTCACTCAAATGTCTAGTGGTGGCATGTGTTTTGGACCATTTAGCTTCCTTCAAAATGATAGAGCTAAATGGAGCTGATCCGTACGTCATGTTCGTGAACGGGCGCCGCCGTCAGTAGGGACTGGTCATCTCTTAGCCGCCACGGCTTATTTTAATTTATTTTCATTACTGAATTGTTTTTTTGTTTTTATCTTTTTTGGTACGGACGTGTACGTTTTTCTACATCGTTCTCACATGTATAATTTCAACATAATTGATGTAACCAATATTTTGTTATCATTTTATGATTTAAAATAGTGTCCATGGAGATTCTTGCTCGTTCTTCTCCATAGGTACCTACTACGTTTTGGAATGGGCAACTAGCTTCATCTTTCTGACTGACTGACCCTAGACAATTCAAAAGTCGGTAATTGGTTTATTTGAAAAAAATGCTTTGAGTTTGAGTTTATTCACTGGTTCTTCTATGAACTTAAAAACATCAATTTAACATGTTTTAATCAACACTATGTGTAAAAGCAATTGTAACTCCAGTTCCAGTTTATGAAAGGTCATCGTCCTACATTTTGCAAAAAACTAAACATCCCATACTCCTATAAAACAGATTTGACTGGTAAATAAGAGAATCTAATATTGCAGATACGACGTATATTGATGCAATTGAAGAAGAAAATCAGTTTCACTATCACATGCAAATTCCAAGTATTCCATACTACAATGAAGCGAAACAAGCGTATTACTTTCTTGGCAGACTCTCAACAACATCTGTCCCGCAATCTAGTGGGTATTTTTCTTAATGTCACTCGGAAATGCTTTGCTACGCTTTTTGGCGAATTTAAGCAGCTTTATTATTGAAGAAGGCTTCGTAAACAGTGCTATCAAAGCTTGGACAAACGCCAAAACTAAAACTCACTACCATACACCGGTCTATCGAGAGGTACCTGGGTGATTTAAAATATGAATATTGCATGCTCCTATAAGAATAGAATTCATTTTTGTAATCTCATTGCTTTTCGGTGATTTTCAATTTGTATGCATAATGAAAACGCGATTTTCTTTTCATGATATTTATGAAATATAGATCTAAGGGCAATTTCCGTCTACTGTATCCACTATATAATGAGATTTGACGATTCTGTACGATTCTGTTGCAATCTTGCTTTAGTAAGGGATATTTACCTGATTACTACTGTCAATTCATTAGCCTTACAAAATGATTTAATAATTCGATATAATAACGAGAATAATAGTATCAAGATTATAGACATTTGCTTTGAATTAAGTTAGTGATATTCAAATCGCCTCGTTTGTAGTATTTAAACACAGAGAAATAACTTTATTTAAAAAAAAAGCTTTGAAAACCTCTTCAACTATCAAATCCACATTCGCATAATATACTATTAATCAGAATCTTAATCATTTTGAAGGATATTCTTAATCCATTGCCTCATATGTTCGAAAAATTTGTCTGCTTAACAACGTAAATAACGCAATGAATGTTGTTGAACTGTCAAAATGAAAGCCGTTCCTACTGTTAGGCAATTACGTTGTTACAAGTGGAGTCATTTTAATAGGTAACATTTGACGTCTGTCAGTTTTATCCTCATAGTGAGGTGACCTGCTTATAAACATCGATTAAAGTGAATGAATCGATACGGACTTGAAACATATGCGAATTTTAAAAATCATCAGGCGAATCCCTGTCCCATTATTATAATTTTTTTCGTAAATTTAAGGAGCAAAATAAGACAAGTACACAATTTAACAAAAAAATTGCATTTATTCAGTTGAACTATCAGAACTGTTAAAAGTATTGTCATCTTCATCACTGCTGTCAGCACTCAGAGATATTATTAATTCATTTTCAATAATATTGTCTATTCTCACATCTCGTTCAAAATCTTGTAAAATTATTTTCTTTGTTTTCTCTACGACTTTTTTCCAGTCTTCTGTAGTGACTTCTGCACACGCAGTTTTTAGCAGAGACATCATTTTAGCAGTACTGAAGGGTGGTTCAGTATTGTTCCGCGCTGCATAACCCTTTATTTGTGCCCAAATAAGCTCGATGGCGTTATACTGGCAATGGTAGGGAGGCAATCGAATAACTTCGTGTCCATGCTCTAGGGCTAGTTCATCGATTACATAGCGGAGCTTGGACGGCTTAGTTGCTTTTACTAGATTTAACAACTCAACTTTTAATAAAGTTGGACTTGCATCCACACCATTTCTTACCAGCCACGAGACAATTTCTTGCTTTTTATTTGCTTGAGTTGGTGGTTTATCAACTTGTACAGAATGATACGGTGCATTGTCCATTATAATTTTCGATGGGTTTTCTAAGCTGACTAGCAGCTTCTCAAACCACTCTTTAAAAACCTCAAAGTTCATTTCCTCATGGTAATCACTTGTAGTTTTAGAGGCGAATGCGAGGAGGCAGTCTGGAATAAAACCTTGAGAAGCTGATCCCGCGTGACATATAATAAGTCGGGCTCCTTTTCCCGGTGGAACTTTTGAGGTGGACGCCGCTGTATCATCGGTCCATGTCCGCGAAACCGTATGGTTCACATTCAACCATGTTTCGTCAATAAACACGACATTGTCCCAATCTGTAATTTTATTTACTTGACGTAAGAATGTTACTCTCTTCAAAATAATATCGTAGCGTTCTAGCAGGATTTTCCGCTTGTCAGATTTTTTAAAACTAAAGCCAATCGATTTCAAAACCTTTGATAGAGACGATTTACCGCCAAAAAATAAGCCTGCGTCTTTTAACGAACTTATTAGCTTTTCCCGTGTAGGATATTCTTTTCTCGAGTAATATCCATAAATGTGGTTGCGAATTGCAGCAGCATCAAAATTATCAATGCCAACAATTTTCTTGTCCCTCTTTCTTTTTTTCGGTGTACGTAAAGTATTATCTTCTGAGCCTGATGGTCCGTATTTCTCTTTCAGAATTTGAGTTACTGTCCTCTTCCCTATTCCCAATGCTTCGGCAACGCGTTCTCTCGGTTGTGTCAATGGTAAAAGAGGCCCATCGTTAATTGATTCCCGTTCAAAATAATTGTACAATTTCACCACTAGTTCGCGAGATTGACTGTTTAGCGTTTTCCCCCGTTTCGACATGGTAAGACTGTAATGTTGTTCTTGTTTACTAATCGTTAAGCAATCGGAGTCCAATTTATAGCCAGGTAAACGTAGTCAGTAAGATCAGTCCAATAAAAAAGCCGGGTCAGAAGAAAATAACAGAGAGCACACCAAAAACGCACAGTCACTTCGCACAACGACAAAAGACTGCGTCATGTAATGGCGACATGACATGGCGTCATCGACAGGCACTGGTGTTGCCAGCAACATACCACCTAAATTGTACCTAACATCAATGATTTTTCTATTTCATTATTTTTTGTATTTTTATACCTAGTTAGTTAAAAGAATAATAAATAAATGTTTTATTATAATCACAACGTGGTTATTAATTTATGGTGATATTTCTTCACATGTCATCATTGCATTCGATTCTACTTATCAGCTTTCGATTTTTAGAGTAACATCCCTAGTGTTTAAAAAGAAAAATGGTTAACTGACGTAACCTTGTAACGACGTTCAGTTCTTTAGATCAGAAATTGTTTATTATGTTTAGAATGGTTTATTAATGAAAGCAAATCGTAAAATTACTCGTATCGGTCATTATTACAATAAATATGTAATCGTAATTGAAAAAAGGTAAGCAATTGTGCAGTTCTAACAAAACGAAAAAATATGTTATTTTATGCCCGCCGTTACAAGGTTACGTTGTTGAATATTTGATGAATTGTCAAATGTTACCTATTACAATGACTCCACTTTTAATTTTGTTACGCAATTACCCCGTTGAATGGGATCGCATTGTTTTACAAAACAATTTGATGCTCTCTATAACCTTAGTATTCTTTTGTAGAGGAGATTATGAACCCTTAAGTTTGGAACTACATAAAAATCGGTTGTCTGTAAAGTCGGTTTACTGACGATAGTTGAACGTGACAACGTCATTAGAAAATACTGATGGAATAGTTGCATTGCATTTGTTAATATTCGCTTGCACTTCAAGCCGCCATGGAACGCTACAGAGCAAGGCCGCGAGGTAACGCTACAGGAGTCATGTTTTTTCGTGAGTGCAGCCAGCTTCATCGATTTATTAGACGTTGTCACGTCAAAACTGGACTTGGTTTAACATGTTTTTGCTGTCTAGATAATTCAAATTAATCGCTCGCCTGCTGTCAAGTATGAGTGTCTAGACAACTTTAAAGTTTACTTTGTAGTTTGGACATTATTTTTTTTAGGGTGTTGATAGATTGCTTTTAGTTTACATTCTTTGGAAAACATTAATTATTGTATTTTTATTTTATTTAGGCTTTAATTTAAAATGAACCATTGTACTTGAAAATTATTATTAAATCACAAAAACTGTACAGAACAATCAATGTTGAGATTAAATAAAATATTTCACACAAAATACAGTACCCGGCGATAAATATTGCACATCGACCTTTACCTTTTTTTGTATTTTATACATAAAGAATAAAAATAATTATCAAAAGAAGCAAATCATAATTGTTTTAACAGCTCCTAATAGATACCGGACTGTTTGTATTTCGTGCGACAGAGATAACGATCTACGAAGCCGAAATTAGCCGATTGTCTCTTTCTAAAGGTCGATGTGCAATATTTATCGCCGGGTACTGTAAATAGTTTTCATTGTATCTTACCAACAGCAACAATGGAAACAAGTCTTTCGATTCACGTAAAACATCTCCTGCCTTAGTTCCAAGTAAGCCGTAGGTGCTACTCAGGGACTCGTAAAGCAACTCTTGATGTAGGTACCATAAAAAGGGGCAGTGGGATTAACTACAAATTCATAGATATCTTTGTTTTACGATCATATTCGCAGAATGGTAGTAAAGTTACTCTAACTCCCCAGGTGCAAACTTCCTTCAGAATAAGATTTGTATGATAACCTCTACCTCTTCTGTAGACATTTTACATGATAATAATGTTACACAGATTTGGTGGGACGCATGTTTTTGTAACATAAAAATACATTCTTAATATTCTTCAACTTGGGATGGCGCAAGCTTGGCTTGACTTGTGATAGTGGCCGGCAAAGCGCTACCAACGACTAAGATCATCATCATTTAAGCCGAAAGACGTCCACTGCTGGACATAGGCCTCCCCCAAGCACCTCCACTTCGACCGGTTCTATGCTCCTCGCATCCAACGGGTTCCTGCGGTCTTCACAAGGTCGTCGGACCACCTAATGACGACGACTAAGATACTTTAAGGGAACTCCTCTCGTTAGTTTGAGTTTGGTAATAGATCTTTATTCTTGAATTGATACCAAATAGCATCCAAAAAAACCTGTAGTTAAAGGTATATATTAGATTTCCTATAACTATCAAATCCTCTAAATCAAAAATGAAAAACAGAATTATGAAAGACATTAACAAACAATATTTTATTTATGAATCAAATCAATCACATTTAAAACAGAAACGAACAACTAATGGTTAACTCCATACTCTTTACACAGCCGTGCAACATGATGTGCAGATACTGCAGCTCGACGTTGCAATGTCGCGACGTCATCCCCTGTCGCTGGTCGCACACTGAATGCCTGAAGCCTGCAGGTTCCCGCCATCATTCTACCTATCACCCTGCAAATTATTTTTTATTTATTTAACTTTTATAACTGCTTGAGCTGGACATAGTGGTATCTGTCAAACAGGAAGGAAATACCAGTTAAGTCAAGTCAAGTCATGATGTAAGGCAAACGAGTTGGTCAGCGGGATTGTCCGAAAGGGTTACCGCTGGCCCGGAACATAAAGGGCTAAGGAAGGAACACGGGTGGGTTTTAGTCAGTAAGAGTCTGACACTCCCTTCCGCTACACCCAGAGCGGGAGGAGTCATATGATGATTTCCCATCGTGAAAAAAAAAGGCAAACGAGTTAGTGACCACAGAACCTTACCGTCCGTATCTGACGTTGTTAGAGTGCAACTAACTATGAAGAAACTTTAGCTGAGAGTTTCCTCATCGCCATTTTATGTAACTCGAACTAAAATTATGCTGAAACTACAAAATAAACTATCCAGTTACATTTATTTGTTTATCATTCTACTAAAAGCCAGGACTCGGGATTAAGACCCGGATTACAACAAGGTCTACAAAGGACGGTATTCAATTATACCAACCCCTAGTTTACACAAGCGAAAGAATCGGAACAATCTAGTTTTGAGTTTACAAACAATCTATTGTTCTACCTTACGGTGGAAGGGACTTGGAGTTCTGTTAGCAAGAAGTCCACTTCGTAGTAAACGACCTGCATGGCTGGGCCGTTGTCGTCTCGTATTACAAGGTTCTTGGCGCAAGATTCTCCAGATCTTACGCTAACGCATTTAGCTGAAAAAAATCAGCTCAAATAACATGTTACGTACACTCCTACTTACATGCTTATAAAGCAACAGTTTTTACCATGTCAAGACATGGAAGAAGAAGAATTTAACTAAGAGGTCATGAACTTCTGCTCAGCGTCAGGTTCTAGTTTCGATTCTTTTTCCATAAGGAATTTGTCAGTAGCAGACCGGATATACTGTATAATTATTATCTATACATACATATAGCCATAATCTAAATCGTGAACGTGTCTCCGTCCAACCTTCTCTTACATCTTCAACAAGGCATAAAGCTTATCAAAAGAATAAAAAACAACATTATCATATTAAACAAACTCACCGACTATTTCGTAAAATACAAAAACGCCGATGTCCTGCAAAGCCTTGTGCCATTTAAGCACCTTCTCAACTGGACCGGAAAACGCCCGCGGACCGCTTTTGTGTAGCGCCTGAATGCGACCGTTTATTATTATAACATGGCCACATTTTGTAGATAAAGTGCGATCATACGCTATTTATGAGTGGAAGGGATTCCAGGTATAGTGGTTTTATCTTATATATTTTATACGATGTGTGGTAAAACAGTGATAGTATGTAGATTGTTTTTGAGTGATGGTACAAGAAGGCACTTTGGTTTTAAAAATATGTCTGCTAGATAGAAGAATCACGGATGAAAGGATCGTCAATGAAATAAAAAAGTAATTTAAAAAAATTAAACTGACTTCAAAAAGAAATTATCTCAAAATTATGAAAGTAAAGTTATTTACTTTAATTTCGAAAGTCAAAGTCTTGGGAACTTTATTTTAGTTTTAGTTTTTTCCCACCGACTTCCGAAATTAAAGTTATTACATCATTTTGAGTTAATTTCTTTTTGAAGTCGGTTAAATTTTTTTTTTATTCGTAATTTTTAGTGTTAAGTTAAAACTGGAGTATTTGTTTGTAATAAGTAGGTAATAGTTTTGTTGTAAATATTGCACTAGAATTTGACCAAGGTTTTGAGATATTTCCCCTTTGACACTACACCCGTAGCTCGTATCAATAAGCCAGGCCGTCACACTTAGGTAGGTACACGTATTAGTCCATACCTTGAAAATTACTGAATCGATTTTGATGAAACTTGTACTGTTTCCTAAGTTGAAGTAAATGTAAGCCAATAAAAAAATGGTCGCGATCCGATCAATAGTTGCGGAGAAATGCGTGGACATACATACATAATATGTAGGTATGTCCACGCATTTAATTTTATAGATGTATGTACGTACATCTATCAAATTTTGTATATTTGTCTGGAAGCCCTAATAGATTGTCATAAGTGAATATAATGCAGTTCCAATAATATTACATACATACGTGTCGAATTGATAACCTCCTTTTTTTTAAGTGGGTATAAATATTGAAATTAGAAGTAACAAAATTGTATTACCTAAGCCAATTTACGAATTCCCAATAAAGCATTAACACTATCAATCTGTTACAATTCCTAAATACACCTATTTAATTAGGCATTAGCTAAATGGATTCATCGTAATCGGATTACTAACATTAGGGATCAATTAGCCGTGTTATGTATCGAAAACTCCCGATGAAAATGATGAAAGGTTTATGAAATACAAATGAACGTTATTTCAGGTTCAATCACCTTCAGTCTAGGAAATTATACTTGCAAGAAACAAAATGTAGCAAAGGCAGAAATGCCGACAATAATCTGGTAAAAAACCAAGGCAGGGCAGAGGAAATAGCGGACCCTACTTATCTCTTTGCTCTAAATTGAACGCCCTAAAGGGATGTTCGAGAAATCACTTTTTTCAAAGACAAAAGCACGGATATTGCATCGGCCGCGCGCACCGGCACACTTCCCGCAATGAACTTCACTGTGTTGACTTAGAGCAAATCAGTGGCAAGAACTGAACTTGTGATTGGCCTAAGAGATTGATGTCTTGTCGGAAAGATAGAAAGGAAACTGTTTAGTTTAGTACGTGTGATCAATCATCATCAAACGTTAGAATACGTAATCTCGATTGCAGCAAAAAGTTTTTTTTAGAACTATGAAACAAATCTCTATGTCCAATAGTGGACGACTTTTGGTTGAGATTCCTAATGCTCGTGATTACAAATCATGATATTATTAGATACCTAAGTAACTTCATTAATTTATTATAGCATTTATTTATTTATTTTTTTACAAACTGTAAAAATACTTAGAGAAACAACAT
Organism: Luperina testacea; assembly: GCA_927399505.1. NCBI lineage: Eukaryota > Metazoa > Arthropoda > Insecta > Lepidoptera > Noctuidae > Luperina > Luperina testacea. The sequence goes on along the minus strand of OV656770.1, from coordinate 14,689,540 downwards.
TATAACTTACTAGCAGCGGCATGATTCGATCCCATGGGAATATCGGGATAAAAACTATCCTATGTCCTTTCCCGGGACTCAAACTATCTCTATATCTTTCACCTAAATCGGTTCAGCGGTTTAAGCATGAAGAGGTAACAGACAGACAGACACACTTTAGTATGGATGAGTACAAAAAATAATTTGCATCGCGATTCGCCACGACCTCTATGAGAAGTGTAAAAAGTTCCCTATTACCACATTCTATAAAATTGCAAGGGCACTGTCCCCACTACGCGACCCTCTAGGCCACTGACTGCCACAGAGATGACAAAGGAGAAAAATGCCCCGCTCTTACTTTTATCACAAGCAATTTCTTTAAGTTTTCGTTTTATGAGTCAACTCTGTATGGTTTTTGATAGAGGCTGCCTGTCAGACCGGCGGCGGTGTTTTGATGTAGGTTTACGTTGACGACGGTTGCAGGTGTACCTAATTAAATTAATTGTGTGGATAATTCTAGTAGTAAGTAGTTGAGGAATGTGCTGCTTATTATGTAGAAATAATTATGCTGATTATTTTCTGTGCAATCTGTACCGAAGTGTTCAAACAAAAACCTAATCGTATCGTATTAAAACAGCAAACATAATTTAGAAAACTAAAATATAGGTCTTATTTAAGTAGACAGCTAGTGTGAAAATTCATTACTATTTTTTGTGAAGTTAAACTACTACATCTATACGCAGTCTGTTGTGCTGTAGAGCGAGAGAGTAAGAAATAATTTATTGCTGTAAGCAATTTTTTATATACTTTATTGGATATCGCATTGCAATTTAATGTTCTTACCAGGACCATGTGCGGATGATAAATTGGCTTGAATGAGGGAAGCGAACATTGTCCTATATCTTTTAAATCGCCGTTTTATTTATCGATAGTTGTTAAGGTTACACAACGGTGTGATAGGAGCTCAAACAAAATGGAGGTACTCAAGTTTACGAGATTGATATTTGACTTTAATGAAATGAGGTGAGATATTTGGGTTACGGCTACCTCAACTACAGTAAAGTTATGTAATCCAACTGCTATATGAATTACAAATGCGAGATTAAAATACAGGTTTGGGTAGAATGGGTTATTATACTCTCGAGAAGGTGCGCAGCGCTAATATAACAGAGTAGTAGTTAAAAGGGGACGGTAATAATATTATACTCAAATATGACGTGTGAGAATTATGAAAATTAGTAGGCAAGATTATTACCCTTTCTTTGAGAAGTAACATTTGTTGTAGCAAAGTAAATATGGAGTTCGTAATCAGTTATTAAAACAAAAGAGGTTCTAGCATTTATACATACTCGTGTGTTGTGAGTACCGGGGAGATTGGCTCAAGAAAAGAGAGGTCTGTGGCCTACCCAATACTGATAGTGGGGGAAAATCGGACTGTAGATGATAATGATGATGATGATGATGACGATGATGATGTAAGTACTCTATGAGTAGATATGTGTAGGTACTTACCTTTAGCCTGTCCATCCTCGTCATAACTTGGTTCTGTGGCTCTTTCTTCGTTACTTCAATGTCCGTAGTTTTTTTAGGTGTCGCTAAAAATATGATTTATTTTATTATAATGATTAATTACGTACACACGGCGCTCTAAAGTTGAAATCACACGTAAACATGAAACTGCCATGTGACCTAAAATTATACAGCGGAATATCGTACTGATGAACGCCGTGTAAACAGGGCGTTAGGCCTGACAAACCCAATTTGTCACCAAGATACAACACGATATTACAAAAATTCACAAGACTGGAATGTGTATTACGATTTTTAATGTAACTTCCTTCTTTTTTTTTTGAGAAAATCTTTTTGTTTACCTACAGATTCATGTTTAAATTGACAAGACAATTTTCCTTATTATATACGTATATTGGATTCGACTGAATGCGAAAAGTGCAGAACCAACTAAAGGCCCCTACAAACAGGCGCGACACGCGATATTATCGCGCGCGACACAAAGACACCGCTCGTTGCGCGACTTGCGATGCCTTTGTGTCGCGCGCGATTTTATCGCATGTCGCGCCTGTTTGAAGGAGCCCAAATTGGAAGAGACCTACATATTACCCAGTTGATGGAAATGTTCTTTCATGTGTGTAGGTACCTACCTAGATAGTACGTCCAACTTTTTTTAGGACCTATTGATCTTCTGGGCATTTTTATTGGACTTAAAATCACAAACTGACAAACAAAATCTGCCATAACGACCCAAACCCGGACATGTCCCGAACAAAGTGTGTACACGTCTTTAATTAAATCACGTTCTTACGGTGATATGGAGACTTTTTGAACTCGCAACCCATTGGGAGCGCAACTTGAAACGCGTATCCTGCCAAGTATCACGAAGTTTCCCTTTACAACTTTACTTCTCTCGAAAATACAGAGTAATGAGCTTGTTAGACCGAGTTACGAGGCTTTAGCACAGGTCGGCCAAGAATACTTTTATGTTTGACAGCGCACAATTCGTGGGTGCTTACTTTATATGCATGTTTTGTTTGAAGTTGAGTGCTGTTGATCTGAGGACTCGTTCAATACGTCATGCTTTACAGGCTTTGGAGCCCATCTAGCTACTCAACAACATACGTAAGGTGCTAAGCTATGTATAAGGGAAGTAGAGAACTCGTAATGGAATAGTTTAGGTATTGAGAACAAGATTATCCTGGCGTTCTGTAGTTTCTGAATACCGCTATGTGTATGTAAAATTATCCTGGAGAGAAGAAATTAGATGAATTTAATTCATATTTAGGTTTCTTTAGAAAGTTTCCCCAAAAAGTTAGTCGTTGGTCGAGGTTAAAATGTCAGTCACTAATTAAATTATATATAGATAGTTCTTACCATTTATTGTTTTCTGCTGAACTGGTTCAATTTGCGGATATTGCTTGTGCTGGAAACTGAGTTTCGGAGTTCCTTCGAACGAGATACTATTTTTGGGCGTTTCTTTGGGTGGTGCTTTTTTATAAAACAAGAAATAAACATGCTCAAATATACCGTTTTATCTTTCAAAATTAACACAGACTTTCACCCCGAATTGTACGCTTAGTGCAACTAACGACAGCTACATAGCTGTCGTTAGTTGCACTAAGCGTACAAAGGGCCGCCTAGTAGACATCTACTAGGCGGCCCCTACGGGTGCGCCAAAGTTCACCTAATTTTTTAACTCCGATAATTGGAAATCCGAAAATGTTCTTCCTAACATTTTTCATCCTAACAATCACAATTCCTAACTACTCCGTCTCTAATGTTCATAATTCCGAAGCATTCAACTTCATAATGTCAGTAGCAATAAACATCTATTATACTTTTATTTGTTTTCCTATATTTTCTCAACATAACCATCTTTTACACTATTATTCAAAGTCATATCTTTTTTGTTTAGATTTCTTTTATTCATAATAATCAGTATTATATACATTAATTTTGAGTAACTTTATTTTCACATAACATGTATAACATATAAGAATAATGGGATCCCTTCTTTTCGCATAATATTCTTTTTCCTAATATACTTTGGCATAACGATTTTGGCATAATTTGTTTTGCTATAATAATACTTTGCCATATTTTTTTTGGCATACAGTTTATGTTGGCATAATTATCTTGAAGACTAATTTGTTTTAGCATAAATTTAATTCGCATAACGTTACTAGGCCTAATGATTATTAGCATAATAATATTTAGGCATACAATTAATAGAAATAACGGAAACAAATTTGAGTTATTTTTACGTATTTATTTTGGATTTCCACGTTAATGATTTATTATACAAAACATTATGTAACTTAACTATGTATTTTTATTTTAGGTGTATATTTTTAGCAAGAGCGAGCGAAGCGAGCTCGGGAATTGGGGCACCCCGACTCGGACAGGTTAGGTTCGAAGGGGATGACGGGGGCTCAAGTGAGCGAGCGGAGCGAGCGAACGAGCCCCCGTCATCCCCTTCGTGTTAGGTTCCTTTAAACCCTGCAGACAGAAATAGGGGCCCCGCGAAGCGGGGCTCCGTCGACTACGCCTTATTATTATTGTTATGCTTACTAAACTTATGCTTTAGAATGTTATGCTTAAAAAATGTATGCTTTAGAATGTTATGCTTACTTAATCATTATTATGATTAGAGAAATTATGCGTAAAAAAATTATGCGTAAGCTGTTATGCGTAAATAATTTCACCCTCAAATTAAAACTATAAAATCATCTTCTACCCGCATATATTTTTTATTACACTTGGTAATATTTCTTTCCGAGTATGAATGAAAATGTTATGGCAATTATGTTTAGGGATAAAAGCGTTATGATAAAAAACAGTAGGAGTTTAAATATATTTACATTAATGATATTATTAATTACAATTTTCGGAAACATGAGTGTTATGAACATCGCCGGTAGCACTACAAATAGTATGAATGAAAACTTTAGGATGAAAAATTTTAGGAAGAGTGATCATTCGGATTACAAATCGTTAGGAAGAACAATTTCGGGTAAAGAACTTTAGGTGAGCCAATATGGACCCGGCCCCTACATCTACATTAAGATTGCGCAATACGATTTAATCAGCCCTTGCACTCAAACGATCCATTATTTTCACGCAAATATATTGACCAATCCAGATCCATACCTAAGTTTCAAAGTTTGCGCGTGAGCATAGACCTGCGCAATACTTATCCTATACACGGTGCATAAAAATTTAACTAGCTCAAACTTTTGTTCAATCATCGCAGAATCTTCAATATTAACCGTATACCTTCAAAAACATTGTGCATTTCGTGATATTAAGCAATATAATTTTATTGATCGTTGAGGACCCGCCGGCGCCGGACAATGGAGCCCATCATTTAAGAACCATCCTTGCGAGTTTGTTATTGGCTGAACTCTACATTGGACCAACGGATTGCCAACCACTAGTATAAATTAATGAGTCTTCATTCAATTAATCTTTCTCGAAAGGAAGACAGTGTTGCCTAGTTCGAGATTCTTCTAAGAAATCATGAACTCACCACTATTAATACTCGTTAAGACTTGAGGAGTATAACTTTTAGCTTTATTCCTATCAGCTCCTCCGAAGTTGGAGTTTTGGTAATTAGTTCCAAATTCGTTGTTTAAAAGTGGTGCAGTATTGGGTTCTCTTTGCATCTGTTGGCCTGGAACGTTTAAAATATTTCGATTGAAGATAATTAGGTACCCTGTTATTTTTGAAGATTGAGTAACTTCAGCATCCTAAATTGCGCAACACATTTTCAATCATCTGAATGATTTTGAAGGATATCGCTAATCCATTGCTTTATCATCATTATCATCATCATTTCAGCCAGAAGACGTCCACTGCTGGACATAGGCCTCTCCCAAGCACCTCCACTTCGACCGGTTCTGTGCTTCTCGCATCCAACGGGTTCCTGCGGCCTTCACAAGGTCGTCGGACCACCTTGTGGGAGGCTTTCCAACGCTACGTCTTCCGGTACGCGGTCGCCACTCCAGAACCTTTATATGTTCGAAAAATATGTCTGCTCAACAATGTAAAACGCAATGAATGTTGTTGAACTGTCAAAATTAAAGCCATTCCTACGGTTAGTGTGTTACCCAATTACTCCACAGTTTCAGTTAAATTATTGCGATACAGAGGAACTCATTTATTCTACGAATTAACGACTAAAATAGTTAACTTTTCATTTCCTTGACAGATGTTTTCTAAGTATACTAACCCACAAACGAACCCCAACGGACCCGTTTAACTCCACAGCAACACACTCACACAAACACTCCTCACAATCAACTCCCATTCAATAAATCATGTTAACATCAGAATTATTACGCAATTATAAATATTTTTGAGAAACGTGCCAATCCCACTGAAATACACTGTCCTTCAAGATACAGGATTTTCCTAGTTTGAGGGGTCTTACTCATCTGTAGGTAATAGATAGCCATACCTATCCTTTATTGCAACAAAACTGATGTTACCTAGGCTAAGTTTTTTTGGTAAATACATGGTTACAACTTACTTAAAAGCTTTGCTTTACATTGCAATTACAGCCCCATTCAAACTTTATAGCGACTCTAAAATGCGCTTGTCACTGCGCAGTACCTCGCCCCTCACCCCCGCTGACAGGTGAATTTGTTATTGCGAAGTACCTCGCCCCTCACCCCGCTGACAGGTGAATTTGTTACTGCGCAGTACCTCGTCCCTCACCCAGCTGACAGGTGAATTTGTTACTGCGCAGTACCTCGCCCCTCACCCCCGCTGACCGGTGAATTTGTTGCTGCGCAGCGACTTGCCTCAGGTTCCGAGCCGCCATAAAGTTTGAATCGGGCTGTACAAGGCAGTCTCAAAAATGAATAAATAGATACTCGTACAAGGTAAATAAGAAATGAGCAGAAACTCTATTAGCACATCTTAAATCGGTTGATTCTCCTGAGATGTCGAGTTACGATGACATCTGGCTGTTCTTGATCATCACATTCAGAACCCCATTAGCTAGTTGATACTTAAATAATTCAAAATAATTGTGACTTGTTAAAGACGAATATCGTGGGCTTTTTTTTACTTCTATCAAGGTCAAGGCTAAATAATCTTGTTTAAGGGACTACATGACCTAAACCGCGGTCACTTTCGGACAGCATAGAAAAGAAAAGTGAAGCGCGAGCCGATGACACAACGCTGGTAAATTTATTGCAAAATGTGAAGCAATTATCTATTTATAAAAAATATATTGTTTGCACTCAAAAATTTAAACACTAGTGTGCTTCATTATAATTTGACAAAAAATCAGAATGCCTGTATGTATATTAGTATGGTTTTTATTGTAAAAAGAAAGTTTTTAGAGGTATCTTCATGATTTTTTTCTATCGTATCAAATTAGTTGTATTATGTTTTCAACACACTATCTAACTAGCATTAGAGCATATTTATATCCTGAAGAATATCATACATTTTTCTGATTTTGTTTACTATAGTCGATCATATTATACTTTTAGGCATTATAAAACTTGCGTTTTTTGCATTTAGGTCTTGTAATCCCCTTTAAGTAAACTCCATTTAGATGTCTGTGATAAATATTCATGACGCTTATCATCTGAAATAGGTACAGTAAGTACCTGTTGAGGTCTTCGTAATGTACAAGTTGCGTGTCAAGTAGCTCTCAATATTATGCATAATAAATCAGAAAAATATCTTAACACAATGGTTCTCTATCTAAAAATATCTTACCATTCACGTTATGGTACGCTCTCTTTCTCGCTCTTGTCTTGATATCTCCTAAATACTTAGTTACCTGACTACCCATCATTAAATTAATAAATTATTATCAGAATGCAATGTAAAGGATCGTTCAAACAGGCGCGACACGCGATAAAAACACGCGCGATACAAAGGCACCGCAATTCGCGCAACGAGCGGTGCCAGGAGCGCGCAATTTCCAAGTACACTGCTGCATCGGTACGAGTCTTAGCACTTTTTGCAAACCCGTTGTTTTACTGCTAAAAGTCGTAGCTCTAGTAGGAGCGAAAAACGGGTTTGGCTCTGAATATAATATAATAGAATAGACTAACCTTTGTTATTTACAGACGCCAGCACATCGAGCTACCTACCCGAAACTGTCAAATTTTCCCAATCAACTTTGAACCTTATGCTTTAGCAATAAAGTTGAAAATCTATTAAAGAAATTGGACAGATTTTTGTAGTTTGATGTGCTGGCGCCTGTAGGTACCCATACCATACAAATTAATTGGGTTCCATTCATCTGCATTTAATTTAATATATTAAAACATGCCATGTCAAGCCGTATTTAGCGCACGAAAGACTCCTTAAACATAATTATTATTATAACCCATACTTAGGTATCACTACAAATGGAAACAGCAAGTAGCTACTGCATTGGTATGATTAGAAAACTTACCCGTTACTATAAATTGAGCGCTGTTGTCAGTGTAGTTGGCTAAATACCTGGGATCGATTCCCGTCCTCATTTGAGTTTGACCTGGTAACATCTGAAAGACAAAAGAACCTCCATTAGTTGGTAGGTACACTCAGCCTCAAGTGCGCAAGCGCAAAGTGTAACCTTGAATTCGGCATATTTATGATTCTAGACCCCTAGTGTAGAAATTAGGTATAAGTACCTACGTCTGTTATAAAAAATATCTATTAGTTGTTCGAATTTTGACCGTGTAGGTAGGTATTGCACTTTTCTATGAAACAACTGATCAGGGCCGTCTTTACCCGGGGGTGCAAGGGGTGCGCGGCACCCAGGCGCAAGGTCTTAGGGGGCGCAAGCCGATCAGGTCATTATACTTATAACCGCAACGCTCCAGCCTGTGCTCCAGCGCTGTAACCGCACGTCACCGCCTCGAAAAAATCCCTTTGAAGAAATTGGTGGAAATCATCTTAAAAATGGAACACAAAAATTACGTTTAATTTCTTTTTGTTTTCAAGGGGGGGCGCAAGCTGATTTTCGCACCCCGGCGCCCAATATGGTTAAGACGGCCCTGCAACTGATAGTGGTTTCTTTGTATTTCTATGAAATACCTTCTGCAGCCAGCGACACGTCTTCCACGTAACGTATTTCATAGGAATACATAGAAACCACTAGTGTCGCGGCGACATGTCGCCTGCTGCTGTCGTCTGCAGTCGGCTACGAACTTGTACTTTTATTCGCCGTGTGTAGGCACGGTCGTCAGTGTTGTATAGGTATATGGATTACTATGGAAGTTCGTTGACGGACACGTTTGAACTACGGCGCGGTTTATACGCTGTAGGTACCTACCGTAAAGAAACTGTGCCCAACTCGCCCAATCACATTCAATTTTTTACCAGCTATCCAAATAATAAATCATTAAAATAGCAACTGATACTAAAGTCTACTTACATTTTGACCAAAAACGGGCGCATTCATTTGAGGAACTTCCATGTAACTTGAGTTAGGAACACTTTGCATGTTCGGAAATTGTGTATAAGGTCCGCTGCTATAATAAACGTTTTCAGAAGGACTGAAAACCAAGAAATAATATATTTTTGAAATCCCAGATTGAAAAAATGTTAGTAATTACTTAGGTAGGTATATCTCGCCTATATACTCAATAATGTAGCCTATGTAGCCGTAGCAACAGAAGTTTAGGCTTGGTTTAAGTACCGTATACCTATATAGCTACCGTAATTATTATTACGTATGCAAGACCACGAAAACACTTTTCTGATTTAAGATAATACCTACCTACTACTTAGACTATAGCTTATTTTTGATACTTATTTTAAAAATATTACCCGTCACGATCTTTTAATCTAAGTAGGTACCTACCTATTTATCTATTTTCTCAATAAAATGCCAAGTTACCTATTTCTTTTTAAGCGACTTCAAATGATGTTAAACCTAAAATCCAATAAAGTAACTGCAGCTAGGGTTACCATATGACAGGCGTTTGCCGCATTTGACAGGCATTTTAAGGTTTAGACAGGCGTGCGGCCGGCATTGGTCTGAGACAGGCATTTTTAAATGTCGCGCCCGCGCGCGCATCGCGTTTGCATAATGCAAGCGCGCGGGCGCGAAATTCATGAAAATCTGCCAGTTTGTGTTCTCTATTTTGGCACACAATGCGAACGTAGAACGTACGTTTTCTCTCGTCAACGCCCAGTGGAGTAAAGAAAGAAATCGGCTGACAATTGAATCAGTAAAAGCAATATTGATTACTCAGGAAAATTACAAAACTATATCTTGTGAAGATTTTTACGTTTATGTTTTAGAATAGAAAGAACTATTAAAAAAAATAATGTCCTCTGACAAATATCAGTAATAAATATCCCTCTTCATTATTATCTGTTGGCTTTTACTTATTACCTACAGCGTTTTGCTTTAGACAGGCATTTTTCTGAAAATTCAGGCATTTTAGGTACCATAAGACAGGCATCCCTCTATTTACATATGGTAACCCTAACTGCAGCTAACTTCCAGTTAAAATGCGAAATGGCTTTACTTACATCATACTATTTCTTCCTGCGTTCATTGAGAACGCCATCATTTGATTTCCCTGCGGATAGTCTGAAAAATATGTTTTATTTGTTTGGACTCCTTGTGACACGAGGTACGGAAAAACCGATCAAATTTTAATCCTTACCTGCCCCGATCCTAGGTTCTCTGACAACGTATCTATCCATGTTTTTTATTATGTAAAGATGAATAAATTTTTATTTTTACTTTCGGAAAAACTGAAAAGTTTGGTTTGGCGCCAATTTTTTCAAAGATCTTTTTTGTTTTTTTTATTGTCTCATTCTGCCTATCCCAGTTGTTAGTTATTATTTTAAAATCGTATTTTTTTTTAATTATTATAAAAATGTAAGATTTTATATTATTATTGTCATACTTAATTCAAATAATTCTAGGATTTATTAATAAATAATTATAACAACCTATACTTTACTGGACACTTTTCCTAAAAAAAACTTTAGCGGCCACTAATGAGCAGAAGAAGAAAAAATATTGTTTTCTTCTTCAATGATTTTATGGCTTTTTACAAAATGTTTTTGCGAATTTTGTGCCAGTGAAGATAGTGGTTAAAAGTTTTTTTCATATAATTAGATACTGGTGCACATAAATCATTCAGTTTAAAAAACCTATTAATGATTACGCTGCTCCCATTTTTTATGATTAAGCTGATGCCATTTAATTTTATTTATTATCAATTCATTAGTAAATGAGAGATAGCTAACATCGTAAACATTGAAAACTGTCATTGTGACGTTTGTTTATTTTGACATTAACTCTGACATTTCTTTCCTTCACAATTTTCGAGTTTTCGTAAATAATTTTATTCAAAGTTTCAAACCTGAATGAATCACTATACTTTTTGCAGATAACTTTCAATATTTACTTATATAAAATGGAGCTTCAAGATACTTATTATAATAAGTCAGAATACGTTGAGACTGTAAGTGGCGTTTTTAGACACAAAAACATCGTTGTGGAACATGACATGCATTACAACTGGTTTTAATATTGTTACAGGCATCGGGTAATAAAGTAAGCAGACAAACAGTGCTATGTGGATCTCAAAATATTGTTCTACACGGAAAAGTGATAGTCCAAAGCGATGCTATAATCAGAGGAGACTTGGCAAATGTGAAGACTGGAAGATTTTGTATTATAAGCAAAGGCTCTGTTATACGGCCTCCTTTTAAGAAATTCAGTAAAGGGTAAGTGATAGCCATTAATACAAGTTGTAAATAGTGTGTTGGTAATTAGTAGACTCATTTTATTTTCTTTTTCCAGTCACATTTACTTGATTTACAACAGAGTTAAATTTACATGATACTAGCGATCCGCCCCTGCTCCGCACGGCTTATATGACTTGTCAATTTGACAAATCAACGAGACATCTTTATTAAATATGTAGTTCTGGAAAAAATCTCTAAATGACGGTGAAAACTGCATCAAAATCCATTGCATCGTTTAGAAGAACAACGTGGTCACATAGACACAAAAAGCAGCTTTAATTTATAATAATATGTATAGAGTCAACATTGGACTTTTGCCTAACTGATTGGACGGAGAAGGCACAGCACAAAGAAAAGAAGAAATATATGGACCTTTGCCCAGCAGTGGGACAATATAGGTTAACAGAAAAAAAAGTAGAGTTAACATGCTCTATGAAAGAAACTCGGACTAACCACAATATTTATTTTTTCCAGTGTTGCCTTCTTCCCGTTGCAAATGGGTGACCATGTGTTTGTTGGTGAAAATACAGTAGTGAATGCTGCTGTTGTGGGCTCTTATGTTTACATTGGGAAGAATGTTGTTATTGTAAGTTACAATACTTTCGTTTTTAAGAAACTAACACATATAATATAGTGCCATAAATATATTTGACCCGGTGGCTTAAAGTAGAACTAAAAACTAAGATGAAAATTGACATGGTGTGTCATGAACTGCAATGCCATCACTGAGCCAAATGAGAGTGTAGGACTGAAGCTCTGGATTGTCACATCAACATTTGATATATTATGTTGGTAATAATAGTAGATTGTTGCATTGAGGGCAAAGTGAGTTATTAATGCACTTCTGCATTAATTACTCACTTTAGCAAGGTGCGTAATGTACTTTTCTTTCAACTACCAATCTACCTACCATGATAAAATATACCTAAGTACTCAAAATAAAAACTCAAGTTGATGAAAACAAAATTTTCCTAAGCTTTTAAATATTTATCCCGCGACTTTTGCGGCGAAAGGTTATTAACAATTGAAATTGCAGCTGTTTTTATACTTTCTGGAGTTGCATTCATATCACTATTTCCATTTTTTTAATTCTTTTCTTGCTAAATATGAAGTAGGTATCAAAGTTTTACAATGGTACAAAATGCAGTGCATTTGTTTTTTTTTTTCACTGAGTCGGTAATATTCAACCGATTTTTATTTTCAGCCAGTCTCTTTTTGATCTAATGCATACATTTTATATTAAGTACCTCTGTGGCAAATTTATATCTAAATAAAAAATAAAAAGCAGCATTCATGAAAAGCTGTGCAACAATGAGATTTCATACAACATTTCTGCACTGTTTTGGCTCTAAGCAAAAAATGCGTCCTTTGTGATCGGTTTTGTAGTGATTAATGATAATACTACTATGTAGTTGAAAGAAAAATCATTTAAGTATTTATTTAATAAAAAATATCAACACCATAATTATTTAAGGTCTTTGCCCAGCAGTGGGATGATGCTGGCTAACAGTAACAGTAGCAATATTATACAGGGTGGCAGTGACATCAACAGGCAAACTACAACCATGCAACGCCCCAGAGTTGAATTTTTCAGCTGTTATAAAAAAAAATCGGCCGTTTCATAGAGCAGTGCAATGCCTATGCAGTCAAAATATATGGAAAGCTATTTTTTTTAATAGCCATATATCAACGCAGGGGGTTCAGAATCATGTACTGACTCCATGGTAGCTGGTTGCGCATTTATGTCTCTGCCATCCTGTATATTAAACATTTGTTTAAAATAGTATTTTGGAAGTAGTGCTCGCCTCGCTCCACTCTCTCGGCGCGCACGCGCTTGATCACAGTCCTCCACCTAACCTAATCCATTTGGTCGGGGTGCTCTGGCTTAGTTACGGCGACCAATTCGTCTCGCGCGTGATTGGTTACGGTTCGAACCTAAACTATAATTGAACATTATTCAGGCCGTTAGTTGAACGGCCGCCGTTTAGTTAAAAGGCTAGGCGGTTAACTAAACGGCTAATTTAACCAGTTGGCTGCGACATATACATAAATTACACAGGTCAACAATTTTTTTCCCAGAAACCACTACTATACTTTTCCGAAGGATTTTGACGCGCTGAATTTGAATCTGGCCTCAAAATTGCTCTATCACGTCAGAGTTTTGAGATATCCTAACCTAAAAGTGCAAAAAACACCGTTTTTTCTCGTTTTTGAGGTTATGTAGCACGGCTGATTCTATTTTCTTTCAAAAATTATGAATATCATCTCAAAGGACTAGTCTTCTTCTTTAAAATGACGTTGAGTTTACTCAAATATCTTTTTTTTTTCGCTGAGATATCGCATTTTGAAATTTTCCAATGGACTATGTGTATGAATTCTCAAACGTAGAACAATCCACGTAGGTACACGAAAATTTCAAAATCCGATATCTCAGCGAAAAAAAAAAGATATTTGAGTAAACTCAACGTCATTTTAAAGAAGAAGACTAGTCCTTTGAGATGATATTAATAATTTTTGAAAGAAAATAGAATCGGCCGTGCTACATAACCTCAAAAATGAGAAAAAAACGGTATTTTTTGCACTTTTAGGTTAGGATATCTCGAAACCCTGACGTGATAGAGCAATTTTGAGGCCAGATTTGAATCCAGCGCGTCAAAATCCTTCGGAAAAGTATAGTATGGTTTCTCGGGAAGAGTGTTCGTCAAATTTTGTCGACCTGTGTTATTGGTGTACATAACATTTAATTAAAGAGAAAGGCATTGGACAGAAGCAGCTTATAAACTAGAAGTAAAATTTAAACAAAGTTAATTAACATCAGTAAAATAAAATAGGATACAAATTAGTGAAGGGCATTATCATTCTTCATGTAGGTGCACAACCCTATTTCTTCATCCAAACATTATTACTTACTAATTTTTAAATTTTTGTGTGAAATTCCAGGGACGGAGATGTGTGCTAAAAGACTGCTGCATGATAGAGGACGATTCTGTGCTTCCTGCGGAGACAGTTGTACCTTCATTTGCAAGATACTCCGGCAGCCCAGCGCGACTCATCACCACATTACCTGAAGCAATGCCAGATCTCATGACAGAATTCACCAAGAGTTATTATCAGCATTTCTTACCAACTACTGTACAATAATTATTGTAATAAGTAGTCGCGGCACGTAATTTGGCATGAGTCATTAGTCGTTCCTCCCCTTTCTTTAGCTTGCTTCTAAACAGACATGTTTAAAAATAAATATCGGCACTAATCATAGAATCTATACTTAATATTATAAAGCTGAAGAGTTTGTTTGTTTGGTTGAACGCGCTAATCTCTGGAACTACCAGTCGCATTTGAAAAATTCTTTTTGCATTTGATAGCCCAATTCTTGAGGAAGGCTATAGGCTATGTCACATGACGCTATGACCTTTAGGAGCCGAGCAAAAACAAAAAAAAGTCAGAAAGAACGCTAAGCAAAAACGAAGTAATAGCGCGGGCAGGCGATGCGATGCGACGGGGTGGGTCGGAGTAACAAGAAATTTCACGCGGACGAAGTCGCGGGCAGAAGTTAGTAATGACATAAAAGTGACCATTTATTTTTGCACTAAGGGCTGATTTTTCAATAGTCAGATAACTTATAACTGAGGATATAACTCAGTTATAAGTTCACCTCAGTTATAAGTTCACCTCAGTTATATTGCAGTTTGACAGTTTTTGGTCAAAATAGAAAATATCTATGTCACTTATCTTCATAACTGAGTATTGAAAAATCAGCCCTTAGGGCTAATTTTAACAAAATTAGATATCTTTTATCTATGGAATAAAATTGATGTCTGACAGTTCTAGTTTTGAAAAAATGTCAAAAATTCAAAAGTTATTCTCAGAATAAGACTTTTTCTATGTATAAAACTTTGGTGGAATTAAGCCTGAGTGTATTTGCGCGAACTTACACCGACTACGTCAAAACCTTGCCAAGTTACGTGCTGCCGACTGTATTATGTTATAGAAAGCAACTAATTTATTTTATTTCTGCATTTTTAAAATATTATAATATAATTAACAGCAAAGCTTATCAACTAATATAGGAATATATTTTTAAGGCTTTAATAAAGCATTTTCCAAGACTTATTTGTGGTCTTATTTATTAGAATCCCTTGTTTCGCACGGGTCTAATTAGGAAATGTGGCAACGTATCAAAACAAAATAATTAATGCATTATCAGTGGTGTACTTTCTCAAAGGCCGAAGAGGCCCGGGCCTAGGGCGCCCAGATATTACATAATCTAAGCCAACCCGCGCCTGTGGCGGGAGATTGCGGGAGATACCGCAGCAGACAAAAGTAAACGTTTCCTATTCAATACCAGGAGGTGGTAACATTTTCGAGCTCACTTCTTGGAGCTGGAGATTCACCCCCCTGAATATAATCCTGCCAAGGGCCCATGTAATAGGTGTAAACCCGCCACGCAGCGTTACGATGCAAAGTTAGCAGACAGGTGGGTGGTAAAATCGATTATGCAATTTAGAAGATCTTAGCAGATACTGACAGACTTGAAAAGTGATTTTGTTTCTTTATTACCTACCTAAAAAAAAACATTTTCCAAACACTAACACAGTTGCCATAAAACTATAAGGCTTTTGACCACTTACCTCTATTAAACAAAACAGGTTTCCTTACGATATTTATTTTCTTCGCATAGTTTAATCAGCCTACAATGTTTCCACTGCTGGAACACAAACCGGCTCCTCTCTGTGAGAGGGAGTTCACCATAACCCAGTATACGGGCCCAGTGCGGGTGTTGGATGATGTCATATTAATAAGTCTTAAATTTTTTTGGTTCTAGGATATGTCGGTTTCCTCACGATGTTTTCCTTCACCGTTTTGAGAGCAGTGGTGATGAAAAAGTCCCTGTCTGGGATCGAACTCACGACCTACAACTCCTCAGTCGGGGCCGAAACCACTGCTCCTTTTGTTAGGTTATTTGGCATTTAAATAACCAGGATTTCAATGTTAAGCAGCAGTTTGATAAAATATCCGAAATAATATTTTATTTTATTTTCCGTATCCGAAATAATAAGCATTCCATTTCATGTACATCCTTGACCTTTTCTATTTTTCTTTGTTGCATTCACTAAATTGTAGAACGGAACGCAAGTACAGTTTGATGACAAGACGCGAGTGTATTTTGTTTTCCAACAAGAACACTGTGTTTAATCTGTGAGCCGTATTTCAATAGATGCAAAGACCAATTTCCTGCTATCGTTAACAGAGTGTAAACGCAACTTTCATGTTGAGTAACTTGAAAATATTCCTGATTGCCGTCGTCGAACCCTTGATCCATTTCGTTTTATTTTCAATTAAAATCTTTTAAATAGTGACTTTTGAGTTAAAATAGTTATTATAGATGTTGTGAAACAAAATAAGTGATACATTTTTAGTATGGAATATCATTATTCCGATCTTTGTATGCCGACGGATCATCTGTTAACTGGTGAGTATTCGTTTTTCAATGGTATTCATTATAATACAAAGGTATTTGTCGTATTATTGGATTAAATTGGTTACTTTGGCCTTCAGGCATCCCTTGAGTGGAACATCGGTTATAAGTTTCTCTGTTTTATTTTCTTTTCGGATCAGTAAACAACAGTATTTTAGCCTCAGTTAATATGTTATTTTCTGAATGTTACATTTAAAATTACTGTTTACAAATTCGTTGTTTTGTCGGCACTGTTCCCTTGTTGTTTTTTTTAATCAATTGGGCTAATATTTGTTTCAACAGTTTAAGCTAGGTTGTTTCTGAGACAAGTTTTTACAGCAACTTACTACAAGAACAAAAGTGGTATGTAGTGGTAGCCTTATATTTAAAAAAATGATAATGTGACCGCTAAGCTCTTCAAGCCAACAATAATTTTTTTATCAGCCCTCATAGTGATAGATTTATCACCAATGAGCCTTTGTTAAATAAAAAGTTTTCTCATGTAAGTATATTTCTTGGTACATATTAATAAAAATATTAATACCTGACTTCACTTTAGACCTTATTTTGTAATATTGTATGGTTTGTGGCACAACAAATAAGTAAACAAGAGATTTTAACCAGACTTCTGATAGCTGAAATAAGCTGCATAAATTAGAAATACTTCTAGACTATTTCTTTAAAATTCTTACCTACTTCCTACTTTGAGTTCCTATTTTAAATCCTTAAATAAAGTAGAAGTAAAAACTTTTAAGTAGCTACTCTTGAAAATTAATAAGAAGAATTACTAATCCATGCTTATATTATAAATGCGAAAGTGTGTCTGTCTGTCTGTTACCTCTTCACGCTTAAACCGCTGAACTGGTTTAGATGAAATTTGGCATAGAGATAGTTTGAGTCCCTGGAAAGGACATAGGATAGTTTTTATCCCGATATTCCCACAGGATCGACACTTATGTGGGTAAAACCGCGGGGCGCTGCTAGTAAGGAAATAAATATTCAAAGAGGCTCATCATCATCCACAGCCCGACTTTTCCACTGCTGAGAATAGGCCTCTCTTTTCATGTGCCAATCTCCACGCTTCTGTGCCAGCCTCATCAAAGAGGCTAGGATATGATAATAAAAATATCCTGATTAGCTTACTTCAAACTTGATGTATTATACAAACTTTACTATTTGACTTCTCTTTCTTCTCTTCGGGAACTCTTTCCCATTGAGGCAAAGTTCGTATAATAAATTTTATCAAATCATAACTCTCAGGTCCGTACAACACAGAATATGCTCCGCAATACTTGGTGCCGAAACAATCAGCGGAGTATGAGGTGCGGGCCAGTGTGCTGGTGGACGGCGGCGACAGGTTTGGGGTGTCTGCGGTGGTGTTCGACAAGTATGAAGAGCTGATATGGATGGGGAACCAAGGAGTAAGTGGATATATTTTTTCAAAAATTCAATCAGTAGCATAGATCTATCGTGGCCAAGAAATAACAGCCGCACGGGTCGATAGATCAGATTAAGCTATGCTTGCCGCGTAGCGCGCGAGTCGGTCCGTGGATGGGTGACCATCATTCTATACCGAGATCCCTCCGTGCCTCGGAAAGCACGTTAAGCCATTGTTCCAGGACATTCTTGGATCTTTGATAGTTGTTAGGGTCTTCAGAAGCCCAAAAGTCTGACAACCAGTTTTACCAAGGGGTATTTTTGCAGTTTTACCAGGGGGGGGGGGGGTTACCCTTGTGGAGGACAGATAGGTAGGTGGTCGCTCCATGTAAAATACTGGTATTCAGCAGCATCTGGTTAGACTGGAAGCCGACCCCAACATAGTTGATTTGCACATTGATTGTGTGTTGCAGCTAATGATGAATGATGTTTAGTAAAAACAAGCTGAATCTACAAGATAGGAAACCAAGCATTCATTTTGCATGCAAGATGAGGTATGTGTTTATTTCTTCAGATGAAACATCTAACAAAAAATAAAGGAAAACGAATGTTCTACTTTCAGATTTCAATGTTACCATTTCTTTAATAAAAAAAAATTTTTGGAAAGTATATTTTATGTGTAAGTATTTAATTTCGCATATTATTTCTAGGGCCATGTAACATCCTACTATGGTCCAGGAATGCAAAAGTACACATCATTCCAAGTGCATGAATCCGAAGAAGTGAGGGATATTCTAACTGTTGAACAAGGCATTTTTGCACTGACCAAAACGTCTCTGCGCCATCAAATACGCCGAGGGATTCCGAAACGTACTTTCAAGTAAGTAATGTATCATCATCATCATCACCATTTCAGCCGAAAGATGTCCACTGCTGGACATAGGCCTCTCTTGGGAGAGGCCTATCATCGTCGAAGTAGCAGTGCTTGAGCACTGCCACTTCGATCGGTTGTGCTTCTCGCATCCAGCGGATGATACAAGAATAATATATGGAATATGAATATGGCTTGGTGGCCTTAACCAGTGCAAGAAGTAAAATGTTTCTTTTTGCCTTATTCTAAACTAGTCCCTATCCCCAACCAGCATTGTGTTGTGGGTTAGGACTTTTCACTCCATCTTATTTTTTTATTTAGTCTGAAAATTAGGCTCTCCCAATATGACAATAATATCATGTATACTAACCAACACAATCACCCTGTTAAATGTAGAATTCTGATCTGTAATCAAATGCATTGGTGATTGTAATATTTGTTAGATAATTCCTAGGACAGCGCTATAATATAGTAAGAATAGCTATGCCATGTGCGTCGCATATTTAATTCTATACCTGACAGTATTAAAATCTTACCAGCTAATAAATTTATAAGGATGAATTTTATTTGAAAAAAAAAATGAATGAAAGGCGACTAACATAAGATATTTACAAGGCAGATGTGAGTGGAAACACCGGGAAGGGATGCCCTAGGAGGACATACAGTGACCTTGTTGGTAACCAGCTTCTGCCCGCGACTTCGTTCGCGGAAATTACTTGTTCCCCCGATCCACTCCGTCGCATCGCATCGCCTGCCCACGCTATAACTTCATCTTCGCTTAGAGTTCTTTCAGACTTTTTTTTTCTCGGCTAGATAGATTACATGTGTATGTAGTTATAGTTTTTAGAGCCAGTCGCAAAATAGTTGAAGACTTTCATTCCAAGAAACACCAAACCATGCTCAATAATCTTATTCTTTTTAGATCAGCCAATATGACAGACATGCAGTGTATCTTCCAAGTGAGCGCTAACAAGCTGATGATGGGAGGACATCAAAACAAGCTGATTGATCTGGACCTCAACAAAATGGCTGAGATGGCTATTGTGAGTATTTTTAGCACACTAGCCAATCTGAAAAAAATAAGTTGTTGCTTTGAATTCGCACGTTTTGACATCTACTAAAATATGTGCGTGCGTGTTGTGTATGCGTGTGCGCGCGTGCGTGCGTGTTGTGTATGCGTGTGCGCGCGTGCGTGCGTGTTGTGTATGTGTGTGCGCGCGTGCGTGCGTATTGTGTATGTGTGTGCGCGCGTACGTGCATGTTGTGTATGTGTGTGTATGAAAAATTTTAAAATTTTTGCAGCTGCCTTGTATTTTTATTTTAACCTCAATATCGGCTTCAGCACCCTCGAAAAACATGAAAACTATCTCTATCTCTTTCTGACTATTATAAATGTAATAAAAAGTCGCACGGAGGGGTCATAACATAGGGGTCTTATATAATTATTGAATAAATATTTTATTATTTTATTATTATAACGCTTTTTCGTTACGTGACGAGTTCTCCAAGTTTACTCTTACCACAAGCTTCATTAAAGAACTTCGTTCCAAAATCTTTTATTTTCCAGCCTATACAAGAAGAAGGTTGCGCCGTCCTCCGCAGCGGCGGCGGTTCTTTAGTCGCATGCGGCAGTGCGAACGGTATGGTCGCGTTACGTGACTTACGGGCACCCAGCACAGCTAACCATACCTTCAGGGCACATTCCGCTTGTCTCTCAGACTTGGACATGCAAGGGGACCTGCTTATCACTTGTGGATTTACGCAGTCGTATGTATTTTATCTTTGATATTGTTATTATAAACGTGATTACACGCGTCCTTTTAAGTTTGGTGCAATGCAATGATAATTTTGTCAAGTCCAAGTCTTTGGTGGACGTGTCCTAACTAGTTGTAATAATGCGAAAGATGCCGAACAGTCTATAGCGCTCTGATATCGATAATTAATCCATATTTTACTAATGAAAGACTCAGAAAACCTACCCAGAACTATAGTTACATTTGTATACTACAGGTACAGACACCAGCACATCAAGCTTCTATAATCTGTCAAATTTCTTTAATAGATTTTCAATTTTATCGTTAAAGCATAAGGCTCAAAGTTGATTTGGAAAATTTGAAAGTTTCGGGTAGGTTGATGTGCTGGCGTTTACTAAACAGCAGATTTTTTTTTTTGCGATTTCAAGTTTCGTCCCATAGTAAAAGTTGTTCATAATGATGAGTAAAATGACCTCTTAAAAGGTTTTGCGCATTTAACGTTACACGATGTAAATACATAATTACAGAACCATGTCTAAAAACTTCTACCTCTCCTCAGTGTCGGCATGGCAGTAGCAGAGCCCTATGTGTTAGTGTGGGACGTGCGCTGCCTTCGCGCCAACAGTATGCCGGGCGAGGGCGCCTGGTCTCTCCCCACAGTGTCGCCGCCATTGTTGCTGCACTTTCTACCTGCCTTCTCTGGTAGAGCGGTGGCGTTATCGGGTGACGGCCATGTTGCGTTACTGCATGTGAACGCGCCGTGTGGGGCTGAGCACTCTATGTTTCAGGTGAAGTTTATGTAGACTGCGGGGACACAGGCCTCCTCTCTGTGAGACGGGGTGGGCCGTAATCTACCACGCGGGCCCAGTGCGGGTTGGTAGATGTCACATGTCTTCGAATTTTTGGTTCTAGGACATGGCGGTTTCCTCACGATGTTTTCCTTCACCGTTTTGAGAGCAGTGGTGATGATATACAGTACCCGGCGATAAATATTGCACATCGACCTTTGGAAAGAGACAATCGGCTAATTTCGGCTTCGTAGAGCGTTATCTCTGTCGCACGAAATACAAACAGTCCGGTATCTATTAGGAGCTATTAAAACAATTATGATTTGCTTCTTTTGATAATTATTTTTATTCTTTGTATAAAATGGTTTTGTGTAAAAAGGTCGATGTGCAATATTTATCGTCGGGTACTGTAATTTATACAAAGTAAAGAACCTGACTGGGTTATATGTGGGGGTGTTATGTAGACTGGATAATTTGGTTTTGCCTTTAATACAGTTTCAAAAGTATACTTTTCTTGCAACTTGTATAAAAAAGATTCTAAAGTTGATTGCGCATAGAACAGCAGTCAAATCCCGTAATTAAAAACGTTCAAAATCTAGTCGCAATCTCATCTTAGCGATAACAATAACTGTCAAAAACTTGTCAAAAATGTTGAGAATTAGAGGTATTTTTGACAGATTAAGACTGAGATCAGACTGAATGTTCTAAAAATTACGAGAATCGCCCCTCAGGTTACAGTTTCTACACCAATATTTTGAAGAGCTATTTTGTTGAGTTTGGGGGTTTGTAAAACGCATATACCATTGTACAGCCCGATACAAACTGTATGGCGGCTCGAAACATGGGCCGAGTCGCTGCGCAGTAAAAAAATTCACCTGTCAGCGGGGGTGAGGTACTGCGCAGCGAGTAGCGCACTTCAGAGTCGGCATAAAGTTTGAATCGAGCTGTATATGAAAAATCCTATTGTAGAACAAAAATCGAAAACGGCAATCTTGTTTAATGTACAGACGCCAGCACATCAAGCTACCCGTAACTGTCAAATTTTCCCAATCAACTTTGAACCTTATGCTTTAGCGATAAAGTTGAAAATCTATTAAAGAAATTTGACAGATTGTAGTAACTTGATGTGCTGGCGTCTGTACAGCCTGAATTATTTATTTTACGAAATAAAAAAAAATACTATCGTACCTAAAACCGTTTTGCACGTGAGTTTCCATAATAATTCACCTTTTACAGCTATCTTCATAATGTTTTCAGGTGGACACTCACAGCTCTTTGTGCAGTGTGATGGACGTGTCCTCCACTAGCCAGGCGTTAGTGTTCGGCGATCAAGCGGGACATCTGCACTTGTTCTCACCACAGCACAACCATGAACCGGTCTTCAATAACTTTTCAAGGTGAGAATTTTCTTTTTTCGGTTTTTAGTATAATACACAGCGGAAAATAGAAAAGACGACGAAAATTTAAATAATAAAGGGTTAAAAGAACTGATATTGAATTCTCGTGTTTAGAAGCATTCGCTTCTGCCCTCTCACTTTGCAATTATCTATGCTTGTTTTTGTCTCTTGTTTACACAAGTAAATAATAACAGTAGTACTTATTGCTTTTTTGAAAATTTGAAGAAATAAATAAAAGTCTTTTGTCACAGAAATTTATGTACAGACGCCAGCACATCAAGCTACCCGAAACTCTCAAATTTACCCAATCGACTTTGAACCAAAAGTTGAAAATCTATTAAAGAAATTTGACAGATTGTAGTAGCTAGATGTGCTGGCGTCTGTACATAAAAAGAAAGATAAGTCAGCTGAAATACCTACTTAAAACAAAAAAATATGTGATTAAAACCTGTAAATCGTCGTCCTGTGACTTATATACATAAGTCACAGGACGACGATTTACAGGTGAAAATAACAAAGCAACGACATCGTCACGCAACCTGTTACCTTGGATTCAGTACTTCTGAACCTCCTTGGGGTTGGAATTTTAAGTCTGTTATTTAAAAAAAGAATTGTTGTTCCATACATTTTGACTGCGTAGGTATTACACTTTTCTTTGAAACAGCTGTTTTATACAAAAGTGCAATACCTCAGCGCGTCGAGGTCCCTGCCACCTTGTATATACGGTAAGATATCGTATGATTATGAGCTGTTTAAATGTTTAAGACTTTGTTCCCAGAGCAACAGAGTTCGCGGATCAAGTAGTGGGCATGCCGTTCGTCGGGTTCAGCGACACAACGTTCCAGTACGGCACAGTACCGCTGCCGCCGCTGTCATCAGGCAGCAAGTGGTTCAACGAGCTGCCTGAGGAGTTCTTTAAGAAAATATACAGGTATAATTAATCAATATATTATACATATTATAAACTAGCATCTGCCCGCGACTTCGTTCGCGTGAAGTTTCTCGTTTTAACATAAAATATAGGCTATGACACTCAGGGATAATGTAGCTTCACATTAGTGAAAGAATTTTCGGGATCGAATTAGTAGTTACGAAGATTACCCCTACAACCTCACAAACTTTACCTCTTTATAGTATTAGTATTATTAAAGTCGCTTTTAGTGCAAATTACGCAACGGATTTTGATTCGGTTTTCACTATGATTAATTAGAGAATTTAAGAGAGAGGGAGATAGTGTTGCGGCAGTTAAAAGTTAATATGTATGACGTATTTTATTAGAGCATTATCTACACCTAATTCGGCAGAAGCGAAGCTGATTTATGAAATGGTTGCTGCATCACTTTCTCTCTCGCTTACGCAATAATATATTTGCATGAATAATATTATAATTACGTGTAATAATTAGTTAAATTAGGGTATGATGAGGCTGATGTACCTTTGTAAGGTAAAAGTCTCTAAATAAAATAAAAAAGAATTTATTTACTTGTTTTGTCAAGTCGTAAAAACCTTGAGGTGCATCGCTAGTGTTGTTATACATTAGTGGGCACAATAACTGTCAACTTTCATGGCTAATTTGCAACTTGGCAACAAAATAAAAACAATTTTTCGAATAGAAACGATATTAGGCGTATCATACGCACGACATTTAAGTCTAATAGCGTTATTTAAAAGGCGTTCAATGTGGAAATTCGCTTGCAATGAAAAGTATTGTTCCTAAAAACGAACAATACTTTTCATTGCAAGCGAATTTTCAAGAACAAATTCCAGTAATCACCAAGTGAATATAAAAAAAAATCGGTTGTCTGTAAAGTCGGTTTACTGACGATAGTTGAACGTGACAACGTTATAAGAAAATACTGATGGAATAGTTGCATTGCATTTGTTAATATTCGCTTGCACTTCAAGCCGCCATGGAACGCCTCCACGCTACAGAGCGAGGCCGCGAGTGACATACTACATGAGTCATGTTTTTTCGTGAGTGCAGCCAGCTTCATCGATTTATTAGACGTTGTCACGCAATATGCACTTGGTGATTACTGGAATTTGTTCTTGAAAATTTTACAAAGTACCTTTACGAAAATTGACAAAGTGAAGGCCGCAGGAATCCGCTGGATGCGGGAAGCACAGATCCTGTCAAAGTGGCGGTGCTTGGGGGAGCCCTGTGTCCAGCAGTGGACGTCTTTCCTCTGAAATGACGATGATGAAGGCCTTTTTATGTTTTTCAATAGAAACATTAACATTATAATATCTCATTACACAGGAAACCAAAACCGATCGACCCCGAAGTATTGAAATCAATGAAAATGCAAGGCCCTATTGGATACGCACCTAATCCTAGAACTTTTAAGAGAAATCAGGTATCCAATAAAAACTCATAATAATTAATTGTTTTTTATTTATTTTATCAAAGACCTCAAACAGAAAATGTTAGATAAGGTTTTCTTTTTTTGTTGGAATACATTGCAAAAATAAGTTTTTGGCTGGTGTACAGTTAAGAAATTAAAATCTTAGTCACCCTAAGGTAAATTTTTAATGCACCTTATTATTTTTCCAACGCCGGATAATTTTATCGGAGGAATATTTTTTTATTTTTGACATTTCTTCCATACAAAAACTGTCAGATGTCAATTTTATTCCACGAATAAAAATTATCTGTCGATTGAAAAATCAGTCCTAAGTCATTGCCAACATTTTGAATGAAAATGACAGTTCCAAATGGTGATATAGGTACGCCCTCTGTGTTCGTAAGGAAAGTGTTTGAAAAACTACGATCAACAATAGTAGACTAGATTTCCGATGGGTGCATCAAAAACGGCCGTATAAGACCACAAAATAAATATTGTTGTGGTCTTATTTTGCAACATAGTTTTTTCAACCTTATTGCTTAGAAATTACGTTTTATATTTCCATAATTATTTTTGTTCTTATTTTAAAAATACGTTTACTTTTTAATCAAAGTAGTAAATATAATCCAAGTGATAATAAACTTTATGCTAGAAAGTTACGGTTTATAATCAAGTTTTTGCAATCGCGGCCAATTAAGCGATGTGTTTTTATTCCTAACTCTTTTAGTGCTATTGTTAATGGAAGGAATTACTTTTAATATTTTCACTCTTTGAATGCCCTTTCAATTATAAAAGGTTACACATCTTGCACAAAATGAAATTTTCTATAGTATAGTATGCGCAGTGCTGCACACGGACCCTATTTCAAGTTAAACAAATATCAACTTTATTTCAATAACAAGTTGATTTCAGAGTGACTAGCACTATTAAAAAGTTATAAAAATGTTTGAAGTTGTAGCGTAAACTGAACTTTATTGTGTAGTTATTAAAGTTATTTTTCCGTTAATTCATATTTGTTTACATCTTTGGCAAATAAATTGCGAACGCAGATTACTCATCATTCTCTTGCCCATATCCCAATTTATTTGGGTTTATTGCAACATGTCTTCTTCCAAACTTCTCTGTGCAAATATTTATTGCTTTCAAATGGGTAAAAATGCTATTAAAGTGACATGAACCCTGTAAAGGCCAGCAATATTTACAATAATAAATGTAAATTAATATTCAGTTAAAATCAATCTGTTTAGATCTATTATCTTTTAATTTAGTACAGACGCCAGCACATCAAGCTACCCGAAACTGTCAAATTTTCTCAATCAACTTTGAACCTTATGCTTTGGCGATAAAGTTGAAAATCTATTAAAGAAATTTGACAGATTGTAGTAGCTTGATGTGCTGGCGTCTGTACATAAATAGGTAGGTAGTTGTAGAAAGGTGACGGCTATGGTTATGGACGGATATGGTTATATAGCCATATCATCATTCCGTCGTTTCTTTGGTTTTCCCCTACTCTTATAGCCATCTACATTCATACTTTCCTCACGACCTTGTCCTCATTCCATACCTACCATATCATTAAAATAATACATCTGTAATATTTGCAGATGCCGTATATAGAAGATCATTTCGATGATTTGCATGCTTCGAGACAGAACGAAAATAAATACGTTGCTCAGCCAATACCCAAGCATTATCAAAAGGTACAATATCAATTATTTAAGTTTGACAACTGAGTGTTGAAGAGTGTCTTCGTTGTGTCCTAAGTAAGTGTTTTGTTCAGTAAGTACTTCATCGCGTTTGATATTTTCTGTCCTTTTACGGGCGTCCACAGGATTGACAAATAAAAATAATCGCTGAAAATATTCTCTGTAGCAGTGTTCATAATCTCTGATAATTTTCATTCCATCGCCACTTAATCAGTTATTTACTTTAGTGAAATGTAATCTAAGTTGGTTTTTGAGTGACCATTTGTAACAAAAAGGTCCTAATAAGTTTTTGGTTGCAATGGAATTTGAACTTTGTTATGTATGATATGCTGTTTGTTGTTCCATAACTTGAAAAATTATCTCAAATTCCTGGCCTAAGTATTTTTAAAAACATGACCCTGTCTTTCTGTCGTGCAGTCAGGTAAAAAGACAAGGCGCACTGCTCTAAACCCGACCTTCGGTTTGGCTAAGTTTTAGGCTGAAAAGATTTGAAATGTAAGAAGTTATGCGGTCACACGCAGCCTTTGCGAGACTTCCCGCAATGTCAAGAATTTGGTATGCAGACCAAGTGCCGTATTATGACGGTTTACTGTCATCATGATTCCAGTGTAAGAGAGAGACGGAGTTATGCATGACGGATAGCACCATCCCTTTTGCGGACTGGAATCATGATGGCATTAATACTTCGTAATGCAGCCCCAGGAATTAAAATCTGTTACACAGGCGTTCTTCTAAAGCATCAGATACACAGCGATTTCAAAGACTTGAATCCTCAGTACACGCATTAAATAAGGGCTCCAAAACTGTAGTTAGTCAACTGCATACCTTTCTCTTTTGTTGACAGTTTGTATTTGTTTTAAATGTCAATGTATTTCATATTACAGATAGATATACGTTACAATAAACACGGTCCGAACGAAGAATTAGAGAAATGTAACAAAACAGGGCTTCCGGGATTAGAAACTACGTTACCTAATTCTTATTGCAATTCTATGTTACAGGTAATTTGTAAAAGTATTATTTTATTAATTATATTTTATACAGCGTGGCAAATAAAATAGCTTACATATGATACTTTAATCATCTAGGAATAAAGATTCAGACATTCCTTAAGATCTGACCATAATCTGTTTATGTTCTTGATCAATCGATTTGTAATACATAGTTACTATACTAAACGCCAAGATAGTCGCAGTTGTGGTTAAAAACGTGAGAGCAGGACGGTGAACGTTTAGTACGGGATTTCTCAAACGGTTGTGCTCAGCCTCGTGCCGTCTTGCTCTCGCCTTTCATGACCACGGCTGTTATAATTATAGTATACTAGCTAAGCCGACAGACGTCCTGTCCAAACCATAATTCATACAAAAATCCCATAGAATCCCATAACACTTTCCGGAAGAATTTGCTGGGCAACTTTCAGATTTTTCCTTTCCTTAAAAACCTAATTCAGACTGTGAAGAACATTTGAAAACAAAAAAATAGCCAAATCTATTCAGTCATTCTCAAGTGATGCGCTTTACCAACGAACAGTATTTCATTTTTATTCAAATAGATTATAATTATCTCCGATTTTTAAAGTATCACGTGTTCGCTACAGGGCTTCTAAGAACCTACCTAATCACTAGATTATAAGACACAACTTTTTTCAGGTTTTATATTACACATTGCCGGTAAAGGCGACCCTCTTAGCACATACATGTGCCAAAGAATTTTGTCTCAGTTGCGAATTGGGTATGCTCACTTTTTATTTATAATATTTTTGTATTTAGGTTACATAAAGGCCTGGTTCCCATGACAAAAAAAAAAACTTGTGCGGTCGGGGGACCTCCGTCAGGAACGAAGTTCCTTACGCGATACTCGCATCCACACGCATTCGTATATAATAGAAAGAGACAGAGAGAGTGTGAATTTAATACGCGTTTTTAATACAGAGCCGTCTCGTGTACGTTTTTAGAAGCTCTCATAAAGTTGTCACCATATTGGGTTTTTATTTTGACTTCGCTATCGTCTTTAACACCCTCAAAAACCTTGAAAACGACATCCATGACGAAAAATTTGAATGTTTTCGCAGCCACCATCTTGGATTTTCATTTTGATTTCACTATTGGCTTCAGCATCCTCGAAAACCATGAAAATTCTCTCTCTGTTTCTTTCTATTATTAAAAATGATTATGCCCTCTCCAGGGGGCACAACGCTTTTTCGTTACATGACGATTTCTACCAGTTTATTCCTACCGCAAGCCGCGTTAAAGAACTTCGTTCCAAAAACTTGCGAGAACGTGCATAGACGTATACTTTGAAAATTATAATTGTTCCCTTAACATGGTCCGCGCGTTGCGTGGGAATTGGGCCTAAGATAAATAATTATCTGTATAGGTTTTAATGGTCTGTGGGATGGAATCACTATAATATAATTTAAAGTGTGCTTTTATGGATAGCTTATTGACTGGTGGAGTTTCATTTCGCTGTAGTTAATTTTTTAAACGATATCAACGTCGACGAAATTAATGTCAGATAATATATTTGTGAGCGAAAAGAAAACGCCTCAGACATAAAGTCCGCCGTTGGACAGAATTTTTTACTTGTGTATAAAGCTTAAAGCTGTAATAAACAAATAAGAGAAATTTGGCCAATAATCTTTGCAAAATTAAATTCTAACAAAAATTCTTCGTTGAATGAGATTCGACCAAACATTTTGCAAAATTCGACCATGCGCACTCCACCAAAATATTTGCATACCAGACTGCAACCACCTATTTTATTTCAACAGAATTCAATAACAAAGCTTTAAAAATTTCAGGGTTCCTTTTCAGAATGTTAGACACTTCAGGAGGCGTGCCGTGTCAGGCTAACAACTTCCTTCGAGCGTTCCGTACGGTTCCCGAGGCGGCTGCATTAGGACTTATAATACCGGACCGCGGCGCCGACGCACGTGTCGATCTTGTTGCTTTGATACAGGTAAACTTGTGTTGTTTTAAATAGAGTTCAATTTTGAATGTTTGTTTTTTGTTGGACTGAAGTATTTCTTGTCTTGTAGATGTCGAAATAAATTATGAAATACGTGGAATCTAAAGAAGTATGATTCTCGCAGTTACTTTTAAATCTTGGTTCGAATGATAGACATATTTACGTATACCTAGTCGAACTGCTTTATCACCCACGTTCGCACAGACGAAAAAAGATCGCAGCGGGATTTTTTCGCGCACTGGATTTTCAACGTTCCAGCTTAGGGGGCGTTCAAGTATTACGTAACGCAATTTTTGAAAATTTTTGAACCTCCCTCCCCCCCATGTAACGCGCTGTAACGTTTTTCTGTACCCCCCCCTCCCCCTCCCTAAAGATTACGTAACACCCAAGTGACCATTTTTATCTAAAATTCACGATTTACTTGCGCAAAGTATGTACCGGAAAGTCGCTAAAATACCTTTATTATTGTTTTAATCGCGTTTACGGTAATAATAAATGAAATAAGAGATTTCTAAATCAGAATGCATGCGTATATTGTTTATTTTACTTGACTTTAATTCCCTAGTTTTTTATTTAAATAAATAAAACAATGTTACATAACGCTTTGTTCGAACCCCCCTCCCGCCCTTGTAACGCATCGTAACGTTTTACAAGACCCCCCCTCCCCCTAAATTGCGTTACGTAATACTTGAACGCCCCCTTAGCCTCGAGAGTTAAAAATCCAAAAGTATTATTTTGACGCGCTAGAATACGCTCTGTTAAATTCTCAATGCTCCACTCACGCATTTTCGATTTTCAACTCTCGGTGTTGACACAGAGAGTTCAAAATCCATTGCGTGATAAATTCCCGCTGCGATATTTTTTCGTCTGTGCGAACGTGGGCTTAGGGTGATAAAGCAGTTCGACTAGGTATACGTAAATATATTGGCATAAGATTGATTGATACCATACACTAAACAAAACTCGTTAGTACCAGATCAAATTCAAAAGTAAGTCAAAAATCAATTAAAGAATTTCAGTCCTACACCCACAGAGTTGGAACCGTTTCATCCTACACCAGATTCACTACGAAATTCTCGAGACGCGTAAGAAAGAGAAGGCACTACTCGTGAACAGTCCGCCTAAGGCGGTTCGAATTCCAAGTTTGAACGTTAAAGTACGTCCGGTCCCCCCACAAGTGATGAATGGACAGTATCCAGAGGAATATCAGTATACTGAGTTGGAGTTTCTTGGACCGGCTACTGAGTTTGAGTGCCAAGAGGAGTTGAGGGAAGATGGGTGGACTGCGAGGGAAGATGGTGAGTTTATATAATGTTACTAGCTTCTGCCTGCGACTTCGTCCGCGTAAAATTTCACGTTCCCCCGACCCACCCCGTCGCATCGCATCGCCTACCCGCACTGTCACTTCGTTTTTGCTGAGTGTTCTTGTCTTTTTTCTTTTTGCTCGGCTTCTAAGGGTCCTAGTGCTATATCAAATAGCACATAGCCTTCCTCAATAATTGGGCTATCATAAAAAGCTAGAATTTTTCAAATCCGACTTTTAGTTTCAGAGATTAGCGTGTTCAAACAAACAAACTCTTCAGCGTTATTATTAGTTTAGATTAGATATTTTGGTGGAGTCTTATGCCCGGCAAAACGGGCATTAGTCTGAGATTAATTAACGCTCGCGCTTTAGCTAAGCATTATTGCTGTTACTGTCGCACAGCTGTCTAACTGTAAGTGCAAGGTAGAGACGGGAACATAACAGCCATAACGGAGCCAAAACGTGCACTAAATAACATTATTAAATATGTCAAAATTTATGTTTTAGTAGGTGTTTGTTTGTATTTTTTTACTAACCGTATTCAAAAAAGGAGGTTCTGTATTCGACCCGTATGTATGTTTGTATGTATATGTGTATGTTCGCGATTTTTTATAATGATAATAATTTCACTAATGACTTTATTAAATCCCAGTAGCGATCCTATTTGGACCGCCAGATTATGGAGGTAGGTGGGAATTTATATATCACAGAACTATGTATTAATTTAGAATTTTTTACACCTTTTGTAGTGTATTATAATAACAAAATCATTTTCTTTTAATCGGTCTAGATTGAACCCACTGCTGGAACGCAGGCCTTCTATGTTATACAGCGTGTATCGTGTTAAAGGGTGTGGTACAGACACCAGCACGTCAAGCTACTACAATCTGTCAAATTTCTTCAATAGACTTTGAACTTTATCGCTCATGCATAAGGTTCAAAGTTGATTGGGAAAATTTTACAGTTTCGGGTAGCTTGATGTGCTGGCGTCTGTACAAACAACTGAACAACTGTCTAATATAAACCAACATCGTAATCGAGATAAAATAATCAGCTGTCTCATATAATACTTCAATACCTACTCGACCCAAATGTATAAGGCAACTGATAATTTTTTCGCGATTGCGATGTTGGTTCCATGGAGAAAGTTGTTCAGTTTGATGGTGTGTAGCACTCCCTTTATGATCCCACAATTCTGATACACGCTGTAGGGACCTGTTTCAAAATTATCTGACGAAAAAGTAAACAAATGGATCAGAAAAAGTACCTATGGATGTCAATTTGTAGTGCGACTTACAAATTGAGTACTTTGATTTGATAATAATAATACTTAAACCGGAAATTCTAATCGTAAAAATCACCTAAAATATGTTTTTCATTGGACAATTCAGTTTAATTTTATAACCTCAATTTTTCATCAACGATTTTTCAGTTACAATGTTATTCAAACAATAATTGTTGGCAAAATTGGTGAGATACAAAGTTGGAACCTAAATACAGATGGATGTTTTACTAATTCCCTTAAGCGAGTGATTGCGTAAGAATTTAACCTGGACAGGGTTTGTTTACACTTTCACCAGATGCTTTTGGAACAGACTATAGATTGTAAAACGCGACCCAATGCGGTTGGTTATATAAATTGGTGCCTAAATTGCTAGGTGCTGGCGACGCCGACACAGTACCAGTAGATAACCACGAGCTATCGAACAACCAGCAAGCGGACAGGGAGGAGTCGGAGATATCACAACTGTTCGCCATCGGCAGGCACCAGCTCAACAGATGTCTAAAGTGTAATAAAGAGGTAAGTTCTAGCAGACAACCACGAGCTACCGAACAACCAGTACCATAATAGCGTAACATACTATCAATCTCAAACTGAATCATTTTGCTATTCCATTGCTGCATATGTTTGAAAAATGTGTCTGCTCAACAACGTAAATAACGCAATGAATGGTGTTGAACTGTCAAAAGGAAACCCATCGCTACTTACAGTACCCGGCGATAAATATTGCACATCGACCTTTGGAAAGAGACAATCGGCTAATTTCGGCTTCGTAGAGCGTTATCTCTGTCGCACGAAATACAAACAGTCCGGTATCTATTAGGAGCTGTTAAAACAATTATGATTTGCTTCTTTTGATAATTATTTTTATTCTTTGTATAAAATACACCAATTTCCAAACATCGATGTGCAATATTTATCGCCAGGTACTGTACAGTGTGTCACGCAATTACCACGTAGTAAGCGGACAGGGTGGAGTTTGAGATATCACACTGTTCGCCATGCTAATATTGTGTCTTTCGTCCGTGTTACATACATAATTTTTTTTTTCATTTTTGTTTCTTTATAAGATCTGTTCATAAACTTTGATTGATAGCCATGATATTTGAACAATATTGACTTTCTTGTGTATCACCAGGAAGGTCGCGAATCTGTAGTCCTAGCCTGCGCCCTGCAGTATCCGGCCGCAGTGCGCGAAGGACCGGAACCCCGCGGTGGGTTCCTAGAACTGGTGCGCGCTTCGCTAGCGGCCAGGCGAAGCACGCCCGCCTGGTGCGAACACTGCTCCAGGTTCACTCCCACTGTGCAGCGGGGGAGGATCATTAGGTAAATCTAAACAAATATAGTATGTATAGTGTGAGTGTTTAGTGTGTGTGTGTGTGGGGGTGTGTGTGGGTGTGTGTGTGTGTGTGTGTGTGGGGGTGTGTGTGTGGGGGTGTGTGTGTGAGGGTGGGTGTGTGTGTGTGGGGTGTGTGTGTGAGGGTGGGTGTGTGTGTGTGTGTGTTTGTTGTGTAGTGTATTATAGTATATATAAATAAATAATATTATAAAGTGATAAGCCGTGTGCCTGATGGGATTTCTCATCGTCGAAAATTCTTCAACCCCTCATTTAACCCCTTTAGAGTTTGAATTTTCGAAGATTCTTCCTTTGTGCTCACCTTCGTTATAAAATCAACTCTTGCGCAAAATTGTTCAATGGTTCAAGACCCAGTGGAATTAGGCTGTGCGTTGTCTGTCAATGAATTTAAGATTTTATTAAGTACTTAGACAAATGATAATGATTTTTTTTTGTTAAGTATGTATTTTTGTGGTGTACAATAAAGTATATACAAATGAATGTTTGCAATGTATGATTTGGTTTCTAGTAATCTTTGTAAATATTGATCCGATTACAAAAATCCATATATTGATAGAATGCTAAAGTATTGGGCAGCGGGATTGTCCGAAAGGGTTACCCCTGGCCCGGAACATAAAGGGCTAAGGAAGGAACACGGGTGGGTTTTAGTCATTAAGAGTCTGACACTCCCTTCCGCTCCACCCAGAGCGGGAGGGGTCATTTGAACATTTCCCATCCTGAAAAAAAAAATGCTAAAGTATTGCCGAGTGCACTAGGATATGGTCATGTTCGTGAACGGGCGCCGTCGGTTTAGACTGGCCATTTCTTAACTGCCAGGGCTTGTTTTTAATTTTATATTGTTTTTTCATTTTATTTTTGTACATTGCTTTCATAGAAGCAACAAGAATAATATACCCAGGATTTAGTAATATCTAGATTTAAAAAAGTGTCCTTGGAGTTTCTTGTCCGTTTTTCTCCATGGAGATCTGCGTTTTGGAATGGGCAACTAGCTTCAACTTTCTGACTGACAGACCAACTCTTTGACAATTCAAAAGTGCCTTTAAATTGTTTAATTGAAATAAATGGTTTATGTTTTATAGTATGACTTCCACTCGGTAGCTGTGTTTTCTATAAATGTAAAATACTCGAACGTGTAAATCTAACGACGACTTAAAAACGACTTATAAAGAACTGACAATGACGGGATTTCATACAATCTAGAAGATAAAATGTTTTTTTTTTCAACATAGTACGTTTTATTATTGCAGATTACCACCGATATTAGCTATAAATTGTGGCGGTGCGACTGTTCGAGAAAAAGCTTACTGGGCGAAAGGCACGCAGAAAGAAATGGTGAGGAATCCCCTTCCTTATACAAGATCTAATTGAACTGGAAACCTTTTAAAGGGTCATTGTATTGTACTCATCATTATAAACAACTATTACTAAGGACACAAACGAACTCGCGAAAAGAAAACGTTGATCATAAGGCGAATTTCACACTACCACGCGCCACGCTCCGTTGTGCGTTCTACATACAAATTCAATAAAAACACCCTTCCGTGCGGAGCATTTGGCTCCGTTGCACGTGTCTTTTACGTGGCGCATTGCAGTGTGAGATACTCCTTATTATGAGTACGATTACCCCTTAAGGGGGTTTTCATCATCATCATCTCATAATCAGCCTATAATGTTCCCAGTTCCCACTGCTGGGACACAGGCCTCCTCTCAGTGAGAGGGAGTGGGCCGTAATCCACCACGCGGGCCCAGTGCTGGTTGGTGGATGTCACATGTCTTCGAATTTTTGGTTCTAGGACATGCCGGTTTCCTCACGATGTTTTCCTTCACCGTTTTGAGAGCAGTGGTGATGAAATAATTTACACAAAGTAAAGCGCCTGTCTGGGTTTGAACTTACGACCTACAACTCGTAAGTCGTGTCCATGACCACTGGGCCACCACTGCTCTGGGCCACCACTGCTCTAAGGGGGTTTTAGTTATTTCAATTACACCGTGTATGTCCCCCCACTTCCACATCCTTCCTTTAATAACGATTATGTTTTAGCCGGACACAAAACGTGGCGGTGGCGGCAAACCGTGCCGGTATGGTCTGCACTGCGCAAGACCCGGCTGTCACTTTAAACACCCTGACAGGTAATTATTACAACGTTATGAAGTTTTTACTTTAAAAAAAAATGTGTATAAAGCATTTTTTTTTTAATTTGAAATGGGTTTGCTCTTGACTTTAGTCTAGGTCAGAGATGACAGAGACAAAGTCTACGATGGAGTGAGCTCACCCAGAAGAAGCCTGTTCACTCTTACTTTGAAGCATAACATAATCAGCTTATAACGTTCCCACTGCTGGCATACAGGCCTCCTCTCTTCGAGAGGGAGTGACACGGCCTGCAACACGTAAGTCGGGGCAGTTACCACTGGGCAACCGCTGCTCCTGATCTCACATGCTTACGCTTAATTTACCACAGTTAAAGAAAAAATTAATATAGTTTAGCCTCCTCGTCTAATATTCTAACAATACATTTTTAGACCGAGTCCACAAGCGGGCTCTTCAAAGAGTCCGACGCAGGAGTCGAACTGTGTTCTGCCCCTACAGCTACTTGTAAGACTGCAATCAGATGGAGATGTTGTTATTAATGATAAGGTAAGAAATACATCGATAATAGTATGTAATACGTATACTGTGTTCGCGATTTGCTTTCCAATCATGTAAACAAATATTTGGTTTTGGAAAAACAACTTTAATACTCATTCCAACTTCCAACATTATTACTGACATTTTCAACCATCTAAAATCAACTTAATTTCCACTTGTATAAAGTTGATTTTCGTTTTAGTGAAAATAACATTAATAGGGAACATGGATTTTAATAGACTTTAGTTAGTTACTGTTGTAAATAAAAGTTATTATACAGGGTTATTGGTAAAACACTAACAACCTCTTAAGAGGTCATTGTACTCATCATTATGAACAACTTTTACTATGGGACCAAACCTGAAATCGCGAAAAAAAAAATCACCTGCTCCCTACATTTTGACGAGTTATACAAACATAAATATAGGGAACAGCTGTTTTTTTTTCGCGATTTCGTGTTTGGTCCCATAGTAAAAGTTAATGTTTTACCAATAACCCTGTATAAATAGTAGAGAAAATTTGGTAGAACCATTCAATACAGAACATTTTGTTTAAGTCGTTCACGACCTTCCATCTTGAAAAGTTACCAAGACGTAGCTCTAATTTGGGAGATATCGCTACCACGGAAATACTAAATTTTTGTTGTTATTCCTATAAATTGCTATCACCTTCCGAGTACGGCAACATTCCTGAATATTCGACAAAAAGTATCTGGCAGCGGTGGGATTCGAACCCACGCCTCCGAAGAGACTGGTGCCTTAAACCAGCGCCTTAGACCGCTCGGCCACGCTACCCTATACGTGGGTCTCCTAATTTTATAACCTGTAACCTATTAATTCGGATCTGTAATATTACTGCAGTGACTGTTATAAATTTAGATTAAAATTATAAATAACATTTTGGCGTTTGCTATATAATTTTCTTATCATGGTTGAAAATAGGCATAGATGTTCTATGTCACGAAGTCCGTTTGGCTATGAATGTTGTCAAGCGTGCACATGCACATTGTGATCAACAGAGACTCAACAATGGGTGAAGTAAAACGGTACACATTCGCGGAAATAGCCTCATGCGACGGCAGCAAGGGGCAGCCGCTGTGGGAGCGCGCTTGTCGGGATACGTCACTACTACAATCAAAGCCGAACAGACTTCGTGAAATAGAATATCTGTACCTATTCAAATCGTATGATTACTTTCCGTTAGGATTTGCGAATATCAGATTGAAGGGTTAGTAATACTCTAATAACAAAACAGATAAGTAGTAGACAAATCTTTGATATTGTTTACCTAAGTATTTTATGTTTAAAAAGTAATAACGCACGCAATAATAATATAATTAATCTTGCTTATGAGCTGAGAGCCTCGGACGCTTAGGAGGCTCTCTTTGCGCGACTGGGTCAAGGGCTTGATTCAGAAAGCAGTACTCCTGGACACGGCACGCATAGCGAGGAGGTTCCTCTCTCTAGAGCCCTGACCACCGGCAGCTTGGACCCTGTTCCTAATGCTGATGGGTCTCTATTTTTTGTATTTTTAAATTTGTATGAAAATAAATAAACGACAAAATTAATTCTGCTTATAAAATGCATTATGTTAATAACTTGTCTGGTAATTTATTATAATTTTTATGTTGACTGTAATCATCATTTCAGGTCCTCTCAATCTGTGTGGTTCTTTCATCAAAAGACCATCTCAGACATCGACCTACATGGTCTTCATATAACCTGACCAAGATTATGTCTGGACTTTAAAAGAGACTGTGACCTCTGAGTTTGTTTCGGCCTTTCTTCTCAGAGTAGTCAGATAGGAAACGCCGACCTCATCTAGTTTAAAAAATATATGATTGACATGTAAAAGTGTTTGTGCAAACCTACTTACAAAAATAAAATCATTTATCATCGAAACAGAAAAACACAACAAAATCCCTTATACTTTCTAGGTCGAATCCCCAACCGAGCCGCTCACACCGAACAGTAGGGCTGAGAAACAAAAGAAAAAGAACGTTACAACGCAATCAGAGGAGGAATACACGTTGTCAGCGGCCGTTGTATGCGTTGAAGACAACCCTAAGAACTTGGTCGCGTACATACAGACGGCCGCGAAAGACGTGGAGCCTGTCTGGTATCTGTTCAATGATTTGAGGTGAGTACGAAGCTTTACTTTAATAATTTATGTCCACGTGTACCGTGCATTCGTGATTTATTTGCCAATAATGTAAACAAATATGAATAATGGAAAAATAACTTTAATTCCTACACAATAAAGTTCAGTTTACGCTACATCTTCAAACATATTATAACATACCGTTATCAATAGTGCTTAGTCACTCTGAAATCAACTTAATTTTCATTGAAATAAAGTTGATATTTGTTTAATTTGAAATAGGGTAGAGGTGTCCAGTACAGCGCACTTTTACTTTAGACTAGGTATTATACGACCCGAAATAAACTGGGATAAGGATGATACTGGAATATCATAGTCTGACTAGCAGTGCCCGCGACTTCGATCGTGTGTATATCGGAATACAAATTGGAAACAAACACAACAAATCAAATCTTTTCTCTTTATACTCGTAATATAAGTTTAGATAATCAGATTGGATGGTGATCCCAAACTTGCATTTGCCTGTATCTTGGGGGTCGGAAAATTTGATAGGTTGTAGTTTGGACATAATATGTAGATAAAACTTTCCCGGTGGTGACAACGATGCTTGCATTGCGCCATTTTCCCGAATGGAATTGCTTTTACTGCCGGAAACCTTACAATTAATAATGATAACCATTTTTAACCGACTTAAAAAAAGAGGAGGTTCTCAATTCGGATGTTTATATATATATATATGTATGTTCGGACATAATGTTTTCCAGTATCGTCCCCGTAACCGCAGACGAAGTGGTACAGTTCGGCGCGTGGTGGAAGACGCCGTGCGTCCTGTTCTACACGTCGAGCAGCGCGCGTCTGGCGCCCGTAGAGGACGAGCCGAGGTCATAGCCGACGCTTTTGTATGGACCTTATAGCCATGGGTAAGTCGTAATAAATGGAATTAATATCGTCTGGCAATTTCTGAGATTTTCTACAGAGCCTACTGACATGTTTTGGAGGAGAGTAAAATGAAAATAGTGTTTAGAAAATTATTTAATTTGGCTTTGTTGAAAGGATAATTTTGAAGTCTGTTATTTTTTGTTCTTTCTTATGGTATGCAAACAAGAACTTTATTAATGCAATTTTATTGACTATCAATCGGTTTTTGCGTTTTACCAGTGTCGTGGTTCAAAAACCACTGATTATTAAATAGATTACCCTACATTTTCAAAGCATATACATTTAATATCTAAATACCTATCTCTTCATAAAACTTTTTGTTATATGTAAAACACTATTCAATCCAATTCCAGTGCTATAATCGGTCCATACGTAGTGAGCGACATGTACTACCCAGTACCGGCGCAGACGCACTACAACTACGTTCAATAAATTAAAATGATTCCATTACGATAAGCTCAAGAAAACGTTCGGCGGCACAAAATTGTGTGAACAAATGTATGAACTGAAATTAAAATTATGATAGTATGTGTAAATTAAATTATTGTGGCGATTTTAGCTAATAATTATATCTTCAGGGTAATAAAGGCGTAGATACAGTACCAGGCCGTATATAACCCGTCTGCCTTCAAAGACAAGAGTGAACAAGCATCTTCTGGGCTTGCTCTTTCCATTAAAGACCTCATCTATCGCTTTCCATCAGGCATAATCGAGGTCTAGAGCAGACCCATTCAGCAATAAAAAAAAATAAGACACATTTTGTCTAATTAAAAAACAAAGTTTTTCTTTTGACATGTTTCAAAACGAGACAGTTTTTGTAATTCGAACGTAAATGTGATTGAAATACAGTCCTTTACACAAAAATTAAAACTCAGTCCGGTACTAAGTTATCAGTTTTATATTAAGAACTTTACTGTAGTCGAAATAAAGTTCGAAATTCCATGATTTTAATGATTTGAACCTGGATCTGAAGATTTGTTTTGTGATAAGAGTCGGATTGAGTTTTAGAAAAAGTTCGGCTTTGTTTGTTTTTGTCTCTGTCATACCTATGTGTCGTCTCTTTCTAAAGCTTGATATGTCATAAACGCCTGGGTACTGTAAGTCAGAACAACAAAATCATGGTGAGCTAATCTATGGGTATTGGCATATATTCTACAGATTAGTATAAGATTTTAAGGGAAGGTTCAAAGCTATCATACTTCTGATGCGAAAAAGGGATGGCGTTATTCGTCCTGTATAGCTCCATCACTTTCTTGCACTAGGACAAAGAAACATGACAGATGGCCTTCTCTTCTTGCGAAAAGCTGATGCAAGCTAAATGAAAGCCCAACATGTTTGGGAAATTGGAATTTCGTCTATTATTCATTTAAATTAAGAGCCTTTTTAGTTTGGCTAGTTCATTATGCTTTTCGCAAGTCTACCGACGAATTACGCCTTTTTTAAACTGAGGGTGTGGAATATTGTAAAATTATTTAGTTACGAAATAAAGAATTTTATATTCATGCAGATTCTACTCATATGAAAGGCGGCTGCCCCATCTCAAAATTTGAAGAGATTTTTACATAATGATATGTATTTCATGTCGCCGTTATTATTAATATGCGATAATATG
Source organism: Luperina testacea (assembly GCA_927399505.1). Taxonomy (NCBI): domain Eukaryota; kingdom Metazoa; phylum Arthropoda; class Insecta; order Lepidoptera; family Noctuidae; genus Luperina; species Luperina testacea. The sequence continues at coordinate 14,648,438 of OV656770.1, read as the reverse complement.
TGCCTAAATGCTTGTTATACGGAAATATGTATTCCTTAATGCCTAAAACTGTGTTATCTACCTCAAAACATATTCCGTTCCTATAAATTGATGTTCTTTAGAGAGTTTTGAGATGGGGGCGGCTGTTGCGTGTATTTTTATAAATGTGACTGTGAAGTAAACGATATCTAAGGAGAAGAGATTTCTATTGACTCAATGATTGTTCTAGGTTATTGATAGGTAAATGAATGAAGTTATGTAACTGAATGACCTGAATCATTATTGTTTTTTTTTATCTGAGGGGGAATTCTCGTAATTTAAAGAACGTCTGTCATATGTCTTAAACTGTAAAAAATACCTCTAATTTCCATTGACTATTTTTTGACATTTGTTTGTCGCTGAAAGAATGAGGGTTTTCTGAAATGACGTTCGCTAGGTGGCAGCACTGACACGTCAGGTCAGGTCCAGGCATCTGTCAAAGAGCCTATATTTTCTTTAGTCATGACTGAATGATGAACGTCATCATATATTTTATATTGGAAGACCTCTTGTCAAAGTGGTGCCAACTGGTGTCGTAAATTTTCACGAAAACCCCCATTGTCGACGTCGGCACTATTGCCATAGAGAATAATAGAATAGAATGAGACGCGCGACTAGATTTTGAACGTTTTAAATTACGAGAATTGGCTTTCTGCTTGTCAAATATTTTATTGGTCCCTCTTATTGGTTTTATAAATCAGTCTTTACTCTCTTAAAAATAAAGACTTAACAAAGTTATGTCAAGAAAATTATCATAATAAGATAAGTTATTTTTTTATTTATAAGCTTGTCATAACTTTGTTCAGTATTTATTGCTAAGAGAGAGAGAGCTATATATTTTTTTAAATAATCGTATAAAGTGACTACACTAATTATAAATCACGATCAGTTGCCCAAAGTTTATTTGTGTTCAATCACTTATTATAATTTACACATTACCATTGTAATTTAACTCACTGAAAATTGTATAGATGTAAGAATTTATTTATTTTGGTTGTGATATTACGAATGAATTAGAGAAATACTGAATTCTGTCTCTTCCACTAAATTATACGTACATTGAGCCATGCAATGGACATTGAGGCCGAGGTTGGTAAACGTTACTAGCTCGTGCTTTAGCTTAGCTATGTTCCCGTCTCTATCTTGCACTTGTAGTTTGACAGTTGTGCGACAGTGACAGGAAACGCATAGCCAATGAACATGCTACGTAAAGTTTATCAATCTCGGCCCTAGTATCTAGACTATCCTCGAGCAAGTCAGGGGTGCAAATGTTTTAAGAAATTAAAGCAATTCATTCTACGGGAACTTGAATTTCGCATATTTTTTTTTCTCTAATAAGTACGTCATTACTTGCGCTATGTAAGCCATACTCGCTACCATCTAGCGGAGGTCCACCTGTGCAGGTGTGCCTGCTCTGGTCGACTTCATGTCATGATATGTTGTCATTATGTGCAACGTATAATAAAATGAAACATATTCAACGTGTTTCATGTTACATCTATTCCAAAGTTTTTTACCTTCACAGGTGGACCTCTGCGGTGGACCATATTGTGTATCTGCCTTTACTGTTGGTAGTCTAGATAAAATGTTAAATACAGGCAGGGAAAGCGACGCACAAACTGTAACAATTAGTTCAGCATGTGATTCTAGACCCGTTTAAATTTTTCGTCGGTTATGCAAAGAAATCTGCTGTTTCATACAAAAGTACAGACGCCAGTACATCAAGCTACAACAATCTGTCAAATTTCTTTAATAGATTTTCAACTTTATCGCTAAAGTATAAGGTTCAAAGTTGATTGGGAAAATTTGACAGTATCGAGTAGCTTGATGTGCTGGCGTCTGTACAATACCTACGTGGTCATAATGTTTTTTTTCTTTAATGTCCCTCTGCTGGCTAAAGGCCCCCTATTCTCTTTCCACCTCTCTCTGTCCAGAGCTGCCAAGGACCAATCTTTACCAAAGGAGTCCAGCTCATCCTGCCATCTCCGTCTGGGCCTGCCGCGATGTCGTTTGCCATTAAGTGGGACCCACTGGGTCGTAAGTTTGGTCATTGATCGTCCAGTATGCGGCAGATGTGTCCAGTCCAATTCCACTTAAGCGTGGCAGCTTTCAGAGTGACATCAGTTATTTTAGTGATAGAATGGATTGTTGTATTCTTGACCTGGTTCACAAGTTTAATACCCAGAATACTCCGTTCCATAGCTCTCTGGCAAACCTCGAGCGTGGACCTCTTTCTTTTTAATAACTGACGAGAAATATCAATGTAGCGGGGTCCTGCGGGGCAATTGCGTAACACATTATCAATCGTAATCGGTTTTATTTATGACAGTTCAACAACATTCATTGCTCTATTTACGTGTTGAGCAGAATTTTTTTTTCGAACTTATGAAGCAATGAATTAGTAATTTGCTTCAAAATGATTCAGATGTGTTACGCAATTAGGGTGCAGAATCATCTACTGAATCACTGTCCAATAATAGGTTGCGCATCGATTTCCCTGCTACTATACCCCCAATACCCTGATTCCGTAATATTACTCCTATCTACGAGTTATGTGTTGTTCAATGAAAGCGACTGACTGAAAAGTTTATTATTCGTTTTAACGGAATGAAATAAGAGATTAGTCATTATGTTATTAAATGCAGTTGTGCGGATATAATTATTATGTTGCATAAAAATAAATGTTATCCTAAAGCATGGTGCGCACTTCCAGGATTTTCACAAGTTGAACTTTTGGAACTGTAAACATAATACCACTTTTGGGGTTTGTCGCAATCAAGGAAAAAAAAGGCAACTTGTGTAAAGCTGCTAGTGAACATCGTGTGTTAAATAGCTGTAGCTATAAAAGGTTTTTCAACTTACAAAATAACAGTTCAGCTTTAGAGCACACTGCGATTAATTCCACCTTAATTATAATTTATAAACTAAATGGATTTTAAATTGTGAAGGCATATTGTTGAATCGTAGTGTGTTCTTAGCCTTACATTCGATTTTCAAAGTTATTCCGCTTGTACCTACATGGTGGCTGGTTTTAAATAAAGACGAAAGTTAAATAATTAAACCTTTTTTATTTATTGTCCTTATCTTAATTAAGAAAAACATTAGGACTAAAGAAGTTGGTCTTCAAAAATATTGTCTCCTTAAAATGACAGTATTACTTATGAAATAAAATTCGTCCTGCAACTAAGCTAGCATCGTTCCTATTGCAAAATAAAATAATTCAGGAAACAAATAAATACTACAAGGATCTTTTGACGCTTTTTTTTTTGAGGATGGGAAATCATCAAATGACTCCTCCCGCTCTGGGTGGAGCGGAAGGGAGTGTCAGACTCTTACTGACTAAAACCCACCCGTGTTCCTTCCTTAGCCCTTTATGTTCCGGGCCAGCGGTAACCCTTTCGGACAATCCCGCTGGCCCGGCAGGATCTTTTGGCGCTCGACTGACGTTGCCATGGGGGGCGCTGTTGGTAAACAACATCATCATCTGATCATCATCTGCCCAACCTTTTCCATTTATGTTGGGGTCGGCTTCCAGTATAGCCGGATGCAGCTGAATGCCAGTACTTTACATGAAGCGACTACCTATCTGACCCTCACAACCCAATTATTACAGGGTAATACAATACCACACTGGTTGTCAGACTTTTGCGTTTCTGATGACCCGTAACGACTGCCAAAGATCAACGAATGACAGCCAGGACCAACGGCTTAACGTGCTTTCCGAGGCAAGGAGGGGTCTTGGTATGTAAAGATGGTCACCCATCCATGGACCAACCGCGGCAAGCGTAGCTTAACCTGATCGATCGACCCGTGTGGCTGTTATAACTTAGCCACAAGCCCCCTTAAGTTAGTAAACATTTGTGCAAAATTGTTTTGTAAAATATATTGAAAACAAGATGGCGGCGTTAGTTCTGATTTTGGCCACGCGCCGAAAGATTCTTGTACAGCTATAATATATCATTGTTAGAATGCTGACATTCACTTATTTTGTCCAAAAAAATTATACAACCGTATTGAGAACCTCCTTTTTTTGAAGTCTTAAAAAATATGCTTTCGGCGTAAAGAAAACTTTTTAGTTCTGCGTTACAATCGCCACCTAATGCTCTTGTCCTCAAATCGCAACCCGTCCGTCATACGTCCTCAGTTCTGCCTTATGATGTTCATCAAGCAGGCGAGTCCTCTCAAACCTTCTCATCGCCACTTCTTTTATACTATTATATACTGTCGGATAATACGCTATGGTAGTCTCAAAGTGTTCCCTGTCTAGCCTGAACAACTCACAGTTAGTGACAGCTACCACAGACGCTGTCCTAAAAGGGTTTTTCATAACTAACTCTACTTCGCCGAAGAAATCCCCGTCTTCTAAGTGACAGATCTCCTTGGCTGAATCAGAGTAGACGGCAACTGTACCTCTGTCAATGAAGTAGAGACAGTCACCTATGGAACAATTTTAAATCGTTATTATCATAATCCGCCTATAATGTTACTGGGACACAGACCTCCGCTCTTTGAGAGGAAGTGGTCTATAATCTACCACGCGGGCCCAGTGCGGGTTGGTAGAAGATCTTCAAATTATTGGTACTAGGACATGCCGGTTTCCTCACGATGTTTACCTACACCGTTTTGAGAGCAGTGGTGATGAAATTATTTACACAAATTAAAGCGCCTGCCTGGGTTCGAAACCACGACTACCGCGACTTGTAAGTGGGGGGCCGTTACCACTGGGCCACCACTACTCACTAGGCCACCACAACTCACTGAGCCACCACAGCTCACTGGGCCACCACAGCTCACTGGGCCACCACTGCTCACTGGGCCACCACTGCTCACTGGGCCACCACTGCTCACTGGGCCACCACTGCTCACTGTGCCACCACTGCTCACTGGGCCACCACTGCTCACTGGGCCACCCTCACATTTTTGTTTGTAGGAAGTAGCTTAGTTTATAACGATTATAAGGACTACTCATTTGTAAAAAATAAAGAACAGCTGTTAAAAAGAATCCCCCGAAGATGTAAGTTCCAGATCACACCATCTTTTAAACCAGGTGCTTACCAACGGTATTGATCTTGAATATGATGTCACCAGCGATAAAAATGACAAGGCGTAGTTTGACAGCAATTTGCACCAGTAAGGAGCTAGGCAGCTGTTTCAAGAAATCCAGTTCCCTCACCAGTTGACGTCCAGTGTGCATGAGGATGTCTTCACGTAGTTGACCAGACACACATCCCAGCATGCGGGATTCCTACAGAAAGAAAAGATATTGAGGGAATGCCATTTTTATTACTTTTTGCTTTTAATAAGGCGCTGGTGGCTAAGTAGCAACCGCGCGGATCGACAGATCGGCTAGGTAAAGCTGCTCTTGCGGCGGTCAGTCTATAGATAGGTGACTATTTTATTAACATATCAAGACGAGTACGGCGTGAAGCCGTCGGTTATGTGCCTGATTTCTCCCCGGTCGTGTTGGATTGCTGGCCCATCGGACTTAGAATAATGGAACAGAATAACAGAGCGCACCTGTGTTTGCGCACACTTGTGCACAATGTCTCCTGCGTATTTCGCTAGTCTCCGTTGAGATTGGCTGCCGTGACCGGGCAGGGAGATATTATTATAATTTTATTATTGCCTTCGTCCTTTGAGATAAGCAGTTGCCTCGAACATTGTCTCTGTTTTAATAACATACCTATCTATGCATATGATTCGTCACCTAAAAATGCCTGTCATGATGCCGTCCCAACAGTGGGCACTAGGTTATATTTGTTTTCATACTATTATGGCTTTAAACTGGGGTACCTAGCCATATGCGGTAACAAACATTTCATACCTCAAAGAATTTTGACTGAAACCGAATAGCGTAGAACTTCAGGATTTTCCTCTTAAGCCTCGGTGGGAAGTTTCTCTGCACCATATATGTCTGTATCTGTTTTTTCATCATATAGTATTGGGCACTTGCAGATTCTTTTCCAAAAAACGCTAATAAATATTTTAGCGCGTAATGAAATATGAGGATCTGAAAAATATAGGTATGGAGGATAGATGAGATGCTAGTGAGAATGATCGTTTAGGGAAAATCGGAAGGTCTGAATTGATTAAGTACCCGAAAATGTTATTGGAGTATATTACCTACAGTAGGTTTACCTAACTATCACTTTCTATTGGTCCACTCAAATCTAAGTTGTTCTTTCCTCAAAAGACACTCAGGCACGAATCTACATTGTCCTCATATGATCTGACCGAGATAATGCCTGGACTTAAAAGAAACTGACCATTGAGTTTGTTTCGCCATTTCTTCTCAGGGGTACCTAATCAGAAAGTGACGACTCCATCTAGCTTATTTTTATGCTTATGCTACATGTAAAAGTGATTCCGATCATATTCACAGAATAAACAATTTCATTTTATTTTTGTTTCTTAAAACATACCTTGGAAAAAAGCCAGCATATAACAAGGAAGTTTTCTAAGCACCCCTTTTGTTCTAGAAGATTCATGTTTATATTTGTTGTAAGCATACCAACTGAAACAGGTTATAACCAACATAAGCATAGGAAAACGAAAAGTTTGGCAGAAGCTAGGTTGTAGGTAGTCCAACTTACCTGCTCTGTCAAAAGAGTAAAGTAGCCGGACTTTTGTAGTCTGATTCCACAACTTTCCAACGGTTAACCAAGAACAGTTTCTAGGATTTGCCGGCCTAAAACTACCCTCAATTATGTAATCCACAGCGAATTGGAAGTAGATGTTCCAACATAGGTAGATTATTAAAAAGAATAGGATCTCCACACATGTCTTCTGGTAAAACTGATCAATTGTAAAATTTGTATTAATAACAAAAAACAAACTAATATTCATTATTTTAAAACATTAGAAAGGATAGGTATAGTACTCACAGAGGCTCTTAAAACATTGAGAATATTCTTTAAGTAAACTAGTATGATAGGTATGCGAATTATTTTTATAGACTCCAAAATCAAACCAAGGGTGAGGTGCTGGTCATCAACTTCGGCCAGTATACCACCACATGCAAACAAGTCCACAATCAGCCAGGTTTTTAAATAATTCAATCCAATTTTCCGCAAGGACAATACAGCAACCTTGCGGGAATACCCCTCGATGTAGCCAGTGAAGAAGTTAGCGATAATATTAAACACGATCATGAGATCGCAAAACAACGTAATTTCGGTGTGGTAGTCCTGCGTAGATGAATACAAAGTTCGCATAAGGAGACTTGGAGAGTGCGCAAAGGTATAATAGCCCGCGATATTATTATTTTTTATGTATTTTGCAATTTTCTGGTCAGTTTCAGGTTGTATAGGAATCATCAATAGGTAGATACTTATTACTTTTTATGTTACAATTGGCCTGATTTTGCAAATGTCATGATATCATGAAAATAGTCATTCAATAGGGTAATAAATTACCTTATTTGAATTATTATAATTCTCTAAATACATACTATTTTTTACTGTCGCGAATCATATTTTGATCAACGTAGAATCTAATATAAGTATACCTACTGACCTGCGAATTGCAAAATAAGGAAAAAATTAATTAATTTCCCGGGCTACACTACAAATGGCGCCTTAATTAGGGTCATTCCTGCTCACAAACATCTGGCAAAAGGCATTCCTGAAATGTCTCATATTTGTATTTTCACCAATACGCACCGTCCATAGGTACATCCCTTGAGGCTGAACTGTACCTAGTCGAAGTCATTATTTTAATCTCGAACAAACTATGAAGAACGCGGTTCCTCAGAACAAGCCGAAGAGTGTAAATGTTGCTTATATCTTGCTTGTGCTGTCACTGCCAATTTTACCTTTACTTTTGACTCCTACCGAGCAGACAGTGCTTCCTTACCTAAACCGTTCGTCCCACCCACTGAAGACCTCCCACCTGGATATGAGTTACCTTGGGTAACCTGGAAGTCCTTAAACAGACTCCGGACACAGGTTGGCCGAAGCAAGGAAACCTGTTCAGGTGGAGATTCATAGACGACTCCGCCTTGGAGTGTAAATGTGGTGCTGTTCCACAAACGATGGGACACTTAATATCGTGTCCTGTGTGTCCTGTTAGCTGCACGTTACAGGAACTGGTGGATGCTGGCGATGGCGCCAAACAAGTAGCCGTATTCTGGATCGAGTCCGTTTAGATTGCTATCGACAGGGCAAGAAGTAGACTCCTACCTCAGCTAGATGTAGGTACCATCGTCATTCAAAAAGGTGGCTGGGACAGTCCGGATGCGAAATGCGGAGGACACGGTGTTGTGGCGCAGCCTGGGAGAGGCCTATCACTGCTGGCAGTGGACTATGATAGGCTGAGTTGATTCAGAGAATAAACGTACTAACATAGACAATTCTAGGGTCCTTTGAAGAGTAATGGTAAGCAATATTTAGCGAAGCTGCAATCATCAGAACGACGAAGAAAATTTCTAAATAGAATCTTAGCTTGCTGTACGGGTGGATGGTGAGACGATAATACTGGTGATGTCGGTACTTCTCCGCGCACAAGGCTGCATAAGACCTGGGCAAAAGCGAAATATGATACTGAAATTATTGTACAGACGCCAGCACATCAAGCTACTACAATCTGTCAAATTTATTTGATAGATTTTCAACGTTATCGCTAAAGCATAAGGTTCAAAGTTGATTGGGAAAATTTGACAGTTTCGGGTAGCTTGATGTGCTGGTGTCTGTACGTAATCATTATAAGGGTACCTCAAGGTATAATGTTCCCACTGGTGGGACAAAGGCCTCTACTCTGTAACCGGGAGTGGGCCGTAAACCACCAGTCTGGCCCAGTGCAGGTTGGTGGATGAACCTACCTATCTACATATTATGTATACAAGTTCCTAGGTATCCTACTCGCAATAACAACTTATCGGTGATTTTCTTCAGAAACGTCAGTTGCGTAGTAGGTACTCGTAACTGGCGTACCTAGGTGTATGACCTACACCCTATTTGTGTAACATACAATCGATCACAACACAATCCAATGATTTTGCAGGATATTGCTAACCCATCCATTCTAATATTATAAATTCGAAAGTAACTCTGTCTGTCTGTCTGTTTGTTACCTTTTCACGCCTAAACCACTGAACGGATTTCGATAAAATTTGGCATAGAGATAGAGTTTTAACGACATACCTCGCGAGCGAAACCGAGGGCGGAAGCTAGTTGCTTTATATGTTCGAAAAACTTGTTTGCTCAACAACGTAACTAACGCAATGAATGTTGTTGAAGGGTCAAAATGAAACCCATTGCTACAGTTAGTGTGTTACGCAATTATCCCACAGTTGTATGAATGTGGTAGCAAAAGGAGTACAATGCGTGCCACGAAAGATGAGACTTGACCCCGCCTCCCCCGCTCTTTCCGCCGCCCCTATGACGTCCGGTCCCGTCCCGCACTCAGACCTCATACCGCTAAAGATACCTAAAATCGTGTACTGCGCATGTCTAACCACGTGGTGTGTCAAGTCTCATCTTTCGTGGCACGCATTGTAGGTATGCAAGGTTTTTAGCAGTAGTTACCTCCTGCTCCACCACAGCTTCAAATTATTAAGGGTATTAAAACAAAAGGATTGGCAACATTGTGCTTTCTACATTGCGGTATCAAATTCGTTGGCCACGGTCTTAAGGAGGCCTACTGACTATGCAGGCCGTTTACCTGATGGCCCTTGTTGGCACTAGATACATTATATTCTTTTGTTATGCATGCAAAATCAGCCCATAATGTTTCCACAACTGGGACACTGGCCTCCGGAGTGGGCCGTAGTTCACCACATGGGCCCAGTGCGAATTGGTTGATGATTTCGAATTTTTGGTTCTAGGACATGTTGGTTTCCTCACGATATTTACCATCACCATTTTGAGAGCAGTGGTGATGAAATGATTTACACAAAGTAAAGCGCCTGTCTGGGTTCGAACCTATGATGTATGTACAGACGCCAGCACATCAAGCCACCCGAAACTGTCAAATTTTCCCAATCAACTTCGAACCTTATGCTTTAGCGATAAAGTTGAAAATCTATTAAAGAAATTTGACAGATTGTAGTAGGTTGATGTGCTGGCGTCTGTACAACTCGTAAGTTGCAGCCGTTACCACTGCACACTGGCCCAAAACTGCTCCTAATAAAAACTTGTTTTGTTAAACTACATAAAATTACCTGTACATATTGATAGCTCTTATATCACAAGCCTGAACCGCCATAAAGTTGAATATCCATCTCAGTATTCCCCGACTTGTTATTTTATATGCTGATATTCTTTCGATTGGCAAGTTGCATCCGTGACCATGGAAATATCCATGGGATGTTGCAACACGCACATCTGGTTTTATAACTTTGTTTATTTCTGGCTCAGATTTAGTTTTTTCCTCTGAAGTCTTTTCACTCATGATGGAAATTAAAGCAGCTAAATCGCAGACAAAATCATTGAATGGATGAAGTTAGTAAACAAAACCACTTTTTTGTACGTTTTTAATAACCTTTTCTTTTGAAAGCTTGAAAATCTGAAGCTGACTTCTCCTCTTAGTTTGTGAAAATCTGTCAAACGGAAGAACTGTCACAGTAGCAACTCCGAAATGAAAAATTGGTAACACCATGGAATTAGGTAGGTATCTCTAGATTCAGGTAACTCTGTATAGTACATACTAATTCCATTGGTAAATCATATAATTATACCTCCTTGGTTATTTTAAATAAAACTGAAATATTATAACAGCTACCTACAAACGGGGTGAAATAGGGGTTCATGGGTGAATCGGGACGAAATGTTAAAATGGATTTCAACGTTGTAATTACATAGTATGTTTCCAACAAGGGCACGTAATAGTTAATTCAAATACAGTAAACACATTAGAGTCCTTTTTGGCAACAAACTATGTTATTTATATGTTAAAATCCCTTTTCAAGTTTCGATCCGATTTACCCCCTGCAACCCTATTCACCCCGATTGACGTTGGGTAGGTATCTAGTTAGTTGTCTTATTTTAGCTTAGCCCCTAAATTAAATAGTCTAAGGCTGGCCATACACGGACTGCTCGTGCAGTCGAATTAAACCACTTGAATGAAGCTGCCATTAATACCTGCTTGCTGCTGCAGCAGTCGGTATCAACAGACTGCTCTGCGGTTTTTATTGCCGGCCTTAACACACGCGTCGTGGAATGAAGTGTGCGAGCGGAGATAACTGCGTGAGAGCAGTCGACAGCTTGAGCAGTCAGTGTATGCCTGGCGACTGCTTGACCGCACGATGAAATTTAACCGCGCTGCCGACCGCCCGAAGCAGTCGCGACTGCTCGAGCGGTTCCGTGTATGTGTGTACGTAGAAGACTGTAGTTTGCTATGTAATCGTAGTTTGAAGCAGTCGATACTGGCTGCTTTAAGCTGTCCGTGTATGGCCGGCCTAAGTAGTTTAGGCAGATGACTGACGATTTCAATGAGTAAATAAATAAGAGAAATTAAAATAACAACAATACCGAAATGTACTTTAATCAGTTATTCTATGCCAATGTCCAAGGTATTGTATTTTTACTTCTTTTCCAGAAATCTGCACAGTATTTTGAACAAAAAGCAGCACTGAGTAGAACGTCTTCAATTTTATCGATAAGTATGATTTCCCTGGAAAAGAAAACATTAGTAGGTATTAGATACTGGTTGGGTACTGTCAGCTTGCATCATCCCACAGCTCGGCAAAGGCCTCCGTCTATGATTTCCAGCTGTTTCGGGGCAATAGGCTAGTGTGGTCCATTGTTTATTCTTTTTTTTAATTTTTTATTTTATTTTATTTATTCGGAAGAACAAACAATTACACATTATATATTATAAGTAAATAGAACATAAGGAGTTATATAAATGTGCAACCAACAACGTTCTCCACAGATACACAAAAAGACACAGACAAGTTGATAGAGTTAAAGTCGGACAGAATAGTTATATAAGTACACAAAATAAGATACATATAAATTACAGCTACCAAGGAATATAAACATTCAAAATTATTCACCTAAATTTTTGATTGTGCCAAGCAATATGTTTCTAAATTTTCCAACAGATAAAGCAAATAGATCCAAGTTACAGAAAAACTTATTGAAATTGTCCGTAAGGCGACGTAGAGGTGCCCGCAAGCCTGCATTCGTACGACTAGCAATTAAATAATTCAAACGGCTTATTAGCTTAATATAATATCTGTGGAAGGGAGTGGGCTATAATCGACCACACGTGCCCATTGCCAGGGTTGGTAAACTAAAGTACCTGTTGCAAGCTTTTTTTACAATAATAATTTGTAAACTAAAAACTTACCCGATACAAAATTCATAATAGACATAATCAAATACAGGCTTCTTGCAGTTTAAGTTCTCACATGTTGAAACAGGCCCATTACTCAGATCTGATATCAATACGTTAGGCAAGAAATTAAAATATTCTCTTATTACGTCAGCTGGCACGTGGTACGGTTTCGTTGCTTTCTTGTAAATTCCCTCTTTTACAACTACTGATTGATAACTGTTACCGTTCTCATCACAATATTTTTTCTCTTCAGCATCAATATTGAATCCATTAAAATTCTCTTGCAAGTCTATTATGTTATTATTATGCTCATTATACAGATTTTCTCCTACGTGTTCAGAGTAAAAACTGTAGGTTTGTGGGTTCAGTTTTCTCACTGCAGTGTTTATCAATTGATATAATTGTTTCCTACATATCTCGTGTAGACTTGGCGGGGAGTAGTATTTGGAATCTAATATAACATTGTACTGAGGTGGACATTCAACTGTAACTTCTAATTCTTTGGAGTCTTGCCTCAGTTTTAATTTGCACTGATGCTTTATTTTATCGGCAGTTTGACAATTCACAGCTTCTAAACACCTGAAAATAATAAGTTGATAAATTAGAACATTGGTAGGTAGGTACGTCTTGATTCATGTTTAATACAGAAAACACTGCGAATTATAAATCTTTTTCTATATAAAAATGTTATCTTAGCAGCTGACAACGACATCATTTCAAGTTCCAAGAGCATTCTATACCACCAAAAGATCATACGCACATATGAAGGCCAATTCCCGTAATTTAAAACATTCAAAATCTAGTCAATCTCATCTCAACGACAATCAATGTCAAAAACTTGTCAAAAATGTGGGGAAATTAGAAGTATTTTTGACAGATTGAGACTGAGATCAGCCGGTCGATTCTGTAAAAATCTCACCGTGAAACGTAGGTGAAGTGAGTTTGTTTTTACTAGGAATTGACACTATTGACAGCTCACTCCACGCTCACTTCACCTAAGTTTTCACGGTGAGATTTTTACAGAATCGCACCGCAGACTGTAAACGTACTTAAAATTACGAGAATTGCCACTCTGTTTAATCTTCCCTCTTCCAATATGACGTGTGAGAGTTACGATGTCTACGAAGATTTATTGGAGACGGTTGGGAAAGACAAGCCCCATCGAAACTTACCCAATATTGAGACATCTAGTTTGTTGATCTCTGAACATGTGATACCATAGCGAGTACGGCAAAGTCTTCAAGTTCGAGTTTCTCCAGAATCTGAACTCACAGTGGTGGTAATTGTATACAGGTCGCTGGGGAAGCCATCGTAGTTTATTGTCTGTAAATTGATATAAAATCTGTTAAATTGGATAAGTTGACAATAGGTTATAATGCGATATAAAGCAGTACTATATGAAAGGTTCATCTATACTATACATCTATACTATATACAAGGTGCCGTTTTTGCAAAACGACATATTGTATATACATACATACAAATAAATACATATACATACTACATACAATTAAATAAAATTGAAGCATCTGTTGGTAATGTCAAACTAACAGCTTTTTACTAAATGCCGTATATACGATACTTAACAAAAAAAAAACACAATTTATAAAATTTTTGTCCGTCTGTATGTCTATCTGTCTGTTTGTTCCGGCTAATCTCCAAAACGGCTATACCGATTTTGACGGGAATTTCACTGGTAGGCTGGTGGTGGTGGCTGGTGGTGATGTTATTAGGAGTAACTTAAGATACTTTTATTTTAGATATTATTTTAAAAAAACAATGTAACGCTCAAAAAAAATCCTATGAAATATGTTTTCCGACATGCATGCGAATGAAGTCACGCGCACAGCTAGTTAGGTACAGACGCCAGCACTTCAAGCTACCCGAAACTGTTAAATTTTCCTAATCAACCTTAAACCTTATGCTGTATCGATAAAGTTGAAAATTAATTAAAGAAATTTGACAGATTGTAGTAGCTTGATGTGCCGTACTACGTTTCTGTACGTCGTTGTCGTTAAAACAGCCATTTCATGTCATGCAAGTTCCTACGAATATTTCATTCGGTCCTTTCAATGACGATATGAATGAAATCAACCACCGCATAGTTGATTGCTCTTAAGCTGTATAAGTTACTTTCAAGAACTGTTTCAATATACCCATAGTGGATTTTTGCAACAAAACAGTGAACAAGAATCTTGATAAATCTGTCTTTAGTAGGCTTAGCTCTAACGTTAGCAGCCTCCCACACCAAAGACACAGGTGTAAGTAATTTGTTTTCCAAGTTCACGCTACTTTATTTCCAGTTCTACAGCATTATTAGCCTATAATGTTCCCACTGCTGGGACACAGGCCTCCTCTCTGTGAGAGGGAATGAGCCATAATCCACTATGCGGGCCCAGTGCAGGTTGGTACTGGTAGATAGATATTTTTGTAAAATATCATTTAAAAAGAGTGTCCATGGAGTTTCTTGCCCGTTCTTCTCCATAGGTACCTACGCTTTGGAATGGGCAACTAGCTTCATATTTTCTGACTGACCGACTTCTTGACAATTCAAAAGTGCCTGTAAATGGTTTAAATAAATGAAATTGAAATAAATGCTTTGAGTTTAAGTTTGAGTTTGAGATGTCACATGTCATCAAATTTTTGGTTCTAGGATATGCACGATGTTTTCCTTCACCGTTCTGAGAGCATTAGTGATGAAATAATTTACACGGTAAAGTGTCTGCTTGGGTTTGAACCCCAAACCTACAGCTCGTAAGTCGCGGCCACCACCACTGGACTACCACTGTTCTCCAGACAATTGTTTATTTCTATTTTTATGTTTCTAAAAATACAAAATATAAACAAGACCTATATTTGAAAGCCAGACATGGGACATAACAATCTCCGCCATTTGAAAATCAGTATAAAGATAATATTTGTTCTGTCTCAACCTTAATTTCAACATCCATTTCCAATTCGAGAGTTATTGCGAATTATCTTTTGGAGTCAACCATAGAACAAGGTTTAGATTTTATTTGATTTAGGTATGTCTTTTCACACCCGTACGCAAAATACGCGCATTAACGTGGAGTCGCGGACACCAGCCCGTATTACCTATTAGGTATGTCTTATATGTAACCTATCATACTTAATTGGATAAAAATAAAAGGTTTGCGAATACATTTACGTTGCTTTTCAACGTTGCATTGCTTTTTTCGTTGTTTTTTTTTTTCGACTTTTTTGGTCTAGGTAGGTATGTCTTCTAAGTTCATTGGATAAAAATATACATTTAAGAATATATTTACCAAGCTTTTAACAACTACGTACAACAATGAACATCTCGTCTACAACAATTACACCGACTACATATTCAGTATGATGTTCAAAGTAAGTACCTACCTACATTTTAAAACAAATGCCAAAACACTTTCAAACTCAAACATCCCGAGGTGGTCTCCACCGTCAGTCCCATCATACATGCACACGTAAATGGGTCAACCAAATCAATGAGGAAACGCTAAACTTGATTCATAGCGGATAGTTTGTTATCCGAGGCGCCAAAATTACTGTTTTCGTTAAACTTTACGAGGATAGTAAAACACAACTAGAGCGTATTAGTACTGGCCACTGTTTAGCTAGAGATAGCTAGTAAATAGGTTTCTGTGATGTAACTCAAATGGGCCTTAGGAAAACATTTGGCAATGCGGATATTTTTGTGGCGTTAGT
The DNA here is from genome assembly GCA_927399505.1 of Luperina testacea. Taxonomy (NCBI): domain Eukaryota; kingdom Metazoa; phylum Arthropoda; class Insecta; order Lepidoptera; family Noctuidae; genus Luperina; species Luperina testacea. The sequence goes on along the minus strand of OV656770.1, from coordinate 14,632,433 downwards.
TTGTAGTAAATGAACTCGGATTTTGGGTTTTTGATCTCTGTTTGCGTGGTCTTGGTTCAGTAAAGAGGAAAATATTCTTTTTTTTTAGTCTTTTTAATAATAAATCTAACACTAACTCAGAAAGTAAACCAGGCAAAAGGATCGTAGCAGGTGGCGTTTTGTAGTTTCTGCCTACATGGGAAGAAGGCGTGGGTTTATGTATGTATGTGTAGGTACTATCTCAGACAAGTTTCCGTGACAGAGAGAATATTATTGTTAGGACTTGTAATGGTCTAAGGGTCATAATGGATTTCCACACATAGTTACCTACTAGGATAGTAAATTCACTACATAGGTACTTAGTGCAGTTTTAGTATTATTCATAAAACAAATGACTACATTATTTTACGAGATGCTGTAAACGTGATCTTAGTAAAAAAAAAAGTGGTGAGCGGTGGTGGTGGTGGTGGCGAGTGGTGTGTGTGTGTGTGTGGGTGTTGTATATTAAAAAAAAAAAAAGACAGCGGCCTTGAAGAGCTCTGCCTCATGTAGCGGATTTTTTAAATACATTCATCGAACCTGTTGTGCTGTGAGATCGTTAGCCTTGGAAAGCTTTGTTATGAAACAGTACACGTGGCTAACCACCGGTTACCACTAGTTTTTGTTTTTTACTAAATCACTAATTATTCATGCACGTGTCCACTGATCACATTTGATTAAATAATTTTATTAATTTTGATAATCCTATTTAATATTTCACCAGTTTGTTATTATCATGCAAAAATACAAAAAAAAAATTATAACTCACAACATCAAATTGACCACACGGCACATAAAATTAAAGTGACAAATTAAATTACCACAAACCGATAGGTACCGTAGACGTCTTAGTTCAGAAATCCTTAGCGGTAACTCCGTTAATTCATTCTCATCCAATATTAGGAACTTTAAGCTCCTCGCTTCACCTATCTCTTCAGGAATACGCCTCAATCTATTCCCGCTAACATCGAGGCACTTGAGACATCGCAACTTAGATATCTCTCTCGGCAACTCGGTTATATCATTACCGCTTACGTACAGGCTCTCTAAATGCTCCAGAACTCCGATGTTAGTTGGCAAACGAGTCAAGAGATTCTCCTTCAAATATATGTCTGTCACTTCTGCTTCCTCGCCCTTCAGTTGGTTTAAAGGAAATTCCGTAAATCCTCTGTAATTCCAGTGAAGAACGGTGGTTGGTGATAATTCATCATAGCAATTCATGTTTATTTTTTTGCACAAAAGTCTATCTACTGTTCTTCCTAGTTCATTATTCACTTCACTTATAAATGTTTATTAAAAATAATGCACTCAGCAGTCAGCTCTTCATAATTATGTTTATGTTGTAACGTATGTTCAGTTAAAAGCTTTGCACATACGTCTGTTTGGAACGTAAAAGTCAGAGCGAGCTCCTCTGATTCCCGTCTGAAGAAGACTGCATCCCATGTCGGTCGGACGCACGTGAATTATTTTTAAAACTATAACAAGGTCTTTTGCGACAGAGCAAATTTTGTTAAAATATTTTTCACCGGTAGGGATGAACTGATGATGATGATGCTGGGGATAGCTAGCAGCATCCTGTCTAGACAGTATTCGTGTTGTCAATAATTCATTTTATATGAGAACGTGTTCAAAAATCTTTCTAAAGTAATTATTGTAAATTAAATATGTTAGTAGTGTAAAATAAATCATAACAATATTGCCAATAATTATTATAACAGCGTAATATTGGTAACGATTGACAAAAACAATGGATAATCCAATGAAATGCGAAGGAAAAACATCATTAGGAAACCTGAACTTATAGTCAATCCATCTTGAGCAAGCGTGGCGATCAATGCTTGTGTTTTCTTTGTATGAGAAAATGCCTTTGTCTTGCAGTGGACCAATAATAACTTGTACAATGACATAATTATAATATATTCCCATATTATCATTACGAAAGCGATGCAAGGTGTAGTGATAAGCTCAGTATTGGTCGGAGAAGTTGGCGCTGATCCAATACAAACTCGCACGCAGTGTTAGGTCGAGGACATTCGACCGTAACACAATAACAAATAATGAGACCACAACGTTGACGAAACATCCAATGTGTAATACGTACGTTACTAGCCAGATGGATTAAATATTTCTAATCAAAATCCAATTAGTGGAAAATTCGTATTGACCTTTGCATAAATGGTTGAGACTTTTTATTTGAGCAAAGTAAATGAAATACTTAAAGAATTTGAAAAATTCTTTCGATTCGAAATCTCAAACATTTATGCAAAGGTAGATCAAATAATAGCTATAACTGACTGTATATAGCTTCACGACACTGAGCAGATTGCATCTATTTTTTTTTATTTACAATTTTAATTAAAATATTTTTTATAATAAACTTTGAAATAAATAAATAATTATTTCTATTATAATAAATTCTTCGTAATTTTCAAAGAACGTTAACAGTCTGATCACAGTTTCAATCTGAACGTTTTTAATTACGAGAATTAATTGACCTCCTGTTAACTACATACTAAAACGTCATTTTCAGAGAAACCTCAAATGTACATTTTCTCTCAGACGTAGAGAAAAGGGTAACTAGACACTTTGAAAATACTGTTACCAGGATGGAGAACTATTCCGACAATAATTTAATAAGAAGTATAAACCAAACACAGAAACAATAACATACCAGACATATTAAAAGACTGTTAAAGTCAATAACAATTGTATTATATCATGTATGCTAAAACCGGAGCATGCATCAAAATATTCGTCCTAGTTTTACCGTTGCATTCATTAGACCGGCTATTTTTATCAGTCTACCCACTGTAGTCTTGTTAATTGGGATATATTAACAAGGAAACAACGTTTTCTTAGAACAGTGTTGAACTTAAAAAGTGTGCCGAAGAGATATGAGTTTTCCAAGAAGATGAGAACGTGGTTTGGATTTCAATTCATTCAATTTATAATTTTGAGGGAAACTTCGTTTTGTTCAAGCTGGCACATATCAGTACTGTCAACAATTTCTGAAGCTTGTGATAGCTTAGAACCACAACCTTTTTATTATCATCATCAATTTCATCCCGTTAATAGATCTTTTCGAATGAAACGTCACTGTAGGTGACGTCGATCAGTCTCATCTATTTTTCTATATAAAACTTAACAAAGTCAAACCATTTTGAAAGATATCATTTCCACTCCACACAGTTTACTTTAGCTAATGTTTTTGTTAACATATCGTCTAGAAAAACATCTAGATATTTGCTTATCCTCGATTTTAGGAATGTCAGACAAAACATAAAGGTTGATGAGCTCCATATGCATTTGGTTCTAATTCCATGGAACGGTCGGAACTGACCACCCACGCTTGCATTCTATAAAATGTTACAAAGACTGTTACTGATAACAATACAATCGGTTTGAATCGTAAAGTTAATGAGGACATTAATATTTGCAAGTGTCATCATCATTAAAGTATTTTTATGAATGTTTGATTACCTACATCAATCGTAAGTTATAACTATGCCAAAAACATGTTAAATCCAGGATTTGTGATGCTTAACTAAAAATAAGAGTCACAAAAAGTTATAATATGTATGTATTTTAGGAAAAACTACATCAATAATTTTATACTAAGTATATTTGATATTTTTGAATACGCAAAAGGTGCTATACAAAATGTCAGGTCACATAGTGTCCACTAATATAATTATATAGGTACATACACAAGTATCACACATACAGTACAAGTAGATCAGACTTTGAAGTAATTTTGATCAATCATCAGTTCAGGTGGATATTTAGAAGATTGTATACAGGGGGAAATTGAAGAAGATTTCATTGTGTAAAACATCTTCACTGGTTTCTTCCGCAATTGCGTTATTATTGATTTCGATCAAATTATCATTGAATTTGCCTTGATCTTCATAGTTATAATTTATTTTTACAAGTTTTTATTTATATTTGCTTTGGCAAGAACTCAGCCTTCACAGAAAGTCACATGCTTTCAATTTCATCCTGTATTCACTTAACCCTTTCTTCATTCACCGTTTCTTTTAACGCTTTAAGCTCATCTTCTATTTTTTTTCTAGGATACGTATATCTTGCTTGCGCATTAGATTCCAACTAGATGTTAGGTGATAGATGAAAAAATTATACATGTCATAGATGAGAGAATTAATTTGATTATTTTAATATTCTAGAAATTTAGACCTTCGCAACTCAGAGGTAGTTTTGATTTATTTCGATGAACAATGTTATTAAACATAATAGGATTGTTGGTAAAGATTACATTGAGAGATATCAAGTTTATTATCTAAATAACTTAACTATAAAATAAGTAAAAAAAATCTTAGACATCTAAAAATATAGGACAGTAGTTAGAAGAAGTCACATTCGCACTTTAAAGTCTATTTTTTGGAAATTCAGACTAGATAAAAAAAGCATCAGCTTTGCTAATAATAATTTGATTTTCTCATACTTAGTTTAAAATTTCGTAGTCAATTTTCATTGTTTTGCCAAAATCCTTAATTTATATAAAATGTTTGATTATTCACAATATACATTTTGGTGCAGACAGGGAATACAATTACATCTATTAATATGTATTTTTAAAAATGTAAATAGAATATGTGAGTCATAATTCAAATACCATTAATACACCTGCAGAAAATATTTCTAAATAATTTAACTAAGGCGTTACTGCAACTACTCATGTCTACTTAAAAATCAACAAATAGGTGTTGCTATTTCCACCTAATATTGTCAACAATAACAAGAAACTATTTATAAATCTATTACAATTTTGATAACATTAATAAGTACATAAAAATACCTTAGGTAAAATCTCACAGAATTAAAAAATTAGGCAAGTAGCAAAAAGACTAGAATAACGTCAAAATATTTTTAATGAATTAGCACTCTCATTCATAACAAGTTTATACTGTTAACCGAAACTTTTCAAAATTGCCCTCTGTCCTTGTCATGTTAATATCAATGAAGTGAGAGGGCAATAGGTTAATAACAGCATTTTAATAAAAGACGTTTATGAATAAGAGGTACATCAAACATTCAGAAGAATCAATAGATAATCTATTGTTCACGGAGTCAAGGAACTTAAAATCTACGAATGAGTCTGACGCGTCGTCCCCTAGCATCCCCTTCATCATCGCTGTCCATTGACGTCTGACGGTGTCCTAACATCAGGGCCTGAACCTCAGGGTTAAGAGGAAGAACGGGGAATGATGAGCGACGAACCATCGGCACTGGACGAGCTCCTAAATAGAAAGAATTTTGTTTAAAACTACACTGTTTTAATGCAGTCGGAAGAATCTTGCTCGTGAACTAGTAAGGAGATCCTGATGATTTTCCACACTATTTAATGGTATTTCTCTGGGAATTTGCTGGACTGAAAACACACAGTGAGTACTTTTTGACTGATGTAAACTTCAAGAGTGCATGTGATGAACACACAGGCATCTTTAGGATGTAAAATGGTAAAGTGTATTGTGGCCATTCGTGGGTTATAAAATAGTTTCAGGGAAAGTTGATGCAATGAATAACACTTGTTAAAGTTCGACATTGTAGTGCTTATAATGTCATTTTGTAGAACATCCGGCTTCACCTGACAAGTGACAATTTCCAGTCTAAATGTCCCAATCCTTGTCTGCGGTTTCGTCTCCGATTTGATAAGGGTACTAAAGCTCCGCTTAACACAGTTAATAAATAACCAGAACATCCTGGAACGCTAATGAACGATGAGGATTACATGGGTTTATTTCCAGAATTACACAGCCTAACGTTTCTAGATAAACCTTGTAATACTTACAAATTCCTTGTTATAATTACTTCTGTAAATGTTCAGATAGTTAATTCGCAAATTGAAACTGTACATTGTAATTGAAACTGTTTTACAAATACCCTCTTAATTAGATATCATCGATCAAGGGAATTACCTAGCGTATTTAATTAAAAGCAGAGGCAAGCAGATTAACTATATGTAAAGTATGTACCAATTAATATCACCATCAAGGAACACGGAACATATTTGTCAGCTAACAAGTAATTATAAATTGGATGAAAGGGTTTCACTAGTAAACCTATTTGCTACAGCTAAAAGCCAATTAGGCGCCAACCAAATCCGCCACAAACCTCCGTGATACTATTGATTGCGGATCCAGGGCAGAAATTATTGTACTGCTACAGATTGTTTATGAAACCTTTGATTAACCATTTGGAACGTAATCATGTGTTCAATGGACTGTGAGTTCAATTGATTACATACAAACTTGCCAACACGGATGTGTGTATTGACAGATTTTGTTATGTTCAGGAATATAATGTAGATAGTATCTATCTATATGCTTATTACATAATTAAAAAAATAGCTAATTATAAAAATCTAACTAAAAGACGTGTGAGAACATTAATTACCTGAAAGTCTTTTTCAGTCGTCAGACAGACCTTGTTATGAAACAGAGAATATAAAACAGTGAAAGAAGAGATAGGACTATAAAAACCATTAAAACCATAAACATTTACATTCACTTTTATCAACATTAAAGTTTCGATCAATAAAGAGCAGACTTGCAATGAACTCATAAATTATTTCATCAACATTGCGTTAGTATAAGAAAAGAAATAGAAATAAAAATAGATTCATACCAAAGAGCTTCGATACAGATTGCCTTTTGACGAGTCTTGGATCTCCTGCTGTCTCAGTGATTGAAGCCGGTGCCGATCCTTCTTGAGATTTCCTATGTGGTTCACTTAGGTACGAATTTGTAGAATCGCCTCTCCTATTTGACGACAAATATGGTCTTGTTTGACGACAATTATTCTTATTGTCCTCTTCTTGAGTCACAACAGATTCAGCAATCTGAAACAGCTGCAGTCCAAACTTGCTTGATTCTCGTCGTAATGGTTTCTTATTAGCAAATTCTGCTAACGATTGCCTTCTGTCTCCATCTGGGTTAAGCTTCCTCCTGGCCCTTTCTTCTTCTTTCACTTTCAGAACATCTAGTATAGCGTTGAGCAGCAGTACCAGGAGAAACACAGTGATACCTATAACGGTGACTGGGTTATTATTTGCGCTCCATCCTTGATGTTTATGTTTACGTTTCGATATAGTCGGTTTCACAGTAAACACTTCTAAAATGCTGCATGCGTCTTTTATAAACAGTGGAATGACTTTTGGTTTTATGACAGGTTTTAATGCTTCCAGTGGATTTTCTGGAGTTGTTGGATTTTCTTCGGACGTGATCTCAGTGACGACAATTTTCTCAGGGCTCACAATATTTGCTTCAACATTTTGTTTCATAAACCACAGTTGCACATTGTAGATACTGTAAACGATCACGGAAAGAATAAAAAGCAGGATCTTACGTTCGTTCATGTTTACATCGCAAAAGCACTGGTTTGTTTTGACATGGAACCGCGCGTGCGTGTGTGTCTATTCGCGTACTGCACGATATTGTTAAACTATGTACGGAGATTGTAGTAAATGGTTTATTAATTTTCACTTTTGCGGGTTTGTCTTGAATACTTTTGGCGTGTTATTACGTCGCGGTGTCCAGCGGCGTCATTTTGTGATTTGTGTTGGGTAGCGCGGAGTGCGCATGTGCGGGCGGCGGCGGCGGCCGGGTCGCCAGGGTCGCTGCGCGTGTACTCGCTACCGTACGGCGTGGGTACACGGCACTACTACATATACGCTAACTTTCGTCTATCACTAATTATCTATAATGCTCACGCCTCCTGTTTCTTTTCTATCTCGAACTGGATGTGTTTTCATTTACATTTTATTTTGTGTTCATTGATTCTACCTTACCTTGAATGAAAAAATATTTTCTATTAATATTGGTCTGAGTGCTTGCAAGAGAGATAACAAATGGAATTCAATAACCTTTATCTTTTACTACTTTGTTGATTCTGCATTTGATTAATATTGCGATATCGTGCTGCATTAGATTATACATACCTATATATTTTTAGGTCGATTCTATCAACGGCTTTAGCTCCCGACCCCACTTACGTGTCATTGTCCAATTGTCCTAAGAAATTGTTTGTCAAGAACAGATTCGCTCATGTCTGTATACCGATACAATACAGTCTATATGTATACTCACAGAATACCACAAAATAAGTTATGTTTACTCGTTCTATAATTATCCCAAAAGACTCGGTAAATAATTATAATAATGGAAATAGGAATGCGTAGGTCTACACTTATGGCATAATAGAATGTTTACGCATCATACCCACACAATTTATATTTTAAACCAGATTAAATTATGACACACATCTCCGCTGTGCTAAACTTCGCATAAGTATAAAATACGCATGAGAAAGTGTGATAATACAACGCGTATCTATTGGAATGTTTTAGCACTTTTTAGTTTTACTCGAATATCTATATCTTAGGATACTAATAATAAACCTGAGGGGTTTGTTTGTTTGTTTGAACGCACTAATCTCAGGAACTACCAGTCGTATTTGAAAAAATATTTTTGCATTTGATAGCCCGATTCTTTAGAAAGGCTATAATATGCTATTTAGCATCACCATATGACCCTAAGGAGCCGAGCAAAATGAAAAAGTCAGCAAGATCGCTAAGTAAAAACAAAATAATAGCGTAGGCAGGTGTTGCGATGCGACGGGGTGGGTCAAGGGAACAAGAAATTGCACGCGGACGAAATCGCGGGCACAAACTAGTGGTATAATAAAATAATGATATATTTATACACTATACCCATATAATTTAAATTTTAAACCATATTAAATTACGACACATAATGTATACCTTGCTATGCTTAACCTATCATATAAGTACACAATACGAACGAGAAAGCAGGAGGAGCCTACAATACTATTACTCTCGTCTACGGAATTTTTGAGCACTTTTAGTTTTCTTATAATCTATACTAATAATACAGCTGAAGAGTTTGTTTGTTTGTTCGAACGGGCTAATCTCTAGAACTACCAGGCAGCTTTTAAAAATTGTTTTTATCACATCTATTCGAAAAGAGTTAGTGTATTCTTCGTAAACAAGGACTAAAATAGTTCTTTAATGCCGAGGGACTAAAAGTGATTTGAATTTGGAATGTGGATATTGTTAGTTAAAGTTTTAATCACCAAAGAGATCAATCACGAACATTGTATCAATAAGTAACAGGCTGTATGATAAATTAAAAAGCGCGCGAGCCAAATAAAAAAAAAGTAGAACAAATAAAAAACGGGCGAAAAGCATTCTGCTTTCGTTCGTAATTGTTTATTCAAAATTTTATATAAATAAATAAACGTACTATTCTTATTCATAAGTTGCACTTACTTATTTTTTCATACACGGTGATAAAAAGTAGAGTGCCCACCTCGGGAGCAACATTATTTTAAGCTCGAGTGACGTACTTTCTCGCCTTCAAAATAGTTGTTTGCTCCCTTGGCAAAAAATCTACTATTTTGTATTTGATAGCCCAATTCTTGAGGAAGGCTATAGATTAATTAACATCAAGCTAGAAGCTTAGGAGCCGAGCAAAAAGGAAAAAAAGAGAAAGAACACTACGTGAAAACGAAGTTAAGAGCGATGCCATGCAAGGGTGTGGGTCGGGAGAACAAGAAATTTCACGCGGATGAAGTAGCGGGCACAAGCTAGTCAATAATATATTTTCATTGTGCACGGACGTACTCGTACATAGGTATAACTGAGCATATAGTATATGTAGGCTCACGAATTCAATTTGGACGCGAGCGGTGTCTCAATAATTCAACGAGCTCGTAGGCACGGTCGTGCTCCCGTTTTCCCTGTTTCTCTACTAATATCTGCACGGAAGTGGAATTAACCATGTCACACACGACGAACATAGTATTTATGGCATCCTAGAAGTTGATATATCTATTTCTTTAGTTATATAATATTTATTGTACAGACGCCAGCAGGTCAACCCACCCAAATCTGTCAAATTTTACCAATCGAACATTAACCTTCCACTATTGTGATAAGGTTGAAAATCTATTAAAGAAATTTGACAGATTGAGGTAGGTTGATGTGCTGGCGTCTGTACTTTTATTTTAATTCTAGTTGCTGCCAACCTTTTGGGCACTTATCCTATTGACAACGATGCGGACGAATTTTTTGATGCCCAATGATCTCCTCCCTTTTTCTTTCATTTTTTATAATAATAATATATTTTTGTGTTTTGTTATATACTTGTGTTAACTTGAAAATTTTAGTTAAGGCTATTTGTTAGTTATGTTGTCGTTGTGAATAAATATTAAAAAACAGGTATCTGTTTTTTAATATTTATTGAAGGAAGTATTTCCTTTGTGTGTATGTATATAAGTGCTAAGTAGGTACATCATTCAGCTAATATAATATCTTCTCGTAAGCTTAAGCCAGCTAAAAGCTTTTTCTATGAACGAAGGAACTTTGGTCGTCACCTTTTGACTACAAAGGTAAAATAATGTTATTTGACGTTTTTAGGGTTCCGTAGTCAACTAGGAACCTTTATAGTTTCGCCATGTCTGTCCGTCCGTCCGTCCGTCCTCGCTTAATCTCTGTGACCGTTAGCACTAGAAAGCTGAAATTTGGTACCAATATGTATATCAATCACGCCGACAAAGTGGTAAAATAAAAATTGGAAAAAAATGTTTTATTAGGGTAGCCCCCCTATATGTAAAGTGGGAAGTGATTTTTTTTTTAATTTCTACCCTAACGTGTGTTATATTTTTGGAAAGGTATTTAAAAATGAATAGGGGTTTACTAAAATCATTTTTTGATAATGTCAATAATTTCGGAAATAATCGCTCCAAAAGTTAAAAACAATGTGTCCCCCCCTCTAACTTTTGAACCATAAGTTTAGAAAATATGAAAAAAATCTGAAATGTAGAACTTTATAAGGACTTTCTAGGAAAATTATTTTGAACTTGATGGAAACAAGTTTTTGTACAAAAAAGACAAAAAGTTGTACAAAATAATTTCTGGACTAAGTTTGTAGTATAGGCAATCGTATATGCAAGCATTTTTTACTTTTAAACTCATAAGTGGGAACACTTATTGTGACGGACGGGAAACTACGGAACCCTACACTGAGCGTGGTCCGACACGCTCTTGGCCGGTTTTTTTGTTATTTATGTTTGTTTTTTTTTTTGTTATTTTACCCTGGTAGTCAGAAGGTTTAACAGGTTGAATGCCGTAATTACAGAAACAATTAAAAAGCCATTGTGTCTCGTGTGGATCCACTTTCCGTATACGAAAGGTCATGGGTCCCTTCGTCCCTCCAAATTGTGAATTTCGTTTTCAGGTTTACAGTCCCCCTGTCTGAACAGGGGAACTGTCTGAGAAAAGTTGGCCTAGATTAGGGCAAAAGATTTTTCTATTAACGAAGGAACGTTGGTTATCACCTTATCACGCATGCTCACTGCAATTGTGATCAGTATTTTATTTCCCTGATGGTGTGTTCCTCGACCCTGTTTGACGTACTACTACCTAAGCACTTTTGAGTTCCCCTCGCCTGAAAACGAAATTCACAATTTGGAGGCACGAAGGGACCCATGATCTTTCGTATACGGAAAGTGGATCCACACGAGACACAATGGCTTTTTAATTGTTTCTGTAATTACGGCATTCAATCAATTCGGTCTGATCGTTGCTACTTTTGCCCTAATCTTTATTAGATATTGATTAGGGCAAAAGTAGCAACGATCAGACCAAGCTGATAACTCATACGTAACGGTGAATAATTATTTCTTTGATTACTTATACGAGTAAGTATAAATAAGAACTACCATCCAACGTGGTATAGTTGGATGGTATATGCTGCCAGCATTTTGGGCTCTTGTCCATTGACAGCGGTGCTGACAAATTTGCCCAGTGAGCTCCTCCCTTTTTCTTTTATTCTTTATTATATAATTGTACATAATATATATATTTAATTGTTAGCTTGTATATTGTAAACAAGAACACTGTTTCCAGCAACTGTCTCTTATTTACAAAACAGCTGACAGGACCAGACAGGAAGTCAACCATTTTGTGTTGTATATTTACAAGTTTGCAGAAAACAGCACTTGCGGCAATTATCTGCCGGTCTGTCTGTCCTGTCTGCAACCTAAACGGATTTCGATGTTTGGCTTATTGATAGATCATGACCTAGGTTAGGATATAGTATAATTATAATCCCGGTAGTATGTTGCATCCTTGGTATAATTTCCGAGTGGGCAAAGCTACGGGCATAAACTCATACACGCGATTGAAGCTCAAGCACAGCTGTCTTCCTCACCATTTTTGACAAGCTTTATAGCAACGAAATGAAAGATTGATGCGATATTTCAGATCATGACGTCCTAAATAGATAAGTATAATTATAGAAGCACTTCTCTTTCGTTTCGAAACTGTTTGAAATGCACATGATGATTGATAAAAGATAATAAATGGATGAAACGTTTGTTTGAAATAAAATATGGGATAGATGAGTAGGTCAGAGTTATGCAGTGCGTATTGTTTCATGTGTTTCCGCTTACATTAATCTTGTTCTAAATAGAATAAATCTTTTAATTATTTGGAACAAAACTGTACACTTCATATTGGTGGTTTATATTTCTTGAAATATGGATTGTTCTCAATTTATCTTTAGAATTGTCCTATTATCAAAACGATAATAAAATTAAAGAAGTAGGTATGGTATTTAGGAACATAAGTTAAAAGCAAATTATGCAGCATGAACAATATTGCATACCTTTGTAGTGTAAGTAAGGGTGTTTGCCATAGGACTAACTATTTAAAAACATAATCAACTTATTTTCGAAAATACGAACCTAATCATTGGTAATTAATACTTTAAAAAGGTACAATGTTATAAACTAATATAAAAACATTCAACGATAACATTTTTTTATTCTTTTCATTTCCCAAAAACTGAAACAACACGTTTTCTGAGGAAAACTGAAAAACAACATTTTCTATTAAAAATGTTACCTATTGTATTTATCATTACCACATAGATATTATTGGTTTATCTTGCCATCTGCGATTGGTTCGTTGTTCCATTGTTCTCTGTGCCCTGGGCACTAATCGTACCTACGTGGAACGCTTCAATAATTCCAGAAATAATTTTATAGATTCCTGTGTTAGTTGCATTGCAGTGAATAGTGCTTGAAATAGAATTGTCGATTAGGAGACAACTGTTAACCCTCGATCACTCGCGCGGGTTTTTAGCCTCGTGAGCACTCGCGGGGGTGTTGTGGCCACCCCACATACTCAAAGTCTATTTTTATATATATAATATCAGTTAGTGGAATTATACTAGCATTTTATTATTTTGTGTTGTATGACGTATGTAAATAAAAAAACGTTAATTTTATAATCAACTTTATTACTGTTCTACACAACATTATAATAATCAGCCTTTTTAGTCATAATATTGAGATCTCTCCTCAAAGAACCACAAAAAAAGAATTCTCCTCGTTTTTAACATAAAATTTCTCATTAAAAAACATAAATGTAAGGATTAAGTAACAAAATTAAATAAAACAATCTTATTTTTCGTAACAAGAACTGCAAATTAACTTCATGTGTTTTTGACACATGGTTTGTTTGCAAAAATTGCACTCTCACTCAATGTTTTAATGTCTTTAGAGCGTGGACAAACTATACAGTGCTGCTTTTTTGTTGGTGACCCTCCTTCGGTGCTTGATCCAGGAGCATTCAACATCCTCTTGAGTGCTTTGGGTAAGCCTGGTTGAAAGCAAATAAAATTAGAAAAAAAAATGTTACATACGGACAAAGCACAATAAACAAAAGTTTCTAAGAACAAAAACCATTAAATAAACTTAGAAATACATCATTATTTATATTATAGTAAATAAGGGTACAGTTAAATAATTTAGATTCACAAAACAATTGAAAACACGTACCTTGTTGATAAAGTAACCTCCGCAAAAGTATAGCTCGAGCGCTCGCGGGGTGTCGTGACCACCCCACGAAAACTTTGACGCGTCCTCACGCTGCGAGCACTCGCGCTACACAGCCCCTCTCACCCTGTGTCGACGCGTTTAAAGGTCACTTAAAGATACTGAGACGGGCGGATGCGCAACTAGAGAAATTATTATTCATTTTTACGTTCAAAAATGCGTGGGGTGCTGATAGTGGGGTGGGGTTAAATACGCCATGTTGTTGTTACTTGCTGTTGATACCCACTTTTTTTAAATAAAGTTTTAATACAATCAGCAGGTTTTGCCGGTTATAGTATTTTTTTTTAATTGTAATGAAATTAAAATATAAATGTAGAAATTTTACAAAGGGGTTAGACAATGGGCGGTCTTATCGCTAAGAGCGACCTTTTATAAACAACCTTTGGATGGATTAAAAAGGGGAAGGGGTAAAAGAAAGGGTAGTCTGTGGTATACCATTTACATAGTACAATAAATACATACAGCATAATTATACTAATCTATGAATATAAGTAGGTAGGGATGTGGGTATCTACCTTTTTTAGGTACCTGTACATAATTTGGGTTCGAAAACATGTAAGTGGTGGGCTTTGTAGATAACTCCCCCTGATGTTAAACAGTAGCTGGTCCCAGCCTAAAACAACTGTTGTGTTAAGGCGAAAGCGCCAGGGTAGCCCGCGAAATTCAATTTTTTTACGTTTTTTGCAATTTGCTGGTCAGTATTAAGTTGTCCGTTGATTAAAATATGATTCGCGGCCGTAACAAATATGTATTTATAGAATTATATTCATTAAAGTCATCAACACAACTAAAAAAAAAACCCACAGAATGACTATTTCATGAAATCTTGACATTTTGGGATTATACTAACCTAACAAGTTGTATTACTGATTCTTATGATTATGATTCTGTATAAACATATTTGTTACGGCCGCGAATCATGTTTTAATCGACGTACAACTTAATACTGACCAGCAAATTGAAAAACAACGTAAGAAAATTTATGTTTGCGGGCTACCTTAGCGCTTCCCCCTTAAGTACTCGTAAGTTAACTACTCGTTCACTTAGGACATTGTACAATAACAAGAAAGACCAATGCTTTTTTCTGATTTCGGAAAAAGCTGTTGTTTTGTTGAGTTTAAGTTCACAGCTGAATAAAGGTCAAAGATGGGAGTCAGTTTGACCTGACCGCAATAGATTTTAGGGATTACTGCTCCAACTTGTTGGCCAGTCAACACCTTTCTTTTTAAGTAATTTCCTCGTTATGCTTTCCGGTTTTCGGCTGGATAAACTTTCTAAAGCTTTACCTTAACGATGGTTGCGGTACACTATTAAGTTACCTACAATTTGCTAAGGAGCGACCAACACCTCTATCAACTATAGCAAAATCATTTCATTTTCAAAATCAATTTCAATAAATTTGATCTTGTCGCCACTTAGCCAAAAATTTAGCACACCGTCTTCACAGCTGAACTCTAAAATTAATTTAAAAATCCCTTATACAGAATATTGTAAAAGTGCTTGGCAATATCCTTGATAGCATATTTTTTCCAAAACAGTATTCCGATATTGCGCTGCAGTTAAGGCAGGCAGTTACGATCCCGAAAGATTTCCATTTCGCGCTTCGTCGCATTCGGCTGCGCATTAAAATATGCAACGGAAGCCCTATTCCGGGCACTGTGAAGTACGTGGGTTACGATATCGGAGCTATATAACATAATCAGCTTTTAATTTTCCCACAGCTGGGACACAGGCCTCTCTTCGAGAGGGAATGATCTGGAATCCACCACGCGGACGCCGTGCGTGTTGGTAGATGTCACATGTCTTCGAATTTTTGGTTCTAGGACATGCCAGTTACCTCACGATGTTTTCGTTTACCGTTAAAGTTTGGAGCTATATAGCTTTAAAAAAAAATTTAAGTCCATCCTTGATCCAAATGAAGGATGGGCCAGCGCTACTTGTCCGAGCAATCAACGTGATGTCAAATTATGTTGGTACGTTGATATACAAAATTTTTCTTTGATTACCCATTTCGCCACCTTATCATCTGCCTAGCCTGTTCCCAACTATGTTTGGGGTTTTCAGTCTAACCGGATGCAGTTGGATACCAGTATTTTGCATGGAGCGACTACCTTTCTGACCTCCACAACCCAGTTACTGGATAATACGCAACACAATTTGGGAAAACTGGTTGTCAGAAATTCGGGCTTTCTGACGACGCGTAAAGACTGTCAAAGATCTACGGATGACAGCCGGGACCAACGACTTAACGTGCTTTCCGAGGCACGGAGGGGTCTTGGTATGTAAAGACGGTCACCCATCCACGAACAAACCGTGGCAAGCGTAGCTTAACCTGATCGATTGACCCGTGTATCTGTTATTAATTAGCCAAAAGCCCTTCTCCAGCGTATTTATTTTGGCCAAACTGCTAGTTCATGTCATCACAGGTACCTAGGTAAATATACAATAAACAACGTAAGTGTAATGTGATTTACACAGCCATGTACGTTACGGCGACGGCCTTAAACTTTGACAGCATAGGTACATAAGAGACTAGATCAATCTGTAAACACGAGGAGACAAGCGACACGTACACGTGTTGTCAAGCTACTTAGCGTCAAGTTTACTGGTAGCACATAAGTAGACAACGAACAAAGATCAAGCTCCACACAATCACATTGCAATAGGCACTCTTAGAGTCTCTTATACATGAAACTTGAATTTATTGACTAAAGGTACACCTATAATTTCGATTCTAAAAGTGTGTCTTGTAACATAGCCATACACAGTGCCTTTTT
The DNA here is from genome assembly GCA_927399505.1 of Luperina testacea. NCBI lineage: Eukaryota > Metazoa > Arthropoda > Insecta > Lepidoptera > Noctuidae > Luperina > Luperina testacea. Next base: position 14,615,697 of record OV656770.1, on the reverse strand, counting down.
TTTTCAGGATGGGAAGTCATCAAATGACAGGCGCTTTACTTTGTGTAAATTATTTCATCACCATCTCAAAACGGTGAAGGGAAATATCGAGAGGAAACCGGCATGTCCTAGAACCAAACATTCGAATACGTGTTCGAATTCGAATCCGCACTGGGTCTGCGTGGTGGATTCCAGCTCACTCCTTTTCACCAAGACGATGCCTGTGTCCCAGCAGTGGGTATATTATAAGCTGATTATGCTACATACTACTAGTAGACAACGAACATTCGAACAATGACGACGACAACGACGTAGCGTTGGAAGGCCTCCCACAAGGTGGGCCGCCGACCTTGTGAAGGCCGCAGGAACTCGTTGGATGCGAGAAGCGCAAAACCGGTCAGAATGGAAGTGCTTGGGGAGGCCCATGTCCAGCAGTGGACGTCTCTCGGCTGAAATGATGATGATGTTGAGACAACGGACAAAGATTAACAGTTTCCCTGTCCCATGAATCATATATGATTCATGTTGATTGTTTAATTATTGTGTCTACTTTATGGACAGTTAAGTTGTTAAGCTTCACAATCACACTAGAGAGTCAGTTTTCCTGACTACTATCGATCGCCCTTGACGGTCTCAAGAGGGGGGTGGTGTAGCGTTAGTACCTTTTTAGTTACTATTACTCTATGGTTGATGCTCTGTGGTCACCTGTCGTGTCAGTTGGTTTTTTCATGTCAATGGAAAATATATTTTTCCTCACGTAATTATATCGCATGAACATTCCTTGTACAGACTTTCACCTTCCTTTATTAATTTTATAAGTTTTTTTTTATGTATGTGGACTTGGTAATTATAAATAAGTAATTACGGAACGTATCACCTATCATTTTTATCACATACGTACCCACTTCGGGCATGTCTTAACATGCCCGAAGTGGGTAGAAGAACCTAGAAGTAGGTAGGTAGTGGTGGTAGAAGAGACCTCTTAAGGTCTCTTCTACATGAAACTTGAATTCTATCAGATTTATACTCATGTCGTTAATCTTCGGCTAACCGTGCCTAACACCAAAAGCGTGAACATCACTTGACATTAGCGTGTTAGGTCCGAAAGCACCGCATGTACACAGTGGCAACTTGCCAGTGGTTCCCCTAACAACCTGCCATTGACATTGGGGACGTGTTTAGTTTCTGTTAGTAACCACTCTAAAATTGGCGACGAAACACCTGGCTAATGGACAGATTCATCAAAAATAATCACGGAAATAAATTATTTAAATCTTCGTCATAGCTTGAGTCATAAATAACAATTGTGTCGTTGTATCATTACGTAGTGTCAGGAAATGTTTGATCAGTTTTTAGATAATGCAGTCGTCTGCCTGATAGACTTTCTACATTGTCAGTACGGTCTATGAATGGCACAACATGATACGAATGAGCTGCAGCTGCAAACAGTTTTTTTTTTAAATCAAAATGAGGATTTGTTTTGTTAATGTACAGATGCCAAGCACATCAAGGTACCCGAAACTGTCAAATTTTACCAATCAACTTTGAACCTTATGCTTTCGCTATAAAGTTGAAAATCTATTAAAGAAATTTGACAGATTGTAGTAGCTTGATATGCTGGTGTCTGTACTAAATTCTCAATGCAAAACAACACTGTAGTGTTTTATTTTTTAAATATCGGAGCATTATGCTGAGGTAGGAGCCTTTTTGGCCTCGTACAGGTGTTTTCTTTTTGGTTGTTTAATGTAACTTTGTTAGTTTTAAATTGGCATGTAATGTTCCCACTGCTGGGACACAGGCCTCCTCTCGGTGAGAGGGAGTGGGTCGTAATTCACTACACGGGTCCAGAGCGAGACCAACTCGCTCTGACCCGCGCGGTGGATTACGGCGGATGTCAAATGTCTTCCTTTTTTTTTGGTTCTAGTACATGCCGATTTCCTCGCAATGTTTTCCTTCCCGTTTTGAAAGCAGTGGTGATGAAATAATTTACGCAAAGTTAAGCGCACGTCTGGGTTCGAACCCACGGCATACAACTCGGAAGTCGCGGCAGTTATTAATGGGCCACCACTGCACTCAATATATGACATGTTACCTACTAATTCATGCTGTTTACTACGGATTCGTGGAGCATAGGTCACGGAGTGAATCATTAATCAATTCAGTCTCATTTCTTCACTTGGCGACCGCAATAGTCACCACTTAGGACAAGCCGGTTGGTGTTTACCTCATCATCATCATCATCATCATTTAAATTTGTAATCGTCTACTGCTGGGTATCTAATATAGTCCATTCTTTTGTATCATACTTCCCAGTTCTGTGAGTTTCTCATCGAGGTGTTACCTTCTTAATTGCTTTCTAATCTGGATATTATCTATAAAAACAACTTAATCAGATGATAATGGTGATCTTCTGTATTCCTAAGGTATTAGTTCAAACAGCTTAGCAAATGCATTTAAGTGCTCATACACACGGACGACACGCGTAAAAGGCGGAGGCAACTGCAGCCGTCGACAACATGACTATCATGGGCACCGGGAGCGGGATACACAAGAGTGCACTTGCACCTCCCTGGCTTCAAAATCAAATGTAGGTGTAAAAATTAAATAAAAAATGTAAAAAACCTCCCGACACAAAATAATAATAAAAAAATAGTATAAACTTGAAAAGACTAAAACAAGTTAAAAACACTATGAAAAAAATAGCCAAAAATAGAAGAAAAAGGTAAAAAATTTGTAAAAAACTACGACATTCAAATGTAATTGCAAAAGGATAAAATAATTTAAAAACCCCTGACAAGAATTTATGGAACGAGACTAAAACAAATAAACTCATATGGCAGTCGGGGGACCTCTTAGAATTGAAGGTGTTCCACAGAACGGTCCCCCGACTTCCATATGAATTTATCTGTTTTAGTCTCAACAATCGTTGAATGCTGCAGTTACATCTGCCATTGATGCATGTCGCTCGTTTGTATGCACATTAAGGGCATTAAAAAAGAAAAGCTGGTATCATTAATATGGTAATGAAACAAGTTTCTTATTTCTAGTAATATGGAAGGCTGTGATCAGCGCACATTTACAAACAACAATACTTATGACGCACCATGCCCTGAACAATTTTAGTATTTAACCTTCACAGACACAAATAGTGCTATTAAATTGTTCCCAGAGCTAAGGTAAGTACTGATCCAGCAGTAGATAGCTAAGTGGATGATTGATTGAATGATTGCTAACCAAACGAGGTGTCTGACCTTTCACGACCGATGGGTGTGCTCGCCAATGTGAGGTTTGTGACATCCTTGACGATAATAATGAAAATGGGATACTTGAAATAAATATTGCTCAGCAAATTGACTACCGTCTTACATTGTTCTTATATTCAAATCTTAACTGTCATTCTTTGACAGTTGTATGAAAGGGTTATGTGCTCATACACACAAGCGACTCGTGTCGACGACAGAGGTAACTCAATCTCAAAGCATTTATTTCAAATAAACCATTTACAGGCACTTTTGAACTGTCAAGGGGTCGGTCAGTCAGAAAGACGGAGCTATTGTAGTTGCCCATTCCAAAGCGTAGTAGGTACCTACTTACGGGCAAGAAACTCCAAATAAAATAATATGGTTACAAAGTATCAGTTACTTCTGTCGTCGACGCGTAGGTATCACACTAAGTTCTCATACACACGACAGCGGCAAACTGCAACCATCGATGCGTCGGCGGCTGCAGGATTAAAAATCTCTCTGACTGTACATTCCTACAGGGTGATTTTAAATTTTGGAATGCTACCAAGTGTTGCTGCAGCTGTACGAATGGGTGTTTTATTGGTACCTAGCTGTTCATGCGTTGAGCCAGAGACTAGCATTCATTATGACTTATCACCTAAATATTTTCTGAAATAATTAGAGAAAAATCTGAAATTATTCTATGTGATAGAAGTTTATGTAAAGATTACAGGAAAAATAAAACGAAGTCTCTAAATAGCACACATTTCAGAAATCATCAAAAAAGTTACATTAGTTCCACTATCGGGCAAGAGATGGCGCTGACATAAAACTGCAATATTCTACACCACAGTGCAGTGTTAAAATTCTCTGACGAATATAGGCCTCGCCGATGAAAATTTAAAAACAAATGATGTTACGGAACCCTCGATGCGCGAGTCCGACTCGCTTGTGCCCGGTTTTTATACCTTCTATCAGACCAAAACTAAGTACCGAAAGAGTTACGTAACACCTTCCAGAATATTCTCCCGGAATGGCAACGTTCGCACCTGCCACACTAATGTACGTATTGCGATACATGAAATTACAAGGCCATTTTATTATGCACCTCCTCCTGCCTCCACCTCCTGCCGACTTATTAGGAAAATTGTGAGCCTGACTTAGCTGGTGATGAGAAAATGAAACAGGGACGAATGTTATGAGAATGATTTGAGATTGAAATATTTTGATTACCTACCTGTTAAGTTTAGTCTCAGTTTGTAAAGTGTGACTATATTTTCATGAAAATTACTTAATCAATTACACTAAATGCTCAAAGCCTGGCCTCATCACAGTTGATGATCTTATGACTGTGTCAGTGAGCGGAGTTCACGCAACTGAATTTTGGGCCAAAGCTGTTTGAACTTTTTGCCATCGATACGCTATGAAAAAGATAGTGCCAAATAAAAGTTCCTGAGGTTTCCACTCTCACATACGATTCCTCCTATTTGTGAACCAACCTCAATCACACACACTCCCATCATCAGCATTAATTATTTATGTAATTTCATTTGTAACAAAATTTTAAGCGCACTTCGCGTTATTTTTAATAACTTGTTTTAATATATTAATTTATTTATGCAATTTTATTGTGCCAAAATTTTAAGCACACATCGCATTATTTTTAATACTTGTTTTAATAATATGTGGAAAATGTATAATGTGGGTTATGGGTTATACATTTATTTATTCACTCTGTAGCTCTATGTAATACTGTAATGTGTAACCGTTTATTTTCCCAAATAAATACTAAGCAATGGCAGATTGATTGTCGGAGGCTCTGGGGCAAAGGTTTTTTTTTGTAAATTACATTTAATGTATCATTGTTAAGGCGCTGCCCAAACGTTCAGCTTTTTGTCGCACAGTTAGGCCGCTATCCCACAGGCGTTTTACGAGCGTTGACGTCAACGTCGCGTCTGCGCGGCGTCGACGCTGCGCAGACGCGACGTTGACGTCGCGTCATCGCGTAACAAGCATAAAACGTCCGCTGAACGCGACGTCAACGTCGCGTCTGCTTAACGTTAACGTCGCGTTTGTTGGCAATAGTATCATCTGCGCGACGTTAACGTCGCGTTCAGCGGACGTTTTATGCTTGTTACGCGATGACGCGACGTCAACGTCGCGTCTGCGCAGCGTCGACGCCGCGCAGACGCGACGTTGACGTCAACGCTCGTAAAACGCCAGTGGGATAGCGGCCTTAGGCGTAATGGTAGGTACATAGATAGATAGATAAACCATTTATTTGGCGCACACAAAAAGACAGCAGAACACACAAAAGTACAATATTAGATGATAACCAAATTACTCACATGATTATGATATAAAAACAAGGTGCCAAGGTACAAGATATTACAAGCCACATATTTTTTTGTGTATTGTGTACTTAATGTTCAAAGAATACACTTTTTGAAAAATATTTCATGATAATAAAATAGTATCATGATAAAACAATCGCAAAACAGAGCTCAATAACATATTTTTCGTCGCGTAATTCTCTAAATTTTGAGCGTAAACTATCATATATTATATAATGTTAATAAAAGGAATTCAAGCAACTAAATAAATATCTAAAAATTATTCCACTGAGCTGTGCATTTATTTTTAATTAAACCTGCAAAATTACCTTTATTTTGGTGGCCATTCGATTCAACTATCATCAAACGCATCGCTGTTTTGAACCTAATTTTTTGCCGCGATGCGTCAATTACCTAAAAATTTGCTTCTTACCGCGCCTTAAGACAAAAATAATACAAAGATGTAATGTTTTCCTAATACTATTAATGAGACTTTCTGTTCAGTAGAAAATGTCTACACAATTTGTAACAGGTAACATTGAGAGTCCTATGAAGGCAGGTTGATGAAAATACTATTTCATCAACTTACAGTCAAGCCGACAAGAGAATGCGTTCTTGACACCTGTCAGTTTCATACAAAAGAATACGCGTTTTGCGAAATTGATCTTTATTAGCTACTAGAATTGTCGCACTGACAGGTGTCAGGAACGCATTCTTTTTACGGCCGGACTGTAACTGTGTTCAGGCTATACCACTTACAGTTTATGAAGACGTCTAGATACCCAAGGAAAGCTGCTCTCCAAATGTCCAATAAAGTCCAAATATTATGACTTTATGACAAAAATTAAACTTCTTTCAATTCAGTTTCTTCTTTTGCAAAGTGAGAAATCTGTCTACCTACATTACAAAAGAACAGTTGACAAACCTTCGTTTCCAGACGTGTACCGAATTAGGATTGCAATACTCTTTTTATTAACATTTATATTGATGTATATTACTAGCTAAGCCAACAGACATTGTCCAATTTTCAAAAATTCATACAAAAGTCCCATTGAAAAAAAGAGGTTAATTTTTCACGTATTTGAAAATCATCCGGGAAACGTTTCCAATTTTTCTTTTGATAAAAACCTAATTCAACATAAAACGAACATTTTAAAATAAAAAATAACACAAATTTTCACGTTTTTAATGTTAGTAGGATTATTATTTTATTTACATATTTATTTATCTGTGCACAATTTATAACCATAACTTGACATTACAAAATACCTACAAGGCCGCCAGAAACAGTAACATTACCGGGGGATACTAGTTGATACTGTATTACAGTAGGTTATTATTCCTCATTACTGAGACCCGTAGAGTAAGAAAGAAAAGAAAATTAAACAAATGAAAAACTTACAAGAATTTAGCAATGAAATGGGGACACTTAAGAAAAAATACGATCGGAGAGACTTTTCAAAAATCCTAACTAAAAAGTCGCAATTCGAGGTTTGGCTCTCGCCTATTTCCTCCTCCAATATTGGACCGATTTAAAATATTTCTTGAGGGTTCTAGTGCTTATAAAAATATTGTATCATTAAAAAAAAACAGGGACATACAACTAGTTAATATTTATTATTCTGTAAAAAATCACAGAAAGAAAATAGGCGAGAGCGTTTCTATGGAGAAACGACCGCATTTCCTCTTAAGACTATTTTGGCATATCTTGCTTTCATATTATAAGTTTACATAATATAGATATAAGACATATGACACGCATTGTATTTTAGCACCTAATGGCATTACGAAAGCTCCATCTTGATCGAACGATTGTTCTAACAAACTTGAATGTCAGACAAGTATCATATGCAGGAATCTGCCCGTGGGTAGTAGATGAACTCTGATAGTGAAGCAACAGTTACTTAGTCATCATAATTAATGCGTGTACTAATTTAGGTCGCAGTTATTATAGCAATAAAATGTAGTGGATGATTTTGAATAAAGTGCAAGTGTAGGTGTATCTTGAATTCTTACAAAACTTGAGTTTTAGAGGAGTGTCATTTACTGAGCGAGATAAGTACGTGTGAATACTATGGGATATGTGCAAGAACATTTATGTACATGTACAGTATGTAGATGTACAGACGCTAGTACATCAAGCTACTACAATCTGTCAAATTTCTTTAGTGGGAAAATTTGACAGTTTCGGGTAGCTTGATGTACTTGGCGTCTGTAACTAACCATTTTATGCTAAAGAAGTTTAAACTGTAACAAACCAAAAGCCGCAAAGTTACTGTTCTCAACTAAACCAATTTTTAATTTCTGAATGGGCCCGCTCTAGGCCTTGATCACGCTTGATGGAAACGAATAGATGAAGTCTATGATGGAACGAGCATGCCCAGAAGATGTCTAAGGCACTGGAACTCCGACGCATCGACGAAACAAAGCAGGCTGCTTCGCCTCCGGTGGGAGCCCTACCTCCGCAAGGGAAGAATTAGCCAATTGAATTGGACTTGTAGTCCAATACCAATGTCGCAGTAAAAACAATGCCTGGACCCTTCTCCATTTGCGCTACCGTCTTTTTAATACACGTTTAACTTAAAATACATATACAAGATGGAGACGACAATACGACAGCAAACGTTCGTAGTCTGCTTACAAAAATTCAATCAAATATATCCAACGATTTAGTCACAAAACTCATAGTCGGCCCATCACTACTTTGAGTTAAAAAAAAAAACGTTTTTAATTTTGATTTTATGAAAATAATCCTATGCATTAGTATTGTCAGTGTTTCATTTATTGTCGTATCGATGTCTCCACATTCTATTCCCCTTACTAGTAAACGTTGAATAGCGTCTGTATAGTTACACAACGCTTTGTCTGCTTCTTTCGAAAGTCAAATTACTGACGACTGAAAGAGAGAAATCGGTAACTATTCATCTGATATAATACGTTTATTAGTAAGGGGGTAAATATTTAAATTTTAATAAACAAACATCCACGAAACCGTTAAAAAGTAAAATAAATGATCCTTCTTTATTGAGGAGGATCTTTTATTTTACCAAAGTAGTAGTACCAATTTTCTTTAAAACCGTATTCTATCCTCCAGACGTCCATTCCCGGTGTATATAATCTTGCCACCAATTAGACCTCTCAGTTTACATAATAAGAGCCAATCAACGAGATCCAATGTATCAGAATTTATCGCATTAATAAATCGCTCTCAATAGGCAAATTTGGTTCTCCTTCAAAAGATGGAAAGCGAGTTTTTTTCAAAGCTTTTCGTATTTCTGCCTAATGAGGCTGAAAGCCTTTGTCATGAGATACAACGTAGTCAACACACAGCTCTTTGAACACGAAAAAATGTATATTTACGACTTTATGATTTTGGTACGGAGGCAGCTAATTTAAGGTTTTCGGGCTTCCTTTGTAATTTAACGGAGCGGGAAGCTGTATGTCAGAAGGACATATCAATCAATTGTGGCTATTGTTTAGTGAGTGTGTAGGTTGTTTAGAGGTTTGATCATTTTGTGTAGGTAATTAATTTATGCTGGTATTGCTTGAGTCTGCCAGTAATGAGTGACGATTGTTCAATATGTAGTGGAAATATTTAAAGGGTATCAACAAATTCGTCCACATCGCTGTCAATAGGTAAAGTTCCCAAAAGGTTGGCAGCATTGGCACGTTGTATGGCATTGCTGATTCTTTGGGCCAAAAAAGGGCAATCCTCTAGTCACGTGAAGTGTCGAACAACCGCTTGGCGATGTCTCGGAAAGCAAAGTTGGTCCCCATGGCCCTAGTTCGCCGTACGGCAAGGACCAGGCCCGGGTCTACGGCGCGTTGTGTGTTGTGTTCCACGCGCGCCTCAAAGAGATGGCAGCACTAACTGACGGCGTCCGCTAGGGCCGATGCTTGCCAGGGTCGCGGGATGTTCGAAAGAGTTTTAGTCAGTAAAAGTCTGACACGCCCTCTAGCTCCGCCCAGAAAGGGAGAAGTAACTTAATAATTTCCCACCCAAAAAAAAAAAAACCCATGGCCCTAGTTTTTCAACCTCAAACGGCTCCAACAATAAGTCCCCAAAATATTGGAGTATTTGCGCTGTTTGAGATTTTCTGCACCTCCTTTTTACGATTTCTGTACATGTACAGACGCCAGCACATCAAACTACTACAATTTGTCAAATTTATTTAATAGATTTTCAACTTTATCGCTAAAGCATAAGGTTCAAAGTTGATTGGGAAAATTTGACAGTTTCGGGTAGCTTGATGTGCTGGCCTGTACTACATTTTTACATATTGTTATTATTATTTTAAGACTGTTAGTTTTTAAATTAGAAAGAAAGAAAGAAAAAGTATTTATTGCGACTCGTACAGGAAGATCACAAACTAAACTAAACACAGTATAAAAAAAAAACAAAACCAAGTTAAGTATATAAAAAAAGTAACAAAAAGAAAAATGAAACAGAAAGTCCTATACGAGGCCAAAAGGCTTCCAACTCAGCATGATGCTGTGACGTTTAAAAAATAAATATCACAGCGCTGGTATTCTGGTAGGGCCCGCTGTGATGTCACGGGCAGTTACAGAAATTAATAAATAACAAAATAGTTTTAATATGTAAAGTATTAGCAAATGAAATAAAATATTACTTTTTAACCTTATTACTTGTCTGTGCCTTAATTATGTAACTACTAAGTTGGAAATTTAAATAAAAAAGAATCTTAGTTTAAAAAAATACGTAGCTAAGGAATAGGTATTGTAGGTCTACTTGTGGTTTGAGGACTTCCTCAAACCCCAAGTTTTATCAAAATATTATGATTTTGATATCTGAAAACAAATTAGCCAGTAATCAGTGTAAAAAGCTCCAATTGAAAAACATAAGTATCCCTGCTTAGGTCAACTACCTTAAAAACAGAAGAACCCAATATTGTCAAAGCCTTATCATTCCCTAATCCAATCAGTTCGTTCCGATAAAATTTCGATATAAACTTATCGATATATCGGTGGGCTAATCGGACTCGAAAATTGTTTTGAATAGCCAATCGCCAGTCGGGAAGCCGGAGACGGGGTTTTTTCAACCCCATTTGAATTTGAACGCGTTTCTAATGAGGGGAATTGGGTTTTCACGATATTACTTCACCGGCTCTCAATTTCAGTCTTATTGAATTTTCTACGAATCGTTTTGCCAATGTTATTGAATTCCGTAGCGATTCTGTAGACCATTAAGATTTTGAATCGGCTTTCCTATATTTGTTCGTATTTAAGATGGTATATTTTATTTTATTGGACGTCTAGGTATTTTGTGTTATTCTCTAGCTATAAATTATTTCAAAATTCTTTGTAGGTAGCTACCTATACGAAGTCTGCTGTCTTGTTCTTGAATACCTAGACAAGAACTATGAAATCAAATAAAAAATTTATCTAATAAGAGGTCGCTGAAGTCAACGGCTTATAACTTTTACATTGATGGGGTAAAAACTTTCACAAATCAAATGTGCAAAACCTTCCTAAACCCACGCTTCGTAAACAGGATAATTTAAATAATATGAACATAGAAACATCATTGCTAATACAAAACCGTAAGGCTCCTTTCATCTCAATGAAAAATCCTGCCATTACCTACAAATTACAATGTAAAACATTACCTACCTACTCCAGAAATGTGACCATCGGCCAAATTGTACCGTTAACATCAAAGAAATATGACACAAGTATACCCTTACATCGTTTGATCCTTATTTATTCACGGTACGTTGCCCACGTACACGAAATTACAATTGTCGGGAGAGCTCGTTTAACACATAATATGGGAACAAATTGATTACCAAGTCTGTGGAGACAATCCAGTAACCAGTAAAATGGTGAAGAAGGCTCATTAGGTAGAAATTAAGATTTTTGTTTTGTATTGAATCATGTTTTGGGAAGTGGGAGTTGAAACCTAAGTAATTGAAGGGAATGTGGGCAGGCGTAGACAAATCGAACCGTCCGTTTTAGGTTTTATAAATGGCTACTGTATTTCATCTGCCTAGCATTTTGCCAATTATGTTGGGGTTGGCTTCCAGTGTAACCAGATGCAGCTGAATACCAGTATTTTACATACAGCGACTGCCTATCTGACGTCCAAAGCCCAGGTACTGGGTAATACGATACCCCTTGGTACGACTGGTTGTCAGACTTTCGGGCATCAGACTACCCGTAACCACTGTCAAAGATCACGTATGACAGCCGGGACCAACGGTTTAACGTGCTATCCGAGCCCCGGAGGGGTCACGGTATGTAAAGATGACCTGATCGATCGACCTGACTGTATGTGCCTAGTACAAATGATACCTATATTGTAATTGTGTCAGTGCTGCGAATAATTTTTGCTTTATTAAATAGTACAGAGTTATTTCTCTGAAATGGCTTTTCTGCACAAAGTTGATGAGAATACTTCTATGGAGTTCAGCTCTCGGAAAAACTACCTTTTAGAAATCGGAGGCCTTCTACATTACACATACATACATACCATACCATACCTGAAAACACCTCTCTAGTCTCCACACTGGAATTCGTACCCCAAGCCTCAAAATATTGTCCGAAAGGGTTACCGCTGGCCCGGAACATAAAGGGCTAAGGAAGGAACACGGGTGGGTTTTAGTCAGTAAGAGTCTGACACTTCCTTCCGCTCCACCCAGAGCGGGAGGGGTCATTTGATGATTTCCCAGCCTGAAAAAAAAAGCCTTAATAGACTAGCTGTCTACCCTTGTAGGTAATATTTTAAGCTACTCCTCATGCCATCTCAATCTGCTTAATGTATTACCTGGACAATAAATAATGTCTATTTCCAGTCCGGTGGAGAGACGTTGACATTAGGGCTGAATAGATGCGGAAAGCCGTATGTTATTGGGTAATATGGAGGCCCAAATCCAACATAGGCCTACGATGGACAGACTTTTTGACTTTTTGACGAATACTTTAAAACATGTCCCCATTAAAAAGATGTATATGAAAATTTAGCCACCTTGAGACACCAAATAATTTAAACAAGAATTCACACGTGTCACTTTGATTCAATGCCTTTACGCAACCAAGAAGCTTTTAAGCACAGACTATCTGTGTCCATATCTTAGTAAGGAACTTATACTTGACAGCTTATTTACATTCCAAAACCTATCTCTGCGAGACGAGGTGGATTTCGGATGTAATTTGACTAGATCCTCGCGAAATCTGTTGGCTATAACATATGTTGGTCACGCGCAAAGTAGGTCTCTCTTACTTTGCCGAGACAGATTTTCATTAAATTATATTATTTGTTGCATATTTTGGTAGAACGCTTTGATTGTGATTGTTTCGTCTGGGTGTTTTGAGACCTTTAGTTTTTTACCTATTGTGTTTTATATGTCGCAGCCAACTGGTTTAATTAGCCGTTTAGTTAACCACCTAGCCTTTTAACTAAACGTTCAACTAACGGCCTAAATGATATTCAATATTATTGTTTAGGTTGGAACTGTAACCAATCACGTGAGAGCCGAATTGGTCGCAGTAACTAAGCCAGGACACCCCGACCAAAAAGGGTTAGGTCAGAACTGTGATCAACTGCGTGCGAGCAAAGAGAGCGAAGCGAAGCTGGCACTACTTCCAAAGACCAGGCTAAACGGCAAATTTAACCAGTTGGTTGCGACATATATAAATGTAAATGGAATAAACGATGACAATGAATTTGACGCAGATGCTAAAATTGGAAAAAAAATCAATTGGACGTTTGTCCATTTTTAGAGTTTGAGTAATAATTCTACGAGACATAATATTATGTGATCGACAGCGACGGCAAGATATTATGACGCTCAATTTTGAATGGACGTAAATTAAGGGGCTTATATGACCTAAAGCGCGGTCACAGTCGGACTGCATAGAAAAGAAAGAGAAGCGCGATGACACAATGCTGGCTGCTGCTGACATATTGCAAAATATGAAGCAATTATATTTAATTACATAAAATCTATTGTTTGGACTAAAAAATTAAAACAGTAGTATTTTAGTATGTTGCTTGTAGAAGAATCTAAAAAGAAAGGAATTTTAGAGGGATCTTCATATTTTTTTTCTATCGTATCAAATAAGTTGTATTATGTTTTCAACACACTATCTACCTAGCATATATCCTGAAGAATATCATATATTTTTCAGCCTTTGTTAACTGTCGATCATATAGTTTTATTGTTTCTAAAACTCGCGTTTTTTGCGTTTAGAGCCTGTAAGCCCCTTAAATTATAAATACTGTGATATACTTTGGATTTTCTGATTATGCGAGATGTGGTGTGGCAATGAAGGAACTAGTTAAACAGACAAGATGGCTGATAGAAATCATGAGAAAAAAACCTGATAAATAAATAAGAATAACAACAGGATTTTTTATATTCAGGATTAAAACACTAAATTTAGATTAATTTAATTCGCAAAACAGCATCCATACAGTAACAATCAGTGTCTAATGCCTTAATCTGAACAGGAGTCTGTCACGTAGGCGGTGTCAGACTGAATTTACAATATAAGAGCTTTGCAAGAGTTAATTGTAGGATTCCGACTAATCTGCCTCTCTGACGCCGCCGGGGTCCTGACACGAACACCAGGATTAATTTAATTTTGTTGAGGCGATAAAGAAGCCTTTCGAAGTAGCGGTATAATCAAGAAGTGAAAAAAAAAGGTTTGGAAAGAAAGAATTTCGAATGAACATTAAACTACCAGTGTCCTCCCATAAATACTTACCTACACTGACGAGCAATATAAAAAGCACTGACTTCTATTATATGTATGTATGATAGACGTCAGTGACAAAAAGTCACCTCGTATTATGAAATATTCCCGAAATCACGCAAGATAGCTTCTTGAAGTGAAAAGCAACATTCAAATGTAACACATTAAAAATACACCAAATTGAAAAAAATAAATAAACGTGTTAAAGAAGGAAGAAACAAAATAGGGCTAACGAAATTGAAACTAAATTTTTTAATCATTCAATATTTCGTATTGCCTCAGCGTACTCTTAATACGGATTCCACATGATTTGGCATGCTGAGTACCAGATTCCTCAGCTTGAGCTGAGGACTATTCTCCCATTCTTCAATAAGTGCATTTTTCAGAGCACGAAGTGTGACTGGAGGTGGATTTTGGCATCAAACACGCCAAGCCCGCCAAGCCATGTCAAGCCAAGCCAAGCCCAAGCCAAGCCAAGCTCGTCCCAGGCATGTTTTGATAGGGCTTAGGTCAGGGCTTCTCGCTGGCCACTCCATTTGATGGATTCCCACGTCTTGAAGGCATTCGTTTACCAAATAAGCGGTGTGGGGCCGAGCATTATCATGCATAAATACAATGCATTGTCACCCATATTAATCAAATATGTCATGTTGGACCATGTTCATTGAGAATCTCGTTTACGTATTTCACAGGCGGTTAGTTGCTATTTTCTATCGGCAATAGCGCCGTGCGACCATCTGATGACTTTTTCTTCGAAACAAGCTTATGTAAAACGTTCCGAAATGAGAAAAATGGCTCTATTATAGCGATTATTCAAGGCAAAAGCTCGGTATTAAAGTCAGAATAATACTGCTCAGTAAATAATGAACATAGTTCTAAAAGATCCGTAATGTAGTTAAAGACTGCCATAATGTTTTAATCTTTATGATGGAGGCAAAAAACTAGAAAAGAAAAAATAATTTGCTACTACAAACGAAAGGATTCCTTTGTGGAATAATTTAATTCACTTAAAGCTTTTAAAGAAAAGAGTAGTTTAGCAACCTCAATACATTTATTTGGTGTTCTTACCTACATTACGCTGAAAGAAAATGCGTAGATGAGGATCCTAGAGAAATACGGCACTATTTCTTGTCAGAGCTACAAAGAAATATTGTCCTTTTAACCTGATTTAGGAACAAAGATGAACAGCATTCAGGTCACGGGGAAACTGTGTTCGTTATTTTTTGGTTTTTAAACGACTTACTATGGGTTGGAATGGACTTTCAGGAAGAAGTTCAAGAAATGAAAAGTAATATTATAAATTCGAAAGTAACTCTGTCTGTATGTGTGTCTGTATGTGTGTCTGTATGTATGTTACCTTTTCACGCCTAAACCACTGAACGGATTTTTATAAAATTTGGCAGAAAGATAGATTGCATCCCGGGGAAGGACATAGGATAGTTTTTATCCCGATATTCCCACGGAATCGACACTTATGCGGGTGAAACCGTGGGGCGCTGTTAGTAAATAAATAAATTCTTGTCTTGAAATGTGTGTGTCATTGACTTATATATTACTAGCATAGTGTGTGTATTATATTTTTTAATTTATTTTAGTTGTTCTGAACGAATAAGCTGATAGTTGGGTGATATTTATTTTCTAGTCCCGCATCAAATTATTATAAATCTAACAACTGTGCAGATAGCCTTTAGCAGGAGTGGTTATCGTATTGTGGTGCAGCCATTGACTTATATATGGGTTCAGCAGCTTCAATCTCATCAGGATTGTGTTGGGATATAGTACAGTCCATTCATAGTTATGTAACCTCTGACTTTGGATCACTATCAAAATCATAGTGATCTTTATCGCCGTTGTAATAAGATTGCTGTTAGGTTATTGCCATTGTCAAATCTGTCAAAATCACAGTGACCTTTACTATAGTTACAATAAGGTTGCTATTGGATTGCTGGTGTCAGAGGTAAAACATCGACAGCGGCTGTGATATCATCTGCTGTCATCAGAAGACAATCGCGTCTTCTGATGACAAGCAACCATCGATGCGACGCTAGAGTGACTGTCCGAACTTTTTGGTGATTCTCTGACTTATCCGACCTTTTTGGTGATTCTCTGACTTATCCGATCTTTTTGGTGATTCCAGTAACTTTGTAACAAAACTAGGCAGTGCCATTTGCTGGGCCGTCATGTTTATAAAACTGCTTTGTTCGAAATGAACTTCTGTTTAAATACAGTCTTAATTTGAATCGTAAATTCACGCAAGATTTAATTGATAATATAATTTACTGAGTAAGAAGTTTTTAATTAGGTACTTCGCACGGTTTCACTCTAAGAAATAATAATATAACTAATTTTTACCCCCGACCTCGTCTGCGTAAAATTTCTTGTTCCCCGTCCCACCCCGTCGCATCGCATCGCCTGCCCGTGCTGTTATCTACTTCGTTTTCGCTAAGCGTTCGTTATTACTTTTTTTCCATTTGCTCGACTCCTAAAAGTGCTAGCGTGATGTTAATTAGCCTATAGCCTTCCTCAAAACTAAGGCTATCAAAAACAAGAACATTTTTTCAAACCTAACTGGTAGTTCCTCAGCTGAGCGCATTCAGACCAACAAACAAACTTTTCAGTTTTGTTGTTGACATAAGTACAGCACATCAAGCTACTATAATCTGTCAAGTTTCTTTAATAGATTTTCTACTTTATCGCTAAAGCATAAGGTTCAAAGTTGATTGAGAAAATTTGTCAGTTTCGGGTAGCTTGATGTGCTGGCGTCTGTACCTATGAAAATTAGGTATATAATAAAAAGATTGTTTCCACAAAAATAAGGTTTACGTCATAACTAACGATTTTTTGTGTAGCTACAAAGCTTACGATGTTCCTTATTCCGTACTAAAAGTACGGGAATTTCTAATACTGAATTCTCAAAGAGTTCTATTCAATTTTATCATGATACATTGGTTCCAGTCTCTCGAGACAAAACGTTTCCTTCGCTTTATCTTATAAAATGCAAGTTTGCAAATATTTATTATTTTAATACAAAGTATGATAAATATGTTTAATACCTGGCACTTACACGGTATCTATGTGAATTATTATTTTAATATAAGACGCCCTTGCAATGATTGCACATAACTTTACACGATGGAGTTTCTTAGAAATATTATTTTAATAAAGCTGTTTGTATATAAATAATATAATATTTAAGAGAGATGCCCGCCCTTGTTTGCATCTTTATATACTTTCGCTGGCAACGAGGTATGCATCCAGTTCGATTGGAAGCTGACCACAACATGAGCAGGTACCTTGAGAGCTTTACGAGCTCTCGGAACCGGAACGAGTAATTAAAACCACAACTTGTCATATTAGTTCAATAATTATTCCTAGAAGATTGTTCCACGTTTTCTATATTTTTATCATTGTTTCCTGGAGGCAAATTAATTCATTAAAAACGTTTAAAATCTAGTCCAATCTCATCTCAGCGACATTAAAAGTCAAAAACATGTAGGGATTTTAGAGGTATTTTTGATATATTGAGACTGAGATCAAACTGTGAATGCTCTTAAAATTACGAAAATTGCCCACCTGGCTTGCCAGCCAAAAATCATTCCTATCGTTTTTTTTCTATTCTTTGTATAATCATAATCAATGTTTTCTCATCTTTTTGCCATCTACTTTTCAAAGTATTCATAAAGATTGGAATTAAGCACTAAATGTGCTATACCACCACCAGGCGTTGCGATTCTGTAACCATCTCACCGTGAAAACTTGGGTAAAGTGAACGTGGAGTGAGCTGTCAATAGTGTCAATTCCTAGTAAAAACAAACTCACATCACCTAAGTTTTCACGGTGAGATTTTTATAGAATTGACTGACTGTACCGAATTGTGAAAAGACTAGACAGGTGACGATGATGCTGCCTATAACTTATGAAGACGTATTTTTGAACGGATAGGAGGTAACTATCAGGCCCAGACAGAGATGAGCTGGATTCCTTTGATAAAGATTGGTCCTTAGCAGCTCTGGACAGAGAGAGATGCAAAGAGAATAGGGAGGCCTATGTTCAGCAGTGGGATATTAATGACTAATTGAAAAAAAAGTTAACTAATTAATACTTTACTACTGTTTGTAACAGGCTGCTTTTTCTTGTCTCGTATCAATAGCAATATTAGCCTGTCAACTAATTGCTAACGAGGCTTACCTCCCAGACTAGAGAAGGATAGATGTACAGTCAGCCTGCCAAATAAAATAATTATTATCGATATTAACATCCTTTTGACGGTACCTAAGCATCACCACTGGATACTTGTAACAAGCCGAAAAGAAGTCGTAGGTTAAGCAATTAAATACGGGGTGGCAGGAACAACTTTTCTATGAAACACCTGAGTTTTGTTTTGATAACCGCCAAAAACAACGCTAGGGCGTCTAAGCTCCGCTTCCGCGGAAAATCGCGGCGAAGCGGACGGACCTCCGGTGCGATCTCATGGTGGTATGGAAAGAGCGACTGTCGCAACCCACCGCAGGGTACGCCACGATAGTGGTGATAAGACCCCTCTTTGAGGAGTGGCTAGAGAGTATTCACGGCGTCCTCACCTACTGCCTGACACAGGTCCTCACCGGACACGGATGTTTCGGCAGGTTCCTGCACATCATCAGGTGGAGGAAACCTTAGCGGGAGGACACGGTGGAGCATACGGTGGAGGCCTGCCCCGCTTAGGCGGAGCACCGCCGTGTCCTCATGGTCCAGAGCGAGTGGGAGTGGGAGGCAGTCACCTACTTCTGCGAAGCAGTCATGCTAGCGAAGGAGGTGGCGGGATGGTTAAGGGACAGAGCCTCCCGTCCCAGCCGCCGCGGGAGACGCTCTGGGCGTCAGGGGCCGCGTGACGATTCCCGGCCACCGTAGGCGTGGGCCTGCGGACGGAGAGTAATGGGTAGCTCACCGTCCGATCAGGACCAGGCCCGTGCCGGACGGCGCGTACGTGTTCCACGCGCGCCTCAAAGAGATGTCAGCACTAGCGAAGGGGTCCGTTAAGGCCGAAGCCTGCCGGGTCAGCTTGTCCGAAAGGGTTACCGCTGGCTCGGAACATAAAGGGCTAAGGAAGGAACACGGATGGGTTTTAGTCAGTAAGAGTCTGACACTGCCTTCGGCTCCACCCAGAGTGGGAGGAGTCATTTGATGATTTCCCAACATCAAAAAAAAGGGGTCTAAACTCATGTGCTGAATTCATGGTGACAGTTTGCGCGTGGATGTCCCTTCCACCCTCTCTAGAATAACATTTATTATTCTAAGTATCAGATGAATAGTTACACACTGTCTTCTCTCTTTCAGTCGTCAGTAATTTGACTTTTGAAAGAAGAAGACAAAGTGTTGTGTAACTATAGAGACGCTATACAACGTTTATTAGTAAGGGGGTAATTTTATAGCCATGGTTTGCCATGGTGTGTGGTGCTGATAGTGGTGTTTTAGTTTTAATTTATTTGATGGAATATGGGCCTAGCAAAAACAAAATTAAATTACACTGTCGTACCTTTCAGTCTCCCCTAAAAATATGTAAATTATAAATCTCAGTCACGAATTGCGAGAACCCATAAAACGGCCAATAACGAAAGAAAAGTAGCAGCGGTCCGCTTAAAGCGGAAACTTTATAAATCATGGTGTACAATGGTTCCGCACTGGCATACAAGGGTACCCCATTGTTTTCTAAAGGATGTCACCGCCGTTTCCTCGCACAATACGGCGTTTTAAATCAAAATGTTTTTTTTTCTCTTAAGGCATACTTTATTTCTGTGAGTGTAAAGAAAGGCCCACCATTTTTTGTATCTTTTGTTGTGTATGGGGGTGAAATATTAATTTGGCATTATCATGTTAAACTCACCCAAAGTTCAGATCAGTGGTGGCCTAAATCCAATCGTAATGGTCGCGACTTACGGGGTCGTAGGTTGCAACCCAGGCAGATACTTACTTTGTGTAAATTATTTCATCACCACTGCTCTCAAAATGGTGATGATAAATATCGTGAGGAAACCAGCATGTCCTAGAACCAAAAATTCGAAAACATCTACCAACTTGCTCTGGGCCCATGTGGTGGATTACCGTCCACTCCCTCTTACAGAGAGGAGGTCTGTGTCAAATCAGCCTTTAATGACTCAGCAGTGGGAACATTATAGGCTTATTATACTGCGCGTTCATGCTAACCAAAGTCAAAGTCAAATAATTTATTTCAAATAGGCACATTAAAGGCACTTTTGAACGTCAAAAACTGCCGGTCTATTCAAAATCCTCACTGTGAAAACTAAGGCAGGTTGAGCTTGAAGTGAGCTGTCATTCCACCTGATGCCATGGATTGCCACTGTTGACTGACTGCTCACATTAAGCCTACTTCGTCTCCGGGTCAGCGGGATTGTCCGAAAGGGTTACCGCTGCCTGGCCCGGAACATAAACGGCTAGAAAGGAACACGGGTGGGTTTTAGTCAGTAAGAGTCTGACACTCCCTTCCGCTCCACCCAGAGCGGGAGGGGTCACTTGATGATTTACCATCATGAAAAAAAAAGCCTACTTCGTCTAAGTTTTAAAGGTGAGATTTTTACAGAATAAATCGGCAGGAACTAACAGAGAATAGTCTGTAACTTATCCACACTATATTTTCAAATGATCTACACAGCATCAACTCCACGCTTTTATAAAAGTCACTATGGTAATTTAATATCGTGGAAAATAACACGATATTAATTTTATTGATTTTTCTTGATCCTATTGAAAGAAACAAAGAAAAAAATCGAATCAGTACCTATTTATTTTTATCTTTATTTTAGACACGTGTAAAAGGAAGGTTTTAACACAAAATGCTGGAGTGCAACAAAAAAAAAATAGATTAATCTAGATCTTAGAAATGGTGTTAATGTGGCCACGTGAATAAAAAATATTATAGCGTGCTAAGTCATTGGGTGTGGTTATGAGTTACGGAACCATTTGATTATTAAATCCTCTTACAAAGTTAATATTATATAATAGTGTTATAAGTTAGGCCTGTTTTTAAGACAGATTCCTAGTAATTTACAGTTTATTTAATAGTAATGAAAAGGCGAGATTCTTGAGAAATCTGTCTGTTTTAAATTGAGATTCTCGGCGTAGCATCAAGGACGCAGTTCGTAATTCTCAGAAAGCTTTTCAAAAGCATAAGATGAAAATCAAATTTTCTTTTTTGTGCGAGTTTGCGCTAGAAACCTATAATGTTTTCCAAAACTGGAAAATACATGTTCATGACTTACGTCTAAAACGGAAGTTTCCTACAATTAATTAGATACCAAACAACAAAAAAATTGCCTACATCACCAAAAATAGACGCTCCTAACTAACCTTTTCGTAACACCTCTTCCGATATAATTAAATAACCCAAAACAAATTGAAGGCTTAACTAATTTTTCAATTAAAATTTATGTATTTTATCTGGCTTTTTCCTCTAGCATAGAGCAGTTTGGATGAAAGTGTACGATTCAAGGTGACCGAGTGTGTTCTTCGCCAGAATATGTCGGGTCAAGGGTCAAGTAAATTAGTCAAGGAATGTTTAAGTCTTTAAGATATTAGTATGATGGGATGTTGCGTGCAAGATCTAGACTTTATCACTGTCTTTAAACTTGGTTTTGTTTTGTAATAAACGCTAATTTGTGGTATTCTAACGAATTCTAACTTTCCTAACTAATATTATAAATGCGAACGTTAGTTTGTTTGTTTGTAACCTTTTTACGCTCAAACTACTGAACCGATCATCCTGAAATGTTGCATGTACATTGTCAGGTGTACAGAAACGGACATAGGGTACCTGTCATCCCGAAAAAAAGTGCTCTTCCCGTGGAATACAACAATAATGTTATTACGATAAAAGATGGCGCCACGTGTTTTTTGAACGGGATCGACACTTATGGGGGTGAGACCGCGGGGCGCTGCTAGTCTTTACAATAACATAATAATCATAATCAGCCTATATTGTTCCCACTGCTGGGACACAGGCCTCGTCTCTGAGAGAGGGAGTGGGCTATAATCTACCACGCGGGCCCAGTGCGGGTTGGTAGATGTCACAATTATCTTCGAATTTTTGGTTCTAGGACATGCCGGTTTCCTCACGATGTTTTCCTTCACCGTTTTGAGAGCAGTGGTGATGAAATAACTTACACAAAGTAAAGTGCCTTTCTGGGTTCGAACCTACGACCTACAACTCGTAAGTCGTGGCCGTTACCATTAGGTCACCACTGCTCTGTCTTTACAATAAATTAGACTCAAATCAGGACTGTATTCAGCCAAAACCACATTTTGTTATAAGTGGTTTGCGTCTATATATGGTATTTGGGTGCATTTCTTAAGACGGGTGACATTAGAGTTAATGTGCAACATTTTTGGCCCCAATAACTGAAGGTCCAAAATGAATTGTTTTGGAGATATCGAACATTTAAGTTTTTTTGGAAATTTCCTTTCTCTCGACCGAAAGCTGTTAATTGTGAGAAATCTACTCCGATGTGGACGCTAAACGGGGCTTTTTTGATAGGTCATGAACGAAGGCTTCCTTTAAAAACTGACTTTTCAAAAAAGCACCCGTACCTTTTGAACTTAGGCGATGTAAAGTACATGATTGTATTAACATTTTTTTTTTCAATTTATTTTGTGTATCGTGGGAGTTTACTCAAGTAGTGAATATTTTTGCTCTTATTAATTACTTATCTCTTCTATCTTTATGGGGTTTTATCAACTGTGACAGCAATGTTTATAGCTTTCGAATGCATAAAAAATGGATGTCCTGAGCTGTTTGTCAGGCACCAAACGGAAAGACTAGCAGTGTTCATAATATCAGATAATTTACATTCTGTCGCAACTTAATCAATACTTTAGTGTAATGTAAAAAGGTATTCCTTTTACCTGACTGCGCCAGAAGGAGAGTTGTGTTTTTAAGTAACCATTTATAACGAAAAGGTCTTAATAAGTTTTTGGTTGCAATGGAATTTAAACTTTTCAAGTATGTATGATATTCAGTTTTTTGTTTTATAACTTGCCAATTATCTCAAATTCTTAATTCAAATAATTATAGGTAAAAGGTTAAATAGTTTCGCCTAATAACGATGCTGCAGATAGGTATACCTACTTATTAATATACATGAATGTATAATTGCCACTAAAATAGGATCAAACATGTTATTAAAAGGTTACAGTCTGTACATTTTATTGGTTTTAAGAGACGTCTTTCATCTGAACAATAACCTTTCATGTTTGTATAAAAAGACGTCGAATTTTTAATACTGGTACTAAGACTAACAAAACAGGTGCTCTCTAAAAATAAAACTTTACAGACCATTAAGGCTCTAGTCCGCGTTAAGGCTCCTACAAACAGGCGCGACACGCGATATAATCGCGCGCGACACAAAGGCACGTTCGTTGCGCGACTTGCGGTGCCTTTGTGTCGCGCGCGATTTTATCACGTATCGCGCCTGTTTGAAGGAGCCTTTAATGTGCTAAAATGTTTTATTTTTAACACTTTTTCTTCTATGAATATTTAACACCAAAAATGTTTGGACAGGAGGACAGACAGGCGCTTTACTTTGTGTAAATTTTTTCATCACCACTGCTCTCAAAACGGCGAAGGAAAACATCGTGAGGAAACCGGCATGTCCTAGAACCAAAAAAAATTAAGACACGTGACATCTAGCAGTGGGAAGATTGTAGGCTGATTATGAGGACGGATTATTTTTATCAATGAATGGTTCATCTTTAAGGCTCCTACAAACAGGCGCGACACGACACGCGACACAAAGGCACCGCAACTCGCGCAACGAGCGGTGCCTTTGTGTCGCGCGCGATGATATCGCGTGTCGCACCTGTTTGTAGGAGTCTTTATTTGCTTATCAGGGGTCGTGGTGAGAAGGTTTAGTGGGCAAGGTTGGAACATATTGTTCCAATTGAGCGGAACGTGCCTTCACATAAAGATTTGATGTTTATTGATAACAGTAGTCCTCAAGACGGGATTTCGGTCATGGTGGCCAATCTCGGAGGAGACTGGCCAACTACGGAAGAGAAATTATAGTGCAGAAGCGTGTGCGCAGTCACAGGTGCACTCACTCTTATAGTCCGATGGGACGGTAATCCGACACGACCGGAGAGAGGTCAGGCGCAGGACAAGAGGCACGGGGGTTTCACACCGCCAACTTTCAAACTCCGGGCTTTTTTTTTCATTTGATGATTTCCCATCCAGAAAAAAAAAAAACTCCGGGCTGTTATTGAGTTTCTACAGTATTTGTCTGTCCTTCCCCTTTTTAAATCCATCCTAAGGTTGTCTTTAAAAGATCGCTCTTAGCGATAAGACCGCCCATTGTGTCACCCTTTGTACAGTTTCTGTATTTATGTCTGTAATTTATATGTAGTACATAATAAAGAGTATTATATATTCTATTCTATTATATTCCTAATGGAAAAACCTAATAACATTTTGCCCGACTCGGTGATGTTTACTGATAACGTGCTAATAATTCAGCAAAGTTTATAAACAAGGTCATTTAAATGATTAAAGTTCATCATTGAACATACTATATTAAGATATTAATCAGATACGAGACAGATACACGGTAACCCATTGTTTCATAATAGGTGCTCAGTAATCAAGAGGGCTTTAGTAACGCTGTCAACAATGACGATAATTATCCCGGTCATACGAAGCTTTGTTTCATTAAAATGACGATACAAGCTCCGGGCTTACGCCGTGATGACTCTAAATGAATAAATACAGAAGGTCACCTTATTACAATGAGCGAAAAAATACATTCTTTTGCTACTATCCCAATTAATTTAAGACTAGCTGTGCCCGTGGCTTCATTCGCGTGCATATAGGATTGTATGGGCTTTAATTTTTCTTGCGCAAAACTCTATTTCGTTTTCTAAAATAAAAGTAACCTAAGTTACTTTTGATAACATCAGCTATTCCAGTGAAAGTCCCGAAAAATCGGTCCAGCAAGTTAGAGAAAAAATTTAAAAATTGTTTTTTTGTTTTAAGTATCGTATACAATTTCACTTGCATTTAGTAAAAAGCCTACCCTACACTTAAATTTTATTTATTTGAATAGATGTAAATGATGTACAGATGCCAGCACATCAACCTACTACAATCTGTCAAATTTCTTTATTAGATTTTCAACTTTATCGCTGAAGTATAAGGTTCAAAGTAGATTGGAAAAATTTGACAGTTTCGGGTAGCTTGATGTGCTGCCTATCTTCTTCTTCCAGACATCTCTATTACTTTTCATCTCAGTTATAGTCAGCCCTTGTCTAGCCATATCATCTTTCTTTTGTCCATTCATCGTTTCTTTGTTCTTCTCATACTTTTTGAGCCATCTATACTATGACAACCGATTTCTACACAACTTTTCAGTCACCGGTGCCACATCAGACTTTCTCTTATATTGTTACCCATTTTTAGGGCTCCGTACCCAAAAGGTGCCAACCCTATTACTAAGCCTCCGCTGTCCTTCTGTCTGCAACTAGCTTCATATTTTCTGACTGACCGACTTCTTGACAATTCAAAAGTGCCTGTAAATGGTTTAATTGAAATAAATGCTCTGAGTTTGAGTTCTGTCTGTCAGTGGACTGTAACTCATGAACCGTAATAGGAAGACAGTTGAAATTTTCACAGAGTGTGTTTTTATAACAGCAAATAATAAAATTATAATATAGTTAGAAATTAAAGGGGATCTCCATACAAGAAACGGCGTTTTTTGCTTTGTGAACCCTTCGTGTGCGTCTTCGACTCGCACTGGTCGGTTTTTTTTTATTGTAACCATTAGCGTAACACCGAACGAAAAAACACGTACACAATAATAGACATGCTTCACGTCCGCACGGCGATATATAAAGCTATACGTTTCCAGTATAAGCTGACTTTCTCTCTGTCGCGGGTACAATGCGTGCCACGAAAGATGAGATTTGACCCCGCCTCCCCCGCTCTTTCTGCTGCCCCTATGACGTCCGGTCCCGTCCCGCTCAGACTTCATACCGCTAAAGATACCTAAAATCGTGTTCTGCGCAAGTCAAACCACGTGGTGTGTCAAGTCTCATCTTTCGTGGCACGCAATGTACAGCGTGTGCAAGCGCACTTGCGGCTTGCATTCACTTCAGACAGTTTGAAATCTTCGTTAATAGGACATAAGCGTCCTTGTGTGCGTGCGTCTATTTTCACTCATTATAATAAAGACGATCTTTAGTACCGATCTATTTTGTGGTAATGGTTACCACACTAGGTGATTAACAAAACTCTTGGCTCAACTATGAAATTATTAATAGGCTGCATAGGATGTTACATATTTTGTAATGTTTGAAAGGACTTTGCGTTTGAAATTTACATATAACAAATACCTAAGTGCGCAACGATAAGTAAATATAATTAATATTCGGCATTCTATTGCGCCCACACATACGGATTTTAATTCTTCGTTTCGTCATGTTGGCCTTGACCTGAACTCATCAGCTGTTTCTGCGATCCTTATCTTCTTTAATAATGAAAAGACATCCCTAAATAAGGATACTTTTAGTGTCATTTTTGTACTAGCTGTATAGATGTACAGCTAGCACAAAAGTGACAATAAAAAGACTGGTAGACTACCAATGTAACACGACTTACTAGTTGCAGGCCGTAGGTTCGAACCTACGGCCTGCAACTAGTAACCCAGGCAGGCGCTTTACTTTGTGTAAATTATTTCATCACTCACTGCTCTCAAAACTGTGCAGGAAAACATCGTGAGGAAACCGGTATGACCTAGAACCAATAATTCGAAGAAATGTGACATCTACAAACCCACACTGGGCCCGCGTGGTGGATTACGGCACACTCCCTCTCACCGAGGGGACACCTGTGCCCCAGTAGTGGGAAAATTATAGGCTGAAAATGCTGTACCTACCAATGCAATGTGGATGCGGCTTTATCCTGTATGTCCCTCTTCCTTATTTAACACTTTCACTGTCCACAAAGTAGACACAATAATTAAACAATCAACCTGAACTATATGTGGTTCATGGGACAGAGAATGGGTTAACACTACTTTTTTCCCAAAAGACTTGTCTTGTCATAGTCGTTCATATAAGACGGCATCTGAGGAAAATTCGTGTTTGCATGAGCAGGCTAAGTCCAGCATTGGACATTAACAACTGTATAATGCTAATAAAAAAAGAGATTTGGTTCCCATAATAGTATGAATACAATTCAGCAGCCTAATTGCGCATCACACTACCGATCACAATCTGAATCATTTTGAAGGATATCAAAAATAATAATCCATTACTTTATATGATAGGAAACTTTGTCTGCTCAACAACTTAAATAACGCAATGAATGTTGTTATACTGTCAAAACGAAAGCCACTACTATTGATAGTGTATTACACAACTACTCCGCTATTTCAACTTAAACAATTGTCTCAAATGAGTTTTTAAAAAAATTTGTTCCAATTGTAACAATCAAAAAGTGCGAGATTACCACATTAGAAATGATTATTTATTTCTCTATGCAACGACCTGAGGCAGTGGTATTACTAATAGACTTCATGAATGTAGCTTTTTAGGTTTCCTCAATGTATTTTGAGATGATTCAAGTGGATACCTAGATAGTTCAAATCCCAATAGTTTATCGATGATTGGCATTGAACACCATTCTGTTTTGAAATGTAAAATGAATTATGTGAAGAAATTATGAATTTCTTCATCATTGCATGAAATAAACATGTAAGTAGTAAAAAAACAGTCCTTTAAAGAAATAAATGATGTCCACTTGCAATCACAAAACGAAAAAAAAGCCACAAAAACGTACTTACTTTTTGTGTAATGTACCTAGACAATTTTTTCCAAAAACACTTCTTCTGTATCGACAAGTTTTTCATGTTTGTATCATATTTTCCATGACGAATACCAACTTTGTTGCTAATGAGATGAAAAGTATACTAAAACTACGATCAACACTTGGTATTCACTATTGATTAATATATTCAGACGAAAATAGGATGCCACATTTTATGTACTTAATATCTTTTTTTCCCTAATTTTAAACACGTTTATCGTTTGTTCAAACCGAAAATGTCAAAGACACTGGCGATAGATAAGTCGTTGAAAAAAAAACAAAATTTGACCTTTCCTACCGGTGTGGTGTAGTTATTGGTAGGTATGATTTCATAGTCGATATTCCTGGGAATGTGTATATAAGAAACTTAGATTCTACTCCAGCATTAGATTGAACTTGTAGTTCCAATAAGCAACATCATGGTAAGTGCAGACAGAAATAAAATAATAAAACATATTGTTTCGTGTACAATAATAAAAATAGTGAATTAGTGATTTCAAACAGGTCGGTAAAAAGTGTTCGGTTGTAATTAAAAATGTTTTTACCCATAAATCAATTTGTGAAGATTTCGTAAAAGTAATCATTTCATCCTAATAAAAGTTTTTCAAAATGAAATGTGCATGCAGAATATTATGATTTGTAAGATGCGTATCTAATGTATAAATAATGATACAGACTTCATTTACAAGTGAATCTGATATAGTTCGTGTGTTAGTGAGTGGTTTAATAATAATTGGCGCAATACTGAAATGCCAGATTGCTCATTTGTTATATTATGATATTTCTTGACTTCTTCATTACCTACCTAGGCTACATATTGTTTAGTTTGTATTACTGACATATTCATTTGTAAAGTTAACGATCTTTTCTTATTGTTGATGAAAACTTGCTAATCGTTCTTCTGAAAATATTTTGAACTTTTATTATGTCTTATTTATTATATTATATGCAGACTTTAGATCATCTGACTTAGAATAAAATGAAAGTAGGTAATGGTCCTATCGGATATTTTTAATTTAAGCTTTTATTATGCTATTAAAATACGAAACACAATACTTGCCGTTTTTATAAGACTATTATATATTATTATCTACATTATGAAGAATCCTAGATGAAATCTATCAATTTCTAGAAGAAGTTGGATAGTCCAAATATTTTTTGAAAAAACGAAAAACCGATCACTTTTAACAGTTAATAAAATCAATTAATCTCAGGGAGATCGATGTATTTTTTTTTCATGATGTATTTTCAGTCCAAAAATATATTAAAATTAATTTCCCCTACAGAAATACTTCATCGTAGCCGTTTGCATCTTCGCGTGCGTGTACGCCGGCACCCCAGAACAGACCGCGCAGGTTCTGCGCAGCGACTACGAGCAGTCCCCCGAAGGTAACTTCCAGTATGCCTATGAGACCGACAATGGCATCAGTGGACAGGCTTCTGGCACGCTCAAAGTTTACGGAAAGGTGAGTTACATCCAATCCAGCTATTTGTACGGTAGGCCCATAAACATAACCAGTATAAGCTGGCTTCTTATTCTATTAAAACTAGATACTAAGTTAGGTTAGCTAAAGGCCTACTGTACCTATGTTAGATATTTTTTTAGAGAGAAATACTGGGCGTGTTCATCTGCGATGACTTTTATTGATAATCATTTTGCTGACGGGTCTGGAATAACTGTAATATAGAAATGAAAGCCATTTTCTGCCATTTTTTACTACCTCTGGGTACATTTTGGTTAACTTGTCTGGCACTAGCAGATATTTTATTTTTGAAATGATCGCCGTTTCAGTATTTCCTTTTAGGACTTAGTTCTCGCTCTCATATAAATTAACTTTTCTAAAACGGTGTTTATTCTATCTCAGGACGAGGCTGCTCTTGAGGTCTCTGGATCCAACAGCTACAAATCCCCTGAGGGAGAGGTCATCTCCTTGACTTACATCGCCAACGAGAACGGATACCAGCCCCAGGTCAGTACACAACACAGAATTCTCCAATGAATATATAAGGACAGCGCATACGGTGTATGGTGATTTGGGCTAAAATAAAATATGTGTGTTTAGGAACGACATATATTTTGTTTGAAAGGTGGTAAAAATATATACATTATTTTATATGGTAACCAAGCTTTAAGTCATTGGTGTTCGAAGATAATATTATGATAATTAACGAAGAAAACAAGTTGACATGCGATAAGTGTTTGTCCTTGAAAAATGTTTTTTTTTTTATCAAATTATCAGGATAATTGAATGGTTCTGTTTCAAAACCAGCTATGCGGTATCAATCTTTGACTTATCTATTATAATTAGTCGCCATAACAGGTTAGATGGTCGATTTGAATAGATTTCCATAGTCTAGGAAAAAATTTAATGGGCTTACTTTTTAACGTGTAATTAGATAAATTAGCATTTTAAATAGAGTCAACCCAGAACTTAGCTCAACTAAAAACAACTTAGCAAATTTAGTACTGGATACTGAATTTCAGACTTCGTGATTAGATACGATTGCGACCGTCCTCAACTAGAAAATGCTAAAAAACTGTTATTGCATATCTCTATGGTCCTATATCTCTTAATTTTATGAACGCTCGCAGTTTGATCTATTTCAATCTGTCAAAAACACTTCTAATTTCCCTACATTTTTGACAAGTTTTTGAAATTGATTATCGCTGAGTTGAGACATCTAGTCTCAACTCAGCGATACTCAATTGACGTTTTTAATTACGGGAATTGACCTTCTGGAATTATTTAATGTTTTTTGTTGCTCATTTTCTTTTTTTTATTGTCAACAGGGTGCCCATCTCCCCACTCCCCCTCCCGCTGAGCCCATCCCAGAATACATCGCGAAGGCCATCGCTTACATCGCTGCCCACCCCTACACAGAGAAGAACTAAATGTAAATTAAGCAATTGTAGCAATCTAAGATCTGAACCAAACCAAGCTAATAATGTATGATGTTACTCGACGAACCTGCAATAAAGCGTAAAACGGCTTTAACAACTTTGTTTTTGTTAATTTTTATGTTTTCTAGACAATAAATAATGTAAAAACGTTTACCAAATGTGTTCTTACTGTCTTGTTCGTTGTTATGTTGCACTCACAAAAGTGAAAGCAGTTTTGGGGTTGCATTTTTGCACAGGTTTCTGCACACTTTTCTTTCATGAAAATCAAGCGCGTGGTGAAAACGACCTGCACCCTAATTTTATAAAACGCTATCAATCACAATATGAATAATTTTGAAGGATATTGCTAATCCATTGCTTGATATGTAAATACCGCAATGAATGTTGTTGAACTGTCCAAATTAAAGCCATTTCTACTGTTACCCCCTTACTAATAAACGCATTATACCTATCAGATGAATAGTTACACACCGATTTCTCTCTCTCAGTCGTCAGTAATTTCACTTTTGAAAGAAGAAGACAAAGCACAGACGCTAAACAACGTTTATTATTAAGAATGGATAGCTCACCGTCCGATCAGGACCAGGCCCGTGCCGGATGGAGCGTACGTGTTCCACGCGCGCCTCAAATAGATGTCAGCATCATATGAAGGGGCCCGTTAGAGCCGAAGCCTGCCGGGTCAGCGGGATTGTCCGAAACTGGCCCGGAACATAAAGGGCTAAAGAAGGAACACGCTTGGGTTTTAGTCAGTAAGAGTCTGACACTCCCTTCCGCTCTACCCAGAGCGGGAGGGGTTTTTTTTTTTTTTTTTGAGGATGGGAAATCATCAAACCAAAACTCAATAATGCTGTATAGCTATTAATGATTTGTACCATTTTATTAAGCAAATTTGTAATCGATTATGCAGATGTTAGGCTCATTAAAATAAATTATAAATTACCAAAATTGATTATTTAAATGTATTCCGAGATTAGTCAACGATACGGTACAATGATTTTAAAACTATGAATATATCTCAAATAATGTTGTTAATTAATGTTATTTTTGTTGTTGGTGGTATGTTGTTGTAATAATATTGATGATGATGATCATCATCATTTCAGCTGAAAGACTTCCACTACTGGACATAGGCCTCCCCCAAGCACCACCACTTCGACCGGTTCTGTGCTCCTCGCATTCAATGTTTGCTTGACAATAATTATCATTATAGATTTCTAAGCTCTCACCAATTTCTATAATTGTTTTTTTGTTGACCGTATCATCTTTAACAGTTTATTTATTCTGATATTTTGATTAAGACGTGTGAATAGATTTTAAACACCTAAAATACGTAATTTTTCTTTTTATATAATTACTAGCTTCTGCCCGAGACTTCGTCCGCGGTAAATTTCTTGTTCCCCCGACCCACCTCGTCGCATCGCATAGGTCTGTATCATCACTTCGCTTTTTCACTTATCGTTGATGATGACTTTTTCTTTTTTTGCTCGGCTCCATAGGGTTATAACGTGATGTTAAACAGCCTATAGCCTCCCTCAAGAATTGGGCTATCAAATGCGAAAAGATTTTTTTAATCCAACTGGAATTTCCAGACTACATACAAACTTACAAACAAACAAATTTTACCTCTTTATATGTAATATTAGTATAGTTATAGATTACATTTTAATAACGCATAATAATACCATAAAGTTTATTAGTAGGTATCATAACATAATAATAATTTAATACTAGTCATTTAATATTATATTATACGTAATATATTAGAGAACTTTTCGTAAACCGATCCGAATGCATTCGAAAATAACATCTAACAATTTTATGAGCTGGTGGCCCTGATTAATAATCCAAGTTAAGTGTTTTGTTTATCAAGTTTCTGATTTTTAGCTTAATTACTTAAATAATTATGTCAGAGATTGATATATTAAAACCTCCTTTTTTCTTCCTTTTTTCTCCTCCTTTTTATGTTGTTAGCAATAGGCTCGCCTTCTATTACATAGAAACCCGAGTAGCAAACAATAATAGTGATTTAATCTTACATATCTGTACTTTATCTAAAGTTGGACTTTGCTTAAGGCGAAAGCGCCAGGGTAGCCCGCGAAATTCATTTTTTTTTTGGTTTTTTTCATATTGCTGGTCAGTATTAAGTTGTACGTTGATTAATATATGATTCACGGCCGCAACAAATATGTATTTACAGAATTATAATCATTAAAGTCATCAATACAACTCTCTAAGACCACGTAACCCCAAAGAATAACTGTTTCATGTAATCGTCATTCTTTGGGGTTACGTGGTCTTAGAGAGTTGTGTTGATGACTTTAATGATTATAATTCTGTAAATACATATTTGTTACGGCCGCGAATCATATATTGATCGACGTACAAATTAATACTGACCAGCAAATTGCAAAAAACGTAAGAAAATTTGAATTTCGCGGGCTATCTTAGCGCTTCCCCCTTAAGCGGCCTATAGATCTGAAACCAATCTGGTTAGATAACTGCTAAAAAAATCCACGTAGCATACGAGATTGTCAATATTATGAGGTATGTGGATTGATTGATTGACTTGACCTATTCCCGAAGAGGTCTTAAATTATGTACCTATATATTTAAACTAGCTTCCGCCTGCGGCTTCGCTCACGCGGTTCGTCTTTAAAAAGTATATGTTCAAAGTGGGGATACTATGAACATATAATTTTATCGACATTCCCACCAAATTTCATAAGAATCGGTTCAGCCGTTTCGGAGATGAACCGGAAGAAACACAGACAAAAATTTGATAAATTGTTATTTTGTTATAAGTACCGTATAAATTATTCATGTCCATAACATGCATTTAGTAAAAGGCTTATTTTGACATTACTAAACATACACTTCTATTTATTTATAAAATATGTGTAGAAAAAAATGTTAAAGAAAAAAATTGCTTAGAAGTGGAATGTAACACAAACGGATAACAAAAAATACAAACAATAATGTTATATTTATTTTAAAATGTTCCACTAATAAATCCTCCACACCTTTAAAAACATCTTAAAGATGCTGAGATTTAGCTGTCGTTTTTTTTAATAATTTTCATATTAATACTATGTTATTTATAAGCACAAAAACTGGCTAGGGAACCTTCGAATCTGCCGGTGGTACAACCTGTTATTATGCGAAACATCTTAAACTGCAGAGTGGTTTGAACTAACAATGAGGCTCCGTACAGACGTCACGTCTTTTTGCTGCGTTTTGTCTATGCGTTTTTAAATGTGATCAGAGAAAAAATATCTGCTGAATATTGAACTTTTGCTTCTGCATATTATTGCTACGTCAGAACATTCATTAGTTAATTTGAAAAAACTAGTACAAAAAAATTTAAAACTTAATCAAAATAAGTTTCAAATCGACTTAGTCTGAACTTTGTCACCAATAGTTAATAAAAAACTGGCCAAGTGCGGGTCAGACTGGCACACGAAAGATTCCGCACCACAAGGCAAAAACGCCGAAAAAAAACACGTTTGTTGTATGGGAGCCTCCTTAAATATTTATTTTATTATGTTTTTAGTATTTGTTGTTATAGCGGCAACAGAAATATATCATCTGTAAAAATTTCAACTGTCTAGCTACCACGGTTCATGAGATACAGCCTGATGACAGACAGTGGCGTGCCTAGGGGTCAAAATTAGGGCAAGCCCACAGATTTTCAATGTATAAAAAAACGCCCAACTGAGGGATTGGCTGATTTTCAGTTATTAAAGTTTATGTTCGAGTTCATTGATTGGTATTTTTTTAATATATTTAATTAATGATAGGTTTAAGTAAGCTTGTTGTTGTGAATTATGATTTTATTAGGGCAAGCCGGGCTTTTCGGCTTCTATGAAGGTACCTCCCCTGATGACAGACAGACAGATGGATATAGTGGAGTCTTAGTAATAGGGTCCCGTTTTTACCCTTTGGGTACGGAACCCTTAAAATTACCATAAAATAAAGACGCCATAGCAACGAAAAAAACAATTTTTAAAATTAAATTAATTACCTAATTAAATTAATTAATTAATTATTTTTTTTTTCTTTTTTAATTTTTTTTTTAAATAATTTTATAATTGCATGAGTCATTTTGCATAAAGTAAAGGGTTTTACTCCGCTTCAATGACAGAAATACTACGTAGAAATTTGCGCAATGAATGTGAAAAAGTAAGGAGACAGTATTCATTTCTTTTTCTTCTTTGTATACAAATAATAATGATATTATTATGTTACCCATGTTACTGGTTAAAACAGTTTTACTGTAACACTTTGATAAACTATCACCCCCTTATGGAATCACTGGTCCCCAAGTCACAGGCTATAAACCTAGTTTGTGTGCCAGGAGATTATACTTAATGCACTTTATGTTGTATTAATTACTGTACTTGTAACCTTGTAATCATTTTTCTGGAAATAAACATTATTATTATTATTATTTTGTGTGTCAAGTAATTTTTCTTTACCACCTCTAAGTGGAATATTAAATAGACACGTTATATCAAACATGCATTCAAAAGACACTAATAGTAATCTACCCATACCTTTAATCTCAGACAATAGTTAACAACCACCTTGTCAGTGCCTCTAGCTAGGCGCATCATTAAGTAATTAATTGAATTAAGTTTATTAATGACACACAAATGCCAAGGATCCCATGCAACGAAACTAATGATATATTGCCATCTCGTTATTAAATAGATTAGCTTAGCCTAGATTTTTATGCAAATATATTTATTCAATAAAATATCCAAAAACGTGCGTGAAAATAGCTAAATTTGGTAATAGATGACTTACTTATGATTTTAGAAATAATTAATATTATAATGAATTAAAACAATTTAATAAAAGCACTTTCTGCCACATTTAGAGACATCATTTGAGTCAATTAAAGTGAATGTTTTTTATATGACGTCTCTACGTGAGTTCCTCGTTGGTATAGTTGTCTCTACGACTGAGCATGAGGTCCTGTGTTCGAATCCCTGGTCAGGCAAAGTGATATTGGGTTCTTTCATCTGGTATTTCTTAGTAGCAGCATAGTCTAGATAGACCCGGCCCGGCCCGGCCCGGCCCGGCTGCACTGAAAAAAATAATTTCTTACTACAAATTATTAAAGCGATTTCATTAAGATTTAGGTACTAACTTTATACGGTAACAAGAAATGTTTGTAAAACAGTAAAAGACAAAACAGTAACTTTTAATGATTGAACGTACTATTTACTGAAAAAAACAATAAGAAAAAAGGGAAAACAACCACCACTGTAATGTAAGTAAATTTCAATAGTTTGAACGATATCACCAAATGAATAAAACAGTTAATTTTGTGACCTTTTCGCTACTTAAAACGTTAAAGTTTACTGTTATGACGGTACAATTTTGCCTCAAGCTTTAACTGTTTTCTGATAAGTAAAAAATACTGTTTTGAACGTTAGGAACGTAACGTAACGAACTGTTAAAAGCAGTTCAGATTAATATTTTTTCATTTAATTTACTGCTGCTTTCATTGTGATGGCAATACGCTCAGCCCCTATTATATGAGACTAAAATACAGTGTGTTAGGTTAAACGAGGGACATATTTTAAGGGAGTGTAGTACTCATGAAAATGAACAACTTTTAATATGGGCCTGACTCAAAAATACGAAAAAAAAAAAAACAGCTGTTCCCCACATTTTGT
Source organism: Luperina testacea (assembly GCA_927399505.1). NCBI lineage: Eukaryota > Metazoa > Arthropoda > Insecta > Lepidoptera > Noctuidae > Luperina > Luperina testacea. The sequence goes on along the minus strand of OV656770.1, from coordinate 14,579,014 downwards.
CCAGTTATGCGAACAGAAATGTATAGAGCGGCTGATTTTATTTTCTCGATTTCAATGTTGGTTTCTTAGTAAAAGTTCTTCATTTTTATGAGTACTACACTCCCTTAAAGTATGTCCCTCGTTTAACCTAACACACTGTATAATGAAATACTTTGAGTGTGGCAGTTATACGTTAACTAGAAGTTTAATTTAAAGACCCCATGGTCTGCTGGTTTTCAATAAATTGCTGGGGCACAGGCCTCCTCTCTGTGAGAGGGAGTTGACCGTAATCTGCTGTGGTGAACTTCTTAGTGGCCACATACAGACTCTTTAAGAGTCTATGCCTTTTCAGTGGTTTGAAGTTGTCATAATTTCTGTACGAATTTAAAGTTGAATAAAGCCAACATTTGGTATTAATTCGCTATTGTTATCTCATAACAATTTATTCAACTTTAATTATGCAAAACACTCTTCGATACTAAACTGTAACGATGGAGAATTATCTTCGACCAAATATTCTCGACCTCTTAATCCGTCATCGCCTACTGCGGCTCAAGAATGGACACATTGGCTATTAATTTTAATTTTTTTCTGATTGCGAATGAAGCAGAGAAGAAATTTAATGATGCGATGAAGATGCAACTTTTTATTAATCATGTATCACCCAACGTATACGAATACATAAGTGACTGCATATCGTACCATAATGCAGTTAGCACGTTCAACACCAAATTTATTAAACCAAAAAATGTAATTTTTGCGAGACACGTTCTGGCCATAAGAAAACAGCAGAGCCATGAAAACATTCAACAATATTTTCTGCAACTGAGAATTTTAAGCAAGGAATGTCAATTTAAAAATGTTGATGCAGAAAGTAATAGGAATTATTTTATATTATATTATTCTATTCTATTATTTTATTCTTTCTTTTCGCGCATACTATCCATATCAGAAAAGCGACATTCACCCATAGAAAAGGAAGCGTATGCCATTGTCGAAGCTCTCCGTAAGTGGCGACACTACTTGATTGGAAGATCTTTTCGTCTGATCACAGACCAACGATCTGTTTCTTTTGTGTTCAATCGCACACATACAAGCAAAATAAAGAATGAAAAGATAGAGAGATGGCGATTAGAATTATAATCTTGCTACAAATATCATATTATCTATAGACCAGGAATTGAAAATGACGCTGCTGATGCACTGTCACGTATCTGCGCTATTCACACGGAATCTAAATTGAAGGACTTGTATAATGAACTATGTCATCCAGGCGTTACACGAATGTATCACTGGATACGAAGTAAGAATCTACCATTTTCGGTAGAAGACGTCAGAAAGAGTCATCTTTCTGACGTCTTCTACCGAAAATGGTAGATTCTTTTTCTTTTTTTCATTACTTTGGAATGGACCGTATTCGTCAGAATGCATGTTCGGTCTGTGCAGTCGTGAAACCTCGTTTTTTTTTTAAATAACAGCAATTTGATAAAAGCGACTTCACCGTTCGAAAGACAGAACATCGATTTTAAAGGGCCAGTACCGTCATCTTCATCTAACAAGTACACACTGACTATTATACACTTTTTATTATTGTTTTCTTTTGGCTCTGAATGATATTATTACCGTGTCTCTGATATTCTTATTTCAATGTTATGCATTCCTGTTATTTGCATGATTACTGAAATGCCAATATTAGATGTTGTTTGGATTTGAATTGTAAGTGATTGTGCTGTTGGTGTGCTTATTATAAATAAATAAATAAATAAATAAATAGACGAATATTCTCGATTTCTTTTCGATTACCTTTCACCTCTACTTCCCTCCTCCACTTCCTCCTCCTTCCCTCCACCTCCTTTCCTCTACTTCTCTGCCTACTGTTACATTTCCCCAGAATTAAAAAGCAGAGGTTTGATGGCAAGCTCTTTGCTTAGTTTTGATTAAAATGTTTCATTATAAGGTCAACGTACAAGGTATTAAGCATTGCCTAGACTTAATTAAAAAATAAGGTGATTCACATAATTAATCACATCTACATAATCTATATGAAACCTAAACATAATTGAAGTAGTTATACAATGCGTTTCAATTAATACTGATGCAACATTTTAACCTATCTATCAACCAATTAAGTATTCATAGCAGTATTTAAATAATATGTAGTTTTGCCATATGAGGCATTTTATTGATTCTGTATTGACATGCATATTAATGTCATCTGATTTTAACTAAAGTTCATTCTTCAAGATTTTATTTAATGTCAAAAATAATAGGTAGGTATATTCATATATACTTTCTTAGTATATCATAATATAATTTACATACATCGTTAATCGTACTTTTTCAATTTTGTCCGATAATTTGTACATATCTATCTATGTCATCAATATTCCCGTTCAAATATCGCAAAAAAATTGAAATCCGTCCCTAATATAATTTACTATACAAATAGCTGAATCTATTAAAAAATAAATAAAACAAAAATTGACAGAAAAAATAACAAAATATAGAAATTAATAAAACTTATTTTATCTGCACTGTGGCTATAATTCGACCGGAAGTAGATCAAGAAGGTTGAAAAATTTGAATTGCCTTATAATATTATTTATAATACAAGTATTGTACCTACATACTTTCTTCAAGAACTTAATAATGTATTAACTGAAACTCAACATGAATGTAACGCATATTTCCCCAACTTTTTCTGTTTTGTGTTTTTTCTCTGCATCATCTTTGCCACAAATAAATGTATTTTCTTTCTTTCCTTTCAATATAAAAATATAAAACAAAAATAAAAGCTTTAAAAAACTTGATTACTTCTCTGGTATAGGTATACAAGAGAAGAAATCAAGTTTTTTAAAGCTTTTATTTAAATAATGGCAACATTCAAATATGCATATTTCATTTATATAGTATAGGTAGATATATATAAATGAAATATGCATATTTGAATGTTGCCATTATTTAATAAATATATATTGAATCTTGGACTTTAATATTCAATCTAATATTTTGTAACAATCGAAAGATTAAAAGCTTAGCGGATAATGAAATGTTTTGCATTAGGTATGTTCAAAATTACTTTTGCCTTTTAATCTAACGGAAATATTATAATGTAAGAGTCAATGAAACATTAGACAAGTGAGGTTTTATAATTTAAAATAAAATTGTGCAAACCTTATAGTATTTAAGGGTTGTCACTCGGAAAATTATGTTTAGAAAAAATATATGTCGCATCCGGTCATTCATTTGACTAGTAGTGACTAGACGCTAGCGCCATCTGGTGCCGCTTGACAGAGTCTAGCCTGAGTTCGTGGGGGTTAGAAAAGAGCTCGACAGAACGATGTGGAGCTCTCTTGGACATTGGACATCGTACGGACAACATGTGCTCAGAAACTGTCCCGCGTTCCGTATCTGGTTGTGTCGTGTACCTACAGTGTGTAATTTGCTAGTGTGATTAATTTGTTCGTGAAATTATAATCTGATTTGAACTGCAAACGGTTTTTCTTTTGCGCAATAGGTAACCAACACATACCCACTGTATAATGCGTGCCACGAAAGATGATACTTGACACACCACGTGGTTTGACATGCGCAGAACACGATTTTAGGTATCTTTAGCGGTATGAGGTCTGAGTGCGGGACGGGACCGGACGTCATAGGGGCAGCGGAAAGAGCGGGGGAGGCGGGTTCAAGTCTCATTTTTCGTGGCACGCATTGTACGCCTACAGTAGTTAAAATATGGCTGATAATAACGACACACACTATACCTTCTCCGTTATATACTTAATAATTCATAGATAACATAACATCACGCTTGTATTCCCCGAATGGTTAGGCAGAGATGTATCTATAGTACACCCATATGTCGCCAGTTATGTTTAAATCCTATGTAATAGGCGGCGAGCCTATTGCCATCAATGGAACACAAATCCAGTCTCCAAACTGCTACTTAAATTTTCGAGATGGAAAACCCACTAACACTTTATCTGACCCGGAAATCGAATCTAAGACCTCACACAAAAACATAAAGGGCTGAGGAAGGAACACGGTTGGGTTTTAGTCAGTAAGAGTCTGACACTCCCTTCCGCTCCACCCAGAGCGGGAGGAGTCATTTGATGATTTCCCATCCTGAAAAAAAAAAGACCTCATGCTCATCAGTAGAGCTATCGCCCAGAATACCAACGAGGCAGATATAAATACCAGTCTATTATTATCCGGTCCGATCAGGACCAGGCCCGTGCCGGACGGCGCGTACGTGTCCCACGCGCGCCTCAAAGAGATGTCAGTGTCAACCGAAGGGGCCCGTTAGGGCCGTAGCCTGCCAGGTCAGCGGGATTGTCCGAAAGGGTTACCTCTGGCCCGGAACATAAAGGGCTAAGGAAGGAACACGGGTAGGTTTTAGTCAGTAAGAGTCTGACACTCCCTTCCGCTCCACCCAGAGCGGGAGGAGTCATTTGATGATTTCACATCCACAAAAAAAAAGTCTATTATTTTTTTTTTATTGCTGTGTGGGCCCGCTCTTAACCTCGATCTCGCGTGATGGAAAGCGTTGGATGAGGTCTATGATGGAACGAGCGACCCCAGAAGATGTTTATGATGATTCCTATTATTATGCCACTGCAGGGCAAAGGCCTCTTCTCATACAGAGAAGGATGAGCATTGATCACCTGGATTACAAATTTTTTCACGGATTCATATATTAAAAAAAAAATTGTTTAATTAGTAAGGCTTTCCTGCTAACAGTGTTCGTGGAAATATTGAATGGATTTTTAATTAGTATGATGAATTAATTAATTAATTAATTTTTTCGGGACATCGCCAAGCGGTTGGTTGACTCTACGCGTGAGCAGAGGGCTGGCCTATTTTTAGCCCAAAGAATAAGCATTGCCGTCCAACGTGGTAATGCTGTCAGCCTTTTGGGCATTTATCCCATTGACAGCGATGCGGACGAATTTTTTGATGCCCAATGAGCTCCTGCCTTTTTTTTCCTTTTTTTTATTATATACTTGTATATAATATGTAGGTATATTTTATTGTTAAATTGTAAAATAGGTAAAGTGTGTTAGAATTAATTATAAAATGATGAAAATGCAACTTGGATGAGAATCCTAAAAAAACTGGCAGACTTCTCTACTACATAGGGTTATTTTAAATTGGCTAGGTAAACTCCGCAGACGCAATGGTGGTGTAAACATGATTAAACAAAAAATACATTAAATTGATGACGTTGTGGGGTCATTGACTGCAGTTATTGTAGTCATTAAACTTGGAATATTAGTTTAATTTTTTTTGTGTAACCTTCACAGACGCGATATCTCAACACGTTAAAATATTAGAAAACAGTTTTTCTTAACTCGTAATTTGAGTAACAACACTAACAGCGGTTGTTGACTTCTCAAAAAAAAACATAAAATATTTTTGTCTATTATTTTATCGCGTTTGGATAACGATACCAATAGCGCCTGCGTAGTTTAGCTAGCCAATTTAAAATAACCCGGCATTACCTAAATAGGAAAATACCAAAACCAGAAAATGGACAACATTGCCTTTCTGGATCGGGACAACATGCAAGCTCAAATTAGATTTACAAAAAAAGTTTGATCTGTCGTGAATGTAACACTGTCACCTTTTTGTCACGTAGTGTAACGTCCAGTGACGTACGACGTACAGATTAAAGCCGGTGTGCTGTTGTATTTATTTCCCTTGTGAGTCGAGCTGATATCTAGACGGTGTCATTTAAATGTACAACTACGAGTAAGTTAATTCTGTAGATGGATTCATTTTAGTTGCATAAAACATACATATAAATAGCTAACTTTTGGCCGCGACTTTGTCGAATTTCTTGTACCTACCCCCGATATACCCCTGTGCCTGCACTTCGTGTGGGTTCATACGAAATACAGCACCATCACCCTATCTCGGTCTGCGAATATCGCAAAGGGCTCGGCAAGATGGAATGGAGATGAGATCTCAGAACCGTTCTCTGGGTGTGTAGAATATAGAGGTATGAGGAACAGGGTGTAAAGTTCACTCATCGTCCATATGAAAGGAAGGATCCTCTGACCACCGAGTGTCGTATCTGGTGAAACACTGCCCGAAGGTTAATGTCCGGACGTTGTATATATATGCTAGTTGCGCGGTAAACTCTGCTTGCGCGATGCAGGATTTTGCGTGATCTCAGTGTGTTGCGTAGTTTGCATGTGGCGATGTAGATCCGCCACATTGCGCCACAAGAACCGTGTGAACCCCAACCCACCCTCCAAGCATGCATATATTATGGCATCCTTGGTATACCCTTAACTTGACCACCATTTTTCCGAGCCCTTACGATTTGAGAATAACTTTTTATTATTCATAGTTAGCATAGCATGTTCTTTTTCGAGGTTCATTTTTATGTGACGCTTTGGAAAAAACGCAACGAAATTCTTTCATAAAACAAAACACTTCCATGTTAGTAGAGAAATATTATTTATCCCTCAATCGAACTGTCGTTCAACCCTAGAGTGATTAACGACATTATGTCGGCATTATAAATTCATCATTCGTCGTGTGCACGCTATGTATCGTGCCTCCATCGCCATGTCGAGACGAAACGCACCACATATTGATTGCAAACTGCTTTATTACTTGTTGTTTTGGGATCTGTTGGAAATACCGCTATATTTTGGAAAAAAAACAGTACAAACTGCCGTTTTATTCCGTAAAAATCTCTGCCTGGAAACTTAGGTGAATTCCTAGCATTATCCTATACTTACTTCCAGGCCTTGTGCAACTTACCTATACTACAAATGTACGTATAGCAATCGTCTGCAATAAGCTCAGTCAACTTAATAACCTATTCGTTACATTCTTGCCATTTAAATGTAATGATGTAATTGACATCAAGAAAGTGAGCACGGTAACAACTTTACCGACCTTTCATTACCTAGTATTATTGCAGAACTGAATACAACGAATATTTAGTCTCCCAAACATCCGAGAATACCTGAAATTGTAACGCCATTAATATGAAAGAATCTTTTACTTGGAAACTGTAGGTAGGTACTTACTTACATAACACCGTGAGAGTTATTTACCAAAGCCATAAGGAAATACCCCATCCAAAAATACACCATGACGAATTAGGAGTTAAAGCCTCAAACGAAGTGGGTACCCTAGAACACCTCATTAATGCATTATTATCCTTTAAGTATTCCGCACGCATTCAGCACATCTGGTATTCACGCGAATGATATCATCCTCAAAATAAATTGGCTCTGAGGTGACATTCCGTAGACAGCCGTGAACTTGACTTTACAGCTTTGGTTTCCAAGTAACGCTTGTTAATAAACCAGATTGATATTAAACTAATAAATAAACATAAAATGCAGTTGTCTAAAGATACGGCCATGACTTAATTCTTTTCGAAAATGTGGTTGAAAGGTCAAAAAAAACAAAGAAAAACTTTTGTATAACAGATAGTCCCAAACCACAAAAACATTTAGGTAAGTACAGACGCCAGCACACCATGCTACTCGAAACTGACAAATTTTCCCAATCAATTTTGAACCTAATGCTTTTATTTATTTCTTATCGTCTCGAATATTAAAAATTATTTTATTAGTCAAAAAATACAAATAAATAAAACAACATTAAAAAACATGCCACTTAATTACTATAAGGAAGAGTAATAATAATAAATAAATGTCATTTAAATAACAAGAATAGTACTGTTACAAATATGTATTAACGTAACGCTTTAGCGATAACGTTGAAATTCTATTATAGAAATTCGACAGATTTTAGTAGCTTGATGTGCTGGCGTCTGTACATTAATTTCGGGACAATCACACGGTAGATGGATTGATTCGGACCATCCACACAAAAACTATATTCTATAGTAATAATAAAGCTGAAGAGTTTGTTCGTTTGTATTTGATAGCCAAATTTCTGAGAAAGGCTATATGACATTACAGTGGAGCCCCAAGGAGCCGAGCAAGAAGAAAAAAAGTCCGAAAAGACGCTAAGCTAAAACTAAGTAATAGCGCGGACAGGCGATGCGATACGACGGGGCGGGAGAACAAGAAATATTACGCGGACGAAATCGCGGGCAGAAGCTAACTAGTTAAGTCTTGAGTTGAGTTGCACGATTTCAGTTTCTCTCAATCTGTGTGGTTCTGTCCTCAAAAGACCATCTCAGACATCGACCTACATGGTCTTAATATAACCTGACCAAGATTATGTCTGGACTTTAAAAGAGACTATGACCTCTGAGTTTGTTTCGGACTTTCTTCTCAGAGTAGTCAGCTAGGAAACGCCGACCTCATCTAGTTTAAAAAAATATATGATTGCCGTGTAAAAGTGTTTGTGCAAACTTACTTACAAAAATAAAATCATTTATCATTTAGCGCTGTATATTCGTAATTTACATGAAGTGGTTGCTATCTGACCTCCACAACCCAATCATTGGAGAATTCCAGATAATTAGAGGTGAATTTCGGGTTTCTGTCGACCGTCGTAAAATACCTATGTACTGTTACGTTATAAGGAAGAAGGATGCCCCAAGACAAAACATAAATCTTCTTTAATATGACAGAAAACCACTATGTTAATATCGTTTAATATCGTTTAAATGTCAGCCACACACTTAAACATCAAGTACCTACTCATTAACAAAAAGGACGTCTGTACGAAATTAATTTATTTGTAATGAGGAAGCGGGTTTATTGGACCGCAGGAATCCGCTGGATTCTAGAAGCTCAGAAACGCACAATATTGCGTAACACGTTTTTTTTATTGCGTATCATTTTGAAGGATACAGCTAAACCATTGCTTCATATGCTCAAAAAATTCGTCTACTCAACAACGTAAATAGCGCAATGAATATTGATGATCTGTCAAAATGAAACCCATTGATACTGATAGTGTGTGACGTCATTACCCTGCGGGGTAATGACGTCACACACTATCAGTATCAATAAAGACGTCCACTGCAGGACATAGGCCGCTCCCTAACATCACCACATTGGATCGCGGCGCGCCGCGGTCCTATGTGGTGATGTTAGGGAGCGGCCTATGTCCTGCAGTGGACGTCTTTCGGCTGAAATTATGATGATGATATTGAACAAGGGGCTTGTGGCTAAGTAATACTTAGCCGCACGGTTTGATCAATCAGGTTAAGCTAGACTTGCCGCGGTTGGTCCGCGGATGGGTGACCATCTTTACATACCAAGAACCCTCCGAGCCTCGGAAAGTGCGTTAAGCCGTTGGTCCCGGCTGTCATTCGTACATCTTTGACAGTCGTTACGGGTCGTCAGAAGCCCGAAAGTCTGGCAGCCAGTCTTACCAATGGGTATCGTATTACCCAGTAACTGGATTGTGGAGGCCAGATAGGCAGTCACTTAATGTAAAATACTGGTATTCAGCTGCATCCAGTTAGACTGGCAGCCGACACCTACATAGTTGGGAAAAGGCTAGGCAGATGGGATTTTGAATAAGGAACCTCAACACGGCCAAACAATATCGTAACAATAAAAAGTAAAAGGTCACGAATGTAACTTTTAAAAGCTAAGTTGCGTGGGAGTTAGAGGTAAAGAATGAAAGCTGTCTTAAAGTTGCCTCATCTGCATACATAATCTTAATGTCCATAATGATCACGTGGAACGGAAAACGATAAACAACGTGGCCTTGAACGTTTGTAGAGATCAAGAGTAAATGTTTGACAAAGTTTTAGACCATAATTGCGTAACATGTTTGAGGGATATTGCTAATACATCGCTTCATAATTATGTTCAGAAAATTTGTCCGCTCAATAACTTAAATAACTTTTTGGGATGCTTAAAGGCTCCTACAAACAGGCGCGATACGCGATATAATCGCGCACGACACAAAGGCACCGCTCGTTGTGCGACTTGCGGTGCCTTTGTGTCGCGTGTCGTGTCGCGCCTGGTTGAAGGAGCCTTAAAGAAGCCTCCTCGTGTAGCGCAGTTTTTTTCGCCAGTTACTCACCTGAACCGAGCGCTCGGCGCATCCTGGACAGTCACAGATATAGATACACCTAGATAACGCAAGACCAACTACTTCGCGTGCTTAAAATCGCACCAGCTTACGTACAAAAATCGTAAGCCTCCACTTTCGCGCTCAGTCTTGTGTACTGCTGGCTGGGTGAGCGTGAGCGCTGACGCTAGGCCTCGGAGATGGGACGAGACGGGTGCCACACGCGGCGGCGTCTTCGATTCGATTTAATTTTCCCATCACTAAATAGTGCTTGTGACGTCATAGTAGGTAATCAAAAAATGGCACGCTTGGTTTTCATACAGATCATGATACTTGTGTTTGGTGACACCCAACACCTTATTTGACTGACCCTTGCGGTGGTAGGGCTAACGCCCGCCAGGTTTGCGACCACCCTCCCACCGGAGTCAAGCAGGCTATTGTGTTTCGTCGATGCGTGGGAGTTCCAGTGCCTTAGGCCTCTTCTGGGCACGCTCGTTCCATCATAGACCTCATCCATCGCTATCCATCAGGCGAGATCGAGGTAAAGAGCGGCTCATTTAGAAAAAAAAAATCACGCAATGAATGTTGTTGAAGTACCAAAATGAAAGCTATTGCTACTGATATTGTGTTACGCAATCACGCCACATGTACAGACGCCAGCACATCAAGTTACTACAATCTGTCAAATTTCTTTAATAGATTTACAACTTTATCACTGAAGCATAAGGTACAAAGTTGATTGGGGAAATCTGACAGTTTCGGGTAGGTTGATGTGCTGGCGTCTGTACTTTCAGCCGTTAGGTAAATGTGTCCTCTGAAATTGGTTAAGAAATTGGAACCTTTTTTTATGTAAAATGATTTATGTAGTCTGCATTCAATTACTATAACCGCCGCGCCTCAATATCAAAAGTCATTTAATCAAACTGGGCTGAGTATCAGTCATATTTGAATGTCGAAATTATATAAGACAGTCCCTCAAAACGCCTTTCTGTCTACCTAGTTAAAATTCCGGTATTTTGACAACCTACTCATTTTTTTATTGATAATATAGTTAGTAGCTTTTTTAACCAAATACTGCTTCAAATAAATTGGTATAAGGAAGACGATAATGATAATAATAAGTGAAATACAGTATCCGGCGATAAATATTGCACATCGACATTTGGAAATAGACAATCGGCTAATTTCGGCTTCGTAGAGCGTTATCTCTGTCGCACGAAATACAAACAGTCCGGTATCTATTAGGAGCTGTTAAAACAATTATGATTTGCTTCTTTTGATAATTATTTTTATTCATTGTATAAAAAAAATGGTTTTGTGTAAAAAGGTCGATGTGCAATATTTATCGCCGGGTACTGTAGCTTCTTACTTGATAAATCGGTATGTTTAACGTTTTGTTTTCCATTAACATCTGAAGTGCCGAAAACCATATCCATAATGTTTGACAAATTGTACAAAAGTCCAAGAGTAGAATCAGCCGCTGTGATATTGTGTGTGATGTCATATGTGGACTACGAGAAAGCCCTATCGAAATATAGGCAGTTCTGGCCTCTCTGCAACGATGTCAAATTGACTGGCGGTACATTTAAGTATTGAGATGTTTACATGACGTTGTCACGATGACTGTCCAAATACAGTATAAGAAAACCAGTCCCAGCTCAAAGGGGTGAGATAGGGGTACGTGATATCTCGGAAACTGTGCGTTGGAGGATGTCTTTAAGATGCTGGACTGGACTGGACAGGTTAAGGAACTGAATTAATAAAACTGTAGCGTTGGCGAAATGTGTAGGTACCTACATTTCGCCAATACTACAGTTTTATCAATTCATACAATATGACGTTCACATCTTTGACTAAACCTTTGAGGATTATAAGCGTGATGTTATGTGTTAGTGTATTATTAGTTGATCCAACACCGGTAAGTTGAATTCGATAAACAAAACACTACCTACAAAAAATAAACAACACAAATAAATAAAAAACAAAAAATACCATTTTAGAAAAATTCTAGAATTTTAAGTACCTAAAGGAAACAAAATATACGGTTTGTTCGATTTTGTTTTGACTCGCGAGTTTAATTAATTAATTTTCTATTTTCTTTAGAATTTATGTTTCGTTGAAAGGAATAGTATTATAGGAAAAATAACCTTGTTTTCAAGGTTATTTTGACCAAGAAAACCGAACCGAAACCGAAACCGAAACCAACCAAAACCGTATATCTATACCAATAATAAATAATAATAATAATAATTTATTTATTTAACGGACAACAAAAGATCCATACTGACAAAAACAAAAAATACATAAAAAGATGTTAGTAACAGATATCCTATGTTAGTACTTATATCCTAGTATGTTAGTAACAATGTGGCTTATGATCTATGTTAATACTTATACACTACGACAGACAGTGTTGTCTTAATGAGATGTCCCATTATGGGGCTCTCATCAAGCCTGTCAGCTATCACCTTCAGGAGGCTGTTGCTACTGCCACGCAATCTGGCGAGCAGAGACGCACTTTTCTTCCGTACGACAGCTGAGAAGCTGTCGACTCGGGCTTTTGCGAACATCTCTGATGCACTGCAGTAACGTGGCAGCCGCATCAGCGCCAAGGCGTTATTGTATTGGACGCGCAGCGCATTGACGGCACGTTTGGTACAGCTGATCCATAGGGCGCTCGAGTATAAAGGTCTTCAGTTTTTTTTTTTGGTTTTGTTTTTCAGTTTTTGGTTTTGTTTTTTTTTGTTTAATTTTACTTTACTTTTACTTTATGAAAACGTTGCCCCACACTAAGAATTTCTCCTGTATTGTGGGTGCATTTACAAACATTTAAACTCACATACACAAACAGCCAGACCCAGTACAACTACTCGTAGGTCATACAAATATTTGTTCCGTGCGGGAACCGAACCCGCGACACGCAGCGCAGCAGTCAATCGCTAAACCACTGCGCCAACCGTGCCGTCTGTTTAGTTTGTTTGTTTGTTTGATCGCGCTAATCTCTGGAACTACCAGTCAGATTAAAAAAAGTCTTTTTGGGCCTTTCATAGCCCAATTTTCGAGGGAGGCTTTAGGCCTTCCTTTTAATCATTTAATTAAATCATTTTATTTAACATCACGCTAGGACTCTTAAGAGCCGAACAAAATTAAAAATGTCTGAACAACGCTAAGTGAAAACAAAGGAAAGGCGCGGGCAGACGATGCGTTTGGTCAGAGGAACAAGAAATTTCACGCAGGCGAAGACGCGGGCAGAAGCTAGTTTGTTATTATCAAATAGACATCCACTATGTCATAATTATGTTATGTTATAACTTTATGATTGTCTTCAAATATTGCATATGTGTGCTAATTACATGTCATATTAAGTTTATAGGTGATTTGTTACTATCTCAGAGACTGCACCTGGCGACTACGTTTTTTTTTAATTTATTAATTCTAAATCTGTATTAACAATAGCACACATAAAGGCTGCCAAAATGCATAACAGTTTGTCGGCAGGTGTGCGTGTGCGTGAATGTGTGCGTGTGTGTGTGGGGGTGCGTGTGTGTGTCATGTGTGTGTGTGTGAAGAAAATTAACACTGAAACAATGTGGCACAGACGACAAATTGTCGCGGTGGCATTTTTTCATGCACTGGATTTTCCTAATTGTATAATAATAATACGATCAATCTCAATCTGGATAATTTTGAAGGATAATGCTTATCCATTGCTTCACATGTTCGAAAAATGTGTCAGCTCAACAACGTAAATAACGCAATGAATGTTGTTGAACTGTCAATATGAAAGCCATTCCTACTAATAGTGTGTTAAGGCTCTTACAAACAGGCGCGACACGCGATATAATCGCGCGTGACACAAAGGCACCGCTCGTTGCGCGGCATGCGGTGCCTTTGTGTCGCGTGTCGTGTCGCGCCTGTTTGAAGGCGCCTTTACCCACTTGTTCAAATTTCAACAGTTAGATAGAAATATATGTGTTATGCTTGTGTCTATAATCTACCTACTGCCAACTTCAAACACAGAGGTGAGAAAATTGTTTATTTGCATCCAAATGATTATAATTAATTATTTTTCATTCTTTTTACCTCACAGAATCAATTAAGATTCTAGCCAGTTTTATGCATAATTTTCAAATTAATTTTTCTATATTTTGTTCCTAATTAATAAATATTTTTCTAACGATTCATTTTGAGGTAAAGATTGGAACGATGAAGACGTTTTACTGGAAAAAAAATAATTTAATGTTTAGCGACTTGGACAAGTCCATCCCGGTCTTGTCTAGAGTTCTTTGTCTTGTGAAAGCAAGGGTATAGACGAATAAGGTGTGAGACGAAAGTATTTTGCATCACTAAAAATTAATCGGTGTCACACAAATGACAGTGGTCCATCATCATCTGCCTACCCTTTATCCAAGTATGTTGGGGTCTGCTTCCAGTCTAACCGGATGCAGCTGAATACCGAAGCAACCCATATTCAGTGACTTAGTCATTATCACCTTCCTGCCTTGGCCCATATAACTTGAAGCGGTGTAACACGTTTTCTTCTTCCAATCTCCCCTGTAAACCGCTACCGCTAAACGCTTTCATTCACTCACTTTTCTTTCATATCATTCATCACACAATCCACCCATCTTTTCCCACTAATTACCCAGCACAGTTTTCTTATCATTTTCCATTTTTTACAAGTTTTGCCATCTTCTCGGAAGATAAATGTATTTTTTTAAACTGGCTCTTACTAATGTAATATGGATCACCGGTTTAATAATATTCAGCGTCCGCGCAGCCTTGATCGAACAAAACATAATAGCGTCTTTAAGTTGCATCTCCGCATAATCTGCATCACATTTGTAATCTTTGACCAATGGCTGTACAAAAAAAAGAGGTAAAACCTCATTTCTATTCTGGACATTTGGTATATAAAGGCCGTATTGGAATACCTCAATCAGATCGAAACAAGTATTTGACATCCTAATAGCAAAATGGTAAGCATTGGTTTTTTTGTTCACTATTAAGTAGCAATTTATTATATTTTTTAATTTTTACAAGTTTATAAAACAATCTTTACTTATGAACTATGTCCCGCAAAACCGTTTTGACGGTTTGTCTGTGGGAACAGCACAAAAGTATTATAATTATGGTTTAGTATAGCGGACACTTAAATTTCCCTAATTTAACTCATTAAAATAACACTACTAAATTACAATCAGTTGTCTTTTCCTTTCGCTTCCAATATTAAACTTTGTGATATTTTATTTCTGTCACATCACATCCGTATAGCAGTTCCAATTCAATTTTCTTTTATATGTTGAGTTCAACAAAATAAAAGTATCTTGTTCAGTTTTTTGACATTACAAATAAATTGCCAAAATAATGAAACTGCTAAGTACTCAGTGATAGCCACTGACATCTTTAATAACTCCATTATGACGTATATTAGATATTATCTTCTAGTCAATTCCACTTAGGTACTATTCATTCTTTAACTTCTTCAGCTACTAATCATTATAAACCCTCTTCCAGAAATTCCTAGTAGTTCTCGCAGTGGCAGTCGCGTGCGCAAGCGCCGCCGATGAATCCAAAGCGCCGGTGCTTAGGTCTGAGTACGATCTTACCCCCGAAGGAGCCTTCCAGTACGCGTATGAGACCGGCAATGGAATCTCCGCCCAAGCCCAGGGTGTCGTGAATAACCTGAACTCGGTAAGATATTTTTGTTAATCTTTAAACAATCTTACTTAAAAAAGAGAAAAAACTTAAAGAAGAATACGGAATCATGATAAGAACCTCACATCTTGACGTGTAGCGTCCGCGCATATTGAGTTTTCTGTGTAGTGACTTGCGATCCAAAAACTCGGTCTTTATCAAGAGATATTCAACTTCTAATTTGATAAAATGGGTTAATAGTTTAGACTGTAAGAGATAACAAAACAATCTCAAATACAAACTAGTAGACTAGCTTTATGTTGTGGAATTCCATCTTCCATAGTTGGGCAAAAAGTAATTGACACCTAAATTGAGATGCATTTATTTCCAATTGACACCACTGCATTATTAATGTATAGCTAAATGGATTCTGACTAATAAAATATGTAAAATCTTGTTATTCCAAAATGCATTTCGAACGTAATGGTTTTATAAGGCTATAACAATATATAGGTAGATGCAAAAGAAAAATCCTTCAGTTGTGGTATTGGTGGTATAACAAATAGTTAAACTCTTGCAGAAAACAAATTAGAACCATGTCTGGAAGTATAGGTAACAGCAATGATACTCGTGATAGATGCTAAAAATACATGAAATTGATACAAAATAAGAGCAACATAAAGTGATGCCAGTGCTAATATCAATCATGCCAAAAATACCAACTGTGTTTCACAAAGTAAATAAACTAAAATGGACTGAAATAACGATAAAGAAGATAATAAATCTCTTAGAAATACCTTGCTGTTGATCTACTACTGATCTTACATAAAAACAGTCTAAAGTGCAGGAGATCACGTCACATCGCAAAACTTTCGCAGCTATAATTCATTCAATTGTTGGTGAGACCGTGAGCGTAGGCGCCAGTTTACTGACGTTTCTAATAGGTGTTAAACACACAATTTATACTTCACAGAATTAACTAACAAGCTGAATATATTGTAATGTTAATAACAAAAAATGGATGTAAAAGACATAAATCAAAATTAAATTAACTGTGACTTGCCCGACCATACTTACGTTTTAATTGGTCTTTGATTAATTCGTTATGTTCAGTGTAAATACATTTTAAAAGATTCCCAACCCTTGTTTGGCTTCAATATTTTTAGTTACATAATAATTATTATTGTTTAATAGATCATCTTTAGTGTCCCTTTAAAAATTGAAAAGTACTTAATTGTTTCTTCGTCGATAAAAATTGGATTTATAGTCTTATAAATTTTAGAAATATAAATCCGAAGCAACAAATAATACCTGTCACAACGCGCTAGTCGTTACAGCCAGAACGAATCAAGACGTAGATCGTAACAAAATCATTAACACTAATGACGGGAGCAAAACAAATTAGAGACAATAATTCATAAATACTACAGAAGTTCATTGCCTCAACCTTGCAGGTGAAGGGTTTCTAACATTACCACTGAGCCACTGATGACCGTCTAGACAAAATCACCGCTTGATGTTATGTCAAGGCCCAAATATATGTTAACTATATGTTAAGTTAATGCAAGGAATACTGAGAATATATTTAAATTATATTGATCGTAAAATAAAAGCTTTAAGAGACCTTGGCGACGCAAATAAATTGATGGAAACTAGTTTTGTATCACGTTCGGACCACGTGTGATCGTAAATGACAGTATGTTGGGATTCAATAAAACTCTCAATTTAACAAGGAAGGGTGTGATAAATTATCTTTTTAATTTCGGTTCCGCATAGCATATTTAATTGATTAGATTATGTCAATTGGTCGACTGGAAACTCGAAGAACCATTAGTACCTATTAATAATACCCACAATTAAAAGATTCTATATGTGTATTATTATTATTGTACAAAGAAGATTTATATTTGATTCCTTGCCCTCCATTAATTCCGCTCTTGGCCTTACAAATGAGACCTGCCGCACCTCTGAACGTGCCTTTAGACAAATAATTATATATTACTCTATTCACTTTCTAGGAATACCCATCCCTGGCAGTCAAAGGCGGCTACAGGTACACCGCTCCCGACGGCCAGCCCATCGAGCTGACTTACACTGCTGACGAGTACGGATTCCAGCCCCAGGTAAGAAAGAAAGAAAGGAAAATATAAAGAAAGAATAGTAGATTGTTTACCAAGGAAACAAACAACTATTTTGAAGGTGAGAATGTTTCTAAAGTAGAATCATGAGCGCAGCGAGGGATTCAAAGTACATCACACGAGCTTAAAATAGTGATGCTCCCGAGGCGGGCACTCTACTTTTTATCACCCTCTATGACAAAATAGGAAAATGCAACTTATGAATAAGAATAATACGTTTATTTATTTACATACAATTACTTGAGGAAGACGTACTAATTTTTTATAAAACTAACAGTAAAATCCTAATTTAAGTTAACAATTACGAACGCAGGCAGAATGCTTTTCCGCGTTTTTTATTTTTTTACAAACTTTCTTTTTAATTTGGCTCGCGCGTTTTACTTTATCATACAGCCTGTTACTTGTTCATACATTATTCGTGATTGATCTCTTTGGTGACTGGAATTTTTACTAACAATATCCACATTCCAAATTCAAATCACTTTTAGTCCGTAGGGATTAGGAGCTATTTTAGTCCCTGTTTACGAAGAATACACTAGCTCTTTTTGAATACATGTGATAAAAAAAAATTATATTACTATCACAGGTTAGATGATTCTATAAGGCATAAGGTACATCCGTGGTTAACTCGAACAATTGTAAAAAATAGTAAGTAATGGTCAACTGGGTCAACTAATAGTCAATTATTTGACAATTCAAAGACAAACAATCGATCAAAAACACATTTTGCCAAAATTTAACCATTATTTAGTAATTTTAACAATTGTTTAAGTTAACTACGGATCAAAAAACCGGCCCGTGTACCGATCACAACTGCTAACTTAATATTTGACAGTTAATTAACTGTCAAGAATCTAGATACTTGATCAGTCCCTACGAAGCCGGGAGAAGCGTGTCTCTATTAGGATAGAAGAGTTCTCTCGTCACCTGCTATAAGACCTGATAAGCCAACACAATACATAATATTTGACTCTTCTAAGTATTTCCTTCTTCAATTTTCAGGGAAGCCATCTCCCCGTGCCACCTCCCACCCCTGAAGCGATTGCCCGCAGCCTGGCCTACATCGCTGCTCACCCACCAGCACCTGAGGGCGTCAGGGTTTTACCCAAACCCGTCTACGGTTAAGAAGTTCAACTCAAGTCAACCAACCGACCAAGCTTGAAGCTAGTACAAACTCTACTGCCATTTTGTAGTCAATATGTAATACATAGTATTTTTGTTTGAGTATTTGTGTTGAATTTTTTTTTGTATCATCGCCACCATCAGCCTTTAGCAGTCTACTGCTGAAAATAGGCTTCTCCAACAGGTCGCCGTTCGTTGATCTTCGGTGCCCTCATCCATCCATTATAACCCCGCGAAGATGGCGCTTCTAGCTAAGGTCGTTTCGCACAGCATTTGCTTTTTTATGTCCCCAATGCGAGGATAAGGATTATAATAATAATTTATGTTCAACTAAGAAACAGCCTAAATTTGAATAAAAGTGAAACTGAAGAAGAATCATAAAGATTTTTTGAACACAAATAAAAATAAACTCCTCGAATTCAAAATTCAAATTCAAATTCAAATTCAAAATATTTATTTGCCAGAAAATACATTGTTCAACAAGGGAAGATCTTAAAGCCTAAAAGTTATTGTATTCTGCCTGCAAGCAAGCGTGCAAATTACGTTCAATAATAAAGTCATTAATTTTCACATCGTACCCAAAACACAAATTCTAAACATAAATAAATCCTTACTAACAAAACTTGTATAAAACAAAATCACCGAAATGACTGCACCAAATTGGATAATTCTTTTTTTGTTGTGTTCGGTATTGCTAGGACAAGGTTTGTATGAAAGAAAGTTTCGGATAAACAGACCAAACCTAAATAACATTTTGCCTTTCAAATACATTAAATTGTCCGATTATAAAAATTATTAAAAATTAAATAAAAATGTCAGTAGGTACAATAAATCTAAATGTGAATAATTAAAATAAAAAATGTCAATCAAATAAATTTATATGTCAATAGCTAAAATTTTATAGTTTAGTATAGTTTAGTATTAATTTATTAGTAATAATAATCATCAATAATTAAAAAAAATATGTCACTAATTTTATAGTACCTAATTAATTTAATATTAATTTTCCAATTTTTTATTAATTAAGTCACTCACTGAGTAGAAATTCTTTTCCCTTAACCATACTTTAAGACACTTGGCAAATTTATACGTGGGCAAGATTTTAATACTGTCAGGTATAGCATTAAATATACGCACACACATTGCATAACTGTTTTTACTGTATAGCGCTGTCCTTGGAATTATGGGCAAAACTATTCTATTCCTGTGCCTAGTGCTTTTTGAAAATATTTCATGGTGTTTCTTAAATAACTCTGGGTGCATTCTAACAAATTTAGCGCATTCAAAGATGTAAAGACATGGAAGGGTTAATATCTTGTACTTTTTGAAAAAGGGTTTGCAAGATTCCCACGGGCGTATTCCCGCTATGGCGCGGATACATTTTTTCTGCGCGATGAACACTCGCTGACTCTCTGTTGAGTAACCCCAGGTGATGAGACCATATCTCAACACAGAATCAACATACCCATAGTATGCAGATAATACAGTTTTTAACGCCGATGTTTTTACGAGTTCGTATAAAACATACACGAATTTATTTAATTTATTGCATACTTTATTCACGTGGGCCTTCCAGTTGCAGTTTTTGTCAATCGTGATACCGAGAAATGTTGTTTCATTTACTTCATTTAGTTTAAATCCTCTATAATTAATGTCTAATGTCTTATTTTCTTTTCCATATGTACTAAATTGAATAAAATTGGTTTTTGTCATGTTTACGCATAGATTATTATCGTCAAGCCATGAAATTATCGATTCAATTGTCTTATTTATGTCAGTAGTATATTTATCAATGTCATTATTATTCGATGTCATTATTAACGATATGTCATCAGCGAACAAAAAACAGGGGTGATTAGTAACATCAGGAAGGTCATTTATATATAGTATAAATAATAGGGAACTCAGCACACCCCCTTGGGGCACACCAGACCCATTATGTTTATAGTTCGATCTGTATGACTTTAGTGTTCGTTGACTATCAACTTTTTCAATTTCTACACACTGCATTCTGTTACTTAAATAGCTATCTATCCATTGGAGTGCTAGACCCCGTATACCATACTTTTCTAATTTGTCCATTAGCAATTTGTGTGATACGAAATCGAACGCCTTAGACATGTCAAAAAATATGCCTGTTGTGCTAATTCGCTTATCTAAATTAGTCACTATTGTGTCAATTAGGTTAAAACATGCCAGTGTTGTGGATTTTCCCTTTTGGAACCCGTATTGTTCTTCCCTTATGATAGCATGCTTATTTATGAATTGAGTAAGGCGTTTATGCATGGCATTTTCAAAGATTTTTGATATGATGGGTATGAGAGTAATTGGTCTGTAATTATCGAGATCTTCCTTGTTGCCTTTTTTGTGTAAGGGTTTCACAATCGATTGTTTAAGTAGGCTGGGAAAACATCCAGATTCAAAAGATAAGTTTATTAAGAATGTTATGACTGGTGTTAATTCTACTGAGCAGCTTTTTAAGATTTTAGTCGCTAGCTCATCATACCCAACTGAGTTTGTGTTGTTTAATGATAATATAATTCTATGTGTCTCATCATATCCATACGGTTTTAAGAATATACTATCACTAACAGATTGCTTCAAGCTGACACGATTATTTTTATGGGTATCGTTTGTTAGATTAATCCAATAGTCATTGAATGTTTCAGCAATTTTGTCCGGGCTATTAACTATATTACCGTTGTTTCTTACGTTGTCTATGAATTGTTTACTCCACGTACCGGTGGACTCTTTTTTTATTAGCTGCCATGCTGCCTTGCATTTGTTTTTCGATTTACTAATAAATTGATGATTAGTTCTTTTAATAGACCCATGTATGCAACACCGTAGAAGTTTAGAGTATTTATTGAATTTTGATTTATTTTCCACAGTTTTATTAGCGTAGTATTTATATCTTAATGATCTTTTGGTTTTGCAGCTTGTTTTAATACCTTTGGTTATCCATTTTAGGGGCCGATCTCTGTTTGACATCGTTATTCTTCTGATAGGGAAACATAATTTGTAAAACAGATAAATTAACTCGTAGAACTTTTCGTAAGCTACGTTGACATTAGATTCTGTAAATACTTCTGAAAACGATAGTGCGGACATACATTCTTTAAATTTAATAATGTGGTGTGCATTATAGTCTCTCTTATATGTTGAATATTCTATCAAAGCCATTTGTTTGTTTCTCACAGGTATACTTAATAACTGCGCCGTATTATGATCAGAAAGACCCAGGTGCAAAAGTTCTCCTTTAGCAGATTTGATGTTGCTGATTATGTGATCAATACAAGAATTTTGCCTTGTTGGTTCTTGAATATGGAGCACAAGATTATAATTTTGAGCAATTTCAATCAACGTCTTGGACTTATTGTTTGATTGTATCGTGTTGATATTCAGATCACCTGCTATAACTATCTTTTTCCTAAATTTACGTGTTATAAATTGAAGAACTGTTTCAAATATTTCGAAAAACTTGTTAATATCAGAAATTGGGGTTCTGTATAAGCTTAGGATAAATAGATTTTGGTTTACGATCTCAATGCCACAACACTCAAAGATATTGTCAATACAATGTTGATTTAAGAATGAAATTTCTTTAAATATGGTACCCTTTTTTACCAGAATAGAGACTCCACCACGCTTTTGTTTTTTTGTCCTGCAGTAGGAGGTTGCCAAACTATAACCAGAGATTTTTATAAGACTTTCATTACCTCGTTCTATAAAGGTTTCGGAGAGACAAATAATATCCGGGCACATGTTACGATCCGAAAGCTCGGATAAATGTACTTCTATCAAATGGATTTTGCTTAGTAAACCGGCGATGTTTTGGTGAACTATTCTTAAGAAATTAGGCTCGAAAAAGCATTTGTGTACCCGCGACACAGAGGTCATCCCTTTGAGACATACTTATATGGTTGTCGTTCGAGGTACTAGGTACAACTTCCTCAACAGAGACCACCTCATTCGTTTGAGTACTAGAGTCTTTTAGGATAGGTTTCGACTCCACAAGGCGCTTTTTTGTAAATATATTATGAATTGGCGCTGGGGGATGTTTTTTGAGATATGATAATCGCTTTGTATGTTCAGTGTTTTTATAAAAATGTAAAAATTTTGACTCGTAGTCTATCTGGTCTAGAATTGAATTAATTCTGCCGCATAACCCATTAGCGCTGAAAACGTTCAGATCAGCGCAATCCACAAATGTGCAGTAATTCGATTGTTTACTAAGCAGCCTTAAAGTATAGTTTACTTTGTTTTCATTTAAGTGATCAGTTTTAAGAACTTTAAGCACTAAACTAGGACATTTTATACATTTCAAAAATACACATAATTCAGTCATAATTTTAAACGGGTCAGTGTCATGTTCGCCAACACATAGTATAACACGGTCTTCAGGTAATATCTCAAACATTTTTGCGCTATTTAGTATTTCCTCTGTATTAGCATTTGGTTTTACTATTGATATTAATTGGTATCTGTTGTAGCGGCTAAATTGTCTGGATTCTATAATATTTTGTGCCAATCCCTTGCATTGACTACTACCAAATATAAATACCCTTTTGTTAGGCATCTGCTTTCTCTTGACATATATTGGATTAGGCTGTGATTCAATGGGCGTTCCTAATTGCGCTTGCAGCGATACCTCATGTATGGGCTTAGATACTGGGTTCGGTATCAGCCCGGAAGCTTTTTCTGTTTCTATGACAGGTTGAGTGATATGTCCTATTTCCTTCTTTGGCTTTGGTTGTTTTTTATTTTTATTTAATACCTTCGTCAGGGAGTCATCGTTTTTTGTTAATGTCGAGGTTGTAGGGCTATTAGAAAAACTATCCGTGAGTCGCCGTCTTGCATTTTTTGTAGAACTGGATGACATATTTTTTCTAAATGATGAAAGTGGACTAGAACATAACTGTTTTAATATGGTCATTTCTTGAGTCAGGTTATTTATTTGTTTTTTTAGGTCAGAATTTTCGAGGATTATATTATCCAGCTCATTTTGTGTGCTTTCTAGACTAGATTTCAGTTGATTTAGCTGTGTTCTCATTTCTTCTGTGCTATGGTTTTGTACGTTGGACGACAGATCTAAGCTTCTGCCTAACATGTCTTCAGACAATGTTGAGTCTATAGAATTATCGTTTAACATATTCATGGACTTGTGTCTCCGGAGTGTGACATTTCTATTTGCACTATCCATTGTTGTGCACGTAACCTTTTTATTTTATTAGACTACTAAATAATACTATAAATAATAAATAATACAAGTATACACCTCTGTCGAACCCTTCAGTGAATACAAGGCGTGATGTTGTGTTGATTTAGTCTATTAACTTGAGTTTCTTGACTGAGTGAGGATTCAAAACGTAAGAAATGTGAGTTGGTGGATTTGAGTGTTTCTGTCGGGATCGAACTTGCGCTGTCCAACGTGTAAATCCAGATCACAGACCACTCGATTCCGGACACTGTTGAATATGACCGTGAAATCGTTGATCGGTCGCGTCTACAGATTATGGTTCCGTGAGTGGCCAGTAGATGGCGTTGTGTTCAGCTTGTAGCTGTAGAAGTTGTGGCTGTTTGAACTTTAAAGTATGGCAACTCTGTTTCGGATTTGGCAACACTGTGTGATCGGTAATACAATTCGAATTTTACTTGTCATCTACGAATGTAATGTAAACAAATCGTTTTGAGTCACTGTTTTAAGAAGTTATGTAGTTGTTAACTTACAGTTTTGGGATCGTCAAAGCCACGTTCTATAGCGTTACTGCACCAGAGTTGTTGTTAATCTTGCTTTCGTTGTTTGTTTTACGCTTTTGTATTGTTTCGTTCACTGTTAAGTTCTTGCCGTATATCTCCCAATTGTCTTCTTATGGGTTGTCACAAACATTTGATCACGTAATTTGCGTTGCGTACTACGCCTGAAGTAACTTGTTTGTACTAAATTGTTAACTTTTCATGTGATAAATTAATTAAATAGGTGGAGCTTTTCTTTTCGTGACTTGACAGCTGTCATCCTGTCATAAAACAAGAAACAAGCATCGAAACATGGATAGTTATGAAACATTCTTGACAACCCAAAGTTGATTATTCATGATGACAAACTCGCTTTCATGGACATGAAACTATCTCAACTTTGCACTTTGGGTTTTACGAAACGATCCGATAGGTAGATTGCTTTTATCTTCTTTTGTGAAACATGTTTTGTGTTGACTGAAGAATTTATATTACGGCCGATCATTCACGATGCTACTCAAAAGTAACATGTTACAAACTCAAATGAGTAGCCAGAATATCATAGCAACTTATTTCAAAACACTAGAGTTCTATCTATCACTAAGATTTTCTGTTGTTTTTATAGAAAAATAATAATTTATTTGTTCGAAAATATCATCATCATCGTCATCATTTCAACCGAAAAACGTGCACTGCTAGACAAAGGCCTCCCCCAAGCACCGCCACATCGACCGATTCTGTGCTTCTCGCATCCGGCGGTTAGCTGCGACCTTCACGAGGTCATCGTTCCACCTTGTGGGAGGCCTTCCTGTCTTCAAGTACGCGGTCGCCACTCCGAAACCTTTCGGCCCCATCGGCCATCTGTTCTGCGAACAATTGAAAATATACATTTAAATCATGAATGTTGAGACATTTAAATAATAAATTATGGTGATTATAAGTGAAGACTTGTTTGTATAGAATGGGCTTACAGTTACAGTAATTTTTTTTTTATTCTGTTTTGTTTAGTTGTAAGTCTTCCAAAGAGCTTAAAATAAGTAAATAAACAGTGAATCGTACACGATGCAGTTAATCACAAACTAGTTATTATAAGTAAGTCGCATCGTGCAAGAACCACCATTAAGGCTCCTGCAAACAGGTGCGACGTGCGACGCGAATCGCGAGCGACACAAAGGCACCGCTCGTTGCGCGACTTGCGGTGCCTTTGTGTCGCGCGCGATTTTATCGCGTGTCGAGCCCGAGCCTTTAATTAAAATACTAGCGCTGTGAGTCGGCTACTCATTGGTGATTTGAGTTTATGACACGCTACTTAGTGGAGAATCGATACCAAGACTAGCATACTATATCGAGTGATATTGCCTCATAATGAATCGTCGGTTATTAAAACGAAAGGTTTATACCCAAGGGGGATCTGAATCATGTGCTTAACACTTTGCGGGGCACTTAACGCCCCTCGACGTAATAACAATAAAACTTCTATTGTGTCTCGTTCAGTGTCCTTCAATGTGTTAATCCATTGGCAACAGGTTGCGCATCGATGTCCCTGCCATCCTGTATAGTATCTATCTGTATATCATATTGCTTATTATATGTAAACTAGCTCCGACCCGCGGTTTCACCCGCATTAGTGTCGATCCCGTGGGAATATTGGGATAAAAAGTACCCTATGTGTTAATCCTGGTTATAAACTATCTGTGTGTCAAACTTCATCCAAATCCGTTCAGCCGTTTGTGCGTGAAGAAGTAACAAACATACAAACACACTCGCATACTTTCGCCTTTATAATATTATACTAGCTGCGCCCCGCGGTTTCACCCGCGTAAATGTCGATCTCGTGAGAATATCGAGATAAAAAGTAGCCTATATGTTAATCCAGGGTGTCAGCTAATTCCATACAAAATTTTATCAAAATAGGTCCAGCCATTTGAGCGTGAAGAAGTAACAAACATATAAACATACACAACACACACACTCATAAACTTACGCTTTTATAATATTTTTTTGATATAGTGTGATAATGTGCCCTGAAAAGCATAAAGGCTCCTACAAACAGGCGCGACACGCGATATAATCGCGCGCGACACAAAGGCACCGCTTGTTGCGCGACTTGCGGAGCCTTTGTGTCGCGTGTCGTGTCGCGCCTGTTTGTAGGAGCCTTAACTTGGTACTTTCACAAATCACTTTACTGATGAACTTGACAATAACAACCACGTATACCTACTATACCAAACACATTAGTGAAAGTGATAACAACGCTATTTTTAGAATTTTAATTGAAATGAAATAATTTATTAGTTTGCCAACATGAGTACCTACTTAGTACAAACATGTTATTTTTTATAATATCGATTTTGGTTTGTTAATAGTTTTAGTCAGGTTAGGATATTATATTTTTATTCTAATAATTAGTTAGTTTATTAACGCCCGTGTATATTTTTATATCCTCAAAAAATAAATATAACGAATAATATACATTCAGCATTGTATTTGTAGGTACATATCGAATGAGGTAACTGGCCACATAATTCGGTTTCTACAAACATTACTGGTAAAAAAAAGTAAAGAAAACGTAATTTTTCTCATACTTAAAAGTATTAGGTATTTGCTTAATGAGGTAAGAGCAGTTTATCATAATTTTATTTGCACTCACTCTAAGAATGCATATGAATTACGTGCACGCAATATAAATTAAGATTATGTACATAAACTCTACGTATTTGTAATTTGGACCCGATATTCGTAAAGTTCATCTAACGATTGGTAATGCCAGCATTTAGCACTTAACTTAATAATTCAGTGAACTTAAGGTTAATGCGTGGTACAGAATGTTGATCATGTTAGGTTTACCTAAAATGATCAACATTCTTCCATGATCAAAATTCCTCAGGAATGCAAGAATGCACATCCCAATATACTACTAACAAACCGCTTCAAAAACCAGTAATTCCTACTGAAAACAAATGTTAAAAGTCGATGGATTGATCAAAATCAAACAAATACATCACGTTATTATACTATGCTATAAGGTTTTTATCATTTTCTGAAAAAAATACAAAATGGATTTAACGGTTTTTGATTAGTTACTCCTCACATATCCTTTGATCTAGATACAGCAATGTTGATTGGCGACAGAAAAAAGAATGGTGGCAGTATTTTCCACGACCGACACACTAATTGCGACCCTATTAATCTCAATCTGAATAATTTTGAAGGACATCGCTAATCCATTGCTTCATAATCGTCGACCGTAGGTTCAATTGAGGTAAGGGACAAAATATGATTTTTCAGGAGAGGCCGACAAAGTTTTTTTTCGGACTAAATCGCCCATAACTTTTTTAGTTATTAACCTATTTCGGGTCTGATTTCACACATAATCTTGTATTTTAGTGCTCTATCTACATGTGTAACATTTATTTAAATAAATTAGCTATTTAAGAAAATAGATGTCCCTTATGTTAGAAAAATTTGTCTGCGCAATAACGTAAATAACGCAATGACAGTTCAACATCATGAACTGTCAAAATTAAAGCAAACTATACCAGCGTTAAGGTAACGTACGTTGTGCCGCAACTAGTCGCATTGTTACGGAAGAATTCGCACGTATCGCGCCTGTATACTTCATATCAACTAGGGCAGACTATTCTGTGCGGAAGTCCGCTCACCCAGCCTACTTTAGAGCCAGTTTACTGCGGATGCCTACGATTCAACGCGTAAATGTGCTATCAAAAGATAATGTTTATTTGGCATAATTACGTTAACACCTATACATACCTTAATTCCAAAAAACAACACACATCCAGGGACTGAAAAACACCTTCATAAAGGTAACAGAATTATAAGTGTTAGATATTGAATTGTTAACAGAATCATGTAACCCTTATGTGTTTTACAATGTGATAACGCAAATCACTTTTAAAAGTGTAACTGTAATATATCTGTAATCGATCTAAAAGTGTTAACCGCGGTTAAAAGAAAGAAAGAAAATACATTTATTTAGCACAGACTACGAGACACACAATACACCAGATAGTTAGATAATAGTTGTACATCAGATAAAAACTAACATAAAAATAAAAAGTGCAAAGTCCGATGTAAGAAATTAGCAGGAAAGTGTGCCTCACGGCTGCGCCATAAAGGCCCAGTTCAGCAAAAATGCCAGACAACTGGTGCCTGACGCTGGTTTTCAACTGGACCGACCGGCGCGGCGTTGCCAAAATAGCCGCAATCCCGACTGGATTGAGGCTATTTTGCCATCGCCGCGTCTGTCTGTCCGCCGCGCGTTTTTGCGATACCGTGCAATTATATCTACAAATGCTTATTTCTGTTACAAATATTAACACATATAAAAGGTTACACTTTGATTCTGTGACATTACCTGTTACATTTAGAAGTGTTTTTCTTTTAAAACAGTGTTAAAAACACATTTTACAGTTACAGTTTGAGTCCCTGCACACAACAACATGCCTGTGTACCCCGGAGGGAGGGGTAAAAAAAGGTGTACCTATAGTATATGTACCTACACCCATATTTCACAAGTTATATTTAAGTAATAGGGGGCGAACTTATTACCATCAACCGAGCACAGTATCAGTTGAAAACAAAATATTCATAAAATGAGTTCAACCATCTCAGAAGTAGGTTTACAATCCTGCGATTAAAAAGCATAGTATACAAAACTGTTCTTATAAAACTCCCATGAAATATAAACAGCGTTACATAAAAAATATTGTTTGAACTTGAAATGCATAATAACTTTTGTTATAACTATAAGTCAGGGCCAAATTATCGATACATTGACCATTACAAAAAATGTTAATGATCTGTCCATTATTGTTGAAGCTCTTCATATCTAAGGTTAAATATAAATTGTGTTGTTGTTTTTTTTTTTTTAGGATTTTAATAAGAAAAACACGGACGTGCACTATAGTGTTCTAGTGAGCTGGCAAGCTGGCAGTATCGTCACAACGGTAATATTTTGTCATTGTTTGTTTTATTTCTTTTTATTATATTAATTCATTTATATATATTTATTTGTGCTTATATTTATATGTAATTAGGTATATATTATATTTATAGTTTTAATAGGTTCGTGTGTATCTTTATATTTAAAATATTTATTCCTCAATTTTTATGATTGCACCTACCACTAATAATAATTGGTCTCTGCATCACCCAAAGGATGACTCGCAGAAAATGCCTACGGCATTAAGTTCGTCTCTGTACATTTATGTGCTTGAAGTATTAAATAAATAAATAAATAGCTCGCGAAATTATTTTTTGCATTTTGCAGGTCTGTGTTCTGGTTGTATGTCGATCTAATGATTCGGTGGCGTAATTTTTTTTTATAGAACTAATAGTCATAAAAATTATCAATAGGTACCGTCTCTAAGTTCATATTATCCTATTAAATGACTATTTAATGAAATCATGATAATTAAGGCTAAATTTGAATTTTGCGAGCTACCTTATGGCATAACTTTGTTAAGGTCAGTTTCCGGTCCAACCGGATGGAGCTGAGTACAAATATTTTACATAGAGGGATTGCCTATCTGACCTCCACAACCTAGTTACTGTGTAATACGATACCCCTTGGTAAGACTGATTGTTATACTTTCGGGCTTCTGACGACCCATAACGAACAAAGAACCACGAATAACAGCCGAGACCAACGGCTTAACGTGCTTACGTGGCTCCACGGAGGGGTCTTGGTATGTAAAGATGGTCACCCATCCACGATACAACCGCGGCAAGCGTAGCTTAACCTGATCGATCGACCCATGCGGCTTTTATAACTTAGCCAAAAGTTCTCCATCAACTTCATCATCCACCTAAAGAGCAGCATTAAAAGATAAAAGTGATACCAAAATAGGGTTACCCACTTTAAACCACCTATAGGAATCCACAAATACCAGACAAAAAGATTGAACAAAAGGAATGAAATGGTATGATCATTTATTTTATGATGCTAAAAATACTATGAATGAAAAAGCATAAAAGTGCATGTTTATGTTTTACTTTATTTACATCTTAAAATGTCAGGATTAAAACCTGCTCTTTGTTAATGTCAAGTACGTTCGTATTTAGCGAAGCTGTCGGTCACGTGAAGATTCCTCTTTTTTTAATGCATATCTGACATTTAATAATATCGGCTCACTTGCTCTATTGGTCTCGTGGCCGCAAGCGGGACTGCTGAGCGCGAGAACTCTGGCTTCGATTTCCAAATCGTACAAAACTGTTATTGGATTTTTCCATTAGGAATTATTCTCAGTAACAGTCTGTAGTTTGGAAGTTAGTGGTGTAAATCCACCGGAAAGCACGTAAAGCCGTTGGTCCTGCTCCTAATCTCTCTCTGGTCGTGTCGGATTGCCGTTCCATTAAATTCACCTGCACCTGTGTCAGCGCTCATACTTGTTGACTGTTCAGTGTTCACTATAATCGTCGATTGCTAGCGTCTGCTGAGATTGACTGCCATGACCGTGTGGTCAAGAGGACTATTAATATTATCTATAATTATTTCAATATATAAAATGAACAATAAACAGATACTTTTCAGATTATCTAAAACTAGCGACCCGCCCCGGCTTCGCACGGAAACATTATTATTATTATACATATAAACCTTCCTCTTGAATCACTCTATCTATTAAAAAAAACCGCATCAAAATCCGTTGCGTAGTTTCAAAGATTTAAGCATACAAAGGGACATAGGGACAGAGAAAGCGACTTTGTTTTATACTATGTAGTGATGTGGAAGTGATCGATGTGGTACCAAAATATCTCAATTTCGTTTGAGCTGAATAAATCTAGCAATGCCTAAAAATATTTTTAGAAATCGATCGTTCTGCTATTCGCATTCATGATGTAATAATATATGTATATTGACATAATCTAGGAATCTAGGCACATGCGTCAATCCTTCCATAACTATAAATTCGAAAGTATTTTATCTCTGTATGTCTGTCACATTTTCACGCCTTAACTACTACGAAGAAACTGATCCATAGAGAGGTAGACCATGATCTGTGTTAGGACATAGACGTTTATACATCTTATCCCGGTAGTACCTACGTTGCCGTGGGATAATTTTTAACTTCCACGCAGGCGAAGCTGCGGGCAAAAACTAGTTAACTAATAAACAAATAAATATGTGACCTATTAAGCTAGATCTATTAAGCATGTAAATTAATATAAATACATTAAATTATTCATAAAAAATGTTACATGTGTGGCGTGATTCTGGTTATGATAACAAGAATATTTTTTGTCTTAGCTTTTGAGAAAACGTGATTTTATTTACCTCTGCCCACACAATTTTGTTTTCGGGGAATCCTCATTCTACTGCTGTAGAAGGCGTCTGTGCCTACCGGCTAAAAAAAATATTTACGCAACAGTACGCAGTATCAGAGCGATTTTTATACAAGGTTGGATAGTTGAAATAAGCTGGAATTTTTTACAAAGATTGATTCTTCATAGCTTTGAAAAAAGAGACAAGTGCCCTGCGCCTGAAGCCACAATCCTCACTCCCACTGTCCCACAGCCAGCAGTCGGGTACGCTCAACAGTATTAGGTGAAGTATTTACCAGGATATTCCATATCATACTACAGAGCGGCACGTCCTACCGTCTCTGGAAGGACGGGTTGTCGGGCAAATTCGTGCTTGTAGTAAGTCATTTTCCAAGCATTTAATGCATCGGTTAAACGCGTTACGTTAGTGAGGAAGATAAAATTTATCGGTAGGTACTGTGGACTGAGGAGAGGAAGGCCGGTAAACTTATGCTTTAAATTTTGCGGATGCTGAGACCACGCAGGCGAATGGGAATTGTGGTTTGCAGCCATGCTCGGTCGTTCAGAGCCACATTTAGGGTCGAAGTTACATGTGTTCGGCATAATTTGGTCTACTTTTTCTAAAGTTGTGTAGCTTCCATAGACGGGAGTAGTGAAGGCTATATGTAGGTACATTTTGGTGCAAAGCAACAGTACCGAAGAAGTGTGAAGGCCGAATGATTTTTATTTTCAATAGTCCTGGAAGAAATCATTTTGGAGAAAATACCAAAATTTTAATGATGTCTCGGAAGACAACATTAACATTTTGATTTTTCTCTTCTTTGACTTATTCTTCAAAAATCAGGGACCCAGGAGGTAAACAAATCCATAATTTTGATATTTGGTGCTGTTATATAAAATTTTGCTTAAATTTTGTCTGTCAGTGGTTTGGGGAAGATAAATTGGTCCAGGCCAATGGAACTGAATCTTTCATTAAAAAAGTTTAAGTTAAGTTAAGACTGTGTCTACATTACCTCCTAGGGATTAAAAATTTTAACTAAAAAAAGAACGTTGAATTTAGAATTTTGTTGTCGATTTATTGCCAAACAAAAAATAATTGACCTAAGTGGGTCACCCTGTTGACATTCAACGGCTAATTTTAAAGGTCATCTTTATAAAGAAGTTTAGACAGAATTTTTTTTTGAACTTCTGTCAACTAGGTGTCCCTCTGTTTACGGAATTGAAATTGAAAGCATTCTTAATGTCAGTATTACAGCCCTTTAGATCCGAAGCCTAACTATAGGGGCTGGAATTTGCTGGCCATTGTTGCGCTGTAGAAGCAAGTAAAATGTTGGCTGCGATAAGACGGTACGTGGACCCTACGGCAATAGGATGAATGGCGACATATTTCTTGCGCAGGCACATAGATTTGCCCATACAAAATATCAATAACGGCTTCGTTCACATTGCTGGAGAACATGAGATCATTGAGGGCAGTCATCTCCTTCAAAATTGAAAAGGGCCTCCCCGACGCCTGAACATATGAGGTCCTGCAGATGTTGAAGTGTCAGGCCGTCGAGGCCGCTGGCGGAGACACTTCGAAAAGAGCACACGGCTGCATATACTTCTTGAGCTTTAATTTCCAGTGAGGTGTCAGGTTGACTGGCGCTTCAAATGCCGTCACTTCTGTCATCATTGTTCTACATAAAAATTGCGTGAGTGAACTACTTACAGTTTACAGTACACTTTAACACCGTGATAAATGGGAGCCAGAGGAGGTTTCTTCTCTTCTTGGTTTTTAATAAGAATCTATACGTTTCTAATGCTGTTGTGAAGTTTGCGAATTACAGTTATTATTATAGTTACTCAACATAAATAATATTAGATTTAAATAATTAATAAAGAAAGAAAAATAGGTACGTCACTTTTGACATTTTTGTTCCGATAATTTTGTATAAGACTAAATAAAAAACATTGTACTTACATAAATATAAATTGTTGTTATTAAATGTACGTGTGTGTATCTACATACCAATTTTATTAAGATTAAAAAAGCAGTGACAGAGGTTGATTTTCCTCATCGCATAGCAAAAAAGCGGCCACACCAAGGGTTCCGTACCATCATCATCTGCCTAGCCTTTTCCCAAATACGTTGAGGTCGGCTTACAGTCTAATCGGATACAGCTGAATACCAGTTTTTACATGGAGCGACTGCCTATCTGACCTCCATAACCCAGGTACTGGGTAAAATACGATACCCCTTGGTAAGACTGGTTTTAAAACTTTCGGGCTTCTGAGGACCCGTAACGACTGTCAAAAGATCCACGAATGACAGCCGGGACCAACTGATTACAGCTTAACGTGCTTCCGAGGCACGGAGGGGTCTTGGTATGTAAAGATGGTCACCCATCCACAGACCAACCGCGGCAAGCGTAGCTTAACCTGATCTATCGACCTGTGCGGCTGTTATTTCTTAGCCACAAGCCCCTCACTTATCAAGGGTTCCGTACCACCGTACAATATTTAACGCTACAATGAAATCTCTTTTTAAATACTTTAATATAAAAAACACGTTTCCCTTTCAGTTTTAAGTTTATTTTATTTTTATTAATTTTTTTTATAGCGGCCATAATAGTACGCACTCTGTGAAACTTTTAAGTGCCTACCTATTACGGTTCAAAAGATACAGCCCTGTGACAGCCTGACCGACGAACACACAGGATCCCGTCGGCACCGTTAGGGTGCGAAACCCTAAAAAATAATAATCCTGGTGACCTTCGCGCGGTCCGACAGATTACCTTGGAATAATATTATCATTATTGACTATGAGAATAAAAAGGGCTCCTCATATTTCTCTTTTATTTTCTTTTTCATTCTTAAAAGTATATATACACTTGTATCTTGGAATCAACTCACAGAGCAATATCAGTAGCCTCCCTTACTACATCAAGTGGTTCTTCTTGGTTCGGAAAAGTATAAAAAATCAAAATGAGATTCAATATGTTCATCATAATCGCTATCTTCATTGTTGCGGCTATCTTCATACCAGATCAGGCTTTGGCCTGCATTAACAATGGCGACGGGTGTCAACCCGATGGCCGTCAAGGAAACTGCTGTTCTGGTTATTGTCACAAGGAACCTGGTTGGGTCGCTGGATACTGTAGATAAATGATCTATAAATAACAGTTTCAAAAATGTATAATTAAACAATACATTCTTATATTTAAGTACTGTTTTTAATTTAGTGTTTCTCCTCTCTGAATAACACACACAATTCAAAATGTTAAAACACACACAATGACATGTTAAAAGATTGAAAACATTTTGATACAATAAAAACTCTTTTTATCACACCTGCTCTAAAAATACATACTAATTATACCAATTAGAGGGAAGAAACGCCTATATCCCGCCCTTCAAATCCTTTCATCCCAAGGTATGGAAGTTTGTATGAAAATCCTTCCGACCCAAGGGTGGGAAGTATGTATGAAATTCCATTACATACCCGGTTTTTCTTTTTTTTTTAATTTGTCAGCAGTCATACTGCCAAGAGACTTTAACTGTCTACTAATTACATTTCAAGTAAATTGTTACTGGCCACATACAGTTTTTTTTTACCAGTTACCAACCTCCTTGGTGTATACAGAAAATTAAAAACGAAATTATTTATAATAGCTGCACTTTTAATAATTGTACTTTTAACTAAATATAAACATTTCTATGCATTTATGTCCATAATTTTCCTCGTAGGTGTAATAAAAAGCACTATACATCCCTCAGGATAAAGTACAGTTCCATACCTCAAATGGTTTGCGCCCCTCGCATAATCTCGGTATGGAACTGTCACTTTCTTCCCTCTGAAGTAATGTACTATTAATCATTTTAAAAAGGCGAGAACGCAGCAGCAGACGGCATTCGTGAGTTTGTATTAGGTCCTTACCTATGAAATTGCCGATTTTTGATAATGGTTATTGTGAAGATCGATATTTTTCATTCTATTTAGAATTCAAAATTCAAATTAATTTTATAATACAGCAAGAAATTTTGTTTTTCAAAATCAGTAGTCCATTTGTTTTCCCGTCGTTCAATTTTTTTTAATATCGCTGTTTCTAAAATATATCACATGAGTAGATAAACGGATTTACTCATGTGACCATGTTAAAATCGAAATTACGCGCTATTTTCGAATCCGAGTTCCGTCGGGGCACCAACGTAGCACAGATAGCACGCAATAGGTACAGCATGTGAACGCACGGTTTGTTTTTGGTTTGATCGCTTCAGTTCTGGAAATTTTAATCTCAACAATGAGCCCCATGGCGACAGTTGATAACGAAGAATTGAAAGCCATAGTAGAAGCAGATTCATCTCAAACCACGCTGGAACTTGCAGCAGCCTTCAATGTAAGTGATAAATCGATGCTGATTCATTTAATTCAAATTGAATAGATAAAAGAGCTAGGAAAGTGGGTACCGTATGAACTCACTGAACAGCAACAACAAAATCGCATCGATTAAGCACCGCACAACGAGCCGCCTAGCCGCCTCAAAACTATAGAAGTTACGACTGGAAACTCTCAGTCACCTACCATACTTTGCTCCAACTAATTTCTATTTTTATTCGGAATTTGGATAACCTTTTCCGTTTTACATTTAAAATCCAACTAGGCAGTGAAAAACACCTAAAAAGTTCATCGATTCCTGTCCCCAGGGTTTTTATAGCAGAGGTAACAACGAACTTCCACTAAAATGGCAAAAGTATATCTTCACTAAAGGCCAATATTTCAATTTAAAAAAAAACACTGGCACTCCGGTAGTGCCGACAGAAGTGAAAACTTGAACAATTACGAGTGTATTTTGTGAATCGTCTTATAAACAAAACACGCGTGTTAAGGTGTGTTCCTTATTTTATAGGGCTTTTTGCAAATCAGGTATGATGACCAAAGTGACTGGTTTATTCTTCTCGTGAAAGGAATTTATTCAGATTTACAAATAAGCACACAGGATAGACTTCAGTTCGTGGTGTTGGTCGCGGCAGTGGTAAGAGAAGCAAGCCGCTCGCATAGAGCTCGTCGTCAGTTATATATCCGTGGTTCAGCGCCATCTCGTCGTTGTTGGATGAACTACGTAGTTAGTACGCGAGGCCCTCGTAGTTATTCCCGATGTGCATAGATGGCGCTGTCCTCAACAACGCGCGTCTTACGTTTTACGTCTTACGTTTTACGTCTTACGAATTTTCGATCAGGGTCACGTGACCTGACGCGAATTTAGAAGTTTTTACCCATTCCAAAAAAAGTACACAGCGCCGCTAAAGAAGTTTTCACTTCAAAAATCAATCAAGAACAACACAAGAACAAATTCAAACAAATTCATTCTCCAATTAAAATTTTCTCTAAAAAAATATTAATGATTTTTCTATGCAAAACGGCAATTTCATAGGTAAGGACCTAATATATATTTGCGTCTTGTTATTGCTATTATTTAAAGGGTCTCTGACACATCTCGGGCCCCCGAGGTCCCGGACCTTTGGAAGGCATACGAGGGGCGGGAGGGGTCGAATCCAACTCGCAGAGGCCTAAGAGGATAAGCGACTACCGCTTTTAATGAGATGAGGCACCAATCGACGATTATCCTTGTATACACTCTGAAAGTACACCCAAAGGACAACTCCCGGTTGATTCAGGACTATTGCAGAACATGGAAATAAAACATCTTGGGCTGCGGGTTTGGGTGGCTATAGTGGATTGGTTACCAAGAACTATAGAAGGACTATTATATAGCCCCTGTCTGACCAATGTTTATATGTGCACGGATAAAATGGTAGGGGGTGACTTGCACACTCAATGGGCCCCCGTAAATTGTCGCTAGCACTTAATGACGTAGCGTTAGGGGGCAACATATACTGAGGTGCTTGAGAAGTGGAGGGGTATTTCACGACTATCAGTGAAATCCCGGAAGTACGATCAAGATCTCTACCAGCATCTTACTGGAATACTTTTTTCCTCCGAGCACGTTTGCTCTTGCGAATCTTCACTCAAGTCGGCCAATCAAGGCAAGAAAGCAGTTGGAGCTCTGTTCCTCGTCAGTGTTAACTCTAGCCAGTTAATAAACACAAGCCAGAGATGAGTAACAAGACTTCTCCCGTGACATATAGTTCGCGTCAAATAACTTTGGCGCTCTGAAGCCCCTTTTCCCTAGCCACGCATGCGTGCTGCTGTTTTATTCATACAATTAACTACTGCGCAGTGATTTGTTGCCTACTTCAGAGATCTTAGAGGTTTCGTATTTAACACAGACTGGGAGTGAAAGTTGTAATTGTTAATTTTTTTGTTATTTTTGTGCAAATCCTAATCTGCATTCCAAATTTCAGCTTTTTAGGACTTCAGAAAGTGCTCTACAGATTTATTTTATATACAGAACTGCACCCCCCCCCTTAGGGGGGTTGGAGGGTGAAAGTTACATATTTCTTCATTCATTTTGTAGTTTGTGTGCAGTTCCTAGCCTGCATTCCAAATTTTAGGTTTCTAGGACTTCGGAAAGCGCCCTAGAGGTTTGATGATTGAGTGACTGGGTGACGAAATCGACGTATTTTGGGTATTAATAAAGTCCAAAATATACAAGCTAGACTAATCAAACTTAGTCCGTCTTATTACAAAACGAAATCTAACCTTACTCCTAACCTTTGAGCCAGTATTTGTATTTCAAACTTTATATTGACTTAGAGCAAATTTTTCTAACCCCAGATAATTTTATCTAAGGAATAATTTTGAATTTTTGACAGCAGTTCTTCCATACAAAAACTATCAGACCTCAATTTTATTCCACGAATACAAATTGTCCGTCGATTGAAAAATTAGTCCTAGGCAAAGTAGGAAAGTGCCCTCCTGCTTCTTGTTTTTGGCTTGTTTTGGCGGGGCATTACCCTACCCCAGATCGGTAGTGTATAACATGATAAAGAAGAGAACAAGGTGTGAAGAGCAGTATATTTCTCTGTCTTACATAGAATAATTTGGACATATTATTATTATTAATATTCTGTTTAGAGCGCAAATTAACTAGCTTTGTATATTAAAAAAAAATCGGTTGTCTGTAAAGTCGGTTTACTGACGATAGTTGAACGTGACAACGTCATGAGAAAATACTGATGGAATAGTTGCATTGCATTTGTTAATATTCGCTTGCACTTCAAGCCGCCATGGAACGCTACAGAGCGAGGCCGCGAGGTAACGCTACATGAGTCATGTTTTTTCGTGAGTGCCACCAGCTTCATCGATTTATTAGACGTTGTCACGTCAAAAAACATGTTTGTTCATCTATAATTATTTTTGATAGATTAAAGCCATACATATATTAGAACACAAATATATTTTATAATAAATATTATGAAAATAAATAATTTCCAGCCAGAAGCCAGATAGGCATTCACTCCATGTTAAATACTGGTATTCAGTTGCATTCGATTAGATGGGAAACCGACCCCAACAGGAAATGCCTAGGCATTTCTTAACTATGGTGGGGTCGGTTCAACATCATTTGCCTGGGCAAAAGATGTTGCTACTGTCAAATTATTACAATAAAATGAGTTGCAGTGTCTGAGGGTTTGAGTTATTCAATTACATTTTATACAATGAACTAATGTTACACGTTGATCTTGATATTTTATTGGTCAAAGACCCGACTGCATAACTTATCAGTAATGGAATCTTGTAACATCCGCTGCCATCATCGATTATGTACACCTGCGAAGCATGCTTAATACACAGTAAAGACAGCTTCTATAAATAATATCATAAATTTTATAGAAGTCGCTATTCGTGTCTGTGTGACCACGTTGTTCTTCTAAACGATGCAACGGATTTTGATGCGGTTTTCACCATCATATAGATAATTTATTCTGGAAGGTTTATGTGTATACAACATTAGTATGAAACTTATAGATAATAAAGAAATCCCTATGTTTTGTCAAGCTGTAAAACGGCGCGAAGTAGGTGCTTTATATTAAAGAACTAGCTTCTGACCACGACTTCGTCCGCGTGAAATTTCTTGTTCCCCGACCCACCCCGTCGCATCGCATCGCCTGCCCGCACTATTACATCGTTTTCGCTTAGCGTTCTTCCTGACTTTTGTCTTTTTTCTCGGGCGTAGCGTGATGTTAAATACTTGCCTTTCTTAAGAATTGGGCTATAAAATGCAAAAAAAAAATCTCAAATCCGACTGGTAGTTCCAGAGATTAGCGGGTTCAAACAAACAAACAAATTCTTCAGCTTTATTATTAGTAGGTATATACAGATGTATAATTATCTTTTTCTATTCGACGTTGTATAATTGACCTCGTAATTGCTTTAACATTCCAAGGTTGAATGTCACTAGCAACTGCTCGTCATAACACGGCAAGGTCTGCCTATGTGACAGCGAGATATTTTCAACTTTAGTGAAGTAGAAATGGAAATTAAAAGGAAAGCCCTAGTTGGTCTAGTGATCACAAGTGCTACTGCTGAACATGAGGTCTTGTGTTCGGTTCCCGAGTCGGGTAAAATGTGTTACTGGGTTTTTCCATCTGGAATAGAAATCCCTGATGGAACCGCTGCCGCCGATGGGGCCACTACTATGTTTTCAACACACTATCTCACACACTATCAATCAAATATCCATTTATTTTTCTGATTTTGTTGACTGTAGTCGATCATAAACGAAACTATCTGAATCGTGATCCCACAAGGTGGTCCGACGACCTTGTGAAGGCCGCAGGAACCTGTTGGATACGAGAAGCACAGAACCGGTCGGAGTTGAGGTGCTTGGGGGTTGCCGATGTCCAGCAGTGGACGTCTTTCGGCTGGAATGATGATGATGATGAGTCGATCATATACTTTTATTGTTTCTAATACTTGCGCTTTTTGTGTTTAGGTCCTGTAAGCCCCTTAATATATAAAATACTAGCTGTGCCTGCGACTTCGTTCGCGTGCCTGTCGGATAAGTTTTATCTTTTATTAATTTATAATAACAATAATAATATTTTTTTTATACTAATATTTAAAAATATAATTTATATGTATTTAGTTAAATAAAGGAAATAATAAATATAATAATAATATGTATTAGACACGTGTTGCCATCTATTATCATAATAACGTTATTGTTGTTTTCCTCGGGAACAGCACTTTTTTTCGGGATGAAAGGTATCCTATGTCTCTTTCTGTACACTTGACAAGGTATATGCAAAATTTGAGGATGATCGGTTCAGTGGATTAGGCATGAAAGGTAACAAAGGGACTTTCGCATTTAAAATAAAAAAAAAGAAATATAATAATACTAATAAAAATAAAAGTTAGGATAGTAATATACAAAATTAATATAATATAATTAGCCTATAACATTCCCACCGCTGGGGCACAGGCTTCCACTCTGTGAGAGGGAGTGGACCCACCACGCGGGCCCAGTGCGGGTTGGTAATGTCACATGTCTTTGAACTTTTGGTTTCCTCACGATGTTTTACTTCACCGTTTTGAAAGAAGTGGTGATGAAAATAAATTACACAAAGTAAAGCCTGTGTTACCCTCGGTATGTGATTGTAACCATCTATTTATAATGTATTCGTATTAACCTTGCTATTGATACTTGTAAAATAACTGCCTTATGTATGTGTATGTGCCATTAACCTAAATAGTTGGAGTACATATAAAGTTAACATATTGTGTCTTCACACAGTCATTACATAGACATTATTTAATTTGAAATAAAGTTTATTTATTTATTTACTCACAATGTAGATTGATGCTTGTTTGGAAACGTTTTATACAATTACGAAGATTTATCATAAGCCGAAAATTTGTCTTGAAAAAGCAAACTGGTGCACTGAAGTGATAAAAGTAATAATAATATAATAAGACGTGTATTGTTTTCTGTAAAAATCTCACCGTGAAAACTTACGTGAAGTGAGTTTGTTTTTGCTAGGAATTGACACTATTGACAGCTCACTCCACGCTCACTTCACCTAAGTTTTCACGGTGAGACGGTTACAGAATCGCACTGCTGGAGTTGTCAACTTCGTGCGAGTCGTCGTAGAAAATATAGTATTATTAAAACGTGACGATTCGTCCGTTTTGGGCAAGTCTAAGACAAATAAGCTGAACATTTTACTAGCTCTAAATTTAATGTAACTATAACATAAAATTTTAAAGAGAAGTACAGACGCCAGCACATCAAGCTACTACAATTTGTCAAATTTCTTTAATAGATTTTCGTAAGGTTCAATTAAAACTGATTGGGAAAGACAGTTTCGGGTAGCTTGATGTGCTGGCGTCGGTACAATTTCAAGCTTATACATACCATTTAAACTTGTTAATAATTGTTATATTTTATGAAACTGGATAAAATACTCCGAATAATTTTGTATTGTCTTCCAAATATACTAGCAACCAAAAAAAATTTTAGACAGGTTTATCTCAACATATCATGAGATATTTGGTTGCGTAAAATACCTACTGTTGTACCTACTGACCCAATTAGGACAACATGGCCACGCGAAACTGACAACGAATGATCATACATCATTTCTTTGCAGAGTTTCCAATTACGATCTTAAATTAAACTTCTAATAACGGTATTACACACACATACCTATATACGTTTCATTATTATAATAAAAAAAAACTGAAAATATAATCTTAGAATGATCACTATGCAATATTAAATTAACTAACCCAAAGCAGCAATAGACTTATTCAATTCTATGTTGTCAAATTAAAAACTGTTTTATTAGAAAGAGGTAATTAGTTTCCCTTAAAACTTCTCGTATTTTTGAGAAATAATAATTCGAAAGATAATAAAAACGTTCACGTTTCCAAGACGAGTCTTTGTTCATGAACAAGTAACCATTAAAATGTATTTATAAATTAACTAGCAGCGCCCCGCGGTTTCACCCGCATAAGTGTCGAACCCGTTCGAAAGACGCGTGGCGCCATCTATCCGGGATGAAAGGTACTCTATGTCCGTTTCTGTACACCTGACAAACTTTTATGCAAAATTTTAGTATGTTCGGTTCAGTGGTTTAAGCGTGAAAAGGTAACAAACACACTTACTTTCGCATTTAATGATAAATGATTTTATTTTTGTAAGTAGGTTTGCACAAACACTTTTACACGTCAAACATATATTTATTATTTATTTATTTAT
Source organism: Luperina testacea (assembly GCA_927399505.1). Lineage (NCBI taxonomy): Eukaryota > Metazoa > Arthropoda > Insecta > Lepidoptera > Noctuidae > Luperina > Luperina testacea. The sequence continues at coordinate 14,535,996 of OV656770.1, read as the reverse complement.
AATATTAGTTAGGATATTTCTCGTATTTACACATAGAACCTGTAGTTAGGTATGTATATGTAGTTCCAAAAAAGTTAATTTGTGAGAACATTAGAAACAATTTTTTTAAAGATCCAAAAAGAAAAATAAGCTTTAGCTAGTAGTGCGAGTATTTTAACATTTAATTAATAAAAAAAAATCAAACATCAATAGTCAACGGTACAATACATTTTATTGTAACGTTGACCATTGAAGTTTTTTTTCCTAATGCCTATCAAATCAGCGGGGATCACCACGTTCCAATCCAACTGAAGATCGATAACTAAAGGAAAAAAAATCATACACGGATATGGTCTGACTACAGAAAAATCACCGAATCGCGTTCACCTTGTAAACTATCAAATCATATTGAAGACCAGAGCTTCTTTGTTGCAAAATAATGCAAATGCCGTTGCTTAGAACCATATACGAAGGAAGAGGGTCGAGTATAAAACCGCAGCTCGTTTATGTTATAATCACAGTTACACATCGTCCGTTAACTTTGACACACAAGATGGTGAGTGAAGATAAAGTTGCATCATTGGCTAGTATTTGAGAACGGCACCCATGTGGCCAATCACTTGGTATTCTTGTTCATCTTAAGTTCGCGGTGGAGAACAATCGTTCATTAAAAGTGGTTGTGATTATGATAACAAATTCGGGACACCACCTGCATTAGAAGGGTTGAAAGATAAAATTTTGGGAATGTGAAAAAGTGAAAAGAATTCCTTATGAAAATTAATCTAATCTTTAATCTAAATCTCATGAATACCAGCCGCCAAGATAAAAAAAAAAAACAAAACAAAAAAAAAATAGGCCCTTACTTATTTATCCTCATTTGTTTTCCAGAAATCCTTCGTAGCACTTCTCGCCGTCGTGGCCGTGGTCGCCGCCGATGTCTCGCACTTGGTGCGCAGCGGTGAGGCTGACGCCCAGATCCTCAAGCAGACCGCTGACGTCTTCCCTGACCAGTACAACTACGCTTACGAGACCAGCAACGGCATCGCCGCCCAGGAATCCGGAGTCCTCCAGAACGTTGGCTCTGTAAGTACAGTTTTTGTTTTAGAGTCAGAAATTGGCTTCATCATAATTTTAGCGTGGGTATCCAAAAATATTTTGTAAAGTAAATAAACTTCTTAAAGGGCGTCGTCCAAAGTCTGGAACATTTACTTGCCACACTGGCACAGTAGTTCAAGATCTTTTTTTTCTGACAACATCTTTAAATGGCGATAACTAAAGTCTAAAATAATGAAAGCTATTACGACAAAACATCAACGACAATAAAAATGAAAGAACTAGTTCTAAAAACAATAAATTGTCCCAAAGAATCAAGCCCAGCAAACGACATTTTAAGTCACAGCGGAGGATCTTGCGTACAAAATATGTTAATATATTTCATCGTCTTGATCCTTGATATTTCGTCTAAGGTCAAAATTGTACGCAATAGTGGAAACATACTAAATTATGATCATCAGCTCATTGGATCGTGAATTGATTTTATTTATAGTACAGACGCTAGCACATCAAGCTAGCCGAAACTGTCAAATTTTTCCAATCAACTTTGAACCTAATGCTTTAGCGATAAAGTTGAAAATCTAATAAATAAATTTGACAGATTGTGATAGCTTGATGTGCTGTGCTGTACATACACCTCAAAGAATCTTTATCTTTGGTCTATATTTATTGGGATCTCGTCCACTTTTATTTCTTTTTTTAGTTGGTTGTTCATATTTCCGAATACTAAATACTTTCTTTTTCATCTAGGAAGCCGAAGCTATTGCCGTCCAGGGCTCCAACCAGTACACCGCTCCCAGTGGTGAAGTGATCGCTCTCACCTACGTTGCCGACGTGAACGGATACCAGCCCCAGGTAACATAATTTAAGAATAAAAAAACCTTAGTTCGTATTTTTCGGAGAAAAGTTAATTATTTATTCGCTCAATTTATCGATTTGAGATTTAAAAACCAATTATTTGACGATTTTTTTAAATAGCGAAATACAATAACTGGATCAAATAGGTCTGAAAACCACGCACTTCAAACTGATGGTCCATGTTCATTCCTTCTCTTTTTGAAAAGAGGTCCTGTAGCAGGACTGTAACTGATATTATTAAAATGTAGAAGATGTAGTCAAGTTATTAGCTCTACAAATAAATTCTACAATTTAACGTAACTTATTCACAGGCATAAATATTTATTATGATTAACATCTCTATCAGTATGTTTTTATGATCGACGACTGATCTAATAGAATGGTTCTGAATTTCCGATTGATCATCGTATACAACTTCATTCTTTGCTAACGTAGCTTTTGAATAGTCTTTAGTATTAGTACCTACTAAGTTTATTTTATTGTTTATGTCTTTTATTTTGATATACTAAACTAGATATGCAATTATACACCTACGACACTCCTACCTAAGAAGTCTGGCCATTTTTGGTTTTTATTCTGAATACCTATCAAATTGTGCTAACACTGTCATGTTCTTTTCCAGGGTGCTCATCTCCCCACTCCCCCTCCCCCTCAACCCATCCCCGACTACATCCAGAGGTCCATCGACTACATCAGGGCTCACCCCCCCAAGCCCGAACCCGGCCAGAAGTACTAGAGTTTAACTTAACTTTTTAAATATTAATAAATAACTAAGAAACCATTTCTAACACTGCCAATATTTTTCCTCTAGTCGCAATATGTTTGTAAATTTTGTAAAATAAAAAGGATTTCTTGTTGTACAGACATTTATTTTTTTCTTTTTTTCCTTCTAATAGAATTAGTTAATATTGTGATTGATACCTTTCAAGAACGTTGAGGTGCTCCTTTTAGATATAATTCAGTAGGATCCTTTTGATCTCAAAGTGTATATCTCTTCGTATGAACGAGAACTCTTATTAAATTAATTTGAATTGCATGCATCTCACCTTCAATAATGACTTTGACAGATAATTTAATAAATAAATAAAAAACGTTTATTTCGACCATCAATGCATCATATTGCACCAGAAACACATTATAAACTTCGTTTGCTTAGTACGTGAACCAGACTTCTGTTCTTTAAAGTTTCTGAGCACACTGACAGACTTGCAAACAAACAACATCAACCTACAGACCTTTAACAGCAATTTTACCTCTGACAACAGTAACGCAACTACAACCTTATTGTATCGTGAATAAAGACCACTGTGAGTTTGACAGACTAATCAGTGGCAACAACCAAATAGAAATCTTATTGTATTAAGGATAAAGATCACTTTGAATTTGACAGTAATTCAAATTCAGAGGTAAAATAACTGTGATATATGGCTGTTTATCTACATGATTTAAAACATAATACTATAAATATTCTGTCTAAAAGCAATTCGGAATACATTAAATTTTGTCTGTATAGATCCCATAAAAATACGTTATAAACGATTAACTATTAACACAAAATGATTATTTTTATTCAGGTTAATTAATAGCTCATTTTAGACACCATCAAATTTTGACCTCGACCTCAAAACGTACGGCGTCACATGCCTCATATAGGTCCAATTTATTTCACTTAGCTTACTTAAATGTTATATGTGGCGATAACTGAACTAAGTCACGCTATAAGGTCATCAAGTGAAACCGAATTGTATAAAATGTCGTTATTGTTTTATTACTTATTACTTTTAATCTTCTGGGACGGTTTGGTATAAATTGTTTTTTGTGTAAGCTTTTGCGGTGGATGGTCATAAATACAAAGACGAGCAATTTAATAAAATACATTAACTTATCATGAAATATTTCCGAAAGTACGCAAGATAGGTTCTTGAAGTGAAAAGCAACATTCAATTGTATTTAATAACGCATCAAAAGTAGACCAAAATGAAACAATTAAAAATCGATTTAATGTGTAAAAGAAGGAAAAATGGAAATAGGGCCATTTTGACACAAAAGGATTAACACAAAATTGAAACTAAATTTTTAATTCATTATTTCGCATTGCCTGCGCGTGCTCTTAATACGATTTCTACAGGATTTGGCATGCTGATTACCGGATTAACAATTTTTTTTGTATGCATTATTTAATTTTTTTATTAATCTAAATAATATTTACATAATATAAGCGAACATAAAAAATAATAATATGTACTTACATGTATATGAAAAAAGAAGCAAAAGAATCATAGGGCATAAAAAAATTCGTCCGCATCGCTGCCAACAGGAACAGTGCCCAACAGGCTGGCAGCATTGCCACGTTCTATGGCGATGCTAATGATTATTTGGGCAAGAAATAGGCCAGGTCACGCGAAGAGTCGACCAACCGCTTGGCGATATCTCGAAAAACCAAGTGGGCACTCCGACCCCATGGCTCTAGTGTTTTAACCCCAAATGGCTCGAACATATTATAACTCCCAATGAAGTTCGAATATTTTCGCCGTTTGAGGTTTTCTGCACCTGCAGCAGCCGACCCAGCACAGCTCACCGTGCTAGGAAGATGGGATGGTGCAAGGATGTTGACACATGTTGCATACCACACCAAAGGTCTGCCTAACTTCCAGGGCATTGTGGTGATTTGCGTTGGGTTCTAAAATAGCTGGCACGGCGGTGACAAGAACAATAATAATTAAATTAACGTCAAAACAAAAGTATTTTCTTTCAACTATGTATGTAGTAATGTTATCATTAATCACTACAAAACCGATCACAAAGGACGTATTTTTTGCTTAGAACCAAAACAGTGCAAAAATGTTGTATGAAATCTCATGGTTGCACAGTTTTTCATTATTGCACTGTTTTTTATGTAATTGTCAAGGAGTCGACCAGTCAGAAATATGACGAGACATGAGTTGCCTTGGGTAACCTGGAAGTCTTTAAACAGACTCCAGACCCAGGTTGGCCGAAGCAAGGAAAACCTGATGGAGATTCACAGACGACTCCGCCTTGGAGTGAAAATGTGGAAACTAGTTAGCCGTCGCAAATCGTAGTAGGTAACTATGGAGAAGATATATATTTACTGGTTGCAAACAGGCTGATTGATTAAATCCTAGATTGGCTAACAAAAGCTAATTAAATCACTTGTTAACAGATAAACATGAATAGGCTTTCAGACAGTAAGTGTGCGCATGATTGTGTAATATGTCAGAGGCTGGACCTATTGTAGCAGTACGCAACTTTTTGTGTAAGAGACTGTGGAAGATTCTAGAATATTATTGAAACTTTGACAACCAGTGCAATCAATCGATACAATTATGTAAACTAACATAACTTGTTCAAATCAAGGAAGGACAAGATAATCAAGACATTTATATTTAAACTGCCAATTAAATCGTAATTATTCTTATTAATTGACTTTTATCCTGAACGTATTATTATTGTTATACCGATGTAGCAGCGTAAGCAAGAGAAACTAGAGAATTTTTTTTTGTTTTGATGAAAACAAAAAAAAAACAATGAAGCTGAATGAGCGTATACTGTCTTCATTGGGGGATGCCCCAATGGAGTCAAAATGCCCCCAAAAAACACAAAGGACACCACAAAGAGATAGGGCAAGCTCAAGTTGTAACGTAAGCAGATCACTCAATCGAGTATCAGCAATAATCAGCATCAAGCCGTGTCCTAAACATAGCAAACGACGCATGAACACGCGAATTTCACGTTCATTTTGTTTGGCGAACTTGAACGCGTCGTTCATTCGACAGAGAACGCTTTCCGTTTTTGCGAACAAATGTATGACATCATACGAACGCGACGATCGCGATTTCGCGCGGCAAATCGCGTTGGTTAGGACACGGGGTCAGTGTTAGTATCGTCTACGTGTGACTCACACTCTGACACCCGGTTTGGCCACTTCTCATTATTATAATATTAAAAATAATCATACAATCTATTTAATCAGGCCATTTAAAACTTATAAAATAAAATAAATACAATTATTCACAAGTTGTAAAATTAAAATAAAGTTGCAAAATAAAATAAAAAATATTAGGTACTTACATGGGCTGTCTTGGTCTGTGTGCCCGAAAGGTCCCCTCTATTTTCTTCCATTTTTCTTTATCGACTGATATTCCATAATTTTCTTACTGTGATTTCCCACTCGTCGCGCCACCATTTTCTCAGAATATTGAACATTACATATTGAATTATCTAGTACGGCTTTTGTTTGCGGTTTTCCTTACGTAAACTAAGCATTGCGGTTTTTGTCGAGATGGTTGAGGAACTACCTGCACGATTAATTTGGAGGTCAAGGTTACCAATGTTGATTTTAGAGATTTGTGTTCTTTTAGTCTTTTCGGCCATCACGCAAAATTTTATTTTGAAATTTCAAGGCACATCTGGCAATAGGCATCGAAAGTCTTATTAGAATGTTATTCAAATTCATTTATAAAGGCTCCTGCAAACAGGCGCGACGCGAATCGCGCGCCACTCAAAGGCACCGCTCGTTGCGCGACTTGCGGTGCTTTTGTATCGCGCGCGATTTTATCACGTGTCACCTGTTTGAAGGAGCCTTAGCGATAAGTTAAGATAAGATAAGCTTACAAAAAGTTCTTGAATATACCTACGTAAATTCTCACTAACGGAAGACAGACAGATTAAACATTATATATTTATTTATTTTATTTATAAGAAGAGTCCTCCAGACTGTATTTTGGTCACGGCGGCTAATCTCAACGACGACTTGGTGCGCTCACTCTTCCCTCACTCTCATAGTCCGATGGGACGGCAATCCGACACGACCGAAGAGAGATCAGATGCAGGATCAACGGCTTAACGTGCTTCCCGAGGCTCGGAGGTATTACACTGCTAATGGGCCTACCACACGCACAAGCTTCACCACAGTTTTGCCTGCGCAAGCCGGTTTGTACACGGAACGGTTTTTTTTTTTTTTTTTTAAATCGTTTACCTTTACCATGTTTGTAAATATGTGAGCACCATGTATCTATCAGATAATTAATTTATATATGTCATGGTTTCATTTTTAAGTCTTTTACCTATTGTGGTATAGTAATTTTATTTTAGGTGCATCGTGTTCACATATTATTATTATATAATTAATGTATGCAAAATTTTGTAAAATATTTTAAAAGAGTAACGGTGGAGTTTCTTGCCCGTTCTTCTCCATACGAAAACTACCTTTTGGAATGGGCGACTAGAATCAATTATATTTTATTTGTAATTTCTGACGTTCAAAAGTGCCTTTTATGTGCCTACTTGAAATAAATGCTTTGACTTTGACTTTGACTTTGAACACCGTGCGTGTGGTTGGTAAAACTGTATCGGTGTTTCGTGTACAAACCGGCTTGCGCAGGCAAAACTGTGGTGAAGCTTGTGCGTGTGGTAGGCCCATAACTTCAAAACTCCCGGCTGTTACCGAGAAATTCCTAATGGAGAAACTCAATAACACTTTGCCCTAACTGGGAATCGAACCCAGCTCCACTCGCTCAGCAGTCGCACTTGCAACCACGGGTCCAACGGGGCGAACGGGAGTGGAGAGTTTACATTGGTTTTGTTATGCCCCTTAAAATTATGCCCCGTAAAATCGTTTCTATGAATTTGTCTAGTGGGCAAATTATTTGTTACCGAGGTATTTTAGATATTTTTTTATATTGCCTCAATATTACTACATCACAAAACTACCCACCACCCTAATCTGCATTCGCGATTTATTTGATGTATTTTTAAATGTAAACTAAAACAATAACTTTAATTCCTACGCAATAAAGTTCAGTTTACGCTACAACTTCAAAAAATTTTATAACTTTTTCAATACTGCTAGTAACTCTGAAATCAACTTAAGTGCCGTTAAAATAAGGTTGATATTTGTATAACGTGCAGTAACATCAATTTGAAATATAAATTTGAATAGACTTTAGGTGTTGGGCAGTTTACTAACACCAAACTAAGTACAATCTACTCTTATGTAACCAATATTACCAATATTGGTAAATATTCTAATATTATCTGCAATTTCATACTAAGTGTTTAAACATATAGGTAGGACATTCTCTACGTGTTAGCTGAACTCATCAAATGTCATTAGGTCACCCGTGAGAATTCGCTTGTTAGTTTTGATGTGCGGTCAAAGACCTAAGGTTATAAGGTAACATTATACATGGCAATTACGCCTTTTTTTTGAGGATTAGAAATCATCAAATGACCCCTCCCGCTCTGGGTGGAGCGGAATGGAGTGTCAGACTCTTACTGACTAAAACCCACCCGTGTTCCTTCCTTAGTCCTTTATGTTCCGGGCCAGCGGTAACCCTTTCGGACAATCCCGCTGATCCGGCAGGCTTCGGCCCTGACGGGCCCCTTCACTTGATGCTGACATCTCTTTAAGGCGCGCGTGGAACACGTACGCGCCGTCCGGCACGGGCCTGGTCCTGATCGGACGGTGAGCTACCCACTACTCTCCGCCCAGGAACATAAAGGTGTTAGGTAGAAATGCAGACATCTTTTTACTCTCAAAGCCTATGATAGGACTTTCTCTCTCCTATGGGCGTGAACTACAAGTACATTTTCAGCCTATAATGTACTCACTGCTGGGACTCTTTCACTTTCTCTTTTCTCCTTTTTTAAAAAACGTTGCCCCACACTTAGAATTTCTCTTGTATTGTATTAGGTGCGTTTACAAACATTTAAACTCGCATACGCAAACAGCTAGACCCGGAACAACTACTTGTAGGTCATACAAATATTTGTTACGTGCGTGAATCGAACCCGCGACACGCACCGCAGCAGTCAATCGCTTAACCACTGCGCCAACCGTGTCGTCACAACTTAAACTATGCGTATATTCAAATCACAACTTATGAAATGACACGGCAAAAGAAAGAAAGAAAAATGCATTTATTGTGATTATAGCAAAAAAAAAAACACCTTAAAACTATTGGTATAGGGTGCCAGTTTGCTTAACAATTAATTTCCCTGGCTGTACTTTTATTTATGTATTGCCACTTTACCATTCTGAGACGATTTTTATGCACCTCACGACGATGACGATCGTATTAAGAAGACGCGGTTAGAGGATTTAGCAAGAACCTGTCCAATTCCATCTAAGATAAAAACACCATAAAACAATAGATATATCTAAGACATTAGAGTGCGGCCAAAGAGAGAATGCATTATTGACACCTGACAGTTGCATACAAACGAATAAGTGTTTTGCAAATTTGATCTTTATTAACTACTAGAATTGTCGCAATGACAGGTGTCAGGAATGCATTCTCTCGACGGTCGACCTGTAAGCATCAAGATACTCCAACGGACTGTAGTGATGCCCCAACTAAGTGGATCTCATTGATTGATACACGGCCAATCTACTCAAAATTATTATCCTATAAACGAAGCGCTATAAAGAAAAAATAGCTACCTATTGTCCTAGATGAGCTACAACAAAACGCGGTGCAAAATGACATAACTTGATACGATATGACACAATCAAAGTTAAGTGGCATAAGAAATAAATTCGCACAATGTCGCGTCTAGATACTAATTGATATTAGAGTTAGCCATCCATTTCACTATATGTCACATATGGCTATGATTGTAGTTGTTCTCTTTTCAAAACAGCGAGAAGTCGGTTGTTAGGTCATCACTAGACTTTGCTCGACTTACCCCTCTGGATGAAAAGAATAGAACGCGCTGTGCTGTGGGTCCCCATAATACAGTATCATGCTGAGTGGAAGCCTTCTTTTCACAGTCATGACGTGCAGATGCCGACTAGTTCTGTCCTGTCCTCGTGATTATACATATTTTGTTTTTTTTTTCTTTTACTTCATTATTCTAATTAACAGATATTTTTGTATGTACAGACGCCAGCACATCAACCTACCCGAAACTGTCAAATTTTTTCGATCAACTTTGAACATTATGCTTTAGCGATAAAGTTGAAAATCTATTAAAGAAATTTGACAGATTGTAGTAGCTTGATGTGCTGGCGTCTGTACATACAACGTGTTTCCGTGATAAATAAACCTATTTTGCTTTCTTGTACTTGAATTGTCTATATATACAAACAGATCAAAGATACAGAAGAAATCCAAGATTCTTACAGTTCACTGCCGGAATTAGAACTCCCTAATCACACCTTTCCATCACTGCTTTCAAAACGGTGAAAGAAAACATCGTGAGGAAACCGGCGGCGGCGTGTCCTAGAACCAAAAATTCGAAGACGTAGACATCTAGGCCCGCGTGGTGGATTACGGCCCACTCCCTCTTACATAGAGGAGACGTGTGTACCAGCAATGGAAACGTATGTCTTATGTAATCACATCCTAACAGGAACACATCCTTATCAAAATACAAGAACACAAACCACAATGCATCACATTTATAATAATCCTCTACAGTTCCATGCACGAGAATCTGCCAAACACACGCATAATCATAATAAATATCGATACACAAACATAATAAGCGAACAAACACTCCAGATTCATAATAGCTTCACTGAAACCAGAACAAAGACTGATCCTGACGTGCGCAGGCGACAGCAGGGGGTGGGAAGGGGTAAGGGGCGTGTGAGTAAATATTGTCTCGCAACCAACAGGCTTCATTAGCAATGAGTGATGTAATTAATTTCACTCTTCGATGGATAAAGGTACTGTTTAGCGGTGTTGGTGTTTCGTCGGATCTGTGGGGTTGCGTGTTATGAATATTTTTGTGTAATATTATGATCTGAAAGAAACAAAACAAAAGGTAATTATGTTAGCTAATTAAGAACGTCCAGTGTTTTGTGTTGGTTTTAGGAAAGACAGCAGCATTATTTCATGAGAAACATGACACGGAATGAAATAACCTTTTAACTCTCCCCCACGAAATTTCATGTACTGAAATAACCGTAAAGGCGCACTAAAAATATTATCTTGAAAGGCCACTGAGTGAGTTTTACGAAGATAAAGCTTGGAACGGAATGAAGTCGCTAACAATGGCTAGTTAAATGTATCTATACTATTAATAAAGCTAAAGAGTTTGTTTGTTTGAACGCCCTAATCTCTGGATTTAACAGTCGGGTTTGAAAAACTGTTTGCATTTGATAGACCAATTCTTGGGGAAGGTTATAGGCTATTTAACATCATGCAACGACCCTTAAGAGCCGAGCAAAACGTCAGATAGAACTAAGTGACAACGAAAGAATACCGCGGGCGGGCGATGCGATGCGACGGGGTGGGACGGGAGAGCAGGAAATTTCACGCGGACGAAGTCGCGGGCAGAAGCTAGTCAGTCATAATGTTGCAGTCCATTATAATACAGTTGAATATACGAGTAAGACTCATAAAACGCAATAAACAGCCTTTGAGCATTAATCAGCTGTTTTATGGTGGGCGTCGAACCTAACACATAATGAGCCATAATGAAGTACCAAAATAAGTAGGATACGATATGACGAAACTTCAGCTGTAGGTCGTAGATTCGAACCCAGACAGACTTTACTTTATGTAAATTATTTCATCACCACTGCTCTCAAAACAGTGAAAGAAAACATCGTGAGGAAACCGGCATGTGTTAGAACCAAAAATTCGAAGACATGTGACATCTACCAACCCGCACTGTTGGTAGATGTCACATGTCTTCGAATTTTTGGTTCTAACGCGGGACCGCACTGGTCCCGCGTGTTGGATTACAGCACACTCTCGAAAACAGGAGGCCTGTGTTCCAGCATTAAGAACAGTATAGGCTAATTTCGATATGTAAATAATTCAGATAATCTTTAATAATTACCAACGTTCGTTCCTTCTGTGCATGAGGAGATGCCTTTGTCCAGCAGTGTGATGATTACAGACCGGTATTATTATGATGCTCATTATTTACTGTGCAACAATAAAGCAAAAGATTATAGCCCACGTCCTCTCAAAGACAGGAGGCCTGTGTCCCAGCAATGGGAAGATAGAGGACTGATTAGTGATTATTCTGTAGTTGGGCAAACAGCTTTTCTCGACCTTAATTAGAATTTCATCACTATTGCGTAAATGCTATGTAATGCTGACCTAGATTAGAGTCAAGAGCAAACCCATTCCGAAAAAAAAAAAAATGCTACACGGTAACTAGCCTGTTTTCTGATAAAGGTAGAACACGCTATACACAGCGGAAATTGTCCCTGCCACGGCTACATCCCACTAACACCACTACAGTTTCCTAGCTCGAACAAGAATCAATAAACCCTAATGTATAAAACTTACACTAATCCTTTTAAAACTGTTGACAATACATGAAAACTCATTTAGCCGTCGCAAAACCGCCGAGCGGGAGCGTAATTCGATTAACTACGTTTCGAGTGGTACTCAAAAGCGTTCGACTTATCGAATTTGGCGTTTGCGCCAAATATGTATGAAATGGGAATACACGGTGTACGGATGGTGAAATATGCAATGATCTGTAGGTATTACGTAGTTTGCGTTGTGGATCACTGCGTTTTTGCTAATGTTACACTAATGCCTGTTGCTGGCTTCGTAATGGTTTCGTAATAGTCTATTGTTGTCTACAATATGGGGAGGCCCATAGACAGCTTTAATAAACGATCTGTCAAAATGAATACACCTGGCTGAGGAATTTCTGATTCATTATAATGTCTTTTTAAGGCTCCTGCAAACAGGCGCGACACGCGACGCGAATCGCACGCGACTCAAAGGCACCGCTCGCGATTCGCGTCGCGTGTCGCGCCTGTTTGAAGGAGCCTTTACTGTAATGGACAGGTGATTCTGATCGACGATTTTTATAAGTAGGTAAGATAAAAACTGTGTTCTTTATTAGGTACTTACTGCACTGTTACTCTAGTAAGTTCTTTAGAAGTCCAGAATCCATGTTCAGGACTTATAAAGAACTTATTTTATGTCTTTTATTTGGGTACCTAACCTACAAAAATCTAAATTTTCGTAGGTTCAGTAAACATCTCAAATATTCCAGTTTCGCTCAAAGGGAGGTTTGCAATTATATTTCGACCTTCACCCCTCGAAACCGTCACCACTCAATTTTATCCATTTGGTTTGCCCAATTACTTCGTAAAGAAAATTAAACTTGATTGCAATGCATGAAAACGGTAGCAATTTATACCAAAATAATGGCTTTTATATTTGTGAGAAGAAGCCGTCAAGTATTTCGCGATCCCGGGTGACGTTGAGTACGGATGAGGTGAACGAAAGTGAAGGATAAGTGAAGGAAACACAGTCTTATCAGTTGTTTAATGTTCGTTTGAGGAGGATCGGGCTAAGCGAGATCGTACAATTCTTTCGATTCATGTCAGTTTGGAAGGTTTGTGTAGATTCCCTTTTAAAGAAATTGTTTGATATTGAACTTGTACGAGTACTACTTCTGATACCCGCATTTACATAAAAATATTGAGATTACATCTACGTTGAATAAGATAACAGGTTTTTTGAAATGTCATAGTGGCTCCTTAACCCTCGATCACTCGCGCGGGTTTTTAGCCTCGTGAGCACTCGCGGGGTGTTGTGGCCACCCCACATACTCAAAGTCTATTTTTATATATATATAATATCAGTTAGTGGAATTATACTAGCATTTTATTATTTTGTGTTGTATGACGTATGTAAATAAAAAAACGTTAATTTTATAATCAACTTTATTACTGTTCTACACAACATTATAATAATCAGCCTTTTTAGTCATAATATTGAGATCTCTCCTCAAAGAACCACAAAAAAAGAATCCTCCTCGTTTTTAACATAAAATTTCTCATTAAAAAACATAAATGTAAGGATTAAGTAACAAAATTAAATAAAACAATCTTATTTTTCGTAACAAGAACTGCAAATTAACTTCATGTGTTTTTGACACATGGTTTGTTTGCAAAAATTGCACTCTCACTCAATGTTTTAATGTCTTTAGAGCGTGGACAAACTATACAGTGCTGCTTTTTTGTTGGTGACCCTCCTTCGGTGCTTGATCCAGGAGCATTCAACATCCTCTTGAGTGCTTTGGGTAAGCCTGGTTGAAAGCAAATAAAATTAGAAAAAAAAATGTTACATACGGACAAAGCACAATAAACAAAAGTTTCTAAGAACAAAAACCATTAAATAAACTTAGAAATACATCATTATTTATATTATAGTAAATAAGGGTACAGTTAAATAATTTAGATTCACAAAACAATTGAAAACACGTACCTTGTTGATAAAGTAACCTCCGCAAAAGTATAGCTCGAGCGCTCGCGGGGTGTCGTGACCACCCCACGAAAACTTTGACGCGTCCTCACGCTGCGAGCACTCGCGCTACACAGGCCCTCTCACCCTGTGTCGACGCGTTTAAAGGTCACTTAAAGGTACTGAGACGGGCGGATGCGCAACTAGAGAAATTATTATTCATTTTTACGTTCAAAAATGCGTGGGGTGCTGACAGCACCCCGCGCGAGTGATGGCGGGTTAAAATTTATAATTATTTAGAAGTATTTACATAATTTAAAAAGCTAATATTCTTAAAATGATAATAATAATAATGTGTTTAAGTGCTTATATAAAAACGAGGGGAAATATTACCTAAAGGGCATAAAAAATTTCGTCTGCAACGCTGTCAACAGAAAAATTAAAGGGCATAAAACATTTTGTCTGCAGGAAAAGTACCCAAAAATCTGGCAGCATTACCACGTTTTAAGGCGATGCAGATTCTTTAGCAAAAAAAATAGGCCAACCCTCTGGTCACTTGAAGAGTAGACAAAAGGCCACAAGACATCATTCATATTATTCCAATATCTCTGTATGCATTCCATAACCTAGCTCACATACACAAAACCGAGCATCAACAAAGCAAAAGGAAGTAACGTAGAAGAAAAACAACTTTTACACGTATAACAGGATATTAATTTCCTTTCACGCCGCAGACGGGATGTATGTAAACGAAAATTTATTTCCATCAAATAATATGTTTCCTCTTTTACTGAAGGAAATGTACGAGGAAACGTTAAAAGGATTAAGGGACGTATTTTCTAATACTGGGGAAGAATCTGACGTGATATGAACAAAAATGTCTGGTTTTTATCGTGATTGAAGCGTGGATGCTTATGACATTGACTCTGGTGATCTTGTTTTTATGCTTATGCAACTTGCATTAAATTAATGCTTGCAAAGTAGAGAATGTAAATAAGTAATTATAACTACACAATGATTGGTCCACACATGGTCAACACTAGCTTTGGACCAAAATAAGTCCATACTTATTTTGGTCCATACTTATTTTGGTGTTGGGCAAAGTGGAGTAACAAGGCTGACAGTATCCAGTAAAAACACACTTAACAATAATTGAAAGCCGTTTCCGTTGAATAGAAGCACCCAACCTTTCATCCATAATTTCAATATGACGGTCACTTAAATAAGACACCTAGTAAAAAAATAAGATTTTCACCATCCACAACTTGCTTTTCCACAGCTGAACCCGTTCAAGTAACCCTCGAAATCCCCAACTTCTTCCGCACTGCAACCGTGTTTGGATACACTCGTCCTGCGCCAAATGTCGCAGCATACATCACGATCAAGCAATTTCACAGTTGTCGTGTCGTGTATCTGCATCCTTATTACTGAATACACCTGGGAGCGTAGTTCGCGATACAGATCTCTGACGTGGGGGACCTACTACTGGAGGTGGTGCAAGTGTGAGTGAGTTTTGAATGAGCTTAAAAGAAATAAGGCGTTGATTTTTGGACAGAGTAAAAATCAAAAACAGTGTCGCTTTCAAAATATTGTTAAGAATGACGGCTAATCGAGATGTATGTAGGTGTGAAAGAAGACGTGCTGTAATGACACCAAATAAATTGAGATAAGAACCCTATTTGCGTAACAAACCGCCAACAACAATCTGAATCATTTTGAAGGATATTGCTAAATCCATTGCTTCATATGTTCGAAAACTTTGTCTACTCAGCAACGTAAATAACGCAATGAATGTTGTTGCACTGTCAAAATAAGAGCCATTGCTACTGTTAGTGATTACGCAATTACCCCGCAGGAGCACGAAGATGATGAAGAAACAACAATATCAATCAAACTGTTATTACATGCCTGGTAGGAAAAAAAGACATCCTACCTCAGTTAATTTGGGATGAAGGCAGGGTTGATGGTCAGCGGGACTGTCCGAAAGGGTTACCGCTGGCCCGGAACATAAAGGGCTAAGGAAGGAACACGGGTGGGTTTTAGTCAGTAAGATTCTGACACTCCCTTCCGCTCCACCCAGAGCGGGAGGGGTCATTTCATATTTACCACCTAGAAAAAAAAAGGCAGGGTTGATGATCATGATGAATCAGTATTAGTAATGACGACATTAATATCTACTGTTAGTTTGATACATCTTTGGTTGTGATTGACAAATCGCTGTCAGCAAGGGATCCTATTTGGGTATTTAGTGATAGAACGACAATACTTACCTACTAACATTGATCATAATCATCAGCCTATAATATTCCCACTTCTGGGACACAGGCCTCCTGTCTATGAGAGGGAGTGGGCTATAATCAACCACGCGGAATCAGTGCGGCTTGTCTGATGTCACGTGTTTTCGAATTTTTGGTTCTTGAACATTCTTGATTCCTCACGATGTTTTCCTTCTCCGCTTTCAACATTGATCATATTTCTCATACAATAGTGTCTTATGTCCAGGTCAGCAACAAGTTTCATCACAAGTTTCATACAATTACAATATTTCGCTTGCCGATTTTTATTTAATTTTATTTGTGTCGCTCTAAAGTCAGATATCCAACTAAAAATTAAAATAACAATGCTAATTTAAATTCACATTTCGTAACCTTGTCAAACCTGTTGTATCTAAATGGTCGAAAATATGATAATAATTCATTATTTTATTTTATATTAATTCAGTTTATTAATTGCCTTATTAATATCAACACGAATCCCTTTAATAATGGCAAAGAGGACCTCGGTTACGTGTTATTTTGTCAACTTAAGGCTCCATTGAAACTGGGCATACCTAGTTTAAAAATGAAATTAATTCTACTAAAAGTTATCTGAAGTTTCTAGTTAATAATAATTTATTGATCAGACTTCAGCAAAACTGGCGAAATGTGGTGTGTGTGGAAATAGGTGCACTTCTGCTTAACCCCTTGGGGAATACAGGCTTGAGGTTATGTGTGGGTTGTGTCTTCAAAATAATTGTTTTAGGGACTATGTGTTTGCAAGTAACAAATGGAAATTTGGAAAATCCAAAAGTGCAGGACTCATAATGCCCATTTAATCGTTTATAAAACCATAGACATAGATATTATTTTAGTTAGTTTTTTATAAATTGTAATTAAACTACTTTGAATAAAAGAGCCATTTTTAATAGAATTCCTCTTATGGGTGACCCGAATTTATTAATAAAAAAATTGACTCAATTAATTGATTTTTTCGCAAGCTATAGATTTAAAACTTGATTGAAGGGATTTTTTTAGAAATATTTTGATGTTTTTTCTTTCTACTGCATTAAATCCATTTTTTGAAAGGTACACAATTAATCTCCATTAAATTATCTACACAATGGTACTTATATAAATTAAGTAGATTCTGTGTACTAGCGGGAGTAAGTATAACAATAGACACAATTGCAGAAAGGATGCAAAAAAAAAATCGATCGTAAAGCACTCTAATGCTTCGCAGGATGAGTCGTGCAAATGGGGGTTTTCGTGAAAATTTACGATACCAGTTGGCACCACTTTGACAACAGGTCTTCCATTTCGACAATGAATATAAAATATGACGTTCATCATTCGATTCATTCATTCGTTCATCATTCAGTCATGACTAAAGAAAATATAGGCTCATTGACAGATGCCTGGACCTGACGTGTCAGTGCTGCCACCTAGCGAACGTCATTTCAGAATACCCTCATTGTACAATACTTCAATCGGACGCCACAATCTTAACTTGAAGACCTTGGTAGGACCGCCTAATGCAATGCATGCAGTGATACGAAGCAATGTAACACGTGAAATATCTACAAACTAGAATATATTTACGTATATTAAGTTATTTGTTGGCACCGATGAGCCGAGGGAGATAGCTGCACTTAGTGCTCAAATGCGAAGTTATCTTGACAGTAATCTTTAGTGTTTATTGCCATGAAAACGGTATAAAGTGCAGAGGCCCAGCTGCACATACCTACGGTAACGATATGGTTTTCTTTTTTAGAAAAAAAAACAACACTCGTCAGTTTAAAAAGGTGCTCTTATTTTTTTTTGTTTTTTGAGTCCAGTAGCCTTTATTATCAGACTAGCTGTTGCCCGCGACTTTGTCGGCGTTATCTTGTATCCCATCATTTTTTAATACAAATATCCAAGATAAAATGAACTCGACGTCCTTCTACAGTTTCCAGGCTTTTTACATCTTTTCATAAGGATAAGGTAATACAGCCAGACAGAGTTAAGGCTCCTTGAAACAGACGCGACACGCGATAAGATCGCGTGCAATACAAAGGCACCGCAAGTCGCGCAACGAGCGCGCCTTTACTTTTGCATTTATAATACTAGTTATTACGTAAGTATGGAGTACGCGAAATACGCGCATTGACGTGGAGTTGCGGACAACAGCCCGTATTACCTATTACCTACGTAAGTATGGATAGATTTAGGTTTTATAATATTGGTAGAGACTGGCGCAAGAGCACGAAGTCTGGCACAATCAGAGGAGAGACCAGCAGTGAGTGAAGTCGGGCTATGGATGACATCATGATCATACATTAATCCTATTTATTTGAAAAAAAAAAAACAATCAATTAAATAACAATCAATCACCACAAAAAAAATCGGACTCGCGCACCGAGGGTTGCGTATAAATTTGTAGGTATGTAAATAGTTTATCACGGGATTATTAAAATTGTAACTACAAATTTACGGTTTTCGTTTATTTTACTTACTTGTGCTACATGACCTTGCTTCTTGCCAAATTTCATGATTCTATGTCAACGGGAAGTACCCTATACATTTTGATTCCCTTGAGAGTGTTGAAATATACGTTTTTTGCGGCATAAATGGCCGTATCTTTTCTTAGACGTTTGATTTTTCACAGCTTCAAGGGACCGCAGACCTGAGTATATGGTTTTAATTTCAAATCGATGGAATTTCAATTTACTTCTCATACATTTTAGTTATCATCTTGATAGTTATCTCTTTTCTAGCCACGTGTGGATGGTATCCTACTACGTCTGGTACTCCGGTAGTAAAAGAATGACAAAATATATATTTTTTTCTCATGTACCTAGTACAAATACTATACAAATGCAATAATTAATAAAATAGTAACAAATACGGAGATAAACTTGATATGCACTTGACCTTTGATTGCGTAGGTATGTGTAGGTAGGTATGCTTCATTAATTCGCATAGATACGACCTTTAGCTTTACGATATCTATTGAGAAATCAGTAACGATGCTATGTATAACATCCATAACTTTTGTCCTTAAAAGGGCCGAACGATTTAAATTCCGTTTTATGATTCTCCGTATTCTGACTTCGATAGGTAAAGAACTAGTTTAGTACCTCGGATATTCCGTCGAGAGTATAAGTCGTGCATCTGGTGCTCAAACATTCTACTGCTAATGTGAACCCACTCTTGGAAGATGTGTGTCCTAAGACAGTCAGATGTCAGGTCACGAAATAGATGGTGTTATAGTACATCATGGTGGCCCAGTGGTAAAGGCCGTGACCTACGAGTTGTAGGTCATGGGTTCAAATCCAAACAGGCACTTTATTTTGTGTAAATATTTTTTTTTCACATCTATTCAAAAAGAGCTAGTGTATTCTTCGTAAACAGGGACTAAAATAAGTCTTTAATCCCTAGGGACTAAAAGTGATGTGAATTTGGAATGTGGATATTGTTAGTAAAAGTTCCAATCACCAAAGAGATCAGTCACGAACGTTGTATGAACAAATAACAGGCTGTATGATAAAGTAAAACGCGCGAGAGCCAAATTAAAAAAAAGTTTGTGAAAAAATAAAAAGCATTCTGCCTTCGTTCGTATTTTGTTTCACGAACTATGTCCAAATAAACTTCATTATTTCTTTCTTTCTTTAATTGTTTACTTAAAATTGTATGTAAATAAATAAACGTACCTACTATTCTTATAGATATATTCCACTTACTTATTTTTTCATAGAGGGTGATAAAAAGTAGTGTCAACCTCGGGAGCAACACTATTTTAAGCTTGAGTGACGTACTTTGAATCCGACACTCTCGCCTTCAAAATAGTTGTTTGCTCCCTTGGCAAACCATCTACTATTTCACCGTTTTGCCGGCATGACCTAGAATTAGGTATCTCTTCCACGGTATCTCTTTCAAACAACCCGCGACCCTGGCAGGCATCTACTCTAGCGGACCCCGTCAGTTAATGGTGGAGGGAGGCCTTTGTCCAAGAGATAGCATACTAGCAATAAAATAATACCGTCGCCATCATTCTCCTGTCCTCATCCTAATTTATTTGGGGTCGGCGCAACATGGCTTTTTCTTCCATACTTCTCTATTAGGCTGCGTTTCCACCAGAGATGCGCGAGGATGCGTAGCGAGGAATGTGTGTAAAACTAACCAATAACAACGCTAACTTAGTTCAAGCTATGAAAATGAAGCGATGTCATTGGTTGGTTTCAAACACATTCCTCGCTACGCATAATCGCACATCTCTGGTGGAAACGCAGTCTTAGTCGTCATCTCGGTAGTAACCCCCTTTTTAACCATAATCATCATTTACACAGTCCATTTATCGTTTCTTTGGTCTCCCCTACTCAAAACTATCCACACGACATTTTCCTCATTCCTCCGTATCAATAAAACAATAGCGTGTTACCAGGATTACTTGCAGCTAAAGTAAAGGGAAGAGCCAATTTTTATTATTAAATTAATTTGACTGCATTTTTGTACAGACGCGAAGCACATCAAGTTACTACAAACTGTCAAATTCATTTATTAGATTTTCAACTGGTTCAACGTTGATTTTTGAAATTTGACAGTTTCGGGTAGCTTGATGTGCTGGCGTCCGTACATACATATCTACATCAGTAAAGGACACATAACATAACCTCACGACTGTATTCCCCGAAGGGTGAGGCAGAGATGCACACCTAATTTTCACCAGTAGGTAAATAACTACCGTCTAGGTACTAATATCGGTTGGAAATGAACAAGAATTCTAATACAATTCTTAGTAAGCTCACTCCATCGTAGACTTTGTCTCTGTCACCTCTCACCTAGACTAGAGTCAAGAGCAAACCCATTTCAAATAATAAAAAAAAACATCCTAACGAAATCCTAACAATGGTCTAGTCATAAAGTGGAAAGTGTTAGGCAATCATCATTACACGCACCTCTTAGTAATCTTACAAAATGTTGCCAGCTGTTGATAGGCATTTATAATTAATAATTAATGTTTCTTCTTGTTAGGTACTGTTAAGGTGCGGCAAGATGCAAATGTTTAGGTAATCGACAACAAGTAGCGCATCGCAGCAACAAATAAGGATGCGTTTGATGTTAAAATAAAACAAAAGTAATTTTGCAGTTTTCATTCAATTTAAAAATACCTATATGCACGGATTTTTTTTAGGTTTTTTTAGTTGATTGAATTCCCTATTATCAATAGGTACATAACATATAATTATGATAGTTTACGCTCAACATTTTGAGAATTATGCGACGAAAATTATTTTTTGAGCTCGGTTGTAAGATTGTTTTATCATAATACTATTTTATTTTTATGAAACATTTTTGAAAATGTCTTTTCTTAGAAAATTTGACAATACACTCAATTTTTTTTGGCTTGTAATATTTTCCAATACGCCTACGAATGCGACAAAAAACTGAGCCTTTTCGGTGTCAAACGTTTGGGCAGCGCCTTAATGTAGGCATTTTAGGCAAAAGGTTAGAGTTGAAGCGTTCTACCCACTAGTGTACCTATAGAAAAGTATTAAATCAAGTTGTGTTTAACGTAAATTTGCTACATTAATTTACTTTACTAGAAGTAATTTTCTGCGTATGTACTTAGCTTACGTATATTTCAGGCTGTGTATTCCCGCTGAAATTAACCTTATAACTCAAAAGTTATAAGGTTAATTTCAGCGGGAATTCTTAGTATAAAGATGGCCTAAATGCTCCTTCAAACAGGCGCGACATGCAATAAAATCACGCCCGACACAAAGGCACCGCAAGTCGCGCAACGAGCGGTGCCTTTGTGTCGCGCGCGATTCGTGTCGCCCGTCGCGCCTGTTTGTAGGAGCCTTTACTCTCTACTGCTGTAATACTAGGTGCGTCACTTAAGTTTATGGAATATTAAATTTGTTCTTTCGTCTTTAAAACTTCTTGTGGAAATCGTCTTAATCACATCTGGGGCCTTATTCTCTATGACAAAATGAACGAAACCACGCGAAATGAACGCGAGATTAGCAGGATTAGATAAGGAATTGACGTGGTTTCGAATAAGGAATCGTTACGTGGTCGACGTGAATGAGGGTTTTCGTGAAAATTTACAACACCAGTTGGCACCACTGTGACAAGAGGTCTCCCAATACAAAATATATGATGACGTTCATCATTCGATTCATTCATTCGTTCATCATTCCGTCATGACTAAAGAAAATATAGGCTCTTTGACAGATGCCTGGACCTGACGTGCCAGTGCTGCCACCTAGCGAACGTCAATTCAGAAAACCCTCATTACCTACACCTAAAGGTATTTAAAAAAGCTTCCAGGCTCCTTCAAACAGGCGCGACACGACACGCGACACAAAGGCACCGCAAGTCGCGCAACGAGCGGTGCCTTTGTGTCGCGCGCGATTATATCGCGCGTCGCGTCTGTTTGTAGGCGCCTTCAATCTATAAACAAAATTAAAAATATATATATCAAAATTAAACTAAAGATACGAAGTAGATTGTGATTACAGATGTTTCAAGCAGATTGCTGCATTCATGCGAATTTGTAATTAATTGTGTATAGATATTGCGGGTACCCTTTGTGACTGTAAAGGTGATTTTTGATGAAATTCGTTTTGTAAGTTATGGCCTTGTTCATTTAACTGTTGGTGATCTTATAAGAGTTAGGTAAGATTGAATGAGCACCTAAGATTTACTGAAACTGTATCACCTACAAACGTTTATGATTCTAACTAGCAACACCCCGCGGTTTCACCCGCATAAGTTTCGATTCCGTGGGAATATTAGGATAAAAAGTAGCCTATGTGTTAATCTAGGGTGTCAGCTACCCCCCTAACAAATTTTATCAAAATTGGTCCATCCGTTTGTGCGTGAAGAAGTAACAAACAAATTAACAAACACACTCGCAAATTTTCGCGTCTTTGTCAAAAACCTGCGATGCTATTCTGTAACCATCTCACCGTGAAAACTTAGGTGAAGTGAGCGTGGAGTGAGCTGTCAATAGTGTCAATTCCTAACAAAAACAAACTCGCTTCACCTAAGTTTTCACGGTGAGATTTTTACAGAATCGACCGGCTGCTCAGGATAAAGTGTCGTGCGTCTTCAGAAACGTGTTGTTTTGGATTTGAGTAGATCTACGTGTCTATGTCTAACATAAAATTAGCCCAAAATTTCGGAATCAGCAAACCATGTAAGGCACTAAATCTATACTAATAATAATGAAGCTGAAAAGTTTGTGTGTTTGAACACGCTAATCTCTGAAATTACTGGTCGAATTTAATAAATTATTTTTTCATTTGAGAGCCCGATTATTCAAGAAGGCCATAGGCTATTTAACATCACGCTAGGACCATTTGGAGCTGAGCAAAAAGTCAGAAAGAACGCTAAGCGAAAACAAAGTAATAGCGTGGGCAGGCGATGCGATGCGACGGGGGGTGGGTCTGAACATCTGGTCGAAGTTTATGTATATCGTCCGGAACACGGTGTATATACTCGTAATATATAATAAAAATAAATAAAAAACAATAATAATAGATCTAGTGTTATGATAAGCTAAGTTTTTCAAAGCTTCCTCTCCTATACGATTTTACTGTGCCCGACCGAGTCCACAATCATCATCTGCCTAGCCTTTTCCCAACTATGTTGGGGTCGGCTTCCAGTCTAATCGGATGCAGCTGAATACCAGTATTTTACATGGAGCGACTGCCTATCAGCAGAGAGCAATGGTGGCCCAGTGGTAACGGGCACCACTTAAGAGTTGTAGGTCGTAGGTTCGAATCCAGACAAGCTCTTTACTTTGTGTAAATTATTTCATCACCACTGCTCTCAAAAACGGTGAAGGAAAACATAGTGACGAAACCGGCATGTCCTAGAACCAAAACTTCGAAGACATGTGACATCCACCAACCCGCACTGGGCCCGCGCGGTGGATTACGGCCCACTCCCTCTCACTGAGAGGAGGCATGTGTGCCAGCAGTGGTAACATTATAGGCTGATTATGAATTATGATGATTATGACTGCCTATCTGACCTCCACAACCCAGTTACTGGGTAATACGATAGCCCTTTTTAAGACTGGTTGTCAGACTTTCGGGCTTCTGACTACCCGTAACGACTGTCAAAGATCCACAAATGACAGCCGGGACCAACGGCTTAACATGCTTTCCGAGACATGGAGGGGTCACGGTATTTAAAGATGGTCACCCATCCACAGACCAACCGCGGCAAGCGTAGCTTAACCTGATCGATCGACCTGTGCGGCTGTTATTATTTAGCCACGGGCCCACCTGACTGAGTCCACAATGACCTTGTAGAAAACTCTTCTTCATTAAATTTTATGTTACTACCTTTTTTTTTTCATTGTGAAATGCAAATGAAGTATTGAGTAATCTATTATGGTCCTCACTTAGTCCTTCAGGTGGACTTTGTACATGGTCTTACCAAGATTATGTCTGAACTTTAAAAAAGAGACTGATCCTTGAGTTTCTTTCAGTCTTCCTTGTCAGACTGAGTAGTCAGATATGCAAAACCGAACTCATCTAGCTTTAGAGAAATAATTTATTTTTGACGTAGAAACCTACTTACATAAAATAAAATCATTTATTTCATCATCATTCTTGGCCTCATCATGTTTAACCTATAATTATACCTTTATCAAAATTGTTGCACAAAAATATAATTGATAAGTTAACGACCTAAGTGCTTCTGACACTGTTAATGATTACATACTTTTTACCGTACCTCTCAACTCAACAAAGTATTTCAACAAAAACTCGACAAAATTAAATACGTCCTTTCAAATTACCGGCGCCAGCCATTGCATGGATAAGACACATCGTGTCTGCATTGAAAGGTTAATCTATTGTAGTTACATCACTTTACGTACACTGTTAATCCGATGTACAAAGGAGTAACATGACCTAAACTAACTCGACCTTAACATAAGTACCTAGTAGTTAGATGTTCACCGCAGTGAAATGAGTGGCTATTCTGATGATTTGATTTTTATCGAATAATGTGTCTTTTTCAATAAAAAAATATCGACTAACCAAAACAAAACTAACTACCTAGATACTAAATTAAAATAATAAGTAGCCAAATAATAAAAAAATAAATAATACGTAAAAAATAACAAAATTAAATTCTAATTTAACTAAAACTAGTCCTACACAAACTAAAATATAGCGTCGAAAAATTCATCCGCATCGCTGTCGACTGGTAATGTACCCAAGAGACTGGCGGCATTACCATGTTGTATGGCAATGTTTAGCCACTTTTTCAATTCATTATGTATTTTCAGAGTTTATCTTGGACATTATTGACATCGGTAAAAGAAATACATCGTGAGGAAACCTGGACCAATCGTGAACGGACTCTCGCCTTCCAAGCAAGAGTGTTAGAGTTCTGGTTCCATCATAGACCTCATCCATAGCTTTCTATCAGGTGTGACCGAGCTCAAGACCAGGCCCAATAATCAATAAAAAATAGTGGATAAGAAAAGGCTTCTAGTAGATACTTATTTTTACGATACGTACCCAAGAGACGAATTGCCATTACAAATTATTATAGATGTTAATCCTTTGACGATAGAAAAACTAAAACAAACAATTACACAAATAACCAGAGCACTTACAAAACCTAAAAAAAACCAACAGTCAAATACCATTAGTTAAAGAGAAAACCCAAAATGCCGGCAATGACAACAGAGCGGGACAATTGATCAAATAAAGTGTTCCTTGATTAAACAAATGAACGCTATACACTTTAACCCGACCGGTGGGGGTGAGGGTAAAAAAGCGCTTAAAGCGAATAAAACCATGGTCATTGAGAAGGATGAACGGTAAAGGAAAAAGGATCTGACAGCTTGTTATAGTCAATGAACGCTGGCGTTGATTGAAGGGGATGAGATGGGAAGTAGTGATTGGCTGGTGACCTTTAAGGGTCCGTGAGAAAGATGCCGAGAGTATAAAAAGTCATGGCTGCTTAGTGTAATTTGACTTGAAATACTTACATTTGTTAAGCTAGAAAAGGAGTCTCGACTTTGGTTCCTGAGATACAAGTATCTTTTTAATTAGTTCAGGAGCCAGCTGTTCAAGCTGCTGTTGACCACCACTTGTACATCATGTTTATTTAGTATATGACTAACTATAAGTATATGTTTCTCTTTATACAATAAAGTTGTTATTTATTTTATGTAATATTCCCACTGCTGGGACACAGGCCTCTTCTCTATAAGAGGGAGTGGGCCATATTAATCCACCACGCGGGCCCAGTGCGTGTTATCTGTAGGAATAGTATAATTTCTACTCATACTTATCGTTCCCAGTCAAATACCTAATACTTATTATATTCCAAAATATACAACTTTGACTTAGTTTTTCCTTTCTCAAATTCGTTAAACCTGCAAATACTGGTTCCTAATTTATTTGCAAGCGCAGGAGATAACCGTTCTCCAGCGCTTTTATTTATCGATTTTCGCTCGATATTTTTAGTCACGCGATACAGTAATAAGTCGCATACTAGCTATTTTGGTTAGCCACTATTTTCATAAATGTTGATAATAAGCCTCCTCACTCTTCATGTTGTTATTGAATTGTGTCATTAAAATAATTGGTATTATTATGTTAGGACACGTGGCTTGTATTGTTTTATCTATAAAAGAGACCACTAATTAGTCAATTTTTGTGTACCTTTCAGGAGATTGAGGACATGTTTATTTATCATTTATTTACACAGTTTAAAACAGATTTTAGGTATTTACTTCTAATGTAAAAATTCATAACGTTCATAGAAAAAAAGCCATTGTACAGAAACTGCTTACTAAACATAAAGTAAAACTAGTTCCAAAAATACGAGTAATGTATAGCACTAAAATTGCATATCACATTATCAATCTCAATCTGAATGATTTTAAAGGAGATTCATGTTCGAAAAATTCGACAATGAGGGTTTTCTGAAATGACGTTCGCTTGGTGGCAGCACTGGCACGTCAGGTCCAGGCATCTGTCAAAGAGCCTATATTTTCTTTAGTCATGACGGAATGATGAACGAATGAATGAATCGAATGATGAACGTCATCATATATTTTGTATTGGGAGACCTCTTGTCAGAGTGCTGCCAACACTGGTGTCGTAAATTTTCACGAAAACCCTCATTTGTCTGCTTAACAACGTAAATAACGCAATTAATGTTGTTTAACTGTCAAAACGAAACCCATTGCTACTGATAGTGTGTTACACAATGACCCCGCTGGTTAGTGAAGGAGAAATATAATACTTGCCTAAATAAACAGCCGGTCGATTCTGTAAAAATCTCACCGTGAAAACTTAGGTGAAGTGAGTTTGTTTTTGCTAGTAATTGACACTATTGACAGCTCACTCCACGCTCACTTCACCTAAGTTTTCACGGTGAGATGGTTACAGAATCGCACTGCAGCTACACAATACGGCACTTCACGAGACCAGAGGGCTGGGTCGTTCTTTGGTCAAAGAATTAGGATTGCCATTCAACGTGGCAATGGCAATGCTGCCAGTCTTCTTGGCACGTTTCCGGATGACAGCGATGCGGACGAGTACTTTGATGTCTAAGTGTCCATTGTTTTTGTATTTATTTGAACTAGTAAGTTAGTCATTTAATTTAGTATCTAGTGTAAATACCTGTAATTTATTTCTACCCGACTTTGGCAGAGAAAAAGGGTTATGAAACTCACTGGTTATATCTGTGTCTATTTTTTTTTATAACACATTCAACTGTTTTAACCTAGCGCAAAAGTCAAGGCTTCTTTTTGTTTGTACCAATTTTTTAAATACAGCAAATAAAGACTTATTATTATTATTTCGTTATACGATAAAAAATACCTACTACTGATTCAACAATATTGAGAGAAATAAAGTACTTCAACAAGTTTCTATATCTTTTTGACGGTTGATGGCGTTTTGGGCTAAGTGACCTGATACATAATAAATATACAGCAAAATACATAGTATAATCAGCTTATAATGTCTCTACTGCTGCGACACAGGCCTCGTGCGGGTTACTCGATGTCTTCGAAATGTTGGTTCTAGGAAAAAAATAATATTCGTAATAAATCAATAATATAATACAAAGGAAAACGTTTCATATTAATCAAAGCAGAGAATTCACATCCATTAAAATAATGGATCATAAAAATACTTAACGCAATTAAGTACCAATGCGAATTGAAATTCTATGAATTCGCTCAAAGTTAAATAGGCCCATTTAGCATTTCGAAGCAAACTAATTTATTGCATTCTCGCCTTATATTAGGTACAACATTTGCATGTAAGCATTTGACTTATAAAAACACTAGAAAGTCACGCTACCGACCTGATAGCGTATGTTTAGTGCACAGTATTCTTTTTGAAAAAAGAATATAAGGAAAAACGAACCAGCCTGTGTAAGCCAACTACTTTTGCTTGACCTCCCGTAACCCTCTCCACGCTTAAAATCATAGATGATTGAGGAGCATTTACACTATACGCGAAAGATCTCTTTATATTGGTCCACATAGTTGGTCGTATTGTAGTTTAGCTAGTGTCACCATTTATGACAGAAGCCGTTTGGCCCACGGTACGCTTCCGTTTCACGTTTATGATATTTTTAGGAACCCAATATTAGCGATTTGTATTCAATTGCTAGTTGTAGTCACGAAAATTCTATTAATACTTCTAGGGTTGGTTCATTCAATCATTCGATAAGATATTGGGAACGTATATGGGTCAAAATCACCAAGGTGGCAAATTCCGAGTTCTGTTTTATGAAAAATATAACTAGCAGCTATTACTTTGATAATCAGCTTAAATTATCACTAAACTTGTGTTTAAACAATATGTACGTTGACAGAGCATAGAATTAAGTACTACTCTTGTAATTTTATTTTCAAAGTGACTTGTCGCCGAAACCAATCATTCCGGGAACGTTTTTGTGAGGTTTATAATAAAACTAGTATTTGGGCGTTGCGCGAGCTGCAAGCAGCTCGCGGGGTCGTGTTTTTGAGGAGTATTTCTACCCTTGTAAAAAGTATTTGGGCGTTGCGCGAGCTGCAAGCAGCTCGCGGGGTCGTGTTTTTGAGGAGTATTTCTTACGATGGGGGGAGGGGGGAGAGGGGGGAGAGGGGGGAGTTTTGAAAAATGATTTTGACCAACTCTGGGCCCCTTGATATGAATCTGAAAAAAAAAAAAATTTCCAAGTCTCTTAACTTCCGAGATCTACCTAGAAGGGGGGCAAGGGGGGCAACTTTGAAAAATGGATTTTACTTTTCCGAGCCTCCTCTATACGAATCCGTAAAACAACAAAACCCAGGTTTCTTAATTTCCGAGATACGATGGAGGGAGGGGTGAAGGGGGGGAGAGGGGGGAGTTTTGAAAAATGATTTTGACCAACTCTGGGCCCCTTGATATGAATCTGAAAAAAAAAATGTTCCAAGTCTCTTAACTTCCGAGATCTACCTAGAGGGGGGGGGAGAAGGGGGGCAAGGGGGCAACTTTGAAAAATGGATTTTACTTTTCCGAGCCTCCTCTATACGAATCCGTAAAACAACAAAACACGGGACTCTTAGTTTCCGAGATACGATAGGGAGGGGGGAGAGTGGGGTGGAAAAGGGGAGGTTTGGGATTTTTCCCCATACTCGTGAGAGTTACTTCTATACGAATCTGTAAAAATATACCCACCTCCCCCTTCACCATCTGGGAGAACAATTATGTCAGTGAGTCAGTCAGTCAGTGGTAATCGAGCTTTATATAGTATAAAATCGAGCTTTATATAGTATAATTAAAATATGACTTAAGTATTTCTTTTTGAGCCTGTTTAATAGCGGAAGTATGCAATTATTAACAAGGAATTAAAAAACTCTGAAGAAATTGCAAATTAAAACGTTTAAAAGCAAAATATCACTACAAATGGAGGTACTTGACTATTTTCTTGTATGAAATTAACTAAATATGCCAAAATTGTTGACTAATATATAAAATAACAAACTGTAGGTATTGAGGTCTGCCTTATTTTAATATTATCAGGGACTTTTAAAAAAAATCTAAAA
Organism: Luperina testacea; assembly: GCA_927399505.1. NCBI lineage: Eukaryota > Metazoa > Arthropoda > Insecta > Lepidoptera > Noctuidae > Luperina > Luperina testacea. Next base: position 14,505,604 of record OV656770.1, on the reverse strand, counting down.
TAATAATGTATTATCTGTGATTTTAGTGATGTTCCCGGAAATGATAAGGTGTTCACGAAATGATGCGTATACATGACGATACAAATACAATTTAGGTTTATAGAAATATAAGAGATGTTTGGATGTCATTCTTATTTATTTATTAGTCATAAAGTTTATTCACAACAAAGTGTAACTTACATCTCTTCTTAAGAATATTTTAATCGAAGTACACGACCAACTACAAATTATTAATCAAACCATCCAAACATGAATATAGTTTTGTAGAATTATAGTATTTAAATGAATCTAATCAAAAACAATCTCTCTCTTAATCATATTAATTAAACATGAGAACATTATACATATATATAACAAGAAACAAACGTTAGAATTTTTCGTAAACATCAATATCAATGTCAAAGTAATAATACTCTTCATTATTTTCTTTTTTCAGCAATGGCATTGGAATAACACTAATATTTGTTCAAATTCAACGATACATCATTTGAATCTAATTTAAATTTTTTGGCACTATTACCCACCGAATTCAAGAAATTTACTAGGATTTCTCCATCATCTTTATCAACACCAGTCTTGCAAGTAGCAACATATCTGTAATTGACAGCTTTCTTTTGTGTAGGTACTTTAACTAATATAAATGTTCCAGGGGATATTAAATTTGGGTGTAGATTTTCCTTGCTTTGATCGTAAGATGTTCCAGCTTCAAGAGTTATTAGTTTTTGCGCAGTCTGCTGACGAACAGAAATCGACTTTAAATCATCATCATCGGATGATGACGAGTAATACATAAATGGTTTTATAAATGCTCTGTTTCTTCAATTTCAGCACATCTTGTACATCAATTTCCTTTTTAGTCTTTTCTTTAAAGCTTCGTATTTATGTTTAATTTTAGCAATTGTTTTCTCCTGTTGCTTTATTTTCCGGTATGCTTTGGCTCTATCCTTCCGCACAATTTTTCTTCCCACTGTTCTTCTTACTGAAGGTGTAGCAGCTACATCATCATCGGAATGTGGCGGAGTATTATTTACTATACTTGATAATGCCCTTTTCTTTTCTCTGTATTTTTTTGATTTGATGCTTCTTTCCACTTTTTTCTCTGCTTTCGCTTTTCTCTCTGAGTCATCTGAGCAATAGTTTTAACTTTCTTTTCAGTCTTTTTTTTTTTGATAATACGCTCTATCCTTAGCCCTTTTAATCTCTCTCTCTTCATCTGTCATTTTATCTAAAAATTTCCGTTTTCTGGCATTAGCTTTCTTTCGTTGGCGCAAGTAAGCCGAACTATTTTTATTAAGTTGCTTTTTCGGAAGTTTTTTATTCTTTTCAGCCTCATGAGACTCCATATTGCTAAAAAAAATTAAAACATTTATCAATAACTATGTTAGCACAACACACACTAAGTTAATTAACCGATAGTTATAACAGATATCACTTTGGTAATCAAATAGTCATCTCGGGAACGTCATCATCATTCCGAGAACGCTCCGTCAAGTCCGGGAACGTTTCCGAAATGACCGTTCCCGAAATGACTTTTTCAAAGGAACGCGCCCTTTCTAGACGGCAGCCATCTTTGAACTCATGTTTGGCTTGGTTGATGTAAAATATTTGAGATTACTATTCGTTATAAGCACTATAAAACGTATTTTTTCAATATTCCGAATGAATAAAGGCATTCCCGGTATGATGACCTATTGATGTACGCTCTGTAAATAATAAATAGAAAAGTACTTACCACTTATTTTTAATTATTTTGGCGAGAAAATTTCTTCACAGCCGCTTTGTTTACATCTTCCACTGCACTGTACTAGTGAAATCTATAGGCCTAGTTCAGAAACACAATTTTTTCGAACAATCAAAACTGCGTTCACTAAAATGACACTTACATTGTTGGACATAATATTTTGACTTGATTTTCTTTAAATTATTTTTTGTTTTATAAAAATGCAATAATTACGTGATATTAGATAAAATTGAAGGCCAATAAGTAAGAAGAACCGTTAAATTAATTTTATTTTATGTATATTTCCGGTGTTAGTTTGTAAAGATTGCTACTTAGGACGCGTTCTCGAAATGATTATTTGTAGTTATTTCTTCAAATAACAATGAATATGTTTTACTTTTGAAGTAAAATATATTAGGTATAGTTAATATGAACCCTACTAAGTATTTACACATGATAATTTGTTTAAAAGAAACTGAACTTAGGTATATATTTGCTAGCAAAGCTGATTTTCCACCTTGGTGATTTTGACCCATATATAGTACTAGCTTTAGCCCGCGGTTTCGCCCGCGTGGAGGTCGGAAATTATCCTACGGGAACGTACCTACTATAGGCGCAATTTGCACTTAAGTGACAATTTGCTGCGGGCAATCAGTAAGGAGTGAAGCCTATTGAGAACGAAAGAGGCGCGCGAACGCGTCATCTTTATGTGCTTTTTGAAATTTAGTTAGTGATCAAGAATGACCTCTAAGTATTTGGTTTGCTTACCCCAAGCGATCGGCTTGCCATACATAGAGATCGGGCTGGGAGGGCAAAATGCGGCCTTCGACGCGCTATTTATAGGCACACCCGCCGCCGCCACCGCCGCCGCCGCGCCGCCGCCGCCGCCGGTCCCCCGGCCGGTACCGCCGCAACCGCTATGTACTCGTACCTGCATTTTAAATCTGTAATATCTTCGAAAATATTAATTTAAATTACATGCTGTAAAGGACCATATTGATCTATATTAAATACACATTGTATTTAAGGTACTTAATTGGATAAGGATTAATGCTGTATTGCTTAAAATCGCTTCGTAAATAAGCCATTATTTCTCGTAAAAAGTAAAGGAAAAAAAAATTGTAATTGTGGGTTATCCCTAAGAGATAGACATATACCATCGCGGACTGTAGTACATTATTTTGATCATAGGGTTCAGCCAGCGTTTGCAATGTAAGCGCAAAAAAAATGTGTTTATTTACGACATCATATTAGAGACCTCTAAAATTATCACTGTTTATCTAGTATATTATGCATGTATTATACATTTAAACCTTCCTCTTGAATCACTCTATCTATTAAACAAAACCGCATCAAAATCCATTGCGTACTTTTAAAGATCTAAGCATACATAGGGGCGGACAGGGGAAGCGACTTTGTTTTGTATTACATAATGTAGTGATCTATAAATATGGACTGACACCATAAGTAGGTACCTCGTTCATTCTTTGTTTTGGTTTTTTTTAACTGTCAAGCATGCTGCATGTAGCATAATCAGCCTATAATGTCCACTGCTGGGACACAGGCCTTTTCTCGATGAGAGGGAGTGGCCGTAACCTACCACGCGGGCCTCTTCGGGTTGGTAGATATCATATGTCTTGGAATTTTTGGTTCTTGGACATGCGTTGGTTCATGCTGCATGTGCGTTTTTTCAATTTCTACCGTGATGATGATATCATCGTGGACATCCACGTCCACGTCATGGCATCACGATAACACCGGGAAGTAAATTGTATAGACATATTCCATGAAGACGCTTTTAAATTATACCTTATACATTATACTGGCAGCTCACTTTATGCTCTCTTCACCTAAGTTTTCACGGTGAGATTTTTACAGAATCGACCGGCTGATACTAGAGATTATCATTATATTGGCAGCTCACTTTATGCTCACTTCACGGTCTAAGTTTTCACGGTGAGATTTTTACAGAATCGACCGGCTGATGCTAGGGATTGACAATAGACTGGCGGCTCACTTTATGCTCACTTCACCTAAGTTTTCACGGTGAGATTTTTGCAGAATCGACCGGCTCATGCTAGGGATTTACATTATATAGGCAGCTCACTTTATGTTCACTTCACTTAAGTTTTTACGGTGAGATTTTTACAGAATCGACCGGCTGATGCTAGGGATTGACAATAGACTGGCAGCTCACTTTATGCTCACTTCACCTAAGTTTTCACGGTGAGATTTTTGCAGAATCGACCGGCTCATGCTAGGGATTGACATTATATTGGCAGCTCACTTTATGTTCACTTCACTTAAGTTTTTACGGTGAGATTTTTACAGAATCGACCGGCTGATGCTAGGGATTGACAATAGACTGGCAGCTCACTTTATGCTCACTTCACCTAAGTTTTCACGGTGAGATTTTTGCAGAATCGACCGGCTCATGCTAGGGATTGACATTATATAGGCAGCTCACTTTATGTTCACTTCACTTAAGTTTTCACGGTGAGATTTTTACAGAATCGACCGCCTGATGCTAGGGATTGACAATAGACTGGCGGCTCACTTTGTGCTCACTTCACCTATGTTTTCACAGTGATATAGGTATTTACAGAATAGATCGGCAGATCTCAATACGAACACTAGACCCTAAAGACTGCACCTAATGATATGAAAGAAAGCATAAGTATAGCAAGATCAACCTATACTATCCCCACGGCTGGGACACAGGCCTCTCCGTGAAAGGTAATAGGCTATAACCTACCATGCAATCCCAGACAAGGACTTGTGACATCTACCTATCAGGAAAAAATATTTTCGCAAAATAAAAGAAAGAAAAAGAAAAGAAAAAATGTTTATTCTGCACAAACAATAACGCACATTGCAAATAAAATAAAAAAAAAACACATAAAATATACATACACAAATACTTTAGCCACATTTTTATGATCTTAAAATTCCTAGTTTAATTAGTATTAATCCAAGAGAATTTTATCTTGATAGTCTATCGGCATTAAGAGGGAGGTTTTTTTCGCGAGTTTAATTAAACTTTAGACAGTAAAGCACGGTCGAACATGAACATTTTGTTAAAACTCTTCAGCGAAGTTTTGTCATAAGTCACCCAAATAATACGCCTCTTCGTGGATGGAACAGGTTCCAGTTTTATGTAATTACTAGCTGCGACCCGAGTTTCACCCGATTAAATGTCGATCCCGTGGGAATATCGGGATAAAAAGGAGCCTATATGTATATGTTAATCCAGGGTGTCATCTACCTCCATACAAAATTTTATCAAAATTGGTCCAGCCGTTTGAGCGTGAAGAAGTAACAAGCAATAGACACACACACACACACACACACACATACACACACACACTCACAAACATTCGCCTTTATAATATTAGTGTGATAAAGTATTTTCTTAATTACCTTTTAAATATTATACCAACTTCATAATCTCGTTCATCAGCCTAGCCTTTTCTCAACTATGTTGGGGTCGGCTTCCAGTCTTACCGGATGCAGCTGAATGCAACCTATTTTACATGGAGTGACAGCCTATATCTAACCTCCACAACCCGTTACTGGGTTATGCCCCTTGGTAAGAGTGGTTGTCAGACTTTCGTGTTTCTGACGACCCGTAATGATCTCGTTCATCAGTATATTCACAACATCCATAAAAGTCTATGAGAGTTAAAAACCTATTATGGGTTGTTTGACATTTCAGTCCTGTGACCCAAGTGCTGGCTGACCTTGGCCTAAGCATTGCTATGTAACGTGGCAATGTCGCCAGTCTTTTTTTGGGAACATTACCAGTCGACAGCGATGCGGAGGATATTTTCGACCCCATATTTTAGTTTGTTTATAGTTTTAGTTATAAGGATATTGTTATTTTCTATATTACCTATTGAAGTAATAGTAATAATATGTACAAGTAAATAAAAAGGAGGGAAAATAATCAAAGGGCATCAAAAAATTCATCCGCATCGCTGTCAACAGGAAACGTGCCCAAAAGACTGGCAGCATTGCCACGTTGTATGGCAATGCTGATTCTTTGGCCCAAAAATAAGCCAGCCCTCTGGTCACGTGAAGAGTCGACCAATCGCTTGGCGATGTCTCGAAATAAATAAATTATTGAGTTAATTTATTATAAGAAGTTTATCCACTGTATATACGTGTTTGGTATTTGAATTATGGATTTATTATGTCAAACCCTAACCATTACCTGTGAATAGTGTGCTGAGGTCCACTTACCTGGAAGGCCCTCGACAGACCCGAACTTAATAAGCGATCGAAGTATGTGAAGAGAAATCATATCTAATCTCTACATCCCGTCCTGTGTGTCCTGTTGGATATCTGTAATCGGAAACAATAACAACTTATGCTGATTTAATAATAATAATAATAATTACAGATAGGACTATCCACTACAATCGACAAGACGTAATAATAAAATAAAAAAAAAATGTAAAAATCATATCTGAAAAAATAAGTACAGTACCCGGCGATAAATATTGCACATCGACCTTTGGAAAGAGACAATCGGCTAATTTCGGATTCGTAGAGCGTTATCTCTGTCGCACGAAATACAAACAGTCCGGTATCTATTAGGAGCTGTTAAAACAATTATGATTTGCTTCTTTTGATAATTATTTTTATTCTTTGTATAAAATACAAAAAAAGGTAAAGGTCGATGTGCAATATTTATCGCCGGGTACTGTAAATACTCGTATACTGAACTTAAAGGAGAAGTCACAAGAATCTGGAGACAAGAAAAAGTATACGTGATCCCTATAGTTCTCTCCACGACTGGAGTTATTCCCAACCACCTTCTCCGTAGCCTAAAACTAATAGACTTAGAAGAATCCGTCTATATCAACCTACAGAAAGCTGCCATCTTAAGCACCTGCAGAATAGTTAGGAAATTCATGCAGTTACAGGAAGAAAACGCTACCCTAATACACACCACACGCTGCATTTACTTGGGTTTGGCCCGTAAATGTAGCCAAAACCAGCCTAAGAGCTGAGAAAAAAAAAAAAAATCTCAAAATAATAATAATAATATGTCTATTGTACAGACGCCAGCACATCAAGCCACCCGAAACTGTCAAATTTTCCCAATCATCTTTGAACCTTATTCTTTAGCGATAAAGTTGAAAATCTATTAAAGGAATTAGACAGATTGTAGTAGCTTGATGTGCTGGCGTCTGTAGAAAGAGAACACACAAGATTAGAGATACACTAAACATGGTTGTACAAGCAGTGGGCAGAGGCAAGTTGAACAGCTGGTTCACGAACTAAGTAAAAGGATAAGTAAGATTAGATTTAATAAGTAGGTACATTTGGCTTTTGACACAATAGATGAATTGACAAAATTGTACGTGAAGAACACACATGACATGACCAAGCACTTGATTCTACAAAAACTCTATTAAAAAGGCCAATATTTTAAGGAACTATAATTATGTCAACAGAAAGGTTCAACATTCCCTCAGTGTTCAAATGGTTACCAAGTATTATTTCAGTAATGCCGGTAACCCACAAAATAAGTATCAACAAATCACCTGTTTGTACAGACGCCAGCACATCAAGCTACTACAATCTGTCAAATTTATTTAATAGATTTTCAACTTTATCGCCAAAGCATAAGGTTCAAAGTTGATTGGGAAAATTTGACAGTTTCGGGTAGCTTGATGTGCTGGCATCTGTACGTCTTGCTCCTTTCACTTGAGGGCCGCTCAACGTCTATCGTTCTGTCAAAAACAACCTTGGAGTTTTGGAAACAAACACAGAGTTAGTGGCTTAATAGAAATATATTCTAAAGCCTTTATCTCTGTACTAGCTGTGCCCCGCGGTTTTACCCACATAAGTTTCGATCCTGTGGGAATATTGGGATAAAAAGCATCCTATGTGTTCATTCTAGTTATAAAATATGTATGTGTGCTAAATTTCATACACATCTGTTCAGTAGTTTTTGCGTGAAAGAGTAACAAACATCTATCCATCCTCACAAACTTTCGCGTTTATAATATTAGTAGGATATAATATTTCCTTCGCAGTCATACATATATTATAAACTCACGCCTTCTTTCCTTGGGGGTAACCAGAAACTATAGAACGCCATTTGCTACGATCCTAACAGTCATGAAACCTTTCACAATCTCTGCTAACTTAGCCCATTCTCTCTCCCATGAACCACGTATGGTTCAGGTTGATTATTATATCACTATTGTGTCTACTTTGTGGACCGTGAAAGTGTTAAAACTTCTCTTGTATCGTGACGTGATCCACACAAATACACGCAATTTTTCGCATCACGTGTCCTGGGCGACTTTTCTATCACTGACGGTACTTTTCTGCTCTCTCGAACGTAAAAATAACTCGGCGAGATATTATCGTGCACTGAATTTGCAACTCTCAGTCTTGAGCCGAGCATTGGGAATTCAACAGAACGCATCCCAGCGCGTCAAAAAACACACTGTTGGATTTTTAACCCTCGGTGCTAAGCAGTGCGTTGACAATCCTGTGTGCGAAAAAAAAGTCGCCGCGGGAAAAACGCGCCCGTGCGTATTTAGGCTATCTGAAATCAACAATATTGATCCTGAAGTATAAAACATTAAATTCAATGCTTTAAGAAAATATAAAAGGGTTCTCAAAAGTAGTTACAATATTCTTGTAACCACCAAAAAGTTTTTAATCTTCTCAATAGAATAAGCCAACTAGACAGCGTCATGCGCAAAACAAAACTTCCCTAATACGCATGCGTCATATCCATGGCGTCGAACAAATGACAGTTTTGACAACAATCCTGCAGGAGCGACTCTGTTTTCAATTATTTTTATCATAAAACAAAAATATTTGACGAAATTCTTACCAAAAAATAGCATTTGAAGTTATTATTTTCGTTACGTTTGTTGGTTGTGAAGTGATAAGTTAATTTTAAGTGTGTTTTGATAGGTTAGTTTGAGTAACGTGTTTATGTTGGAAGCTTGCATTGTAAATAATAAATTCAAAACTTTAGTGCGGTGATAGTGAGCTAATTGTGTTAAAACTGAAAAGTTTATCCAAGTGAATGAAAGACTTCGAGTAATTCAAGAAATTCGAAGGTAAGTGGGAATTTATTGCTTTTTGAAAACTATATTGCACCTTTCTCGATGTAAACATGGTTAGAAAGTGTGTAAACAACATCCTAAACAATATTTCGTTCTAAATTCATGGAAACCCAGTTTTTTCATCCATGAAAACTAAAACTTTTTGAATAAGTAGTTGACCATAATGTTTTTACCATAAATAAAAAAGGTGCCTATAAAAACTTCGCGGTTCATTGTAATTGTAATAATGTCTCCTAAAGAGCCTCATCTTAAAAAATGTTGTTAAAAAAGGTACCTACATCATAGGAAAAATTGCTCATACCTATGTAGAGAAAGTATGAATTACATATCTTTTTCACATCAGTTGTAATCACTTAAGGAATTGGGTCACTACTCCGTTATGCGAGGGTCACTCAATCATTCTCATAGCTAGATTACACTATTGTAATATGTAAAAATGTGTTAACAAGGAATTACGAAGCACCAATGAAAATCTTCTTCGCCTTGTTAGTGATAAGAGAGCGTTACTAAAATATACGAATTGAACTAAGTAAAATCTAGTTGATCATGCAAAGAATCGGTCGAGGAGGCGATGCTTGGGGGAACACTTATATCCAGCAGTGGACGTCTTATGGCAGAAATGATGATGATGATGATGATTTGACCATGTGGGTAAAAAAAAATCTAACTTGATATTTTCAGTTCGAGTAGATACCTATATAATTTATGAGTTGAGTTGATGACGCCTACTTTATATTACCTACATCGTTGTAGGACGGCAGGTGATGCCAGGCCAGGTTTAGTATCTACGGACCAGACGCTTAATATCTACGCACCAGAGATGTCAGACAGCAAAGACGCGAGAACGAAAGTGTGGATAATATGCGGTCAAAGCAAGCCAGTCCGACAATACTACAATCAAGTGTCTGCCAACATCAACACCACGAAAAACTAACAAAAATAGGTCTCTAATGCCTATTTTTGTTAGTTTTTCGTGGTGTTGATGTTGGCTACAAATTTATCGATGATGACGCAGTATTTTAACTCCGAACGCGATATAGATAACAATAACATGGCTTACTACTAGCGGTATTCTCTATGTTGATGCCATGATGTCATGTCACATGTCTTCGAATTTTTGGTTCTAGGACATTCCGGAAAACATCGTGTGTTTTTCTTCGCCGTTTTGCGAGCAGTGGCGGAAAAAAAATTCCGGCTAGGACCACCCTCAAGTATTTCTCAAGATGACCTTTTCACACATATTTTTCAGTGCCTAGTCAGTTAAATCCAATACCTACTAAATTCAATACATTTCCCTTTACACGTAACATTCTCTTATTCGATATACCGCAAACGAGTGTTGGCTTACATATATTATTATATAGGTATGTGCCCTAATTAGGCCGGTTCATTACATGCCGTATTGACGTTCGCGCGGTTAAACGCTCCACTAATTCTGTGGTTGTCCATGCTGAGCTAATAACAGTATGATAACGGGGTTGCCAATGGCTAGTGTTATATGGATAGGTATTTTGATAATCGAGCATGTGAAAAAGGTGAACAAAGACAGGGGCGTTTGTTCTAATCTAAATTCGGGCTGAATTAAAGAAGTTCCGACTTTTTCGTAGAATAGTGAATTTATTTTTCTGTTCTATTTCTAGTTTATAAAGTTATTTTCAGTTGGGTTTTATTGTATTAATATTAATGTTTTTGATTGGTGCAGTTTGCATTGAGGAGAACATTGTATGAACCGAATTTGAAAAATAAATCCCACAAAAACAAGACTGTAAGGAAAAGGTAAGCAAATAATCGAATAGTCTAGATTGAATATCTAGACTATTCGATTATTTCAATCTAAAAGTTAAGTCCAAGGCATGTTTTTACTTTTTTGTTGAAAATAAAAATGTCAGACATTTTTCCTGTAATAAATTATTAACAATACAGACTTTGGCGAAGCCTTTAATTAATTTATTTTTGGTCTATACCTACTATTACATTCAAATTGGTAGTCACTTCCTTCCTACGCCTTTATTTAACAAAAGGTCATATTTTTACTTTCTAAAAATAGTATTCAATTTGATAAATTACTTCTTAATACGAGCAATTGTTTTTCCATTAAAAGGAACACAGATTTATATTTTTGAACGTGGTTGCTCACTGGAACGCCTACAGCTTTTCAAACGCATCAATAGGTAAGATGATATTGCTATAAGGAAAATGAAAGGCGTTCATTTGAATAATGGGATCCCTTCCTATATTTTTGAATAGGATCTTATTTTAGTTATTTTAGCATTTTCTATATTATAAGGGTTTCTTGCGAACCCTGATGGATGGATACCTATACATTTTTATGTAAGTAATATATTGGCGGAATAAAATAATGGGGCTAGAAATACCTTCCTTCTAACTTTCAAAAACTTGTAAGACTAATGTATATTAATTATGATGATGGAGAAAACTGACAAACTTTTTACTTGCTGTTTATTTTGTTTTTGCATCGCTTACTTTAGAGGAAATTGTTCTTTCGTTTATGTTTAGTTGATTAAGTATTCAGGAAGAAGGAACCTAAAGAAATGAGGAACTTTATAATAATAAAAAAACAACTTTGGTAGGTACATCAATTGCCAGACTAGCGTCCTTTTATATTTTTAATAATCAAAATATTCTATCTCATTAGAGTCACAAATTCGACATCATAATGCGGGATTTTTAATTAACAATTTACACCTTAAAAGTACCCCGACGGGCCTACTAACAAGCCGTTGCCTACCCACCGAAAATTTGACCGCAGCGTCCTATATACCCTAGTCTTGTTTACGCCTAAAATTTCGTTTCTTGCCTCTGGTAATAAATAATACGTCTCTCGGCCTCCTCCGAAGGGTTTTTGCATGCAGGTCGGACGTGTTCGGGCCAATGTTTCGGCCGTCATTAATTACGTTATTATGAATTCTGCTCACAACTCTGTGGGCGTAATGCGTTCCACCGTAAAATCGTACGTAGGTACTTAGGCTTTGCTCGAAGGCGGTGCGCATAAAAAGTTGGCAAAACATCTTCTAGTTTGGCTCCTGTGTTAGTATAATGGATCTCAAATTGCTGTTATGATCGTGTTCGGTCTCTATCTCAGGGTTTCAGCACGTAGAAGCCTCTCGTGACATCTCAGGGCTTTTCTGTTAATGTAGGTAACAATTATCACATTTTCGAGCTTATGTCCGTACTATATTATTTTATTCTGTATCTCTCTAGATGAGACATTGTAAAATGACCACAATCGATCGTTAAGATTGTTTACTGTGAACCATTAGTCAAGCGAAGCATTTATGTTTGTATTTGAAAGCCGAAATGGCGCATCCGATTGTAATGATTTTAATTAATATTTGAACACTTTTGTCTTCCGCTCATAATGGACGTGCTTTTCATTCAGGAAGTTTTAATTTATGCAATGCGTTATTTATATCTTTTATGTGCTCAATAATATCTACCTGTGTATTTTAAATGCGTTAAAATAATGATCTTCCTCGGCTTACCTCGCGCTTCTCACCGCGTTATTCGATTGGTTCTTTTCAGTCCTCTTGATTGGCTGGGTATGTATGTTTATTTCCCCTACGATATTTAAATTCCAAAAAGGACAAATTTAACTTGCCATAATGTAGGGATGTCGTGAAGTATACTAACTGTCCACAGTATTAATTCGCAAACAACAAACAACTGTCAGATGTGTGAGGTGTGTGGTGGTTATTGATTTTGTTTTTAGGGATTTTGAAATGTAGGTAGGATCTAACGCAAAATACACTACCCTTTTTATTTCAAATTCTAAAAAGCAATCCAGAGCTGAAACGTATAAGTCCACCCAATATTATAATAACACCCAATAATAAAAAATAAAAAAATAGGTACTTGTCATCGTACAAACGGACCGCATCCAGCAATTTCTGTAAAAAATAACGATTCCATGGAACCCCTTTATTTGGATGGAAGGTAAAACGGCATTATTTATAGCGCATATGGAAATACGTCGTGTGAAATGGGATCGTAATGTTTGATCGTTTTCGAGATAAAACCAGCGCGTACGTTACCGGGATGGCCATTTCTCTCTTTATTTGCTTTTCATTTGCATACCTGATGAATAAGTAAAGCGGTGTAATAAACTGGACGCTACGTTACGTTACGTTTTGGTGATTTGTCTAGCTTGGTAACGAATTGAATTGATGGAATGTATTTTGTATGTTTTGTTTATCAAAGGCTATCATTTTAAGTGGTTGGCAGTGGAGAAGAGATATTTTATTTGTTTTGCTTTTGGGTATTTTTCTGTTAACTGTTCTGCAGTGGTTTAGAGCAGTTACTGCTACCTCTAATTTAAAGAACAAATAAGACGTAGATTGGAGAAAAAATGCGCTTGCGGCACCGCACACGATCGAAGTGAAACTTCTTAAAAAATAAAGAATGAGATAGTTTTAGTGTGAGAGACAGAGAGAGTATATCCTTCTTCTCTCTCATGTAACGGAATGTGCCTAAACGTGACGCGTCCTTAAAATTTCAATTTCAATTCTCATACAATGGTCGAATCACCGCCTAAGATAATTCACTTAAAAAAAAACGTAAAGTGCACACACTAATGGGTAAAAAATGCAGGATCCTATTTGTCTAGCATTTTCGAGTCAAACGTTCGAAACTTTAATAAAATTCTTCTAGATATAATAACATTATCTATTAGCATAGCATAACCTTACAGGCGCTACGCGATCGGAAAAGCATTATAACAATGTTTCCAAAAGACTGATCTGAATATTTTTTCGAAGGTCACGTTCTGAAAGCCTACATAATATGAAAATGGATGAAAATGATATGTGCAAACATTACTTTTGCAAACATTTGTTGAAGTAAAGTAGAACAACCTTGTCTAAAGCACTTGAACATTTAAAGGTTCCTTCAAACAGGCGCGACACGCGATAGATACGCGCGCGACACAAAGGCACCGCAAGTCGCACAACGAGCGGTGCCTTTTTGTCGCGCGCGATTATATCGCCTGTCGCGCCTGTTTGTAGGAGCCTATATTTGTAAGTTTGTAGGTATTTGCGGAAGTTGGTTTAAAATAAATATTTTTGCATTTGGTAGCCCAATTTTTGTGGAAGGTTATTTAACGTCACGTTACGGACCTTAGGAGCCGAGCAAATTGAAAACAAAGTCAGAAAGAACGCTAAACAAAAACGATGTAGTATTACGGGCGAGCGATGTGATGCGACGCGATGGGTCAAGATCCGAAATTTCACGCGGACGAAGTCACGGGCAGAACCTAGTAACTTATATTTTTACATAAAGCTTCACATCACATGGACATAATTCGTATCACTATTTTCCTACAAAGCTAATTTAAATACGGTTAAGACAGCTTCATTTTAAGCCAGCGATCCATCTTACTACCTTGAGCTGCAGCTCTTTACAAGAACAGTCACATTCAAAGCCCACTAGTAAGTTAATACTAGATGCCTTTCCGAGTCCAGGTCTGTTGCTCAATCGTGGAAGAGCCAAATTCAATCATATCGGAATACATCACGTCATTCTTCTCAAAAGCACCACAACTCAAAACAAAATACTACCGGGCCCGCCCATCGCTCAATTCCACAGTCAAATTATGAATGTTAATATGTTCATACTGCAACGCACACGCCGCAATGATACTCGTCCGTCCTTCAGTTGAATAAATAATATTGCCAATCGTATTATTCGCGAATCCAAATAGCATTTGGGTCAGTTTCGCGATGTTCAACTAAAATATCGTTGCGATGAAAATGTGGGTCCATTTGGAGTTCTATTTATGAATAGTTGGTGGAACCGCATTGGTTCTATTAGTTCGTCTGATTAAATGTTTGTTTGATTTAATTTTGTGAATTAGAGCTGTTATTTGGTAAGAGAATAAAATAAAACTTAGAATAGAAACAAACAACATAAACACTTACCCCCTTACTAATAAACGTTGTATAGCATCTGTATAGTTACACAACGCTTTGTCTTCTTCTTTCGAAAGTCAAATTACTGACGTCTGAAAGAGAGAAATCGGTGTGTAACTATTCATCTGATATATGTTTTTAGTAAGTGGGATTCAACGAAACAAAGAAACATCTCCGACAAAACTCGTTCCCTCCCGTCTCTCATCAAATCAAATCAATCAAAAGTCATTTATTCAAACTAGACTGAGAATCAGCACTTTTCGATCGTCAAAAATAGAAAAGACAGTCCGCCAAAACTCCCGCCTTTCACAACTTCCTAGTGCTTTCGCTGGGGAGAAGAAGTGGCGCAACAAACTCCCCAGCTGCACAGCTGTCTGTTCAGTTAGAAAATAATTGATTGTATACAATACTAGGTATGCAAAGTAATTAACATTAACAGGGCACAGAACATTAAATCCAATTATTTACCATATGTTAGCTAGCCACGTCAATATACCAGCAAATAATATAAAATCTATACGTACTCAAGCAAAAAAATAATAAATCAAAATTAAAAATGTAAACAAAAACTTACTACCTACCTTTTGTACGCAAAATACGCGCATTGACGTGGAGTTGCGGACACCAGCCCGTACTACCTATTACCTACTACCTAAATAAAAGCCTCCAGATATAAAGTGCGTGACAGCTTACATATTTATGCAATGCTGGGTTCTGTTCACATTGCTGTCACTTGAAGTCACAAATGATAAACTAGAACCATCGAAGTAAAATAAATAAAAAAATTATTAAGTACTAATACTTAACAACAATAAAACTATGGTCAGCAAGACGACCAGTCACCACAAGCAGCGCCCGTTTACCAGCTTAACGCAAAGATCAGCCATCTCTGATAAACTACGGTTTCCTAGAAAAGCAGTGGCCGCCACATGACGGCCGTCATGAAAATGATGGCAGCGGGGTTTGACTATACGTGTCAGTGTCAGTAAACGCTCTTTAGGAAAACACACCAGCATACTTTCATTAATGACGTTTCAGTGGCGTCATTCGACGGTAAATTCCGGACGCTATGTGGCGGCCGTCGCAGTCTTAGGAAAGCCTAGGTTTAGTGTTATAAATCTCCTGGCCGTGGTACGATAGAAAAGAGGACAATGCATAAGGAACTACGAATAGGTACAGTCAGCAACAAAATTCGATTAACACTTCAGTTTTTTTAATCTCAGTTATTGAGCAGAATATTAACACTTCAGTTTATTCAATTTCAGTTATTAAGCAAAATATTTGCTCAAAATTGCATTGTAAGTAGGTACTTCTGTTGCAATTTTGAACAAATATTTTGCTCAATAACTGAGATTAAAAAAACGAAAGTGTTAATCAACTTTTGTTTCTGACCGTACCTACGCAGTGGATCACCCTTTTAAAAAGTTAAATCTTTATAGGGTTAAATTAAATTTGCCACCGAAACTACTGTCGTGATGGATATCGACATCTAAAGACGATAGAATAAAAATGAAAAAGATTTGATTTTTTTTGGGTTAAGGACCGCTTATATTGTTAACTTATTCTTCAAATAAATGAAGAATAAGTTGAGAAAATCTGTTTTTATCACACCTGCTCTGAAAATACATACTAATTATACCAATTAGAGGGAAGAAACGCCTTTATCCCGCCCTTCAAATCCTTTCATCCCAAGGTATGGAAGTTTGTATGAAAATCCTTCCGACCCAAGGGTGGGAAGTATGTATGAAATTCCATTACATACCCGGTTTTTCTTTTTTTTTTTAATTTGTCAGCAGTCATACTGCCAAGAGACAACTGTCTACTAATTAAATTTCAAGTAAATTGTTACTGGCCACATACAGTTTTTTTTTTACCAGTTACCAACCTCCTTGGTGCATACAGAAAATTAAAAACGAAATTATTTATAGGTAATAGCTGCACTTTTAATAATTGTACTTTTAACTAAATATAAACATTTCTATGCATTTATGTCCATAATTTTCCTCGTAGGTGTAATAAAAAGCACTATACATCCCTCAGGATAAAGTACAGTTCCATACCTCAAATGGTTTGCGCCCCTCGCAAGCTCGTGGCGCAAATGCCATAATCTCGGTATGGAACTGTCACTTTCTTCCCTCTGAAGTAATGTACTATTTCTTTTGTTTTATCGTGTTTAGTTATTGATACCCCTCACGTCTGCGGGGGTTTCGCAAGCTAATTTAATTTGACCCTGTATTATTTACGCTAAAATATTGTCAATATTTTCTAAGCTTGAATACGAGGCTTTTGACTACGTTGTGTGTGTGTTTATGTCTTTTTTTTTAAATAATTTTTAATTTTTATTTGCCATGTGCGTTTTTGTTTGTGCAGAATAAACAAATTTTCTTTCTTTTCTTTCTTTCTTCTTCTTTCTAAAAATCCTTAAACACCTAATTTCTAACTTAATATTACTTTTTGAGTTTGGAAAACGTGCTTCAAAGTTAGTAAAAGTCGTTCGGTTGGCGAAAGAGATAGTTTCCACCCCGTGATACTTTTATTTACCGTAACGCAATGAAAACTTTAACACACCACATTGCGGGCCTGATCTAATTGCAGGAGAAGTTAGATCTTTCGCCGGCTTCGGAGAAGTCGCTGGAAGTGCCACTTTTAAGAACAAACTTAAAATATAGGAAATTACGTATTCCATAATAAGTTTAAGCCCCTTTGTACGCACACGTTTTTCTTTCTGTGTGAAACTACACTTTATTCGCTTTAAGGCTCCTTCAAACAGGCGCGACACGCGATAAAATCGCACGCGTGTCAAAGGCACCGCCAGTCGCGCAACAAGCTTTTAAATTTAAGTAACATAAAAGTACTTTTTTTTTTATTTGAAATGGGTTTGCTCTTGACTCTTGTCTAGGTCAGAGGTGACAGAGACAAAGTCGACGATGGAGCGAGCTTACCCAGAAGAAGCCTGTTCACTCTTACTTTGAAGAGATTCGGGTTGTATGCGCTCGGAAACATTGACGTGGGTAGAGAGCTCCACTCTTTTGCTGTGCGCATTATAAAAAAAACATTTGAAAACGCTTAGTGCGAATTGGTGGAATAGCAACTAGGCAGAGGTGGTAACTTGCAGTGCGTCTGGATGACCGAAGGTAGACGGGGGCCGGTGGAATGTGGTCATGGAAGTTCTTGGGCACACTCAACGAAGTATAATCTGTAGAAGACCGACAAGCAGGCAACCTTGCGGCGATGAGCCAAGCTGTGAAGCATATTGTAACGTATCTACTACCACATTCAAATAATGGAGAATTAATTTATTTGATCAAAACCCCAAAATAATAATCCCGACTTCAATATACTATCCGTTCAAGGCACAAAAACACTTGTCAAAACAATAAACGCGAACATTTTGGCCGTGAATTAATTTTAAGTAACTCGCCAAACCACGAACTACGGAAGGACAATGGCGAAATAATAAAATGGAAAATAGAAAATTAAATTTCGGCGAAATCTAAAGCACTGTGGTAGTGTCAATAGATGAAATGGATAAAGTTCGTAAGTGCTTTAATGCTATCATACCGAGTTGCATGCTTATGGAGAATTTAAGTGCTTGGCCAGACTGGCAGCGCGGGCGCGGATTGGGCGCGGCGCGGCGAACCCAAACATTTATGAACTTCCTTTGAGTGTCCATAGTGGGCACAGGGGCGCGGGGAGACATGACAGCCGGGACCAACGGCTTAACGTGCTTTCCGAGACACGGAGGGGTCACGGTATGTAAAGATGGTCACCCATCCACAGACCAACCGCGGCAAGCGTAGCTTAACTCGATCTATCGACCTGTGCGGCTGGAATTATTTATCTACGAAAAAAAAACCTAAAAATTACAGACAAATACAGGTAAAATCGAAATAAAAATATTTTTATTTTTTTTTATATTAAAATATTCACTAAAAATCGTAAATTGATACGTTAAAGAAACACTCTGTACACGCGTACTTGAAGGACAGCAATGTCGGAATTTATTTAATTAAATAAATTAGAATTAATTAAATAAATAGAGTATCAATTTACGATTTTTAGTGAATATTTTAATATAAAAAAAATAAAAGCATTTTATTTTCGAATGGTAATATTTTTTTTAGCATGTATGGATGCTATACTATTGCGGGTTAACGGGAACGCCCTCTGTTAGTTAACATACTGTAGAATCCTGGACCATTTTTTTTTCAGGATGGGTAATCATCAAATGACCCCTCCCGCTCGGCAAACAAGGCAGTAACAGACTCTTACTGATTAAAACCCACCCGTGTTCCTTCCTTAGCCCTTTATGTTCCGGGCCAGCGGTAACCCTTTCGGACAGGCTCCTTCAATCAGGCGAGACACGACACGCGACACAAAGGACAAAATCCTGGAAATCCTAGACCTCATGCGCAGCAGTAGCGCTTGCGACCATGACACCAACGAGGCAGTCTGCGGCTGTAATCGGTTTGAGTCGGTTATTCATTCTTTATGTTTAAGTTCGCCTGTTTGTTGGTTGCGGTTGCACGTTAGGTACCCGCACCGCTGCCCATATTAAACCGCATCTGCTCTGTGGGAGGTACACGACTATTCGGGACATTGTATTCAGGTGCAACGTATTAATTCAGCGTTTTAATTACAAGATTCTAATTGTAGCAGCTCTCATGCATACTGCCACAGAATAAAGAAATACAGTATTGTTACTCGGCCGTAACCTTGATGTAAATGCCTACAGCCGCGCGGTACGTAAACATGCGATAGGGCTGCTCGCCTCCAGTATTTTAATTACATTTGCCTACTTTGTGTTTCCATTTAGTTTTGTTATTGTATTTTACTGTGTGTACATAAATAATTTTATATAAACAAATAAAATACTTTGTGAATTGAATAGGAAGTGTTTAATAAAAATGCGTGTTGTTTTGATCGCCGCCGCACGACTCCAGCTAGTGAGCAGCAGCGCGCTGTTGCTATTCAAATTTCGAACTAATCGCCGCGCGGCGCCAGTCAGTAGGCAGCGCTAGCGCGCTGTTAAAATGGCGGGAAAGCAAGTGTGCATTCACAGATTGATTTTATTTAAAATTAAAAAAACAGTTTATTCGGTAATTTAAAAACTTGGCTGCATGCTCTAGTGTCTTTGCCAACATTTTCACGCAGCCACGGCAGAAAATAATCCTCGCGCCATTTTTCTCAAATTTTCTTTTCTTTGTACTTGTATTGTGAAATGTTTTTTTTTTTCTGTTTCCTCGCAAATGTGTTAAAAAACGTCGTACGATATACGTGCGTATTGGTTATAACATCTTAACGCACTAATATCGTAATGTACTATTACAGAATTATAATCATTAAAGTCATCAACACAACTCTCTAAGACCATGTAAGTCCAAAGAATGATGATTTCATGAAACAGTTATTCTTATTACAGTAACAGTTATTCAATAAAAATAATTAATTTTATTCATAAAAGTATGCAATCATTTCATTAATGTTTTGTTATGATGTTGTCACGTTAAACTATCGTCCGTAAATCGACTTTACAGACAACCAATTTTTTTGTAGTATTATTCATACACACAGTACAATAAACAACTATTATTAATAATAAAAACCACGTCTTTACTTTGAATTATACAAACTAACAAAACACACATGCGCCGAGGTTTTAACACAAGCGTACCTACCGTTTAATGATTCATGAACCGCCTATAACTACCTACCTCACTCGTGTTTATCACTTTCCTTTACTCTATTCACTTCATTTATTAATCCAGACATCTTTTTTTCGGGAGATAAAATGAAATACTTATCCATTAAAAATACACACATTATGTACCTACCTACAAGTAAGTAAAATTATTTTATAGTCTTACCTTTCAGAGTTTCCAGGTAATCTAAAAAAAGTTATCTCTGGATGCGTTATTGACGAATTCATGCAACCAAAAACAGCACAATATAGCCTACTCGTCATATTAAATATGTACTTGAACTTATTTTTAGTGCAAAAATCGCGCGGTTATTGTTAAAAAAAACAACACACCGTCCGTTCGTCACTGCAGCACAGTCGCGACTGTCTGCATGCTGAGCTCATGCCGTGGTCGAGGCGCGTAGGTATAGCTCGCGTTTCGTCCGTTTGTATGAAGACCTCGTACTGTATGTCTTTATACTGTGATACTGCAAAGTTTGCGTACGTTACCGCACCTGTTTTTCATGACAATGAATAAGGAACCATTTCCTTTTGTTTTCGGTTCAACAAAGCGCCTAAAAAAACATTAAGCAAATATTTAAGTTCAAACTCTGTTAATTAAATATTTAAGTCGCCTGACTTATCCTTCGATACTAATAATAAAGCTGAAGGGTTTGTTTGTTTTTTTTGTTTGAACGCACCAATCTCCTGGAACTACTAGACGGATTTTAAAAAAAGTTTTTAGTAGCCCAATTCTTGAGGAAGGCTATTTAACATCACGCTAGGACCCTTAGGAGTCGAGCGAAAAGAAAAAAGTCAGAAAGTACGCTAAGCGAAAACAGAGTAATAGCGCGGGCGATGCGTTGCGACGGGGCGGGTCGTGGGAACAAGGTATATATTTCTCGCGGAAGAAGTCGCTAAATTATAATCAACCAATAACCGCGAGTAATCAACGGAATTTTATAATATAATTCGCAGCCAACTGGTTAAATTAGCCGTTTAGTTAACTGCCTGGCCTTTTGAAGGAGTACTCTCCTCGCTTCGCTCGCTTGGCTCGCAGGCGCTGCCTGGCCTTTTGAAGGAGTACTCTCCTCGCTTCGCTCGCTTGGCTCGCAGGCGCTTGATCGCGGTTCTAACCTAACCCATTTGGTCGGGGTTATTGCGAACAATTTGGCTCGCGCGTGATTGGTTACAGTTCCAACCTAAACTATATAATTGAATATCGTTCAGGCCGTTAGTTGAATGGCCGCCGTTTAGTTAAAAGGCCAGGCGGTTAACTAAACAGCTAATTAAACCAGTTGGCTGCGACATATACATTGATTCGATAATAATACTTTTTAGGGCGGAATCGCAACATCCAATACGAAGAGCTAATATGAATTTAAATTGAAATTAAGTTCGACGAAAGGGCGATTAAAAATTAAAAATTGGTTCTGTGCCCGCCGGCTGTGCCGACGTGTCCGGTGTCCACTGTGCATTGGTAATGACAGTATGAGCCAATCGTAATCTCCACGTCTCAGTTTCAGTTAATAATTGAAATTTAAAGCACATTTTTAACTGTTTATTTTTAACGGCACACTTTTGTCGAATGTGGAATTATTTTCCCATAATACGAACTGAAAGATGCCATGAAAGAATTCAACAATTCAATATATATATTTCCTGAAATGTCGGTACTGTTATGAAAAAGGAATTTATATTTTTCAGAGACATCCACTTTGATACGGCAAATTGACGTAGGGGGTCAATTTGCTTAACAATGGATATTCCTGACTTAAATTAGTACTTGGCCAGACTGCAAACGCGGGCGCGGGGCGGGCGCGGCATAAGAACTTCATTTAAGCGTCCATAGCGGGCACGCAGGTGCGGTGAGCGGCGCGAGCTGCTTGACGCGGGCAATCACGCCATAGCTTGTTCATACAAGTAGCCGCAGTGAGAGCGCGGGGCGGCCCGCGCGGGGACCGGGATTCTCAAACTAGTTCGAACTTTTTTATGGTAAAAATATGTCTTTTTGTTCCATATTATTAATATAATTTGACAAACACTGGACACGACAACACTCAGAACGAAGCCGCGCTCGACATGTTAGTTGTTAATTTATAATAATATTGTATTTAGTCTATTCGTTTCTATGAATTTGCATGCCGGAAGGTAGAATGTAGCGGTAACCTTCAGCTAACTGTATCATCTTGTACCCACTTGTACCTACATTGATGGCAAATAAATAAATCTGAATCTGAATCTGACTGCGGATAGGCAGATCGCGCGCATTCCCACACCCGCCCTGCTCCCCGCCCCACGCTGCCAGTCTGTCCGAGCACTAAGAAAGCTGTTTTGTTTAGGGCATTTTGTTAATTTTTTTTTCACTTTGTAGTGTTTTTTTTTGTAAAAAAGTTTTTATGTAATACTTTTTAGTTGTACCCACCTACCCCAAACAAATTCATATAACACTCCTTGCTATGTGAATATCAGTGACAGAAAACTATTGAATAAAACTGCCTAACCCTTTAAAGGGGTACAGGCGTGATGGTATGTTGTGTAATTGCGTAAATAATGCATAAATATGCTATAGCGGCAATCGCGGTTGATTTGCTGGCATTTATTGAAGAGTTCCGATGTCTGTCTCCGAAACTCATTATCAGATCTTTTCAAAATTTAAATGGGACCTTTTCAAAATAAACCTCTTTCGAACATAAAAGAATTTTGCAAATCCGTTGTGGCGTAATTAATTTCATGTTTGTATTAACTCTTGGACAGCAGTCACTGACGCTCGGCAGTAAAAACGAAACAGTTAATATAATAAATTCAGACGTCACTTCTGCCTGAATTCGTAATATTATGCATGATGTTTTGACGGCAGATTACAGTCATAAAAACGGACAGGAGAATACGCTTAGTTTTATTCAGCTAAGTTTTGATCGTCGCGATGAGAATAATCTGGTTCTGCCAATTTAACCATTTCAGCTGGTATTTATACCGGTTCCTTTAAATAAAGTTTTCATCAAAATCATACCTGAATTTAAACTTTTTAGGAAATGAGGTATATTAAAAATATTGACAGTTTCGTATAGATTTTAAAGAAAGATTTAAAATCCAACTCTGATCAGATCAGAAATTAAGGAAGAGTGAACTCTTTTAATAACTCGATCGAGAGTGAAGATTTCATGAGTACCCAATAATGTTATGACACCATTCTAAAGGTGCATCCAGACAGAGCGAGGCATGTGCCGCAAATGTATTTTTTATATGTAGGGTGTGATGGAAGAAGGAGTGCACCTGTGTCTGCGCGGGCGGACACTTGTGCTCTAATAATATCTCCCGCACCGATGGCTAGTCTCCGTTGAAATTGGCCACCGTAGCCGAAATACGGTCTGGAGGACTTTATTTTATTTATAGTAAATTTCAAAATTGGGTTAAAAATGAAAAACTTCACAGTTAAAATTTTAACAACTTGTTCTTTATTTAGAATAGAATACTCTTTATTATGTACACCATATAAATTACAGACATAAATATAGAAACTGTACAAAGGGTAACACAATGGGCGGTCTTATCGCTAAGAGCGATGTTTTAAAGACAACCTTAGGATGGATCTAAAAAGGGGAAGGACAGACAAATATTTCATACATACATATTTATTTCTCGTTATATAATGTAGAGAAAAGTTAAATCTATACTAATAATATATATTATTAGCGTGAAAACGTTATTTTTCAAACTACCGTGCGGCGCTGTGTATAAAAGGGGGTGCGGCCAGTACTCGCCCCTCACTCCGTCTCAAGCAGCCGTCGCGATAACATCTCTCTGTAATATTGTTTAGAGTCGTTTTTAAATCAGGAAGTATATTTTCTTAGTTTAAAATTGTATTTGCTTAAAATTGATTAAAGTTTAGTGTTTCGTCATTTTGTTAGTTTTTTTTTTAAATAAAAGTAGTGTTAACCGCTAATATCAGAAGTGGGATAGGCTCCATTGCCTATCTTTTTTCTGTGTCGTGCGAAAAGCTTTTGAATCATGTCCGAAAGAGCTACCTACCACTCGTAATAGAGGTAGAAATAGGCGCGATCAAAATAGTGTTTTGGGACTGTTTAAAATTCTTCACCACGTGTTGTTGATTTTGTCCGTGATTAGTTTCTGTGCATTTTAACGTGATTCGCCACGTGTTTCTACTCGATTACATTATATTTCGTACGTGTTTTTGAAGTAAACAACCACGTGTTAATTTTTTTTATTTCGCGGTTAGTTTGTTGTTCACGTAGTGGTCATATACGTTGCCTATAGTCATAATCATGTCGAGTCGTGGATGCACGCCGCGTGAGAATACACCTAGGCGTAATTCTCGGGAAAACGATTCGCATAGCTGTCGTGATGTTTATAAAAGGCGTCGTGGCCGTTATAGTCAATCGCGTAGTAGATCTCCTAGGCGTCGTCGTGATAGATCAGAGTACTCTCAAAGTTCATGTAGGAGCCGGGATAGTTCGTATGGGCGTCGGGATAGCCCTCGACGCGACCCTTTGGATGGAGTGCTGGTTCGATCGAGCGCTTTGGGGGAGCGTTTGCATTCAGACGCTATACGTGCGTCTACTCCTGTGTCGTCGCATCCGCGCGGCGCTCCGCCGCTGACTGCTTCGGTGGTTGCCGGGGCACCTGTTGCTGCTGGTGAGGAAGCGTGTGCTGCGGATGGAGCCGTGACCGCTGAGACATCGCGAGAGGCTGATGCTGCGGACAGGATTGTGGGGGCACTTTCTTCCCTAATTCAAGTAAGATCTAAGCATTACTACAGATCTATTGTCTACAGAATTTGGTGAGTCGTTTTCATTTTGTTTTGACTCTGGTACCGAGTGCTTCCCTGGTAAACAACAGCAAAAAAAAAACTGTTACATTGTTAGGTATAGCCCAATCTAGTTAACAATGCAATTTTTGAATACGCTCACGATAGGTTACGAATGATGCCAGTAGGTCATGTACCAGTCGAAATAGATGGTGATCACAGTGGTAATGAGCTATGAGCAAGCCTAAGTAGTGGGAACCATGCGAGTAGTAGTTATCTATCGGTCGTAGTAAAAAGTGTGTAGTCACAGGGGTGATACACATGGATCCATGCGCTGGATGTGTGAGGGCAATGCGATTGCTGGTGGGCCGGAGTGCCGTGACGTTAGAGTGGTTTACTCGTGTGTGGGTTTCCAGGTATCTAAGGCTCTTAGTGAAAAAGATTATTGTTGTAATGTGGACAACGATGGTACATGGCTCTGGTTGATTTTTTTTGTTATGATTGATTAAAGTTTGATTACATGGCTCTAGTTGAACCAAGTACACTCATGAGGCTGAGGCATATGCCATGGCACAGGAAAAGGGATCAGAGTATTAATGACGAATTTGAGGAAAGCAAAGTAGAAGTCTGGTTGATGAAACAGAGTAGAGATTAAAGTCTAGTGATAGTGATGAATCTTAGTTCGGCTGGTCGGGGTCTTGTAGAGACCATAGAGTCCGTGGGACTCGGAATTCAGGAGGAATTCAAGGTAACAAACATGAGGTTTGTTGTAGGGGCTTAATGAAAAGCCACAGGCCACGAATAAGATTCCTGCTGTGTTTTATTATGCTCTAAGGATGTTTTATTAGCTGCTCTATCATGTTTACTTGATTATTTAGTTTGTGATCTTGAGATTTGGGAATCAAAGAATGATTAATACTCTGAACTCTGCAATTTTTTAGTTTGTGCGAATTTTCATTGTTGTTTTGCCTGTACCATATTTGGTCAGGAGTGACCGAGCTATGAGATACTTTGCGAGATATGTCAGTGGGACGATCGGGAATGTCTGGGACGCATTGGTGGGTGTTAACGGGGTGACGCTAAGACGTGGCTCAACGATTGCGGGACCAGTGATCGGTCGTGGTCCGCGGTTATACAGAACGTAGCTGTTGACATTCTAATTGATTCAGGTTCTGATATTTCGCTGATTTCTGATTCCGTCTTAAAGCATTTTAGTTTAAATAAAATTCCCCCCTACCGCCGTATGCGTGGTATTGGATGTCATGATATAGAGTCCACTTCGTAAGTATGCACTCTTATCGAATTTCCCGAATTATCTTTAGAAGTAGATTTGTTTGTTATTCCCCCGGATTGTATTCAGGCACCGGTTTTGATTGGCACTGATGTTTTAAATCATAGTGGAGTTACGTATATTAGAACAAATAACTCTCAACGGTTAGTCAGGGATTCGCACGTAAACAACGTGTTGACTGTAGAGTCCTATAGGATAAGAACACCCTTAGTAGGTGACGAAAAAGAGTGTTTGTTAACTCTATTAAACGAGTATTCTGATAAGTTTACTACCGGTACAGCGACCTCTACAGTAAACACTGTGTTGGCGATACAAAAATAAGATCGACCTCGATTATAGTTAGTAGTTTATTTATTGAAAATTACAATGATGTGTGTCGCGACAAAGGTATGGCGGTGCGCGCTAATATCGTGAATGAAGTTCGTCCGGTTCGTCCGCGTGAAGCCTGTCGCGAGCGCCGTTGACATTGGGTGCGTTCGTTTCTTCGTTAATATGAAGGGCTGCGTTCATGCGTAGACACACTGGTTGTATAGAAATAAAAGTTAATAGTGACATCCCAATTTACTATCGACCTTATAAACTCTCCGTAGACGAAAAGCGTTGCGTTCGCGAGATAATTAATGATTTGATTAGTAAGCGAATCATTCGCGAGTCAGTCTAATTACGCGAGTCCTATCATCCTCGTTAAGAAAAAGGATGGGTCTGATAGGATGTGCGTCGACTACAGAGTTCTAAATGCTATCACTATTAAAGAGTGATTTCCGCTACCGTTAATCGACGATTACATTGACAGGCTGGACAGTTTTAAATTCTTTACAAGTCTCGATATGGCAACAGGCTTTCATTGGGTGCTGATGAAGGATGATGACTCTATTAGTAAATCAGCATTCGTAACGCCTGAAGGGCATTACGAATATTTGAAAATGCTTTATGGGCGGCTCGCTAATGCACCTATTGTCTATCAAAGAATCATCTCCAAAACCCTTAAGCACCTGCTGGATATCGGTAAGGTATTGATTTATATCAACGATGTGTTAATAATGTTGAATTCTGTCTGTGATGGTCTGAAAACTTTGCGAGAGGTATTAAAAACACTCACTGAGGCGGGACTTTCAGTAAATCTAAAAAAAAGTGCACGTTCTCAGACATAGAGTTAGAATACCTAGGTAGGCTTATTAGTCACGGTCAGGTACGGCCGAGCCCTAGTAAAACTGAAGCTTCAGTGAAGTCTCCTAAGACCATAGAATCTTGGACGAAGCCTGAGGTACCCTTTTCAGTGGTTCACACTGACATCCTTAGTCCCCTAACGGAGTCAAACGGTTTCCGATACATACTCCTTGTGGTAGATGCTTTTACTAAGTGTAACGTGTATTTTCTAATACCATTTCACTATTCGGTACTCCGTAAATGATTGTGTGTGACCGTGGCAGAATGTTCGAAAGAGCATCCTTTCAAGACTAGGTTACCGAGTTAGGCTGTAACATACATTTTATCACGCTGAGATGCACCGTGAAAACGGGCAGGTCGAGCGTTGTTGCAGGACGGTTCTCAACATGTTGCGGATAGAGCCGAACAACAAGGGTGCGCAGTGGTCCGATGCGTTGTGGAAGGTGCAGCTCACCTTGAACATAACTAGGAAAGCCACAACCCGCACCTCGCCTCTACAGCTGTTGACTGGCGTTGAAGGGACTACTCCAGTGCTGAGGTATCTTGTGCGAGACGTCGCCGTCAGGCGTGCATTTGTCGTCGACAGCTTCGTGTTCGTGAGCGGGGGCTCGCAGAGCGCATGGAGGCTGGACTCGGGGATGCGTGATCCGTGCAAGGTGGTACGAGCGCTACCACATCACCGGTACGAGTTCGAGCTGCCTGCTGGCTCATGCAACGGGAAAGCCCGGGCCGCCGCAGAACCTATGGTTCAGTGGCGTGGTGAGTGGACCCCGGATGCGTGGTCCGTACAAGATGGTGCGTACAAGGTTGTAAGGGCATTGAGTTAGTGTAACTCTGCCGGTAAGGGCATTGAGTTAGTGTAACTCTGCCGAAAGAGACGTGCTAACTGGGTGCCTCCGTCTCAGTTTATTTGTAAGGGCATTGAGTTAGTGTAACTCTGCCGGTAAGGGCATTGAGTTAGTGTAACTCTGCCGGTAAGGGCATTGAGTTAGTGTAACTCTGCCGGCAAGGGCATTGAGTTAGTGTAACTCTGCCGGTAAGGGCATTGAGTTAGTGTAACTCTGCCGAAAGAGACTTGCTAACTGGGTGCCTCCATCTCAGTTTATTCATAAGGGCATTGAGATGTGTCTCTGCCAAGACGAGCTAACTGGGTGCTCCGTCTAGATTTGTGTTGCATTTAATTGCAACAGACATTTTTAGATGTAATAAGGATGTTACTAATATGTGCTATTCTCTAATTTTTTAGCTGAAGAGGATAGTCTTACAGCACCATCAACCAGTGCAACTAGCTGTGAAGACCATTCAAGTCGTGGAGATGCAGACACACGCCAGGGTCCACTAATTACTGATGCAGCTATTGATGACATGAGCCCTTCGCGTCGCTCGAGTCCACTTGCCGAAGATCATGACTGCAGCGAACATGGACCATCATCTGGACAATGTGGCTGAGGACAGCCACACGTCAGGAGAGGCCGTATTAGCGTGAAAACGTTATTTTTCAAACTACCGTGCGGCGCTGTGTATAAAAGGGGGTGCGGCCAGTACTCGCCCCTCACTCCGTCTCAAGCAGCCGTCGCGATAACATCTCTCTGTAATATTGTTTAGAGTCGTTTTTAAATCAGGAAGTATATTTTCTTAGTTTAAAATTGTATTTGCTTAAAATTGATTAAAGTTTAGTGTTTCGTCATTTTGTTAGTTTTTTTTTTAAATAAAAGTAGTGTTAACCGCTAATAATATATAATATAATAACAATAATAAAGCTGAAGAATTTGTTTGTTTGAACGCGCTATTCTCTAGAACTAACGGTCGGATTTGAATAAAACTTTTTGCATTTGATAGCCCAATTCTTAAGGAAGGCTATAGGCTATTTAACACCACGCTAGGTTTCCTAGGAGTCGATCAAAATCGAGTTAAATAGAACGCTAAAGGAAAACGAAGTCACAGCGCGGGCAGGCGATGCGATGCGACGGAGCGGGTCTGGGGAACAAGAAATTTCACGCAGACAAAGTTGCGGGCAGAAGCTGGTAGAATATACTGTCCGGCAAATATTGCACAAGGCAGTCACAACAAAAACTAGTTAACAAGGATAATTAATTAAATTAACAGCTAAAACTAACAAAGAGTCCGTCACAGCACTAATTACGTCACTAGTCAGTATAGCATCACATCCGACTATTTCCGTCTCCTCCTGCACCGAGCCACGGCTCAGCTCAAATAACAATTGGATTAAAAATTTAAACATGCCATTCACGAGTCCCATTTGAATCACAAATTCCAGTGAAATGTGGAATATCATTAGAGAGTGATATTTTTAAAGATTCCAATTGTGAATTTCGTTTGGTATTGCATTCGGGATTTATTATTTTAAGTAGAACGTTTTCTTTTTTTTTCCCGACTTCAAATAAAAGGAGGTTTTCAATGCGACACGTACGTATGTAATATTATTGGAACTGCAATATATTCACTTATGACAATCTATTATTTGTTTTATGTTACGACATACGGGTTTTTTACGTTATGACATACGGTCCCGAAACGTGGATAGTTGGGGTGGTCCACAAATTCGAGGTTGACCAGCGTGATGTGGAGCGGGCTATGATCGGAGTTTCTTTGATGAATAAAATCAGGAATCTAGTTATCCGGAAAAGAACCGGAGTAACCGTCTTAGCTTGCAGGGTCAGCAAACTGAAGTGGCAAGTCAACTGGCCATGTTTGTCAAAGAACCGATGGCCTGTGGAGCAGACCAGTCCTAGAGTGGAAACCGCTTATCGGCAAGCGTAGTGTGAGACGCCTTCAGCTAGATGGATCGACAACCTTAAGTGGCTGGGACGGACTGGATGCGGAAGGCGGAGGACAGGGTGTTGTGGCGTAGCCTGGGAAGGGCCCTATGTCCGGCAGTGGACTGCGATAGACTGAGTCGATTGTTTTCTTTTTAAGTCTTGAACACGAAATTAAGAAACCCATGAAGGCTATAACCAATCGTGGGTTCAGCTATTACCAGTATGGTTCATTACCTAGGCAGACGATGAAGTCTTTGGTATGTCAAAGCAAATTTGTTATACAATTTTTAGCTCACGAAGCGACGCGCGCTTTACTTGTGGTAACCAAGTGTACCAACACGCTGTGAATTTGTGCGTAAAGACAAATAGCGTCAGCATACACTTCCAACTTGATTGTCTCGGACGGTACCGGGAGCTCCTGCATCCTCCTTATACACTGCTCCTTATACACACATTCACAGCATGGTACAGTACACACATACACTTGGCAAATAAAGTGCGCGTCGCTTCGTGAGATAAAAATACTGTAGGTACCTATCATATTATAATAGTTACTACTCATCTACCAGGCGTAGAAAGAAGCCTTTGTTCGTCCTCTCATCATTATAAACTCCTCGTTTTTCAAATTTTGACCACGCCGAAGTACCTACCTAAGGGTTGTGGTCCTTTCGCAACGGCACGGTTTCTTTGCGGTAGGGCGTATAAACCGTGCCGTAGGAAAAACGTGTCCGTCAACAAGCTTCCATATTGTTACATACAACACTGACGACCGTGCCTACACACGGCGTATAAACCGCGCCGTACAAAAAACGTGTCCGTCAACAAGTTTTCATAGTGTTCCATATAACACTCACGACCGTTCCTGTAGGCACGGTCGTGAGTGTTATGCGGCGAATAAACTGTAGTACACACGGCGTATAAACCGCGCCGTACAAAAAACGTGTACGTCAACAAGCTTCCTTAGTGTTCCATACAAGTCTGACGACCGTACCTACACACACCGAATAAACTGTAGTACACCCGGCCTATAAACTGCGCCGTACAAAAAACGTGTACGTCAACAAGCTTCCTTAGTGTTCCATACCACACTGACGACCGTGCCTACACACGGCGAATAAACTGTAGTACACACGGCGTATAAATCGCGCCGTACAAAAAACGTGTACGTCAACAAGCTTCCTTAGTGTTCCATACCACACTGACGACCGTGCCTACACACGGCGAATAAACTGTAGTTTTTCACGGCGAATAAACCGCGGCGTACAAAAAACGTGTACGTCAACAAGCTTCCTTAGTGTTCCATACAAGTCTGACGACCGTACCTACACACGGCGAATAAACTGTAGTTTTTCACGGCAAGAAAACGTGTGTGCACAAAACAAAGGGCTTCAAGTTGTGAAATCTGGACGAATAAATAAATATATGCAGTTTTAGCCCACAAACGTCTGTAATATTGACGAGGACAAGTATATAATAAGATAACATATCTACAGGTGAAAGGTATCACACGATACGTGGTGTCCGCAAGAGATTCGATTTATCATTCGTGTTTGATATTTGGGTGTGAAATTACTGGAAATCTGGAACTAAAATTCATCTTCTAGTTACCAGACTCCGAAGCCACATAACAGAGTACGTAGAGTAATCATTCATCTTATCAGCTATAACTTTAAGGTGCAGAATTCCGATATGCACCAACGAAACTTAGCTTTTTAGCTGAAACTATTGATTTATTACAGATGACAGGATTAAAGCTTCCAAAAAGTTAAGATGACCCATAAAATAAAAAATAAAAATATTATGTCTAGTTAGATATTTCTATTCCTTCTTTGTCTCTTTAAATTTTAAGCCTCTAAGGAATCATTTTTCAATCGACAGATAATTTTTATTCGTGGAATAAAATTGACGTCTGACAGATTTTATATGGAAGAACTGTCAAAAATTCAAAAATATTCTTCCGGTAAAATATCTGGAATTGGAAAAATCAGCCCTTAGTTAAAGATACTTACATTTATTACCATATTTTTTTTTAATAACATTTTGGTTGTTACCTCCTTGGTAACAAAAATGTAATTAAAAAAAATGGTTTATGTTTAGACTTTAAGCCGACCCCAATATAAATGTGAAAAGGCTAGACAGATGATTGATTTAAAAAAATCATGATTAGCGACATATTGCAAACTATTACAGAGATATACTTATCTCTGTAATAGTAAGATAAGCTTACCAGCTTATCTTATTCGTCACAATTTCACTTATTAACTATTTGCCTTCAAGCATTTTCTCTAACCGAAACGATTTCGATTCAGGAAAATACTGTTACCGACATTCCGAAAAATACACCCTTAAAGTTGTTCATACAAATACTCGACCACCGCAAATAGCAATCGTGAAATGAACTCTCTTGCTGTGTGAACAAATGTCAAGATGACAACTCAAACAGGTCTTTATTGACATGTCGGCTTATTATAGTTTGTCTATGTGTTTCTAGCAACCGTCCAGTTTCTTCGTATTAGTCTGTAAGCGGTCTTTGTCAAACATGAGTCTTGCAACGATCAATACAATGTATGGCGATGTGCTGGCAGTTCTTAAGCAAACTCAGTAGACTGATTGATTGGTGTTCTTAGTTCTGTCAGAGAAATTAACGACTTATCAAATTGACTCACTACGCAAAGCCGCGTTAAAGGCAATTTGTAGAAGTGTCAAAAAATGACAATTTAATTGGTAGACAATTTGGTAAGCAATCAATTTTCCTGACTTTATGATTTTGTGATGTAGGTAGTTAATACCTAGATACAGTACCCGGTGATAAATATTGCACATCGACATTTTTACGCAAAACCATTTTATACAAAGAATAAAAATAATTATCAAAAGAAGCAAATCATAATTGTTTTAACAGCTCCTAATAGATACCGGACTGTTTGTATTTCGTGCGACAGAGATAACGCTCTACGAAGCCGAAATTAGCCGATTGTCTCTTTCCAAAGGTCGATGTGCAATATTTATCGTCGGGTACTATATAAAACTACTGCCCTTTTCTTGCCACAATCTTTAGTTCACTTTGTATGACTCCCATAGAAGTAAAAGAGGAGACTCTTTTAAGCGATGTAAAAAATCATCATCATCGTCAACCTACAGCAGTCCACTGTTGGACATAGGTCTCTCCAATTGCTCGCCATTCAACTCGATTCTCGGCAACTCTTATCCAGCTGCTACCAGCCACCATGCAAAGATCGTTGCTCCACCTTTTTTTTCCGGGGTGGAAAATTCTCATGGATGTCCGCCGCCCTGGGGCGGGCGGCGGGGTCTGTCAGACTCTTCCTGACTAAAAACCACCCCGGTGTTCCATCTCACACCTACGCCGGGGGTCGCGGGAACGTACGATCCTTCCGCAACCCCCGACTGGTGCCGGCCCGCCATTGCGAACCTCGTCTGGTCAGGGGGGGGAGTGAGGTGTTTGACTCCCCCCGCGACGTCTAAGAGGGGCGCGCGTGGAACACTACGCGCCGCCACCTCGGGTCCTGATGTGTGGGGGGCGACGGACGTCCCCGAGTCCGTCGCCCCTGGACCCATTTAAGGGGGCTGGAAGAGGGCGTTGTCCGCCCTCCGCTGACGCCCGGTGCGCCGGCTGCGGGCCGGGTGAGTGGACGAGTGGATCTCCCTCTCCCTTTCCGCAGCCTTCTTCTGCGAGACGACAGTTTCACACCCGTCTAGCCTGATGGCGTCGTACCTTACGTTTGCCGATTCGCGGTCTCCACTCAAGAAGCACGTCCACCCTAACGGTCATCGGTTCTACAGCTTTGCCACTTCAACTTGCTTATTCTGTATAAATATATTTCAGCTAAATGTTATCCCAATACGGACACACCTGTGTAAAGACAACGTCATGAAAAAAAGTGAATAGATTACTAGCGACGTGAAAACATATTTGGCGGATACCAGCTCCCCTGTTTGTTTACAAAACAAATTAGCATACTACGTCGTTCAGCGATACATACATAATCACCCTATAATGTTCTCACTGCAGTGCTGGGATACAGACCTCCTCTCTTCAAGAGGGAGTGCGCAGTAATCTACCACGCGGATCCAGTCCCGGTTTGTAGAAGCCACATGTCTTCGAATATTTGATTCTAGGACATGCTGGTTACCTCACGATGTTTTCCTCTACCGTTTTGAGGGCAGTGGTGATGAAATTATTTACACAAACTAAAGCGCCTGGCCTGGGTTCGAACCAACAACTCGTATGTAAGTCGGGGCCGATACCAGTAGGCCGTGACTGCTCCGTCAGTGATAATAAAGTCTAATAATAATATTACGGAGAAGTATGATCAGCAAGTTACCTATTTAATTGCTTCTGAGAGAATCAAACATTATAAATTGTGCCTCTAAATTTTTACAATATACTTACCTGAGACGGGTCCAAAAAGTCCTTTGATCCTTAATTGCAATAAATTAAGTGTAGAAGAAGCACCTTCTTTAGATCCTTTTAATATTTGATTTCATATTGAATTTTATCGGTTTTTGTTGAAGGTAAAACGTGAACAAACCTTGACAGTAGAATAACTGGAAAAACCCCGACGATTTATGTATTCAGTTCTCGCGACATTTGCAGATCGATCATTTTATTTGTAATCGACATTTACTCGTAGTTCTAGGATTTTAAATATTTATATATTACTAGCTGTGCCCTTCTTCAGACTTCATGGGTTTTAATGTTTTTGCGCGGAACTCTAATTATTCTAAAAGTATAGTGTATTCTAGTAGTATTTCTATTAGTATTATTATTCTAAAATAAAAGTTGTTACTCCTTTTAGCTATCTGTTAGCGAAAGTCCAGTCAAAATCGGTCCAGCCGTTTCGGAGGTTAGCCGGAACAAACAGAGAAATAGACAAACATTTTTAAAAATGCTTTTTTTTGTTATAGGTACCGTATATACTTTCATATGCATTTATAGGCCGACCGCTCAAAGGCTTCTGCAAATAGGCGCGACGCGCGACGCGAATGGCGCGCGACTCAAGGGCATCGCTCGTTGCGCGACTTGCGCTGCCTTTGTGTCGCGCGCGATTTTATCGCGTGTCGCGCCTGTTTGTAGGAGCCTTAACTGAGAAGTTGTCTGAGGTAGCTGCGCGGTGCGGGAGGGGTGATAGTTGTCACAAGTTGATGAATCACTGAGTTCTCGCATCACGTCACCACACCCCTCCCGCACCGCGCTGCTACCTCAGGCAACGTCTCATTTAAGCGGTCGGCATAAAGTAAAAAGCTGTTTTTATTTTGACATTACAAACAGACACTTCAATTTTATTTATTTGTATCGATTTATATTTGAATTTAAAAATAATTAAACACTTACACATTAACATTTGAATTTAAAATTAATTAAATAATTAAACACTGGCTGTTTTATTATTTTTAGGTTCAAATTATTTAAGACTGCCTCTTTAGTCTAGTGGTCGCAAGCACTACTGCTGAGCATGAGGTCCTGGATTCGATTCCTGGATCGGGCAAAGTATTGGATTTTTCCGTCTGAAATTTCAAACTCAAACTCAAACTCAAAAAAAAAAAGCTTCGATTTCAATTAAACCTTGTACAGGCACTTTTGAATTGTCAAAAGCAGTCCGGAGGCCGGTTTCTCAGTGGCAGTCCAGAGTCTGGATTTGTGCCCCATTGGTGGCAATAGGCTCGCTTCCTATTACATATAAAGAAAGAAAATACGACAGGACAAAAACGGAAAAAATGTGAGTGCACCTACAGACTATAGGTACCACTTCTGCCTAACCCTTTGGGGAATACAGGCATTATGTTATGCTATGTCAAATTATTATCCAAAACCATAATTTGTTTTGAACTGTGTAAATAATCAAGACATTTTTATTTGATTCCTACTAGACAAGTTTTCTTCAGAACTAATTTAATACAAAAGTACAATTTCTGTTAACCAACATCCATTTACGCCAATGAAGGTTCGAGGGTCAAGACAATTTTTTTCTTTTTTCCACTAATTTGATTAAAAATAAACAGAATGTAAAATATATAGAGACTTTTATTAGTAACATATAAAAAAAGTAGCCCACCGGTATCGGGAACAACCGGCGGTCAGGGCTCCAGAGAGAGGAACCTCCTAACAATGCGGGCCGTGTCCAGAAGTACCGCTTTCTGGATCAAGCCCTTGATCCAGCTGCCCAACGAGAGCTTCCTCAGGTGTTGGGCGAGGCTCTTGGCTATTAATCCATTGGCTGTCACGAATATTGGCCCAATGATCGATGAGTCCACATCCCACATGTCGACAACCTCGTGAGCCAAGTCAAGATACTTGATTTGTTTATCTTTCACGAGGTTCTCATCATGCGGGACGATTAAACGGTAATTATGTTTATTATTATGGTTAAAAAGGAGCGTATGCATATTTTATCATACCATCTACTGAGATTTGACGATTTTATTTAATAATCGTTGTGACTTTGACAAAGATGAGATTGCGATTTGAATTTGAACGTTATTAATTAATTTACATACAATTTCGATAAGTTTTCGACATTTCGAAAACTTATCGAAATTGTATGTAAATTGATTGTGTTTTTGACAGATTGAGACAGATTAAAATGCGAACGTTCCTAAAAATACAGGAATTGCCCCTCAGATTTCTTTTACTTTGTGTAAGCCTTTCCTTTTGCGGTTTAAGATCATTTATTCTCATAAGAATTACAATATTCACTTACATGAGAATATTAAAACTAAACACTTAAAAAGATCAAAAAGTTGGGGTATTACAAAAATTAGACATCGATTATATGAATGTGGTGGTGGGTTTTAGTGGTGTCTCTTTAGTTTTGATATGTATTTTTGAGGCACTTGCACAAGTTATGTTTCTATTAGGTACTTTGATTTGGTCTTGTTTAAAATAATTTATTTTAATTTATTCGCTGTTACTATAATGGATTTCTCTATCGTTTCTGGTCTCTACTCTTATCACCAATTAATTCACATCACTTTTTCAAGTTCCGCTTTTAGTTTGCTAAGTTCAGTTTCATCGTAATGTTCCTATTACTTTGATATTTTCTTTTTAGTTACCGTGTCCAAAGTTGATTCAATATTAACTGATATCATTCTCCATTTCTCCATCGTCTTTCAAATTACCTGTAGTAATCAAACAATCTTCATCACTATTATCGTTAAGCTCAGATTTGCCATTAATAAAGCTAACATTAAAAAATCGATAACTCCTCGTAGATCTAATTACCCGCGTATACTTCAGCGAAGGCACGCCATTGCTCTAGTTACTAGGAGCGTCAAAATGAATTATGGCTCTTCATTAAGCTAAAGTGCTGTCTTAAAGTGTCTAAAAAGATTCCATTATGTTAGCGGAATAGCACCGCCTCATTTATTAAGCTCGCCAACAATTTTTTATCTGATTACAGCGCGAACAGATTTGTGTTTTGCAAGATTGTAAAATTAATTTGGGCGACGAAAAACTTTGGACGTTTCTATTAAGGTTTTAGAGATAGGTGATATTGAAAAGCTAACTAAGGTTATTAGATTTTAGGATGGATGAATTTTCATATTGAAGCAAAAAAATATGGCCGTAGTGACTTTTCTATTTTTTGTTTGGCAATAATAGTTTCGAATTGTTAATAAGATTTTGTTTACTGTTTGTGTTTACCCTAATATAAATCAACTCAACCTATAGCAGTCCACTGCTGGACATAAGCCTCACCTAAGTCCCCTACCATGAATTTTGCCATAACATTATCCCGTATCGTCTGACAGTTTTCCCTATTAATCACAGCTACATTTGTAATTTGTTTGTAATTCTGTCCTTATTAGCTCATCTCAATCAATAGTTGAATTACATCGAATGAACGAACGAACCTATCAGTAGCGAAGGGTTAATTTCTGTAAGAGGTAAGCCGAAGTAGATATCTTTAATATGATTGTACTATTTGTCTATAGAATACTGTCTGTGCCATTTTTCAAAGGGAAGCCGGTAGAAATCAAGTTTTTTGGAACCTTCACCACTGGAACCCATCCCTAATGCCTATTTAACTAATTATCGACCATCTGCCACATAACCAGTGCAAATCAACCTACTACGAGTACTAACAGTCCATCCGTCCGCCTGTCCCGACCGCATCACTTCCGGTCTGGTCTGCCTATGATTTACTGATACTAGCTCCAACTGACGTTTTGTGATTATCGTTCATGTTGGTAGGTGCTTTATTTAATTCAAACTTCCTGGATTTAATAACGTCTGCTTTGTTTGATCTTGTGAATATTATAGTTTGATAAGCCCCATGCCCGAAAGAAATATCCCATTGGAAAAAATATCCCGATCAAATGATCAGGATATATTATATTGCTATCTGGTGTATGTGTCTGGTGTATTGTGTGTCTTTTAGTCTGTGCTAAATAAATTTATTTTCCTTCTTTCTTTATTTAATCGGACTAAATGTCCCAATTTCCATATACTAACTTTCTTCCCCTATAAGGGGTAAATTTTGAAATATCGTTCTTTTTTGTGCTCATCTTCATCATATGGAACAATATTCCAGAGATTGGGTCTAGACCCGGCGGTTTAGGTTGTGCGTTGTCTGTCAGTGTGTTATTTTAACCTATTGACCGCCACAGTCATGTATTGATGACAAACCATAATGTGCCCAGCACGCCGCGGTTCGGCTACATGACAGACTGACGCCGAGAGCACATTTTTGATTTTCTGACGTGTGGCGGTCAAAAGGTTATAATTATTATTAAGTAGATTTGTTTCCATCTTTCAACAACTTAGTAATTCTGCTAAAATGATTAAAGTAGGTGATATAATTGAACTTTATAGTAGGCTCAGGTTTACTTTGAAAGTCCGATGAAAGGTATTTATCTTACGGGGCTTTACATAACTCTCCAAATAAGAAAATCTTACTTAGTAATAAATTAATATCTAAAATTCACTAAATCAATTAATTCTGGCGGATTTCTCAGTATCTGAGTGTTGCTGAGGGTTTTAGGGGCTGTTCGGTATCATTCACCCAAAACTAATTTGAAATAGACAATCATTTGTAATACCTAAACCATAACTATAAGGTATATACTATTAGTTTCTGATTGGTTGATAGGCAAACTGTGCTGAAAGGTAAACGTAATACTTTCCAAGTGTAGAGGTACTTACTTGCGCTTATTTACTTAGGTACTTAGACTGCATGCATATCTCAGGAACTATTGCTCTAAGGAAAGTTTTATAGACAAGTAGTATGAGGCATACCTACCGACATAGTTATAAATAAAACATTTATACGACGTATTCCACATTGGGCACCCGTTTAAATGGCACCTGGATGAATGTGCCGCTGTGTGTCAGATGCACGGCAGTTTTGCACCGACTGTAGCTGTACAAGGATCTTTGGGCACGAGAACAAAATCGGAACTAACGCATCTTGGTTTTAGGGTTCCGTATCTCAAAAGAAAAATGGAAGCCTTATAAAATCACTTCGTTGTCCGTCCCTCTGTCCGTCTGTCAAGACCCTTTTTCTCAAGAACGCCTGGAGTTATCAAGTTGATATTGATAATAATATCAAATACTTAGAGCCGCAATCCCTTGAAGCAGTAAAAAAAAACTTCTAAGTCAACGCAATCAAAGGGTACCTACGAGAGTTTATGTTCTGTTCAGGCCGCCTATTTTGACACTCGCAAGGGAATCAAATCCTATAGGGTACTTCCCGTTGACCTATAATCATGAAATTTGACAAGAAGCAATGTCATTTAGCGCAAGTAAAGGAAAAAATCCGAAAACCGTAAATTTGTAGTTACATACCAACAAAGTTGTACGGAACCCTTTGTGCGCGAGTCCGACTCGCACTTGATCGGTTTTTTCAATACTTTTCACTAAACAATTTCACCAATAATGATTTCCAATAGCGTATTCTTGTCAACGTTACTCCAGCGCTAATGATCCTTGTAGCACCGTAGGTCATTAAAACAGCTACTTACAACATAATCTATCCATACGTAACATAATATTAACCATCTTTACATACCGAGACCCCTCCGTGCGTCGGAAAGAACGTTAAGCCGTTGGTCCCGGCTGTCATTCGTGAATCTTTGACAGTCGTTACGGGTAGTCAGAAGCCCGAAAGTCTAACAACCAGTCTTACCAAGGGGTATCGTGTGACCCAGTAACTGGGTCGTGTAGGTCAGATAGGCAGTCGCTCCATGTAAAATACTGGTATTCAGCTGCATCCGGTTAGACTGGAAGCCGACCGCAACATAGTTGGGAAAACTCCCGCAGGGTGGCGATTTAGTCACATGCATCTGTCAAAGAGGTGATTCTAGCCGGTATTTTTAACAACTTTCGCTACGAAACTCCTAACCGATTCGTGAAAAAAAAATATAATTCCTATACAGTAGACAGATTATTTCTATGCATGTAGGAAAAGTTTTTTTACAATCTAGTATGTGTAGAATTACCATCTTGACAGATATAGGTGTATAAATCGCCATCTTGTCTTGCAAATACAAATCAATGACTGTAAGGCCTGTGCACACCACGTTTTTTAAACGCGCCGTTGACGCGCGTTTTAAAAACGTGTGTCGACGGCGCGCTTTTATCCTACAGAGGGTCTAAGCTGCGTCTGACTCGCGTGCGTATCGCGTCTGTATCGCTACAAACGCGCGTCGACGGCGCGTTTAAAAAACGTGGTGTGCACAGGCCTTTAGTCTCGCAGAAACTCGAAAATGACTCTACCGATTCTGATGAAACTTTGGTAAGTTGTTGTGTGGGCGCCAGAGAAGGTTCCTAACAGAAAAAGGTACCTATTTCAACGCATGCGAAAAAGCTTGTGAGTGATAAAAATAACTACTTGAAGGATAAATTAGAAAATGATTCTAAAATAATATAATTTCAGTTCCCTTATGATTGCAGACTCATAACTATACCTATTTTATTGTTCCATTCATAGAAACTAATTTCATTTCCATTGCAAATAACGTTTTCTATTTCAGATAGCTTTTATAAAGTTTCAATAACTTTAAAATGTCTACAACGAATTCTCATTTGTTGGAAATAAAGTAAAAAAGAGACTTTCAAATGGTAATAACGGATCATTTTAAAATCCTAGGTAGGCACCGTAGGCTAGCATTGCATTTCTTATTTTTGCTAAATAAATTATTATTATTAGTATTTAATAAATGATATTGTTGGTAAACTTGGTGCTTCTTTCATTGTCGTCTTCTTTAGCCTACCACACTGATATGAAAAGAGGTCTGCC
Source organism: Luperina testacea (assembly GCA_927399505.1). NCBI lineage: Eukaryota > Metazoa > Arthropoda > Insecta > Lepidoptera > Noctuidae > Luperina > Luperina testacea. The sequence continues at coordinate 14,463,919 of OV656770.1, read as the reverse complement.
ATGTCGCCATTGAGCGATGTTTTTTTCCATCTTTCCAGTTAATACCCTGCTAGGTAAAAGTTGCATAGTACTTTTTTCCCTTTCTCAGTCCTCGTACAACCGCATCGGTTTTCGTAACATCTGGTTCGGAATTTCCAACGTAACGTGGAGTACGTGACAGTTCCATGCAATGTGTTTATATGTGTTAAAGGCGAGTTGGGGACGGTCTGGAGACCGGACCGGAGCGTTTACCTGTGAATTGTGGAGGAGCACAGAGCATGTGAAGAGGATAGCGATGTTGTTTGTTCCCTTAATTTAGTTTCGAAACTTATTAATAGCACCGTTGGTATATGATTTTCCAGAAAGATCGTGCCGAACATAAAAGTCTGACCATCAGTTGACAGTTGTTGAGAATATGAATTTAATTTTTTGGCTTTATTTGTACTATCTACATTATGAACGTACCTACCTACGTCTATATTATTCTCTTATGTTTTCATCAATACTAGTTCTATACTAATATTATAAAGAGGTAAAGTTTGTAAGTTTGTATGTAAGGGGTAATCTCTGGAACTACCAGTCGGATTCGGAAAAATCTTTTTGGATTTGATAGCCTAATTTTTGAGGAAGGCTATAGGCTATTTAATATCACGCTATGACCTTTAGGAGCCGAGCAAAAATAAAAAAAGTCAGAAAGAACGCTAAGCAAAAACGAAGTATTAGTTCGGGCAGACGATGAGATGCGACGGGGTGAGTCGGGGGAACAAGAAATTTCACGCGGACGAAGTCGCGGGCAGAAGCTATGCCTAGATAAAGAAATGTATACCTATTATATAAACTGATTTATGATTTTGTTATATGCACTTTGAAATTTCGTACGGAATTTATGAGTATTTGGTGGTACGTATTTTCGGTGAAGAATAGCTGCCCTTTTTTGATGGAAGGTCGTATTGAAGTAGCAAAATAGCTCTTTGGGAGATATGACACCATCATAATATTCATCACATTTAGGAATATTTTTAGGATCATATTAAGTAAAGATCCTATCTTTTATCCTTTATGAAATATTTAAAATACTGCGGCTCACAAATGATTTCTATGCTACATAAAAGCTTTTCTTTCACATGGTACTGCTTTACAAATACAAGGTGTAAGAGAATAAACGCAAGTCCTGAAAGTAGTCCGTTCATAATTGCGTTCTGAATCGATTTCAGTAACTTTTAATACGGGTTTTTTTTTTTAATGCTGATTTTGTCATACTGACTGCCGATTGAGCCAAAGAAAATTAAATCTTATAAAATAAGACTCAATTTTAAACCCATGTTACCAAGGGATATCGTTTTTCTATCGTCTTGATAAAACTGGTGACAGTCTTTCGGGCATCTCACTACCCGTAACGACTGACAAAGATCCACCTATGACAGCCGGGACCAACGGCTTAACGTGCTTTCCGAGGCATGGAGTACACAGTATGTACAAATGGTCACCCATCCACAGACCTACCGCGGTAAGCAAATGGACAATATGCCTTAAAAATAGGTAGCGGTTGTCCAGTAGTGGGTGCTGTATTGATTGACGGGTTTTGATCGTTAGATTCGTTTAGATCGTGAGATTAGAGTTTGTTTAGACTTGACATAGGAGTTATCGCCTGTTTAGTAAAAGATAAAGTGAAGACACCTTAAAAGAAGTTGGTACAGTCAGCAACAAAAGTCGATTAACACTTATTTTTTGTAAATCTCAGTTATTATTTATTATTATTGAACAAAATATTTGCTCAAAATTGCAGCAGAAATATAATGCAATTTTGAACAAATATTTTGCTCAATAACTGAGATTAATGAAAAACTGAAGTGTTAATCGACTTTTGTTGCTGACCTACCAACCTGTGCTGGATTTTTGTAGAGTTATTTTTACAAAATACAGCTAGCTACTATAAATTAATGTAAGCTCAAGTATAATTTTGCTTTCAGGCTAAATACAATTTGTTCAGGTTTCCATTAATTAACGTTTAATACGCACTCACTGACTTATTTAACCCATTAGCAAATAACGCGCCGAAATTTTATTGCTCGCAATAAAATATCAGGCGCTTACATAATTTCGTTTTTCTTTAAAAAATATTTCCTCCTTTTGTGTGTTAACAGTCGTAACTTACAATTTTACGAGGCAAGCAAGTAAAATGTAAAAACGCAGTCCTATGTCCTTGTTTAAGGGGCTCGTAAAATACTTACCTTAACGAGCTTCGAGATAAGAAAGCAGTGATAAGGACCCCTCTTTAGAATATAAAAACGCCTATTTAAATTTTGTCTAACGTTAAAATTTGTTGTTTAATGTTATGCAGTTTTCCACGGTGAAAATTGCTTCAGCCGATTCATGATGTTCGGATCGGATTTATTGTTGTCGAGTTCTTTGTGCCCCATTTGATAGAGCTCGGCTTATTAAAGGCGACGTTGCTATGGATTCATAGACGGCTCCTCTTCATCCTTATTGGATTATGGGCATTTATTAATTCCTTTCCTGCTCGTGATCCTTGCCTTTGGCAAAAATCAAGTGCACCGAACGTCAGTACTGCAAGCAATTATTATTGATGTGATTGAAGACCACGCGTAGCACAGCGGATTAGAACGACGAATTGGTAATGAACCAATTAGTCGGTCGTTGTATGTCCTCTAGCGTTACGTTACCTTTTGCGGGGTCGTGCCACTGAATTATGACAATTGTTTACTTTGCTTCGTGATTCACGGTTTGATTGCAATTGGAAGTGATGAATTTATTATGGCTGAAGAGGGAAATGGTTTTTCAACCGGAGGGAAAGAAAATATTACTAAAGGGTTTCAATAACGGCGGGTAGATGTTGAAATGAAATAAAACAACCTGTGTGTGAGGTATTAACAAAATTCTTTTTTTATTTGGACCCACATGTGTGTTAAGTACCTATGGAATATGACATCATTCAAATGCCCGCCTCAGTTAAAACTATTTGACTAGGTGCAAAACGGATACGTTCGCAAGCGATGGTACGAAGCCGATCGTATGCGTCGACATGCTGCCGGACGCGATCGGCTGTCGCCGCATCCGTTAGTATCCTTTCCGATCCGATGCGATGCGAGCCGTTTGGTGGAAATTATCCTTAAGAAGAAGACCACGATACCTGAATGCCGGTTGGCGATTTTGCGACCATAAAGTACTATTCCAGGGTTTATCACGATAATATCCGTCTCATCACTGAGATGAATCAAGAAAGTACAAATAAGTATAATTATTTCCCCTCCTTTTTATATACTTGTACATATTATTATTATTTTAAGACTTTCAATTTTTTAAATTATGTAAATATGTCTACACTAGAAACACAACTACACAATACTAGAAAGTACATAAATGAAATTATAATAAGTTGAAAGAACCACATTGATACTTCCTTGCTTAAAGTTTACTTTAAAAGTCACAATTGTACAAAGTTAATTAATTAAACATGTTCAAATTACTTTGAAACTTTCATTGTCACTCAAATGTAAACTCTTCCGTATTTGTTCCCCTTCCTTCCGCCATGTTTGTGTAACAAGGTATTAATAAACATACACGTACTTGCATATTATCTACTCAGTCTTGTTTATATTCAAATACCTATATCGGAAGGAGAATTTTGTGTACCATCTGCCCGATGTATAGAATACTAGCTTCTGCTCGCGTCTCGAACCACCCCGTCGCATCGCATCGCCTGCCCGCGGTATTAATATGTTCTTTCTGACTTTTTTGGTTTTGCTCGGCCTCTTAGTGAGTTAGCGTGATGTTAAGTAGCCTAAAGCCTTCCTCAGCTATTTAATCCAAAAAGATTTTTTCAAATCCGACGGTATTTCCAGAGATTAGCGCTTTCAAACTAACAAACTTTTCAGCTTTATTTCTTACTAGCAGCGCTCCGCAGTTTCACCCGCATAAGTGTCGTATAATATCGTCCCGTGAGAATATCGGGATAAAAACTATCCTAAGTCCTTTCCCGAGACTCAAACTATCTCTACCAAATTTCATCTAAATCGGTTCAGCGGTTTAAGCGTGAAGAGGTTAGAGATAGACGCACATACTTTCGCATTTATAATATGTATTAGTACCTATATTAGATTCTCACAACTCAATCATGAATTTCATTGAAGTTCCAAGTTGTGAACAATAATAATTACTAAAATATCTGGAATAATGAATAGGTGAACATGACCATCTCGTGTGGTATAATTACTTGCAAAATGAAGCCATGTTGATCAAAATGTACATTCGATTTTCATTCAAACATTTCGACCATCTAGTCCGTTAGAATCGTTTCTATCACTGACGTCTCAATCGGAACTCTGCGAGAAATTTCAGTCTATCTGGTCCAAACTTTCTCATAGATATTTTGAATGGTGCATTTCCAGCAAATTTTCGATTCGCATTTCACTTCAAGTTGGATGAATATTGACATAGCTGTTGGTAACATCTATAGATATTTCCGTATTTATTATTGACTGCGATAGATGTGTTTTACAAAATTGGAACCTCTTCGAATTACGTCGAAAGTTTCCCATCAGCATTATTAATAGCATTTTTTACCTACCGCTGGAAAACCTCCTCCCTTTTACAACCAACACTGTTTGATGTACAACTTTCTAATGATGTAGAACCGTGCAACAAAGTCTTGTATTTTATCTCTGCACTTAAACGTATGCATAAGTTGTTTGAACTTAGATATCTATTTCCTAAGACAAGCAATATCTACTGACTTACAATATACTACAAGATACTTCGCTCCAGGGGATATACATGAACCTATAGATATTATTACTGAGGCTTCAATCAATGGATAATTCTCTGAAGGCCTTGTACCTACTACATAACCTCTGGTAGGTTATGTAGTTTTATATGCTGGTATTGAAATCAAATTGTATATAGACGGAACTGATTATTATTATGATGTGGAACAGTATAGAGCTGTATCCTCATATCTGTGTATTTCCGTATCATCTGACGATAATAAATTATCATCTTGCAATCATAAAAGCAATATTATGTACAGTAGCAGGATTAATGAAAAAACGGCTGATTACTTTTATACAGCGTAGTTATTTGGATCTTTCAGTTATTTAACATTTTTTTAAATTTAATATTCCTGACATCACTACTTAATTGTCTGCTAAACTGACCCCTAATTCTTTTCCTGCCTTCTAAATCACACTAATATTATAAAAGCGATAGTTTGTGAGTATGTGTGTGTGTGTGTGTTTATATGTTTGTTACCTCTTCAGCTCAAACGGCTCGACCAATTTTGATAACATTTTGTATGGAGGTAGCTGACACCCTGGATTAACATATAGGCTACTTTTTATCCCGATATTCTCACCGGATCAACATTTACGTGGGTAAAACCGCGGGGCGCAGCTAGTTCGTATATAATTACTAGAAAATGTTGCATGCCACAAACCATGCAGATCATAATCTCTACAGTACCATAGAGGACAACCGAAGTATTTTATTCATCAATTTATTATTTTCTCTCGCTTGTCTTCGAGTTGAGAAGCGCATAAAATGCGAAGTGAAATTGATTATAAATTGTCAAAAACCACCAAGACTCATGTATAGTAAGTAGTACCTATAGTATTTTTTGCAAAGCATTTTAAAAGTACTTTAGATAGTAGTTGGTAGGTAGGTACTATCTGTCATCGACTGAGCTGTCTGATTGACCTGTTAGTGACGCAAGAAGCCACAGTGAAGGGAGAGTAGGAAGCATGTACAATGTACATGCTTCCTACCTTCCTACCTTTGTCATTACATACTGTTGTTCAAAAAGATGACCAAATAAGTCTCATAGTATTTGTCTCTCATTGGTGTTTTTAATAATTTCTTGTAAATCGCTTTTTTACTTTATGGAGCCATGAAAACGTTTAGTCTTACTAAGGAGTTGCAATAAAACGGCATACTTCCTACCTTGCTGACTGGCTAATCTTTCCATTAGTTATTTCAAAACGCTCTTAAAATGCACAGATTAGAATACTCACTTCCATAATCAACTTGTTCCATTGAAACCCTTCCACCAAACTCTGGGCTGGGTTACTTAGCCAAAACAACATCTACTGAAGATTCTACCAATCTAGAGTCCATACGGAGCTGGGAACAGTTCGATAGATACGTACAAGTAAGTGGGAGCTCGGACGAAGTTTGTCGGTATTGTACCATTGAATGCCTGCTTGTGGCCAACTTTGGCACTGGGTGGCATGGTAATGTAAAGCCGGGTTGCTTCGGATGTCGGATTTAAAAGTGAGGGGAGTGCATTGACTTTTTTTTTGGTTTTTTTTTAATTTGATTAGCTTCAGACCTTTTGAGATAGATATTTGGGGCGTATTAAAATAATGATTAGTTTTGGAAACGATGAATTATTTTTATTTTATTAGCTTACTAGCTTCTGCGCGCGACTACGTCCGCGTGAAATTTCTTGTTACTCCGACCCACCCCGTCGCATCGCATCGTCTACCCGCGCTATTACTTCGTTTTTGCTTAGCGTTCTTTCTGACTATTTTTCTTTTTGCTCGGCTCCTAAAGGTCATAGCATGATGTTAAATAGCCTCAAGAATTGGGCTATCAAATGCAGAAAGAATTTTTCAAATCCGACTGGTAGTTCCAGAGATTAGCGCGTTCAACCAAACAAACAAACAAACTTTTCAGCTTTATAATATTAGTATAGATATTGTGTCCCACTGCTGGGCCTCCCTTTTTTTCTTCCAAACCATGTCAAGTGCGAATGAGATGAAAAATATTAGTCGATTTTTCTGTGATTATACTATTGCATGCTGCCTATTTGTACTGAAAAAGTGTGAAAATTATTAGAGAAAAGTAATTTGTTTGTGTTCTCAGTGTAATCAAAAATAAATTTTATTAGGTAAACAATAAAATCGTAAGTGTCTAGATTCCCATTAGTATCAAGCGATTCACATTACAAAATATAGGTACTTTAATCGCCAATAACAAGTAGGAAAATGATACGAAAGCTATCTGATACGTAACCATTCAATCGTTATCAGTTTATTATACCTACTTAGTGTGTATCATGAGGGGGTTTACATATCCGTGTCTTAATCAATACAATCGAACTGTATTATTAGAAATTACACACGATTAAAAGGTTAGGCACGAAATGTCATTCACATTTTGTCATGCTCACAGTAATTTTATTAAGCAGCTACCTCAGTAATTATGAATTTTAAATAGCCATAGGTAAGTAGAAGACACTCATTAACTCTTGACATTCGAATTCTTTTTTGTTTTTGCTAATTTTTTTATCAAATACATATAAAGAGATGCTGCCAGCCTATTGGCCAGGTTAGGTTAGCTAAGTACCTGTCCCCCCGACGGGTTCCCGCATTGTCGAGGCGGGGGGCTCAGTAGCCGCGGCTAGGTCACCCACGGTGAAGCGAAGAGTAACCCGAGGAGGGGCCGCTCGTCAGGGCTTTTGCCGGTAAACCGACGACGTAGCGGCCAACAGGCCGCGATGTCTTATGGGAGCCATCGCGGCTGAGGGTTGGAGGCCGCGGCGGAAGAGGAGACCGGTATTGTGTTGCGCCGCTCTCTCTACCTTCCGCGGCCTTGACGGGGTCGCCACCGTCTGATGGCGGACGTGAGGCCGCTCAGGAGGAGGAGTGTTGGTATGACGTTGGCCGCTAATATCCTCTGCGGCGGAAAATTGGCAGGCGGCGGGATCAATGACCTGACCTTCGCAGGGGGGACCAATGGTGCCCAGACACGGGGTCGTCTAGCGCCCATATGCTGGTTTGGTCCCTGGGGTGGTCACGGAGTGCTATGTGTTCTGGTGTGCCGGTGATAGGGAGTACTCCCCAGAGGAGAGTCCGCTGACGGACAGCCGCGGCGGGTTCACGGATGAGTGCTAACGCGTGCCCGTGTTCCGGCCGTAAGCGGCAGAGGAGGACACCATGGAGTTTTAGTGGGTTAGAGTCCCACATAACTGCACTATCTCCCCGTGGTAGTGCAGAATGCATGAGCAAATTCTCCACGATAAAAAAAAAGTGTACCTACATGTAGAAATTATGGTAATTGTTAAAAGCGGTGTGGATAGATATTTCCATGTCTTAAACTAGATATGTATTTTGGAATAGCAATATTTGAGCATAGAAGTCGTAATTATAGTTTTACCTGGCCTGTAATAAAAATCTAATTCTACCAGGCGGGCGACTTATTTTATGTTTATTTCGTTAACTGTCTCGAAAGTCTTTGAGGACCTGCACCCTAATTGCGTAACATACTGTGAATATTGCAATCTGAATAATTTTGAAAGATCATCATCATCTGCCTAACCTTTTCCCAACTATGTTGGGGTCCCCTTCTAGTCTAACCGGATGCAGCTGAATACCAGTATTTTACATGGAGCGACTGCCTATCTGACCTCCACAACCCAGTTACTAGGTAATACGATACCCCTTGGTAAGACTGGTTGTCAGACTTTCGGGCTTTTGACTACCCGTAACGACTGTCAAAGATCCACGAATGACAGCCGAGACCAACGGCTTAACGTGCTTTCCGAGGCACGGAGTGGTCACGGTATGTAATGATGGTCATCCATCCACAGACCAACCGCGGCAAGTGTAGCTTAACCTGATCGATCGACCTGTGCGGCTGTTATTATTTAGCCACGGGCCCGTAATAATTTTGAAAGATACTGCTAATAATATGTTCGAAAAATTTGGCCGCTCAACAGCGTGAATAAAATGGAAGCCATTGTTACTGATAGTATGTTACCCAATTACCCCGCAGGTCATAACAGGCTTAAATATTGCTATCTTGAATATTGTTCCGATATTGGGCGAAGTCTGTTTTGCCTACTAGGTATTATGTATGTACCAAGTTGGAATTTAATGAAGTTATGGAATATCTCGCCCAGTGGTGTATGAAATAAACCGTAGCCTTCACTTTGGTGCGACTGTAAGCGGGCAGCGATAAGCGGAAGCGATCTGCACAGAACAGAATATTTTGTAATCTTTAATATGGACACCAATAAATAACACCAATAAATTATAGATATAAAAGTAGAAATCTTACATAGGGTGCCACAATGGGAGATAGCCTTTGGATGGAAGTATTTAATAGGTACTGGAATCACAGGGATCTAATTTGATGCCACAATCAAATTACATATATCCCTATGATTTTTACACTCGTATGGTTCGCTCGCATCAGCTGTTGGTTACGGTGTTAATTATGAAACTCCAGGAAAGTAGTTCAGTCAATTTTCATCGCAATAAAATATTAGTCAGCGAACCGTGTTGGTATAGTAATCAACAGGGTTTTCAGGCAATTAAAAACGAGATTACGAATAAAAGCACTGCAACTGAAAAATGTGTATAGGACCTTTGGTTATGGGGTATGCGTTAAGGTAACCCGCGAAATTTTCCTACGTTTATTGCAATTTTTTTATCGTAGATCAGTGTCAGGTTGTATGTTGATTAAAATATGATTCACTACCAAAAGAAAATTTGAATTTTGCGGTCTTCCCTGACGCTTTCACCTTAGCTTATTTATTTCTTATATTTTGTTGAAATCCCAATTCCCTTCCCTTTGTATTACAAAATTATGCGTAAAATAGCTTTCACACAGGCTTGCAGATGCGGTGAATTTGAAATATCGGTCTGCCAAGCCCCGAAATTATCTTGATAGAACTCTTACGATCTCAAGTTACCACTCAAAGCCCATACTCATCAATAGACATTTACCACGTGCTATTAATGTAACACGAAACGTGCCTTTGGTTGAATCATTCATTCATACTTGGTATCGAACAATTGGCCTATTCATGCAGCACCTGATTAATTCAAACTATTACCTAGCTCACATTCACTCTCTCACAAACGGACCGGTCTCGGAAGACCGTAGCGTAACTTTTAATGAATGGACTCGTAAACATAGTGTTTCCGTTTACCAAGTTCCAAACTATACATTTTGCTCCAAATTAATTATAACACTCCTGTTGTAAACCTAAGCATTAAACTAGACTAAAGTGTTGAAATAACACTTTAAAGTGCCCGATGTAACCTCATCTCTAACAAAAAATCTAGTGGCAATTTAATAATTCAAAATGGTATTTGCATGTCGCTGAAAAAATTATTTTTTATGTTTTCCAATTCCATCTCGTATTTTCAGACTGAATAATTATAGAATAAAAAAATATGAGACTCGAATAAGTCAATATTTTCTTGTTTTCAAATGAAAATATGGCGTAAAGTGGATTGAAATAATGTTTACTTATGAACAGATTTAGTTTTAATTTTAATTTATGCTTGTTTTACATTATTTTATAGCCAGTTAATGAAAACTAAGTAATTGAGGACATTTGATTTTAAATAAAGTAGATTGAAATGGAGTAAAAATGTTTTTTTTCTTAATGGCCAATCAATAATTGTTTATACCGTTACAGTTTACAATATTTTTTTATTTAACAAAGTCGAAAGTCAAATCGTTATTTCAAATAGGCACATTAAAGGCACTTTTGAACGTCAAAACTTGCAGTAAAATTGAATTGATTCTAGTCGCCCCTTCCAAAAGGTAGTGTTCGTATGGAGAAGAATGGGCAAGAAACTCCACCTTTACTCTTTTAAAATGTTTAACAAGGTTTTGTATACATAATATAATTATATGTGAAGATGATGCACCTAGAATAAAATTTATCTACCACAAAAAATAAAAAGAATTAAAAATGAAGCAATTACAGGTAAATCAATTACCTATGTGATAGATACATGGTGCTCACATACTTACAAATTATTTACAAATATTTTAAAAGTAGATGATAACCAAGATTAGTGTAATGTATGGTTGTTCTATATATTTGGATTATTGGTTCAGGTGAAACTAATGAATGCCGTAATAGTCGGTGGATAAATGGCAGAAAGAAACATTGCCTGTTACTTATCCTGAAAAATTTAACATGTAAGTAGTAAGTAGACGGAGCCGCGTGTGCAGTTAGTCACACTAATATTATAAAGGCGAAAGTTTGTGAGTGAGTGTGTGTGTGAGGGTGTGTGTGAGTGGGTGTTTATTAAATATGTTTGTTACTTCTTCACACTCAAACGGCTGGACCAATTTTGTATTCAGGTAGCTGAGACCCTGGATTAACATATAGGCTACTTTTTATCCCGATATTCCCACGGGATCGACACTTATGCGGGTGAAACCATGGGACGCAGCTAGTCTTACATAATTTTACAAAAAACGTGTTTTGTTACGAGGTACTAAGTGCATAATTACATAGTTTAGTTGTAGCTATTAAATGTTTCAATGGTTTCATTGTATTGTGTTTTTCTTTGAAAATACTCTCTTCTAAACAGCAAAATCAACTTATTGATCAATCAACTCAGCCTATCGCAGTCCACTGCTGGACATAGGCTTCTCCCAGACTGCGCCACAACACCCAGTCCTCCGCCTTCCGCATCCAGTCTGTCCCAGTCACGTTCTTCACGGGGGCGTCCCACACTACACCTACTTATTGACTTATTGATCACCTTTTACCAAATTGTTGTTACAAAAAATCATGAGCCCTCAACAAAATCTGTGCCTTTTATAGATTGCTTTTAAATATCACAATCAACTTATGAGTGATAATAATATGTCACCTGCATGCCGTGTGCGTGTATAACATTTTGTACCGAGACGCTCAACTTAATGTGATAGTTTGACTTGATACCTGTAACCTTTAACAGGCATTATGTAATTTAGCAGGCATGGTGTAGTACGATTCCTTATGAATATTTGATACGACGACCCGAAATAGAAACAGAAGGCTTGTTCCTACTATAAGTATGTATTTTAAAACCACGAAGCGCGGCAAAAAACAATATAGATTTACCAGAGGATTGTGATAGTGTAAATCACAGATATAGATACACCTAGATAACGCAAGAGCAACTACTTCGCGTGCCAAATATCGCACCAGCTTACACTACCGCTCAAAAGTATTTGGCCACCTAGTAAAATACATTTTGTAAAAGTCTAATTGAGTGAAACTTTTACTAGCCATGATTACTGTTTATTAGCCATTTTTAGACATAGCAAGAGCTATGTCGCTAATAAACATGTTAAAATAGTTATGAAGTAGTTTCACTCAATTAGACTTTTACAAAATGTATTTTACTAGGTGGCCAAATACTTTTGAGCGGTAGTGTACGTACAATAAAAAATAGGTAAAAAAACTTTTTCAGTTAAACGGTTTTATGTTTTTTGTCTACAAATTGACAATTGACGTGCCCCACGGTTTTATTTTAGTCTAGTCTATGCATATGTTTATAATTCCCACGACTGTATCTATTTTATTATTTTTTGGTTTTTAGTACATTTATCTTAAACATTGCAATGTATGTTTAACATAAAACCGTTTAACTGAAAAAGTTTTTTTACCTATTTTTTATTTTCTAGTTTTTAGTTTTTATTTCGCATTCTGTTTAATTCATTTAGTGCTTGAAAAAAAATTGTTATCAGCCATTTGGTAGCGGCGGCCATCTTAGATTTCAATTTTGCATAGTAAATTGTATTCTACTTGGTTTGATTTCTTAAGATGACCTTTCATTTGATACCCATGTTGATGGGATTGATAAAAGCTAAGTTATCCGCCATTTTGTAGAGGCCGCCATCTTGGATTTTAATTTTATATAGTACATTGTATTATACTGGTTGAGCACTTTCATTTGATACCCATATTGATGGGATCGATAAAACCTACGTTATCCGCCATTTTGTAGCGGCCGCCATCTTGTATTTCAATTTTTTATAGTATATTGTATTCTGCTTGTTGAGCCCTTTCATTTGATACCCATATTGATGGGATTGATAAAACCTACGTTATCCGCCATTTTGTAGCGGCTGCCATCTTGGATTTCAATTTTTTATAGTATATTGTATTTTGCTTGTTGAGCCCTTTCATTTGATACCCATATTGATGGGATTAATAAAACATAAATTATCCGCCATTTTGTAGCGGCGGCCATCTTGAATTTATAATGATAATGAATAAACATAATTGTATTGTCACTAAAATCCAAAATGTATACAAAATTTCAGATTAATCGGTTGACAGGAAGAGGGTGAAATTTGAATTACTAAATATGACCCAAGAATAAAGAATAAATAAATAATAAAACAAACGGGGTGAGCTAAATATAAAACCGTTTAATTAAAAACCGTTTAAAAAACCGTTTAAAAACCGTTTAATAATAAAACCGTTTAAAAATCGTAAGCCGCCACCTTCGCGCTCAGTCCTGTGTACTGCTGGCGGGTGAGCGTGAGCACTGGCGCTAGGCCCCGGGGGTGGGACGAGACGGGTGCCACACGCGGCGGCGGCATCATTGAATCGATTTGATTTTCCCATCAGTAAATAGTGCTTGTGACGTCATAGTAGGTATTAAAAAATGGCACGCTTGTTTTTCATACAGATCGTGATACTTGCGTTATAGGTCTATCTATATCTGTGGTATAAACATATTACTTAAAGCAAAACTTAGGAAACATGTATGTACCTACCCGGTAGCGTCGCCAACGCCCCAGAAGCAAATATTATATTACTAGCTTTTGCCAGCGTCTTCGCCCGCGTGGGAAATTTTCCCACGGGAACGTACTACCGAGATAAAAAGTATCTTATGTTTTAATCCAGGTTATAAACTATCTGTGTACCAAATTTTATCTTAATCCGTTCTGTAGTTTTTTTGCGTGAAAGAGTAACAAACATCCAACCATCCATCCTCACAAACTTTCGCGTTTAGGTAAGTACTACGGGCTGGTGTCCGCAACTCCACGTCAATGCGCGTATTTTGCGTACGGAACAAAAACTCTCGCAAAACTCACACCCCCCTCACCCCCTCTCTATCTCGAAACTTTCGCGTTTATAATATTATTAGTAGGATTATTTACATGTACCTACTGATATTTAAGTTACTGATCTTATGAGGAATAAAATCTCTTTAAAACTAAGCGTCATCATGTACACTAGGTATTGTCAATCTCGTAATTGCATTACCACTTTTGGCCGTTATCACTTTTCACCAACGTAGCCTATTAGGATTTAGAAAAAGTTGGACTTTGTAGAGAGTCGTTTCTGTCACTCGGAAGTGTCTGACTGAAAGAAAGAAAGAATAACATACGTATAAATAAACACACACATTTTTTTTCTGCAACAAAACAGGCAAGTCTCTTGCGTTCTGATTTCTGAAGCGCAAAAAAATAAATAGGTCATCCCCTTTGTCACGTTGTTAACGATAATTAAAAGATCATGACAAGAGGACGGGATAATAATAGGCCGCCTAATGTCTCAAGTGTGCGGTTATCACTAATCCGATCACTTATCGTGGCGATAATGTCAATACCCTCTACGCTCTATACGGGACATGCACAGAAGTTCTAGACGTTGGACAAGACATACCTACGACTACCTATGACTATAAAGCAAGGGATAGCGACTTCGGCGGGGTAATTGCGTAACACACTAACGGTAGCAATGGCTTTAGTTTTGACAGTTCAACAATACCTATTCATTGCGGACGCAAACGCATTTTTCGAACATTTATAAAGCAATGGATTAGCAATATCCTTGAACATCAATCAGATTGTGATTGATAGACGCAATTAGGGTTCAGGAGGAAAACTGTTGGGTCTTAATTGGTAGGAGTCCAATATAATCCTGCATACTTCTCAGAAGGCGGGATGCAATGAGGATTTTCAAACGAGCACAACAATGAAGATGAAGAATGAAGATGAAGCAAGATGAAGTCTTGAGCTTATACTATCTTATGATCGTTGCGAAATTTGTGTGCAACTTCCTTGGGTCTACTGACTACCACTTCTGAATTTTCTTATTCCGTGTTCAATATGACAAAGCAGGGCTAGCCGCCATTTTGAGAGGTCATTCGGCTAAAGGTTACATTTGTAAGCTATTGGTCCCCCGCGGGGCAGGCTTTTTGTAACAGTGGCTAAATGACATACCTTTGCCCTAAATATTTGTTGGACAATGTTGTTCGGGATGGAATTGTGTGACTTTAATATTAAATGACGAGGAAGAAAGGGTCTGAGTACCATTTGGGATATTTTTGCATGTAAACATAAATTATATAGGGCTTTGAAAGTCTGCAGTGTGTAAACCTTCGTGCATTACAGATATGATTTTATGTTTATGTTGGAAGTATATGGTCTATTGATTTCGCCTATTTCGGAACTAAGTTTCCTTGAAAATAATGAGGAGCTCCTTAAATTTCCTCGAACGAAATTCAAGTAGGGCCTTTTTTGGATTTTGTGTTTAATATTTTGTTTTCCATGGAGGGTCCCGTGGCTAAATAATAACAGCCGCACAGGTCGATCGATCAGGTTAAGCTACGCTTGCCGCGATTGGTCTGTGGATGGGTGACCATCTTTACATACCGTGTCCCCTCCGTGCCTCGGAAAGCACGTTAAGCCGTTGGTCCCGGCTGTCATTCGTGGATCTTTGACAGTCGTTACGGGTAATCAGAAGCTCGAAAGTCTGACAACCAGTCTTAACAAGGGGTATCGTATTACCCAGTAACGGGGTTGTGGAGGTCAGGTAGGCAGTCGCTCCAAGTAAAATACTGGTATTCAGCTGCATCCGGTTAGACTGGAAGCCGACCCCAACACAGTTGGGAAAAGGCTAGGCAGATGATGATGATGATTTTGATTTCCATGTTTTTTTCAACCAGAATTAGCTGCAAACTATGCAGATTTTCCAATCAGGATACAAATCTAACAATGTTCACTCGCCTTAGTACCTTGTTTCCTTAGCTACGGCACAAACAGATACCTAGTCTAAGCTAGATACATCCAGGTCTTTAGTTAATTAAATCATTTCGCCTTGCGTGTCTCACCGGTGCTTTGGCTTTATTTAGTTATGACAGAAATCGCCCGCTACCACTGGGCAATTTCCACTGCCCACGGTTGTTCTAGACTGTTGCTCGGCTCGGCCCCGTGTTCCTTCCTTAGCCCTTTATGTTCCGGGCCAGCGGTAACCCTTTCGGACAATCCCGCTGACCCGGCAGGCTTCGGCCCTGACGGGCCTCTTCAATTGATGCTGACATCTCTTTGAGGCGCGCGTGGAACATATACGCGCCGTCCGGCACGGGCCTGGTACACAAAGACATGTTGCGCCGACCCCAAATAATTTGGGATACTAACCGGTCTAGATCGGCTCTCAAATGTGTTAGCTAACAACCAATCATATTGTATGTTAAGATATAATCACAACATAAGATTTGCTAATAGATTAAATTGAAAAAAAGCTGACACGGTAGCAGCCATTTAGGTAGGTACTAAAAAATCCAGTAGGTCGACCAGCTTATGTATAAAATTACTGTTATCTTTCATCTTATAATTTGTAGTTACTGTACTAACAAGTATTGTATTTCAGTGATATCAGGATTCTGTTACAGCTGAGTTTTATCAACTTTTTAACTGACCCAAGCTCGTCCTGTCGTATCCGCATTGGTGCTTTTCCACTAGAAAACTAACATTGTCGTCTAAATTCCAATAAACATGTTCAAAGAAACAAGTTGATTTAAAACAGTTTTGTTGCAATTTACCCTTCAATTTGCAGCACTAATTACTCAATTGCGTAAATCTTAAACAAAAACCTGTGTATTGTACACCGGTACCTACGCAATCTCGTGAGACTTATAGACATGAATTAAGTCATTGTGCTATTTTATCCACCAATCAAAGAGTTTAGCAAAAATGTGATCAGGAACTGTGAGATTAAGCCCATATTGATATACAGTGGCCTCCAAAAGTTAGTTGACATTTTTCCACTTCAGCTGTGATGTCGCATAATGATTTAAATAAAAATCAGGTAGGGATTACTTGATTTGTAAAATCAATTTTGTTTTGTCAAAAGCAGATTTGATCGAGTGTTCTAAGCATGGAAAGTCTGCCAAGAGTGTATAAAATATATCTACTCGTGCGAAGCTGGGGCGGGTCGCTAGTTAGTCAATAAAAATGTTATTACCTATAGTGTACCTACTGTTCAAATATTTGTAATTAGGATTTTAAATCATAATGTGGTGTGTCACAGCTGTAGTTGAAAGGTGTCAACCAACTTTTGAAGGCCAGTGTAGTAAAGTTAATCTGTCGCATGACAACAGTGTCAGAAAACGAGCCATATTATGTAAACGACATGAGAATTCACATCATCTGCCTAGCATTTTCCCAACTATATTTTGAGGTCGGCTTCCGGTCTAACCGGATGCAGTTAAATACGATTATTTGACATGGTCCGGCTGCCTATTTGACCTCCACCACCCAGTTACTGGGTAATACGGTACCCCTCGGTAAGACTGGTTATCAGTCTTCTGGGTTTCTGAGTAGGTACCCGTAACGACTGTCAAAGATCTACGAATGATAGCCGAGACGCTGCGGCTTTACGTGCTTTCTGAAATGTATGGTCGGTATGGAATGGTTGAGCACCCACCAAGTACTGACCTTGGAAGCGTTGCTTACCCTTCAACTGACTTATATAACCGTTACTATAACTTAGCCACGAGTCGGTCTTCATGAGATTTTACAAGAGACTTCTTTATGAGACCAAGGTTTATTCATAAACGATGATTAAGAGACGTTTAAACGTCAAAAATGTATGGTTAACCAGTCGCTAATCACTACTTAACTTTAAGTAACTTTGTGAATAAACTGGTAAGAGTAAGTCAATGTACGAAGTTTAATCTAAAAAGCGCTTAAATGTATTAACAAACTGCAAACAGCACTAATAATAAATTACTGTTATATCTTCTAATCACGTACAGACGCCAGCACATCAAGCTACTACAATCTGACAATTTTTTTAATCGATTTTCAACTTTATCGCTACAGCATAAGGTTCAAAGTTGATTGGGAAAATTTGACAGTTTCGGGTAGCTTAATGTGCTGGTGTCTGTACCATTGTGTTTTAAAGAACCCGATCACTATCGAATAATGGCGGCATAATTCGGGACTAATCTTAATTCTATTCAATTACGTTGAAAGTTTAACATTCTTAATGAAAGGTAATCGTGAGTCATGGACGCCATTTGTTTGTTTAAGTTGAATATCGATGAGGGGAGAGTTTAATGTTTTATATGAATTTTATGAACAGTTAAGGAGTTTTGTTCGTCGTAAAACGAAATTAATTAATTATGTAATGAAACTGGAAAATAGTGACAGAATTTGGCACGCGTAAATGATACACATGAGCACTGGTGGCTCAGTGGTAACTGCCGCTACTTACGGGTTGTAGGTCGTAGGTTAGAATCCATACAGGCACTTTACTTTGTGTAAATTATTTCATACCCATTAATCTCAAAACGAAACATCGTGAAATAACCGGCATGTCCTAGAACCATAAATTCAAAGACATGTGACATCTACCAACCCGCACTAGGCTCGCGCGTGGTGAATTACGGCCCAGTCTCTCGCACCGAGAGGAGGCCTGTGTCCCAGTAGTGTGAGTTCGTCGATAAAACTGTTTTCCTAGGGATCACGCTCCTCATTTTACATCTCTTCCAGGACTGTTAAGTTCAGCAGCTTATGCTGTTAGAAAAATCCATCAATTTACTGAAATAGGATAGATACCGCGAGACTAGAGACGTTAGTCTAGCGCGTTAGATCATTAAGCTCCCTTCAAAATAGTTGAGCTGAATGGTGCTGATCTGTGCGTCATGTTCGTGAACGGGCGCCGTCAGTTGGGGCTGGTCATCACTTAACTGCCTTGGCTTATTTTTAATTATTTTATTGTTGGATTGTTCTTCTGTTACCATTTACTACTCTGGACGCTTTTAACACGTACGCCGTTGTTTTACATCGTTCTCACATATAATTATAAATTCAACATTAATGATGTAACTAATATTTTTGTAAAAATATAATTTAAAAGAGCATGGCGTTTCTTGCCCGTTCTTCTCCACAAGTACCTACGCTTTGGAATGGGCAACTAGCTTCATATTTTCTGACTGACCGACTTCTTGACAGTTCAAAAGCGCCTGAAAATGGTTTAATTGAAGGACCATTACAGGCTGATTATGCATGTCAATTACACACATTTAAAATGTTAACAGAGCAGAAGGATTTACCTATATATCGATGAACTCAGTGTTTTGTAACTTCAGTATTCTAAGTCATCAGGAGTAGGCGTATACAAGTAGGACGATTTCCCACAAATAATCAAAGAACCAAGCAGGTATAAGGAAAGAAAGCTATAGCATAAACTGTCCCTGACCAGATTAACCGATAAAAATTGACAATTGCACCATCCCAAATTGGCACAGTGAAAAGCAGCCTCAAATATCCGCGTCCTAATCGTATATTTTGAGCCCCTAATATTCCTTTGTTCAATGGTTAAACGTAAAGTGTTCAAAGCTACGATCGTGAACGACCACCTGGAGACGCACCTAAATGACTTTTGATGCCAATAAGACAATTGAACCTTGATTTAGAGGGCTAATGTCGATAAGCGGTAGGTATATTCATGAAAAGTTCCAGAATACAGACGAGTGTCAGATGACAGAGTATTGTATGTTTTATGTTAAAAATAAAATGGCAGACGGGTTGTTGCTAAGGAAAACTTTTACGAAAAACTAATCAATAAACAATTTGCGTTTACTTTGATTTTGCGCGTTTGTATTGCCTTTTAGGTCCACGAATAATTTTTGATTTCCAAGGTAAAATAATTTTAGAATTATCCTATTATTTTATTTAATGTAAAATTTAGCTCGAAGTTAAATTAAACAACAACAAAATGAAGCAAAAACAATTGAATTACGAGCAATCCCCGCCATAACTTTGGTAACCGTGAAATTTTTAATTACTCCTTAACAGAAACAAAAGTCCATAAATTGGTGGAGTGCCACTCGGGAAGTTTTCTTTGCGGACACCCCTGTAATAAAATTTCACAAGCGACTCGAATTTAATACGATTGTGTTTTGAATAATTTATCTGTATTATTCATTACTCTGGAACCCTTTCCCGCGCCGAATAAGCGCGAACTTCTTCAAAAAAGTTTTATTGTTTACACACCGTTCTTCGGAAACTCGGCGCAATCGCTTGTTTGTCTCGCTCGCTCTGTTGGGTACATCGTGCTCTTTCTGACGTGTGATTGCTTAGTCGGAGGCTGCTTCCTTCCTGCCCTTTATTGGATTGATATCGGATTGTTATCTTTTTGTTCTGTTTAGAAAATTGGCGTCGGGCGTTATTTTTTCAGGCGGGTTTTTCCGGCTGCTGGGATCCGAGAGGATTGCTGTAGTTTTTGTTACTTTTGGTGTATGATTGAGTACTGAGTCGCCGGTCGATCTCGTTTTCTAGAGAATATTTTCAGCTAATGAAAATTAAATGTGCTCAAAACACGAGTAAATTGTCTGGTTATCTGGCTATCTACATTGAAGGTAAACTACAAAATGAATTTGCGATATACTTCTAAGTAAATTAAGTAGTCTAAGTAAATTAAATTCTACTTAGTAGAATTTAATTTTTAAACAATTATCCAGAGTTTGTTGGCACAGTTCACAAAGTATTCAATTAGAGTTTCTTTGCATCCATTATGAATGTATATATAATGAAATTTAGGAAAGCTACACGCTTGCTAAGCTTGCTACGCTTGCCGCGGTTGGTCTGTGGATGGGTGGATCTTTACATACCGAGACCCCTCCGTGCTTCGGAAAGTCCCGGCTGTCATTCGTGGATCTTTGACAGTCGTTGCGGGTAGTTAGAAGCCCGAAATTCTGACAACCATGTCTTACCAAGGGGTACCGTATTACCCAATAACTGGATTGTGAAGGTCAGATAGGCAGTCGCTCCATGTAAAATACTAGTATTCAGCTGCATCCGGTTAGACTGGAAGCCGACCTCAACATAGTTGGAAAAAGGTTAGGCAGATGATGACTTAGGCTATTTCAAAAGTCTCTCCGACCGCATTCCCTCTTAATAGTAACAATTTTTGAATTCTTTCAAACCATGAAAGCAGTATTTTATCAAATGGACAGCAATACAGCTTAGTCAAGTTTCCTGGTCTATTCTTTGTCACATACCTATAGATATGAGTACATTTTACATTTCCGTGAAGGTAATACGGAAATGGCGATGGGTGACAGACAATGCCCGTCCGTTTCCCTGTGACATTCGATTCGATTCAATTGTATTCAACACTCATATATTCTAATCATAGTACCTATTTTTCTTTCTTTCTATTTACCTACCTGTAAAACGACATCATTCTTCTCCTGACCTCTTCCCTCCCGTAATTACCTAAAACAATACCTACAGCAAAAAATATCTGGTTACCCAGGAACCCATTAAAACATTATAATTACAATTTATTATTTAACGAGGAGACTTACTGACCGGGTTAAAGGATTATCCAACGTAGATTTTGGCATAAAACCAATAATTTATAATTACGTGCACATCTCTCACTATTAAAAGCAATAAAGTTTAAAATGGTATTCATTCGGGCGTACCGTGTATTATTCATTTAGTTACTCACAATTCAGGCGAGTGAATAATTTAATAGGTATTTTAAGAGCTGAAATGGTTCGTAATGTATTCCTTTCCCGTAAACTATTATAAATAATTAACTTATTATAGACGTCTACGTTGCTTATGCTTTATTTACTTATTACTATTTATTTATTTTGTGTAAAAGACTTCTGTAATTGCCTTAATATCTCGGGACATTACGGCAATTACCGAAGTGTTTTATTAGTTACTAGGGACCCAGCCCAAGCCGGGAATGATTTTTACAACAAGTTAGTTTTAAGAGGGGCTAGCGGCTAAATATTACAGCCAGACGGGTTGATATATGATTAAGCTACGCTGGCCACGGTCAGTTCGTCGATGGGTGACCATCCATTATATCGATACCTGACCCCGGGCCTCGGAAAGCACATTAAGCCGATGGTCCCGGCTGTCATTCTTCATCTTTGACAATCGTTACGGGTAACCAGATGCCCAAGAGTCTGTCAACCAGTCAAGGGGTGTTTGTTTTACGCAGTAACTGGATTGTGGAGGTCAGATAGGCAGTCGCTCCATATAAATACTGGTATACAGCTGCATCCTGTCTCTGTTAGATTGGGCCACCCACCCGATACGAAAAGGGACTTTGTTTTATAGTATTGCTCTTTGAATCGAGGTTTAAGTTGGATAGTGAGGCCGTGACTTGGACTGCTAATTATTTTTTTAAATTCTCTTTTTCGATGAAATAATTGATTGGTTACTAACTTCTACCCGCGACTTCGTCTGCGTTTTTTGTTTTATATACTTAAAATATACCTACATTTATGACATTCGGCAATGCTGTACCTTTCCATTAGTGAAATAATTTTCGTATTCGAATCAGTATTTGCAAAGATTTACACCCTTTACATACAAATTCACATATTTTATTATATTATTAGTACCTATAAGTATAGATTTATTTAGGAGCGTATTATTGTTTTCTTTAGATATTTATAATGGACACAGCAATATGAGTATTATAGTTAACTGGAATAAATTGGGTGTACCCAACCAAACCAAAACAACCAAATTGGGTGTGTGTGGTTGGGTGGGCTGTGTATTGGGTGTTGGTGTGTGTATAATATCTCTGCCCTCCCTTCTGGTAATATAGGCCCGATGTTACGATCTGTATCTTACATTGTAGGACGTAATAGTCAGTTGTTTTTCTACTAGCAATAATATTCATTAATTTATGTATACTGCATTACTATGTATTTAGTTAAATACTTAGTTATCTCTTGTACTTGATAATTTGCACAGACTGGCAAGTATTTAGTAAATGCTAACATCTTTAGCAGTGCTCACAAAATACCAAAAATATGTCATCACGATAGTTTATCAGCCACAGTGTATATTATTTCAGTGGTTTCAAAATGCGATGGGAATAATGTCTGTAGGTACGCAAACATTTTGTGAGCAAACTGCAACAGATAACAAGGCATTAAAAGCTATGACGCAGGAAAATGAGTGCAGAAGTTCTACTTAAGACAATGACAACTTCTGGCAAGTAGTTTCCTAATGGTTCGAAATTTAATAAACAGCTCACCATCATCTGCCTAGCCTTTTCCCAACTATGTTGGGGTCGGTTCCAGTCTAACCGGTTGCAGCTGAATACTAGTATTTTACATGGCTCAACTGCCTATCTGACCTTCAGAATCCAGTTACTGGGTAATACGATACCGCTCGGTAAGACTGGGCTTACTCTTCAATTTAATTCCGATAGATCGACATTGGAACTGTGACGTTTCGTACTCTTGAGTTCGATGCTAGCGCCAAATGATTTTTAGATTGGGTGTCCATTTTGGAGAACTAAGTGGAATTGGGTTCGGGCTTGGCGTGGGGTAATTGTTGACAATATTGTTTTCAAGAGTACCGAATCACGTGACTGTAAAATTAACATTGGAATCATATTGGCATCTCATTGGAATTAAAATTAGTTTGGAGAGTAAGTCCTCTGGTTTTCCTATTTGTCATACTAATATTTATGACAGTAGGTAGCCATTTACGGCAAGCCTGAGACCGAAATACCCACCACAATGGGTATTCCCTAATATAAGGTACATACCTAAGTATTGCCTAGTAATGGTTTGTGGTAGTCGGATGACTGTCTGTTGTCGCTATTCCATAGAAAATTGTATTATTCACTCGCCTCTAATTAGACTGGACACCAGTCCTAAGATACTTAATTGGAAAAAAAGCTTAGCTGATACGATATAATTACTTGACGCCAACCTACTGCATCATCCTACTCTCTAGCATTATCAGTCCTATTTATTTGGGTTGGTAATCATAAAAGAGTTTGTTTATTTATTTATAACCCGTTTAATTCTGAATTAATTGAGAATATTTATTTAGTTACTTCAAAACTTGTACTTGTGTACTTAATTGTGTTTTTTTTGTTATGTATTTTCTGGTGTACAATAAAGTATATATAAATAAATAATAAATAAATAAACTTATTTTGTAATTAATAGGAAATAAAAGGCGTTTTATTTTTTTTTATTATTATTTTATCTGAATTGTTATACTCTGTTGTATGTTGTTAAAGTATGTCTCTCAATTCAGCATGCCTATAGGAAAAAGCCTCCTCTAGCTGGTTCCATTGAAATCTATCACGTGCCAGTCTCCATCTCCAGTTAAGACCCGCTGGAAGCTTTATCTCGTCCTCCCATCTCCTTTATTTTTTTCCTCTTTTCCTTTCACTATTTCTGTGATAGCAATCAGTTATTAATTTACACCATTTTTCCTGTTTTGCTCTCATTATGTGTCCAGTCCACCTTCATTTTTGTTGTCGATTCTGATCAAGATGTCTGTTAGTTTTGATTTTATCTCTTAGATATTCATTTCTTATTCGATCCATTATACTTGTTGTATAGTATATTTCTGGGATGTTTTGTAAGTGCCAATGTTTCGAATAAATATGTTTTACACAGTAAGATACAGGTGTTGAAAACTTTTATTTTTAGTGCAATGCCTAAAATCTCTGGATTTCATGACCTCTTTTAATGACCATTATTTTCTCCATCTGCTGGCTATTCTTGTGGTTATTTCTTTCTTTGTTTGGTCTTTTTGAGATATGAACTGACTCAGATATGTGTATTCGTCTACATACTCTAGTCTGTATAATTGAGTTATACATACATAGTTTGCACAGCTGATGCACACTACCTAGTTGGAAAGAAAACTAAGCCATTGAATTGAAAAGTTATTCAAATTAGCCTACTGCATATTCCTACTCTGCGGCATTATTCAGTACTGTTTGTTTTGGCAATCATAATTGAGTCATATTTTGCATAGCTGATGCACACTAGGTGGCCTTGCGCCTTTTACAGTTCTTTGACACTTCGCTTCAAAGGGTGCTTAATATCCAGTGCCGGGCTGGTATCGCATTAAAGTTCATGTTTTGTATATTTTAATGATCGTAATTGGTGGCTTCGGATATAAATATGTAGTTGTCTGGACTGGCGACTGGCCTTTACGTAAATAGACTGTTCTGGCAAAGCTTGATATGGATGTTTGGAAAATAAAGAATAGTTGGAAAAATGTATATTATAAAAATGTTTTTTTTTTTGTTTAGCTTATGCTGTCCCACTAATGGGCAAAGGCCTCGCATGCCACCTTGAGCCAGCCCTCGTTGTACGAGTCGTGATCATCTCGCCACCTCTTTCTGGGCCGACCTCGGCGGCGCCGCGCCGTCCATCTTCAGGCACCCATTGTGTGGAGACTTACTTAATGAACCAGTACATTGCGATACGTGTGACTTAAGGCGCTACCTCGAAAATAAATCGTAGCGACTGATCTACTAAGCGAGCGACAGTGATGCAATTACTTTTGAAACGCAAAAGAAGACCGATGGCTATAATGTGCGTGAGCTCGGAATAAAACGACGTATGTGCCAAAACGAATTTACTTCTTTTTTAACAAAATAAATGAATTAAATTTAAAACGTACTTTGAATAAACTTTGATATGATAATTCTCTATCTTTTAAAGTAAATTTCATTGAATAACTTTTAAGCGTTACGCCGTGATGTCGAAAAAAGTAAAAAAATAGATATAACTTTGCAATTTTTTTGTATCAAGAAAAAATCATTGAATCGTGTATTCCTTTTATATGATACTAGACCAAAGAGTCAAAAAACATATACCAAAATATTAATCCTTATTTCACATACTTAACAAGCTACACGAAATAGAAAAACCATATTTTATTCACTTTAAGTACTTAGTCCATTATTGCACGGCGTGAAATTAGACTGCTAAACGCCGTGCATTAAAGTGGAGTCATTTTAATAGGTAACATTTGACAATTCATCAAATATTCAACAACGTAACCTTGTAACGGCGGGCATAAAATAACATATTTTTTCGTTTTGTTAGAACTGCACAATTGCTTACCTTTTTTCAATTACGATTACATATTTATTGTAATAATGACCGATACGAGTAATTTTACGATTTGCTTTCATTAATAAACCATTCTAAACATAATAAACAATTTCTGATCTAAAGAACTGAACGTCGTTACAAGGTTACGTCAGTTAACCATTTTTCTTTTTAAACACTAGGGATGTTACTCTAAAAATCGAAAGCTGATAAGTAGAATCGAATGCAATGATGACTTGTGAAGAAATATCACCATAAATTAATAATTAATAATATCTCTGAGTGCTGACAGCAGTGATGAAGATGACAATACTTTTAACAGTTCTGATAGTTCAACTGAATAAATGCAATTTTTTTGTTAAATTGTGTACTTGTCTTATTTTGCTCCTTAAATTTACGAAAAAAATAATAATAATGGGACAGGGATTCGCCTGATGATTTTTAAATTCGCATATGTTTCAAGTCCGTATCGATTCATTCACTTTAATCGATGTTTATAAGCAGGTCACCTCACTATGAGGATAAAACTGACAGACGTCAAATGTTACCTATTAAAATGACTCCACTGTAATACTAAAAAACTTGTTGAGATGAAACCTTGAAACTTGTTGCTTAGTTTAATACAATTAGTGACCTTAGTGTTAGCTTATCAGTTAAAACTAAAAGGAAATCTAAACAGATTCAAAATACCTTTTTTCTAAGCGTCTGCTAAAATGAATAATTCAATTAAAGGCTCTTTCAAACAGGCGCGACACGCGATAAAATCGCGTGCAACACAAAGGCACCGCAAGTCGCGCAACGAGCGGTGCCTTTGTGTCGCGCGCGATTCGCGTCGCGCGTCGTGCCTGTTGTAAGAGCCTTAAAAAGTTTCAAATGAACTAGCAAAGCGTTAAAATCTGAACAATTTCAGTTCAGATTTCAGTGCATTGTTGAAATAACACTGAGAACGGATAGCGAATATTCTCAATAGTTATCAAGAGATTATAACATTCGCAGGCAAGCATATTATTAGTATTCCTAACACGGTTTTCATTGTTCTGCTTTCAAACTAGAATTCCCTTTAGGTATTATGCGGGCAGGCGACACGACTGCAAATATTGAAACCATATGACCAGCAAAATATTTAAAACGGCACCTTTAAACAATTGCTTATTATTGGTTTATACTTGACAATGTAGTACGTACCTACATAATTAATATACAACATGCCAGTTTTGATTCAAGACAAGGAAAACTTTAATGCCGAATCATAAAACTGTAAAGGCTCCTTCAAACAGGCGCGACACTCGATATAATCGCGCGCGACACAAAGGCACTGCAAGTCCCGCAACGAGCGGTGCCTTTGTGTCGCGCGCGATTATATCGCGTGTCGCGCCTGTTTGTACGAGCCTTAACTCAAAAAAGTATTATTGCTCCTTGCATGAGTTAAAAATAACAATTCAGTAACAGTAATTTCCACTACAGAATCAGCTACCTTATGTCCT
Organism: Luperina testacea; assembly: GCA_927399505.1. Classification (NCBI taxonomy): domain Eukaryota; kingdom Metazoa; phylum Arthropoda; class Insecta; order Lepidoptera; family Noctuidae; genus Luperina; species Luperina testacea. Next base: position 14,436,540 of record OV656770.1, on the reverse strand, counting down.
TAAAAACTTACATAATTATTCCAAAAGTAATAAAAAGACTACCTTTTCATTTCTACAAAAAAAAAGCTGATAACATGGCTTCTCCAAAATATTTTTTATACAGTAAAATAATATTTTGATTATAAGAGTTATTACGTATTAGATTTATTTAGGTGTATAATACAAAAATGTTGTTATTAATGTGTTTTTATTTTATATTGTAGAGTATAATTAATTTATCGACAAGTCTATAGTCTTAAGTGTTTTGTATTTATTTTTAGAGTATAAGTAGTATATACGTTAGGTTTTATTTATACCCACGTATAACATTTTAAATATTCGTATGTACATGTGTCCTGAACATAACTACATTATACACTAATTAACTTTGTACCTACCATATCCGATGAATAAATATATTTGTCTCTTTGATAAAAAAAAACCTCGTCATGGGAATTCAACCTCAGCAAAATAGTTTAAAAAAAATTGAGTCAGCTCTCTTATCATTGAAGAAGTGAACCTCACCTTGAAATTAGAAGGCACTTCAATGATTGACTCGCCTAAGACATCACTCTTTATAACACTTCAATGATAAATAACAAACATCTATGTAAATGTTATACCAATCACAATCATTGTTTGATCGGTGGCACAACTAGAAAAACGGAACACAATTGAATAATAATATGTAACATTGTAAGTACAGATGCCAGCACATCAAGCTACTACAATCTGAGGACCTTTAAAGCATAAGTTTCAAAGTTGATTGGGAAAATTTTACAGTTTCGGGTAGCTTGATGTGTTGGCGTCTGTACTACAGATTTTTCTGACTTCTTCATTGTAAGTACAAATAAATAAAATTAAAGTGTCTGTTTGTAATGTCAAAGTAACGTCTTTTTACTAAATGCATATATGAAAGTATATAAAGTACGATACCTAAAACATTTTTTTTTCTGTTTGTTCCGGCTAATCTGCGGCTACCGGCTAAACGGCTGAACCGATTTTGACGGGATTTTCACTGGCAGATAGCTGATTTTATAAGGACTAACTTAGGCTTTTATTTTAGAAGAAGAATTAGTAAAGAGGCACATTATTGTTTTCTAACATCAACGCAAACGAATTTAACGGCACAGCATACTAATAATAATATTAGGGTTCCGCGCAAAAAAACCCATGAAATCCAAATGACATTATTATTGTTTTCCGACATACCTACACGCGAACGAAGTCGCGGGAACAGCTAGTTAAGTAATAAACTCCATTTGGTAAACCACTGTAGGCAATTTTTTATGAGCAGTTATTGTTACTCATAACAAACTCTTCAAATGTGATCGTCGCCGTCCTACATCAAACGTATGTAAATATTGAAAGAAACATCAATTGACCTAGTAATCACAATGGAAACAATCATGTCAATTATATATTAAATCAAAATAACGAAAGTATTCAAACAGATAACAGTGAGCAAATCTCTATGTGCGACTCTAAAAAGGAAACTACAAACAGAAATAACGTAATAAAAACTGCCTAAGTAAACGAACGATGACAAAAAGTAAAAAAAAAAGGTTGGTCCACCGACCTAAGTCAATAGAAGAGTAAGTGAGTATAAAAATAATAATGGAAGAGACGGTAATGACCCTACGGACGACTGATAAGTTATCTCCACCACGGTCGGTGCAATCGGAAGTGTGCTGTACAGCTTTAGTACTTCTTGTAGATTTGAGTTCGTGTTCTACATAAGATACGCGATCGTATATGTTTGTGTTGCGTGACGTATGTCTGTGGTAGATAAAATTTAAGAAGTATACGCGTATACGTAATAATTATCATTACTAATGGAGTAAAAGGTGTTACTGTATTGTGTGATATGAATACGGAACGTATGGTAATTTCTTTAAGTATGTAGTTCGAAATTTTTAAGCAAAATCAACGGACACAGTCTAATTCAACAAATTAAGAAAATCGACTCTTCTAGGACATTGAATTCATTAAACTTTAGAATAGGCAACATTAACTTGACAAAGTTAACAATGAATGAGAATTCTTAAGAAATTCACAATCTTAGCCCGACTATTTAGATAGCCGTCTAAGAAAAGATGGTCTTAATTATCTTGAATTACGATTAAATAAAAGATATATAATTTCTAAAAGCGATAAAATAATATCTGACGATTATGTTATTCTGCTTGAAATTCAGTAAGCTAATGAGAATAATTTAAAGAATTCCAACTACTAAATATGTTTAATGCTAGCGTGCCTAATAAAACAATATATTTATAGAACGGTCTCGATGCAATTAGAAGAGTGTGTGCAGCTCTTTGCGTGCTACCATGCCCCATGCCCCATGCTTGGAAGTTTCAATTAGTGCAAGAACTACGTCTTTATTTCAAAAAACTTACTTTATTCTAGGGATTAAATTGTTTAGCGTTAAGGGTTTGAACACAACGACGCGAACACGCATGGATTTTACAAACACGCGAGAAATTCGCAAGCCTTGCTTTTTGTGTCAAATTAAATGAGTGATGTTTCTACGTATTTGCTCATGTGCGCCAACCTCAACGGTGGGTTTGAATACTTATTCGTAATTAATTAGCTTTGTGACTGGAAAGTGAAGGGAACGAATTGTAAGGATATAACTATTGTTCAATACGAAATTGAAAGTTATGAATTGTGAAGTAATAGATATAGTCCGTTCTCAGTTATTTTATCTGTGTTTTTGAATCACGGTCCAAATCACAGTGATCTTTATTCGTATTTTAATAAGGCTGCTATTGGATTGCTGCCACTGACCAGTCTGTCAAAATTATTGTCATCTCTATTCTAGTAACAATAAGGTTGCCGTTGGGTTGCTGCTGTCAGAGGGAAAATAACTGTGAACCGACTGTAGTTTCATTTTAAATTCAATAAGTCACTTTTCTAATCCGTGATTCTGCTTGTGTGCTAATCTTTACTTGCATAAGTTTTTACAAAATGTCAAATACTATATAACAGGAAATAAATTAACCTTTTAAAATAATTTTAAGAATCTTGATCTATACGGTCAAATTAGCTAAACTCCACTTACGTGATGGGTATCAATCTATCAATATCTAAACACGATACTATATTTATTTTGGGGTCAACGACAGCTTGTAGTGTTGTGCTAAGTACCTGAAGTATGAGTTGAGCAAATCAGTTTTTTTTTTTTGTTTTAACGTGTTTAGATATCGATAAACTTACGTCTGTAAAGTTTAATAAACTTTTATATATACTGATATTTCAAGTAATAACTTCACTACGTTATGACCCCAAAACAACTCATTTTTTATTTACCCGTAAAGTCTGGGGTTTTGCTAACTAATTTAATTTGACCCTACATAATGAAGTTATAACTATAGGTAACATAATATGATATGATATGTTATAAGATTCATATTTTGTGTTATTTAAACTTCAAGAATGAATTGTTCCACCTGAAAATACACAAGCTGTGCAAATGTTTTCGGATTGTCATGACCCGCTTTGATTGAAATAGTACACCATTTAGCCCGACTGTTTATTAGTGTTGAATGATTATTGAGTGCAATCCAATGAGGGTTTTCTGAAATGACGTTCGCTAGGTGGCAGCACTGACACGTCAGGTCCAGGCATCTGTCAAAGAGCCTATATTTTCTTTAGTCATGACTGAATGATGAACGAATGAATGAATCGAATGATGAACGTCATCATATATTTTATATTGGAAGACCTCTTGTCACAGTGGTGCCAACTGGTGTCGTAAATTTTCACGAAAACCCTCATTAAGACAACTTCGTTAAAGGGGATTCCAAATGAAACCCATTGCCACTGATAATGTGTTACACAATGAAGGTTTTCTGAAATGACGTTCGCTAGGTGGCAGCACTGACACGTCAGGTCCAGACATCTGTCAAAGAGCCTATATTTTCTTTAGTGATGACTGAATGATGAACGAATGAATGAATCGAATGATAAACGTCATCATTATATTTTATATTGGAAGACCTCTTGTCACAGTGGTGCCAACTGGTGTCGTAAATTTTCACAAAAGCCCTCATTAGGTACCCCGCGGAATACTGAACGTTACGGCACCCTAATTGCGTGGCACACTATCGATCTCAATCTGAATCATTTTGAAGCATATTGCTAATCCATTGCTTCCTATATGTCCGAAAAATGTTTCGCCTCAACAACGTTAATAACGCAACGAGTGTTGTTAAACTGTCAAAATGAAAGCCAGTCCTACTGTGTGTTACGGAATGAGGGTTTTCTGAAATGACGTTCGCTAGGTGGCAGCACTGACACGTCAGGTCCAGGCATCTGTCAAAGAGCCTACATTTTCTTTAGTCATGACTGAATGATGAACGAATGAATGAATCGAATGATGAACGTCATCATATATTTTATATTGGAAGACCTCTTGTCACAGTGGTGCCAACTGGTGTCGTAAATTTTCACGAAAACCCTCATTACCCCGTAGATTCTCAGATATAATAAGTTTCATATTTATTTCTACGAAAGAAAACGCAAAACTCATTAGCTTTTGGAATGATAGTGAAATTGAATTCAAATAAATAAGACAAACCACAACCAATGGTACTAACTTTAATTTGTACTATCGTAAATTGATTTTATTTTCTCTTTGTAATATTTTCACTTTTATTTTATTTACATTAAGAATAGTCAAAGTAATAAATTTCCTGACGGCCTTTTTCTTAAGAGCGCTATCACAAGTTTTTCTTGTTTAGAGCGTTTGACTCGAGTTTTGATTTGTGATTATGGTTTAACTAAAGTCACAATAGTAAAAAAAATACATGCCCGAGAAAGTTTAATTCCTTCTTTTGGGAGCGCATTCAATAAATATTTCAGTTTGTTTACATAAATCAGTAAAAAACTTGTTCCTGCAAAGGCTGTTTCATAAAAATTTAATTTCGGGCATCTCGCGATGCTCTGTTACATCGAAGATATAATAGTTTAATAATTTATAAAAATGTCCACGGTACAACTGTATCTTCTACTTTGGAATGCATACATCAATTTATTATGTTTAATACAGTAATAAACCAAAAATAATTCCGTAAAACAGAGAGTTAATGATATTTTTTCAGCCGAAATGATATTTTTTATCTCTGTTTATTTAATAGAAATTCAAACAAAAAGTGTTTAATAACTAAGGTTACTTTGTCACCTTGCTTGAAAAAAAAAAATACTCTATTTTAAAGTAAAATAATATTTTTAAGCAATTGTTTTATGCAATGCTTTTTTATCAATATAAATCTCGGGATGCACGGTCTTAGCTTTAGTCCGCGCCGAGCGCTTTCAGAGGGAGGACGTAGCGCTCACTCGCTGCTGCCGTCACGTGATCTCGTTCGACAATTCGCCACGAATAAAAAGCGACCAACACTTCTTGATACAAGTGAGTTTTTTTTTTTAATTAGTTATGTTCTGATTGTAATGTATATAATATAATTATTTTCCTATGATGTTCCAACGCGAATATAATTATAGAAAAAAAACATACGTAAATATAGTTGTTGTTTTTAATTTTTCTGACTTTTTTATTTATCTCCAACATTAATTTAATTAATTATTTTCAGACAATAGTTCACAATAATGGGCAAAATAGAACTTTTGGTGCTGTCAAAATAAAAAAAAAGGTTTTGGCCGATAATTTGAAACGCGCAAGAGAAGCTCAGCGGTAAGAATTTTATGAGGAGTGCGTGCTTCCTGAAATCATAGATTCGAGGAAAGCACGGTCTATGCCGCTTCGGAGAATATTATTTTAATTATTTTACAATTATTATACTGGTTTTTTATGGTTCCGTACCTTAAGGGTGCCAACGGGACCCTATTACTAAGGCTCCGATGTCCGACCGTCCGTCTGTCTGCTAGTGTCTCATGAACCGTTACAAGTTCACAGTTGTAATTTTTAATTTTAATAAAACGACTTTTGATTTGTCTTTTTTATTTTCTTTTGACTTTTTTGACGTGACAACGTCTAATAAATCGATGAAGCTGGCTGCACACACGAAAAAAACATGACTCATGTAGCGTTACCTCGCGGCCTTGCTCTGCTGTAGCGTTGTACGCCATGGCGGCTTGAAGTGCAAGCGAGAGCGCGGAACGAGCGATGAGAGACAGATGATGTCGAACGCTGCCGAATCGGCCTCCGCGTTCGGCAATTTCATTAATGTTTTGTTATGACGTTGTCACGTTAAACTATCGTCCGTAAACCGACTTTACAGACAACCGATTTTTATCCAAACTGTAGAAACAACATCACATTGCATTTATTTCTATAAATAAGTACTAAAATGTCTTCCTACCTGCTAAATAAATTACATAATATATTAAACTTCGTAAAAAAAGTAGGTACAAAAAGTATTTATAAAAGTAGCACAAAAGTATTTGTAAGTAATGTTAGAGGCTGGCAACGCGCAAGTAATGCAGCTTCTGGCAATGCAAGCGTCTTTAGGCCAGCGTTGCCAGTATGTTACTTTTGTAACATTTTACGTTACTTTTGACCCTCTCATGTTACCTCCATGTTACACGCCTCAAAATGTTACTTTTAAGACTTAATAAAAAATATTTCACAGAAAACAAAAAATAAACATGAAACGGAACGCATACAAGAAAGGTTTCGTTCGTCATGTTGGCGCACTTGATTGTCTTGATTTTGTGACCAAATTCTGACGCGACGACAGCGCGAAAATTTTTCACTTCGTTTGTCGTATCGCATATTCACTCACTCGCGTGAATTTCTAAATGACCCATCCCGCTTACTTAGGCGAGTGAGCGACAGCCTAGTAGTGGCATCCGTGTTGGTTCAGTTCAGTTTGTTATTACGATTCTTTCGAAGCCTACTAAGGGGACAGCTTTTTTTTATGTAATAAAGTGCCATGTTATTATTAGTCGTTTTCCACAAAAAATAAGGTAATGTTACTTTTCTCGTGAAAATGTTACTTTTTGAGCTCTCTCATGTTACATTTGACTATCTGTCACTGGCAACACTGCTTTAGGCTGCGGTAACTACACACCATCAAGCGGGCCGTATGCTAGTTTGTCACTTTAATGGTATAAAATAAAAATTAAAAGTGAAGTAAATTTGTATGACCCTATTGTAACTCAAACCGTTGTAGGTAACACTCATCGGTACAAATAATATTTCATGAACTATAATAACAGTAATTTAATTTATTTTGAAAACGAAGGCTCTTGTTGGTTTGATCCTGGCGTCCGACGCATAGCGGTTTGTATGTGTGCATAGCGTTCTTCCCTAGACGCACACGTGCGCATCTGCTGCCGCGCGCCGTCGAATTTACCTAAAACTGAGCACTTCGGTTTTGTAATAACGCTCTTAAGAGTGGCTCTTGGGATCAGAAATAATCTTCATAAGTCGAGATAATAAAATTCTGAATGCTAGCCCAGAAGGCTAATTCCCGCAATTGAAAATGTTCATATTAAAATTAAACTAGCTCTATATTGTCTGACTGACCGACTTCTTGACAATATTCAAAAGTGCCTGTTAATGGTTTAATTGAAATAAATGTTTTGAGTTTGAGTTTGAGTCAAAATCTAGTCGCAATCTCATCTCAGCGACAATCAATGTCAAAAACTTGTCAAAAATGTAGGGAAATTACAGGTAATTTTGACAGATTGAGACTAAGATCAGACTATGAACGCTCTTAAAATTACGCGAATTGCCCCTTAGTACCTATGCCCAAGTAAGTGTGGAGGAGGGCATTATTAAAATTACATGACGTGTGCAAGACATTTTATAAGGAAAACGTAAGAAATGTCTATCATAACGAACGTACCTCATAAAGCCACATTTTATGACGTCATTTCGCCCACTGAGGGCGCATATTATTACATGTCATATGCATAAATGGTGTTTCATAAGGCGCCAACAAAATTGCTTAATCTTCTTGATCAACGACTTTTTTTATTGTAAGTTACAAACATTATTTTGCGACAATATACAGAGTGAATTTTTCAAGTGGGCGTGGATGGCCAAATCCGAAACTATGAGGAATAGCGAAAAGCACTCAAAGGAGTCGCGGGCTCGATTTTGATGAAAACTAAAACTGCATCATTGGATTTTTGAAAAATCAATATTTCTTGCCAGGAATCGAACCCGTGGATTTTGATTAAAAAACACACTATATTATTACATTACATGATAGTGTCCCTAATAAAGATCAAATTCTGGGAAGTAATGACATACGTGACGTACATATTTCCTACTTTGTGTCCCACTACTGGGCAAAGGCCTTCTCTTGTTTCTTCCAAACCTCCCATTTTGTGCGATCTCTGGCCATGTTGGCCCTGCAAATGTTACCACATCGTCGCACCACCTTCGTCGTGGTCTACCTCAAGGGCGATGTCCTCCCTCAGGCGTCCAGTGAGTGATGCTCTTAGTCAAGAGTATTTAAATTACCATTTTCAAGCAATCAAATTGCCTGTGTTAACATTGTCATCTGTCCACTATTAACTTGATCAAACAAGTGAAAGCTGGCTATTAAACCACTGAATAAACTTCTTGGTATAACAATCTCATTCATAGCCTGTTATAGCCAACACGTCTGCCTGTCATCCACGCGCCTGACTTTTGATGCAGGTTCATATTGTTCCATTAGTTTACCACGAAAAGGTAAGCCGCTCTTACTTTCATCTTTACGCCACGGCGCGCAGCGGCGGCGCGGCGCGGTTGTGGCGTGTGCCTTGATGGACAGGTGCCCTTAAGTGTAATGAAATGATGAAAAGCGTTTACAATTTTCGTTTTGGTAACTTTTATGTTGTATTAGTCAGTGATAGGTGGTTTGTATTGATATAATTATAGCGCTGTTTTATGTTGTACAGATTCGCAGGAACATCGACGTGGAACCTATTACCATTCAGTACATGATTCTGAGCCCCCATGCATTTTCGCTAGGCCCCTCCTAGCGCTAGGAGGGGTTCCAAAATCATGTGGTGAATTCATGCTTACAGTTTGCGCGTTGATCCCCTGCCACCCTGTGTTTCTGAGATTAACATCAAATATGACTAAATTCAAAATTTCAGAACAGAGCAAATTCTAAAATTAATATCGCTATCAGTTTAGCAGAGGATTATTAGTTAAAAAGACAAATCAATTTTAAATTGCAATTCATGTTTCGCCAACAGATTATGGTAATGGACTACCGCCATAATGGACTTTCGTGTTTATTGTTTTACGTTAGCTAACAACTTCTAAGAAATCCAACGAATAACCATTTAGTAGCGTTATGTCAGCTAAATAAGAATATGTAATAGATACCAATGTTCGATACAAATAAAACGCAATAGCCAGATGGTACAAGCCGGTCCCCGATAAGGGAAGTGTTCATTTGATAACGGGCCCGATGCACACGCGAGCCCATTGACATTGAGCAACACAACTATAGAAGGTTTACCCCGAAATTATGATGACTAATAAGCTCAAGCACATAAACATATCAAAATTTTATCTATCGGGGAATTCTAACTGCAGTATTCCTTAGACATCACGAGTCCAAGAGGATCCTTACTGCAGTAACCGCTGTGTACTTATTTTGCGAATTTTCCTGTACCTATCTAACATAATACTGTTAACTAACGCCGGCCATACACAGACAGCTTGAAGCAGCTAGTATCGACTGCTTCAAGCTGCGACTGCATAGCAAACTACAGTCTTCTACGTACACACATACACGGAATCGCTCGAGCAGTCGCGACTGCTTCGGGCGGTCGGCAGCATGGTGAAATTTCATCATGCGGAGCTTGAAGCAGCTAGTATCGACTGCTTCAAGCTGCGACTGCATAGCAAACTACAGTCTTCTACGTACACACATACACGGAACCGCTCGAGCAGTCGCGACTGCTTCGGGCGGTCGGCAGCATGGTGAAATTTCATCATGCGGTCAAGCAGTCGCCAGGCATACACTGATTGCTCGAGCTGTCGGCTTCTCTCGCGCAGTTACCTTCGCCCGCGCTCTTCATTCCACGACGCGTGTGTTAAAGCCGGCAATAAAAACCGCAGAGCAGTTGATACCGACTGCTGCAGCAGCAAGCAGGCAGTTATCAATGGCAGCTTCAAGCGGTTGAATTTGACTGCACGAGCAGACCGAGTCTGTTGATCACTGGCTTACAGCTGGAGCAGTCCGTGTATGACCGGCCTAACAGTCTATAAAACAGGTGCTACAGTATCAACTTTGATTAAAATTAATATAATCAACTTATTAAGTCAAGACAAGACTTAAGACTTATTTATAAACGTTGCTTAAAGTAAAGTTATGATTAGTGTTTCACGCCAAAAATGTATGGTTAAAGTAAATAGACGCTAAGCAACATCCATACTAATATTATAAATTCGAAAGTAACTCTATCTGTCTGTCTGTATGTTACCTTTTCACGCCTAAACCACTGAACCAATTTCAATAAAATTTGGCAGAGAGTTAGATTTCATCCCGGGGAAGGACGTAGGATAGTTTTTATCCCGATATTCCCACGGGATCAACACTTATGCGGATGAAACCGCGGGGCGCTGCTAGTTTATAAATGGGATTAATGTCCAACATGTGCTTGTGGATGGAACGTCACCAGTGTGTGCCAGCAGCTGCATCTAATACCAACATTGAAGTTTAAATTAGTGAGTCGTAAACACTGGTATTTCTGTACCTTCTACATCGTTGACAGTAATTGCACGCTAGCCCCCGGTACGAGTCCAATGAGATTTTTATTTAGTAGCAGCCTAATGAATCCGCGCACTGAAACATTTTAATGGTATGTGGTACTTGTTAGCAGCTTAACTTGAAATATTTACCGAGTTCGGAAGGTACGATGTTAATTGTGTTGAAAATTCTTTCTGATTTTCTTAAGTGTTAGTGTAATGAGTTGATAAACAATCATGGCGACTATTATCAAGAAATTGATAATTGTGTGATTGTCACGTCATATTATTGCATTTGAGGTCAATATATTATTAGCGATTACTTTGACGTTGGTAACGACTACCGTTGAAATGAAGAGTAATGGACTTAGTGAGTAATATCACTTGCATTGTTGAATGGAAGGAAATTAGCAATACATTATTTCATAAAGCCGCAAGTTCTAATGTGCCTATTTGTCCAATTGTTCTAAAATCAGCCGAAGCGTGAAAACGGCCCAACTCCAATCGCAGGCTTAAAGACCGTGAAGATGAGGTTAATACACCTACAGGAAAAAACACCTTTTCAATTTCTTTGTTATCGCACTTTATCTATCACATTTGTGTGCACAAAACGTTAACCCACATAAATATCAATGCATATCTATCGATAACGTCCATACCTACTTCACATGGAGATAAGTTAGTACGGTCACATTTAGCCAGCGCGGAGTTGTCCTCAAGTTTTCCACTGTGAATTTTATCTAACGTGTTGAACGGAAGCCGGCCGATGCGCACATCTCGTTGCCGCATCCCGTTTCACTCGGCCCTCCGCCAATCGCCTCCGACCTCCGACCAAACGGACCTCTACACCTCAATTCTCCCTCAGTCTTACAGTGGGCGGCGCGACGCACGCACGTACGCCACGGTCGCTCGGCATCCGCTCGCGAGCTTTCGAATTTTACCTGTGGATTGTCAGTGACATGTGTCTGTAAAAAAATACACGCAATAAAAACATTGTGGATTTTTTCTGGATTAACACTGCCCTGTTTCGAGTTCCGGGAAAATCACAACATATCATATTCAAGGTCGGTGTGTTATGTATGCTTTGCGAATAGTAATGCGATTGGATGCATTCGGAATGTCACCGGTCCAGTCTTTATAAGTTGGCATTAAAGGATTGTCGAGGTGAAGGAAATCTTCGTGTATTGGAGTTCGTTGACGTCTCGGAGTAGACTTGTTTTTTTCTTTAATTATTTTTTGTTGTTTGACCGGTGCGTGAGACGAGGTTCGCTCACTCGATCATTCTTCCATCACTTGGCTATAAATAAAGAACCATCGGATATTGGAGATTTCAATACTAACATTTCCGGCTTTGCGTGAATTAAGTAACGTGCAGGTTTCCTGTTTATCTTTGAAACAATAGAGTATTTTAGTCTCGATGCCAATCTGAATACCATCACTAAACGAAACATTAACTTCCGAGGTGTGTGTATGTTTATTTTTATCTTCAGTATAAACTTTAGTAGTTGAAAATTATCATAAATAAACTCACAAAATATTAATTTTATGAGCTCTTTGAACATGAAACAGAAGTTTTGCAAATAATATTCCAATAATGTGTATCACAGGCGTTGAACTCGAAATCACTACAGAATTCGATTTTGATGTCAAGATGATGATCTCATCAATACCTGCCTATTTGAATATTTTCTATTCGAAGCAGTCTTTATTTTAACACACGTATTTATCTTTAGCAAATACATATGTATCTTGGTACATTATAGTATACGAGTTGCTGATTCATATTTGCAGCTGAAGCAAGTATTGATAAACCTGATTATGCAAATTTCGTTGTTATGCAACACTATATCTTCTATTTTGAAAGTGCCAATTTTATTCATGCAAACAAGACCAATTTTATTGATGTGGTCAATAAAAGTCAATAACACAACATTACATATATAATAGACATCTCGCAATGACGTACAATTACATTACCCATAGTGAAACGTTCGCGCAGCGCATTCTCTCTTAATCGATCCTACTCAATGCAATTGAAATCATAGTGATTACGAATAGTGATAAAGCAAAAACACCCATGAATGAATCAGTATCCTTCACTCGGGAAATACCTGACTTGATTACTGCCATGGTGACTACACCTGACAATACGCAGCTTTGGAGGCTTCTACTATGTCAAGGATAGCTGATAATGTTGACGGTAACTACACAATTATTAAATAATTACATGAGTATCTAAATTCCTTGAATTATGAAACTACTTAAGAAGAAGGAAATGGTAATAGGCGCGCAGTTCGTCACTCTGAAGGAGACGAAACCAATACGAGACGAGACGAGACGAAATTGCTGATTTTATTTCCCTAGATTTGGTCCTTCAAAAGGCGAAAACCAGCATTTGATTGATTTAGCTAAGGTTTGCGTTTTTGACCCTACTGATGTCGGATGCTCTACAAAACATTTCGATTAGACATAGTGTCTGATATACAACTGTTGGCGCAAAAATGGGATTTATTTATTTATTTGGTTCACCAACAATTGTATACACTATTTTAAGCAATATAAACAAAAGCAACAAATCGGAGTAAAGTGTAACAATCACTTATAGGTAAACTCTGCATGCACAAAAATACTTGTCGTAACTTAAAAGTAGGAATAAAAGACTGTGAATGTGTGTGTGTTGTGTGTGTATGTATATATGTGTAAGTTGCACTGATTAGAACTTAATACATTAGTTAAACTAAATTAAAACAAACAAATAAAAAAAAAACAAAACGGACTAAACCAGACAAAATTAGGTAGTACAAAAAATTTGATACACGTAGTCTAAATTCACCCACCCAGTGAGATAATGCAGGGCTGAGAAACTCAATATACAGGATACAGGTAAACTAGAGATATAGAGACTGGATACAGGTAAACTAGAGAAATAACTCCTTATTATAACGTCCACACTGTTAATTGTTATAGAGTCAATTACAGGGACATTACTAAACAGTACAGAATGAATTGTATTCTTCTTTTATAGATAATGGCAAATAATTCGGCTTACTTTAAACTGATAACATAATTATCTACTTTTCCTGCTATGTGTGATTGTGCATTACTCTATAATGACTCACTTTAAAGAATGGTTAGTTAAAATTGTTGCTTATCTACCTACCTGATAAAAATCTGGAGTTGCTTTTAACAATATTCGAAGGAAAGAATTGGGTGGTCTTTGGCTTGGATCTTCATGGAATATACACATATATTACAACGTAACAACAGTTCCACAGTTTACTTAATATTCATCAACTAGATTAGGATTTGTGCTAACGTTTCTATTACCATAAAGCTACGCCTGCTAATTAGTCCCATAATAACTGTTCATAATTAATTCTGAAGTAATAAATGGCGTTTAATTTAACTCACGGAAACGCAACAGTCAAATAAAAAATTTACGGGTGTTGGCCGTCGAAAAAATGTTGTGGTGTTCTTTTAAACTATTAAACGTATTTATAGTTGTTCCGATCTGAACCAACGGTAACTTGTTAGCTAGTCCTTTTTTATCCGGTGAACATGCTATTAAGTTCCCAAATAGGTATTTAAAGCGTTTCTAAAATGTAAATGTTTTAGTAGATTCTCATTTGTATTTAAAGACTACGTTCTGTGTAATAGCTTATTTAACGCAACCGCAGAGCATTCTAAATGTAATTAAAATTGACCCTTTTAAAGTTAATGAACGCAAATAACCCATGCCAACTAAAGTGCCGAGCACAGAAACTCTAAAATATATTACATTATGTGGCAGTCATCAGTTAAAGTCAGCAGAAAATTTCGAACTGTCTGCGGAAGATTGAAAGTGGAATAGTTTCAGGGACTTGGTGAGACCCCCGACGTTTTGCTCCGAAGGCTAATTAGTGAGGTGAGTCCGTCTATCGACAAACTGATTTGTGTCGATCGCTTCCCGACTAACAACGGAAGTTGTAACAAGAAGTACCTACTTGTCGAACGACGGTGCTGACTCTGAGAAACAAAATGTCTTTAAATAGAATGAATGATGAGCTGTGTTTAAGTGACTGGTTAAACTGGTTACGCAAACATGTGTGGTTTACGCAATCATTGTTTATTTTAATATTGTTAAAGTAAGTAATATTTGCTAAATATCCATTGGTGGACTTATCTATTTTAATTAAATTTTTGAGCAGATTTTAATCCAATATTGAAAGTATTACTCTAAATGGTTAAAATCTGAACATTGCAAGGTTTCAGAAATCCAAATCTCCAAGGAGTCTGATTTCATGTCCATGCCTACCAAATGTCCATAATATATATCTTTTGGGCCCATACGGAAATAAATAAACCCACGAACCACGAAAGGGATTTAAAAAAGACCTCCGAAAAATATATTGATCCAAAGCCTAAATAAATTTTCAAATAAACGGCTATCGAAAGTTTGAACGCAAAATCGCTCTATGAATATTCAGTACTAAACCTATGACAATAAAGTTGATATTGTATCATGAGTTTTCACAGGCACCGCGGCCGACTGTTGTTTTAAAACTTTTCCCCTAATAAAATAGACGCGGTTATTGCTTAGATTTACCTAAGCTTTCATAAAATCACTATGAAACTGTTAAGTCCCTAATAGTAAGCACGAAGTAATACTCGAGAACAATGTGCGGCTTAATTTCAAAGCGCTTTGTTTAAGAGCCAATCAAAATTATGCACGGCGGCTTCCATAATTCTGGAACGTCAACTCAGTAGGTACCCGGTAACGAGTTTTGTTCCCCCATACCGTTTAGGACCAACTGCTGAGGCAATTTTAGCTGTTTCAAGACTCAACTGTGAGATTCTGCTTAAAACAATAGTCGTAAATTCAGCTGGGCCCGTCAAGGTGTTTAATTTATACAAGTCTTTGAACACCCATACGGTATGGACAAAAGAGTCGTTTGTCTGGCTCAGAGCGGCCCATTGAAATTAAAATCGTATGATATGTGTTGCTTAGCATATTAAAATGTCTGAAATTAACATACGTCGAACCTATTAAACTGTCTACAGCGAACGGGCGAGTTTTAAATAACTAAACACGAGAGAGTTCGTTCTTCTTTATGACTAATTTGAAACGGAACTTCATTCATCTTACAATCAATTAAGAAAAAAAAACCGGCCAAGAGCGTGTCGGGCCACGCTCAGTGTAGGGTTCCGTAGTTTCCCGTCCGTCACAATAAGTGTTCCCACTTATGAGTTTAAAAGTAAAAAATGCTTGCATATACGATTATACTACAAACTTAGTCCAGAAATTATTTTGTACAACTTTTTGTCTTTTTTGTACAAAAACTGTTGTTTCCATCAAGTTCAAAATAATTTTCCTAGAAAGTCCTTATAAAGTTCTACTTTTCAGATTTTTTTCATATTTTCTAAACTTATGGTTCAAAAGTTAGAGGGGGGGGACACATTGTTTTTTACTTTTGGAGCGATTATTTCCGAAATTATTGACATTATCAAAAAATGATTTTAGTAAACCCCTATTCATTTTTAAATACCTTTCCAACAATATATCACACGTTAGGGTTGGAATTAAAACAAAAATCACTTCCCACTTTACATATAGGGGGGCTACCCTAATAAAACATGTTTTTCCAATTTTTATTTTACCACTTTGTCGGCGTGATTGATGTACATATTGGTACCAAATTTCAGCTTTCTAGTGCTAACGGTCACAGAGATTAAGCGAGGACGGACAGACGGACAGACAGACATGGCGAAACTATAAGGGTTCCTAGTTGACTACGGAACCCTAAAAATTGGTCCTAAACATCAGATTTTTGAAAGATTCTACTTTATCATCAGCACAATAGAATTTATTAAAAGACAGTTTTACTTTTCCTACAGCAGTACAATATTTAACAGTACCCGCCTCATGTTCGTTCAGTTATTTCTCTATTTTCTTTCCTTGTATCCTTCCTCTCCTTTGAAGAATGTACCTAGCTAATCTTCGTATTCAGTTATTGTTACACTTACGATGTAATTTATTCATTCTTCGTATTAGAGTTACACAAAACACGTTCTAATTGTCAACGTGACGCAACATGAGTTTTCTCGCGGGCGACAAAGCCAGGCTATGAGTAATTATATGGAGACTGACTTCCGTACCACCGCACGGTGCAGAATGGGTGGCGGTCGTGGGAACATCACTGAATTGACTGACGGATTTACTTTTGTTTTTGATTTATTTTGCAAGAAATGTAAAGGGACGAATGATGCTTGAATGCATATCTTTATTGATATCGACGACAAGGCACGGAAGAATTGCATGTTATGCAGGAAGTTTCAAAGTCAAACTCAAAGGATTTATTTCAAATAGGCACATAAAAGGCACTTTTGAACGTCAGAAATTACAACAAATAGAATTGATTCTAGTCGTGTTTATTATAGTGGGTTGAATAACAGGTTATTTTCACAAAATTTCCAAATTGATTTTAAACTTGAAAGCAGGCTTTCAAGTTTAAAATCAATTTGGAAATTTTGTGTATGGCTTCAGTTTATGAGATTCTACCGTTGACCTAATCAACTGTACCAGATGTGGCAAAAACTAATATTCTAATATTCGAAAATTTCTTCGAAATATTCTAATATTTCGAAGAACTATTTACTCAGATGCTTTTACGTTATTATTGTCTTTCATGGCAACTTAGATTTTTTTTCGTTCCATTTAGAAAATACTTACTTTTTCCGTCATCATTATTTACTTCTGCTATTGTTATGGATCTAACTGTATTGAACCTCCTACTTACTGGAAGTTGTTAAATACTAATTTAAAAACAAACCACGCAACTTACCTGTACGCCGACACCTTAGCATAGATACAACTGCTACACAAGTGAACAAAATTCAATACCTATGTAGTATTTTATTGCTTTGAACTATTCTCATATCTTATACAATAAAGTGCCGTCATGCAAATTCAAACTGGGTTTTTCAATGACTTTGATTTATTCAAATACGTGCAAACGTGTATTGCGTTTTGCGGTCATGACAGAGTTCGTTCAAGTTCTCTAATACTTGGACTCCACTCACCTGCGGTTTTAACTAACATCTGTCTACGTTTGCCCCACTTGCTCTCATTATGACGTCATCGCGAGCCCCATTCCGGTCGAAATTTGCGAAGGCAATGAACGATATTCATGATTTATTTATAGCTTATACGTAATTGTAATTAGCAGCCAGTCAAAATTATTTACATAGAACGGCTGCGAAGCGTATTCATTCAGGTTTAGTTCAATCGACTTTTACTTTGACGAAAATGTTGCTATGTGTATAGGTAATATATGTGGTTAAACAAAATAAAATATGACGTTATCGAATTTGAAATTAACTGGTGCACTTTCTAACATTTAGGTTTGAATATTTATTCATGAGTAAAAAAAATATATTATCTTTTGTTTCCTACATTTATACAGCTGCTACCTACATTGGCTGTTAATCATTTAAATAATTTTGAAATGTGAAGCCAAAAAAGGATAGATTACAGTTTCACAAAGTTGAAAAAGCGCCAGCAAGTCGAAAATCTACCCATTTTCTTCCAGTACGTTTCATGAAATCAGAAATCCGTACGTGCTTTTATTTTATATCGAAGCTCGTCTCGTGGCTGATGATGATGAAATATGTCACGAACTCCAATATAAATTACATTTCACCCCGACCGGTGTGGCACATCCCTTGAGATTTCAAGTTTATCAACACATTACTCAGACTACGTAACTTGACGAAATTAATAGTTGATCTATGGAACCGACTAATAGGCTTAAAGGGTTCAAAACTCAAATTTTGCTATTCCTATGTAGTTACACATCTACCAAACTTTAGGCTTATAAAAGCATATTGCGTAGCGCCTACTTTAGCTGACATTACTAAATGAATAGTTGTTGGATCCGTTACGACTCTAATAGGGTTCAAATTAGTGAGGCCTGACTTAGAAGTTTTCCCCAATACGAATTATACGATCGTAATAAGTAATTTATTCATTTTTATTGACTACGAATTTCATTTTACCAATATAAAAGAGCTCATATTATTATGATTCATACTGGTTTAGTAGTCGAAACAAATGCAATGTATATCATTAAATTGTACACCTAAAGTAATTCTCGAAGCGTGTATTACGTAATTTGACTGCGGATATCTGCGCCCTTGAAGATCAGATTGTCATCAGTAATCGAAATCATTTACCAATTGAAAGGAAATTAGTATCGCTGATACAGTTAGTATCTGATAACAATTCCCTAGAACTATATAAATGTGTCCATAGACGCATGATTACATACTTATCGCAGTAATGTTATTGTCTCTATTCAACTGAACCAGGGCTCCTTGCACTAAATACGATATCAAAAGGCTATCAGTGACTTACGATCTAGGCGACAGTAATACTCGTAGTGAGGCCAAACACATGACGAGTCAAATGTTGTATCTTGTGAGATAGCACGTGTCTTGGCGAGGAAAGTGCAAACAAAGATTCATTGTCAACTTTGTATATGAAATGAAAATATTTAAGTTGAAGCAATATGTTGGATAACACATACAAATATTGTTTTTGAAGGAAAGGGGTATAATGTAATAATAGCAAGGCAAAACACATTACGAGGCAAATGTTATAACTTGTCTTGACGTGGACAGTGTAAAGAAAACATTCATTGTCAACTTTTTATAAGAAATGAAAATATTTGAGTTGAAGCAATGTGTTGGATACCTAAGACATAAAGATAATGTTTTTGAAGGAAAAGAAGGTGATCAAACAATATATTCCAACATAATTTTTGCAGTGATGGCCAAGTGGTAACGGCCGCGACTTACGAGTTGTAGGTCGTAGGTTCGAACCCAGACAGGCGCTTTACATTGTGTAAATTATTTCATCACCACTGCTCTCAAAACGGTGAAAGAAAACATCGTGAGGAAACCGGCATGTCCTAGAACCTAAAATTCGAAGACATGTGACATCTACCAACCCGCACTGGGCTCGCGTGGTGGATTAGGGCCCACTCCGTCTCACAGAGAGGAGGCCTGTGTCCCAGCAGTGGGAATATTAAAGGCTGATTATGTATGTATGTATGTACATAATTTTTTGAAACTGTAGATATAGGTACAGGGCTTTCGTATTTGTATGATAAAAAGAGAAAGAAGTTTTAAGATAAGTTTGAAAATAACAATTCTGTATGAAGAAGAAAATAAAATAATATACAAGGAAATGATAATAATGATAGGCGTAAATGCTTTCCGGCCCATTTTAATATTCATGAAATACTTTTCTACTGCTTATAGTATGCATATCTGGGATAATTATTTAGGTCGTGATAATTATATTAATTAAACGTACATTGCGTACCCATTTGTAGTTAAATATGGACAAAATGTAATGTATAAATTGATACATAATGGAGGAGTTATTAAAAGTCGTTTTACAAAGTATTTTTAATAATAAAGGAGCTATAATGATATAGCTTTTGTAGTCATCATTTAAAAATATAGCTCCTAAAGTTCTTGTAATTAAATATATACTTACATGATATTAATACAATTTGACCATACTCAACTGATATGATTTCAATAATTTTATTGTAACTAGGTACAAAAAAACTATCGAATAGTTCCGACAAATGTTGTGTAGTTGGTGCCCGGATAGTGGATAAGCATATACTTTTTATTTAAATGTCCTAGCGATAAAGCGTTTCCTGTTACTAACGATAAATGCAGCATTTTATTGTAGTTTTAATTGTTATTGCTGTAGTACCTACCCGCGGAATATGTTGTTATAAATAAAAAGGGTACAGTAAAATTCTGAAAATAAATAATTATAAACGCGCCACGTCATTACAGTTTTTTTTGTTTGGTATTTTTTCGTATCTTCGTCTTTTCAACTCGATGGTTAATTAATGTATTATGCTAAATGAGTACGCCAATCGCGGCCTCGAAGTGTGCCTACACTTCCGAAAATATGGAGTGTCCAAAGTGTCCATACAGGCGTATTTGCCACTTTGGACACTCCAAATTTTGGGTAACCGGATACTAGGAGGGTATCTTAGATTATTGTAACTAGAGCGAAAAGTCACGATAGTCTGTTTAACATTTATATTAGGTAAGTAGCGAGGTAAATCCCTTGACGTCTACATAAATTTGACGCTTCACAATGAATAACTGTCACTTTTGGACTGACGTTTGGACACGAAACTTGCTACTAGAATTAAAGTACTGTAGAATTATAAAATAGTTTGAATTTTAGATATTATGTCGCATTGGTCTTTAAAGTTTTAATGGTGCTACCATGAAAATAAAGTATCTCTTCATCTTTAAAAAAAATCCTCGTTCCGCAAATTTTGTGTTTTGGCGAGGTTTTCCTCGACGGTACGAAACGTATTGCGATTTGCGAATACACAGCATTGACTGATTACTAGAAATGGAAATAACTGCTTTAAGATAATGGGTATAGATTATTTTGAGCCTGAATACGTTTTGTACTGAATAATGATAGTGAAAATTGAGATGGACAAAAATATTTCTCAACAAGAGGGAGCAAGATTTTGGAAAGATTACGAATCAGCCTTGTGACAAACAATCCATTCATATCACAGTAATTAATCGCTGATTACTACCCAGACCCGTGTCGAAGTAAAACAACAATTAGGACCGTGTAATAATTGCACACGGCAATGCGTGCATGTAAACGCGGAAAATTGATTTAATTCATACGTAACGAGATAAAAGGAAAATATCGTAAAACTTGATTTATTTTCTGTAGCGTACTTGTGTAGTCATGTATTTGACTACTAGTTAAGAGTAAAACTACGAATTTACATCATGATTTACGTTTGATTCAAGTATTTTTGTATTGTTTAAATTAGATGTTTTTGAGTGATAGTATGTCATGCTCACACAAATATCTCGCTGACGGTGGCGTGTGTGTTGAATCATTTAGCTCCCTTCAAAATGGTTGAGCGAATGGTGCTGATCTATGCGTCATGTTCGCGTACGGGCGCCGTCAGTTGGGGCTGGTCATCACTTAACTGCCTCGCCTTATTTTTAATTATTTTAATTTTGCATTGTTGTTTTCTTACCATTTGCTGTACTCTGGACGCTTTGAACGCGTACGTCTTTTTTACATCGCTCTCACATATAATTATATTTTTTTTTTTTTTTTTTTAAAGAATGAATTTTATTACTTACTTAAAACAAATATATATACAACTTTGACTTAAATAAATAACAAAATTAAAATTAAATTCTAAGTTAACTAAAACTATACAGACTATTAAAAAATAGCGTCAAAAAATTCATCCGCATCGCTGTCGACTGGTAATGTACCCAAGAGACTGGCGGCATTACCACGTTGTATCGCGATGCTCAGCCTTTGGCCAAGGTAAAAGGCAGCCCTTGGGTCACGGGAAGTGTCAACCAGCCGTTTAGATATTTCTTTAAAAAGACCATGAGCACTCGGACCCCACGGCCCGAGAGTTTCAACCCCAAACGGCTCGAAAATATAATTTCCAATAAGTTTATCATATTTTCGCCGCTTGAGGTTTTCCGCAGCCGCAGCAGCAGCGCCAGCACAGCACGCCGAGCCAGGAAGATGGGATGGCGCAAGAGTATCGACACACGTTGCGTCCCACACTAAAGGCCTACCCACCTTCCATGGAAATAAAGACATACCGTCCGGTCTCTTGCCATCATTGCGTGCCAAGCCATTGGGTTCTAATACAGCTGGAACGCCGATGGTGACAAGAGCTCGTCGGATAATGTCATTAATGTTCGCGTGCCGCGCTAAGCGACCCGCACTTCGGCTGCAAGACAAGCCGTGGTGTCCGAGGCTGTTGACATCTTCGCCACAGTGACAGCGATGGGGAGAACAGCAAGGAGTGCCTAGTCGTAGGGAAGCAGCGAGGCGAAAAGTAGTGTCGTCGAACAAAGTGCCTATGTTCGACGAAGGTAGTGCATGAAGCCAAAGACCCGACTCCCACCTACCCACAGCCAGCAGGCGCGCACGTTCCGCAGAGGTAGCAGACGAGTTAAGTAAATTATTCTGTACTACTCTGCAGAGCGGCTCATCCCAACGTCTCTGGGAAGATGGATGGTCGGGTGGATCTGTATTCGGGCAAGCGATTCTCCAGGCATCCATAGCCTCTGTGAAACACGGCACATCAGAATTAATCAGTGTGGATGCTAGGATTTTCCTGATTAATTTATCAGTGCCGTGGACCGAAGATATGAAAGCCGGTAAACTAATACTAGAAATTTTGCGGACGCCGAGGCCCCCCATACGAATGGGAAGAGTAGCTTGTGCCCAAGCTCGGTCGTCCAAGGCCACATTTAAAATGGAAGATAATGTATGCCTGATAATTTGGTCCATTTTGTCTAAAAGGTGAGTGTGCTTCCATAAATGGGAAGCGCGAAGGAAATAAGATAATTTAGGGCCGAAACAGCAGTAGCGGATTAAGGTTATTGCCGAATGCATATTAATTTGGAACAATCTTTCCGAAACGTCATTAAAATTTTGAATTTTTTAAATTAAATATATAAATTCACATTAATGATGTAACTAATATTTTTGTAAAAATATAATTTAAAAGAGTGTCCATGGAGTTTCTTGCCCGTTCTTCTCCATAGGTACCTACGCTTTGGAATGGGCAACTAGCTTTATTTTTTATGGCTGACCGACTTTTTGACAATTCAAAAGTGTAAATGGTTTAATTGAAATAAATGCTTTGAGTTTGAGTTTGAGTTCAACACTCGCCTGTTTTCCTCAAAGAGTGAGGTAGAGGTGTAACTATAGCAACACCCACATTTCGTTACGTTTAAGTCCCATGTAACTAGGCCCTATTGTCATAAACTGGACACAAATGTAGATACTGGGCTGTTACTGAGAAATTCCTAATGGAAAAACCCAATAAACCTTTGCCCGACCTAGGACCTTTCGTTTTTGTAAACTTCATCAATTCTTGTGTTCTTCTACGTTCGTTCGTCATCTTCTTCATGTTACGCTGTTCTTTTTCATCTCCCGTATCAGAAAGAGCTACGAAAATAACTCAAATTTCTTCTATCGGCTTTTCCTAATCTACATGCCTTACTGTAGTTAGCCTTTCAACTTCTGCACCCAGCATAACCTTTATAGGCACTAGTTTCTGTATCATTGGGTTTTGTGGTAACTGATCAACAGTTTTATTTAAAGAAAATAATTTACAACTCCTCTCTCTCCTCTCTTCTTCCTAAAAGTCGTTCATGAAATATAAATTATCAGTTTCTTTTGATTTTAATAATTAAATAGGTACTTGATGCGCATCATGCAAATTATTGTAGGTACAGACGCCAGCACATCAACCTACCCGAAACTGTCGAATTTTGCCAATCAACTTTAAACCTTATACTGTAGTGATAAAGTTGAAAATCTATTAAAGAAATTTGACAGATTGTAGTAGCTTGATGTACTGGCGTCTGTACTTTGCAGTCCTTTGTTTGACATAATATACATCTCCCAAGTTTCCTGGATTGCTGATCAGGATTATAGAACGTTGTGTAATATTTCAAGTTAATTTCTTGGTTCAGAGCAAGCATGAAAGGGAATCATTGGTTGCAGAATTCCAATTGAACATTGTGACTAATTCAGAACATTTTATCAAACCCTAGATCGGCGATCGCAAAGAGGTTGTGTAGCTTGGTGAAGTTGCCTATTCAATAATTATATTTCTGTTACTTAGTATGTATTTATCTCATTTAAAGTTACATTGTGATAAATTACGATGAGGTTGGCATATCCGTATGGATAAAAACCCCTTTTTAAAATAAAGTTAATTTCGTGGAACAGCGCAGTGTTGACTATAGAGTAGGATAAATGTCACTTTTACGGTCCCTTTGTTCGTTCAAATGTAATCGCAATGCAAACATCCGATTTATATTATTATAACTGCGTTAGAAAATGGCCCCCATACATTCGATCGCTATGGTTTCACTTATTTTCAGTTTAAAATAACTTTTATGGTACAGTGAAAGTTACTATGTTGACTGCGACAATACAAACGATCAATTTAAACCCACATATGAATAAAACATGAACTCTTTTCTATTTATGCGAAAAAGTTTTTATTGTAAGCCATTTTGGGTAGGTATATTTCGTTAGTAACAGGCATAACCAGTAATTTTTATTTATGTATGTATTATACCTATTATTTTCTCATTAATTTACTTGCACAGTAATAAAATTAAATTGCTGTATCCGATTCTATTTATTACGCACTTATTTTTATACGTTTTTTTGTTACCTACGTAAACGTATTACTTATACGTTGCACACATCATAATTATTTAAAGACAAATTATAATAAATATCGGATAAGGACAAATATATAGCTGCACTGATAATGAGATTAGATAAAGTACCTAATTTAATCAATTACGTTCACGGTCCTTGAAATGTCTAGATATTTTTTTTATTCACTGTTTTTTTACGTGAGTATTTTTTTCATCATCATCATTACCTTTTCAACCGAAAGACGTCCACTGCTGGACATAGACCTCCCCCAAGCACCGCTTCTTTGGACGGTTTTGTGCTTCTCGCATCCAGCGGATTCCAGCAACCTTGACCAGGTCATCGGTCCACCTGAGGTTTCCCAACGCTACGTCTTCCGGTACGCGATCGCCATTTCAGAACCTTTCGGCGCCGTCGGCCATCTGTGTTGCATCGGCCATCGGCCAGTATCTTTATTCGTTCCTACTAAATAGCCGATTTTCCGGGGTATTATTCTAAACGCACCAAAAGTATTCCTCGAAAAAAAAATATTATAATTTTGTTCCTCGAAATGCATCAACGATGAAACATAGAGAAGAGGATGAAGGATTAGTAATAAATGATATCGATAGACGTTTCATTTGGTGCGTTTCGAGGAATACCCCGATTTTCTAACCCTTCATATTCCCATTGCCATGGTCACTAAGCCTTACAAGGAAATTGATCATAGCAACCAGTTGTAAGCCAATAATTCCTTTTGCAAGTGCCTTATTTGTTGACCTTTCAGCTTTCCGAAATAACATAAAACAGCGAGAAAATTAAAGCTCAAATTCGCAGGAGAAAGAAAACTTCAACACACAGCACAAAAGCTCTTTTCAAGGCAACTTTGAACATTCAACTTGTCATATAACTAGAAAGATGACTATTAAGTTTGTGAAAGAATTTCTTTAAAAGTATTCTTAGTAGCTTTACGTAGTTCAAAAGTTACATACAGTCTCTTTGGGTGCATAAATAACAACGGCACTTAAAACAGCGACATATTTTCTTATCGTGTTTTGACTTGACTTGACTTGGTATTTTGCTTTATTTTCTTCTTCATTTGTTTCTCTTGTAAGTTGTAACTATAGTGTTATGAAGTTTCAAGAGGTTGCTGCTGTGAAATTTATTGAAACAGCCATTACCATGCGTATCCGTAAATACGACTCCACTAAAATCTTCCCATTTCGTTCATCATCTGCCTAAACTTCTCTCAACTATACCTATTGGGGTCGGCTTCCAGTCTAACCGGATGCAGCTGAATACCAGTATTATCCATGGAGCGACTGCCTATCTGAACTCCACAACCCTGTTATTGGGTAATACGCTAAACCTTGGTAAGACTAGTTGTCAGACCGACTGTCAAAGATCCACGAATGACAGCCGGGACGAACGGCTTAGCGTGCTTTTCGAGGCATGGAGGGGTCTTGGTATGTAAAGATGGTCACCCATCCACGGCCTAACCGCGGCAACCGTAGCTTAACCTGATGGATCCGTGCGGCTATTATTATTTAACCTTAAGCTCCTCTGCAAGCTGTAAGCTTCAAATGTCTACTGCTTGATGTACTTAAGGCAGATAATAATCAATAATCGACATTTGTTGGTCTACCAGGAAGATGAAATAAACACGAGTTAAGGCTCCTTCAAACAGGCGCAACACGCGATAAAAAAGTCGCGCAACGAGCGGTGCCTTTATGTCGCGCGCGATTATATCGCGTGTCACGCCTGTTTGTAGGAGCCTTTAATAATAAAGATTATCAGAACTTCTGAAGAGAGAGCATTGAATTCCTTTAGCAAGACGCTTCTTAAGAAATTCCTCTAAAAGCTACCAAAGCCAAAAAAGTTAGGGAGCGTAAATACTGCTTTGAAGTGTATTGGACAATTTTACGATAGCAAGACATATTTTTATGCTGATACAACACAAAAACCTTTGCTGGCTTACGCGGAATGGCTAATACAAGATAAGCAGGGGTACCTATTAGTAAAGAATGCTAGTTAGCGTTACGAGAGGGTCGAATGTTGCTGTAAAAGGCCTCGTAAAATGTTGTAGGAAACTTGTAATCATCGGCCGTAATTTTGTTTGTGGTTTGAGTAACAAGACGTTGGTATGTTTTGTGGTGGTCAAATTATTGTATGCTAGTGTTTTGTTGTTAATGATTAGGGGATTTCAGTCATTGATGTGTGTATAATATAGTATTCTTGGGGTTATTAAAATTTACATTATTTGAGTTAATCTAATTGAATTGTAGTTCCAGGTTAATTTAAATAATGTTGAAGAGTTGTAACTGAAAGAGTAACTTTAAAGACAAGACGACAATTTATGGCTATTTTTAACCCCCGACAAAAACAGAGGGGTATTTATTACCTTTGCCGTCCCCCGACGCAAGGATGCTTGGATAAAAATATTTCCTACAACTTATATTAAACTTAAAGGGCCAATATATATACATACATATATTATTTTTTTTAGCTTTAAGAGTTTTTTGTTTGAGTTGGGGGTTTTACAATTTTTAATAAGCAAAGACAACACCGTTGAAGGTACTTCAGATTCTTAAAATAAATGCACAAGGACAATAAAAAGTCCAGTGAAACCGTTACTACTAATTTATTTATAACCGAAGACTAGATTTTATGCGTGTTTCGATAGCCCATATATTTTTTGTAGAGGGCTGTGGCTATTACCACACTACACGATAGGTAGGTGTTCTTTAAGAACTGGTTTCCTTACTTCAATAATCACAGGAAAAAATACAAATTAATTAATCATGAAGCATGTGCATGAGCAAAGAAAAAGCGTGAGAAATATGTACGTACATATGCGAGTGGAATGTGGGGAGTTGTATGTGTTGTTTAATTGAAGTCTTTATCACTCAACTAGGCATCACTATACTGTTGCTAATAATAGCCCTATTATAGCCGCAATACGATGAAAGCATTTCTATATTATCATTTGGAATCTAGACTGCTTCAATTATTTGAATTGCTGTACATTGCGTTGTGTCACGTAATATCTGTCCAGCAATTGTAATAAACACAGCTCTTCAAACACCTAGGATGTCCAAGCATTCATTACTAGACCAAGATTGTAATCGTAACATTAGCCGTCTGAAGAAATGAGTACTTTGCTAAGAACTGAGCGACGAACAGGTTTCATCGATCCTATACCAAGCTTTACCGGATCCGTCGTCTATGCACTCGCAATTGGTGTTTTCACCTCGCATCGATCGTTCGCGTTACATCGATCGTCGTCGCGTGGTACCGGCTGTGTGTAGTAGTGACGCGCCGCGGTGTCACTGGAGGCCATTCGTCGGTCAAGAGTACCTGTTTAACCGCATAAGGTTGTTTGCAATGTTAACGATTTCCCCTTCAGCTTACTGATAAAACTTTACTATCTCTCAGACTATTGGTGTCTTCTATAACTGTGTGAAAGTTCCCTATGATTCCCTTCTCCCTTTTGATTAAAAATTACAATTCTGTGCCGCGAATGTTGAATGTAATAATATCTCGGCCTATACAGCCGGTCTACGGTCATTGAATTGAATGACATCATTATTGCAAAGCAGACAATTGACACAATCATAACACTCGTTCTTTATTAATGTTAAAAGATAAGATGAATGTGTATTACATTGGAGCAATATTTCGCTCAGTAGCTTAGCGCGATGTTTCTATTACATTGTCGGTTGCTCGTTTGAGGTTGCGCAATTGTGTGTGTGGTGTTATTACAGAATTCGATTATCTCAATTTATCCGAGCATATATTGTGGTTATAAACAATTGAGATTATAACCTTGTTTAATTGTTTATTTTCCAAGACGTCTTATGTATTAGTATGGGATTGATATGAAGTGTTATTTCAGCATTATTCCTTAGTATCCTAATTCGGTTATTACAATTACACTTCTTTAATTAGTTGATTTAACAATAAAACAGTAGTTAACACTATTTTGTTTAAGCATCACAAATTCTCTTTCCCGAAATACATAGATCCAACTTACTCTCGGCGACGACGCTTGAAAGCTACGAATAAAATTGCTAACAACATTTTCTGACAATACAAAATATGTCTTTTATACATAAAACAAAATACAACTCGAAACTTAATATAAAACGCAAAATGCAATTTTCCAAAGAAAACTAAATTTGTAATAATTTCGCGTATTTCAAAACATGTTGTAAAATCGTCCGGGCGGCAGTTATCGTGCAGCCAATGCGTTTGAACAACAATAATGTTCTTATCAAATGTATTGCTAGGTAAATTTTCTATTACATCGTTTTTTGTGGGCCGTATAAAACAATCACCAATTGTTTTTTCCTGCACACACCACTAAGATTTTCCGTATTTTGGATACAATTTCCTCGTTGGCAACAATTGGTTGTTTAATTCATCGTCTTATCTCCGATCTTTTAGTTATACTATCGCTACAATTTCTTCAGCGATGTCGGTATCCAATTAAAATGTTTAAGCTTGTAATGCAATTTGTTAGAAAATTTGTGTACGCTTAGGTTCCTACATTGTTTCTTCCGTTACTGTCTGTTGCAGATCTTTCTGATCATCGTTTTTTGCAAATACCAAATTTTCTGTTGGGTTTGGTTTTGCGGTATTTTGGTTAATGTTGTTGTGGATATCTGACTTACTTTTTGCTACACGAGTTTTTAAGAAACGTATTTCAAAATCAAAGCATTTATTTCAAATAGGCACATAAAAGGCACTTTTGAACGTCAGACGACCCTTTGCAGTTCTAAAATATTGGTGGCATTTAAAGCAAAAATGTTTTGTTATGGCTTTGTATGTACCTACAGATATTGAAATATAATATAATATAAGAATCTTTATTTATACAAAAAAAACCTCATAAATAAAAAGGTTATAATTGAATACAATTACCCACCACACACTCTTTGTACAGTTTCTTTATTTACATCTGTAATTTATATGGTGTACATAATAAAGAGTATTCTATTCTATTCTATTCTACAATCATAGATTAGGGGCTACTCTTCAAAGTCCGCACGACACATAATTTTTGCAAGATGCTCCAAGAGCTAAAGAAAGCCTTGTGAATTAGTTCAAACGGTTACATCATCTAATGCTCCGATTGCATGCACCTCTCCTCGTACATCAAACATTTGATTATTTTAATAACAAAGGTTCGAATAGTTTTTATCACATGCACGATTAGGTATAAACAAAGAGCCATGTATGTGTGTATCTAAGCAATTATTATTACGTCTCTTATGTTCCAAAATTTCATAGTAGGTAGAACAATGACCGCAGATTGGGAATGTTTGTGGGAAGCGAATTTATTGTCACGTCATATGACGGCGTGGTGTTTTGCAAACATTTGGCCAACTATAAACATTTTAGTACCTGAGAGGACTAGGTTATGAGCACTTTAATATTAGTTGTAGTTTTGTTTGAATGATGAAAATGAAATGTTTTGGAATTACTATCTATTTCTAGTTTGTGTGTGACTGCTTGGATGGTCTTGTGGTTGCCAAGTAATGGCTAAATATGGATTCGATCATGAGGTTGGGAAAAATGATTCTGGGGTTTGCTATTAGGAATTTCTCAGTTTTATCCCAGACTCTTGATTCATTGTGCTCAGTTACTGACATAGGTTCGCGTCCATTATATAGAACATTATAGATATACAATCTGGCGAATTGTGGATGACCTACAGAACTTCGCCTGTTCGGAGAATAAAGCGTGATTTTATGTTAGTACTAGTTGTTATATTTATAGTTTACAAGTGTATAGAAATTAGTCACAGTAACACTTCCCATGGGTGTCGTAGATAGAGTATTTGGGTTGGTATTGTATCCGATGAATTTGCTGCAGTAATGTGCTTGCTAAGCCAATAAAGACCGTAACTACTGCTATAGTAATCATATCACATTCTTTGATAACAGTTTAAAGGGAAAGTCACTATAAACAGTTAGACCATTATATATGGCTATTGTAAGTAAAAACATAATGATGTAGTTCAGATTCAAACGAAATTTTTTGCTACAGTAGGTACTTAGCAATTGTCAATATCTTAGCTTCCAATCTTCAATATCTTAACTAACTCTCTCTGAAGCAAAATCTGTGGTCAAATCCAGATAATAGCCTGTCAAGATTCCAAACGTCAAGTAATATGTACGGTGATTGTTTCTAGAAAACAAAGCGATATCCGAGGGAAAGGCAATCGGATCTATACGTTCTCAGCTCCTTTGTGTGGCCATATTGTGACGGTGATAACAGACCTATGGACTAGGCTGGCATGAAACGAGACACGTGAATTACTAGAGGAGAACATTCATAGTCTTGCTGCGGCCAAAGCTATTGGATTGCAGGTTCGGTTCGAAGCTGTACTGTAGGCCTTAACGTCATTCAAGGAGCACGTTTTCAGTCCTACCAAAGGTATATCATTTTGTAAAAACCTCCTTGTCATGTGAATAAAAAAACATAATAGCCTGGTTTTACTATATTATTTTCTGTTTTATTTCTATCTAGGTATACTTTAGATTTTCATTAAAGTCAAATGAAGGAAAGGTGTATTATTTTATTATTACAAAGATGTTCTCGTTCTGAATGTGCCTTAGCCATATATCATAAAATTTTGTAATTAATGATCTTTTTTAATTACAGGTACTTGTCTCTAATTGTCCACCGGGTAGAAGTTCCTCTGTAAGTAAAATTAGAAGTGTGTACTTATTGAAATCTTTAAGTGTGTGCAATAATCAAGTAGGTTTATAAATACAGCTATGCTTATCATAGCATAATCGGTTTCTAATGTCTCACTGCTGGTACACAGGCCTCCTCACTCTCGTGTGAATTAAGTACACCTACCTAATTTCGAAAATTGTAGCAAGTTCCGGGTCCAGACGAAAATCGTTAAATATTGCATAATTCATTTGTTCTCGTTTACTCCATTGAAATTTTCCTTCAGGTATAAAACATTTTGGGCACGGACATAAACATAATTAGCATTTGCCTAACTTTTCACAAAATTAGTCAAATTACAGGTCGTTGGTTCAGTAGTTTCCAGACTAAAAACCTAATTCTCTCAGTTGAGACTTAGTTCAACTACAATTTGCATACGAGAACAACACCTATTACACAGGGGCCCTTTTGAGGTCCCTTTCGTAGCTAATGCCGCTATATTAGTTATTCTTACAACTAAAAACGTTTTATGTGATATAGATATGTTATTTTTCCGCTGCAGGTACCATCTTTTACCTTCTTTTCTTATCAATCTCAAACATTTTATTTCGATTATTTTCTGTAATTTTACATTAGAATATGATCTTTAAACTGTCTTATTCAATTCTGTACATTCCGGTTTTCCTCCAATAATATAATTGGGGGTATAAACTTAATTATGCCTACCATGTGTTTATCTTCACGCATGAGTAGGAAAGTTGGCTCAACGGAAAGGGTTAATATCTTGTTTATACTTTATAGACAAAGGGATTTGATTCTCATCACCAAGTACTTAAGGTATATAGGGGAAGATTGTCGCAACTCATAATTTTTTACACACGATTTCCTATAAATCCTTTCTGCTTTATTTTTCTCTGTAACGTAGCGGGCGTGAAAACTGCTACAGCAACGGTTTATAGTTTATAATTAGCTTTGTCAATAATTTATAATTCAAAATTATATACAACGGCATCGTAACTAATACCTGAAACACTAAACTATGTATGTGGAGAAGTGCTTAAATTTAACAGCCGAACTGTAACAAACGTTTTAGCTCCAAATGTTTCCCTGGAGTTTGGCCCGCCGAGACTTGGGACCAATTATTGAGGACGTTACTACCCAACCACCGACCGGGGCCCTGAAATATTGACCTTAAAAGCCCATTAGTGTCCAGTTTGGACCTTCGATAAGCCGAATTTGACCGATTAAGGATATATAGTTGTGATTTGGGAACAAATTTTGGAGGAGCATGATTTCGTACGGTTGGATAGGGCACC
Organism: Luperina testacea; assembly: GCA_927399505.1. Taxonomy (NCBI): domain Eukaryota; kingdom Metazoa; phylum Arthropoda; class Insecta; order Lepidoptera; family Noctuidae; genus Luperina; species Luperina testacea. Next base: position 14,403,644 of record OV656770.1, on the reverse strand, counting down.
TAATTATTGTTGAGTTTAAATTATTGTACAGTAAATTGGTTTGGGAAGATACATTTATTGTTACTAGAGTAGAATTCAAGGCTCTTATTGATGTAATGTACAGACGCCAGCACATCAAGCTGCCCGAAACTATCAAATTTTCCCAATCATCTTTGAACCTTATACTTTAGCGATAAAGTTGAAAATCTATTAAAGAAATTTGACAGATTGTAGTAGCTTGATGTGCTGGCCTCTGTACATAAGGCTTCTGGTTGATACCATAAATAAAGTACATATAAGTAAGATTTTGAAGGAAATTACTTTATGATCTGCTTAACATTAAATAATTAAAAGATACTATATTGTGTATCTACTTAAGATTGAGCTGTATGTAGGTATTAAACAAGATAATAAACAGTGAGAAGGCAATATTGACAAAAGCATTGTGTTTATTATAAGTTTGAAAAATGAAAGTAACATTATGCTAAGCTAACACAAGATAAAATTGTAAAGGACCGATACGGTGCGTAAGAATAAGATTACAAAGAATAAGAGACAGGAAAGGATTTCAGATTTGAGGGTTAATATTAAAACAACAGAACCATAAAAGAAAACATGAATAATATAATTATATTAATTTATAAGCGTCATTGTTGTTCGTTATTTAATGGTATTTAACATTTTCCTTAATTGAATTTCGTCTGATTTCTTTGAAGCCGACATTGTTACTTACATAATTGAATTCGATAACGCTTTGTAATCTATTAGTAGTCTGATAAGCTTAACAGATTTCAGTATAGTTTCGGTGAAAATTAGGTATCGTGTCACAATATATTTCAAATACAACTTAGTACCTACCTTATTATCAGTAAAAAATATCAGTGTTACTGATAAATGGGTAGTGCTAATGTGTTTTCATAATTTATTGTGGAACTTTTTTTATTTCTGTCAAGATCATATTTAGCTTGATATCAACAAAGAATGTGTTAATTATTTTCCTTAGTGTTTTTCAATCATAGTTTGAATTGATTTCCAGCATATTTATTACTTCACGGTTCGTATTTCAATAAGTTTTTTAGTTGTCGTCTATTTCGATAGTCAAGTTCTTAAAGAAGCACCACAGTACGGCACACTCATTCAAAGTGAAATTGACCTTGATCGTTGATTTTTCTTTTCGAGGTCACATGATATGACTATCAAAAAATTTGTATTAAAGCAATCAACTAAACTTTCATTTGTCATCGAACCGCTTTCAAATGTTTCGCCCACGACTGGTTCAAGTCTTAGTTCAAGGGTCACATAACACCTCGCAATCATCTCCGCTTCTGGATGGGGCTCTGCTATTATAATTCAATGTTTTGAGTCGTCTTGACGCGCCATCTCCATTGTTCCCACAGATGTTGTCAAAGATAATGTTTGGAAATAATGAGTCACTTCTATTCAATTCACTTTGGAACCTAACTCATTCATTGTGGATAGCCAACCTCATTTTTTATAATTTTCTCTCTGTTATTAATGACCGTAGCAATTACCGCTTCTGCAATTACGTTCTGTGAAATATGAACTTGTTCTTTGTCCAGTAATTTTGCATGTATAGGTGTTAATTGAATTTATTTATTTATTATTTATTTATTTAAACTTTTCGCACAAAAAGGTACAAAGGCGGACTTAATGCCTTAGGCATTCTCTACCAGTCAACCAAGGGTGGTGAAGAGATTGGATGGCAGGTGCTAATGAAATAATAATAAAAAATGATGATGATGATGATGATGATGTAATTTAAATATTGATATTTCTTTATGTAACTGTGATATTGGTTATTGGTTATTGATTATAGTCTCGCAATGAACGCTGTTGATACCCGTGTTTGTAGAGTTGAATTCTTCTTTCAACTCTTCAAACTAATTAATTCATCTGCTCTAGATATAAAGTGCCGGTCCTTTGACATTATTTCGTCGTCGAGTGCCATCTATACCTTTCATTGTTGCCTTCATTCGTATTCCTTTATGCGTGTCGACTGTTCAACAGTAAGACCCCGAGTCTTGACTCATTCTTCAAGACACAATGTCCGTAAGCACATCTTATTGTACCCGTCTGATGTCTACAATTGATAAATGGACACTCTCGCTTCCTCCTTCGTTGAGATTGTGAGCCGATGAGATTTACTCTCATTGTTAGCATCGAGTGTCGATTCAATGATAATGGTGTTTACTGCCCTCACTTTACTTTTTTCAGAGAAAACGAATCCTCATTTATCATGGAAATGAAAGCTTTTGTTGTATTTCATAAAGCGTTTGAAAAATAATTTATTCATTATGATATTTTCCTGTTTTCTTTGTTATTTCATGAGTTTGATTTGGGATTAAATTTACTCCAGTACCTAGTGCCGTTTTTTATCATAGAATTTCTTTTGATTGAACAAAAATTCAGTTCATATTTTAAAACCGATGAACACGTATTGCAAGTTTTTTTGATAGTTTGTGAATTACATCATCAATTTGCTGCCGTGTCGATGAAACCAATCAAGCAATTTACAAGGCCGAAAGTTCATCGAATGTCACCCATACACCATTGTTTAATTTAATTGTCTCTCGCAACCGATGGCAATGCGGTGAGTTGATATACAAATGTTATAACCAGTGATCGGAGTAGGTAGATTGAACTGGGGTCATTGATCCGAAACGTATATATTACTATGGACATTCCTCCGGAATTGGTGGTAGTCAGAATTTCATTAGTTAGCCGAAATGTATATCTATCTATAAAAGATCTAGCCATAAAACGCTAAAAATAAAAAATAAATATTAATGCTTCGATCGGAATTCGATTGTTTTTATTATTCAACAGATAAATAATGAATTAATTTAGTTTTGATACCTTCCTTTAAATTTTGAATTGAGTAGTAATAATATCACTACCAACATTAACAATATTTAATTGAATCCGGAAATACCGGAATTACTTTCCGGAAAAATGGCTTATCCATGTTATTCTTTCTGTGTGCATTTGTGATACAAGTACCAAAAATCAATCTACCTAGTCCGATCACTGGTTATAACACACTGACACAATGACATCACGTTTTAAACGACCATTAAAATGTTTATCATGATAAAATAAAAACTTTATCAAACAAACGAGATAACTTCAATCAGTGTTCCTATCATAATCCTTATTTCCGTAAAATTAAAGATATAATCAAACAGATTCATGATATTAATCTAATGGGTGTTTGCTTGAAATGGGACCGTGAAATAAAGCAATTTACCATAAGAGCGTGTGTGGAAATAACAAAAAGAAACGTTGGAACCGTTACCTCGGCTGAATATGTAGAATCTTTGACCGCGGCTTGGTTGGTCGTACCGTTAGCCTGTGCCTGACCATTCGTATTGTATTGTTCTTGTGACGTATGGCCCAGTGGTAAAAGGTAAGCGACCGATGATTTTTGATTTGCCACTAGTACTTGAATGTTAATTTTAGCTCTATTCTATTACTAAAACCTTCATGCTGTAAATGAGTGTCTTATTATTTGAATGTTTTACCTTAGTCTATAATGTTTTACCTAAGTAACATTATCTACTGTAAGTAATTGGTTAGGTTAGGTTAGTTTTCGATTATAAATAGGTATTTAGAAATAGAAATAATAACAGTTAAAGCAGCAGCGTGGATGAACCTTAAATTGTACCTCAACTTGCAATGTAGAAGTATGTTTTGCAAATACAGATCCGTAAATAATAGGCAATGCGACTACTCAGTGAACCTGCAAGAATATAGTTTTAAAATGAGTACTGTACGAGTAATAATGTTAAGGTGCACGCTTACTATGCCGAACACGAAACGAGCATTGAATGCAGTCATTTGCATACCGCAAACGTGTTTGCGAGCACGTTACAAACATGTCAATACCTACTATAATTTTCCGTTACAGAAGGATTATCAAGTTATCAAATTGTCTGTCTATTTGTATTTCCGTGAATCAACAATCCTGGTAATTCCCAAGTTTTTTTTTTTTTGTAAAAAGGATAACAGTTGGAGACCTTACGTATATTTACATTACAAGTATTGAACAGAAAGTACGAGTATATATATGGAAATTAGTCCCACTTGTGAATTCCAAACAAAATTGGGTAGTGATTTGTATAATATAACGTTAGGATCTTTAGTCGGTTCAAAAAAGGTCTCCGAGTAAACATACGCATACCTAAACACTCTTGATCTGAATATTGGTAAACTCGGCCTTTTTTGGTAAGCTGTAGATAATTATCATGATAAGTATCAGATTATCATTATTTTTTCGCACTTAAATCTCGTGGTTTTAGAAATAGGATACCGTCATATAGGTGAATAATCCACAAATAGATTTTATGGCCTTCCTTATGGCTTTAACTTCATTCCTACTATGTATGTAAGTCGTCGAATATTTCGTTTTTCTTTTGGCTCGCGCAGTGAAATCTCTTCTTAATGCGAGCAAACACTTCCGTGTCTGCTGAAATATGTTTCCCTTATTTATAGTTTTATTAGGTCAAGAGCCAAAGGAGTGAATAAACAGTGCTATTTTTAAACAATGTGAGTTTTGTTTTGGTTCTATTTAAACTGATGTATGAAAGAAATGCTGCGCTGACCCAAAATAAATTGTGATAATACCAAAAGGATGACGATGACAATATTTTCGATAACAGCAGTAAATTGTTATGAACTCAAGTTAGTTTAGATGGATAAAGTGATAACAACTTAACTTTCTTCTAAAAGTCGAAATTAAAACTTCAAGAGAAAATAATTTAAGATACTATATTAAGATACTTCAACATTATTTTAATCAGTTTATAAGTGCAAGAAATATTTACAATAGTAGCCGTTCACCGGCACTTACTACTTTCGAACACCATAATGAGCCATTTCCTTTAGCAAACTTAGAAACTAAAGCGGTCCATTACTCGTCGTTTTCTTAAAAGATCTTGCCATTGTAGAGACTGTTAAGGCTTTTTATAAAGAGTACTAGTTAGTTTTTAAAGTGACCAAAATACCGCTGATTATATTGTAAGTTTTCTCCTACTAACATTCCAAAATATCGCGCAAAATGTACACTGAAGAGTGTTATTACGCGAGTTCCTCGCACAAACATCCGGACGTCAGACCTGAAACAGACATAATTATCTAGTCATAGAAATATCTAACTGGATCTGGCTACTGTTGTTAGAGTTAAAAAACAGTTGCTTTTGTATAAATTAAGAAGTCTGAGACAGTCAAGCCCAGATACTACGCCTTAAAATAAATCTTCATCTCTGCCCTAGTATTCTCTACTACAGTCATTGTTTTGATACAAAAATTTGAATAAAAAATCACTTGAGTAAACACAGAAAGGTACATACATTAATTTGTGCGCTATTTTCAATGCTCTGTTAGTCGTAGTGGCTAATTACTACATTGTAGTCATAATATAATTAACAAAATGTAGACTACCATCAAAAGGTAATTTACCTAATGTTGACTACGACATTGATTGATATACAATACTAGGTTTCATCGTTTTAAGGACAAATGTTTTTTTATTTACTACATGAAATATTAACCCATGTTTGTGTTAATAATTTATGACTACGTTGAGTTTGTTAAGTAGACTTTAATGCTATGTTTTTAATTACTGTTATTTTTACAGATATAATTATGTCAACTTAATTAATGAGTCTTTAAACGTTATCTACATAATATATTTCATCCACTAGATTCATTTGCATATCAAAAAGTTATCTACAACTTAAAAAATATAAGCATTTATGAGACAATTTTCTAATCTTCTTCTATCCTCACAAGGGATCCTAATATAACAAAAATAAATTCACAATATTATTTTTGGTACAGTTAGATTCTGCAAAAAACAAAGGTGGTTTAAAAAATTATCCCCAATATTCACGTATGAAAAGTGTAAAAATGGATTCAAATTATATTAATCAAGATCTATGTGGCTTGTGTGCGATCAACTAAGACTTGCATTGTAACTGGTTCGCCAGCTAATATATCCTCAAAGCCTACTCCTAATAATTGGAACGACACTGCAACATCGCTCCCATTAATGCATGTTCATTGGGGTAGTGTTACCTCATTTGTATGCGGTAATTATCTTCAACGTATACACCACAAGACCATGTGTTAACTAACATATACATCTAAGCCAACGATTGATTGCCGATAGAGACAACACGATTACGTTCATCGCATAGGCTTAGCAACGATATAGTAGCCATGTAGTGAATAACATAATTACAGAGTTTATAATAAGCAATGCAAAAATTATGTAGGGTGTACAACAATTTTCCGCGTACGTGTATATTAAAATAGCTCCCATAACTACTAGTGGTAACAAAAGTCTAGCATATGACAATGAAGATATTATGATATGTAATTTTGATACATTTCTTTGTGATTCAATGTGGGTTATAAGAACTTGAACTCAAGTTAAAGCCGGTACAAAATTATCTAACAGCGTAACTGTATATGTAATACCAAATCGTGTGCCTGTAGCGTTTGCCAAGGCCGCTGCCATTGACCGTCGCGTCGCCTAGACTTGTTGTTACTCTCATTAATAAACATTTTACATTCATTGTAATAATATCTGAAACCGGTTCACAAAAGTGTGCCGGATGATTTCCATGATTCCACCTTAGAGCTTTCATGTTTACAGAACCATGTTTATAAACTGCGTTTTCGTAAATGTAGGGCACCTAATTAATTCCTACGATTAGAGGTTTATGGTATATGTATAAATATGGTAATTGTTGACGATTTCGTGTGGGCTGTTTCGGAATGTTGCTTTAAGCTTCTCGTTACAAACGGTGCCATACTGACCTTCGGACTACGTATAAGTAGAACGGATGAAGAGGATAAATATGCAGAAGTATTAATATGAAATCACGTTAGTGCGATAGTTATCAAAGTAGACGTTTACACAAATTAACATGCATTACAAAAGAAAGCAATATTAAAAGATAATCATATTCTTAACGCATGACAGGTAATATTTAATGTTATTATCAGGCCCATAAACACTTTGTAAATCCTACTGGTTCTGATCCTTATCGTAACCCTTTAAGGTTTATTGTCCGTTGGACAATCTCAGATCGGGTCATCGCTGGAGGCTCCGGAACCATTCCAGACGACATTCTCGGCTTTATAAATGTCACATTAGTGTTTTATTTTTCTCCTGTAGGTACATCATACTAAATAAATGTCGCTTACACAGATATGTATCTATATCTGCGGTCGCTTAGGACAGTGGTAATGGTTAATTTTAATGTAGTTCCAACAATTGACTATAAATTAAGTGAATGTAATAGTTTATTTAGACGTTCACATATTATTATTATCAATGAACATGATAAATGGGCTGATAAAATTAATAATAAATCTGGAAAGTGATTGAATTTAAGTATCTTAATAATTGAGGGCAATAGTTATATAAAGACCCTAAAATTTAAAACAAGTTCAGCAGAAATAACTGTGGAAGAAACATTAAGCTAGAAACGTAAAGCTGATCAAACATCTTGTACCTAACTTTAATAAATCGAAGCATAATTTGATGACGTACAAATTCTTTATCAAACAGAAACCAACAAGTCTATTGAATAAGCCGACTAGCTAGTTACTACAGCGGCTAATGAATTAATGAGTTTCTTTTGAAGCTCGCTTCGCACACCGTATTGGGAAACCTGTTAAATATACTTTACCGTTAGGTGTATCGTCAACGGAGGCATCTCTTATAATATACGCTTTATTGGATTAGGCTGCTCGGCCATTGACATAGGCTATGCTAGGATCCGTTCCGTTATCTATACATAGTATTAAACAAAGTCACTTTACGTGTCTATCTCTTTGACCGCTTAGATCTTACAAACTACACAATGGATTTTGATGTGGTTTACACCACCATTCAGAGTATTATTCCGGAAGGTTTATGTGTACCCTATCATACGTTATACAGTATGTTAACTAACAGAGGGCGTTCCCGTTAACCAGCAATAGTATAGCATCCATACATGCTAAAAAAAATATTACCATTCGAAAATAAAATGTTTTTATTTTTTTTTTTATATTGAAATATTCACTAAAAATCGTAAATTGATACGTTAAAGAAACACTCTGTACACGCGTACTTGAAGGACAGCAATGTCGGAATTTATTTAATTAAATAAATTAAAATTAATTAAATAAATAGAGTATCAATTTACGTTTTTAGTGAATATTTTAATATAAAAAAAAATAAAAACATTTTATTTTCGAATGGTAATCTTTTTTTAGCATGTATGGATGCTATACTATTGCGGGTTAACGGGAACGCCCTCTGTTAGTTAACATACTGTATAGTACTCAACTGTGACATGTTGCTATTGCACTCGTGCGAAGCAGGGGCGGGTCGCTGTGCCTATCAACCTTCATATTCATATAATATGTCTATCAACCTTCATAGTTATTCATATTGCATATGCTCTCTTTTATTACCTTCCCTATAAGTCAACTGTCAGGCTCTTTTAATAGTGTACCATGGACTAATTGCCTCTGTATTACGGTATGGCACAATTTTCTGTGGGCAGTCTTCTAAAAATTAAATAATAAAAATCTTAACATTTTTGAAATAATAATATCTTGTGTGATTGATTTACATGAAGCACTATGGCGTTTTTTTTTAAATATAATACATAAATGTTCTTGTAGCTACCAATTATACATGTTTGAAAATAAATAATAAATTTGCTTTGGTTTGGTTACTGTTTTCTTTAACCTCGTTACTTTTATTTTATTAGAAATTTATATGTATTTCTTGGTGGAAAATTGCCATTTTCTACGTATTATCGTTACATGAATATTCATAGCGGTCGTTACCTCCAATTATTCTTTTTCTTTGACCATTGATAGTGTTTCGTGATGGTCAAGAACACGTGTTATTTGAAAATGTTTTTTTTTTTTGTAAAGTTGTTGGTACTTAAGGTACCGGTATTTCGTGTTTGGTATATCTCATTCTTATATCAAATCTATATTGTTTCATCGATACCAGTTTCTCATCTAGAATCATTATTAAATTTTATTATTACCGGCATCAACGGCGTCTCTATAAAGTTCTCTTTCAATTTATTTTATTATGCATCACATCACATGACCTTGAGTGCGTTGTGTTGCTTCCATATTTCCATGCCATTCCATTTGTGATGGACGGATGACTTCATCACTTTATTTCTTTTTAATATGTGATTACACTTGCAGATTTAGTTTAGCAATCATATCCAACTGAGAATTCGTAACTACAGCTGTGTATGTTTTCATTGAAGTTGAATTATGATGAATGCATTCATTGTGTGCCGTGTGCACTTATTATTACGCTGAACCTTTTGTTCGGGGGAAATTATCGCGTTGCGTAATTTGCATTGTAGTATTTGTGGGCGCTGATTACTTATAACTGTTTCCGATTCTTCGTATTTGGAAGCGAATTTCGATTGTGTTATTATCGAAATGATGCCGCCATTGATCATTGTGATCGTAGATATAATAATTTTACATTACTATGATTGTGATATTTCTTTTTGGATAAATCGTAGCTGCTTGATTGACAAATTGATCTATAATAATTATTGTGTAGTTTTTGCTAGTAAAAGTTGATAATAGCCAACTTCATACAGTATGTTGTGTGCATACAATATTTACTTTTGCTCTTGAAAGTAAACACAAAAAAATTGTGTATTTGTACTTCTAAGTAACATGGCCAAATGCATACATGAATCACACAGACAGCAGACAGATAAGAGAAGGCACATGTAGACAAGACATTAAACGTTACAAGGTAGAGCCTAATTTGAATATTGTGAAGCACAGTCCCAGATATCAAACGGTTATATTATTTAATATGTTGCCTCTAGATATAAAAAGCGCTAACTACTCAAGCTCTTTTAAAAATCAACTTAAAACTTTTCTGTTGAATAAGTCTTTATGCTGTTGAAGATCTATAACGAAATTTAATATGTTGTATGTATGCATTGTTGTAATATTTAACGTGTTTTTTTTTCCTTATGTAATTTAATTTTCTTTTTTGCACCATGTAATTTCAGATAACATTTATTTTTCATGAATAAATGATGACTATGACAAAGCTTTCAGCGTCTGTCATATTGATAAGCAAGGAATCAGGTAAGTGCCGGTGACATCTTACACATCAGTCACAAGCCTACATAAATCAACATCTAACGACATTTTCATGTTACTGTCACTTGTTAGGACATTTTGTTATAGCGCTATATAAATTATAGATAAGTGATGTAATTTGGTTTCTGTCATTTCTGTAAAGGGAGAGGGTTTGCCCTGCATTCGGACAATACAGGCTAGTTAGATTAGATTCTGACATTTTGGTAATGATACCAGCAAACATTTTAAAAACAAGACTTTGTATTGTGGTTTGTTGCCACTCAGTAGCAAAAGCTTAATCAGCCTATGACCTTCGCATTGCTGGGACGCAGGCCTCCTCTCCGTAACAGGGATCTCTGATCACTCAGTGATATAATACCTATAGTGTAACTTGATAATAATAATTTGGTTTCCTCTGATCTAATTAAGTGGGTTTCGAATTAATATAAAGAAGGTAGGTGCAGTACACAAGAAACAACAGCGATACGCGAAACAATAATTTTAATTACCATGACACCTATCTGTTATTGCTAACCTATTTTTTTTTAAATTATTATATCATATTCAATTTAATTGTTATACCCCTTGATAAGACTGGTTGTTGTCTTCCCAAGGGGTATCGTATTACCCAGTAACTGGGTTGTGGAGGTTTAGGCAGTCGCTCCATGTAAAATACTGGTATTCAGCTGCATCCGGTTAGACTGGAAGTCGACCCCAACATAGTTGGGAAAAAGCTAGGCAGGTGATGATGATGATTGGTTAGGGTCAACATTTTGAGATCCGATACCGATTCAAAGATATAGTGTTTTTTTTTGTAATGACGGGTTTGATAGTCTATGTAACCAACATGAAACATCTTAAATAATACAAAACCCCACCCAACTTTAATAAAGATCAGAACAATGATTCTTAAAACCAAACTTCCTCATTTTATACAACTTTTATTACTCTCTGTATAAAAGTAATACACTTTGTATATGAAAACAAGTTCATGCCCTCACAATTTTCGGGTTTATAAGGCACATTAATTTCTTGGAGCATATAAAACACTTGGATCTACCTATTTAATGTTTTACGTGACTAAATGAGAAACTACAATAAGGTATTTTACGCGGAGTAATGGAGAAACTTGACCAAGTAATGTTTTAGAGAGGCCAAATACGACCACCTGATTGGTCTAGCGGTCGCAAATGTGCTGCTGGGCATGAGGACCTAGGTTCGATTCTATGGTCGGGCTAAGGCTGGGTTCACACGGCATTGTCTTGCACGTTTTCTTTGTATTTGTTTTTTAACGTACAATCACCCGGGTGTTCATACGGTAGATTTTCATTCGTGTAAAAAACGAATAGCAGCAGTCTTCACACAAGTTGATATTCGAAGAAAAACGTATGAACATCGTGTCGTGTGAACGAGACTGAGCTATACTATGTGCCACTGCAAGCCGAATACGTTAAAGTTCATTCGATTTGCTTGACAAGTCCGTTGAGTATTCGTTTAAACGCATAAACGGTGTACGATTTTTTGCAGTACAAACGACATGTGAATGGTTCTATGTACAATGTATGTGCCACTATTTATTCGTTAAGACGTATACTGAAAAAAAACGTGCAGGACAATGCCGTGTGAACCCAGCCTTAGGCTAGAACCATTCGCATGTCGATTGTACTGCAAAAAATCGTACACCGTTTAAACGAATACTCAACGGACTTGTCAAGCAAATCGAATGAACTTTAACGTATTCGGCTTGCAGTGGCACATAGTATAGTTCTGTCTCGTTCACATGACACGATGTTCATACGTTTTTCATCGAATAGCAACCTGTGTGAAGACTGCTGCTATATCGTTTTTTACACGAATGAAAATCAACCGTATGAACACCCGGGTGATTGTACGTTAAAAAAACGAATACTTACAAAGAAAACGTGCAGGACAATGCCGTGTGAACCCAGCCTAATACTTACAAAGAAAACGTGCAGGACAATGCCGTGTGAACCCAGCCTAATTGGGTTTTTGCATCTGGAATTTCTTAGTAGCAGTCCGGAGTCTGGATTTGTGTGCCTGGTTGATGCCAAAAAGCTCGCCCCCTATTAATGGCGAAATGTGGGTGAACCTCTGCTTAAACTTTCGGGAAATACAAGCGTGCTGTTACGTTATGTTCATAACTAAGGTCTATTTAAATGTATGTCAAGTTAAACAAATATCAACTTTATTTTAGTGGCAATTAAGTGGATTTCAGAGTGAGTGACTAACATTATTTAAAAAGTTATAAAAATATTTAAAGTTGTAGCGTAAACTGAACTTTATTGTGTGGGCATTAAAGTTATATTTTCATATTTGTTTACATGTTTGGCAAATAAATCGCGAACGGTAATTACTTATTGTACGAACTCGGTCTTAAGAAAATGACGGGTTCTCGAGAATCTATTTTTAGTTCCATTCGAGTCGTTGCGTGAGGGGTTTGTTGATTGACAATGATTTACTAAACGGTTGGACGATTAAAGAGATTCTTTCTATTGGACTGTGATCTAAACTTAGATAGGTTTTTAGCATTTGTTAGTTGAAACCTGAATGAGTGGGCAGAGACCTAATATTGTGTTCCTAGTGAACGCAAGTTGCTGAATGCTGATTTACCATAGGTAGGTAATGTAAGTGACATCGACGCGTAAACTGTTAAGTAGGTATCATGAATTGTAGGTAAATGATTCCTATCCCACAAAGGCTGAAATTTTCGTGGGTCATTGAAAAAAACAACGGTTCCATACAAAAGCGCAATACCTTCACGGTCTATAGGTATGTTCGGAACAGCAGATTTTTTTTAATTATAAACGTTCAATTTTTTTTTACGTAAAAACCATGAGTTCAAATCATTAGTAATGATTTGAACTCTGGGTAGGTCAAAAGTTCAAGACTCATGTCAGTATCTACTAAATTCATAATACAAGTCTGTTTGCGCGTCAATCAAGACCATTTTAAAGTAGATTCAGCAGTTTGGTGGACCTTTGGGGTAATTATGTAACACACTATAAGCAGCAATGGGTTTCATTTTGACAGTTTAACATCATTCATTGCGTTATTTACGTTGTTGAGCAAACAAATTTTTCGAACATACAAAGCAATGGATAAGCCATATCTTTCAAAACGATTCAATTTGTGATTAATAGTGTGTCACGCAATAAGATACGCACAATAACCGTATGTGTTGCATAGTACAATTATTAATTGATACCTAAATACCACTGCAAAACATCCATATTTAATACCGAGGGTTCGCTAGCACAAAGTGCACCACCCGAGGACAGAAAATCATGTTTTCATGCAAATTCATGTCTAAGTTATATAATGATTTAAACTTATTTTCTGTTAATTCCACTAACAACCGACTTAATTATCTTTAAGGGTAAGCGCAAACGAGCCACCGGCCATAACCACCAGTGGCCGTCGCCCCTTGCTGCGGTGTTGAGTAGGTACTGCTGTAGCAGGTGGCCGCCACCGATCACACGTGTGCGACGAATGTATGCAAAACGTATGAAAAATTATGTGAACTGCTTGTTACTGAGCTTACCAGTGGCTGTGGTCAGTGGTTCGTTTGCGCCTAGCCTTAGTCGCTGAATTATTGTACTACATATTTCTTTACCGCACCTATTATGCTATTTTATTAAGGTGATAATTATATTGAAAAAAAACGTGGTGTTTCTATTTCGTGTAACTTGTTAAATATGTGGCATAGGGATTTAACATTTTGGTATATGTTTTTTAACTTTTTGGTCTAGTATAATTTAAAAAGAGTACACGGTTCAATGAAGTTTTCTCGATACAAAAAAATTGCAACGTTATATCTATTTTTTTTACTTTTTTCGACATCACGGCGTAACGCTTAAGAGTTATTCAATGGAGTTTACTTTAAAACATAGAGAATCATCAAACCAAAGTTTACTCAAAGTAGTTTTAAATGTAATTCATTTATTTTTATAAAAAAGGAGTAAATTCGTTTTGGCACACACGTCGTTTTATTCCGAGCGCACGCACACTATAGCCATCACTCTTCTTTTGCGTTTCAAAAGTAATTGCATCACTTTCGCTCGCTTAGTAGGTTGTCGAGGACTTTAGAAGTAGCCCCATTTTGGTATTGTGCGCGTGACTTTTTTTTTGGGTTATAAATGGCATCTCGCAGTTCAACCTATGAGGTTGTCGTCTTCTTAACCGGGATTGCCTGTGGATGCCTCAATAAATTAAGGCCTCCAGCCAGGGCGACCGCGCATCACCCGCGCAACGAAATTTTAACGAAATTTTATTTATTAAAAAATCCAAGTATCAATATTTGTTTTTTTTATTGATAATATTGTTATTGCAATTATTGAAGACTACCTATTTTGGTATTAATACTACGTGAAAATGATGTAGAATTTCGGATCGTTCTCATCGAGAGGAGGCCTGCGACTCAGCAGTGGAAACATTATATGGATTATGCTTATGCTTCTTTATTTCACATGGAGGCAGTGGCGGACTAAGCCCGTCAGAGGCCCGGGGCGGCAAAGCTGAATGAGGCCCCCAGCTTTAAAAAAATGTAGTTTTACAAGCTTTTTATTCAGTTCAAATTTGTATGTATAAATAAGTGTTTATGTTTATTTCGTTAATTTCGTCGGCAACGCAACTTTTCTTCTCTTCAGAATTCGAAAAGTAATTGGATAAAGATCCAGCAAGCGATTTTGCCTCTTCAGTCTTCATTTTTTTAGCTTCCTTTTCTGAGAGCCAGATGGTTGAATCTTTTTCAATAAAAATAATTAGTTAAATAAGAAACTTTTATAAAAGATAGCTAAACTAAGCCTCATTATTGATTTGACGATATAGATATACAAATGTAGGTACAGAGACTTTGCTATGTTGAGTCTCACGATGAGAACAAGTACATACATACCTACATCCCTAATAAACGTGCACTACAAATAAAATAAGGACCAATGTACTCGTAGGTCCATATTGACTATGACTAGAAAGTTAGAAACTACGGATTATAATTGCTAGGCTAAATTATACTTACGAAGAATTACTTATTTTTTTCAAATACTCGAAAATGCACTAACTCAACTCTGAACTCACTTACTTTTATACCGCAACAAAAATCAAAAACACTATTACACTTTTTAATGAAATTACTTTGAACGGATAAGATCGCGTTTATTGTTTTACAATTTGAAAAAAGGCTTATCTGTTCGCGAAAATATCAGTACGCACTAATAAACTATTAAATATCAACGTAATGAAATTCAATATTTGTTAAATGAGGCCTATGTTTATTTTTCGACGTAAATAGAATGTAGTGAATGTAAATGTAGGCGTACAAGAGTGAATTATTTGCACTTCATTCATTCAGGGATTCCTGGGGAAGTACCCGCTACAAAGACGGGAATTCTCCCAGCATATTGGACGCATTCAGCAAAGTTAAAAGAATATTAGTACTACGTAAAAAGTCTAGATGGCTGTAGTGTTTTGATCTTGATGAAATTATGTAGGTACTAAGTACATTTTTAAAGTCTTGTTTAGGATTTTATCAGGGGAACGCGGAGACATTTGGGGGCCCCCCAAGACCGGAGGCCCTGGGCGGGCCGCCCCTTCCGCCCCCCTGTTAGTCCGCCACTGCATGGAGGTAATAATTTACGTCAAGATCCTCATAACCGTTTTAATATGTAAGAAATGACTTCCATATTGGGTTTTCTGGGTTTTCTCCTTCTTTCATTTATTTCCCTTCCTTATCTTTTCGACAATGTCATAAAAATCTTCATGCGGTCATGTAAAAGACATAGGATAAATTAATTAATAAACCCTTCCTTTGAGCTGGGTCGTATTTGGACCGAATTAACCTCTGTTGGTTAAGACAATTGTGTCTAAAATAGCTCGGAGCCTCCGGCATGGGCTAAATTATTTTGTTCCTGTAATTCAGCTGTGGAGTATTTTCTTTCTAGAAAGAGTAATGAGCTAGACTTTATAAATTGTAGGAAATTATGTGTTTATTTTCATGTTGAAGGTGTATTTTTAGACTCGTAATATACTTTATTTCACGTGTAATCTAGTTTACTGTTTTAGCCTGTGTGTGTGGGTGTGTCTGTGTTGACGACACGGGTGGCGCAGTGGCTGAGCGATCGACTGCTGCGCTGCGTGTCGCGGGTTCGATTCCCGCACGGAACAAATATTTGTATTGTCTATAGGTAGTTGTTCCGGGTCTGGCTGTTTGTGTATGTGAATTTAAATGTTTGTAAACGCACCCGCGATACAGGAGTAATTCCCAGTGTGGGGCAACGTTTTTTAAAAAAAGAAAGAAGGAAAGTATATTGTATTACTTACTTGCTCAGATAGTTTCGAATTCTGTATTGGGTTTTATTTATTTTGTGACGAATGGGTAGACACTTTTAGTAAGTGTTCTTTAAAACTATTTTGGTTCCTATTACTTCATCTACAATTCCTATTTCTTTTTTTTCGGATGCGCAATTTTTACCTCGCATTTTTTTTTTTTATTATTATTTATTTATTTATTCATTAGTAAACATACATTTTATACATTTAAGTTGGTGCCAACATAAACTCATTAGAGTTTTACATAAACTCATTAGAGTTTTGCTTGTGTCCATCTTATCCGAGTGTAGTAATGGCATAATAATGTATAGAAAGTTCCCAAAGTGACCGAGTATACATAAATTTCGTTCTAATCGAATGGACCTTTCCCCGCGCGTTTGGTAAGTGAATCCCCCCATGTCGGTTGCTATCTGTTAACCTTCGGCTGTTTTCGTGTCCGCTCGTTTGTGTTGTCGTGCGATCATCCGCGCTGATTTAATCGTGCCATCTCTGTCTGTATATTGCTCTGTGGGTATAGGTGGAGACATCAATGCTTTATCTTGTCCTATTATATCCCACGATTTAGTTTTATGTTAGACCTATCATTGTCACGGACGGACATAGTTTGCTCATCTGGTTAATAACTGAGTAAAATGTTTTAAGAATCATGGATCCTTCAGAAATATTGGTCTGCACAAAGTAAAATTACTAAAGTGTAATCCGAATGGCTTTTATACGTAATTAAAACAAGTTATAAATGTTAATAATGTCGGGAAAGTTTTAGCTTTCGCTAGTTTATTACCTTCGTTCCCTGCGGAGGACTCAAGTTTCCATGACACCAATATAAGTACAGTTATAAAGAATACAAACCGACCCATAATCTTGCCAGAATTTATAAGTATCGAACTTAAAAGAACTAACAAGCAGCTTAAATAATTATGAAGGTCAAAGACCGAAGTTTTTATTCGAGAGTCTACTAAATTGTAGGTCGGGGGTTAATACAAGATAAAAGTTCGTCCATTTCAACTACAAATATTTTGGTTGTTTGTGGTCATTTTATGTCTTTCACATTCACACTTCCCGAGCTGCATTCTATAAATCGTCGATTCATATTTGCTCTTAAGTTGCTCCAATTTAAATATTTACCTGGCTTGTACCTATATACACACTAACAGTTTAATAACAACATTCACACTGTATGATAGAAAACAATCCGTATAAAATAAATCATATTTCAATAAAAAACGTTTCTATAATTTCTGCAACTCCAGAATATCATCTAACACTTTCGTCATCGGGCGTACTTTCCATGACATTAAGCTGGGGACACAATCACGCGGCAGACCGCCTAGCGAAAGCATCGCACACTTTCACCGCTACCTGCGACCTTTGACAGCTAAAGGGGTTCGTCTGGTTTCGACGATCGATCGGCCTCGGAGGCCAGCGTGTGAACTGTGTGATCTATGCATTAGCACGTTAATCGAAGAAAATGTCATTTCACAAAGTGGTGGATGGACATACCACGCGTAAGCGAAAGTCTTTCAAGAGCCGGGTTCTGAAGATAATGTAAGACGTGAGGTCATAGGTCAGATATTACTAACATATATCTTGGGGACGCTAGAAGAAAGTGAAATTATTGTTGAGTATATCAAGTTTATTTATGGCAGTGAACATTTTGAGGTCGTCATGGTAGATAAATTCTATTTATGCGATGAAAATGCATGCCTTGCTTAAATTATATACCTACATATCTACCTGTCTTAAATCGAAAAAAAGCAAGGGAAGACAGTTTGGTAGCTTCGTAGCGATAGCATACCAGAATCAATAATAGTTACTGGTGTAGGAATTAATTGAACAATCTAATATCAATTAAATTAACCGATGATCATACATAAACGGTCTTCGGTAAATTACGTTATCGTTTAAAGCTGAAAAATATTATGTTAACACGTTCACTGCGTTACCAGGTACTTGAGAACTGGTACGTACCTTGCATTCAATGCGGGAGCAAAAGACAACACTTTACCGCTCTGGTGCGGTAAATTTGTGTAATCTGTTTGTGTGAGTTCCTAAGATACAGCTATCTTAGGAACTAAAAGGCCTAGAAACGAGACAAATATATTTTTGGGATTATCTCGTAAATTATAACTAGATTTAATGTAAAAATGTATACAGGGTCGGTTAGACATGGCTTCGATAGAACGTAATTTTTTTATTTCAAGTCCGGGGTCTATTAGAACTGGTATCAGGAACTGCACTGAAAGTTGGGTTTATTTGCAACAGTGATGTACTTGAGATAAGTTATGTTTTAATAAGGTAGACAATATTTCTATCTATATCGTGTTTTGAGGCGCGTTAAAGGCATATCGATGTTATACAGTTAAATGGTTAAATTATTTATTTATTGTTTCCATATTTGAACGTCAAAAGAAAAATGTCCGAATTTTTACATTTTCTATCTATATCTTCACGCCAAATCCCTTGCGGGTAGGCAGAGAGAACCGAGTGCCACATATGACACGGTCCTTCCCCTTACACACCTCTTTCGCTTCTGTAAATGCATAGCCCTTTTCCTGCCTGCTGTTTTTATGACTCAGAAACAGACTGTATGTCGACTATCTATAGTATCGACTTTCTTTAGCACAACACTAAAATTTTAGTAGTTCTTTGCTGTTACCGGATATTATCGACCTGGCAAAGTTTTGGCATTATTTTCAACATAAAGAAGTATCGGATTTATCTACGACAGCAGGGTTTACACAAGCAACTAATGTAGATTATATACACTTTTTTTTTTCAAATTGAACGTGATTTCAGTGAAATATCGAACTTTTAAATTTTGTAATATTACCGGTGCTTAGAGTGCTGGTACGCACCGTGGCAAAGGTACAAATTGGGTCGATACAATCTGGTAACGCATATTGAAAGTTTGCTGAGGAGCTTCCCGCAGTGAACGGGTTTTGGATAATATTATCTTTATTTACTAAAATATTGAGAACTTGTAAGTGTAACTCATATTTTCAATATGTGGCCCAGTTCAAAACGAGGTTGTATTGATTTTGGATATAGGTCGATGAAGTGCCAACATTTTCAATATTAATTTGTATTCATAGCAAAGTTTGAGTTGTCGCGGGAAAAGTTCCTAAAAGGACTTACGGTAACAGTGTCGCGAGTTCAATGTTTTTTTTCCCACCTCAAAAAATGCCAAACCCGCTTAAAGAAAATTAAACCACTTCAACACTAAGATAAATTTTGGAGTCTGAGTAGGTATGTGGGGCTTTATTTATTCATATTGTTCCTACGAAAAAAATACAGTACAAGACAACGGCGAAGGTCACATTCGATTGTGGACACTTTAAAGGAAAGAAATCGAATCAACATTATTTTATGAATCAGCAATTATACCTGACTTAAGTATTATTGACCTCGTTTTACACCCTACTTATCAGAACTTGACCCTATTTGATAAAAAAAGATTTTAACGACAATCGATTTTGAGAAAAACTTTTTTTATCTGTTGACCTAATCTTGATTATGTCAGTGGGGCCGTGAAATTGAAATGACATACGTCACAAAATATTTATTCGTAAAAACTTATCAAATGTCAATAATACATCATCCATTAGTTCCATTAAAGCTTTTAAGAAATATTTCCAAACATTATAATTGACGACAGTTTGGACTATCTCATCTATCATCATTTAGACAAAAAGTTAATTCGTGTTATGTAAAATATTTCTGACGTTGCGTGCTGGTTTAAAGATTGGAGTCGCTTTTGTTGAAATAAAACTATTAATTACACGCATCGATTGGTCACGGGAGGATTTTTAATAGGTACACTGTTTTATGAATGAAGAAACTAGTTATAATAAGTTTGCAGGACGTGAATTCGCTGTTTTTACTGGAAAAGTAAGCTTTTACATTAATTAAAATAATCACGAAGGTAAATATATGAATGACATTGTACATCAATATTTATAATATGAAAAAAAGTCCCCGCGCCGTCGCCACGTCAGTCTGTCTCTATGTTTGAACGCGATAAACTCAAAAACTACCGAACGGATTTTCATACAGTTTTCACCAATAGACGAAGTGATTTATGGTGAAGATTTATGTATACAATTCATCAAAGTTTTGTGTAAATTGACTGAAATATGACGATGATTGTTTAAGATGTCGGGAAAAGTCATGCCGCATGCTTTATCCACGTGTGCCGCGTAAACCAATAGAATTATATGAAAACAATGTATTACGGAATTAATACATTGTGTACCTGGATTAACACATAGTGAACTTTTAATCCCGGTAGTATGTACCCGTGGGTTTTTTCCGAAATCCATGCCGGCGTAGCCGCGGGTAAAAGCTAGTTTTAGTATATTGTGGTATCTTACGACTTCCACGCGATCGAAGTGGTGGGCAAAATATGACAATATTCATACGAACAGAAATTAAATTATACAGTTCTGATATTTTAGTGTAGTCCATGAACCATTTCAACACTACGAATGTGTATCGTGCGTGATCTTAAACCCTTTATAGATTTAATCATGAGCCGCCGGAAACGAACATTGCTAGTACAACAGTACAGACTGTAGGTTTCAATTTATTTACCGTGTATTTCGAAGAATGTCGTGCAAGAAATTGTTTTTGCGAGAATAGCAACACCTTGGGTTCATTAATTTTCAATTCGGTGTTGCCATAAAACTATAACTTCAACACCACTTTAATTGGTGCTATTATTTTTTTAATTAACACGGTTGTATATTTTGAGGTGGCGTGTCGTAACGTCTGCACGAGAATCGATTATCACAGAAGAGTTAGAATTGAAAGAGAAAATAGAAAAGCTGACAAAAATAAAATCAAAGCCTAGACAGCCGATGGAGGTAATCCTATTCTTACCAATGAAATCACAATTACAAAAAAGAAAGACAATTAAAAAATGCAGGCAAAATTCATGGTAGGAAGAGTCGAATAAATAGAATAAATGGTTAGGATTGAATTTCGAGATGTAATGCGGAGCTGTAACGTTCCAGTTTCCAGTGTTGCACAAAGGCCTCCCTTTGTACCAAGCTTCCCGGTTCAGCGCTTCTTACGGTCATTCCTTAGGTGTCAAGTTTTAGTACAATAACTAGTTGCGTCTTTATTGCAAGCTTGTAACTAGAACTTAGCTGCAGGGACAAGTGGATCGATTTTATTTGCCTTGGTGCTAAAAATTTAAATTTAAATTCTTAGGTACTACCTACTTTCTTGAGTGTTAAGTAGATGAAGATTACTTGTATAACTATTGAGCTATTTATTGATTTTGAAGTCCCTCTCAGTATTTTTAGCACTAGTGGATTTTTATTCTTCTTTGATAACATCGAAGCGATTTTATTCAACCTTACTAACAATAACTTCATTATTTCATCTACTTACTTCTAAATCTTTGAAATTTCGACCGAAATATTCGAGTACAACTTTTTATTTTCCTCCATCTGCACGCATATTCACGATGTATCTTTGTTTCAGGTGAGCACTCGCGTAATTACGCACACGACGCACACGTTACGCGCCCGTCGAGACATCTCGCACAGGTAACGCGACACTTTCACTTGGAACTTCCTCTAACTTTATTATACACGCTAAAAGGAAGGGTTATGCTTTTGAGACTATGATATCTATGTCTATATTTGCATAAATGTCAAATGTGATTACTGAAATGATTTTAAGTAATTGAAGTGCATTTAGGAAGACTGACAAGACATGGAAGGATTATGAATGTGTCTTGGACTGTAAGCGGGGTTTTCATATTATAGGATACACTGTCAGATTTACAAATCAGAATTACAAATATTATTATATTTGTAATTCTGATTTGTAAATCAGTCGCTAATTTATGTGATAGTTAATTTACACCAAAGCTTTATCGTCAAAAAACATTCATGTAAATCATCAGATTTAATTGCCATCACGACATTAAAATCACTGATACAATTGAACAAATAAGCTTTATTACAGTTTCAAAATTCGCACTAGCATTAATAATACCTTTAATTATTAGTCAAAAATACACAAATGATTACGTGACGCCACTGAGTAGATTTATTTAGTAGCAATAAATTAAACGCGTCTGTTGTTCGGTTGCCAAACAAATTTATAAATTAAAATCGAGTGTAAAGCCATGAACGGTAGTCGTCGAACGTATAAATTCTGCGAAAAGCTGTAGACAGACCGTGCCATAGAACACAACACAGGCTTTCATAATGAATTATAATTTCAATTTCGATGATATCTTACAAAAATTTTCTTACAATAAGTTTCTGAAGCGTAAGTGATTTTATACGTGTCGAGTTTGCAGAAGATTCTGAAGAGAAGGCTATAGGTACTTTTATTTGGAGTAAGTGAAGTGTTAGGTAGCGTAGGCAACGGTCGGTCCTGTTTTTAAGTTGATTACGGATTTATTGAAATTATACAAAAGTTGATTTCTAGAGCACAGGTAGTTTAAATTCTAACAGTCTCTGTGATGTTAAAAAATGACTTTATTTACAATGTTGTTAGCTTAATTCTACTGATTTGAAATTTTTGGAGCGTTAAATAATTCTAACGCGCGCGGTAACTTAACTATGCATCTAATTAGATACATCAAAATCTAAACCAAAACGTGGCAATGTTGTTAGTCTTCTGGGCACGTTTCCGTACCGTGACAGCGATGCGGACGAGTATTTCGACGCCTAAGTGTCCTTTTGTTTTTATTTGTATAGTTAGTACCTAGTCTAAATAGTTGTTTTAAATATTGTACTTAAAATAAATAAATGTTGATTTCACGAAAGATGAAATTACACAACCAAAACAAGTAGCTCACTGATGATAATTTGCCACAATTTCTATGATATTAATTATAAATATATCTAATTCCGCATGATTGTCTCATTACAGTTTTACCACATAATACATCGTTCATTATCGAATCATTCGTGGATTTGGCCACAATTACCATACAAATTACCATAAAAATTGTGGTAACATTAAACGTTATTAATTATTTCATATATTGCTGCAGTCGGTTCCGTGTACCTGATTGCGATAGCAACATGTGCAAAATCAATTTATAATTTGTAATCAATGATGTATTAACACTCGTTTCCTGTGGCTGTTCGAACATTTTGAATATGTTTTTCCATTATATGGTAGAGTATTTTATGATATTTATTTTTCATGAAGTCTATAAATGGTTGTGATAATTTTGTACTGTCCAATATCTATGCTTATTATGATAATAATTTAAACCAAAACAAAGGTGTCTTTTTCATGTTTTTGCTCTCGACTAAGTTGTTAAAGTTCCATGTTTATTTGTTGTGGTTTTCCATGTTTTACTCGATTGGTTTCAACATTGTTCATATGGTCCTGGCTGTCAATTGTATAATTCATTAGCTTCACTCTAAATTCTAAACCACGTCATACCTTCTCTTTACCACACATCAACATAACAAGATCGTGTTGCTCTTGCAGAAAGATAGTCATCATCTCAGGGAATGACTCAAATAATTTAAATCTATGGCTTCAAATAATTTGGTTACATTTACTTATATAGCTCCTACAAGAGTACGACCTGTTTGCACAGTCCTAAGTTTTAAGTAATGTTTGACACCTTCCACAAGTACCTAATAGGCTCCTATATCTAAACATTCACCATCATCTAATCTGTTTCCTGCTATGATCTCTAAATTCTAATATACCATTCAACGCTTAATTTGCTTGAATGTCGGTACTATTAAGTTCCGCTGAAATGCTATGCCCGGGTCACACTCAGGTTTAGTTGCCTGTCACCACGAAAGCCGTTAATTAAATCCAATGGCATACGTTCGACTAATTGTGGAGCAGCCATAGGCCTCCGGGCATGCCGTGTCGATGTGTAAACCCTGTTGGGGAAAACCGTGCCGAACATTTAGTAAATGTAGCTAAAAATTTGATGCTCGACTATAAATTTTTGGGCATTTTTTTATTCAGATTAAGTCTTAATAAAAAAATGCCCAAAAAATTTTCTATTTCACAACTGGATTACACGTTTTAAGCTCAAAATCATAATTATTAATTTGTATTTAGCTTATTTTGGCCATTAGAACTACAACATTATATATACTGATACTTGTATGTGCGGCCATTGGAACTACAACACATACTTAAACTTGTTTATGCATGGTAAACAAAGTTACAAGTATAATAACATTGGCTGTTGTCATATATTACCCTTAGGTATTCTTATCGTAGGGTGACTGAAGTAGTTGTTAGCCATCATTACTTGACACTCCCACACACTCGGTGGGTCGACGAGTACATTCCGCAGATAGTTAATGTTCAGTAAGAGGTGCGGCTACCTATAAGCGCTTCAAGGGGTTATGTGGCTTATAAGGCGTACCTGGAAAACTTCCACTTACCCCGTTGGCATAAAGTTATAACCACCAACATTTATTTACCAAGTATTAAATTTACGTAGTAAAATAAAAGTTCCGACTAAATCCTTGAAAGTAAAGTTTCTAATGAATCTCGAAAATTAATGACATAGTCCTCAGCAACACCTAAGTAGGTAGTTTCAGCAAAACTTTCGGGATAGTAATTTCACGTGTGTGGGTTTCATATAACACGATCGTTTTTCCTTATGAGTTGCAAACTTGTGGTATCAACACCAAGTTTGCAAACTTGATGCGAAATTAATCTGCAGTAACGTTGTGTAGAATTTCATAATACTTTAGCGTGAAGATTTTGCCGAAAGTCTTTTAGGTTTAACCTCAATCTCTCAGACACTAAGCTCATTAGCGGCTACTTTTGATGCACGTAACGCTCTTAAATGAAGAGAATCTGTTCCAGTATTATAAAGGATTCTAAACAAAAGATATTATGATGAAATATTTTGTAGAAGAACTTTAAAGAAGAGATGCAACGAGGTGTTATAATGAAAAACATAGCTGTGTTTAGAATAATTAGCGTAATCAGAAACTTTCTTGATAGTTTTGTTTTTGCACAAGGGTTAATTTTGCTACTAAAAATCATGTATGATTATGGAAGTAAGGGCTAATTTCACCAAAGTCAGATATGTCTATGTCATATGGATATGTCAGTATGGAAAAACTGTCAGAAATATTAAATTTACTCTCAGGATAAGACTGAGGTATAAAAGCTTTGCGAAAATCACCCTTAAGGCTGATTTTACCAAACAGATACCATTATACGTGGAATAAAATTGACATCTGACAGTTCTAGTATGGAAAAATATCAAGAATTTTAAATTTATTCTCAATAAAAGACTTATTCTTTGTACTTATATTGAAAAAAAAATCAACATCTTTTTAATAAAATAAGGAATAGTTATAACTTTAATACCTACTAGAAATAAAGATAAATTAGATCAACCTTTTTTCAGATTATCTGAAGTACATACATCTTTTATGGGGTACTGTCTTAATGCTACACCAAAATACCTTGTGACATATTGCAATTAAATGAAACAAAATTTAAAACTCATTAAAAGTACATTTTGTAAACAAGGATATTACAAATTAGAGGATTATATCCAAGATAAGAATGCTTGGAAACATGCTGGTCCTGCTCAATAGTACAATCTAGAGTGTAGACAAAATCGAACTGGTTGCTAATTTAATTTATATTTAAAAAATTACATGACAATGATTTTTACATTCTGTAACTAGAGTAATTCACACACTGAGTTAAAATTCTAGGAAAATCATCTAATTTTACTATATTTGTAAAATTAAATAATAATATATGAGCACCATGTTATCTATCACATTTGATTTACCTGTCATTGCTTTATTTTTAATTCTTTTTGCCTTTTCTGGTAGACTAATTTTATTCTAGGTGCATCGTCTTCACATTATAATTATGTATATAATGAATGTATACAAAACCTTGTAAAATATTTTAAAAGAGTAATGGTGGAGTTTTTTGCCCATTCTTCTTTATACGAACACTACCTTTTGGAAGGGGCGACTAGAATCAATCCTATTTTATTATAATTTTTGACTATCAAAAGTGTATTTTATGTGTTTATTTGAAATAAATAATTTGACTTTGACTTTAAAAAAGTTTGGTGGAATGCACCCTTAGTCGAATAAATTTACAAACAAAACCTTAAGGCGCTACCTCGAAAATCTACTTAGCGAACGAAACTGATGTAATTAGGTACTTTTGAAACGCAAAAGAAGAGTGATGGCTATAATGTGCGTGCGCTCGGAATAAAACGAAGTATGTGCCAAAACGAATTTGCTCCTTTTCTAACAAAATAAATTAATAAAATTAAAAACTACCTTGAGTAAACTTTGATGTGAAAATTCTATATCTTTCAAAGTCAATTCCATTGAATAACTCCTAAGCGTTATGCCGTGATGTCGATAAAAGTAAATAAAAAAAATAGATAGAACTTTGCAATTTGTTTGTATCGAGAAAAAAACATTGAATCGGATATTGCTTTTACATGATACTAGACCAAAGAGAAAAAACATTATACTGAAATGTTAAATCCCTATTAGACATATTTAACAATTTACAAGAAATAGAAAAACCACATTTTATTCAAACATATACCTATACACCTTAAATAAAAGAAAACCATTGACACACCAAAGCTGCTGATAAAGATTTTTTTCCATTTAACACTGTTGAGTCCCGAAAGAATAGGACTCAAGTTGACGCCCCAAACAATAAAGATAGGCCGATATTCAATAACGTAGGCCAAATCACTTAACCCTTTTTTATTGATGGTGAAAACTTCCACATGGCAGTTCCAGAAGCTCTCACAAAAGAAGACTGATTCTCTTAAGCCAGAAAGACAGCTATAAAATGAAACGCTGAAAGATATACTCATGAAAGAAATAGGCTTTATTACATATAAACTGCGAGTCACCCTGTAACAAGATCTTGTCATTTTTATGATCCTTGAGACGGCATAAGTCGAGAACGAAAGCTTTTTATTAAAGATTAACATGACCTAAAAGAGTTATGTTTTATAGTTAGCTAATATTTTTTATTTTATGGATATGTAATAAAGTTTCTATGGTAATTCTCAACCTTCATAAAAAAGAGGCAAGTTATGCGGGTCCCGCTATTAGTATAATTTTGTTGGCTAAGGTCGTACCAAGACCTGGCTGATAGTTCATTCATATTTTTAGGCATATTTAGATGTAAGTTGGTTTACTCGTACCTACAGGTATATTTTATCCCAAGTAGGCTTGATTGCATA
Organism: Luperina testacea; assembly: GCA_927399505.1. NCBI lineage: Eukaryota > Metazoa > Arthropoda > Insecta > Lepidoptera > Noctuidae > Luperina > Luperina testacea. The sequence continues at coordinate 14,375,941 of OV656770.1, read as the reverse complement.
TTTTAATATTAATACAAAATGTTTTATAAGTTTCTTTGTATAAATAGGTAAGGTATTTTAATACACATCAGGTCGATTTTTAATCCCCAGAGGTCGAATTAAAAACGTCTTATGCCAAAACTTTCATTTTCGCTTTAACTAAATCACTTGGTAATTGTAACAGGATCTAGCCAGACGTAACATCACGACGTAGCAACTCCATACGTCATTCTCCTATTAATAAACTGATTAATGTTTGAAGCCTACTCCACGATATCCCCTTCCAACAACTCAATAACAGGCAAAACTAATCACGTGCCAACACAAAATGCTAAGTCAGTAATGTAATCAAGGTATCTAATACATTAATATCTCATTCAAGTATCAAGATCGTGTGCGATGGTCACGGTAGCCGGTTGAACGCCACTTGATACTTCCCTTGTTCGTTATAGCGCTCATTGTATTCTGGCTACCTTTAGAACTGCCGTTTAGTGGGGGTTCCCGCTGTGCGAGCGGGTGATTTTGTGAGTTTCATTAATTGGAGCAAAAAAATAGTTATTATTTATTTTATTTTCTTGCTTGAATGAAATGGTAACTTTTAGGTATTCATTAAAATAGTAAAAACATACTAACAGCCCACAGCTTTATTTAACAAAAAAGCACAAGCGTAAGAAGGCTTTTAAAATTAAAATAAAATGTAGCTCTTCAATTAATAAAATGTTTACGGTACTCTTAAAAAAAAAGATAATTTAGAAATATAATGGGTAGCAACCACGCTATTAATTTTGTGCTTACTGTGTGTGAAGCAATATGCATAACATGATAATGTTTATGTTAATACGTTACTGTACCATGTGTATGTAAATTGGTTGCTCATTACATTATACATAAGTATTAAGTTATATGCCTAATATGCCTATACGAGTAGCTTTTTATCGGTGTTTGTCATGTAAACAAGAAAGGTCAAACTCGTTTCTTATAACCTCTTTATATGTATTGCAGTAGATCCTTCTTTCTCTTTGTAAACGCAATTATAGAATGTTTTATGTAGCAGAATAACTATCAGTATGTTTTCAAATAATCGCTCCAAATTATTGTCCATTATGTTGTATACAAATTTAAATTAATAATCAATTTGCTTCTATCATAGATTTCAATGATAACAACTTCATAGTTGATAGTTTACTGTTCCAATTATAACCTCAGAGCGATTGGTGGGACTGAACCTTTACGAACTTGATGACGACCGGGCGCGCCGGTAGCTCCACCACGTTATCGCTTGTCATCTTCGATTAATGACACTTGCGTGCAAGTTGTTGATTTTTCGTTATTTTTTATACCATTAGCTTTTAGATTTGTAAAAAGTTTTGATTGATTGGTGGCGCATTCAAGTAATTTGTACGTACTTAGATGTAAATAAATGTCAGCCTTAATGAAATAGAAGTTATTTTCAACTTTTTATTACAGTAGCTCCGTGGCCTAGATTCTATATGGTATCAAATAGTCTTATTGATTTTTGTATACCATAATGAGCGCTTTTATAATTTCTAACGTGACGATATCATTGAAAGTGTCCATGACCATAAATTGTATGGAAGTACGTGGACCTTATAACGTTATCGTGGACTGAAATTGAAAAGCATCTTCAAGTACCTACGTGTTTTTTTTTACATCCTTTTTTTTAACTCTAGGGTTTCTATAAGTAAAAATAATAAAAAAAATCTAGAATATGTGGTCCAAAAATGCATAGTTTCGAAGATATCTCATGTATCTAAGTTTCATTGATAAATACGCGTAATTCATTTTCATTCAAACCAATCAATTCCTTAGCTTGAAAAAGCTAAGAAAACGTGACGTTGTCATATTCCACGTAAGGGTGGTTTCCATTAATAATCGTGACTTTGTCGAATTCTTTTAAGATAATTGAAAAGTAATACATATGCCAGTTGATATTTTGATATGGTCTCATTCATACCCTAGAGTTATGGGATATAAAAAAAAACACCTTGTCACGTCATCTGCCTAGCCTTTTCCCAACTATGTTGGGGTCGGCTTCCAGTCTAACCGGATGCAACTGAATACCATATTTTACATGGAGCGACTGCCTATCTGACCTCCACAACCCAGGTATTGGGTAATACGATACCCCTTGGTAAGACTGGTTATCAGACTTTCGGGCTTCTGACAACCCGTAACGACTGTCAAAGATCCACGAATGACAGCCGGGACCAACAGCTTAACGTGCTTTCCGAGGCACGGAGGAGTCTCGGTATGTAAAGATGGTCACCCATCCACAGACCAACGGCAAGCGTATTTTTAAGTTATCGATCGACCTGTGCGGCTGTTATCATTTAGCCACGGGCCCCTCCGTAAGAAAACACCTTGTATACATAAATATTTCCAAACTCTTTTGACCCAATTCACAGATTTATACCTAGTTTGGGAGCCAGGGGACCTTTGTTTGAGATTCTACTTTATATGTTGTAAAGGTATAATGTAATATCTGTAACCATGTTGTCACTTTTATGAAATAAAGAAATTATTTAGTAATTTATTTATTATTTTACTTTCCTGTGTTATCGTAATGCCGTTGACGTCCATGACAATATCATCACGTTAGAAAAAATATAATACACAAATAAAAGTATAAAAGTGCACATTGGCGTGTTTGGGTGATACAGTATGAAACTTTCAGCTTGAAATGTAAATTCTAAAACCAATGACTGAGATAAAATCGCGTCAAATCTTAAACCACTAGCCAAGACAATTCCAGATTCTATAGTTAATTAAATGAGTTTCATAGCCACAGGTTGATAAAGAACAATTTACTGAACGACTCTCAAGTAAGATCTTCAAGTCTAAATTCAGACAGATAATTATAATATTTCAAATGGAAGAGATAAGATTGCGTCAAACCTTTAGCACTAACTAGAACCATTCAAGTTCCAGTGGCTATTGATAAGCGATGAGTTACAAAGCCGCAGGATTATAATTAGGAATAATTTATTAAACGATTTCCAAGGACGATAAGTAGGTACTTAGGCTTCTTCCATTATCATTAATGAATCTCATTGCGTCATCGATTATTTTATTGGCAATTAACATTAATTTCCTCATTGGCTACCTATTGTTCACTTAGGTAGTTATCTTCTAGGGTTGATTTTTTCGTTATCGGCATCGGCAATATGGAATATAACTAATAAATTGTCTGATGTATTGAACTTTTGCTTCTAAATCACCATCAACTAGGACATTACTTTTTATATTAATATTCAATCATTAATGATTGAATATTAATTTAATGTCCTGCACACGAATTAAACCTTACATTGTAAACCCAGACCCACCTAAAGGGCTAAGGAAGGAACACGGGTGAGTTTTAGTCAGTAGAGTCTGACACTCCCTTCCGCTCCACCCAGAGCGGGAGGGGTAATTTGATGATTTCCCATCGTGAAAAAAAAAGACCCACCTACATGCAGCTGTAGTAATTAACGACACCTTACAAACCATCCGTTTCGCTGCGCATGAGTCACTATGACGCCATACGCGGAGCTTTGCAAAAATTAAATGCCAGTAGCTACAAGTCACGCACTATGATCAGTGTGATTGATCTGCAAGGTCGTGATGTGTTGTTTTCAATGCCTTCTGTTGGCCAATCACTTTCACTTGGAGTCACGATTTGGTAAATGTTTGTTGGTTTGGTTGTTTCATCTCGTTTTGGAATTTGGATATTGTTAATTTTGCAATATGCTTATGCGTGACTGTATGAGAGAAAGGAATATACAGATATCCTAAGTGAAGCCAGCCGTTCATGCTAATTCGGAAACACGAAAATTGCCGATGCGCATAACTTTTTTGGTTTATCTGTACCTACTTAGCTTGGTACAGTCATTATTAGTTTTTAAACTTACAACATCGATATGGATTTCCTTATGAACTAGTATAATAAAATGGTCAATGAAAAAGTATAATAAAATAAGAATTAATTTACGAGGCGTCTTTGCAAAAGGAATGTGCATTGGTATAACTTATTTATTGGCACTTAAGTTATGTTAAGTGCAATTAACAAAGCAGGTGTAGAAGATTTTATCGAGGCTACAAGAATAAACAAGCTATATGAATCGACGTATATCTACATTTTCTATTTAATCAACATGATTTCTCATAGGAAAAATGGAAGAAGTAAATTAATTAAATTAAATTTTATTAGAATTCCCTGCGGAAAATACTTTTTGAATTCCGAAATGCCAGTCGGTTTTAGCAAAATTGTTGGCAGGTTGTAAAATTGCGTTCAGAAAATAGAAACAACCGAATCTGATATTGTTTCTCCTTGTTCGTTCATATTAATTTTGCCTCAAATTGCTTCGCCCAGTGGGAGGAATTGGGAATCTAATTAACTTTCAATCTGAGGCATTAAACTCGAGTTTGTTTTGAAGTGCCGTTTGTCTCTGTGTGTGTAACTGTGTGTTTTAATTGAGAACATTTTGTGCGCCGATTGGTATCGACTGGGGTTCGAATACGTTGTAGGAGATAAGTAGAAAACAACAAGGCAAGGGAAAGCGTAGCAGAAGATGATTTATCGAGGGGTACCGTCTGACTCGAATTTGTTTGCTGTGATTGGTGGATTTTGAAATTTTGCAGAAAGTCGTTTGGATTTTGTAATAGAATTATGATGGTTTTATAACGACGAGATTGAATTGTGTTTATTGTATAGGTAACTTTAAATCAATTTTTTCAATTTACTGATCAGTACAACTTAAGCGTTTAAAAGCTGATATATGTCACCTAAACCAATTTCAATCTTCTCTGCAAAAAGAAACCAATTTTAACCTACCTAAAATACACACACGCGCTCTCGAAAACTTTGATCGTCATGAACAAAGCTAAAAACCGTTAAAATTAGATTTATAGCTACCAACAGTAACACGCGTATTCGGTACGCACGATGACATATCAAGCTGTACTATTCCAGTATAAGCTGACCTTTCATTGTTTGGAAAGCCTACACAACGCGAGGTTAACTTCTACTGGAAATTTGAAGCTTGATATGCCATCCTGTGTACAACGTAGACCGTATACACCTACACGATTCAATTAGCAACAGTGCTGTATAGTCAAAATAACCAATTCAAACCGTGGACGTCTCTGTTTGATTGAGCTAACACACGTATGTTTGCCATACTAGTTTAGAATTCACTTTGTTTAGACAAACGGTGGATACTGTGGGTAGTGACTAACTAGGAAGCGAGAGTCGCGACCCATGGCGAAGTGCGACGGCCAAGTTTTGTAGGAATTAAGGCAGCGGCCAAGATAACAATGGACTTGGTCGCGAGCTGGGGTACCAGGGACCGACTGGGATTCTCCCCTGCAAAGTGTGTCTGAGAGTGTGATAGTAAAAGTTTCAAATCAAAAGGTTTCGGAAAAACCTTCTTCTGGAGTCTAGCTTGTGTTGTAATTCGATATATTAATATCTAGATAGATTTATTAGTTTTAAAATCGATAAGCATTAGGCACAGAGTTAGTTCAAAAAACCTCGATCAAATAATTTTACAAGAAACAGGCAAACTGCAATCACTATTTCATACTTTATTTTACGCGTTGTAGAATTTTTATGCACAACATACCTACTTACCGATAATAATTCAATTGGATTTTGTTATCAGTGCATTATGGATTATAATATTCTTGGAAATTATCAAAATTGTATATATAGAAAATATAATTGATAGCGTGATTGTACCTACCTACTAGCATGTTGAGTTTTTGTGCTCCAATTGGATACTAACTAATATTAAAAAAAATTCAAAACAAAACTAAAACTGCAATATAAATAGTAAAGCACAAAAAACTCATAAACTATAAAATTTTATTTTAGATGCGTGTATTCTAGATTTGCAAGTAGTGAAAGGATTTATGCAATACTTGTGTAACAACTACCAGGGGCATATGAACTGTGCAGAGATGAACGTTTACATACTTTTTGCACTTGCGATGTAACTTTCTAAACAAACATCCTAGCGATGACTCGTTATAACATAATGCTGTGTGTTTGAGAATGATGGATTAGTTACGAAGTAGGTTCCTCTTTTTTGTGTTCACACGAGGTTTTTGCTTTTCAAAGCACTTACCTAATGATTGAATCTTGCAAGCGGTAGGCGTGTGCTTATCATACGCTTAGTAACAGGGATTAATGTCATCGTTAACTATACTGATATCGTCTATTAATAAAGTTTACTTTGTAAATAAATCACTGAATCCTAAAATAGTAAAAAGCTAGACTTAATTGATTTCATATCCTCTTTTTCGTTTCGCAAAAGTCTGTAAACTTGGTGCTCGTTGCGCTAAACTTTGTTTTCCTTCCAATCTGCTCTATTTGTTACAGTTATCGTGTTGCTAGACATTTTAGCTTTTATTTTCTCACCCAGTTGGATTTCACACAGTGTACTTCGCAAAAGTTGTTTAGTCTCAGCAAAACTATTGGGAGTACTTTTATAGTAGCGATCTTAAATTTTTCTGGATGGTTTCTGCTGACTCGCACTGTTAGTGTTACAAATATTTAATCTTGTTACAGAAATGGAAGCTATTTCAGGATTTAATTTATTTATTAAACATGTTGTTAAAGTGTCTAAGTAACTCAAAACTATCTTACTAATTGGGTAAGTATTTTGTTTTTAATTCACTACACTTGTCGTAAATTCTGCTCACATCGATTCTATGAAGAAACAATAAAACAAAAACAAGCGATCCAGATTTTTATCGCCATTTTAGTTGAGTCATTACGAAATGAGTGCTTGAATGACGTTTCTTGGGTGAATCCGAATCGTGGGTAAACTTATTAAGATAGAATCGAGTTCTCACGCTCTGCATATCGCGACATCCTGCTCAAGATAGCTAACTTTGTAAAAACTAATGAACAAAAGTGAATGCGAAGTGAAAAATTCCTAATAATTTGTGAACAATCTCTGTTCAAATTAAATACCTAGTTGAATGCTTTCACCTGAACAAACATGTTTTAGCTTAACTTTGGCGGGGCCATCTGTTAAAATCATAATCGATTTAGGAATACCGTTATTATTGATTTTTTTCGTTATTACAATGTACATAATTATGTATTTATCAGACAGTCACGATTCTTTGTTTTGCATCGTTTTATCTTTACAAAAATGTAATTTTGATTCTAATAAATATTACACTACTAAACTGATCGGTCATTTGGTTCAGAACTAGCCTCTTGTAAAAATAGCATTTCTACGAATAGAACAATCTTTGTGCATTGTGTTTTAGCACGTTTCAGTCACCATTCCCGACATCTATGCGGCTTAGCAGACTATCTACAGAAATAGGCCCGACACAACTTTATTTATGTTGCTTTGTTGGTCTTCGTTTGTTTCTCTTTTAGATTTATTATGTTTGACGTTTTTTTTACCTTCGAATTCACTAGTTACATCTTTATAATTGTCTGGTTGGACTATATTCTTTATTTATTTTTAATATTAATGGCTGTTTTCACATTAGTTTTCTCCTAACGTCTGTGTTCATATAGGTAAGTAAAATGCAGTGTAATGTGCCAGTGCGGTGTTAGTAGACAATTTTAAACATGCTATTTTTGCTGTAACGCTTTTAAGCTACTTACTAACACTAATTGCAGTGTTTAAGCGCTGTTTTCGCTAATTTCGGAAAATGTCTTACAAAATAAGTATCCCGAATACTGTGTACGATCCGCTAAGTATAAAGTTACATATTGCAATAAAAGCTATAAGTAGATTACTTGTTTAAATTCGGATCTATATCGCCTTGCTTTCTCAAGTCGTAGGTGTAATGATGCCGTAGTCAAAGTTATAATCAATCAACCACATTCATCTTTACAGGCCAATATCAATCCGTCCCACGAATCATTAAAATTTATAGTCACTTTTGTATGACAAATGATTTTTTGCATCATTTCAAAGGTCATAGCTTTCGGATGTCATCTTTGTCTTTTGCTTTGTTTGTCAAAGGTTAAGTTATTCTGAAAGCTACGCTGGGAAGCTTGATCTTTTCTCTTATGTCATGACTGGGATGCAATACTGGTTACTATGACAAAGTAATGTTTCTTTTTAAACCTCTTTCGCACTTTCCACGTTTTTAATTGCTAGCTCTTCTGTCCATAATAAAACCATTTTTTTCAAAGTTTCAAACAGACCACTGTTATTCTGGTATGTCATGTTTACTTAGCGCCGTCTAGCAGATGCATTTTGTATCGACATTATCTATTTTCGTATGATGCTATGTGATGCTCCGTGCAGAGTTTCCGATCGAATGGGTTTGATTGGCTTACATTGAAGTCATGCCATATTGATATAAATAATACTATAGGTAAGCTGGATATAGAATGTCGCCTTAAAGCCTTCTGATTGTATCTTAGTGACCCGGATGTGAAGGTAGCGTCGTCATCTGCGTGAATCATAGGAGACATATGGATTGAGATATTACGCTGTGTGAATGTGATGTAAGTTTACGCAATACATGCTTGTTTGTAAAATTAATTTCCTTAATTTTTACTGTTGACTGATAGCCTGCATCATCCCATTGGTGGGCAAATACCTCTCCCTATGACTTCCAACTCTTTCGATCCAGAACTAAAGTGGACCACTGGTCGTTTGTTTTCCCCAGCTCGTCTGGCCATCTTCTACGGGGTCAACCGCAACGCCTTCTGGCTTCTTATCATTTTTACTTGCTGAATTTGGCAGAATTATAAAAACGATTGAAACATTGTGTATTAAAATCGTAAATGGGTACCTTTAAGTTATTTTTTTTTAATTAAAAATGCTGTTAAATAAAAACGAATCTCCCAAATGCAATTCCGGACAGCAATCAGGAATTCGAAGTAAAAAATTAAGATACACGATAAGCGAGTTAATTTGGCAAAATCTTTACAAATCTTTTAAAGCGAAAAAGTTTTACATTCTTTGAAAGAGTCAAAAATGTTTAGGATTCCTTTAATTATGAGTGTTTGTCCGCAGGCTTGTTTTATTATTGCACTACTATATTATATTCCTCTTCTAAATTATAGTCTAGTAAATTTTAATCGTATCTGCACGGAGAAATCTGAGTTATGTCACTACCAATTTGAACTTGACTAACAATTTACGGGATTTGTTCCGCTGCAGTATCGTGCACGTCTTGCTCGAAGTGCATGTAATGAAATATGACCGTCGCATCCGGCCCCAGTGCCTATACCCCGCGGTTTATAGGGATTATAGCTTTGCCTCGCATTACCTTCCCATGAAACTACTACTTCGCTAAACCAGTCCTCAGATTGAAATGCCTACGATTTCATTTGAAGGAAAAATACTTAGCTCCATACTAGTTTATTTTTGCATAGGTCTTGCATATAATTTGCATCCGACTTGTGGACTTGTTTTCGCTTGGTTTATTTTAAGAACAAAGTTGTTATTTTTTCTGCTAAGTACAGTTTTATTATGCTCAACATCTGTACGGTAAGCCGGTCGTTGTTCAGATTGTAAAAGTATGAATTTCGCTCACTGGAATTAAAACAGAAATATTATATATTAAATTGGATAAAAATAAATAATACTATTCTGAAAGTCAAATATAACTGCAGGTCATAATAAAATTATGAATCGGAATCGACCTGAATGGTTTTAAAATTGATAGTGACCCACATCAAACAGTGATGATGAATTGGACCAAATGTTTTAGTAAAATCTGGGACGTATCTTACACGAATATGATACTAAATGATTAAGCAAATGTCAAAAATAAATCAAGGCTCTTAAAAAGTCATCACGATGTTACTTAATTAGTTTTTAATGTCAGATATGAAACTGCCAACGCTGTTTAGCATGTCAATCTTAATGAAAGATCAATATCTAATTAAGCGTTAAAAGCTGGCATATCACGTAATTTGGATCACAATATTTTTATTAAATTAAAATGCATAAAGGCTTTTCGTAGAAGGTATTGCTCGTATATCCGTGATGCGACTTGGTAAAGGGGACTGCGGTGGGGAATAGAAGGGAGGTGGAAGCGGGGAGGTAGTAAAGGTCAGTTGCTTGCTTCATCGGTATGGCCCGATGCTACCCGATCATCGTGTACCATAAATGCGACGACCTCTATCGTATTATTAAATTGTTCTGCGTTGCGACAGGCCGTGTTAGTAGCCCCGATACCGGTAGTTGCTATCGATGATCTTTTTTGTTCAGCTCCGTAATTTACTGCGTGTAAATAATGGTTAAAATGGTACCGTTTTGTTGGGAAAGTTGGAAATATGAGACCATTTCAAGCTGAGTAAAAATAATAAAGAGGTTCTTCTTTATTCAATCGAGGATTCTCAAGAGCTCTCTCTTAGTGATCGGACGACCAGTTTCTTCGTTTATGATGCCATCTAAACGCTCTGTGATAAACGGGATATTTATTTATATATATTTATTTATCCTGAAATGTGCAAACTGGTAGAAGACCACTTTGTTTGAAAAACTATAAACAGGTGCACGATTTTCCTATTAGACTGCTTGCTCGTTGAGTATTTGCGAAGCCCTCAATCCTGACGTCTTTAATAAAATTACGAATGAGAGGTTACAATCAAATGGTGGAATCTCAAACAGTACACCTTTTATAGAAGATTGCTAACAATGTATGAATAAGCAACCTTTGACCTGACTCGATCGACGCTGTACCGCTCCGCTCTCCGTCAAGTACCGTAAGGTTCCCCTATTTGGATTCAACGTTCCTGTACTTTCTATTGGTATTCCAATCTTTGCGTGCCGAATTAAGGTGCATTCTTGATGAGCCACCGCTAATGACGAGAGGGTTATCACAAATTGTTCATGAACCGATTAAGTTTATTCCAATGCCTATAACTGTTCTGAAGTTGATTGCTTATTGTGTTAAATAAATGGCTTTCTCTTGGTTCTTTCAAGGTTCAAGCAATTTTACTTAAGTGATTTATTTTGTAGATGCAACGTAATTTAAATGATGGAACGAATTTCTGGTATGCAGTCGAAAATATGAAGTTTAAATTCCAAGAAGACTCGTTATGGCTTTTAATAACTTTTCCTGAGGAAAGATTTATGGATAGAATGAGTGAACGCATTATAAGTACTTAGTATAATGGAATTAAAAATAACGACTCGTATATTTAATCCTTAATTTGAATTGTTTTTAGGCTATGATAATGAAGGTCCAAAATAGTAAATGATGACGGCCCCTGTATTTTCATAATCGTATTCATGTGTTACTCGTTACCACGTCATATTGTTGCCTACCCAAGCGATACCATTATGAACCAAAAAATATTGTTATTACAGTTTTTTTTTTTTTGTTGAGAAACAATTCGGAGGCTACCTCATTAATTATTAAAAAACCAGCAAAGGAATGTAATACCGAACATTTTCATAATTATGCCTACGAGTTTTACTTATTAAAGAAACAGGCTAAACGTGGGTGTTCATTTATTATGGGCATAATAACTTGCGCACCTTTTATAAGACTCGGATGACCCTTATCTTGCGGGTTTTTGAACTTATCAAGAATGAATAGGCTTTGACGTATAAGCCTATATCCTTAGTCTTTGTGGGATGGTACAGACTCCAGCACATCAATTTACTACAATCTGTCAAATTTCTTTATTAGATTTTCAACTTTATTACTAAAGCATAAGGTTCAAAGTTGATTGAGAAAATTTGACAGTTTCGGGTAGCTTGATGTGCTGGCGTTTGTACAATGCAGGCTCATTGCGTATTCTGATTGCACGCTCAACGTCTTGTTAATAACCACGCTTAGTGTGTAAGCTGGGAGCCAATGGGTGGCTTAGGAATCAGCTGGTCATGATGGACATAACCGTTTGTTGTTGGTTCCTAAAATGCGGATGTAATAGGTATTTTGTAATAGGTAATTATGATCATACTATTTCTAAAGAGAGAAAATTATTGTAAACATATAACTAAATAACGACATATGAAATGCATTTGGACAATGACGCGTATAATGCATTGTGGAATACAATGAATATTGAGTTAAATTAAATTGGCTAGCCAAACTCCACACAAGCCAAACTCCTTCACAAACAAAAAACAGATGTTTAAACTGATATTTCAAGTCCTGCAAGTCGTTAACAACAAAAATATAATCATCAAATCTTTTGGTTTTTTGGAGTTTAGATATCGGTACCCCTTCTGCTTGGTAGGTAACTAATAAAAATATTTCATCATTCATGCATGACATATAATTATAAGTCAAGTATTTAAACATGAAGGATGGCAAGCTATTGAATTTTATGGACATGCCGTATTCATTACGAAATCAATGATCACATGAAAGAAAATTTCACAATTTCATAAAGATGAGCACATAATGACGCACATAAAAATTTAAGTATTACCAATTACCATTTTTACTTTCATCAAGTTTTCGTCAGTATCCAGTAACGCCACATTAATTTCTTCCAAGTGCACCTTTCACGTTGTTTCTGCATAGAATAATAGTTAGTCTATGCAGAAACTGCGTTAAATCTGTCTATTATCTTAATGGAAAGAGAAATTGATGTAATTTGCATACGAGATGAGGAAACTGTTATTTAACTCAGTTAAGGATACAATGGAATGCCGCAAAAAAAAAATGAGAAAAAGAAATCGCACATTCATCTCAACATGAATATTTGTATTTATAGATGATGATGGCACGGGACTACCTACTCAAATAGTTTAGTTAAATTTTGAGCTCAACTGTCACTAATGAGACACAATTACTTTTTCTCTTGTTACCGAACTTGGACATAATCTGACATGATCTTACCTTGATAAACAGAAGTTTTAATATAAGAAGTCATGCAAATAGTAGGTTAACAAATACCGTACTGAAAGTATCAATGGAAAATGGAATGAACGAGATTTTTCTAAAACTTTACGTTAAATAAACTTTTTTCAGCATTGGGAAATGAGAGAAAGTACAAGTTGTTTACTGTTCCAAGCGAGGTGAAAAGAAAATAGGTTTTTTAACGGACTTCAATTTATTCAGTTTTTATGAATTAACGGTATTTAGAGATATTTCTTGTCCCTGTGAAAAGCTCTTTATAAATTTGGAATAAAAATATTGGGAAATTGAATTTCGTAGTGTTTTGAACACTATGAAATTAAATTAAATTTTCCGAGGTCATCCTCAGCCTAGAGCAGTCCACTGCTGGACATAGGCTTCTCCAATTGCACGCCATTCAGCTCGATTCTCGGCAACTCTCATCCAGCTCCTGCCAGCTAACCTCCTGTCGCTCCACCGAGCCTCCGCGGCCCGCTCCGCGAGCCGCCGCGGGAGACGCTCCGGGCGTCGGGAGCCGCGCGACGACTCCCGGCCACCGTAGGCGTGGGCCTGCGGACGGAGAGTAAAGGGTATCTCACCGTCCGATCAGGACCAGGCCCGTGCCGAACGGCGCATACGTGTTCCACGCGCGCCTCAAAGAGATGTCAGCAATCGAAGGGGCCCGTTAGGGCCGAGCCTGCCGGGTCAGCGGGATTGTCCGAAAGGGTTACCGCCGGCCCGGAACATAAAGGGCTAAGGACACGGGTGGGTTTTAACCAGTAAGAGTCTGACATTCCCTTCCGCTTCACCCAAAGCGGGAGGGGTCATTTGATGATTCCCCATCGTTTCAATTATAGTACTAGAAATAGGGACCTATTAGTTCAACCGAGTTTCAGACTGGCTAAAGTAGATTCATCTTTTATGAGGTACTGTTTAAAATGTTATAATAAAACGACTTTGATGTGCCCTGGCGGCTGATAGTATGTCATGCTCACACAAATTTCTCGCTGACGGTGCCGTGTGTGTTGGATCATTTAGCTCCTTTCAAAATGATTGAGCTGAATGGTGCTAATACATGACATGCGTCATGTTCGTGAACGGGCGCCGTCACTAGGGACTGGTCATCTCTTTGCTGCCATGGCTTATTTTAATTTAATTTAATATTTGAAAATCGTCTAGAATCAATTCTATTTTGTTGTAATTTTTGACGTTCAAAAGTGCCTTTTATGTGCCTATTTGAAATAAATGCTTTGACTTTGGAATTGTTTTTTTTTTTCGTCTTTTCATTACGGTCGCTTTAGCGTTCTGCATCGTTCTCACATGCAATATTTTTAACATGAATGGTTTTGAACAAGACTTTGTAACCATATTATTTTGATTTAAAAGAGTGTCCATGGAGTTTCTTGCCCGTTCTTCTCCATAGGTACCTACGCTTTGGGATGGGAAACTAGCTTCATTTTTCTGACTGACCCACCCCTGGACAATTCAAAAGTGCCTGTAATTGGTTTAATTGAAATAAATGCTTTGAGTTTGAGTTTGATTCAGCAGGGTGCGCCACAGCAGGTGGGGTTGACTTGGGGCACTGAGATGATAAGAGTGCCCCTTACACCCCGGGTAAATGAAACAAAGTCAAAGAACAAACGATTTAATTTACGCGTCTTTTATAACTCTAAATACCGTCTTTCGACACTCAATGTGTCTCATAAAGTACAAATAAAGATCTTTCTTGCTTGCGTATCACAAGATAATTCAGTAGAATTGCTCTTTTATGTCATTATAAAATCCGTGTTTCGGCTGATTCAGCTTCATTCCCCTTCGAAGGCGAAACATCTTTTGTAATTTACTTCTTTTGAATAAAGAGGATTTTCTTGAGACATATTCAGTCACGTGTTTTGATGAGTTTGTGAAATCATTGTATTCTGATTGTCAGCGGAATAAAGTTATGACATAATTATACACTTACGTGCAAAAAATCGACGCACCCCGTGCACTTCGATTTGAAACAATATATAATTCAACAAGTTTGACAATAACCTGGTATATTGTATTCTAAAACCTTTCTGAAAGTATGTAGATTATGTTAGTGAAAGAATTATCAAAACTTATTCTTCATTTTTTAAGAAAATCGCGAACGAATAAAGAACCTCCTTCTTTTGAAAACCGTTAGAAGTGTATTTTGATGAGTTACATCTATTTAACTGACACTGCCAAAATAAAGTTTTGATCATCAGTCGGTGATAATTTTGAAAAACAAAGACTATTTCAGCTCACAAAATTACTAGAAGCATTACTACTGTTTCCAGAAAAATGCACAAACATTTTATACAACTTTAGTAATAAAATTACAATAAAATACAACAGATTTATAAAAGCGACTGCTCAAAGCAAACATACCACAAACTTTAGAAGAGATTCAAGACTTGAACTACATATAAAATGGTAGTACATAAAGTTTTTATTTCAAATTATATCAAAGGCCTTTTGAGTTGCAGCGCAGTAGGAGATTGCTAGAAAATCCTTTAGGTTGTAGCCCAGTGTGATTGTGTCTCATGAAATAAAAGAAGACGCTGAAGTCGAGCAGTTTCAAAGTTCAACCGGGGAACGTTATGAAACTTCCCCGAAGAGCACCGACAGAATTCGAATTAATTTAATAAACGGGAACTGTTCACGTTTTAAGAAAATCGGAAATCGTTTTCGGATGACTTCATCTTTGTGAATTTGGCGAGTAATTTTGAGATGGTAGGCAAGTTTACATGGTGATCTAATAGCTCATCTCGGTAATATTGCGAT
Organism: Luperina testacea; assembly: GCA_927399505.1. Lineage (NCBI taxonomy): Eukaryota > Metazoa > Arthropoda > Insecta > Lepidoptera > Noctuidae > Luperina > Luperina testacea. Next base: position 14,360,380 of record OV656770.1, on the reverse strand, counting down.
ATGCAAACATTATTTTATTAATGAAGTAAGTACCTAATCTAGTCACACACTTGACCATAGTAAATTGATTTTAACGCAACTCTTACTTCAATTTGTGAAAGCAGATGATATTAATGTCCGAAACCGACGAGACCCCAACAGGCTCGTACTAAGTGAGATTCCAAGGCTAACTAAATATAATAAAAGCTGCCTTGCAATGTGCGTACGTTTATATAATAAGTTACCAAATGATCTCAAAAATTTAAATACTAAGCTATTTAAAAATAAAATATACGAATGGTTATCTGTTAATAGTTTTTATAGTTTTCATTGAGAAACAATGTTAATGTTAGTTACATACTAAAAATTTGCATGCTTATTATTATATTGGCAAAACATGTTTTGTTCTACACTGTACTTTTACCATCTTTTTATACCGTGTTTTTATGCAAATAAATATATTATTATTATTAATAAAATTCCTATTTCAATATTATTTTCTTTTATAATCGATCATTCCAACGGCTTTTAATGGATTCAACTGTTACTAAAAATTATTTCCAGTTATCGAGTTCTTATTTTCGCAGCTCAAAGATAAGGACTTGAGTGATTCCGCATCTCTCGGGATTTTCAATTTAGAATTGATCGTAGGAAGAATGAGGAAAAGAAGATTGATATTTGGGATTTTTTCCTAGCCCATTCGTATCGGAGGCCGCACAAGTGAGTGATTGCCCGACTCTGTCCCGAGCTAATGATACCCGGGGCTTATCGGCTCGACTGTCGCGCGTCATTTTTACGGATTCAGCCGGTTTTATGTAAATTTGTTTTGTCAGCGGCCCACCTTGTTAAAGTCGTAGCGATTCGCGCGGATACCGACAATATTGATACTTTGTCAGCTTCGAGCGCTTTCATCGTTTTTTTGTTTAAACGCCTTTTTTATTTCCACATTCTTTCAATTTTGTCACAACAGTTATTCTGTTTCGTAGCATTTCGTAACCTCATAATCGTCGTAGTCAAACGCTTATGCATACGTCCATAACATTTTATCATTAGACACCCGGTTCAGAACGAAACCCCTATTAATATTCAACGGAGTGGCTGTGTTACTGGATCGAGTTGCCTCGTACTTGTCAATGTAATTAAGGCGTTTCGCACACGACACACAATACGTAGGCAGGCTGCTCACGTTATAATTATGAAGATTTTGCTCTATTCAAAACGGGAACGCATCTATCTCTGACAATGAAGGCTCCATATTCAATGTACGTGCTTCTGATTGGATCTAACAGACTGTAGGTGAATAGAGTATTATTAGTCGCCTCGCATCGCTTTCGATCACACCTGACGTAACTCCATTACGCATAATTCCGTATAATCTTGTAATATTCGGTGTGGCGAGTTCTATGACCTTCAAATAGCAGTAGATTCATAATTAAAACCTTTTATGATGTTTGTGTATTCAACAGAATTTTATTGTAATTTGTTTTGGCCTTTCGGGGAATGCATTAGAATACGTTAATTAAAGTTACTTTTGAATATTTTTGGTGCGTGCATGCGTAGAAATAACAAATTTTTTCTTTAACATTCTTATAAAGGTAATTTGTTATTAATTGCACTTACTTGTCCTTCAATCCCCTTCCCTTGTTCTTCTGCGTCGGCCTTACTAGAATAATGGAAATAAAATCCGAGCTAAAAATGGCGAAGGGGCCATAAAAAATAAATACTGCTTTGCTACTGCTTATTGGCTTGTTTCATAGTTATTTTACAATAATATAGCAAATAAACAGAATTCAAGTTTATGATGGGTAGACTTGCAGCCTGTTCACTCCCTCTATAACGTCACTACTCCATAATTCCATACATTATCCGCAATCCATTTCCCCGAGGTACTAAGACATCAGATAAGGAGTAAAGCATTGATTCCAACGTGATTGATGTATGCCAAGCTCAAACGGACTCGGTAATCTGATCCGATTGGGTGTGTGTTACTGAACTGTCGCGATTGCATGAGGCTAATCCAATTGATTGCATTATCATTCATATACCTCGGTACCAGGATAAAACGAGGATTCATGTAGTGGTAGTGCGTTTGTATTATGTTCTGGATAATTTATTCGTGATCCATCAAATCACGGTAGAGGATGATTCTATTGTGGCCAGTGCTAATGCAACTTGCAATAACATTATGTGAGGAATGTATGCAGGATTTATCTCAATCACATGATTACCTACTTGTTTGTTAGCCGAGTTTTATTATTTTTGTCCTTTTGTCAGTCAGCCTTTCTCTAAGCTATCGTTGGATATCTATCCATCTTCTACTGAAATATTCCTTTAGTTTCTAAGCACTGTAGATAGCGGCAAAAGTGACAAAATCATAGCCTAGAGTTTAGCCGAAAACTACGCTACCAATGCAGCGCCAAAATGGAAATAATATAGCGCACAATTTCCACGCTAAGAGCTGAAAACATGATAACAAAACTGGAACTAGAGCACCCAAGTACTAGGTACTATTAATTGACAGTCAGTTTTTTTTCTCTATTACAAAACTAGCGTTAAGTTCGCCCGATTGTAATTCGACCGGTGCATTATCGCGACTGGTGGGCGTTATAGATAAACGCGTCCCGCTACGGTTTGTTAAACAAATCTACGGTTTTTAGGGTTCCGTGCCTCAAACAGAAAAAAACGGAACCCTTATACGATCCTTTTTGTTGTCCGTCTGTCTGTCTGTCAAGACCCTTTATCTCGGGAACGCGTGGAGGTGTTGAGTTGAAATTAAAATAATATACTAAGTCTGCGGCCTTGGACCTGTGAAAAACTCAAACTTCTAATTTAACGTAAAAAAAAGATACGGCCGTTTATACCGCATAAAACGTATATTTCAACACTCTCAAGGGAATCAAAATGTATAGAGTACTTCCCGCTGACCTAGAATCATAAAACTTGGCAAGAAGCAAGGTCATGTAGCACAAGTAAAGGAAAAAGCCCCGAAACCGTAAATTGGTAATTACATTAAAAAAACCCGTGATGAACTATTTACATACCTACAAATTTGTACGGAACCGGAAAAAAAACCAGGCAAGAGCGAGTGTTTCGCTCTTGACCGTTTTATTTTTTTGTTTGAGCTTTGTTCTGATTTCGGATGCATCTTGTTTTCTATAGTTTAAGGCCACGTTTACACCAAACTTCTAGCCGTTGTCAGTTGTTTATACATTTTACCGTCGTCGACCGACTATACGTTCGGTGTAAACACGGCCAAAAAGTGTCTTGAGTACGTTTAGAGGGCTTGTTTTAAAAAGTCATGATAACCAGTTTTAAGGAAATGAGGTTTCTGCAGTTGTCTTTGTGTCTTTAAGTTGTCAGTTTCTTAACTATATATAATAAGTAGACTTAGAATACATGAAGACGACACGGTTGGCGCAGTAGCTGAGCGATCGACTGCTGCGCTACGTATCGCGGGTTCGATTCCCGCACGGAACAAATATTTGTATTGCCTATAGGTAGTTGTTCCGGGTGTCGCTGTTTGTGTATGTGAATTTAAATGTTTGTAAACGCACCCACGATACAGGAGTAATTCCTAGGGTGGGGCAACGTTTAAAAAAAGAAAAAAAACCATGCTTAGATTGATTTACTATACTTTTGGTGAAAATTGTTGATAACTAGTAGGAGCGGATTGGCGCTGAAGGTTGATTGGATTTTAATCGCTATGCTATTTCCGAGTTCGATGATAGATTAAAATAATTTCACTACATAATAATACCTAATAAAGTTATGCAAGGTAACACGATTTCCCTCCTAGCCAACGTACTAATAAAATTCTATTTTGTTTACAGGTAAATATCGCTTCGTTATTCAGAAAATTGAAGACAGAAAAGTAAAATGGCTTTGGAAAGGTAATGATAGATAGACATTATAGAATTTGCATACGAACATTGACATAAGAGTCTTGAGAATTAGGTACGAAGCTTGGAAAGTTTCCAAAACATACTCTACGGATTTATAGGTACTTTGTACCGAACTTCTCGCTTCCCAATTTGACGAACGATTCAAAGCAAATCGATTATTAAATTGTTGCCGCTTGTGGGAAACACCGCATAGCTTTCTCATGCACCTGGCAGATTTTAAATAATTGCTGCTGATGTATAAAAAAATATTTATGTTAACAATTAATTGGATTAGGTATGTCCTGTTCGGGGACTGCAAATAATATTGATAAACAGGTACGGAACCGCACATATCGAAATTTTGTTTCAGTGCGGTTAGTGCAAGTGCTCAGGTGCGGTTCGGTCAAGTGCCGTTGAAATTAGTGCTCTGAGTGGAATACCTCGTATTTAATATTGATTTTGCTATATAATATTTATTTGCTATCAATCATACCAGTTCTAATTAACTCTTAAGAAAATAATTAGTTAGTAAATTAGTCCACACAATACTCAGTTCCAATTTTGTAGTTTCGCCTTTTGCCGACCTAAATAATTGGAAATGTTTATTCTCTCCAATATTCTAAACAATCCTTCGTCTCTAATTTGTGGGTCAAAATTGAGTTCTCAACTCCGATACGGTGAAATGCTATTTGGGCACTCGATTGATTGGGACGCCTAGAATTATTCGAATAATTGGCAGTATTGTTGTGATTCGCACTAACTTGCAGTGTTTGAGTTCTATTCGGTTTGCTTAGAGGCCCAAAATCTCCATCAATTTAAATCGTCTTGTCTTTCAATACTGAGTAGAATGTGGGAATTTAAGTGCTTTTCGACTGGTTGTTTTATGTACAGGCACGATCGACGGATCAAGTTAAGTGATGCATGAGATGTAAGCAATGACCTCTTCGTACCTCTTGTAAACCTACAATCAATAATGGCTTGTGAAACAGAATAACAGAGTTCAAATTAGCGTAAATTTAAAGCAAGTTCAATCGGTTTTAGATTTTTGAGTTTGAAGTTTTGCCCTGAAGCTTTATTGATTTGTAAAATTACTCAATCTGGTGCAAATATGGAATTGGTAGTGATGATTTTTATCGAAGAACAGTTTATGGCTCGTTTGACATGGATCCGATATCCGTCGGGCGCACGTTAAAAGATTTACGAGGCAGCAAGTTTTGGAAGTCGTTAATTTTACTGACACGTCGATTATCTTAACAAGTTGTCTTGTTTGAGATCATTTCTTGTCGGAGGGTAGTAAAAAACCCTATTTTCTTTTAAAGGTCGTTGAGGTGCAAGTATTCAATCTTAATTTTATTGTAGTCAATATCAACGTGATTTTAAATTATACGAATTCGATTAAAATATTATGTTTGAGCTCATATAGATAGTTGATTGCTTGTAAATGTCTTTGTCAACAAAATTAAATACACTCTTAGAGGATGTTCGCGTGTTCGTAAGCGACAAAAATCTGTAGGGGGACAATACACAATATTATTACAATAATATTATACCAAACCAACAATCTCCTCTAAATCTAATGCCTCAACAATGGCGTTTTAAAAGCAAATGCCATTTTACCTTTCCCAGGGCCCGGTCGGATGTAACCGGCGGCATAGGGCACTCGGCCACACTCACCCACTGCCCTTATAGGGTCGCCAATAACATCCAACATGTTATGAGACTGTTCCCAACTTGTTCAAAACCCAGTCACGGAGCTTTTACGCTTATTTCTGGAATAGCTTTGCGTGCTACAACCATTTTATTACAAAGGCCTTAAATAATGACAAAAATAGCTTTCAGCCACTAGGCGACAGAATTTATCGCAGTATTTTTCGCATGTCTGCACTATGGAATTATGACAAGATTGTTTTGACTTCGTTTTTTGTCGATCGTTTTGTTTTGATTATTTTGTTATTATTATTATTTTGTTTGCTGACTCAATTAGAAGAAAGACTAAGTTCTAAAATAAGACTCTGGGTGAGCTCACTCCATCGTAGACTTTGTCTCTGTCATCTCTGACCTAGGCTAGAGTCAAGAGCAAACCCATTCCAAATAAAAAAAAAAAAAAAAAAAGACGTGTTGTTTTATTACTTTTTCTTTTATTATTGTTTGTTTCTCGAAGTTGTTTGCGTGAGCATATAATTTGTTATTAAGGCAAACAAATTTTGACAGTGTCTAGGTATTGTAGACGAAAATAACTTGGCTAACTTAGTGGAGGTCTAGGGAGATATTTCGAGGATCTATAGACCATTTACCTACGTTATCTGTGAGATATAGAGAGAGGGTAGGTACGCATAGTCCACTTTGCAACTAGATGCGTGACACAAACGAAATTAACGTCTCGAGTCTCGACCCACTAAATTTAAATAAGGTCGGTCAGTTTATCGGCAACCTGTTGAATTGTATTTATAGGCTCTCAGTTATCTCATGATCTAAGATTATTGCGTTATCCTATCGTAACTTGTATTGCTTAAAGATTAAGTACGAGAGGTCTACGGCTTATGGATGATCTCCAACAACTGTCCATTAAGAAATGATGTCCTCAATAAAATATTTAATGTAATCCCGCAAGAATGTTTTATTTGTGTGAAAAAATGAGGAAATGTTACGCCTTTATATCCTGAGAGGTTGTGTCAAACAGGATAAGTTTGGGGGAACATAAGCAGGATTTATGTCCCCATAAGACAGTAAGGACATGCGACACGGACACATTTATTATGTTGGTTATATCTGAAATCGTCGTCGCCATAATATACCGATACATTAGGGATCCCATAAATTGGCCCAGACGCAGCGATCCTGGAGTCCCCCTAGGCGTTTGGCGATCGACCAATACATTGCCAAACTGCATATGGCATAATAATGCCATTTGGTAAGGAAAACGCCATTTGGCATTATCGATATGTGCCAATTGACCAGCCAAGTGGTACACATTGTAACTATGTGCCGTAATGCATACAATATGGCTATAAGTAATTACCTGTCGTGAACAAACACAAATACTCGAATTCAGCGGTTTAGAAAATAATTGTTTGTGTTCGACTCCTTTTGTGTGTTAGCTGTAATGTCAAATATAATGCGGACCGGGAAAATGAAGCGATACGGGTGGGAAATGTTGCATTAATTTTAAATTAAATTTATAAACATTATTTATTATTTCAGTCTATTATTAATATCGTGATGACCCTACGATTTCAAGACCTATTTCATAAACACCTGGTTAGGTATTCATAATCGAGTTTGTACAGTGTGATTTTTTCAGTATTTCACTTGTGGTACACGTTTAGCGTGTACACAAGTGTGTCCATATCGTACAACTAAAGTATAGCAGTGTTCATAATCTCAGGTAATTAATATTCTATCGCCTCTTAATCAGTTACCTATCTACCTCTTTAGTGTAATGTATTCAAAGTTGATTTTTGAGTGAACATTTGTAACAAAAAGATTTTGCTTGCAACGGAATTTGAGCATTGTTGAGTATGGCCTTTCAGTTTGTTGTTCCATTACTTGAAAGTTATCTCAAATTCTTAAATCAAATATAGATAGGTAGTTTAATTGCTAAAAAATTAGCCAAATGACGTTCATTGCTGGTCATGGTCTTTCTCAAGAATACCATTGCCGAGAACAAAAACCTCGTGAGGAAACGTGGAATAGATGGACTGATGCCAACAAGCAGTTACCAAGAATGATCAAAGAATGGGACTTTCTGCCTTTGTTTAGTAAGAGGCATGTGTCCTGGAGTTAAATAGCTGATGTGTATTGTATAAAATCAAATTCCTATACAACAGTAGACATACTATTTCGAATAATTTCGATGCATGTAGAAAAGATAGTTACGAATTCGATATGAGTTTCATAGCAAAAGTTGTTTATGGGGGATTCGCACTAAGCCGATTTTTCGCTTACCAAATCGCCTCACAAGCCGAATCGCAACCCCATTTTACAGTACCCGGCGATAAATATTGCACATCGACCTTTGGAAAGAGACAATCGGCTAATTTCGGCTTCGTAGAGCGTTATCTCTGTCGCACGAAATAAAAACAGTCCGGTATTTATTAGGAGCTATTAAAACAATTATGATTTGCTTCTTTAGATAATTATTTTTATTCTTTGTATAAAATGAAAAAAAGGTAAAGGTCGATGTGCAATATTTATCGCCGGGTACTGTACACAGGTCGATAAAAATCGCAGGTACGCAGTTTTGCATCTTGCATCAAAATGTCGAACTTCATGCGGCGGGCGATCGCCTGTGACTGAGCATTTTAACGGTCGATTTTAGTTACCCGCCGCATCTGACCTGTCGTCGCACGACAAAAGTCGAAACCTACTCTACTTTTGAACTTGCGATTTTAGTTGCCTGCGGCCTAGCCGAATTCCCATTTAGACAGTCAAATTTTGCCGTGTCGAATCGCGAAAATCGTGCAGCTAGTCACCTGTGTAAAACCCGCATTAGTATGACGGGTAGAATCACCCCTTTGATGGATGCAGGTGACTAAATCGCCACTTTGTATATCCGTTGTAAAAATATTGGTTACACAACATCAACCCATTAATAATTATGTTTATTTTTAGAAACATCGTTAAAACACCCATTATTTTCACCTCCTATTCAACATTCATACACACGTAATAATATATTACGAATACAATAGAATTGTTATTTGAGTCTCAAATGTAGCATCTAAACGCTTTGTTATTTATCATTGCATGAAGAAATGTACACAATTTCGTATGAAATTAGTTGTTTTAACATTCGCTTGAACTCAACTAGCTAGTTCGTTGGAATAATAACAATTCAAAAGTGCCTGTAAATGGTTTAATTGAAATAAATGCTTTGAGTTTGAGTTAAGAGTGACTTTTTTCGTGTATATTTTTTTTATTTATTTTCGCCATTAACGTCCTTCTGCTGGGAAAAGGCCTCCCTGCTCTTTCTACACCTCTCTGTTTAAAGCTGCCAAAAAACAATCTTGATTAAAGTAGTACAGCTCATACCGCCATCTCCAACTGGAAAATGTTAATTAATTTTATTAGGATTTTACCGGACTGTTTGTATTTCGTGCGACAGAGATAACGCTCTACGAAGCCGAAATTAGCCGATTGTCTCTTTCCAAAGGTCAATGTGCAATATTTATCGCCGGGTACTGTACTTAAAATGGGATTTAAGAATCGTTTACAATAAAATAATAGTTGAAAAACACAAGCCGCAGACGCATGCTGTTTTATGCTTGTTTAAAAGAAGATTAATATTAATAGCCAATTACAATCCTCCACAGCGAATAGCTCGGTCCATTTACGGCTTTATAATTACACACTTTATTTATTCCTTATTTAAAGCCCTTCCATGTTTTATTATTACAACAAAAACATGTAGGTTCTTGTAGAACTTGATAAGTCGAAGTCTCGAAGGCCGTCAGGGGTGCTACATACAACACGTTCGGATCGGCACATTCGATTCGGCAGTATTTGTTGAACAACAACGCCGACCCGAAGCAATTATTACGCATATTCGGCTTTCATTCGGCTGGTGCCGATCGGTAAAATTTCCTGGGCATCTACCTTCGTTAATCATGATCCGGTCGGGTCGGCATAATTCGAGCTACGTTGAGCGGCGTTTTCTCGAATATACATATAATATATGGAGTATGGACGGATCGTAGCAGGTGGCGTTATGTAGTTTCTGCCTACCCCCTTGGGAAGAAAACGCGAGTTTATATATAATTTATATATTTAGTATAATCTACATTTCATTCGATTTTGCAGCCCGGCTCTGCCGAGTCATGCGGACCCGAACATGTGCGTAGCACCCCTTACAACGTTCCGTTTATGACAAGGCATTAAAAGCTTTCGATATTTTATGACTTAGCATCATCTTGCCATCAGCGGATAAGCCGACTTAACTTTACAGTCTGTTACGAAGATCCGGTATCTATTGCATCGATGACATGATAAAATTATTATTTTGATGGTCTTACGAAAATTATGACTATTTTGCATTTTATTGGTTTTAGGGGAATTGAAAATAGTTTTATTGATTAGATTAATTGTCATTATTGAGGAAATGTACTGCTTTAAATGCATCATGTTTATTGATAGAGGGTATCAAATGATTACAAAATTGTATTAAAATGGTACAAAAGTTTTATCAAAAATTTAAATCACGTTGTAAAAAAGTAACACAAATATTAAATTAGTTGACCTTGTTTTTGATTAAATTTTAATCAAGAAACCTTCTTTTATTAGGATGGTAAATTAATAATTTTATACAGTCAAGATAAAGGTCCCAAGAAACGCTATACAAAAAAAAAGAATACGGGTGAATACCTTCCAATGCGCGCTCTTTTCTTTTCCAGCAAAGGTAGTGCTAATTACAAAATTGGTGTCTTACATACAGCTCATATACACAAGCGGCATGCGTCGACGGCAGCCGTCGACACTCACTAGATGCGTCGGCTGCTGCCGTCGACAACGTGTATAATTGAATATGGTGCTGAAATACACGAGCGGCACGTTGTCGACGGCAGCTGCCGACACGTCTACGTCTCGACGCGTGTCGATGGGCTACAGTTGCATCTGCCGTCGACGGATGCCGCTCGGTACCAAACTTCGTTCGATCTATGTGCAAAAACACATATAATTACACCTAACTGCACTATCAGCAACAAAACAAATCACTGATCGCACCGACATCGACATTACCACTACAATAAATCATAGGAACACATACTGACGATTACATTAATAATAACACAGGCTTTCGGAAGCGCGTTACGGAGGCAAGATTCGAAAGTAATTACACCACAATGACAGATGGTAGAACGAGGTACAATTAAGAGTGATTCACGCGAGTACTATCCCACGCTTCGATATTATAATTATAGTTGAGTAACGAGCTCGTTTGTGGTAAATGTGTGTGATTTGATCATGGCTTTATGTTTCATCGTGTACTGTACCCACTGGCAGGTTATAGGTGCCTTGTAAACAGTTGTTTTGCCTGTAGTGCGGTGATAACCCAGCCAAGTCAAGCCAATCAAGCATCATAGGTACCATGGCAACGGATAAGGGTGCTTCCAGCAATTGTAAGCAGCATGAATTGTAAAAATATTGTTGAAAACTGGATTTGTAAACATCTAACAACTAAAATGGTCTAAACTATGACTGTATCTTCGATTCATGTGCTTGAAAATGACAAGGACATTTAGAATTAATAAATATTGCGTTTATGAATTTCAAGGTTTCATAACTACATAGATATCTATACGAGTCGTTATTTGAACAATTGTGTTTGCGACGTCATATATTAAACAAAACAAAATGTTATTGATAGTCAAAAATCCTTGAAAGTTAACTGCGGAACTTTCCGTATAAATCAATTTTATGATTAAATTGATTAAAATTGATTAACGTCAAAATACTACAAAAAAGTAATTTTTAAAGCATTCCTTGGATATTTTAGGAAGGAAATAATTGAACTATGTAATTAGAATTATTTGAATAGTCTTACATAGCAAAACCTACCATTATTTTATTATTATTTAACATTATTCGTTAGTGAATGAGCTAACCCCAAAACTGATTTCGCATGTTCAAAGTAAACCTAGATAATGTGGATAAGACAAAGATTAAAACAGAAGACGAACTAGCAGGGGATCGAGGAGGTGGAGCCCCCTTTAGGGGATAAGACCGGAATAAATCAAATCTAAGGACCAACTGAAAAGAGTTCGTTATCTCTCAATGTGTCCATAGATATGTTTGTAACATACCTCACGTTGGCTTGACATTTGTAAGATGTGAGATTTTTTACCTCGACTGTATATTTATTATACTAAGCGCTGATTTTTCAATCGACAGATAATTTTTATTCGTAGAATAAAATTATTTTGTATTTATATTTTCAATAAAATTATCTGTCGTTGGAAAAATCAGCTCTTAGTTTATTTACTTAACATAATTAAGTTATTACCACAAGCACATTACATTTAAAAATCCAAAATTTGTAATATGATATTGAAAAAAATATATAAACGAGAACAACTGCCAACAAACTATTATGCACTTTGGCAGACTTTATGTAAATTAATGTTAATACAGATTTTGAACAAAAAAGTAAAAAAAAAATATCTAATACAAACAAAACTCGCTAGGCAAGGATTCTAGACTAAACTAAGTGCATAAGATTTTCTTTACCAAATGTCAAGGGAGATAATATTGAATCATGAGAAACTAGAATTCGTCGATAAAACTGTTTTCCTAGGGATCACGCTCGACTCAAGGCTACAATGGGGTCCTCATTTAACATCTCTTGCAGGACGGCTAAGTTCAGCAGCTTATGCTGTCAGAGAAATCCGTCAATTTACTGATGTAGATACCGCGAGACTAGTCTATTTTAGTGACTTTCATAGTATCATGTCTTACTGTATTTCACTTTGGGGACGGGCTGCAGACATCATTCTATTTCTATTCTGCAGAAAAGAGCCATCAGAGCCATATATAATCTCCGCAGGCGCGATTCTCTAAGGGAACTGTTTAAGGAAATTAACATCATGACGGTGCCTTGTCAATATATCTACGAAAACATCATGTAGGTACATACGAGTATATAAGAAAAAACTTACATCTTTTTAGTAAAAGAGGTGAAAGACATAAGTATAGTACTAGAAATAGGGACCTATTAGTTCAACCAGGTTTCATACTGGCTAAAGTAGACTCATCTTTCATAGGGTACTGTTTAAAATGTTATAATAAAATACCTCCCTCCCCACATTCTTCAACTGAATGAGACAAAATTCAAGTTTTGTAAAAAACGCAAGCATAAGTTAGGGTCTACATCTCTGATAAAAATGCCTGGCTCAATGCTGGTCCTGCTCCACAACCACAACTAATTGATTAACACTTGAAAGTACTGTTGGAGCTGCTGACGATTGTAAGACTATCTTTGCATTGTATAAGCTCAATTTCCTTTGTATTGTATAATTGCATAGCACAGATGTGAGTTCTATGTATGTACTATATTCTATGTATCATTTACCGGCTAATATGTCTTTCATTGACTTGAATGTGCCCTGGCGGTTGATAGTATGTCATGCTCACACAAATGTCTCGCTGACGGTGGCGTGTGTGTTGAATCATTTAGCTCCCTTCAAAAAGGTTAAGCTGAATGGTGCTGATCTATGCGTCATGTTCGTGAACGGGCGCCGTCAGTTGGGGCTGGTCATCAGTCATCACTTAGCTGCCTCGGCTTATTTTTAATTATTTTATTTTTCGATTGTTGTTTTCTTACTATTAGCTGTACTCTGGACGCTTTTAACGCGTACGTCTTTTTTACATCGTTCTCACATAGTACATAGAATTATAAATTCAACATTGTGATTTAACTAATATTTTGTAAAAATATAATTTAAAAGAGTGTCCATGAAGTTTCTTACCCCTTCTTCTCCATAGGTACCTACCTACGCTTTGGAATGGGCAACTAGCTTCATATTTTCTGACTGACTGACTTCTTGACAATTCAAAAGTGCCTGTAAATGGTTGAATTGAAATAAATGCTTTGAGTTTGAGTTCTACGAGTTATAAAATAAGAATAAATATTTCCTGCGCATGTTAGCCCAAGCAGGATGATCGTTTCTAAGAAATAGCTAAAACAACTTCATACAGAGCACGTCAAAAGTAACCAATAATTAAAACTACATATATCCAAACGATAATCTCGCAGAATGTGCAACCCACCTTCACAATGCACATTAAATCGATGGCGCGTGGTTGCGCGCGCGCATTGCGCATTCCACAGAATAAAAAGGTACAGAAGTCCAGCTGAAGAGAACACTTGACAAGAGAGCGCCTGTTGTAGTATGGGTAGAAAACCAGTTGTGAAAAATAAGGGTAAACTTGACTGTATTAATACTTCAGTTAAAGAAATCTCGTATTTCTATGCACAATAAATCTATTGTACAGGACTGTTTTTCAAAAGCTACAATATGTTTCTTGTTCTTCTATAATTAATCAATTGTACCTATGTCTTACGCAATAAAGCTAATTTATAGAGGTGTATAATTTAATCATTGTATATTTTCCATTATGCTTATCATATTCGTTTACGTTGATTCTCTGCATATTCATATTTCTCGTATATTCTTGCAAGTGTTGCGGCTGCGTGTCGCGACCTCATACGACTGTTGCGCAAACGCCGATGCAACCGATTGTAATGCACAGTTACGTCACTAATTAACCATTTTTTGTTTTATTACCCGATTGGCTTGTGCGGATTCTTTGGGTTGGAAGATCTTATTGCTGATATTGTGACAAGGTTTTTGTTTTGTTGTGATAAATTAAAAAGTTGACAGGAAGTTGTGTTGAAAATAGTCGGTGAATGGAGGTTATTTCTGTATATTTGTTTTTGCGACCTCTTGCAGTCGATACAATCTCGATGTCAAAACTATCCAGTAATTAGCATATTGTTTGTATAAATCTCATTGGCACATATTCAATTCAAAAGAAACAGCTTCCAACTCTAAATTAAAGGAGCAGAAGTAAGACGTGCCAACCTAATATTTACAAAGACAACAAAAGCAGTGAATAATATTCTCAACGACATGCTAATAACGTAGCACACAATAGGCTCAAACGCCCAAGTTTAGAAGCATATATTATGCTCAGGGAAGGTACACATCCGCGGGTATTGTCGCCGTAATGGATATGCCGTGCGCAGTGTTTGGTGTTATTGTCCAAGAATTTTGTGGGTCAAGGAGCCTTGGCCTGTCGACGACCCAAGAGTTGCGCGGTGAATATATGGGCACGTATTGTAAAATACATATTTAGCGGTTTGATGACTGTTTCTTTCTTTGTGAGACATCACTGGATTTTTTTTTTTGTGTGGAGCTGGTGTGTATGGATTGGAATTGAATACAGAGTGTTGGATTCTGGTAAATAAGGTACCGTAGGTATTTATGGCTGTTGATATATGCACATGTAACAGTACACGTCTACTGTAATTGTTGCCTGCATTGACCTTTCTAGAATTTATCTTGTAGATGTAGATGCGTTTACAAACATATAGGACTAATATCATTTGCAATAATAATTGTCTTGCTATTTATCAGGCTGAATATCAGCCCGTCTACCATATCTGATGAAATAATTTACACAAAGTAAAGCGCCTCTCAAGGTTCGAACTTATGACCTACAAACTCGTGAGTCGCGGTCGTATCCGCTGCGCCACCACTGCTCTTTAAATTTAACCTGAACAGGGTATATTTGCACTTTCATCTGATACTTTTGGAAACAGACAACGCATAATATGAAGCTTCAATTTATTGTCCATGTCACCAAACCTGTTTTATACCTGTTTTTTAGATGACTGCATTTTTATTTTACTGCTTAGCTTAAGTCAGTGTGGTTACAGCCCTATCTTGCCGGTGGGTTGGCAAGAGCACGAAGCGGCTATATGAAACCAGTTTGTACATCTTGAAATACGGTTAAAGCTGTAATGTGCGGGGTTCAGAGATTGCTTCATGATGTTATGGTGTCTGTAAACGATAGTGCCCGCCTATCTCTTGCTCGCATTATACTTACCCATTTCCCACAGTTGAAAGTCTAAATTATATGTTCATATTTGTTCCGACTGTAAGTGTAGCTTACAGGTCACTTATTACGTTGTTTCTGGTTTACGGGACATTTATTCAAAAGTGATAGTTTATTTTGAAAATTGCTTTGTTTTTGAAGTGAAAACTTCTTTAGCGGCGTTGTACACTTTTTTTGTAATGGGTAAAAAATGTTAAGCTCGCGTCAGGACACGTGACCTGATCGAAAATTCGTAAGACGGATGGGCGTAGCCGGTACCGCGCGTGTTTTGTTTATAAGACGATTCACAAAATACACACGTAATTGTTCAAGTTTTCACTCCCGTCGGCACTCCCGGAGTGCCACTCAATTTTTTTTTTTTAGTCGTTAACTTAAAAATAAATTGGTCCTATTGACATTCTGTTCATGTTTTTTTCATTAGGCCTAAAACCAAAACAATCAGTTTTAAAGATATTCGAAATTGTAAAGTTACCTACCAATTTTGTACACATTTGAAAAATCAATACCGGAATACCTACAGTACTACTTCAGATCCTAAATCGGAATGATTACACCTGTAACATAGGTGAACCGCAAAACTTAAAATTAAACCACCTCTATCCACAGGCAGCATAACTTTACAAAGTATAAACCACAGAGTAACAGGAAACGGAACTCCAGTTAATGCTAATCCAATTTCAATGTACCGTGTAAGTACTAATTTGAGACGCATCAGTATAACGGCTCCTGCAAACAGGCGCGACGCGCGACGCGAATCGCGCGCGACACAAAGGCACCGCTCGTCGCGCGACTTGCGGTGCCTTTGTGTCGCGTGTCGCGTCGCGCCTTTGTGTACGAGCCTTAACTCTCCGTGTGCCAACATCTCATGTTTGGTTACTCTGTTACTGTTAGGCTGAGTCGTCATCGTGTAACAAACTATTCACCAAGTAAAGCTTGACAGGTGATGATGATGAGATAGCAAACTAAACATATGGGGGTTGTTTTGAAGCGAGGGTCGGTACTAAATACTTGTTAAAATTGCGTACGATCATTGATGATATTTATGACTGCTCCTCGAAAGACAGACTTTAAATCTACGCTTTTTTACTACGTAATAATAAAACATGTATCGTTATTTTTGATCTTCGTTAAACTTGCGTGAAGCAACGTTATCAATAAACATGACGCCCACCATTTTTAATCTTTACATAATATCTCTTTAACAGTATGGCGTTGAGTACGCTTTGTGAACGCAAATGATATATAAAATTATTCCTTTTGCATGCGCCAGAATTCGTAACTAAGATTTACTGGCCTCTCTATAACCAGGTAACCGCTAAATATAAAGCGTCTATTGAACAAAGTTTTGACACGTTGACTTAACAAACAAAGCGAGTAAGCAAAGACATTGCTTAGTAAGTTTACTCCTGTAGTAATATTTATATTTATGTAATAGTTTAG
Source organism: Luperina testacea (assembly GCA_927399505.1). NCBI lineage: Eukaryota > Metazoa > Arthropoda > Insecta > Lepidoptera > Noctuidae > Luperina > Luperina testacea. The sequence goes on along the minus strand of OV656770.1, from coordinate 14,343,467 downwards.
GAGACTGCAATCTCAAGTATTTACTCATGTTACACTCTCGTTTTTGAGTAGTATAATTCGGAGAGTCATTTTTGAGAGGATTAAAAAACCACTATCATTTGTGATCGAATTTTAATATTGAATTTGATCCAATTTGTATAAGTTTCTAATAAGATTCTGTCATAAACTTTGCCTTAAATCTGACAAGCCCCAAATTAGCTTACGATTAGGTATAACAATTTATTTAATATCTCTATGAAAAGGTAAAATGGTTCATCCAATTCTCTGTGTAATATTCAGCTAAATGTAAATATGACAACCGAACACCGCCGCTCGAAATCATAAATGATTACCTAATCATTCAGTGTCCCATTAGTCATGTCCATATAATTATGAAGTATTATTGATTTTATTTAGCCGGTGCGGTGTATTGAATTTCATTCTGTTGATTAATCTACGCGGTAAACCATTTATCTGAATCAGCTCAGTGATTTTAGTTTTGCTCGTGAATTTTTAGCTTTATGTAAAATTGTTGTCGTTTTATGCGAGACAAAAATGATGCTTTCATTGGACTGATCAAATTACGTTTTATAACCAAACTAGCTTCAGCCCGCGACTTCACCCGAGTCAATCATTTAAGAAAAAACAAACTCTCCAGCATTATTATTAGTATATGTATAAGGGGTCATTGTACTTATCATTATGAACAACTATTACTATGGGACCTGCATGTGTGAGTATTTCTTCACTTCAACTTCATCACAAGTTTTTACCGCTTCTGAAGAAGTTCCTTAAAATTTGAGCAATGCACAAACAAGCATACGTAACAGCAATTAAAAACCATTAAAATTTCCGAGACATCGATTATATGATGACATATGTAATCCACAAGTGAGCACGCAACTACCGAAAAATCTTTACAGCCTTGATCGACACACTCCATGACTTCTCGGCCAAGGTTAGGCAATGAGTGCATTCTTATCGCATTATCAGGTGCTTTGTTTTAAGATAAAGGAGATAATATAGAATAGAATTTAACTTCGTCCGTGAAAGACATCTTGCCACGATCTGTTTGTAATCGTGCGTTTACGAATTGGTGATTGCAGTATGTTGTAATTATCTACCTACATACTTGGGAAAAATACATTCAGTGTTTTCTTAAACAATAGGTTTTAACCTATTACGTACTGCGGGTGGAGAATCAATGAGTTGAAAAATTGAAAACCTGAAGAAATGAGCAGCGGGAAGTGTACGCCGAAGTTTTGACGTAATTTGGGAGACGGCTTTATGACCAAAGTGGAATGCTTAATGCCGAGCTTCTCTTCTCGTGTGGATGCAAGCTATCCAGTCCAGAAAAGATGGTAGCGTGGCGAAAGCTTTGGTTTTCTAAGAAAGCGGTGAACGGTAACACAATAACAGCTATCCAAGTACAGAGCATTTTTTGACACCTTAATACTGGTAAAAATTACAGATTTTCATGAAGGCCGATAAAATAATGACGGATCCGGTCTTTTAGGAAACCGTAGCATACTTTTACCTAAACTGTAACACATAATAACAGCAATTAAAATATGAATGCGAACCTACAGATTTTAATCGTTAGATTCATACAACCAGGTCGAAAGATGGTCACGATTCTGTTTCAATGACAATGACATTTTAATAGTATTGACTCGTTCACTCATATTGTAAATCTAATCTATTGTTCCATGCGGGATGTGTGAACTCCCGCTACTCACATTCTCTCATCAATAATTATTTTCTTTCTTTCATTCTTTTTTTTTCTATCATTCCTCTTTTTAAATTTATTTTTCCTTCTCTCTTTAGGGACATTTTTTCGTGTGACCTAAGTACGATGTTGGCAAACAAAACAGGTTAATTTAAATCTTCGTGCGTACCTATCTCCCTGCCTATTTTAACAATTTTACCAATACATGTAAAGTTTAGCAACTCATAAGTGTCAGAGAAGACACAGCGGTTTGCCTTGATGCCGCTGATGTGGGTTAACCGTTGCGGTCTTACGATTCGTTAAATTGCATTATTATTACATACTCATATGACATTGGTTGGTAGCCGGTTTGAGTGTTATTATGTAAGTTTTAAGGCGTTTTTAGTAAGTTTTAAGTTTTACAAAGTTTATTTGTGAACATCGAGGCAATTCAGCTGTTAGACCAAAGAAATATAGTGCAACGGAAAAAACCTTTTGAGTTAGTGTAGTGTAAAAAGTGTAGAAATAATAGTGTTAAGGACACGCATATTAACACATGAACAAAGTGTTTATATCATCATATCAGACTCGTAAGAAAGTGGAACGGACTTGTGTAAAGTACAGACGCCAGCACATCAAGCTACCCGAAACTGTCAAATTTTCCCAACCAACATTGAACCTTATGCTTCACCGATAAAGTTGAAAATCTATTAAAGAAATTTGACAGAATGTAGTAGCTTGATGTGCTGGCGTCTGTACAATCAACACTATTCTAAGTTTTAAAATAATTATCACGTAACAAATTATGTCAGATTAAAATTGCTTATTAGGTAGGTACTCTTATAGGCTAGATTGTAATTAATTATTAAGAACCTGGTTCTTTTTAAAAAACAGTTTATTTTGTTCGTTTTGCTTGCATAGGTATTGGAAAATTGAGTAGGTAATGGTGATGAAACAGGAAAATATCTGTTTTTGAAGTGGAAAATATCTGTTTTTGAAGTGGAAAATATCTGTCTTCTTAAGGCGCGTTGGGCATTTTTGAGATGGGAAAAAACCATTGAACTCGCGCCACTGTTACTGTAAGCGACACGGCGCTTGTTTTGTTTATAAGACGATTAAAAAAATACCCGCTTTGGATGACGTGTTCGGCTATCCTCGGGATGTACTCGGTGTTAATGTATATCCGATATGTCAGTTAGTGATGGCAAAGTATTCTGTTTGTGTTTTGTTTTCACTTCTGTCGGCACTCCCGAAGTGCCACTGTTTTTTTTAAATCTTTTCCGACCAAAAATTGCATCATGTATCTAGTTGACTAATAATAATAAAATCAGCCTATTATTTTCCTACTGCATGGCCTCTTCTCATTCAGAGAAGGCACACAGCAAACTGGCGCACTCATAGTTGAAAGAAAAAACCGGCCAAGAGCGTGTCGGGCCACGCTCAGTGTAGGGTTCCGTAGTTTCCCGTCCGTCACAATAAGTGTTCCCACTTATGAGTTTAAAAGTGGGTATCCATTATGGTCGCGTAACAATCGTAGTCGATCATAGATCTTAAAATATGCTTGCATATACGATTATACTACAAACTTAGTCCAGAAATTATTTTGTACAACTTTTTGTCTTTTTTGTACAAAAACTGTTGTTTCCATCAAGTTCAAAATAATTTTATTTTCCTAGAAAGTACTTATAAAGTTCTACTTTTCAGATTTTTTTCATATTTTCTAAACTTACGGTTCAAAAGTTAGAGGGGGGGGGACACATCGTTTTTTACTTTTGGAGCGATTATTTCCGAAATTATTGACATTATCAAAAAATGATTTTAGTAAACCCCTATTCATTTTTAAATACCTTTCCAACAATATGTCACACGTTAGGGTTGAAATTAAAAAATAAATCACTTCCCACTTTACATATAGGGGGGCTACCCTAATAAAACATTTTTTTCCAATTTTTATTTTAGCACTTTGTCGGCGTGATTGATATACATATTGGTACCAAATTTCAGCTTTCTAGTGCTAACGGTTTCAGAGATTAAGCGAGGACGGACAGACGGACAGACAGACATGGCGAAACTATAAGGGTGCCTAGTTGACTACGGAACCCTAAAAACGGGATAGTCTTTTGTAACGTTTACTAAATACCTTCTAGTTACCAACCGTACAAAACAAGTAATCGTTCTAATAGATAATGTAAGAAACATTTATTAAAAATAAACAAATAATGACTTCCTAAACTAGTTTGATTGATTAATATTAACAGCTACTTTAATAATTGTAACGTTATTTTCATTAATCTTCAATTATAAGTTTATGACGCACTTTTACTTATTTATTACTTAGCACTTAAACTAAAAACAAGTATAAAGCCATTTTAGCGTCACTCAAGTTATAAAAAATAGTTTTTCTTAAAGTTTGCCCAAAGAATTAATTAATATTGCTGAATTATTTATGAATTTTAAAATAACCTGTCTAGACTTTTAACATAAATTACATAGGTATACGTTTTAAATTTATGATAAGTATTGTAGAACTAAAAACCACAGGAGTATAATTAAATAGCAGAAAATGTATTTTCATTAATATTGTTTTTCAAGTGCTCCGTTACTTAAATTAGGCTTCAGATAATCTAATTAGCATGCCTGAATAGGCAAAAAACTGTTGCTGCTGTTTGTTTTATGGTTCGAGTAATATTGTATGCGGTGTTAGAATTAACACCGCATACAATATTACTCGAACCATAAAACAAAAAACAATCCCTAATTGGCAAAAAACACAGAACATCCCACATTAACAACCACGTAAATCGATTAAGAAACAAAACCCACTGTTCAACGTAGAAACAGAATCGAGTTAACAAAAATAGGATTAGCAGGTACGGTCGCGACGTAATATCGGTCGGCCGAGGCCGGCCGTGCACTTCCCTAACTAAATTGTGCCGGTCGGCGACCGGCCGGAAATGTGCCGTCACAATTTTGGGACATTTGCCCCTAGGCGTGGTAGGAGTCACTCGTGTGAGGGACACGCAACCTTTGTACGATGCTAATGATGGCAGTACTGTAGATATCGTAGGTGTCAATGAAGTTATAGATGAGGCTCCTGATCTAAATTGTGAACATTGTGCTGTTTTTACATACATTGAGATTTTCGGTTGAAATCTGATGTTAAATTACCTGATGTTTAATCTCTCCGTGATTGCGTTTCAGTTATTTTTTTGGAAGCAAAGATGTTACTTTGTACGAAAACAATTTCAGCGTTCATAAATAATATTGTTGACATTCAAAACAGTTTCAGGATTTAATTACAGATTGAATACCCGATACAAAACACATAATTATTTCCCTTTATCTCCAGATTTTCATTTCCAAGAACGATATTATCATATCAGGCTTCCATTTCACAGTCGGTAGAACAGCAATGGTCCCCGTGTAGTACTCTTCAAACTGCAATAATAACATTTCATACTAACAAACAAGTCCTTAAAGTTCCCTGACTCAAAGATTTTCTGCATGCTCTTTTCATGTTAAATTGCTGACGTAAAGTTTCTCGTACCGGTTCTAAAAATGAATTGTAAGAAATGCTTTTGACGGAAGCTATAATAATATTAAATTTTGTAAAGTAAGAAAATCATAATCAGATGAAAATTTACTAGGGAGATAAAGGGCAATGTTCGAAAAGGTGACATAGTTGGTCCGAAAACTCTTTGTGTTAATGGTGCAGCTGCTGAATGTAAGCGAAATTCCGTCAAACATATCATACTTGACGTCACTGCAGAAAAAGGAATCACGAATGGACAATCCAATATAATGATGACAGTAGAAATACATGACAAGTCCGAAACGGGCAATAAAATCACTACTTTCTATACTCTGACCCAACCAGATACAGTGTGCATAACAATTTTATCGCGACATGAAACACCGAATGTATTAGATAATAAAACAAAAACACAAACACTAGATGTTGCGTCTGTGTCAGGAATTCAGTTGAATTGCGAATGGGTGGTCGTAAAACGAGTGTCATCTCATCATGGAACCTCGCAACAGCTCCGATACCTCCGTTATTCCGTTTAGCATAATAGTGTTGGCATTGCTGACTGCATGTGGATACTTATGAAGCTGTTTTGGACGAAATTGGACGATATCGGAATATATCTATAGATTTCCATTTGTTGCGTGAAAATATGTGATATTTTCTGATGAAATAAAAGTGTTGTCTCATGTTTTTAAATTTCTTCGATTGTTGTAGATGTGATTCGAGATATTAGATATGAAATTACGGAGAAAATATAACGAAAGAGCAAAAGGTCAGCGAAGGGTATGATTTTAATAGAGATAACTTTTGTGCTAGATTATAAAGATTCAATCCATACTTGGAAATGTCGAGTCTATTGAAAAGTTGAAATGTCAAGTTATTGTTTTCAATAACGTACAACAATTTTTACAGTTTCTCACAACAATGAGCATTCAAGAACTTCTTTCACTACAGATACATTCCCTTTCTTTTATAAAACTCACGACAACGTGGCTTTAGTAAGTAATAATCAAGTCAGTACGATACAAAATGTGCCACGCTCCTGCTAAAAAATCGAAAAATACCAAAAACCTAATTTGTTTTTTTTTTTGTTCCAGGTACGTTCCAAGCATAAATGTTTGTAAGTTTTAAAACGAAATCTGGAAGAGCTGTCCAATTTTGTCGATAGGATCACATCACTGGTATGTTTTTTTTTTCATGTATGCTGATCAGGTCCACCCTAGTCTTTTTTAACACCTTACACCTTCATGTTTAGATATTGCCGATTTTGTATACCTACTCAAAACAATTAACTGAACTGTTTCTCGTAAATATTTATATTCAAACTTGTCTATCTTATCCTCTAATTTTCTTTGAAAACTTAGGTTGTTATCAATAAGTATCTTTTTTGGTTATAAGTTGTATGTTCAGTTAATATATTGGTAAAGTTAATTTAATTTGCTTACTTTTTTCATATTTTAAATGTACATATATTTCCTTTAGTAACCTAAATACATATAATAATAATAATTTGTTTATTTCCACTTCAAGACACAAAAATCAGTGTGGCCCTGGCTCTTGTACTAGGAAGTCCTGTATCACAAGAGCCAGAGCCAGCCAGCCATATAAATTATATTTTCAAATATTAATATAAAAAGAAATATAAAAACATTTAAAAATATATAAGAAAAACATATATTATTATTATTTAAAATATTAGCATGGATTATTTAAATATTATCATATTATAGATTCGAAATAAATACTTTCTATATTAAAAAAAAATATTTTGTAATATTGTCATGCTATGTTTCAACGTCTCCCACTTTTATTTCTTTTACAATATTACCAAACCATACAACAGTTTTAATACAAATTTGTTTTCTGTTCGCAACATTATTAATTACATTCATTACAATACCATCACCATCACAATTACCGTCGACAGCGCATTCAATATCAGGTTGTTCAGTCATAATATTCATTGCATACAATTTGTTTTCATTCATACTAATTATAGGTGCAATAATTTTCAGGTGACCGGGAAAGGAAATAAAAACGTACGCTGTTTATCATTTCACGGAAGTTGTAAAGAACTGTCAGCTAAGTTAATGTGCACGTTGGCAATATGCTTGTTATTTGCACCTTCATTTAGAAGGGCTATAAGTTACCTACATAGGAAAGCTTTAACGTGTTGATTTTGAAAGTTATTAGCAGACCCAACGCAATCTTGAATTTCTCAGTTTTTAACTGTGGCTAAAGTGACAGTTTAAAACGTCTAACAAATATTTGATTTGTGACGGTAAACCTAGTCTGCGATAGGTCAGTTACTGCTACTCGTACATTAACTTATAAGTTACTCATTCGACAGGCTGCCGTAGAAAAGGAAAGGGCAAGCGATGGACGAATAAAATTGTGCATGACATAGAAAACTTTCTAAGGGAAATATATTGTGTCAATATCACGCGTTTCCGTGACGTTGCATTCGTTTGCTCTTTCATTCTATTTACACTTTCATTCCACTAACGTTTTGTTGACATTGTACTACGAATGTTCTACTTACAATTGAAATATGTATAGTGAGGTTAACATTCAAGGCTAAACGAAAACAAAGTTTGAAAAGTTCTTATGTTTTGTTTTTTTTTTCGTAGATATCATGACGGCAGTAGTAAGTTCCAAATATGATTTCAATCTAGTTGATTAATTTATGTTACCGATCTTATCGAGTCGAACAATTTTTTTTTTATTTTCTAAGTATTCGTTTCTTCTTTCGGTTGGTATAAAAAATAAAACTCAATTTTCCATTAACTATATTGAACGCAACATTATTCACTGTACACTACTGCAATTTAATGATGCCCTTTGATAGGTCCCGACAGGTTTTAATAGCTAAAAGTGAAGACAGTCACATTTCATCAAAATGCTTACTTACTTAGCTTACTTAATGCATTCGTTTTTTATTAGTTTTACTACGACATTATTAGTAAAGAAAACTGTGACATTTTCAGTTATTTATATGTCAACTTCATCTCAAGTAAAGTCACGAATATAACTCCAAAAGTCAGTGTTATAATTTGAGGTATAATTCGGGAAGTTAAACCGACCTACAGCCTAAGCGAAAACCTACACCTGAAAGTATTTGAGAAGACTAATTCCGTGGAAGTAAGTGGGCTCAAGCTAGAACAAGTTCGTGAGAGTAAATATGACAATTAGTTTCATGCTTCATGAGCGGGGTAATTTGTAGAAACTCACGAAGTTTTAGTATTGCAGGTTATGTAAGAGGAGTATGCAATGCAACGCGAGTGTGTTTGATAAAGCGTTAATACTGCGGGAAGTTTGTTCCCGATTGAGGATGCGCTTGTTCATCTTCCAGGAAATGAGATGGTTGGAAGCTTAGTCTGAGCACATACGTCTGGTTTTGAAGCAGACCGTTAGAGCTTTGTTAGGGAAAATATTAATTAATGGAAACTATACGAAATTCTGCTCGTTTGTAACTAAATCAAATAGGTATTCGATTAAATTTCAAGTTGATTTTTATAAATATATTTTGAAAGTTAACTAGTTAGTTTTAAGTTTGAAAGCTAACTAAGGTTAGCTTTCAAACTTAAGGTGTAACCCCTAGGTATTAAAGCTTCAAATAATAAACAAGAAATATAGTCTATATAGAATTAGTTTTAACAAAATCCCCCTGGCCTAAGTAATATTTTACTTTAAATATTGTAGAGACAAATTTAAGAAATCCACCGGTACGTACGCAATATGGCGTTTGCTGCTAAATTTCTGTGTAGAAATTCCCTGCCCTATTTTCAGTTGGCCACAAGTAAGTGCAAAATGTACCTCGCTGGCTGGAATATCGTGCCAAGAACCGGTGTTTATGATGGCATTTGTGTTTCCCTTTTTTATTTTTGCACTCGTATTTTCAAATCTTTTATTAATTTCTCCATTCATAAAATTATGACTCGGTGGAATTTCAAAGATTGCGGCAAAATCAACGAAATTATGAATTGTGATTTTTTATCAGTCTTAGAGCTTATGATTACTTAAATATTAGTTTCTTAATAATGCTGTTCTCGTAGATAGGCAAAAGAAGGCGGGTTGTATCCATCTAATTGATAATAACTTTTTTTACTTCTTGCAAATATAGGTTATGTTTCATTTGCTTCATTTATTTCATAGTTATGTTAAATCTAGTATTTATATCTTATGACAACAGCAACACCGTTTTCTTTAACGATGATTGCCCTAAAAATAATATTATAACTCTATTAGGTTAACATAAAGACCAACGTTTCAGCATTACTGAATGAAGTTTGTTCACTAGTTATGTCTAACAGCAATATTTAATATTATAGTGTATCGCGTTTAATGTGGTATAATGTCTCTATCATACTTAAATTAATTAAAATTAAAGTAATACAACTTTTAAAAGTCTGCCAAGTTATAATTCTAAAAAAGTATAATATAAAAATGGAGAATTTTTAAACTCATTTCGTGTTCAACTTTTATTGGTTCCTCGGATGAATTATTGATGTTGTACGCTCCGTTTTATCGCTGGTGTTATTTATTGCAATTACGATATTTTCAATAAAGATTTCAACTTCTGCTTGACTGAAATAAGGAGACGGCAACGCTCTTCTAACAAAAACGTCTCGTTACTTACGCTGCTTAACAAAGCCTCCTATCCTCCATTGAAAGCCTCTGCTGTGCCCAGAGGTTTACGTAGATACCTATTTTTAGTTAAACCCCTTTTATCGTGAATAGTTTGAATTGTTGCCACTGGTCCTGTGCCGAACTGAGAGGATCAAAGTGGACCCTTTTATACGTTGGTACAAAGAAAACACGTGGCACGGCAGGATAACAGTTTCATTATGGATGAACTTCGAATATGTTGGATATATTTCGCTTCGGTTGGCTATAGTATTGTGTAGGTACATGCCTGTATTTTTGTTAAAGTTCAAGGCAATCCTTTTTAGAAAATAGTTTTTAGAAGGTCAACGAGGTAGGTTCTGTTTCATTAACTTGAAAACATTATTCATAACTGAATTAAATAAAGTTTGGTAGTTACGAGTATACTTGGTTACTTCTTCTTTATGTTACCCGAACAGTCTTGCGAAAAAAAAAATTGTCGCTCGCTGTCGTCGGCATTGTCTTTTGTCAAACAAAGAATTTGTTTGCATATCTTTTTCATCACGTACCTAGTCTCAGGGTCAAAAGTCAATCTAGATTATTATACCACGAAAAGTTACGATAATGCAACTGTATGTCTGGTCCAGAACAAGTTACAATTGAGGTTTTTAGAATTTTTGACATTTTTGTATTCAGATTTAGTTTATGTTTAAAACCTGTTCAAACAATGTGTTTGCTAGTTCATGCCTGTTTGGAAAATGCGTTTTTTATTACTAGCTCGGTTCTTACTATTTTACTCTAGCAAATAAAAAGTTTAAATAAATTTCTACCTTATGGTGTTGGCATAAAGTGTATTTGGTTTCTGATAGATGGCAAATCGTATTACGGTTTTATTTAGTGCAACAGTCGTAATCGTAAACTGGCCAACGTATCCGAGTGTACGTTGAAACGTTTGGTAATCTCATTTTGTGGCTTTACGATATACTCGGGGAAAACTGGAATCGTGTTTTACGTGAATTGTTTTTAGATTTACTCTTTGTATGATTTCCGAGCTTCCTTTCAAGAAAAATATATGATTATGTCGGTTATGTTTCATCAGAGTTGAAAGAAGCAATTTCTTTTGATTGATCAAACATCAATAGGTTGTTAAAAGCTTATCTATAATAAAGAACAATTTAGAATCTAAATTATTAATGTTCTCAATAAAAATGTGAATCTTTAAAAGCAATCTTATTGAACTGCTCTCTAAACGATGAAGGAAAACATCATGAGGAAACCGCCATGTCCTAGAACCAAAAAAATCAAAGACATTTTGATATCTACCATCCCGCACAGACCCGCGTGGTAGAATAGGGCCCTTTCACAGAGAGGATGCCTGTGTCCCAGAAGTGGGAATTTCATAAGCTAATTATTATGTGAATCTTATTGAAAAACATAAAAATATTATTATTCTCCTAACAAACTTTTAACATAAATTGTCTATAATCTCATTAACCCTGTTTCTGATTTATGTGATGTTTGGCGGCTTAAAGACATCGTTATTCGTTACACGAAGGTAAATAAATTTCTTCCTTTACCCATCAAACTTTTGTAAAACTCTGAACATATTCGGGAACATAAAAAATATTAAGCTATTAACTTATCGGAAGTTTTGGGAAAGGAGAAGCGTAGGTAGATAATTATACTATCATGGAAACTAGTTAAGTTAGCATAAAACTTATTTGCTCTACATTCACAAAGGTATATAATTTGCGTTCACTTGACTAAAATGAAGTTTTGTGAAGATTACCTCGAGCGGGCTCAGTAATTCTGATGAAATTTATCAAATTATGCTACATCGCTTCTAGCGCTTGCCTTTTCGCTGGCGGGCGTTCTCTCAGATACTGTCAGGAACAGTGCCTACTTGCTCCTTACGCAGCCTGGATCTTATTTCTCCTGAAATAACAACTATATTGCCTTGGATCATAATAAATTGTATCAGATTTCGTAATTTCTGTTTTTTTTTAGTTTAATTTTCATATTTCGAAGAACAAGACTGGGTACTTTTTAATTCGAACCAACTTGTCTAATCAGGATTAACGTGCTAGTTATTATAACTGGTATTTGCTGTCAAATTAATTTGAACGATCACGGACACGTCTACCGTCTATGGACATTTTTTTTTTTTTGCCATGCTCAACTTTGCGTTTTTTAAGTAAAGCTTGGTTTTGTAAGATAGACTGGACCATGGGCTAGTTTTTTTTTAATATTTATGCACTATTTTCTTGTCAACCTAGCTGAAGATGCCTTGTTATCTTACAACAAAGGACTACAGCAAAGCTGTTGCTTATATTTTAACGGTAAGCGGACTTTTATTATCTGGTTTTTCATATTTCTACTCTCAGATTAGGTTTATAACGTTGCTTGTACTAAGAAAAGATGGTATCGCCAACATTTCGCTCAAGAACAAAATGTCGTTGTTCTAAGCCAACGATACCGAGCTCCGAGTACAATCGTGTCTTCCTGTAACGACCCACTAGAAAGGTATACACAAACTAATTTTAAACAAAGTTTGCGAATTTTCGCCGTAAAGTCTGGTCGTGTATTGTCGACGGGAGGTCCCGACTCTTGGTAGATATTCAGACCGCTCGCGAAACTTTGATACATGGCTTGGCTATAAAACGCAGCGCACCCAACCCGCATGTATTGTATACTCGGAGCGACGCTCACGGGAACACTGTTAAATGAAGCGATTAAATTCAGCCCTACTGTTTACATGCAAATAAAACTAGCTCTTTTGCGTCAAATTGAATTTAGGTATTTTGTGTTATATTTTACATTTAGTATCAGTTGCTCAATCGATTAAAAGTGTTTTATTTTTATCTGTGGCAATTTCATATCAGTTGATCAATTGATTTAAAAGTGTTCATAAAATGTCTGATTCCGGAAGTTACGCTTTTAAATAAATTAAATTAAATTGGCGGTAAAGCAATGGCGGGAATAGTTTAGGTGGCAGCCGTTCTGAACTGAGCGCGGATCATTCTTTCTCCAGCCGTTGCCATTTCTACGTTATCTTATAATAACCAGTGTAATTATATTGAGAAATATACAACGAAGAAATAGAAATCTACTGTACGTTATTTCGCCTCCTTACTTCTGAACTCTACAGTTCAGAAGTGGGATTATAAAAGGATTTAATTCCTACCGCGCCTACAACTAGTGACAGTTTAAAAACTTAAAACTTGAAGCTGAATATCAACACAATATCTAACGGTCGTCGTGATGTTTGAAGTTGAAGAAGCTGAACGAGGATTTATCCAGGAGTCTGGGACCCCTCCTAATCCAGTGCATCATCGTCGATCGAGAAATATCCAGGAGCCGGGGACCCCTCCTAATCCAGTGCATCATCGTCGATCAAGAAAGCGGAGTTTCTCACGAAGACGTCGCGATCGTGGCAGCGAATCGAAATCTTCGCCACGCAGGCGACGCAGGCGTCGCGAAAGTGGAACACCAAAGGATCGTCGCAGCAGGTGTGATGACCGAAACCGGAAGCAGCACAATCGACACCAGCGGAACAAGAGGCGGTCTTCGACTGTAAGTACATTATCTTCTTCTACTGATGATAGTGCCTCTTCAAGAAGCAAGTTTGCTACAAAATCTAGTGCAAGACGTTCAAAAAAACGTAACACTAAACAAGGAACCGAGGAATCTGTGAATAATGTTTCTGCCCGTGAGCTGTTAAATTTGTTAAAGTCATTGCCTACTTCACAGAACCATTTTTCAATAAATAATAATGCTATTCCTGAATTTGACCCCTCTAACAAAGAACAGACTGTTGATATTTGGATAAATAAATTAGAAGAATGCTCTAAATTGTATGGATGGAGTGAACCGCAATTGTTGCATTATTCCCTACCCAAGTTAATGGGGTTAGCAAAGGTGTGGTATCAGGGACTTCCTTCTGTCAATTTCACTTGGTCGGAATGGAAAGATAAATTAATTAAAACATTTCCATCCGTTCAAAATTATGCACAATTATTGCAAGAAATGTTAGATAGAAAAGTTAAACCCAATGAAACATTAGAGACATATTTTTATCACAAGATGAATCTATTAAACAGATGTGAAATATATAATAAAAAAGCGATAGACTGTATTATAAACGGGTTAGAAGACAGGAGTATGAGATTAGGTGCTCAAGCAGCTAACTATAACCAGCCTGAACAGTTATTAGCTTATTTACAAACGGTTAAATTAGAAGACAGTAAAGAAATTAGGAGACCATTCTTAAAGAAGCGGGTTGAAGGGCAAGGTGACAATAAGAGTAGTAATAGTAGTAGTACGATCAAATGCTTTAATTGCGGTGAATTAGGTCATCCCAGTTTTAAATGCTCGAAACCTCTTGTAACCTGTAACATCTGTAAAAAACTTGGCCACCAGTCATCTTCTTGTAGACGACTCTTGAGGAACACCATTGATAATACTACCAGTAGTAATAATAATACTAGCAATAAAAACGGTGACAAGGCTGTGTCTGAAGTGAAAATAGCAGGCGACTTGGACAGTAAATACGTACTAGATATTAATGTTAACGGTAAACTAATGACTTGTTATGTTGATCTTGGAAGTCAGAGTACTCTCATTAGACAAAGCGATTTTGAAACATTAGGAGTGTCATTTACTGATACACATTTGCCATCCCTTAAAGGTTTTGGTGATACATTTATTAGTCCCATAGGTAAATCAATTGTTAATTTAACGGTTCAAGGCGTTTCTGCTGCAACAGAAGTATTGATAGTAAGAAACGACCTGCTTAAGTACCCAATATTATTAGGTCATACATTTACCGAACAAGCTGGCATAATCATTATTAAGACTGATGAACATTTAATTTTACAAAAGCAAATGTACAATAATGTAGGAGAAAAACTAAAATTAATTATTGAATCAGATACAAGCATTAATTCTATGGCAGCTGTTCCAATAAGGGTTGAAGAAAATAGGACTTGCACTGTTTATGTACGTGGGTCAGTACGTGCGGTAAACAAACATAATTATTATATAATGCCCGGCGCGTATACAATCACTAATGGTTTTGGATGTATTCTCTTAGTAAATTTGGGTTTGGAACCCTTAAGATTAATTAAAAACATCTTACTGACAAGAGCTCCGATTATTAAAGATATAAATATTTTAAATATAAATAAAGTCGAAGTCAAGGAACCTGACGCTATTATAAATCAGATCTCGTTAGGAGATGAATTAACAACTGACGAGATTTTAAAATTAAAAACCTTGTTACAAAAATACAGCGATTGTTTTTCATTTGGTTTAAGTGACTTAGGGTTGACAAATTTAACAGAAATGACCATAACTTTAAATGATACGACTCCTGTTGTGTACAGACCATACAGGTTAGCTCATGTTGAAAAAGAGAAAGTTAAGGGTATGATACGGGAAATGTTAGATAGCGGAATTATAACTGAATCCACCTCGTCCTACGCTAGTCCGATATTACTGGTACAAAAGAAAACTGGGGACCAGCGCCTATGTGTAGATTACAGGGCATTGAATTCCAAGACTGTCAAAGAGCACTATCCGTTACCTAGAGTGGAGGACCAAATTGACAGCCTTGGGGGTTATAAATATTTTGTTACATTAGATTTAGCGTCTGGATATTACCAGATTCCAATCGCTCCTTCCTCTCAAGACAAAACCGCATTTGTAACACCTGATGGGCAGTATCAGTTTACTCGTATGCCATTCGGGTTAGCCAATGCGCCGTCTGTTTTTCAAAAAACTATCAACAAAATGTTAAAAAACACTAGAAACAGTGAGGCTTTTGCTTTCATGGATGACATTATAATACCGTCACAAAATTTTCAACAAGGAATGGAGCGATTGGAAGCTGTACTTCAGTTATTAAGACGCAACAAGCTGCGAGCTCGAACTCAGAGGTGGGCGTGGCTAAAAAGCACGCTGTTTCATCTGACATCGTGTCTGACAGAGATAGTATCAGTGATGAGCAGTTAGACGATAGTCTACAGTCTACACGCACAACGTCGAGTTTACACACACAAACATCGTTCCGAACTGAAAGAAACGTCACATTGGACGATGCACACATGCACCGCCATTCAACAGTAATCGCTCACCCGACGCACAGGTGTCCCGTATTATTATTATACTCTTTGGCGCAGGTCCGGTCCGGCGAGTGATATTATTACCTACTGTTTATTAGGCATGGGTCCGATATATCAAAACGAATTCAAAATCCGATTTCATACAAAAATTGATTCGTATCGATTTCTCAAACTTGAAGATTGGATTTAAAAAATCTACCCAGCCGAACCAAATGCTAACGATCTACCACCAAACGAATCGACAATAAAAACACTGGATCTCATCACCAAACGACATCCAAACGCAAACGAACAGTTTGCGTTTGGATTTTGTTAGTAATTCGCTTTCTCTCTTTCTAACTAAACGTAACTTAGCGGAGTAAAAAAGATAGCGCGAATTTTGTGATTTAGATTTCGGTTCTCGGAAATCTAAGTCTAACGGACATTATAATGCGATCAATATCATCTTTATTGCTAATTATTTAAAGACTACATTTTCGAGATTATACGTTGATGGTTCAATGTTTCTTGGAACTAGAAAGAATGTAGTACCTAATGTTTGGCTTGGCGCTATGGAAATCAGATAGTTTATATCAGTTTGCGTTCAAAACCAAAAACGCCCATGCCTACTGTTTAGTTGACTACCTTTATATTATTTTCAAAATTATTTGCCTATCTTATTTTTTTATCAATAGTTCAATACCCAAAAACTTTAGGTAAGTACGTAACTCTATGTAAACAATCTTGACATCTTTTTAACTAAATAAACAGTTTAAAAATTTAGTGTTTTTTACAAACGAAATAATAGTTTGAGTAAGTTCTAGAGTTTTATGAATCTCAAGACAAGTGATACATCAAGATTGTTTTCATATAGTATGTAAGTATTTAAAGTTATTGGGTATGATGTACGCTAAGGTCACGGTAATATTATCTATACAGTATTCCAACTTCATACAAACGGACGAAGCGCGAGCTATGCCTACGCGCCTCGATCTCGGCATGCGCTCGGCAGTTCGACAGTCGCGGTTGTGTTGTTTTTTTTAAAATAACCGCGCGATTTTTTCGCTAAAAGTAAGTTCAAGTATCTAAAATGACGAGTAGGATATATTGTGCTGTTTTTGGTTGCATGAATTCGTCAATAACGCATCCAGAGATAACTTTTTTTAGATTACCTGGAAACTCTGAAAGGTAAGACTATAAAATCATTTTTCGTACCACTTGCCCAAAAAAGTGACATTCTATGCCACAAAAAGCGAACATAACAATAGTCATTTTTAATCTGTTAAAAACAGGGAAAGAAAATTGTACTGAATTTCATTCATCCTCTAGGGGGAGAATGTGATTTAAATTTGGAATACTTATCTACCGAAATTTAAACTGAACTACATCTGTTTACACCATTGAGTTTGTATATAAAGCATTATACATCTTTTTGAAAAAGGAATGCGCATTTATTATGCAGTTATGATTATTAAATAAAATTACGAAAACCGACGAGGCCGTATGAGCTTGATGCCTTTGCTTTTCCGACAAAAAAAATATTAGTTTAGGAATTTGCCGCGTTTTGTTTTCTTCAAATACATAAACGTTAAGTTTATTTTAATTTATTTTTTAATAAATGCTTATCTCATATTATTATTGTGTTAATTTTTTCGCAAATGGTACGAAAAGTAGAGTATTTTCCTCGGTGATAAAGCTGTCTTGGGTGAACTTAAATCCCTCGCTACACTCAGGACTCGTCTTAAATCGTCACCCGCGACAGAAGACACTGCTTTATCCCCTTGGTTAATAATCTACTATTACTTGCTAGTAGGTAGGTAGTGTAGGTACATAATGTGTGTCTTTTTAATAGATAAGTATTTCCATTATTGTACTGTGTGTATGATGATGAAAAAGTATTTTATTTGTTTATATAAAAAAAGTACATATATTTACAATCACAAAACTAAATGGAAACACAAAGTAGGCAAATCTCACCGTGAATAGTTGGGTGAAGTGAACTTAGAGTGAGCTGTGAATAGTGTCAGTCCCTAGCATCAGGTGGAATGACAGCTCACTTCATCTACGTTTTCATGGTGAATTTTTTACAGAATCGACAGGCTGTAGTATCTGTATTTTGTGATGTACCTACGTAGGTATCAAACTGGTAACGTAGAGTGAGTAGGCGGTAGATTGCTACAAGGGTTGTCAGTTGCTTACTCAATTATTATAAGGGTGCTTTTGTAGTGTGTTAGGGTATATTTAGGCACCTATACCTATTAATTAAACACTACTATAAAATAAAATATAAATGTTTATTATCACTAATAGTAACAATAGATTTAAAACCACTAATAACTAAAATGTTATACAAACAATACGAGTTATGTATAGGTAAGGGATAGTGGTTAGGTTTATGTATGGATACCTACTACTCGAGCACTCCTCCCCCCTTTCCACGAGCACAAAATGAAAGTCACTAGCGCGCCGCTCTTTGAGCGAGTGTCTTGCCTACCCCACCTTGTGTAGCTAACTACCTACATAAAACGCCGCGCCGCGCGCCGCCGCGCCGCCGCCGCCGCCCGCAGCGCGGCGGCCGCGGCGGCCGCGGGCCGCGCCGGTCGCCAAGCCTACATTCTAGCAAATAAATTAATTTGAAGCCCCAAGCCCAAGTCTTAGCTGAGCAATAAGCCACAAAATGTACCTATAAGCTAAAAGATAATTTATTAGAACTAATCTATTACTAATATTAGTAAGTATTATAAAGCTGAAGAGTTTGTTTGAAAGCTCGAAGCTCTGGAAGTATCGGTCGGATTAATAAAAATCATTTTGCATTTGATAGCCCAGCTCTGGAGGAAGGCTATAGGCTATGAAACATGATGCTAGGACCCTTAGGAGTCGAGTAGTAATAGCGCAGGTAGGCGATGCGATGCGACGGGGTGGGTCGAGGGAACAAAAAATTTCACGCGGACGAAGTCGCGGGCAGAAGCTAGTTATATTATAACAAAAATATGCTCGAGGAGGTCCCTACCCTACCCAAGTACCCATTGTTTATTTGCAGTTGTTCACACCAGACTTCAATCAATCAATAAGTACAACTTCACTGACACAGCGTCCACTCAAATCAACAATTCCAATAATGAAAATACGGAGTCCAAATTGTAGTGCCAAGTGAAACAGATAATGTAGGTGGTATCGAAATCCAAAGTTCAAGCCAGAGGTCAATGTAGTGTTCACGTGCGAATGATAATACTATAGCACAAAGGAGCAGCAGTTTAGTCTAAATACATACGAACGACGTAGGCGATAGCGGCAGACTGAGTCGAAATAGTTCGAAACGTGCGCGTGACATAGTGTGCGTGAGCGTCTTTCCCCCGCACCGCACCGCGCGGGGAAACATTATCGAGTGAAATGCACGATGATTCCATAGTAAAACGAGCGCGTAAAAATTACGAAACGTCCTTTGGAAAATCGAGTTTTATGAAAAAACCACTGCATAAATCAATTACAAATAAAGTTTATTGAACTTTTCGATAAATAAGCTTTGTCGGTACGGTTTTTGTTTTGAAGATTTTATCCATCTTTTATTACTTATTTACACCCAAAGTTTCGCTGAAATTAGCAAGAAAAACGAATCTTTGTTGGCTCATAACTTTTTAATGGCTTCTTATTTTACTATTCTGTTTCCGTACAGACACAATTAATAATAAGACAAAACGATAGAATGTTTAACTTTGGATGTACAAAGTCAAACAGTGGAGTAATATTCTCCCGAAGTTTGTATGGAAAAATTTCGGCAAGTGTGCCCTTAAGGGATGCTGGCCTTACTCTTAAAGTGGCCAAATGTAAATTCTTTTATACTAAGATTGACTATCTGGGGTTCGAAATTTCGGAGGATGGCGTTAGACCTGGTTCTGGGAAAACCGAAGCCGTAAGATTATACAAAGCACCCACAAACCAACATGAAGTACGACAATTTCTTGGGCTTGCAAGTTTTTTTAGGCGGTTCGTCAGAGGATTTGCAATAATAGCTTCACCTCTAACAAAATTATTAAAAAAGGATAGTAAATGGGAGTGGGGCCCAGACCAAGACCAAGCATTTCTATCGTTAAAATCAGAACTAATAAAACGACCAATTTTGGCAATATATAATCACCTGGCTAAAACTCAAGTTCATACCGATGCGTGTAAGACGGGCATTGCGGGTATACTTCTGCAAGAAGACGAATCGGGTAGGTGGCGAGCTGTTGCTTATTACAGTCGCCAGACTAATTTCGAAGAGCAAAAGTATCATTCTTTTGAGCTAGAAACGCTAGCGGTAGTTGCCTCTTTAAATCGATTCCGCGTTTATATTCTAGGTATAAAATTTACCATAGTTACAGACTGTAATGCATTACGAACAACCCTGTCCAAAAGAGATATAATACCCAGAATAGCTAGGTGGTGGTTACAATTGCAAGAGTACGACTGCAGTATCGAATACCGGCCAGGAACTCGAATGAATCACGTAGATGCGCTTAGCAGAAATGCGATCGAACAAAATGTTGAGTCGGAACCTGTATTCGATATTCTAGCGGTTGAGACAGAGGACTGGTTGGCTACTATGCAAAATGTTGATGATGAGATTAAAAAAATTAAACAAATATTGGAAGATCCTGACGCTAAGAATGTAATGGATATCTATCAAAATTACAAGGTTAAAAATGGAAAGGTTTATCGTGTAGTTAATGACCAACTTAAATGGGTGGTGCCAAAAGGGGTAAGGTGGCAATTACTGAAAAAAAATCATGACGAATTAGGTCATTTTGGTATGGAGAAAACTCTAGATAAATTAAAAGATCTGTATTGGTTCCCTAAAATGAGGAAATTTGTAAAGAAATATGTTCAATCTTGTCTGGAGTGTTCTTACCATAAAATACCGGGCGGAAAAAAACAGGGAATGCTTCATCCTATCCCAAAACTCGACAAACCTTTTCACACCATACATTTAGATCATTTAGGGCCGTTTGTCAAAAGTAAATCTAAAAATACCTACATATTAGTCGTAATCGATGCATACACAAAATATATCAATCTATACGCCGTTAAAAATACTAAAACAAGGACAACTTTAAAAGTTTTAAACAATTACGTTAGTCTGTTTGGTGTTCCAAGTAGGATAATAAGTGATAGAGGAACGTCATTTACTAGTAAGGGTTTCAAAGATTACGTAAATAAACTAGGTATACGTCATGTTTTAAATGCGGTTGCAACTCCTAGAGCGAATGGTCAAGTGGAGCGTTTCAATCGTACAATTTTAGCTTCACTTGCCATTAAAAACCATAATTGCTCCGAAAACGAATGGGATAGACACTTAGAGGAGATACAGTTAGCTATAAATACAACTGTTAACAAAACTACAGGAAAAAGTCCATCCGAAGTATTATTTGGTATGAGGGTACGAACTAAGGGAGACGGAATGATAGCTTCATTGTTAGATTGCGATGGAAACGAATCAAAAACATTAAGTGATGTTAGGAACGAAGTAAATTTAAAGGTGTCGAATGAACAAATTAAGCAGAAAAACAGATTTGATAAAAAGAGAAAAGAGGCTAAAATTTATAAAACGGGAGACTTGGTTAGGATAGAGAGGGAAATAACAAATAATAACGGAAAATCAAAAAAGCTTTTACCTAAAATACAAGGTCCCTATAGAATAATTAAAGCATTAGATCGTGATCGATATGTCGTGGAGGACACTCCTTTGACGAGAAAACAAAATAGAAGGTATGAGGCAGTTATATCGATAGATAAAATTTATCCTTGGTTAACATATACCCAAAAGTACTTAGATGACACAGATGAGGGTTCAGATCAATCCAACAAAGAATCTGAAGTAGACAATGACGATAATCAAGACATAACTAATAATTAAGATGTGAAATTAATATTTTGTTTAACATAATAATTTTATAACTTGTAAATGAAAATTGGAAGTACTTTGATAAGTTTTGCGACAGACTAAATGAGTTTAAATTATTAACATAAGTTTGGAAGGTACAAGATGCATATGAGGCCGATAAGCCAATTTTGGGAGCATCCGTGTACAGTTTAAATTATAAACATAAGTTCGAAAGGTACAAGATGCATATGAGGCCGATAAGCCAATTTTGGGAGCATCCGTGTATCTAAGTAGAGTGAGTAGAGTATCTGCATACACATGAGGCCGATAAGCCAAACGAAGGAGTATGTAAGATATTTTGACAACGGTATTTCCACACATATGAGGCCGATAAGCCAATAAGGGAGTGTGCGAATACGTTGAGTGATACCTAATGAAAATGATATCAATTGAATAGATATTAAAAAAACTGTTTTATAGTTTGTTTAACTTTTTTTTTAGTAGCCACATATGTATTAAGTACGGTATTTCCACACATGAGGCCGATAAACCAAAGTGTGCAAATACGTTATGTGAAAATGAAAATTATTTGTATAGATGAAATTATTTTTATTCTATGTTTATTTTTTTTTTTACTAGGCACATTTTGTATAAGAATCATTTTTAAATTGATGGAACAATTTTATTTTTACTAGATGGCCGAAGCAGTAAAGTTTGATGAAAATAGAAACATGAATGATTGTACGATTTCAGTTTCTGATTGTTTACTTTAATGAAATTCATGCGTTAAGGTTCATTATTGTATTGTTAAACTTCAAATTAATTAACAGTTACGAGAGGACTCGCAAAGTTCAGAATGGCCGACTGTTATATTTTACATTTAGTATCAGTTGCTCAATCGATTAAAAGTGTTTTATTTTTATCTGTGGCAATTTCATATCAGTTGATCAATTGATTTAAAAGTGTTCATAAAATGTCTGATTCCGGAAGTTACGCTTTTAAATAAATTAAATTAAATTGGCGGTAAAGCAATGGCGGGAATAGTTTAGGTGGCAGCCGTTCTGAACTGAGCGCGGATCATTCTTTCTCCAGCCGTTGCCATTTCTACGTTATCTTATAATAACCAGTGTAATTATATTGAGAAATATACAACGAAGAAATAGAAATCTACTGTACGTTATTTCGCCTCCTTACTTCTGAACTCTACATTTGTAACTAACACCTGCATTTTATTTCGCAACCTAATTTTTACCACAGATTGTGTTGCTGACTGCAACAAATTTGCTTTTCATATGCCATTATTTTGATTTATGCTTTATGTTATCTCTCACCACAGGTGCACGTTTCGGTGCAAAATAACATAAGTTTAGCTCTAATGACAAAATTTAAATTACCTTCATGATTTACGAGCGACACGGACGTTCGAAACTACGTTACTGCGAACAATGTGGGACGAGTTTACGCAATAACGTCGAATATTCGGAGCGTGTGTATTGTAATTTGTCCGTAAGTGTATAGGGTAGCGTATGGTACTGCGCATTGATGTCGAATGGGGATGGTGGGTTTTATTTTGCGTGCGAACGGAAGCTACCGTCGTGTTTTCCGTGCGTGCGATGTCGACTAGCCTATTGCCATTTTTTTACCCACGAGTGTCGGTAACGCTCTCGAGCACGGGCGAATTGTTTGCCAATGAAGTTCGGGTGGACGGTTGATATTTTTTCCACTACATACACTGAATCATGTTGAATATGGACTGTAAATTGAATTTTAATACTCTTAATAGTTTTCACGTGGATATTCGGAATATTGTCTAGCTTCGAAATGGATTAGATTTTGTGATACGTAGCGTTATTGTCGTTTTCAGTGTTATTGATAAAACTGTTTTTGTTTTAATCAATTTCATATAATTTGTTTTTGATTTTAATCTGTAAAGTTAACTCTTTATTTATGATTCACAAAGAACCCTTTCACATTTTAAATTAAACCAAGTCCTTATCTTAATGTTCGTTTATTCAATCCTAAAACAGATTACCTCAAAGTAAATAAGATAATAACTATCTTTCAAAGAGCTTTTACTAAAGGGTTTCAAAATAAAAGCACATTACGAGATATTAACATGTAATAGCCGTAGAAGTACCTAATCCTATTGGCAGAGATATCAATTTTAGTAAGGTTTCCCTTTGTGGACCGTTATCTCGTTCAACGTCTTTGAGAATCAGGAGGGACTTAGTGGTGTACGATCGGTAATCATCATTTCTCCTTATGGAATATATACGTACTTAATATAGATAGGAGTTAGAGGCACGAAATTGTCGTTTGGTTAAATTATTGAAATCTATGCAATTACTTAACTTAACTTTGCTTTAACTAGCTGAATCCCGGTTTTGCTATGTCCAAATAATGTGTCTGTTCTTGTTTTTTTCCTTAAATTTAATGGATATACCTATATCCATTAAATTTAAAATAACATAATTATAAGGATAGCTACCTAGCTATCCTTATAATTATGTTATTTTTATAATCTGTTAATTTACATACTCATTTGATAATATCGGCATTTTTATAAATCTGTTAGGTAAGTTAATAATGGAATTTCATTTTTTTTTAAAGTATTAAACAATCAATTATAAAATCCAAACTTGATAAACTTGGTATCAAAACAGCGCCGATCAACCATCGCCTACCACTTCCTTATCGCCGCTAATTCCACGTTTAATCATTTCCCTCCAATCCGACCTCCGGAGTTAATCGGCTTGGTGCTCTTTTCTTCTCTCGCCCATTGATTAAAGGTCCCTTCGTCTTTCGGATATTATATCAATCAATTGATTTATCTATTTTATCTCTTGTGACGGCTCTGCGGCGCTTCTACGCTGATGAAATGCCAATTTAGATAGAGATTTTGACTTGATGAACGGTCGATTTGAGTAAAATTCAGAAGCCCCTCGTCAAATCAGACGATTTGCAATTAAGTTTTGGGCAACTTTGAGTGTCAGTGAGGCGGTTTTTGTGGATCAATACGTTTGGCCTAATATGTAAGCCTTTGGATAAGAATTTCATTAGAACGTTTCTTACGCTGTTTGTTTTTATCAAAAATTAAAGTAACTTTTCTCTCATCATCGTTGTAAAGCTGTATTTTTTCAAAACATGTTACCTACTTTGTATAACTTTCCCGGGATTTTTGAAAACTTTGCATCATTATCAGTGTCCAAACTTCCGCCATCCATTTCACCTGACGAATAATGATTATTTCTGATACGCACCCAAGTTTCCAAACTCAGCGGAATTGTTGACAAAGTCGTGAAGAATCTCGGCAGTTAGCAAGTTGTTGCGTATTTCGAAACAGATACTAATTGGCTGTCGCCATATAAATTGCAACGAAATAACTTGAACTTACTCGATGTTTGTTGGGATCGTTTTCGCTTGTTTTGTCTAGAAGTTCATTGCTCTGATGAGGTTAGCTTGTTTATTTTAGCTAAATCAATAGTTATTATTATAAGCAAACAAACCCTGTGCCCGATAGTTTCCCATCGACAAAAAAGACGAAGTTCCATACAACCTTTCACCCCTTTATAGGCTTTATGTTAATGAATTTTCAAGCATTCTTCCTTAGTGCTCACCTTCGTTATATACAAGAAATGTAACCAGTGCGGAAACTATAACCATGAATGCAACATATGATTTCCCCTAAGTGTAGAAATATTTTGCCGGTTTTAATAAAAAGTCTATTGTGTCATTGTGTGTTGTCTTAAGTTTTGTACCTACGCGGTCAAAATGTATGGCAGAGCAATTTTTTTTTTAATAAACAACATCCTGAAATTTTTCAAGATAAAGAAAGAAACGCCACATTTGACTTCCACGAAATACATGCTGGTGTACCTCAAGGTCCTGGGCTGGGAACTGTGCTGTACACTATATTTACGGCCGACCTTCCTGAAGTAGTTAACATAACCACGCTGCATTTGCTGATGACACCGCCATTCTTGCCAGTAGCGAAAACCCAGTCACAGCTACAGAAATCCTACAAAAAGGCCTGGATAAAATTACAACGTAGCTACAAAAGTGGCGGATAAAAGCAAGTGTATCCAAATCTGTGGATTTTACATTTACGCTATGAAAAGGCAATATTGTCCGCCAGTCCAACTAGAGAATTCTACCTTGCCCCACTAAAATAGCGTGCGATACCTAAGCATATATCTAGACCGGCGCCTGACCAGGCACACATGAACACATAAAGAAAAAGAGAGACCAACTAAACATAAAATTCAAGGGCCTGCTGTGGCTACTGGGTCGAAACAGCAAATTGTCAATAGACAATAAACTACTAATCTACAAAGTAGGACTGAAGCCCATGTGGATGTACGGTATTCAGGTCTGGAGGATTGCTTGCAATTCCAGCATAACATGCCTGCAAAGGATGCATACTCTACACGCCAATACTGAACTCATGATTACAATTTGCGCATTGGTTAAAATCTTTTCCTGTGTGTATTAGGAACTCTGGTGCAAAATTTCTTGCTTCAAGACCCAGTGGTTTATGCTGTGCTTAGTCTGTCCGTTAATGAATTTATGGTTTGTTTGACATGCTCATCCTGTAACGGCTGATCGTATTTAGATACAATAGCAACTAGATCGAGTACCATAAGTCCTGAAATATTAAATAAATCATGGTTTATACCTGGAATAGCAAAAGGTTGTAGGCGACTTCTACAAATCACCGAGGAGGAAATTTTGGACAAAAACTAGCGTGTCTAGTTCTTCAAACAAACTCGTTACAAATCGTTTCTAGAAATACAAAACACGTATTATGAAGGTTGACAGTTGTAATCGAATCCTAGGCTACAGTTTGAGCCAAAAAACGACATAACAAGACAGGTCTAGACGTCACGAAAACTAATACGGAAAGTGTCAGTCAAAGCTTGTTTTTTCAATTCGCTCAAGTTTTTTTCCGACGCGATTTGGTTTACGCAATCCCAGTACAAAGTGCCTGTCAGAAATGTCATCTACGTCGGACCGCGTCGATTTGTTCCCAGTGATGGTTTATTTTGTTGCAAATTCGGGATAGCCGTAAAGTCGGGAGCATGTCGTCAGCATTTTCATTGGTGAAGTAGGGTTGCTGTATGATTGACAGATTTCAAGTTGTAGTTTCTGCTTTCGTCATCTATTTGTTGTTCGTCGTATCTCTATAGAGTGGGAAATATTGAAGGAATTGTGCATTGCTTTTTGATAGAGAGTGCTGTTTGTGAGTTTTATTGATAGAATGCATTTTGATATACATACAGGTCAATGAAGTGTGAGAAAATTGTCACAGCCACCGCGCTTGGCAATTGGTGAATGGTGATAGCAATTTATTGTTGTCATACTTGATGTTATTTCTCACGACCTTTTCAGATTGGAAGCCGCCAACAGGACTAAAGTAGTTCGAAGATTTGTATTTCTACTGCAGGCTCACCTGCTGACAATTAAAAACCATGGTTAAAACTATACCGATCTTTTTCTTTTCTTTTTAACCTTGCCCCACACTAGGATTTCTCCTGTATTGTGCGTTTACAAACATACTCACATACACAAACAGCCAGACCCGGAACAACTACTTTTAGGTCATACAAATATTTGTTCCGTGCGGGAATCGAACCCGCGACACGCAGCGCAGCAGTCAATCGCTTAACCACTGCGCCAACCGTGCCGTCAAACTATCTGGTTCCTATGTATAGATATATAGATAGATAGAATGTTCTTTATTATGTAGGTACACGGTGTACGGGGTATTTGGTAGAAGTACGGACTATTTTTTTGTCGGATTGAGAATGTCATTTGCTAGCACAAAAATTATTTCATTTTTAAATTGAAATTTTTCGTTCCATAACACAATTTACGTTTTTGGAAGCACCCCAGTACATAAATGTATATGGAAGATAATACCAAAAATTATTGCGATCTATTACAAACAAAAAAGTTGTGACGATATTTCGGGTGACTAAAAAGAAACATTTATTTATTATCTCAATTACCTACCGTGAAACTTTTTATAGAATTACGATAATATGACACTGTCCCTAAGAATATTGTGTCGGTCCTTCTACTAAACTCCCTGCATGTTCTTTACTATGTACCCCTCTATGTAGACTGTGAAGCTTTCTATACTCACCTCCTGCCAAAATATTTTTATAAACCCTAAAGTATCAACTTCAACAGAATTATTTCTAAAATCCTCCATTCACATAAAACGTCTTCACCAGTTAAGTCGCAGTGCAGTCATAATATTTCATCGTCGGCAACCCTGTAAGCGATAGCGGCGACATTCATAAAACGTGGGGCAGACGTAACCGGCACATTTGCATGTCTATGCTCAAAAAGTTGTAAGTATTTATTACACGAATAAGTTGCGGTCACCGTATGGTCAACGGGCACGTGTTGAGGAAGTTGACATTGATTTGTATTAGATTTTATTCAATTATTGATACAAGTAGAGATGATTCTTTCGATGTCCTTCAACGAATGACAGTATGATGTTGAATAACAAAAATTTGGTGACTTAGGTGGTCTTTGTGATCAGAAATAAAAGTTTGAGCAGAAAAACAATTTCCGTAATTAAAATCATTCAAAATCTAGTCGCAATCTCATCTCAACGAGAATCAATGTCAAAAACTTGTCAAAATTTATGGAAATTAGACGTATTTTTGACAGATTGAGATCAAGATCAGACTGTGAACATTCTTAAAATTACGAGAATTACCCCTCAGGATTAATTTAAAAGGAGTGAAATAACACTTATTATCCTGGACGAATTGTTAGATAGGTACCAACTACATAATAATTCATCATAATCACGAAAAGCAATGTAGGTATAGGTATCGAATAATTTTGTATCAATTTAGATTTTTGCTAAAGCACACTTTTTTTCTGACCCTACAATATTAATTATAATAGAAAGCTTGATCATTAACAAAGTATTTTAGACCTTTACTTAAACTCAAAGAAAAAGGTTTTACAAACTCATTTAAAGACCTATTTCTTGGTACATAAAAGCTGCCTGCCTGAAGCCTGGTAAATGAATTTTACAAAGAATTTAAGTGCCTGAAAATGTTACTTAGACAGGCAATCATCGTTAGTCACCTAAGGTGTAACTTAAGCTGTTTAATGGTTGGATTTCGCTCAGATGGTACACCTTGACCTGGCCCTAACGATGAGATGATTGGAACTTATTAGTTTGGTACAAAGTTTCGAAACAAAGTTTATATCGAAATCAGTGATAAGTAAATCTGAAATGTTAGCTGATATGTCTATAATTATACACTGGCTGTGTTGTAATCTAAGCCTTGAAGATCGTCGCGAAGGGATTCTGAATGTTTGTCCTTATCTGACATATCTAATCCTTGGATAATACTGTTAGTGCGAAGTTCACGAAGGTGTTTATAACTCGATCATGCAAATACAAATGACCGAACAGATGTAGATGATTTGGCTCACAGATATACTATGTCTTGATTTAAAATATAAAATAGGCACTATTCGTTCGGTCCATTTAAGTATTTTTTCCAGAATACGAGTGAAACCACGAGCAAGCGCTTTTATGGATACCTTCTATGTGACCGTAATTCTTCCTCTATTCTGCGATACTACGTATTTCTCTCCCCACAAAAGCTCACATTTTCACCGTTAATAACCTACAGCAAGCAACGATAAATTCAAGGAGATTAAGACTAAACCTATCACGATGAAACGTAGCGACCTCAGAAAGCTGACTCATGTATATTGTATTTCCATCGCAGCAGAGAGCATAACATATGTTTGCAGCCTAAGTCTGTTGCCCGTAAATTCATTTAATTTGTCACTCGACATAGCGTGCGGTCAACGGAGCTTGGTTCTTGCTTCGCGATAATATAATGTCATGGCATAGCAACATTGTTTCTTCTAGCTTCCGCTGTTTCGAGTTGTTTTGTTTTAAAATTGTTCGTACAGAGTTATTATTATCAACGAAACGTCTTGAAAGCTTGGGAATTGTAGTCGGTTTGTTTTCATGTTCTTCGAGGTTTATTTTCATGTTATTGTTATTATTAGTTTTAGTTTTAAGTGGTGGCGCATTGTGCTGTATAGGGGCTGATAGTTGATTGTTATGGTGTTTTTATTCGTTTACAATTTTGTTGTTTGTGTCTTCATGAGGTGCTACCTTGAAGGGTTATTAGTTGACTTAACTACTTAAAGGTTTAGGATATAAATCATCATCATCAATCTCTTGCTCATTTATTCCTTCCCATATGTCTTCTTCCATATTTCTTTTTTAGTCGTCATCTCGGTAGTCACCGCCTTTCTAGCCTTATTATATTTTACACAGTCCACTCACAGTTTATTACTATATTATTATGACGAAAATATCATGCGGTGCTATATATAAAAACTATGAAAAAAAAAAAACCACTCAGTATTATTCACGCGGCCTGAACTTGAGCACATAATAAATTATGATCGTTTCTGACAAATCTCCAGAGAAAATATGTCTCCAATATTTTTTGCTGTACACAAGCAAAGTAGCTACTCTCGCTTGATTGAAATTCTGTCTGGACCGTCCAAGTTATTTTCCTTTGGTAAGAAGAAGTTGTAGCATATAACAGGACGGAAATAAATTATATATTTTTTCACTTTGCTAATAAAAAAGTGGAGTTAAGACGCAAACTCGAGGGACAGCGTTGGAACGTGAGTATCTTTCGTAATCGCAATTCACACCGAAGACTCTCGCGCACCATTAACCCTGAAAAGAGCGATCGGACGGAAGAGATTAACATCCACCGCAGCGTTTAGACGGTGTTACTTGAAAACGTAGTGGAGAGAGCTGGCAATGGAATTTGTGCTCTTTTGTTTAAGTGAAAAATTGCAGCAAATTTTCGCTTGCATGGTGAAAGTATTGGATGGCACGATTGCATTGAAAAGATTAACTGGTAGGTATGGGGGCTGCTTGCATCGTTTTTGTTGAGAGCTGTACTTATATATACATAGAGTTCTTTTATTTTAGCAGAATACGTTTTTTTAGAGCGGTAACATGAAAACTCTTTATTTAAGGCAACAGACGACATTTTTACTGAAATAATTACACGGTATGTCGTTCGCGATAATGATAAAAGTTTGATGAAAATTGCTGTTTTTTTATAGAACTTAATAAATTTAGGCTTATGTTGAATGACGTACTTCTTTATGGAGCATTATACCACTTTACAGCATAACACAATGGATATCTATAGCCATTGCGTTTCCAGAGTTAATTTAATTTGACCTTGTATAGGAAAATACATTTGAATTGGATGGCTAATACCCACGTTAAGGATCCGTGGGGTAATTGCATAACACACTAACAATGGCTTTCATTTTGATAGTTCAACAACATTCATTGCGTTTTTTAAGTTGTTGCGCAGACAAACTTTTCGAACATATGAAGTAATGAATTAGAAATATCCCACAAAATTATTCAAATTATGTTTGAGTGTTGATTATAAAGTGTGTTACGCAATTAGGGTGCCGGAAGATTTTTTAATTCACATCCACGTATTGTGAGTAGGATCTGGTGTACGTCATCTAGAGGTTGATGGAATTTGACCTTTTTTATTAAAAACGCTGTATGTCTTCCTTTTCTTCAACCCGTTTTGTTTACTTTTCAGAGCTTTGTGTAGATGACAAAGAGGGATGCCCTGTTAAAATGTACCAACAATGAATTCCTTTGACTTTACTATCTTTATTTAGGTTCAATTATTATCTCTTCAATATCTAATGTTGTTCTTCATTGTTTTCTAATAAAAACTTTATTTACATCGTCATCTAGTTTTCAAATTTCTTAACATTTACTTGTTTGCGATACATTTTGATATAAAACGTTTGGCTCGTCCATAATATTCTACGTAATTATAATTTTATTCAAGTGTTAACGACGCTAATGCCTTAATAAAGGTTGGACCTAATTAATTGTAAGACCGGTAGAGTGTACTTAATTATAGCTATGAAGGTTTATTTGACAAAGGGTGATTTGTTACATTGTTTTATTAATATGCTACGAGTATGGTAATTATTTCTGAAAATGGGTTTTCATAATAGCAACCTGAAACAGACTTCAGTATATTACAGTCATATTTTACCCCACAACACCAGTACTTTGCGCTTCCAGTCTAAAATAATCAAAACTAAGATAGTGTTTGTTTCTTCAAGAAATTGTTTTTAAAACCCGTCTTCCGCAGTACGTTTACCAACATCACTTGCAGCAGTATTCTTCTCGAAAGCACTATCATTCGTACAATACGCGGTTTTTGCGGCTTCTGAAAATGTTTGAGCAAGTTTAGCTGTTTTCACTTTATTTATGAGTTCTTCAACAAACAGGTGTGTCTTGGCTAAAAACCCGTTTCTTCGTGCCTTGTGAATATAAGATGCAGTATTTTCTTATTTGTACTTTGTTTTTGTTACTTATTAACCATTTTTAAAATCACGCTCTTTTTCTTTACCGCTTCAGAGTTCTATGTTACTAACTTATGTTGTTCTGCATCTTCATTAATTTACATTTAGTACTAAAGTTATCGTGGTATTTTTCTGTTTATTATCTTAAAGTATTTTTCTTCAAGATTTAAGATATATTTTCAATATAACAATTTCTAGGGGATCATTTGTTGTTTGTGTATAATATCGATTAGGTTCAAGTATTTTTTTTTTCTTCTCGGGTCACTTGAGTCACGGTTTTATCTTCAAATTTTCCGAATATTCTAAAGGCGAAACTTTCAAATTTTAAAAGTCAAATAAGTTCACATGTTCAAATTTCCTGAACATGTTTCATGATCATTTAATACTGAATGTATCATGGTTTCTGACACAAACGTTTTTGTTGTGTTGACGTCTACTTATACAAAACGCCTAAATATACCATATTTTAATATAATATCACAGATATCTTCAATGAAAAACAGGCTGTCTCGTTGAAAGGAACACATTTCATCGAATTTGTTGAAATAACGTCAACGTGAAAGATTTACACCAATGCCTTTTGACGAGTCACTTCTTTGAGAGCTTAGCGCGGTGGCCGTTTTGATACAGGGAGTCGTGCGAGAGAGGATGAGGACCCAGAATCAAAGAAAATATCGTCAAAGGATGGCGTCGGAAGCTATTCAGCGAGATACAGAAAAGTTTGTTTTTGTAGAAATGGAATGCAATACACCTTTTTTGTAAGGCTCTTCCTTACAAAAAAGGTGTATTTCATTCCATTTAAATTAGAGGAAAATAAGGTTTTAAAAATACTAACATATATTATATACATATCCTAAATCTTATTTTATAAAATATCCAAGACACAACATTTTAATATCTGCGTTTCTTAATATATTGATACATACCTTGCCTTAAGTAGGAGCAACTACTAATATAAACTAATAACACTAGACACACGGGGGAGATGAAGAAATAAAACTCTCACCCATTACAGCTGAAGAATTGGCTCACGATTCGAAGCGATAGCTTTCATAAATTGATCAGTTAGCTAATAGAGATGGTATTACCCCAGACAGAAAGAAATGAGATTGATTTTGATCGTTACTCCTCCAAAAAAGAAAATATTGCCCGAAGGAAGAAGGAATCAAGTGACTTATCGAATTAGGAATGATTATGAGATATTACGAGATCAACTATACGAGAAGTTTGTTCTTACGGACGTTAGTTTGATCCAATAAGTTAGGAAGTTCCACATACTTGCAAATTGTTACGAATATCCCTGAGGCTGCTTCTTTGATCTGTGTTTCGTTTATGAAACAATAAAGTTGTTTGAGCATCTTGCGGGTTATATTACCTAATTTGGTTTTCTTGTTTCTTACTATTGTTCTTTAATTTCCCGTGGGAATATATCAATATTTACTGTCTTATTTTAAACCTTGTCTTCTTATTTTTTAATAGTTTCATTTATCTATATAGCCATGTGTTTGTGTAGGTACCTATAAGGTAATAGTGAATCAGTTTTTCATTTACCAACATTTTTCTCAAAACTAATGTTCTAATATATTACACTATTACTTGCACCAGGAAAGTCCACAGTCTTTTCCCGCTACCATTATAAACCTAGTAATAAAAGAAAATGCCACGAAGCTCTTCACTATAAAGTGTAGGTAATAGCACCATATACATAACTGTAACATAAGACAGTGCGAACATTTCTTGCTCACTTTCATTAGTGGATGTTATTGGCTGAACGCCGTTTTCAGGCCGAGTGTAATAGTGCCACGGAATTGACAAAGTTCAGTCGGTTAGGCCTTTGAAAGAGTACGGGTTAATTTTCTGTAGTTTCACGAAATATGGTAGACCAACTTAGAACTTGTAAAATGGTGGAGCAACTTAGAACTACGAAATTAAGATTTCCTTTCTTTGTTTCAGGGTGTTCCTTTTGGAGTGCGGTGTTGAGCTTATAGGTAAGATCGTTTTACGTACATATCAGCATCAATACTGTAGTGTATTTCAAGAAGGGAAAGAACTAATCTACAACACCCTCATTTCACTACGAGCAATCGCACTTGCTATCGCAAGACCCAACGAAATAGACAATGAATAATATAATTTTAGAGGACAAATGTAGGAACGTAATCCTTTTATTTGTGTCCTCTTAAATTATATTTCTCTCCGAATTGTTCTTCCTGGGACATTAGCTGAAAGTCATTGTTACATTCGGAACCAACTTCCGGTAGCTCTTTGACGAAATTTTCTCCTAAATGCTACAACATTAAAATGCAGTGTAGCAGAAATTTCAAGCAATATTTGCCATTTTAATGAAATTCACTTGGCTGGCAGCAGACATAAAATAGTGCAGAGCACAGTATTACTAGGAGAGCTAATGTCGGCTTTACTTGATTTTCTACAGCTCGATTCTATATCGTATCAAGTTTTTTATTTGAACATTTCATATCAGTATCCATGAATCCAATAAAAGTTCGGATTTATTATTATATTCTTATATTTGAAAAGTTAACTCATAAAACTTTGCGTCGTGTCGTTAAAGGAAGTTTGTTTTTTCTGATATATTCAAATGCGACGAAGGTGTTTATATAAATAATTTCTTGGTCATAAATATTTCGGTTCTCTGTAGTGAATTCTGTATTCTGTAGTGCATCCGGTTAAGCATTTTCAAAGACGTTGATAACATGAATTGATTTATAACAATTCTCATATCTTCACGCGGATCGCTTAAATTATCTTCAAAAACTTTTCCTTTGGGAGCTGAGGTACTTTTGCATAGCACAAGGATATGTGGACTTTAATTTCCCTCTTCCCAAGTAAGTAGGGGGAACCTCCCTCCCCTTCTCTTCATGGATTAACATTTTGTGCGATTTAAGAGCTTGCGTCCCGCCTTTCCGCAGCTTCCAGACTCTAAATTTTGTCTTATTGGACTCGAGACACTATCAAATACTTGAGGTTGGTAGGTACTAACTTTTGCAATAAAATAAAACTAAAAACAAACTAAATATACATAAATACATAGCTAGATATTCCCTCGTACAGTTATCCCATTGTATCACATTTCGGTGACTAAAAGTCGTTCCGTGTTTCTTTCCCTTTTTATGCGAGTTTCGTAATCGCTAAGGCAACAATGAATTATATTATAAGAAACTGTGTTTGTCGTCGAGAGTAACATGTTCGCAAATGATTTATGACCCAACGCCGTATTTATTCCCCTTTATATTTTTATCTTGTTCCCATGTTTCCTACTTCCCTAAGAAATTATTCCAACGCATATTTATATTTTACGACCATTCCCAACTTACTCCAAGATTTTTATCTATTAGATATTCTCGTTTTATTTGAATGTCAACGTGCCTTTTTATTGCATGAATACTGTTAGGGACAGATTGACTTCGCATGTGTAGTCGCTATTAAGTACTTGAGTAACAAATATAAAAAGTTGATTGCTCAACATTTTGCTCGCATTTCAATCAGATACACAGTTAAGTATTTGTATAATGAAGTGTTTATAAGAAGAAGTATCTTTAAGGTGAGTTTGATCGAAATACCATGAAACCTTAATATATTAAGTATTACTTTTTGTGTTTGTTATTGTCAAGAACGCGTATGTTGCTTTTATATTACAACTTTGAGGTAATTACAAACATTTATTTATTCGTACCTTGAAAGTTAATTGGCGTAGAATATCTTCAATAACTGAATCTTCTTATTAGATAAATAACAATGCAGCTAGATAGATGATTTTAATACCTCAATATTTATCATTATTTAAAAGACGTGACTTCTCTAAAGTTTATTGTTTTCTATTCAGGTACGGTCAGTGCTTTTCAGAGATAGCAATCTGCTACCTTCACAATCGATGATCATCTTATATTCCATCTCTCTTTTATTTCATAATATAGACAGAGATGGAATTAGTCTATCTTGTGAACTAGCCCGGACGATGGCTCTCACGACCGAACCACGAGGTCGTGAACAGGCTTTGTTTTATGCTTTATTATTTACTAACATCATGCCCTGAGTTACATTGAAAATTATTTTCGCAAAATTAGATTTGATGTGGGTACTTTATTGGTACATTAGTGACCTTTGTATTTTAGTTTATAATGTTTCACACATGTTAGTTTGATGCCATTAATGGACGGCGAGTAATCAATGGTTTAAACTGGTACTTAATGCACATAAAATTGTGCAAGTATTTTACATCAGAATTGATTAAATTCCAGTTTATTCATTAAATAATTAAAAGCTTCAAAAACTACATACCTAGGTAATAATTTACGAAACCTGTCTATAATAGTAAAGTTCGTTTTTGAAAGGGACGTAATCTTTATCTAACTCGAAACCAATAAAATAATATCAATTTTCCCACTTCAATAAAATTTCCGAGAAAGTCGAAAGAAAAGTTCTACGCGGCACAAGTTATGAAGATCACTTGTCATAGAATATAAATTTTAATAATTTTTCATCGCTGATTGTAAATATATATATTGTGTATATTTGACACGTGTTTTCTCAGAAGATTATTAATATTCTATGCTTTAACTACCGGCAGCGTCATAATTTTGATCAGTGACCTTTGTACCCGTCAATCACATTATTTTTGTTACCATCATTATGATTGACTATCTGTACCTCGCGGTTTCACCCGCCTAAGTCTTGAGACCGTGGGAATATGGGGTAAAAAGTATAATTTGTAAAAAATTTCATCCAAATCCGTTCTACCGTGAAAGCGTACATACATACAAAAAAAAAAACAAATCTTTTCTCTGTATACTATTAGTTTGGATAAGAAGATAAGTAAGTACAGACGCCAGCACATCCAGCTACTACAATCTGTCAAATTTCTTTAATAGATTTTCAACTTTATCGCTAAATCATAAGGTTCAAAATTGATTGGAAAAATTTGACAGTTTCGGGTAGCTAGATGTGCTGGCGTCTGTACATTGCAGAATAGTGTTTTTATAAAATATAAATCTGTAATGGGCTCTCGAAGTAACTAACAAAATATCAAAGGTCCAAAGTTCATTATGTTATGATGGTAATTGTACATTATAAGGCTAACTACACCATTAATTAAATTTTCTTTAGTAATACGTATAGGTACGAGTACCTTTACATTCAACTTACTACGCATAACAACACAGTGAAGATATCACCTTCATTACCTTAATAAAATTATCCACTCCACATAATACACCCTCGCTAATAATCAGAACTAATGGCCAATGTATGGCACTGCTATGGCTTTTTAATTGAAACTTGGCACATTAAGCAGCCGAAACGACTAAATGACGATTTACTATACGTTGTCAGGGGACGGTCGTTTCGAGTTACGATATTAGTCCATTTGCTGGCTGAATGGGAGCTACTTTGAAGATTCTCATATAAAGCGACCTAAAGAAGTATACACGACGTGAAAATGCATTTAATGTGTCCCTCTGTACTGATATCTATAGGTTGGTTGACAACGTAAATGGATTTATATTATGTGGCTAGTGGCAACCCTACTTTTGTTGGCTTTTGAAATTAGGTGCAATATTGAAATGTAGAAACTTGGTTATTTCTACTGTTTCCTTGCGGGACAATGACTGTATGAATGGTTATAGTTTTTTCTTTGTTTGGGATGGTGATTTGGGAAAAGTAATTTTGGAGATGGTTCTTTTTCCAGGTTAGTTCTGTTATTTATTCTGGTTAATTATGAAGTTGGGATATTAAGTTTCTTACTCAAAACTCTTAAGGCATTTAAGAGAAAATCTCACAATAGAGCTAGCTATAATTACGAGTTTATCATTGAACAAATTTGTAACAAAAACTTTCTTTTGGAAAACGATAAATTATCATTTGTAACAGATGTCATACTTCGAAGTATTAAACAACGACGGCCGGTTGTTTTGCCAAGTTTTCGTGATAACAACCGAAAATAGGTTGTCGTCTGACGTCACAATCCCCGCGACCAAGTTTGACAAAGTTCAAGGGTGTTGCCAATAGAAATGGTCCGGTTGTGCCCGATCTGGCCCGATCACAAATATCGCGATATATCTCAGAACGAGTGCGAGGCAAATGTGTGCTATGGCGGTGAAACTGGGTCAATAGTGGTGCTCTTTCCTTTGACTTTACTTAGAAACAAGTTTTACGAGTATCGTTCAATTATTGGAATCGGATATCAATGATAGAACGTTCAATGCCACGGAATCAATGTAGAGCCTCTATTAATGAAATAACTACAGGTTTATGAAGCTTTTTCTTCGAGTATTGATCCATTGTTTTCTTTTGTGTTTGCTTGATTCTTGAACGTTGACTGACTATATATGAACAATTATCAGATTTTACTGCCGTGAAATGTAGTCAGGTATTTGTTGGCAAGTCCTGAACCTTTTTTTACTTTGCGGTGTAGTTGTATTTTTTAAACTAAATCTTAAATGATAAAACGAACTTTTAATGAAGTAACTTTCGCAAGTTACGTAACGAACTAGCTGTATAAATCTTCCCCTTTTAGCAAGACAAATGGAAAAACTAAAAAGTTAATTACAGTGTTTGCCGAAATAACCTATTTCACTCCGTATTTTAATTTCAAAAACCAATATACTGTCTGACAACTTTGTGATTGGAACAATCTGTTACCAAAAACAGATATTTCGAATGTGCAAAAGACATTATTCATTTGCAAAATGCAATTTCACAGGATGTCACGTTTGTTAGAAAAATGCCTCGCTACATATTCAATACGTTTCCCGCACCGATTCTGAATTACACATACACTAGTGTCGGCGTTAACGTAAATTGCAGTTTGCAATAGAAATTAGGGCTAGCAGATTGGGTTGTTGGGGTGCAAAGTATTTGAGAGAAAGGTTCTTATGGTGTACAAGTACGTATATTATATACATACGTGTAGTGTAATTCATGATGATAGTGTCGAAAACATGAGGTGATTATTAAAAATGGTTCTCCATAATAAACATTTCCGAAGTTTTGTACAGCTGTAAGTGTTTGGCCAGATTGAGGCGCGGGCGCGGCGCGGGCGCGGGTGCGAAAACGCGCGCGGTCTGCCTGTCCGCATTGGAGCGCGGCTGCGTACTGCGTGATGTCGTGTACAGTGTTTGTCAAAATATAATATGGATGAAGAAGACTTATTTGTACTAGAAAAAAGCCCGAACTAGTTGAGAGCCCCGGTCACCGCGCGGGCCGCCCGCACCCGCGCCTCGCACTCTCTGCGGCCACTTGTATGAACGAGCTATGGCGTGATTGCCCGCGCGCTCCCCGCGCCGTGCCGCTCACCACGCCCGCGTGCCCTCTATGGACATTCAAAGGAAGTTCATATGTTTGAGTTAGCCGCGCCAGGCCAGCCTCGCGCCCGCGCTG
This sequence comes from Luperina testacea, assembly GCA_927399505.1. Taxonomy (NCBI): domain Eukaryota; kingdom Metazoa; phylum Arthropoda; class Insecta; order Lepidoptera; family Noctuidae; genus Luperina; species Luperina testacea. The sequence continues at coordinate 14,303,859 of OV656770.1, read as the reverse complement.
CCAGTCTGGCCAAACACTGACAGTTATATGCCAAACTCAACTTAAGTATAGATAGGTACGTAGTTTGATTTTTCTTCAAAATTCAGCCCAAAATAAACTCGCCTGCTTTCAAAATATTAACAACCCACATAAAAATCGAATTTTTAATAGAATACTGTCGGTTTGTCCAATAAATCTCGTTTGGAATCCACGCGGACCGATATCGTGTTACCGTTGCGACTGTAGCGACATCTGGCTCGCACTCGAAATGCCCCAGAAGCAAGCAATCGACACAAGATACGAGATACGACATAAATTATGTTAAAACGTGGTTGAATGCGGGTTTCAGAATAAGGGTGCAGAAATATATATTTTTTTTATGAAGTTTGGCTGAATACAAATGTCAATGTCGATCAATCTGAATGATTTAGCATTGAACTTTAAAATTTATGTTTATGCATTGTTTTGTAGATCATCAATTTTTTATTTGATGTTTGAGGTTTGAGGTTGTCCCTAAAATGGCACTTACCGCCACATTGTTCAAACAAAGGAGGTCACACCCCTTTGAAGGCTCGTATACGAGTGGAGAGAGTGAGGACTGGCATGTGAATAATCTTCCGTAAGAAGATGAAGGAAGAAGTGTGTTGTGAAGTCTGAGAACCAGTCCTACCAAGGGAAATCGTGTTACCTACTTACTAACTCACCACTAACTGGGGTGTGGAAGTTAGATAGGCAGCCGCTCAATGTACTGGTATTCATCTGCATCCGGTTAGATTAGCCAACCCCAACATAGTTGGAAAAAAACTAGGCAGATGATGATAAATCAATAATACATAAATATAATAATATAGGTAGATACCTAATGTAAGAAATATTGGAAACAAGTTTGGTACAGACGCCAGCACATCAAGCTACTTCAATCTGTAAAATTTCTTTAATAGATTTTCAACTTTATCGTTAAAGTATAAGGTTCAAAGTTGATTGCGAAAATTTGACAGTTACGGGTAGCTTGATGTGCTGGCGTCTGTACAATAAGACGCAATATTTTTGTCCGAAACAATAGTTTTTGCACAGCCAGATGTTAGATAACACGCGTTAACCTCTGCATTAATTAGATACGTCTATCAGGGATTCTGCTATTAATAAACCGATTGTTTTTTTTATAAATTTACTGCTAAGCAGAAAGATCAATCGTCTCAGATCTGTTTCTGTATCTAAAAGCAAATTTCTTAGAAACAACTTGGGTTCTTCTAAATACGGATACTGCTAAATAAAGTCTGTTATTGAACAGTAACACAATCATGTTTTGACTAAGGAACCCTAAAAAAACGTACGGAAACCCGACACAAAAACAGATCTGGAGGCATTGGCCTCTAGTCGCCTTTTGGGTCGTGTTATAGAAATCAAATATTATAAAAGTTGGCAATTTCATCCGGAAATGAAACAGTCGTCAAAGTACCTGCCTAATTTCATATAAGTAGTTCATTTCCAAACAATTTTTCTAAATGTATTATTTAGATTTCAATTTACGATGTATGTACCAGGGTGACATTATCACTAAGTGATAAAACCCTTCTAATAAATAAAGATTAAAAAAAAAAAAAAAAATGTATGTACCTATGTCAGTTTATGTTTATTTCAATACGTAGGTATTAAAATAAACACACAACTACTGTTTGTGTCTGTTAAATTTTAATGAGATTATTTTTATAAGTTACATTTAATACTTAACGCAGGTACTTGTGTTTGTTTACTAAGTCATGCCAGATAGGTATTATTTTCAATAGATTAGAATATAATTTTAATTATAAAACCGAATATTGCAACAGGCGGTTTTCTATTTTTCTTTAACTTGAGTGAACAAACAATTATTACACGGCAAGAAAATATCTCGGCTTTTCATACCACCACCTAAAACCTTTTTATTACACTTATGGCTTATGGAGCTCAAAAGTCTGACAATCAATCTTATCAAGTGGTATCGTGTTACCCAGTAACTGGCTTATAGAGGTCAGAGGAAGTCGCTCCATATAAAATACTAGTACCTATTAAGTTGCATCCGGTTGAAGCCCAACATAGTTTGGAAAAACAATCCACAACCGATTGATTCTAAAGACACATTTTGGAAATTAAACCAATAAGTAATACAAAAATAAACAGTAAGAATAGCGTAAGCATAATCAGCTGTTCCCACTGCTGGGACACAGGCCTCCTCTCTGTGAGAGGGAGTGGTCTGTGATCTACCACGCAGGCCCAGTGCGGCTTGGTAGAAGCCACATGTCTTTGAATTTTTGATCTTAGGACGTGCCGGTTTCCTCACAATGTTTTATTTATTTATTTAATCTTTTCGCACAAAAAGGTACAAAGGCTGACTTAATGCCTTAAGCATTCTCTACCAGTCAACCAAGGGTGGTGAAGAGATTGGATGGCTGGTGCTTTGATTGAGAGGAACAATGATAAAAAAAAAATCTATTAAAACTAGGTACACAAATACATTAATAGGTTATACTTCACCGTTTTGAGAGCAGCGGTGATGAAATAATTTACACAAAGTAAAGCGCCTGTCTGGGATCGAACCTAAGATCTAAAATTCGTAAGTCGCGTCCGTTACCACTGCGCCAGCAGTGCTCCAGAATAATTACCTAAAAACTAATCAATCGTCAGATCAATATCGAGAGAAATATCTACAGCATAAAGATAAGAGGCGAAATATAAAACGCGCAATCTCAGAAAGTCGCTTTCAAAAGACGGAAGTGCTTACTCGACGTCGCAGCATTTTGATTTATTCGACCCCGACGCCATTGAATATGAAGTTTCAGCCGCTGAGGTGGCCGCTCAAATCACTGATGAAAATTCTAAGAGAAATCTCTCTTTAAATATTCTCCTTCTCTTCCGCCTTGCCACAGTGATCGGAGTATAGAAGAGGGTTATTTTCTAGTGTTTCTGGTATCTTGAGAGTTTTAGAGAGTGGCAAATGAATATAATGTAGCCTTACGGCTCCTGCAAACAGGCGCGACGCGCGACGCGAATCGCGCGCGACACAAAGGCACCGCTCGTCGCGCGACTTGCGGTGCCTTTGTGTCGCGTGTCGCGTCGCGCCTGTGTGTAACGAGCCTTTACATATTTGATGCAGTTTATTGATCATAATGTTAACAAAGTTATTGTGTCGTTGACTTATAGGTAGTGAAAAAAGTTTTTTGTAGGTAAATGGATTTAAACTTCATTAATGATACTTTAATTTTTTAACACAGGCATTAAGAAACACGCATTAGGCTAAAGGCTCCTTCAAAGAGGCGCGACACGACACGCGATACAAAGGCACCGCAAGTCGCGCAACGAGCGGTGCCTTTGTGGCGCGCGCGATTATATCGCGTGTCGCGCCTGTTTGTAGGAGCCTTAATTCAAAAGTAACAATGGGAAAGACTTAGTTATATTTTATTTTTATTGGTGCAGTTATTGGCAGTGCATTATTAGTCGATTCGCAAGAATTAACTTGTCCGAAAAATAAAAGTACGAATCGTCACTTTTAATTTTGTTTTTCGACTGAGACGTGTTCTGGCGTGTTAATTCGTGCGATTCGACTAATAAGCCCAAATATTGACTGAAAACCAAGTGAAGGTGTTATTTTAACTACACACGCTGAAGAAGTTTTAGTTACTGGAAGCTTGAGCTACATGCATACATTTTGAAGAGAAAAAATGTTAAGACTATTTAACAATTCTGTTGCTAATCCATTAGACTAATTAGTAAGAGAATTTGTAACTGAATAAGAAATATCGATAATGATGATTGTAATAATAACAATAACACAAATGGTTGCATGGAGGTAAGGCAGAGTAAGGAGCTTCACGGACGGTTTCCGGGGCCTACATGAACCCGATGTAGATCTACTAGCGTCCGTAGCCTGGCTGCGTTTCGGTGACCGCTTTGGAGAAACCGAAGGATTGTTGTGCAATTATGCATGAAGTTATGACGACGAACAATTACCGGAGATTTATTGTGAAAGACGGCACGGTTGACATCTGTCGGGCATGCCACCAGCCGGGGGAATCAATCAGGCATATCATCTCCGGGTATTCTCGTCTAGCTAACGGAAGTACTTGCATAGACACAACCTTGTAGACAGGATAATCCGTCAGCAGCTTGCTTTGAAATACAGCCTTGTGGAATCAGAGGTGCCGTAGATACTACAGGTATGTGCCCGACCCAGTTCTCGAAAATGCTAATACCACATTGTACTGGGATCGATCCATCATCACTGACAGGACTATTTTTGCCAATAAGCCTGATATAGTGGTGGTGCATCGATCAGAGCGGCACGCAATGATTGTTGACATAACCGTCCCGCATGATGAGAACCTCCTGAAAGCCGAGAAAGATAAACAGATCAAGTACTTGACTTGGCTCGCGAGTGTGTCGACATGTGGGATCTGGACTTAGCGATCATTGTGCCGATAGTCATGACAGACAATGGATTAATAGCCAAGAGCTCAAACTCAAAGCATTTATTTCAATTAAACCAATTACAGGCACTTTTGAATTGTCAAGGGGTCGGTCAGTCAGAAAGATGAACCTAGTTGCCCAAGCCTCGACCAACACCTAAGGAGGCTCTCAGTGGGCAGCTGGATCAAGGGCTTGATTCAGAAAGGGGTACTTCTAAACACGGCCCGCATTGTTAGGAGGTTCCTATCTCTGAAGCCCTGACTACTATTTTTAAATTTTTTAAATGTTTTTATATTTTTATATCCTAATATTTAAAAATATAATTTATATGTATATAATGAAATAAAGGAAATAATAATCTCTTCCAGGAAAATAATTTTAATTGGATGGATTTAGGAAGCAAAATACTGGTGATTATTTATTGTAATAGGACGTTTGAGAAGATTATAAATACATTTCATAAATAAATCCAACTTGCTTCCTACGAAATAACATAAAGGCTCCTGCAAACAGGCGCGACGCGCGACGCGAATCTATCGCGACACAAAGGCACCGCTCGTTGCGCAACTTGCGGTTTGTGTCGCGCGCGATTTTATCGCGTGTCGCGCCTGTTTTAAAGAGCCTGAACGTTATCACGCCTCTGTTAAGAGTAGTATTTCCAGGGCTTAAAGGCTGGTAGAATTGAGAGGAGGTTTGCGGAATAAAAAAACGTGACTTGTTCATGGAGACAATCGAGGTGCTATATTTCTTAAAATTGACAGTTGGTGTGACATAAAAATTATGACGTTGACACAACATGACAGATGAAGTGTTGCAAGGCCACAAATATAATTAATAAAATGTTGGGGATGCCAACAGCCTCTTTTTTACGATGAGTTAGGCAAAGGTATACCTATAGTATGCCCACATTTCACCAGTTAAGGTTTTAAACCCCCATGTAATAGGAGCCCATTGCCATCAATCGGGCACGAATCCAAACTCAGGGCTTCTACTGAGAAATTCCTAATGGACAAACCCAATAACGAAAAATACGAAATAGTATCTAAATAGATGGTTTTTGAAGTTAATTTCCATTACATTTTACAACGCAGGAAAAAGTTTTTCTCCATAAGAAAAATGAAATATATTTTTCTCTAAAAACGCATAATGTATAATATTTCTTTTTCATTTATTTCATTATCCTTTCTACTTTTAAGAAATATTAGTTCAAAGACCACCCATTTCTCAGCTCTGCTCTCGTCACCCTATCTAATATCTCTCAAAGCGATAAATGAGTGTTGCCATTGAAGAAATTTCTCATTATGATAATGATACTGGCTGAGATTTTTCCGGCATAAATCATATTATATTAGAGTGCGAGTCAAGTGGTTTATTTTTCTTCTATTCACATTTTTTTTTTAATGAATGTGCGCTTTAGAGTTGAACTCGTTTCGTTTAATATTTTATATGTATCACTCCTTGTCTTTGCGGTCTTGAATTTGTAAACTACAAAAGCCTCTTAGTATGAATGCGTAAGAATACATTTGGTTTTTTCCCAAAACTACAGCTGTGTTTCATCTGATTTATGTTTCATAAGTTTTATGAAGTACACCCATTATGTAGTTACCTACTTCTGTATTAAACAATGAATATTAATTCTCTACATAATCTAAATAAAGTTTTGTGGTCACGACCCTTTCACGGAGTTACCCAAATGCCCAATCAAAAGTTTCCAAATCAAATAGCCCTACCGAATTTCCTTGGACAAGTGTCAATCTCGAAAAAACCAATAGAAAATAGGATTTGTTTTGTACATTGGATTTAAAAGGATTTAATTAAATCCAATTTAAAGAAAGATAGAATAGCATTTAACTGCAAATACCTACTTCAGGTCAGACAAGAAAACAAAATAAAAACCTACGCTCACATTATGTAACTTGATAACATCTAGTACCAAGACTTTCTAGATTTCTACTTTAGTCTAAAAGTGAAAGACAAAGATAGATTAACTATTTACCTTCACTCTTTAGACGTAGTAATTTTAAGTGAACAAAGCCATTATAGTACAGTGTCCATCATTTTCTTTAGAGGTTTAGACGGCCCTTAACAAAGTTTCAAAATGAACATCATTTGCAATGTGGTAGACAAAATGTGAATTTTTTATTTAAGTAACACCTTCTTCTAAACCTTACTTAACTAATGAAAAATCAGATATGAATAAATATCGTTAAAAGTAAGAATAATTAAATTTCTCTCATTAAAACCAGTCAGACATATTCTTGCCCACTAGCTTATACTTTTGGTGAATTGGAGCGAAAATGAATCTCTCTTTTATTTCAATTTAAAAATGCACCTCGGTGCGGACGTGTGTATCACACTGACCTAAATATTACGGGATGTTACGACTAACTGGAAGTATGGAAGGGGGGAGAGCACTGAGGGAAATCGACTTCAATTAATAAAGCTGTCGTGGAGCCACGTAGGTATCAGTTTATCGAACTAGTAATATTATTGTATCGACTTCGATTAAGTGCTCAAAAGGGAATACAACAAAGGTTAGGTCACGTTCAACTTGAAACTTTGCGCTCTGTTCAGACAGCTCTCAATAGTTATAACACTGTTAGGCCCTTATCAAATATAGAGGTCTCAATGTCAATAACGATAAAAACGGAAGGTTGAACTTTGTTACATAGATATTCAAAAGGGAAGCTTATTTGACCCACAAGGAACACGTCGTCGAATCTTATTAGGGTTAATAATATGTATTCGTAAAAATTTCGTGGGTTAAGACTTTGAATTTTTTATCTGTTATTCGTTCAAATATGACGTCAATATAACCATTACAACTACTTAGTATTTCTAGCAGTAATCCAAACTTGGCTGACATATTAATATGTGTATAAATTTCATTTAAATGTGGTTTTGTTTACAAAAAGGTTTACCAGTGTTGGTTTATGGATTTGAGATTATTAAAATAGTTACGTTCAAAACCAGCCCAAAGTCATATTTAAACAACTTTTAAAGTAAAGTTTAGATAATGTGCTATACTTAACCTTATTTAAAATTTGGTCGGTGCATACCAGCGGCGATACTCATTAATAAGCCATGGGTATGTTCGAAGAGCTTTTAAAAGGCGTTATAAAGGATTTTACTTATCGTTCGAATTTTTTACGCGGTAATGTTCAGTTTTTTTTTTTTACATTAAAATAGCCGTATTTATAAAAACTAAGTGTTTTTGTGCTCTATGTTTCGATTTTGAAAGTTATTTTGAATGTTGCTCTCAGCACTAATAAGTACCTATGTTTTGTATACAGATATGGTTGAGTAACCAATTGCTTTTTTCAATAAGTTATTTAATAGAAAAACCATAAAAGTCCTCACTAAATACATATTAAAACAAAACTTACAAAAAATTAGGCGTAAAAATAACGATTTCACGCCTAATTTTTAGTAGGTTCATATTCATATTCATATATTTATTCGCATTCCATAATGTTGCAGAGGTGTTACAATGGCTTAAAGCTAAGGTACAATTATGGACCCTGTAGGGCACTACAAACTACTGTGGGCTGTAGTTTTGCGTTTTGTGTAAATCTCTAGAAACTCTTGCTACAAATAACAGTGTGCGAGTATAATTTAATCAACAGCTAATGATCCTGTTCAACTTGACCTATCGGTATTCACTGGACATCACATGCTAATAATATAACCTGTGTATAGTGTGTGCATCACGATTATCCTTCACCTTTCCAAACTGGTTATCTATTAGCTGTAATTATTAAAACTGTTACTTATTGATGATATGAGTGAGTTGAATTATGAATTGACTGGATATTTTGTTACGCTGTAATGTCTATGAAAATAAAATTGCTTGAGGCTAAGTAATACAGCCGAAAGTTAGTACCTACTTACTTTTGTTGTTATAGCGGCAATAGAAATACATCATCTGTGAAAATTTCAACTATCTAACTAACACGGTTCATGAGATACAGCCCGGTGACAGACGGACAGCGCAGTCTTAGTAATAGGGTCCCGTTTTACCCTTTGGGTACGGAACCCTAAAAAGAAGAAAGAAAGAAAAAAAAGAGTGAAAAGATAGAAAAGTTAAAAAAAGTAAGTAAAGTATATAAAACAATTAAGTACCTATTAGGTAGTTTAGAGGTAGCTTGATTATTAGACGAACTTTAAAAGGACATTATAGGTGATGCTGTCGGTTTTCATTCTAATGTCAGTTACAGGCACCATTCTTTAGATATAGCCTATGTTTACCGCATCTACTTAAAATAGGTATGAATGTAAGTAATATGTTGTAACTTTGCCAGAAAAGAAAGTATACTTCCTCAGGAAAGAAAGATGCCATATTCGACGCTTTCGCAACTCGAATTTTATTCCTGTCACCATTCTGAATCAAAATATGTATTACAAGCCAATTTAGACACCAAATAAATATCCATTAGAAGATAAGTAGGTATCATACGTTAAAATCTCAACGAGCCAATTTACTCCAAAAACTTTGACGCCATTAGCTAAAACAACACAAGATGTTTCAGCGTTTAATGGATTTGCAATTCAGTGTGTGTCCCGGTGAAGCAACAACTGCGGTGCAGAGAAAATGCTTTAGGGCAACCATTTTGTTCTCCAAACCACATTTTAAATTGCATTTTATTTATATTTTGCTTTTTGGATTTTGCTATCTAAAATTTGGCTGGTCACTTCTTTGCAAGATATTGAATTTTAGAATTTGTAGGTAATTAATGTCCTTTATTTAGGTCTTCGTAACACTCCACTCTAACACTCTTTTAATAGCTCAACTCTGGCTAATGAGACACATTTGAATTTCTATTGTTATAAATCAAATTTTGATTTTTCAACAGTTGAGAGTTCCCCTGGAATACTTCTTCTTATAAACAAAGAAAGAGCGAGTAGGGATACTCAAAAAAAATAATCTGATCTTCTTCTTCTTCTTAATATTATAAAGAGAAAAGATTTGATTTTTGTATGTTTGTTTGTTACCCTTTCACGCTAAAACTGCTGAGCGGATTTAGATGAAATTTGGCACATGGGTAGACCATAACCTGAATTAGAACATAGGATACTTTTTGTCTCGATATTCTTACGGAATCAAAACTTATAAAACCGCAGGGCGCAGCTAGTTGCAAAAATATAGAAGTTTGCTAGTTTGTTTAACTTGCTATTTCAAGTTTCAAGACTGAAACAACCAAGCATACAGCTTTAACATCGAACTAAACATAAAATACAAAATACTTTTCATTTTAAAGAGTAAAAGTACCGTAGAATGAATATTGTACCTATGTAACGGGCTGATTGCTTTTGAGCTTTTAGCGGTTTTACTGATTTCTCGAGGGAACTCTAAGTTTACCTAAGGTCTTAACTTTTCTCAAAGCTTTTGAATTGAAGGAAAATCAGCGGCGCTTTGTGATGCATGGTGATTTTCTCTTTATGTTTCAATACTTAATATGAAATGAATTCGTTCGGGTACCTACCTACAAACAAAGGATAACGCAATTTCTCTTATTGAAGTGTGGCCCATTAAACAATAGTTTTTTTTTTTTTTTTTTTTAGGAATAATATTATGTTACTAACAATTGGGCCTAGTTGCCATAAATAAACAAATATTTAATTTAATTAATTAATTTAAACGTTAGGTACTAGACCATTTGTTCTTTTTTATAAATAGTCGTCATTCTAATAATACTTTGTTGGCAGAATATTCGGTACTATAAGCAAAGGATAATGCAATTTCTCATAATGAAGCTTAATTAAAATGTTACTAGATTTTTTTTTTATAAATATTCGTCACCTTAGTAATACAACATTGTTGGTGGAATATTCGAAACTTAATCTTAATTTGGATAAGCTGGATTTAATAATGCCTCAGGTTTGTTAAAAGTCTAGATAATGAAGAGGGATAAATGGTTACTCACCTTACTTACTTGCTTTGCTGCAGTTCATTAAAGCGCCAGATTTAAATTAATCAAATACCGTCTTTTGTCCGCGAGTCCGTGCGAATTCTAGAGTAACATTTTTGTTCGTATAAAAAGTATGTTACGAGATGTCCTTTTTGAGATTGTGTTAAAGGAGAATTCTGTGGGACCGTACCAACTTGCGAGGGAGCGGGTCACAACCAAATGTAGTTTATTAATTTACTCCTATTTCTAATTTATATAGAATTAGATTATACGAGTAATCAGATTTAGATTTATATATAATTAGATTTACGTTTTTGTTATGAAAAAGATTCCCGGATTTCGGACAGATTTTGGATATCAAAAATAAAAGTATTTTTATTTACTTTTGTGCGTATTTTCTCTTATGTCACTGCTATTGCAATTCATTATCGAATGTTGTTACTACGTAAAAAATATAGGTACCTACCTACCTGCCAACAAACATTTAAATGAAGAAGATAATTGTAAGTGCCTATTGATTTACTATAATATTAGGTATATTTTTATGGCTTAAAAAATCTTTAAATCACGTGTTGCGTCGGATTAATTTAAATTATTATTTTGGTATACATTTTAAGTATTTAAAGAAAAGAGGAAGGATAAAAAAAAACGTTTTTATTGTAACGTATTGCATTTCTTCTATTGCGCCGTCACGGATGACGTTACTTTCAATATTGGTTTCATCTGAACTATTTAAATATACTTAAAATCGACGAAAACATTCAGGTGCTTTTCCGTAACGTAGTCTTTGTGTGATAATCCTTAGCGATGTCTCCATCATTCATCGTTATCGATCATTCGCCATTTTCTCGAACGTAACCTCGAAATATTAAGTAGGTAAATGGCAAATAAATACAAATTGCGGGAATCCATGTAAAATAGCAATATAGGAAGGGCATTCAATTCTCCTCCAAATACACTAGGTTTGGTTGTAACAGCGGACTGTTCGTTTGGTACAGGGCGCCTTATATGTGATGGCACACTCCTTTCTGTGCCTAATTTCGTCGACATTTATTCGGCGTCAAGAAATACCAAACAAAATACATACTTTCAAATTTTTGATAAATGGATACGTAGACTGTTGCATAACGGTATTAAATAATGTCATTTCACGTTGTACAGGAACTGTCGATTGTCCAATGTTCTTATTAGCATGACCATCATAAACTAGCTAACATGACGTGTGCTGACAACTGACATGGCGCAAAGAGAGAACGCGCGTACCTGTAAGAACCACACGTTACGTCACACATGCTCTTACCACACAATGTATTCACTTGTCAATAGGTACAGGTATAAAAAAGGATAAAACATATGTATCGAATTAAAATAAACACACAGCTTGTAGTTTTAAAAGAAGTCAGTCGAAAAGTCTACTGCTCATCGAAAATATTTTTGCAAATACTATTTTTATTTGCATTATATGCAAGACTTTTTGGTACGAAATATAAACAGAAACACAAGCTTGTCATAACGGGAATACAAAGAAAAAAATATTGAAAAAATAAATAAATATAACCCACTCTAGTGATCAATAAAAGATAAAAAATGTCTCCTCAAAAAAATTCAATAACCAAACAAACAAAAAAAATAATTACCAGACACAAGAAATGAAAGAATCACAATTCAATTTAGTCCACTTAACAAAGCAGTTGTAGAGTGCGTGAGCTGGGCCCTAAGCGATTTCTTCAGAAAGTTGTACAGGGTGCTTAGGGAGTAAACATACTAAAAGTCCCCGCGTCTAGGTGAGCCGGAGTCGGGAAGGGGGGATAAACTTTTGAGTTTTTCGCTAATATCTTTCAAACGGTGCGTCGTAGAAAAAAAATATATTCTACGTAGGTAATGAAAGTTGATACAATTTTCTACAATTTATATCTTATTCGCTTTTTTTCGAATTCGTACCCATTTTTGAACTACACGTTCCGGAAAAGTGAAAATTTTCGAAAAAAACGACTTTTATCAAACACTAGCTGTTGCCTGCTACTTCGGCGTTATTTCGGGATAAAAAGTAGCCTATATGTTAATCAAAAGTGGGAACTTTTATGCCCCCCCCACTCCGGCTCATTTCCTAGACGCGGGGACTTTTAGTATGTTTACTCCCTAAACACCCTGCACAACATTCTGTTGAAATCGCTTAGGGCCCAGCTCACGTACTCTACACCTCCTTTTAGGTCATTCGTTTAGTGGTCTAATTCTCAAAGAAGTAATCTTTTCCTGTCAAATCCATACCTCAACAGTCAACGACATCGGAACGCGGAAGCTTTCCAAACATCTACCATAGCTGTGTCAAATAAATACTGAGAAAACACATAAAGAAACGCAAAGGAAAAATTTATTACGCAATTTATCAATTTTTTTCATTTCCCCCTAAGCTATTACACAAACAACGAACATTTTCTGTGAACGATCATAAAACAGGATAGCATAATAGTTTTAGCCTCTTTACTAGTATTCCTGAAAGAAAAGACAAAGATGAACCGTACCAATTAAGCTTTAGACGAGTTTGTATCAAAACTAATTAAGGGGGATGAGCTAAGGCAGCCAGAGTTTTAGTTGTTGTTGTAGGAGTTGTTATAGTTGTTGTTGCAATGTTGATCAAAATATGATTCGTGACCGAAACAAGTATGTATTTACAGAATTATAATCATTAAAATGCTGGATGTGGACAACTTTCGGCTGAAATGATGATGAAGATGATGAATCATTACAATCATAAATACAACTGGTCTAAGTAAGAATTGGCCTCAAATTTCCAGTTGTCACTCATTAGGGTAATTTTATCTTAGAGTACTTAGAGAGTTATACTGATTATAATTATGATAATTCTGTAAATACATACTTGTCAGGGGCCTGAATCATATTTTGACTAACATACAACTCAATACTGACTAGCAAATTGTAAAAAACGTAACAGAATTTGAATTTCGCAGGCTATCCTGGCGCTTTCGCCTTAATAAAAATATCGGTCAAGGAATACAGAAATGAGGTAGAACTAAAGCTAAATCTGTGCCAAAGTAAATTCCAAGTTATTTCGTCCAAAACGTGAAACTTTTAATTGATGAATCCTTAAGAAGATGAAGGAAAGTGGGCTACACAAGTATTTACTGACTCACAAAGTGGTAGTTCTAAGTACCTTGATATCGTAACTGCAGTAGAACTGGAACAATTCAATTTTAAGTGCTTATTGTTTTAGGTGGAATATTTTATTACTTCTAGATATATAATTTATTTTCTAAGGATTTAGGGAAAAGAAAGACGTGTTGCACCGACCCCAAATAAATTGGTATAAGGGCAAAAAAATGACGATAATGATATGAATTATTTTAATGCCTGCCCAGTGTCAATGTTGTGAAAAAAAAAGATGAAGACTGGTAAAATCACCTTGTTCATTCGATTGGCTAAAAACATATCAATATCGTCAGTCCATATTGATATGACCTTGAAACGACTGTAATATAAACTGTGGAAGTATTTACAGTGATAATTGCGGTAATTACAATAATCTGAAAAATTGCTGCCATTAAATACGATCATCATAACATACTGTTCATAATTATCTCGAACGCAATAATGTATGAGTAAATAACGCAACATTGTACTCCATTGTAAAAGTAGTAAAGCATTTATTTATAACAGTAGTTCATATACTCATCTGTACAAGAATTTTTTGAGAAAAATATAATGATAAAAAATCAACGCAAAACTTGCCAGAACCTAATATTCATTCTCATAAAGCAGAGCCCAATAAGGAAAACAAGAGTGCCGAAGTCAAACACAAAATCATCACCCTACACATACCTACACAAAGATTTGAACCGCTTTAATGACTGCTCCTAACTCCAGGTGAATCCCGAAAGCCTTTTATTACAGTTTCGCCGAGCGACGTGTCCCCGGCGTCGCAAACTTACTCCACTATTCAATGAATGGCGATCAATTAAAAACTAAAGTGTTCAACACCCAGAGTTTGCTCAAAAGTTTCATCCAAAGGTTTATTTAATGAGCGGTTTTCGTGAAGACTCTCAATCTAGCTCTTTACTTCGATTCGCTTGAAGTATGAATTCGGAATTTCTTACGCGACTTGCATAATTTTTAGGCGAAATGGCAAAGTATTAGGTAAGATTTAACTAAGTTTCAGGTTTTTAGGTATTTCATTAGAACTTTAAGTAAAGTAATTGTAAATTTCGAGTAACTTAACCCAATCAAAAACACATTACTCCCGAAAACAATTTAATTCAAGCAAAATCCCTGCCAATCTAAAAACGAAAAACGAACCAGCATAATATTCATCGGTAAACATATTTCAGTCTTAAACCGTTATTAATCCAATGTTAAGTCAATTAGGCGCCGACTCCCTTATTAAGGGGCGGATATAAGCGGATATGTGCGGATATAAGTGCTTGGGGGCGCGTTGGGTCGGAAACTAAAATCGTGGTGCGGTTTGCGCCCCCTGGTCTAATGGGCTCCGCCGTAACGAGGGACTGCGAGGACTCTCGAGACCCCGAACGATCTCGGAGCGACCGGCTAGGTATGGCTCTAAAACGAGTTGTGTATGTCAAGGGTCTTATGAGATCGTTCTTTGAGTGTTCTATGATTTTCGGTCGTGCCGACTGCCGGGTAGGACGGTCAGCCACCGTTGTGTTTATAATTTGGATCGTGTGCGCTGTTGCGGCGCTTTAATAACTGTCCTTGGTTTTTTTTTCACTGCTATTTATATTCATTGTACTTATGTTTTCCTTTGTTGACAGATTTGGATTCTTGCAGTGGCTGCTCAGTAAAAGTAAGCTGATAACTTCAAATTTTAATACAGTCAGTAAAAATTTAAATCATACATTCAATTCAACCGTTGCTACCATTACTTTTTTCATTAATTCAACTATTGTAAGTAAAACCAGATCGTCTACGGATTTAATCAATTGACCCAACGCGGGTCAATTCCAGGTTGGGAGGGACGCGGTCCGAATCTGAAAGCCCTACAATCATTACTAGGTACATTATTGCCCGTAATAGTGACCCTTCAATTGAGATTGCTGATAAATTTAATGGAACTATCCAATAGTGTACCCAAGATTTTCGATTATTAACCTATTTCGCTCACTGGTAATAAGTTATGGACAACTTGATGTTTATAATTAAAGGTCAAAGGGTTGTATTAGTTATAGTTTCTTGCGTTTCGTGCCAATCAAACGGCAATACCCTTGTTAGATACTCTTTTTGAATTCGTTGATATTATGTGTCATTCTTTGAATTAGACTAGCTCGTGCTATAAAGAATTTCTCATGAATCACAAAAGAATTATACATAGAAATATCTATATTACTTACTATGATTCATAATTAACAATTATATAGTAATATTGTAAAGCTATCACATTGCATTTGTACAACAAGACAACAATAATGTATATAATTTCAGTATAACGTATCTTTTTGTCATCATAATATGATAAATTAAACTTGACTTGATATTTCTGCATTACTTATAGACATTGTATTATGTTTAAAATTATTGTATACATCTCTGTCGTTAATTTTGAAAATTATTTGTCTACTGACATTTAGATTGGAGATAATCACTTAAATTACATTCTTTTAAATGTCAGACAGTCTGTGTATTTCCCCTTTTAAAGTAGCCCTTTGGTCTTTTTATTTCTGCTAGGAACTAGTCTCTTGTTGGGTCGTAATTATGTGTGTTGAACTCATTAGTCAGTGTGTGATTAGATATAATTCTGCCGATTCTGCGGTGTCTGATAAATGCAAAAATCTGATTTTACATTATCAGCATTATTTTGTTGATCAAACTATAACAATAATATACTTTTTGCAGCAAGAGACTTACAAAGAATAGACCAACCGAAAGTAAAAAAAATAAATGAGTTTGGATTATGTAAAAACAGAAGATGCCAATAAATCCAATTTTGGACTTATCATGTGTAACACGAAACACCACAGAATTATAATAAATGTGTGGCACAAATTCGGCGCTTGCTCCCATTTTCATAGAGGCAACTATTATTTATGACACAGCTGATACTTCTGACTTCAATATACTTCAAGTCTATGGAGTCCTCATCGGCACAAATCGTGAAGATAAACAAGTACTCACGTGTCTAATACAAGACAAGGTCATCGCCCCCTGCAGGATGCCACTGCTTATTCCATTACTACCGCACCGACTGTTTTATTACATTGGAATTTTGTTTCGTGATTCTGACTTTGATAAGGTAATTTATGTATATACATGCGTCATCTATCATCATTTATACGACGAATAATAATAATATTCGTATTCATTTTTTTTTTGTGCTCGAAATTTTGCATGTGAAACCGCACTGATTTATTTGTTTGATTCGAAATGTTCGAAATTTTGGCGATTTTTGCTAGCCTGTGGTCGATTATTCTGGCGAGAATCAACGTTATCTTTTCCAAGTATTGACAAGATTTCGTAGGTACCTACATAATGAAATACTTGGAACTCATGTTTGTAAAGAAATATCTGCCACGCTCCTAAACGATATTACGATAAAATATGAAATCAAAATCTGATTCTCTGTCATCAAACGGTATAATACCGGAGCAATCTATAAAATTACCTCAAGGCCGTCCAACGATTTTGATGATTCTTAATGTGTTACGTGACCAGATACCAAAGAGCTTTTAGACTATGAAGCTGAATCCAAATGGAAGATCATGATAGAATAGTGCCATAAAAGTTGTACATGTCGAAAGCACCGCTACTGCAGACGCGTTTAACTGCTAATCGCGTTGCGAACGATAGCAACCGACAGTAGTTACTGCAACGGTTTGCACTGGGACCGTTTGTGGCCAGCTTGCTCTACTGAACTGATTGCTCTGTATATTGCCGTGTGACTTAACCACGTATGGCTTTTGGTCCAGTGTGTATGGTGTAGCATCAGCAATGAATATATTTTTGTTCACAACAAATTCTGCATGTAATTGTGATTGGAGGCGAGAGCAATGAACACACTTGTTTAAAAATGTATGACAGCGCAATCATCCTTGATTTCCGGACAGGAACTGATAAAAATATGTTATGATAAATAAATATTACTTTATGGTAAAAAAAAAACACAGTTGAATGACAATACAATAGAAGTATATGTTTCAGCTTTATAAGTGCTAAATAAGTAATTACACAAATAACTCATACTTTAACTAAACATCAGAAGAATCATTTTTGATCTTAATCCGCATCTAAACACTGAAAATGAAGTCACACGTAAACGTTCCTGATGCTCAAAATGTGATTCTTACACTAATTTGTGATTTAAATTTATGAAAGCCAAATTTGACAACGGAACGTTTAATCACATCCGCAATGAATATAAAACCGTCAATGGATACGGACAAACAATATTTATTACTTGTTTGTACACAAAAAATTTACAGCGAAATTGTCATTTTGGTCCGAGTACAGTTCCCTGGGGTACTATTCTCACCAGTAGCTGCGTAACTATGAACATTTAACTTGATACAGACGTCATTGTATCGTAATATATCGTGTATAATATCATTGTTACTATGTGGTGAGATATAAAGTTTTAGGTATTCCTCTAAGGATTAAGTGGCGTCGTAAATCAGAGCACAGTTATTTGTTGTGGCTTGATGGGCGTCGTTTGTTTCCTTATTTTGGTTATTTTCTATTGTATCAGATGTTTTGTGTTTGTTTATTCAATATAGTTTATCTAACACTTCTGGTTACTTATTTGTCGTCTTTATTGTTAACTTCATTGTAAGGCCATTTGTACGGCACGGTTTCTTTACGGGGTACGGCGTATAAATCGCGCCATAGAAAAACGTCTGTCAACAATCTTTCGTGGTGATCCAAACGTTGACGACACACGGTGACGACATGCCGTTGTTTTTCATGGCGAGCAAAACGTGTGTGTACAAAAAGGGCCTTACTGATAAAATATAGGTTTTAATATTTTGTTTGTTGATGGAACAAAGCTCAAGAAGGATGTATGAAAGTGTTGTTAACTTTTTACTTGGTTTTATATTCATTTTTTTTATGTGTATAATTATGTAAATAGTCTTTAATTTCTGTAATTGGTTGTAAACCGTTTTAATTAAATAATAAAGAAATAAAAATAAAGTAAAGATCAACATTATTGGTAGACATTACTGTTCACTTGTAAAATAATGTGAAGATACAATGCTTGAATTTGAAGTTGATTTTTAGGGTTCCGTACCTAAAGGGTAAAAACGAGAGACAGACGGACAGTGGAGTGTAATAGGGTCCCCTATTACTAAGACTCCACTGTCCGTCTGTCTGTCTGTATGTCACCAGGCTGTATCTCATGAGCCGTGATAGCTAGCTAGACAGTTGAAATTTTCACAGATGATGTATTTCTGTAGCTGCTATAACAACAAATACTAAAAACAGAATAAAATAAATATTTAAGAGGGGCTCCCATACAGCAAACGTCTTTGTTTTCGGCGTTTTTGCCTTGTGGTACGGAATCCTTCGTGTGCGAGTCCGACTCGCACTTGGCCAGTTTTTTCAATTTTATTTTGATCTAAAATTTACACGTAGGTGCATACTAAAAAATCTTGGTTTTATGATTACAAGAAGGACAACTACACATGGTGTAAGAGCGCCTTGCATAATACTAGTTTTATTTTAAAAAAATACGAAGCAAGTTTTAAAATGTGATATAATCTGTCTTCCGGGTATAGTTATTTAAAGCTCACTCTAAGATTTCCTTTTGTTGTAGCTCCACTTGGAGATGCTTCAGAACACGGAAGTGCTATTTAAGGTACTTGAGTCATTGTTTGTTAGTTTATGAAACAAGTTGTTAGTATTAGGATGTTACTTCAAAATGCAGGTGAATTTCTCATAAAACTTTTCCTTCTCTAAATCGGTATTGTAGTGAGTTATGTTTACTTAAAGCTTTTGACAAAATTACATTTTCATTGTCAGTGTAAATTACTTAAGTTGATATGAATTTATAATGGCATGTGTAATGTGTATAAGGGCTTGAAAATGTCAAGTACGGCAGTAATTGATATTTTAGGCTTACACAGTTTAGTCTACAGCCTAAATTGTGTAATTCCAAAATGAATCACAAATCTAATTATAACCTTCACGTATTGCTCCAGACGAATTTGTTAATGGGTACCAAGAGTTTTTGGTACTCAATAAATTATTCATACAAGTCACGCAGTATAATGTTGTAATCTCGTAATTAGATGACTCATCTTATCATGCTTTAAGTAATTAACTTAAGGTAACCTTCACGCCTGCGTTCACAGGTTACAAAAAGACATAATTATTGTAAGGAAATTCGGTCCATTATAAGCTTTAAGAAGTTAACCAGAGAGCAGATAATAAGTGTATATTCTTTTGCTATATTTACATACTAAACCTTATTGCGCTTATACACATGAACGATTTGATTGACAGCGATGTTCAGACTAGTGATAATTTATGTCAATCGAAGCCTGTTATTATAGGCTTGATATTTTACATACTTAAGCTTCGTTCTAACCTAGGTTTACCTCTGAGTTTATCTGCAAGTTGGGCGATTGTACCAAGTGTATAATTCAAAGGCCAATGAAGACCCCGCTATTAAGATCACGGCAGAAGGCTAAGTTGATTACAGTAAGCTTATTTTATGCAGATTTTGCAAGATCAGCCGCTATATTCTGTAAGAGTCACACCGTGAATTGACAGCTCACTTCACTTTGAAAACTTATGTGAAGTGAGCCGTCATTATTACAGAATAGAATGACTGATATTTTCACATTTACCTACCAAGTAAAGGAAACCTCTTCGACTGGATTTCCTTAACAAAAAATTTAGTGACTACATCAAAAGGATGCACCAAACACATCCTCTTAGCCACTTATGATGTCATATTGACATCACACACTGCAAACAGCCTATGAGATCAAGTGAGATCACTTAATCATATTTATATTTATTTAAATACATGTGCATAAGCGCCACAGTCTATTTACATTAACTTCTTACAGTCAGTCAATCCTAGCGTTTTCGCTAAGCAGTCGTGTGGGAGGAACTGACGAAACCTTAGCCTATAGGTATATCTTGAACTAATTGTAATTAGGTAGGATAGATTTATTTCTTACTTTTCTTAATGGTTGCTAATTTAATTGTAAATTTATACTTTTTTTGACATTGATTTACATTCTGTAACTACTTTAACTCAAACCCTGACTTATCACTTGTAATTTTTTTTATTTTTTATTTATGAAAATCGTTTACTTTTACCATGTTTGTAAATATGTGAGCACCATGTATCTATCAGATAATTAATTTATATGTCATGGTTTCATTTTTAAGTCTTTTACCTATTGTGGTATAGTAATTCTATTTTAGGTGCATCGTGTTCACATATTTATTATTATATAATTAATGTATGCAAAATTTTGTAAAATATTTTTAAAGAGTAACGGTGGAGTTTCTTGTCCGTTCTTCTCCATACGAAAACTACCTTTTGGAATGGGCGACTAGAATCAATTCTATTTGTTGTAATTTCTGACGTTCAAAAGTGCCTTTTATGTGCCTATTTGAAATAAATGCTTTGACTTTGACTTTGACTAAGTTTGGGAGAAGGAATGTGGAAATTGTGGTTTTTCTTAATCATCATTCTCTGCCCTTATCCCAATTTATTTGTGGTCGTCGCAACATGTATTTTTCTTCCATACTCCTCTATTAGTCGTCATCTCGGTATTCACCCCCTTTCTAACCATATCATCATTAGTCCATCCATCGTTTCTTTGGTCTTCCCCTTTTTGTGTTTTT
This sequence comes from Luperina testacea, assembly GCA_927399505.1. Taxonomy (NCBI): domain Eukaryota; kingdom Metazoa; phylum Arthropoda; class Insecta; order Lepidoptera; family Noctuidae; genus Luperina; species Luperina testacea. The sequence continues at coordinate 14,282,704 of OV656770.1, read as the reverse complement.
TCTTAATCCTCCTCTATTATTATCTGATAGATTTCGTTGGGAGTACCTTGGTACTCCCAACGAAATCTATCAGATAATAACAACAACAACAACACAACAATTACAACATAACAATTGAGCTTGCTCTTGAGCAAGCTCAATTGTTTCGGCACTTTACTGGTTAATGTCTTATCGGAATCCCCTTTCTGACCATATCATCATTAGTCCATCCATCATTTCTTTGGTCTTCCCCTTTTTGTGTTTTTTCTTAATTCTCCTCTATTATCATCTGATAGATTTCGTTGGGAGTTCCAAGAGCAAGCTCAATTGTTTCAGCACTTTACTGGTTAATGTCTTATCGGAATCCCCTTTCTAACCATATCATCATTAGTCCATCCATCGTTTCTTGGGTCTTCCCTTTTTTGTGTTTTTTCTTAATCCTCCTCTATTATTATCTGATAGATTTCTTTGGGAGTACCAAGAGCAAGCTCAATTGTTTCAGCACTTTACTGGTTAATGTCTTACCGGAATTGCGGTGCTTGGAAAAATTGTGGCGTGCAATCGTGCATGTCTCACAAAGAAGTCCTGACAAATATATGATCGATGGACAACTGCAAGTCGTTACTCTGTGGTTTAACGAAGCAATGGCCTCGTGTGCTGACGAGCCGTGACCTTGGTTGAGCACGCCGGGTGCGTGCCGGTGCCTCACGAACGCACCACATCACGATCTTTGTGATGGGTGCATGATTTGAGCGGCTGTCTCAATGGTAGCAGGAAGTCTTCCAGGTATCTTGGTTTTGCCTGTTTTAGAATTCACTTTTGATAGGCAAATTATAACATTTTGAATCTGAAATAAATATATATTTAGGATGCATTCTTTCTCTTTACCATGTACTCGTTCAATACACGATGCAATAAAATTTTCTCGATAGAAAAAAATACTGAAGTAACTCCGATTTGCAGTTTTTTTACAAGCAAATTTCATTTTAAACGAGTACTATAATACTCCATATTTTATAAATAATATCAATTTATAGGTAATTCATTTTGGAATCGAATCTACCTGTTCGTTTTTTTTCATTAAATTTATATATTTTTTTATCGATTATTTCAAGTTTTTCGATTAAACGCGTCGCCTGCCAGTGTCCCGCGGGACGTTACCGAGGAGGGACCTATGCCAAATATTTGCGCGCGCGCTTCGCTTCTGTTCCGTAAATAATATTAATTCGAAATAAAATAAATTGTAAATATTTAAAAATACCATAGTTTAGATTTTGTTTGTTTATTTGTTCTTGTGTAAATAATTTGTATTTTATTGTATAATAGTTATTAAGACAATTTATATTTGTGATTTGGTGAAAATGGCAAATAAAAGAAATAAAATTAGGACTAAATCACGGTTGAAGGCAAAAAAAATCGCGAAAGAAATATGGTAAGTTATAATTTTTATTCATTTATTCCTATTAACCCTGGCTGTTACAGTTTTACGAAATTTATTATTTCTCTACAGTAGGTAGCGAAATGCCTTTGATGTCGGGTGACACCGCCCGCACAAAATAGATCGGTACAGAAGTCAATCTCATTTATGTGCTTCACTTTTCATACCTACGTCTTTGAGATATCGTGTTCGTGACTTCTGTTTCTGTCTCCTTTGTGTCGCCCGTATACTTATACTACTTGTTCGGGCATAACTTCCTCATATATAGACGGATTTTCAAAATTTTTTGTTAGAACGAGGTTTATTCCGAAATGGTCCTATTTAAATTCCGTAAAGATCTGATGAGGAGTTTCGGAGACAGACAACGGAACTCTTCAATAAATGCTAGCAAATCAACCGCGTTTGCTCCTATAGCCTAAGTATGCATTGTTTACGCAATCACACTACATAACATCACGCCTGTACGCTGTAAAAGGGTAGGCAGATGGCAGTAGTGATAAATTATTTTTTTGGGGTAGGTAGGTACAACTAAAAAGTAAAAAATAAAAACTTTGTTACAAAAAAAAAAAACAACCGACTTCCGAAAAAAACACTACAAAGTGAAAAATAACATTAATTTCGAAAGTCGGTGTCAACAAACGAAAATATAGAACCAACGACACCGACTTTCGAAATAAAAGTTATTTTTCACTTTGTAGTGTTTTTTCGGAAGTCGGTTGTTTTTTTTTTGTAAAAAAATTTTTGTTTAGTAGATTTAATAAAAAACTTGGTGACGAATTTAAGCAACCAAAAACAGCACAATAACTAGGTATATTGTGCTGTTTTGGTTGCTTGAATTCGTCAATAATTAATAATATGGCAAAGAGCAATTATAGACTACTATAATTGCTTGAATTCGTCAATAAGTTTTTTATTAAATCTACTAAACAAAAATTTTTTTACAAAAAAAAACAACCGACTTCCGAAAAACACTACAAAGTGAAAAATAAATAGGTAAATAAGTAAGTACCTGCTTGTACTTATTTCAATGGATATTGTCACAAATGGCACGCTTCGGGCATAACTCCATCGTAAATAAACGGATATGCAATTTTTTTTTTGTAAAGATCTGATGATGATTTTCGGAGACAAACAAAAAATCAACCGCGATTGCTGCTATAGCATATATAATCGCAATCACACAACATAACATCACGCCTGTACCCTTCAAAGGGTAAGGCAAATGTGTTCAATAGCTTTCTGTCACTGATATTCACATAGCAAGTAGTGATATATGATTTTTTTTGGGGTAGGTATGTACAACTAAAAAGTGAAAAATTAAAACTTTTTTACAAAAAAAAAAACATCCGACTTCCAAAAAAAAAAACACTACAAAGTGAAAAATAACTTTAGTTTCGAAAGTCGGTGTCAAAAAATATTCGAATTGAGAACCTCCTCCTTTTTTGAAGTCGGTTCAAAACGAAAATGCAGAACCAGCGACACCGACTTCCGAAATGAAAGTTATTTTTCACTTTGTAGTGTTGTTTTTGGAAGTCGATTGTTTTTTTTTATATAATGTTATTGTATAGAATTTATGTCAATATTTCTGGTGTTAAGTTTTTAGGGAATTATAAGTATAGCAACATAATTAATTTTATTACTGTTGGAGTATAGCAAAAACAAATCTATCCTACTTCAACACTATCGTCTTTCTCATTCTAACTCATAAATATTATTTATGTATCCGTGCCCACCCTGAACCACTTGACCGAAATCCTTACTTTCGCATAGCGACTGTACTGCTCTATTAGCCTTGTGTGGGATCACACGTCTCACGTAATATTAGTAAACACACCTTCCAATATATAAATAAAAGGATTAATAAACGTATTATTGAAATCCTTAGAACGGTCTTTCCTTTGGTGTCCAACCATATACCCTAACAGGTTATGGGCCCAGAGCGCTAGGACAGAGTGCGAATAAATAATATAAAGTGAAAGTGATTGGACACTAAATAATTAATAAAAAGTTATTTTAGTGCGAGTGCTTAAAAATGGATTTCACATCTAAAAGAAACATCAAACAATTTGATGGTGAAAAGTATAGTGTGTGTGGAAATTTCGAATTTGCAATCTATTAAGTGAATTTGGAGTTCTGAACATTATCGACGATGAATCTCCGACAGAGAGAAGTGCTGAGTGGCTTAAAAAAATAATGCATCAGCTAAGTATACGATAATAGAATGTTTGTCAGACTCATTACTTGGCCTGACTACAGAACAAGACACCGCAAAACAAATTTTCGGCAAGCTTGATTCTATCTTTAAAAGAAAAAGCGTGGCGACGCAGCTGTCAATATAAGCAAAAGTCAATAAAACTGTTCACGAATAATTTTAAACACAAGAAATGTCATCACTGTGGCAAAAAGGGACATTTGAAAAAGTGTTGTTTTTCTTACAAAAGAGCTATTGAAAACAAAAGAATAAACAACGGTCCAGATGGTGGTTCAAAACTATTCTGATTTGCTTTTATGACGGACAGTGATACAAATTACAGTAATGACGGGCAAAATAATATTACTTTTGTGTTGGATTCTGGAGCCTCAGATTATTTGATAAATCCAGAAGACTTGGCTCGAACTTCACTGAGCTTGAAAAACTAATAAACATTTCTGTAGCGAAAAATGGCATGTTCATAAAAGCGACAAAGAAATGTGGTCTCCCCGTTACCAGCAAGATGGGCGTACCAGGTATACTACAATGTGGTCTCCCCGTTACCAGCAAGATGGGCGTACCAGGTATACTACAGGATGTACTTTTCTGTTCTGATATTCCCTACAACCTGCTATCGGTTAAGAAAATGCAGAATGCGGGAATGACTGTCGTTTTTGATAAAAACGGTAGTGTTGTTGTGTACAATGATGGTAAGCCGGTAATAAAGGGTGAGTCTTTGAACAATCTAATAAGCATTAACTGTATGCTTTCTAAACATGCTTTAAATAGCGAATGCACATTAGATAGAGTCGTAAATAATAATTATGAATTGTGGCATCAGAGGTTAGACAATAAAGGCAAATCAAAATGTATGGAAATAAAAAGAAAGAAATTCTTTTTCTGATATTGATAAAATTGATAATATTATGCCAAAATATAAATTGTGTGAGGCTTGTATTTATGGTAAACAAGCATGCCTGCCATTTAACAAATTGAAAACAAAAGATTTGAAACGACCTCTATTTAAAGTGCACACAGATGTTTGCGGTCCTATTATTCCTTCGTCTATTGATGGCAAAAATTATTTTGTGATTTTTGTGGTTGAATACACTCATTATTGTGCTACCTACTTGTTAGCTCGTAAATCAGATGTTTTTGTTACGTTTCGGGATTATGTAGTAAAAAGGTGAAGCACGTTTTTTTTTGTTTGAAAATTGTTAACTTATATTGTGATAATGAAGGGGAATTTGTATCCAATGAAATAAAAGAGTTCTGTGCGCGGAAAGGTATTAGCTACCACTTAACAGTGCCACATACTCCGGCTTTGAATGGTATTGCCGAACGTATGATAAGAACAATAACAGAACGGAGTCTTACAATGGTACAAGGGTCTAAATTAAATCAATCGTTCTGGGGTGAGGCTGTGTTAATTGCTACTTATTTAATAAATATCAGCCCCACGAAAGCACTGTGGTTGGATAAAACACCTTATGAGTTATGGCATAATACTAAGCCGCAACTGAAGTATTTAAAAGTTTTTGGTTCAACTGTTTATTTTGTTAATAAAAGTAGAAAAACGAAATTTGACAGGAAATCATCAAAGGGAATTTTCGTTAGTTATGAACCAAATGGTTATAAGGTGTGGGATGTGGTAAATGAAAAGTTTGTGAGAGTCAGAGATGTGGTAATGGATGAGATTAATTTCTTATCAAATAGGCCAGTGCAATCTGCGCCCGAACGGATTATGGCTAGAAATAGCAATAACTCTGTTGTTGACAACTCTGTCAGAGATGTGGAATTGGATGAGATTAATTTCTTATCAAATAGGCCAGTGCAATCTGAGCCCGAACGGATTATGGCTAGAAATAGCAATAACTCTGTTGTTGAAAACTCTGTAAGAGATGTGGAAATAGATGAGATTAATTTCTTATCAAATAGGCCAGTGCAATCTGAGCCCGAACGGATTATGGCTAGAAATAGCAATAACTCTGTTGTTGAAAACTCTGTAAGAGATGTGGAAATGGATGAGATTAATTTCTTATCAAATAGGCCAGTGCAATCTGAGCCCGAACGGATTATGGCTAGAAATAGCAATAACTCTGTTGTTGACAACTCTGTCAGAGATGTGGAAATGGATGAGATTAATTTCTTATCAAATAGGCCAGTGCAATCTGAGCCCGAACGGATTATGGCTAGAAATAGCAATAACTCTGTTGTTGACAACTCTGTCAGAGATGTGGAAATGGATGAGATTAATTTCTTATCAAATAGGCCAGTGCAACCTGAGCCCGAACGGATTATGGCTAGAAATAGCAATAACTCTGTTGTTGACAACTCTGACTCTGTACACCCTTTTTCAAAAGAGGTGTGAATCTCATAAGGATCAATCAGATTGTATGAGTAAACAAACGGATAGGATACCTGCTAATAATAAATCTGTCAATGAAACAGGGGAGCGCTTAAACCGGTCTTCATATCACAATGAAAATGAGTTAACTTTATCTAAAAACAATGATACATCACATAATTTGAGACGAAGTAATAGGATCCAAAACATTCCAACTGTTTCTTATAATGAAAATGATGAGGACAGTATTTATGACAACTACTTGTTGTGTGCAGAATCTTTGATATTTCAAATTTCTCAATCATATACAGAAATTAAAACCAGGAATGATAAGCATCAATGGGAAAGTGCTATCAAAGAGGAAATCAATTCACTTATTGAAAATGATACCTGGACTTTAGTACCAAAGTCAGATAATAGAAATATTATCGATTGTAAGTGGGTATTTACAGTTAAAAATGATGAGTTTGGAAAACCCTTGAAGTATAAAGCGAGATTAGTGGCTCGTGGTTTTAGTCAAAAATATTTGATTGATTATAACGAAACGTTTGCACCTGTTGCAAGGATTGCAAGTTTTAGACTAATATTAGCTTTAGCGAATCAATTTAATTTGCTGGTTCACCATATGGATGTAAAAACATCATTTTTGAATGGGAAACTGAATGAGGAAATCTATATGAAAATTCCCGAGGGTATCCCGGCTAGAAGTAATATGGTTTGCAAATTAAATAAGTCATTATATGGATTGAAACAGTATGCACGCTGTTGGTTCCAAATGTTTGAGCAAGCTTTGATAAAAAGGGGTTTTCAATACTCATCAGCGGACCGGTGCATTTACATTTTTAATGCAGGTCATGTTTTAAAGAATATTTATGTTTTACTTTATGTGGACGATCTTGTGATTTCAACCGCAGATATAAATACTATGAATAGTTTTAAAACATACATAATGAACACTTTTAAAATGGTAGACTTAAAAGAGACCATATGTTTTCTGGGAATCAAAATAACCAAGTCAGAAAACAAAGTTACTTTGGATCAGGAAATGTACATAAAAACAGTTCTTGAGAAGTTTAACATGAGTGACTGTAATTCTGTCACTACACCCCTTTAAAGTAAACTAGATTACGAAGCATTAAATTCGTGTGAAATAACAAGTGCCCCTTGTAGAAATATTATCGAGTGTTTGATGTATATCATGCTGTGCTCTCGACCTGACCTAAGTTTTTCTGTTAACATCTTGAGTCGATATGCAAGCAAAAACAACCATTAATTATGGTCACACTTAAAAAGGGTCTTGCGTTATTTAAAGGGCACTATAAATCTCAAGTTAACATTTACACGAAATGATTACAAAATATTCTAAGTGGCTTTGTTGGTTCTGACTGGGGTAGTAATACAATAGATAAAAAAAGTACTACAGGTTATTTGTTTAAAGTATTTAATCAATGCACAATATGCTGGCAAACAAAGAGGCAGCAGACAGTGGCAACATCATCCACTGAAGCAGAGTACATGGCTCTATATGAAGCAGAAAAATAAACTCTGTGGTTAAAGTCATTAGTAACAAATATTGGTATTGCGATACCAGATTCTATTTGTATTTATGAGGATAATAACGGATGCATAAGCATCGCGAACAATCCTACTAGTCACAAAAGATCTAAACACATTGATATTATATCATTTTTCTAGAGAACAGGTTGAGAAAAATGTGATTAAAATGGTTTATGTTTCTACAGATAACCAGCTGGCTGATATCCTGACAAAATCATTACCCGCGGTGTGTTTCACCGAGATGAGAGTGAAACTCGGGGTGTCGTTGTAATTATGTATATTCAACGTGGATGAATAAAATGATATGGATATGTTAATTATAAGAGCTTGGTTATAATATGTAGATGAATAACATTAATAGTATCCAGTTATAATGGATAACTTGATTGATAATGGTTTGATTAGGTTTTTCTGGGTTTTCCCTAATCCTGCGCAACAAATGTTGGACCATGATGATTGTATTCCCAGAGAGAGAGATAAATTGGAGGTGTGTGATTTTGTAATTGTATAAAGATGTTTGATATCTTATATCGTAATTAAAAAGAAAAGGATTTATTTTTGAGGGGGCGTGTTGGAGTATAGCAAAAACAAATCTATCCTACTTCAACACTATCGTCTTTCTCATTCTAACTCATAAATATTATTTATGTATCCGTGCCCACCCTGAACCACTTGACCGAAATCCTTACTTTCGCATAGCGACTGTACTGCTCTATTAGCCTTGTGTGGGATCACACGTCTCACGTAATATTAGTAAACACACCTTCCAATATATAAATAAAAGGATTAATAAACGTATTATTGAAATCCTTAGAACGGTCTTTCCTTTGGTGTCCAACCATATACCCTAACAATTACCTACTAACAATTGTTTTTAATTGCTACCTAATATTTTTTTCATGACTGTTACAGCGCTTCCGCACTAGGTACCCTTTTTTTTTTTTTTTTTGAGGATGGGAAATCATCAAATGACCCCTCCCGCTCTGGGTGGAGCGGAAGGGATTGTCAGGCTCTGACTAAAACCCACCCGTGTTCCTTCCTTAGCACTATATGTTCCGGGGTAGCGGTAACCCTTTCGGACAATCCTGCTGCCCCGGCAGGCTTCGGCCCTGACAGGCCCCTTCCCTATTGCTGACATCTCTTTGAGGCGCGCGTGGAACAAGTACGTGCCGTCCGGCTCGGGCTTGGTACTGATCGGACGGTGAGCTACCCATTACTCTCCGAGTCTCCGTCCGCAGGCCTGCGCCTACGGTGGCCGGGGTCGTCACTCGGCTCCCGACGCCCGGAGCGTCTCCCGCGGCGTCTGGGACGTGAGGCTCTGTCCCTCAGCCATCCCGCCACCTCCTTCGCTAGTATGACTGCTTCGCAGAAGAAAGTTTTCTTTCAAGACTGTTACAGCGCTTCCGCACTACCCTTACGATCCGTTTTTTGGAATTTTTGTCTGATAGATAATAAACTACTGGAGGGATTTTGATGGGAGTTTCGATATTCTGTAGCTTTGGTTTTCATCTATCACATAGGGTATGTTTAATAAATGAGTTATAGTCCACGCGTACGAAGTCGCGGGCATAAATTAGTTATTTATTATTAGTTATATAAGTACTTTGGACTTAGTAAATTCTGATAAAGCTCATTACAACATAATACACAGGATAAAAAATTCTTTATTAGAAATAAGAAATACTAAAATACTACTCTGTCAAAGAAGTACCAAGGGAATCAATAATACACAAAATGTTAGTTATTCATCCAAATTTACTTTGATCACCTTCAAAGTATGCTCCTTCAGAAACGACACACTTACGCCAACGAATAATCCAATCATCAAAGAAAATTTCAAACGCTTTTTCCGGAACTGAGTTTAGTTTACGCCCTGAATTCTCATTCGTTCGCTAAAATTCTTTCACAATGATGGCCTTGTGCAAAGGTGCATTATCGTGGTACAAAATCCAACAATTATCTTTCCACAAATCTGGCCATTTTCTTCGAATTTGCTCTCTTAAACGCCGCATTACGTTCAAATAATATACTTTATTTACCGTTTGACCTTCCCGGTAAGAATTTCGTGTGCACAACACCGCGATAGTCAAAGAAAACAGTCAACATGACTTTGACTTTTGACCGACTGGTTTTCGGTTTCGGTTCAGTTGGAAGGCGCCACTCCGAAGCGTGTTGACTAGTTTGCATGTCAAACTCGTCTCGTCACCAGTAACAATGCGTTTCATAAATGTTGGGTCGGAATTGACTCGTTCTAGCATGTCTTCAGCGACTCATAAACGATTGAGTTTTTGGAGAAAATTCAGGTCTTTTAGGATAAAATAATACGGATCGACTCGTGAGGTACTGTTTGTACCTCACGAGTCGATCCGTATTATTTTAAATAATCACTTGGGTATGAAACATGTTGCCGCTCGGCTAGTCCTAAAAGACCTGAATTTTCTCCAAAAACTAATTACTAGCCGGGGCAGCAGGATTGTCCGAAAGGGTTACCGCTACCCCGGAACATAAAGGGCTAAGGAAGGAACACGGGTGGGTTTTAGTCAGAGCCTGACAATCCCTTCCGCTCCACCCAGAGCGGGAGGGGTCATTTGATGATTTCCCATCCTCAAAAAAAAAAAGAAAGGGTACCTAATGCGGAAGCGCTGTAACAGTCATGAAAAAAATATTAGGTAGCAATTAAAAACAATTCTTAGTAGGTAATAAAATTAATTATGTTGCTATACTTATAATTCCCTAAAAACTTAACACCAGAAATATTGACATAAATTCTATACAATAACATTATATAAAAAAAAAACAATCGACTTCCAAAAACAACACTACAAAGTGAAAAATAACTTTCATTTCGGAAGTCGGTGTCGCTGGTTCTGCATTTTCGTTTTGAACCGACTTCAAAAAAGGAGGAGGTTCTCAATTCGAATGTTTTTTGACACCGACTTTCGAAACTACAGTTATTTTTCACTTTGTAGTATTTTTTTTTTGGAAGTCGGTTGTTTTTTTTTTGTAAAAAAGTTTTAATTTTTCACTTTTTAGTTGTACCTACCTACCCCAAACAAATTCATATATCACTACTTGCTATGTGAATATCAGTGACAGAAAGCCTTACCCTTTGAAGGGTACAGGCATGATGTTATGTTGTGTGATTGCGATTACATATGCTATAGCAGCAATCGCGGTTGATTTTTTGTTTGTCTCCGAAAATCATCATCAGATCTATACAAAAAAAATAAAAATTGCATATCCGTTTATTTACGATGGAGTTATGCCCGAACATACGTAAACAAAAATAGAAACATCCGAATTGAGAACCTCCTCCTTTTTAGAAGTCGGTTAAAAATATAATACATATTTACAATCACAAAACTAGAAAGAAACTAAATTGGGATGATGAAATTAAAATACTGTAGGCGAGCAGCCCTATATTTCAAGAATAGGGCCGATTCACAATATAGATGTTGTTATGTTACCTTGACAGGGGTCAGCGAGTTCATTCGAACTGCGCGTTCGCGGGATTTGCCACGCGAGGACGGAGGTAACGCTAAATGCCTACTACGCTCGAAGATCCTGGCCTTAATGGAATATTGATCATCTGCTGGTGTTTGTTTTTTTATTGTTGTATGTTATGTTGAGTTTAAGTTAAATATTGTACGAATATATTACTTTTATAAATCCTTTTTTTTAGTAGGTAGGTACTAAAAAAAAGGATTTATAAAAGTAATATCAAAGTTAACTATTTTCACTTTCTTGTCTTTATTCTAACTATAAATGCCAGGGAGGTAAACGTTACCATAAGATAATATAAGCATTTGGAAAAAAGTCGTAACTTGCAAGTAAATGAATCCAGCTGCTGTATCAGCTTATTCGTTGTTTTTATTAGGTACGCGTATATATAATACCAGCAGAGCTTTCATGAATAAAAGTAAAAGCGATATAATATTATACAGACACGTAATTTTTCTAATAACATGTAGATAACCACGCCAAACACGCGTCACACGATACTAATCCAAATTTTTAAACACATTTATTATATTTTTTTCTCATCACCATCTCCTTATCTTATTAAATCTCATCAAACGAAGCAATCTTCTCCAAATTGGTTTAACCAAAAACGCTTACAAAATATGTTTTGGCTGCGTTGTAATCGAGTTAAAATATCATCTTCCACACTGTTATTAGAGCTGTTTATCTCGAGCCTTGAAAGTCGGTATCTCTTCACTGCAGTGTAAAATATTAAACGCAGGATATCATTTTTTGCGGCCGCCACTGTAAATTTTGTTCTCGTGCCTTATTCGCCACATTCTATTTTATCTAGTGACATGTGACCGTTTTCATGAATGGAATATATTACTGACTTTTTAATAACCATTCTGGTGTTAGTACGAGATTCTCATAACGTTGATCGTAAATAAAGCGGTTTATTCGATATTTGAAGGAAGAATTTTGAAAGAACTTTTATGGTCGTATTCTCCACATATCCTGGTAAATGTAGTCATGAGATTTACAGATGAGATTTGTGTTGAATAGCTGTGCTCATATAAACTTGAATGCGAGTTATTATGCAATAATTTAGGTGTGACATTTGTAACCCGCTTATTAAAAACAGTGCATTCAGGGCGTAATATGTGACAGGTACGTGCTAATGGATAATTAACAAGCAGATAAACAAAACTCAAATACGTACTAACAAGCAAGCTAAATACCTAGTTTAAACTTTTATTATATCGTTACGTTGAAACTGTAATAAACATAAATGATCAAGCGAAAAAAAATGTCCTCTAAGCGCGTTCAATTCCACAGAACACTGAATTTTATTTCAAAGTTTAATACTAGAACGCTATTAGCAACGAAAAACCCGGAATAAAGTGTCCCTGTTAAACGTTTAACTGCGCTATTTAGAGGCAGCCCTGTATCGCTGGTGCAATACAGCTCAATTAAGCTTCTGCCAGCCCTGGTCTGGTGGCAATTCGTTGCGGTAAAGTTGTGGTCACATTAAGCCGTCGAACCGCACAGCGTCATTTGCGACAAAGAATTTTGTACATTGTTGACTGGTGTCCATACAAGTAGGACGGAGTTTGCAATCAACTTTATTTACACAAAGAGTGCTCAGTAGAATTTTAATCAAGTGATTATTGCGTGTTTATTTGTTAGAGACAGTGTTAACGTCCGCGACATGCGACGCTACGAGTTGTGTAGGTCGTAGGTTCGGACCCAGCCAGGCACTCTACTTTGTATAAATTATTTCATCACCACTGCTCTCAAAACGGTGAAGGAAAACATCGTGAGTAAACCGGCTTCCTAGAACCAAAAATTCGAAGACGTGTGACATCTATCAACCCGCACTGGGCCCGTGTGGTGGATTACGGCCCACTCGTTCACACTTCACACCGAGAGGAGGCCTGTGTCCCAGCAGTGGGAACATTATAGGCTGACTAGCTTCCGCCCGCGGCTTCGCCCGCGAGGTATGTCATAAAATTTGGCAGAGAGACAAATTGCATCCCGATGCAATCTATCTGTCTGCCAAATTTTATCGAAATCCGTTCAGTGGTTTAGGCGTGAAAAGGTAACATACAGACAGACAGAGTTACTTTCGAATTTATAATACAATTAGTATGGATTATGTTTTTTTTTGTTAGAGACTTATCGAGGTAATAAACATTTATTTGTATTTTTTAAATTAAAATGCAGAAAGAAAAACATACAAGGTAGGTAATCTGCTTACAATGCCGTGTTAGGTGTCGGCGCTAATTGAGGCAAATAGGTTACAATGGCGCGCATAGTCGATGAGCTGCACGACTTGATAGTTTTATAATGGCATATTAATTTGTAAAACTGTTAGAATGATGAATGAAGTATCAAGAATAGCAGGCATTCCTACAAATCGTATGCTGTTGTAAACTTGAATAATAGGAACGTTTGTTGAATGGTGTGATTCTTTAGGGTATTAGAGTAAAACCTATACAAAATGATTGAGTGGCCTATTACGCCGTACAGATTTAAAGTACAGTTTATTTCTGTATCCCCGAATGTTTTCTACTCCACTGGGACCATTATTAATCAATCAATCAATCAAATCATTTATTTGCAACAAATGTAGGTACATTAAAATACAGGTGAAGTAGATAGGAGTGAGGCATGTACATTCTGCCTGGAAATAGGCACGCAAAATTTATAAAAATTGTTATGAAGCTATCTAAAAATAAAATTACATATTAAAATAACATGAGTTACAATAAAATTATTACAATTATACACACATTAATAATAATAAATACATATTGAAAATGTCAAATTAAAGTGTTACTTTAGAATTAAATTAAAAAATAAATGTATATTAAGGTCCAAATGTTCAAAATAATATTTATTATACACATTGCTGATTGAAAAAAATTGTCCATTAAAAAATCATTTATTCAGGAGTTCACACGCCTCGTGATCGCGTCGTATCAGTTCAGTTCGCGTCGTATCGAAAGCTCGAATACGCCCAATATGAAGCTGTACAAATCCATGAATGATAGAAATATATATATTATTCCCAAGATCGTATCTATCTTAGACTGATGACTCCTCTCCTCTCTCCATCGACGAAGATACGGGTTCGTCCGGAAGTAGTTTGATACTTCGCAATAAACTCTACTTCCGAGTAATTAACTTTTTCGGACGGGTTAAACCCGGAAATACGGGTTTCGTGCGTAGAGAGTAGAACACCGTAGGGCAACCCATTTTTCCTGTTTGATAATTTTTGCCTACTGTTAAGGCACCTTCATTTTGACTTAAAAAGTAGGTATAGGCGACCTTATTCTTTACAACCTTAAAGTTGAATATCATTTGGACGTAGTTAAACGTCAAGATCTATTTTTACTGTGACAGTTAGATAGTTTCAACCTTAGTAAAATTTCAATTTAATGGGATTTTTTAACTATACTTCATACAGTTGAATCCGACCGGCTTAGTAATATAACATAGGTAGATTATTAATGTTAGAACCTAGTGTAAATAAAGCTGGTAAGCGCAACTGTAACTTTATATAATGAAACTTTTAGTAATATTAACGCTATAACCAGGATTTTAGGACAATTTGCAGCACGCGGTTGGGAATTGTTTATCCTCTTATGTTGAATGTTGAGTTATGTTAGCAATACGCTTTTCCTAGCAAAACTCCACAAATCGCGTACATAATAAGGAAAATTTTAGTTAGTGAAAGGAGATTGTTCAAAACCAGTCTAGGAAAGTTGCACGTATGAAAACCAAATTAATATACAAATTATTTGCTTATTTTTTACAAGCTTTTCACTTCAGGAATTTTGTTTTCGTATCCGGAATTATGATTTTAAGATAAACAGTAAATTAACGATTGCTAGGTACATTTCCGTATAGTGATGAATGATGGACGTTTCGTTCTCTTCATTTGTACGAGTTACGTAAGTATGAGCCTTTACATAAAAACATCACAAAAATGATATTAAACTCATAAATAGCTAAATAATTAGTAATATCATTATTATAACGTAGGTACTGTATATGTATTTCATAATTCCGTTGTGAAAATATTTATTTTTGTGTTTCGTCTCACGCAGATGCAACTGTCAAGGCAGATGACAGACGTACCGGTAGGGATGATGATTATTCCTAAACAAGATCGATTTTTAAATCTATCCGAATCGCAGGAAAGAATCGATTCAGCAATAAATTGAGTTCTGATAGATCTGTTCCCGCTATTATTCTACATCTACAGCTTTACCAGCATAATTAGTCAAATGTAATGAATAATCGAATACAAAATAGATTAAATAATATTGTTGGTTACAAAAAACAGAACAAAGAAACTGCGTATCAAAACTTAAAAGTTGCAATCCGCAGGAAAAACATTGGAATTCGTTTTCAAGTTTCTAAAATCGATTACAAAATCGATCGCCATCCCTAAGCGCCGGCGCCTGCGGAAGCCACCATTACTGTTTATTTATTATAGTTTAAGTATGTGTCGATTGAGAATAGTCACCGCGATTAATCTCTCCACTTAAATAGTAATACTTACGGAAATTCGTTGGTGTGTTAGTTTTAAACAACTTAGCGTGTTTCATGTAACTAACGATAGGACGTTTTCATATTTAATTGTGTTTTATTACGCCAGGACGTTTTTAGGTTATCTCCGAATTTGTTTAATTACTTTAAAACTCGGATACTTGTGTGAAAATAAACACTTTTCTTGAATAGTAAATAAACCGTAGTCTATAATAAATAAAGATTTATTGTGTTTCAACTTAAGACGGATTTCCATACATCAACGGTCATGATCCTTTCCTTCATAATTATTCAGAAAGTTATCATAGGTAGGTATTTGGGGAAAAACCATTTTCAGTATTTGAAAATCTGTATCATTAATCTTTTTTAATAATTTTATTTTAAATGTAAATGGCATTTCCGCGTATATTCCTATCATGTACTTAAAGTTAAATAATGTATGAAAATTAGCTCATTTATTTGCCGCTAGTTTAATTTACGAAAAACAATTTTCCTGGAAAGGCTCTAGCAACAAAATACGTATGTAACCCAAATAAACATCAACAACTGTATCATATCCGATAATACGAGATAAATGTTTGCGTTGTATTACTTAGGCACAGATCAGACTATCCCATTTCAAAATGTGTACCGACAAGTCCTTGCATCGTACAAAACTGGCACGCGGTCCATTTTTGTACTTGCACGCATAATAATGCCAAGGGCGTTCGTTACCACATCCGGCCCGACGCGATATTAGTCGAGGATACTGTTTCAATTAATGAATACCAGGGACATACGTCCCATCGTGAAACAACGACTCATTACTCGTGTTAAATAAAAAAAATATAGACCTATATTTACAATCAACTTAATGCTGTCGTGAAAAATGATTGTTGTTATGTTTTGTTTAATTAAAAGTGCCTAGCTCCCGGTCTATGTGTCGAGTCGGGAACTGTTATGGCTTCACATGAGAACCAATTCTCTGTTAGCGTAATAGGGAAAGTATTTAAAGATGCGATGCGTCTATTAAATGCTTAGTTTTTTTTTCTAAAGATCTCGTTCACAAGCTTTAACACCTTTGTAGTTGTTAAAAAAAATGCATGACAATTTGGTCAGAATAAAATAGAATAGAATACTCTTTATTATGTACATCATATAAATTACAGACATAAATATAGAAACTGTACAAAGGGTGGCACAATGGGCGGTCTTATCGCCAAGAGCGATCTTTTAAAGACAACCTTAGGATGGATTTAAAAAAGGGGAAGGACAGACAAATACTGTAGGTAGTCCGTGGTGTACCATTTACATAATACAATAAATACATACATAAAGTATATTATACTAATCTAAATAAATATATACACATACATATAAATATATCCATATAATAATAAACATGAAACAGGAGCAAAGAAAATATAATGATGATGTTTAAGCAGAGAGGAAGTGCTTTTTTACCATAATTTTAAACGTGGGCAAAGATTGAGCACGCCTTACCGACACGGGCAAGTCATTCCATAACCGTACTGCTTGAACAGTAAAAGATTTGTCATAGAAACTGGTGGAATGCATCGGCATCAGTATCATAATCAGGCTATAATGTTCCCACTGCTGGGACACAGGCCTCTTCTTTCTGTGAGGAGAAGTGGGCCATAGTCCAGCACGAGGGCCCAGTGTGGTCGGTAGATGTCACAATATGTCCTTGTTTTTTTGTTTCTAGGACATGCATGTCTTTCCTCACGGTGTTTTCCTTTACCGTTTAGAAAGTAGTGGTGATGAAATAATTTACACAAAGTAAAGTATTTGTCAGTGTTCGAACCTGCGACCTACAACTCGTAACTCAGGCCACTGGGCCACCAATGCTCCTACCATTTGGTTAGTTCCTACCTATAAAATGTGAAACTTCTCTACCATTTTAAAATTCTTCAAAACATTATTCTTTGTTACCACGAAAAGGCTTCGCTTGTTCGTAAACTTATACTGGTTCCAAGACAAAATCCTACATGCGACAAAGTCTTTTCTACTTTACTTAATCTAGTACGTCCTCGATAGTTACATCGTTGGCTTTGCCGCCGAGATTTTACTCCAGTAATAAAACGTTTTATCTGCCCTCTGACATAAATGCAAGTATGTTTTAGCTACATTGAATGTTGTGCAGTCATGAATTGTTCTCGTCCAGATATAAGTACTCGTAATAAGACACCCTTGGAAAGCGTACGGGGAGCCGAAGCCAAATTACACAGGCCCGTTGGACGTTTTTAAAGTGAGAATTTTATTTAGAATAAGCACATCAACAGCACTGTCACTTAGAATTCAAATTAATTAACATCTAAAACTGGCATTTCAGCAACCATGCAAATAACAGCCGTATGCATGACATTGACATATGAATATTAGAGACAAACGAGAAAAAAATTAAGTGTGTCTAGAAGATCTAAATCTTAGAACACTACAAAACAAACTAATTTGAGCTACATAGACGTGCACTTAAAGGCTCCTACAAACAGGCGCGACACGCGATATAATCGCGCGCGACACAAAGGCACCACTCGTTGCGCGACTTTCGGTGCATTTGCGTCGCGCGCGATTTTATCGCGTGTCGCGCCTGTTTGAAGGAGCCCTAAATAGGGAACGTCTGTAGGTATAAGAAGCTAAAATCGTGGAGAAAATATTAAAAGGTTAATCCGTCAAGTCGGACCTTATTATCGTAATTTTATGAAGGTTCACAGTCTGAGCTCAGTCTCAATCTGTCAAAAATACTTCTAACTTTTGATAAGTTTTTGACAATGATTGTCGCTGAGATGAGTTTGCCACTAGATTTAAACGTTTTGAATTACAGGAATTGACTTTCTTATCTTTGTACGCACTAAGCAAGTACCCAAGGCTCACCCCCGGTTCATCATCATCATCAATTCAGCCGAAAGACGTTCACTGCTGGACACAGGTCTCCCCCAAGCACCTCCACTTCGACCGGTTCTGTGCTTCTCGCATCTAACGGTTCCTGCGGTCTTCACAAGGTCGTCGGACCACCTTGTGGGAGGCCTTCCAACGCTACGTCTTCCGGTACGCGGTCGCCACTCCAGAACCTTTCGGCCCCATCGGCCATCTGTTCTGCGAGCAATGTGTCCTGCCCACTGCCACTTAAGTACCACTCCCGGTTGGCGTAGGACAAAGAAATCATCATAAGTACCAGTAAAAACCATAAGTTTTAATTGAAAAAGTACTCACAAAGCCTGAAACTCCTCAGATTTTATTACGCAAAAAGCCTTCAAGCAAACAAGTAAACAGAGATGAGAAGTACTAAAAACTTCAAACATTACCGTGGCAAACGTAAATCATTGAACCCAAGAAAACTAGTACTGGCACAAAAAATATAACAAAAGCACACTTCTATTAGTTTTTGTTTAGTACATTTTCCAATCTAAATCCTGACGGGGAACAAATAAAATCGCTGGAGAGAAAAGTAATTTAAGTGTTGTCGGTGGCAGAGTACGGAGTCACCTTTATAGCGAATGCATTAAACATGTGCGGTTGGGAAGTGCGTGACTTTAGAACGTGCTTTAAATAGGGATGTTCCTGTATTTATGTATTGCTTTCGTATAAATACGAAACTGTTCGATTCTCGGTCGTTTTAGTTCTGAGCGCGTCGCTAGAGTTTATAGTTTCCCTTCTAGTGTGAGGTATGTAAATCAGGTGCACTTCGACTCACCTCGTATATTTCTTTATTACTCGCATCGCTTTTATTATTGTTATTTTTGCAAATACACTACTAAACAACAAAACGATCTTGTTAAAACTCAAATCACAAGAATTTTGTTGTGACATTTGGTTATCCACGCACAGTGTTATTATTGCCCCGAAAAACGGACATCCCCTTTTTATTAACTAATCCGATAGAACAGATTATTTAGAAAGTAAGAGTAAAATACCCGTGTGCCAATTTTACACCAAACACGAGTAAAAAAATTTTGTATTTTTTTTTTACTTTTTCTAAATTAATTAATTACAAAAAAAATACGCATTATTTTACCCCTTTCTTTATTATGTGTAATAATACTATATTAAAGATATGTGAAAAAAATACAAAAGGGTACTAACTAGTACAGATGTAAAGGAATATGGTTTTTTTATGTTTTTAGATTTTGATTTATCATGGTTGTATCTTTGCTTAGTTGGATTCAATATTTATTGTAGATCATGTTTAGACCCCAACCAATCACTTAAAAAAAAACCGCATCCAAATCTCGCGGTGTTTAAGAGTTATTCACTTCTAAATTTTATTCTGATAATTTTGATTTTAGGGTCATCACTTCACAAAAAACATTATTTTTGTTTATAGATTTTAATTTTATGTTGAATTTTATTTATATCATAGAATAATACACATATACATATTTACGCCCACTCCCACAAAATTTTACAAATAATATTCTTAAATCTTTTTATTATTTTTACATCGGACAAAAATACAAATAATAGTACATTTTGATACAAGTGGAGAAAGTTTGTTATTGTATTCGAGGCGAAATTATAATGAATGTTTTTGAGCCGAGAACTGCAATAACAAATGTCCACGTGTATCAAACGACGTTTTTCAATACACTTTTGAAGAAATAAAATAAAATAACGAAAAATATTTTTGTCATGAATTAAGAAACTATGATTTTAATTTTCTTTTTTTTTTTCGAGCTTTGCATTCGCCAGGTTGAAGAAGAGGCAAAGGTATGAAGCCGTTAAACAGCCTAATATAAAAAATAGATTAATTTTATGTTTTTGAATTCAGTACCTACACAAATAAATATTAATTTGTTAAACACAACTAAAGTAACTACTAGTTTCTAATAATCATGTTTATCTATGATATTCTATTTATAAACACAATTTGAATTTTCACAAAATATTTAGTATATAATAAAGACGCGTAGTGCTTTGCCGAAATTAGAAAAAAAAAACAATCACCTGAGATTAAGCATTGAACCAATTTGAACTAAGTATAGGTATAGTTATCTGTGGCAATTTTCATTCCCGTACACGTGCGGGAAAATGGAAAAAAACGCACACGTGTGAAATACATTGCATGTTATACCTAATCGTAGTGCGTTATGGACCAGTTTTCGAGGAAGTGTATTGAAAAGTTAATTACTTATACTATAATTTGTTCATGCTTTATTGCATGTCAAGCCAAGTTCAGAGATAAACAGGGTGGTACACCTTACACGAACCATTTCGAGCTACTTTAGACCACCTAAAACTATTAAACCTACCTTCGTTAAAGCAAAACTCTCAACAAACAAATACTTTGAATACTTGCCAAATTGCATAATCAGTAGCAAGGAACTTAATAAACTCTCTTTTACCTCCTTAGAACTTGGTACTCATAGTCCAGTCTGTAGGGAATTTACTGGGTCCAGCGACTCACCCGCTTCAACCTTCCCGCAGCCACAATCCAAGGGTCCTGGCCTGGTAGAACGTCGGGGCTTGTCGGCAGAGCACACCACAGAGATACTCCAGTTAATAATCCCAAACATATAGGTCCATAGATCACTATAAACACTGTCTTCCAGGAAGATGAAAGGGGAACTTTGTTTTTTTTGGGTAAATCGATAAAACGGGACACACTAGCACTGCATATCGGTGACGCGTGCGCTCGCGACGGAGTATATTTTTTGACTACGTCATGGTGGTGGCGCGAAGTTTGCACCAACGACCATTCCTCAAGGAAAAGATGCGTTCCAGTCGACGCAGTTTATCGTCGACCCAGTATACCAATAAAAATTAAAAGAACCACGTTTATCAACCAAATTGTGTCATCTTATCCTAATACGAATAAAGAAATATTTAAACAAAAAAATCAACTGGTTTCGAGACGAAACATGCCGCTCACCTTAAAAGCACGTAGTTGCTTTTAAAGCCACTAAAGTTAAAACTAATATTGAAAAGAAGTGTAACTTAAAACTAGGTTTCGTAATGATTCTAATTACTCTATAGGAAGAGGACATATTTTAACGACGGGTCGTTTATAAAGGGAGTTTCCCATTTTCAGAGTCACTACGCGAGTGACATTGTCAGAGCCGGGATGTAGAGCGTGGATGCGCGCTAACTTCCATTGCAACGGAGGCAAATGGTCGTCGCATACAACCACAACAGTGCCTTCACGAAGGGCAGCGCCTCTGTCCTGAAGCCACTTGCTACTCTGCTGTAACTCATGGAGATATTCCTTGCTCCATCTTTTCCAGAAGTGCTGGACTGATTGTTGAATCCAGCGCCAACGAGTAAGACGGTTCGGCGTCTCATCAATTAAGGAAACATCAGGCAAAGCCGTCATGGGTTCTCCGATCAAAAAATGAGATGGTGTTAGGGGTAAGGGATCCGACGAATCCGCACTTAAAACGCAGAGTGGACGCGAATTTAAGACTGCCTCGACCTGACATAGAAGGGTATGCATCTCGTCATATGTTTGAGTGCGTGTACCTACTACACGATGAAGATGGTGCTTGAAAATTCGAACTCCGGATTCATGAAGACCCCCAAAATGGCTCGCGTAAGGGGGTTGGAAGTGCCACGTGATACCTTGCTGAAGGGTTTGCTGATTAAGCACACTTTGCACCGAGTCATTCCGTAAAAACGCGTAAAGTTCTTTTAAATAATTGTCACTTCCGATAAAATTCTTACCACAATCTGAGTATATATCAGTACATAAGCCACGTCGGGACGTGAAACGGCGTAGGGTTGCTAAAAACGCTTCTGTCGAAAGTTCGGAAACTAACTCGAGATGTATCGCCTTAACGCTCATACATACAAAAACTGACACGTAACATTTTATAATTTTCGCGTTGCGTACTTTATTGGCGCGAACGTAAAATGGTCCGGCAAAATCTACCGCGGTCTTTATAAAAGGTCGCGCGGGGCGGACGCGGACTGCAGGGAGCAGTCCCATGCGCGGTTGGTTGCGAGTGGGTCGCGCGCGGAAGCACGGCACGCATCGATGAATGCGTTGACGAACAATGTCACGACTCGATAAAATCCAATACCGTTGTAAAAGTGCATGTCGCACAGACTGCGGCCCCGCATGTAAATTACACGAATGTGCGTCATCAATAATAAGATCAGTTAAAGGATGTTTTTTAGGTAAAATTAGTTGGTGCTTAGATTCAAATGGTAAAAGCGATTTGTGGATTCTACCACCAACCTTAAGTAACTCGTCCGTATTGTCCAAGAATGGCGTTAAACGTCGTAAGCGCGTGGACGGTAATTTACCTTCTGCGATCTTTGTTAAATCTTCGTAAAAAATGGACTGTTGTGTAACTTTGATAAGTCGCGTTAAAGCGAAATTATATTCAGGCACAGTAATGTGCGTCGGAAAGACTTGTTTTGCTCCTTTACATTTATTAAAGAAACGAAATATAACCGCTGTGACGCGAACAAGTTTGCCGAGCGACGAAAATCGCGAGATAAAATCAACATCCTGTATAGGGGGTGCCGTAGACGCGCTAGAACAGATTGTTACGTTACGTTTTTCCTCGCACGTGTCCACTATCGGGGTTTGAACTGGCCAGGAGTCTGGACTTAGATGGAGCCATGAGGGTCCATGGTACCACAAGTCGTGGTGTACCAGCGCGGCGGGCAGCAGGCCACGTGACGCGGCGTCGGCGGGGTTGTCGGCCGACGGGACGTGGCGCCAGCAATCCGCGGGCACGCGAGATACGACTTCGCTGACGCGATTCGAGACGAACGTTTTCCACTCGTGCGGCGATGAGCGTAGCCATGCTAGCACGATGGAGGCATCGGACCAAGCGTAGACCTGGTCGAGGCTTACATGATTACTGTAGGTAAATATTACCCTTTCGAGTAATTTAGATAAAAGGACAGCGGCCATTAATTCGAGGCGCGGAATGGTAAGGCACACACGCAACGGTGCAACGCGGGTTTTTGCCATAATTAGATGAGTTTGAATAAAACCATCCTTATTCTGATAGCGTATATATACACACGCTCCAAACGCCTTACTGGAAGCGTCAGCAAAACCGTGAATTTGGATTGGCGTTGAATTATCATTTTTAAATATGTGACGCGGGAACGAAATTTGTGAGATGAGTGGTAGCTCAGAAACGAAAGAGGTCCACGAATTGGTTATGTCAACGGGCGGCGCATCGTCCCAGTCCACGTTGGCTATCCACAAAAGTTGGATCAAATGTTTGGCAAACAGTGTAACCGGTGATAATAATCCGAGAGGATCGTAAATTTTTGCTATCTCAGAAAGAATGACACGTTTCGTAATTTTTTGAGATGAAACTTGCACTTTAAAATTAAATGAATCGGACTTAGGGTTCCACTGGAGACCAAGGACCTTGACCCTTTTATCATTTTCCATTTCAGCGAAAGGAACGTTCTCAGGCCGCTCACCATGAGACTCTGGCGGTAGCGCCGCAGCGAGTAACGCGGGCGCATTGCTATGCCACTTACGCAGTTCAAATCCTGCCGTTCTACAAATACCTATTAATTCTTGCTGCAGAGCGAGCGCTCTGGCTACTGAGTCTTCGCCAGAGACGACGTCGTCCACGAAAACGTCATTGAGTAAAACGAGCGAGGCTAATTTAAACCGGTCGGCCTCATCGCGTGCGAGCTGTTGAATGGTACGCAAGGCGAGATATGGTGACGAGTTCACGCCGAATGTGACTGTACGCAAGCGATAGTCCCGTATGGGATCATCCGGTGATTTACGCCACACGATACGCTGAAAGTCCCTATCACTTTCACGAACTAGTATGTTACGATACATTTGTTTTATGTCGGCCGTAAGCGCGACGGAATGGACACGAAATTTAAGAAGCACGTCTACTATGTCCCGGTGAAGCTTAGGACCCGTTAGTAGAACGTCATTTAGCGAATAACCACTCGTTGAGCGACACCCGGCGTCGTATACAACACGAGTGGGCGTCGTGCTAGACTCTTTGATCACGCAGTGGTGTGGAATGTAATAACATTTGTCAGCTGGAGGTTGAGCATCGACGGGCTCCATGTGGTTGAGGTCCACGTACTCCTGGAGGCACGCGTGATATTCATCCTTCAGCTTAGGGTTACGTTCTAGCCGATACTCGAGTTTACGGAACCGTGCTAGCGCAGTAGGCCGCGACTCGCCGAGGGGCGGTGCGTCGGGCTTGAACGGGAGGGCGACCACGTATCGCCCGTTCATGTCACGAGTATGCGTATTTTGATAAAATGATTCACATATCGTTTCTTCGGGAGTGTAACTCCGCTTCTCTGGTATTGACTCCAGCTCCCAAAACTTCTGAAGATTGTCGTTGTCAAACGAGCTAAAACACACTTGGAGTGGAGTCGGAACAACATTATCGAAATTTAATTTACCTAAAAGCAAATAACCTAACACACTATTCATAGCGATCGGTGTACCCGGCGGGCCCGATATAATGTTGCCTAGTAACACGTGGGATAGTATATCCGCTCCTAGTAACATCTCCACGGGCTGCGGCGTATGAAAGTCCGGATCAGCTAAGTTTATATTTTTTATGTGTGACCATCCCGAATAAGGCAGTGGTACACTTGGCATTTTTGAAATTAATTCGGGCAAAATTAATGCATTAACCGGAATGACGGGC
The DNA here is from genome assembly GCA_927399505.1 of Luperina testacea. Taxonomy (NCBI): domain Eukaryota; kingdom Metazoa; phylum Arthropoda; class Insecta; order Lepidoptera; family Noctuidae; genus Luperina; species Luperina testacea. The sequence goes on along the minus strand of OV656770.1, from coordinate 14,257,568 downwards.
TGTTGTTTACCTATCGGCTTAATTGAACAAGAAACTAATCCCTTTGAATGGACGGGCTTGGTGTCACCAATACCGAACACCGGCACATTGCTATACCTACGCGCTAAGCCGAGTCGTTGTACACATGCTTCCGTAATAAAACACGCCTGGCTACCTGTATCAATTAGGCAACGCACCGTGGATACTTTTGTGTGATCCACGCACACATCAATTAAAGCGGTTGACAATAAAACAGTCTGTGTGCGCGCGAGAGGTAAGTTAGATGCTGCACAGTTTCCATGAATCGCAACGGAATCGGGTATTGCCTCCGGAGAGGAGAGCGGGACGGCTACAGGTTGCGCGACTTCGTTTATGATCGGTAATGCTTGAGTTGAAAAATGAATTAAACTATGATGTCTTTTATGACACGTTCTACACACGAAATTTGATTTGCAGTTTTTTACGTCGTGCCCGACGTTCAAGCAATTATAACACACATTTTTGTTTTGCACGAAAACGTACCTATCTTGTGGTGACAGATTTAAAAACTCTGAACATTTTGTCAACAAGTGCGAACCGTTGCACTGCAAGCAAGTTCGCGCCTTATTACCATCGGCCGTAGGTCGAGTTTGGTCTGACGCTTGAACATTCGCGGGAAACGCGCGTTTGGCCGAAGAGACACCGTTCGCATTGGCGTCTTTGTTACCTACCCGCAATGTAGATTGTTTATTAGTTTGCGGCGCGTAGGTACTAGAACTAGATGATGCAATTTCGTCCGCGGTTATTTCACGTTGCAAGTATGAAATCAGCGTGTCCACATCGGGAATATCGGACGCACTGGTTAACGAACGCTCGAAACCCTTTCTCAGACTGTTAGGTATTTTACGTAGTAAAATGTGCAACAGAACGAAATTCCACTGCTCTGTCGGAAAGCCCATGACTTCTAATGCCTTAATGTTTTCCTGGTAGGCATTTAGTAATTTTCGTACACTAAACGACGATTTCTCGGAGCACTGTTCTATATCTAAAATTCTATCTAAATGTTTTGATGCGATAATCCGTTTGTTTTCATAGCGGGTGAACAAAACGTCTAATGCGATGGAATAGTTATCTTCCGTTATAGGTATAGACTTAATTAGGTTATACGGCTCATTTTTAACGGTAAGAAGTAGGTATCTAAGTTTCTCCGTATTTGAGTAAGCATTGTTGCTATGCACGAGTGATTTGAATAAATCGAAGAATGATGGCCAATCTGTAGGATCGCCTTTGAATTCTGGTAAGGGTAAAGTAGGTAGGTTTCGCCTATCGTTACCTACCGCCTCAAAAGAAAAATTACTTGAACGATTTAGACGCCTTTTTCGCTCCTCGTCTGCTTTTAACGAGTCTAAATGACCGACTATTTCGTAGTACAAGTCATTAAAATCATTACGAATTTTTATGTTCTCATCTTTGCAAAAGGATTTGGATTTAATTAGCGTCTTTTCAATCTTAGCCTGAACCTTATCGAACTTTCTTTTGTGAGCCGATAAATCTGTAGTTCGCGACCGAAATTGTTGCTCATTTGAATTCGCAAGTAAAATAATTCGTTTGAGCTCATCCAAAATTAAATCCCTTTCGAAGATGTCTTGTTGGCAAGAAGATGCTTCATTATCCGGCATTTTGTGAAACAAAGATGGCGAATTTTACACACCGTACCCGCGCGATACAAGACGACACAATTTGGAAGATATTATCCGGTTCGTAGGAACAAACAATTATGTAGGGAATTTACTGGGTCCAGCGACTCACCCGCTTCAACCTTCCCGCAGCCACAATCCAAGGGTCCTGGCCTGGTAGAACGTCGGGGCTTGTCGGCAGAGCACACCACAGAGATACTCCAGTTAATAATCCCAAACATATAGGTCCATAGATCACTATAAACACTGTCTTCCAGGAAGATGAAAGGGGAACTTTGTTTTTTTTGGGTAAATCGATAAAACGGGACACACTAGCACTGCATATCGGTGACGCGTGCGCTCGCGACGGAGTATATTTTTTGACTACGTCATGGTGGTGGCGCGAAGTTTGCACCAACGACCATTCCTCAAGGAAAAGATGCGTTCCAGTCGACGCAGTTTATCGTCGACCCAGTATACCAATAAAAATTAAAAGAACCACGTTTATCAACCAAATTGTGTCATCTTATCCTAATACGAATAAAGAAATATTTAAACAAAAAAATCAACTGGTTTCGAGACGAAACACAGTCAAATAAGAATTTGAAGGTTACAATAATTCCCATAGAGCTAAAAATTGGTATGAATGTTCAGAATACTATTATAAATGAATTGTGAAAAGTCCCCATCAATCCCCCTTGTGCAAAAATTTTTATTGATGGTGAGAGTTTGCAAAAATAGGTTTTTCGCGTTTTTCAGCTAAACGATGAGTTTTACAGCAAAAATAGTTCAGACAAAAATTGTAGATCATCCGATTCTCTACAAAAAATGTATCCACACTTTTTTTTTCATAATTATTGCCATTTCCGTGATATAGCGGTTGAAAGAATTGAAAAAAATATTTTATTCGTAATATGCACGTTAATGTACTTTTATCTACGAAAACATCATGTATGTAAGAAAAAACTTACATCTTTTTATTAAAAGAGGTTAAAGACATAAGTACCTACTAGAAATAGGGACCTATTAGTTCAACCAGGTTTCAGACTGGCTAAAGTAGACTTATCTTTTATGGGGTACTGTTTAAAATGTTATAATAAAATACCTCCCCACATTCTTGAACTGAATGAGACAAAATTCAAGTCTTGTATAAAACGAACACTATGCAGTCAGGCATATTATAAGTTAGGGGATTACATCGCTGATAAAAATGCCTAGCTCAATGCCGGACCTGCTCCACGACCACAACTAATTGATTAACACTTGAAAATTCTGTTGGAGCTGCTGAAGATTGTAAGACTATCTTTGCATTGTATAAACTCAATTTCCTTTGTATTGTATAATTGCATAGCACAGATGTGAGTTCTATGTAAATACTATACTCTATGTACCATTTAACGGGTAATGTGTCTTTCATTGACTTGAATGTGCCCTGGCGGCTGATAGTATGTCATGCTCACACAAATGTCTCGCTGACGGTGGCGTGTGTGTTGGAACATTTAGCTCCCTTCAAAATGGTTGAGCTGAATGGTGCTGATCTATGCGTCATGTTCGTGAACGGGCGCCGTCAGTTGGCGCTGGTCATCACTTAGCTGCCTCGGCTTACTCGTGCTCTAGTACGAGGAGGACTTATTTTTGATGAACCAGCTTCTTCTTCTTCTTGGCGTCGTCTTTTTACGGTATCAATGCTACTTTTTCGAGTAAGTATAATTTTTTCGATACTGCACATGAATTTTTACTTATGTCTGGTCTTTTAGGTACTCCGAAAACTCATCACCTCTTTAAATACTTGCATCAATTAATGCTTTCATGCCGCGATCAACAGTAACAACTCCACTTTCAGTCAAAGGTTGACCAAAATAAAGCGGAATTGCGACATTTTTTTTAAACAGTAAAATGCACAAAGTTACAAAATATAAGCGATAGCCACGTGTTGTCACTACGAGGAATGCTTAGGACTAACAGTATTTTGTTGAGTATGAGACCTTGGAAACGGAGCAGGCATACGAGCATCGCCACGCTGACAATATTGAATGGAAGACAGATGTTACTCAAGGCCATGCGACTAAATGAAAATAGGGGCGGAGTTTTTGACGGTCATTTATATTCTAAGAATTTTATAATTTGTATGTATAAGACAGGGACTCATATGTTTACTCGTATAACGGTTCAAAAATGTATATAAAAGTACATTAACGTGCATATTACGAATAAAATATTTTTTTCAATTCTTTCAACCGCTATATCACGGAAATGCCAATAATTATGAAAAAAAGTGTAGATATATTTTTTGTAGAGAATCGGATGATGTACAATTTTTGTCTGAACTAATTTTGCTGTAAAACTCACCGTTTAGCTGAAAAACGTGAAAAACCTATTTTTGCAAACTTTCACCATCAATAAATTTTTTTGCACAAGGGGGATTGATGGGGACTTTTCACAATTCATTTATAATAGTATTCTGAACATTCATACCAATTTTCAGCTCTATGGGAATTATTGTAACCTTACTTCTATTTTAAGGACTAATTTGACTGGACTATCATTTAGGTTTCTATTTTATTATCGTGTAGGTACTTTGTACCGAACTCGGCCCTTATTTTATATATATGTGTTTGGTGGGACAAAGTTCATTTTTACTTATTATCGCACAGCCTGAAACACTTGGTCGAAAAACTTGAAATTTTTAAAGTAAAATACTAAATATTTACAGAGTTCAGTTGCTTAAGTACCTTCTTTAATTATCATTTTCCGTAGGTAAAACTTCAGTGCTATCGTCATTCCACCCTTCTATAAGATTTTGCATAACGTCTTCTGCTATCTTGGGCCGAAACATCTTCCTTTGGTATTTCGTACGGTTTTAATAACTGGAGAACGGCAGGTGGTAATGGCATCTTTCTCAATTTTTTTTTTTTTTCAATGATAGTGTAACTTCTTTCAGATAACCTTGGCCACGTTATTATGTCCTTTGTTTATTTTAAACACATTTTACGTTTTTAAATATGTATTACTAAACATAAAAATTCAATAAAAAAAAAATATCTTAAAAAATACGACTTCTGCCAACCCTAGCGCCTAAATTTCAAAATCCTGTAAGTTCTAAACACCATAAGATTTGGATATGATATTTTGAATCGGTGCTTCTTAGTGCCAAAGCAACATCTTGTCTCGATGTTGAATCCAAATAACATGAAATAAGCCCATAAAAAAATAAAATCGAAAATATATAAAATTCAATGTTACTCACAACATGTTAACGATAAAATTTGAGCGTTTGCTTAGTAATTTACTTAATATAAAGCATCAATTAATTGCGATCAAAGACATAACAAAAACGCATTGGATCTAAAGTAATTGCGATTTCTATGGTTTTTATGGAAACCATAGAAAAAAGAAAAAAAAAAATATATCTCCATATTGGGACAAAATTGCCACACGGGTATTTTACTCTTACTTTAAAAATAACCTGTTCTATCGAATAAGTTAATAAAAAGGGGATGTCCGTTTTTCGGGGCAATAATAACACTGTGCCACGGTTGCAAACCTAATGGGAGTTAAGAAAAAAATCTTTTTTTTTTCACTTTTACACCAAGTTATAATCTACCCCACTTATGAATACACAATAGCTAACTATAAGTAATAACTTTGTCGCAAAAAAACATGTCATCTATAAAAGCTTTCTAATTGTAGGTACCGTATAACGTAAGTATGTCTTTGTCATTTTGAAATCTACGAAGAGGACAATAGAATAGAACTAAATGCACCATTTTAGCTGTGTGCTGTGCGACTTTTATAAAATGTTTCCGAATATCAGAGACATGACTACAATATTAATTAATAATTCTTCATTAATGTACGGGGTAATTAACCTGACCGAACGGAATACTTCATTCATTAATTTTCCCTCCAAAAATGAAGTAGTCAGTTACCGTTTGAACTTTTACAAATTCGCACGCTTTTAGGCAAACAATGAGAACTTTATTCGCGGTGTAAATTTACAGTACCCTGGTGGGTAAAGTTGGTAATGATACGGCTATACACTGTGTGTGTTTATCTTGTGGGTTATGGTACGATAAATATGCACGAGCCTGAAATTATCGCCTGATTTCATAATTTTTCTCTACTTTTTAGGGTTCCGTGGCACAAAAGGAAAAAACGGAACCCTTATAGGATCACTTTGTTGTCCGTCTAGAGTGTGGAACCTAAGATAGAAACACGCTTGTACGATACGACTACATACATAAAGCAAAACTAATACATATCTCTATTCCTTGACAGCACGTTTCGCCGAAAACTTTGTTGATAGAAAGACATTGTTTGTAGATATCTCGGTCTATAGGAAACACTGTTGACAGAGAGTTCATAGATAGCACTTCTTGTCGTAAACTTTGTTCAGAGAAACCACAGTTTCCAGATACCTTGGTTCAGAAGAAAACGCCTTTGGTTCACGGAAACCAATTAGATAATTATTTTTAAGTACATTAGTTACATAAGATAATTATTTTTAAGGACATAGGGTGCAAAAGTGGGCGAATGGGAATACACCCATTCGCCCACTCTTGCACCCTATGTCGACGAAGCCCCGCGCGGGTCTCCCGATTTCTGTGTAAAGGGTTTAAAGTAACTTATCCAAACCTAACTTCGGGGTGCCCTTTGCTCGCTCATGCATCCTACGTTGCGCTTTCTGTAAACCTACAGACCTACCTATCTGTAGTCTCTTGAAACTGTTAAAAATAAAACTTCTAAGCCAACGTAAAGGCCGTTTATGCCGCAAAAAACGTCTCTCAAGGGAATCAAAATTTATAGGGTACTTTCTGTTGACCTAGAATCATGAAATTTGACAAGAAGCAATGTCATCTAGCACAAGTAAAGGAAAATATCCGAAAACCGTAATAGTAACACTACAAAAAAAAAACCCGTGATAAACTATTTACATACCTACAAATTTGTGCGGAACCCTCAGTGCGCGAAGGAAAGGAACCGGAAGAAGGAAAGGAACCGTGTCGTGTACAAAGGGCCTTAGGCATCGTCCTAATAGAACCCGAATGCGCGGCCATCGCGCGAGTAAGCGACGCGACCATCGCGTGTTCGCGCGGTAGTAAAAACTGGGTGTCCTAATAGAATGCGAATACGTGATCATCGCGCGAATTTACGACTCCAGCGACCGTGGAGTACCTAGTTTGGCACTGGCACGGTCGGTTTCAACAACCATGGACGTCAGAGACGCTCAATTTTTGCTGTCGGAAATGTTGACCTATTTTTCGGGTTTATCACGCGTTCGTACGAACTAAGTTCGCGCGATTACACTTTCAAAAATCTGAGTTGCACGACCGCGTCGAGTTCGAGTTCAATATGTTTGATCGCGCGTTCGTACGAGTAAAATTCGCGCGAACCATTCGCGTTCTATTAGGACGATGCCTTAGACTGTTTGGCGTTTCGTTGACTAAAGGTTGGTAAACAGTGAAAAGGTCCATCTGATGGAAACTGCTTTTAAACGGAAACAGTAGTACTGGTATGTGTTAGGATGAAATATTAATTGCGTTATTTAATTCAAAGCTATACCTTTGTCATGTGAAAATCTATTCAATAATGAATGACTATTGAATGACTAACAAAAAAAGAAACAAGTGACAAAATTCTCACGTACGGATAAAGCAATATGAATATTTTAAGGCTAGGTGTACGCATATCATTCTTATGTTACGTGTGGGGAATATTGGAATCAGCAGAATAATGTCAATAGTTTATTGAAAGTATAAGCTCGCGAAAATTCTGAATGCCTAAGTATCAATGTTGTTGTTTTTTTGTTAAGACGTAGGTAGTGTAAGGGACTTGAAGAGCCCCTTAAAGTACTTAAATACCGATGGGATTTCTTTAAATTTATATTCATAGAAAGGCTTTAGATTTTCCAATTTAAGCTAGCACTGACATAACTAAACAAAAATACCTAATATTTTTTTTTACACTTGCTTGAATGTTCCAATGGAACCCGCGTAAATGTCGATCCCGTAAGCATATCGGGATAAAAAGTAGCCTATATGTTAATGCAGGGTGTTAGCTACCTCCATATAAAATTTTATCAAAATTCGTCCAGCTGTTTGAGAAGTAACAAACACACACACACTCAAAAACTTTCGCCTTTATAATATTAGTGTGATAACTTTAAAAACTACCTTATTTCCATCAGTATTAAAAACAAAAAAATTTGTGCAACAAACTCACCTAGCTCCTAAACTAACCACCATGGCCAAAGTCATAAAGTAACACTCACCGACACTATCGAGTGTTCATAACGCCAAGAAAAGTCTACATTTTATGCCAAAAACTAGGACCTAATCTACCACGTCTAAAAAACGAAAATACACTAGAACTATGTGAACTATTTGACCAGATAAAAGCATGAACTTGGTTTGTTTTATACCTCTGTCTATTCTCTTGAAGTGCCACTTTGTTATGGACGCATGAAGTATAAAACTTTTAGGTTAATGTTTTGTGTAGCCAAGCATTAGCACAGCTGATAAAGCTCTTTGTTTCTTAATCTCGTTGCTTAAAACGTTTTGTTGGTTGGTTTAGTTGACTGACTGTAATATTTCAAATGAAAATGGCAATTTTTCGCACGTTTATTATTGGAAGATTTAGGACTGATGTTTACGTACGTACTACGTACATTCCAATCATCTTCAAGTAATATGCAATCTCTGGAGACTTAGCTTTTAACGTTTTGCGCAATGCCTGTTTGTTGAATGGTTCATCATCCGCCGAAAGACGTCCACTGCTGGACATAGGCCTCCCCCAAGCACCTCCACTTCGACCGGTTCTATGCTTCTCGCATCCAACGGATTCCTGCGACCTTCACAAGGTCGTCGGACCACCTTGTGCGAGGCCTTCCAACGCTACGTCTTCAGGTACGCGGCCGCCACTCCAGAACCTTTCGGCCTCATCGTCCATCTGTTAAATAAAAATAAATAAATGTGCCCTGTCCACTGCCATTTAAGTTTGGCAATTCTTCGGGCTATGTCGGTTACCTTGGTTCTGCTGCGGATCTCCTTATTCCTGATTCGATCACGCAGGGAAACTCCAAGCATAGTTGGATGGTTAGGACACTGCTATACCTACGGTCTATTCCAAAAGTCTCAGACGAAAATGTTAACAAACCCTGTTCAGGTTACATTCGTACGCAATCACTCACTAAAAATAATTTTATGACCTCAACTTTTGTCCGTGATTTTTCAATCACAATTAAATAATTTTACTCAAACAATAATTGTGTGTATTTTTGTTTCACAATAATTTTTTGAGTAACATTATTAAATTGTAATCTCGTCAAATGAAAAACTTCTTCACGGTGATTTAAAATTAGATTTATAATTCAAGTTATCAAATAATAAAATCAAAGCAATCTATTTGTAAATGGAACTACAAATTAGCATCCACAGGTACGTTTTCTGGTCCATTTGTTTACATTTTCATGAGATACGTTTGGTTTATTACAACGTGTTTTTTTACCTGCATGTGCATTACATAACACCCATAATATTTTTATGATCATAATTAATTTCTTGCTTTAATGAGAATGAATCCGGTAAGACATTACGTCTTAATATCAATGTTCATAACATTACCATAATAATAACTCTTCATACCAGAAAACTTATGAAACGATATATCTCTCACGCCTTTTTACGCTTCTTTACTTTTTATTGTGACTAGAATTTATTACAGTGTTAACTTAATTTATGATTTAATTGATAACTGTATGCTGTATTACTTGGATGAACGATTGCTGTTTTAGCCTAGCTACTAGTTTTGTTTTATCCATAGCTTTCTCTTTCTAATTTGCTCTTCCATGATCAGCAGTTTTTAGATGAAACTAAACATATATTTGATCTGACTCTAAGAAGGATCGAAAACGACGAATGTTGTTGTACCTATTTCAAATTGTAAAGTTATTCTCTGAGGGGCAATTGCCGTAATTTTAAGAACGGTCAACACAACATATACACGTGGTCACAGTCTGATTTCAGTGTTATTTTTTTTTTTCATTGCCGATAATGAGATTGCGACTGGATTTTGAACGTTTTTAATTACGAGAATTGGTCTTTTGATAAAATTATGGCAAAATGATGAATGAAGTAACGCAACGTCTATTCATTATCGAAATGAGAGAGATTTAACCAAACTAATCGCATTTCAATTGCACATTAATCGATTCCTTATTGAACTCTGCATGCAACCATTGTTTTTGTAATCGATAGTCGTAAGCAAGATTATGATTATTTTGTTAATGGAAATTTCTACGGTTTAAAAAAGTATCGTCATTAGAGATGAAATTTTAACTCAAAAAAGGCAAATAAATGTTCGGTACATTTGGTACCTAACATTTGCCTTTTTTAAGTTACAATTAATTTTTTATTGCCGAATTGGCCTGCTCTTGACTTCGATCGCCTGATGAAAAGCGATCGATGAGGTCTACGATGAAACTAGCGTGCCCAGAAGATGCCTGTTCACTCTAGCTTTGAAGAATACTTACTGTAAATATTTTCGTTCATTATGATTTTATTTCGATTTTTTTTTTTTCGTTTTCTCTTCAGGGCATTCCAAAGTCTGGGCAAAGATAACCTTTTAATTGTTAAATGTAGTGACACTGCCCACCTACGATCGATCTCAGGACCTCACGTTCAACAGCGTTAGGTAATTGAGACCATAAAGGTAGATAATTATTAATTAAATTTTCATAAAGCTGATGTGCTTGACACTTAATGATCACTTCATTAATTCATGTGAGTTGAAAGTAATTACACGTAAATGACAAAGTATCGTCATAATGAGCACTTAACAATAACAATAATACAAGTTTTATTTTGTGTTATTTGATTTACCTACTTACAATGCGTGCCACGAAAGATGAGACTTGACACACCACGTGGTTTGACTTGCGCAGTACACGATTTTAGGTATCTTTAGCGGTATGAGGTCTGAGTGCGGGACGGCGGCGGAAAGAGCGGGGCAGGCGGGGTCAAGTCTCATCTTTTGTGGCGCGCATTGTACTGTATACTATATTTTTAAAGGCTCACGCACTATAAATCTTCTTCTTTCTTAATTAATTTAATGTCTTTGATTTTTTTAAAGTACCTACGTTATGTGGAAAAATATTAATTTTTACACGAAAATTGTTTTTCTTTACCTATAGATTCTTAAAAGTACTTATGTACGTATCTAAACAGTTAATGGGATTGTAAAAGGTACGAATAAAATTCTATTTTGCACTGAAATTCACAGTACATAAGCAGTAGTCGAAAGAAAAAGGCACTTAATCGCAAACCCGGGGCATGATGGTATGTATAGCTTTAAAACCTCGCGAATGTCATTAGCAGGACTCTTAGGGGAGCGGAGGGCGGGGCGGATTAGTGCGGGGTGAGGTCGGCGACCCCTGACCGGTGCTCGTCCACATTGTGCGGTGCGCATACAATCTTACTACGTGCTTACTTCGATGACTTTCTTATATGTAGCCATTTCGATAGGTAGGTGTTATTTTGCTTTTAGGAATGCAGTTTGGAAGAGGTTGGTTAGATGAAGTCCTATTTACTTAAATAATGTTTTATTTGAGGTTTGTATATTTACTTATCGTACTCAATCCGAGATTTCTTCTTACAATTAATATTTTCGCAAGCAATTTTCTGATTATCTTGCCTTTGAAGTTTTTTTTTTTGCCTTATCGATGGGTTGCAATTGGAAACATTCCCATATGAATCGCCCGTACTGTTTGGAAAATGTTCGGGAAATGGCGTTAGCAAATAAAAAAATTTCCACATCACATTCGAATCTAAAACCAGCTCATTTTTGTGTGAGTTTTGTCTGTCACTTCATTAGTAACAGTTTCATCTTTTTCGATTAACCGGAACATCATTAGTCTTGTATAATTCGTCAAAGCGCTATGTATGAAATTTTCGGTGTAGTAGAACTTCATCAAAAGTTTATTCGGGCAAAAAAAAGAAGCCGACGAAAATATTTTCACAGAACTTGGTACTGAGATACGTGTCACTGTCACTTCTATCAACGTTGTTATGGGTGTTGTAAAGACATCTTATTTATATCTGTTCCGTTTATTACAAAAATTTATTTCGTTAAGTTTTATCTGTCATAATTTTATTTTCTTTTCTCGTAAGGAGGGCCCAGACGACACCAAAGTTTTAATACCTCGTAAAGATGGGACAAAATGTGTGTATTACGAAAACTGCACCAAAGTCTATCTCGCCGCTTTTGAGTACCATAATAAAATCTCATCTCTCTATTGTCTCCTTCATTACTTTATTTAGATTACAGCTCATAATTATTTGCCTCATTCTGGAACAGCGTCGAATTTTCGAATTTCGAAACAGCATGTCGATTCTGTAAAAATCTCACCGTGAATACTTGCGTGGAGTGAGCTGTCAGTGTCATCCTACTGATGCTAGGGATTGACCAAGCAAACATTTACAATCATAAAAGAGATTTTTTGATTCCCACGTAGTTTGTGTGGCGTGATCACTTCACCCGATTCACGACACTAAATGTCGTAAATCGGGTGAAGTGAAGGTGAAGTGATAAGATCACGCCGCGCTTGCGCGTTAATCACTGTCATTATCACATTGCAGATTGCGTGATCACTTCACCTTCCCTTCACCCGATTCACGACATTTAGTGTCGTGAATCGGGTGGAGTGAAGGTGAAGTGATAAGATCACGCCGCGCTTGCGCGTTAGTCACTCATCACCAGTGATCGGACTAGGTAGATTGATTTTTGGTACTTGTATCACAAATGCCCACAGAAAGAATAACATGGATAAGCCGTTTTCCCGGAAAGTAATTCCGGTATTTCCGGAAATTAAATTTATATTTTATTTATTTATTTATTATATTTATATTATTATTATTTCATGCTGTATTTTTGTTTCTGCTGCATGTATTGTATAGTTATTAAATTGTAAATCCGTAATTGGCTGTAAGACTAGCTTCTTAAGATAAAATTTCAGAGCTGTGCATTTTGTGATTAATAAATAAATAATTTCCGGATCTAATTAAATATTGTTATTGTTGGTAGGTAGTAATAAATAAAAAAATTAAAGGAAGATATTAAAACTAAATTAATTTATTATTTATCTGTTTTCACGTAACGTTTTCACAACACAGTAAACAAAGAAGCGCACTTTACGAACCGAAGTCGTCATGTCGTCAGTGGGCGTACGCATTGCTTCGATAACCGGTTAGTGCACCACCCATGATCCTTTGTTCTGGTTGGTCGTTGGGTTGTGTCAAATCGTGAATGTGTGCCGTAAAAAAAAATGAAGAATAAGATATAGCTCATTTTAATACAACTCCAACCAAAGTTCCGGTTTTTTTTAATAATCAACCAATTCCGAATTTCCGGAGGAATGTCCATATTAATATATACGTTTCGGATCAATGACCCCAATTCAATCTACCTACTCCGATCACTGCTCATCACATTAGAGATTTGTTTTTACATATTTAACTTGTAAGGCGTCATGTATAAGAACATTAGGAAATTATGGTAATAATATTAATAATTAATATAATACACCATGGCGACCCTGCCTTAGAGTCTGCCAAGGGGCAGATTAAGCAAAGTTTTCGTTGAGCGATTTTCAAAATGTGTAATCATAATAATCATAATCATTTTTTATTTGTCTAACATAGGTAGGTAGTAAATACAGTTCTTAAATTAAAATTCATAGGTCGCTATGTTATGCCAAGAGGCGTACAAATATGGTTGCATGCTAATTAAATACAATCAACAATATGGAATCATTTCTACAGTCAATGCATAAATAAATAATCATAAATTAGAATTAGTCACAATATTCAATTAAAATTAGTTAACTCTAAAGTAGAAAAAGACGAGGTATTCGTCAATCAAAACGCGGCTGGTGGAGGTGTTGTTGACGCCGAGGTGGTGTTGCCATGGTTACGAGATTCGAGTGGAGTGATATATGGTACATTCCGAATTGCACTGTAATCGACTACAGCGTGCTTACACCTTGACCCCAATTCTGCTGTATGGTATTTATCTATTATTCCCCGCATAATCTTACCACGCCGTACGTTTGTCAAGCGTGGTATTTTGACAGTTCAAACCGGTTTCGGTCATTGTGTCATAGAGAATACGTTAATAGCAGATGTAGTGATTAGGTTATTAAGGAATTGACGTGGTTTCGAAGTAACGAATCATTAAGTGGTCATAGTGAATTAGGGCCCTTTTCTGAATTAACGTGAACGCGATAACGATGTCCCGTGAATCGACATATATGAAGTCATGGCATGTGCCATCTTGCGATAACGCCGACTACCGACCATGCCCTAAAATTTAGGGCATGGTCGGTTTTTCATTTAGGGCCTAAATTAATAATTATCACCGATCTTTAAACTAACGTGGCATTTTCGAAATTGTGCTTCTGGCTACAGTCGCCACCTTACCAAAGAAGAAGAAATTCGTGGTGTATACACAAATAAATATTATAATCTAACCATGAGTAACTATTCAAGTGAATAGGTATATTACTGACTCTCAGCTGCCATAGTGGTGATTTATCTAAATCGGAAAGCAAATTATTAATGTGAGCGATGATGACTTAATTCGGAATGAGCCATATTTCACGCCGCGCAAGCGCGTTAGGCGCTGGCGCTGTCTGGCTATATAAGGACTTACTAGTCTAGGGAAAAAAGAAAAAAAAAAACAAGGTTGAGATTCTGACTGCGCTTCTGTTTTGCTATTTTATTGTAAGTAAAACCCCACAAAATATTAATGTTTTGACCACTAAAATACTAGCTTTGAATTATATAAAAATATCAATAGGATTAGCATTAAAAAATATTATTAAAATCTCGATTATGATTGTAAATGTATGCTTGGTCAATCCCTAGTATCTGGTACGATGACACTGACAGTTCACTCCACGCTCACTTCACCTAAGTTTTCACGGTGAGATGGTTACAGAATCGCACTGCAGATTTTCGGAATTTTGAAAATTGCTTTAACTGGAAATGCGTCAGTCACTCACTCGGTGGGTTCCATCGACTTCGATAAAAAGGAAAATTAATTCTCGAGAGGGGATTGCCGAATTAGGCCATTTTATCTTCGTTTTAGTCGAGATTCCTGCCGATTTCGCTTCTGACGTGGGTACATTTTTAATATCTTTCTCTTTCGGGATGAAGTAATTGGATTATTATCAAAACTGATCTTTATTACGGAAATATTTATTAATCTGTTGCGAAACTATAACTTTGGATTCAGCACATGATTCTAGATCGACGAGCGCAGAAATTTTTTAAATTTTTGCGTCGGTTAAAAAAAAATAAAGTAGCTATTCATTATGACCATGAGGTTTTTTTAGATTGCTCTTTTCTATGAAACATCAGATTTTTTTTTGTTATCCGACAAACAGTGGTAGGTGCAAATGAAAATTGAGGAATACATATTTTTTATGTTATAGCTGTACTACAGCGGTATCTCTAAAGTCAATTTCCACAACCCAGTCACAGTATTTAATGACTGCATTCACAATAAAATGATGAATGGAGTAATGACGTAAATTTGTGGTTGCACATCGGCTCGTGACCGAGGAGGAGCCACCGGAGTTCGCTTAGGTCACGGCTGCGCACACGCAACGCTCGCGCCGTTTGAGGCCAGTAAACTGGGCTGGGAGGTTATTGAAAAGTTTAAAGTTTAATTCTTTGATGGATTAGTTTAAGTACCTATTATTGAGTATATAATTGAGTTATATTTAGGAGCTTAATCGATTATGTCATGGTTCTGTTGTAAGTATGTAAGTTTGGTAAACGTGGTACGTTTTTTAATGCCTAATCATTAAAAGAATCCTTTGTATTTTTTGTTTAGATCTATTAATTATGATGATATGTGTCTTATAAAGTGCTAAAAAAATAAGTACCTTGTCATTTCACAAGTCAATAATATTGGTTGTAAGAAAAGTATAATTCTGTTTAAAAAACAGGCCCACGTAGTCACTTTATTGAATCACAATATTCAATATGAAAACTTTTCATATCTACCTAGCGCCTGTATAAGTTTTCCTTCCGCTCACGCTGTGGCTCTAAATGCAACTAAACCCATTGCAAACTCCAGAAAAAAATAATCTAAATGCTTACTAGAAACTCTGCACTATTATATTGTGACATCGCCTTAAACTATTTAATTAAAATTGTTCTATGCAATCCCGACAACTGAGGAAAACGCGGACGACCTGCTTTACAAATTCCATTTCGCACACGGAATGATAACTTTAATTAATGCATACTTTGTTCCAATTGATAGTTTTCCCATACCTATCTTTAAAAATTATGTGATATTTTTATTCTCTTGCATTATTCCATTTTTATGGGGTCGGTGCAGCATTTCCTCCTTCTTCTCTATTAGTCGTCATTTACCCTTTCTAGTCTTAACATCGTTAATTTCATTATTTTCTTCCATCCATCGTTTCATTGGTCTTTCCAACTGTTTTAGCCATCTATCATTCATGCTCAAAGTTTTCCTTTTAAATGTATTCAAATTAATTCATTAATTTTTAATCTTGCTATTTAATCTATATAAGGTCCCATTAAAATAGATGGACAAAATTTTAAAAATGAATAAGATGGTATTAAAATGTAATAAGAAAAACGCATTAGATACTTACAAGAAACATAATTAGCTAACGAAAATACACTAATGTACCGGAAATTTATTATTTTAGGTCAAAATAAGATTACTTTAATCAGTGGTTTCTTTTTGCTTGGAAGTTTTGGTTAGACGTACTGAGCGCTGTGTTAAAATTTGTCCATCTATTTCAATGGGACCCTGTATAACATATATAAAACTAAGTCGGGCTAGTTACACCATTTATAACTCAAGAACGGCTTTACCGACTTTTATGTTTGATTCGTTGGATTTTTCTCCGCCCCGAATAGCAGAATAACATGGAAAAATTCAAGAAAAAAAAAATGAAGATAATTCATTTTCTCATACATTCGTTCTTATTGATTCTGAAGCGGTGTAAAGTTCAGCTCAGCGGGTCAGCTAGTTCTCAATAGATACACATTTAAGGTTTTTTAGTATTGCACTTTAGATGTTTGATTACGCTAAATTTTAACGGCAATATTCTAGCTAATCGTAAAATATGAACCTATTAATTTGGATTCCGAAATACACATAAATAATTTCGGCACTAAATTTATCGTTTAAACGGCAAATAGCATTAATTAATTGTTTTTAGTTTCTTTATTGATACTCAAGTAAAAGCGAATAAATAAATTAAATAAAGGTTAATACGCCAACATTTAATGCGCAGCGTATTAAAAAGTAACTGCCGCAACTGGTACCGAAACATATTGCGTATTTTTACACTCAAGTTCGTACTACGGATCTGCATTGCGTATGAATACGCCGCCGTATGTAATACGCGGCGTACCCGAACGGTTATGCTTGTAACTGCAATCAGCTGACCGCTTGCCTCACCCCAAATGTAATGCGGAATCACTCGTTAACTATCCAATTGGTCATGTTGAAGTTATTCGCTTATTCTCGGTTCTAAGAAACCTGACTCATTAAATTCACTGATAAGGATACTGGACTTAAAGTTCATTATTGATATTTGTTGTGATGGTTAAAATAATATAAATCGAGTAAATTAAAAGCTAACTTGTCTTCTTTTATATGCACGGGGATCAACATAAAACGTGTGTCAAAATAAACATAATTATTTATTTACTTTCTTTTCATATTATTTTCTTAATTACTGCCAATTATAATTTTGAATGTCAACTCGATTGGAAATTAAGGCTGCAAGGTATTTTTGCACAAAGCAAAAACCGCTTTCAGTCATTTCATTTAGAGATGTATGAAGCAATCCCTACCATATATAAATACGTTTCCAATGCGGATGAAATAATAATCTCAGTGAATATTTTGAATTTATACCAAACCGGTTATATTGCCATAAGCCCTCGGGAGGAGTTTCCTTACTGACAATTTATTACAGCAGAGTCTCAGATGTTCGGATATTTCGCCATTTAGTGCTATTTACGTTAAATTTGAGACCGTAAAGATTTTATCTAATTTATTGCTCGTATTTCGACATTCCCTTTAAATATATCGACACTGACGCATCTTTATCTCTTACCTTAAATGTTTCTGTAATTGTTACAGATACGACAACGAGCCGAATTCGCAAGAACATCACAGTTTCAAGGTAAAGTAGCATTTTAATATGATGCAAAGCTCGTTGGCTTAATTAAAAAGTTAAAGATAAAAGCTGAATAAAATTTGGATTAAGTGTGTGAAGCTATTGATATCGAGGTCAGATTACCTAAGGAACCATACTTTACACTAATTTCCATTTCTTAAATCCGTGAAGCCAATTTAATTATTTATTGGAATTTTTTCTTTGTTAATAAAATAGTGAGAGCACTGGTAGTCCAGTGGTAATGGCCCCGACTTACGAGTTGAAAGGGGGAGGGGGGGGATTCAAACCCAGGTAGGCGTTTTACTTTGTGTAAATAATTTCATCACCATTGCTCCCGAAACGTTGAAGAAAAACATCGTGGGGAAACCGGCATGTCCTAAAACCAAAAATTCGAGACATGTGATATTAGTAGCCCACTCCCTCGGAAGAGAGGAGGCCTGTGTCCCAGCTTTGGGAACATTATAGGCTGATTATGTAATAAAATAAGGATAATGCAAAGAGGATGAAACTAGTCTCAAACTTTTTTCAAAATGTGTAAGTTCGGCAAATTCATTCGCCTAAAAAATATTATTCTTGTGTTAAGAAGTTTTAGATCTTAAAAGGGCAAACATCGGATGTAAGTATAAGGATTAAATTCTTAGAATAGATATATAAAATAACAGAAAATTTACTATCAGTTTTTGCCCTAGGTATTTGATAAGTAAGTATCAGGCCTGTAATACAAATCGACAGGAAGAAGAAGAAAGAAGGGAGAAGAAGTGTTTCGTGTCGATTAGGGTGATAAAGAGACTAATAAAATAAAAACGTTAAATTGGTTCAAAACTGGTTTCTCTATCAAATATTTTAAAATATATAATATATTGAACCGTGACACAGAATTATTTCAAACCAATTTTTAACACTAAAAGCGACACCGGGTGTTGCCATTCTGGCCTACAAAATAGCAGTGTGACCACTTGAAAAATGGCACTGGCGGCTAAGCCCCGATAATGTACGAAGCAGAACAATCCATCAGTCGTGTGGCGGAAACTACCACCCACCACCTCATACCACTGGAAAAGGGCTCCATTGTACATCTTTAGTTCTTCGTAGGGCTGCAAAACTTTCGCTATTTGAGGTTTATTAATGCGGCTATTCCAAAGAATTTATTGAAGCTTCTACAATTCTAAAGATACTATTAAAAGTAGATTTGAGTTTGTCAGAGTTAAAATATAACCCTTTATTTAGCGTGTGGCGGAAAGTAATTTACAATTTCCAACTTGTGGCGTCAATACGTGTTTAATATTTAATTTCATACAATAATTGAAGTTGCGGGTAATTTACGTGGCACGCTATCCAGTGTGTGGTGACCGAGGTCAATTTTATGTTCTGTTTTGTTTTTAATTCTCTCTTCTTTTATAAAACATTCCTTAAATATTTCAACTAACGAAATTCTTGCATGTGAGATAACCCTCTCAACTACGACGTGACGTCAATCTAAGCCCGATTTTTTCTAATCATTGTATCCAAGGTGGAGAACCCCTGAAAGGGGCCTTCCAACACAATTACCTTTTCAGTAGCCAACGTCGGGGATTTGGCGAGAAAAATCGCTTGCCATAAATACAGCTATACTTAAATAAGAACATCAATCAAAATTATGTGGATTTTATGTATGTAGGTTGATAGAGTGCGCGTGTTATGTTATTGATAAGCAACTATTTTGTTCCCAGGACTCGTGCTGAAGAATATGGACGATAAATCATGCTCAATGAGCGCTTGGAAATGAAACAAAAAACGAGAAAAAAACTCTTAAAACATAAACAAACTGAGGCGAAGTTATAGCCAATACATTCACCAAAGTCATGTGAAGTTAATTTTCATCAGTGCAACTGTCATATCGAAGAAGCATATCTTGTGGCAATCGTAAAACACGAAGACATATCTCATTATTTATGCTAGTCACCCTTTTGTGATTATAGATAGTGTTAACATTATTGCTCAAATTCTATAAAGAAGATTTTTTGATTTAAACATCCTAGATTTTAATGGAGATAAGACTAAAAATATTCAAGTTTCTAAAAATGTATTGAGTGAATCAAGTAAACATAGAACTTTATCCAATCTATATCTTGGAATAAGCTGTGAAGAGAATGAAATACTACAGCATGTTCTTCCTACGGAGGCGGACGTTGATATTAAAGGCTGTGCTCATACTGACAGCGATATGGTTTATGGTCGCGTTGTTGACTACAAATGGCGGGTCGAGGAATTCAATCGTTGCACCAGCGATTGAATACGATGATGCGGAGGCGAAACCCTTGAAAATGGCGAAGCCTACATCTACAAAAAGGAAGAGCGAAACCTACGGCAACAACCTATCTGATGGTGAGTGTTATTTATGCATTGAAATTGCATGAGCTTGCTTGGTGTAGGTGTTAAATCAAATACCATATACATATATAACGATAGCTTTACACGTTATTGCACTGTGTCACCTACGAAACTAACATAACTTTAACGATAATATCGCTATAAATAAATCTGAATCTGATGAATACGAAATTGATGCGGAGATACATTTTATTAGGTATGTTTCGATAAGGAAATCTATCTACAGAAATCAAATTGTGGATCGCATCCCTTGAGATCGGAAGGGAAAGAGTGTACCTACCTCGGAATTCTTCGTTTCTCTTATTTATTCAAAAATAGCATCCTGGTTAAATTATAATGACATCAGTGCTGTTTGCATTTAAAAATATTGCCTTCCGTGTAGTCTTTACATTCTCTTAGGAGCGTGCCTCCCGATGCGATTGTATTTTGACTAAAACATGCAATACAAATGGTAATGAGGATAGACGTAACGGAATACTAGAATGAATTTCTAATAGGATTTTCCCCAAGAGTGTTATAACAAAGAATCGCCTTTACTTTCTTCTGAATCTGTACTCAGACTATATATGGAAACAGTTCAATAGCGTGGCGGTACCGTAGTGTGGACCAGACATATTGTTAGATATTAGTTAGGCTTGCTAGGAACCTGTCAACACTGTCTACTACAACTATACTTTAGTCAATGCTGACCCTAAAACTCCTTGTGACGGATACGGTAAAGCATAATTAAAATAATGATGAAACTACTACACTATTTGCGCTGTAGCATGGTGCGGGTGACAGTTTCAGTAACATTTCGTTTCACTCTTGAAAGTTGCCGCGATTTACAATTTATGACTTAATATTTCAGTTGTACCACATTCGTAATATATTAAATAATTAATAACTGTAGTAAATTAAATTAAACCCAACCAGAATGTTCTAATCAAGAAATAAAATCAAATTGAATGAAAAATTAAGCAAAGTGTTATGCGTATAACGTAACGCCATAGACGTATTTAGTGATGGGATGTACTGCTACGATGGATAGTCGATATTTTTTATAATAAAAAACGTATATTGTGCGTAGGTCAATTTTTATTTTTAAAAGGTCTAATTATACAACAGAACATTTATAGGGTAAGGTTGCTTAAAAGGTTGCTAAAAAAAAATACATGTTATTCGTCTAAACTCATATCAGAGTCAGGAACATCTGAATTGTCACTCAATTCATCATCTGAATCTGTGACGGATATTATTAACGATGACTCAATTATGTTGTCAATATGTATGTCACGATCCCAATCAGACATAATGTCCCTTTTTGTTTTATTCACGACCTTCGACCAGTCTTCAGGTTGAACATTGTTGATGGCCTCTTGTAATAGGGCCAACATCTTATTTGCCGTAAATGGCGGCGAAGTATTATTTCTTGCGGCGTAACCTAAAAATAAACGAACTTATAAAAAAAAGTATTCAAATAATCATCAATCAGCCTAATCTAGTATCTGGTAATGTTTTTAAACTAGGTACATGCTACGATCGGAAAGCTGATTTTTTTATAAAGCTTCAAAATGGGAATTGAAATTAAAAGCATACCTTTTATTTGGGCCCAAATCAGCTCAATAGCGTTATACTGGCAATGGTAGGGTGGTAGTCGAAGGACCTGGTGGCCTTTTTCTTTTGCCATCTCGTCCAGAGCATAGGTAGGAGTTGGTGGCTTATGGCGTCGGACTAAGGCAATAAGCTCCGTCTTTAACATTTTTATATCTGCTGTAACTCCGTTTTCACTCAGCCACTTCACCAACTCGCTTTTGCGGTTGGATTGGTTTGGGGGTTTATTAACTTGCACCGAATGGTAGGGTGCGTTGTCCATTATTATGGTCATAGGCTCTTTTAAATTGTTTAATAGACCTATGAACCAATCTTTACATTTTTCGTAATTCATCTCCTCATGATACTCCGTAGTTTTTTTTGACTTAAAAGCCAGCAAACAATCAGGGACGAATCCACTTGCTGTACCTGCGTGACAAATAATAAGGCGTTCGCCTTTGCCTTCCGGCACTTTGGTACACGATTGTGCCGTATCGTCGGTCCAACTTTTACCCACTGTGTGGTTGGCGTTTAGCCACGTTTCATCCAAAAAGACAACTTTGCTCCAATCACTTATGTTTTTGGCCTTCCTTAAAAATCTACATCTTGCTAGGGCAATGTCAGTCCTATCCATAATAATCTTTCTTTTGTTAACTTTTTTGTAAACAAAGCCAATATCTTTTATAACTTGCCGTAGCGAAGTAATACCTCCTTTGAACAAGTCAGCTTCTTTTAATGATTTTAGAAGCTTGAGCAATGTGGGTAGCTCCATTCTTCTATAATAATCATAAATATGATTTCTAATAGCAACCTTAGCAAAATCATCCAAATCTGTGATTGGCTTCACCTTGGTCCGCTTTTTGTTGGGTGTCGATAATTTATTTTCAAACATCCCATCTTGGCCAATTTTCTCACGTGTTATACGCGAAACAGTATTGCGGCCAATATCAAGAGCTTCGGCTACTCGTTCTACAATATGATTCAATGGTAACAACGGTCCATTATTTTGTTGTTCTCTTTCAAAGTAGTCTCGGAGGCGAACAACAAGCTCCCTGGCCTGACTACCCAAAACAGTTTTTTTTGTATGCTTAGGCATGGTAATAACAACAAACTCAACAAACTTATAACAAATAACAATTTAACAAAAATGAAAACAAACAATGAAATCGTAATACGTGTCACATTAAGTCACAATATAACGCGCTTGCACTCGTACTCGCACTCACAGCATCGCACGGGTAAACAACATGGCCGCCGCGCCGATGCACCATAGAGCAAATATTTTGTCACGAAAAAAAAAACATAAACCCGATTTTGATTATTTTATATAAGTACAAAGATAATTATGTAGCCATAAAACATTTATATTGACAAGTTTATACACGTAGCACACACGTAGTTACACTGCACAACTGAATAATACACTAATTTTCATAACAATATTAAAGAGAACTAGATTCACGCTGCGAGTATCGTTAGCGATAAAAATGAATTGCATAACCTCACATCCCTACGTGGTACTGACAAATGTCAACGTCATACGGGCAACTGTCACCCGCACCATGCTACAGCGCAAATAGTGTAACAACACTTTTGACATCGGATAAAAATGACAGCATCCGATTCAAAATGCACAACATAGCATCGCATATCAACGTTACCTGCCCATCGGACTGGCAGCAGTAAATACTAAAAGCTATTAAAGTTCGTAAGCAAATCATTAAAAGTAGAGAAAAATATGTATATTGCTTAAGGTAACAGCTTTTTTTTTTATTTGGAAGTTCGTTTGTCAGAAACAGTAACTAGTGAGAAGCCGGTCAATACGAACGAATGGCTTGAGGAAATTGAAGGTAATTATTAGTCTTTTTTTTTTTAATATCTACTTGAAAATAGTTATCAAAGTTCCTTCCCTTCAACCCCAAAAAAAAGTAATTCATAGAGAAATTAAATTATATTATTTTCAAAGTTACTACATTTCTCACGAAATTAATAATCTTAGAAATTGTAATTTTTTTTTGTTCTTCGTTTTACATGATATTGTGTGTTTTTCCGACAGCACTTGGTGATAAACCGGTCAATATGACCAAATGGTTTGATAAAAATCAAGGTAAATTTTTAAAGTCTAAATTGTTAGTCTTTGTCACGAATTAAAGAAACTTAGTTCTTCATTTTTTAAACTCCCTTCCGATTAGGTTAGTTAAACCAAAGCCACAGCTAATAAGCAATTAAATTATTAAATAAAATAAATAACTTTATTTCAAGGTCCACACTTGTCTTTGTAATTTTGTATTGTAGTTATTGTAAAGGATGCAGAGATGCAAGTCTTCAAAGATTCAAGCACTAAAATACTCAATAAAAAATATGGTAATTATCGCTAGAGTATTATATTATATTTGACATTCAGCAATACGAATAATAAAATTCCATATATTTACGTAGTAAATAGGTAGACACCTATGGTATAAACACGATGGCGGTTGCAAAAAAGGACACCTACTAACGCCATCTATCGACATAGACTAAAACTGAGACACTCCGAGGCATAGATCTAGAATCTAGTTGAACATTGCCACACATTTGATCAAGGTTAGCCCGCCAACTGTAAAAGAAAGTTAATAAGAAAGTAATGATCGGCATTCTTGCTAAAGTCCACTTTTTGTAAAGCGTACACGGTCTCACTTGATTTATTGTTCTGCATGTTAGAGTTTGTTAGTGGCTTCCTTTATTTTGACATTTTGCATGATAATGTGCGTTTGTCCGTCACAGCACCAACGCGTGTCGATTGGATCGGTCGGCTTGCGGGAAAGGAAGGTAATTTTTGATGGCCTTTGTTTGATTGAATATATCACGGAGTAGTGAGCAAATGGAGTGCTAATACGTATTTAAAAACTCGATACGAAGTCGCCCGATTTCTCGAGACAACTCTGTAGGTAGAAAAGCTATCTTCCAACGATAGAGGCTATACAGGGTGATTGGAATCATCCAATCATCCTGTATAGCCTCTATAGTTAGCCTTAAAGCTGTGCATCCATCAGGGTGCACAGCTTTAAGGCAAAGATAGTACAGACGATTTAGAACCACTTAAGCCATGGTTGTCTTACACGAAGTCTTACCAATTTTTTTTTACAAATTTTATGTTTATTTTTCGAAAAATCCCATGATTTTAAGTAAACTGCTTATTTATGGCCAAATTGAATGATAAATGGAATTCATTTATCATTCAATTTGGCCATAATAAAATTTTATTTAAGTAATGTGTAAGCAATCTAGCAAAACATGTTTTAGGCCTCTGTCTTATCCGACTATAATATTATAAATTTAAAAGTTTGTGAAGATGTTTGGATGTTTGTTACTCAATCACGCGTAAATCGTTGAATAGATTTGGATGAAAAATGGCACATAAATAGACCATTTCCTAAATTAACACAAAGGTTATTTTTATCCCGATATTCCCACGGGATGGAAACTTATGCGGGTGAAACCGCGGGGCACTGCTAGTTAAGATATAAAAATTTGTTTAAAAAAAGATTGGTAAGACTTCGTGTAAGACAAAATGGTTTTAAATTGTCTGTACTATCTTCGTCTTAAAACTTTGCACCCATCTTCCAATCACGCTGTATAGCCTCTATCGTTATAGGACAGCTTTTCTACCGACAGAGTTGCCTTAAAGCTTTGCATCCATCTTCCAATCACCCTGTATGTCCCTCGTTAGTCAAGTATTCGATATACATTATGTACCGATAGCGTTGCCTACTTTCATTTGCGACCATATTAAACGTAGTAAGAATAGTTCGATTGTACATAATCCTCCATTTGTTTAATACTCTGTGTTCTATATCCTTAAATGTAGATTATTATACGTACGTTTAGTGTCTTTTCTGTGGTTTGGAGTTGTAGTGTGTAATTAATTGTGCCTATAAAACAGATTGTATGCCATAATTGTATTGGTGGCGGACAGTTGTAGCTAACAGCTGTAATACTAATGTACACTGCCATTACACATGTTATTAACCGCAGATGTTTCATAATAAATTGCCTTACTATAATATTTATCTAACTAACTAAATCATGATTTGAATCATATTAAATTACTGTAACGTCATTAGAAAACTGAAAGTTCATTTTAAAATCCAAATTTTTCGATGCAATACTTCCATCAGTTCCGTTACTCAACTTTCTAACTTAACAAACATGATTTTAAAAATTGAGTGTGTGAATCATATTGCAATCTAATAACTGTTTGAAAAGGACGTTGGTTATAATAGTTCACATCCCGTAGGGCTCGGTGTGATAGCTGCCCCAGGCTCGGACAACGCACCCGGTGAACTAGGAAAACCGGTCGTTCTACCGAAGAATATAAGCGAGGACGCAAAAACAGCTGTGTCTGAGGGGTGGAAAAAGAACGCATTCAACCAATACGTCAGCGACCTGATATCTATTAGGAGAAAACTGCCGGACCCAAGGGACGAATGGTAAGAAAATGATACCAAATCTGTAAAACATGTTGTTGAGGTACGACCTTAAAACATCCCGAGGGTTTCAGGGATTTTCGTAAATCCTTCCTCTCTCTTATCGCATTTTTCTGAATCAACGTATTGCTTTGTACCTATTGAATAAAGAAAAAACTATACTCTCTGCTACCAAGAATTAAATTTATTATTTATTAATCTCTGTGAAAAATACTATATTTTGTAACCTAGTCTTAACGGGCTCAGCAATATTTGTAATAAAATTTCCAACGCTGCGCTGCGGGGAAATAATAACTTGGTATAAAGATAAGGATTTTAATTTAATGTTTTAACGTTATAAATACTTTTATCGTTGGTACCGTTTGATTGGTAATATGTATTTAGATTTCTTAACTCATCTTAATTAGGAGATTTTATAATCTCATACAAAAAAAATTGTTTTAAAAATTTAAAAAAATAATTAGATACAGAAAATTTGAAAATCTCTAAATTTTTGTACCCAAAGTTGAGTCCAAATGATAAGTAATTAATAAAATATCTATTTCACCAGGTGTAAAGTGCCAGGCAGGTATCTGGAGGACCTGCCGCAGACGTCCGTTGTAATATGCTTCCACAATGAAGCGTGGTCGGTGCTACTCAGGACCGTTCACTCCGTGCTGGATCGGTCACCGGCTCACTTGATCAAGGAGATCATTCTCGTCGATGACTTTTCCGATATGCGTAAGTCTGTGTTTGCAAAAGATGAATGCAGAAAATAACAATACTTTGTTATAGCAAAGTCTAGACTTGGTTTATATTTATCTGCTTACCTTTCAGTCCGTCTTGTTTGTAAAGTGTAAAGTTCAACGAGTTGAAAAAATAATTTTAAATTAAACCTGTGTTCATGTTATAATTTTAAATATTTGTTAATTCAAGAAACTAACGTGTGTGTAATTTGCAGCTCACTTAATGCAGCAGCTAGATGACTACATGTCATCGTTACCAAAGGTTAGGATAGTCAGAGCCACTCGGCGTGAAGGTCTCATCAGGGCGCGGCTCCTCGGGGCCCGATACGTCACGGCCCCCGTGCTTACCTATCTCGACAGCCATTGCGAGTGCACTGAAGGTAAAATCCTACAATTAGCGTAACACAAATCCCCTTTAATGACCAGTCGTTAACCTCAGCTATTTCATTCCAGGATGGCTCGAACCATTACTAGATAGAATTGCCCGTAGTAAGACTACGGTAGTATGCCCCGTAATTGATGTCATCGACGACAATACCCTCGAGTATCATTATAGAGACTCGTCTTCAGTCAATGTTGGTGGTTTCGACTGGAATCTCCAGTTCAATTGGCACCCTGTTCCATCGAAGGAGCGAGCGAGACACCAACATACTGCGGAGCCTGTCTGGTCTCCGACTATGGCTGGTGGTCTATTTGCTATAGACAAAGACTTCTTCGAAAGACTTGGAACCTACGACAGCGGTTTCGACATTTGGGGCGGCGAAAATCTAGAGCTGTCGTTTAAAACATGGATGTGCGGTGGAACTCTAGAGATAGTTCCATGCTCGCACGTCGGTCACATATTCAGGAAGCGTTCACCGTACAAGTGGCGAACCGGTGTCAATGTACTCAAGAAGAACTCTGTCCGATTAGCTGAGGTAAGAATTTTTGTCACATAATGTTTATTTTCTTACCTTTTAGATCTAAACAGGCAAGTAACACTGTTTTTTTAATGGTTTTAGGTATGGTTGGACGATTATGCAAAGTACTACTATCAGCGCGTTGGTAACGATAAGGGTGATTACGGAGACATCACCGGCCGCAGAGAATTGAGAGAGAAGTTAGGTTGCAAGTCTTTTGAGTGGTATTTGAAGAACATATATCCCGAACTGTTCATCCCCGGAGAGTCCGTTGCTCATGGCGAGGTACGTTCTTATCATTCACTTGAGTTACAATGTTTAAATAACATAATAATTATACAATTTCATTTATTTTGTGAATTCAAGCATCATTATCAGTAAGATTATTTTTTTCTACGTAATTGTTCTACTTAACATCAATGAGTGCAAATTATTAATGAAAGTGTTCTTCGAAATTGTTACCCGTACAGATCCGAAATGTCGGCTTCAAAAAGATTTGTTTGGACTCTCCAACACGCAAGTCAGATCATCATAAGCCTGTCGGACTATACCCGTGTCACCGGCAGGGAGGAAATCAGGTCTTCTGTCAAGTTCAATTTGACCGATTGCGGCAGTACCACTTTGCAGGAGTTTTTGCTCAAAATTTTGAATGTTTGTTTCGGCTCAGTTCAATTTTCCAATTTATTGCACTCTTTTATGCACGTTAGACAGCACGGTTGTTTTGTTTTTATTGCACCCATATTCACATTTTTTTTGCATTTGTTCTTATGGCCATCACCAATAGTTACGAGCCAATTTAAATAACTACTGCCTTGATGGTGTGACGCACAACGACGATGAAACAGATGATGCAAAAATGCCAAAAGTCAAAATTCGTAGATGTCACGGCACTGGGGGCAATCAGGTACTCCTAAGGAGAAAAAGGAGTGTGAATTCGATTGGACTTTTTCTACACGGGGGCGTGAAAACTTTTCGGAAACCTGTTTTTGAACTTCTTATGGAATGATTGTGTTATTGTTCAAATCCTATTACAGTTATTTATGTTTTCTCATCTTCATTATCACAACATTCCAACATCATCATTTGATTTTATGAATATTTTACTTCTTAAAATAATATTGAATGGATTTGAATGATGACGTTGGACCAGCACGCTTGCTTTTGGCACGCCTTTTATAACTTATGGATGGCATCAGATCGCGAATCCTGGTTCGGAAATGTGCGTCGACTCGGCTGCGGGTCCCGAAGACATGAAGAAGTCCGTCAACGTGTGGCCATGTCACGGGGAATACGGAAACCAGGTTTGTCGAAGGCCGCCAAATTATTCAAATCTACCGCTTTCGCTTTACCTCGTAGTTGGGTGTTGGTGTTCATCGTCATTTTGGTAAGTGTTGGTCGTAGCAGCTTTGAAAACAAACCAGAGTAACATAATAATGCATTTTACGGATACTAATCGGTAAAACGTTTGCGCGTCACGGCTTTCATGTTTCATTATGATTCGCATGTGTTTTGCATTGTACCTACTTTCATCTATCTACTTTGCTCTAATGCGATAAAATTTGCAACATTTATTGTGTTAATAATTTTTGAGTTTCTTAGTTAACACAGTAGATGACAGATTTTTCATTAATTTACTGAAGTGATCCAACTGTGATTGAACTTGGGCCCACATTTACCCTTTATGATCTTTTGAAGGGTGAAATGGAGTATGGTAGATTAGAATACGAATTTTACAGTATGTTCACTCTTCCAATTTTGGTACTGCCGCGAGGTAAATTATAACTTTTAAAGCCATTTAACACAGGTATGATCGCTCTTTACAAAACACTGGTCCGGTTTTTTGGAACGTACATTTTCATTTTACGTTTGCTATGTGATTGCGACGTGGTCATTTTGTGTTAAGTGGCTATTTAGTACATAAGTTTTTATACCCCTTTTAACGCCTTTTTTTATTTATAACCCATGTTTAACTGAACCTTTTTATTTTTAACTGATTGTATACTCTTGTTTTGTTTCCTGTTTCGAGTTTTATGGTTTTGGCTTATCGGGTTATTGGGTGCCATATCCAGTAATTTTCAATACTCCACACTATAAATAATAAAAATATTAAGTAGCCTTTAAAGAATACACAATATTGTTTATACACTTGGTAATTTACTATGTTTTTTTATCAATTATACATGCTTATGCTTACCATAAATAAAAATGTCTTGCAATATAAATATTATAACATCTCATTGAGTAAAAAAAACATTGTAAGTTATGGAGAAAAAGCTTAGAAATAATCACGGGAACATAATAAATGACATATTTTTAAATAAATTTTCAGTTTTGGATGTACTCAAAGAACGGCGAGATCCGACGTGATGAGACATGTCTGGACTATTCCGGACATGACGTTGTGTTGTACCCCTGCCATGGAGCCAAGGGCAACCAGCTGTGGCTGTATAACGTTCATGTAAGTTATTGCCTTCTACATATGATTAAAAACATCTCTGAAACCCTTTACCTAAATGGTAAAGAAAAACAAATTAGAAATTCAATAATAAAACCATAGAATTAAAAGTAAGTAATTAAACAAAATAATAACTTTCCTAGAATAATGAGTTCTTTTATGATTTTACAAATGTTTCTTAACAATTTAATTGAATAAGATTAGTACAAGACAAGTTGTCGTGAGTAATAATTAACTTTGCAAGATTTTGGCGAAATTAATTTGCGGAGTTAGGTAACGAGCAAGCCCTTAGTGCCTGCTGCTTACTATAGATGTATTAAGTCAGCAAAATTATGGGAGTGTTTCCGTATAAATTATGTTCCCTTTCCTTATGAACGGGAAGACGGGAACCGTCAGATGGGACTTAGACTACGTTTGCGATTTTCACAGCCGTCTCCGGCAGTTTTGAGTTAGGTTTGCAATAGTAAACTAGTCGCAAACTGACCCCTTTGTCCGTTACAAATTATGCCAACAAATTAGAGAAATGTTATTCAATCAATAATGATTTCTTTACAGACGAAGTTACTAAAGCACGGCTCAAGCGAAAAGTGCATGGCGATAACAAGAAACAAAGATAAGATCGTCATGGAGACGTGCAACGAGGCGGAGACGAGGCAAATGTGGAACATGGAGAATTTCAACCCAGAGAGGTTAGCTCCGGAGCTGACGCAAGAAGAGTAGCCGGAGGCTTACCTCGAGGTGCTGTTCATATAGACGGCAATGACAATGATAGTGACTGTGACTTAGTGTTAATTCAAATGGTTCACTTGTTGTCTGATGCAATGATTGCTTGTAGTAAAACGTGTACTTTATTGTATAGTGGGATATGCTAGAAACTGTTTATCGGTAGGCGATAAGGCTTTGTAAACAGGCTGTTGTACATTTTCAATTGCTGATATGAACCCCGTTGAACTTGGCCTATCGATGACTGATGTGTTTGATTTTAATTTCGCTTGGATGCCATTTGTTTAGTTCCTACAGATTCTGTGTGAATTGTTAAAGTGAAGAGAATTTGTGGACGGTGAAAATATTGCGTTATTGCGTTATCGTCAAGAACTGTAATATCGATGGTGCTTGCCTACGTTTCTCTTATCGCGAAATTATTTTATTTATTACCTGTAAAATTGTTATAGTCTTGCTGCCGTTGCCGTTGGAAATGAGCATTTTATTTTGAGTTCATTCTAGTTTTCTTCTAGTGTTTCTAATAGTGTTTAATGGGGAAACTTATCTAAATTATACATATCTTTACATAAAAAAATCATTTTATCGATATTTTTAACTAGAATGAATGTTTATTGCCGTCTTTTTTATGAACTTTAAAGTGTTTTATGTACCTAAAAATTAATGTTGTAATAGTATTCTTTATCGAGTATTAACTTCTGGTTAGAATTTAATATACACTTGAACTGTACATATCTTGGATATCTGTATGCTTCAATATATTTATTACGATTACTTAAATTACAAAATGGACGACCTAAGAAATAAGTCAGTGACTGAAATACAGAATGAAAGTCAAAACGAACCCTCAATGAGTGCCTTTACGCCATTATTTAACTTGACAGTACATTTAACTTGACAGTACATTTTGTTACTATCATTCATAATCATCTGATGTTACATGAACCAAAACGTCTATAAGATTAGAAGAAAAAAAAAAATATTCAATGTTCATGATGTTATTATGGTGTAAAGGCAACTTTATAAATCAAAGGTCAACAATAGAAAACAAAGGGTGTTACAAATAATGACTTTTAGTTTTATGTAAATTACATAATTGTGATTTATTTAAAGATATTCATCTAATAGTTAGTCGTATTGAATTACGTCGTAGTATGTAAATTCTTAGTGAAATTGTAAAATAATGAATTATAGATTTTTAAAAGTATGTTATTAAGTAAATATTTTTGTACTCATAAGTTACTGAGCGAATTTATTTTTAGTCACGTGTATTGAGGTATTTTGAAAGTGACTGATATTAATTTTGACATTATTAATAAATTCATAGAGTTTTCAATCCACAAACGAAATGACAAAGTTTTTTTTATGAAAATTATTTTAGTATAAGTACATTGACGTCATATAACTTTGTAAGGTAGGTTTCTGGACTTCACATCCTTAATGGAAAATTCTGTACATTCCTGAAGCAATTTAGTACTTTTTTGAATATCTGTTTTTTAGAAGTTTCCTTGGTTATAAAAAATTAAAACATTCCTCGTTGTGATTGCACACAAATATAACATTGATGAATACCTACAATATAGTTTTAATAAAACATAAAGTAGGAAATCACACATTTTTTCCTCTAATTTTAACAACACATTTTTAACGCTCATTTACACCAGGAGAGTTTCTCGCAGCGATTTTCGAAAATCTAAAAGATGAAACTCTCATGTGTAAACGAGCTATTAGACTATGAGCCAGTATTTTTCTTTTCTTTTCTATTATTAATTTTGAGCTTTCTATATGTACATACATAAAGTTAAGACAAGACACGATACTGCCAATTAGTCTTCCTAGGTATTTGTGCTTAATTTAGTCACTTTCCTCTTTTTATTTCTTCCATTACTAACAGCTTAGAACTACGTACATATTTGACTG
This sequence comes from Luperina testacea, assembly GCA_927399505.1. Taxonomy (NCBI): domain Eukaryota; kingdom Metazoa; phylum Arthropoda; class Insecta; order Lepidoptera; family Noctuidae; genus Luperina; species Luperina testacea. Next base: position 14,224,570 of record OV656770.1, on the reverse strand, counting down.
AATATAATTTGTGAATATCGTTGATCGTGTAGAAATAAAATAATTTCCGATAGTTATCGGAAGTCATTTTATTTATAGCTAGTTTTTTCGATTAAAATAGAAATTGTAAAAAATTAAACTAGGTTAATAGTATTGAAAACCTTTTCTTTGTTCATTTTCGATGCTATCAATGTGTTATTATTGTATTCCAATTATTGAATTGATTTAATATACATTCGTTTATTTCTACAAATATTTTTTTTACTAACTGTTACACAAGATATCACATTTATTTTAATTTTGTATAGTAAACTGTTAGCATTGAACAATGTTACAATTATGACTAATGACTATCTTAGTAAATATTTCAAATTATTAATATTTTTGAGGAAGAGATTTATTTTAGTTGAAATTAATTTTATTCCGTGATTTCAATGTAAATAGCTACTTATCTAAAGTTGAAAAACACCCAAATATGGTGTCATTTTTATAGTGACAGGTGTGAAGTTAATTTTGTTTTTTGTTTATGTTGAAAAAATCCTTTTTGTGTTCATACTAAATTAATATACTTAGGTATTTTAAGTAATGTAAAAAACGACTCAGCTGAGCCGGAATTAGAAACCAGGCCGTTGATGTTTAGTTAACTGAATTAACTGAACCTTTATCGGGTTTTCCTTCTAAATTAGAAAGGAAATTATCGTTAAAAATAGCTTGTCATTATTGAGACAAATGAGGGCTGATTTTTCAATCGACAAATAATTTTTATTCGTGGAATAGTATTGACGTCTAACAGATTTTGAACGGAAAAACTGTCAAAAATTCAAAATTATTCCTCGGATAAAATTATTTGGCATTGGAAGAATCAGCCTTAAAGAAAAATAATTACACCATTAACTTCATATCCTGTACGTAAAATCCGTGCATTCACAATTGTATAGTTAGTAAATTATTAGAATTATAACTAAATAGATATGTAATAAGATGTTTTAATGTGCCTTATAACTTTACATAATTATTATTGAATGTTGAAATTTCTGTATATAATGCGGTGTCTCCAAATGTAACTATACTAGGTATGTACTATAGCGTAACATTTAGATGGCGATTACATAGTATTTGTAAAATAAAGCATTATGTTGGATTTGTAATCCGTCGTTTTATTTTGTTTATAAAACCACCTTTATCCTGAACGAAAACAATGAAATCTATATATGATTAATAATATCCTTCAAAATTATTTAGATTGAGATTGTTGAATTCGAAGCTTGTGAGGCAAACTCTATTCAATGAAAGTGGATGAATACGTAGGATAAAGACTCCTTCAAATAGGCGCGACACGACGCGCGACACAAAGGCACCGCAAGTCGCGCAACGGGCGGTGCCTTTATGTCTCGCGCGTCGCTCCTGTTTGCAGAAGCCTTAACGCCTGTCTTTCACGGTGCGATTTAGTTGCCTGTAACATACCATAACTTGAAGCAAACTTGTCTAATATCGGGTTCCCAAGGTTCAATTTTAGTTGAACAACTTTCGCTGTTCAACTAAAATACGTTAAATTTGAAATGCAATGTGATTGAAAGTCAGTTCAGACGGTTCATATCGATTTCGACTTAGCAGTTGATCAATTAAAATTGAACCGTGTGAACCCGATATAACCAGTGTTTAGGCGATGATTCTTATTGTATGTTGCTTTATTAGTTACTTTATTGAATGCCTCAGGCAAAAAACTTGACACTTGACTAGATAAACTGAACACACAAACACACGCTGAATGTACCTACTGTTGAAAGTTCTTATGAATTCTCTTACAAACGATCTAATGGAAAACAAATGCGATTCTCTATACTTGAATTATACAACAAACTGAATGTCAATGGGCATTGTTCATATTTTTTTAAATGTTGTAATTGAAAAACCATTTCGAGGAATAGCGTTACTGATCACTACGGCCTAATTAATTTTTAAAAATATTCATATGTTATTGATATTTTTGATAAAATACGATTGACCTTCTTTGCCCTTCAAATTACGTACGACTGGCCGTACAGTTTTGTATCGTTGCCTCAGAAAATAAAAAGTAAGAGGCAAGTATTGTCTACAATCTGTCAAATGTCAAATTATTGTAAATATGTCAAAAATATAAACATTCTTGTTTATATCTCATTATTACATTACATACATTATTTCAACACTCGAAAATATTTAATATACTGGAAGAGTTATGGAATACAGGAAGTGCTTTGTTCCAACTTGCAGCAATAATAGTAAGAATGTCGCCGCGTGCGTTATTATTCTATTTCTAAGTCGCCGCGTCGATTGTTCTAGTGATGATAGAGAGTAGTACCTATATTCCTTGGAGGACACTTACACATAAAAAATAACCATTTGTAAATAAATACGCTAAGCTAGGATTCGATTATTTAAGACGTCTATTCGGCCTATTGACACTTTGACAGATGTGACATTGTTGATGTTGTGTTGACAGATTAAAATTTTTAATTATGTACTAGTAAGGCAACGGAACTTAATCTTTATGCCACTGGATGACGTCACCTACCTTAAAAACTTAATAATTTTTATTAAAATAACTATTGAGCCAATCATCAAAATATTCAAATTCGTTTCTCAAAATGCTCTAAATTTACAAAAAATAAAATAAAATATAATGGTTAGAAATTTTGGACAATCCCCATTGTCATAGGTATGTACTTAACAAAGTTTAAATTCCATTGCAACCAAAAACCTATTAGGACCTTTTTGTTACAAATGGTCACTCAAAAATCACCTTTGAATACATTTCACTAAAGTAAATAACTGATTAAGTGGCGACGGAAAGTAAATTATCTAACATTTATGAACACTGCTATAATAGGTAGTTTACAAAAACGAAAATCTGAAATCAGATCGACACTGCAGAAAATGAAATAATTGAGACGGGTGATGACCCGTCTGGTCGGAGGTTCCTTCCTTTTCTATGAGAGATGAGTGAGATTTTCCTGACGCCCTGTTTCTAATGCCTCTCTGCTATCATCGTGCGTGTGATCAAAAACCTATGTACAGACGCCAGCACATCAAGCTACCCGAAACTGTCAAATTTTCCCAATCAACTTTGAACCTAATGCTTTATCGATAAAGTTAAAAATCTATTAAAGAAATTTGACAGCTTGTAGTAGCTTGGTGTGCTGGCGTCTGTATTTAAAGTAATGTGATTTTGAATGCAACCTTCGTCATCCCTTCATCGGCAGAAGAACTATCAAAAGACGGACGCTTATCAGCTACCGCTGTCGCAAACTAAGGTATCATCATCATTTCAGCCGAGAGACGTCCTCTGCTGGACATAGGCCTCCCCCAAGCACCGCCACTTCATACGTTGCATTATGATTAGGTACTGTTGTCGGCCTGGGACTTTAACATCAAAAATCGTCAGAATAGAACAATCTTTAATATGTACATCATATAAATTACGGTCATAAATATCTAAATTTTACAAAGGGTGACACAATGGGCGGTCTTATCGCTAAGAGCGATCTTTTAAAGACAACCTTTGGATGGATTAAAAAGGGGAAGATAAAACTTTGCCTTTCATTTCGACAGTTCAACAATATTCAATGCGTTATTTACGTTGTTGGGCAGACGAACTTTTTAAGCATATGAAGCAATGGATTAGCAATTACTAATCCAATTCCAAAATTCCATCAAAATCTTTCGGAATGAAATTGAAAGTGTGAAACGCAATTAGGATTACAAACCAGCGGGTCTGTCCAGAATATAAAGCAAACAGTCATAAACAATTTCGGCTGATGCGTATGATGTAAACATGCTAATGGAATGTTAAGATTAGCGTAATCTTTATGAACGCTGGTTCAACATAAACTGAGATTAAGTGATTGCTTAATGCCTAGCACTGACACAGTATTTAATCTTCGTTTACATAGCTAATTCTTAATTTAGTTACAATAGTATTATTGTGGCATGTATTTTCATCTTTGGTTACTAAAACAATTTTTAAGTATACTTACTACCATAAATATGGATCAGGGTCTGACTTAAATAAATTATTATTATTTTTTAGTTTTTTACATATCTCGGGATCCTGGGGACCCGGATCTTTCGTACCAGGGGCCAAAGCCAACTCACAGAGGTCTCTTAAACAATTTTAAATGATGAGGAGTCACCAACCGACAATTATCCCTATATCCACTATGCAAGTGCACCCAAGGACAACCCCCGGTTGGTGAAAGACTATTGCAGAACATGGGAACAAAACATATTGGACTATGGGTTTGGATTGGCTATAGTGGATCGGAAACCTTGAACTATGGAAGGACCACGTCCTCTGTAATATAATATTCACAGATAAAATGGCCTGGGGGTGACTTGCACACTCAATAATGGTATTATTATAGATATGTCAATGATAACTCTTTCTTTATACAGTACCTACGGTATCCTTTCAGTAGACACGCCAGTCAACATGAGACTTTTCAAGTGTAATTCTGATGCATGGAACGTAGGTTCTTTCCCACTTGTTCGATTGACTACGTAAAAGCATAGAAGAAAAATAAAGAAATTAACTAGCGTGAAATCAATTATTAAAAAAAAGTTAACAAGAACATTCAAGAAAACATTTTTGTTTTGTTTCTATTATATATTTAATCCTTAGGTAAGTAAGGTAAAGTAGGGAGGCGTTAAATTTAAAAAAATGCACTAGTAAAATCGATAATCATGTCCCCACCCATCCGCGAACCGGCCGCAGCAAAAGTAGCTTAACCTTTGATCGACCCGTGCGGCTGTTATTATTTATTATTATTAGCCACAAGCCTCTAAAACCAACCACCAATATCAAAAGTTATTCACAATCGATTAAATTGTTCACAATCATATCCTAAATTCAGCCATTCACTGCACTACATATACCATTCACCTGAACTAACGACCTGTCACTCTAAAAACGTCACTAGCGTGGAATAGATCAATGTACCACTGTACCAATGTACCACTGTACCAATGTTCCATTGTACCAATGTACCACTTTTTACCGCAATGTTCCATACCATTCCAGCTAGGGGCTATGTGCTATGTCCGATGGCTTACCGCGAAGCCCGGATTGTTCCATTTTTTACGTCAGTCTGTACCCAGAGGATTAGTGTTAGTCCAGTGTTTTGACACCCAACTTTGGCAGGATTTTTCGCAATTAGCAAGAAACCTGGTTTTGTGAATTGGTCTGTGTAGCATTCACTGGATACTACGTTATGACAGATGAAAGTTTTGTTTTTTTGTTGAAGTCTTTTTAGGTCTGCAAAGACATGATCAAACAACCGGATAATTTTAATAGTAATGTTTTGAATAATCCGTCAACAGAAACGTTTTAATCGCTGGATTTGGGAATAGAAGATGGCGCAACTATCTATGGAGGGGCTTGTGGTTAAGTAATAACCAATAAATCAATAGATCAGGTTAAGCTACGCTTGCCGCGGTTGGTCCGTGGATGGGTGACCATCTTTACATACCGAGACCCCTCCGTGCCTCAGAAAGCACGTTATACCCTTGGTCCCGGCTGTCATGCGTGGATCTTTGACAGTGGTTACGGGTAGTCAGAAGCCCTAAAGTCTGACAACCAGACTTACCAAGGGTTTTCGTATTACCCAGTAACTGGGTTGTGTATGTCAGATAGGCAGTTGCTCCATGTAAAATACTGGTATTCAGCTGCATCCGGTTAGACTGGAAGCCGACCCCAACATAGTTCGGAGAAGGTTAGGTAGATGATAAGATGGCGCAATTAACGCTGACGTTGTATTACTAATCTCTGCCTATAAGGACGCGGGAACTGCTGTCACTTTCTAAATAGTCTTCATCAGGAAGAAATTCCTACAATGCGGTTTTTTTCTGATATAATAATAACGTGACCTAAGTTATAAGTTTCTTGCCCATGCTTCTCCAAAACAACCTTTTCGAAGAGACGACTAGAATAAATTTTAGGTTCATGTAAAATTTTGTCATTAAATGACGACACTTTTGGCGCAGTGGCTGAGCGATCGACTGCTGCGTTGCGTGTCACGGGTTCAATTCCCGCACGGAACAAATATTTTGTATTGCCTACAGGTAGTTGTTCCGGGTCTGGTTGTTTGTATAAGTGAATTTTAAATGTTTGTAAACGCACCCACGATACAGGAGTAATTCCTAGTGTGGGGCAACATAAAAAAAAAAGTGTTTTTTAGTTGATTTTTGAAAAACAGTAGGTAATGATCCAAAATCCAACTAAGCTTGATATTAATATTAACAGCAATAATTAAAAGCATAATATTAATTATAATAGACAATATTGTGCACCCTGGTATGCCTGTTTGTACTCAATGAACTTAGAAATAGGTAATATCCAAACTAATATTATAATTGCGAAAGTAAGTTTGCTTGTTACCTTATTACGCCTAAACTACTGAACCGATCATCCTGAAATTTGCATTATACGTTGTCAGGTGTACAGAAACGGACATAGGGTACCCTTTATCCCGAAAAAAAGTGCTGTTCCCGAGGAAAACAACAATATCGTTATTATGATAATAGATGGCGCCACGTGTCATTCGAACGGGATCGACACTTATGCGGGTGAAACCGCGGGGCGCTGCTAGTCTAGTATAAATATAAAGCAATTTTTCATCAAAGTTGTCTGTAACAGTGTCCAATATTCCACCTTGCTAACTTTTATATAATATAACTACTTTTCCCGGATAAATTGGGTTAGGGTTGCTCCCTTTTAGTGGAGCGCCGTAAGATTTATACCTCGGAATCCAGGGCCTGTCAATGAATCTTCATATAAATTTTTGAAATGTGTTTTTAACAGTGTATAGAGTGTGTGTGTGTGTGTGTGTATGTTAAAAAAAAATTTTTGCCCGATCTCAATTTTTTTTTTTCTCAAAAAATGTGTTTGCAAAAAATTTCGAAAAACGGCTGGACTTACAAAATGCTGCGACAGTTTTCAAAAATGAATGCTAAGATGCTAATGACATTTTTAACGCTGGTGTTACATGCACTGATCTTGCTTTATACGCTGCCCCCCAAAAAATAAAAGATTTCAATATATGTACTAAGATATAACTCTTTTTTGAAAGCAACTGCTAAAAATACCTGCGTTAAACTATCGTCTTTGCCACCTACCGCAGATGCCGCTTTTGGACACTTCAAAAGAGTATATCTGCAAATTCAAACATGGCTCGGAAGAGAAATATCACCAGAAGAATGGGGTTGGAAATATGAATGCGGAATACTGATGCCCAACAATGACGCAGCTACCCGCTCCAGAAGCCTTACTAAAAATGATTTTTTGCGCACGCAAAACAGGATGCGGAGCATCTTGCGGGTGCAGGAAAAGTGGATTAAATTGCACTGTAGCTTGCTTAGAATGCAATGGTAACAGCTGTACTAATCCTTCACTTACAATCCACATCAATGAGATCGATGACGATGACGACGAAAATAATGAACAATAATTTAGAAATGTATATAGTTGATAATTTTTTTTTTTTCGTAACTCGTTATTTTTTGCTAAATATTTATAAATTAACATTAAAGTTACTATGCAAATATAATTTATTCGCTATAAAATTGAAATCTTTACTTTTTTCATATCATATCTTTACATTTTTTCCCTTGTCCCTCTCATTTTTCAGTAAATCGTTGTTATAAATTGTTGTAATCAAGATCGGCCAATTTTTTTTTTTTAACTTTTTTATTTGAGCTCTTAACAATGCAGTAGAACAGCTTTTATGAAAATTCATTGACAGGCCCTGGATTCCGAGATTTTACAATTTTTATGCCTTGCGGCGCTCCACTATTTCGAAAGCCGAGAAAATGAATGTAAGGGATTTATTACTTTTTGATATTACTTTAATCCGTAGGCAACATTTAATTTTGAATCAAATAGAAACATTTATTCTTGTGGATTATGTAGTTCATGTACCTGTCGTAAAAACCTAAGAGACTGTTATATAATATCATTGTTACTCTTACAAGACTACTCGTATAAAAGCAACGCCCGTCTGTCTGTTTGTAGGTGCGCTTATAACTTCAAAACAACTTATACGATTTTAGGTTTTGACGTGACAACGTCTAATAAATTGATGAAGCTGGCTGCACTCACGAAAAAACATGACTCATGTAGCGTTACCTCGCTCTGTAGCGTGGAGGCGTTCCATGGCGGCTTGAAGTGCAAGCGAATATTAACAAATGCAATGCAACTATTCCATCAGTATTTTCTTATGATGTTGTCACGTTCAACTATCGTCAGTAAACCGACTTTACAGACAACCGATTTTTTATTTTTTTATAGATGCCTGTCAGCCATTTTGGCTAAGTTTTAGTATATACTAACTGCTACTCGCGACTTCATCTGCGATCCAGGATGGAAAATAGCCCAGGCCATGGTCACTATATATATCTGTGTGTCAAATTTCATCCAAATCCATAATTTTAGTGTGAAAGCATAACAAACAAACTTACTTTCGAATTCATAATACTAGTTAGGATTTTACCTAGCAATAATATGATTAGTACCTACCTTAAATCTATAGTAATACTTTTATATAACTTTTCATGCACGTAACGGTTGAACGGATTTCGACGAAATCACACAAGCCATGACCTGGGTTAGGACATAGGATACTTTTAATCCCGATAATACAATCCCTTGGGATAATTCTCGACCACCACCCTGGTTACACAATATAAAGACAAAAATATAATCACATAAAAAGTACCAAACATCATCCAAATGCTATGAAACAAAGAAAAGAAAATAAATACATTTGTAATAAAAAACAAAAAATCGGTTGTCTGTAAAGTCGGTTTACTGACGATAGTTGAACGTGACAACGTCATAAGAAAATACTGATGGAATAGTTGCATTGCATTTGTTAATATTCGCTTGCACTTCAAGCCGCCATGGAACGCTACAGAGCGAGGCCGCGAGGTAATGCTACATGAGTCATGTTTTTTTGTGAGTGCAACCAGCTTCATTGATTTATTAGACGTTGTCACGTCAAAAATAACTTCAAATAATAGTGTGCCTCACGGCTTCAACAAACAGGCCCAGTTCAGCATAAATGCCCGACACAGGTGCTCGATTACTCAGTCCAATTCAAAAACTCCAATCATAAATATTGTGATGGGCCCAAACAAAAAGTCATAATGATGAAACGTGTTCGTCATTTGTTTCTTCAAGTTTTAATGTGTCGACCGGACCGTGGGCATGTGGCTATAAGAGACGATTAAAGGGCTTTTTGAAAGCAGCATCATACATTTATAAATTCACGCCTTCTTCTCATGGGCATTGGCAGACTTGCTTCGTTAACGTTCATAGAATAGAATAGAATACTCTCTACTCTCTCTCTCTCTACTCTCTTTTCTTCTTCTTCTTCTCTACTCTTCTCTCTTCTTCTCTTTCTCTCTTCTTCTTCTCTCTTTTCGCGAACATAATTGTCATGGTTGGTAATTTTGCCTGATTTTTCAATAGTCAAATCATTTTTATCTGAGGAATAAATATTGCGGTTTGACAGCTTTGGTCTACAAAATACGTCAAACTGTCATATTAATGACAAAAGAGTATTTTATTACTTACTAGCTGTTGCCTGCGACTTCATTTGCGTGTTTTTTGTATTGCATCATTTTTTATACAAATATCCAATATGAAAAATACTATGTCCTTCTCCAGGACCCAGGCGACATATGTGCAAATTTTTTTTTACGATCGGTTCAGTGGGTTAGACATGAAAATGTAACAGGCAGTCGCATTTATAATATCAATAATATATACCTACATAAACTTATGCTTTCTTCCCATGGGGTTATGCAGAAGCTTCAGAACACCACCTGCTACGATCTTTACATACTTCTTATGCCTGGTTTACGTTCTCACATCTGTGGCCTTAGTGTGAGTTTTTTCGACTCACGTTCAATGGCGAGCGCGTTAGAATTTTGTATGGGAAATTAGGCTTCTCCTTGTGACCACCAGGTGGCGCTATAACTTTTTTCCATATAAAATTCTAATGCGCTCGCAATTGAACGTGAGTGAAAAAACTTACACTAAGGCCACAGGTCATGCACGACCGCCGTAAGCGAGTACTAAATACCTGCCCTTTATAAAGAACATCACCAATATAGTCAAACCAATATAATTTTGTCCTTCTAGTCCTCCGACCCACTCAAATTCATTACCATAACTGCCTTGTACATAACTTTTGTTAGTCGCCGTTCATTTATACTCTCTATATGACCAAACCGTCTTAATATACTAATATATATAATTATATAAATAATAGTAGTAGGATAAAACCGATCACAAATTGAAAAAAAAAACAGTGTCACTCCGGGAGTGCCGACAGAAGTGAATACTGAAATAATGAAATACTGAATAATGAAAACTCTATTTATTTACGTTTTTCTTAAAATTAGGTCGGAAAAGTGTCGCTTTTCAGCTGAAGCACAAAGTAATGATAGATGGAGCTCGCCTAGAGGCACTAAGATAATTCGCTTTCCTAGTTGACTCATTTACGTTGCACGTTCATAAGCCTTTGACACTGCATTTTGCGTTCCATTTTCGAAAATAGGATCTCATGATGTAAAAAGAAGGTATGGTCTGGCCTGGTTAAAAAAAATCCACCGAAATGACAAATAAAAATCTCTTGTTGAAATTCACCCATTTACAGAATTATAATCATTAAAGTCATCAACACAACTCTTTAAGACCACGTAACTCCAAAGAATAACTGTTTCATGAAATCATCATTCTTTGGAGTTACGTGGTCTTAGAGAGTTGTGTTGATGACTTTAATGATGATAATTTTGTAAATACATATTTGTTATGGCCGCGAATCATATTTTGATCGACACACAACTTAATACTGACCAGCAAATTGCAAAACCCGTAAGAAAATTTGAATTTCGCGGGCTACCTTAGCGCTTCCCCCTTAATTATTATCGCTGTGATGAGATTGCGACTAGATTTTTACGTTTTTAATTACGGGAATTAGCCTAAAGATGATTCTATAGTCTGTTCCAAAAGAACAGACTATAGAAGGTACTATCAAAGAATTCTTTACACATCTCAAAATATATTTATCGTGGATATTTTCAGCGCAGCCACTTTCATGCGAAATACGAAAAAAATCTTAAGATTGCTCACAGTCTCATGAATAAGTGATAGCTTCGTTGAGTATCACAAAGTCAAAAGCCAGTAATCCAGGAAGAAAAGAATCTCTTATTTTCCCACATATACAGTCATGTGCATGATTGTACGGAACATTTCTTCATAAATGTATGGTACGAGAACGATTCTATGAATTTTGAAACTTCAATTTTCTGTAACAGTTTTACAGGTAGGTAGGTATATCTACTTTAGAAATACGGTTTTTGGTTGAATTTTAAAATCGGTTGGTGAAAAGTACATAGTTTGACGGATAGTGAGTTGAAATTTTACTAATGTCTAAAAACTTAATACTGACCAGCAAATTGCAAAAAACGTAAGAAAATTTGAATTTCGCGGGCTAGCTTGGCGCTTTCCCCTTAAAAGAGTGTCGATGGAGTTTCTTGCCCGTAGGTAGGTAGGTACAGACGCCAGCACATCAAGCTACTACAAAATTTAAAATTCCTTTAATAGATTTTCAACTTTATTCCTAAAGCATAAGGTTGAAAGTTGATTGGGAAAATTTGACAGTTTCGGGTAACTTGATGTACTGGCGTCTGTACCTATTACGCTTTGCAATGGGCAACTAGCTTGACAATTCAAAAGTGTAATTGATTTATCCATACTTCCATACAATATTATCAATTCAAAAGTAACTCTGTCTGTTTGTCTGTATGTTACCTTTTCACGCCTAAACCACTGAACGAATTTTGATAAAATTAGGCAGAGAGATAGATTACATCCCGGGGAAGGACATAGGATAGTTTTTATCCCAATATTCCCACAGGATCGAACCGCGGGGCACTGCTAGTTTGAAATAAATGCTTTGAGTTTAAGTTTGAATAAACAATCGCACTAATTAAACATTCACTTCCAATTATTACGAACAAAACGTGAGTTGTTTTCAAAGCAGCGGTAATTATAGGTATGGCTCTAACCAAATTAATTAATAGCCGCTGTTATGACGTTTAAAAACAATCTACACACGCTTTTAAGCTAATGAAAACATGCCCCATAGGAGGTTTATTAGTACAGTGGCCTGTCTGGGGAGGTGGAATTCATCAAAATTATGGTTTTACTTGACCTTTGACTTTACCTGCTACCTTTTTTGGGTGCCATACCTAAAAGGTGCCAACGGGGCCCTATTACCCAGGTTCCGCTGTCCGTTTGTCCATCCGCCCGTCCGTCTGCCACAGGGCTGTATCTTTTGAACTGTAATAGGTAGTAACTTGGCGTGTGTGAAATAACAACAAATATGGCCGCTATGACAACAAAAAAATAAAATCAATTTAAAAATTTGACGGAGAAGGTAAGTGTGTGTCGTTATTATCAGCCATATTTTAACTACTGTTGAGGACAGCGCCATCTGTGCACATCGGGAAGAACTACGTAGTTCATCCAACAACGACGAGACGGCGCTGAACCGCGGATATATAACTGACGACGAGCTCCATTCGAGCCCCCTTTTTCTTCTCTCACCACTGCCGCGACCACAAACCGAACTGAAGTCTATCCTGTGTACCTACTTATTGTAAATCTAAATAAATTCCTTTCACTAGAAGAATAAACCAGTCACTTTGGTCATCATACCCGATTTGCAAAACCCTTTAAAATAAGGAACACACCTTAACATTGGTCCTTCTAAGCCGAATAATCTATCAAGATCACAGCGCTACCAGTGAAAGACTTCAGGGGTCCCAGGCATTCCTATCCTCACCTATTTCATTCTGTGTGTGCTAAAATCGTGCTTTTCTATACAGGAACGCGTAGACCAGCTTCGTGCGCATTGTTCACCGCACCCGTGCTGCAGGAAACCGTGAGTACCCTCTCTTTCCATAAAGTGCCACAATGAGTTTGCCTGAGGATATCAAAAAACTAGCAGATTTAAAAAAGAAACGAGGTACCATCAAAGGTATGCTCACCCAATTCGAGAAATGTGTGAATTTGTTAGTAGGCAGTGAGATTAATCCTAAGCAAAGAGCAGAATTAGAATTACGAATAAAATCTGCTCAAGGATTGCATCAGGAATTCAGTAGAGTTCAATCGCTAATCGAGGAATTAGTGTTAGAAAAAGACATGTCGGAACAATTAGAGTATAGAGAGTCTTTTGATAATTCTTACTATAGTTCTGTCGCTGAAGCTAATTGTTTAATGAATAACAGTAGTAGTCACAAACATGAGTGCAAGTCCAATAGTTCTGAACACGCGTGTAATTCCAACACTTTAGTAAAATTGCCAACTATTTCGCTTCCCAACTTCGACGGTAGCTACGATAGTTGGTTGGAATTTCGAGATATTTTTTTATCAATGATCCACAATTCAAAGCAACTCGACAATATCCAGAAATATCATTACTTAAGATCATCTCTCTCTGGAAACGCGTTGCAAGTTATTAAGTCTCTGGAATTCTCTTCAGATAACTACAGTATTGCATGGGAATTGATCGAGAATAGATTTAATAATAACAAATTGTTGATACGTAATCATGTCAAAGCGTTATTCTCAATGTCAGCTGTGTATAAAGAATCGCCTGCACAAATTAGGAAACTAATAGATACGGTACTCAAGAATTTACGTGCTTTGAAAACACTTGGTGAACCTACAGAATCGTGGGACACCTTGCTGATTCACATCATAACCGCAAAATTAGACGTATCCATTGAGAAAGAATGGGAACAGTTTAAAAATACCAGTGCTAGCAATTCAGATAAGAAGTTCAATTTAGATTCACTCATACAGTTTTTAAAATATAAGGCTGACACGTTGGAAATGGTTAAGGTTCACACTTCTCAGTCATCTCATGCAGGTCAGGATCATGTTAAAAAACCGTCTCACAGTTTTGTTGCTACTCAAAACAAGAAAAAGTTTTATAAATCCACCCGCACATGTGTTAAATGTAAGGAAAAACATCCGTTGTATGGGTGTCAACAATTTTTGGATTTAGGCTCACAGGATAGACTTCAGTTCGTAAAAGATAAGAATCTCTGTATTAATTGTTTATGGACAGGGCATGCGGTCAATGATTGTCAGGCCGGGCCTTGCAAACAATGCTACGGCAAACATAATTCTCTTTTACACAATGAGCTCAATAAGGATGGCACTGTGCCCTCTGCAGCTCAAACACACAAGGATAGGCCTTCAGATTCGCAGCATGGGTCGTCGTCAGTAGTTCAGACTCTTCATACAGTCGTAAATTCACACAATAATAATTGTAAAAGTTTACTAAGTAAACACGATTTACAATCCGTTTTACTGTCGACAGCTACAGTTGAAGTCGCTGGCAAAGATAATAAATATTATAAAGCTCGTGCATTGTTAGATAACGGCAGTCAACACTGTTTTATCACAGATTCTTTATGTAAGAAATTAAACACACAACGTCTACAGTCCACTTGTCAAATTAGCGGAATAGGACATTCAGTCACAAATACAATCCATTCCTGCGAAATTAATCTTAGATCAATACACAACGATCATGATTTTCACATTAAATGTTTGGTTCTACCTAGCATTACGTCGACTATACCGGCCACAAGTATAGACATTCACAATATTTCAATACCCAAAGACATAAAGTTAGCAGATCCAACTTTCTGCATACCCTCACACATTGATTTATTAATCGGTGCAGATTGTTTCTGGGACTTAGTTGTCAGTGGTAAAATCCGTTTACCCTCCGGTCCTTATTTAGTAAATACCAAATTAGGATGGATAATTACGGGTCCGTTATACACTGAAAACTCACACACAAATAAAATTCAGTGTCACGTTGCTCAATCCACACAATTAAATGAGCAATTAAGAAAGTTCTGGGAAATTGAAGAAATTTCGTGTTCAGGTCAGCAGCTTTCTAAAGAAGAAAGTTCGTGCGAAGACCTATTCACACAAACTACCAGGAGGGCAGACAATGGTCGTTTTTCGGTTCAGATTCCACTAAAGGAATCAGCGGAGTCACTAGGTGATAGCTATGAAGTTGCAAAACCCAGATTTTTATCATTAGAACGTAAACTTGTTCGTAATCCACAATACAAACACATGTATAGCGACTTCATGCAGGAGTACTTGAGCTTAGGACACATGACCCGCATCGATCACGATTACAAGATGCCATTTTATTTTTTACCACATCACGGCGTTCTCCGTGAAGATAGCGTAACAACTAAATTACGCGTAGTGTTTGACGCTAGTCAAAAAACATCCACACAAAAATCGCTTAATGACATACAGTTTATCGGACCAGCATTGCAAAACGATTTAGTTTCCATCCTCTTACGTTTTCGTCAGTATAAGTACGTTGCGTGTGCAGATATTGAGAAAATGTTTAGACAAATCTTAGTTCACGAGGAACAAAGAAATTTGCAATTAATACTGTGGCGAGAAAAACCGTCAGACCCTCTGAGTGTGTACCGTCTTAATACGGTGACGTACGGTACGGCATCGGCACCGTACCTGTGTATTCGCTGTGTTAGACAATTAGGATTAGAGTGTACAGACGAATTAGTTTCTCAGACCATACTGGAAGATTTCTATGTCGACGATTTAATTACTGGGGCTGATTCAGAAACACAGTTATCATATTTATGTAAAAAGGTCTCAGAAGTATGTCAGTCAGGTTGTTTTCCTTTGCGAAAATGGATAACGAATTCGTCGAACATTGTCTTACACACAGCACAAAATGCAAGTAGTTCGAAGTATTTGTCATTAGGTGAAAATGTATCTAGTAAAACATTAGGCCTTGGCTGGTATAACAGCAAGGATGAGTTTCATTTCACATCCAAAATAAATAACGATTTCTCAAACGTGACTAAACGTTCGATTTTATCCGCTATTTCTCAAATTTACGATCCTTTGGGGTTATTAAGTCCGGTGGTTATAGTGGTCAAAGCTCTTCTTCAAAAACTATGGCTCACAAAAGTAGGTTGGGACGATGCTCTGCCTCAAGACATAGTATTGTATTGGAAAAAATTCGTTGAGTCAATATCGAATTTATATAAATTGCGAATTCCTAGATTTGTTATGTGTGATTCACCTAATATAATTGAGTTACACATATTTACTGATGCGAGTCAAATTGCTTACGGTGCTTGCGCATACGTTCGTACCTGGAACGCAAATGGCGACGTCACAGTGAAGTTGCTATGTGCCAAAAGCCGCGTCACTCCTGTCAAACCAGTTAGCATTCCGCGACTCGAGTTGTGTGGTGCGCTTGTAAGAGCTAAATTATTAGATAAAATCAAAAAATCACTTCGCGTTACATTCAATACTATTGTGCTGTGGACGGACTCCACAATCGTTTTAGGCTGGCTTAGAATGTCTCCCAACCAACTCAAAACTTTTGTACAAAACCGCGTTGTGGAGATAAACGAGTTGACAAACAATGTGTGTTGGTTTCATGTGAGTGGAATAAATAACCCGGCAGACCTGTTATCACGTGGCAAAGGATTAGATGAATTGAGTGCTCTGCCCCTGTGGTGGAACGGACCTTTATTCTTGCACGAAAAGGTAAATGATTGGTCAAGCACACAACATAACCTAGATCATATTCAGACCGAAATATTACCCGAACTAAAATCGAACATTGTCAGTGTACCGACCTGTGTCAACAATTCGGACAGAGTAATTAAATTTGAAAGATTCTCTTCGTACAATCGACTCAAACGCGCTTGTGCATTCGTGTGTCGATTCATAAACAACACAAGGACAAAGGATCACACCAAACGTTCTACCGGTTCACTAACAATAGACGAGCTAGAAAATTCAACAATCTTACTCGTAAAGCTAGTACAAAGAGAATCATTCCCTAATGAACTAAAGGCGTTAACAAATAACTTACCTTGTAAACCATCACGTAGTTTATCAAGTTTAAACATATTTCTAGATAAAAATAAACTAATACGTGTGGGTGGTAGGTTAGCAAATTCAGACTTTATGTATGATAAAAAGCACCCAATATTATTGTGTAGTAAACATCACTTTACCTTATTACTATTTAACTTTCAACATAAACAGCTATTACACGCCGGACCACAGATGCTACTCTCACAGATTAGGGAAACTTGGTGGCCGCTAGGTGGCAGGAATTTAGCCAAACAAGTTGTTCATCGATGCACTAAGTGTTATCGCCTGAAAGCTATCACACCACAACCAATTATGGGTAATTTACCTAACGAGCGACTGCAGCCGGGTTTTCCTTTTCTGAGGTGTGGAGTAGACTACGCCGGTCCCATGTACATACTGAACCGTAAAGGTAGGGGCGCGAAATTGGAAAAGTGCTATCTATGTCTGTTTATCTGTTTCTCAACTAAGGCTTTGCACTTAGAACTTGTTACTACATTATCATCCGAAGGTTTTATTCTGGCACTAAAAAGATTTATCTCACGAAGAGGTAAACCTTTACAAATCTTTTCAGATAATGGTAGGAATTTCGTGGGTGCAGCTAGGGAATTCACACATTCCTTGAATAAATGTTCTGATGATCCACAAAATTTTAGTTCAGAAAATAACATTGAATTTAAATTTATTCCTCCATACTCACCTCATTTTGGTGGCTTGTGGGAAGCGGGGGTAAAATCCTGCAAGCACCACATTGCCCGCGTAATAGGCAATGCACATCTTAATTACGAGGAGTTCAGCACGGTTTTAGCACAAATAGAAGCCGTCCTGAACTCCCGTCCCTTATATCCTATGTCTTCAGATCCCGATGACTTCACTCCCCTCACGCCTGGGCACTTCCTGATCGGTCGACCACTGACGGCGCCTGCAGAGAAAGACGTCATGACGGTGGCCACACACTCACTGTCACGTTACCGCCGCATCGAGCAGCTGAGACAGCACTTCTGGGCTCGATGGTCGAGCGAATATGTTTCTGAGCTACAGAAACGTTCCAAGTGGAAGACCACCCAGGAGGCACTTACACCGAACACACTAGTCCTGGTGAAGGAGGACAATTTGTCGCCCCTCAAGTGGCGACTGGGTCGAATAATGACTGTGTTCCCAGGCAAGGATGGCGTTTCCCGAGTGGCCTCCATCCGCACCGCTACAGGCTTCATTGAGAGGGCCTTCTCCAAGATCTGCCCTCTTCCATCGCCCAGGGTCGACTTCGAGGCTTCAGACATACCAGCGACGGTCACACCACCGCATCAAGGCAATCATTGAGAGCTATCCTAAGACTCTCAAAGCCCCGGAGGATGTTGAGGACAGCGCCATCTGTGCACATCGGGAAGAACTACGTAGTTCATCCAACAACGACGAGACGGCGCTGAACCGCGGATATATAACTGACGACGAGCTCCATTCGAGCCCCCTTTTTCTTCTCTCACCACTGCCGCGACCACAAACCGAACTGAAGTCTATCCTGTGTACCTACTTATTGTAAATCTAAATAAATTCCTTTCACTAGAAGAATAAACCAGTCACTTTGGTCATCATACCCGATTTGCAAAACCCTTTAAAATAAGGAACACACCTTAACAACTACTGTGGGCGTAATGTGGGTATGTGTTGGTTATTGCGCAATAGAAAAACCGTTTGCAGTTCAAATCAGATTATAATTTTACGAACAATTTAATCACACTAGCAAATTACACACTGTAGGTACACGACACAACCAGATACGGAACGCGGGACAGTTTCTGAGCACATGTTGTCCGTACGATATTCAATGTCCAAGAGAGCTCCACATCGTTCTGTCGCGCTGTTTTCTAACCCCCACGAACTCAGGCTAGACTCTGTCAAGCGCCACCAGATGGCGCCAGCGTTCTGAATTGTCAAATGAATGACCGGATGCGACAAATTAAAGGATCAAGGAAACATGTTTTTTCAGCGTTTTGTATTATGTGGTGGTAATATTGCACATCGACCTTTACCTTTTTTGTATTTTATACAAAGAATAAAAATAATTATCAAAAGAAGCAAATCATAATTGTTTTAACAATTTTACGTCGACATAGAATGCAAGAGCGAGCGTATGAGAATTAGAGTGATTGATTAGAGACTCATAGTTTTTAGTAGAACGTAATTTAAGCTGGTAGCAAAGTATATATAGCAATAAATAGTCATGTTTATTTTTCGAAGATTTCAGTTTTTCATTCGGTCGTTTCGTTAAGTAGTCGGAAAGTTAGTATTTTAGGTATTAGATTTAATATTTTAAGTAAGGACAATTCTTATTTTTTTGTCGGAGCTTTTATTACTACCCATAAATTACCAGCGTTGTGTCATCGCGCTTCTGTTTCTTTTCTATTCAGTCCGACAGTGATCGCACTTTAGGTCATGTAAGCCCAGCAGAATAATTATTATTTCGCTCCAAAATAATGATAATAAATGCTTAGGGTCAAGGGTCAGGTATATGTATAGTTTTAAAACTTACCCGTACGATTATGTCCTGTGAGTCCAGAATTTTCATTAGAACGTACATATTTTTATGCTTTTATTTCACTTTTGCAAGCAAAATACAACTAAAAGAAGATAACATAACATACCATCGCGCCTGTAATCTCCAAAGGGTTAGGCAGAGCTGTACGTATAATACACTCAAATTTCGCCAGTTATGAGTAAGTCCCATATAGTAGGTACGGGGCAAGCCTATTTCCATGAATAAATCAAAATAAAAAAATCAATCAATTAAAGAAGAATTGTTCGTTATTGTTTTCCCTAAATCAAACAACATAAATATAGCGAGTACTGTAACAAATCCACAATAATCTAAACCATATACCCTTATAACGAGAAAACGCGAAATAAATCCCTAAAAAATAGGGTTGGCAAAATAAAAAACAGATTTGTCAAACCGAACGAAATTAAATGTTGAATCGTGAGATACTTTATTCCAGGCACGGTCCAGTGAATAAAGTGGAATCAAGGCGGTACCATTGAAAACTTTTTCAGAGTTGGACTGCTCCGATTATTGCCAGACCGAGTGTAATCGGAAATTGCAAGGACCAAAGGATTCTTACAATCTTGCAAAATGCTGGTTGCGTATGTTTTTCCGAGTTCGTAAAAGAAAGTTAATTAAGTTAAAATGCTAGTAGTGTAGTGCATATTATTTATAGCACATTTACAGTGCAGCCGTTGAGAGAATGTGTTCTTGACACCTCTAAGCGTCATTCAAAAAAATAAAATACGTATTTTGCCAATTTGATTTTTATTAGTAATAGAATTATGGCACTTAGAGGTGTCAGGAACGCATTATCTCGACGGCTGGACTGTAGTGTTAAATAGGTATTTTTATGCTCGTTGAAGTAGGGAAAAGGGTATCTGGTATAAAACTAGACAATATCAGCCTCCTTGAATACCGTGGTTTGCTATTAAGGAAATGAGTAGGTATCGTGTTGATGGTTCGAATCAGATTGCTGTAATCATTCCTGTTGACACATTTAATTGAAGTTTACGTTCGATAGAAGTGGCGTCAATATTAATTAGTCCATAATAATTATAACGTAGGTATAGAATTTGAACCTGTGACCTCTCTCACTCACTCTGACATCTCTCACTCACTGCAACCGTTGGACTACTGCCTTTTGAAAGTAAAAAAAAAGATAAACTTAAAAGTTTGAATGTTCTTTTTTTATTTTATATTTTATTGTTTTCATGTTTTGTTTTGTTGTGTTTTGTTTGTTAATGTTATTTTTTATTGTTTATATTTCCTGTGCGTGTCCCAAATAAAATATTTTTCTTTCTTTCTTTGATAAGCGATCTTCAACTCATAACTACAAGTCTTCTTTTAGTTGGAGTAAATCCTACTTTTCTGGGTAAAAGACACTCTATTTTCGCTGGACATACAAAAGCCTGATTTCGTTTACTTCAAGACCCCTTGAGCTACGACAGTAGCTAAAAAAGTTAGTTTACTGAGTTTTTTTTTTTCGTGAGTTCACTCAGTTTCCTTGTAATTAATCAGAATTCAGAAAGGAAAGGGTAATTTTATTCTTGCTCGGGTGTATGCTTGAATGTTGATGGTTGTATAGAGGTATGAGGAACAGGGTGATCCTCCGACCAGACTGGTGTTATGTTTGGTGAGCTGTTGTCTGACGTTGATGCCGGGACGTTGTATATAGGCTAGTCGCGCGTAAAACTCTGCTTGCGCGATGCAGGATTTCGTGTGACGTCAGTATGATGCGTAGTTCGCACGTGGCGATGTAGATGCTACCACAGTTGTTTTATAAAAAAACTAGGTTTTGGCCGCAGCTTTGCTCGCTTGCATACTGGAAATTATCCCACGGGACTGTGCTACCGAGATAAAAAAGTATATTTTGCTCTGACCCAAGACATAAGATACTTTGCTGTTATACGGTCCCAGGTCATCGAGTATATCCTAAACCTTATTAAAGTTACATATGGACAGACCATGGTCTAACCATATGTAACAACGAAACGCATAGTGTGCCTATGCAACGTTTTAGACGTGACTTTAGTCGTCGTTTTTTTATCCAATTTGTTGCTCGTTGTTTTGCTATAAAAGTGTAGGTAGGTCTAAAAATAACGTAAAAGTATTACACGTTTTTACGCTCGTCGGCTTTTGTTTTTATGTTCTATTTCTGTAAAAATAGCCTTCAAGAATGCGTTCAAGTAACGTGAGTAGGTGGTTAGATGACGATAGTTTAGTGTTGTATTTATCAATCTACACAAATAGGTAAATTGGGTCTTTTGAAAAGAATACTTCTTTAGCGGCGTCGTACACTTTTTTTGTAATGGGTAAAGAATGTTAAACTCGCGTCAGGACACGTGACCTGATCGAAATTTCGTAAGACGGATGGCCGTAGCCGGTACCGCGCGTGTTTTGTTTATAAGACGATTCACAAAATAGACACGTAATTGTTCAAGTTTTCATTTCTGTCGGCACTCCCGGAGTGCCACTGTTTTTTAATTTTTTTTATCAAAATTTGTCGATATTGTAGCGTAGCGTATCTGTAAATAAAATCATGATTAAAATACATGGATTATTAACATTTTTATACCAACTTAATCTTCATACAGTGACAGACGCTTGCTGAATATTTAACGAAGCCTCCTCCAAACTCGTAATTTCTGTTCGATTCGGAAACTTTTGGGTTTACCCGCTTACCAGTATTTTGGTGGTGTTCGAATAGTCATTGAATACAAAAACTTTTTCATTTACGCTCTCGGACGCAGACTGAATAATATATCAACGGTTGGTGGGGAGCTTACTGGAATCCTTTTGGATTTTAGCTTTTTTTTTTCGGCTTTTCAACTGAATTAATGACAACTTTACTGCCTTTTTCGCGAAGTCATTGTGAACATTTTGTTAGATCTTTAATAAAAGGTATTAAGATTACAAAGAGATTTATAAGAGTTTATTTATGTTGATCCGGAACATACTGCTGCAAGCTCCTTCGTTGATATAAACTTTTAAGAAGACTTTTTATTTGAAAGTTGTTCTTTTTTTTTTGCTTCTATTGGTATTTGTCAAAAGGTTAATTTTTTTTTTGGGTTTTTTTTAATATACTGATGTCATACTTTTCATATTTTCAAATGGAAAAACGGAAACCTTATAGGATAACTTCGTTTTCCGTCTGTCAAAACCCTTTTGAAATTTAAAGTTGAAATTTAATATCAAATACTCAAAGCTGCTGCAATCCCTTGAAGCAATGAAAAAATCAAACTTCTAAGTCAACGCAATCAAAAAATAAGGGCGCTTATGTTCCATTATCGGTTCGCACTTGACCGGTCTTTTTTCTACTAAAATTCTTTCATCACGCTGAGCTTTAAGAGGACTACAAGAGCTAAGTTCATTTATTCATTAATTCTTCATTCCATCAACCATATGGACTGTATGTTTATCTTACAGTTCATGTTCATGGCCTTCACATTCATAACATATTATTAATAATTCCAGAGTTGGCAGTTCCATTGCCTTAGGCATCATCTGGCTACCCTCGTTCCATCATAGACCTCATCCATCGCTTCCATCAGGCGTGATCTTGAATAAGGTGACGTGACGTGAAAACTAGACTTTCCGAAGGCTTTACGTATATTGCAGTATATTGTCATCATTTACTTACGCAGATATAATCTAAACATATAATCAAGACGGCGCATCAAAAGGGTAAATATGAATTAGTAACTGACATAAACGTATATACATAAAAGGAATTATTATTCCAGGGACTTGTTTATATACCTACTCATACTTGCATTTACAGGGTGGGTTTTTTTGTCAGAAGTAACTTAGAGTTTATGGAACTTTTTATTTGTGCTCAATTGTTGGGTAAGCTAAACATGGGACTTGGGCACCTGCATCCTAATTGAGTAACTCAGTATCAATCACATTCTGAATAATTTAAAAGGATATTGTTAATCCATTGCTTCATATATTCGAAAAATTTGTCTGCTCAACAACGTAAATAACGCAGTGAATGTTGTTGAACTGTCAAAATGAAAACTATTCCTTCTGTTAGTGTGTTACAAAATAAAAAGAAAGGAAGGAACGAGGAAGGGAAAGAACGAGGAAGAATTAACGTAGGTAAAGATTGCAGGTTCCGTGTAGGTAAAATATATACATAAATATTAATAGTTGAAGGCTGACTGTCCGCACTGCCGGCGAGTACTCGTTTCTCACAGAGACAAGAGCGATCAAAGAGAGTACTCGCTCACTGACCCTCGCTTGACGAGGAGCAGAACACTCGCTGAGAGACTCACGCTTCGTACAAGCGCATACAAGCGAGTAATCGCTCGTCACAGTCGCGCACTCGCTACGTTTTCTTTCACACTCGTTTATAGTTGCTAGTTCTACTCGCTTCACGGTGGGTTAGGTGCTTTAAACATAAATGGTAAAACGTAGGTGTCCCAAACCTTTGTCCCTACGAGAAAAGAAGATATTATTTTATTCTATTGATTGTTAAAAGGTAAATATCTCATCATCATCTTCATCATTCTCCTGCCCTTATTCCAATTTAGCTGAAGTCGGCGGAACGTGTCTTTTTTTCCATACTTATCTATTAAGGCTCCTTCAAACAGGCGCGACACGACACGCGACACAAAGGCACCGCAAGTCGCGCAACGAGCGGTGCCTTTGTGTCGCGCGTCGCGCCTGTTTGCAGGAGCCTTTAGTCATCATCTCGGTAGTCACCCCCCTTTCTAACCATATCATCATTCACACAGTCCATCCATCGTTTCTTTGGTCTTCCCCTACACTTATAGCCTTTTTTTTTTGGGTGGGAAATTAGTGTGTCGTTTCAGACTTTTACTGACTAACACAGGCAACTGAAGGAACACACCTGTGTTCCTTCAGTTGCCTGTGCCAGAAACCACGGTTTCTCTTTCAAACAACCCGCAACCCTGGCGGTACTCTTATAGCCATCTATCTACATTTATACTCAAAACTTTCACATTTTCCTCATTCCGCCGTATCACATGCCCGATTGCGACCGATTTCCACACAACCTTTCAGTTACCGATGCCACAAGATTTTGTTCTATCGATTATAATTATTCTAATAGGTACTGTGCCCTACCTACGCCCAAGGTAGTCTAGGTGAATTTCTATCGCTAAAACAAATTGTCAATCGGGTAGCATATCTGCCATGTTGATCCCTGCCGGTTTAATTTGTAAAAATTTAAACGTAAAACCTTGATCCATGAGGATTTCCCCAAGGAAAAAAAAGGGTGAAGTGAGATTGAAGTGAGCTGTCTTTCCACCTGATTCTAGGGATTGACAGCTCACTTCACCTAAGTTTTCTAGATGAGTTTTTTAACAGAGTAGATCTACTCTGTTAAAAATCTCATCTAGAATAGCCGATCGGTTATTCTTAACCTCACCCTGTATATCTATGGAACCATAACAGCTTATGTACCCAAGTAGATGTTTTCAGTCGCTTCAGATGATGAATAACACATGAGACGACTTCCTTTATTTGACGACCTGAAATACGAGTGAATTTCAAAATAGGGGTAAAGGCAATCATTGCTCAGTCGTTCGGAACTTTTCGAATTATTGTTACACAATTGTTTGGGCAATAAAACGATATAGTTTTAACGAAATAGAAGTCTATTTTGTTGCCTATTGGTTACGTTTTTCGTGGAAGTATGATTGGTTTGTAGTCTAGCGCTTTAAATTTGTAAATTTGCAGCTATTTTGTATAATATCAATTAATTTTTAGCTTAAAAAAACTGGTTGGTAAAACTGGCTCTGTATTGTTATCTATTCATATATCTCCTAACTTAATAAAGTATTAACGAAATGGTAAATAAATCCTCCAGTCAATTTCTACTCATTTTATCAGTACAACTAGGTAAGCTTAAATCAAATCAATTGCTATGTACCTTTACCTTATTACATCCACACACCATAACCACAGATTACACAAAGAGAAGAACGAGTAAAGAGGTTCGATCTAAAAAGAATATATTCCTCAAGGAGATTACGTTGCGCTTGGGCCAGTATTAACTAGCGCGAGGATGGTTTGAATATCGAATTTAAAACAATTTCTTTTCCTTTTCGTTTTGTATTTTGCTTTCAGTGTGTAGAAATTTTTACGTAGTTTTCTTTTTCCAGACTTGAGACAAAAATAATTAACAAAAAATTCTGTTTTGAAATATGTAGTTAAAATTTTACATAGATAAATAAACTCATGCCTTCATTCCACGTGGGTAGGCGGAGAAACTATAAAACGCCACCTGATACAATCTTACATACTCCTCTAGTTAACATTTTGTTTGTAGATAATAGTTGTATCAACAATTTTCTCTAAATAGAGGTGCATTTCTCAAAGACTTCATCGATTGATTCATTAGGTATGTATTCTTAAAACTTCGCTTTCATAGCCAACTAATGCAAACTATGGACATTAAACTTTGGAGCGCCTGAAAAGGCTTGAAAGTTCGTAGCACTATTTATAAAAGTAAGGCCTTGTAAACACTTAGGTCTTTTTTGAAAACTATGCTCAGCTTTAACGACTATTTAAAGGCGGATACAGACATTGTGAGGCATGCGTAGTACATGGCGCTCATCGCATGATTCCCAATGTGTGGATGTTCATATTGAAAGCAAACTCAAAGCATTTATTTCAATTAAACCATTGACAGGCACTTTCGAATTGTCTAAATTAAATAGTCGGTCAGTTGAAGCTCATTCCAAAACGTAAATCTATATGGAGAAGAACGGAGATGAACTCCAAGGACACTTTTAAATCAAGATATATATTATAAAATCTTGGGTACATTATTCTTGTTGCTTTTTTATGTGAGAACAATGTAAAAAAAAACAAATGAAGAAACAATTCAAAATATAACATTAAAGCGCCCGTTCACGAATATGACGCGTGGATCAGCCCCATCCAGCTCAACCATTTTGTAGGTAACCGAATGATCCAACACATGAGCCACCATCAGTCAGACATTTTAGTGAGCATGACATATTCTCAACTGCCATGCTCTTTTAAGTCAATATCAAAATATCATAATAAAACGGATCCATGGTTCTTACATTTACAAATTTTAAAAAATGCTTCTAAATTATACAAAACTACAGTTTGCAATTTATTTACGAGATGAATAAAATTTTACTACCAAACAGGAAGAGATATTTAATATTGAAGTATTCAACAATTAAAACTTGATTGATTAAATAAAAAATTGAATAAATTGAATAATTCATCAACCCGCCTTGAGCAGGTGTTCTATGCCCGGCTCCTGTAATGGGCTGGTGTTATGATTACAGACTCGGCACAACTATGATACGTCAATCATTCTTTTTTTAAACTAGATTAAGTCGGCGTTTCCTATCTGACTATTCAGAGATGAAAGGCCGAAACAAACTCAGAGGTCACAGTCTCTTTTAAAGTACAGACAAAATCTTGGTCAGATCGTGTGAAGACCATGTAGATTGGTGTCTGAAATGGTCTTTTGAGGAAAGAACTACACAGATTGAGCGGACCTGTCCAGTCAGTGCACTATCTATACCTACAGGCTATGTATTTATAGGCATTGTGAATACAAACATTTCTACCGTGCGGGAATCCAACCCGGAACATGTAATGCAATGTTTAAAATATTTTGCGTATGTTCCAGTCAGTAACTACATATGTCGCCTAACCTAACAATTAAGTTACAACTTATTCTTTGTAACCTGACTTCTCCACCATACTCGTGAGAGACATCATAGAAAAAGATGTCCACAGCTGGACATAGGCCTCCCCCAAGTACCGCCACTTTGACCGGCCCTGTGTTTCTCGCATCCAGCGAATTCCTGCGATCTGCACTAGGTCATTGGTCCACCTTGTGGGAGGCCTTCCAGCGCTACATCTTCCGGTATACGGTCGCCACGCTAAAACCTTTCGGCCCCATCGATCGTCTGTTCTGCGAGCAATATGCCCTGCGCACTCTGTTGGTTCAAAGACGAGATTATGGATAATCAATTTTATCTCACGGTGTACTGCTGGCTCAGGATTCATTAAAAAACAAGTTGGACTTTAGTCGCTTGTGATGGTTGAGGTAAAAGTGAACTGTTTGAGGAAAATTAGATTGAATTGTGAAATTACTTGCTTACTGCGGTTTTTACTTAGGTAATTATTAATTTAATTCTTTAGGAAGAGTTTTGAGATATTATAATATGAAATGTTCAGAAACGTATTTCAAATAAACCATTCTAAGAAGTTTTGAAATTCTCACAACTAGCATCGTATATCAGGTACGTTCCTTTACTAAAGAGCGTACCTGATACTAGGTACTCCTAGTCTTGAGAAATGTCGATTCCAGCTAACGTACGTAACATAATTTACTTTTGAACGTTCGAAGAATATTTCATTACTTACTTAGTTATTTGTCAGAACTAAAAGCTTTCCCATGAAATAATTTTACCTGTAGTAAATTACACGTAAGTCCATCAATGCCTAGTTGTGGCCAAGGCTTGTATAGCACTTTTCTCAAAAAATGCGCGGAAATTCAAACTGAGTAAATTAATTATGAATTCCAGAATCAATGACGAACAACGATTATTGTTCACACGCCAATATGTTCATTTGTTTCTTGATTACTTTAAACAGGTTAATTTTTTGATAAGTTACCTCCTTGGTTGCCATGTTTCGGAGTAAAAGAACGTTCCATTTTTAAATGACACGACAGATATGAGTTTACTATGTAATTTATTTGGCCGCTAAACCACGACAGATATGGATTTTCATGTTTGAGAAAGAGTATATTAATATGGCGTGCATGTCTGTTTTCCGTTAGCATTAATTTATTTATTTTCAGAGGTAAAAGAACATAAAAAGTAGATTTCCCTCCCTACTTGGTGCGCAGCCCAGTTGAGGAACGTCACACGACTTATGTCAAAAGAATGCCCGCCCACCCGCCAGCCCGTTGAATGTTTTTGAAGGAAGCTTCTAGAATGTTCTAGAAGCTTCGACTCGCCTTCATTGGCCTAGAGGGAACGAGAGGTGTTTCCGCCAGAAGTGTGTGAATTGTGGCGAGAGCGGTTGGAAATCATTTCTTGTTATATCTACCCTCTTTTGACCAGGTTATGATCCCGTACCTGGTCAAACAAAGTATGAAACGCATCAAATAGTTTCAAAAAGTAGTATAGAATTTTTTTTAATTTAAATAATAACTCAAAGGCCTATATTTTGACACCCACACTTACCTTAACTAACTTTCAAATTTAGTGAAGGTTAAAAGCAATAAATATTCCTCAATTTTACATTAAAACAAAGCCGCCCTTTGTAAAGTGTCATGTCAGCCTGTAATAATCCAACTGTAGAACAAAGGTCTATTCTGAAAGAGAGAAGAAACAAGCATTGATCATCACGGTTGCTCATTACGTGTTGGAAAACCATTTTAAATTCAGGTTTCTTCACAATGTTTTTCTTTACATATTATAGGTGGAGGTGGTAGGTGGTGGTGGTGGTTGGTGGTGGTGGTTTATTATTGGTGGTAGGTGGTGGTTTTAGGTTTTTGTGTTACTAACAGTATATGGACTACGTCTGAATTAAATGTCTTATTATTATTATTATTCTTTTTTGGTAGTAGTCTGAAAGAAATTCGATATGAAATTCAAAAGTCACTTTGTTATAGTTGCCAGGTCTAAAGAAAATAAAGAAAACACGTATATTTGCAGTAAACATGATTCAGAAAAAGAACACAAACATAAAAAAAAAAGTTGGGTAAAAACATGCGTCACTTCCACGCAAGACGGCCACCGCTCAGCATGCTAAGAACCTATCCAAGACAGAGCCCCAGCGCAGGTCTTGGAACGCGTGCCTGTCGTGATAGCCCGGAGGTTCATAAAATAAATAAAGGCTCCTTCAAACAGGCGCGACACGCGATAAAATCGCGCGCGACACAAAGGCACCGCAAGTCTCGCAACGTGCGGTGCCTTTGTGTCGCCCGCGATTCGCGTCGCGCGTCGCGCCTGTTTGCAGGAGCCTTAATGCGTTATATTTCCTTTAGATTGACGAATACATTTATTGAATAAACAATAAGGATTTAACAATGAAACAATCGTGGAAGTTAAATTCAAAAAGTTTTCTTGTATTTGTGTTACAACCTTTGTCTCTGCTTTTACCTCTGCAGTTTTAAGAAATGGTTGTCATTTTATAGAAAAGATTTGTTGTATTTGTTGACCGTATTTCATAAAACATTTGCATAGCTGTTTAAAATATTTTAATACATTCGGGATTGTTAATAAAATTGTTACATCGTTTTATTAACAATTTATATACAATTGAGGTAATTTTATTAACATCGCTATCACTCTAATTTGATTAAACTCGGCAAAGTTATTTTAACAAATATCCACACTAAAACATATAAATAAAATAAAATAAATAAAATTCATTTAATTCCGGCAAGACCCATATTTACATAAAATTAATATATTACAATGCCTACTGCCACAGAATAAAATTTCTCTAAATAAAATGCCTCTGAATAAAATTTCAATGTACCTATACAAATAAAATAAATTAACGAATACAAATTAAAAAGGTCATGGAATTAAAATTATACATATGGAATAAAGGGATGAGGTCAGAGGAAAAGTAAAAGATTTATCTTAAACTGGTTTATTGTTTTAAATAAACTAGTAAAACACCTAAAAATACATCTTACTTAAAAATCACATCTTCAGCTCATAGCACACGTATCAAACCGGAAAGGGATCGGCACCGTATCAGCTCGAGCTGTTCAGTATTTTTTTTATGAAACTCCCTACTGTAACGCACACTAATCGGAATCATAATGTAATCGCCACGCCTCGGGACAAGCTCATGAACTGCGGTGCGGTGCGTTACGGCTCGTCGTCGTCCCGCTTACGGCTCGTCGTCCCCGCGCTTACGTCTCTGCGTACTCGAGGTTACGTTTCTTCGTCTACCCTTGCCCCTCTCACCCCTCCAGCCGGCGAGCCGTAAGCGCGGCGTATCGGAGCTTCTGATCCGCTTTGGTTACGTGCTTACGTTAGGTTGACGCCTGTTTGACGCCGAGGCGAAAGGCGATACGACGCCGATCCCCTTCCGATTTGATACGTGTGCTACGGCCTGTAGCGTCTTTACTCCGTTACTCAAAAGCTACTGTCATTCTACCTTTTAAATATATTCTACGTCATCTCAAGCATACCTCTTTGACATACGTCATCTCTCACATATACACCTTATAATTATATAATTAAGGCGGTGCCTTTGTATCGCGCGCGATTTTATCGCGAGTCGCGCCTGTTTGAAGGAGCCTTTAGGCTCTTCCACAAAGTCATGCATTCATCACCGCTCCATTCCTATACATATACCTTATTTGGTATGCATGTACACTATGTACATAGATATTGCTTCTCATTTAACAAAGACAGCACTTTCCTAAAAGAGACAAAAAATGTGTAACGAAAACTTTGAATTCGAATTTTCTCATTGCATCTTTTCCAAGACCCAAGAGCTAATCCCCTTATTAGGTACTGCAGTACGAATCCAACAAAACAAACAACTCTTTACTGCTTTCCACTAACAACTTTTACAAAACTCCTCCACCGTTAATAATATTGCCTGCTACCTCGTTAGGGTATTACACCGCCCTTTCCAATACAATACGGCTTCACAAAGTCCTAGCCAAGACTTTGGCAAGCCGTAATACCGGCTTACTTACTTTCGACCTGGCTTTCAGTCTAGTTCCGCTTTCTCAGCGCCTTTCAGTTTCAGAGCTTTGCTTACCTTGTCCAACATTTTTATTCACAAAGAAGTGAGGTTTCGACGGGTTGACTTCTAGTTTTAAAAATCTGTAAATAGAATTCGCAATGTTGTTTTTAGCGGTGGATACTTGCTGAATGTATTTTT
Source organism: Luperina testacea (assembly GCA_927399505.1). Classification (NCBI taxonomy): domain Eukaryota; kingdom Metazoa; phylum Arthropoda; class Insecta; order Lepidoptera; family Noctuidae; genus Luperina; species Luperina testacea. The sequence goes on along the minus strand of OV656770.1, from coordinate 14,193,155 downwards.
AACCATTACCTACCGAAGTATAAACTACTTTTGTTAACATTGAAGAGTATTATTCCAGTTTTGTAGCGTACAATTTGCTTTAGTGCTATTTTTATCGAAACATCTTTGTGTAACCTTTTCTCGACAGTTATTGTTGTATCTGGAATTTATATACGTACTAAGTACCTAGGTGCTGCTTGTATAATTTGAAATAAACACTACGGATTTCAAGGGTCAGTTTTATGACGTAGGTTATTACCTAAGTACGTACGAAGCAATTATAATAGGTATACTATTGTGTGACGTACACCCATGATTCTAATTGCTTTGTGTATAACAAATTACATGAAGTAGAACAATGAGAAATAAAGGACTAGAGCAATACGTATAATATATATAGGTACATATGACGGAGAAAGTAAGTGTGTGTCGTTATTATCAGCCATATTTTAACTACTGTGGGCGTACTGTGGGTATGTGTTGGTTATTGCGCAATAGAAAAACCATTTGCAGTTCAAATAAGATTATAATTTCACGAACAAATTAATCACACTAGCAAATTACACACTGTAGGTACACGACACAACCAGATACGGAACGCTGGACAGTTTCTAAGCACATGTTGTCCGTACGATGTCCAATGTCCAAGAGAGCCCCACATCGCTCTGTCGCGCTGTTGTCTAACCCCCACGAACTCAGGCTAGACTCTGTCAAGCGCCACCAGATGGCGCTGGCGTTCCGAATAGTGAAATGAATTACCGGATGCGACACATATATGTATATACTAGCCATTGATCTCCCACTGCTGGGCAAAAACCTTCCCATTCTCCTTCCACCTCTCTCTCCAGAGCCGCCAAGGACCGGTCTTTAACATCGGAGTCCAGCTCATCCCGCCACCACAGTCTGGGCCTGCCACCATGTCGTTTGCCATTAAGGGACCCGAGACTCACCATAATATATTTTTAAAGAAAGAATATCTAATAATTATGATGCATTTTTAGAAATTGATAGACACAACTATAAATGCAAACTTTTTAAATTGCGTCAATCCGAAATCCATACTAATATTATGAATTCGAAAGTAACTCTGTATGTATGTTACCTTTTCACGCCTAAACCACTAAACGATGATATTTGACAGAGAGATACATTGCATCCTGGGGAAGGACATAGGATAGTTTTTATCCCGATATTCCCACAGGATCGACACTTATGCGTGTGAAACCGCGGGGCACTGCTAGTTATACACAAAACTTTAACACGCGTTAAGGCTCGTACACACAGGCGCGAGGCGACACGCGACACAAAGGCACCGCTCGTCGCGCGACTTGCGGTGCCTTTGTGTCGCGTGTCGCGTCGCGCCTGTGTGTACGAGCCGTTACGTCCGTAAATGAGACGGAAATAAAACACCACTTGCACTTCGGTCACAAAACGTTTATGTACACCTTAAAATATTCAAACAATCTCTATTCTCACGGACCACGTAACATAAAAGCTTACAAAATTCGCCCGAGCTGAGAGTTACTTTGAATTCAGCCGTTACCTACCCACGTTACGTTCGCCGCAACACTACTTGTCTGGCTGTTTACATTTTTAACTAGACCAACATCACTTGGCTATTTTTACTGCTATCTTTGTTGTAAGCCTTGAATTTTTGGTACCAGTAAAGGCTCCTACAAACAGGCGCGACACGCGATATAATCGCGCGCGACACAAAGGCGCCGCGCGTTGGGCGACTTGTGGTGCCCTTGTGTCGCGTATCGTGTCGCGCCTGTTTGAAGGAGCCTTAAGACTAGGGATAAATTATTTTTGTAAAAGCTCTGGCCTTGTTATGAAACCGGCATGTCCTGGAAACCAAAAATTAGAAGATTATGTGACATTTACCAACTGGGCCCCCGTGGTAGATTACGGCCCAATTTCTGTCGATAAGAGGAGGCCTACGTCCCAGCATTGGGAACATCATAAGCTGATGCTTATAATACTTATTTAATATTTACCGTTTTAATCTCTGTCGTGGGAAAAAAGAAAAAAAAGCAGTTGTCCTAACAACATAACCAATACAGTCAGAACCAAATAATTTGTAGTAGAACATTTTGGTCACTAAAGGGACCACAGTAACTCGTACTACCGTTGTCTATAAACGTCAGTTTGAGACAGTGACGTACGCGGATCGCGTGTCCCACCGCGATATATCACTAACGGGGTGAGGGGGGGAGGTAGTAGAAAAACGTCCCTTTACTTAAGACCTTAAGACTTGTAGCGAAAACACGCATTTTATTTATTTAATACTTCAAGCACATAAATGTACCTACAGAGGCGGGTTTAATGTCATAGGCATTTTCTACCAGTCAACCTTTGGGTGATGCAGAGACAAGCAGTAGTAGGTGCAATCATGAAAATTGAGGAATAAATATTTTAAATACAAAGATACGCATAAATCTATTAAGACTAAAAATATAATGTGACGTAATTATATATAAATATAAGCATAAATAAATATACATACATAAATGAATATACCTACTAGAAAGAAATAAGACAAACAATGAGAAAATATTAGCGTTGTGATGATACTGCCAGCTTCTTGCAAAAATGTGCTCGCGAACATTAACTTTAAAGGATAATCGCTTGCTTGTCTTCCTGATTTCCTTTCGCGGTTTGTGGGTACAAAGTTGATAAAGTGCGCCCGTAAACATTTTTTCCTAAATTTTATTAGACTATGTGTATTAAAAACATAACAACACGTCTGTAGTCTCCGAAGGGTTAGGCAGACAATGGTGCCGATTCTGTTGTTCACAATCTAAACTAAATTTAACTACAGTGCATCTTTTTCTTTCTATTTCAATAAAAAAAGGACAGAAGATAAATTTTAGTTTAGTCCTGTCAAATTAATCAGCGCCTGACGTAAATTGACGTACACTTAGTAGGCAAGTCTTTAATCTCGTCTACACTTCTATGGAGTAGGTCAGGCGCTGATTAATTTGACAGGACTAAACTAAAATCAATTTATCTTGTCCTTTTTTTTAATGAAATAGACAGAAAAAGATATGTTGAGTATGTTTTTTTAGTCTCATGTTATGTCATCAACCGGGCAAAAATCCTGTCTCCGGGCTACTACTCAGAAATCCATGACAGCAATACGAACGCAAATATTATCATTTCTAATAGTACCTAAGGTGCAAAGGAAGTACATTCAGCGAAGTTAATTGTTTAGCAAATTGTCACCCTGTAAGCAACCAATTTGCCGTGTTATAGCCATTTCATACAAATGTCAAAGTATTATACTTACCCCCTTACTAATAAACGTATTAGGCACGAGTATATCAGATGAATAGATACACACAGATTTCTCTCTTTCAGTCGTCAGTAATTTGACTTTCGAAAGAAGAAGACAAAGCGTTGTGTAACTGTACAGACGCTATACAACGTTTATTAGTAAGGGGGGTAAGTCGTTATTTGAATATGCGAACAATATAAAGTTGTTAATTTCTGTAATATTACAATTTAATTGCTTGATTTACTTTATAAAACCTGTATGAAATTACAATTTACGCCAACCATCCTACTACCTAAGCGTAGTGTGGGACGCCCCCCAGCTAGATGGGCGGACGACCTAAAGAAGGTGGCTGGGGTAGACTGGATGGTCAAGGCGGAGGGCAGGGTATTGTGGCGCAGCCTGGGAGAGGCCTATATCCAGTAGTGGACTGCGAAGGCTGAGTTAATTGGTTTAATCCTACTGCTTGAGCCCTCCATAGCTTTTTTTTTTCTATTTTGCACCGAGAATTTCTAGATTTTCACGACAAGTTAAATTATTCAAGCGAAGAAAATTTCTATCGATGTTCCGTTTAGTTGTCGAGAGAAACAAATAGTGACTGATTAGGGCCGGGAATTGAAATCCAGTAAAAACCGGTTTCAAATACTTTTTTAAACCAGAGAAAAATTCGATAACCAATTAAAAAGCAATAAATAAAAACGACTATTTTGAAATAAAACTTTTCCTTTTCTGAGGCATTGTCAAACACCACAGCAGACTAAAGTCACCTACATGAAATAAAGCTGGTAAACAAATGATAAAGATATCATAACAGAACGGCACACCAATAAATATTACAAAAGCACCCTTCAAGAATACATGTTCCTTTTACAACCATCTTTAAAATCAAATAAACATGAGCGCACCGTTGTAAAATAGACGCATCTATTCTACATGCTACCTCCGCATAGAAAGAGGTCATAAAAGTTACCTTGTTTACCCCTGAGTGGGGAATCGTAAAGTTGCACACTTTCGGTTATTCGTTACTCTTGGCAAACCGGTTTGGTCCGGATCACGAATAATACGTAATTGAATTGTGTTTGCAATATATACGTATTTGTTGTGTGATGAATTTTTCAGTTGCAGTGGGGTTGGGGGTTTTGAATTCTCATGAATATTCTCCCCAATCCCTCCAATAACACCTGAAACAATGATTGACAAAATATGGATGAGAGAGAAGTACTTGAATTCACTAAGCTGCTAAGCTGAATGTGCCGACGTAGTTTCGCGTATGATTCGTTGTTGAGATTATTAAGAGCATGTTTGAAAAACTATGTACTATATCTACCAAAAAATAATGCAGAATAGGGGTAAATTCTTTTGTAATTTCGGAATGAAAACTAATGGTTTTTAAAATCCAACTAAGCCCATATTCTCGCTAAGTTTTTCCTAAAATAAAATATCTATTATAGGAACCAACATTTTTTTTTTCTTTAACCTGTTTTGTCCCACTGCTAGAAAAGAGTGTAGTCTACCCTAATCATTTTTCAATTTTTTTTTATTTGTTTTCTTGAGCAAATCGGTCAGGAACGAGCCGAAATCGTCACGCCAACGTTTCTTAGGCCTGCCTAGGTGTCAAATAAACACATCACAGATACAAAATAAAAGACCTCGACGCCACTCGTCTTGCATCGCCGAAGCTACGGCTATCTCGCTTCAACTAAAAGACACATCTATCCGCAATGCGACTACCAGTCACCAACAACAATTCCTGCAGTACTCTGTATTCAATTCCTAACGCTCATTCCTGCTTCCTAAATAATTTAGGAGCCTCTGAGCTCCCAAACTTCTTGGGCCATAAAACTGGTACACAAAAGCAACGTGGCTGAATGATGTATCCATCCATCTTATCATGTTGGAAGCTTTACGCGACGGCGACATGCCCGCGTAAACTGGAGAGCAACGATATCTTGACACGAAGATCGACGAAGCAAGGAGTGTGGTTTAATTAAAGTATTATTATGTGGGTCTTTTTGGTGACTTAAATGGGAAAGTTCTTGAAACAGTATCTTTGGAGAAAAGGAGATAAATAAAAGAAAAAAAATGTGGGTCTTTGTAAAAGAAAAGTTCGAAGATGGTACTTCTACTGACTAGTTTAGGTGGCCGAAACAACAAGAACGATTTTATTACCTATTCATTTTAACTTCTGTTGATAACAATGAGTGTGTTTCCTAGATTCTCAAATGCTTGCAGAAGGAAAACGACAGGCGCTGACCTTGAACTTAACTCTTAAAAAGTGATCACTTTACAGAAAACCATGTGTATCTTTAGTGCCACCGTCATATCTAATTTAAGTAAGTCCCTATAAATTACATCAGATTTTTCAACTTGACACAAAGAAAAAAGGAAATAGTACGAAGAATACACAAACTGAACAAAACCATTTAATTTACATCCAAAAGACACAACCTACCACCCAAGATTTCCGCCACTTAATAAACATACAAGTCTCCAATTTCCGTCCGTACCCATCCTTCCCATATCCAAGCCTTCTTCGATCCTTACTCCCAGTATTGTTTCACAAAGTAGCATGTACCGAGTCACGATAAGGCGAACCGAGCCCGTTGGGACTTCGATAAGATTCGTCAATGCGTCGAAGAATCGTCGCATCGCAAAAACAGGGGTAAACTAACGGCTTACAATTTTTTTTGTTGGAAGGACTGACTTGGGAAATCATTTACACATTTTATGATTATTATTTTTTGTTATTATTAAGTGATTGAACATAGAACAGATAAAAAGGACAAAACAATTTCTGTGTCTATTTGATTTTCCCCACAAAAAGTAAAAATAGTCTGTAAAGAAGTTCTACCATTCAAAAATTTTAATTACTTCATAGAATTTGTAACTACCCGCCTGCAATAAGACGAAGTTCATAAACTAGGTATGTTAAAGTATGCCATGAAGTCGTATTAACAATTAAACATAGGGACGTAGATTACGGGCCTTTTAACTTCCTACAAAACCCCTAATGAAATAAGTACATGTCCATCCAAAGGCTAATGCCTCAAAGACCCATTCACGAATTCTTACAATCGAATGAACGCCAAAGAACACAGATCAATACGAAGCCAGTGCAGCCAACCCGATTAAACAGTGTAAAAAGTTAAAGCTTTACAAAAAGGCGAAACTGGCTGGCTTAGACAATACGTCGCGTTAGCCGCCGCCGGCCTCAGGCACAAAACTTTTTCTCCCCAACGATTCTGTGTTTTTTTTACTCATTTTGTCAATCCAAAGTTACACAGCAATGTCGGACAATCCGACTCGCTTAGGGTGTCGGGAAAAGTCACCAACGCTACTTGTTAAAGGTGGGTTTTTGTAATAAAAATTAACGGGTTTCAACACGAGTATTGTGGTTGCTGGGCAAATATGGGTATATACAGCGAAGCATGAATGCATTAAAAATAAAAGTATCAAGTTTGTTTTTTATTTTTTAAACGCTAATCTAAAAACCCAGCTCTCGCTGTATTAACATTTTCTGCTACTACTGTTTACTTAGTATGAAATAAACACGGAACAATACTCCCTTGTGTCCGCTCGTATTATTTTTTGTCTAGAAAAACACAAAAGAAACCTAATCTCATCAATTCAGCCAGTGACAGTGTTCTTGCTACAAAAACATCGATGAAAATGTTCTAGAATTTTCTCATTGGCGCCGAAACCTAAATATAGAAGTAATGAAACTGCCGTATCTTAAATTGCTATTGGGCCTTAAATGACGGATAAGTTACTTTATTATTATTGTCGATGAAATCGGCAAAAAAGGTAAATGAAATGAAAAAAATTACAAGAACTCATACAGCATAATTCATACAACAAAATGCAACCGCAAAATAAAACCTCTTTTCTCTTTAAAACTCTGCAGCTGAGCATATAATAATAAGGATATTGTACAGGAGAAAATTCTAAGAAAGAATTATGTAAGGCAAGTATTCAAAGAGACAGGCTCTCCGGTAAGCGCGAACACACGCGGGAAATGAAAACGTCAGTGCAACTTGCATAGAGGGCGCTAGACGTCAAGAAATGGGACGGCTAGCTATGGAGTACCTACAATGTATGGATTTAAATTAAGTTCAACGTAAAATTTTATTGTTCCTCTTGGTATGGAAAGAGTGGAGAAACTTACTGTATCATTAGATGAATATAACTCCAACATAACTCTGATAAAACTATTGCTCTACAAAAGGTAGACTATAATATTTTTTTGGCACGTATTATTTGTTGTTAGAGGGGTCCGTGGCTAAATGATAACAGCCGCACAGGTCGATCAGGTTAAGCTACGCTTGCCGCGGTTGGTCTGTGGATGGGTGACCATCTTTACACACCGAGACCCCTCCGTGCCTCGGAAAGCCCGTTAAGCCGTTGGTCCCGGCTGCCATTCATGGATCTTTCACAGTCGTTACGAGTAGTCATAAGCCCGAAAATCTGACAACCAGTTTTACCAAGGCGTATCATATTACCCAGTAACTGGATTGTGGAGGTCAGATAGGCAGTCGCTCCATGTAAAAGACTGGTATTCAACTGCATCCGGTTAGACTGGAAGCCGACCCCAACATAGTTAGGAAAAGGCTCGGCAGATGATGATGATATGTGTTGTTGGAAACATGATATAATGAAAAGCCAAGTAAAAAAAAAATTACCTAGGTACCGAGAGGGCAATTAACGTAATTTTAAGAACATTCACAGTCTGATCTCCCTACATTTTTGACAAGTTTTTGACATTGATTTTGGCTTAGATGAGATTTCGACTAGACTTCGAACGTTTTTAAATACGGGAATCAGTCTTCTGACCGATTTAAAAAAGCAGAAGTAACAGTAAATAATTTTGAAAAGCGAGACTCTAGTGTAAAACTAAAAATATCACCTGAAAATAAAACCAGTGTCGATGGTCACACAATTTCCCTCCAGTTAAAATTGAGTCAGTCGAGAGAAATAGAAAGAAATATCATTGGGATGATCGCATTTATATACAAATTTTTGCAAGTTGTTAAAGTAATGATGTATTCTTTTCTAATTTTCTTGTGTTTTCTTTTCTTCTCTTTATGTTGCACATCTATGTAGGAATTTTAATAAAGTAGCATGCAGCCTTATCAATTGATATTGGCTGTATATAAAAAAGACATAAAATAGGAGTGAGTACTAGATTAAAAATAATTTGATTGAGAGAGAAAGATGGAGTGGTGGAGAACGGTGGATTTTCTTGCCCATTCTTCTCCCTACGAACACTACCTTTTGGAAGGGCCGACTAGAATCAATTCAATTTTACTGTAATTTTTGACGTTCAAAAGTGCCTTTAATGTGCCTATTTGAAATAAATGATTTAATTTTGACTTTGACTTTGATGACGTAAGATGAAGTAACGAGCTAAGAAGTGTATATTTTATTTATATTTTATTAAAAGAAGTTAAACATATTTTCAAGTATCATTTCGATCTGCATCCCTACGTTTATGTAAAATACTTGAATATGAGCTGAAGTTTACATTTAAAATACGACATTTTACTTTGAGAAAATGGTAACTAAACTTAAATATTTTATTATTCATTGAAACCAGGTTTAACTGAAACCGAGTTTAACTCTATACACTCGAGAGCAATGAATTAGGGTCACATAAAGATACCTGAAAGTCTTGGAAACTAAGATTGCTAGCTTAATGAAATAAATTGTGTTTAATAGACAAACAAAATAAAAATAATAAAATCTAAATTTTCCCTACATGAAAGTAATAAAACTTCATAGATTCTGTAAAGTTATGCTAAAATGACAAAATAAAAAAATGGGACTTTTGTAAATGGAACTACTAATGTTCTGCATCAGTTTGCTTTTGTTTCATTATTTACCACTAAAAACTTGGGGCAAAATAAAACCTAGCTCTGCTTAAAAACGTGAACCTAAAAACAAAACCCAAAACACTGGCCAAGTGCGAGTTGGACTCGCACACGAAGGGTTCCGTACCACAAGGCAAAAACGCCGAAAAAACACGTTTATTGTATGGGACCTTTAAATATTTATTTTATCTTTAGTGTTTGTTGTTATAGCGGCAACAGAAATACATCATCTGTGAACATTTCGACTTTCTAGCTATCACGGTTCATGAGAAACAGCCTGGTGACAGACGGACAGTGGAGTCTTAGTAATAGGGTCCCGTTTTTACCCTTTGGGTACGGAACCCTAAAAACCTTTTACACCCAAACCTGCCTACCAAAAATACAACAATAAATGCGTGACTAGTAAAAAATATATCTCAAATGTATTATATATTGCTGTGTGGACCAGCACAATGGTTACAAGAAAATGGCATGACCCTTGTCGAGATGTAGGTAGGTTGCTTACGCTTGGCAAGCTTTTTATTATTGATGTGTCAAGTTGAGTTATGTACGCCAGTGTACTCCAGGCAAATCAGAGGTAAATGGACGTTTGATGGCTGGACATGAATCGAGAGAAGGATCGAGAATTCGGGAAATTATTGCGGTTTTAAGGGAAAATTGTTTCCCGAAAAAATCGTACCGTGTCTTGAAGGAGTGTTCAGTATTTTTGGTAAATATGTGTAGGTTATGTATAAGTTTGGTTGTTTGAAAAGACGAATGTTTAGGATCGTAGGGAATAAAACAGTGATAATAATCTAAGTAAATGATAAATTAATGATAATACAAGATTTTATTTCTGTAAGTAGGTTTTTATAAACACTTTTACACGTTAATCATATTTTTTTTAAACCAGATGAGATCGGCGTTTCTTAACTGACTTTATTGACTGTATATTCACTACATTTAGGAAATACTAATTTTACTTCCTAATATAAATACTATATAGGGTGAAATAGTTTGATGCAAAGCTATACGCTAAGACAACGCCTTTTTTTGCAGAATTGGGCTTCACTACCACTACCAAGGCATTGGTGCCGATTCCCTTGTTCACAAACTAAACTAAATTTAAGTTCAGTGCATCTTTGTCTTTCTATTGCATTGAGAAAAGGATAGAAGATAAATTTTAGCTTAGTCCTGTCAAATTAATCAGCGCCTGACACTACTCCATACAAGTTTAGACGTGATTAAAAACTTGTCTACTAATGTTATGTCAATTTACGTCAGGCGCTGATTAATTTGACAGGACTAAACTAAAATTTATCTTCTGTCCTTTTCTTAATGAAATAGAAAGAAAAAGATGCACCGAACTTAAATTTAGTTTAGTATGTGAACAACAGAATCGGCACCATTGTCTTACTATGGAGAGAGTAAGACAACGCCTTGGTAGTGGTGGAAATGATAAAGGAATTGATCATTGAACATCGACTAAGAGATTCTAATTTCAAATCTATTTTCATTGTTGTTGATCACGCTTTACTGAGCAATATCATTCCGCTTAAGATTTCATCAGGTTTACATAGGTTCCGTTGCAATAACCATAAACCCATAATCAGCCTAAAATGTACCCACTGCTGGAACAAAGGCCTCCTTTCTTCGAGAGGGAGTGGGCTGCAATCTATCACGCGGCCCAGTGCGGATTCGTAGATGTCACATATATTCGAATTTTAAATTTCAATTTTAAACTCTCGGTCCGTGGGGTCCGAGTGCTCATGGTCTTTTTAAATAAATTTCTAAACGGCTGGTTGACACTTCCCGTGACCCAAGGGCTGGCTTTTACTTTAGCCAGAGGCTAGGCATCGCCATACAACGTGATAATGCCGCCAGTCTCTTGGGTACATTACCAGTCTACAGCGATGCAGATGAATTTTTCGACGCAATTTTTTAGTTTCTGTATAGTTTTAGTTTTTAATTTTAATTGTGTTATTTTTGTTATTAATTTAATAAGGTATGGGTCCCTTCGATTTTATTTTTGGTTCTAGGACATGCATGTTTCATCACGCTGTTTTCCTTCAGCAATTTGACAGTAATGGTGATGATTAATATTATTTATACAAAGTAAAGTGCCTGCTGGGTTCGAACCCAAGACCAACTCGTAAGTAGCAGCATATACCCGATTTGAAAACAATCACTATTGTTAATAATCAAACTTGAAAAGCTATAAAATTTCCTCCTTTTTTATATTCTTCTTTTTCATTAAGCCAATGTTTTTTAAAACGGTAATGATAGTTTTTCAATTTTCTTTAAACCAAATCTTCAGTGCACATTTTCCTCGAAAACAGAAACCAATTGAGTATAATTTCCCATTCACTGCGAAAATACATATTTGCGAATCTTTTACATCTCTGACGGTAATTATGGGCGAATCTGCGAATTTAATTACAGTAAAATATTCATAAAGGATACTTCACCGTAATTAAAATTTAAAATAAGCTGTTATTATGCAAATTAATCATACGAGTGGTTATTAAAGTATCAGTTAAAAAGCCTTTGATGACGATTTTCAATTAGGCGTTCATTAGAACGTTTACAGACAAACACTTAAATGAAGTTAGTACCGAAACCGTAAGCAGTGGGTACTCTTTGAATATCCTACTAATTATTATAAATGTGAATGTTTGTGAAGATATTTGGATATTTGTTACTCAATTACGCGTAAACCGTTGAACAGATTTGGATGCAAATTGGCACTATCTATGTGCCAATCTATGTACCATTTCCTGGCTACCATTTTAATGGCTATCTATCTACCATCTCCTAGATTAACACATAGGATACTTTTTATTCCGATATTCCCACGGGATCGAAACTTACGCAGGTAAAACCGTGGGGCGCTGCTAGTTAGGTAATATTTTTCAAAAAGTACTCAAATATTGCAGTTACTTACATTTGATAACTATGTAATGCCAGACCACATACACTGTGCATGTTATAAAAAATAGGTAGGTACTTATTTGGACAAATATGCTGTTGGTGTCCTGTCCATAATTTTAACCCATATTCAGTAAAAAGTTTCCATACCAAGGCTCCTCCGTGCCTCGGAAAGTAAGTTAAGCCGTTGGTCGCGGCTGTCATTCGTGGATCCTTGACGTTACGGGTCGTCAGAATCCCGAAAGTCTGGCAACGAGTCTTGCCAAGAAGTATAATATTACCCAGTAACTGGGTTGTGGAGGTCAGATAGGCAGCCACTCCATGTAAAATAGTGTTATTCAGCTGCATCCGGCTAGACTGTTGTTGGGAAAAAGCTAGGCAGATGAAAATCCGGTAAAAAGTTTTGCATCTTGTCCACTTCACAACTCTGTCGTCTCTGAAATATACGATTTTTTGTAGCAAAACCTCCTAATTTATGCGTCCTAAATTGATAGATAGCTAAATAGATAAACCATTTATTTGGCGCACGAGGAGACGAGATATATTGGTTTTGTGACAGGTGTTAAGTGCAGAGTGAAGTTTTGTAAGTACACCCGACAATTTTGTATTCTACAGTAAGTTTTGCATTTAGAAACGTTCTTGTTCGTAGGCGTGTTAGTATTGTATTTTGATTACTTGATTCTTATATTATTTATAAAGTTAAATTGCATAGCCAAAGAAAAAACCGCACCACCGACAAACTTTCGTAAAAATCTAATTTCTAACTGAATGCAAGTCGTTTACCTTTTGTATGAAAAAAGCTTGGAAACACTGCAGCGTATTGAAAATTAAATATTCAGTGTTTAATCGCTCTGAAACTGCATTGAAAAATAATAAAAAAGTATAGTTGCATGCGACTGAAAATAATTCTATGAAAGGTTTTATTGACATTGGGTAAAATAAGGTCCAATCGGAGTGCCTAAGTCAACTCTGATTTGAATAAATGTGAAAGGATATTGATCTATTTATGAACTGCGATGAAAATAGTATTTCGCCAATATAACAACATTTGATTGCAGACAGTGGTTTGCAGAACTATGATCTCCAATAAACTGTTTTGCAATTATATGTCAACTCGTTAAAGTCGGTTTTTTGGAAGACAGATTCAAGATCTTTTGTGCTCAATCTGGACTCTGGGATCTGGGATGGGAAAAAGGTCTCTTCAGTAATCTGTACTTTCCAAGAATATTTTTACCTACATAATTTAATTCTGACAATTATTGATTTGCCATAGTTGCACAGAATAAACAACTTAGTCTTCCTCGTTTTGTATTCAACTTTTTCGTGACATGAAAATCTGACACAAAAAAGTCTACATTTCTATTGTAGCGCGTTACTCCATGTCATACATAAATACAATCAACTTTAAGCCCAGGATATGATAGATAGATACAAGACATCGAAACATATCAGCTCACGGCTGAACGGGCATCCGTTTTTCATTCAATAGGCGCTCTCTAGTGGAAGTAAGTCTGTGTATGGAACTTCTGTGACACGGCTCGCTTTGTTCCAGTTTTGTTTTCATATGTTTCGAACGTGCTTGTGTTGCTACTGTGTTTTGTTTCACTTTTGTTTTTGTTCCAGGCGTGTTTTTTTAATATTTATATTTATTTGCTAAATAATTAATTATTTTTTAAAGTCAAAGTATTTATTTAAATTTAAACATTTACAGGTACTTTAAATTTTCAAGGAGTCGGTCAGTTAGAAAATTGAAGCTTCAAAACGTAGATCGAGAAAAACGGACAAGAAACTCCATGACACTCTTTTAAATCAAGTTAGGTATGTTGTGGTAGGTTATGAACTCCGGGGCCTGAATTCCTTTTACGCTGACGTCGGCCGCGTAACGTCGGACACGTATACCAAGACGCTTGCGATAAATGGACGTGTTTACTGTAGCACCGACAGTCAGCGAGCACTAGTCCATAATATAAATCGGTACGCGACTAATGTCAGCGACCGTGGTCGGCGTAAAGGCTCCTGCAAACAGGCGCGACGCGCGACGCGAATCACGCGCGTCACAAAGGCACCGCTCGTTGCGCGACTTGCGGTGCCTTTGTGTCGCGCGCGATTTTATAGCGTGTCGCGCCTGTTTGAAAGAGCCTAAACAGCATCAGCCTTAAGGCAGCTTTAGGTTGGCCGCACATTATAATCAGCCTATAATGTTCCCACTGATATCACACATGCCTCTTCTCGGGGAGTGGGCCGATATCCACCACGTCGTCGGCCCAATGCGGGTTGATAGATGTCATATGTCTTCGAATTTTTGGTTCTAGAACTTGCCGGTTTCCCCACGATTTTTTCCTTCACCGTTTGAGCAGTGGTGATGAAATAATTTATACAAAGTACTCGTAAGTCACCTGTATGGGTTCATACCTATAACTTGTAAGTCGTGGCTGTTACCACTGTTAGCTGTAGTACCACTGCAAGAGCCGCACTGCATAGCAAATATCTGTCTACATCACTTTCGTAAATTTTGCATAAACAAGCGCAGATGACACTTTTTTGTATGAAAATGCATTACGCTGCGTCACGATACGGCTGAAAACTGCGCTTAGCTTTAGTGATAATTGCGTGCACTCATAATTACATTTTCCACTCACTGAACACAAGTCCATGAAGTAATAATTTAATTTAATACTTTACGTGTCAGTCGCGTAAAGTTCAAGTTAACGTGAAACCTAGCTTAGTTCCGAACAAGTAAGAAAGTCGAACTTAGTTCGCAGTCAGTCACAGATTGTTTCGTAAGTACGAACCAATATCGACTTCGACTTCTACTGTGAACAGATATCTCATTTTGAATGTGGTTCAGAATATTTCGTTTTATATTTTCGCCAGTACTAATACCAGCGTATTACTCACAGATATATATAGGTACTTACACCTTTTTTTTCGTGGGTTAATCCTCGTGGATACCCTCCGTCTGGGAAGAACGGAGGGATATGTCAGACTAATACCGACTAAAATCCCACTGTTCCATCTAGTACCATGAGTCGGGGGCCCGGGAGAAACTTGTACATTTGCCGCACCCCCGACTGATATCAGCCCGCCATGCCTAGCGGGCCCCAGAAACCCAGATAACGCAAGAGCAACTACTTCGCGTGCCCAGCTTACGTACAAAAATCGTAAGGCGCCACTTGCGCGCTCAATCCAGCGATGCTATTCTGTAAAATTCTCACCGTGAAAACTTAGGTGAAGTGAGCTGGCAATAGTGTCAATTCCTAGCAAAAACAAACTCACTTCACCTGAGTTTTCACGGTGAGATTTTTACAGAATCGACCGGCTGTAGTACAGCTGGCTGGGTGAGCGTGAGCGCTGGCACTAGGCCCCGGGGGTGGGGCGAGACGGATGCCGCACACGGGAACATCTTTGAATCGATTTGATTTTCCTATCACTAAATAGTGCTTGTGACGTCATAGTAAGCAATCGTGTCAAAAAATGGCACGCTTTGTTTTCATGCCTTTGTTGCCCTAGTTACTTCCAATCTTACTACCAGTTGCAATACCGTTAATTTTGATTACCCTTCCTACTACTCCAGTATTGAGCTGTTAGAAGGGAAAAAATAAATAGCCCATGTTACTGCCGTAAATACCTATTTTTTATAAAACAAAAATCTTAAGTTCTTAAGTAGCTTTTTAGACCTTTGTATCCTGAAAGCGATAGATGAGGTCTTTGATGGAACGAGCGTGCCCAGAAGTTGCCTAAGGCACTGGAACTCCCACGCATTGACGAAACACAGCAGGCTGCTTGACGCCGGACTCCGGTGGGAGGGTGGTCGCAAACCAGGCGGGCGTTAGCCCTACCACCGCAAGGGAAGAATTGGCAAGTCAAATATGGTGTTGGGTGTGACTGTCCAGGATGCGCCGATCGCTGGGTTCAGTTGAGTAACTGCCGGAACAAACTGCGAGGAGGCTTCTTTAATGCAACCCAAAAAGTGGATCTGTGTGACCGCTTTGTTCTTCTTAACTATGCAACTGATTTTGATGCGGTTTTCACCGTCATTTAGCGAATTTATTCCGGAAGTTTTATATTTATTCTTGGAGGTTTTGACAGCAGAAAGGGCGGGGAAATCACGTCGCTGCGATGAGGCTGTCAGTGGAGAGGGTGACACACCATGAGCCACTCACTCGCCTCTATCACTTTTGCTGCGGAGCTCGGATGGGACGGACGCGTACTAGTGATCATATTGAATTATTTTCTTGTAACGGTTTTTGTAATTTAAATAAATAGTTGTAGGCCGTGTCGTGTTTTCTTTTTAAAAAACTAATTAGGCTTCTGATCCCTAAGATTATAATACTTTAATATTATATTAAATTGATATGTAATAAAGAATTCTCGATGTTTTGTCAAGTCGTAAAAACCGTGCGACGCAGGGGCGGTTCGCTAGTAACATGCAAAACATTTATTGCAAAACGATCTATTTCGATTTCATTACTTTATTTTCAAAATAGATTACCAATTCTTCCAATCCATACTAATACGTAGGTATATATAAATTCGAAAGTAACTCTGTCTTTCTGTCTGTATGTTACCTTTTCACGCCTAAACCACTGAACGGATTTCAATAAAATTTGGCAGAGAGATAGATTGCATCCTGGGGAAGGACATAGGATAGTTTTTATCGACATACCTCGCGGGCGAAGCTGCGGGTGGAAGCTAGTAATTGATAAATAAACGAGTAGATCGATACTCTACAACAACATACCTAGTTTCTCTCAGTTATATGTTTCATTCAAATATTTTTATTTCACCTAACGAACCACTCCAACAAAGAACTTCATGAGAATGGAAATTCTAATTGAATTGTTATCCAACAGATTGCTAGAGCAATACAGACGTATCAATCAATATTAATTGATAGCAGACGTTTGAAAACCTATTCGATGAATGCGAAGAAAAACCGGGCAAGTGAACCATGAATAGTGAAGGGTTCCGTAGTTGGGATTAATATTTCGCCGTCCCCGGAGAATAAAATGATAACTGCCATTATCCTAGTTTTAGTGTTATGTCATTTTTGGGATCTGTGGGTGTTAATACATCTACTCAAATTTTTTCGCAGTTTTTAAACAGTTATTTACGAAACAAAAAAATATTACAATAGTATTCAAAGATTTAAAACAGGTCATAAATTACGAGAATAAAGTGTTAATATAATAATATCAAAATGTATTCCCACTTTTTAGTATGACAAACAGTCATACAATTATATTCTCGTGAAAAAATATTCGACTAAATAATGATAAATGCAGTTATCATTTTATTCATATTAAAATTAATATTAAAAAACAACAGTATTTTTCTTAATTTACTATTATCAGTCTTTTTAAATTGGTATTAATTAAAATCAGCCTTATAATAACATATTATGTGAATTAATATTACAATACTAATGAAATTATTAAGTAATATAATCTGTTACACATTTTTTTTTTAATAACCTGTAAAAAAAAACCCGTAGAATAAAATGATACGTGACGAGTGCAATATTTGATCCTGGTCAGGCTGTACGGAGAATAAAATGATAATCGACATTATACAACTTGGACGATGATTAATTTTGACTAACTTCTTATTTTTTAAATAATATCTCTATTTTGATACTTAGGCGTATTTGATTATAACATTTAGAACAAACAAAAAATAACCTTTTTTAAAAGTTGACAATCATCTGTCTACGTCCAGTATTTAAGAAGCAATCAACGAAAACGTGTTTTTTATTTTTCCTGAAAAGTTGCATTTTTGTAGTTATCATTTTATTCTCCGGGGACGGCGATTTACGCATGACATTTTAATAATAATAATATTTTATAATTTATATATTTTTAAATGTTTATATTATATTATTTAAAAATATAATTTATATGTATTTACAGAAATACAGGAGATAATAATAATAAAATCCTTTATTCACTGACCGTATTATTTATAATAATATGAAGCAACTATTTTATAAAGAAAAAAAAAGAAATCTTCAGCAACCCCTTCATTGGTCAGGTTGTCTTTCGTCAAAGGCCTCCCCCAGTTTCTTCCACTTATCTCTGTCCCGAGCCAACCCTATCAATCCTTTTGGTAAATCGTCCTCCCATCTTTTGATTTGAAAAAAAAAATGTATTGATTTAATTGATCGCAAAAATAAGTTTGTGTTTCAATATTTTTGACTGGTCTAGTGGTCGCAAGCGCTAAGTCAAAGTCAAAGTCAAAGCATTTATTTCAAATAGGCACATAAAAGGCACTTTTGAACGTCAGAAATTACAACAAATAGAATTGATTTTATTGCTACTGCGGAGCATCAGGTCCTGTCCCAGGTCAGGCAAAATGTTATTGGGTTTTTCATCAGGAATATGTCAGTAGAAACCCGGATTCAGGATTCGTACCCGAAAACTGGCAAAATATAGGTGTACTAAGAGCTTGTCCAGAAAGGGCGAACTCGCCGCATTCTCTCGTGCGTATTACGCGCGACCGTTGCGTCCAGAAGGAGCGTACCAACGCGCGAGCATTTGGATTCTAATTTCATTTGTCAGTAGTAAACATGGAGTTGAACGCTCTGGAGTTCGCGCGTCAACTGGACGCAACAAGGAGTCTCCAGTATCTCGACTGAGAGAGTCTGGCGAACGGCACGCGATTTACGCGCGGATTTTGAAACCGCGCAATGCTTGTGGACGCGTTGTATTGGCGCCTAGTATCTCGTTAACGTTTCGCAGCGAATTCGCCCCTTCTGGACAAGGTTTACACCTTTGCCGAACCCTTCGGGGACTACTGGCGTGATGTTATGATAGCGTCGACGGCGCGCAACCTCCACGATCACGGTCTTGCCGCGCCTGCTTGGCGATGGACGCTCATCCTTCTCCTTCACTACCTGCCGTTCCAGTGAATCTAGTTTCGAAGCCGGCCTGAAGCCAGGATCTTCTGTATCTGTGATGTATTTTATAGGTATAATTTCCTATTTTATATAAATTAAAATTATCACAGCTAATTGTAACGTTACAGTTTGGCGCTTCTTTAGATTATTTAGCAACGCACAAAATACTTACACTTTTTTTTAATTTTAGCTGATATAGTGCTAACAGCTTCTGAGTAGGTACAAATGGCTGTTTATCATCCCAACAGTCGGACACACGGACATGTCAGAGTTATAAGCGTCCAGTTTTTCGCCATTTGTGTACGGAGCCCTAAAAATACAGGAACTTGTGGTTATCCATTGTTGTGCGATTGTGTTTTGTTTTTTATTAATTGGTACCAGTGAGGCATTCAGACGAAGTGGTTTTTTTCGATTTGCTTATTTGCAAGGCTTTCGTTTCCAGGCTTTTATATTGCTCCGAGTATTTGCTAATCAATTTCGTTAAGCGGCAAAGGAATCGGATGAAGGTTTTGTTATTGTTTTTGTTAAGTAGAAAAATCCGTGTTTCCTTGTGTTTCTGTGAGGCCAGAGAAAAGATAATTAGGTTGAGTGAGGAATGAAATGAAAGAAAAGAGAGAGAATGTTAGTGTGACAGAGAGAAACGTTGAACAAATCGTGTTGTGCTAACCCCAAGTCAATCAACCCAGTCTATCGCTGTCCACTGCTTGATATAGGCCTCTCCCAGGCTTCGCCACAAGACCCTGTCCTCCGCCATCCGTATCCAGTCTTCCCCAGCTACATTCTTTAGGTCTTCGATCCATCTGGCTGGAGGGCATCTCACACTACGCTTGCCGATGATACGTGGTCTCCACTCCAGTACTCGTCTGCTCCACCAGCCATCCTTCGATAAATGGTGAGCCCATTGCCACTTCAGTTTGCTTACTCTGCAAGCTATGTCGGTAACTCCGTTTCTTTATCGGATAATTTCATTCCTGATTTTATTCTTCAAAGAGACTCCGAGCATAGCTCGCTCCGTAGTGCACTGAGCGACCTTGAATTTCTGGATCAGCCTCACTCCAGTACTCATCTGCTCCACCAGCTATCCTTCGATAAATGGTGAGCCTATTGCCACTTCAGTTTGCTTACTCTGCAAGCTATGTCGGTAACTCCGTTTCTTTATCGGATAATTTCATTCCTGATTTTATTCTTCAAAGAGACTCCGAGGATAGCTTGCTCCGTAGCGCGCTGAGCGACCTTGAATTTGTGGACCAGCCTGATTGTCAGTGTCCACATTCTCGCACCGACCAAGTCCAAGTAACATAGGACAATGGTAGGAAATTGATGATGATGATGAAACAAATCTGTGTTTCGGAGAATGGTTTGTTCTGCCGAAATATCACTGGCAGAATATGAATATCTACCGTCGAGGTTTTCTTATTTTTTTTCATAGTTCCACCGTGTGAGTCTGCTACGGTCGAAACCAGACTGACAAAAAAAAAATTAAAGAATTATTCAGGTTAAATCCATCCTGCTTAATCCTACAAATTTTATAAATGTGAAAGTTTGTGAAGATGTTTAGATGTTTGTTACTCAATCATGCGTAAACCGTTGAACAGATTTGAATGAAAATTGACACATAGATAGACCATTTCCTGGATTAACACTTATGATACTTTTTATCCCGATATTCCCACGGGATCGAAACTCATACGAGTGAAACCGCGGAGCGCAGCTAGTTACAAATATAGGTTAGTGTCGTTAGATTAAGTGCCCTGACTGTACATGTATGTTACAGCATTGTCGTATGTAAGGGCTTTCTACGTAGCCTATTAGCTCACTTTGCTCCTTGTAATATTGCGAATAAAAAATACCTATTGCATAAATTACACAGCTTCTTTTACACATCATGTAAATTGATACACAGTGATTTGATAATCTCCTTTTTAGCATTTCTTATAATAATTAAGAGTTAACATTATAACTTTACTTCTGTTTCGATTTTAATTAAATGTCTTGCGCAATAACTAAAATTTAGAAAACTGTAGTGTCAATTGACCTTTGTTGCTGACTGTAGGTACTTATGTATTAATGTGTTTAGCCAGACGTAGATACCTATAATATATATCATGTCAATATGTTTCCCAATAAAATTACTTGAAATCCACTGGCACATGTATCCCGAATATATCTAAAAATACGAGACTGGCACACTATTCAGTCATCCAATAAAAAAAAATCAGCAACGTTCCGTCTGTAAAAGAATTACGAAATATCTGTAAAAAAATATACGTCAGTCTGAGCGGGAGTAAAAAAAAGAAATCCCCTAACTACGTAGTTGAGTCTCGCAAATAAAATCGTCCCGTATCCTTTGGCAGGAAATTAAAACTTGGAGTTCGATAAGCTTTCGTCTATGCGTATTCATGTACGAGTATGTACGATATTACAATCTAGACGGATGAATAGAGGGTGGAGGGAATAATGTATTTTTAAGCCCTTGAAAATGACAGGACTGCATTATGTACCCACTAGTTTTGTTATCAATTTGAATTGACTAGAGTATTTTTTTTTACAATTTTAAAACATTTGATTTCATAGATAAACTCAATTCTAAATTGTAGTTTAATTGAATGTATGTAATATTTACGAACAGTGCCTACCTACAGACTCAGCAATAAATAATTATTTGAGTTCCTCATTTTGCAAATGACACATCATTAATCCTTGGAGCTGTTTCTGCAGCGCTAGTGCCACCAGTGCCACGGTGGAACGCGTTTTCTAACGCGATATTTTAAGTTTTCCATAATGAACAAAATAAAAAGCCAAAGAAAATGGCGCGAAAACAAATGAATCACTAAATTCGAAACACAAATACACAAGCCTAAATTTTAAATAAATTTTAATTTGGAATTCCTTACTAAACTCCAGATATTTAGGATCAAAATGGCCAGTTCAACAAAACGCCAATTTCGGATGTATTGACCTTAAAATATATAACTAGCAGGTACTTAACACGGCTACCCCGGTTCTTCCCTACACAAGCAGAGAAGGTACAGACGCCAGCATATCAAGCTACCCGAAACTGTCAAATTTTCCAAATCAATTTTGAACCTTATGCTTTAGCGATAAAGTTGAAAATCCATTAAAGAAATTTGACAGATTGTAGTAGCTTGATGTGCTGGCGTCTGTACCTTTATTTACTATACAACAATACTTTTATAATATCAGTCAACTTTTCCCTACACAATGTTCTTTACAAAAAACACAAGAAAAGAGCTAACACAGAACTTCTTAGTATAATACTATGTTAATATTGTAAGTTATGAAACTACAAGGGATTATTTTCCTATAGAAGATTAGACGGTCTTTGAGGATATTCATAAAACTCATCTTGTTACGTTTTTACCGCGTTTTCAGCCGGATAAGCAAGGTTTCAATTAACGTGTCCAAAACTTTGAAGAAACGAAAAGTTCGCCTTTATTTTGTGGACGGTCGAGAAAAATTGCTCAGGTAATATTGATGAAAGTTTTGTTATGAAATATTCTAAGGAAAAAAGTTAAAAATCTTTACTCATAAATCTTTAAAATCGTTTTAGAAAACCCAACGTTCACTAATTGTGTTTTAATTTCGTATAAAAATGGATATTTATTTTTGTGAATTTTTGTTTTAGTTTACTTAACAAAAATGCTGTTGTTAGTTGTTTTGTTTCGAAAAGTTTCGAAAAGCAATTTTCAAGCCTGTTACATTGGTAACAGGCTTGAAAATTGAGTATATCATTGGATATACTCTCGTTATGCATATTCAGCCTATATTTCTACTGCTGGGACGCAGGCCTCCTCTTTGTGATAAAGGGAGTGGGCCGTAATCTACCACGCGGGACCAGTGCGCGTTAGTAGGTAGATGTCACATGTCTTCGATTTTTTTGGTTCTTGGACATGCCGTTTACTCACGATGTTTTCCTTCACCGTTTTGAGAGCAGTGGTGATGAAATAATTTACATAAAGTGAAGCGCCTGCCGGGTTCGAACCAAGAAAAAGGCCCCGACGAGCTCGTCGGGGCCATTATCTAATTATACACCTACATCAAATTATATTATGGACAATCACGAGCATAAGTATGCATACACTTGGCTTTATTCAAAGACGATTATCTCCTTTAGTTTTGAATGAAATGTTATTTTATTACGAACAACGTATTTTCGAACCCATAGGTTTGTGTAAAATGTCGTATTTTAACGTTGCATTCGTTATTTCACGAAAAAAATTGCAATTGAAAGTTGCCAAGCGTTGACATTATTGCTCGTGACTGTATTAGCAGCGCCCCGCGGTTTCACCCGCATAAGTCTCGATCACGGGGTAATATCGGGATAAAAAGTATTCTATGTCCTTTCCCGGGACTCAAACTATCTCTATATCAAATTTCATCTAAATCGGTTCAGCGGTTTAAGTGTGAAAAGATGACAGACAAACACACTTTCGCATTTATAATGTTACTAGCTGCGCCCCGCGGTTTCACTCGCGTAAATGTCAATTCCGTGGGAATATCGGGATAAAAAGTAGCCTATATGTTAATCCAGTTTTTCAGCTACATTTGACAACCAGTCTTACCAAGCGGTAAGACTGGAATCAGTATTATCCAATAAATGGGTTGAAAAGGTCAGATAGGCAGTCGCTCCATGAAAAATACTGGGATTCAGCTGCATCCGTTTAGACTGGAAGCCGACCCCAACATAGTTAGGAAAAGGCTATGCAGATGATGATGAGATTATTATATTTTAATTTTATAAGCTTTAGCAACAATACAGATATCCGCAAATCCTACTCAAGAAGTAATATTCTAGGGGTGTGAATTAAATGGTTAGCATAGTATTGTTATTTCTGTGAGCAGAAAAATATAATCGGTGAGCAGAAATAGCTAATTGGTCAGCAACTCATGGTCAGCAAACATTTCAAAATCAATCAGCAATTTATGTCATTCTGGATGGCTGTAATTATTTTTGTACAGCATAAGGTGGTCGATAATAATAACGACAAACGCACATATAAACTTTTATTAGTGGAGAACGTGCTGATATTAGAACAAAAATGAGTGACTACGAAAAGAAAGAACTTCACTCGCTCTTGCATCCAATGTCGACGGAGCCCCGCTTCGCGGGGCTCCTATTTCTGTGAAAAGGGTTTAAAGTAACCTAACAAAACCGAACCTCGGGGTGGGAACATCATATGAACATTATACATTTTGATCAACAGCGCAAATGTTGTTATCGCAAATAAATATTCGATGAAATGAAAATTATGTTACCTTTTCACGCCTAATCCACAAAATCTTGCCGCTCAAGTAGTTATTTTGCGGACTGAATGTTTATTATGCAGACTCATGTTATTGTTGGCTGCCTATGTATGATTTAATTTTTGACCATTATCAAAATTAGTTGCGGAACAAGAATTGCTGCCTGATTTTTTTTATTGCAAACAAAATCTTTGTATGCTGACCAAATTATTTAAATGCTGCTTTTGGGTGGCTCGCCAAATTTTATAATTGCTGACCCATTTAATTACATTTCATATTCTAGTAATAGTCTCGTACAGAACGAGACTTTAAAACAGTGACACTCAATCCATATTTCCTTTTGTTTTCCTTTTTACCGAGTTCGAACACGCAAAGTCTAAGTATGACGCAAGTTGAAACCACTCGACTTGCATGAGTATTACTGAACAATAGGTACACAATACTAGGACCTACTCATGTTACCTATGCAATAAAAGTCGCAAAGTGCATTCTTTGCGAGCAAAGCTAAAAGTTTCGAACTCAACAATAGAAGGTGAAACAATAACGAGCGAAATCTTTACGATGATTGTCGTTTCTATGCGACATGTTGCGTTCATGTGTTGCAATTTTTTTGAAGTGATAACTTTTCTAGGCACTTTGGACATTTTTTGAGATGGGACTTGATGGGGATTGGAACTGGATGTTACCGTAACCGACACCGTGCGTGTTTTGTTTATAAGACGATTCAAAAACACGTAAGCGTTCAAGTTTTCACTTCTCTCGGTACTCCCGGAGTGCCATTGTTTTTTTTTATTTTGTACTAACCTCTGCCTGAGACTTCGTCCGCGTGAAATTTGTTATTCTTATGTCGCAATCAAAGAGAATATAACCACTAGAGAGCGTATAGGGCGATTTCTTCGAAGTACACGACTCATTTTTAATATTCGACACAATGTAAATTTTTATGAATGAATAAAGCGGCCAAACCAGCACATGAGCGCCAGACGACCCCGTGTCTGGGCACCCTTGGCAACCGTGGGACGGGTCAGGTCATTGGCCCCGCCGCCTGCCAATTTTCGGCCGCAGAGGATAGGGAGAGCCGCCAACGTCATACTAACACTCCTCCTTTCCTGCGGCCCCACCATGTCCGCCATCAGACGGTGGCTCCTCTCCTGCCGCGGCCTCCAATCCTCAGCCGCGATGCCTCCCATACGACATCGCAGCCCGCCTCAGTTGCGATGTCGCCCAAACGGCACCGTAACCTACTTGTTCGCCGCTACGTCGCCACTATGGGACGAACCTGTGCGTTTCATCTCAAAAATCTGTAACTTTTTAGTTTCTTGACATTTTGTATTGAAATTTTGTGTACGTATGCCTGAATAGTTATGCTATTAGATAAATAAAACACTGCTACTTTAAAAAGTAGATTTATTAAGGAAAAAAAATCTAATATAAACTTTTGAAATTTTTCATACAATAATTAAATTAAATTCTTTTATGAATTATTTGCTTACGTTACATTAAAATAAAATGATTAAGAAGTTAATAAAAAGATTATGACATAATTTTAAACCAAAAAAGAAATCCTATCCGTGACAAAAAAAAACATTAATCTACTCATCACTTGTCAATATTAAAAGCTCCTTAGCTTCGTTAAGTAGTTCTTTTGGTCATAGTACTGGTTCTATTTGAGCTAGATATAAAGGGATCAGAAGTATACAACAGTATGTGCAGAACTTCTTCCATTGTGGCTGATTTGGAACACTTTTTAGCGTGATTTAACCGATATTTCTTATAGTCTTTATTACGAGCTTTTTGAGCATCTTCCGATAATTGGCCTATTGGCAAAACTGCAAAATGCTCTATTATTTTGGCAACATGTATAAGAATTTTGTGGACTGAAGATGGCATATAGTACCAGTTATATTTACCCACGTATAACTGTGCAGTCCCCAGTGCATAGTCACCAAACTTAACTGCGTTTACAGAAAAACCCGATGACATATTTTGCAGAATGATATATAATCTCTTGATCAACTCTTCATCGATACCTGTAATTTCTGCAGAACATTGATAGTTTTGGAAAAATCTCCTTGCCGTATTTCCGTTACTACTATTTCCAGATTCCAGAACCTTGACGAGGTTTATCAATGTGTAAACTAAGCAATTCCCAGAAACGAGTTTGAACGTACTTCTTTTTTTCTTCTTGTTATCTGGAGACGATGCAGACCATTTTTGAAATCCTAGATTATAAGAAATATGCAGAATCATTTCCATACATCTTATCTCCGCATGTAAGGTAGACAGTCCGTATTTAAATGTATCTTCATTCTCAATTCTCGCAGTTACTTTTGTTAGATCGTTCATCTGTCTAGGAGTTGCTCCACAAACAGTACCTACACGAAGCACTCGATGGAATCTGCGTTAACACTTGAGAAACTTTCCCGTCGATCATAGTCATAAACAGCTCATGTCTTACTTCTATAATATTACCTTCTATTGCTGCAGGCGTTCGCGTTGGAGTTAATTCATTAATTTAATTTTTGCTTCAAGATTACTTACAACCGTGATAGTTTTTTCAGGAGTCTCTTTTGCTAATTCCATGGGTCTGCAATATCTTACTGAAGAACGTGTTGGATTTTGCCATATAACTTCTTTACTTTCTTCATCCACTAGTCGCAATGGTACAAGTGAAACTATAAACATGTTAGCATCCGATATTTGTAAATTCTCTTCAGATAAAACTTGTTTATATTCACTTTGTCCTGAAGATCCATCATAACCCCATTTGCTCTACAGTTTAAGACGGGTGAAATTTTTAGAAACCGGGTTTATCTTTAACTTTAAAATACGACAGGCAGTGTGATCTAAGAGATCTTGAAGGTTCACTGTGGTACTGATATTCATAACGGATATGCTTGACGCAAGAGGATAGCAGTCCTAGTTCTCACTCTAATACTGATTATAATTACCACAATAGATAAAAACTATGCAACATGATTTTTATCATACGTGAGGTTAAAAAGTTCACCGCAAAAAAAAATATCATGAGAAAATATTTTTCGGTCGACATTTCGGCTTCTAGCTCGAAATGGCGCAGTAATGACGCAAGTTTTTTTTATTTCCCTGTAACACTGAATAAGTAAGGTATCTTAAAATGTCATTAACTCGACATCGGGAGCCACCGATAACAACAAAACCTCCACTTGAAAATTAGAAAGACGTAAAATTTCCTTATGACGTTTAAAAATTAAATAAAAAAACAGAAAAAAATATATATCATTAAAACATAACGTAGTCGTAAACTAGAGATCTTGAACAATTCAAAAATGTATAATACTAATATTATATTCCCTTGAAAGACATAGAAAATATCTTAAGTTGAACTTCTATAACGAGTACTCTAGTTAATATGAAATTTTTAAAGTATAAAGTTTGAATGTAATTTTATGCAAGTAAAACATTTTTTTAATTTTTTTTTACTTTGGTTTCGGATACTTCTATTATCTATGAATGTAAAACAATCAAAACGGTTTCAGTAACACGACTTTTGTCTCAACCATTTTTGAGACGGAAAATACTGTTTGGTCCCATAGTGCGTCGTCGGCTTACCGGCAAAAGCCCTGACGAGCGGCCGCTCCTCGGGTTCCTCTTCGCTTCACCATGGGTGACCAAGCCACGGCTACTGAGCCCCCTCGCCTTGACAATGCGGGAACCCACCGGGGGGGACGAAATACATCCTTAGGTTTGGCCAAGCCTCAGGGTGAAATGTTGGCAACCGGCGCCGACTAATACAGATAGGAACTTGTCAGCGCTTATCGGCGTTCGTGCTGATTTGGCAAAAAATATGAAAAGGACCTGCGCAGCGTTGGCAACCAGTTCTTGTCAGCGCCTACAACCGCTGTCATATCGGCGCTGGTTACCAGGTTTCTAACGTGAACACACCCTTACAATGTATGATTGTATAATTGCATAGCACACGTGTGAGCAATAAGTGCCTACTATAAAGCTATAATTTATTAGATACGTTTTTCATTGATTTGAATGTGCCCTGGCGGCTGAGAGTATGTCATGCTCACTCAAATGTCTCGCTGGTGGTGGCGTGTGTTGGATCGTTAAGTTCTCTTTAAAATGGTTGAGCTGAATGGTACTGATCCATACGTCATGTTCGTGAACGGGTGGCTTCATAGACTTATTTAATTTCAGAATTGTATTTTTTTTGTTTTATCTTTTTTTTTATAACGGACGCTTTTAACGTGCATGTCTTTCTACATCGTTCTCACGTTTATAATCTTAACAATTTTAACATTCAATGATGTAACCAATATTTGGTAATAATTTATGATATAAATGTGTTGCCCGTTCTTCTCCATAGGTACCTAACCTACTGGCCACTATGCTTTGGATTGGATAACTAGCTTGAACTTTCTGACTCACTGACCCCTTGACAATTAAAAAATATTTGTAATTGATTTATCCTACTATCCAACTAATATAATAAATGTGAAAGTTTGTGAAGATGTTTGGATGTTTGTTACTCAATCACGCGTAAACCGTTGAACAGATTTGGATGAAAATTGGCACATAGATAGACCATTTTCTGTTTTAACACATAGGGTAATTTTTATCCCGATATTCGTACTGGATCAAAACTTTCGCTAGTGAAGCCGCGGGGCGCTGTCAGTTTGAAATACATGCTTTTAGTTTTGAGTTTGATGTAAAACAATGCCAACGTAGTGCCTAGTCTAACCCCACAATATTAAACCCCACCAGTTGACCACTCCAGTCTAACAAAAACCGACACTACATAAAAATCACGTTATTGCTAGACCAGGAAAAAAAAAGAAAAGTGTAAATCGTATCGTCGCCATCAAAAGTTCAGTGGCTCTTAGTGCCATCGATAGGAGAGTGTAGTCGGGCACTTGAAAGCGCTGTGTATATATGTACAGTCGGGGATAAAACGGAATATGAAGAAAAAAAGTTCTAGTTTAATAAAAATAATTTGGATTTTTAGGAAAGAAAAGTTTCGTTGAGTAATGGTGTTTGTATGTACAGTGCAAATGGGTCGTTGAAATGCGCAAGATTAGACAAGTTACACGGGGCATACAATAATGCTTCATTTCAATTACAAAAGAGTGCATGCTTCCGGTGAATAGAAAGAAAATACATTTATTTGCGCTAAACGTGAATAAGATGCTGCATTTTTTACATTCCCAAGATTCGAGAAGCTTTTACAAAGTTTTTTTTTTCACTTACCCTCTCTTTTCCCACCGCTGGGCAAAGGTCTCCCCCTTATTTTTCCACATTTCTTTTTGCTGTGCCGTCTGCGTCCAATCGGTTAGGATAAAGTCCAAATCGTCACGCCAGAAAAAGTTTACAAAGACCTCGAAAATTAATCTTAATCGTTAGTGGAAGTCCTGATCCAAGAAAATAACAAAACATTTTGCAACGTCCTAATTAATATATAGTAAAATGTTATGAAACTTTTCAAAAACCTTCATATAATTTTCCGTGAACTTAAATTTTCTGTGACCGACTGTACAGGCGACCGTAAACACTAAAACGTACCAACGTAGGGTATCCACACATGTACCGTCAACTAAAGAGATAAGTATGCAGGATCGTCGGATAAAGTTGACGTTTAGTAAGAAACCGGTGGATGTTGTCGACTGAAATTTAATTTGATAAATGAGCTGTTTGTTTTCTATTAACAAAATAAAATTTAATTCAAGAACACCCATCGGTTTCTTAATAAACTTCAACTTTATCGGACGATCCTGCATACTTATCTCTTTTGTTGACGTACGTACAGACGCGTTCAATAGTTTAGAACGGACGCTATGGGGCTTATTGGGACATTTACCGTGGCTTTGGGAAAACCGTACTGTTTTATATTTAGCCTATTAAACGCATACGCACCGTAAAACTCCTCGGAGTGGTATGTAAAAAAGTTATGACTGCGCATACGTTATACTTGATACTTACCTAAAACTATACTATTAATAAAGATGAAATGTTTGTTTGTTTGAACGCGCTAATGTCTAGAACTAGGTACTTGTCAGATTAGAAAAAATATTTTTGAATTTTATAGCCCTCTTGATGAAGGCTATATATATATAGGCTATTTAACATCACGCTAGAACCCTTGGGAGCCTAACAAAAAGAAAAAAGAACGTTAAGTGAAAACGAAGTAATAGCGCGGACGGGCGATGCGATGCGACGGGGTGGGTCGGGGGAACAAGAAATTTCACGCAGACGAAGTCGCGGGCAGAAAGAAGCTAGTGAGTAAATATATGTCATATAATTTAAGTATCAATACAGGGACCGCTTCATCACTTAACATCAACTGAGATGGGGGCCAAACGCGAGCCTATCCAAGTATAAAACGCCAGGAAACTTTCACGGAAAAGTAACTTTAGTTAAATTTTTGCTTTTCGAGATAAAACTATTCCTAAATATTAATAGAATAATCAGCCTATAATTTTCCCACTACTGAGACACAGAGGACTCTATGAGAAGGAGTGCGTTATAATCCACCACGAGGGCCCAATGTGGGTAGGTTGATAAAATAATGCTAGAAAAACAAACGGT
This sequence comes from Luperina testacea, assembly GCA_927399505.1. Lineage (NCBI taxonomy): Eukaryota > Metazoa > Arthropoda > Insecta > Lepidoptera > Noctuidae > Luperina > Luperina testacea. The sequence continues at coordinate 14,162,398 of OV656770.1, read as the reverse complement.
ATGGTTTAATTTCGCTTTCGTAGTTTTTCTTCCTTTATACGTCGATATAACGTGTTTGTGGCATGATATAAAATGTCTAGATATTTTATTAAACACTACCCCTTTACTAATAAACGTTGTACAGCGTCTGTATAGTTACACAACGATTTGTCTTCTTCTTTCGAAAGTCAATTTACTGACGCCTGAAAAAGACAAAAATCGTTATGTGACTATTCATCTGATATAATACGTTTATTAGTAAAGGGTTAGGGGTTTATTTATTATTATTTTTTTTTTAGAATGTTGCCTCACTAGGAATTTATGCCGCGTTGTGGGTGCGTTTACAAACATTTAAACTCACATACGCAAACAGCCAGACCTGGAACAACTACTTGTAGGTCATACAATTATTTGTTCCGTGCAGGAATCGAACACGCGACACGCAGCGTAGCAGTCAATCGTTTAACCATTGCGCCAACCGTACCGACAAAATTTATAAACGATGATTAAAGTGCAGTGACGTTGAAACGTCAAAAATGTGTGGTTAAATAATCGCTAATCACTACTTAACATTAAACAACGTTTATGAATAAAGGGGTTAAACAGTAGCTTTTACAAACTGCCAATTATTATTATTATTATTTATTTATTTCGATCAACTTAGGATCATAGTGTACAAATACAATAAATCAAATTAGAAAATCAAATTTAAAAAAAAAAACACAAATTAAAATTATTATAAAATTAAATCAAATAAAAAATAACATCAAATCAAAAATAACATCAAATGCAACAGTGGTTCATGTACTGACAGTCGAAGCGTTGTGTAGCACAATATTGGTCCAGAAATCATCGTTTTGTTAACTCAAACTGGAATCGCAAAGAGCGAGTTCGTCCAACGTGCGACATCGCAGTTTGTCATCTGAACTAACGACAGCTGTCGTCCTTTTATCTACGCTCTGCCGACGTGTATAGATTTATTGTTTTGACGTGGCCAAATACTAACGTTTTGGAAATTGATGAATTTGTGCCAAAAAACACAATGGTATGATTTTTGGTGGTATGGGAGCGTTGGATCATAAATCATTGGTTCAACTGATCAAATATGTGCGATAGAAAAATAACTGTAACATTTTATTTTATGTAGACAAATAAAATTAAAAAAGGTCACGCACATCTACAGAATAATATGATATATAAGTATTCAATTCCATTCAAATCAATCTTTATTACATCCATAATGTACACATACAGGTGGCAAGTATAAATCAAGTGAATTGAATTGTGGTGTGAATTGTGGTGTTAAGTGAATTGTTTTTAGATTAGATTGTATGTATTATTTTTTGTCTCCTTTACTCTTTCACACGCTGTCTACATCTCTCTATTTATTGTCCTATCGCAGGTATGCTGGAAGAGATTTCAGAATAATATGTAGGTATATGAAAAAGGAGGGGAATGAATCAGAGGCACTGACCTCTATCATGCGTACTTGTATAATACAGGTCAGTGATCACAGGGCAACAAAAAATTCGTCCACGTCACTGTTAACAGGAAAAGTGCCCACTGCTACGTTGTATAGCAATGCTGACTCTTTGGCCAAAAACAGGCCGACCCTCTGGTCACGTGAAGAGTAAAAGATACGTTACGTTACGTTATATTTAACAGCACACGTAGACCACCAGATTTGCGAAAAATCAAAGTGAAGAAAGTAAATGTCATTATGTAATTATAGAAAAAGATAACATTTCTATTCTTCGTAGAGTAGAGATAACAGTGGTCTTGCTACGTGTGCTGAGAAGCATCTGATATAAAGCAAGGCATGTATTTAATCTAACCCAGAGGCTAAGCATTGTCATACAACGTGGTAATGCCGCCAGTCTCTTGGGTACAGACGCCAGCACATCAACCTACTCCAATCTGTCAAATTTCTTCAATAGATTTTCAACTTTATCGCTAAAATATAAGCTTCAAAGTTGATTGGGAAAATTGACAGTTTCGGGTAGCTTGACGTGCTGGCGTCTGTACATTAAACAGTTGACAGCGATGCGGATGAATTTATCGACACTAAATTTTAGTTTGTTTATATTTTTAGTTAAGTTAGGATCTAATTTTGTTAATTTATTAATTAATTAGGTATTAGTTATTATTTTCAAGTTACTTACTTATAGAATTATAATGAAACCCCTAATAATTCCCATTTTGATGATTTGCGTCTCTTTTTGTGAACGTTACAAAATTCCCAGATCATCTATAGTTAAATCACATTTGCGTCCGGAAAAAGCTAATAATCTACAGATGAACATTTATAAAATCAGAAGTGATCTGTAATTAAGGGAATAAGAATTTGGTAAACTCAAAACCTATTTTGGTCCACTGGAAATAATATGAAATGTGCTTTATGTGTGCACTTTTAAATATATTTGGGTCCATGAAAACACTCACCAATGAACTTATATCCCTTTAAATTGCAGTGAAAATATTTTTCTTTATCTATATGCAAAAGTCTTTATTATTAGTCAAAGGCTTGCATATAGGAACCACTCTTAAATAAAATAGCGCCTCAGCCAAACCCCAAGAGTACCACCCTGTAAAAAGAATACTTAAGTACCTGAATTTCATACATTAAATCAGGAGATACGAAAAGGGTTAGGCAGCTACACTTTACCGATTTTATCGGAGTTTGATTTAAGCCCAGGTAGTTTTGCCAGAACGCGTACCGTTAGACGTAGCGTTGGAAGGCCTCCCACAAGGTGGTCCGACGACCTTGTAAAGGCCGCAGGAACCCACTGGATGCGAGAAGCACAGAACCCGGTCGAAGAGGAGGCCTATGTCCAGCAGTGGACGTCTTTCGGCTAAAATGATGATGTGATGATGAGCTTTAGTAGTATGAAGTTAAAGAGAGAGAGAGAGAGAGATAGTGTAGTTGCTTGTCGAACAAGCAACTACATCATGTTTGTCTGGTAGTAACAATATGCTCGTAATATCTATAGAATATAATAGAATACTTTTTATTATGTACACCATATAACCCCACCACCTGGTGGTGGTCCTGGTGGTGGTGGTGTCTGGTGGGTGGTGGTGTGGTGGTGTCTGGTGGGTGGTGGTGTGGACCACGACCACCACCCCACCTATACCTACTAACCACCTAATTTGCATTCGCGATTTATTTGCCAAAAATGTAAACAAATATGAGTCTATGGAAAAATAACTTTAAATCCTAAAGATAAAGTTCAGTTTACGTTACAACTTCTAACTTTTTTATAACTTTTTCAATAATGGTTTAATGGTAATTAAGTTGATTTCAAAAGTGTGCTAGTCACTTTGAAATCAACTTAATTACCATTAAAATTCAGTTGATATTTGTTTAACTTTAAATAATTAATTTGAAACATAAAGAAGTATGGATGGAAAAAAGATGTTGCGCTGACCCCAAATAAATCGGGATATGGACAGGGACAGAGTGATGATGATGATCTACATGTGGGAGATGTAGTGAAAATAATACGAAAGAAATAGTTAAATAAAAACTCAACATTACCTGACAGTTCAGAGCACCTTCGTACCGTGTCTGCTACTAGACAACTTCTGATCTGTCGAGCGCCGCGCACCCTATTTTATACTCGACTCGGTCGGTAGGTGGGGGAGCGGCGCGTAACGAAAAGTCAATACAATACTTTTTATAAATCGGAAGTTGACTTAAAAACTACAATTATTGCATTAAATTATTTCTGATTTCAACAAATTAAATTATCTCGCACACGGCCATTCTGACGAGCAGCCGTCATGGCTCGCGAACATAAATTACAAATCTTAAATTACTTAAAGTAATAACATCAATTGAATGAACAAATCTCATGTTCCTAATGCCAAATCGCATTGGCTAACAAATAAGATTGGTCAAGTCACATGACCACAAACGCCAAATCACATGGCTGCTTGTCAAATCACATGACAGCAAAACATAATTGCCAAATCACATGGCTGCTTGTCAAATCACATGACAGCAAAGCATAATTGCCAAATCACATGGCTGCTTGTCAAATCACATGACAGCAAAACATAATTGCCAAATCACATGGCAGTTGTCAAATCACATGACAACAAAATACAATTGCCAAATCACATGGCAGTTGTCAAATCACATGACAACAAAATATAATTGCCAAATCACATGGCAGTTGTCAAATCACATGACAACAAAATACAATCGCCAAATCACATGGCAGTTGTCAAATCACATGACAATAAAATATAATTGCCAAATCACATGGCAGTTGTCAAATCACATGACAACAAAATACAGTTGCCAAATCACATGGCAGTTGTCAAATCACATGACAACAAAATACAATCGCCAAATCACATGGCAGTTGTCAAATCACATGACAACAAAATACAATCGCCAAATCACATGGCAGTTGTCAAATCACATGACAACAAAATACAATCGCCAAATCACATGGCAGTTGTCAAATCACATGACAACAAAATATAATTGCCAAATCACATGGCAACAAAAGTGCGATTATCAGGCATAACAATGATCGTTGGCCAGGCGATTACTGATTATGCAAGATAATCTAACTTAATGAACCAAATCAAATCAATCAAAGCAAATCTATAAACAGTTATCAATCAGATGTATCTAAAGATTCAGTCAACTCACATCCCATATCGGGAGTAACAACTCGCAAGTTATCATGAGAAACATATAACTCATTACCAGTTTTATGAACCTTTACTATGTATCTATCATTGTCTTTTACTTCTGTAATGACGCAAGGACCTCTAAACTTACTGTCAAGCTTGTTAATTGCTCGCGGGTTTTGTTTGACTAAAACAGTATCGCCGACTTTAAAAGGTACAATTCTAGCTTTAGTTTTATCAAAATCAGCTTTCCGGGTTTGAGCCAATTCGTCCATTTTAAGTTTTGACTCTTGACGACATGTGTCGAGGTCCAGGCGCTCAACATCATTTAGTATAGCTGATATGGCAGGAGGTGACTGATCGCAGCCCATAAGAAGTTGGAACGGAGTATGACCAGTACTTTTACTAAAAGTGCTATTAATTGCCAACTGTACTTCACCAACAGCATCTTTCCAACTTCTTTTGGTAGTATTTTCAACAATTGTAAAGCAGTTAGTCAAAACCTTCATTACTCGCTCAACCTGTCCATTTGCTCGACTTACACCACTAGCTATAAAATGCAATTCTATAGACCAATGTTCACAAAAATTTGAAAATTCTTTACCAGTGTAAGAAGCGGCCTGATCACAAATAATACGCTTAGGAGTGCCAAAAGTGTAAATTAGCTCTTTCAAACAATTTACAGTAGCTCCCGCAGTTAAATTATTAACGGGTTTCATGAAAACATATTTTGTAAATGCATCTATGAAAACAACCGCGTATTGTTTAGTAGGTTTATTACCACTCAATTTGCCAGTGGTGTCCATATGGACGGTATGAAAGGGAGTAGGCGGCTTTTCTATTGGATGCAGCGTAATTTGTCGTGATCCCGATTGACTTTTATTAATTTTGCAGGTCAGACAATTGTCAACATATTTACGAGTACACTTGGACATATTGGGGAACCAAAATTGCTCTCTGATTTTCTCGAGCGTTTTTTCCCAGCCAAAGTGTTTAAGTGCATCATGATAAATTTGTATCATGTGCCATCGATAACTCTTAGGAATAAAGAGTCGTTTTTTTACTTTATTATGTACAGAAATAATACGATACAATAGACCATTTTGTATTTCGTAACTAGAAGCAACATCTTTATCGATGGTACCCTGTTGGATTGACTCAATGATATTTTTAGTTTCAGGGTCATTATTTTGCTCTACTTCTAACCATTCACTATAATTTTGTACATTACTTATGTTGACAGTTGTCGGATTGCGGCTTAGATAATCTACATGGGGAATGCGTTCACCTTTGCGGTACTCAATAGAAAAATCAAAAGATTGCAAATACGCCCACCACCTGTGGACTCTGGGAAGCAATTCTTTTTTGTTCCGCGAGGCCTTGAGAGAATTACAATCAGTAATAAGCTTGAATGGTCTGCCAAGTAAGTAATGGCGAAAATGCTTAATGGATCTAACTACCGCAAGCGTTTCCAACTCATAAGAGTGGTAACGGCTTTCAGTCTCGGTGGTGCGCATGCTAAAATATTCAATAACAAAACAAACATAAAAACATGACGAAAACCTCAAGTTTTCGTCATGTTTTTGAAAAAGGATACCTCCTAGTCCAGCGGAACTGGCATCTGTGTGTAGCTCTACATACTTTGTCGGATCAAATAAAGTTAATGCAGGTTCAGAAGATAGGTACTCAAGAACTTTATTTCTAGCAACATTATGTTCAGACGTCCAGTTCCACTTGACATTATTACGGGTGAGATTATACAAAGGAATCATGATTAGTGAAAAGTTAGGAATAAATTTCCTAAAGTAACTGGCTAATCCGCAGAACTGCCGGACTTGCTTAATGTTTGTTGGAACGGGAGAATTTAACAATGCATTAACTTTACCAGGGCTTGGCCTTACTTGACCATTGGAGACAATTCTTCCTAAATATTCTATTTCGGTTTGTAGGAACTTACATTTTTTAACATTTAGAGAAAAACCCGTTTTTTGTAGGGCATCAAGTACAAGATTTAGACGTTCAATACCCTGATCAACAGTTTCAGAATAAATTACTACATCATCAATGTAAATTAAAACAAAGTCGTCAATAAATTGCTTTAGTGCTGTGTTAATGGCCCTTTGAAAAACAGAGGGTGCATTGCAAAGGCCAAACGGCATACGAAGAAACTCGTACTGCCCGTCAGGTGTGACAAAGGCAGTTTTTTCTATTGAATCATTAGCTATTGAAATTTGATGGAACCCTGCCGCCATATCTAAAACTGTAAAATATTTAGCTCCAGATAGTTTGCTAATATGGTCATCAATAATGGGAAGTGGAAAGTGATCACGAACGGTGTTACTATTTAATTCACGGTAATCGACACACATTCTGTCACTACCATCTTTTTTTCGAACTAGTAATATAGGACTTGCAAATGGTGAACTACTATCGCGAATTATATTGTTGTCTTTTAGGTCTTTAATTAAGTTTTTAACATGTTCACGTTCGGCTGGAGCCAATCGATATGGCCGCCTCTGTACTATTTTGTCCGGATTTTTTAAGCGAATGGTTAGTTCGCCAGTTGTTACTTGTGAAACTGCATTACCGGACGTGAACGTGTTAGAATGTGATTCTAATAGATTACGTAACTGAATTTTATGTTCCGAATTTATGTCAGGGTTCACATCTAGTGTTTCAAAATCAAAATCCTGTCGAAGACAATTAATACTATAAGAGTTTCTATAAACTTTAGCACTGTTCTTTGAGAAAGTTACCTGAATTCCAGGTACATCAAAAAGATTTTGACCAAGCAATACATCATATTGAATATACCTATCAGGAACTAGAATAAAGTCCAATTCAATATTAAGGCCATCAACACACACCATGCACAGCTTTTTTCGTGATGAACTGAAAGCATTGTCTCCAATACCCCGCAAAACGGAAATCTCATAAATAATCCTACCCTTGACCGAATCGCCAATACTGTCGCGCATAAGGGAGCATTCTGCACCACTGTCTAACAGGCAAGAATAATCACGGCTTTCGATTTGAATAGTTTGCAAATTTTTATTGCTTAAACTCAAACTATTCACATTAGAGGGTTTGTCGTTTTTGGTTTGCTTATTTATGCGCCCAAAACAGTTTTCAAAAGTGTGCCCCTTCTTATTACAAAAAGTACAAACTGTTGGTGTAGAAGGCTTTGCTTCAGTAGACTTAGCATTAATATTAGGATTGGGAGCAGTATCTTTCCGAGGACCGTTATTATTTGTGCCTGAACGACAGTTTTTTTGAAGGTGACCTACTTTATGGCATTTATGACATCGTCGAGTATCTGAAGAGGAAGTGGTTCTAGACTGCTTAGACGGGATGTTGTGATTAGGCTCACCACCAGGCCTCTTACGCTTATATGAATTGAGACTTTGAATTAGCTGTGGCAAATTTTTAGGCGTAAGTCGTAGCAAATCAGAACGAATACGAAAGTCAGACATACCCGAAATAACTGCTTCGACGAGGCGTTGTTCAGTCATCTCCACACCAATCACCTTCTTCGCCAGTTCCCATTTCCGGGTTGCGTACTCGGCGAAGTTGCTGGCGTGCTCGCTGGTATATTCCATGAACAGCGTCAGGTCGTCATAGTAACGAGCCTCATCTGCAAAGGTTTCAATAAGACCAGTTTTAAGTTCAGACCACTTAATTAAACTTGAATAATTACGACGAGCCCATTCAGCGGCTCGTCCACGTAAGTGGTTCCGAGACAAGTTTAGTAGCTCTCTATCAGAGAGCTCATATTCAGCTTGGAGCTCTTCGACGTTTCGGCACCAAACTTGTACGGTATCGGTCCGATCGTCAGGATTGAAAGCAGGGACATAAATATGCTCAAGACTTCGCAATCGTGGAGTAGGCCGCACATTTGGTGGGTTAAAAGCTTGAGCGGTAGTGTTTATTAACTGAGTCATCATTTCCTGCATCATATTTTGCATAAAATTAAGAGGTACAAACTCTACTGTCCTTGATTCGCGGCTGTCGCACGTGGCCGTGGAACCACCGGAAACTGCATCGCGCGTGGATGATGAGGATGCAGTGTTTCTGCCGCTGACGTTTGCAAAACGGCCAGTAGGTTGATGCGACGCTCGTTGACTCAAGATCGGTGACGGCTGTCTACCAGCACGCTGGTCTTGAAATGCTGGCGCAGACCCTGATGCAGCTTGCGATTGCTCAGCCTGACCCGTGGTAGAATCTTCCACGTTCATTTTGAAGTTCCTGAAATCAAAACATTCATAGGCGTAGTTCTGTTATATTCGTAATCCCACTTCTGATGTGGGAGATGTAGTGAAAATAATACGAAAGAAATAGTTAAATAAATCAAATTGATATATTTTCCATAAGCAAGTACATAATACGCAGTAACATGAATCATAAGGTATGGAATAAGTGAAAATGGGAAGGAACACAGCAAATACACAATTTATATAACTGTTCAGTAAATAAGTGATTAATTGTCACATCAACATAGCAATAAGCATAATAACAGTATAAAGTATAATAATAAACTCAACATTACCTGACAGTTCAGAGCACCTTCGTACCGTGTCTGCTACTAGACAACTTCTGATCTGTCGAGCGCCGCGCACCCTATTTTATACTCGACTCGGTCGGTAGGTGGGGGAGCGGCGCGTAACGAAAAGTCAATACAATACTTTTTATAAATCGGAAGTTGACTTAAAAACTACAATTATTGCATTAAATTATTTCTGATTTCAACAAATTAAATTATCTCGCACATACACATACCTACTTACTTTGATTATCAATAATGGAGATATAACGACCCGCGACTTAGTCCCAAATCACAGATATAGATAGACCTAGATAACGTAAGTATCACGAACTGTATGAAAACCAAACATGCCATTTTTTGACTACCTACTATGACGTCACAAGCACTATATACTGATGGGAAAATCAAATCGATTCAAAGACGCCGCCGCGTGCGGCACCCGTCTTGCTCACGGGCCTAACGCCAGCAGCGCTCACGCTCACCCAGCCAGCAGCGGTGCTATTCTGTAATAATCTCAGCGTGAAAACTTAGGTGAAGTGAGCGTGAAGAGAGCTATCAATAGTGCCAATTCCTAGCAAAAACAAACTCACTTCACCTAAGTTTTCACGGTGAGATTTTTACAGAATCGGCTGGCAGTACACAGAACTGAAGGCGAAAGTGGCGGCTTACAATTTTTGTAAGTAAGATTTTTGGCACACGAAGTAGTTGTTATTGCGTTATCTAGGTGTATCTATATCTGTGTCCCAAATAAATAAAACTTCGTTCGACACGTGTAGTATAATTAAAAAAGACTCATTACAATCCATAATTAATAATTATATACCTTCAGAGTTTCGGGTTTTTATCTTCAGAAAATTAGTCTGTGCACTCTCAGTCATGAAACTTAGAATAGAATAAAAATTTTAATCATTAACTTGCTTCTAATGTTAGTACACAGATAAGATGTTTTTTAAAATAATTATGTAGTTTATTACCGTTACTTTTTACCTTATGGTATGCAAAATCTTCTAATAATAAAAAACGGCGCGAGGATACTTAGCCTAGCGACCCACTTGTCGCACTGTCACAAAATTTCGTGATGGAAATCCCGTGTGCTTAAGTTTTCTATGACAATAATTTTCAACGTAATTCTCGATCGAACAAACACATCAAGTTTGTTATAGGTGATTCGTAGATCTTTGACAGTCGTTACGGGTAGTCAGAATTATTTTTTCAGTCATACCAAGGGGTATTACCCAGTAACCGGGCTGTCGAGGTCAGAAAGGCAGTCACTCCGTGTACTCTGGAAGCCGACCCCAACATAGTTGAAAAAGCGGTAAGCAGATGATGTTATGTTATGTGATTTGAAAAGCTTGGCAAGCGTTATCACGCCAAACTTTGCGCGTAAGTTTTTAATATACTTGTAGAGAAATACTAATAATTCCTTTTAATCTATGTAAACTTACAAAGATCTTGCCATAGCGATCTTTATACAAAAAGTCTTTCGCATAAAATCTATATTTAAAGTCTCAAATCGCGATAAAAGCGAACCGGCGTGGGAGCAATACATCACTCTAGAACGGGAGCCGGATGGTCCAGTGGCGATCTCTCATTAATCATACCTTGTCTGAGGGAAATCTGAGAGGATCTCAGCCAAGTTTTCAGCTCTTCAGCCAGTTTTATTGACTGAATTTGTGTTATGAGAGACTGAGATTGGTTGGGTACTTAGCATATTTATTTATGACAGTCTTTTTAAGATGATCGGTTCTGTTAATGTGTATTGATCATTCATTTACACTCATTTATGTCGTATCGATGAATAATAGGAAACTGAATATATGTAAGTCTTATACGTATTTTAATATTTTTTTTTACGTGTTTTAGCATGGAAATAGAGGACATTGCCCTTTCCCTAATATTAATCTCCGTAGGAACGCAAAGGATAAACTATGTCTGGTTTTACGTAAACGGAACATGTTGAAGTTCACGTTAAATATTGATTCAGGACGTTAACGGATTTTGTTTTAGTTTTTGGAATAAAAAATGCTAAAGAGGACCGTTATTGTCGTGCTAAAATGCGACAACTATAAGTAACTAACTTAAACTATGACAATACAATAATAACTAACATCCAAGAAATCTAGGTAATATGGGCTGGTGTCCGCAACTCCACGTCAATCCATACAATCTATCTACGGTTAACTATCCATACTAATATTATAAATTCGAAAGTAACTCTGTCTGTCTGTCTGTCTGTATGTATATTACCTTTTCACGCCTAAACCACTGAACGGATTTCGATAAAATTTAGCAGAGTGATAGATTGCATCCCGGGGAAGGACATAGGATAGTCTTTATCCCGATATTCCTACGGGATGGACCCTTATGCGAGTGAAACCGCGGGGCACTGCTAGTAATACTATAATATTATATTGGTTTACATGCCCTACAAACTTAAGACCTCATCTAATTTTAAAATACTAAAAGTAAAAGTGTTTGTATGGACCTACTTACAGAAACTATATTCCTTGATAACATACATTTTCTACTTGTAATTGAACAGAAAGTAGTAGATTAATTGTTTGCCAAGGGAGCAAACAACTATTTTGAAAGCGAGCGTGTTTCTTTGAATCCAGAGCAAAGCGAAGGATCCTAGAGTAGAATCTCGAGTGCAGCGAGGGATTCAAAGTACGTCACTCGACCTTAAAATAGTGTTGTTCCCGAGGTGAACACTCTACTTTTTATCACCCTCTATGAAAAAATAAGTAAATGCAACTTATGAATAAGAATAGTACGTTTATTTGTTTACATACATTTTTGAGTAAACAATTACGAACGAAGACAGAATGCTTTTCGCGCATTTTTTATGTTTTCATAAACTTTTTTATTAATTTGTTGTTCATACAATGTTCGTGATTGATCTCTTTGGTGATTGGAACTTTTACTAATAATATCCACATTCCAAATTCAAATCACTTTTAGTCCCTAGGGATTAAAGAGCTATTTTAGTCCCTGTTTATGAAGAATACACTAGCTCTTTTTGAATAGATGTGATCTATAAGAATATTAATATAGAAGAGGCAAACTTTCAACACATGAAGGTTACCTCTATTATTATATAATGAATACGTGTAATTATTAAACCCTACTTAACTTTAAGGTTAAGATCATCAAAGGAGAGAGCTTGAACTTAAACCTAAGACCCTTTGAAGAGCGACCCTTTATTAGATCTCCACTCCGTTTGATATGTCAAGTATTCATCTTGAAGGTCTATATATTATTAACAAAACAAAACATAATATATTAATGTTCTACCTGTAATATAAGCTTCTTACGAGGATCATTTACTAGAAGCGTTTTACCTACCAATAAAACGCATATTAATTTACTTACCTTATTCGAAGCTTATTTAATTTGAGATAGGCACTACGTTTCCCGCCATCTATATCCGTCTCTTTCTTTCTGTATCCGTCCCTTTCTAACCCCACCACCTGGCAGAGTGGGGGCGCACTGAGTGAGCCGCCATCATATTGCTTCATTGAGTCGAAAATCACCAGGCAGACTTTAAAACATAAGCTTCGAATAAGGTAAGTAAATTAATATGCGTTTTATTGGTAGGTAAAACGCTTCTATTAATTTGACTTGACCGTTATTCGAAGCTTATTTAATTTGAGACCTGTTTGTTATCGCCTGGTGGTGGTGAGTGGTGACACAGACGCCAATGTGAATGACTTGTTGGTAAAATAAGGTCAAAACTGGTAATATTGACAGTTTGTATGAAATAAAAGCATCTTGGATTTTTCCTTTTTATTAAAGAAAACTAAAGAATCACATAATTATGTTAACATGATTTTGATTTAATTAAGTGATTGTTTCAACTTAATTCTTCTCACTAACAACTTAATAATTGATTTATCACAATGTCAGAATCAACATTAGATCAACAACATCACTCAACAGGATTAAATAGCATAGTTATAGAGGTACTTGAAGATGAGGGTAGAACTGTCCGTTTATAGAATTTACAAAAAGTATTTTGTGACTTCCAATTTCCTCTCGCGAGAATATCCTCTAACGGGAAATTGTCTAGCCAGTTTTTTGAGGCAACGGCAGAGCGGAAACTCCCAGGTGTTGCAGTTATACACGCATCTTTAAGTAGAGTCCTAATCCACCCTGATATGATTGTCTTTGAAGCGGCTTTTGCTTCACCTCTTGTGGAAATGAACAGGTTATGGATCTTAGCCGAATCTCTGCGAATTTTTAGCAATTCAATTGTTCTATTAATCCAATAAACTGGATCCAAATTATTACTATCTAGATTAGTAAACAATTTCCAACCCGATTGCCTGTTATCCGAAGAATCAGTCTTTGAACCAAAAACAGGCCACAAGGTGATAGAGTTACTACTTTGAATACAATGCTCCGAATCAGTTCTTAATAAAGTCAAATCGTGAATTCTTCGACCTGAGCATAAGAGTAATAGTGCTGCAGTGTGTCTTTGTACTTGGAAAATATTGTCGTGTGTAAAATTATAACTATTTAGGTATGCAGCTAGGCTATCTATGTTCCAAATCGGTGGTTTAGATTTAACTGGTTTCTCTAGCGCTATGGATTTTAAAACCTGTTTTACTAAAATATGAGAACTAATTTGGCCCGCAATGTCTGGATTGCAAAGAGTGGAAATTACAGATTTGTGCAACAGAATCGTATTATATGATAAATTATTAACCAGATGAAGGTCCGACAGGAATCTGGCTACTTCTCTACCGCTAGGATTATGAGGATTAATTTGGTGTTGCTCAGACCAGATTAACCATTTTTTCCAAGCAACATCATAAGTTTTTATGGTGGAAGGCCGCCAAGACTTCTTCAGTAGTTTTATTTGGTTATCATTCCAATCTTTTAGAGTCTCTGCCCACCCCCACATTTCCATACCTCGAGAATCATGTCCTGTGTCCTCGGAGGTGGGAGACCCGTCGACACGTCTATTAAGACTTGATTGAGATTCCGAAGTGTGAATGGGGCTGCCAACGCTCGGGCCTTCAGATCTGCCCGCCAATATACTCGGTCCCAATGCGGAACTACTAGCAAATACATATATCCCGTGAGCACTGTTCAAATGGGATAGCACTTTGGGAATCAAGTATGGTGGCGGGAAAATCCACGCCAGTTGATAATTCCACTGTTGGGAGAACGCATCGTGAAACAACGCTTGGTGATCGTTCAGATCCAGAGACGCATAATTCACTACGACGTGTGCTCGACTGGAGGCAAAGAGGTCTATCAGGGGGATGCCCCATTTGGAAAACACTTTCTCTGTGGCTTTGGCCAAGAGATGCCATTCCGGATTCACCCGAAGTCTCGACAAATGGTCCGCATGACCGTTGTACATCCCGGGAATATGAAAAATATTCACGTGAATTTGGTATTCTTCCAGAATTTGAAAAACTTGGTATGTTAGATCCATCAGTGGTGTGGATCTCGTGCCCCCTTCGTGTCGGAGATATGCGATAACAGTTTTGTTGTCGCACTGAATTAATACTGTACTCCGGAGCAGGAGCTGACACTGATCTTGTAACACTTTTAGGATGGCAAGCATTTCTTTCTGGTTGCAGTGCAACTGTTTTTCGTGATCTGCCCACAACCCTGTCAACGACAGATTGTCTAATCGAGCTCCCCATGCTTTGTCGGAGGCATCGGTTGTTAGGTAATGGGTTGGTGGCGGTACATGAATGGCTGAAGGGCGTTTGCAGTTCTGAAGCCACCATATTATGTTGTCCCTGGCTTGGATAGGAATCAGATGCCATCTCTGGTCTGATCTCAACATTTTGTTGAGGAGGTCCAATAAAGCCCGATAATTGAGTCGGCCCCTTGGGACAGTAAAACTCGCAAAATTCAGAAGTCCGACCAGACTCTGAACCTCCTTGAGCATTGTATGCTCCTTGTCTAGCATTTGGGACAGCTTGGCAATCAGCGACGTCAGCTTCTCTTTGGGGAGTTGCTTCTGATTTGTCCAGGCATTCCACTGAACGCCCAGATACACCAATGTTTTTGACGGAGTCAACACAGATTTCTCGTAATTTATGATCCAGCCTAACGTCTCGAGAGTCTGGATGACAATATTTACGTGTTCCCTTAGGCTTTCCTCGCGTTGATGAGCAATCAGAAAGTCGTCCAAATACACCAGTATTCGTATGCCTCGCTTTCTGAGCATTTGGGCAATCCAATTCGTCACTGATGCGAAAGTCTTGGGTGCAGTACTTAGACCAAAGGGTAAACATGTCATTTCCAATAGCTCTTTTCGATAGACTAGGCGCAGGAATCTTCTGTGGCTGCGAGCTACTCGAACGTGAAAGTACGCTTGCGAGAGATCTATTTTGCACAGCCAGTCTCTTTGTTGTAGGAAGTCTGGCACACGAGAAACATTCACTAATTTGAATTTGGTCGTTATGACGTATTGATTGAGGGCCCTCAGGTTGAAAATGGGCCGAGCAGAGCCGTCGCTCTTGAGAACTAAAAACATTGATGAGAGGAAGCTTGGAGACAGATGTGCTCTTTCGAGGACCCCTTGATCCTTCATTTTGTCGATGACAGTGGTCATCTCTATTGAGCAAGGAACTATCATACCTTTTTTTATGTTCCTTGGATGGATCATTGGAGGTCTTTGACGAAAGGGTATGCGATACCCTGATATCATCCTGAGAATGACATTTGGAGCTCCAAATTGTTCCCACTGAGTTAAAAAATTTGCTAGACGGCCTGCTTTGAACTGCCTCATGTCAATATTTTCGACGTTTGACGTCTCTATTGTTGTTGGGCGGAGACGGTGCTCGTTTCTGCCCAGATTTGGATTGATTTCGGTGCTTGGGTTGATTTCTCGAAGAACCTCGTCCACGAAAAAGCCCCCGATTATTCGGTGCGCCCGAATGAGAGCCATGTCCATGATAGTGAGAGTTATAACCACCCTGCGAGGGTGGTGCAGTTTGACAACAGCCTTGCACATAGCATGACCCATGTTGACAACCCTGCGAGGGTCTTTTTCGGGTTGCGTACTCCTGCGAGGAGACGCTAGCTTTGGGTCTCTCTACCTGCGAGGTAGAGTTCATGGACTTCTTTAGCGGCCAAAAACATTTTCGCACTCCACCCGCTTTTTCTAACGCGGCTGTAAATTTTTCTGCGTTGAACAAGTTTGTGCATGTAGGAGGAATCTTCCTAAGCGTAGATTTCACTAATGGGTCCTTTACCTGTTTGATTACACAGTCTCGGCGCATTTGCAATATCTCTGCGCGATGGCCACAAACAAGCTGTAACAAATCTGAGGAGGTTGTTTGAAAATCACCGCAATTTATAAGCTCTGTTAACTTATTATTAATAAACTCATAATCTGGGGTTAAATCTTTAGACCACTGGGCAAAATCAAGCAGTACCTTCTGAAGAGACTCCTTCTGCTTTAAAATGCACATTGTTAAAGCTGCAAAGGCTTTATCAGCGTATATCAAGTGGCGGGGAGACTGGAAGGCTGCAACTTCTTCATTTATCTCAATATCCGTAAACCCCGGTTTGTGATTATACGCTTTTTGAGTTTCGGAATATCTGATTTCGTTCCAATTATTAGTATCCCAATGTTGAAGATCACATAGCAGTTTTAAATGGAGTTCAGAACTCTTGGGCATAGAAGGTTCTTTTAATTTAGTTTGAATATTAAAAATAACTTCATTAGGCGCGTCGTTAATCGAAGCGTTATCACCAAAGTCTTCGTACAGGTTACGACTAACACCAGAAATTATAGATATGGAATCGTTAAGGTAGTGATCACTAGTTTGAACTTGACGCTCATTATCACGAGCATACAAAGATTTACGAAGGTCACGTACCTCCTTTGATAATTTTCGATACTCCTGTTTCGAATGTCTTCCTTTTCTCCCCCTCCTCTTTTTTCCATGATGACTCCGTCGACGCTTTGGGGAACTTGATGAAGACGAAGATGAAGTACTGCTGTGGGAACTATTACTGCTTAAACTTGAACTCCTGGACCGTAATTTACGCTGTATACCAGATGGTCCTGGTAATGGTTCGTTTACTTCATTTGGTACATAATTATTATCATCAGCCATTCTAAACAGGAAGGAGGCTTTAGAACAACACTAACGGTATAAGCCGTTAAAATTAAAGTTCAAATAAAAAGTGGGTATGTGACTACACACACACAATTTAAGCAAACAAAAATATACGCTCTAAAAAGCCGATGAAAACATTTAAAATCATATACGAACGGAAAATAAACCGTTAATAAAAAACATGCGACTACACACTGAGTAGTCACACTATTGTGTTTTATCAACATAAAAATACTCACGTGTAATTTTGTGGGAATTTTCAATTAG
This sequence comes from Luperina testacea, assembly GCA_927399505.1. Taxonomy (NCBI): domain Eukaryota; kingdom Metazoa; phylum Arthropoda; class Insecta; order Lepidoptera; family Noctuidae; genus Luperina; species Luperina testacea. Next base: position 14,144,866 of record OV656770.1, on the reverse strand, counting down.
CACCACACTATCACTGTTATGCACCACACTATCACTGTTATGCACCACACGTAAGACAAAAATATCAATTTTTAGAAATTCTAAAATTTAATACACTTATTATTTTAAAATAACTATTTTAAAATAAACTTAAATATTGTGGTAACGTTATTGTTAACGCAACCGTACGCGGCGGGAAACAAGACGCCAATGAAGCAATATGATGGCGGCTCACTCAGTGCGCCCCCACTCTGCCAGGTGGTGGGGTTAGAAAGGGACGGATACAGAAAGAAAGAGACGGATATAGATGGCGGGAAACGTAGTGCCTATCTCAAATTAAATAAGCTTCGAATAACGGTCAAGTCAAATTAATATAATATTATCTGAATGGTTTGCTGCGGATAATGCATATTTTTAGGATCATCAGATTGCTGATAACGCAGACGTGATTCCAACTTGTTCACACATCGGACGCGGCGCAGCGGCGCAGCGGCTAAAACACGTGGACTGCAGTCCACGTGTTTTAGGCTGCTTTTCACATGCTTTGGTTATTCCATAAACGCAGGTAGGCAAGGGAGATTTAACCCTCGGCGATTATTTGACGTACGGCAAGGCCATAATTACAATTTGAAACAACGCTTCATTTTGGTTTGACGATAGTTAGCGCCATTTTTGACGTAAAGGTACGCGTGCGCCAAGTGGACGTGGAACAACCCGCCCTAAACCTTCGAGTCAGTTTTTGTATTTAGAACTTTATTTCGGCTTAGCAAAAGTTTCAAATACTAAACGGACTACTTAGAATCGGACTAAGCTGTCAGGGGGCCTAAAAAGGCCGCTTTGGCAGAATCATAAAAGGATAACATTATGAATTATAATTTATGGCGAAGACAGCCCGTGATTTTCTTTTTTTCGCTGCACTACGTAAGTATAATCAAAGAGATTGGGATTAGATTTGGATTGGATTTATTGGTATTTTAGCACGGACAAACAAAAAATAACTGAATAATCCTTCAACTGTGGGATTTTATACGATTAACTTAAAAGTTAACTGTCCATTATGATTCATAATGCTATCCTTTTATGATTCTGCCCGAGTGGCCTTTTGAGGCCCCCAGTTTTGTATAAAAAACTCTTGATTACTGGTAGGTTCTTTGTTCAAATTGACTTGATAATTTAAACTTTGTTTTGCAATAAGACCGTTAAGGTTTAAAAATAACAATACTAGAACTCATCGAACACTAAGAATTGGACGCAAAAGCACGGGCATAAAACTCCACAGTTGCAGTATTTCAAAATTATTTACCTTAAACCCATAAAGGGAACACTCCGTGTGACGTTTTAAAAAGATACGTGTCGGTGCGGGAAAAACCTCATTTAATATACACCAGAGCCAGCTAAGCGCGGAAGCGGGACTCTGGTGGGCACTTGAGGTACTTTCACGCATTTTAGACCTATTGGTATGCTGACTCAGTTCTGTTTAGGGTAAAGTGACAGATGGAGAATAGTTTTTGACAAATAAAGCGAGAAATGTGACTTGTTTATTTAGGCTATATATTGGTTATTACGAGGGACCTGTGTGTTAGTAATAACAGCCGCACTGGTCGATCGATCAGGATAAGCTTTACTTGTCGCGGTTAGTCCGTGAATGGGTGACCATCTTTGTATATCTTGCCCCGGAAAGCACATAAAGGAGTTGGTCCCGGCTGTCATTCGCGGATCTTTGGCAGTCGCTACGGGTCTTTAGAATCCCGAAAGTTTGACAACCAGTCATAACCAGGGTATCGTATTATAACCCAGCAATGGGTTGTGGAGATCAGATAGGCAGTCGCTTCATGTAAAATACTGGTATTCAGCTGCACCCGGATAGATTGGAAGTCGACCCTAACATAGTTGACAAAAGGCGAGGCAGATGATGATTCGTTATTACGTTCATGGGTTTGCAATTCCAAATTCAAATAGGTTTATCGCTTAGCGATATGTTTGAGAGGAAGCTTATGTATAACTGTGGACATTAACGGGGTTCATGTAAGTTATGATTAACTTCAAAAAGGTAAGATTTTTTTTCGAAATCTGGCCCATAATCAGCCTATAAAGTTTTCACTGCTGGGAAACAGGCATCCTCTCGGTGTGAGGGAGTGGGCCGTAATCCACCACGCGGGCCCAGTATGGTTTGTTAGATGTCACATGTCTTCGAGTGAGACATGCCGGTTTCCTCGCGATGTTTTCCTTCACCGTTTTGAGAGCAGTGGTGATGAAGACCACCCCACCCCTGTTCACCATTTTCATTGCTGGCTCCGTTATGTTGAAAGAGTAGAGCATAATGGAGACAGAAATGCAAATAGTTAACTATCACATAATTCCAACCAGCTTCACTATGTCAACAGACTGTTGATGTGAACAAAGATTTTCGTATCCTATCATTTTTCTGTTTTAGGGCTGTGACAGCGATCCACTAAAATAAGTAAACTAATTTAACCTAGTGAAGTGCCTATTTATTCAATAGATCATATCAAGCACAACAACCTAGCCAACAGAACATACGATAACAGGCTTTATTACCTACATCAAAAATACTAAAACTGCAACACTATTATTACAAAGTCGCTCGCGTGCACTGCACTAACAAAAACCAATTTATACAAACAATGTCATACAAATCTGGTTATGAAGCCCGAGACGCGCCGGACGTAACTAAGTTAAAACTTTGCATAAACACGATAATGTTTTGTAACTTCCTCTTTAGTGTAACGAAATGGACATTAAAATGTTTAAGTTTGTTTATTATGAAAACTGTTGTGAATGAAATGGATTAAGTAGAAGTAGTGTAATTGAGAAATGAAAAAGAGTTTATAGGCAGGCTAAAAATCAAAGACAAGCAGAATTTGTGAGGATCAGGATCAAAATTAACTGTCCAGCGGTGATTTGCTGGATTAGTTTTCTCCTCTACCGATATTTTTTTTCTCCTCACAGTTCATTTTGTTTATATGTATGTATCTATCTATGTATTAGTTATTATTCTTGTATTTTATAGTCATTTCCTAGCTATTTATCCCGTATGTTGCACCTGCCATGTTTTGTCTCTGCATCACCCTGAGGTTGACCGGTAGAAAATGCCTCAGGCTTCAAGTCCGCCTTTGTACAGTATTTCTTTTACTTGTGCATAAAGTTTTTAATAATAATAAAATTCGAAGACATGTGACATTTAGCCACCCGCATTGGGTCCGCGTGGTGGATAATGGCCCACTCCCCTCTAAGAGAGGAGGCCTGTGTCCCAGAAGTGGGAACATTATAGGCTGATTATGATTTTAGTGTCAACATTTATTTTTCCTTTTGTAGAGACGCCAGCACATCAAGCTACTACAATCTGTCAAATTTATTTAATAGATTTTCAACTTTATTGCTAAAGCATAAGGTTTAAAATTGATTGGGAAAATTTGACAGTTTCGGGTAGCTCAATGTGCTGGCGTCTGTACTTTAAAAAAAACTCCTTTTGTCTTACGTTATATTTTGTTTGGGAAGATAAAGAGATGCATTTTGTGCATAGGTGATGATTCGGTCACCAACCAAGCTTGGCGATTGTAGTCACTATTGTCACCATCAGCCATCAGGCTCTAGAGCAGTAGGTATTACAAAGTATAAATAACCTTTATAAAAACAAACAGTATGGCAAAATAAACTTGCAAACTTGCCTAAACTTGCATGCATACTTTCATCCCCATTTAATACATTTTGGGATAAATTTCTCAAAATCCTCACCTTTTTTATAAAAGGAACTTTGAAATGCTTCTAGCCCCTGTGGTTTAGGCTGTGCGTTTTCTGTCAGTGAATAAATAAATTAATTTAAGAATTTTATTAAGGCGATAGCGCCGGGGTAGCCCGCGAAATTCAATATTTTTTTACGTTCTTTGCAATTTGCTGGTCAGTATTAAGTTGTACGTTGATTAAAATACGATTTGCGACCGTAACAAATATGTATTTACAGAATTATAATCATTAAAGTCATCAACACAACTCTTTAAGACCAATTACTACTAGTACTGAATGACTATTTCATGAAATCTTGACATTTTAGGATTATACTCACTTAGCAAGTTGTATTACTGATTCTAATCATTATACTTCTATAAATACATATTTGTTACGGTCGCGAATCATATTTTAATCAACGTACAACTTAATACTAATCAGCAAATTGCAGAAAACATAAGAAAATTTGAATTTCCTGGGCTACCGTAGCGCTTCCCCCTTAAGTAAGAATAACAATTCCTTTCAGAATAACTAGCTAATATTCTAAACTAGCTGACCCCGGCGGACTTCCTACCACATCAGAATCAATAAGAATGAATGTATGAGAAAATGAATTATTTTCATTCAATTTTCTGCTATTCGGGGCGGAGACAAATCCAACAAAGATCATAAAAATTGGTTCAGCCGTTCTTGAATTATAAATGGTGTAACTAACCCGACTTTGTTTTATATATAGAAGATAACAGGAGACATATACAGCACAGTAAATGTATTCGAGGAACCTTTATATGTACCTATTAAAATAATTGTAGGCCTCTGAAGCCACAAAAGCCTACTAAATATCCCGAGCCTAAACTAAGTAGACGATCTTAACATGAAAAGGATACATTGGATCCTAAAGCTAAGCGCACACTAACACCGCGGTGGGCCGCACAGCGCCGCATTGCAAAAATGGGCCAAACCACATTAGGTGCCGCGGCGGGCAACATCGCAACGCAGTAATTGTTTCAGACAGATTCAAAGGGAACTGAACATTTTTATATGAAGCTAGTAATAGGACCAAACCAGAAAGCGTCACGTTTCCGGGATATTAAATTAACGTTCAAAGCTGATCACGTGACATCCATATTTTTTTTAATTTGCGTATGTAGTACATCTTGTTGCTTAGATGTTTAAAATAATCATTATAAAAGTTTAAAGTAATCAAAAATACGTTTTTACGTTTTGTTTCGTACCTATCTTTGATTACTTTAAACGAATGGGCTTTGAAGGTTCGTGACGTACCTACGCCACGGAACTTCAAAGCTCTTTTGAATTTAAATTTGAACTATTTCGAATACAGGGCAACAACTCAACGCATTGCAAAAATCCTCATAGATCACTTTCAGACATTTCGTATGAACCATCACAGACATAAACAGGTGGGCCGCATCGCAACGCAAAACAGTAGCGATCCGCTGCGGCCGTGATGAAGTAATGCAGGAGGATTTTCGCAAAACGTTGCGATGCGGTACGGCCCGCCCTAATGTGCCCGAGCCTTTAGGTATCATCCACACCAGGCTAGTTGTTTAGCTTTCTTAAGAGTTTGGTACTTTTCAACATTGACAAAAGGACCAAAGATTGTTATTATTTTAATGATTCGAAATAGTTACAATATCTAAATAATTATTTTGTCCTGCACCTCAGATAAAAGAATCCTATCTGACCTATCTGAACTCTACAACTCAGTTACTGGGTAAAATGAAACCAAGGGGTTTCATTTTACCCAGTAACTGGGTTGTAGACTGGTTTGGACAGGCTTTCGCTTCTGACGACCGGTAACGACTGTCAAAGATCCACGAATGACAGCCGGGACCAACAGCTTAGCGCGCTTTTCCAAGGCACGGAGGGGTCTTAGTATTTAAAGATGGTCACCCATCCACGGATCAACCGCGGCAAGCGTAGCTTAACCTGATCAATCGACCAGTGCGGCTGTTATTACTTAGTAACAAGCCGCTCTATATATCCTGGCCTTATCATAGTGAAGCTGTGCTCATATCCTTTGTTTACTTAGTAGAAGCATTATTATTCTATCTATCGAAGTATTGCTTACTCTTCTTGAGTTCATGAACTAAGATTGTTTCCTCTCTCCGTTATACCTACGTCAGTATACTATCTAACTTGATCCTATTTAACATTATATAATATAACTTTATCATACATAAAGTAAGACAGCACATATCTCTCCGTTATGTAGGCCAAAATGTATACATACATTCCAGGATAGTTTACCTACCAAACCCCAGGTCAAAACCACATCAGCTTTACAGTAAACTCGAAATAACTCAAACTTGGCCAATAAAACAAAGGGTTTTCCAATGTAGTTGTATCCGAAACCCGCAGATTTAATGAGGTCATCCATTGTTCGTATGTATAATGGATATGATAAGTTTGTCCCGTGTCCTCACGGTAGGGAACTGTTCAACCCGATTTCTATTCATGGTACAGTGTTCTACGATTCGCTGAGTACTAATAAACTACTCAAAACAAAATAGGGCCCACCTCGAATCAGTCACTATTTTGGTCAAAATAAAGTTATCTAAGTAGTTGTTGACAAAGTTATGCATTGAACCGTCAAGCTGACATGTTTAGGAACCCTTATCAATGTTTATTTCGACAACATTCATATTGGTTTCAAGAGGGTAGCTAAAAAAGTGAAGTACTCGAAAAAATCGTCTAATGCACAAATTCTCAGTCACTTAAGTTTTCAGTCTACACTAAACAGTGTTGTGGAATACTCACGTTTTTAACAATTTTGTTTGGTTTCTGTGTTAGTTGTGATCACTATGCCTGGTCCTCGCCGTCATATGGACATGGAAACCGCTGCAAGAGCAGTATCCTTGCTTCAAGAGGGACAGTCTCAGAGGTCTGTGGCTATCCACCTCGGTGTTTCGCGACGAGCAATCCGAAATGTTTGGGAACGGTATCAGGAGACCGGAAGTGTAGCTAGGAGACCTGGCACAGGAAGAGTTAGGGCTACGACTACCCAGGAAGACCGATATCTAAGGTTAACCGCACGACGGGAGCGTACTGTTACCGCTCGGACCTTACAAACTCGACTACGGCAATCCACAGGGACGAGAGTCAGCGACCAAACCATTAGGAATCGGCTTCACGAAGATGGACAACGCTCTAGAGTACGCGCTATTCGACTGAAACTAACGAGGGCTCATCGTGCAGCACGATTAAGGTACGCCCGGGAACATTTGGAATGGACCATGGATAACTGGAGGAATGTGCTTTTTACGGACGAGTCTAAAGTGAAGTTTTACAGTGATGACAGACGGATACGCGTGTGGAGAAGAGAAGGGGAACGTTTTTCTGAACCATGCGTCCATGGAACAGACCGATGGGGGGGTCCCAGTGTTATGGTATGGGGTGGAATTAGCTTACACGGCAAAACAGAGCTGGTAATTCTCAATGAAGGTACCGTAACCGCCGCCAGTTACATCGAGCGAGTAATCCGGCCACATGTCATCCCGTTTTCACAAAGAGTGGGCAATAATTTTGTCTTTATGCATGACAACGCTCGCGCACACACAGCCCGCACCACACAAAGAGCCCTTTCTGAAGCCAATATCACCGTTTTGCCATGGCCAGCCATGAGTCCCGACCTCAACCCAATAGAGCATTTATGGGATCAACTCAAAAGAAGCCTGAAAGAAAACTACAGTGATGTTAACAGCCAGCAGGAGCTCATTAACGCCCTGAAAGTCTGTTGGGAACAAATACCGCATACAAACGTGACTCACTTGATTGAAAGTGTACCAGATAGGCTCAGAGAGTGCATACGGAGCAGAGGAGGACCCACTCATTATTAAAAAATAACAAGCACCATAATTTTTTTCAGAAGACGTGTGCTTTACAAGATCATGTTGATCCTTTATTTTGTGTAATTTTTCCTAAAAACTGTTATTTGTGTTTTTATTAAAGGAAATAAACAAATGATTCCATTGTTTATTTTTACACTATTCCTGAATGCGTTTTTAGTAATCGTTCTTTCAAAAGAGTTCTCTTCTTTTTTCTGCCTTTAATTATAATATTTCCGTGTTCTGAAATATAAATGCTTATTTTTAAAGAACACGGCACGTCTTAGTTGGACACGTTTTGTGTTTTTTTTTAGTAGTAGGTAATAGACAAACAACACAGCTTTTTTTTAGGAGATTATTAGCCGATTCGCACGAAACTACTCGCCCGAAACGGGCGAATTGTTACTTGTAATTTTTTTTTTTTTCTTTAGGCGATTCGCACGAAGTAAATTTATTATGGGCAAGTCGACAGCTCCAGACATATACAGTATTAGGCAGTTGGTAGATTTTGAATTTTGTGCTATTAAGTATAGAAAAAAGGATACCAGCGTACAGAAGTGATAAGAGTTATATAATATTATAAAACATGTACTTTTTTTCTTAACTTCATTGCATTTAATTCAAAATTCGTGCGAATCGACTACGAGTAATAAGCCACTTTAGGTTGTTTATCATTCTGCTACTGTCTGGCCGTCGAGAATGTGTTCCTGACACCTGTCAGTTCGACAATTCTAGTGATTAGTAAAGATCAAATTACTTAGTACGAAACTGACAGGTATCAAGAACGCTTTCTATCGACGGCCGGACTGTAGTCCATCACTTACCTAATCAGATTATAAATAAAAGTTATTTTTCGCTTTGTAGTGTCTTGTTTTTTGTTTCATAAGAAAGTTTTTTCATACTGGAATCATGATGACATTAATACTTTATAATACGGCCCCTGGAATTTATCACATACCCTCCAATAGCTCATAATATGACCCCTTTCTTCAACACAATAATTGACTTAAACCAGCAGCTATTTAATGATAAATGACGGCCAGTTTGCGAGCTCGTTTATACGGTTAATAACGGAGCATGGGTTAAGAACTGGTAGATTAATATCTCATTGCGGGTTGAACCGTGAGAGGGCACCTTAGTGTACCTTAAATTGGTATATTTTGTGAGTTGTAGTTCAGCTATTTTATTGCAGTTTGAAACGCTGGTGTTATTGAGGATGGTAGTATTAATAGCTTTATTTTGCAATTTCCATGATAAATGTTAGCTTGTTGTGTTTGTGTCTTTGCAAATAACAAGACAGAATTTTTTATTAATATTTTCGACCAAATCATTGTTGTAATCATTATGATTATGATTGCGTTTTGTCATAGATAAATGAAATAGCTACTTTTTTTTTGAGGATGGGAAATCATCAAATTACCCCTCCCGCTCTGGGTGGAGCGGAAGGGAGTGTCAAACTCTAAGGCCTCTGCCTCGAATTTTGCGGGCAGCGGGGCGGCGGCGGCGGCGGCGCGGGAGTGGCAGGATCTTATTCGTAAAATCAAATGGACCGGTTCTCGAAAACAGCGGCGTGGCAGCGGCGCGGGCGCGGGCAACAAGCGGTGCACTCCGTGCACTCCAGTCAAGCGTTGCGCGTCTGCATTGTAGTATAGTGTTGTACATTTTTTTTTGTGACGAATTTTTAATCAAAAAGAGGTTGTCGTCGTTTTTCAGACATTTCGTTCGCGAATAAAAACAAATATCTCGACAACACAACCACGAACACAACACTACACCGCTATAGTGCCGCGCGATCTGCCCGTTGGTTTGGAGAACAGGTATGCGTTGCCCGCCCCGCTGCCGCGCCGCCGCCGCCGCCGCCCCGCTGCCCGCAAAATTTGAGGCAGAGGCCTTACTGACTAAAACCCGCCCGTGTTCTTTCCTTAGCCCTTTATATTCCGGGCCAGCGGTAACCCTTTCGGACAATCCCGCTGACCCGACAGGCTTAGGCCCTAACAGCCCTTCATTGATGCTGATATTTCTTTGAGGCGGGCGTGGAACACATACGCGCCGTCAACCTGGGCCTGGTACTTATCGGACGGCGAGCTGTCCATTGCTCGTCGTCGATAAATAAAACAGCTACTTGAGTTAAATACTGCGTAGGCACTTAATAAGACTGCTTAAGAACTCGAAATTAATTATGAATGAATACGAGGTTTTTCCACGTTACTGGGAAACATAGCCTTCTTCCAAACTACAAATAAGATACATAACTAGTAGTTTATTACTGCAGGGCTCATCGTTTCTCGACGTGGCATTGATCCTTCTACCATCATAAAGATCTGGCCAAACTTTGGCGATTTCCGCGCGGGATGCGGGACGATATTTGCTTGCGTCGATTGTGTTAAATAACTTGTTTGGAGGTGTTCAAACTTGGGGATGCGCTAGGTAGCTCACGAAATTCAAATTCTCTTGCATTTCTTGCAATTTGCAGGTCAGTGTCAGGCTCTATTTTGATTAAAATATGATTTACGACCGTAACAAGTATGTATTTACAGAATTATAATCATTAAAGGCTCCTTCAAACAAGCGGGACACGCGATAAAATCGCGCGCGACACAAAGGCACCGCAAGTCGCGCAACGAGCGGTGCCTTTGTGCCGCGCGCGATTATATCGCATGTCGCGCCTGTTTGTAGGAGCCTCAAAGTCATCGATACAACCCTCCAAATTAATATAATCCCATAAAATGTCTATTTCATGAAATATTAATCAGTCACGCAGGCGCATCCCGCTTCCCGCGTGCGATTCACCTCACTGTGGCCAGATTAATCATTCTGAACTAGCAATTGCAAAAGTTTATTTCACAATTTTAATAGCCAGAGTCATATGATAATTTACCGGCAAGGGACTTTTATATGCGGCCAACATGTGCCCTGAACCATAACAACATGCGACATAAGAACATGTCGAGATTAAAAGTTGCAACAAAATAAATACAAAGTGACAGGTGGCTAATGAAAGGCTTACAATCCGAGGGATTTTCGTATTTAAATCATGGATCATTGAGTAAATACTGAAATGTCTGGTGTATGTTCTAATTCTATGAAATCAGAAGTTGACAGACGGCCTATTGACGTTTAGACAATCTATTATTCTATTTACAACGTTACACAACGATTTCCAGTAAATTGAAACTTCATCAAGGTTGAAAATATCTACAGTGCGACTGTTGAGAGAATTCGTCCTTGACACCTGTCAGTTTCATACAAACACATAAGTGTTTTGCGAATTTGATCTTTATTAACTAGGTACTAGAATGGTCGAACTGACAGGTGTCAGAAACGCATTCTATCGACGCCCGGACTGTAACCTACATAGACCACAGACTTTGCCGTTTTATGACGGTTCCCTATCCATTTGCATAAAATTTTAAGACCTAATATAACTTGGCATACTTTTGTTTCTCCTAATTATATTTTCGCATAACATTATTCACGCATAACAGCTTACGCATATTTTTTAGCATAATTTCTGTAATCATAATAATTTATTAGGAAAAAATTCCGTCGACCTGACTTCGTAAAACACGCAGCATGCTAAATTTATGCTTTAGTCTGCAGGGTTTGAAGGAACCTAACCAAACCGAACCTCAGGGTGCCCTTCGCTCGCCCTTGCATGCTACTTAGCCTTGTAGCACAACATATTGAATTTTTAAGTACTTTAGTATTATGCAAATTAGATTTATGCCAACATAAACCATAGATGCCAAAAGAAATATGGCAAAGTATTACCTATTATGGGAAAACAAATTATACCAAAATAGTTATGCCAAAGTATATTAGGAGAAAGAACATTACTTATGCGAAAAGAAGGGATCCCTTTTATGACATGCGAGTTACATTCAAACCTTAAGAAGGGTGAAGGGTTACGATGTCGATTATACCTAATATGTGAATAGTTTGCCTTGTAGATTTCATTATCAGTCGCCGTGGATATGTCAAAGATTTAGGCCTGCAAGATTTTAAATACTGTTCTGCCAGCGATAGTAAAAAGAACAGATTAACACTGTTTTCCTATTTTCAACTGGATTATCAGCTAAATCTCATTACCCAACAACTGTAGGATCCATTATCTAAAACATTACATTTCTTTAACTTTCAGACTGTACGTATTAAAAAAATCATCTCCTTAAAGTCTAAGTTACTGGAATACTACTGTTGTCTCCAAGGACCGTATGATTATACCCACAGACATGATAAAAATAAAAACAGTAGTAAAAATTAGCGCAAATGTAGCTACGTTCAAGTCGACAATCGTCCAGAGTATGCTTGAACAAAACTACCGTCGGCTTGTTTGGAATAAAACACGAGCTCATTTGGTATACAGCTCAGTGGAATAGCGGCAAGGATGCCATATAGTGGAAGAAGGTGGTGCAGTGGAATTGTTGAGAGAAAAATTTAAGGCGAATTCGTGTTTTATGTCGCTTGAAGAAATTAAATGGAGCAACATTTTATTTTAACTGTTCAATTCGTTAGCTAGTATAAGGCCTAAGTTGAGTAAAAAATGTGAGTCCAACTAGAAACTTCTTGATCAGTTCTACCATCAGATCTAAATTCTGACCTCGTCGAAATCCGTATCATGTGTTAGTCTTGATATATGCGCCTACAACGGCTGGGGAGACCACTCTCTGAAGTGAATACACTGAACAGATAAAATTGTTTCGTGAAGATAGATCTGGAGGTGGCCATATGATAATAAAAAAAAAATATCTAATAATAAAAAAAAATATATAAAAAATAATAATAAATAATATTATAAATTAGGATCAAGAAAAGTATTAACAAACACCCGCTATTCAATAAAATTATGTACAGTTGTTAACTTAAACTATTCGGCATAATTAACTCCTTTCATTCCAAACCTTTCTTAGCCCGAACGTGTTGAGGATGGCAACCCTAGATACAGCTGGAACGCTAGTTACACTAGAAACGTTTCTTGCTACGACAGGGGTTTCCTGTCCAAGGATATATTGCAATTTTCACGTTTGCCACACTGCCTTACCTGCTTATGTGGGGAATAAAATATTTTGTTTGTTTGGTGCTGATATGGTAATAAAAGATTTTATTCACGACTTAATAAACCTTTATTTATATATATCGCCTAAAGTTAAGAGATGTTTAAACGCAAAAATGTTTTAGAGTTGCTAATCATTAGTTTACTTTAATCACCGTTTATAAATAAAACCCAAAGTGTGATTCACAATATTTTTAGAAATAATTTGATTAGCGCATTAGTTTGCCTAATTGATTGACTAGGTAATTAAAGTGATAAAAATAACAAAATAATCAAAGATGTTAATAATAATAAAATCAAGGGCTTGATTTAGAAAGCAGTACTTCTGGACACGGATCGCATTGTCAGGAGGTTCCTCTCTCTGAAGCCCTGACCGCCGGTAGCTTGGACCCTGGTCCCGATACCGGTGGGCTACTATTATTTATATTTTTAAATGTTTTTATATATATATTATAATATTTTAAAATGTAATCTATTAAGTATTATTAATTTATTCGATTTTATAATTACTAATTTATTATATCAAACAAAATAAAATAATAACATTACTTAATTAAAAAGTTAATATTGTAACAAAGAAATACAGAACAAAACATGAGTGACGGAATTCAAACAAGAATCAACTGTCAGCAATCTGTAAGTAATCGTAAAAGATGACATTAGGTGAGTTCGGACATTACCCGCGTCACTAACATTACCCAGATGTTATTGTGACATTGTCCACAAAGTAATATCACAAAATAAATAGCTACAGAAGGTCGACTCCATACAACGAATCAAATCGCACGCACACATGGATACGCTTCACATACAGCGAGTTCAAGTGGAGGGATACTGGCATTCCACTGAAATGGGACCAGATCGCCGTACGTAGACGTCTTGAGCTCAACAAGGGCCTTTTGAAAATGGGCGCCCCCTTTCTCTCGTTTATCTCGTCTGTTTGTAACAGACGAGACAGCAACAAAATATTAGACAGGTTGTGACAGAAGTTGTATAGAAAAAAACAAGATGGCAGCATTAGTTCTGATTTTAGCCACGATCACGCCAGAGATCCTTAAACCATTGTATGGGTGCCAGTTTTCGTCCGCTGTATGGAGTTGACCTTCTGCACATACCTATTTTGTGAAAATATCGCCAAGTGCACATGGTGTAACGATCGCTCGTTAGCTCACGTCGTTACGATGCACTTTTGTACCAGAAGAGTTGGTAAGCTGTTGATGTTGGATTATCATCATCAGCCTGCTTCAGTCTACTGCTGGACACCGGTCGCTCTCAAGGCGCCCTATTAATGTTGTAACGCCTGACAAAAATATCATAGCAGCAAGTCGTCTAATTAGCTTTAATGTTCTTATTAATTGTTACAGATATGTGTCCGTCTCTTTGACACTTCACTTGCTTTTGAAACCCCAAGTTGTTAACACCCATTAAAAATTATATTTGCTTGTATTGAAGATCAAAGTTATTTCTTCCGGCATATTCCTTAAATTCCCGTTCATGGTCCGTAACGAGCCGGATAGCGTATAATATAAAGGAGATCAGCGGTTTTAATCAAGAATAAGGATTTATTATCACCCACGTGCAGTGGAGGTTAATCACCGGTGAAAAGGATTGACTTCAAGCAAGTGATTTAGCGGTGTACAGCATTTATATTAAAGTAATATCGTCACCCAACACTCAGGTAGTATAAGTAAATGGTCATATTTAAGGTCAGTATCATTTAATTGTATTACCGATCGTATTGTGTTAGATTAAAATCATTAGGTACTTGGTACATTGTGATTAGTATTTTATTCAACAGCAAAGTTAAGTTTAAAATCATACTTATCACAGTATAGTTAGCATAATTGCTACATTATTTGAACTTACATTATATAAAGCTGTAACTAATCCACATATTTATTTAACAGAGTAGTTAATTGTTAGCAAGTATCTTAACATAATACCCTATAATTTGAGAGTGTTTGATATTAGTGCAAGTCATTGTAATAAATTATAAGCAGTTAGAGTCATTTATGTAGTCAACATATTATATTAGTGTTTTAGTTGTGCCTATTTAGTACCTACGTAGTGTTAACGTTTTACAAATAAAAAAGATTGTAGTATTTTAGGTATCTAAAGCTTATACACTTGGTACCTAGTTACAGTATTAAGTTTGTGTTGTTTACTATTAATTATAGCATTTAGAAGGTGTATAAACTACAGTTAGGCGTGTACTCAAAATATATTGTTCGTTTTTATAATTGTATTCCTGTATCAATTCCAGGTTGACAACACTCGTCTCCCAGTATGTCTGAGGAAAAGGATTTAATTAAAAAGCGAGGCAGCTTCAAGGGCCGTGTGACTGCTTTCGTTAATTTCCTGGACTCACTCAAGGACAAGGAATTATCCATCTGTAATGTGACTGAACTGCAGTTGCGTACGGGCAAGATTGAGTCGTTGTACGAACAATATGATGAGGTACAATTACGTCTGGAATGCATTGTAGACGATTTAAATTCACAATATTCTGAGCGTTCTGAATTTGAGTCTATTTATTATAAATCCTTATCCAGAGCCCAAAACATATTGAGTGATTTTAACAAAGACAATAAATCGATGGAAAGCTGCAAAAGTACACCTACACTCCACAAGCCAGTTAAATTGCCAACGATTCAGTTACCAAAGTTTAACGGGTTATATTGTAATTGGCT
Source organism: Luperina testacea (assembly GCA_927399505.1). NCBI lineage: Eukaryota > Metazoa > Arthropoda > Insecta > Lepidoptera > Noctuidae > Luperina > Luperina testacea. The sequence continues at coordinate 14,129,549 of OV656770.1, read as the reverse complement.
TGAATTCCGCGACACTTTTGCTAGCCTAATTCATAGTAACGATGACATAGACGCAATTAATAAATTCCACTACTTGAGAGCATCACTTGAGGGAACAGCTGCATTAGTCATTAAATCTATTGAGTTTTCATCGAGCAATTACACTGTGGCATGGTCGTTGTTATGTGATCGATTTGACAACAAAAGATTATTGATACAAAATCATGTTTGCGCATTATTTAACATTGAGTCCATATCAAAGGAATCTTCTGTTGCCATTAAAAGTTTGATCGATCAGTTAAATAAAGATTTGCGAGCTTTAGATTCGTTAGGGGAGCCTGTTAAACACTGGGACACACTTTTAATTTACATTGTCACTCGTAAACTTGATCAAAAAACCTATCGTGAATGGGAGGAGTACAAAGGTAGGATGGACAAAGACTGCACGATTGCTTTTGACGCATTTATGCTATTTCTACGTAATCGTGCCGATCTTATCGAAACCCTGGAGCTAGCACGTACTAATTATTCCCAAACGACAAGTAAGTCAGCCCCTAAGATCAAGTCGATGGTAGCAACACAATCTCCGAATAGTTCTAGCACTGAATCAGCTTCGAAATCATGTCCCAAATGTAACAACAACGATCACACTTTAAATAATTGTCCACAGTTTCTCGTATTAAGTAATGACGATCGTCTCAAGTTACTACCTAGTTATAAGATATGTTTTAACTGTTTTCGTTCAGGGCACTATGCTAATAAATGTAAAAAACCAGGTTGTAAGCTATGCAAACGTAGGCACAACACACTAGTTCACGTAGATTCTAAAGGCACTATTTCGAATACACAAAGCGGTAATTCGACAAACAACTTGTCTGTATCGTCTTCTTTACCGTCTGCTACCACTGATACGAATAACGTAGCGTTATCAGCAAACATTGCATCTCCGTGTAGTCATACGCAACGAGATGTGTTGTTGTCAACCGCCTTGGTCAAACTGCGGGACCACAATGGTTGTGTGCATCTCGTTCGCGCGGTGCTTGATAGCGGTAGCACGTCGTCATTCATAACGGACAGATTATGCAATAAACTTAACTTAACAACTAGCCAAGTAAATAGATCGATTCTTGGCATCAATAATGTTACTTCGCACGTAGGAAAAACATGTCGGGTTAAGATTACGTCATTAGATGATAGCTTCGTATTCGAACTTCATTGTTTTGTTCTGCCATACATTACGAGTACCGTACCGGGCCGTGAAATAAATACTTCTGATTTCGACATACCCTCGAATATTACTTTAGCTGATCCTACTTTTTATAACCCTGCTGATGTTGATATTTTAATTGGCGCTGATCTTTTTTGGGAGTTGTTAGGATCTCAAAGACTAAAGTTAGGAACCGGTAAACCAATATTGTGTGAAACCCGTTTAGGATGGATAGTTTCCGGTCCAATTTCTCAGAATTATATTTCACTGCTGTCGAATGATGTAAAATGTAATTTTTCTGAAATGCTTTCCGATAGCGATAGTGACTGGGAAAAAATTAAGATAGAATTGACAAAGTTTTGGCAATTAGAGGAGGTGAATGCGAAATCTTCAAATTCTTATATGCCCGAAGAGAAATTGTGTGAAGATAATTTCGTTAAAAATACGACACGTTTGTCTGACGGTCGTTTTTGTGTTCGCATACCCCTTAAGAAAGAACCTTCAGTTCTAGGAAATTCTTTTAATAAAGCTGTACAATGTTTACAGTCTTTAGAGCGTAGATCAAAGGTTAGGCCAGACTTTAGTAGGCAGTATCGTGAGTTTTTGTTAGAATATGAGTCACTTGGTCATATGACAAAAATTAATAAACCTAATTTGTGTGTTGGTTATTTTATTCCCCATCACGGAATTTTACGTGAGTCGAGTAGCACGACCAAACTTCGTGTTGTTTTCAACGCAAGTTGTCCTACGTCGACGGGAGTGTCCTCTAATGACCTACAGATGGTCGGGCCAACTGTACAGGATGACCTTTTGTCTATACTACTTCGCTTTAGATTCCACAAGTATGTTTTATCTGCAGATGTGGAGAAGATGTATAGACAAATAGTCGTCCACCCGTCGGATAGGTATTTGCAACAGATTGTTTGGCGTGATAATATTACTGAACCTATTAATGTTTATCAATTAAACACCGTCACGTACGGTACGGCTAGTGCGCCGTTCCTTGCGACACGATGCCTTAAACAAATAGGACTCGACTGTAGGAACCCTAAAATAGCTGAGATCATTAAACATGACTTTTACGTCGACGACTTGCTGACCGGGGGAAATGACTTAGACGAAGCAAAACTTATTCGCACTGAAGTCACCAATGCGCTGGCGTCGGCAGGTATGCCATTGAGAAAATGGAAGTCAAATGAACCTCAATTAGTGTCGGATGCTGTCCCTGCGTCATTTGATTTAAACATTGGACCTAATGAGCCTGACAAGTTGCTTGGTCTCGGTTGGTTTATTGGCACTGATGAGTTAGGGTTTCCTATAAGTCTGACTAAGTCTTCGACTGGGTACACAAAGCGTGATGTGTTATCTGTGATTGCGCGAATTTTCGACCCCTTAGGTCTATTGGGTCCTATTGTTATCTCCATGAAGGTATTATTACAGAATATGTGGTTAGATAAATTATCATGGGATCAACCATTACCTAATGAGATTAATAAACAATGGGATGTTATAATTGCTTCTTTACCTCTTCTAAATCATGTTCGCATTTCGCGAATTGTAGTCTGTAATTTATATACGGAGTTAGAACTCCATATTTTCACAGATGCGTCTGAGTCCGCATACGGTGCTTGCGTCTACATTCGCAGTGTTAATGGTAAGGGTGAGTATATGGCTCGCTTGTTAATGGCGAAGAGTCGAGTGGCTCCCATCAAGCCTACAACAATCCCGCGACTGGAGTTGTGTGGTGCGGTAGTCGGTTCTCGTCTTTATGAGAAGGTAATGAGTTCACTTCGAGTGAAGATCAGTCGGGTCTATTGTTGGACTGATTCGACCATCGTGTTGGGATGGTTACAGATGATGCCTACCAAACTTCAGCCATTTGTACGCAACCGCGTTGCTGAAGTTTTGGACAAGGCGGGTACCTGTACTTGGAGGCACGTCCCAACAGATCAAAATCCAGCAGACCTAATATCCCGTGGTATGGATATTAGTGTTCTGCAGGATTCAGATCTGTGGTGGCATGGACCAGAATTTTTAAAACTGGACCCGTCTGCTTGGCCTGCTCGAAATCCAAATCAAGAACTTAAGTCATTACCGGAGATTCGACCTAATATTGTGTTAAGTGCCGTTACTAACGATTCAAAACCTGCAGGTTTAATCGATTTTAATCGTTTTTCGAATTACTCACGGCTTGTTCGTTCTGTTGCCTACGTATTGCGATTCATTAAGTCATGTAGAAAGCATTACCCGAAAACTAATTATTTATCACATGATGAGGTACAAGATGCACTCACCGTTGTCATTATTAAAAGTCAATTTCAGTCATTTCCCGAATATCACCTACTTTTAAATAAAAAGAGTTTACCTCAAAAGAGCGCCCTTCTAAAGTTTAATGTTTATTTAGACGATAAAAAGATAATGCGAGTAGGAGGACGTCTCGATAATTCTACTTTTGCTTATAATAAAAAGCACCCTATTTTGTTACAGTCCACTCATGAATTCACTAAATTATTATTTAATTTCGAGCATAAAAGGCTGATGCACGCTGGCCCACAATTATTATTAGCTTCCATTAGGGAATCTTACTGGCCAATAGGAGGTCGTACCTTGGCGAAGGCCTGTTATCATAAGTGTGTTCTGTGTCACCGTATGAAGGGTAAGGTTGTAGCTCCCTTAATGGGTAACTTACCACAGGAGCGCCTTCGTCCAGGTTATCCTTTTGAAAGCACAGGCGTTGATTATGCTGGCCCTATTATGTGTGCCAGTCGTCAAGGTCGTGGATGTAGGCTAGTAAAGGTGTATGTCGCTATTTTTATTTGCTTCACCACCAAGGCCATTCATTTGGAGCTCGTTGGCGATTTAACTAGCAAAAGTTACTTACTGGCTTTGTATCGATTTATTTCTCGAAGAGGTAAGCCCGTTGATATGTTTTCCGATAACGGTACCTCATTTGTCGGTGCGTACAACGACCTTTCCAAGTTCTTAAAGTCAAATGCTTCGTCCTTGGGTGAAAGTGCAGCGAGCGACGGAATAAGGTTCCATTTTATACCCGCCTACAGCCCGCATTTTGGTGGACTCTGGGAGGCGGGTGTGAAGTCAACAAAGTACCACCTTCAAAGAGTGTTGGGAAATTGTAACTTGACTTTTGAGGAGCTGTACACCGCACTAACTAAGATTGAAGCCATCTTGAACTCTCGTCCACTGACGCCGTTGTCTTCAGATCCTGCAGATTGTACACCGCTCACGCCGGGACATTTCCTTGTTGGACGGCCTCTTACTTCCTTGCCGCAACCTAACTACCAGGATACCTCTGCCAACCATCTGTCTCGCTATCAAAGGATTGAGCAACTTCGCCAGCACTTCTGGAGCAGATGGAGCAAAGAGTACGTAGCAGAATTACAGCTGCGGTCAAAATGGCGTTCCTGCAAGGATGCTTTAAAGCTGGGCTCCTTGGTCGTGATTAAGGAGGATAATCTTCCTCCTCTGAAGTGGAGACTTGGACGAATTGTAGCTGTTCACCCCGGAACTGATGGCATCGCCCGTGTAGCTGATATTCAGACGTCCGCTGGAGTCATTCGGCGGGCATTCAATAGAATCTGCCCGTTGCCTGTGTCTTCCAAATCTGGTTGAAACCGTTGGTTTCAACGCCCGGGGAAATGTTGGATTATCATCATCAGCCTGCTTCAGTCTACTGCTGGACACCGGTCGCTCTCAAGGCGCCCTATTAATGTTGTAACGCCTGACAAAAATATCATAGCAGCAAGTCGTCTAATTAGCTTTAATGTTCTTATTAATTGTTACAGATATGTGTCCGTCTCTTTGACACTTCACTTGCTTTTGAAACCCCAAGTTGTTAACACCCATTAAAAATTATATTTGCTTGTATTGAAGATCAAAGTTATTTCTTCCGGCATATTCCTTAAATTCCCGTTCAGTTGACTTGAGAATTTGTAGGAAAAGTCTCAAGTTTTCTGTTAAATTAAGGGTTGAAAAATAGTAAGAAGTTATACCGTTTGGTAGAGCAACGTTGCTGAGTTGTTTTCTTCAGTTCTTTTTTTCACTGTCACTTTAAAAAAAGTTTAAATATGCTATAATAACATGTTTATGTCGTATCTGTATCCATTTTATTACGAGTACATCCTAACTAATCACAATAATAATATTATAAAGGCGAAAGTTTGTTAGTATGTGTGTGTGTTTATATGTATGTTACTTTTTCACGCCCAAAAGGCTGGATCAATTTTGATAAAATTTGGTATGGAGGTGGCTGTCACTCTGGATTGACACATAGGCTACTTTTTATCCTGATATTCCTACGGGATCGACACTTATGCGGGTAAAACCACGGGGCACAGCTAGTATTATAAATGCGAAAGTGAGTTTGTTTGTTTTGTTACCTTTTCATCATTGCCTAAACCACTGAACCGATCATCCTGAAATTTTGCATATACGTTGTCAGGTGTACAGAAACGGACATAGGGTACCTTTCAACCCGAAAAAAATCCTGATTCCGAGGAAAACAACAATAACGTTATTATGATAATAGATGGCGCCACGTGTCCTTCGAACGGAATCGACATTTATGTGGGTGAAACCGCGGGGCGTTGCTAGTAAATAATAAAATAAATGATTAAAGATCTAAAGGAAAATTGCTTTTACCTTGGCCAGAGGCTAAGCATTGCCATATAACGTGGTAATATCGCCAGTCTCTTGGGTGCATTACCAGGCGATGCGGATGAATTTTTCGACGCCATAATTTAGTTTGTGAATAATTTTAGTTAAGTTAAGATATAATTTCTTTATTTTTATTAAATAATTAGGTATTCATTATTTACGTAAATATTATTTTAATTTTGAATAATCTCACTAAGGGCTGATTTCTCAATCGACAGATAATTTTTATTCGCAGAATAAAATTGACGTCTGACAGATTTTCTACGGAAGAACTGTCAAAAATTTAAAATTGTTCCTCGGATAAAATTATCTGGCCTTGTAAAAATCAGCCCTAAATTAAATTTAAACCATAAGAAAATGTTGAGCCGGACTATTCTGTAAAAATCTCATCGTGTAAACTTAGGTGAAGTGATCTGTCAATAAAATCGAAATCAAAAGTCATTTATTCAAACTAGGCTAGAATCGGCACTTTTCGAACGTCAAAATAACAAAAGACAGTCGCCCAAAACGCCCGCCCTTTACCGAATAGTGTCCATGCCTAGTATTATGTGGAATGACAGTGAGATTTTTACAAAATAGGCCGACTGGAGCGGGCGACTGAATTTTACCGTGCGGTGCAATGACGGTAGACCCTAAAAAGTGGTCTACCAGCTTGGTGATGAACGAGGTAATCCGCTGGATGCCCTCATCCATACATCTTGTTGTGACTATGCTGGGGTAAGTCCATGTCCAGCCAGCAGTGGACGACTGTTGACTGATATTATTATGATGATGTATTAAATAACTATGTACAGACGCCAGCGCATCAAGCTACCCAAAACTGTTGAATTTTCCCAATCAACTTTGAACTTTATACTTTAGCAATAAAGGTGAAAATCTGTTAAAGAAGTTTGACAGATTGTAGTAGCTTGATGTGCTGGCGTCTGTACCTGATCAAAGTAAAAAGAAACAAAAGAAAGAAAGAAAAAACGTGTATTTGCGGTAAACATGACGCAAAAAAGACATACTTAAACACAAAAAAAAGGTTAGGGGAAATATGCGAACCATTTATACTTACGTTAAATATTATAGCCCAAGTCCTAAACTTACAAAGTCGCCCCAAAGCACACATGCTAATGTCCAAACGTGACGTGAGCTGAATTACAAATTGTGTGCCTAATCGCTTACATCTTCGCTTAGCTTATCAAACAAATGATATTTAAGCTCCATCGCTTAAATCTCAGCTTAACTTATCACGCAAATTAATCATTAATTACATGCACCCCGAGTTGACCGCGGTTAATTAACGAAGGGATTTAGAGTTCACGAATTTGTGCCTGAAAATTAAAAATTAAACGTCTATGTCAACCATACTTTATTATCATTAAATGCTCGTTAATCGCTACAGTCAGCAATAAAAGTCGAATAACACTTCAGTTTTTTTTAATCTCAGTTATTAAGCAAAATATTAACACTTCAGTTATTTTTAATCTCGGCTATTTAGCTTAATATTTTTTTTAAATTGCGTTGTAGGTACTTCTGCTGCAATTTTGAAGAAATATTTTGCGCAATAACTGAGATTTAAAAAACTGAAGTGTTAATCGACTTTTGTTGCTGACCGTACCAGGAACAAGTTATAGAGAATATTACCATCGACCTTAACGGACGTATCATTGGTGACCTCAGATAACAAGGTTATGCCGGGGATTCATCAGAAAATATTTCTTAATCCGTAGTCACCATGGGTAAAGGTTCCTACAAACAGGCGCGAATCGCGCGGGACACAAAGGCACCGCTCGTTGCGCGACTTGCAGTGCCTTTGTGTCGCGTGTCGTGTCGCGCTTGTTTGAAGGAGCCTTAAAGGAAGAGGCCACTACTCGTATTCCGTGACCTGCGGGTTAATTGCGTGACACACTAACCGTAGCAATGCGTTTCATTTAGACATTTCAATCATTGCGTAATTTACGTTGGTGAGCAGACAAATTTTTCGAATAAATGAAAGACTAGCTTCTGCCCCCGACTTCACGTTTACTCAGTACGGCATTTCATTACAAACTTTCAAGCTCTTTTTGACGTGACAACGTCTAATAAATCGATGAAGCTGGTGGCTCTCACGAAAAAACATGACTCATGTAGCGTTACCTCGCGGCCTCGCTCTGTAGCGTTCCATGGCGGTTTGAAGTGCAAGCGAATATTAACAAATGCAATGCAACTATTCCATCAGTATTTTCTTATGACGTTGTCACGTTCAACTATCGTCAGTAAACTGACTTTACAGACAACCGATTTTTTTTTCAAAATGAATGTACCGATTTTAATGAAACTTCATACGCATAAGCAGGATACAAAGGTCTAAAAAGTTAGTTAAGAACATTTGCGAAATGTCTTATTTAAAAAAAGATAACTGGAAATCTCTGTTTCTATGGAAAATTTAAAATCGGTCTAATTTGGCTGTAATACTATTTTTCGAAAATGTTCTTTGCTAACTTTTTAGACCTTTGTATCCTGCTTATGCGTGTGAAGTTTCATTAAAATCGGTTCATTCATTTTGAAAAATAAGGCTTTGAAAGTTTGTATGAAATGCCGTACGGCGTAAACGCTCTTAATTGAATCAGCAATAATTTATCCGTAGCATTAGAGCAACGTAATTGAATACAACTTAATCCAATTACGTGAACTGCACCAATTAATAGTTGAACGAGCGATACTATGCAATTTACGCGTATCAGTGTAATGTATGGGTAGATTGTGTTATAATGTCCATTATGTATGTATGAATCAATAATTCCTTTGATATGTATGTATATGTATGCAATTGCGTGTTTACATATTAGTGTCCCAATATGGGGTCTTTGCCCTGCGATACGCAATGAGGGAAAGAATATATAAATCTCCACGATTGCTTAATGCGTCCTAGCGATTAAGCAAAAAATAATACCGATTTCCACACCGGAGGGCCTAAAATAAAGACTTACTTACTCTATTAGCGATAACGATGATGAAAAAGTCAAAAATGTATCGCAGAACAAACATTATCAACCTATAATATTCTCACTGCTGGCTGAGACACAGGCCTCCTATTGGTGAGAGGGAGTGGGCCGTAATCTACTACGCGGGCCCAGTGCGGGTTGGTAGATGTCACATGTCTTCGAATTTTGGGACATGATGGTTTTCTCGCGATGTTTTCTTTCACCGTTTTGAGGGCAGTAGCGATGAAATAATTTACACAAATTAAAGTGCCTGTCTGGTTTTGAAGCAACGACCACAACCCGTACAGTACCCGGCGATAAATATTGCACATCGACCTTTGGAAAGAGACAATCGGTTAATTTCGGCTTCGTAGAGTGTTATCTCTGTCGCACGAAATACAAACAGTCCGGTATCTATTAGGAGCTGTTAAAACAATTATGATTTGCTTCTTTTGATAATTACTTTTATCGATGTGCAATATTTATCGCCGGGTACTGTAAGTTGCAACTCCATATTTTTATTATTTATTATTTATTTATTTAATACTTCAAGCACATAAATGTACAGAGGCGGACTTAATGCTTAATATTTTTGTGACAGAGAGACAGACATCTTAAACAAACCTCTTACTTCGTCATTAATTTTACTACGGAACTCTAAAACTCTACAAGATACGAGCATGTGGGTGAAGTTAGTTCGCATTATGAGAGGCGGTGCATCTGACGTACAAGCTAAAAAATGCAGAGGCTCTTTAGTTCAGTAAATATCGCTTTTGTAGGATAAGATGCGACCATGCGGGAGAATCGTGAACGACTGTGTGAGTTTTTTAGCTTTTGAGGTCTGCAGTTTGGCAGGGTTCTTTTTTTTTCTTAGAGTTAGTTGGATTGCGTGTGTTATATAATCGTTTGAAGTCAGGACTATAATAGAAAGGCTTTGATGAACATTGTTTTGGTAATTGCATAATTTGGGTAGCAATTTTTCATGCATCGGTTTTGTTTCTCTCTATGATTTTTCTGTCTTCAAATTTATAATATGTGCTATGTTTTATTGCAAGCAAGTGTATCCTTAGACGAATAAAAAAACGTTTTAAAATGCTGGAGAAGTGTAGCGGTTGACTATCAAAAATACACTTAAAAAACAAATCTATACCTTTGGGTGAGTTACCGATAGACCACTTAATTCACCCAAACTGCTCACATCTCCCGAGACAACCAACCCGTAATTATAACATGCAAACTTTTCGAATCAATTAACCCTAAAGTTAACTCAAAAACATACGAACTCCGTCTTTGTGATATAATCGCGGATAAGTCTCTTTCCCTTACATTTTGTGGACTAACGTTAATGAGTCTAAAGTTTATTTTCTTAGAGAGTTCTTCAAACTCTTAAAATCTTAGGATCTCCTTCAGTGACGCCCATAAAGCTCTGTTTGTAGTATAAGTAGGGTCAATAATTTATATGCTTAGCTTTTAGAAACGTTATTATTACTTATCTCCTTCAGTGACGCCCATAAAGCTCTGTTTGTAGTATAAGTAGGGTCAATAATTTATATGCTTAGCTTTTAGAAACGTTATTATTACTTTAGCGTAAGTACCTATTGCAGATTGTGCAGTTAGAGAATATTTGAGTGCTTAATCTGCATGTTAGTGTTCGAATTACGGCTAATGTATCCTACTTCGCGATATCGGTATCGCGATGGAGGATTACGTCAGTCGCGTATGTACCCATTGCAGATTGTGCAGTTAGAGAATTTTTGAGTGCTTAATCTCTATGTTGGTGTTCGAATTACGGCCGATGTACCCTACTTCGCGATATCAGTATCGCGATGGAGGATTACGTCAGTCGAATGATTAATTGGAATAAATTCAAAAATATGTAGGTACCTAAGATTTGGAATTTGACATTAGATAATGGGTGTACTTACTCCCGTCTAAAAGCCAAACTGAAATGGGCATTGCCTTATGTTGATCATCATCTCAACTTTTTAGTCTTTAAAACAGGATTGAGTATTCCCGGTGGACAATCGTCATAACAATTAATTTTTTTAAGAGGATCAATAATATTCCCCGTAAAAAGCACATTGTCAATTTTACACTACATTTAAGTTAATTAAAGCACAGTCATTGTGTAGCATATTGGTTAATCCATCTGCTACACAAATACAGCAACAATAAACACTGAAATTGTACTAAACATGCACCATACTGTTTTCGAAACACGAAAAAAAGGGGTATAGGAGATTTCGTTCAGTTTCAAAAAGCTTGCTGTTGGCTTAAAGGCAGTGCAAATACTATGCAGGCTATTCAATTTAGATAGTGGCACAGAAACAGGTAGAAGATGATGTTATTCGAGAATGTTCATTAACTTTGAAATATTCTGTTCGTTGCTTTTAAGCAAAATTTGTAAGAAAAGGCGAAAATCTTGTTATCTCGGTGCATAATGCCGCCCGTGTGAAGGATGCTTTAGTGCAGACAAGAATTTATGAAATGCAATTATGTTTTTATGAGGGACTAAGTAAGAGTTGTGGAATTTTAACGTCCATCTAATTTTCTACTTGGAGAATAATTTCGTGCTAAATTATAACTTGAGTGAAATAAACAGATTTTCAGTTGTTCAACTATTTTCTTTTTGTTATGTAAATTACACTACCAAGTAAGTAGAGATATTCATAGAACATCATCTTTAAATGGAATTCAAAATAATATAATTTGTAGCAATAAATATAATAATAGCAGTGACAATAGACAATACGTACTTAATATTTTAAAATTTTACATTGAAATAAAAAACTCACAACGACCAGTAAAATACAATAAAATCCAGGCATTGCAAAAGAACAAAACATTTCACTCGAGCAGCATCTGACCAAAATTCAAAAGTAAAATTCATTCCATAGGTATATTCTGAAATAAATCACCAATAGCACTCGAATCTTGTTGACTACAAAAACACAAAAAATAAAAATAAAATGTTAAATGATAAATTTTGTTCTTAGCCGACGATTCCATAACGAGGAAGATTTTCTGAAGCGGCCTGCCCTGGAATTCAATTTGTTGGTATCAGACCCCTGGCTTTGTCCGCAATAGCGTTGTGAGGACCAATATAAAATAAAACAGGGATGACCGAGGGCGGAATTCAAGGTAAATTCGTAATAAAAAATCTAGAATAAAAAATAAAAAATGTGATGGTAACGTGTCTAGATCTAAATTAGCGCTTCGTTAATTTTTTCCCTGCACTACAGACCATACCTATGTATGGCAAAAATATTGAATAATACCACTACATGCCGTCAAAAATTGGAATTCCACCGCAGCGGAAAGCCTCAAAAATGGATGGAAGGACCTAAAAATCCGTCGAAAATCCCAGCATCGATCATCACTATTCCCTGGAACAGGGTCGCAGAAATTTCACATCATAAATTTTATCTGGTACGTCGTAATTATAGAACGAGAATGCCTCCGGATGGATTCTGTATTAAATTCTTCGGGGATCAAAATTAATTCGGCTAATTTCAGCGTGCCGGTTGGTTTCTTGATTAGATCTTTGGAGTATTTTATAGTACGTAAGTATATCTACGTTGAAGGTTTAGTATTAGGTTTAAAGGTGGTTTGTTTAAAAATACATCAGTTTAGTATTGGCACGAGAAATTGGAAAAACTCATGGATGTCTTTCTTAATCAAATGTATTTCTTAAATTGAAATGACAATCATATTTTCGTTCGTTTTTTGTAATGTTAATATTTAAATTTTAAGCATCGACTAAATTTTCAGAATATTACTCATATACTAAAGTCACGTGCTTCTTATATTGCTAAGGGTTTTTTGTCAATATGAAAAAAAAATAAACAACAAAATGTCAACAAAAAGTAGGCACCCGAAATGACCCATCAACTCGTCTCTTCTTGAGCTTAGAGCCAGTATTAATTAAAATTTAATTTCCACAAAATATTAAACTGAAATACAACCCGACGCATATAAACTTTAGATTAAAACCAGTACCAAAACCCTAACTTCAGAACTCAAGGCGACAGATTAAGACAGTTCCTATTAAACGTTGGAAAGTTAACGAACAAACAAACTGTCCCACGTAGCCTTAACGTAGCCGTCTGTTAAACCGTTATAACCGTACACTTTGAATTTCTCGACGCGGTCCGAAAACCAATTATTGTTGGGAACAGTGGGTGCCAACCTTTTGTGCAAAGTCTCCTTCCTACTTGCTGACTTTAATAATTTCTGGACGGTAGAATAATATTGCAGGTTGGACGTTGAAATACGTGTGGCGAGTTCGCCGAATGTTGGCGGTTTGGACGAAAACTTATGCTTAGTGGGCTAGTGAGCATCTGTGCTTTGTATGGGTGGTGTCCATCACACCACCCATACAAAGCACAGATGCTCTTTTTTGATTGATTTGATTTGTTGCAGAGATTTCTTGCCGTGAATAAATTATCCCAAAAAATTTCGTACAGTCACGCAAGTGCCCGAAAGAAAGTTTAACATTGAAAAATATATCATGAAGAACGTTAAGTGCCTTTTTTGCAGATGGGAAGTCATCAAATCACCCCTTCCGCTCTGGATGGAGCAGGAGGGAGTGTCAGACTCTTACTGACTAACCGTGTTCCTTCGTTAGCCCTTTATGTTCCGGGGCAGCGGTAACCCTTTCGGACAATCCCGCTCACTCGGCAGGCTTCGGTCCTAACGGGCCCCTTCATTTGATGCTGACATCACTTTGAGGCGCGCGTGGAACACGTACGCGCCGTCCGGCATGGGCCTGGTCCTGATCGGACAGTGAGCTACCCATTACTCTCCGTCCGCAGGTTTGCGCCTACGGTGGCTGGGAGTCGTCGCGCGGCTCCCGACGCCCAGAGCGTCTCCCGCGGCGGCTGGGACGGGAGACTCTTTCCCTCAGCCATCCCACCACCTCCTTCGCTAGCATGACTGCTTCGCAGAAGGAGGTGACTGCCTCCCACTCCCTCTCGTTCCGGACTATGGCTTGAACCAGGGCCAGACGCGAGAGTTGGCCGCCGCTGCCGATCGCCTCTGCGAGGACAGGGCGGCGGTGCTCCGCCCAAGCGGGGCAGATCTCCACCGTATGCTCCACCGTGTCCTCTGGGCGATCCTGGCAATGGTGACACCCGGGCGTTTCCTCCCGCCTAATGATGTGCAGGAACCTCCCGAAACATCCGTGTCCGGTGAGGACCTGCGTCAGGCGGTAGGAGAGGGCGCCGTGACGCCTCTCTAGCCACTCCTCAAAGAGGGGTATTACACGCCTGCGCTGGGTTGCGACAGTCGCTCTTTCCATGCCGCCATGAGATCGCGCCGGAGGTCTATCCGCTCCGCCGACCATTAAGTGCTTACGAGGGAGACAGTTTCTAGGAAAACGCTTGACGCGGGTTAGGTACCTAAATAACTAAAAGGTTCTTCCGAAACTAATTTATTAATGAAATAGCTGCGACCCACGTTTTCACCCGCATAAGTCCCGATAATATCCGCGGGAATATCGGAGCGTATTTAATTAAATCAAATATTTTCTCTTTTTTTATAATAGTGTTGCGCGCCAAAAATAATGCTTGATACATCGCCATGTATCGCCATTAGTTACCACTAGCGCCATCTTGTATCGGGTAGCAGAACTAATACCTTGGCCTTGGTACTAGGACATTGACCCTTCCTGTAGGTACTAGTAGTTCCGAGAACTATCGACGTCGAGTCAGTCGGGGCCGCTATGTACTCGAACATACTAGATGTTTACAGAGTACCTCTGTGGAACTATATAAGGCGGGCGCAAGCCGCGAGACACATAGTTTTGAATAAGCTATACATGCGATAACATCGAAAGCGATATTCGAGTGCGACTAAGAGTGATCAGTAAGTGACATTGTGTTTCTAATTAGTGTTTGAATTGTAATTAGTGTTGGTGAGTAAATTGTCATTTTTTTGGTTATTAAATCGGCAGTTTTTATTGTAACGAACCCCAAGCTCGTAACAATTGGTGTCAGAAGCGAGGTTTAAAATGCCGATTTTACCCAAAGAAGACATGGAGGGTATCCGTACCCGGAGTCAACGCCAGCAAGAGACGGACCAGAGGCGATTCGGTGGAGCAACGCCACAGAGGTCGGAAGGCCAGCTACCGCCCACGGAGGCCGGTCCGTCCACAGCTGCTCCAGCATCATCAGCACCGGATTTTGCTGCTCTGATGATGATGCTGCAGGAGCAGGCTCGCCGACAGGAGGAACAGGCCCGTCGGTTGGAAGAACAGCTGCTGCGTGACAGAGAGGAACAGGCCCGTCGATTGGAGGAACAGCTCCAGCGAGACAAGGAGGAACAGGCCCGTCGGTTGGAAGAACAGCTGCTGCGTGACAGGGAGGAACAGGCCCGCCGACAGGAGGAACAGGCCCGCCGACAGGAGGAACAGGCCCGCCGACAGGAGGAACAGGCTCGCCGACAGGAGGAACAGGCTCGTCGGTTGGAGGAACAGCTCCAGCGGGATAAAGAGGAGCAGGTACGCCGCCAGGAAGAGCAGATGTTCCTCATGAAGGACCTTCACGCAACCTTGGGGAAAGACATGAAGGAGGTGAAGGAGAAGGTTGCCCAGCATGACAACCGCCTGTCAGAAGCTGAAACTCAGATCAGCAAGTTTAATGACGTCATTGTTAATGTGAAGCAAGAGTTGGGTAACCTCAAACTGGGGGATGGAATCGCAGCTCCCGTAGCTACAACACCTTCGCTACGTGGATTCAAAGTGCCACCGTTCGACGGAACTTCTTCCTGGTCGGCCTACAAAATCCAGTTTGAGGCTGTCATGAAGGCGAACGGGTGGAATAAAAGTCAGGCCATGACTGCCCTCACTCTGGGCTTGCGCGACCAGGCCTTAACTGTTCTGGAAGCTCTCGGTAAAGAAGTGACTTACGAGCAGCTTCTTGAGGCATTGGAGGCTCGGTATGGCGACGCTCACCTGGAGCACGTGTTTCGTGCGCAGCTCAAGGATCGCGTGCAACGCAGCAATGAAAACCTGCAGCAGTGGGCCCTGGAAGTGGAGAAGCTGGTTCGCAAAGCGTACCAGTCCGTACCTGCACTTATTGATGGGAACCTGGTGCAGGCATTCATCGACGGCATCCGCGACCTTGAAGTTAGAGTTGCTGTGAGGCTCGGTCACCACGGAACGCTTAAGGACGCCTTGGCCCATGCATTGGAGGTGGAAGCGGTGCGGCAGGATCATCGTTCCCATCGCGTCAGGGAGGTTGCAGCGGCTACAGTTCGCGACCGCAATAAAGGATACAGCCCTAGGTGCTACGGCTGTGGGGAAAGGGGCCACCTTCGATCCAGTTGCCCGAAGCGAACTGCAGAAAGAGAAGACGGCCGATCTCCAGAGGGCAGTGCGGTTAACAGCACCGCCCAACACCAGCAGCAGGGAAACGAGTAATAGCCAGGACTGCGGGGCGTGTGCTGGCTGATGTTCAAGGAGCCCCAAGGATTTCGATCACACAAACCCATGATGGGAATAGCCTAATCATCAAGGGCGAGGTCAACGGAACGCCGTGTAAGCTGACCATAGATACTGGAGCCTCTCGTACGGTCGTCAGTTCCCAACTTATAAGTCGGTTCCTTGGGGACTCCGCACACAACCGAGAACACATTAATTTGGTGACAGCCACCGGTCAGCGCATACCCGTCCGTGGAGAGAAGAAGATGGAGTTGAAGCTAGGCAACAGAATCTACCTGCATAATGTCATTGTGGCTGATATAATGGACGATTGCATCCTGGGCCTTGACTTTATGAGGAAGAATTGTTGCGAGATCGACGTTAAGCAAGGTGTATTGAAATGTGGACAAGAGGAAGTTTTCGTGGAAGGGGCGTTACCAGGAAATGTGTACAGCCTTAAGAAGATTGTTCTTCCGCCGAGATCGGAAACGATTGTGCCGGTTAGTCTTCCTCGGAATCCTGGTCAAACTCATCGTTGTGTACTCGTGGAAAGGGTAGACAATGACCTTCCATGGAAAGTGGCACGAACTTTGGTCAGAGCCACCGACATCTCAGGGGTACGTGTGCTGAACCTTTGTGATCAGGAACACATTATAGAAAAAGGCACACTAGTTGGTACTTGCGAGGAAGTGGATTGGTTGCGTCGATGCCAATATCTATCGACTGGGACCCTCAGCAAGGACGCACCAACGAGAGTGACCACCCTTTTAGAAGACTGCCGCAGCGCTCTGTCCCAAAGTGAAATGGTCAAAGCAAAGAAGATGTTACTCAAGTACGCCGATGTTTTCTCGTCAAACGATGCTGATATCGGGAGGACTGGCTTAGTTCAACACAAAATCAACACAGGAGAAGAATTGCCTATCCGTCAGCGGCCAAGGAGATTGCCGGTAGCACGTGAGAAGGAAGTGGAAACCATGATTGAGGGAATGGTGAAGGATGGTGTGATTGAACCTTCATCTAGTCCGTGGTGTTCACCTGTAGTGCTGGTAAGAAACAAGGACGGCAGCATGCGGTTTTGTGTTGACTATCGTCGTCTGAACGACGTTACGAAGAAGGACAGCTATCCTTTGCCAAGAATCGATGACACGCTGGACATGCTTACTGGCGTAAAGTGGTTTAGCACACTGGACCTGAAAAGTGGCTACTGGCAAGTTGAAATTGATCCCAAGGACAAAGAGAAAACTGCATTCTCGACAGGAAAGGGTCTGTGGCAATTTAAGGTTATGCCGTTTGGATTGTGCAATGCTCCGGCAACGTTTGAAAGGTTGATGGAACTTGTACTCACCGGGCTAATTGGTGATGCCTGCCTGGTCTACTTGGATGACATCATCATCGTAGGCCGCACGTTTGAAGAACATCTTCAAAACCTGGAACGCGTGCTCATGAAGATCCAGAGTGCCAACCTCAAGTTAAGCCCGAAGAAGTGTTCACTATTCAAACGACAAGTTAGCTTTTTGGGATATGTCGTGTCTGAAGAAGGTATCCGCACGGATCCAGAGAAAATTGCAGCTGTCAAGGATTGGCCAGTTCCAAAAGACAAGACGCAGGTCAGAGCATTTTTGGGTTTGTGCTCCTATTATCGCCGATTTGTCAAGAACTTTGCAGATATAGCCAAACCCCTGCATAAGCTCACCGAGGAGAAGCGACATTTCTGCTGGGATAATAGTTGCGACATCGCATTCCAGGAGCTAAAGGACCGTCTGTGCAAAACACCTATTTTGGGGTACCCTGATGCGGGCAAGGAATTTATAGTTGACACAGACGCAAGTGACATAGGACTTGGCGGTGTGTTGTCCCAACGGAATGGTGATCAAGAGGTTGTGATAGCGTACTTCAGCAAGTCGTTGTCAAAACCGGAAAGGAACTATTGTGTTACGAGACGGGAACTGCTTGCGGTGGTAAAGTCATTGCAGTATTTTAGCAAATATCTTCTGGGTCGGAAATTCCACTTACGTACTGACCATGCTGCACTGAAATGGCTATTGCAGTTCAAAAATCCAGAAGGTCAAGTTGCGAGATGGATTGAACTACTGCAGGAATACGACTTCGTGGTCGAACATCGCAGCGGAAAATCTCATGGCAATGCAGATGCATTGTCAAGAAGACCTTGTCCTGAAGACTGCAAGCATTGTACAAGACAAGAGAGTAAGGAAGTGGTACCTGTGAGGATGCTCAAGACAGACCTCAACAACGAGTGGAAGGAAAGCCTACAACGTGCACAGCAGGAAGATTCGGACATTAAGCCGATTCTGGAGTGGATGAAGGCCAGAGCTCCTAAGCCCAGGTGGAGTGACGTCTCAGCGATGAGTTCGGTCACAAAAAGCTATTGGGCCCAATGGGACAGCTTGGTGGTTCAGGATGGAGTCCTGTGCCGTAAATGGGAAAATGCTCGGGGAGACAGCTGTCATTTGCAAATGGTTGTCCCTAAAGCTCAAGTACCGGATGTTCTACAGCTGTACCATAATGGTTGTTCAGGAGGTCATCTGGGAGTAAAACGGACTCTACTGAAGATACGAGAACGGTTTTACTGGGTCCACTGTCGGGACGATGTCGAGGATTGGTGTCGCAAATGTACAAGTTGTGCAGCTGTAAAGGGACCTCAGACTCGTAGTAGGGGTGCATTAAAATTGTACAATGTTGGTGCACCATGGGAGAGGATAGCCCTCGACGTTGCAGGACCGTTTCCGGAGAGTGAAAGTGGCAACAAGTATTTCATGGTTGTGATGGATTACTTCACGAAGTGGCCGGAAGTCTTTGCCATTCCAAATCAAGAAGCTTCGACAGTTGCAGATAAATTAGTTCATGAAGTCTTCTGTCGTTTTGGAGTACCTTTGGAGATTCACAGTGATCAAGGAAGGAATTTTGAGTCCCAAATATTCCAGGAAACTTGTCGAGTTATGGGTACTCATAAAACAAGAACGACTTCTTACCACCCACAATCGGATGGAATGGTGGAACGATTTAATCAGACGCTGGAGAGGTACCTAGCGAAAGTTGTGGAAAATCGGCAACGAGATTGGGACAAGCACATACAACCGTTTTTGTTGTCATATCGAAGCGCTGTCCACGAAAGTACATTGGTGACACCAGCTCTCGCGAACTTTGGAAGAGAATTACGGCTGCCTGCTGACCTGATCACTGGAATACCACCTGATGCCCCACGAAGTGTAACCGATTATGCGAATGACTTGCGGAGCAAGATGAATGACATTTATGAGCATGTCAGACAATCGGGCCAGCAAATGTCTGAAAAGATGAAAACCCGTTATGACCGCAAAATGAATAATAAAGGGTTCGACGAAGGTTCACTAGTGTGGTTGCACAATCCAGTCCGCAGCAAAGGGAAATCTCCTAAGCTTCAAGCTAAATGGGACGGACCGTATCGGATTGTGACAAAGATCAATGATGTAACCTACCGGATACAGAAAGGTGCAAGAGGTACTCCTAAGATCTCCATGTGGATCGACTGGCGCGTTATTATGGAGCCAATAATGCTCGGGACGAGCATGTCTTAGGAGGGGGCAGTGTTGCGCGCCAAAAATAATGCTTGATACATCGCCATGTATCGCCATTAGTTACCACTAGCGCCATCTTGTATCGGGTAGCAGAACTAATACCTTGGCCTTGGTACTAGGACATTGACCCTTCCTGTAGGTACTAGTAGTTCCGAGAACTATCGACGTCGAGTCAGTCGGGGCCGCTATGTACTCGAACATACTAGATGTTTACAGAGTACCTCTGTGGAACTATATAAGGCGGGCGCAAGCCGCGAGACACATAGTTTTGAATAAGCTATACATGCGATAACATCGAAAGCGATATTCGAGTGCGACTAAGAGTGATCAGTAAGTGACATTGTGTTTCTAATTAGTGTTTGAATTGTAATTAGTGTTGGTGAGTAAATTGTCATTTTTTTGGTTATTAAATCGGCAGTTTTTATTGTAACGAACCCCAAGCTCGTAACAATAGGTAGGTATTAGTTTAGATAAATATGAAATCTAATCCAACACTAATACTGAAAAATGCAGTTTTCATATTTTGCCCTTTCGTTATCCAAAGTAGAAATACATATTATATCTATCAATAGAATAAACGTTTATAAAACTAAAGTTACACACTGGACCGTTTTTTTTCCACCAATATCAGCAGCTTAACGTACCCCTAGGGGCCTAGTGTAGAACCAAATAAGCCGGTCGATAACCTATTAAACGCCTACCAAACCTTTTTGTAACACGGTCTACGGCAAATGGGATACTTCAGCAAAAATGTTCCCCGATTCTGACAACCGAAAATCCATTTCGCGATATCTGACAGCGGGATAATTTGATATGACGTAGGAGAAATGGCGAAAATAAACAAAAGTAAATAACCTATGTCATATCTCCGAGAGAAATGTAAATATCGACATTCTTACGCAATTAGGCCGATTGGCTATTTGCTTTTCCATTGGGCATTCATTTATGGTACGTTTCATTTTCCTGATTTGTTTTTGTTTTGATCGGAAGATAAACACCCTGCGTGATTATTTGGTTTGTTTTAGCGTATTATTTTTCCTTGATTATTTCTTGATTTATTCCGTAATTGGAAGAGATTCAGCAGTAATTTGTGTAAATTATTTCATCACCACTGCTCTCAAAACGGTAAAAGAAAACATCCTGAGGAAACCAGCATGTTCTTGTGACATCTACCAACCCGCACTGGGCCGGCGTGGTGGATTACGGCCCACTCCCTCTCACTGAGAGGAGGCCAGTGTCCCAGCAGTGGGAACATTATAGGCTGATTATTGTTGTTGTCGTTTTAATTTAACTCCGAACTTAATATATCAATGTTACAGCCGGTCGATTCTGTTAAAATCTCACCGTGAAAACTTAGGTGACGTGAGTTTGTTTTTGCTAGGAATTGACACTGTTGACAGCTCAATCCACGCTCACTTTACCTAAGATTTCACGGTGAGATTTTTATAGAATAGCACCGCTGTACATTAAATTATCTAACAATGCAGTTAACCCATAATTTACAGATCTATACCTAAACGTGTATGCCACACCTAAACCCCAACTTAAACAGTGATGTTCATTATGCGAATTAAGTTAATCATCCGTTGGTATTCAGGGCACAACGTTATGGCCCATACTATCCATAATATTTGCGGCACTTTGGCATGCGTTTGATGGGTAAACGTCCAGACTTTGGCACAGATTCAAATATAGACTTAGGGGCTTACGTGGATTTGTAAAGTTTGTTATGTTATTTGACCTAGGGGCCTAACAAGGCCACTTTGACAGAATCATAAAAGGATAACGTTATGAATCATAATATGGCGAAGACAGTCGATATTTTTCTTTTTTTTCGCTGCACTACGTAGGTATAATCAAAGAGATTGGGATTGGATTGGATTGATTAGTATTATAGCACAGACTAAAAAAAAATAACTGAAAAATCCTTCACCAATGGGATTTGATACGATTAACTTAACAGCTAACTGTCCATTATGATTCATAATCCTTTTATGATATCAATCAATTTATGATAATAATAGTTTGCGCGTCGATGTCCCTGCCACACCCTGTATAATAATTATCCTTTTGAAGAGAATAAAACAAAAATAAATGATAATATTAGCTTTTTGCATATACATAGGTAAACCATTCACCCAGACTACATTCAGCAGTCTTCTTGACACAAGCAAAGCGCAACGCTAATACAACACAAAGCAAATTGGCTAGCTCATGATGCCATATCAACCTCTAAACTGACATGGTGTAATGTATACCTATTTAGTCTCGCTCTAACATTTATCAGTACTAACTCTAGTCTCTCATGGCTTGAATATTAGTCGACCTAGGTACTGAATTTAGTCGTCGGATATCTAGTTATATCGCGTCGAATATCTCAGATTTGTTGACGCCCCTATTCTGTAGCGGCAGAATGTTTTGCGTGGAATTGAATTTTTGTATTTTTCCGTGAAAGAGATCTGAAGGTGCCTTTGACATTGTATAAAAACCTTATTTCTTTTCATCGTTGCTGAAAGTCAGACAGTATAGAAAATTCGACAGTAAAAATAAATGTGACGAGCGAAGGATCTCCTACCTAGGTTCTCGTGATGAACAAACGTTGTGTAGCGGTATTTACAACGCCACACGAGAACAACGCATCATACTGACGTCACGCAAAATCCTGCATCTCGCAAGCAGAGTTTACCGGGCAGCTAGCATAGATACAATGGCCCGACATGAATCATCGGGCAGTTGCTCGCTGGCATCTGGCTGGAGGGTCCTCCCTTTTCTATAGAAAAGCAGGATCCTTCGGCCAGACGGGTACTCTATAGAGTATGAGTGAACTTTCCACCCTGTTCCTCATACCTCTATAGTTGCCTAAGCATAATCAGCCTAATATGCTCCCACTGCTGGGAAAGAAGCCACTTCTCGATAAGATCGAAAAATCGTAAGTCGCGGTCTTTACCACTGGGCTACCACTGTTCAACTGCAGAACAAACGTTCAACTGTGCTCAAATCTGCAAAATAACACTGACAATACAAATGAGAACAGTCATGAAAATAAAGCGCTGTAAACTTTACCAGCTCTGCACCAACAAACTCTTAAGCGCAGCAGTCCAGCAATTAGCAGTCCAGCAATTCCTTCCACCATATATTAAGTGCAAAGCACCGAATAGTGGTGCGGCTGCCGTCTCGGGCATGCATTACGTTCTAATCCCTGGATGAGTTCAAGTGTGACACTGAATATTAAACGAGCTTTTGGTAGGTCACCCCGGATTAGATGATCCCGAAACTTTGCCAAGAACGGACCAACTTTAATTATGGTTTAATCACGATAGTTCAGATATACGTCAGTGTTTTTGAGATACTTGGTGATATTAGCTTGATTAGGGTTGTTGACGTGATATTAAAATAAATTGATCGTATCATTATGAACTTGTTGAACATTATTCAGCGTTATTGCGCGATAAATAGTCCAGTCAAATTAGTCCTTAAAATAGAGGTAAGGTTACAATAATTCCCATAGAGCTAAAAATTGGTATGAATGTTCAGAATACTATTATAAATGAATTGTGAAAAGTCCCCATCAATCCCCCTTGTGCAAAATTTTTTATTGATGGTGAAAGTTTGCAAAAATAGGTTTTTCGCGTTTTTCAGCTAAACGGTGAGTTTTACAGCAAAAATAGTTCAGACAAAAATTGTAGATCATCCGATTCTCTACAAAAAATGTATCCACACTTTTTTTCATAATTATTGCCATTTCCGTGATATAGCGGTTGTAAGAATTGAAAAAAAATATTTTATTCGTAATATGCACGTTAATGTACATACTTTTATATACATTTTTGAACCGTTATACGAGTAAACATATGAGTCCCTGTCTTTTTTTTTTTTGTTTAGCCTGCGCTTTCCCACTCATGGGCAAAGGCCTCCCTCCACTCCTTCCATCTTTCGCGAGCCCGCGCGTCCTCCTTCCAGTTTTGATGGAACCTATCCAGCTCGTCCGGCCGGCGGGACGAGCTGGATAGGTTCCATCAAACCGCCGCGACCCCGCCTCACTGTCTTATACATACAAAATACCAGACATCTGTAAAAATTCATGAAAAAAGACAGGGACTCATATGTTTACTCGTATAACGGTTCAAAAATGTATATAAAAGTATGTACATTAACGTGCATATTACGAATAAAATATTTTTTTCAATTCTTACAACCGCTATATCACGGAAATGGCAATAATTATGAAAAAAAGTGTGGATACATTTTTTGTAGAGAATCGGATGATCTACAATTTTTGTCTGAACTATTTTTGCTGTAAAACTCACCGTTTAGCTGAAAAACGGGAAAAACCTATTTTTGCAAACTTTCACCATCAATAAAAAACTTTGCACAAGGGGGATTGATGGGGACTTTTCACAATTCATTTATAATAGTATTCTGAACATTCATACCAATTTTTAGCTCTATGGGAATTATTGTAACCTTCGAAGTCTTATTTGACTGGACTAAAATCTCTCTGTTTATAAAATCTTTACAAAAGAGGCAATATTTTAGTCTGGCCCACCTGTGATTTTGTGGGCGCCATCAAAGATAAGGATAGTGCGTTAGCAAATAGGCACATAATAGGCACTTTTGAACGTCAAAATGTTAAAATATAATTGATTCCAGTTGCCCCTTCCAAAAAAATATAGTTTTCGTATTGAGAAGAATGGGCAAGAAACGTCATCGTTACTCTTAAAATGTTTCACAATATTTTGTAATTAGGTATATGTGAAGACGATTACCTTAAATAAAAGAATTAAAATGAAGCCATGACAGATAAATTAATTATGTGATAGATATATGCTGCTCAGAAATCCACTTTTTTCCACTTCAGTTACTAATCCATATACAAACGGAGATGATTACAGAAATATCACGACCATTCATATTCAGAAAACGATAACCACCCAAATCAAAGAATAACCCCACAATGCCTCATATTTACCTTAAACACATCTGTATTGTTGGAAATAATTCGGGTAAGGAAAATCCTTTTCCTGCAATTTATATCAGAACTATTGTTCACCACAATAGCGCTGATTCCTTCACGCGTTCACTTGATGTAATGCCGTCACATAACATTGGGGAAGTGAGAAACTTTCCTCTCTAGTTTTGGGAATTGCGCCATTATGCGCATAAAAATATGGAGGAAAAGGGCAAACTATATGTGATATATGAAGAGGAATGTATATGACGTTGAGTTTTAACTTTCGTGTGAGAAAGGTGAATAGAGGAAGTGTTAATGTATGTATAGTGTGGACCTTATTAAGATGTTTGTTATGTTATAATGACAATCTTTGTCGTTTTTTTACAGTTTTTTGTGTTTTAGACATTTTATTGTACTTCTAATGGCTTATAATGTGGTGTTACTTGGCAGAGGCTCCCTTTATTTTATAGTATAAGTACCATTCTTCAAACTTCTTAATATGACAATTTTAAATCCATAAAATGTTTTTTCGCAGCATGGGCGATTACAGACTACAGCGATTATAAACATGGAAACAACCTGCGACATTTATGAATTGTAACGGACTTTGAAGAGTTTAAATGCCGCAGGGATCGCTTATAAACTAAGAATGCTTTAGTATTGGACGCGTGGGTGTTAAAGCCGCAGATACGCCTCGTTTGATCACCGACATTTACAATATTGTGACCGAAATGTTTGCCGCCTACGCAAATTCCCAGTGAGAAAACACTCTAAATAATTTTAATTTAAACTTGAAACGTTTTGTTTTCGGACATTTCTAATAATATTAATGCGAAAGTAACTCTGTCTGTTTGTTACATTTTCACGCTTTAAGGCTCCTTCAAACAGGCGCGACACGATACGCGACACAAAGGCACCGCAAGTCGCGCAACGAGCGGTGCCTTTGTGTCGCGCGCGATTATATCGCGTGTCGCGCCTGTTTGTAGGAGCCTTTAACTGCTGAACAAAATTCGATGAAATTTGCCTGGTAGCACGTTGCCGTGGAATAACTTCAGACCTCCACGCGGGCGAAGCTTGGTTGGAAGGTTATAAATATCGGTTTTCAAAAACTATGATGTAAACGTTAAGAACAAGTATTCCATGTTTCTCTTAGACATATTGCTCACGTAGTAAAAGTAGGTCAAGCATAATATGAGGGCCCCGTATTTACATACGAATTATATACCGCCCTTTGACAGAAACTATAGTCCCGTTTCGTAATATACTCGCATAGAATAAACTTTTGATGAAAACTGGTAGGCTGTTTAATTTTGCATAATTATTGGATATACTAGAAGAAGAAAAAAAACACAAATGCATATAGAAAAGATCATTTTATCTCGTGTAATGTGTCTATTTAATAGATATGTAAACACTTTCTCATTCGCATTCATTTGCTGAGGCGCGGACTGATGACTTTTTCGCGATTATAAGGAAACGGCGCTTCGCTATTAAGTCGCCTACAAAACAGCTCAAACAGCGGCCTGAAGGTATTGTCCGAGCGGTGGGATCCGCCCCTGTTGCAGAGGTGGAGTCAGCTTCATAGTAGCACATCCCCTCGTATTATGTAATATTATTTGTTTTTGTTTTATTAGTTGTTTGTTTTGGATGATGTGTGTATGTATTTTGTTAATTTTTGTTTCTATATTAATTTTATTGTTTTGATTATTTATTTTAATTTGATTTAATTTAATTTGGTTTATTCTGTTTGCATTTAATTTGATTTGTATTGATTTTATTTAATTTAAATTTTATCTGATTTTATACGTGTACTAATAATGGGTATTATTTACCTGAAAATAAATAAATTATTATTATTAAAAACCAAACGATCTACAAATAATTCGGGCAGTGATTAAAAAAAAAAAAAATTTAGGTAAGACCCTAGCCGTCGTATTACAAAAAAAAATCATCCGAATTGAGAACCTCCTCCTTTTTTGAAATTGGTTAAAAATGAGTTCTAACTTTAGACCAAGCCTAAGCCTTCGAGCCAGTTACTATATTTTGAACTTAATTCCGACAAACGTAAAGTTTTTAATGCAAATTGACAACATAGACTCGAGTTTAACGTCAGTTTTTGCAAAAAGAACTTTGCCTTTTGTCAGATTATAGTTCGAAATTTAAAAATGGCTCGGCATAAATCTGGGTCTAAAGATAAACCTTGTTTTGTAATAAGCCCGTAATAGTCGACAACAAAACACAATCTTAGAAAGAAAAAGTCTGGAACTTTATGGTTGCCACTCATGTGGCATTGAAGAAACTGTCTATTACCGTGCCACTTCAGTCCCCTCGTATCAACCAACACCCTCTACTGCGCAAGACATCAACAGATGGCGTAGATACACTTAGTATCTATTTCAATTAACACGTTAAATGATGCAGTCGAGAATAGACATTACCACTTCATAGAGATTCTGCTGCGTTCTTTTGGTATGCGTACAGATTTGATGTACTTTTGGGAAATTTAATTACAATTAGGATGAGGAGAATATACAATGTTATTTTAAATTGGCTAGCTAAACTCCGCAGACTCGATATCTAATTACGATAAAATGAAAAGATTTGATGTTTTTAGGGTTCCGTACCTCAAAAGGAAAAAACGGAACCCTTATAGGATCACTTTGTTGTCCGTCTGTCCGTCCGTCTGTCAAGACCCTTTTTCTCAGGAACGCGTGGAGGTATGAAACTGAAATTTATATCAATTACTCAGGTCTACTGTCCCTTGAAGCTGTGAAAATCAAACTTCTAAGCCAACGCAATCAAAAGATACAGCCGTTTATGCCGCAAATTTTCGACACTTGCAAGGGAATCAAAACCTACAGGGTGCTTCCCGTGAACTCAGAATCTTGAAATTTGGTACGAAGCAACGTCTTATAGCATAGATAAAGGAAAAATTACGAAAACCATAAATTTTTAGTTACATCACATAATATATTTTTTTTTAATAATTTTAAACTTACTACCCATTTCCTCATAAACGCGTAGAGGTATTAAATTGAAATTCATACCAAATACTCAGGTCTATAATACCTTTAAGCTGTAACAAAATCAAACTTCTATGTCAACGCAATCAAAAGAAACAGCAATTTAAGCTGCATATTTTGAAACTCGCAAGTACTCGCAAGGGAATCAAAACCTAAAGGGTACTTCCAGTCGACCTAGAATCTTGAAATTTGGCATGAAGCAACGTTTTATAGCACACATAAAGGAAAAATTCCGAAAACCTTAATTTTTTTTTTTTTTTTGCAATGTTCAATGTGGTACTATTCATAACTTTTTCAGTTACCATTTACAGGTCTGGTTCAAATTTAATACTTAATTAATATTTTTGAACCAGATTTCTAAATAGTGACTAAAAAACTTAGTAAATAAACAACTTTAATAAAAGAACTTTCGCAAGTCTGCTGCAAGGCTAGTATAAGTGTTTCAGTTATATTATAGATAAATGATATGTGTTAATATAAAATAAAGGATTACTTAAACGATAAAGAGATCTTTGTCTTAAATTTATGCTCCTCCATCTTTCCCCATTGTAATGTTATGAATTTCATTTTGCAATAAAAATACCATAGTTATGACTCAATTGTCGTAATGAACGAACTTTGTAAACCTTGCAGGTTTGTACGGAACCCTCGGTGCGCGAGTCCGAATCGCACTTGGCCGGTTTTTTTATTTATGATGACGGCGATTACATCTCACACCTGCGATTCACTGATGACATAGTCTTGATGGCGGAGTCGCTGGAGGAGCTAACCCAGATGCTGGACGGCCTAGATTCAGCCTCGCGACACATCGGTCTCGGCATGAATTTGGATAAAACCAAAGTCATGATCAATGGCCTCATTGACCCGGGACCGGTCGTCGTGCACGGCCACCCTCTCGAAATTGTTTCCGAATATACTTACCTCGGGCAAATTGTGCAGTTAGGTAAAAACAATTTTGAGAGGGAGGCCAAGAGAAGGATCCAGCTAGGCTGGGCAGCGTTTGGGAAACTACGACGAGTCTTCTCGTCATCTATACCGCAGTGCTTGAAAACGAAAGTTTTCAATCAGTGCGTCCTACCCGTCATGACCTACGGGGCTGAAACGTGGACACTCACAATAAGGCTGGTCCACCAGTTTAAAGTCGCTCAGCGAGCTATGGAAAGAGTCTCTCTGAAGGATAGGATCCGTAATGAATACATCCGACAGAGAACGAAAGTTATCGACATAGCTCAAAGAATTAGCAAGATGAAGTGGCAGTGGGCCAGCCATATCTCGCGAAGAACCGACAACCGCTGGGGTAAACGAGTTCTTGAGTGGAGACCGCGACTCGGCAAACGTAGTGTAGGACGCCCTCCGGCCAGGTGGGATGACGATCTGCGAAAGACTGCAGGCAGATGCTGGATGCGTCAAGCTGAAGACAGGGCGCTATGGCGCTCATTAGGGGAGGCCTATGTCCAGCAGTGGACTGCTATAGGCTGATGATGATGATGTTTTTTTGGGAGATCAAACTGCTTTTAGTGTTATTACTTGAAGTATTAGTTGAGAAAAACTGTTTTTAACCGACTTCAAAAAAGAGGAGGATCTCAATTTGGATTTTCTTACCGACTTCGAAAAGACGAGGAGGTTCTCAATTCGGTTGAATATTTTTTTAAATGTTTGTTACCTCAGAACTCCGTCTTCCATCACGTCTGTGAAGTTTACACAAAAAAACAGATTGTTTAAAACTGATATTTCAAGTGAATAAAATGAGAACACAAAAAATCATCAAATTATTTTTTCTTTTTTTATCATGTTAAGATTGACGCATTGCGTCAGCGGAGTTTAGCTAGTTAATTTAAAATAACGTTTGTGCTTGAAGTAGGTTCATAATTGATTGATGGTCCAGGTATAGCGTAGAACAAAAGCCTTTGTAATATTTAATATGTAACTAAGAGATCGCGATGTGAATTATTAATAAGTATACAAAATGATGATATATTTATCACAGCGTTTCCGTTTTCTTACCTTTTAATTGTGAAAACATCGTGAAGGAAACGGAATGTCCTAAAACCGAAAATTCGAGGACATGTGACATCTTTCAATCTGCACTGGGCCCGCGTGGTGGATTCGGGTCCACTTAGCGAGAGGAGACCTGTGTTCTAGTAGTGAGAATATTATTGGCTAAATGCTTACGCTAAACTTCTATTTAAGAAAAAATGTTTTGATTCACTGCTAGACTTTGAACAGTAGAAAAGGTTAAAGTTTTTACGCCCAAACCTTCCATAACTACCGAAAACAACAAGCTAATTTAGTCCGTAGGGGAACCTTAAAATTAGCCATCGACCGATTGAAAGTCTGTACAGACTTTCCATTGGTCGATAGTTTGGTTGAATTATTAATGGGCACGAGAATAATAATGAAGAGTGCGCACTAACACTCGATTCCCGTAATCAAAAAAAGGGGCTTAAATAGGTAGTAATAGTATTATTTTTAATGTAACTTAATTTTTGATCATAAACCAGCGAAACCATCGTCTATCTTAATTTTTGTTTTTCCACTGTATTCTTTTTGAGTGAAATAAATTATCTTATACCGTAATTTATTTCAGTCTGGAGAGACTCTTAATGGCTTTTTGACATGCTTTTATTAATGGTGCTTTTAATAATCTTACTATAATACTTTAGTTTTAAATTTAATTTTGAAGGCAACTGATGGCTAAAATAGTTTGTAATTTTTCTTACGTTTTAAGAATCAATTTATAATCAGAAGTAATTTACTCAAGCTAGGTCGAGAATCAGCACTTTTCGAACGTCAAAATTAAAGACAATCCCCCAAAACGCCCATTCTTCAACAGTTCCTGGGCTGAGAAGTGATGCAACAAACTCCCCAGCAGCACAGCTGTCTATGTAGTTAGAAAAACTGATTGTGGTGGTTATCCTCCTTTTAGTCTTCGTCACACTTGGGTAAAAGTTGAGCCAGACGCTGTGCGAGCCTGGATTCTGTTGAAGTAAGCGTAATTATTGCTTTCAACTACAATGTTTTTTTTTTATTTCGCATTTCCAATTGATTATCACAGTCCAGCTGAACGCTTCATCCAAATTATATAATAACGTAGTTTAAAATTTGTTTTGGTTTAATTTACACCTTGTCAGAGCCTTCAAAAAGTGTACGTAATAAGTTATAATTAATTTAAACTTCTTTCCGCAACTATCACTGCCTATTAACATAGTTGAAAGAGAAAGTTTCAACTGAAACTTTGTAAGAAGATTCTAAACAAGGTGAGTTGAGAATTAAATTAATTAAAGGTGAGTTGGTTAGACTTTTAAGTAAATGTTTTGCAAACAATAATGTCTGGTTGTTTCATAACAAAATTGTTGTTTATCGGTCTAGAGTGTAGCCTTTTTAAAATTTTGAGTAGATTACAACAATTAGTTTTTAGTATAGGCAACTACACAAACAAAAGCTCACGGCATGGTCCCACGGAGGTAAGTAGAAACTACAAAACGCCACCTGTTACGATACTATCCTTACACACTCCTTTTGCTCCTTTCTATTATAAGTATTATCTTGCATTAACTAATATAATTATTTAAGTTAGCGACCAATTTCATTGAAATATAAACCCTAAGAAAATCGAAGTCTTACTTCTGTTAAAAAAAATAAAATGATTATGAAATTCATTGGGATAATGTCATATAATACTTTCAGAAAAAACATATATTAAAATGTCGTAATATATTGATACGTTGTTGTGCGTGTATTCGGAAATTTAGACAATATGGGAGGTAGAACAAGAACTTGAACATTTTTGAATAAACTGTACAAAGCATATATTGTTTACTGTCAGTTGTTTACATTGTCAACTTAACTTTGTTAGTTTACGTATCTTCTTATTTGATTAAAATTGTATCGTGGTTTGTTTTATTTTTACATACAGCACGACGTTTTTATTGCTCTGCGGATTTGCTTACGCACATGGGTTGGCCGCATGCGTCTTAACTCAGAGATGGTAACTATCGGAAATCTAAAAAATCATGATTTTACAGAAGAGCGTTTTGAACGCAAAGCTGTGATAATTAATAGAAGAACTTAAGTTATTTTCTTTTTTCTACACCATTTAGTTAATTAGGTCATTACCATACTGTATTTAAAAAAAATATTTCTGAGTCGAATCGTGTAAAAAAGTGGAATTTCGTAAAAAGTGCAGTTTACTTTTTGATCTGAGGTGCCGTCGAGACAGAATTCAGATAATTCAACAATTACACTAGAATATCCAAACAAACATTTTAAATTCAGATCACATCCAACAAACAGAACAAAATACTCCCGTGACGTCATAATTTAGTACGCATCTGGGTCTGCCAGTAGCTTATATCGTACAATAACTTAGCAAGCAAGTCAAGTGCGAGACAGCCACTGTTTTGTATGATTAATGATGCGGTCGTTAGCTGAGACTGCAAATGGCAACCGAGTGTCGTCTTTATTTTCTGCTAAATGCGTTCGTCTTTCTTCTACGGTGGTGTCAAATCTGGGTGACGTCAGAGATAATGATGGCGGTGTAAATGGTGGTGCTTGCTTTTGTGCGTTTAGCTTTTGGTTTAGGAATGCTTGGTGGCTCGATTTTAGTAAGGAAAAATAAGGAATTGTTATGTTTTAATATCTTCGGTTAAGGTATGGTTCATGGGACTTTACAAACCCAAATTAGATTGAGAATTTTGGTCTCGACCCGAGTTTTGGTGTTGTGGTTTTTTATAGCCTACCTATACTGTCCCACTGCATGTTCAGAAAAGATCTCTCAAAAGTCCTTCCAGGAACTTTTTTCCCGTGCCACCTTATACCAACCCTCGTGGTACGCGTCCATATTGTGGTTATTGGGTTATTTAGAAACTAGCAACGCCCCGCGGTTTCACCCGCATAAGTGTCGATCCCGTGGGAATATCGGGATAAAAACTATCCTAATTGGGTTGTAGAGGTCAGACAGGCAGTCGCTCTATGTAAAATGCTGGTATTCAGCTGCATCCGGTAAGACTGGAAGCCGACTCCAACATTGTTGGAAAAAGGCTAGGCAGATGAGAAATTATAAACGCGCACATTGATTGGAAAATGTTTTTTTAATGAGTGAAACATAGATGTTTCACATCTCTATAAATTATGTGACATGATCATCTCTTTTAGTAGACTAAAAGAGATGATCACGTCACATAATTTATAATAACAATCCATAAAATTAAAATAGGAAGAATAAAATTCTTATAAAAAAAAGTCGACGAGACAGCTCTAATTAGACCAGTCCAACCCACTAACATAAGAACAGATTATTACGTCCAATGGCAGCAACTGACGGCCCTACTTCCTGCAATTTCAAATGAAAAAGATAATGCCAAGAAGTCGCCTTCTTAGTGAACTCCACGGCATAGAACTTTCTGAAATTTTTACTTTCAATTAAAGAGTGCTAATGGAAAAAACTAAGGGACACTCACAATGGAGATCGTTAGTAGGAAAAAGTTTCTTGAAACGGTACCAAATTCACTCTTGATTCTATTAAACGGAAACTTCGGTTATAAATCAAGTTTTTTGTAAGGCAGTGTCCAGTCTAATGTAGACTTGATGATTTGCAACTTTCGACCTTTTTGTTTTTGGAAAGTAAGTAATTTGTTACAGAACTGCTGATGCGGTCGTAAAAGTAGAGGACAGTTAAATTTTGTTGCCATTTAGTAAGTAGAACGGTAATTTATGAAAAGTATTACGCTGTTAACTAAAGAAATAAATAAAATACATTTTATTCATTTTATACGTTGCAGACTAAACGGCACACAAATAACAGTACATAAAAAATCAATTAGTATTTTACAGACGCCAGCACATCAAGGTACTACAATCTGTCAAATTTCTTTAATAAATTTTCAAATTTATCGCTGAAGCATAAGGTTCAAAGTTTATTGGGAAAATTTGACAGTTTCGGATAGCTTGATATGCTGACGTCTGTACCTAATAATCTATACTTTAATTTAAACCTGAAAAGTTTGTTTGTTTGCACACGCTAGTCTCTGGAACGACGAGTAAGATTCGAA
Source organism: Luperina testacea (assembly GCA_927399505.1). Lineage (NCBI taxonomy): Eukaryota > Metazoa > Arthropoda > Insecta > Lepidoptera > Noctuidae > Luperina > Luperina testacea. The sequence continues at coordinate 14,095,722 of OV656770.1, read as the reverse complement.
AACTCTTTTTGCACTTGACAACCCAATTCTTGAGAATGGTTTTATACTATTTAACATCACGCCTCAACCCCAAACAAAAAGAAAAAAGTTAGAAAGAACGCTAAACGAAAACAAAATAATTTATTAATTCTTATAAATTAAACAGCGCGTGAAACCGCGGGCCCAGCTAGTAGTGTATAATTTTATTAAAATTGTGACTCAAAATGGAATACAAATATGCAACGTATAAAAACATATGAGCAAGGGATTTTAAGGTGATAAATCTGAAGAAACCACTAGATGAGATAATATCGATTTCTGTGTTTTTCTAGTCTTCACCGGGAGTTACTTTTCTTACAAGTGACGTGGTGGATAGCACACTTCCTCTCACAGAGTGAAAGCCAGTTTCCCGCCAATGGGAACGTTATAGAGTGATTATGCTGAAGCTTTATTTAGATCTAAGGAACTGTTCGTCCGTTATAGCATCCCAAGGCAATTACGAGCAACCACAAATTAACATAAAAGAGCATTCAATTACCCGAAGCCAATGTAAGTAAAATAAGAAGGCCAATAAAAACAAGTGTCCCAAACTAAAGAACAATTAAACTTAAGAAAGAGAGTTTAATTTATAAAAGAATCGTTACGTCTAATTTCTTTCAGCAATTCACTTTTTATTTTGGTTCGGGGGTGCCTCGTTAACTTCAGTATTTGCCCACCTTTACCTCAATTTACTTTAACGATGCCCTTGTAAATCTAAGGAGACCAGTATTTTTTGTCGGTGACTCTTGTACTGTCCAACCAATTTAAATTTGCATTTGGTAAACCGATATCGATAAAAGTAAAGCTCTTATTTTCACCCTCCTAAGGTTCGAAATCGTTTTTCACGTTCGCTTCACGTTGTCATTGTGTATTATCGTAGTAATGAGTCTAATGAAGGTTTTTCAAAAGGGTAAGGTTTACCAAGCGGCATTTAATTAAGACAGGACAAGCCCTGTTACTAAATTTTCTTTGAATACACTCAAATTCTTTCCTTCGTCATTAATGGATGGTAATTTTTGTGAAGCCATCTTTTCTCGCAAGAATCGAGAAAAGATGGCGCACTTATAGGAAAACTACTCGTACTTACCCATTTACGTAAAGAAAACAACACGACTAACTATAATTGAAGTTTTTATAGGTATATCACAAGATAGTTACGTATGTCAAAGGAGACTAAGCGAAAGTGGTATATGGATCATTAGCGATACGGTTTTGATATTTGTGTAGGGATACCTCATCTTTACCCTTGAGAAATTAATTAAAATATGTAAAATTGTTACTATATTGTTATGTATACGTAGGTTAGGGAATGTATCAATGGGTCTTTGTTACCTGAAAATAAATCATCATCATCATTATTTCAGCCGAAAGACGTCCACTGCTGGACATAGGCCTCCCCCAAGCACCTCCACTTCGACCGGTTCCGTGCTTCTCGCATCCAACGGGTTACTGTGGCATTCACTAGGTCGTCGGACCACCTTGTGGGAGGCCTTCCAACACTAACTTCACTCGAAGTCGTGGACAAGTATGTTTACCTAGGACAAACTGTGCAGTTAGGTAGGTCTGAATTCGAGAAAGAGGTCAATCGTCGAATCCGACTCGGCTGGGTAGCGCTCGGGAAGCTACGCAATATATTCTCATCCCACATACCGCAGTGTCTCAAGGCGAAAGTCTTTGACCAGTGCGTGTTGCCAGTGATGACTTATGGCACTGAAACGTGGTCGCTCACAATGGGCCTTATAAAAAGGCTAAAAGTCACCCAAAGGGCAACGGAAAGGGCTATGCTTGGAGTTTACCTGCGTAATCTAAACAGGAAAATAAATGGTTTATTATTGTTATAAAGTACAAGTTAAATATTCGGACGGGTAGTAAGGGCAAGTACCATAACCATTGTAGCTACAAGAAAACGTTCTTAGGAAACTGTCCTAAATGTTTTGAGTAATTGCTAACTTCATCTGCAGATTTTGTAAAAAATGGTACAGTGAGTTAGAATAGTTCCATACTTCTATTAGTCGTCATTTCGGAAGTCACCTCCTTTCTACCCATAACATCTTTCACACAGTCTATCCATTCCAATCCATCAGTTTCATCACCATCATCATTTCATCATCATCATCATCAGCAGCAGCAGCAGCTGGATGCGGGAAGCACGGAACTGGTCGAAGTGGAGACTTCTCGTACCGTGCTTCCTACATCCAGCAGTTTCCTGCCATCTATCGGTCCATCAATTTACAGTACCCGACGATAAATATTGCACATCGACCTTTACCTTTTTTTGTATTTTATACAAAGAATAAAAATAATTATCAAAAGAAGCAAATCATAATTGTTTTAACGGCTCCTAATAGATACCGGACTGTTTGTATTTTGTGCGACAGAGATAACGCTCTACGAAGCCGAAATTAGCCGATTGTCTCTTTCCAAAGGTCGATGTGCAATATTTATCGCCGGGTACTGTAATACCAACCAATTTTCACAATAGATAGGTTAGTACATGTCGAACAAACATACACAATATTTACCAGTTCCAAAACCAACAAAACTCTTCAAGAACAACTTCAGTGACTATTTCATTGTTCGAAACAGTCAATATTTGCGTTCATTCTGTGGGAACGAGGAACTTCTGAGTACTTGAATATTGACTACCGTAAACAACGGTTTTACCGGTAAACTCGGTTTATCAGTCATTTTTAATCCAACAGCTGAAGCAGACACATTCTATAACTATGTTCAGAAAGGCATTTAAGATATTAGTAGTAATCATTGTTATGTGGCTGGTTTCATGTTTAACAATAGTAAGGGAATATAAAGGACATCCTAGTTTTATAGGTAATAATAAATATCTGTTCACTGCTAAAGAGTTGTCTTATGAACAAGCTTTGAACAGATTTAGAAAGAGGTTTGACAACGGGAGTTCGGAATTTCGAGGTGAGTAACATTTTATACTAATTATTACTTTCACTCTCTAAACATGTTTCATTCAGCTCTTGTAAAAGACAGGTCAAGTAACTGTGCACACACATGAGCGGCTCGCTTCAACGGCTGAATTAACTGCTGCCGTCAACGCGTATTAACGGTTGCAGTTGCTACAGCGTGACACCGGTATCCTTTCTCGTGAATATAAAAGAAATGCCATTTGTATATAGACGACATTAAATTATGGGTAATTGAGTGGAGTGTGGTCACAGAATCTGTTGATGCACCTTAATAAATGAATAATAAGGGTGGTCGGTCGCTTAACGCCTGAACGTAGAAAGAAGAAGATGATGCGTTAGTGCGTCGACCGTACTAACTGGAAGTTAAGGAAGTTACGCCCGACGCAACTTACGTCAGATGCGCGACTTACGAGTTCTAGGTTGTGGGTTTGAACCTAAGCAGGCACTTTTTTGTGTTTGTTTTTATCGATGAAGGAAAATATCGTGAGGTAGTCGACACTTACAAAATCGAAGACGTGATACCACCAAGCCGCACTGGGCCCGCGTGGTGGATTTTGGTCCACTCCCTCAGAGAGAATATAAATAGGCTGATTATGTTTATCATTTATGAATACTAAAAATAAAATATTAATAAAGCAAAAGTAAAATATTTCTTACAGCGTGGCAAATACTTCCATTCGCAAAAACAGGATTGACAGAAGATGAGAAAGAATATATCATCAAAGGTGACGAGTATCCACCAGGTAAGGGTTCTGGGTCATAATAATATTTTTTGCCTTTTTGAATAAGGACATTGAAAGCAGGTTTGGTCCAAGCATTTACTTTGAAGTTAGAAAATTTTCGCCAGGTAATGAAAGAAAAACTATATTGTGATGTCGACTGCAAATTGCTGATATTTTAATAACTCATTCATATAATATGCATTTTTTCTAGACAAGTTGACGTTGAAAGTGAGTATTAGGTACTAGCTAGCTTGACTTTTTTACACCTCGGGACATATTTTGATAACCTATTATCTATAATGTAGCGGTATCTACAACGCCACATGCGAGCAAGAGTTTACCGCGCAACTAGCACATATACAACGGCCCGACATGAATCATCGGGCAGTTGCCCGCCAGACATAACACCCATCTGGTCGGAGGATCCTCCCTTTTCTATAGAGTATGAGTGAACTTTACACCCTGTTCCTCACACGTCTATAATAATAAAGCTGAAGAGTTTGTTTGTTTCAACGCGGAATACGGAACATTAATTAAATCTCTAAAACTACCAGTCAGATTTGAATAATTCTAGTATAAGCATTTGATAGCCTAATTCTTGAGGAGAGGTTATCGGCCTTTAACACGCTCGAGCCTGTAGGAGCCCAGGCAAGAAGAATTAAAGATAGAAAGTACGCTAAGCGAAAAAGAAGCAACAGCGTCGGCGGGCGATGCGATGCGACGAGGTGGGACGTTTTCAAGGAGCCGTGTTGTGGCCCACAAGGCATCTGACATCTGGCAAACGTGTTCGGCTCAGTCCTGCTTAAGCTTGGTTGCTTTTTGAGTTACGCCGGTGTCGAGCGCAGTATCGTATACCGTGTTCGGTCGATAGGTCGAACTCTAAAAGTACAGACGCCAGCACATTAAGCTACTACAATCTGTGAAATTTCTCTAATAGATTTTCAACTTTATCGCTAAAGCACAACGTTCAAGGTTTATTGGGAAAATTTGACAGTTTTGGGTAGCTTGATGTGCTGGCGTCTGTACTTCGCCACATCGCTCACCTGAATGTCCTTTATTATATAGCAATAATGATATTTTTTCAGGAGTTGATGGTAGACCTGTCGTCTTAGTTAGTAATTTGCGGCACTATATAAGACAGGATATACACAAAGGCTGGAGGGACCACGCCTTCAATAGATTTGTCAGTGATTTAATACCAGTGAACAGAACACTAAAAGACGTAAGAGAGCCATGGTAAGAACATTCAAATATTTGCTATCCGAAGTCTTAAGATTAAGGTCAGGTAAGGTAGGTTTTATCCAAAGGTGGCTGGGACAGTCTGGAAGCGGAAGGCGGAGGAAAGAATGTTGTGGCGTAGCCTGGGAAAGTCCAGCAGTAGACTGCGGTAGACTCGAGTTGTTTAATTGAAGTTTCATAATGTAAAGGTAATCCAGTTAACATTAATCCAAAGGCACATATCAGTTTTTTACCTATCAATCAAGTTAGCCTATTGCAGTCACATAGGCCTAAGTTTTTTTAAAGAATGCATATGAGTGGCCAAACCCTTGGTAAATGGTCACCGTTGCCTTTGAACTTCCAAACAATACTAGAGGCCTTGTTAGTAGAGTAGCTCACCGTCCGATCAGGATCAGGCCCGTGCCGGATGGCGCGTACGTGTTCCACGCGCGCTTCAAAGAGATGTCAGCAATTAAGAAGGGACCAGTTAGGGCCGAAGCCTGCCGGCCGGGTCAGCGGGGTTATCCGAAAGGGTTACCGCTGGCCCGGAACATAAAGGGCTAAGGAAGCAACACGGGTGGGTTTTAGGCAGTAAGAGTCTGACACTCCCTTCCACCCAGAGCGGGAGGGGGGTCATTTGATGATTTCCCACACTAAAAAAAAAGGCCTTGATAGTAAATCATACCAGATACAAAGCCAAAGTAAATTTGCCTGTGATAACACCGGAACAAAAACCCTTCTAATCGGAGTAAAGGAACGCTTCGTAGCAGGAGAGCTATTATTATTTGATGGTATACATTTTTGTAGACAGTCGCTCCATGTAAAATACTGGTATTCAGCTACATCCGGTTAGACTGGAAGCCGACCCCAACATGGTTGGGAAAAAGGCTAGGCAGATGATGATGATGATAGTATACATTTTTGTATCTCGGCACTGATCTGCCGGTTTTCAAGGTAACCCGGGCATATTCCAAGTGTAACACCTGAGAACACTAACCTAAGTGACAGTTAATGATAATAAATGTCGTGGTGATATTATGTTCTGACTTTGTGTTGCAGTGGTGTTTGTGCGTGTGATATTTGTGCATCATTGTCGTTCAGCAGAAATTTCCAAACTATTCTGCAAGCGTTCAGGATAGCAACTTTCTGTAGGGTTTAATAGGTGGAGAGAGCTACGTCCAGCGTATTTAAAGAGTGATGCAGTTGTTTGGAAATTTTTATTGTAAGTCTGTGTTGGCAGAGGCCTTCCTTCCCTCTGTCCACTTATCCCGGTCTACTGTGATTGTGGGCTAATCCTTTAGGTCCACCATCCATTTCTGGGCCTAAAGCGTAGTCGCCTACCAACTACACATAAGGTTTGGTACCCATTTCAATCATAGAAGTGTTTTATTCCAGGTGTAGAAATCAGACGTTTTCCGAAGATTTACCAAAAGTTACAGTAATTATATGCTTTTATAACGAAGCATGGTCAACGCTCATCAGGACAATAACATCAGTTTTGACAAGAAGCCCTCCGGATCTTTTGAAACAAATAATATTGGTTGATGATTATTCGACAATGGGTATGTCTTTAGTGATTTCAGTTGTTTTATTGGCAAAGGCCCCGTTGGCCTCGTGGTCGCAAGTGCGACTGCTAAGCATGGGGTCCTGGGTTCGATTCCAGGAATTTCTCAGTAACAGCCCGGAGTTTGAAAGTTGGCTAAAAGCAGGTTAAGCCGTTGGTCCTGCGCCTGATCTCTCTTCGGTCGTGTCAGATTGCCGTCCCATCGGACTGTGAGAGTGAGGGAAGAGTGAGACACTTGTGTCTGTACACACACTTGTGCACTATAATATCTCCTGGACTCCCGCTTAGATGGCCAGTCTCTTCTGAGATAGGCCGCAATTCAGTCTGGAGAACTGATTAACAACAAAATAATCAATGTAAAGAAAAAAACATTCATAATTTTTGTTATTTAGGGTGGGCCTTTCCATATTCTGGTTTTAATTTGACTGTAACAAGGTCCATCGTTATTGCTACTCCTTTTAAGTAATGCCAATACAAATGAAAATCATATTATTTAGATTGGCAAGTTGAATCACAGACTGAAAATGCTTAATATACCTATCTTATAATTTCCAGCTCATCTTAAGAAGAAATTAGATGGTTATGTACGTGCAACACCTAAAGTTAAATTGATTCGAGCAGAACGTCGTGAAGGAATTATTAGAGCAAGATTGTTGCCGATAAAGTATGTGACTACACCCGTCGTTTTTTATCTTGACAGTCATTGTGAGTGTACCGAAGGTGAGTGCAACAATGATGATCTTTTAACACTTGTGTCATAAAAATAATTACTCAGCCCGAGCGTTTTTATTAAAAACAACATCATAAATTTAGTACTAAAACCGTCCTGAAAGTATGTAGATTACGTTAGTGACAGAGTTATCAAAGCTGATTTATTGGTTTTGAGAAAATCGTGAACTTACAAACATACGGGTCGAATAAAGAACCCTCGGAGTGAATATCGGTTAAAAATTCAAGTTAAATGATCAATAAACGAAAAAAAAATATACAAAATGATGTTTTTGTCAACTGCACTGACAAAACAAAGTAACGCAGTTTTTCCGAACAAAAGTGATGAGGACGTGTGAAGAATTGAGGCTATATTGTCAAGAATATTGCTTTTATCAATGTATGGGGTACGTGTAAATAAATTTTATCTTGCCTACCTTCATGCAGTATAAAATACTTAATATTTTTATTATCATTTTTGAGATATCGTCTGTCAAATATACGTACTACCGTGAGAAAAAGTAAAAAGCCAAATTGCATACAAATCCAAACAGCTATCAATCGCCGCCTTAACAAGGCGGCGATTGATTAACAAACTCAAAAGTGTCCAATACACGCACGAGACAAACACACTGTACATTACACTCACACACACTCACTCATTTCACTGTACATTTATACGAGTGTACAGGGTGGCATTAAGGCGGCGATTGATAAACCAAAGTACCCAATACACGCACGAGACAAACACACTGTGTACATTACACTCACACACACTCACTCATTTCACTGTACATTTATATGAGTGTACAAGGTGACAGAGACAACGACACGCAAACTTTAACGATGATGAATTCAGCACGTGATTCTAGACGTAGAAATTTTTCGGCGGTTATCAATATAAAGTCAACTGTTATATGCAAAAGTGCAATACCTACGTGGTCAAAATATATGGCACAGCTATGTTTTGATGAATCCTAATCATTTACTGAATCTATGGTAACAAATCAACATTGATGGGGATTCTCAATGGGGATTTGTGGAATAATCCTCAGATTGCGCGTCGATGTCACTTATAAAGTAGGAATAAGTAGGATAGTTCTGTGTATGTAAGTATACATAGATTGTCATAAAATTATGGGACATTCAAATTATTCAACTTCTCTTTACTTTCTACGTTTTCAAGCAAGCGTAACTTAGATTAAAATCTACCAAGAGAAAAACTATAAGGTCATAATTTATTTTAGCTTAACATATTTTTTTCAGGATGGCTAGAACCGTTATTACAGTGCATCAAAGAAGATCCTACTCGAGTAGTCAGTCCGGTAGTTGATCATATTCACGACAACACTTTCGAGTATATAGAGCAAGAAATCAACGACCTTCAGATGGGTGGATTCAATTGGGACCTACGCTTCAGCTGGATTGGTATACCCCATGATGAATATTTGAAACGTAGTAATCAGAATGCTCCTTTGAGAACTCCAACAATTTCTGGGGGGCTGTTCGCCATTCACAAAGATTTCTTCAAAAAAATAGGATACTATGACGATGGATTTGACATATGGGGTGCAGAGAATTTGGAACTGTCATTCAAAACTTGGATGTGCGGTGGAACGCTAGAAATAATTCCTTGCTCCCACGTGGGACATCTTTTTAGAAAGAGGATACCATATGACGAAGTAAAGAATTCATTGAAGAGAAATAACGGGCGGTTGGCGACGGTAAATTGTTTGTTTTTAACTAATCTAAGTTTAACTGTCTAAATTTAGCAAGCATTCATGCCCAGCATGAGATTCTGGGTTCGATCCCTAGTTTGTATAAAGCTCTTGGGTTTTTTCATCAGAAATTTCTCACCAGCAGCCCGTAGTCTCGAGTCGAAGGAGTGCACGATATTATGGTCCCTAATATAGTAACTTATTAATAAGTAAATTACGAAAATTGGGTGTACTAATACACCTTGACCTACCTTCAGGAAAAATAGAAGGCAAGTAATTTAATGTGTTTAGAACGCAATAAATTCGTTAGTCCAGTGGTCGCAAGGGCCCTGAGCATGAGGTCCTAAGGTTTGATTCTCGGGTTGGGTATAGTAATTATTAGATTTTTCTTTCTGAAATTTCTCTGCTGGCAATAGGCTCGCTCCTATTACAGGGGACTTAAACAACTGGCGAAATTTTGATGTACAGACGCCAGCACATCAAGCTACCCGAAACTGACAAATTTTCCCAATCGAATTTGAACCGTATGCTTTAGCGATAAAGTTGAAAATCTATTAAAGAAATTTGACAGATTGGAGTAGCTTGATGTGCTGGCGTCTGTACTATAGATACACCTCTGCCTTACCCCTCATGAAACACAGAAAGCACGTAATTCTATGCAACGCAATATACCTGTTATTTTCAGGTATGGCTTGACGAATACGCTAAATACTATTTTGAAAGGATAGGAAAGGATAAAGTAGACTTCGGTAATGTGTCGTCAAGGATAGAGCTTCGCAGGACTTTGAATTGTAAACCGTTCAAGTGGTATTTAGAAAATGTATACCCGCAATTGGAATTGCCTGATAAGTATGTCGCTAGTGGTCAAGTAAGTAATTTTAGCCTGCATGTTATATCGCACCTCCGATAAAATAGGGTTACAACTCGAAAAAGTCATTCGCAGGATTTTCGGGTAGTTTTTCAGGAAAATTGAAAAACAGCGTGAGCCATTAAAACAGATTTTTTGCAAAATTAAAATAATTAATTTAATTTTAATTTTTTTATTAACGCCAAAATGTGTGCCTCACACACATTGGCGTTTATTACTCTTTCAAGCAAAAACTACTGCACGGATTTAGATTAAAGGCACACAAATAGTTTATAAGTAAATTTATAACTAAATATACTATAACTAAATATACTTAAATATATTTATAAATATATTTATAACTTAATATACTTTTCATCCCGATATTCCCACGGGATCGAAACTTATGCGGGTGAAACCGCGGGTAGCTGCTAGTATTTTTGAATTTGGGAATTGTTTTCAAAAGTGGTATGAGGTCTGAGTGCGGGACGGGACCGGACGTCATAGGGGCAGCGGAAAGAGCGGGGGAGGCGGGGTCAAGTCTCATCTTTCGTGGCACGCATTATACCAAGAATTATTGTCATTCATTGGGCCTGTGCCACAATGACTTGGCACAATAGTTGGCATGAAAACTTTTTATAACTTATGATGGGCTCGTGGCTAAATAATAATAGCTGCTCTAGAGGATCGAAGGTTAAGCTACGCTTGCCGCGGTTGGTTCATGGATTGGTGACCGTTCATTGTAATGAATGCGATACAACCGTATCGCATATATAGGCCCCCCCATGCCTCGAAAAGCACGTAACATAACCATGTTACGTGCTTTTCGAGGCATGGGGGGGCCTCATATACCTGCATATCGAGACCCTTCCGTGTGGTTCTTGTGTAGTGGTTGGTCCCGGCTGTTATTCCTATACCTTTGACAGTCGTTACGTCAGAAGCCCAAAAGTCTGGCAACCAGTCTTAGCAGTAACATGTTATCCAGTAACTGGGTTGTGAAGGTCAGATAAGCAGTCGCTCCATGTAAAATACTGGTATTCAGCTGCATTCATTTAGACTGGAAGCTGACCCCAACATAGTTGGGAAAATGCTAGGCAGACTGATTTTTTGATTGATTAATAATTGACAGTGTACCTTCATACGTATCATTGATAATTATTGTCAATACCGGTTATTATATATTTTAGCTATTATTATTATATCCTGTTGCCCTGGACCGGATATTGAATTTGGACGCTTTGAAGATTTTCAAAAGGCAATGACATGGCTCCAGGGGCGGTACCTTCATAGAAGCCGAAAAGCCCGGCTTGCCCTAATAAAATCATAATTCACAACAACAAACTTACTTAAACCTATCAATAAATAAATATATTAAAAAAATACCAATCAATGAACTCGAACACAAACATTAATAATACCTAACTGAAAATCAGCCAATCCCTCAGTTGGGCGTTTTTTTTATACGTTGAAATTCTGTGGGCTTGCCCTAATTTTGACCCCTAGGCACGCCACTGCATGGCTCCTGATCAATTTGATGTTTTCTTATAAGTTAGTTACAAATTTATCCTCGTTGTCCAAAAGTTAATTCAAAATTATAATTTTCTTTTTTTCATTTAAATACTTATGAGTTACATTTTTAAATATTTTTATAAATAAAATGAAAAATAAAACATTTAGAAATATAAAAAATAGTCCACCGGTATCGGAACAGGGTCCAAGCTATCGGCGATTAGGGCTCCAGAGAGATTAACCTCCTGACAATGCAAGCCGTGTCCAATCAATCCTTCAATCCAGCTCTCCATCGAGAGCCTCCGAATTATTATTATTAATAAAATCTATTTTATTACAGATCTATAGTGCAAGTAGTCCCGGTATATGCTTAGATGCACATCCTGCGTCGCAGAAGTTTCACGACGCAGTGCAATTATTGCCTTGCCATTTCCAAGGTGGTAATCAGGTAAGCATTAAGCCGATGCCAAACGATTCAGGATACATTTGCTAGGGCTGATTGTGTCAACTAATTTGTATGGGTGTGTGGCTACTATTGTATACTGGCGTAACTAGTCGCATGATTTTGTCCCGCGCGGGAGTCACCTCAGTGTGGCCAGAGCTTCCTCTCAGGGACGAGCTGGTACAAATGTGTACCGCTTGTGGTACACATGTGTACCAGCTCGTCCTAATGAAGTTATTTTTTTTAATGTAAATTGTTTTATTAAATTCATAATTTGGAAATATAAAGAAATGAGATATAAAGGAAATAAAAATAATCTATAGGAGCTTAATTAATTGACAAATTGGTATCGACACATTTTTATTTATTTATTATTATTTCAATTAATGTGTACACAATTAACACCAACGTGTAGTCGACAATTATTATGTTGACAAAAGTTGGATGTAATTACGAATAAAAAAATATTTTATGGAATCAAACTGAAACAAAACTGGGGTTTATTTATAAACATTACTTAAAGTTAAGTTACATTTTTAAATAAAGGTTTTTATTTTTTCAGTTTTGGACATACAGCAGTACTGGAGAAATACGCCGTGACGGATTTTGTCTCGACTACATACTAAATTGTATCACAGTATTCTTCTGTCGGAATTCGGCTACACAAGTCTGGTTGTATAATGAAAAGGTAATTATAATTAACATAGATTACTCCTGGTTAAACAAAAGAACCATACCCAAGTTATCATAACACAATGGTTTTGGCACGGAAAGGACGTTAAGGCAAAAGCGCCAGGATAGCCCGCGAAATTCAATTGTTTTTACGTTTTTTTGCAATTTGCTGGTCAGTCTTAAGTTGTACGTTGATTAATATATGATTCGCGGCCGTAACACATATGTATTCCCATAATATTATAATCATTAAATTCATCAAAACAATTCTTTAAGACCAAGTAATCCTACTGAATGACTATTTCATGAAATCTTGGCGTTTTAGGATTATACTAACGTAACAAGTTGTATTACTGATTCTAATGATTATGATTCTGAAAATACATATTTGTTACGGCCGCGAATCATAACTTGATCGACGTACAACTTAATACTGACCAGCAAATTGCAAAAAACGTAAGAAAATTTGAATTTCGCGGGCTACCTTAGCGCTTCCCCCTTAAGGCGTTGGTCCCGGCTCATCAACAACAATTCAGTTTATCGCAGTCCACTGATGGATCCGGCTGTCTGTGGGTAGAAGTCTGACAGCCTGAGAGCCAGTCTTACCAAGGGGTATCGTATTACCCATACTGGGTTGTTGAGGTTATATAGGCAGTCAGCCCATTTAAAATACTAGTGTACGGCTGCACCCAGTTAGACTGGAAGCCGACCTCAATGTAGTTGGGTAAAGGCTTATCAGATGATGATAGCAATGGTTTGGCCTTGCATTGGGGCTATTATAACAGATCTTTTGTTGGATTCAATTGACAGCTAGGTTTATATTTCTCTAAAACAATCAATCACGATAGATCTATCAAAACCATAACCCAGAATCAGATATCTTTTATCCGTGTAATAAAATTGACGTGTAACAGTTCTAGTATGGAAACACTGTCAAAACATTACATTTAAAAACTAACATTATTCTCAGGATAAGACTTATTCGCTATAACTACTAAGGGCAACTTATACGATAGTATAAGTTGTGAAATTCGCCCTTAGTAGTTTAATTATTTGAGCTCGTTAAACATTTAGTCGCTTTAACAATTATAGCTGCTAATAAGACGCCCAGTAAAAGTGAAACAAAGTCGTGAATATGGAACATTCGAAGAGAATTTCGAAGTTTTTAACACTTGATGATTTTATTTTTCAGTCACAAGTTATAAGGCATATGTCAACAGAACAGTGTTTGAACATTGCCAATTTCCCGGAAGGTATAAAGCTGGTGTTAACAGAATGCACACCGTCATCTTCGCAAAAATGGATTATGGAACACTTTAATTTTAAAAGACTTGCCCCACAAATGCAGATAGGAATATCAGAATGGGAGGAAATGAGGAAGAATGATTTTCAGAATGGGAGGAAATGAAGAAGAAGGAATTTCAGGATGGGGGAATTGAGGAAGAAGGAATTTCAGAATGAGAGGAAATGAGGAACAAGGAATTTCAGAATGGGAGGAAATGAGGAAGCTCTAAAGGATCGTTTATTTTGTTAAGAAAATCGTAATTTATTTTTCTATTATTTATAAGTGAAGGGTAAAATAAAATGCCCTAAACAATATTTGAAAGAATGTTTTGAAAATACTTATAGACAAAAGTTGCAATTAGTTAACTTTTGAATACGTTTTGTTCTTAAATATGAAGGAAGACCACTGCAATAAAAACGTTTACCAAAGATACCACTAGCCCTTTGAGACACCCACAGAAAGCAAAGGTGGTATATCCGAACCACAGAGCTCGTTATGTACCTAAAAGAATTTTATTACAGTCCTTTTTACTACGTCTAACCTCAAATGAGGACCGTTTGAGTACAGTAGCATTATTGTGGTTTGAAGGAAAAAGCACCGTAACGTAACACAAAGGAGAATTTGCTTTGTTCCGAATGTGAATGGTAGCTGTATTTTTAGAGTAAAATAAAAAATATGGAATGTAACAAAAATATATTTTTTTGCATGCATTTGTTTTTTAGATCTGGCGTTGAAATATTTTTTGTATTTTTATGAAATAACCTGGATAATTTCTTGGAGAATTGTAAAAATATTGCTCGTTTTCATCATGAATCAAGTAATAGTGTGAGGTTGTGTTAATATCTGTGTACATAAAAATGGTTACATAAATAAATAAATAAAATTAAATGTAATTGAAATAATAATATACATACAGTGGCCCTCAAAAGTTAGTTGACATTTTTCCACATAAGCTGTGATGCCACATTATGATAAAAAAAAAAATCAAGTACTCCTTTTTTTTTGTTTAGCCTATACTGTCCCACTCCTGGGCAAAGGCCTTCCAGGTACTCCTTTCCCACACCACCTCAAACCAGCCCTCGCGGTACGCGTCCAGGTCATCTGGCCACAGCTTTCTGGGCCGACCTCGGCGGCGTCGTCCATCTTCAGGCACCCATTGTGTGGAAACTTTTGCCCAGCGGTCATCCTGCATACGGCTGATGTGACCCGCCCAATCCCACTTGAGCCTGGCAGCCTTCTTGCCTAAGTCTATTATACCGGTTGTGGAACGGAGCATGGCGTTCTGAATTTTGTCCTGTCTTTTTAAACCCAGGATGTTGCGCTCCATCGCACATTGGCAAATGCCAAGGCGAAACTTTTGGGACGCGGTGAGCGACCAGGTCTGAGCACCATATGTTAGGACGGGCAGGATATACATGTCGATGAGTTTGCGCTTCAGTACTCCTAAAGACTTGATCTTTTTTATGACGAGTCAAAGTAAGTTGAATGAGTCAATAAAAACGTTATAGCAGTTCTAACATTTGCATCACTAGAATTTTAAATCATATTGTGGTAAAGCTGAAGTGGAAAAATGACAACTAACTTCTGGAGGCCAGTGTAGATGAAATTGTCTTCAAATGTTTATGTAAATCTTTACCAAAGCTTTAAGCACAAAGAATAGCCAAAGAATGAAGGGGACTTCGAGGAATTTATTAAGATTAGGTACACTAAGCGAACGCATTAATTAAAACTTATTATCTTTTAGCAAACACTAATTAATTTTACTCAGTGTCGTACCGCTTGTTTGTTTTAATGATAAATACGGCAATTATCTGTCTACCTGCTTTTAGGAGTTATTACACAATTATACCCTGCTTCCGTATAAAATGGGATAATTCATACAGATTAAGAAATGCACTGTTTGTTTTTTCCCAAGAAGATTTCCTCTTTTGAGCAAGCTTTATTTTTTCTTCTTCTTTCTTCTTCTTATCTATGTATATAAATAAAAATCAATGTTTGTGTTTGTCTTCTATGCGTTCCGAAACCATTGGTCAGATTGTGATGAAACTTTGGTAGGGTGTTCTGGGGACGCCCGTGAGGGTTCCTAATTATTAAGACATGGGAAAAAATGACAAAAAAAAGCCTGAGGCGGCACGAAGTTCGCCGGGTCAGCTAGTGTATAGTATTGTTACGAGCTGGGGGCTCGTGACAATAAAAACTGCCGATTTAATAACCAAAAAATGACACTGTAGGTAATCACAACACTAATTACAACTCAAACACACTAATGAAACACAATTGCACTACTGATCGCTCTAAGTCGCACTTGAATATCGCTTCGATGTACTCGCTTGTACCGCTTGTTTAAAACTATATGTCTCGCGGCTCACACCGGCCTTATTATAGTGCCACAGAGCTACTATATAAACATCTAGAACGTTCGAGTACATACCGGTCCCGACTGACCCGATGTCAATAGTTCTCGGAATTACTAGGACCTTGACCGTAGGGTTCTGCTACCCGATACTAGATGGAGCTAGTGGTAACTAATGTCACCATGTACCAGGCATCAATTGTGGCGCGCAACAGTATAAAACAAAGTCGCTGAAATGTCTGTACGCGCATAACTTCCAAATAACTGCACCAAATTGGACAATTCTTTTTTTTTGTTGTATTCGGTATTGCCAGGACAAGGTTTGTATAAATGAAAATTGGAAAAAGAAAGCAAAGAAAGAAAGAAGTTGGGTGGGCCAATAGTGATGAATAAAACATGTTATTCAAGTAGTATGCACGACTATAACTAAGTTGTCAAGTATAATATTTATAAAAATCAGTCTAGGAAAGTAATTAAAGAATGAAGGCTCAAAACAATCATTTAAATTATTAAGTATTTTAAGTTCCACTTTGTAAAAGTTATATACATACATAAGTCACGCCTTCTTCCCATGAGGGTAAGCAGAAACTACAGAACACCTGCATATACCTGCTACAATCCTTACGCACTCCTTTTGATTCGTTTACGTTCATACAATTGCCGCTCGATTCTGTAAAAATCTCACCGTGTAAACTTAGGCTAGGTGAAGTGAGTTTGTTTTTGCTAGGAATTGACACTATTGACAACTCACTCCACGCTCACTTCACCTATGTTTTCACGGTGAGATGGTTACAGAATCGCACTGCTGGTCACACACGCACGCCGGTAGCGAGTACTACGTACACTAATACGTCAACACTTGGCAACTTTAAATTGCGATTTTTTCGTGAAATCACGAATGCAACGTTGAAATACGACTTTACACAAACCTATGGGTTCGAAAATACTTTGTTCGTAATCACATAAAATTTCATTCAAAACTAAAGGAGAAAATCGTCTTTGAATAAAGCCAAGTGTATACATACCTACTTATACTCGTGACTGTGCCTGACATTTCTGAAGAACCACCATTACCAAGTAAACTCACTACAGAGTCAAATTAAATCACCTAGTAAAACTCCGCAGATGTAATGGGTAAAAAATCACCAACTTAATTTCTTTTTTGTTTTATCACGTTTAGATATTCATATCTACACATGATAAAACAAAAAAGAAATAAATTTGGTGATTTTTTTGTGGGGTTATCATCGACCTCAGTTTGTGTAGTTAATAGAAATATCAGGTTATAAAATCTATTTTATTTTTTGTGTAAACGTCACAAACGTGATAGGTCTGATATCTAATCACCTTAAAACAAAATAAAACATATTATATCGACTCGTATTTCAAGTAACCGCACTATCAGCGGTCTTTGATCCCAAAACCAACATTAAATATTTATTATTTTTATTCTATTACTTATATTATGTTTAAATATATCAAGTCTGCGGAGTTTCGTCAGCTAATTTAATTTGAGCCTGAATAATATTTCTAGGGCGTCCCCTTCCGGTAAAAGTTTAGTTCCAAAATACTCATCAACATTGTACAAACGCCAGCACATCAAGCTACGACAATCTGTCAAATTCCTTTAATAGATTTTCAACTTTATCACTAAAGAATAAGATTCAAAGTTGATTGGGAAAATTTGACAGTTTTGGGTAGCTTGATGTGCTGGCGTCTGTACAAACACACTGTTCATAAGCGCTTAAAGCGAAAAAGCGGCAACAGTCCATAAAAACACAATTGAAGCCCTGTTCACACGTATTCTAGACAAAATTTTAATCTAAAAAAAGCCTAGCCCAAACACATGAAAATGAAAACACTGAGTTGGTAATTTATAATGTACCTTTTTGTAAAAGTAGGCGTTAGCTACGGATTAACTTAATTGTGGAACACGGGTGGGTTTATTCAGTAAGAGTCTGACACTCCCTTCCGCTCCACCCAGAGCGGGAGGAGTCATTTCTTGATTCCCATCCTGAAAAAAAAAAATAGGGTCCGTGGCTAAATAATAACAGCTAATAGTAATAAATAATAATAGCTAATCAAACATACATGAATGGCCACTTTCAAGGTGTTTGAAGAATAAATCGAAAAGTATTTCGGCATGTTATACCTACTCACGTAAAATAGCAAGAGGTCAGTTCAAAAATCATCAGAATTTCACAATAACTATTAAAAATCGACTCCAACAATCAAAAGTCCTTCCATCAAACCCTTTGTCCCAAGTATTTTAATGCCTCTACCAGCGAATATTTCAAAGTTCCCAAATCCTTTATACTGCCTTTTAAGTATTTGAAAGTATCTCATATGAGCCCTGCTTAGGGAATTAATCCTTCCTCTCTGACCACATGAGTTGGTCTGTTTCTGCATGCCCCTAATTTAGTTTAGTGGCCATTATTTGTCGAGATTTTGGAACTAATGAATGGTGACTATTTCTATACATTTCGGTCTATTACTTAATTATCTCTCATCCAAAGTGATTCCAGCATGTATTTATGTACCTAAATATGGAAATAATAGCTTATTCCAAAAATTACAAATAATGACTTACTTTTTAGAGTATGTATCAAAATATTAAACTCGACAAAACACAAATTAAAATTTAACTAAAAACAAAAAAATAACAAACTACAAACCCTTTCTCGAAGCAAACCGCACCACTTCTGTTACAAAATTCTCCCCAAACTGTGGGACTTGTAATTTATTTTGGCTGGCCAAAAACAACAACTAAAATCCGACATAATCTCCTCTAAGGTTAAAACAAAAAACCTTCCCAGAAAATTTTGTTTCGGCGAAATATTTTATTTTATGGCCACAATTAAGTTAATCCGTAGATAACGCCTACTTTTACAAAAAGGTACATCATAAATTACGAACTCTGTGTTTTCATTTTCATGTGTTTGGACTAGGCTTTTTGTAGATTAAGATATTTTGTCTAGAATAAGTGTGAACAGCTGGCCTACCATGATCTAATTAAAAACGATTCAAAAGCAAGACATTTCAGTTTAGGTTCCTAAACTGCATAGCATCAAAGTCGTACTATGACGTCAAATACGCTCAGCGGCATTTGGATCGTTAAAAGTGATTGAGAGTTCGCAATTTGTGGCTGAACCGCGTTTGAAATGTTTTTGGTGAAAAAGAGACAACGCTATTTTTATCAAATAAGTTTGTTTTGCGCACATTTTAGTGTCAGAACACGTTCGTGTCGTGTCACGCACGCAAGTAATATTTTATTTGTTCTTAACTCATTATCATTACTTTAAAGTAAAAAAGACACTCAACAATTGTTTTTAAGATTCCACGTTAATACGGTAACTATTGTTAAAATAATTCTTAGTAGAGTAGATATTTATTTAGATACCTTTTGCTATTTGTTATACGATTTTTTTTTATTTCGACGTAATAAAACAAATTATGTTTATGTTTCGAAC
The DNA here is from genome assembly GCA_927399505.1 of Luperina testacea. Lineage (NCBI taxonomy): Eukaryota > Metazoa > Arthropoda > Insecta > Lepidoptera > Noctuidae > Luperina > Luperina testacea. Next base: position 14,076,260 of record OV656770.1, on the reverse strand, counting down.
GTACCAAGAAAAACAAATGCGGTTAAAAAAGACACGTAAAATAGATATTTCAGACTTTAAAAGAAATATTAAAGTACACTTTCATTGGTTTTAGTAAAATTCCACTAAAAAGCACTAAAACACTTTATTTTTGTCAATAATGCACCAAACGTTTCAGTTTATGTTAGAGATATAGAAACTTTTATTGAATCACTTATATTGACAGTTGAGTTCGTTTCAGTTGACCTGCTCTATAAACGTCATTGTACCAAAGAAGTACAAAATTCAATGAATGAAACCATAACTTGCGACTCAGTTTGGGACAATCACAAGGACATGGCCTAAATTGAATCGTTAAACCGACGTCATGGTACAGCACGCTTCATAGAAACCGTTACACCTTGGTAATGACATCGAACCTATTTAAGTTTTTTGAAATGTATCGTAAGTGGCATGTTGGTCTAGTGGTTAACACTGCGGCTTAACAATACGACGGTCTCGAGTTCAATCCGCGGTTGAGAAGATTTTTTTTATTTTATTAATTTACCTTTATTATTATTTTTTAGTTTCTTTAGTAGTTAGTTTTGTTTTTTTCGTTAATTATTATTAAAAAATCAAATGGAGGTTTGTAATAAAAGCTTAGCATTTTGCATAAACAATATTCATTTATTTCTTTAATTACATTTCTAGGACTTCATGGAATCCACTTCCTGGTTGAATATACAGATTTCTATCTGTGTTAAATTGGGGTTATTATACTTAGAATATTAACTAAACACAAAATAGATACCCTAGTTTGGTTTAGATAACGGTTCGTTTATAGATATTTCTAGAAACTGTGAATTACAGAGGAAGAACCAACATGCTAAACTATAACAGTATAGCAATATACATCTTTCTCTTTTATCACATTTTCTGATAACCCTTATTTAACACAACATTAGAAAAATATGTGAGGTCAGATGGTGCATCGTTAACACATTACAAGACTACTTGTAAACAAGAACTGGATTGATAATAATAAAGGTTGTTTATTTTTGATTGACTACGAGATAATGATCCCACTGATAATGGAATGATATTGGGAATGATTAACACTTGACACTTGCTCATATAAATGTTCCAATGCATTTTTATCAAATAAGTTACACAGTTAATCTGCTGAGTTGCCTATTCATAACGGATAGGATGGCCGTCACTGTCTAACACTTCTTGAAGTCAGCATTTGAACGCGTAGTTTTGAAGGGTGCCACTGAGTGAACTTTCACAATACATATTACGTTGTCGCTTCGATTCATTAGTGTAAGCAATCGGGCGAGGGCCTTGGTGATCACATTTCATATCACCCGTCGCTTGATACCTTTGTATCCATCTACGAACTGTTTTTCTCTGTAATGAAAATAATAATATTAGAAATACATAAAAAAAATCCAACTTGTAAGTAATAATGCAACATGATTGCAACAATAAATAGGTATGTGTAAGAATAACGTAAATCTTACCGTTATGCTTATATCTCGTGCTATTTTCTTTATGTTTTGTTCCTTTTCCCACAGAACTACAATTTTAGCCTTTAATAAAGTTGTTAATCGAACCATACCATCGATTAATAGAATCAACTGGTCAAAAACTTAATAAATTGGGTAATATTACGATGAAGATAATTACACACAAGCGAATCGGCACGAAAATGAAACCATTTGAAAAGTAAAAATACCCTCAATCACAGTTTAGTAAATAAGGCGAAGAATAGTATACTAAATTCAACCTTAACTCGCAGTTCATACAGCAGTTAAGTTTCTGAAGTAAAATGAGGGTAGTGCAACAATCGGAATCAACACATTCTATTCAACCAAACAAGACATCTATGCTAATTTCAACCTTATGTTTTTGTTAATAGAGGAGTTGCGTATTGCATTTTGTAAAACAAGTCGGTAAGGTGCTAGTATTAAATATAAGACGGAAGTTGAAATTTAAACCTTAATATCTAGAAGATTAGACCGTTAATAACCTTGTTCGATAAAAGGAGTAATGCTATTCGAATTTTCGTTAAGATTGCTAACTGAGCCAATAGCCTAGTGGTATAAGGCGCGGTCTAGATGATCTCGCGATGTGGGTTCGTATCTTAGTCGCACGCAGTGTCTTTTTGTAAGTTATTCTTGGTATCTATACGGTTCGGCCAGAAGGAAGCCGATAAAATACCATATAAATTATTAAAAACATTGCAAATAATATTTGAGACGGATCGGTGGGTGCACGAGATGGGTGCGGCGGCGGGGCGCGGGGGAGGGAGCTGCTCAAGGCTCACGTGACACGCGGGCCCGAGCGTGCTCGGGCGATAATCTTTAAGTCTTGGAGGGGTACTGTTTCTCTGAAACTGACTGTACGAATTAGAAGAACAATTCAGTTTATTTCCTAAAATGGATCGCGTTAAGAGCTCGTGGTAGGCCTCCAGGGCATTTTTATTTTGGCACCTGGCTTTGCGTTATATTGTATTTGTAGTTTTACTTTTTGTAAATCTAGATAATTCATCTGCCGAGCCTTGTCCCAACTATGTTGGGGTCGGCTTCCAGTCTAACCGGATGCAGCTGAATACCAGTATTTTACATGGAGCGACTGCCTATTTGACCTCCACAACCCAGCTACTGGGTGATCGATACCCCTTGGTAAGACTGGTTGTCAGACTTTCGGGCTTCTGACTACCCGTAACGACTGTCAAAGATACATGAATTGTTTAATTTACTAGGTATTTAGTGTGCCGCGCAAACTCGCCATTTCTTATTTGTATACCGACTCAATAAAAACCCACCAATGCCATTAAAATAATGATCAGAATAAATCTCAACGAAAAACCAGATTTATTTTCCATCAATGCCATTACTTTGATTCACCTCACTTTTTTAATTTAACAAATGGCTGTTTTTTTCAAAGCACCAGCAGCATTACCTACTGAGCTATTCCATGCTTTCCATTTAACCTGAGCGATGGGTCCAGCGTTCGCCGATAACCGCAAAGTGAATGAGTTTACTGCACAGTACCTACACTGTGTAGTTTGTTTTGCGGTATCTTGTGATGGGTAATTAAAGTAGGTGCTGGTGTTGAAATATAATGAAAACTACTGGGCATAATGAAATTGGTGCGGTCCATCGTTCGTCTACAGTTTGTTTTTCTTACTAATACTGATTTGGCGCCGTTCGTTTTAACACCATTCAGCAATTGAACTTGTTGCCTGAGGTAGCAGCGCGGTGCGGAAAGTGTGTGGTGACGTGGGGCGAGAGCTCAGTGATTCGTCATCTTGTGACAACTATCACCCCTCCCGCACCGCGCAGCTACCTCAGGCAACGTCTCAGTTAAGCCACGGTTAAGCGATCGACCTATACATAGATTTATAAGACTATAGATACAGCATGTATCAGAAAGGTGTGGTCATTATAAGCGTGTGGTACAGAACGTCTAATTAAACAAAAATTATAATATAGGCCATGCTATATATTTGGGTCGAGCAACCATTAAAGTTTTGGATGGGACGATTGATACTTTTTTCGCTATTACGATGTTTGTCTCACGGAGAAAGTTGTACAGTTTGTAGTTTGTACCACATCCTTATTCTAAATACATGGTGTATTTAAACTGCCGGAGCTACAACACAATATTGATGAGGGAGCACAAAGTCACTAAGGCCTGCTACAGTGGGGTCAAATATCAAGAGTATAGTCGGGGTGCGTGGCTAAATGATAAGAGCCGAACGAATCGATCGAAGGTGAAGCTACGCATGTCGAGGTCAGCTCGTGGATGGGTGAACATTAACTACATATCGAGACCATTTGTGCCTTGAAAAGGACATTGAGCCTTTGAGCCCGGTTATCTTTGACAGTCGTTACGGGTAGTCAAAAGCCCAACAACCAATCCTACCATGACTCAACTAGATTGTGGAGGTCAGATAGGCGGTCGTTTCTCGTAAAATACTGATGGTCAACTGGAACTGGACTGGAAGTCGACTCCAACATAGTTGGAAAAAAGGTAGGCAGATTGATTTTTGAGTCCAACAAAGATTTTGGGAAACATGCAAAAATATTTATCTTTCCGCTTCACTGCCAATATTCATCTTGATTGTATTAGCAAAACTTTTTACGATCACATAAGAGACTCTTTCATTAGGAGTGATGTATTAGACTTGGCTACTTAGCAAACTCACAACATTGATTAAAAGTTTAGCTGCCGGAGAAATCAATTATTAAATAAATAAGACACCCTTCGTCAATTTGCCGAGTTATAGCAATTAAATGTACGGTCACCAAAAGAGATAAGTAACCAGGGTCGTCGGATATAGTTAAAATTTAGTAAGAAACCGATGGATGTTTTCAAATGAATGTTAATAGAAAAGAAACAATGCATTTTTCAAATTAAATTCCATTCGAAAACATCCATCAGTTTCTTAATAAATTTCGACCATATCCGACGGCCCTGGTTACTTATCTCTTTTGGTGACTGTACATACACACAAGCAAAACGCGTCAACGGCAGAGGTTACTGCAGCCGTCGACACTCGGCGACGCCCGCCGTTGACAACGCGCCTCTCGTGTATTTGAGTACAATGCGTGCCACGAAAGATGAGACTTGACCCCGCCTCCCCCGCTCTTTCCGCGGCCCCTATGACGTCCGGTCCCGTCCCGCACTCAGACCTCATACCGCTAAAGATACCTAAAATCGTGTTCTGCGCAAGTCAAACCACGTGGTGTGTCAAGTCTCATCTTTCGTGGCACGCATTGTACGGTGCTTGAGCACCGTACACGAGCTGCATGTTGACCACGCAGTTGCCTTTGCCGACGCGTATCGCTCGTGTGTAGCGTGAGCACTAAGAATGACAGTTGTGATTTGAATATATGGACAATTTAAGTTGTTAGCCAAATTGCTAAACAATAAACTTCCATGACTATACATGCATAGATCGGCAAATACGAAAATTTTAAAATACTTGGCGTTTAAAGTAATACTTCCAAGAAATAAATTGCACATAATTGCCCACAAAAGTAATTCAATTAAACGGAAAAGTTTTACAGCTCACGTATAATCGAAAATATATGTCCAGCCACATATATTTGCTTCGCGCTGATTTGCATAATGGGCACATAGGAAGATATACGGCGTTTTCCAGGGGCTTCCCAACATATTGAAGGGAGGGATGAAGAAAAATTGCTTCAGCATCGCGCCCTGAAAACTGGAACCTTTAATTTACATGTTACTTATAGCTCTTATTTAAAAGGAATAGGGTTGAAAATTGAATGGCGTGCTTAAATTAAGAGTAGGATAAGGGTTAACAAATATGTTACGGGTGTTCGGAATTTATGAACGGACGATTTTCACGACTATTGCTAGGCACCTGGCTTTGCGTTATATTGTATTTGTTGTTTTACTCTTTGTAAATCTATTCATCTGCCGAGCCTTTTCCCAACTATGTTGGGGTCGGCTTCCAGTCTGACCGGATGCCGCTGAATAACAGTATTTTACATGGAGCGACTGCCTATCTGACCTTCACAACACAGTTACTTCGTGATACGATACCCCTTGGTAAGACTGGTTGTCAGACTTGCGGGCTTATGACTACCCGTAACGACTGTCAAAGACCGCCGAAAGCCGGGACCAACGGCTTAACGTGCTTTCCGAGGCACGGAGGGGTCACGGTATGTAAAGATGGTCACCCATCCACAGACCAACCGCGGCTAGCTTAGCTGAACCTGATCGATCGACTTGTGCGGCTGTTATTATTTAGCCACGGGCCCCTCTCACATAATTATACACTATAATTCGTAGTGTTAATCCAGGCAAAGAATTAGCCACTTATTTTTCCGTCCGGGAATGCTGTTAAAACAGGATTATGTAAAGTGGTAGCAATGTTAACGCTTATTTTAGGACCTTACTGCAATCACCAATGTCTGTTTCAAGCTTGTTGATTATTACAAAAACCCTTTTAGCATAATCGTCGTATAATGAGCCCACTGCTGGGACATCGGTCTCCTCTCTGTGAGAGAGAGTGGGCCGTAATCCACCACGCGGGACTAGTGCGGGTTGGTAGATGTCACATTTATCCTCGAATTTTTGGTTCTAGGACATGCCGGTTTCCTCATGATGTTTTCTATCAACATTTTGAGAGCGGTGTTAATGAAATAATTTACACGAAGTAAGGTGCAAAAAATGTAAAAACTTAGAACCATCTTCTAGAAATCATTATTGAAGTAATATGGCAAACGGTCGTTTAATTTACTCGTCCCGATACTGAGAGCTCGTAAAGCTCTCACAGTACCTAGATACGTACGTATGGATCACTTAGTATTCCCTACAGTAGTATACCCAAAAACTTAGCGCAAACTAACAAAATATGAATATTCAACAACAACATATTTTGTTGCACTTAGTGTAACTACAAGATTCACATGAGCTCGTAAATCCATGTCCTACAAACTTGTAGGTTATGTAGTCTCGCTCTTGCAAGTTTTATTTCTTGAGTTCTCTGTTCATGGATATAGAAAAAGATGGAAGGGCTACATCATCTTGTTGAACTGTGTGAAAATATGGTGTCAAAGTCAAAGCATTTATTTCAAATGGGCACATAAAATGCACTTTTGAACGACAAAAATTACAACAAAATAAAATTGATTCTAGTCGCCCATTCCAAAAGATAGTTTTCGTATGGAGAAGAATGGGCAAGAAACTCCACCGTTACTCTTTTAAAATGTCTTACAATTTTTTGCATACATTAATTACCTATGTAATAATAATATGTGAAAACAATGCACCTAAAATAAACACTAATAGGTAAACGAATTAAAAATGAAACCATGACATATAAATTCATTATCAGATAGATACATGGTGCTCACGTATTTACAAACATGGTAAAAGTAAACGATTTTCATTTAAATAAAAATATTTGAAGTAATAAGTCAGGGTGTGAGTTGAAGTAGTTACAGAATGTAAATCAATGTCAAAAAAGAATAAATTTTACAACTAAATTAGCAACCAGTTTGTTTTTGGTGTCAATGAGGGTTTTCTGAAATGACGTTCGCTAGGTGGCAGCACTGACACGTCAGGTCCAGGCATCTGTCAAAGAGCCTATATTTTCTTTAGTCATGACTGAATGATGAACGAATGAATGAATCGAATGATGAACGTCATCATATATTTTATATTAGAAGACCTCTTGTCACAGTGGTGCCAACTGGTGTCGTAAATTTTCACGAAAACCCTCAGAACTGCTAGTTTACACCGTATTTTTTGTCTCAAACTCAAAGCATTTATTTTAATTAAACCATTTACAGGCATTCGCCCTTTTTATGTGGTGTACCAATAAACTGTTCAATAAATAATTACAGGCATTGGCTATTGAATTGTCAAGGAGTCGGTCAGTCAGCAAGATGAAGTTAGTTGCTCATTCTAAAGCGTAGTAGGGTTGCTATGGACAGTTGCTTCGGCACATTCTTTAAAAGAATAGCTTATGGTATGTTGTGGTAGAAAGATTAGTCAGTGAGCATGCTTTTCAATCGCTGTCTTCATTGATCTTAACAATTTACATTGAAATAAGCGACCTTACAAATAGCTTTCTCCTCCATAAGATTTTGTGTGAGTCTCCGAATTGTGCTCTTATGGGGAATCCGAGTGGGGACGCAACCCTTATGAATGTTTTCGAAAAGTTAGGTACAGAGTGACCACACTTCTATGACAGCACTTTGACCTCGAGCTGACCTAATGCAGTACGAAGTGTCAATAGAATGCGTGGTCAGCTGATATTGGTTTTGTTAACACTGGCGTGTGGCCTGCTGCACCACAGTAAGTATTGTAAAGGGTGTCTGCAAAAGGCAACACGTAAGGTTGTCTTCTGCAGACAACCTTTAGGCTGTTTTTGCACCAGAGATGTGCTATGCAGCTAGGCTGCAAGGATGTGAGAGCTAAGCTACGAAACTATGCGACCGTTTCCACTAATGCTAGGCTGTGTAGAAGAGCGAGTACAATGCGTGCCACGAAAGATGAGACTTGACACACCACGTGGTTTGACATGCGCAGTACACGATTTTAGGTATCTTTAGCGGTATGAGGTCTGAGTGCGGGACGGGACCGGACGTCATAGGGGCGGCGGAAAGAGCAGGGGAGACTTGACATCGCCATGTCAAGTCTCATCTTTCGTGGCACGCATTTAAGATGAGCTATGAAGATGCACTGCCGTGGCATAGCTGTGCGAGGAATTTGCGCATCTCGAGCTATGCTATGCAACGATAGTAGGGAAGGCACTGGGAGTATTCTGCTCTGCACATAGCTACACCACTCGCGCATCCGTAGCTCCCATACATGGCACAAATCCTTCCGTATAAAAAACGTAGTTCAACTAGAACCCGTTTATACCCGTACTATGATATGTGGACCAATGAATATGATTGGTAGATATCAATCGCATCCTATGGATCATACCATTCGCGGATTTTCTATCATAGATGTAATTATACTACGTTGCTATGCAACGTAGTATAATACATCTATGATAGAAAAGCAGCCTTGCAGTATATTGCTTTGGGCTTTTGCTCTAAACATATTTAGCGTTATAAGTAAGTAAACATGAATATTATTAAAATGACAGCAACCTATCCATTTTATATGCTTACTAAAACATAACTTACTCTCAACTTTAATGGCATTGCTAATGCATAATAAACTGAGTAATACGTGTTTTTAATCCGCATAAAAGTCATAAAAATAGAACAACATTAACTGCTGGACCGTAAAGAGAGCACATAAAAACGATATAGCCTGTCGACCCCTAAGGGGAAGTGTCAGCGCAATAATATGAAAGATACCTTCATATAATAGACCCCGGCTATAAACGTTCATAAAAATAATTTTTTCGTGAATATTTTATTCGTATTTTTTGGCTAAATGTGGTCGCCGTAAGAAAAGACCTGACGAAAAGTGTGGTGTATTCGTGAGAGTAATAAAATGGCGGGCCAGGGAAATATTTTGAGTGTATCTAAAGTATCTACTTTTACACGTACGGTCAGCAACAAAAGTCGATTAACACTTTAGTTGTTGAGCAAAATATTTGTTCAAAATTGCAGCAGAAGTACAATGCATTTTTAAACAAATATTTTGCTCAATAACCGAGGTTAAAAAAACTGAAGTGTTAATATTTTGCTCAATAACTGAGATTAAAAAAAAAACACTGGCACTCCGGTAGTGCCGACAGAAGTGAAAACTTGAACAAAGTGACTGGTTTATTCTTCTCGTGAAAGGAATTTATTCAGATTTACAAATAAGCACACAGGATAGACTTCAGCAGTGCTATTCTCTAAAAGACAATTTCATGGCTGTAAGCTGCGACGAGCTCGTCGACGAGACAGCCTTGAGATCGACCGAGCGTACAGCGCTGATTCAAACCGTATTCACTAACGTGGTTGTGCTCGTCGTCGAACCCAAGGCTGTAACCTCCCGTCGCTGTTTCTCAGACGAACGTAGGGCTTGACACAAATTCTATAAATTATAATCGATCAATCTCGACTGAGAGTTTTATAGGTTTAAAATATATATTAAAGGTCTATCTTTAAGTATTATAAGGAATACAGTTAAACTATAACCAATATCATATTTAAAAGAGCTTATTTCATATTTCTTATTACATTTTAAGGCTGAATGACGATTCCTTTGCTCTATTCGTGCAACGCGACGCGACGATGAATTAAAAGTCAACATGACATAACAATAACAACCGATGACGCGACGCTAACAAAATCACTTGAATTTGTAGTTTTTAAACTTTTGGGTGCTTGATTCTTGTTCAAGCCTTGATTATTTGTATCAGCGAGTGCTTTTAACATAGGTAGTTCTGTGACTAAGAGGATAAATACAACTACCTAATGAAATGTGAGTATTATGATTTTTTCACTGATAGTATATGGCTATTATTACTATTGTCTCATCCACGAGTATTGTATGATACACGAGATATTAATAAAATTTAAGTAAATTACATGATTAGCTATTGTTTTACTATAATATGTACGTATAACTTTATTGTTGTAACGTAACATTGTGTGTTTTAGCATGCCAAGAAGTGCTATACTTTCATTACATAATATGAAAACTGTATAGGTACTTGGAAATTATAATTTTCATATTTAATTTTGTAGAGTCCTAAGCAACCCCTAAGACGACCTACTGACCAATTACTGCCTGTAGAACAATCTACTAGAGGCATGCTCCAGACCGAACAGTCCACACCTTCAATACCAGTAAGTTAATTCTAATAAAATATAATAATGTAATGTTATATTTGCAGGGCGAACGGACATACAACCAGGCCCATCTTTGTATAGGGACAATGTGCCAATGGAAAACCAGCCTAATACAGAACAAAAGGTGAAGTTTTAAATAAAAGTCTTACAATAATATGTTTTAACTTTATAATGGATATTTAGATAACTTTTTTTTGTATTACAGTTTGAGGCTAGATCACCACTTGCAGTCTTGCAATGCGTCATCATAGGAGTAATGCCCCAATTGCATCTTCATGTAAGGTTAACTTAATTATAATTTGGTTAATTATTGGTTTAGTGTAAAAAGCACTACATAGTAGTGGTCTCACTTTTGATTCCCGGGTTGGGCCAATTTGTTGGGATTTTCTGTAGGTTTTTTCAACAGCAGCCCTTATTCAATCAAGATCAAGATATAGGCTACATCTAATAGAATCAAGATATAGACTACATCTAATATGTATACTACATTGTAATATCTATTCCTTTAGAGGGAGAGTGATGTGATGTTGATGATACTTACATATTTGTTTTACCTCTGTATAGTAATTTGTTGCATTTTTATGTTCATAGCATCTCGTAGGCATCGAACGGCACACCGCCGTCTGATCCAGCACTCACCACCTTCTCAAAGGCAATCCAAATGGCGAGCCTGACTGAATGTTTTGTCGCCATTAAAGAGAGGTGTTTGGAAAATGAGAGACTTCTTATTGACAACCAGCAGAGGATGTTCGACTTTTAAGGAAATAAGTGAGTCATGGTCAAGGCAGACCCAGGCACTGCAGGATTTATGAGCATCCATCAGTCGAGGAAGTTGAATCTCCGAAACATGGATCTACTACTATGTTTAGATAATTTTAAGTTTATTTAAGATGGATGTTAAGAAGTTTAAGTATAAGAACTGTTTTTTTGTAGTAAATGTCAATGTTTGTTAGCGGGCATGCTCTTTATGCCTGCAGGCTTTTATTTAGGTACTTATTTAATTTTGTTTGGTTGGGTAGTTTTCATTGTATATACTAAATTATTTAATTAAATGTCCTGTTTCTTGTAATGTTAATTACTTTGCATACCTACTATTGTATAGAATCAAGTTTTTCTAACTGAATATCAAAAGTCATTTTGAATAAATGATTTTTGATTTGATTGATTGTTTTTAATAGTAAATAAAAAAGAAAATAATGCAGTTATCTGTTTAATTTCTCATACCCCTGTATACACTCTTAGCCATTTAAAAATATAGTACAAATAGGGACTAAGGTATAAATAGGCACATATTATTATAGGCTATTGATATTATACTAATCATATACACCTTAAACACCACACTTTAAATACACACCTTAAATGTTATGACAATTGTTGATTATAATAATATTTTTATTAATAATTTAAATACCTATTTATTGTATCTAATCAATAATGGTGAGTATATTCTATTTAAACACGTTAACCACATCTGTAAAGGAACGCATAAATTGTAGATACAACATGCTCGCCATAATTGATTAACTAAATCTCGCCTACTTATCAGCCTACTCTCTAAGTCATCATGACGTGTTGGAGCCTGATGTGTCAGGATTCCAAGTAACCTAGATTCTTCATCTAAGTCACATTGGTCTCATCATCATAGGAGCTGGTAGCCCGGCTCTATTACATATGTCGTTTAAAACACAGGAAGCCATCACAATTTCTCCCACTTTTATAGGATCATAGTACAATACCCTATGTACTAATAAACATCTGAACCGTCCTTTCAGGATTCCAATAGTCCTCTACACTGTTTCTTGCACTGCTGTGCAAATTGTTGTAATGGCTCTGGAGTCTCAGTTTCTGAATTACTAAAGGGAGTCATTAAATAAGGCCTTTGAGGATATCCTGAGTCACCTGAAATCAATGAATGAAGCTAGAATTAAGTGCAATCTTGACTTGTGTTTAAGTTATCATTGTATTGTAAATAATAACTTCGTGGATTGCCCTAGAGGCAGAAGACTGAGATATGTATGTGTCTACATTCTTCCCAATGATTTTTTGGTAACTTCCATTAGCCAAAAATGATAGTGTGCATAATATCTGAAACATCAGGAATTCAATAGGCTTTTGTTGGTGTGTGGTGAGGTATACCCATCATATCTCAAGAAACCTAGATGTAAACAAACCTTTAGCCTCTTGGTTAAACCACTGGAACGAAGTCGCGGACGCATATATGGACTTAAGTCATCTTCCAATATATTAATTAAATCCTCAGAAAGCCTGTAAATATGGATAAAATCTGTATCACGGAATATTGTTTTAAACTTTCGTATTTGTTTCGCCTGTCGAGCTTTCTTCAAATTATCACTTTTCTTAGCTTCTTCTAATAAATGTAGCTTCAATTGTGTAGTAAAAGAATAGAAATATTTAAAAAATTAAGTACAGTTTATTATTTTTGTCAGTCTACGCCCGAATATTTAGAGCTTTTTGATTTGACAGTTAGAATTAGGAGTGGGCGATACAAATCGTATATAGATACAATATCTATATATCGGTACAATATCCAATACCTATATATCGGACAGTACTGTATCTATATTTCAGGTATCCGCGTACCTAGAACGAGACACTATAACGATATCGTATCACATGATCTATGATATTCGGTTCAAACTGATTCCGGTACAGTAGTAGTTATACGGTTGTAGGTACCGTATCCTTGCGATGCGCGCGGGCGGGAGTGATGTAGCTAGAGATGAACGAGCGAGAAAGCGCGTTTAAGCTAACGTCTAATACTAATTTTAAACATTATATACAGGAGCATAGAGTTTAATACCGAATACATTATTTTGTAAACACTTGTAAACAGGTAACCATCAATAAACGTCAAAGGGTTTTAAATCGTACCTATGGCATTCTCAACAAAAAAAGTGAGCCGTCACGGGACGCCTGGCAGATGTGAAACATTGCGCATGGCGACGCGTCGCCACACAGTACACAAGACTGTGACTGTATATATACTTACACCATCATAAAGCGTGGTGACGCGTCGCCACGGCATGCGTCGCCACGCCAGAAATTTGTTTTACGTGCGGCTATAGATGTTTCACATCAAAAATTGTTTTAAAATCACTTTACGTGACCCTTGACCTTGATTGCACTTTGCTGTTTTCGTCAGTCTTCAGTTATTAGCTTCACTCATGACTGATGAATAGATACTTGACCTATTTAAATAATTGATAAAAATATAAATCTAGAAAACCGAAACGGCTGTACTAGTTTCATTTCAGAGTGCCATATTATCAACAATACATTCACTGATTTCGAATATACAGTTACAAATAAAATACAATGATGTAATGAATCGAACAAAACCGAAACCTAAATATCACAGTACCAATTTCGATTCCGAGTTCCACACTGATTCAGCCAAATAGATATTGAAATATATAGATACGATATCCGATATTCTAAACCGATACATAGATACGATTTGATATAGTGTAAAAGAGATATTACCCATGCCTAGTTAGAATCGAGGCTGTGGGCGAGACGTCTGACGTTTTACGTCTTACGAATTTTCGATCAGGGTCACGTGACCTGACGCGAATTTAGAAGTTTTTACCCATTCCAAAAAAGTACATACACAGCGCCGCTAAAGAAGTTTTCACTTCAAAAACTGAAGTGTTTATCTACTTTTGTTGCTGACTGTACCTACTTTTATCTAATATCATGACGCAAAATAAAAACGTCATAGAATTATATGTTTGAGGCCATGTTTTAAAGTTTATTTTGTAACAGCCAGCCGTCGAAATTGTTGGGCAGAGAATTCTCGTAATTATAAGAACATTCACAGTCCGATCTCAGACAAAAAAAAATCGGTTGTCTGTAAAGTCGGTTTACTGACGATAGTTGAACGTGACAACGTCATAAGAAAATACTGATGGAATAGTTGCATTGCATTTGTTAATATTCGCTTGCACTTCAAGCCGCCATGGAACGCCTCCACGCTACAGAGCGAGGCCGCGAGGTAACGCTACATGAGTCATGTTTTTTCGTGAGTGCAGCCAGCTTCATCGATTTATTAGACGTTGTCATGTCAAAAAATCAGCTGTTCCCAACATTTATGTTCTCATAACTCGTCAAAATGTAGGGAACAGTTGATTATTTTTTCGCGATTTCAGGTTTGGTCCCATCAATCTGTCAAAAACACCTCTATTTTTCCTACATTTTTGACATTGATTGTCGCTGTGATGAGATTGTGATAGATTTTGAACGTTTTTATTTACGGAAATTGAAGTTCTGGCTATCATCATTATCATCCACAGCCCGATTTTACCCACTGCTGGGGATAGCCCTCTCTTTTCTTATGCCAATCCCACGCTCCTACCAGCCAGCAGAAAATACGGAAAAAACTGAAAGTGCATTTTCTATGGGAATTTTGTATGCATGATTAAAATTTAGACAGCACAACGTCTGTCGGGTCAGCTAGTCTAAACAATTTTATAAAGAGACTAGCAGCGCCCGCGGTTTCACCCGCATAAGTGTCGATCCCGTAGGAATATCTGGATAAAATCTATCCTATGTCCTTTCCCGGGACTCAAACTATCTCTGTACCAAATTTCATCTAAATCGGTTCAGCGGTTTAAGCGTGAAGAGGCAACAGACAGACATTTTCGCCTTTATAATATTAGTATGGATTTTTTTTTAATCTTTATTTATTAATAGAGGTTTGTTCATATTTGAACATGTCACCCCCGTAAGAATAAACATGAAAATATACACATCACAATAGTAAACTTAACTAAGCACATATACAAATCATACAGTGGATAAACTTAAGGTGATCTATTCTTAATACCTATACGTGTAAGCTTATAAAGCAATTTGGCCTCCTCTGAAAGAGGAAAGGACAAAATGCTATTACACCATCCAACATTAAAAGGGGATTCCAAGTTTTGAAGTACAAAATATCTAAATGCTTCGTTACGAACACATTCCATCAAATTTAATTTTTATATGTTTGTTTGATACACTCTCACGCGAAAACGACTACACGAATTTAGATGAAATTTGGTACATGCGTAGACCATGAACTGGATTAAGACATAGAATACTTTTTATCCCGTTATTCTTACGGGATCGAGACTTAAGGCTCGTACACACAGGCGCGACGCGACACGCGATACAAAGGCACCGCAAGTCGCGCAACGAGCGGTGCCTTTGTATCGCGTGTCGCGTCGCGCCTGTGTGTACGAGCCTTTATGCGGCTGAAACCGCGGGGCGCAGCTAGTATCTAATAAAAGTAAATGTGAAGTATTTTTTAAAATCTTTTAACTGGCAGCCTGTTGTTATATCAAATGCTGCAGACTGTTTTATCTATCTCATATGGTCTTAACGTCAAATTCAGACAACATTTTATAAAATATAAATGTTTTTAAAATAAATAAAAAATCTGTTGGTAAACCACGGTATATTTTTAAGCGATTTCACGCTATCTGGTTTAAAACTCTCCATGTTTCAGTTTAAAAATGGGTTTTAAAAACATATTCTCATATTCCAGCACAAGAAATTTCACAATATATTATGATGTTATTCCAGTTAAAAATGTACACAAAAATAAAATACCGGAGTCCGGCGTCAAGCAGCCTGCTGGGTGAAGGTCTGCCCCGCTTGGGCGGAGCACCGCCGTGTTCTCGTAGAGGCGATCGCCAGCGGCGGAGACCTCTCAAGCCATGGTCCGGAGCAAGAGGGAGTGGGGGGCAGTCGCCTCCTTCTGCGAAGCAGTCATGCGAAGGAGGCAGCGGGACGGCTGAGGGAAAGAGCCTTTCATCCCAGCCGCCGCGGGAGACGCTCCGGGCGTCGGGAGCCGCGCGACGACTCCTGGCCACCGTAGGCGCGGGCCTGCGGGCGGTGAGTAATGGGTAGCTCACCGTCCGATCAGGACCAGGCCCGTACCGGACGAAGCGTACGTGTTCCACGCGCGCCGATGTCAGCATCAAGTGAAGGAGCCTTTCAGGGCCGAAGTCTGCCGGGTCAGCGGGATTGTCCGAAAGTGTTACCGCTGGCCCGGAACATGAAGGGCTAAGGAAGGAACACGGGTGGGTTTTAGTCAATAAGAGTCTGACACTCCCTTCGGCTCCACCCAAAGCGGGGGGGGTCATTTGATGATTTCCCAGCCTGAAAAAAAAAAGTAGTTGCTGGGTTTCGTCGATGCGTGGGAGTTCCAGTGACTGGGCCATCTTCTGGGAAAATTCGTTCCATCATATACCTCATCCATTGCTTCCCATCAGGCGTGATCGAGGTCAAAGGCGTGCCCATTCAGTAATAAAAAAAAATAAAAAAGGAAGTATCTCTCGCAATTTTCATTTAAAACCAGACCCATCCGTAAGTTATGATGAAGCAGCCCTTGGATAAGAATTATTAAATTGCGTTCACATCATTCCTACAATGTTCAGGGTATAATTTCTTTTTTTTTTCATGGAAATCTTTTTTCAGTCGGAAATTATTTCGTCAAATTAATTTGTAAGTTGACAGTTTTATTATGTGAAACTGTGGACCGTGAGATTACTGAAAAAGGAAATACATAGTTTGATTTTTCTGTTAATTGGTTACACGATGGTCACCACGTGAGTGATATTTAGCTATATTAGTTACTCTATACGCATTTTCTAACGCATTTTCTCGACAGCCGAATTTTAAGTAGATATAAAAGACTATAACAACCCAACTCATAACGCTACAAATAATGCTCTGTTGGCGTCGGGACCGCAAATGCTCCTACAAACAGGCGCGATACGCGATATAATCGCGCGCGACACAAAGGCACCGCTCATTGCTCGACTTGTGGTGCCTTTGTGTCGCGTTTCGTGTCGCGCCTGTTTGTAGGAGCCTAAACTCGATTCACACAACACTGCTTTATCACTAGGTTTTGCTCAAAACCCATTAAAAATATATAAATCATATGTATCACAAAACTGACCACGATTCGCAAAAAAAAATAAAGTGCGCTATGGATACTTCGATATCGTAACCGATTTATTAATCGATTTATTTTTTAACGTTTACTGATGCATGTGTTTTCGCGAGGCATATTGGTAAACCAGCGTAAATGATATATCGTGAAATTCGATGACGGTGTCAATTTGATGACACCGCCCCAATTACTAGAGTTTGTTACATACAATTTACAAATCTGCAAACTTCGGGTACCTACCTACCTAAAGTAAATTACGCTAAGGAAGTTGGATGGAATTGGATGCCAAAAGTTAAATTGGAAAATGATACAGGTAATTTGGATTGGTTGGTAACAACTTTTAGATGTTTTACTTCTCTAAGAGCTACAAAAACCCTGTAAATAGCCGCGTCCTAATTGATAGTGATCGACGCGCGAGTACGCGAACGTTGCGCCATTTTATGTGAATACTAACTGCGCCCCGCGGTTTTACCCGCAAGTCTCGATACTATGGGCATATCGGGATAAAAAGAATCCTTTATCCGGTCCAGCCGGTCGATTCTATAAAAATCTCACCGTGAAAACTTAGGTGAAGTGAGTTTGTTTTTGCTAGGAATTAACACTATTGACAGCTCACTTCACCGAAGTTTTCACGGTGAGATGGTTACAGAATCGCAATGCAGGTTATGGTGTACCCATGTGCTAAATGTCATCTAAATCCGTTCCGCCGTTTTATTGTTTGTTTTGTTTGTTTGTTTGTTTTGTTTTTTTAAAAAACGTTGCCCCACACTAGGAATTACTCTTGTATCGTGGGTGCGTTTACAAACATTTAAAATTCACATACACAAACAGCCAGACCTGGAACAACTACCTGTAGGCAATACAAATATTTGTTCCGTGCGGGAATCGAACCCACGACACGCAGCGCAGCAGTCGATCGCTCAGCCACTGCGCCAACCGTGTCGTCAAACAAACAAAGTGAAAGCGTAGCAAACAAACACGAAAAACGACCGCGTCGGTCGTCGCGTACTCGAGCGTCGGTCACTTTCGGTTAGGACGCGGGGTATTAGAAGCACCTAAAATAGCGCATTTTTCCTTCTTTCATTCACCTTAATATTTTGATTTCCGATTTTTACTACATACACATTCACCTCCACAACATATTCTACACACATAACACACATCACAGCGCGTTATTTGCCTTTGCTTTATTCGTCTTTTTACTTGTATAAAAATACTGTGTATTCCTGCATTTTTTTTTATATAAATTCATTTAACATCATGATCAGGTTCAATAGCTTAAATATGATTACATAACCTGGGGAAGGGCGGAGCATCCTAAAACAAGCATACTATTTGCTTAAATGGATTCTCCCCATTGTAACTAGAATAAGTTATTTAAGTTGAAGCAATAAAACTTTTTATTTATTATTTATTTATTTATTTATTTCCTTATTCTTTATTGTCATTGTAGAAAGTACATAAAATGGGTGGCAGAAACATAAACGCGCAACCTGTCACCATGCACTTGATTCTAGACGGGGTAGCATAGATATATTAGTCGGTTATTAAAAAAATATATGTTGAATTATTCCATTCGATAGTAAAATTATTGAACAATCAAAATTCAAAAGGACCAACCAACAGGATTTAACCAACCGAGAAAAAAAATCGTAATACGAAACAAAAATCCTTTTAGCCGAGCAAACTGCACGGAAGGCACTAGAAGACAGTGTATTAACTTGAAACCGAAGTGAAATTGAGTTAGAAATAAAGTTAGGCTTCATCAAAGTTGGATCAGCTGATACATTGCAAGGTGAGAACCGAGGGGAGTATCTCAGATAACGGTGGATAGAAGGCTCTGAGATATAGTTTTAAAGGATTCCAGCTTTTTAGTATTAGGGACGAAAGGTTCTAGAGTGGCGACCGCGTACCGGAACCGTAGCGTTGGAAGACCTCCCACAAGGTGGTCCGACGACCTTGTGAAGGCCGCAGGAACCCGTTGGATGCGAGAAGCACAGAACCGGTCGTGGTGGAGGTGCTCGGGGGCTATGTCCAGCAGTGGACATCTTTCGGCTGAAATGATGATGATGAGTATTAGCCGTAGTAAATGGAGTATTTATTGAATGGAGTATTTATGCTATTGTACATGCTGTGGCCTCCTGTGAGGCCACAGCATACATATAGCATAATCAGTCTTTATTGTTCCCACTGCTGGAACACAGGCCTCCTCTCTGTGAGAGGGAGTGTATGTACACAATAACTAGGTGTAAATACGATAACAATAAAAATAGACAATAGTAGATTGTTTGCCAAGGGAGCAAATAACTATTTTGAAGGCGAGTGTTTCTTCGAAAGTACATCACTCGAGCTTTATCTACTTTTTATCACCCTCTATGAAAAAATAAGTAAGTGCAACTTATGAATAAGAATAGTACGTTTATTTATTTACATACAATTTACTTGTACAAGACATACTCATTTTTTTATAAGACTAAGTAAAATCTTAATTTGAATTACGAACGAAGGCAGAATGCTTTTCGCGTGTTTTTATTTTATCATAATCTTTTTTTTAATTTGCGTCACGCTTTTTACTTTATCATACAGCCTTACTTGTTCATACAATGTTCATGATTGATCTCTTTGGTCATTGGAACTTTTACTAACAATATCCACATTCCAAATTCAAATTACTTTTATTCCCTAGAGCTTAAAGAGATATTTTAGTCCCTGTTTACGAAGAATATACTAGCTCTTTTTGAATAGACGTGATAAGAAATAAATTATTAATATAAATGATAAGAGGACAAAAATAACAAGTCCAGATTGAGCATTCATATTATAAATGGTGTAAACAGGATAAATATAGAAATAGAATAATTTCTTAAATTTGAGGAAAAAACATCAACATCAAGTTAAGATTGAGCGATTGATTTTAACGTTCGAAAAGTGCTGATTCTCAGCCTAATTTGAATAAATGACTTTTGATTTGAGCATTCATATTATGACACGTATTACATTTTATTGTTTATGAAAAGAGTTGGGAGAGTATTGGGAGTTGAATTATGGCAGTCACCATCGCTTTACCTATTTTAGTGCACCAAAAAGTCATTTTCGATTTGCAGTATGTTATGAAAGGATTAAAAATATTAAGGATAGCCCAAAAAAAAATTCCACCGTTTTTGCTACAGATGTCTTTTTAATAATCAAAAAATCTGATATTGATTGAAGCTTTTACCAATTATGTCCCAGAAATTGGTCGCTACCAAAACATCCCATTTTTATAAATTTCCTCGAAATTTTCTAATATAAACAAACAAGAAACGAAAACTCGACAAATTGAATCTGTGCCGTATTTACATAAAATGTCAATGGAATCAAGGGAACGCATGCCAATCTAATCCTATGCAATCGGGGTGAAGAAAACGAAAAAGTTGGCTTACCCTCCTGAAATATTCAATCAAACTTTGGCCCTACCTGGTAAAAGTTCGCACTTCTGGATACATCAGAACGTTGAGCTTTGTGGACGAGTGAGAGCGTGGATATGACGGGTAACATCTGTAATTTAATAGTTTTTTACAAGTATGTACAGTACCCGGCGATAAATATTGCACATCGACCTTTTTACAAAAAACCATTTTATACAAAGAATAAAAATAATTATCAAAAGAAGCAAATCATAATTGTTTTAACAGCTCCTAATAGATACCGGACTGTTTGTATTTCGTGCGACAGAGATAACGCTCTACGAAGCCGAAATTAGCCGATTGTCTCTTTCCAAAGGTTGATGTGCAATATTTATCGTTGGATACTGTATAAGTGTGTCTTTAGGTATCTTATAACCATTACTAGCTGTGCCTGCAGCTTCGCGTACTTGACTGTTTATTATTTTATCATAAATAAGGTGAAAGGATTTTGGTAAAAGAAAATATTCCTTATTTTGTTTTTTTTTAATGTTTACTAGCTTCCGCCCGCGGCTGCGCCCGCGTGGTATGTAGATAAAAGGTCCTGAATATATTGATTAAAATAACACAAAGGGTAAGTTCCGGGATTGGCTCTTAAAAGAGCCAATGGAGGGGTCTTGAGAAAGACCGGTTTGTGCCGTCGTGGTGAAAGGAGTCAGGCGGAGAGTGGTGAAAATTGTCAAATTTATTTAATAGATTTTCAACTTTATCGCTAAAGCATAAGGTTCAAAGTTGATTGGAAGAATTTCACAATTTCGGGTAGCTCGATGACTTACTTAAAGTACTTACTTAAAGAAATTTTTAAATTAATTTGTTATTTTTATTTTTAGCACGGTTTTATTAGCTTCACTTATACCTAACTTACTAACAATATAAAAAATCTTAGAAGTCAATTTTAACCTACTTCTAATTATCGTATCGAAATGAAACTTTGTATGTACATGTAGTTCCGATGACTTGATCCTGGAGCTGATCTGATAATGATAAAATAAAATACAAAATGGTATTATGTTTTCAAGCTCATGTATGTATAATCGCACACAAATATCCAAAACCGAAAGCACTTACGTTGCTTCACGACTCCATGTTAAAGTTTTGTCATGATACGCAAGTTACGAGCACCGAGCAAGATTGGTGTTTTATAAAAGAAAATTTGACGACTTATTTCGATGATAACAGGATTACGCTGAATTATAGAAAAGTTTAGGGATTTTCACAGGACATACTTAGCGATCCTGAGGTAAAAATTAATAAAGAAAAATGTCAGTTCATACTCTAATTTTATTTGGCAGACTAATTTGTGGGAGTTGAGTCTCATTTATTAATAACCACACCAGCATGATCAGCCTATAATGGCCCCACTGCTGGGACGCAGGCTTCCTCTCAGTCAGAGGGAGTGGGCCGTAATCCACCACGCGGGTCCAGTGCGGGTTGGTAGATGTCACATGTCTTCAAATTTTTGGTTCTAGGACAATATACTTACTGGTTTCATCACGATGTTTTCCTTCACCGTTTTGAGAGCAGTGGTGATGAAATAATTCACACAAAGTAAAGCGCCTGTCTGGGTTCGAACGTACGACCTACAATTAAGGCTCCTGCAAACAGGCGCGACGCGCGACGCGAATCGCGCTCGACACAAAGGCACTGCTCGTTGCGCGACATGCGGGGCCTTTGTGTCGCGCGCGATTTTATCGCGTGTCGCGCCTGTTTGAAGGAGCCTTTATTCGTAAGTCGCGACAGTTATCACTAGGCCCACTGCTTCTCAACACTACCGCATCATGAGGCTATAAAGCAGAAAAATGTTATTCTATAAAATCTTATTATTACCTTGAACACAATACGAACTCTTTTTCCGTAAAATACACTACGCAATATCTCTGGCACTTGATAAAATCAGTATTAACCCGAAATGAATGTGGAAATTCCGAGCAAAATTTTCGTTCCGCCAAACGACCACTGTTTATTTTGGCACACTCAATTGTTTAATTTTCTCTTTCTTCAACATTTTTGGTAAAAAAGTTATTCTTGAATTCTCAACGCGACCCCGCTTTTCCGTAATTACATCAGTCTCACTGGCCATTCCGGTTAAACGAAGTCCACAAAATAAAAATAAATTACGTAGAAAGATTTCTCTTTTAAATAGACATCGCTAATTACCGTTCTTTTGAGATGTAAATATCCTGTCATTTACATTTATCGTAGGTATTTTGGTCATCGATGTTGTTATTAAACTTTGTGAAAAATTTTGTCAACGACCGAGTGGCTACGGAAAAATTAATTGCAAAAAAAGTTTATTTGGCCATTTCTTCTTAGATGTCTTTGGTCGTATTGGTTTTATTTTTTCTGCTGCTTTGATGTTTTTTGCCTCTACTTTGAGTTTTTTAAAGAGTGCTTTTACCCACTTTGGTTTATAGTCTTTAAGTGCGTCAGCAGTTTTTATCAAGTGGCAATAAGTACCTCATATTTATAATTATGATCCCGCCGGTGGCCATCCTCTTCCTCGGCGTCGTGGTGGTGTCGACGACGGTGAGGAGAAACACTCGTCGCTCGAGCTCGACGCAACTGTAGCGACCGGTGACACGGCACGTGGCGCTCACGCTCGTCGTGAAAATACTTCTGTCATACTGCCGCTAAGCGACTTTATTTTTGTTACTAGCTGCGGCGCGCGGTTTCACCTGCGTAAATGTTGATCCTGTGGGAATCTCGGGATAAAAAGTAGCCTATATGTTAATCCAGGGTGTCAGCTACCTCCATACAAAATTTTATCAAAATCGGTCCAGCCGTTTAAGCGTGAAGAAATAACAAACATATAAACACATACACACTCACACACTCACAAACTGTCGCCTTTATAATATATTATTAGTGTGATTTACTCATTTCTGCCCATGACAAATAATTAGGTCAGACCCATTGTCAAACTTAACCACAATATCAGTAGACGAACTGTTTTGGACTGACTGACTGTCACAAAACTCCAATTCTAATGCAATAATTCCGAGAGCTGGCTTTAACCTTGGCCAGAATTTAAGCATTGCCATACAATCAGGTAATGCCGTCAGTCCCTTGGGTACATTACCAGTCGACAGCGATGCGGATGATTTTTTCGACGCTATATTTTAGTTTGTGAATAGTTTTAGTTAAGTTAGGATATAATTTTGTTATTTTGATTAATTAATTTGGTGTTACAGTACCCGGCGATAAATATTGCACATCGACCTTTGGAAAGAGA
The DNA here is from genome assembly GCA_927399505.1 of Luperina testacea. Taxonomy (NCBI): domain Eukaryota; kingdom Metazoa; phylum Arthropoda; class Insecta; order Lepidoptera; family Noctuidae; genus Luperina; species Luperina testacea. The sequence goes on along the minus strand of OV656770.1, from coordinate 14,052,368 downwards.
CGATCGGCTAATTTCGGCTTCGTAGAGCGTTATCTCTGTCGCACGAAATACAAACAGTCCGGTAAAGAAGCAAATCATAATTGTTTTAATTGCTCCTAAGAGCTATTAAAACAATTTTATTATGATTAGCTTCTTTTGATAATTATTTTTATTCTTTGTATAAAATACAAAAAACGGTAAAGGTCGATGTGCAATATTTATCGCCGGGTACTGTAATTATTATTTACTTACATTATTATTTTAATTCTAAGATCTACTTAGGTGCTTATATAAATAAATATATCATATCTGATTCATTAAATAAATTCATAATTTCACTTACATTACAAGAACAACTAGTTAGCTACAGAAAATATGAATGGTCCACTTGCGTTTACACTATATCTATCATCTAACGACTTTTCTTTTGAACCTCCTTCATTCAAACTAGCTGGCTAAGGCACTTAATCCCTTAACTTTGTCTGAACTCTGAAGTTCAGCGAACCTTTCGATCTTACTTAGATTACCTACTTGGTTTCCTGGGCGTTTAGTTATCTATTGGATGTTATATTTGATTTTATTTAAGTTATGATTTTAGTTATCTATAGAGTCATCTCTATACTCATTATTTTTATAGGATATTTGAGTAAATGTGAATAATAATTTTTATTTAGCAAAAAGAAGAAACACAATGCATGTTACATCATTTATTTTAGTAGATTTGTGCTCATTTTTTGTGAATAATGACCCCGATGCTAGGAAAATCCTGTGTTATTCGTCCGTTAAGATTATTTTACAAAATTCGGGAAGCTAACACAATAATGTATGACTAAGCGCGTGTGATGTGATGTAATGGGGGAAGTAGATGAGTGTGTGATGTGTGTATGAGTGTGTGATGTGTATCGTGTGTGTGTGGAGAGTGAAGGTGATTTGGGGTGTCTGTGGGTGTGTAAGTGTTCATAAATAAAAAAAAAGAATATCATCTCATAAAAAACAACTTTTCTATGCACATCATTATTCACATCCACTGCCGAGGGGAATGAAAAAGTGCCCTGTATATGTAATTATTAATTACCAGCAGCGTCTCGCGGTTTCACCCGCATACGTATTGATCCTGTTGGAATGTCGGGATACTTTTCATCCTGGATCACAGAAGAAGTCGCGGGTAACAGCTAGTAATATTATAAACGCGAAAGTTTTTGAGGATGGATGGATGTTTGTTAATCTTATTCGCAAAAACTACTGAACGGATTTGAATGGAATTTAGCACAAATATAGCTTATAACCAGAATTAACACATAGGCTAATTCTCACCTCGATATTCTTACGAGATCGAGACTTAAGGCTCGTACACACAGGCTCGACGCGACACGCGACACAAAGGCACCGCAAGTCGCGCAACGAGCGGTGCCTTTGTGTCGCGCGCGGTTCGCGTCGCGCGTCGCGCCTGTTTGCAAGAGCCTTTATGCGGGTGAAACTGCGGGGCTCAGGTAGTTTATAATATAAGATTAGATTCCGTGAAGATTGCGAAAATGTTTGATTTTTTTTTTTAAATATTGCCTTTTTATCTTGTCTATATCATATAAGGAAGCTGTATGCATAATTTCAACTTTCTTGTTCCAAGGGTTTGGGCTGGGCGTCGATGAGTCAGTCTGTGAGTGAATCAGGACTTCTGTTTTTGAATTTTGTATTGATTAATATTGTGTCTACTTTAAAGTTTACGTCACAAAACTTTCCCATAACTTCCAAATCCAATTTCAAGCAAAAACGCAACAAACGCCACTACGTTCTTTGTACAACTCGCTTCGTAACTTGCTTCCAAATAAAAACATTGAGGCTCTCCGTCTGTTTCTATTTCAATACAATGTTAGCTTTTGTAGGGACTGTACCGAGCTTCATTTCCGAAGGTAATATCTAGACTAGCAGAAGTTACTTCGACTTTTTAGCAAGCGTTGCGAGCAAAAGTTTGTGTGTTTATTTGGATTGCATCCTGAAACGTATTGCTCTTTTTTCTTCTTTCTTTCTGTACGGAATTATTACTGTTTGATGTCGGATGAGTTCGTGTTTTCTGTGCCTTATGGATTGTTTTTACTTTGCTGTGTTTGAAACTTGTTAATTCGTGTATTTCTTGGCGGTAACTTTGTTTGCTTTCACGAGTTCGTTATATCTTTAGTCGGTTTGAGTGGTTACAGTATTTGTAAAAGCTTCTCTTAGAAAATAAATTACTTTTCAAAATGGCTTCTTCACTGGAAAATATTAGTAAGGTTTCGTTTATCTGCGACAGCTAACTTAAAGAACTTAAATTTAAAACGTTCAACAAAGAAACCAGCACGTACTTCATAGATATTCATAGCTGCTAGACTTTGACGAACAATTTCCAGGTCGCTCGTTACCCCAAAAATTTATATCTAGCAAAAATTTTAAAAATCGAAAACACCGACGTGGACTTCCCCGGCCATATGTCAACGTGAACGCGCCGTTTTTCAATAGTATCGCAGCAGAGCCGATCGGTTCATTGACAAGATTAATTTATCGTGTAACAACTGGCGCACACCGTGTTGTTTTAAAATCGCGAGGAAATTTTTCGCCGAGGAGAATTTTCGGTCAAGTTTTTTTGAAGTTGCTGTTTGATTTGTTTTATAAGTTGTGTGATTGGATAGTATTAAAGAGGCTTGAAAATAAACGTTTGGATTATTTTTTGTGTTTTAAGCGAGGTTTTAGATTGGAGCCGTGTTGGTAAGAGCAGCGACTTACGAGGTCGAGAGCGCGACAGGTCGTAGGTTCGAACACAGACAGGCGCTTTACTTTGAGTAAATTACTATATCACCACTGCTCTCAAAACGGTGAAGGAAAACATCGCGAGGATACCGGCATGTCCTAGGACCAAAAATTCGAAGACATGTAACATCTACCAAACCAACCCGCACTGGCCCCGCGTGGTGGATTACGGCTCACTCCCTCTCACTGAGAGAAGACCTGTATCCTAGCAGTGGGAATAATATATGCTAATTATGCTTTATGTTAGTTATTAAGAGGTTTTTAGCGGCGGTGCCTTTGTGTCGCGCGCGATTATATCGCGTGTCGCGCCTGTTTGTAGGAGCCTTGACTGATTGCGACGGTAGTAAGAGATAGTTACAGCCAATAGGCTGATTTCCAAGAACTCTTTTGTAACGAGTTTTGACAATGAGTTTCAAAAAGATGGTAGGGGACACTTAATACCTGTGTAACTTTCTTTTTTCTGGAATACGTAGTAGGTGCAAAATAAATCCCTGAATAGAATACCAAGAGCTTCTACAACATCATCATCTGCCTAGCCTTTTCCCAACTATATTGGGGTTGGCTTCCAGTCTAACCGGATGCAGCTGAGTACCAGTATTTTACATGGAGCGACTGCCTATCTGATCTCCACAACCCAGTTACTGGGTAATACGAAACCTCTTGGTAATACTTTCGGGCTTCTAACGACCCGTGACGACTGTTAAAGATCCAAGAATGACAACCGGGACCAACGGCTTAACGTGCTTTCCAAGGCACGAAGGGGTCTTGGTAAGTAAAGATGGGCACCCATCCACGGGCCAATCGCGGCAAGCGTAGCTTAACCTGATCGATGGACTCGTGTTTCTGTTAGTACACAACCACAAGCCCCTAAGTACTTCTACAACATAACGATGATAAATAATCCTATAACGACCTTCTATTATAATGATACTTCTACTTCAAAAAGATGGCGAAAACGAGCAAAATCAGGGATGAAACGAAAAAATATGTTTATTTCGCAAAATGGATGGCTTCGTTATCGTGATTTACAATATCTGTTTTGCTTGAAATATATTTTACATTAGTTCGTGAGGTATCGTCTGAAATGTCTTTGATAAGAGATGTAAATTACGAAAATCGGTTCAAGTTTTTCATTTTCGTACTTATACTTTATTATAAATTCTTTTTATCACGTTTTATAGTAAGAGGCAAATGATTAATTTTTATAGCGGGCCTCGCGGCTAAATAATGAGGGCTCGTGGGTAAGTTATAAGTGTTATAACAGTCGCACAGGTCAATCGATCAGGTTATGCAAAACTTGCCGCGGTCGCTCTATGGATGGGTTGCCATCTATACACGCCGAGACCCCTTCGTGCCTAGGAAAGCACATTAAGCCGTTGGTCCCAGCTGTCATTTGTGTATCTTTTGCGGGTCGTCAGAAGCCCGAAAGTCTGAAAATCAACTTACCAAGGGGTACCATGTTATCCAGTATTTGCTACCAGCCTATGTAAATCCAACGCTGGCTCGCGCTCACCATTCCATCGTTTGGTCGAGACATATAATAATGAGTTAATTCAATCGACATTCTTTTTCTTCATAAAAATGCATTTAAGAAGCAAATCCAAGCAACCCTAAAGGATCAGTAAAGCAATATACAATGTGTGGCCTTCTCATACACCTCAGTTAGAGTACCTATTGAGTTAAAAGCATAAAGGCTCCTTCAAACAAGCGCGACACGACACGCGACACAAATTCATTGCAAGTCGCGCAACGAGCGGTGCCTTTGTGTCGTGCGCTATTATATCGCGTGTCGCGCCTGTTTGTAGGAGCCTTAATACAATGAAAAATCTTTCTTTTTTAAGCTAACTATTAATATAGAAAACATCATGTTGACCCTAGCATTACTTGTGTGTTTACAATTGTGTCTTATTGCCTTGTAATAAGATTTAATTTTCCTTGGCTAAATCGGCGGCCAGTACGGCAAAATACATATTATTTAATTAAAAATACATATTTATTGAAGGAAATGCCTTTTTTTTGTTCTTTTTTTACTGAAATCGATTCAGTAGTCAATTATGAACAAACTACTTTCAGGATTTGTTTTTTTTTTTCTGTTACACCTTGTATAATAACGTAATGTTTAACAATAATTATACGCACACAAATTTACTTTTTTTTTCTTTAACAAATTTAAAAGTCCATATAGGTATGACGAGTTCTAGGACAATGACTGTTATATAAGTAATGTATCTGTGTTTCTAGCTAGTTTTAAGTAGTTTAAATTGTAATCTGTGGAGAACGTAGTGGGTAGCATAATTGTTTAAAATGTTATATTTAAGATTTTATGACTGTTTCTTATTGTGCTACTGTTTGTTATTCCTTAAATAAATAAATAAACTGGGTTTGTTGAGGTCAGATAGGCAGTCGCCATGTAAAATACATTCGGCTGCATCCGGCTACACTGGAGGCCGACCCCAACATAGCTGGAAAAAGCTATGCAGATTGAATTAACAATTTTATATCAAGCTGTTCTATCTAACCTATTTTCACTAAGACACATATTAACTACCATAGTTTTATTGAAAAAAAAAAGGGTTATCGTATTACCCAGTAACTGGGTTGTGGACGTTAGATAGGTAGTCGCTCCATGTAAAATACTGGTATTCAGCTGAATCCTGTAAGACTGAAAGCCGATTCCAATATAGTTGGGAAAAGACTAGGCAGATGATGGATGAGTTTTATTGGTAAGCACATCAAGCTACTACAATCTGTTAAATTTCTTTAGTAGATTTTCAACTTTATTGCTGAAGTTTAAGGTTCAAAGTTGATTGGGAAAATTTGTCAGTTTCGGTTAGCTTGATGTGCTGGCGTCTGTACATCAATATGTTTCCATTACTGTGTCAAAAATATCGTTTGGTATGACTCTACCTACCCATCTTTATATGTTACTAAGCTCATTTTTATAGGGTAGTTTTCCTCGATGAGATCGTTATATTGTAGGTAGGCATAAGGAAATTCTGTTCCCCTTTCGTTACTATGACGACATTCAAAGTGAGAAATGAATAATTTTTGTAAAGGCTTATCTTTCGAGACCCTTCGTTTTCCGCGAATTCTTTTTTGAATTTATCATCTTCAATAGTTTAACGATTGATAAATGATTTTATTTCTGTAAGTAGGTTTGTACAAACACTTTTAGACGTCAATGATATTTGAGGAACTAGATGAGGTCGGCGTTTGCTATCTGACTACTCTGAGAAGAAAGGCCGAAACAAACTCTGAGGGCACAAGCTCATTTAAAGTCCAGACAAAATTCTGGTGAGATTTTGTGAAGATCATGTAGATTGATGTCTGAAATGATCTTTTGAGGAAAAAACCAGCTAGATTGACTGGATCTGACCATTCAGTGCACATATTTGTCAGTGATTGTGCAGCTCAACTCAAAACTTAAGAAGATTGGGGATTACAAGGTAAAGTATTATTATGCATGTTTTTGACGGGTCTGCAATTATTATTACCTATGATTTCTCACAAATGTTAGCCTAAGAAACTGAAACAAACAATTACTGGTTTAAACATTTACCCCCTTACTAATAAACGTATTATAAATCAGATGAATAGTTACAAACCGATATCTCTCTATCAGTCATCTGTAATTTGACTTTCGAAGGAGGAAGACAAAGCGTTATGTAACTATACAAACGCCATACAATGTTTATTAGTAAGGGGGTAAATCTCTTACATGATACATGATCACTTATATTGTATTTGTCACTTGTTATTTATTTGTCATATAACGAAACAGTAATCATAAAAAAACTCCTTATTCGCTTCTATTAAGGTTGAAATTGTTAAATAGAAAGTGATAAGAAAATAATGCCGGCTGCATGAATGCATAAGTTTTAAGCAAAAACCTCGAAAATCGACACGGTGAATTATACCTTGGTCCCTTGCTATGAAGTTCAATTTTCTTTGAAGGAAAAGGTTTAAAGTAAAAATAAGGCTTGGTGCATGTTAGCTGGGTCGTCACGTCCAAGAGTTTCGTGCTTGACATCAGCCATGCTGGACGATAAATCATGGAGCAGGGCTGGGTCCACGTGCTCACGTGGACACAAATCGTCACTACCGTCTGAGAACCTACTGGGTGATTTCTTAATAAAGCTGTGTTCAGACCTTTTTCTTTATTGGCTTGGTAAAAACGTAGTGCTGCTTAACTTTTCATCTGATAGGTACGAATTTGTTTACGTGAAAATGAAGAAGAACCTGCCGGTCGATTCTGTAAAAATCTCACCGTGAAAACTTAGGTGAAGTGAGTTTGTTTTTGCTAGGAATTGACACTATTGACAGCTCACTCCACGCTTACTTCACCTAAGTTTTCACGGTGAGATAGTTACAGAATCGCAATGCTGACGAGCAACTCCCGTATTTTTAAGAACGTTCGCATTCTAATCTCAGTTTCAATCTGTCAAAAATACAATCAATTTACATACATTTTTGACAAGTTTGTGACATCGATTGTCGCTGAAATAACATTGCGACTTGAATTTGAACGTTTTTAAATACGAGAATTGACATTCTGACATCAGAATATTCAAAATACGTACTGTACATACCCACTTCCTTTTTTTACGGACTTGCTATGTTTATGTTATTGAAACTGATTACAGTAGGTACCCGGCGATAAATATTGCACATCGACCTTTGGAAAGAGACAATCGGCTAATTTCGGCTTCGTAGAGCGTTATCTCTGTCGCACGAAATACAAACAGTCCGGTATCTATTAGGAGCTGTTAATTTAGTTTATTTTTATTCTTTGTATAAAATACAAAAAAGGTAGGTCGATGTGCAATATTTATCGCCGGGTACTGTACATTAAATATACTTAATTAGATATACTTAGTATATTAAATATACTTAATAATGCGTGTAAAAGTAAAGGATTGATCAGCTATAGGTAATTAGGTAAGTACTTTTATTGTTAGCATCAGACTAAAATTTTAAGTCTGATGCTAACAATAAAAGTAAGCCCGGTCATCAGCCATTCTAATAAAAAAAAACAAAAAATCAACAAACAATCAATCAACCGTTTCATTGCTAACTTAGTGTAAACAATTGGAAACTGGATTAATATTTCCATTAACTTGTTCAAATTATATTAATCTACCTACTTGTTAATATTGAGTTAACTACAAGAGGTTAACATCAATTTGGTTTATTGGCTATGGTTTAGAACAGGACCTTAATAGTTACTGATAATTAACTTAATATAGTTACTTTGTCAAATCGAAAAAGAGCGCTTCACTTTGGTAGGCGTTGATTCGTTTTGAAACACCCAAGCCGTCGACTGGCGTTTCGTTTCTAGATCGTATTGATAAATACAAGACTCACCTGTAATTATGTCGTAAACACGCCGAGACGAGCCTGCTTCAAATTTGTTTATCATATCACGGCACCATTCCACCCGGGCCTGCTCCTGAGCATCGGTGAGGTGGTGCGGCACCCAGCGTGAAACTATCCTCCTCACGCGAAGATGGACGGGTAGAATTTCGTGAAGGCTTCCCGATCCAACCTGCATGTATGTGTTGAATCTCATGATACGTAACTCGCCTATTGTCTTGGATTAAATTTTTCACTGCTAGTACAGACGCTAACACATCAAGCTACCTGAAACTGCCAAATTTTCCCAATCAACTTTGAACCTTATGCTTTAGCGATAAAGTTGAAAATCTATTAAAGAAATTTGACAGATTGTAGTGGCTTGATGTGCTGGCGTCTGTACATTATCTTCCGTAACAGCCGTGAAAGGGCAATCACGTCTTTCTTCATTCCCCAAAGTTAGTCGACAGCGCTTGAATCCGTTATACCAACGATACACGGTTGCCATAGAAGGGCCTTCATCCATGAATGCCATTTGAAGTCTATCTTACGATTCGCCCGGTTTCAGGCGACACTTGAAATCGTAAAAAATCATGGCGTGAAAATGTTTCCGACGCAGATCCATTTGTTAATGAGACACGATAATTTAAATTAGCTCGCACACAATGTTGAGGGACATTTTGACATTGGAACGTACAAATTTTTACTTACAAATAAACATATATTTTCAAAATAGATTATAACAGGCCAGTCTCTCATACATAAAAACTTTTTTTCGCAATACTTTCTGAGTAGCCTGGTATACTGAGCCACTTCTACTACGTCACAGGTTAAGGCTCGTACACACAGGCGCGACGCGACACGCGACACAAAGGCACCGCAAGTCGCGCAACGAGCGGTGTCTTTGTGTCGCGCGCGATTCGCGTCGCGCGTCGCGCCTGTTTGCAGGAGCCTTTAACCTATATAGGTATAAAGTCTATGTATAAACCTAATAAAAGTGAATAGGTATTCATGTTAGAATTAGATAGTTGGGTACATACACCAACTCAAACATAAACTTTCAACGCAAATCCAGCTCGAAAATTCCGAATCCATCGATCCCCATACGATCACCAGACCGATAAAAATGTAGGGTGAAATTAAACAAAAACTTTTCGGACCGACATCCCGCGTCCGAAGTTAAAGTTGGCCAATTGAACCTATCCATACAAATGGCCGAAGAATGCCCTAGTTGGGCCGTATTATACCTTAGTTATATTTGTTCTTGTAGATGTAGGCTTTTGCAGGTCACGTTAGTTTGTAAATCCCTGTTCCTAAAGATATTCAACCCTTATCATTTTGTACACTATATCGTTAGCCTCAATCAGTATATAATGTTCCCCCTGCAGGGCATTCTCTCTGTGAGAGGGAGGTAGCCGTAATCCACCACGCGAGCCCTGTGCGGGTTGGTGGATGTCACGTTTTTGAATTTTTGGTTCTAGGACAGTTTCCTCACGATATTTTCCTTCACCGTTTTGAGAGCAGTGGTTATGAAATAATTTAAACAAAGTGAAGTGCCTGCTGGGGTTTGAACCCACGACCTACAAATCGTAAGTCGCGGCCGATTTATTAAAAAAAAAAAAAAAAAAGTTGCGGCCTTTACCACTGGGTCACCACTGCACACTATATCGCAATGCGTTATTTATTTATTGTCAAAAATTAAATTTAAAAAGATATATAGAATAAGTTTTCATACAGGCAACAAGAGCTAAATAAAATATGATGTTATAGATTAAATCCGTCAAGAATTCAAGCGTCTCAGAACTGTAGGTAGGCATTAAAAGATTAACGACAAATCTGTTTTACGAGCTTTTGAGCAAAAAGATATAAAAATCTCTGAAATGAACCCTTCTCGCTTATCCTTTAAGGCAATCAATTTCAAATAAATTATATTTTATTCTTTTATCAACCTGAAAGATTCTGCAAAAGTTATAACAATAAACCAAACAACAAAACTCATATTTTGTACATTCATAACTCCATCACTTCAGATGATAAACGATGGATCCCGCTGATCCTTCCCGTACAAGCAAGCAGCAACCGGTATCATTTGTTATAATAAATTGTAACACCATTCTCAACTGCGGAATCTAATGTATTGTTATTAATGTTATTTTGAGTAACGGTTGAAGTCGGATAAGATGCTAACAAACATGTTAAGAATAATGTTTAAATAATGGGGTGAAATGTTATGTATATTTATTTGTACTTATATTTATATATAATTAGGTATATATTATATTCAGTTTTAATAGGTTTATGCGTAAGATGCTTTGAATTCGGTCTGGATCTGAAATCTAACTTTGTATACATATACAATATAAACGCAAGCGCTGAAGGAAAACGTCGTGACGAAACCGGCAGGACCTAGAACTAAAAATTTGAAGACATGTGTCTTTTACCAACCCGCATCTGGGCCCGCATCACACATGGTAGATTACAGCCTACACTCTCAAAGAACGGAAGCCTGTGTCCCAGGAGTGAGAACATTATAGGCCGATCATCCAGCATCTGCTGCATCGTGTTTTACAAAAATTAAGATACCACTAACTAGATTTCCAAGACATTTTGAAGTTTGTACCTAACTAAAAATATTTTTCTATTTCTTAATAAACAAACACAGTTTTTCCCAGAAAAGGAAAATTTCGGATGACATAGCAAAACAAAAAGAACAATTACAGAAGAATTTTCAAACGATATTAAAATTTCAATATTTTTGCTAAAAATCTTTTCGGGCCTCCGAGACCAAAAATTTCAAATTACTTAGTCAAATCGGGGGCCTTCAGGTAGTTAATCTAAGTTTGTTACGTTTTGTTAACTTTTATCATCCCCTCCCGGAATTTTAGATAAGTATCATTCCTATATAGCGAACAATTACTTTTGTCTGTCTGCAGAAAAGCACCTAATTTAGTAACCAGTTAAAAATTGCTCCTATCACTTTTTTTTCTTTTAAGTTAATACTAACCCAACATTAACTTTTTCTGTAATCTTGAAATCTAGTTTGACTGTCGCAAAATTATCAATTATGAACTTTCTAAAATTAGCTGTGGCATCAGAAATATTTTTGCCCCGAATTATATAGTTACTTTTACATTAAATATATGGAAAGTTTCCATGAGACCCTGTATTTTCATACGGCCCCTATGCCCCGAAAATGCGGCCACTAAGGTGCTTGTCAGTCAAAAATTGCTCCCGAGTGAAGTCAGGCCGGGTCAGTATGAGCAGATATAATCAGGATGACACGGGCCAAGTTAAATGGAAAAGTTTTTGTAGGCCTGCTTTATGCATGCCCTTATTGCCCTCTGGGCTAGCTTGACCTTAATAAGCAGTGCCTTTAGAAGTTGTCCGCTCGTAAAAAAGTTGCGAACGTGAGCGGCGGAGGGTTTAATAGAGGTGAACTTTATTTAAAATATCAACACGGGCTGTGGTGGACGAACTGGATTTTTCCGGTTCCGCTGATGTAGTTTTTAGGGTTCCGTAGTCAACTAGGAACCCTTATAGTTTCGCCATGTCTGTCTGTCCGTCTGTCCGTCCTCGCTTAATCTCTGTGACCGTTCGCACTAGAAAGCTGAAATTTGGTACCAATATGTATATCAATCACGCCGACAAAGTGGTAAAATAAAAATCGGAAAAAAATGTTTTATTAGGGTAGCCCCCCGTATATGTAAAGTGGGAAGTGATTTTTTTTTTTATTTCAACCCTAACGTGTGATATATTGTTGGAAAGGTATTTAAAAATGAATAGGGGTTTACTAAAATCATTTTTTGATAATGTCAATAATTTCGGAAATAATCGCTCCAAAAGTAAAAAACAATGTGTCCCCCCCCCTCTAACTTTTGAACCATAAGTTAAGAAAATATGAAAAAAATCTGAAAAGTAGAATTGTATAAGGACTTTCTAGGAAAATTATTTTGAACTTGATGGAAACAACAGTTTTTGTACAAAAAAGACAAAATAATTTCTGGACTAAGTTTGTAGTATAATCGTATATGCAAGCATTTTTTTAACTTCGTTTACATATTTTATTATCCTGAACGTATCTTTTTCAAACAAAAACAAAAAAAGAATTAGGTATTAAAATCGAATCCCAATATTTTAAGATCTATGATCGACTACGATTATTACGCGAACATAATGGATACCACTTTTAAACGCATAAGTGGGAACACTTATTGTGACGGACGGGAAACTACGTAACCCTACACTGAGCGTGGCCCAACACGCTCTTGGCCGGTTTTTATTTTTTGTAACTTCATTTTATTTTTATTCCGTTGGTTAATGTTAGGGTTTTCTCTAGGAATATAATATATTATTGCATTTAGTAGTAGTACTTTTAAGTTTATATGAGAAGAAATTCAATTAATTTCGAATAATGTGAACGAATAGAAATTATTTTTGAGCGAAATAATGAAAATAATTAAGTGTATCAGAGATTTCTGTAAAATTATTTAAATTTCATATTAAATAACCAATCTTATCATACTACTGTATCGAAACTCCATATTTTTTCAGAAATATTTATTGCTTAGGCTTAACATAAAATTTGTAATTAAAATCAAACTCACAAAGGAATCAATTATTGCGAAATTAAGCCAGTATTAAAAAGCCATATAATAGCAAAACGAAGCCGTTATAAATGAGCCATACAAAACATATTTACAAAGTAATATGTACATACAAACAAACCATTAAATACAGATATAAATATGTGTTATTTATTTACTTCAATAAATTGCTAGTCAAAGGACTCCACAATTTACGAATGGGTCCTATTGTTTCGATTTCAATTAAAATAATATGTGTCAATATTTTATAGGATCTGACTTACTTTATATAGTATCGGATAGGTACTTATACGGAAAAGTACAGACTCCAGCACATCAAGCTACCCGAAACTGACAAATTTTCCCAATCAACATTGAACCTTATGCTCTAGCCATAAAGTTGAAAATCTATTAAAGAAATTTGACAGATTGTAGTAGCTTTATGTGCTGGCGTCTGTACATTGAAAAGATCATCATCTGCCTAGCCTTTTCCCAACTATATTTGGGTCGGCTTCCAGTCTAACTAGATGCGGCTGAATACCAGTACTTTACATGGAGCGAGTGCCTATCTGACCTCCACAACCCAGTTACTGGATAATACGATACCCCTTGGTAAGACTGGTTATCAGACTGTCGGGTTTCTGCCACCCGTAACGACTGTCAAAGATCCACGAATGACAGCCGGGACCAACGACTAAATGTGCCTTTGCCGGTATGTAAAGATGGTCACCCATCCACAGACCATCCGCGGCAAGCTTAGCTTAACCTGATCGATCGACCTGTGCGGCTGTTTTAATTTAGCCACGGGCCCCTCATTGAAAAGAATAATCATTTATTAATTCATGAAAAATTACAATTATCACAACTTTAGTACAGTACCCGGCGATAAATATTGCACATCGACCTATTCGATCCTATCGATTTTATACAAAGAATAAAAATAATAATCAAAAGAAGCAAATCATAATTGTTTTAACAGCTCCTAATAGATACCGGACTGTTTGTATTTCGTGCGACAGAGATAACGCTCTACGAAGCTGAAATTAGCCGATTGTCTCTTTCCAAAGGTCGATGTGCAATATTTATCGCCGGGTACTGTATGTTATTTTCAAGTCCTGTACAAGGTTTCTCACGCATTCTTCCCATGGGGGTAAGCAAAAACTACAGAACGCCACCTACGATCCTAACTTACTCCTTTTGCTTAGTTTTTGTTCATACATCTGTACAACATTCTATAGTTTAATTATGCTTCTTCATCCATCCCGTTGCCATCTTTTATTAAACAATGACTATTCTAATGCCTATACCTGGCTCAGTTTTCAACATCCAGTCTATCCTGGCCACTTTCTCCTTCACATTTACCAAATTAGTTTCTCACAAAAAAAGTACCATAATAAATTGTTCTACTCTATTGAGTACTTTCCGTGAACAGTTACAGACTGATGAATGTAACCAATACGTTAAAACCTACATCACGAACTACAACCTCTTTGTTATTGCCTAAAACAGTTGTTGAAGTGCGAAAGACATTTGTTTTCAGTGAGCCTACGACATTTAGTTTTAATTTTTCTAGTGACATTTGTTTTAAAAGAGCGCCTGAGCGACGTTTATTGCCGCGCGCTGGATTTTCAATGCTAGCAGTAACGGAGTGAGTAGAAAATTCCACTGTGGACTTTTTCAACGCGCTAGAGATGCACTCTGTTCGATACGCAACGCTCGGTTCGACACCGCGAATTGAAAATCTAGAGCACAGTCAAAAACTTTGCATTAAAAAAGCGCCCGTGCGTACGTCGGCTAAGCATGGGCTTTAACAAGTATTTGATGATTGAATTTACGACGTTTTTATCCCAAATTTGGGTCAATACACACAAGATAATGAAATAAAACTCGTTTGTGACGCCCTGCTGCGGAGAGGATGAACAGTTCGAAAATGATTCTGTAGACAATTCCCGCTGCTCTTATTCGAAATGATATAATTTTGGTGAACAATTTCGTTGATGTTATTCGATTCGATGTTGCCAAAGAGATGCACTGCAGTAATATCCTGACAATTGCGAACACAACAAAAGAAATCGGCTGACACCGGTCGAGCCGTTCTCAGGCGACCATATAGTTCACAGGTACATTGATAAAGAATTTTCGGGACAGTAAAAAAAACTTCATTAAAATATCTGAGAGAGAGAGAGAGAGGAATCAGCAATCCATACTCAAAACAGTCGTCAACGCAAATAAAAGCTTAATCGAAAAATCTCCTGAACCAACGAAGATGGAATCACTATTTCCTTATTCCAAAATTTTCCAAAATGGATGTAGCTCCACACACTAGAACATCGTAATTTCGCTCACGTTCCGTTCCGAGACTGACCGAAATGGTTTGGTGACAGTGAAAAATCTTGTAGTCTAACCTTTAGAACATTTAACAAATCATTCACTCACCCATTTCTTTTTCGGGACTGTAATGGGATCAATCAACGCCTCCACACTGGACGTTACTGGCTTACAAAGTGCGTAGCCATCATTCAATGGGATATTTTTGGCCTTTATTTAATCAGTGATAAAATCGCCTACTGGGGTTTTTAAGGGTAGCTATTATGAGTATTTTGAGAAGCTTAACTTTTCTATTTGGTATAATAAGGTATTTAGGAAAATTATGTGTAATTTTCCACTGCTTTCAAAACGGTGAAGGAAAACATCGTGAGGAAACCGGCATGTCCTAGAAACATACATTCTAAGACATGTGACATCTACCAACCTGCATTGGACCCTCGTGTTGGATTACTGGCCGTTCCCTCTCACAGAGAGGAAGCCTGTGTCCCAGCAGTAGTAACATTAAAAGGCTGATAATGCCTTCATAATAAGGTATTTAGGAAAATTATTTGTAGAAAACCCTTGAGTTTTTGTTTCTTATTTCTGAAAATAGATGCAAAAGAATCCAAAATTTTGTTCTGTTGTATTTGCTATTGACAAAGTGAAATTATTGCAACCTATCACAGATAAACAAAAATATTACAAAGAGCGATATATTTTTTTTTCTGGTAACACAAATTGTATCCTTTTAAAAAAGTAATAAGTATTAAATCCCAATCGCAAAACATGGACGGTACAATCAGCGATGTAACCAAGCTGATTAAACAGAAAGGCTGGCTCTGTCGACCGCATCGCACCAATTTGCGTTTCACCAACGCTCGGCACAAATGCATCAAATCATCCTTTACGTCAATCGTTTAAAGCCCATTTAGTGCGCAATGGGCGCGAACGAATGACGATTATACAGTTTTATGGATTAAGTGGTGACTAGCTATTGCATAAAGCTGTCCTGAATTTTGTTTGCATTGTGCTTAATAGGTTTCCGGAATTTTGTTTATGATTTCGTTAAGTTGGTACTGTCTGTCGTGCAAATCCTCTGATTTGCGCAACAGTGTGAAGTACTCATACCCTATTCTCATACTTAAAGAAAATATCATTTCATCACGACCCCATCCCGTTACGTTGTTCACAATTTTGAACTTTCACAAGTCCAGGCTGCCCACATTATGTTCCTTCATCTAAAAGTAAAACCTCTGAGTAAAACATAAATGTTTGATTAAATCACTTTCAAAGCCACTAATACTGGGTGTATACTGGCGAGGAACAGAAACTCCTCCCCATGTGACAAAGAGTATCGTCAAGTAAACAAGTACGATCACAATTCACGGCACGACTCGACTGTACTACCGGGAAAACAATTTTGTATACGTCTGTACTGACAGCGAGATAAGTAACTGACACTTACACCGTTGTGTAACATTGTGGAGTATAAAATTGTGTTACAGCGAACTTACAGCTAACAAAATGAGTTTAACTGAACGTCTTTAATAATACTGGAGATTAGAAAAAAAAATTACTTGTCTCGATTTTTATAAGAAAAATACACTCGAAACAAGGCTAAATATAATCGTGAAAACCATTGAACGCTTACATGCAAACGGCTAGGGCTATCACAGCATTGATGAGTTAATAGATGACAAATGACAGCCACAATTAAATGTTTGGTGAATTGTTCTGGATTTTTCATAATGGATAATGTTTTTTTTTTTATTTAAATGCATTGTTGGTGATTATTTCATTTTCTCTTACTGAATTATTCACATATAAATATTTATTAATGATATTGTTGCATTTAAAATGCGTAATTAATTTTAAATATAAACTTACTTAGTGTTTTTATTTTTATAGTATTATTATTTTATTTATCATCACTGTAATATTATCAACACATTTTGTTATGAAATAGAAAATAACTTATGATTTAGTAAGCGATCGTTTGACGGGTTAAAATATTGTTATATTCATAAAGAAGTGTTAAAGAAGTGTACCCTGTTATTTGATATTATTTCCTTGCAGTACCTATTACAATTTACAGTGCTACAAGAATCTTGAAATAACAAAATGGCGCCAATGTTAGTTCCGATTTTGGCCACGCGCCAAAACATAATAATAACTACTGTATAGTGTATCAGGGTGGCAGGGACATCGATGCGCAAACTGGAACCAGGAAATTAAGCACATGATTTGAGACAAAAGTGTACAAATTTGTCGTAGGTAATATTTAAAATATTACATAACAGAAGAATACCACAGTAATTCGTATTTAGCTTAATGTCAATAGTAAAATGATTACTTTAATCATTCAGAGTGGTTATTTCAAACATCTAAGCAACAAGATGTAGGCAAGTTAAAAAAATATGGATGTCACGTGATCAAGTTTGAACGTTAATATCACGGAAACGTCACTTCACGGGGTTTGGTCTCATATGTTTTCTGTTTGCATTGATGTCAGCTATTCAAACTCAAACTCAAAGCATTTATTTCAATTAAACCATTTACAGGCACTTTTGAATTGTCAAGAAGTCAGTCAGAAAATATGAAGCTAGTTGCCCATTCCAAAGCGTAGGTTACCTATGGAGAAGAACGGGCAAGAAACTCCATGGACACTCTTTTTAAATTATATTTATTGATTTGTTAATCCAGGGAGTTAGCTACCTTCATACCAAATTTTATCAAAATTGGTTCAGCCGTTTGAGCGTGAAGAAGTAACAAACATATAAACACACACACACTCACAAACTTTCACCTTTATAATATTAGTGTGATTAAGGCGTGGCCGCCATTTTGAAAAAAAAAGCGAAATGGCGGACAGTATCCCTTATGCCACAGATTTTCAAAGCCCTTTGATTCCTTGTAATTAAATATAGAAAAGCTAAACATTCATTGGTCCGCTTCTATCAAACAGTGTGATAGTATCTCATGTTTTAAGTAAATCTATTGTGACTTACAGTTACTAAGTGAATTTTGGTTCTAAAAATAAGACGCTACACTGTATAAACTGTTTGTTAACTTCACCAAGGTGTTAAAATTGCTTAACATGACTACATTCTTCTTATATTAGTTTAGCTGACCCGGTGAACTTCGTACCGATTCAATAAATGTTAAAATTAATAATTTACTTCATAATTATTTTTTTCGTGAATTTTTTCCATGTTTTAATAGTTATTCTGTTATTCAGGACGAAGGCAAATCAAAAAAATCTAAGTACGGTCCAGGCGTCCTTAAGTTATAAATGGTGTAACTAAACCGACTTTGTTCTAATTAAATAGATTATAAAGTCAACATAATCTCAACTTTATAATCAAGTAGAACTTTGATGTCTAAAAATATTTGATATATTTACTGTTCAATTGGAAGGTAAGAAATAAAGCCTTGAACATAAATAAACACATTAATGTTAGGCGAAAAACTTAGCAAGATCAAAAAAAGATTTGAAAAGAAAACTGTTTTCACAATCTTCCGCCAAAACGAGCGATACATCTCTATTTATTTATAGGCGTCTAAAAAAAAATAGAATGAAAATAAATAAAGAAAGTTTTTGCTCACACATCTCACGTAGACAATACTTTCGGTGAATAACAGCTATGTATCTATCTGAAGTTACAGTATCGAGGTTTGGTGAAATATGGAAGGAATATTTGAAGATAAAAAATATTTTTTTTCAGAAAGGATTTGTAAAATTTTCTTGTTTTCGGGGCCAAAACTTTTATACAAGTTAAAGCAGCCAAAATAATAGTCACCCAAAAGACTTTTTATCGGCTAAAACTACTCCTAAAATGACTTACAATGACTCATTTTCTTGAAAAAAATAAATAATCCAATTTAGAGGCACAAAAAATATGTATTAGCATATTTATATCCCCAAACACCTCTATAATTGAATATCTAACAGTAACTCAGACAAGTCTCACCGAAATTCACAAACTTCGGCGAATCTCGTCAAAACTTCGCGCGAACAAATCAAAGTTCCACCGATTCGTTTAACTTAAAACCGGTGGGAACCGGTAAAAACCAGATTTGTTTGGCAGATTTCTTTGTTAAACAATATTTTTAAAGACGTAATCAGGTTTGTTATGGGCGAACAAATCCGGCTTGGACGCGAAAACAAATTGTTTTTTACAAAAAACCTCTTCAAAAATTCAGTAGAGAAAACTTTTAGGCGCTAGTCTTCCGTCCTGGTTTTAAATACTTTTGAATATTTTAGAGGTGTACTGAAAACCAGATGAACTTGTATTTTATGTTTGAAATAAGTAGTGTCTTGGATTCTGTACTGATTAATAAATCCCTGAAACTACTGCCAAAATTAATGCTAGCTGGTAATCGTGATTGGTTCAGCAACACAAATTATGTTCGAATCGAAAAAGAAAAGTTTGCTTTTTTGGAAAAATATATAAATTTCTTCGGAATAAAAAATACTAAGTACATCTACTAGTTTTAATTATTTACAATATGACACAATTTTACAACGCGATCGCTCAAAGTATGACAGCACGGAATATTTTATAACTCGGCTGTAAATTCTTAGGATGATCCGTAACATATTTTATTACATATACGATTTTCTTGTAACATGTAGGCCTTATTCAACCATTCGTCTTACGAGTGGGCGTTCACAAAGACGTACGCTTATAGAATAAGAAGGAATTTACTGTAATTGGGGTTGCCATGCTGAAAATTGAATTGTACTTTTGTGTGATAGTAAACTGATTTGTTTCACCGACTTCGAAGGAAGGTGGTTGAAGTTCACGTTTTTTTATTAGCAACATACACAGAGAGAGTTGAATCGTGGATCAAACGAAACAGGGCGATAGTTGGGTTTATTTGCAGTAAAAAAAATAAAAAAGTATCATCACTACAAAAGTGTTTTTATACCATGATTTATCAGTATTGGCACTTTTTTCAATATCTTTTAAGACTCACGAAAAATTATTTGTAACTTTAGAATCTTACTGTAAACACTCAAATTGCAATAAATTTTAAGGAGATCAAGTGAGGACTCTGCCACAAAAGTATTTTTTACTCCAAAAAACCCCAACTATCGCCCTGTTTCGTTTAATCCACGATTTTTTGCCCACCCCGTATATTTATTTATTTTCTCGCAAAGACAAAGTAAAAATGGCAGCTGATAATAGATCTCGAAATTATTTCAATTTTCAACAATCAGAAACGAAAAAATACAAAACATTGTAGCAGCCTAATGTCAAGCCTACTTTAGAGACATTCTTTTATAAGATTTTCGAGTACAGACCATCACGATCATCAGATGATGATGGTGATGAAAATGTTTTGAAGTCGGCTCCCAGTCTAACCGGACTCAGCTGAATACCAGTATTTTACATGGAGCGACTGCCTATCTGACTTCCACAACCCAGTTACTGGGTAATACGATACTCCTTGGTAAGAGTAGTTGTCAGACTTTCGGGGTTCTGACGACCCACGAATGACAGCCGGGACCAACGGCTTAACGTAATGACATAACATAACTTCACACCTGTATAATTCCCTAAAGGATAAGCCAGATGTGTACAGACGCCAGCACATCAAGCTACTACAATCTGTCAAATTTCTTTACTAGATTTTCAACTTTATCGCAAAAGCATAAGGTACAACGTTGATTGGGAAAAATTGTCAGTTTCGGTTAGCTTGATATGCTGCTAAAATGTTCTTAACTAACTTTTTAGACCTTTGTATCCTGCTTATGCGTATGAAGTTTAATTAAAATCGGTTCATTCATTTTGAAAAATAAGAGATTGAAAGTTTGTATGAAATGCCGTACTGAGTAAACGCTCGTAAGTCCCATGTAAAACCCATAATAATTATTAACACGGCACATAAGTAAACAATACTACCACCACACCTTTCAGTAAACCATGTTAGTCTCTGCATCACCTAAGGCTGACTGGTAGAAAATGCATTAGACATTAAGTCCGGCTTTTGTACAGTATTTTTTACTTGTGCATTAAGTTTTAAATAATAAATTAAATACATTTACAATTTTTTTAAAGTTCCGTCTTTCAAAAAAATCTCATTTTTACCCCGAACCATGGCAACACTAAACACATTTGTCACGTCTATGTTATCTTCTGTCTGTCTGTCACGTGGTTGATAAGGTAATGGCAAGACCGGCGCGGAATTTTAACTAAAACCTTTGCATTATTATACGTGGGCATAAAAAATAGCCCTGTATAAGAATATCAATTTTCATGAAGACACGTACGTTGGGTACCTACGTAAATGTTTATTATAATAAAATGAATTATTTATTAGCTTTGTTTCTTTTCATTTATTTTGTTTTTTTGGGAAGATGGAAGGTTTTTTGCTAAGGTGGAAGTTTTCTTGTTTGATGAAAAATTGTGCGATCAAAAACTGAGGTAAGTTAACATAACAAATCACGCCTGTATTTTCCGAAGGCTTGGGCAAAGGTGTGTACCCATAGTACACTTATATAGGGTGTCTCAATAAGAGTGCACTTTTTCATTTTAAAATAAAAGCATGTATTTTATGAGAGAGTTTGGATTGTAAAGAATTGTAAAGAAGACATGTTCCGATTAAGTATAAATAAAATATCCAGCAAATGGCTCCCATGGCTCTGATGACAGGCCATCACTCTTTTCATGAAATTATCCATGACTTTTACACAGAGTTGTGGCTGTATCTCACTGATGACGCGTTGGATCTCTGATTTGAGCTCAGGAATTGTTTCTGGTTATTTCATATAAACCCGAGATTTCATAAAACTCCAAAGAAAAAAATCGCAAGGCGTTAAATCGCACGATCTGGTTGACACATTAGGTGCACTTTCTCGGCTGAAAAGAGTTTTCGAGCGGTTTCAGCGTAACTTTCCCATTTTTGTAAAGAGTTTACACAATTATAACGCGTTGTTCTTTCGAAAAGCGCTCCATTTTTAATAATCGGAATAAACATAGGTGACGGCTGTCGAATTTCTGAGTTGCCACTTCAGTGAAAAAAAAAATATTCTAAATTTAAAAAGTGCACTCTTACTGAGACACCCATTATTTCGCCAGTTGTTTAAATCCCATGTAACAGGGGGCGAGCCTATTGCCACCGGGCAGAAATCCAGACTTCGGGCTGCTACTGAGAAATTCCAGGTGGAAAACCCCATAATGTATTGCCCGCCCCGGCAATCAAACCCAGGACCTCATGGTCAGCAGTAGTGCCTGCAACCACTAGACCACATTGGGCAAAAACTCATACAGTACCCGGCGATAAATATTGCACATCGACCTTTGGAAAGAGACAATCGGCTAATTTCGGCTTCGTAGAGCGTTATCTCTGTCGCACGAAATACAAACAGTCCGGTATCTATTAGGAGCTGTTAAAACAATTATGATTTGCTTCTCTTGATAATTATTTTTATTCTTTGTATAAAATGGTTTTGTGTAAAAAGGTCGATGTGCAATATTTATCGCCGGGTACTGTAATTACCGATGTAACAAAACACTTAAAAATGGCAACCAAATAACTGCAGCACTACAAAGTATTTTTATTCCAGCCGTTTGTAAATTGTCAAGTGGTGCCGTAAAACGGGATTGGTTTAATATATAATATTAAATAAGTAAGCTTTTAACTGCAGACCGCGTCGTCCACTCCAGTAGTTGTTAATTTTAACTTTAATTAAAAATAATTTCTCTTCTCCACTGGACAGGGGCGATGTACGAAGCAAAGGTGGTGGGGTTGTAATAGTTTTAAGATATTATAAGTACTTGAGTGTGTAACTTACCTTATTAATTTAAGAGAAAGTGTTGCAGATTAGGTTCTTTCGATCTTATGTATGACAAGTACCTATTTCAGCGGACGCTTGGAAAATGTCTTAGAAAACGTGACTTTTAATAACTGTTGTTGTTGTTGTAGCAACATAGTATGAAAAAGATAGTTCATTAATTTTGGCTAAAAACCAAAAATTATTTTTTATAATTATTATTCTTTTAATTATGTGCGAAAGCACTAGGTAGTGGTGAATTGCGGGCGTTTTGAGGGACTGTCTTTTGTAATTTTGACGTTCGAAAAACGCTGATTAACAGATTAATTTGAATTGACTTTTGATTTTGATAACTTTTAATTAAAGTAAGTTCTTTCGATCGTTTTTTCCCTTCAATAATTATTTGTGCAAATGTGCATATGTAAAGTGACCCATTTAATAGAACTCTGAATCACTTAGAATCTAATTAGCACCTACTTCGGTTATTAGAGTGCATTAAGAGAGCACACTTGAACATTAGGTGGTTCCTATTATAACTAACCTTTTCCAATGACTATACAAGGTGGGAGGGACATCCACACACTACCTGTTACCAAGGATTCAGTATATCGACGGCGAAGTGCCAATACTTCTTAACTGACATTTTTCGAGAAATTCACTTTTTTATCGTTTTGACTACTTTTTTTCGTGTTATTCGCATGTTTTAGTGAAATCTCCTAAGTGTATTTTTAGTTGCAACAGCACTAAATTAAAACCTGGAAGTACCTCCCAACTAAACCAACGCGAAGTGTCTATTTTTGAACGTTTGTTTTCAGTTTGTGTAAATCACCGACTTTGTCAGTTAGGTGTTATTGGCACTTCGCCGTCGATATATAATTCTGAAATCCCTGCGTTGAAATTTTTCAATGGTTATAAAACAAAAAAACAGCTGTTTCATAAAAAAGGACAATACCTCAATCCACAGATGTAAGTAGATACACCTAGATAACGCAAGAGCAACTACTTTGCGTGCCAAAAATCGCACCAGCTTGCTTACAAAAGTCGTAAGCCGCCACTTTCGCGCTGTGTCCTGTTGATCGATTCTGTAAAAATCTCACCGTGAAAACTATGGTGAAGTGAGCTGTCATTCCACCATATGCTAGGGATTGACACTCTTGAAAGCTCACATCACCTAAGTTTTCACGGTGAGAATTTTACAGAATAGCACTGCTGTGTACTGCTGGCTGGGTGAGCGTGAGCGCTGGCGCTAGGTCCCGGGGTTGGGGTGAGACGGGTGCCTCACGCGGTCTTTGAATCGATTAGATATTCCCATCACTAAATTATGCTTGTGACGTCATAGTAGGTAGTAAAAAAAAATGGCACGCTTAGTTTTCATACAGATCATGATACTTGCGTTATCTAGGTATATCTATATCTGTGCCTCAATCAATCTGCCTAGCTTTTTCCCAACTATGTTGGGGTCGGCTTCCAGTCTAACCGGATGCAGCTGAATACCAGTATTTTACATGGAACGACTGCCTACCTGACCTCCACAACCTAGTTACAATAAAATAAAATGCAATAGCTACGCGATCAAAATGTACGGACGAGCAATTAAAAAAAAAAACCAACGAAAAATTTCAACACACGAGGCGTTGTTTCGTTGGTTAAGAATCATGTGCTTAATTCATGATTGAGGATGTTACCCTGTATTGTTAATTCCAAGTCACTATGAGCTTTCATCAATTTAATGTTTTCGTTATTTGTCGAACGGAAAAACGTTATTTGGCCTAGAGCAACGATGCATAGGTTTAGGTAAAGTCAGAGAAATTAATTGTAAAGTAAATTGCTATCAAGTTAAATTATCCATAAACGCAAATCACAACTGTATATATAATAATAACACGGCAAATAGACGTAGGGTGACATAATTGTCAGCCTGCGTCTATTTGCCGTGTTATTATTATTATTAGAGAAATTACTTGTTACGCTAATGCGTAACAAGTAATTTCTCTAACTGTACAATATCGGGTGTCTAAGTAATTTCTCAACTGTACAATATCGGATGTTTTTTTTTTACCGGTTCCAAATTTTTACAGGGTGTTCTACCCATGAATATGAACAAGTTTCCTAGAACAGCCTGTAAAAAATTTAAACCGGCAAAAAAAAAACATCCTGTATATTTTCACATAGGCTGTATATACATTCTTATCCATTTACTTTCGTGTTCCAAGTTCGCAGTAATTAATGTTTCGTGGTAACAAAGTATCCATTACGTAACTGGTGGTTTTAATTTCTCTGGAAATGTTTTAGTATCTTGCGTTTTTGGGACGAGTGCTGTAAAGACTGATTAGCGTGTCCTGGTATTTATCGTTTTAAAGTAAGCGAGTGAGAATTAAACGCTTTGTTACAAAGTTAGGGAGTACGAGTAGTAAATGTATTCATATATTTACGTGAATTAATTCATGGGTTTTCGTTCCTTTACCTTTTGTTTGTACAATTTCTACATTTGATTATTATATATTCATAGTTCAAACTAAAGTAACATTTTATTAAAATTATCATAACTTTTAGCTTGTCTCGTAGGCCGCGTAGCATCAGTTCGTAGCGCGCAGCATGGTCGGCGTAGCAGGGGCAAAAATTATGGAACATGAATGTGATACAAGACGTTATAGTTTTAAAAGTATTTAAGGCCTGTATTAATGCCGATAACCTTGAGCATTTGGGCGGAGCTAACGACCCCTTCTCCGCGCCACTCCGCTACCCGCATGCAACAGAAAATGTGCGGTTGTGTGCGCCGCCACCACGGTTTGCCTCGCCTAGTCTCGTCACAGAGTATCGAAATCACAGAAGGTCAAGTCATCGTGAAAGTTAAATAATTATGTGTACCACATATACAGGGTGTCCCAGAACTCAACGTCAAGCCGAAACGGGGTGACAGGATTGATCATAACCATCACGAGAAAAATATAAAAAAAATCTATCCCATGCAGTTTGAAAATTATGGGCATTTTAAGAAAAACCTAGAAATTTGATCAAACTGTACCATTTTTCGGTTATTGTGGTTATTCTTTTTTATTTTTGTTCAATTAAACTTTGGAAACGTAATCCTAAATAACATTTCTAGAATCCCAATAAAAAATAATGACACGATTGCCTCAAGTTTCCGAGAATTGAGACTATTCGTTAAACTACGAATTTAAAATTTTCAAGATTCGTCGACTTTGATTGGCCCTCCTTTAAAAAAAAATGTACTAGAGTGCCTTGTCAAGTGGTATTAAAAGTTGGCGCGTTTAATCAGAATTCTAAAATGGTACAATACTTCTTAGTTCCTGTAATGTATGTGTATCTATGTGTGAGTGCGTATGCGCCGATGCGGCGATCGTGTCAAGGACGGACAGTCCCCAATAAACCACAGTACTAGCCACACGTTTGTTTTACTCAAAACACCTCACTGGCGACGAGGATATAAATTAAAAGCGGGCGGACGAATAAATTTAAAGATGTCTATCGGGAAGTTATCGGAGTATAATGTAAGATCGGGAAATTGGACAATGTACGTGGAACGTATGGAAATGTTCTTTAAAGTGAACAGTGTTAAGGAGGAACTTTGGTTACCCACATTAATTGCAACGATGGGTGACGAAGCTTACGAACTATTGAGTAACTTAACAAGTCCGGACAAACCGAGTGCAAAAACGTATACAATGGTGGTGAAAATTATGACTGATCATTTGCAACCAAAACCGTCGTTCATGGCAGAGAGATATCGTTTCCGACAGAGAAGGCAAAATGCGGGTGAATCGATCTTACAATACATATCAGAGCTTAAGAAGATGTCGAAGTATGTGGATTGCGAAGCGAGGCGATTAGACAACGACTGTTCACTGAAGAAAATCTGCATTATACAAATGCTGTGAAAATAGCATGCACTATGGAAGCGGCGGAACGAGATGCAGCGGCAGTGGAATACACAGTCGGGAGTAATGGCGAGCCGGGCAGTGGCGGTGACGTCACGGCAGGAGCACTACACCACGTGGTGGCCTCGTCGACTCGCGGTGGCCGCGGCCGGAGAGGCCGTGATCTACGGAGCGACATATCGGCGGGCACGCGGAAGGGCAATACCGAGGAGTCGCGGATTAGCTGTGCAGCTTGTGGGGCCTCAAATCATCAGAGTGAAGGATGTAGATACAAGCGGTTTATCTGCGGGAGATGTAGGCAGAAAGGTCATCTACGTCGGGTATGTCCAGTGCGAAGAGGGGCTCGACAGCCCCTAGATCGATGTGATACCAACAACATGGCAGCGCATGTGCGGGCAACGAGCGAAGCGGCCAGGCCGAGAACCCCTGCGGACCAGTCAGGGGACGATGAAGCGCCGTCGTCAGACGAGGGAGATTGGGAGGCGGTAGGAGACGTCCACCAACTCAGCTTGAACACTTATAAACCGGTGAGCCTAACCATGTGTGTCGATGGAACCGAGTTAAGTATGGAGATTGATACGGGGTCGTTAGTGTCATGCATCAGTGGAGAAATGTATTATAAACTGTTCAGACATAGGCATTTAAAAAACTCAAAATTGGTATTTAGATTCTATGATGGCACTATAATTAAACCAATGGGGGTAATAATGCCACTAGTTACTTATAAAAATATGTCGAAACAAATGGAGTTGTTTGTGATAGATGGGGGTACCACGTCTTTGTTAGGTCGGCAATGGCTTACAGAATTAGGTATTAAAATACCAATGTATCAAAATATGTTGACCATAAACACAGACAGAACGAATTGTAATAACTCCTGTAATAAAGAATTAACATTATTGCTTCACAGATATAAGGATTTGTTCTCGGAGGGACTGGGCCGTTTCACGGGAGGCAAGGCGCGGTTACGGATACGTGACGGAGCGGTGCCGGTATTTTGCCGCGCACGGCCTGTGCCGTACGCGCTGCGCGAGCGCGTTGAGGCAGAATTGGAGGGTATGCTGCGCGCTGGTGTCGTCGAGCCCGTGGAGAGCTCGGACTGGGCTACCCCACTTGTACCGGTACGTAAGGCTGATGGTGGACTCCGTATCTGTGCTGATTATAAAATAACCTTAAATCCCGTGCTATTGGTTGACAAATACCCGTTACCACGTATTAATGACTTGTTAGTTAAATTAAACGGTGCAAAAATATTTACGAAAATTGATTTAACACAGGCATATAATCAAATCGAATTAGATGACCCCGACAATTGTACAGTTATTAATACCCACAAGGGTCTTTTTAAGTATAAAAGGTTAGTTTATGGCCTATCCTCGAGCCCAGGCATATTCCAAAGAATTATGGCCAACCTACTCAACGACATCCCAAACGTAGAAGTATTTCTCGACGATATCATTATTGGATCAAGCAATGTTAGGGAACATTTAGTTATACTGGAAAAAGTTTTAGAGCGATTACATAATAACGGAATGAAACTAAAACAAAATAAATGTGTGTTTATGACTAATGAAGTGAAGTACTTAGGATATATTGTTTCCGACGAGGGTATTAAAGTGGACCCAGAAAAGGTAGAAGGTATATCAAAAATTCCCCGACCAGAAAATATCACCGACTTAAGGGCTTTCCTAGGAACAATAAATTACTATGCTAAATTCGTCAACAACTTGAGCACTATGCTGGCGCCGTTGTATAGGTTATTAGGGAAGGGAGTGACGTGGAAATGGGACAGGGAATGTGAGGCAGCCTTTAAGAAAATTAAAAATGTTTTAATTAGTGCGGACGTCCTGGCTCATTATGAACCAAACAAACCGTTGTTTTTAACTTGCGACGCGAGCGCGAGAGGCATAGGCGGCGTGCTGAGCCAGATGTGCGAGCAGGATAGCAGCACAGGCGGAGCGCGCGAGCGTCCGGTTGTGTATGTATCGCGCGCGCTTAACGCGGCTGAGAAGCATTATTCGCAAATCGAGCGGGAGGCATTAGCTATTGTGTTTTGTTTAGAAAAATTACACCAGTATTTATACGGTCGACGTTTTACACTACGCACGGATCACAAACCGTTGGTCACTATTTTTGGCCCTAAACAAGGTATACCATCGATGGCCGCAAGTCGATTACAAAGATGGGCTATAAAGTTGTCAGCCTACACCTATGATATTGAGTACGTCACTTCTAAACAGAACGGGGCGGACGGCTTATCGCGATTGCCAGCGGTGGTTGCGAGTAAACAAAGAAATACAATTCCGGAACAGTCATATCTACATTTCGCGCAAAATACAATGCTATTAGATTATAACGAAATTAAAAAACAGACGAGCCGAGATCAGTTACTAGGCCGAGTTTTGGGATATCTTCGCGACGAATGGCCATCCGATAACGAAATAAAATCGCTCCAGCCTTATTTCAATCGCCGAAAAGAACTTTATGAGGAATTGGGTTGTGTGATGTGGGGCCATAGGGTGGTCGTACCTGAGGTTTGTAGGAGTAAGGTTCTAATTGGTTTACATGAAGCCCATATGGGCATAGTTAAAACGAAAGCTTTTGCTAGGAGCTACATTTGGTGGCCGGGAATGGACGAAGCGATAGAAAACACATGCCGCGCTTGCAGTGTCTGTGCTGTAGAAAGTGAATCGCCGCCGCGACATATGTCTTGCCCTTGGCCATGGCCAGATAGACCGTGGGCACGTATACATGTAGATTTTTTAGGCCCTATTTCGGGGCAGATATTTTTAGTTATGGTTGATGCTAGAACCAAGTGGCTAGAAGTTAGTCAAGTACCTAGTACAGCGGCTAGTCACACCATAAAAGTTTTAAGTGACGTGTGCGCACGTTTTGGTTTACCTAAACAAATAGTCTCGGACAACGGGCCACCCTTTACAAGCCATGAGTTTTCACAGTTCCTTAATGCCAATGGCATTGAACACATATTTTCAGCACCATATCACCCTGCCTCAAACGGGGCAGCAGAGAATGCAGTTCACACAGTGAAAAGGGTGATTAAGAAGGCCATTAGGGAAAATTTCAACATACCTTTATTTATAAATAAATTCCTCCTATATTATAGGAACACGGAGCACTGTACTACAGGTGAAACTCCGGCGTCTCTCATGTTCGGCCGCAGGTTGCGTACTAAATTCGACGCCCTGAGACCTAATAGGGACAATAAAGTTAGGGACGCTCAGGGGCGACAACAAAAGTATGGCGCAACTGGGTCACGTCAATTGCATCCGGGGGATGAAGTTTGGTTGTGTCAGTATACGGGACAGGATAAATGGTTATCAGGGAAAGTAACGGAAAAGATGGGAACCACCGATTACAAAGTAGTAGATGCTTTAGGTAGGGAATCCCATAAACATGTTGATCAGCTAAAGCAACGGATACGGAGTTCATTAATCTGTCCTTCTAGCCCGCCTAGAGAGAAGCCAGATATGGTGGATGTACCTGGGAACCTGGAAGCGCCCAGGGACCTCGACGACTCAGCCGCCGCAAGTACACCTCAGGGTGACGGAGTACAAGAACATTTTGATGATTGTGTCGAACCTAAAACACAGACTCCTTTGCCTTCTCCTGAGCCGACCCAGTCTCGTCCCATCCGGGCATGTAGAAGGAATAAGCCACCTAGTTATAAGATATGATAAGTAATATTCCCTCTTTTGTTAGTTACGTAAGTTATTAGTTGTTTAAGTATATATTAGTTAATAAGCTACCTAGTTATAAGTAGATTTGGGGTTTTGTTAGTTATGTAAGTTCTTAATTGTATACGTAAGGATGTTTAGATTAAGGGTGAAGGTGTAATGTATGTGTATCTATGTGTGAGTGCGTATGCGCCGATGCGGCGGTCGTGTCAAGGACGGACAGTCCCCAATAAACCACAGTACTAGCCACACGTTTGTTTTACTCAAAACACCTCAGTTCCATACAATAAAAAAGAGTAAAAAAATTAAAACCTCAAGTAACCCGATTTTTGCTATCTCAGTTAAAATGTTTTTGATTCGCACAAGCTCTAGATAGGTTCTTAATTTTAAGGCAAAATGATGAGAGAGATGGATAGTGGGTATGTTTGCCATGAGTGAGCGAGACAGATAGTGACGCCACTTTTATTAAAGTGAAAAAAGTGAAAAAAAGTTAGTAAAATAATGAAAAATCTTGATCTAGTTTAATTTAGGTTTGTTGGAATAAAAGTCAGATAGAGAAATAACATTTTTATTACAATAAATGTTCAAATTGTTTACCATCAGCCTCAATACAAGCCCTACATCTTCTTAAAAAAGATCTACTTATTAGTCGGGCATATCTTCAAGAGTTGATCTCCTCAGCTGCTTGAGAAATGCGTTCACGCAGGTCGGCTACGTTCTCAATGGGCTTATTTATTGTAATAAAAAACG
This sequence comes from Luperina testacea, assembly GCA_927399505.1. NCBI lineage: Eukaryota > Metazoa > Arthropoda > Insecta > Lepidoptera > Noctuidae > Luperina > Luperina testacea. The sequence continues at coordinate 14,021,245 of OV656770.1, read as the reverse complement.
TTATTTCTCTATCTGACTTTTATTCCAACAAACCTAAATTAAACTAGATCAAGATTTTTCATTATTTTACTAACTTTTTTTCACTTTAATAAAAGTGGCGTCACTATCTGTCTCGCTCACTCATGGCAAACATACCCAGTATCCATCTCTCTCATCATTTTGCCTTAAAATTAAGAACCTACCTAGAGCTTGTGCGAATCAAAAACATTTTAACTGAGATAGCAAAAATCGGGTTACTTGAGGTTTTAATTTTTTTACTCTTTTTTATTGTATAGAACTAACAAGTATTGTACCATTTTAGAATTCTGATTAAATGCATCAACTTTTAATGCCACTTGCCAAGGCACTCTAGTACATTTTTTTTAAAGGAGGGCCTATCAAAGTCGACGAATCTTGAAAATTTTAAATTCGTAGTTTAACAAATAGTCTCAATTCTCGGAAACTTGAGGCAATTGTGTCATTATTTTTTATTGGGATTCTAGAAATGTTATTTAGGATTACGTTTCCAAAGTTCAAATGAACAAAAATAAAAAAGAATAACCACAATAACCGAAAAATGTTACAGTTTGATCAAAATTCTAGGTTTTTCTTAAAATGCCCATAATTTTCAAACTGCATGGGATAGATTTTTTTTCAGATTTTTCTCGTGATGGTTATGATCAATCCTGTCACCCCGTTTCGGCTTGACGTTGAGTTCTGGGACACCCTGTATTTACAATGGTCCAGTTTTGGTTTTATTTAGGTATTATCTATTGATATGGATGTACTTTTCGGGCTATGGTTACGAATAAAATTGTTAAAAGCTTTCGAGGCCGTGAGTAGAAGCTATACCCTTAATATAAATCAGCCTGGCTTGCCATGTGGTAAACAACTTAATGTATCTTTTTAACTAAAATTAATGGCTAAATGTGCTGCTAAGCGCAAAACTCAAGAATGGCTGGACCAATTCGGTTTTTTTTTAAATATTCGTTGAAGTCTTAGGAAGGTTTCTATGAAGAGAAGAAGGGTAGGTAGGCATGTACGTAGATAGGTAGGTAGGTATGTAGGGTAGGTAGGTAGGTAGGGTAGGTAGGTAGTTAGGGTAAGGCAGATAGGAAGGTAGGGTAGATAGGTAGGCAGGTAAAGTAGGTAGGTAGGTAGGTATAGGTAGTATAATTATCACTAGTGTATGTCATATTATTTGTTATATTTTTTATAAACAAATATATTATAACTAAAATTCAGCTGAATAATCTTCAAGTTCTTCGACAGACCTTACAAGATGCTTGTGAGTCACCATGTCATCCAATAGAGACCGTAGTTTTTGAATGCCCAAATCATCTTGTTCCTAAAATGAATGCAGTTATACATATATTTAAAAGTAAAACAAAAATATAGGTTCATAATTTGTAAAAAAAAATACATTCACATCCAAATCAACAGAATTACCTTCAACTTCTATGGTAGAACTAATTGATTCACTACGTATAGGTAATGATTTTTTTATTTGATTTAATTAGTTGAATAATATTATTGACCCACTTTAGCCCACATGGATAGTAATGAAGTGATAATTATAATAAAAAACATGACTACCAATTTGTTTTTCTAATTTTATGTAGTCTGTGCCACCCGCGGTCTGCGATAGGCTGATTTAATTGATTGATTGATGTCACCCGCGACGATAGAAGTCGAGTAAAAAGTATTCGACTTTCGATCTGCCATAGAGAGATTTGATCCTTATGATTGACCCTATCGATTGATGCCATAAAAGTACAGGGTATTATTTTTTCGGATTTTAGGCGGTTCGATTCCCGAGAGCGGCAAGCGAATTTTCGAACATCTTTGATTGCAGATTTGTTTTTTTTTTAATGAAGGGATTTTCCTTTGAGTAAAATTTGCTATCTCCAGTGTTTAGAGTACTTGCCCTCTAGGTGAGGTTAAAAAAATCCAGCCTGTATATACATATACAGTATGTTAACTAACAGAGGGCGTTCCCGTTAACCCGCAATAGTATAGCATCCATACATGCTAAAAAAAATATTACCATTCGAAAATAAAATGTTTTTATTTTTTTTATATTAAAATATTCACTAAAAATCGTAAATTGATACGTTAAAGAAACACTCTGTACACGCGTACTTGAAGGACAGCAATGTCGGAATTTATTTATGAATGACGGGCGCGGGTGCGGGCGGGGCGGGGCGGCCGTCTCACTCGGCTTCGTGAACTCTCGGAAACGCTCGGCCAGCATCGTGCGCATTGCGTTTGGGCATTACTACTACGAATACTATTCCGCGCTACTATTTTGATTTTAAACAGGAGGTTTCGAATTTATTGACAATTAATTATTTTTTTTAATTCGGATTATTTTATGCTTATTTTTCTATGCTGATATTTTTATTTTAATCTATTAATGATATATATTAACGAGTTTAAGGGAACGCCCTCTGTTATTTAACATACTGTATATTATTGAACTACTACTTTTTACTATTGTATGACATTATTATTTTTAATTCCTTATTTTGTTGACTGATCTGTATTTACGATAATTTTATTTTCAATGACATTGTACAGACGCCAGCACATCAAGTTACTACAATCTGTCAGATTTCTTTAATAGATTTTCAACTTTATCACTAAAGCATAAGGTTCAAAGTTGATTGCGAAAATTTGACAGTTTCGGGTAGGTTGATGTGCTTGGCGTCCGTACTTTATTGAATAGTTAAATTAACAGTTAACATTCTTGTTTTATATTTGCACACCTTATATGGTTATTAACAGTGTACCATTTGACCTTTTTTAACATCCACTGAACCTGTTTTATGCAAATAAATGATTTGATTTGATTTTTTTATTTGAAAATAATTACGCCGGTAATGAATAAATTGACAAATTATTAGCAAGTACGTAACCTATAATCATAATTAATACCTACTTTAGGAGCATTTTCAGTTTTGTGTCACAATATGTCACAAATAATCGCAACGCATCAGAATAATAGACTTTACTTAGGCACCGAAAAGTAAAATTTATAATATTGGCTGAATCATTTCGTGGACGTGGACCTTCTGTGATCATTCACTACTAGTACTTACGACTTTCGTTTGAATGAGGTAGGTATTTTATAAACAGTACCTATGTACACAGAGTAATGGACAGCGCATAAGTTTCATAAAACCCCGCTTGGGTAGGTACACTTTTTGTTTTTGCAGTAATATTTTACGATTTTATTTCGTAGTGCGGAGTTCTCGCAACGCGACATACGTCCACCTAGCAACACGATGCGCCCCGCACTAAATTTATGGACGAGTGCGGGGGTGATGTAGACGCAGTCCTTTATCAGAGGTCTTTTTAATTTATTATCATAAAAATAATACATATTTTAAAAAAGTAACAAAACCAAATTATTCTCCTTTGTATTGCGAAGATGTAGATATATTTTTTTACACTCTTTTGATAAAAAATGAAGGAGTAAAACGGTTTCATCTCAATGATTTGGAGGTGATTTGGTGATTTTTTTTTAAATTAAGTGATACCGGTAGAAAAATTATGGCTAAACCAAATTACGTATTATATCATGAAGATTACTAAGGATTTTTTTCAGATGTAATTTCTCTGTAAATGCCGACAAAAAATGGCTTCATCTGCATGCTTTTTTCAAGCTTTTTTCGAGAGAGCGGCCTTAAAAGATCATTTTTATTTTGTGTGACGTAAATCGTTATAATAAGGACCGAATCTAGGGCATCTTTTACTCTGTTAATGTCTCTGAATGTTAATGTATTTTTTAAATAGGCACTAAAATAATTTAAATTTATTCTTTTGGAACTCCGATATAGTTCCAGTGTGGGCAACCTTACAGAAATAATGATCGGGGACAGTGAAATGAGCCCTAAAATGTCGGGGGATGTAAAAGTTGAATAAATCACAGAATAATGTTTCTGTCAGTATGTATTGTAAAACGGACATGTTTTTCATAACAAACATTAACATTGTTTTCCTGTTATTGGAACAAGTTTTGGAACGAACTTCTGAAGTAAACAGCTGGTAGAAATCGTCACGTAATGTAAAAGTGTTATGCCCTATGCAACTTTCCTCTGTCTGTCTCTTTCTTATATAATAGAAACAGTCAGAGAGAGATAGTTTTTACGATTTTTGAGGGTGCTGAAGCCGATAGTGAGTTCAAAATGAAAATTTTTCATCATGGGTGTCGTTTTCTTGGTTTTCGAGGGTACTCAAGCCGATAAGCCGATGGAGTTTCTTGCCCGTTCTTCTCCATAGAGATCTACGTTTTGGAATGGGCAACTAGCTTCAACTTTCTGACTAACTGACGGACTATTTTAATTTTGACAATTCAAAAGTGCCTGTACAAGGTTTAATTGAAATAAATGCTTTGAGTTTGAGTTTGATAGTGAGGTCCAAATGAAAATCCAAGGTTGCGGCTACGAAATTTTTCATCATGGGTGTCGTATTCTTGGTTTTTGAAGGTGCTCAAGAAAATTTCAAAATGGCGGCTGCGAACATTTTAAAATTCAGCTCTCATAAAATTGTTGCCGTCTTGGATTTTCAAAATGAAAATGAGCTTCTAAAACTTATAGTTTGTTGGTGCTCTGAATTAAAAACGCGTATTACATTCACACTTTCTGTCTCTCTGTCTCTATCTATTATATAAAATTGTGTGCGTCCGAGTATCGAGTATGTAACTTCATTTCTGACCATCCCGACGGCACACATTTTTTTTTAAAACTACAATTAAAGTTCCTTCATATAATTTATTGTTATATTATAACGGTAGTAGAAATTCACACTCTGTGAAAATAAAACTGTCAATCTATTAAGGTTCATGAGATTCAGCACGCAGACAGACACACGGACGGACGGACGAACGGATGGACGGACATATATCGGAGGCTGTGTAATAGGTTCGCGTCGGCACCCTTCGAGTAAGGAACCCTAATTTAAACCAAAATCTTTTATTTCAGAAGTTAAGGCGAAAGCGCCAGGGTAGCCCGCGAAATTCAATTTTTTTTAGGTTTTTTGGAATCTGCTGATCAGTATTAAGATGTACGTTGATTAATATATGAATCGCGGCCGTAAGAAATATGTGTTTACAGAATTATAATCATTAAAGTCATCAACACAACTCTCTAAGACCACGTAAGTCCCAAGAATAACTGTTTCATGAAATCATCATTCTTTGGACTTACGTGGTCTTAGAGAGTTGTGTTGATGACTTTAATGATTATAATTCTGTAAACACATATTTCTTACGGCCGCGATTCATATATTAATCAACGTACAACTTAATGCTGACCAGCAAATTGCAAAAAACGTAAGAAAATTTGAATTTCGCGGGCTACCTTAGCGCTTCCCCCTTAAGTCTTGTGACTAATCATACACTTTAAACTTACACTTACACTTAAAAAAAAAACTTGTCAATAGAAAGAATAAAATGTTGCCAACTTCAAAAAACTTATAACGTAATTCTTCTTCATAAAATGAATGACGTCGTAACGGAATCTTTAACTGAACTGTAGAGCAACTAGAGATAATTAGTGGGAAAATACTAAAATGTCGACTGTAGGTAATTAAGAAGGGGAAAAAATCTCAACTTTGTGGCAATTGGCGGTACTAATGAGTTTATTTCTTTTTATTATGTTTTGGGTGGAAATTGCTGTGCAATAAAAGGAATGTAGGAGTAGAAGAGTAGATAATTAATAAACTCTATAGATTAGTGTCAGGCCTAGCATTAGTACTGGGTTCGATTCCCAGGCCGCGTAAATGTGGCGTATTTTAAATTCGTTTAGCGTAATTTGTAGAACTAGTGGGCTTAAGCGGTCTAAGTAGCTCGGCAAGTGCTTTAGATGCTATAAGTGTGTTTCAAAGATGATGCATATGATTATTACGAGTTTAACTCAAATAACATGTTCATGAGAGGTCTACTCGCACACGAAGGGTACTACCGTACAATATTTAACAGACCCTTGAAATTTTTACAGTGTGTACTTCACACTTTATGTGAAAATTTCAAGGGTCTACCTATGAGGTACGGTTAAAAAGATGTGAAATGTGGTGTGTGTGTGTTGTTCCCTGTAACAGTCGGATGGACGGACGAACAGCGGAACCTTGGTCCTTGGTAAGTATTTCTCCTTATTACTAACACTAGTTATTAAGTTATTTTGTTGCTACTAACACTATGGACTCATGTCTGAAATAAAGAATTTGAATTTGAATAGGGTCCCGTTGGCACACTTTGGGCACGGATCCCAAAAGATGTGGTGGTTTAGGTGCGCAGACGTTTTCCTTTTGAGAGCAACATAAAAGAAAAACCAACTTTTCAATTACCTACTAGCTTCAGAATTACTTCGAAATTGAGATAAATATTAAACATTATGAAAATAAAGTCTCCACATTCCTACTTTATAAAGTCGGGGAGAGTCAACGAGTTGGTTTCTTGTTTCGCTGAAAATAACTTCAGAACTACGTGGAAAATGAAATTCTAACAGCTCCAACTTGTATTTTATAAACAGCAAGAAGTTTTGAATTAAAAAAAATCACTTGGTGAAGACTTTTTTTGGACTTCAAAACTAACTTCGGTAAATAATTTTGTAGAAATGTGGTAACACATTTGGCAACAATTTGATGGAAGTTTTACTTACTGCTTGTTGCTGGAGGAGTTATTAAAATAGTTAAATAATAAAAGGAGAGGGGCATAGCTAACTGGTAACAGCTGCACTGGTCTATCGATCAGGTTAGGCCACGCTTGCCGCGGTTTTTTCGTCGATGAGTGACCATCTTAACATACTAAGATACCTCCGCACGTTAAGCTGTTGTTCCCGGCTGTCATTCGTGGATCTTTGACAGTTGTTAGGGTTGTCAGAAGCCCTAAAGCCTGGCCACCGGTCTTACTAGGGCGTATCGTATTACCCAGTATCTGGGTTGTGCAAGTCAGGTAGGCAGTCACTCCATGCAAAATACTGGTATTCAGCTGCATCTGGTTAAACTGGAACCCAACATTGTTGGTAGTTGGTTGATTGGTTGGTTGGTAGTTGGTTAGTTGGTTGGTAGTTAGTTTGTTGATTGGTGCGGGCTAGGCAGATTGAATGATTGAGTTATACTTAGTGAAAGGGGAACATACACACATTAGGTACTTTTATGCAGCAGGTGACAGTAATAGGTATTTCCTTAGCGTGTCCAATGTCCATGGCTATCTAGATAGTGTTGGCTCAGAATTTGGCCTTCAGTAGCGTCCATCAATACTGTAACGTGCAAACAATAATACAGACTGGACACGATATCAAGTGACCCATTGTTTGTGGATCAGTTTACTCTCACGTTTACTCTCCAGAGTAGTGAAGTCATCAGCAGGCTGGCTACTAGGGCTATGTTACGGGGGCAAATCTTAAGTTATTTACTGAGCACAAATCTTAAGAGGAAATGCGGTCGGAGAGACTTTTGAAAAAGCCTAAGTAAAAATTCATAATTCGAGGTTTGGCTCTCGCCTATTTCGTTCTCAAATATTGAACCAATTTAAAAGTTATTTCATAAACTGAAGGATACATACTGTGTCCCTATGTTTTTTTTTCATTAATAGTTGTCAAATTTGCACACTAGGCCTCTATTGACAGCGGTTTAAGTCGGCAGTTTTGAGTATTTTTGAGGTTTCTAGTGCTTACAAAAATAATGTATCATCAAAAAGGAAAACATAGGGATATGCAAATTGTTAATATTTATTATTCTGTAAAAAATCATTGCTTTATGATCATTAACCAAAAAGAAAACAGGCGAGAGCGTTTGTATGGAAAAACGATCACCCGCACGAACTTTTATCGATGTTAATTTATTTGAGTTTCTAATATTATCTAGAAATATTTGTAATGGAAGACTAACAGTCTTTTTCTAAGCCAAGACCCCTAACCTAAAGTACTGAAACCAATGATGCAGCTTGAATTTAACATTTTGTATACCTTCAGGACCACTATGTACAGACGCCAGCACATCAAGCTACTACAATCTGCCAGATTTCTTTTAGATTGCGAAAATTTGACAGTTTCGGGTAGCTTGATGTGCTGGCGTCTGTACCTCTGAATAGAGCTAAGTTTTATTTTGAAGGCACTTATAACAGTTTTAACGACCCCAAGCCTATATAAAGGTTAAATAAACTGACATTACTGCACAATTGCGAAGTTGAATGGGTCCCGGCAGGTGCATTGTGAAAGACACCGCGCTAGATAATGCTCATAACTACGGGAAGCCTTTCAATGCGCTCTTGTGATTTCAAATAGAGTTATAATAATGAATTTTAATGGTGGTAATCATTTTTTATGTCTTATTCATTCGCGCTATGTTTTATAGGATATATTTTGAGCTTGCGGTGAGAAACGTCTTAAAAATACAGAATAGTTGCTGTCAGAATGAATAACAATGTTGTGGAGAATGGAATCGTGAAGGATATGAAATGAAAGTTACAAGAAGCGTGAAGAGTTGCCTAGACAAAGACAAAGTAAAATATAGCTGTCGGGAATTGGTCGGCGCGTTAAAATTAAATAAATTGTGGGAGTTATTCCCATATCTGTCAAATTTCTTTAATAGATTTTCAACTTTATCTCTAAAGAATTAGGTTCAAAATTGATTGGGAACATTTGACAGTTTCGAGTAGCTTGATATGCTGGCGTCTGTACGCTATGTGAACTTATGTGATCTGGTGGTCTGGTAGTAAAACACCAAGGCGACAAGAAATTATTTTTATTCAAACTATATGTAGCTTGAATAAAAATAATTTGAGCCTTGGGGATCAACACATACATAATAATAAAAAGACTATACCTATCATTTTATTCTGTGTATTGATCCTCAATGTACGTACAATATTTTCCAAAACATTCACATAATTGTTTAGTGTTCAAGATATTTAGAAAAACTTTAATCGTCATAATATTTTGTCATATACAAAAAATTTATATAAAATTTGCAAACATTTAATTTTTAAATAACAGTCTCACATAGTTTAAAATTAAACCTATTCCCAATAATCTCAACCATTGCCTTCAAAGAGACGATCTAACGATACCACTACTCAATTTCCTCCCACACTACAAATTCCGACACCATCCTTCGCTCGCACTTCACCAGGCTGTATTCAGTTCCACTTTTGTGCATAAAATTCGAGTCGAGCGCTCATAAATTCAAAGGCGCCAACTCCTATATACGCTTCAGAGCGTATTTCCTTAGTAAACCGCTGTATCTTGACTCGGCTTGAGAACATCATGTTCTTAATGCATATGTACTGGGTTATATGTTTTGATCGTTATAATAGATGTGGGTATGTTGCCGGTGAAGTTGTGAGATGATTTAGGAAGTCATACTAATATTATAAATATGAAAGTTCGTATGTTTGGATTTGTGGATGCTTATTAGGTACTCAATCTAACATGTTTGTTGAAAAGATCGTCCTGTAATACACCACGTTTGAGGACTGACCCCAAAAATACAAGTCCTAGCTAGTTAGTTTGGGTATCAGTAGGTATACTTAAATAAAAAATTAAAAAAATTGTATCAATGTACAAAATTCTTGTGAATGCTCTAATTTGTGACACTAAACTTTTTGCTTTGTTTTTAGTTTGTATGGCCAAATTATTGTATCTTTAAAAATTAAAACACTAGATTTAGACAATGGTACACATTTTTAATTGTTGATTGTTGACTTCAAAACTACTACATAAATAGTCGATGATGTGACTGAAAACAGGACTATTGCAGAACATTAAAATATTAACACCATATAACTCAAAATAATTATCCTTTATCCACAATTTCCATTCCCCGGCTACGTAGTGCATGGAGCATGTTGTGCAACGGGACAATAGATGTCGCCGTAGGTCTGAATGTTCGCCATTATCTGGGATATAATTTCTGTGCCCCCTCCCCGCCCCGCTCGCGGTTTGCTGGCTCTCAGTAATTAAGCTCGGTATGCTCCATGTATGCCTGATTTTATTTTGCTGTTTACATTTATTATTTTGTGTGTGTCATGTTAAAAATAGAACTGTAATGTTATTTTGAAAAAGAATGGCTTACGGCTACAGGAAAATAGAAGAAGGAAAACCTCTTCAGATTTTCAAGTCAACATGTCAGGATAAGGTTTGCTTTGCATATTGTTATATTTTATTTAAATTATGAATCTATATTTTGAAATAGATACTGAACTTAATGGTAAATAAATAATAATATGGTATGGTATAATTATGACAATAGCAGCACGTTGTACAGATGCCAGCACATCAAGCAACCCGAAAATGTAAAATTTTCCCTATCAATATTGAACCTTATGCTTTAGCCATAAAGTTGAAAATCTACTAAAAAATTTGACAAATTGTAATAGTAGCTTGATGTATTGGCATCTGTACAAGGAATGTTTTTAATCGATCCTCAAATAATTCTCATAGGTTTTAGACAATCAATTAAATACTTTACGCTCTGAAAATATTGTATTGTGACAAATACTCTCAGAAGAGAACATCGTGCAAACTGGATTTACAAGGCAACCGTTGACATTGACATTAACAGGTGACATTGTTGTCCATTGTTAGTTGATTAAGCTTTAGCAGGTAACTCCTTTACAATCTGTGTCTATGTATATTTTTGGATCAATAAACTTATTATTATTATTATTTTATTCATCATCAGCCTATAGCAGTCCACTGCTGGACATAGGCCTCCCCTGATGAGCGCCATAGCGCCCTGTCTTCAGCTTGACGCATCCAGCATCTGCCTGCAGTCTTTCGCAGATCGTCATCCCACCTGGCCGGAGGGCGTCCTACACTACGTTTGCCGAGTCGCGGTCTCCACTCAAGAACTCTTTTACCCCAGCGGTTGTCGGTTCTTCGCGAGAATTATAATAATTATTATTACTTCGTTATTATTTTATTATTACATTTTAATGTGAAAACCAATTCCTATAATTAAAAACGTTCAAAATCTGGTCGCAATCTCATCTCAACGACAATCAAATATCAAAATCTTGTCAAAAATGTAGGGAAATTAGAGGTATTTTAGACTGATTAAGACTGAGATCTGACTGTGAACGTTCTTAAAATTACGGGAATTGCTCCTCTGCTTTCAACATAGACAAAAACACACTTAATAATTATCAAAAGTACAGACGCCAGCATATCAAGTTACTACAATCTGTCAAATTTCTTTAATAGATTTTAAACTTTATCGCTACAGCATAAGGTTCAAGGTTGATTGGGAAAATTTTACAGTTTCGGGTAGCTTGATGTGCTGGCGTCTGTACAAGATTTAGATAAGACCTTTGTTCGACTTTAGTAATGAATAAAAACAAACTATTAAATCCCTTGAAAAACTTTCGTCTAGAGCATTAAGGCTATTCGACCAACAAAAACCTTATCTAGACTTTCTCTTGAATAATGTCTGTACCTAATTGAAGCCATAGACGACGTCTGAATAGAGACCGATGTAATTAATCCCAGTTTGGCCGGTAATCCATCTTTTAGTGGGATTCGATGGAAGGGATGCGGAACTATTTATCTAATACGACCCCAAATTTATCTCGACGTCAGGTGACTCGGATTACATCTTCGCATTATAACGTAATCTGGGTGGCGCAAATTATCTTTAATTTGGGAAACGTAATGAGACGTTATGCAAGGTACCATATACGTGACGCCAGAGATAACGGGAGGTTTAGTGGCGGGAACTATAGATAACCGAGTAATGGATGGAAAATTACGGCTCATATTACCCATGACGGTACTAAGGATCGACGTAACGTATTTTGATATTCTGTTGATGATCACACTTAAACTGTGCTCAATGCTTTTAGGCAATATTGTGATACGTAATGCGAACATTTCAATACAACTATACATAACAACGATAAAATTGATGATACAAAACTACGTGAAGATATCATAAGCGATAAAGATAATGCATATATGTCGCTGCTTAATTATATCGTCGAGATAATCTTAACTCCATTTCCTCAAAGCATTGTACTAAAACAAAACAGGAACGTCTTGTCCAAAGTCGTGTATTAATATGGAGACGCGTAATATCTTCAGGCCATTCATTACAGGCGCTTCCGACTGCGTGCCGCTATATGGGTAGCTTATCAAGTGATTGATTGCGCAGATACTAAGAGCCAGGATCTACGTTACGCTAACGTTGCGCTGAGTACCTATGAAGTTCAAGGCTTTATTTCAGAACAAACAGGGAAAAAAGAAACGTATTTTGGGGTACAAGAAAATATTTATTATCACTATTCAGATGGAAGACTCACTAGTGGTTATGGTTATATAAATGATAAATGATTTTATTTTTGTAAGTAGGTTTGCACAAACACTTTTACACGTCAATCATATTGTTTAAACTAGATGAGGTCGGCGTTTCCTATCTGACTACTCTGAGAAGAAAGGCCGAAACAAACTCAGAGGTCATAGTCTCTTTTAAAGTCCAGACATAATCTTGGTCAGGTAATACTGTATAATTATGTTCCTTCCAAGCATCTTCATTCTTCACCTCTAAGTCTACAATATTTAAACAAATAAAGAATAAACATAGCATAATCTACTTATAATGATCCCACTACTGAGACACATAAATGAGGCCTTCTCTCTGTGTGAGGAAGTGGGCTGTTCACACCACACGGGGCCAGTGCGGGATGGTAGATGTCACATGTCTTCGATTTTTTGGTTCTAGGACATGTCGGTTTCCTCACGATGTTTTCCTTCACCGTTTTGAGAGCAGCAGTGCGATTCTGTAACCATCTCACCGTGAAAACTTAGGTGAAGTGAGCGTGGAGTGAACTGTCAGTGTCATCTTACCAGATACTAGGGATTGACCAAGCATACATTTACAATCATAAAAGAGATTTTAATAATATTTTTTTAGCCTAATCCTATTGATATTTTTATATAATTCAAAGCTAGTATTTTAGTGGTCAAAACATTAATATTTTGTGGGGTTGTACTTAGTGCATGTCGCACAGACTGTGGCCCCGCATGTAAATTACACGAATGTGCGTCAATGAGCAATTGTAGATCGAGTCTAGTAAAGACTGCGACGATGTTCAGCGTTGTTATTAACCCAAAACTATTGAATTAGAAGAGATAACCGAGTGTGTCAAGTCATCGAGTGCTAACGGATGCCTAGTTGACGGACCATAGAATGTAATCCCACGTAGTTTGTGTGGCGTGATCACTTCACCCGATTCACGACACTAATTGTCGTAAATCGGGTGAAGTGAAGGTGAAGTGATAAGATCACGCCGCGCTTGCGCGTTAATCACTGTCGTTATCACATTGCAGATTGCGTGATCACTTCACCTTCCCTTCACCCGATTCACGACATTTAATGTCGTGAATCGGGTGGAGTGAAGGTGAAGTGATAAGATCACGCCGCGCTTGCGCGTTAGTCACTCATCACCAGTGATCGGACTAGGTAGATTGATTTTTGGTACTTGTATCACAAATGCACACAGAAAGAATAACATGGATAAGCCATTTTTCCGGAAAGTAATTCCGGTATTTCCGGATTCAATTAAATATTGTTAATGTTGGTAGTGATATTATTACTACTCAATTCAAAATTTAAAGGAAGGTATCAAAACTAAATTAATTCATTATTTATCTGTTGAATAATAAAAACAATCGAATTCCGATCGAAGCTTTAATATTTATTTTTTATTTTTAGCGTTTTATGGCTAGATCTTTTATAGATAGATATACATTTCGGCTAACTAATGAAATTCTGACTACCACCAATTCCGGAGGAATGTCCATAGTAATATATACGTTTCGGATCAATGACCCCAGTTCAATCTACCTACTCCGATCACTGCTCATCACATTAGAGATTTGTTTTTACATATTTAACTTGTAAGGCGTCATGTATAAGAACATTAGGAAATTATGGTAATAATATTAATAATTAATATAATACACCATGGCGACCCTGCCTTAGAGTCTGCCAAGGGGCAGATTAAGCAAAGTTTTCGTTGAGCGATTTTCAAAATGTGTAACTCTAAAGTAGAAAAAGACGAGGTATTCGTCAATCAAAACGCGGCTGGTGGAGGTGTTGTTGACGCCGAGGTGGTGTTGCCATGGTTACGAGATTCGAGTGGAGTGATATATGGTACATTCCGAATTGCACTGTAATCGACTACAGCGTGCTTACACCTTGACCCCAATTATTCTGCTGTATGGTATTTATCTATTATTCCCCGCATAATCTTACCACGCCGTACGGTTGTCAAGCGTGGTATTTTGACAGTTCAAACCGGTTTCGGTCATTGTGTCATAGAGAATACGTTTTCGCAAATTATTTATGTGAGCGCTGTGTGCGATGATGACTTAATTCGGAATGAGCCATATTTCACGCCGCGCAAGCGCGTTAGGCGCTGGCGCTGTCTGGCTATATAAGGACTTACTAGTCTAGGGAAAAAAGAAAAAAAAACAAGGTTGAGATTCTGACTGCGCTTCTGTTTTGCAATTTTATTGTAAGTAAAACCCCACAAAATATTAATGTTTTGACCACTTAAATACTAGCTTTGAATTATATAAAAATATCAATAGGATTAGCATTAAAAAATATTATTAAAATCGATCATGATTGTAAATGTTTGCTTGGTCAATCCCTAGCATTAGTAGGATGACACTGACAGCTCACTCCACGCAAGTATTCACGGTGAGATTTTTACAGAATCGACATGCAGTAGTGATGAAATAATTTACATAAAGTTATGCCCCTGTCAAGGTTCGAACTTACGACCTAGAACTAGTAAGTCGTGCCCGTTTTTGCTAAGCCACCACTGCTCACTCCTCCTTTGCTCGAAATAAAGAATGTTGGAAAAAAAAGAATTGTAAGAATCAAACAATGATGAAATTAAAGATAGGAAACAAAAAGATAATAAAGATACATAAGTCAATAATGGTCAAAAACCAGTACAAGTGTACGCAAATAAAACACAAATGACATAGGAAATTGAACTGTAAGTTTTTTGGGATAAATTCTAACAAAAAAACAAAGTACTGGAGCAGTTGCACAGAAGGACGAAACTTAAGTGATATCAACAAGAATGATGTTTCGTACAAATAACAAAAAAATACGTTCCAAATTTAGGGTAAGTTGGATTACTCGTAGATCTCGGAGAGAGACAATCTAGATGTCAACTCATAAGTAAGGGAAGTCGTAAAAATGAGAAAATATAAGACGAGGATTTTGCGTAGTGACAGAACTTTGTTGATATTTACTAGGTTTGTCGTAGAAAATGTTTTGATGGGCGAGTAAGCCTAGCTTATTTATAACTGACTAGTTTTTGCCCGCAACTTCGTCCACGTGAAATTTTTTTCTTGTCTTTCTTACTTTTTTTATTTTTGCCCGGCTCTTAAGAAACATAGCGTTTTGTTTAATACCTTATTTTCCTTCCTCGAAAAATGGGCTATCAAAATCTAAAATATTTTTTCAATTCCGACCGCTATATCCAGAGTTTAGCGCGTTCAAAAAAAAAAACTATTCGGCTTTATTATTAGTATATAGATTTATAATTGGCATTTATTACGAATAAGTAATACGAGTAAATGCCAATTAGAAATTAATATGTAATAATTGAAATACGAGTGATTGTGAGATCTTTTTTGTTTGTTTCACAGGAACCAGCATTCCAAGAAAATGGTTAAAATACCAATTATGTTTTGATTTGCGACTACGATTCAATAACCAAAGAAGTTGTTATTATATCACCGAAAGAACTTTATTATAGTATCCCGCCAAAAACATTTCATTTATAGAAAAAGTTGCCAAGACTCACATAAAGCTTTCACTGTTAAAAAGTTATCTGAAGGCCAATTCTTGTAATTTAAAACATTCAAAATTTAGTCTTTCAGACTGTACAAGGCCTAACTCTACAAACCTTAAATTATGGTTCAAAATGTACCCTCTAGCATTATCCAGGCTGAAGCTATGATGGTTTGAAAATACGACGAAACGCTTCGGGAAAAGGTAGATAGTGCTCCCATGTTTTTTTGTTCTTGGCTCGTCTCTGGCTTTATTTTTCTACACTAATATCTGTAATGTTTATGACGTACATAATAAATAATATTATATTCTACTAGCTGCGCCCTGCGGTTTCACCCGCGTGAATGTCAATCCCGTGGGGATATCGGGATAAAAAGTAGCCAAGTAGCCTATATGTTAATCCAGGGTGTCAGCTACCTCCATACAACATTTTATCAAAAAAAGTTCAGCCGTTTGAGCGTGAAGAAGTAACAAACATATAAACACACACACACAAACTTTCACTTTTATAATATTATTGTGATTCTATTCTTGGCAGGGGTACTGCCGTGTATATTTGGACAGTACAAACACGATATTCACGTGGAAACTGCCGAGATCAAACTTAAAATCTATAATTCAGCTAAACCAGGCACTATTGAATTGTCAACAATCTCAGATAATATATTATACATATATGATCAAACAAGAAGAATAATATACAAACTAAAAGAGTTTAGGAAGCTTTCAATCTCTGAACTCGCGATATAAAAGGAAGGAATATATTTAATAAATACGGGTCTCGTTTGCAACGCAAACAACTCATCAGCCAGTCCAAACAAGGCACGCTTCTCGTTGGGTGTTTTTATGCAGCATTGTGGAACTCTGAATTTTGAGATGTGGGATAGAAACACGAGACCGATATTTCTATATTTATTTCTGTGATATCATCGGAACATTTGGCTTGGAATATCTGGAAAACATTTTCGTAAAAGATGGTCTATTAGCTTGGTAGCTAGGAAGTCAAGTTATTGGAAGGAGCCATAGAAACATAACATCTTCCTATGCAATTTGTTTCCGTCATACTATAAAATCAAAAATCTCCCCATTTAATTAATCTAACTTTACAATCCTTAATTAAATAGGAACCTACTCGAACAAGATACGATATCAATAACGTAACAAAGCCATGTCCTAATCGATTTACGTTCAAAAACGAAAAGGCCCTTGAGCAATTAAGCGTGAAATGGGGTCACGTCACATCAACATGAGACATTGAAACACTGTATCGGATCAAAATGGGAAGGTTCAGAAGGCTGACTACTTTTATAATAAAAAATAATACCGGAATAATAGAATAGAATAGAATACTCTTTATTATGTACACCATATAAATTACAGACATACCTAATCGTTGTCGTGTCAGTACCAAAGTAGTTTCATGCGGGCAAAACATAACGAACAGTATCCATTTATTAATACTACCACTTTATTTGTTGAAACTACAGCCGGTACAAGTGCTCACTTAGTTTTTCAAGACATTACCCAGCGGTTGGTCGACTCTTCGTGGCCAGGGGGCTGGCCTATTTTTTGGCACTTTTCCTGTTGACAGCGATGCGCATGAATTTTTTGATGCCCTATAAAACTTACCCTTCCCTTTTTAGGGTTAGTGTCAATTGTTGTTAGAGTCAAGTGTTCCCCCCTCTTGTCAGCTAAATGGTTGCTTTTGCATATGTGAAAAAATTCACGGCAGTAGTACGAATATCAACGGGATTGTCCGAAAGGGTCACCGCTGGCCCGGAACATAAAGGGCTAAGGAAGGAACACGGGTGGGTTTTAGTCAGTAAAAGTCTGACACTCCCTTCCGCTCCACCCAGAGCGAGAGGGGTCATTTGATGATTTCCCATCCTGAAAAAAAAGTAGTACGCCTATATACTACTGCCGTGATTTTTAACTAAATTAAAAGGAAATCTATCACAGCCAAGTAGGTAGGCTTTACAAGTTTACGAGTAATAGTCGACCAACTTAAATTTGCAGTTGCAATGTATGGGAGAACGTGATTGTCAACTACAATGTTAAGTTTGTTCTTGGGATAAATTCATGCCAACTACGAGACCCTTCTTTGTGCGTGCTTTGACATGCACTTGGCCGGTTTTTTATATACTTGTGCAATGCTGAAGTCTTCTGGGCACGTTTTCGGATGACAGCGATGCCGACGAGTACTTCGATGTCTAAGTGTCCTTAGTTTTTGAATTTATTTGTATAGCTTACTATACAAATAAATTCGGTCATTTAATTTAGTATCTAGTGTAAATAGTTAGTTATCATCTATACATACATTAACAGTACATTATTATATTTTTAATACTATTAGCTCTTAAATTATGTAAATGTTACTAATACTATAAATGAGAAAGTCTGTATATCTTTTACCTGAATGGATTTCGGTGAAGTTTGACACAGAAGAAGACCATGAGTTAGGACATAGGATTCTTTATAATATCCTGGTGGTACGTTCCCGTGGATAATAATTCACGATACTCACGCGGGCGAAGTGGCGGACAAAAACTAGTGCTTAATAAGTCACGTCTGGTTCCTATGTCACAGTTATTAAATATCGAATGAAATAAACACCTCAAACAACACAAAACAATCACACAACAACAACCACAACAACAACAACAACACACAACAACAACAACCAACAACAACAGCCAACAACAACAATACAACACACAACACCAACAACACAACAACAAAACAACAACAACAACAACCACAACAACAACAACAACAGTCTTTTGAGTTGTTTAAACAACTCAAAAGAAAAAATCGTGAAGCATTATGACTAGACTGAGAAGACACACAGAAAACATGTAAACGAAATACTAAGATGGTTGTAGAAATATAACTAATCTTGAATGATATTAGCGGAGTTAAAGCTAAAGTTAGCTGAAATCAAATAGAAATACATACACGTAGGTACCTCTAGCCATATTCTTAAGACGCTTATTAATGACTAGCTGCGCCCTGCGGTTTCACCCGCATAAGTTTCGATCCCGTGGGAATATCGAGATAAAAGGTAGCTTATATGTTAATCCAGGGTGTCAGCTACCTCCATACCAAATTTTATCAATATTAGTCCAACCGTTTGAGCGTGAAGAAGTAACAAACATATAAACACACACACAAACACTCACACACAAACTTTCGCCTTTTTAATATTAGTGTAATGAAAGAGGGGAATGAGGAAGAGGATTATCTTAAGTAATTTTGACGTTCAAAAAGTGCTTATTCTCCACCAAGTTTGAATTTGACTTTGACTTTGATTTTGATTTTGAATGCATATATCCCCTTTTTTTATAAAAGTGGCTTTAAGCCACGTTAAGTAATCATTAGCAACTGTTTAACCAAACATTTTTAACTTTAAACGACGATAATAAATAAACGTGTATCTCATTCTACCTACCTGTTCTTATAATAACTGGATAAATTGTCGTCTTTGTGTACCTATCTTAGCTTGTCGTCGTGTTTCCCTCCTGCATAAATCTATCCTGTGGGGTCGAGAACTTCCCGAGAGAAAGGATTTAATATATCTGCAGCCAAGTTCTCTTATGATAATAGACTTTTGGAGTGCACTCAGTTGGAAATGGTTTTAGAAAATATTGGCATTGTCTTCAGAATAACTGTTCGAAACTTTGAGTTTGGGATTAACTATTATTTCGGATCTTAAAATGAAATTGCTTCATTTTCATTTCCAGCAAGTATTAAAGAAAATAGGAATGGTTTAAAATATGCTTAGAAGCCAAGTCATAGTTTTAGATTTTCATTTCCATTTTCTATTTTGTTAGTAGGTGTTGATAGGCCTATACTGTCCTCCCATACCTGATAGCAACGTAATTTGAAAACATTGTATTTTTAAAAGAGTAACCGTGGAGTTTCTCTTCTCTATAGAAAACGACCGATTAGATTACTATGGCTTTTGCCTTCTTAAAGGATCGGCACCGTATCGCCTTTTGCCTCGCCGTCAATCAGGCGTCAACCTAACTCACGTAACCAAAGCGGATCGGAAGCTCCGATACGTCGATTCGGCTACGGTTAGGAGACGCCGCGCTTATGGCTCGCGCCGACCGCTGGTTGATGGTGCTGCAGGCAGGCCGGAGGGGTGAGAGGGGCAAGAGTGGACGAAGAGACGTAAGCTCGGGTACGGAGAGACGTAAGCGCGGGGACGACGACCCGTAAGCGCGGGGACGACGATCCGTAACGCACCGCACCGTGGTTCGTGAGCTCGTCCTGATGCGAGGCGATTATGTTACGATTCAAATTAGTGTGCGTTGCAGTAGGGACTTTCATACAAGGAAAACTGAATGGTTCAAGTTGATACGGTGCCGATCCCTTTCCAGTTTGATACGTGTGCCTTTAACCTGTGACATTTAGTTTAAGAAAAAACACAACATCACTTTAGTGAATCCGTCTGTTTAATCCTAATAAAACATTCATCATTCTTTGTAAAATACGACATTCTTATTCATCACGAATTACTTAATTGACAATTAATTTACTTTACTTTCACATTCGTCGCTTTAATAATTTTGTCTGTCTTTTTTTCCGTTTGGAAATTCTCATTTATACTCTCCGCCTGGGGAAAACGGAGGGTCATGCCATAGTCCTACCAACTAAAACCCCACTGCTCCTTCTACTACCATAAGTGTAATTTTGTCTGCCTAAAAACTTGTAGTTTCTGGTCCTATCTTCTCCATAAAGATCTACGTTTTGAAATGGGCAACTAGCTTCAACTTTCTGACCGACTATTTCACAATTCAAAAGTGCACAAGTGTATTTCACAGTTCAAAACTCAAAGCATTTATTTTAATTAAACCATTTAAAAACATGGTTTAATTAAAACAAATGCTTTAAGTTTGAGTTAATAATATGTGTAACACACTAACTACGCAGCATCATAACACATCAACGTCACAACAAAAATATCAAGAAGAACACACATCATTTGCCAAGCATGTACCAGGTACCTACATACATATCTCCTGCGTCTGCTAAACGTACATACATCAACGTCTCCCGCGTCTCCTCGCTCCATTACACTACTAATCGTATGAGATTCCACGCTGATGCCTCTAATTAATGGCTTACATACAACCGTCCCTTCAAAATGTCTTAAATGGTACCGAGAATTAAATTCAGCTGCTACCCCTTAGGTGAACGTTAATTTAACTGCTGAATTAGGTTTTATAGTATGTGCTTTAGGATAGTTTTTTACGGATTAATTTGTTTTGAGTCTTTTAATTTTAGTGTCTTTTAAATTATGGATTAATTCTAACCTCTGAAGTCTGTGTCTTTTCCTATTTTTAATCTATTTATATGTCGCAAATAAATTGTTTAGTATATTAGTGTTCTAGAATATATCTAAATTGCTATATCTAAATTATGATTTCATTACATGCAGGATTTTGATATAGCGCCATCTATAGGATAAACTTTGAACGTTTCAGGCTTGAATGGAGAAGAATGCCGCCCGCCCTTCATCAAGTGTCTCTTGGGCGGGCGGGTAAAATTGTAACCTTCATAGCAGTCTTGTAACATCACTTTATCACAAGTTCCTTTGGAACGAGATAGATGGCTCTTATTTTGTCGTAGTGATAAGAACATTAGTAGTACTTTAAGGATAAGATACGAAATTACCGAATAATACAATTATAAGTAAGTAGTTAATTTGCTTAAGTCCTAAAGTTACCAGGCATAATAATATTAAAATCCACCGACCAGTAATTTACATGGAGCCACTGCCTATCTCACCTCCACAGCCCAGTTACTGAGTAATACGATACCCCTTAGTAAGACTGGTTGTCCGACTTTCGGGCTACTGACCTCCCGTAAGGACTGTCATAGATCTACGAATGACAGCCGGGACCAACAGCTTAACGTGCTTTCCGAAGCACGGAGGAGCTTTTAAATAAACTTGCATAATTAGCCTATAATGTTTCCACTGTAGGGACACAGGCCTCCTCTCTGTGAAACCGAGTGAGCCGTAATCCACCAGGCGGGCCCGGTGCGAGTTGGTAGATGTCACATGTCTTCGAATTTGTGGTTCTAGGACATGCCGGCTACCTCACGATGCTTTCCTTCATCGTTTTGACAGCAGTGGTGATGTAATAATTTACGCAATGTAAAGTGCCTGTCTGGGTTCAAACTTACAACTCGCATCATCTTTGTATGTACGTATTCTTCTGCTCCCTTCTTCTTGTCTGTTTAAATGTGTGTTCATAAATGGTTAAATAATTAAAAATCATTTAGAGAGACAACATTAGTCTATTTTGAGACATGTCTAAAAATAATTATAGTTATAAAATGCAACGTATATTACCTACCTACTTAGTTTTCTCCAAAGTCTAACTCTTAAATATTATAAAAGTTATAATAAAGTAAAATGAGATGATACGAGTTTCTATGTAAATATAATAAAATTTTTCTTTCCGTGTATTTGGGATTTTGTATCTTATTATTCTAGTCATTCAATTATGACACGATGCTTAATTTTCGCAATTGAAATAAAGCTTTCACTAGCTTCGTTTCATTCATGAATTTCACCTTCACCCATTGAGCAACGACCTTCCGTCGCGACGGCGTCATATTGATATCATCCTGGGGCATGCGCACTGGATCCCGCGCATGCGTACCACCAGTTTAAAATGTTGTGTATACTGTGTACCTTCATGTACCAAAACCTGTCAAGCTGCAATAATAAGTCTGCATTATACCGAAATGGCTTTCTAAACGTGTTTTAAATACATTTCGTAGTTACTTTTTGTTCAGTAGCTCCTTTTTTCTACAGTTTAGTCTATTTAGACGATATAGTGTAGTGTGTATTCGCTCGGACTAACGAATGCAGTGTAATTGATAAAACATTTAACATTCAGTATAGATTGGCCGCACATTAATAATTCAACTGTTTCATCGAAGTGTATAAGGTGATACATCAACAGGTAGGTTTGGTTTGCTTATAGTTATCTGATGACAAACATATAGATGTACGTTGTAAGTGGGCGTTACTCCAGACGAACTGCGTGGGTGGAACATCTGGCTTGTCGTAGACTGAACGACGGTAAATAAATTCAACTCACGAACGATTCAAATACAATGCTTGTGGCAGATGCAAATGACTTTTATTGTCGTAGAGAATCTTGTTCGGTATATTGTATAATACGACAAGTGACGTCATCTTTACCTTCTGAATATAAATGTATACTATAATAGGTGTTACATATTTCCAATCACACCACAACAGGTTATTAGAGCTTAACTTAACATGCAAAGTATTTTAGTTGATGACTTGTGCTTATATTTTATAAGAGGGATACGCAGACTAGAGGTATCCAGACAGTATTTTTTGGGTAGTATGTAGTAACCATGCGTTGGTTTCAGCGTGTTGTAATTTGAGATGATTGAAAATTTTGGATTTTTCTCAAAGTTTTCATACTAAAGTGTGTGAGGTAGAAATGATAAGTCCTAATAGTATAAAAAAAATATCATCTCATCATCATCATTTCCATTTTTTTCCTATTTTACTTATGTCCCAATAGTCTTGTCCTTAGACAAATTAAACAACGCCCAAAAATTTAACCCATCGTCAGCATATTACTCGCGTCCTCTCAAATCCCACCTAGCCCTCGTTAAGTGGTGTAAATTCTCACAAAATCAATATTGAGTATTGGGTACACTGGAAACGCTTACGGGTCGTTGCTCGTGTCCTATATACGGGAATTAACTACCTACATCCGTTGCACCCGTTCACTTGGTAATGTGAGTTTATTAATTATTTACGTGCAAAACAAGCAAGTACGTTCAAAAAATAAATGAAAATCAAAACAGGAAGCCTAGCGGCCGGAGCGCATTATCAATAAGAATCGACGTTTCAAAGCAAGATTAATCCCTAGCTACGACTAATAGAACTAACTTGTTTTAATAAATACTTTGAGTAATGCTTTCTAAAAGATTTATACACATATACAAGGAATAAAGACTTACTTATAAGTTGTCTATAATAATTAGATCATATTTTAAATTGATTAGAAAGTGCGGCTAACGCTAGTCACAAAATACAGTCGTCAATGGACTATTAACTTTTATAACATCTCATCTATATTACTCAAAGGTTACGGCAGAAGTGTACCTTCAGCAGGGGGTTGCGGAAGGATCGCACGTTCCCGCGACCCCCGGCGTAGGTGTGAGAGGGAACACCGGGGTAGTTCTTAGTCAGTAAGAGTCTGACAGACCCCCCCGCCAGCCCCAGAGCGGCAGACATCCATGAGGATTTTCCACCCCGGAAATAAAAAACAGAGGTGTCCTTTATACGACTTGTCGCTACCGGCCGTCGCTCGTTTGATGGTCGGGAGCGCAGAGTAGTGGGATACGGTGATCTCCTTCTGTGAAACCGTCATTTCACAGAAGGAGGCTGCGGAAAGGTTGAGGAAGGTCGAGACCACTCTCCCAACCAGCAGCACACCTAAAAGGCGTCAGCGGAGGGCGGACAATGCCCTCTTCGAGCCCCCATAAACTGGTCCTGAGCTGACTGGTCTAGCAGGACACAAGACGGTGGCGCGTAGTGTTCCACGCGCGCCCCTATAGAACGTCGCGGGGGGAGTTTTACACCTCACTTCCCCCGTGAACTTGAGGTGGCCCGCAAAGGCGGGCCGGAACCAGCCGGGGATTGTGGAAGGCGTACAAGTTCTAATGATCCCTGGTCCGAGTGTGGGAAGGGAACACCGGGGTGGTTGACTCTTTATTGTGTACACCATATAAATTACAGACATAAATATAGAAACTGTACAAAGGGTGACACAATGGGCGGTCTTATCGCTAAGAGCAATCTTTTAAAGACAACCTTTGGATAGATTTAAAAAGGGGGAAGGACAGACAATAAATACATACATAAAGTATATTATGGTTTATTTTGGGTTATTATGGTTTTTAGTTAGTAAGAGTCTGACAGACCCCGCCGCCCAAATCAGGGCGGCGGATATCCATGTGGATTATCTACCTCAGCAGTGGAAACATAGGCTGATAATGCTGTAGTCTTTTGGATAATACTTTGGTATGTAGATGGAATGATGGATGAAATTTAGATACAATGTCATGCTACCAAAAACAAAATAAATCTTATCAGCTACGGAATAATTTTATTAGCAGCGTTCAGAGACTAATAGGACGCATCCATCAATTTACATTTCAAACAACAATGACTGATGGTTTTATTTACAAATATACTAATGGCTATTGAAAGCTGCCATTACTGGAATACAAAGTACCAATATTTATCAGAAATAAAAATTGTTTTTCAGGTCTTAGGTCGTAAACTTTACTTTGTGCAATTAGTTTCAACTGCCTTGTTCTAAGCTCGGTGTGAAAAAATATCCTTGGCATGTTCTAAACTAAAAAATACAAATTATGACGTCTACCAATGTGTACTCGTAGAGGGATCCTGAGTATCAGTAATTAGAAGGTTTCAGACTGATCATTTATTGGAAACTTTCTTTTAAGATTTTTGTTGCAATTTATCATTCTTGCAGATATTCAGCAATATGTTTGATGGTTTTGTCAATGTTTGAACGGAACCTGTCCAGTGACTTCTTCGTTTATTCTTGCAGCTTCATAAGCCTTGAGAAATCTTTCTCTTTAGTCTTCTACCAACTAACAGTTTGGGTATACAACAAGTTTACTGCTAGCAAGTTTATTTTTTTTTGGTATTGATTTACTTTAACTCACACACTGACTTACTACTTGGTAATCATTGTTCGCTTTTGTCTTTTCTAAGATTCTATAACAGTTTTGATGCAGAGGTCGTGATGGAGTCTCTTATTTGAGACATACCATTATTGTATTTGTTGTATTATTTCAATTTTCTATTTTGCCGCTGATCCCCACAGTTGTAGGCTGTAATCCATATAGGATTTATTATCTTTTACATATCAACAATTTGTTTTAGAGTGAGAGTTGAGATTTCCTTATTTAGTAACCAATACATTGTGCGCTACTGTGTACTGGAAACTCAAGTTTCCATTACACCATAGCACTTTTGAACGTCAAAATTTACAAAAAATAGAATTGATTCTAGTCAACCCATGGAAAAGGTAGTTTAATTGGAGGACAATGGACAAGAAACTCCACCGTTACTCTTTTAACAATATTTAGTACAAAATCTATTAGTTATAAAATTATATGTATGGACGATGCACTTCGAATAAAATTACTATACCACAAAAATAATTGATAATAACGCAATGACATAACCTATTAGCGATATTTTTGCCTATCGCTTCTGCCAAACATAACGAAAATCTAAACATTAATGTAGTTCGAATAACAAATAACCCTCAATTAGTGAAACCACAACTAAAACACAAACTTATATACCAAAGCGTTTACACAGGACCACCCCATCGAACAAGTATTAATTTAAACACACAAAACGGTGTGAAAACATTAACTCCATCTTGATTTGCAAATCTTTTTGATTACTGCTATGCAAATATTCATTTACATTTAAAACCGTTTCGTATACTGTGAAATTAAATTTCTGCTTGCTCAGCGCAAACATTTCAAGGGAATGAATCCCCGTTTCCTTCAAGTACTAACAAGGCGCGCATTTGATCTGTTTTTAGAGGAATTCCTTTTTATATATTTTTTGTTTTCAGAAAAATAATGATCACTGTTGTAAGAAACTGTTTTCATTTCTGTTTTTTGGAAGGTAGGTATATACTGTGTGTAGATTTTTACATAAGAGAAATGATTGACAACCTCTAGGTTGTCAATCATTTCTTAAAAACCTGTACATAATATTTTTTTTTAAACTCTCTAGAGTTTAAAAAAATATTATGTACAGGTTTTTAAGGAAGATTTCGAAAAGCTGGCAAAATTATTGATTACATAATTCTAATTACCATTAACTAGATAATTATTTTCAGGGTGCGCCAAAGTTCACCTAAATTTTTAACTCCGATAATTGGAAATCCGAAAATGTTCTTCCTAACATTTTTCATCCTAACAATCACAATTCCTAACTACTCTGTCTCTAATGTTCATAATTCCGAAGCATTCAACTTCATAATGTCAGTAGCAATAAACATCTATTATACTTTTATTTGTTTTCCTATATTTTCTCAACATAACCATCTTTTACACTATTATTCAAACTCATATCTTTTTTGTTTAGATTTCTTTTTATTCATAATAAGTAGGTATTATATACATTAATTTTGCGTAACTTTATTTTCACATAACATGTATAACATATAAGAATAATGGGATCCCTTCTTTTCGCATAATATTCTTTTTCCTAATATATTTATTTATTTATATATTTATTTATTTATATATACTTTATTGTACACCAGAAAATACATAACAAAAAATATATATATATAATATACTTTGGCATAACGATTTTGGCATAATTAGTTTTGCCATAATAATACTTTGCCATATTTTTTTTGGCATACAGTTTATGTAGGCATATTTATCTTGAAGGCTAATTTGTTTTAGCATAAATTTAATTCGCATAACGTTACTAGGCCTAATGATTATTAACATAATAATAATATTTAGGCATACAATTAATAGAAATAACGGAAACAAATTTGAGTTATTTTTACGTATTTATTTTGGATTTCCACGTTAATGATTTATTATACAAAACATTATGTAACTTAACTATGTATTTTTATTTTAGGTGTATATTTTTAGCAAGAGCGAGCGAAGCGAGCTCGGGAATTGGGGCACCCCGACTCGGACAGGTTAGGTTCGAAGGGGATGACGGGGGCTCAAGTGAGCGAGCGGAGCGAGCGAACGAGCCCCCGTCATCCCCTTCGTGTTAGGTTCCTTTAAACCCTGCAGACAGAAATAGGAGCCCCGCGGAGCGGGGCTCCGTCGACTACGCCTTATTATTATTGTTATGCTTAATAAACTTATGCTTTAGAATGTTATGCTTAAAAAATGTATGCTTTAGAATGTTATGTTTAATCATTATTATGATTAGAGAAATTATGCGTAAAAAAATTATGCGTAAATAATTTCACCCTCAAATTAAAACTATAAAATCATCTTCTACCCGCATATATTTTTTATTACACTTGGTAAATGTTTCTTTCTGAGTATGAATGAAAATGTTATGGCAATTATGTTTAGGGATAAAAGCGTTATGATAAAAAACAGTAGGAGTTTAAATATATTTACATTAATGATATTATTGATTACAATTTTCGGAAACATGAGTGTTATGAACATCGCCGGTAGCGCTACAAATAGTATGAATGAAAACTTTAGGATGAAAAATTTTAGGAAGAGTGATCATTCGGATTACAAATCGTTAGGAAGAACAATTTCGGGTAAAGAACTTTAGGTGAGCCAATATGGACCCTTATTTTCAACATTGAGCCCCGCCAACTTCAGAAAACTAACAAGTTTTTTCTTTTATGAATCGGGTCATAAACTCCGGGAACTTGTCAGTTTCGAAAGCTTTGACTCCTAAACTAGATGAATATAAGCATACAACAGCATAATCAGCCTAAAATATTCCCACTGCTGGGACACAGGCGTCCTCTCTTCGAGAGGGAGTGGGCTGCAATCTGGCACACGGGCCCAGTGCGGGTAGATGTCACATTCTTGATCAATAATATAAAAAAAACTTCAATGTTAATATGATGAATAAATTAGTTAATCAAACTCTTTGTTTAACATTTAATAAAGCACCATGTAAAGTCTTATCAGGACAGGCCCAACCGCGTCAGCAAGGCCTGAATGAACGCGTGGACCTAGCTGATACAGTTTCATTACGAGTATAATTGAATCAATTCAGTCGCCCTGAATATGCGTCCCTCGGATGCACCCAAACTTATGTGCGTGTATGGAATACATATGTAGTTCAATTTCCATTAGTCAGGCGCCTTATTCGAAGGTACTTGTTGGTATGCATATTTGCATCGGCACAAAATTGGAAAGTCGATGAGACAAGACTATACCAGAAATTGAACAAAAATGTTTCAATAACATGGTTATGCATGGTAGGGGATGCAAAGTTTGTTGTGCCTGAGCTTTAGTTTAAGTATCAATTTACAGCGTTGAGTGCATAACCTCCTTTCATTTTATCATCGGCTAAAAATCGGAAAACACTTTCAAAATTAAAATTGACATTTTAAATAATTAAAATGTGAATTTTAATACGGTTCGGTTTTTTTTTTCGGTAAAATGAAAAGTTACCGATATAATATTTTATTATCAATACCAACATCTACTTAGATATTGATGTTGTTGTTGTTGATGTTGTGTGATGTGTTGTGTTAGATGTGATGTGTTGTGTTGTCAGCTTTTAGATTCGAAAAAGCTTACTTACGCTTTTTCGAATCTAAATTCTGAAATTCAGTGGAATCTTTCTTTATAATCAAGCGGGCAAAAGTCAAAGAGATAAACGTCAAAGCAACGTAGTACGACATTCCATTTTCTTTGAGACAATTTCCCTTACTCTTACTTCCGCTGCTGTAGGAACTGGTTCTAACGTGTTTTCTCTTTATGTAACTAAGTGTTTAAGAAGTTGTTGACTTTGAAGATGTAGATGAATCAAGAAGTAATACTTTAAGTTTGAATAACTTTTACACATCCTGTTATAAAAAAAATAAGCTAGATGAGGTCGGAGTTTCCCATCTGGACTACTCTGAGAAGAAAGGCCGAAACAAACTCAGAGGTCACAGTCCCTTGTAAAGTCAAACTCAAACTCAAAGCATTTATTTCAATTAAACCATTTACAGGCACTTTTGAATTGTCAATAAGTCGGTCAGTCAGAAAATATGAAGCTAGTTGCCCAGACATAATCTTGGTCAGATCATGTGAAAACGATGTCTGAAATGTTCTTTGTTTTCTTAATGAATTCTTAAAGGTAGTGTTCTATGAATAAAATAATGCAAATAAGTCTCTTGCAAATAATTTATTTAAATAATTTATTTACGAGAAGTAGTTATATATGACTATATAACCGTGTCTGAGAATAACTACACAAAACAAATTTTTAACCATAATGACGACTAAAACGGGTAGCGCTTACATATCATAAGACTAAACACTACTGTTATTTTAATTAAAACAATTCATACGTAAGTAATATCATTAAAATAATAACGCGTTATAAATATGTTGCAATTTTCATAATATTATAAATCTTTTCAACTTGGACCACAAACGTTTCATTTTGCGTGAAGGCACGCGCGTCAGATCCATTTCCTATTTTCCGTCAGTCGCAGTTCAGACGCCGCGCGAACCGGTCGCTGCTGTCGCATCCGTCAGATATTTTAAATTATTATATTTATATCATAAATTTTTACATCGTCTTTAAAATGGATATCACTATTACCAGACACTTTAGTTTAGATGAAGTGAGTATTTTTTAATAAGTTTTTGATGACTGTATTTTAATTTTATTGATGTTACCAAAAGTTTTAAAAGCTATTCACTGTCTTTATTTGCATATTCCTATAATTTGTTCATTGGCTTTAAGTGTTTGAAAAACTGTTTTCCTTACTTGACAATCATTATGACGCCCGGCTTCTTTTAAAGACAGACTTTGACTTCCAAAAGTAATTATTTTAGATTTTCATAATTACAATTTCACTTCAATGGCTTTCGTTTGACATACCTAAATACCTATGAGTAAGATCAAACACTCAAGTTTCTCTTAGAAGACGAAGGACAAGATCCATTCAAGTATTGTTTCAAATCCAATGAATTGAAATTCAAGATCATTCAAACGTTTTCTTGAATTAGGTACATCGGCTGGATAAGTAAGAATAATGTCTCTTCAAGTTTTTCCATGATTATACTGTACCAATAGGTACTTATAATTTGTAGGGTATTTTTTAGATTAATTATTTTTAATTAATTATTTTTGATTAATTAATTATTTCTTAATTCTTTTGACGTCAAAAAAATTCATTTTTATATTTCGTTTTTTTTTTTTTGTGTAGCTAAAACTATTTAAATTCTTTTAAAATATGAATGTATGCATCTTTTGGTTTTTCGGTTCATTAATTTGTTGTTGTCCTTCTGTTAAGCATTTTTTACTTGGCATTTAAAGCTTTACTTTTATATTACTTTATCGAACCATACTTTGGGAATCAATTTCATCCTCGATTTTCACGTGAAATTCGTTTTTATCTGCCAGTGATAGTTCTCGGTATCAATCATGAAAAGCTATATCCTTAAAACGTTACTATATAAATTATAGTACCGTGCTCATAATATCCAAATTCCATATAAATTTCAAGGGCCGGACTCCACTTAGCAAGAGGAGCACGAAATCGCCCACCTTGCAAATCATAAGGGTAAGTAATGATAGTACCGAACCCTCTCGTGTTTCGCAATTTATCATAACTTGAGTATTATTTATGTTACCGTTCGAACGAGGAACGTGACTTATACGTCTGGAAGTCTTTATTTGCATCGACTCTGACACATCTAATATGTTTCAGAGTTGATGCAAAAATAGACTTGTTATTCAGTGAAATATCATTTGAAATGTTTTACATTACCGATGGAAAATGAGCATAAAGAACCGTACCTTCGTATTCATTTCTCCAAATCATTGATTCACGGAAATACGTTCAATTTTGCGAGGCTAATTTGAACTTCAGAAATCGTTCATTATCGCGACAGTACTTAAAAATAATGGTCTTTCATTACTCTTTGAAAGATAAACTCATATTATCAGCAGCCGAAGTTTTTATATTAAATTATTTAACAAGGTAAAAGCTTTACAAATAAATAAGAAAGTTATAATTGAATATCTATATAATATAAAAATGAATCTCTATTTCCCTTGGTCACGCCATAACTTGAAAACGACTTTTACCGACTTCATCCATCTTTTTTTTAAAGTTTTCTAATACTTTGTAGAAGATTCTTACGAAAAAAAAACATAATAAACTTGCGCAGAAAAAGAAAACTTAACGACTACCTATATAAACTTTTCTGATGTAACCTTAGCGCGTTTGACATAAAGTATCAGTCGTTTGACAGTTCGTGCGATTGACAGATCATGCGCTGCGAACTGCTTCGGTCGGAATCTATAGATAAAATAAATATATCTATTAAATACATTTGCAAGTACGTGAATAAAGGTAGTGACATGGCTATGTTCGGAGTTGCTGCCGAAAATTCAAACGATGAAGTCACTTAATTTCAAATTGGCCGCTATGTTAGCAGGGACGAAGCGATGTGGCGTATTTTTTCATTTGCTATACATGCCAGACACCCCACTGTCCACTTGGCCGTATATTTGGAAAATAGTCAAAGAATGTATTTTACACCGGAGAATATATTACAACAAGTTGAAAGACCGCCATCGAAACATTGACCAGCTTCTTTGAAATGTGCCAGAATGATGACTTTGCCAGAACACTGCTTTACTCCGAAATGCCAAGATATTATACCTGGAATCAATCGTCAAAGAAATTTCAACGACGGAAACAAGGACAGTCAGTTCCAGCTTACCCACAAGTATTTTCCACTGATGTACTTTACAAAGTTCAGTCTTGCTGCGTATGTAGTGAAGCTACTGCGTGGCGTAGCACATAACCCGGGAGTGCTGCGTTAACTGGAACTTAGAATGCTGGACCGGTACGTGTGGAGGCGGCGACGCCCGCAGCTGCTAAACGTGCCCGTGGCCAGAACTAATGTCCAGTACATTGGTTCTGGCCAAGCACAGCCAGCACCAAAAATATGCCTACGGATGCGCTCATGAAAGTAGTGAACGATGGAACTGGCGGAATGTATTTCTTAGATGGATGGGAGAGGCCATGTCCAGCAGTGGAAATCATTCAGCTGAAATGATGATGATGAATGAAATAAAAACACCCATAGATCACAAATCGTTCAAGTTATCGAATCCTTCTCAGTACCATCACATTTAATCCCCAAGGACCATTTCTTCAACATTTCCTTCTAAATCCTAATGAATCTGCCCGTTAAGCTGATCTTCTTTTACCTGATAGTTCTGGCTTATCAAATGGTTCGTTTTGATCTAACGTTAATGGGTCAATCCGGAAATCTTCACTAATTACTGAACGTCGTAACTCCTTATTAAACTCTTCGAAACCTTTTAGTATTAATTCGATTAAGATTAAATGATTTTCATTTACAATCTTCAAAGGTTTCAGATGAAAGGCAGACATGTTTGTTTTAGAAAGAACAGTCTAATTCTGGTTTTTGAGCAAGGAAAATATTTTAAAGTATCAAATCGCCGACCAAAGAACATTTATTAAAGAAATTAAATATTTAACTAAGTAGTTTTTATATATTTCATGCTACCCTATGCCGACGCATTTTTAAGGGATATGACCCAGAAAAACCCGTCAGCAAACAAAAGTATAATAAGTAACAAAAAATATTTCTCACAAAAGTCATTCACTGGTAGCGAACCTATTCAAAGAGAAATCAAAGTTCATTCAGCCATTTTGATTCGAAGTTTTTACTTTTCAAATTAAAACTACATCCTCTCAATGAAAATAAAATTCAATAAAACATTTCGACACCCTTTAAAATTTTATTTTGATTAGCACGCGTTGCATCCAATTAAAATAAACTTGGATGAATAAATTCTCTTCATTTTCAGAATGATAATTTACAACACAATTTAATGAGTGGTTTTGAAATTATACGCGTCACAAAAGCGTCCCACTATTTCTTGCATTTGACATTGTGACAATTGTCGAGATGTAGTTTTGAGAATTTATATAGTTTCATCCTCAGACCAAATAAAAAGTCAGGACATAGCGCTGCGAACAATACAGTGAAGCATGCAAAAATTACACCTTCGCTCTGTGCATACACGCTCACACGCACACATTTACAACCATTTACAATCAAACTACACCTGACTATATGCCCACATGTTTACATCGCCTGCTTCACTTCACTGTTGACACCGCTATGTTTTGACTTTTTATTTGGTCTGAGGTTTAATCACTCATTTTGGATATTAAAGTAAGTGCTTATAAACAATATTTAACACAATTAACTAGGTATTTAGACTAGGTACTAAATTAAATGACTGACAAATTGCGAATTTAGGATCTATTATCAAATAAAACAGCAGTGCATGTATCATTCGATAATCGAGATGATTATAGCAAAACCCTTTCAAAACCGAGCGATAAAGGACCGTTTGAGACTTATAAGAAACTCGATCTTTAGTATGCCCATCTCAGACGGTAGCCACTTAACCGCCACTGTTATGACTACGTTTTGGTAATAACAGTGGCGCAGCATATTAATGTATGAACAACATTATTTCGGTAAAGACTGTATTTCATTTATATTTTGATAGAATTGACATGTTGAGAATCTACTAGATTATTTTTATTTTCCGAAAATAATTTCCTAGGATTGGAACCATGTGATTTTTTCTATATAATTATTTATTTATTTGTATATACTTTATTGTACACCACCAAAATACATAGCAAAAAAAATATCTAAAAGGTGTTCTTTTTTTACAATGGGCGGATCGCTTCCAGGCAACCTTGAAATGAACAGTGATTTCCCGGGATACGAACTAGGTGCCTGCCTTTTTATACAGAAAACTACTTTACCAGAGGTTTTAGGACTGTGCTTAAATTTTTTGTGCATAATTTTCTTTTATATCTTCACTACACCATTCCTACATTTTATGATGGATTTTGTTTTCTTCGTATTCTAGAAACTACTTCAATTATTAATATGACACATCGTTTTTAGGGAACCATAACCAAAGAGCGTCAACGGGACATTTTAACCCACATTATCCGTCTGTCTTTATATCCGTCATAGAGCTATATTTTTGAACCGAATAAAATTCATACGCGAGTCCGGCTAGAGAACGGTTTTTTAATAATACCCTTTTTTCTCCAGTCGTCAATGCGAAGCGGGGCGCTAGCGGCAATGGAGGCAGAGCCTGACCTCAGCACCTTCGAGAACAAGTCAGGCCTGGCTGAGGACATGAAGTTCCTCGCCTCTATGCCCGAGCTGTGCGACGTCACGTTTCTTGTGGGGGATACCAGGGAGCCAGTGTGTGCTGTCAAGGCTGTGCTGGCTGCTAGGAGCAGGTTTGTCAATCATAGATTTAAATTATTTACTACTACTACTATTGTTACAATCTACAGTTTCCATTCTAATATACTAACTAGTCATTATTATAAATGCGATATTAACTCGGTCTATCTGACTCATTTTTACCTTTTCACGCCTTATCGGCTGAACTAATTGCCATGGCATGGTTAGGACGATACTTTTTATCCTAGTAGTACGTTCCCGTGGCATACTCTCCAACCTTCACGCAACCAAAGCCATAGGCAAAAACTAGGTCGTTCATATTTTTCTCATGAACGAACTATATGGGAATAGACTGTGCTGTGGAAATGCGTGTTTGATGCCAAAAAGCAAAGTGATAACGGAGCTGACTGCTCAGGGCTCACTGGAGTTTTTAAGTATCGCCACTTGTGGTGTAGATGGCCAGACTCACCGTCAGTGGTCACCAACTGATACGGACATCTGCTGCAATACCAGAGGAATTTGGTGCCTTGCCAACCTGGAGACAAAGCTGTTAATGTCACTTTTTTCGTTATTACACCGGCACCCACAGGACACAATAATGCTGTTTGAAATATGAATATGTACGATATAGTGGTAATAGGTACTTTTCCAAACGAGAGACTGTGAATGTGATCCCTATGTAGAGTATGGTTTCTTCTCAGAGTAATAGGTTAGGAAACACCGACAATCAAGTTTTAAAATATAGTAATTTCTTTTTGACGTGTTTTTCTAAACCTATTTACATAAATAAATATCATTTACCAATAAGCTCCTTTACAAAAAGCACTCAATAGCTAGTGAGCTTTATAAAGGAGCTGGCTTATTAAAAGTTATGCCACTGGTAAGAAATACTTCAAACAGAACCTTTTCATTAAGAATAAATAACGCTTTCAATTTAACTTCTTCGATTTCAAGTACTGTTACTTTCTAATCAATTTCATTTTTAATATAATATGTATGTACTTCAGTTTAAGCCTAAACATTGAAGTGGATTAAAGTAGAATTTTATTGGATAAAATTACGTCTCGGGACTTTATTAAAATATTTCAGGAATAGCGCCTGCTAGGAATGTGGCTCATAAATGTTTTCAACAAGAGATTCCTTACATAGCTCAAATTATTGTTAAGGTTTGCTTTGTGACCCCATTTAACCCTATGGATACTTTGCCTATCTGGGAAAACATTGGTTAAGTTTTCATTCTCGTAAATAATGTGGTTTATAAGTAAAGATATCAATTATTATAACATTATTTTTTTTTTAAAGTAAGTAAGTAGATTGAGATCTACATCATACAAAATTACTCTTTGACTGTTGATTCATTGTCAGATATGCTAATGATCCTAAAAATTGTAAAGGACTGACTAAATAAAACATCTTCGTCTCATAGTTTACTACCCAAACCGGATTTATTGATATAGTCATATCTCATTAATCGAACCGTGTACAAAGGATAAACACAGCTTACATCAATTCTACGGGCTCATATGTTAGATTAGGAATACCACAAGGCTTCATACTAAGCCCAGCTATCTTTTCGCAGTAAAATAATTTTCTACTAATGATTTGGTAGTAACTTACAGTTAAGTATTGTTTTTTTTTCCATCAGAGTATTCCAAAAGATGCTCTACCAGGCTCCCAGTCCTCAACGGAAGAAGGAACCAGCACCCAGGGAGAACAAACTACGGCTATTCCTAAAGAGATCTTCGGAACCTCTGCTCAACCTTCAGAATGCCGCTCAGCAGGTAAACAAGACTCTGATACCCTACATAAGCCCGTGTTGGACTGTAAGAGAATGTTAAATGTTGAACCTCCCTTATTGGCGACCTTTAACTTGAAATCATCATTGTTAATTGCCTTCAGTTCTTAAGCTCTGTTAAAAAGTCCTGATTATTCGTTGTTGAGTTCAATGAGTTGCATATTTTATCTTGGTCTTTATCTTATAACATTGATTAAGGCAAGTGTATAAGTAGTCAAGGAAATTAATTGTTTTAAAGCCTTACCATACAACCGTCAATGAATGACAGTTTGACGGGCAATGTAAATGGGTGTAAACGGGGATTGAATATTTTATTTGTTTTTTTTTTTCAAAATTGCAGCCCCGCATGGAACTTGTTTGGTCTTATTATATTTTCTAATTGCATTGATGTCACTTATCGATTTAAACGGTTTAAGGTTGCATGGGTGGCCGCCATTTTGAAAAAAAAACAAAATGTCGGACAGTAGGTATGCCTCGGACTTTCAAAGTCCTTTCTTAACTATTAATTTCCCTGAGTTTACTGCAGCAAATTAACGCAACTGGTTGTACGTTGGTACTTCTCTCATTGAATAACATTGTATTAATGTGGATCGTCAAACATTTCCAGAAACCTCTGAGGTTTCTTTCTCATTAAAAATAATTACATCTCATTGCAAGGAAAATTCCAGTATGCTCAAAGAAGCCCTCGTATTGGTTCATCCTTTCGTCCCACATATACCTCCTACCCACATTATGAACAACATAAAATAAAAAAATAATAATTTCAAAAGGACTCCTCTCATTACTCGAGCCAGACTAACTTGATAGCATGAGTGCGGAAATCTTTTTGTCAAAAGATACCTAAGTCCTTTGATATTTTGCATTGATAACTTCTACGCGACAGAAAATTAATTTTAATGGGGAAAATCTGTCCACAAATAGCAGTAGCATGATTATTTTTTTTTGTTAACGTTGATTT
Source organism: Luperina testacea (assembly GCA_927399505.1). Lineage (NCBI taxonomy): Eukaryota > Metazoa > Arthropoda > Insecta > Lepidoptera > Noctuidae > Luperina > Luperina testacea. Next base: position 13,983,632 of record OV656770.1, on the reverse strand, counting down.
TTTACTGTGTTCACTTCAGAGATCGACATTCGCGCAGCAATTGGCACCAATACAAGAGGTAAAAACAAAATTAACGGTGTTTTAGGGGACTCCCTTTTACCGGTTTGAGTACTCGGTGTTCATATTGTATAAATTTTCACTTTTCAATAAAAATGTAGATAGGCAATCGTCTGATGAAATTGAAACCTTTTTCGATTATAATTTTATTACACTAGGTTTTTGCGTCACAATTGTTGTGTTGCATGTTATTGTTGATATTTTCTCGTTTTTAAAAAGGTGAGTAAATCGATGTTGTTTCATTTCCACTTTTTATACCACCTTTTATTTTTTATTGATCCTGATGTAGTTGTAAAAGCATGTTTGGCGTATTCATTGTTCTATCCACAAATAAATTCTTAATATTCTTCGATGTTGTTTTCACATTGTTTAATGGTCTTTACTAACATTTTTCTTCAGGTTAGTTTCTATTCTCAAGTTTTCCACTTGAATTACAAGATTGATAGAAACCTTACTCTATTGAACATTCAACGCGTTTCGATTATGCAAAACACATTCTCTTGTGCCTTTTAAATTGCTTTCAGTTCAGTTCATGAATGATTTTATAAGGCACTTAATTTTAAGTTGTAAATAAAAGCACTGTAAAAAACATCTTAAGTGTAAAATACGATATAGAATAAAATTCACACTGGCATTATAGACGTTCTGTACCACATGCAATTATTTTAATTGAATTGAAATTGTTTTTTCTATATATGGGATATTAGACTCACTTATACAACTCATATTAAAAAAATTTAAAAGAAGTTAGATGGAGTCGACATTTTCTTATCTGACTATCCCTGAGGAGAAATGACCCCTGGGTCATTTTGAACAATTAATATTAACGAATAAATTCATATGTGCTTAAATGAAATGGTTTTTTTTTGACAAATTCTTTGTGCCTCGAAAAGCACGTTAAGGCTGTTGGTCCCGGCTGTCATTCGTGGATCTATGACAGTCGTTACGGGTCGTCAGAAGCTTAAAAGCCTGACTACCAGTCTTACCAAGGGGCATCGTATTACAAAATAACTGGGTTGTGTAGGTCAGATAGGCAGTCGCTCCATGTAAAATACTGGTATTCAGCTGCATCCGGTTAGACTGGATGCCGACCCCAACATGAAAGGGAAAAGGCTAGGCAGATGATGATTTTTTTTGACAAATTGTTTTATTCCTAATATTTGAATTTGGTACAGAACTCTGCTAACTTTTTAGTAACGTATTATAAAAACTAATTTGTATTAATTTTGTGACAGCCATCTTCGCAGCAGCATCAGACGTTGATCATTGAAGAGTTCGAACCGGATGTCTTTCGCCAACTGATTGAATACATTCACACTGGATGCGTGACTCTGCAACCCAGGACATTGCTTGGTAAGTTATACTGTGGCCACATACAGACATCGTGAGACAATGCGTTGAATCCGCTCGCAACGTGCGGTGACTGCTCACAGTTTCAGGTACAAACAGCCTAAACTAATGTGACAAATCATTCATGCATGACGCATGCCTCACGATGACTGCACGCGTCTCAAAACCTGTGTCCACAGAAAATAAATTCAAACTTGATTGAGGCTGTAATCAAATATTGGGAAAGGGAAAACTGTGATAAAATATTTGAACTGTACTCAAAGGGTGTAAAGAAAATAAATTGTTTATCTCTTTAACGACGAACGATCGATTTGCCCGTATTTAATTACAAAGTTATATAAGTTTATCAAAGTAAATGTATGTGATGAAAATTCAGTAATTAGTAAGACCGGAGTACCTACTGAGAAAAGTGATTACTTAATTTAAATGAGATTTCACGATATAATGTTTTATACAGTAAACAAACTTCTACTAAATAAACAAATACTCTGAAGGTTTTGTGTGGGTATGAAAAAGACAGAGACTTCCAGACAGTCCTCAAATTCGTTAATTTATATCAAATTATGTTTGGACATGTTAAGCTACAATGTTGATTAATTACTCAAAATTCCTTTAGATGTTAAAAAAAAATCCGAGTAAAGTCGAAGTAGGTCTGAAAAAAGTATTTAGTCTGAACATTCAACGAGATATAAAACTGCGAACTCAATCCAATTTCCGATTTACCGACAATAAGTGGAGCGGAGCTTGGTCGAGTGGAATTTATTACGAATCAGCAAAATCGATACCGATACTAAAAGCTTCAGCTGAAAAGAATATCAAGTTTATCGTTGGCGTAAATTGAATTTTTATTAGTTTTCTGCGCGGAATACCAATTGAGCTCGTCCATGTTGGATTCTGTCTTTATTGGTATTCACTGAACGTTGATGTACGTACCTACTCTACTTATTTATAGTAGACCTCGTAATTGCGTTTTAACCCTAAACACGGTGCGATTTAATTACTTTGGCATACCATATGCTGAAGCAACAATAACAGTTGCACCGTCAAGTGTTTAGATGATGTAAGTGTCATTTTTGCTTTAATTTTATTGTATACCACAGGCAAGAAACTAACATTGAGTAATTCGTAAAACTTGTCGGTCATAAACCACGAGGAATTTTTGTTTGTGACAGTAATTGTAAATAAATAATGTCCCCCAGACCGTATAGGCTCCTACAAACAGGCGCGACTCGACACGCGACACAAAGGCACCGCAAGTCGCGCAACGAGCGGTGCCTTTGTGTCGCGCGCGAACATGTCGCGTGTCGCGCCTGTTTGTAGGAGCCTTATTTCGGCCACGGCGGCTAATCTCAACAGAGAGCAGACTTCGGCGCAGGAGATATAATAGTGCACAAGTGTGTGTGCAGAGGGGCATTTTCTCTTCCCTTAATCTCATAGTCCGATAGGATGGCAATCGGACGCGACCGGATAGAAATCAGGCGCAGGACCAACGGTTTAACGTGCTTACCGAGGTACGAGCTATTCAAAGCTGCTTCAAACTCCGAGCTGTTACAAAGAAATCCTAATGGAAAAACCCAATAACATTTTGCCCGGGAATCGAACTCAGGACCCCACGCTCAGCAGTCGCGCTTGTAACCACGAGACCAAACGGGCCAGTTCGAATATACTTACATAGTTAAGGGAGATTTTGTTAAAAGGAATCTTGCTTTGAAGACGATCAAAGACAAAGGGACAAAGTGTCAACTGAGCGCATCACCTACAAATATTTGTTTCTATTTTGGGTGTATGTGTGATGTGTGCGGACATTTCGTATTTACTAGGAGTTTTAACGACTCGTTCTACGATACGGTTGGTTCCTGCTGGGAAATGCTTTTGGCGTTTTCGAGTCAAAGCGACAAAATATTTCAAGTAGGTACGGTCAGCAACAAAAGTCGATTAACACTTCAGTTTTTTTAATTTCAGTTATTGAGCAAAATATTTGTTCAAAATTGCAGCAGAAGTACAATGCAATTTTGAACAAATATTTTGCTCAATTACTAAGATTAAAAAACTGAAGTGTTAATCGATTTTTGTTGCTGACTGTACCACAAGCATACTCAGAAGGTCAATTCCCGTAATTAAAAATGTTTAAAATCTAGTCGCAATCTCATTTCAGCGACAATGTCAAAAGCTTGTCAAAAATGTAGGGAAATTGGAGGTATTTTTGACAGATTGAGACTGAAATCAGGCTGTGAACATTCTTAAAATTACGAGAATGAGGGTTTTCGTGAAAATTTACGACACCAGTTGGCACCACTGTGACAAGAGGTCTTCCGATATAAAATATATGATGACGTTCATCATTCGATTCATTCATTCGTTCATCATTCAGTCATGACTAAAGAGAATATAGGCTCTTTGACAGATGCCTGGACCTGACGTGCCAGTGCTGCCACCTAGCGAGGTAGGTCCTAGGTCTTGATTGCAACCATCTTGTTTTTCTACTTGTTAACGAGGTATCACAGTTCTTATTTTGTAATTATGAGGTTTCATTTCCAATTTCAAAAGTACCTAAGTAGATTAAAGTAGATCTTATGAAATGCATTTATTCCACAAGTTGCAACAGAAATGCTCGTCGCAGAAACCAAGCAATTAATTAGTTTTAACGCAGTGACAAATTAAACGACTGTGGTTAGTTACCTCTGTTGCTAGGAAATCTCACCCCAGTTGTGGTTTGCGATAACCCAAGTAAATCATTGAAGCGTATTTTCGGTTTCCACGAATTAATCGTCAATATCCATGAATTTCTCACTCACTTCCTTTAGGCCAGTGGTTCCCAACCATTTTTAATTTAATTTTGGCAGGGGGTCATTATGGTTCAAGAAAAATAGATTGTGTCAATCTAAATTATAACCTTTAACATATTTGTTAAACTTAAAAGAAAAATGCAATGCATGAAATAGTAAAAAAGACACCACATTTTTAAAAGAAAAAAAATTAAATACCATTTTTTTTTAGAATAATTGGTAGAGAGATGTGAGACTAATCTACCTCCTGGCTCCCATACTAGGTTTATAGCCTGTGAGTTGGGAGTAATTGCATAAATATTATTTCTTTCTGTAATTATTCTGTCATCATCATCATCATCATTATCTGCCTCCTAGCCTTTCCCAATTATGTTGGGGTCAGCTTCAAGTCTAACTGGTTGCAGTTGATTACCAGTACCTATTTTACACGGAGCGACTGCCTATCTGACCTCCACAACCCAAATGCATCTTCTATATAAAAGTTAAAAAGTACGGACAAAAGTTTGAACAACCTTGCACCAACGGGTATCCAATTTAACTGTGTAATAGCTTCGTTCATTACAATATTGAAATGTAAGGTCCCGACATATTCCCATTCACAACTTTCATCCCTTGTCAAACTCAATGTAATTTCAACCCTTTTATCAAAACTCAATGTTTAAAGGACCGCGAAATAGGTTTTGTATGAGTACCTATTTATACACACAGCACATTACAAAGGAGTGTCAGAAGTTGACAGTTTGTGAATAAACTCTCTGTTTTGTTCGTGAAATGTTCAGAGATTCTGTTTATGATAGGGTTTCTGGGTAATCAAATAAGGTCAAACTGTGACAGACGGACATAACTAAATTATTAGGGTTTCCTATTTTACTGCCAAACCCACGTTTTGTAGATCTATGCTGGGTTCTCATAAATAAAAACGAATCGTTTTGCTTACCAGTGGTAGCATTTTTTATTGCCAAACTAAGCATATAAATAGTTTCGTAAGCTAAGTTTACATGTGATACGAGTAGCTACTTCTACATGGGAGGGTCTAATAGGAAAAGCTATGACCCTCTTTGCTTTATTATTGGTAAAGATAAAAGAGTATTAATTCTACAGTCCGTAAATTAAAGGAATTTGTCCTGCAGTCGGATTTTAAATTCGCTGCAGCAAAATGACCGCTTATGTGTTACCACTTTTTAAAGAAATTTAAATAGTGATGTCACAAAAGAATCGATTCATTCAACTATCATTCAGTTCAAAATCGATCAATGTTAAATTGATTTTATAAAAAAAAAACCGGTCAAGTGTGAGTGGAACTCGCGCACCGAGGGTTCCGTAGAAATTTGTAAGTATGTAACAAAAATTTACGGTTTTCGGATTATTTCCTTTACTTGTGCTACATGACATTGCTACTTGCCAAATTTCATGATTCTAGGTCAACGGGATGTACCCTAAAGTTTTTGACTCCGGAACATAAACGTTCGTAACTTTTGATTGCGTTGACTTAGAAGTTAGATTTTTTCACTAGGTAGGTACTTCAAGGGATTGCAGCTGAGTATTTGATATTAATTTCAACTTGATAACTCCAAGCGTTCCTGAGAAAAAGGGTCTTGACAGATGGTCAAACAGACGTACAACGAAGTAATCTTATAAGGGTTACGTTTTTCGTTTTGAGGTACGGAACCCTAAAAAAGGATAGTATATTTAATAAGGTCCTTACATAAGAAAAAATCAGAACGATGCTTAAAATGAAATGATGTATATGTTGCAGTCAAAACTCTTAACCAGTCAAAAGTACTATTGACTAGCAAAATCAGTCAAAAGTACTTTTGACTGAATAGGTTGGTCAAAAGTGGTTTTGACTGAAAATTATTGGTTATTAGTACTTTTGACTGCAAATGTGCGGTTAAAAGTACTTTTGACTGACGCTCTTCGTCAAAAGTAGTTTTAACTGCAATAAAGCATCAGTCAAAAGTACTATTAGCTCGTTAGATGTGGTATAGTGTTCATTTGATGTAATGTTCCCACCCCGAGGTTCGGTTTTGTTAGGTTACTTTAAACCCTTTTCACAGAAATAGGAGCCCCGCGAAGCGGGGCTCCGTCGACATTGGATGCAAGAGCGAGTGAATGAGAATACAAATACCTTTAGGTACCTCATATCATATTAAACAGGCAAATTAGTGCATTTGAAAATTCGGTCAAATGACATTATTTCCAAGAAATAAATATGCTAAATAAAAATCTACCAATTAATTATTCGGTCAAATGAATAATTATACGAAATGACGATAAAGTGGTTTTGACTGATCTGATACAACCAGTCAAAACCACTTTTGACGGAATCACTTAGTCAAAAGTACTTTTAACCAGCTCCATTGGGCAAAAGTACTTTTAACTGTTATTTTAGTCAAAAGTATTATTGACTAAAGCATACGGTCAAAAGTACTTTTGACTGATTTTGCTAGTCAATAGTACTTTTGACTGGTTAAGAGTTTTGACTGCAACATATATAATCAATCAAAGTATTTATGTACAGACGTCAGCACATCAAGCTACTCGAAACTGTCAAATTTTCCCAATCAACTTTGAACCTTATGGTTTAGCGATAAAGTTGAAAATCTATTAAAGAAGTTTGACAGATTGTAGTAGCTTGATGTGCTGGCGTCTGTACTATTGTTATCTATGCACTTTCGCCATTTTATAGGTAGTTCATTGATTCCTTTGCTGATAAAATTGCGGTAGCGTGAATCAATAAAATCTTTGAAGGCGTTTTTGACCTGCTTCATCGGCATTTAATTTTTTGCCTTGCAAGAAACTTTCCAAATTCCGGAAAAAGTAATAATTTGGAGCAAAGTCCGGGGAATGTGGTGACTGTCGGAGATATTCCAATCGCAGGATTTTTAGAGTAATCATGCATGGAGGTAGTGGTAGCTGACACCTTAGATTAACATAATTATAGGCTACTTTTACCCCGATATTCCTACGGGATCCACATTTACACGGGTGAAACCGCGGGGCGCAACTAGTAAATAATATATAATCAATACTGTGAATAAAACACATGTAAGAACATAATTATGTTTTTAACCAATCAATACAAAGAATATTTTTATTGTTTACCTACAGTTAAATCAAAATTGATAAATTTCGAATATCCTAGCCTAAAACGATGTCTCATTGCGTTTTAATCACATCACTAGTAGATATAGTTTGGTATTATTTTTTATCGAAATGACAGTATGAAATGTCATTTTACTGCAGCTAATTAAAAGTTCCGATAAGCCATTTTCAAAAAGTTTACATATTGTCAAGAGAATGCGTTCCTGACACCTGTCAGCCCGACAATTCTAGTAGCTTATAAAGATCAAATTCGCAAAACACGTGTTCGTATTGTATGAAACTGATAGGTTTCAAGAACAGATTCTCTCGTCGGCCGCACTATATCTAGGCACTAGGCGGTCGGCGTAGCCTTAAGGCTCCTTCAAACAGGCGCGACACGACACGCGACACAAAGGCACCACAAGTCGCGCAACGAGCGGTACCTTTGTGTCGCGCGCGATTTGCGTCGTACGTCGCGCCTGTTTGCAGGAGCCTTTAAGGTTTCTGTTGGGTTGCTGCCACTGACTAGTCTGTCAAAATCATTGTGATCTGTATTGTCGTTGCAATAAGAGTGCTGCTGTCAAATTTAAAATAACTGAACAGTCTGTACCCGAGATTTGTTTTTTTTTTTAGTTCCCTGCGCGGTCAGAACGTGTAAAATATAATGTGTAGTTCAGAAGTGTATATAAATATAACCTAATACAATATAACTGTGATTATTTGTCATTTTAACAGTAAAATAAATAAAATAAAATAAATAACAGTCATTTAAACTGTTAAGGGTGTTTCAGTTACTATTAACTTGTAATATCCAAGTTGAGATAAATTATGTCTTAGTAATAGCTTGCGGCATGCGGCATGAACGCTAACTAATATCATTGTCTCCTCCCGTATGCAATTATATCAGCTCTGCCATTAAAGTAGGTGCTTGTTACCTACAAGTTTCCAACCGGTCTGCATGTGGCAGCATCCACAGCTCATTTACATGCGGAGAGTTTTTCGCCTGTCAACAGGCGAGAGTGTCTATACGAGTCTCTTTGGCGATTATAGCAGTCAGTTTTCACTAGTCTAAGGTTTTAATAACATAATTAATAAAACGGAAGTAAAAGGGTGGCTACACTCACCAGACGGATGACGTAAACTGGACGGAAAGTTTTTTTGGCATTCGGAACGGCGGGAAGAAAAATAAGTTTTAATTCGCAATACGTTTAGTTTTAAATGCCATAATAAGTTTAGATATAAAGGACACAATAAGTTTTGAAATTAGGTGAGTATCTCGACAATAAGTTAGGTAGTTAATAGTTTTGGTGCTCTGATTATTACACTTACCTACAATACACCCATTTTAAACACAATTGGTTTGTGCTTTATTTCTGAGGTTGATTAAACTAGCGAGAAAAAAATTCGCTTCCGGAATACATCATACAAGACTTATTTGGCAAGTTTTTTTAACTGATTCCTAAACTTTGAAATATGAGTTTTTGTATACACAGTTGCGGATGCTTCTAATTTTAAAAGATGAGACAATTCACACATTATAGTCATCGACTAATATTTTAAAAAAACAACAATAGTAGATTTTACAACAAGTGCACAAAACAAAGCATTTTTATCCGAGACTTTTAGCAGCCCGAGCCGAAGGCGAGGGCTGATAGTAATGTCGAGGATAGAAATGGTTTTATGGACGAGTTATAAACTCTGCTTTTCACTTCGATTGCGAGGAAATAAAACAGTAGTATAACATAACATTTCTTTAATTAAAATTCAAAGTAAAATTAGAACGGTTTGAATACTGAAGGAAATTATTTTTTTTTAAATCTTTCGACATTGATATTAGGCTGCAGACCTATACAGCCTACTATTAAATTAATTTTGTAATAATAATTTTCTTAAATCAACTAACCTACCGTACTTGAATTAAAATTTTAATATCTATTATATCTTAAAAAACACATAAGGCAAATAAATTAAAGTAAATATTATATAATAACAAATTCTATCTATGAACTTCTTATTGCATTTGGCTGTATGGCTCATTTTCTTTGCCTTAATATAATACATTTATGAGTAGATACGTTAATGCCCTTGTGCACAAAATTCGATTTTGTGCAGCCTATACCCTGCACAAAGAAGCACTTTCAGAGCATGAGAAGTGAAAAAGTTTTTTTTTGTTAAATACAGTTTAATATTACAGTGGATCTGAATATTTTTTTTATTTCATTCTCAGTTTTATTTCGTTTTTTTTTTGTGTGTTCTTTTTATAATAATACTAGTATTTGGGCGTTGCGCGAGCTGCAAGCAGCTCGCGTGGTCGTGTTTTTGAGGAGTATTTCTTACCCTTGTAAAAAGTATTTGGGCGTTGCGCGAGCTGCAAGCAGCTCGCGGGGTCGTGTTTTTGAGGAGTATTTCTTACGATGGGGGGAGGGGTGAAGGGGGGGAGAGGGGGGAGTTTTGAAAAATGATTTTAACCAACTCTGGGCCCCTTGATATGAATCTGAAAAAAAAAATGTTCCAAGTCTCTTAACTTCCGAGATCTACCTCTAGAGGGGGGGAGAAGGGGGGCAAGGGGGCAACTTTGAAAAAAGGATTTTACTTTTCCGAGCCTCTTCTATACGAATCCGTAAAACAACAAAACACGGGACTCTTAGTTTCCGAGATACGATAGGGAGGGGGGAGAGTGGGGTGGAAAAGGGGAGGTTTGGGATTTTTCCCATACTCGGGAGAGTTACTTCTATACGAATCTGTAAAAATATACCCACCTCCCCCTTCACCATCTGGGAGAACAATTATGTCAGTCAGTCAGTGAGTCAGTGGTAATCGAGCTTTATATAGTATAATAACTAGTATTTGGGCGTTGCGCGAGCTGCAAGCAGCTCGCGTGGTCGTGTTTTTGAGGAGTATTTCTTACCCTTGTAAAAAGTATTTGGGCGTTGCGCGAGCTGCAAGCAGCTCGCGGGGTCGTATTTTTGAGGAGTATTTCTTACGATGGGGGGAGGGGTGAAGGGGGGGAGAGGGGGGAGTTTTGAAAAATGATTTTGACCAACTCTGGGCCCCTTGATACGAATCTGAAAAAAAAAAATTTCCAAGTCTCTTAACTTCCGAGATCTACCTAGAGGGGGGGAGAAGGGGGGCAAGGGGGGCAACTTTGAAAAATGGATTTTACTTTTCCGAGCCTCCTCTATACGAATCCGTAAAAAAACAAAACCCAGGTTCCTTAATTTCCGAGATACGATGGGGGGAGGGGTGAAGGGGGGGAGAGGGGGGAGTTTTGAAAAATGATTTTGACCAACTCTGGGCCCCTTGATATGAATCTGAAAAAAAAAATGTTCCAAGTCTCTTAACTTCCGAGATCTACCTAGAGGGGGGGAGAAGGGGGGCAAGGGGAGCAACTTTGAAAAATGGATTTTACTTTTCCGAGCCTTCTCTATACGAATCCGTAAAAAAACAAAACCCAGGTTTCTTAATTTCCGAGATACGATGGGGGGAGGGGTGAAGGGGGGGAGAGGGGGGAGTTTTGAAAAATGATTTTGACCAACTCTGGGCCCCTTGATATGAATCTGAAAAAAAAAATGTTCCAAGTCTCTTAACTTCCGAGATCTACCTAGAGGGGGGGGGAGAAGGGGGGCAAGGGGGCAACTTTGAAAAATGGATTTTACTTTTCCGAGCCTCCTCTATACGAATCTGTAAAACAACAAAACACGGGACTCTTAGTTTCCGAGATACGATAGGGAGGGGGGAGAGTGGGGTGGAAAAGGGGAGGTTTGGGATTTTTCCCATACTCGTGAGAGTTACTTCTATACGAATCTTTAAAAATATACCCACCTCCCCCTTCACCATCTGGGAGAACAATTATGTCAGTGAGTCAGTCAGTCAGTGGTAATCGAGCTTTATATAGTATAATAACTAGTATTTGGGCGTTGCGCGAGCTGCAAGCAGCTCGCGGGTCGTGTTTTTGAGGAGTATTTCTTACCCTTGTAAAAAGTATTTGGGCGTTGCGCGAGCTGCAAGCAGCTCGCGGGGTCGTGTTTTTGAGGAGTATTTCTTACGATGGGGGGAGGGGTGAAGGGGGGGAGAGGGGGGAGTTTTGAAAAATGATTTTGACCAACTCTGGGCCCCTTGATATGAATCTGAAAAAAAAAATGTTCCAAGTCTCTTAACTTCCGAGATCTACCTAGAGGGGGGGAGAAGGGGGGCAAGGGGGGCAACTTTGAAAAATGGATTTTACTTTTCCGAACCTCCTCTATACGAATCCGTAAAACAATAAAACACGGGACTCTTAGTTTCCGAGATACGATAGGGAGAGGGGAGAGTGGGGTGGAAAAGGGGAGGTTTGGGATTTTTCCCATACTCGTGAGAGTTACTTCTATACGAATCTGTAAAAATATACCCACCTCCCCCTTCACCATCTGGGAGAACAATTATGTCAGTGAGTGGTAATCGAGCTTTATATAATATAATAACTAGTATTTGGGCGTTGCGCGAGCTGCAAGCAGCTCGCGGGGTCGTGTTTTTGAGGAGTATTTCTTACCCTTGTAAAAAGTATTTGGGCGTTGCGCGAGCTGCAAGCAGCTCGCGGGGTCGTGTTTTTGAGGAGTATTTCTTACGATGGGGGGAGGGGTGAAGGGGGCGAGAGGGGGGAGTTTTGAAAAATGATTTTGACCAACTCTGGGCCCCTTGATATGAATCTGAAAAAAAAAATGTTCCAAGTCTCTCAACTTCCGAGATCTACCTAAAGGGGGGGAGAAGGGGGGCAAGGGGGGCAACTTTGAAAAATGGATTTTACTTTTCCGAGCCTCCTCTATACGAATCCGTAAAACAACAAAACACGGGACTCTTAGTTTCCGAGATACGATAGGGAGGGGGGAGAGTGGGGTGGAAAAGGGGAGGTTTGGGATTTTTCCCATACTCGTGAGAGTTACTTCTATACGAATCTGTAAAAATATACCCACCTCCCCCTTCACCATCTGGGAGAACAATTATGTCAGTGAGTGAGTCAGTGAGTGAGTGGTAATCGAGCTTTATATAGTATAATAACTAGTATTTGGGCGTTGCGCGAGCTGCAAGCAGCTCGCGGGGTCGTGTTTTTGAGGAGTATTTCTTACCCTTGTAAAAAGTATTTGGGCGTTGCGCGAGCTGCAAGCAGCTCGCGGGGTCGTGTTTTTGAGGAGTATTTCTTACGATGGGGGGAGGGCTGAAGGGGGGGAGAGGGGGAGTTTTGAAAAATGATTTTGACCAACTCTGGGGCACTTGATATGAATCTGAAAAAAAAAATGTTCCAAGTCTCTTAACTTCCGAGATCTACCTAGAGGGGGGGAGAAGGGGGGCAAGGGGGGCAACTTTGAAAAATGGATTTTACTTTTCCGAGCCTCCTCTATACGAATCCGTAAAACAACAAAACACGGGACTCTTAGTTTCCGAGATACGATAGGGAGGGGGGAGAGTGGGGTGGAAAAGGGGAGGTTTGGGATTTTTCCCATACTCGTGAGAGTTACTTCTATACGAATCTGTAAAAATATACCCACCTCCCCCTTCACTATCTGGGAGAACAACGCTTCGCTTTACCGCTACCTAGTTTCCGAGATACGATGGGGGGAGGGGTGAAGGGGGGGAGAGGGGCGAGTTTTGAAAAATGATTTTGACCAACTCTGGGCCCCTTGATATGAATCTGAAAAAAAAAATGTTCCAAGTCTCTCAACTTCCGAGATCTACCTAGAGGGGGGGGAGAAGGGGGTCAAGGGGGGCAACTTTGAAAAATGGTTTTTACTTTTCCGAGCCTCCTCTATACGAATCCGTAAAAAAATAAAACCCAGGTTTCTTAATTTCCAAGATACGATGGGGGGAGGGGTGAAGGGGGGGAGAGGGGGGAGTTTTGAAAAATGATTTTGACCAACTCGGGGCCCCTTGATATGAATCTGAAAAAAAAAAATGTTCCAAGTCTCTCAACTTCCGAGATCTACCTAGAGGGGGGGGGAGAAGGGGGGCAACTTTGAAAAATGGATTTTACTTTTCCGAGCCTCCTCTATACGAATCCGTAAAACAACAAAACACGGGACTCTTAGTTTCCGAGATACGATAGGGAGGGGGGAGAGTGGGGTGGAAAAGGGGAGGTTTGGGATTTTTCCCATACTCGTGAGAGTTACTTCTATACGAATCTGTAAAAATATACCCACCTCCCCCTTCACTATCTGGGAGAACAACGCTTCGCTTTACCGCTACCTAGTTTCCGAGATACGATGGGGGGAGGGGTGAAGGGGGGGAGAGGGGCGAGTTTTGAAAAATGATTTTGACCAACTCTGGGCCCCTTGATATGAATCTGAAAAAAAAAATGTTCCTAGACTCTCAACTTCCGAGATCTACCTAGAGGGATGGGGAGAAGGGGGTCAAGGGGGGCAACTTTGAAAAATGGTTTTTACTTTTCCGAGCCTCCTCTATACGAATCCGTAAAAAAACAAAACCCAGGTTTCTTAATTTCCGAGATACGATGGGGGGAGGGGTGAAGGGGGGGAGAGGGGGGAGTTTTGAAAAATGATTTTGACCAACTCTGGGCCCCTTGATATGAATCTGAAAAAAAAAATGTTCCAAGTCTCTCAACTTCCGAGATCTACCTAGAGGGGGGGAGAAGGGGGGCAAGGGGGGCAACTTTGAAAAATGGATTTTACTTTTCCGAGCCTCCTCTATACGAATCCGTAAAACAACAAAACACGGGACTCTTAGTTTCCGAGATACGATAGGGAGGGGGGAGAGTGGGGTGGAAAAGGGGAGGTTTGGGATTTTTCCCATACTCGTGAGAGTTACTTCTATACGAATCTGTAAAAATATACCCACCTCCCCCTTCACCATCTGGGAGAACAATTATGTCAGTGAGTGAGTCAGTCAGTCAGTGGTAATCGAGCTTTATATAGTATAACGAGCTTTATATAATATAATATAGTATAATAAATGTAAAAAGTATTTGGGCGTTGCGCGAGCTGCAAGCAGCTCGCGGGGTCGTGTTTTTGAGGAGTATTTCTTACCCTTGTAAAATTTTGAGAATTGGACTGTAATCCTTAGCACTTATAGGATTTTGTACGGATTAAAAATGAAGGGGGAGAGAACGGGGGGAATTTTGAAAAATGGTTTTTACTTATCCGAGCCCCCTCTATACGAATCCGTAAAAAAACAAAACCCAGGTTTCTTAATTTCCGAGATACGATGGAAGGAGGGTTGAAGGGGGGGAGAGGGGGGAGTTTTGAAAAATGATTTTGACCAACTCTGGGCCCCTTGATATGAATCTGAAAAAAAAATGTTCCAAGTCTCTTAACTTACGAGATCTACCTCTAGAGGGGGGGAGAAGGGGGGCAAGGGGGGCAACTTTGAAAATGGATTTTACTTTTCCGAGCCTCCTCTATACGAATCCGTAAAACAACAAAACACGGGACTCTTAGTTTCCGAGATACGATAGGGATGGGGGAGAGTGGGGTGGAATGGAAAAGGGGAGGTTTGAATTTTGAAAAATGGTTTTTACTTTTCCGAGCCTCCTCTATACGAATCCGTAAAAAAACAAAACCCAGGTTTCTTAATTTCCGAGATACGATGGGGGGAGGGGTGAAGGGGGGAGAGGGGGGAGTTTTGAAAAATGATTTTGACCAACTCTGGGCCCCTTGATATGAATCTGAAAAAAAAAATGTTCCAAGTCTCTTAACTTTCGAGATCTACCTAGAGGGGGGGAGAAGGGGGGCAAGGGGGGCAACTTTGAAAAATGGATTTAACTTTTCCGAGCCTCCTCTATACGAATCCGTAAAACAACAAAACACGGGACTCTTAGTTTCCGAGATACGATAGGGAGGGGGGAGAGTGGGGTGGAAAAGGGGAGGTTTGGGATTTTTCTCATACTCGTGAGAGTTACTTCTATACGAATCTGTAAAAATATACCCACCTCCCCCTTCACCATCTGGGAGAACAATTATGTCAGTGAGTCAGTGAGTGGTAATCGAGCTTTATATAGTATAACTAGTATTTGGGCGTTGCGCGAGCTGCAAGCAGCTCGCGTGGTCGTGTTTTTGAGGAGTATTTCTTACCCTTGTAAAAAGTATTTGGGCGTTGCGCGAGCTGCAAGCAGCTCGCGGGGTCGTATTTTTGAGGAGTATTTCTTACGATGGGGGGAGGGGTGAAGGGGGGGAGAGGGGGGAGTTTTGAAAAATGATTTTGACCAACTCTGGGCCCCTTGATATGAATCTGAAAAAAAAAAATTTCCAAGTCTCTTAACTTCCGAGATCTACCTAGAGGGGGGGAGAAGGGGGGCAAGGGGGGCAACTTTGAAAAATGGATTTTACTTTTCCGAGCCTCCTCTATACGAATCCGTAAAACAACAAAACACGGGACTCTTAGTTTCCGAGATACGATAGGGAGGGGGGAGAGTGGGGTGGAAAAGGGGAGGTTTGGGATTTTTCCCATACTCGTGAGAGTTACTTCTATACGAATCTGTAAAAATATACCCACCTCCCCCTTCACCATCTGGGAGAACAATTATGTCAGTGAGTGGTAATCGAGCTTTATATAATATAATAACTAGTATTTGGGCGTTGCGCGAGCTGCAAGCAGCTCGCGTGGTCGTGTTTTTGAGGAGTATTTCTTACCCTTGTAAAAAGTATTTGGGCGTTGCGCGAGCTGCAAGCAGCTCGCGGGGTCGTATTTTTGAGGAGTATTTCTTACGAAGGGGGGAGGTGTGAAGGGGGGGAGAAGGGGGAGTTTTGAAAAATGATTTTGACCAACTCTGGGCCCCTTGATATGAATCTGAAAAAAAAAATGTTCACAGTCTCTTAACTTCCGAGATCTACCTAGAGGGGGGGGGAGAAGGGGGGCAAGGAGGCAACTTTGAAAAATGGATTTTACTTTTCCGAGCCTCCTCTATACGAATCCGTAAAACAACAAAACACGGGACTCTTAGTTTCCGAGATACGATAGGGAGGGGGGAAAGTGGGGTGGAAAAGGGGAGGTTTGGGATTTTTCCCATACTCGTGAGAGTTACTTCTATACGAATCTGTAAAAATATACCCACCTCCCCCTTCACCATCTGGGAGAACAATTATGTCAGTGAGTGGTAATCGAGCTTTATATAATATAATAACTAGTATTTGGGCGTTGCGCGAGCTGCAAGCAGCTCGCGGGGTCGTGTTTTTGAGGAGTATTTCTTACGATGGGGGGAGGGGTGAAGGGGGGGAGAGGGGGGAGTTTTGAAAAATGATTTTGACCAACTCTGGGCCCCTTGATATGAATCTGAAAAAAAAAAATTTCCAAGTCTCTTAACTTCCGAGATCTACCTAGAGGGGGGGAGAAGGGGGGCAAGGGAGGCAACTTTGAAAAATGGATTTTACTTTTCCGAGCCTCCTCTATACGAATCCGTAAAACAACAAAACACGGGACTCTTAGTTTCCGAGATACGATAGGGAGGGGGGAGAGTGGGGTGGAAAAGGGGAGGTTTGGGATTTTTCCCATACTCGTGAGAGTTACTTCTATACGAATCTGTAAAAATATACCCACCTCCCCCTTCACCATCTGGGAGAACAATTATGTCAGTGAGTGGTAATCGAGCTTTATATAATATAACTAGTATTTGGGCGTTGCGCGAGCTGCAAGCAGCTCGCGGGGTCGTGTTTTTGAGGAGTATTTCTTACCCTTGTAAAAAGTATTTGGGCGTTGCGCGAGCTGCAAGCAGCTCGCGGGGTCGTGTTTTTGAGGAGTATTTCTTACGATGGGGGGAGGGGTGAAGGGGGGGAGAGGGGGGAGTTTTGATAAATGATTTTGACCAACTCTGGGCCCCTTGATATGAATCTGAAAAAAAAAATGTTCCAAGTCTCTTAACTTCCGAGATCTACCTAGACGGGGGAAGAAGGGGGGCAAGGGGGGCTACTTTGAAAAATGGATTTTACTTTTCCGAGCCTCCTCTATACGAATCCGTAAAACAACAAAACACGGGACTCTTAGTTTCCGAGATACGATAGGGAGGGGGGAGAGTGGGGTGGAAAAGGGGAGGTTTGGGATTTTTCCCATACTCGTGAGATTTACTTCTATACGAATCTGTAAAAATATACCCACCTCCCCCTTCACCATCTGGGAGAACAATTATGTCAGTCAGTGAGTCAGTGGTAATCGAGTTTTATATAGTATAATAATAATGTATTATGTAGGTACTCTGCATGCCGAAAGGTAAAATATGGTGACCAACACTGTGATGTACAATAATTACATAAATGTAAAACATCTGCATATCGTTTACCCATATTTGCAAATAAATCATTTTGAATTCGCTTTTTATCTTTCGAAAATCGCCTGTTCAAGACCAGAAAAGCTGATCGTTTAAATTTGCTACCACCGCAACCCGGACGTAAAATGTATTATAACGTACACTCCCCCTAAATTCGATTCATTATAGGATACAGAATATGTACCACACACAATCGCTTTATGTACAAACTGTGTTAGGAGTTCTGCTATAGATGCATTTGCGTAAATATGGTTAGTAAATGGATTAGACTGTGTCTTGTCTCTTAAAATCTTTAGATGCATTAGGGTTAGCCCCTTTGCACACACACGTTTTTCTTGCCGTTAAAAACTACGGTTTATACGCCATGTGTAGGAACGGTTCGTCAGTGGTTATAGTTCATATGGAAGCTTGTTGACGGACATGTTACTTCTAAGGCGCGGTTTAAACGCCGTACCGTAAAGAAACCGTGCCGTGTACAAAGAGCCTATTTATAACTTGTTGGTTTGCAGAATGAAAATAAATGGTGAACGATGCGTTGTAACAATAATATCGACTTTCAATAATTGATTAGTCCTATTCATTGATATGGATGTAAAATGGCAAGTAATGAATTGACATTAGTATGACAGCTCACAGAAAATGGCGGACGCCAAGACCAGTGTTGGCCCTTCGAATGGAAGTACTCGTAGTTATCATCTGAATTATTGTCAATATACGGTTTAAGACATTTATTTCTCAAAAAGAATACAATTCACTTATCATGAGAAATACAAGTTAATCATACATATTACTCGATACACAAACTTATGAAGAACGGCAGGTACTCGTAAAATAAACTAGTAACTAGATGCGCAGATGTTTTTCTTACAAAGCTGTGGGTAACAAGTAAAAGTTAGGGTACCATTATATATCGTTTCTTGACAATTACACATTGTTAATAGTAGCAAGCTGATAATATTTTTAGTTATTTGTTAATGTTTCAAAATGATAATATAGTTTAGTGCCTAAGAGTTTTTATGTATTTAAATAAGTAATAATTTAATGTAGTTAAAGCAAATAAACAAATCAAAGAAACAATACTGACTTTATAAATAGGTGATTGATTTTTATATGGTGGCGGTAACAATCTATCTGTCTATACTGAAGAGATTGCTTGTTTTTTTGTTTTTTGTGCGATAATCTCTGGAACTACCGGTTTTATTTGGAACAATCTTTTTGCATTTGATAGCCCAATTCTTGAGGGAGGCTATAGGTTATTAAACATTACTCTACGACCTAAAAAAGACGAAGAAGAAGGGACGAGAAAAAAGGAAAAGTTTGAAAATGAAGTAATAGCGCCGGGGGAGGTAGGATGCGACGGACGGGTCGAAACACGCGGACTATTTACCTGGGAGACAGCCTTGTAAACTAAGTTACAATAAACTCACTTGTTAAACGATGTACGCAGAGGCATACGATGTTATTATTTAAATCGTTTTTCTTTTGCCTTCACTGGACATTATAAAAAATATAATGTTTTCATAGAAAAAAGTCTTAAACATATTGACATATTTGCAAGCGCTACGCTTGGGGCAGTATATTAATCCTGAATACAATATCATTGTTTCGATAATAGTTATGATGAGAAGGGCGTGGTTGCAGTCTTTTTTAATAATAGCCTTGTGCAAGAGATATTTTTTCTGTTATATTTGTTCGTTACTGAAAATAAAAATATACTCTTGAGCAGCACTGGTATAATATCAGGGCTTACCTACTTATAAAGCTACTGAAGACAGTAATGAGATAGAATTCTATAAAGCATCTTTTTAAAAATTTTACATGGGAACTCAAACTCATTTTAAACTCAAACCGTCTTATAACAAAACTAACGAACTCGTTTTGGAAAGTTACTGTAATTTCGACTTTATTCCGACAAACGTAAAGTCCTTCATGCAAAATTGACAATTTAAACTCGAGTTTAACGTCAGTTTTTGTAATAAGAACATTAACTTTGTCGGATTATGTTATAGTTCGAAATTTAAAAATGGCTCGATAATCTAACCCTTGGTCTAGAAATAAACCTTGTTTTATTTCAATTAAACTAATTACAGGCAATTTGAATTGTCAATTGGCCGGTCAGTCACAAAGATGAAGGGGTCTTGTTATGTGAAAATGGTCACCCATCCACGGACCAACCGGGGCAAGCATAGCTTAACATGAGCGATCGACCCATGCGGCTGTTATTACTTGGCCACACATAACTCTGGAGAAGTAATGAAATACGTGACAAATGTTTATTACCGCTATACTGATTATGAATGATCCACCAAATAATATTTGCTTGATGAATATCTTTTGTCTTCGTTCAATAGGAATATTCTTATTAATAAATAGGCACCTACCTAAAATAATAGTCTTAAGTCGAAAATGAAAAAATAATTGGACCTTTAAAGACTGTCGTGGCGTGACTTAAAAACGTTCTAAGACTCCTACAAACAGGCGCGACACGCGATATAATCGCGCGCGACACAAAGGCACCGCTCGTTACGCGACTTGCGGTGCCTTTGTGTCGCGCGCGATTTTATTGTTATGGACAAGATAATATTTATCGCAGGAAAAGCCTAAAAACGATTGCTAAAAAATATTACATGACTTAACAGCTGATTTATGTAATAGGCTAGTTTAACAGTGCAGGTATTTAGCCTGCAAAAGAAATATGGAGTCACTCTGTGGGCGGTAAAAAAATCGTTCAGTTTATGTCATAACGTGGCTGCATCCTACAGAGCACTGATTAGGAATACTACAAACTCCATGTGAGTTAGTATCAATAGTGTCAATTCCTAGCAAAAACAAACTCACTTCACCTAAATTTTCACGGTGAGATTTTCTCAGAATCGACCGGAAGATCACTGAATTAATCAGGCACACGGTACACCCTTCCCTTATCAGCTGTTGTTCAAATATTATCTATTCATTAACTCTGAAAGGTCAGTACTTGATAGTGGAAATAATAACCGTATGAATATTAATATGGAAGGATTAGATAGTGATTGATTGGAAGCTTGATTTACAAAGGCTGCCTTGAAGATAGTCAAAGGGTTGGTAAGGTTGACAAAATAAATTATGACATGACCTTTGATATTCCTATCAACTTGGCCTAATGAGTCCAGTGCTGGACATAGGACTCTCCTCGACTTTGCCAGAAGACCCTATCAACCGCATTCTGTCTGTCCCAGCCACTTTTCTAAGGTCGCGGTCGTCAGCCCATCTAGCTGGGGGTCGTACACTACGCTTGCCTATACGCGGCCGGTCAGGATTCGTCAGCTCCATCGGCCATCAGTCCTTCGACAAACATGGTCAGCACCCTGCCACATCAGCTTGCTTACTCCGAAAGCCATGTCAGTAATTCCAGTTAATTTCAGTGTATTTTGTATTCGTATACTGGGTGATAATATTGTGTCGTCAGGCGTTATCATAATGGAACATTGGCTTTTTGTGAATAAATCATTTAACCTTGTATTATGTAGAATTTTATGATCGTTCATGCTTCTAAGGTTAGAAGAATCTACCTGTAATCCACATGTAGACGTTTTAAATGATGATTATTCAAGAAGTGGGCAGAAGTGTCCTTTGGAATGATAATGCGATCACCAAACGCCACGTCAGCAAAGCATCGTAATTACACAAAGAACAAGTCACTCAATCCCACTACCAAATGACTAGCCATTGTGTTCAGGAACCAAAGCATTCATAAAAGTTCTTGCTAAAGAGAAGATCATCATCGTCATCAGTGGCAACCTTGTTCCATCCATTGATGAGTATATGCCTCCCTTCCTTTTAAGCCATGCTTCCCAGGTCTGTGCAAGTCTCATCCAGGTCCTCCCCGCGATCTTCTGTAGGTCATCTACTTACCTAGCATATTCAGCCTGCGGGCCCAGTGCGAGTTGCCAGATGTCACATGTCTTTGAATTTTTTATTCTAGGACATGCCGGTTTCCTCACGGTGTTTTCCTTCACCGTTTTGAGAGTAGTGGTGATAATTTGAACAAAGTAAAGTGCTTGCTCGGGATCGAACTCACGAGCTATAACTTGTAAGTCGCCGCCGTTACGTCTATTTATCTAAAGAAGAATAATAGCATAATCAATAGAAGGCACGTGAACATATTATGCGTCAGAAGTTGGCTATAACATCCCAGCGCTGATTTCCTGGATTCGTTTTCTCCTCTACCGATAATTTTTTCTCCTGATAGTTAATTTTGTTATACATATATCTATGTATTAGTATTTATTCATGTATTTTATGACTATAAAATAGCTATATTATTTCTTAGCTATTTATCCCGTATGCATGTTTTGTCTCTGCATCACCCTAAGGTTGACCGGTAGAAAATGCCTCGGGAATTAAAGTCCGCCTTTGTACAGTATTTTTATTACTTCTGCATTAAGTTTTAATAAGTAAATAATAGAAACAAACATAACGAAAATAGACAAGAATATTCCCTCGAAGTTAGCTAGTTGTCTTTGAAATAATTCCCTATGGTGTGAGATCACACATGGTATGGAATTATATGTTTTGCCGGGAATAACACTTATGACCTTTGACTATGCCAAATGTAATTCCAAGTATAAGTCTTTTGCCACAAAATGCTATTTATCCAAAGGAGGAAGTTGGAGTAGTGGATTTCCGTTAGTCTATGTTTAGAAATTGTAGGAATGTTTGCACCCACGCTTTTATTTCTTGAGTATAGAAAGGTTTGAAGTTGCCTTTTACATTTTACAAGATATTGCTTTTTGAGGGTCCCGTGGCTAAATCATAACAGCCGCACAGGTCGATCGCTCAGGTTAAGCTACGCTTGCCGTGGTTAGGATGTGGATGGGTGACCATCTTTACATACCGAGACCCCTCCATGCCTCGGAAAGCACGTTAAGCCGTTGGTCCCGGGTCTCAATCGTGGATCTTTGACAGTCGTTACACGTAGTCAGAAGCCCGAAAGTCTGACAACCAGTCTTATCAAGGGATAAGGGTTAGGCAGTTGCTTCATTTAAAATACCGGTATTCAGCTGCATCTGGTTAGACTGGAAGCCAACCCCAACATAGTTGGGTAAATTGCTTTTAAATAGGTACTCCTTACCTAAAAACTTATAGAAGTATGAGTAACAAGGTGTAAAGTTCTTCACCCTTCATAGGAAAGGGAGGATCTTCCGAACAGACGATGTCTGGTGGATTACTGCCAGACGATTGATGAATCAACGCGGTTGTATACAGGGTGGCATGGACATCGACGTACAGTACTCGGCGATAAATATTACACATCGACCTTTTTACACAAAACCATTTTATACAAAGAATAAAAATAATTATAAAAAGAAGCAAATCATAATAATGTTTTAACAGCTCCTAATAGATACCGGACTGTTTGTATTTCGTGCGACAGAGATAACTCTCTACGAAGCCGAAATTAGCCAATTTGTCTTTTTCCAAAGGTCGCTGTGCAATATTTATCGCCGGGTACTGTACAAATTTTTACCGTGTATTCACTAGGTACATGCTTCTAAACCCCCTGCGTTGAAATTTTTCCTCGATTAAGTAATAAAAAATGAAAAACTTTAGTACATTTTGACCGCGTAGGTTACACTTTTTTTTAAAACAGCAGATTTTTTTTTTTTTATAACTGACGAAACATTTCTAAGCTAGAATGAAATGCTGAACATTTTGTCACAATTTCTTGAACCGTGTAAGAAATAATAATACCCATAGCAGGGCTAAGATAAAACATCAATCAAAAATCGTAGAGCCATCTAACAAAATGTTAAAGAATTGAAACTGTATAAAAACATTCAGATTACTTGGACCATTAATGAACTCGGTAACTGAAGAAAGTTTTCGAAGACACATTGTAATCATTTTGAAGAGAATTCTCTTCATAACTCGTAAACAAGGCTCCTTTGTTTCATTAAAGAAGTTTTCAAGTTTCAGTTCTTGCTACTGAGAGATTTTTAGTACAGAAACACTTTACAAATAATCTATAATAAAATACATCACGTTTATCCCTGTGTGTAGGTTGTGTGTGTGTGTGTGTTTTTTGTTTGTGTTCCCTGAAAATTTTTGCATAAGTGTGTAGGTACGGTCAGGTAAATGAATTGTTACGCAAATTGATAACCAGTCAGTTTAACGTGTTATAGCCATTTCAAACAACTACTACTAATGAATGACTTGTGATTTTAATATACCTACCGACTACGCACGGATGGAGGAGTATATTACATTAGCGTAGTTTCCAATTAAATCTTAAGTATGTCACGTATAACTTAGATATAAATCTAAGTTATACGTGACATACTTAAGATTTAATTACGTTAGTTACTTAGCAACGGATGTTGGTAATTAGCAAATTGGTAGTAGTAATTGTTAAATTATTTTGTACCCAAGGGAATTAGTTTCCACGTTAGTTAAGGGAGAAGCGCTAAGGTAGCCCGCGAAATTCAAATTTTCTTACGTTTTTTGCAATTTGCTGGTCAGTATTAAAGTGTACGTTGATTAAAATATGATTCGCGGCCGTAACAAATATGTATTTACAGAATCATAATCATTAGGATAAGTAATACAACTTGTTAGGTTAGTATAATCCCAAAATGTCAAGATTTCATAAAATAGTCATTCTGTGGGATTACTTGGTCTTAGAGAGTTGTGTTGATGACTTTAATTATTATAATTCTGTTAATTTATTCTGTTAGTTTATTTGTTACGGCCGCGAATCATATTTTAATCAACGTACAACTTAATACTGACCAGCAAATTGCAAAAAAATTAAATTTAATTAAATTTCGCAGGATACCCTGGCGCTTTCGCCTTAAGATATAATTTATCATGTGGATCACACCTTTATGTACCTTTTAGCTTCTGCCCGCGACTTCGTCTGCGTGAAATTTCACCCTCCCCATTCACCTTCTTAGGGGTGGAATTTCGAGAAACCCTTTCTTAATATACCTTCTCTTCACAAAGAACACACCCTCCAAATTTCATGTCTCTAGGACTAGAACCAGCATTAAATGAGAGTTTTCTGAAACGACGTTCGCTAGGTGGCAGCACTGACACGTCAGGTCCAGGCAACTGTCAAAGAGCCTATATTTTCTTTATTCATGACTGAATGATGAACGAATGAATGAATCGAATGATGAACGTCATCATATTATTATATTTTATATTCATTGTCGAAATGGAAGACCTCTTGTCAAAGTGGTGCCAACTGGTGACATAAATTTTCACGAAAACCCCCATTGACAGCTATAAGCGTAACCAGCCGTTGCTGGTTTTATTGCCCCCGCACTTTGTTGTTGTTGTGGCCGTAATTCACAGTCTTCCCTGCGTCCATGAATCTGTTCAAATAACTTTCAAATGTTTATTAAATCAAAAACAAATGCGAGTCGGACTCGCACACGAAGGGTTCCGTACCACAAGGCAAAAACGCCGAAAAAAACACGTTTGTGGTATTGGAGCCCCCCTTTTTTTTCAGGATGGGAAATCATCAAATGACCCCTTCCGCTCTGGGTGGAGCGGAAGGGAGTGTCAGACTCTTACTAACTAAAACCCACCCGTGTTCCTTCCTGAGCCCTTTATGTTCCGGGCCAGCGGTAACCCTTTCTGACAATCCCGCTGATGGGAGCCCCCTAAGATATTTATTTTATTTTATTTTATTCTGTTTTTAGTATTTGTTGCTATAGCGGCAACAGATATACATCATCTTTGAAAATTTTTAACTGTCTAGCTATCACGGTTCATGAGATACATCCTGGTGACAAACAGACAGACGGACAGTAGAGTCTTAGTAATAGGGTCCCGTTTTTACCCTTTGGGTACGGAACCCTAAAAACAAATTGGTAAACTTTTGACAGCCGTAGAAAAATGCGTGAAAGAATATTGCAATACGGCAACAAAAGTTAGTAAAGTTACTATGTGGGTTTATAAGTAGGTACTAGATCTCTGCATTTGTTTGATGTAAGTGCCTATTTTTAAAGCTGACCTACTAAAAACTAGTAACAAGTACCGAATCGTACTATCAACATTATTATATTAAATAGGTACTTATACAATAACGTGACTGTCACTACATTTTCAGGTGTAATGAACGCCGCCGACTACTATGGTTTAGACGAGCTACGCCGCGCCTGCGCAGGCTTTGTCCAATGCTGCATCACTGTCGACACGGTGTGTGCTCTTCTCGCGTCTGCTGAGAGATACATACAGTACAAGTGCACCAAGTCGCTTGTGCAGAAGGTGGGTTTATTTCAAATCACATTAATCACGAAAAGGTCGCGACGTGTAGATCAAAGGAACGACATGTTCAAGTTATTGGTTACAGTAGTTTTATCTCACCAAGCGACGCGCGCTTTACTTGTGGTTACCAAGTGTACAGACATACTGTGAATATATGTAAGCGTAGGAGCTCTCGGCCGTACCGCCCGAAATAATGATGAAATCAGTAGGTAGTGTGTGTGTGTATGCGTGCGTGTGTGTTATGTGCTGACGGTACTTGTCTTCACGCACATATTTACAGCATGTCTGTACACTTCGTTATCACAAGTAAAGCGCGTGTCACTTCGTGAGATAAAAATACTATACAACGTTGCTCTTATGGGGAAGACGAAGCATCAATGTTCCTTTCACTAAACACTCCAACAGCATTTTTGAGCTTCACTCAGTGCATAATGTGAGCATGGGGACTGATTGGAACTTGATGAAAATTTACTGCGAAACGATATCGAATCGATTTTGTCGTATTGAAAATATTTTATTAATTAGAGAAACCTTAAAAAAGCGGCAATATAGGAATTGTTAGTAACAACAAACAAGAATAGCTTGAATAAACCGTATTAAATTATGCTTACCTTAACTACACACAAGAAGAGAGAGCATTTTTATTCAGCAAAGACAGTTTGACCTAAGCCCAGGATTGCAGGGGCGCGTTTTTCTCGCGGCGATTTTTTTCCGCGCACTGGAGTTTCAACTCTCTACTCAGCGTCGAGAGTTGAAAATCGAATAGTTTGTTTTTTTGACGTGCTGAGATGCGCTCTGTTGGATTCTGAATGCTGGGCTCAACACCAAAAGTTTAAAATCCAATGCGCGAAATCCTGCCGGGGTATTTTTAAAGCAATCTATATTTTTCGTTGCAGGTGTTGGAGTTCGTAGATGAACACGGCAATGAGGTTTTGAATCTCGGATCATTCACGCTGCTGCCCCAACATGTAGTAAGGCTAATACTAGCACGGGATGAGCTGAGGGCGGATGAGTTTACTAAGTTTCAGGTAACTATAACAATACCATCTCATTCATCATTTCAGCCGAAAGACGCCCACTGCTGAACATAGGCCTCCCCCAAGCACCTCCACTTCGACCGGTTCTGTGCTTCTCGCATCCAACGGGTTCCTGCGGCCTTCACAAGGTCGTCGGACCACCTTGTGGGAGGCCTTCCAACGCTAGGTCTTCCGGTATGCCTTCGCCACTCCAGAACCTTTCGGCCCCATCGGCCATCTGTTCTGCGAGCAATGTGCCCTGCCCACAGCCACTTAAGTTTGGCTATTCTTCGGGCTATGTCGGTTACCTTGGTTCTCCTGCGGATCTCCTCATTCCTGATTCGATCACGCAGGGAATCCCATCTCATTACTTATACGGATTTATTCCTCTCTACCCCACCCGCCCTGCCATCGCTCCCACTTCGCTCGTCGCTCTTATCGAAGATACAGCCCAAGAGACTGGCGGCATTGCCACGTTCTATGGCAATGCTTAGCCTCTAGCCAAGGTAAAAGCGAGCCCTTGGGTCACGGGAAGTGTCAACCTGCCGTTTAGAGATTTCATTGAACAAGCAATGAGCACTCGGCCACGGGCCCGAGGGTTTCAATCCCAAACGGCTCGAAAATATAATTACCCATAAGGTTCGCCGCTGCGCCGCCGGTGCGCCGCTGTTTCGCCGCTTGAGGCTTTTCGCAGCCGCAGCTGCACAATACGCCGAGCCAGGAAGATGGGACGGCGCAAGAGTATCGAAGCACATTGCGTCCCTACTAAAGGCCTACCCACCTTCCATGGAAACAAAGACATGCCGTCCGGTCTCTCGCCATATCGTCGCTTACCAAGCCATTGGGTTCTAATACAGCTGGAACGCAGACGGTGACAAGAGCTCGTCGAATGGTGTCATTAATGTTCGCGTGCCGCGCTAAGCGCAAGCTGCAAGACTGGCCGTGGTGTTCGACGCTGTTGACATCTTCGCCACAGTGACAGCGATGAGGAGAACAGCAAGGAGCTCCTAATCGCAGGGAAGCAGCAAGGCGGAAAGTAGTGTCGTCGAACAAAGTGCCTATGTTCGACGAAGGTAGTGCATGAAGCCAAATACCCAACTCCCACTTACCTGCAGCCAGCACGCTCCGCAGTAGTAGCAGACGAGTCAAGTGAATTGTTCTGTACTACTCTGCAGAGCGGCTCATCCCATCGTCTCTGGGAAGGTGGATTGTCGTTTGGATCTGTATTCGGGCAAGCGAGTCTCCAGGCATCTATAGCCTCGAAGAAGCACCGGGCTAGGATTGTTCTGATTTATTTATCAGTGCTGTGGACCGGTTAAGAAACCCGGTAAACTAATATCAGAAATTTTGTGGACGCCGAGGCTCCCCATACGAATGGGAAGAGTAGCTTGTGCCTAAGCTCGGTCGTCCATGGCCATATTTAAAATCAAAGTTAATGTATGCGTGATAATTTGCTCCATTTTTTCTAAAAGGTGAGTGAGCTTCTACAAATGGGAAGCCCGAAGGAAATAAGTCAATTTAGGACCGAAACAGCAGTAGCGAATTAAGGTTATGGCCGAATGCATATTAATGAGGGTTTTCTGAAATGACGTTCGCTAGGTGGCAGCACTGACACGTCAGGTCCAGGCATCTGTCAAAGAGCCTATATTTTCTTTAGTCATGACTGAATGATGAACGAATGAATGAATCGAATGATGAACGTCATCATATATTTTATATTGGAAGACCTCTTGTCACAGTGGTGCCAACTGGTGTCGTAAATTTTCACGAAAACCCTCATTTAGAACAATCGTTCCGAGACGTCATTGAAATTTCGGATTTGTTCCTCAATAAAAACGGAAAAGGAATAATTCTCAAAGTTTGGAGACCCAAGGAGACGAAGAGAGCTTTTTTCAATTATATTGATATCTGGAGCTATTGCGTTAAATTTGGGATGTGTCAGATGTCTGTCCGTACTGTCCGTTAAGTATAGTTCACATTTCGAAAGATTGAGATCAAGGTCAATTGAATGAAATTAATTTTTTAAGAATTTAAGGTCAGCTAATACAGTTTCTGCATCGCCTCCGAAGGGTTTCATCATCTGTTGATGATGGATCCTTACCAAACGTTGGAACAAAACAAAATTTGAAATTTAGCTGTCGAATAATTGGGTGGATGGCTAAACTAAAAATTAGTAGCCCGAAGGGGTCACGTTGTTGACAGCCAACAACAGATTCCAAAAGGTTATCTCGATACAGTAATTTAGAAGGGTGTCTGTAACATTGCCAAATGAAACTATAAGTTTGGGATATTTATTTTCTAGTTTCGGCCAGCAAGGATCCCTATTAACAGAATTGAAAGCATTCTTTATGCCAACCTTCAGGATCACCTCACCTTTTCCAGAATTTAGGTAGGTTGACAAAGCGTGCACGGTAGCCTCACAGCCCCCTGTGGAGCCATAACCTAGCTGCAGGGGGCTGACATTTTATCGAAACAACCTCACCATAAAATTTTTAACAAATTTTTGGCTGCCATACGACGGTAAGTAGTGCCCAAGCAATGTGACGAATGTCGCCACCCTTCTTTCGCAGGGCGCATAGATTGGCCCCGTACAGAACGTCGATGACGGCTTCATTTACCTTGCCGGAGAGGATAAGGTTAATCAAAGCCACAAGCTCCTTCAAGAGCAACTCACCAGCTACCCTGGTACCTGAACAAATAAGATCCCTAAGGTTCTGAGAACTCAGGCTGTCGAGGCCACCAGTGAAGCCGTTACCAACGACTGTGACCAATTCTCAACCTGTAATAGTGAGGGAGTGGTTATCAGGATCAGGGATGTCGGGAAAAGAAAGGCCAGGCCATTCGCTGCGGCTAGGTGTTTGCTCTCTAGAGCTGCGAGTGATTCAGAAGAACACGGTGCCACCACATCACTACTAAAAAAAATCCTGGCTGCTCCGTTAATGTCACCTTCCCCTAATTTAAATTCTGCCAGATAGGACCTCTTGAAGAGGTATATCTCTGTGTCTGCAATTTTGAATCTAAATTATGAGCCGAAATATTACAGTTTTCTTTAATTTGTGCAGTTGATGTCTTTATGGTAGTCAAATTGTTTTGTACATGTAGAATTCTGTGAGGGAAGGTGAGTAGTTATTCCCAAGCACTTAGCGAGTTCTTCCGGGCGGCAAGACAAAAACCTGTTAGGTGTTGTGCCACTAGAGGTCTATCACCGCGGGGAACTCGCTTCAAAACAGGAACAGAATTTTAAATTTTGACAGCGTTTTCCAAAACGGGTTAAAAGTGGATGTAGCTGGTGTTGTAGTATTGCATTATTCCGCTATTGTATTGCCATTGAGATTGATGATGATCATGTTATCAAGGTACCTTTTTGTAGTAGGACCCTTGATAAAATAATTCAATTACGAGGCACAACCCACTTGCTCAATTTTTAAACTAAGCTGTCATTTTTTCCTCGTTTGTATATAAATAGAATATTATAATAATTCTTCGCAGAAGTGGTAATTATGTGTCCAAAAAATAAAAGCCCTTTCTTTCATAAGAATAATTTATGAAACTCCTTGATGAACTTCTAAACAATGTACTTTAAACATTTCCAGGCTGCCCTGATGTGGAGCAAGAAATACTGCGACACCAACCAGAACATGAACTTGAAGGAAGTCATCGGCAACTTTCTGGAGTATATCCAGTTCCACAAGATCCCTGCTAACGTGCTGATGAGAGAAGTCCACCCGCTCGGCCTGGTACCTTACTCCATCATAATGAACGCGCTGGCGTACCAGGTGCTGTTACGAAACATATTCAATTATTTATTCAAGATTGGGCTCATGTGTCTGCCTTGGCAAGGAAGAGCGTAGATTTGGTCACATGATAACTTCTATGTTTTCCGAAAGACAAGTCGTTTCTTTATTACTGATCCTTCAATACTCACTTTGTATGCTCAGTGTAGTAGTATTTAAAGCTGCTGAAACTACTCTTGGTTCTAATCTATTTAAACTTATTACAATTAGATTAGTATGCAATGTTGCTCACAGCACTGTTAGCCAAATAGTTCTTGCCCTCATGTCTTGTGCTTTGTGTATTGTAATCTCTGTTCTTCTTAATCTAATATGCTATTGCCTTTAGTCGTAGTGCATTGAATAGAACGCTGAAACCGCTGTTGTTGCAGGCAGACCCGGCCAGCGTAGATCCAGGCAAACTCTCCCCAGCGCGAGTCCGACGCGCTGGCCGCTCCATGTCCGTGCAGTCTTCGCTTGACCCCTATGGGTCCAACACCACCCTCTCCTCTACCGGCTCGAGCGATGTTCCGTCGTCAGACTCTCGGCACAACTAACGCGAGGGGAACCTCCCCCGTCCTCCTCCCGAACCCACCCCTGGCCCTTCCTCAGCTCCTGTTCAACCCATTCCCGCACCCCCCACGGACAAGCCTCCGGAGAAACTCGGACTTTTCTCCTCCATCAAGCGTGCTGCCAGTAAGAAGTTCGGCGATCGAC
Source organism: Luperina testacea (assembly GCA_927399505.1). NCBI lineage: Eukaryota > Metazoa > Arthropoda > Insecta > Lepidoptera > Noctuidae > Luperina > Luperina testacea. Next base: position 13,952,356 of record OV656770.1, on the reverse strand, counting down.
GTTCTCCCACACCGAAAACGAGGGAGCCCCGATCTAAATCGGATTCTGTCAAGCACGCAGCTCTAACAAGACAAGTCTCTGAAACGGTGGGAGTGTCAGGAGACCCAACGTTCGAGCGATGTAGACCGAGAAAACGGGACAGTGAAACAGAGTTTCCAGTCCGCAAGTCCACTTCAGAGATATCTGAGAGTTTCCCCTTCGTGAGGCGTGCGCTAGCTGAGATAGAAAATGGACTTAACTATTTTAGGAGGTCTATCGCGTCAGATACGACTGAAACGAAGCCTCCGTTGTTGATAACTGAGCCAGTGGTCGTGGTTGCGGCGGCCGAGGATGATGAGGTACCTATGTCGCCGCCACCGCAGATGGGATTGAAGGAACGTCGAGGTTCTCGTGGATCACCGTGTGCGAATCTTCCACCATTGATATTACCACCTATTACTCCGGAGCCAACGCCCGGGCGTTTGACTCCAAATAGACTTTCTCCGCAAAGACAACAGGAGCCAGCGTCGGCTCCAGTGATGCGGAATCTTCCAGCGCCTCGACGCACGAGGACTCGATCTGAGATGCCACCTGAACCTCCACCGCGTTCTCCTCAGACTCCTCGGCCAGCGTCTGTGTCTCCAAAACACACATTTGCATTCAAAATTGTACTAAAAAAAGTAGAGAGCACTCCGAATACATCATTTGATAGACCGGACCAATGAGAGTACCTCCTCTAAGCGCGGCCGTTGTTATACGGTGGGGTACTCGAGGTTAATGACGCGCTTTTCTCCGTTTTCTAGAAACAGCTAGCATAGATTAGTTAGTGGCGATGACGAAGACTCGCCAATGAATATTGTATTTAAATCAATGACGCTTCGGAAACTTCTTCGTAATCTTATGAATTCTGGGGCTGGTCCTCTAGTTGGCACGTATCGACATTGTGTGTCGGACTTCTGACTGTATGATAAGAATATAAATGAATTGAAATTTATATGGTTCATATACTTGTTGTTAATAAATAATACACCATGAAAACTTATTCATGCGTGCGTTAGAGTGGTGTATGATAATGTGTGTAAAACTTCGTGTCAAGAAAATATTTTGTGTGAAGATATATTACGGATATTGATAGGTCTTTTTCTATGTTTTTCGATAAATTCCAACCACGATGATGTTCACGAGTCTTCTTTTTTATCATGAATGTGTATATCATAATCTTTAACTTCTTTTTGTCGAATGGGGAGTTCTAATATAACACTTATGGTATGAACTTTTATACGGACATTGACATAATAAATGGACAGTCTAAATGTATTTTCGATGTTATACAAATTGTCTGACGTGAAAGTATTTTTATAATATTGTATATGTATATAGATGGAGATGTTTGTTGTTACTTCGATAGCAGTTTTGAAATTACAATCTTCTTCATATTCTTTTATCATTACAGAAGTAAACATATCCGAAATATGTTATACATTGATTTCAGAGCATACGTTTTTATTCAATAAAAATCAGAAATTAGATTAAGATACTGCATACGTGTTTATGGTTACTAAAACATTTTTCTTTTTATGTATTTGAAAAGGTATTTCTACTCAATTATTTATTTATAATATAATATTATCTATAATAATAATAAAGGCACAATATTGTTGTTGTGATCTGTGTGAATTCATCATTGTCTGTATCAACCCTCTCCAAAATAGATGATAAATTTTTAATTCTGGCTTTTTGCAAAACAAACTTTCAACAGGTGTATTTTGTTTCCAGTGAGTGAGTTCTTAAAGATAAACACAGGCATAAACAGCCTATCATGTTACCACACACAGGCTTCCTCTCTGTGAGAGAGAATGGGCCATATTCTACCACGCGGGCTAAGTGCGGGTTGGTAGATATCACATGCCTTCGAATTTTTGGGGACGGTTTTTTCACGATGTTTTCCTTTAACGTTTTAAGAGATACAGATATGTATTCTATGTACTGTAAATGTTTCGTTTTCAAAACTATTATTCACTTTTATGAACGTAGATTTTTTTTTAAACAGGTGAATATTTTTCTCAGTCAATATTATAATTTTAAAAACCACAGCCAGAATTATTAGAATAATAAAGATGTGTTGATGTATTTAAATACAAGTGTGTTATTTTGCCTTTTTATCAATATAAATGTATAGATAGGTAATTCACAATTTTTTAAACAAATTTTAAATCAGTGTTCTGTATTATGTAAGTGAAATATTCTGTTGCTAATAGTGTCCGATTGAAAGTTGATGTTTTTCTTAATTTTTTTTTTGGATTTCAAAGCTGTCTTTAAGTTAAGGTGTGATGTGCAAAATGTAATAGCTATTTATTCACCAAGGGGAGTAAGGCACAGATTACTAATCGAGTGTGCATTTGAGGCCCGACGCGAAGCGGAGGGCCGTAAACCACACGAGTTTAGTAATCTGTACTTACCCTCGAGTGATATATACTGCTTTATACTACACTTGTTGTACTACATTAATAAATTGCTATCATTGTCACTGGAATCACTCATTTTAACTTGTGATTTACACCGCCAAACTTTAAACTTTACCAAGAAAATTGTTTCTACAAAATACGTCAACACTCAAAAACACTCAATAACACTCAAAAACACTTAAAACACTCAAAAACACTCAAGAACACTCAAAAACACGCAAAAACACTCAATAACACTCAATAACTCGCAAAAACACTCAATGACACTCAATAACACTCAACAACACTCAAAAACACTCAAAACACTCAAAAAAACTCAATAAAACACAAAAACACTCAAGAACACTCAAAAACACTCAATAACACTCAAAAACACTCAATAACACTCAACAACACTCAAAAACACTCAAAACACTCAATAACACGCAAAAACACTCAATAACACTCAATAACACTCAACAACACTCAAAAACACTCAAAACATTCAAAAACACTCAATAAAACACAAAAACACTCAAGAACACTCAAAACACTCAAAAACACTCAATAACACTCAAAAACACTCAAAACACTCAACAACACTCAAAAACACTCAAAACATTCAAAAACACTCAATAAAACACAAAAACACTCAAGAACACTCAAAACACTCAAAAACACTCAATAACACTCAAAAACACTCAAAACACTCAAAAACACTCAAAAAAAACACTCAAAACACTCAATAACACTCAATAACCCTCAATAACCCTCAAAAACACTCAATAACACTCAAAAACACTCAAGAACACTCAAAAACACGCAAAAACACTCAATAACACTCAACAACACTCAAAAACACGCAAAAACACTCAATAACACTCAACAACACTCAAAAACACTCAAAACACTCAAAAACACTCAATAAAACACAAAAACACTCAAGAACACTTAAAACACGCAATAACACTCAATAACACTCAAAGACAATAACACTCAAAAACACTCAATAACACTCAATACACTCAAAAACACTGTATAATGCTTTCTGTCTCATTTTCTCCCACGTTAAATCTTATAAATGTCTCTTTTTACTGTCGCTTTTTCGTTTCATAAAATTTCAAGCCGCAACAATGCCAAAGAAGTTTTCACTTCAAAAACAAAACGCGTTAGTAATGAACGCATTATTAGCCTGATTTTCAGGGCAGTAATGAAATTCCATACAATATAACTGCCTAGATTTTTGAGAAGGTTTAATGAACAGCTTTCAAGCCTTTTAGTGGGGTAGTATTGGTACACTTACTAAGCAAGTGTAGTATAAAACATTTTATGGCCTTGTGTAGACAACGCTTAATACTATAAAATGTTTTTGGCTATCTTATATTATCATCATCTACCTAGTCTTTTTCAAACTACGTTAGGCAGCTTTCAGTCTAAATGCTGATACTGAATACCAGTATTCTACATAGCGCGACTGCCTACACAACCACCGCATAACCAGTTACTGGATAATACGACAATAGGACCTATCACTTAGGTAATAGATGCCAATATTTTAGATAGACAAATGTCATGGTCGACACTCTTGTTCAGGAGAGATGAGAGACAAAAAGTGTCGACCATAACATGTCGTCTGTGAGTTCACTAAAAACTGACTTCCATTGAATATCTTCATTTTTTTCTAACTTAGATTGATTAGTTTATTTTAATTTATATTTCTTCAAGGCTTCACCCTGCATTTATCATGAAGTTAATAATTTTTGCAGATCACGCCATGTTATCCATACACAAGCACAGCTCTGCATTCTACTAGTGCTTGCAGAACAATCTAATCAATTGTTCCTGTTTTCGTATTTAAACGTGGGTCCCGAGGCATGTGCTTCGAAAAATAAGCCACGCATGTGACGCTTACCTCGCACTGCTTGGACGCTCCTTTAGATACCTAATGATTTGATTGGCTGGTGTTGTTACTTTGGGTAATCAATCACAAACACCGAATATGACATTTGAAAGCAGTAGAATCCCAGATCAGAAACTGGGTCAGGATTCGCAAATAGACAGAAAATTCAAAATCTTTTGGTCGGACACTTTAGCAAGTATGTTATACCATATCGATGTCGACTGGAATTGTACCAAACCATAATATTTGTTGTACGAAACATTGTGTTTTTTCTAAATAATATTATAATGTAAATAATGAAAAATGTGGTCAAGAAGAAGAGAAATCGGTGTTCTTGCTATAAGCTTGTGTTTTATTTTTATCTTCCTTTTCCCCTGCAATTTCAAATGAGTAGTTTTGATAAGAAAATATTTTTTACGATAGCAGCTGTTTTTGAGCCTTTCTTAAAAGGAGGTAAACATTAATAGATTTTGTGGTAGGTTTCGTATTCTTAGATAGATAGATAGATAGATAAACCATTTATTTGGCACAACATACAAGAAGACAGCACAACACACAAAAGTACAATATTAGATGATAACCAAATTACCCACATGATTATAAGACAAGGTGCCGATAAAGAAATAAAAAGTAAACACATCGAAATAAAAGTGACACTATGACGAATACTTAAAATAAAATTAATAACGAAACATACAGTGCGGTGCGTGTCTGTTCTTCGAGAGAGAATGCGACCCTGACACCTGTCAGTGCGACAATTCCAGTAGCTTATACTGATCAAATTCGCCAAACACGTATTCATTTGTATAGTTTCATGGACTTATAATACTCATCGCCCCAAACTTGGCAGATTTTTCTAGTATGGCATCTGTTTACTCAATAGTACTCCTAAATAACTACAGTCTTTTCACAGACATTTTACCTCTGATTTTAAATCGCTGTCAAATCACAGTGATCTTTACCTACTCACATTATATTTTGGAAGTTGCTGTTGGCTTGCTATTACTGACAAATCTGTCAAAATCACAGTAATATTAGGTAATACTCGTTGCAATAAGACTGCGGTACTATTCTGTAAAAATCTCACCGTAAAACTTAGGGGAAGTGAGCGTGGAGTGAGCTGTCAATAGTGTCAATTCCTAGCAAAAACAAACTCACTTCACCTAAGTTTTCACGGTGAGATTTTTACAGAATCGACCGGCTGGTGTTGGATTGCTGCTCTCAGGGGTAAAATAATGGTGAAAGGACTGTATTCAAATAGTACAGACGCCATCACATCAAGCTACTACAATCTGTCAAATTTCTTTAATAGGTTTTCAAATTTATCGCTAAAGCATGGTTCAAGGTTGATTGGGAAAGGGAAATGCCCATTAACCATACAAAAAAATGCCTGAAATGAACAGCAATTAAATATACGCTAAATTGTACTACAAATCGTAGGAAACCCATTACAGTTTCACTAGTTATCAAAAAACTAGGTAAAAGCCAGTTCCAATTTTTTTTCTGAAATATTGGTCAAGTCAAGGTTAATTAATCATTTAATTGTTTTCTGTCAGTGTGTACAATATAAATAGACAACAAAACTAGGGAATCTCAATACTTACAGCTTGTGGTGTTATCCATGCCTGTATTAAACAACGTACTTCATAATTTTGCACTGATAAGAGGTTACGTCTCATTTTTGCAATATCGAGATAGCAATTAACACAGTGTAGTATTCTATCCATTTTTTTTAATATATACGGGGCACAAGTCCAAAACAACAGCAGTGTTGTATAAAAAGCAGGTTCAAGTCCGCCGTCAGAAAGCCGAGTCGTCGTTTAGGCGGGTCCAATCTAAGTTCGTGTTCAAAAATGGGTACCGTGTGCAGAAATAATCAAAATCCTTAAGAGGGCGCCGACCAAACGCCGACCGCGCAGTGGCGCCTTCATCGTTTGTTTGGTTATTTCTTTTATTTTAGAATGAAAATGCAGAAAATAAGCACGTTATGTTGTGCTCCACAAAATTATACGTTAATATTATTATAAACGGTAGTTTTACATTGTTTAGTTTTATTATATTCACTGTTACGTACTCTTTGGTGTTTTATATTTTTCTCTTTGTATTTTAAATTTAAATTGTTTTTTCTACATTATGATTCTATGTTTCGGTTCGGTGCTGTCAAAAGGTGATTTTCTTCATTTTAATTAAAGTAACAAAATATATTCTTTTACACGTATTTATTACATATTCGGTTTACAGTCCACGTCCTCATCTTTTTCATTCACTAAAACGGAAAAAAGTGGCCACTATTATCCGTCCGAGAATTTTTGAAAATCAAAAAATTCTCAAAAAGGTAGTTATTATTAAAACAAACATTATAGGAAAATTGTTAACTACCCTCATTCTTCAAGTCGATAACTTTATTATAAAAAAAAAAAACATTTATGAACCAATCACACCTGCTTAAAAATAAAAAAAAATTATATGATTTTAACTTGATGCCAACATCAAAGAAGGCCGTGAAACCAAAACAGTAAATAGATAAACAATTGCGCAATGTAGGTCCCAGAAAACGTGTGGCGATATAAAGGCAGACCCAGGAGAAGATGGTGGGGCGAGTTTGATGAAAGACAGGATTGTCCCACCACTAGCTCGAGACAGAGGGGAGTAAAAAGGAAAACGGAAGGCATTTGCCCTCGCAGTGGGACAACTTAGGCTAAAATAAATAAAATAAAATACTGGTAAAGGCGGGTTACTTTAGCTCTGGGGGGGGGAACTTTGGCTCAATACAAAAAAGGGTTTTCTATTTTCTATTGTTGTATAAGGCTAGATTGGCTCAATGCTGTCATAAATATTGTTTTTGTATCGACAAAATCTGCAGGTCAAACTAACCCTCTTCAAAGAACAACATTGGCTCAAAAGTAAAAAAATATTTACGTATACATTTTGGGGAAAATAATATTATTACTAATTAGCTACTATCCACACCTGTAAAACAAGTCCATTAAAATGCTAAGAAATCCACCAAAATCCCTACTATCAAAGGGTTTCTAAAAAAAGATGAATAAATAGCTAAAGTAACCCGCGTTTACCGTAATAATAATTGCATAAGGTTGTGAAAGACCCACAACATTTCAGTTACCGGTGGAGTTTCACTTTATTTCCTTTATAATAAATTAAATTAAAGATAGCTTTTACGAAACTACTATCAATAAGAGTGAACCAAAGTAATTTCTTCAAGCTCAAGAAAATCCAAGATAGGGTTGAAACGTCAAAGGGCTTCCTTTTAGAATCAATCAGCGTAAGATAAAGTAAGTGAATGGTTTCTTTGAAGTTATTTCTTCATAATTGTTTTGGAGAAAATGGAGGTTTCTAATAGATTAGAATATGGCCACTGGCCACTGGGCCACCATTGATCTCGAAAGTCAAGTAATTATATTCATATAATTATGCTTATTTAGACGTATTTAGAGTTATTTTTAAGCATTACTATGAGAGCACTTTATTATGGAGTTTTTTTTTTGTTTGTTTCATCTCTTCTTTTTATTATTTTTTATTAGGGAAGCTATTAGCCTCATTATGAACAAGCGTGTTTTATGCAGAAATGTATTGGTAAATAACACTATACAAATAAATAACGCTCCTTTTTTTGAGCAGTCGTGTAAAAACAAGTACGTTTTTTCATCAAAAATCCAATTCTGTTTTCGAATATTTTTACCCAACGAACAATGAAATTGTTCAGTATAAAAATGCAAAGAGGAGTCTCCAGTTACGATGAAATATGTACCTACCGTACTGAATTTTGTCGCAACGGGCAGAGTGATAGCCAAGCCTAGGTACTCGTTTAAAGCACTGTATTTTATATTCCTTTGTTATTTTAAGCCAGCAGTAGAAATACTGTATTTCAGAAAAAAGCTTTACAACATTTTTATGGGTATTGTGTTCGTTTAGAAAACAAAGTTGTTTTCATTTACAACTTTATTTTGTGTTTGTTTTTTCATCGGTTTTATTGGAGTTCTAAATTGGAACAAGCTTCGAAAATGTGTTTTTATTGCTTTAAATACACTGTTTTATATAGGTATCATGTTTCGTTTTTAAATAGTGAATCGTGTAAACCTAATACGGATGTGCTACTTTTTTGTTTTTTATTAATTTAGTAAAAGTAATAAGTTGGCTATAAGAGTAGAAGAAGACCAATGAAACGAAAGATTTATTAATCTCTCCTAATTTTGCCGTGCCCGACAGGGCCCATACCGATCTTTTACTTTGTAATACCATCTATGTTCAGCGGGATTGTCCGAAAGGGTTACCGCTGGCCCGGAACATAAAGGGCATAGGAAGGAACACGGATGAGTTTTAGTCAGTAAGAATCCGACACTCCCTTCCGCTCCACCCAGAGCGGGAGGGGCCATTTGATGATTTCCCATCCTGAAAAAAAATACCATCTATGTAATACATATGGAATGCAATAAAGAATTGAGTATTGAGATGTATGGAATTAAAAGACATCCTTCGACGACCCAAATAAATGGGAATAATGTCAAGAGAATGATGAAGATACAACTGCTCTCGAGAAGGACGCTAAGAATAATAATGGTACAGGAAAGTATGTAGGAAACTAACAGTATAAACTAACAAAAAAAAAACGGGTATACCTACTATTTGAGTAATACGTATCCATTTTTCTTTCACATTTGCAAGTACCCCGAAATAACATAAATCAGATAAAATTTGCCATTAATCTTTCTTAAAATATATATATCTCCAATAATAAAGCTGAAGAGCTTGTTTGTTTGTTTGAAGGCGCTAATCTCTGGAACTACCAGTCGGATTTTAAAAAGTCTGAGCAAAAATAAATCAGAAGTCAAAACGCTAAGCGAAAATCAAGTAATAGCGTTAGCGGACGATGAGATGCGATGCGATCGGTTGGGGGCCGAAAATTTACGTGGACGACGTCGCGGGCAGAAGCTAGTAGCTTAATAAATCTAAAGACGCAGAGCCACATATAATACATTTTTTTTTTATTAATTTTTTTTTACATTTATTATGAATTTTATTATTATTATTATTTTATTCTATTGTATCATATTATTAGTGTAAAATGTTTTTTAAATTGTCTTCTATGGGCCTAGTTACCCGAAATAAATGAATTATTATTATTATAATGCAAACTTTTTATTTATCTTCGTGCAAAGATTTTATAATACATTTAAAAGTTATTGTATTATAACCGTAAAGAAAAATATAACACCGCATTCATTTCAACCGGAGTGAACATTTTTCAACTTAATGAACGATTAAGCTAATTTAAGACCTAGGTGTTGTTGTTAAGGTTATAATTTTTTATTTTCTCTTAAGCATACACGTAGGTAAACTATATTCCAGAGCGTAATTCTGTTAGGAGTCTAAAGCTGATCGCACATTTGTAAGCACCGTACGCGCCGTACGTGCCGAACGCGCCGCATTTTAAAATTGGGTCGCATATTTGCCAGCACCGTACGCACCGTACGCGTCGCATTTCTGTGTGTTGCCAACAATTTTTGCAGTTTTTTCTTGCCTCTGGTGTGAAACGGTGCGGTGACATTTTGCTATGGAAGAAATTGTTGTAATAGCCTGCTTATTGGCAGAGGAAGAAGAAAATGAAATTCGAAGAAAAAAAAGACTCTGGATTCACAACATTAATTTAAAAAGGAACTTATATGGAGAATATCATACGTTATTTCCAGATTTAATAGATGATGATCAACGATTTTTCAGATATCTGCACATGACATACAGGAAATTTCAAGAATTGCTACATATTCTAAAACCACATCTTACTATGGAAAATTCAAGATTTAGAAGGGCAATCGGACCAGAGGAAAGACTTGTTGTATGTTTGAGGTATTATTTATTGATAAGTTTTATTAAGAATTTAGAGGTAATAATCAAGTACATATTATTTAGAAAAGAACATAAAATCAACAATTAGTATTTCTTAAATACTACGTATTTCTTTAGTTCTTCATCCAACTCAGAGCTCTCATGATCATAGGATGCATTAATAATCTCGTCACTCATAATCATTACTTGTTGAGGTATCGATCGTGGCGGTCGAAGTGGTCGGTGCATTAATAATCTCGTCACTCATTATCGTTATTTGATGTGTAGGGTGTATTGATGCCATTTCTTGTTGAGGTATCGTGCCAGTCGAAGTGGTTGGTGCAATACGTGGACGTACGGTTTCAAAATGAGACACTCCAGAGGTGACAGTCGAAGTGGTCGGTGCATTACGTGGACGTACAGATTCAGCATTCGTTAAATGAGACACTGTAGTATTTTGTAGAGAATTCGGCGGCAACGTAAAGAGGGTCATTTCAGGGGAGTGAACCGTATCAATAGATTCAGAAGTAGCCTCCTTTTCATTTAGCGTTTCCATTTCTGCATTATGCACTAATTGAAACAATTGACCTTTGATGTACAGTTGTTTCTTTTTATCAAGTCTTTGTACAGTTCTAGCCATACTCATAAAAAAATCTATTATAGGATCTTGGTTTACATTAATATTATTTTGCGCAGACTCACGTGACCGGTTTTGTTTGGCCAAATAGTCTGATAGTACTGTTGCTACACTAGTGGTAGGATTTTCTGTGGATCTGTGCGATGACGTACGACTACAGGAGCGAGTTGGAGTGTATCTCGGTAGTGGCGATTCCGCTTGTTGGAAATCTTCTCCAGACTCGGAATGTGGAGAATTAACTGAAGAGGGCGTTTCTCGTGCTGGTACTGATATATTTGAAACTCTATGTTCTTCATCGTTTATATAGGGAAAGAGGAAGCTTAGCTCTTTGTCATATTTAGGTGGTTTTATTTTGGTTGCGGCTTGACCACTTTTTGTCTTCCTTAAACTCAACGCCTTTCTATAGTTTTCTCGGATTCTTGTCCATCTTTCTCTACATGCTGCACCTGGGAACAATTTTTTAATAAATCAAGAAAACAGAATATAAAATATCTAATGTAAAAATGTTTCTTTTCAGGTTTTTAGCAACCGGAAATTCTTTTACATCGCTGTCGGATAATTTCCGTATGGGCGAGAGCACAATCCGTACAATAATTTATTCAACATGTAAAGTAATATATCAAATACTACAACCGATTGTAATGCCTACGCCAGATGAATTTTTGTGGATGTCGTCAGAAATAATATTTCGCGAAAAGTGGAATTTTTCAAATGCTGTTGCAGCTCTTGACGGTAAACATATATTATTTCAAGCTCCGGCGCACAGTGGCTCTATGTATTATTGCTACAAAAAACATTTTAGTACAGTGTTACTGGCATTGGTAGACGCAAATTATAAATTTATTGCCATAGATGTTGGCGCTTGTGGTAAGAATTCAGATGCCAACATATTCAAAAATTCTAATTTGGGAAAGCGTTTAAGCGACGGAAGTTTAAACATGCCAGCACCAAAAGCACTTCCAGGAGGAAACACAGTCTTGCCACATGTAATAATTGCAGACGAAGCATTCGGATTAAGTACGTATTTAATGAGACCTTATTCACGTGACGACGCCAGAGGAGATGAAGAAAAAAAAAATTTTAACTACCGCCTGAGCCGAGCACGAAATACAGTTGAAGATACGTTTGGTATATTAGTGAAAAAATTTAGATTATTTGAAAGGAGATTACTTATGAGTCACAATCATACTGTCACAGTCGTTACGGCAATATGTTGCCTACATAATATTTTACGCGATGATACATGTTATTGGTCAGAAAGAGATCAAATGATAACGTTGAGAGACATGCATGCATTGGAAAATTTCACAGGTATTGGAGGACAGTCAACTTCTGATGCTCTGGCAGTAAGAAATGCCTTAAAAGAATATTTTTATTCCGAAAGGGGAGCAGTTCCGTGGCAAAGACAAAGAGTACGTGCTGGAAGACGGCAACAGTGATTTTTTAAACAGAATATAATATAAACCGGCCAAGTGCCAATGTCGAGTGCGTTTTTAGTTGTATGTTACAATTCGATGACTGTAGGTCTTAAAATTCTTTTGAAATAAAAATTATAATTTCTTACCAGTTTCATTCATTTGTTCTCCAATTTCTTCCCATATGTTATCCCGTCTTTGCTGGTTCATATAGTGGGGATGTCGTAAATTATACAACTCTTCATATTGTTGTACAAACGATATTAAAGCCAATTCGTCCATTTCGGGCGTGTAGGTACGTTCAGTACGTGCAAATCGTTCAGCTCTTTGGATCCGAATGAGGCAACACTGAGTAGCAGCACGCGCCGCACGCGCCGTACGCGCCGCGTTTTATGACGTCATCAGAATGGTTCCTTCGGAGTTCGGATGCCTACCGTATTTTACGAAATGCGGCGCGTACGGTGCGGATAAATATACGAGGTTTCATGTAATTGCATACAACGAATTCTAAAATGCGGCGCGTTCGGCGCGTGCGGCGCGTACGGTGCTTACAAATGTGCGATCAGCTTTAGAAATGTTGGTGTTTTATATGAATGGAAATGTGATTTGACTGAGGAAGTTAACCTTATTATTTTGGTTTTATTATACCTGACTGTTTTCCAGGCTTTTGTCCTGCAGTGGGGACAACATCACCGGCTGATTTATTTATTTCCGACGATTTTTTTGTACAATAACAAGCGTGCTTTTAAATGGTCTAATAAGTCCGGGAGGGGTCATTTGATGATTTCTCATCCTCAAAAAAAAAAAAAAAATATGTGTAGATAAATAATAAAATAAATATTTTTTTTACTATTAGGTACTTTAGAAGTAGTGACTGACTTTCGATCAAAGGTTCGCTAATTGATCGAAAAGAGCCATTTAGGTTGATCCCAATCATCCTGTTTACTGCAAACACAGAACTGTAATAGATCATAAAGTGCGGAAAAGCTTTTGCTTGTTCCGCAAATATAATATTACATTTATTTTCTTTGCCAACGTAGTGGTGCGAAAGTACATAAGAAGAAATGCGGTTGGAGAGACTTTTGAAAAAGCCTAAGTAAATAGTCGTATTTCGAGGTTTGGCTCTCGCCTATTTTCGGCCATATTGGACCAATTTAAAAGATATTTCATAAACTGAATAAGTGTGTCCCGGTGTTTTTTTTTTTTCATTAATAGTTGTCAAATTTGTTCACTAGACCTCTGTTGACAGCAGTTTAAATGGGCATTTTTTGAGGGTTTCTTGCTTTTAAAAATAATGTATTATCAAAAAGGAAGACAAATAGGGACATACAGTACCCGGCGATAAATATTGCACATCGACCTTTGGAAAGAGACAGTCGGCTAATTTCGGCTTCGTAGAGCGTTATCTCTGTCGCACGAAATACAAACAGTCCGGTATCTATTAGGAGCTGTTAAAACAATTATGATTTGCTTCTTTTGATAATTATTTTTATTCTTTGTATAAAATACAAAAAAAGGTAAAGGTTGATGTGCAATATTTATCGCCGGGTACTGTACACTAGGGTGTCCCATTCATCTATGGGGGAAAAAAAAATTGAGCTACGGCTACGCAAGTGGTATCAAAAGTTGCGTTTTGACACATATATTACGATTATTATAAAATTTAATTAGATATCCGGCATCTTGAGGCCTCTACCAGTCCTTGAAGTTTTTCAAATTTGCTATTTTTAGGGGTTCCTAATATAAACTATAAATCATACAAAAATAACATTTCAATGGTTTTTATTAAATTTAAGGGTACAACAATGAGTTAAAGCAAGGTTTAAAATAGTTGAAAGACAAAATAATCAATGGCAACTTTAAAAACGGAACTGGTTTTTGTGACCAAAATTAGGCATTTCTGAGCGAGATTTTAATCTGTTCCCAATAAAACCACCCGAGCTGTAGCGTCCGTGACGCTTTGAGAAGCCTCCGTCACTAGTTTTACACATCTTTCCACTGACTGTGTCAGTCCGCGTTTTTCTTTTTTTCATTGCACTACGTAGGTATAATCAAAGAGATTGGCATTGGATTTGGATTGGATTGATTGGTATTTTACACAGACAAAAAAAAAACAGCATGTGTGCAATTTACACGTGGTAGAAGTGAAACCTTCAAAAACACTGTATAATGCTTCCTATCTCATTTTCTCCCATGTTAAATCTTATGAATTTACATGTCTCTAAAAAACAACAAAACAACATGTAAAAACTGTCGCTTTTTGTGTCTTAAACTTTCAAATCACAACGATGCTAAAGAACATCCTGATGATTCTGTACCAGATTCTGATCCAGATTCTGATTCTGATCCAGATTCTGATCCAGATTCTGATCCAGATCCAGATCCAGATCCAGATCTAGATTCAGATTCAGGTTCAGATTCTGATTCAGATTCAGATTCAGATCCTGATTCAGATCCTGATTCAGATCCTGATTCCGATCCTGATTCTGATCCTGATTCTGATCCTGATTCAGATCCTGATTCAGATCCTGATTCAGCAATGCGATTCTGTAACCATCTCACCGTGAAAACTTGGGTGAAGTGAGCGTGGAGTGAGCTGTCACTATTGTCAATTCCTAGCAAAAACAAACTCACATCACCTAAGTTTTTACGGTGAGATTTTTACAGAATCGACCGGTTCTGATTCTGATCCTGATTCAGATCCAGATTCTGATCCTGTTTCTGATCCTGATTCAGATCCTGATTCAGAACCTGATTCAGATCCTGATTCAGATCCTGATTCAGATCATGATTCAGATCCTGATTCTGATCCTGATACTGATCCTGATTCAGATCCTGATTCTGATCCTGATTCAGATCCTGATTCTGATCCTGATTCTGATCCTGATTCAGATCCTGATTCAGATCCTGATTCAGATCCAGATTCAGATCCAGATTCAGATTCAGATTCAGATCCAGATTCAGATCCAGATTCAGATCCCGATTCAGATCCAGTTTCAGATCCAGATTGAGATCCAGATTGAGATCCAGATTCTGATCCAGATTCTGATCCTGATTCCGATCCTGATTCAGATTCAGATTCAGATCCTGATTCAGATCCTGATTCAGATCCTGATTCAGATCCTGATTCAGATCCTGATTCAGATCCAGATTCAGATCCAGATTCTGATCCTGTTTCTGAACCTGATTCAGATCCTGATTCAGATCCTGATTCAGATCCTGATACAGATCTTAATTCAGATCCAGATTCAGATCCAGGTTCAGATCCAGATTCAGATCCTGATTCAGATCCTGATACAGATCTTGATTCAGATCCAGATTCAGATCCAGATTCAGATCCAGATTCAGATCCAGATTGAGATCCAGATTCAGATCCAGATTGAGATCCACATTCAGATCCAGATTGAGATCCAGATTCAGATCCAGATTCAGATCCAGATTGAGATCCAGATTCAGATCCAGATTGAGATCCACATTCAGATCCAGATTGAGATCCAGATTCTGATCCAGATTCTGATCCTGATTCTGATCCTGATTCTGATCATGATTCCGATCCTGATTCAGATCCTGATTCGGATTCTGATCCTGATCCTGATTAAGATTCTGATTCTGAACCTGATTCCGATCCTGATTCTGATCCTGATTCAGATCCTGATTCAGATCCTGATTCAGATCTTGATTCAGATCCTGATTCAGATCCTGATTCAGATCCTGATTCAGATCCAGATTCAGATCCTGATTCAGATCTTGATTCAGATCCAGATTCAGATCCAGATTCTGATCCAGATTCAGATCCAGATTCTGATCCTGTTTCTGATCCTGATTCAGATCTTGATTCAGATCCAAATTCAGATCCTGATTCAGATCCTGATTCAGATCCTGATTCTGATCCTGATTCTGATTCTGATTCTGATCCTGATTCAGATCCTGATTCAGATCCAGGACCCTGATTCTGATCCTGATTCTGATCCAGATTCTGATCCTGTTTCTGATCCTGATTCAGATTCAGATCCTGATTCAGATCCTGATTCAGATCCTTGAATCCAAAAAAATTAAAAAAAATGCCGGTAGAACCCTCAAGATATTTTTTTTTATGTTTTTTTTATTATTTTTACGGTAATCTAAAACTAATAATGCAACTTTTGAGGGGGCTTGAGTAGCGAAAAGCGAAAAAAAAATTTTTCGGCACACCCTACAGTATTGTAGACGTAGTTAATATTATTATTCTGTAAAAATCATTGCTTTATGATCATTAACCAAAAAGAAAACAGACGAGAGCGTTTCTATGGAGAAACAACCACCCGCATTCGCTGTTAGCGGTTCGAGAGAATTATGTTTTATTTGTTGAAGACAAATTATGAATTGAAAAAAATCGTTGACTGTGTTGTATTCAATTCAGTCAACGAAAGTTTTTAAATAACTTTCTACATACCTTTATTGTTAAAAATATACCCTGGTAACCCTTGCTTATACCACCTTCCTCGCTAAGCAACTAGGTACCGGTAAAGGTCAACTGAATAAGCACTGCTCAGGATCAGCATCACCTCACCGCATCGGCACTTCGTCAACCATGCTTCAACTCAACGTAAGCACGTAAACGGATGGCTCAGCGCCACCGTAGCGTCGCCACTGCGTCGCGCCACTTACGGCTGGGTGAAGGTGAAGACGACCCAACGTAAGCTGGGCGAGTGCTTGCCATAAGCGGGTGGTCGACCCGCCGTAAGCTGGGCAATGGCTCGCTGTATGTGGATTCCGAGCCAAGCCGATGCCATTACGATGTATATATAATAAGTGTGCGTTGCAGTATAGAGTTTGATGGAAAAAATCCTGAAGGACTCGAAACGATTTGATGCTGATTCCGTGCAGTGCTTTTACGTGCGCTTTTATCCTTTGAGCTACAAAAACAAGTTCAGCTAAAAGATATATAACATTCACAATATTCATTCTCCGATGGAAAACATGGATACAAAATAAATTTATACATGTAACCGACGAATTTCAAATATTCGTTTCGAGCGATGGTTTAATGCAAATATTGTTTCAACTATTTTGACTAAAACAAATGAAAACATGAGCCGAGTACATTAATTACAAAATAACATTCAAAGCATTCACGTCGTTCAGTGATGAAACCGATTTTACAAATAACCTTTTCAATGTAACATCATAATTATACTAATTTCGTAGTATCAATATAGGTATCATCTGCTTTTATTTCATTCAATATATTTGGGGTCAGAGCAGCACGACTTTTCTTCCACTCATCTCTGTTCACTGTCATATTAATGTCATTGATACGTGGAAAGTGTAGAGGTATGCGGAACGTGGGTGTAAAGTTCACTCATCCTCCATAGAAAAGGGAGGAATCCTCCGACCAGACTGGTACCTATCGTGTCTGCAACTGCCCGACCATCGATTTTTTTTAAATACATATTGGCATCTCGCAGTTCAACCTGTGTGGTTGTCGTCTGCTTAACCGGACTTTCATGTGTATGCCTCAATAAATTAAGGCCTCCAGCCAGGGCTTAAAAACTAAGCGACTACACGCTAAGGGCACCCCCTGTGGGGGTCAGACCTCGGCTTAGGGCGTCGCTGGGAGAGGACAGCCAGAGACAGGCTGGATCTGAATTAATTAGGGACGACTTTAAAACTACAGGCGCAGCGGTGCGGGCTGGCTCGAGCAAGGGTCGGGGCAGACATGGTACGGGGTGTCGCGACGGGCCTCGACGGCGAGGACGGAAGGACGGCTGACGTGACTTGTACTTCCTGAGAGTACTGGTGGCCTTACTTCTCTCCCGAAGGAGGGTAGTGGCGTCGTCGGGGGTGGTGAGCCCGACGATTGATGTCGGGACCTTTTATGTATATACTAGTTGCACGGTAAAATCTGCTTGCGTGATGCAGGATTTTGCGTAACGTCAGTGTGATGCGTAGTTCGCATGTGGCGTTGTAGACTTAGACATCCATCTATTTATCTTTTCTTTGATCTGTATCTGTTCTCTTGCCATTCACATTCCAAAGCCTGATTAACAGGGTGATATTTAATTGACTGGGGCATTATAAAATTGAGGCAACAACAAAAGTTAGACCATTCTAAACAGTGTTTAATTAGACGATGCGAGTCAGTTTGCAACAGAGAAGACACTTGCATTCTGAAATTGGGGCTTAATTAAACAATTTTCTTAAAACAAGCGTCATCCCTTCGCATCACGAATCAACATGACCATACCATGGCAATGCAGCTACCCTAGCTAACTTTTTCTGTCAAAGGTGCTAATCTTATGATCCTATCCTATCCTTTTTTCCATTTTGAAGTCGCCTTCCAGTCTACCAGGATGCAGCTGAATTTTTTTATTTTTGTTTTATTGTTTATTAATTACAGAACTAAACAAAATACAAACATTAAACATCACAAAAACCTCAATAGGTTTGTCCGGATGTTGAAACACTTTAAGCAATCTTAAAAACTAAACTTAAAACTTAGTTATTATACTCGTAACACATTATTTATAAAAATTGTGAGGTAATTAGTAAATAACAACCATAATGAACAAAAAACGACGAAGATGCTAATCACTTATTGAATGAAATTTAGGTATATACACAGTATGATGCATTTTCAAAGAGAATCAAAGAATTTTTTGTATTTATTTTTATAGTTAAGTTTTGTTATTTCCGATTGGAATTTTGTTGGAACATTATTAATTAGAGTTGGTATGAATGGTTACATGAAGCCTAGCTTATAAAGTATATGATCTGTATAACCCATTTACTG
This sequence comes from Luperina testacea, assembly GCA_927399505.1. Taxonomy (NCBI): domain Eukaryota; kingdom Metazoa; phylum Arthropoda; class Insecta; order Lepidoptera; family Noctuidae; genus Luperina; species Luperina testacea. The sequence continues at coordinate 13,933,365 of OV656770.1, read as the reverse complement.
TGTAACACGATATCCTTTGGTAAAACTTTTGGGCTTTCCGTCTACCCATAACGACTATCAAAGATCTAATGAGAGCCGACACGAACAGGACACTTTTTATATCATGGATCACGGTCACGCAAGTACGAATACAGTACATTCAAAGGAAACAAAACACTAACCGAAAGCTTTGATATAACTCAAAAAATTGCATTTTCCGTACGACTTCCGCGATGTACTCGCACGAGTACATCTACATTCATTTGTTTTAATTAATTAAAACGAGCAACACTATGTATATACATTGCTTGCTTTGTTTAATTACTGAAAATGGACGCACAACAATAACACGGACTGATGAAAATTGAACAGAACTCCTCATAAAATACAGTCGATAATTAAAATTCATTTGAGGTTTTGAGTGTAACGCATGAATAATTTGTTAATAAAATAAAGGTAATTAATTGTTGGTGTTGATGACTTTTAATAGTGCATTATTGAGTTTGGTTTGGGATCAATTTGATAACGTTTAATCATAGTTTGATTACCCACTTACATTACACACAGTAAAATTTTGTTTCAGTATAACTCGATAAAATCTACAGCTATAGCGTGGAAAACTACAAAGAGCTAAGAAAATCAGCCATAGTAGAGTAGTAGACCACCATTAATATTTGCGCTTTAAGAAACGCTAGCAAGTTGCTACTCATATTTATAACAAAGATGGAAGATTAAGGGGATAACAGGACCTAAACGCAAAAAACGCAAGTTTTAGAAGCAATAAAGTATATAATCGACTACAATAAACAAAATCAGAAAAATATATGATATTCTTCAGAAAATATCCTAAGTAGGTAGTGTGTTGAAAACATAATACAACTAATTTGATACGATAGAAAAAAATCATAAGGATACCTCCAAAATCTTTCTTTTTACAATAAAAACCATACTAATAATACATACAATAATTCTGATTTTTTGTCAGATTATTCTATAAGCAACTCAATAAAGCACAAGTGTTTTAATTTTTTAGTCCAAACAATAGATTTTTGTAAATTAAGAATTGCTTCATATTTTGCATTTTCTAATTGCCAAACCAGCGTCGTGTTATCGCACTCCTTTTTCTTTTCTATTCAGTCCGACAGTGACCGAGCTTTAGGCTTTAGGTCGTGGCCTCACCGGACACGGAAGTTTCGGGAGGTTCCTGCACATAATCAGGCGGGAGGAAACGCCCGGGTGTCACCATTGCCAGGATCGAGGATCGAGGATTGAGGCGATCGGCAGCGGCAGCGACCTCTCGCGTCCGGGCCTGGTTCAAGCCATGGTCCGGGGCGAGAGGGAGTGGGGGGCAGTCGCCTCCTTCTGCGAAGCAGTCATGCTAGCAAAGGAGGCGGCGGGACGGCTGAGGGAGAGAGCCACCCGTCCCAGCCGCCGCGGGAGACGCTCCGGGCGTCGGGAGCCGCGCGACGACTCCCGGCCACCGTAGGCGCGGGCCTGCGGGCGGAGAGTAATGGGTAGCTCACCGTCCGATCAGGACCAGGCCCATGCCGGACGGCGCGTACGTGTTCCACGCGCGCCTCAAAGAGATGTCAGCATTAAAGAAGGGGCCCGTAAGGGCCGAAGCCTGCCGAGTCAGCGGGATTGTCCGAAAGGGTTACCGCTGGCCCGGAACATAAAGGGCTAAGGAAGGAACACGGGTGGGTTTTAGTCAGTAAGAGTCTGACACTCCCTTCCGCTCCACCCAGAGCGGGAGGAGTCATTTGATGATTTCCCATCAAAAAAAAAAAAAAAAAAAAAAAAAAAAAAAAAAAAAAAAAAAAAAAAAAAGCCCCTAGAGAAGATGTTAGATTCGCCCGACCGCATCAAAAGATGTCCTCGTTTTTGTCAAGTTGAGAATGACATTTGAATAGTATTTTATCACTCGTACTGAAAATAATATCTATCTTTCCATGCGGGATGTGTAAGCTCACTCTTCTCAGTGTGGACACTTTTTCGAGCGACCCAAGTACTGTTATGTAGGTACAGTGTAGTAGTAATGGCAAATCTAACGATTTAAATCTTTGATAATTATATAAGATCTGGCCAGGGTTCGCTGACTGTCACTTGTCTCTCTGGCTATCTCATAATCCACAAAAAATTGTTTCTTATGAAAAAACTTTTGACTATCGGCTAAATATGTTATCGTTCATTGTATCTCAAAAATAGAGTCAATGTTAGCCGAGTTTTATATCAACCAAGATAAAAATAATTGGGTGGTTTACCACCCACGTTTTTATACCTCTGTTCAATGCCACAATGTGTTTGTTATTTGTTGTTTGCGGTGCCAAACTGCACGTTGGGTCAACGTATATCCTAGTGATAAGTGGCAATTTGGACTGCTGTGTTTACATTGCTTTGCTGTCAAATATTCGCTGTACTTTTAATTTAGCTGTAATACCCCTCGAAAGGGGGGTTGGGGGTGAGTTGTTATACTTATTTAGGGTCTTATATTCTACGTCAGTTAATAGTATACCAATATCAAGCAAAGTAGATATAGAATATTAGAATCGACAGGTTAGGAAGAAACTGAACGTGTCATATATGTCACCTATGACAAAAAAAAAAACATTTGCATAACAAAACCAAATAAAAAAATAATTCATCGATAGATCCTTACTATCTATACTGATACTATAAATGCGAAAGTGTGTCTGTCTGTTACCTCTTCCCGCTTAAACAGCTGAACCGATTTAGATAAAATTTTATATAGAGATAATTTGATTCCTGGGAAAGGACATAGAATACATTTTATCTCGATATTTTCTCGGATTCGAAACCTATGCGGGTAAAGCCGCGGAGCGCAGCTAGTTGAAAATAAATGTTGGCTTAATTTTTGGAAAATTTACGGGTAGGTAAATAAACACAGTTAATATAGGTAACTACATCTAATATATTCGTCGAGTGTGTCAGCTGCTTTTCTAACCGGATAGGGTAAAAATGTCGGCCAAGAGAAAAGGGTACGAAGGGTCAAGCACATGATGTGTTTGGGTAGACGAAATTAAAATATCCCAATTCACCGAAGGGGATTAAACAAAACAATTTGTGAACGAATTTCACTTACAACGAACTTGACAATGGACTGGACTTTATTTATGGATACATGTTAAAAGAAAGCAAAAATAGAAGAGTTAACTAAATAACTATTTGTGATTTTTCCAAATAATTCATAGTGTCAATAGAAAAAACAACTACAATGACATAACGCTGGGAAAGCAATATCAATTACGTTAAATACCAAATAGTGGTAAGTAACTATTATGCTTGTGGCTAAGTACGACACGGTTGGCGCAGTGGCTGAGCGATCGACTGCTGCGCTGCGTGTCGCGGGTTCGATTCCCGCATGGAACAAATATTTGTGCCTACAGGTAGTTGTTCCGGGTCTGGCTGTTTGTGTATGTTAATTTAAATGTTTGTAAACGCACCCACGATACAGGATAATTATAATTCCTAGGGTGGGGCAACGTTTTTTTTAAAAATAAAAAGAAAAATAAAAAAAGGAAAGAAAAGAAAGAAAAAGAAGAAGTAATAACAGCCGCACGGGTCAATCGATCAGGTTAACCTATGCTTGCCGCGGTTGGTCCGTGGATGGGTAACCATCTTTACATACCAAGACTCCGTGCCTTAGAAAGCGCGTTAAGGCCCCTTCAAACAGGCACGACACGACACGCGACACAAAGGCACCGCAACGTCGCGCAACGAGTGGTGTCTTTGTGTAGCGCGCGATTATATCGCGTGTCGCGCTTGTTTGTAGGAACCTTTAAGCCGTTGGTCCCGGCTGTCATTCGTGGATCTTTGACAGTCGTTATAGGTCGTCAGAAGCCCGAAAATCTGACAATCACTTTTACCAAGGGGTATTGTATTACCCAGTAACTGGGTTGTGGAGGTCAGATAGGCAGTCGCTCCGTGTAAAATACTGGTATTTAGCTGCATCCGGTTAGACTGGCAGCCGACCCCAACTTAGTTGGGAAAACGCTAGGCAGATGATAATGAGGTTAACCTACAAGATTAAAAATTTTTTTTTTACTTACCTTAAACACTTTTTACATTACTTCAGCAAATAGAATTCCTTTTCATTATTCATTTCCGCTATCATGTCAGGAACCCCAACTTCAAAAACACAAATTAAAATTAAGCTCTTGCAAAACCAAATCACACAAAAAATATGCATGGAAATTTTTAGGTCACTTTGTTCGCGAGGCAGGGTTCCGTCAAGTGCCCTTTAGGTTACTAACGAGGTTTCACACAAATGAAAAACCACTTTTGTTCAACGTCAGAAGAACTTTGTCTCTATTTTAAAACTGATTCGGAACACAAAGAGAACTTCACTTCTGAACTTGTTTTTTAAATGGAGTGACGTTTCTGGTCATTCTCGTGGAGTCTGGTTGAAGAGCTTGTTCTATAGTGGGATACAACTGATTCTGCGCGCACACTTGTGCACTACAATATCTCCCGCGCCGTAGGCTAGTTTCCGTTGAGATAGGCCGCCGTGGTCGAAATATTATGGTCTGGACGACTTCATTTAGTTACTCAACGCTTTGTCTTCTTCTTTCGAAAGTCAAATTACTCACGACTGAAAGAGAGAAATCGGGGTGTAACTATTCATCTGATATAGGTAATACGTATAATTAGAAAGGAGGTAAGTCTATGGTTGCACTGGTGAGCTTAGCGCTTGGACAGCTCTGATGAGCCTGAAAGACCATGACCCAGAACTGATAACGCTAAACCCACGTAAAATGTCATAAACATGTTGAAAGCAAACAATCTTCTTCAACAAATTGCTATCAGCGAGCTAGAAAACAAACAATTAAATGGTTGGAAAGTTTTAAAAGTGCCAGAGGTTTCTTTAACTACAGCTGTCGTAAAAGAAGACTAAACTAAGTCGGCGAATGAATTTCTGTGAGTCAAATGGGTTTATCTTGGTGAAGGTTAGCAATGAGTTCTACAAAAATATATGAAAATAAATAATAGATATAGAAAACCTCTTTATGATTTTTTTCCCTTCTTATTTAAAGGACTAATGGCATTGTTATACAAGGGGTTAAAATGACCCATTATATACGAGGCAGTTAGCGAGGGAGTAAATAGAAACCGAGTTATAATGGGTTTTTAGCGCCGTGTGTTACATTCTACTTTTCACTACGATTGCGAGAAAATAAAATAATCCAATAAAATATTAAAAATAAATTACGGTCAAAAAAATTCTAAAGATCGCGCCAAGGTCTTTTTTTTTATTTCTTCTGTAACCGAACGCAACGCAATGCACGCATTGTCGAAGGGATTGCCGCTTTTAGTTCCATTTTCAAAATAAAATGTACCTACTTCTGTTTTTATGAGACAGTATTATTGTATAGGGTTTTACTATACAAATATAATTAAAACGAATTTTTGTTGTAAGAGCACTTGTATCTCGTTTTATTGACCATAATGGAAGGGGCGGTGTTGCCAATATTTTTACAAAGCTTATTATTACGTTTCGTTGTACGAACATATTCCCGAGGCCCGAGAAACTAAACTAATTAAATTTAAATAGGAATAACTTATAAAGTATGTAACTTACTTACAAGCTAGACTACTTACAAATACAAGAGATTTATCAGAGCATTACAGTTTTATTAAATATAAAGTTAGGTTTTCAAAATAAAAATGAAAGTGATTTTTTTTTCTTTTCAACTAAGTGCAGCTCATACAAAAGTTTTAGTTCTTATAAAAATAAAAAAAAACAATAATATGCCACCTGAACATAATTATAAATAGTGATATGAATATGACAGTGAATAACATATATGACAATGTTTATTTTAAGTAACTCAAAGAAATTCACGATTGGTGAATACCTGAGAATCAAACAGAATAATAACTACAAAAAAAAATATGTTTAAAGTTCTATTGGCAATGCACACATTTTATTTATGGATCTACGAGACACACCAGCAGAAGTTTTAACATCAGCGACCCTTATCATCTGATCTGGACCTGGATACAACTTTTAATACAATCAATTTCCTTAGAGAATGAAGCTACTTGTACAATAGATATTATTTTGTTTTGAGCATTTTTTATTTCTATCAAGGACAAGTGATCATTTAATTTATTATTTTTGTTCTTACAATTGAACACAAATCTTAGAGTCCAAGCAATAATTCTTACAGTTTTATTCCAAGATGAGTATTTTTTAAGAAATTCAGGTATTACGCCTGTAGTGGTAACATTCAATCCAACACTCTGCTGCTCATTTAAATTAAGATCTCGTTCACACATAAGGTGATTGCAGGTGACCACGACTTCTGGTATGTAACCTGATGGTAAATGTGAAGGTATACCATTCCACCATAATGCATTACATTTTAATTCTTCGGGATTGCAACCTCGAGATAAGCAGTCTGCAGGATTGATTGCTCCATCGACATGACGCCATTGACAATTTTCTGTTAATGAATGAATTAACCTAATTCTATTAGTTACAAAAGTTGGTAAATTTTTATCAGACTCTAGCCAACATAAAACAACTTGAGAGTCAGTAAATAGATTTTTTTCATTAAATTGTATGTGTAAGTATACAGAATTAATTCTAGAATACAATTTGGCTAACATAACAGCTGCATTCAGTTCTAATTTAGGAATAGTAAGCTTATTTTTAATAGGTGCTATTTTAGACTTAGAGCATAACAAAGTAGTTTTAGTTTCATTACAGTGAGTTACTTTTACATAAATACAGCAACCATATGCTATTTGAGATGCATCACAATAGCCTAACAATTCCACATATTGAGCATTAAAAATATTAATGCTTCTGTCCATATTAATCTGTTCCATGGAAACTAATTGGACATAAAATTTATTCCATGACTTTAAAAAATTATCTGGTAACGGAGCGTCCCATCCAAGGTTCAGCCTCCATAACTTTTGCAAAAATTCTTTTGCCCTAACTGTTAAGGGTCCTGCCAGTCCTAGAGGATCAAAAAAGGAACCTATGACACTTAAGATGGTGCGCTTGTCCCATGCTTCTATTGTTTTGTTTGGAAAACTTACTTTTAGCGCATCAGTTTTAATGTCAAATGATACCCCCAATGCTTTCATAGATAAATTCTCTTTGCAGAGCTCATGCTCCTCAAAATGCTGCTGACTTACAGGTATGCCTTTAAGTAGTTGAGAATCGTTGGCTGCCCATTTGTGAAGGTGAAAGTTGCCTCGTAGTAACAAGGAAATGAATTGATCTCTTACCTCAATAGCATCTGAAATTGTTTGACCTCCAAACAGCGCATCATCAACATACATACTATTACGGATTACCCATGCAGCTTTAGGGAACTCCTCAGCATATCTTGATGCTAGTTCCTCCAGGCACCTGGTAGCCAAATAGCTGGAGCTCCGGAGTCCATATGTAACAGTCTGCAATTCAAGAATAATTCTTTTATTGTTTTTGTCCCTCCATATAATATTTTGTAATTTTCTATGAGAAGGATGAAGAAAAATAGCTCTATACATATGCCTTATGTCAGACAAAAGAACATATTTATATGATCTAAACAATATTAATATGTCGAAAAGATCTTTTTGTACTTTGGGTCCATTCAACAGAACTTCATTCAAACTATTATGACTTGAGCTTGCTTTAGTATTTCCATTAAATACTACTCTTACTTTATTAGTTTTCCTGTCATTTTTTATGACAGGTAAATGTTGCATAAAATATCTATTTTCTATATCAGAAGGAGTAATAGGCAAGATTTTAGCATGACCTAATTTAATGTACTCATCTAGAAAATCAACATATTTGTTTTTTAACATTTTGTCTTTATCTAGCCTTTTTTCTAAATAAAGAAATGTTTTTTCAGCTACAGGAAATGTATTACCTAAGTTTAATTCTGTATAAGATGTTTTGAGGGGCAGGGACACTTGAAACTTGTTGTCTGAAAACTGTACCGAATTTTTAAAATCGGCTTCACAGGAGTCCTGCTTTGATGTAGCCTCCATATTGGTTTCAGGGACCTGTTCGGTTTCCCAAAACATTGTGAGGAGGCGATCAACCTGATCATCTTTACAAGAAGCAAAGGCATGCAATGAAATTGCTGAATTAGTACTTAAAGGTTCTTTTACCTCACCTGAAATAATTGACCCAAATTCAGTATTAATTAAATAAAGATTATTTTTGATTGGGATTTTAACAGGTAGCATAATTTTGAAAAATACATCAGCAGATAATAAAAATGATATTTCACCTGAAGTATTAAATTCATTGTCTGCTAGATCAGCAGAATCAGGTAAAACAACATTCTGAATATTTATCTTGTGCTGAGGTAAGTTTGGTGTAATGTGGTCAATGACAGAACAGTTGACCTTACATTTAAAATTATTTTTAAGCGATATAAAATCAACGCTTACAGATTTAGTTGTAGTTTTGGTATGCTGACCTAAAGCTATTATACTAATATTATTATCAGTGGTTTTCAATTGCAAAAATTTGACAATGTCAGATTTAATAAATGAAATTTGACTACCACTGTCCACTATGCCTCTAGCTATAATATGTGACATTCCGTCTTGGCTGAGGATTTTTGCCTTGATAGTGGGCAGTAGTACTGTGCTATTGCTGACATTGTTATGCAAGGAAGCTTTAGGAGCATTTTCCTCATGCAATAATGAGTTATGTTCTTTACTGCCACAAGATTTACATTTAAAATGAAAATGGCATTTGTTTTTGTGGTGATTTAGGCAAATTTTGCACAAATTATTTGTTGAAACAAATGCTACTCGTTCTTGAGGTGATAAATCTTCGAATTTTTTACATTGAAATAGTTTATGGGCTTTGTCATCACAGAATTTACAAGAAGATATCTGTTTGCTTGCTAGATTTGCTACTTTAATCTTTTTAGAAGAAGAATCAGACTTACCATCACTCCTCTGGCTCTCCTCATAGCTGCTGGCCCGTCTCTCAATAAACATGAAGAATTGGTCCAATGTTGGCATCTCATTTGCTTTCCTGATAGCATGGAAATCTCTGCGAGAGAAAGGATCAAGCTTGCGCAAAAGAATGGGTAAGAGCACCATATCCCATCTATCTGTGGGTTGCCCTATAGCAGACAGAGCACCTATATGCTGACGAGCAAGTGTTAATAACCCTCTTAAGTTACTGGCATTACCCTTAACAATTGGTTCAAAGTCTAACATGGCTTGCATATGATGATTGATTACTAAAAACTTATTGTCGAATCTACTCTTTAACAAATCCAAAGCTTTACTATATGATTCATTAACTAAGGGCAAATGTTCTATAATAGACAAAGGCTCATTTTTGACATATTTTCTTAAATAGTACAGTTTTTGAACAGAATCTAATTTTTCATTATTATGAATTACAGCAGTAAACAATTCGATAAATGTTAGATACCTCGTAAAATCTTGGCCATCAAACACTGGTATGTCGATTTGTGGTAATTTCATCACCGGCTGGCTTGATGTTTCTGGGATGGATGACGTCGGTGATGGCTGTTTTAGCAGCTTCTTCAACTTAGCCATCACTGCTAGACATCTATCTTCTAAATCGTCCTCGCAGAAATCATCTTCTGAAGTTTGCTGACATGCCATCTGAAGTTGGAGCGTTATGCCACTTGCGGCATCCAAAACGCCTTCAAGTTGCTTCAGTCGCAGCTCAATTGCCTCTTTGTCCAAAGGTCCTTTTTGTTGATCAAGCATGAAGTTTTCGGCTTTTGTTAATTTTCCTTTGTACTGTGCCATCTGTGCTTTTAATCTTTTCTTGTCCAGTTCTGCAAGTTCTTCGTCCACCATGGAGCTTTTCCTTCGTCCACCACCCATGTTTTCTACGTGTTTTATTTATCCAGGAACGAAATATAAACAAACTTGATCGATCGGAAACACAGATCGGAAACGTCAAATCTGTCAAACGTCAATATGTCGCAACTGTCACTTTCCTTCCTGTCAAAATTAATGACAGCGTATGACAGACTGATAGCGCGAAGTTGGCTTCTTGGAGAAAAAATGGCGGATTCAATTTTCAATTATGGAATGCCTTGAATATATTACAATGAACTGTAAAATCCTCGGGAACAAGCTCAGAACTCCGAAATATGGTGGTATTTTGCCTGAACGGGTGTCGCTCGCCTCTGTTCACGATTAGCGTGTCGTATTTTTCCCAACTTGACTGGGTGACGCCATGCGTTCGCGCCGCACAACGCTACTCGCCGGTCGAGAAAATCACTGTATTTAAGCTTCACTTTCGATTTTTTGAGCACTCACAGTATAGCTTGATGATTAATTTGTTTCGGCACCAATATGTATAGGGTTTTACTATACAAATATAATTAAAACGAATTTTTGTTGTAAGAGCACTTGTATCTCGTTTTATTGACCATAATGGAAGGGGCGGTGTTGCCAATATTTTTACAAAGCTTATTATTACGTTTCGTTGTACGAACAATTATTACTGTCTCATAAAAACAGAAGTAGGTAAAAGAAAAGGAAAAGTCTTTATTCATAAGTAAAATAATCACGAATAAAGACTCGACTTATGTCGAGTCTTTATTCGTGATTATTTTACTTATGAATAAAGACTTTTCGTTTTTGTAGGCTCGTTGGTAACAGACAAATAAAAAATTAATCGTTTTTCCCTGGAGGTATATATGCTAGTTTTTCCTCGCTCTGGTACGCTACAATGACGGTCTTTTTGAACAAGAGGAGTGAAAAGTAGTTTTAAAAGTCAGGATGGCCACTAATGAAGCAATTTTTTATCAAGACAATGTTAAAGAAAAGTAAGAGAACGAGAAAGATTGAAACAAGAAAAATACTCGTATGGACTGAACATAAATTAAGTGATACGGTCTATGATGGCATGCATTTAAGTCAAATGAGGCTTTCAAGGAGTGTACAACACAAAACGAACCGCACAATTCTCACAATTCTCAATTTCATTTATTCAATAAATACCCAATCTGATTAATAGCGAGCGCAATATCACTCCACCGCTACGCTTAAACCAATTAAGATCCGCACTATGCATGGAACCCAAACCAATTCAATTATTTATTCTAAAGACGCGACTAGATTATTGCCAATAAAACGGCTCTAAACGACAACCAATTTCATTCACAATCCGTACGTTTATGGGTTTTATGGGGTCCATATGTGGCTAATAAAAGTTATGAGTCGCGCCATATAATTAGGCCATAATAGATTTTTATGATGCATTGCCTGAAACCTCCTGGGAAAACCTCACTGAACATCGTAAAACGAGATGAGTTTGGTTCTTATTTATTAATGCGATTCTTGTTTTGATTAAAGGGTTTATGTTTAATAAAGTGTTATGATAGTATTTTTAGCTTGTCGGCTAGAATGGCTAGATAGTAAAAACCTTTTATATCTGGTGTAGGATGCAAATCTCCTTGTGAAAGTGTTTGTCTCATTAGCTGAACTAGCTACGTACCTACCCAGGTGTCGTATTGTGTCGTCATTTCAACTGCATAAAAAGTATTCCTGCAGTGCTATTCTGTAAAAATCTCACCGTGAAAACTTAGGTGAAGTGAGCGTGGAGTGAGCTGTCAATCAATTCCTAGCAAAAACAAACTCACTCCACCTAAGTTTTCAGGGTGAGATTTTTACAGAATCGACCGGCAGCTCATATTATGTCTTCGATGAAAATGAAACTGTAGTTCCCAATGTGCATAGCCTATTATAATCATTAGATTATGCACGAATGAAAACTTTTCAGTTCTTTGATTGAGAATCGGTCTACCATCACCAAATACAGCTCTTGCAAAGTGTAATGTTTTTCCACTACTTTTTTAACACACGGAAAAACGTAAAACACAAACTAAAATATTTCATAATGCATCTGTGAATATTTCTACTAAAGTGAAACAAAATTTGAATAGCTACTTTTTCATTGCAAAGATGTCTGACATGACTCTGGTTCACATGAAACTTGAATATGAATAAGTCGTTATGGAAATGTTTTTCGTATAAACCGGTGACTGCCAATACGGCTTGTAAAGCCCTGAAGTTTCCAGAATTCTCGTATTATTTATGTCTGGGCTTTTGATAAATCTACCTACTTATGTATGTACAGACACCAGCACATCAAGCTACCCGAAACTTTCAAATTTTCTCAATCAACTTTGAACCTTATGCTTTAGCGACAAAGTTGAAAATCTATTAAAGAAATTTTACAGATTGTAGTACCTTGATGTGCAGGCGTCTGTACATCGGTTGGTATTTTATAAATCATGTTTATTTATTTAATGAATACGTATACAATTTATAATTTCTTTATGAATTTAGGAGAATATAAAAATGTAACTGGATGAATTATTTAAAAGTGCATAAACCAGTGTCGATACTTGACGATATTCACCTAGTAGGTGCACCTGGCGTAGCTTGGTCAGTCAGCCGCTATACTAACCTTGCAACACTGGCTAATGTTTTAAATCCGGGGGTAAGTTATTAAGACACTCGAGAAAAGGTAATCTTTTAGATTGAATCTAATGATTTACCTATTTAACACTTTGCGGGACACTTAACGCCCCTCGACGTAAGAACAATAAAACTTCTATTGTGTCTCGTTTAGTGCCCTTCAATGTGTTAAGAAATAGATTGCAAGTAGGTATATATGTACATTACGAAAGCGCTACATTTTTAGGAGTATAAAGTACATTATATTTAATCCTTGCTCCAAGTATTCAGATTATTACGATGGAAATGAAAAAAACGATGAAAGAAAATGGCTCACAAACTCAGATCGTAAAATAATATGCAGAAATAATGTCAGTCTTCGCTTGTTCCTGTCAGTGGAACCCGCAGAGACCGGGCTTAGAAAAACTGTGTTAAGTATTTGTATAAGTTACTGGAAGTTTGCTTGGTTTAAGCTACGTAAAGATAAGTTTCTTTTTCATAATAAAATTATTCTTAAAGCCAAATCAAATATGCCTTTAGTTTTCATAAGGCTGTTTGTTACCTGCCTATGTGCTTACTGTTAAAAATAGACGAAGAAGGCGATAAAACGTACTAGATAAGATGTATTTCATGTTATTTTTTTTATTTATTGAGCAGAGTAGCATACAGTTCTTTAATACATGAAAGTAACAAAGCACCTTCGAACGGAATAAATTGTTTTTTATTTATTGAAAGCGGCAGGATAGGGTGATAAATAATTAAACAAAAGAACATCAAACTATAAGGCTTTCATTTATTTAGATAAAGTACAATTTTCGCAGAGTTAATTTAACTTCAATGCAATAGAAACCAGGATTTTATAAATTTTAAAATGGCGTCGTACATCAAACAAATTAAATTCAACCAAATGTGCACTCATACCTACAGAAGTCCATATTTTTTAAACGGTTTTATTTAACTTATTTTAGACGGAATGAAAAATAAACGTTTTTGTTGGTGCATTCATGATTTGCAAATAATATTCATGTTGTAAAACCGTGTTTTGACGAGGTCAATAATTTGCATAATCTTACTTTTTTTTTTTTTTTTTGAGGATGGGAAATCATCAAATGACTCCTCCCGCTCTGGGTGGAGCGGAAGGGAGTGTCAGACTCTTACTGACTAAAACCCACCCGTGTTCCTTCCTTAGCCCTTTATGTTCCGGGCCAGCGGTAACCCTTTCGGACAATCCCGCTGACCCGGCAGGCTTCGGCCCTTACGGGCCCCTTCTTTAATGCTGACATCTCTTTGAGGCGCGCGTGGAACACGTACGTGCCGTCCGGCACGGGCCTGGTCCTGATCGGACGGTGAGCTACCCATTACTCTTACTTGATGTTGGAATTTGATTTTCGTTGGAAGGTCGTTGACACTACTGAAAAACTGACAGTTTTTTTATGACTGAAGGAAGTTTTATGGATAAAACTAGCAGTAGTTACCTAGTAACTAGGGTCAAATACTAGGGTCAAACGCAAAAAAAAACAAAAAAAGTTTGGTGACGATGACTTGCAATAACACGAAGGCCATAGCATCATAAGTTTTTATTCCACAATTACTGTGAATACAGTGACAGCGACACTAATCTACGTTCGCGATTTATTTGCCAAAAATGTAAACAAATATGAATTAATGGAAAAATAACTTTGATTCCTACACAATAAAGTTCAGTTTACGCTACAACTTCAAACATTTTTATAACTTTTTCAATAGTGCTAGTCACTCTGAAATCAAATTAATTGTCATTGAAATAAACTTGATATTTGTTTAACTTGAAATAGGGTGGGGGTGTGCAGCACTGCGCACTTTTACTATAGGTAAGTACCTTTACGTGTGAGACTTACTTTTAGAGAGAACAATACATTATTCTCAAAATAAATGACAAAAATAATAATTTCTACTTGAAATAGCAATTTTTCGAACAATAAAACAGTAAACGACAACATAGCATCGTGTTACGAACACCGAGAAAAACATCAACGGAGACAAACGACTTCTTTGTGGAAGTAAATTAAATCCTCAGAGGTGGTGAAAGGACGTCCCTTCCCGTAAATCTGCGGACGAGACGGTGGTAAGGACGTAGTGGCGAGAGGTCGCGGATACACTTCGAACTGATTACATTATAGATGGACTGTTTGTATTTTTATCTACACCCATGCTATAAATCCTCTAAAAAAGTTTCTGAAACAGTTAGCTTATTGCCAACATTAAAACAACCAATGTCATAGTAACCACAATATTTATAATTCAATTTTTATTTCATCATGGGTGTAGATAAAGTCTTGTATGCAACTGTACATAATTAGGTATTAAAACACTCGTGTTATACTATTATCCGTGTTTTAATACCCCATGTTATACAACAGTTGCATAAATAACTATAGTGCCTTCTGGAGAAAATCAAACCAGTTGCTAATTTAATTGTAAATTTATTCTTTTTTTTTTACATTGATTTACGTTCTGTTAGTTTCAATCATGGTCTGGTAGTTAGAGTAATTTATGCGGCCTACCCAAATGTCTTTTCTTTGATATTGTTTGTCGAATCGTGGAGCTAAGGCCTACGTTTTGAGTTGAGCTGCCCGATTACTGACAAATACTTGTAAGTACTGACTGGTCAGATCCTCTCAATCTGTGTGGTATTTTGTGGATAGCTTCGAACGACCATTTCAGACACCAATCTATAAGGTCTTTACATAATCTGACCAAACTTATGTCTTGACCTTAAAAAAGACTGTGACCTCTGAGTTTGTTTCGGCTTTTATCCTCAGAATAGTCAGATCGGAAACGCCGACCTCATCCAGGTGTTAAAATATGATTGAAAAAGGGTTTGTACAAACCTACTTATACAAAAAAAAAAACATTTTTGAACAATTTGGTTTTTGCAGGTATTTCGAATCGGGGGTCAGCGCGATCGTCAGAGTCTCCCTGGCTTCCGACACATGATAGTTATAAAACCCGTGGGGTTGTAGTCGGTAGGAGTCCTACGTAACCTTCCGTTCTCCCTAGACGGACCCTCCGCCTAGGGAGAACGGAAGGTTACGTAGGACTAGGTTACGTAGGTTACGTAGAACGTTATCCGTTAGGATTTGCCCACATAGCAGAAAGAAAAGGGTTATGTAAATACATATTCGCTCAACGCTCCGCTTGAGTTCCTTTAGGTATCTCAGTCTGGTTTCAATGCAGGAGTGTGCCCTCCCCATATCAAAGATTACTCATTTGTTAGGTACACTTAAGGAAAATGGCGTTTTCTGAGCCTCATCATCCTGATGAGGTGGTCTGATTGTCATTAGAATTTGTATTACAAATAATGTTCTTCGTAGGCATGATGGTTATGATTGTATTAGCTAATGGTTCTAGAAAAGTAATATTCTTCAGGTTTTTGCAACTAAAATTAAGTGACATAATAAAATCATTATAACTATCTAACAGATCCTCCCTACTCCCTAACAGATCAGCACAGCTATTCACAGCCGACCAATCTCTCTAATATCAATCAATGCTATCAAAGGAGTGCTCAAAGGCTGTTTGCAAATCCAAAACCCTAATATTTCGTCAGTTTATATCAAATAAACGACCGCCATTCTTGTGACAGCTATTGATTTGCTATCCCCGGCAAGGCAAGGCAACTAAACAATTGAAAATGTGTTATTTTCGATTCGACAACCTGTCGAATGGTTGTGAATCGCTATGAGCCCAAAGCCTAAAGCCCAACAGGGCTTTGGCTGAAAATGATTAACCCTAAAATAGATGTCCCATTTGTCACCTCCTAAAGTCTGCATTAAGACTCCTACAAACAAGCGCGACACGCGATATAATAGCGCGCGACACAAAGGCACCGCTCGTTGCGCGACTTACGGTGCCTTCGTGTCGCGTGTCGTGTCGCGCCTGTTTGAAGGAGCCTTTATAACATTTTATGCTTTAATCAAAGTTCCTTATGATAATTCCGTCGCAAATTGAGTCTTTACAAGAATTACTCGTAAAATCCTTCCGCATGGCCGTTCCTTGCAAAGGTCAAAAACAAACAGATTAGATAACTATGAAAAAGTGAGTAATTAACAAAAAAAAAAAAAAGAAAATTACTGAAAACGAAGTGAGAAAGGTAACAGACGAACCCTGTTTTTGTTTAACCAAATTATATGCCCTTCACATTCCCCTTTGTCATGGAAACAAATTCAATTTATTTCTTGATGAAAAGCACACAGCCAGCTTGTGAATTGTATTATTATAATACGTAGGAGTAATGGACGCTTGTGAGAATTAGCTTTTTGATGAGCTTTCAAATTCCATCCTTAACTCTTGCATCATACAGTTCATTTTGGAGTTTTGACGATATAATGTAAAAATAATGTCTATCAAACGTGTGTGAAAATAAGCAAGAAGTCGTAATGTACATTGCAGGTACCCGGCTAAAGGGAAAATGTTAAAACATTATTAATTATGTGTTAGAGCAGACATGACTAGCAAAAACACAAAATAGAGAGGCTTATACGGTAAAGGAAAGGATTTTACCCAGTTATGGAACAGAAATAAGGTAAACAAAGTAGAGAATATTGTCATTTCTTTAAGGGCTGATTTTTCTATCGCCAGATAACTTTTATTCGAGGAATAAAATTGACATTTGACAGTTTATGTATGAAATAACTGTCAAAATTTCGAAATTATTTCTCGAATAAAGTTATAATAATAATAATATTTATTCACAAATTTGAGACAAGCATACAGAGTAACTCAATAATAAATACAAATAGACAGATCGTTGGATGTGAAATGGTACAATGAAAAGATGGTTTGTTTGTCTATAGTCTGATTCGCCCTATCCCCTCGTACTAGTATAAAACTGTATTACGAGCGGATAGTCTTCCTCAACCTTAGAACAACAGATTTTCACAAGGTTCCAGTTACAAGTCACATAGCAGTGGTTTGATTACATACTGTATAGGTAATAAATCATAGTACAGATAGTTATATTAAGTTACAAATGATGGAAATTGTCTGTGTTTGGATATTTTATGTTAATGTATTTATGTATATGTATGTGTATATTATGTTTTTATGTATGTTTCTATATGTGTACAGTTATGTGTACTTTATCATTTTATTATTTATTTGCTTATGTGCCTTGTTTAGGGAGTTATCAGATGATTGAAAAATCAGCCCTTACTTAACTCTAACGCAAAATATTTATTTCAATTTAACCATTTACAGGCACATCGGTAGATTGACAGGCACTTTTGACTTGTCAAGGAGTCGATCAGTCAGAAACCAAACCAAAGCCTAGTAGGTTCCTATGGAGAAGACAGGGCAAGAAAATCTATGAACACTATTTTAAATCATAAAATATTTATTTTATTATTATTAACTAGTTGACCCGGTGAACTTCATACCTCCTCAGAATCAATAAATGTTGAAATGAATTATCTTCATTTTTATTTTTTTCGTGATTTTTTCTTATGTTTTAATAGTTATTCTGTTAATCGGGGCGGACACAAAATAATCCAAAAATTCATAAAAATCGATCCCTATGTTATAAAATGGTGTAACTAACCCGACTTTGTTTTTGATGACAATGATGTCCTTTCCCGGAATGCAATCTATCTCTCTGGCAAATTTTATCGAAATCCGTTCAGTGGTTTAGGCGTGAAAAGGTAACATACAGACAGACAGACAGACAGAGTTACTTTCGAATTTATATTATTAGTATGGATTAAATACAAAATATTGGTTACATCATTGATGTTGAAACTATATATATACGTAAGTATGTGAGAATGAAGTAGAAGAGTTAGAAACTTTTCAAACCAGTATTTTACATGGAGTGACTCCCACAACACAGTTACTGGGCAAAACGATCTTCCTTGGTAAGATTCTTAAAATCATAATAACATTGTTAAAAGTTACAACCTGTCGGTCGATTCTGTAAAAATCTCACCGTGAAAACTTAGGTGATGTGAGTTTGTTTTTGCTAGGAATTGACACTATTGACAGCTTACTCCACGCTCACTTCACCTAAGTTTTCACGCCGAGATGGTTACAGAATCGCACTGCTGAACATCTAAATCAACCACCACCAAACATTGTAAAACTGCATCACTTACAAAACGCTAAACCCTGTGACCTTGGTAAAATGAAATCCGGTAAATGTTAACAATATAAAGTGACTCTTTTCAGCCTACATTTCTCTTGGCACTCTGCCAAGGAGGGAGCCGTGAAGGGCTACCATTCATGCACGGTATGAATTCTAAAGTCACTCGTTATAAGGGTGCGAGACTGTTGTATCTACGTTAAAAAGGTTGTTGTATGAAGGTTGAATGAAATGAGTATGTAAACATAGTGTTGGTTGGATTTTAGTGTGGCTACAATTTTGAATTTAAGAGGGTCATAATTTTTATCTCAGAAATAGTTGGTAACGTATTGGCCGTATACTAGGAAAATAATTATCATCGGTTAGATTGACTTGAGGTTATTTTTGATCCGGATTTTCTATAATTATCTTTTGGAATTATCGTTTTACTAACTTTTATTCGTTCGCTTCGCAATCGATATTTAAGGAAAACAATACCTAACTTATCACTTCGATCTCTACGAACTTTTCTTTTTATTTAGCTAATCATTGTAGTTATGCAACGGACACTTTAAGTAATTTATTCATAAAACAAAAACTTTGATATAACACTCCGATATTTTGTCGAATAGAACACTTTTGATTACCTACATGAACCGCACGATATTAGATTATTATTATTTTAATTATTGTGAATGTGAGGTTTAAGTCGGTCATTTTTTCTCAGTTAATTTTAATGATTATCTTGCAGTTTAAGTACTCTATGCGGCCTACTCAAATGTCCTTTCTTTGGTATTAATCGTTGAGTCATTGAGCTCCTTTAGTTCTGAGTTGAGTTACCCGATTACTAACAAATGCATGCACTGACTGGACATGCCCACTCGAATCTGTATGGTTCTTTCCTCAA
Source organism: Luperina testacea (assembly GCA_927399505.1). Classification (NCBI taxonomy): domain Eukaryota; kingdom Metazoa; phylum Arthropoda; class Insecta; order Lepidoptera; family Noctuidae; genus Luperina; species Luperina testacea. The sequence continues at coordinate 13,913,944 of OV656770.1, read as the reverse complement.
AATACCGTTTATTTATCAGAATAGTCAGTCAGGAAACTCTGAACTAATATAGTTTTAAATCTTAATCTATTCTGAAGTGTAAAATTGTTTTTTGAACCAATTTACAGAAAAAAAAAAATATTATCATGTATCTCAAAAAACCGTAATGAAATCGAATGAGCTCAGAATACTTCTAACAAAAAGGAACGGTCTCCAAGCATTTGTTTCTATGTCAAGACGGTAAAGCACAGCCTTCGCCACTTGTTATAAACGAATAACAGTTAATTAAATTGTAATATCTTCTGTTTGAAGGTTTTGTATAATTATCTTTCAGGGTTTTTGTGAAACAAAGAATGAACATCTGTGTCAACCAGCAATTGATATTAGTGTCAAATGTCTTTTTATAATAATACCAGTCTATTATTGTCCCACAGCAGATGAGGAAATGCCTCTTCTCATCTTAATGGACTCAGCCCAGAATTCGGCTACTTGTTTGGCGCCATCGTCAGCGTCCACCAGTTCCTGTAACATGCAGCTGACAGGTTTGTGGAACAGAACAGTACCTCTTCTCATTCAGAGAAGACATGAGCATTGATCACCGCGCTTGCACATGGCGGGTTGGCGACTTCAGACTTATATGTATTACGTTATATTACGTTGTACGTTCACATTAATGATGTAACTAATATTTTTGTAAAAATATAATTTAAAAGAGTGTCCATGGGGTTTCTTGCCCGTTCTTCTCCATAGGTACCTACGCTTTAGAATGGGCAACTAGCTTCATATTTTCTGACTGACCGACTTTTTGACAATTCAAAAGTGCCTGTAAATGGTTTAATTGAAATAAATGCTTTGAGTTTGAGTTTTGAGTTTGAGTTTGATTAATTTGTTATAGCTAACCTTTATAAATGTACGCAGATGTATTAATTTATAAGTCCCAGGTATCCTGACGATGTTGCCCTTCACCAATTTCAGTGATGTGTAAGATAAACTTAAAACGTACATATTATGGATGGAAAAACAACATCATGTATGAGAGGCGACGCCTTAAACTTTGGGTCATCACGACACACCTTTTTACTAACGCTTAATAATAATACTCTAGGTAAAAGTACGTAACTAAGATAAACAGGGTTGGAGTTGACGGTCGGTTGACATTCGACCTGTGAACATCATCATCTGCCTAGCCTTTTTCCCAACTACGCCGAGGTCGGCTTCCAGTCTAACTAAAATTTTACATGGAGGTACTGTCTCCACAACCCAGCTAGGTAATAGGTAATACTGGTTGTCAGACTTTCGGGCTTCTGACTACCAGTAACGACTGTCAAAGATCCACGAATGACAGCCGGGACCAAGGGCTTAACCTGCTTTCCAAGGCACAGAGGGTCTTGGTGTGTAAAGATGGTCACCCATCCACAGACCAACCGCGGCAAGCATAGCTTAACCTGATCGATCGACTTGTGCGGCTGTTATTATTTAGCCACGGGCCTCTCTTTCGATCTGTGAAGATAGTTTTTTTTTTTAGTTATTCTCTCCCACAACTGGGCAAAGGCCTACCAGAAACAACAATATTTATCTGCAGAAAAAAGAATATGAGGGCTTAGAAACAATAGGTAGGTGTCTACCTGTATATAGCCTCATATAATTTGCTCATTGCAATCTCACCTTTATAAATACCTCTTTTAATTAAAAAACTTACATTTCTGAATGATGTCAGACTATAAAACAAAGTTGTCCAGCGTTTGATTAGTATTAATTATTATTTCTGTCCTCGAGTATTTTAAAGATTAATTAGGGACAGTCTTTGTCACTTTATTTTAAATGAGAAATTACCTTCTTGCTTGAGCTTTGTTGCATATTGAATATAATAGAATTATATTATATTTACGAGACTATTAACAAAAACCAGATTGTTAGGTTGAACGAGAGAAATATTTCAGGGAAGACTAAGGCCCTTTACACATTATGCTGTGTATGCGGTGACGCTGTATTTTGGTTGCCCTTGGATTTGTATGAGTCCTTGCACACGGCGCCGCGGCGGCGGAATTTTGATACGTCTTATTAGTTACTCATAAAATAATATTTTTTTGCTTTGGGACCACCCCTTTTTTTTCAGGATGGGAAATCATCGAATGACCCGTCCCGCTCTGGGTGGAGCGGAAGGGAGTGTCAGACTCTTACTGGCTAAAACCCACTCGTGTTCCTTACTTAGCCCTTTATGTTCCGGGTCAGCGGTAACCCTTTCGGACAATCCCTCTGACCCGGCAATGGGACCACCCCGGAAATATAAATTTAAAAATCACCAGTTTCCTACAAATTGCAATACGCGATCAAAACGAAGGAAGCTAGCCCGATAAAAAAAATGTGTTTGTCCTTCTTTTAACCTGACATCTCCTGAAAACCTGTATAATCTCCGATTCACAGACACAATACAAGTTCCACACATAAATGCCAATACACTAGCTACCACAAGGCAACCGTTGGCAACTATTGATAAGATCCGATACGAGGTGTCGGGAACAAGCTTTGTAGCTGCATTGTATTGCCTTGACACGAGGAGACCAATGCATCTATGTAATGAGAATGACGTATTTCTAGTAATGCAGGTTTACGAAGGCGTATTTGCGTATCTAGTGATTCTGCGTATAATAGAGTATACAAAGTGGAGACGACATTACGATAATAAATTAAACTTCGTGAATCTGAGGACGTTTCCAGTCTGATTACAAAAAAAAAACAGTTAAATATATCTGTAGGAAAAGGTACGTGGGTGTTTCGTTATTATAAGGCATATTTTAATTACTGTGGGTAGTGTTGGTTATTGCGCAATAGAAAAAATGGTTTGCAGTTCAAATTAGATTATAATTTCATGAACCATTTAATCACACACTGTAGGTACACAATACAACCAGATACGGAATGCGAGACAGTTTCTGAGCACATGTTGTCCGTACAATGTCCAATGGTGAAGTCCCCGCCATTTTTTTTTTGTATATTGGCTTCTCGCAGTTCAACCTTTAAGGTTGTCATCTGCTTAACCGGACTTTCCTAAGAAAGCCTCAATAAATTAAGGCCTCCAGCCAGGGCTTAAAACAATCCAATCAAAGAACAGTCTGTCAGTGTCACATTTTTAATTCGGTCTTACAAGTAAAGATTTTTTTTTTTTAATCTTTATTTATTTACAGGGTTTTTTCTATACAGAATATGTCACCCCGATGATTACATACAATTAAATTACACATATACCTATACTAAACTAGCTTACGATGAATGTCATTCTGCGGAATTGACATTACGACGCAATACATGCTGAGTCGGTAAAGCAGATTCTGTCGTGCAAGGAGCAGACAAAAATAGCCCTTAAGGTGACGAACATATTTTGGATCTGACTGTACAAATGAGGTACGGTGAGGTTTAAGCCTTCTTCTCACTAGTAGTATAATTTTTGAGTTCTTACTAAACAAACTAAGTACCTCAATTAATAAGTGTTCGAAATAGTTTAAATAAAGCCTCCATCCCGTAAACAGGTGTAACGCGACTCTAGCAGAACAATTTCTATAAAACTCCATGGAATTTTTTCTACCCGAATCACGTCGCGCCGTCGCGTCGCGCCTATCTGCAGGAGCCTTTAGTTATAACTAACTTATATTTCCAAACAGGACTTATAGTATGAATTTCCTTACAACATCAATTACTGCGGTACAGCTTTACTAAAGGCAATTTAAGCGAACACACCGAGCGTTTAAGCGTTAAATTTCCACCAACCATATACATATTGAGCCATCGCTGAATTAAACCACGAACATCGTTTGTGATTCATGAAGTAATTGAAAAGGAAAGAATGTAAAGGAAGCTATTGAAAAAGATATTAAGTAGGTATTGAAAATGTATGGTAATAAAAACGGTCCGAATATTGTATTTTGTGTTTGTTTTAGTTACCGATGAATAATATCAACCCAGGAGGATCAGAATCATATCCATCGTCTTTGCTACTCTGTATATTATAAACGTATATCATCGATTTCTCTCTTTCAGTCGTCAGTAATTTGACTTTCGAAAGAAGAAGACAAAGCATTGTGTAACTACCCAAACGCCATCGTCTGTGTAGTTACACAACGCTTTGTCAGGTAAAATAGCTAGCAATGTTCCCCCTCCCCCTTACTAATAAATGTTATATTATAACATTTATTAGTAATGGGGGAATATTCCTAGCTATTTTAACTGTAAATTCATATCCCGTATGGTCTAGTGGCTAGGATACCTGGCTTTCACCCAGGAGGCTCGGGTTCGATTCCCGGTACGGGAAAATCTTTTTGCGTTTTGGTTGCGTTTATTAACTGTTATGATCTAAGTTTTGCAGGGGCCGTAATAATGCCACCATGTTTCCAGTGTGAGGGAGAGACGGAGCTATAGAAGACCAATTGCACCATCTCTTTTTTGCAATGGATAAACGAATTATATTAGGGCATATATTATAGGCATTAATACTTCATATTACGGCCCCAGGGGTCCATGGCTAAATAATAACAGCCGCACAGGTCGATCGATCAAGCTAAGCTACGCTTGCAGCGGTTGTTCTGTGGATGGGTGACCACCTTTACATACAGTGACCACTCCGTGGCTCGGAAAGCACGTTAAGCCGTTGGTCCCGGCTGTCATTCGTGGATCTTTGACAGTCGTTACGGGTAGTCAGAAGCCCGAAAGTTTGACAACCAGTCTTACTAAGCGGTATCGTATTACCCAGTAACTGGGTTGTGGAGGTCAGATAGGCAGTCGCTCCATGTAAAACACTGGTATTCAGCTGCATCCGGTTAGACTGGAAGCTGACCCCAACCTAGTTGGGAAAAGGCTACGCAGATGATGATTACGGTCCCAGATCATTACAGTTAATATGTTATGTTTCAGTTTAATTGAAAGAAAAAGAAATAACCACGCTTTGGAATTGAGACAACACAGTCAATTTGAACTGAACAAAGAGAAAAACCGTTCACACCACAAAGATAAAAAAACCCAAACTACTAAGAAATCACATACAAAAATCTATAAAAAGGTGCTAGCAAATATAACAAAGCAAATACTATTTAACGAACCGAAATAAAACGGTTGTATGTAACCGATATATTCATACCTATACAGTTCAGAAGGAGATAAAGATGCCTAAACTCTCTATGAGTGAGAGAGATAGAAAGACAAAAAGGTAAGTCTGGTATGATTTACAATTGTGCGAATACATGAAGAATTGTTTTGTAATTCAAATTTTAATATTTTATTTCAGATTTACATCCATAATTTGTTAGTAGTAGTATAACTTAGCCTAATGTTAGTATACAATTACAGTTTATTCATCGAGATATAAGTACTAACGTACTAGAGAAGACACCGTAAATTCCTACTTTGTCTCGTTCAACTGCGGCGATCGCGCCGCACCTCACTCAGTCGCTCTCTAGCTCTTTCGCGCCTAGTGCTTCCGACAATAATAAATTAATTCATAGAAAAAATCGACGAAAAATGCCTTGGTGTGTGTTGAGATATTGTACTAATAATTCAAGGAACACGGCAAAGTGCAAAGGAATTACGTTTCATCGGTAAGTAAACTAATTTCCTTGTTTTACAAATTAAATAATTACCACGCGCCATATTGTATTGTTTGTCATAGACTAATCAAACAGAGTGCAATGTAGGTAGATTAGACTGACATTACGGTGAAAATATCGTATGTTGTGTTTTTAATGTTGATATTAATATTTAGTTTTTTAAACTATCGCACTTTAAACAGATAATTATTAGTCTTAACGGGACTTAGCACGAACCTTTCATTTAAGTATATATTTTTTTCTAGTCTTGCGCAACCACAGTGGATGTAACTACATCGAAACGTCAGCAGATATAAATAAATGAAAGGTTCGTGCTAAGTCCTGTTAAAACTAATAATTATATATATTTAGGTAGAAAAAGATTTAATAAATTTTCCTATAGTATATACTATAGGAAAATTTATTAAATCATAATTAACCAGACAGTTTTTACATTAATGTTTAATTAGTTTTGGATGTAATTAATTATTTTAAATTCTTATCCAGATTTCCGCGTCCAAGTCATAAAAATAGAGAAAAATGGATCCGATTTGTTCAAAACAATCGCTGTGAAGAGACCTGGCTACCATCCGATCATAGTTACATAATTATGTTCGTTGCATTTTCGTGAGGATGATAAGTATGTTACGAAAGAGGGAAGGCATTTTCTAAAGAAGTCTGCTGTGCCCTATGATGATGTGAGTAACAAAATAATTTTTTTTAGCTATTCGTTTAAAACATGAAGCAAAAACAGATCAAAGCGTTGATTATTCCACAAAAAGGCAAAAGATGACTAAACTCATATTATTTAAGGGTAACTAAATAAAATATATCAAAAAAATAAATTGTCTATTATTTATGAAATAAACCCTGTAGGCAAAATACCTACGTTGTCCATTCTGTAGTACTCCTGTCATAGTCTATAGGGAAGACATGTTGTTGCACTTTGTCGAAGAAAACGCGTAAGTGCCGTGATTTACATGGCGCTTAAGACCTTTTTGCCGAGAATAAATACACTTCTGCAGCAAATCTAGCGCTGTGGTAAATTAGTTACGGTTTAGACGAATTGTTATTATTTTAGCGCTGCAGCGAACTAAAGATTCAAATTACGAAGAATAGGACAATTCAGTTATTTGACGTAGCTTCTCTAGTACGTTAGTACTTATATCTCAATGAGTTTATTTGGATAAGTGAGTCTGAACACTTACCCACCTTCGTAGGAGAGGAGAGTCCCACCGGTCTGAAAACACATTCAGGATGCCATTGGAGGAGGAGCGCAAGCGCGTCATCATGGAAGCGCATCGCTTCCGCATGATTGCGGCGAAACCATCGACGCACGCTTCCGCGAACATCCCAGACGCGCTACATCGCCACGGCAACCCCAAAAGCACCCTGAATGCGTTATTGTACTGAACTGAATTGTAATGGTTGGTAGTCTGTATTTTTTATGAAAAAAGCTAGTCATTTGCAGGGTGCACCTAGAACGCGCCCAAAGAGCAGTTTTAAAGGTCGCTACTTTTCGTCCTTTTAGATTTCCTACACATCAGCTTTATATGGCATGTAAGGTGCTAACAGTACGTCAATTTTTTTTTTATGTAGTTTTATTCCAACACACTGAACTTTATTTTTAACCCAGTTCCTTCAGATAAGAGAAGAAAAGATTTGGTTTGTGCCAACTCGCAGACTAAACATGCTTTTGCTAACCGATTTTATTTATTTTTAGGACCCTACTTGTATAACCAGTAGTTTAGACACTACTTGTTTAACAGAGTGCTCAAGATTTATAGTTTCAAGTTATAATAGGTGTAATTTACTAGTACAGGAATATTTGGCAAAACTTTATTATGCAGACTTTTATTATGCAGACAAGGAAAAACTACTAGAAATTTTAAAATAGTCTTATCTACCTACTCTAATATAAGTCTCTTCATTTACCTCATTAATAATAGTCTTCACTTTATCTACTTTAATATTATTCGTTAATTTATTTAAACATAATATATCTTACATAATCTAGTTTTAAAATAATATTACCCAAATAGTAACTCTTTAAGACATTGAAAATATTATACTTTCTTTTCAATTTAGCTTATATTACATTTATTGTTTTCTTCTTTTTAAATGTTTGACGTAAATTGATGGCTTGAAACACAGGTTTTCCATAAACCTAGTTCAGGCAGGTCTACATTAGAGTTAGAATTTAATTTTTCCTCGATTGTAATTAATGTAAATCCTATTTTTACTTTACTTTTTTTTATTTATTTTTTTGGGTTCCGTACCCAAGTGCTACCTACAGGACCATATTACTAAGGCTCCATTGTCCGTCCATCTGTCACAGTTCTGTGTCTTTTGAACCGTAATAGGTAGACACTTCGTCGAATCAAGAATGAGGAGATCCGTAGGAGAACCAAGATAACCGACACAGCCCGAAGAATTGCCAAACTTAAGTGGCAGTGGGCAGGGCACATTGCTCGCAGAACAGATGGCCGATGGGGCTGAAGGGTTCTGAAGTGGCGAACGCGTACCGGAAGACGTAACGTTGGAAGGCCCTCACAAAGTGGTTCAACGACCTTATGAAAGCCGCAGGAACCCGTTGGATGCGAGAAGCACCGAACCGGTCGAAGTGGAGGTGCTTGGAGGAGGCCTATGTCCAGCAGTGGACGTCTTTCGGCTGAAATGATGAGGTAGACACTTGAATTGTCAATTGTCATGGAGTGTATACTACTAACTACTAATAAATAGCCGCTATAATAAAAATAAAATAAAGTTAATACAAGAAACGGGTTTTTACCCGGCTATTTTTGCTCGATCTTAAGTAACTTAAGTATTTCTTCTTTATAAAGTATCGTATCGGAATCTTTCGCGTGCGACTTGACCGGTTTATGTTTATACTTCTAAGGTACATCAGTTTTAATAGATACATGATGTAAATCGATAGATTTACCCACATAAAAGAAAAATAAACAAACAGGTGCTCGGAACCCGGATTTTTATTTTGCTGTATTTAGTTTAGTTTGTGATCTTCCTGTACGAGTCGCAATAAATACTTTTTCTTTCTTTTATTTGCAGAAGACTTGGGAACAATCTTGATAGGTATAGCTGACAGTACACTTAGGTACGCTTTCATATAAAAAACCGGCCAAGTGCGTGTTGGCACAATGAATGAGTCCATAATTGGGATGAATTTATCCCAAGAACAAACTTAACATTGTAGTTGAAAAGAATGTTCTCCCATACAATCCAACTGCAAATGTAAGTTGGTCGACAATCGCTCGTCAACTTGTAAAGCCTACTTATTTTATTTATATACACTTTATTATACACCAGAAAATACATAACAAAAAAAAGTACGATTATGAATACAAAACATACAATGGGCGGCCTTATCGCTGTCTGCGATCTCTTCCAGGCAACCTTGGAATGGACAGTGATTGCGTGGATATAAAAAATAGGGTTGTTAGTGGTGCAAAATAATATCGAAGATCACAAGATCACAAACTGAACTCAACACAGCAAAATAAAAATCCGAGTTAATAAAAAAAAGCAACAAAAGGAAAAAAAAAAACAAAAATCAGATTGTGTTGACGACACCCAACCTACGTCATGGGCGTCATTATTGTATGTGTCCCATCGGACTAATCGGACATAATATCTCCCGCGCCGAAGGCTAGTCAATTTACAACGACAGTAGTACAGCCGGTCGATTCTGTAAAATTCTCACCGTGAAAACTTAGCTGAAGTGAGTTTGTTTTTGCTAGGAATTGACACTATTGACAGCTCACTCCACGTCACTTCACCTAAGTTTTCACGGTGAGATTTTTACAGGTTAGCACCGCAGTATATATTTCCTATCTTTCTTTCCTTTATAGTTGGTAAACAAACACGCTAGGAAAATCACGAGTTTTCGCATGAACCACACATTGTGATAACAATCAAAGAGCAGTGGTGGCCCAGTGAAAACTGCCACGACTCACGAGTTGTAGGTTGTGGGGTCGAACCCAAACAAGTACTTTTTTTTATGGATGGGAAATCATCAAATGACCCCTCCCGCTCTCGGTGGAGCGGAAGGGAGTGTCAGACTCTTACTGACTAAAACCCACCCGTGTTCCTTCCTTAGCCCTTTATGTTCCGGGCCAGCGGTAACCCTTTCGGACAATCCCGCTGACCCGGCAGGCTTCGGCCCACCCAAGCAAGCACTTTAAGTACTTTGTATTCATTATTTTATCAAAACGGTGAGACATCGCCGTCTTTTAGCGTGAATATCGCATGCATTTTGTTTTTACCATAGCTATTTGTCACTTTACAACAGAATAAGCACTTGTTGCTATGGCCTGAACATCTGTCGTTTTCATAATGATTATTACTTAACCAGCGGTGTCAATCCTTGTGCTAGAAAAGCGCCTTTGCGAAGACACTCGTACTTAAAGGTAGTTGTTTACACTAGGTGGGGTTGCAAGCTAGCTCATTACGCGCTTAGCTCACTCTTATAATTATGTATTACACACAGACAAAAGCATCTGCAACTTACAAAGAATATACAAGAAGACACAGTCTCATTATGTTTCTTTCGATCTAGAAGAATGGAAAACTAGAATAAGTAATTAATTTATGTTTGGATGCACAACATTACATAATGTAAACCCAAGACGTTGTACAGAGTAATTTACAAACACACATAGTTTGCATACTTAAGTAGGTAGGTAAAGTACAATAAAAAAAAAATAAACATGAGAAAATAATAAAGATTTTACAAACAAACACAATACCACTTATAAAATAAACAAAATTCAATTATGCGAAAAATAGTCGATTGTACAACTAGTGCATAAAAGAAGCCATTTTACCCCGAGACGTGTCTAGACACCGGAATTTACTCTATTCATACAGCGCGTCGTATGGCCCTAATTGTGGATCGAAGAGTCAATCCTGTCGCACAAAAAATATTTGATAGTAAAATATCTAATTTGATATAGCTGAGATGACTTTAGTCAAATTTATTAGATACAAGTTAACACTGTGAAGATCAAGTCAAACCGGTTTAGTATGCGGATAAACAAGTTCACTTGGTACAGTCAATCAAAGAGCTAGGTGAAAATGCTGCTAAATTACAATATTTAGCAATCTCGAGAGCATGCTCTTTGTAAAAGACTTCACTCATGTAAAGTCACATATAGCAGTATGTGTATACACTAGCGTTGAAAATTGCGAAAGATCCATTTGGTTTTTTTTCGAAACTTTGTATCTTTCCTGAAATTCTCGAAAAAAACAAATTTCACGTTCGTCTGAAAGATACAATCATACACGTTTAATACTTGTTTTATACAGTGTATTTTTCATATTTAATAATCAAAGAGAAAAATATCTTGCATATTAATATTAATTGTGCGCCAACATGCACATCGCCACCGCCAAGCTGACTTGTGATTGTGACAAACTTAAATAAATATTGAAAGAGTGTAAAGTAAACAAAATAATTACTTAAGAAAATTTATAATATGTAAATCAATAGGTTTTTTATGCTCACTACACATACTCGTATGTGTTATTTTGTCCATTTCTCTTTTTATCAGGTACTCGACAAATCATTTATTGATCTTAATATCAGAATAAAAATAATAATATTGGCAGTGTAGTATAAATATAATGATTAATATTTTTGCTTACATACGTACCTGACTCTTTGTTTGACTGTACACAATCTGATAAGGAAAAATTTACAGAAATTCATAAAATTAGAAGACCAATGTTGTAATTGCCGATATTTAGTTCAATCCCAATCGTTATGTGGAACGCTCGTGTAATATCTTGTGTTAGCATGATGTTACATCAGTTAATAGTGCTGTTCTTAAGTTTTTCTTTTGTCACAAGTGAGCTGTTGAATTTGCGTGAAGGTATGTCATTAATTCATTATCATTACAGTGATATCGTCTTGATTACAAACCAAATTCATACTCAGGGTTATCGTAATACCCAATAACTGGACTGTGGAGGTCAGATAGGCAGTCGCTCCATGTAAAATACTGGGATTCAGCTGCATCCGGTTAGACTGGAAGCGGACTCCAAAATATTACTACAGACGAGACAATAAATGCATTGTATACAATTAGTTATAGATGTTAGTATAATTATTTTAAGTTAGTATAATATTAAGCGCATTTTATTGCACTGCTGTAACATGTAAGTAGATAAATAAATATATAAATCAATATTTGGGAAAGGCTAGGTAGATAATGAAATCATCTTGGTTACACGTGTAACAAACATAATTATATTATTTCTATACTATATCCATGAGTTCCACGTTCTTTGGAAGCCGTAAGAGGGACAAATACACAAAATACGTAGTAAACATTTATTTCTCGCGATTTCAATGTTTGTCCAATAGAAAATGTTGTTCATGAGAACAATAATCCCTTTTCTGGTAAAAAAAAAAAACTCTGCTTGTACTTATACATTTTCATTCCCAGGGTCTACATGCATGAGGAATGGGGTCTCTGGAAAGTGCGTCAACGTATATAACTGTATGAGCAGTTATCTTGATTTTATGAACAATGATCATGCACCGGTGAGTAACCTCTAATTTCCTTAGTGGCTGAACGACTGCATACCTACATTTATTTTGAGAGTTCATATAGAGATCGGAATCAAAACTGGTTATGTCCTTGAAAAAAAAAGACAGAGTATTAAACAAACGTATAACTTTTGTACCCAACGCTTTACTGCATACTAATTTGAAATAAATGGTCAACAACAAAATTAAAATTGGTTATGTCCTTGAAAAAAATAAAACAGAGTATTAAAACAAACGTATAACTTTTGTACCCAACGCTTTACTGCATACTAATTTGAAATAAATGGTCAACAACAAAATTAAAATTGGTTATGTCCTTGAAAAAAAAAACAGCATTAAAGAAACGCATAATTTTTGTACTCAACGCTTTACTACCACGTACTAATTTGAAATAAATGGAGAATAACAAAATTAAAATGTTGCCATTAAAAACACGTTTTTGAAAATTGAAATTAGTGTTTGAAAATTCTTAAGATTATTAAATTTTAAACCTCAACATTATTCAAGTCTAAGTCAGGCCTAGTAGTAGTAGCTAGCTCTTTTCCATTGGTATATTATTTATTACTTCATTTTAATTACAGATATGTTCTTTTCGAGGCGAACAGCCAATCGTGTGCTGTACTGACTGTACCTTCAATGATACGAGGTATGATCGTCGATTGGTGTATGTAATAATACGACAAAAAATTGGGCAAAACTGTCCATGTACAGACGCCAGCACATCAAGCTACTACAATCTGTCATATTTCTTTAATAGATTTTCCACTTTATCGCTAAAGCATAGGGTCCAAAGTTAATTGGGAAAATTTGTCAGTTTCGGGTAGCTTGATGTGCTGGCGTCTGTACTTTATTGTACCTATAACATATTTATTATTTTATCCATTTACCAAACTAACTTATTGGTACTACTTTAACTGTGGACGTTTAAAGCAGAGAGCAGTGCTTGCACAGTTGTAGGTCGTTGGTTCGAACCCCGAAAGGTGCTTCACTTAGTATAAATTACTTCATCACCACTGCTCTCAAAACGGTGAAAGAAAATATCGTGAGAAAATCGGCATGTCCTAAAACCAAAAATTTGTAAATCATGTGGCATCTACCAATGCGCACTAGGTGCTCGCGTGGTGTATTGTGGCCCACTACCTCTCACACGAGAGGAGACCTGTGTTCCAGCAGTGGGTACAGAATAAGCTGATTATGCAGTGTTAAAATTTTTTTTTTTTGTTGACAGGAACTTCTTTATCAATCAAAATGTAGGAATTATTCACAAGACTGGACAGAAAGTCCAAGACAGTAAGTAAATTATTGTCTTTTTGCCTATTACACAATGTATTGTTCGGTCATCGAGAGAATGCGTTCCTGACACCTGTCAGTTCGACAATATTCTAGTAGCTAATAAGGAATACGTATTTGCGAACATGATCTAATTTTTTTTCCTTTATTGCCAAAAAGGAAAAAAAAGAAAAAAGGTGCCAAGAACGCATTCTTTCGTCAGCCACTCTATAATCATTTGGGAAATGTAAAACGTATAATTTTTATAAATTTCAGAATGTATTGAATATATACACAGACTAGATTACCCATGCAAGCTTAATAGTAAAGCTAAAATGGTGCGACGACACAATCTAGAAAAAAACTGCAATGACGTAGCTATTGAAATCGTGCGTTACAGCGGAGGGTTTGGAGGCGTCAATGCTTACAGAGAAGAGTTTCCACACATGGTAAGAGATATTTTTACAGGTAGACAAAAAATAGGTCCTTTGACATGAATTTAAAACTTTCGTCGTGATATACCTATTCTATGGTCACTTTGGCAGGGTAAACTGTAAAGCATTGCGTATATGAAGATAAACCGTATATAATCATAAATTTAACATTAATGATGTACTTATCTAATATTTTTGAAACAATATAATTTAAAACAGTGTCCATGGAGTGTCCTGTTCTTCTCCATAGGTACCTACTACGTTTTGGAATGGGCACTTCATATTTCTGATTCACCGATTCCTTGACAATTTAAAAGTGCCTGTAAATGGTTTAATTGATGGTGTCAATGTCAATGAGGTGAATGTAGGTGTGCGTAACGTTTTGTGACTTTAAGGCATTAATGTCTAACTGATGGTATATACTATCGTTTACCTTGGCATAGTCCACAAAGGCCATGTAAAGCGGTTTGTTAAAATTATATTTTGCTATTATTTCATTGATGATAAAAAGATGACCGGTTATGAAAAAAACCGGCCAAGTGCGAGTCGGACTCGCGCACCGAGGGTTCCGTACAAACCTGCAAGGTTTACAAAGTTCGTTCATTACGACAATCGAGTCATAACTATGGTATTTTTATTGCAAAATGAAATTCATAACATTACAATGGGGAAAGATGGAGGAGCATAAATTTAAGACAAAGATCTCTTTATCGTTTAAGTAATCCTTTATTTTATATTAACACATATCATTTATCTATAATATAACTGAAACACTTATACTAGCCTTGCAGCAGACTTGCGAAAGTTCTTTTATTAAAGTTATTTATTTACTAAGTTTTTTAGTCACTATTTAGAAATCTGGTTCAAAAATATTAATTAAGTATTAAATTTGAACCAGACCTGTAAATGGTGACTGAAAAAGTTATGAATAGTACCACATTGAACATTGCAAAAAAAAAAAAAATTTAAGGTTTTCGGAATTTTTCCTTTATGTGTGCTATAAAACGTTGCTTCATGCCAAATTTCAAGATTCTAGGTCGACTGGAAGTACCCTTTAGGTTTTGATTCCCTTGCGAGTACTTGCGAGTTTCAAAATATGCAGCTTAAATTGCTGTTTCTTTTGATTGCGTTGACATAGAAGTTTGATTTTGTTACAGCTTAAAGGTATTATAGACCTGAGTATTTGGTATGAATTTCAATTTAATACCTCTACGCGTTTATGAGGAAATGGGTAGTAAGTTTAAAATTATTAAAAAAAAATATATTATGTGATGTAACTAAAAATTTATGGTTTTCGTAATTTTTCCTTTATCTATGCTATAAGACGTTGCTTCGTACCAAATTTCAAGATTCTGAGTTCACGGGAAGCACCCTGTAGGTTTTGATTCCCTTGCAAGTGTCGAAAATTTGCGGCATAAACGGCTGTATCTTTTGATTGCGTTGGCTTAGAAGTTTGATTTTTTCACAGCTTCAAGGGACAGTAGACCTGAGTAATTGATATAAATTTCAGCTTCATACCTCCACGCGTTCCTGAGAAAAAGGGTCTTGACAGACGGACGGACGGACAGACGGACAACAAAGTGATCCTATAAGGGTTCCGTTTTTTCCTTTTGAGGTACGGAACCCTAAAAATTGGGACGAAATCCAGCTTGTTCGGGTGATTGGTGAAGGTCAAGCATCGGAGCGATACAGTTCTCTATTACTTTGACAAACAGTTTGCATAAATGTGAAATAAGGCATATGGGTCGATAGTTCGCGATGTCAGCTTTGTATCCTTTCTTATGAAGTAAAATTATATTTGAGTGATACATTTCAGAGGGAATTTGATCGGTGTGTAAGATGGTGTTGAAAAAAGATATGATGTGAGGTAGAAGAGTAATTCGCCCTAACTTTAGTACTTCTGTATTTATTCCGTCAGTTCCAGGGCTTTTATTATATTTCATTTTGCGAAGAGCCCGTTGAACATCGTAGGGACTGATAGGATCAACGGAGTCAGGGCAATAAATAAATGAAGCGTTTGGGCTGTTTGTGTTGATACTGGTATATTTTTTATAGGATTTTGTAGATATGTCGATCATTTTTCTTGAACTACCTTGTTTTATCCCATTTTCGTGCATTAGGTTGTAAATCCAGGTTTTCCTTTCGTGATTCCCTGTTTGGCAGCTTTTAAGGAGGTGCTCTCAGTAAAGCTGATTTGATAATGTTGGTGTTACAATCTCTAACATATTTTCTTAAGCTTAGTTTAATCAATTTATCTATTTTATTAAATTTTACACGATTATGCTTTAACAATTATTTTCTATTAATTACACTGTTTTATTGCTTCATTTGTTATTGTTTCTTCTTGCACATTTAATTTTATTGGTTCCTGTTGAAATATGTCTTCTCTCCCATTCTCTTTACTTCTGATAACCCTATCAAATCCCAACTTAAGCGTTTTCTTACTCAAATAATGTTCATCTTGCATTAATGAGCGTACATTATAAGTCAAAATATTCAGGTAAGTATCGGAGTCCATTTTCGTAGCTGTTTGGTTTCATTGACGGAGGATCGATCTCACCCGGGGATGCTTAGCACCCCGTGCTCTGGGAACCCGTTGACTGCCGTCATTGTCGCGAGGTTCTGCAGAGCTGCTGGGCACTTGGGGCCTGAGGTTATTTTGTTCCGTCATGGTTTGGATGTTTAATAAAGGGGATTAGGACTATAGTCCACCACGCTAGTGCAGTCTCAAGCACTATAACTACAAATTTTATTGTGATTCAGTTGTAGTTCATATTAATTAAGTGATACATTTTTACCATCAGGGTTTGCTGGGATACGGTAATGATATCACAACAGCAGACTGGCTCTGCGGAGGTACTGTCATCAGTGAAAGATTCATTCTAACTGCTGGTCACTGCTTGTCAAGTCCCATTGTGTAAGTTCCTTACTTTACAAAAATCTATACTAATGAAGATAGAAAATAATTCTTAATTTTATTCTGAAAGGGAGAACATAGCACAAGTATTATAGGCACAGCATAATTAGCCCATAATGTTCGCTCTACTAGGAGACAGGTCAAGACCAGAGTCCAGTGCCGGTTGGTGGATTTCATATGCCTACAAATTCTTGGTTCTAGAAGAGGCTGTCTGGGTTCGACCCTACGACCTATAACTTGTAAGTCTAGGCCATTTCCGCTAGGCCAGAACAGGACACAGCATATTATCATGTGACGTTTGTTGTACCTAGTTAATGTAACTGTGTGTACATTGTGCAATAAATAAATAAACATTCAATATTTTCAGAGGTCCAGTGAAGTACGTAGCACTAGGTATACTGAAGCGCACTGACCCCCCTGAGCTGTGGCAGATATACAACGTAAATAGGAGGATCCCTCATCCGGAGTACAAGCCCCCGTCCAAGTACAACGACATCGCCCTGCTCGAGACTGATACCGAGTGAGTTTTATTATTATTTTATTTTATTTTCAAAAAAGATAACTACAATACAAACCTGTATTTCCCCAATGGTTAGGCACTTATATAGTACACCATATTTCACCAGTTATGTAGACGATGATGCTTTTACTAATTAAAATACATTTTCCAGGATCAAATTCAGTAGGCAAGTGCTACCAGCTTGTCTTCACGCAACTGGGGAGGCAATAGAACGATTGTATGCTACTGGCTGGGGAGCCTTGGGTCATAAAAAAGAACTAGCTGACATTTTACAGAAAGTGAGCAATATTTATTTATTCATAGAAATAGTTACCTTTATGCCCGTTTACACTAAAACTAGGCAACGCCTAAATGCATGATCAGCCTATAATATTCCCACTGCTGGGACACAGGCCTCCTCTCTTCGAGAGAGGGTGGCCTATAAACTACCACGTGGGCCCAGTGGGGGTTGGTAGATGTCACTTGTCTTCAAATTTTTAGGGTTCCGTAGCCAAATGGCAAAAAACGGAACCCTTATGGATTCGTCATGCCTGTCTGTCTGTCCGTCCGTATGTCACAGACACTTTTTTCCGAAACTACATATAAGTTTTCAAATTTCAACTATACTGTTGCAATTTGGTAAGTAGATGTGTTCTATGAACCGCATTAAGATTTTCACACAAAAATAGAAAAAAAAAACAATACATTTTGGAGGTTCCCCATACTTAGAACTGAAACTCAATTTTTTTTTACATCAAACCCATACGTATCTATGGATAGATCTTCAAAAATGATATTGCGGTTTCTAACATAATTTTTTTCTTAACTGAATAGTTTGCGCGAGAGACACTTCCAAAGTGGTAAAATGTACACACATTTTACCACTTTGGAAGTGTCTCTCCCCCCGTAACTTCTAAAATAAGAGAATGATAAAACTAAAAAAATATATGATGTACATTACCATGCAAACTTCCACCGAAAATTGGTATGAACGAGATCTAGTAAGTTTTTTTTTAATACGTCGTAAAACGTAAACCACAATTTACTTTTCATTAGATCAACTCAAATATTAAAAAAAATATATTATGTTACTCGCTGCTACGGAACCCTTTATGGGCGAGTCGTACTCGCACTTGGCCGCATTTTTATTCTAGGACATGTCAGTTTCCTCACGATGTTTTCCTTCGCCGTTTTGAGAGCAGTGTTAACGACATTATTTACACAAAGTAAAGCGCCTGCGTTTAAATAAAAGTATTCTGGTGGGTTTTCAACGCTTGGCTCAGTGCCGAAAGAAAACGGAGTCTATTCAAATGAGAGTAATTGCCGCCACTTAACGACTCAATACCTACTCGACCCAAAGTGAAACATTTGAATGAGAACTTTAGGGCTGATATACACGACGATTTTTATAACCTTGATAATGAAGATTTAGTAGTAGGGTGTCCCGTTCATGTATGGGGGAAAAAAAAAATTGAGCTACGGCTACGCAAGAGGTATCAAAAGTTGCGTTTTGACACATAATATTACGATTATTATAAAATTTAATTAGATATCCGGCATCTTGAGGCCTCTACCAGTCCTTGAAGTTTTTCAAATTTGCTATTTTTAGGGGTTCCTAATATAAACTATAAATCATACAAAAATAACATTTAAATGGTTTTTATTAAACTTAAGGGTACAACAATGAGTTAAAGCAAGGTTTAAAATAGTTGAAAGACAAAATAATCAATGGCAACTTTAAAAACGGAACTGGTTTTTGTGACCAAAATTAGGCATTTCTGAGCGAGATTTTAATCTGTTCCTAATAAAACCATCCCGAGCTGTAGCGTCCGTGACGCTTTGAGAAGCCTCCGTCACTAGTTTTACACATCTTTCCACTGACTGTGTGTCCGCGTTTTTCTTTTTTTCATTGCACTACGTAGATATAATCAAAGAGATTGGCATTGGATTTGGATTGGATTGATTGGTATTTTACACAGACAAAAAAAAACAGCATGTGTGCAATTCACACGTGGTAGAAGTGAAACCTTCAAAAACACTGTATAATGCTTCCTATCTCATTTTCTCCCATGTTAAATCTTATGAATTTACACGTCTCTAAAAAAACAACAAAACAACATGTAAAAACTGTCGCTTTTTTGTGTCTTTCAAATCACAACGATGCTAAAGAACATCCTGATGATTCTGATCCAGATTCTGATCCAGATTCTGATTCTGATCCAGATTCTAATCCAGATCCAGATTCAGATCCAGATCCAGATTCAGATTCAGGTTCAGATTCTGATTCAGATTCAGATTCAGATCCTGATTCAGATCCTGATTCAGATCCTGATTCCGATCCTGATTCTGATCCTGATTCAGATCCTGATTCAGATCCTGATTCAGCACTGCGATTCTGTAACCATCTCACCGTGAAAACTTGGGTGAAGTGAGCGTGGAGTGAGCTGTCAATAGTGTCAATTCCTAGCAAAAACAAACTCACATCACCTAAATTTTCACGGTGAGATTTTTATAGAATCGACCGGTTCTGATTCTGATCCTGATTCTGATCCTGATTCAGATCCAGATTCTGATCCTGTTTCTGATCCTGATTCAGATCCTGATTCAGAACCTGATTCAGATCCTGATTCAGATCCTGATTCAGATCCTGATTCAGATCTTGATTCAGATCCTGATTCTGATCCTGATACTGATCCTGATTCAGATCCTGATTCTGATCCTGATTCAGATCCTGATTCAGATCCTGATTCAGATCCAGATTCAGATCCAGATTCAGATCCAGATTCAGATCCAGATTCAGATCCAGATTCAGATCCAGATTCAGATTCAGATCCAGATTCAGATCCAGATTCAGATCCAGATTCAGATCCAGATTGAGATCCAGGTTCAGATCCAGATTGAGATCCAGATTCTGATCCTGATTCTGATCCTGATTCCGATCCTGATTCAGATCCTGATTCGGAATCCTGATTCTGATCCTGATTCAGATTTTGATTCTGAACCTGATTCTGATTCAGATTCAGATTCAGATCCAGATCCACATTCAGATCCTGATTCTGACCCAGATTATGATCCTGTTTCTGATCCTGATTCAGATTCAGATTCAGATCCTGATTCAGATCCTGATTCAGATCCTGATTCAGATCCTGATTCCGGTCCTGATGCTGATCCTGATTCAGATCCTGATTCAGATCCTGATTCAGATCCTTTATTCAGATCCTGATTGAGATCCTGATTCAGATCCTGATGCTGATCCTGATTCAGATCCTGATTCAGATCCTTTATTCAGATCCTGATTCAGATCCTGATTCAGATCCTGATTCAGATCCTGATTCAGATCTTGATTCAGATCCTGATTCTGATCCTGATACTGATCCTGATTCAGATCCTGATTCTGATCCTGATTCAGATCCTGATTCAGATCCTGATTCAGATCCAGATTCAGATCCAGATTCAGATCCAGATTCAGATCCAGATTCAGATCCAGATTCAGATCCAGATTCAGATCCAGATTCAGATCCAGATTCAGATCCAGATTCAGATCCAGATTGAGATCCAGGTTCAGATCCAGATTGAGATCCAGATTCTGATCCTGATTCTGATCCTGATTCCGATCCTGATTCAGATCCTGATTCGGAATCCTGATTCTGATCCTGATTCAGATTTTGATTCTGAACCTGATTCTGATTCAGATTCAGATTCAGATCCAGATCCACATTCAGATCCTGATTCTGACCCAGATTATGATCCTGTTTCTGATCCTGATTCAGATTCAGATTCAGATCCTGATTCAGATCCTGATTCAGATCCTGATTCAGATCCTGATTCAGATCCTGATTCCGGTCCTGATGCTGATCCTGATTCAGATCTTGATTCAGATCCTGATTCAGATCCTTTATTCAGATCCTGATTCAGATCCTGATTCAGATCCTGATTCAGATCCTGATTCAGATCCTGATTCAGATCCAGATTCTGATCCTGTTTCTGATCCTGATTCAGATCCTGATTCAGATCCTGATTCAGATCCTGATACAGATCTTGATTCAGATCCTGATTCAGATCTTGATTCAGATCCTGATTCAGATCCTGATTCAGATCCAGATTCAGATCCAGATTCAGATCCTGTTTCAAATCTTGATTCAGATCCAGATTCAGATCCAGATTATGATCCTGTTTCTGATCCTGATTCAGATCCTGATTCAGATCCAAATTCAGATCCTGATTCAGATCCTGATTCAGATCCTGATTCTGATCCTGATTCTGATTCTGATTCTGATCCTGATTCAGATCGTGATTCAGATCCTGATTCAGATCCAGGATCCTGATTCTGATCCTGATTCTGATCCTGATTCTGATCCAGATTCTGATTCAGATTCAGATCCTGATTCAGATCCTGATTCAGATCCTTGAATCCAAAAAAAATAAAAAAAATGCCGGTAGAACCCTCAAGATATTTTTTTATGTTTTTTTTTATTATTTTTACGGTAATCTAAAATTAATAATGCAACTTTTGAGGGGGCTTGAGTAGCGAAAAGCGAAAAAAAATTTTTCGGCTATTTAGTAGCTAGCGCGCTTGTAGCATGTATTGCGAAGACATTCTTGTAAAGAAGGGGGACGCGTAGTCAACAACCGTCAACCAATGAAAATAATGTCGATGTATGTACTTCGCAATGTGGCTGTACCTCGAATACCTACTCATTTTCGTTCGTGGGTACCCTTTATAATAAAACAAAATTGAATTCCTTCACTTCACAGAACCGTGCAGCTGTGTGAATCATCCGATTTTAGCTTTTATACAGACGAGTCGTTTTACTAAAAAAAATTACATTTTTAAAAATCATCCATTATTATTATTAATCATTCATTATTTTAAAAATTACAAAATCTTTAGTAAAACAACTCGTCTTAACGATTACCCACAGGTCCAGGTTACCAGATTTGAAGAAACCGAATGTTCAAGCTACTACCCTCGCCACAGGCACCTGCAGAACGGATATAACCATACTACGCAAATGTGCTATGGTGATAAGGACGGTCGAGACACGTGTGAGGTAGGTATAGTCAGCAAGTCGTTTACATTGAGTTTATTTTGTAAAGAAAACTGAAGTTGCTAAGCGTAATAGAGCTTTGACAGTTCGAGCGAAGAGTGAACTATATGCAGTAACAACCACATGGGACGAGAGTTTAGTTTTTGTTAACGATAGTAGGATGACCTTTAAAATTGATCCAAGATGTCAGTAGTAATACTAATAAGGCTTGTTTCACACGTACCACAACCACAACACGTGGGCGGGCGCTAAATTTGTATGAAGATTAATAGTTAAATTCACACGGACCACATTTTGCCGTCATTATCGACCGCGTGTGTGATACCGACCACATCGCAGCCACGTCGAAACCACAACGCAACCACCAGCGACACCGCGAACTAGCGGCCGGCCACATCGTAAACACAACGTATTTAGGGACCACAAAGCAACAGCAAGAAGCCGCAGCGACACTATTCACACGTAACCACAACTTGACCACATTTTTGTCACTGCGCTGTGGTGTGGTTGTGGTACATTTGAATGGGCCCTAAAAGTGAAAAAGGAATATAGAAGGCATTACAGTAAAATACCGAGATAATAATAACATAGATGTTTACATACAAAAGAGATTGAGTAACCTATACACATTCAAAACACCTTTCTCATAGCAAAAATACGTTTAGGTACCTTAATCCTCTAACTTAACTGTAGATAAGTAAAATTATTATAATTTTTTTTATTACTTCAATACACAGGGTGACAGCGGTGGACCACTTCAAACGTCCTTCGATAACAATTATGTTGAAAATATATATTGTGTTTACAAAGTCTTCGGCGTGACGTCATATGGCAGGCAGTGTGGCATCGCTGCCGGCTCCGGAATTTACACCAGGGTCATTTACTACATACCCTGGATAGAGAGTATCGTCTGGCCATAAATTAATTCTGTTAAAGTGTAGCAAAAGATCTGCTGCGCAAACCCCAAGTAAATTATAGTAACGGTAGGGGAATAATGAAACCTTGAAAATTAATTAAAACTTGAAGACGGAAGATGTCATTAAAAGCGCACGAATGTGGACATACCCATTAGATATTTTATGTGCCTTATGCGGGTTGCAGGGGGCTTACTCTCCAAACTAATTTTAATTTCAATGAGATGCCAATATGATTCCAATGTTTATTTTACAGTCACGTAATTCGGTACTCTTGAAAACAATATTGTCAACAATTACCCCACGCCAAGCCCGAACCCAATTCCACTTAGTTCTCCAAAATAGACACCCAATCTAAAAATCATTTGGCGCTAGCATCGAACTCAAGAGTACGAAACGTCACAATTCCAATTTAATTAATCTTGACATTCCTGTAATTTAATTAATTTTGACGTTTCTGTAATTCAAATAATTTTGATATTTCTGTAATTTAATCAATTTTGACATTCCTGTAATTTTATTAATTTTGACTTGCCTGTATTCTTATTTTGGCATTTGTAATTTCTTATCTTATTGATGTTTTCTAAAATAATTTTAATGAATATAACAAAATAAAAAAAATGGATAATAAAATATGGATCTCTGTGTCTGACTTAAATAAAAATTATTATTATTATTATTACTAGGTAACTATGAATCATGGCACATCCAAAAGGACACTGGCAAAATTAGGCCCAGGAGCGGACACGAATGAAATATATATTAAAAAAAATCTTTAATTAAATAGTTATTTACAGTCATTTTTAAACGCCTTTTAACCATGGGGTTCTGAAAAACACAATAAAAAGAAGATGATAGCGGAAGTCATTTTGAATGAACTTAGGAAATGCACGGGAATTGTAGAAGTCATTGACTGCCCAAGTAGCACAAAATAGCTTTATAATCGATGGATAACAGAATTAGCATATTATTATAGCTTTATAAGAAGTCTACATATAGGCATTATAAACCACTGTACAGCTCTTGTAATGCTAATTTGGGCCCCAAATTATACAGCCTTAAGTGTAAGAATGGCATTTTAGCAGCATTATATTGGTTGTCTACCGGAATGATAAACGCATTATAATGGGCTGTGAAAACAGGTTAAAGCAGTGCGCATATGTTAAATGCGGCTCTTATACAGCTTGTACCATTACAAAGGCAAAATAAAAACATTTTCAAATATTATTTTTAATTTCTGTTATTATTAATAAATCTTGTGTAAAAAGAACATGGATACTTTCAACAAAAAATATAAGTGCTACAAGGCAAGTAATTAAACTCTTGTTTTTGTTCTCTATGAGTGAATTAAGGTTGCGAGTATCAGTTTACTGTGAAAGTATGTATATATTTGAATCAAATATTTCATGCGCCTTCAAATTAAAGAGCTATTTATTACAAAAATATTATAAAAATATGTGGAATTGTAAAAAAAATTATGCTCTTACGAAGAAATCTTTAGTTTTAGTCATTATGATACCTGTATTGTACCGGCCGGTCAATACCATAGGTTGAAGTCCTTTCTAAAGGACTATTTACCATAAAATTAAATTTTAAATATTATCGATACAAAAAGCAAAATGGCGTAAGCATAATTATAAACTTCAGGCATGCGGATGCCTGCATACGACTTATTGCTTGTTAAAATTCTTGTCATTATACGTTTGTATAGATAAAGGCTATATAATATTATGATGAAATGCTTTTAAAAAGCTGGCATTAAAACAGCACCAATGTACACCGTTAAACAGTTGTGACCCATGCGAAAGGTCGTTATAAAACATAGAGCAGTTTTAAAGAATTTTAAAATGCTTTTTAATAGCCTAAGCCGTAATTAATGCTTACATACGGCCTACACTTTTGTATAATGCTTACAGCTGTATTAGAAGCTGTATAGAGACATAAATTATGTCTAAAATAAAACCTTTAACTGCACAAAAGATTGAAAAAGAGGATTATATAGCTTTAGGAACTACAAAGTTAATAAAATGCTGTTATACAGAAGCAAGACATTGCTAAAACCCTTCAAATTCTATAACGAAGCTAGAAGAAATTTTCTGGTCATCACTTTTTCCATTATATCGATTTTGTGTTACTTGGGTGGGTTGCCAGGGGTAAAATATATAATATATTATGCAGAGATACCCGAGGTCATGATTTCTCATTATTTAATTATTATTATCAATAATAGATCCATTTTGAAAGTATCTGTTGATGCATTACACAAATGTTTTTGTTAACTTCAACGTTTTTGGTTCATAATAATTGTGGGTTTGTGATGATGGATCAAAATGCTAGAAGCCAAATTAAATATAAGTGTCAACTCAAGAAACTTCAAATGAGCTGAATAAATGAATCAAATAATCGATGTATGTCATTCACTCCCACAGACTCTTGCGTACTTGTGATTTACTCGACTGTTTTCTTTTGTGATTTACCTTGTTTTGTTTAATAATCTTAGCGGGCGTGACGCTATAGAGCAATATTGTTGCAACTGTTTGGTGGGCAGACGCACTGTAGGGTGTTATGCTCATGTCATATCTATTATATGGTACTTGTCATGGGCTCGACGTGAGCCAAACATATGCCCACCAGCTCAATTTTTAGATGAGTTATTGATTATTTATGAAAATTAATAAAAAAGAGCTTTATTCTAATGAAAAGTGGTTTCTTTTTCTCAATTACCTTAAATATTTTTACTTTTATAACCTGTAAAATGTTTTTTGTTATCTCACTAATATCTCAGTATTCCCATGATCAATATTGATATTGATGTTTTTATAGTAAATAATGTTTATGACCAGTAATTTTAGCATTTGTATTATTATTGTCTGTTGAGTTGAAAAAGTGGGCCTGACGAAGTATGGGCGTTTGCCAGTGTCCTTTGCATGCTGAATTTAGTAGGCGGAATATGAAGTACTATGAATTGTATTATGACATCTGTAAGCACCATATTTCATGCAAATAAACGATTATTATTATTATTAGAATATAATTCTTAATGTAGTTTATGTTCACGGACTCATTGAATATAATGTATATTCAGGTTACGTATTCTATTGGGAAGGGCTTTACATATTACATATTTTATCAGGTTAAGTTAAGAGACAGCAGTGATTTAATTGGAAATTACTTCAATTTAGGGACCACAGGACAGGTCCCTAAATTGTATCATTTATAAGAAATAAAACGATAGAATATAAAATATATATTTGTTTTATTTATTTAGGTACCTAAATCCATACACAAAAAAAAATAATAAAATAAGTGAGAAAATCAGTAAATATGCTGAACTGAAAGAAGAATCTGGAGACAGGAAAAAGTTTACATTGTACCCATTGTTGTCTCCATGACGGGTGTGATACCCAATCACCTCCACCACAGCCTTAAACAAATAGACCTAAAAGACTCAATTTATATAACACTTCAAAAAGCCGCAATTTTAAATACTTGCAGAATAGTTAGAAAGTTCATGCAAATCGACGAAAATGAAATCACTCCTCATAACATTAATTCTCCGTAAAAAACACCACCACACACAAGCTAAATTGACTTGGCTTGGGCCCGTTAATGTTACGTTTGTTACTTAAATTAGCCAAAGAGCTAAGAAACAAAATTCGTTTACCAAAAATAATAACTTATAATTTTATAAATCTATCAGCTTCCGATGCAGGCGCTGCTCTACGTTTTGCTCACCAATCACGCAAATTCAACAGCTCAATTGTCACACATGAACTCCTTATGTCACCAACGGGGCACAAATCACGAATATAAAGATCAGTTCACGGCACAACTTCAAACATTTTTATAACTATTTCAATAGTGCTAGTCACTCTGAAGTCAACTTAATTGCCATTGAAATAAAGTTGAAATTTATTTAACTTTGAATTACATCAATAATGCCAACGTTAATTTGAATAGACCTTAAGTAATTTTTATTCTCGGACCTAAGCGACCTCACTGCGTTATTAGTATTACCTACAAAACGAGATCTAACTGAAGCGAGGCTCTCCCCTATCCACAGACCGACATCGACCCTTTGCTGAGCACAAGGGAGGTTATTATCGGTCGATAATATCGGATGCGTTATTGCGATATCTGTTTTCAGTACATTTTGTATTAGGACGGACACGAAGTTACACACTGCTGCGATAATAACGACGC
This sequence comes from Luperina testacea, assembly GCA_927399505.1. Lineage (NCBI taxonomy): Eukaryota > Metazoa > Arthropoda > Insecta > Lepidoptera > Noctuidae > Luperina > Luperina testacea. The sequence continues at coordinate 13,886,537 of OV656770.1, read as the reverse complement.
CATAGAAGTAGGACGCTTGCGTTCCTCCGTCCTGCGATATTTACACACCGTTACATTTTGACCATTTAATTCCTTAAAAGGGGTAATTGTACTCATCATTATGAACAACATTTATTCCGGAACCAACCCTGAAATCGTGAAAAAAAAATCTGTTGATCCATACCATTATGTCGAGTTATGCTAACATAAAAAATGTATGGATCAACATTATTTTTTTTCATGTTTTGATAGTTGGTCCCGTAGTAAAATGTGTTTATAATGATGAGCACAATGACCCCTTTTAAGGATTAAAACGATCAAAATGTAACGGTGCATATGAGTGCTTAGAACATTTAATTTTTGTATTAGGACGCATACTATCTTACACACACCTGCTTTAATAACGTAGTAACGCATTGTGTGGGCCTGTAACGTAGGTTACACTCACACGTTACAAATATCGGACGTTAGAAACGTAGCTATTTGGCTAAGAATCGGGACGCATTATAGCAATAACGCATTCGATATAACACGCCTGTGGGGAGACTATCTCGAAACGACTATCCGTTTTTGTTTTGCGGGAGTCCGTTTTTGTTTCTTTGCTATTTCGAAACGACTATCCGTTATTCAACCACGAGGTATGGTTCCCGGGTTTAACACAAGGTTAAAGTCAAAGTTTATTCTTTATTAAATTTGAACATAAAACCAGCTTGACTATAATCAGCTTCACGTCATTAATGTGAACGTCGTTTAAGAAGCACATAAAGCTGAGAACATAAAGATAGCAGACAATTATATCTTTATGCTGTCTGCAATCTATACGACTGGACTGTTCCTTGTGCAGTCATAACAACACTAATGTTGTATTTTTAAAACCAAACATCATTTTCAACCGAAAGACGACCACTGCTAGACATCGGCCTCCTCCAAGCACCACCTCTTCGACCAGTACCAAACCAAACATAGGACAATATAAAGCTAGGTGAAGAAATGAAGAAATAACCCTAAGACGCCAGTGAAACCGCGGGCTACAGTCAAAATGTTAAAGTCAAAGTCAAATCATTTATTTCAAATAGGCGCATTAAAGGCACTTTTGAACGTCAAAACTTACAGTAAAATTGAATTGATTCTAGTCGCCCCTTCCAAAAGGTAGTTTTCGTATGGAGAAGAATGGGCAAGAAACTCCACCGTTAAGAACCGAAGAGCTTGTCCAGATAGCGATTTACACGAGTGCGGATACACGCGTATGAAACTCGCTCGGCTATACGCGCTTGTCTTGCGTGCGGGCGTGTGACGCCTTATTTGGATGGTCTCAGATTAATCACAGCTCGTATCGTCATCATAATCAGCCTTTAATGATCCCACTGCTGGGACACAGGCCTCCTTTCGGTGAGAGGGAGTGGGCCGTAATCCACCACGCGGGCCCAGTGCGGGTTGGTAGATGTCACATGACCTCCAATTTTTAGTTCTAGGACATGTCGGTTTTCTCACGACGCTTTGCTTCGCTGTTTTTGAGAGCAGTATTGATGAAATAATTTACATAAACCTACTGTCTGGCTTTGAACCTACGACCTTTGAATTGCTAAACGAAATAGCTCTCCCATCATCTCATGTCGAGTCCCAACGATTAGCCACTGACCTCATTTAATACAGCCATTTTAGACCAACTATGTAGTTGGTCTTACATTGGGAAACCATCTTAGCTATGTAGCTCAGATGGTTTCTTAATGTAGTTACCTCTGCAAATAATATTTATTCTGGTAACATACAAGCGTAGACTCGGCGATAAAGTTAGGCAAACTTGAGCTGATACAAGTCGGCAGTTAGCGAGCCAATAATGCTCATACAGCAAATGTTACATACAGCAAACGTTTACGCGTACCTAATTAATAACCAGTAAATTCAGTCGTAACTAAAACTTCGAAGGCCGATCATAATTAGCCTGTAATGTTGCCACTGCTGGCACACAGGCCTCCTCTCTGTGAGAGGGAGTGCGCTGTAATCCACGTAAGCCCAGTGCGGGTTGGTAGATGTCCATGTCTTCGAATTTTTGGTTCTAAGACGTACCGGTTTCCTCACGATGTTTTCCTTCACCATTATGAAAGAAAGAAAAAGTATTTATTGCGACTCGTACAGGAAGATCACAAACTAAACTAAATACAGCAAAATAAAAAACCAGAAAGAAAGAAAAAGAAAGCAACACTAGCAATGAACTGCCTACCTATTAAAACCATCATAAAGGTTAAGTAATAGTAGGTTACTGCAGTTTTTCAGAAGAATTTTGATTTTTCTTGGAATATAAGTAGTAGAAGTTCCTTTTTTATTGCTGAATGGCCCCTCTTAACCTCGGTCACGCCTGATGGAAAACGATGGATGAGGTCTATGATGCAACGAGCGTGCCCGGAAGAGATGCCTAAGGCACTGGAACTCCCACGCATCGACGAAATACAGCAGGCTACTTGACTCCGGTGGGAGGGTGGTCGCAAACCAGGCGGGCGTTACCGCCACCGCAAGGGAAGAATTGGCCAGTCAAAAAAGGTGTTGAGTGTGACTGTCCAGGATGCGCCGAGCGCTCGATTCAGTTAAGTAACTCGCGAAACAAACTACGCCACACGAGGAAGCTTCTTCATTTCCTTTTATACCGGAAAAGTCCCGTCATAGTATTTGGGTTTTTCTTTTTTGCGGGTAACATAGTGCATAACGTCATAAGCTATGGCAAGTAAGAGAAAAATAAAATTACCGTAACCGACGCCGCGCGTGTTTTGTTTATAAGACGTTTCAAAAAATACACACGTAATTGTTAAAGTTTTCACTTCTGTCGGCACTTCCGGAATGCCACTTTTTAATTAATTTATTTTTTTAATCAGTGCGTCCTACCCGTCATGACCTACGGGGCTGAAACGTGGACACTCACGATAAGGCTGGTCCACCAGTTCAAAGGCGCTCAGCGAGCTATGGAAAGAGCTATGCTCGGAGTCTCTCTGAAGGATAGGATCCGTAACGAATGCATCCGACAGAGAACGAAAGTTATCGACATAGCTCAAAGAATTAGCAAGCTGAAGTGGCAGTGGGCAGGCCATATCTCGCGAAGAACCGACAACCGCTGGGGTAAACGAGTTCTTGAGTGGAGACCGCGCCTCGGCAAACGTAGTGTAGGACGCCCTCCGGCCAGGTGGGATGACGATCTGCGAAAGACTGCAGGCAGATGCTGGATGCGTCAAGCTGAAGACAGGGCGCTATGGCGCTCATTAGGGGAGGCCTATGTCCAGCAGTGGACTGCTATAGGCTGATGATGATGATGATGATGAATTTATTTTTAATCCAACTGGTAGTCCCAGAGATTAGCGCATGTCAACTAACACTCTTCAGCTTTACCTATTATTAGTACCAGTATAGATTTCATAACATTTTCACTCATCATTATATTTTATAGGTATTTCTCACTCTCATTTTGACGATTCCATGTTTGTTTGCTCACAGTTTTTGGCAGGAAATTACAAAGGAAGCTATTTGAGTAACAGATGTGGCAATTCACAAAAACATGTTTTCCCGTCGGAAATGTGGCACACACGACTCAAAATGATATACCTACAAACAAAATATCTCTTGTGCTTTTTATTTGTACAGGTTTTTTTCTTTATTTAGTGTGCAATAACTACCCCACAAAGCTGTGTAAAGAGAACTTAGAATGGGCATTCTTATCTTAATAAAAATGTCCTAGTTATACACTATGGTGTGTTTCGTTCCGTAACTTTTTCTAAAATACCATTATTAAACCAACGCCCATGATGTAAAAGTTGCATTTTTCCATCTTGCATTTTCATTCAAACGTGGTTAAACAAGACATTGTTATTACTAAATAATTTTATAAAATAAACATGACTGTGGACCATTTGGCAATTATTAGCAGATCTATTTAAAAACGCAGATTTGATTTAATGAAGTAAAAACAGTTTAAAAGAAGCGTACCTTACACAGTTTATTCGAACAAAAATTTAAAGTTAGAAAGAGCAATTCTTTTAAAAGATTAGACAATTTGAAAAAAGAAACAGAATTCAAAAAGCTTCATAATTTAAAAAAGGTTCGTATCGTTGTGAACTTAAAAAAAATCTTGTTTAAGGCGCATTTAAATATTTTCCTTAAAAAGGTAGATTAGTTAAAATTAATCTTGAACAATTATTATTATTATATACGAGTATTATATATATACACATTAATTTAAAACAATTTTTCAATTTTCAGTTAAAACTTTAGTTTCAACTAAAAATAAAAAAATATTTTCATTGAATATTTAGTTTTTTTTTGTCCACTGCTGGGCAAAGGCCTCCCGCAAATCCTTTTAGGAACTCTTTTCCTGCGCCACCTCGAACCAGTCTTCGCGATACGCGTCCACGTCATCTCGGTATCTCTTTCTGGGCCGGCCTCGGGGCGGCGCCGTCCATCTTCAGGCACCCAGGTGTGGATATTTTTGCTCAGCGGTCATCGTGCATGTGGCTGATGTGACCCACCCAATCCCATTTGATGATAGCAGCATTCTTTCAATCCAATATGCCCGTTTTGGAACGCAGCGTAGTCTTCCGAATTCTGTCCTGTCTTTTAACACCCAGAATGCTGCTTTCCATTGGTCTTTGGCTAACTCCAAGGCGGAACTTTTGCGACCCGGTGAGCGACCAGGTCTAAGCACCGTGATATTTAGTTAAGTATAACTAGTTTAATTCAAAACTAATATTTAGTTAACACTAAAATTTTTAATCGTGGTTAGTTTAGTTCAGCCTAACACTGGTTTCAATACGGTGACATTATATTATACAAAATCTTTAAGGATAAAAAGCAGCCATGCTCTTGCGTGCTCTACCACTGCTGAATAGTAACGAGGTACAGATCTCAGGGGTAAATTCCTAGCACTTTAGACGTAATTAATTACAATGTTATACATAGTAGACCAAAACTTTGTATTACACAGTATTACTGATGTGACTTGTTTACGTCTTGTTTACACTAGAAAATAAACTTCGTAATGACGTTCCCAGTCTGCATACAAACATTTAAACAAATTCATGAAGAAGAATAAGAAAATACATTTATTTAGCACAAACTACAAGACACACAATACACCAGATACATACTCGTAAATCATAATATAAAAACAAAAAATAAAGATCAAATCAAAAGTGTAAAGTCCTATTTAAGAAATTAGTAGGAATGTGTGCCTCACGGCTGCGCCAAAAAGGCCCAGTTCAGCAAAAATGCGAGACAACTAGTCTGACGCTGGTTTTCAACTGGACCTGATGAGGGAAGTATATCCAATAGTTTAGTCACTCATAAATTGTGAAATCTCATAGTCGGCCACTCACTACTATTTAGTTGTTTGATAAAATCACTTTTTTAATTTCTATGTAAGCATAGTTGTGGTTGTTATTGACTTAAATCCAATTAAAATGTTTTGTAAAAAGATACTTAATTTAGATTATTAACTAGCAAGTACCTTAATAAGCGAATTCAATGCGGATTTAACCAATGTTCTTGATAAAAAAAAACTCAGAAACGTCCAACACCTGTGTACCTACACGCAAACAATTTGGATATTAAATTCAAAGGTCCATATTGTCTGCAAATGATTCAAATATGGGTATAACTGACGGTAAAATAAAAGGTAAATACTACATATATATGATGGTCAGGAAACCGGACGATGTATGAGATCCAGAGAACAGAACCTTTTACAAACAATATGTTCGGGTAAAATGATTTGAATACGATACCTGAATTCGGATAGGCGTTATGGTACCATATGGCGTATGTGTACTTTGTTTCTCATTCCACCGGCCCCCTTCTACCTTCGGTCATCCAGACGCACTGCAAGTTATCACCCTGCCTAGTTGCTATTCCACCAATTCGCAATAAGCGTTTTCAAATTTCCTTTATAATGCGTACAGCAAAAGAGTGGAACTCTACCTGCGTCTGTGTTTCCAAGCGCATATAACCCGAATCTCTTCAAAGTAAGAGTGAACAGGTTTCTTCTGGATAAGCTCACTCCATCGTAGACTTTGTCTCTGTTACCTCTGACTTAGACTAGAGTCAAGAGCAAACCCATTTCAAATAAAAAACAACGGGACAATTCCAAAAGTAAGAAGACTGCAACAAAAAACTCAAGACATACCTAGTAAACGAAGGATTTATAGCTTAAAAAGTAGAAGACATACCTAGTACCTAAACGAACGATTTATAGCTTAAAAAGTAGTTTGTCTCAATTTATTTGCTGAATGCCAATTGGTTTTCGCATCACGTCTCACTCAGCAGTACAATAAATGCCTGAAAACACACAACAAACAGACATAATAAGATGTGGAAAGTTCCAATACTTTCATGAACACCCAGCAAAAGTAGGTTTTTATTTTTCTAGTAAGTCTTAAACAAAAAGGTTTTAAATGATGTTTTTTTTTAATAAAAAGGTGTTATATTAGCTGTAATAATAAGTTGTAACTAGTTTGTAGCTTTCGGTGATTTTTTTTTCAAATCTTTCTTATTTATCGGTAAAATTCAAGTTGTATCAGTTGATACAACTTGAATTTTACCGATAAATAAGAAAGATTGGGTTGGGCGTCAACTGTAACCCGGCTTCGTAGTTTACAGATAATTTCTTGGAAACAAGCTGAGGATGGTTCCTATTTGAACTTTACTACTCACCACCGTGCTAAAGTAAATTTATAAGGTATAATCTGCAAGGAAGGATTAATTAAACAAGTACCTTCTTACACAATAAAAAGTTTATTGGAATTATACAAAATGAAAGTACACATACAAACAATGTGGCAAGCCACCAAATTAATGTACCCTTCCAGAGTCTATGGCATACACCCACACAACTAGTCTCCGTTCCTAGTGGTGTCAGTGAATGCCAGCCATGAGACTAAATAGCAGTTTCTCAGAGTCGCTATAGCGAGTCCGTGGGATGATCGAATTAACAACTTCTAGCTCAATCGAACATGTATTGGCCTTTTCCGGACTGTGCTCATAGAGGGAAAATAAACGCTATACGAAGCTAACCCGAGACACAAGATCCTTACAACAACTGGTCTTAAAACAACCTAGTTCCTACAAAAGGCCTAACTCTCTCATAGATTAAACCATAATAACACACTGATAACACTCTCTATGAAACCTTCAGTATAATCCCTTCAGTTGACGGTTCAGGGTCCTTGGCGTCGTTCACAGGAGAAACCTGTGAACACGCGCGAACGCGGCCTACGGACGAGATGGTGACGCTATCGTTACCTGGAGTGGCGAACTTCCCTCATCGCCTGGATTCGGTTAGGTAAAAAGGTAAAGATTTTTTTCATTCAGTTGAATGAAAAAAATCTTTACCTTTTTTACAGAAATGAAGAACACGAGACGTAAAAAAAATATGTTTCTACCTAAGTAGGTAGGTACTTTTATTCTCCGTTTTTGCTGTTGCTAAGGAAACTACTCTGAGAAAACGTGTCCATTTCTGTATATAGTAAAAATTCATGCCTCCCATTTGTTATCAAAGAAAATGGCTGAATTCTTCTTGAAAATAACAGATTAAAGTATTCTAGGTCTTACAATATTCGCATTCTCCCTTTCATATGTATAAGACAATTTTAAACAAATACACGTTTAGAATCAACGAACCTTTGGATTGAAGTTGCTCATGCTTACAAATAGACTTAGTAAACGCGAGCTGACTATTAATACTAGGAAAACAGAAAGAAAAAGAGTTTTCTAACTGGTAGGTACATATGAGACTGCGGTTACAATAGTGATGTGAGAACGTTGTGAATATTAAGTTCCCTTGGTAGGTACCTAACTAAGTTTTTACTCTTTTTAACCGACTTCAAAAAAGGAGTAAGTTCTCAATTCGGATGTTTGTATATATATTTTAATGTATGTACGGGCATAAGTCCCTCATATTTATATAGACGGATTTACATTTTTTTTGTGTTCGAAAGAGGTTTATTCCGAAATGGTTCCATTTAAATTTCGTAAAGATCTGATGATGAGTTTCGGAGACAGACAACGGAACTCTTTAATAAATGCCAGCAAATAAACCGCATTTGCTGCTATAGCATATGTATGCATTGTTTACGCAATCACATAACATAACATCACGCCTGTACCCTTTAAAGGGGTGAGCAGATGTGTTCAATAGCTTCCTGTCACTGATATTCACATAGCAATTAGTGTTATATGAATTTGTTTGGGGTAGGTAGGTACAACTAAAAAGTGAAATATAAAAACTTTTTACAAAAAAAAAAAAACAACCGACTTCCAAAAAAAACACTACAAAGTGAAAAATAACTTTGATTTCGAAAGTCGGTGTCAAAAAACGAAAATACAGAACCAACGACACCGACTATAGAGATTTGATTTGGGGCTTAAATGTCTATAGAGATTTGATTTGGGGCTTTGACAGTCATTACGAGTAGTCAGAAGCCCAAGTCTGACAACCAGTCTTACCAAGGAGTATCGTGTCAACTGAGTTGTGAAGGTTAGATAGGCAGTCGCTCCATGTAAAATACTGGTATTCAGCTGCATCCGGTTAGACACAAAGCCGACCCCAAAGTATGGTTAGGAAAAAGCAATGCAGATTTACTTGCAATTAGAATTCTCTCCAAGATCCTTACCATTTGCAGGGTAATTTACGTGCAAGGCTAGTCAAGGATGACAGTTAACAGCTGCACTGACCTTGACTTGACTGACCTTTTTTTTCTAACCTGCGAAATATTCTTATAAAAAACATAAAATAATTGATTAAACCGCAGTGCAGTATAATTTGCTCAGATTCCAACACTGATAGCATCGTTCACAAGAGCTTCGTGACAGAACTAATAAATCGGAGGTCTCATATAGTTTCAGAGTTATATTTAACTTAAACGCGTTGTTAAGAGACCGTTAAAAGTAGTTTATAGACCAAACGCTTCCTTATACGCCGCTGTTATAAAGTAAAATGTTACATGTAAGTATTTTTGATAAGACAATTTGTTATTTTTACGTGATTGTTATGTGGAATGTAGGTTATTAATTTCAAATCTGTGGCTTGCAGATAATGGGGCTTATAAAATAAAAAATTACAACCGATAATTTATAGTTAGTTTGTAGTTGTTATGTGTAGTTTGTGTTATTTGTTGTTAGTTTGTAGCCAATGTATGAAAAGTTAAGTATATTATGTAAAAAAGTCAAAGTCGTAAAACCAGTGGCTTTTACGACTTTGAATAATATAGGTACTTTACGTTTTTTTAGCCTCCCTACCTCACTAGGTAGGGAGGCTAAATTATTTACGAATTTATATTTGTAAATAATTTTGGGTTAAGATATCCCTAGATTCTGTTGATGTGTGTATTTATTCTATTTTTTTTTTGGTAATTAAATTTTCCAAAAGGGCTTTTTCCACTAATATTATGAGCACTTCTGGTAAAGGCTATCCTGCGCCCTTAATCGCTCCTTCCCGGCGCGGGCCTTTAGCAACTCATTACAATAAAAAATCAAATTGTGTGTCATTAGCAATTAAGATTCAGCTATTAAATTTTATCCAATTACTTTGAAAATCCACATCACCACTATTCTCCACACCAATCAAGAAACTATCAAGTTTCTCATATCGAACTAAAACGTTTTCCACGTCGCCACCCACTTTCCAGCCTGATAAATAAACAAAAGATAAACGTACAATGTCGGTACTTAACAGCTGTCATTCCGTTCAAGTTGTAGACTGGTGTAAATAGGTCATCGTGTCACATTTACACACGTTACGGTATATTGTGACTGAAATACAATGTCACTCGTTTGTTGAATCGTATGAAAGTATATCGGAACTAATATGCGACCGGCTGTATAAGATGTCAATACTGCAATGTTTAAATATAGAATAATTTTGATTTTGTAGAAAAAAGTTAGAATAATATATGACATTGATATTCTTATACCTACAGATTCTGCACCCTAATAGTGTAAAACACTTTTATTCATAATGTGAATAATTTTGAAAGGTATTGCTTATCCATTGTGTTTGAAAAATTTGCTTGCTCAACAAAGTGAATAACGTAATAAATGTTGTTGAATTTTAAAAATTTAAGCCATTGCTACTGTAAGTGTGGTTCGCAATTACCTCGCTAGTTTAAAATAATTAAGACTAGCCAAATGACGTCTATTATAAAAACCACACATAATTTTTCAATTTAGAGTAGACATTTTTCATGAGAAATTCAAGTTTAAACTGAAAAAAGTCTAGATGTGTCCACCGAGTATTCTAGTGGAAGATGGTAAAACAACCAAGAAGAACGAGCAGCAGTTTTTGTCTTAGTTCAAACAGTTAACAGTTCCAAACTATAATTAACATTGTCGAGAAACCTTTACAGAATTCTAAAAATAATCGAATAAAGGCAATCTCGTATTCTATTCCAACCCACACTTCACAAAATCGATACTAATGAAGTAATGAACCTTCACAGAAATCGACTTCAACGAAAATTGCTCAAACAAAAAAATAGGAAATACTGAATATTTTATTCTAGTGGGAGGTACAGGCAGCCGCAAAAGTCTATGATCGTTTCTGAATTTTTATTATCATATAGGGTTATGAATTTATGATACAGTTAGCGATGGGTCCCATTGAACATTTTCTTGTGGCTACTTACTACATGCCCTTATTAACCCGGTATAAAAAAAGCACTCGATATAATTATCCTGGAATCGAATTATTGTTTAAAATGATCTAGTCAAATCATCAAGTTTCCATCCACAAATCTCTTCTTAAAACTGTAAATAGTGTTACACCACTTTTGTTGCAGACTACACTTTCTAATGGAAACTCATTTTGGGAACTCACTACCAGTGTTTTGCCTCATAAAGTATGGAAGACAATGCTATCGACAGTCCTTCATGAAACAGTGTGTTACAGTGTTATGCAAATAGGACAAGTCAATATGAATTTTACAAACAACGTTGAGTAGAACAATGTTGTTGACTGGCTTGAAAATGTTGTGAATAGAGATAGTATCGGTTTTTGTTGATATCATAAATTAAGATAGGTATTCTGCCGTGCTAAGCTAAAAAGCGGTATCTCAAAAAAATTTGTAAAGTTGATATTTGTGGCATCGGATAGCTTAAAGAAATATTTATGCATCCAATGAGCTAAGCCAAATAGCGGTATCTTAATAAAAAAGTCCTTAGAAAAGTGTTCCCTGTCTCAGCTTTAACTCAAATCACTGAGACAATAAAAGCAAAACTTCAATTTTCTCGAAACTAGCTGTTCCTGAGATACCGCTTTTGCGTTTAGCACGGCAGAATTATAGTGCGGACGACATTTGAGAGCAGTGGTAGCCCAGTGGTAACGGACACGGCTATTAAATTATTTCATCACCACTGCTCTCAAAAATGGTGAAGGAAAACATCGTGAGGAAACCGGCATGTCCTAGAACCAAAAATTCGAAGACATGACTGTGACATCCACCAACCCGCAGTGGGCCCACGCGGTGGATTACGGCCCACTCGATTTCACGGAGAGGAGGCCGTCCCAGCAGTTCTGTTCCCAACATTATAGGCTGATTATGAATAATAATGATGATGCAAAATCAGCCTATAAATGTGCCCAGTGCTGGGACACAGGCGTCATTTCATCGAGAGGGAATGCGCTGCAATCTACGAGTACCACGCGGGTCCAGGTGTGTTGGTAGAATTCAGAAATGTCTTCGAATTGTTGGTTCTAGGACATGCCGGTCACCTTCATTTCTTTCAGTCGCCTTCTGAGTAGTTACCACCTGTCTAGCTAGAACATGTTGACCCCTTGTCACTACGACACTATGTGCTAGCAACCGTTTTCGGGGGCCCATTATTGAGTGTGCAAGTCCCCTGTGTGATTTTTTTTTATAATTATGGGTCAGCCCTTCTATTGTTAAGGTAACCGATCCACTATAGCCATCGAAACCCATAGCTCAATATATTTTGTTTCCATGTTCTGCAATAGTCCTGCACCAACCGGGGGTTGTGCTTTGATGTTTGCATAGTGCAGCATATACTAGGGATAATCGTCGGTTGGTGCCTCCGCATCCGGATTTAAAAAAAGTCCAATAATTTCAATGTGAAGTTGACCACGTATTCAAAATTCAGCTTTGTATAAAATTGTGGTCTGATAAAAGTCCAATTTCTCGTGAAAATGTTGCTACAATTAAGCCGGATTAAAAAGAATTGCACAAAAATAAATGTAGGTCTTTAAAACGTTTGGTTACGTTGTGTTTTAAAATTACTTTTTAAAAGCCTTTAAAAGGTAAATTGAAATGGTGAATTCGCTTCTATTTTACGAATGAATAGTTATTTTTTTTTATTTAAGTAGTATTTGCTACTATTTACCGTAGGTACCTAAGTGGTTTAATATTTAATTTTTGGTGAAATAAATTTGAATACATTTTGAAATGGGGAAACCGACTGTCACATCTTCGAATTTTTTTGGTTCTAGGACATGCCAGTTTCTTCACGATGTTTTCCTTCACCGTTTTGACAGCAGTGGTCATAAAATAATTTTCACAAAGAAAAGCGCCTGTCTGGCATCTACCAACCTATACTTGGCCCGCGTGGTGGATAACGGCCCACTCTCCGGTCTCACCGAGACTCCTCTTAGTGAGAAGCCTGTATTTCACTGCTGACAACATATGCTTACACCTACATATTTATGAACAGTTTATCTTGAATACTTACCTTTATAAGCAGCTGCCACTGGAATAGACAACATTGAAATTATCATTGTGACAAGAATTACCTTCTAGGCTATGCTCCAGGTAGGTTTGTCTGTTAATTTGTAGAATAATCCATCGCTTCTTTCTAAGCGTTATCGATGTCAATAGCGTGATAGGTCTTGTGACCAAATAAGAAAGGTATATTTACTTGCATTAAAAATGCGATGTATGTATGTATTTATTGTATATGTAAGCGATTAGTAAGAAGAGTGGGGCGCGTTTTCGTGGATAACACTATCAATAGATACCAGTATTTTACATGAAGCGACTGCCTATCTGACCTCCACAACCCAGTTACTGAGTAATATAATACGCCTTGGTAAGACTGGTTGTCATAAAAAAAGCTAATAAGTAGGTAATAAAACAACTAAAATAAGATTTTCAAAATTTTATTTCATCGTGATAGTAAATAGACGTAAGGATGTAAATAGTAATTGTACAATATACTTAATAGACTTTTCATAATGTACATTAGAATTATGAGCATTTATAATTATAACAATCGTGACCATTCAGAGATATGTACAATTTTATTTAGTAAAACTCTATATACGGTATGCATTCTAATATATTATCATGTAAAAGCTACACTAGTATTTTAAATTACAAAATAATTTTAGTGGTGTAACATCTAAACCATTAGCTTTATATCGTATAATTTTAGAACATCGTCGAATCGAATAAATAAATAAAAAATTTATTACATTTTAGGTCCGATTACATAATGTAGGGTAATCTAAAGAAATTCGTAATAATGACACCTGTAAACGGGCCCAAAATTAATTTACAAAAGCTAAATTTAGAAAAATCATGGCAGAAAGAATTGCAAGTACAAAAGGAATAGAGAAACATCGATAAAACATTGGCACAAGACAACTTCCACCATACACAGATTTGATTGAAAACATCAGAAGAATCCTGTTTCTTTATAAACAAGTTAGAATTATGAAAACAATGTTCTTTACATGTCTTAAACCTTATTTTATAGTAAAAATCTACAAACAAGAATCGATTTACGATATGACACTCTTTAGAATTTATGAAATCGATTCAAAAGATACATTGTATTTTACTTTCTATGTAATTGCTGGTTTATGAACTAAGAAATTATTTATAAGCCTAAGTTTTTTTTATACTTCTATTATTATGTTTTTTTTTTGCGAATAGAAAATATGCTAGGTATATTCTTAAGATATCTGCTACATATTGACTCTTACGGAAACCAACACAAAATTTAGCTCTGTACATTTTACTATAAATTCTACATTACCTATCAATCAGAAAATTTAATATTTTCGTGTAATTTCTACGATTTTGGATTAAAATTGACAACTATGTTATAATTTCTATTAAATATATTTATTATTTTAACTGATTTTCGGAAGGTTTTATGACTTGCAATCAAAGTAAAAGAGATGAGATAGACTGATGGCTATAATTTGAGTCGGAACGGTTTTCTATTTAAAAGCCACTTCTACTTTCTATATTAAATTGCAATAGAAAACCAAATCAGCAAATTGCTCAGGTATACAATCTCTAAAAATGTTTATAATTTTTAAACGAAATACAACTCATAAGTTCTAACGTTTGTGCAACACACTAATATTCGAAATTGATGAAGGATAAATTCTATAAATAGTGGAGGGAATAATATAGTCTTAGCTTTGAAATAGGTATTATTATTATTTCAAAAATTTTATTATAGGATTTGGAAAAACTCCGTGATTTGGATTTAAGGCCTACTCTGACATGTCTGTCCATCTGGTCCCGAAATACCAGTACAGATTTATACATTTAGAAAATAAACAGTTATTTAAATACAATATAGACTAATTTTATCGATTCTTTAATTAGTGCCTTCAATATTCCTAATTATTTACAAAAATACGAATTAATGTTAACAAAGTAGGTATCGGTGCCGAGATATAATTGACATTTTAAAAATATATTTTGGTAATTTTGATATGAGTCAAAAAATAAAAATATACAGGTGCTCAGAAAATAACAATTCAAGATTTGGGCGTTATCTTAGATGCGTATTACATTTAGAAAAATAAAACGTGGGCGGAGTCGAAGGACTAATAAATACAAAAGCCTAAATACTTGATATAATATTTTACACACATTTATAAGTAAGTATTATACAGAACTCTGCTATAGTAACATCCCATCAGACAGAATCCCCTTACCAATACAATCTTACACTCTAACACACCATGTGCAGGTAATACATTTCATTGGACCAAAGTTCAACCTTCAAATCATTTCATAGATTCTACCGCTACATATTATACTAACTAGATACATGCAAAATGTTTTCATACCTACATGCAATACAAAATTTTATGCATTATAATTACACTCACAGTGAACTAGTAACTAAATTAAATGAAAAAGTCTAAGACACTGCAGATTACTATTTTATACATCGTAATTAAGATTTAGACGAAACTTACATCGAGATTGCTTATGATAATTTTATAGACACTTCCAATAAAGTTAAAAGTGGCACTGTTATATTATTAGTATAAAGTTATTGTGCAGTCCTTACACTATCAAGGTGAATTTAAAGTCTAATCGCGATTTCTTAACACTCAATAGACACGGGAGATTAGATACAAAAATATCAATGTTAGGATCAATGAAAACACACCACGCTAAGCTATGGTCCCTCAACAAGACACACAAATAGAACTTCAGCGGTAAGTCTTTGAAATTCGTTGCGACGCCGAAGAGTCAGAACCATTCATTCAAAAACACACACTATCACAAAAGGAAAAGTTTATATAGTCCAGTGCAGTGCGATGCTAGTCTAGTCATCAGCTTAGGGACTTTGTGCAGGGCTAGGCCAAGGTGGCCTAACCTTTTCCAGCACGTATTTCAGCTGGAAACTGGTGTGAAAATGCTACAGATACTCATCTATCTGGTCGTAGTCTTCGTCTGGGGGTGAGGGGCCTGATACTGAGAGGATCGGTAAACCGAAATGTTTGACAGTTTCAACACTGCCACTGATGCTGTCATCGGATTTGGCTTCTTCATTGATGGTGTCCTCTCTGTGATGTTTGCCTTTGCACAGCCGCTCTGATGAGTCGCTTAATGCTGTTAAAGGTATGTTGTCGGCTGATCTGGAAGATGACATAATTATGTGAATAAAATACTAAATGTGTCTTATTTGCTTGATACCTACTTTTATTATTTATTCAATTGAAAACTCCTTGAAACAAGTACCATTTAAAGAACTTGTGAACACTGGCTTCTTACCTGGCTTTGCGACAAAGTTTAGACTGAGAGCCGTGTCGCCTCAGAAATTCACCAGCATCAAAGCCTGGAAAGCCCCCAGCCGGTTCGGCTGACACGAAGATTGCCGAGTTCACTCGAGGCCGGCTACACCGGGCCAATAACCGCTCCTCACACTCCAAGCTCTGTGTATGTGTGTGCGACCACCGCATGTGCTGCAACAGAGAGAAATATTCTTAGAATTTGGTGAAACTTCACGATTTTTTTTCTACGGAGAAAACTTAACTCTGTGTAGTGATTGGTCCAACTCCGTGATCTAAAATCTCTATGGCTTTAAAGAAAAAAAACATCAAGAAAACAGTGAAGAATTTTGAAATTTAATAAATACAAGGAAGAAAGATTGTGCTCAAAAGCATTCCAATAGTACTCGTACAAATACTACACAATCCGCTGCGAGTGAAAGTATTGTTGGTATTCGCGTAATTGACTGTAAAGTATTTAATTGTAAGTATTTTGGTATTCAGAATTGCTGAGATTTTTGAAATATGAATAAAACAGGAAAACAACTTTTAATTTTCAAAATGATTTAAAACGTTAATGAAAATTCTAAAGTTAGCAATACTCTGAGAATTGTAAAACAATTTTGGTTCTTAGAACTTGAAGACGGTTATAAAGATATAGATCAGCATAGAGATTTATAACATAAGTATGCAGATATGACAGTTAAAAAATAGTTTTTGTTGGTGGTGGTGTTTAATTGGTTTTTGGGTGACGTCACTGAGTGTGGAGATTGGGACCACAGTGCGACCGACGCGACGAGAGAATAAATTCTTGACACCTGTCAGTTTCATACAAACATATACAACATGTTTTGCGAATTTGATCTTTATTACTACTAGTATTGTCACACAGACAGATATCAGAAACCATTCTCACGACGGTCAAACTGTACATTGTTGTATTGGGTTTCGACGTATAAAAATAAATGTAAGTGCTAATAGTAAATAAATGTGTCAGTGTGGATCATGTACAAAATTTTACAAAATGTCAAGTGAAGAAAATAATAGTGAAACATTGAGAAAGGATTGCATAAAATGTAAAAACTATCGTCGTATTGGATTCAGGTAACAATTTCTGAACAAGATGTTTTTACCGGTGTGGGTGGTATAATTTCAAGAGGAAAGTTTTCCCGCATAATACTTACGGAGATAAATTTAGTACCCTGCAGAGGATTACTATTCTCTAAGTATTGCTTTGAAACTCGAAAGGAAACGATCTGGTGACGACAATGAATTAATGCCTATGAATGCTGATATTAAAAACTAGTGAGTTCACTTGCAAATTGTGTGAAGTTCGAAACGACTTTCATAGAATAGCACTGCAGTAATCGTTTTATAGGGTACAAACGCCAGCATATCAAGCTACTACAATCTGCCAAATTTCTTTAATAGATTTTCAACTTTATCACTAAAGCATAAGGTTCAAAGTTGATTGGGAAAATTTGATAGTTTTGAGTAGCTTGATGTGCTGGCGTCAGCACATGATGTATAGGTAGTTAAATTTATGTTATATATTGCAGGAATAATACACCATATATCAGCAATTTTTTCAAGATTGCACCCGTTCATTATGACAACACCTTTCTGATACATGCTGTATAAATTCAGTGTGAAATAACGGATCCTAATATCTTGTTTTCTTTGTATGGAACGGATTGTTCTTGATCAAATTCAAAATCGTGTAAAATAGGGTTTTGATAGCTGTATATTTCATGTTCATACCACTTTTTGTAATGTATATTTTTATTTCTTATTGTTTTTATTTATATCTAATCGTATGCTGCACTGGCTGACGTCATCACGTCAATCACCGGCTGTCGCTGAAAACCAGCGCTGGGGCTCTGTCTCGTATAGGGTCTTAGCATTATGCTGAGCGTTGGCCGTTTTGCGTAGATGTGACGCATACTCTCTCCAAATTGTTACTTTGTTTTTCTGTTGTTTGTGTTTTTTTATTTTTATGCGTCATGTTTGCCGCAAATAAACGTATTTTCTTTCTTTCTTTCTTTCTTTCTCTATTCTAAAGTTTTCATAATCTTTCAATTCGACTTAAATTTTAATGTAGTCTAGACTCCATAAATGTCTGTATACGACTGGTTTTATCTTTAAGAGTAACGTTTGCATTCGGTTCAGAAAGTTCAACATCATCCATTGACTTAGTTCCCTTTACTATCTACAGTTTACTGTATTGTATTTTTAAATCAATTCTGTATGTAAAAAAATCTAAAAGATAGACTTACAAAATTATTGACAAAACAAAATACAACCTAAAAAAAATTGAGAACTTTTCTTCGCGTGATATAAGCACATCATAACAAATAAAATGCTATAGATACTGGTGACATCAACAAACCAACGATTCAAAGTGAAAACACACTGCCCTTTCAAGTAACTCGAAAAGACAAATTTAATTATCCTTAACTTAAAGACATAAGGTTCTAATTTGCACAGCAATATTCATAAAACCACGAGGCTATTTGTCATTGTAAGACACGCGATTCAAGAGCTTTGGAAGGTAAAGTTCTGTTTGGATAAATGTGTTTGTATAAAGAATTGTACGGATTTGAATTCGGGACAATCAGAGGAAAAACGTTTTAATGTACTTGAGTGCTAGTAGCAGTGACAAATCACAAGTGAGACAGACAAAAGAAAAACATCGTATATAACGAAACTGGGCGTATGATACGCCCAAACCTTAAAGGTGGATTTAGCACTGATTATCGGCCGTGACCGAGCGTTTAGTGCTTAGCCGACGGCAAATCGGGTACTAACAAGAGATATTGCGTATGTGAATACGGTTGGACGCTCGGTTAGCGTCGCAATAAATGCCCGCATATGCATATGGCCGACATAGTGCGTCAGTCGACCAACGACGTATGCCCAACCGACGAGCTCGACAAACAGTCGCAGTACGCGCGTAGCGACTCTTCAGCAGTTGTTCATAAGTTTTCATTGGTAGACCGACGTTAGACTGATTTCGCTGACCAGTGGTCGGTTGAACACTAAATCCAGCCTTAAAATGCGCTTTGAAACTTGTTTGAACCAGGAATTCCGCTTATATACTAAATATTGTTTCTTTTTCTACAAGTGAGCTCAAGATACTGTGATAAACTTTACTAATGCTAGACAAGACACACATTCAACTGAGTATAAAGAACACACAATTTATGACAATGTTTTCTTCAGCCTTTGTCCGTATACCTACATACATGTCTATGACCTACATAGACATATTCCCGAGTCGGACGGTTTGGTAACTATGAAGAGTGATTTCCATGATACACTAAGGAAAATACCTCTTTTTATGATACTTTAGTATTATTTAAATTATCTAGTATGTTCCTTTAACTTATGTCTGTGATACAATGATTTTCATTCATTGGTACAGGCACCAACGATACACTTTTTTCTGCAATGTTCATTTTTAGTTGGAAAATTGTTTTGTGAACCATAAATGTGATTTTTTTCTACAATAAAAAAATTTGTATAATTATTTACTAGATGATAGTTCGAGGAAAATAGAAGAGATTTTTTTACAATAAAGTTCAGTGTTGTATCGCATAATACTCAAACGGTGATTCTAACAAAAGTTCCCAGTTTTCGGAAAATTGTTTTAATAAAAACTTTACAGCCCAACTGTTACATGTTAACGTGTAAACTTTTTCACTATTTATAAAAATCTACATTACCTTACACGTCCTTAACGCTACAGGGTGTTTTAAACTTTTATTATTTACCTATTATCATCGCGTGCAGCCGTCGTTGTTGGCAATGTGGGCCATGGGTTTGTTTCAATTTTTTATTAAACGCCGTTCACATGGTTTTATTTACATCGAAGGATGACTGACCTGGGTTTACGGTTTGTTATTTCTGTCCTAAAAAACTTAACCTAACTTTTTTAAATAAACGTGTGAAGTTTTTATTAAGTTCTATAAATGTTTTCTTTAGATTTATAGCGTATGTATGCTTGTCTTGTGAGTAAGTATTTATATGTGAATAAAAAGCAGCAGCAACTGTATTTTTAGTATAAAAATGTGTGATTGTGTATTTTTCTTTGGTAACGAATTTATCTTTCAATTCCTTTTTTGGCTTCACCAAAGCTTTTGATCTTTTAATAATTTCAATTTAATATACATTATTATTATAAGCGTATTGTGGTTAAAAAGCTTACATTTATACTGAGCATTTATAAAATGAATATATTTTTGAAAAAAAAACAGTAAAATATCACCTCATTGGATGCAAACTAGCATTCTAATAAAATTGTCGGAAAAAGTCATGTTCTTTTTAAAAACAATTCCGACCGACGTTGTATGAAACAATGTCAGCGATTACTACACATACTGGAATAAATCTGATAAAACCATAGATACAAATATTGTAATTGTATATTGGAATGTCACGTGTGTTTTATTGATGGCTTTTTTCTAACATTTTATCACAATAGCCTTCGTTTGCTTACATTGTATTAAAACAAACATCAAAACAAAGCTACAATATCTACATTTTACCGCTGTTTATGGTTTCTATTTTTATTACTGCCATATTTTAACAATATTGTGGAAATACCGCTTAATTTAGCCAACAAATCGTTCATTAATTTAAGAGAAAAGATTTAAAAATCACGAACTGAATTCAAAATGAATATTAAAATTTTACAGACGTTATAAAGGGCGTTTTTATCGAGTCATTAAAATTATACTTCCGCCAATAAATTATTCAACTAATTGTTGGAAGCCGAGAATTTTAGGCAAATTATGTACCTACTTTTATAAGTATATTAAATTATGTACTCTTTAATAACGCTGTTAAGATTTCTCGGTAAGTAAATGATGTTACAGAGCACGTATTTCGGCTGTAAACTTTTAAGAGTAATTAAACTAATTAATGGATTTTACGCCTAAGGGTAATGTCATTATAATCATAATTGGTAACAAAATAGCCTTTTTGTCGTTAAGGGGCTTACTGGACCTAAATACAAAAAACGCAACTTTTAGAAAAAATAAAAGTATATGATCGACTATAGTAAACAAAATCAGAAAATATATGGTATTCTTCAGGATATATGCTAGGTAGATATTGTGTTGAAAACATAATACACCTAATTTGATGCGATAGAAAAAAAACCATGAAGATACCTATAAAAATTTCTTTTAACAATAAAAACCATACTAATATACATACAATCTTTATGATTTTTTGTCAGATTATTCTACAAGCAACATACTAAAGCACTAGTGCTTTAATGTTTTAGTCCAAACAATAGATTTTTTGTAAATAGATAATTGCTTCATATTTTGCTATAAATTGCCAGCGTTGTGTCATCGCGCTTCTCTTTCTTTTCTATGCAGTCCGACAAAGACCGCGCTTTTGGCCATGTAGTCGCATTATAGAAACTTCAATGTACATTTTACTTCAATGTACATTTTATGTACTAAGAAAAGATGGCTGCATTCACAACAAACACAACACAAGCTGTAAAAGTCAATTGAGAAAAATGGATTGCTGCCTTGTCTACAGAAGAGACCGTTTCTATTTATTTACTTCTAAAGCTTCTTCTTTATTTACTTCTTCTTATTTACTTCTTTTTCTTGTTTTTATCTCTCTTTAAGGTTTGCAGTTTCCAACAGTAGCACAATTTGTTGTAACTGTTTTAGATCCTTTAATTCTCTTTCATCATCATCTGTCTAACCCTTTCCTAGCTATGTCGAGGTCAGCTGCCAGTCTAACCGGATGCAGCTGAACAACGAGAACTAAAAAAAATGCAAAAACGCTGAGTGATTGTCTATCTAACCTCCACAACACAGTTACTGGGTAATACGATACCCCTTGGTAAGACTGGTTGTCAGACAACCAGTAGTAATGACTGTCAAAGATCCACCAATGACAGCCGGTACCAACAGTTTAACGTGGTTTCCGAGGCACGGAGGGGTCTTGGTGTATAGAGATGGTCATCCATCTGCGTACCAACCGCGGCAAGCGTTGCTTAACCTGATCAATCGACCCATGCGGTTGTTGTTACTTAGCCACAGGCCCCATTGATCCTTTAATTCTCTTTATAGTGCTTAAATATTGTATTATCAGCCCAAATACTGTAAGAATCTACTAATCAGATAATAATAATATTTCGCCTCAACTTGTTCCATCTGACATAAATATTTCGACTTTAATCTTTCCTAAATCTATATTAAATAATTATCGTCTGCATTTCAACATAACAAGGTTTATAATACACAAAACTACACCTAACAATGTTGGTAACTCAATTTACAAAACCTAATCGAAAACAGATCGTCATTTATCGTTCATAACTTCATAAATATACGGCATGGACCGTCTAACTCATTCTAAAATGGATCCGGAACACTTATTAGTAGGTACAGTAACGGTCCATAAGTGGACTGCCACCAGAAAGTTCATTTTAGCCTGCACGCTAGATCTGCGTCTATCTCTGTGTGTGTGATGTTTTAATGTAGACAGTAACGCGCACACGGTATAACTACGAAAGCGCGATGTTGGTTGGTCAGATGCATGTGTGGTCAACACTAAATAAAGATATACCTACCATATATTATCAACCACAGGGCCTATTTAAAAGTAATGCTAAAATTCGAAGAGATAATTATAAGCAGCGATGGCAGGTTCGCACAAGTGGGTGGATGTTATTGTGTGTGCGTGAAGTGGAGAGGGTTCGAACCTCAGTGCGCGCTTTCAACTCTTTTTGTTCTTTTCGTTTTTGTGTCAGAGTTCAATTATTTATTGTTTCGTTAACATAATGACAATAGGGTATAGAGGGTAACAATAAATTATAATACCTATGTAATTTAATTAAAATAAAGCACAATTTTTCATAGGATCATTTATTGATTTTAATAACAACCTTTAAAACATAAACATACTTATTCCAAACTTTGAAACATAAAATACCGAATTTGTTCATAAATCATTTTTGGTTGATACAAAAATGGGATGTTTTTGGTTTATTGAGGTTACAGCTTAATTTGTTCATTTTCTCAAGGAAAAGAAGATTGAAACTAAACCTCAATCTTACAATTATTCACTTGTTACTATTATATTATGGCCAGTGTATCCCCTGAATTCCACTGATAGCATTTATTTTTTTATTAATATTTAGTGTGACCTCCGATAATGAAAGTGATATTATCAATGCAGTCAAAAAGGCGTCGACGCATGGAGGCCACAATATTACTGCAAATATGTGCACGTAAACTATCCCACAACTCCATGCAATGAGATTTGAGCTGTTCGAGACATCTTTCGACTCGCACTTCCCAATTTTGCACCATTAAACCCCATACATTTACAAATAGGGTTTAAATCAACCTCGACGTAATTAGAGCTGTTGGCCCGCGTCGGTATAAATGCCAACTCACCCGGCCCTTGAGCACTAATCCACCCCCACATATTCACAGTTTCACACTAATTCTTCCTGACTCCGTATTATTTATAATATTACTGTCAGACCAACGTGTATTGTCTCTGCGCCACAAATGAAGTCTTCCTTTTTGGCACGATTTGAAAGTCTTCTCGTCAGTAAATACAGTGGTCTCCCAATCAAAGTCTAAATATTCGCGAGCAAAACGCAACCGTTCCTCCTTATGCCTATGCGTTAAAAACGGTTTTTTCACTGGTGTTCTATGATGAAGACCTTCGGCATGGAGTGCATGGCGAACAGTGCGCAATGACGTATCAAATTCTTCGCTAAATCGTCTTGTAGGTATGAAACCATGCGTTTCATATTCACCAACCATAAAGCGTCGGCGTTGCTGAGACTGGTCAATAAGTGGCGGCCTACTACTTCTTACACGGCTCTTAAGAATTCCCTCTTCCTCAAATCTCCGCATCCAACGTCTCACAGTATCTCTCTAAAAAAAAGAAATCCTTATTACACATTTTGAAGCGTCACTTATGAGAACAAGTAAAATCAATAACAACAAAATAACTTACACAAAATCCGGTTTCATTGGATATTTCAGATATATTAAACCCATTGTTATACAAGGCTACAATGTTCGCTCTGGTTTCCATATTTATATTTGCTTGCATTTTCAATAAAAATGTTCAAACTCAACACCTCTAATATCAATAACACAAACGCTCATAACTAAGTTCACTAACCAACAACGTCATACCATTATAACTACAGTCAGTATATTAATTTTGTTTCAAATCTACCCTCAACTTTTATGTGATTAGTTTAAAATACTCGCTGTCTTTTTCTCATTACCATAATTAGAAAAAGACTGCGTGCCGTGATAGGCCTATGATGATGCTCATATACCGCGCTTTTTCTGTTTCGTACGTGATGAAAGAGTGCAATATACAGTTGTGTATGTGTGTGTGAAATGTCTAAATAGAAGAAGGTCTCAAGTGCGACGAGTTACGATGTGATAGTTTTGTAATGCTGCCAGTGCAGTTCTGACCGCTACTGTACATTGTTTGGAGCTTAGCAGGAAATTCAATTAGGGACTAACTTTAGAGGGTGCGGTATCAAACTTTTGTTACAGTACAGAAGTATGAAACAGTAGCTCAACCAGGTAAATTTTAAGCATCGAAGCATAAGCGTTCTCAACCGTAATGAAAAGATTGCGAAAGAACGAAGGACGTGGATGAAGCAAACGGTATGTTTATAAGAATCGTAGCAGAGGTGACGATCTGTAGTTTCTGCCTGTGTTTTATGCAAATAAAATATGTTTTTTATATTTCTAACTATCTCATAGGTCGTGTAGCGGAGCGTGTTTGTATGAGAACCTCGATTCGGGTGACTATTCGTAGTTGTTCTACCGTTTATAAATGTACTGTGCTTCTATTGTGTAATGGTTACGGACAGTAAGGGCTGCAACTGACGTGCATATTGCAAGCTACGTAGGCTGGTGTTGTATAATTTGACAGGTGGCTATTTGTCCAAATTGGGATATCTGGTCGTTTGCAGAGGTTTATTTTGTTTGGACTGAAGGTTATTTTAGTTATGCAATGGAAAGGAGACATGTTAATGTCATTGGTATAATATGATATAGATACTTCAGGCAGTAGGAAGGCAGAAATTAAATTGCTGTTTTATTAAGGAGTAGTGGAGCTTTACGTAAAGATAAAGACTCAAATAGCCTAGAGATTTTTTTTTAAATAAACTCTCTCTTTTAAATAAAAAAATTAAAGCCAAAGCTATCCAAAGCTTCAAACTCGAAAATCAACAAACAAAAATCCATGGTTGTGTACAAAGCCTTTTAAACAAAGTGGAAGCTGGCATAATGCCAGAAAAATTTGGTTGAAAACAAAGGAAGATTACAGCAACTTAGTAAAACATTTCTTTTTGATCCATCACTCATTGCTGTCAACACAAAACGGTTCGCAATTTCGGCCCCATAATGAACTTGGTCGGCTTCAAACTAGATTTACAAACAAAATTATAAAGTCAACCAACCACTGCTACTTAGAATATGCACGGAGGCAACGTTAGCTGCGTGGTTCATTTGTTTGCTAGCCAGCATTCGTGCGTGGCATGGCCGTGGGTCTTAGCGTGCATACACACGAGCACTGCACCCGTCGCACACGTGTTGCATGTCCATATATTTGAGCACCGTATTCATATACAAGAGCGTCACGTTGACCCTGTCGAAGCCCGCCGTCGACGCGTGTCGGTGGATGCAGGTACCTCTGTCGTCGACGCATGTCGTTCGTGTGCATGAGCACGTAGTGGACGATCTCGTTTACATTTTCATACAAAGCAAAACTATGTACACGTACGTAGCATAGCCAAGGGCTGCTGTGGTGTGTGCCTTTACAGCTACGAGTGTCAATCACAGACTCTTGAAAATTTACCACGGGAAATGAGGCAGCTTGTTACGTTGCTAATATTTCCTTTGTCCGGCAAATAGCGGCAGTTAAAGCGGTTGAATGCAATTTAGGACGGTAGGCCGCATTGTAATGGCTATCGTAGTTCTGCTTATGTGTTTTTGGTTTAAAGTCTGTTTGGTTTTGGGTCTTTTGTTTGGTTTCCATTGTTTGTTCTGTTTCTATTTGGTTGACCTGGTTTTGAATACAGGGTGGTAGGGGACATCGACGCGCAAAGTGTAAGCATTGAGGCGCATGCTTAGACGGATAGCGCAGAAAATCGTAGGATATAAAAAAAAAATCTGTTGTTTCAGAGAAAAGTGACATACCTACCTATGAGGTCAAAATTCTACATTTTGACCTCGTAGGTTTTTTTGGCACAGCAATTTTTTTTTTTTTTCCGACGGAATGTTTTAATGGTAACAGGTTGTGCGTCGATGTCTATGTCGTCCTGCATTTGTTATATCTTTGTCTGTCTGCTGTTCTTGAATTGGCAGGATTAGGTTAAGACTGTGAGCTAAAAAACCAAAATTATTAAAATCTAGACGATATACAGCTACACTACAAAAGTGTACACTTTTAAATCCAGCATTTTCTCTTACGTACAATGTTCACGTTGCATTCCTTTCCTATTCAGTTAGATCCGTGTTGCTTAGCGTCGACTTGAAACGCAGAGACTTGACACAAACCTGAGCGATAAGCCTCTCGCTAAAAGAGGTTAGACGTGACCCTAGAATAATGTCATTAAAGCTCTAGTGGTGGGGGCTTTAACAAAAGCAAGTGGATATGAAAATCACGGGAAAATGTGCAAAAGAATGCTTGATTGGGAAAATATATATCACATTTTGCAACATTTTTAGCGATGTAAATGCTAGCGTGCATAATCGGAGCTTTAGTGAACAAACGTGTTTGAAAACCTACAACACGGCAAGTGCGATTGTGAATAATTTGTATAATAACATTATTTGTTCCTTCACGAACGATAACTTTTCTGAGGCAAAAGGTAAAGTTAAAGCAGTGGATAAGTCAGCCAAAATGACTTTAACACGTTTTTACACCTTTGACGCTTAACACATATTATTATTATACATTTCTATCTTCGTACGTTAAATAACTCCACTGTGACCTCGTGTCAACCCTTACAAGTGACGTGTCACCTAAAATGTGCTGAAAAATATTTGGATTTGAGTCCAAGGGTCATCAAACCTTTGTTGAATAGGTCTCGGTAGCAAATAGGGCCACCACATTTGTTTCGCTGGATGCCTCAGTGGGTCTCTGAATAATTATATCAGATGGAGTAGCAGCATCTTCCTGTGAAATAACATCAAACTGTGATTGAAAACCCGTTGTTGGTGATATGTAGCTACATTCGGAGGTAACGTCGAACAGACGTTTTGAAAATGAATGAAAAGACGTGAACCGGTGCAAGTGTCGACGTCGTGAGTAGCGTGCTTAGCAGAAATACGTGTGAACTCAACGCGACTTTGTAACACACTAGTAAGCGTGCTACTGCTTACTTGGTGGTCGCAACCGGCACATCGGCATTGGCAGTGGGGGCATGCCCGCGCTCTAGCGCGGGCAGGGCTCCGCTAGCTACCATGGTTTTGGTCGTCTGGCGCGGCATGCAGCAATGCAAATTGACAGCCGCAGTCGCGGGCGCTCCGCCGCGGGTATTGGAAGCAACGGTCCAGGAGACAGCATACGTCCTGCGCACGACACGATTTAAGCAACACGCACATATAGCAACTATACTATGCCCGCTACCTACGTCATAGCAAATAGAGAGGGACGTCATACATTTAGTAGTGGGATATTTGACATGAATTATGCAAGCGTCAGAATACGTGGTGGTTAACCTTACCAGATAAATCATCGCCAAAAAATGTTAATTATGGTTAAGACGTATTCTTGCACTTGCATAACACTTGCAAAATAATTTTAAGCCTCATAGAACAATACAATAGCAATCTACGATGTACTATTTGTTTAGTAACTGGCATGTTAGGTATCTGTTTTCCCAGTATTGTTCAGTATAAGTAATAAATTAAGTCGATATTTTTTTCTCGCAATAGATAAAATCAATAAATGTACTGGAATAACATCAATAAGTAAATACTAGGAAATTTTGGCACAACAATTAATGTATTATCACATACGTCAAAGCTATATATTAAGTATATATCCGTGGTTAAAACATATCAATTGTATTAACCGCGTCACGAATTTTTATACACTCAATACGAACATCCGTATTTCAGACGTTATTAATAATTAAAACCTGAAAATAGATTCATACACTGGGTTTCTTCTGCACCTATTGTTTGA
The DNA here is from genome assembly GCA_927399505.1 of Luperina testacea. Classification (NCBI taxonomy): domain Eukaryota; kingdom Metazoa; phylum Arthropoda; class Insecta; order Lepidoptera; family Noctuidae; genus Luperina; species Luperina testacea. Next base: position 13,858,339 of record OV656770.1, on the reverse strand, counting down.
ATAGAAAATAATATAAAAATAGAAATAATATTGACGGACGTGGGTTTGACAGCTGACATAATAATATCTAGTTTTAACAATTACTATTTAATAAACAAAATGATTTGGGATAAAATAAGCTGATAATATATAAGTTTGTAGGTACTTCATCAGTTTATGAATAACACAAAAATGATTTGAAGGTAATATAATTATAATAGATATAATATAATATAAAGAAATTCTTACGGGAAAATAAATTGGAGAAAGTCAAAAACAAAAAAAAAATATTTGAAAAACACGTATGGTTTGCAACCCTAGCTGTTGGTCTGCGTGACGACTGACATTTTAAATCCTATGAGCGTGAACGTGTCAGGTCTAATCCGTTCATAATTCTACTTACAAAGCCTTAGTTGTGGACAAAAATACGCAATTTTAATGTTAAACAACTTTATTTGCCTGTTTTGTGTTATAATTCTCATTTTTGTATCGGTGTATTATTTAACGCTGTCATGTCACAACAACTTTCCCGTATCCAACACAATATTTTTTAACATATCAATGACAAACACAGTTCACAATAAATCGAATAATATCAGTACATCTTCAAGATCGTTCTGACTAGACTAGTATCTTCCACCAGATTGAACACATCGTTCAAACGATGCAGATGTAGATAGTACTCACTGCATATCATACGATCGAGATTTTCATGTCTCCATAAAATTCAATTTATTGTTAAAATCTTGAGAAAATTCCTAGTGAAGTGAAGCGTTTGATTAGCATTTTGCAAATAACAGATTTACAGTGGGTTTTGTATCTAATAAATTGTGTTTATTGCAACTATTTATAAAGTAAATAAACATTAAAACGCAGGTATGTTCGCAGGCATGTTAATATTACAAAATTCAAATAAAAAAAAATATCTTATTATCCTGAGAATCCGCACTTTTTTAACGCCAAATATTTCAAAAGACCACTCTCCTAGACGCTCTTTATGACCTACTTTTTATGTTAGAACTGGGACGAAAAATATAAAGGTATACCTATTGAATAATATTTGGGAGTTATGCTCAAATAAACATCAAACACATAGTTACCAAACCCAACAACAGTATCTGTATTAAAATCCCTACTCCAGCTTCAGCGAATACATTGTCGTCGTATCAAATAAGTAAGGCCTTCAAATCGAACTAGTGAAATATTCGAAAAAGTGAACAAAGGGTAATACATAAAATCCTATTGTAGTCACCGACTTTGTCATAATACATGTCGCCGTAATCTCAGAGATTTCTTCAGAATTTCTATGAAGATAAAGCCCGTCCTTGTGTGTGAAGGCTCTTTGAGTTTGTATCAGCTTAGGGTTAAAATGCCACTAGAACAAGATTCGAATTGTAGGAGTAGAACAAGAAACAACATTGGATTTTTATTCAAATGGATTTGAGGTTTCCAAATAAAAATCTCGGCCAGAGACTAAGTATTATACCCAAGAGTCCGCGTCATTACCACGTTGTAGTATTGCCATATGACGTGGTAGTGGCTGCCAGTGTCTTGGGTACAGACGCCAGCACATCAAGCTACTACAATCTGTCAAATTTCTTTAATAGATTTTTACAAAGTTAATTGACGTGCTAGCGTCTGTACATTACCAGTCAATAGCGACGCTGAAGAATATTTAGACGCCATATTGTAGGTTGTTAATAGTTTTCATTATGATAGGTTAGGATATTTTCATTTTATAGTTTATTTGGAATTAAAAGTTTACCCAATGTGTATAATATTTTCATTCTTTCAAATAAATACCTATTGCTATTTGTTTTCACAATTTCTTAGCTTGCTATGAATATTTGAATGTTTAAAAATTCACACAGACACACAGACCGAACTTCGGCCATGGCGACGGAGGAATCTCAACGGAGGTCCTTTGATACTAATTCGTACGAAATAGGAAAGACATTCTACGTAAGATTTTGCCAAGCTAATAATATTTTAATCTTAAGCCTTCTTGCACTAAGACCAACCCTAGTTCTGTCGGTTTTGTACTTTGGTTGTCTTGCATGTAAAAGGGATGAGAGAGTGCACATGTGTCTGCACACACACTTGTGCACTATCATATATCTCAAGCGCCGAAGGCTCGTCTCTGTTGAGATTGGCCGCCATGGCGGAAATACGATCAGGAGAACTATATACCATCGCTCGCATGACTAAAAGTCCCATCTCATTTTTCTCATTTTTTTGCCGTCATTTTTCCCTAACCGTCGTACCTCTATGTTTTTTGGAACTCAAAATGTAACCATTTTAAAAGGCAACAAAATGTAAAGAATCACGAATGCAATGCAGTTGTCCCAACCCAAATCAGCTAAAAAATTACATAAGACTTTTTGTTATGCGAGCGGCGATATGTTCGAAGTGTAAGTGTTCCGAAGGCACCAAAACTATCATAATTTACCTTCTTTTTATTTATTATTTACCTACCATCTTAGAAGCCATAGTAACATGTATTTTACGAAAAAAATTACTATCTATTACTGTTAAATAGACAGCCCCGCGGTGACTGGCAGTCCAGTAGAGAGACAGACATGTAGTTAGGTACTTGTAGTCCGGTCGTCGGGAGTATGCGTTCCTGACACCTGTCAGTTTCATACAAAGGAATACGTGTTTTGCGAATTTGGTCTTTATTAACTACTAGAATTGTCGCACTGACAGGTGTCAGGAACGCATTCTCTCTACGGCCGTAGGTAATTGGGTTCCGTTGACAGCTTTAGGGGCCGTCTCCACGAACGAGAGAATCACGGCGATTGTCTCGCCGTGCCATCAAATTTTCGCCGTGATGATATCGCCGTGTGGAGACACGTTCTAAGAGAGTTTATAGAAATACGTGACACGATGATAATATCGCCGCAATTCTCTCGCTCGTCGAGACGGCTCCTTAGGGTGTGGAAAAAAGATATAAATGCATTGTCATTATCTTTTAACTTATCGTTTAGTAAAATAGTGAAATAGTCTTTATAAACACAGATAATTACAATCAAAGTCTGAATAATGGAATATAAACGTAGATATAAAAATGTATAATGCCTGATAATGAAAGGTTGGCGTGTGTCGAATGCACGTTGTCTAATTATTTATTAAAATTCAACGTGTTTACCTTGCAGTGTTAATTGCTTTTTAAACTAAAATGGAAAAATAAATTGAAACACGAAATATTTAAATGCATTTAAAATATTTGGTGGTTATTTAAGTTCATAAAAATAGGTTAAAAAAGTGTTATCATTAGTGTATAGAGCTAGTGTGCAGTGTGTGTAGAGCTTTAAATCTAGTAGGAACAATTGCATACAAAAAAATTCCTGCATTTTTTGCCAATTATTATTTAATTTTTTAACAGAATGCAAAATTTATGCAAATGAAAAGATGTTGATGGAGGAATTGTGTTAAGGATGATATAAAAGAAATTGGAGTGAATAATAGAGTGACGGCTGACAGGGGGGAAAATGGAAGGAAAAAATAATTAAAAAACTTAAAAACCCGACTGCGGTAAAAAACTTAAGTTAAAAAAAAACTGAAAAGCTAAAAACAAGCTTATTTTAAATTAAATCCGCCGCACCCCAAATCCGCCATTTTTACTTTGTTTTTTATTTTAATTTATCAAGTGAGATTCGCGCTACCAAGACAAATCTAAAGACGTATAATTTATCTAAATCCGTTCATTCGTTTAGGAGTTACTAGGGAACAAAGAAACGGACATACATACAGGTCAAACACATAACCCTCCTTTTGGGCTTCGCCGCAGTCGCGTAATAATCCATACTATATACTATTATATTATAAATTCGAAAATAACTGTCTGTCTGTCTGTATGTTACCTTTTCACGCCGAAACCACTGAACGGATTTCGATAAAATTTGGCAGAGAGATAGATTGCATCCCGGGGAAGGACATAGGATAGTTTTTATCCCGATATTCCCACGGGATCGACACTTAAGCGGGTGAAACCGCGGGGCGCTGCTAGTATTATAATAAAATGAATTATGTATCACGGTGAAGAAAAACATCTTCTGGAAACCGGCATGTCCTAGAAGCAAAAACTCGAAAATATGGTGATATCTACCAACCCGCAGTAGGCTCGCGTGGTGGATTACGGCCCACTCCCTCTCATCGAAATGTGGCCTGTGACCCAGAAGTGGGAACATTATAGGCTGATCATACTTGTATCACAATCAATTTTGAATTTGGAATCGAAAAAAATTGAAAACATTTCTTTTTCTAATTCCGCAAACTCATTTTGTTAATGTCCAATTATTCTCGATCTTCCATGAAATTCTTTGAACGAAATGATGACTTAATACTGAATCAAATGAATCTTAGACTTCTTCGATTTTCAGCTTCAATTTAGATTCAGTCTTTCGTGAAGAATTAATTCATGAAAGCTGAAAGGGCGCCGCCTTTTTTAATTATAATGAAAAATTGCGCGTTATTACTAATGCGTCACCTTAATAAAAAAAGGCTTAATTAAGTGCTAGACAAATTAAGTTAATTAATGTACTCAAATGATTGGCTTAATTGGTGTAAGTGGAATTTATACTGTGAAAGTATTAAGTTGAGTTATTGCAGTGTAGTTAAATTTTATAATATTAACAGACATTTACGTACAGTGCCCGGCGATAAATATTGCAAATCGACCTAATCGATTTTATACAAAGAATAAAAATAATTATCAAAAGAAGCAAATCATAATTGTTTTAACAGCTCCTAATAGATACCGGACTGTTTGTATTTCGTGCGACAGAGATAACGCTCTACGAAGCCGAAATTAGCCGATTGTCTCTTTCCAAAGGTCGATGTGTAATATTTATCGCCGGGTACTGTACGTAGATTTTTGTTTCTATGATATTACGGCTTCATACCCGTGCATTTTATATTACGTAATATCAGTGATAGGCTCGCCCCCTTTTCCCAACTATATTGGGGTCGGCTTCCAGTCTAACCCGATGCAGCTAAATACCAATAGTTTACATAGAGCGACTGCCTATCGACCTCCATAACCCAGTTACTGGGCAATACGATACCCTTACTGGTTGTCAGAATGTCGGCCTTCTGACGACCCGTAACGACTGTCAAAGATCCACGAATGACAACCGGGACCAACGGCTTAACGTGCTTTCCGAGGCATGGATGGGTCTCGGTATGTAAAGATGGTCACCCATCCACAGACCAACCGCGGCAAGTGTAGCTTAACCTGATCGATCTACTTGTGCGGTTGTTACTATTTAGCCACGGGCCCCTCTCGCGGGACGTTATGTTATGTAATATTATTGTTCAATTCAAGCCGGTAAAGCGGAATTAAGAGGATCGAAAGATTCGAGTAATTCTTAGTTACAATGACACCTTATTGTCTGTTGTGAAGCTTTAACCTTTTAAGTCCTATTTTAATTAACAGTTTTAGTCCTTTTAACACTCCACCAATTTTCAAACAATCCTTTTGTCAAACTATTTATACAGATTCTTACCATTGCGCAGAAACTTCGAACACATCTTGATTTCTATCACAGACTATAAATGCATTCGGGGGCCTATCAAATCTTTTATTCTTTGTGCTTACAAGTACCATTTTCCTACAAGATCGCGATAGCACCCCATTGAGGATATTTTATTATAGTCTGTTTACGTACGATTTTCCAAAGAAAAAAACATTTTTGAGTTCGGCAGTGAAATGTTTTTTTTTTTATTTATTGTTTGTTTTCTATGAAATACGATATACTTTTAATACGGAAAAGGAAATGGAAAACTTAAGTTCATTGACATCCTTTCACAAAACGTAAGTCAATACGACCAAGAGTATAAAGAAAATATCCCTTGTTCATTCATAAACATTTATATTCGCAAACGGTAATAAAACAAGCCATTTCCTGAAAAACATGAACGACATACTAACAATAACAACGGCGTCTATCTCATACATTTGAAAAGCCATAACTCTTCCTCAAGTTTCCATAGTTCTATTTGCGTCCGCCCATAATCGTAATGTTTAACTGTTTGAAATAAAAGGGGATACTTACGTTTAACTGGGGTATTCCAGTTAAATCTGGTTTAGTTTGGATTTATTCCAACAGTTGTTTGCATAACAGATCCAATGTTGTGTTTTGTGGACAGCAAATGCTAAACATAGTATATTAACAATATTTTCTAGAATTGAGACAAAATGCAGCAGTAGGTAATATTATTATTGTACCTACGCGTCTATGTCTAAGTTTTAGTTAGTGAATTAGTAACCAGCATAGCTATTCACAACCATTCGACACGCGTTCGTGCGAACATTAATCAATGTTATCGAAGAAGTCTTCTAAGCGCTATTTACAAATCCAAAACCGGTTTTTTTTCAGTTCTCCAAATAGACAACCGCTATACTTCCGACGGCTATTTGCTGTCGGGGTATACGCAAATCAGGTAACCAAAACATGTGTCATTTTCGATTCGGAAGCCTGTCAAATGGTTGTGAATTGCTATGCTGACCTAGAAAAGATATTCAAGATGGTTCACTCCTCACAGTTCCTCCTCCCTCCTCCCACATTGTAATTTAGGAACTGTTCTATACATAATTGCATTCTGATACCTCTGTAGTTTAATGTGTTTGTAACACGGCAACTAAAATATAAAACATAATTCACAACAAAATTAAGGTACCTATTAAAAAAATTTTGACGGACGATTTGAAAACTCGATTACAGAGTTCAGCCTTCTACAATACCGGCTTGCTAATAACCTACCATTAGGTTCGGTTAGCTATGCGAATGAATGAAATGAGCTTGTCGGGAAAATTGTGTCACATCCATTTCTTGTAGTTAAGTGATTTATGGAATTGTTGCTTGAATTTGAACGATCACTCTATTTTAGTACGTATTTAATTTGATGTTTTCATAATAGGTAAGAGGCGGATGATGCAAAAAGCGCTCTACATGATGAATAAACGTCTAATGGTAATCACAAGTATCCTCAAATTACTTAGAAAATAATGACTGTCTTGTTTTTGGTAAATAAACCATTTTACACCGTGCTGACAAAAGAGTAGCGTGATATGAATCGATAAACAAACACAAACTTTAAAAACAGCAGTGCGATTCTGTAACCATTTCACCGTGAAAACTTAGGTGAAGTGAGCGTGGAGTGAGCTGTCAATAGTGTCAATTCCTAGCAAAAACAAACTCACTTCACCTAAGCTTTCACAGTGAGATTTTTACAGAATCGACCGGCTGAACATGTTATAAATAGTGACGATGAGAAGTTAATAAACACAAAAATTGAAAACAAAGAAAACCCGACATTTTCTATCGAAGAACTGAATCATGCTAAAGCAACACAAGAAAATTGCATTCAAGTTGAAAGACCGCAAATAAAGGATGACGACTCAATCTCATTAAGTTGCAAAACAATAAATGTAAAAATGACCATAATTCAACGGTAAAGCTTTGTATAAAGTGACATTGCTGTTGAGCAGAAAATTGCTTATCTCAAATGCAAGAAACGAAATAGGGATGATAAACAACACAACAACGATAACTTGACACTTGACATGATAACTAACTAAAACTAACAACTAACTTGGGACTAACTTCTAACTTGGGATGATAACTTGACATGTAATTTTTATAATTATTAATAAATAAACTAAACTAAACTAAACTAAAGGAAAACTTGTTGCAAAGGGAACCACAAAAGCGGAATTCTGGTTAAGCTGAAGGTTATTGCACTGTTCAGTTTTTATGTAAAGGTGAAAAAAATTTGGTGATGGTAAAACCTGACGCTGATGAGCCAATCATCGCAATGATGGGGCAATAAAGAATTTTCTAAAGCATCAATAAAGAAAGGTTTAGTTTTGGTTGCCTAAGAAAGTGGTGCACGGTCACACAGTAGCGAGTGTCTAAGTACGCAGCGTTTTTTGACACCTTAACGTCAAACACTAGTGAAAATGACAGATTTTTATGACGGCGATTATTAAACTACGGAACCACTCTTAGCAAATTTTCTAGCAAGCAAGTTTTTCAGATCGAAAGATCGTAAGGTCACATCTATTGTTTCCAACTCTTAAAGCCTCTCTATGCTCAATAGCTTTGACAAAATGCATTGAAACTAAATATCAACAAAGCTTCGGACTAACAAATCGAATAAAATCACAGCCATCTGTCCCATATTCAGACACTCGAAACTCAAAGAATTTACTGCTTTACATAGAAAACTCCGATCCCTGAAGCCAGGATTCTCACTACTAAATAATGACGTCACAGCAGCGTATCGTTAGTATGGACAAAACCCGATGCAACTCGAGCTATATTCAGCTTCAAAGACAAATGTGATCAATTCGTCAAAGGGTTTTGAATGTGTGTTATATTTGTAAGACTGTTCGCTTATATGTCATTCTATGTGACCAGCTTTTAATCCTGATTCTTGTTTTATAAATCAAAATCGACTTGATATTATCATGACTACAGTACTTTCTTTTGGTGTACGATTTCGAATTGTGATTTTGCTAGACAAGCTACAATAAATACGTAATTGTAAATCACAATGACCTTATAATCCTCCCTTCGTTTCTTGAACGATGATGACTCATTTAAACTTTTTTTTTTATTCAACGATGCAAAATAAAAGCGAAATGAATAGAGACAAATCATTTGACAGCAAGATCAACCTGTCACTACATAGACAAAAAGAACCGGTGAAAAGTCACAAATAAAATCTACAAACGCAAACAAATCTCCCTTAAATCAGTTCTACCGTAAACATGTCAGCATATTAATCAAAAGTCTTTACGTGAACACCATGTGTGTTGCCGCCCACAGTTCTGACGTCATCTTTTCTTTTATGTTTTCCCCCAGCTTCGAATGGGTGCAATTTTTTTTTCGAATTTCGAAAATTTTCTTTCATACATACCTTGTCCTGGCACTACCGAACACAACAAAAAAATAATTATCCAATTTGGTGTTCCAAGATATACGCGTACAGACAAAACTGTTTTATCATGTGTTAAAACGGAATTCACAAAACTGTTTTATCATGTGTTAAAACAGTTTTGTCCAAAACAGATTTTTCCTGCGTTTAGGCAATGCAGTTACTGCAATTTTTTTTTTGTATTATATGTAAAACAAAAATGCTCTAAACAAAATCACTGGAGTTTGGGGATTTTAAGATGACAAGATAAAAGAAAAACATTTCAGTCTATGTCCGGAAAACAAATTGATTTTTTTGAGAAAATAAAATTACAGCACATTGTATAAAATGTTGGAGGTGTTGAATGAAAGAGTGCTGACAAACTTTTAATCAATTAATACCGTGATATGTACTAGTTTCTTAACAATTTCGGAAACAAATCAATAGTGCAGTAACTACCTACTTAAATGAGCAATTTAGTATCAGATCTTCCAAAAACAACATACTTGTAAAAACCTCAATGATTTCTTACTGCCCCATCTCAAAAATCCATCCTGTATAATGCTGAGTATACTGAATGTATTTTTGAGATGAGGCAGTAAGAATTTAATGAGATTGTTTTTGAGATTTGTGGTTTTTCTAGTACTCTAACCTCAGTTGGTACAGAAGAGACTTTAATCCTTATACAAAATTGCATCAATTGATATAAAAATAAAATGTGACAATTGACGTTATTCTAGCTGACTGTACCATTTTTCCAAATTCTGTGAATGTAGATGGCAATAACTAAACAAATTAAAGACAAGTGTCCTAAGAACGTTTTCCTGTAACTACAACGACGGTTAACCGCGCAGCCTTCCGCGCTTACTGCCCCTCTCGAAAATCCAACCTGTATAAGTACTTATAGCACGCAAATTCTGTGGCCGCTATAATGGTGTGGTAAACCAACCAATCATTAAGCGTTATGCCGACAAGCTTTGACAATTAATGTGTAGTTAATGCAGTTATATGTCAAACGCATTGGCAACTGGATCCAATCTATTGGCACTAAACATTACAAGTAGGTATCATAGGTTTGGGATAAAGATGAGACTTTTTTGATAGAGTTACAACACCCTAATTGCGTAACACACTATCAATCAGAATCTGAATCAATTTGAGGGATATTGCTATTCCATTGCTTCATATATTCGAAAAATATGTCTGCTTAACTACGTAAATAACTCAATGAATGTTGTTGAACTGTCAAAATTAAAGCCATCCCTACTGTTAGTGTGTTACGCAATTACCCCATAAATACACATAACGTAATAATACCACGCCTGTATTCCCCGAATGGTTAGGCAGACGTGGGATTGTCCGAAAGGGTTACCGCTGGCCCGGAACATAAAGGGCTAAGGAAGGAACACGGGTGGGTTTTAGTCAGTAAGAGTCTGACACTCCCTTCCGCTCCACCCAGAGCGGGAGGAGTCATTTGATGATTTCCAATCCTCAAAAAAAAAAAAAAGACGTACACCTATACTACCCACATTTTGCCAGTTATTTTAAAGTGCCATGTTATAGTGGGCGATCCTATTGCCATCAACCGGGCAGAATGGCATTCTGGGCAAGAAATTATTTACGGAAAAACCCGATAACAAATTTCCCTACTTGAGAATCGAACCCACGACCTCATGCTCATAGCGCTTGCGACCAATTGACCCATGAGGCAGGGTTATTATTATTTGTCCAGCATTTAAGAGACAAAGTCCCTCTCGAAGAGATTGAGGCCTGTGTTTTACCCTGAAAATTGTCAGAAAATCAAAAAAAATTACCGACTTTGTGGCGCACCATTTTTTTACGGCACTGCGCGCTTTCTTATTATTTTTCATGGATCTATCGATGGTAAAAATGCCGTACAAAAATATATGACCAAAATGTACTCCCTCTACCTGTACTTTTGAATTCTCACCGGCACTCAGTTGGATAAATAATAAGATTCAGCACTATGCCGTCACTTGTAAGCTGTACAAGTGACGGCATAGTGCTGAATCTTATTATTTTATGCTCTTATATCGTCCTATATACGTCACCTGATGGTTCATAAATAACCCATCCATTTTATAGGCTGATTTTGCTTATGTTCTATGACACAAAAACAACCACTTATAAATTGCAGGTATAAACATTATCGCTAAGGACTACAAAAAGGATTACGAGAATGTTAGCTCATTCAATGGTAAAAAGATAAATAAGTCGGATCACGATATTATAGCTTTAGGATGTAATTTTAAAATGTGAAAATCCATTGTAAAACTGAGATCCCTGCAAACTGTAGCGAATATCATAAAATCGTCTGTGAAAACCCAGTACATGTAATAGGGATTGGTTTAAGATTTTCATTTTACTAAGACTATTCTTAGTAAAATGAAAATCTTAAACCAATCCCTTTCTTTGTATACTGTCGCTGGCTTAGAAACAAGGTTCACTTGCAAGGTCGGATATTACCTTTCATATATTACACACCGCGTCTTATTAGAAAATGTTGATTTTATTTTTTTAGGTATTGGACTGAGAAAAGTGTAATATGAGAAGAGTCTTAGTTTAAGTAGGTAATATGACTGTACAAACTTTAAATTAGATAATTTAGAATTCACCAAAGGTCAAGTAAGATTAATTAATATAATAATCCTTAAAAAACGTTGTCCGTCTTTTGGGCTTTACCGCAATCGGGCAAGAAGAAAGATTTTAAAGAAAGGCTAAAAAAAGACAAATAAATAAGAACTAACAAAGGAATGGTCATATCCTTGTCAAAATAATAAAGTATTATTTTACTTTTATTAAAATATTTTTTATTAATATCAAGATACTGATGCTGTTAGCCTGCATCATCCCTCTGCTGGCATCCTAAAGGCCACTCCCATGACTTCCAGCTCTTTCCATCCAGGGCAAAATCAAGATAGTATTAATATTTAAATGCTGTACTAACACAAACAAAGACAATGTTACATTTAAACACGCAACACTTCTTGAAGACTAACAAATTGTGAAAAGTAGAATTCCCAGAAAATATATGCACCGTGCTTTTGTTACCACGTCAAAGGACTTGCAATTTATGGAAACCTACACAAAGGGCTACGAATCTCGTTGATCCAAATAATAAAGAAAACGCAGAATAAATTGACTTGAAGAGGTACAGCGAAAAAAATATATTACCTATTTTCCCTACAATCGCTTGGATTTGACAACACAGTGCAGATACCTACTCCATCGGCAAAAACCAAACAGATTGATCGATCGAATCTATGCGGACGGATTTGAAATGCTAATATTTTCGTCGTATTTCTATTATAAAAACAACCGACATCCAAAAAAAAACACTACAAAGTGAAAAATAACTTTATTTTCGGAAGTCGGTGTAGTTGGTTCCGCATTTTCGTTTTTTGACACCGACTTCCGAAATTAAAGTTATTTTACACTTTGTAGTGTTTTTTTTTTTTTTGTAAAAAAAAACATTATGTCTATAGGTAGGTATATGAGGGAGTTATGCCCGAATATACAAAAAAAAATATACAAACATCCGAATTGAGAACCTCCTCCTTTTTTGAACTTGGTTAAAAATAATAAACAATAAACAAAGAGAACTCTATCGCATACGATAGAGGGAGCTTACTTTATTGTAAAGCATTCCTATCAGCAGAAATGACGAACTGTAATACAAAATTTCATCCCCTATATAACTCCTTTAGGGGAACTCCTTTTGAAAAATGCTTCCTTAGCATGCTTTAAATTTCATGTTTCTAGACCCAGTGGTTTAGGCGGTGCGTTGTCTCTCAGTGAATTAATGAATTTAAGGTTTCTATTAAGTACAGTACCCGGCGATAAATATTGCACATTGACCTATTCGATCCTATCGATTTTATACAAAGAATAAAACTAATTATCAAAAGAAGCAAATCATAATTGTTTAACAGCTCCTAATAGATACCGGACTGTTTGTATTTCGTGCGACAGAGATAACGCTCTACGAAGCCGAAATTAGCCGATTGTCTCTTTCCAAAGGTCGATGTGCAATATTTATCGCCGGGTACTGTATATTATTGATATTCGGCACACTCGTGAAGTGCAGCAACTGTCGGTGCTAAGATACTATGCTCATGAAAAATTACAGATAGATATATATTTTAATAAGCCCAGTCTTGGTCCACATTTCATTTCAGAGTGAGAACTTGTTGCCGTGATTAAACATTCAACAAAATGTTTTAATTTTGCAAACTGCTTCAGCTTCCCAATTAAGATTTGCTACGCTTTAACTAAGTTGAACTAAGCTGAAAAAATACTTTCAAAGTTAATGGTTGTTAGCGCTAATTATATTAATGAGATCATATCATTAGCGCTGAATTGTCATTAAAAGAGAAGTCATTGCAGTAACACTGTAATTTTGAGCCGAGTTAACAGAGTTCACCTTTATAGACCACCTCAAGGAAATCATCATTATCATCAATTTAAACTCAATTTTTTAGGTTCCATGTTTATACTTTAGACTGTATTTGAAAGATTCATTTTTTTGTATTCGTCGCAAATAAAATTGAGGGTTTTATAGTAGTCGCAATCTCATCTCGGCGACAATTAATGTCAAAAACTTGTCAGACAGATTGACAGGCTGAGACTAAGATTGTAATGTAAACGTTCTTAAAAATACGGAAATAGAACCATCTTTCAATATAATTATGAGAAGGATTCTCATAATTACAATATTGAAAGATGGTTCCAATCTGAAGGCATTTGAAGGGAATATTGTGCAACATTTCCTTTAATCTCACACGTCACAATATATCTCCTGACGTCACTGGTACCAGAAACGATGTCACCAAAATAGTACCAACCCCTGAAAAGAGGTCAAAGGGTCAAGCGAGCACGTACACGCCAAATTAATCAGGGCATGAATCACGTGATGTAAGCAAATAAAAGCTAAGCAAGTTAATAGCTGTCTTGAGAGGCATCCCTCGGACTACATCCGATGAACAGAATGGGGTCAATAAAATTGTAGCACGCTGTAGGGAGAGTCTTGTGAATGTGTGGATGAAGTTGTGAAAAGTAAAGTATTCTCAAGCAAACCCTCTAACAGAATCACCCATTCTGTTAGAGGGTTTGCTTGAGAATACTCGGTGTGGTTCTAGATTATTTCAGTGCTTGGATGTTACCGCTCGGTGTGATACGGTTTGAGAGTTTTGTAAAAGAATGTAGTATTTGTTGGCAAGAAAAAGTTTTACATATTCAAAAGTACAAGTATTTTTGTAATTATTTTTGCTACGTCATTTAAGATTGCCTTATACAACGTGTTTTTTGTATACCATAACTCTAGGGTTATATTCTATAAGTTAAAATAATATAAAAAGTCCTAGAATATGTGGTCTAAAAATGCATCATTTCGAAGTTACCATGTATAATGTTCATTGATAAATATGAGTAAATTCGTGTTAATTCAAACCAATCATTCATATTTAAAGCTAAAACATCGCATTTTAACCACCACCCTTACGTGAAATATGTTTCACGTAAGGGTGTTTTACATTAATAATCGTGACTTTGTCAAATTATCTTGTATGAGAAGTGAAAACAAAAATATATATAATTGAAAAATAATTCTTATGGCCAGTTGATTCTTTGATATGGTCTCATTCATACCCTAGAGTTATGGAATATAAAAAAAAACGCCTTGTACCGATATTATTTTCGGGATGTAAAAAGAATAAAAAAAATAAATAATATAAAACAAATTCTGAAACTAACGAGCAAGACATGTTCATTTAAGGCTCCTAAAAACAGGCGCGACACGCGATAAATCGCGCGTGACACAAAGGCACCGCTCGTTGCGCGACTTGCGGTGCCTTTGTGTCACGCGCGATTTATCGCGTGTCGCGCCTGTTTGAAGGAGCCTTTATACTTTTCTCGTCTTTTTATAATAGCACTTATAGGAGACGATAGGTAGCTATTTCCTGAGATTACGTCAAAATGATTCATCAGCAGTCAACTACATAGACATGGATCGTAAATGTAATTGTTTTTTTTAATGCAATCAATTTTATTCAATTTATTATTATTTTTTTTAATAATTGAGAAGTGATTATTGTTGTTTATATGTATGTTCATGTTGTAAGGGACGTGAGCGATATGTGTCTGTACTTTATTTAATTCATTATTTCATTTTATTTCTTTGTTTAATTGATTAGGTATATAATAATGATTTCTTCGCTTTTTGCATGCCGTAAGGTAGAGTGTGTTGAAACTGTTTTAAAATGCGAACATCTTATTTTGTACACATATTCTTTGCAAAATTAATTATTTCATTCATTCATTTCATTTCATTTCGTGCAATTAAAGACACCTGTATCCAAGGTGTCTTTAATTGTACGCCATTCGACTCGGTTCTTGGCATCTCTCATACAGCTGCTACCAGCCATCCTGGGAAGACCAAGTCGCTCAACCTAGCCGAGTGCGTCCAACGTCACGCTTGACGATGCGCGGTCTCCACTCAAGAAGACGTCTACCCTAACGGTAATCGATTCTACGGCTAATAATTGTGGTCGGCCATCCGAAAATCGATTATTTTTAACCGATTCTGCCTTAGTATATCATGTATTGGTAGGTAAGCTTTACTGCATATTTTTGAGGCGCCCTACTTTGCTTTGTATTGGATTCGGTGTATAATTTCGATAAATTAGACTTAATTGTATTTGTCCCAGTCACGCGAATTTAACATAATAAGCTAAGTTTGGACTGTTATATTATAACATTGGAAAATTATACGTGAAAATTTTCGTTTGAAATATTATAGTAAATTAGGATTACCTAACTATTCCGTACGCAAAATACGCGCATTGACGTGGAGGTGCGAACACCAGCCCGTATTACCTATTACCTACCTAACTATTAAATTAGTTCATTATTACGTTTAAATCTAGAGATAGATAGTTAAATTAAATATTTATTCCGTTGATTCACAATCGAAAATAATTTACAATCCCTTTGCCAAACATATTTACGTTATTTTATTCATAAACGAACCCATTGTCTGCTTTTTTTTATTTTAACACAGTTTGTGCCCGCTTTCATTTTATGCATCGAATCTCCATTTTAATTTTAGCCTTTGTTTCGTTTTTAGTTGTCGAAGGTAGTACTTACCTACCTATGTGAAAGTATGAAACTACGTCGAACAACTATGTCGTCGTATTCACTATAAAATATTCATCAAATTGTCAGAGGGACGAAAAATATTTAATACTTATTATAAACAAAAAGTCATGTTTCATCGCTGTACTAGAACCCAATGTATCAATTCGCCACAAAAATGTTTGTATGAACAGCTTCGAACAACCTTTTCAGTGTCGTAAAATCCACATTCATAAAGTCAAGTACTTCAATGTATATTGAAAAGTATCGATAAATCAAAAGATATCGACATTAAACGTTTTTAAACATACACACATCAATATGTGAGTGGCAATACTTAATATCATCACGGACTTTATACTTCCTAAAGTATTTGAATTCGGAATAAATTCTTTTTTTTTCGATAGTGCATAAACCCTCGACCTCCGTGAAGTACGACTTCATTTTTAAGGGTCAACAGTTTTATAGCTTCAAATACATCTCCATTTTTGAACCGGAATTTAGTTCCGTGAGAAATGTGGATGAATTTTTTTCGTTGATTGGAATCTGTGATCAAAATTGCGTAGCCTGATGGACTTGTAGATAGGTTTGTCAATAAATGGTTTGGACAATCTCAATCAAAACGAATCACAGATCCGACAAAACCCACCAATTTTATCGCAGGAAAATGGACAACGGATCACCTTATAAAATCTATTAAGTACACCCTTGGAATACAATACAATACACTATTCAACAATATTCGCAATCCATAACCCTATTTTCAATCAAAAATAATTTCTCAACACGTACAAATCGGGAAAAAGCTACAAAATAAAAAACCCAAAACCACCACCCAAACTTGAGTAAATAGAGATGGACAGTGGTAGTTGACAGATACCGATACCAGCTCCCTTGACCAATGATCTCGGGGGAAAACCCTGTAATATCTATTTAAGCCTATCGGACCACGACGTGACGTGGGTTAAATACAATTAATTTACTATTCTCTCAGGATTGCTGAGTTTTTATTTATTAATAGACGAAATTAACAACATGAAGGTGTCTTTAAAAAAATATGGCACTTTTATAACTAGGAAAATTATCGAAAGCTTGTCGCTTTATTTTATTCTCTTCTACGCGGTCGTAAATCTTTTGTATCTTTGCTCAAAACGATGAGAGGAAACGTTGTTTGAAGTCTATTTTTAGTTTCCGAACCAGATGAGAAACTCGGTAAGTATACTCTTGAGAGTTTGAAACTCAAAGACTATAAGGGCCAAAACCAATAACCGGTAAAGCCTTTTTTCAACTTCCAAGACACCAAATTAATCTCCAGTAATAGCTCATTAAAATAAATTATATAATTTCCAGAATGTTCCACAGTTTCCAGAACAAACTGAAAGATACTTAAAAGTCAATTACATTGCAGAATTCGGTGAAACTTATGTTTATTTGATATTTAGCTGTTCTCAGAGACATTGAATTATTCAATCGAACGAACTAAACCCATTACGATCAATCAGTTTAGATTGACACAGTAATTAGTACGTTAGTAGCAGACAATGATGGCGCAGAATACTAATGATATCCCATTAGTCCAATTAATGGGCGTTTGTTTTTTACGGAATCTACATTATGAGTCTCGATTATGATTATAAATCGTAGATAATAAAATGTGGTACATGCAATGTAGAATACGACAGTTAATGAAAACACTGGCAATACTAATGCAAGGTATTTTGGAACTAAGTATCAAATAAATCCTAGCTCAAAAATTAAAAAAAATCCAACAAACATTATATAACATAGGGACGGATGGGCCAACTATGGGTTTTACCAACCTTTGACTCACTATTGTGACTAAATTATTACATGATATATTTAATTGAATTTTCATATGCAGATTGGGAACAGCATTAAGGCTCCTTCAAACAGGACATGACACGACACGCGACACAATGATTATAATTCAGTATACATATTTGTTACGGCCGCGAATCATATATTAATCAACATACAACTTAATACTCACCAGCAAATTGCAAAAACGTAAAAAAAAATTAATTTCGCGGGCTACCCTGGCGCATTCTGGGTCCCCTAGTCGGGCAAAATGTTATTGGATTTTTCTATTCCGGATTTCCCAGTAGCAAGCAGACTGGAGGCCTTTGTGCCCTGGTTATTATGTCAATTGGCTCGCCCCCTATTAAATACGACAAAAAAAAATGGCTGCTACTATAAACCCCTACCTAGCCCTTTGCGGAACAGGCGTGATGTTACAACACCTTGGTATTTTAATATTTATTTTTACTATATTATAATTTAAACAGGAATTGTGGATCATTTCATACTGTAATCACGTTTTAATAAACAGAAATCCCGAAATATGCACGTTATTAAAACCGTATAATATCATGAGCATAATAATGAACTCATCACGAGGCCGGCGTTAATAATGAAACTCGATACGAGGCATGTTGCAGGAGGAATAATTGCTTTTTAATTGGCGAAATGACCAGCAAAATAAATAAAATTTGAAATAATGTTTTGCGACGGTTTAACTCCCTAGGTAGAAAAAAAAATGGAAAAATAAATCATGGGTATGGGCGTGCTAAATGAAATAAATAGATCTTCGTATTGATACAGATTTTGACTACTGCTCGTTGCATAAATCTATACTAAAAAGAGAAGGAGAGAAAAAGAGGTAATATTTTACATTTGTATGTAGGGTGTAATCTTCGGAACTACCAATCCGATATGAAAATTCTTTATCTCTTTTTAGTTTAGATAATGTTATATCAAGAAATTTCACACAAACGAAGTCGCAGGCAGAAGCCAGTGTTCCATAAACCCATAACTCTCTATCTAGATCCTATTAAAAGCAGAGTATCCGATTTAAAAGCAGAGTACCGAGAAAAGAAATCAATTCGTAAATCTGATTCATTGGAACTTTTCCACTGTACATTTCGTTCAAGATTTTACCATCATAATGAAGAGTAATGTTTTTTTTTAGTTGGAACCACTCTCTTCTATAGTTCGGAATAGATTATACGTAGAATGAACAGAAGTAAAGAACAAATTAAAAGTTATACAGCGTGTATCAGAAATATGTGGTCATTTTAAGGATGTGGTACAGACTGTCAGACTGATTGACCCACTTTCTCCGGGGACCCACATCGTAATCGCGAAAAAATTATCAACCGTTCAATACCCTTGGGTCGAGTAGAATATTGAAGTTTTGTAAAAGACCGCTGATTTGTTTTTGCGCTACGACGATGTTGATCCGATAGAGATAGTTTTGGGAAACACATCGTAATCCCATGGAGAAAATTGTCCACTCTGATGATCAGTACCACATCCTTTAATATGAGCACACATTTCTGATACAAACTGTTTAAAAAATAAATACTTGCGTTAGAAGATAGAACAAAGGGGAGTAAAGAACAAATAACAAGTTATATAAAAACGATGTTAACTACCCTCTTTTTACCTGAAACGTAAGTTATAGTACTCCTAGTTCTTAAGTAGGCAAGGTAAAACGAAAGAGTGCAAGATAAAACAAGGTTTCACGTCGAAGATTTTATTAAGCAGAAGTTAAGCTTGAAAGTACTTACTTATGTTCTAATAAAACTTACAAGTACTTTCAAGTTAACTCTGGGTAATCAAGATTGTTTACTTGTGTTTTGAGCTTAGAACTGAATAGAAGTTTTGAACGGTGATAGATTGAAGTATGACAGAGCTAGTTATTCTGATCAGATTATAAGCCTGATCTTCATAATACATACATACATACATAAACTTACGCTTTCTTCCCATGGGGCAAAAACTATAGATTTTCAACTGCTACGATCCTTACAGACTCCTTTTGGTTTGTTTACGTTCATACATCTGGTCATACACGCACACCGGTTGCTAGTACTACGCACCTAACCTTTTCGAAGAACAACACCGACTGTCTTCATAATATTAATGAATATTAAGATAATACTGTAGATATTAGTGTCCAAAACTGAGCCATATTATCTAACAATCGAAACCACAAAAGGCCTCTTGTAGACCCCGCAAGTAAAATAGGATGGTACATTTTAGGGCCCACGCCACTAAAAGCCATTTGATCCACACACAATAGATACCTTTCTACCCAAAACCGTAACAAACAAAGTAGCTACTTCAACTAATAATTATGTCAGGTACCCGAACAACGGTAACAACTGAAGTTCGAGAAAGTTCTAATAGATGGTATCATTACTAGTAAGGGAAAGTTTTAGGTACATTTAACTTTTTACTCAATTATGTATAACGTTACACACAACGTGAGCCCTAAAATAGATCTTTTGAATTAAAATGTTTATGAGGAAGATGTGAGTGTGTTTTCTTAACTTTGTAAGAGGAAGTGTAAATAAGTGAAGTTGAATTCACTAATATGTTTTCAGGTACAATGACGTGAGTTACAGGTGTTTTTTTTAAATCAAGTTTGAAGTCTTTATCCTACATTTTAGGTTATAATTACATTTTAGTAAAGCTGACTGGTCTTTTAACCCCTTGTGTACCGGAACGTGGATCCACGTGAGACACAATGGCTTTTTAATTGTTTCTGTAATTACGCCATTCAACCGATTAAAAAAAAGAGTCTGAAATTTAACAACGAGAATAACTAACGCGTAGATATTGCCAAAGATAGAACCTCAGTTCTGACAAGCATCGATGGGTATAGCTTCGATAGGTGGAGAAATTCAGGGTCAAAATGAAGACTCAGCTTTCTAAATAACAACAAAACAAGATCTACAGACTCAACTAGTATAAATAAAACTGCCTCTAAAACTTGCCATCCACGTCTTGCAAATCACGCAACTCTAACAATCGAATCAAACGGCCTATCACCAATTTTATGGTCCCCTAATAAAATAGAAACTGCAAATCACATCAGACTGAAGTAATGAAAAAGACACATCTGCCAAGCTTGTTTTATTCGAAACGAGAAGCTTGGTGCGATATAATGCCATATAAAACACGTTTTATAACTGAGTTTATCGTATTCCTAAGGGCTTATGCAGATAGGGGTGATTTGTCGTTTTGGACGTGAATCGTTTGAATTTGACCGAAAGTTTGACGAACGGTACGCAAATATTGTTGGAAAAATGACAAAAGAAAAAGAATTTTGTGTTTTTGTTTTGTGAAAGCCAAAAGTTATGAAATGTTAGTAGCCAGTTAGATACTTTCAAAGTTAATGACTAACAAGTATTTGAATGTGTTTTTGCTGTGGCACAATCGGGAAATAGTTTCTAAATGCTTGTAAATTCAAGTTCAAGAAGTAATAATGAAAATACAACCAATATTTTATTTATGGAAGTTTAATGAACAAAGTTGCTTATGATTGCTAATATTGCATATTTTCTTTATTAATTCTGTCTTCGTTCATAATCGAGAGTCGCACCAAAAAAATCTCTCGATAACTCACCTATCTGCACGAGCCCTAAAGTGGTAAAGATGCAACACGGAGCGTGATTGTGAGGACCTATCATGTTTTGCTTACGACCCCTAAAAGTACTAAGGCTCACTTCCATCTCCTCTAAAAGGAATTGTAATAAGAATAATGTTTTATTCGCCCTTTAACGTACCGGATGGAAACGACAGATTTTAGTGGCTATTATTGAATCAACGACTTCGTTCGTGACAATTTATTTATGTATGTTGGTTGGATGTAGGTACTGTCAAATCAGTATTGGTTTCGCGCCGTGCATTTATTTTTTTAACTTGAATGTGAACGATGCAGTAGTGGTAACAGTATCTTGTTAGATCTTCTTCTTCGTCGTATCGATGATTCCCTTTTATTGTTTTTGTATGAGCTTCAACCAGAATTCACCCACTACGACAGCATAAACATTGGCTTTGCGAAGGTCTTCCATAGTGAAGGTGTTTTTGCACAGAGGGTACGACAAGAGGTGAGGTATCTTTTATGATGTGGCTCTATAGTCGCACTGTGGCTCATCGGAGTACCCCCACCTTACTAAGTTGTACCCGTGATACCCCACTTGTTTAGGAGTTTCCAGATGACCTATGGTAGTTGGTGGCCCGCTGGCATAGGTAATATCTATTTACAAAATAGCATTTTTATAATCTTCAAAACCATACAAAAATCTTAATGATGATTTTGGACTGCACCGTTATGCGTACATAAACTTTTTCGAAATCTATTATCAGGCTACTTATTCATAATAATACAAGACAATAAAATTTCTATCTAAATTTCATGTCAACGCAGATTACCGACTTACCGACCAAGGGAAACATTTTCCTACGTTTTCTAGCAAACTTTAAAACGATATTGGCGTTCCAGATCGTAACAACCTTAAAGAGGTGAAAGCTATAAAATTGTTTCAACTTCTTTTCCGTCGCCGTCACTCAATAAAACGAATAAGACCACTTTGAGAAGGTTATGAAGGTGTTATTTTACCTCTGACAGCACCCTGTGTGATATTTAGATCACAATCATTTTGACAGGGGAGGATTTTTTGAGGAGATCCGCAGGAGAACCAAGGTAACCGACATAGCCCGAAGAATTGCCAAACTTAAGTAGCAGTGGGCAGGGCACATTGCTTACAGAACAGATGGCCGATGGGGCCGAAAGGTTCTGGAGTGGCGACCGCGTACCGGAAGACGTAACGTTGGAAGGCCTCCCACTAGGTGGTCCGACGACCTTGTGAAGGCCGCAGGAACCCATTGGATGCGAGAAGCACAGAACCAGTCGAAGTGGAGGTGCTTGGGGGAGGCCTATATCCAGCAGTGGACGTCTTTCGGCTGAAATGATGATGATGATGATATTTGACAGACTTGTCATTAACAGTAACCGAACAGCAACCACATTAGAATGAGAATAAAGATATCTGTGATTTAGACAGTGATGCATTATCAATGGTAAAATAAATGTGAATGAACTGTAAAGTATTTTGATGTACTGTATCAAAATCTTGTCATTATATTAAATGATAAATGATTTTGATAAATGATTTTATTTTGTAAGTAGGTTTGTACAAACACTTTTACACGTCAATAATATTTTTTAAACTAGATGAGGTCGGCGTTTCCTATCTGACTACTCTGAGAAGAAAGGCCGAAACAAACTCAGAGGTCATAGTCTCTTTTAAAGTCCAGACATAATCTTGGTCAGGTTATATGAAGACCATGTAGGTCGATGTCTGAGATGGTCTTTTGAGGAAAGAACCATACAGATTGAGAGGACCTGTCCAGTCAGTGCACGCATTTGTCAGAAATCGTGCAGCTCAACTCAAGACTTAAGGAGCTCAACGATCCGACGAACAATACCAAAGAAAGGACTTTTGGGTAGGCCACAAAAATTACTCAAACTGCCAGACCATGGAGAGAATAGTAAAAAATATAAAATGAATAAAATAAATGACCCACATCGTCTTCATATTCACAAAAATTAAAATAATGTAATACTTTACAAAGTAAGCAAATGTCATTGTTTTTACAAAAAAAAATATTTATGTCAATGTGTATATTATATAAAAAATAAACAACAAAAGAACAACAAAAACACTCAAAATGCATAAATTGGAAGCAGCTCAATCCCAAGCCTTTTTATCCTCAATATAATCTTTAACAGTATAAAAGGCTTTCTTGCACAACTTACGTTTAATTAATAATTTAAATTTATTAAGGCTAAGATCTTGAACGTGGCTTGGTAGTTTATTATAAAAGCGTATACATTGGCATCTGAACGAGCCACCTATTTTCTTGAGCCTTGTTGCAGGTACAACAAATTTGTGTTTGTTTCTAGTATTTATATTATGGATATCACTGTATTTTTTGAACAATTTTATATTTTTATGGGCATATAAAAGATTTTCATAAATATACTGATTATATTTTTTTTTAACTTTCCTTTTTTCAAATGCAATGGTCTTGCAAGTTGTTTAAATAAAATGGAGAGTACTCTTTGACATTGGTTATGACAATGTCATCCTATCATGAATGTATTCAAGGGAATATTATCAGGAAAATGTGCCGATAACTTTTGACCTGGGGCAAATAAAATTATTTTCATTCTTTCTTTTCGCTAAATATCGTAAATTGTATCAAAATCATACAATCACTGACACTGAAAAATCCTGTCTATGTCAGAAAACAAGAAGAAAAGTGCCTGACCATGGAAAAGATTGATGTAATTTATAAAAGAGGGTGGCTAGGTAGGCAGTGAATTCTGAGATGACCGCTACTAAAAATGTATGTGCTGCACTGGCTATTATTTTATTGAAATAAGGACAGAAGGGTGTAACCCAAAACAACCCAACTTTACTAAAACAGGCATCTAAAACCCCCACAAAACTCCTAACAGTTCCTCAAATTCCTTTCCAATAAGTAACACTTGAAAAACAAAACGCGGATACGAACCTTTACAACTTCACCGTTTCGTAATAAAAGTAGCAAAAACTCAAACACATCGGAGCCTGATGTAAAAGGCTTTTCTAGA
The DNA here is from genome assembly GCA_927399505.1 of Luperina testacea. NCBI lineage: Eukaryota > Metazoa > Arthropoda > Insecta > Lepidoptera > Noctuidae > Luperina > Luperina testacea. Next base: position 13,833,816 of record OV656770.1, on the reverse strand, counting down.
AGCACGTTTTATCCTACAGCTATAGAGCTAACAACGTCCGTCCGCATCCCATGTTTCATTAAGGAACGGTTGAGTGAGTGTATTTGCATAAGAGATCTGTATTAATCGTTTTGTTTAACTTATAACAATCTATGATGAATAATGTTTAGATTAGGACGCTTTTAAAGACAAAAACAGACAAATTCTTTAGCTTCATTATTAGTAAATAGATAGATACGAGTAGGTACATATTTCACAGTGTCTTAATACCATTTTTCTAAATAAATCTTATTTAGAAGTAAAAAACTTTTAGTTTTGATAAGCGGTGTTGAGTTTTTATGGATAATTAGATGATGTTTTAATACATCTTTTGAGTAAAAAAGCAATAGATAGGTAGATATTTTAAGTAGGAACTGACCACCGAAAAATGATAAACTCATTTTCAATTACAGGTATAACTTTTTTTTATTGAACAAACCAGCTCTATTTACGACTTCTTTGCAAAAAAGGGCTAAAGATCCGATGAAACCTTAAACTGCCAAACATTTAACCTACTTCAATAATCATTTCAAAACCTTTGTTACAAAAAATAACCAATCAAATCTAGCCCTTATCGACAAAATCAAAGGGCACGCAACATTTAAAACAATAGGCCCTGTATTTCTATTTATAGCTTCAAAGCTGCAGGATTTGCTTTGACCTTCAGCTAAGTAATGCTGCATTGCGGTTAGGAATCACGCTACTTCGTTTTACTGCAACCCAAGTAATTTACTGACCTTGGCAGTCAATGATAGAGTTAAGATAGTAGAGGTATCTGATTTAAACGTATTTTTTTCATTTGCTTTTTGCTGTTTAACTTGCGAATTTTTGGTTGGTTTTTCCTTCTGCACTAAAAAAGCTAGATGGACCGACCATCTTTAGGAAGTGGCTAGTACAGACTGGATGCGGAAGGCGGAGGACAGTTGTTGTGGCGCAGCCTGGGAGCCTATGTCCAGTAGTGGACTGCGAGAGGCTGAGTTGATTTTGATTGTGTAAAAGCGCAATGGCATAGAATCGGTTTTTTGTAGTACGTGTACGTTGCCACCGATTTTATGCCGTCTGCGAACGCTCTTAGGCGTTTTACACTCTTGTTCGGGTCGGCATGACAAAAGCGACCCAAAGGAATTACTGTGTAGAGGTATGAGGACCAGGGTGTAAAGTTCACTCATAGAGTATTCTATAGAAAAAGGAGGATCCTCCTACCAGACGGGTGTTGTGTCTGGCAGGCAACTGCCCGATGATTCATGTCGGGCCGTTGTATCTATGTTAGTTGCGCGGTAAACTCTGCTTGCGAGATGCAGGATTTTGCGTGACGTCAGTATGACACGTTGTTCGCATGTGGGGTTGTAGATACTGCTACAACTAGGTATATAAAAATATATTTGATTCGGTTTTGCCACCCAGCTCAACTCGGCTGTGCCAATTAATGACCGAACAATTGTTCAATTCTCAATCATATTTATTGTATGTCTATCATGTGAACTTAGAAGGCCTTACAAAAACAGGATCTTTATGTTGTTTGAAATATTTTTGTTAGGCCTAAAATTACTCATAATTTAACAGAGTAGTTCTTCCCTGATCACATCTCAGTACATCTTTATAAAATCTAGATTTAGTTCACATTTTCCTAATGTGTTTTTCGTTTGCGTTTTTCAAGTCGACACAATTATTGGTGTCGACCTTAGTACTATAAAGGACAACGTACGCCAGTGGTAATGAACGCAGCATATTGCGTTCAAGAGCTCTCCGTGTCATCATTATTGTGGAATATTGACATTGAATAGAATAGAATAGAATACTCTTTATTATGTACACCATATAAATTACAGACATAAATATAGAAACTGTACAAAGGGTGACAACGTGGTTTAGATTTATTTGTTTATACTGACAGTTTCATTGGAAAAATTCGCCCGTACCTTTATGGAGGCTAACCCTAACCTTCCTTAACGACCTCAAAATATTATCTAGATTGAATTCATAAGTCCTAAAACAACAGTAGGCGGGTAACTTCAGTTAGTCATATTTTTTTATAATTGTCGAAGTATTAGCTTGTCATCGTGATGGATGGTAGATAATAGTTTCCTCGCACGATTACTTGAAACGTTGAGGTAGGTCTAGGCTGCAAAGTAGGCGTAAAATTAGCGTGGGATGTGACATTTGCTTTACACCTACAATAAAATTCCTAGTAAGTATTCTACGGCACTTAAAGCCAAATTACATAGTATAATGGACTTTTATGTTTGTAGGCGTAGTTTTACATTTAGTCGGTAGGTAATTGTACCAAACTACCTATAACAAAATGTACCAACCCACATGAATCTTACAATTGCCAAAGTATTACATAGTCCATCATTTTAAAATTTCGAATCCCGGTATACTAGGACCTTTTTCGGATAGTACTATGACCACGTTTCGAAATTTGGAGTTATCTGACGTAAATAATTCAATGAAAATTATTGAACGCTTGTGAGTTGGTACATTTTGTAAACATTAAAACCTGTAGATGATACTATTCTGTAAGAAAATCACCGTGAAAGCTTAGGTGATGTGAGTTTGAAGTAAGCTGTCACGAGTCAGATAGAATGTCAGACCACTTCAAGCTCAATTCATTAAAAAAATTACGTTGAGTTTCTTACAGAATAGATCAACTTTTATCTCTACTACCAGTAAGCTTTCGGTATAAAATAACATGAATAGCAATACCAGCTGGAGATTTATTCAGATGTATATTTTCAAAACAGAAAATATTTTTCAGTTTTCTATGAAGCAAAAGATTTTCTTCTTTATATTGTCACATTACCAACAACAATGTACAAAGCCTTGAGAGATGGAGAAATGTGATATTACTTGAAGTACCTTGACGTCGTCGTATCAGATTAATATATAAAAGTATATATATTTTATATTTTCATGGTGTAATTTTAGAATGCATGTTCATGAGTATTAACTTCAACTTAAGCCATAAAGCTAAAAGGAATAATTATGCTTTTAATCTGATATACAACTATTTTTTTGGATATAATCGTTAAAAAATAATCATACTGAGTATAAAAAAGCTATTTCTGTAGAATTGTATTTTTTTCTTTGCACGAAAATTGAATCTCTAAAAACATAAATCTGATTAGATAATCTAATATCTGACCAATAAATATCCATTTCAGTTTGCAATTTATCACTTAATTGAATATCCAATTACTAAAACTAAAATAAATTGGATTTATTTTTATTGAAATAAGTTCATAAGTATAGTAAGATCTGTATAGTTTAAACGTGTTGTACAAAAAGGAATGAAATAAATTTAGATGAGAGAAGTATTTGGAAAGATCTTAGCTTAAAAATATATAAATTACTTTCAAAACTACAAATTCTAAAAGAGATTTTGTAACCAATTTTGAGGAGACCACAATTAAAATATATAAATTCAATTAAAATATTTTGAATGACTTTGATTCTGATACGAATACTGCTAAAGTCAATATTGATAGCAAAATCAATAAAATATCTACAAATATACAAGAAAATGAAATTACATTTACCGAACAGGCCGACGGCGCGGAATGAGCCCCACAAGTACCTCCCGCCGCTGCAGCCGCTAACGCACTGCTTCCAGGCACCTGACAAACGAAAATGCATTTTAATCACTCAATCCTAAAATCTATTGCAGATTAATAAGAAAGTGTTATGATCGTCTTTAGGAGACCTAGATTTGGTAAAAACTTTCCAAAAGACTGTTGTGAAATTGTTTCCGAGTTGTTTGTTCTGTCATAGCCCTTAAAGTCCTGAATAATCTGGCATAGCTTTCTAATTGCAAAAATGTCTAGCAAGCAATTTTTAAATTCTGTTTGAAGTACATTCTTTGGTAAAACGATTTAAAGATTCTAATTGAAATACATAAGATTGAAACTGGCAATACCGAATAAGCTAAAACATGATATATATGTATAATTGCCATGAACACGAAAAAGGATAGTTTGCTTACTGCAAGCAAAGCTGAATGGAAATTGAGGCTAGAAGTACCTATCTACAATATTGAACGTACAATTTTCTCAACAAGGGTATATTTATACAAAACGAATTACGTAATTACGTATAGATCTCGTACATGAAGAAAAGGCAAAAAAAAATATGTATATGAAATAGATATCAGAAAAAAGTTGGGTAATAATCGAACAATTCATAGCGATTATTTCTAAATACTTTATTATGATTACTAGGTAGAGGAATCTAAGTTTACTGGGAATATTAATAAAGTAGCAATTTCGTGGGCTATGAACAAACCATATTGAATTCCTATAGCGACGTTGGTACATGTGAAGTACACTGATCCACCTGTTGAAATTATATTTGCTTGTACGATTCTTAAATATAAAAAAGGTTCTCTAGGAAATAACAAGAAACAATTATACAAATGACCCTCTAAGTCTTTTCAATTACAATTCTTAATTTCAATGGAAGTAAATTAAGTTATGAGATAATTAAATTTATTCCTAATAATCTTATAAGTAGAAAATTGAACTGTAAATCTAGAGTTTCAAATAACGAATGGAATACTGATAATCTCTAAGTGTTCATTAAAAAACTTTGATTCAACAAAAAACCTTTGCTTAGCAAAGAAACTTTACATCTCATTATTTATGTCTAGATCTCCCAACATCTCTACTATAATCTTGTTAACAGTATTAACAATATTGTAAATAAAAACTCATAATATTTAAAATGTCTATATCAGTGTAAACAGTATCTAAATTGTCATTAAGAGCTTTCATTCCTTTTCTACAACTTCTTTATCAGTATCAATGATATCTACTGAATTGTTAAATTTACCTTCAATTGCTCCTGTTTATAGTCAGGCTGGTATGGCAGCAGCATCCTGATCTTCCCCCATCTGTTGAAGAACAGTGCTATCGCCCCGATCCATACGATTAGCACCATAACTACTATGCCGATCTCCACGCCTCGTATCTGTTTTAAACATATTAATGGGTTTGTTATTATCTTCATTTACGTTATCTTCGTTTTCTTCTTCTTCCATAATAAGAAAAGTAAAAAAGAAAGTCAGGCAAATTTATTGTTTAGCAAATTGACTACGAACGTAACTTCCGTGTATTGAAATTACAATTCTCGTTCCTTGACATTAGTGTATAAAATGCCTATAACACGGCAAATTGATATACCTGCATTACGTGAATTTCATAAATATTTAATTTTCCTTATTATAAACAAACAAACTCAGTATAAAAATTCTGCTAGAATGAGTTGATAAAAACTGTGATAGAAAACAAAAAGTGTGTTTTGCTAAAGGGCAAATTGCGGTATTCAGATTGAGCAAATCTCTTGATAGTAAAAAAACAGCAGATTGAATTTGTAAATTTTCTTTAATATTGCCAATATTCTTAAATAATTATTTTTAATAGAGGTCGGGTTTTTAGATTATGTGGGTGAACTTTCAAAGAAATGTGATCAACGACTTGCCATCGCTCAGAATCTTTACCAATCATAGGTACTGAAGATATCGTTTTAATAGGTTCTTATATCTACCAATATATTTTAAATTAACAGTTAATTAAGTAACAAGAAGTAACCGATTGATTTATAAACACCATTACTATTCACGAAAATACATTAAAAAACAGAACAAAATAGAATAAAACACTCTTTATTATGTACACCATATAAATTACAGACATAAATTTAGAAACTGAGCATAAGGACACAACAAAAACAGAAAACAGATAAATTAAAATGAAATAAGTCAAGATAAATTAACCGAATAATTCACACCAAACAAAACAGGTTTAACACATCCATCCCCTCAAAAATGAATTAAAATTCAAGTGTAAGTGTTCTAAAAAAATTTATTTTAAAGATAAACCAGATTTGATTGCTTCCAACAGCTCCTGGTGTAATTCTAACTAAGCGGACCATCCGTTCAAATATTTTGAACCCTGAATTTCTTATTTGCGTCATGAATACAGTCAGATTCTGCACCGCTGTCAAAGTTAACTAAGTAAATAAGCGTTTAGGTACTGGCCGTTCTTATTAGGCTTAGTTCACATAAGATTCAATATCTTCTGTGTACTAAGCCTAATAAGAACGATGAAATAATATTGTGAAGACTGTGAAATTGTTAAAAATATGTTGAGTATTGTAATAGTTTATTCAAAATTCGTAGGTGCAGCAGTTAGGTACAGACGCCACCACATCAACCTACTACAATCTGTCAAATTTCTTTGATAGATTTTTAACTTTATCGCTACAGCATCAGGTTCAAAGTTCATTGGGAAAATTTGAGTTTCGGGTAGCTTGATGTGCTGGCGTCTGTACCTGTACATAACCTTAATTACTCTTTAAAGATGGTCATTTAACCTGAAATTATAAATTATATATAATAATAATTTGTAGGTAATTGAGAGCGACTCGAAAAGAAGTAGATTGTTGTCATTTGACCCCTAAAAACATGACTTCTGCGGTCAAGATTGATCGAAGCTTAACTTTTTCAGGTAATTAGAAAAGAGACAAGTCAAAAAGTCAAGTCACATTTAAAACCAAATGAACAATCTTGTAATTTACAATGAATTAGGGTTCAAATTCAAGTCACCTCGAACAGGTGTTAAATCAGGCTTATGTCACCAAAGTCACTTACGTGAGTAACAGCTAGCACATGAACCCTAATAAAAGCTCATTAATCTGAACAATGAAATCAGTGTCCTAGCAAACTTATTACTTACTTGTTAATTTTTTATTTTAATTATGTTTGTGAACATGTGAGCACCATGTATCTATCAGATAATTAATTTATATGTCATGATTTAATTTTTAAATCTTTTACCTATTGTGGTAGAGTAATTTTATTTGTGCATCGTCTTCACATACCTATATAATTAAATTAATGTATGCAAAATATTGTAAAACATTTTAAAAGAGTAACGGTGGAGTTTCTTTCCCATTTTTCTCCATACGAAACCTACCTTTTGGAAGGGGGCGACTAGAATCAATTCTATTTTATTATTGTAATTTTTGACGTTCAAAGTGCCTTTTATGTTCCTATTTGAAATAAATGCTTTGACTTTTTTTTTTCTTGATTCACATGGTGCGTTTTAATTGTCTATTGCATAACATACGTTGAAGCAATAACATAAATGTAATTGTCTAAACAGTGCTTAGACGATGAAAGACATTTTTGCTTCAATTTTATTATGATATGCCACAAGCAAGAAACTTGCTTCGTGTTTATTTATGTAAATTATATTTCTAGAGAAGAATAAAATTTACCTACGATTTTTAGATAAGTATCCAGTGGTGGGTTAAATTCAAATTTCATTGTACCCAAAATAAATAAGAGAAAATCAACTTAGATCACCTACATAATATCACCAACGTAGATTATTGAGTAAGTGGCAATAAAATGAAAAATATCTAAGATTCTGTTTTTTATTATATACCTAATTCTGCATCATCTGAACCAACTACCACCAAATTCCTATTAAATGCAGTTTCAAACAACCTTTTACCTTCAGCATTCCATTCAAAATCACAGTCCACATTACAAATTCTAAGCATCCGTACCACCGAATACAATATTACCGTTGGAAACGTCGGCGAGGGATCGGGCGGTGAGACGGACGACCGGGGCGTAGCACCAACCAGCCCTCCATCCTGTTGGGGCGAAGTCCTCGGGGGCTCTGCACAGACATGATATCCGCATTAGTTTAATAATACCATTGTTTTCGGGCTAAGGAGTGTGTTTGGGTCTAAAGATAGAGTATGTAAATGGATGGAATATTCGCTTGGGTGGGTTTAGAAATAAAATGGTTGGCAAGATGAAGTTGGTTCTGCTTTGGACCGTTTACGCTTAAAGAAACATTAGTTTAGTCTTTGCTGCTGCTCGTGGTTTTATTTTCACCCTAGGGGGATATATCTTTTATGCATACTTGTATAAAAAGTATCCTATGTCCTGTCCCGGGTTGTGATCTAACTCTATGTGAATGTTGTCAAAAGCAGCCGGTCGATTCTGTAAAAATCTCACCGTGAGAATTTGGGTGAAGTGAGTTTGTTTTTGCTAGGAATTGACACCATTGACAGCTCACTCCACGCTCACTTCACCTAAGTTTTCACGGTGAGATGGTTACAGAATCGCACTGCTGTTTAGTAGATGAAAATTTTGTAACACAGAAATTACAAATATGTATGAGTTACAATTTCCAATCTACAATTCCTTCGGATTTATATATAGGTACCTATATAAATATTAAGCATAACACAAAGCACGAAGGTTTTGTATACATAGACTTGTCACTACAAATTATATATGTGTAAGGTTTTTCCGTTACAATTGTGTGTGGCTTAGAGTTTTGTGATATACTGACTTGTAAAATTTACAAATTAGTAGTAACTTGTAATTGCAAAGTTTTGTAGTATACAACCAAGGAGTAACAAAAAAGCAGACACATTTTCGGATTTATAAAATAAGTATATTTCTGAAAATGTATATTCAAGTTCTAAGAATAGTCACGACAATTTCTAGCTAAATGCTCCCATCTGATGTCGCTAGCGTTTACAGTTCTAAAACTATTTAACAGACGACTTTCTAAATTAACTTGTAAAGTGCTAACAAAACTTCAACTTTTCCCAGCTGTTTACATTAATTATAGAATATCTCAGTAAATTGCCCTGCATTACAGAACGCTCTAACAAACTTTCAACTGATTACAATTTGCAATAACAAGCTCGAAGCTTGTAATCTTGCAGGTGACATTCACGGGGACTGAATAAACATATTCATTGTGAATGTTTATATTTTGATAGTATATTACTTAGTGAGTCAATCAAGCTGTAAAAACATATGCCTGTTGATATTTTTTTAAAGGAATACAGATTTTACATAATAAAGGGTTAAATTATATTGGTTAGCTGAACTCCGCAGACGCGATATGTATCAGTAGATATCTAAACATATTATAACAAAAAATAAATTTTGTTGATGATTTTGTTGTAGGGTCATCAACCCTGGTTAGTATACTAGCGACCCTGCTTCGCACGCTATTTACGACTTGACAAACCATCGAAATTTCTTTGCTAAATGTATGTCTAATATCATAATTATATTCAAGTTGTTTTTATTTACATCATATAAACACATAAAATACAATATTAATAATAGAAATAATATGTACAAGTAAATAAAAAGGAGGGAAAATAATCAAAGGGCATTAAAAAATTCATCCGCATTGCTGTCAACAGGAAACGTGCCCAAAAGACTGGCAGCATTGCCACGTTGTATGGCAATGCTGATTTTTTGGCCCAAAAATAAGCCAGCCCTCTGGTCACGTGAAGAGTCGACCAATCGCTTGGCGATGTCTTATAATAATTTATTAAACACATAAGCCTGCCGGAATCAATTCTCTAAATCATGGTGAAAATAGCATCCAAAACCGTTGCGTAGTTACACAGTCAGACACGTAAAGCAAGTTTAATTTATAATAATAATATAATTATATACTTAAAGATAAATAACCAACAATTATCTATAATGTTCATTTTAATGTAGAAATTCATTATATCTATAATGTTCATTTTAATGTAGAAATTCATTATAATCTGTAAAAAACCAATATGTTCTAATTTGAAAAAAAAGGGTGTATAGAAATACGCGATGTCCAAAGTCGTTACATAATACGTTATTGAAAAAGAAAAATAATACAATGGCTACCCTATACAGAAAATACAATGATATGTAGAAAGTGTATTCAACCCAGCCTTTTCAATGCGTAACTTTTCATTGTATAGGATTCAAAGTAAATCACGAAGTAATAATATTCTACGTTTATGTTTAAGGGGAAGCGCCAGGCTAGCCCGCGAAATACAAATGTTCTTACGTTCAAGTCTCATCTGCCTAGCCCTTTCCAAACTATGTTGGGGTCGGCTTCCAGTCTAACCAGATGCAGCTGAATACCAGTATTTTACATGGAGCGACTGCCTATCTGACCATCACAACCCAGTTACTGGGCAACACGATACCTACCCCTTGGTAAGACTGGTTGTCAGACTTTCGGGCTCCCGACGACCCGTAACGAATGTCAAAGAACCAAGAGTGGCAGCCGGGACCAATGGCTTAACGTGCTTTCCGAGGCATGGAGGGGTCTCGATATGTAAAGATCGTCACCCATCCACGGACCGACAGCGACCAGAGTAGCTTAACCTGATCGATCGGCCCGTGCAGATGTTATTACTTAGCACCTTACGTTTAAGTAAAATAATCAATACAATCCTCTAAGTTCATATTTATCATTGTATTAATCGTAATAATAATAGGAATACATTGTTATATGAACATATAGGGCTGTATCATACTTGTTACGATCGCCAATCATATTTTGTTCAACATATAACTGGTATTGACCTGCAAATTGCAAAAAACGTAAGAAAATTTTACGAACTACCCTGGCGTTTCCCCTTCCCTTAAAAGAATTGTCGATTCCTTATAAAATAGTCTTCTCAGTAAACCAATCAGAGAGATAGATGTACTCTTCAGGTAAAAGCTAAGGATAATAAGGCCAGGCAGGCGAGAGGCTTAAGGATAATTTCATCATTTTCTGTTTTAACATAATCCTTATTAGAGATGTTACGGAAGTCGTTTTACCGGAACCGGAACCGGAATCGGAGGTTTTAAATTTGATTCATCGGAATCGGAACCGGATTCGGAACCGGAATCGGAGCCGGAACCGGGGTGGAAGTAGAAGAAAGATGTGTTAAGGGGCCTTTCCTTAAAACATCTTTCTTCTACTTTCTTCTAACATCCACAAACAAAACAATAAACTGAGACTTCGAGCGCGAGCGTGTATAAAATAAATAAACATTACCCTGGCGACACGTGAAAACTTGTTTGTAGGCGCTCCAGTCACGTGTATCGCTGCGTTTCGAACTCCGGTCTAACTCCGATTCAAAATTATCGGAACCGAAATCGGAATCGGAGGTGTAAAATTAATCGGAAGTTCCGACTTTTCGGAATCGGAACCGAAGCTCCGTAACATCCCTAATCCTTATTCCTAGCGTGATAATGGTCATTACAAAATATGTGTTAATTTTAACATAAATCTGTTTTGTGTTTTCAATTTTTATTGAATACAAACGCTACATCTAAGTTGGTCGCAGTTATTTGGCTTTTAGTATTTTTTGGATTCCAAAATAGCAATTATTTAAGGTTCATACAGAAGCGCAATCATTATACTAGCATGTTCAAATTTTTTTTTATAAAAGAACATTTGTAATTAAATGAGGTTTGATTAAATGCTTGCTTAATTTAATAATATCGACAATTACTTCAACAAACGGTGTATCCAAAATGACCGTCCTCTCAAAACGTAGAGAAACCAATCTCTGTAACCGTTGATACGGAACAGTACTCCAGTAAGACCTAGTAAACTAAATGTCGAATCCAATTTTAGAAATCGGTCAGAGCACTCTCCTGTGTACTTTGTACTCAACGGGAGTATTCTGTTTGCTCAATGCTCGCAACGTTGACAAGAAATTAACTTTGACAAGCTCTCTGAAAGTAAACGTACAAGAAACGTGTTTGTTTTTGAGTACCTATACTTTGGGTATATTTGACAAAGGTTTAGAGGATTTAAAGTACCAAAATTTTGATGACAAGGAGCGAGAAAGCAGAAAAAATACGGTTAAAATTTGACGTTTACAACCAACTTGGAAACAAAAAGGAAGCCAATATTTATCAAATCTAGTAATAATTTAAGCCAAATTTATCGGTCCCACCGCAACTAAAGTGCTAAAACGTTACCAAATTTGCGAGAAATATAAATAAAACTTGAAACCACAAAGTAATCTGCAAATCATAGCTTAATCGTGAGGTTAAAACCGGCCGGAACATTTAAAACGGTTTCGACCTAAACTATCCACTCCCTGGAGTATTTGGGGTGTTTAAATTGAATACGTCTCGATTTAAAATCCGGGAGGCGTACGCCGTACAGCCGAATGTTTTATTATTAAGTATTTTAGCCGAATTCGTCACATAGCGTACCTGATAAAAAGGTAGGTTTCCATTATTTATGTAGAATCAACAATTACTCTAAAGGCTTAGCTATGTAAATACAGCTTTATCGTATTTATTATTAAAGAGGTCTTGTTTTTAAACATTCCCAGTCGTATAATCAACTACCTAATGTTTCATGAAAATGTCATGGTCTTGACATCACTATTTTCAAATTAAACTGTTTTGTGACTTTAAGTTGAATTTCCCCAAAGAAAATGAGCACATCTAAATCGCGTTCAAAGGCCGTTGTGGTGTCATCATTGTTGTGGAACATTGACACTGACAGCTCTTGAACGAGGTTTAGGTGAGTTGATTGCGTTCAGTTTCATTGGCGAAATTCGCCCTAAGTGGATTGCATTTTTTGACGATTTAGGAATAGGAGCTCAGACTAAGATTTTTGACAATCAATCAAAGTCTTGAACTAATTCTTTGTATTTACTTCTATAAATTAACTAATCATAACCAAAATCATCAGAATAACACTCCGCATAATACACAGATACGCGTACAGCGATGCATCCGGAAGATCGTCTGTAGGGTAAATGAACCGGTTGGAGTCGTGCCAAAACTTACTGAGCAATGAGCAAGTATAAAAGGTAAGCGATACAACAAAGAGCAGGCCATACTTGGATGCTCCGTGTTCTGGATTAACTGTACTACTTACTTGTTATGTAGTTCTGTTGAGAACAAGAGATTTGTAACAGGATATTGTACAATATTTGTGGTGCTTATAACTACTTGGTACATATATTGATATAATCCTCATACTTTCATATTTATATCATTTCTGCTTGTGGTTAAAACTTCTAAAACACTTTCGGGTTTTGTGTCAATAATAAAACGTAGTTTACAAAATTAAATAATACCATTTCAACCAAAATAAACGTTAACAGATAAAATTGACCATAGCTGTCTCAAAGACGCATTTTTTTTTAAATCCGGAGGATTTCAAGATGATTTTAAATTTCGAAGGTCGAAGGATCTCGCCTGTTAGAAAGCGATGGATGAGGTCTATCATGGAACGAGCATGCCCAGAAGATGAAACACAGACGCTGGGAGAGAATGCCACACTATAGCCGTGCGCATAATAAATGTAGAGGAGAAGCGCTGAGTATGACTAGTCGGTATATTGACCAAGTGCGGATGGTACCCTGCAATACGTCTGGTTATTGTGTCTTTTTCATTTTATTTTTATCTTTTTTTTCTCTAGGATTATCAAAATGATTAAGTACTAAATAAAACCTGTACTTAACCTTACCTAGATAATAATAAAATTGTATTTACACCCCGCATTAAAGCTTTTGTAGTATCAAGAACTGAGTAGGAGTTAGTAGGTACTCAACTTTAATAGTACTAATAAAACATCCAAAAATCTTCACAAAAGATGTTTGGATGTTTGTTACTCAAGCACGCGTAAACCGTTGAACAAATTTAGATGTAATTTAGTATAGAGACAGTTTTATTCCCGGGAAAAGAGATAGGATAGTTTTATCCCGATATTCCCACGGGATCGAAACATACGCGGGTCAAACCGCGGGGCGCTGCTAGTGTCTTACAAATTACCAAGTAATGTACTGAAGGATTTCGTAGAACGCCTTGTTTATTTAGACGATCACTTACTAATGCTTTCTTTCTTCGTACACCCAAAATTAATGGTGGGTCCACACGATACAGACTTTCATCAACTTCTTTAGAATTTTGTCTGTGCAACAAAGCAGTTTCTACAGACAAATGTCGGTGTATCAGAAAAGTCCAAAGTCTGCATATATGTCTGCGTATTTCGAAAGGTTCGAGGTTTTGAAGTTCGAGGTTCGCCACGACACTAAATAAAAATTTTCGGAACACTACAGATTTTCGAAAATCCAAGTCTGAACTAATGAAAAGTCTGTGCAAACATTCTGTGGAGATGTTTATATCATAGTTTTATGCCGTTATTCTTTACTTACTAGAAAAAGTTGCATACCACAAACCATGCAGATTATAATCTCCACAGTGGTGCTATTCTGTAAAAATCTCACATAGTGTCAATTCCTAGCAAAAACAAATTCACTTCACCTAAGTTTTCACGGTGAGATTGTTACAGAATCGACCGGCTGTACCCACATGTTTACATTTGCTTCTACATGAATTCAGTATCTATACACTCCTAAAATTTGTAATACTACAGTTAAAATAAACATTATCCTTTGTTCAAATATGAATCAAATCCGAAAGCAAACCTATTGTGTTTATCTATGCATACGTAGCATGTTTATAATGTATTTATTAATTATTACACCCTTTACTGAATTAATATTAACGTTTGAATAATGGTACCTATATTTATTCAGCAATACTTGGAAATACAGACTCACTCCAAATCTCTCGAATACTGAATCAAATTTAGATTCGAATTTGTGTAAATTTCACACTAATTTGATTCGATTTAGAATTCGGATATGTTGAGAATAAATCAGCGCGTAGATACTTTTAGGCTACTTTTATACCGTATGAATGTGAACACCTTGTGAACTGTACAATACTGCTTACAATCTATCGTATTCATTTTCGATAGTTGACAAATGGTTACCAACCACTACTTCCACTTAGTTGATCGCAGTGACATAACTATTTAGTATCAGCGCAAGGTGCCATCCATCGGATGCAAGTTTGATACCAGTTCACAATTTGTCGGTTTGCCACACAGATTGGACAGATTATAAACTATCGAAAAATAATGCGATACCTACTAACTCAAACTAACTTTCATATTAACATCTTGATTCCACTAAATATTTACAATTCTGAACACTTTTGTCTTCGCGAGGTAAAAGCCGGCATTTCTTCAAAACTATTCTTGTGTAATGGATAGGGTTATTGAACTTCTAAACTAGTTCCATAAAGGCTCCTTCAAACAGGCGCGACGCGCGACGCGAATCGTGCGCGACTCAAAGAAACCGCTCGTTGCGCGACTTGCGGTGCCCTTGTGTCGCGCGCGATTCGCGTCACGCGTCGCGCCTGTTTGCAGGAGCCTTAACATTCATAACACGCTATGAACTTCTTAAGTTTTTCTCACTAAATCAGCCCTGAATTAGTTAGAATTTTTTTTACATTTCTTTACACGTAATAATATTCCGACTACTTTAATAAAAATAAGCTGCGAATGTACTATTTAAGTATGTAATTCTTTCATTTTCTCCATGTCACTTTTGACCTCTCTCATGCTACAAAACGAACACTACAGCAAACTACCTACTAGCTACTAACTATTTTAAAGACAACGCTGAACAAAATATGACTAAAGTCGCTAATAACACAAAACAACCCTGCCTTCAAAGAATCCTCGGGGAGCGGACACACGCTCGCGGCACACGCAACAAGTCACTTTATTTACATCAACAACTTTAGTTGTGTACGCCCGCTGTTTTTAGTTGGTCACCCTATTCGTTTGATCTGCGAGTTGTGATGTGTTTTGTTTTTGTAGTTCGGAGTAAGTTGGAATGAAATCCTCATTTATAGCGATCCTTGTTTTTCCTTGTGACAGTTTTCCTTCCTACGTGACCAATAAAACTAAGCAAATATCAATGTTGAGATCATGGTGGGGTTGATAATTGTTGAAAACGTAGTTTTTGCTATTACGCGGATGTATGAATGTAAACGAAGCAGGTGGCGATCTTTAGTTTCTGCCTACCCGCATGGGAAGGCGTATGTTTATGTGTATATATAACATACATAACATAACATAACAAGCCTATAATGTTCCCACTGCTGGGACACAGGCCTCCTCTCTGTGAGAGGGAGTGGGCCGTAATCCACCACGCGGGCCCAGTGCGGGTTGGTGGATGTCACATGTCTTCGAATTTTTGGTTCTAGGACATGCCGGTTTCCTCACGATGTTTTCCTTCACCGTTTTGAGAGCAGTGGTGATGAAATAATTTACACAAAGTAAAGCGCCTGCCTGGGTTCGAACTTACGACCTACAACTCGTAAGTCGTGTCCGTGACCACTGGGCCACCACTGCTCTCATGTGTATATGTTACCGGCCAAATTCGATTTTAGGATTAAATAGTTTCGCCTAGGCTAAACCAGTATGTCGGTATGTAACCACGCCACCCATCCACAGACCAACCGTGGCAAGCGTAGTGTTCCTGCCAACCTGTATATGCTATTATAAAGAGATCGAACTAAAAATTAGCTCATCTGATGTCAAGTTACATCGACAATAATTCGTATTTTACAAACCTTGTACTTGCTCTATGCACCCAAGTATTGCGCGCGCTAAGGTAACCCGCGAAATTCAAATTTTCTTACGTTTTTTGCAATTTGCTGGTCAGCATTAACTTGTACGTTGATTAATATATGAATCGCGGCCGTAAGAAATATGTGTTTACAGAATTATAATCATTAAAGTCATCAACACAACTCTCTAAGACCACGTAAGTCCAAAGAATGATGATTTCATGAAACAGTTATTCTTGGGACTTACGTGGTCTTAGAGAGTTGTGTTGATGACTTTAATGATTATAATTCTGTAAACACATATTTCTTACAGCCGCGATTCATATATTAATCAACGTACAACTTAATACTGACCAGCAAATTCCAAAAAACCTAAAAAAAATTGAATTTCGCGGGCTACCCTGGCGCTTTCGTCTTAAGTAATAAGATTAAAATCGCAAAACAATCATCACTGTTTAAAATCAAGAAACGAGCTTCAGAAAAAAAAACACGGTTTAACGCGAATTACCAGTTGGAAACAACAAGGCAGAGATTCCAATAAATCTCAATGCAACAGGTCACTTGTTTAAATCGACAATTCTGCCAATGTTAATCTCCGTTTACCATTTCCCTCCGTTTTTTCGTTTACCTGTGTCCGTTTTTTTCCGTCTGGCCTTGTCCGTGTAATCTAGCTTTGTATACGGAGGCTTTGTGAACGTGCTCCCGTTTGCAGGTCGGGGATTTACAGTAAATGTATTATTTAATCAAATCCTCGGCATGTTTGTAATGGTTTCAATGTGAATTTGTTGTTCCTATATTTTTTTTGCCGATGACGTCCAGGCTAGGTAGATATTTTATTGTATAGATACTAAAAGGACGAACAAAAAGACACTACATAGATACGGTAGGAACGGACAGTTCAGGACTATTTATGGTCATAAAAAAATTATTTGGTAAAGGCACTTGGAAGGCCTTACGAGTTACGAGGGTAAAAAAGAAACGGAGATGCAAACATGCATACAGGTCAAACACATAACCTCCTTTTGGGCTTCGCCGCAGTCGGGTAAAAAAGGCAAAGCCAGTCTTTTCGCGTAAATGAAAGTTCAACCCACGGAAATGTTTTTCCGTCTAATTCCTTCATTTTGCTGAATGCGATTATATGCCCACTCAAAACTAACTTCGATAACGTTTAATCAAGAAACCCTAAAGTAGCGGCATTTAAATACCGCGGCTCGAGTAATTCCATCAAAAGCCGTTACCCAAAAACATTTAGATATTACATCGCCCACAGTTTGAGGTAATTTAAATAATGGGGGAGTCAGTGACCTATTATTTGTGTGTATTTGGAACAGTCTCACGCGACTGAATCACGCAACAGGTGCACTTACCTAACTCTGAACATCGTTAACATTAAGAAAAGGAATTGAAACTAGATCAGTAGTGAAGGTATTCTTCTAGAAGAAATTGGGACTAGGAAAGTCCAAATTTCGTCTTGGACAGTAGAATGACGGTAATGAAAACAAAGTCGGAATAAATGATCACAGCTGAAACCGGAGCATCTAATGGCCGAACTGGATTCAGGAAATATGTTTTTCATTACAATTAACTTACAGCTGCTTTCTACAAGGTATGTTGTATTTTAGATGAGAAGTGTAGAATAAGAGAAAATTCATTAGATCTATACTTACGTAAAAAAATGGTAAAGCAAAATCTCATGCCAGTAACTTGCGCCAAAGCTGTATTTAAAATCGAGCAAAAGGTGCCATTTAAGAAATATCATAATTATGCATAAGTTAACATCACCGCCTCGAACGGTTAGGCAGCCAATTTCAACAGTTATTTTTAAGTCCCATGTATGTAATAGGGGTGACCCTTTTGCCATGCAACGGGAAATCCCGGGAGACTCCGGGCTGCTACTGAGAAATTCCTGATGGGAAACCGGGGAAAAAGCTTGTGACCACGAGACCAACGAAGCAAAATTATTAACCAGAAGGCCAATTCCCGTGATTAAAAACATTCAAAATCTAGTCGCAATCAAGAAGCTTATAGATAAAAGTGGAGGCAACACTCTAAATACCTAAGCGAAGACGACTGTGGTCGGACACTCTCTTTCTAAATACACACTTATGAACGAGACAGTGATATGTGTTTTCTTTGTCATATGTCGACTCATCCGTAGAATAAAGTCCGATCTGTAGGATTGATAGTTTTCAGTAGAGGTTAGAGAAGTTGTAGACTTGTATAACTCTTAAACGGTGAGACTTGACATTTAGATTTTTTGGTATGTTGTAACAACGCCCCAGCCTAGTTAAATGCTATATAGTGTATATTTCTTATCCTTTTATTTCACAAGATAGTGAGTTCCATATCAACATAGGACATTTTATGGCGGAAGAGCGGGGGTCCGTAGTGAACATTATACGTTGTTTTACGGAAACATCTGAATTAAATGACGTTCTATATTACTATGGGTCATTTTTTGTTGGAATTACCCATCCCTTATGAGTCCTTTGTGAATAACCACCTTAAAATATTTAAATATTATGTTAGCCATATTAAGACTACCCTCTCATATAACTAAATAAAAAATGAAATTATTATTTAAAATCGTTTATTAATTAAAAAAAAATCAAAATAGGTAACAAAACTAGTAATTAAATGGCGTATCGTATCACAGCATGGTAACTGGGTAACTTACACGACTACGGCACGGACTTAAATTAGCAGTCGTCAACTTATAAGTACGTAAATATTTATCATAACAACGGAAAATACGTTATTATAATAATGAAGATTTATTGAAGTGAAAACTTCTTTAGCGGCGCTGTGTATGTACTTTTTTGGAATGGGTAAAAACTTCTAAATTCGCGTCAGGTCACGTGACCCTGATCGAAAATTCGTAAGACGTAAAACGTCAGACGTCTCGCCCACAGCCTCGATTCTCGATTCTAACTAGGCATGGGTAATATCGCTTTTACACTATATCAAATCGTATCTATGTATCGGTTTAGAATATCGGATATCGTATCTATATATTTCAATATCTATTTGGCTGAATCAGTGTGGAACTCGGAATCGAAATTGGTACTGTGATATTTAGGTTTCGGTTTTGTTCGATTCATTACATCATTGTATTTTATTTGTAACTGTATATTCGAAATCAGTGAATGTATTGTTGATAATATGGCACTCTGAAATGAAACTAGTACAGCCGTTTCGGTTTTCTAGATTTATATTTTTATCAATTATTTAAATAGGTCAAGTATCTATTCATCAGTCATGAGTGAAGCTAATAACTGAAGACTGACGAAAACAGCAAAGTGCAATCAAGGTCAAGGGTCACGTAAAGTGATTTTAAAACAATTTTTGATGTGAAACATCTATAGCCGCACGTAAAACAAATTTCTGGCGTGGCGACGCATGCCGTGGCGACGCGTCACCACGCTTTATGATGGTGTAAGTATATATACAGTCACAGTCTTGTGTACTGTGTGGCGACGCGTCGCCATGCGCAATGTTTCACATCTGCCAGGCGTCCCGTGACGGCTCACTTTTTTTGTTGAGAATGCCATAGGTACGATTTAAAACCCTTTGACGTTTATTGATGGTTACCTGTTTACAAGTGTTTACAAAATAATGTATTCGGTATTAAACTCTATGCTCCTGTATATAATGTTTAAAATTAGTATTAGACGTTAGCTTAACGCGCTTTCTCGCTCGTTCATCTCTAGCTTGATGTAGCTAGAGATGAACGAGCGAGAAAGCGCGCATCGCAAGGATACGGTACCTACAACCGTATAACTACTACTGTACCGGAATCAGTTTGAACCGAATATCATAGATCATGTGATACGATATCGTTATAGTGTCTCGTTCTAGGTACGCGGATACCTGAAATATAGATACAGTACTGTCCGATATATAGGTATTGGATATTGTACCGATATATAGATATTGTATCTATATACGATTTGTATCGCCCACTCCTAATTCTAACTGTCAAATCAAAAAGCTCTAAATATTCGGGCGTAGACTGACAAAAATAATAAACTGTACTTAATTTTTTAAATATTTCTATTCTTTTACTACACAATTGAAGCTACATTTATTAGAAGAAGCTAAGAAAAGTGATAATTTGAAGAAAGCTCGACAGGCGAAACAAATACGAAAGTTTAAAACAATATTCCGTGATACAGATTTTATCCATATTTACAGGCTTTCTGAGGATTTAATTAATATATTGGAAGATGACTTAACTCCATATATGCGTCCGCGACTTCGTTCCAGTGGTTTAACCAAGAGGCTAAAGGTTTGTTTACATCTAGGTTTCTTGAGATATGATGGGTATACCTCACCACACACCAACAAAAGCCTATTGAATTCCTGATGTTTCAGATATTATGCACACTATCATTTTTGGCTAATGGAAGTTACCAAAAAATCATTGGGAAGAATGTAGACACATACATATCTCAGTCTTCTGCCTCTAGGGCAATCCACGAAGTTATTATTTACAATACAATGATAACTTAAACACAAGTCAAGATTGCACTTAATTCTAGCTTCATTCATTGATTTCAGGTGACTCAGGATATCCTCAAAGGCCTTATTTAATGACTCCCTTTAGTAATTCAGAAACTGAGACTCCAGAGCCATTACAACAATTTGCACAGCAGTGCAAGAAACAGTGTAGAGGACTATTGGAATCCTGAAAGGACGGTTCAGATGTTTATTAGTACATAGGGTATTGTACTATGATCCTATAAAAGTGGAGAAATTGTGATGGCTTCCTGTGTTTTAAACGACATATGTAATAGAGCCGGGCTACCAGCTCCTATGATGATGAGACCAATGTGACTTAGATGAAGAATCTAGGTTACTTGGAATCCTGACACATCAGGCTCCAACACATGATGACTTAGAGAGTAGGCTGATAAGTAGGCGAGATTTAGTTAATCAATTATGGCGAGCATGTTGTATCTACAATTTATGCGTTCCTTTACAGATGTGGTTAACGTGTTTAGATAGAATATACTCACCATTATTGATTAGATACAATAAATAGGTATTTAAATTATTAATAAAAATATTATTATAATCAACAATTGTCATAACATTTAAGGTGTGTATTTAAAGTGTGGTGTTTAAGGTGTATATGATTAGTATAATATCAATAGCCTATAATAATATGTGCCTATTTATACCTTAGTCCCTATTTGTACTATATTTTTAAATGGGTAAGAGTGTATACAGGGGTATGAGAAATTAAACAGATAACTGCATTATTTTCTTTTTTATTTACTATTAAAAACAATCAATCAAATCAAAAATCATTTATTCAAAATGACTTTTGATATTCAGTTAGAAAAACTTGATTCTATACAATAGTAGGTATGCAAAGTAATTAACATTACAAGAAACAGGACATTTAATTAAATAATTTAGTATATACAATGAAAACTACCCAAGCAAAACAAAATTAAATAAGTACCTAAATAAAAGCCTGCAGGCATAAAGAGCATGCCCGCTAACAAACATTGACATTTACTACAAAAAAACAGTTCTTATACTTAAACTTCTTAACATCCATCTTAAATAAACTTAAAATTATCTAAACATAGTAGTAGATCCATGTTTCGGAGATTCAACTTCCTCGACTGATGGATGCTCATAAATCCTGCAGTGCCTGGGTCTGCCTTGACCATGACTCACTTATTTCCTTAAAAGTCGAACATCCTCTGCTGGTTGTCAATAAGAAGTCTCTCATTTTCCAAACACCTCTCTTTAATGGCGACAAATCATTCAGTCAGGCTCGCCATTTGGATTGCCTTTGAGAAGGTGGTGAGTGCTGGATCAGACGGCGGTGTGCCGTTCGATGCCTACGAGATGCTATGAACATAAAAATGCAACAAATTACTATACAGAGGTAAAACAAATATGTAAGTATCATCAACATCACATCACTCTCCCTCTAAAGGAATAGATATTACAATGTAGTATACATATTAGATGTAGTCTATATCTTGATTCTATTAGATGTAGCCTATATCTTGATCTTGATTGAATAAGGGCTGCTGTTGAAAAAACCTACAGAAAATCCCAACAAATTGGCCCAACCCGGGAATCAAAAGTGAGACCACTACTATGTAGTGCTTTTTACACTAAACCAATAATTAACCAAATTATAATTAAGTTAACCTTACATGAAGATGCAATTGGGGCATTACTCCTATGATGACGCATTGCAAGACTGCAAGTGGTGATCTAGCCTCAAACTGTAATACAAAAAAAAGTTATCTAAATATCCATTATAAAGTTAAAACATATTATTGTAAGACTTTTATTTAAAACTTCACCTTTTGTTCTGTATTAGGCTGGTTTTCCATTGGCACATTGTCCCTATACAAAGATGGGCCTGGTTGTATGTCCGTTCGCCCTGCAAATATAACATTACATTATTATATTTTATTAGAATTAACTTACTGGTATTGAAGGTGTGGACTGTTTGGTCTGGAGCATGCCTCTAGTAGATTGTTCTACAGGCAGTAATTGGTCAGTAGGTCGTCTTAGGGGTTGCTTAGGACTCTACAAAATTAAATATGAAAATTATAATTTCCAAGTACCTATACAGTTTTCATATTATGTAATGAAAGTATAGCACTTCTTGGCATGCTAAAACACACAATGTTACGTTACAACAATAAAGTTATACGTACATATTATAGTAAAACAATAGCTAATCATGTAATTTACTTAAATTTTATTAATATCTCGTGTATCATACAATACTCGTGGATGAGACAATAGTAATAATAGCCATATACTATCAGTGAAAAAATCATAATACTCACATTTCATTAGGTAGTTGTATTTATCCTCTTAGTCACAGAACTACCTATGTTAAAAGCACTCGCTGATACAAATAATCAAGGCTTGAACAAGAATCAAGCACCCAAAAGTTTAAAAACTACAAATTCAAGTGATTTTGTTAGCGTCGCGTCATCGGTTGTTATTGTTATGTCATGTTGACTTTTAATTCATCGTCGCGTCGCGTTGCACGAATAGAGCAAAGGAATCGTCATTCAGCCTTAAAATGTAATAAGAAATATGAAATAAGCTCTTTTAAATATGATATTGGTTATAGTTTAACTGTATTCCTTATAATACTTAAAGATAGACCTTTAATATATATTTTAAACCTATAAAACTCTCAGTCGAGATTGATCGATTATAATTTATAGAATTTGTGTCAAGCCCTACGTTCGTCTGAGAAACAGCGACGGGAGGTTACAGCCTTGGGTTCGACGACGAGCACAACCACGTTAGTGAATACGGTTTGAATCAGCGCTGTACGCTCGGTCGATCTCAAGGCTGTCTCGTCGACGAGCTCGTCGCAGCTTACAGCCATGAAATTGTCTTTTAGAGAATAGCACTGGAAGTCTATCCTGTGTGCTTATTTGTAAATCTGAATAAATTCCTTTCACGAGAAGAATAAACCAGTCACTTTGTTCAAGTTTTCACTTCTGTCGGCACTACCGGAGTGCCAGTTTTTTTTTTTACACTTCGCACCAGTTACTTAATTCAAAATAAATCATATAACAACCAGCCTTCTTAATAATTATCAATCAGTCTTACATTGTGACCTAGACGTGGGTGCACATACTTTAGCAATGAAATTGTACATAAACAAACATTAAATTACTTAGTTGAGTACTTATTATAATTAACACTGTTTCACTAAATCAGTAGGAAGAATGCAGCTCAAAAAAAAGCAGCGAAAACGAAAATAATAATATCTAAAATAATTCTTAATCCGATAGGTCATCATCCGATTCTTCAGAAACATCAACAGTAAGTATGGATGATACTCTAAGGGAATTACTTCTGAGCGGCACATATCTATTATGTCTTTATATTCAGCAGCAGGAACCATAATAGGTTCAGAATATGCAGGTTTTAGTTCAGTTTGTACCGAGTTCCTCGTGTTACCGCGAATCACTAAAATATTATAATCAGGTTGAGTCAGGTCATATTTAAAAAACAATTTGTTAGGATCACTACCGTCTGTATGAACTTCTCGAATGTTACTCCAGTTAATTTTCTTTCCCTTAATGTCTTTCATCCAAACCTTATTATTAAGAAGACATTTAGAGTCAAACACGTCATTCTGGGTTAGGGTGCGGACAACGTAGGGTTCTCCTTCATTCTTGGCCCATCTTACTAATAAACGCCATTCATGAGGGGTATAGATAGTTTTGGTTTGAGAAGCGCTCTCGATGACAGAGTGGACACTCTGTCATCGAGAGCCCCATATAGAGATCCCACATATAGCAAAAGACCTTCCTTTTACCCATGTCAAAAACCGTGAAGTTAAAAGAAGATAGCTTTCTCTTATAGTAAAATAGTTTATATGGCCATGAGGACAATACAATACTTTTTTTAAAATCAAACAAAGCAGTAACCATATTTCCATTTGACTCCTCAGCGTCTTTTTTATCTTGGCTTTTTAAATCCCTTGCGACCTTCTTATTAGTCTGGTGTTGTTGAATGGTTTCTTTTTCTTGGTCTTTTGGATTCATTTTCAATCGGAAAACATGACATTCGTTGCACTGATCTTTTTGGGAATATGGAAAGCTAGATTGAAGTTTGAGTTGACAATGTCACGATACTGGCGTTCTTTTGTAGCCTTAGAGGTGTATTTCTCGGGGTCGAACCATTCAAGATACAATTTGAACATTTTGGCAATACTTAAGTCTCCTTGTAGGTAGAGTTTTTGACTATTCTTGCGTATATAATGCGATTCAACAGGGACAAATGCCCGAACATGGTCCCAAACAAATGACGACGAAGAAATCGTAGTGACACTGTCTACATGATTAGGGCAGAATGTGCTATCGCAGATCGAATGGACATTAGTAGGAAACGGCATAGGAGTTGGCACTGACAGTTCCAAATTATCCGGGGTAGATCTGTGGTGAGAAACTTCTAGCAGCTCTTCAAGTTGTATTAATGGTGAATTCTCGAAACTAGAAGGCACTTCCAAAGAAAATGTTCTAGGTTGATTGCTGTCAAAATTCTCGGCAGAGGGATCAGACATGACGTTCGGTAGGTATTGAGCTGTCGCAGGTAATTTCTTTGGTCCCACCATCTTCATGCAGATCTTCTTATATATATCAGCTAGTTCCTGACTGACTTCTTCTGCACCAGGAGGCAAAGGCGACACTTGTTCTGTCATGTCGTTGTCACCAACATTAACAACTGAAATTAAAAAAAAATACTTAAAGGTATTCATAAAATACTATAATGTGTACAATGCAAGTCAAATGTACCTAACAATTAATTTAACAAATTTTAAACAAAAAATCTTTATATTTAACGATATTTTTAAAAGAATAACGTCCTAACTGATTTCAATATCCCAGTAACAACGTCCCATCTTAATATCGAACCAACAAATCGCATCACAGATTCCGTAGAAAAACGTCCTATATTGACATGAAACGCTTAGAAGTTCAATTATGTTCGTATAAAATCGTCCTAATATTTCATAATACTTCTACTTTTTACTGTTTATTATTACAGAATGAATGATTACTCTGTGAATATGCATTACGCCAATCGTATTTTCGCACTGAAAATTCGTTTCTATACCTCTCCGTCAAAAAACGTCCTATATAAAAATAGATCGCCCACAACTGTTTACTGAGACTAAAAGCAATATAGGTCTTAATTTTTATTAGTTTAAGAACTTAATAGTATGTATCACGAAATAATACAACTGAAATCGTCGACTTACCAGCATTTACACTTTTCTTCATTTTATAAACAGCTGGAACATTAATTGATGAAGTAGTAAGCTCACGCCTTTTTGCATCTTTTTCAAGGATATTCAACATTTTCCATGATCGTGAATTCGTGACATCTCTAAAAATATGTTTTTTCATGCAAAACACTTAATAAATTATTGTTATCATCTAACCGAAAAAAAGCTAAGCGCATGACACAAAAACGCCCCCCCTCCAACAAACAGCGGCCGGACTGACGAACGGACGGGGCGCCCGCGCCGCCCCCGCTTCCCGCGCGCCGTCGCTTCATCACTTCGTGCGTTTTTATCCGGAGCTAATGTCAGATTGAACGTTATTCGATTCTATATTTCCGAAACTAAATAAGATACGAAAATTCTAAAAACGTACGTCTGTAGAGTTCGTATTCCTTATCTCATCTAGCTATTTAACTCGTTTTTGCTCCATGATCACATCGGACTCTATTCTACGGATGAGTCGATGTATATGTATTTAGAAAAAGAGTGTCCGACCACAGTAGTCTTCACATTGATACTTAGAATGTTGCCTCCACTTTTATCTAAAAGCTTCTTGGTCGCAATCTCATCTTAGCGACAATCAAATGTCAAAAATGCAGGTAAACGCTTTATAATTTTTGACAGCTTGTAACTTAGAATAGAATGTGAATGTTCTTAAAATAACCGGAATGGTCCATTCGCAAAAGTTCGTGTTCACATTGGTACGACTACCAAATAACATTTCGCTTCAAAGCGAACCAAAAACTCAAACTCTAAAAAAAGCAGAAATCATAGATACCTAACCAAGTCCGACCTCATCCTATTAATGCTAATGTTCTGCTTGCATGTTTCGGGCACCATATTAATAGTTGACACGCGAAACATCGGACAAGAGGGAGACTACTGAAAGTTCGTTCACATGTTACAAGCACGTGCAGGTTATTATAATTATGACAAAGGTGGTGTATGGAAGGTCTTTATGTTACGGTGTTGATTTTAGGTGACAACTTTTCTTTTGTTTTCTTTTTGTTAAGGCCAGCAGCGCTGACTGACGTCGCGGCACAGCACGGCACGGTAAAGGATTTTATTTCTGATCAAGTTCGTTTTATCCTTATTTCAATGAGTTTAGAATTCATATTATTATATTACTTTATTTCGATACAATCATACTGCGGCACGTCGTGTCATTCCGTTTCATTCCACGGATTACCGCGGCGTGCCACCGCGTCCCGCGAGCCACATATGTCGCACGGTTATGACAGCTAAGCTAATTGAAATAAGGTTTTAGCAGGCTAGACTTAATGCAGGATGCCACAACGTGACGCGATGATACTAAAAAGATGAAATATTAAAGAAACAATATATAAGTCGTTGACACGTGCCCTTTATACCTATAATCCAATGCTACACGTGTAAAGTTCTTATTGGAGTTTCCAGAATTCAATAGTTTTAGCTTCAACAAATATTGCGCAGGGTGCCATGTTGTAATAAACATGGATGTTTCACTATCCGAGATCTGAACAAACATTGACTTTTTACAAGTGAATGTTTTATTAAAACTCAACTGCCGCGTTGTCTCGTGGTTGTAAGCGCGACTGCTGAGCGTGGGGTCCTGGGTTAGATTCCCGGGTCAGAGAAAGTGTTATTAGGTTTTCCATTAGGATTTTCTTAGTAACAGTCCTGAATTTAGAAGTTGGCGGTTGAATACCCCCGTGCTCGGAAAGTACGTAAAGCCGTTGGTCCTGCGCCTGATCTCCCAGGTCGTGTCGGATTGCCGTCCCACCGGACTATGAGAGTAAAGGAACAGAGAGTGTATCTGTGTTTACACAGGGTTTGTGCACTACACGGATATGTCTATATATCTATATATATGTCCCACATGTGCATGTGCATGTGTGTGTGTGTGTGTGTGTGTGTGTGTGTCCATGTGTGTGTCTATGTGTGTGTGTGTTATGTGTGTGTGTGTGTGTGTATGTGTATGTGTGTGTATGTGTGTATGTGTGTATATATATATGCGTGTGTGTGTGCCTGATAATAAAATGATTATTATTATTATTTTGTTTATATATTTTTTTTTCTCTCGGCCTAGCCGGATAGAACTGATGGCACGGGCCTAAGCCAAGTGTCCATCAGTGACGTTAAGTGTGGGAGTAATATTATAAGTAGACTGAGTGGTAGACGAAACAATATTTAAGTGGGAGTATTGGTGTAAGTTGTCCGATTCACACTGAATAAATTTTCTAACTAGCCTGCATGTGTTAAGAATCACTGCCTTCTGCAGCAGGTGGTAGGTGTTAGGTGGCAGGTTGAGGGAACTAAGAGACTGATGTAGCTGTTTTGGAATTACTCCTGTTGCAGATAGCACTATGGGGACTATTGTGACTTTTTGAAGATGCCACAGTCAGATTATTTCATCTTTTAGTTCGGTATATTTGGATAATTTTTCGGCTATTGTAGTATGTACGTTATGCGTATTTGGCACGGCAATATTATTATTATTATTATTATATGTCACTATATATCTCCTGCGTACATAGACATCCGAGTACCTGGCTAATCTCTAAGTTGAGATTGGCCACCGTGACCGAAATCGGTTGGGAGGCTATTATTATATTTAAAAAAAGGATTTGTGTTAAATTTCTTAAATATTAAAAAAAAAATGTTGATGCTTAGTTGTTGACTTAAAATTCGAATGACAAGACTTCGATTTGTGTTAAATTTCTTAAAGATTAAAAAAAAATGTTGATGCTTAGTTGTTGACTTAAAATTCGAATGACAAGACTTTTCTAATGCTCATCTATAGATTTTTAACAAATTGTGTACTTTGATTTGGATCTACGAGTATACTAATATCCATTTAATCAAAATCTTTTACTTGCGCAATCGGCTTATTAGTCGATTCGCACGAATTTACTCGCCCGGAACGGGCGAATCGTCACTTTAAATAATATTATTTAACAAGTCACAAGCAACAAGTCACGCGATCGTTAGATACAACTTAACTAATTATTATTGCATTATTCTGCTTTCATCTATATTATTATTCAATACACATTAAAATGTCGTTACCGATTAGTCTAATCGTAAATTACGAGAATTCAATCATTGTATTATGACGATTGAATTTTACTACACACTCCGGGAAAACAAAGGATACTTTTCTTCCAACTATGTAAAAAACTTTCCCTACAGTCCGGCCGTCGAGCAAGTGCGTATCTGACACCTATCAGTGTGACAGTTCTAGTAGCTAATACATAACAAATTCGCAAAACACGTTTTCGTTTGTATGAAACTGACACGTGTCAAAAACGTATTCTTCTGTCAGCTGCACTGTAGGATGCAAGCAAAACCAAGGGCAACAGCCGTAATTCCTTAAAATCCTTAACACAATCAGACTCACCCAGCGTGCGGAAGACAATAGGCCTACTCCTGTACTTATGACCGCCCCACAGCGCGGCGACCGTCACTTGGTACTGTGTGTCGGCTTCCAACCCGCTCAGGATGACAGCATCCGAGTTGCCAGCCACCTCCAGGACGACTCTGTAACTAATAGACGATGAGTCAATTTCGTCGTATTCTAGTGAAAAGCTGTATACGGTGAGGCCACATTTAGATAGTTCTAGAAGAATTTATTTAATGAATTTTGTGATGATTAATAACGTTTTAGCATTTAGGCCCGCTTGCACTAAATCACTTAGTATCTACGCATAAGAGCGGCTTGCGACAACCGCTGCAATCGACAACGAGTCGCTCATGTGTTTCAGTACGTTGCTCAAATATACGAGCGGCAAGTTGTCGACGGCAGCCGCTGACGCGTCGACGGCTGAAGTTGCTTCTGCTGTTGATGCGTGCCGCTCGTGTCATCATCATCTGCCTAGTCTTTTCCCCTACTATGTTGGGATCAGCTTCCAGTCTAACCGGATGCAGCTGATTAGGTACCTGTATTTTACATAGAGCGACTGGGTTACTGGGTTATTACCCAGTAACTGGGTTGTGGAGGTCAGATAGCCAGTCGCTCTATGTAAAATACTGGTAATCAGCTGCATCCGGTTACTGTAACCCAGTTACTGGGTTATTACCCAGTAACTGGGTTACCAATACCCCTTGGTAAGACTGGTTGTCAGACTCGCTCGCTGGCTCGTGTGTATGCACACTTAGTGCGTTTAGCGCTAAACATAATTATTTAAAACATAATTCTGTCCTCTTCAAGTGATTGATGGAAACAGAATGTTGTTTTAAGTTTATTTAGCGCCAACGCAGTCAGTGATTCGTCATGCAAGCGGGCGTAAGTTTCCGATAAATAATTTTGAGAAATCGAATAACAGGCTGGTACTGGTATATTTACAAAGAATTTGTTAGTAACGATGAAAGCTTTGGATTAGCTACACCACAAGCTACGTAAACAACGTGTTTTAAAATTTGATTTACAAAAATATTGAACAGAAAGTTTACGTTATATCGAAATTGAAACGAATTTATTTTTTAAATGTAATTTTTATCATCTATACTGAGAAAGACAAAAAAAAAACGATCCTTCATTAAAGGAGTTCTACCCCATTGTCTTTTACACATTTACAAGAAACCTCGCATTTAATATCACACAGCGGCAACATTGACTGATTGAGGACAAAGAATTACGTCCAACGCTCTACAGCTAATGAGTTTGATGAACTTTTGTTGTATCCTATGGAGCGTTGAATTAAATATCTTTTGATAGACTGTTTTTTCCGAAATGATTTTTTATTCAAAATTTACATAAAATTTTAGATGGAATGTGGCCCCACCGTCAGGAAGAAAGAAGTAAGAAAAAATGATGAAATAAATGGGACAGAATCGACTTTCATGTCTAAAATAAATAGCCCTTCTACATAAAGACATTCTTGCTATGTGTCTTCACAATATCCTGAAAAAATATCATTATTTTTATAGGTAGGCTACACGTGTATCGAATATTATTAATTTGTCAATTCCGCTATATACATTGTCTGTATTGCTTAATAAATTGACCTTTTAAAGATAATAATATTATTAATGATGTAAGAAAAACGAAGACATATTTTACTAGAAATATTTTCTAGAAATCCTGCCTTCCTGTGTGACTTGAAATATTGTTAACAGAGTGATAAATTGACAGGCGTCAATACGCCTGTAAATTTCCTTTATTTAAATATATTTCACCGAGGCTATGGATGCCTGGAGACTTGCTTGCCCGAATACAAATCCACCCGACAATCCATCTTCCCAGAGACGGTGGGATGAGCCGCTCTGCAGAGTAGTACAGTACTGCGGAACGTGCGCGCCTGCTGGCTGTGGGTAGGTGGGAGTCGGGTCTTTGGCCTCATGCACTACCTTCGTCGAACATAGGCACTTTGTTCACTACTTTTCGCCTCGCTGCTTCCCTACGATTAGGCACTCCTTGCTATTCTCCCCATCGCTGTCACTGTGGCGAAGATGTCAACAGCCTCGGACACCACGGCTTGTCTTGCAGCCGAAGTGCGGGTTGCTTAGCGCGGCATGCGAACATTAATGACATCATCCGACGAGCTCTTGTCACCATCGGTGTTCCAGCTGTATTAGAACCCAATGGCTTGGCACGCGACGATAGCAAGAGACCGGACAGTATGTCTTTATTTCCTTGGAAGGTGGGTTGTCCTTTAGTATGGGACGCAACGCAAGAGTATCGACTCTTGCGCCATCTCATCTTCCTGGCTCGGCATGCTGTGCTGGCGCTGCTGCTGCGGCTGCGGATAACCTCAAGTGGCGAAAATATAATAACTTTATCAGAAATTATATTTTCGAGCCGTTTGGGGTTGAAACCCTCGGGCCATGGGGTCCGAGTGCTCATGGTCTTTTTAAAGAAATTTCGAAACGGCTGGTTGACACTTCTCGTGACCCAAGGGCTGGCTTTTACTTTAGCCAGAGGCTAAGCATCGCCATACAACGTGGTAATACCGCCAGTCTCTTGGGTACCTACATTACCAGTCGACAGCGATGCGGATGAGTTTTTCGACGCTATTTTTTAGTTTCTGTATAGTTTTTGTTAAGTTAGGTTTTAATTTATAGATTTGAATAATATAAATAATAATTTTAAATGGGTAATATAGGGATGTATTTCTGTCCACGTCTCTATATTTCTTTTTACGAATTTGCCAGAAAATGGTTTATGGCCATTCAGAACCTTACAAGAACTCAATAAAATAGTAGTAGGTATGGATGGTCAAGCTGGCGTAATTTTCAATGATGTCGAATTGAAATGATGTCATAACGGTGATTTAAACTATTGGCTAAGTCGCAGGAAGGTTCTAAATCAGAAGCTGAAAGCTTAGACAATGTGACATTTCATCGTCGATAATGATGACGAAAAAGTCATGTTAAAAGTCTTTATAGAATTACGGAATGCTTTGAAAGCGATTGCTACCTACTTGGCTGGGAAACCTATCAAGCAATGTAAAAATGAAACGAAAATAGTTTTCCACTAAAATCGCATCTTCATGATAACTGTCCATTATCACCTATTACAAGTCTATAATAAATAGTAGCGTGAGAAAGTCCATCGAAACAAATTAGGGTTACGCGGGCAACAAAAGCGTCCGCGTTTTCGCCAGGAAATTTATCGGTAATAAGACTTCCGTCCGCCACCCCTACCCAACATTCCGTTCACAATTTGTGGTAAATTCTTTGGTTTTTTGTACTCTATTGTGTTATCTTTATTATGACAGCGGAGAATTTTGTACGGTTTTATTGAACGAATAACGTTTTTTTATGTATTCAGGTTTGAAATAACATTCTTTTGTGGGTCTAATGTTTTCAATTCACTTAATTTGCGAAGTCAATATTCTGTCTTCCCGATCGCGTCTGATTCCTGCCCCATCGGGTTATGAGAGTAAAGAAGCAAAGAGTGCACCTGTGTTTACACACGCACTTTTGCACTATAATATTTCCTGCGTACCAGGGTGCTTACTCTTCAATTTAATTTCGATAGATCGACATTGGAATTGTGACGTTTCGTACTCTTGAGTTCGATGCTAGCGCCAAATGATTTTTAGATTGGGTGTCCATTTTGGAGAACTATGTGGAATTGGGTTCGAGCTTGGCGTGGGGTAATTGTTGACAAAATTGTTTTCAAGAGTACTGAATCACGTG
This sequence comes from Luperina testacea, assembly GCA_927399505.1. NCBI lineage: Eukaryota > Metazoa > Arthropoda > Insecta > Lepidoptera > Noctuidae > Luperina > Luperina testacea. The sequence goes on along the minus strand of OV656770.1, from coordinate 13,800,610 downwards.
ACTGTAAAATTAACATTGGAATCATATTGGCATCTCATTGGAATTAAAATTAGTTTGGAGAGTAAGCCCCCTGGCTAATCTCCGTTGAGATTGGCCACCGTGACTGAAATCGGACGGGAGGATATTATTATTTAAACAGTCATAGAGGACGGCGGGCGAGCAGCCAGTCTAATCTGCAAAATTCTCACCGTACCAAACCAGCAGGGGATCTAGGGTGGAGGGGTGTTCAAGGGATCAGACCGAAATCGTGAAAAATTAGGCGAAGTGTACTTGAAATGAGCTGTTAATAGTGTCATTCCATATAGCATTAAGGCTCCTACAAACAGGCGCGATACGCGATATAATCGCGCGCGACACAGAGGCACCGCTCGTTGCGCAACTTGCGGTGCCTTTGTGTCGCGCGCGATTTTATCGCGTATCTCGCCTGTTTGAAGGAGCCTTTAGGTAGAAGAAAGCGTGAAGGGAGTCCGTTGCCCAGGTGTTGCAGGCGTAGGCTCATAAAAAAAGACATAAATCTTTGAAAAGATTCTAAATTTAATATCGGAAAGCAGTAGGTATACCTAACTACTGGTTTAAAACATGAATGTGGTTATATTCTTCTAGATCAAGTGTATAATTTAAAAAGAAAGAAAGTTAAATCTCGTTCACTTGCTGGGTACCTATTTGTTTGCGCCGAACGTTTTCCGCCGGGATTTGCGAGATTTCAACAAATCCTTTCTTGTCTGCATCTAAAAATAAATTCACTTCGCTTGTTTCATTGCTTTTGAGATTAGAAAACGAGTAAGTAGTCCCTTTGGTCCTATAAAGTGTTAATGTTTTTGAAGAAGTTTGAAATATGTTTGCAGGCATTAAATTTAAACAAATCGGAATTCTGCAATCTTTTCATAGGTACCCAAAAGACAATGACGCCGTAATTAACGCCACATAGACAGAAGTTAACAAATCCAATACTATTTAGAAGAGTTTATGTTAATTGTATTTTACGAGACCGTACAAATAAATAATGGTAAAACTGTTGGAGATTGTTATGAAAGAAACTTATTAAAACACAAACATAATAATTTATGACTTCATCACTCCATACAGAAATACCACTTGATATTAAATGATTTTATTTTTGTAAGTAGGTTTGTACAAACACTTTTACACGTCAATCATGCTGTTTTTAAAACTAGAGAAGGTTGGCGTTTCCTATATGGCTACTCTGAGAAGAAAGGCCGCACCAAACTCAAAGGTCACAATATAATAAGTGTTCTGGTCGATAAAAAGTTAAACGGTAGCCAATAGCCATATTAATAGAACGATCATTTGTCAACAAAAAACAACCTGAGCATTTTGTGGTACACTTTACGGAAAAACTATTACGCCTATTGATTTGTGCTTTAACATAATAATTTCTATTTATATGTAGATGTGTTATCAGTAAAAAAAATAATAATTTAAATTATATAAAAATATTAAAAAAATATATTACCACGCAGAAAAACGACGCGAGCCCTCACAAAGCTCTGCTTTTAGCTAGTATATTAATATCTCATAATCGCAGAGACATCGCTCAAATAAAAACAATGTGTTCATTTGAGCAAAATGGAAAGATCATGTCGTCTTTCCATTTCAGGAAACAAATGACAACTGAACTGACATGTCTGACATAGGTACTTGAACAAGATAAAGCCCGTGTCCCATCAGATAATCCATCAATTCCAAAAGCGAATAGTTCCAAACTCTCACAAAACTTTTGTCAGTAATCCACTGAGGTGTAATAGCGAGAGAAGATAACGTAACTTAGCTAAATGAATTCATAATCGGCTATTAAAAGTTGGGAGACACGTAATCCCGATCCAATTTGATGAAGCAATACATAATGTAGGAGCTAAGGTACGTGGAGACGCTAACGTGATACCTGACCTTTAGGCCTTGTTTGTGAACAAGGCCTAAAGGACCGCCCTCGTCACCATACCACGTGTTTACCACAGTAAACACGTGGTGTGGTGACGAGGGCGGTAGAGGATGCGGTGGCGGGTGCGATTAGGTTGCCAATAACCCTCTGTTGCCCGCTGCAACCACTCGCGATGCTCTGCGAGACGTGTTTCCACAGGAGCAAAACAATAGACGGTCGCTCTCTAGCTATTCCATATTCAAATCCTTGTTTTCTTTCCACTTAAACAAATGTAATCTTAACATTAGCCTGTATTAAGCACATTTCAGAATGACTGGCCCACATATTTGTTTACGTGTTGTAATTTACATTGCGAAAGCAGGTCCTATCAGTATGGCTACAACGTGTGGGCAGGAACATAGAAACTAGGCGTCTCCTATAGTAACTATACTATGGTCGCTAAGGGCAATTGCATAATTTTGATATTCCGCGCCCGCTTCAGCATCCGCATACGCTAATCACCTTTGCCGAAGGTTTACACTCGGTTTAGAATGCGCTAAATCTCAACTGATGTCACTCGTACCGACAGGAACGTTGAAAGACGTTAAAACCTTAATATAGTGACAGGAGATAGTAAAGATCCTGACACAAAGGGAAGGAGCAAGAATAATAAATAATCACGCCTGTATTCCAAAACGGGATAGGCAGTGGTTCATTACACCATCATTTAGATAGTTATATAGAGGTCTGAGGAACAGGGTGTAAAGTTCACTCATACTCCGTAGTAAAGGGAGGTTCTTCCAACTAAACGAGTGTTGCGTCCGGTGGGTTATTGCCAGCATTTGATGTCGGGATGTTGTATATATGCTAGTTACGCGGTAAACTCTGCTTGCGCGATGCAGAATTTTACGTGACGTCAGTGTGTTGCATAGTTTGCATGTGGCGATGTAGATGCCGCCACAGTTATGTTAAAGAAGAGAAGAGAGACTAATTGCCATTACCAGTGCCAGAAATCCAGTTTCGGCTGCTATAGAGAAATTTCTAATGGATCTAATGCTCTGACTTGAACCACAAAAGACGTTATATTTAGTCATGTGATTATTTATGTAACACACATTAAAATACATAAAAAACAACATATATCTGTTGAGTATAAAGATGCTTTTAAGTGTAATTGTAAAATTCGGTTTCGGTTTAAAGAAACTTTATTCCCAATAAAGACATAAGTCACTTACTTGAGAACAATACTTAAAATATATAAATTACAAATGTTCGTCATCAGTATTACAATTGAATAGTTACCCATCCAATGCATTCATTTCTCCAGAAGTGATCGATCCGCAATTATGTGCTGGCTAAGTTGAGTTTTGAATGCATTGTAAGGGTATACATTTCTTATACAGGACGGTAATTTGTTATAAAGCTGTGCTCCTTCAAAAGTTAGCATTTTTTTGCTATAGTTAGTTCTTGTTTTTGGTAAAACTAACAAGCTTGCTCGCCGTGTTGATTGATTGAAATTGTATTTGAAATCTATTTGCAATTGAGATACATATAAGTACCTAAGTCGTAGACTATACTCATATACTCGTAACTGCTGGCTTTCTATGAAATATTAGTATTACCTACCAGTGCACCCTAGGGACATTGTTATGTTCATAATGCGCCTTACAGCTGGAACTAGAATATACTTGATACTCTGGTTTTCATAATACCTAATGTTAGAAGTTACGACTAGAGAACATAAAGACTGTAATAATATGTTTAGGATAAAAATGAGATTTTCCAAGTAATCTGCTGTAAAGCAAATAAAAAATAATGAATTACCTTAGTAACGAGTATTACATGATCCTGTAAAAATTAATTGTGGAAACTTTAAAAAAAAAATTGGTTGGTATTCAGCAAGTTTGGTCCAACAATGTAAGTATGTTGTTGTTGTTGTTATTTTGTGTGTTGTGTTTGTATGTGTGTGTGTTGTATGTTTAATTATTTTAATCGTTCTCATTTTTTTGAGAAAGTATGAAATAAGTTCCGTTGTAATATGACATTGAAAACCTTTTCCATCACAAACTTTCAGGTTGAAATATTTTTCAGAAAATCTGCCATTCCACCCATCACATTCTAAAATCCATCCAAATCAAAGCAATTTAATTGTCGATTTCTAAATCAACAAATGAACTTAACGATAGATTGTCTGGTCTTAATAATAAATGAGATCGTATTCACGACTACGAGTATATTCTGTAAAGTGGGGTTAAAATCGATTTATGGTCTATTCCAAAACTACTTGAAGAAAATGTAAACAAATAAATCAGATAACGTACCTATAGATTGAGTGCTTTGATTTGATTATTTTAAATACTTAAACCCATAATTTTTTACTAGTTTTAAATCACTTTAAAAATGCTTTTCTTTCGACAATTGAGGTTAATTTTAAAACCACAACTTTCGTCAACGATTTTTTTATTCTTCTTAGCGTATCGATGGCAAAAAATTCAAACATCTTTGGTCCAAAATTCAGCTGCACGAACTCCGCTTACTGACACAGTCATATTATGATCATCAAGTGCAGACTTTTTTATTACAATTTAATGATGCTATTCTAACAATATAATTGGAAAAAGTTGTGAGATATAGAGAAGAAACCTAAAAATAGATGAGTATGGTATTAATTCCCTGTAGTGAGTGATTGCGTAAGAATTTAACCTGAACAGGATTTGTTTACACTTTTATCAGATACTTTTGGAACAGACATTATACTGTCAAATGCTTCTTGGGAATACCAAAACTTTGCCTAAATTGAATATTCGAGTCGACACTTTCGAGGCTAGCCGTTTTTGACTGTCTGACTGCTCAAATATTGATAGACCCGCCGAACTAACATTATGAACTAAGAGTTAAATGTTCTATCTTAGGATATGTGTGTGTGTGTATTTTTGAAGATTAATGCTGACGTTCAAAATTTTCTTATATTGAGTTTTTGAAGAAGAATAAAATGAACGAATTTTAATGCATAGACATATTAGGTACTAAAATATTATTTAGTAGCAACAGACCTCATTCGTCATTTTTTTAAAATTTGGTCTTGTTTCAAAGAACATCACCGTCCTTACATTTTTGAGCTAAATGTGAAAGTGCCGCCAAACAAAAAAAAAGCAGTATTATTCCAAAAGAACACGTTTTTCTCTTTCTTTTTTGCTAAAATGTTGGAGTCGGTTTCCAGTCTAACCAGATGCAGCTGAATACCAGTATTTTACATGCAGTGACTGCACTGAAAAAAAAGAATTGTTGAATGTACTAAAGTAGCGTAGGTTGAGTAATGAACTGCCATAGTCAACCCTTTTCATAGTTAATTTTACCTTTTCATAGTTAATTTTACTATAAAAAGAGTGAATTTAACAAAATCATTTGGTAAAATCAACAATTTCGTGTGTAGGACCTATATAACCCGCGGATTTGATAAAATTTACGCGGAATTTAGTAAAATCAATCATTCTTTTTTTTCAGTGTGCCTATCTGGCCCGCACAACCCAGTTACTGAGTACAACAGTAAAATAATAAACCTACTAATACACATTTGTCTTAGATTAGCCAGTCATTAGCTAATCGGGATTCCAATACTTATAAAGCAGACATAAAAGTGATACATTGCCGTACCTCGTAAGCCGTTTCATATAGAAAAAGTCATTACCTACATGTTCTTTTAGTCTTTCAATTAAAGTAGTTTTAGTATAAAACGCCCTTTACATGATGTTTCTGGAGTACACATCACTTTGAAGAACCACTTACAGACAGAAGATAAACATAAAAACCTTCATTAAACGCCGGAGATGGGATTTATTCGCTACCTAAACACACTTTTACAACTACTAAGAACTCAGATCATAAAACCTAAAACATACTGAAGAATATCGCCTGTAAAAACATGATCGTCTTATTCGACAATATTTGTCAGAACATCTGCTAACAGAGCAAAGGAATATTCGTCATAAAATCTAGGTTGATGGATCGTGTCTTCTCTGATAAAAGTTTTATTGATGAATAGATCGACGGGAGCAAAGTAAAAAAAGACAACTGCAATTTTGAGATTTTTGGTTTTTTGTAAAAACTAACTTAAAATTAGTGATGCAACGGATCTCAGTTTCTGTTTCCGCAAGTGCGGAAGTTCCGCGCGATTTCCAACATCCGTTTCTGCTTCTGTTTCCGCAACTTTTATAACGGAGATTTAAACGGAAGTTTACAACCGAAGAAGAACACCGGAACAGATTGTTAGGTGCAAAAGCGGCCAAATTACTCTTTATAAAATATAACTTGCCACTACTAAATTTTGAATATTAATAAAATGTTCAGTTGCAATATTGTTTTCTATAATAGATTTCTAAATATCTATTTCTAATCTAGATTTGGTGTATTTGACACTTAATAAAGAATTATATTTGTAAATTTGTTTTTTTTTTTTCATATTATTTACACTTCCGTTTCTGCATCCGTTTCCGTTTCTGCTAAAATTTACTTTTGACATCTGTTTCCGTTTCTGGTTCCGCTAAGACACTTCCGTTGCATCACTACTTAAAATATCATGTTCTACAACATAGCAAAAACAAAAATACAAATATCACCTTATTTTTGGTACTTTTGTCACGTAAAAGAAGACAACTACGCCTGTTTTGTGAAATTGCACGATGTAGATGCGGATAACTACCGCCTGGCCGTTTATACGCGGGACGCGCGGGGGACCAGCGGTCAGTCATATTTCGTCATCAGTCAGATGACATGTTCTACGTCGGCCGGCACGAATTTTGTTTGTTTTGGTTTGTTAAGCATATTAGTAAACAGTTTGGGTTCAACACAATAGACATGGAAAGACGTAAATTATTGGTGAATTTGTCAAAACGAGACGACAATGCGATATTATGAACCGAGAAGATCTATTTGAATTCCCACGTAGAAACGACCAAGTGGTAGTTAACACAGTTGTCATATTTTTAAGCGCAATGTAGATGCAGACAACTACAATATCTCGTAATTTAAACATAATTAGAAGAAATGAAATATACATGTGGATATATTATTAAATAATGAAGCAATGATGAAAATTTCAATAAATTTGGTTTAAAATTGACAAAATGGGAGCATTTTTTCCTATTATGCGCTCTCCTGAAAAGTAGCTGTTTTGTAGATGACTCTTTTTACTTTGCGCCCGTCGAGATAATATTATAATATAGCTATGTATTTATTATACAATAATTATGTCCGTGAATTACCGCACACCACCAAACACTCCAATTAGAATACGTGTAATCATAACACATACACTGAATGTGTGTATTATGTGTTAGTTATACCTACCTAGTGATTGTACGAAAAATTGTGGTAACATTACAAATCCACATCCACACACGTATTAAGTTTAGCGTTGTAAGTTTTTCGTTCATTTTGGTGTTTTAACTGTACAGCGGAAATTTTACTGTAATTGGGTCGATCTCCAGAGGCCTTTTTTTTCGTGTCGGGCTGGATAAACCCATGTTAAAATCGAAAAACGTTTTCAAAATATTTTTTTATATACAGTTCGGTGTCTAATCTACATGATACAAGGCTAATATTATGAATAAGTTTATTTTAAATATTGAAAAAAAAATCTTAAACCCTAAAATCCTGATCGCTCTGGGTTGACCCAACTCCCGATTGAATGAAAAAAATATTTTTAACTTTTTAATAAGAAGGTTCATATGAAACAACTTATTTAGATTACATAACAAATAGTTAATCTTCATGGTAATAAAATATTTTTAGTTATATTAACAATACTTTTGCCACAATTTGAATTTAAAATCGTGACCGGGCATTTTATCTCATCGCTCTGCGCTGAGGTAAAACATCGCGCTCATCCCTAGTTACGCGTTATAGACACTCTATTGCGGGAGGGGTCCCGCGGGGCAACGCCAGGGGTGGTCTAACTGCCGAGGAGGATACCTGTAGGCCACGTTCCCGCGCTCCAACATTACGAAGGTAAGTTTATGATTGCTCTGGATTTGGTTCTCGAATTTTATGATTGCTATGGCACGTTATTTAAATTAAATAGTAAGCTTGTGAATGTGTTTGTTACGTGAATTAAGTGATCGTTATGATGTTTTTTATGAGCCGTAATCACAACTTTCTGCTGCTTTTAAATTCGGCTATATTTATGATTTTGTGACTTTTTCTGATCGCTATGGCTGTGATTGCTCTGTCCAAAAAGACCAGAGCGATGACATTTTGCAATTATTGTACGTTATAAACCTATTTTAAGTAGTAGTACCGGACTGTAACAATGGCAAACGATGAACTATGGCCTATGCATATAACCTTTAATTTATAACCTTTCCTGGGTTTCTTTGGGTAACCTAAACCCCTAAACAGATTTTGACGTATTTTACCTTGATGATATTATTATATTGGCATTTAGCTAACCACAACTGTAACCCTTTCTTCTCTAAAATTTAATGATAACTATTGTTGCAGATTGAAATCATGCCTCGAAATAAATTACCTATCTATTGAAGAAAAACGTCTTAAGAAGAAATTGGCTGAGCGTCGTAGAATGGCCAAGATAAAAATACCTACCTAACCCTAAACCCCTACTCCTACCCTACTCCTAACCTACTTCTAATCTACTCCTACAATACTCCTACCATAATCCTACAAAAAAAAAAAGTATCCTAGTGTTGTTTTTAGACTTATCCAGGCATTTTTTTAAATTTTTCTCGACGTAGAAACCATCCTTGAACTTCAACGAACATTAAAAAAAAAGAATTGGCCAAATTGGTCCAGGCGTTGTTGAGTCATGAGCTTACCAACACATTTTGCGATTCATTTTTATATTATATACAGCGTGGCGGTACAATGGTGACATTAATTTAACACACATATACGTTTTCACATTTTCGTTTCATGAAGAAATTATGTTTCCATTAAACGTTATTATTTGCGGATTTATTTAAAGTTTTCTAAAATAGCATTTTGGAGCAACCTGTACTTAAAGAACTGTCGCGCAGCGGTCATTTGCCGGGTCACGGATCATAACATCGCATCAATGAAATTAAAATAAATAAACAATACTTTAAAGTAACGTGATATCCCTTTGTCGGCGACCGGGCGGCGAAGGCGACGCGTGCCCCCCCCCCCCCGCCCCGTCGCGTCGCAGCGAAATCCAAATCTTTTTTTTGCATTTCTAGTGCTAGCCTAACTCGTGCCCTTGACACACTTCTTCACAGTAGTGCACATAATTACGTCGACTAATTTTGTGAATGTTTCCGCGAAAAAGACGCTTACCTATTGTTTTATTTATTTATTTTTGTGTAATGAACTAATGAGTAATTAGATTATGGTACTACGATAAAGACGCTTTGTTTTGTTTTCGTTTTCTAATTTAGTAGGTACGTTGATATCTCTTGCGATACGGGCGCTTTTATTTGTGTTATTAGTGCTTGTGTAAACTTGTGATCGTGATGGCAAATACACATCCGAACTACACAGCAGCTGAATATGCGGACATGATCCTAATTTACGGAGAATGTCGTGAAAATGCCGCTCTTGCCATAAGGACATATCGCGAGAGATATGGCGGTTCAAGACAATGCCCTACTAATCCTCGCACTATTGTAGGAGCTCTTCAGCGCATCCGCGAAAACCGGCCAGTGGATCCTAGGTCTCAACGCCCTGATCGACCACCTACACGACAAAACCCAATCCAGTTAACTGAAAATGTGCTACAATATTTCCAAAACCAACCCAAAACTAGCCTCCGCCAGAGCGCTAGGCATTTTCAAGTTCATCACAGTACCGTCCATACGATATTAAAGCGCGAAAAGTGGCAGCGCGTGAAGCGACGCGTTGCCGCTCCGAGTTAACGTAAGCCAGCGTAACGTAGGTAAGTAATTTCATGAATGATTTTTTGCAAGGGTGATCCCAATTTTAGTTACATTTTTATCATTTAGTTTGTTTGAAAAAATTTTTTTTTCAATTTACGAGTTATTTTAACCTACTAAAATTAATATGATTAAAGGGCACTAGCCCTACACGTGTGTTAAATTAATGTCACCATTGTAGCGCCACGCTGTATATAGATATTCCGTATTTTTGATATGTATGAATGATAATATGCCTAGACCTTTTTCTAAAATAATACATTTATTTTACATATAATCTTGTTACGCGTACACTGAATATGACTGAAAACGGCTAAATAAATAATATTTTATCAATATAATTTTTTTTTGTTTCACTGATTTCACCATTTATGATCGCTCTGACACCAATTATGATTGCTCTGGTCGCGAAATTTTTTGAACTTAAATATTTCCATAACTGTTTGTGTAAATTGAAGGCCAATAGTAAAAATGTACTATTTGAATATCATTATTTTTATTGAGATACATAATTGCCATTAAATATCAATATCTGAAAAGCACCAGAGCGATCACACGAATACGCCCGTTTTGGAGATTGACCCAATTACCGTAGTTTTCATTATTTTTGGAATAAGAAATTACCTGTATTAAAAATGACAGAAATCGATTCTAAACCAACTCCTTTTGTAATGTCCTTTAATTCAATTAGAGTTTGTAGATATCTGAGGTTTAAATGGGATTAAGCAGGTCGCGCTTGTAGGATGCATCCAGACAAATGGGCCAGTATCGTCACGCAGTGGGAAACTGAAGATGGGCGTCACCATAAAGGCTCGGCAGGACTTACGGTTTGGACTCGTTCTAGAATGATTGGCCGAAGAAGGCGAAATATAAAGAGAATTGGAAGAGTATGGGGGAGATGAAATATGTTTGTTTTAATAAAAATAAGAAGGGATGAGGAATACCTTTACCGTGATTTTTTACATGGTACTGCTGATATTGATACATAAGTAACTTACGTTCCTAAAAGTAACTTTGTCCCTACACTACCATTGCAAAAACAGCATGAACTTTCACGTTTCTGAAACTAAATACAGTTGCGTTTGTAAATTCGTTCAAAAGCCTACTTCTTCTTAGCTTGTAGACCTGTAATGAATCGGTACAGAACTTAGCCACTAGTTTGGTGCCATCAGTGGCCTCCATCAATTCCTATAGCGCAAAATTCATTTAAGAAATGCCAACATATATCCCCACATTTCAGAATAACTTGCCTTCGTGTCAAAACCTTTCCATTCAAAATACCTTAGCGTGTTGTTATTTCAAGTTCAAAAACAATGCCGTGTACAATACCATCGAACATAATCATGATCGCAATCACAGTTCGCTTCGTCGACGTTAATTCCATTATGCTATGTTTAATCAATACACGCGACCCGCCTTCCCTTCGTATCGAGCGCATTCTCCTTTGCTGCCACTATAGCACCCATTGTACCTATATCTGGTTTTACTGAAGATTGCATGTCATGGTACTTATTGAAATTATTGTGGAGCGTGGTATTAAGTGTCATTTCATTGGAATTATGTCGCATATTATGTAGCAGTTTTTTGTTCATATGTTTTCCAGTATCGTTTTGGTTATTTTTGTTGGCGAATGTTTTAAGACTGCTTTGTGGGTCTAGTGGTCGCAAGTGCTACTGCTGAGCATGATGAGCATGAGGGTTCGATTCGCAGGCCACGCAGTGTTATTCGGTTTTTCCATCATGAGCTTGAATTTGTGCCCATTTGATGGCAAGAGGCTCGCCTCCTATAATTCTAATTCACTAATGTTCCCACTACTGGGACACAGGCCTCGTCTCTGTGAGAGGGAGTGGGCCGTAATCCACCACGCGGGCCCAGTGCGGGTTGGTAGATGTCACATCTCTTCGAATTTTTGGTTCTAGGACATGCCGGTTTCCTCACGATGTTTTCTTTCGCCGTTTTGAGAGCAGTGGTGATGAAATAATTTACACAAAGTAAAGCGCCTGTCTGGGTTCGAACCTACGACCTACAACTCGTTAGTTTTGGCCGATACACCACTGCTCGCCCCCTATTAAACATAACTGGAGAGAGGTAGGTAAAACATACCCTAGGTACACCACTGCCTAACCTTTCAAGGATTGCAGGCATGATGTTATATGTTGTTACTTTTGGTTGGCAACGATGGTTAATGGAGCAGCTGGACGATTCTGTAAAAATCTCACCGTGAAAATTAAGGTGAAGTGAGTTTGTTTTTGCTAGGAATTGACACTATTGACAGCTCACTCCACGCTCACTTCACTTAAGTTTTCACAGTGAAATGGTTACAGAATCGCACTGCAGTCGATAATAGGTACACTATAATTAATTCGACGGTCATTTCGTTTAGAAAAAGGTAACAAAAATTAATAGCGAAGCCATATTTTATCCAATAACAGCTGCAAAGGGAATTTAAAATTGCTATCATACAGAAATTCAATTTGTTTGCAGAAGTAAATATACAGGATGCTCGCTTTGTTCGGCAAATCGTCGCTGCGCCTGCAAAATCCGCTATGGATAAAAATTCAACTTTTCAGGAGAAGCAAAAAACTGTTTCTTTTTCAAACTGTTAATATTATATTAAAACTAAATATGCAGAAAATTAGACTTTATGTCGGGACATTCAGAAATATTTATTTTTCGCCATTTACTATGATATTCCAGGAGCTAGAATTTTTTTAAGTGAATTTGGGCACATAGCGGTTTTTTTTCGGGTCGTAATTACCGCTAAGTACCTGACTTTTCATCACATGACGGATTTATGCTTTTACCAAATAGTTTGCATTTTTGTGCTTCCTAGAATACTTAGCGGATTTACCAAATTAGTCTAGTAGTATCGTTGTTGTATGTTTGATAAACCCGCTATGTGTCATTTCAAAGCGCAATTCCAAGGGACTCGCTTTGAACCGAAAATACGCTATGTGTACATAGGGGGTTTTTCAAATCCGTTTTTGACCAAAATTACATAGCTGATTTTGTTATCTTCTTAACCAAATGAGTTATTACAAAACCGATTTTACAGGTGTACGTGGCTTGAGAAATACTATAAATAAGCATCAAAAACCGATTTTCAAAAAAAATAACTTAGCGGATTTTGCAGGCGCAGCGACGAAATATGAAATCTGTTCAAAGATAAAAATCAATTTGACGTACAATAGTAAAAATGTTTCCCTATTTTATGAATGTTTTCATGGAAAATAAAGCGAAACTTATTTACCCGTAGAGATCAGACAGCTGTTTTGTAGTCAAAACAAAGAATTCCCTGAATATGATCAGATGGGAAAATATGTAGAATTAGTTTCTAAAAGCGAACCGAACGAAAACGACGGAAAGTTACTGTATCTTCTAGACAACAACATTAGGTAAGTAATATAATATTACCTATTTAAACCTTAAACATTAGGTATAATGAAAATAGTACGTCCCACAGGAAATCACATAGCGATGACCTAAAGAGCGGTCACTGTCGGACTGCATACGATTAACTCTGGTAATTTAATGCAAAATATGAAGCAATTATCTATTTACAAAAAATCTATTGTTTGGACTAAAAAATTTAAAAACTAGTGCTTGAATGATTGTATGTAAGTATGGTTTGTATGGTTTTTATTGTAAAAAGAAAGTTTTTCGAGGTATCTTCATGATTTTTTTCTATCGTATCAAATTAGTTGTATTATGTTTTCAACACACTATCTACCTAGTATATATCCTGAAGAACATCATATATTTTTCTAAGTTTGTTTACTGTAGTCGATCATATACTTTTATTGCTTCTAAAACTTGCGTTTTTTGCGTTTAGGTCCAGCCGGTCGATTCTGTAAAAATCTCACCGTGTATACTTAGGTGAAGTGAGTTTGTTTTTGCTAGGAATTGACGCTATTGACAGCTCACTCCACGCTCACTTCACTTAAGTGTTCACGGTGAGATGGTTACAGAATCGCACTGCTGTAATCCCCTTAAAATCCGTGACAAAATCAAATATTCACAACCCCTGAGTAAAGAGTACCTAAGTATTATATTATACTTTAACAAGTTTATGTTTACTACACACTTCCCTGTTGCGAAAGTTTTGAGCAGTGCACTGAAAAGTTGTACCTTGAAGCTTACATTGAGTGAAATGATATTGTTTGTACAATTTCTTTTCGAAACATATGGAGGAAGTTTCGAGAGTGCTTTGTTATTTTGAGTTATTTCTCGTTTAAGCTGAAGTTGTATATAATCGGAATGAAAAAAACATTCATTACTTTGCTTCGCTATGCTACTTCGTTAGCTTTCAAGTTGCATGTTTATTTGAAAAAGTTAAGTAAAAAAAGACAGATTGGCGAAAAACACAATAATTGTTTTATTTTGAAATTACCGTTCGATACAAAACCATTATCGTGTTTTTCACCATTCTGTATTTTTGAAGCGAAAACTAGGTGCGTTGAGCGTTTTTTGAGATGGGAAAAAACATTGAACTCGCGCTACTGTTACCGTAAGCGACACCGCGCGTGTTTTGTTTAAAAGACGATTAAAAAAATACCCGCTTCGGATGTGTTCGGCTGTCCTCGGGATGTACTCGGTTTAATGTATATCCGATATGTTAGTGAGTGATGGCAAAGTATTCTGTTTGTGTTTTGTTTTCACTTCTGTCGGCACTCCTGGAGTGCCACTGTTTTTTTTTTTAATCAGCCTATTATTGTCCCACTTCGGGGCAAAGGCATCTTCTCATACAGAGAAGGCACGAGCATTAATTACTATGCTTGCTCAAGACGGGTTGGCAATTTCAAACCTATACTATTTCCTAGTTTCTATCCGCGATTTCGTCCGCGTGTCTTGCTCTCCCGACCCACCCCGTCGCATCGCATCGCCTGCACGTGCCATTACTTCGTTTTCGCTTAGCGTTATTGCAGTTTTTTTTCAGTTTGCTCTGGTCCTAAGGGTCATAGCGTGATGTTAAATCACCTATAGACTTCCTCTAGAATTGGGCTATCAAATGCAATAGGAATTTTTCAAATCCGTCTCAAAGAAACAAACAAACTGTTCCGCTTTATTATTAAGTATAGATAAAAATATTTATATATTTAATACTAGATTATAAGTCCAGGTTTTTACACGAGTTTTTCTTTCACCGATTTCATTCTGTTTCTGTTTTACGACAAAATTTCACCCTACATTTGTAACCATGTCATCCCGGTTTGTGGACATAAATTCTACCACAGCCTGTACATAATTGAGTTTCCCAGTAGAATATAGCTCTCACCAATAATTTGATTAGAGACTTTTAAAAGCAATACATGGGTTTATTTATTGATTTATCCGGATATACACGGTCAAATTAAATTAACTGGCGAAACTCTGCGAATATGATCGATATCTAAACATGATAAAACACAAAAGGAATTAATTTTATTTTTTTTTGTAGGGTCATCAACCGCTGTTGTACAGACGCCAGCACATCAAGATAGCCGTAACTGTCAAATTTTCCCAATCAACTTTGAACCTTATGCTTTAGCGATAAAGTTGAAAATCTATTAAAGAACTTTGACAGATTATAGAAGCTTGATGTGCTGGCGTCTGTACCTATTTACTTGAAAGGTGAAAAATAAGTTTTTTTTTTGTGTAAACTTCACAGACGTGATAGGTGTCGATATTTCAAAAGATAAAACACATTTCCTCAACTTTTTCTTCAAGTTACTACAATACCAGACTCCAAAGAAAAAAAAACATTTTTTTGATCGTGTATATCGAATAATATCGATATTCCAACACATCTTCGCTAGCTAAGGTTTTAGGTAGGTACTTGGATATTGGCATTGCGGTTTGTGACATTTGGCCTGGATGAATGGGCCAGGGGTTGGACACGTAATGTCTGGGAATTAATTGCTTTTTGTTACATAATGGAATTGATTGGTCTATGAATTTGATCGGCCTGGAAACAGGTTTGATAACTATTCGTAGTTCAACAAATTGGATATTTACTTCAGTAAATATCTAACTTGTTGACCTGAATAAGGAATGTTCTAATACAAAAGCCTGTTTCACGGTGTCCTGAAACTGTTTGTAAGATAAACTAAAACTAAATAATTTTATATTTCAGATAATTTACTTGTCAAAAGGTGATTGAATAGGCTATTTCGACTCCATTTAGATTGCCATAGACACGCTAAGAAGAAAAAGAAGGTCATTATTCCTTAACCCTTCGTGTTCAAAGTGAATGCGAACGTGGATCCGAGACATATTGGCCTTTTATTGTTTTTGTTTTTACGGCATTTAACCGGTTAAGTCGCCTTGATTTATTATTTTACTGGTAATAGTCAATTTATTTTTCTATTTTTTTAGGGAATTTTTATACATAAAGAACATGTCAATTTCATCGTACCCTAACTTAAACTAAACTACATCTACTTACAAAATTATAACTTATGAGTAAATAACATAAAAATCGCTTTAGTGGCTTCAGACAAAGGAGGACAACATCTCGTGGAACATTGGGTATGTTCCACGAGATGTTGTCATTAGTTCTGCTCAAGAAGAAATTTCCTATAAAGAACTCTCGATCCATCTCGTAACAACAGATGATGAACATCTTCACTTACACCGCACACGTCACAATTTGGAGATTTGAATATTTGAATTTTTAGTAGTCAAAATGAAATTAGACCATACAAAGATTCTAGTATATTAAAAAGCCGTACTTGTTAACTACGCCAGTAGAATTTGAAATATCGTCTCACTTTTGGAATGAAAGTCAAAATGAAATTTCACCATACAAAAAATCTAGTAGGAAGATTTTTTGTATGGTGAAATTTCATTTTGACTTTCATTCCAAAAGTGAGACGATAACCTTACAATACTCGTAACGAAAAAAATCCGCACCTTTCAAAGTACAAGTCAAATAATTATTTCTTTACGAAAATCTGCCGACCGTCCGGGGATCGTCAACAAAAAAAAACTAAACGCTAAGAGTAAAATGCTTAACTGTTTAATTTCACAACGGTGTCAAGATCCGATCCAGCACAGTCAGGAAACCGATCTAATTTCCATTAATTATCATATTCCCTTTTTAGTGGCACGAACTTTCAACTCTTAGCGTTGCACTATCGACTAGCAACTTCTGAATATTTAGCAGTTTGCGGTGTTCCCATTTTAATACTGAATATTTAAAACAGACGCGCGCTGATTCTGTAAATATAATATCTGGGAAATATTGCATTCGAATTTTCTTGTTTAGAGTTTGCTTTGTTTTATTCGCGTTTTATTATTGTTTTATTTTATATGCGCTTTGTGCCCATTTTAGAACAAATGGCTTCGTTATAACCATTGCTCTCAAGCTTTGATGGATGGTAAAAATATGACAAACGTAGGTGATAATATTTTTGCATGCCTTAAGGATAAAAATAAATAATATTGCTCGTGAAATTTGGCATGACTAGCATTATTCAACGCCAGATTGTTGAAAAACAAAATGTATTTAATTGACCAGCAGGCTCAAATTATGAACAACTCCATTACAGTACCCGGCGATAAATATTGCACATCGACCTTTGGAAAGAGACAATCGGCTAATTTCGACTTCGTAGAGCGTTATCTCTGTCGCACGATATACAAACAGTCCGGTATCTATTAGGAGCTGTTAAAACAATTATGATTTGCTTCTTTTGATCATTATTTTTATTCTTTCTATAAAATCGATAGGATCGAATAGGTCGATGTGCAATATTTATCGCCGGGTACTGTAAATTCAAATAACATGTTGGTCTTTATCGATCAAACCTTACAAACTATTATCCCATTCAGACACCAGCCTGAATAAATGAATACTTTTAGCTTATTGGCCCTCCAACCTTTACTATCAAACTGTAATATTTTTCTTTCGATGATAGATTCAATAAAGGATTTGATATTTCTCTTTGATTTAATGTAACTATTGTGCTATGCATCTGCCGACCCTTACCCAATTATGTTGGGGTCAGATTCCAGTCTAGCCGGATGCAGCTGAATACCAGTTTTTTACATGAAGCGACTGTCTATCTGATCTCCACAACCCAGTTACTAGGTTATACGATACCCTTTGTAAGACTGGTTGTCAGACTTTCGGGCTTCCGACAACCCGTAACGACTGTCGAAGATCCACGAATGACAGCCGCGACCAACGGCTTAACGTGCTTTCCGAAGCATGGAGAGATCTTGGTATGTAAAGATGGTCACCCATCCATGGACCAACCGCGGAAAGCTCAGCTTAACCTGATCGATCGACATGTGCAGCTGTTATTACTTAGCCAGCAACATATCTGCGATTATTTTGTGTCATATTTTTTGTAACAAAGAATATTAAACGGCAACATAATTGTGACTTATTCCGGTTTCTGCGTGTTGATATAACGTTTATCGGATGGACGTTTCAGTTTCGCTGTCATACAATAAAATGATCAGATGGATAAGGCCTTTCGATTAACAAACAGCATTGCAGCATAGCATTTAAAGCGCTACAAGGGTGGGGACGTTTGGAGCATTGTTCTTTGTCTACTTTCCTAGTAGGAAGCGCTACGGCAGCCCGCGAAATTCAAATTTTCTTACGTTTTAAAGCTCCTACAAACAGGCGCGACACGCGATAAAATCGCGCGCGACACAATGGCACCGCCTCGTTGCGCGACTTGCGGTGCCTTTGTGTCGCATGTCGTGTCGCACCTGTTTGAAGGAGCCTTTATGCAATTTGCAGGTCAGTGTTAGGTTGTATGTTGAGCAAAATATGATTCGCAATCGTAACAAGTATGTATTTACAGAATGATAATCATTAAAATCATCAATACAACCCTGTTGATTGTTATTTTACATGAAAAAGTCATTCAATAGGGTTATATGGATGTGACGCTTCCCCTTAAGGGGGAAGCGCTAAGGTAGCCCGCGAAATTCAAATTTTCTTACGTTTTTTGCAATTTGCTGGTCAGCATTAAGTTGTACGTTGATTAATATATGAATCGCGGCCGTAAGAAATATGTGTTTACAGAATTATAATCATTAAAGTCATCAACACAACTCTCTAAGACCACGTAAGTCCAAAGAATGATGATTTCATGAAACAGTTATTCTTGGGACTTACGTGGTCTTAGAGAGTTGTGTTGATGACTTTAATGATTATAATTCTGTAAACACATATTTCTTACGGCCGCGATTCATATATTAATCAACGTACAACTTAATGCTGACCAGCAAATTGCAAAAAACGTAAGAAAATTTGAATTTCGCGGGCTACCCTGGCGCTTTCGCCTTAAGATCAAAGGCCAAATAGGTATATTTTTACAACAGTTACCTTGGCTATAGAACCTTTCTATGAAGGTAGCAATTAATTTATCAAAGAAAATCAAACCTTAGGTTTAGTGACGACATTCAAATTAATTAATTTAACACATTATGGCTTATGTTTGGATAGGCCTAACAAAGCGGTTCGCGTCTTGTAATAAGAACAATATTTTATCTTTATCCACTATTTCAACATATGTATTTGGTTTGGTCATTATTCAAATTATACTATGAAGCTTTGTGTGAATAGATAGGTCCTATGCACACAAAGCTTCATAATAGAATTTTACCAGTAAAAACATAATTTTAGAGCAATAAATAGGTTATTGCTCTAAATTGTTGTCTTTACTGAGAGAAAGCCGCATCATCAATATCAGCCTACAGCATTTCACTGCTCGACATGGGTCTCTCCAATTGCACGCCATTTAGCTCTATTCTCGGAAACTCTTACTCAGCTGCTACCAGCCACCCTGCGGAGATCGTCGCTCCTCCAGCTTGAGGGCGTCCTACCTTACGTTTCCCTATTCGTGGTCTACACTGAAGAACATTTTCAGATTAGCCAAGGTACATACATCTTTTATGAGGTACTGTGTTAAATGTTACAATAAAATACCTTGTGATATATTGCAATTAAATGAAAGAAAATTTAAAACTCACATTAAACGTACACTTTGTAAACAAGCATACTATAAATTAGAAGATTATATCCAAGATAAGAACGCTTGGAAACATGCTGGTCCTGCTCCATAAGACAATCTAGAGTATAGACAAAATCAAACGGGTTGCTAATTTAATTGTAAATTTATTTGCATAAATTTACATTCTGTAACTACTTCAACTCACACCCTGACTTATTACTTGTAATTTTTTTTTATTGAAAATCCTTTACTTTTACCATGTTTGTATATATATGTGAGCAGCATTTATCTATCAGATAATTAATTTATATGTCATGGTTTCATTTTGAATTCTTATACCTATTGTGGTATGGTAATTTTATTTTAGGTGCATCGTCTTAAAATATTATCACTACATAGTATAAAACAAAGTCGCTTTCTCTGTCCCTATGTATGCTTAAATCTTTGAAACTACGCAACGGATTTTGATGCAGTTTTTTTTAATAGATAGAGTGATTCAAGAGGAAGGTTTATATGTATAATAACATCCATTAAATAGTGGAGAAGTACTGTTATTTTTGAGGTTTCTAATGTGATGTCGTAAATAATTACATTTTTTCCGCTTACATTGCAAACGCAGGCTGAACCCTACGAGTTTTATCAAAATAATGTACAAAGTATTGTACACATTGAAAAGGTCTACAGAAAAGTCCGTGATGGTATATGTCTATCTCTTATGGATAACCCACAATAACTTTTTTTTGTCATTTACTTTTTACGACAAATAATGGCTAATTTTCGAAGCGATTTTAACCAATACAGCATTAATCCTAAACCTTGAATACATTGTTCATTTAATATATATCTATATGGCCCTTTATACCGTATGATTTAAGTGAACATTTTCGAAGATATTACAGATTTAAAAATTGCGGGACGTAGCGTTTGCGGCGGTACCGGCCGGCCGCCCGGTGCGGCAAGAGCGTGCCTATAAAGGCCGCTGCATACGTGACGGGATTTTCACGGACGGGACGGAACGAGAAATATAGTTTCATACAAAAGTATACGTTCCCGTCCCGTCCGAGTCTCCGTGACATATGCGCTTCCATATACATTTTGTATGAAACGATATTTCCAAAATTTCCCGTTCCGTCCCGTCCGTGAAAAAACCCGTCACGTATGCAGCGGCCTTAAATAGCGCGTCTGAGGCCGCGGTTTTCCCTATAGCACTTTGAATTTAGCAGCGATCGGACGCGTTTATTATAAAAACGTGCTTTTCAGCGCGACAACGTATCAGTAATTATAAGTAAGTTAAGATAAATAATTGTATGATAGTAGTTTTAAAATATAAATTACTAGCGACCCGCCCCGGCTTCGCACGGGTGGAATGCTGATACTAAATACACTACAGAAAAACTGTGAACGTTGTATATAAAAACATAGCGGCCCGCTCCGGCTTCGCACGGGTGCAATGCTGATACTAAATACACTACAGAAAAACTGTGAACGTTGTATATAAAAACATAGCGGCCCGCTCCGGCTTCGCACGGGTGCAATGCTGATACTAAATACACTACAGAAAAACTGAGAACGTTGTATATAAAAACATAGCGGCCCGCTCAACTCAAAAAAACTGCATCAAAATCCGTTGCGTAGTTTCAAAGATTTAAGCATACAAAGGGACATAGGGACAGAGAAAGCGACTTTGTTTTATACTATGTAGTGATATTCTATTCTAAGGTTAATTTTAACAACCAAACCGGCCAACCGGTTTGAATCATAACTACTGAATCGATTTTAATCACATAGGCTATATATTTTATACCCGTGCGAAGCCGGAGCGGGCCGCTATGTTTTTATATACAACGTTCACAGTTTTTCTGTAGTGTATTTAGTATCAGCATTGCACCCGTGCGAAGCCGGAGCGGGCCGCTATGTTTTTATATACAACGTTCACAGTTTTTCTGTAGTGTATTTAGTATCAGCATTGCACCCGTGCGAAGCCGGGGCGGGTCGCTAGTTATTATATAATTAATGTATGCAAAATATTTTAAAACATTTTAAAAGAGTAACGGTGGAGTTTCTTGCCCATTCTTCTCCATACGAAAACTACCTTTTGGAATGGGCGACTAGAATCAATTCTATTTGCTGTCATTTCTGACGTTCAAAAGTGCCTTTTATGTGCCTATTTGAAATAAATGCTTTGACTTTGACATGTTTACCCCCTACCCTAATGGGCATTAGTCGCAAAAGTCGCGTGGAGGGGGCATAACGCTTGCCACAAGCCGCGTTAAAGAACTTCGTTCCAATAATTTATATAGTTTTGAAAGTATTAGCTACTTAGCAAGAGTGGTATAAAGGTTGAACGTCCTCTAAATTCAGAGCTAAGTCGTCAACCCGATGATACTATTACCATTACCATTTTGATACTAAACTTATATTCGATAATATTCCAAAAGTAAAATTCCTAAATTCCTTTTTATAACATTCTGTGCCAGTTTCACCTCTTCAACGTTGAAACTTTTTAACAACAACAGAACATTTTTGATTACTCCAGCAGGCCTATTACGAACTTTTTAAAAACCAGGCAAGTTCTAGGCAGTTCATGTCACTGGCTGGTTTAATTTCGTATTATGACATTCCTAATTCTGACTGACTTTTCGCTGGGCAGATTGTCTATAGCTGGCTTGTAGTTCTCCGCCGTAATGTTCCGAAAGAAATGTCAAACGAACGTTCATAGTACGGTATTGCCAGGCAATATTCGGGCAGAAGTCGGCCAGGGTGTCACGTGACCGCAGACTGGCTAATTTGACTAGTTCATAATACGAAATTGCCATGCCGTTCTGTTTCCGCCGTAAACTGTCTGGAAATAAGAGTTCGTAATAAGGCCCCAGGTTAGACTCATATGGCAAAACTAAATTGAAAAAGCAGTGTGAACTATTGAAAATTCCCGGTAAATGCCTAGTGTAGTTAGGTACTGCAGGCAGTTACCGGGAATTCCGACAGTTTACTCAGTTTATTGAGTTGTAATAACTCAATATAATTTATGATATTCAGGCAGGCACGGCCGGGTGAACCGTATGCCATTGTAATATGTGTAACAGTTGTGGCACATAGCTCAGTTCTAAGAAACCAGCATGACGTGGTATCAGTGTCTAATTGACTGTTATTGGTAAATAATTATTGTAACATGCTATCATGTTACAATAATTATGTGTATATGTTTGTTATGTTGTGTATTGTGCGTTTGTTGTTATGTGTGTATGTGTTATTATGTAGTATGTGTTTTTGTGTGTTACGTCAGTCGTATTAGGACTTTGAAGAATTTACCTATTCATGTGGTGATGCGGTAATTCAGTTGTAGTCTGGTTTAGGTGGAAATCTAAATCATGATGCCAGTCTTTTTTATTTTTCAGGATGGGATATCATCAAATGACCTCTCCCGCTCTGGGTAGAGCGGAAGGGAGTGTCAGACTCTTACTGATTAAAACTCAACCGTGTTCCTTCCTTAACCCTTCATGTTGCGGGCCAGCGGTAACCCTTTCGGACAATCCCGCTGACCCGGCAGTTGGCCCTAACGGGCCCCTTCGCTGATGCTGACATCTCTTTGAGGCGCGCGTGGAATACGTACGCGCCGTCCGGCATGGGCCTGGTCTTGATCGGACGGTGAGCTACCCATTACTCTCCGTCCGCAAGCCCGCAGAGTCTATATCACAGCTTCAACCATCTTACTGCGACCTGTATACCTCACAGCGCCCACATATTAAACCTACAATACTGAAGCGAAGATACCGTACCCCAGGTGCGTCTAAATATCAAGATGTATATAATTTACACTCGCGGTTTAGAGGAATAGTCCTCCAAGCCGTATTTCGGTGTGGGAAATATACGCATATTTATGGTAAACATGACGCAGAGAAAGAACACAAACACAAAAAAGAAATATCAAGTTGGGGAAATATACATTTGATTTAAAATATTTTAAGTCACTAGTGCAAAGATATGAGGTATGGGAGGATAGACAAGAGGTACAGTACCCGGCGATAAATACTGCACATCGACCTTTGGAAAGAGACAATCGGCTAATTTCGGCTTCGTAGAGCGTTATCTCTGTCGCACGAAATACAAACAGTCCGGTATCTATTAAGAGCTGTTAAAACAAATTATGATTTGCTTCTTTTGATAATTATTTTTATTCTTTGTATAAAATACAAAAAAAAGGTAAAGGTCGATGTGCAATATTTATCGCCGGGTACTGTAGTTAGGCACACAGCAAGTGCTAGACATTATTTGTTGAACAAAAAAGCCGAACCGATGCGATGAGGTACTTCATATTTACGTAATGAAATAAAAGATGTGATTTTGCCACCCGGCTGAGCCGATTAACGCTGAGCCGAACAAGTGTATAACACGCCTTACCGAGAATTTACAATTTAAATCTCTGTAAATGTTGCTTATGTTGTAAAGTAAAGTAATTAATTTGATTTAGAGGCTTCTTGTGTTGTTTTAGCTCCGGTTGCGAATGCGTCTGTTTGAAATACGTAGGTGAAATGCTTTGTTCTTAATATTGTTATGTCAGCATGAAATATGGTGCCTACTTCTTCTTACGCTAGAGAATTATTAAGATTTTAAGGTACCTCGAGAGGGACTAAAATTAAAAAAAGAATGCAACAAAAACCTTGTGCTAATTGTCACTGACCAATAACTGCTGAAAAAAACTGAAGAGCAATAAGGATAAAAATTGTTTAATGTCCCGTTTAATCCCAAAAGTGTTTTACCTACTCACGTAAAAAAAAATATTCCGCTATATGGATCAACGGCATTAATTTTTCAACTCTCTCTTCGTAATATTCCTTTTATCTGGGCATTCTTAGACCGCTTTCACACATAGGCGACTTTAGCTGCGTGACAGATGCGCGACCGTCGCCCAGTCAGAATTTAATATTATAAACAGAAGCGAGGCAGTCGATGATGAGTCAGTGTTGCAAGCGCACGTGATTATAGACTGCAGAATGAGCGAGTTTGACACCGAACGATTAGATCTAAACTGATGCGCGGCTGCCGCGCTGCTAACCTTCTAATGTGAAAGCGGCCTTAGGGAAAGCATAATAAAGTTAAACACAAACTATCGGAAAAGGTAAAGTTATAAACTACTTAATCTTTTATCGCTTTTATAAGCGTACCAAGTTCATGAGAAAAACTTCCCTGCAGTTGACGGCGCCACGGTTAATTATTCAACCGTTAATTACGGCCACTAAGTAGATCATGAAAAATATCAAGTTAACGTTACTTTTATTCTATATAAAACTTTGTTTTGGAATGAATAAGGCCCGATTTTTCAATCCTTAGATAACTTTTATCTGAGGAATAAAAATTGCGGTTTGACCGCTTTCGTATAGAAAATATGTCAAACCGCTACATTTATTCTACAGAAAAATTGATCTGACTATTGAAAAATCTGCCATACGATGAATAATGGATCAAAACAAAAGGCTACTTTTCTTCTACATAAAACTTTGTTTTGGAAAGAATAAGGCCCGATTTTTCAATCTTTAAACAACTTTTATCAGAGGAATAAAAATTGCGGTTTGACAGCGTTCGTATAGAAAATATGTCAAACCGCTACATTTATTCTACAGAAAAATTTATCTGACTATTGAAAAATCTGCCATACGATGAATAATGGATCAAAACAGTAGGTACGTCTGCCCAGTTGGGAAAAGGCTAGGCAGATGATGATGATGATGAACAGTTGGTACGTCTAATGGTACGACTTCTTCTTTCCGTGTCGATGGTACTCTTACTCGTTTTTTTTTTTTTTTTTTTTGTTAGAGCCCTACTGGGCTCTAACAAAAACACTGATGCCGGAATCAACGTGGCCACCAGTAGGTGGCCGACATCTTGTTGTTGATTCCGGCATCAGTGGCATTCTTTAGGTCATCCGAGGTGTAGGTGAATGGGCCCTTAGGACACTCCAGCAAGTGGCGCACGGTCTGGTCCGAAGCACCGCACTCGCACTGGGTGTAGACGGGTCTTTTTTTTTTTTCAGGATGGGAAATCATCAAATCCTCCCGCTCTGGGTGGAGCGGAAGGGAGTGAAGAATATACCAATGAATTTCTTTTGCATGTCTATACATATTGTTGTAGATTAAAGTCGCTTTTCGTGTCTATCTGTGTGACCGCGTTGTACTTCCAAAACGCAACGGATTTTTATGCGGTTTACACCATCATTTAGAGAATTTACTCCGAAAGATTTGTGTGTATGAAACATTATTACTAAACTAACGTTTACTTATTTAAGTAAGCTAACTTACTAAAGTAAGCACGATGTTTTGCCAAGTTGTAAAAACCGAACGAAGCAGAGGCGGTTCTCTAGTGAGGGATAAAGAAAAGCCTTATGTGGTTGTTATTTAATCGGTTACTATCCACTATTAAACACAAAATCTGCTTGATAGCTGAATAAGATATGACGGTAGTACTTACTTTATCGAATAACTCTATCTCAGCAAGCGTAGTTTTACAACATTCAAGTATCGTTTCAGAAATAAATTAGGCAAGTAATAAATTAGGTAAGGTTCCACAAAGGTGAATGAAAGCAATCATTGACAAATCTGTCAATTCATTAGCCGCCTGATTGAAAACAAAACAATATCTTTGAATTCTCTATAAAATTATTACCTTTCATCCAATTCCTTAAATGTTAATATAATTCATCACAGCAATTGGTTATAAGGAAACATTAAATTCATTGAAAAGGTGGGAAATGGTTTTATAGTTAAATTTTAATTAACTTTTGAGTTTGCAAGCATTCATTGATTGACCATGTTTATTTGTTAATAACGATATCATAATGTTAGTAATTCTGTTGAAATTCAAGTAGAATCCTGTTTGGTTAGCGCATTTTATCATTGACAATTTGTGATAAACAAGGTATTTAAAATAGTCTTGTCGGATTACCGACTCATCCGACTATGAGAATGAGGGGAGAGAAAGTGCACCTGTACACACTTGTGCACTATAACATCTCCCGCGACGAAGGCTGATCTCTGCTAAGATTATTTGCCATGGCCGAAATTCAATTTGAAGGACTATTATTATTTAAAATAGTAGAGAATTGTGCTAGTAGCTCACCTCTGTACTAGTACTACATAATGATTATGTAAATGTCAATGTAATTCAACACACAAAGTCGAACTTAGCCATCTCATTCAGTACGTATCTATATACTGAATCAGCAATATTAGAAAAGAACTACAAAATTCTATCATGATATCACAAATGGTTTTAGTGATAAAGAATCTAACGTTAGTAAAGAAAATTCCTCCAATAGTTGCTATCCTACTAATGTCATAAGTGGAGAAGGATTCATAACTAAATATTGAATGCTGTAGTGTAATTAGTATGTTTATACCTACTATAATCGAACCACCTACCTAATCGATAGTGTCATTGGAGAATGATCTTGTACCTACCTATCATTTAGAGTAAGTACACTCAAGACTAATTACCGTTACGTAGACATCAAATGTCAGAATAAGACGTAATAATTACTCTGAGGAATTTAACAATTCACATCTCGAGTATAACAACCTAATCTTACTGACAACCAACGCGTAGTTCGCAAAAGTGACGGAGCCAAAGCTACGCTTCATTTTAGTAATTATGTTCTCAACATAACGTAATGTTATGTATAAATTATGGCAGTAAATAGGACTGTACACTCGCTTTGAATACTAGATTTTCTAATTTCTCTCTCTCTCTCTCTCGACACTTTGAGTGTCGTAATTTATAAACATACAAGTCAAACTCAAACTCAAAGCATTTATTTCAATTAAACCATTTACAGGCACTTTTGAATTGTCAAGAAGTCGGTCAGTCACAAAATATGAAGCTAGTTGCCCATTCCAAAGCGTAGGTACCTATGGAGAAGAACGGGCAAGAAACTCCATGGACACTCTTTTAAAATTATATTTTACAAAAATATTAGTTATATCATTCCTTTTGATTTTCAAATTATATAATGTGAGAATAATGTAAAAAATTAAGAAAGACGTGCGCGTTAAAAGCGTCCGGAGTACAACAAATAGTACTTAACAAACAACAATCTAAAAATAAAATAATTAAAAATAAGCCGAGGCAGCTAAGTGATGACCAGCCCCAATTGACGGCACCCGTTCACGACTATGACGCATAAATCAGCACCATTCAGCTCAACCATTTTGAAGGGAGCTAAAATACGCGCATTGACGTGGAGTTGCGGACACCAGCCCGTATTACCTATTACCTAAGGGTGCTAAATGATCCAACACATACGCCACCGTCAGCGAGACATTTGAGTGAGCATGACATAGTCATGTGCCCGATGGGATTTCCCATCGGCAAAAATAATAAACTAACATACCAACTTCCATACCCCATTTAAGCCCTTTTGGAGAAGAAATTTCAAAAATCCTTCCCTAGTGCTCACTTTCGTTATATAAAAAACGCTTGTGCATAATTTCATGCTTCTAGATCTAGAGATTTAGGTTGTGATGGTGTCTGCCAGTGAATGAATTTAAGATTTTCATTAAGTAGATGCTGATGGAAAAATCATGATAAGTCTGTAAATAGCTAATCAGGTACAGAGCAAAAGAAAGACAGACAACAACAAATACTGGAAGCTAACAAAGATAATATTAACCTCCTACTAATTGTAAATGGCGTTCTGATTCCAACTTTTATTTTCGTAGAACCGGGATAGCTTATTCTAATGAATATAGACAGTCGACATAACGAATATATTTTTATTTTTACTTTTAAACTTTGCTTCTGCACCACTTATGTATTCATATATTCGACAAATCTGTTAGCGTTGCGCAGCTGTGACCACCACTATTTTGTTGTTGAATTAAATTCAATGCACTCGAACAAAGAGTTTGATATACAAAATATTTATCTGCCAGTATTCATTTTAATTGTATGCGTAAATTCTGCACACTCACAACATGTTTAAAAGGAGTTCCTAGTTAGCTACATGTACCAATCTCTTTGTATAACTATACTTTTATACAAAAATCGTCATTTATTTCAGTTTCGTCAGTGTTGGATTTCATTCATTTTGTAATCATTTGGATTAACTTCATCATTAATTTATGCAACAGGTCTATCATGTGCATGTTTAAACATGTCAACAATTGAATGGCAGCTGACACAAGTACATATTGTATAATAATGATTAACTGCTCATTTTCAATATATTCACTCCTGCCTTATTTAGATGGTATGCTTATTTCTATTGTAATAAGCCTGTTTGGGTTTCATTATCTAGATCTTTTTTTGTTATTTCGTCATCAGGAGTTTGAGATTATCACTAACCTCGTTGATCAATTTCATGTGACAGTTTGGATAACGTTATTGAAGAATTTAATAAAATAATTGTACAAAATATATCTCGAATGTTTCTATTGGAGTATAAATATGGGGCGAAAATTGTACCTAATGAAAAATTATTTTCAACAGAGATAGGTACTATCATAAAATATGTTTATTGAGGAAGCTGTGAGAACATTAACAAGATATATGTTGCTATGATACTTTTCAATAGTTCCGAAAGGAGAATCGGAACATGGCCGTCCCAGGAATGATACGGCTAAGATAAATAATGTCACTTGAAAGAGGTTTGAAGATTTTTTTAAGGACCATGGCTTACCTACTGGTCTTATTATGTTTTCTGTTTGTATTGATGTCACTTATCGATTTAAGAATAGAATCATGCGCGGCCATCATTTTGAAAAAAAAAACAAAATGGCGGATAGGTATGTATGATACGTATGTCTCGAACCTTCAAAGCCCTTTACTGCACATACATAATTACTTTATTAAAGTTAATAAACCTGCTCGTAAGTGGCAACAAGTGCAAATAATAAGTATAGGTAAGTACCTATATGTCGCTCAGAAGAAGTCTATGTTAGTGTAGGACCACTTACTTAGTCAATAATAGAAAACATGAATATTCGGGTGTAGAACCAAATAAAACACAAGAAAATTCAAAACAACACAGAAAACATGTTCTCTCCATATACACCACGAAGAAGATAAGCGCTTGAATACATGCCATAACGTTTACATCTACAATTCGAGAAGAGATGGCGTCTAAAATAAACTTAATATGAGTTATGACAACTCTCGTCTACTACATTTAGGACATAAATAATATATGCTGCTCTGCCATCCAGATTTATCTTCCGTGACGGAGTGCATTTTTCAACTGGATAATAATTTTCACGATTTCTATTTTGATGTGGATTTGTTTTTGTAAAAAACACATTTGAAATTGACATTTGAACATCAGTTCAAATGTCAATTTCAAATGTGTTTTGTGTGATCGATGCAGAAAATTTTTTCTGATTAATAAATATTTACTGACCGCTAACAACAACAATAATAAACAATAGAAAATAGAACTTATGCAGAAAATGATATCTAGAGACATGTTGGTAAGCCATTTAAAGGTTTATTCCCGGTCGTCCCCACCTTGTCGTCCCCAGTGGGAACGAATGGGAAAAAAAAGTTTCGTTCGTCCCCAGTGGGGACGATTGGAACTTTTTATTTCCCACTCGTTCCGTTATAGACCGAGAGTCAAAATGCAGTAATGGGGATTTCAATAACAGATTTCACGGATTGTTAAAATGTTTTAATTACGTCTTTCTGAGCAAGAGTGAACAACGTTTTTGATTAAAAATAATTTAAAAAGACTGAATCACAGATAATCAACTTATTTACATAAATTCTTACAGTTTTCAGGTGCGTATCACAGATGATCATTTATTTACAATTATTATTATTAAGTTCTTTTTTTTTTTTTTCTTATTGAATAAGAATTGCATTACGCTGATAGTCTACTTATAATTATCAACACTAAGCATGTAAATTAGTACAAGTAAAGTTTCTATTAAAGATTTTGAAATTTCTAATCAGTTCTGTATAAAAATCTCGGCTAATCACAAAGTTATCACATTTGAATGATTAAAACCGTACCATTTCAAGAAAATGCCCGACACCTTTTATTAATTCATTTTGCGAATCTTGTATAAATTCGAAATTTCAAAATCTTTTATAGAAACTTTATTTGTACTAATTTACATGCTTATTATTGATAATTATAAGTAGACTATCAGCGTAATGCAATTCTTATTTAATAAGAACTTAATAATAATAATTGTAAATAAATGATTAACTGTGATACGCACCTTAAAACTGTAAGAATTTATGTAAATAAGTTGATTATCTGAGATACGCACATTAAAACTGTTAGAATTTATGTAAATAAGTTGATTATCTGTGATGCGCACCTTAAAACTGTACGCATTTGTGTATTAAGTTGATTATCTGTGATGCATAATTTTGAGAGAATTATTGTAAATACGTTGATTACCTGTGATTCAGTCTTTTTAAAATATTTTTAATCAAAAACGTTGTTCACTCTTGCTCAGAAAGACGTAATTGAAACATTTTAACAATCCGTGAAATCTGTTATTGAAATCTCCATTACTGCATTTTGACTCTCGGTCTATTACGGAACGAGTGGGAAATAAAAAGTTCCAATCGTCCCCACTGGGGACGAACGAAACTTTTTTTTCCCATTCGTTCCCACTGGGGACGACAAGGTGGGGACGACCGGGAATAAACCCTTTATTCATAAACGTTGCTTAAAGTTAAGTTCCTACTGTAGTTTAGTAGCGACTGATTAAACAAACTTTTTTGACGTTTAATAGTCTCTTAACTTTAATTATCGTTTTTAAATAAACCCCATTACGTCTAGCCCCATATCTAGCTCATCATTTTAGAGCAGAAGTTTGTTGCAACGTAGAATCATTAAGCGTTCGCTACGTCATATTTACATAAAATCAAGACAAGATTATAAAAACATACGAGTAATATCTAAAATACCAAAATAAGAAATCTGTAGCAGCTTTTGAAGTTTAATACAAACAAACATAATTCTACTTTTCAAATTCTATTTTGTCATGAAAAATACAATAAATCATAATTGTATTTGATTTTATCTCTGGAGGCCAATCTGGAGGCAGTATTTTATTTTCATTCAAATTTTGATCTCTTCAATGTCAAACACATTTCTTTATCTGTTTACAATAGCGAAGAAAACAAAGCTTTTCGTACGTGAAAGTGTTTACTGCTAACCGCTTTTTTATCTTCAAAAGAATTCGCTTTTCAACCTCAAGAATGTTTGAGAAAAAAATAAGTTCTGCAATGTTATCAGTGACACGTAGTTTCCGGTAACCGAATTTATTTTACCTTTGGTTTTCTTTTGTTATAGGGAACTTCAGTGCTTTGAAAATATAATGACATTTATATCTCTAGAATGCTGACATTATTATTGTTCTGAGTTTGAAAATTATGGTTCACGTGTTAGAGATGCTGCTCATTTGAATTTGGAATATTATGTTTTTCTAAACGTTTATTTGATCACCCTTGTCGTCGGATAAAGTTATTATTGTAGGTAGAAATTCCGTGAGTTTTTATTACTACAGGTTACTACTACATAAAAATATACATTTTTTATGTAGTGTGTTACTTATATTTTATGTTAGGTAGTTATTATTTTCTCTAAATTCCTCTTTTCTCCTTCTATACTTTACTTTATTATTGTTAAACTTCACGTTTTAACATAATGATATGGAATGTTCCCACTGATGTACGTGGTTCCCACGCCAATATAATTATAGAAGTGAATGTTGGGTGTGGCATAAGAGGCATGAAAGTAAAATAAATGCGGTGGAAATGCGTTTCTTGCGAAGCGAGTGTGGTGTAACTAAGAATAATAGGCTGAGAAATGATGTGATAAAGCAAAGTTGTGGTTAAAATGAAGATGTAGTGACCAAATTGAAAAGAGTATGCTTATATCGTTCGGTCATGTTGACAGGACGTTTGAGAGGCGACAACGAAAGGTATTTGTACAAGGCAGATGTCAGTGTAAACGCAGGGCGTCGCCGCCCTAGAAAGAAGTATAGTGACCTCATTAGTGATGTTATTTATTAGTTATTTTAATATGAATCTCAATTAAATAATTTATATTTTTTAATGTTAGCTATTAATCTGTTTTTGTAAATAAAACCGTAAATAGTGCAAGTTGTGTTAGCCTATAAGTAATTGTTGCACTTATAAATGTATTATTTAAGAAAATATTTATAAAATGTATTATGTGTAAACAATTGTTGGCTAACCTCAAATAAATAAAATAAATAAAAAAAAATGTTCTTCAAAAAGGTCAGGTGAGTAGCACTCGCAACCGGCGTACTTGTATGACCAGCTGTATGAACGTAAACGAAGTAAAGGTAAAGGCTCCTTCAAACGGCGCGACACGACACGAGACACAAAGGCACCGCAAATCGCGCAACGGTCGGTGCCTTTGTGTCGCGCGCGATTCGCGTCGCGCGTCGCGCCCTTTTGCAGGAGCCTTAAAAGTAAGGATCGTAGCAGGTGGCGTTCTGTAAGTTCTGCCTACCTCCATGGGACTAGGGCGTGAGTTTATATAATGTGTATGTTTATGGGTATTCCAAGTATTCATGTAAGAATTTCATTCACCCATGACTTTATTTTTAAGCATCGTTAGCGTCTTCTCTTTTATGCAACATTACGGTAATACTTTCAAGAAGGTGCCTTGATATCGCTTAGTCTCGTTTATTTTGAGATAGCTGCGTCCCGCGGTTTCACCTGCATAAGTTTCGATTACATAGAAATATCGGAATAAAAAGTAGCCTATATGTTAATCCAGGGTGTCAGCTACCTCCATACAAAATTTTATCAAAATTGGTCCAGCCGTTTAAGCGTGCAGAAGTAACAAACATATAAACATACACGCACACACACTCAAAAACTTTCGCCTTTATAATATTGTAGTGTGATATTGCAACGATGCAATTCTGGACCTAGCTTTAGCCATAATATTATAGATTTTTCTTTCATAGTCATTTTGTATACGTGTATTTGAATAAACTATGAATATAGGCTCCTACAAACAGGCGCGACACGCGATATAATCGCGCGCGACGCAAAGGCACCACTCGTTGCGCGACTTGCGGTGCCTTTGTGTCGCGTGTCGTGTCGCGCCTGTTTGTTGGAGCCTTATATCGTAGTTTATTCTATCATGCTAACGCTTATAAATTGGTGTGTGCTAAGGTTTGTCAATTATAAATAATGTGTTCTTATTGTTGTAGACATATTTATCGATTTTCTTTAGTGGTCCTTACGCCCTTCGTCGTAATA
Organism: Luperina testacea; assembly: GCA_927399505.1. Lineage (NCBI taxonomy): Eukaryota > Metazoa > Arthropoda > Insecta > Lepidoptera > Noctuidae > Luperina > Luperina testacea. The sequence continues at coordinate 13,766,630 of OV656770.1, read as the reverse complement.
TAGGTGTCGGTAACCTTCAATGTATTAGAATACATAATCAGCCTATAATATTCCCACTGCTGGGACATAGACCTCCTGTGAGTGAAAGGGAGTGAACCGTAATCCACCACGCGGGCCCAACGTGAGCTAGCAGAAGCCACATGTCTTCGAATTTTTGGTACTAGGACATGCCGTATCCCACTGCTGGGACACAGACCTCCTGTGAGTGAAAGGGAGTGAACCGTAATCCACCACGCGGGCCCAACGTGAGCTAGCAGATGCCATTATGTCTTCGAATTTTTAGTTCTAGGACATGCCGGTTTCCTCACGATGTTTTCCTTCACCGTTTTCAGTGCAGTGGTGATGAAATAATTTACACAAACTAAACCGCCTGACTGGGTTCAAACCTACGAACTACAAATCGTAAATTGTGGCTGTTATCACTTGGCTATTACTGCCCCCTATTAGAATAATCAACTCCTATTGGATACTAAGAATCCTGTCCTAAAAACCTACGAAAATAAAGCAGCTTATAACTAACTGCATTTGCGAAGCTTCGTAATAAATACTTTTTAAATTAAATCTCGCGTTGTGAAAGGTTAAGCAAAAATAGAACGTGTGCTCATACATTGGAGTATTCAATTAATACGCCAGACGAAGCAATTAAAAGTTGAACAGCTGGAATTATTTACAAAACTCTCAGGTTCTCATAATCCTGTACTGTAACGTTGATAACGTATCACAAAGTTTAATTTGCCTGTCAAAGTCAGGTGAAAGTGCTTTTAAAAACCTTTGCTAAAACCTAACATTGAAATTGGAATGCATTCGTTTCACGATTCGCAGAAGCCTCGGAGTTATATTTCCACGAATTTTGAGCTAACAAAAAGTTAATTTAGACTACAGAATTGCAGATTAGAGTTCCTACTAATGTAGTTTTCAACACTAAATATTTTGCTGTGAATATTAGGAATGGATTAATAAAAACTTTTTCTTGCAACTACGTAGTAATGTTATCATTAATCACTACAAAACCGATTACAAAGGACGTATTTTTTGCTTAGAACCAAAATATTGCAGAAATGTTGTATGAAATCTCATGGTTGCACAGTTTTTCATTAATGCACTGTTTTTTTGTGTTTATTTAGATATAAATTTACCATAGAGGTTTAATATCTCCCATTAAATTTAATATAAAATGTATGCATTAGATCAAAAAGATACTGGCTGAAAATAAAAATCGGCTGAATAAAACTAACTCGGTGAAAAAAAAACAAATGGCGCGCATTTTGTACCATTGAAAAACTTTGATACTTCTTATTTAGCAAAAAAAAAAGATGTAAAAAATTGAAATAGCGACAGCGATATGAATGCAACTCCAGAAAGTATAAAAACAGCTGCAAATGAAATTGTTAATAACCTTTTGCCGCAAAAATCGGTGGATAAATATTTAAAAGCTTAGGAAAACTTTGTTTTCATTAACTTGAGTTTTTATTTTAAGTAGGTATATTGTATCACGGTAGGTAGATTGGTAGTTGAAAGAAAAGTAGATTACGCACCTTGCTAAAGTGAGTAATCAATGCACTCGTGTTAATTTAGTGCCCTCGCGTGCGCTCGGGCACCAACATAACTCTCGTGCATTAATAACACACTTTGCGCTCGATGCAACAATTACTATATATGCAACAATTACTATTGACGAGTATATGGAAGAAAAAGATATGATGCGCTACCCCCAAATAAATAGGTTTAGGGACAGAAGAACGATGACAGGGTACAATACTGGTAGGTACTGCTGACGCCTGACGGTTCATCACCATTTTCCTGCCTTTTCCAGCGTGCCCGTATGCAGCTGAATACCAGTATGATTTGTACCAACACTTTCTGATCTAAAATGAGGTTGTTTTCTTAAATGTTCAATTTACCTTGGCCAGAGGCTAAGCATCGCCATACAACGTGGTAATGCCGCCAGTCTCTTGGGTGGTACATTACCAGTCGACAGCGATGCGGATGAATTTTTCGACGCTATTTTTTAGTTTCTGTATAGTTTTAGTTAAGTTAGAATTTAATTTTGTTATTTTTACCTTGCAATCATTGTAAAATATTCCGTTTTCGTCTCAATAAACTTCTAAGTTGATTTACTTACTAACATAAATGAGGTTGAATTCGAAGCAAAGGATTTTTTACAATACTAGAAGGTGGCCATGGGTTCTTTGCACACGTATTCCCGGCCGTAGTCTTCATTTATATAACTCAACAAACCGATCTGATCTAATTTACTCGTGAGCTTTACAAATAAACTCTGACTCAGAAGCTTGATTTTTCCTAGTACATGGTTTAAATGTACCTGTGTGCCTGTGTGTATGTGTGTGTGGCTTGTGAGTTACGTACTATGTACATATGTTTGCTCAGTAAGCGTTAACAAGGAGCCACGTGCTTCTTATTATGTGTTTATAGGTATGTATGTAAGCGAAATTGTTTCACGTCACTGAATTACTAATATTAACAGTTAATTATATACACATACTACAAATAATAATTCTAGAAGAAAAGACAGATAGACAGATAGACAGACAGACAAGAAAGAATACAACAGATAACACCCAACTGTAGGAGTTTCGCAGACTCAAGTAACAGTTAAAGCGAATACTAATGTTTTTTTTTAAAGATTTTAGAGACGAATTCAGATGGCAAAAACGGCCATTTTGGAGACCCCAACTTCCGAATGGAACGGTTGCTTCAATGATTGGTTCCATCTTATGGAAAAATGTGTCAAATTTCGCGGAAAATACTTCGAAAAGCAATAAATACATTTTTAAATAATGATGTTGTGTCACTTCCTTGATTCCCGAAATTTTCAGTGCCGCCCTCGTAATAAAGAAGACACCCTGGTCTTCCAAAATATTCTAAATTTACTACAGTGTTACAGAAGGTAAAAACCCCAGTCTGCGAAACCCCTCACTCACAAATTGCAATGGCAGATCTTACCTCGCGTCGGAAGGTTTGTATGTGACATCATATTTCTCCACCAGGTCCGCCGTGGTGGACCAGGAGACCCTCACCGTGGTGGGGTTGAGGAAAGTCACGGTAATGTTCTCGGGTACTCCGGGGCCCATTGAGCCTAGAAATTAAGGAGAGGTTAATCTTCGCTAGATTTTTTTTGGTTTGCTAAACATACTGATGGCTTATATTCGAAACTCCGAAAGCCAACAAGTGTCGTTGTCTGAAAAATAATTAAGATAGTAAAAAAACTCGTTTTACAGGGTTTTAATTTTATTTTAGTTCTATCAGCACTATAATTAAACTAACTGTTTGAAAGTGACTATGAAAAGTTTTGAACGGAATTTACTCCTGTTTTTACTTGTGCTTTTTCAAGGAGGTTAATGTATATAATGAATACTCATAATGTTACGTTAGTGACTTACGTGCCGTGCGTTCTGCCCACACAGCATTTGTACTTATTATTGCAAATTATATAGGTAACATATTTAAGTAAAAATATAATTAATTTTTTTTTCGGAAAGCTTACAATATCATTACATTATAATAACAATAATATATAACTAAACTGTAAATTACAAGCCTCCACAGATAAAAAATATTGAAATATGTTTTTACATATCATTTGCAATAATAATATCAGTGTGTAACGAACATAAGTGTAGGGATCACCTCACCTACATTTATTTTGATCCTTCGAGCCGGATCTCCTACACATAATAACAAGTTAAGCCTTGTCAATACGTGACACGTCACGTGCAATCGGATCAGCTAGTGTCTATTAAATTGATTATTTAAATGGTTGCAAACTAATCATTTCCAGTATTGCAAAAAGGACTAAATTGTCACTATCCCCACAAAGTTACACAAACAGAACTACGCAGCAGAAATAAGTCCTATGAGCTCTATTAAATATTAACAGATCGATTATAGTTCAGTACCTGTATCAGTTAGTAGGTCAGGTATAGGTCGAGGTTACCTCCCTGAGGAAGGTACTCGTACTTTTAAATGGTTTTAATTAAGGAGCTTACATGACCTAAAGCGTGGACACTGTCGGACTGCATAGAAAAGAAAGAAAAGGGCGACGACACAACGCTGGTAATTTATTGCAAAATATGAAGTAATTATTTAATTACAAAAAATCTATTGTTTGGACTAAAAAATTAAAACACTAGTATTTTAGTATGTTGCTTGTAGAATAACAAAAACAAAAAATCCTAATGATTATATGTATGTATGGTTTTTATTGTAAAAAGAAAGTTTTTGGAGGTATCTACATGATTTTTTTCTATCGTATCAAATTAGTTGTATTATGTTTTCAACACACTATCTACCTAGCATATATCCTGAAGAATATCATATCTTTTTTGATTTTGTTTACTGTAGTTGATCATATACTTACCTACTTTTATTGTTTCTAAAACTTGCGTTTTTTGCGTTTAGATCCTGTAAGCCCCTTAAGTGATATTTATGCAAAGTCTGATTGTCTATGAATTTAGATTTAAGTTTACCATACGTTATCAGATAAAATTAAAGATCCGAATTATTTCTGAAAAAAATCTGTTCTGTGCCGCATACCTTATACGGAGATCGGAGCGATTTTTTCTCGAAGCAATTACAAACTAAAACGTACACTTTCAGCATAAAACGGCAAATTAAATACCCGAAACCAAATATTTACAACCATTTTATTATAATAGCTTTTACTTAAAACCGCCTACGGAGCTTCAGCTCCGTAGGCGGTTTTAAGTAATATAATATATATAAGTATAAGTATAAGTATAAGTGGTATAATTCACCACATTTTGCATTATCACTTAATAAAACCACACTTTTGAGGTAATAAATTTAAGCAGGGTACTGACCGGCGTTCACTAAGCGCAAAAGCAACGAGAGCGCGAGTGCGACGGCGGCGGGTTGCGCGGGCGGCGCGCGCCGCATGTCGCGCCCACCCCACCGCTCATGCCATGCCGCTTCTGTAACAATACAAAGGAGTATTTATTCATAAAGTTGACTATGACAAACGTAATTGAACGCTCAGCACATGTGACAACTTGACAACTTCCCTATTTAAGTGTCATCTAACATAACCAGCATAATTATAATGTTTCCCACTGCTGTTCTGTCACAGGCCTCCTCTCTGTGAGAAGGAGTGGGCCTCCACCACGCGGGCACGGGTTGGTAGATGTCACATGTTTTTGAATTTTTGGTTCTAGGACATGCCGGTTTCCTGACGATGTTTTCCTTCACCGGTTTAAGAGCAATGGTGATGAAATAATTTACACGAAGTAAAACGCCTAACTGGGTTCGAACCTACGACCTACAACTTGTAAGTCGCGGCCGTTACCACTGGACCACCACTGCATTGCAAGTGCCATCTATTCTAACACAATCATCTCGGTTAGCATGTAGTTTCAACTTCCCTACAAGGCTTAGATAAAAAAATTATATTGATTGGTAGCTGGTAGGTATGTACATATATTTATTTAGATTAGATTATCATCATGTGTGTATTTAATGTAGTATGTTAATGGTACACCACAGACTACCTACAGTATTTATCTCTTGACCGCCCATTGTAAAATTTCTATATTTATGTCTGTAATTTATATGGTGTACATAATAAAGAGTAGGTATTCTATTCCATGTGGTTTTAGGTAAGCAGACAAATCAAACAATATTATTTCTTCAGTAGGGATTATTCAATTCAAATTACCAAAATTAATTATACTAATCCACCACAAATAATTAATTACGCTAATCCCAATTGTTATTATGGGAATTACAATAACAAAACTGACACAATTTCTTGTTCAAACGGCATTACTTTAACGTTCGAATTAGTCCTCTAATTCTAATAAAACTGGTTTTAACCTGTTGCTGATTGGTAGTGATAATTCTCAGCTCAAAGCGACTTTGCGCTAATTGGTTCGGTTGCGCTGTCTATTCGTGCGTGAACCTCGCTTTAGATCTATTATTTGGTTGTTGGAATTTGAATTAATTCGAACAGGCTGTGTTTTTTTAGTGTTCGTTTATTTTAGTGTTAGAGTTGCAATTGGTTTTATTTATTTCAATAATGTAGGTATATACATTCACTCATGCAAAAGCTTCAACTCATTCGTACATTAATTGGCTAAAGGTACCTAGGTAGCCATAACCGGCATGTATGGCTACCTAGGTACCTTTAGCCAATTAACGTACGAATGAATTGAAGCTATTGCTTAGAGAAATTAAAAAAAAATGCTTTTGACTTTTTAGGGTTACGGGATACAGAACCCTAAAAACTAATATTACTAAGCATTTGCTGTCCGTCCGTCCGTCTGTCTGTATGTCAGCGAGCCTCATAAATCATAATAGGTAAACAGTTGACATTTTCACAGAGTATTTTTCTATTGCCGTTATAACAAAAAATAATAAAAATAAAATAGATTTAAAATTAAAGGGATTTCTATACAAGAAACCGATTCTTTTTTCTTGCCTTGTGATACGGAACCATTTGTGTGCTCCGACTCAGACTACTGTTCTAGTTTATAACATGAAAACGTTACAGCCTTGACCAGGACCATAACTATAAAGTTAACTACGAATGAATCATCACATTCTATGTTTAAATCTTTTCTACAGTCCGTTCCCATTTATTTTACCTATTTCAGCAGCAACCTATCAGTAACTTTATTGTGACGAGAATAAAACTCACAGTGACCAAAAGCAACCTTATTGGAATGAGAATAAAGATCACTGTGATTTAGACAGCGATGCAAATCAGAGGTAAAAAAACTGTGACAGGACCACAGATCATATAAATATATATGATCTGTGGACAGGACTGTAATGGAACTCGACTAAACGTGACTAACCTTTGAGGGCATGAACGTCGTTATTTGTATTCGCATTGTTTCATTAATTAATGGCTTGTTTAAATGATATACTTAGCACATAATTTTGTACAAATTCTGTTCAGATTTTGTATTTATCTGGTAGATAGTAAGATAACTCAGGTAATTGTATAATTATATTGTGTATCTTTATATTTGAGGAGTGACGGAACAAAAGCCGTTTTTAATCAGGATATGTTTTTTTGAAGCGAAAACTTCTTTAGGCGCGTTGGGCATTTTTTGAGATGGGAAAAACCATTGAACTCGCGCCACTGTTATCGTAAGCAACACCGCGCGTGTTTTATTTATAAGACGATTAAAAAAATACCCGCTTCGGATGTGTTCGGCTGTCCTCGGGATGTATTCAATTTTAATGTATATCCGATATGTCAGTGAGTGATTGCAAAGTATTCTGTATGTGTTTTGTTTTCACTCCTGTCGGCCCTCCTGGAGTGCCACTGTTTTTTTTAATTTTGTTTTCGCTTCTCAAAATTGAAAGACAAAAAAAAAAGGTTAAAAGTTGATGGTTTGATCAAAATCCAACAAATACATCACGTTGAAAAACTATCTCTAAAATAAAAAAAAAAGTTTTTATCATTTTCTGCAAAAAAAAAATAAAAAATGTATTTAACAGTTTTTAATTAGTTACTCCTCATTTAAAATTAATATTTATCCTCAAGTTTTCTTAATTACACCTACCACTGTTTGTCTTTGCTTCACCCAAATAATTATTGACTTGTAGAAAATGCCTATGACATTACGTTCGCCTCTAAACATTTATGTGCTTGAAGTAATAAATAAATAATTCACACAGTAAGTCGGTATGTTTTTGCGTTTACATTACTTACATTTCACAAAATGTTTAGAAAGAAAACTGTTATATAAAGAGCCGTTTGGGGTTGTAACAGTAAGGCCGTTGGGTTCGAGTGCTCATCGAGTATTTCGGGACATCGCCAAGTGGTTGGTCGACTCTTCACGTGACAAGAGGGCTGGACTACTTAACTTACTACTGAGGGACTTTAAGAAATATAATTAAATGTTTTTTTTTACTAAAATAATTTGTATTATGCAGGAGATCGATTTGACATCATATAAAAATGGCAAGGCCTTATGTCAGTTCAGCCTAGAACAAACATGTCACTTTGTTTACCGAAGCCATTAGGTCACTATGAAAATTGCTCCGAGTCACTAGGTTAGGTTCAAAATAGATGCAAAATGACTTTCTAACTCGAGCTGGTAAACACAAATTTTATGTAATCTACCGGCATCACTTTTTTTTGTTGGAAAAGTAATTATTTAAATATATTAAATAATAATAATTGTAATTCAAAGACATAACCTTAACAGGTTCACTGTCCACAAAGTAGACACAATAGTTAAACAATCAACATGAATCATAATTATGTGATTCATGGGACAGGGAATCTGTTAAAACTAAGCACTAAAAACAATTTTTCCAAACATAATTTAGGTGCAGAAAATCTCAAACTTCGGAAATATTCCAATCTGATTGGAAGTTATATGTTCGAGCCATTTGGGGTTGAAACGCCAAGGGGTCCGAGTGCCCACTTGTTCTTCGAGATATCGCCAAGCGGTTGGTCGACTCTTCACGTGACCAGAAGCGGTGGCCTATTTCTTGGCCAAAGAATTAGTATCGCCATACAACGTGGCAATGCTGCCAACCTTTTGGGCACTGTTCCTGTTGACAGCGGTTCGGACGGATTTTTTGATGCTCTATGATTCTTTTAGCATATATTATGTGAATATTGATTAATAAAACTATCAATGTTTAGGAGGTTTGAACAAATGAACAAACATTATACATATTCGTATATTATGGTAAATGCACCAAGGATTATAATTTATTAATAGGCATGATAAAAGACTGGGACTACATAGTACCATTTAATTAAGTAAAAAAACTAAAGAAAAAGACGCGTTTTTTTTTCAAACGAGCTCAATTACGTGTCTTCTATGAACCAACTTATTAATAAAATTACGTAAACCATACCATTACTAAACGCCAAATTAAGGTCAAGTTTTAGTATTCTCCTTTCACGCCTTTTACTGCCGCACTCAGAGACGTATCAAGCTGTCATTTTAACACACACCGGTCAATTTTGCGACGCTTGGTTCTGAGGCCTATGTCCAGCAGTGAACGTCTTTCGGCTGCAATTATGATGAATATAATAATACCAGACTGTGACATCCCTTTTGCAGGGCGAAGGGCTCTTCTCATTATACAGAAGGCATATGAATTAATCGCCACGTTTACTCAAGCTGGATTGACGATTTCAGACTTATATTAAGTACATGTGAATTGAAAAAGTCATATTGTTACTTACCCGAATTATGACGATTATTAACGTTTATTATTAACCAGCATAATATCTTAACGCAAACAACATAAAATGTTTTCCAACTGTCACATTTTTTACTGTGAAGTAGTTTAACTCTGTATATACCTACAATTTATAAGACAATAATTATAATGGTATGATAAATCAAGTGGTAAATGTTAATTGTTAAACTGGAAAATAAAGATTTTATTATTATAATATTATTAAAGTTACTTTTCTGTGACGTAGCTGACGACTTAGAGTGCGGTAGTAAGACGGCCTGAAAAGAGTTTTGTACAAATGTGTTTAGTGTAGGTACTAAATGCTATATATAGAACTAAAGCTATATAGGCCTAATGTTAGTATATATATAATCATAAATCCTACCTGTAAGGTAAGGTGAAATCGTATATGGTTCTAATTCAACGGACTTTGTGGTTTTGCGACAAATGATTTTTCATCCGCCAATCTCAAACTATGCGTAATTCTCATTGTGCGGTTACCTAAATTCATAGACATTTTAATGACAGCATAATAATACATTTGAGTCCAGCAAAACATTGAGGAAAGAATTGTGCCATATTGAGGAGAAGACCCTGTCAAAACTAAGAAAACAGTCTTGAAAAATGTAAGCGAAAAGTCTTGCCAAAAAGTTAAAAACTACTTTCATAATGTGCATAATTTACACATTGTATATCATTCATTTGCCTAGCTAATTTCCCAACTAAGTTGGGGTCGGCTTCCCGTCTCACCGGATGCAGCTGAATACCAGTATTTTACATGAAGCGACTGCCTATCTGACCTCCGCAACCCAAGTACTGGGTAATACGATACCCCTTGGTAAGACTACCAAGGTAGGTGGTTGTCAGACTTTCCGGCTTCTGGCTACCCGTAACGACTGTCAAAGATCCACGAATAACAGCCGGGACCAACGGCTTAACGTGCTTTCCGAGGCAAGGAGGGGTCTTGGTATGTAAAGATGGTCACACATCTACGGAATAACCGCGGCAAGCGCAGCTTAACCTCATCGATCGACCCGTGCGGCGGTTATTACTTAGCAACAAGCCTCTCTCCACACATTGTTTATATTAATCATTTTAATAAACATATTCGTAACGATCACAAATAATTATCATCGATTACAAAAGCAAACTCGCATTTCTCTAACCTATTTCTCACCATATCACTCTATGTCTATAGGACAAAATAATCAATCGAACAGTACAACCGTACTCGATGACGTCACCAAGGAAGTTTACACATCAGTTTACATAATTTCCTAGCAACATTGAACCACTACAATTACATAGAGTGCGTGCAAATGACGTCAGAACACGAAACGTTACAGAAAACTGGGCTTTACAAACTTGCTAACAAATATACCACAACACGGTATGTATGTGTAGGTATTAGAAAAATATATGCCTGTATTCTTTGAAGGTATAAGCAGAAGGTATTCGGAATAAAATAGAATCGAATACTCTTTATTATGTCATCACCTGCCTCGCCTTATCTCAATTATGTTGGGGTTGGCTTCCAGACTAACCCGACGCAGCTGAATACCAGTATTTTACATGGAGCGACTATCTGACCTCCAACAACCCAGTTACTGGGTAATCTGATACCCTTTGGTAAGACTGGTTGTCAGACTTTAGGATTCCTGACTACACGTAACGACTGCCAAAGATCTCTCGTACAAACGACAGCCGGGAGCAACGGTCCTACGGGTCCAACGGTTTAACATGCTTTCTGAGGCACCGAGGTCTCGATATGTAATGGATGGTCACCCATCCACAGACAGTCCTTGGCAAGCGTAGCTTAACCTTCAATCAAGCAAGGGTCGATTGAAGGTTAAAAAGCATTCGTGGCTAAAGCCACGAATGCTTTTTATTATATACACTATACTAAGTACAGACAGATATAAATGTAAGAATTACACTTAGAGTGACGTCATAATGGTCGGTCTAATTACTAAAAGCTATCTTTTAAACACCACCTTTGGATAGATTTAAAGGGAGAACGAGATGTCTCTCCTTCTCCCTTTTATTGGTGTCTCAGTATTGTCATACTGAAAAGAGAACCTCATTCCGCCAGTTATGTTGAAGATCAACATAACTCCATGTATACCGTTGAATATTATGGGGGTGAGTCTATTGTCGTAACAGAGCTCAAATTCAAATAATTGGCTGTTATTGATAAATTGCAAATAAAAACGCAATAAAACGTTGCTCAACTTAGGTGTTGAACCCAAGAGAAACGCTCAGAAATCACTCTTGCGACGAGCGAACTACAAGGCAGACATTATGTATTCCGTAGGTAATTCCCAAGAGTTTAGTAAGAAACTTCGGGCGATGTCATTTGACTAAATAGCTTGAGGCGTTCTCCATTAAAATTCCATCACCTCAGACAGGTTACAGTGAAAATGGTCGCGATGTCAGTTTGGTCGTTAGCGAAAGATACAGGATGGAAAATTGGAAACAGTTTTTGTCCGTGAAAATAGTAGTGATATAAATCAGTTTCGGATTTTTGTCTGTGAAAGTAGACGAGTAATCTTACGAATATGAACGGTCGATTTGAAAAGCAGATTTATTGAACAAGTAAAATCTTTTCTGGGCAAAATTGAAAGACCATTTAAACGGTTGTCGAAACTAGATATAGAGAGAGAACTAGAAACACTTTTGATAGATCTAAATGTATATTTTAAAGTAAGGTACTTTAAAATATACATTTAGATCTATCAAAAGTGTACCTTTATAAAAGTGTGAATACATAACACCTTCACTTGCGCTTCACTTGGCAAAGGAGATGGCGAAACATCGTCAGGGAAAAGATGTTTTCAAAGGAGGATCACGACCCTCAGTAATGAGGAGTACGGCTTGAGAAGGAGGACATAATACTTTATAATATAAAACCTACTTTGATCAAGCTAACCTTGGCCGAGTCTTAAAGTATCCTTGTCGAGTTTTTGGAACGTTTGAGGACATTGTCGCTTGTTATTAATATATGCGTTCCATCTAACAACACAATTAGCCCCTTAATTACCGGCTGTGGTTTGCCGCAACCTTTGAGAAAGTCATTAGTCTTGGCTTCAGTACTAAGGTACGATGTTTAGTCTACAAGAAATATGTTCTCTCAAGATTCCAGCGGCAAATGTCCTTTCCGTAGACAAATCTGACTAATTCCAAACTTATGTACTATTTTTACATGAGAGCAGAGGTGGCCAAGTGGCAATGGCCGCGACTTACGAGTCGAGTACGATTTCTTTAATACATTTTCTACTTTATAGCTAAAACATAAGGTTCAAAGTTGATTGGGAAAATTTGACAGTTTCGGGTAGCTTGATGTGCTGTCGTCTGTCCCTATATTAGAGAAATTGTTCTACAAACACACTGGTAGATTGCGTGACCCAACATTATTAGCAATGCTAGACCGGACGCGATTCTGAGAGCCAATTAGTTTGACGTATCAATAACTATGCACCTAGGTGTCTACATTCATAATACAGGTATTTGGAACCGCCTGCTTTGGATTCACAACGGAATGAGGTATTTATGGCTTGATTATATTGTTGGCTGTTTGATATTGATGGATTGGGGATTGTACGCAGAGAGAAGATTCTATACACTGGCAGATTGCGTGACCCAACATTATTAGCAATGCTAAGTCGGACGCGATTGTGAGAGCCAATTAGTTTGACGTATCAATAACTATGCACCTAGGTGTCTACATTCATAATCTAGGTAATTGGAACCGCCTGCTTTGAATTCACAACGGAATGAGGCTGATGATGGCTTAATTATATTGTTGGCTGTTTGATATTGATGGATTGAGGATTGTACGCAGAGATAGGATTCTATAATGAGGCTATGACGTGCAATTAGTAAACCTTACCTAACATATTCTGTAAATAGAAAAATACAACTTTTTTTTTTTTGTAAAAAAATTTATGTCTGAATTTGTATGGGTAGGAATTATTGAGCTTAATTATTACATATATTATGTATGTTAAAGAGTGTTAGTTTATTAACAACACACTTTCAACGTAATGGTACGGCTATCAATAACTCTGATCCATAATCAATAATAACACATACTCTATAATTCTACATATATAACATAACACTTTTATCAACAGTCAATAAGAATGACTCGACGCGTAGTGGATCAATTTTCGCTTAAGTGTCTACGACAGCGTAGCCGGCGGGCGTAGCGACTACGACCGCTACGCCGTAGCAATAATGTCGTTACTTATAATAAGACATAAAATGTCTTATAAACTGATATGGATTTTTACTCTTTAATTTTACTTTGAGAGCTCAAATAGCAATTATTTCGAATTGGATAGAGTCTGAGAAGTTTTGTTTCAAGAATTGGAAATTTATTTATTTTTATAAATAAAAAACAGGGCAAGAGCGAGTCGGACTCGCGCACCAAGGTGTCCGGATCATCATAATATGTTTTCAAATTTTCATCGGCGAGGCCTAATATAGGCCTCGCCGATGAAAATACAGCCAAGTGATGTGAAGACGATGAAAATACGTGCAGTGTTAAAATTCTCCGACGAATATTGGCCTCGACGATGAAAATTTAAAAACATATATTATGATGGTACGGAACCCTCGGTACGCGAGTCTGCCTCGCTCTTGACCGGTTTTTTTATTTACTCCGTCAGCCAAACCATTTGTAAAATTAAAGTTATTAAACGTGAGCTGTATACAAACTATGTTAATTACTATGAACTAGTTAATTCTCGCGGTTTACTCGGGCTTTCTAATTTGGCAAACTGGCAATGTTGTTAATAAAACTTTTACGACTCAATTTTCTTTTATGTCTTCACGAAAATTTTAAGCTAGCTTTAGCCTGTTATATCTAGTGCTAGTGCTAGTCTACTGACAACTAGATAAAAAGTGAAAAATATTTTTTTTTACAAAATAAAAAACAACCAACTTCCAAATAAAACTACAAAGTGAAAAATAACTTTTTCGGAAGTCGGTATCGTTGGTTTCGCATTTTCATTGTTTGTCACCGACTGAAACGTAAAATTTATATGGGATCAATCCTAAGGCATACCCTATCCATTAAAAAAAATCGATTTACAATTGCCGGAGATATCACGTAACAAACATACAAAAAAAAAAACACTGGCACTCCGGTAGTGCCGACAGAAGTGAAAACTTGAACAAAGTGACTGGTTTATTCTTCTCGTGAAAGGAATTTATTCAGATTTACAAATAAGCACACAGGATAGACTTCAGCAGTGCTATTCTCTAAAAGACAATTTCATGGCTGTAAGCTGCGACGAGCTCGTCGACGAGACAGCCTTGAGATCGACCGAGCGTACAGCGCTGATTCAAACCGTATTCACTAACGTGGTTGTGCTCGTCGTCGAACCCAAGGCTGTAACCTCCCGTCGCTGTTTCTCAGACGAACGTAGGGCTTGACACAAATTCTATAAATTATAATCGATCAATCTCGACTGAGAGTTTTATAGGTTTAAAATATATATTAAAGGTCTATCTTTAAGTATTATAAGGAATACAGTTAAACTATAACCAATATCATATTTAAAAGAGCTTATTTCATATTTCTTATTACATTTTAAGGCTGAATGACGATTCCTTTGCTCTATTCGTGCAACGCGACGCGACGATGAATTAAAAGTCAACATGACATAACAATAACAACCGATGACGCGACGCTAGCAAAATCACTTGAATTTGTAGTTTTTAAACTTTTGGGTGCTTGATTCTTGTTCAAGCCTTGATTATTTGTATCAGCGAGTGCTTTTAACATAGGTAGTTCTGTGACTAAGAGGATAAATACAACTACCTAATGAAATGTGAGTATTATGATTTTTTCACTGATAGTATATGGCTATTATTACTATTGTCTCATCCACGAGTACTGTATGATACACGAGATATTAATAAAATTTAAGTAAATTACATGATTAGCTATTGTTTTACTATAATATGTACGTATAACTTTATTGTTGTAACGTAACATTGTGTGTTTTAGCATGCCAAGAAGTGCTATACTTTCATTACATAATATGAAAACTGTATAGGTACTTGGAAATTATAATTTTCATATTTAATTTTGTACAGTCCTAAGCAACCCCTAAGACGACCTACTGACCAATTACTGCCTGTAGAACAATCTACTAGAGGCATGCTCCAGACCGAACAGTCCACACCTTCAATACCAGTAAGTTAATTCTAATAAAATATAATAATGTAATGTTATATTTGCAGGGCGAACGGACATACAACCAGGCCCATCTTTGTATAGGGACAATGTGCCAATGGAAAACCAGCCTAATACAGAACAAAAGGTGAAGTTTTAAATAAAAGTCTTACAATAATATGTTTTAACTTTATAATGGATATTTAGATAACTTTTTTTTGTATTACAGTTTGAGGCTAGATCACCACTTGCAGTCTTGCAATGCGTCATCATCAGTGATCGGAGTAGGTAGATTGAACTGGGGTCATTGATCCGAAACGTATATATTACTATGGACATTCCTCCGGAATTGGTGGTAGTCAGAATTTCATTAGTTAGCCGAAATGTATATCTATCTATAAAAGATCTAGCCATAAAACGCTAAAAATAAAAAATAAATATTAAAGCTTCGATCGGAATTCGATTGTCTTTATTATTCAACAGATAAATAATGAATTAATTTAGTTTTGATACCTTCCTTTAAATTTTGAATTGAGTAGTAATAATATCACTACCAACATTAACAATATTTAATTGAATCCGGAAATACCGGAATTACTTTCCGGAAAAATGGCTTATCCATGTTATTCTTTCTGTGTGCATTTGTGATACAAGTACCAAAAATCAATCTACCTAGTCCGATCACTGGTCATCATAGGAGTAATGCCCCAATTGCATCTTCATGTAAGGTTAACTTAATTATAATTTGGTTAATTATTGGTTTAGTGTAAAAAGCACTACATAGTAGTGGTCTCACTTTTGATTCCCGGGTTGGGCCAATTTGTTGGGATTTTCTGTAGGTTTTTTCAACAGCAGCCCTTATTCAATCAAGATCAAGATATAGGCTACATCTAATAGAATCAAGATATAGACTACATCTAATATGTATACTACATTGTAATATCTATTCCTTTAGAGGGAGAGTGATGTGATGTTGATGATACTTACATATTTGTTTTACCTCTGTATAGTAATTTGTTGCATTTTTATGTTCATAGCATCTCGTAGGCATCGAACGGCACACCGCCGTCTGATCCAGCACTCACCACCTTCTCAAAGGCAATCCAAATGGCGAGCCTGACTGAATGTTTTGTCGCCATTAAAGAGAGGTGTTTGGAAAATGAGAGACTTCTTATTGACAACCAGCAGAGGATGTTCGACTTTTAAGGAAATAAGTGAGTCATGGTCAAGGCAGACCCAGGCACTGCAGGATTTATGAGCATCCATCAGTCGAGGAAGTTGAATCTCCGAAACATGGATCTACTACTATGTTTAGATAATTTTAAGTTTATTTAAGATGGATGTTAAGAAGTTTAAGTATAAGAACTGTTTTTTTGTAGTAAATGTCAATGTTTGTTAGCGGGCATGCTCTTTATGCCTGCAGGCTTTTATTTAGGTACTTATTTAATTTTGTTTTGCTTGGGTAGTTTTCATTGTATATACTAAATTATTTAATTAAATGTCCTGTTTCTTGTAATGTTAATTACTTTGCATACCTACTATTGTATAGAATCAAGTTTTTCTAACTGAATATCAAAAGTCATTTTGAATAAATGATTTTTGATTTGATTGATTGTTTTTAATAGTAAATAAAAAAGAAAATAATGCAGTTATCTGTTTAATTTCTCATACCCCTGTATACACTCTTACCCATTTAAAAATATAGTACAAATAGGGACTAAGGTATAAATAGGCACATATTATTATAGGCTATTGATATTATACTAATCATATACACCTTAAACACCACACTTTAAATACACACCTTAAATGTTATGACAATTGTTGATTATAATAATATTTTTATTAATAATTTAAATACCTATTTATTGTATCTAATCAATAATGGTGAGTATATTCTATCTAAACACGTTAACCACATCTGTAAAGGAACGCATAAATTGTAGATACAACATGCTCGCCATAATTGATTAACTAAATCTCGCCTACTTATCAGCCTACTCTCTAAGTCATCATGTGTTGGAGCCTGATGTGTCAGGATTCCAAGTAACCTAGATTCTTCATCTAAGTCACATTGGTCTCATCATCATAGGAGCTGGTAGCCCGGCTCTATTACATATGTCGTTTAAAACACAGGAAGCCATCACAATTTCTCCCACTTTTATAGGATCATAGTACAATACCCTATGTACTAATAAACATCTGAACCGTCCTTTCAGGATTCCAATAGTCCTCTACACTGTTTCTTGCACTGCTGTGCAAATTGTTGTAATGGCTCTGGAGTCTCAGTTTCTGAATTACTAAAGGGAGTCATTAAATAAGGCCTTTGAGGATATCCTGAGTCACCTGAAATCAATGAATGAAGCTAGAATTAAGTGCAATCTTGACTTGTGTTTAAGTTATCATTGTATTGTAAATAATAACTTCGTGGATTGCCCTAGAGGCAGAAGACTGAGATATGTATGTGTCTACATTCTTCCCAATGATTTTTTGGTAACTTCCATTAGCCAAAAATGATAGTGTGCATAATATCTGAAACATCAGGAATTCAATAGGCTTTTGTTGGTGTGTGGTGAGGTATACCCATCATATCTCAAGAAACCTAGATGTAAACAAACCTTTAGCCTCTTGGTTAAACCACTGGAACGAAGTCGCGGACGCATATATGGACTTAAGTCATCTTCCAATATATTAATTAAATCCTCAGAAAGCCTGTAAATATGGATAAAATCTGTATCACGGAATATTGTTTTAAACTTTCGTATTTGTTTCGCCTGTCGAGCTTTCTTCAAATTATCACTTTTCTTAGCTTCTTCTAATAAATGTAGCTTCAATTGTGTAGTAAAAGAATAGAAATATTTAAAAAATTAAGTACAGTTTATTATTTTTGTCAGTCTACGCCCGAATATTTAGAGCTTTTTGATTTGACAGTTAGAATTAGGAGTGGGCGATACAAATCGTATATAGATACAATATCTATATATCGGTACAATATCCAATACCTATATATCGGACAGTACTGTATCTATATTTCAGGTATCCGCGTACCTAGAACGAGAAACTATAACGATATCGTATCACATGATCTATGATAATTATTCGATTCAAACTGATTCCGGTACAGTAGTAGTTATACGGTTGTAGGTACCGTATCCTTGCGATGCGCGCGGGCGGGAGTGATGTAGCTAGAGATGAACGAGCGAGAAAGCGCGTTAAGCTAACGTCTAATACTAATTTTAAACATTATATACAGGAGCATAGAGTTTAATACCGAATACATTATTTTGTAAACACTTGTAAACAGGTAACCATCAATAAACGTCAAAGGGTTTTAAATCGTACCTATGGCATTCTCAACAAAAAAAGTGAGCCGTCACGGGACGCCTGGCAGATGTGAAACATTGCGCATGGCGACGCGTCGCCACACAGTACACAAGACTGTGACTGTATATATACTTACACCATCATAAAGCGTGGTGACGCGTCGCCACGGCATGCGTCGCCACGCCAGAAATTTGTTTTACGTGCGGCTATAGATGTTTCACATCAAAAATTGTTTTAAAATCACTTTACGTGACCCTTGACCTTGATTGCACTTTGCTGTTTTCGTCAGTCTTCAGTTATTAGCTTCACTCATGACTGATGAATAGATACTTGACCTATTTAAATAATTGATAAAAATATAAATCTAGAAAACCGAAACGGCTGTACTAGTTTCATTTCAGAGTGCCATATTATCAACAATACATTCACTGATTTCGAATATACAGTTACAAATAAAATACAATGATGTAATGAATCGAACAAAACCGAAACCTAAATATCACAGTACCAATTTCGATTCCGAGTTCCACACTGATTCAGCCAAATAGATATTGAAATATATAGATACGATATCCGATATTCTAAACCGATACATAGATACGATTTGATATAGTGTAAAAGCGATATTACCCATGCCTAGTTAGAATCGAGGCTGTGGGCGAGACGTCTGACGTTTTACGTCTTACGAATTTTCGATCAGGGTCACGTGACCTGACGCGAATTTAGAAGTTTTTACCCATTCCAAAAAAGTACATACACAGCGCCGCTAAAGAAGTTTTCACTTCAAAAAACAGTGGCACTCCGGGAGTGCCAACAGAAGTGAAAACTTGAACAATTACGTGTGTATTTTGTGAGTCGTCTTATAAACAAAACACGCGCGGTACCGGCTACGGACATCCGTCTTACGAATTTTCGATCAGGTCACGTGTCCTGACGCGAGTTTAACATTTTTTACCCATTACAAAAAAAAGTGTACAACGCCGCTAAAGAAGTTTTCACTTCAAAAACATACAGTCGAAATGAGAACCTCATCCTTTTTTGAAGTCGGTTAAAAACAAAGTAGGGGGATTCAGAATCATGTACTGATTCCATGGTAACAGGTTGCGCATCGGTGTCCATGCCACCCTGTGCCACCCTCTATATTTACCTGTCACTCTATATCGAAGTATTTACCCACAACAACAACCCGTCGTTAACTTTCAATTACATTGTATGTGACACGATGACACGTTGTCACTAGCTAGAAAACAACTAATGACTTAACTTTGATTAGCAAACTTGTTGATAAGACACACCGAAACGGTTGTGGGTACCAATGATTAATTATGGGAGTTCTACGTCGAAGCGACGTACTGTGATACGTTACCGAAATTCAATATCGTTGATCATTTCCATTTATAAGGCGGAAACTATTTCGATTTATCATGAGTGGGAACAGTGGCCTCATTGTTTTGAAAAGTTTTCGATAAACAACTAGGTATTATGAATTTTGAAAGAAAGTTAGTATTTGACACCTAGAAGTACAGACGCCAGCACATCAAGTTACTACAATCTGTCAAATTTGTTTACTTAATAGATTTTCAACTTTATCGTTAAAGCATAAGGTTCAATGTTGATTGGGAAAATTTGACAGTTTAGTAGCTTGATGTGCTGGCGTCTGTACAATAAGTATGTAAAACCAAACCTACATTATCCAACCCCCTCTTGAGTAATAATGAATTTGGACCTTATTTCGATTTAAATGAAGTGCTATATTTTATTTCGATTTAAATGAAGTGCTATATTACTGAGTTACTTCTTCATGCATTCAAATAAGTACTGTTTTTTTTTCTATCCATATCACGGCCGCGGGATGACTTGGATGTAAGATACAAACGCTTATAAAAGATGTTATGGAAATGACTGAAAACCTGAAAAGAGGTCATTCCTTTCGAGTCTTTGGACACTACGCTAGAAATAAAAACATCTACTGCGTTGCTATTCTGTAAAAAATCTCACCGTGAAAAAATAGGTGAAGTGAGCGTGGAGTGAGCTGTCAATAGTGTCAATTCCTAGCAAAAACAAACTTCACCTAAGTTTTCACTGTGAGATTTTTACAGAATTGACCGGCTGTTCTCTGTTCCATTCTTAGTAAAAACTTCACAGAGAATGTCACAACTAAGCGAAAGCCTGTTACATAAAACTTTAACATGGTTGATACTCGATCCTCAAGGAAAATTAGTCAGATGGGCACTTAATATTTTTCCGCCAACAACACTCTAAGCTTTGTTTACCCATTAGAGATACAAGCGTGATGGACGACCAGGATTGCATCGCCATAATTATTATTATAAGGTTTATCACAGATTAGGGAAATACAGAAGACTATTTACACGATAACAGAGGGGCAATTCACGTAATTTTAAGAACGTTCACAGTCTGATCTCAGTCTCAATCTGTCAAAAATACCTCTAATGAGGGTTTTCGTGAAAATTTACGACACCAGCCGGTCGATTCTGTAAAAATCTCACCGCGAAAACGTAGGTGAAGTGAGTTTGTTTTTGATAGCAATTGATACTATTGACAGCTCACTCCACGCTCACTTCACTTAAGTTTTCACGGTGAGATGGTTACAGAATCGCACTGCAGTTGGCACCACTGTGACAAGAGGTCTTCCAATATAAAATATATCATGACGTTCATCATTCAGTTATGACTAAAGAAAATATAGGCTCTTTGACAGATGCCTGGACCTGACGTGTCAGTGCTGCCACCTAGCGAACGTCATTTCAGAAAACCCTCATTTCCCTCATTTTTGACAAGATTTTGACATTTGTTTGTCGCCGAGATGAGACTGCGACTAAATTTTGAATATTTTAAATTACAAGAATTGGCCTTCAGGTCAGTGGCACCGGGGCTTTGCTAGTCATCAGAGTACTCACGCAGGGAAGGAAAAGTACCCTGGATTATCCCTCGGTTCGGTTAACCTAAGCATCTAGATGTGTTAGGTTAAACGAGGAACATACTTTAACTAAGTAAGTGTAGTATACTCATGAAAATAAACAAATTTGTCTATGGAATCAACTCTGGACCACAGCGTAGTCTATTTAAAATTTTGTTTCAAATTAATATTATTTCAAGTTAAACAAATATTAACTTTAATTTAATGGTAATTAGTCAATTTCAGAGTGACTAGTACTATTGAAAAAGTTATAAAATTGCTTGAAGTTGTAGCGTAAACTGAACAGTATTGTGTAGGATTTAAAGTTATTTTTCTATAAACTCATATTTGTTTACATTTTTGGCAGATAAATCGCGAATGCAGATTAGGTATTGCACTTTGTGGGAAACAGCTGATTTTTTGATACACTGTATACTATACAGTAGCATTTCTAAAATGTCCAGTTGACTTATTTCTTCGTACGAACGTGGATCCACGCCAAATACAATGGCTTTTTTAATTATATCTGTAAATACGGCAACTGGTTAAAGATGGCATATGCTTGCACCTTACTTGCATTCCTGAAAACTATTGTGTAAAGTTTGCTTCCAGCCTAAGTTTGTAGTGCCGTTTCAGGATGAATGACCTGAAATTACAGTCTTGAGCCTAAAGGTACACCAAGGCCGATGTATTCGCCGATGCGATGCCGATGCCGATGCCGATGCCCGATGGCCGATGTGTTGTTGTGTGTGTGTGTGTTGTGTTTATTTGAGGGTATTCTTTGTATGAAACTCCCTACTGTAACGCACACTAATCGGAATCGTAACGTAATCGCCTCGCCTCGGGACAAGCTCACGAACTGCTGTGCCGTGCGTTACGGCTCGTCGTCCCCACGCTTACGACTCTCCTTACCCGAGCTTACGTCTCTTCGTCCATCCTTGCCCCTCTCACCCCTCCATCTTGCCTGCTGCACCATCAACCAGCGATCGGCAAGCCGTAAGCGCGGCGTCACCTAGCCGTAGCCGAGTCGACGTATTGCTTTTGTTACGTGCTTACGTTAGGTTGACGCCTGTTTGACGGCGAGGCGAAAGGCGTTACGGTGCCGATCCGTTTCCGATTTGATACATGTGCTTATGATCTTTAAGACTCTGTGAGAGCTTTCCTCACATACCTCTTCGCAAACCATTTTTTTTTTTAAATAACCTTTATAAGTCCATTAGAGCTTTATACACATACATATACTTAAATCTTCTGTTCGTGTATGTTCTTGTAAAACGGCCGGTCTGTGACGTCATACTATCTCTGCTCTCCAAATTCACCTCTCATTTGTTCTTGCTAGATACGGTTAATTTAGTACGAGCATAAAACACTTGATAGACACTGTGTACGGTCGACTACAAATCAGAGGTTACACTTAGACTACGAGAAACGCCCTTATTACTACGACATAAAGGCGCTATCAATTTCAAACTGTTACCACGGACGCGGACCTACCTGTAAAGTGACAGGGACATTGATTTTCTTTATATAGCTGTGTCGGTGCTTGTTGTGAGACTTTAATTAAAAGGAGAGTGGTAGGTACTGTAAGCGTCGTCTCCATAGCTAGAGTAGTGACTTTGATTCAATATCGGTAAGGGATGGCTGCGATGCGTTTTTATTGATACTGTGACTTAAGTGCATAGCTTTTTAGGGTTCCGTATCTCAAAAGGAAAAAACGGAACACTTATAGGATCACTCATGTGTCTTTCCGTCCGTCTGTCACAGCCAATTTGCGCCGAATCAAATAGACCGATTAAGTTGAAATTTGGTAAACATATTTGAAAAAGGCTTAACTAGAGAAATGTGGGTGTGCTAAAGATGCACATCTCTGACTAATCCTTCGTCCTATACAAGCGTGATGTTATATTATGTTTATACCTAGTTCAGTATCACATTTAGTTTATATTGGCGCTTCCATCCCTTTTAGTTCCAGAACCCCCGAGTATTTTTAAAACCCAACGAACACATAAAAAACGCGTGTTTATTACAACACCTGACGCTAGAATCCGACATTAAAGTTCACCACGTGTAAGGTTACACGCGCGTCTCCATTTATTTGCACTGTTACTATCTACAAAACGACAAACGATTGTGATTCCTATTGAAGTAAAATAAACATAGAATTGTGGTGGTAAGGGCTGTGGATTGAAGAGCGTGTTTTGTTATTTGTGCTTGAGTATTTAGAAGTCGGTATGGTAAAGCGTCAGATGAAGGTCGCACTATCAATTTCATAGAATCGAATAGAATACTCTTTATTATGTACACCATAAAAATTACAGATCATCATCTGCCTAGCCTTTTCCCAACGATTTTGGGTTCAGCTTCAAGTCTAACCGGATACAGCTGAATATCAGTATTTTACATGGAGTGACTGCTTATCTGACCCCCATAACCCGGTATTGGATGATACGATACCCCTTGGTAAGACTGGTTGACAGACTTCCGGTCTTCTGACTACCCGTAACGATTGTAAAAGATCCACGAATGACAGCCGGGACCAACGGCTTAACGTGCTTTCCGAGGCATGGAGGGGCCTCGGTATGTAAAGATGGTCATCCACAAACCAACCACGGCAAGCGTAGCTTAACCTGATCGACCTTTGAAGCTTTTATTATTTAGCCACGGGCCCCTCCCAAATATAAATTACAGATATATAAAAAAAGATATAAAAAATACAGCAAAAACCCATATTTTCGGTTCTATTTACGAAAAACTTATTGACTAACACCCATCGTCCACGACGCTTTTAAAAAAATAACGTATTACATAGCCAGAATGTCACAGCACTATTATTTCAATGGCGGTTCGTACACGATGCAACCAATTACTTAGAGAACAGAGGTACAGAGTAAAATATAATTTGGGGACAGCAATGTAACTCGTACAGAAATGCTTTCATTAGCTAGCCAGTCCTTTTTTCCAACACATAACATAATTTCGATATAGGTCATTTTAATATAATATGATCGATAACAATGTCGTGTGTACCATACCTGTCTGACTTTGACTGTATCTTTGACTTTATACAACACTGCTGAACTTTCTAGCTTACAGTATTTATAAATCACTTAGTTATCTGTGTACTTATAACAGCAGTTATTTAATTACATCACAATTCCTTAGCGCTCACTACTGGTACCCAATAAAAGTCAATTAGGTTCTTCGTAGAATATCTTTTTCCTGTAACTTGGCAATCGGATGTTATAAGCAAAAAGGGGATTCTGTCACTCAATATAATAATAATACTTTCACATTTTTCTGACATCATTATATTTGAATAAAGAAGAGTAGGTAATATTGATTTTTCTTTACCTACGGCCCATAATTACAAGTGTTCACGTCATCAACTATATAAGTATGTATTCTTACTAAAGTGTGTCGAATAAATCAATACGTTTTAAAATTAAAGAAACTGGTCAATAATTTTCATAATACTGAATGACTTAGAAACAATTGGATGTGAAGGAACGAGAGTTCCACCTTTTAGAAGGGAGAATCTTCACTTCTCGTATTTTATTTATTATTTCGGCACACTATACGTACTAATTCAGCAGAGCAGGTACCCTTGTAGTAACGGCCGCGACTTACTGAGTTTGTAGGTCGTAGGTTCGAACGCAGACAGGCGCTTTACTTTGTGTAAATTATTTCATCACCACTGCCCTCAAAACGGTGAAGAAAAACATGATAAGGAATCTTTTCTTAGGACGCGAGTTAATCCGTGGGTGAAAGCTGCACCCTAATTATCGTATACCTTCACATAATGAGGGTTTTCTGAAATGACGTTCGGTAGGTGGCAGCACTGACAAGTCAGGTCCAGGCATCTGTCAAAGGGCCTATATTTTCTTTAGTCATGACTGAATGATGAACGAATGAATGAATCAAATGATGAACGTCATCATATATTTTATATTGGAAGACCTCTTGTTAAAGTGGTGCCAACTGGTATCGTAAATTTTCACGAAAACCCCCATTGTAACACGCTTTCTTTCACAATCCGATGGATTTTGAAGCAAATTTCTAATCCATTCCTTCATACGTTTGAAAAATTCGTCTGTTCGACAACGTCAATAACGCAATGAATGTTATCTATAAGTCAAAATGAAACACATTTCAATTGTTAGTTTGTTACGCAATAGGCTACCTGGTAATACATAAATAAAACCAAACAATGTAAGGAGTACCTACTAATTACGCTAATTGATTAATCAAATCACCAAACATCCGTGTTCAGTCAGCCCCACGGGCAGAATTATTCATCCCACAAAGTTATATCCGCTAAAATTATATATCCAATTTGCATTAATTTAAATATTGAATATTATTTTCGTTCGTTTAGCATAAGGATACCTACGCTATGAAAGGTATACCAACTTGCTTATGAAGAAAATATTTAATATTTTTATGGTCCATAGACAAGTTGTCTGTCTATTGTCAGTGGGATCCTGAGTTCGACACCCAGGTCGGAAAAACGTTACTATATTTTAAGAAATTCTCAGTAACAGTCCAAAGCCTTTAATTTAACCTATTTTTATCCGGTTTGTGGGAACAGGTTCGCTCACTACTAATGTCTATTCAAATTTATGTTTTTGATTTATTAAATAGTAATTGAAAAAATTGTTCAATTGAGGTTATAAAATAAACCTTAATAATTGTTAAAATAAATCATCTACGAGTACCTATAAATATGGTGATTTGAAATAAGAATTTATAATTACGAAAATAATCAAATCAAAGAACTCATTTTGACACTTTGGCACAAATGGTTATCCACAGATACGTTTTTTGATCAATTTTATGATAATATACTTTTGGAACAGACCATACTACTACTCCTTTCTTTTTTGATGTCATTGTAAACATATTTTTTTCTTTTTCATTACATTGTTCTCACACATAGAAGCAACAAGAATAATGTACCCAGGATTTTGTAACATCTTGATTTAAAAGAGTGTTCTTTTCTTGCCCGTTCTTCTCCACAGAGATCTACGTTTTGGAATGGGCAACTCAACTTCCATACTGACCGACTTTTTGACATTTCAAAAGTTCACGTAAATGGATAAATTAAAATAAATGGCAAAGGTTAGCCATTGCCATACAACGTGGCAATGCAGCAAGCGTTTTGGGCACCTTTGCGCCGGGAACAGTTCGGGGCGGGTTATTTGACTAGGTTGACTTGTGACTGTTATTATTATTATATTAATAATTTATGACATTGTTAAATTAATAATAAATACTTAAATAAAATTTAAGAACTAATAAATGTTTAGAGATTGAGTTAATTTCTATTTCTGAACAGAGGTTCCTAACCTAATCCTAATAATGAAAATCATCATGTTATTTCATGTTATGTATCATCAACTCAGACTGTCGCAGTCCACTGCTGGACATAGGCCTCTCGCAGGCTGCGCCATAATACCCAGTCCTCCACCTTCTGCATCCAGTCTGTCCCAGTCACTTTCATAAGGTCGTTGGTCCATCTAGTTATTATGTATTAAGTCCATGAGTCATCGAGACACATCGCGTTAGATTGCTCAATCAAGCTTTATCTAAACGCCTACCAGGCAGTGCTTCAAGCAAACTCTAGTGAGTAGTGACCCATAATATCTAACGGGCATCCGTAGTATCTCGTAGGTATACTGGGTGAGTCTAATTTGGTTTAGACGTAGGAAACAGTCTAGAGACTAAGGATTATACAGAACCATTAGGTAATGGTGGCGTAAACATAGATCGTTGCGCTGCCAGCAAGATGTTTATAGCTTCATAGAAAATTTATTTACTTTCCAGAATTTAGATACAGACGCCAGCACATCAAGCTACCCGAAACTGTCAAATTTTCCCAATCAACTTGGAACCTTATGCTTTAGCGATAAAGTTGAAAATCTATTAAAGAAATTTGACAGATTGTAGTAGCTTGATGTGCTGGCGTCTGTACTTACAAAATAATATGGTAAAATTATTTAGTCTCACTGTATTCGACTTATCAGTCGTGCAAATGTTTCTAGTACATACATAATAATATCATGAAATTACATCAATATCATTAGTCATAAAAATCATAATCGTAATAAAATGTACCGTCTTGCTTCGTTAATAGATATTAATTAGAGAGTACAAGCCTTGTGTCCGATGGCATTTCGCACATCGCTATGTAACCCATTAAGTGCGCATTTTCGTTATATAAGAAACTCGTGAACAAAATTTCGTGCTTCTAGACCCAGAGGTTTACGCTGTGCATTGTTGTCAGGGAATGAATTTAAGATTTTTATTAAGGAAAAAATCTCACGAGGCGTTCGATTCGTTGTGCATCCGTTGCATTTGTGAAGTAAAGTTGTGCTAATAAACCCAATTTTCTTTCCTTTTTAATTTTGTTGGTAGCGCGACCATGTTTGCGTCACTTGGTGTCCCAGTAAAATATAGCTCTAAGTTATGACCAGTGATCGGACTAGGTAGATTGATTTTTGGTACTTGTATCACAAATGCACACAGAAAGAATAACATGGATCAGCCATTTTTCCGGAAAGTAATTCCGGTATTTCCGGTTTCAATTAAATATTGTTAATGTTGGTAGTGATATTATTACTACTCAATTCAAAATTTAAAGGAAGGTATCAAAACTAAATTAATTCATTATTTATCTGTTGAATAATAAAAACAATCGAATTCCGATCGAAGCTTTAATATTTATTTTTTATTTTTAGCGTTTTATGGCTAGATCTTTTATAGATAGATATACATTTCGGCTAACTAATGAAATTCTGACTACCACCAATTCCGGAGGAATGTCCATAGTAATATATACGTTTCGGATCAATGACCCCAGTTCAATCTACCTACTCCGATCACTGGTTATGACCTAAGTAATAACATTGTAACCACGATGAAAATTCCTAGCGATGAATAAAAACAAGTCTAGTGATAAAAAACTGTTTCGCTGAAAAAAATGTTTTTCTTTTCTTTTCGTTTTAGCGAAATATTTTATTCTCCGAAATTAAGTGAAAGTAGTTTCTAGGGTTTATGGAGTTTAGAGCTCCTAGACTTTCTGCTAATCTGTAATACTTAGTCGTTTGACGAGTTTAACAATGATCCTATAAAAAAATATTCATAGCTTTATTATACCATTTTGGGATTAAGTGAAAAAGGATGAGATTTATTGCGAACACTATATTTATGCCTAATATCATAAAATGTAGTCGATTTTCGCGTTCCACGCAACGGATTTTGATGCGATTTTAAACATCATTTAGAGATTTTATTCCGGAAGGTTTATGTGTACATTACATTATACATATTTAACTTAGATGTAATAAAGAACGACGATATACTCGAGACAGCTGGTGCCCTGTAAGCTAGAGAAACACGAGACCGTGACAAATAGAATTGACGACACGGTTGGCGCAGTGACTGAGCGATCGACTGCTGCGCTGCGTGTCGCGGGTTCGATTCTCGCACGAAACAAATATTTGTATTGCCTACAGGTAGTTGTTCCGGGTCTGGCTGTTTGTGTATGTGAATTTAAATGTTTGTAAACGCACCCACGATACAGGAGTAATTCCTAGTGTGGGCCAATTTAGGTATACAGATATGATGGAA
This sequence comes from Luperina testacea, assembly GCA_927399505.1. Taxonomy (NCBI): domain Eukaryota; kingdom Metazoa; phylum Arthropoda; class Insecta; order Lepidoptera; family Noctuidae; genus Luperina; species Luperina testacea. Next base: position 13,737,381 of record OV656770.1, on the reverse strand, counting down.
TGAAAGACTTCCAGGTTACCCAAGGTAACTCATGTCCAGGTGCGAGGTCTTCAGCGGGTGGAACGAATGGTTTGGGTTAAGGAAGCATTGTCTCGCCACAGCTTCAGTCCTTCTTGTGATCGTTCCCAAGTGAGCGGGAAGACACGCTTTAAAAAACTGTTTCGGCTTTTCAGCCGTTGTGACACATGGATATTGTGCAAAGGGTGTCGTGTTTCGGAGACCATTTTGGCTCTTTCAACTGTAATTTATAATACTGATGAAAATTGCAAATTTTCATAAAGTCCGTTATAAACGTAACGGAAACACCGGCTTTAGCACGTTAGTGTGTTTTCCTAGAAAGCGTTTTTTGACAACGAAAAGTAAACCCCACTGCCATTCATGACAGCCGTCACTGCGGCGGTTATATTGTGACCACCGCTCTTTGAGAAAACTGCAGCTTCATGTTCACACTTTTAAACTTGATAATTGACTTTCAACTGTTGAAAATCTAACAATGCGCTTTTCTGACACACTAGTACTTTCTCTTTTTTGGACTCTGTCAGATCACTGCTCGTCTCAATACCGAGAGGTGAAAATCCAGTCCGCGGTAAAAAAGCGCCGTGTTAAAAAGCGCCGTGTTAAAAAAAAGCGCCGTGTTTAAAATCGCCGTGCTTACGTAGGTATGATAACCTGAGTTTCGTATTACGTTATAATCATTTCATGCAGGTAGAGGCAGCACATTCGCTTACTTCATATTATATCGTACTCCCTAAGCAATGTGTTTGTTTACCCTCACTGCGCAATTAAGTGAGCTAAACCCAACATTGTGATTGATCACCTCGATTTAGTCCCTTTTGCAAGAACCTTGATAATCATTTCACACGCGTAATCTTTCGAAATACGGCAGGAATTAATTTCAAGATTTTCCAACCTGATTATGTACGGAATTGTCTGCAGGATCTACTAGGGATTCATGAAATATTAATATTACCGTCTTTAGACGCTCGAAGTTTATACGAGAATTAGTTAGTAACTTCATATGGGATAACTTTGGATAAGGTTAAGAAAGTCAAGGCTGGGAATTTTAAAGTTGTTTATTTCATAATTATGTAGGAAAAATGTTTAAGCTTTTTATTGATTCTGAGGTGATTATAATCCTTGGACGATATAAGTTTTTCCACCATGAGTTAGGCAGAAACTATAGTACTCCTGCTGCGATTCTTACATAAAATACACTTGACGGTTCTTCAGTAAAAGTTTAATATGTTGGAGGTTGTGAATTGTGGAATCAGTGACAATAATAGACTCGCAATCTTTCAAATTGAACACAGCAGCTGAATACCAGTATTTTACATGGAGCGACTGCCTATCTGACCTCCACAACCCAGTTACTGGGTAATACGATACCCCTTTGATAAGACTGGTTGTCAGACTTTCGGGCTTCTGGCTACCCGTAACGACTGTCAAAGAGCCACGAATGACAGCCGGGACCAACGGCTTAACGTGCTTTCAGAGGCACGGAGGGGTCTCGGTATGTAAAAATGGTCACACATCCACAGACCAACCGCGGCAAGCGTAGCTTAAGCTGATCGATCGACCCGTAATTAATGGATAACGTCTTAAGGGGTCAAAACATGAAATCGCGAAAAAAGAATCAGCTGTTCCCAACATTTATGTTCGCATAACTCGTCTAAATGTAGGAAACAACTGATTCTTTTTTTGCGATTTCAGGTTTGGTCCCATAATAACAGTTGTTCATAATGATAAGTATAATTACCCCTAAGAGGTTATACATTCATTACGGGACACCCTGTATAGTACACTCACATTTCGCCAGTGCACTTTCCTCAAATTTAAATTCAGTTTCGGAAGCCATCGTCGTGTCGTCTAGACACTACATTGGCGAGATCTCACAATAGAGCGCCCGAGGCAGGCAGGCAGAAGCTTTGCGAAACATCGTATTTCTCTAGCATTTTTAAAGAGAACAAACTCTTTACTCTTCAATAGAACATTGGAATATAAAGCCGTAAAAGGAAAGTACCAAATGTTACAAAACGATGTTTAAAGTTGAGTAATTGCTTTGTTTTGAATAGACTATTTGGGCTATAATTTTAGATTACATCTTTTCCTTTTATATTATTATTTTAAACTCACTTCTGCCTGCGTGCTTAAGAGCATTTACGCCGTACGGCATTTCATATAAACTTTCAAGACCTTATTTTTCGAAATAAATGAACCGATTTTAATGAAACTTCATACGCATAAGCAGGATACAAAGGTCTAAAATGTTAGTAAGGTGTAAACGCTCTTAACATAAAATAATTATATCCTGCTAGCAGCGCCCCGTGATTTCACGTGGTTTTTTGAAAGATTTTTTGTAATTTTATGAGTACTTCCAGAAATTACCTTTTACAAACAATTTTACCTTTTAATGATATTAGTTTTAAAGTTCAGATTGTTTGAGCATTTGAAGATAAAATTGATTTGGTTTATATTCGGACAGGGGATGATTGATATGGGTACCTATGTTAGAATTTTAGGTTACCTATGTACTTGTAATTAGTACCTGTTATTAATGTAGACACAAAATCTAAGGTCTAGGCAGTGACTGACAATATAATCAGTAGGTTTATACACTTAGGAGGTTACCTGATACTTCTATAGCCTAAAAAAAGGTTTGCCTTAACTTTAATAGAGTTTATGTAGTGCTTATGGCAATATGGCAACTATATAATACTCCCGAGTTTCAGAAATCCTATTCAATTTGATCTGGTTCCTCTCATTTCAAATAATTGAATTGTCTGTTCTGATTTCAATTAACCAATCACAACAACTGGCACGAGACAGCAGATTTACAAATCCCTATCAAGCTTTCAGGATTTGACAGTTCAACTAACAGAGTTAGTAGCGCGAACCGTGTAAACAAACACTTTAGTGCGAAGTTCATTTGAGCTTCTAGTGCGGGTAATTGATATCGTAATTGACATGAAATAATCCTTACCTCGAAATTCAGGCTATGCCCGCTTTCCCTGTCCTGACCAAACTGAGGCAAATCTCGCGCAGGAAATTCACTCGCGTGCTTTTTAAAATGATCAGCATATAATATGATAATGCATCATCGTTCTCCTGGTCTCAACACAATTTATTTGGGGTCGGCGAAACATATCTTTTTCTTTCGTATTTCTCTATTAGGTAGTCATAATCTCGTTAGTCACCCTCTTTCTAACGATTATCATCATTCACACAGTCCATCCATCGTCTCTTTGGTCTTCATCTACTCATAAAGCCATCGACATTCATAAACAAAACTTTCTTCACAACATTTTCCTCATTTCTCCGCATCAACCAAGACAACCAATTATTTCCAAACAACTTTTCAGTTACCGGTGCCAAAAATAACACTTTTATAGGTCTACCAGAATCTCATGGCATAAAAAAAATAAAACATTGTGATTTTTATATGGCAATGTCAATCCATATGAAAATCACAATTTTTTTTTAAGCCATGAGATTCTTATAGACCTATACACGTCAATATTTTGTGGTCGGTGTTTCCTTGTTTTTTTTTTGTTTTTTTTATGTGTTTTGTTTTGTTTACAGAATTACGATTTAATTGTCAGATCATTGTAAAATTATTATAATTTTAAATCATGGTACGGGTCCTTAGGTGCCATGATTTAAAAGTCCGTAGGTACTATGATTTAAAACCAACGTAATAAATGATACTAAAATCAAAATAACATTTGGACTCATCACTAGGTATACCAAATTTCCTCTTCAACAAAAAAATACCAAAATATTCGACGAACGAAAACGTAGAAATGAAATTCGGATTTTCCATTAATGGAAAATTCATTTGGAATTTTTGCAAATTGTTATAATTGCTTGCTCGGATTCGAGGAGGGACGGGTATGAATTGAAATTCGGTATACATAAAAGAAAAGACCATTCGTATAGGGATTACTTCTAGACGGTTTTATTGATAAAAGCCAGAAAAAGACAGTTATTATAGATTTATAACGCTTGTTTATAATAAAAATATTGCGATTTCTATGTACAGTCGGTGACCAACATTGTCTGACCCACCCAACATAATGGATTAGATAACAAGTGGGTTAGATAATGTTGGCCACCGACTGTACATCCGTCTGATTAGGTAAGAACTGTGACCAACCGCGCGCGAGCAGAGCGAGCCGAGCGAGTAGTGCCGCGGCAAGCGAGCGCTATATCTAATTTGGTCGGAATTAATTAGCTAACTAGTATTTTAGGACAACAAAATAGGAATTATTTGAGAATCACTAAAAGAGGCACAATGATTATAATATTGTCTATTAATAATTTCAGGCCATCAAAATGGGAATTATTTGGGGCTCGAATTTAATACGTGGAAAACATTGAGACGATAGCACCGCAATTCCAGAACTAATGATTTGGAGCCATTGAATTATTGCGGGTCGTAACTTGCTTGAAAGTTGCCGGATTTGGTTAAATTACTTCTTCCACTAACATTTGTTTAATACAAGCCTAATTTTAACGTAATTTTGTCCGGAAACATAAATGTTTTTAGTCTTTCAATCAGTCATCAATAATTATCTACCTTATTACATATAAACCGCATAGGTACATGCAATAATAGCCCACCGTTACAACCAAACCAATGAAAAATTACCACAACATTCTGAATTAACAATAATGTTACACCGATTTGAAGCCGTCAATAATGTAAATAAACATGTTCCAAAGTTTAACAACTGAAGTAAACTAAGAATTTCAACGCAAACATTTCAGTCTGACACGAACATATAATTAAAATTTTAATAAAAGCATAACAGCTCGAGTACTTGCATTGTTAAGACCTGTTAAGATATTGATTTTTCTAACAGTTTGTACACGTATGAAACGAAAAGGTTAAGAAGTCACCTTTTGAAACTGACCTTTGGTTTGAACATTTTGGCAGTGGGACGTACCCAGAAAAATAATAAAAAAGAAAGAAAATACGTTCATTTGTGGTATAGGTACGTGACGCAAAAATTAACAACTTGGGGGGAAAATATGCGTCACGTCCACCTAAAACGGCCTTTGCTCAAATGCTGTGACCTTAGGTGAAAACAGAGTCACAGCACCGGGTTTCAACGACAACCGGTCTTAAACATAGGGCAAGCTAAAACTTTGGCATAAGGTGCCAAACCTTTATTTCATTACTCAACTGTGCGTAGGTACAACCGCGGACAAATGGTGGTCGACTACTTTTCACCCTTATGCCCTTAGAAATAAGGTTGAAAAGTGGTCCACCGCCAGTGTATGTACATATATATGAGGTTTCGTAATACCCTGAAGCGCGCTTACATAATCTATTGTTAATTCTTCTATTAGTTAAGTGGTGAAACCATGCAACGCGCAACATAGAATTAGAAATCAAAGCTAGGTGTTAATCGCGTTAAACTACTTGCTGCCATTGTTTTTATAACATTGTAAGTACTATCTATTATGCAGCAGTGAAATCTTAAAACTCCGAAATAACAAGGTTTTTAAAACAAAAAATGATTGTTGTTGTTGTTTGATGTTTTTGTGTTGACTTGTGATTAAAATGTCATAATTTGTAAATTAAAATTATTCATTATAGATTAAACAAAACCAAGTTTGCCAGAGAGCTTTGGAACGGAGTATTCTAAGTATTAAACTTGTGGACCGGGTTAAGAATACAACAATCCGTTCCATCACTAAAATAACTGATGTGACTCGGAAAGCTGCCACGCGGAGATGTTTGCATTTATGCATATAGATTCGTCCATAAGAATATCTACCTGATGTATTATATACTAAAACCTTCCTGAAAGTATGTAGAAAAAGAAGAAGAAGAAGAAGTATAAGAAGAAGAAAGAAGAGAGAAGAAGAGAGAAGAAGTAGGAGTAGAAGTATGAAGTGTGTAGTATGTAGTGTGTGTGTGTGTGTGTGTATGTGTATGTATGTGGATGTGTATGTAGTGTGTGTGTGTGTGTGTTAATGAAAGAATTATAAAAATTAATTCATTGGTTTTTGAGAAAATCGCGGACATACAAACATACATACGCAGGGGTCGAATACAGAACCGCCTTTTTTGAATTCGGTTAAAAATAAACATATCGGTAATGCGAACCCATAAGATTTTCTCCTATCAAAAATCGCTCAATCACTTTAAAAACTTTAAATTAGTACAAAAAGTAATTTTACTAAACACTTTATTTTATTTAGTAATAACATAATTATAAGACAAAAATTAAGATATATCATAACGTTAAATGACAGAAAAGTACGGAACAAGTATAATCAAAGATGATTCCATCTTTTGCACCATTTTTCTTTTATGGTGACAGGCGAAGATAGCACTTATCTATCGTGCATTCTTGGGCAAAAATGCCACCCGCTGTCGTAAAACTGGCGGCTGTTTTCAAATCTTTTACGAATGAGTTATACGATCGTATCCCATAGTCCTTTTCCCGGAAAAATCCCGAAAAATCATGGAAAGCTAAGGGTTATCATATCTCTGTTATCATTTGAGGGTTTTTTCCTTCAGGCGCGCGACGACTATGGTTTCTAGCTTTTCCTATATATAATCCCCTTTATTTATTTATAAACGTTGCGTCAAGTTCAGTAGTGATTAACAACTGTTTAACTATACATTTTTGATGTTTAAACGTTCCTTAACTATCAACGTTTATAAATAAACCCCCACATCACGCCTTGTTTTCCTGAAGGGTCGCAAGCACCTCTGCCCAAGAGGTGTACCTAAAGTACAGACGACAGCACATCAAGCTACTACAATCTGTCAAATTTCATTAATAGATTTTCAACTTTATCGCTAAAGCATAAGGATATTGATTGGGAATTTTACAGTTTCGGGTAGCTTGATGTGCTGGCGTCTGTACATTTACATTTCGGAAATGTAATAGGGGCGAGCCTGTTGCCATCCACCAAGCCAAAATCTAAAAAAAAAACTGTAATTTATTACTTAAAAACAATATTGTACAGCTTTATTATAGACACACTATTAAACCTCTGAGGGTTGTCTTAGCATGACTTGGTCTCAGATTTTATCAACAACGTGTTGATTTTGAAATAACAATAAATTGATAAATATGGATAGTTAATCGTACCGTGGTATAATTATATGAATATCCGGCTCGAAGGACCATAAAATGTACGATTCGTACAGCTCCATTTCAATGTGTTTCCAGGACTTAGGTATTCAATAGGACGTCTCACTGTCGGTTTGACACAGTGCAAACATTCCCAATAATATTATGACAATCACTGAGCTATAGCCAAGTATATACTGATACGATAAAACTAAATAGTTCGCGATTTGTTTATCTCTGGAACTACCAGTCGGAATTGAAAAATTGTTTTTTATTTGATAGCCCATAAGTAAGGTTATAACCTATTTAACATCACTACTGACACTACGAACCTTAAACGCCAAGCTAAAAGAAAAGCAGTCAGGAAAAACGCTAAGCAAAAACGAAGTAATAGCGTGGGCGGACGATGAAATACTATAAGATATCACACTACAATATTAAAAAGGCAAAAGTTTGTTAGTGTGTTTGTATGTTTGTTACTTCACGCCCAAATGACTGAACGAATTTGGATGGGTACACAGATCATTTATAACCAGGATTAACACATAGGATACTTTTTATCCCGATATTCCCACGGGATCGAAACTAACGTGAGTGAAACCGCGGGGCGCTGCTAGTTTTATAATAAAACAAGAAATTACACACTAACGTAGTCACCGGCAGAAGCAGAAGAATTATACATTGTAATCGTAAACGAACATAATTTGTCTAAGAAACAATTTAATTCTAATCACAAAATTTTGTATTTTTACTCGAAAGAACATTCGTCTTTGTAATAACAAAAACTTATTTACAATCACTTTGAACTCCATCAAATTCCAAATACGAAAGACCTTCGTCACAAAACGTCCTTCAATTGAAATAAAAAAAAACAATTGAACACGCAAAGCGATGTAAAGCCTAGTTCGGAATAAAACAGCGCAAATCCTGACACGTAATCAGCCAAATCTCCGAGCTTATCGAAGCGCGCTTACGTTTAGCAGAGTGAATACCAAGTATAGAACCTACTTTACATACATACTTTATAATGGAGTTTCAGTACTCCAACGATGGCGGCGTTAATGTAAGAGTTTTTGATTTAAGGGGCTTACAGGACCTAAACGCAAAAAACGCAAGTTTTAGAAACAATAACAGTATATGATCGACTACAGTAAACAAAATCAGAAAAATATAAATGATATTCTTCAGGATATAAGCTAGGTAGATAGTGTGTTGAAAATATAATACAACAGCAGTGCGATTCTGTAACCATCTCACCGTGAAAACTTAGGTGAAGTGAGCGTGGAGTGAGCTGTCAATAGTGTCAATTCCTAGCAAAAACAAACTCACATCACCTAAGTTTTCACGGTGAGATTTTTACAGAATCGACCGGCAGATTTGATACGATAGAAAAAAATCATGAAGATACCTCTAAAAACTTTCTTTTTACAATAAAAACCATACTAATATACATACAATCATTATGATTTTTTGTCTACGAGCAACATACTAAAGCACTAGTGTATTAATTTTTTGGTCCAAACAATAGATTTTTGTAAATGGATAATTTATTGCTTCATATGTTGCAATAAATTACCAGCGTTATGTCATTACGCTTCTCTTTTTTCTATGCAGTCTGACAAAGACCGCGCTTTAGGTCATGGAGTCGCCTTAAGAAAGTGTTCGTTGGCCGTGGCGTTTCTTGTCCGTTCTTCTCCCTAGGAACCTACTACGCTTTGGAAGTGATAAAACCCTTCTAATAAATAAAGATTAAAAAAAAAAAAATCCAAAGTACCTGTAATTGGTCTAATTACAATATTATATATTAATAGGTTTGAGTTGTGTACTGAAAATCCAAATAAAATTATGTCAATAAAAGTCTAATATTAAATTCTATGTACAGACGCCAACACATCAAGCTACCCGAAACTGTCAATTTTTCCCAATCAACCTTGAACTTTATGCTGTAGCGATAAAGTTGAAAATCTATTAAATTTTGACAGATTGTAGTAGCTTGATGTGTTGGCGTCTGTATGTACTTACGTTTCTTCGTATGTATGTAAGTGAGTAGTTTCTTTTGATTAATTTTGCCTTGACTTAGACTTGTTAGCAAACGTAACTGACGTTTGTAAGCGCAGGAGCTCTCGGTACCGTCCAAAACAATGACGAAGTCGGAAATGTGTGTACGTATGTGTGTTTTATGCTGACGCTATTTGTTTGTACACTTGTTTACCACAAGTAAAGCACGCGTCGCTTCTTGAGATAAATAGTGTAACAGTTTATTACGATAGTTTTATAGGTAAGCGCGTTTGTTAGAACACGTATATAAATATTAACATTTACGTCTAGACTCGTAAACGGTGGCGGGGCTAATAAAACGAATATAAAACTAAAACCTCGTGTTTATGATTTCTCAGGTGAGAATCATGACGTGAAAACCAATAATGGGTATTAAAATTAATATGAAAAAAACCGGTCAAGTGCGAGTCAGACTCGTACACCGAGGGTTCCGTACAAATTGCCAAATTTAATCATTTTAGGTCAACGAGAAATAACCCTATAAATTTTGATTCCCTTGCGAGTGTCACAATAAGTGGCATAAACGGAGCATAAACGCCTGTATCTTCTTATTGCGTGGACATAAAAGTTTGATTTTGTCACTACTTCAAGGGATTGCAGCCTTAAGTATTTGATATTAATTTCAACTTGATAACTCTACGCGTTCCTAAGAAAAAGGTTCTTGACAGATGGACAGACAGACGGACAACGAAGTCTTAATAGGTGTAAAAATGGAAACTTTGGAGGCACGAAACCCTAATAAATAAGGTATCTACTAACAAATTAAGGCTCCTTCAAACAGGCGCGACACGACACGCGACACAAAGGCACCGCATGTCGCGCAATGAGCGGTGCCTTTGTGTCGGGCGCGATTCGTGTCGCGCGTCGCGCCTATTTGCAGGAGCCTTTAATGGGTACATAGTCCACCACGCGGGCCCAGTGCGGATTGGTAGATGTCACACGTTTTCGATTTTTTTAAGATTTTCTATTGTCAAGACACAGTGGGAATGGTACTTAAGATAAAAACCGCAAAATATTTATCTATACATAAATATAAGCTATTTACTGTCTAGTCTAAAGTCCCCGTCACAAGAAGCTATAAATTTTGTAAACACACATTCAGGGGTTCGCAACTTTTAGTTCAAATAAAAAAACAGTCTTGAAATTATTTTTATTTTTATATAGGGATATAATTATTATGATAACACACACATCTAATTACGTCGTCAGACGATTTCGAGTATTTTGCATCTGCTTTCTGCAGCATTGACAGCGTCAGCGTGCACTTACTTCAAAATGGCGGCGCAAATGTTTACGTTCCATGAGTCAGATGCGTTCCAGTACCACAAAACATTAGACGGCTGCACTTTATATCGCTAAAATATAACCCGACCAAGTGAAATTGCTCGTTAGTTTCATATTACACGTATGTTAATTTGAGTTGACTGCGTTTGGGATTATTTGTTGTTGATTGAATTGCCGCTACATAACGTAACGTTAGTAGAAGTTTTTTATTTACAAAATTTATAACTCTCGTGACGGGGACTGTAGATATTATGATGATTTCTACGACTTTATTCTTACCTTACAAAAAAAGTGAATGTGATTTTATAACTCTATCTCTTTATCTTAAAACAACTGATAGTGAAGATCTACAGCGTGGCGGTACAATGGTGACATTAATTTAACACACATATACGTTTTCACATTTTCGTTTCATGAAGAAATTATGTTTCCATTAAACGTTATTATTTGCGGATTTATTTAAAGTTTTCTAAAATAGCATTTTGGAGCAACCTGTACTTAAAGAACTGTCGCGCAGCGGTCATTTGCCGGGTCACGGATCATAACATCGCATCAATGAAATTAAAATAAATAAACAATACTTTAAAGTAACGTGATATCCCTTTGTCGGCGAGCGGGCGGCGCAGGCGACGCGTGCCCCCCCCCCCCCCCCGCCCCGTCACGTCGCAGCGAAATCCAATTCTTTTTTTTGCATTTCTAGTGCTAGCCTAACTCGTGCCCTTGACACACTTCTTCACAGTAGTGCACATAATTACGTCGACTAATTTTGTGAATGTTTCCGCGAAAAAGACGCTTACCTATTGTTTTATTTATTTATTTTTGTGTAATGTACTAATGAGTAATTAGATTATGGTACTGCGATAAAGACGCTTTGTTTTGTTTTCGTTTTCTAATTTAGTAGGTACGTTGACATCTCTTGCGATACGGGCGCTTTTATTTGTGTTATTAGTGCTTGTGTAAACTTGTGATCGTGATGGCAAATACACATCCGAACTACACAGCAGCTGAATATGCGGACATGATCCTAATTTACGGAGAATGTCGTGAAAATGCCGCACTTGCCATAAGGACATATCGCGAGAGATATGGCGGTTCAAGACAATGCCCTACTAATCCTCGCACTATTGTAGGAGCTCTTCAGCGCATCCGCGAAAACCGGCCAGTGGTTCCTAGGTCTCAACGCCCTGATCGACCACCTACACGACAAAACCCAATCCAGTTAACTGAAAATGTGCTACAATATTTCCAAAACCAACCCAAAACTAGCCTCCGCCAGAGCGCTAGGCATTTTCAAGTTCATCACAGTACCGTCCGTACGATATTAAAGCGCGAAAAGTGGCAGCGCGTGAAGCGACGCGTTGCCGCTCCGAGTTAACGTAAGCCAGCGTAACGTAGGTAAGTAATTTCATGAATGATTTTTTGCAAGGGTGATCCCAATTTTAGTTACATTTTTATCATTTAGTTTGTTTGAAAATTTTTTTTTTTCAATTTACGAGTTATTTTAGCCTACTAAAATTAATATGATTAAAGGGCACTAGCCCTACACGTGTGTTAAATTAATGTCACCATTGTAGCGCCACGCTGTATACGGCAGCTGGTGCATTGCGGCTATAAATAAGTCCCTATAAAAAGTGTTACCCCATGACCCTACCTCCGGCAAACGGGAAGGTTCAAATTAATGGCTGCCAAGAAATATCGCCACTCCTATAAAAACGTCAAAAACAATGGTTTGGTGGGTTTTTGTGTTCATAAGTTACAATAAAATTCAAGTTTCTTTCGCTGGTATGAATTTTGTGTAGCAAATAATAGTATTAGGTGTCAAAGTATAAGGTATTTATCACACTCATGTACAGTCAGCAACATAAGACATTGATCAGAATATTAAAGACACTAAGGACAAATTTCACCTATAAAACTGATCGCGATCAGCACTTTTAAACCGCGTTCAAGAGCTGTCAGTTTCACTAATCCACGACAATACTACATGCATCCTAATCAAAATAATCATGACTCAAGAACAGTTCCATCAATAATACTTACGGAAATCTGAAGAGCTCTAATAAAACTATCAAACAAAAGTTGGCACAATGCCAAAAGAACCTTAAGCAAAAGTTCTCCACTCAGCTATTTATTATCATGATCACACTCGTTATGAGAACATAATAGTAAAATAATTAACATTGTGAAACACAAAGCTTTAAATAAATATTTGCCATATGCCAGCCAGCACACGCCATGCAATATACCTACCAACTATATTTACATGACCTAAAGCGCGGTCACTGTCGGACTGCATAGAAAAAAAAAAAAAAGAGAAGCGCGATGACACAACGCTGGTAATTTATTGCAAAATATAAAGCAATTATTTAATTACAAAAAATCTATTGTTTGGACTAAAAAATTAAAACATTAGTATTTTAGCACGTTGCTTTTAAAATAATCTGACAAAAAATCAGAATGATTGTATGTATATTAGTATGGTTTTTATTATAAAAAGAAAGTTTTTAGAGGTATCTTCATGATTTTTTCTATCATATTAAATTAGTTGTATTATGTTTTCAACACACTATCTACCTCTAGCATAATTATATCCTGAAGAATATCATAATATATTTTTCTGATTTTGTTTACTGTAGTCGATCATATACTTTTATTGTTTCTAAAACTTGCGTTTTTTGTGTTAAGGTCTTGTAAGCCCCTTAACGTACCATCATTAATGTTTGACCTACCATCGTTGAAGGACAAGACGTGTGACCAACGAAGAGTTTTCTTAGGAAAAATTCTACATAATCCCCTGCCCTTTTTCCAAAAGGAATTTAAAGGATTTCCAAACAATAAAAAAGGAAAAGGATAAAATATCAAGTTTTCTTTAGATTTATTGCCGAAAGAAGATAATATCAAAATCCTGCAGCGGTTACAATACTAGCACCTATTACAACAGAATTAAGGTCAATGTCACAAAAGCAAAAATCGTTGAATAAAAGCCGACTTAAATAAAATAAACACCAAGCAAATTACCTTTCACATCACGGGTACGTCTTATTTCCAAGAAAAGAAATAAGCCCCGGTACCCTAATACTGTGAACGAAAACTGGTCCCGAAAGTAAATTGAAAATGGAAGATAATAAACGCTAACAAAAAAGATTAGGAAATGTAAGAGCGAAATACAAGCGTTTAATTTATACTGTCCCTTTGGAGTTAAAACTACGGAGAGAATGGAAAGTGAATATGTAGTCTGTATTAAACTAAGGCTAAACTATGATCACCTACGATACTACTAATAATAGTCGCTTTATTGTCTGCTTTGTTTCTTTTTTATTCGAGTTATTATAACTTTTTTATGCACGTGTTCTACACGGATTCTTCAAAAAAAGGGGGAAAGTAGGCTGATGCGACTAACTAACCTCATTTTTTTGTTTTAATGTAAAATGTTAATTTAATTGCGATTATTTTTTATTATTGTTATTTTGAATTGAATTGAATTTGTAGTGTTGTGTATGTAATATGACTGTATAAGTGTATTATTTCTATTATGAGTCAATGATACTCGAATTAACTTTTTTTTTTAAAGCACTTATTTCAATTAAACTGTGTATTTGCACTTTTGAATTGTCAAAGAGTCGGTCATTTAGAAAGTTGAAGCTAGTTGCCCATTCCAAAACATATATCCATGAGAAGAATGGGCAAATTAATAGATGTCATTATTCGCTCATTGATTGAGAAATCAACTGATTGTTACTCGTGTCCTCATCATTAAGATATTACCATCAATATTTTACGGAGCCTGACCACTGATTATTCCGGTAATTAATTCTGTGTAGGGTTTTGCGTGCAAGTCATTGTATCCTTTTTGCAAAATATTGAAAGGATTTTGCTTACATAACATTATTTTGGGTAAAATTTTGGCCGCATTATTATTAGGTCGGTTGTTAAATCGTTTAGTCCCGCTTGAACTCCAAACTATTTATGCGTTTAACGCTATTAACATTTAAGGCTCCTGCAAACAAGCACGTCGCGCGACGCGAACCGGCAAAGAGCCTTTAGTAATACAACAACTTATTTCTGTTGGTAATGGCAGTTTAAAAGATTTTTTATTAGGTACTACATAGAACTGTCAAATTGACTATTTTATCTAAATATTTTTTTTAATCAACAATGACAAAGACATTCGTCGAGTAGTAATATGGTACCTAGCTACAAAATTCCCTAGTTTAACAGTTATGTTCGGAACACATCCACCACTAAAAGCGGCTTACGAATATTTTCAATATTACTGTGTTTAAGATGTAACTTAAATATTACTTATACTCTAATAAACAATACAAAACCCTATAGACATAAAGATACATAATTATGCTATATTTGTAGACACATTTATAATTATATTCTGTTATATTTTAAAGCTCGTTCTGTTATAAAATCACATACAACGTATCTTAACAAAGCTTTTAAAACATCTGAAGTAGGTAGGTAGGTACTTCTTAAAATTAATTTTCCTCTTTTACAAAAATCGCTTAATTAAAGGACCGTTCGAATCATTTGGACTTTCCCAAGTGCGCACTGAAAGCCTATAATTAATTTCCAATCTGTCGAAGCTTGAAAACTTTATAATTGGATTTATTATTTGTATTAATGATTTAACTACCAATTAACTTTTTACGTAATATCTTCTTATTCTTGAATTGTATAAATGATGACGTAAAACCATAATTTACTTTTTAGAGTTCCATACCTAAAGGGTAAAAACGGGACCCTATTACTAAGACTTCACTGTCCGTCTGTCTGTCTGTCACCAGGCTGTATCTCATGAACCGTGATAACTAGACAGTTTAAATTGTCACAGATGATGTATTTCTGTTGCCAACAACAACAAATACTAGAAACAGAATAAAATAAAAGGGGGGCTCTCATAGAACAAACGTGTTTTTTTCGGCATTTTTCCCTTGTGATACGGAACCCTTCGTGTGCGAGTCCGACTCGCACTTGGCCAGTTTTTATACAGTAAACCAGACATAACGCTTGCACTACGAAAAATACCCTTACTGCCACGACATACGTGTTATCAGTGTCAATTTGTTACCGCCGATTTTCGATATCTGTACGTAGGTAGGTACTGGTGAATGGTGATCTGCGGAAGTGACACTCAAACTCGAAGCATTTATTTCAATTAAACCTTGTACAGGCACTTTTGAATTGTCAAATTTAAATAGTCTGTCAGTTAGTCAGAAAGTTGAAGCTAGTTGCCCATTCCAAAACGTAGATCTCTATGGAGAAGAACGGACAAGAAACTCCATGGACACTCCTGATTTTTCCAACACCAGATAATTTTACCGGAGGAATAAATTTGAAATTTTACCAGACTGCGCCAGAAGGAGGGTTATATTTTTTTGGCACACTCTGTAGCCTAAACGGCTTGACCAATTTCAGCTTGAGAGGTGCCGTTAGATTCGTCTTAATTGTGAAACACTGGGTATATAAAAATTAAATTAAAAATGGCCGATTTTTGGCGCCATATCTCGTCTTCAAAAAATTTTTTTTCCTCAAAACCTATCGAGTGGGGTATCAAAATGAATGGTTTTACAATGTGATTACAAAAACATACACAACTTATATGGTTCCAAGTAATTTGAAGTGACGCATCGTAAAAAACACGAAATAAAAAAATAAAAAGAACATGACCCTCCTTCTGGCGCAGTCGGGTAAAAATATTCCACATTTGTAAACTAAAAAGCTGGAAATAAAATAAAAAGTAATTAAAATAACTAAAAATCCGACTGCGGTAAAAAACTTAAGTAAAAAAAAATGAAAAGCTAAAACCAAGCCCATATTAAATTACATAAAAGTTGGAAGCAGGCGGGACCCATTCCATTTTTACATTTTCAAACTCAAATAGGTAACTCAATGGTTTATTATTATTTGTCTTGTTAATGAAAACATGTTTCCTGAAAAGGACACAAAGCGGTCGCTAAGAGCGGAAACACTTCATTATTAACAAATTCTTTCTGTTTCCATAAACGAAAGCTTCACATTACCTACAATATACTTATGTTTTTATTAATAAACCTCTGATTCTAATAAATAACGTAGGTATTTTTTATAATAATTATCTACTATAATGTAAAAATATGGTAGATTTTCGATTTATTTCACAGCTTTTCGTGAAGTTACATATAAGAAGTCGTAATTTAACAACACTTGTCAATATTTGACAAGAAGGACATAAAAAAACACGATTCGGAATACCAATTACTTAATACTTTTCATTGAAATTCGAGAGTTACAAGGAATAAATTAAATCTATTCAGAAACATTTTTCTTTACAATCTTGGCTTACTTTTCATTCCATTTTTGCCATTGGCCAATTTATTATTCATGAAACCGCTTCAACATTTAGTCAAGCGTGAGCCGAGCACTTTACGAACCGTTCTTCACTTTATAACGACACTAGTAAAAGTCTGCGACTTTGCCCGCATAACAACTATGTTGACACTTTTACTGCACAGCTTCCGAGTAAGCGTCGAAGTTGCATTTTTATTCGAGGGTAAAGAAAGGTTTATTTTTATTATTTATTTATTTAATACTTCAAGCACATAAATGTACAGAGGCGGACTTAACAACTTTACTTTTTCTTTTAGAGGCGGACTTTTATTTTTCACAGTTTTTGCGAACGAAAATGCATTTCACTGTAATAATAAGATAATTTCTGTTGAAAATACTAGGAAACTTTTGATTTCAAAACTACGGTGTTGGTTACGAGAGAGTTAGACGCCAGTACATCAAGCTACTACAATCTTTCAAATTTCTCTAATAGATTTTCAACTTTATTGCTAAAGAATAAGGTTCAAAGTTGATTGGGAAAATTTTACAGTTTCGAGTAGCTTGATGTGCTGGCGTCTGTAGATACTTTAGAGATCTTAATCTGCTTGGTTTTACGCTGCAACCTTTTCGAGTACCTACCTACCTAATTATAAGATAATGGAATAAGATTATAAGATAAAAGGTATTACGAAAAGGCAAAGAAACAAATAGGGAATCAGTTTAGAGAGCTGAAAGGGATATCATCAGATAAAATGTATCATCCCACAGCTGGGAAAAAAACGTCAGTCCTTATCTTTTTGAATACATTTTATTATTATATGTTTTTATTAACTTCATTTGATAATTTCAATAATTTTATTATGCTTTATTTTCGTCCTTGTCAAACTTGTTGTACCTACCTACTAAATAAAAAGTGAATGATCTGGTCTCCTATAATTGGAAGTACACACTTGTATTTGTCCATCTGTTAACCTGCATGTAAATTATGTAACCTCTGATGGCCATCCAAGAAATAAAATAAATATAAGTAAATTCCTTTACCTCTCCCACAGTACCTACCAACTCTTGTGAGCCCTTAAGGCTCCATAATTTGGCTCCAAATTCTATAAGGACGTACTTACAATAATATGTTTTGCTCTCTGATAGATTCCGATAGTAGTATTCGCTCAACCCCAACCAACGAAAACAAACGACGACGACGACAAAACAACGATAAACGTGACTAAAGCCGTACGCCATACTAATTATCGTCGAAAGTTGTTAGAAAAGTACCTATAATTTGTTTCATTAATTCCCTTCGTTGACCTTTCCAATAATTCAAAGAACTTTCTATCAATAATAAAGTTTTCTGGTCGCCGCACGTTTTTATTGGCGATGGCGACACGTGTTTTGATATAAGGCGGGCTTACACGTCTTCATAAATAAATATACCTTCTAGGTAAGTGGAAATGCGGAAGGGGTCACGCTACTAAAATATACACTGACGGACCTTTTGTGTTCATCAAAATGTCGGGTGCGTAGGCGCGCGTATTGTATGGAAAAGGAGCGAATGGAGTATAATAAGGATTTAACTGTGGCACGTGACGTCTTTTAGATTTTCCCTACCATCCGTGAAGAAAAAAAACATTAGGTAACCTCCTTTTGGGCTTCGGCGAAGTCGGGTGAAAAGGTGAGTTGTTAACAAAGGAAAAATATTTTCGTAAAAGAAACCCGTTTCAATTTGCCTTTTACAAACTCAAGAAAATATGAATCTACATGAGCAAACACGAATAAGGAATTCTCATTTCTTTTATTAAACTGAAGTAATTTAATGTAGAAACATGCATAGACAGTGCTTTTAAGTATGTAGATTCTTCTGCGTGTTAGTATTTTTGCATCCATATTTTGTGCTCACTTAGTATGCAGTAATCAGCTAGTTTGCTGTAGAATTAATGAAGTAAGCTATATTGGTAGGTATACAATTTTCATATTTCATGGTTTAATTTACTTTATTACATATTAGATTGCCCTAGTTTTTCGAATATGCCATAGTAGGAAATAATAAAACGTAATTCACATAGAAAAACTTATTTATTGGTTATGTTCTTTATAAAGGTCAGGTGCGTAGCAACCGGCGTGCGTATATGACCAGCCGATCGATTCTGTAAAAATCTCACCGTGAAAACTTAGGTGAAATGAGTTTGTTTTTGTGAGGAATTGACACTATTGACAGGTCACTCCACGCTCACTTCACCTAAGTTTTCACGGTGAGATTTTTACAGAATAGCACCGCTGATGTATGAACGTAAACGAGGCAAAAGGAGAATGTTAGGGTCATAGTAGGTGGCATTCTGTAGTTAGTGCCAACCCCCATGGGAAGAAGGCGTGATTTTATGTACGTACGTGGGTTGTACCGAAAATTGTTAGCTGCAGAAACATACAACCTCGTTTTTCTAGAAACTATTTTTAATTAACGGCTAATTTCAATACAAAACACTTTTCTGAAAATCATTGGCCACCTATGTCTAGTTCTTTTTTTAAATATAAAAAAAAAGTTAATCTTCACTCTTTTGTTTGCAAAAATGGACGTCTCGCGATAAGCTTTTCGTGCTGTGATGTTTTATGATTATAGACGAGGGTTAACCTTCAAGGAATCTCAACAAAATGTACAAGCTGCATTCGGGGAGTCTGCTCCTGGTTAGCAACAATACTTATTGGTTTCGTGAATTTAAACGTGGTCGAGAGAACCTAAACGATGACCCCAGACCCGGTCGACCCACTACTGCAGTAACTCATTAAAATTTCATCAGTGTAGAGTGGCTATTTCGGGAGAATAAACATATTACACATCGAGAGATTCAGGCTGAACTGAAGTTTGGATCACAGGCAGTTTCCACCATCCTGCATGAACACTTAAAGTTAGGAAGCGTGCTTCGCGATGGATATCTCATTCGGTCACACAGCTGCTAGAACCATGGACTATTTGAATAGTTCGGGGGTAATAATATTCCCCCATCCTCCGCACAGCCCACATTTAGCTCTACGAGATTTTTTTTTATTTCCCACGGGAAAAAATTGCTTCGTGGGCGAAAATTTAACACTGCAAAAGAGGCCATCGAAGAATTTCGGCGGTTATTTTCCGACCTCCGCAAGATACATTTTTTAATTGTTTTGAAAACTGGTTCACCCGAATGCATAGGCGTATTTCGGATGGCGGGGAATATTTGGAAAACCTATAAATTGACTTTTTTCACTTTCCAACTATTTTTCATTTCACTAATAATTTTTGGAACAGCCGAGGTATGTATAAAAAACATCTACTTTGTCATTGCCAAAACTTTTGTATACGAAGGCATAGGTACCTAGTTTATACAGGGTTTATTTTCAAAGACGAGCTAAATTTAAGGGTATGGTACAGACCATCTAAATGAACAACTTTCTCCATGGGACCAACATCGTAATCGCAAAAATAATATCAACTGTCCCATAGAAAACTTCAATACCTACTCGACCTAAACGAATGGGACGGTTGAATTTTTATTCGCGATTACGATGTTGGTACCATGGAGAAATTTGTTCAGTTTGATGGTGTATACCTCACCTTTAAATTTGGCTGGTCTTTGACTAACTCTGTATAAAGAGAACATTTGTCCAGTATTTACAATCATAACGTATCCTTGAACGTTGATTTCTCCCATTTCAACCAGAACCATGTTCATATTCGCAACTTATACAAGAAACATAAGCTACCGACCTCTCACCGCTTCATAAAACATGTAAACACACTCAAAAAGGAACAAACGCAGGTCATTCCCATCTTCCACCCTTCATTTCCCGAATTAGACCCAAAAACTTGGGTCTCCGTTAAGTAAAGGGTAATACAAGCTTTTCAATATACCCTGTTTGATCCCATCGGGCAAATTGAGTTGTTAGCCAGGCCGACGCGACAATTGGAATACTTATTACTCAGTCAGTACAGCCTCCATTGTAATCAGCTGAAATAGCCCGAAGTCCCCCGAAGTACCCCGAATTCCCTTAAAGTTGAACGAGTGCGAAAATTGTCGGGTCGAACTATGTACGAGTATGTGCTAAGGTGCAAATCTGCTTGATATTTGGTTAACCCCTGAGTTCGTAGTAATATTTGGATTTGAGTTCAGTTTATTTTAATTATGGCTGGGGACTGTTAAAATAATATGTGTAAGAGTATAAACACACTACGACGAAAATCTAATTTGCAACCCTTGTCGTAGATGACTGTTAAAATATCGTAGAAAGTGAGACTGCTGTTTAGGGAAATACTTAACTTTTTTAATTTCGGAAATCGGTGGCAAACAACGAAAATGCGAACCCAACGACACCGACTTCCGAAATTAAAGTTATTTTTCACTTTGTAGTGTCTTTATTTTTTTAAGTCGGTTTTTTTTTTGTAAGAAAGTTTTTATGTTTCACTTTTAAGTTGTACTTACCCCATACAAATTCCTATAACACTACTTGCTATGTAAATATCAGTGACAGGAAGTCATTATAATATCATCAACATAAACTTAGTGACAAAAATACGTATTATTGTAACTAGCTCAAAAACTACCAAAGCAAAGTTAGTAAAATTTATATGGAACCACCCCTGAGGCATATGCTATCCATTAAAAAAATAGTTTTTGAAATCGATTTACAATTGTCGGAGATATCGTGTAACAAACATACAAAAAAAAAACATACAGCCGAATTGAAAACCTCCTCCTTTTTGAAGTCGGTTAGAAATATATTTAATCGGTTTATTTATCTCAAACCGACTATATTATTCAGATATTTTAGTTAGATGAGACTTCACTTAAAAAGTTGCACCTTTTATAATAATAAACTCTTTAATACTACTTTTAAAGTTTTAACTGAAAACACGGATACTCACACTCTTCGGAAAAATCTAGAAAACTGCTTTCAAACATTTCTGTCAAGGAAAAAGTACGAGTACTGCTTATAAAATTCAAAGTTTCTCGCGTAAGTTGATCTTGAGTGCCGTTCTTGAGCGTTTATGCGTATCAAAGAGGTCGTGTGAGGAGAATAAATCCTTTCAAAAGTAAAAGAAGTGCAAGATGAAAAACATGAAGGTTCAATATTATGTAAGAGTGAGACAAGGTATAAATTGCGAGACTTTTTCAACAAGCACGCTCTCGTCGTTGATGAGAATTATTTTTGGAATGAAGAGCTTGGGGCTTCATAAGGTGAAATATTTATATTAAAGTTTGCGTCTCAATTAAGAAATTATACAACTTAACCTTCTAAGAAATATCTGCTAAACCGTCGTGTGAAATATTCTGAAAAAGTTTTTGCTTTGTTACTAACTGTACAGTACCGTACAAAAATACAAGACAGGGAAAAACTGACCTTAACACTAATATTGACAAAATAAGGAAAAATGAAAATTTCATCAGCCTAGGGTAATTTAGGAACAGAGCACAACGGCAAGTTAGGAGCAAAACAACTTCACGTAAAGTATAAATTAGTAAAATTATTAAGTAGGTAGTACAGACGCCAGAAAATCACGCTACTACAATCTGCGAAATTTCTTTAATAGATTTTTAACTTTATCGCTTAAGCATTAGGTTCAAAATTGATTGGGAAAATTTTAGTTTAGGGTAGGTTGATGTGCTGGTGTCTGTACAATATGTTTGGGCAAAGTTGTACGGACTTTCGTTGAACTCCTTTTTTGCTGAGATGAAGATAGACCAGTAAGTAGCTTTGAACTTCTCAAATAGAACCAGCTCATTACATACAATGTTTGTGTAAGGATTGCGAGATGAGAGGAAGCTTTACACAGGTATACCAAATACCTATGTTCATATTTATGTATACATTCTTGTGGAAACTGGTTTCAGAATTTATAATGAGCGCGCGACTCTTTCCTCATAACCTGGCAATATAGGAGCGCTGAGATGAAAGAATACAATATCGCTACTAGGAAAGAAATAAAGACAAAAACCGATCAAGACCGAGTCGGACTCGCGCACCGAGGGTTCCGTACAAATTACGGTTTTCGGATTTTTTCGTTTACTTGTGCTACATGAGCTTAGTTTTTGGCAAATTTCATGATTCTAGGTCAATGGGAAGTACCCTTATACTTTTTGATTCCCTTGTTCTCAAGGGAATCGAAAGGGTTACCGCTGGCCCGGAACATAAAGGGCTAAGGAAGGAACACGGGTGCGTTTTAGTCCGTAAGAGTCTGACACTCCCTTCTGCTCCACCCAGAGCGGGAGGGGTCATTTGATGATTCCCCATCCTGAAAAAAAAAGCATCTCCATTTCGACCGTTTCTGTGCTTCTCGCATCCAACGGTTATGGTCGTTTGACGACACGGTTGGGGCAGTGGCTGAGCGATCGACTGCTGCGCTGCCTGTCGTGGGTTCGATTCCCGCACGGAACAAATATTTGTATTGCCTACAGGTAGTTGTTCCGGGTCTGGCTGTTTGTGTATGTGAATTTAAATGTTTGTAAACGCACCCACGATACATGAGTAATTCCTAGTGTGAGGCAAAGTTATTTATAAAAAAAAAAATCCTATGTAATAGGGGGCGAGCCTATTGTCACCAACCCTGCTAAAATCCAGACTGTGGGCTGCTACTGATAAATTCCAGATGGAAAAACCCAATAACACTTTACCCGATCCAGGAATCGAACCCAGGACCTCATGCTCAACAGTAGCGCTTGTGAACACTAGACCAACGAGGCCGTACAGTACCCGGCGATAAATATTGCACATCGACCTTTACCTTTTTTTGTATTTTATACAAAGAATAAAAATAATTATCAAAAGAAGCAAATCATAATTGTTTTAATAGCTCCTAATAGATACCGGACTGTTTGTATTTCGTGCGACAGAGATAACGCTCTACGAAGCCGAAATTAGCCGATTGTCTCTTTCCAAAGGTCGATGTGCAATATTTATCGCCGGGTACTGTAATTTTAAACAATTTTACCAAGTATTTTTTTTATTTGGTTTTTGTTTTAGAATAGCCTGCGTGTGTACCTAAACAAAAGGGGCAAGACAAGTATGAGAAAATCCTGTCTGAAAAGCTGTCTCAGCCTCCGAAATATAAATATGAAGGTACCTGTCATGTACATGTCATTGCCAAAGCCAATGTAGAGTGTGACACGTGTCTCAACAAAATTTGTTCCTAAGAATGTATTTTTAATATATTTTATGAATCTAGGGCTCAATTAAAAGCCTTAATAATGTTTCCCTCCTCGTCCTTATGTCACAGACTCCCAGTTCCTCACAACCAACTTTTAAGCGAAGTTTTTAATTTAATTTCACAGAGGAATCCTTTTTGTACCTACACTCGAGTCAGGACGGGAACTGAATTACAAAAAATCCTGTTCAAATGCACAAGGAAATTGTTGATTTAGAGCTGTGTAGAGCATTTCTAATTAATTTTCATTTCAAATGAAGTGAAAAAATGTAGTTGTATGTACCTATTAGTATATAGTTTTTATTGTAAAAAGAAAGTTTTTAGAGGTATCTTCATGATTTGTTTCTATCGTATCAAATTAGTTTTATTATGCTTTCAACACACTATCTACCTAACATATATCCTGAAGAATATCATACTAATATTATAAAGGCTAGTGTGTGTGTGTGTGTGTATTTATATGTTTGTTACTTCATCATGCTCAAACGGCTTTACCAATTTTGATAAAATTTGGTATGGAGGTACACCCTGGATTAACATATAGGCTACTTTTTATCCCAATATTTCTGGCAAAGCATCCAACAAACGCAGCGAACATTTCCATTCAAAACTTCATTCTTTGTTCCTCTTACTAGGTTTCAATTAATTTCTCTTCCTACAAATCTGCAATGTTGATAGCTGCATCGTTACCACAAAAGTTTGGCTCAGCTCTTTGTGTATGTACAAATTGGCTGTCCTGTAGACTTTTCGTTACTGATAGACAAACAGATTTGTTAACAAAACCTTTGACATGTTTGCTGAAAAATTTAGGTATTTGCCTGCTTTGCTTCCATCCATGGCCCCAAGGAAGGCTTCGAAATATAGGTAAAAATCAAAGGTTTGTGTATATAACGAAGATTTAAAAATGTTAAAGTTTATTTTAGGCGCTGATATTATGTATAAAGATGATTGAATATTTTTATATGGAGCCAATCAAGGTATAACTTTAGCGTCTTTATTCAATTTTAAAGCAAAGGGCTGAAAAGATCCGTGGCATACCTCGAAGCCCTTAATGTGAAATTTTGTTGTAGGCGCTGATATTATAAAGGTGATTGAAGATTTTTATATGGATCCAGGCATACCAAGTGTCGCGCCATTTATTTTTTTCAAAATGGCAGCCTTCCTCTATATTTTTTGAACTTGCTTACATCTTGTTGCGTAACTGTTTGATTACTTTAAACTTTCAAAGTGATCATTTCAAACATCTCTCCGAAACGTGACACTTAACGGTGTTTGGTCTCATTATGTTTTCTGTTTGCATTAATGTCAGCTATCGGTTTATATAGATTTAACGCGTGGCCGCCATTTTGAAAAAAAAAATCAAAATGGCGCGACGCTAGGTACGCCAAGGCTCCATATAAAAATGTTCAATCACCTTTATAATATCAGCGCCTAAAACAAACTTTCACAAATTGAACAAAGAGGCTAAAATTGATTTTGATTTAAGCTAGCCTAATCCACTTTTCGACTGTGACATAGTTATAAAATAAAAATAAATAAAATTTGTTTATTTCAGACTATTTTAGTCCATATTTTGTTAGTAACAAATTAGTTATCTTAGGACTAAGGTTAGTAGCAATGTAGGTAGGTACTGTATAAACTGGTTGAAAATAAATTAAATTAAATTGAATTGAAAATAAATTAAATTGAATTGAATTGAAAATAAATATTTTTTACAAATAGATTACAAACAATAATAATAATAATTAGCCTAGGTAAATAATAAATTCATCATAAAACGTGTAACCCTATGAGCCTTCCCAGCACTGGCGATACTGGTCGATCCGCAATCATCCTTAGGATTCCGCTGCCACTACCCCGAATTCTGCGAATTAGTGAGGCTGACTTTTTGCGCATTATAGCATAAAAGTCATCCACCCTCGCGTCTGCAAACATGCCCGAAGCACTACAAAAACGAGGTAGCCGCAGCAAAACCCTAAAGGCGTTGTTATACTGAACTCTGAGGGCATTGTAGGCCCGCTGCGTGTAGTTAGTCCATAGGGCGCTGGTGTAAAAGCTTTGGCAGTAGGCTCTAAACAATGTTACTTTTACCAGTGCTGTACACCGCGCAAACCTATGCACCAACATATTCGCCCGCACCGACAACCTGACCTTTGTCTAACAAATTCCACATTTAAATAAAACATGACAACAGAACAACCTACAATTTAATAGTTCAACAGGAAATTTCCATTTGAAGCTACTCGATGAGTCGTCGAAAGGAAAACTTTTAGTTTCAATATTCCGCCCTATCGTTTAAATAGGTTACTGTTATTTGCCCTAGTGCGAGGCCTACCTACATCTAATCCTTCATCGGCCGAACTGTGGTCGTGCGTCGTCGGACGAACTCAGCCGATCGAATCAATACGTAAATGTAAGTGAGTGCGTACACCAGAAAGGCGATTCCCGTATTTTAAAACGTTCAAAATCTATATTAAGAATCTCCAGCGACAATCAATGTCAAAAATGTAGGGAACTTAGAGGTATTTTTGACAGATTGAAACTAAGATCAGACTGTTAACTTTGTTAAAATTAAGAGAATTGCCCCTCTGGTATCTTCTGGTATATTTTAAAGGCCTATTCAGACCTAAGTGGTATTCGCTACCGTCTGCGGCAGAGAAAACCCAGTGGGTATGCGGTAATATTACTGTTCAGACCTAAGCGGTATTCGCTACCGTCTGCGGCAGAGACCGTCGCGTCGCTCAGGTCGCTCTAGCCGCGGTACTTGATACTAAATACCTGAGCGAAACCCACGCGGTATGTACCTCTACCCACAGCGGCAGCGAATATCGCTCAGGTTTGAATAGGCCTTAATGCGAAAGTTTTTAAAAATACAAGAATTGCCCCCCTGGTTGCCAGACGTCATCGGATCTTCAACCACGTCACTTTCTAGTTCGGTCGATGACGACTTAGGTGTACGCGAACAGTAGGCCTACGTGATAGGCGGCACGCAAATATTTAACAAAACCTCCTTAATGATTAATTTTGTAGGAACTAATAGGCATAACCGATTTATCGTTTCTTTTTAATTAGGAACACTGTTTAAAGGCGATTAATTTAACAAAACAGTTATCATGACAATCAAAATGCTAAAAAAATATATTTTACAAAATAGTTTTAATACTAATGAACATGAGACACTATTCAGATAAGATATTGTACACATAGACGGAAAAGCTCTTCAATCACCACGTTCGTCTGACCCATTAGTGTCCGCATTGTGTTCTAAACCTCAAGCGACCATACAGTACCCGGCGATAAATATTGCACATCGACCTTTACCTTTTTTTGTATTTTATACAAAGAATAAAAATAATTACCTAAAGAAGCAAATCATACTTGTTTTAATAGCTCCTAATAGATACCGGACTTTTTGTATTTCGTGCGACAGAGATAACGCTCTACGAAGCCGAAATTAGCCGATTGTCTCTTTCCAAAGGTCGATGTGCAATATTTATCGCCGGGCACTGTACTAAACTTGACACAGTTCGATAAACCAATAGAAAGAGAGGGCGTGGCCTAATCTTTGCCCATACTAGTTTACTTTCGAACCATTCAAGCTGTAAACACGAAATAAATAAATGTCAAAACAGTTTTACAATTACCGGTTTCACTATACCAAAGAAAAAGTGAAAAACTCGACATAATGAAGAATAAATGCAAACTACCCGTACGTTTGCAATGGAATATTCAAACGGCCCTCACTACAAATAGCAGGCGGAGTGGTCTCAGTAATTTATGTCCCAGCTGTCATACGGTTATGTCCATAAACGATCAAGCAAAAATAATCTGTAATGGCTTGAGTTATAATATTTAAAATCGATTGGTGAGTTGGTGTGTTTTAAAGGAATTCCAACCTTGTTAAATGGCACGAACAATGTTGTCTGCATGTTTCAGAAGACATTATTATAGCACGACGAGCTTAATGTTAGTAGTTCATAGCTTACATGATTACCTACAAAATTTTTTTTCGGTAGATATCTCTGCTTCGTTTCAAGAGAATAGAGATTTGGTAACACGCAGCTGTATATCAATGTCAGGTCAAACTCGTCTACATGAATGAACGCCAAGCATAATACGTGAAGAGGGAAGGAAAAAGTGGATAGAACGTAGGCATCTTTCGTCCGATTGTGGTGAAGCACGTAGGGTTGTGTTCACACACATCCAAAAAGCTTTATACAAAGGACAGGCTGAAGCTTCATAAAAAAAACATGAGAACTACAAGATATCCGCGTTTTTGTTGGGGCCGAGTGTACCATTTTAACCGCAGCGCGTCTTCCCAAACTCTCTTATTTTCGTAACAGGATTTTTCCAGGGTCTTTTCTGAGAAAAATATAGGAATTTATTTTAGGAAATTAGATTAAAACCTAGAATATTACAGCTATTGGTTCCGATAAACTTTCGACGGTGGAAAGTATTATTTTAGTGTGTAAATTTATAAATAAAAATATCAACACAATGATGTTTTTATTTATAAATTTTTATCAAATATTTTTTATTTTGTGTTTTATCTATTTATAGTATTTTTAAGTAATATTAATATTGTATTATTTTAGTGGTACTTTTTGGACAAAATAGTCCTTAGTCGGATGGAAAACTTTGAATAGCGTATGTAAATTAAAAAAAGAGCGTGGCTGGTTATTTTCCTAAGTAGGTACCTACTGTTTTTGTTTATTCTTTGAGCGCTTGTCAGCTACCCACATTGTTAGCACCTCGTCACCTACATTTTTAATCATACTTAGGTATTTATGAGCTGACTGTGCTCTGACCTACACTTATAACATTGTTTGACCTATATCCAACCTTAAAGACAATATGTATTTTACTTAGAGAAGAGTAGAATACAGTCATAGCGGTGTATCAAATTAATATTACCTACTAGCTAATCCGACAGAACAAAACTCCCATAGAAAATGCACTTTCAGTTTTCTCGGACTTTCCTGGCAACTTTTATGTTTTTTTCTTTCCCTAACAACCCGATCCGGACAATTACGAACATTTCAAAACAACAATTTGCCAAATCGGTCCAGCAGCTCTGAAGTGATGCGCTTGCCAACGAACAGCATTTCATTGCCACAGGTGTTTTTACAAAAAAAAAACAGGTTTCTTTTGCCAAGAAGAAATTAATAGAGACTTTCAATTTCTCCAGAACACGAAGAATGTCATAATTACCTACAAGTAGGTTATACTTTTATAGCTTAGGTAGATTTTTTGGCTAAGGATGTTTAAACCTCTTGTTTACTCCAGTCCCTAATTATATTTTCTTTATTTTTCTTTTTTTCTTTTCTTTTCTTTTCTTAAATTATATTTTCTTTCTTTTTTCTTTTCTTTTCTAATTTTTTGGCATTGCCAATAAACAAATAAACTATATTCAACTTTACACTTCACACTATACCCCAAAAGAAACCAATTATCAACAAATAAAAACATCTATACTCTATACAAAAATAACGTTAAGTATAACGCTATCGTTATTTCCATATTATAAGCGTAGGTTTAATAAGCTCCGTCATTTCACTATAAATACAAAGCAATGTATTGTATTTACCATTTACAAATAAAACAATAACTGTCGTTATTTGGACGTTATTTGTCTAATGCTATAATAAATAGAATATATTTTTCCCTAAAATAAATACCTACAAATCTTTATACCAATTTGCCGTTCTTGTTTCACAGACGACAGTAAATATTTCCAAAATAAGTCGTGAAACAGGACTAACACAACACATACACACACATACACACTGAAATACACATACACTGAAATAGGTAGCTATTTCAGCCTAGTATCTGGTTCACACGTTTCGGATCCTACTAAACGAGATAATTCAATTTAGGTTTTGTGTTCCTAATGTTGTCGAAATAGATGAGATACTAAATTGAATTGTGTATTTATTAATAGCTGCTTTGAAAGCTTTTAGTACTTAAATTATTGTGAACACAAACCTAAATTGAAGCGAATTGATTTATAATAACTATATTATAATGTATGGACGAATCGTTAGTTAGCATTTCTCAATTTCATTAGGTATGGATATTTTTTTGGACAAAAGACAAAGTTAGGTGTTATTAAAAATACATTTTTTATTAAAAACATTTAATTCAAAGCTGATGAATCAATGTTTGCAAGTACTAAAATATATATTTTCTCTAACACCATTAAGTAAACCTATCATTCGACCATAATACTAAATTCAATTCTAAAAATAGTTCCTTTTTGAATTACCCATTAAAAAAATTACCACAAACAAAAATAAAAAATACACACCCTGAAATAGTAGATCCAATTACTCAAAAGGCCGGCGACACAATTTAATCATAAGTTAAAACCACGAAAATTAGGTCACTATCCGTATGTGACTATTTTCGAACAAATCAATAAACACGACCTATTGCACTAAATACGGTGAGGCTTTTACAAGGTGGCCTAAAAATAATAAAACATTTGAAGGCACTGTTGGAGTGGATGTGCATCAAAGATGCATAAACATTGATCACGCGAGCCGCTAAACGAAGGATACACAGTCACGGTCAGAAAAAAGTATGAGCATTTTTCCTCGAACCAACACAATGTAATTATCAAGGCATTATGTATGTAGGATGTATTTATTGATCATGCTTTCATTTGGAGCATTTCTTTAGAAGTCGAGTTTCCATGGAATGTTGGATATTCATAAATTTTATTTGTAGTGTAGTAATAAAAGCCAGATTTATGAGCTGCGATAGTCGTAAAAAGGCAATTAAATTACCTACAACATAATAATTTATATGGCGTCTTATGGGTTTAGTAGTAACAAATAAACTCTATTAGCCAAACTAATACCTTATGCATAAATTAACCCTCTGAAGGATACTGAACGAGACACAATAGAAGTATTAGTGTTATTACGTCGAGGGGCGTTCAGTATCCCGCAAAAGTGTTAAGCAGGAAAATTGTGCACACACATCGTAGTCCGACGCTTACATCTTCGTTCATAAGAAAATGTTAGGTACTTACCGTAGAATCGTAATTTCGCTTCAAGATCAACAACGTAGGAGTCCACTCGCAAAATAATGGTTTACTTCTTACTTAACCGCTTGATAAGGAAGACTGTACCTGAAAACAAAGACAAAAAATCTGTCAGAACACAGTATAAGCATAACATAGCATAATCTATTAGCCTATAATGGTACCACTGCTGAGACATACGTCTCCTCTCTTCAAGAGGCTGTAATCGTCGTGTTGGTACATGTCACATGCATAGAATTTTTTGTTCTAGGACATACCGGTTTCCTCACGATGTTTTCCTTCACCGTTTTGAAAGCAGT
Organism: Luperina testacea; assembly: GCA_927399505.1. Lineage (NCBI taxonomy): Eukaryota > Metazoa > Arthropoda > Insecta > Lepidoptera > Noctuidae > Luperina > Luperina testacea. Next base: position 13,706,112 of record OV656770.1, on the reverse strand, counting down.
GTAATGAAATAATTTACACAAAGTAAAATGCCGGCTTGGGTTCAAATACACGACCTACAACTCAAAGGATGGAAAGGAGGAGGAAGGAGGAAGCAAGGACTATTCTATTGTGGGGAAATGTCGCCGATTTCAGACTATCTTTGTTTTGCAGAAGCGAGCTGTTCGATCAATTTATAAATTAAGTCCGAGACACTCTCTCAGAGACGAATTTAAAGAGATTAACGTAATGACTGTGCCTTCTCAGTATATTTATGAAAATCTTTTATATGCCCATAAAAATATAAAATTGTTTAAAAAATACAGTGATATCTATAACATAAATACTAGAAACAAACACAAATTTGTTGTACCTACAACAAGACTCAAGAAAATAAATAGGTGGCTCCTTCAAATGCCAATGTATATGTTTTTATAATAAACTACCAGCCCACGTTCATGATCTAAGCCTTAATAAATTCAAATCATTCATTAAACGTAAGTTGTGCCAGAAAGCCGTTTATACCGTTAAAGATTATATTGAGGACAAAAAGCTTAGGATTGAGCTGCTTCCAATTTCTGCATTTTAATGTTTTTTTTTTTTATATACACATTGACATTAATGATTTTTTTTATAAACAGTGATATTTGCTTACTTTGTAAAGTATTATATTATTTTATTTATTGTGAATGTGAAGACGATGTGGGTCATTTTATTCATTTTATATTTTTTTTATTATACTCTCTGTTCGGTTAGTTTTTTTTATGGTCTGGCAGTTTAAGTAATTTATGTGGCCTACCAAATGTCCTTTCTTTGGTATTGTTCGTCGAATCGTTGAGTTCTTTAAGCTTGAGTTGAGCTGCACGATTTCTGAAAATGCGTGCACTGACTGTCCTCTCAATCTGTGTGGTTCTTTCCTCAAAAGACCATCTCAGACATCGACCTACATGGTCTTCATATAACCTGACCAAGATTATGTCTGGACTTTAAAAGAGACTGTGATCTCTGAGTTTGTTTCGGCCTTTCTTCTCAGAGTAGTCAGATAGAAAACGCCGACCTCATCTAGTTTTAAAAAAAACATGATTGACGTGTAAAAGTGTTTGTACAAACCTACTTACAAAAATAAATCATTTATCATTTAAAGGTCACAGCTGTTACCACTGGACTAGCATTGTTCGTTCAGAACAAGTTATGTCATGAATTAAGTACCCATTATTTTTTTATGAAACATCGCTGTCTACCTAACAAAACACTGAGTCATCTGCCCGTGAACCGAGGTCTTTGTCGCCATAATGTCATATGAAATAGGCCCAAGAGACCTCATAGGTAATGCTAACTGTTGATTACCATGGCCTCACATGCCACCGGCCCTGATGGTTGCCCTATGCAAATAAACGACGCATGTCTGATTGTGCGATAACGGGAAGGTTATGAAGTTTAATTACATTGAAATGGTCATGGTATTTGCCATAAATGTGTGACAACGATGTTATGGTGACTAAAGGGTATAGTTATGACTAGTTTTAAAACCTTGGAGGTTAAAGTAAAAAGTTTTATATATCGGTAACTGTTTAATTCTGAAAATGGGCTGTATTTTGACGGTCAATTGAGCCCAAATCTCTCTTGACAAAGAGCCTAAACAAAATGACATTCGATCAGCTTTAAGATGATGGAAAAGTCAAAAATGTATGGGACTGACATAAGCTAATGAAAAGCTCATGTCAAACCTGTTGATAGTCAAAAAAATACAAAACGCTTTGAAAGCGATTGCCACTTCTTTAGACCTTTTGCTGGAGATTCATAGAAGAGGAGCTGTTCTGCAAACGATGGGACTTAACAAGTTCCTGCCTGATCTGATTACTGCATGTTTAAGAAACTGAATTAATTATGTAACGCTTTTTCTTCGTCGAATCGATGATTCCCTTTCATTATTTTTATATGAACTTCGACCAGAATTCGGCCATTTCAACAGCGTTAACCTTGGCCTCACAAAGGTATTCCAAAGTACAGGTGTTTTCGCACAGAGAGCACGACAAGTCGTTTGTGAAGTGGCTTCACAGTCGCACTGTGGCTCATCGAAGTACCCCCCACCTGACTAAGTTGTACCTGCAGCGACCAACCTGGTTTCTTAGTTAGTTCAAAGGTTTCCACTAACTTTCAGATGGGCCAAGGTAGTTGGTGGCCCGCTGGGAGCTTATCCGTAGACTTACCATAAGCTAAGCAACATATGTTGAAGGGTATGTATGTAAGATTATTAACAATGTTCGTTGCTAAATTCAGGACCGACCCCATTTAGTTTCAAACTAGTAGAGAAAGTCAAGGAATCGAGAAATCCTATTTTAGTAATCCAATATTGGTTCGTTTGGGGCTTTACTTAGATATGTCACTGTCACAACGTAAACCATACCGACGCAATCCTGATCTTTGAGACAAAAAGTTTCCAAAAGTAAAGAGTAATGAAGATCGATCTCTTGACATGACAGCGGTTTATTTGTAGGCTTGTCTAAGAATATTGATTGATTATATTCATAATGATATTGCTCGGTTTTTAACCGACTTCAAAAAAAGGAGGAGGTTCTCAGTTCATCGGAATCTTTTACTTTTTATCATCGCCGCAAGGTTGCCTGCTTGTCGGTCTTCTACAGATTGTACTTCGGTGAGTGTGCCCAAGAACTCCACGACCTCATTCCACCGGCCCCCTTCTACCTTCGGACATCCAGACGCACTGCAAGTTACCATCCCTGCCTAGTTGCTATTCCACCAATTCGCACTAAGCGTTTTCAAATGTCCTTTGTAATGCGCACAGCAAAAGAGTGGAACTCTCTACCTGCGTTTGTGTTTCCGAGTGAATACAACCCGAATCTCTTCAAAGTAACAGTGAACAGGCTTCTTCTGGGTAAGCTCACTCCATCGTAGACTTTATCTGTGTCATCTCTGACCTAGATTAGAGTCAAGAGCAAACCCATTTCGAATAAAAAAAAATAAATATTCTCATTATTATAGAATTGATATTGCTCTGTTTTTAACAGACTTCAAAAAAAGGAGGAGGTTCTCAATTCGTCGGAATCTTTTACTTTTTATCTATTCTCTTTATTATGGAATTGATATTGCTCTGTTTTTAACCGACTTCAAAAAAAGGAGGAGGTTCTCAGTTCGTCGGAATCTTTTACTTTTTATCTATTCTCATTATTATAGAATTGATATAGGTTCTAAAGTAGAAAATTGCCATCTTATTGACAATATCACTAAGCCTCAGCGTGCCTCAGCTGTCCGTCCGTCCATCCGTTTGTCTGTTAGCGGGCTGTATATCTCATAACCGTAATAGGTAGACAGTTTCACAGAGTGTGTATTTGTATTGCCGCTATAGAGGCATGAGGAACAGAGTGTCAAGTTCACACATACTCCGTAGAAAAGGAAGGATCCTCAGACTAGACGGGTGCTGTGTATGGCGGGCAACCGCCCGATGATTCATGTCGGGCCGTTGTATATATGCTAGTTGCGCGGTAAACTCTGCTTGCGAGATGCAGGATTTTGCGTGACATCAGTATGACGCGTTGTTCGCATGTGGCGTTGTAGATACCGCTACACTGCTAAAATAATAAAAACAAAATAAAGTTGTTTTATTCGGCATTTTTTGCCTTGTGGTACGGAACCCCTCGTCTGTGAATCAGACATTGTTGGTGTAGTTTTCTCCTAGATTTATTTCCGAATTCCAGAATCAGTTACTTCCACTGTTCAATTCACTTGAACTTCACTCAAGGGACCGAACACAAATTGAAAGCGAACTTCAATTCAGTAGTAGTTAATCATCGAGGGTTCGCATTTCAACCGTCTTCGAATTCCGAAGCGAGGTTTAGAGAACAACACTACCTACATCATTGTTCAGTAAACAAACTTAGCTAGTGAATTATTACCAGCCAGGTACATATTCAATTTCATACATAAATACTGTTACATCTAAGCTATCTCTAAGCTACCGGATAACATGGCAGCGCTAAGACCCCAGCGTCAGCGTCAGGTACGTACACTTAAGTTATGTATATCAACTTAGAACTTGCATGGCACTTTATGCAAATAACTTGAGTTACACGCGTGTCAGTTTATACAGTACATACGTCACCTTTTTATTGTGGGACGAAGAAGTATAATGGGGACTTTCAAGGGCTGAATTAAAAATAGACTTGTAAGTAAATAATTAGGTCTATACCTAATTATTTTATTACAAGTCTATTTTTAATTCCAGTCAAAAGCCAGTTAGCCAGCCAGCCAGCCAGCCAGCTAGTTGTCAGTGGCAGTTGTTGTTTGTTGTTGTTGGTTAGCCAGTTGTTTCCAGTTTATTTTTTTTATTTTATTTTTTCCATTATTTTTTTTATTTTTTTTTTGTTTTTTTTCCTAGATCGCATAAAATATCTCGCTGTTCAAGTCTAACCGGATGCAGCTGAATACCAGTAGGTATATGGAGCGACTGCCTATCTGAATTCCCAGTTACTGGATAAGACGATACCTCTTGGTAAACGTGGTTGTCAGACTTTCGGGCTATTGACAACCTGTAACGACTGTCAAATATCCACGAATGCCAGCCAGGACCAACGGCTTAACCTGCTTTCCGAGACACGGAGGGGTCTTGGTGTGTGAAGATGGTCACCCATCCACGGACCAACCGCGGCAAGCGTAGCTTAACCGGATCGATTGACCCGGTCGATCGAAAATATCTCGCTGTTATCAAGCTATAATGATCTGAGAAATGTTTAGTTTTGTGGAGATTACACCTAAAACCCCTATCATAAAAAACCTGAAAAACCTGGAAAGAAGCTACTTTATGCCGAACACCTCGTCAGTATAAATTTCAATAAAGATACCATCAAAATCATAAAACTCTTTCATGTTAAAACATAATCGAGTTGAAAGCGTTTGTACATTTTCGATATTACTTAATAATCTCCGTATTTTACGCCAAGAACGTTCCCGAAGCTTACCGAGAATAGATGGTCGCTACAGAAATTGGTGCGCTGAGAGACTTTCGTTGGAATATTAATCTGAAAAGTGTGTTTCTTTCCTTATTTATCCTGACATTTATGAAATGTTAAAGTGTTGGTTCTACTTTGTGTAAACCTTTTTCTGATCCCATTTTAAAATATTTTTATGTTTTGGTACAAAGTTTTTTTGAAATGAATACTTCTTTAGGCGCGTTGGGCATTTTTTGAGATGGGCAAAAAACCATTGAACTCGCGCCACTGTTGCCGTAAGCGAAAATACCCGCTTCGGATGTGTTCGACTGTCTTCGGGATGCACCTACTCGATTTTTAAATGTAGGTATATCCGATATGTCAGTGAGTGATGGCAAAGTATTCTGTAGTACGATTCTGTAACCATCTCACCGTGAAAACTTAGGTGAAGTGAGCGTGGAGTGAGCTGTCAATAGTGTCAATTCCTAGCAAAAACAAACTCACATCACCTAAGTTTTCACGGTGACATTTTTACAGAATCGACCGGCTGTTTGTGTTTTATTTTCACTTCTGTCGGCACTCCCGTGTCACTGTTTTTTTTTTCAGACTAATTTTAGCGACGGTCGTCGCAGGGTGGCTGGTAGCAGCTGGATGAGAGTTGCCGAGAATCAAGCTGAATGGCGTGCAATTGGAGAGCCCTATGATGTCGAGCAGTGAACTGCTGTAAGCTGATAATTTTATTATGACACAATTTTTGCGAATAAAGGCATAGTAGGACCGGTTCTTGAGACGATGCTTGGTCTTCGGACGTCTAAGACCAGCAGTGGACGCGTTTCAACTGATAATAACGATGATGAGAATGACACGGTATACTCAAATTAATCATGCCAGCACAAATGCTGAGTAAGTTTAAATTCCTCCGGGTCAGCGGGATTGTCCGAAAGGGTTACCGCTGGCCCGGAACGTAAAGGGCTAAGGAAGGAACACGGGTGGGTTTTAGTCATTAAGAGTCTGACACTCCCTTCCGCTTCACTTCACACTTCAGAGCGGGAGGGGTCATTTGACGATTTCCCATCTTGAAAAAAAAATATATTATATTCCTGGGATTACAAAGTGCATTATGTATCGTACGAAATTCATAGTTTTCCGAGTTTTCCCACACCTTTATCAATAATCCTGAAATCCTTTTAATATTCAATCATCTAGATCTAGATTTTTATTTGTTTTAATAACACCCAACGTAGGCAAAATATCTTACCAATTAATTATAATTTTTCATTATGTAACAGCTGCTGTTCGCGCTTCTTAATGACGTTATTTATCACGCAATTTATCTGTCTATCATCAGAGGGTTTCAGGAAAAGGTTTCATCTACCAAAATAATATAAATTAACAACTTTTCAGTATATCTATACTACAAAGTACAAATAAATAAAATTGTCTATTTGTAATGTCAAAAAACAGCTTTTTACTAAATGCATATAAAAGTATATACCTACGGTACTTACAACGACAAACAATTAAAAAAATGTGTCTCTCTGTCTGTTTGTTCCGGCTAATCTCCGAAACGGCAGTATAGATTTTAACAAGATTTTCACAGACAGATTGCTGATGTTATAAAAAGTGGCTACTTTTTAAATTCCGCCAATTTTTTTTAATTTTTTAAGTGGCTACTTTATGTCCCGGTATCCACGCGCGCGAAGCCGAGTGCAGAAGCTAGTTCTAAATAAAAATATCACAGTGAAGTATTAATGTAGATGATGATTGGATTACATTAGTTAATTTATATATTTGTGTAGTGATTTATTCGACAAATTCTGTATTGACGTGATCACAAAAAACTTGGCAACCGTATTGTATAAACAAATGAATGCTACCTGTTTATTTTTCTAATTCTTTGTTGATATAATAAACCTCTAGACTACAATATGTAGTACAGTACCCGGCGATAAATATTGCAAATCGACCTATTCGATCCTATCGATTTTATACAAAGAATAAAAATAATTATCAAAAGAAGCAAATCATAATTGTTTTAACAGCTCCTAATAGATACCGGACTGTTTGTATTTCGTGCGACAGAGATAACGCTCTACGAAGCCGAAATTAGCCGATTGTCTCTTTCCAAAGGTCGATGTGCAATATTTATCGACGGGTACTGTATGTTTATTGAGCCTATAATGTTTCCACTGCTGGGACACAGGCCTCCTTTCTTTGAGAGGGAGTGGGCCGTAATCCACCACGCGGGCCCAGTGCGGGTTGGTAGATGTCACATGTCTTCGAATTTTTTGGTTCTAGGATGTACCGATTTTATCACGATGCTTTTGTTCACAGTTTTGTTATAAGCAGTGGTGTTGTAATAATTTACACAAAGTAAAGGCTCCTACAAAAAGGCGCGTCACGCGATATAATCACGCGCCACACAAAGGCACCGCAAGTCGCGCAACGAGCGGTGTCTTTGTGTCGCGCGCGAATTTATCGCGTGTCGCGCCTGTTTGTAGGAGCCTTAAAGCTACTGTCTGGGTTCAATCCTACGACCTACAACTCGAAAGTCGCGGCCGTTAACCCTGGGCTACCAATGCTCGTGCTCTCTTATAGGATCTAGTTTTATTGTATTTTCAGAACATTCTAACTCGAAGTTTTAACGCAGTACCCATCAGACTTTTTGTTAGGTCTTTGCTTACCTACCGGCCCTAATTACAGTTTACCCAAACTTACAATAGGTACAAACTTTAGCATTATAGTACTTATTGACTTTCAAAAGTCGATTGGTTTTCTTAACGATGTAGCCTGGAAAACTTTTTGCAAATTCTGACCTCTTCGGGAATAAGGCTTAAACTGATAAACTTGTCTAAACTTCATCAATAATATATATTATACTAGCTGTGTCCCGCGATTTCACCCGAATAAGTGTCAATCCCGTGGGAATATCGGGATGTAGCTTATATGTTAATCCAGGGTGTCAGCTACCCTCATACAAAATTTCATCAAAATTGGTCCAGCCGTTTGAGCGTGACGAAGTAACAAACATATAAACACACACACACACTCATAAATTTTCGCCTTTATACTATTAGTGTGATATACCTACTTATATTTCTTCTTCATCTTTTTTAACGCATTAATCTCTGGAACTACCAGTAGGATTTGAATGATTCTTTTTGTATTTGATAACCCAATTCTTGAGGTAAGCTGTAGTCTATATTTAACATCACGCTAAGACCCTTAGGGACCGAGCAACAGGAAAAAATATAAAAAGTACGATAAGCGAAAACGCAATAATTGCGCGGGCAGACGATGCGTTGCGACGGGGTGGTGAATGGAGGGAGCAAAAAATTTCACGCGAAAAAAGTCACGAGCGGGCTATTTTTATAAAAATAAAACAAACATCAGAACGACGATGCCCGTAATTAAATACGTTCAAAATCGAGTCACAATCTCATCTCAGCTACAAATCAATGACAAAAACTTTTCAAAAATATAGGGAAATTGGAGGTATTTTTTACAGATTGAGACTAAGATCAGACAGAACTTTCTTAAGATTACGAGAATTAACCTTCAGCTGGTCGTTAACGTTGGAAACAAGGTACAGACGCCAGCTCATCAAGTTACTACAATCTGTCAAATTTCTTTAATAGATTTTCAACTTTATCGCTAAAGCATAAGGTTCAAAGTTGATTGGGAAAATTTGACAGTTTCGGCTAGCTTGATGTGCTCGCGTCTGTACATTTTTATTTTGGTATTACAGCTGTTGAACAAAGCCTCTATACTGTTGTGTCAAAAAAAATCAGTAAAAATTTTAAAAAAATCTCCACACGTTGGGTGCCTGAAGATGGACGACGCCGCCGAGGTCCGCCCAGAAAGAGATAGTGAGATGACCCTGGACGCGTACCGCGAGGGCTGGTTGGAGGTGGCGCGGGAATAGAGTTTCTGGGAGGATTTGGGATAGGCATTTGCCCAGTAGTGGGACAGAACAGGGTAACAAAAAAAATGTTTTTGGCAAAATTGCTGAACCCCCCCACCTCTTATAACATGGGACTTAAACATACAGTACCCGGCGATAAATATTGCACATCGACCTATTCGATCCTATCGATTTTATACAAAGAATAAAAATAATTATCAAAAGAAGCAAATCATAATTGTTTTAACATCTCCTAATAGATACCGGACTGTTTGTATTTCGTGCGACAGAGATAACGCTCTACGAAGCCGAAATTAGCCGATTGTCTCTTTCCAAAGGTCGATGTGCAATATTTATCGCCGGGTACTGTAACTGGCGAAATATGAGTATACTATAGGTACACCTCTGCCTTACCCTTCGTGAAATACAGGCGTGAGGTTATGAAATGTCATGTATTAGCGATCAAGTGTAGAGCGGTGCCCCACCTCCGGCACTTTAATAGAAAATTAATTAATTTCCTAGGAAAACGGTAATAAAAAAGAACTATATATACAACAGACCTTATAGTGTATATAATTAATCAAACAGAAACGCGTAAAAATGTTAGATGACTTGTGGGTTAATAAATCATAGCTCAACTGTGTCTAAATATAGTCCATGGCAATATTTCATCGATTTCAAAACGTTAGAACATAGTTTTGAATGGCAGCCCGTTTTACCGTAATTTATTATTTATATCCTTTTTCGAACTTAGTAGGTCAAAATAAATAACAGGTGTTTAAATATTTATCATGGAGCTACCATATTTTTGTTTTGCATAGTTTATGGAAGAGAAAAGCTTACCTATTATGTTCAAGAAAATAGTATTTGAGTTTTCCACATCAATAAAAATAAAGCATAATGCATAATTATTATAATAAGCCTATATTGTTTCCACTGCTGGGACTCAAGCCTCCTCTCTTCGAGAGGGCGTGGGCTATAATCTACCACGCGGGCCCAGTGCAGGCTGTTTAGATGTTACATGTCTTCGAACTTTTGATTCTGGGACAAAAAATAATGATGTACAGTCAGTTTCAGAGAAATAGTACCCCTCCAAGACTTAAAGATTATCGCCCGAGCACGCTCGGGCCCGCGTGTCACGTGAGCCTTGAGCAGCTCCCTCCCCCGGGCCCCGCCGCCGCACCCATCTCGTGCACTCACCGATCCGTCTCAAATATTATTTGCAATGTTTTTAATAATTTATATGGTATTTTATCGGCTTCCTTCTGGCCGAACCGTATAGATACCAAGAATAACTTACAAAAAGACACTGCGTGCGACTAAGATACGAACCCACATCGCGAGATCATCTAGACCGCGCCTTATACCACTAGGCTATTGGCTCAGTTAGCAATCTTAACGAAAATTCGAATAGCATTACTCCTTTTATCGAACAAGGTTATTAACGGTCTAATCTTCTAGATATTAAGGTTTAAATTTCAACTTCCGTCTTATATTTAATACTAGCACCTTACCGACTTGTTTTACAAAATGCAATACGCAACTCCTCTATTAACTAAAACATAAGGTTGAAATTAGCATAGATGTCTTGTTTGGTTGAATAGAATGTGTTGATTCAGATTGTTGCACTACCCTCATTTTACTTCAGAAACTTAACTGCTGTATGAACTGCGAGTTAAGGTTGAATTTAGTATACTATTCTTCGCCTTATTTACTAAACTGTGATTGAGGGTATTTTTACTTTTCAAATGGTTTCATTTTCGTGCCGATTCGCTTGTGTGTAATTATCTTCATCGTAATATTATCCAATTTATTAAGTTTTTAACCAGTTGATTCTATTAATCGATGGTATGGTTCGATTAACAACTTTATTAAAGGCTAAAATTGTAGTTCTGTGGGAAAAGGAACAAAACATAAAGAAAATAGCACGAGATATAAGCATAACGGTAAGATTTACGTTATTCTTACACATACCTATTTATTGTTGCAATCATGTTGCATTATTACTTACAAGTTGGATTTTTTTTATGTATTTCTAATATTATTATTTTCATTACAGAGAAAAACAGTTCGTAGATGGATACAAAGGTATCAAGCGACGGGTGATATGAAATGTGATCACCAAGGCCCTCGCCCGATTGCTTACACTAATGAATCGAAGCGACAACGTAATATGTATTGTGAAAGTTCACTCAGTGGCACCCTTCAAAACTACGCGTTCAAATGCTGACTTCAAGAAGTGTTAGACAGTGACGGCCATCCTATCCGTTATGAATAGGCAACTCAGCAGATTAACTGTGTAACTTATTTGATAAAAATGCATTGGAACATTTATATGAGCAAGTGTCAAGTGTTAATCATTCCCAATATCATTCCATTATCAGTGGGATCATTATCTCGTAGTCAATCAAAAATAAACAACCTTTATTATTATCAATCCAGTTCTTGTTTACAAGTAGTCTTGTAATGTGTTAACGATGCACCATCTGACCTCACATATTTTTCTAATGTTGTGTTAAATAAGGGTTATCAGAAAATGTGATAAAAGAGAAAGATGTATATTGCTATACTGTTATAGTTTAGCATGTTGGTTCTTCCTCTGTAATTCACAGTTTCTAGAAATATCTATAAACGAACCGTTATCTAAACCAAACTAGGGTATCTATTTTGTGTTTAGTTAATATTCTAAGTATAATAACCCCAATTTAACACAGATAGAAATCTGTATATTCAACCAGGAAGTGGATTCCATGAAGTCCTAGAAATGTAATTAAAGAAATAAATGAATATTGTTTATGCAAAATGCTAAGCTTTTATTACAAACCTCCATTTGATTTTTTAATAATAATTAACGAAAAAAACAAAACTAACTACTAAAGAAACTAAAAAATAATAATAAAGGTAAATTAATAAAATAAAAAAAATCTTCTCAACCGCGGATTGAACTCGAGACCGTCGTATTGTTAAGCCGCAGTGTTAACCACTAGACCAACATGCCACTTACGATACATTTCAAAAAACTTAAATAGGTTCGATGTCATTACCAAGGTGTAACGGTTTCTATGAAGCGTGCTGTACCTGAAACTCAAGACCAAAACTTAACGAAAAAAAAAACAAAATTTAATTATAGGTACAGCGACATTTTTCAAGTCCTTCGTTATTAAAAACTGCGCATAATTATGTTTAGGTATACTTGCCTCTTCAAAGTCAAAGTCAAATCATTTATTTCAAATAAAAGTTAAAGGCACTTTTGAACGTCAAAACTTACAGTAAAATTTAATTGATTCTAGTCGCCCCTTTCAAAAGGTAGTGTTCGTATGGAGAAGAATGGGCAAGAAACTCCACCGTTACTCTTTTAAAATGTTTTACAAAGTTTTGGATAAATAATATAATTATATAACTTCTAAGTAACTCTCATAAGGCTTAAGAACGCCGCAGTTGAGTACCGTCCTAATTAACTTTGTAGACAAGGTCTGGGCGAATTAAACTTGCGTAGCGGTTCGTGTACTCACGGCTTTATACTAAACTTTCTCATAAAAATTTAAATATTAAGGTTCATGCACACACTGCAGTACCTAACATCATTCTCAAGGCACCAATCAGTCGCGCCAAAATTAAAAATTGTAGTTCTACTATAACTTCTCCATTTTACTTTGTGTAATTTATGTCATCTGCACGGCTTGTAAAAAGGGTGAAGGAACACATCGAGAGGAAACCAGCATGTCCCGGAATCAAAAATTCTAAGATATGTGACATCTAACAACCCGCTCTGAGCACGCGTGGTGGATTACAGCCCATTCTCTCTTACAAAGAGGAGACCTGAGTCCCAGCAGTGGGAACGTTTTTTTTTTATTTAAAATGGGTTTGCTCTTGACTCTAGTCTAGGTCAGAGATGACAGAGACAAAGTCTACGATGGAGTGAGCTCACCCAGAAGAAGCCTGTTCACTCTTACTTTGAAGAGATTCGGGTTGTATGCACTCGGAAACACAAACGCAGGTAGAGAGTTCCACTCTTTTGCTGTGCGCATTAGGACATTTGAAAACGCTTAGTGCGAATTGGTGGGAACGTTATGGCAGTCTATACAATTGGGCCCGCAAGGTTTAATACGAGTAATACGGTCCACTCTTATTCGCTATTCACAGTGATTTCATTAGGTTCACTTTCAGCCATTGGGTCAGGTACCTACGTACAGTACCCGGCGATAAATATTGCACATCGACCTTTGGAAAGAGATAATCGGCTAATTTCGGCTTCGTAGAACGTTATTTCTGTCGCACGAAATACAAACAGTTCGGTATCTATTAGGAGCTGTTAAAACAATTATGATTTGCTCCTTTTGATAATTATTTTTATTCTTTGTATAAAATACAAAAAAAGGTAAAGGTCGATGTGCAATATTTATCGCCGGGTACTGTACCTTGCACTCTCATTTTAGTATAGACATCGTAGACAATATATCGGCCAGACACGTCAGTCACATCACTACTCAGTAAACGCCACATCACGGACACGTTAAAACGTTGTGACGTTACTGATATGTGTGCATGAACCTTTAAGGTACAAGTTCGTAGCCGACCGCATACAGCAGCGGCAGACGACGTGACGTTGCGACATGTCGTAGTAACACGTCGCAGCGTCATGTCGCTGCAGTCATGATTCCGAACATAACCGCAGGTTGCTGCAGCAGCTGACGGCAGCGCTGTATTCCAGTTAGTTCTGAATATTCCGTGAGACAAGATGACCTGGCGCCGTATTATCACGGTTTAATGCCATCATAATTCCAGTGTAAGAGAGAGACGGCGTTATACATAACCGATAGCACTGTCCCTTTTTCGCACAGGAATCATGATGGCATTCAATGATGTATAAAACTATAGATACGTTGTCCGCACTCTAAAATGGCAACATGAAATGAAGCCAATTGGCCACATTGCGCTCAGTCACGCACCAACCTGTCGCGCGACGCGACGCGACGTATGTTTGTTTTTAATTTATATCGTATGTGAAAACCTGTGCAAAACATAAAGAAAATATGCCGTCGTGTGTTTTCAGAGGATGTAAAAATTATACCCCAAAAGTTAAAGACAAAAAGTGTCATTTCACGCGTAAGTTTACAAAACTAGATTATTTTATTTTATTTTGTACGACGCTGCGTCTAATGGCGGCCGGCGCATGAAGTGACTCTGATAGCTACGTCACTCATGCGCTCGACCAATGAGCATGTAATTTGACTATTACTTATCCTGTGACGTAACTGAAGATGTTTATTTATCTCCCTCTAGCAACAGACATCCCGCCGTACGGTGTCATATTTTCTTTCCCTTTCTTTACGCGTATAAGTACTTATCTAGTATTTTCGCCGTTTTTAAGCGCCGAGATGTTGGTTGACAACGTGTCTATATATAATACGTCATTGATGGCATTAATACTTCGTAATACGACCCCTTTTTGGGAACTACAATAAATATAAACAAAACAGGTACTTACCGCTTTTATTTAACTCCTGTCCTATATTTTTCCAAATATTATCCTTTACGACACCGTTTATATAGGTTTTGTGAGATACATCGTACAGTGACGGATTTATGGCCACCTAGTTTATCAGTTTTTCTTCCTCGGAATCGGAAAAACTAATTCATTGAGAAAGATTCAACGTGCTGTCGCTCCAGCGTCGGTGGCACTACTGATCTGCGGTCGGGCGACACGACGTCTGCGGTCGTGCGACGTGTAGTCTGGCGACGTGTCGCTAGCTACGGAAGGTATTCCATAGAAATACTTACAAACTAGTAGTGTCGTAGCGACATGTCGTCTGCTGCTGCTGTATGCGGTCGGCTACAAACTCATACTTTTAGGCTTAGCGGTTCGAGTAGGTACTCACAGCTTTATATTTTTATGAGAAAGTTTCTGAGAGTTTTAAATCTCTGTCGGTATTCGATAAGGCGGGATGGAGCAGAAATGAGCAATTAACTTTTATAATCCCCTTCTCTTAGGTTAATAGCCTTCTGTATTTTGTTGTGAAAAGACGGCTTCATTCAGGAGATTAATCTTTGTTAGATTTCGTTCGATTACCCGAAATTCTATGCATCCTCGCTTGAAAAGCGAGGATGCACGCTCTGTTACCTTGCTTCTTGCATAGATAGGTACTATTTTAATTTAACCTAATGACAAACAAGGTTATTTATATCATAATAAGCCTATAATGTTCCCATTGGTAGGACACAGGCCTCTTGTCTGTGAGAGAGGGTTATTTATACAAGGTCAAATTAAATAGCTAGCGAAACTCCGTGGACGTGATTGGTATCGGTATCTAAACACGATTATCCGTGGACGTGATTGGTATCGGTATCTAAACACGATTATAATTATGTATATAAAAATATATTATGATTTGATGTTTTTTTTGGGTCAATGACCTCTGATAGTTTTAATTTAATTTCACCCTTTATAATTAAGGATAAATCTATATAATTTTTCTACTACAGAATGAGCAAAGCAATTATTACTTGCAACAATAGGCACATTTATTATACACATACACACACATAATATACTCACATACTCACACAAATATTGTGTTTATGCAATAAGTAATATTAGTTATGGAAGAGCGGAGTATCCCAATACAGGCATTACTTACTTAAAGGGAGGCAATCACTAATTCTGTTCATATGAAATAATTACGTTGAAGAAATAAATGATTTTTGATTTTGAACAATGATGTTCTATGATTGAATAAGGACGATTTAATTAATCAAGGAGAGTCAAATTTCGACAAAAGCCAATTAGCTTAATGTTTCGTGCATAAGTACAACGATTGAAATCTTAGCACTCAATAGGTACCTATACTAGTATACACCTACCTACGTTCTTGAATACGTGACCCAAAAGCTATACGTATCTTTCTTCCTCGTTGATATTACTTGGAAACTAGCCAAGCCACAAAGAAAAATATATGTGTCAAAGAAAGAAAACACACGCCCTTTAAATCGAAGTTATTTAAAGAAAAACGCGGAAACCTAGACAACATTTTTATTTGACTATGCGAAAGTTTTTTTGGGCTTTAACAGGTTTTAATTAACAGTAACTTTTGCTCGGAGCTTGGCACTGAAATTCGCGATGCTTGTCCGCGGGGACCAGAATTCATGCACGAATAAAAAATATTCAGCATGTCGGTACGTAGATTCAATTGCGGGTTAAAAAATACGAATTTTTCGGCTACTCATTTCTGCGCCATGTAACACCGACGCAAAACTTGATTGTGTAACGTCGAATACCATATCACATTCCAAACACGATTCCAGAATTAAGTTAAAAACAAATGAAAGTTGCGTCAAAAACAAATTCTGATTCGCCAGCCAGTAATTCTGTTTGAATTTGGAATCGATGAAGTGACTAATATAATTAATACCAACAAGATTGCAATCGTAACTCAAACACGTTTGTACGAAGTATGAAAGCAGTCAGTATCTACCTACGAACGATTTGTACTCATGTTTACATTACCGAAGAAATCACAACCCTACGATTTAAAACCAAAAGGTCAACTTGCCATTTATGACCGACATTTGTAGGTAATAGTGATAAAAGCTGTGCATTGCGTTTTATGTTCTTCGAATAGAATTCCGTGTTCTCTTTTGTTCTTTAAACGAGAACGGGAATTAAAATCTGAGTTTAAACGCTTGAATAGTAAATGGGGCAAGATAAACGGGCTTGTCTGGACATTTGACGTGTGCATTAAAGCTATGTTTAATACTGCAGATCAAATGAAGATTCGTATATTATGTTTCTAATTTGCAAGCAGTTTTAGTTGCGTTCTTTTTATTGTTGTCTGTTTGTTACAAAATTTGTTATTTTTTCACTCTGCGATTGGCATATTGTTTTGATTTTTGTTGTCATTTGCTAGTGACGCAAGCGCAACACAGAAAAATGCGTATTGTCTTTGGTCCCTGACACTGACATCAAGCAATGGACAAAATTGACAATCTTTTATGGCTTGAGAACAATGTTCTATTTTGTATGTGTATATTTTGTGTTTTATTTTTTTGTAATATGCGTTTTTATTGTGCAGAATAAACAATTTTTCTTTATTTTCTTTTTTCTAGAGTAATGCAGAAAGAAGGACCGATGCGAATTTTGTTAAGGCTCTATTTAAAATGCTTTTTTATGCTTCACATGTTCAAGATACTTTTAAGTGAATAATAGAGAGATACATTGTATTGCATGATTCTATTAAGTCTAACTAAATGCGAATTTCACCAATGAAACTGAACGCGAACGCGCGTATCTAAACCGCGTTTAAGAGCTGTCAGTGTCACTATTTTCAGTGGAATATTGACACTGACACGCCCTATAAGCGCTGTTTATATGTTGTCATCTCAGTCATCATCATCAGTCTATAGCAGTCCACTGCTGGACATAGGCCTCTCAAATTGAACGCCATTCAACTCGATTTTCGGCAACGCAGTCCAAAACCCAATTAATGTACAGTACCCGGCGATAAATATTGCACATCGACCTTTTTACACAAAACCATTTTATACAAAGAATAAAAATAATCATCAAAGAAGCAAAACATAATTGTTTCAACAGCACCTAATAGATACCGGACTGTTTGTATTTTGTGCGACAGAGATAATGCTCTACGAAGCCGAAATTAGCCGATTGTCTCTTTTCAAAGGTCGATGTGCAATATTTATCGCCGGGTACTGTATATACACGTATCACTTAATCACTTCACAAAGGAATAATCATTTAGTACGCAATACAAAGGCTTTATGTCATTGCAGTAAATTCATAATCCTTTTGTCTATTATTAAAACTTCTAAGTACGAGTACATGTCCAATGAATTTATTTCAATAGCAAAATCCCATTTACTAGACCAAGGATCAACCAACATGAATATTAAACAAGTTTTAGTAAAGTAAGTAATTTAACCATGTAAGTTTGGAAATAAACAATTTTGATACAAGTAAAACAGGGTTACATCAAAGTTAGAAAACAACAAGAATTTACAACAAAGAGGTGGCTTGGGATAATATTAAATTTTGAAATACCTACTCGTGTAACTTTGGACAACTAACCACTTAGTAAAACTTACGAAAATTAAATTTAAAGCTCAAAAGATTAATCAAGAAAAGAGAATGTTATTATTAAAATTAATTAATTAAAACAATTAGTATAATCAAGCGTAGTGTGGGTCCCTCAGCTAGATGTAACTACGACCTTGAACAAGCGGGTGAACAGACTGGATACGGATATCGGAGAACGGGGTGATATGTTTAAACCTGGAAGAAGCTTATGTCCGTCAGTAGACTGCAGTATGCTGAGTCGATTCATGGAGTAAATTATTATGCTACATGGTTTTTTTTTATTTTATTTTTATTTATTAGTCCAACACCTTAAATCTTAATTTATTAAGAGACAGTTCAGAGTGAGGTGATGGAAACGCCGCTACAGAGTCAAAAGTTTTCAAAATTCGTTGTGCAGACGCCAGCACATCAAGCTACTACAATCTGTCAAATTTCTTTAATAGATTTTCAACTTTATCGCTTGTAGCGTTGGTACCTTTTTAGTTACTATTACTCTATGGTTGATGCTCTGTGGTCACCTTTCATGTCAGTTGGTTTTTTCATGTCAATGGTAAATATATTTTTCTTTATGTAATTATATCGCATGAACATCCCTTGTACAAGCTTTCACCTTTCTTTATTAATTTTTTAAGTGTTTTTTTATGTATGTGAACTTAGTATATGGTATAAGCAAAGTAATTATCGAACTATCATCTATCATTTTTATCACATACGTACCCACTTCACGCTAAAGCATAAGTTTCGAAGTTGATAGGGAAAATTTAACACTTGCGGTTAGCTTGATGTGCTGGCGTCTGTACCATAACCGAGTACCTACCATAGTACGCTCGGCTACACAGCAAGCGATACATAATCAGTATAAACTGATCTCTGACTATACAAAAAACCTATACAAGCGAGGTCAGCTAAAACTTTTAGCTTGATGTGTCGCCGTATGTGCCAATAGCGATGACAAAATTCCTACATGATGACAACATGTAAACAAATGTGTTGGGAATGGAACGGAAACTGACCGAGTCATCTACTGCAGTAAACAAGTCATTTATAGAAACTGAATCTGTTAGCACTCAATAACAATTCGCCGACGATCGTAAATGTGTTGTGACGTTAGACATCAGACTACGTTGCAATGTGCCCATTGTGAAACAATTTTAGATTCCATTCAGAGGATACTGATGCAAAAGCACGTGTAAGATTATGTATTGAGGATTAAAACTGTAGTACCAAAAAAAGGTCCATGGAGAGATGTTGATAAGTAGTGGTTTCTTATTTACTATCAAGGTGAATGCGCAGTGGTAGACCGCGAAATTCACATGTCCTTACGATTTTTTGCAATTTTCAGGGTGCTTACTCTTCAATTTAATTCCGATAGATCGACATTGGAATTGTGACGTTTCGTACTCTTGAGTTCGATGCTAGCGCAAAATGATTTTTAGATTGGGTGTCCATTTTGGAGAACTAAGTGGAATTGGGTTCGGGCTTGGCGTGGGGTAATTGTTGACAACATTGTTTTCAAGAGTACCGAATCACATGAATGTAAAATTAACATTGGAATCATATTGGCATATCATTGGAATTAAAATTAGTTTGGAGAGTAAGCCCCCAGGTCAGTGTCAAGTTCTATCTCGATCAAAATATGATCTGTGTAACGGTCACCCGATTGCCAGCCATGCCAAAGCCAGCCATGCCGTGTCGTCTGGGTGCAGCCATAGCCAGCCACAGCAAAGAGAATGTCAATTGAACGTCACATGCGCTTGTCAACCTAACGCGATGGGCGTTACCGAGCGGCGACCCTCTCCTCGATTTAAAGTGGGGGGGGGGGTGAACTTATAAATAGGTCGCGCAGCGCAGTTGGGGATAATTCTGATCTAGAACCTAGCCTAAGCTGAAACTCTGTTCGATTATAATTTACACAATAAATACCTACAATCAAGAAAATTGTTTTCGCTATCCTGTTTCATCTGCGACTATAATAGCTATGTATTTACAGAACTACAGTCATTAGAATCATTAATATTATATCTCTTTAAGTTAGATTTGTGCCATAGGCACTTTTCCATAACAGATTTGTTCATATGGAACGAATCTAACTTAGAAAGATGTATTAATGATCCTAATGATTTTAACTATGTAAATACGTACCTGTAGTTGAAAGCGGTTGCCGTCATACAGCCTTCATGAAAATCTGTCATTTTCACCAGTATTTGACATTAACGTGTCTAAAAACGCTCTGTAATGTACAACTGTTATTGTGTGACTGTTCACCAATTTCTTTTTCTGATTTCAAAGCTAAAGCGATTGGGTAAGGACAGTAATTGAATGGTGACCTGAAAAGCAAAGCATTGGTTGGCCTAATAGATAGAGAGACCATTAGTTAAAGGTAAATGGAAAGGGCTTGAAACTTTTCTACGAAAAATATTAATCCTGTAATTCAATTCAATTCAATTCCTTTATTTCAAGTTGGATCATACAATAGCATTAGGTACATTAAATTATTAGAAAAATAATCAAAAATAAGACAAAACACAACATACAATTTCATTATTACTAATAATATTAATATCCTCGTGTGTAATGTGTGTACCTATGAAAGACCAAAAGGACAGATAGTGATTTATAAAGGCTCCTACAAACAGGCGCGACACGCGATATTATCGCGCGCGACACAAAGGCACCGCTCGTTGCGCGACTTGCGGTGCTTTTGTGTCGCGCGCGATTTTATCCCGTGTCGCGCCTGTTTAAAGGAGCCTTTAAGAAGGATAAAAATATATAGCTACAATGGCTAACGTCTAATCCTAAACTAACAAACTATCAAAATAAAAATATAATATCCCAACATAACGAAAACTATTAACAAACTAAAATATGGCGTCGAAAACTTCCTCCGCATCGCTGCTGACTCAATGTTACACCAAAATTGACTATAATCTCTCGGAGCCAGAAAAGGAAACTATTATTACTGAAGGCCATTCAGCATTGAAACTGAACTATTACAATCGCGTTAATAACACAAAACTATTCAACATTGCCAAGTCCTTTCAACTGAAATCGAACTTAATAGACCGGTTAATTTTGTGAAATACATTCATAGGAATTCGCAGTTCCATGAAACATCGTACTCGCCCGCGGCATGAATATTGATGCATTTCAATGTAATGTAGGTACTACAGAATTATACAGTATGACTGGGTAAACGAAGGACTTAATTAGGGACATCATTGTAAGGGCCATGGAGCGACCCAAACTTGACATAAGCCCACTAGACCGAGTGCGTAACGCCGAAATCCGTCGTCGGTCAAAAGTCTTCGATGCCGGGGACTGGGCGTTGCGCCTCACGTGGAGTTAAGGCCCCTACAAACAGGCGCGACACGCGATATAATCGCGCGCGACACAAAGGCACCGCAAGTCGCGCAACGAGCGGTGCCTTTGTACCTGTTTGAAGGATCCTTTAAGCAGGACATCTCGTTAAACGAGAAGATGGCCGATGGAGTAAAGCTGTTACCGAATGCTGGCCAAGATTAGACCAAAGAAACCAGGGTCGTCCATGAAAGAAAAAGAAAGAAAATTTGTTTATTCTGCACAAACAAAAACGCACATGGCAAATAAACATTAAAAATTCAAAAGCGCCCGACTGCAAAGGCAAATGATCTCTGACAAGGCAGGGAAAGGAAAGATTCGTGTACCCACGATCATCATCCCTGGCCTTTCTCAATGTGGGTTGGGGTCAGCTTCCAGTGTAGCCAACGGCTTAACTTGCGTTCTTTTTAATGGACGGCCTCCGTGGATAGACCCGTCCATCTGTTACTACCTAACTACAAGCCTCTTTGGACAGATAAAAATGTGAATATCCAGAAATATTTATGTATGCAATTGGATAATTATGTAGAATTTTGAAAATCCTCCTCTAATAAAATAAATAGGTATCCCTTGTTTTATCAGTTAGCCCATGTATGTAGCTACACACATATACCGACCTACATATTCAATTACCATGTACGTTCGAGTGGCTATTGAATTTGCAACCTAACGTTATTAATATAGATACGGAAGAGGTATATTCTGGATGAATATGTAATACATAGTAGAACAGATGTCTCATGGCTATTTAATTATTAATTTCTTCTTTTGTAGAAAGACCAAAGCAACGTTGATGAGTATATTAATATGTTAATAGTGTCCATGACACAGTCACACCCCATTTTTCTTCAGCGGGATTGTCCGAAAGGGTTACCGCTGGCCCGGAACATAAAGGGCGAAGGAAGGAACACGGGTGGGTTTTAGTCAGTAAGAGTCTGACACTCCCTTCCGCTCCACCCAGAGCGGGAGGAGTCATTTGATGATTTCCCACATTCAAAAAGAAAAAAAAAAAATCTTCCACACTTCTCTACCTTCAAATGACTGTTTAGCATTATTTTTTTCCTCAAGCTAGCCTCTTACTTGCTTCCATTCCATGCTCAACCAAGCAACAAGTTAAACTTGAATAAAAAATAATCTTTAACAGCCTTGTTTTTAACTGCTATCTAATTATTATTGCAGTCCCTTTCGACGACCGACTAATAAATTGTTCTATTATGTCTGTTAAGCTTTCATTTTGTTTTTCTATTTCTTTTCCCCGTTTACAGATTGTCGCATTTCGAGGAAAAAGGAAAGATGTGGCTTTGTAATTGTCTCTGGGAGGCTTTGTTCCTTATCTCTGTCTGCTAAATCTTTAATAGTAACTGTATTGTCGTAGACTTCAAAGGCCTCGTGGTTCTTTGGGTCTGGTTTAAATACAGTTCAAATGTTTAATTGTAGACTTCAATTAAAAGTGGAAAGGCTCCTTCAAACAGGCGCGACAGGCGATAAAATCGCGCGCGACAAGCGATAATATCGCGCGCGACACAAAGGTAAGTCGAGCAAAGAGCGGTACCTTTGTGTCGCGCGCGATTGTGTCGCGCGCGATTATATCGCGCCTGTTTATGGGAGCCTGAAATAAATTGTGCCTTTGATTTTATTTGACTTGGGTTTATTCATTGTTTCTTAGCAATGTTTTTAGATACTCTGCTAATGTAATGGCATGAAGCACCCTATACCTATGCTTGATTGTCTTTGGCATCATACGCAATGACTGATTATTTCAAAAGCAAGTATACGCAGTGACTGATTATTTCAAAAGCGATCTAGACTAATATAACAACGCTGAAGAGTTTGTTTGATTTTTTTATTGATCTCTCAGTCGGACTTAAAAATAAATAATTCATAGATATAGGTTTTATGCTATTTAACATAACGCTATGCACCTTAGGAGCCGAGCAAAAAGAAAAAAACGCTACGCGAAAGCGAAAACAAAAATAATGCGGGCGAGCGATGCTACGCGATGCAGTGGGCCGGGGAGGCCAGGCCAAGGGAGTTTTATAAAACGTGGCTGTCATTTTAGTATATTTGGTATCTTACGACTTTCATATGCACGAAGTCGCGGGCAGAAACAGGTAAGCTAACAATTTGACTAAACTTATGGTTATGTGGAAATAACAGTATCTAAAGTGCATGAAAACCAAAGAAAAACTTGATAGTTCAGGATGTTGAAATATGATCAAAGACGAATGATGTCATCTATTGACGTTCTTGAAACTCATTAATAATATGAACCCAGAAACAGCCAGGTGATGTCGCGATGTCGCGTTTATATCCGATATCTACAACACAATATTCAAGGTTAGGTACATTTTATTATTTCCTTTGTCATTTACTTTTATGTAACTGCAACTGTAATACGGTTAGGGCACGGCTTTTGCTTCTGCAAAAACTTTTCATTTACCTTTTTCCTAGAATAATAGAAATTCCTGTTCTGTCAACGAATCTGTTTTCTCTTCTCTTTTTCTTCTCTTGACTTTCCTTTATTAAATTCTCAAAGGAATATATAGTAGAACGGTAAAAAAGATCGGTAAAAAATAATTCAGAAAAATTAAATTGGCTTCATATTTTATTTTATGTGAAGCATAAAACAGCTTCATCCACCTCAGAAATTGATCTCCTTTAAACCATTGAAACTTTTTCAAATTATCGTTCAGAAAAAGTCTGCAAATTGCTCAGACACATTGAAACGTAATAGTGCATCTGGGTCGAACCACGGTAATTATAGCTTCAATATGGCTTTAATTGAAAGCGGTCGTATTGCCCTCACCGCACTCTAGGGGTTAAAAGGGAGATCAAACAAAAGTCGTTCAATATTATAACTTTTTCAATCCGAAGCCAACGTATACATGAAGTGTATTTGTGATACACTCCATGTACGTACCTATTTGAATAATACATTCAGGAAATTTTCCGTAACGAAAAGTTATCTTCTATTGCCATTGTCCAGAACCCTTGCGAAGCCGAAAATAGATCGTGTAATAAAATTGGAATCGTATTTATTGGAAACATTTGTTATGGTATTAGGAAAATTAAATGAGTGTTACCCGATTTAATATTGAAAAGTTGACTCCTCATCAGTCTTGTGATAGGAATATTTGGTATTGTATAGACCAATCGGTGGTGAAGCGTTACTAAAAACTGTCAATGTTTTTCAAAAAATTGTCGCTTAATTAGATTTGTTTAGAATGTGAATACATATTATCAAGAACTAGCTCGTAATATTATTACCAATAATAATTGTGTAAGGAATAGACACAGCATTTCCTGTATTGGGCAAGTAGTGACTATTTAAACTCAAACTCAAGTCAAAGTCAAAGCATTTATTTCAATTAAACCAATTACAGGCACTTTTGAATTGTCAAGAAGTCGATCGGCAAAACCCAAAGTCTGCCCATCACTATTATGTAGTGCGTTTGAAAAAATCACTTTTTCATTTCATTTTTTCTTCGTTTAATTTAATGTCGTCTCCACATTGCATTTAAGAAAACAAATTTCGTCACCGCCGTATGATAATGGTATATTTTATGACAACAAAGATCTTGCAAATTATTACTCAGACCTACAACAAAAAAAAAAAAACTGGTAACTTTTACACTGCTCCAGGCCACGTGCATACAATTCCTTTTTCAGCTGAACATCCAAGCTTGCAACAAAAACTAAAAGTACGTGCTATTAGTTTCAGTGCATATGGGTCATGTCGCGGTTATGGCCGACATGTGGCTCTAATTGAAACCGGCGTGGTTTGGCCTCAGCGGGCCTTTTGGGGTTAATCGTACCAGCGAGGAGAATTGTTTGAACGTTTGAAATTTTTATAGGATCTTTTTAATTCTTTTGGTGAAAGAGTTTATTGGTGGCTTGGGATTTGATGAGAGTTTCTATTGGGAATTCATTGTAGATTTAGAGAATAACGAAATTCTGGAAGGCAACTCTATTGAAGTAACGATTGCTTACCTTAGCTTGGAAGAATGTATGGGCATCAGAAAATGGCTGACCTGACAGGTGACATGAAGTACCTAAGTGATATCAACATCTCTAGTCACACAGTGATCAAATCAATTGTAGTAATGATGAAATGACAATGTATCAGTTTTAGTTAAATCTATGAAATCATTAGAGGTATAAGGTACAGGGCTTAAAGTTCACTCAACCTCCATAGAAAAGGGAGGATCCTCCGACCAGACGGGTGTGGTATCTGGCGAGCAACTGCCCAATGTTTCAATGTTGTATATATGTGCTAGTTGCGCGGTAAACTCTACTTGCGAGATGCAGGATTTTGCGTGATGTCAGTATAACGCGTAGTTCACATGTGGTTTAGTGGATATCGCTACAGAATCAACAGAAAAGTAAAAGTAAAAACAAGTCATTCCTGCTACTAGTCTAAACAAACTGAATCTTTTGAACACACCGTAACAAAGACAACAATAAATAATTACAAAGAAATTTCTAACAAAATTTAAATCTCATACATAAATTTGAAAGAGTAACCGAACGTAAAGTACGTTAACCTCTTGGATTTGAATAAAATGGTATCGGATTTACGCCAATATTTTTCGAATGATTTTTGCACGATGAAGCCGTCTATAACTTTTGACGTTATGAAATTAGAAAAATTTAAAGATTTTGTTTTCGTCTGTCATGGCGTTGGCACATGAACGTTTTTTATGAACGATAACATCACGCCTGTATTCTCTGAGGAGTTAGGCAGAGGTAAAAGGTACATCCAGGTCCTATTGCCACCAATCAGGCACAGATCAAGACTCCGGGCTGCTACTAAAAATGTCGAGATGGAAAAAGTTGAAAAACCCAATAGCATGATGCCCGACCCGGGATACGAACCCAGGACCTCATTCTCACAGTAGCGCTTACGAACACTAGACCAACGAGGTATGTACACGTCACTTGTAACACTTTAACTGCTCTGAATGCTACGTCAAGGCTCCTACAAAAAAGCGCGACACGAGATATAATCGCGCGCGACACAAAGGCACCAGTCGTTGCGCGACTTGCGGTGCCTTTGTGTTGCGCGCGATTTTATCGCGTGTCGCGCCTGTTTGAAGGAGCCTTTACGCTACAACGTTACCATGGAAGTGCAGTTGACTGTTCTATTGTCACTGGGACAAAATTGCATAAACATAACATAATTAGCCTACAATGTACGTGGGTACATTGTAGGCTAATTATGTTATGTTTATGCAATTTTGTGTTTTGCAGCAGTGGTGCTGGAACACAGGCGTCCTCTCTTCGAGAGGGAGTGGGCTGTAATATACCACGCGGGCCCAATGCGGTTTGGTAGATGTAACGTATCTTCGAAGTTTCAGAACATCATCATCATATGCATAAAATCTTACGAAATCGGTATAATCAGTGCAAGCCAATACACCTATAAAAACACAGCATAGTAAATGTCTCAGTATTAAAAACATTACAGCTACATATAAAGAAAGCTGACATGAGTTATAGCTGCGTTGATATGTTTTTGGCATCTAATACTATTCATTCTCTAAATGACGTATATTGGTACATTATAAATAAAACGCTATTTTTATGTGCAATTTATTTCGTGTATTTGAGGATTCATTTGTGATTAAGGCAGAATAAATTTTCGGAAATTATCGTCTTGCAATGATAATGCAAAACCTGAACACATCACACAATATTTGAATACCACCGCTATATGCAAGAAATAAATTAAGGTGACTATATGACCTAAAGCGTGGTCTTTGTCTGACTGCATAGAAAAGAAAGAGAAGCGCGATGACACAACGCTACCAGCGTTGTGTTTATTTATTGCAAAATATGAAGCAATTATCTATTTACAAAAAAATTATTGTTTGGACTAAAAAAATAAAACACTAGTGTTTTAGTATGTTGCTTGTAAATTAATCTTACAAAAAATCAGAATGATTGTATTGTATGTATATTAGTATGGATTTTATTGTAAAAAGAAAGTTTTTAGAGGTATCTTCATGATTTTTTTCTATCGTATCAAATTAGTTGTATTATGTTTCCAACACACTATCTACCTAGCATATATCCTGAAGAATATCATATATTTTTCTGATTTTGTTTACTGTAGTCGATCATATATACTTTTATCGTTTCTAAAACTTGCGTTTTTTGTGTTTAGGTCCTGTAAGCCCCTTAACACTAGACTTGTAACATTCATGATAACGCGAATACAGAATGTGAATACAAATCTCTGTTAAACCGAAAAGCCAAAATGTTTTGTTGCAAATGGATTTGTAAGCTGTATAGTCTGAATATAACTTTGTTTGCTCCATTAGTACTGAAAGCATGATTAATAATAGTAGGTATACTGAATGTATTTACCTACTTTTGGGAATCAATCAATAGTGAAGTTGTTCTCATTATTTGAAATCCGCGATGACAAATTGGACGATTCTAAATAAGTCAATTAGTTTTGTTGTCAAACAATTATTCAAATAGTACTTAATATAATCGGCAGAGTTTTCACTGTTGAGGTCATCATCTGCCTAGCCTTTTCCTATGTTGGGGTCGGCTTCCAGTCTAACCGGATGCAACTGAATACCAGTATTTTACATGGAGCGACTGCCTATCTGACCTCCACAACCCAATTACTGGGTAATACGATACCCCTTGATAAGACTGGTTGTCAGACTTTCGGGCTTCTGACTACCCGTAACGACTGTCAAAGACCCACGAATGACAGCCGGGACCAACGGCTTAACGTGCTTTCTGAGGCACTTCTAAATCGGTCAGATCACTCTTGACTTTGACCTAACCAACACTACTAAATAATATATACAGACGGTGCTTAAAATTTTAATCCGTAATCAATAGTTAATTATAATTTGGACAATATTGATCCTGCAGATTTTCACCATCGAACATAATAAATAATCATGTCATATATACCAAGTATCTATTCTTATACTGTAATGCCCTGCCCTAGTAAATAAAATACGATCGACGATATATAATCCAATTTTTTCCAAGTCAATTTTACTTGCCATAAACGGTTTACATGAATTGACTTTGTTTACTCATCCAAGAGCATTGTACACATGAGTGAGCCACGGAAAGAGGTCAATATCCCGAGCTGATATCCAAAATAATTATTATTTAAGTTATTTGCAGTTCAAGTCGTTATTTATATTATAGGAACCATATTAACACAATAATGTCCACGACTGAACAAGAGCATCCCACAATGGAAGATAAGCGAAGAAAAATCAAGTATTTAAAAAAACAACGTCAATAAAAAATAAACATTCGAATTGAGAACCTTCTCCTTTTTTTAAGTCTGTTAAAAATAAAAAAAACATCTATCCTTCGTCTATGCATCGACGCGTTTCAAATTGTCGACAAAATGAACTATAACGGCCACAAGTCTTGTCAAGCGCCATGTTTGTTTAATGAAAACCACTCAACGTCGTGTGATTAGAGGCTTAAATCCGATTAACTTTCGTAGTGGGGACGCTGAAGTAATTTGCTGCGCTGCTGTGGCGTTGACAAGCTGTTGCTATGCTAGGGTTGACTGGCCAAAATAGAGGTGACAAAACCGTACGCTGTGACTTGATTGAGCTGTCTGGCAGTGACTGATTCAACTTTATGATTTGATATTTCATCTGATGGCTCTTTTTTTATTTATTTTTTATTGCTGAATAGGCCCGCTCTTGACCTCAATTACGCGTGATGGAAAGCGATGGATGAGGTCTATGATGTAACGAGCTTGCCCAAAAGATTCCTCTTATAATTAACCTTTTGACCGCGAAAATAAAAAACGTGCCCTTTTCGTCAAAGTCTGTCATGTGGTCAAACCTGCTGGGCACATTTTGGTTTGTCATCTATACATGACTGTGGCGGTCAAAAGGTTAAAAAGTGTAGGTTAACGATGGAACTACAATTGTCACAGACTAAAATATTGTTATCTTTCTTACAGATTATGAAGAAGAGATGGCTGAAAAGTCTAAAGGTTGAACTAAACTTCGCAAAAGAATTGAAAAACACCCCAGAATACACATCATGCCATAGAATTTTACCGCTCTTTATTTTTCTTTACCGAATTTTATCGCTAAAGCATAAGGTTCAAATTTTCCCAACCCATTTCAGTAGCAATGGGTCTCATTATGACAGTTCAACAACATTCATTGCTTTATTTACGTTGTTGAGCAGACACATTTTTAGTACATAAGTAGCAATGGATTAGTATTATTCTTCAAATTGATAATGTGTTACGCAACTAAGGTGCAGGTGTAATCCGCGACTTTGACGATATCACCAACCCACCGCGCTTTTAGAGTTTTGTTTGTTGATGTTATATTACATCTCATAAAATGTTAAACTTCATAGAAAGGAACGTCGTATATTTATGAATAGAGCTTTAGACGTGTACGTATACGTTTCAAAGCCGTAAAGTATACCATAAAAGCTATATCTGTCTAAATTGTCTAAGATAGGTTTTTCTATGCATCTTCGGTTTACTTTTCTTTCTTAGATTTTTTGTAGCTTTGCGGTCATAATGTTTTATTATCTGCAGTTTTGGCATACCATCAAAAAAAGTAAAAATGCGGATTTATATTACACACTAGATATATTCACATACAATAAATCTAACGAGAATAAAAATAAACCTTTGATAGATAGGTGCAGCATGAAATAATATTACACCGACTTCAAAAAGTAGGAGCAAAAAATTACTAAACAAAACATATTTTATGATGATTATGTTTGTACTAGAAGTGGGTTTACGATCCGATTTGAAATAACAACCTCTCGATCGTCAGTCTAATCATGGAATGATAGTTTAGACAGCTGAGTACCTACCTATATCGTCAAATGAAATAAACCGGACCATCATAATAATATGTAAGTATTTCTATAAGCTTCAATTGTATTAGATTTCAATCGGAGGCAATTTTAACAGACAGTTCTTCAAACAAAAGGCCACA
Source organism: Luperina testacea (assembly GCA_927399505.1). NCBI lineage: Eukaryota > Metazoa > Arthropoda > Insecta > Lepidoptera > Noctuidae > Luperina > Luperina testacea. Next base: position 13,675,865 of record OV656770.1, on the reverse strand, counting down.
AGAACACAAGGTATTTGTGTACATACGTCAGCACATCAACCTACTACAATCTGTCAAATTTCTTTAATAGATTTTTAACTTTATCACTAAAGCAAAAGGTTCAAAGTTGTACAAGCCTGATATGAATGGAAACGCCGGGAGGGGGCATATACAGGGTTACCTAAGAAGTAATTGTACTCATCATTATGAACAAATTTCACTATGGGACCAAACCTGAAATCGCGAAAAAAAAATCAACTGTTCCCCACATTTATGTATGTCCGTATAACTCGTCAAAATGTAGGGAACAGCTGATTTTTTTTTCGCGATTTCAGGTTTGGTCCCAATGATCTTAAGAGGTTGTTAATGTTTTACCAATAACCCTGTATTCCCTTATTGGTGATGTTCTTCAGTAAGTTCAGGTGCGTAGTACAATGCGCGCCACAAAAGATGAGACTTGACCCCGCCTCCCCCGCTCTTTCCGCCGCCCCTATGACGTCCGGACCCGTCCCGCACTCAGACCTCATACCGCTAAAGATACCTAAAATCGTGTACTGCGCAAGTCAAACCACGTGGTGTGTCAAGTTTCATCTTTCGTGGCACGCATTGTACTCGCAATCGGCGTGCGTGTATGAACAGATGTATGTACATAAACGCAGCAAAAGGAATATGTATGGATCAAAGCAGGCGGCGTTCTGTAGTTACTGCTTATCCCCATGGGAAGAAGGCGTGAGTTTACGGAAGTACGAATGTGTAAAATTTCTTTTGAAAAAAAAAAGATTAGAAAATCTACAGCTACTTTTGCACGGAAGTCTACCCCCCCGTATGTCCGAAACTGTCAAATTGTCCCAATCAACTTTGAACATTATGCTTTAGCGATAAAGTTGAAAATCTATTAAAGAAATTTGACAGATTGTAGTAGCTTGATGTGCTGGCGTCTGTACTTAGTACGGCCCTAATCGAAATCGGCTTCCATTTGCGCTTACGTATTCAAATATTTGACACATGATTTAAACTGTAAAACTTTCCGTTTAAATTATCGTTTACATGATTTGCTAAAGGATATAAATTGGATTAAACTAAAGTTCAATAACCCGCATCAGTCAATATCGTCACGAGACATTTTGGGCTCGGCGTTGTCGAAGTAATGTATTCAAATTAGCTTTTACGACGATATTATGGTTTAGTGTTGTAGATCGGAGCTATAGGCAAAACAATGACAATATGGCAATGTTAATTTAGCTTAGTCATGTCTAGAAATTGAACTATTTTCAGGGTTATTTTAAATTAGTTAGCTAAACTCCACAGACGCGATAGGTATAGATATAAAATATGATAAATAAAAAAAAGATGATTATTTTATTATGGGGTTATCGACCGCAATTATTGTAGTCACTTTAAATATCAGCTTAAAAACATTTTTTTTTGTGTAAACTTCATAGATATGATGGGTCGATATCTAAAATACTAAACACGATAATGTGTACAGACGTCATCACATCATGCTACCCGAAACTATCAAATTTTCCCAATCAACTTTGAACCTTATGCTCTAGAGGTAAAGTTGAAAATCAATTAAAGAAATTTGACAGATTGTAGTAGCTTGATGTGCTGGCGTCTGTACAAACGAAAATAGTTTTTCCCAACTTATAGTTCAAGTAAACAACACGTTGTTGACCTCCCACAAAAAACATAAAATTAATTAAAAAAGTATTTATTTTATCGTGTTTAGATATCAATCCCATCGCGTATGCGGAGTTTACCTAGCCAATTTAAAATTACCCTGTATTTGGGTCTTAAACCTGAAATATTATGCCAAACAGTATGTTGGCTTAAATTTGAAAATAACAGCGGTAGCTAATACACCGCTACCGCTGTTATTGTTGTTAATAGTTTCTTAATTGCATTGTAATAACATAACATAAGGTTTTGAAAAGGCAGGGTGCAAAGAAGGACACCTGCGACAAGGATGGTTTCATTAAGGTGGAGAAGAAGAAGAAGCCTCCTTGTCGGAACCAGTGCGGCACCGCGCAGGCAGGACCCAACATGCTGCTGCGTCCAGCAATCCCGACCACGCAGCTGTACATGTCCAGACTGCACCACTCCACAAAGGTTGAGGAGATTGTGGAGTACATGCGTGTGAAAACCAACTGGAATTTGAGGGTCGAGAAGTTGGAGTCGCGTCACAACACGAACTTCAACTTGTTCGTGGTGCGTGTTCCGACACATCATCTCGAGAAGTTCCTCAAGGAAGAGTTCTGGCCAAAGGGTGTTTTGTACCGCCGGTTTCATGGTCGGCTACACACCAGTCGGCGAAACACGACGCAACACTTCGTGTGCGTTAGTTTTTAGTGTAAATATAATGTTGTCAGTTGTATGTATTTATAGTATTTTTTAATGATATTAATATTGCATTGTATGTGTTTATATAGGCCTAGATGCCTGAAATAAATGGATAAATAAATAAATATTTTCGATTACAAAGGATTAAACAACTGATGGTGTAATACAGGTGCTCTCTGTCTAAGCCTTCGCGGATTATAAGCGTAATGTTATGTTCTTATGCTAACTCAACAAACATACCGTAATTTTTCATGATTTTAAAAGCACATTTTCACACGTCCAATCTATAGCAATGAATTGTGTAACAGACTAACAGTCCAATGTGTGATGGATTTATCTATACTAATACTAGCTGACCCGGCCACGCGTTGCTGTGGCTAACGTTTTTGTGCAATAAAATAATATTGCGATTTTAAATGGAGATGTGAGCTATCCTATCTTTCAAGTTGCACACGGTGTATAAATTTGATTGAAATCGGAGTCCATCGCGGACAAACATCGTGACACGTAATTTATATATATTAAGATTATAAAGAGATAAAGTTTGTGAGATTGTAGGGGGTAATCTCTGGATCTACTGAACCGATTTTGAAAATTCTTTTACCAATAGAAAGCCACATTATTTGTGAGTGTCATAGGCTAGATATTATTGCTAGCTGCGCCCTGCGGTTTCAACCGCGTAAATGTCGATTCCGTAGGAAAATCTGGATAAAAAGTACTCTATATGTTAATTCAGGGTGTCGACTGCCTCCATACAAAATTTTATCAAAATTAGTCCAGCCGTTTGAGCGTGAAGAAGTAACAAACATATAAACACACACACTCACAAACTTTCGCCTTTATAATATTAGTGTGATTATTTATATAAATGAATATCTTAGAAGATAACAGAGATTTAAAAAGCGGGGGCGTCGCGGCTGGCGAAGTTCGCCGGGTCAGCTAGTTTCGTATAAAAATAACCGAGCTACCGGTACGGGTACCAGCCAATTGTAATTGGGCCGGGCGGGGCTAATCTCGGCTTCAACCGAGCTCCAAGATATATTCAAATGACTATATTTTAGAATATTGTTCAGGTAAGCCGCTGTGTTATTATGGGGAAGGCTTTAGTTAATTTGCAGGAGGATATGGGTTGAGGAATGGTTATTATGGAGGGGAAAAAGGCTTGGTTAGTAATATTGTCTTTGATTTGGTCATTGTTACTTATTCATTCAATTAAAAGCTCGAGCGCGAGCGTCGTTGCCAACGGAACGAAATAATGCCATTTAAATATTATATTTATATAATGATGTAGAACTTGTATTGTGTATTTATTTTATTTCTTCTTTTGTATCTTATTTTATACTGCACGGGCTTACGTCATCACGTCAACGTCGGCTGTCACTGAAAACCAGCGCTGTAGGTCCTTCTCGCCTAGGGTCACAGCGATTTGCCAAGTGATGGCCGTTTTGCGTTAACGTGACGCATATTTTCCCACAACTTGTTCTTTTTTGTGTTTATAAATATTGTTTCTTTGCGTCATGTCTTTCCGCAAATGAACATAATATCTTTCTTTTCTTATTTTCTTTCTATGCTACAGCAATGGGTAGAAAAGAATGGTAACTAAGGACTGATGCAGGTGACTCACCTAAGAAGGATTTAATTATTGTAATATATACAATATGAGTGAGGTTGTTAATCAACTTTTAATGGGAATATACTTGTCAAAATTACCTCCCTTTGAGTAAAAAAGGAGTTAATAGGTACTTTAACAAATAAAAACTTTTTACAAAAAAACCGCCTAAAAAAAACACTAAAAGTGAAAAATAACTTTAATTTCGTTGGTTCCGATTTTAGTTTTTTGACACCAACTTCCAAAATTATTTATTTTATTATTATTGTACACACAGTAAAATACATAGGGACATGACATAATTAAAATCACTTTGTAGTTTCTTTATATTTGATGTCGGTAGTTTTTTTTTTTTTTTTTAAGTTTTTATTTTTCACTTTTTAGTTGTAGGTACATACCCCACACAAATTCATATAACACAACTTTGTATGTAAATTTCAGTGACAGAAAGTTATTAAAACATCAATAAAAACCAAGGGGCAATTATTATTGAATCTAACTCAAAAACTACCCAAGAAAAAATAATAAAATGTATATGGGAGCACCCCTGAGGCATACCTAAACCATTAAAAAAGAATTTTGCAAATCCGTCTATATATAACGGAGTTATGCACGAACATAGATTAAAAAAATATATACCTATAAACATCTGAATTGAGAACCTCCTCCTTTTTTGAAGTCAGTTTAAAAAGTAATGTTAGAGCATAACTGACGAAATGTGGGTGCACCTTTTTCTAACGCATGTATTCCCCGAATGCGGGGAATACATGCGTGATGTTATGTGGGTGCACCTTTTTCTAACCATTCGGGGAATACATGCGTGATGTTATGGTATGTTGAACTGTTTCGAACGTCGATTTCGACCCTGACCTTTTAATAAACACACGAAATATTTCAATATTTCTCCTTCAAGGAAAAAGCGATAAATGATTTTGTCGACACATAGGTTCTTATTGTGCATACACACGCATGTCGCTCGTGTGTATGAGCACTTACAGTTTTTCGCTTGTAATATTTGGAGTCCAACCACCACCACCACCACTCCACCTGACAAGACGTAGGGATGACAGGTGGAGTAAGGCTGTGACAGAGTGCCGTCTAAGGACTGGACGACGAGATGTACGTCGTTCGGCGGCGGCGAGATGGGCAGAAGACATTGTTGGCATCGCGGGCAAAACCTGAATGAAGTTGGCACAGGAGCGTGGGGATTGGCACAAGAAAATAGAGGCATAGGCCCAGCAGTGGTGTGGATGATAGTAATGAATATTTAGTGTAAGAAATGTTGGTACCTGCCTAATCTGCGTTCGCGATTTATTTGCCGAAAATGTAAACAAATACGAGTTTATGGAAAAATAACTTTAATTCCTACACAATAAAGTTCAGTTTACACTACAACTTTAAACATTTTTATAACTTTATAACTAGTCACTCTGAAATCAATTTAATAACCATTAAAATAACGTTGATATTTGTTTAACTTGAAATAACATCAATTTGAAACAATTTTGAATAGAATTTAAATATTACAATGACTAAACATTTCCTGTTAATTTTCTTCACTTATTACAAAAAAAATAAGATTGAAATAACATAGCATCACGCCTGTATTTTCCGAAGGGTTAAGCAGAGGTGCACCTATTGTACACCCATATTTTACCAGTTATTTATGTTAAAGTCCCACGCAAGTCCCAGTTGGTGAATCTATTACCATAACCGGGCTCAGATCCAGACTTCGGGCTGTGCTCCTAGGAAATTCCAGATGGAAAATCCCATTAACATTTTCCCCGACTGGGCGACCCCTAACCCAGGATTATTGCTCAGCAATAGAGCTCACGACCACTAGACCGAAGAGGCAGTTCCAAAATTCAATTAAAAAATAAAATGTGATGAGTCGACGCCATTACACTAAATACGTCGTAAATTAAGTTGTGCGTCTTCAACCCCTCGAGTTCTTGAAAGTGTTCTTAAAAAACAATTTATAGTACTTAACTACAGTAATTTCGCACATTTTTACGGTGGAAAACAATGCTTTACTAAATGAACGTTCTTCTAAATTAAGGGTTTTTATTCAGTAAGGAAGACAAACGCATTATCATAATATCTGTGTAAAAGTATTCTTTCGCGCCGCAACTTTTGTTTCTTTGACAGTTATTTATACAACAAAAAGAAAGCAAAATAAAGCAAAGCAAAGCAAATCAAAGTTCTCACTAAGTATCTACTGAACCTTGATTACGGTAGCACTGAAAGCTTCTTAATTGTGTTAAGATAAATGTTTTTGTTTAGCCTACCTATGCACATACCACACTACATTACATAACAGTACACCACATTACACCATACCACTTCACACCACCCCCCCACACCACTCCACACCACACCCCACCACACCATTTCACTAGTATGCACAATCCTCAATAATAATTCAAATTTTGAAGTTTTTTCTTCTATTTTGGTTTACTGTGTTCTACCATAGGCTAAAATATTTTTTTGATTTGTTGTTGTTGTTATCTTAACATTTTATACTCAATCATTATTTGGAGGGGGGGGCGGGTTATAGGTAATACGGGCTGGTAATCTGTGTGAAAAGTATTTCCTAGTACTTACAGATACCAGTCTACAAAGGATTTATCAGATGTAGTGTCTTCATATTTTTAAGGTGCCTTTGTGGAAGGGAAATGTTTATTTATTTATAATTTCCGAAAGTCTATTAAAAAAATACCTACTTAATTCAGGTTTTCGTTAGTGTCCGTGATTTACCCTATGCATGGTGATTTTTGAAACAGCACCTAATGTGCTCTTCCGTGGACGTCGCCACGGCATAACGATAAAACGCGAAAGTAAAATGTATAGAAATAAGTATATGAAGACGCCGCTTTTAAACCGCCCACGATAATGTTATAACGTGCACATATTTCATACATATAATACATATAAAGAAAGAAAGAAAGAAAAAGTATTTATTGCGACTCGTACAGGAAGATCACAAACTAGACTAAATACAGCAAAATAAAAAACCAAGTTATGTAAAAAAAAAGTAACAAAAGGAAAATTAAACAGAAAGTCCTATACGAGGCCAACAGGCTCGTATCTCAGCATGATGCTTCGACATTTAAAAAATAAATATATGGGGAAAGGACGTCTACGATGTACCGTGAAGTTAGAAATGATAAAAGCGCACATTACCTAGTACGTCATAACAATACAATTTATATAAATTATGAGTACTTATTACTTTATTCTCTTAATAAAACTCCGATTCAGTATCTCCAGTAAAAACGTTATCGTCTCCGAAATGTACAGAACCAAAACTCTAATGCCAAAGTTCAACAAGAGGGCGGTAGCGAACAGAAAGTAGTTTAATTTGTTCAAAGTGGGACAAATTGGGTTAGAACCCAATAAAGAATTTAAAGCACAGAATATTGATTGAAACTAAATACTATTTTATCGAAAATATTCGTCAGAAGCTTTTTATTGGGGAAAAAACGTTTGTGAAAGCTTTTAGAAAAGAATCAATACTTGAATGAGGAAGTGTGTGTTCAGATATATAATAAAAATACAAGTGATTTAAAAAATTTAGAACTTAGATTGTTTAAATATAACAACATAAAAGGATAAACATAGATAATCACTAATATATTTTACAGCATAAAAGAGTTTGCTGACGGGAATCATTTTGTAATGTAACCTATACATATTTGCATGCTATGATATAAGCAAATCATGTATGCTCTATAATGTATTTATAAAACAACTTTATATACCGTGTTTTATGCTAATAAATATGATTTCTATTACATTTGTGTTGCAACACTGTTTATCAAAATAAAAGTTACATATTGTGTATAGGAAAAATATAGTCTTCGAACGCAAGCCAGTGGTGTTTTAATAGGTTATGGGCCTGCGCTTTTCCAAAATATAAAAAGAAAAGATCGCTGTAGTCAAAAAATAGTTATCAATCAATCGAAAAACAAATGGTCGGTGACGGTCTTTTCAAAATAATCTTTTCCATAACAATAGTATTTGTTTAGTACCCACTTGCAACGCTGGAATTTAAAGACTGTTAAACGAGTATGAATGTTGACGAACCAAATGGAGTATGTATGAATGGGTCGGAGCACGTGATGTTCTGGGGTTACTGCCTAAGCCCATGCGAAAAAAGTGCGGTTTTATAATATGGTACACACGACACCTTATTAAGCTATACTTTTCCAGTATAAGTTGACTTCTCGTTGTACGAAAAGCAAAAATGCGAGGTCAGCTGGAAATGTATAGCTTGATAATTCGTCGTGTGTACAATTAGACCGGAAAATTGAAAAGCTATCACTATACAGGCAGGGATATTGACTCACAAAGCGTAACCATGAATTCAGCGCATGCACAGCTCAAATACTGGTATTCAGCTGCATGCTGCTGCTGCATGGAAGCCGACCCCAACATAGTTAGGCAAAGTTTAGGCAGATGATGATTCTAGACCCTGCGTAGTTTTTCGTCGAAAAAAAAATGGATCCAGGATTATTTGCTGAAGAGACATTTCCCTGCTACCCTGAATAACGCAATGGTGTTCCCGCCGTTACTAAAATTACCAGAGTTATCCGTAAAACCAAAGCTAAAAACGTCTCCAAAAGCAAGACTAAGTACATAATTCAGTGGTTTTCGTAAAAGCAACGGACGCGTGTAACAAATTAATGCCTTAATAATGAAATGTTGGTATAACATGTTGTTAGTCCCACATTACTTTAGTAGACCGTTCGTTACGTCAGCTAACACTGATGACGTCACAACCGCCATAAAAGATGGAGAAATAAAAATATATTCATAATTATAATATACCTACATACTACCATTTTACCACAGCTTCGGTTCCGTGGAGGTTGAAAATTATCTCACAGGAACGTAGGTACTACTGGGATAAAAAGTATTATATTATGTCCTAAACCAGGTCATGATTTACCTGTGTGCTGAATTTAATCAAAATCCATTTAACTTTTAAGGCCCGAAAGGGTAACAGACAGAGAGATAAAGTTACTTTCAGATATTAAATATTAATTAATTTGGAAATAAAACAGGATTAACGGCCTATTACATAAAACGGCAATTAATTTGGGACATGACAAGCTTTAGAAGGTGCTTTAAGCCGTAACAGATTAGGATCAATATGGGTAAACCATTTTATGGGAAATTGTATTGGTGAAATCAAATTTTTGCGGTAGCTTGAAACTGAAAGACATAATAAATTATTTTGGTTATGGTTAAGTATTTACAATGATAGGAATAAATAAATAAATAATTCTACAATTACAGCTCTGAAGGCAAGCTGATAAACAGTAAAAGAATAAGATACTTGTAGAAACATACACTCGAAAATCATAACCCTCCTTCTGGCGCAGTCGGGTAATAAAGAAAGGCTATAATGTATGCGACACTGACTGCCAAAACTCATAGCACTGACTGGACAGATCCACTCAAATCTGTAAGGTTCTTTCTTCAAAAGACCATTTCAGATACTATAACATCTTCATGGCTCTCACATGTTCTGACAAAATTTATGTCTGGACTTTAAAAGAGACTGTGACCTCTGAGTTTGTTTCAGTCTTTCTTCTCAGAGTAGTCGGATAGGAAACACCGAACTCATCTAGTTATAGTTTGTACAAACCTACTTACAGATAGGTAAATAGGTAAAACGGGCTGGTGTCCGCAACTCCACGTCAATGCGCGTATTTTGCGTATACTTACAGATATAAAATCATTTCATTTATAATAATAATAATAATATTTATTCACAAATTTGAGACAACCATACAGAGTAACTCAATAATAAACACAAATAGACAGATCAATAATAAACACAAATAGAGAGATTTATATTGTTATGATAATGATATCAATCACTAGTGAACTTAATTAGTGTATCAATTAATTTTCTTTTTCGAGAGTTGGAAAGCGTAGGTTTTAATCTAGAACGATAAAATGACCTACTTTTTATACCAGCTATAAATAAAAACAGTAATAAATACCATTGACCTCGTAAAGGGGAATATTTTTTGCTCGTTAGAAAAAAATAAAAAGCCGATGTCCAATTAAAAGGTGGTATTGAATACTTACTCAATTCATTCCAAGCTTTGTACGTCTGAGCCTTAATTACATGGAAAATGCGAGCTTAATGAATTATTATTATTAAACAAAAATATAAGTTAATCAAAAATAATTCGACCGAAATTGCCTGAATTTGTCTTTTATTGGAGTGATACCTGTGTTTCGGTCCTTTATCAGGCAAAGTGAGAAAGGAGTTGTTTTCTGCTCAAGCATGGGATAATTGGTTCCAGTTCCATTGATTGCAATGCTATGGTGATACAATATACTCCAATGCTGTATAATAAAACATCAACCAAAAGTACCTATTTAATAAAAGTGTACAAAAACCGTGTTCAAGTTAAATTCTTATACACTCACTCACTAAAGAGAATTAGTTACACATCCATCTATACATTTTTAAAAGGTTTAAACTTCATTAGATCACCCTTTCCGACCGATCCCTTTTTCTCCACAATAATTGTTTGAATAATATTATTAAATTATAACTAAACACACATCGAAGTAAATTGAGGTCGACCACACCACATCACACCACCAACTTCCAAACTCCAGGGTTTTACTAAAAAAATCCTATAACACTTTGCCGGACCGAATCGAAACCATATAGCCCCATGCTTAGCACTTGCATTGTCTCGCTAGCGAGCGCGATACCAACGGGACAGTTAGTAGTAATCGTTATAGATATAGGTTATAGCAGAAAGGTGTAACTACGTCGAATATTTCAATCCCTTATTCCGATTAACTCGGAAAAGCACATTGGGTTGTTTTCGTTTACGAATCCCAATTATTTATAAACTCCCTCTTCTTTCCCTAATGAAGCGTTACAATTTTAATGAATCCCGGCTTCCATCTAAGAGGGAATGGCTTAAAGCAGTTGATTTTGATTTAAGGAAACTCATTTCATCAAATTACCCAATTTATTATCTTATTCTGAATTTTAAACAGATCTTTATTATACCTACAGGGTATTTGGAAGCTGAGTGCAAAGCTTTACGGGTGTGATAGTTGACACTATTTACAGCATTTTGAGCCATACATGTCTTAGACGAAGCATGTTTTTTTTTTTAACTGCAAACTTTGTTTCAAATATAACGTACCAACTTTAAACTGCGAAAAAAATAAATAAACATATCTTCGTCTAAGACATGCATGGCTCAAAATGCTCTAAATGTGACACCATTGAAATGAAATGAAATGAAATGAAATTTATTTGCCTGATTTAGAGCATTTTGAGCCTGTCACCCTCTTAAGGCTTTGTATCCAGGTATCCAGCTTCTAAACACCCTACATATTTAAATAAGTGTATCTTTTATGGGGATGGGGTAGACCTTTCCCAGGCAGTCAAGCAATACAGGTTAGTTAATTTAAAAATAACGTTTTACATTTCACTAGATACTTTGTATTATACTACCTGCAAATTTTATGTGTTAGTAGGCACATGCCTTCTTTGAAAGACTAAGCACGCACCCGGCACCGGCAACGACACCGGCTGTCGCTGAAAACCACCGCTGGGGCTCTGTCTCGTATAGGTTCTTAGCATTATGCTGAGCGATGGCCGTTTTGCGTAGATGTGAGGCATACTTTCTCCCAAATTGTTATTTTGTTTTTTTTTTTGTTTCTTTTTTTATGTGTCGTTTGCCGCAAATAAACGTATTTTCTTTCTTTCTTTCTTTTCTTTCTTTCACTACAAAATTTAATACCTAGTTGCGATAAATAATCACCAATATGTGCGCTTGTGTAGTCTGCGCACTGCGGTCAAAAATGGCTTGAGAATTCGCTTGAAAAATTTATTGTTTGCGATTTTATTTCGCATGATCATGCGATTAAAATCGTCCCAGTGCGTGCTTAGCCTTAGCTACATGTGCGCATGCGTAACGAGAAGATAAATTATTTCAGGTTGAAAGATAACCTGAACTAAATATCAACCCAAAACTCACCCATATAAAAAAACAAACGCCATGATCTTTGTTGATCCACATGACTCGACGAAATTCAAACAAAATATACTTGCTCATTTTGTAGCAAGGGACGGTTGTCGAGGAGACATGTTTAAGAAGTACCCTTGCCTTTCGAGCTTCAATGTCAAGAGCCCAAGGGGAAATTTCAACAATGGCCGCGAAAAAATAACGCATTGTGCGGTGAAGCGTATCTTAGGAAATCAGAGGATAGTTCAATGGCCTGACATAAGACGTGTAGCTTTTGTTTTACAAGAATTGATGTTGCCTCCGAAAGCGACTAAAGCTTAAAAGCTTTGGCGCTTTTCAATTTCCACAAGCCGTGTTGCCCAGTGGGATTGCCCATCGGCGATCATAAATAACTATTATAAATTCCATAAAAACCTCGGTAAGCACGAAAAAAATTGTAAGCCGTTGATCCCGGCTGTCAATCGTGGATCTTTGGCAGTTGTTACGGTAGTCAGAAGCCTGAAAGTCTGACAACCAGACTTACTAAGGGGTATCGTATTACCAAGTAAGTGGGTTGTGAAGGTCAGATAAGCAGTCGCTTCATGTAAAATACTGTTATGCACCTCCATCTGAATAGACTGGAAGCCGACCCCAACACTGTTGGGAAAAGGCTAGGCAGATGATATAAATTCCATACGAAATTTCATCCCTTATATTTTAACTACTTTATGGAATTAATTTCAAAAGGTACAAAGGGAACTCTTGTGCTAAATTTCATGCTTCTAGACTCAGCGGTTTAATTGATGGATATAAGATTTTAACTAAGCAGATATTTAGTTACTATGAAAATATTCAGCAACACGTTGCTCGATTAATTTGTACAAACAAGATTGTATGGATTCTTTAATTTACCGGTGATGGCATGACCTAGTTTCCAATAGCATATTGTTATAATCACACTAATATTATAAAAGCGAAAGTTTGTGAGTGTTTGTGTTTATATGTTTGTTACTTCTTCACGCTCAAACAGCTGTAAGTACCAATTTTGATAAAATTTGGTATGGAGGTACCCTGGTTTAACATATAGACTTTTTATCCTAATATTTCTACGGGATCGAAATTAAAAAACCGCGGGGCGCATCTAGTATAAAATAAAAATATAAAATAACTGTATTTTGAAACTCAATGCATAATCCTAGAATAAAAATCTATAAAAATAAATTATCTTTATTTTTTTTTTATTTAACCTCTCGATTGCTTCAAGCAATTTCCTACAAAAAGTAATTAAAATTAATCCCACGTAGTAACGTATATGAAAATTCTATAGAATTAGTAAGTAATTCTGGAACATTCAGTATGTCCAAATACCTATATGTATATTATATTAAATTCAAAGTCCTGACTGACTGACATATCAACACACAGCCTAAGCCGCTGGTCCTAGAGACCTGAAATTTGGAGGATGTGTTATTTGTGAAGAGTAGGTATCCGCTAACGAAGGGTTTTTCGAAATTCCACCCCTAGGAGGGTGAATGAGGGGAGGATGAAATTTTACGCGGACCAAGTCGCAAACAGAAGCTAGTACAGTATGCAATTGTTAATTCATAACTTAAATACGCCCCGAGCTTCGCAATTTAACTGTCAAACATTGTGTATTCATACGTCCCAGTACAATAAAGTTTTTAAAACAAAACAAACGGTACATAAAACAAAAAATAGGTGAAATTAAATAAGTAGAAAGTTCTGTAAACGAATGTCATTGACAATGTTTTGTTTAAGTCTGTTTCGGTAGGAGAGCTGATGGAAAAATTGTTGCCTAACAGTACAGATATTCTATTTCACGAAGTCCGTTCGGCTTTGATTGTAGTAGTGACGTATCCCGACAAGCGCGCTCCCACAGCGGCTGCCCCTTGCTGCCGTCGCATGAGGCTATTTCCGCGAATGTGTACCGTTTTACTTCACCCATGAGTCTCTGTTGATCACAATGTGCATGGGCACGCTTGACAACATTCATAGCCAAACGGGCTTCGTGACATAGAACATTTGTAGTAATACATACATAGCATAATATCACTCTTGTAATCCCTGACGGGTAAGGCAGAGTCATACCTAATAATAGAGTATACCCTCATTTCGCCAGTTATGGTTAAGTCCTATGTACCTATTAGGGGGCAAGCCTATTGCCATGAAAAGAGTACAGACGCCAGCAAATCAAGCTACTACAATCTGTCAAATTTCTTTAATAGATTTTCAACTTTATGGCTACAGCATGGTTCAAAGTTGATTGCGAAAATTTGACAGTTTCGGGTAGCTTGGTGTGCTGGCGTCTATACAAATCTAGACTCCATGCCGCTACTGAGAAATTCCTGATAGAAAAACAGAATAACACTTTATACGAACTGGGAATCGAACACATGACCTCATGCTCAGCAGACGCGTTTGCGGCTAATAGACCACCGAGGCAGTCACAGTGCCTAACAACAACGTGTTAGTATTTTAGTACCTAAATTCAATTAGCATATTTTGAATGAGTGTTACCTATATTTGATTTTAAAGCCATCCTTACGCTTACGGAATAGAAGTCAAAATCGGTTGAACGGACGGTTAATTTAAATGTCGAATGTTATTCCAAATGGAGTAGGTATAGTGTTTGGTACCTAACGGGAGCAATTAAGACAAACGGTCGAGGTTTAAGCCGATGTAAATTGGTTACTTTTTTTTTTGTATAAAAAGTTAGTCAGCTTTTTGTGGCAAAAATTGGTTAGAATTTCATTCATAAAAGATGATTTTTTATTGTATGAATATTCAGATAGGCATTGGGTAAAGGTTGACCTAATATTATTTCCTTTTCCAAGAGGGTGTTATATATTAAGCTTTTAATTTGCAATAACATTGTCATTAGAATGGTTTCAGTAAAGGCTCCTGCAAACAGGTGCGACGCGCGATTTTATCGTGTGTCGCGTGTGTTTGAAGGAGCCTTAAATCGGTATCCTTCACTATCTATCTATCTATCATGGGGTTTAGGTTTCCGCACTTAGTCCTTGAAGTGGACCATTGTGCGTGCGGTATCCTTCACTTTTGCAGATTAAAATAAAGACTTTTCATTGATTTATTTTTTTTCAATTTTGATCTTCGATTTTTTCTCGAATTCTTTAAATCAGTAGTGAATATGTCACATTTAGAGAAGCTAGAAAATGGCGGGACGGGCTGTGCAAAATAAACGACCAGTCGTCCGACATTAGCTATGCATCGTAAAGAGCTGAAACTCTGGAAGTCCTGGAGGGAGGCCTTTGTCCAGCAGTGGATGGTGTGGGTGTCCTAGGCAAGCATGCATCAACATCGTAAATCTCAAAACCGGTTAAAATCAAAAGAGATTGAGGTCTAACACGAACAATCCAATTAAAAAAAAAAAACTTCGCTATTATGAATTACAAGTAGCGAACTGGAATTTCAACAATCTACCATACCCATTCAATGATCGGGTTGACATTTATGACCTAGCAACATGAAGAGATGATTAACGACCTCGCCAGCAACGGCGCTGCGGTCATTGCTTTGGGCACGGTCGGGCGCCTTTTGTGCGAATTCTGTGAACTATGCAGTGCATACAGAAAGGGGTGAGAAGTGCTTGTCTCTTGTTTATTGTAGCCTAAATTACAGTCGTGTGACAGTGACGGTGGTATGTCAGAAGGCCAATTCACTTAATTTAAAACGCTCAAAATCTAGTCGCAGTCTCATCTCGGCGACAAAGAAAAAACAGTGGCACTCCGGGATTGGCGACAGAAGTGAAAACTTGAACAATGAGGGTTTTCTGAAATGACGTTCGCTAGGTGGCAGCACTGACATGTCAGGTCCAGGCATCTGTCAAAGAGCCTATATTCTCTTTAGTCATGACTGAATGATGAACGAATGAATGAATCGAATGATGAACGTCATCATATATTTTATATTGGAAGACCTCTTGTCACAGTGGTGCCAACTGGTGTCGTAAATTTTCACGAAAACCCTCATTGCGTGTGTATTTTGTAAATCGTCTAAACAAAACACGCGCGGTACCGGCTACGGCCATCCGTCTTACGAATTTTCGATCAGGTCACGTGTCCTGACGCGAGTTTAACATTTTTTACCCATTACAAAAAGTGTACAACGCCGTTAAGGAAGTTTTCACTTCAAAAATGTCAAAAACTTGTCAAAATGTGGGGAAATTACAGGTAGTTTTGACAGATTGAGACTGATATCAGACTGTGAACTTTTTTAAAATTACAAGAAATGCCCCTCTGATGTGTTTTAAATTGGTGGCGCTACGTTAAACCTAATCTAATTTTTGTTTATGACCTTGTTATGTTTGCTTTTTATACCTACTTCGAGCAAATATTATATCTTTTCTAAATGCACATGTTTCTGTGACATTTCTTTTTTTCTATCGTTCTTTTGTTTTCGTTCTTTTCGTAATCTTTGGAAGCGATATAAGTCTAAGGGATATTTCTGTGTGATGGCGTCGTCCTGCGTGAAGTGAATTTCATGCCACAGGATGAAAATGTCATGTAAGCTTCTTCACTCTCCAAAAAAAATTACTTCATAATTTTGGTATTTTAACTCTGTAAATGTTCAAACAGATTTCATTTTACATTCATTATAGGTATTTATGCGGGTGATATACTTTTATCAAAGGCCGCACTGATAATGTGATTACAGTGGCAGTGGCTTCTAGTAGCAATTTTCTCATATTGACGGACACTCATGAAATAAAACCCACTCAGAATAAGACCGCCTGTTGAATCGAATGGAAAGCTTAGTCCGACATGTCGCACAATGCGTAACAAACTCCTTCGTTAAACAACACCTAAAACTACGCACCAGCACATAATTGCGTTATTACGTAATACTTTCAATCACAATAATTTTGAAGAATAATGCTAATCCATTGCTACATTTGTTCGAAAAATTTGGCTGCTCAATAATGTAAATAACGCAATGGATGTTGTTAAACCGTCAATATGAAAGCCACTGATAGTGTATTACGCAATTACCTCGCTGTCCTGTGAATTTAGGTCACGAAAAAATTCATGCTGTCATCGTGACACGAGCAATTATAAAAAAAACCGCCCCACGTAGTTCAATGTCTTCATAATTTACTTTCACGCAAGCCAGCGTACCAAAATGTATCGATTTTACGTGAGTGACCCGTCCCTGAACGTCGGATAGTCCAATAGTGTTGTATTTAGACGTATAAACAACTCACCTCCGGCGATCAATAGTAATCAGTTAGGAGTCACACGGTCGGTGTAGACTACGACTCGAGTTGCAAGTATCGAGAATCGAGAACTTTGTTATCATTCCATTGGTAAAGCGTATTGGAATATTTTGTCTTTGGGTTAATCTATGGTACAGATAAAACTTATGACGAACTCGATAAAAGCGACCATCTATTAAAAAATCCGTAAGTTTGTATCCGTAAGTACCTTTTGTTTGTGTTCTCAATCAGTTTTTTGTCAAGTATAACAACAGTTTAGTAACACTTATCTACAAAAGCTATCCGAAACTGTCAAATTTTCCCAATGAACCTTGAAACTAAAGCTTTAGCGATAAAGTTGAAAATCTATTAAAGAACTTTGACAGATTGTGGTAGCTTGATGTGCTGGCGTCTGTACACACATATAAATAGACAAGGAAAAGAAAAATACGTACAAAGTTGATGCTTATTTCTAAAGAAATCTCTTCCAGCATACCTGCCTGCCTGCTAATTACCGTAGTTTAAATAAAAAGTTTCCCTGTAGGTCTTCTTTTTAGCATGTCGTTCGAGGTTAAATTTCTTATTTGGCCCAGAACTCGGCAACGCTAACACCTCCCATTCCACCCATTCCCTGACGCACACGTTAGGTCCTCACGTGTACTGAACAGGTGACACGGCATGCGACGCAAGATGGTCTGCGGGGAGAGGCCACATATACCTATATGTGGCGTTTTTACATTGACTTTGGATGGACGTATATAAATAAAAAGTCCACTCTTGCAATTTTTACCCTACCTGCAAGTGTGAATTATTGAAGCTAAATATAAACGGTATCAAATCTCTTTATTACTTACAGGAGTTCGAAGATTGCTGCTTGACATTTTATACCTGTCATGTAGATATAAAACGTCAAATAAAATCTCAAAGCAATTTTCGATCTCCGACATTTGATCTCTAATCGCGCCGTCACCTATGAGATGTATATTTATTTACTCCTTAAGAGTAAATGCGGCCGGGTAGACTTTTGAAAAATCCTAAATAAAAGTCGTAATTCGAGGTCTGGCTCTCGCCTATTTCCTCCTCCAATATTGGACCAATTTAGAAGATATTTCATAAACTGGTTTTCTTTCTGGTTAATGACCTTAAAGCAATGATTTTTACAGAATAATAAATAAATTAAAAAAGAAAAACATAGTCGTTTATCTTTTTTCATTAATAGTTGTCAAATCTACACTAGGGTTTTATTGACAGCGGTTTAAATCGACATTTTTTGAGGGTTCTAGTGCTTACAAGTAGTTAATATTTATTATTCTGTAAAAATCATTGCTTTATTTATTTATTTATTTATTTATTTATTTATTTATTTATTTGGCTTTTCAACAATGAGTACACTGTTACTTTACAATTTGTACATTGCAAACTTAAGTCTAAGCGCCTCATCACTTACAGAAAAGCACAGCATGCACTACATTATGCGCAGATAATAACACAATTAATTAAATAAAACAATTAACATAATATGAATATTTATGGTCAATAACCAGAAAGAAAACTGGCGAGAGCGTTTCTATGGAGAAACGACCACCGCATTTCCTCTTATCTAGAGTTTCTTGCAATATTTCTTTTGTTTTCTGGGTTGTCTTCTATTCATAAACTATCCACATTCACACTATCAACTATCACCTTCACAAAATCTAGCTCTTAAACAAAATACAATTGTTAATCATCCATTTCCGAAGACAAGTTCTGCCGGTCGATTCTGTAAAAATCTCAACGTGAAAACTTAGGTGAAGTGAGCGTGGAGTGATGTCAATGGTGTCAATTCCTAGCAAAAACAAACTCACTTCACCTAAGTTTTCACGGTGATATTTTCACAGAATCGACCGGCTGATATACAACGTGTCGCTACAATGGCAACATTAATTTAACACACGGGTAGGGCTACTGGCTAGTAATCATACAAATTATAACAGCATAAAATAATGGGTAATTTGAAAACTACCACCTGCGCCGCACGCCGACATAGGGCCTCTCTCTTTCCTTCAATTCGCCTACTCTTTGCACGTTATTCGTTTTAATTTGATTGATGTGATATTATGATCCGTGCCCGCTGAAAATGACCCCTGCGTTACAGTTCTTTAAGTACAAGTTGCTCCAAGATGGTATTTTAGAAAATTGTAAATAAATAATAATAATCATGAAATGAAATTGAATGAATGAATGTTGTTGTGTGTTGTTGTTGTTGAATGAATGATTAATGAAATTATATTGTTTAATGTGGGGCTTGTGGCTAAGTAATTACAGCCGCATGGGTCCATCAGGTTAAGCTACGCTTGACGGAGTTGGTCCGTGGATGGGTAACCTCTTTACATACCAAGACCCCTCCGTGCTTCGGAAAGCACGTTAAGCCGTTTGGTCGCGGCTGTCATTCGTGGATCTTTGACAGTTTTTACGGGTCGTCAGAAGCCCGAAATTCTCACAACCAGTCTTACCAAGGGGTATCGTACTACCCAATAACTGGGTTGTGGAGGTCAGGTAGGCAGCCGCTCCGGTTAGACTGCAAGCCGACCACAACATAGTTGGGAAAAGGCTAAGACAGATGATGATGATGATGTTTAATTAAACTAAAATATGCTCATAAAACGAAAACGCTAAATAAATGTTGTCATTAAAGCGGCACGCTGTATAACTTGAAAAAGTACCTCCATTAGGAAACACAGATTTTCACTTCGGTCAGTGACAGTATGAGCGTCCAAGGGTACCAAGAATCTTCACGACAGTTTTCGGTATAAAACTTTCTTCTTCGGAAGTTAATACATATTTAAGTTCTAAGTAGTGAGTGAATGATAAATGGTGGTCTTACTCTGAAACGATACCTGTCCTTACTAGTAATTTATTCCGAGGAACTACGAAATAACGTACCATTTAGACATTCTTTGTAAAATAAGTAGGTAGCTAGAGTGGTACCTTGGCCGTCATAACAAGCGATGAATCCTAGGCAAAGTGGTTGGAAAGACTTGACAACAGTGTTGTTTAAAAGTAGACTACGTAAATTTTTAATTAGTGTGACTGAGTTTCTATCAAAACAAAAAATTGGCTGAAATGCTCTAGATTGATTGATCTGGATTTTGGTTAAATTTAAGTGGATGAGAATATAAATGTTTGCATGCCGAATGGTGTTATTATGCATTCATTCATTGTTGAATGGCGTTATTATGGTGGTATAATAATACATAATTTATGTGTTATGTTATGATACATTAAAGCTCAACCATACCATATTTTCAAAAACCTAAATGTCTTTCTATTCTATTCAAATCAGCTTATGAATACCGAAAACGGGTAAAGTAGGTAAGTAAGTACCCTCAGGTAAGTGAAATCTTTTTGTCAATCCATCAATCGTGACTCGATTGATGGGTTGACAAAAAGATTTCCCATTGATTACAGTCCCATTGATTATAGTGATCCTTATTCTCGTTACAATAAGGCTGCTATTGGGTTCCTGCCAAGGACAAGTTTGTCAAAAATAGTATAAATAAAATAGTTACTATGAAAGGACCGTATGTTTTGCTATCTTTAATTTTTTCCAGTGTTTATTAGCCTCAATCAACAACAATATTCTAATAAAAACACATTTAATAATACCTACCTACTTGAATTGGTTAAAGTAACCTAAAAATGTGACTCACCAAATCGAACGAGTAATGACAATTTGGTGTAAAAAGGCTCTGTATTTAACAAATGTCTTTGAAAATATTTCGTGACATTTCATCACAAATGAAAACTAGAACTTGACACGAAGGAAAAACTATTACCTCATTTTTTTGTATGACTAAGCTAAAATGTACATTATTATGTTTGTACATACTTAATAAGTACATAAGTACGCACAAACTACACATGTACAGATAGACTGATAACCAAACAACCGGTAGATATAGATTATTATTACTGAGGTAGATTCAATCGACATCGATAATTATTTATTCAGCGAATCGATTTCGTTAAATTGTACTTCGGTCTACTTTGTTTTTTGGTAATGTACGGTTTATCGATCGCCAGCAATTTTGAGTATCGGAAACGTTGAGGTCGAACACGTGGATACACATCGGAAAAAGTAAACGAATAGAATCTATCGATACATTCTTGATATGGTGTTCTGTTCGATTTTTTGTAGGAATATTTGTTTGAATCTACACTGAATTCCTGTTACGCTGACGTCACGTCGGTCGCGTATGGTCAGTACCCCTAGCACGAACAACTTGCGAAAAAGTATTCGTATCGTTAACGTGAGCATTTTATATGGAAACATGAACAGCGCCTCCTGGTGTGCGTAATTTGAACTAATTTGTGAGCACGAACCTATTCAAGTAAGTTTCGTATCGAATTCGTAACGTAAACTTGAGCCGTTTGTATGAAGATAGCTAGCACGAAGGTATAAAATGACGTATAGTATCGTCAATGTCGAAGGCTGGTTTGCGAGTTTCACGAAAGTTTATTCACTATAAATTTGGCAGTGAGAAAAGTTTCGTCGGAGTTTATTGGAAGCTTAAAATATTAATTTAAGTGATTGCGTAAATAAATTTTGTTAGAAAATGCTTAGATTAACAAGAAGGACCCCTCGACATAGTACATTGTACTATTATCTTGCGGCGCGATTGATTGTTGTAAGTAGATTAATGTACGAAGAGAAACAAGGTGAGTGATGTATTTTAGAACACTATATTTTTATAAATATAAACCAAGTTAGTTTATAAATTTACTACATAAATATTATGATTACAGAGAAATCTCAAGGAGAGCTCTTCTCAGAAAAAATATGTCAATGGCAAATATTAGCCTACAAAACCTAAGCGACACAGAATTTAGAAATAGATTTCGTCTAAGTAAGGAAGCATTTTTGTTGTATTTTTATGTCGCGAATTAAAAGATAAATCCAGTCTAAGGTCAAGTAAAAGGATCAGCCTGGAACATAAAGTAAGTGTACTTACCTAGTACTTAAATACATAGGTAGGGTGCATTCGGGTACCTAACTCCGAACGTCGGGTAAATCCAATAATTACAAATTTCTCGAAATCGCGGCAATATTTTATGCTCTAGCAAAACTTAAATTTTAGTTTTTTTATATCGTTAAACAGGATTTATTTCACATAAACCTACTATAATATATTAACTAAAATAATTTTAAATTAAGTAATTATTAATTTTTTTTTTTTATTTAATTAATTATTAATTAATTAATTAATTTTCTCATTTTGGAATGATAAATTGTTGCGAGAGTTATGTTTTAAAACTTTTAGATGCAAAGAAATAAAACTTCACTTCAAAACAAAGTTAACCTTGAATGAGCTTGGCGTCAAAAAATGTCAAGTGTTACGCGTCGCGTCGTTCGTTTAGGAACACAGTCTCACTAAACACAAAGTTTTAATAATAAATTAAATAAATAAACCATTTATCATAAATTAATATTAACTTTTACTGCAGTTTCTTCGTATTGCATCAAAATTTGAACAGTTTTAAAGTTTTAAAGGCCCTGAAATCACTAATAACTAAATACGTGTATAGTTTTTGAACGAAACGTTCAATCACTTCTAAGATCTTTCGTTCAATTTTGTACATCCTTACTT
Source organism: Luperina testacea (assembly GCA_927399505.1). Lineage (NCBI taxonomy): Eukaryota > Metazoa > Arthropoda > Insecta > Lepidoptera > Noctuidae > Luperina > Luperina testacea. The sequence continues at coordinate 13,653,077 of OV656770.1, read as the reverse complement.
ACATTAGTATGACGTCACTAACGTAATCGTATCGAGGTCACGATACTATTACGAAAGAGCTTCGTGCTTCCGACATTAGTTTTCTTCCGTTATCGTATCGACAACTCGATACGTTTACGATACGAAACCTACAAATATTCGTGCTAGAGGTACAGTACCAACATACGCGCCGCTGACGTCAGCGTCGCAGTATGGTACTATATAGAACACAATGTATATTCACACGCGCGACCGACGTACGCGACAGACGTTAGCGTAACAGGAATTCAGGCCAGAAGTGGAAGATAACTGGGTAGGATACTAGGACCACTTAAAAGCTGATGGTTGCAACTTTTATCATGATGAGTAAAAACAACGAAGAAAATTGTTAGTTTATAGATAACTAGCAACGCCACATGGTTTCACCTGCATAAGTTTTGATCCAGTGGGAATATCGGGATAAAAAGTATCCTATGTGTTAATCCTAGTTATAAACTATCTGTGTGCGAAAAATCCAAATCCGTTTAGTAGTTTTTACGTGAAAGAGTCACAAACATCCATCCAACCATCCATCCTTACAAACTTTCGCGTTTATAATTTACTAGCTGCGCCCCGCGGTTTCAACCGCTTAATGTCGATTTCGTAGGAAAATCGGGATAAAAAGTAGCCCTATATGTTAGATCCAGGGTGTCAGCTACCTCCATACAAAATTTTATCAAAATTGGACCAGCCGTTTGAGCGTGAAGAAGTAATAAACATAAACACACGCACACAAACTTTCGCCTTTATACTCGTAATATTAGTGTGATTATTTAGTAGGATTATGATGTGAATCACCCATTTTTGCATGCCATTTACCTATCAGGAGTCACACTATTTAGGAGTCTTGTTATTTGTTGTAGGGAAATTGCCTTTTTATTTCTGGTTGGGAAATTATCAAATGACCCCTTTCCCGCTCTGGGTGGAGCGGAAGGGAGTGTCAGACTCTTACTGACTAAAACCCACCCGTGTTCCTTCCTTAGCCCTTTATGTTCCGGGCCAGCGGTAACCCTTTCGCAAAATCCCGCTAACCCGGCAGGCTTCGGCCCTGACGGGCCCCTTCGGATGATGCTGACGTCTCTTTGAGGCGCGCGTGGAACACTTTCGACAATCCTGGCCTGGGCTAAAGTTTTTGTAGCTGTCATACTAAAGCCTCAGACAAACCTCTATAGGAAAATTCGTACTCTCATGATAACTTGGAACAGTCAACATAACGGTCAACGACCATCACTGGGCTTACATTGTACAATTCCTATTACTAAAAGTGTTTCATACCTATCATGCCGTCAAGCGACAAGCCTTACTCGACATTGGGGCCAAAGTTGGCACTCGGACACCAATCTACAAAATTGCGTTACGGACATAAATTGTTGCACTCAAGACCACTCGACCACATTTACATGAAGTACCAACGAAGTACCATTGAAATACTATCAAACATTCAATTCACTTACGACGCGGAAGTATATTACACTCGATGGCAATTTATTTGCCTTTTAAAGAAGCTGAAATGCGAATATCAGCAATAAAAACGAGCCGCCGCATGAAAGCAGAGAATTATCTCTACTAGACACGGAACGTATTGTGCAAATAATGATATGCATTGCAGGGCTGCCAAATCAAACAGTCTTTAAATTTTCACAATTTTAAAATGATCACCTTTTTAAGAAAACACAGCAAAGATACAGTCCGATTCAAACTTTATGGCGGCTCTGAAGTGCGCTACTCGATGCGCAGTACCTCACCACTCACCCCCGCTGACACGTGAATTTGTTACTGCGTAGCGACTCACCTCATTTTTCGAGCCGCACTAGTGTTGGAATCGGGCTTTATGAGCAATTTGAATAGGCCTACGTTCTACATTAGATGGACGATGAAGGAAAACATCATGAGAAAGCCAGCATTTTCTAAAACAAAAAAATGGACGACATGTGACATACACCAACCCGCACTGGTAGATTACGGCCTATTCCCTCTAGTAGAAGGGAGGCCTGTGTCCCAGCAGAGGGAACACAGTGGAGTGGCAGTGGGTGACTATGCTGCATTAGATGATAATATCTAGACAAAAAATATTATCACCATACTCAAAGATAACAAGAGAGAACACCTACGGAATTTGCTACTTGAAACTAACAATCATGGACAAAACAAGATAACTTTCATGTAAAATAGAAGATTCGTACGTGCTACGGTATTTTTATTTTACGGAGCGGCGCGCGCTTCACTTGTGGTTACCAAGTACTGCAACTGTACAAACACGCTGCAAATGTGGGTGTAAGCGTAGGACTCAGGAGTTCACGTTACCGTCCGGGACAATGGCGAGTTCGGAAGTGTGAGGGTGTGCGTGTGTGTGTTATGTGCCGACGCTACTGTCTTCACACACATATCCACAGAGTGATTTTACACACTTGGTTACCACAACGAAAGCGCGCGTCGCTTCATGAGATAAAAATATTATACAATATATTATTTTGCCATAAAAAATATCCAGATGAGCCCCAATCAGCTGTTAAATCGTGATAGCCAGCCCTACCGTATGAATGTAGTTACATATTGACAAACCCAACCAATACTCGCAGATATCATGGCACAAGAGAGAAAACTTTGCCATTTTTATTTTCCATTCAAGCATTGTTATATCAAGCAGCAGTGGTGGCGAAGTGGTAACGGCCGCGACTTACGAGTTGTAGGTCGTAGGTTCGAACCCAGACAGGCGCTTTACTTTGTGTAAATTATTTCATCACCACTGCTCACAAAACGGTGAAGGAAAACATCGTGAGGAAACCGGCATGTCCTAGAACCAAAAATTCGAAGACATGTGACATCTACCAACCCGCACTGGGCCCGCGTGGTGGATTACGGCCCACTCCCTCTCACAGAGAGGAGGCCTGTGTCCCAGCAGTGGGAACATTATAGGCTGATGATGATGATGATGATTGTTATATCAGCTTTATAGAAATAACAGGAACAAAACTAGTAAAGCGTATTCTTATTTATTTTTCTTATTTGGTAAACAAATGGACAGGCTTGTGGCGAAATAATAACAGCCGCACTTGTCGATTGATCAGGTTAAGCTACGCTTCCCGCGGTTGGTCCGTGGATGGGTGACCATCTTTACATATCAAGACCTCTCAGTGCCTCGGTAAGCACGTTAAGCCGTTGGTCCCGGCTGTCATTCGTGAATCTTTGACAGTTGTTATGGGTCGTCAGAAGCCCTAAATTCTGACAACCAGTCTTACCAAAAAGGGTATTTATTACCCAGTAACTGGGTTGTGGAGGGTAGATAGGCAGTCGGTCCATGTAAAATACTGGTATTCAGCTGCATTTGGTTAGACTGGAAGCCGACCCCAACGTGGTTGGGAAAACGCTAGGCAGATGTTCAATAAATCTTTGTACGTTCATTATTTCATTTAGTCTGTCATAGCCAATAGAGTCCTAAAAATAAATAATATACTATTGGCGGTTAACACTACTTTTATTTAAAAAAAAACTAACAAAATGACGAAACACTAAACTTTAATCAATTTTAAGCAAATACAATTTTAAACTTAAAAAATATACTTCCTGATTTAAAAACGACTTTAAACAATATTACAGAGAGATGTTATCGCGACGGCTGCTTGAGACGGAGTGAGGGACGAGTACTGGCCGCACCCCCTTTTATACACAGCGCCGCACGGTAGTTTGAAAAATAACGTTTTCACGCTAATACGGCCTCTCCTGACGTGTGGCTGTCCTCAGCCACATTGTCCAGATGATGGTCCGTGTTCGCCGCAGTCACGATCTTCGGCAAGTGGACTCGGGCGACGCGAAGGGCTCATGTCTTCAATAGCTGCATCATTAGTGGACCCTGGCGTGTGTACTATCCTCTTCAGCTAAAAAAAATTAGAGAATAGCACATATTAGTAATATCCTTATTATTTAATCTAAAAATGTCTGTTGCAATTAAATGCAACACAAATCTAGACGGAGCACCCAGTTAGCTCGTCTTGGCAGAGACACATCTCAATGCCCTTATGAATAAACTGAGATGGAGGCACCCAGTTAGCACATCTCTTTTGGCAGAGTTACACTAACTCAATGCCCTTACAAATAAACTGAGACGGAGGCACCCAGTTAGCACGTCTCTTTCGGCAGAGTTACACTAACTCGATGCCCTTACAAATAAACTGAGACGGAGGCACCCAGTTAGCACGTCTCTTTCGGCAGAGTTACACTAACTCGATGCCCTTACAAATAAACTGAGACGGAGGCACCCAGTTAGCACGTCTCTTTCGGCAGAGTTACACTAACTCAATGCCCTTACCGGCAGAGTTACACTAACTCAATGCCCTTACAACCTTGTACGCACCATCTTGTACGGACCACGCATCCGGAGTCCACTCACCACGCCACTGAACCATAGGTTCTGCGGCGGCCCGGGCTTTCCCGTTGCATGAGCCAGCAGGCAGCTCGAGCTCGTACCGGTGATGTGGTAGCGCTCGTACTACCTTGCACGGATCACGCATCCCAGAGTCCAGCCTCCATGCGCTCTGCGAGCCCCCGCTCACGAACACGAAGCTGCCGACGACAAATGCACGCCTGACGGCGACGTCTCGCACAAGAGACCTCAGCACTGGAGTAGTCCCTTCAACGCCAGTCAACCGCTGTAGAGGCGAGGTGCGGGTTGTGGCTTGCCTCGTTATGTTCAAGGTGAGCTACACCTTCCACAACGCATCGGACCACTGCGCACCCTTGTTGTTCGCCTCTATCCGCAACATGTTGAGAACCGTCCTGCAACAACGCTCGACCTGCCCGTTTTCACGGTGCATCTCAGGCGTGATAAAATGTATGCTACAGCCTAACTCGGTAACCCAGTCTTGAAAGGATGCTCTTTCGAACATTCTGCCACGGTCACACACAATTGTTGACGGAGTACCGAATAGTGAAATGTATTAGAAAATACACGTTTTAACTCTGTGATATCTTTTCTATACAGGGCGTACAACAGACAGTACTTAGTAAAAGCATCTACCACAAGGAATATGTATCGGAAACCGTTTGACTCCGTTAGGGGACTAAGGACTTCAGTTTTACTAGGGCTCGGCCGTACCTGACCGTGACCAATAAGCCTACCTAGGTATTCTAACTCTGTGTCTGAGAACGTGCACTTTTTTTTTTTTAGATTTACTGGAAGTCCCGCCTCAGTGAGTGTTTTTAATACCTCTCGCAAAGTTTTCAGACCATCACCGACAGAATTCGACATTATTAACTCATCATCGATATAAATCAATACCTTACCGGTATCCAGCAGGTGCTTCAGGGTTTTGGAGATGATTCTTTGATAGACAATAGGTGCATTAGCGAGCCCATAAAGCATTTTCAAATATTCGTAATGCCCTTCAGGCGTTACGAATGCTGATTTACTAATAGAGTCATCATCCTTCATCAGCACCCAATGAAAGCCTGTTGCCATATCGAGACTTATAAAGAATTTAAAACTGTCCAGCCTGTCAATGTGATCATCGATTAACGGTAGCGGAAATCACTCTTTAATAGTGATAGCATTTAGAACTCTGTAGTCGACGCACATCCTATCAGACCCATTCTTTTTCTTAACGAGGATGATAGGACTCGCGTAATTAGACTGACTCGCGAATGATTCGCTTACTAATCAAATCATTAATTATCTCGCGAACGCGACGCTTTTCGTCTACGGAGAGTTTTGACTACTTTTTTTTACTTACGGTCGATAGTAAATTGGGATGTCACTATTAACTTTTATTTCCATACAACCAGTGTGTCTACGCCTGAACGGAGCCCTTCATATTAACGAAGAAACGAACGCGCCCAATGTCAACGGCGCTCGCGACAGGCTTCACGCGGACGAACCGAACACACTTCACGATATTAGCGCGCACCGCCATACCTTTGTCGCGACACACATAATTGTAATTTTCAATAAATAAACTACTAACTATAATCGAGGTCGATCATATTTTTGTATCGCCAACACAGTATTTACTCTAGAGGTCGCTGTACCGGTAGTAAACGTATCTGAATACTCGTTTAATAGAGCTAACAAACACTCTTTTTCGTCACCTACTAAGGGTGTCCTTATCTTAGGGGACTCTACAGTCAACACGTTGTTTACGTGCGAATCCCTGACTAACCGTTGAGAGTTATTTGTTCTAATATACGTAACTCCACTATGATTTAAAACATCAGTGCCAATCAAAACCGGTGCCTGAATACAATCCGGGGGAATAACAAACAAATCTTCTTCTAAAGATAATTTCGGGAAATTCGATAAGAGTGCATACTTACAAAGTAGACTCTATATCTTGACATCCAATACCACGCATACGGCGGTAGGTGGGAATTTTATTTAAACTAAAATGCTTTAAGACGGAATCAGAAATCAGCGAAATATCAGAATCTGAATCAATTAGAACGTCAACAGCTACGTTCTGTATAACTGCGGACCACGACCGATCACTGGTCCCGCAATCGTTGAGCCACGTCTTAGCGTCACCCCGTTAACACCCACCAATGCGTCCCAGACATTCCCGATCGTCCCACTGACATATCTCGCAAAGTATCTCATAGCTCAGTCACTCCTGACCAAATATGGTACAGGCAAAACAACACAATGAAAATTCGCACAAACTAAAAAATTGCAGAGTTCAGAGTATTAATCATTCTTTGATTCCCAAATCTCAAGATCACAAACTAAATAATCAAGTAAACATGATAGAGCAGCTAATAAAACATCCTTAGAGCATAATAAAACACAGCAGGAATCTTATTCGTGGCCTGTGGCTTTTCACTAAGCCCCTACAACAAACCTCATGTTTGTTACTTTGAATTCCTCCTGAATTCCGAGTCCCACGGACTCTATGGTCTCTACAAGACCCCGACCTGCCGAACTAAGATTCACCACTATCACTCGACTTTAATCTCTACTCTGTTTCATCAACAAAACTTCTACTTTGCTTTCCTCAAATTCGTCATTAATACTCTGATCCCTTGGCCTGTGCCATGGCATATGCCTCAGCCTCATGAGTGTACTTGGTTCAACTAGAGCCATGTAATCAAACTTTAATCAATCATAACAAAAAAATCAACCAGAGCCATGTACCATCGTTGTCCACATTACAACAATAATCTTTTTCACTAAGAGCCTTAGATACCTGGAAACCCACACACGAGTAAACCACTCTAACGTCACGGCACTCCGGCCGACCAGCAATCGCATTGCCCTCACACATCCAGCGCATGGATCCATGTGTATCACCCCTGTGACTACACACTTTTTACTACGGCCGATAGAGAACCCCTACTCGCGTGGTTCCCACTACTTAGGCTTGCTCATAGCTCATTACCACTGTGATCACAATCTACTTCGACTGGTACATAACCTACTGGCATCATTCGTAACCTATCGTGAGCGTATTCAAAAATTGCATTGTTAACTAGATTGGGCTATACCTAACAATGTAACAGTTTTTTTGCTGTTGTTTACCAGGGAAGCACTCGGTACCAGAGTCAAAACAAAATGAAAACGACTCACCAAATTCTGTAGACAATAGATCTGTAGTAATGCTTAGATCTTACTTGAATTAGGGAAGAAAGTGCCCCCACAATCCTGTCCGCAGCATCAGCCTCTCGCGATGTCTCAGCGGTCACGGCTCCATCCGCAGCACACGCTTCCTCACCAGCAGCAACAGGTGCCCCGGCAACCACCGAAGCCGTCAGCGGCGGAGCGCCGCCCGGATGCGACGACACGGGAGTAGACGCACGTATAGCGTCTGAAGGCAAACGCTCCCCTAAAGTGCTCGATCGAACCAGCACTCCATCCAAAGGGTCGCGTCGAGGGCTATCCCGACGCCCATACGAACTATCCCGGCTCCTACGTGAACTTTGAGAGTACCTACTCTGATCTATCACGACGACGCCTAGGAGATCTACTACGTGATTGACTAAAACGGCCACGACGCCTTTTTATAAACATCACGACAGCTATGCGAATCGTTTTCCCGAGAATTACGCCTAGGTGTATTCTCACGCGGCGTGCATCCACGACTCGACATGATTATGACTATGGGCAACGTATATGACCATTACGTGAACAACAAACTAACCGCGAAATAAAAGAATTAACACGTGGTTGTTTACTTCAAAAACACGTACGAAATATAATGTAATCGAGTAGAAACAAGTGGCGAATCACGTTAAAAATGCACAGAAACTAATCACGGACAAAATCAACAACACGTGGTGAAGAATTTTAAACAGTCCCAAAACACTATTTTGATCGCGCCTATTTCTACCTCTATTACGAGTGGTAGGTAGCTCTTTCGGACATGATTCAAAAGCTTTTCGCACGACACAGAAAAAAGATAGGCAATGGAGCCTATCCCACTTCTGATATTGGCGGTTAACACTACTTTTATTTAAAAAAAAACTAACAAAATGACGAAACACTAAACTTTAATCAAATACAATTTTAAACTTAAAAAATATACTTCCTGATTTAAAAACGACTTTAAACAATATTACAGAGAGATGTTATCGCGACGGCTGCTTGAGACGGAGTGAGGGACGAGTACTGGCCGCACCCCCTTTTATACACAGCGCCGCACGGTAGTTTGAAAAATAACGTTTTCACGCTAATAATACAATATATTTTTTGTGTATGCACCTTCTAGTTTCTTTCTTAATATAAATGTAATATGTTTAATGGACAATCTAAGAATGTTTGGTGTGATTCATAAACAGAAATCAAGACATTCATCGATAACCCGAAGTTCAAAATTAATAAGAAAACTAATGAATTTTGGTAACGCGTTTGTTTACCACGTGTAAAAACAAATCACTTTATCATTCATTCTCATTATTCATTCATTCCTTATCATTCATTTCTGTGAGCAAAACTACTATTCTATTTACGATTCGTAAAGAAACGTTACACTACCTATTCACATTTGTGAGAATGCCCATTTTACCTTGAAAACCTGAAGATATTCGAGTCAGTAAATGAAATGTAACCCCAAGGGGAATTGAAGGCAATGATCCCGAATAACACTTTGGGGACCGGACACGAACAGTCTCAAGTGAATGGACATTAGACTTATTCCTGCCATATAAAATGTAATAGGAGTAGGTGAGTCCTTTTATCACGACTAGGTACTTCAAAAAAGGGTCTCTTGATGCCCTGATTATAATATGTATTCGTATAAAACTTCCTAAGGATTTTGATTTAGTAATTTTGTTTGTTTTAAAAATTTTGGGAATCAGTCTGATGGAAATTGCGCAGTGTAAAAAACTGATATTCAGTCACACGTTGTTACTGAAAGCTGACCCTAACATGGTGGAGCAAATTCCAGACGGATGTTGTGATGTGTTTATAAGGGTATGAGGAATAGGGTGTAAAGTTCCACTCATCCACCATAGAAAAGGGAGGATCCTCCGATTGTGTCTGGCGGGCAACTGCCCGATGATTCACGTCGGGCCGTTGTATCTATGCTAGTTGCGCGGTAAACTCTGCTTGGGAGATGCAGGATTTTGCGTGACGTCAGTATGACACATTGTTCGTATGTGGCGTTGTAGATACCGCTACATCTTAAAGAAAAAAAATTTGAAAATTGCTATCAAAATTGTTTAAATAGCTAACTATATTTCAACTTGAGTCATGAATACACACTTTAAAGCACCTCTTTATTGTATTTGACAGGTACTAGTTTCTGCCCGCGACTTCGTCCACATGAAATTTCTTTTTTAACATAAAATAAAACTATTACTCACATTACTACGAATATATCAGCACTCGGCAATACTTGCAGCTTACCAGTAGTGAAAGAATTTTTGGAATCGGATCAGTAGTTCCGAAGATTACCCCTATATACAAACTCACAAATTGTATCTCTTTATATAGGAATATTAGTGTACGAGGCGAGATAAACGTAGGTAACTGTAGTGGCAATGCTCAATGTTTATATTATATATTAGAAGATTTTTAAACGTCTTGCCGATGTAGTTTCACGTATATAGGCGCGATAGTACCTTACTGTGTCATCAGTTCGCTAAGACAGCACTAATGCATATGATAAAATACCTAAAAGTTGGAAAGAATTGCCGCTATCGTTATTAAAAAAGAGGCTGCGAAGCTTTTTGACATTCAAAGCATACTATAGTGTAACAGAATTCTTGATTAATAAAAAAAGGGTGTCAATTAAATGGTTAGCATAGTATTGTTATTTCTGTGAGCAGAAAAATATAATCGGTGAGCAGAAATAGCTAATTGGTCAGCAACTCATGGTCAGCAAACATTTCAAAATCAATCAGCAATTTATGTCATTCTGGATGGCTGTAATTATTTTTGTACAGCATAAGGTGGTCGATAATAATAACGACAAACGCACATATAAACTTTTATTAGTGGAGAACGTGCTGATATTAGAACAAAAATGAGTGACTACGAAAAGAAAGAACTTCACTCGCTCTTGCATCCAATGTCGACGGAGCCCCGCTTCGCGGGGCTCCTATTTCTGTGAAAAGGGTTTAAAGTAACCTAACAAAACCGAACCTCGGGGTGGGAACATCATATGAACATTATACATTTTGATCAACAGCGCAAATGTTGTTATCGCAAATAAATATTCGATGAAATGAAAATTATGTTACCTTTTCACGCCTAATCCACAAAATCTTGCCGCTCAAGTAGTTATTTTGCGGACTGAATGTTTATTATGCAGACTCATGTTATTGTTGGCTGCCTATGTATGATTTAATTTTTGACCATTATCAAAATTAGTTGCGGAACAAGAATTGCTGCCTGATTTTTTTTTATTGCAAACAAAATCTTTGTATGCTGACCAAATTATTTAAATGCTGCTTTTGGGTGGCTCGCCAAATTTTATAATTGCTGACCCATTTAATTACATTTCATAAAAAAATTGAAACTTGACTGTTTACAATAATGTTTAAAATAAGAATTATGTTTGCTTTGTGTTATTTCTGTTCTGTTTGTTTGTTAAAGTTTAGTATTTAGTTATAGTTTAGTAGATTAGTTCTTATTTTTGTAATTGTTGCATGCCTACTGGTAAAATACCTGTATTCCCATATGGCTCAACCTATTTCCATAAAACACCATGTACCGGACCCATATTTGCAAAATAAAATATCTTTATCTTATCTTTATCGGGTTTGTCACTCGGTAAGTACTTAAAAACTTACCGAGAAAACTTACTAAAACAACACATTATTCTTCACACACCGTTTCACTCCCAAACTTCCACCAGAACTAAATAACATACACACAGTAAATTAGGCACCGAACGTCCCAAAACTTCATCGCTTTCAAACTACGAAAGCCTTTCAGGTGGCCTAACGATCATCTAACAAAGGGAACCACTAACACTAGCGAGGGATGTCAAGTATTCCTGGAACTAGGTTGAGATATGGCAGTTATAAATCGGTCACACGTCCAATGGACTGCATTGTAGCGGGGTTGGTTTTTAGCTAAGTAAGTAGACGTTTGTTTAGTAGTCACAACGTTCACAGGTAATAGTGTTCGTAACCTAATTGCGTAATACACTGTTACTCTCAATTTGAATAATTTTGAAGTATTTCTAATCCATTGTTCCTTTTTTCGCCGGATTTTTTTTTAAATCTGCTGATTCCTACAAAAGTGCAATAATCGTACCCTACGCGTTCAAGATGTATGGGACAGAATTTTTGACGTGACAACGTCTAATAAATCGATGAAGCTGGCTGCACTCACGAAAAAACATGACTCATGTAGCGTTACCTCGCTCGCGGCCTCGCTCTGTAGCGTGGAGGCGTTCCATGGCGGCTTGAAATGCAAGCGAATATTAACAAATGCAATGCAACTATTCCATCAGTATTTTCTTATGACGTTGTCACGTTCAACTATCGTCAGTAAACCGACTTTACAGACAACCGATTTTTTTTTTTAATAACCGTCGAAAAATTTGGACGGCCCCTGCGTGAAAATTTTCCAGAATCATGTACTAAATCCATGGAAAGATGTTTCGCGTTGATATTCCTGCTACCTTGCAGGGTAATTGCGAAACACACTATCAGTAGCATATGGGTTTCATTTTGACAGTTCAACAACTTCTTCTTCTCTTCGTTAAATGGCTTTTGCGGAAAAACCACCACAATTTAGCCAATGTCAAGTGTACTCGGGTTAGCCACCAAACACAGTGGAGGATAAACGTAAACATAATTTTTATTTCCTAACAATCACAACTATTTACAGGCAAAATTAAACAACCCAGTTCAACAACATTAATTTAATCAAATATTTTTGACGTTTAAACGTCACTTAAAGGCTCCTACAAACAGGCGCGACACGACACGCGACACAAAGACACCGCAAGTCGCTCAACGAGCGGTGCCTTTGTGTCGCGCGCGATTATATCGCGTGTCGCGCCTGTTTGTAGGAGCTTTAACTTTAAAAATCGTTTTTAAGTAAACCCGAATAATAGTAATTTATGTGCACAGTCAAATAAGTTCTAGATGTAACGCACTTTCGTCTAGACAACTACCCTTACATTCCCGACGGGAAGATTCTGAGATTTCTTTCCTTATAAGTAAGAGTAGGGATACACATGCAAGCTGTACTTAACATGTCTATCGGCCGAGCCAGCGTCGAGGGAGCTGTAAGAAAAATTGTATTATCCTGTAATCATGGTTGTGATTCCTTGGATGTAGTTTTTAATGGTTTGAGTCTGTCTTAGGCTTTCTTACTCATGGAATACGGGTATATTAAGATAATCCTGTATGTTAGTATAGATTTTAGTAGGTAAGCACCACTGTTATGGGGACACTTTAGGCACATTACGGTTGTTTCCCTCTCTTAAAATAAATAACCATCCAACCCATTTCTCACGACTAAAAAGTTCTTAAAGATTGGATTGTTACTTCATAAATATTTCAATATAAACAGGAGACATTGTAGGATTCTTTGAAACAAGTTTCTTACAGCTTAAGCTATTAATAAATATCTCAAAGGGACAAGTTAACACCGTTACCGTATTCACGTCTAACTTTGAAACCAGAGGCAATTACTATATCAATTCAGAATAAATAAATGTGGGAAAGTATTTATGGGGGAAAGAAGGATAAGAAAAGAATAAAAAAAACTTGGAAAATAAGCAGGCATGTCATAGAAGGCACATATTATTGTGTCATCTAGCCCGCACCGGCCAGCGTGATGGGTCACAGCACACTCTCAATCGCAGAGAGGAGGGCTGAGGAGTCTCAGCAGTGGAGGGAACATTATAGACTGATTGTGCTTTAAGGCTCCTACAAACAGGCGCGACACGCGATATAATCGCACGCGACACAAAGGCACCGCTCGTTGCGCGACTTGCGGTGCCTTTGTGTCGCATGTCGTGTCGCGCCTGTTTGAAGGAGCCTTTATGCTTGGCAAGCATTATAACAGGTACCTATTATGTGTAGCTTTTTAAGAGAACGTTGAATTAATCTTGGTATGTTCGTTATTTCATTTGAAGTGTGTCATAGAGCCTACAAAAAAAATAATTATATTGGTTCATTCAAGCTTTTTTCTTGATATTCATGTAATTTGTTACTATTTAATCGTACTTTTGTATGTGGTGTTTTTTCCTTTATGTGCACCAAAAAAAACGATTTTTATATCTATCTTACGAGAGTAGAGAGAACGAGACGGGGGTGCAAAAAATTTAGGAATAAGTTTTTCAGTAAAATATCCTCCTTTCACTCATTATACTCGTATTCCCAAAACATAAACCTCAATTCCACTCTAGGGAATATTAACTTTATACTAACGTTCGAGGAGGACGAGGGGAGATGGTGGGGAGGGGGAATTCTGGGAGGTTCGTGGAGGGGCTTGTGGCTAACTAATAACGCACGGGTCGATTGCCGCGGTTGGTCCGTGGATGGGTGACCATCTTCACATACCAAGACATCTCCGTGCCTCAGAAAGCACGTTAAGCCGTTGGTTCTGGCTGCCATTCGTGGATCTTTGACAGTGAGTTTGACAGTCGTAACGGGTCGCAAGTCTTACCAAGGGGTATCATATTACCCTGTAACTGGGTTGTGATGGTCAGATAGGCAGTCGCTCCATGTAAAATATTTGTATTCAGCTGCATCCTGTTAGACTGGAAGCCGACCCTAACATAGTTGGGAAAAGGCTAGGCAGATGATGACTAACGTTCCATATGAAAGAAGCGGATCATTCGGTCTCACGCTTGGCCATCGTTCAAAACTGTATTACCTTCGAGATATCCCTAGGCGTTACTACGTGGAGACAGTCTATTTAAATCCGAGCTTTCCAATACAGAGCAAGTTAGTGTTACAGTTTTAGCTGCACCGCACTTGGTTCAAAATCGCTTGACAATTCACATCGTGATACCCAACTTTTTGACCAATATTGGCATGGCATATGGCCTTTTGCATTTCTATTATTCCATAAGCTGTATCTTATATCAATTTATTTTAGTGAGAATTTTAACAGATTTGTCTGTAAGTTGGTAAGATCAGAGAAGATGTTAAAACCGAAAATGTTCTTCTCAAGGGTATCATAAGTTCATATCATAGATAGATTTGTACCTGACCCAAATTATTTCTTTTTCTAGGTCAAACACAGGTAGTATGTTGGGTGTTTTGTGTTGTTACTTTTGATGCTCAAAAAGTGGTGATTCTCAGCCAAATTTTAACATTATGACGGTTAACGATTTTCTAAAGGCGGATATACAAATAATCAATATCAAAACATCCTGAAAAAAAAGGCTCCTTCAAACAGGTGCGACACGCGATAAAATCGCGCGTAACACAAAGGCACCGTAAGTCGCGCAACGAGCGGTGCCTTTGTGTCGCGCGCGATCCGCGTCGCGCGTCGCGCTTGTTTGCAGGAGCCTTTAAGGTTAGGGATATTTTTGTATTAATATATATAGGTATACTGTAACTGTTTGCAAGAAACCTATCTATATTAATGATCTTCTTCAGACTTTATCCGATAAGATGCTTATAGTAACAATCTCTTTTCTCATTAGAAGGCAATATTATATTTTCATGATGATTTTCTCAGTAATTTCTATTCCATAAATTTCTTACCAAAATATCTGCCGTTATATTTTACTAAAGACTATCCTTGAGCACTAAGGCCGAGATCTATATACGTTACTTAGCTGGCACGTATTAGGCTTAACGTTATTCCTGTCACTGTCGCAATCTACAAATAAAAGATACAGACGGGTACGAGTCCGGTTTATAGATCCTGGCATTAAAAATTTGGGGTAAAACTTGACAGATTAAAGGCTCCTTCAAAAAGGTGCGACACGACACGCGACACAAAGGCACCGCAAGTCGCGCAACGAGCGGTGCCTTTGTGTCACGCGCGATTATATCGCGTGTTGCGCCTTTTGTAGGAGCCTTAATACATACTCCAGTACATTTACCCAGGTAATTTACTCTACATTTTGATAATTCTTGTTCATCTACAAATTCCGAAATTGAAAACTCGTCTGTCAATGTCAACATTAAAGCAAGTGTCAGATTTAGCGTAGTTGTTGCTTTTAACCACAAGGCTATCAATTTTCCTAATAAAACTCTAGCTCTTTGATGCTTTTCTAAAATACTTCGATCAGAAAAGTTTCATCATCTGCCTAGCCTTTTCCCAACTATGTTACGGTCGGCTTCCAGTCTAACCGGATGCAGCTGAATTCCAGTATTTTACATGGAGCGACTGCCTATCTGACCACCACAACCCAGTTACTGGGTAACACGTTACCCCTTGGTAAGACTGGTTGTCAGACTTTCAGGCTTCTAAAGACACGTGACGACTGTCAAAGATCCAAGAATGACAGCCGGGACCAACGGCTTAACGTGCTTTCCGAGACACGGAGCGGTCTCGGTATGTAAAGATGGTCAACCATATACGGACCTACCGCGGCAAGCATAACTTAACCTGATCGATCGAGCCATTCATGAGGACATCCCCAGAAAGTAGGTATAGATGTATCATCTCCCCCTACCCCTTATGGGAATACAGTACCCGGTGATAAATATTGCCCATCGACCTATTCGATCCTATCGATTTTATACAAAGAATAAAAATAATTATCAAAAGAAGCAAATCATAATTGTTTTAACAGGTCCTAATAGATACCGGACTGTTTGTATTTCGTGCGACAGAGATAACGCTCTACGAAGCCAAAAATAGCCGATTGTCTCTTTCCAAAGGTCGATGTGCAATATTTATCGCCGGGTACTGTAATTTGCAGATGCTACCTATATTATGTAGGTACTTATTTGACAGACTTGCTCTTATCAAACGTAGCAAGCCTGTCATCTCCACCTGGTAATTGATTACCCCGAGTGTACAAAAGTAGACATTTTCCAACTCTTCAGAGAAAACCAAAGTGGGAGCACCGTCACACTTTACACAACCTTTTTCCCAGAAAACTCAATCACATTGTTCATGTAACTAAGCATGTAAGAAATTCCTTAAGGATCGCACGATAAGCCGTCGTATCTTGTTCAGACAATAAAAGAACGCCTAAAAGATAAAAGAAAATATTCTGAATTTCCTAAACTACCACGTTGAAATAACTCAGTTACCTCCGCCGGGATAAAAAGTGAATTATCTGCCTACGCATACGTTATGTACCTATAAATCAATACGAGTATCACGTGTGGCATAATAAATTCAAGATATTTTTGGAAAGATGAAAGGATTTTTGAAAGAATTTGCTTGTTGGAGGAAAATGCTAACTGTCTAAATACACTATGCCAAAGGTACGCGACCGAATTTCGGCATAATTACGCCTGCAATGCTATTTAACGCAATGTAATTTCGACATTATGTGTCGTTAGTAATTCAAATAGCATTGGAGGCGTAATTATGCCGAACTTAGGTCGCTTACCTTTGGCATAGTGTGTTTAGACACTTGTAGGGTTTTATTGGAAATGTAATAAGTTGCCACCTACATGTATTGGCTCCTCCCCAATATTTTTCTTACTACGTATTTTCTATCGGGGGCTGGATTTTCTGGCTTGCTTACGAACTACCTACCTACATCGCATAGAAAAAACGTGTCTATTTTTCAAATAGGTATTTGGTTTATTGGTTTATAGATATTTGTGCTGAGCAAAAGAAGAACTTGTGCTTAAACTTTTTCTTTTTATAAAACAAGCATCATATTTTTTGTGAAATATACCTCCATACAGGAGCAGTCTTGCTCTATATAGAGTGACCTATTATTCGACATTTTCTTTTCAGGACGTTATAGTGTGACCTCTTAACACCCACCCGCCCAAGCAGGCCTCAGATATAAGAAGATTCTAACAATTAAGTCCTTTCAAATAGCAGCGATAATCGATACTGACAATCTTTTGACACATTCTGGGTACAGTACGGACAGCAAAATGAACAAAACATTTTATTTTATCTTCATTACAACATAAGCTGATGTAAATTAGTACAGCCGCAAACGTAACATGAAACGCGTGATGAAATATTTCATTCGTTTATATAGCGGTAATACATTTATATTTTTACCAGTACGGGTTTATAAAGCCGAGAATGTTTCCACACACCGACACCTCATGCGGTAGCGGCGACACGCGAGTGTGATTGTAGTATACTATTATAAAATAACTGACTGGCACGATTTGCCGTTGAAATTTACTTGACAATGTCAGCTTTAATCAACTTCGACGAAACCGAAGCGTCAGCGATGCGTACAACGTGAAACCTTGCGTAAACTTTGAACACCTGTGTGACTGCGAAGCGAATAAAATACAGCCGATCTCGTAGGTGAAGCGAGCTATCATTACACCCGATGATTGACACTATAATTGACAGCTCACTTCACCTAAGTTTTCACGGTGAGATTATAATTTTTATTTTTTATTTTTAACAGACTTCAAAAAAGGAGGTTCCTGTATTCGACCCGTATGTATGTTTGTATGTCCGCAATTTTCTCAAAAACTAATGAACCAATTTTGATAATACTTTCATTAATGTGATCTACATACAGGAGGATTTTAGTATATAATACATTAGGTAATTATTCTTATGTACGAAGTTGTATGCCATAAATGTACTGCATCTCCGGCATTTCTATGCGAATTTTGATGATTCTTCTAGTCGGGGTCTTCAATTCTTTAAAGCACTAGTGTTAATTGAATTTGTGTGGGGTAGGTACAACAGATTAAAAAGTGAAAAATAAAAACTTATTTACAAAAAAAAAAACAACCGACTTCAAAAAAAAAACACTACAAAGTGATAAATATGTAACTGTAATTTCGGAAGTCGGTGTCAAAATACGAAAATGCGGAACCAACGACGACTTCCAAAATTAAAGTTATTTACGTTGTGGTGTTTTTTTTTTAAGTCGATTGTTTTTATTGTAAAAAAGTTTTATTATTTCCTGTTCGGAAAACTTACAGCTAATATTTGTTCATCTTTTTGTGACTAATATTTGTTCATCGATTTGCTGACGCTATCTTACTTAGGTGAAGTGAGTTTGTTTTTGCTAGGAATCGACACTATTGACAGCTCACTCCACGCTCACTTCACCTAAGTTTCCACGGTGACATTTTTACAGAATAGCACCGCATATCGTCACGTAGGTGCATAAAATAACAAGTTTATTTTTCTAGTGTAGGTATTAGTTATAACACCAACATGGTCTTCTAAAGTTTTCTCATCGCTGTACAATGAATTTATCATGTGGGTACGATGTAGCACATTATCTCAATCTTGGTTGAATTTCCCTCGAGCGTATGAAAAGCGGGCGTCAACTGAAAAAAATAAGCACTTTGGCGTTAACTTTATGTATTATATCGTTGGTAGGCACTTGAAAAGTCTTCATAAATGATAATGTAGTATGAGGAAATTAAAATAATAGGATACTAGCAGCGCCCCGCGGTTTCATCCGCATAAGTGTCGATCCCGTGGAAATATCGGGATAAAAACTATTCTATGTCCTTCCCCGGGATGCAATCTATCTCTCTGCCAAATTTTATAGAAATCCGTTTAGTGGTTTCGGCGTGAAAAGGTAACATACATACAGACAGACAGATTATAGAGTCACTTTCGAATTTATAGTATTAGTATGGATAGAAATGGTGCATTGTTGTTGTGTACGTAACTCAATTTAGACCGAAACTTTTTTCACGTCACCGAAAATTTCAACTGTCTGGATATCACGGTTCATAAGATACAGCCTGGTGACAGACAGACAGACAGGCGGACAGTGGATTCTTAGTAATACGGTCCCGTTTTTACCCTTTGGGTACGGAACCCTAATAACCTTTGTAGGTTTTAAGGCTCCTTCAAACAGGCGCGACCCACGATAAAATCGCGCGCGACACAAAGCGGTGCCTTTATGTCTTGACCTTTAACAAAAAAAAACTTCTAATAGAACTGAAATGAAAAAACACGCGCAATGAAATGTAGATATCAATCACTTAATAGTGACGTCAACTTTTTCAGCCTACAACCTTCAGCTGTCCTCTTCATCATCATTTCAGCCGAAAGACGTCCACTGCTGCACATAGGCCTCCCCCAAGCACCTCCACTTCGACCGGTTCTGTGCTTCTCGCATCCAACGGGTTCCTGCGGCCTTCACAAGGTCGTCGGACGACCTTCAGGGAGGCCTTCCAACGCTACGTCTTCTTCAGCTGTCCACCCACTCACAATTACACGAAAATTATTTACAACAATCATATTACTGCGTAAGAGTAATTAGAATAATATATTGCTCACTAGCTTCCGCCCGCGAGGTATGTCGATAAAAACTATCCTATGTCCTTGCCCGGGATGCAATCTCTGCCAAATTTTATCGAAATCCGGTCAATGGTTTAGGCGTGAAAAGGTAACATACAGACAGACAGAGTTACTTTCGAATTTATAATATTAGTATGGATGTACCAACCTAGTATATAAGTTATTTTTAAAAAGCGACAAAGCGACAAGTATGATGTTGGTCACGCGAGTATGTACCTATATATCACGCGAGAATATTAAATAGGTATATAATAGTAATCATTTAGTTTTATGCGTTATTTTAATTCTGAGATAAGTTGAACGCTCTATATTATTTCCCCGCGACGGTGAGTCGTGTCCAATTCAGGAGTGCTATTCTGTAAAAATCTCACCGTGAAAACTTAGGTGAAGTGAGCGTGGAGTGAGCTGTCACCTCAATTTCCTCTTAACTCAGTACTCAGTACAAAGGCTCAAATAATAACTCCAGAAAACCAATAAAAAGATTTACAACTACCATAAACAATTTCATACAAATTGACTTTTACGGCTTCGCGAAATAACCAGCAGCAGCGCCCTTATACATTTGTATTAATTCTAGCATCGTTAGAAAACAATGGCATCCATCAAGGAAATGGCGGGAAACGAAACCCAAATGAAAATATACGGAAGCTCAAAGGATCAACGCGGGAAATATGAGCGTGGCGTTTTCAACGGTACATCGTCAGCCGTGTGGGTAATTTGTAAATTTTTTTCTACGTAATTGGACGCTTTAACAAATTGCCCTCTAAATAACTGAAATAGCCGCCGATATGTAGGGCCTGGTGTACACTGGAGGGCACAAGGGCGCGGGCTTTACTTTTTGTGATTATTGAATAAGTATAATAGTAATAGTAAGTAATTTGTAAATATGTGAGCACTAATATAATTATATAATATCTATCACATAATTGATTTACCTATCACTGCTTCATTTTTAATTCTTTTTACCTTTTGTGGTAGACTAATTTTATTCTAGGTGCATCGTCTTCACTTATAAATATGTATACAAAACCTTGCAAAACATTTTAAAAGAGTAACGGTGGAGTTTTTTCCCATTCTTCTCCATACGAACACTACCTTTTGGAAGGGGCGACTAGAATCAATTCAATTTTACTGTAATTTTTGACGTTCAAAGTGCCTTTAATGTGCCTATTTGAAATAAATGATTTGACTTTGACTAGTCTAGACTAGTCAAAGTAAAAAAAAAATTGGAATTATCTTTATTGTTAGGTACCTAGGTACCTAACAATAAAGATAATTCCAATTTTTTTTTTATTGGTAACGGCCTTCAGTCTAACCAGATGCAACTGAGTACCAGTATTTTACATGAAGCGACTGCCTATCTGACCTCTACAACCCGTTACTCGGTAATACGATACCCCTTGGTAAGACTGGTTGTCAGACTTTCGGGCTTCTGGCTACCTGTTACGACAGTCAAATATGGACCCCAACATAATTGGGAAAAGGCTAGGCAAAATGATTTTGTTTAAGTGATCGCGGATATGTGCACGCAGCCTAATAGCCATCACGGGGATTAAAATGTACAAATGCAAAAATACGTCGTTAGCGGAAATTATTGTGTTACGATCGTTTGGTTGTTACAAGTCCATTCGAATAGCTGACATTCTGAGGACGCTTTGTAATTTAGATTACCTAGGTGGGGACATTATTGTTTTTTATTGAGGTTTACCTTTTTTTTGGGGTTTTCCTTCGGCAAAAATGACGAAATTACGTACAAACTTTCATCCCCTGATAGATGAATTTTCAAAAATTCTTCTTTAGTTCTAATTTTCGATAAAAGTGGAACTTTTGTGCAAAATTTCACGGTTCTGTTTATTTATAAACGTTGCTTAAAGAGAAATATAGAATACTCTGAAAAAAGACTACTTAAATATAAAAAAAATAAAGACGAAAAAAAACAAAAAAAAAAGAAAAAAGATTTATAAAAACTTATAAAGACGGTTATCCGTCAAAAAGTGTATTTAAGTAGTCGTTAATCATTACTTATCATTAAGCAAAGTTTTAAACTAGTGTGTTTAACGCTTCGTTTCATTTTAATTTTTTTCTTTTGTCCCTTTCGTTCTTTCAAAATATTGATTGAATAATTTATTTCAGTATTGTTTGAGAGTTTATTCTAGAATTAAATCTTCAAGCATAAATTATCAAATATCCATAAAAAAACTTCCCCAAACACTTTTTATATGTCACCAATTTCCTTCCTTTGCCTTGAGAAAAGCTAAACTTATAATAGTAGTTTGATAGCCTCGAAAAGCCTTGTTCGAAGTAATAATTTATTAAAAGATGTTAAACACAGGCTATTGTAATAAATCTTACAGAATATGAAACTGTTAGGTACCGTACCACAAGACATAAAACGTCGAAAAAACGTTTCTTTTATACCTTCCCCTTTAAATTTTAACTTTATTTTATTTCTATTATTAGTTGTTATAGCGGCAACAGAAATACATCATCTGTGAAAATTTCAACTGTCTAGCTGTCACGGTTCATGAGATACAGCCTGGTGACAGACAGACGAACGGACAGTGGAGTCTTAGTAATAGGGTCCCGCTTTTACCCTTTGGGTACGGAACCCTAAAAATAGTACCTACTTAGCACTCGTACGCACGGGCGTAGTAAAAATACGCCTGTGTGACAACGTATACATTGCTTTTCATTGCTTATCCGCTTCATTGCTTATCCAGGTGAAATAGTAACTTAATCTTCTTAAAGGAAAGCTAAGAGAAAGTGGACGAATCTTATAAAACTCTCAAAACTAACAGCAAAGGTTTACCAATTTCTACATCAAATATGATAGAGTTTTATTTTTTACGAATCTACTCATGAAATAAATTATAATCAAAAGACCCTATAACCCAAAATAAGTACGAATACATTTTACACATCACATTATGCAAGACGCAGATATTATTACATTCGAAATTCAATTACCGTGACCTGTTTAGTATGAAACCTCATTCGCACAATACAACAATACGCAAGTTATTAACAAGTCAAACGGGACCCGATCGAACAATTAAACTTGAGCAATATGTTGCGAATAACAACCCTGCGACTCGCTTCCAGCACTGGCTTCCAGTAACTTTAAATGCATTGTGGATATTTCATTAGTTGATACAGCACTCCCCCGGTTCATTAGCACTAAATTGGACGAGAACAAAGTGACTGTTTGACTTTTTAACATAACGGTTCCCTAAGGACCTGGATTCTCAAAGTAAAGTTGCGAACGAAGATTGAATAAATACGCGGTTTTGTTTGAACGGGAAATTTCTCTCATGTCGCCGAGCTAAAAATACTTAAAAAGGTCCTATCCCGGTCATTTTACAAAGTCGATATAGGATAGTGACCTTATTACCAAGCGTAATTACAGGCATAGTGGCTTCAATCGTGGAGACTCGTTTATTGCATCCCAAAAGTTGGAATGAAACTTTGGCAGGAAATTATTGCAAGAAAGTTGTGTCAAAACTCTTGATATTACTGGCTCACAGCTCGATTGTTGCCATAGGAAATTGTGGAAGTTTAAATTTCAACAATTCTTGAGAAACTAAATTCTGGATTAGGTACCGTACTTTACAATGTACATAAAAATATGAGTTACTTTTGTAGAATAGATATTGTTACATCTCAAACTGTGTTGAAATTCAACATACAGTCTTCGTAAAATCGCGGCACACTCGAATGATCACTTTATTCACTGTGACTACGTTCACTCCGTGTGATTTGATTTTGTTAGATTTCATTTCCAAGCTTTGCATAGATTGGTCAAAGGATATCTAAGGATTCATTTCTTCCAAATCTACGAGTATTGTTGGCATGGCATCCATTTCATCAGTAATATCCAAATAGCTGTATTCAAATGAACAGTGAAAAGGACTTTATAACTGAAAGCTGTGTCTTGAAATCACGGCTTACGTATTTATAGAATAACTAGCTTTTGCCTGCGGTTTTGCCCGTGTGGATGTCGGAAATCATTTCACGGTAACCTTTCATCGGGATAAAAAATTTCCCGACCCGGGTTATGGTATATATGTGTGCCTTCTTCATCGAAATTGGTTTAGCCGTTTAGGCGTGAAAAGGGAGCAGACAGACAAACAGACTGAGTTACTTCTTACAGAAAAGTTTTGCATTCATTTTCACAGTTGCGATTGTTCTTCTGTGAACTTGGACCTTCATAGTATCCTAAGATACTATGAGGGTGATACTATGATACTATAGGCCTTACATTTAGGGGCTACAAGGTCCGGTCACGTAGTATAGAAAATTGCTTGATTATATCATACATACAAAAATAACTAATCCACAGTGATATCGCCTGTAGAAATCTAGTGGCATCGATTGTACAAAGCCAGACGCATGGTGCTATTAATTTATTGGCTCACTATGGGAGCAAAAATGTTAGTATATGTTGGATTTATGTTCTGGTTGGAATGAATGAGCTACAGTGATGTGCATCTATACCGACACGTACGAACTACGCATCATACTAACGTCATACAAAATCCTGCATCGCGCAAGCAATGTTTACCGCGCAACTGGCATATATACGAAGTCCCGTCATCAATTGTTGGGCAGTTGCCCACATCACCCGTCTAGTAAGAGAATCCTCCCTTTTCTATGGAGGATGAGTGAACTTTACACCCTGCACCCTAATTCTGTAACACATTATCAATCTCAATCTGAATCATTTTGAAGGATATTGCTAATCCATTGCTTCTTAAGTTCGAAAAATGTGTCGGCTCAACAACGTTCATAACGCAATGGATGTTGTTGAGCTGTCAAAATGAAAGCTATCACTTACTACTGATAGTGGGTTTTTTTTTTTTGAGGATGGGAAATCATCAAATGATTATATTACTGACTAAAACCCACCCGTGTTCCTTCCTTAGCCCTTTATGTTCCGAGCCAGCGGTAACCCTTTCGGACAATCCCGCTGAAAAAAGACACTGCGTGCGATTAAGATACGAACCTGCTTCACCAGGCGCCAGCCGATCAACTAGACCGTGCCTTATACCACTAGGCTATTGGCTCAGTTTACTGATAGTGGGTTACGCAATTACTCCGCTGTTCCTCATACCTCTTTAGAGGACCACTTGTCTGTGGTAGCACTTTGATCTCGAGCTGACGTAATGCAGTATGGGGTTCGAGGAATAAGAAGCCAGTTTATAGGTACAGGTTTTGTTACTATTGACGTGTGGCCTAAATATGGTCTGCATTCCTAAATACTACGTGTTCTAGAGGATATAAATAAACTTCAACCAGATTTTCAGACCATGGAAATAAGCATTTTTCATTAATGAATTCTTATTTTTTTTTTTAATTTTCATTCAAACTAAATACCTTGACGTAAATCACCCGATATGCATGCCTCTTTATGCGAATTAGCAACGTCAATCGTATTTTCATTCACAAGATTTGGCGGGCTGAAACTTGTCAAAACTAAGTTAAGACCCTTTCTTACTGCATAACTCAATTACTTAAATTTCATTAAATGAAATTACAAATATCTTTGTAACAAATCCTTTTTAAGTACTACTTCCTTTGTTACATTTGTTTTTTAAAAGCTATAGAAGCGTTTGCCAAAGTTTATAGATAACGTGAAGAACACGGTGTATATCCGTTGTTCACAAGTGATATCTTAAAGATTATCTTCAAGATTTGACAGTAGATAAACTGATCAGAAATTCGAATAGCAGGCTCCCACTGTCGAATCTTGAACCTAATCAAATTAGTATCGGATTTTGACACTGATTCCGACTACATAAATGCCAAATTAACACCGGTTTGAATCAAGTTCTATTCGGTATTCGGAGATTTCGAGAGTAAACTTCTTACTTGAAGGTTGAAAAGTCTTTCGGAAAACGGGGGTATTTTTTTCAAGGGAGTTAATATATCGAGGCAGTGATTACCTATCTTTCTCTTCTTTCTTTCACTTTTTCTTTCTTTCTTTCTGAATATTGGTTCTTTTGCAACACACTGTAAACAAACACTGCTACAAGGATCTTTTGGCGTTCGACTGATGTTGATAAAGGGCGCTGTCGGGAAATATAAAGGCTCGTACACACAGGCGCGACGCGACACGCGACACAAAGGCACCGCTCGTCGCGCGACTTGCAGAGCCTTTGTGTCGCGTGTCGCGTCGCGCCTGTGTGTACGAGCCTTAAGGCGCAGATATATGATTTTCAATGATTTTAAATTCATCATCACGTCTAAACGACTGGCCTGATTTCTTTGAAAATAAAATATGTTATACTAGACAATTTTCTTCGTAATTTGATATGTGAATATTTGCAATTATATTTTTTAAACATAGTGTAATTAATTTGCAAAGTAATGTCTACCGCGGACAAAAAAACGATAATCACGCAGACACTATCGGGTGTATTTTCATAAAACTTTCACCATATAAAAGAAAATTTAATTTCCCAAATTTTAATATACGGTTTTTATTTGTTTTGTGTTTGATAAATCAACGTGGGTTCTTTTTTCGAATAATCTTGGTGCGCGTGGAAGCGGGGCCTCTTGCGGGCGACGGGCGGCAGTGCATCGCTGACCACTGTCACGGGTAGACGCTAACGCTCGGAGAAATCAGAACATAATTTTATTCGCTGTTGAGTTTCGTGCTGAAAATGCCTGGTAAATCCAAATTACTAAAAAAGAAACGTCTTATACTGGCAAAAAATAGATTATTGAGGTAAGTAATGTATTTTAATTATTGTAATGTAGTATATCCATACCGCATCCTTGTAGGGACAGTCCGGATCAGTTTCAAAAAATACTTGAATGCTATTATTGACATAGTTGTGGGGTAATTATTCTTGATAATGCTAGTTTTTATTCTGTTTGTTTTAGCTGTAAGTCATCCATAGCAAATAAATAAATAAATAAGTGACTTTAGTACGACTTCGTCTGCGGAGATGTAACTTTTGCGTCTGTTTTAGACTTACAGTACTTATGTCGTGCACAACTATCTTCCTAATTTCTCACATGTCTATACTTCCATGCCGATGCCTAAAAATCCATTTATTTTGTAGCTCTGGCTGTATAGAACACGAGAAAAAGGCAACTCCGCATATTGAAAATGAGGATATTATTGCTGACAAGTAAATGCATATACCCAATTTATTATTATTATTTTCACAGTAGCTCACATACAGGGGATCTGGTACATTTGCGCTCCTTTTGCGCGACTGGACGTTTCCACGACTAGACTGTTACACGACTGACATTTCCGCGAAAGACATTTGCGCGAGTACACTTACGCGAAAGGATGCTTGGGAGACATTTATATTCGTAAAGGATATTGGGCAAAAATCCGAAAAATGAGATCCCATACAGACGTAACATCCCGCCTGTATTCTCCGAAGGGTAGGGCAGAGGTGTATACTAAGTTCGTGTAGTACACCCATTTATTACTTTATCTAGTTAACATAAGTAATAGCTAGTTTAAATTGTTAAAAGTTATATTATGCGGTCCCACACGTTTCTTCTCCCGAGGGCGGGGATCGAAATCAAAATCCAAGATGGTGACTGCGAAATTTTACAAAATATGCGTCATGGGTGTCGTTTCCATGGTTTTCGGGGGCGCTGATGGCGAAAATGAGGTCAAACTCAAAATCCAAGATGGCAGCTGCGAAATTTTACAAAATATCCGTCATGGGTGTCGTTTCCATGGTTTTCGGGGGCTCTGATGACGAAAATGAGGTCAAAGTCAAAATCCAATATGGCGGCTGCAAAATTTTACAAAATATGCGTCATGGGTGTCGTTTCCATGGTTTTCGGGGGCGCTGATGGCGAAAATGAGGTCAAAGTCAAAATCCAAGATGGCGGGTGCGAAATTTTACAAAATATCCGTCATGGGTGTCGTTTCCATGGTTTTCGTGGGCTCTGATGACGAAAATGAGGTCAAAGTCAAAATCCAATATGGCGGCTGCAAAATTTTACAAAATATGCGTCATGGGTGTCGTTTCCATGGTTTTCGGGGGCGCTGATGGAGAAAATGAGGTCAAAGTCAAAATCCAAGATGGCGGCTGCAAAATTTTACAAAATATGCGTCATGGGTGTCGTTTCCATGGTTTTCGGAGGCGCTGATGACGAAAATGAGGTCAAAGTCAAAATCCAATATGGCGGCTGCAAAATTTTACAAAATATACGTCATGGGTGTCTTGTCCATACTTTTCGGGGTCCTGATGCTGTAAATGAGGTCTAGTTTAAAATCCAAGATGGATGACGCTTATTTTGTAAAATTTTGCAGCCGCGATTTTGATTTCGATCTCCCCTGCTCTCGGGACGAACGTATGTAACCGCATAATATAACTTTCTACAATTTAAATGAAGTATTATGAACGTTATCTAGATAAAATAATAAATGGGTGTACTTTACAAACTTAGTATACACCTCTGCCCTACTCTTTAGAGAATAAAGGCGTAATGTTACGTCTGTATGGGATTTAATTTCTCGGATTTTGTGCAATATCCAAAATAAATGTTGCGCAAGCATCTTGCGCGGAAGTGTAGTCGCGCAAATGTCTTTCGCGGAAAAGTCAGTCGCGCGTGTCTAGTCGCGCAAAGGGAGTCACACAAATTCCTTTCACTTTACACTTATTAACGTAATAATGTAAAGTTTATTGCGTTTATCAGTTATGTTGTTTTTGCAACGGATAATATAAAAAATCTCTTCTAGGTTTTTTCGTTTTATTTATCATTATAATTATGTTTCAGTTCTGAAGTGATTGGAACATTTGCATGCTTCCTGAACTGGTCGATCCAAAACATACAAGGAACATGGCAATAAGGGACCCCTCTTACATAGTTACTGCTATACAGGGACGCAAAAGAAAATCGAAAGAGGATAAAGAGAATAAAAAAAA
The DNA here is from genome assembly GCA_927399505.1 of Luperina testacea. Classification (NCBI taxonomy): domain Eukaryota; kingdom Metazoa; phylum Arthropoda; class Insecta; order Lepidoptera; family Noctuidae; genus Luperina; species Luperina testacea. Next base: position 13,624,370 of record OV656770.1, on the reverse strand, counting down.
GCAAAACAAAAAACGAGCAATGGTGGTGGAAGACAATAGCCAAGACAATACAAACGACCAAGAGACACTTTGTAATACAAACACACGTATAAATGATTCAGTGAAAACACTAAATTTTGAGGAATATTAAATAAAATTTAAAATAAAATTAAATAATTCACATATTTTTGTTTAATTTGATCATTTTAAATCTTTGTAAGTACATAAACAAACATACACATATAAAACTCACGCCTTTTTCCCATGGACGCCAATTGATACGATGCTTACAAGCCGATTCTATTTATTTCGTTTACGTTCATATACATATATTATCTGGTCATACTCGCACACAAATCATCACACATCTTTAACAACAACACTATATTGAAATAAAAATGGATGATGATCAAAAATCAGGCAGGATTGGATTATCCTCACCATCTGAAACGTATGGTTACCCTACGAAATTACGTGCATGCAGTTGCGGGGTCGCGGGGCGTGACGCTCGCGCTCCTCCCACTCGCTCAAGGTCGCTGTCACTTATTGTCGCCTTAAAGCATATTGTTTTTTTAAATGTGTTAAAAAAACAAGATGGCCGCTTTAAACAAGCTAAGTTATGCGACTTTGGCCACGCGCCAAAAGTGTCTTGTACAGGTATACAGACAATTTTGCATATCTCGTATCAAAAATAACTACAGCATAACTATTCACAACCGTTCGTTACGCTTCCATGGCGAATCGAAAAATCAATCAATGTTTTCAAAAACGTCCTCTAAAGGCTGTTCACAAAAATCCAAAACCCGAATATTTTGTCAGTTTAAGTCATATAGACGACAGATGGCAGATTTCATTTGACATTCAATTAACTCGGCTTGATACCGCTGCCAAAAACTGGGGGTGAGAATCACCCCTACTATACCGAGCAAGTGACGATCCCCAAGGACCATTCTTACCTCCCATACATTCTCGGGTATCATATCACCATACATAATTAAAATCTAATTCTACCCCTTATGCAAAGTTAATTCTTTTAAAATTAGATTTAAAACATCCGCCGAAAGATCTCTTAGAAACGGAACCCGGATTAAGCGCCACGAAACAGAATTAATTACTAGAAGGTAGCACGTATAAGCTAATTACGTATAAGGTAGTAAACAATGCCTATTCTTTTGTTATTTATTTTCAGTTCTATTACATAGATTACCTTATTTTTTATATTTTTTAGAAAAAAGAAAAAAAAGTAAGTACAAAGAACATAGTAAAAACATAGAAAAAAAAGAAAGAACAGAACAAAGAAAAAAGAAAGAAGAAAGAAAGAAGAAAGAAAGAAGAAAGAAAGAAAGAAGAAAGTATGTAAAGAATATAGTAGGTGTCCTTTTTACTCCTGAGATAGTGAAGGTACTATGTTCTACTCGTATGTTTATGTTATGGGTTTGGATTCCGCACTTAGTCCTTCAAGTCAGGGACTTGAAAAAAAGAAAGAAAAAGAAAATAGAAAGAAAGAAAATTAGTTTATTCTGCACAAACAAAAACGCACATTACTAATAAAAATTAAAAAAATATTAAAAAAAAGAACATAAAATACACACACATGAAAACGAAATGAATTTCGTTCCGTTACCACTAATGTTATCGTATAACGTTCCAATATTTGTAAAGTTACAAAAAAAAGGTTATAGTATATAATTTCCTTAAACAAAATTATAAGTAACGTTATAGGTATCAGTAACATTAAGCTTATCCGCTTGTAATAACGTTACAGGTGAAACGTTACAGACTCATTTGTAACGTTATTCTTCATACTTTTTCGTCCTCCTCGTCATCTTTTATGTCATGAAGCTGGCAAAGTTGAGTATCGAAATGAATAACGTTATTATATAGTTATACTATTAACGATATAATTTGATAGCTAATATTGTTAGTGAACAGTTTAAGATTTCGTTCCCATTGTCAGTATAGCCAAGGAACTAATTTTGTTACGATCCTGGTGGAACGGTACAAATTATCGGTACCGGAACTACGTGTAACGTTATTTTGAGTAACGTTTCAAGTCCCTGCTTCAGGTGGACCATTGAGCGTGGGCCATGGCAGCCAGTGAAGGTTCTATCATTAAATTAGAGCTACTAAGAGAGAGTGAAGGTTATCTTAGTAGATCAAATATAATGATGACTGCCAGAAGATATATCGTGATATCATTAGACCGTGACTGCTAAAAATCACATCATCTTCTTCGTCGTGTTGATAGCATGACAGTGAATCAAATTTTGTTGGTCCAAAACGGGGCCCTTCTATAGCATCGTCGGTGACAGTGTAGAGGTCACTACGGCTGCGTTTTTGGGGCACGGAGGGCAAGATAAAATGTGGGACATAGTTTGCTCCACATCCACACCCTACTAACTACCTGTTGATTTTTACTAAAACGCAATAAAAGACGAAAAAGTTTGTCATGATCACCACGTTTGACAGACAAAGTGGTGTTGGTGTGGTGTGAGTTTTTTTGGTATTTACAAGGCCAGATGTGTGTGGAAACGCCGGAAGGGGGCGCCCTATGAGGACATATTATAGTGACCTTAACATAAGATAAGATTTATTTATTTCTGAGTATATGGTACATTAAGATCTCAATATTAAACAGTTTAACATACACTACCGTTGCCTGTGTAGAAATATTAAAATTAACTTGCAAAGTCAAAGTGGCCAAGATCTAGGCCGCAACAACAACGCAGTTAGTACCTTGTTGTGATGTTCCTCAGAAGGGTCAGGGGCGTAGCACTAGCAACTGGCGTGCGTGTATGGCCAGATGTATAACGTAAACGAGGCAGAAAGAGTGTGTAAGGATTGTAGCAGATGGCGTTCTGTAGTTTCTGCTTATCCCCATGGGAAGAAGGTATGAGTTTATGTTACATTGTTTATTTGCTATACGAACGCTGCTATTCATATTTTTGAAGTAATCTCTAGCAGTCCCCGGTACAGCCAAGGATGCTCAAGTCATTGCCAGAAACAGCATGTGCTTTATATGTAAAATATCGAAGTACCTAAGTATATTCATTTCATTTCATTTATAATATCCACAATCTCATATCGCTTAATTGTTCAAAATAAAAGCACGAGAATATAATTATTACTTCAATAATGAATTGAAAATTGTGGTAACACCACGAATAAGCGCTAATACCGGGGGAAAGCGCTTTATTACCATACTTAACTGAAGCTGTTAGCGCTAAAACCGCCGGAGCATATACAACGCTCAAACACGCACACACTCGCTGATATTTTGTAGAGGATAATTATTTCATCTCATCTGATTGGTATTCTCGCGTGTTATGACATGGTTTGGCGGAGAAAATTCGAAACCTAAATTAATATATCAATTGTTTTCTATAAAGTGACGGACTTTACATTTGAACACATTTAGACTTACTTTCTCGTTTATACTTTTTTTTTTCTTTTATACTTAACATAACATAATCAGCCTATAGTGTCCCCACTGCTGGGACTCAGGCCTCCTCTATGTGAGAGGGAGTGGGCCGTAATCCACCACGCGGGCCCATTGCGGGTTGGTAGATGTATGCCTTCGAATTTTGGTTCTAAGAGATTCTGTTTTGAGAGCAGTGGTAATGAAATAATTTAGACAAAGTAAAGAGTCTGTTTAGGTTCGAACCTACAACCTACAACTCGTAAGTCGCGGCTGTTAACATTGGGCCACTACTGCTCTCGCCTATACAGTCAAGGAAATTGATTTTTAAACAAATTGACACCTTATTATCAACTTGCCGTGCTATAGGCTTTTCATGCAACTGTCACTGAATGACAGTAATGATTTGAATATAGCGGACAATTTTAGTTGGTTTATAATTTGCTTAACAATTCCCTGGCTTTACATAAAGAATATTAAAAAAGTGTGCTGTCGGGGACCCCCTTCAGGAACGAAGGTCTTAACGCTATACTCACGCGTACGTACACTCGTATATTATAGAAAGAGACAGAGAGAGAGAAAACGTCATGGAGGCCAAGCCGCGTTAAGGAACTTCGTTCCAAAAAACCTTGTTTCCTCCAAGTTCACATTCAAAAACCTCTAATTTCAGCTTTATATCTCGTCAGTTAAATTCGTCTGTGTTATTTCGGCCAAAAAATCACAAACGAGAAATCTGACAGTCGACAGTCGCAGATCAAATATTCAAATAGCGGGGTAAAAATACCAACATAATAAATATCACTACCAAAAACTAAGGTTCCAATTTTTTAAAATAAAGAAGACAAATTCGATTCGGATACGACAATAATACAGGTGGATATTATTCCGAATTCTCGGTTACCTCTACCCTCGTGCCCTGTCACCTGTCAGGTGCACTTACATGCTTTCACGCTTAACGTATACGTTTATATCGAGTAAGAGGAAAATAAAGGTGATTTTGTCTCTAAACACTTACTTTTAAAGTGAATTTTTATTTGTGTTGATTGTGGGAGATAAGTATTTCTAAATTGCTGTTTTTGATCTCTCATTTCTAGAAAATGACTGTAATTTTAGGCAATGTACAGATTATGATCTGCATGGTTTGTGGTATGCAACCTTTTTGGTAATTTTAAGATACCGGTGTATCATTATAAGATAAACGTCAATACAAATTGAGAAAGCAGAAAAACAGTAGGCGTCAGGTTCGGCTGACAAGAGAAGGAAAAATATGTATGTAAAACACGTAGAACGATTTCCACAAAAAAAATCTAGGCATATTTGTTTTTCCCTGTACCCCGAGAGCTCGTAAAGCGCTACAGTACCTACAGTAAAGCTCTCTACGAGCTTCACAGTACCAGGAGGAATAAAATCAAACTACTATTTATCTCGTATGTTCAATAATTATTCCTATAAAATACACTACGCATTTTAGTATTTTACATCTTAATTATTTTTCTTGTCCGCTTAATCTGACGCATTATTTCTTCAAATTCTAAATATTCATGTTTGTCACGTATTTTATACCACGCGGAATATGCATATAAGCACCAAAGAGACTATAGTCTCTTCATACCTAATAAATAAGGTGAAATCAAATTCCAACACTTCAAATTATTTTAATAAACTGTTTCCATTTATTTTCTTTGAACATTTTTGAAGCTAAAGCTTTCGTTTTCAAGGAAAGCGGTAAGGTCTTTATAACGGACGACAAGGTGTCAAAAAAGCTCAGAATTTGGACTGCCGTTATTGTGTGACCGGTCACCGCTTTTTTAGGAAACCAAAGCGTACAGTGCGTGCCACGTAAGAAGAGACTTGACCCCGCCACCCCCGCCTCTTTCCGCCGCCCCGATGACGCCCGGTGCGGGACGGGAACCGGGCGTCATCGGGGCGGCGGAAAGAGGCGGGGGAGGCGGGGTCAAGTCTCTTCTTACGTGGCACGCACTGTAACTTACAAGAAAGATTAAGCCAAAAAATTTTTTTTAACATAATGAAATAAAATGAAATGGTGTATATTATTTAAAAAAAAAACTATGCGGTCCGCGTTTCCTGTCTGACTACTCTGAGAAGAAAGGTCTAAAAAAATTCAGTGGTCATAGTCTCTTTCAAAGTCCAGATTTAATGTCCGCAGATTATGTGAAGAACATGCAGATTGATGTCAGAAATGTTCTAAAGAACACCATTTCATGAATCCCCTGATTTCTGCCCTTAGTAAACGGTATTATTAAACATTTATTATTAACGATTATATCAAAGAAGCTTAGTTCAGCCAGTAATTACGTCAGAATCTTCGCAGAGAGAATTCCTAAAGCTTAATACCTAATTAAAGAAGTAGTAAGCTATATTATTAACCTACAGAACCCTTACACGTAGCCGAAGCCTCGAGGCAAAGCTAGTGTTTAATATGTCACGTCTCTCATATCTAGAGTTGAAACGTTCTCCTTTTGTGGGATTAGGTACGTGGGATCTGACTGTCTGGATTCCAAACATCCTTTTGAGAATATGGTATGCCTGTGCAGGTACTAGTTTAAATTTAAAAACAAAAAATATAATGATTAAGGTCACATAGGCCATATTTCTTTCGGAAAGCCATCTAATTGAAGGTCATAAGCACACGTATCAAATCGGAATCAAATTGGAAAGGGATCGGTGGCGTTTCGCCTTTCGCCTCGGCGTCAAACAAGCGTCAACCTAACGCAAGTACGTAACCAAAGCGGATCAGAAGCTTCTTAATTTTTTAGTCCAAACAATAGATTTTTTGTAATTAAATAAGTAATTGCTTCATATTTTGCAATAAATTAGGTACCAGTGTTGTGTGATCCCGCTTCTCTTTCTTTTCTATGCAGTCCGACAGTGACCGCGCTTTAGGTCACGTAAGCCCCTTAAGGAAATTGTTACGTTTCTTCAACGAACGATCGTCGTCATCGTTTTCGTTTCTTGATTGGGTTCAAGATTCTTTATCTGCTAGTAAACATTTATAAACAACATTACCGACTATGTCCATGGTTTCATTCAAAAGAAACGATATTAATTTTCTGGAGTGGAGCACACTACCTCTTTACCAATTAATTACATCAAAGGAGAATCCGCAAAAATGTATGGAAGCTGGTCCTGCCACCAATTGCAACTACACATTGTCATATGTCATTAAGTAGGCGTCCAGGTCCATAACTCGATGGTATCATATTATTTTGGTATCATCGGAATGCATACATTTGCGAATATTCAAACTAAGACCACTAGAAGTGATTTACTATTCAAATATTCCGTTACCCAGTGGTCCCAGCACTGGGAATTTTATAAGCTGATTATGCTAGATGCTTATAACAAAACAACGTTTAAATTTAACTAATAAGATGAAATACGATGTGCTAAAATATACAGGGTGATTAGAAGATGGGTGCAAATCTTTAAGCCGAAAATAGTACAGGCAATTTAGAACCATTTATTAAGCCATGGTTGTCTTAGCCGAAGTCTTACCAATTTATTTTTAGGAATCTTACAAATTCCCAAAATGTTAAGTAAAGTGCTTATTTATGGCCAAATTGAATGATAATTGAATTTATTTTTATTTAATTTAATTAAAGTAATGTGTCAGCAATCTAGGAAAACATGTTTTGGGCCTCTGTGTCATTAGACATAAAAAACATAAAAACTTGGTAAGACTTCGTCTAAGACGACCGTGGCTTAAATGGTTCCGAATTGTCTGTACTATCGTCGCCTTAAAGATTTGCACCCATCACCCTGTATATCAGAATCGGATATTATTGAAACAGTATTAACAATGTTAGGTACATTGTTAATACTGTTTCAATAATATCCGATTAAATTAGCGGCGCAAGAATATTATTTTGAAACCAATGAGATTATTTATGCCAGCTTTACTAGCTTCAAGAAATTGTTTATGTTAACGAATTTTGTGAAATACGTTCTGTTTATATAATGAGCATTTTGAGCTGTTAATGGCTGTGATTGTACTGAAAACCGGCAGTGAACACCTACCTATCTAAACTTTTGCAGGCATCTGAAATAAAGGAATTTGTAAGAGATTTTAATGGCTGGCTGTGCTTCACACCATGCCCCAAGTGCTGGGGTCCTAAGTGCCCCTGCACCTCAGGTGACCTAAAGGGCTTTCTTTTCTGATGCCACAATCAACGTATGGTAGACACTGGGCTCAAACAACATAAAAACAACGAAGAAGTTTACCATTGACACAAAAAGAGTATTATCTGCTGATCTTTTTTTAACGTGGAGAAATGTTCATGCATACTGCACTACCACGGGGAGATAGTGCAGTTATGTGGGACTCTAACCCACTGAAACTCCATGTTGTCCTCTCTGCCGCTTACGGCGGGAACACGGCCACGCGTTAGCAATCATCCGTGAACCCGCCGCGGCTGTCCGTTACCGGTCCCTCTGGGGGGACTCTGGGGAGGCCGATAGCTAACCATCATCAACTTAAGTCTTCGTACCCTTTTTTTTTTTTTTTTTTTTTATCGTGGAGAAATGCTCATGCATACTGCACTACCACGGGGAGATAGTGCAGTTATGTGGGACTCTAACCCACTAAAACTCCACGGTGTCCTCCTCTGCCGCTTACGGCGGGAACACGGGCACGCGTTAGCACTCATCCGTGAACCCGCCGCGGCTGTCCGTTGCCGGACCCTCCTCTGGGGAGTACTCCCCATCACCGGCGCACTAGAACACATAGCACGCCGTAACCACCCCAGGGACCAAACAAGCACATGGGCGCCAGACGACCCCGTGTCTGGGCACCCTTAGTCCCCCCTGCGACGGGTCAGGACATTGGCCCCGCCGCCTGCCAATTTTCGGCTGCAGAGGATAGGGAGAGCGGCCAACGTAATACCGACACTCCTCTTCCCCTGCAGCCCCACCGCGTCCGCCATCGTACGGTGGCGACCCCGTCAAGGCCGCGGAAGGTAGGGAGAGCGGCGCACCGTAATACCGGCACTCCTCTCCCGCCGCGGCCTCCAACCCTCAACCGCGATGCCTCCGGTACGTACGACATCGCGGCCCGCCTCAGTTGCGATGTCGCCCAAGCGACACCGCAACCTACCTTTGGCCGCTACGTCATCGGCTTGTCAGCAGAAGCCCTGACGAGCGGCCCCTCCTCGGGTTCCTCTTAGCTTCACCGTGGGTGTCCAAGCCACGGCTACTGAGCCCCCCCGCCTCGACAATGCGGGAACCCACCGGGGGGGGGAACCCACCGGGGGGGAAGTCTTCGTACCCTGACCCCACTGAAGGATGAGCACTATTATAACCATTTTTTTTGTAAAGATAGTGCCTCTTTTTTAATTATTTGTAAATCACGGTTAAATATTTACAAAGGCATCACTTTTGACATGTGGATAACTAGCCAGACAGATTAATGGACATGAAAAATACAGAAGAAACAATACTAAAAGGGTATCATTTTTAGCTCAAACTGAACCCAAAACGTACAATTCACATTAAAAATTAAAAACTAAATGGAGAGAGCTGGACAAATAAATGTATACCGATAATATATGGGAAAGTGACAGCTGTCACAAAATTTGTATTGTTCATTTGTCTCATTATTTTGTATGGTCCTACTCGTCCTTTCAATTATCGGGTAATGTTTTTAAGTTACTACGGCGTAGTATGGCGTGCTATAGAATAGAAAGAATAGAATACTCTTTATAATGATTTTTCTCTATATTGATTTATTTATTGATTATGACCTTGGCGTTTCTAATTAAAGGTGGTAAAGGGAAAACTAGGCCATTGATAGCTGTACTTGTTATTAGTAATCCGAAAAAATAACCAGCCGTCCTATACCTTTGGGTCAAGGAGATTATTGAAGTTTTGTATGGGACAGTTAAATATTTTTTCGCGATTATGATGTTGATCCCATGGAGAAAGTGGTACCGTTTGGTGGTCTGTAAAGACCACCAAACGGTACAACTTTCTCCACAAAAGGTGTGCTCAAATTTAAGAGTGTGGTAACACACTCTTAAATTTGAGCACACCTTTCTGATACACGCTGTATAAGGAAAATATGAAGTAGTAATTTTTGTAGGTTCTATACTTAATTCTTATATAATGTTGGAAGAAGATTAAAATCTTTTGGGAACGTTTCTGTGTTGAGAGTTTGAGACATACAGGAAAGGCCACGATTAAGATCTTACGAGTAGGTAATTTGTGCCGTCGACATAATAAATTAAGATTTCACTTTTTCTGTTGACGGTGATGCGGATGAATTTATTTATGCCCTTTTGATTCTTTTATATACACTTGTACATAACGGGTGTAAAAGGACACATAACAAAGCCGAAAGTCACTTTTACCTCCCGTCATTCTGAGTATTTTTTTGTACTGGACCATACCTTGGAACCTTCTGGTTACGGAGATATTGAAGGTCAAAATTACAACTTGTACTGACGTTTTTTTTTTAAGAAAACAAGGTCTTAATGTTATTAAATACCCCCACGACCCCTGTACCGTTGCAAACACAATGTTTTGCGTATGTTACATTCCGCACTACCGCAAACAAAATATTCATACCAAAAATGAAAATTGTTTCCCAGCAATTACTTTTGTGCAACAGTACTTAGTTTCATGTACAGAATGCATAGTTGACGCTACGTGGTGGGTCTTTTTACACCCTGTATTATTAATATTATTTTAAGACTTACATTATGTTAATATATTATCTTGTAAATTCAAATAAAAATAGCATTAAAATTTAATAATAATATTCTTGATTCATAACGTATGGTGGTAATTATAACAGAGTATATAATATTACTCTTACAGTTTCTTTTTTTTTTAATTGCATAAGCTTGTTGGTTTGGGTAGGCAAACCAAGTTTCAGTACAGCAAAGGTTCATTAAGCAAGGTAGAAATTCACAGACGACTCTGCCCTGGAGTGTAAATGTAGTGCTGTTCCACAAACAATGTGACACGTAATCTCGTGACCTGTAGTTTGTAGTGTCCTGTAGTTTGCACGTTACAGGAACGGATGGACCCTACTGAAGGTGATATTTACCCAAGTATTTAAGAGAATTAAAAAGAGTATATTATTATTAAGTTTAACAAGAAATCTGAATTTTAGGGAAAGTAAAATTAAATTAATTACTTTCTTAAAATAATAATTACAGGAAAATCACTGTTCACTGACAAAAAATACTTTAACTATTAATGATATGATTTTTAAAAAATACGCGCTTACCGAATAATAAAACTATTCTATTAAATATTAGTTATTACTCATTAAATTATGTAGGTACCTAATAGGTTTAAATTTTATTATATGATTTTATTAAATGCAATATACAAGCTGTTACTGTATTTAAGATGACCAGCTTATGATTGAATTTTATTTTTTATGTCAAACTATAATTAGGTACCTACTTATGTTTTTGTTACGCACTAATGTTATTGCTCACTAATTTTATTTTGTATAAATACGCTGACATAAGATCTACCTTGCTTTTTATTTAAATTGGATTTCAAAAACAAAGAAAAAAATCAAAAAGTATAAGAAATAAAACACTTACCTCTCGTAATAATTTTCAGGACGACCGCCCAAACGTCCCTACACGCGTTCACTTCAAAAAACTTATTCAACACAACCAAAGAATCTTAACAAAATGTTCACATTTGTGTATATCATCCATTTATTTTACCACATCACTACACGAATGTATCGAAAACAATTCGATTCGAAAGAAGTTTCGGTTTTTTACGCCTGCGGTTTTATTCGGGAATTAAAAATTTACGCTGTGTACGGGTGACGCGGGAACACAGACGTTCGGTTGGGTGGGAGCCGCCGACTGAACTGAAATACTCTACTCAAACGCGAGAACGGAACGTTCTTAGGGCGGTTTCAGACGCGTGCCATGTAAGTTCTGTAGTTGACTCTAGTGCAAACATTTCTTTTATTGAATGGAATTGTGATGGATATGGTTTTGCGGTGTGGTAAAGGTTCCATTCTTTGTATTGTGGTATTTGTAGTATTTCCTTTTATTCAATATACGGTGCGGTATCGTACACTACCATTTATTATCAAACGATAACAAAATGGTGGTGTATTGAGCTTTAAAATTTAACATTGAGATCATACCTACTGTGATTTTGTATGTATGTGTGTACGAATACATAAATTGGAAAAATTAGGCGTATTTTCGTGAACGTTTTTTGTCTAGTCTGTTTTATAGAGTTGTAGATTATGAAGTCTACAACTCTATAACATTAGCGAGAACACCGACTTTGCTTTTTGTTGTCTGTTTGCTTGCTATTTGTGACGACGCCCGATTTGTCTCCTTTAGATTTAAATACAAATCAAGCACCAATTTTAGTCAAACAAAATACATACAATTCACGTACGACTGCCCGAGCCTCCGCGTCTGTCACGCAGACGCGTAATTTTAGCAACGTAGAGTATTTGCAAATTATTGTGTTCATCACAGACAAATATATTTACAACTAACAGCGCCCCGCGGTTTCACCCGCGTATGTTTCGATCCCGTGCGAATATCGGGATAATAACTATCCTATGTCCTTTCCCGGGACTCAAACTATCTCTATACCAAATTTCATCTAAATCGGTTCAGCGGTATAAGCGGGAAGAGGTAACAGACAGACACACTTTCGCATTTATAATATTAGTATGGATTTGGGAAGGTTCCTACGCTCACGCGTAGAACTTTATAAATACATAATAGACCTGCTATAGAATAATTAACCTGTAATGCTCCCTTTTTTTTTCAGGGTGGGAAATCATCAAAAGACCCCTCCCGCTCTGGGTGGAGCGGAAGGGAGTATCAGACTCTTACCGACTAAAACCCACCCGTGTTCCCCGTGTTCCTTCCTTAGCCCTTTATGTTCCGGGCCAGCGGTAACCCTTTCGGACAATCCTGCTTTCTCTTTTTGAGAAGGATTGGGCCGTAGGTAATTCAGTGCGGGCTTGTAGATGACGCATGACTGAATTTTTGGCCCTAGGACATGCCGGTTTTCTCACAATGTTTTCCTAGACCTGCTGTAGAAAATCAAATTTAAAGAATTATGAGGGTAACAAAACTAAAATAATCCGTGGCCGCGGTCTCTTTTAATTTTGTTAAGGTTGATTTGCCTTTTTTTTTTCAGGATGGGAAATCATCAAATGACCCCTCCCGCTCTGGGTGGAGCGGAAGGGAGTGTCAGACTCTTACTGACTAAAACCCACCCGTGTTCCTTCCTTAGCCCTTTATGTTCCGGGCCAGCGGTAACCCTTTCGGACAATCCCGCTGACCCGGCATGGTTGATTTGCCTTCGTTTGTGTTTTTACACGTACCAATAAAGCTAATACCTACCTACTAACAAAGTTCAATCTAGTCCCATAATCAGTCTAAAATGTTCCCACTGCTGGGACACAGGTTACCCCTATGATAGAGGGAATGGGCCGTAATCCACCAAGTGAGCCCAGTGCTGGTTGATAGATGTCATATTATGTCTTCGAATTTTTGGTTCTAGGACATAGTAAAGCGCCTGTCTTGGTCTTGGTTTTAGCAAATAAATTGCGAATTAGTGCAATTTATTCATTCGAGCAAAAAACAAGTCATATTTTATCATTCGAAGTACTAGATGAAATTGAAAAACGTCAGATAAAAAGTATCATGATTAAATTTCAATACCAATCGTCAGCATTATGTCTCTCTTTTATTGTACCCTTTAATTTAGGACATTCTATAACTGATGACCCTCTAATAACTTATTGACCTTCTAATGATGAACCCTTTTTTAAATTAATGAACCTCTAAAATCTTTTCAGGCTCTTTTTTAATAAATGAGCTTTTTCTGAATTTCTGACCATTTCTCAGCAGCACCAGTTTGAACAGCCGCGTTGCATCCAAGTTGGTCACAGTTACTTAATTATTTAGAACCCCACTATAGGAGTTATTAGAGATTTACAAAAAGAGGCGCGATTCATTCAGGCGAGATTAATTAAATTAGAGTACCTATTAAAATCATATTTTGAGGAAAGCAAAATGAGAATTATATAAGGTTCAATTAAATAAATGCCTTTATTTTATTACGAAACATAGAAACCTACTTGGCATTTATTAAGAGAATTCCTAATTATTTTAGCACGACGACGCCCACGTTGTGCAAATTCTTGCCGAGTTGCCTACTAGGTATGCTTATGACGTGTCCATAATAACGCGCCCTTCAGGCATTTCCCTACAAATTATACTAATTTCCAAGTAACACAAACATTGAGTGTTGATTTACAAACATCCGCTTATGTGGTAGTTGTTCCGTTTATGCTAACCTACGTGAATTACGAGAATCTTAGCAGTACCTACAAGAAATATGGTGATATAACGACCGATGCGATATCGCATTTATTGTACAGGGTAAAGGCTCCTACAAACAGGCGCGACACGCGATATAATCGCGCGCGACACAAAAGCACCGCTCGTTGCGCGACTTGCGGTGCCTTTGTGTCGCGTGTCGTGTCGCGCCTATTTGAAGGAGCCTTCATCGACGTGCAAACAGTAACCATTAATTTAGCACATGATTCTTTTTCGGTTTTAGCCACACTACGAAAACCTCTCAGGGCTTATCTGTGTGCTGTCGAGACGTTCATTGAATTTTTACAAAAATGGTAATTACCATCAATTATAATATCTACTTTTATAATAACAGTTTTGACACAATGAAATTTTGTGTAAGGTAACGTTTTATATATAACTTTTTGAACACTTTTTGTAAAACATTTGCAAGTCTCCTTGAAGTTAACCGCTGGCTAAAGGCATTGCCTTATATGTAACCTTACCATCTAAGACTATTGTCAAAAACTACAGTAGTCTGCAATCTACATCAAGCCCTAAACTTGTCTAATCAAAGTTGCGGTATCTAATCAGCATTGTCTATATCCGGGCCGAGGCCGGCCGCAAACGCCTCACCAAAACGCGGCCAGGTCCCGCGGTCATTTAATAATTCTACAGCACCCATAATTGATTGTTTTATTCCCTAAACTGCCGCGAATTGACCGCACATTGGCAATGCAGATAGTTTGCAATGTAACAAAGCTTACAAATAGCATTTAGCATAATCAACCTAAGTATAATGCTGAGGTGTTTATTGAATGACCTGTGGCTTTAACTGGCCACGGGTCATTCAATAAACACCTCTTTGTCATAGGAGGAACAGACAGTCCGCTGTGCAGGGCGTGCATGGAGGACGACGAGACAGCGGCACATGTGCTTCTAAACTGCCCGGTGGTCGCCACGTACAGGGCAAAGTACTTCAGTAACCCAGGTACCCTACGTGAGACGGTCAGTAACATCAAGGCGTTGCTGGCCTTCCTTGAGGAGCTGGGGTGGATCGAATGATCGATTTTCCCACCCGTACGCAAAATACGCGCATTGGCGTGGTTTTGCGGACATCAGCCCGTATTACCTATTACCTACCTATTAAGTATAATGCTCTCACAGCTGGGAAACACGCCTCCTGTCTGTAAGATAGAGTGGGCCGTCATTCATGAGGGCCCGATGCGAGTTTGGTGGATTTTACATGTCTTCGATTTTTTGTTTCTATGATATGCCGGTTTCCTACACCATCTTCAGAGCAGCGGTGATGAAATAATGTACTCAAGATAAAGTGCCTGGCTAGGTTTATACCAATTACTTAGGTACAACTCGTAGGTTGAAGTCACTTTCACATTAGCACCACTGCTCAGTGAGCTTTACATGCCAACTTTTTACCTCTTTCTTTGGGTAGGTATGTGATGAATCACGATATGAGGTTAATAAAAACTGTAACTCCTACTTGGACTTGACCTAAGCCCACTTTATTGCACCATTCAGTAAAATAAAGTCCGGCACCCGGATTCGATCAGTCCGTCCGTCCGATCAGTCCGGATGTGCATAGATATCAGAGTCATGTGCAATTTCACTGAACACTGACTTCGCTGCGTTTGGAAAACGAATAAATTTTAGTCGGGATACAATAATTTTGTTTTTAATCATAAATCAGTTAATATTTTATTGAAAAGGACCTTGATATGTAGGTACTACAATCCGTTCACAGTTATTTTACCTCTGACAGCAACAATCTAACAACCACCTTATTATAACTAGAATAAAGATCACAATGATTTTGAAAGACTTGTCAGTGGCTGCAACCCAACAGCAACCTTATTAGAATGAGCATAAAGGTCACTGTGATTTGAACTTCTTCTTCTTCAATCGGTCCCTTACTACTGAGGATCGTGGTCACTGGATCCCTTTATGTGAATAATCTGCCTCCATCGACTCCGGTACAAAGTTGCTTCTTTTACGTGGTCAGACCATCGTGTTGGTGACCGACCTCGTGCTCTCTTTTCTTCTACTTGCCAACAATGATCAGCTTTTAAAGGCTGCTATCTCCCATTCATATTATGGACAGTGATGCAAAAAGAGGCCAAATAATTCTGAAAGGAATGTACGTAAGTCCAAAGTAATTTCTTTATGCATAACCTAATCAAGGTTCCTATAATATAGTCTATGACCAAAAAAAAACAAATTTTCTACATAAGTAGGTACGTAGTACCTACAAAATTTTGTTATTTCTCTACTTACATGAAATCAGCGGATATAGAATGAGTCTTGTTTTTTGAACCCGAAACGATAAAACACACCAACTAATGACGGTTATTTCCACAATCACCCTAGAAGCTATATGCTAATGACACTAAAGTCTAACACCTATAAATACTCATATACTACGTAATAGAGTTCAAAATTGTGTCGTCGAAATAAAGGTCAAAGCGGATGACATTCTGATTTTTGCATCGGATCATTGGGTAACCCTTTTTCAGCAGTGTGTGAAGATGTGTAGGTAGACTGTTATGATGCTTGATGCCGGAAGGTTTTTTTTTTAATACATTAATGGCATCGGTATTCTCTCTAAAATGTTGGCAATGTGTTTTATCCTCGTAGGTAGTTAGGTACCCACTTTATGAATGAGATTAGAGGATAGTGGGTAGGTAATAAAGTAGGCCCTAATTAGATAGAACACTCTTTATTGTGTACACCATAAAAATACAGATGAAAATTTTGAAATTTTACACACACACAGATGGGCGGTCTTATCGCTAAAAGTGATGTTTTAGCCCTAGTAGTTACAGGGTCATAGACGCTTGACATATGAATACTTACAAGATCAACATTCGAAAAATTAACATCACTACTTCAACAGCATAATCTGACAATGCACTTCATTGTTCTCCTAAAAGATTTATATTTCATGAGAATAATAAGTTACTGTATCAACCATTCAACAGTTCTTTATGACAACGACACAAGATGGTTCGGTAGAACTAAGGACAACTAAGTGAGATATTCAAATCATCCCAAAACTTATAGGATGATTATAAACTATACAGCCTGTGGTGTCTTAACGCAGGGCAAGAGAATAGGAAAGAGAACCAAAAGAAAGCCCCTGAAATAAATATATCTTTAACTCTATCTCTAAAAAAAATATGTCTTTCAACAAAATTTGTTTTATTCAGTAATAATGAAAGTACCAACTAGCTCAATGTTCCACAAATGTAATTAATCAATAAGCCACTCCCCCAGTCACAATAAATATCACTATTCTGGACGGCACACTGTAAAATGTGCAGAAACCGCTCAAAGTAATGAAGAGAAATAAGTTTTCCAACTGACTACTCCAGCTGAGTTGAGTGGCAAACAAAATTAGTGGAGTACCTAACATTTTCTTCTTGAACACGACAACAGCATTTAAGTTTATTTTGCCGTTTATAGAAGTTAATAATGGATTACTTCTTTAACAATAATTACGTATTTACGACGACAGAGTGAAGATAACAACATTATCAACTACGAACTTGACAAAAAAATGCTTTGTTGAAACTGACTAAAAAAGTAGCAAATAAAATTAATATGAGACCACTGCGCAAAATTACGTAAATCGGCCCAGTAAATCACTGCGAAATCGATGTTCATAATAGAAAAATAAAAATTGCCGAATGCACAAGCTTCTCCTTTTTTTGTAGACGGATGAAAACAGTTTATTGACTGCCTTGCCTTGTTATTCAAATGATTGAAAATTCGACTTATAAGCATGGGGTGGGGTGAAAAATTGGTTTACATGTGCTTATAGAAAGACGTATCGAGTAAATGATATTCTATAGAATATCATAAAACAACGGCAGCTACACGACTGACTTTGTGAAGACATTTGCTGTGATTCACAGAATCAGGAAATAACGGTGAAACATAGGCATTAGTAAGAGCTACCTACGTCAGCTACAAGCTACAAAACTTCGATACAAAAAGAAGTCAACACATGTAATTAGCAACCTTGAAGTATTGGAATCAATACAGTGATAATTAGTTGGTTCGAAGAACAAGCCAATAAGTACTTTAGACATGTGGGTCGAGGCTTAACAGAAGTAATGACATTATCTTCAGGTTCTAGTGCCCGTTTTCATTCACACTAGGCGACACCCAAATTATTACCTAAATAAAAACGCGCTTTTGGAGTTTCAGCGCTCAGCTCAGCGCCTAAAGCGCCTAAAGTTGAAAAACGGGCATGAGTCAACGTAAGTTTTATCAACTCAAAGCTGCAATGAATGGTCTTTATTCAAAAGGGCCTTCGAATGGCCCTGCATAAAACCTAAAATACCTACTACCTACATAAAAACACAAACTACTTACATAAAATCTTAACAATATGGTTTTTGGACTTTAAAAGAGACAATGACCTCTGAGTTTGCTTCAGTATTTCTTCTCAGGGATCAGCTAGGAAATGCCGGCACCATCTAGTTTTTAAAATATTGACGTGTAAAATTGTATTAAACGGATATCTATGGTATCAAAATCAACCTTTATATTAACAAAGGCACAGTAGCTTGTTCGTTGCGGTAATCAGAAGCTGTTACAGACAGCATGCTTCATGCTAAAAAATATTTATTTCTCTTAACTGAAGTAGGTTCTTCAGTTCCAACGACGACTGTCTACTTCCTGGCCTAAACTCATACAGTTTTAATGCGAAGAAGGTTTACAAGAGTGGGTTTTAAATTCTCTTGCACACGATTATTCAAATGCCAAACAGCTTAACACCATTATGTGACCTTGGGAGTAGATAATCGGAATATATCAGTTAGTATAAGTTTTATCGTCGTGTAGTTTTTAGAAGTTACCTTTTTCTTTCAGTTCATGATCACAGTATCCTATCGTTCTAATCTGTGCATCTACAATCTTATAGGATATAATAAATCAAAATCGATTTTCGTGTCTATCTCTGTGACCGCGTTGTTCTACTAAACTAAACAACGGATTTTGATGCGGTTTTCACCTTAATTTCGAGAGTTTATTCTGGAAGATTGATGTGTATGATACATTAATATTAAACTGAAAAATAATAAGGAAATATCCGTGTTTTACCAAGCGGTGAAAACCATGCGAACCAGGTGCGAGTCGTGACTGTCGTGAGTCAAAATATTAAACAATACCCAAAAAGCGGGAACTTCGCGTAGTTAAGGGCCTTTCCAAAATGTTACATAAATTCTTACCTCATCATCACTGAACAACATAAGTAAAGAAGGACATAATCTGCTATTAAAACAGTCTATCTTAAATCAATACTAAACTAAACAAACAACGATCAAAAGAAATTCTAATCAAAAGTGCATCTTAATGATACTTAACAACGTCCAAATTTAAGAATTCATGTCATCGTACACGCTTGGAACGTTCTACTAATGATTCTTCGTTTTACAACTTGTACACGTTTCCGCTGATCTGTCTGGTCCCCGAAGTGTCCAAATGTCCCGGACGTTTGAACGAAACTTTTTTATGTGTAAAAGTTTGTTGGAACTTACAACTGGACAAGTTTGTACGACAGATGTCATATTGCGAGCGTGAAGTATTATTTTTCTTAGGGATTGTTACAAGTCTTAAGAACTGAATTTTGGCTAATTTGAAGACAGAATTGAAGGAGATTTTGAGAAGACATTTGTTTGAATCTATAAACTAATTAAAAAGCTGAAGAGGTTGTTTGTTTGTTTGAACACGCTAATCTCTGGAACTAACAAATTCGAAAAATTCTTTTTTTATTTGATAGGCAAACTCTTGAGGAAGGCTTTAGAGTATTTATCATCAAAGTAAGACACTTAAGAGTCGAGGAAAAGAAAGAGAGTCAGAAAGAACGCTAGACGAAAACAAAGTAATAGCGCAGTTAGGCGATGCAATGCGACGTGGTGGGTCACGAGCAGAAGCTAATTTTATCCTTGGCGGGTAGAGTTCAGAAAAACTATCATGCTACTTACAAATTGAAAGCATTACATGTAAAATATTGACAATCTAACTAAAATAAATTATTCGTCTTGAACTTTCAACTAAGACATTTCACTAACTTTGACTGTCGAACCAAAACTTGTACTTACAGAACTTCGTCGAACATCGACCCTAAAAATCTTTTACCTGTAGTAGAAAATCAAGATGTCCAACAGGTTCGCCGAACTGTCCCGTCAAGATACATGAGGTACATGTCTACGTAGGTACATGTCAGCGTAACTGCCAACATTGAGGTGGGTAGTCTACCTGAACTCTGACACAATACCTGACTATATAAGATCTAAGCTTCTCATAAATGAAGGTGTGGGCATACATACCTACTGAATTGAATAATAATGCCAACATAATTGTGACATGAGAGCCTGCACAAGTGCGCGGAATGTAATAGTACATTATGATACATGTGTGCTATGATCAATGCACACGCATTTCATACGACGTTTTTCAACACACTTGCGAGGAAAAAACAGACTTATATTGTTAAATACTAACTTGTATGGAAAATGGCGCGCTGGTTTTGTTTTTCGCAAGTGTAAATAAAATTACTGACAAAACCTCTAAACAGCCTATAGAAAAAAATATAATAAACACAAAATAATGTTTAGACTGATCGTAGTGTTGTCGTATGTCAAATTGTAGCAATAATAGAAAGCCAGCCAGGGTCTTTTCCGTTTGGTTTCGGAAGGGACCATGGACAATTTAAGGTGAATGCGCAGTGGTAGACCGCAAAATTCAAATTTCCTTACGTTTTTTGTAATTTGCAGGGCAGTATCAGGTTGTATCTTGATCAAAATATCATTCGCGACTATAACCAGCAGTGAGAATGTACTGAATATGCTATGCTTATACTATGTATGCTGGTGCTGTTGATTTTTAATCTCGTAGTAATATTTTGCATTTTATACACGATCATTTTACGCATCGATGTGTATCAGTCATGTTAAGATTGACAATTGCAATTTATCGTTTCGGGGACCCTTAACACGCAGTCTCCGAAAATCTCAAGTGGCTTTGGATTACAGCTACTCCCGTTATATAACACGGCGGCGGTATTTCATAGAGTTCCGTTGGCACCTTTCGGGTAAGGAACCGAGTCCAAAAAAATCAATGCAGTGCAGGTTATTATGATCCTGGTCAACTTCATAGCCATCGGTTACCAGTCGGACTTCGCATAACAATTTCGCATATTTTTAGCAGCATAAAATATTTACATTGGCTACTCAATACTGTTTGCAAGCTGTCAGTATGTTTGTGATAATATCCGATTTACAACCGACCAACGCCTTGTTTATACTGGTAATGCAGACTTCGTAGGTGGCGACCGATTTCTGAAGGATTTATCAGCTAAACGAATTCGATTGTTGCCTTTCACCAAACGTATTGTTTGCTATAATGTTCTATAAATACTGCATATGGATATTTTTGGATCATGAGATCTGTTTTTAGCGTAGGTAGTATGATGAACTAGTTGACAAGTCAATGACGATTGATTCAAAACGAAACAGCTCTGATTTTGTCTACACAAGAAATCTTTGTTCTACTGACAAATATTTCTTGTGTCGACAAGATCAAAGTGATCAGAGCCGTTTCGGAGATTAGTCTGAACAAACAGACAGAGAGACACACAAACATTTTAAAATTTGTTTTTTTTTACAATGACTTTCGTGTGAATTTGGTAAAAATAAAAAGCTGTCATTTTGAACCTATACACAGAAACTTCAATTTTATTTACATGTAAAGAAAAAACCATGAAATCATTTATAAAAATAAAAAGATCACAGATTAATAACAAAGCAGGTTTATTTAAAAAAAAATCGTTCAATGGTTATAAACAATGACTCGATCCGGAACGGTTTGTCATCGGTTTTTACAGCCTCGACTGAAACAAAAAAAAAGTATGTAGCCAATGATAACATAGAATTCTTAGGTACTTATCAAAAATACCAAAGTAAACCTTACGGCGTGCGGCGTTAAGGTGTCAGTTGGTCCATTAGAGCTAAAAAAAAGGGGAAGCTTGGGTCAATCTCAGAAGTTAGCCGACCCGAATTCTTAAAGAGCTTAACTTAAATTCGAGTCTTGATAGCGAAAATCAGAAACATTAAAAGGAAAAATAAAACACTTTGAATGAATATGTATCTTGAATGTAAATGTATCTTTTTGTATATCTGTCTTTGACTTCAGTTTCAAACTCAAATTGGGGCATAAACCCTTTGCTCCAAAATAAAACTTTGGCGGACCTTTCAATAGTTTTTATTCAAAAATTTCACTTACTTCAGTTCCAGCATGAATGGCCAACACCATGTCAAACTCGTTTGCTCCAAGTCGGATGCTGGCGCGTCCATCGTTGCCAACAGTGATACGCTTGCCAGTGCAGGTGCTGCCTCTCTTCTCACCTGAGATGACGTCACAGTAGTTACCGGCGGGAAGGCAGGTCTGTAAGTTGATGATATACACATGTTAATTATTGAATCCTCGACTGGCATTACATATATTATGATCAAAACTTTATTGGAAGCTTTATTGAAATCCACTACTGACACTGTCCGCTACATCGAAAGCGTTAATACTTTCGATGTTGACATATAGTTTGAGTAATCACGGTCCTACACAAACAGGTGATTCTAATCATAAAATAGTATATCTTTATTGTATAGCCTAATAATTAAAAAGAACCTCTACAAATGAAAACGTTTCTGGTTTTGATTTTGTTTTATGTAATTTATTAGGAAAATTCTTGTTTTATAAAAAAGGATCTAATATAAAGATTAAAAAATATCTGTGAAAATAAAAAAATAAAACTCAAACTAACCTGAAGAGTCTGGTTTAGGTCCCAGTAGTCATTGTTGAAAGCAACAAAGCCCTGGTTTCCTCTGCAGAAAGCGATCTGGTTGCTGCCGTTGTCCCACCAGTTAGTAACACCAGTGTTACCAGCGCGGTTTCTAAAAGCGACCATGCTGAAGATTTGACGCCAACGGTGTTCGCAGATCCATCCATTGCCGCAGCTACCGTCCTATGACAAGTAAAAAAGAATGAGGAACAGGAAGTGGAGAATTGATACTGTCGATGTTTGATGTAAAGGGTTTTGGCAAAATCTGACAGGGGCCAGGATTGATAGGCAATGTCACGAAAAAAAAAAAATTAGATCAATGTATGGATTTTAGTTCATAGTTTTTAACAATCTAAGCAGTAGTCGAACTTCTAGGTAGGTAGATCATAGAAATAAATGAAAATAAAATTCGACCCAAGATATCATAACCGTCGATCATCTAAACTGATTGGTTGTATATTATTCTCTGTACCATGTTTTAAATTTAATACTTGAGTATACTTACAGAGTTAATAGAAGGAGAGATGATGTTGCCACTGTTGTCCATTGGGGGACCAGCTTCAGTGTCTCGGAAATCAAAGCTGCTCATCAACTGAGGCCAGCCATAAGGATGGGCCAACATGAACGCGATGGCTCCCTTGTACTGCTTAGACTGCTTGTAAGTAAGAATAGCTCCACCAGCACCGTGGCCTCTTTGGTTGTCATGGTTATCAATGAAGGTGAGAGCATCGGCGGAGGAAAGAAGACCCCAGTTCGGGCCCCAGTTGGCGAGCCATCTAAGTTGGTTATTGCGACTGAATGCTCGGCTAAGTTCCAATCCGAATTTGAACTCGGTGACTGCAGCGAGGGAAGTGTATTCGTCACGGGAGATGGCCTCGCCTCCGAGGTCAATGACTTCTTGGTAGATGTAAGGACGGGCACCGGAGGGGAAGCCGTGGTTGGTGTTAAGATTGTGTAGACGGTCGTAGATGACGCGCAAGTCTCCGGGCCACATGTGTTTGGCGGCGTCGATTCTGATGGAAAAAAGTTATGTTTTATAAAACATGGTTAAATCAATAAATGTAACACCAGCAATCAAATACATAAGGTACGCCTATGAGTCTACAGGTTTAACTGAAAGCTTATGCGTTCTATTTTTTTATTTGAGGCAAATTTTATAATTTGCCTCAAATAAAAAAATAGAACAATATATAATACAACTTGAATTGAAACTTGTGAATTTTATTTAAAAGGGATATTTCATTAATATCATATTAATGAAATATCCCTTTTAAATAAAATTAATATCTTACCTGAAACCAGCGACACCCAAGCTGATGAGATGGTTCATGAAGTCGACGATCATTTTACGCACGTGTTCTGTGCCCTGGTTCAAGTCCTTTAAACCGGACAACTCGCAGTTACGTACCTAAGATGCAAAGACAGAGATATAGAATATGATTTAGGAAAGGTTAAATAAAAAAATATTAACTGATTGACTCTACGCGTGACTAGAGGGCTGGCCTATTTTCAGCCCAAAGAATAAGCATTGCCATCCAACGTGGTAATACTGCCAGCCTTTTGGGCATTTATCCCATAGACAGCGATGCGGACGAATTTTCTGATCGATTGAAACAAAGTATAGTTAAACAATCATATTTTTTTTTACAAAAAAACAGATGTGATTAACATATAAGTAAGTGGAGATAGATCGCATTAAGCAAATCAACATACAACAGCCTGTAAAATTATTATTGTGATCATTAGAATGTATATCGTACCAAAAAAAAACAATTTCTTAATAAGAGTGGTTTTGTAGAATCTTACCCTGTCAGGGCAGCAGCCGTAGTCATTACCAGAGATGACACAATTGGGCCAGTTGAAGTCATTCCTGCCGTAAGGTACGCCTGGGTAGTGCCAGTTTCCGAAGTTAGCGGTGCTGCCTCCAGTACCAGTGTTCTCATTCCATGTGCCTGTCATGTGGTTGATGATAGCGTCTACGTAGATTCTGTGAAATATTCGAGATTCAGTCTGAAGTTTGACGATTAAAGTAGAAAAGGTCATAAGAAAAAGTAAATTCTTATTCGTTTGATTGAAGAGTAAAATCTCTAAAACTTCATAAGCGCGATTTGATTATTATCCATTAACCCATCGCCTTTTGTAGAGCACGGGCAGTAGAATAAAGATTTTATTCAGTCTGAAAACTATATGAAGAAAAGAAAAATTGACTGTGACCCACCTGACACCAACAGCATTACATCTGCGGACCATGTTAGTGAACTGCTGTTCATTTCCAGAGCGAGTGACCAGGCGGTATGAAATGGGCTGGTAGCGTTCCCACCATGGGCGTTGACGAGACCAGATGATCAGGTTCTCGTTCGGCGGGGAGATCTATTAGGAATAAATGCATTTGTTACTTTGTTACGATTAATCCAGGAAAACTAGATTTAAACTTAGAGACCCGCCGACTCCCAAAGGAGCTACTAACAACATTAATAATGGTGTCTCATTAGTCCAGGCTTGATAGAACTCAAGTTCAAAACCAAACTCAACGCATTTTTTTTATTGAACCATTTACTTTGCAATTTGCACTTTTGAATTGTTAAAGGAGTTGGCCAGTCAAAAATATTAAACTACTTGACAATTCCTAAAGATAAGTAGATTCAATGAAGAAGAATGGGCAAGAAACACCATGGACACTCTTTTAAGCAAATCAATACATGAAGATGGCAAGTTTGTAGGCAAATATACATGGATTGCAAAACCAAGCATCATAATTATAAAGACTGATAGATGTTTCTAGATGCATTTATAAAGACTGATGGATGTTTCTAGATGCATTTCTAGATACATAAATTAATTATATTGGCCCCATGGTTATCGTAATCGTGTTAGTTATCAGATTAA
Source organism: Luperina testacea (assembly GCA_927399505.1). Lineage (NCBI taxonomy): Eukaryota > Metazoa > Arthropoda > Insecta > Lepidoptera > Noctuidae > Luperina > Luperina testacea. Next base: position 13,598,893 of record OV656770.1, on the reverse strand, counting down.
ATACCTTAATCAAAATGTAACTGTCGTAATCTTTTAATTATGTTTTTGGTACCTACTGCTACTCATTTAAGATATATTTCAAATTCAAATATTTTTATTTCTAGAACATAGGTAAACAAACGGTACAGATGTCAATATTAATAAAATGAACGCTGTCTTGCCGTCAAATTAATAATTGGTAAAAATAATTTAAAAAAAACATTTTAAATTAATAGATAAAACTCAATTATAAAAATTCAAATAAAAATAAATTTAACCAAATAACAAAACATTAAAATTAAATTAGATTAAATAAAACAATTAGATTATTACCAATAAATGAAAAATATGAAAAATATTATTAGATTACAATTTGTCTTAAATTATGTCTTTTGTTATAAATCAGATTAATAAAGGAGACGCAGTAAATTATAAAGTTTAGGTAACATCCATTTTGGATGCTACTGTTACACTTTGAATATTTTCTTCCACAATAATACGATCATCTAGAGTCTCTAGAATATTATTGTAGTTATTTGTTTCATGATCCCTATCTATTATGGACAGATCGTTGTGCAAAATCGTCTCTTTAATAAATCACACAGTTATTTAAAGTTTATCTTTTATCAATCCACTAACAACCCGCCTCTGCTTCGCACAGTTTTTACGACTTGACAATACATAGAGATTTCTTTAGGATATATCTATGTTTAATATTAAGGTATTATAATACACATGAACTTTCCGGAATAAATTCTCTAAATGATCATCAAAATCCGTAATTAAGGAAAAGAAGGCCTTCACACAGACAGAAACGAACAGCAACTTAATTTTTTTATAAGTATAAATGTGAATTACAAGTTCCTACCTGAATACCACCGAATCCTCTTGGTCCAAGGAAACTCTCGCACTCAGCGGCGATGTCATCCCACTTCCATTCAAACAGATGGACCATGGTCGTTCGGCCTGAGGCATAGTGGGGGTTCTTGTAGGCCAGGGCCACAGTTAGGGCCGACAGGCATAGGATGAGGCGAAACATCCTGGAACACAGAAAAATGATTAGACGGACACGGGAAATGAAATGATGATTGATGACAAACTGTTTTGGGTGAATTTGAGAAATAACTGAACCCTCAAAAGGCACTTAAGGGGACTACAGGATCTAACCGCAAAAAAACGCATGTTTTATAATGCCTAAAAGTATATAATGATCGACTACAGTAAACAAAATCAGAAAAATATATGATATTCAGCAGGATATATGCTAATTAGATAGTGTATTGAAAACTGAATACAACTAATTTGATACGGTAGAAAAAAATCATGAAGAGACCTTAAAAACTTTCTTTTTACAATAAAAACCATACTAATATACATACAATAATTCTGATTTTTTGTCAGATTATTCTACAAGCAACATACTAAAGCACTAGTGTTTTAATTTTTTAGTTCAACAATAGATTTTTTGTAAATCAAAAGCAAACCAGCATTGTGTCATCGCGGTTCTCTCTCTTTTCTATGCAGTCCGACAGTGACAGCGCTTTAAGTCATGTAGTCCCCTTGACATAATATAGTAGTAGGTACACCCGCTGATAACTGATTTGCCTTGACTTGTAAGTAAAACAAGTAATATTTTATTATTCTCTCCATGGTCTGGCAGTTTGAGTAATTTATGTAGCCTAACCCAAATGTCCTTTCTTTGGTATTGTTCGTCGAATCGTTGAGCTGCACGATTTCTGACAAATGCGTGCACTGACTGGACAGGTCCTCTCAATCTGTGTGATTCTTTCCTCAAAAGACCATCTCAGACATCGACCTACATGGTCTTCATATAACCTGACCAAGATTATGTCTGGACTTTAAAAGAGACTATGACCTCTGAGTTTGTTTCGGCCTTTCTTCTCAGAGTCGTCAGATAGGAAACGCCGACTTCATCTAGTTTAAAAAATATGATTGACGTGTAAAAGTGTTTGTGCAAACCTACTTACAAAAATAAAATAATTTATCATTTATCAATAGATGAAAAAACTCTCAAACCATCATCACAAAATCAATAAAGTCAGGGAAATTATATCTTAAAGTTTTCCTAACGTCTTCAAAGATTGTAATTAAACTTCCTGATTTTACATATGTATTTGTTTGTTTAATTAATGAACTACAAAACTTCGATACTTTCGATTTCAGGGTTTTCAATTAGCAGCAAATAATCCTTATGTATTTCCCCAAAAGAAAACTTCCTAATATCTACACGAATAAATAAAGTGACCATTTATTTAGTTAATTCATTTATTTAATACCTACACAGTACAATTCACTCCTGAGACCCAGTAGGTATACTTCATTAATTTTGTTAATAAAGAAAACATTTGATTGACATGACTAAAACAAAACTGGTCATTATTAAAAAAAAAAAAGATATTATTTGTAACCAGTTTCTCCACTATCCAAGCTACATTGTGAACAAAACAAATCGAAAAGCACAGGTATTATATAACTCGTTATGGACCAATTGCTATTTTGACCGAGCGCGATTTTGACGGTTTTAAAGTCACTTGACCGATTGCGAACTTGACCATACGCGACGAAACGCTTTTTGCGAAATAAAATAACTATTAATTAACTCTTTTAAACAAATTAACCCAGTCTAACTACACACACCGGCAAAATTAGAGAAACACAAAAAGGTGCCTTTTTTAAAACTTGTATAGGTATACCCTTTTTTCATAAAGGAGTTTTTTTTCCATTTTTACCTTCTAACATAAATTGTACCCTCTTAGGTGTTTGTTTACACTTTACGCTTCAGAGTATTTTTGATAAGGAAGTTGGTTTATGCAGTCAAATGGTGGCCCTAGCTCATTGTGATTGTTTTTTTTTTTGGAGAGTTTTCTTTGTATTCCATAAAGAATGAATGATTTGCCTGCAACTGAAGCCACCAGGGCTGTAACAATGATTGAGGAAGGTCACACCTACCGTTCAGTCAGTCGAACTTTAGGTGCATCAGTACTCGTTATCCACCGTAATGTGCAACGGTACAAACAGAAAGATCATATGATTATATGCACAGGTGAGGGCTAGGAACATATCGCGCAACCAGTGCCGCAGGCGACCGTTATGTAAGGGTGTAAAATTTAAGAAAACATCATCAGACGGCTGTTCAGACCCAAAATCTCTTAGAATAATGCGTAACATACGTGTTAGTGAACGAACAGTGTGAAGAAGGTTAAATAAAGTTGGTTTGATGTCATACGTGCCAGCAAAAACGCCAAAACTTTAGGTGAGTCATCGAGTAGCAAAATTAGCGTACGCTCGTCAGCATCAAAATTGATCCAATAAAGTCAGGAGTCAAGTTTTATTCTCCGACGATAGCCGTTTTCGTGTAAATTTCATTGATGGAAGGGAGAGGATGTAGAGATATCGAGGAGAACGTTACCATCAAGCATATTTTTCCGAAACAACGGCTTACGGTGGAAGGTCAAATATGGGGTGGGGTGGTGTAAGTTTGACGCCACGCACCGCTCTGGTCATCATTGATGGCGGTTCGGAACATGTCTGGGACATGATTATCACACAGGCAGCACTTATTTCAGGCTGGGGGCAGGACTTATAATAAGTAATAAGTCCTGCCCCCAGGAATGCTATAGACTTATCTGAAAATGCAGGGTTCTGCATTATCTTTTTTTTTTCTTGAATAAAATAAACGAACAGACTAAAATGAAGCGAAAACATTAAATAGATATTAAATCTAAAAATTATCGAAAGTTCACTCACCTTATGTTTTGCCCCTTAGTGGACTACCGCTGAAGATCAATGAATGGCATGGGCCCTCCTACTGCGACAATACTTATACCAAACGATAAAAACCTCCGTTAGAGATTTGATATATGATACTATGTTTTTAATTACTATAATCTCTGATAATAAGGTTCAAAAACAATAATTATCTAAAGATGTTATGGAACGATAATTTTCTTCGTACTTAATGTCATTTACAAACATTACTTATATAATTTTGTAGATAGAAGGAAGGTCGAAAATTGATCTTGTCTAATCATGATGTCATGATAGTGTGTTTGACTACTATTGTGAACGGACGTACCGATCTCACGCGCGTGTTCTAGTTGAAAGTATTTTGTAAACGCATCACAACACTGTCGTCGCGGTGTAAGTACGTCGACCTATCGGGGCTATCGCGGTGACCCAGTTACAAGTGCGGAAATCGTCATGAAGTGTTTATTATAATTGTTTTGTGTAGGTGTCACGCTCGCCTTAAAACTAAATAATGGCTACAAAACAGTCTATAAAAATTTATCTGGAAAAGCAGTTGTACGACTGTTACATCCAGGAGAAAACCTGCAATAAATGGTACGTCAACTGAACGGCCACATACAAAACTTGCTGGAACAGGTACAAGATCCGCAAGGACGATTAAAATCCTTATAGGCTCAAAAAAAAGAAGAACCCTCGGATAAACAGGTCAGTGAGACCATAACACCGGCTCAGCCTACTAAAAGTGACGTTGAGTACTGCACGGGCGAGGATGAACTCGCCAAAGAGACTAAGTGGATTAGGGCGAAAAACAGGAAGTTGAACACCTCCCTTACTCCACCACCACTATAAGAAGATCGTACTAGCGCTCAACAGCAACAAATCAAAAACAAAGAGAAGCAACTTCTAAAAAAATTAAGTTTTACCAAACATTCTACGACTTTTAGACTGAATCTCAGCCAGTAGAAACATTTACCGCCAAAATGTTAAGCGGTAATATTGTGAAAATAAATGCCAAAACTGAAGAATCCTACTGAGTGATTGCTCGACGCTTAACAGAAAATAACTGTTTATGTCACTCATACGAGGATAAGCAGACCAGGCCGAGGATAATAAGTATAGTGGTGTAAAAATGCATTCGTTTTGCCTACCAAATCGGATTAAAGATGACTTATGCCTTTTCCGAGTTAAAAGTTATTTAAACTGGCATACCTCAAGGTAGTGTGCTGGGTCCAGTCCTCTACCTGTTGTAGGTACACGCATGATAAACCAGAGCTGGAAAATATTACTAATGCAACCTTTGCGGACGACACTGCCATTATGGCTACAGGGTCATGCCATACGGAAGCAATCAAAAAGGTACAAATCGCTGTAAATAAAGTTCATGACTGGGCACAAAAATGGAGAATCAAATTAAATGAATCGAAGTCACTTCACGTTGACTTCACCAACGGGAATTGTGATTACCACTCAATCTTCATAAATGGCCAACAAGTGCCATATGCGCAAACAGCCAAATACCTTGACATAACGCTTGACGCGAAACTGCGCTGGAAAGCGCACGTCAAAAAGAAACGACAGGAACTAGACATGCTTTTTAAAAACACGTATTGGTTGATTGGACGGGATTCCTGCCTATCGATACATAATAAAATTCTATTAATATTCTTATGCCAATATGGACATATGACATCCAATTATGGGGCTGTACTAAGTACCGACTAACATCAAAGTCATACAAACATTCCAGAATAAGGTACTCAGGAGTATTGTTAATGCACCCTGGTATATGTAGGTAGGTATAAGAAATTACAACCTCTATGGTGACCTAAAAATGGAACCCTCCACCAAAATTATCCAAAAATTCGCTGAGCCCCATGAACCCGGCTCCACCGACATGTGAAAGTCGAGGCAAATCAGCTGTTAGACCAAACAAATATAGTGCGAAGACTAAAACGGACAAAACCTTTTTAGTTAGTGTAGTGTGAAAAGTGTAGAAATAATAGCGCCATTGACACACATAATGAGACATGAAAAAAGTGTTTAAATCTTCATATCAGACTCTAAGAAAGTGGAACACGGACTTGTGTAAAGTTTTAAAATAATAATCACGTAAATAATTAAGTTAGATTAAAATTGCTTAATAATCTTATAGGCTAGATTGTAATTAATTATTAAGAACCTGCTTCTTTTTAATAAAGGGTAAAAAAATAATTCAAGAAAATATTGCCGTGCAAAATCTTTAATGCAATAATACGGGGGTGCTATCATATAAATACCTAGTATTTACTTGAAAAACTGGTTGGTCGAAATCATTCATTCCCTGAGGTTCCGTACACAGTGCCTTACATTACGTTCCGTGCGTTTCCATCACCATTTTTATCTCTTGAATCTATGTTTACCTTTGTAATGTCAGTTAGTGACCGGCCTAGTTTTATTTTTAATTTATTGCTGGAGCTAGTTGTAGGTCGTATAGGGAAATCACATCGACCTCATTATCTTTTCTTTTTATTATGTTCTAGAAATTCTTTCCAAATTATAAAAAGTCAATTATCTGGAGATGACAGGAGCCTGGTGGTAAATTTGGCAGTCCACGTTGGGAGCTCAGTTCAGCTACAAGTCAGCAAAATTTAATAAGAGTGATCTTGGAGAGCAGTTTCCCCCCTCTGAAGCTGTAAGTCGGCCTCTCTCTTGACGCAATTTAAAATAATGTAGTCGCTATAGCGAGGTGAGCCTGAGACGAAGATTGATGTTCCTCGGCCCTCCTCTACGTCCTGAAGACGGAAGTTCCTCGGTCCTCCTCCACGGTTTGAAGACTGATGTTCCTCGGCCCTCATCCACGGCCTGAAGACGACGGATGTTCCTCGGTCCTCCTCTACGGTCTGAAGACTGTTGTCCCTCGGCCCTCCTCTACGGCCCGAAGCTGATGTCCCTCGGCCACTACTACAGACCAAAAGCCCGCCTTTCTCCAGTTTATCTCACGTTTCATTTTCATTCACCAGCTTTTCTGGCTTAATTTAGTTATCTTCTAGCTCCAAATAGGTAGGCCCTAGGTTATTTAATAATAAATTCTTATAACTCGTCCTCTTGACTATTTCTTTTAACAGTGCTCCCCTCCAGACTGAAAGTTAGGTAGGTGAGTGCTCAGTGTGGCCTTACTTCTGGCTCTATCCAGGAAATTGTAACGTTACAATATTTATATCTCTATCGATCACTAGTTAGGTCACAATTAGAATATGCAGTACCTGTGTGGAACCCCTTCTGTATTAAATATATTGAGTGTATAGAAAGCATACAACGAAAATTTTTGATATCTCTGCATTGTCGCTGCTTAAAAAGTTATCTTTCTTATAATGAGTTACTTAAAAAATATAATTTGCTCTCTTTGAATTCAAGGCGTACTTTTCTTGAAACTACATTTTTGTATGACTTATGCAATAACTGTTATGATTGTTGAGACATCTGTAACAAGTTGTGTTATATAGTTCCCAGAACATGCCAGGGATGCGAAGTGCGCGCACGACCTGTATTCGCCACTACTTCCAGTCATACAAATTGCAGGCTTGCGTGCGCCTCTTCGTCGCCAATAAGAGTTTCTGCAATTTGTATCTGTTTGCTTTACCGCATAGAAAGTTTAGACTCATGTTACTTAACATATTGAAAAATTAATGTGACACTGTTGTTCCACTTAAGCGACACTATATTATGCACAGCTTTATGTTTTGTTGGTACCTCTACAAATGAAAAAGTTTCTGGTTTTGATTTTGTCGTATGTAATTTATTAGGAAAATTCTTGTTTTATAAAATAGGATCTAATATACATATAAGATTAAATAATATCTGTGAAAAAATAAAATTCAAACTAACCTGAAGAGTTTGATTCAGATCCCAGTAGTCATTGTTGAAAGCAACGAAGCCCTGGTCTCCTCTGCAGAAAGCAATCTGGTTGCTGCCGTTATCCCACCAGTTGGTAACACCAGTGTTACCAGCGCGGTTTCTGAAAGCGACCATGCTGAAGATTTGACGCCACCGGTGTTCGCAGATCCAGCCATTGCCGCAGGAACGGTCCTATGAGAAAAAAATGAATGAGAAATAGGAAGTGGACATTTTTGATATAAAGGTTTTTGGACAGAATCTGACAGAGGTCAGGATTAAAAAGCCAGGTCAGAAAGAAAATAAGAACAATGTCTGGATTTCAGTTAAAAGCTCTTAACTATCTAAGTAGTAGCCGAATTCCTGCCACATATACCCTTGAGTAGATCATAGAAAGTAAGATACTAAGGATTTAATGTGAAAACAAAAGCTATTATACTTACAGAGTTAATAGAAGGAGAGATGATGTTACCACTGTTGTCCATTGGGGGACCAGCATCAGTGTTTTGGAAATCGAAACTGCTCATCAACTGAGGCCAACCATGAGGATGGGCCAACATGAACGCAATAGCACCCTTGTACTGCTTAGACTGCTTGTAAGTAAGAATAGCTCCACCAGCACCGTGGCCTCTTTGGTTATCATGGTTATCAATGAAGGTGAGACTATCTTCGGAGGAAAGAAGACCCCAGTTCGTGCCCCAGCTGACGAGCCATCTGAGTTGGTTGCTGCGACTGAATGCTCGGCTAAGTTCAATTCCGAATTTGAAGTCGGTGACTGCAGCGATAGAAGTGTATTCATTACGAGAGATGGCCTCACCTCCGATGTCAATGACTTCTTGGTAGACATAAGGACGGGCGTCTGAGGGGAAGCCGTGGTTAGTGTTGAGGTTGTGTAGACGGTCGTAGATGACGCGCAAATCTCCGGGCCACATGTGTTTGGCGGCATCGATTCTATTGGAAAAAAGCTATTTTTTATAAAACATGGTTCAAATAAATCTAACATCATTAATCAAGTATATAAGTTATGGCTATGAGTCTCTTAGCACAAGGTTTAACTGAAAGTAAAAAATTGCCTCTTAAAAAAATACAACAATAATATAATATAATTTAATTTGCAACTTGAATTGAAAACTGTGCTGATGTTAATGAAATTGCACTTTTAAATAAATTAATATCTTACCTGAAACCAGCGACACCCAAGCTGATGAGATGGTTCATGTAGTCGACGACCATTTTACGCACGTATTCTGTGCCGTGGTTCAAGTCTTTTAGACCGGACAACTCACAGTTACGTACCTGAGATACAAAGGCAGAGATATAGAATAAGATTTATGAAAGTGAAATAAAACAATAAATAACTGATTGAATGAAATAAGGTATTGTTAGGCTATCATAAAAAAATCTGTTACGGAAAAAAGATGTGATAGTTGAACATTTAAGTAAGTGGACACAGATCGTTTTAAGCAAATCAACATACCACAGCCTGTAAAATTATTATTGAGATCATTAAAATTTATATCGCATCAAAAAAACAATTTCCTAAATAAAAGTAGTTTTGTAGCATCTTACCCTATTAGGACAGCAGCGGTAGTCATTGCCAGAGATGAAACAAACAGGCGAGTTGAAGTCATTCCTGCCGTAAGGTACGCCTGGGTAGTTCCAGTTTCTAAAGTTGCTGCCTCCAGTACCGATGTTCTCATTCGATGTGCCTGCCATGTGGTTGATAATAGCATCTACGTAGATTCTGTGGAAGATTAGAGATTGGAGTCTGATGTTTAACGTCAAAAGTAGAATAGGTCATACGAAAAAGTTAAGGTAATAATTATTACCCACTAGCTGCGCCCCGCGGTTTTAACCGCGTAAATGTCGATCCCGTGGGAATATCGGTATAAAAAGCCTATATGTTAATGCAGGGTGTCAGTTACCTCCATACAAAATTTTATCAAAATTGGTCCAGCCGTTTAAGCGTGAAGAAGTAACAAACATATAAACACACACACACTCACACACTCACAAACTTTCTCCTTTATCGCCAAGATCAAAGTAGAAGTTTACAAGAAAATTGTACGGGAATATAGAATAAAGACTTTATTCAGTCTGAAAACTATCAAGAAAAGATAAAAAATGTGACCCACCTGACACCAACAGCGTTACATCTGCGGACCATGTTAGTGAACTGCTGTTCATTTCCGGAGCGAGTGACCAGGCGGTAAGAAATGGGCTGGTAGCGTTCCCACCATGGGCGTTGATGAGACCAGATGATCACGTTCTCGTTCGGAGGTGAGATCTATAAAGAATAAATGCATTGGTTTATCCTATAAAACTAGATTTAAATTTTGAGACCAGTCGACTCGCGACTCCTGAAGGAGCCACCAACAACATAAATCTCTTTATTTTCGGGCTTGACAGAACTCAAATCCATACCCAACGCATTTTTTTTTTTCAATTAAACCATTTAGAGGCACATTTGAATTGTCAAAGGAGTCGGTCAGTCTGAAAGATGAAACTAGTAACAGTAGGTACTGTTACTCATCAAAGATACGATATCATATTCAAACCAATATGGGAGACGCAATAAATTAAATGGTTTAGGTAACATCCATTTTGGATGCTACCTACTGTTACGCTTTGAATATTTTCTTTTTCAATAATAAAATTATCTAAAACATTATTTTTACTATTTGTTTCGTAACCACAATCTACTATGGACAGATCGTTGTTTAAAATTGTCTCTTTAATAAATCAAACAGTTATTTAATGTTTACCTTTTATGAATCCACTAGCAACCACCTGCTGCGCAAGGGTTTTACAATTATTTGATAATGCATAAAGATTTTTGTATTATACACATGAACCTTCCGGAATAAATTCTATGTGATGGTGGACCGCATCAAAATCCCGCAATCCGCGAAAAAAAAGAAAAATATTGGCGACGTAGGATGCAAAAGCGAGCGAAGGGCACCCCGAGGTTAGGTTTTGGTTAGGTTACTTTAAACCCTTTACCCAGAAATACGGGCCCCGCGAAGCGGGGCTCCCTCGACATAGGATGCAAGAGCTAGCGAATGACAATACAAATACCAAGTAACATGTGTTAGGGATACGCAATATTATATTTTATATTCAAAAACATTGTACGGTCGACCGTTAGCTTTTTTGCCTCAGTAAAACTGACTAAATTGAAAGTCGAGAAATAAAATATTGGTGACATCTATTTAGCGATAATGTAAAATATTTGGTCTGAAATTAATTTTAAAGGCGTTTATAAATCTTTATGGCATAGAATAAAAAGGAAAATAGGTTCATTTCTACAATACTTTAAGAAACACAATTTGGTGAGCATTTATCCATTCTGGCATGGTATTTCGATTTTTTTGTAGTAAAATAGGTACTTTTCTGGTAGGCGTTTAAACACAAGCCATTTTTATTATGTATAGTAATAAGTAAGTGTTATCAAATTCTTACCTGAATACCACCGAATCCTCTAGGTCCAAGGAAACTCTCGCACTCAGCGGCGATGTCATCCCACTTCCATTCAAACAGATGGACCATGGTCGTTCGGCCTGAGGCATAGTGGGGGTTCTTGTAGGCCAGGGCCACAGTTAGGGCCGACAGGCATAGGATGAGGCGAAACATCCTGGAACAAAAAGTATGATTAGAAGAACACGGGAAAAAGAATGAAGGTGATGATCGATCACAAACTGTTTGTGGGTGAATTTGAGATACTGGATCCCTCAAAAGGCACTCAGATTTTAACATATTAAAGTACTTGTAAGTAGATACACCCACTGACAACTGACTGGCCTTAATTTGTAAGTAATAGAAGAAATAGATAAAACAACTTTTAGCTTATAATGGTTTAAGAACTATTATTTCTCATTAAGAATTAACAATAATTCACTTACTGAGGAACTAAATTTATATAAAATGTTTACGAGCGTACAACAACGCCGTTAAAAGTAGATTTACAAAAATGAATAGGAAGGTAGTAAAAAAGAAAAGTAAAATATATATCAACTAATCACCAACCGAGTAAACATGAATCTAAAGCAAAATTAGGTGTATTACTAGATGTGGCTTTCATGGCAGTGTACTTAGTGAGCATGAGGCCAACTCTTGTAATATGTTTTGAAATTCGACCTTAGTTTTGATGCTAGACGCAATATTCTAAAGAATTTGAACCATATCGTATATTTACAGTTCATTATCGCACAATCACAAACAGTTATTAAAATGAATCACGGAATTAGCTATTAACCATAGACAACTTTAATGTTACTGATGCACAATATTTTTTTTTATTAATACACCCTCACTTTTTTTTTTCCACCGGCTGCTCATGTTAACACCTTCAAATTCAAAATTTCGTTTCTCTATGTGATAAAAAGAGTACAATGGATTGTTCTTCTTACCTGACGAAATGGAAGAATAATATAATATTGTTTGGTAATGGTGTACCTTTTCTACGTTTAATTATAACGCCGCATGAATTGATAATTAATTTTTACTCAACAATGATAAAACATCAATCTCCCATCGATTGTCTAATTAATACACACAATAGAATTTAATTGTTCTTATGTCGCACTGTGTAACATACATAAGACATTCGAGAGGTTTGGTTATTTGTTGTTATGGACCTGACTAAAACATACTGGTAATTTTATTATAAAAAAGAACCAAAACATAGATATTATTTATAACCAGTTTCTAGACTATCCGAAATATTAAACCATTACCTACACTATAAACGAAACAAATCTGATAGCACAGGTAATAAGTTAACACTTTTTGGGCAATAAAATAGCTATCAATTCACACTTTCAAACACTTTGTTAACACTGCCAACGAATCCCTCATAAAACTAGCTACATTTGTTTCCGATAGCAAAACGACTACTGCTATAGTTAAGTAGGTACAAAGTGCAATGTATTAATAGAAATTCTATTCAATCATTTACATACGCAAATTCGAAACAAATCACCATATACATCACTGCCACTGCTTCCTCGGCGTCCATAGAACGATTTACTAGAAGTTTTTCTTTTATTTTCGAAAATAATTAAAAACCGCGAGGTGCGAGGTCGGGGCTATACGGCGTTTTTTTTTTCAGGATTGGAAATCATTAAATGACCCCTCCCGCTCTGGGTGGAGCGGAAGGGAGTATCAGACTCTTATTGACTAAAACTCACCCGTGTTCCTTCCTTAGCCCTTTATGTTCTGGGCCAGCGGTAACCCTTTCGGACAATCCCGCTGACCCAGCAGGCTTCGGCCCTAACGGGCCCCTTCAATTTGATGCTGACATCTCTTTGAGGCGCGCGTGGAAAACGTACGCGCCGTCCGGCACGGGCCTGGTCTTGATCGAACGGTGAGCTACCCATTACTCTCCGCCCTCAGGCCCGCACCTACGGTGGCCGGGAGTTGTCGCGCGGCTCCCGACGCCCGGAGCATCTCCCGCGGCGGCTGGGACGGGAGGCTCTCTCTCTCTCTCTGAGACATCCGGCCACCTCCTTCGCTAGCATGACTGCTTCGCAGAAGGAGGTGACCGCCTCCCACTCCCTCTCGCCCCGGACCATGGCTTGAACCAGGGCCGGACGCGAGAGTTCGCCGCCGCTGCCGATCGCCTCTACAAGGACACGGCGGTGCTCCGCCCAAGCGGGGCAGACCTCCACCGGATCCGGTCCGGTGAGGATCTGCGTCAGGCGGTAAGTGAGGGCGCCGTGACGCCACTCTAGCTACACCTCAAAGAGGGGGCTTATAGCCACTATCGTGGCGTGCCCTGCGCGCGACAGTCGCTCTTTCCATGCCGCGATGAGATCGCGCTGGAGGTCCGTCCGCTCCGCCGCGATTTGCCGCGGAAGAGGAGTTTCCCCCCGGCGTAGTGCCTCCGCGCGCCACTCATACAGGCGCGCGAGGGCTATCGCCTCCAAATCCCATGGCAGCAGTCCGGCAATGAGGCTTGCCGCATCGCCCGAGATCGTGCAGAGCCCCGGATCAACCAATTAAGGATTCGAATCTCTATGATACGCCGCACAACACTGATGTTATCTTCAGTCGTCGCCGTAGAAGGCCATCCCTAATGCAGATCATCGGTGAGATTAGTGCGACCACGTTTACACTCATTAAACCAGTTGTAAACAATGGCACGAGATGGGGCTTCATCGTGAAAGGCCAATCGAAGTCTATCATAACTCTCTTGTTGACATCGAAAGTCATAAAAAATCATTGTACGAAATTTTCTCGCGTTAAATTCATGCTGACGTGACACAGACAAATCGTAAAAAAATGACAAATGAATAAAATACATACACAATAGTATTAGCAATGAGTTCCATTTTCAAAATTTGAACTTATTTTATTATATCGTTAAACAAGTGGCCAGTTCTAAAAACGTTCATTGTCATCATCATCATCATCAGCCTATAGCAGTCCACTGCTAGACATAGGCCTCCCCTAATGAGCGCCATAGCGCCCTGTCTTCAGCTTGACGTATCCAGCATCTGCCTGCAGTCTTTCGCAGATCGTCATCCCACCTGGCCGGAGGGCGCCATTGTCGCCCTCGTATAATTTAGTAGGTAGAAAGGTCGAAAATTGATCTTGTCTAATCATGATTCTTGAAAACTCCTTAACAGTTTATTTATTTATTTATTTTATAATTTATGTACACACAGTAAAATACATAGGGACATGACATGATTATAAATTGAGTACAAAGGTACTGCTTATTTCTTAAGAAATTTCTTCCAGCAGACCTGCGAAAGGAGAAGTAAAAAAGAAATGTAGACAATAGTGTGTGAGAACAAGAAGAGAAAAATATGTTAATATAATAATATGTAATATGTTTATATGATAATCAATGCAATAATACAGGTGCTATTATATAAATACCTACGTAACTAGTTTTTACTTGAAAAACCAACCACTGCACTACACATAATGATTATACAACATACAACATATTGATTATAATACTGAAGTAAATATGGCACACATTAAGAAAGTGATCAATACTCATGCCTTCTCTGAAGGAGAAGTTGAGAAGGGACCCTTACCCTGAAGTGAGACAATAGATGGGTAGGTATATGTAACTACGAACGATGGTACCTTTGTGCCCTTCACGTTTATGTATTTTTCTGTATTAAGTATTTTGTGTCAAAAGACTATGTTAGTTAACAAAAAATAAAAATAAAGGAATTTTGGCAAAAAAAAAACAATTTGCATATTGCAATGATATTATATTATATCAAATAGAGATATTTCCAAAAAACACAAAATTGAAAATGATGCCATGTATTTATACAACGTGTAACGGATTAAGCGCAATACCTCAGACACCCCAATTAGAATATAAAATTATAAGTCTAAAACAACACCCGTAATTAAATAAATTTAAACCAAACCGGGTCGTTTTTTATAAAATAGTTATCCTTACTAAACGCAAAACGTATGTGCAGCAACATGCCTACACACACACTCATGCAATATTAGCAGCCGACGCGACACGCACATTCGAGCGCTTGCCAGCTGACCATAGTTATAGGCATGAGCGTTATATGATGTGCGTTAGTTCAATGAACGAATTTTACTTACTATCAATAGTAAAAAAAAACCTAAAATGTCACAGACTGATATTATGAATTAATAACTTTTGATACTTACTTAATTGAGTTTACAGTGTAATGATTGATAATTTTCTAGCAAGTGAAATTATCAACATGAATCTAAGACTTTACGCTTAGTAACGGGGATGCATTTAAAACTGCGACTTTTTACCCGAAATTCGAAACTAATGAAGGGCGCAGCGCCCGGACTCCGTGCGGCACACGCGGGTAAAAAATATTTATCTCAGATGCGTAACTTTCGCGATATTATTAGCTACCTCTGATAAGCGTGTTTTCTGCTAATTACCTACGTGAAACAAAAATCAGTGCTTATAAGATTTTAATCACAAACAGTAAAAAATACCTACTTTGAAGATGGCCGGCCGGCAGCCCGGAGGAAGCGCGCGCGCGCGGTCTCAAAGGGTCGCCGGTTTTGTGCATCTCGCTCTTTCACATTAGTCTTACGGTACATTTGCAAAGGACATAGCTCATAGGAACCAGAAAATTGTCTACTACCTATTTCGACATTTCTCAACAAATCAATTAGTGAGACATGCGGAATACAAATCGGTCGCGCATTTCAATAAGCCTTATTATTTGCACGGAAGGATTAATTAAATTCTCTTACATCAACTGTTTTATTTAAACGCGCTCGAATCCAAATGTAAAATGCTTTGATATTATTCATGTGCACGTGTGTATCATGGACCTAAAAATTAGGTTTTGCATTTAAGTATGTTTGTTCAATTTTAGCGGCGCGCGCGCCAACGGTGAGTGCCTAGTTCTAATGTAGGCATTAAATACCTACCTATGGCCGTATGAACGTTTATTAAATTATCGAACATTAGCTAGATGTGATATTGATAAGCGATATCACCGTGTAAAATTATTTTTTTCTATCGAACTTTCACAGGCTTTGAATTTAGTCTCTACGCACCGCGCCGCGCGCCGCTGCTTGCAGTTTTTATCTACCTACCTATCTTTACCTACCTATCTTTCGAGATTGCACCCCCGCGAATCCCGCGATCCCTCTGATAAGTTCGTTGTGTTTAGGTAGGTCCAGTTTATTGTTTGTACTTACTACAAAAATATGCAAAGACGGCGTGTTTAAAAGATTATAATAACAATTTTTACAGTGATTAGAATACAATCGTATTGATAGGAAGAAGTAGGTACTTACAGAACTGGACTATTTACACTTAACACTTAGGTTATTAATTTGCACTATTTCTGCGATCCACTTTCATTAAAGTTTCAAAATGACCGCCGTCTTGAACTATGCACTTATTATCAATTTTGTAAGCACTTGAGTATCACTTTTCACCGTCACAAATGCTTGTTGAATTTTTGTTTTTAGCTCCTCGACACTTGTAGATTGACTGACATACACGAGCGATTTTATGCGACCCCACAAAAAAAAGTCTAGCGGTGTAAGTCTGGCGATCTGGGAGGCCACGGCACAAGTCCTCCGCGACCTATCCAGCGACTGCCATACTCCGCATCCAGATGCCATCGAACGGTCCACGTGAAATGCGCGGGAGCACCGTCTTCGGCGTTAGGTCTTGACACCGTCGAAGATGATATGGGTGTTCACCATCAGCACGCAACGTTCGCCACACGTACATGTGGCTGCAGTCGAACTGGGGTGCTGTTTCTCTCGAGCTGTCCTCTGGATGTTCATCGAAATGGTCGAGAATACGCTCTTGCAGACGAGTAGTCCGCACATTGGTCCCTCTGTCCAAAGCCGTATTAGGAAGGAACGTCCCAGAGTCCCTCAGTCGCTGAGTTGCAGCCAGCATCGTCCTGGCGCTCACACTGCAGCCAAAACGGTCATTGAACTCCCGACAAGCTAACGCGACATTATCAAGACAGCGAGCCAAGGTTCTCACCATCTCCGTGTATTGTATGTTGGTGTACCGGAAAGCCATCAAGCACGGAATCAAAAATGTCACGGAAGTAAACTGAAGAACAACTACACTAGGTCGCTACCGGCGGATGACTAGCTTTTAATAATTTTAATGTTAGGTACTCATGTTATTCGGCGGTAGCGGCGGCGTGTTTGTCGGCATTTCGTATAAAACGTCAAAGAGGTTGCCGACAAATGCTTTATTTCTTTGCAATAAGGTTCAAATTTCTTCAAATTCAATAATTTTATTTTGTATTAATGCCTAAAATTTGTTTGTGTGTGTGTAGGGCTACTCTGATGACCGCACTAAGTTTGGTCGTGCATTCAAACAAGCCTTACATATTGGAGATAAAGTTGAAATTCCTTTAAATTACCTATTTAATTAGACGCACACTACTTTTATTGTAAAATGCATTGATATTATTTACGTGTGTGTATTACGACCTGTGAGCGAAATACAAATAATGTCGTGCGTTTAAGTAACCTTTATTGCTCTGAGTTAAGGTTTCAATTTCCTTGAGTTAAGGATTGTATTAATTTGTCATGATACTGTGTTTCTAATTTAAGTAATTTAAAAGATTTTTCCGTCAAAATTTAACACCTATTTTTGATGACGGAAATGGATTCAGAAGCCGATTCTGAAAAAACTACTTTCAGGAATTGCGTTTATTCTGTTACACGTTGTATAGATTTGAAGAACTCCTATCATATTGACCCCAGGTCAGATCTAATCTTCTCATCGCCAAGTCTGAAGAGCCGACTGAAAAGAATATCAGATTATGATAATCAATTTTTTTTATTTTTTTTTTTCGGGAATATAGCAACCATAAACCGATTAGATGTTTAATTTCAATGACTACGAAATATTAGTAAATAATCAATAAGTATCAGAACAAGCCATAAATGATATGATAGGATATATATGATATCTTTAGGGCTAATAAAAGACAACGAAAATTCGATGTCTAAAGTTGCTGGCTGATTAAAAAGTGAAGCTTGCACAAATCTTTAATTATTTATATAAAAATTAATGTTTGTTGACCGATCACAATGAAATTTGGCACACATAATTATTTCATACTTTTACATGGGGATTTTGAAGGGTTTGTGTTCGCCCCCACGCGGGCAAATATAGGCTAGTATTTCTATATTTTCTCATATTATTGTTAGTTTGTTAAGATGTGTCCTCATCATATTTTCTTAACAAACTAACAATAATATGAGAAAGCGTTTCATCAAACGCAAATGACAAAGAGAGTGATGAACATAAATGTTGATGGACGGAAGATAAGGAGGAGATCAAAGAAAAGATAGATGGATTGTATAACAGATGATATTAATGAAAACGAAGTCAGTGTCTCAGTGATAATGTAACAGCTAGTAGCAACAGAGAAGAATGGAAGAAGAAAACATTTTGTGCCGACCCTAAGTAAAAATGGGACAAGAGCAGCAAAAACCTTATATTGATTTACAAATCGATCGATATGATAAGCTGTAGGATTCAGTTGTTTGATTTCTTTACATACCTCAGTTCCAACATGTATGGCAAGATACAATTCTTCTCCAACTCCAGATAACGTTATTAGTGCTAGACCTGTATTTGATACAGTCACCGTCTTTCCTGTGCACGCGCTTCCTTGCTTCTCTCCTGATCTAATGTCACAGTAAGTTCCAGAAGGAAGTCCAGTCTGTAATTTTGATCTTATATAAATCTAGTTTCTAGTTTCACCTCAGTATATCATGTCACTTTTATCGAATTCGAAATTTAGATTCAGTTAAACCACAAAAGTTATGAGCTTCGGTAATCTTCGTGTTTTCGAATTCGCACGAACGTCGTGACAAACAGTAAGCCCCCACAGAGGCAATACTTCTAGATTTTGCATTGCTGCGCTTTGTACGATCTGCAACCGGACTAGGTAACCCGATAGAGAGAAAACTTCATACAAACGCGCAATGATAAGTGCAGATCGTCATTTGACACCCAAGGTAGGTTTTTTGGAATTGCACAGAGGAGTTAATTTATAATTTTGTAATCATGGTCATACAAAATGGGCAAGTACTTCCATGGTTTTAACAGCTCTATATTAGATCTCATCGTCACACGTTCGGCGTTTGTATTCCCAAAGCGGACACTTTTGTTGGGATATCGGTACATACTTGTAACGTTCTGTTCATCACTCCTTCTGTATTGAATGCAATGAATCCTTTATTCCCTAAACTGAATGCGATTTGGTTGTTGCCATCGTCCCACCAGTTTTGAACTTCAGTTTTATGCACTTCGTTTCTAAATGCGACCATTTTGGAAACTGTACTCCAGCGGTGTTCACATACCCAACCACTCGCAGCTGTGCACTGTCCGTCCTATGAGATACAATGATATAACAATACAGTATCAGTTCACTTTCTATAAAAAAACGAGAATGAAATAAAAAGGTATTTTAAGTGTTACCGAATCTAAAGCTGGAGGCGTAATATTTCCGTTGGAATCAGCTGGTGGGCCTTGTTCAAAATTAGTAAAATAATAACTGCTTGTTATCCGAGCTTGTCCATAGGGATGCGCTAAAAGAAATGCTAGCGCTGCCTGTAGGAAAAATAATTAAAGCTTTTAAAAATAATAAAAACAAAGTCTACTTTCGATAACGAAAAATTGGGCGCGCTATAACGCGTGCCCTACATAATATGAATAGTTATATCGCTGAAGAAGGATAACATTTATACAGGGTGTCCCTGGAAGTATGAATCAAATCGAATAAAGGCATAAAAAATCATAAAAAATCTATCAGGGCTACCGATTTTATTTTTTTTAGATAGCCCTTATAGCTTTTTTATGATTTTTTTCTGTGAGCACTATGCGAAGTGATTGAAAAAAAACAAAAATTGATCATTAATTTTGAACCGTAAAAAATTCACCGACATTCTCAGGGTTAAAAAGTTTGGAAATGACCTTGCCCACGCCCCTATTCGATACGATCCATACTTCCAGAGACATCCTGTATATAGGCATTAACTTAGAAAGCAACCTCAGTTTTTTGTCATAGTAACAGGGCCTTTCATTTTAGGATAAAGTCCAAGTTCGCTATATAAAACAAGATGTTACATATTAGATTTTTCATGTAATAAGACTGTTCTGTGTTATTGTTTCAGAAAAAATATTAGGTACCTTATAAATCGTAGCATTTTTATATGTCAATATGCCATCAGCACGTTGTGTGTCATGATTGTCAACGAAAACAACAGCATTCTCACTTGGCATCATATCCAGTCCAGTAGTTCCATATGAGCTTAAATTTTTCAATGGTTTTTCACCAGAGAAAAATTTTGCTAATTCTGTACCTGCCTGGAAAATGAAATACTTTTTAATTCAAACGAATCAGCTTCACAAAAAAATCTTACATTTTGATCAGTCGGTCTCCATATGACCATACTTAATGCAAGAGAAGAAATTTAATAGAAAACAAATGCAATTATACTTTTTTCTACAAATGAAGTCAAGATTTTTTGTGGAGTACCTACCTATTTTGTTTTGACGACGGCGGCGCCAGGGTAGCAGGACACTTGCGCAAAAGACATTTCCGCGAAAGACACTTGCACGAATCTCGGCCCAGTAGGTAGGTACCCAATTTAGATTAATGATGGTAGCTTTGAGCTTTTGAGAGGTTAATATGGCCCCAACAAAGTAAAACAAAATATGGGTGTACTATACGTACATATCTGCTTAATCCTTTTGGAAAACCAGGCGTGATTTTATTTTACTTACAGTAAATTCTGTGATGTCTCCCATGTCTTTATACTCATTATAGGTGACTACACCGCCTTTTGCAACTTCTTGGTAAATATAAGGTCTCGAGTTCCTTCGGAATCCATGATTTGTGTTCAAGTTGTGAAGGTACTTGTAAATTTCATTAAGATCTTCTGGCCACATATGCTTTGCTGCGTCCACTCTGCATGAAAAATAAATCAATAACATTTTCCGAACTGTTTCACGGTTCTTGGAGATAATTTCTAATATTAAACAAATACGAATTTACAAATTCGAATCTTACCTTATGCCAGCTGCCCCAAGATCAATAAGATTGTTCAAGTAATCGATAATCTTCGAGCGAACGTACGGTATTGTTTGATTTAAGTCCTTGAGTCCAGACAACTGACAAACTCGAACCTGAATCATGAGAAACAAACCATATAGCATAACTAGCCTATAATGTTCCTAGTGTTGGAACACAGGAGTCCTGCCTGTGAGAAGCAGTGGGTCGAAATCCACCACGCAGACCCAGTGCGGTTTAGTGGATGACAGATGTCTTAGGATTTTTAGTACTGGGACATCCAACGGCATGCGGCATGCAAATGATCAAGAAAAAATACACAATGAAAATTGCATGATTGCCTGGACAGAGATAACCAATGAAGGAGTTAAGATAAGCTAATACTCTTTATGGGATGCTACAAAAATAAAAACAAAATATAAATCATATGAATTTGACTTTGAAGCAAATAATCTAACGGCAATTGTCACTTTATACATGACATAACATCATGTTTTCCCTAAGGGTTGTGCAGACTTCCGCATTTCGCCAGTTGTGGTTAAGTCCCATGTAACAGGGAGCGAGGCCACTGTCACTCACTCACGCCACTTCACGTCACAACTCATCGTCACTTCATTTGCATCAAAATCAAAATAACGAACCTCAGTAGCATTATCCAGATTTTCCATGTCACACACAGGGTGATGGAAATGCTGGTCTGTGTACGGAACCCCAGGGAATGAGTTATTTTGAGTGGTGGCGGTACTGCCAGCAGTCCCTACGCTATCATTGTGTTCTCCCGTCATATGGTTGAACACGACGTCGACGTAAACTCTGCGAAGTAAGTGGACGTTTTGAACACCATCTCAAAATTTCTTGTCACTTTCCATGAGGTGATCATAGAATAGAATAGAATAGAATACTCTTTATTATGTACACCATATAAATTACAGACATAAATATAGAAACTGTACAAAGGGTGACACAATGGGCGGTCTTATCGCTAAGAGCGATCTTTTAAAGACAACCTTAGGATGGATTTAAAAAGGGGAAGGACAGAAAAATACTGTAGGTAATCATAATGAGGTAGTTCGTCTTAGCTAACATTGCGTTCCCCTTCATTGCATATACACACACCAAGGAGACCAAGGGTGCCCAGACACGGGGTCGTCTGGCGCCCATGTGCTGGTTTGGTCCCTGGGGTGGTCACGGCGTGCTATGTGTTCTGGTGCGCCAGTGATGGGGAGTACTCCCCAGATGAGGGTTCGGTGACGGACAGCCGCGGCGGATTCACGGATGAGTGCCACCGCATGCCCGTGTTCCCACCGTAAGCAGCAGAGGAGGATACCGTGGTGTTTTAGTAAGTTAGAGTCCCACATAACTGCACTATCTGCATCTCCCCGTGGTAGTGGAAAATGCATGAGCATTTCTTCACGATAAAAAAAACGGGTGTTAGGAAGCTGAGTGCAAAGCTTTAAGGGAGTGATAGTTGACACCATTTACAGCATTTTGAGCCATACATGCCTTAGAAGAAGTATTTTTTTTACTGGAAACCTTTAGTCAAAAATAACATGCCAACTTTAACTGCGACAAAAATAAAAAACATACTTCGTCTAAGACATGTATGGCCCAAAATGCTCTAAATTGTGTCAACTATCACCCCCTTAAAGCTTTGTATCCAGTATCCAAACCCCTATGTAAGGATTAATCATTACCTATTGCTGTCAGACCGATAAATAAGTAGGTACCTAACACGGATAATTATTGTTATCTGACAATAATTCATCTGACAATAATCAGATGTACTCGTAATTCCTATTTTTCGCCCCAGTGGGCGAAAAGTAGGAATATATCTGATTATATCTGATTAATTACTTTAATATGTTCTGCTTCAGTAAGCAGAACATATCAAAGTGCATCATAAGCTGAATCGTAATCAATTAACATGTATCATGAGCGAAGGAGGCGATGAACCTAAGACTAATACAAGATAACAGTGTGCATTAGTAAGTAATTACTTAATTGTTTAACATAACAATTACTTACATAGTATTGCAATTACCTATAATGCAATTGCATTCTCTCGTAATGGTGTACGAGAATGAAAGTGTCTGGAATCTTATCAAAATACAGGTTGGCAGGGTCAGTAAATGAGTCTGTAGGTATATGAGTCAGACTGTCCTTAATTTTTTGAGAAATTTTCATCTGCATTTACACACATACACACACCAAGGGGACCAAGGGTGCCCAGACACGAGGTCGTCTGGCGCCCATGTGCTGGTTTGGTCCCTGGGGTGGTCACGGCGTGCTATGTGTTCTGGTGCGCCAGTGATGGGGAGTAGTCCCCAGATGAGGGTTCGGTGACGGACAGCCGCGGCGGGTTCACGGATGAGTGCCACCGCATGCCCGTGTTCCCACCGTAAGCAGCAGAGGAGGATACCGTGGTGTTTTAGTAAGTTAGAGTCCCACATAACTGCACTATCTGCATCTCCCCGTGGTAGTGGAAAATGCATGAGCATTTCTTCACGATAAAAAAAACGGGTGTTAGGAAGCTGAGTGCAAAGCTTTAAGGGAGTGATAGTTGACACCATTTACAGCATTTTGAGCCATACATGCCTTAGAAGAAGTATTTTTTTTACTGGAAACCTTTAGTCAAAAATAACATGCCAACTTTAACTGCGACAAAAATAAAAAACATACTTCGTCTAAGACATGTATGGCCCAAAATGCTCTAAATTGTGTCAACTATCACCCCCTTAAAGCTTTGTATCCAGTATCCAAACCCCTATGTAAGGATTAATCATTACCTATTGCTGTCAGACCGATAAATAAGTAGGTACCTAACACGGATAATTATTGTTATCTGACAAAAATTCATCTGACAATAATCAGATGTACTCGTAATTCCTATTTTTCGCCCCAGTGGGCGAAAAGTAGGAATATATCTGATTATATCTGATTAATTACTTTAATATGTTCTGCTTCAGTAAGCAGATCAGATCATCTGCATTTACACATTTTGAAAAAGTAAAGACAGCAAGAAACTGCCAATCTATCCTGTTTCTCGTAAAAATAAAAAAAAACTCTATCTATTCAACTGAAGTTTGAGTACCTACTAGAAAATACAGAAATCACAAAAAAAAAACTGTTGTCTTACATTTCGTAGGCAATTAAACTACTACTTACCTACTTTTTTATGATGGATACTGGCCGAAAAAAAACAAAAATTGAACTTAAAATTTCGAACGAATATATACAAGTTTTAATTGTATTTGCTTTGAGATCAAAATGTATACAGTTTGTTGCTTTCCCCACACCAATGTTTTTTGCGATTTCTGTCTTTGTAGCGGACACTATTTTTTAAAGTTTCCCGTACAAATTTGAAAGTTCTAAATTATTTGTAGTAGGTAGGTACCTATATTTTTTCTGTGATGCAGATCAAATGTCTCAAAAAGTTAAGGACAGTCTCCACAGACTTTTTCCTATAATTACAATGCTTAAGATCCTTACTGCCCGGAGTGCCCGGTCTCAAATATCATCCTTGTATAATAAATGCATTTGTAACGGAGTAGGGGCAGAAATAAACGAGACTTGCTTGCATCTACCAATAACAATCAGAAATAAGGAATTTGAGAACTATTCTAGGTGTGGTAGAGACTCTCAAACGGAAATAAATTTTACATATACTTAATCAAAAAGATAGCTGACGCCAACTCTGTTGCACCTAGTAGTCATAATCAAGAATGCCGCTTCATCTCCTGACCGGGTGGACAATTTGTATGACATGGGTTGGTAGCGCTCATATTAAGTTCTTATATTAATTTTAAGTATACTTAATTAAAAAGATACCTGACGCCAACTTTGTTGCACCTAGTAGTCATATTCAAGAATGCCGCTTCATCTCCTGACCGGGTGGACAATTTGTATGACATGGGTTGGTAGCGCTCATACCAAGGTCTTATATTGCCATCGAGGTTTACAATCAAATTCTCTGATGCCGGCGAAGTCTGTTAATTAAATAACATTTTGTATTTCAAACTATGGACTCCAAACTACTTTATTATTACCAAAACATACCTGCACGGCTCCATATTTCTTAGGCCCAAGAAACCGCTCACATTCATCTGCAATATCTAACCATTTCCATTCAAACATTTGGACGATGACGGAACGGTCAGACCATTGGTTAGTCTTTAGGTAAGCATCGCAGGAAAATGCCGCGCCAAATAATGAGCAAAAAGAAAGCCACACAAGAACTGACATTGCCTGAAAATGTAACAAATGGATATAATCATAATAAATTAGGATTTATTTTTCATGCCCTTGCACACAAACTATTGGTGCTCATGACCTGCTTCAAGGGATTATGTATTTATTAGGTACTGTAGAGGCTGTAATCTAACATGGTTTTTGCATGCAGCCTCCGCGAGTCCGTTATAAATAGATGACACAAATAAGAGACAAACATAAAGAAAAAAATCGGTTGTCTGTAAAGTCGGTTTACTGACGATAGTTGAACGTGACAACGTCATAAGAAAATACTGATGGAATAGTTGCATTGCATTTGTTAATATTCGCTTGCACTTCAAGCCGCCATGGAACGCTACAGAGCGAGGCCGCGAGGTAACGCTACATGAGTCATGTTTTTTTCGTGAGTGCAGCCAGCTTCATCGATTTATTAGACGTTGTCACGTCAAAAAGAGTAGGAGCCAGATTAGCTGACAAGCGTATGATACATGAAGAAAAAAAAGTGTATTAAAACAGCGTTTTTCTGGGAATAAATATCGAAGTTTTAATATGACAAGCCCTCGTTAAATGTATTCCTGGGTATACACATGTTCGGGTCGGCACATTCGATTCGGCTGTAGATTTTAAACAGCCGACATGAAACGATTACGACACATATTCAGCTATCATTCGGCTCGTGCCGATTGTCAAACTTCGTTCTACCTACATAATCATGTTCCGCACCCAAATTGCGTAACACAATATCAAACAAAATCTGAATCTCTGATCTGATATGAATCTGATTTTGAAGGATATTTCTGATCCATTACTTCTTATTTTCGAAAAATGTATCTGCTGAACACCGTAAATCACGCAATGAATTTTGTTGATCTGTCAAAATGAAAACCATTGCAACTGTTAGTGTGTTACGCAATTATATGATATAGGTAAAATATAAAACATTTACTTACATAATATCGTGTTGGTACAAGTAGGCGGGTGTTCAACGGAAGGACTTAAACACACAATGATCTTTTAAATCAAATCATTTAACAAACAACTTTACTCATTTAATACTATAATAAATGTAACACTTAACACGTCATGAGCACAAGTACACTCAACAAAACAGTCGGGTATTCTTGCATGCATCATGCAACAAAGGAATACCTAAGGGCTGTTACACACATGTTTAGGTCGCATTATTCGGCAAATCCAAGCAGAAAAGTCGAATATAATAGATAATAATAATTATGTAAGTTCAGGGAAAAGCCGTTCAGCTCAGTCAGCTCAGTGCTATGTATAATATTGTAGCTTCGACCTACCCACATATGACCACAATTGACCACTGTATTTGTGCGTAACGGATAAATTTAAACTAAAATTCTAAGCATAATCAGCCTAATGTTTGCACTGCTGGGACACAGGCCTCACGTCTTCGAGAGGGAGTGGGCTATAATCTACCACGCGGGCCCAATGCGGGGTTGGCACATCACTTCGAATTTTTTATTCTAGGACATACCGCTTTCCTCACGATGTTTTCCTTCACCGTTTTGATAGCAGTGGTAATGAAACTATTTACATAAAGTAAAGCGCTTTAAACCCACGACCATTACCACTGGGCCACCACTGCTCTATGGCTACAGTACCTATGTTTGTATTTTCGGTTCAATAAATTTAATAATCGTTCGAATTTACTTTCCGTTTACTTCACAAGTTCGTAATAGGGCCTCTGTTAAATAGTAGGTACAGACTATCACATTAAGCTACCCGAAACTGTAAAATTTTCCCAATCAACTTTGAATCTTATAGGTACTTTAGCGATTATGTTGAAAATCTATTAAAGAAATTTGACAGATTGTAGTAGCTTGATGTGCTGGCGTCTGTACCTATAATTCTGACGCCAGTAAGTATTGTTATCAGTACCGGCCTACTCATCACTGAGAAGTGCTACTGTATTTCCTTATCCCTTTAAGTAGGTATTAGTTATTGAAATTCTCTAATGAATATGTTTGTTGACATAATATTAGTCTCTATCTAGAACGCCATTCCAAAATCACGTGTTTAATAAATGATAAATGAATGATAATGATAAATGATGTTATTTTTGTAAAAGCGCTACCGAGCGCGACAGCGTTATAACTTGAATCTGAATAAGAAGCCCTCTTTTGGTCGCCACTAGACTTTGTCTCAAATAAAAAAAAAAACTTATTGTGGTGCGAATACAAGATACAAAATCTACCACCATTACAGAAAAATAAATCATTTTTCTAGCCACAATATCTACTTGACAGCCTCTCTAGTGCGAACAAGGTTCACAATAATAGACAATAAATAAGGGTTTTTAAAAAGAGCACAAAAACAAACCAGTATTAGGTATACATTAATTATAATTTTTTATTTAGAAAAACAAAGGTAGATATTATATTTCATTAAATCTATTACAATCTTAGAATCTATGACTGCAGTATTGGACTTGTGACATTGCACTGACTCCCTATAAAGACATTATTAGAGGAGAATTTCTACGCGTTTTGACTACAGTATAGCCTAACAAAAAAATAATAATATCTCTGGTTATTTTTGGTTTTTGGTAAACTGTGCATAACACTTTAAAGTGGGAAGCGCCATGGCAGCCCGCGAAAATCAAATTTTCTTACGTTTTTTTGCATTTTGCAGGTCAGTGTCAGATTTTATGTTCAACAAAATATAATTCGAAGTTCATATAATACTTGATTGATATTTCATGAAATAGTCAATAAATAGGATTATATGAACTTAGAGGATTGTATCGACGATTTTAATGATTACAATTCTGTAAATACATACTTGCTACGCTCGCGAATCATATTTTAATCAACCTGACACTCGACCTGCAAATTGCAAAAAGCGCATGCCCTTAAGAGGGTTGTGCACTGCTATAGTTATCAACATTTATGATAACAATATTATGATAAATATATATATATATCGAAAAGGAAAATAAAATTATCATCTAGGTACATTACTGGTCAAAATATTTAATTAGAATTTGAAAATCAGTCAATTAAAACGCGTTAAAGAAACTACCCCCTAACACTTCCAAGTCCAAAGTCTTTGAATATAATAATACTAAAATATATTAAGGGTAAGTCTCAATTATCTTAGACATATATTAATATTACTCTTACCGAGCTATAAAGTACGCAAAAATATCGAAATATCATGTAAACATTTACAAATTACAAAATATCGAGGATGTATTATCATCATCATTCATTCATAATCAGCCTATAATGTTCCCACTGCTGGGACACAGGCCTCCTCTCGGTGAGAGGGAGTGGGCCGTAATCCACCACGCGGGCCCGGTGCGGGTTGGCAGATGTCACTTGTCTTCGAATTTTTGGTTCTAGGACATGCCGGTTTCCTCACGATGTTTTCCTTCACCGTTTTGTGAGCAGTGGTGATGAAATAATTTACACAAAGTAAAGCGCCTGTCTTAGTTCGAACCTACGACCTACAACTCGTAAATCGCGGCCGTTACCACTTGGCCACCACTGATCTCATGTATTATGGATGTATTATGCTAAGACCAAATTATGCACCCAGCACTATAATCTTATGTGTATAATAGGAAACGCCAAGATTCACGGCAGTCACGGTGATAAAACGCGAGAGAGGGACGGTGAATAATCGTAGGACGCATACACATACAGAAACTCACGCCTTTTTTCCATAGGGGTAGGCAGAAACTATAGAACGCCACCTTCGTAGTTAGCGTTCTGTAGTTTCGACAGGTCGATTACTTCTAAGTTCAGAAAGTTGTATTGATAATTACAATTCTGGTAATACGTAGTTGATACGGTTGTGAATCAATATATTTTGATACAACCTGACACTGGCTGGCTTTCTTTGCGCATTCCCTTTAAAACTGCTATTATAACATTACAATACCTATACTTTTTTTTTTCTGGCTTCGCACGGTTTGTGCATTTAGCCAATGTCATGTTATTTAGTACAATATACTTATTTATTAACCATTTTAGCTGTCAATGGTAAAAATGTTAGGTAAAAATGGCTTCCTGCAAGATGCATTGAATTTGGCGAAAAATTCTCACAAAATAGTTTTAAATGCATATTAGTCGAGAGGAATTGGTTTTTATTAATTTAGTCAGTCTTTTTATAGTAAGATTTTTTAAAGCCAAATATTAATAAATTACTTTTACAGTCAAGTCAGTTCATTTTTTATTTTAATTTTAGGTTAGTATCATTATCACTTTTGAATAAAGGTGAATGATGCAATGTGAAATATTTGTCATTTTTTTCGAATCGCTGTTACACGTTTATGATTACGATCAACAATGTGTTTGTGTTTTTATTTTTACATAAATAAGTTTGTTCTTCTTTAAAAAATACGTTTACTAAATATTCAATCAAAGTAGTAAATATATTGCAAACGATAATAAACTTTATGTTTGAAAGTTAAGGTTTATAATCAAGTTATATGCAAACGCGGCCACTTGAGCGATGTGTTAATAATCCTTAAGGGGGAAGCGCTAAGGTAGCCCGCAAAATTCAACTTTTCTTACGTTTTTTGCAATTTGCTGGTCAGTATTAAGTTGTACGTTGGTTAAAATATGATTCGCGGCCGTAACAAATATGTATTTACAGAATTATAATCATTACAGTCATCAACACAACTCTCTAAGATCAAGTAATCCCAAAGAATGGCTATTTCATGAAATCTTGACATTTTAGGATTACACTAACTTAACAAGTTGTATTACTGATTCTAATGATTATAATTATGTAAATACATATTTGTTACGGTCTCGAATCATATTTTAATCAGCGTACAACTTAATACTGACCAGCAAATTGCAAAAAACGTAAGAAAATTTGAATTTCGCGGGCTACCTAAGCGCTTCCCGCTTCCCCCTTAATTACTAGATTAAGGATTAGGAACAACTCATCGCACAACATTATTTTTGGTCTTATTTTTGTGGCCATTTTTAATGCGCTCATCGGAAATCTAGTACTATTGTTGATCGAAGAAGTCATTATGTTATTAACCTAAGAGCGAACGCTTATTGATATGACAACAACCAGAGCCAACGTCAGGCTGGCTGAATGAGGTTTTAAGGGGTCGCATCAGTGCGCATTTGCCCTTAGTTTACATTTAACATTAAAGTTAGATAGCATCTTTAGCTAGTAAAATCTAAATACATAATATTACAGCTGATATAGTTCTTGCAATTCACGAGCGCGCGTCATGTGACTCTTACATGATTGTCTTAAGGTACAGTGCGTGCCACGTAAGAAGAGACTTGACACACCACGTGGTTTGACATGCGCAGTACACGATTTTAGGTATCTTTAGCGGTATGAGGTCTGAGTGCGGGACGGGACCGGACGTCATAGGGGCGGCGGAAAGAGGCGGGGGAGGCGGGGTCAAGTCTCTTCTTACGTGGCACGCACTGTATTAATTGCAATGATTGACGCGCGTACCTGATATGTTTTTTGTTTATGTGCCTGCTGAAGTCAAGTTTCGTGTAATACAGTCCAATTAAAATAAAAAATACAGAAACACAGTATAATTACACAAATTTCTAAAATGTCAATTAAATAAATAAAGATCACTGGCTATTATAATATAAGATACGTTGCTTATTTATAATAATTATCTTTTTTTAACAAAAAAAAAAAAAACGTAAAAAAAATCATCACGTGTTTCCAGAAAACTAGTACTTTTTCAAGCGTTATATACTTTATTCTACGTCCTCTGTTTCAAAATAGTTTAATTTTAAAAATATTTTTCCCTTGTGACTTAAATATCTTTTACCGCTATAAAATATCACGAATAAGCACTGTCAAAAATACTTAAAATATATAGGAATAACTAAAATGTCTTTTAAATCGGTTAAAGGCTCACTTACACGAAGCAATAAAACTAATCAAACATTGTTTAGATGGCACAATATGGTTATGAGAAAAGAGAGATTTACCAAGTAAATTATTGAAGTATTTATTTTATTTATTAGTCAGATTGCTCCTTGTAAATGAGCCAAAGGACCTGTTTCACATTCCGCGGATAGGCACTATTACCCAACAGTTACAGTGATTAAAAAATTCTAATTGCAAAATTTATCGTTTTCTAACTCCGCGTTTACAAAGTATAAAACATGACTATTCTACATGTTGTGTCTACTGCTTTCGTTTATCGCTGTAACCTAAAACAAGTTGTACACAAACCTTGTCAAAAGTGAACAAAATCGTTAACAAAACATGTCTGAAACAACAACAATACATGTATGATACATATTTTGTACCACCAGCACATCAAGCTACCCGAAACTCCCAAACTTTTCCAATCAACTTTGAACCTTATGCTTTGGCGATAAAGTTGAAAATCTGTTAAAGTAATTTGACAGATTTTAGTAGGTTGATGTGCTGGCGTCTGTACACGAGATGTTTTTGACATGTCTTTTACAAGACTTGTTGAAAGCAAGTATCAAAACTTTTAGAATGGTGTAAACACGGGGAAATTTAATCAGCTGTGGTAAAAAACTCACGGTGAAAACTTAAGTGAAGTGAGCTGTCATTCAACTGATGCTAGAGATTGACACTATTGACAGCTCACTTCACATAAGTTTCCACCGTGATATTTTTACAGAATACAGAACTACAGAACTTCCGAAGTTAGTGAAACAGGCCGTTTAGTTAATTTTTTACTCTAAACTCGGTGCCAAGAACAGTGGGTTCGGTGCCGTGTTCAAGTTAGCTGATTGGAAGGATCGCTTTATGCTCACATGAGGGTACTGCTCACGCCATTCTAATACCTGAAATTAATATTCAATAGTCAGTGAATTAATGTTTATTTGACCATCTACTTAATTAAAATCTTAAATTCACTAACAGACAACGCACAGCCTAAACCGCTGGGTCTAGAAGCATAATTTGCACAAGAGTTCCGTATGTAACGAAAGTGACACTAAGGAACAGTCTTTGAAATTTTATCCTCCGAACCCCTTCGGAGGATGAATTTTGTGTGGAAGTCCATAATTTTTGCCGATGGGAAATCCCATTGGGCACAAGTCTTGTTTAATGGTATAAAAGAGTAACAAGACGCTTAGATATTTATTTATTTAAGGACTTTGGAAGACTTACAGCTAAATACAATGGTGATAAATAACAGTATGATAATCTGACAGCCAATTACAGGTCTTCACGTCTAGAGCCTGTCTAGTATAAAAGTACTGTGGAACACAATATACACACTGCCAAATATTGTCACACAAAAAAAGAACAAAAATAGTATAAAAAAATAAAAATTTGCAGGTAGATCATCACCTAAGATATATAAAAACTAGTATAATTGCGAAAGGTATATATGTATATATAAAGGTATATATATATATAATATAGTCGAGAGAAGAATAAACAATGGATAAATATGAATAAGCTCTTGCCTCGGTAACAGTATTCGATAGGCAGCAAAGCGGTAGCATAGCTAACTAGTCACCCGGAAATGATTTAAGTGTTTAAGGCACCGCTTTGAGGCGATTTTATTCTACTACGTTTATGATTTGACTTTAATTTGGTCGTACAGACGCCAGCACATCAAGCTACCCGAAACTGTCAAATTTTCCCAATCAACTTTGAACCTTATGCTTTAGCGATAAAGTTGAAAATCTATTAAAGAAATTTGACAGATTGTAATAGCTTGATGTGCTGGCGTCTGTACCTACTCATTCGTTTATTTTCATTGCATTTCATTTTATTTATATGTATATTCTAATCTATTCTGTTACTATTGTAATAGATGTAATATGGGTTATAAATTATTAAAATTAATTTATTTTTTATTTATTTTAATATCCATGAGATTTGACTTGACTTTGACATATAAAAAATACCGCTTAAAGAAAGAAATAACAGAACGCATACCTGAGATTCTTGAATTTGATCGCAGAAACTGACGTCTAGAAGCCTCAGATGCCTGCATTCGGCTAGTATCCTGTAAAGTTAAAAAAATAGGTGCGTTATAAAAATATCTTTCCGCCTCGTACCTAAAATATTCACCGTCCTTCTCGCACTTTTTATGACCTCGATATAACGACTTTGAACGCCGACGTAATAAGCTGCGGTTAACCTAATCATTAATTAATGTTTTGCTTAACCACTTTTGACCATAATATCCCGTAAATTGAAACTTCGCTAAGATTTAAAATATCTAACTGTCACATAGACAAATAGGCCTTGTCGTTTTATGACGTACAAGTGACATTCAACCTCAGGGTGGTAAAGCAATTAAGAGTTCGACTATGACTAGAAAATACTTCACAAAAAAAAACAGCATTTGTGCAATTCACACGTGGTAGAAGTGAAACCTTCAAAAACACTGTATAATGCTTCCTATCTCATTTTCTTCTCCCACGTTAAATCCTATGAATTTACATGTCTCTTTTTACTGTCGCTTTTTCGTTTCATAAACTTTCAAATCACAACGATGCTAAAGAACATACATACATCCATCCATCCATCCATCCATCCACATCCACATCCACATCTACATCCACATCCACATTCATACCCACATCCACACATCCATTAAATGTGATGTCATTTGTACTAATAAAAAACAAAAACACTGTATAATGCTTCCTATCTCATTTTCTCCCACGTTAAATCTTATATGTCTCTTTTTACTGTTGCTTTTTCGTTACATAAAATTTCAAATCACAACGATGCTAAAGAAGTTTTCACTTCAAATACTACTTACGCATCACAAATATCCGGTGTAACAGCCCTAACTCCTAGCAAATCCAACTGCGCCAATTTCGGAGCCCTAGGCAGTAGGGCTCTCAGATCCCGGTCACAAACACCTCGTAGGGCTCCCAGGAACAACTTCCGAAGCTCCCCGCCTGATAGCCACGCCAGCCATTCGCCGGAAGCACCAGCTTGCAAACTGTCGAATAAATACATGCTTGTGTTTGTTTGTTAATTATTAAGTTTAGATGAAGAAAGAAAGGCATACGGAGAACCGTAAATGTTATTAAGGATAGTAAGAGAGATCATTATTATTTTGTCTATGTAAATCATCAGAAGGAGTACACTACACCAGAAGTCACTTGGCGAATTTCTTGCCATATTCGAAAGAACTAATCAGATTTAATTTTCAGGATAAGAGGTTTCAGTAAGGACAGCTACCTTATCTATTGAGGCTTATAGAAAACTCTTTTGACTAACTTTAAATCTCATCATCATCATTTCAGCCGAAAGACGTCCACTGCTGGACATAGGCCTCCCCCAAGCACCTCCACTTCGACCGGTTCTGTGCTTCTCGCATCCAATGAGTTTCTGCGGCCTTCACAAGGTTGTTGGTCCACCTTGTGGCAGGCTTTAAATATATTTATCAGAAAGAATAATCCGTTCTGTCAAATTATCAACATAGCTCACGACGCGTACCACGGATGGTTCGAGTTGGCGCGGGAGAAGAGTTCCTGGAAGGACTTGGGGGAGAAGAGTTCCTGGAAGGACTTGGGGGAGAAGAGTTCCTGGAAGAACTTGGGGGAGAAGAGTTCCTGGAAGAACTTGGGGGAGAAGAGTTCCTGGAAGGACTTGGGGGAGAAGAGTTCCTGGAAGGACTTGGGGGAGAAGAGTTCCTGGAAGGACTTGGGGGAGAAGAGTTCCTGGAAGAACTTGCAGGAGAAGAGTTCCTGGAAGGACTTGGGGGAGAAGAGTTCCTGGAAGGACTTGGAAGAGAAGAGTTCCTGGAAGAACTTGGGGGAGAAGAGTTCCTGGAAGGACTTGGGGGAGAAGAGTTCCTGGAAGAACTTGGGGGAGAAGAGTTCCTGGAAGAACTTGGGGGAGAAGAGTTCCTGGAAGGACTTGGGGGAGAAGAGTTCCTGGAAGGACT
This sequence comes from Luperina testacea, assembly GCA_927399505.1. Classification (NCBI taxonomy): domain Eukaryota; kingdom Metazoa; phylum Arthropoda; class Insecta; order Lepidoptera; family Noctuidae; genus Luperina; species Luperina testacea. The sequence continues at coordinate 13,563,625 of OV656770.1, read as the reverse complement.
TGGGGGAGACCTTTGCCCAGCAGTGGGACAGTATAAGCAAAACAAAAAAAAACCCACCCTGCTGTGTTTCAAGAAGTAATGAAGGTTCTAGGAATTAATAGAGGTTCTAGGAAGTAATAGAGGTTCTAGGAAGTAATAGAGGATCTAGGAAGTAATATAGGCTCTCCTATTGCGAAAACTAGCATATCTTGTTCAAGTACACAATCACAAATTCTAAAATAAACTTACCACCAGCCAACATCCAACTCTTGCAGCTTCTTACAGTTGCCGAGCGCTCTGATGCCGTTCGGAGTCAGGGAGTAGGACTTCCAGAAGTCCACTGATACCAGGTTCGGACAGTTACCGCCAAGAGCGATCGATACTTCGTCCATTGAGGATATCATTTTGCATGAACCTGATGAAATAAGTCATAGCGATTTTAGTAAGGTACGGTACTCGTCTATTCTTCGTATAGACGAGTACCTAAAGTCTCCGTCACGAGAAGTTATAACTTTTGTAAACACACATGCGGGGGTTCGCAACCTTTAAAAAACCGTTTTGTAATGATTGTATTGTAATTAATGATTTTTATTTTTATATAGGGATATAATTATTATGTTAACACACACATCTGATTACTGTCGTCAGACCATTCCGAGTATCCTGCATCTGCATTATGCAGCATTGACAGCGTCAGCGTGAACTTACTTCAAAATGGCGGCCCAAATGTTTACGTTCCATGAGTCAGACGTGTTCCAGTACCACAAAACATTAGACGACAGCGCTTTATATCGCTAAAATATAACCCGACAAAGTGAAATTGCTCGTTAGTTTCGTATTACGCGTATATTACTTTGAGTTGATTGAATTTGGGATTGTATGTTTTTGTTTGAATTGTCGTTACGTAACTTAGTAGAAGTTCTTTATTTACAAAATGTATAGCTTCTCGTGACGGGGACTTTACGTGTAAGCGTTTTAGATGAAAATAGTTATAACGTCTTAGAGCCTGCTGAGGAGTGAATTTATTAAGAAATATTGACAAATAAATAAAAGTATCACTTGACATTTTAATTTGTCAATACTTCTTACTTCACACCACAGTCAAATAAACATAGACCTAGTGATAATAACATGTCACTTAATTCAAAGTTACGTTAAAGTTAAGAAAGGTAAGTGATGATTTAAATAGTTTAAAAAACATGTTAGCTTTTTCTTTTCGGTTAATCACACAAGTATAATTTTTGTCATCAAATAATTGTGTACATTTAAAAAGCCTCCACGATGAAACTGTCAAGAACGCAATCTCGTCGGTCGCACTGTATCTGACTGGCTAATGTAAACTTGTACCAAGACGTGGATTGTTTTCAAAAACTAAAAATGATGCTTACCAACATTAAGATGACGAAGTGCAGGGTTGGACCTAATGATGGCGACTGTAGCAGTCGTGGTGATATCAGTTCTGTATAGGTCCAGGCGTTTTAACTTCTTCAGCGCCGAGAGGCATATCCAGTCCGAACACCCCACGATAGATCGAAGGCATAGCTCTGAAAATTCAAATGCGATATTTTAAGGTGAATGCGCAGCGGTAAAACGCGAAATTCAAATTTTCTTACGTTTTTTGCATTTTGCAGGTCAGTGTCAGGTTGTATCTTGATCAAAATTGATTTGCGACGATATAATATATATGTATTTACATAGTTATAGTCATTAAAATATCTCTTTAAGTTAGATTTGTACCATAAGCACTTTTCCATAAGAGTTATGTTCTTTCCTTTTCTTTTATTTTTTCTTTCTTTTATCTGTTTCGAACGATATCTCTTAAGTTCTAGCCTAAGCTAGAACTAAAGTTAGGTATCGTTTTGTAATTAGACGAAATGGGTTTAAAAACACTAACTTATTACAAATCAACACATCTATATACATATTATAAATTGAAGCGTTTTTCATGTCTTTGTATGACCGTGTTGTTCTTCTAAACCACGAAACGGATTATAACGTGGTTTTCAACATAATTTAGATTTTTATTTCTTATTAAACTTACATAAATATTATGGAAATGAAGTCGAAACATTTAACGATCGTACGAAGTAGGGGCGGTGCGCTAGTTTGTCTAATAAAATTATAAACAGCGCGGTAACAAACGTACCTTGTAAACTAGTGGAGGTGTCAACGATTGCTCTTAGCACGGAGTTGTCAACGAATTGGCAGCAGTTCATGCGCAGATGTGTTAATTCAGCACCACTGTCTTTCAGGAAACTGTGGATAAAACCTTGAGTTTATACATGACCGTGTTGCATCAAATCAAGTCATTTATTGAAACTAGGCTGAGAATCAGCACTTTCTGAACGTCAAAATTAGATAAGACAGTCCCCAAAAACGGCCACCTTTAACCACTTCCTAGTGCTTTAGCTGCCGTATTGCGTGACAAGGATAAGCGTGTAACTTCGCCATATTTCCACCCTTCGACCGACCGACCGACCGACCGATCAACCGACCGACGACGACCGCGATCGACTGCTGCGCTGCGTGTCGCAGGTCGATTCCCGCACGGAACAAATATTTGTATTGCCTACAGGTAGTTGTTCCGGGTCTGGCTGCTTGTGTATGTGAATTTAAATGTTTGTAAACGCACCCACGATACAGGAGTAATTCCTAGTGTGGAGCAACGTTTTAAAAAAAAAAGGCATTTAATTTATGTTCATTTTTAATAGTATTCAGATACTTTATTATTAGACCATAATATGATCACCATCTCAAGACCGCGTGCCTCGAAGGTCCATAAGATTATGCCCGAACATACACACACATAAAAAAAATACAAACATCCGAATTGAGAAACTTCTCCTTTTTGAAGTCGGTTATAAAAAGTACACTTACTATGTCATTCGTTATTACAACTTAAATTACTCCTAGATAAAGGTAAAACAAAACAACAAACAGTCTTAATCTTGCAACAATGTATCTCATTGTTCAAGTTCACGTTACTTGCGTTTGCAACAGTAATTATGATTATAATAAGGCAATGGTCACTCACTTCACCACGTAATTGGGTTGTATCATGAGATGGCTGCCGCACCATGATAGATCTAGCTTCTGAAGGAACTTGCAGCGCATTGACAGAGTTATGAGCACCTGAAAATTAGAACATAATCGCTTGCAATATATACATACAAACAAATAAATTAAATTATCTGTTTGTAATGTCAAAAAAACGACTAAATGCACATAACACACACAACATAAACAACGCACATACATACACAACAACAAAGAACAACAGAACATATATATAAGTATGGGACTTATACGAAAAGAAAACATTTTTATTCTAGCTAGTCTCCGAAACGGCTGGACCGATTTTAACGGGACATCCACTAGCAGATAGCTGATGTTAAAAGTCTACATAGGCTACTTTTTGTCCAGGTAACAAGTTCCCGTGGGACAATTCCCGACACCCATGCAGGGGAAACCGCGGGCTGAAGCTAGTAACAAAGAAATCGTAAGCAAGGAAACTCAAAGAGACACACAATAACTAGCATTTTATAAATAAGTATGTATTGTGTTCAGCAATTAAGAGCCCCTAACAATTTCGGCGCACTATTAGATTAGGTAATTATAGGAGCGCAGTGTGTCTGTGTGCGTTCGAACTATAAACTGATAATCGTAGTGTGCGTTGAAGCGGGAACAAATAATCTTGGTCCGTAACCGCTATTATTAGCACTCCATAGTTTTACTTACTAGATTGCGTAATACTGGATGGATTTTATTGTGATTATGACATGTTATGTTCAGGTACCCTATAAAAATATCGTAACCTATTACGGCATTCACTATAGTACTCGTAAAACCAAATTATAAAGTGTGACCAGCGTATTATAAGGTACGTCTGAAACGAATTACACGTGTTATTGTTTACGTAATACAGAACGACGGGGAGGTCTGTAGTATTCCCTCGCCATAAGACCGCAGACCATGAGAGTATTATTAGAACGGGAATACTTTTAAATAAAACGAAGTGAACACTGTGAACGCTAATGACAGACAAGACTTTATTCTGGAACTTACTTCGAACATAGACAACACACAATACTTTACACAGACGACCATCAAACCATAGTTTATTTGGTGTTGCCACGATACACCTATGTAAATGACTTTCTAACACCCCAACTACAGCAAATAAACAAACATTTCTATAAAACAATAACAGTTACACTTACTATTATTAACACTATGACTCTATCTGACTAATCCCCAAACCTTCAATACATTTATAATGTGTCACAGGACTTAAAGCTTTAGTAAGAACATCAGCTGGCATAGCAGTTGTTGGCAAATATTCCAATCTAATAATTTTATTATTAACAGCATCCTTTACAAAATGATATCTAATATCAATGTGTTTACTTTTTCTATGATACACATCATTTGCCACTAACTTCTGTGCACTTTGACTATCATTATACATTAGCAATGTACCTAAATTACCAGTCAATTCATATAGCAAGGATCTTAAATATATAGCCTCTTTACTGGCTTCTGATATGGCCATATATTCCGCTTCCATGCTAGACAAAGCCACAGTTCTCTGTTTTTTGCTTTCCCAAGAAACAGCTGACCCTGACATAGTAAAACAATAACCAGTATATGACCTGCGGTCTACAGTGTTACTAGCCCAGTCGGCATCAACAAATCCAACAAGCTCAGCTTTTTCTTTTACATATTTTAAACAATAATTCTTTGTTTTCTTTAAATATCTGAGTATTCTTTTTGCATAATTCCAATGTACATCAGTATGACATTTATTAAACTGACTGAGAAAGCTGACACAAAAAGAAATATCAGGTCTGGTAAGGACCGACAGATACATTATACTACCAATCAATTGTTGATAAGGAATTTCGTGATCGCAAGTCTCACACTTATCAATATCTAATTTACATTCCATTGGAGTACTAGCTACTTTGCAATTTAACATATTAAATTTATCTAGCAACTGCTCTATGTATTGTTCCTGATCCAGAGTAATAACATTCAATTTTTTATCAATTTTAACTCTTACACCTAAACATTGTTGAACCTGTCCTAAATTTTTTATCTCAAAATTAGAACTCAACACAGAGATTAATTTTTCCGTCTCTACTTTACAATTTGAATAAACAAAAAAATCATCTACATACAAGGCAATAATTATTTTAACATCAATATACATCTTTGAGAAAACACAAGGCTCTAGTTTACTCCTTTTGAAACCTAGTTCACAAAGACATTGCTCTACTCTCTCATACCATGAGCGAGAGGACTGCTTCAAACCGTAAATTGCTTTATTCAATTTTACAATAACCTTTCTCTTATTATCAAAATTAATATCTGGTTGAACCATATAAATATCTTCTTTGAGATAACCATTCAAGAAAGCTGTTTTTACATCTAAATGAGTAATTTCAAAATTTAGCTGTACAGACAGTGCAAATAACAATTTAATAGTAGAATGCCTGACAACAGGCGAAAAAGTCTCATCATAATCGATACCTGGCCTCTGCGTGAAGCCTTTCGCCACTAAACGCGCTCTGTATCGGACACTTTTATCACTATTTGCTTTCTTTTTAAACACCCACTTACACTGCACTAAAGTTTTGTTAGAAGGTAACTCTTCAACTGGAACCCACGCATCATTCTCTTCAAATGCTTGCAACTCGTCCTTCATTGCCTCAATCCATTTGTCTCGATCTGTACACTCCAGTGCCTCTCGGACACTAACAGGATCACTGGATAGCTCTGAACTGGACGTTGTGCAAAGGTTTGTATACACACTGCGGCTGCTTCCTCAATGTGAACGTATAGTGACGGGTCTATTGTTAAAATTAGCTTCGCCATCGCCTTTCTGTCTTCTGTACCCTTGTCTGCTGATCCTTCTTGCTTGATGCAGTCAGACACGCCCTCTAAGACTAGCATGTTCTCCGCTGCAAACGCCCATTCGTGATAATTTTCACGACCCAACAGCTTAGGCACGTTGGTCAAGAATGCGTTCGACATTTTCGTTATTTTCACGCACACACACCTATTCTAGCTAAAACAACGTATTTTACTAGTACTTATACTTTCTATACGGGATTTCTGGGCCCATAACCTATTAGAACGGGAATACTTTTAAATAAAACGAAGTGAACACTGTGAACGCTAATGACAGACAAGACTTTATTCTGGAACTTACTTCGAACATAGACAACACACAATACTTTACACAGACGACCATCAAACCATACTCGTAGTTTATTTGGTGTTGCCACGATACACCTATGTAAATGACTTTCTAACAAGTATAGTATAGCAAGTCATTTTGTCCTATTTTATAAAGCTAATCACTTTATTTGTATAGAACAAGGAGAAAACGAGCGGGGCATGGAGGAAAATTACTTTAATATTGAAGATAGCTTTATTCAAACGAAACATTATTTTGTTTATCCAAAAGTACAATACAAAACATTAATATGTATGAATAACATTAACAAATCACAAAGTGTCACACTATTGACATAAAAAAATAAATATTCATACAGTCTCAAAACTGTTTAGGCGTAGTACAAAATCACTCGCGATTCAAGAATTACGACGGGAGCGGCGAACGTCACAGGCGACACAGGTCCGTCGTCTAGAAGCCTTTGGGCGCGACTGAATGTATCGAGCGAGCGCATCGGTTTATAAGGCATTATTTAGATATTTTACTACAATTAAATTAGTAGTCAAAATAAAAATATAAAAATTGAGTTTGGTAGATAAACATCTCAAATTTTAAAATATTTAACACTTTTTGTTATTTTCAATAAATTCTTACGCGTACTCTACGGTTTTGCACATGACTTTATTGGGATTTTTCAGCGTAGTTAACAGTTTTTTTACTGGTACTAATACATTAAACTTAAAAAAAATAAATCGTAGACTTACTAATATATTATATGCCTAGTATTTAGGATTTTTTTTCAGATCGTTATTTGCTACCAGTAAGCTAAAAAAGCAATCGAAAAACTTGGTGTTTCGTGATTACGTAAAAACGTGTGTTTGTTTTTTATTTTTTGGAATTTATATTAAGTAGTTATCAAAAATTAAATTCGTAGACTTACTAGATAGATAGGTGATAAATACTTGTGTATTTTTTAAAAAACTAGATAACTTAAGGATATTGAGAAATTTGCGCTGAAAAAAACTGATTTTTCTGTTTTTAGTCCGCGAAATTGTTAGGGGCTCTTAAGATTTGATTTAAATTTTAGATTTCTCCAGCATAGCCGTGTTTCTATCAAAACTCCGCCGCGTTGACGCGGCGACTTCATGTTTGTCCAAAGCCAGATGTCTATCTTGATGACTGGGTACGTCAGTGAGTGGACGTCGTGGTCGTCTGTGTTTATAGTCTGTGCTAAATAATGTATGTATTTTCTTTCTATCTTTTAATTCTTAGAGTTTGTGTAGCTGAATTTTGTGTCAAATATCATACTTATTATTTGAACTTTTTACCAACGATACGTTAAGAAGAAAGACACTGATATAATTGAATAACACCGGATGCAGCTGACCAGTATTTTCCATTCAGCGACTGCTCTCGGCTAAATGATGTTAATTATACCTTGGAAGAAAAGTTAAGTCAGAAAAAGGAAGTTCAATGAATATTACCTGTGACTGCACACAATGCCAGTAAGGTCTGAGGTCTATGCTCCTGTAAAGTATGGCGTCTGAAGCGAGTCTGTAGAAATGTCTGTTCACTTGAGCACATCGGCAGAGAGACTGGATGTCCAAATACTTCATCACGCATAGTATGGTTTCATCCTGAAAAAAAAGGTAGAACGGATTCTTATAATCATGTTTTATTCCGGTTTAAAGACATTTCTCAAAAATAGAACATTACGGTTCACTTACATATTGAGAAATGTTTAGAAAATATACAATAAAAGTAGATAGTCATTAAAACTAAGGCCGTTTTTAATCACTAAATAAAAACGTTACAAACTCAGACTTAATTTAATTTTGTTACAATTAACCCAGGTACGCACGGGCGATTTAATCCCGCGGGGATTTTTTTTCGCGCACTGAATTTTCAACGCTTTGCTTAGCGCCGAGAGTTTAAAATCCAGTGCGCGATTGAATTCCGTATATTAGATATTTTGACGTCCGTACGAACTGGGGCTTATTGTTTTCAAACTGGATTCAAAATCGTAACGAACGGTATTTATGGAAGCACGTTTGGCCGACTCAGAAACCAGAAGCCAGTCAGAAATAAAGTTGAATCTATTTATCAGTTTTTTTCATAGCTATTTATGTATTTTCTCATATATCTCGTGTCTAAGCAATAACAACTGCACGGATCGATCGACCAGGTTAAGCTACACTTGCCGCAATTGATCCGTGGATAGATGACCATATTTACATATCGAGGTCCCTCCGTGCCTCGGAAAGCACGTTAAGCCGTTGGTCCCGGCTGTCATTCGTATATCTTTGACAGTCGTTACGGGTCGCCAGAAGCCCGAAAGTCTTATTACCATGTATCTGAGTTGTGGAGGTCAGATAGGCAATCGCTGCATCTAAATTGGTATTCAGCTGCATCCGGTTAGACTGGAAGCCAGATCAGCCAGGCTAGGCAGATGACAGATGACTGTCAAAGATCCACGAATGACAGCCGGGACCAACGACTTAACGTGCTATCCGAGATACAAAAAATTATTATAGCCCGGAAATATATTCATAAAAGTATGGCCAGTAGTACCTCTTTATTTATACGGGCAACAATGGCAGATGAAACAAATTGGATTTGTTTTTTTTTTATTATAAAAATCCTGTCAAGTTCAAAACAAACTCGCTTTTCAAGCTTTCTTTTTTTAATCTCTTATTGAACTAAAATAAATGCCACAAATAAATGAAATAATACTTACCTATAACATTTTTATATTAAAACTTTTAGTCTGTTATATGTATTTTTGGAATCTAATCTACAAACACATTCTGTCTACGGACCGATGGACGGTGAAGCAGACGTGTCCTAGAGTGGAGACCGCGTATCGACAAGCGTAGAGTGGGACACCCTTCAGCTAGATGGACGGACGACCGAGTCTAATCCACAAACACATGTCTGTCTACGGACTGATGGCCGGTGAAGCAGACGTGTCCTAGAGTGGAGACCGCGTATCGACAAGCGTAGAGTGGGACACCCCCCAGCTAGATGGACGGACGACTTAAAGAAGGTTGCTGGGTTAGACTGGATGCGGAAGGCGGAGGACAGGGTGTCGTGGTGCAGTCTGAGAGAGGCCTATGTCCAGCAGTGGACTGCGAAAGGCTAAGTTGATTGAGTCTGTTATATTTTTGGAATCAAATCCATTAACCCTTTATGATTTAAGTGTCAAATTTTCTCAATCAACCTTGAACCTTATTCGTTAGCGATAAAGTTAAAAATCTATTAAAGAAATTTGACAGATTGTAGCAGCTTGATGTGCTGGCGTCTGTACCAGCTTGCCACAATTAGGTAGCTAGGCAATTAGGTAGGTAGGTAGGTATTACATCTTTAATTGTTGTAAAATGACAACTACACACACTACACGACATTCTTAAATAGGTAGAAATACTCTTTAAACTATAAAACAGACGACATGACACTACACTGCACACACGACATTGTTATTACTCTTGTCAATGTTTACGACACTGTTGTCTTAAAAGCATTCTAGTAAATTGCGTGTTTGCCTGATCACCATAAAAGCTAATTAACTTTATTAGGTAGCGTGAGAAACAGCCATTCAGATGAACATTTCCTTAATTAATTCATTTATGCAGAAACAAAACACTACCGCGTCATTGAACTTGATCATATTTATCTGTTGTAGTTTCAGAGTAGGTACAAAAAATGAATTTTTTGTAAAGAAAAAACTACTTTTAAGGCAAATCTTACAGTCCATTGATTGATTGTCCTTTGATTTTGCATCACTGTCAATATCACGGTGACCTTTAATCTCGTGACAATAAGGTTGCTGTTGGCTTGGCTGCAACAGGAAAGTCTGTCAAAATCGCAGTGATCCTTATTGTTGTTGTAATAAGGTCGCCGTTGGTTTGCAGCTGTCAGAGGTAAAATAACCGGGCAAGGACTGTACAGGTTTGACGAATACTTATGTCAATAGAAAAAGTATGATGATTTAACCAATGTGTGAACTCAATACTTGAAATTGAGTCGTATGAGACTTCAAAATATTACTATGAATTTGGCAACACATCGATGGGGTTCCAGTGAGACCAAATAGTCAAAAAAAATATACCAAAATGTTGAAGGCCTATTCCACGGTACACTGGTACACTCTTAAGTTTTTTGGTGCACGGTAAAACTCTAATGAGTTTATGTTGGCACCAACTTAAATGTATAAAATGTATGTGTACTACTGAATAAATAAATAAATAAAAAAAAAACATACTTAACAAGTTACACGAAATAGAAAAACCACATTTTTTTCAATATATCACCTTAAACGTTTACAAAATAGATGAGTAAACGTTTGGCATTTGGCCGGTTTTTTTTTCAGATTTAGTACTTACTAAATCTAAGAAATCCGGCCATCACATCACACATTATCTAAAAAAACCGGCCAAATGCGTGTCGGACCACGCACAATGAAGGGTTCCGTAGTTGGAATGAATTTATCCCAAGAACAAACTTAACATTGTAGTTGAAAAACATGTTCTCCTCATACATTCCAAAATGTAAGTATCCGATCATGTTTGAGTTTTTTTTTTACCTGTTGCATTTAGCACAGTGCCAATAACATATAATTAAACTGACCTAGACCGTCTGAGTCATCAAGAAACAATAGGAGCTAAAATAGACTAATATGTACAGACGCCAGCACATCAAGCTACTACAATCTGTCAAATTTCTTTAATAGATTTTCAACTTTATCGCTAAATCATAAGGTTCAATGTTGATTGGGAAAATTTGACTGTTTCGGGTAGCTTGACGTGCTGGCGTCTGTACCAAGTAACGTACTACAAGACAGTGTCGTTATGTCTACGGTCTTACTATAATAAGACTAGCTTCTGCCCGCGACTTCGTCCACGTGAATATTCGGCCCCCGACCCATCCGTCGCATCCCATCGTCCGCCCGCGCTATTACTTCGTTTTTGCTTAGCGTTATTTCTGACTTTTTTCTTGTTGCTCGGCTCCGGCTCCTAGCGTAATATAAAATAGCCTATAGCCTTCCTCAAGAATTGGGCTATCAAATGCAAAAATATTTTTAGAAATCCGGCCGGTAGTTGCAGAGATTAGCGCGTTCAAACAGACAAACTCTTCAGTTTTAAATCCTGGTTAATAATACTTAATTCAAACCATCAATCAATATTAATTAAAATTAAATGCTGTTCGTTGGTAAGGAAATCTCTTTAGAACGGCTGGACCGATTTGGCAAATGTTTGTTTTAAAATGTTCGTAATATTTAGAATCAGGTTTTCACAAAACAAAAATTTTAAAGTTGCCGGGAAAATTGGAATGTTCGGGAAAGTACAATTTTTATGCGACATTTTTTTAGGAATTATTGTAATTTGGACAGGACAACGTCTGTCGGGCCAGCTAGTTTTACATAGAATAGAATAGAATACTCTTTATTATGTACACCATAGAAATTACAGACATAAATAGAGAAATTACTGTACAAAGGGTGACACAATGGGCGGTCTTATCGCTAAGAGCGATATTTTAAAGACAACCTTAGGATGGATTTAAAAAGGGGAAGGACAGTCAAATACTGTAGGTAGTCCGTGGTGTAACATTAATATAATACAATAATACATACATAAAGTATATTATACTAATCTAAATAAATATATACACATACATATAAATATATCTATATAATAATAAACATGAAACAGGAGCAAAGAAAATATAATGATGATGTTTAAGGAGAAAAAAAGTGCTTTTTTTATGTTAAAACTTACAGGTAATCTCTCGAAGTCCCCGAGTGGTGGTCCCGTATCAATTTGATTCTGATTTCGAGGCGCAGGGATCTGGGGCACCATAGCTTCATGAAGATTCGATGCTATTATCCTGTTCAGTAGTTGACCTGGGAAATGATAACGAATTATAGTTTTTATTTTTTACATTCATATCCAAAAATCCTACAAGACGGTTTCGTTTGTGGTTTACTTATTAATTTTATAATTACCAGAAACAATTTAAAATAAAACTGGATTCCTTTTCATTTAGCCAAGTAATGAATTAACAATTTAATTGTATTTTACTTTTAGTGATCTTATGGCGTGACAAACAGATACCTATTAATTTTATCAGTTTTCAATCTATATTCTGCAATCGTCGACAACCTTCCTCAATGAAAATGTTATAATTATAATGCATACTGTGTACCTACAGCGCTTCATTAGAAGATAAACAGTAGAAATACTCTGACGTCATAGAACTGTCATGAACTCGTGAAACGTGACAATAATAAATCCTATTAAATTGTAGATACAACGCAAAGAATAAATTCTTACACAGTCACAGTATCAACCACTTAAAGCGATATTTTGAAATGTATGTCCTTCAAAATAAAGATGAAAATCGAACAATTACAGATACAGCGGCACGGCATAATCCATCAATTGAAAATAATAAGATGCAATTTGATATTTATGAGCTTTGTTTTAAAGTTGAAAATCGATAAATCCGGTTTGACCATGACCATGGCTAATCTTTTCAGTATTATGTCTGCATTGGCACTTGAGAATTAGTGCTTTAGACACATGAACGGTGCATAAAACTGATAACCTTATATTTTCTATTTTTAGATTAATTAGTAATTAACACCTAAGAAAACGGTAAATAGTTTATCGGACTTATCAGCTAGAACTAAGATCTGGAAACAAGTAGCTATCGACGATTTTCTCGCTCAAGAAACGTAAAAAACTGTGTAAGTTCCGAGTAAGGAAAAGAGATCATATTGATAGTTGATTGTCAATTGTTTGTCGCAGCGGGCAAGAAGAGAGTATTCGCTCAGCGACAGCTTGGTGGGCAGAACACGCTGCGACTGCGAGACTCTCGCTATGTATACCAAAGAATACCTAATTGCTCGTTGCCGTCGCGCACTCGCTGCTCGTTGCCGTCGCGCACTCGCTGCTCGTTAATCGCCAACTCGTTTTTTTTAGTTGCTAGCTCCGCTCTTTGCTCGTTAATCACCAACTCGTTTTTAGTTTCTAGACTCGCTGCTCGTTAATCGCCAACTCGTTGCTAGCTCTACTCGCTGGTCGTTAATCGCCAACTCGTTTTTAGTTGCTAGCTCTAGTCGCTGCTTGTTAATCACCAACTCGTTTTTTTGGTTGCTAGCTCTACCCGCTGCTCGTTAATCACATACTCGTTTTTAGTTGCTAGCTCTACTCGCTGCTCATTAATCACATACTTGTTTTTAGTTGCTAGCTCTACTCGCTGCTTGTTAATCACCAACTCGTTTTTGGTTGCTAGCTCTACCCGCTGCTCGTTAATCACATACTCGTTTTTAGTTGCTAGCTCTACTCGCTGCTCATTAATCGCCAACTCGTTTTTAGTTGCTAGCTATACTCACTGCTCGTTAGTCAACAACTCGTTTTTGGTTGCTAGCTCTACTCGCTGCTTGTTAATCACCAACTCGTTTTTGGTTGCTAGCTCTACCCGCTGCTCGTTAATCAGTTAATCACATAGGTACTCGTTTTTAGTTGCTAGCTCTACTCGCTGCTCGTTAATCGTCAACTCGTTTTTAGTTGCTAGCTCTACTCGCTGCTCGTTAATCGCCATCTCGTTTTTAGTTGCTAGCTCTACTCGCTGCTCGTTAATCGCCAACTCGTTTTTAGTTAGTAACTCTACTCGCTGCTCGTTAATCGCCGGCGTTGGGACAGACGCCTAAATCGATACCGATTAAAACGTGACGATTTCTTACACGATTCTGAGAATGTACAGTCAAGGAACGCACCTTAGGGTCAGTTTTTACTTACACCTTATTATTTTCCGACTACGTCATTGCCAATATTTTCAATGAAAATAACCCTTTGGGCGCATTATGTTCAATTAGCAAAATGTCTAAAGGTGATCTTTACTCTGGCACTTGAAAATTCTTTAACATTATCGTTCTTTGACCGTAGCAGAAAAAGAACTTTCTTTTTTCGTTAGCCTATATTGTGTTCCATTGATGGGCAAAAGTCTCCCCTTTTTCCTCCCAAACCTCCCTGTCTTGGGACTTGGCAATCTTTGGCCATGTTGGTACGGCAAACATTATCGGGATCGTCATACCACCTTCGCGCGGTCTACCTCGACGGAGATATCCTCCCTCAGACATCAAGGTTAAAACGGCCCTACCGGTCCTAACCTACGGAAAAAGAACTTAATAAAAAAAACTTACCCTTTTCAACAACCGGCTGCGTTTTCTTGTAGAACAGAGAAGAATAAGAGAAGTTATTCCTCATATTCCTCACCAGATTCGGCGGCTGTTTGCCACGAAGCAACACGGCGTCCAACTCGGTGTAGTAAGGAAGTAGCTTGTGGTTGAACTCCAGTCTTAGGGTTCTGGTAAAAGAAAATGATTTATCAAGCCAAAGCAATGTATATACATAATAGTGTCCATTATGGGTTCCATTATGTGCTGATGATTGTTCAGTTACTAGCGGGGTAATTACGTACAATGCGTGCCACGTAAGAAGAGACTTGACACACCACGTGGTCTGACATGCGCAGAACACGATTTTAGGTATCTTTAGCGGTATGAGGTCTGAGTGCGGGACGGGACCGGACGTCATAGGGGCGGCGGAAAGAGCGGGGGAGGCGGGGTCGAGTCTCTTCTTACGTGGCACGCATTGTAACACACTATCAGTGGCAATCGCTTTCATTTTGACAGTTCAACAACATTCATTCCGTTATTTACGTTGTTGAGGAGACAATTTTTTTGAACATATGAAGCAACTAGCAGCGCCCCGCGGTTTCACCCGCATAATTGTCGATCCCGTCGGAATATCGAGATAAAAACTATCCTATGTAAGGACATAGGATCGTTTTTATCAGATTTTAATTTGGCAGAGAGAGAGATTGCATGTGCATCTCGGGGAAAGCCCGGAGATGCAATCTATCTCTCTGCCAAATTTTATCGAAATCCGTTCAGTGGTTTAGGAGTGAAAAGGTAACATACAGACAGACAGACAGAGTTACTATCGAATTTATAATATTAAGTATGGATGGATTAGCAATATATACTTTAAAATTATTCAGATTGAGATTGATACGCAATGGGTCATGTATAAAAATATTAAATTGTCTCGATTTTTTTTCTGCACTTATGAATAAGCTAATACTATCTACAAAAAAAGTATCAGATTTATCTGATTAGTATTTCCAGAGAAATAAATTAAATTCTGTTAGAGGCGGCCATCGACAGTAACCCACGGATTTTTATTCAATTTCCTTAGCCTACTCAATTAAAAAGTAAAAACTGTAGATAATCTGTACCGTCTGACATCCATCCATCATAACTTGTCAATTTGTCATAACATAACCTCACTTTTCACCTCTTGCTTTGTGTTTGTTTGCGATTTTATGGATATATCTTTACGATTACGATACGATTTATCTTTATTTTATTCAAAGCGTGAGGGTTTTCTTCTGGGCTTTCTCGTTCAAACTTCGCTTTTGTTTAGTACAATACGGAGCACAAAACGAAATCATGTGTTCAAGTTATATGAAAAATATAAACGTTTATTAAAAATATAACGATTTATTTTGTTCCAGGTCTGCTGCTTTTAACAGGCTTCGGCAATGGTACATATTTATTTATTTTTAGGGTTCCGTACCCAAAGGGTAAAAACGGGACCCTATTACTGCACTGTCCGACTATCTGTCTGTCTGTCACCAGGCTGTATCTCATGAACCGTGTTAGCTAGACAGTTGACATTTTCACAGATGATGTATTTCTGTTGCCGCTATAACAACAAATACTAAAAACAGAATAAAATAAATATTTAAGAGGGGCTCCCATACAACAAATGTGTTTTTTTCGGCATTTTTGCCTTGTGGTACGGAACCCTTCGTGTGCGAGTCCGACTCGCACTTGGTCAGTTTTTTGTAACTTGACGGCTTATACGAAATAGAAATTAGCACACCGAGTGGAGCAATCGCAGTATCTATAGGTCGAAAATGTCAAATATGTGGGACTGAATTAATGAATACGGGCAGTATAAGACGACCCATTGACCTTGATTCCTCACAATATACCTGAAGATCTTCATTAGTCCAATGACTACAGAACTTGTATTAGAAAAAGGTGAATGGTCTATAAGGTGATGCCTAAAATAACAAAAGCAAAGACAACTCACCGTGTTGGCACATTCAGCTGCCGTATCGGTGGGCTGAAGATCCTAGGCGTGTCGCCAACGTACTCTGGCTCTCCTTCCCATAGCAACATCCAGGCCGTAGGGCCTAAAGCCCAGATGCGGACCAGTGCTCCAGGGTTGTAAGTCTCGAAAATCGATACTTCAAGTGGATAGACTGCTTTTTCGAAGGACACTTCTGCCGAAAGTCATATTGTTTGCAACGAGATCTTGGATATGATGTACAAACACTCCGTCAATAATAAGAAATGTAATAATAATAGTCCTCCAGAGCGCATTTCGGCGATGGCGGCCAATCTCAACGGACACAAGCCTTTGAGATGTTATAGTGCGCAAGTGAGTGGGCAGACACAGGTGCACTCTATCTTCCCTCACTCTCATAGTCCGATGGGACGGTACGCAATCCGACAGAACCAGAGAGAGATCAGGCGCAGGACCAACGGCTTAACACTTTGCGGGACACTTAACGCCCCTCGACGTCAGAACAATAAAACTTATATTGTGTGTCGTTCAGTGTCGTTCAATGTGTTAGGCTCAAATCACACCGAGATGGCAGCGAAGTGGCGAGCTGTGTCAGTGTCATATAATTTTAAATTTTATCTTCATTACTAATAATACTTAGTATCGCTTGAGAAACTTGAGTTGTCGGAGTGCTCGCGGCGCCGTGGGCGGCCGCGCGACCTTTCAAGTTTCTCAAGCGATACTATGTATTACAGTAATGAAGATAAAGTTTAAAATTATATGACACTGAAACTGCTCGCCGCTTCGCTGCCATCTCGGTGTGAAAGCACGTTAAGGCTCAAAGCCTTAACGTGCTTTCTGAGGCACGGGGGAATCACACCGCCAACTTCCCAACTCCGAGCTGCCACTAAGAAATTCTTAATGGAAAAACTCAATTACACTTTGCTCCACCTGGGAATCGAATCCAGGACCCCACGATCAGCAGTCGCGCTTGCGACCACGAAACCACTAAGACCGCACATTAGTGCTAGCACTTTGACTTTGAGCGTAGTACCGACGGAGTTTCAATAGAATAAAAGCCCACAGGCCCAACGGTATACTGGTAATGATTGCTTGCATTTGTTTTGTATGAACTTGTTCTGGTTCACGTTTCAGGGCTGCCGAATCTACAAGGCCAGGATTGCGCAAGGCCTATGCGCAACTTCATCATAATCTATACTTGGATATGAAGTCGGAAGAAAAGCTATCGTATCGCAAGTTGCGTGTTCTTGATTACCTTCAAGCAAACTGTGTTATAGGCATGTCATTTTCTATAGAATGGCAGATAGGTAGTAGTGTAATTAGCAGCAAATGGCATAAATGGTAATTAGTATTAACATACTAAGGAAAATTAATCATCTCAGATACTATGTATTGCCTATAGTCAATGAGAACGGATAGCAAGTGTAATATTTTAACAGCAATATTTTTGGAGTACTTATCAAATTGTCATCTGCCTAGCCTTTTCCCAATATGTATGTAATCTATGTTGGGGTCGGCTTCTGGTCTAATCGGATGCAGCGGGTGCCAGTATTTTACATGGAGCGACTGCCTTCGATCTGACCTTCACAACCCAGTTACTGAGTAATACGAAACCCCTTGGTAAGACTGGTTGTCAGACTTTCGGGCTTCTGACGACCCTTAAAGACTGTCAAAGATACACGAATGAAAGTCTGGGCCAACGGCTTAACGTGCTTTCCGAGGCACAGAGAGGTCTTGGTATGTAAAGATGGCCACCCGTCCAAGGACCATCGCGGCAATTGTAACTTAACCTGATTGATCGACCCGTACAGCTGTTATTACTTAGCCACAAGCCCCTCCGACTATCAAGTAAAATACTTAAATCAAATCATGAAATAAAATATTTAAATCAGATCATCAAATAAAATACTTAAAGTTACTTAGTAAATAAGTATAGAAAATAAACATTTTATTTCAGCAGCAGTTTATAACCATTACCTACAAAATCCTGACTGGTGATGGCACTGGCATTTTGTGGCATGTAGTCTTGCTGTGCTGATGGGGCCTCTTCCCACCAAGTCCCATAAGTTCGCTAAAAACAAAATCAAAGAATTTCTTTAAAATAGGAACTTATGAGGTACTTTCAAATGTAAAAAAATTACAATAATATAGAATTGATTCTAGTCGCCCCTTTACAAAAGGTAAAGCATTTATTTCAAATAGGAACTTATGAGGCACTTTCAAATGTAAAAAAAATACAATAAGTAATATAGAATTGATTCTAGTCGCCCTTTTTCAAAAGGTAGTTTCATATGGAGAAGAATGGGCAAGAAACACCACCATTACTTTTTAATGTTTTACAATATTTTGTATACATTAATATTAATTATATAAATATATCAAAGAATATATAATATGTATGTGAAGGTGATACACCTTGAAAAAAATTGCTATACCACACTAGGTAAAGGAATTAAAAATGAAGCAATGACAGATATAAATCTGATTTTTTACAAATCAGATAAGAACACGGGGAAAGGATTAGCATCAACCTATTCTTGGCCATAGCTGACCTAATTTAGCCAGAGTTGTAGATATCACTCAAAGGTACTCCAAAAATAGGGCTCAATCTTAGTTTTCCATAATAACAAAAAATGGTAATAAATGCATGTCAAATTATAAGTTAAATGGCTATTAGAAGATAATTTAACAATCTGTGTCTGTTCCTGGTTCCAACAATATTAAATTAAAGTTGTTTTTTTTTATGAATGACAGGCATAAAACAAATAAAAAAAAAACAAAATCGGCCAGTGACATTTACAACTTCAAGGCTTCAAGTTATTAAAGCCTTGGATAATGTATTGTTTACTTTTAAAAACACACAAACTTGTCTTCCCTTCACATATGAAAGAAAATGGTTAGTTTCAAGTAGTTTATTAATAGAATGGCCTTGATTTTTATTTGCATAAGGAAGTTTGCTGTAGTGCCTTTGTCTGATACTGATAAAAAAGACACCCCTTTTCTTATTTCAAAACTTACTGTAAATATGATTTTGTTTTCCATTCAAAACTATTTTTAGTATTAATGATTATTTAGAATTAATTAATTAATTATGTCTGGTTTTACGAGCAAATAAAGCAAATTAAACTAGACTGGCACTTTTGGCTTAGCTTTTAGTCTAGTTTATATAGAGAAGATAAAAGAACACACATTTGAATGCATATTAGAAATAATGAACCCAACCAAGAGTAGCGAGGATGTGCTTTGTGACAAGATGGTATGCTTAGAGAAGAAATTTCATATAATATGGCAATTAATTTATTGTACCTACTACCTAGGTGAAGAAGCATTATTTTTTTTTAACGGTATCACAATCATCAATATATTTAGATAATAATGTTATCATAACATTAAAAAAGGACCCATAAAAAAGATCAGATTCAGTCCTAAGACTACCCACTGACCCAGTTTTCTATTTAGGAAATAAATAATTAGTTCTTTTTAGATGGAATTCCTGGTGTGAGTATCATCACAGAAGTCCTCTGAGTAAATTACTTTTACTTATTATCCTTTATGTTTTATCACATGAATATATTAGAAGCTATCAAAGATAAATACGTACTTGTTCTAAATAAAAAAATATAATTCTTATCTTAGAAATGAATATCTTAACATCAATGAACATCAATCAATCGTTTAATTATCATCTTATGAATATCAATATTTGTATTTGGAAGCCACGGGGAGTACAAATTCCGCGGCAAAACAATCCGAAAACAAAATACAAATAAAGTTTTACGTGTAAGGAAATACATCAAAATATAGCTACTTTTACCATTACGAAGGCTTGTGGATAGTCGCCGTAATCAGGAAAATTTGATGGAGGTCCACGAAGATTAAATGCAGTATAAGAAACACTAATTTCACTGCCATACTGAGAACTGAAATCTTCAACATTGTGAACAAACTGCTCTATTATTTGCGGTTCTTTTTCTTCGTCCACATCACTTTCATTTTTAAACCAAAACAAGGAAGATATTACATCTGAACTTTGCATTTTAAACTAATTTATTCATATGTCTCCAAAATTCTTGGTGGAAAAATTCAGGCGAACGAAGATAACTAAGATGCGCGCTCGAATGAATTTATAAAATGAAATGTTTTTTATATTATGACAGCTGACAAACACAACACAACGATTGATTTTTTTTTTTTTTTTTTTAAAGGCTAAGGTCTGAGACCATGCTGCCTAGTCATCAGTTACTATTTTTTAGTCTAACATGACATTAGAATATGGGTGCACACATTCTAATGTATTAGGAGTATTTGGCAGCAAATGTATCGAATCAAGTTTCCCGGTAAACTTCGCTGAGGTAGCCAAAACTACAAAAAAATTCTCAGCTCCATTTTACCGGGATCGCGTCTGTTTCAATGATTCCACATATTGTCCAGTTGCGCAGACACTTGAGATACAAAACTACACCAATTTTACATCACAATATCCACTAGGAATCAATTTGCGAATAATTAAAACAGCCAACTAGACTTCACTCGAAGAAATCCCGCCAAAAACTCCACACAACGATTGAACACAACAACAAAGCCAATTTCCACAGACTAGAAGAGAAGTTAAAGTTACCACCAGTCCGCAACTTTTTATCATTATGATAAAGCTCGGCCAGAAAAGCGATATTTTTATAATAAAAAAAGCAGCAAAGCAAAATACATAAGTTACTATGATTTTTTTTGTCTTGCGTGTTTTTAAATTTCTATAAAAAAATTGTTTTACACTACAAAAACAAACTCACTTCACCTAAGTTTTTATGGTGAGATTTTTACAGAATCGACCAGCTGAATACGAACTATCCTCACCACCTAGAAATCAAACCGAATAAAATATCAAAATATTGCAGAATTAAAATCCTATAAACACCATAAACTAAATCGTTATAGCTTATAATTTTAATTTAGTATAGACTAAATAGTATTAATTAAGATACGTGAGAATATCACTGCTAACTGGTGCTATTTTTAACCTATGCACTTTTTAGTTCATTCAATTTACATCGTTCATTCATTCAACTAACTGTCATTTGTCAAGAATATTGATGCTTGTCAATAAAAATGGCAGCGGGACCAATTGCCGAAAGAAATCAAGGTATTTATTGATACAATTACTTGTTCGAACAATCCCTATAATTCATGATATTAAAATTATTGTTGGTATTGTAACAAAAAATCAAATACACTTTCCGTTCTAGGTAAATTACATAGTCAAACTTTTTGAGGTTAAGTATCATTTGAAGTCTCAGTTTACTAATCGAATTTACTTACATGTAGCTGTTTTTGGTTGTAAATAGATGAGCAGCTTTACTTGTTGTCATTCGTTTACCATACGTACTCTTTTAAGTATGTTTCGTAGGAGTTTACGAGATTATTTGTATCACTTTCAGATGCTACGATTTACGTTGGTGGTTTGGACGATAGAGTCACAGAAAGCTTATTATGGGAGCTGTTTGTACAAGCTGGACCCGTGGGTATGTATAAAAATAAAACGTAGAAAACTGCAGCAGCTCTATAAAATCAATTTTAATTTTGAAAACTAACATTGTTGGCAGGTACTTACAATACTTGAAAACAGTTCAGCCAAACTTATTTAGGTCAACTAATCTCTAAATAACATGTACAGAACCCAGCATATATGTAAAGTTAAGAATAATGTAATTTAACATACAAAATAGTGTCACAACACAAAATGACCAACAAGACAGCTTTTTCTATGCAATATGAATCAAGATGTTCTTGGTTAAACTTATTTGTTTCATTGCAGTGAACGTCCACATGCCAAAAGACAGAGTGACTCAAACTCATCAAGGATATGGATTTGTTGAATTTATGGGCGAGGAAGATGCTGATTATGCCATAAAGGTATGTGTTTTGAAATTTTTAATCCTTCAGTCTTGTGCCTACCTAACATGGTTTGTTCTCAGTAACACATTTATAAGGGTTACATATTTGATTCTGTTATCAATTCAATATGTAACACTTATAATACTGTAACCTTTATGAAGGTGTTTACAAGTCCGTTTGTTCTAGGACTTAGAACAATCTAAGACATCTAGACAGTAGCACATTTTGTAGAGAACTAGTTTCAGTTTTTTCTGTAAAATGGCAGGAGGTTGTGGTC
Source organism: Luperina testacea (assembly GCA_927399505.1). Taxonomy (NCBI): domain Eukaryota; kingdom Metazoa; phylum Arthropoda; class Insecta; order Lepidoptera; family Noctuidae; genus Luperina; species Luperina testacea. The sequence continues at coordinate 13,541,136 of OV656770.1, read as the reverse complement.
CTCATGCCTTTTTTTATCTAGATGGGAAATCATCAAATGACCCCTCCTGCTCTGGGTGGAGCCGAAGGGAGCGTCAGACTCTTACTGATTAAAACCCACCCGTGTTCCTTCCTTAGCCCTTTATGTTCCGGGTCAGCGGTAACCCTTTCGGACAATCCCGCTGAGTGGTCCTCATGCCTTGCCTGGCTCTAGACACACATCCCTCTGAGCATTCTCATCTCAGCTGCATGCAATTCTTTCATTCATCCCTTTTGTAGCCCAACATTCTGATCCATACAAGACAGCTATTTAGTCCTATCTATCTGAAAAATGAATGTAACTAGGTAGTTAATAGGTAATACGGGCTGGTGTCTGCATCTCCACGTCAATGCGCGTATTTTTGCGTACGGTAATGTAACTAATAGAATACTCTAATTGTCTGTAACAATGTTAGTTCTTGTTAACTAACCTTGCTGGCAATTTCATATTAAATCTGTGTATTCTATTCTATTATTCTATTCTAGTATCTAGTATTCTATTCTATTTTATTCTATTCTGTTGCACTTTGGTATTGAACCAGATCTTAGTGAAACTATTTTTTCCAGGAAAAAGTGGCCTTTTAGAAAGCCCTCGTAATAATATAGGGGTTGTATGCATGTCGTACGTGTGCGTTTTTGAATCTTTTAAAAGCCCCGTTGTAGTATCTGGGTTAATCTCATACACAATCTTATGACAAACTCCTTTAAATTTTTCCAGGTGATGAATATGATAAAGCTCTATGGTAAACCAGTAAGGGTGAACAAGGCATCAGCTCATCAGAAGAATCTGGATGTCGGAGCCAATGTGTTTATAGGAAACTTGGACCCAGAAGTGGATGAAAAGCTGTTGTATGATACTTTCTCTGCATTCGGTGTTATATTGCAGACACCTAAGGTAAAATTCTGAAGATTTTTATTGTTTTCTTTTACATAAAATACCTACCCAATATGCAACAGAGGACACATCATTGTTATGTTTCTTACTTTTTTAAGGGGTACAATGCGTGCCACGAAAGAAGAGTCTTGACCCCGCCTTCTCCGCTCTTTCCGCCGCCCCTATGACGTCCGGTCTCGTCCGCACTCAGACCTCATACTGCTAAAGATACCTAAAATCGTGTACTGCGCATGTCAAACCACATGATTCGTCAAGTCTCTTTTTCGTGGCACGCATTGTACATTAATGCCTAATTTTCAAACATATTTTCAAGTGAATTTGTGTGTGCTTAAGTTTTGCTACATTCTTATTATTATTTATTAACTATTGAGCTGGACCATTGTAAACCTTTTATTATATTTGTACCAATGTGTCTTTTCAATTAATTTGTACTTTCTAAGTTTATCTTTGGCAAAACTAACATTGGTGAAGGAAAACATTGAGAGGAAATCAGGACTTATAGTTGAAACTCTACAAAGCCATATAATTAAGAGATTTTTCCACATTTTGGTATTTCTTATTTATTTATCACTCGTAATTTGTTTTATTTCTGACATTACTAACAGGATTTTTTAATAATAATTATCTAAAACAACACATTCAAATTATGTCTTGCAGGTTATGAGAGACCCCGAGACTGGTAACTCCAAAGCGTTTGCGTTTATAAACTTCGCATCATTCGAGGCATCTGACGCGGCGATAGAAGCTATGAACAACCAGTACCTCTGCAACAGACCTATTTCTGTGTCGTACGCGTTCAAGAAGGATGTCAAGGGAGAGAGGCACGGATCTGCCGCTGAAAGGTGCGTAGACATTTTATATTTTGCTTCGTTTTTTGTCGAAGAGAGCAATATTGACTCATGACAGGAATGAAATGGTTAAGCAACTTTGAAACATTCCATTTGTATTGGCATTGCTTTCAAAATGTTGCCGATAAATTGTCGGAAAATAATAGGGCTCATGCATGGTGCATGTAAAGATGGTTCTTTACCTTTTCCGTCATTCCTTGACTGTACATGTCTTGCTCTAAAAGTCAATATACTGCATGCAAGGCATTACAGGTTGTGCGAGCCGTCCATCTTTGCCCAGCCGTAAAAATTCAAGGAAGATCTTGACATTTATCCTTTTTTCCACAGGTTACTCGCCGCCCAAAACCCGCTATCACACGCGGACCGTCCTCATCAACTGTTTGCGGACGCGCCACCCACAATGATGGGCCCCGTACTGATGGCGCCGCCACCACCTCCTGCACCATCACCGATGCCTCCACAAGGACCGCCGATGAGCGCAAGACCACCTCCACCGCTACCGATGTCCGCGCCTCCGCCACCTCCAAGTTCCATGCCACCTCCTGGCCCCCCGCCCCCTCCCGGCCCCCCACCACCTCCGCCACCATTCCACCACTTTCCACCACCTCCGTTTGGACCGCCAGGATTTGGACCCCCGCCACCGCCAGGGTCAAGACCGCCGCCCCCGTGGAGACCACCGCCCCCATCCTTCAGGCCGCAGTTCCCGCCCCGGGGACCACCCCCGTTTGGACACCCTCCGTTCCCGCCACACCCGCCTGAACCAAATTATAATTATTAAGTGTAATTAAATAGTGTAATTGTCATGACTGTTTTGTATTTCTTCCTTTTTGGAATGGAGAATAAAGTTTATTTTACAATAAATGTACTAAAATAACTTTCTGATTACCAAATGGATTATGTAAATAATTCAGGCTGTCCCAGACACAATACTCCATCGTGTCCCATGTCTATAACAAGTACACCAACTTTCAAGAGATCTCAAAAAACCAAAAAGTTATTCAAAACAGCCGGTCGATTCTGTAAAAATCTCACTGTGAAAACTTGGGTGAAGTGAGTTTGTTTTTGCTAGGAATTGACACTATTGACAGCTCACTCCACGCTCACTTCACCTAAATTTTCACGGTGAGATGGTTACAGAATCTACCTGCTGATCCTGGGTTCGATTCCTAATCAATCTGTCTAATATTTTCCTATGTCGAAGTCGAATTCCAGTCTATTGAGTCGGATGCGGCTGAATACCAGTGTATTTTAGATGGATGGACTGCCTAACTGACCTCCAACCCAGTTGGTGGGTAACGCTGGAAAGACTGGTTGTCGGACTTGGGCTTCTGACAACCCGTAACGACTGTAAGATCTACGAATGACAGCCGGGACCAACGGCTAAACTACTTTCCGAGGCACGGACGGGCCTATTATGTAATGGTGGGTCACTCGACCGCGGCAACCCTTTTTTTTTTTTTTTTTTTTTTCGCTGAGAAATGACATTACGCATCTCCGATCGTCGGGGGACGATACAGCTTATCTTTAGAACGACCCGTGCGGCTGTTATTATGTAGCCCCAATCCCCTTACCACCCACCGGTTCGCTTCCTAGTAGCATCTTAAAATATTAGGGCATATATGTACAGAAGACGCCAGCATATCAAGCTACCCGAAACTGTAAAATTTTCCCAATCAACTTTGAACCTTATGTTTCAGAGATAAAGTTGAAAATCTATTAAAGAAATTTGACGGATTGTAGTAGCTTGATGTGCTGGCGTCTGTACCTAAGCCCCTTAACACCATTTTTTTTTGTTTAGAGAGACTCACCACGTCTGCGGAGTTTGACTAGCTAATTTAATTAGACCCATTTTTTTTTTAATTCAAAATAGTAATAGTAATTCTTAGGTGCGTTTTTATATTATGCCTTTGAGTAGTAGGTAGGTGTGTCCCTAATGGGCAAAACTTCAAACCGATACCTACTATTTCCGTTCAGTGCTGAATCGAACTTGTGACCCGTCGGTAGGTAAGTACTGCAAAGAGCCAGCTATCTGTCCGTTGCGGCTTAGGTACGGTGGCACAGTGATCACGTGCTGCCGTGCATAGCGAGGTTCAGGGGAGGCCCCTTTACAGTCTCCCCAGGGATGTGCCTTACAGGCGTTGCACGGGGGGGTTCCGGAATTGGTCTTTTAAGAGGAACCGGGACCACCCCTATGTGCTGATGGTGATCACCGGGGCGGTTTTAGTGAGGTAAGAATCCCAGACTACCTGGTCTTTTTCCCCAAAGTTCAGGTGCCTTTTGAAGGTTTCCCCCCGAAAACAAAAAAAAAAAGGTACCTACATAATAAAATTATACCCAAAAGTAAAACTACGGCGGCACATTTTCGCAATAATATTCAAATCGGTAATTTAATTGAAAATCCATTCAAGCAAAAACAAAATTCACATGAACCAATTCCATTTTAAAACATACAACACTAATCGAAAACTCAGTGGGGCGTTTACTAAGGAAACAAAACTGCCACATTCACTGGGAGCCTACCGTATGTATGTACAGACGCCAGCGCATCAAGCTACTCGAAACTGTCAAAAATTCCCAATCAACTTTGAACCTTATGCTTTAGCAGTAAAGTTGAAAATCTATTAAAGAAATTTGACAGACTGTAGTAGCTTGATGTGCTGGCGTCTGTACATAAGGTACATTATTTATTCTGCTGAACAACTTCATTTGTCGTCGGAAATATCGACGAGACTGCAGGATAGATCCGGTAATAGCGAAATATCTGTAGCACTGCATACTTGAGCAATGCATGTGATTCTGACTGCTGGCATATTTTTATTGGATGTCCGGTCCGCACAGACTGGACGCTCGCTGGAAACTCGACCGTTTTAAAAATATTATTGTATTCGCTAAGCATTTTTATTTTGTCTAGGGTTCAGGAAAGGAGCAATTATTTGAAGATATACCTACCGAAAGCTTTAAGAAGTGCATTTGAATTTGTTACTTGAAGTAATGCTGTGTAAATTGAATTTATGAATTGACCGATTCGAATCTAATAACAACAACAAAATATGAACAAAGTTGATCTATTGTTGGCGGTGAGGCAGGTTGCTCAGAGTTCAGCGTTTTTATAAGGGTTGTCGGCCGATTAGCCTACAACCATTTTAAAAACGCTGAACCTAAACTTTACCTGTAAGTACTATTGTTGTTATCCACAGGTGGCATCAAACTTCAAGTTTTAATTCAGATTCACCCAATACGATGAATATCGAGAGATCGTCGTCAAGAGCAGGCCCATTTAGGTAACAATAAAAAAAATCAGCTGGGCAATTTCTCGATGTTCCTATATAGCTTTTACAACAACACATCTACCTACCTACAAATTTCATCAACAAAATGACCTATGCCGTCAAATTTGCGAGTTAAATCTGGCGTTGTGCATCGTTCCGCGTACGGCGATAATGGTCGTCCAACGCTGACACGGAGTAGATAGCAAAATGAAGTGCTGAAACTACCATGGTCAAAAAAAATATCAAGCGATAGATAGATACGTAAGGTCTTTAATTGAGGAGGTAGATGTTTGTTAGGCGTCCCATAGCATACCTACCTACTTACTCACGGCATAGCATACCTACTGTATGTCGAGGTAAAAACGTAATGCAACGTAATAATAGTCGAATAGCTGAAAAAATTAACTACTTACCTGTGCAATTTCAATGCAGTCAGCTCAGCAGCTGCTGTACACAATATACAATCTAGCTAGTTGCACATGCTGTCGCCAGTACCTACCTAAGTAGGTAATTAGTGCTAATCATGGCATCGATGTCTTCAGTAGACATCTGCCGGTCTATTCTATAAAAACCTCACTTTGAAAAGTCAGGATAAGAAAGCTATCAGTCCAGGTGATGCTAGGGATTGGTACCTACTATTCACAGCTCACTTCAAACTCACTTCACCTAAGAAGTTTTCACGGTAAGATTTTTACAGAACAGGTCAGCACGTTGCTTTGCTATCTGACGAGACTGTCGATCTTGTTCTCCCACAGCACATTGAAAGATCAACCGCAGATAAGTGTTGATTTCCACTGTAGAGCTCCATTTCTCCCTACTCCATGCCCCAAGGATTAAAAACATCGTTAAGTCTGAAAATGAAACAAATATTTGCATCATTCGTTACGTGTGTGTTTCAAAAGGATTATAGTTGGAATTATTAAGCTTTGCCTGTTGTTTTAGGTTGGACTAAAAATATTAAATGTTATAACAAATCCCTGTGAGAGTTTTGTTTGTATTTCCGGATTTAGATAGATCTGGTTCAGAGAATATCTACGGATAGTTACCTACAATTTATTTGCTTGTAGGTAGTTCGTTGGTTATTATATCTTGCTATTTTTAAAGATAGGTAGGTACCCTGAAACGGCTCTTGACTAATGACTTCCTGTTCTATTATGTTCTATACTGCCGTACTGATATGACATGTAACTTTTTATAGCCAAAAATCCGAGTTATTGCAATTATTGTAAGTACGGCAGTAGGTATAGTAGGTACTAGGTACTTATGCCCGTTTTCACTAACTCTAGGAGACACCTAAATGCTGAAGGAAAGGCTCCACTCAGCGCCAAAACTTAAAAATCCAGCCCTGCTATATTTTTAGCTTTTATTTAGGCATTAATTTAGGTGTCAGCCTAGGGCAGGGATGGCGAACCAATGGACGCGTGCCTTGGCATTAGTATAACATTATCATCTGCCTAGCTTTTCCCAACTATGTTGTTAAAATCGCGCGCGACACAAAGGTACCGTAAGTCGCGCAACGAGCGGTGCCTTCGTGTCGCGCGCGATTATATCGCGTGTCGCGCCTGTTTGTAGGAGCCTTTATTTAGGGTCGGCGCAACATGTTTACATTCATAAATAGGTATAGGTACTTATTTCATCTACTTATTGGTAGAACCATTAGGTACACCGATTCAATTCTATTTTCAGTTTTCCCTCAACAAAAAGAATATTTCTTCAATAAGTATTTTCTGTCTTTCAGATGAACAAGTTTGCTCTCAATATCTCCTACTGCTCTATAATATTATAACAAAGATACATAATATAGGTACCTACCTACGTTGGTGCGTTTAATACAGAAACCATTTTTCCTTTGTGAATCCCACAATGGCGATATCAGATCGGATCTCATACTCAAATGGAGGATTTCTTACATGAAAGTAACATTTTACGCATAAAATATTGCGAATCGAGAATGTTACTTTCATTATTAGGAACCTAGGATGTGTGTCGGTAGTACGGAAGTACTTACTTAAGTTTCGGGTTCGTAGTAAGGCGGTGATCGCCACATGCGGCCGTAATGTCCAAATACAAAGCATTTTTTGACTGCTTAATGCCAACTACTGGTGAAGATGACAGATTTTTCCACGTCTGTTAGAAACATCACGGAAACGCTCTTTTAGGAAACCATAGCTAAATAAAAATCTCACCGTGAAAACTTAGCTGCAGTGCGATTCTGTAACTATCTCATCGTGAAAACTTAGGTGAAGTGAGCGTGGAGTGAGCTGTCAATAGTGTCAATTTCTAGCAAAAACAAACTCACTTCACCTAAGTTTTCACGGTGAGATAGTTACAGAATCGACCGGCTGAAGTGAGCGTTGAGTAAGCGTGGAGTGAGCTGTCAATAGTGTCAATACCTAGCAAATACAAACTCACATCACCTAAGTCTTCACGGTGAGATTTTTACAGAATAGCATTACTGATACCTATCCATTTTCGTATTTAGGTAGGTACAGGCGCCAGCACATCAAACTATCAAAATACTACCTGAAACTGTCAAATTTTCCCAATCAACCTTGAACCTTATACTTTAGATATAAGGTTGAAAATCTATTAAAGAAAGACAGATTGCAGTAGCTTGATGTGCTGGCGTCTGTACAATGTAGTTATAGGTATAGGGTTATTGGTGAAACATTAACAACCTTTTAAAAAAAAATCAGCTGTTCCCTACATTTTGACGAGTTATACGTACCTATATAAATGAAGGGAACAGCTGAATTTTTCGCGATTTCAAGTTTGGTCCCATAATAAAAGTTGTTCATAATGATGAGTAGGTACAATGACTACTTTAAAGGTTGTTAATGTTTTACCAATAACCCTTGTATAGAGGTATATAGAAAGGAAGATTGTTTTGTATTGTAATTGAACTTGTTTGTTGAAATACTGAATTATCTCATCATCATCATCATCATAATTTCAGCCGAAAGACGTCCACTCCACCACCACACCTCACCGACGCCTCCACATCGACCGGTTCTGTGCTTCTAGCATCTAACGGGTTCCCGAGGCTTTCACGAGGTCGGCTGCCCACCTTGTGGGACGCCTTCCAACGCTAGGTCTTCCGGAACGCGGACGCCACTCCAGAACTTTTTGACCCCATCGGCCGTCTGTTCTGCGAGCAATGTGCCCTGCCCACTGCCACCTAAGTTATCGAATTATCTAATTTACATAACTAAAGTAGAGATAGGAATATTTGGATGCTACATAATTAATATTATAGCAAAGGAATGAATAGGGAATAAACCTGAATGTCAGATAATAGCCTGTTATACCTACAGGTTTACCTATTCCTAGTTCAGGATCAGGAGTCACCTTTCTAATTGTGAATTTTCACTTTCATGGTAGTGTCTGTAGAACCCTAAAGGCTCCTATAAACAGGCTCGCGACACGCGATATAATCGCGCGCGACACAAAGGCACCGCCCGTTGCGCGCCTTGCGGTGCCTTTGTGTCGCGCGCGATTTTATCGCGTGTCGCGCCTGTTTGAAGGAGCCCTAAAGCCGTAGTAAAGCACATATCTATTATCTAGGTACCTATATAGGTAGGTAGGTAGGTACTAATTGTGGTACTAATTGTGTGTTAGGTACTACAGAATCCTGAATCATCGAAAAACTGGCGTGTTTGTGTTGAATACCAATATTTTCACTTTCCATGTAATTTAGCAATGTTCTGTCATGTAAGTACCTACGTCTATTGTTGAAAGAAAGTGTTCGGTCAGAGTTATATCATTTTTCCAGTTGATTGCTTCCAGTTCACGCGATTCCGTTAAACTAATTGTAAGTTATTGAGTAGGGCACAGATATTCGGCTTAGTTCGCACTTAGGTGTGAGACGAGAATATCTAAGTGCTATTGAAATTATTGGGATAATGCTAGGATTTAGGTTGAGTTTAAGTGATTGGAGGTTTTGTAAGTGAAAGTTCTAACTTCGAGCACTCATATTAATCAAACTGTAAAACGTTGAATAACACATTTGAAAATAAACTTTCCAGTTCTTACTTGTTAATTCTTGAGCTATTCTTTTGAGTACCTAATTCATCAGCTCGTCCTATTCAAAATAAATTATATTATTTTCATTCTGCAAGTCGTCCCACGTTTTTTTTTTTGTATGGAACTTTAAACTTTCAACGTTCAACGATCAACGTTTGGTACAAGCAAACGTTGATTGCGTTTTTAGCAAGATAGGATATAACAATTTTTTTTTTAATTTTTATATTTTTTACTTAGGTACGTTTTATTCATAGATTATTAAATATATTTTGTAACAAATCCTTTTTTTTATTATTTCCACACTAACACATTTACTACTGATTGTACCTTTTCTCATTTTGAAAGTAACGTGAGACGATTTACAGAATGAAAATATAATTTATTTTGATTTTTTGGAAGTCGTCCTAAATGGACCGTAGGCGTGTAGGACGAATTGATGAATTTTATTACTCTTACTTTTAAATTTTTGTTATCTACTTACCTTTTATTAGTGCTGCTACTCGTGCATATATCTAACATTTTCTAAGCCATAATTTGGTTGTTCTATAGAGAAGAAACGAGGAACTTAAAACTCTATACTCTTATAATTTTATGCAGGTGACGTCGACAGACTTATGAAAAGCCTAATAAAAAGTCATAATTTGAGGTTTGGCTCTCGCCTATTTCCTCCTCCAATATTAGACCAATTTAAAAGATATTTCATAAACTGAATAAGAAGAATATATACTGTGTTTGTGTGTTTTTATTTTTTTGTTTATAGATGTCAAATTTTTACACTAGGCCTTTGTTGACAGCGGCAATTTTGAGCATTTTTTGAGGGTTCTAGTGCTTGTGAAAATAATGTATCATCAAAAAGGAAAACATAGGGACATACAAGTAGTTAATATTTATTATTCTGTAAAAAATCATTGCTTTATGGTCATTAACCAGAAAGAAAACAGGCCAGAGCGTTACTATGGAGAAAGACCACCCGCATTTCCTCTTAATAACTGACGAAAAATTTTACCCTCATGGCGGTCCAGAATCATGTATTGAATACATGGAAAGAGGACGGTGGTGCGTCGATATTCCTGCCACCCTGTATACCGGTACTTTTTGAGCTTTTGGGTTTCTTATTACCTCTCTTCCCCGCGACTGCGAATCCGCAAACGAAAGGTAGGGCGCCCTCAGGTTAGGTGCACCGACGATCTTCGCAGGATGGCTGGTAGCAGCTGGATGAGGGTTACCGAGAATCGAGTTGAATGGTGTGCAATTGGAGAGACCTATGTCCAGGAGTGGACTGCTGGCTGATGTTGATGAATTTCCTCTCTTCTGAAAGCTCAAACGCAAAATAAAAATCACGTATAATATATTAAACCAGGTACACAACGCACTAAACTTAAAAGTGCCACTATAAAACCTAGTACACACACAACATAAAACTATAAATTTTAAGCTATCACCAAAGTCGAATGAAGACACCAATGAGAGGCCATAACTCCATCGTTTGGTACTTTACGACCGCTGTACAGTCACGTACACGAATATATAGATATAATAAACGTTTTTGGTATCGAAGAAGCCAGGTATGAAATTATATGTAGGAGCTTATTTCGTAAACTTTTTTAAGATTTAAATATATTTTTTCTTTCCATTCCGTTGCAATTATTTTGCGTTCGGAGATAGGAACCTATTGTTTGGACAACACCTATTAGATGAAATAGCTTCTGCCCGCGACTGAGTCCGCGGGAAATTTTTTGCTCCTCCGAATCACCGCGTCGCATCGCATCGCCCGCCCGCGCTATACTTCGTTTTCACTTAGCGATCTTTCACGCTTTTTGCTCGTCTCCTGAGCGTGATGTTCATAACCTATATATGTACCTATAACCTTCCTCAAGAATTGGGCCATTAAATGCGACATTTTTTTTTTAAATTTCGATTGGTAGTACAGTACCCGGCGATAAATATTGCACAATGACCTTTGGAAAGAGACAATCGGCTAATTTCGGCTTCGTAGAGCGTTATCTCTGTCGCACGAAATACAAACAGTCCGGTATCTATTAGGAGCTGTTAAAACAATTATGATTTGCTTCTTTTGATAATTATTTTTATTCTTTGTTTAAAATCGATAGGATCGAATATGTCGATGTGCAATATTTATCACCGGGTACTGCACCAGAGATTGTGGGTAATACGACACCCCTTGCTAAGACTGGTTGTCAGACTTTCGGGCTTCTGACTACCCGTAACGACTGTCAAAGATCCACGAATGACAGCCGGGACCCAACGGCCTATAGTGCTTTCCGAGGCACGGAGGGGTCTTGGTATGTAAAGATGGTCACCCATCCACAGATCAACCGCGGCAGGCGTAGCTTGACCTGATCGCTCGAACGGTGCGGCTGTTATTAAAAATTCTCTATTGAATATCACGAAGTGTAGAAATCTTTTTGCACTTGCCTGTACAGCAGATAAGTATCGAGAATATCGGCGAATGCACAGTTCAACTATATCATATTTGGACGTTAAAACTTTTTCATTGGTCTCTGAGATGAGATATTGCTTCACCAGTTTTAGTTCGGCGAGCTTCAGGAAATATTTCTTGTAGTTATGATGATATTTTATCAGTTTAAACGCTGAGTGTGCGATTTTGTTGTGAGTTTTTCAAATTTTATTGAATGTTAGCCGGTTGCTGTGGTAACAGTCAGTGCTACCTACAGCTATTAGTACCAGGCTACCACGTCTTTTACGTAGTTTTTATTAAGATCAAATCAAAATCGTGTTTGTGTAATATGTGGTAGGTACAGACGTGAGCACATCAAGCTACCAGAAACTGTAAAATTTTCCCAATCAACTTCTAACCTTATGGTTTAGCGATAAAGTTGAAAATCTATTAAAGAAATTTGACAGATTATAGTAGCTTGATGTGCTGGCGTCTGTAAAATACTGGTATTCGGCTACATCTGGTGAGACTGGAAGCCCACGACAACATATTGGGAAAAGGCAAGACAGATGAAGTGAAGCAGGCAGCCAGCAGTCGTTACGGGTTGTCAGAAGCCCGAAAGTCTGACAACCAGTCTTACCAACGGGTATCGTATTGCCCAGTAACTGGGTTGTGGAGGTTAGATAGGCAGGCGCTCCATGTAAAATACTGGTATTCAGCTGCATCCGGTTAGACTAGAAGCCGACCCCAACATAGGAAAAGGCTAGACAGATGAAGTGATTTCCAATATTTATCCAAAATACGTTCGCATTCCATTGTAGATCCAGCAAAACCATTGATTTACCTCTGGGTCGTCACGGCAGCTTTAGAATATGTTTACATATTCTGTCCCTAGAGGGCAGCACTGACATAAGCGACACAATAAAATCCTAATTTTCCGGAGTAGTGTTTGCGCCTCTAACTTGTGGGAAGTGACAATAATAAATGATGTAATTAGCACCATGCTGGGCCTTGAGGTCGTGTCGTGGTTTTTAATTAGTAGCCTCACTAATTTGGCAATAAGTTAACGCCTACGGTAACGGGAAATAATTGTTTTACGTCAATTTGTGTTTATATCTGAGAAAATATTACGCGCTTAGATCTTTGCTTAAATATTAATATTTTTGAACGACAAGTGAGCAGTGGTGGCTCGCCGACTTAACAGTTTGTAAGTCGCGGGTTCAGAATCAGTTCAAACTCAAGCAGATGCTTTACTTTGTGTAAATAATTTCATCACCACTGCTCTCAAAACGGTGAAGGAAAACATCGTGAGAAAACGAATGTTTTAGAACCAAAAATTCGAAGACATATGATTTCTACTAACCCGCTCTGGGCCCGAGTGGTGAATTTTGGCCCACTCACTCTCACAGAGAGGAGGCCTGTGTCCCAGCAGTGGGAACATTATTGGCTAATTATGCTTATGTATTGCAATAACATTTTTTTTCATGTTGAACCATCGTCATCATCATAGCCAAAAGGTGTTACTTCTATCCATGAAACCTTAAAAATAAAGACGTACTCTATTGGAAATAGACTCTGAAGCGCAATGCTTCAGAGTCTATTTACATAGGGACCAATCCTGTGCTGTCTTTAACCTGCGGATTCCTGTCACCTTCACTAGCTCATCGATCAACCTTGTGGGAGGCTTACCTACGCTGCGCCATCCGCTATCAATACATTATTGCCAACGTAAACATAATTATCGATAAATGTGAAATACACCTGTCACTACTGGAGAAAAAAATACAATTTCTTAGAAAATACATCAACAAATTATTATATTTTTCTTGTGGAAAGTATCAAGTAAGCGAATCGATCATTTCGTAGGCCTCACGCCTACGCTGCTACGAGATCATCGCCCTACGCCTACGACGGCGTAGCAAACCGCCTATCTATCAAATTAGAAGGTAATTTTCTCACTATCGTGGTTACAGCTGCTGAATTGGATTTAATATTCTAGTACTTACCTAGATAATGGTAAATTTGGTTATTTTCTAATAGGTCACCAGACTATACGAAGGGGTTCTTTTTTTTGTATTAGAAGAAATTATTACGTTTTTGTGGGCTGATCAGAGTTCTGTTACCAAAATATTATTTGTTGTTTGGTTGATTAAACCCAAATGTCCAAATGTCACAAGTTAATGTGGACTTACTTTTCGTCTATTCTTGAGGACCATTATTCAAACACCATTTCCACGCGGATTCGCCCACATGGATGGTAGATAATATCCCACGAAAACGTACTACCGGGAGGGATTAAAAGTATACTATGTGTTAATTCAGATTATAAACTATCTGTGTGCCAAATATCATCTAAATCTGTTCAGCCGTTTTTGCGTGATTATTACAAACATCTAAATATAAAAAAAAATCACATCTGTCTATGTAGTAATAATAAAGCCGAAGAGTTTGTTTGTTCGAACGCGCTAATCTCTGGAAGTACTAGTCGGATTTGAAAAATTCTTGTTTGCATTTGATAGCCCAAATTTTGAGGAGGGCTATAGGCTATTTAACATTTCGCTAGGATCTTAAGAAGTTGAGCAAAGAGAAAAGCAGTCAGAAAGCACAATAAGCGAAAACGAAGTGATAGCGCGAGTAAGCGAGGTGCGACGTGACGCAGTGGCTCGGGAGTCGAAATTTCACGCGGACGAAGTCGCGGGCAAAGCTAGTGTATTATAACGAGACACCAAGTATTTAATTTTTAAGCGTAATTGGTTATAATTGGCCCTCTTTGCTCATATTTCCTAGGACATTAACCTGAAGACATTAAAGCGGTACACTACCTTGACTAACGACTAAATTATATAATACAAGCTTCCGCCCGCGGCTTCGCCCGCGAGGTATGTCGATAAAAACTATTATATGTCCTTCGCCGGGATGCAATCTATCTCTCTGCAAAATTTTATCAAAATCCGTTCAGTGGTTTAGGCGTGAAAGGTAACATACAGACAGACAGACAAGAGTTACTTTCGAATTTATAATATTAGTATGGATATTTGACAAGTTACCCTTATAACACTAACGTCTACCGTGAAATTGAGCAGCACTAATTTATATGCGAACTTAATTAACAACTTTAGCGTTAAAATTTAATACAAAGTCTACAAGCCGGAATGGCTCAAAGCGTTATTCTAGCTAGAATAATCAGAATAATTTTAGGATTATTTTATTCATTAAAGACTTTACTGGGGCCACTATCTTCTAACTAAGCTCACTGTGTTACTGTTATGCTAAATTCATTGAAAATACTCCTTTATCTTCAAGCAAGGTAATACAGTACCCGGCGATAAATATTGCACATCGACCTTTGGAAAGAGACAATCGGCTAATTTTGGCTTCATAAAGCGTTATCTCTGTCGCACGAAATACAAACAGTCCGGTATCTATTAGGAGCTGTTAAAACAATTATGATTTGCTTCTTTTGATAATTATTTTTATTCTTTGTATAAAATCGATAGGATCGAATAAGTCGATGTGCAATATTTATCGCCGGGTACTGTACTTACATCATGTATAAGTTAACAGTCTTGAAATTGAGAAGACTATCGTAGCCAATAAACCTGATATTGTGGTGATAGATCGACGAGAGCGCCGAGCAATGATTATTGATATCACTGTCCCTCATGACGAGAATCTCGTGAAAGCTGCGAAAGATAAAAAAAATCAAGTATCTTGACTTAGCATACGAGGTTGTCGACATGTGGGACGTAGACTCTGCAAAAATTATACCCATAATCGTTATAGTAAATGACTTAATAGCGGAGAGCTTCGGCCAACACCTCAGGAGGCTCTCATTGCGCAGCTGAGTCAAAGGCTTGATTCAGAAAGCAGTACTCCTGAATACGGCATGTGTGTAGTGAGGAAGTTCTTTTCTCTAGAGCCCTGACCACCGGCAGCTTGGGTCCTGTTCCTGATGCTCATGGGCCACTATTCATTTATATTTTTAAATGTAAATTATAAAAATATTTAAAAATGTAAATAATATATATTAAAAGGAAACAATATGCAAATTTATATAAAAAGGAGGGGGAAAAAGAATCATAAAATTCGTCCGCAACACCGTCAACAGGAAAAGTGAAAATATGATTTTAAATGAAATCTTATGTTGGAAAAAGCAATTTAATTTACCGACTTATTTTCTACTAATTTCCGTTTTATTTATGATTTTATTTCTGTAAGTAGGTTCGTACAAACACTTTTATTTATTTATTTATTTATTAAACTTTATGCACAAGTAAAAAAAACTGTACAAAGGCGGACTTAATGCCTTGGGCATTTTCTACCAGTCTACCTTAGGTCAGTCTACCTTACTTTTACACGTCAATCATATTTTAAAACTAGATGAGGTCGAAGTATGAGTTGCGATAATCAGGGGGGCTAAAAAGGCCACTTTGGCAGAATCATAAAAGGATAATATTACGAATCGTAATGGACAGTTAACTGTTAAGTTAATCGAATCAAATCCCATTGATGAAGTATTTTTCAGTTATATTTTTTGTCTGTGCTAAAATACTAATAAATCCAATCCAAATCCAATCCCTATTTCTTTGATTATAATATCTACGTAGTACAGCGAAAAAAAGAAAAACACGGACTGTCACCAAGATAGATAAGATTCTGCCAAAATGGCCTTTTTTAGGGCCCCTGTTTTTTTTTTATTTTATCGTGTCTTGGTAGGTATTGATAACAATTACGTCTATAAAATTTACACAAAAAAAAACTGATATTAAATTTCAAGTAAGTACACCACCTACGGTCGTTGAACCCAAAAATAATGATCAATTTGTTTTTGTTTTATCTCGCTTTGGCATTGATATGTATCCATAACGTCTGAGTAGTACCGCTTCCTATATAATATTTAATAATATAACTCAACTCAACTCAAGTGTTGAGTTGAGTTGGAAGAAAGCTAATCTCGCAGACTTTAAGATAAATGATTTAATTTTAACATCATGTTTACAATGGAACGGTCAAAAGTCATCAACATCATCTGCCTAGCCTTTTCCCAACTATGTTGGGGTCGGCTTCCAGTCTAACCGGGTGCAGCTGAATACCAGTATTTTACATGGAGCGACTGCCTATCTGACCTCCACAACCCAGTTACTGGGTAATACGATACTAAGACTGGTTGTCAGACTTTCGGGCTTCTGACTACCCGTAACGACTGTCAAAGATCCACGAATGACAGCCGGGAGCAACGGCTTAACGTTCTTTCCGAGGCACGGAGGGGTCACGGTATGTAAAGATGGTCACCCATCCACAGACCGACCGTGGCAAGCGTAGCTTAACCTGATCGATCGACCTGTTATTATATATCCACGGTGAAAAGTGTACTCAATAATATTAGTAATGCATTAATTTACTTTAGGTAAAAATGCTTATACCAGCGCACTAAATAAATGAGCGATGTAATCGTACAGGAACATTGATATTCCATACTAGAGATGTTACGGAAGTCGTTTTACCGGAACCGGAACCGGAGGTTTTAAATTTGATTGATCGGAATCGGAACCGGAACCGGGGCGGAAGTAGAGGAAAGATGTGTTAAGGGGCCTTCCTTCAAAACATCTTTCTTCTACTTTCTTCTAACATCCACAAACAAAACAATAAACTGAGACTTCGAGCGCGAGCATGTATAAAATAAACAAACATTACCCTGGCGACAAGCTAAAACTTGTTTGTAGTCGCTCTAGCCACGTGTACCTATCGCTGCGTTTCGAATTTCGGTCTTAACTCCGATTCAAAATTATCGGAACCGAAATCGGAATCGGAGATGTAAAATTAATCGGAAGTTTCGACTTTTCGTATTCGGAACCGAAGCTCCGTAACATGTCTATTCCATACCTCCATTTCTAGTAGGTACCAGAATCTTAACATTCATGGAGTTGTGATTATTTTGTATGATACAAACCAATCCCAACTCCTAATCAATAAACCCACTAATAATACCCGATAGCAAGTTAGAACCGTATTACGTACAGACGCCAGCACATCAAGCTACTACAATCTGTCAAATTTCTTTAATAGATTTTCAACTTTATCGCTAAAGCATAAGGTTCAAAGTTGATTGGGAAAATTTGACAGTTTCGGGTAGCTTGATGTGCTGGCGTGTGTACATTATTAGCGTTACGTTGACAACAATAGGGACCTCCATTTATAAGGCTTCGGTAAGTCGCGATTGGAAACCTTTAGTCCCAGGATAGTTGGGTATACCTAAATAGAATGAGTATGTCTGCCCTTTTGATTAAAAGTCTGGGAGTTGTTGTGTGCAAAGAACGTTATTATTTGAGAGACAAAACATATAAATGTTTTCACAGTCAAAGCATTTATTTCAAATATAAGGTGTATCTATTCATACACGAAATATTTTAAAAGCTACACCTACAGATGGCAAAGGAACTATGAAACGAAAAAAAAGAACATTATTAAAAAAATAAAATCCTTGACACACAATAGGTACATATACTGGCTCCTTATTTTTTCACATCCTTTACGCTAGTTCCTACGTAGTATTATTTTACTGTCATTGAAGCGGAGTAAAGGACTTATGCAAAAGGTCTCAAGCAATAAAAAACACATGGATAAAAAAAATTTGGTTGCTGTGACTTCTTTACCTCCTATAGATGTTTCTCTTAAAATATTTCGTGTATTAGAAAGAATTGCCTTTTAAAAGGCAATTTCGTATGGAGAAGATTGAGCAAGAAACTTCACTTCTCTTTAAAAAGTTTTTCAATATTTTGTATACATTAATTATACAGGGTGACTTGTAGTCTGTCGTATTCCTTTCATTACGTGATAGTGTGATCCATTTGCAACAATTAAGCATCCCATAAAGCCTAGGCGAAAATTCATAGGATTCGAGAAAACTAAATTTTTATATATTTTTACAAATTTCCCAGAATTCGCGCAAATTTTTGAAAATGGTCCATAAACACTAAGCATATTATAGGTACACCTCTGCCTAACATTTGGGGAATAGAGGCGTGATGATGCAAACAACACGATACGATGCGATGCGATGCGTGATGTTGCAACGTGCTTGAAAAGTTCTTTACCAGCTTGCATCCTGCATTAAACGGGGCCATACTTTATCCAAATCTAAAGAACTCATTACCATATGCTGAATAGAATAGAATAGAATATTATTTTATTTGCTCAGAATGTAGGTATTTACAATAAGGTTATTACATTATGTGATTTAAGGAATCCTTGTACCTACATTCTACCATTTTGGCATGCAAATATTGATGCAGTTCAAAAATCAAAGTAAGTATCAAACATTGATATATTTACAACTAAAATTTATCATCTAGGAAAGCGAATACGGAGTAGTAGCATTTATCTAAAAAAAGTAAAGTTAGTCTTTTTTTGAAAGTTGTTACTGGTTCCTTTTTTATGGAATTAGGAATGTGGTTAAAGATAGCAGATAGCTGATATTAGCATTGCATTGCTGATAGAAAAGTTTTGCTATCAAACTTGAACCGTTGCTACAATGATTTGAGCCCACTCGAACCACAAAATTACGTTAAGTTAGAGGAGTCAGTTAGAGAAGTATTCTTCCCGTTTTCACTAACACTAACTTATACCTAAATGAGTGCCTAAACAAAAGAATGCTGTTTGATCTTCAACGCTCGGCCCAGCGCCTAAAGTTGATAATCAAAAAAACGAACGTACCTAAGTGTCTGTTTAGTTACCTATGAGTGTAACAGCAGCAATTTATTTTTGTTTACGTCATGTTTATCTCACTTCTCAGTAGGTATCGACATTTCTTTTAAAAACCTTGATAATTTTTCCCGAATCTGCAGTGCGATTCTGTAACCATCTCACCGTGAAAACTTAGGTGAAGTGAGCGTGGAGTGAGCTGTCAATAGTGTCAATTCCTAGCAAAAACAAACTCACTTCACCTAAATTTTCACGGTGAGATTTTTACAGAATCGACATACTGTTCACTAATTAAACAAAACAAAACTCACTTAAAAAACAAAAACAAATCTCGTCTACTTCCTTTAAAATATGGTAAGGATTAAAACATCTTTTTATCTTCACGACTTTCCGTTTGTTTGCAAGCTGAAACTATTACCCCACGCTCCATTAGTTCGCGTTAATTGCACCATTTTTCCTATGAAATGCGTGGATACTTTTCCGTTTAGGCGTTATTCAGTAGCTTTTCTGGGAAGAGCTAATGTTCTGCTGGGCTTAAGTTATGGAATATTATTTTATGCAAAATATTTTGTTTGCGTAAATAGGAAATGACTGGGTTTTAATAAGTTTGGCTCAGATTTAAAGCTCTTCCAATTGTCTGCACAGAGAAGTTGAGTTTGTTCAGAGTTTATTCATACCATTACAAAATTAACGATCCAATTATTGGCAAACTGAGGATTATCGTTAGGGTTCGTTTTGCTTATGACTTACAATTCATTAGTTTATAACGTATCTACAAGACAAAAAAACGTGTGGGATCGGGGGCAAGTACGAAGTTCAAAATGAAAATACAAGATGGCGGCTGCAAAAATGTACTTTTCTCGTCAGCCTGAATCTTGGATTTTCATGTTCACCTCACTATCGTCTTCAGCACCCTCGAAAACCATGAAAACTATCTCTCTCTCTTTGTCTCTTTCTATTACATATAATAAAAAGTCGTTCCAATAAAAAATTGGGTCGGGTTTTAATAAGTTACACGAAAGTCGACCCCAACATAGGCATGTCGTAGATAAAAGTCTAAGCAGACGATGACACTGCAAAGAGTTTTGTTCGGTATTCTAGAAGGCCAATTCTCGTACATATTTAAAAACGTTCAAATGAGGCTTTTCTAGAATGACATTCACTAGGTGGCAGCACTGAGTGTCAAATTGCCTATATTTTTGTTGTCGTGCCTGAATGATGAACGAATGAATGAAACGAATGAGGAACGTCTTCATTTTTTTTTTAAACTTTGTCATCCTGTTCAGACCTTTTCACAGTGGCGCCAACTGGTGGCATGAATTTACATGAAAACAATCAAGTCTCAATATCATATCAACAATCAATGTAAAAAAATTAGGCTAGGTAAATAAAATTGTATTTTTGACAGAATGCAACTGAGAGTAAATAGAATACGTACGTTTTTAATAATTCGGGAATTGCCCCTTAGGATTTATCACACAGTGCACTACGATTCTATTGACTTCCGGAATTCTCTATCGCCATATATTTTTACGGCAAAGATCATAAAAATCAACACATCTGGCCAACTTCAATCTACTATGGAAGCTCAAAGGCGCTCCATATAGTGTTATAATTGAGTTACAACAAATAAAACTACAATGTAAATGCGAATTATATTTATTTTACTACGAAAGCCGTAAACATTAACTAAGGGGAATGCGTTTCTGTGGGAATGAAGAAATGGAGGAAAATGGTTGACCAACTAATAAATCTTGATCTTTTAAACGAAGCCACTAATGTAGTGAATGGGTGCAAAAGGTCAGAAGGAATAGCTAGTCTTACCAAGTGGTATCGTATTACACAGTAACCGGGTTATGGAGGTCAGATAGGCAGTCGCTTCATGTAAAATACTGATATCCAGTTAGACTGGAAGCCGACCCTAACATAGTTGGGAAAAGGCTAGGCAGATGATAATAAGGTCAGAAGGCACGCACGCACGTGACACGGCACGTGACAATATTGGTCCCAGGGAGAAAGTTCAGTTTGGGTGTTTGTACCCGCACACTTAAATATGTCCACACATTTTTGATTCACACTACAGAGTAGAAGAAACCGTTTTCGGCAGTTAGGTTATATTCACACATAATAGGGGGCTAGGGTATTGCTATCCACCGGATACCAATCCAGACTTCGGAGTGCTACAAGGCATTTTCTAATCGAAACTCACTAACACTTTGCCAGAATCGGGCAGCGAATACAGGACAACACGCATCGCACAGCAGTGCTAGCTTGCGGCGAGCGGATTTATGCCCGATTATCTGGGATGCATGAAGAAGCCTCCTCAATATCTCAGTAACCAGAAGTTTCCCAGGTATGGTCCAGTACAAAAAAAATAATATAATGACGGAGAGTAGGAGTGACTCTCGACTTCGTTTTACACCCGGTTTATATCTGGCGGGGAATACTTCCACCTAACCCATCGGGGAATGTGGGTGTGATATTCACTGAGTTTAGTGATAACATCACTGTAGTATCCTGACTCAAATCAGCTCAAACAAAATCCAATTACACAATTCCTTCCACTTCATACCATAATACTTGCAAACTTACTGTCAAACTGTCAAATATTTTCATAAGTTAGAACCACTTACGTTTCATTTCGTCGTCATGGTGCCATCGAGGAGTGTGGAGGTGCATATATCTAAGTAAATGTTGGGTCATTCACGGGTCAATCTCCCTTAGGGCATCGCACTGAAAATAACAGTCTTGTTCTGAAGTTAGGATGGGGTTACACTGGGTTTGTTTTGATTTTTGGGGCTTGGTTTTTAAGTGATGTGATGGTATGGTTGGAAGACGAATATGTTATACATACACGGAATGCCGATTGGGTGCAGCACGTACTAACTTTTGCGATTTCATCATCATCTGCCTAGCCTTTTCCCAACTATGTTGGAGTCGGCTTCCAGTCTAACCGGATGCAGCTGAATAACTATATATATGATACTTAATACTACAGCTGAATACCTAATAGTTATGGAAATATTTGTACGCCGATTCTTACGGCTAAACATGATTGGACTCAAACTATGTAATATCTTGCATGCTCTTGTATGTATACAATGTTTAACAAATAAAGAAATCTAATCTAATCTAATCTACCAGTATTTTATATGGAGCGACTGCCTGTCTGACCTCCTCAACCCAGTTACTGGGTAATACGATACCCCTTGATAAGACTGGTTGTCAGACTTTCGGGCTTCTCACAACCCGTAACGACTGTCAAAGATCCATGAATGGCAGCCGGGACCAACAGCTTAACGTGCTTTCCGAAGCACTAAGGGGTGTTGGTATGTATCTGATGATGGTCATCCATCCACGGACCATTGCGGTAAGCGTAGCTTAACCTGATCGATCGACCCGTGCGACTGTTATTTCATAGTCCCTTAAATTAACTAACTTTTGCGATTTCTGAACAAAAAATATCAAAAAACCAAAATGAAAATCACCATTACCCGTAGCAGTCCCATCCTTACCTATCTTCCATCGGATAGTTACACGTCGCCGTAGTTCACGTCGCGTGATATTGGGCAGAGCGGAATTATGTGCATTCCGACGCGAAGGGCGGCTGCAATAGAACCTCTTTTCCCAATTTTTCGACTCAAATTGTATTGTACAAAGGATGGGTGACAGTTTGGGAGGTAGAATGTAAAGGTTATTCGGAAAATGGTGAGTGAATGACAATGATTAAAAAGTGAGGCCGAGAAAAGAACTATTGAACACAATTAAACTCGTACCAATTTTATACTAGCTGTGCCCGCGTTTCGCTCACGTGACGGTGTAGGTACCTATTAATTTGGCATTATAAATTAATGAGAACTTGAAGTAATAATATATTTACAAGAAAATAATCTATGCTGACAGGTGCTCTTTTTGTCTATTAGCTCAACTGTCACTGATGAGACACAATTACTTTTGCTAGCTATTGTTACCGACCTTTAGGAGATTACGCGACATCGGAGCGAATTACAAAATATTATATAGAGGTATTTTTTTTTTGTTTGTTTGTAAGTTTGTATGTAGGGGTAGTCTCTGGAACTACAAATCGGATTTGAAAAAAAGAACTGTGTGGCACTCCGGGAGTGCCGACAGAAGTGAAAAGTTGAACAATTACGTGTGTATTTTGTGAATCGTCTTATAAACAAAACACGTGCGGTACCGGCTACGGCCATCCGTCTTACGAATTTTCGATCAGGTCACGTGTCCTGACGCGAGTTTAACATTTTTTACCCGTTACAAAAAAAGTGTACAATGCCGCTAAAGAAGTTTTCACTTCAAAAATCGTTTTGCCTTTCATAGGTCAATTTTTGAGGATTTAACATCACGGTAAGACCCTTAGAAGCCGAGCAAAGAGAAAAAAGTTAGAAATAACGCTAAGTGAAAACGAAGTAATAGCGCGGGCAGACGATGCGATGCGATGTCGGGGAATAAGAAATTTCACTCGGAAGAAGTCGCGGCAAGAGGCTAGTTTAATATAAACATAAATAATGTTCAAAACTCAATGAAAACTGAAACAGCTGAATAAATAGTTCTGTTAGAATTTGTTACAGTAGATAGACTAACAATAATTAATTTATTTATTTAATACTTCAAGCACATAAATGTACAGAGGCGGACTTAATGCCATAGGCAAAAGTAATAGTAGTAAGTAAACTTAATGCTAAACAAAAAATTCTTAACTGTCTTTCAAAATGGTTCAGCTATGTAGATTTCGTATAAAGTTGCCATCAGTGGCAAAGGTTCCTTACAACTCTATTCTTACCGGCTTCCCTTTGAAAAATGGCGCAGCCAGTATTCTACTATTAGACAAATAACATAATCATTTTAAAGATATCTACTCCGGCTTACCTCTTACAAAAAATAGATCCTCGCTACTGGTTGCCATAGAAACGGCAACAGTACAACAGACATCGCATTGTACAGACGCCAGCACATCAAGCTACCACAATCTGTGAAATTTCTTTAATAGATTTTCAACTTTATCGCTACAACATAAGGTTCAAAGTTTATTGGGAAAATTTGACAGTTTCGAGTAACTTGATGTGCTGGCGTCTGTACTACACCTTACGGTTATAAGGAGGAAGAAGGCTTTGACGGGTTTTGGGAATATTACTCAACCTGAAGGCCAATTCTCGTACTTAAAAAATGTTCAAATTCAAGTCGTTACCTCATCTCAGCGACAATCAATAACAAAAACTTGTCAAAAATGTAGGAAAATTGATGATATTTTTGACAGATTGACACAGATTTGAATGCGAACGTTCTTAAAAATACAGGAATTGCCCCTCTGGTTATTTCTTTCAGAAGTATCGGGATGTGTGACCTCTGAAGGTATTTCTACAAAGTTCTATCGATAGGCTTCATTATCAACTCAATAAGCCAATTATGTAATCAGAAATATCACCTCATCATCTACCTGGCTTTGCCCGACTATGTTTTGGTCGGCTTCTAGTCCAACGGGATGCATCTGAATACCAGCATTTTACATGGGGCGACTGCCTATCTGACCTCCACAACCCAGTTACGGGGTAATACGATACCCCTTGGTAAGACTGGTTGTCAGACTTTCGGGCTTCTGACTACTCGTAACGACTATCAAAGATTTACAAATGACAGAGTCCAACGGCTTTACGTGCTTTCCGAGGCACGGAGGGGGTTTTTTTTTACAGGATGGGAAATCATCAAATGACCCCTCCCGCTCTGGGTGGAGCGGAAGGGAGTGTCAGACTCTTACTGACTAAAACCCACCCGTGTTCCTTCCTTAGCCCTTTTTGTTCCGGGCCAGTGTTAACTCTTTCGGACAATCCCGCTGACCCGGCACGGAGGGGTCTTGATAGGTAAGTCATGGTTTGTCACCTATTCACGAACCGACTGCGGACTGTAGTCCGTGCGGCCGTTATTAGCCACGAACCCAGTACACCATTACAGTTAAAATGTAATTATGTAATCAGAAATATTACCTACATAAACTACAATCAATGCTTCAAATAATAACTTCAAAAACAGTTCCCAAGTTTAACCCACTTTAACATTACGTAACACAAACAAAATAAATTAAAATGTAATAAGATACACAGAAGGAATCCATTCCGAACTGTCTGACGCAACAAAGCAAGCCAGCCATTGTTCCCCGCGGCACTATAACTATTATTCAATTTACTACGAACTCGAAGACAAGAAACGTAATCCGAAACCGAAACTACTCATAAAGGAAACACACTTGTAACATTCGATTATCTGACACAACTCCAGCTCACTTCATTGGGTAATTACGTGACGAAAAATCGTAGGATTAAAATGTAACCAATGATCGTGCTACGTTTGTGTTGTGTGGTGTGGCGTGTTGCAAGTCGGTTTTCGGCTTTACCTACCCGTTATTGGTGAGGAAGGAAATGGTTATTAGGAAGGTTTCGAGGTATCATTTTCTATCTGTGAAGTGTATTTTAACTGCCTCGTTGGTGTGGTAGTCGCAAACGCTACTGCTGAGCACAAGGTACTGAGTTCGATTGTCGTGAATAGTACATATATTGGGTATTTCCATCTAAAATTGCTTAGTAGCAGCCCGGATTTTCGATTTTTGTCCGGTTGGCAATAGGCTCGCCCCCGTTATAAGGGGCTTTAACATATTTGGCAAAATGTAGGTGTTATATAGTACGTACATTTAGCCGGTTCATCTCTGCCATACCCTGTGGGGAATCCAGACTGGATTTTAAGGAAAAAGGATATTTGATTCAAATAATGTAAAACTTGATCTTTTTGCTTTAGCTTATTTTTAATGAGACTAAATCTAACGAAATCAAAATATTTATTTGCTATAATATGGTACATAGGGTGTTACAGTGAATTTGTTTCAGCATATCCTGCCATAACCTGGCGTGCAAATGTATTCACAATCAGCGATGTCAATTAATCTAACTTACAAATTACAAGTTCTATTGACTAAGTATATGACGGCAGCGTCGCCGTGCGTCATTTATCTAAGCTGTAAACAACACGTGCACCGATCACGCCATCGCAAGTACGTCGACCGATTTCTCTCACCGCCCCACTACTAGACTTGTTTTGCTACCAGTATAAAAGAGCGAGCAACGAAGCGGCCGACAGGCAAAGAGTAAAGGAACTATAGAGGGAGTCAGGAGGAGGGATGTCAGGGTTTGGAAACCGGTGAAGGGGTACACCGTATGTGACTGAAAATGGAACGAAATTCATGAATATGGATAAATAAAATGAAATTTTGGAAAATAGCATAACTTTTTCTTGCTCTTATTAAAGGTAATACATATGTTACAGTATGATAATAAACACTTACTTAAAGCATCACAGGCAAACAAACCAAGTTTTTTTAACCCACCAAATTCCAGATGTCGCTGTCGTCTGTGGAAATTGATGACAGTGTTAAGTGTGCCTCCCCTGCCGTCAGAGAACTTGACCATTGGACATCGTACGGACAACATGTGCTCAGAAACTGTCTCGCGTTCCGTATCTGGGGTTGTGTCGTGTACCTACAGCGTGTGATTTGCTAGTGTGATTAAATCGTTCGTGAAATTATAATCTGAATTGAACTGCAAACGGTTTTTCTATTGCGCAATAACTAACACTACTCACAGTACGCCCACAGTAATTAAAATATGCCTGATAATAACGAGACACACTATATAACATTCCTTTCCCTATATTTTCAAACAAGAAAATATTTACACAATGTATGCTAACAGACTTGAATAGCATATTACGATACGTGTGACTTAAGTAATCCATTATTGGTGTATTAATAGACTGCTTCAGGCACACGTATCGTATACTATATCTTATAGGTCTTGTAACCTAAGCCCGCACCTAAGTCACGCTTTTCTGTGTAAAAATTGAATCTTAAGTAACATAAAAGCGTGCAGATATAAGCGCTGGTTTAAGTCGCACAGTGCTATAAATAATATTAATAGTATACATACATGAATATAAAAAAGAACAAAAAGGATCATATTTAAGGCACAAGAACTTGATCTTAATTTTTTGAAGCCTAAAAAGCCTTCAAGGTATCTACGTACCTATGTGAATGATTTATAACAAATTTCTGTTCTAAATCCCCAAAACTATGACCGTGTTTACTCACCCTCTACAAAAACATTTTCACCCTTACAGAAATCAATCTTGCAACATCGAACGTCAAAAAACCCCATTCATCATTTCCACTGGCCGAGCTAACCCGGTCAACGCACCCATTTGGAAAATATCGCATACTTGCGAACTGAGAGCAGTTTCCTTGATAACATTGGACAAATCGGTTTACCTCTACAACTTCGAAAACTGATTTTTATTGAAACGTTTCGAGATAAGAATGGTAGTTGGGAGTTGAAGGCGCCAGAAACATCGTCTGACGTCAAACTTTGCTCGTCAACATTTTTCGAAAGGAACGCGTTGAGTTCTTCAATTACAGTGTATTTTTCTTGAGTGTCTTATAAAGTAAACAAAGATGACAGGAAAATTAGGTGTTTTCGTTTCATTTACCCACTTTAAGGTTTTCATCTTTTTAAGAAATACGTCATCAGAAAAATAATTATAAGTAACTATAATTTTATTGCTGTAGTATTATTAATGTTAGAACGCCGACGTCACCCCTTTTGGAGGTGGCGCTAATGACTGCAACACAGTTTTAAAATTAATGTAGCTGTTAACGAACACTAATATTTTAGAGGACCTGTCTTTTGTTATAATATTTTTTTTAATTTGTTTTGATTTAAAATCACGCCAAAGATATACTTAACTTATACCAATCCAACACCCAAAACTGCTTCGAATTACTCATTTGAACTTTATAATTTACCGAACATTGAAACGTCAATCCGCCATGTTTGTTTACTTATATGACAAGTAAAGAACACACTTTAGTGTATCGCTGCTAACTAGTTCTCATTTAAGTTTTAGTTCTATGAGTTGTCTAAATTGCATAAGTTTTGCGATATTAATACACGCATCAGGTTCTAACATACATTCCTACAATCATTTGAGGGAAGTTTGTATGGAACTGCATACGATTTAATTGTTAATCGGTCTTGGAAGGAGAACACAAGACCTCGTGCGTGCTCAACAGCGCTTACCACAACTAAATCAACGAGGCAGACTATAATTCACTCATTGATTTCCATCGTATTACATATAAGAGTTATGCCCGACTCGTCACTGTTCCGATTCGTCATTGGAAATTAAAAGATCATAATTTGCAAGATCAAGCTCTATCTTCAACCTCTTGTATTGTGGCTATGGGTTTATCAAATATTTAAAACTAGCTTCGCCCATGACTTCGTTCGCGTGCATGTCAGAAAATAATTGCATTTCATTGGTTTTTGCGCGGAATCCTAATTCATCATCTGCCTAGCCTTTTCCTAACTACGTTGAGATCGGCTTCCAGTCTAACCGGATGCAGCTGAATACCAGTATTTTACATGGAGCGACTGCCTATCTGACCTCCACAAACCAGTTACTGGGTAATACGATACTCCTTGGTAAAACTGGTTGTCAGACTTTCGGGCTTCTTCCTACCCGTAGCGACTGTCAAAGATCCACGAATAACAGCCGGGACCAACGGCTTAACGTGCTTTCCGAGGCACGGACGGGTCTCGGTGGGTAAAGATGGTCACTCATCCACAGAACAACCGTGGCAAGCGTAGATCCTGATCGATGGACCTGTGCGGCTATTATTATTTAGCCACCGACCCCTCCGCGGAACCCTAATTATTTTTCTAAAATAAATGAAACTTAAGTTACTCCTTATAATATCAGCTATCTGTTAGTGAAAGTTCCGTCAAAATCGGTGAAGCTGTTTTGGATATTAGCTAGAAAAAATAGACAGACAGACATAAAAATAGTTTTTTGTTATTACATACCGTAAGATGTTATTTTGACATTACAAACAGATTCTTCAATTTTATTCATTTGCATAGTATTTGTAATAGATGTATAAATATTTGTATAGACTAGAAGAACCGCTCAAGATAAAATAAAACGAAGACTCATTGAACTTTAACATCCAGACCAATTTCTTTTATCACTATAAAATTTAAAAAAAAAACAAGAACATCTAGCAAGATTAATCTGCACTATGTCAACAGCACATACACTTACAACTTAATTTAAAGTATTTGCAAAAGAAAACCGCGTTTAGCTTAAGTTGTATCCCTGATTCTGTTTCTACAAGATAGTACCATCTTCGTGCCATCTTTTATTTCAAAAGAGACTCCTTACATCAGCGTGTAGGTAAATAAAATCCTCGCTTTGACTCGATTTTCTCCGTCGCGTTTCGAAAGGAGGTATGAAAATATTATGATTATACGTACCTAGCTGATTTTAGTATTTTCGCGTAAGTCGGGCAGTGGGTGAAGGATAATCTTTGCAGGGATTATGTCAGCTGTTTTTAGAATGTCTTGCTATGCTTTTAGTGGATGTAAGTAAGGAGATTAAGAAGTGCAGCGTTTAATTTCAGTGTAATAGGGTTCAGTTTGGTCTATATTTTCTTGATGTGTTGGCAATGTAGAGCATTACGAACTCTAAATCAAACTCTCAACTCAAACTCAAAACATTTATTTCAATTAAACCTTGTCAAAATTTAAATAGTCTGTCAGTTAGAAAGTTGTAGCTAGTTGACTTTCAATCTGTGTACATGCGTGATTATGATTGGGTACGAACGAAACCTTAGTGTAGTTTACTTGTCTAACAGTGAGTAGCTGAAATTGCATTCGATTTGCTTGCTCGACGCATAATGAACTGTTATAATTAGAAATTCTAGTCGATCATTATTCTCGATTCATTATTAGCGACGCAGCTATCGCGCTTTGCACCTATCATTCTTATGATGCATATAATATTACCAAACTAAATACTACCATCAACAAGAATAAGCTCCCCTTTTACACAACTTCCTGAATCGATCCACAGACCATATAGGTATACCATATTTTTCGCGCACTAAAACCAAGTTTTTTACTACCCATTGACTAGACGGTGGTCCATAGAGAAAGCGACGCGTAATGACTCCAGCTGTCATTAGCCTGCCTCTCGCGGCAGATTGAAAATTTAACGAGCGCATCCCTGATACAGGGTTGAACGTCGCATCATAGATTATGTTCGTTTTTTAAATCTTTGCTGAATGGATGGTTGGGGTATAGACTATAGAGGTTCTAATATTGGGTTAGTTAATGTGATAAAATACTGCGGTGCTATTCTGTAAAAATCTCACAGTGAAAACTTAGGTGTAGTGAGCGTGGAGTGAGTTGTCAATAATGTCAATTCCTAGCAAAAACAAACTCACCTCACCTAAGTTTTCACGGTGAGATTTTTACAGCATCGACCGGCTGGCCCTTGACAGAAATAGTTGGACAGCCAATTTAATTTAAAGGATATTACGGAAGCCCTGTGTTCCACTATTATAACGAAAAAAGGCCAATTCCCGTAATGAGGGTTTTCGTGAAAATTTACGACACCAGTTGGCACCACTGTGACAAGAGGTCTTCCAATATAAAATATATGATGACGTTCATCATTCGATTCATTCATTCGTTCATCATTCAGTCATGACTAAAGAAAATATAGGCTCTTTGACAGATGTCACCTAACCTGGGGTGACCTAACGGGTGACCTGACGTGCCAGTGCTGCCACCTGGCGAACGTCATTTCAGAAAACCCTCATTGAAAACGTTTAGAATCTAGTCACAATCTCTTCTCAGCGACAATCAATGTCAAAAACTTGTCAAAAATGTAGTGAAGTTATAGGAATTTTTGACAGTTGAGACTGTGAACGTTCTTAAAGTTACGAGATGTGCCCTTCAGGTTAAAATACATATACAAGGAGTACACAGGTTGGTTAGGAAAATAACTGAAAAGCGCACAACCAAGTAGATAAAGACTAGTTTTGTACAAACTTTACCATAATTTTATGTACTAAGAAACTTCACCTACTCACGCCAACAGCCAATAAACTCGATGCATCAAACATATTGGCGCTACCGATACATCAAGGGGCTTCTTAGTAAAAGGATATTTGGAATGAAGCGGTGCATAATTTTTACATACAAGTGTACTTTGTGAAGTGGTTGGTCACAGTCGCACAGAATTCCATTAGGGAGTTTTGGACGGAGGCCAGACTATTCGTGTAAATCGGAAGATTTTTGATTTTTTGCAGAAGTGTAGGTAGGTAGATTATGTCACTTTTTTGGAGTAGTGTAGTATGAATCTATCCCACAGTTATAGATACACCTAGATAACGGAAGACCAACTGTTTCGCGTGCCAAAAATCGTAAGCCGCTTTCGCGCTCAGTCCTGAGTACTGCTGACTGGGTGAGCGTGAGCGCTGGCGCTAGGCCCCGGGGATGGGGCGAGACGGGTGCCGCACGCGGCGGTCTTTGAATCAATTTGATTTTCCCATCACTAAATAGTACTTGTGACGTCATAGTAGGTAGTCAAAAAATGGCACGCTTGGTCTTTATTCAGATGGTGATACTTGCGTTATCTAGGTGTATCTATATTATGTAGTTGGGTAACTAAAATGTTAACCACGTTTTGGACATTTACACTCCAAAGCGGAGTCGTCTATGAATCTCCACCTGAACAGGTGTTCCTTGCTTTGGCCAACCTGGGTCCGGAGTCTGTTGAGACTTCCAAGTTACCCAAGGTAACTCATGTCCAGGAGGGAGATCTTCAGTGGATAGAACGAATGGTTCGGGTAAGGAAGCACTGTCTCGCCACAGCTTTAGTATTTCTTGTGATCGTTCGCCAGTGAGTGGGACTCACTGTCGGTGAAAAGCTGAAACAGTATTTTAAAGTGTGTCCACTTTAAAAAACTGTTTCAGCTTTTCAGCCTTTGTGGCGCAAAAATATTGTCGTGTCGGTGTCTTATGTCGGAGACCATTTTGGCTCTTTCGCTGGAGCTTGCCACCGCTCTGCGAACTACTGGTGGCGCTATACCTGCTAGTAGATTCAGCATTTTTACCGGGGTCGGTTTAGGCAACCAGTGATGATTGTACGTTTCATTTGAAGTCGTATCCACCAGCTTTGCATAGGCAGAACGACTCTACACGGGGCACGCGAACGTTTATTTAAAAGGACACATCTTGTTTAGATATAAAGTGTCTTACACCTCTATATTCTTGGAAAAAGGTTAAAATAAAAAGGAAACAATTTTATTCCTTTCAACTCCTTTCTTCGCTTTGTTCGCTCCATAGTGTGAGAAAAATTGCTAAACACATTTATTCATGCTTTCGCTTTCACCTTTTCCTTGTAGCTTTTCAAATCTTGTGAACCAATACCTCATGCGTACTTACATAAATCTCACATATAATATTCAGCCGAACATTACGTTCGAAAGATGACTTTCTCGTGCAAAATAAATCCAGTTTACTTATGTACTACCTGCGTGGGAAAAGCAGAGCCCTATAAAAACGGTTGCAGATCAATATGCAGTTGCTTCCACATTATTATTTATGCCTATCTGACCCTCTGATTTCGTTCGCATTTCAAATTCATTGGTCGACCCTTACTCGTTGCGGAGACCACGAATTAAAATGTACTGTCCACTTCATCCGCGGCGAGTGGACCGCAAATAATTAGAAAACTCGACCCGCCCTTTGAACATAAAAAAAAGAAGTCGTGAGGCCATTGACGCACTTCGCACTCAGTTTGCTTCGAATGTGTTTTAACCTTTTTAAAGGCAACTTTACGCATGGAGTTTTCTGCAAAGAAGAATTAAAAAAATGGATGAAATATTTCTGTTAGACGTTTTACTTTTAGATGGGTATATTTCATAGCTATTTGAATGGAAAAATCTCTTTAGATACGGACTATTTTGCGTGCACGACATTTAAAAATTCCTGCTTTATTTAAATGTCAAAAATAGTGATTCATGAGCTCTTTACATTAAAGTGGGTAATATCTGTGATTTTTAAGTATGATTTATGCGTTATGCATTTGAATTTATAGCAATGTCGTCGCTTATTGGATTGGAAGTGTATTAAGTGAATTGGTTTTTGATGCTATGCTTGGCTTTGTGATTCTTTTCTCGAAGATTTCACTATAAAGGATTAAATAATGAAGAGCTTACTATGCTGCCCCCGATAGGAAAAAAGACGCATCTAACAGTTTTTCCAGATTTGAGTTATGTATATTGCCGAAATCAGAAAAAAAACGCGCATCTGCCTGTATTTTTTATATTTCTCTAACTTCTTCCAGTGCGGTTTTAGCACAACAAAATAGGGCGCTTCTGTTCATTTTTTACACCCGATTGAAGATGAAAAGACGAATTTATGTGAAACTTAATTAAAAAGTCGCATTTATGTAGATAATGTCATTATACTTTATAGTTTTTTTTTAGTTCAGTAATATAAAAGGCGCATATTTGTCCCTATTTCTAAAAGGAAGTTAATAAGACGCAAATAGGTATTTGCGACTAACGCGCTAAAAAAAAAACTGTTTTTACATTAAGAAAAAAAGACCACATCTGACCACTTGCGCCCTATTTACTTCGTAAAATTGTTTTAGCATAGGCGCATTTGCCATAATCGTCTTAATTACTTTACGTTGAATAAAAAATTGTGTTTTATTTACAAATAATAAATTAGGCTATGACTTATATGATAACCACGAACCTACTGTACTATTTCTGATATACTACCTTAGATAAAAGGATTATTAAATATTTTATAAACATTTTACCTAAGCCAAGGGCTATCTACATACTTTCTAATTCTTAAGAAAAAAGGCGGAAATACCTATATGCGCCCATTTATGTTAAAATCATTTATTAGATAGATAAACTAAATACTTAGAAAAAAAGTACAGCCAAAAGCGTTTGAAATTTAAAGGACGCATCTAGCCGTTTACGTCTATTCAATTAAGTATGTAATATTTTCCTTAATTTTTTATGCTAAGATGAAACTGTTTTTTCATTATTTTTATTATAATAATTTAATAAATTCATATTATTATTAAACCAGGTTAAAGCCTATTATTAGAGGGTATTATTTTCAACTTTAAGTATGTAAAATATTAATTTACTCGAAGACAGCATACGATTTCCCGTTTTATTCATTAAAACATTTATTTCTCCGTTTTTACTTTTTGTTAGATACGTCTATTTAACTATCGGGGGCAGTATGATTGATAGAAGTTTCATCGAAACGTTTTTATTTTAACACTTATGCCGCAGACACACACTCGATTATTTACAGTATTTGCTTTGTTTTTTGAATGTTTATCGCGACGTTTGCAAAATATTTTTCTTTTGTTTATCGATGATCACGATAAACTATTGGTTATAAGAAAAACATCAACACACTAACTTTCTGTTTATATTCCTTCTTATGTAAAGGAGGAAAGAATGGAACATGAAGCGATAAAAACTTTGCACTCAGAACCATTGGCGAGAACTGTATCAAAACATTCCTGATATGGATCACCCAAATTGAGAGGAAAACAGTTCCCAGATCCATATTGGAAGGATGAACTATAAGGTATTCATTCAAATGGAATCGTTTCACCGTAAAATATTCATTTATTCGCTACAATCTTTCATAGAATGCAACAGCAGTGCATTATGTTCGAACTCCTGCGCTCCCGATTCAAACTCGCGTGTGAATTATACATGAGATGATATTCTCAATCTGTCGCTCATCGTTACCAGTTAACCAGACCCTCCCTGCCTCTCTTTTGTGCTAATGATACAGAAGCTACAGAGGTAGGGAAAGGTGGAATGAGGGGTCAAGTTATAATAGATATGTTCGCTTATGTTTTCGTTCCCGGCGAAAGTTTGACAAATAGCTCGTAGTGCAGTTCCAGCTCCGATAAGCTGATAGGACCCTTCGGTGTGTAAGCGTTTTCCCAAGTAGATATCAGTTTCGAGTTTGTCCGTGGCCAGTGATTTATGTTATCGTTTTCTTTTTGTCGCAAATATTTTTGTTTATGTAAGTAGTTTATATGTGAAACTGCGTGAAATATACGGAGTGGGATTGTATTTGGGAGTTAAGTCGGTCGGGTTGGGAAAACGATTTGTTTGTGGAATATTTTTACTGATAGGGGTTTTGTTTAGAGCTGTTTTATGTTGCTGTATGCGTAAATAATACAATAGAATACTCAATTTAACGAGCCTGAAAGTTCAGAATTTGGATTCATCAGTATTTTACTTGATACGATGAAAGATGGTAAAATATTTCATACGGTATGAAAGCAATATAATACAATTTTTACAATAGAAGCCAGTGAATTCATGAAAGCTATCTGGTTGAGTAAGCATTCTGAGCTTAGCTACTAGCGCACAACAGCATATTACATACTTGCTCTTAACTATCGCCTTCGCTTGAGATAATTCCAAAGGTATGTCCATCCAAAGGTGGTCTGTAATACACGATCTACACAAAATATCACCATTTGCGACAATACCGCTCATCGTGCACTAGTCTTAAGATGATAATATTTCATTCATGTTGTCTAAGGGGCCTCTGCAAGTTGGCTTTGGCCCTTCGTACGCCTTCCATAGGACCGGGACCCCATGGTCCCGAGATGTGTAAAAAAATATAAACAATTGTTTATTTATAGGAACAAAAGTGTGTTTTTTATGTGGTGTACAATAAACTGTTTAATTAATAGGTAAATAATTTCGAGCGAAGAAAGTACGACCCGACTTTTAATGATTTTAAAAAATCTGTCAAATATCCACCCCGATAAAAAACTAAGCGGCTATTCCACAATCAACACCAACATAAACTACTGAAAAACCTGAAAATGTTTACCTCTTCTAGTTAGCTAGTGTAAAAGCTGAATTCAGGCCAACTCCGGTAGGCGGTCCGTTAATGGGCAAACTTAGGGGCACTGCGCTTTGTAGTCTAACATACAACTTAATTATCGCACAGGCACGGGATAATTACGTCACAGGGTGATCGAAAAAGGTGACAGTTTTAGGTTGGATTGGCGTTGGGTATACCTAATGTTTGTGGATGTTTAAATGTAGCGGTTGTTGCGACGATAGTTAACATATCTACTAGCTGTTAATTATATAAAATCATATAATTATATTATCTGCGATGATCATGAAACGTAGCAGCTTAATTTAAAAGTTCTGGAATCGAACGCTTTTTTTTCTTTTGTGGCAAATACACAGGAGTATGAGCTGAACGTGAGGTCCAACAAGCAAGCCAAAGCAAGCCAAGCTACTACAATCTGTCAAATTTCTTTAAGAGATTTTCAACTTTATAGCTAAAGCATAAGGTTCAAAGTTGATTGGGAAAATTTGACAGTTTCGGGTAGGTTGATGTGTTGGCGTCTGTACGTTTTTGTGATAATATTATTTGATGGAGTTAACTATGTTATATGTGTGTTAAGTTGTTTGTTTATATATTAGCCCGCAGGTCTGCACGTTGTAGTAGAGATGTGAAGGTGTATCTTTTTAAAGCCTACTGCCTAACCTTCTACACGTGCAGCTTGTGGGTGAGTATACGCAGGGGACCTACAACGTCCAATGCGTTCAGTATACCTAATAATGGATTTAGGATGTTGTTGGGTCTTCCGCGCTTCGCAAATGTTCGCGGAAGCCCGTGGAAAGAGGGCGGCGTCAATTATGGGTAGGTTGCGTGGAAGCCCCAACAGCATCCTGAAGACATTGGTTGATAAGGTGGACAACCTCTTTATTAGGCACTGGTTGCAGAGGCACGTGCCAACATGTGTTGAGTCACGTTGTTATTAGCTGTTATGAGGTTAGTTTGTAAGTTTTACTAACATAGTTTTTAAGTTGTTGTTACTATTCTTAATGGATTGTGTGTATTTTATATGTGATCCGCAATAAACGATATTATTATTAAGTTATTGTCCGTTTATTATAAGCATACATACTAGAAAAGGCTCCTACAAACAGGCGCGACACGCGATATAATTGCGCGCGACACAAAGGCACCGCTCGTTGCGCGACTTACATTGCCTCTGTGTGTCGCGCACGGTTTTATCGCGTGTCGCGCGTGTTTGAAGGAGCCTTTACGAAGGTACACCCTCTTTTCGCCAATTATGTATGTAAGTCACACTTAGGTAATAGCATGGCATGCATAGCTTAATTAGCCTATAATGTTCCAACTGCTGTGACACAGGCGTCTTCTCACCACCACGCAGGCTCAGTGCGGGTTGGTAGATGTCACATGTCTTAGAGTTTCTGGTTCTAGGACATGCCGGTTTGCTCACGATGTTTCTTCACCGTTTTGAGAGCGGTGGTGATAAAATAATTTACACAAAGTAAAGCGCCTGTCAGGGTTCGAACCTATGACCTCGCTCGACTATATAAGTCGCGGCCCTGGACTACCACTACTCTTAGGTAACCGAGGGAGAGCCTATTGTCATTAACCGAAAAGTCGCCAAAGGAAAAATCTAGAACTTTCCTTGACGAAGCAGTCGATACTAGACACGATTCTATCAAATAATTTACCCTCACTCGACACATTGCAATGCACCCTACATGACAAAAAGCCTTCAACTCTTTTAACTCCCCACTGGAAACCGTCCCACAAAGACTTTCCGTACCCACTGATACACATCCCGACACTCCATTTCAAGCTCTGTTTGATTTCAATCTGTGCTAGTGATGTGACCCAATTAGTGGTTCGTCGCAAGTGATACTTGACGTTTGAACACTCTCTGTCTATAGGTAGTAGTTGTAGGTACATATTTCAAGTTGAAACGCAAGCGAACTGGCAGGTGATAGACGGGGGTTGTCTATGGAGTTTGGAACAATAGCAAAGGTTTTAATTTTAGAATTTCTCAACGTTGATTCACAACAGTGGTGCTATTCTGCAAAAATCTCACCATGAAAACTTAGGTGAAGCGAGCGTGGAGTGAGCTGTCAATAGTGTCAATTCTTAGCAAAAACAAACTCGAACTCCGGACTTCGACTCTTGGATATAATCCTCTAATTTGTAATATATCTTTGTTTACAAAGTGTACTTTTAATATGAGTTTCGATCAAAGAATCCTGGAGTACATCCGTCTCAACATTGCTACGTTTGAATCGAAATAGACAACCACGCGACTAGGAATATTCTGCCTAGGGATTTGTAAATATATTTGTAAAACAACGTTATATTTTATGCATACTCAACATTAACCATACACCATCATATTTAACGACGCAAAACATGGACAGTACAAAAAGGCAGCCCCTCAACTTTGCCGAGCAAAGCCGCGGGCGAAAGCTTGTTAGCGGTAAATGTGAATGTAACTCCGTGTCTGCATATATGAGGCGAGGCGACGACGGGACGGGCATGTGTAATGTGTATATCATGTTCCTTCAATGTTTGTGTTTAACAAAAATTGCATAAAGGTACCGTTAACCCGCAATAGTATAGCACCCATACATGCTAAAAAAATATTACCATTCGAAAATAAAATGTTTTTATTTTTTTTTATATTAAAATATTCACTAAAAATCGTAACTCGTAAACTCGTAAATCGTATCTTAAAAAACGTTTTTAGTATCTTTGCGACTCCCACACGAAGTTTTTGTTATCATCGGATAATTTAAAGCTTAAAATGGCAATGCATTCTATACACATGCAGGTATTACCCGATTCAGCGTCACCGACCGATTGGAGCCGAGTAGGTATACCCGATTCAGCGTCACCGACCGACTGGAGCCGAGTAGGTATACCCGATTCAGCGTCACCGACCGACTGGAGCCGAGAAGGTATACCCGATTCAGCGTCACCGACCGACTGGAGCCGAGTAGGTATACCCGATTCAGCGTCACCGACCGACTGGAGCCGAGTAGGTATACCCGATTCAGCGTCACCGATCCGAACGGAACGGTTCAGTTTCGTTCACTGTTCAGAAACAGCGCAAAGTGAGTGACCCTGCAGAAGTTTTCACTTCAATAATATCTGGCATTGGGGAAAATTTCCAGAATTATGTTAATTTAGTTAAGTTGCAGACTGTATCTGCCAAAAATATGTATGTTAATGTCTCATACTTCTCATCACCACACGTAATATCACAGCAAAACCGGAGCCGTATATTCAAAGAATAAGCTTAATATTGTCTAACAACTTTTCTTGTGTAAATCTCCGGAAAAAAAAGAGATTTTTTGCGTTTACTTTATAGGCCCAAATATTCTACCTAGAATTTTGCCATGTTTTTTCCAGGCCATTAATTTTTGTGTCTATGTTAGTGTCTGACATTGACATTGTTGTGTTGTGTCTTACCTGCCTTTTATATTATGACAAGTATTTACGATTTACCTGCATAACATTTTTCATGTAGACATCTTTTTTTTTGGGATTTTCTAGTAGAAAAGATTCTATAAAGGTGATGGAAATCTTTTACATCCATTGGTCGTCTTCAGCGGTAATATTTCTGTAACAAATGTAAGTAGACGAATTAATGAACTTACTCTCAAACTATAACTACTATAATGTTCCCACTGCTGGGGCCTCCTCTCGGAGTGGGCCAAAATCCACCACGCGGGTCCAGTGCTTATTGAACATCAAGAAAAAAAAAACAATAAAACTCAAAACAAAATCCAAATCCTAATCTTAGCAAACAAAATCAATTATAAATAAACAAATGGAAGTTTAATCCCGCGCCTCATAGCTTTAGCACCAACAGAGCTGCGTGACTCCTCACTCTGCCAAGGAATTAGTCCAACACTTAATAATTAATTCTATGCACAGTCATAACAAACTTGTTGACAACCATAATTATATTACTGAAGAAGCTGTTACCCGCGATATTGTTTTGCATACAAAATGTTAACCCCTATTTGCCTAGATCAGAAGGCCAATTATGGGAATTAAAAACGTTTAAAATCGCAATCTTATCCTTTTCGGTTAATACAGAAACTACCTACATCAACTTTTGTTT
The DNA here is from genome assembly GCA_927399505.1 of Luperina testacea. NCBI lineage: Eukaryota > Metazoa > Arthropoda > Insecta > Lepidoptera > Noctuidae > Luperina > Luperina testacea. The sequence goes on along the minus strand of OV656770.1, from coordinate 13,501,054 downwards.
ACTTTTAAATCTTCAAAGCAACCTATCTTTCAAAATATATACCTAATGGCTTTCTCTGTAGTGGTTTAAACGTTGTCTGCAAGTCACGAAACCACCTATTTTATAAGACATAAAGATCGAGATGAGTAATGAAACTATTAGAAAAGCCGGCGACTCAAGCAAGTTAATTTTTAATTAAAAGCGCCTGAGTGTAGGTACGAATACTTTCGAGCTCGCGTCAGTGAAATTAATATGGAATATTGTGCTCTTATTAATGCTTCAACGTCTTGCTTTAGCGTTTATAATGTTATGAACTAACCTAGCTCCACCTGCGTCTAAATATTGTTTGTTTAAAGAGCTTCTGCTTTATGGAATATTGCGTTATTATTTATTTAGAATAAGCGCACCAATAGCACTGTTACTTATAATTCAAATTAATTTAACATCTTAAATTTGCATTTCAGTAACCATGCAAATAAACAAAATTTAAGCTAAGTGTATCTTTTTCTTTCTATTTAATTGTGAAAAGGACAGAAGATTAGTTTAGACCTGTCAAATTAGTCAGCGCCTGACGTAAATTGACGTATCTATCTATCATGGGGGTTTCCGCACTTAGTCCTTGAAGTGGACCATTGTGCGTGAGCCGTGAGTGAAATTGACGTATTTTTAGTAGCCAATTTTTTTATCACGTCTAAACTTGTCTATGGAGTATCTTAATTTGACAGGACTAAACTAATATTTATCTTCTGTCCTTTTCAAAATGAAATAGGAAGAAAAAGATGCACTGAACTTAAATTTAGTTTAGTTTGTGAACAAGGGAATCGGCGCCATTGACATAATAATATGAACATAAGAGACAAAGGAGAAAAAAAATAAAGTGTCTCTAGTAGACCTAAATCTAGAACACTACAAAACAAACCAATTTGAGCTATATATACGTGCACTGCTCACATTTTTTAAATAGGGAAAAAACTCATGAAGAAAAGTGTGCTAAATCCTAATTTGTTTACAGATTTATTCTATCCCATCTTGTTTACAATAGGGTAATCCGTCAAGTTGGACCTATATCCCTAACTTTATTTTTCTAATTAAAGGTTAACAGTCTGATGTTTTTTTATCTACTGCGCCATTTTTATTTTAGATGCTCGAGGTTTTTTTTATCTAACTTCCTATCTACATTATATTATTGAAAATGAAATGCTGTTCGTTGGCACCGGATTGCACTCTCTCTCGAAGAGAGGAGGCTTGTGTCCTAGCAATGGCAACATTATAGGCTGATTATTTTGTTCGTTAGTGAGAGCATTACTCGAGAACGGCTGGACCGATTTGGCTATTGTTTCATATAAAATAATCGTAATAGGTAGGAATTAGGTTTCTAAAGAAAGAAAACTTTGAAAAGATTTGCAGAAAATTTTCAAATTCAGGAAATATTAAGTTCTTTTTTTTTATTGGACAAGACAACGTGTGTCTGGTCAGTTAGTATCTGATACAAATTTTCTACTCGTATACGGTTTTCGCTTCTTACTCATTTCAGATGTGTTTGACTATTGTTTTTGCAGCCTTTGTTTTTGAACTGCAGCTGATATTTGTCAGATTCTTGACTTCAAAACCAACCTGATAACTGTCTTCAACATGCACAGAAGACATGAGTGATCCTCTATTTGCACTTCTATATAATTATTGTGTAGCATCATAGAAACCACGATTCACCAAGAACATTTCACATGTTCAGACCCCTATAACCCTAATACCCTATTACATTCAAACCGAGCACTCGAAACCAATAAAACTCCTCATAAACTCATAAACATCGATCGTATACAATTCCTTCATCGTATTACGTATAAAAATTGTTGGTTATTAAAAGTTTCACCCCTTAATTGCGTATCCTAAGCCGAAATCCTTATTACTGTTATGGTTGGGTAAGTCCCGCTAACTCTGCCTAAAGGTTTGTTCACAACACCTATTGTGTGTTCATGACTTTTTTGATGCGAACTTCTTTCGAATTTACTTTTCATTTGTTCGAATGCTGGCTGTTTTGTATTTTTGTAATTTTTTACGAGTGATTTTTAGAAAAATGAAAGGGCCTTGGACGCAGGTTTTACGTATCCTTGAGCGAGTCTAATACTTTTTAGTTGTTTTGACGTTTTTGACGTGCTTAAAGACGTTGGTTATCAACTAGCTGTATAATATTTTATGTAGCATATTCATGAATTATTAATATTCATAATGTATAAATTATAATTATGTAAAAAAAAAAGTATATGAATAATCAACAAATCAATGATCAATCTATTTTAAATGAATGTTGTGGATTAAATCCATAAATGCAGGCCATCGTTCTTGCAATTATCATCAAAATATTAATTAAAATTACAAATTAATGAATATGGAAATGAGATTTCATGATTACCGAATGTATCTAATGGAGCGAGAAATTAGAAGGTTATTTATGGCGATTGATTGACTGTGTAAATAGTCAATTTTAGTACCTTTCGCACTTTTTTGTCGCCAAGGGCCATCCAGTAATTTATCCCAAACCTGTAGAGGTACTTATAAATTTATTGATGAATACAATAATAATTCACTTACATGAGAATATTAAAACTATAACTTAAGTCAATATTGTTGGGCGTTTTACAAGAACTAGACATTTTTCAATAATTATCTTGTGGGTAGTTAAAAAAATCTATAGGAACTTATAAACCTTTATCTGTCGTCACGCAACAGTTTTGAATTTAGGTTTGAAAGATTTTAGTTTCCAGACAAATGAAGACCTTGCATAAATGCGGTTGTAAGTAGTGGGGTACGGTAAAGACCAATTTCCGTAATTAAAAACATTCACTTTGTTAAAAATACGGGAATTGCTCCTCTGGTCAGTCATCAGCCAGTTCTATAATTTGCTCAAATAAAACAAAACACGGTTTGCTTCTTATCACTCTCTAGTAATTTTCCTGCCCTCATCCCAATTTGTTCGGGGTTGGCGCAACATGTCTATTTCTTTAATAGTCCGAGCGGAACTAGTTGGCCGCGCCTTAGGTATGTAAGCGGTGGGAAGGAGGTGCGGGGACGCTTTGTCATTACTCAGTACATGCGTTTGCTAACAATAGGCAACCCCGCCTCCCTCACCCCCGTCCTCACCTAAGGCGCGGTCAACTAGTTCCGCGCGGACTATAGTCGTCATCTCGGCTTCTAGCACTAACACGTTATCACTCTTTAGTAAATTCACGAATGAAAATCGCAGCAGTCCAAAGCTCTATGGTAAATAAACCCTAAAAGTCCCATTTACGTCAGTCCCTATTATCCCTTCAGAACATATGGCCGTTATTGGGACGACCTTTAGGTAATGGGGAATCACCTCCAAAGTGGTCGATAGACATAAGTTATTGCTATTAATATGGCAAGCGTGGTTGGAGTCTGTCTTTTTTATTTAATGCGTGATTTGATATATTGGTGACGTCAGATATTTTTAGACCTATAATTTGGACATGAGAAGGTGACGTAGGGCCGTGCGAGGATTAATATGAATATCTGATTACTTAGTGTTTTAAGTTTTATCTATGATAGAATGAATAGAATTCTCATTACTAAGTCTTAATTACGTTTTGTTCTTCGCTCTAAGAGAAATATCAAAGATATATCTAAATTAATGTTTTAAAGAGAAAAGATTTGATTTTTTGTATGTTTGTTTGTTACGCTATCCCGCTCAAACGGCTGAATGGATTTGGATGAAATTTGGCACATGGGTCTATGTGGATCGTGACCTAAATCAGGACATTGGATAATTTTTATCCCAATGTTCCCACGCATCGGGTGAAACCAAGCGAAGTATCTTTCTCAGGTGTATTACTTACCTGCAACGTATCACAATAGCTAATCGCTATTATATCAATAGACTACAATGCGTCGAATATATTTTTAAATAATTAGGTACTGTGATATATAATTCCACTGACAGTCAAATCTTTCTCCATAATTTTCTGCTGTGATCGATTGTAAATTTTGAAAAAACATTTTTACTACATTAAATATTCTGTCACTATTCAATTGCCTTAAGTCTGGTAAAATACGGCCTTTCGAAGCCATTATACAAAAACCAATAGTACTAAAACTCTAATACTTATTACAAAAATGTTTTACCACCCCCATAACATACGCCATTTTAAAATAAATTAAATCACGAACACTACGTGCAATATTGTTAAACAATTATTGGCGAAGCTTTCAAATCAATTTGCATCGAACATTTTTGTTTTAAACAATAGATAAGGTTTAAAATGATTGCACTCCTATGCTAAAGTTGTATTGAATTATGTCAACTGAATGTATGCAGTGCAATGTGACTTTTGTTTATGCAATAAATTGTATTTATTTATTTTTTAAATAAAAACGCATCAGTATGCCGCCATTTTGTTTTGCACTGTTAAAAATTTACATTGTTTGTCAAATCAGATTTACGTTATAGACACAAAAGCTAATTTAATTAATTCCTTTCTTTGATCTCTACCCGGGGCTTGGATTTAACGAGAAAATAATTTGCCCAGAAATTAGATTCGATTTGATTTAGTCAGGTTGAAATCTGAAACACGGGGATCGCAAATGTTTTGAATAGATTAGTAAACAATTGGGCTGTTTTGTATTGGATTTGAAGTCTGATTCAATAGGAATTTATTGAGTTCGTTCTTAGAAATTGGGTAAGATTTTAAACATAATCCAAATCTGGTCTTAATTTCTTACAAAATCTAAATATTTCATTTCACATAAACCTACATGGGCACTTATGTATGAAACGTCAGAAGCTAGTTGCACGGTTGCAATTGGTCGTTTCCTATGAAGAAGGTCGAAGCCGGCAAGAAACTCCACGGTGGCTTTTTTGATAATAATTTTCTTTTACAATTTTTTCAAATTACAGTGTTAACAGGTATGGGATGACAGTGTAGGCCTGTCAACGAGTAGGTACCAGGTAAACTTACCACATAACAAAATAGAAAATGGTCTACAAATCTGCAGTATACATAACCCACTCGACCGACTATGAATCGTGTGTAATTTTCATTAATAAAATGTCAGCCACTCAACCTCAAAATAATATGATTTAATAGAACTACTCGTATATCGAGCTTTTTATATATTTCTTAATAAAAGTTCATAATTATAATGTTTTACAACGTTCATGTGAGAGACTTGCAGGTATTATCTGCCATATTTTTTGCTATAAATACATAACACAGTAAAAGTTTATACCCACGTACACTTAGGTTGTAAACTTAATTTCTTCAAAAAATACTGTCAAATGAATTGTTACACAAAAAGGTAAGTTTATGTCCCCGGGGTATAATATTATGTACTTATATTTAAACGGACCAACCTTGCCCTTAAAATGGCTGCAGCTACATATTTCATCCTTTATAAAAGTTAACGTAACATTATAAACACATACTTTTTGTTTATTTTACGGCTTATATTAATTTTATAATATAGCTTGTGTGTGCTTATAAAATGGTGTGTGGTTATGTGTTAAGTTCATAAATTTTACTTTTAACAATTCAACCAAGTTAATTCATGCAGTTATTTTGCGCTAACCTACTTGCAGGTTTAAACATTTGTATTATTAAACCTAAATGAACACGAACACGTCTACAGTTGAACAATATTATTTATTATAGCACAGTTTAATCAGCCTATAATGTTCCCACTGCGGGGCCACATACCTCCTCTCTTCGAATGGGCTATAATCTATAACAGTGCGGGTTAGGTTAGGTTATGTCTTATAATTTCTGGTTCTAGGACATGCCGGTTTCCTCACGATGTTTTCCTTCACCTTATTGAGAGCAGTGGTGATGAAATTATTTACACAAAGGAAACCGCCAGCCTGGGTTCGAACCTACGACCTACAATTCTTAAGTCAGGGCCATTACCATTGGGCTACTGCTCATAATTATTATTCCTTTTATGTAAAGATATTTAACAAACAGTTTAACAAAATAAAATAGGGGGTTGGATCTAGTATCGGTAGGCAGGAGGTGGGGGGGGGGGGTAAAAGGGATTAAAGCTGGTAGGGGTTGGGTCCCCGATTACAACGCTACCACTCTTATTGTACTTAATGCAAATTTTTCGAGTAATTAATTAAAAAAAATATCTAACCTTAAATCAGATAAAAAGCGAAAACGTAATAAAATGGGTGATTAACAACCAAATATTATGTCCTTGTATATTGTCCATGGTGTAAAATGCGAAATCGATAAAACGAAACGTAAAAATAAAAATTATGAATGATTTGTTGTTTTAGGTATTTGTTTTTCTCAAGAACGGTGCGATTCCTTTTCATGGAAGTCGTGCCAGGGGAGAGGGGGCACCTCCTCCTCACTCGCCCCTACTCTCACCCCCTCTTCCTGCCAAACGATACAAAATTTTTACCAAAATAGGTATACCTCTGCTTAATCCTCCAGGGATCACAGGCATGTCTGTCACTCAATATTGACAGTTAGGTACTTGTAAATGGCTTGGTAACCACAGCAGCACATGAGGTTAGCAATTCATATCCTTTTGTCAGAATCCTTCATTCTCTTTTTAGGCCTAAAGGAATGAGATAGCATGAAAAACAAAAACCAATCAAAAACGCATAAAGAACATTTGAGAATTGCTGCGAAGTAAAAGCTTTAAACATAAACTTCTTCCATGGAAGTGGGCAAACACTGCAGAATGTCACCTGCTAAGATCCATAGGTACAGACGCCATCACATCAAGCTATGCGAAACTGTCAAATTGTCCCAATCAACTTTGGACCTAATGCTTTAGCGATAAAGTTGAAAATCTATTAAAGAAATTTGACAGATTGTAGTTAGATTGATGTGCTGACGTCTGTATGTCGCCTCCAAAAGTTAGTTGACATTTTTCCACATAAGCTGTGTGATGCCACAGTATACATACTTCTTTTACTTCGTTCGCGTTCGTACATATACCTTTCTACGTAAAGGCTTTGTTCACAAAACTAACAATATAAATCTTCGGTAATAGCCAAGATAAGTTCCATATCAATTAATTAAGGCTGGTGTCTGATCGTTGGTCTGCGACATAATTTTTTCCCCTGGCCAGACATTAGCGACAATCCTACTTAAGTTTAATGAACAACTTCATTAATTTTATTCCCCTGTTGCCATGACCCAACCTTTCGTACTGTAAAGTTGTTTGGAAGAAAGTCAACTCAGTGGCGTCTTTTAAATACATACGAAACGAAAAGCACCTACATCGACTTCGTTCTCCGGAAAATTTTTGTGAGAGAGGGAGATAAATGATTTCATTTTTTTAAAGAGGGTTTGCACAAACACTTTCCTTTACCATTTGTCGTTTCGTTTCCTATCTGACTAGTCTGAGAAGAAAGGCCGAAACAAACTCAGAAGTTACAGTCTCTTTTAAAGTCTCGACATAATCTTGGTCAGATCATATGAAGACCAGATCGATGTCTGAGATAGTCTTTTATACCAAAGAATGAACATTTGGGTAGGCCACATCCAGATCTTACTTAGATAGATGTTATTCTAACTTGCGCTTTTACTTTACAAGCAATAAAAACGTAAAGTAAAAAAAAAAAAAGGGAGATTTATTTCTTTATGAGAAATAAATATCTTTAACCAGAAAGTGGGCCTTTTCCCAACTGTGTTGGGATCAGCTTCCAGTCTAACCGGATGCAGCTGAATACTGACTACGGCGATAAGGTTGTATTTTGCTTGGCAGTATTTATGCATTAAAACTACGTGTGGACTGTTTGATGGTTTATTTTTAACTAACGAAATCAAAGTAATGTGGACTGTAGATATATGCATAGGTACATATAAATAGCTCCTTATAGACTATTAAACATCGTATGTTGTGAGCTTGGACAAACCAGTATTTTACATGGAGCGACTGCCTATCTGACCTCCACAACCCAGTTACTGGGTAATACGATCCCCTGGTAAGACTGGTTGTCAGACTTTCGGGCTACTGACGACCCGTAACGACTGTCAAATATCCACGAACCACAGCCACGACCACCAGCTTAACGTACTTTCTGTACGGTGTGTTTGGTTTGGTCACCCATCCACGGACTGACCGCGGCAACCGTAGCTTAACCTGATAGATTGACCCGTGTGGCTGTTACTTAAGCCCCTCTTCATGAATCATCATCGAAATAAAACAAAAGAAGACAAACACTCTTGACTTTGTATAAAATAAAGTCTCAAAATTACCTTTAATTATTCCTTTATCAACAAACAAAAGACGTAATATTCCGTTTCGAAAAAAAAAATTTCGAAATGGACGTCAAATATAATATCAAGTCAAATAAATTAGAGTCTCCTACAATAAAAGAATGGGGCAGTGAAAAATAAAGAAATTTAATCCCGTTCAGGAGTCTTCCGCTAATCGCCAACAAAAGTTTGTATTGGGGCTTCCCTTTGTAGTCTTTGCATTGTAGGTAAATCAGAAAATCAAGGCTCATTGTTTTTTATGGACTATCAAATGGGTAGGTATTATATTTCTGACAGTTTACTTATTTACTACGATAGCTGAAAAGTTGTGTGGTTTTCGTTGGTTCGTGGATATTTCATATTTGACAGTCGTTACGGGTCCTCAGAAGCCCGAAAGTCTGACAACCATTCTTACTAAGGGGTATAGTGTTACCCAGTAACTGGGTTGTCGAGGTCAGAGAGGCAGTCGCTTCACGTAAAATACTGGGATTTAGCTGCATCCGGTTAGACTGGAAGCCAACGCCAAAAATAGTTGGAAAAAAAGGTTAGGCTGATGATGTTTCATGAAAACTGATGAATTTTCGCTTTCAAGTTAAATAAATAAAATGTACCTACCTTACCTATAGTGAACCCTCAACCTATTAAAATAGTAGACAAAAAATTACAGAATTAAAACCAACACCCCTGGCTGGGGTATTCTGCAACATTCCGAGCAAGGCCTATATTCACAGGCTGTTGTTTTAAGGCAATAAATATTCATAACACAAAAACACTATTTCACTTTAACTTTATAACATACATTTCACACTATGTGTACCTACATTTTGCTGCGAAAAATTCAAATAAGCAATGAAACGCAAACAGGAGTTATGCAAATGCATTTTTACTCTGAAAGCGATGGAAATGTACACTCTATTTTCTATGTAAGCAAAAAGCTTAAGTGGGAGTCACCGAAAAGCCGCAGGTTTAAACCGGGAGCGGTTCAAAAGCTGAGATTATAATAAAATTTAAATAATTATAGTAAGCTGTTTAAACGGACGTGGTCCGAATGATTTATAATTACAGCGCGGATTTCGTATTGTGCGGTGCTGCTGTGCCAAAGCTAAAAGGGTGGTAAGTAGCAAAACATGATTCCTGAGGAGGTGATTTTGTAGGCAAAATATCAAGCTTTTCGTCCGTATCTACTTTGCTTTTTCATCTGGGTAAAGGAGAAAGATAAAGAGGTCATGTAACTGAAGAAAGAAAGAGTAAATAAGTAATCATCTACCTAGCCTTTTTCCAACTATGTCAGGGGGCGGCTTCCAGTCTTACCGGATGCAGTTGAATGTCAGTATTTTACATGAAGCGACTGCCTATCTGACCTCCACAACGCAGTTACTGGGTAATAATACTACACCCCTTTGTAAAACTGGTTGTTAGACTTTCGGGCTTCTGACGACCCATAACAACTGTCAAAGATTCACAAATGAGAGCTGGAACCAACGGCTTACCATGCTTTCCGAGGCACGTAACTAAGTATAAGATATTTTTTTTATTCTGATGTTGCATAAGAAAAGAAAAACGGGAACTACAATAAATACGAGTCGCATCTTTTTAGTAAGTTTGAAACTCAAAATCTTTAAAATATTACTTACCCATCTGTTAGTCTGCAGCCGGCAACGGGTGTATGGACCATGGTTTATCTGCGAAGCTTCCCTGGATTCTGTGCAGTGCGTAATTATTTTTACGATGCATATGCCCAGGGGATGAAGTGGAATCTCTGCGAGGTATTTGGGCGTGTAGGGTTTTAATAATGTCGCGTTAATTGCCGTGAGAGATTCCGGTTAATGTGATGTGAATTACTTTGTAGAATGAATGGGGTGTTAGGATTAAATTAACGTTTGATAGGGTTAATTATTCAGATGTATAATACAGGTACATACCAGCCTTTTAAGTCGTTATCTGTTTTAATCGAATAATGATTTGGACTCGGTTGCTGGGCTTATAGTATGTCGATTCGCACGAATTTACTCGCCCGAAGCAGGCAAATCGACACTTAAATAATATATTTTTTTCTGTAGACGACTCACATGATGTTAATTTATTTGTGGGCAAGTCGACAACTTCAGAAAATAATGTATTAGGCAACTGGAACATTTTTAATTTCGTACAATAAAGTATACACAATAGGAAATTAGCGCTCAGAAATGTAGAATAGAATATTTTGTAAAGGTGTACTTTTCCCTAACCTTAACTTTACAGGTGAGTATATTCGTGCGAATCAACCAATAAACCGGTTGCTGACACTGTTCTTGTGGGAAGATTTTTTGTTACACAGACGACCAAGCACCTTCACTTGTACTAGCGTATAGCCTGCGATGGGAGATAAGAATATTCTGTAGGCAGACAGCAGACAGTGTTCATATTTTTGTTTCATTTCCGTCACGAAGATTCTGCTATGAGAAATATCACATATTTTGAAACGTCTAGACATCCAACGAATACTATCGGAAAAGTAGGATTAGATAGGAATAGGAATATCGACACTTCGAGAAGCCTCCGAACTATCACGTTCGGATAATTTATAACACTATAGGCTATCTTTCGAATGTCACAGTTCACTATAGTTGAGATTCAGGAGCTGTGGGACTCAATAACAAATGGTAGTGAAGATATTGACCCAGTAAAGTTACGTGAAAAATGTGTGATCAGCTCCAAGACATGTTGGAAATCTCTGAAACATCAATGGGTAGGTACAGACGCCAGCACATCAAGCTACTACAATCTGTCAAATTTCTTTAATAGATTTTCAACTTTATCGCTAAAGCATAAGGTTCAAAGTTGATTTTGGAAAATTTGACAGTTTCGGGTAGCTTGATGTGCTGGCGTCTGTACATACAACGACAAGAATTTATTCGATTATTTTATCATGTTTAGATATCTATGCTCATCACGTTTGTAGAGTTACGCTAACATAGTTATTTTAACCCTGTATATCTGTGTCACTGAGTTTTTCCTTTGGGAATTTCTTAGTAGCAGTCTTGAGTCTGATGGCTCGCACCTGATATCAGTATCACCATCACTGCCCTTATCCAAATTTATGTATCGGTGCAACATAATTATCTATTTCTACTATACTTCTCTGTCAGTCGTCATCACCCCCGCTTATGGGGCTTAAAGGGACTGCATAATCTAAAGCGCGGTCACTGTCGGACTTCATAGAAAAAAGAAGCGCGATGACACAACGCTGGTAATTTATTGCAAAATATTAAGCAATTATTTAATTACAAAAAATCTACTGTTTGGACTAAAAAATTAAAAGAGTAGTGTTTTAGTATGTTGCTTGTAGAATAATCTGTCAAAAAATCAGAATGATTGTATGTATATAAGTATGGTTTTTATTATAATAAGAAAGTTTTTAGAGGTATCTTCATGATTGTTTTCCATCGTATCAAATTAGTCTTATTATGTTTTCAACACAGTATCTACCTAACATAAATATTCTGAAGAATAAATATCAAATATTTTCTGATTTTGTTTACTGTAGTCGATTATATACTATTATTGTTTCTAAAACTTGCGTTTTTTGCGTTTAGGTCCTGTAAGCCCTTTAAGTCAAAGGAAAGCGTGACTTAAGAATGGGCTTAAGTCACGCAGTGTGTGTGTGTGTGAACATCTTTTACTATGGGACCAACTCTGAAATATGAAAAACAAACAGCGCTACAAACGCTTTTCCATACCCTTTTATTGTGTTAGCTAGTATCACACTTTTGTATAAAAAATCAGGTTTTATTAATCCTATTCCAGAGTTGGACCCATTGCAAAAGGTTTTCATTTTTATAAGTACCTAATACACTCCCATATGTCCTTCGTTTAACCGAGTATAATGCTAGTAAAATTTTTATCCAAGGTAATTCTGAATTTTCTAGTCACGTCTAAAAAGGTAGACGTAAAGTAATTTATTAGTGTAGGTAGATACCTAGTTTTTGTTACGCGAATAATATTAAAATTTTACAAAAGCAGTAATTTTTAACGTGATGTTCTAATAAAAATACAGTTTTATTCACGAGAAAGTTTGAGAATAACGTAAAAATATTACTATGTACAAGAATCACCTTTAAATTATAACCACCCTCTTAATAAGCTTTACGAATACTGTTATTATGATATATCGAAGGCAGATCTCTGAGTAATACAGAATGGCCAATTCGAAAGTATAGAACTTTTTTGGTCACCATTTTGATTTGGCTCCAAAATTTACGGATGTTTGATAACCAGTATTTAGTTTAAATGTGGCAAATTCGTTATGCACCGTTTATAATATCACGATGACCGCATTAACTTCAGTTATTTTATCCTAAAGTTCATAGACGGATTGAAAATCGACCCAATTTTTTTCAACAAGTCAGTACGAATACTAAATCCCATATAATTATACCATTCTTCCTTGAAGAGGCTAGAGGACAGGCGCTGTTGTTACTGCGAGTGATAATCGCAATAATGTCAAGGATTAAAAAAAAATCATCAACTACAAGGTTACATGCTGACGTCACGCAAAATCCTGCATCGCGCAAGCAGAGTTTACCGAGCAACCAGTACCTACATATACACATTAATCGTCGGGTAGCTGTTGCACACCTGACACGACCCCCGTCTGGTCGGAGGATCCTCCCTTTTCTATGGAGGCTGAGTGATCTTTACACCATGTTCCTCTTACCTCTAAAGGATTATCGGAGGGACAAATCGTGGTCAATTGTGTATACTAAAAGAAGAATATTTGTGACTCTTATAGGAAAATACCTAATAAACCATGCGAAAGTTCAGTGAAAAACATGACTAAAAGCGATTTCATTCCAATTGCATGACCGGAATTATATAATTATAACAAACTATTTAGTAATTTTTGTTTGTAATAAAAATAATTTTAATTTAATATTGCATGCTTCCAAATTGTCCAAATGTCTAACCTATATGTGTAGAGACTGTATACCTACAATTCACTGGATCACACACGACTAAGGGCAAATTTTTCAATCGACAGATAATTTTTATTCCAGGAATAAAATAGACGTCTGACAGATTTTGTATGGAAGAACTGTCAAAAAATTTAAATTACTCCTCGGATAAAAATATCTGGCGTTGGAAAAATCAGCTCTTAATAGTAAGTTACCGATGACAACACCCACAATCTTTCCACTATAATAATATTTCTATTTCGAGGGCCCAACACAATTTTCCGTCGGAAATTTCATTATCTGTTGGTTAATCAAATAGCCTGCGTGATGGCCGCCGAGTATTTCCCCTCTCCATTGCATTTTCATACCCTGCACTACTAACGTGTCATACTATACACTAATAAGTATATACTTATAAAAACGAAACACGAACCGGGACGAACCTATATAGGTTATAAGAATAAGTAGGTGGGTTCGTAGGTATGTAGTTTTATTATAGTGCGGTCCCGTTTTTATGCAAATTAATGTTTTGATTAGTTTTGTGTAGTAAATAATTTATGGTTAATATAGTTTTCTTCGTGGTTCGTTTTAAAGCAACGTGGGAATTTTATTTTGGATGTGATGGGTTATGATGGCCCTGTGGTAAAGCTCTCGCCTCTCAAGCACGAGGAGTTAGGTTCAAATCCGGGCAAGTGACTGTGACAATTCATTGTATTAATACGTTAAGTTAAGGGTGAACTGTATACAATATCGCAGATTCATGATAGTGAATTAAAAACAAAAAATCTACCGCAAGAAATTTCCTATTGGTCATCAAAATTACCTTGAGGCGTGAGGATAGCATAGACAAAAAATATATATAGTTATGTCATCACATATAATAATACCGGCCTATTATTGTCCGTAGTGGACAGTCAGAATCTTTGCCAACCCATCGGTCCACTTTTATAGACTTTCAACACGAAGAAGTTCGTTGATGCGTTCTTTTTGAAGTGAAAACTACTTTAGCCGCGTTGCGCAGTTTTTGAGATGGGACCATTAAACTCGCGATACTGTTTACCGTAACCGACACCGCGATACATTCGGATGTGTTCGACTGTCCTCGGGATATACTCGGTTTCAATGTATATCCGATATGTCAGTGAGTAATGGCAAAGTATTCTGTTTGTGTTTTGTTTATAAGACGATTAAAAAAATACACACGTAATTGTTCAAGTTCTCACTTCTGTCGGCACTCCCGAAGTGCGACTTTTTTTCTTGTCAAGTTTCGTCCCAAACTAGATGAAAACAGTTAGTATCATGTGCCAACGTTGTCTCGTGTGCCTACACTTTCACAGATACCCATAACTTTTAATAATAGTAATTCTTCTTTGCCTGGAAGACCACAATGCCACAAGAAGTAAAGTTAAGACTGAAAATACCGTTTCTTATTGGTAGAAACCATTAGGTATTTATGTTTTAAATTAATATCCTGCACAGTTACCTACATTCTTATTGCCAATGGCTATTTGAAATAGAAATTCGTTGAAATAGTTTTCCACAATTCCATTTGTTCTTTTTCCAATTTCAGTTTCAAGAAAATATCCCATAACTTATATCATATTTGAATTTCGAATATTAAACAAAAGTAGGGATGACATTTATAATTATTTTATTTATGAGCGAAAATGTGGGTCATTTGCGGGCTCTTCCATAACTTACTTCCAATTATATTTTGCGTCCATATAAAATTGGATTAATATTCCATGTTAAATGCGATATATTTCACCTTAATTTTCAATACAAAATTATATTCTGATGGGTATTTAAAGCTTATTGAAGTGCTCATCACCAGGGCTTCATAAGCGACCTGAAAGTATTGAGTAAAAGTAATTAGTACCAAGATTAATTTGCTTTATTCAGGACTGATTTTTTCATCGCCAGATAACTTTTATTCGAGGAATAAAATTGACGTTTGGCAGTTTTTGTATGAAATAACTGTCAAAATTTCAATATTATTCCTTAAATATTTATTTCTTATTTTGATTGTTGTTTTTATTTATATCTAATCGTATGATGCACTGGCTGACGTCATCACGTCAATCACCGGCTGTCGCTGAAAACCAGCGCTGGGGCTCTGTCTCGTATAGGGTCTTAGCATTATGCTGAGCGTTGGCCGTTTTGCGTAGATGTGACGCATACTTTCTCCCAAATTGTTATTTTTGTTTTTTCTGTTATTTGTGTCTTTTATTTTTATGCGTCATGTTTGTCGCAAATAAACGTATTTTCTTTCTTTCTTTCAAATAAAGTTATCAGATGATTGAGAAATCAGCCCTTAGTTGGATTAATATATAAAATAAATTTCTAGCCGGCAGATGTGTGGGAGTCGTCAATTACAATCCAGGCTTTCTTAAAAAAAATACAGGCAACTGCAGTGCGATTCTGTTACCATCTCACCGTGAAAACTTAGGTGAAGTGAGCGTGGAGTGAGCTGTCAATAGTGTCATTTCCTAGCAAAAAGAAACTCACATCACCTAAGTTTTCACGGTGAGATTTTTACAGAATCGACCGGCTGATCTGAAATAAAATATTATTAAATTTATAATAAACTAACTTCTGCCCGCGACTTCGTCCGCGTGAAATTTCAACTCCAGACCTACCGCGTCGCTCGCGGTATTATATCGTTTTCTGACTCTTTTTGTTCTTGCTCGCCTCTTAGGGATCGTAGCGTGATGTTTTAAATATGTGAAGCTATCAAATTCAAATCAAATCCGGTTAGTAGTTCCAGAGATTAGCACGTTCTATGTGTTCCGTTCACGTTCGTTCATGTATATTTATTTTATATCATATTTTGATTGTTATTTTTTTATTTACATGTAATTGTTTGCTGCTATTTGTGTTTGTGTGCCGTTTGTTTGCCGGCTGTCGCTGTAAACCAGCCCTAGGGATCTGTGTTTGTTGTTATGTTTATTTTATTTATTAAAACTTTACGCAGAAGTAAAAACTGTACAAAGGCGGACTTAATGCCTTGGGCATTTTCTACCAGTCTACCTTAGGGTGATGCAGAGAGAATACACAGTACAGTACCCGGCGATAAATATTGCACATCGAGCTTTTTACACAAAACCATTTTATACAAAGAATAAAAATAATTATCAAAAGAAGCAAATCACAATTGTTTTAACAGCTCCTAATAGATACCGGACTGTTTGTATTTCGTGGGACAGAGATAACGCTCTACGAAGCCGAAATTAGCCGATTGTCTCTTTCCAAAGGTCGATGTGCAATATTTATTTAATATACACATGACATGTAGTAGATGCAATACCAGAAAACAACGTAGAAAATATTTATAACTAGAATCTAAGAATAAATACATATACATACATACAACAAAATATTAAAAAAAAACTGGCACTCCGGTAGTGCCGACAGAAGTGAAAACTTGAACAATTACGAGTGTATTTTGTAAATCGTCTTATAAACAAAACACGCGTGTTAAGGTATGTTCCTTATTTTATAGGGTTTTTTGCAAATCAGGTATGATGACCAAAGTGACTGGTTTATTCTTCTCGTGAAAGGAATTTATTCAGATTTACAAATAAGCACACAGTTATATATCCGTGGTTCAGCGCCATCTCGTCGTTGTTGGATGAACTACGTAGTTAGTACGCGAGGCCCTCGTAGTTCTTCCCGATGTGCATAGATGGCGCTGTCCTCAACAACGCGCGTCTTAAGTTTTACGTCTGACGTTAGTACGCGAGGCCCTCGTAGTTCTTCCCGATGTGCATAGATGGCGCTGTCCTCAACAACGCGCGTCTTACGTTTTACGTCTGACGTTTTACGTCTTACGAATTTTCGATCAGGGTCACGTGACCTGACGCGAATTTAGAAGTTTTTACCCATTCCAAAAAAAGTACACAGCGCCGCTAAAGAAGTTTTCACTTCAAAAAAAACATGAGAGATAAACAAAAAAACCTGCAACAACTTACTTCTGAGACGCGCGTATCTGCCAACTTCTTGTGTATACGTTTTCGAGCTTTCACTTTAAATGTGAACTGATGTTTATGTATCATATTTACTGCAATTGTACGTACTTTTTTCTTTTCTTTCGTTCAAACAAACAAACAAAAAAAATCGGTTGTCTGTAAAGTCGGTTTACTGACGATAGTTGAACGTGACAACGTCATAAGAAAATACTGATGGAATAGTTGCATTGCATTTGTTAATATTCGCTTGCACTTCAAGCCGCCATGGAACGCTACAGAGCGAGGCCGCGAGGTAACGCTACATGAGTCATGTTTTTTCGTGAGTGCAGCCAGCTTCATCGATTTATTAGACGTTGTCACGTCAAAAAACAAATTCTTCAGCTTCAGCAGCAGCAACGCCCCGCGGTTTCACGCGCATATATTTCGAGGCCGCGGGAATATCGGGTTAAAAGGTATCCTATGTGTTAATCTTGGTTATAAAATTCTATTATTATATTATTATTATCATATTATCCTATTGAATGACTGTTTCATGAATTTTAATCAACATACAACCTGACACTGACCTGCAAATTAAGAGAAATGATATAAAAAATAACGAATAAAATTAGTTTCGTAGGTACTCATTTCTCTCGCCGAAATGAGAACTAGGTAGTAGCAAACTGCCTAGATAGATAACTTAAATAGGTATTAGATTTCCAATTTTCAGCACGTTGCAAGATGACAAGAAAATATTTTGTTCAACTATGAGGTCAAAGTTTTTTGGTCGCTTTACACGTACAACTTTCACAAATATAACATCCTTCCACCTCAACCCTACAAAGTCCTATAAACAATTCCATGCATGCCTACAGGTCGTAACAATAGTAAATAATAGGGTAGGGCCACACTGGGGCGTCACAGCGTTCTATTACTAAGCTTAGGTCGGAAAATTGAAAAGTTAACGAGCCTATTCCACGATGCTCGCGTTTCCACCGACCACCTTTGTTTTTAACGCCCGTCGGAACTCGGCCTTATTAAGGGGAAATTGCTTGGAGTAACATGAAAGGTTTGTGTCACAGATATAGATAGACCTAGATAACGCAAGTAGCACGATCTGTATGAAAACCAAACGTGCCATTTTTTGACTACCTACTATGACGTCACAAGTCATGACGTCATGCTGGGTGAGCGTGAGCGCTGTCGCTAGGCCCCGGGGTTGGGGCGAGACGGATGCCGCAGGCGACGGCGTCTTTGAATAGATTTGATTTTCGCATTTGCGAAAATCACACCCTGCCAGCAGCACTATAGGACTGAGCGCGAAAGTGGCACGCGAAGTAGTTGCTCTTGCTTATCTAGGTGTATCTATATCTGTGGTGTGTGTCGATGACCTAATTTTTGCTTTAAATCTTGTGGGAGTAATGAGTTTGTTAATAGGGCCTGGGGGCAATAGAAAATGTGGGGGGAATATTATTATTTCAAGAGCCAGTGACTTTTACTGTAATAAACAATGGCACAAATACAAAACTAATTGTATCCACCTAACACAAATTAAAATAATTTTGGTACCTATGTATCGAAAGCAAAAAGCACTAAAGGCTCCTTCAAACAGGCGCGACACGCGATAAAATCATGCGCGACACAAAGGCACCGCAAGTCGCGCAACGAGCGGTGCCTTTGGGTCGCGCGCGATTTGCGTCGCGCGTCGCGCCTGTTCCTCGAATAAACAGATCGATAAAGTTATGCAAATGTTAGATGCAGCCTTTGTATTTCGGAAGCTTTGTGGCTTTAAATGCTGCACTACCAATAAAGTAATTTCGTTTTTACGAGGTCAGTGAAAATAACAAGAGTATTTTTACTTTTCTTATTTTGAAGGAGCAGTGCAGTGGTGACCCGGTGGTAGCCAAATCGTCTTAGGGTCGTGGGTTCTAAATCGAACCGAGGCAGGCGCTTTTCTTTGTGTAAGTGTTTTATTTATCACGACTGCTCTCAAAACGGTGAAGGAAAACATTTTGAGGAAACCAGCATGTCCTAGTACCAAAAATTCGAAGACATGACATGACATCTACTAACCCGTTCTGGAAACGCGTGGTGGATTAGGGCTCACTGCCACTGCTGGCTAATCATTCTTACTTTTTTCTATAATAGCAAAATACTGGCTTGAAACAAGTCCAATAAAAATAAAAAAATACGCGACATAATTCCTTTTTCAAATCTTCCCACAGAGTAAAAAATAAACAGAGTGGAAACACTAAAAACAAGTGAGCGTTGACTAGCAGTAGCTCAACGGTACTTAACCCTTAACGAGGCTACGTGACATTCCCGGAATTAAAACAAACAACTTTGCACAAGTCGAAATTCCTACTTATTCAACAGGACATAAATTATATACTTTCGTCGTCTTTTGTGGAGTTCTAAATGTCTTTTCAGTTTCGTTTTTTTTTTGTTAAAATAGACAATAAGAAAAATATGAATACTTATTTATTTTTGGACGTGCCTTTGTGAATGCTTTATTTTTACTTTGGCGTTTGAAGGTAGCGGAAATACCTTAATTTTATTCTAAGTTAGATTAAGTACTGTTTTCTCACAATTTTTCAGAACTGTTTTTGTAAACGCCCTTTGCTTTTGATATCAAGACTTTCTTTGTATTTATTACAGTTACATTTACCTACAAGCAAAATAATGATTTATTTATACTATAGAATTGGGATGTAATCTGACTGAACAAATAGTTTGGGATTCTTGACAGTTTCAGGATAGTATTTTCAAACAATACAACAAGTCCTAAAAAAATAAATGCAAACCAAACTATGACATAACAGAGACAACAATATTCAAATGTCCAAACAATAAAATTAAAAGTTCTAATAACCGTGGCCACTTCATTATTTCCGAAGGCCATCTTATTCAGCCGTCTTATACTTAATTCAGTTGAAAAGAAAATATTTTTACAGCCACATTGTAACTGGAAAAGCCTTTAAGCTAATGTTTGAGTCCATTATGTCTGCCGAATGGCCTCGTCGGACAGCCTGATTAAAGTTCGGTTAAACGGATATTAAAATTTCCAAGACTTGAATTATACTTTCCAGTGATTTGATATCTTGAGGAGAAAATTGAAATGCTTTCGCGAACGAATTGTTCAGGGATTTTGTGTGAGTAACAATTTCGCGATCACTTCAGATAAATGAGATGGTATTACCGATTATTGAGAACATGATTGGGCTTTACTTGTTATACGGTTTATTTCGTGGTACTTTCGTAGGTATCGAACAGGATTATTAAAGAAAAATTGTTTGTTTTGTCTGTTATTTGGTAGGCTGAGAATGTATTGTCGAAGTAGGATTGTATCTACTTCATAATCAGCTTATAATGTCCCCACTACTGGGACACAAGCCTCCTTTCCGTGAGAGGATCTGGACCATAATCCACCGTGCAGGCTCAGTGCGTGTTGTTAGATGTCACATGTCTTTGAAATTTTGGTTCTTGGACATGCCGGTTACCTCACGATGTTTTCCTTCACCGTTTTGTATCTAATAACGTCCGGTTGACAGAGACATATATTTAGTCCTCCTTATCGATTTCGACAATGGTAACTCTTAGAAATCCATTCTTTGCGTGTGCCCTTAGCCTTATATTTCACTAGGACACCATAGTGGCGCTACCATGGTCGCGCTGCTAGCAAAAAATACACAGCTTTATAATGATAATATTTATTTAACCAAATGACATGACTCATTCGTGTTAGTAACAATATTGCTTACCGCTATGTTAGTATTCCTATTCTAATTATCTAGTCTAAAATCATGACTATACGTGAATCACTGCCACACGCCTATCACCGAGGTGGAGAGCTTGCAGCAGCGACTCACGTACAGACAATCAAGTCTGCTCGCCACACAGCGCAGGATAAGGTTGGGGCTGGCCCGCACGCGGTGCACCGCGCATCGTGGTGGTTTATGGTGGGTATCCAATCGGTTACACAATTTACCATAAATTTTTGGTAGGTAGTGCGACCTTGGTTGCACCACCATTGGTGTCCTAATAAGATTGGGCCTTTACATGGCTCCCTAAACTAAATTCACTCACCATTGTATATCATCATAGTGTATGTGTTATAACATTTTCGTCGATAGAAGTGACAAGGTTGACTTTATTATTATTATTTTATTTATTTATTAACTAAAGATGGTAAGTATACTTATAAATTAAGCCCCACAAAACCGTTGTAAAGGTTTGACTGTGGGGTCGGTGAGTCTCTAGACACTATACACTAGTTACACTATAAGATAAATGAAAGTACCGACTATAGTTAGTATTAAGTATTAGTAACAATGGTGCTTAGGTACTAAGTTAGTATTGTTAGTATAATCATCAGCACTCTTGTGCGTGGGCGAACCCCAAGCTCAGAGATATATATATATATATATATATATATATATATATATATATATATATATATATATATATATGTCTATAACTCACACTCAACATAATATATCTAAATAATATTTTTTAAAAGCAGAAATCTTACAATATTGTAACGTACCTATAAACTTTAATATAAATGGTATACAACGTACCTACTTACCTAACCTCCACTTTCCTTTGATTGCTACGTTTGATTCCTGAAACGGAATAAGTTATAAGTTACAACTTTGAAGGATGTTTAACAGGTTTCACTTACATGTAAAACACTTTAGTAGATACCCAATTAGTTTAAGGTTTCTAGGTCCAATTAATATCAGAAGGTATTAACTCCGTCCTTTCATCCTTTCAGAAGGTAGGTAATATATAAATGATTACGAAATAAACTATTTTGATGTATAGACGCCAGCACATCAAGCTACTACAATCTGTCAAATTTCTTTAATAGATTTTCAACTTTATCGCTAAGGTAATATGGTTCAAAGTTGGTTGGGAAAATTTGACACTTTCGGGTAGCTTGATGTGCTGGCGTCTGTACCTTCCTATATGTGTATGTTTTGGCAATGTCCTTTTGACGAATCCACTACTCTTGACATTAATCGTATTAATGTTTGGCTTTTAACTAAAGCAGCAAGATGGGCTCGAGGCTCAATGATAATAGCCGCACAGGTCGTCCTTCGGTTAAACTAACCTTGCTGCGGTCGATTCGTGAATCCATTCGCCCATCACACACATATCGAGACGCCTCCGTGCCTCGGAAAGCACGTTAAGCCATTGGTCCCGGCTGATAGTAGTTACGGGTAACCCAAAATTCTAACAAAGTCTAACCAGGCCATCGAGATATAAGTACTAAGTACTTATATCTCGATGAACCAGGCTAATCAAGGGATATCCTCTATTACCACTAACTGGGTAGTGGAGGATAGATACGCAGTCGCTCCATGTGAAATACTGGTAAGTATTCAGCTGCATTCGGTTAGACTGGAAGCCGATAAAATTGTTGGGCCTTTGCCCATCAATTTTATCAGAGCGAGGCAGATTGCATATTGATTTAAACTAAAACAATTAAATTAA
Source organism: Luperina testacea (assembly GCA_927399505.1). Lineage (NCBI taxonomy): Eukaryota > Metazoa > Arthropoda > Insecta > Lepidoptera > Noctuidae > Luperina > Luperina testacea. Next base: position 13,478,467 of record OV656770.1, on the reverse strand, counting down.
GAAAGTTTTTTCTCTAACTTCGTGACAAAACGTGTTTTTCTCAGTTAATCAATTGAATTTTCTTGCTGAAACCATTGAATTGATGTAATAATGACTTTGAAAAGCAGGAAAAAACTTGTCGTAGGAAAGAGTAAAATATTGTTCTGTATAGTGTAGGTACAGCCGCCAGCACGTCAAGCTACTACAATCCGTCAAATTTATTTAATAGATTTTCAACTTTATCGCTAAAGCATGAGGTTCAATGTTGATTGGGAGTATTTGACAGTTTCGGGTAGCTTGATATGCTGGCGTCTGTACTTTAAAGGATTCTTCTACGATCTGTTGGTTGGGTAACATTCCCCTTTATTTTGTTTTCTAACTCAAATGAAGTTTATAGGACTTCTCTTTCACAATTGGTATTTCCTGGTAGGGGAAAAAATTGTGGGTGGAAGCCTTTACCCTATTGTATCTCGGAATAGATCTCCATACCTTATTTTGTCTGTTAATAAAAGAAATCCTCAAGGAAAGGATGATATTTAAACTAGAGAATACAATTCGAGTGATAACTGTAATATAGAAAATGTTTCCAAATATAGATAGATTCCAAATATCTAGATAAGATCAGCCCTGACTTGCAATTTGTAGGCTGTGAGTTCGAACCCAGGCAGGTAGTTTACTTTGTGCATTTAATGTTATCACCACTGCTCTCAAAACGGTGAAGGTAAACATCGTGAGGACACCGGCATGTCCTAGTACCAAAAATTCAAAGACATGTGACATCTCCCACAGGACCCACGTGATATATTATGACCCTCTATGACCCTCTCACAGAGGCCTGTGTCCCAGTAGTGGGAATGTTATAGGCTGATCATAATGGTTCTAAAATATTTAGTTCTATAAAATAAATCGAGCAAACTCAGTCAGTCCCAGACAGAATAGAATAAAATAAAAATCAGTAATTTGAATACCGTTTGTTTAGCTCACAAACCTTCATTTTAATGAAAATCCATCATAATTTTGAAGCGAATACCTATCATGCTTTAGCACTGGCCGGCGAATTGTGTATCTGCCAGCGATGAAGGGAATTCTGCCTGAATTTCATCAAGCAATTTTTGGTGCCAGCCTAATTGGATATAGGGATAAATAAATCAATTAAATTGTTCCGCTGACTGGGCCCTCTAATGGCGTTGGATGTTGGTGCGTAAAAACCAACCCAGGATGACCTACCCCACCCCTTTCCACCATGTTAATTATAGGAAGCAGCGAAAATATTTTGAGAGACAGGGCTCAAGCGAAATTGGCGCTTACGTTGACAATGATTCCACGATTTTGATGTTGAAATTCGAATTTAATGCCCTGCATACTAAACTGCTTAGTTGATTATTAATACACACGAGCAACACGCGTCTGCGGCTGTCGCCGACAAGCGTCGACGACAGAGGCGACTGCCTCTGTCGTCGACGCGTGTCCCTTTTGTGTATGCACACTTAAATGATTACCTATGAAATATTTTCCTCAATTTTTCAATTTAAACACAACCGTAGCCCTTGTAGGTAATTGTAGTAATACTTATATGAATATTAGGAGATACTTAAAATGTAAATAAGGTATAATGTCCGTGTATTAGAATTTTACAACATAATCAGCCTTTACTGTTCCCAGTGCTGGGACGCAGGACTTCTCTCTGTGAGGGACTTTGATTATTTACATATTTTCGGGTCGAAACCCTTTCATTATGCGGCTAACTTGATGTCACGCATGAATGTCAATTTTGTTTAATTGGGTCACATATTATTATTTTACTGAATTTCATCACTGGCTTCTGCCCGCGACTTCGTCCGCTTGAAATTTCTTGTTCCCTCGACCCACCCCATCGCATCGCACCGCACTAATACTACGTTCTTTCTGTCATTTATTTTTTTTGTTGAACATACCTACATGAATACTAAAAAATATTCATAGAAATCTAAGAATTTCTATTTTTATATATATTTTTTTAATATCAAATCTTTTAATTTCGCGCGGCGAAACAGTCATGGCCAATGTTAGTTATAAGACCAGATACCTGAAATGAGACTGGGCGGGTCACACTGGCAGGATGCATGCCAAGGGTCGTCACGCAGTGGGTACATGAAGACGGGCGTCGTCACCGAGCCTGGCCTAAGCAAGCAGGCACTCGTTCTGGACTGCTTGGCTGGGAGAAACAGCAGACAAAGATGAATGGAAAAGTAGGAGAGAGGCCTGTGCCCCAGCTATGGGAAAGTTGTGGATGAATGTGGACTGTATTTAAATGTAAAAAGAATGGAAAATGAAACAAAGAGGGTCACAGTAAATTAAGATAATTATTAGCAGAACCAAGAGAAAAAGTACACTCACTTATCACTTAGCAGCAAACTATATGACAACAACTGAAAAATACATCATTTGTCATTAAAAAATAAAATAGTTTAAAAAACAGATTTATAAAAAAGGAACGACTAACCAGCCAGTCGCCAACATTCCGGGCCCCTAGTGGGACACTAAACCCTGGTGGCAACTGGCTGGGGGTCAGCCATAAGTGGTAGGAGTTTGCGGACTGGTCGACGTAAAATCCCGCCTTTGGTGGCTACATCTACAACGCGCACCAGTCCGTCCGGTCCCGTAAATGTTTTGGTTACCCTACCCAGAAGCCAAAGACCCCGTGGTAGGGTGTTGTCGACCACGACAACTACGTCACCCTCGCAAAAGTTCGTGACGTTTCTTCTGCGTCCTCGTGGGATCAAAGTCGGCAGGTATTCTTTTAGCCACCTCTCCCAAAAGTGATCAGCCAACCGAAGAGCGTGCCGCCAATCGCACCGGCGTAAGAGATCGTTGTCCGATAAGTCGACGGGCCACTGAGCAGTCGATGAACAGCCGAGGATGAAGTGAAATGGTGTTATGGCCTCTGGGGTGTCTGGTGAACTAGGGACGTACGTGAGCGGCCTGGAGTTTATGATGGACTCCGCTTCAAGTAGTAAAGTGGCTAAGACCTCCTCTTTAGGTGCCCTTTCTTTTAGTGTGCTGTGTAGCGCGGATTTCACTGAGCGAACCAGCCGCTCCCACGCGCCACCCATAAAAGGCGAGGCAGGCGGTATGAAACGCCATGAGATTCGGCGGTTGGTTGCGAAGTCCCGAACGTCTCCATGGTATAAGGCGGCCAGCTCAAGACTTGCGCCGACAAAGTTGGTCCCGTTGTCAGAAAATATTGTAGTTGGAGTCCCTCGACGTGCCATCATGCGCCTTAGGCTCATAATTGCTGAGGCTGCCGATAACGAAGCCACTATCTCTAGATGAATGGCTCTAGTAACCAGGCATGTGTAGAGTGCCACCCATCTTTTTTCTCGGCGTCGGCCTACAGCCACTTCTATAGGCCCAAAGTAGTCAAGTCCGACATGCGTGAAGGGTCGTTTGTGATGGTCTAGCCGTTCTGGAGGTAAATCTCCCGTAGGCGGCACTCTAAATCGGCCATTTTGCTTTCTGCATTGCAGGCATGATTTAGCGACGCTACGTATTATGGTTCGTGCCCTTATGATCCAAAAACGTTGCCTTAGTTCGTTCAGTACAAGCTCGTGGTTACCGTGGCCAGCTTCGATGTGCTTATGCATGATGATTAGACGGACGATGTGATGATGGCCGTCCACTACGACCGGTGCTTTCACACTCTCGCACACCCCAGGAGTGGACTTTATGCGTGAGTCGAGTCTGAGCAAGCCATCTTTGTCGAGCACTGGGGCGAGCGCAGCGATGCGGCTGCCCTTCGGCAATGGTTGAGAGGCTTTCAGCATCTTGAGTTCTTCGGCAAAGCTATCTACCTGCGCCTTCATAAGTAGGAGCTGCTCTGCTTGTACGATGTCTGCGGCGGACAGCTGCGAGAGTGACGCAGCGTCGCGAGCGGCTTCTGTGAATAAACGCGGAGATTTAGAAAATGACTTAAAATGTCTGACGGCCTGAAAAACGCGAGCTGTGACTCGTAATAACTGTAACCAACTACTGAATCGGGTAGCATCTGGGACCGACAGTTCAAAGGTAGGGGCATCTACTAGAACTCCGGTAAACTCGGGCTTTAGCTCGGACACGCGTAAAGCCTCGTCCGCTGGACACTCTAATGTGTACTCTGGTTCACGAGGCCATTGATTTGGAGGATTGATCAGAAAAGCGGGGCCAGTGAACCACCTGTGTGTCGCTGTAAAAAACATATCTTTCGGTTTTGTTGCATCATCCGCTATGTTTAGGTCGCTTGGAAGCCATCTCCAGTTGGAGGGGTTCGTGGACTCTAAAATTTCCCCTAACCTATGAGCAACGAATGCTTTAAACCTACGTGCATCGCTGCGAATCCACTTTAAAACCGTTGTAGAATCGGTCCAGTAAAAAACAGCGGAAGGTTTTGTGCGATGGGCACTTAAAATAGTTTGTGCGTAACGTGTCGCGATGAGCGCTCCTTGTAACTCTACTCGCGGGATAGAGAGAGGCTTCAGAGGGGTTACACGCGCTTTGCTACCAATTAAGGCAAGAGAGACTAAACCGTCATTAAAAGTGAATCGCCAGTATGCGACGCAAGCGTACACTTGTTCCCCCCCATCAGCTATGACATGGAGCTGAGTATCACACACGCCTGGCTTACCCGCGTACCATCGTGGAATTCGAAAATTTGCTGCTAACTTGAGCTGACCAAACCATGTTTTACACTCGGTTTCATACTTGGTGGGTATAGGCGAATCCCAATCAATTCCTTCCCTCCATAATCTTTGTAACAGAATCCTACCCTGTATTACTATCGGCATCAGCAAACCTAAAGGGTCATAGACACTCATGACTCTAGAGAGCAAACTACGCTTAGTTAATTTTGTGCCTAAGTCCTTATCGCCCGTGCGAAAGCCTAAGGTGTCGCTTAAAGGATTCCACTTTAACCCTAACGTGCCTACGTCACTGTTAGGAGGGAGATTGACGTCGGAGTCTGAGTTGCAGTCTGAGTTGCTATGAAGCTCTTTGGGCACCAACGCAAGTGCTTCTGGTACGTTTGACACCCATGAACGCATTCCAAAACAACATTTCTTGTGGACCGTGACAATATCGGAAGCCAAGCGTACGGCGTCGGAAAGATCGAATTGGCTTCCAATAAAGGCGTCCATATAATGGTCGTGAATGATAGCGTGCGCGGCTGCGGGGTATTCACTCTCAAACTCCTTCGCGTTTTTATTTTTTATATACAAAGCTATGAATGGGCTAGAAACTGCACCAAAAATTAAAGAAGACATTCTAAATTCTTTTACTGCACCCTGTGAGATGCCATCGTGCCACAAAAACCTAAGCGCGTCGCGGTCGCTTTCTTTTATCTTAATTTGGGGAAACATTTCTTGAATATCCGCATTGAATGCTATAGGTCCCTCCCTAAAGCGAAATAAGATATCTAAAAGTGACTGTAAAAGGTCTGGGCCCTGTAGCAGCATACTATTTAAACTAACACCCCTACTTAATGCTGCTGCATCATGGACAACCCTTAGCTTGCGTTTTTGTGGGTGAAAAACTCCAAAGTGAGGTAAATACCATCTCATAGAATAGTTAGATTTATTCTTTAAATACGACTCATGGTACGATGAAGGATCACATTGTTCCGCGTAGCCCTTTTCGATTATACCGTTTATAAAATTCCTATACGCTGACGCATACGTTTCATCTTTCGTCATCTGCTTTTCTAGTGATTTTAGGCGTGAGAAAGCTTGAGGGTAACTATCAGGTACATTATTTGATGCGTTGTCTCTCCAAGGAAGACCAACTTGAAACCGACCGGTGTCCAATCTCTCAGCTGAGGACTCTATGAGATCTACTGCGCGAGCGTCGTCGCTGTTTTGTCTAGGGGTATGTTTTTGTATACCTAAAGAGTCAATTTCGTATTGTTTTTTAATTAGTGCCTCGAGAGTGTCAAGCTGTTGTAATGTGTCAGCGGTGTTGTGAATAAAATGTACAGGCTTAGAAACTGTAGAAATTGCGCCGTGAATTACCCAGCCTAGGAGCGTTCTTGACGCTACGGGTTCGTTTCTTTTACCTACGCGCATCTCACGGCTCAAAGATAGATGCCAATCTGCGGCGCCGATAAGTACAGTAGGCGTTGCGTTCTGATATGCCAACACGTCAGCCAGATCAGCCAGATGGTCGTATTCGGAAAAGTCTAGATGATCGGTACTTTGGGGACTAAGCTGAAGGGGCGTGATGCTTCGCGCGCCTTGTATAAAATGACGCTCAGGTAGATGGCGACCTCGAATGTAAAAATTTACAAGACATACCTCGGTGTCCAGGAACATACCACCAACACCAGTAACACGCAGTTGTTGTCGGCCGACGTTCTCTGCTCCGATGCGCGTGGCTACGTCACCGTCGATGAGAGTGCTCGTGCTGCCCTCGTCTAGTAGTGCGAACGTTTCAAAAGTGCCGCGTGGTCCCTCCACAACGACTGGCAGGATTTTTAATAGTCCACGCGTGCTCGTTGCGGGTACCCCGAACGTGGCAGCGATGACGTCACCATCTTTTTGCGGTACGACAGTATTAGTCGATGAACTCTGTGGCAAATTGGATGTATTAGTATTGGGTTTGTTGTCGCCTGCAACTACATCGCCGTGGAGAAGGGCGTGATGCCGTCTCGTGCAGCCATCAACGCCGCACCGTTTTACTCGGCAAGTACTCCATGTATGTGGCTGAGATTTAAGACATCTATAGCAAGTTTTAGTTTCCTTAACCCAGCGCCATCTGTCGTCTACCGTAAGAGACAAATAAGCCTTACAGGTTTTTACGGTGTGTGAACCTTGTTTACAGAATAAACATTCCGTTGTTTTGTCTTTAGAAGTAGTAGCATGAATAGTCAAATCTTTTGGCATGTTAAACTTATGAACTGGAGGCTTGTAAAGTGGGAGCTTACTGTGCGACGAGCTCGATGTCGTGTCAACCAGATAATTGTATTTGAGCTGCCGCTCGGCCTCAACAACTAAGAATCTAGAAAGCAACTCCAGTTTAGTAATAGATGGCTCAAAAGGCTTATGAGTAGAGGCGTAGTCGGTGAACCGATCTCTGGTGTGCTCGCTAAGCTTAGAAAGCACCGTGCGAAGCAGTTCGATCGAGGACAAATACTCCTCCTGTTTTAGCCATTTAATTGTAGTCACACAATTTCGTAATTTATTAGCCAAAGTATTTAAATGCTCTACGTTACTTATCTTTAAATTCCGTAGAGCGGTGATCTCCTGGGCAACTACGAGCTCGGGTCGTGCGTAGTTCTGCTCCAGAGCCGCTATCACCTCGTCGGGGTCTTCTGCTTCGAACAAAACGGATAAAATAGCAACCCGGGCCTCGCCGCGGATGGCGGCAACAAGGCGTGCAACGTTCTCTGTGGGTGTAAAAGATGATTTAGTTCGTTCATAAGTGCATTTGAATGGCAGCCAATCGTTAATGTTGCCTGAAAATGGCATAAGTTCGAGGCGTTTGTGGCGATCGGGTAGAGTGGAAATCGCCTTCGCCAATTGCGAAACAGGATCAGCCTGCGTGTTTTTACCAGGCGTAGAAGCAGTGGTGTGCATCGCACGTGGTTCGATTTGTGTCACAGCTTGAGGGCGTAGGTCGAGGGGGGCGTCAGCGTCGTGCTGGTTCCCGACCCATGCTGCGACTCGATGCCTGTGCGAGTGAGATGAGCTACGATTACTACTACTATACTTATCCGAATTTGCTTCGAGAGAAGCGAGTTTCGCACGTAGCTCCACTTCGTCTGCTTCCTGTTGTATGCGCGCAAGCTCACGCTCGCGCACACGTTCGCGCCCGGCCAATTCCTTCTCACGTTCTGCGTGACGGCGATGAATTTCTGCCTCAATGGCTAACTTCTGCGCTCGTACAGTCGCACTGGATCTTGTTGTATGCGAATGTCTGCTGCTGTGTGTGTCGCGCGGTTGGGCCACGATGCCGGAACTGTGAGGAAGTACTAAGGGTTCTTGCTCTGGGGCAACGTTTCTAATACTCCCCGCGGCACGCGAGTCCTCTTGCGGTGCAACGTTTCTGCACGGCACGGGATTGATGAGATCGCGGCGAGAGATCGTTGAATGTTCGTCGCGATCATCAGGGTTCGCCGTTACGTTCGCGATAAATCTTGATTTACTCCGTGTGACCATCATTGTATGAAAATATCGTAATGCAAAATGAAAATGACGTGAAAACTGTCACGAAAGAAATGGTTCAAATGGTAAAAATTTCGGCGACGAATGGACCAAAAATGTGGATGAATGTGGACTGTATTTAAATGTAAAAAGAATGGAAAATGAAACAAAGAGGGTCACAGTAAATTAAGATAATTATTAGCAGAACCAAGAGAAAAAGTACACTCACTTATCACTTAGCAGCAAACTATATGACAACAACTGAAAAATACATCATTTGTCATTAAAAAATAAAATAGTTTAAAAAACAGATTTATAAAAAAGGAACGACTAACCAGCCAGTCGCCAACAAAAGTAGAGTACACTTTTTTCCCATTTCATATACATATAGGTAAATCCGTATTCATGTGCATATTTTCCCCCAATTTTTTATGTTTTTGTGTTCGTCTTATTTCTCTGCGTCATGTTTACCACAAATAAACGTTTTTTCTTTCTTCCATTCATTTCAGTATCTTAGATGCGACGAATCGAGCGCCAATTGCGCAAGTTTTTCGTAAAAATTATAGACAAAAACATCTTTCGGCTACAACTTTTGAAGACTTCTTGACGCAATGTGTTGCGGTTTCTAATCGTTTAATCTGCGACTGCGCTTAATATCCATAGAGCATCGTAATTTTGAAAACTAGAAACACCTACCACAAGAACGTGGACCATCAACGATTAATAGTTTCAATTTAACAACTATTCACACATAGCCTATAAATAAGGGTTATGTCTTGACTATGTGTAAATACCCTCATCTTGTTCGTATTAAGATAGTTTATGTAAGCCAGTCGAACAATATAGGCTTAATCTTATTCTCAACCCTATATCACCTAAAGTGTGAACTTTGGGTGATCTGGGTCAAGTAGGTTGTATGGGACCTGGAGAACGACTTAGGGTCAATTCATACTAGCGCAGAGTCAAAGTGCATCGAAGCGTTAATCTGAAACTTAACATAGCAAATTCACCCTTATCTCCACAACGAAGGGTCATCGATTCAACTAACATCAAACGCATCGTTGTGTTGAACCTTATTTGTTGCCGCGATGCACTATTGTCAATTACTTAAAAATTTGCTTCTTATTGCCCTAAGAGCAAAGAGTATAAAGGGCATCATACATACTCTACTAAACAGATACCAAATCAGAATTTTACATTGCGACTGGATGTTATCTGATTTGCCTACGCCAAGTCTACAAATTAACACTGACAGTATTACTGTCTGGAGTCTGGCATTATCTGTGCAGCAAGCGGTTTACAGGATTGTGACGTCATAAAACCATATAGCGCTGCGTATTTTATTAAGGATTAAGTCAATTTACAGGGTCAAATACAATTAGTTATCGTAACTCTAAAGACGCTACTTCTACTATATCATCAAAACAATTTGTTTTATCATATTTAGATATCAATATCCAACACGTCTGCGGAGTTACGCTAGCTAATTAATTTGACCCAGTACGAGTAAGAAGTACAGTGCGTGCCACGTAAGAAGAGACTTGACCCCGCCTCCCCCGCCTCCCCCGCCTCTTTCTGCCGCCCCTATGACGTCCGGTCCCGTCCCGCACTCAGACCTCATACCGCTAAAGATACCTAAAATCGTGTTCTGCGCATGTCAGACCACGTGGTGTGTCAAGTCTCTTCTTACGTGGCACGCACTGTACAGTACCCGGCGATAAATATTGCACATCGACCTATTCGATCCTATCGATTTTATACAAAGAATAAAAATAATTATCAAAAGAAGCAAATCATATTATTGTTATAACAGCTCCTACTTAATAGATATCGAACTGTTTGTATTTCGTGCGACAGAGATAACGCTCTACGAAGCCGAAATTAGCCAATTGTCTCTTTCCAAAGGTCGATGTACAATATTTATTACCGGGTACTGTAAATAAAAATGAGTGTTGTTTAAAACGTGAGGATAATGATGAAACCGAATGGAATAACCTTATTTGAATGAATAACTAATGGATATTTTTGTTGGATCTTCTTTGAAGGTCCTTTTTAGAATCATCCAATTAAATTAATCTTATTGATTTTGAAGGTACTAGGCGTATTAAGGCTACCGCAGACAGGCGCAACGCTACGTTGCGACGCGATTCTGATAGAACAATTTCAAGTTTTTATGGAAATTGTTCTAGTAAAGTCGCGTCGCGCTCGTCGCGCCTGTCTGTGGGAGCCTTTACCCATCCTCTTGACTAGCCTTATTAGATAATATCTTAATCACACAGTAGTTTATTCTTTCCTGATCACTAGGCATTAAAATGTGAGTGTACTATGCTGCCGTCGTAAGTAAAAGGGGCGCTTCTGAGGCAAGGGAATGGAGAAAAATGAGCCATAATGGATGCGCCTTTTTGGTTTATTTTTCTTTTACATTTTTGGCTGATATTCATCCTTTTCGCTTACTGCTTCAGTATAACCGCACCTCTGTGTTAATTTTCAAGGACAACAGGCATTATGTTATGTTTAGGCATTACAATTTTCTAATTAAAATCATGTCTACGTCAGACTCAGATATTGCTGTGTAGTATCGAAATCAATGATTATAATTAATTCGCTTAAATCGCGTCCACAGCTCAATCCTAACCCGATAATGATAATAAGCGGTATTGTTGGCTGCGAGGCTTAAAACCCTGAACATGTCATGGAGTAGAACTGGCTGGAGAGTCGTTTATCAGAGGCCGGTTGAGTAGCGGCGCGTAATTAAACGTTACGTACTGGTGATCAGGATGTGGAGCTTCGAGTTTTTGAGCAGTTTGGTCACACCACCGTGTTTGGTGTTTGAATCATCATATACTTACAGGCGCGGATATAGAATACAATAGAAGGCTGACAAACAGGCGCAGATATAGAATACAACATAATGCTCGAGGGGGGGAAGGAGGGGGGAGGACGGATATATTTGCCCCTGAGCTTTGACCAAACTGAGTGTAAAACCCTAAATTAGACATAAACGTAGTTATACAACTTGTATTATCCCATCTTCGAAATGGGGCCCATTCTTCAGTTTACGAAACATTCTTGCCAAAGGTTTCTTTAAAAGCCTTTCAGGGATTGAGTAATATCCCCCTCTTAGAGAGAAACATTTGCTCCCCTTGAGTGAAAACCTAGATTCGCGCCTGGATACAAAATACCAACAATTATTATTACTACCGTGAACATTTCTATTACCTGGCAAAGGTCTCCCTACTTTTTTCCATTATTCCTTATCTAGGGCTATCTCTGTTTATAAACAAGATAAAACTAAACGATAATTAAAAGGTGAAGGCACCTTCCATAATACCGACTTATACTTGATACACTTATCCTTTCTTCTTTTAGCCATTACTGGGCAAAAGCCTCTCAACATTCAAATCCGCAGGCAATTTTTAGCAAACGCACCTCAATTTTTTATGCAATTTAAGACAACCTAAATTTTTAGACACTGCAACAAAATTCTAGAAATACCAAAAACTTAATCAAGCTCTTTAAACTCCAAACCCGTATTTCACAGCATTCACAACCAACAAACAAACAGGCGGCTCAGACAAGTGAAATGAAATGGATCGGAACGAAGTCGCGTGAGATGTCGCTTCGAGTACGCCAAGTACGCCTGTCGCGTCGCGATTACTCTCCATACTACCCGTCCGCGTGTCACGGCGCACGAGTTCATAGAAAGTGATTAGATATCGAGTTGACATCGTTTCGTCAATTTGTTGATTGCGTTAAAAGTTTTCTCTTTGGATTCTTTGTTAGTTAGGTGAGATAATTAATTGTGGTCTTTGATATTATGTTATATTGTTTTGTTATTTGGGTTTGACCTTTTGTCTTTGGGTTGGTTTGTTCTTTGAGTTCAGTGACATCGAGATCAAAAAAAGATGATTACTTTTATTTGATTCAGTAAAATTTTGTCGCTAATGAAAGCCAAAGAAACAATAGAGGTGATATTAATTAAGTCAGTATATAAATAATTATTGTATCTTCTATACAAGTTTTATTTGTAACCATTGTCTTTTCTGTAATTTCATAATTAGGTACCTATTGATTTATTCTGTCTCTATCTCTGACTCGGCTGGGCAGCGTTCGGGAAGCTACGCAATATCTTCTCTCCCACATACCGCAGTGTATCAAGACGACAGTCTTTGACCAGTGTGTGTTGCCAATGATGACCTAAGGCACTGAAACGTGGTCACTCACAGTGGACCTTATTAGAAAATGGGCTAAAAGTCACCCTTAGGGCAATGGAGAGGGCTACGCTTGGAGGTTCCTTACTTGATAGAATCAGAAATGAAGAGATCCGCAGGAGAACCAAGGTACCGATATAGCCCGAAGTATTGCCCACAGAACAGACGGCCGATGGGAATGAAAAGTTCTGGATTGGCGACCGCGTACCGGAAGACGTAGCGTTGGAAGGCCTCCCACAAGGTGGATCGATGACCTTGTGGAGGCTTTAGGAATCTGCTGGAGGTGGGATATACAGAAACGGTCGAAGTGGCGGTGCTTGGGGAGGCTTACGTCCAGCAGTGGACTTCCTTCGGCTGAAATGATGAATTATTATTCTGTCTAGAAGGCTTTTATGAAAAGATAGGTTGGAATCCTATCGACTGAAACCACATGGTAACTGGCCTTAGCACACTTAGCCAGTCTTCTGAAAATGTCGAGATAATAAAAAAAAATATATCATTAAATTAATTACATTTCCAATATAAACTAAAACGTTCTATTTCCATGTTCGCAAGACGATTACGCTTAATTACACATTTCCAATAATAGGATTACTTTAACAAATGTTTTGACTAACCAAACTCCCGTCGTCAAAGTTTACAATTTAATAAGCTTTATGAACAACAACATCCCTACATAAACTACATATATTGTATTAGGTGGCAAAGAGGCTTTATTAAATACTTATTATTTTGTGTTTAATTACTGTCAAAAGGCGTTCTAATATATAAGTTGACAAGAGAATTTATGCCACGTTTTGGTTCATATTTTCCTGTAAATTGTTGATTTGTACTTTTTGTGTTGTAGTGGTGGCTTAAATTAACAACAGATACTGGACTCTAAAACTATGTTAAAATGTAGGTTCCTTTTGTCCTCAAACCGAACTTTCTAACTATAGTTTTTTTTGTTTGTATATTTGTGGTGAATCCGAAAAACGCTATAATAGATACTGGTCTCTGAAACTATATTAAAATTTAGGTTTTGACCTCGAGGTCAAAACTTAAATTTAAAAATGAAAATAAAAATCAGTAAGCCCTGTAAGAACAGGGCTTTTTTTGACTACTTTTATTCTTTATGTTTCTTTGATTGTGTTTAGTTTAGATTGTGTTCTTCCTCTGCGAGTCCCAATTAATATTTTTTATTTCTAGGTAAATGTTATGATTAGTTAGGTCACTGATATTAGCCTGCGGCATCCTTCTAATATCTGAAGTCACCGACCTTTTTGACAAACGTGACAAAAAAAAATCTAACATCTATTCTTCTCGCAACGATATGTTTTTTTAAAAGCATATCTAACATAAAAATAATATATCACTAAATATATAATTTTAGTGCGACATAGACTAACAAACAGCATATGTGTTATACATATGCTGTTTGTTAGTCTATGTCGCACTAAAATTATATATTTAGTGATATATTATTTTAGTGTCTGTTTTCCTTTGCTAAGTGTTCAGTAGAGAGCTATTTAGCACCTCATATATCCAAACCAGACGTAAAGTGATATTACTGAATTGTCTAGACTTTAGACGTCTGCAGAATGCCCAAAAGACGTTTTTCACGAAACATTACAACTAATAATGTATTTGATATATTTGGATTATTTAATGAACAAACCTAAAAATCATAATTTATTTTAAATTAATAATAAAATAATTCGTAGTTCTTGCCCTGCACGTGACACGTTGTTGGAGTCATTAAAAAAAAAATTATAAAACTTGATACACCCTGGAGACGGAGTCAATACAAACTTGCCCTTTCTGTGTTAAATAATTTTGGTTGTTTTATAATAAAGGTTTTGGGATTTCGTGATTGTAGTTTCTTATTTTTTGGTAGCAATGGTTTTTGGTTGCAAATAATACACATCTAAGATGAAAGAACTGGAAAGAGAGTGGAACTCTCTACCTGCGTTTGTGTTTCCGCGTGCATACAACCCGAATCTCTTCAAAGTAAGAGTGAACAGGCTTCTTCTGGGTAAGCTCACTCCATCGTGGACTTTGTCTGTGTCATCTCTGACCTAAATTAGAGTCAAGAGCAAACCCATTTCAAATAAAAAAAAAAGAAAGGGTGATTATCTAAACTTTGAAAAGTTTAAATACGGAAAATTATTTTGTATATCGTAACCTTTCTTGTAAACTTTAGTAGGTCATCAATAGAAATATTTGTCTTGTTAACTATTTGTAATTTTAATAATTTTATCTAAACTAATCTTAAAAACAAATAAAATACACAACGATCACAGCTTCATTTCAAAGTACATAGGTAGGTACTTTTATCTACTAAGTAGTTTTACTAAAAGGTTCTGTCGAGAACGTTTAGGACTCTCACCATAGATTATACTATACCGACCCGCCTCTGCTTCGCAGTTTTTCCGACTTGACAAATTATCGAGATTTCTTTGTTTTTATTTCAGCTTTACTCGTATATGATGTGATATATTATGTATACTTATTAGGAATTTGTTGGGCCACAAAAGGGATAAATGAAAGGCAATTAAATCAAGCTGAGATGAGAATGCTAAGTAGAAGTTTGAAAGTGGCAATAATAACTGAAAAGTTGTGTGAAAATCGCTTGTCCTGGTCAGGTTACGGAGGAATGAGAAAAATATAGTGAGGGCCAAACCACACGGGCGGCGCGGCTGCGGCGCGGCGCCTGAGCGGCGCCGCTGCGGTTTTCTACATACAAAAATGCATTGTAGCCACATGGCGCCGTGCGGTGTGCTCCGGCGCTGCGCCGCGCGCGCATCGGAATCGAGACGAGGCGGGGAGGGGTGTAAGCAGAGCGGAGCCGGAGCGGCGCCGGAGCGGCGCCGCTCGCAGTTGTTTGTAGTATTTCAGACTGTCGCATAGCGATGGGCAACCCCTCATTTTGCCGCCGCTGCGCCGCCGCCGCGGCTCCGTAGAACGTTGCGACGCCGCTCTGCCCGTGTGGTCGCCAGCGCGGCGCAATGGCTTGCGGTGCGGCGCCGCACCGCCCGTGTGGTTTGGCTCTTAGGAAAGTTTGGAGTATGAATGTCGATGGCTATAAGAGTAGGGGAAGACCAAAGAAACGATGAATGGTCTGTGTGAATATTGATATGGTTAGAAAGGGGGTGACTTACCGAGCTAACGACTAATAGAGAAATATGGAAGAAAACCGGAAAATACCCGAAATAACCGGAAATAATAAATAAAACCGGCCAAGTGCGAGTGGGCCTCGCACACGAAGGATTCTGTACCACAAGGCATAAAACGCCGAAAAAAACTTTTCTTTTATACCACTTTAAGTTTTAACTTTATTTTATTTTTATTATTTGTTGATATAGCGGCAACAGCAATACATCATCTGTGAAAATTTCAACTGTCTAGCTATTGCGGTTCATGAGATACAGCCTAGTGACAGACAGACAAACAGACGGATAGTGGAGTCTTAGTAATAGGGTCCCGTTTTTACCCTTTGGGTAAGGAACCCTAAAAAAGCATGTAGCGCCGACCCCAAACCCAAATAAATTGGGATAAGAGCAAGAGAACGATGAAATTATATAAGTACTAGCAGCGCCCCGCGGCTTCACCCGCATAAGTGTCGATCCCGTGGGAATATCGGAATAAAAACTTTCCTATGTCATTTCCCGAGTCTCAAAATATGTCTATATATACCAAATTTCATCTAAATCGGTTCAGCGGTTTAAGCGTGAAGAGGTAACAGGCAGACATACAGACACACTTTCGCATTTATAATATTAGTATGGATTTGGAATACATTTTCTAGATTATGGTGAAAACCGCATCAAAATCCGTTGCGTATAGTTTAGAAGAACAAGGCGGTCACACGAAAAGCGACATTAATTTATAATATGTATGTACCTATAGATTTAGATATTGAATCTCGCGTCATCGTTGATCCGGCTTATTGATCGATTCGCACGAATTTGCTTGCCCGAAACTGGCGAATCGACACTTTTAAATAATATTATTTTTCCTGTAGGCGATTCGCACTAATGTAGGTACATGTAAATCTACAGTTTAATTGTTGCTGTGTACTTATCTATTTAGAAAACGCTATTTTTTTTTTACTAAAGGGCTCATTAATTAAAAAAGAAACACTAATGAAATAACTTTCACATCGTTCCCTTTTGAAACAATGAGTGAATAAGGCGTACAAAATGTATTGTATGATGTAGCTTCATAATGTAGGCAATGAAATGACATTGTGATGAAGAAATTACTGCTTCAATTAATTATAATTATTCTTTTAGAAAAGTCCACATTTACGCACCGTCATTGTTACTAATTCGTCCATTGTGTTACTTCTTTTCAAGTCAGCCATCTTTGTTTCCAATGATTCCTCCTTTTATCAATTCGCTGCAGGATTCCGTATCTCCGTCGTTTTATTTCGGTCGATTTTTTAATTGAATTAATTTTAGAGTTATTTTGGTTCAGTAATTTGGATAATCAAGAAATTAAATTTGGATTTGTAAACATTATGACTGGTGATGTGTACCATATTGTATCGCTTGGTGTTAAATACCGAACACCGAGAATGGTACTCAGTACTAAAAAAATGACCTTATGTGTATACTAGTAGAGTTGACGATCTACATAAAACAACCAAACTGTATACTGTTCTATAGCTAGTAATTTATTTGCTAAAATTTACAAGAGCCCCATCAAATCGTTGTAACACAACAAAGATGTTGGTTATTTAACAATTGAGGTTAATCTTATAACCTCAATTTTCCTCGATGATAATGCTATTCAAGCATTTTTTTTTTGTTAGCCTTTTTTGTACACATACTACAACATAGGCTAACAAAAAAATTGTTGGGGAAAGGCCTCTCCTTTTTCTTCCAAAGGTTTCTGTCTTGTGCGATCTCCGGCCCTGTTGGCCCTGCAGATGATATTAGATCGTCAAACCACCTTCGCGTTGGTCTATCTCTGTGCTCCATACCTCAAGTAGCGGATGTTGGAGAAAAACAACCAAGCTGAAGTGGGAGTGGGCCAGACACGTCTCACGAATGCCCCTGGAGAGATGGGCAAAGATCGTCACTCAAAGGACGCCTGAGGCAGGACATCGCCGTCGAGGTAGACCAAGGCAAAGGTAAATTCAAGCAATTATAATTGAAAAAAAAATTATATGAGACCACCCTTAAGGCATACCTTATCCATTAAAAAAGAATTTTGCAAATCGGCTTATAAATAACGGAGTTCTGAGGTAATAAACTTAAAAAAAAAACAAACTAATTCAGAACCACCTTCTTTTTTTGAAGTGGTGAGATACAAAGTTGAAACCTTCTAAATACTAATGAATCTGCTACTGATTCGCTTCGGTGAGTGATTGCGAAAAATGTAACCTAAAACGAGTTTCTTTACACTTTCATCAGATACCCTTGGACCATAGATCTTTACGAAGAAAACATATAGGTAAGCATTATTCGTTCCTCACTTAACGACCCCAGACCACCCAGCAGCCTATTGTTTCAGCGAGTTTCACCCAGAAAATATCCGCTAATTTTGCCCAGTGGTTCCACAGCGCACTGCAGTGTATAGATAAGAATGTGATGCATTAGGGGGCGCGGTGCGGTACAAAGTAAACAGTTGCCCGCTATCACTGCTCCGCCCACAACTGCCCGACTGCAGGCGCGATGGCTATGGGGAGTTACGAGGTTAAAATTATTTGGGCAAGAAAAAAATGACGTGTCTCTGAAATATAGGGGGAAGTCTAAAATAAAGGAAAGAAAGAATGAAAATACGTTTACACAACAACAACAACGACGTACACAATGAGAACGTAACGTAACGTCTGAACAACTTGGTGCTAGTGATGCCAATGGCCATTAATTGTTCAGTAAATAAAAAGTTTTGATCACAGAAGTGACTTATGGTGAAAGTGACAAATATGATTCACAAATCGTTCATTATCTTCAGTAAGATTCTAGTTGCCGCTTCGCCACTAATATTTTTACAAGGATACCGTATTATCCGTTTTATTTATTTAATAAAAAGAAAGGAAATATTCCTTTTACAATCACATCTTTTACTAATAATTAATAAGATCATGACTAAGAAAATTCTACAAATACCATAACAAATTACCCAAACTAAATAGAACTCGCCACAATGTCGTTTTATTCCCGCGCCTCAGAATAAAGCGTCCATATTTTGTCTACAATCCGTCTAGACTACGTTCCGTTTTGCCAATGATCGCAACGGAATGCGCGCTTTGTTTGAACATTGATTCATTCCATTTTGTTACGTTCTTTGAACATGTTTCACTGTTTAATAAGTGGTTCATTGTTTTTGTTGGGATTTCAATGAGGGCTTGAATAATTTTGGTTGGAGTGGCAGGTCTGTGAATATGATTTGTTTTGTTTACGGTTGTGTTTATGAATTTATTTTGGGACACGAAATAAATCAAGATGTTTTCGAACAAGTACCGACTTTTTGTAGCCTTTTAGTCATCCTTTAAGTATCTTTAGTAAAGAGACGTTAGTAAATGTATTTAATTTTAACTGTTTATGAAAGTAGGTAATTACTTTGGTTACTTATCTCAATCATGAAAAAGTAACATTTTTTTTTTAACTTTACCGTGCTAAAAATGACTTTAGTTACAATTTTTTTTCTGAAATGTGGTATAAATTCTTTTCAACTGTTTTTTTCTACCTCTCATAAAAACCTAACAAGTAACAACACACTTCCATACCACGTAACCCTGCTTGCGTGTCCCTATGTTCGTGTAATACGACACTTTAGCCCCAGGCTAACTAGTTTAAGTGAAAGAAGGACCGGCACACCATCACAAAGTAATCTTTGGCATCGATCATTCACAAAGCGAAAGGTGCCGGTGACAGTTTATAGCTGCAGAGCTGCTCTTTATATAACTTCCGTGCTGATGTTAAAGGACCATGGAAGTGTCATGACGTCACTTTTGTTACAAAGTGGAACTTCAAACATTTTTATTTTGTATTTTGTAGAGTTGTTCAGTTGCGAATCATTAAATTTAGGAATAGGTTCAAAAGAAACCAATACGTAGTTATCAATAATAAAAAGCTAAGATACAAAACTTCAACATGTTTTTTTTAATAAAACCAGCCGTTAAAGATTTTCAATGTTTCTTATTACAATGATAACATAGAACAAAAGAAGAAAAAAAGGCTAATTAAAGTAGCATTTCTATAACTTCAATTCAATTACAATTAGAAAAATAAGCTGAGCCTTTCATTTTCATTATTACTTCTAGTATAAACGCCTTTGTCTGCTGTCTAGCTCCACAGGTCAACAAACTCAAAGAAATCCAATCCAACATTTCAACAACAACTCCAATTTAATCAACAAACAAAAGACTGTCTTTTTTACTTTCCAACTTTCAATTTAATCAAAATAGTCACCTCACAGACATTGTATTTTTACTTCTAAGTACCCTCGAATATAATTGACAGATATAAATCTCTCCCTTTATTTTTCGGTCCAATTTGTTCGACTTGATACATTACTCCTACTTACATTAGACTGAAAATAGAGAAACGAGTTAAGAATTCAACATGTTCATTCAACCGACATTCTCAGACGCTTTAATCTGTCCTATCCGTAACGACGGTAGGTCCACACGATACCTGCTTGTTGTGAATTAAGAGGTGCAAACTGAGGAACGAAATACTCTGGGCATAATTATTTGCACAAAACGTCGCCTAATTGCATGCTCTGTTGGCGACACTTCCGAGGGTACGTGACGGGCCCATAAAGGTCGGGATATGGTGCGTATAGCGAATGATGTGTATGGAGATTTTGGACTTGAATTTATTTTGTGTTTGTAATATGAGGAGGCTTATGGGTGAGGGTTGGGAAAGGATGTGGATTATGATTATTTAATGAATATGAGCACGTACGTTATGTTGGCAAAAGGAACGGCTAATTACTATTGGCTCATTTTAATCCAGTGTAAGGACAAACAAAAGGATACTATGTATTTATTTACTAACATAACATAGGATATTTTGATTATTTAATTATTTTATGGATGATATTATTATTACATATTTATTTTATTTTTGTTTTTCATTTGGACTACCTTATTGTCATTTAAAACCACGAGATATTGCAAAGTCAGACGTCGTGTTATTTGCAATACGTACATTTAGTACGAGGATGACACAGAAAGTTCTTAGAAAATCAAAAACTGAACAAACTAGCAAGTTATTAGTTTTATTATATCTTTTCAAAATAATGTCCATTTACATCAATACATCGCTGCATCCGATGGAACCACTGAGAAAAGAACTTTGCCCACTCGTCCTTAGGGGTCTCTTCGACGGCCGCGGCTTTTTGAAACGCAGCCACTGCTTCCTCGGCGTTCATAAAACGTTTTCCTCGAAGTTTTTCTTTTATTTTCGGAAATAAATAAAAATCGCAAGGTGCGAAGTCGGGGCTATAGGGCGAGTGACCCAGTAATTCCACGTCTGACGTCGCCAAGTAGTCGATTATTTGCTTGGCGGTGTGCGACGAGGTGTTGTCGTGGTGAAGGAGGATTAAGATCGTTTCTCCCGGACTTTTTCCAAGACAAGTGGCAAACAATTGTTAGTGTACCACTCTGCAGTAACTGTTTTTCTATCTTCTAAAACAATTGTTGCGTAATGACCCGTCCTCCCGAAGAACGAGGCCACCATCTTTTTTCCCACGCTTCGACCTCTCTTCACTTTAGTTGGCAATTCCTCGGAAAGGAACACCCAGACAGCATACTGTGTCTTAGTTTCAGGATCATAACAATAAATCCAGCTTTCGTCACCCGTAATTATGTCGAACACAGCATTTGAGTTACCTCCGTTATATCTTTGAACTATTTTACGATACCAATCAACACGACGGAGTTTTTGGGCCTCTGTCAAATTATGAAGTATCCACCGGGCACAAAGCTCTCTGACCGCCAAATGGTCATGGAGGATTTTATGCACTTGACTCATACCGATGCCTAAGCTTGTCCGAATCTGCTGATAAGTCAGTCTCTATCATACGTCGCACAACACTGATGTTATCTTCAGTCGTCGCAGTAGAAGGCCGAAACTCATTAAACTAGTTGTAAACATTGGCACGAGATAGGGCTTCATTGTGAAAGGCCAATCGAAGTCTATCACAACTGTCTTGTGACTTAAATGACATCTAAAGTCTTAAAAAATCATTGTACAAAAATTTTCTCGCGTTAAATTCACACTGACGATGACATGACACAGACAATTTTCAATTTGCCGCCAAATCGTAAACAAATGACAAATGAATAAAATAATGCACAATAATATTGGAAAAGAGTTCCATTTTAAAAATTTAAACTTATTTTTTTATTATATCGTTTACAAGTGGCCAGTTCTAAAAACTTTCAGTGTCGCCCTCGTATATGGTAGAGGCCTCTCTCTACCATTATACTAAATGTAGGTACCTACCAGACTAGATCGTCATGCAGGTCAGACGCGGCCAGAAATTGCACAAAATAATGAGGTTTGAAAGGAGAAAGTGGGGTTTTAGCCCCACAGCAAGGGTACAATGTTCTTTTATTTTCAGACGTCTAGGAAATTCAGCTTATTGTTTTTCCGCTATTCTTACCCCCACACGCCACAGCCCAACTTTTACGTTCAAGTTTATGGGACGTTATGAAACACCGCTCCACCGGGACAATGTAGCAAAACAATTTGGCGCGATAGTTTTGACACTTTCATACTTTGTTAACAAGTATTACGTTACCTGTGTCGCGAATTATGTGAGAAGTTTCATGTTTTATACGGTGTAATTGCTGTAATATTAATTGGGGTAGTTTAGTTGTGTTGAGACTAAGTTTTTATAGCCTTGATCATTGGTTGGTATATCTGAGGGGTGGTGGGCGCTGTTTTAAGGCTCCTTCAAACAGGCGTGACACGCGATAAGTCGCGCCGACGCCTTTGTGTGCGCGTGCGATTATATCGCGTGTCGCGCCTGTTTGTAGGATACTGTCGTGGGACAATTATTTTATTCCTCTAGCATTTGCTGCTGGGAAGTGTGATGGGCCACTTCTTCTCCCCAACTAAAGCTCTAAGAAGTGGTGAAGGGCGTGCGTTTTAAGCGGACTGTCTTATTTAATTTCGGCGTTAGAAAAGTGGTCCTGCTTAGTTTGAACAAATGACTTTTGATTTGATTTACTCGTATGTATGGACATTTGTTAATATTGGGTAAGTAAAGACGTCAGCACATCAAGCTACTTAAATCTGTCAAATTTTTTAATAGATTTTCAACTTTATCGCTACGGCATAAGGTTTAAGGTTGATTGGGAAAATTTGACAGTTTCGGGTAGCTTGATGTGCTGGCGTCTGTACGCGTCCGACTCGCACTTGGCTGGTTTTTAAGTCACAATGTCACATAAATTGTCCCCTATTATGGGAAAATGTTACGCATGGCTGAAAAGCAAACAATATTTCACACATTCCTCTGAAATTCCCGGTACCAAGACTGACAGATTTATAGCTATAGGACTTGACGCTGCGTCATTGGGCCAAAGAGCAATAAATGTGAGGGCATCGGGGACACCACTTTGTTTAAAAGATTGAAGGTTGAATAGGTCTGTTTACTTTAATCGAAGCCATTAATCTTACAGTTGTAGGCTGGACGGCAGTGGACGAATACAATTCACAAGATAGCTACCTATATTATAATTTTATAAATACTATTTCGTGATTTCTTTGATAATTTTTTTTTATTTTAATACTGAATTATAATATCCGCTGTGGCAACACTGTCAAAGTACAATTTATTAATATTGTAACAAACTCTTAAATGTATTTTCATCTGTGCCTATGCTCCCTTTCTTTTCATGTGCCAATGCTCCACGCTCCTGTTCCAGCCTCATCTAGGTTCTACCCGTGGTGGTCGTCCGGGGGCGAGATGGGCGGTCGACATTGTTTGGTGGTAACAATGTCGACCGCCCATCTCGCCCCCGGATGACCGAAACTTCGTCTTAGTATATAAAAAATGGTGTTTATAACTAGGTATAAACCTTTACGATCAATAACAAAATAACGCCACCAATATATTGTTATTTTTGTCCATACATCAACAAAAGTCCAGACATCATCAATCTAGATGGCTCTGAGAAAAACAAAAAACTAATAAACCACGGGCTGTAGACATATTAATTTGACCTAAAAAATATAGATATTCACGATACTAGCCTAACAGTATACAGGATTAATAATTATGATTATGTATTTGACTTATCGTCAGAGTTTCTTTGAAGGATAAAATCAGAAAAAAGCTGAAGTGTTGCCAGTCCACTGGGACTGGCAACAATTATCGTTGGATCGATGGCCAGTGGAGTAGACGAGTCCTGGAGTGGAGAACGCGTATCGGCAAGCATATAGAGTGGGACGCCCCCCAGCTTCAAGGACTGACGATTTTAAAAGGGTGGCCGGTACAGACTGGATGCGGAAGGCGGTGAACTAGGTGTTTTGACGCAGCCTGAGTGAGGCCTATAATATGTCCAGCAGTGGACTGCGATTGGCTGAGTCCATTGATGTATTTGAATTATAAGCCTAGAAAACCAAGTGCAGGGAGATCTTGGCTATAATTTAATTCGATAAAAATATAAGTACACTCTGATTTGTAAGACAATCAGTTCGTTAGCCAAAGTTCAGAAAGATGTTAAGAATGTGCAGGATCATCGCGAGCCCTCAAAAAGGCAACAGAGTAACGTAATTTACCTGTAGCCCTGTCAAAGTTTCTAAGATTCAACATTTGGAATTATTTGTAATAGGTGATTTCTGAATTTATTTTACTAAATAAACAATAATAAACCGAGGCTGTAGACATATTAATTTCACCCTACTCACCCTGTATACCCGAGGTATGTATGGGTAGGTTTTATTGATATTGTGTTGAAACTATAATAAATACCTATTATTTACTTTAGGGTGAATATCTTTATGTTTTATTTGTCTACTGTAGTACACGGTGATATAGCGAAATAAGTTCAGTCATATTTTACCAGTAGGCATGCCAATGTTACAAAAATATAAACTAATCCACTAAACTATAAAATATTAAAGAACTTTTCTTTCAACTACGTAGTAATGTTATCATTAATCACAACAGGATCACAAAGGACGTATTTTTTGCTTAGAACCAAAACAGTGCAGAAATGTTGTATGAAATCTCATGGTGGCACAGTTTTTCATTAATGTACTGTTTTTTATTAAGATAAGTATACATTTACCACAGAGGTGTAATATCTCCTACTAAGTTAAATATAAAATGTATGCATTAGATCAAAAAGATACTGGCTGAAAATAAAAATCGGCTGAATAAAACCGACTTGGTGAAAAAATAAAAAAACAAGTGGCGCGCATTTTGTACCATTATAAAACTTTGATACTTGATATTTAGCAAGAAAAGATTTAAAAAAATGGAAATAGCGATAGCGATATGAACGCAACTCCAGAAAGTATAAAAACAGCTACAAATGAAATTGTTAATAACTTTTTGCCGCAAAAGTCACGGGATAAATATTTAAAAGCTTAGGAAAACTTTGTTTTCATTAACTTTATACGTTTATTTTGAGTAGGTATATTTTATCACGGTAGGTAGATTGGTAGTTGAAAGAAAAGTAGATTACGCACCTTGCTAAAGTGAGTAATTAATGCACTCGTGTTAATTTAGCATAATTCTCGTGCATTAATAACTCACTTTGTGCTCGATGGAACAATCTACTATTAACAAACAGAACAAGACAAACAACACAAAAACCAAACACAATTTTTATTTCAAACTTATTGTATAAGAGTCTATGTGTAAATTTTTTCTTTCAGTCAGTAATTCAGTAATTCTATAGTATGATTTAGCAGACAAAAAGCTTCGAAGCCTTTTTTTGAATAATGATAGTGGTCTTACTTTATTGTAGGTCGTAGTTTCGAACCCAGGCAGGCGCATCACTTTGTGTGCATTATTTCAGCACCACTGCTCTCAAAACGGTGAAGAAAAACATCGTGAGGAAACTGGCTTGTCCCAGAACCATAAATTCAAAGACGTGACATCTACCAACCCGCACTGGACTAGAGTAAGTGGGTAACGACCCACTTACTCTCACCGAGGGGATGCCTGTGTCCCAACAGTGGGAACACTATAGGCTGATTTTGCTTTGCTTATGGATGTTTACATTATTAACAGGAAGTTGTAAACTGCTTGTTTGTCAACAATATAAGAAAAAAAAAAATGTTTCGCTGATCTATAATAGAATACAGGAAATATTTAACTGATCCTCTTGACCTTTTAATGATGCTCACTCTTTTAAAATCATGAACCTCTTTTTAAGTATCTGGACTTTTTTCACAGTAACTAAGCAAATAAATAATAATAATAGACCAAATGGATTAAGTTAAGTTAGAACTGTGACCAACCACGCGCGAGCCAAATAGGTCGCCAGAACTAAGCCAGGGCACCCCGACCAACCGGGTTAATGTGAACAACCACCAACGCACGAGACGTGTGAGTATAGGTTCGAAACGTGAACAATGGACCGCACACGATACAAGTGACTGAAGGTTGGAAATGTAAACAACCGCGCACGAGACGAGTGATTGAAGGTTAGAAACATGAACAACCGCGCACGAGACGAGTGAGTGAAGGTTGGAAATGTGAACAACCGCACACGAAACGAGTGAGTGAAGGTTGGAAATGTGAACAACCGCGCACGAGACGAGTGAGTGAAGCAAGCGGTGCCGGTTGAGCAGCTGGCGAGCGCTAAATCCGTCGTAAAGATGTTTGCAGTTACTTGATTATTTAGTACTTATTTCTAGGACTCCAAAATGAGAATTATTAGAAGTTCCCGAAAAGAGTTTTCATACACTATATTAGAGTGTTCAATAATATTTTTAAGTAAGCAAAATGAGAATCATTTGAGGTTCGATTAAATACATGCCATAGAATACTACACTATTAAATCTATATCTATAGAAGACTAGACTGAATTTACTAATATTTTTTTACAGTTTTTATGGCTGATTTATGTGCACTCACTTATAAAAGAAAATGCTAAAAAAATCGCTGTTAAAATTTAAATGCTTAGTTAGTTCACCATTTATCTGCAATAAAGCTGTCCTAACTACAAATGTGAATCAAAAGTTAAACCTACATATTATACAATCCTTGAGAGACTTTTCTCCTGATATCAGAAAGTTTATTTACGAAGCACAAACAAAAGGCAACAAACGTTTTTCTTTTGCTCAACGAAAGCGCGCTGGGACAAATAAAATATAAATAAAATACAGGGACCTTTTATTCAGGTATAAAAGAAAGCCCTGGTCTAAGATACGGGAGAAGATTTTTAACCTACTTAGGAAAAGGCCTCAAGCAAATACAAAGACGATAAAAAGTTAACAAGTAAGATACGAAGTAAATAAAAAAGATCTCCACAAGAGAACGTTTGTTGAATATAAAAATTTCGTCGCATTTTCTTATGAAGCGTTTAATTTTATCAAAAGAAAAAAAGAAAAGATAAAAGTTATCCAGTCTGCCCTCGTGGATTGAATCGCGATAAGCAAAGCGTGATTGCCGTGGACTATTCTTAATTTAAAGTTCTTGAAACAAATTGTTTTGTCACTTAATTTATTTTTAATCTGCTTGACTGAGACGACCCTGTCAAGTGTGACTTTTATGAAAAGTTTTGAAAACAATTGCTAATGTACAGACATCAAGCTACCCGAAACTGTCAAATTTTTCCAATCAACTTTGAACCTCATGCTTTAGCGATAAAGTTGAAAATCTATTAAAGAAATTTGACAGATTGTAGTAGCTTGATGTGCTGGCCTCTGTACATAGAGGTCAATGAGGGTTTTCTGAAATGACGTTCGCTAGGTGGCAGCACTGATATGTTAGGTCCAGGCATCTGTCAAAGAGCCCTATATTTTCTTTAGTCATGACTGAATGATGAACGAATAAATGAAACGAATGATGAACGTCATCGTATATTTTATATTCATTGTCGAAATGGAAGACCTCTTGTCAAAGTAGTGCCAACTAGTGTCGTAAATTTTCACGAAAACCCCCATTGAAGTCAAATACAGAAAAATACTACATAGGTAACTGTCATTGTCTTCTATTGTCTTGTTTTTGTGTCTTCTATTGTCCATTTCATAATATTCTTTTTTGGTTAGCAAACACATGGGTGGCGATTTAGTCACCTGTATCCATCATGGGAGTGAGTCTACCTGTCATATTAAACCACTTTCGATATAAAACTCATATCCAATTCGTAAAAAAACGATTCTTATACATACATCGAAATAGTATATTTCATTACAAGTGCGGAAAGGTTGTCATTGCAAAGAGTTCCGACAAATGTCTACCCGAGCCGAGGCGCAGCCGAAGGCGAGGGTTGACAGTCGGAACAAGTTGCAATGACGGTTTCGCACGTGTACTGAACGACTATTTTTAATACAGTTGCGAAAAAATGAAGCAATTTAATAAAATAATAAAAACACAATAAACTCAACTAACCAATGGCGCCAACCGTAAAATATAAGCAGAGATTTTTTTTCTTCACCCGTTCTGGTAGGCAAAGCGAACTTTGCCCATACAGCCAAGTTTTTTTTTTTTTCTTTTTTAAAAAACGTTGCCCCACACTAGGAATTACTCCTGTATCGTGGGTGCGTTTACAAACATTTAAATTCACATACACAAACAGCCAGACCCGGAACAACTACCTGTAGGCAATACAAATATTTGTTCCGTGCGGGAATCGAACCCACGACACGCAGCGCAGCAGTCGATCGCTCAGCCACAGCGCCAACCGTGTCGTCAAACTTCTGAAGTCTTCTTCAAGTCTTCAGTAAATTTTTTTTTTGATATGAAATGAAAATGAAATTTAATGAGATGAAATGAAATGAAACCTAACCTAACTCATTCAATCAAATCATTAAATCTGATATTGAAACAAATTAGTAGCTTCTTTTTAGAAATATACGTATTTGCATGAATCATAAAAACTTCTATGAATTTTTTTAGTAAAAACTTCATGGTTGGTTTTTCTTTTTAATAGACATTATTTTGACAGTTGGGAAAGATTTCGCACGAGTTCGGGAAAGGTAAAAAAAAAGCACGAGTATGTAACAACCCACTTCCCGAACGCTATACGTCCCTGCAATACGCCACTTTTTGAGCAACTGTATTAAAAATAATTTTCCGTCTACTGTTGTGTAGTAGGTATGTTTTTAAATGACATCTAGAATCACTCTTTTGACGGATGCAGGTGACTAAATCGCCACCCTGTAATACAAAGGCTATCTCTTTCTTGATGGTACCCATTAATGTAATCATGGATATGACTATCAGACCTTACCACACCGTAATGACCATTGACCGGAAAACCCAACATGCGATAGAAATGGTTTATAAGACCCTACAAGATCAAACCTCATTTCACTAATGAGACATTAACTCCATCTTCTGAGTCATTACTACTGAATGTAACGTGCATACTAGTATAACTTGACACGTGGGATTGGGCTGTCCATGATTACGGGATACTGCCGAAACTGTAGGCTAATATTACTACACACGGAAATTAAAAGGACGTCAAAGTGATGACAGCATCACTTTCACGGCTTTGCAATTTGTTTAGCTCAACTCAGGTTGAGCTGAACAAATTAATGTCCACTGGATATTCAATAAGTAATGCAACCCAGACTAAAAATATAAAGGGGCAAGGCAAAGTTCAGCAGTAACTTTGTCGTCAACTTTTGGGACGAAACTTTTCCATTTCTGTAGGTTTATACAAACAGCACGTCAATAGTATTTTGAAAACTAGATATATGACAGATGAGATACGTGTTTCCTATCAAACTATTCAGAAAGAGAAACACCAATATCAACTCAGGTCACAATCTCTTTTTAAATCTAGATATCATTTTGGTCAGACCATGTGAACATTTGGTCGTAGGTCTGTGTTCAAACATATTCAGGCGCTTTACTTTGTGTAAATAATTTCATCACCACTATTCTCAAAGTGGTGAAAGAAAACATCGCGAAAAAACCTAGAACCAAAAATTCGAAGAGATTTCTACCAATCCGATTACAGCCCACTCCTTCTCGAAGAGAGGAGACATGTGTCCAGCGTGCAGAGGTGCTACATTAGAAGGCAGATTATGCTATGTTAAGCATCTTTCACGTTTACCTTTATCAATAGAATTTAGCCCAACCCCCTATCTCTCCCTTTAAAAGGGTCATTCATAAAGCATACCTATAATTTGATGCATCTTTGTCGTCTGTACTTATATTATTAGTTGTTTATAAGCACCCAAGTTCTCCTGGGCGCCATAAAATTAGATTGGTTGTTTGTTTGTTTGCGCACAGACCACAAACGCACAACTTTTGTCCCGTTCCGCGTCCCGATCGCAAGTTGCTTCTTTCCGTAAACAACGTTACGTCGCGCTGTTCCGTTTTGTACTGTCCAACTTTTTTGTTTTGTTTAGGTACTTTTTGGTATTTTGTGGTCATTTGAATAAGGGTTAAAAGTGGTTAGGTGAGAAGGGGTAGAAACATTGACTGTTAGATTGGATTAACATTTTTATTCCTATATAGTAGGTATACAAGCTACAGGTTATCGCGTTATCCAGGGTTAAGAAGGTCAGATAGGCAATCGCTCTTTGTAAGATCCCGGTATTCAGCTGCATGGATGATTCTTTAAAATTCGATTGTCATTTTCATTCCTATTTAGTATTCCTACAATGGAGTAGTGAGTTGTGAAGATCAGATAGGCAGTCGCTCGACAGGGTGCTGACCTCAGCATAGTTGGGAAAAGGCTAGGCATTATAATGATTACGGTAGGTACATTAAAATTACCTCGAAACGGCTGTTCTAAATCCAGCGCGCCTTAGACTATATTTTACCAATAGCGTGAGCAATTTTAATAAATTCTTGCCGAAACGAGAGAACACACACTACATAGCAACACGCCACAAAATCTTCAAACTAAACTAAACCAACTCCGATACAAGTAGCCCCAATATGAGCGCTCCATCGCGTGGGTCCCACGATCGTATATAACGGCTAGGAAGTCGTAACTCTTTGTGATGGATTAGTGCTTTTCCGGCTTTTCAACGGACCCCCAAATGGACGGACCCTTGAGGGAGCAGCATCTGTTTACCCATTACTATGAACAGTTTTGGTAAGTGTAAAATGTTTGTCTAATATACATAATGGTCAGAGGTTTGTGAGATATCGAATAAAGGAACTTTCAAATTTTGTATCTGTAATTTTCTTTTAAATTAAATAAAACTTAGTCTAGAACTAAGATGACACTACCGTACTATCATAAGTAAGTAAGTAAAACAGAACGAAAATATCTAAATTGGTTCATATAATTTTATATTATTTTGATATCACGTCTAGAAGCGGAGAAAGGCAAAAGTTTCCCAAATTTAGTGAAGCAAAAATCAAAAAGATAGTATTCGTAGGTCCGGACAGAAAAACCTGATTGAAGATTGACGTTTTACATTTACCTTTAAACATATTGAAAAACAAGGATGGAACGCTTTTATTGACGTGATAAAACATTTCTTTGGTAACAACAAATCCGCTGAATTTCGCGAAAGAATAAAACTGATTTTGGACTGCTACTATAAAATGGGATACAATATGTCATTAAAATTGCATTTACTTTATTCGCATTTGGACTTTTTACCCCGAAAATATGGATTCAGTGGTGTTATTCTGTAAAGTTTCACCGTGAAAACTTAGGTGAAGAGAGCGTGGAGTGAGCTGTCAATAATGTCAATTCCTAGCTTTTTGCTAGGAATTGACATTATTCTAAAAACTTAAACTCACTTCACCTAAATTTTCACGGTGAGATTTTTACAGAAACGACCAGCAGTTAGCAAGATGAACTTGGGTAACGCTTTCATCAAGACGTAGCTGCAATCGAAAAACGTTTCCAAGGAAGATGGAAGTCTTCTATGCTTGCAGATTACTGTTGGAACTTTGTTAGAGATACTCTTAGATCTCATTACAAGAGGAGAGCCAACTGCACCAAGAAAACTTTGCCTTTTCAATCAAAACATAAATAAGTTAAAATGAATGTTGGATTTTGAAGAAAATCGTAGTTTTTGACCTGTTTCTTTTATCTAGAAAATGAGATATGATGGAAAAGCTTAATTTACGGATATCTATTAGGTCAAGAGCATGGAATAATATTAATCACATAGTAGAACCTCAGCTAAAATTAAAGTTTGTGTTGTGACTAGGTAGATAATACTGATTCGAACATTTAAAGTCTCAGTACTTAAAACTTTATCACTTAAACGATATTTTATAATTTAATCTTATGAAGCAGATAATTCTAGAAACATAGGTAGATATTATACAGATATTCATCTCAAAACTCAAGATATATCAAAAAGGATGGAAACGCAAACCCCTAAACTCTTGCAATAAAACTTCCTTCAGCGTTTATAAATTAAAGATATTGTTAAAAATTTAATCAGACTCTCGGAAGTTAAAGTTTTAAACGGCGTAAATGAAATTACGTACCGCCCTTATCTTGAAGAACGTTCTTTTGGCTGGAATTTAATATAACCTTAGAAGTTGTTATCTTTCCTCGATGGAGTTAGGTGTGAATTAATTTTATGTGTACATTCATAGTAGGCTGGTATCTTGTGTTATGATATCTCGTGTTATGATTTTACTTTTGTGAGTTTTGAAACGAACTGTGTCAGCTAATATAATTCGAAATGACAGTAGTCGTGTGTACTGTGCACACACTTTGTTTATACTATAAGCCACTGTACAAGTACATATTCGTAAACTGAGTTTATGTTGTACCAGCTTCTGCCCGCGGGTTTTCCCACGAGATATGTAGATAAAAACTATCCTATGTCCTTTCCCGGGATGCAATCTATCTCTTTGCCAAATTTTATCGAAATCCGTTCAGTGGTTTAGGCGTGAAAAGGTAACATACATACAGACAGACAGAGTTACTTTCGAATTTATAATATTAGTATGGATGAAAAAATCTAGCTTATAAAACAAGGTAATTTTTATTGATTACCTACCCATTTAATTACAAG
The DNA here is from genome assembly GCA_927399505.1 of Luperina testacea. NCBI lineage: Eukaryota > Metazoa > Arthropoda > Insecta > Lepidoptera > Noctuidae > Luperina > Luperina testacea. The sequence continues at coordinate 13,446,046 of OV656770.1, read as the reverse complement.
AAGCCCAAGCCAAAACATAAAAATCACATAGGTTCATATATTCGTCCTAAAATAAAATTAGCCGAGATGAGTAATGTTGTAAAAATACTACAATCTAATTACAAAGTTAAAAATAAATCCAACATGCAAGCCAAGTTGAAACAAGAAAAATAGTAAACATAAACACATAATTATAGAAAGAACAAGAAGTATTTAAATTCCAAATAGAAGCGAAGCCAGACGGTCATATCGTCCACGTAATGTATTTCAGTATTCCGGCGAGTTACTATGTCCGGGGTTCCGGACTACATGATTAGAGCTCAGTAGTTACTACCATAGAATAACCGTACAGACCTACCACTATCCCCCAACCCTCTACGACCAGTGCTATCAAATCAGAGAACAGTTGTCAAAGTTCACTCTGCACTTAACATCTGTCACAACACCAATTTATTTCGTCTTCTCAACGTCCGTGTGTCACAGCAGGAATCCAGCAGAATATCAGCGTCAGGTACATTTACCTGACACATGCTGAGCTGGACTCCCATTTGATGCAACCTTGAGACACACACCGCACTGTGTATGTTTCGTAATTAATTTTATTTTAAATATTCGTCATAGTGTCACTTTTATTTCGATGTGTCTACTTTTTGTTTCTTTATCGGCACCTTGTTTTATAATCATGTGGGTAATTTGGTTGTCATCTCATATTGTACTTGTGTGTGTTGTGCTGTCTTCTTGTGTGTGCCAAATAAATGGTTTATCTATCTAAAGTCTATGATCTGCGGGGTAATTGCTATAAGTTGCTTTCAGTTTGACAGTTCAACGACTTTCATTGCGTTATTGACGTTGTTGAGCAGACAAATTTTTCGAAGATATGAAGCAATGGATTCAAAATTATTCAGATTGAAATCAATCAATTCGCAATTAGGATGCGGGTGCATCTCATCGTCATCTGCCTGTCCTTCCCCAACTCTGTTAGGGCTTCAGTGGCGTATTTATCCTAGGGCCAAAAAGGCCATAGCCCGGGGCGGCAGCCTTTGAGGGGCGGTGCAAGCCGCACCTCACGCTCAGCTTTGTGCACCTTTCTTTTTTTAACTTTCCGGTCATAAAGAAATTTAAAAAAAAATAAAACTCGGTTGTTAGTTTGACAGACATCAAGACGCGGGCGACAGCGGGTGAGGCGCGGGGCGGTGCAGGCGGCGGATTCCAATTCGTGCTTCACTTGTTTCCAGTTGTCTCTAACCAGCCGGTCGATTCTGTAAAAATCTCACTGTGAAAACTTGGGTGATGTGAGTTTGTTTTTGCTAGGAATTGGCACTATTGACAGCTCACTCCACGCTCACTTCACCTTAGTTTTCACGGTGACATGGTTACAGAATCGCACTGCAGGCACATCAAAATTATTAGGTTTTATTTTGGTGAATACTTAAATACTTACCTATCAGTCAGTGTTTACAAATTACCTATTTCATCATATCAAGCAGTTCGAAGCTCATGTTTAAACTCGTCTTTTTGAATTACTTTGCTGTTACTGACATGGATCCAACTAGAAAAAACTTAGCGGCCACGCTTTCAGAAGAAAAGTACAAGGATGAAAAGCTTGTCAAACATATAGCTAAAATTGATAGCTTTTTCATTAAAAATAATGACGAAGCGTCAAGTTCAGCTAGGTTCGATGACTTAACAGAGATCACGGCGGAGGAGATTAGTAAAGTTTAGTTTTTTTTCCCGTTAATTTATGGGGTGGCAAACCTTACAGGCCCAGGGCGCTGAATCTTAAAAAACGCCACTGTTCGGCTTCCAGTATAACAAAACGGGGTGGATAATCTCTCTACTCAAGAACACGTCTATTGTAATAGTGATTTGTGCCACAGCTAATCTGCTCTGCAAATCTGATTGTGCTGAACGTTTATTACGCCTTCTGCCCGCGACTTCGTTCGCGTGAAATTTCACCCTCCCCCATTCACCCTCTTAGGGGCGGAATTTCGAAAAACCTTTTCTTAGTGGATACCTACTCTTCACAATGAACACACCCTACAAATTTCATGTCTCTTGGACCAGCGGTGTAGGCTGTGCGTTGATATATCAGTCAGTCAGGACTTTGAATTTTATATATATATAGATAACTAAAAGTATTCATGATTGTACCTTCAGTGATCTTTGTTATGCCTTGTCAGTGAGTCCTACAACTTTATTTTCTTTATTCCATAAAAAATCAGCTGTTCGCTACATTTTGAACATAAATGTAGGGAACAGCTGATTTTTTTTTCGCGATTTTACGTTTGGTCCCATAGTAAAAGTAGTTCCTAATAACGAGTAGGTACAGACGCCAGCACATCAAGCTACCCGAAACTGTCAAATTTTCCCAATCAACTTTGAACCTCATGCTTTAGCGTAGCTTGATGTGCTGGCGTCTGTACAATGACCTCTTAAGAGGTTGTTAATATTTTACCAAAAACCCTGTAAATATAGATGTACGTTTGGAACGTGAATTTCGCTTCTACATATTCTTGGTCTATGTTCCTACTTCCTATAGTTAGCACTAGGAATGTTTCACTCGTTACGTTTGTTTCAATTTATTTGTTGTTACTTTGGTAGCTACTGTGTAATGTGGCGTAAAGGAATTTTTGAGCTTAATTGAGAGTGCATTGCAGACTTAATGTGTACTTACTTGGTTCTGTTTCTGTGTGTCCTATATTTTTAACGTGTCTGTTATGAGAAAACATTGCGACTAAACTTCACGTTTTAAGTTACGTAGCTTTTGTTTCTTCAAGTTTTTGACTGTTTCTTCGAAATATGATCGGAATATAGTCTTTTGGTATTTAAAATCGAGACTAAGTTTTTTTTTAATCAGAGGCTTCTGTATGATGCTTATGGCCAAAGAGAAAGCGGATCTTAACTCTAATATTAACAAAATTAGGAAAAAGGAAAATTTTATCTGCCTAGGGTAATTATGGCAGGTGCAATTAACACAAGCTAGTTTCAGAATTGAATTGGTTCTGATTATTTTAAACTTTCTACAATTTAATTCGCCTTTGATGAGTGTATAAAGATCTCAAATCTGATTGATGAATGAATAAGTACCTAATACATTATTCAAAAGTACAAATACTATGGGCCCCATCGTTTTATTTTAAACTTTGTACATTTTAATTCACCTTTGATTACTTAGTGTATAAAGATCTCAAATCTGATTGATGAATGAATAAGTAATACATTATTCAAAAGTACAAATACTACGGACCCCATCGCTTTATTTTAAACTTTCTGTATTTTAGTTCACCTTTGATTAGTGTATAAAGATCTCAAATCTGATTGATGAATGAATGAGTAATACATTATTCAAAAGTACAAATACTACGGACCACGGACGCTTTACAATTTGGTTCTTTCAAACGATCTGTCGAGCAATGCTCTGTTTCCGCCAGTCACACCGAATGGCCGGCACGCGATGTTATACCATAAACATTTCAATGTTGCGGAATTCATAAGGACTTTTTTAGAATACGGTAATGTCGGATTTTTATGGTATAATTATTATATATAGCTGACCCGACAGATCGTCGAGATCACAGAAACCGGTTTTCGATAGTGCACACAAAAATCCCATAGAAAATACGTTAGATTTTTTCCGAATTTAAAAACTTCCCGTGGAAACTTCTCCAATTGTTTGTTTCGATAAAAACCTAAATCAGACTATTACGAACATTTTAAAGCAAAAACCATCCAAATCGGCCCAGCACAGCTGTTCTCCAGTGATGCTCTTACCAACGAATAGAATTTCATTTTTATTTATACACTGTGATTTGACTTGTAATTTGACGTATTCCTTCCAGGGCCTTTATTCACTATGACCACTTAACGATTCCTTACAATGCGTGCCACGAAAGATGAGACTTGAACCCGCCTCCCCCGCTCTTTCCGCCGCCCCTATGACGTCCGGTCGCGTCCCGCACTCAGACCTCATACCGCTAAAGATACCTAAAATCGTGTACTGCGCATGTCAAACCACGTGGTGTGTCAAGTCTCATCTTTCGTGGCACGCAGTGTACTTCGAAACCACGTCAATTCCTTAACAAATCCCGCCAATCACGTGTTGATTTCGCGACGTTTCGTTCATTGTGTCATAGAGAATTAAGGCTCCTTCAAACAGGCGCGACACGCGGCACGAATCGGGAGCGGTGCCTTTGAGTCGCGTGCGATTCGCGTCGCGTGTCGCGCCTGTTTGCAGGAGCCTTTACGGCCCTAATCACGACATCTGCTAATAACGTGTTCTGTATGACACATTGGCGTGGCTTTTACTGTCAAAATACATGTTGTCCGTACGGTTGAATACCCCAGTGGGGTACAATGCGTGCCACGAAAGATGAGACTTGACCCCGCTCCCCCGCTCTTTCCGCTGCCCCTATGATGACGTCCGGTCCCGTCCCGCACTTAGACCTCATACCGCTAAAGATACTTAAAATCGTGTTCTGCGCATGTCAAACCACGTGGTGTGTCAAGTCTCATCTTTCGTGGCACGCATTGTAGTTGCGTAACACACTATCAGTAGCAATAGGTTTCATTTTGACAGTTCAACAACATTCATTGCGTTATTTACGTTGTTCAGCAGACACATTTTTCGAACATATGGAGCAATGAATTAGCAATATCCTTCAAACTTATTCAGATTGAGATGAATAGTTTGTTACGCAATTAGGGTGCAGGATGTGATATATCACCCTGTAAATATGGATTACATTTAATTTAAAATTAAAGAGCTTGTATGTCCTCTGAACAAGTACCTACTGGTGCTGAGTTTTGTGCGACGTTATAATCGATATAAATTTTCTTATACCCTTGGGCACTAAAGATATTAATTTTTCAATTTGCCGTCGTTTGGAAATTATTTTTAAATAAGAAAGTTTAATTACCTTCTAGAAATAAAACGCTTTCATATTGTAGTTCAATTTTTTAATTGATTCTATTGCTAGCTCGATAGATAACTGCCTAGGGCAAACTTTTCTAAGCTGCTAGGTTAAAATAGTAACGGTAAAATTGTCAGTCTAATTATAGTGTCTGTACCACAGTCTGTACAGTCAACAAAAGAGATAAGTATGCAGGATCGTCGGATATAGTTGAAGTTTAGTAAGAAACCGATGGATGTTGTCGACTGTAATTTAATTTCATAAATGAGCGGTCTGATTGCTATTAATAAAATTAAATTTTATTCGAGAACATCCTTCGGTTTCTTACTAAACTTCAACTAGTATATCCGACGATCCTGCATACTTATCTCTTTTATTGACTGTACAGACGCCAGCACATCAAGCTACTATAATCTGTCAAATTTCTTTAATAGGTTTTCAACTTTATCGCTAAAGGATAAGGTTCAAAGTTGATTGGGAAAATTTAACAGTTTCGGGTACTTAGCTTGATGTGCTGGCGTCTGTACATGGATTTACTAAATGTTTCTATTTCAAATTGGAGGGTAATTTTTGTAACAGAAAGGATATTATTTATGTAAGTAGCTACCTATGTGACATAGGGGAGAGGGGGGCATAACGGGGAAGCGAGGCACAACGGGGCCACCCATACTTACAAAAAACTATACGCTCTGGATGTGTTTTGTTTTCGCTATTAGGTAGCCATTTTGTATCTCTCTTTAGTCTGACAGTGACCGGCGACTAAACTGTACGCGTTTGATTTTTAAAACAAAGAACGATTTTCAACGTAATTTTATGTAATTTTGAGTGACTACGAATACGCATATAAAAAGGTAAGTGTTAATGTCGCTACTATCACGTATTTATTTTGTTTTTGCAGATGAATTACTTATTGATATGTGTTGAACGAAAATTCTCTAACCGTCACTCATTTTATTTGGTTTGTTATTTTAAATAATGTGAGAATTGGGGCATAACGGGGACATGGCTACGGGGTACGATGGGGTACGCCGTTATGCCGCGCAACCGTTGTCCCTGTTTTGTAAATTAACTGAAGGATCGTTCTTGTTCATTTCTTAATAGAAAATATTTTGTTTTAGGTATAAAAATGGTACGGACGTATAAGAAGAAAAGTTCGAGATTTAGTTGGTCCATGGAAAACATGAAACAGGCAATTGATGCAGTCTTAAGCAAAACTGTCTTCGGAAGGTTGGGTGGCTTGCCAACTATGTGGACGGTGGGCTCATACAGCTTGTGCTGGTATAGACGACGACAATACAGAAGAAATCCACATCTGCTTGTACTGTGACGCAAAATAAATACGTACCCCATACTGCCCCTACCCTGGGGCACAATGGGGTTTTCATTATAGTTTAAAAAAATAAAAATTATAACGTCATATGATTATTTGCATCACCAAATTCTATGCCAAATGATAGTTGAATAAGTAACTAAAGTGTTGTGATTAGTTTTAATTAATAAATACATTGCGTTGATTATTTTACTGTGTATTTTCCTTAACGTCCCCATTATGCCCCCCTCTCCCCTAATCATAATTGGCCTATTATGTTCCCACTAGGGGGCTGTGGCCGCCTCTCCGTGAGAGGAAGTGGAGATGGAGTGGATCGTTATCCACCACGCGGAGTGCAGATTGGTAGATGTCACACGTCTTCGAATTTTTTGTTCTAGGCCATGCCGGTTTCCTCACGATGTTTTCCTTCACCGCTTTGAGAGCAGTAGTGATGAAATCATTTACACAAAGTAAAGCGCCAGTCTGGGTTCGAACCTGTACCTACAATTCTAAAGTCGCGTTCATTACCGGTACTGCAGTGCATCAGGGATGTTTGCTGAAGCTCACGTGGACTGTTTTTATGCCGTGATGCGGAAGCGGTGCGCATCCTTGGTCCGTAGGGTGAGGGGCAGCGCCAACAGCATCCTGTCTATGATAGCGAGCAGGCTTGATTGTGCGTTTGTGAACCATTGCTGCAGGGTTTCGGCTGGGCCTGTCACCGTGCATCAGTGATGTCACAATCTGTTTTTCTGTTTTTAGTTTTGTTTTGAAGTGTATTAACTAACATAGTTTGTAAGTATATTGTTACTAACACTATGAGTCTTGCTACTTGAAATAAAATTATTATTATTATTACTACCACAGCCGCCACTGCTCTGATATGGAATATTATGTAAATATGTACTGTACAAATCGACATTTTATAAACAAATCATCGTAAAACACAAGGCTACCTACCTATACTGTAGAAAAAAAATTCTACAAACAATAATTTCAAATAACTTGGAATTATTGTCTATATATCTAAGATTGCACACAATAAACGATTTATTCTTCGTTCGTCCCGAACTTTTGTCCCACATTTTTTCGCACGTCGTCGTGCCATGGAAACAAAATAAACAGCAAGACCAAACCCCATAGGTACTCCAAATTATAATTATTCCCCATATTATTTGGTAAAACTTATTATAAAATTTTAATGAGTCATCACGAAGTGGAAAACAGCAATCATGGAGGGAAATGAACCGTCCTAATGATGTTGTTTTTAAATGATTGCGCAAATTAAGGGACGGTGAATTATTTTCATGTGGTGCTCGTACAATATTGTATAGTAAAGCGGTGCCCACGACTTCATTCGCGTGTATATTGGATTTCATGGATTTCAATTTGTTTGCGCGGAACCCTAATTATTATTCTAAAATAAAAGTAGCCTAAGTTACTCTGTATAACATCAGCTATCTGCCAGTGAAAGTCCCGTCAAAATCGGTCCAGCCGTTTCGGAGATTAGGAACGAACAGAAAGACATACGGACAAACAGACAAAAACGTAAAATAAATCTTTTTTTGTTCAGAATAGTCGTACTTTCAAACGCATTTAGCAAAAAAACTGTTATTAAGACACTACAAACAGACATTTAAAATTTAGGTTTTGTATTATATAGATGTGTATGAGGTACCTACAAAGAGAAAGCAATATCATGAAGGCTAAAGAAACAAACAATAGCAAATAATGTAACAAGAGAAGATCAAGAACATCCAATAATTACAAATACCATTTCGCGTCCCGAAAACCAATTTAAGGCTCCTGCAAACAGGCGCGACGCGCGACGCGAATCGCGCGCGACACAAAGGCACCGCTCGTTGCGCGACTTGCGGTGCCTTTGTGTCGCGTGTCGCGTCGCGCCTGTGTGTATGAGCCTTTAAGGATAGCACAAAGGAACTACTGAAACCCTAAGCAACGATGAAAGTGGTGGTACTCCGCCCAGAGATTTAATAATTATATTCACCCCATAATCTTCACAATACATTCACGGCAACTATAACAGACATGTGTGAACCCGAAGTGTCAAAGAGTAAGCATGCAAAGTTACCGAATACCAAAACGATTAATATACATAGAATCCCAGATATCTTTGAGATGGTTGATTAAATTCCAGAGAGTTACAACCATTCTGGAACGGCGTAAACTTCACATCGATTAGAGTCAATAATTTAATTAGAAGTTTGGTACTTGGGACGCAAAGGGACGATTTAATGTCTCACCTCACATAGTTTTGGGCGAACTATATTGATCTTCAGACTTTATTGGATTAATCGAGTTGGGTGGAACAGGTATAGAATTGTGTGAATTGTCTGTCAAAGTATTAAGACGAGAATTTATGGAGCCGAGTAACATTTGAGAAGATAGATGGATCCAATAACACGTCGATTACTGAGAAGATTGCTTGCATTGATATATTTTGATCAATGGGTTGATTAGAAACCGTAATCTCTAGTGACTTTGAGATTTAAACCAATGAAACAAGAATTTATTAACGTTTTATTCTATTAAAGACCTTCATCACGTCTACGATTGAATTGGCCATAAAATAAATTTAAAGGCATGCATTTAATCAAACCGAAATCCCCGTTATGATGCCCTAAAAATATTAATGTACACTCTGATAATAATAAATGTGCCTCTTTATGTGACTCTCAAATTATTCTCGTTTTGTTGTCCTAAGTACAAAATAGCGTAGCTCTCGCCGGCTGCTGCCGTGATATTGCTGCTAGCTTCGCACTCTCCACTCACGCGCAGTAGGTCACAGTTCTAACCTAATCTTACCCTGCGACTAGAATCAATTCTATTTTATTGTAATTTTTGACGTTCAAAAGTGCCTTTTATGTACCTATTTGAAATAAATGCTTTGACTTACACATTTGGTCGGGGTGCTATTATTGCGACCAACTTTTATAAAACGCCAGAAAGTTAAAAAGGAGCACGTTTATTGAACAAAACCATACGTCTACGTAGTGTAACAGTTGTGGGTACGCTTTTTTTTTAGAAGCACAGAGCAAAATATTTCCCAATATTAAATAGATAGGTTCATACAGTTATTTGAAAGTAGGTAGGTAAAAAATCTAGTTACAAATTTTATACAAAATTCCATCTATTCTAAAATGTATTTTTGTCACGTATTCTAAAAACAAACATGGACCCAAATCCCTGATAATAAAGCGGAATAGAAAATCTAACTTCCATTTTTATAAAATGACGGATTATTTTTGTATGGAACGCGTTTTGTCAAAAAACAGGGATTTGTGACACCAAAATTAAACAATCACGAACCGGACATTTCACAGTTCCCAAAAGAATTGCTGGACAATATTGCTATTATGAGTGTAGGTACAATTTTTCCTGAATACGAGCCTAAAATTCTAAATGGACAAACGAGAAGGTCATATGGAGCGAACGTTGGAACAATTAATGCTGGGATTCACAATTATGGAACACCACATAACCGTTCCAAGTTTTAGGACTATAGGTATTTTCATTCACTAAGATTCCAGTGACTTTATTGTAGCAACGAAGTTAATATGAGTTGAATTGGATATTTGTTTTTGTATATTATCAAAGTAATAAGAAATTATTCCAAATAATTTTAACGTAGTATTATTACAATTTCAGTAAGATAAATTAGAAACCAAGGGCAAGAATATCATTTATTTTTACGCTAAAATAATATCCGGTGCTAATTACGATTTCATTTTAACATTTCAGAATCAAAAGTTTTCCAAGAATAATTAATTACTTGCTGTTATACTCAAATTTCTAGGGTTCCCTTGGCGTCTCGACAAACATTTATTAATATAATGATGAAATCGAATCCAATCATGGAGCATTTATTCACCGGTTCTTGGAAAACTAATATTTGATTTAAATAACAGTTGCGCAATCACAGTTTACGAGTATTCATTTCTTTTTCGCCTCCCTAGTACTCCCGAAACAATTTAGCCGAACAATATGGCGCAACGAAATATTAATTCGTCGATACAAAATAATTTTTCAGATGCGTTGTGTAAATGAATTTTTAAAAACAAATCCATTTTTAAATGGGAACTGATAAATGCAGTTGAAATAGGGAAAAACTTTTGATGAGTTGATTTGGAATACCTAATTCGTGAAATGGTACTATCAAATACCGAGTATAGGTATAACAGGATTTTTGTTTTTTTTTAAACACTCTCGTTGTTGCCGTTTTGTGGTGTGTAGTGGAGTATCACTATCATAATCACTATGGAATTGTTTTACATTTTGTAGAAAGCTACTAAAACTAGGCTACTCTAACATTAATCCCTATTACAAGCAAAATCGTCGATGTTCTACAGCAGTAACTGTAGTGGTCGCTACATTTTTTTTTCTTTCACTTTGTTGAATACTCGATCATTTTCCGAAAGCTACCTGCTATTAGTTACTTTTAAAAATCACCCACAGCCCGACTTTACCCACTGCTGGACAAAGGATGGGTAGAATAGAGGTGGGTTTCTTGTGCCAATTACGTTCCTGTGCCAACCTTATTTTTTTTTTTTTTTTTTATTATCCAGCTTTTGCCCGCGATGGCAACAATATCGTCCGCACATCTCGCCGCCAGACCACCGCCATCTCGTCTTTCAGTCCTTGAACACCACTCTGTCACAGCTTTACTCGACTTATCATCTCTGCGCCTTGCCAGGTGCCCAACTCTAAATGAGTTCCATAATACGCTTTCAAATATCGAACACCTTCGTACGACGTACGGCGTTTGGAACCCGGTCTACTGATAAAAATAAATCACTTCATTAAAAGAGCGATTCTTCCACGAAAAGTATACAATACACGCCAATTTACAGGATGTGGTTAAAATATTTAAGTGAAAAAAAAAAACAATAATTTCGATAAAATGTTTGCCGAAATAACAGGAAGCACGCAGAAATGTTTTTTCATTTTTTTTATCAGAGTCATTTAAATGACTTTTCCGTTGCCTTTCCCTAACCAAATTACTACCTTATAGATAAGAATTCGGACAATAGACCGAGTTTCTTTGTTCCAAAAATACACAACGCAAGTAACGATACATGTAACAAATTGTTAGGGCCCGGAGTCCCTTGGCATCTACTATGAAATGCGCTACACAATCACTCTACTTCTGATTTTGAAATCCATTGCTACCTTTGATCGGTCGTGTGCCTTTTGAAGATAACGTTGGCATAGTAAAGGCGTAATGGTTTACGATGATACTGAAATTGTCAAGTTTTCTAATTACGTAGTGCACATAAAGTCCAGCTTACAACACAGACAATTTATTTCAAAAGAGGGACCCGTTTTTCCCTTTAACCTAATGTGTAAATAAATGTGTGCAATAATTAAACACAACAGAATGACGTGAAACTAATTGCCTTAAAACCCGGCTTTCATGTTTTAGTAATTATTAAACTCATTTTGATTATGTTTTTAATCGTATCGCTGGCTGTGATGAACCGCCATTGAGTTAACTCGTTTTTTAATCGTTTGAACACAAAAGGTTGTTTGTAATCATGTTTTCAGGATTGCATCCGTTCTTTTTGTTTTGTTTTTTTTTCATTTGTTTCAACACACACTGTAGTACTCGTGTGAATTGTAGGATTTCTGACGTTACCATTTTGATACATTTTTACGCAATATTTTTGCCCAATGTTTCCATAGTGGAAATCTTTTAGTTTCTGAAAGGATGCGATTTTTTTTTGTACAACAATAATATTTGAAATATTTTTGAAATACAAGAAGGTATCATAAAAATGTTTCTTTATTAAAAACTAGCTGACCCGATAGAAGTTTTACAGCACACTGCAATTGCGTAACGCACTATCAATCTTAATCTGAATAATTTTGGAATATCCATTGCTTCATAATGTTCGACAACGTAAATAACGCAATAAATGTTGTTGAACTGTCAAATTAAAAGCCATTTCTAATAATTATAATTTGTTAAGCCATTAGGTACAATGCGTGCCACGAAAGATGAGACTTGACACACCACGTGGTTTGACATGCGCAGTACACGATTTTAGGTATCTTTAGCGGTATGAGGTCTGAGTGCGGGACGAGACCGGACGTCATAGGGGCGGCGGAAAGAGCGGGGGAGGCGGGGTCAAGTCTCATCTTTCGTGGCACGCATTGTACCCCGCTGGCCTTTCAACAATTCATATAAAAATCCCATAGAAAAAAGGACGTTCAGTGTTTCCCGTATTTGAAAATTATCGGGAATCTTCTTCTTATTTCTCCTCAAAAAAACCTAACTCGAACTAATACGAACATTTTAGAACCAAAAATAACCAAATCGGTCCAGTCGTTCTCCAGTGATGCGCTCACTTTATTTTCGCTTAGCGTTCCTTCTGGTTTAAATTTTTCTTGGTCGTGTCCTAAATGTCCTAGCGTGATGTTTAATAGCCTATAGCCTTCCTATAGAATTGGGCTATCAAATGCAAAAAGATTTTTTAAATCTGATTGGTAGTTCCAGAGATTAGCGCGTTTAAACAAACAAAATCTTTAGCTTTATTATTAGTATTAGTACTATATTAGTATAAAGATTAGTTAAGATAGATAGATACATTATGCTTCGTTCATCAATCGTAAATCAAGGAATATTTCACAATGACATTCTACATGTAAAACAAATGACAGTCTCCTCTTGAAAGATGCTTCGCTACATTTGCCTAATTATTAGGGGGAGTTCAGAAAATATGACAGTAATCTTTTCTCATCTCTCGCATATCTGTCCCTGCCCTAAAATAACTTAGTCACCATTATTTGTTGTCAAAATGATATAGGATGATGATCATGCAAGTCTTGGACGGAAATAATAAAAATTAATTATGTTTATTTTGAATTTGTCGGGAAGAAAAAGTCGCAATATAAAAGACGTTCCTCTCTCGCTAACATTTCTCCTACTTACTCATAAGAACATTACATAGGTCAATAAACTTTAGGAGAAGGTCAATAAACTTTAGGAAAAGGTCAATAGACTTTAGGAAAAGGTCTTTTAATTCTTTTGAGTGCAGAGGTGGCTCAGTGGTGCCGGCCCCGACTTACGAGTTGTAGGTCGTGGGTTCCAACCCAGGTAGGAGCTTTACTTTGTGTAAATAATTTCATCACCACTGCTCTCAAAACGTTGACGGAAAACATTATAGGTAAACCTGCATGGCCTAAAACCAATAATTCGAAGACAGGACATCTAATCATGTAATCGTTAAGCAAATGACTACCAACCTAACTTTAACTGTCCGTATATTCAAATCACAACTTTTGTATTATGTCGCAGCCAACTGATTAAATTAGCCGTTTAGCCTTTGGAAATAGTGTTCGCCTCGCTCCGTTCTCTTTACTCGCTCAAACTCAAACTCAAAGCATTTATTTCAATTAAAACTATTTACAGGCACTTTTGAATTGTCAAGAAACGGCTCGCGTGCTCTCGGTTGATCACAATTCTAACCTAACCCATTTGGTCGGGGTGCCCTGGCTTAGTTACTGCGACCAATTCGGCTTTCGCGTGATTGGTTACAGTTCCAACTTAAACTATAATATTGAATATCATTCAGGCCGTTAGTTGAACGGCCGCCGTTTAGCTAAAAGGTTAGGCGGTTAACTAATTGGCTAATTAAACTAGTTGGCTGCGACATATACATTCAGTGGCCTCCAAAATTTAGTTGACGTTTTTCCACTTCACCACACACACCACACACCACATTATGATTTAAAATTCTAGTTCCAAATGTTTGAACTGTACACTATAACGTTTCTATTAACTAATTCAAGTTATGACTATTTTTCTTTTTTTTAGGCCGCATAGCTTTCGACGTTTGATGAAAAATATAAAAAAAAATACTGTCCCCCCCCCTTATCTCCGAAGTTTGCGTAGAGAAAAATCTGAAATAATACTATGTGATAGAAATTTATGTAAAGATTACAGAAAAAATAAAACGATGTCTCTAAATAGCGCACTTTTTCTGAATTTAACAAAAAATACATTAGCTCGACTATCGGTCAAGAGATGGCGCTGACCTAAAACTACAATATTCTATACGTGTTAAAATTCTCGAACGAATATAGTCCTCGCCGATGAAAATTATTTTTTTTATTTTAAAACATCATGTGGCATCACAGCTGAAGTGGAAAAAAATGTCATCTAACTTTTGGAGGCAACTGCATGTATATTCAAATCACAATAGTTGTATGTAATGGTTATACAACGGCAAATTGATATAGGGTATCTTTGCTTAAAATTTACTCTAACTGTAAATCGACTTCCTTAGGATCACTGAATTCTTCTCGAAATTAAGTACTTGCATAAGACCCAAAAAAACTTTTGAAATTTTACCCCGAAACCACCGCACAATTTCCAAACTAAACGATTGTTTTTATTTCCATAAACGAACATCCCCAATTTAGTGCGTTGACAAATATTTACGCTCAATACTCGCGTTTGACAAGGGGCAAACAATTTAGCGCTATCGCTCCAAACAGACGTTTTATGTACGTAATGGCAATAAATATTGAAAATATATATGCATATAATTCAGGGAAGATCATTTATTAATAAAGTATTATTTATGAGGAAAACTCTATGATAGCTTAGTCACAGCTTAGTACTGAGCATGCTGTGGCATTTGTGTTATGTTAGAAACAAGATCAAGAATCTTGAAACAGGATACTGAAAAGAAAGAATGGGATGTATGAAGAATTGAAGATGCCTCCTCGTGTAGCGCAGTTTATTCCGGCAGTCACTCAACTGAACCGAGCGCTCGGCGCATCCTGGACAGTCACACCCAACACCTTATTTGACTGGCCAATTCTTCCCTTGCGGTGGTAGGGCTAACGCCCACCTGGTTTGCCACCACCCTCCCACCGGAGTTCGGCGTCAAGCAGCCTGCTGGTTTCGTCGATGCGTGGGAGTTCCTGTGCTTTAGGCATCTTCTGGGCACGCTCGTTCCATCATAGACCTCATCCATTGCTTTCCATCAGGCGTGACCGAGGTCAAGAGCCCCATTCAACACTAAAAAATAAATAAAAAGAAAAGTACTCTTTCTTTCTCACTAGTTCTTGCTTGTAGGATTCATTAAGTATGACATAACATCACGCCTGTATTACGAAGGGATAGCCAGAGGTGCTCCTACATATAGTCATCATTTCAGCCGAAAGACGTCCACTGCTGGACATAAAGCCTCCCCCAAGAACCTCCACTTCGACCGGTTCTGTGCTTCTCGCATCCAACGGGTTCCTGCGGCCTTCACAAGGTCGTCGGAACACCTTGTGGGAGGCCTTCCAACGCTACGTCTTCCGGTACACATACTTACATAATTATAGTACACCCAAATACAAGTATTAGATTGAATATGTATAAATAAATGAATGATGACTTTATATTTGAATTATGCATGATTAGCAGTGATCGGACTAGGTAGATTGATTTTTGGTACTTGTATCACAAATGCCCACAGAAAGAATAACATGGATAAGCCGTTTTCCCGGAAAGTAATTCCGGTATTTCCGGAATTTAAACTTATATTTTATTTATTATATTTATATTATTATTTTATTTCATGCTGTATTTTTGTTTCTGCTGCATGTATTGTATAGTTATTAAATTGTAAATCCGTAATTGGCTGTAAGACTAGCTTATATGTATATCTTAAGATAAAATTTCAGAGCTGTGCATTTTGTGATTAATAAATAAATAATTTCCGGATCTAATTAAATATTGTTATTGTTGGTAGTGATATTATTACTACTCAATTCTAAAATAAATAAAAAAATTAAAGGAAGATATCAAAACTGAATTAATTTATTATTTATCTGTTTTCACGTAACGTTTTCACAACACAGTAAACAAAGAAGCGCACTTTACGAATCGAAGTCGTCATGTCGTCAGTGGGCGTACGCATTGCTTCGATAACCGGTTAGTGCACCACCCATGATCCTTTGTTCTGATTGGTCGTTGGGTTGTGTCAAATCGTGAATGTGTGCCGTAAAAAAAAATGAAGAATAAGATATAGCTCATTTTAATACAACTCCAACCTAAGTTCCGTTTTTTTTTTAATAATCAACCAATTCCGAATTTCCGGAGGAATGTCCATATTAATATATACGTTTCGGATCAATGACCCCAATTCAATCTACCTAGTCCGATCACTGATGATTAGATTAGGTACCTACTTACTTTTTATTGTATGTCTTGTATTTTTTGTTCTTTTGAATTCATAATAGAAAACTCGTCTTACAAAGACATGTCCAAAGTCAAATCATTTATTTCAAATAGGCATATAAAAGGTACTTTTGAACGTCAAAATTAAAAAAAAATTGAAATGATTCTAGTCGCACCTTCAGAAAAGTAGTTTCGTATGGAGAAGAGTGGCCAAGAAACTCACCGTCCATGCCCTTCTACACGTTTATGTCACACCGAAAAGAAAACCCAAAAATAGGAGTTTATCTTTTATTTTTACAAACACACGCCAGAGATCAACAGCCTACTTTCAAAACACGAAAGTATTTACACAATATACATGTACTTAACACATTAACCCCTTCACAGCGCCGTCCATTGTAACAGCAATAACCCTACGAGTGCTCGAGAAAAAACATCCCCAGTTCTTACGTTACTCAAAACAGCAAAACATTCTCGCTTTTGAGTAGTGCTTGACATACCTCCCTCCCATCCTTTGCCTTAATAGAGGATCATTACTACAAGGTAAGAGTATGTGTAAGGGTACTCGACGCACCGTTTCATAGAAACATTGCGTGCCCTGGTTCTATTTCTATTCACACAATTGTAAAAACGGCTCGCTAAAGTAGTTTACTGGGTTCAAGCGCCATGCTAACGATGTCAGATTTTATTTTATTCGATTCACTGTTGGGGTGAGAAAGTGTGGTGCTGTTGTAATAATAGTTGGTTTTTTTTTTCCACTGTAAATGGAACTTCGAATAAACTCCAGCGTAAGCGTTGCAATGGCACAAGAATGAGGGTTTCGTTTTTTGCTCTCTGCATGTAGGTAAACGTAATGAACTTATGGTTGCTGTTATTCTGTGATTCTGATATAACTGAATCATCTCATAAGATTTAGGGGAATCGTTTAAAACAGTTTGACGGCGCAGCAAGTGGCGACTTCTAGTTTTGTTACAGAGTTATTGGAATCACCGAAGCGGACAGATAAAATATAATATTCCGGCACAATCCTGATGATATTGAAGCTGCTGAACCACTTATACGATGACCACTTTTGACAGATATTAAGTGCCATTAAGTTTATTTCTAATAAAAAGTAGTTACAGTCCAAGAAAGAGGCGAGCAATACTTTCCAATCCGTGCAAGTATTATTGCAGTTCCTAATCCCCACCTGTGACGTCACACGGCATTATATAAATCAAACATACAATACTGCAGGACGCAGGGTAAATGCACCAATTCCACGAAGCATAAATTAACCAGCTTAAGTAACGTTATCGCGCTGAGAACTTCAATGTGTGCTGAACTGCGGCTCTCAATCGGTGCTCTCACCTGGAGTTACGTGTTGAAATTGCAAAGCTGCTCATTAAAGTAGGTTAAGCCGATGCAGTCCAGTTACTGGACGATTGGCCCCAACTTATTGTTAACTTCCACTTTACTGGTATGGCGCAGAACTAAAATAAACTTTTCACTTTGAAAACCTTTGGTATTAATCACACGTACCAACCTAACTAATGACGAATTAAAGCATTTCGAGAATTACGCAAGTTTGAAGTTTCCCATATTTTGATATTGGAAACATCTAACTAAAAACTCTTTGAGTGAATAACCCGTCTCTTAGACATAATTATACATACTGCAGTGTAGTCCGAGGTATACATTAAATGCTCGATCATATCACAGTTCTAAAGCTGGGCGTTAAGCTTTCAGAAAGTGGGCATTGTCGGTAGTTTTAATAGGATAGTGATCGTAAAACTAAACTTCTAGCACCGATTGCAATCACCGTTGCAACCTGGTGCTCACTGCTAGCCAAACTATACCGAAAACAGATCAGCGGGGTAATTGCGTAACGCATTCACAATGGCAATGCTTTCTCAAAAACAGATCAGCAGGGTAATTGCGTAACGCTGTCGCAATAGCAATGCCTTACCAAAAACAGATCAGCAGGGTAATTGCATAACGCACTCACAATGTCAATGCCTTACCAAAAACATATCAGTAGGGTAATTGCATAACGCACTCACAATGTCAATGCTTTACCAAAAACAGATCAGCAGGGTAATTGCATAACGCTCTCGCAATGGCAATGCCTTTCATTTCGACTGTTCAACAACATTCATAGCAATTTTTACGTTGAGACATTTTCATACATATGCAGCAATGGAGTGGCAATTTCTTTTAAAATGTTTCGGATTTTAATTGAAAGTGTTACACATCTAGGGTGCATATTTCCAGGAATTACTCTAAAATATTGATTCAATAAACGGACCGCAGCTCTAGTCTTGCTAGAGCTGCGGTCCGTTTATTGAATCAATAATGCACCAAACCATAACCGAAAGGTGAAATACGAGAATGAGACAGTCAAGAATTAGGTTAATTGCATTCGGGGATCGCATTATGTGACATTACATATCCGAAGGCGTCCAGGCAGCAACGCCATGCAGTTTAAATAGTTTTGTGCACAATTTAAGGTCTGTTCAGATGGGCTACAATCACAGCGGAAAAAATGTTGCCGGGGAGCGGCAAGTGTGTATTGTGTCGTTGCAATTGCATTAAAGTTGCGTACTTTTTGCGCGGCAGCCCCCATTATAAAAGGTTGACGAAGTCAACATTTGGTCACTATTCCACAGGTTTGCGACGGCTGTTGAACATGCCTATAATGTTCTCACTGCTGGGACACAGGCTTTTTGTCTTCGAGATGGAGTGGGCTATAATCTACTACGTGGGCCCAGTGCGGGTTGGTAAATGTCACATGTCTTAAATTTTTTGGCTCTAGAACATGCCGGTTTCCTCACGATGTTTTCTTTCGCCGTTTTGAGAGCAGTGGTTATGAAATTATTTACAAAAAGTAAAGCGCCTGCCTGGGTTCGAACCGACGACTTACTACTCGTAAGTTAGGGCCGTTACCACTGGGTCACCACTGCTCTCAGCTGTTGAATGCGATTGTCAATTGAAGTACATGTGAATAGAGCCAGCTTTTCATAAAATTTTGTACCTGGCGACATTTTTGTCGCTATGATGTGATGTGGTTGTAGCTCGTCTGTAGTCTCTCAGTGCAGTGTCGCAAATCCGTGTCGCATTCACCGTGCAGATATTTTATTTCACGGAAATTAACTTTAATGAACTTGGCTATGTTTCAATTTGCATTTTCGCAACACCCTTTTATCCAGCTTTCCAATTTTAAGCTTTATAAAATGGAGTTAGTGCGGTAAACTGTTGGAGTTCGCTTGGCTGTTTTTGAAAGCGATTTAATAGTTCCAGTGATTTCATAAAGTTGTTATTTGATTGGGTAAATTAAGTAAGTTGTTATTAGTTATTTAAGCTAAATGCAGTTATGTCAAGAAATTCAAACGAAATTTTTAAATAAGTACTCAGTATTAATAATAAGTCTTGGCAACTAGCACTCCAATTGCATAAAACACTTTCAATCACAATCCGACGGATTTTGAAGGTTATTGCTAATCCATTGTTTCATATGTTTGAAAAATTCGTCTGGTCGACAACGTAACTCAAGCAACGAAGGTTGCTGAATTGTAAAAATGAAAGGCATTGCCATTGTTGGAATGTTACGCAATATCCCCCGCTATTTTATTTCGTCATATCTTTTTTGCAGTAGCGTTTTTGCAACATTCAACGTACGAGTAGTTATAACGGTATTTTTATTTCTTCATATTTGTGTAAAAAGCCAGTAAAAAATTCGCTAGTGGGGCTAACTGCCCAAAGAGGGTCAGTTGTGCTTTTAATCTTTTCAAAGACAGTAAGGAAGCAAAATACGTTTATTGGCATTACAGCAAAAATAAAATACCTTCAAACTACAAGCAACAGAAAACAATGCCTTTAATGTCAAAAGAGCCTCAGCTCAGCATAATGTCAGATGACAACACAAGGTCACCACCTTTTTTTTTTCAGGATTGGAAATCATCAAATGACCCCTCCCGCTCTGGGTGGAGCGGAAAGGAGTGTCAGACTCTTACTGACTAAAATCCACCCGTGTTCCTTCCTTAGCCCTTTATGTTCCGGGCCAGCGGTAACCCTTTCGGACAATCCCGCTCATCCGGCAGGCTTCGGCCCTTGCGGGCCTCTTCGTTTGATGCTGACATCTCTTTGAGGAGCGCGTGGAACACGTACGGCACGGCACGGCACGGGCCTGGTTCTGATCGGACGGTGAGCTACCCATTACTCTCCGCCCGCAGGCCCGCGCCTACGGTGGCCGGGAGTCGTCGCGCGGCTCCCGTCGCCCGGAGCGTCTCCCGCGGCGGCTGGGACGGGAGGCTCTCTCCCTCAGCCGTCCCGCTGCCTCCTTCGCTAGCATGACTGCTTCACAGAAGGAGGCGACTGCCCCCCACTCCCTCTCGCCCCGGACCATTGGTCCCGGCTGTCATTCGTAGATCTTTGACAGTCTCACCAAGGGGTATCATGTTACCCAGTATATCGTCAATATGACAGAAATGTTATGCGAACCCAAATAAATTGGATTGGACAGTGTTTTAAAATGGAACGACTGCCAATCTGACCTCCACAACCCAGTGACTGAGTATTATACCATTTTGTATTAACCATTGTCAATTTGTCACCACTCAAACAGAACATAAAACAAGAACTCGACACCCATTAGACAGCCCGCCCGTTTTCCAATGAATAATAATTGATAATAACTATTGGCTCCAATTGTACATTCATGAACAGTGGTCCAGTATAAATTATTTCCTGTCAATGTGACAACCTATAAATTGTTGGCCGCACAATAGTCCTAGAATAATGAAAGTATATTAATTATTTTAATATTCACAAATTTTGTGGAGACGGTAACAAAGGATTAATGTAATGTACCTGTGGAAAAACGTCACGTAATGACTTTTTATATAACAATAGTGGGGAATACAATGTTCTCGTTATTATTATAATAGGGTATAATAGGGTCTGTTGTCTTGATTTATTTTGAGGATTTCATTTTCGAAATAGGTACCTACAATGTTCGGTAATTAAATGAAGCACGCGTGTTGAAGTTTTTATCATGTGTTTTTTTATGTTTATAAATTACTTTAATATTGATGACGTGTAGAGATATTTTCCTCTGATTTGCAAGTTTTAGACATGAGATGTTTGCATTGACTTAGAAGTTTTAATTTCAAATTGATAACTCCTCGCGTTTCTGAGAAAAAGGCTCTTGACCGACGGACAGACAGACGGACAACGAAGTGATCTTAAGGGTTCCGTTTATCCTTTTGAGTTACGTAACCCTAAAAATATCAATAGCTTCTGTATACAATATATTAACCCCCTTACCAATATACGTTGTATAGCGTCTGTATAGTTACACAACGTTTTGTCTTCTTCTTTCGAAAGTCAAATTTCTGACGACTGAAAGAGAGAAATCGGTGTGTAACTATTCATTTGATATAATACGTTTATTACTAAGGGTGGGTATAAGTACGTATGGGTAATAATTAACTGTAGACGTACACTGTTGCCATTAGAGATTTACCAAAAATTATCAAGAAAAAGTAATAAGATGTTGATAATAAGCAAAGCAAAGCGGGTACTTAATCAATAAATCTTAAAAAATACGACAAACTTTGATTGAAAATAAGCATATTTCACAACAATATTTCAACGACTCTGAATTTACCATCGGAAATTCAAAACAATTTTAACACGTTGATTAAAACCACTTTTTTGAGACTAACAGCTAAAACAGCAAAGAACTTTCTGTCATACCCACTCCAGTATAAAAATTGGCTTTCAAAAACCAATTTACAAAAAACAAACAAGAAGACACTATAAAATACATATAATAAAAAATCTCCATCAACCAGCAGTACAATTCAGTGCTCGTATACAAGCGAAAAACTTGTGAATAGAAACGCCCAACGCGATGTGCCAGTAGCAGAAAAAACACGCAATACGGGAAAGTTATTTGATAGTAAGGTTAAAACCAATTCGAATATTCGATAGATGTGACACGAAACCAATTTGGAGGCGAAACCGATCTCGGCAAACATTCTCTATTGACATACCTACTATTTTTGGGAGTCGCGGGTGAAGATTCTTTTGTTTGAGAATTTGAAAGGCTATATGTAGGCTTAAATCCTTTGACAAAGACGTTCTTAGGACAAGCTTATAATGTACGAGAGGTTAAACCATGCATTGGTCGAAGTCAACAAATGCATGGTTTAACCCCCGTATCGCCGGAACGTGGATCTGCGCTAGACACAATGGCTTTTTAATTGTCTCTGTAATAACGACATGCAACCGGTTAAGAAAATTGTTTATACATACACTTACATATTATTATACTCACGCCTACTTCTCATGGGCAGAGGCAGAAACTACAGAACGCCACCTGGTACGATCCTCACATACTCCTTTTGCTAACGTGTATATATTTGTACTTTAGCAAGTACTACGCACCTAAGAACTTTCTGAAGAACATCACCAAGAAGGTAACACACCGTGTTCCGGACGATATAAATAAACTTCGACCGGCTGTTCGGACCATGGACACAATAATTAATTCTTTTTTTTTCCACACAAACTAAATACCATGACGTAAATCACCCGATATGCATGCCTCTTTATTCGAATTGGCAACGACGTGTTTTCATTCAATTACAAACATCTTTGCAACGAAGCCTTTTAAAGTACTACTTCCTTTGTTAGAATTAATTTGTAAAGGCTATAGAAGCGTTTGACAAGCTTTATGGATAACGTGAAGTACACGATGTATAGAAAGAAAGAAAGAAAGAAAATACGTTTATTTGCGGTAAACATGACGCAAAAAGAACGAAACAAAAAAAACAAAACATATGTGTGTGTGTGTGTAGGGGGGTGTGTGTGTGTGTGTGTGTGAATGTGTATGCGTGTGTGGGTGTGTGTGTGTGTGTGTGTGTGTGTGTGTGTGTGTGTGTGTTCTTTTAGGGCGTCCCCTCCCAGAGTTTGCACTCACACCTGCCTTGTAAAACTGTTTATTTCTGCACAAACTCAACACACTAAAACCAAACGACATTCAAATGTAGCCAAAAGGCCAGGATTCAAAACACACAACACTACTACGCTCACGGCATTTAGTACAATGCGTGCCACGAAAGATGAGACTTGACACACCACGTGGTTTGACATGCGCAGTACACGATTTTAGGTATCTTTAGCGGTATGAGGTCTGAGTGCGGGACGGGACCGGACGTCATAGGGGCGGCGGGAACGGCGGGGGAGGCGGGGTTAAGTCTCATCTTTCGTGGCACGCATTGTACCTACATAACTTTATTCAGTGTTTATTAATAAGCGGGTTTATGGATAGGCACTTATTTCCCTGTACTTATGAAAACTAGACTTACTAAATTGAGCACTCGGCGCGAGCGTGAAAATTTTCTAATTTCCCGGGATGAAAATTGTACTTTCTCCTTGTTCTAGTAACCTCTTTTTAACAGGCTTCAAACTTTGTGCTCAGTTTATTTATGAAACACTAGTGGCCTGGTCCTGCTTCGCACTGTTTTAACGACATGACAAAACATCGGGATTTGTTTATTATATGTAAGAGTTATATTAATCTATAATTATCTTCTATCTATACCTAAAGCTGAAGAGTTTGTTTGTTTCTTTGTTTGAACACGCTTATCTCTGGAAATAGCGGACAGATGAGAAAAATTTTGCATTTAATAACCCAGTTCTTGAGGAAGGCTATATGGTACTTAACATCACCAGGAGCGGTGGGTCGGGGATCAAGAAATTCCACGCGGACGAAGTCGCGGGCAGAAGCTAGTATATTATACACATAAATCGTCCGGATTGAATTATTTAAATCACGGTGAAAACCGGATATCGTTGCATGGTTTAGAAGAATAATGAGATCATACAGACAGACACGAAAAGCGACTTTAAATTTATATATATATTTTTATTTAGACTTTTTAAACATATTACATACATTTTCATCATTTTAGCCATGAATTATTAAACGGACGCAATTAATAACGTGTAAGCTATTTGCAGTCTTGATTGTATCGGTACTGTTCAACAAAATACCACAACAAAAAGAAGTTCGAATCATACAAAATTCTCATCTACATACTCTTGTCAATAGTGACCGCTAAACCGCATCGGCACCGCTGACAGCGCTGGACTATTTAGCTAGTTATTAAGCCTGATCTGGCCTGTCGCCAAACATTCAAATTGAACTGGAAATTGCCGTGTTAGAACATGTATTTAGATGCTATCCTCGTGAATGCAGCCCATGAATAATTTGGAGTAATGTCTAAGAGAAAATGTTTAAGCCCTAAATCTCCTCAGCGTAGAATTTGGCAAAGGAGCCGCTCAATTTAGTCTTGGCAAAGTATTCGATTAGTCTACACTTTTGTAAATCCTAAAGCGCTTAAAGCGTTGTAACATGTTGTAGGATGTAGGAGATTGAGAAATCTGCTAAGTGGGGGTAAGTAGAACAGAGCCAATAACATTAAAGAAAGTTACTGCTGGATTCGAAGCGAAAAAAAAAACAACCGACTACGAATAAAAAAACTACAAAGTAAAACATAACTTTAATTTATTAGTTAGGTAGTACTTAAATATTCATCATTACAAACTGTTAAAAGAACGTTCAGATAGAAATTTATAGCGATGGAATAATAGCTTTCCTTAATCCAATATTTCGAATTTGTTTTCCTTTTCAGAGTAATAGCAAAATGACTTCCCAAGATATTATTTCAAGTACAATGGCCGTTGCTCGAATCCGCAACCGACTTGAAGGAAGCCGCAATTTTAATAGCCTAATAGGAGGCTTCCTTTAACGGGTAGAGCACAAAGCAATTCCAAAATATTATTAACGTTCCAACAATACCTGTTATCGTGAAAAGGTGATATTATCGGTAATTTGGTTGAAGCTTGAATTTCGAACTACTTTTGGTGTTTATTTCTTTTAACTGTGGTGTTTATTGTATAAAATTTCTAGTACTATATGTACTAGAAATTAAAATGAAGGTCGACCAATTTATTATACAAATTGAAATGAAATTATGCGCTAGGATTTCTATTATTTTAATCACGCTTAATTTAAATTTTCTAGTAAACACACTGTATCGAAAATCGACAGAAATCTTCAACACACCTTCAGAATTTCCGAATAAATTTAACTCACGCCAAAACACACATAAAAATAAATCGTCACCAGCAACAAAACAAAATACATAAAGACAATCTAGACTTTTTTTTTCTAGCACCGTTCCATTTTTATTTTTGCCCCTGGCGTTAACGCATGAGTTATTATGAAAGGCGAGAGCTGTGAAAGAAATACGCACGGCCTGTGTTCGAATGAACCACTGACCGAGCTTAGTTTAAAAGGACTGGCCGTATTTTATTACACATAGATTTATGTTGACTTGAGAACTGAGGACACGGTAATGAAAATTGCGTCGGTACAGACAAAAAATGGATCATTAAGGGTGGGTTTGCATTGAAGTGGCGTTGGTTGACGACGTGTAGACTCTGCGCTACAGTGCCATAGTACGCACATCATAATTTCAGACAAAAACGTCCAGTGCTGAACATAACCCAAGCATTACCACTAGTGTTGCCCAAATGCAAGACCAAGACAAGACCTTAGCCAGTCTTGGTCTTGGTCTTGCGTCAATACACCTGGTCTTGGTCTTGGTCTTGGTATTGCGCTCTCAGTCTTGGTCTTGGTCTTGGTCTTGCAGCAAGAGTCTCGCAAGTCTTGCGAGACTCTACTACTTAGACTAGACTACATTCAAATACCTATTAGCCGCTTACCATGGATTCAGTAGGTACAGATGCCAGCACATCAACCTACTACAATCTGTCAAATTTATTTAATAGATTTTCAACTTTATCGCTAAAGCATAAGGTTCAAAATTGATTGGGAAAATTTAACAGTTTCGGGTAGCTTGATGTGCTGGCGTCTGTACATGATTCTGGACCCCACTGTGTTGAAATTTTTCGTCGGCTTTTTCTTAATTTTTACGTTTTTTTCTGCAATTTTTTTACTGTAAACTGTATAAAATCATTATTTCTATCTGACCCAATGAGATTTTTGATTAAAAAATAGTAAATTCACTTGTTTCACTTAAAACAGCAATGTAAATAAAACTCGAAAGGGCTACCTGATCGGCTGTATTGCTAAAGTTCATTTGCGAGGTCAACACTGTCTTCGTACCTACGCTATTCGCTTTCAAATGCCGCCACAAAGGGACCGCAGCGCCAAGCGGTCTCCTCGTATTATTAACGCACTTGAAAATAAACTTTAAAATTATTACAATAAAGTGCATAAATGCTTGAACCTGACAAAAAATGCGGAAGATTGCGGGAATCCCCGCGCGGTGTCGAGTCGGACATGAATCCCAATGAATCTAACAGACGCGTCACATGAGGCATTTTAATCATCTACATAATTGAATGACCCATTTACTAAAGGTAGGTAAAGTACTAGGGGATAATTATTTTTCTAAAGCTTCATCGATTTAAGGGGGAAGCGCTAAGGTAGCCCGCGAAATTAAAATTTTCTTACGTTTTTTGCAATTTGCTGGTCAGTGAATTTCGCGGGCTACCTAATACCGCTTTCGCCTTAAGTAAAGAAGATTAAAAAAAAGTGCAGAAGTGTATTGATAGTCACGTAATTTTTCGATATTTTTTTATTATTAACAATAATTTTAGTTTTGAATGCAATTCAACAATGTAATTTACTATTTCATAAAAAAAAATACATCCATTTTCGCGTAATCGGGATTGAAACCAAATACCTACTATAACGCCCAAATCTCAGTTTGACTTAACTGCGAGACGCAAGAGTCTTGCAGGCTTAGTCTTGTTCTTGCACAAGTCTTGCAGGGTTCAGTCTTGGTCTTGGTCTTGCTAAAATAAGTCGGTCTTGGTCTTGGTCTTGGTCTTGCAAAAATGCAAGAACAAGACCAAGACTGCAAGACCAAGACCGATTTTGGGCAACACTAATTACCACTACGATCGACTTTGCGATTCTCGCATCCAGCGGATTCCTGCGGCCTTCACCAGATCACCCGTCCATCTTGTGGGAGGCCTTCCAACGCTACGTCTTCTACCATTGACATGAATGTATCGAAACTAACGTCGCGTTGACGCAACTTTAGCGTCGCGTTAACGCAGCTTATTCGTTTGAAGATAAACTACGCTAGATGCATACTTAGGAAGCCTAAAGCAAACTCATGCAGTGATAGATAACATCAACAACCAGAAATAGATGTTATTACACTGATGTACGTCTACGAATTTGAAATTTTCATAGGAAACTATTAGGTATATAAATCGAGCTTAGATAGCCAGTTTTTTGTTGCTCCATTTTTGCACGTCTCAAGCGGATGACACTCGCGCTCGCACTAGTCCCAACCAGTCCGAGATATCGTGTCCGTGAGCGGTGTCTATGTGTGCGTTGCTCGAGCGGACTTTGTATGTAGATTGACTTTTGTACTCTCTGTATTTTGTGTTTTGTTTATAAACTTGTTATTAAAATATGATTTTTATTATTTTCAATCTCAAATAGCAGCGGGGGAGTTGATGGTAGACTTTAGTTGTATAATAATAAAAAATGGTCAAGAGGTAATTTCTCATAAGACAGCAGTACTTTTTTTTTCTGGCCGACTTTTTTTGGGTACGGAATGAATGATGTCCTTTATTTTATGAAATGAGTACATATTATGATTTGAGACAGTTCCCATAATATGAAGGTAATCAAAATCCCATATGCCAACAATTTCCACTGATTACTTATAATACAGTCAGTTCAATTGAGTTTTAATAAAAGTATTGTTGTAAACAGGAAGCCTGAACATAACAAAGTTATTATAAGGTAATGAAGTGTGTATATTTTTGTTGAAATTAAACGGAATGGCAATGACTTTTTACTATTGAATTAACTCGGTTTTGTTTGCTAAAAAATACACGTATTATTCTTATTATTTAGCAAAATGTCGATAATAAGTACCTACTTACAGTTTTCGTTTGTGTAATTGTTCTTCATCAAATCTCACTTATTTTTTTTGAAAATGAAATGGAGGAATGTGTTAAAAAAAACCGAAGTTTTCAAAACATAGAATTAGCTTTTCCCTAGAATCTGTAAAAGACAGGCTGACAGGAACCTAACGTTTTCAGTTTTTCCAATAGTGTCTATAACTCCTTTAAAAACAGTCCTTTTTATGGTTCCGTAGTACAATATATTTTTTTTATATACGAGTATGTCACACGCACAATAACGCATTTTATTTGCTAATATTTAAACTAACTTTTTTTTAATGACTTAACAATCATAGATCATAGATTAAAAACATATCAACTTCTAGTAAAAGGGTCAGTTACAATGAAATTATCGACTTTGCTGTACGCCCTGGGATTAATTTCGGTAATTTAAAATTATAAATATTTATTTTACACATATACAAAACGCCTGTATTTCCCGAAAGATTACGCAGAAATGTACCCACATTTTGTCAGATATGTCACGGTAAGATGGTTAAAGCCGTGGTATAGTTATATCCCTAGGGATATACGTAGCTATATACCGTAATATATATAGTTATATGAAAGCGGTTCATAACTGTCTTACTAGGAATATAACTATGATACGAGCACGATCTAGTCATATAACTATCTTACCAGACAAATCTAGTGAAATAATTATAAGTAGGTATAGGTATATATATTATTTTACTATAGCGTATTGTACCTAACAATATGTTGTATTGAGAGTTTCTATTTGACGTCAAACGTAAACGTCGTCCATATCATCACGAATGTTTCTTTCAATTTTTAACCGACAAGGAGGTTCTCAATTCGAATGTTTAAATTTTTTAGTTTTTTTTTTATTCTTTTTTTTTGGCTGCTAGAGGTATGTGTGACTACCTCTGGTCTGTGGTCGCAAGCGGTCCTGGCTTCCATTGTTAGATTGGGCAAAGTGTTATTGGGTTTTACCATCTGGAATTTCTCAGAAGCAGCCCAGAGTCTGAATTTGTGCCCTATTGATACCAACAGGCTTGCTCGCTATTACATCGGTCTTAAACATAACTGCCGAAACGTGGATTTACTATAGTTACACTTCTGCCTAACCCTTTGGAAATTACAGGAGTGATGTTATGATAAAGTATGCTACTAAAGTCTATTCAAACTTATGTTTCAAAGTAATATTATTTCAAGTTAAACTTTATTTTAATGTTAATTAAGTTGATTTCAGAGTTAGAAAAGGTATAAAAATATTTGAAGTTGTAGCGTAAACTAAACTTTATTATTTAGGATTTAAAATAATTTCTCCATAAACTCATAAAAATTTGATTACATTTTTTGGCAAATACTCGTAAATCACGAATGCTCCACTTCAAATCACAACAATCATCAACGATCCGAAACTCAACTATTCACCAAAATTGTTCCAATTACAAACGGTATGTCTTCCGATAAAATATCGGTGCCCAGAAATAATCAGAGATATCTCGTAAAGTTTTGGTTTCCTATGGAAAGCGGTCCCGCCATATCATAAGAGCCGTCATATAAATTCGAAATACGAATTTCGGTGTTACACACATAAACGAAATTCGTCGTCGGTCGAAAGTCTACGTCGTCGGAGACAGAGCGATGCGCCTCAAGTGGAGTTAGGCAGACGAAGAGATGGCCGATGGAGTAAAGCTGTGACCGAATGGTAGCCAAGGTTCGGCCAAAGAAATCAGGGCCATCAAAAATCGCACTGTGTTGACGATATCGTCAAAGTCGCGGGAAACACTTGGATGAGAGACGCACATAATCGGGAAGTATGGCAAAAGAAAGGGTAGACCTATACCCAGCAGTGTGGGTGATTCCGGTCTGAAATGATGATAATACTTAATATTTTAGAGAAAATAGATTGGCAGTATTAATATCTAATAAATGGATACAGATAAAGAATCATTTATTTGAAAAAACATGTGTAGATAATATACCTACATGGTATATTATAAGTGTTAAGTACAGGATTTTCTTTGGCACACTATGTTTGACCATGGCTGGTGTACTAATAAGGTCGGAAGACCATAAGATTTCATAAAAAATAAAAATGTACAAAGTTAAATAATCTAGAAAAAATAAATAACAATTAACATTAATATTAAATTATAAATAAAAAAATAAAAACAATTTGTAAATATTCATGTGGTTCAAAATAAATATAATAGATTCAGTTAGTAGGTATATCAGAGCGATTTGACATTAAGGTGCTAAAAACACTCTGTAATTGGATAGCCGTTATTGTCTGACCGATCACCGCTTTCTTAAGAAACCAAAGCTTTAATGACATTTACAATTTAAGACTTTCGTAGCTCTAGCACTGTAATATACCTAATTTTAATTTAATGGAAAACGTAATTTTCAGGCTATGGAGATAGCCCCCGAGCGGCATGAGATCGAATATTTCAACCCCAAATATATCAAGAACTTGTCAATAACATTTAGGAAGCTCAGTCGTAATAGTCCTCATTATGTCAATGTGGAGCTAGATTCGAACATTGGAGTCGGCAATAACCTAACGGTACGTTTACTTTTTTAAATAGATTTTAGACTAGGTAATAGGTTACCTATTACGTGGAGTTGCGGACACCAGCCCGTAATACCTATTATAGGTATTACGGGCTGGTGTCCGCAACTCCACGTCAATGCGTGTATTTTGCGTATAATATACACCGGGTTATTGTTAAAACGCTAACAACCGTGCAGGACTGGATTACTAACATCATCAACAACAACTTTTGTTCCATGACCTTTTACAAAACATAATACCATTTGCCAAAAACAAACTTTTCAGATTTCGTTGTTCTATCTAACCTCGCTCCCCTCCGCTGAATTTTGTACTAGACACGGCAGATTGTTTACCTAACTAACGCTTTCTTTTGCTTCGCGTAAAGATCGTAACAGAAAGTTAATAAAAGTCATCATAGAACAAGTTGTTGTTAATAATAATTAAGTAATACAGTCCTGAGTGGTTGTTAATGTTTTACCAATAACCCTGTATATTAATGTGGCGATCGTCACACAGCAGCTGCCTGAGGACTAGTGTCGTCATCAAGGCGGGCCCGTCAGGACCGAAGCCTGCCGGGTCAGCGGGATTGTCCAAAAGGGTTACTACCGCTGGCCCGGAACATAAAGGGCTAAGGAAGGAACACGGGTGGGTTTTAGTCAGTAAGAGTCTGACACTCCCTTCCGCTCCACCCAGAGCGGGAGGGGTCATTTGATGATATCCCATCCTGAAAAAAAAAGGCTACCCCAGCCATTTTTTTTTAGAAACGCTGGTGGGACGACCTAGTGTCGTTCTTGACTCATTGGCTGGATAAGGCAGCAGACAAAGATGAATGGAAAAGTATGCTGGGGTTCACGTGGAGTGACTGTCTATTTGACCTCCACGACCCGGTTACTGGGTACTTACACTTCTTGGAAAGACTAGTTGTCAGAGTTTCGGGTTTGTGACGACCCGTAATGACTGTCAAAGATCCGCGAATGACATGCCGGGACAACGGCTTAACGTGCTGTCCGAGGCACGGAGGGGTCTCAGTATGTTAAGATGGTAACCCATCCTCGGACCGACGGCGGCAAGTGTAGATTAACCTGATCGATTGACCCATGCGACTGTTATTACTTAGCGACAAGCCCCTCTTATATTATACTAGCTTCTGCCCGCGACTTCGTCCGCGTGAAATTTCTTGTTACTCCGACCCACCCCGTCGCATCGCATCGCCTGCCCGCGCTATTACTTCGTTTTTGCTTAGCGTTCTTTCTGACTTTTTTCTTTTTGCTCGGCTCCTAAAGGTCATAGCGTGATGTTAAATATCCTATAGCCTTCCTCAAGAATTGGGCTATCAAATGCAAAAAGAATTTTTCAAATCCGACTGTTAGTTCCAGAGATTAGCGCGTTCAACCAAACAAACAAACAAACTCTTCAGCTTTATAATATTAGTATAGATAGGTACAAGTATAGATTGTAAGTAGGTAAGTTGAAACACCTACCAAGGAAAACAAACTGATATTTGTAGAAACAGTACCTTTAATCATAAATCTTTCTTTTGTACCTAAAATAGCGCTAACTGTGATAAATGACTCAGGCTTTTGCTAGGTAAAAAGAGTAAGCGCAAATGATGTCACTCGCTGAAAATAAGGTGTAGGTACTTAAGCTCATACCTTCGCGAATAAATTTTTATGGTTTCCCAATATGCCAATAACTCGTTTGTGGAGCACCATTGGAATTGTAATACGGACCAACAAAATTGTATTGTTTACCTTTTGTGCGAGATTTCATTGTAAAAACAAGTACTCTTTAGAACTAACATTCGTTTAGTCATAGATGAGGGGTGTGGTACAGACCATCAAACTGAATAACTTTCTCCATGAAACCAACATTAATTAATGTTTGTTTCGTTTTTTTTTATTTATTAATAAGTTTTGTATGGTAAAATTGATATTTTTTTCACAATTGCGATGTTGGTCCGTAAATTTTACCACACCGTTCTGTTACACGGTGTATAACAGAATGTGTGTAGGTATATAGTATTTTTTCCTTTTTTCAGTTAAAGATGGAGCTATTTGAGTTCCTGGGCGGTCATTACATACCAACAGGTGTCATGGGAGCGTACAAGTTTTGTGATTTTCTATACAAGGAGCCATTTTTTGGCACAATGTATGCCAAACAGCTTCCCGGAAATTGGTCATGTCCGTTTCCTCCTGTGAGTATGTCCTGTAACTTGTGTTGTATAGCATATTATTTTGTGTCCACTACTGGGACACAGGCCTCCTCTCTTCAAAAAGGAGTAGGCTGTAAACTACCACGCGGGCCCAGTGCGGGTTGGTAGATGTCACATGTCTTCGAATTTTTGGTTCTAGGACATGCCGGTTTCCTCACGATGTTTTCCTTCACTGTTTTGAGAGCAGTGGTGATGAAATTATTTACACAAAGTAATCCCGTGAAAGTCATGACCGTTTCCACTGGGCCACCACTGCTCTCCCACCTATGCCAAGTACAGACGCCAGCACATCAAGCTACCCGAAACTGTCAAATTTTCCCAATCAACTTTGAACCTTATGCTCTAGCGATAAAGTTAAAAATTTATTAAGAAAATTTGACAGTTTGTAGTACTTGATGTGCCAGTCTGTACATAAATCAAGAAAAAAAAAAAATTATTTATTATTGTTATAATTATGTCATATCCCTATGTGTTTTACTGTGTGTACATAAATAATAAAATAAATAAATCTTACTTTTCAGGGCCAATATCACTTCATGAATCTAACAATACATCTGGAGGACTTTCCATACAACATACCGTTCACATACTCATCGATGATCGTGAGAACCAGGGCCGATGTCCAGGGCATCTTCACGACTACTAACGAAGAAGTCTTTAGGTGGAAAACCTTCGTAAAGATCACGCAGAAAATGAAGGATGCCAAAAAGAAGGCGACGCGTTGATACAAAATTTCCATAAATCGAAGTAAAATGATTTTTGGTTATTAAATATTTGTTGAATAATAATTATGAGTGTTTTTATTAGAATCCTTCCGTTATTGTGTTGACAGCATATACAAAAACCATATTTCAACGCAGATATTAACCCACTGTCTATGTTCTTGTCAGCGTGAATCGTTATGGTCTTATATTACTTGCAATTTTCAAGAAAAAAATACATTTTAGGAATGTCGCCTTAGCTGCAAAGGATAGAACTAATTGGTGGAATAAAATCCACGAAAAGTATCCCATTGGGATCATACTCGTACAATTCAGTATAGATTGGTTATAGATTTGTTCTGTTTTAAGTACTAACACCTAAGTATCATTAATTCGAGCTAAATTATCTTTTTTTTTTATATGCACGTGTTTTTAAGGCAATAAACAATTTTTTCTGTCTTTTATTCTATCAGTCTTGAGAAGAAAGATAAATACAGACATACTATGGAAAAATTGCTAAATTCAGTTTTAATTCCAATTTTATTATTTATTTCTGTTTTTGTATTTTTTATGGTGGCATAATCATAACCAGACTAATTCATGCTGGGACATAGGTATTCTGAGAGAGGTTGGAGTCTGAATCCACCACGCTGTCAGTGTTGGCCAATTAAAATCTGGAAATTGTTCAAGTGTTGATGACCCGTGATTTATTTTTCAGATATGGAATATGGGCTGATTAATCTATAAAAAAATCACTCCATTTTGTTATCCGTAAATAAATATCATTATATTGAATCGAAACTGTCGTCAGTGTGATTATATCGTATGGTACACCATACGATATAATCACACTGATGACAATCGTATGGCAACAAACCTCATTAAAATCGTTTTTCTTTATAAATTGCTTATTCATTGTTTTTGGGTGGATTGGCGATCGACGATCTTCGCAGGGTGGCTGGTAGCAGATGGATGAGAGTTGCAGAGAATCCAACTGAATTGTGTGCATTTGGAGAGGCCTATATCCAGCAATAGGGACTGCTGTAGTCTGGTCATGATAATGGGTGATTTGAAAGGTCCTAAAATGATGGCGATACTATTATGTTACATTTTTTTGGTTTCAATTTATTACAGTAAGTCTTTATATTTTCATCGTTTATTTTATATTTTATTTTAACAGAAAAATAAGCAACTTTTATAATATTAAACACAACTATTTACTCTAGATACTAAATTAAATTACTAAATAACCAACTATGCGAATAAGTACAAAAACAAAAGGGCACTTAGAGCTGATTTTTCAATTGAACGATAATTTTTAATCGTGGAATAAAATTGACGTCTGACACTTTTTGTATGGAAGAACTGTCAAAAATTCAAAATTATTCCTCCGATAAAGTTATCTGGCGTTGGAAAAATGAGCCCTAAGTCATACGGAAACGTGCTCATAAGTTTATTTTATCTGTGCTTCTAGCATATATTTGTAACTCATGGCTTATGGCTTATTATTTTTCTTTAGCACGACTATCTTGGAAAAAGTAAGAAAAAAGTCACTTGAAACCCTGTTTGCAAAGCTTTATTAATCATTATGTTTGCTTCCAAAAATTTCAGTCCGCAGTAGTATTTCCTGAGGGAATAGAGACAGAATCTGGTGAAAGCTGCCTGCACACCATCCACTTCACCTTCAGAAAACGAAGTCGTAACAGCGGTTGCGTTGAAATCAACATCAATGTAGTATACATTGATGTTGATTTCAACGCAACCGCTGGATACGGCAATAACTTAACGATGGGTTATCATTATTAACTCATAGATCAGCTGTCAAATTAATCTATCGCAGTCCACTGCTGGACATTTATTTTTATGGATATTTATATACCTACTGGATATTACTGGATATTTTTTTTTCACACCTTGGGTTCATACAGATCCCTAACTTTTTTGAAAATATTCTATCACCTATGTTCTTAAAGGATAATGTAGGATTCTAATGGTGAAAGAATTTTTTAAATCTGTCTAGTAGTTTCGGAGCCTATTTTATTCAAACAAACAAACAAATCTTTCCTCTATTATAGTGTAGATTTTTAGGTCCCCAAAATAGAGATTATTTGAAGTTTACAAAAAGAGTCGCAATCATTATATTAGTGTTCAATAATAATAATAATATTCAATACCTAAGTAATATTTTTAGGAGTGCGAAATGGGTATTATTAGACACGAACGTCTCGAAGCTCTAAGCTCAATACATGTCTTTAATCGAAATTAAAGACATGTATTTTTAGAGCTTTACCTCACCAAGGTCAAAGAGTCACCAGGTCATTGAGGTTGATGGTAATAAAGGTAAACGCAACATAAAGTTTAATGTAATGATGATTGCTGAATAAATTGCAGTACTAACGGATGGGTCATGTGCACAGTCATGTGTCACTAACAGTTATTTAATTATAGAAACAATAATTGAACTAACAGAAGATGTTGAGAAGAACTTGGAATGCATGAAGGAGCCTCCTCGTGTAGCGCAGTTTGTTCACCAGTTACTCCACTGAACTGAGCGCTCCGCGCATCCTGGACAGTCACACCCAACACCTTATTTGACTGGCCAATTTTTCCCTTGCGATGGTAGGGCTCACGCCAGCCTGTTTTGCGACCCCCACCGGAGTCCGGCGAGTTTCGTCGATGCGTGGGAGTTCCTGTACTTTAGGCATCTTCTGGGCACGCTCGTTACATCATAGACCTCATCCATCGCTTTTCATAAAGCGTGATAGAGGTCAAGAGCGGGCCCGATCAGCAATAAAAATATTCAAAAATAATTTTCTGTAAAAGATTGGAAGATAAATGGCGGTGCCGGGCGCGGGCGCGGGAGCGGGCCCGGGCGGCGAGGCGCCGGTGCAGACCATGTACGACTCTGAGGAGAGTGGGGAAAAACATCAAATTCAACGTACAATGCGTGCCACAAAAGATGAGACTTGACACACCATGTGGCACACATGCGCAGTACACGATTTTAGGTATCTTTAGCGGTATGAGGTCTGAGTGCGGGACGAGACCGGACGTCATAGGGGCGGTGGAAAGAGCGGGGGCGGCGGGGTCAAGTCTCATCTTTCGTGGCACGCATTGTACGCAGCTGCATCCGCATCCTTATTGCGTAACACATGATCAATCACAATCTGAATAATTTTGAAGGATATTGCTAATTCATTGCTTCAATATGTTCGAAAAAGTTGTCTGCTCAATAACGTTAATAAAGCAATGAATGTTGTTGAACTGTCAAAATGATGATGATGACACCCTGCTGGTTAGACTGGAAACAACAACAACAACTAAACAACTAGGTACTCAACTATTGGGTCCCCACCTATGAAATCAGCGTTTTGTATGGAGAATTTTAAAGAAGTTGCATTTTTCATACTAACATTTTCTTAATTTATTTAACAACCATGAACACTAATGTTTTAAAACTTTTATGCACTAATGTTTAAAAACTAAGATAACGTATGCCACTTAGATTAAGCGACAAAAATAAGTTTTGGCTAAGTTAAAACAAATACGCAGTGGTCATTTCTACTAACAAAAAAGGAGTCATTTTTAAGGTATTTTTTATGTTTAGAAAACTATATGTACTAAGGTTTTTTTTACTATTGGTAGTTGTCATGATGCTCATAATCCGATAGAATATCAAGCAATTGATGAATATTTTAAATAATAGAAGTGACAAGGTTCTTTATTTGTGAGAAAAAAACGCCAATTTCATAGTTGGGGACCCAATAGTTGGGAAAATTGGTTGTTAGGCAGACGATAGACACTGGGTCATTTCAGCCTTCGTTATTACCAACTGAATACCTAATAATTTGTTTTAGATCTCCTACTGATGGGATGTAAAAAAATGCACTGCCTTTTGTTAAGGTTTTAAATAAATGTATAATAATACTGAATTGCAGTGTCATGAGTATGATTACATTATAAAGTATGGTCTGTCATTAAAATTTATTTCGTATTACTTTTGAAAATATAAATGACTAGCGCTTCGTTTATTTATCTGCATTTTCGAACTCCACTGGTTCTGAAATGATGAAGGTTTTATTACTAATGTGTTGCACTATTCAGATTATATCGGTGAGTCTTTTCTTTTATTATTACGTTGTTTTGTTACTTATTTAGTAAAGATTCGATGAAGAAGATTATTCTATATAGTTTTCTATTTCTGAAAAATGTAGTCCACAGAAATATATCCTGAGAAACTGGAGACGATAATCAAGAGCAGCAAACATATCCACAACATCAAGTTCACGTTCAGAAGGCATACTCGCAACAGTCCCTATTACATAGATTTTGATTATATGGCAACCTCTGGATACGGGAATAACTTGACGGTAAGGTTGTTACCACATTTTATTAATTAAAAGAAGCTTTAACAAAGAAGAAATAGAGTCGAAAACTAATGCATATGGAGCTGAGCTTTTGTGCATTGGTTAGGTGGCCTTTTCCAAGCAGGAATCTGTTAATATTCTGCGTATTCATACAGTATGTTAACTAACAGAGGGCGTTCCCGTTAACCCGCAATAGTATAGCATCCATACATGCTAAAAAAAAATATTACGATTCGAAAATAAAATGTTTTTTTTTTTTTTATATTAAAATATTCACTAAAAATCGTAAATTGATACTCTATTTATTTAATTTATTCTAATTTATTTAATTACCTAAATAAATTCCGTCATTGCTGTCCTTCAAGTACGCGTGTACAGAGTGTTTCTTTAACGTATCAATTTACGATTTTTAGTGAATATTTTAATATAAAAAAAAAATAAAAACATTTTATTTTCGAATGGTAATATTTTTTTTAGCATGTATGGATGCTATACTATTGCGGGTTAACGGGAACGCCCTCTGTTAGTTAACATACTGTATAATATCATCACGTTTAATTCATGTGGAGTCTTAATACAATTTCACGTTGAACACAAATTGTATAACTTACTTATTTGTTTATTCTCTTATTTTAGCTAAAGTGGCAGTTAAATGAATACATAAGCGGTCGCTATGTGCCAGTGCCAGTACAGTTTGAGTATAAACTGTGCGACTTTTTGTACAAAGATCCATTTTTTGGTCAGATGTACGCAAAGCAATTGGCAGGAAATTGGTCGTGTCCTTTCGCTCCCGTAAGTACTGAAGACTAACAAGATTTGTGTTGTTATTTCTAGTATGTAGTTTCTCGTGTGTCAGGTCGGGTGAAGTGTTATTGGTTATTTCCATTAGGCCTGGAGCCTGGATTTGTGCCAGGCAATATACTCGCTCCCTATTACTAACTGGTCAAATGTGGGTGTACTATACACACCTCTGCCAAACCCTTTGGGGATTACAGGCGTGATGTTATGTTTATTTGTTTATTTAAAAAAGCACAGCCACATCACGTACATAAAACTTTTGCTAGAATAATCTTAATAACTAAAGGACTAGAATCGGAGGTGCCGTACTGCAGGTATGTGCCCGACCCAGTTCTCGAAAATGGAAATATCACTTGTATTGGGATCGATCCATCATCACTGACAGGACTATCGTTGCCAATAAGCCTGATATAGTGGTGGTGGATTGATCGGAACGGCGCGCAATGATTGTTGACATAACCGTCCCGCATGATGAGAACCTCGTGAAAGCCGAGAAAGATAAACAAATCAAGTATCTTGACGTGGCTCGCGAGGTTGTTGACATGTGGGATGTGGACTGTGACTGGATCATTGTGCCGATAGTCGTGACAGCCAATGGATTAATAGCCAAGAGCCTCGACCAACACCTGAGGAGGCTCTCGTTGGGCAGCTGGATCAAGGGCTTGATCCAGAAAGCGGTACTTCTGGACCCGGCCCGCATTGTTAGGAGGTTCCTCTCTCTGGAGCCCTGACCGCCGGTAGCTTGGACCCTGTTCCTGATACCGGTAGGCTACTATTTTTATATGTTTTTATATTTATTATACTAATATTTAAAAATATAATTTATATGTATTTAGTTAAATAAAGGACTAATAACGTACCTACATGACAATT
Organism: Luperina testacea; assembly: GCA_927399505.1. Lineage (NCBI taxonomy): Eukaryota > Metazoa > Arthropoda > Insecta > Lepidoptera > Noctuidae > Luperina > Luperina testacea. The sequence goes on along the minus strand of OV656770.1, from coordinate 13,406,172 downwards.
ACGGCGTACATAGCATTGATTACCTATATATCTTGCTGCCTTGAAAAGTATATTATGCTAAACTAAAACGAATATAAACTAAAATAGACTAAGTAGGATGACAATAAATATACAATAATAAAAAAAAAAAATATTTATATAATTATTGAAATACAGCACCCGGCGATAAATATTGCACATCGACTTGGAAAGAGACAATCGGCTAATTTCGGCTTCGTAGAGCGTTATCTCTGTCGCATGAAATACAAACAGTCCGGTATCTATTAGGATCTGTTAAAACAATTATGATTTGCTTCTTTTGATAATTATTTTTATTCTTTGTATAAAATCGATAGGATCGAATAGGTCGATGTGCAATATATTTTATCGCCGGGTACTGTATGTTTAAATCTGTGTCCCAGCAGTGTGAACAATATAAACTTATTTTGCATAAGTTTGTTTATACTTATCTACCCTATGCAGAACATTAGCTTGCTTTCATGTTTCTATCTGTATTAGTATTTCGTTTGTTTAAATTATTTCATCACCACACTGCTTTCAAAACGGCGAAGAAAAACATGGTGAGGAAACCGGCATGTCCCTAAAATTCGAAGACATGTGTCACATGTACCAAGCCGCACTGGGCCCGCGTGGTGGACTACGGCCCACTCCTTCTCACCAAGAGGAGGCCTGTGTCCCGGCAGTGGGAATATTGTAGGCTGATTATTCTATAGTAAAAGTGCCCAGCGCTGCGGGGTGTGCAGCACCCTATTTCAAGTTAAACAAATATCAATTATATTTCAATTAAAATTAAGTTGATTTCAGAATGACGAGCACTATTGAAAAAAGTTATAAAAATGTTTGAAATTGTAGCGTAAACTGAGCTTTATTGTGTAGGAATTAAAGTTATTTTTCCATTAATTCATATTTGTTTACATTTTTGGCAAACAAATCGCGAACGCAGATTATGTAATTTGATTGTACAGTTTAAAAACAAATCATTTATATCTTTGCAAACATGGGTATACATAGCTGTTTTTATATTTAATTAATTATTATTTCTAAGACTTCTTCTAATTTTTTGTTTATTATTTCCAGGGAAGAAGCCCCTTCAGAAACTTAGTAATGCACGTTGAAAACATGCCTCGAGTACCGTTTACATATTCATCACTGATAGTGAGAACCAGAGCTGACCTCATCATATTCATGCATGAAGAGATCGCTTTAGTGAAGATATACCTAACGGTGAGGCAAACGTTGAAGAAGATTGATATGAACACATGGAAAGGAACGGTATTGGCTAATCATACGTTTGCATAACATATGAGTATAGTTTTGCAACAGCCCAAAGCAATATGTTTTTCTATGGTGAATTGGATTTTATTTATTAAAGGATATTGATTATAAATACTACATACGTTTTTTGAGATTATAGCTCACTAGCTTCCGCCCGCAGCTTCGCCCGCGAGGTATGTCGATAAAAACTATCCTATGTTCTTCCTCGGGATGCAAACTATCTCTCTGCCAAATTTTATAGAAATTCGTTCAGTGGTTTAGGCGTCAAAAGGTAACATACAGACAGACAGAGTTACTTTCGAATTTATAATATTAGTATAGATTCCCTTTTCTGAACAAACGATCTTCAAGCTGTTTTGAAGCAAATTATTATTTCCACTAAATCATATTTTATGACTACAGATCCCATTTTATGAGTAAACTAGCCGATGCGACAGACGTTGTCCTGTTTTGATTCGAAAGACTCGTGGCGCCATCTATTATCATAATAACGTTATTGTTGTTTTTCTCGGGAAGACATTTTTCACACTTTTTTCGGGATGAAAAGTACTCTATGTCCGTTTCTGTACACCTGGCAACGTATATACAAAAAAATCAGGATGATCGGTTCAGTGGTTTAGGCATGACAAGGTAACAGAGAAACAAAGAAACTTACTTTCGCATTTATAATATTAGTTAGGATGTTGTGAAACATGGTCTTTAAACACAAAATCTATTTGTTCGGCCTTTTCTCAACTATGTTGAGATCGGCTTCCAGTCTAACCGGATCTAGCTGAATGCCAATGTTTTATATGGAGTGACTTTCTATTTGTCCTCTACAACTCAGTTACTGGGTAACACGATAACCCTTAGTAAGACTGTTTGTCTACCCGTAACGATTGTCAAAGATTTACAAATGACAGCCGGGACCAACGGTTTAACGTGCTTTCCGAGGCACGGAGGGGTCTCGATATATTATGTAATTGATGTCCGAAAGGGTTACAGCTGGCCCGGAACATAAAGGGCTAAGGAAGGAACACGTGTGGGTTTTAGTCAGTAAGAGTCTGACACTCCCTTCCGCTCCACCCAGAGCGGGAAGGGTCATTTGATGATAAACCATCCTCAAAAAAAAAAAATTGATGGTCACCCATCCACGCGAACCAACCGCGGCAAGCCTAACTTCGGCTTCAATTATACATTTACGCCAATTATACATATCGTCGCTGCGCCTGCAAAATCCGCTATGTATTTTTTTTTGAAAATCGGTTTTTGATGCTTATTTATAGTATTTCTCAAGCCACGTGCGCCTGTAAAATCGGTTTTATAATAACTCATTTGGTTAAGAAGATAACAAAATCAGCTATGTAATTTTGGTCAAAAACGGATTTGAAAAACCCCCTATGTGTGCTGGAGACACATAGCGTATTTTCGGTTCAAAGCGAGTCCCTTGGAATTGCGCTTTGAAATGACACATAGCGGGTTTATCAAACAGGAGACGTGCCACGTGGTGCAATGTTTACGAGTGTACACTGAAAAAAAAGAATTGTTGAATTTACTAAAGTAGCGTAGGTTGAGTAATGAACTGCCATAGTCAACCCTTTTCATAGTTAATTTTACTATAACAAGAGTGAATTTAACAAAATCCACTTTGTTGATTTTACATAACAAAACAGATTGACTAAAACTATTTTAAGTATAGTAAAATTTATCGAACAAATATTTGAATACACTAAAGAAAGTTTGTAAAAGACTTTCGTACGAGTTCTCTAAATTTCCAACAGGTGACGCTACTAAATTTGTTTGTAACACTAACAAATAAGAAAGTTGATTTTACTTGACACAAATCATGAGATACGTTTAGTATAATTAACACTAGAAATATGTACATTTTACACAAGCTTGTCAATAAAATCAACAAAGAAGTTTTGTTTAAATAACAGTACGAGTTTCGCAACACAGTTCTCCAGATATCCGATAGGTGTCGCTTGCTACTCTACTAAAGTTGATCGTAAAATCTAACAAATTAGGAAATTGATTTTACTTGACACAAATTATGAGATACATTTCATATAATTGACATTAGAAATATGTTAATTTTACGCAAGCTTGTAAATAAATTTAAAAAAGAACTTTTGTTTAAACAACAGCGCGAGTTTAGCAAAACAGTTTTCCAAATGTCCGACAGGTGACGCTTGCTAATCTACTAAAGTTGTTCGTAAAAACTAACAAATTGGAAGATTGATTTTACTTGACACAAATTATGAGATACATTTAATATAATTGACATTAGAAATATGTTAATTTTACGCAAGCTTGTAAATAAAATCAACAAAGAAGTTTTGTTTAAACAACAGTACGAGTTTCGCAGCACGGTTTTCCAGATATCCGATAGGTGTCGCTTGCTACTCTACTAAAGTTGTTCGTAAAATCTAACAAATTAGGAAATTGATTTTACTTGACACAAATTATGAGATACATTTCATATAATTGACATTAGAAATATGTTAATTTTACGCAAGCTTGTAAATAAAATCAACAAAGAAGTTTTGTTTAAACAACAGTACGAGTTTCGCAACACAGTTTTCCAGATATCCGATAGGTGTCGCTTGCTACTCTACTAAAGTTATTCGTAAAATCTAACAAATTAGGAAATTGATTTTACTTGACACAAATTATGAGATACATTTCATATAATTGACATTAGAAATATGTTAATTTTACGCAAGCTTGTAAATAAAATCAACAAAGAAGTTTTGTTTAAACAACAGTACGAGTTTCGCAACACAGTTTTCCAGATATCCGATAGGTGTCGCTTGCTACTCTACTAAAGTTGTTCGTAAAATCTAACAAATTAGGAAATTGATTTTACTTGACACAAATTGTGAGACATTTTTAATATAATTGACATTTACATTTTACAGAAGCTTGTCAATAAAATCAACAAAGAAGTTTTGTTTAAACAACAGTACGAATTTAGCAACACAGTTCTCCAGATATCCGATAGGTGTGGCTTGCTACTCTACTAGAGTTGTTCGTAAAATCTAATAAATTAGGAAATTGATTTTACTTGACACAAATTATGAGATACATTTCATATAATTTACATTAGAAATATGCTAATTTTATGCAAGCTTGTAAATAAAATCAACAAAGAACTTTTATTTAAACAACAGAATGAGTTTCGAAGTCAGTTCTTCCCGACAGGTGACGCTTGCTAATCTACAAATACTAAAGTTGTTCGTAAAAACTAACAAACTGGAAGATTGATTTTACTTGAAACAAATTATGAGATTAGAAATAAGTATGTACATTTTACACAAGCTTGTCAATAAAATTTACAAAGAACTTTTGTTTAAGGTTACTAAACATTAGCCCGTGACATGACTCGCTATTGTAGGCACATAACGTGGTTTCCATGGGTTTTAGCTTCTACATTATATATTTTAGCGTGTTCCGACAACTAACGGCAATTTGTTCACTATGAAAGAAAGCAAAATTATGTCATTATATGCAATATGTTTTAGTATTTGCCGAATACAAATTAAGTGTGTGCATATACACTCATTTGTACAAATCAAAGTTGTATTCGGCAAATACTACAAACATACCGAATACAACAGCATTTAATTAAATAATTTTGCTTTGATAGGTAACATAGTTCATTCATACTATAATACAGGAAATTGTTCCTATGAGACCATCCATAACTTTTTAAGATATTCTGAACTGCATTCACAGATTTCGGAAAAAGTTTACAGTCAGCAAAAAAAAAAATCTAAAATAAAAAAAAAATGCCAATCGATCCTATTTCATGTGGGGATCATAATTATACTCTATGGGACTATTTAAGGTATGAGTAATAGAAATGACAGCAATCGCCAAAAATTTTCCCATACATTTTGAACAGAAAAACGATAAATCAACCCTAAATATGATTTATTGCCAAATGATCCTATTTAATACTGTGATCAAAATACTCTTTAAGGTCAACTGAAATTTGAGTACAGAAACTACGGTAGGTAAGTCAAAACACCGGGTTCACACGCAGGCATAATCTTCTACAACATCATCATCATCATCATCATCATCATCAGCCTATAATGTTCCCACTGCTGGGACATAAGCCTCCTCTCAGTGAGAGGGAGTGGGCCGTAATCCACCACGCGGGCCCAGTGCGGGTTGGTAGATGTCACATGTCTTCGAATTTTTGGTTCTAGGACATGCCGGTTTCCTCACGATGTTTTCCTTCACCGTTTTGTGAGCAGTGGTGATGAAATAATTTACACAAAGTAAAGCGCCTGTCTGGGTTCGAACCTACGACCTACAACTCGTAAGTCGCGGCCGTTACCACTTGGCCACCACTGCTCTACAATACAACATAACTCTTCTACAACATAAGAACTAAAAAAAGTAGTTTCTGCACTCAAATATCAGTTAAATGTGACTTCACATATCCTAAAACCATAAGACAATTTAGACGCTTCTAACGATAGGTATTTCATTTATCAAATTATCATAAGTAGTTTAGAAGTTATGAGGGAACATAATAATAATAATGAACATACTTTTGGGGTTGTAAATCGGGTGAATGCAAGCAAAGGCAAAAGCTAACAATGTATATTATATACAGCGTGGCAGGGACATTGACGCACATCCTGTTACCATGGATTCAGTAAGTACATGATTCTGAATTTTTTTTTGGGGTGGTAAGATCATCCATTGAGTCCTTCCGCCCAGGGTGGGGCGGAAGGGACTGTCAGACTTTTACTGACTAAAATCCACCCGTGTTCCTTCGGATGCCCTTTAAGTTTTGGGGCCACGGTGTCCTGTTCAGACAGTCCCGCGGCTCCAGCAGGCATTTGACCCTATGGCGGGCCCCGTCAGTTTGCTGACAGCTCTTTGAGGCGCGCGTGGAACACGACGCGCCGCCGACCCGGGACGCGCCGCCGACCCGGGTTCTGAAGCCCCCTGCGTTGAAAGTTTTTGTCGGTTATTAAAAAAAAAGTTGATTTTCCATACATTTTGACCGCGTAGGTATTGCACTTTTCTGTGAAACTAATGATTTTTTTTTTGATAACCGACGAAAAATTTCTTCGCTAGAGGATCTACAATCGTGTGCTGAATTTACGGTTACAGTTTGCGCGTCGATGTCCCTGCCACTCTGTATATTTGAAAAGTGCTTATTAAGCCCTTTCATTTGGTATCCAATTTTTTTTAACAAAACCTCACATATCCTATAATATTACAAATGCGAAAGTTTGTGAAGATGTTTGGATGTTTGTGACTCAATCACGCATAAACGGCTTAACGGATTTGGATGAAATTTTGTACACATATAGAATATGATCTGGATTAACATGTAGGATACTTTTTATCTCGGAAAAATTAGTGGTTCCCGTGGGAACCACAAAAATCATAATAGTGAAGAGATTTAGTTGAAATTTGGTATGGGGATATCTTTCATGCCGAATTAACGTTTTAGGTAGGTACATTAAATCCCGGAATATGTGCAAATAACTAACGCCACGCGTACGAAGTCGCGGACGCCCGCTAGTAATTATAATAAATGCGAAAGACCGTTTGTTTGTACGCCTTCACCTCTTATCTACTAAACCGATCATGATTCATAACTTTATAAGCTGTGAGTGTTATAAGTATTTAGAGCAATTTTCGTGTCTCTTCTTTTTTACCCGATTACGGCGAAGCAAAAAACGAAAATATATATGATTTTGACCGGTATGTATGTATGTTCCTCTGTTCCCTTATAACTTCTAAGCTACTTGTGATAATTTGACAAATGAGGTAACGTTAAAAGCGTCTTAATTGTCAAAAAAAAAATGCGCCTACCACCGTTTGACATTTGACAATCGTTTTTTTTTATTAACTTAATATAGAATAAGCAAGAACCTCATAAGCCATACAGCCAAGTGTGATGTATCCGTTCAAAAACTTAAATGGGAAAAAAGCATCAAAAAGGACAGCGGTGTACATATATAAATTATATAAGCGCTTTTGTTCCGTAAATATTAGAAAAACCAATTTTCTATTAGAATTAAGCTGTTTTGAAAGAGAATATTTAAATTGATTAAATGGACTAAAATGCTATGGATATACCTAAGTCTATTTGACGCGGAAGGCTCTTTTTGTAATCGATTTTTTAAAGGAAATAAGCTGTTTAGAACCAAAATATCATTGAAAATCATTGAGAATATAGTGTTAGGATCGAATCGCATCAAAAAAAAGAACTTTTCCAAAATGAGAAATAAAGCCTTTTGAAAAGACACTCCTGAAATATTAAAAAAAGTAACGATTTAAGTCTTTGTTTTGATCTATACCATACCAATATATCTACCTACATGTTACTTAATTAAAATGTTGATTTTACGAAACATCTTTGAGATTTTACTAAACTTTAATGTCATTTGACGTGACGTCATACCTATTCATCGTATGACGCGTTCCGTCTCGACTCGATACGACTTAGAGTTGCCAGATTAACACCTCTCCGCCCTTTTTAATTTTATTATAAGTAATTTGACGTAGGAAATGACGGGAATAATTATGACTAAAATTAAACGTTTTTAGGGTTCCGTCCAAAGGGTAAAAACGGGATCCTATTGCTAAGACTTCACTGTCTGTCTATCACCAGGCTGTATCATAGGCTGCTGTATGATAGCTAGACAGTTGAAATTTTCGCAGATGATGTATTTCTGTTGCTGCTATGACAACAAATTCTAAAAACAGAATAAAATAAATGTTTAAGGGTGGTTGTCATACAATAAACGTGATTTTTTGCCGTTTTTGCTCGATATTAATAACGATTGGTACGGAACCCTTTGTGCACGAGTTCGAATCGCACTTGGCCGATTTTTAGACATATTGCGTACCTACTGGTCATATCATGTTCGGACGTTTTCAGCGTGACAAATAGTATTCCTGTAGATTTTGGGTGGTAGGTACTGTGTTTTCCCGTCCGCATAAGTTTTTTTTTTTAATTTTCATGATATTTTGACGCTATCTACTGAACAAGAAAAGAAAGGGTGTCGCGCTGACACCCTTGAGCGTTTCGTATAAAACTCATAATTATGCCAAGAAGCTACCGCCATTAGATAAACTTCTGATTTTAAGATTTATAATATCATGAAAATAAAAAATAAAAAACTTTTATGCGGACACGAAAACATGCTTCTCTCTCATTTGTTCCAAGTATCTACAGAAATAAGGTAAAATCTAAATAATGGAAATGAAGTACAGAAAATATGATAAAATAACATATAATATTTTTGGCGGAAAATTTCCAACTTGCATAGCGGAATTCAAAATATCTCGTTGGCAACACTGTTCTTCAAATTCTTTCTTTCGGTTGGTCGGTTCGTGTGACGCGTGCGCCGCGGTTTTCTTTCAGTATTATTACACTATTTGCGCTGTAGCATGGTGCGGGTGACAGTTTCAGTAACATTTCGTTTCACTCTTGAAAGTTGCCGCGATTTACAATTTATGACTTAATATTTCAGTTGTACCACATTCGTAATATATTAAATAATTAATAACTGTAGTAAATTAAATTAAACCCAACCAGAATGTTCTAATCAAGAAATAAAATCAAATTGAATGAAAAATTAAGCAAAGTGTTATGCTTATAACGTAACGCCATAGACGTATTTAGTGATGGGATGTACTGCTACGATGGATAGTCGATATTTTTTATAATAAAAAACGTATATTGTGCGTAGGTCAATTTTTATTTTTAAAAGGTCTAATTATACAACAGAACATTTATAGGGTAAGGTTGCTTAAAAGGTTGCTAAAAAAAAATACATGTTATTCGTCTAAACTCATATCAGAGTCAGGAACATCTGAATTGTCACTCAATTCATCATCTGAATCTGTGACGGATATTATTAACGATGACTCAATTATGTTGTCAATATGTATGTCACGATCCCAATCAGACATAATGTCCCTTTTTGTTTTATTCACGACCTTCGACCAGTCTTCAGGTTGAACATTGTTGATGGCCTCTTGTAATAGGGCCAACATCTTATTTGCCGTAAATGGCGGCGAAGTATTATTTCTTGCGGCGTAACCTAAAAATAAACGAACTTATAAAAAAAAGTATTCAAATAATCATCAATCAGCCTAATCTAGTATCTGGTAATGTTTTTAAACTAGGTACATGCTACGATCGGAATGCTGATTTTTTTATAAAGCTTCAAAATGGGAATTGAAATTAAAAGCATACCTTTTATTTGGGCCCAAATCAGCTCAATAGCGTTATACTGGCAATGGTAGGGTGGTAGTCGAAGGACCTGGTGGCCTTTTTCTTTTGCCATCTCGTCCAGAGCATAGGTAGGAGTTGGTGGCTTATGGCGTCGGACTAAGGCAATAAGCTCCGTCTTTAACATTTTTATATAAGTACAAAGATAATTGTAGCCATAAAACATTTATATTGACAAGTTTATACACGTAGCACACACGTAGTTACACTGCACAACTGAATAATACACTAATTTTCATAACAATATTAAAGAGAACTAGATTCACGCTGCGAGTATCGTTAGCGATAAAAATGAATTGCATAACCTCACATCCCTACGTGGTACTGACGGGCAACTGTCACCCGCACCATGCTACAGCGCAAATAGTGTAGTATATTACAAAATACTCTGTGGCCGGTGGCCGCGGTGCTGTCTGTGTTGGATTAGTTAGATATTTATAATCAATAATTATCATTCAGTTACGCTAAAGTAATAGTAGTTCAATCAATGTTCATAGCAGTTCATAGTGAGTGAAAATGGACTCGACGTTACAAAATACGTTAGGATTTACATTAGACTCCAACTTCGCCATAGCACTTCTCGATTCTTGGGGAGTCTCGAAGGAAACACAAGCTGTATTTCAAGGTAAGTTCTAAGTTCCTACTTATTATCAACTTAGAATGGTAGAATAGGTAGGTACCTTCGTCCTAACAGGTCAGTCTTATCGTAAAGTACGCGGTCGCCATCCAACGGCGGCTGCCAGTTCTCCTATGTGCCTTGCCTATTGCCACTGCAAGCTTGTTCTGCAAGATCTACAGATCCTGTAAGTCCGTAACCTGCAGATCTCGTTATTTCTGATTTGAACGCGCAATAACTCCAAACATAGCTCGTTAGATAGTCCTTGACCTTGAGCCTTTAATATGACACCCTAGTTAGCGAATATCAGTCTGATAACTAGCGGTGGGTAACTCCGGAGGTTACTGATCTAAAGGTGCCGGTTCCGAACGCGGATACGAAAACCTTATTTATTCCTCACAATACTTACCGGCACCGCGGTGTCAATCAAATGTATCAAAATTTTTTAGTCGTATTTATTTTTATTTTGGGGAAGTAAAATGGAAATAATAAACAAAAGTATTTTTTTTTATTGAAAACAAGATAGTTTATTAAACTTTCTATCTATGAACGCGTAGTTAGCAAAACAAAAATTGTTACCTAGTTATTAAAGTATAAATTCATAATTATAAATAAAGTCTGTAAAGTGATCAATTCAAAATATGCCAAATGATCCAACGAACCGAATGAATAAAATGTTCTGGTCGAACCGCGGAACCAGAATGACCGAATTAATGCCGGTGCCAAAGGAATAACTAAGGTGAACCGGTACCGGACTTAGAGTCGGAATAAGTGAATCAATTCACATTCCGAAATAAAGATTACCCACATCTACTAATAACCACAAAATATTGTATTTTTTTTATTAGTTAGATAACTACACACCACATTATTACTTGATACAAATATTAATATGTAATATAACTAGGTAGATACTTTAGATAAATGTATTCCAAATTTTAATATCACTCCCTCCCTGGGCCCTGTCCTTCTTTTTTTAGAATATGACTTGGATGTTTTTTGCATAGAAAATATTTCTGATTCTGATATAAATGAGCTGATTCCAAAATCAAGAATAAAGGATAGAATTAAATTCAAGGCTGGATTAGCTCAATTTAAAAATGAAAATAAATCCCTGGTGAGTATTTTGAAGTATACCTATTATTGTACGGACGCCAGCACATCAAGCTACCCGAAACTGTCAAATATCAACCATCCAACAACCAACAACCAACCAACCAACCAACAACAACAACAACAACCAACAACAACAACAACAACAACCAACTCAACCAACTCGATCAACTTTGAACCTTATACTTAAGCAATAAAGTTGAAAATCTATTAAATAAATTTGACAGATTGTAGTAGCTTGATGTGCTGGCGTCTGTACCTACTTTCCAGAATGTAGCAAAGGAGCCTTTAGGCTCGGTAATCTCAAGGCTCACAGGCTTTGCTTGTTTTAAAACTGATTGATTTGTTCATTTAATAATATTAGTAAAGATTATTATTTTAAAGATTTTTAGTTTTGGTAGAAATGTTACTAATGTATCTCAGATCAAATGCTCTTAATAGTATGAGCACTGATCTAGCTGGAGTCAACTTGAAATTGTTTTTTTACATTAATAAAATAATAACATATTTACAAACGAACTTATATGCTTAAAATCTTATCTTATCTTAATTTTTACAGAAAACATGTTCTTTAGACACAGAATCAATAGAATCAGATAAGGATTCTATGGGGCATGTGGGCAGCGATTATAGTTCTGCGGCTAGTGGCTGTTCTTGTGCTACTTCGAACGAAGAGGTTAGTTTTTTACACTTTATTTTGAAATTGCCTTGTTAATAATCGATACCATAAATACCTACCACAAAATTAAATAAGCTATATAGGTATTTAAAAGCCTGCCCTATGTTGTTCCTGCTACAAATGGCCATAACGCTAGAAGAATTTCCCTGCTGTATGGCTATGGCCAGTTTTCCAGGAGCGAGTCAATGTTATTGCCTTTTTGTGTTTGTTTTTTTTCGTTACCTATTTTTTTTCTTCCAATTTTGTAAGTTAGTTTGGTCATAGGATTAAGAACGTCAGGAAATATGGAAGAACTAAGGTCAATCAACAAAAAACTCATGAAATTCACTTGTAAGTACTTATGTTGTATGTGTGTTGGGGTACTTACCTATGTTGAAAGTTGAACTTGACTTTGATGATCACATTTATGTTTTTGATTCAATTCAATTTCTTGATTTCAAATCTTTTATATCATAAATTATTATGTATGTACGATTAATTCTTTATTTTTTAATTAAAAAATCAAAGTGGTCACAGGATCTGTACCATAATAGCCGGAAACCCAGCTGTTTAGACTCGCTAGATTGGTTTTGAATAGCGCTTTGTGATGAGTGATGTTCAAAATTTGGTGATGGAGGGAGCCAGAAGAAACACGGTGAGTTTTTGGTCACAGGATCTGCCTGTGACCAAAAACTCACCGTGTTTGGGCTCTTTAGAATGGTTTTGAAGAGCACTTTGTGATGAAGTAAAGTGATGTTCAGGGTCTGATGATGAATGGAGTCGGAAGGTGGCCACAGGATCTGAACCCTGGTAGCCGGAAACTCACTGTTTTTTTTTTTTTTTGAGGATGGGAAATCATCAAATGACCCCTCTCGCTCTGGGTGGAGCGGAAGGGAGTGTCAGACTCTTACTGACTAAAACCCACCCGTGTTCCTTCCTTAGCCCTTTATGTTCCGAGCCAGCGGTAACCCGAAAGGGTTACCGCTGGCTCGCCCTGTTTTTAAATGTTTCAGTTTTTCCTTCAGTGTTCCAGATCAATAACCAGATTGTTGCAAGGAGCGCTTACACTGACAATAGGGTATTTTCCAAATTTTTACAAACCGTTTATTTTATTAATTGGTTTCATGGAGAAAAATACATTAATTAATTTATTTTTCTGTTGGATCGTTCGTCCCAATCTTTAAATATAAGCGGTTTTCAAAAATTTGAAAACTGCCCTATTAAAATTACTCTGCTACCTATCAGCAATTTTGGTCGATGGCAATATCAAGTAATGGGTAATATCTGAAAAAAAATCAAATTGGAATTTACTACATTACAAACAATTTTTCAGGATGCATATTATGTTCCTAGTAGAAAATATGGGAAGAATATTCCAGCAAGAGGGAAATTGGCAGACCGGTACCATAACCAAAGAAGGATTTTAAGAAAATCAGGACTCATAAAGAAACACGAAACATCCACCGTTACCATAACTGAAACTCATGAAGGTATATTATTCAACATTTCAACTTTGCACTATCGGGTTTGAAAATCATTTTGCTTGTATGAAAAATCGTTTAGTCGCATTAAGTCCACTTTGCATTTGGCCCACTTTCCGAAAACACGTCTCTTTCGCAGTTGGTCCATTTCGCAGAAAAGGTTAGCTTCTATATTTTCAATCACTTTATATTAATTTTTTTTTTTCATTTCTTCTTAGGACGTCGCAGTAAAAATAAAAATCTGACATTTGTAGAATATGAAAAAAGAACAAAAAAACATTTACCTTTTCCCATATTTATGTGAAATATTATCAAATGGGAAATGACAATCTGCGAAATGGACCAAATGCGAAATGGACGTTTCGCGAACTGGACCAAGTGGATCAAATGCGAAGTGGACGTGATGTGCCTAAATGCCGCTCCAAACGGGCAACCAGTAGAATATCTCGGACCGCGGTCACCCGCAGCCTCGGCGCTCCGCCTCGGCGGGTTGCGCCCGTTCGCTCTGCGATCGGTTGGCGGGCGACCGCGGTGGAACTCAACTAAACAATCTGCTTTGTGAGTTCTTATCTTAACGTGTCACATTCACAGTTTTACGAGTTCAATTTCAATGGACATAGAATGTTATTTGTTTAAGAGTCCCAAAATGTATCACTTGAAGATCTTAATAATATGAAGCTATGGTTGAAATTTAATAAAGAGCCTTGGGTAGATGTTGTGGAGAAGTGGAAACTAACAAGGACATTGCGAAAAGAAGATTTATCTGGAAAAGATAAAACCATCCGGGACTTATTTAATGAATGGCCTTCAATCAAAGCAAGCTTGGGCTACAAACTTGTTCGTATAATTTATTATTAAATATATTTAATATATTTTTTAAATATTTAAGTTTTTTGCAAATATGCCATTCAATATTTATGCTTCACAAAATTCGGCCTTATGATATTATGCTTTTAGAATTTTTAATAATAAATATTATGCCAATTGATATTTATGCCATTTAACAGTATAGGTTTTATGTTTAGGACAAAAAATTATGCGTAGGTAATCATTCAATTTTATTTTTTATTTTTTTAGGTTGAATTAGATTTTGAATTCATGTACCCAAACCATGACCTAGAATTGTTCAAAAAGTGGCCAATATTCATGGAAAAAGCATTGCCAATTTACAGTAACATAAAAAGTTGCGTGGATAATCTGAAAACTTTGAACGACGATAGTACCACACCAGGTCAGTAGGTGCTAATTTATTTTCATTATATTAAATAAAGATAATAGACAGTCCTCATTTTTACAGGCTTATCTTTGTAATAATTTTTAACTCCTTGCAGATGTGAGAGATTATGTTTACCTAAAACTGATGAGTTCGAAATTGCCACCCACCATTAAAATTCCAGTTAAAACCGAAGAAAATAAGAAAAAATATTATAAACCAAGCATTGCTGAATCGGAAAAGGCTTTCATTTTACATGTCGCGGTAGGTAAATAAAGTGCGCAATAAATTAAAAAATAAATAACACAAAGTATTTGTGTCTATCTGTGGTAGCCGATTCGTTTTTTTAAACGGTTTTATTTAGTTTTTTCTTATTATGACTTGGTCTTTGGTGAAGGAAGACACCGTGAGGAAATCAGCAAGTCTTAAGAACTCAACCCAATGAAGACTTGTGATATTAGTTTACAGGCAATGGGTTCAGTGTGGTAGATTATTTATGACCCAGAACATCTTGTATATTTGTATTTGTTCAACCTTGTATTTGTTCTATTACAGAATCGGAGCGAAATAGTAACAAAGATCAAGCTGCGTCAGGATGAGCACTTGGCCAAAGGACTTACTTGCCAACCACTGATAGTCGTGGTAGGGTCATCGATAGAAGAAATAACCGATTACTATGTCCATTATGAATCAGTCATTTATAAGATCGACACCCTACTAAAAGCAGTAGATGTATGCTTTAAAATTTTCCATGTTTTCAATTTAGAGTACCCGACAGAGTGTGTTAACGTGTGGACCTTTATACAAAAATATTTTTACGGAATTGATTGCAAATCTGATAAAAAAATTTCAAGTGTAGCTTGTTTTATGGCGGATCTGTCTTAAAACCTTTTTAGACTGAAATTTCTATTTTGTGCCAAATATTTTATTTTGTACATAATCCAAAGACATTTTTAAGGAATTGATGATAAAAAAAGTCTTAATTTGTTTCCATCGAACCTATAGTTTATTTAAACATGTTTATTTGTTTTATGTGTTCATCTGTGTTAAACGACTATAAATCATTTTTCTTACACTTGAAATTTAGCCATGACTTGCGACCTAACTCCACTTATTGCTGTAAACAGTTTAATTGTAGGTACCAGAATATTTTCAAATATACGTTCGTTTCGTCGTCATCTGACCAATGCTCATAATCTGAATCTACCTTCCGAAATATGCCTGTCAAACTGTAGAAACAACAATATTATTCAAGAACCGAGTACATCAAGTAGCCAACAAATAATTTTCAACTTGGACTGTAATAGTGATAATGATGAACGCTCTTTTGTTTTTGAACCTGAAAGTAACCATGTTCCCCAGAAAGATGAAATTTTTAATAACTCAACAGCCACTTTCGCTTTGTCTTTATACAGTAATCCTAACATTAATCGAAAACGTGATCTCAACTTAGTTGAGGTTGACGCATGGAAATTTTTAAAACCTGAGGACCTTATCATAGCTCCAACTTATTCGCATATAATGTGTAATGGAGATACATACTGTAGAATTAAGTACATGTAACTAGAGAGATTATCGAACCGTGTTTTGGGTTAAAGCAAATTTTAATAAAAAATATAAATTTGAGGAGGAGTGTTGAGTAACTATTATTATCATACTACCCCGTGACATTTTCAACATGGTAGCAGAGCGTGGTTAATATGATAAGTAGGATTTGACTGTAAGAATAAATATTTTTTGTATGTATTGATATAGTATAAAGCTGAATTGTAACTGCGTTAGATGTAAACTTAGCAATAATGTTAAGTAATATAATGTTAAGGTTTTGCATGGCGTTGGTATGTTGGACATTGTGGACAGATAATTCTTTCTTTTTATTGCAGAATGGGTCAGCATATCTAACTACCCTTAGAGTCACATGATTGAAGGTGATCCCTTCTGGACATCCTTTAAGACGAGCCTTTTGTAAGAGGTTACCGCAACCTTAGTTTTAAGTACATTTAAATATAAATATGTACCTACATATAATATTAAAGTTTTGCATGGCGTTGGTATGCTGGACATTGTGGGCGGATAATTCTTTCTTTTTATTGCAGAATGGGTCAGCATATCTAACTACCCTTAGAGTCACATGATTGAAGATGATCCCTTCTGGACATCCTTTAAGACGAGCCTTTTGTAAGAGGTTACCGCAACCTTGGTTTTAAGTACATTTAAATATAAATATGTACCTACATATAATATTAAAGTTTTGCATGGCGTTGGTATGCTGGACATTGTGGGCGGATAATTCTTTCTTTTTATTGCAGAATGGGTCAGCATATCTAACTACCCTTAGAGTCACATGATTGAAGATGATCCCTTCTGGACATCCTTTACGACGGGCCTTTTGTAAGACTCTTATTGAAAGCACTGTGAACATGAAACATCTGTTCAAATTGATTCCTTTTTTCCTCCAGGTTCAAAATGTAGGTACACTTCCCATAATTTACACCGGTTTCAAAAGGTACATTTCCTGAAATGTCCACTTCTCAAATAGTACATTTCTCAAAATGCACCTATCCCGGAATGTACATTTCCCTAAATATATCTTACCCAAAATGTACATTCATTCATTTAACATCTCCATATTTATGTGATCCTGGTACTTTAAAATCTGTTCAGTCAGTTATTCCTATCTGTTCTAAGAATGTACATTTTGAAAAAGATACATTTTGGGAAATATACATTAGGGGAAAGGTGCATTTTGGAAAAAGTACTTTTTCGAAAGTGGACATTTCGGGAGTTGTACCTACCTTTTGAAACCGGTGTACACTGGGAAGTGTTCATTTTGAACCTGAAAGCCTTTTATGATTATTTTGAAATATTTTGTGTCACATTTGTTTTGTGACACACTAGTTGATTATTTTATGTGATATTTCAGTTATTACCTCGCCTGTAAGTGAATTGTTTAAGTTTTATTGTAAAAGCAATTTGATAACAATTATAAATATACTCAATTTTATTCATTTAATATTTTGTTTTATTTTACTATTTTAGTTATAAACCGAACAAAATTATTGTAACATTTTATCATACAATTCAGATTTAATTTGTTTAACATTTAAATGTGTATTTTTAACAGTTATAATTGGAGTACTTTTTGGTAAATTTTGCTAAACATGTTCTTTTATTTTGTACTGTATGATACCGCTCACTGGCGGGTGATTTTGTCTTTCGTTTATTTTTTATTGGTAGTTTACTGATTTGTAAATAAGGCAGCTGACTACAAGTCTCTGGCGACAAAGTATACACGGTGACTTTATTAGTGCGCATAATTTTTGAGGATGTTCGTTCAGTCGGACCATTAGTTTGATGGTCTGAACATCCATAAGGATGTTCAGACCTAAATAATATAATAATATAAGAAATATACTGGGTGACTAGTGCGCGTAACTTATAAAAGTTACGCGCACTAGTCACCCAGTATATTACGCTACGAGAGATTTTCAGTCAACCAATAATTTACAGCTTTCATGCATAATGGCGAAACATGTTTAATAGAATATACCTACATCCTGTTCGTACATTTTAGGAGAGCGCATTTTGTATATTTTACTACTAAAAGTGAAGTAAAGTATACGAAATGTGCTCTCCTAAAATGTACGAAATGGTATGAGTAAATGTTACAATACTAATTTTACATATTTTATTACAATACCTTACGTAAAATATGCAAAACTTATTTAATGTAATATACGAAATCATACGAGTAAATATCACAAAATTAGTTTTGCATATTTTAAGTAAAATATACAAAACCAACAAGAAGATATCTGGTAAATTGTATGAAATTAATTTCACATGTTTTACCAAACACTTTTAGTTAAACATATTAAATCAAAATCGTTAAATGGACGAAAGTAATATACGTGAAATATGCAGGACTCGATTAGCTGAATATACTAAATTAAATGAGTAAATGTAGCAAAATTAATTTCATATATTATACATAACACATTTAGTGACATTCATTAAATCTCATCGTGAAATATACAGGACTGGATTAGCTGAATATACTAAATTAAATGAGTAAATGTAGCAAAATTAATTTCATATATTATACATAACACATTTAGTGACATTCATCAAATCTCATCGTGAAATATACAGGACTGGATTAGTTGAATATACAAAATGAAATTAGTAAATGTAGCGAAATCAATTTCACATTGTTAACATAACACGTTTAGTGGTATTTATTAAATCTCATCGTAAAAGATCAAAAGTAATCGACGTGAAATGTACAGGACTTTTTAGTTGAATATACAAAATGAAATGAGTAAATGTAGCAAAATTAATTTCACATATTATACATAACACGTTAAGTGACATTTACTAAATCTCATCGTAAAATATCGAAAATAATCGATGTGAAATATACAGAACTTTTTAGTTGAATAAACAAAATGAAATGTGTAAATTTACTAAACGTATGGGTTACATAATCAACCAGTTCTATTTGGTAAAATCAACAATTTCGTGTGTAGGACCTATATTAACCCGCGGATTTGATAAAATTTACGCGGAATTTAGTAAAATCAATCATTCTTTTTTTTCAGTGTATTTTATTTTAATTAAGTAGTTTTAGATGTTAGATAGTACTACAAAACTAATTATAGATACCTGATTTGGCGTAATGTAGTAGCCACCGAGTCTCTAGGTGAATTAAACCGTGTAGAGCCGATACTACTAGACTAATTTGGTAAATCCGCTAAGTATTCTAGGAAGCACAAAGATGCAAACTATTTGGTAAAAGCATAAATCCGTCATGTGATGAAAAGTCAGGTACTTAGCGGTAATTACGACCCGAAAAAAAACCGCTATGTGCCCAAATTCACTTAAAAAAATTCTAGCTCCTGGAATATCATAGTAAATGGCGAAAAATTAATATTTCTGAATGTCCCGACATAAAGTCTAATTTTCTGCATATTTAGTTTAATATAATATTAACAGTTTGAAAAAGAAACAGTTTTTTGCTTCTCTGAAAACTTGAATTTTTATCCATAGCGGATTTTGCAGGCGCAGCGACGATATATCGAACCAATACATTAAGTGTAAACTGAATAGAGCAAAGTTATATTCAATACAGAAAGCAGACAAGATACGGCAAGTATCTTACGTTCACAAGAAGTTCGTTAGTTTGAATGGTCAGTCAGATTCTGGCAAGTTGCACGGGGCAGTTGCCAACATCGTAACGAAGATTTTAGAACAGAAACAAAGGGGCACTTATTACAACGAAAATGTTGTAAATGCATTGTATTGTTTAGATGGTCCAGAAGGTACAGTGGAAATCTAGACAATGTTGAATAAAATGTGTACAGCCACAAAAAAAAAATACAAGCATATAGAAAATACAGTATTATCTATCTATCTTCCTAATATATATAAATTACGTGTCACGTTGTTTGTCCGCGATGGACTCCTAAACTACTTAACCGATTTTAATCAAATTTGTACACCGTGTGCAGTTTGATCCAACTTGAAAGATAGCTCACATCTCCATTTATAATCGCAATTTTATTGCAAAATAAGATAAATGTACTAAAAACCAAAAAATAATAAAATAGATACAGTCGTGGGAATTATAAACATATGCATAGACTAGACTAAAATAAAACCGTGGGGCACGTCACATTAAGTCGATAATTTGTAGACAATTGACGTGCCCCACGGTTTTATTTTAGTCTAGTCTATGCATATGTTTATAATTCCCACGACTGTATCTATTTTATTATTTTTTGGTTTTTAGTACATTTATCTTAAACATTGCAATGTATGTTTAACATAAAACCGTTTAACTGAAAAAGTTTTTTTACCTATTTTTTATTTTCTAGTTTTTAGTTTTTATTTCGCATTCTGTTTAATTCATTTAGTGCTTGAAAAAAAATTGTTATCAGCCATTTGGTAGCGGCGGCCATCTTAGATTTCAATTTTGCATAGTAAATTGTATTCTATTTGTTGAGACCTTTCATTTGATACCCATGTTGATGGGATTGATAAAACCTAAGTTATCCGCCATTTTGTAGAGGCCGCCATCTTGGATTTTAATTTTATATAGTACATTGTATTATACTGGTTGAGCACTTTCATTTGATACCCATATTGATGGGATCGATAAAACCTACGTTATCCGCCATTTTGTAGCGGCCGCCATCTTGTATTTCAATTTTGCATAGTAAATTGTATTCTACTTGTTGAGACCTTTCATTTGATACCCATGTTGATGGGATTGATAAAACCTAAGTTATCCGCCATTTTGTAGAGGCCGCCATCTTGGATTTTAATTTTATATACTACATTGTATTATACTGGTTGAGCACTTTCATTTGATACCCATATTGATGGGATCGATAAAACCTACGTTATCCGCCATTTTGTAGCTGCCGCCATCTTGTATTTCAATTTTTTATAGTATATTGTATTCTGCTTGTTGAGCCCTTTCATTTGATACCCATATTGATGGGATTGATAAAACCTACGTTATCCGCCATTTTGTAGCGGCTGCCATCTTGGATTTCAATTTTTTATAGTATATTGTATTCTGCTTGTTGAGCCCTTTCATTTGATACCCATAGTGATGGGATTAATAAAACATAAATTATCCGCCATTTTGTAGCGGCGGCCATCTTGAATTTATAATGATAATGAATAAACATAATTGTATTGTCACCAAAATCCAAAGTGTATACAAAATTTCAGATTAATCGGTTGACAGGAAGAGGGTGAAATTTGAATTACTAAATATGACCCAAGAATAAATAATAAAACAAATGGGGTGAGCTAAATAAAACCGTTTAAAAAACCGTTTAAAAAACCGTTTAATAAAACCGTTTAATAAAAAGAAAATGTCATGCTATATTAAAAACGTTAGCCACAGCAACGCGTGGCCCGGTCAGCTAGTTATATTACCCAAATATAAAGCTTTGAATAACAGAATGGTTCCTAATTATTTAATATGTGTAAAAGTACCTATGAATATGGTATGTAGGGAAAGGATTTTATGAAATAAAGCACAGAAAGACAAGCTAGACATTTAGCTTAGAATCTCGTTCAAGACACACATCCAATTAGTAAGGCTCCTCCCTTTCTAATTTTGGGCACTTATACGAGCCTTATAGTCAAGCGTGTGTTTCGAGAATTTCTCTAAGGTCATTTCAAGAAATTATTATATTTATTTAACTGCTAATACCTAACCAAGGCGACACCCCATCGATGCGAACTGTAACCATTCGGCACATGATTCTAAAGTTCGTTTTTTAAACCCAGATACCAATTTGACAGGTGTAATGTCAAACTTCTATACTAAAAAAACGCAAACACAAAAGACTAAAATGTCAGATTATTATCTGGGATTAAAAAAACGAACTATAGACAGCGTAGAAATTTTTCGTCGGTAAAAAGAGTCAGCTGTTTTATAGAAGAGTTCAGTTTCTACCCGATCAAAATGTATGGAACAGCTATTTATTTTTTAATAATGGACGAAAAATATCGCAACACAGGGAGGTTCAGAATCCATTGTTACAGTTTGCGCGGCGATGTCCATGCCTTCCTGTATTAATATATTAATAGCGGATTTGACGAAACTTGAGTAGCTAGGTAAGTATAAAATGAATCGTGTTTCTGCAATTAATCAATCCTCCAATAAAATCACTTTTTACTCTAGAATTACTTTAGGGCCTGGAGTAAAAGTTATTTTTATTCGCAAGATATAGAGTGATTCAAGTACGGTCTAATCTGCCCTAAATAAAAAAGTATTGTTTCCATAATTATAATATAAGTATATACATTTTCATATCGATAACGGCTACGGTGACTATTACTGGCTATGGTTACGTGGCTATTGTAGCGTATTTTTGCAATACGTGCACAGTACGTACACACCATAATAGTTCCGTACCTAACTACCTTGCAGCTGAACCATTTAAACGAAAGTTTAATGTATCCCTAATTAAGGACCTACCAACCTCAAAAATGATAAGCATCTGTCCGAAAAGCCAGTAATGAAAAGATAGAACTATATATTTTTATGAAGCCGTTGCGAGCACTATCAGTCGTTCCGGTTCAACGGCCCGAGACGATTTCAGTTTGTCGTGCAACCTTGCCGTGGTTACTTTGTCACATATTTTATACAGCCCTTAAGAATCTTTGTGGTCCATCAAAAACTTGAGTGACGGTAGGACGAAATAGACCTTTAAAAAAAATGGCCGTTTAAATTTTTATTCTTCTAACATTGTAGGACTTTTTATTTTAAATTCTATGTTTTGTCTCCAGTTTAAGCTCTCTGTAATAAAATGTTTATGGTTTTCTTTTTATTTTGGCGTTTTACACATGTTTTTGTCTGTAACACGGGTGGAAAATTAATTTAAAAAAATCTATATTTCTAGCCTTTGCTTCTGGATCAAATACCTAGTTCTTTTTTATAATTTGAGACTGGGTTCGTAAAACGTATTCGATGATTCCATCTTTCAAACAATGACTTTTAAAATCCTATACCTACTAGCCAAGTCTAAAGCCGGAAAAAATGTAATATTATTCTAACAGTAAATAATGCAATCCTTAATATATGAAATGTCCGGTCTCAGGGCAAGATTCCAACGAAAAATAACAACTTCATATCATTTGAATACGATGAAAAGCCAAACGGTATGCATTATTCATTTGAGGAGAGTCGGGTGCTCGCACACGATAAAATTTATTGTAAGTGCACGCAGTATTATAACGTGGTCGCGTAGAGATGAATAGTCGCCTGTAGGTTTTTCCTGTATACTGTTTTACAGACTCGTGGCTTCACGTTTCTGAATGTTGTATTGAAGCAATATTCCTGGAAACAATGACGACACACTTTTTTTGTCATACGTTCCGTCTTTGAGATAATGTGACATATTCAACTCAAGCAAGCGCTTTACCTTGTGAAATTTGTTTTATCACCGCTCCTCTCAAAACGGTGAAGGAAAACATCGTGAGGAAACCGGCATGTCCTAGAACCAAAAAATCGAAGATATGTGGCATCCACCAACACTCACAGAACCAGCGTGGTGGATTATAGCTCATTCTCTCTCACAGAGAGGAGGCTCGTGTCCCAGCGTTGGGGACATTAACGGCTAATTATGCTTATTTAATGTTTATAAATCTATATTAATTTCAGACATTTGTTTTTGCGGACACATTAATGACCCCCTCCAAATATTCTATAGGTAGGTAATAGTATCTAAACAAAACTGTTTTGCTGTGGGGTTAAATGGTAATTCGAAAAATTATCCATAATTTAAATCCAACTAATATCATAAAATTAATATCCGTAGTATTATTATAATAATAATAATCGCCCCTTAAAAAGTCCTTACAAAACTCATGACCACCATTATCCTTCAGTAAATTAATATCAAAAAGTACAAACAGTCATTACTCCATCATTAGCCCAACGGTTCATCATAACAGAGAAGCCGCAACAAAAATAAATTAGCGAAGCCGCAACACTGTGGTGGCACTTCAAACAATTTGTCTCGTCTATCATTTGTCTGGCGATTTGCTTAAACCTCATCTGTTTTGGACAGAAAGGGGAGTAAAAACATCGAGGGATCTTATCCAGTTCACTCCCTACAAAAGTCTCCCCGATCCACACTTACCGCTATTCTGTACGCGACTGTGAATCACCCACACATGCATACTATCGTTGAAATGACGTCACTGTGCGCGTAACCAA
The DNA here is from genome assembly GCA_927399505.1 of Luperina testacea. Lineage (NCBI taxonomy): Eukaryota > Metazoa > Arthropoda > Insecta > Lepidoptera > Noctuidae > Luperina > Luperina testacea. The sequence goes on along the minus strand of OV656770.1, from coordinate 13,381,814 downwards.
TCATATTATGCAGATTAATGTGTGCGTACCGCCACTGTGGTGAAATACGCAGTGATTCAACTCTGTATTATCTATGAACAGCCACTTGGATGTCGGCGGATGATTGATTGCAGTGGTGTCGCTGACTTCGCGACACTTGGTTATTCTTAGCTACGGATCACGGACAGATGGGGTAATATGGCGTTAAAACCCCATAATTTAGGTGGGGTTCTGACAAATACATTTGACGGGGATTTTTGTTTTTTTTTTTGCGGAGAAAATTAACCACAGACTTCCTTGGATTTCTTTTTCTTTCTGAAAGTTATGCAATCATCTCGAATAGGTCATGTAAGGAGCAATATTACCCACACGCAGCCACGCAAAATATGAGAAGATCCAGATATCTCGATCTTAGAATCCATTTGCAATGATTTAAATATCGAACCCTCTTGAAAACAGAAGTTTGTAGACATTATGTTCAATAGGCGAATCAAATCCATCCTATATTTTATAAATTTTACAGTCCATTCTAAATAAAAAATAAAATTTTTATTCAAGTATAAAGTAAAGTAAAAATACTTTAATACTTTTCTATTATAATTTCTGGTAAATGAATATTAAAATCTGTTGTTTTTAAAAGTATGTACTTACTTATGTCCTACTTTGTTGCAAAACTTAGGATAAATGCATAGCTAAAAAAAAAATTAAATAAATAAAAAAAAATATTAACGTAAATTTAGAGCATAACAGTAAATGGCCTGTTGCTAGCAATAATTACCTATAGAGTATTTCCTCTAAGTTAAGACCCTTGCTAAGGAAAAAACATACGTTTTTTATTTAAGCTCAGCAAAAAGTAAACAGTACGTAATAGACGTAGATTATAACTGCATCTTCGATTCACGTTCTTATAGATTAATATCATAATAATTATTCATCAATCATTGTCTGTAAATTATGTACATACATACATATGGCAAACAAATCGCATGCGAAGCGTCCAAATATCTTCGTTTTTCTTTAAAGTGTCAAATATTTTTCGAGTCGTACGGAATCAGGGCATTGTATTCCAATCGCAGATGCACTTGCCCAATAAAAGCAAACTGTGTACAGTGAAATTGATTTAATTAAATAATTGAATATGTATATTCATTACACAAATTAATTAGACCAAAGCCATTGAACTCCGATGGCGTCAAACACACGCTTCCAATTTACTTGGCGATGAAGAGTGGCTGTGATAAACACACTATATTGAAATCGTACAATAAGGTTTGGTAAAGCTGCGTCCTCAATGACTTTTAATTGTAAGAATTTTCACTGTGTGTATTTTTTGTAATGTGCGTTTTGTTTGTGCATAATAAACAATTTTTCTTTCTTTTCTTTTCGTCAGTTTTTCCATGGTTAAGGTAATATAATAGATGGAGATAATTTATAAGGATTTTTCTTGCGTTGACCGTCTAAAGTACAGACGCCAGCATATCAAGCTACCCGAAACTGTCAAATTTTCTCAATCAATCTCGAACCATATACTTTAGTGATAAAGTTAAAAATCTATTAAAGAAATTTGACAGATTGTAGTAGCTTGATGTGCTGGCGTCTGTACCTGATAAATACGGGTCAAGTAGATTGGATCTGTACTACCCAATTGTAGTGGTACAAATTGCAAGGTTGATTCAGAATTAAATTGGAGAAGGATTATTTAAAATAAAATAACGATTATTTAATGTATTATCGTAACAGATTGTAAAGTAATCAGTTTTCCGAAAACTGTACTAATCTTCTTAGTGAAAGTTTGCGTTGATATTCATGATTTATAAAACTTTACAAAACCCAAGACAGTGAATTGTGGTAATAATAGTACATTACTTCAGAGGGAAGAAAGTGACAGTTCCATACCGAGATTATGGCATTTGCGCCACGAGCTTGCGAGGGGCGCAAACCATTTGAGGTATGGAACTGTACTTTATCCTGAGGGATGTATAGTGCTTTTTATTACACCTACGAGGAAAATTATGGACATAAATGCATAGAAATGTTTATATTTAGTTAAAAGTACAATTATTAAAAGTGCAGCTTTTTTTTTTTAAAGGCTAAGGTCTGAGACCATGCTGCCTAGTCATCAGTTACTATTTTTTTTTTGTCTAACATGACATTAGAATATGGGTGTACACATTCTAATGTATTAGGAGTATTTGGCAGCAAATGTATCGAATCAAGTTTCCCTGTAAACTTCGCTGAGGTAGCCAAAACTACAAAAAAATTCTCAGCTCCATTTTACCGGGATCGCGTCTGTTTCAATGATTCCACATATTGTCCAGTTGCGCAGACACTTGAGATACAAAACTACACCAATTTTACATCACAATATCCACTAGGAATCAATTTGCGAATAATTAAAACAGCCAACTAGACTTCACTCGAAGAAATCCCGCCAAAAACTCTAAAAGTGCAGCTATTATAAATAATTTCGTTTTTAATTTTCTGTATGCACCAAGGAGGTTGGTAACTGGTAAAAAAAAATAACTGTATGTGGCCAGTAACAATTTACTTGAAATTTAATTAGTAGACAGTTAAAGTCTCTTGGCAGTATGACTGCTGACAAATTAAAAAAAAAGAAAAACCGGGTATGTAATGGAATTTCATACATATTTCCCACCCTTGGGTCGGAAGGATTTTCATACAAACTTCCATACCTTGGGATGAAAGGATTTGAAGGGCGGGATAAAGGAGTTTCTTCCCTCTAATTGGTATAATTAGTATGTATTTTCAGAGCAGGTGTGATAAAAAAGTATTTAAACATCATCTTGTTTAAAACTAAGTTCCGGAGTTAAGCAGAAATTTTGTAATGGCAGTATCATTTTATTTAGTTAAGAACCTGAGTCGGGAAAATGTTTTATCTACATTTGAGTTGTTTGCCCGGAGGCCCTGCGGCCAGTAAAGCGTGTTCAAAAGGGTCTAAATTAAAAAAAGACTGCGGTGTCTGTACTGAAATTTCAATTTATGAAATAAATTCGAGATAAAAATTAATAGACAACACGCGTTTGTTAGCGGAATAAAGTATAATCTATCTTTAAGTATATATATATTACCCCAATAGTTATTTAATATGTGTAATACCTATGAATATGGTATTTAGGGAAAGTATTCTATAAATAAAGCACAGAAAGACAAGACCAAACATTTATTCAATCAAGGCTTGTCAGTAAATAATCAGAAAGCTAGTCGTCCGTTCCAAATCTAGGTCCTCGTGGAGAAGAAGGACAAGAAACTCCACGGAAACAATATTAAAGTATTCTATCAACAATTCCTTATATTGCCACACATTTCTAATATTAGCAATATTGGCCATATTATAACATATACAGAACACCATAGTTATCAGCAATAATCTATATAATAATATCAATTAACTTATGTGACATCTGGTCGATCTATTCCACATAATAACGTCACTAATACTAATCAACTGAACATCTATAGACCGGAGCTCCGTCCTGGTCAACGTCTCGAACAAGAATCATCCCTGCCACTCAGAGCTCCCCCTTTTATAGTCGTGAACAAATAACTTTGACGTTTCCATCTACCGTCATTTAAAATATCAACGACATTGAAGGTGGATATCCGTTGGGAATACTTATGATAATAATAACAATATCTATAATTAGTATAATCTATCACGTTCGTGATTTTATTTATAAAACTGGTAGTTATGTAGGAACAGTGTTACCTATTATATTTTATGGTGTGGCTTTTACAAATAATGGTTGTGCTTTTGGAAGATTACAATAAATTATTACTGAAGTAATGGCATTGATTTTTATTCATTGTTGGCTTTCAAATAATACGCGACTAATAATGATATGTATATATAAAACATTGATCAGTCAGGGGCCATAGTTCTTCCATAGTTCTTGATAACTAGTTCATTTTTGCCAACCAAACCCAAAGTCCAATATCTTTTTATTTTCCACTAGCTTCTGCCCGCGACTTCGTTCGCGTGAAATTTCTTGTTACTCCGACCCACCCTGTCGCATCGCATCGCCTGCCCGCGCTATTACTTCGTTTTTGCTTAGCGTTCTTTCTAACTTTTTTTTCTTTTTGCTCGGCTCCTAAAGGTCATAGCGTGATGTTAAATAGCCAATAGCCTTCCTCAAGAATTGGGCCATCAAATGCAAAAATAATTTTTCAAATCCGATTGGTAGTTCCAGAGATTAGCGCGTTCAACCAAACAAACAAATAAACTCTTCAGTTTTATAATATTAGTATAGATTAGTAATTAGTATAGAGTATAGATATCCTGCAATAGTCCTACACCACCCGGGGAACTTTGGATGCACTTGCATAGTGCATACATGGATATAATCGTCGGTTAGTGCCGCATTTCATTTAAATTTTCTAAGGGGCCTCTGCGAGTTGGCTTGGGCCCCTCGTACGCCTTCCAAAGGATCGGGGTCCCATGGTTCTGATATATGTAAAAACATAAAAATAACGATATTAAAATGTTAGGAGGTTCCTCTCTCTGGAGCCGTGACCGCCGATAACTTGGACTCTGTTCCTGATAAAGGTGGGCTACTATTTTTTTTATATTTTTTAATGTATTTTTTTCGTTTTAGTTTAATAAAAATGTGATTTTTATGTATTTAAATGAAATAAACGAGGATAACGATTTTAGATATAAAATAGTGCAACATGTGAAAAACGAAACGTGTGTATCTTGTTATCTAACTAAACTTGTGTTAAAATCTCACCCTTCAAAGTCCACAGGCCTAATAAAGCCTTAGAACCAAGTTGATTTTATTGAATTGGGTCCCATTTCTTTAATGTCGATACGGAACACTAAAAATAAATAGGGTGAAGCGAATCGTTCGAAGTTCTTGAGTTAAAGTTCTGTATTACTTTCTTTTGGAAAAGTGTTGAGGCTTTGATACATCGTACGCATTATTTAATTATGAATAAATAGAAATGGAAGTTGTGTCTGGCAGTCCTTTCATAATTATTTTGTTTTATCTCTGAGTATGCATCACTGTCAAAATCAAAGTGATCTCTATTGACTTTATAATAAGGTTGCTGTTAGGTTACGTCTGCCATGTGAAAGGATTATAGTAGAAATAAGGACGAAAGGTAGAATACCCTTAACGTTCATTTATTTGTTTCGAGTAAATTAATCTATGTCATTACATCACTTATTCAACATAATGTTCTATTTATTAAAACATCGACAGATTCCCTGTTTTCTAATAGCAATATGTTCGACAGACTATTGTTATTCCTCATACAATCTTGGCAAAATATCAACAGTTTCGAAAACACGCCCGCCGCAATATAAAACTCGATAAGAAATTTCACTAATCTTTCGCAGCAGTTTCGCAGAGCCATATGGGCCCACTCTTAATGAAAACACAGCCTTAATATACACCAGTTGTACCATACGATGGGAATTGAAAAATAAAATTGGCAGTACCCCAATTTTTCGCTTCGATAAATGCAGTTCACTGCAATTGTGTGCAGTACACGGTACTACTTTTGTTTTCCTGAAACTTGCTCTGAGGAAGTATGCCAATTGAAAATAGTTGTTTATTTCCTTTTCTAAGAGGACTACAGTTTTTTGTGCGATTGAGTGCGGCCGATTGAGATTCTTTCTTGGGCTCAATTATCTCGACTTGCTGTTAGATTGTCATTCAGATTTGGTTTCGTTGTTTATGTTAATTCGACAATGTTGGCACAGTTGATACTTGCTTGCAATTTCTAGAATTTGTATAAGATTAACTTATTCCAGTTTGCATGTCTACTTAAATATATATATGACGTAAGCCTTTTGTAGAGTTATATTTGTAGAGGTTTTTGTTGGCATATTGGTGTGTGCTAGCTGACATATGGCAAATAATTTAATTTAATGTTTTGTTTTTCGTAATGTTAATTAGTTATATTATGGAATCAGGTTCTTCTAACTGAACAGACAGCTGTGCTGCTGGGGAGTTTGTTACGCCACTTCTTCTTCCCAGCTTAAGCACTAGGAAGTGGTGAAGGGCTGGCGTTTTGAGGGACAATCTCATGTAACTATGACGTCCAAATGTTGATTCTCAGCCTAGTTTGAATAACTAACTTTCGATTTTTAGTTCAAGTTCTTTTAGAGTGGACAGAAGAGAATTAGTACATTAAATTCAAAAACTTAAGCAGTTGTCCCATCGCCAGCGATGAAAGAGTAGCGATTAGGACTAGGCGAGCAGCGAGCAGCGAGTGTGTAGTTCCGATAGTTTTGTCGCTGGGCTATCAGCGAGTGTCTGAGTGCCACGGTCGATTACTCGCACCAATCGCTCGGGGTGGTTAGTCCCACAGGGATTTGTCTGGTTGATCTCTCAGCGTGAGCTCAGACCGCCAAGCGAGCATCGCTGAGCGAGTAACGCTGAGCAAGAAGTATTATCTTTGATAGCTCTTGTCGCTCAGAGACAAACGAGTGGAGCGAGTCCTCGCCGGCAGTGTAAACAGTCAACGATCAACTATTAATATTTGCATCTCTTTTGTTTACACGGAATGTATATCTATTGCACGTTTCTTGCCGATAGCTAGTCGCTTCCTCGCCGGCGGTGGCACAACTGCTCTTTTTCCCAAAAGCTATACTGACGTTGAGATTAGCAGTGCCGTTGTATCTTCCGCTAACATAGCATCGTACCCGTATTCTCCGAAGAGTTGGGCAGAAGTATATCTACAGTACACCCACTTTCTTCAGTTATGTTTAAGTTATGTTTAAGTCTGTATGTACTGCCTATTTCTTTCAGAGTGCCACTGAGAAATATCAGAAACAAAACCAAATAACGTGGCCCAACCCACAAATCGAACACAGGGCCTCATGCTTAGCAGTAGTGCTTGCGACCACTAGAGTAGCGAGGCAGTATCTTCATGTTGTGTTAACAAATTGAAAGTGAAATTAACCCCACAGTAACCCAAAGTTGGACATAAGCCTCCTCGCACACTTCAACGATACATAATCGTAAGAGAATCAACTTCAAGCTTACTTAGCTTCAATTAAACACACCAACCTAGTCAGCCTCAGACCAGTGAGGTCTTGGAAGTAAGTTAGTCGAAGTAGTCAGTTAAGTTACCTATAGTTACCACAAACACTAAGGTGACCTACTTTAGTAATGCATTCTAGAACTTGGGAGAAATTTTAGGTTTTGATACGTAGGTGCATCATATGACCTAAGATAATTTTATTAGAAGAGTGGTTTCTAATTGTGTTATTATAATAGTGAATCTCGAGCAGTGGTGGACCAGTGGGAACGACCTTGAGTTACGAGGTTTCAACCCAGGCGGTTTACTTTGTGTAAATTATGTCATCACCACTGCTCTCAAAACGGTGAAGGAAAACATCGTGTGGAAACCGACATGTCTTAGCACCAAAAATACGAAGACATGTGACATCTACCAACGCACACTTTTTATTTTTTTAGGTTGGGAAATCATCTAATGACCCCTCTCGCTCTGGGTGGAGCGGAAGGGAGTGTCAAATTCTTACTGACTAAAACCCACCCGTGTTCCTTCCTAAGCCCTTTATGTTCCGGGCCAGCGGTAACCCTTTCGGACAATCCCGCTGACTCGGCAGGCTTTGGCCCTGACGGGCCCCTTCGGCTGATGCTGACATTTCTTTGAGGCGCGCGTGGAACACGTACTCGCCGTCGGGCACGGGCCTGGTCCTGATCGGACGGTGAGCTACCCATTACTCTCCGCCCGCAGGCCCGCCCACTTACGCCCACGTTGATTATGGCCCACTCCCTATCAAAGAGAGGAGGCCTGTGTCCCAGCAGTGGGAACATTATAGGCGATTATGCGTATGCTAATAGTGAATCTTGTTAAAGATATGTTAGAAAAAAAATCTGCCTAACAACGTAAATAACGCAATTAATGTTTTTGAATTATCAAAATGAAAGCCATTTTTACTGATAATTGTGTTACGCAATTACCCCACTGATTTGCACTTAACCTTCCAATTCAGAACAGCATAAAAATAATTTGCTTAGAGAAAAAAAATCTAAAAGAAACTACAGATATTGGTAACTATAAAAACAAGCTGCTTCCCGAAACCCCGTTCATTAAATCTAACGATATATCCCAATTTTGTTCTGGCAGAATTTATAGTTTTCCTTTTTAACAGATGCCACAAGAGTGTATAATTAAGCTATCCTATAGTTTTTGGTTAAGTAAGTAGCTTTTATCATAGTATGACGTTATTATCGTGGACGTCTACGACAGGGAAATAAAATGTATGGAAATACGTGCACATTAAGGCTCCTTCAAACAGGCGCGACACGCGATATAATCGCGCGCGACACAAAGGCACCGCAAGTCGCACATCGAGCGGTGCCTTTGTGTCGCGCGCGATTATATCGCGTGTCTGTTTGTAGGAGCCTTTATAACGTCATCGTGAGCGGTTTAAAAAGCATCTTCATATACAGAGACCTCCAAAAGTTAGTTAACATTTTCCACTTCAGCTGTCACAGACCACATTATGATTTAAAATTCAGTGATCCAAATATTTGAACTGCGAGCGGTGCCTTTGTGTCGCGCGCGATTATATCGCGTGTCTGTTTGTAGGAGCCTTTATACCGTTATCGTGAGCGGTTTAAAAAGCATCTTCATATACAGAGACCTCCAAAAGTTAGTTAACATTTTCCACTTCAGCTGTCACAGACCACATTATGATTTAAAATTCAGTGATCCAAATATTTGAACTGCGAGCGGTGCCTTTGTGTCGCGCGCGATTATATCGCGTGTCTGTTTGTAGGAGCCTTTATACCGTTATCGTGAGCGGTTTAAAAAGCATCTTCATATACAGAGACCTCCAAAAGTTAGTTAACATTTTCCACTTCAGCTGTCACAGACCACATTATGATTTAAAATTCAGTGATCCAAATATTTGAACTGCTACTCGTATAACATTTTTATTGACTAATTCAACCACCTTTGACATAACATACCTCTCATCTGGCTAGCCTTTTCCCAACTATGTTGGGGTCGGCTTCCAGTCTAACCGGATGCAGCTGAGTACCAGTATTTTACATGGAGCGGTTGCCTATCTGGTCCCACAACCCAATTACTGGGTAATATGATACCCCTTGGTAAGACTGGTTGTCAGACTTTCGGGCTTCGTACGACCTATAACGACTGTCAAAGATCCACGAATAACAGCCGGGACCAACGGCATAACGTGCTTTCCAAGGCACGAAGGGGTCTCGGTATGTAAAGATGGTCACCCATCGACAGACCAACCGCGGCAAGCGTAACTTAACCTGATCGATCGACCTGTGCGGCTGTTATTATTTAGCCACGGGTTCACGATAATATCGTCACGGTAGAAATAAAAAAACGCACATTCGATGATGACAACACTAACCTTTTTCAATCTAAAAATAATTTCTAAATTACTAAAAGTATCAAATAACAACTACAAACAGATATTTCACAAAAGCTTTATATTAAAATAATTGCTCTTAATAACGGGCTATTATTTATGGGACGGGGGGCCATAGGAAGTAGCTCACAATTAAGGGGAATTACCTGTAATTGACCAATAAATCCTTTATGTTGGACATGGGTAAGTGAAAAGTTATCGGACACGTATTATAATAATGATTATTACGGGAAACAAACTATCGATCTCAAGCATTCTATCTGTATAGCGGTGGTGATCAAGTGGTATCGGACGCGACTTCCTTTAGTATTATATTGGGTTTTGATTATAGATTACTAGTAGCGCCCCGCGGTTTCACCCGCATAAGCGTCGATCCCGTTCGAAAGACACGTGGCGCCATCTATTATCATAATAACGATATTGTTGTTTTCCTCGGGAACAGCAATTTTTTTCGGAATGAAAGATACCTTATGTTCATTTCTGTACACCTGACAACGTAGGTATATGCAAAATTTCAGGATGATCGGTTCAGTGTTTTAGGCGTGATAATAGTTATTAGTTAGGATAGTATAAAATAAATAAAAAAATAAATATGTACTTACATACAGCCACCCAGGCCCATTCACACAAGAAACATACACACACACTTACACACAAATACACCACAAACCTCACACATACAAACATAATGTACATACACACGCACACTCACGTATGATAGTAATAAATAAATTAATAATATTATACTTACATTTAGACCGCACCACACGTCTTGTAATGGCAGCTCGATAACGGTGGTGACGAAAGTAATAGGTCTTGTACCCTGAAACTAAGTTACAAAGTCTAATTTAAAGGTACAGACGCCAGCACATCAAGCTACTACAATCTGTCAAATTTCTTTAATATATTTTCGACTTTATCGCTGAAGTATAAGGTTCAAAGTTGATTGGGAAAATTTGACAGTTTCGAGTAACTTGATGTGCTGGCGTCTGTACAATAATTGTAAATAGGTTTAAGTCTTGAACAAATAAATATCGTTTATTGTTATTCATCAGAATAAGGCTCCTAGAAACAGGCACGACACGTGATATAATAGCGCGCGACACAAAGGCACCGCAAGTCGCGCAACGAGCAGTGCCTTTGTATCGCGCGCGATTATATCGCGTGTCGCGCCTGTTTGTAGGAGCCTTTATTGAATCCTGAAAAACAGATAAAACATGATGGGATAAACAAATTCAAAATAAAGTAACAGAGGCACGATTATACCTACCAAAAAATTTGCTGACCTAAACATAGCACTCTTTCGTTTTTTTATGTAAAATCATTGTAAAAGTGTTTACCAAAAAACATTGCAAACAAAATGCATTCGATATGAATTTGATTCAAAATTTAGTTTACCATATTGAAAGTGTTGAACGCATACGCATACTGATTGAAGCTTTATCGGCAAGATACGTTTGTTCGCATTCATATCAATGAATTGAAAACGGTTTGTACTTTTTATACTAACAATGACGAGTGTAGGCTTTGAGGATTAAATAATGCCCGGAATACATGAGCCTAGTTTCTAAGCTAGGAAAGGAAAATAACCCTAACATCACGCCTTGTTTCCCTGAAGGGTTAAGCAGAGATGTACCCAGTACACCCACATTTCGCCAGTTATGTTTAAGTCCTATGTAACTGTAACATCTAACTGCTCATCTCTGATACTATCTCTGTTGGACACGAAGCCAGGTGAGACAGCATGCTTTTTGGCCATGACCACCAGTGAGTTCGAGCTCGCGACTAATTCCACGTAAGCTAGCAAGACTCTAGTCTTGCATATACATAACCATCTTATTTTAGCATTTGCCAGGTCAGAATAGTAAGCCAGGATATTACTTTTCAACTATCCTAGCTTCAAAAATAAGTCTCGTGTCGTCATCGTGATCATCATCCTTCTCCCTTATGCCAATTTATTTGGGGTTGGCGCAATATATATTTTTCTTCTATCCTTCTCTATTAGTCGTCATCCCGTATTTACCCCTTTTCTGGCAATATCATCTTTCACATAGTCCATCCATCGTTTCTATGGTTTTACCCTATCATAGCCATCCACAATCATTCTCAAAACTTTCCTCACAGCATTTTCCTCGTCTATTCTGGGCATAATATGGAAGAGATAGAAATAGTTAATTTCAATTAATTCTCATTTAGGCTAGTGGATTAGTACGCTTAATGAAGAGTCCCAACTGACGCAACATTGTATTTGTTTAGACATTTGATTATTTTCAACGAACTATCTCGTTCTGATCTTGTCCCAAGGGTGTCATAAAACAGCTTGCCGTTCGGTAAGGACCAGGCCCGGGTCGACGGCGCGTTGTGTTCCACGCGCGCCTCATAGAGATGTCAGCACTAACTGACGGGGTCCGCTAGGGCCGATGCCTGCCAGGGTCGCGGGTAGTTCGAAAGAGATACTGTGGCCCTGGCACAAGCAACTGAAGGAACACGGGTGGGTTTTAGTCAGTAAAAGTCTGACACGCCCTCCTGTTCCGCCCAGAGCGGGAGAAGTTATTTGATAATTCCGACCCAAAAAAAAGGGTGTCATAAAACGAAAGAAAGGAGGTGAATTGTCAGGAGAATGCAATGTTTTTTTTCAGACTCAGCTGAATAAGCCTTTTACAGTTTTCCATTACACTATAGTTATCAATTAATCAGTCTATAATGTTCCCAGTGCTGGGACACAGGCCTCGTCTCGGGAGTGGGCCGTAATCCACCACGTGGGTCCAGTGCTGGTTGGTAGATGTCAGATGTGTTGGATTTTTTTGTTCTCGAACATGCCCGCTTTTCGCCGTTTCCTTCACGGTTTTGAGAGCAATGGTGATGAAATAATTTACACAAAATAAAGTGCCTGTCATGGTTCGAACCTACGACTTACAACTCGTAAGTTGGGGCTTTTACAACTGGGTCACCATTGCTCTCACTATATGCACAGGTCAACTATCCATATAATGATTCAATCTTTTTTATTATCAAGTTTACATAAACAAAAACCGAAACCCTTTCGGTCCTAAAAACAGACTACAATTATAATTGCGGTAAGACAAATCCACAGACGTTCAAATTCCTTTAAATAAATACGTAATCGAAACCCATGGAAGACAATAATACCAAAGGAAGCAACATTACAATAAACGAACAATAAGTAAACCCTCTTCACCGTCCATAATTACCTTCTATTATTATCCAACATTAAACCAAAGTCAATAGTGACTATCGATACGTAATCGGTACTTTGACCGTCTATTATAGTACCGTATCATATCATAATGGCACAGTTAAAACACATTAGTAACAGTGGAAAAAAAAACATCTTCAGAAAACTTATGCTTTCAAAGCTCAACATAGCTACCAGGAACTCACCAACCCACAATGAGTGAGCGTGGTATGCTCTTTCCTTGTCAGTACGAGAAAAGAAGCAATTACATGTTTCAGGCCGATCATCTAGAGAAACAGACGGAATGCTTACAGTTTAAAATCGCCAACCTTCTCAAGCAAGCGTGGTGATTCATGATCGCTACTTCTCAGTAAGAGAAGAGGATTTTGTCCTGCTGTAGTAAAATTTATTACATTGCATGTATAATATTTTGAAATCAACAACCTACCCAGAGCAACCGTGCTCGTTTCTTCTCTTTACAAGAAGAGGTCGTTGCCTTACACTTGGTCAATCACAGTCTACAGTTATACTAAACGACGCTAAACCAAAGCCAATACTGTCGATACGTAATAGCTTCGTACAGGATAAGTTTTAGATATCCCATTACGAGGCTCGACACGGAAGGGGCGTGGGACTGGCAGACTTCGGAGGGTCATTACGACCAATATTCTTTGTATTTAATTTGCTGTCGTTCAGGTTGTGTTGAAAGGAATAGTTATTGGTTGTTTGAAGGTAATTGGGGGGTTAGAAATAGACTTTCTGTTTTATTTGTCCCTTGAAAGGTGAAGTTTTTAATTTAGTGCAGTGTTTTTCTTTGGATGAGTTGCCTCTACACCAAAATCTTGGAATCAGTTTGATAGTTGAGGTGTAAAATTGACAGACTGTCAAATTCACTTTGCATTTGATAGTTCTTAGTATTTATTATGTACAGATGCCTCATCTCTTGTTGTGCTCGCTGTGCAATGACAGTTGCACTTTGGGGAAACCTTTGCAAGGGCTTCGCTAACGAGCTAAACTGTGATCGCGAGATACCGCAGCTTAGCTCCCTACCTCGATGTAAAACAAATGCATGCTAATAGACACGCACGCACGTGCCGAAGGATACCTCACTGTGATACATCGCGGACTGCTTGGAGTTTACCTCGATACACACGTGAAAACAAAATACATATTTTGTTTTTTCATCGCGGTCGACGGCAAACTTCGTTGTGATCTGACTCGGGATGGTTCAACTCGTTCTTCTGGAGTATGTAGAGTACATACAGAATAAACACAGGACCGAGCAACTGAGCTTCCAGGTGTGACTGAACCGACGTGTTCACACGGCTATCTATGTAGAAATAGCAAGTATCGACATCGAGGTATCGAAATAGCGACCGCGATCGTGAGTATCTTCGGCATGTCCCTTAAGCTGTCAAAGCCGAATTCAGGTCAAAGCTTATTTCGGACAGAAGAAGAAGTATTCATTAGGGAAGTTCCTACTTTCAGTTGTGTTGTCATCAATGTTTTTCCTGATACCTACAGTTTATACATTGGGCCACCCAAGAATTTGTGTTATTCATAGCCGTACCAAAACAGCAATTTGGGAACATTCTATACCTAAAATCCTTAAAGAAACAGCCTTCATACTACATAATAAATACATAAACACTTACGAAGAACGAGAATAAGAGTTTTTTTTTCGTTTGTTTGCACGTAATTTTTAGGCAGGCAGCTTTAATGTCATAAGTAAGTGACAGACGGACAGACAGACGCGCTTTCTACTCAAACGAAGAGTGCTTTTACTTTCCAAATTCACTGAATTATTCACCCGTTCGAGTTTTTGCGTCTCTCGGCTAAATTCATATTCGCATTAGGGCGTATGTACAATGCATTGGTTGAGCATACATCATTTAAATATTTGATCGTCGGACAAAAAGGGGTACGTTCATGATGCCGTATGGGAGGAAAACGTTTAATAAGGTACATCGCTTAACCTTTTTATGAAAAAAAAAAGCTGACTAGGCTTTGTTGTAAATTAGGACATTAGGAGTATAAAGGGCGATAAAAAAAATTTATGCAGGGATTTCTTTTGCCATTTTTGGGGATGACACTGAAAATATGTATAAAGATATAATGAGGAACGATTTAACGGTTTGATCGCTCGTAAATTAACGTATTTCATGTATAGGTAGTCTTAGACTATTAGAACCGTACTATAAAACTTTAATACAGTACCCGGCGATAAATATTGCACATCGACCTTTACCTTTTTTTGTATTTTATACAAAGAATAAAAATAATTATCAAAAGAAGCAAATCATAATTGTTTTAACAGTTCCTAATAGATATTGGACTGTTTGTATTTCGTGCGACAGAGATAACGCTCTACGAAGACGAAATTAGCCGATTGTCTCTTTCCAAAGGTCGATGTGCAATATTTATCGCCGGGTACTATATTTAAGTATTGCTATTTAGCATGATCAGCAATAGTATACTCACTGAGGAACTCGTGGATAGATAATAACAGTAGTACGAGTCGATCGAAGGTTAAGCTACCCTAGGCGAAGTCGGTCCGGGATGGATTACCATTTTCTTTCGTATATCTATGGTTACTGAACAGGCTTCGGGAAGTTTTCCCCAGTTCGTCCTTTTCCTCCCTGTTTTAAATTCGCCGCCACTTGCACTCGCCCATCGCTGTGAGTGTGACGAGGACAATGCATCGCTCCCGCCATCTGACGGCGTGAAGAAAAACGTTAGTTCGAACTTAACGAGAAGACCGGCCGGCAACAATAACCGCGCGCGCGGTGAAAAAACACAAAAATATCGTGAAATACGACTGCTAGTGCTACAGTGTGGCGAGTTCCTGGCTCCCAGCATCCCGTGAGTACCTGACCGCTTTCAATTTACATCCTTTAGCCTGTTTCTGAGTAGGAAACTTCAAAAGCGTCCTTGGCTATACGCGGTACTCAATCAGCTACCATCCATTACATACCGAGACTCCTCCGTGCCTCGGAAAGCACGTTAAGCAGTTGGTTCTGGCTGTCATTCAATATATTGAAAAGAATGAGGTTTTTCTATTTCGTGTAACTTATTAAGTATGTAGAATAGGGATTTAACATTTTGGTATATGTTTTTTGACTCTTTGGTCTAGTAGGTATAGTGTAAAAGGAATACAAGAGTCAATTAATTTTTCTTGATACAAACAAATTGCAAACTTATATTATCTATTTTTTTACTTTTTTCGACATCATGGCGTAACGCCTAAAAGTTCTTCATGGAATTTACTTTCAAACATAGAGAATTATCATGTCAAAGTTTACTTAAAGTACTCGTAGTTTTCAATTTAAATTAATTTATTTCGTTAAAAAAGGAGGAAATTCGTTTTGGCACATTTGGCACGTCGTTTTATTCCGAGCGCACGCACATTATAGCCGTCTCTCTTCTTTTGCGTTTCAAAAGTAATTGCATCACCTTCGCTCGCTTAGTCGAAAGCGAGCGAAAGTGATGCAATTGAAGCTTGAATTGAGCTTCGCTACGATTTTAAGGGTAGTAAGCGCCTTAAGGGTAGTTCGAAGCTCAAAAGTCTGACAACTCTAGTCTTACGTATCGTGTTACCCAGTATCTGGGCTGTGGAGGTCTGATAGGCAGTCGTTTAATGTATAAAGGCTCCTACAAACAGGCGCGACACGCGATATAATCGCGTGCGACACAAATGCACCGCTCGTTGCGCGACTTGCGGTGCCTTTGTGTCGCGTGTAGTGTCGCGGCTGTTTGAGTGAGCCTTAATACGGGTATTCATCTGCACCTGGTTATAGAACGGAAGCCGACCCCAACATATTTGGGAAAATACTACGCAGATTATGATGAGCAATATTACACTCATGTGTCTCCAACGACATTATGATACGCGCCTTACCTAAAACAGATGCTTCGTACAAATTGATGTCGGCAACTTTGAAACATTTCAAAAACCAAACAAAAAACTTGAAAAAGACTTTTTAAAGGAATATGTAGTCGTTTACTCGTCAAGTAAAGTAGGCAAGTGAGACAAGTTAGCGTTTAATATTTTAATAAAATAATAGACTTCACTTTAAGTTGTAGATTATATTTTATGGACCTATTAGGACACTGTCTGGGAACTGTCATTTAGACTTATAAAGTATTTAAAAATGACTACTTAGATTTTATAAAGTGTTTAAAAACTTGTTACATAATAATATCTTTTAAAACTTTTACAGTGGTTTATTTTCTAAACTAATATTATAAAGAGATAAGATTCGATTTTTTGTATGTTTGTTTGTTATGTTTTCACGCTAAAGCGGCTGGACGGATTTGTATGAAATTGGCACATGTGTAGACCATGACCTGGATTAGGACATAGGATATTTTTTATCCCTACATTCGACGAAATCGAGACTTAAGGCTTCTGCAAACAGGCGCGACACGCGACGCGTGACACAAAGGCACCGCAAGACGCGCAACGAGCGGTGCCTTTGTGTCGCGCGCGATCCGCGTCGCGCGTCGCGCCTGTTTGCAGGAGCCTTTATGCAGATAAAACTGCGGGCGCCGCTAGTTAGTATTAACTAACTAGCTGCGCCCGCGGTTTTATCTGCATAAAGGCTGATTTCGAAAAGGCTGATTTCGAAAAGAATTTTAATATTACAAGCTACTATATTAATAGTACTAGCTTGTAATATTAAAACTCTTTTCGAAATCAAAACTCTTTTCATTGTTAAAAAGATTGCGATTTTAAATACAATTCTCAAAGAAGATGACGTGCCTTTATAAATAGGTAAAAGTTACAAAATTGTTATTTCAGTTCCGATTCATTGAAAGCAAGATTTCTCATCAACTTAAGATCTTCATCAGCTAAGATCTAAAAGTTACCTAGTCTTATTATTGTTGTTACCGAAAAACAGTTGATTGCGCACTGTTCGCTTTTTAAACAGTCTGCATTTTCTGTGTACTTTCCCATCCCTCGGTAAACAATGAAATGTTTCGAAAACTTTTAATGGTGATCAAACAATCGTTTCGTTTCGTTTTTGTGAGGCGAGGGCTTGCGCATCGAACGGTGTGCAAATTTTTATTTTTATTTTATTTTTTTCTATAAAACACACCATTTGCTTAATGTTGCAATTTGCCGCGTTCTTGAGTAGCTTTAATGGATTCTTTGTTGACGTCAATATTATTAAAAGTGTATAACAGAACGTCTCTTTTATTTCTGTTATTAAAATTGAGAGATTGACTTTTATATTCAAGTTAAATTAAAATAATTTTTTAATCAGACGCAAAGTATTTATTATTTTCCAACCGACTGGAAGTTTTTTATTAGTCTGCTCCAAAAATACGATACCATTTCATTGTACGCCAAGGTACATTAAAAATGTAGACATTACAAAGACATTTTTACCTTATAAAATGATTTCATCGTCATTTCTAATATTAAATACATAAAACAAATTCAAAAGGCACTCAGTTTTACAACCTCATATAAATGTTACGGTCTTTTTACGGCATGTCCTCTTGATGTCGTCGCTATTATTTTTTCTTGATCGAATATTAATATCATATTAGGTTTTACCTTTGTTTATAGCTCGTTAGAGGTAAGGCGAGCAAAAGACCAGCTCACCATAGCCTGTAAGACGCTCCGTGGCAATATTGACGCGCCTGATCTACATGCTGTTCTGGCTTGCTTCTTTGTGCCAGACAACTACTGGCGCGGCAGAAGGCACAGGCTGTTTGCTGTGCCTCCATGTCGCACAGTTGCCCGTGCTATGTCCCCAATACCACGTACTCTGGCCGCACTTAATGATCTCTTGGACTCTAATCCAACAAACGATCTGTTTGCGGACGAGTGGACGAAGATTTTGTCGGCATGTCAGAAGTATTGTGAGAGGGATGTATGAAAGTGTTGTTAACTTTTTATTTGATTTTATATTTAATGTTTTATGTGTGTCTTTAACTTCTGTAATTGGTTGTAAACCGTTTTAGTTAAAGAATAAATAAATAGCTCTTCGTAGAGTTTATTCTAGGTTGAAAATGGTAATAAACAGGAATCAGACATCAACGCTGAAACTGGAAACATAAATTCAGCACATGATTCTAGACTCCCTAGTGTAGAAATTTTAAGTCGGTTATAAAAAAAAAACTTACGCGGTCAAAATGTATGGCAGAGCAAATTTTCCCTCGACCCCACGAATAATCGACGAAAAATTTCAACGCATGGGGGTTCAGATTCATGTCCTGATTCTATAGGTAACAGATTGTGGGTCGATGCCCCTGCTACCCTGTTGTGCGTACGGCTTGCTCGTATTAATTTTATAATGAAGGACCTTTTTACAAGGACTTCCACGTTTCAAATCTTGTTTGTACTTCGTCTGGGTTTAGAGTGGTGGTGGGTGGAGTGGTGGTGGGTGGTGGTGGTGGCTATATAATACTGGAAGTTTGAGTAATTTACACGGCCTACACAAATATCCTTTCTTTGGTATTGTTCGTCGAATCGTTGAGCTCGTCCAGTTCTGAGTTGAGCTGCACGATTTTTGACAAATGCGTGCACTGACTGGACAAGTCCGCTCAATCTGTGTGGTTCTTTCCTCAAAAGACCATTTCAGACACCAATCTACATGGTCCAAGATTTTGTCTGGACTTTAAAAGAGACTGTGACCTCTGAGTTTGTTTCGGCCTTTCTTATCAGAATAGTCAGATAGGAAACGCCGACCTCATCTAGTTTAAAAAAATATAATTGACGTGTAAAGTGTTTGTACAAACCTACTTACAGAAAATAAATCATTTATCATTCATTTATCATTTATATCTACCTTTTGGAGACATTATTGGCCACCCGTTCTGTTTTTCTAGCTGAGCTATTCTGGTATTTTTGTTACTGGGGAATGTTGAGCAAAATAATTAAGGTATTAAAAACGGTTTTCATTTGAATCGCGCCAACGAGACCCCTTGGGCGCTTGAGAAAATCGTTAAAATAGATTTATTTTGAATTGTAGTCCAACAGAACACAATTATCAAACAAGTCACACGATATAAATGTCGTTGAAAACAATATTCATTACCAAGAAATTTTATATTAGAATTCCTAGTCAGACATTTACACGGCCAAAGCGGAGCATTTCAGAAAATCATAAAGATTCATCTGAACGCAGATTAATATCGACAATAAATATCGAAAATCTCATTCAACTAAAAATATGAACAAAAAGACTGTCGAAAAAAAACCCAATGTAAACCAAATTACTTTTCTGAATGTATAAAAGAAATTGTAAAGGTACCTCCGCTCTTTTGGGGTGGACAATAAACTGCACGCGCTGTGTCAAGATGGCAAGAACCCTTGGCAAGGAGGAGTAAATTTTATTAAAACGCCACAAAAATATTCTCTGAGCTGACTCTGACAGACTGTGGCAATATATTGGTATAGATAAGCGATGGTAATGAAATTGCTGGGGTAAAAGACTTGCCCCTGGTTGGTAAAAATCTTCAATCTCTGATCACTGAATGGTAAGTGGCTTTTGAACTCATTTTTTTAGCTGTGGATTTGTTGAGGTTTCAATGATGACCTAAGTAACCTATCATGA
Source organism: Luperina testacea (assembly GCA_927399505.1). Classification (NCBI taxonomy): domain Eukaryota; kingdom Metazoa; phylum Arthropoda; class Insecta; order Lepidoptera; family Noctuidae; genus Luperina; species Luperina testacea. The sequence goes on along the minus strand of OV656770.1, from coordinate 13,361,665 downwards.
TGCTTAGAGATCAAAACTTTGAATAAAGATCCAGGGCTTAATCAAAGACAGTCAGTCTTTGATCAAGACTTAGACCCCTCTATGACTTAGATCGCTCTAAGACTTAGATCTCTCAAAGACTTAGGCTCTAGTCGAACTATTCAACACAATTATGCTTTAGGGTTTTCCCATTTCATTTAAACGTTTAATAAATACGTCCAACGCACAATTTAAAATCACGCCTTAGGTAGGCACTGTTACTTTAATAGAGCGTCGTGACACAGACTGACAGACATTAAAAGCATAGTAATATGGCCCCTCTGGCGCCCTTTGACTACATAATCCAAAAAAATGATATACCACTGAAGCACGCGCTTAACGCACCTGTGTATTTCAGGCAAAATTTATATTTACAACGTCACGTTTTAGGATTAGATTTACGGTGCTTTTATCCAGTTTATATTGTAGTTTGAAAGCCTAACGATGTTATAACTTTCTGTAGGTGTCTTTTCGAGCAGATTTACTGGCGGTTTTCCTAAGCCTTTATTTGGAACAGCGTTTGGAGTATTTTTACAACCTTTTAGCTTGTCGATATGTGTCGCGGCTTAACAGTCTAAAACGTTTTGGGTGTGGTGAGGCTTAAGTTGCGAAAATAGTCTGTTTTTGAAGATAGGTACTAAACTACCTGCCCCTATTTCTCCTTTAAAGAAATATATTTTACTGAAACGGGGTGTGCATTATGACCTCTTAAGCTCCGCTAATGAGACACAATTGATTTTCTATTGTATCATATACCACATAGGGTACGCGCTGAGTTTGACGGGTAAGTAATGTAAAAAAAAAAAAAATGTATTTTTTGTTATTAAGAATAACATAACTACATAACATCATGATTGGAATTTTCAAAGGGTTAAGCACAGGTGTACCTATATACCCAAGTTAACAAAAATAAATACGAAGAACGAGAGGAAGATAACGGGGGTAATTGACTTCTAAACTAACAATTAATAAAACAAAAATAATATTTCGTTATATTTTATAAAACCATTCACAAAATACTGCGATGAAATAAATTACACAAACTAAAACGCCTGGGTTCGAACCTACGGCCTACAACGCAATAAGTCGGTAAAATAAAACGAAAAAAAAAGAAAACAAACTCAAATTAGCCAATTTAAATAAGAACCTAATGCACACGACTGCAAAAATAAATTAAAGAACATTATTGACAGCTAGATAGACAATCGGCTTTTTAAACTTTTTACCCTGTATTTTGCCGCCCTGAATAATTCATTTAAGAGGGTGCGTGAGCAAATTCACCGGAACTTTCTAATGTTACGAGTGGGATAAAAGTTCGTCTCTGCCTTTTAATTTCAATGTCATTACAAGCTTGTCCTTAAATCTTTGTTCTTTTTCAAATAAGGATGCTAGTTGTTCCTTTGTTTTTTTTTAATAGTGGGGTGCGTTTATTTATTGAAACGTTTTTATTTCCTGGAGTGATTTACTTTTGTTGTAAATTTTTAAGGGCGAATTTCACCAATTACACTGAATGCGATGAGCACATGTTACTGCGTTTACGAGCTCTTAGTGTCAATATTCAAGAACAAGAAAAGTATAAAGTAGTGAAGTATATATAAATAAATAAATAAATAAACAATGCAATGGTGACACTGACAGCTTTTGAACGCGGTTTAGATATGCTGATTACGTTCAGTTTCCTTAAAGATACAGACGCCAGCACATCAAGCTACCCGAAACTGTCAAATTTTCCCAATCAACTTTGAACCTTATTGTTTAGCGATAAAGTTCAAAATCTATTAAAGAAATTTGACAGATTGTAGTAGGTTGATGTGCTGGCGACTGTACATTAAAATGGGTAAGTATAATTATATTGTTTATTTGCTGAAAAGTGCATCTCAAAATGCAAAATGTAAAAATCTAAATATTATTTTACTGAAAATTCTTAATCTGCTACGAAATTACCGAACAACAGACGTAAATAAGTGATTGACGTAAAATTAAAACAATATTAAAGTTTCCGTCTGCCCCATAATTAACAAAGAACTTAGTAGAACCTCCCCTCTAACCGAACCTAACTAGCTAACCACTCAATTAAAACTCAATAATACACTAAAACTTAGTTTACCAACAAACAAAACGACGAAAATCAAAACCTTTTAATAACAGCCGGTGACCAATAAAGGACGAAGCCCGAAGGTGTTTGACTAGGTATTCCCGCTGCGTCACTGCACTTCCACTTTTAATAAGTACACAACCCTCCTTTAATATAGACAGCCCCTGGGGGTCCCGGGGTACGAACCCCACGTACAAGGGGGGTCGTAAATTTCTTCACAGCACTTGTGACTGTGATTTTTCCCGTCCGAGAATTTAATAATTGCATTTCTATTGTTTATTTGGCCGTTTTGCGATACTTAATTATGTTGTAATTGGGGAGTTAAAAAATTTGGTGGGTTAGGGTGCAATTAATTGTTGGAGGGACCGTTTTTAGAATAAAAAAAAAATGGTGAACTTTGTTGTGTAAATAAATCTTTGGTACTTATGAACTTAATGTTTACAAGCACATTTTTAACCGTGGTAGTGTCAAATGCATCATTATCTATATAACCTGCTACCTTCTGCCCGCGACTACGTCGTGAAATTTCTTGTTACCCCGATACACCTCGTCGCATCGCATCGCCTGCCCGCGCTTATTACTTCTTTTTCGCTTGGCGTTCTTTCTGACTTTTTTTCGTCTCCTAAGCGTTTTAGCGAGCCTATAGTTTTTCTCAAGATTTGAGCTATCAAATGCCAGAAGATTTTTTCAAATCGGAGTGGTAGTTTCATAGATTACCCCCTACATACAAACTTATAAACTTTACGTCTTTATACTAATATAGTATAGATAACTTCTACCTGGGACTTTATCCGATTTGTTGTTTTAACAAATAAAATATATCCCATTACACTCTGCAGTACTATAGATTCCCATTAGTGAAAGAATTGTAGGGACTGTGTCTTACGTACCCATCCCTTGCATAGTTTTAAGAATGTAATATTTTTATAGAGGAACTTATTGTAATTATTTCGGAGTAGTATTTCCTAAGTTTAGCCCCTGTATACAAATTTACTATCTCTTTATAATATTAGTTTAGAAGTAGGTAAGTAGAGATGCACCAATTAGGGTTCAGTAAAATGACTTACTAAACCCAAATCCATGTTAGCGGTAAGCAGATAAGTACCGATTGGTTTTATAAAATAGTCTGTTTTAATATTAATACCACAAAAATACTCAATTAAATTTAGTTAGTAGTATCTTCGTCTCTTTCCAGGTTTTTGCGGTCTTAATTTAATAATATCGTAATTTAAACATATCCAGCACCGGTATTACTTTGGGTCCCTACCTGTCACACTTCAGAAAATTCCCAATCCATTAAATGTCTCCAAAATTAAAAGTACTTCATTCGAAATCAGAACTACCAGACATGGTCATACAATTCCAGTCCGTTTCTAACCTAAAATAATTTCGGGTCTAGCTTCAGTAATATATTAAATTCCGTTCCCAGTATCCGTCACAATCGTGGACCCTTTGTGGCGGGATATTATTGGATTTGGTAACCGCGCCTTATTTTATTATTTGCTCACTTTAAGCGCAAACACACAAAGGAAAATGAAATCGATATTTTTATTCGAAAGCGATTGTGGAGATGGGACGCTTTCGGAATAACTATGACCGCTGATGCTTTTATTGTTTGTCGTACGGATTTGTGCGTAGTTTTGATGGCAGCCAATAAAATAGAGGTTGTCAGCGAATATTTTTAAAGTTCTGTGGAGTGGAAGTTTATGGTCTCTCGTCTGCCAGAAGCAGAAGTGGGAATGAAATGAAAATGATAGTTTGTTATCTATGGTTTCGGTTTCATGAATGATTCAATTCACAAAAAAAAAATAGCCTGAATAGGAAAATATTACCTTACAAGTTTATTTTAAAATTACAATATACAAGGTAATACTATAATATATATATGTGATGTACAAGTATATGATAAAAATAAAAGGTAAAGGGAGGAGGTCATTGGGCATCAAAAACCTCGTCCGCATCACTGTCAAAGGGATAAGTGCGCAAAACCTTAAGCCTAAGGCAAAAAAAGTGAGCCGTCACGGGACGCCTGGCAGATCATGTGAAACATCGACATTATAATTATATCACTACATAGTATAAAACAAAGTCGGTTTATCTGTCCCTATGTCCCTTTGTCCCTTTGTATGCTTAAATCTTTGAAACTACGCAACGGATTTTGATGCGGTTTTTTTTAATAGATAGAGTGATTCAAGAGGAAGGTTTATATGTATAATAATAATAATGTTTCCGTGCGAAGCCGGGGCGGGTCGCTAGTTAGTAATATGATTGAAAAGAACAGATTATAATAAAAATATAATTAACTTACTGATGACTTGATAGTGTGTCATAGTGTGATTTTGCTTTCTTTGCAAGAGGCTGATCACTGTCACTCTCTAAATTATCACTGTCAGACATATTTTATTATTAAAAATAATTTGTTTTCAAGTAAAACACAGGTTATGTGTACCGCAGTAAACAACACTATGGAGTATACACTATAGGTATCCGAGCTGTGTGGCGAGAGAGAGATAGCTTAACGCCGGATCGAGTGGGAAGAGAATCGCAGTCGATTGCGCATGGCGACGCGTCGCCACACAGTACACAAGACTGTGACTGTATATATACATCATCATATAGCGTGGCGACGCGTCGCCACGGCATGCGTCGCCACGCCAGAAATTTGTTTTACGTGCGGCTATAGATGTTTCACATCAAAAACGGTTTTAGACAACAAATAATTTCACATCACGTGAACCGGAGCTCAGTAAAATGTAAATTGTAATAAAGAATGTAACCATATTTATTACAGACATTTTTTTCTCTAATAATACCTTTACGACACCAAAAGATATTGTATTCCATGGGAATTGGCAGCTGAAAACCATAATATTATATTTAAAACAATAGTCTATAATATACTTGTATTAACTTACAAAACTTTTGACAATCAAATATTTAACGATACAAATGCTATATGGTACGACAGTGAATTAATATTATTTGCTAAGTAACATGCTTGGGCTTTTTCTCAAGACCTACAGTGGCCTCCAAAAGTTAGTTGACATATTTCGACTTCAGCTATGAACTGCTATAACGTTGTTATTGACTAATTCAACTACCTTTGAATTATCATAAAAAATAATCAAGTAATCACTTAGGAGTACCTGCCTGATTATTTTTTTAAATCATAATGTTTTTTTATAGATACCTACCTTAAACTACCTGTTAGAGTTAATGGAGGAACACCAAAGGAAAGACCGTTCTAAGGATTTCAATAATACGTCTAATAACCTTTTATTTATGTATTGGAAGGTGTGTTTACTAGCCTTAACAATATTATACCTTTATATCGTTGTCTTGAACGTTCTTGCTACAAGAATGTATAACAAAACCACCGCTTCCCTCCTCACGTAAAATAAATAAAGGTAAACATGAAGGCTGCGGACATGAAGTCAGCGGGAGCGGTGAGGCGGCGGCGGCGGCGCGAGGAGCGGCGCATTTCAATGACATCAGTAGGGACTGGTCATCTCTTTGCTGCCATGGCTCATTTTAATTTAATATTTTAATTGATTTTTTTTCGTCTTTTCATTACGGACGCTTTTAACGTTCTGCATCGTTCTCACATGCATAATTTTTAACATGGATGATGTAACCAAGACTTTGAATTTAACCATATTATTTTGATTTGAAAGAGTGTCTATAGAGTCTTTTGCCCGTTCTTCTCCATAGGTACCTACGCTTTGGAATGGGCACCTAGGTTCATCTTTCTGACTGACTGACCCCTTAACAATTCAAAGTGCCTATAATTGGTTTAATTGAAATAAGTGCTTAGTTTGAGTGAGTTTGAGTTTGATGCATAGATATTATATGGAACTGGCCTCGAAGGCAGCGCAGCGGCGCGGCGCGGTGCGGCGAGCGACGTACGAGCGGTGCGCACCAGTCTAGCGGTGCCCGCGCGTTTGCATTGACGTAGTGATGTGCATTTTATTTTTTGCTTTTTAACTTCCGACGTTTCAAAATGTTGTATCAAAAAGATGTTGTCGTCGCTGATTAGACATTTCGTTCGCGAAAAAGAAAAAATTTCTCATAATACAACACTACGCCGTTTTAGCGCTGCGCAATCTGCCCGCTGGTTTCGAGACCTTCTGCGTCGCCGCGCCGCTACCTACGCCGCCGCAGCAATCGCTGACTTCGTGTCCGTGGCCTAAAACATCTGCCATATCAGTGAAAAGTTTACCCCGATCGAAGAAACGCCTCCAATTCAAAGTTTTAATGAGTAAATGACAAGTCGTGATTCCGAGTGCTGCTCACTTCACTGCACAATGTCCACGAGACGTATTTTGAATATTTCTTATAATAAAGTTTTTGAAGTAATTATGAATGCTATCAATCTAAAGGAATCATCATGTTTTGATCTTGTAAGCCTGTTTGTGTTCAAGATTGGAGGTAACAAGATTTACGGTTTGTGATTGGAATTTAGGCACTTGCTCAATCTTCTACATTATTATAAATTTGGGCAGCTTTAAATCTTATCAGACGACTAGCTTCATTTGATCCTTTTTTCTTTTCGCTCGGCTTTTAAAAGTTCTAGCTTTATTTTGAATTCTTTCTCAAGAATTGGGCTATCAAATGCAAATAGAACTTTTCAAATCCGACTGGTAGTTTCAGAGACGAGTTCAATCAAACAAACTCTTCACCTTTATTATTAGATTAGTATTAGCGTATTAGTATAGATTGAGAATTGTGTGATTTCCGTGTGAGTTTAGCAGAATTAATCATCAAAATCAAGTTTTAATCAAATAGCATGAATTTAACATTATTCACATTTTTTCAATTAACATCCCGGATGCAGTAGATCTATTCTGTCAAAATCTAACCGTGAAGCCTTACGTGACGTGAGCTGTCAATGGCGTCAATCCCTAAGCGTCAGGTAAATTGACAGCTCACTTCAAGCTCATTTCATCTAAGTTTTTATAGTGAGATTATTACAAAATAGACGGAAGATAGCAAGGAAGATTGGAATCAGCAACAATCAATCAGTCTGCCTAGCCTTGTGTGTGAAGTTGCGTAAAATTTGACACGTTTTTGTGCTATTTTGGGTATAATTACGACACGTTAGACCTGCAATACAAGTCAGCGTGGTGTTTTTAAGTTTTTTTGCTAAAGATGTTTCAGTGGAGAGTATTCTATCAATATGCCTAGCCTTTTCCCAACTATGTTGGGGTCAGCTTCCAGTCTAACCGGATGCAGCTAATAGATAATTACAAAAAAGAAATACGCTTCCTTTACATAACGAAAGACAGCCGTTCATTTTTCAGCAGCACCTGGATACCATTATTTTACATGGAACAGTGCGGGTTGGCGGATGTCACATAATTATACTCGAATTTTTGGTTCTAGTACATACCGGTTTTCACACGATTTTTTCCTTCACCGATTTGAGAGCAGTGGTGATGAAATTAAATACACAATGTAAAGTGCTTGCCTGGGTTCGAACTCACGACCTACAACTCGTAAGTCGGGGCCGACAACACTGAGCCGCCACTGCTCTACAACATACAACTATTTAATATTGCTGAATCTTAACAAACAATACACGTCTTAACATTATTCCGAGTAGCACACACTCGCTGGTCATGTTCTAAATAATACGTAACAAAGTACTGCAGATTACATGAAGCATTTCAGCAAAGACCTCCTGCAGATAAGTTGGAACAAGCTCTGCATGCGGATTCCGAAACTAGCCAAGTTTCCGCCAAGCTGCAAAATATAGTCTTTTCTTTTGTGTTTATTGTCCAGATTTCACACGGAACTTTAAGAATTTTTACTTAAAAACATAACTTTTATGTATATTTTTGTTTTGCTTTTGTACATCTGCCGGCGCGTAGTTGCAGCTGAAATATGAACGACTGTCTTTTGTTATGTAAAGGAAGCGTATTTCTTTTTTGTAATTGTCTATTAGCTGCATCCGGTTAGACTGGAAGCCAACCCCAATATAGCCGGGAAAAGGCTAGGCAGATAATGCTGATGCTTTGGCCCGTGACTTCGTTCGCGTTTCACTCTCCCCCCATTCATTCTCTTAGGGGTGGAATTTCGAAAAACTTTTTCTTAGTAACATACTCTTCACAAAGATCACACACTCCAAAATTCATGTCTATAGGACCAGCGGTTTAAATTGTGCGTTGATATATCAGTCAGTCAAGACTTTGAATTTTATATATACGAGTATATATAGATATTATTCATTAAAGTAGATTTTCGTGATTGCTTGTGTGACCGCGTTCTTCCAAAGTACATAACGGATTTTGATGAAGTTTTCATTAGCATTTAGATAATTTATACCGGAAGATTTATGTGTGCAGTACATTAAATATTAAAATAATATAAATACACAGTAACGAAAAATTGATGTCAAGTCCTAAAACCGCGTGAAGGAGAGGTGAGTTGTTGGTTGTTGGTGTTAGGCTTTTACAGTGATTATATATAGCGTAGTTGGCTGGTCATGATGTTTCGATTTTGAATCATAATCACGTCCTTCTAAATGTATCTTTATTTGAATTAGGAATTTGAGATAATTTTCAAGTTATAAAATTAAAAATTTAAATTCATTTAATTCAGGCAACCCATATTTACATAAAATTAAAATATCACATTGCCTACTGCCACAGAATAAAATTTCTCTAAATAAAATGCTTCTGAACAAAATTTCAATGTATACAAATATAATAAATTAACGAATACAAATGAAAAAGGTCATGGAATTAAAATTAAAATAAAATGTCAATGCAATTAAAGTAAACGAAAATTAAAAGATAAAATTGTCAGGATTACAAAATTAAAAATTAAATCAAAAGAAATAAAAAAAAATATTTCAAAATATAAAAACAATACAAAACAGGTCACTAAAATATAATATGTCAATTTCAATTATAACTAAGTGCACTGGCTATACATGTCTGCCACAGCATTTTCTAATGAAGGGGCAGTCAATTCGCTCAGCGATCATCACCAGGACAGTATTGGAGCTGGTCCGCACCCTGCGCACTAAGGACGCGCACCGCTTGCGCATGGTGGCGTGAAAACAGTCGGTGCGCGCTCTCGCAAACATGCCCGAGGCGCTGCAGAAGCGGGGCAGCCCCAACACCATGGAACAACAAACTGATCAAAGTCCATTGCAACCAAAAACTTATTAGTACAAATGGTCACTCCAAAATCAACTTAGGATATATTTCACTGTTGTAGCTAACTGTTTAAGTGGCGATGGCGATGGAATATAAAATATCTGAGATTATGAACAGAAGCGTTACATACTTATAGCAGTATAAGTATATAACGTTTCTAATACAGATCTCACCACAAAAGAAAACCTTTTTTAAACAAAGGACACGATATTTTTGTCTTGTCCGATACAAACAAGATTCAAATCAATCTTCAAAACCACTAGAGACAAGGATAGTTTTGTACTAATTACATCTCAGACCATTCACCCAGCTTCTAACAATATATTTGGGCGTAGATGAGGAGGCAAGTTCGGGTTAATTAATTACTGTTGCGAGCAGAACGTCTCCAAGATGGATGGTGGCGACAACTCAAAACAAAATGTCTGTTCGACCAATGTGCGGCGATCATTAATCACATTGATGACATTTTTTTTTCGACAGTGTTTGGTGCGGGGGTGACAGTGACGTTTGAAGTTTAGACCACTGTGGTATGTACATATTGTTTGTTGGAGTTTTAAACCGTCTTCAAAATATTGAGAAGGTTAACCTTTTCGAAGAGATATTTTTATACACACCGATATTTTTGGGCCGCTTTATGTGATTATTTTTCATTAGGCAAAGAAAGGGCCAATGGATCGTCTTAGGGACAAATATTCGTAGACCTATTTCTCGGAAACTGTGCGTCGTAAGATCATGCTTTTAAGAACCTAAATGGTTTCTATAACCTGATACTGCAATAAAATTGGTCAAAAAAATTCTAAGTTTTTGCTCCATAGCGCCTAAGGCTACTACGCCTACTGAAATATTCATATTCTACCGATAGACTGGTAGTTTGGGAAGGCGGTGAAATATAAAAACACAATCAAAGTCACCTAGTTTATTGCACTTTGGTACACATTGTTAGTTTGTATCATAGTAGCACTTAACACGTCACCGTATTTGGTTTGGCACGTTAGCAAATTTTGTTCAGTTGACAGCGAACCCATAAATGAAAATGTTGGATTTTATGGACGTTTTGTGTTCCTAGCTTTATACTAGTTTATAATAATGCTGAAAACCAGCACTGGAGCTCTGTCTCGAATAGGGTCTTAGCATTATGCTGAGCGATAGCCGCTTTGCGTGGATGTGACGCATATTTTCCCCGAACTTGTTCTTTTTGGTGTTAGTGTTCTTTCTCTGCGTCATGTTTAACGCAAATAAACGTTCTTACTTTTTTTCTTTTTTTTCTGAAACCTGATCATCGCATAAATCAGACAACATGAAGTCTGTTTCCGCAAGGGGTTGGGGAATAATTTACCTATCTATAGTAAACCCACATTTCATCAGATATGTTTAAGTCCCATGAAAAGTTGTGTGGAAATCGGTTGTCATGGTATGTGTTACAGAGAAATAAGGAAAATGACGTGCGGAGAGTTTTGAGTATGGATGTCGATGGCTATAAGAGTAGGGTAAGACCATAGAAATGATGGATGGAATGTGTAAATGATGATATATGTAGTTAGAAAGGGGTGACTACCGTGATGACGGTTAATAGAGAATTATGGAAGAAAAAGACGTGTTGCGCCGACCTCACATACAGTACCCGGCGATAAATTTAATATTGCACATCGACCTTTTTACACAAAACCATTTTATACAAAGAATAAAAATAATTATCAAAAGAAGCAAATCATAATTGTTTTAACAGCTCCTAATAGATACCGGACTGTTTGTATTTCGTGCGACAGAGATAACGCTTTACGAAGGCGAAATTAGCCGATTGTCTCTTTCCAAAGGTCGATGTGCAATATTTATCGCCGGGTACTGTAAATTGGGATATGTGCAGAAGAATGAAAATGTTTAAGTCCTATGTATTAGGGACGAGCTTATTTGCATCAACTTGGCACAAATCTAGATGTCCTAATAAGCAATTCCTGACGGAAAAACCCAATAGCTCTTTGCCCGATCCAGGAATTGAACCTACGACCGGGTTCAGCAGTAACACTTGCGACCACTGTCCAAACGAGGCAGTAAAATCAAAGAAACTCCTATGGATATCAGAATCTGTACTCTACTCTTATCAATGAGGGTTTTCTGAAATGACGTTCGCTAGGTGGCAGCACTGACACGTCAGGTCCAGGCATCTGTCAAAGAGCCTATATTTTCTTTAGTCCTGACTGAATGATGAACGAATGAATGAATCGAATGATGAACTTCATCATATATTTTATATTGGAAGACCTCTTGTCACAGTGGTGCCAACTGGTGTCGTAAATTTTCACGAAAACCCTCATTCACACACACACGACAAAACAAGCACACACAAACGCATTCATCCCTCCACCATGAACACAGCATGCAAATTCAAGAATGCATCAATCGAATTAAATCCAATTAACATCCTATAAATACGGCCCAGCAGAATCTTTAATGCGCATCAAATGATTCGTGCAGAGATAAATATTTACAAGGGCACGCTTGCTCGACTCGACTATGAATACTGCATTATGCGTGATAGGGCCAATACACACCCAATTGGAATCAATAAAGGGATGCAGCGACACTTTGGCTGTATGCATTATTTAGTTGTTTCTGTCTGGGAGTCTGTCAGTCTATTGTATGGATGTGTATAGGCTTGCTTAGTGTTTTGTAGATAAAATAAAATGTGAGAAATTTTTAACCGATGTAATAAAAAGGAGAAGGAAAGAAAGAATATTATTAAGGTAAGATAGGATATTTTATTTGGGACACGCACAGGAAATACAAACAATAAAAATGAAAATTATTTCTAACAAAATCACATAGACAATAAAAAAAAATTATAACAAAAAAAAACATTGAAACTTATGTATAAGTTAATCTCACTAGTAGTCTAGTTTGTTTAAGGAGGAGGTTCTCAAGTCGACGCGTATATATATTTTTATGTATAACCACGCATATATTTTTACAGAGTAGGTAACCCAATTTTTTTTTTCTTATGAAAAGTTGCAACTGATAACAGAATGTCAGAAATAAGTTTCCTCTCTCGCAAGACTGTTGGCAGCTTAAAACTCTGTTAGCTATTTATTTCATAGTTTTCGTCATTAAATTTTGAAATAACTACTGCAGATAATTGCACTGTTTCCTCACTCTCTTAATAAAATACAGTGTACTCATAAAAGCTTTTCAGCTTGTCAGAAAGTAAATACAGAAAATTATAGGACTTTTAATGAATAGAAACTCATGAATTCTCACTTTAAAGTAAACCAACTAGAGAAAGTTTATAATCATTAATTTATTAAACCTGCCCTACTTTCTGTTTCTTTAATAACATAGTAGTTTGCACTCCATAACAGTACCTACTAATTAATACTTTTAGCAAGCACAAAGAGCCAACTAACAATGTTTTCCATTTTCAGTTCACCGTGATACCGCAGCAAGCGAAACGAAAAAGTTGAAAATAAACTAAGTTAGAGCTATTTTTACTACACGTTTTTTTTTTAAGTCAGGTTAGATATCCGCACGGTTCCACCTCTAATTCCGCTAGTGTTGTACCATCGATCAGTTAGAGGGACGGCCACCTTTCCGCGAAATACGGACCGGACCGCGGTGTTTACGGGTTTTTGCACCCGCAGTCTTTCAAGTTGAGTGAACACGACACAATTCGCTTGCTGATAGCTGTTTTACATTGAATTAGGGGTACGGGACATTATTTAGGGCTATATTGTAAAAGGTTTGTAGTTTTAGAGCTGTTTGATTGTTGTTTTCGAACTTGTTTAGTAATTGACGTGTGTGTTCGTGGAAGTTGGTGTTATGTACATTATAAAATGAATCATAAAGCAAATGACTCGGTGGATGAAGTTTTAATGAGTTTTCGTTCCAAATATATAACAAATGAATTTGTTTATATCTGCGTTTAATTATTTACAACTAGCTGCGCCCCATGGTTTCACTCGCATAATTCTCGATCTCGTGAGAATATCGGGATATAAAGTATCCTATGTCCTAATCCAGGTCATGGTTTACCGATTTGACAAATTTTATCCAAATCCATTCAACCGTTTTAGCGTGCGTACAAAAAAAAGCGTATCAAACAAACACAAAAAAACACTTCACTTACATCTTTTCTTTTAATATTAATATGGCCGACATAAACCACCATCACTAAAAATTGTGGGTTACAGCTATTTGCGAAACAGAGAAAAATACAAACATTTGATTTTTCCCTTGGTTGAAAAACCACTGATTGCACTTGCAAAACATTCGAGTGCCCTACAGAAATACGGCCCTAAATAAATTGCCCTAAATAAATAATTATTTTGACATGACAAACATCTATTCTTCATGTCAAAATAACAGCTTTACTAATAAATAAAATAGATAGATAGCGAGAGAGCAAAGATAGATAGATTAAAATAGATTTAAATACACGACCAATTTAACTATCCATTTTCACAGTCCAATGATTTATTCGTCGAATATGAATACTTTATAAAAAAGCCTTCTATTTCTCTCTCTCATTTTTTTAGTGTTTTTGAATAATTTTAAGAATTTTTAATTGCTTTTTATTTGAGAACCCCTCGCACCTCCGATAAAATAGAGTTACAACTCGAAAAAGGCATTTTCAGGTTATTTTCAGGAAAATTTAAAAACAGCGTATGCCATTAAATCATTTTTTTTATTCAAGCTTTTCAAGTATGTTTAATTTTGATCACATAATAATAATAGTGTAAGAATAAACACTGATTAGCAATTCCGTGAGGTTATTTTCGCTTTTTTAAAAATCCAGGTTTTTCGAGTTGTAATCCTATTTTATCGGAGGTGCGCCCTGACTAGGTGAAGGCCTCCTCCAAGGAAGTTGCCAGCTTTCTCTGTCTTTAGCTACGTACATCCAGTGTGATGTGGCTATACGCACGATCTCGTCCTACCAGCGAGTGTGTGGTCTTCCTCGTATGCGTTTGCCGACCGGTTCCGTCCAAGAAGTCATCGTTTTGACCCATCTATTGCCATTTGCCATGCAGTCTTGCAAGATGGCCTGCCCATTTCCACTTAAGTTTGAGTGCGTGTGTATTTTTACAGAATTGACTGGCAGCAGAGCGATTCTGTAACCATCTCACCGTGAAAACTTGGGTGAAGTGAGCGTGGAGTGAGCTGTCAATAGTGTCAATTCTTAGCAAAAACAAATTCACTTCACCTAAGTTTTCACGGTGAGATTTTTACAGAATCGACCGGCTGTTTTTTATGTTATGCATGCTACACTTGATTCCCGTTTGGCATGTAGTAATTTTGTTCTTGATAGAGTTGTTGAATTTCCAAGTTTGGCATGCGTAGATATGTTAATCCTGTTTTACCTTTTTCTTCAGTTCTACTGGGAGGTCGCTATGTATACTTCCTTTAGATTCCAATATTTATTCCATGTTTGTTTATTTATTCGTTCAACTTCCAGTAAATTGCTATTTTTATCAAAAGAAATTCTTTCCCTAAGTATACATACTCCTTCACATATTCAAGTTGGTACGTTGTTAGCGTTTATTGGTTTTCATTATGAATACTTTACATATTTAAAAAAATAGGTATACCTACAGGTACACCTACATTTTTTTTTGAGGTTAGGAAACCATCAAATGACCCTCCCGCTCTGCGTGGAATGGAGGGAGTGTCAGACTCTTATTGACTAAAACCCTTCCATGTTCCTTCCTTAGCCTTTATGTTCCGGGGTAGTGGTTGCCCTTTCGGACAATCCTGCTGTAGGTACACCTACTTGAGAAACCATTTGTGTATGAGACTGTTATAGGTACTTACACGGTACACGTGGAAGCTCTTAACTGTATTGAATACTCGGAAAAATATAAAATGTTGTAGAAAATAATGTTTTGAGTGGGATTTATTGTTACTTCTCGATGTGATTGAAAGGGTAGTTGTTATAAATAACTCCGCGACGATACAAATAAATAAGTTGTTGCTACTATAAAGAAATCAAACAACGTGATGATTTCGTTACGTTTATTTTAAGCGAACATCTTTACACTTCCCCGGTTGTACTGTCACAGTTTTCTTCCGAACAAAAACCTAATACAAAATGTTTGACACCTCATTATAAACTCGCTTGACTGTTCGAATGCAACCAGAGTTACCTATTGCCAGCCTTCATAAGGTCGACTTTAGCGGACAACAGTTAAACAAACGAAAGATTTTATTTTTCAAAATAGGAACGTGTTCCTTAAGAACACTTTTAGTACAGTCAACTGTCAGAAACAGTGCCCAAGGGCCAAAACACACACGCTACTTTTAGCATCGGCGATTTGCGATTTTGCGACTGTATCGATACTGCGTCGCATTTTGGCGACTCTCTGCGTTCAAACGCAGCATTAAAATCGCGCGTTTTAGATATTCTAATGATGCTGCATCGCGATTTCGCGACTTCCTGCGTTCGGACGCGGTGTCGGAATCGCGCGTTTTAGCGACTGCTCCGATGCTGGATCGGGTCGGCTGTAGTGTTGCCGATCGATATTCGACTACTGATATTTTGCCGATTTGCAATGGTATTGTTTACAAATGATAAGTTTCTAACTAAATGGTCTTCGTTTAATCAAATTGCTGTTAAAACATACCCACCATTGATATACTAAAAGGAAGAAGATATGAGACAAGGCAATATCACAACCACTAAACCTGGGAATAATGCTCTCCAAAAGTAAGACGTGAGCTGGTTATTGGATACTTATAACCAATACCGTCTTCGGCGTGATTGATATTTTCGCTTTTTCAATAAAGCAAGCAACAGTGCAGCTACATTAGAATCCACGATAAGGGTGTAGCTTCGTCAAAATCTAGTGCAACACTAAGTCGTGTTCCGCTGATGCCAAATCGATGCGACCGGCATCCGAATGTGTGCGGAGTATAGCGTTCAGTCGCTGTGTCGAGCTTCTGAAAAGCGACTCAATCGCTGCATTTGGCGTTTTTAAGTGTGCGGTGTGGAATATCCAATATATATATATGAATAAACCCACATTTCTCCAGTTACATAAACCTAACCAAAACGCTGGTCACCAAAAACAAGCTCCACAACAAACCACTTAAATCTTTATATCGTCATAAAAAATCTATTTCTGGCGACCATTGCTCCACAATATTAAACAATATAGTTTTATTTGTGCGAGGAGACATTCTGACCCGGGTCTCATGCATATTTTAAATGAAATAGCCAAACGGACCGCGATCTTTTTGTGTATATCGGTGCTGCTGGAAAACTATTCGATTTAGTGATGTCCGTTTGTATTCAGTGTTTTGTATGTGTGGTCGATATTTTATTTCAAGTCACCCGGCCACGCGTTGCTGTGGCTAACTTTATTCTGCAATAAAATAATATTGCGATTATAAATGGAGATGTGAGCTATCCTATCTTTCAAGTTGGATCAAACTGCACACGGTATACAAATTTGATTAAAATCGGTTAAGTAGTTTAGGAGTCCATCGCGGACAAACATCGTGACACGTAATTTATATATATTAAGATTTGCTGTTTAGCTTTTAGATGACTGCGGATTCTATTAAACATACATATATACATATAAGCTGTACCTACCTAGTTACCAAGTGTGGTAAGTGTACTACATCCCCGATAAAGATTTTCTTTCGGTAATGTAGGTATGCAGCACTCAGATTATCGCAAAAGTTGCAAAAGTATCTAGCAAATGGGACCCATCGTTAATACCTAAAAAAATGGGATTCAAAAGTGGGATCCAACGAAAATAAATCGCTTATTTTATTGCATGATTTATAAATTGAAAAACATACGAAAACAAAACACCATACGAAAACAAAACACTTATGATTTTTCCAACGCCAGATAATTTTATCCGAGGGATAATTTTGAATTTTTGACAATCGTTCCATACGAAAACTGTCAGACGTCGTCAATTTTATTCCACGAATAAAAATTAACTGTCGATTGAAAAATCAGTCCTAAATGTAGTTATTTTCCTATTTTCTCTCATGGTTTTAGTTTTGGTGATTTTATCGCTATATCAAACAATTTGCCTAGCCATTTCCCAACTATGTTGGAGTTGGCTTCCAGTCTAACCGGAGGCAGCTGAATACCAGTATTTTACATGGAGTGACTGCCTATCCGACCTTCACAACCCAGTTGGCATTATCGCTATATAAACATGTTTATTCAAGGTAAACACAATACTGAATGCGATGAATAATTCCGGTAGAAACTTCGTCGTCAATATTTCGCCGGTGCACGTCTGCCCTTACAAACTTGATGAAGTAACCCCATCCATTGCTGCTGTTCATGGGGTATTTGGAACACAGGATTTAGAGTTTATATTAATTAGCTAGTATTATTAATTAACGAACACACGGTATTGTTATTTTAATTAAAATAATAATAATATTAGGACTTTTATTTATTTATTTAAGCACTAGTAAAAACGACGTAGGTACTTAATTGTTGCCTTAGACAGCATGCATACATTTTTACTTTTCGATTAGGTTTTTATAGAGAACTAGTGACCCGCCCCTGCTACGCATGGTTTTTACGAAATAACAAATCATCGATATTTCTTTATCATATATTATTATTTTAGTTGGAGGAATAAATATTTATTTAAATAGGTACACATACACACACATACACATATACATACACACACACCCCCACACACACACACACACACATACACATTTACCTATTACTATTAATTTTACGACTTGATGAAACATCGAGATTTCTTTAATTTAATGTAAGTTTAAAATTAATGCATTTTGTAACATGATTGTATAAGCCTTGCAGAATAAATTCTCTATAGGCCGACCGTTTAACTGAGACGTTGCCTGAGGTAGCAGCGCGGTGCGGGAGGGGTGTGGTGACGTGATGCGAGAGCTCAGTGATTCGTCAACTTGTGACAACTATCACTCCTCCCGCGCCGCGCAGCCAACTCAGGCAAGGTCTCAGTTAAGCGGTCGGCCTATAGATGATGGTGAAAACCGCATCGAAATCTGTTGCGGAGCTTAGAAGAACAACGCAATCACATAGACAGACACGAAACACGACTAATTTATAATATATACGTATGTACAGAACGCTGAAAACGAAGTGATGCGACGGGGTAGGTCGAGAGAACAAGAAATTTCACGCCGACGAAGTCGCGGCAAGAAGCTAGTATTAAATAAATTTCCGTCAATCAACATCTTTTGTGAGGCTGAGAGTCCCCACCCTAACGAGTACTACCTACCAGGAAATTGCTAAATAAAAATACGAGTAAATATTTTTAGTAAAGCGTACGCGCGAAAGACCAAAAACATAATTTGAATTCTTTTTGACATTATGTAAATCACAATTTTTATCATGAGACCGTGTCTGGAACATTTTTTTATTAAATGGCCACACCATTTTTTTCACACCAATTTTCGGTTTATTATTCGATTCACACGAATCCACTCGCCCGAATCGGGGGAATCGTCACTTTTAAATATATGTATATATTTTTTTTTATAGGAGACTCGCACGAATTTGCACATTTTGAATTTTATTCAATAGAGTTTAGTATAGAAAAAAGGTCACTAGCGCATAGAAGCGATAAGAGTTAAAATATTATAAAACGTGTATTTATGACGTGACAACGTTTAATAAATCGATGAAGCTGGATGCACTCACTAAAAAACATGACTCATGTAGCGTTACCTCGCGGCCTCGCTCTGTAGCGTGGAGGCGTTCCATGGCGGCTTGAAGTGGATGCAACTATTCCATCAGTATTTTCTTATGACGTTGTCACGTTCAACTATCGTCAGTAAACCGACTTTACAGACAACCGATTTTTTCTTAATTTTCGATTTTTCTAGTAGGTATTATTTTAATTTAAACCTAGCAGCATAGTTACACAAAGATCTCTAAGCAGGTACAAACGTACACAAAAAGCTATACAATTTCAAAGTCTATCACTTATCCTCCTCTGTCTAGACTACCCGTAGACTTTAATATAGCGTCTTCCGCCGACGGGATGGCAACATTGAACGCTACCTGTCAAACCATAATAATGTGAAAGGTTTGCCCTTTTGACGCCCCCACTCAAGATCGTAGACTATCAGAATTTATCACGTCGCGAATTTCAAAGGAGTTTCTGTTTTCTGTGATCGTCAAAAGGTTATGGAGTTCTTTTCTTGGTATCTTCTGGTTTCTAATAGAATATCTTGTTTCCTTCTGTCTCCAACTGTAGTTTAAGCAGACTACATTATGTAACTACTCAATATTCATAATCATTATCATATCATTACTTATTGATTTGCTTTTTTATTGCACAGAAATGTATTGTACAAAATCAAAAAATCTAATTAAAAATATTATATTTCACATAAACCTACATGGGCACTTATGAAACGTCAGAAGTTGGGTGCACGGTTCCAATGGGGATTGTCCAAAATTTCTAACCATTATATTTTATTTTATTTTTTCGAAAATTGAGAGCATTTTGAGAAACTAATTTGAATATTTTGATGATTGGCTCAATAGTTATTAAAAAAAAATATTTCATTATTTTAAGGTAGGTGACGTCATCAGTGGCATTAAGATTAAGTGCCGTTGCCTTACTAGTACATAATTAAAAATTTTTATCTGTCAACACAACGTCAACAATGTCACATCTGTCAAAGTGTCAATAGGCCGAATAGACGTCTTAAACTCAAACTCAAACTCAGGTTTTTTATGTGAAAGTGTCCTCCAAGGAATATACTACTCTCTATCGTCACTAGAACAATCGACGCGGCGACTTAGAAATAGAATAATAACGCACGCGGCGACATTATTACCTACTATTATTGCTGCAAGTTGGAACAAAGCACTTTTTGTATTCCATAACTCTTCCAGTAGGTATATTAAATATTGTCGAGTGTTGAAATAATGTATGTAATGTAATAATGAGATATAAACAAGAATGTTTATATTTTAGACATATTTATAATAATTTGACATTTGATAGATTGTAGAAAATACTTGCCTCTTACTTTTTTTTCTGAGGTAACGATACAAAACTGTACGGCCAAAGCCGACGTAATTTGAAGGGCAAAGAAGGTCAATCGTATTTTATCAAAAATATCAATAAAAAATGACTATTTTTCATAATTAATTAGTCCGTAATGATCAATAACGCTATTCCTCGAAATGGTTTTTCAATTACAACATTTAAAAAAATATGAACAATGCCCATTGGTGATTTCTTATAGAGAAGAGTCGGCAAGAAACTTCACGGTTACTCTTTTTAAAATAATTGGCTTTTACATTGTTTTGAAATTATAGTAGGAATAGAAGAACAGAGGCGGATTTAATGCCATTGGCATTTTCACCCGTTAACTTTTGGGTGATGCAGAGACAACAATGGTAGGTGGAATTACGAAAACTTGAGGAATAAATATTTATTTAAATATAAAGATACAAAATTTACCTATTATGTACTTATATTTTTCGACTTGACAAAACATCGAGTTTTCTTTATTATAATGTAAGTTTGAAATGAATGTATTGTGTAACATAAAAACCTTTCTGAATAAATTCATGATGGTGAAAACTGCTTCAAAATTCGTTGCGCAATTTGAAAGAAGATTGCGGTCACATAGAAATTACGAAAAGCGAATAACTATTAATAGGTATTTATTTTATAGTTATAGTTTTTTGTCTTACCAAGGAGTTTCGCATTACCCAGTAACTGGGTTGTGAAGGTCAGATAGGGTTGCTGCATGTAAAATACTAGTACTCAGCCCCCCACAGCGCATACGTCCACGTCGTGATCCCCGGGCAACGCCGTGTCTGACCACCGTAACGGAGTGGCAGACCGGCGGCTAAAGTGCGCTGTGACTTGCAGCCAACACGCGGACGACTGCAAGGATGCGGAAAAAACAAACTCGAGACGCCTCCGGGCGATTTTTAACAGAATGTCCCTCCGGGGACGATACAAACGGCCCTTCTCAGGGCCAACACAGTGGCCCCTCCCAGGGCCAATCCACCGGCCCTTCTAAGGGCCACGTCGAAGCTGGCCGCGCACCATCTGTGGCCAGTTTATCAAGTCTGCAGGCGGAGTTTTCGGACTCCGGCGAGTCCGCCATGGACACGTCGGCGGCCGAAAACGACCGCGTCCAGAGGAAGCGGGCCTACCTGAGGCTCGGGTCCGGAGGCTCCTCGGGGTCTGTGGGCAAGTCGAGGAAGAGGCCGAAGTCGAAAAAGGCCTCGACTCCTGCTTCGAGTCCGACCCACAACGTGGGTCTGGTGGACGCCGAGCGTCAGTTAGGCCTGGCAAGGAGGGAGCAGCTGCAGCAGGACCTTGAGGAGAAGGTCGCTGCCAGGGAGCAGCAGGCGCGGTCCACCAGGTCGAGGGCTGGCTATGGCACATCCAATGTGCTGTACGCCGACCACTCCCTGGCGGAGCTGGAGCGCATGGCACTCCAGGACAAGGAGGAGGTACTGGAGGTCGCCTCCAAGTCTTCAAACCTGAAGGGGACCTTCCAGAAGGCCCTCAAATGCCGGGCCGTGAGCTTGCACGGCATTGTCACCGAGCTGGTGCAGCGCACGGCCACAGAGGAGACGCGGCAGCTGCAGGCGAGGGTGGATCGCCTGCAGCTGGAGGTCAGCCTGCTGCACCAGAAGCTGGCTGAGGCTACGGCCCGGCAGGCCCCACCTGCGCCTGCTCCTGCGCCTGCCCCTGGTCCGGCAGAGGGAGGCTCCTCCCCCCCTGGCAACCTCGTGGAAATAATCCGCGGGGTTGTCATGGAGGAGAGGGCCTTCATCAGGGGCTGCTTCGCCGGTATTGAGGACCGGCTCCCGCCGGAAAAGCGGCTCCGCCCGCCGCTAGCGGCGGATAAGAGTCCGCCACCGACGGAGCCGGTGCCTGTACCTGCGCAGCCTGCGGGAGACCCGAAACCGGGTGCGCAGACCCAGGCCCCGAAGCCCTCTAAGGGCAAGGGGAAGGGCAAGGGGAAGGGCAAGAGGAGCACGGAGGCCCCTCAAACCCCCACCACAAGCGCGGAGGGAGCGTCTGCCTCTCCGGCAGCCCCCCAGAACACGCAGCGGGAGGACGCCATGCTCCCTTCCACCACCCCGTCCAACCAGGCGTGGACGGAAGTGGTCAGGGGGGGAAAGGCCAAAAAATCCAAGCCCGCTGCGACTGCTTCGGCAGCCCAGAAGGCTTCGGCGGGCGGGAGGAAGTTGGTTCCTCCCAAAACTGCGGCGGTCGTGGTGACCATCACCCCGGAGGCTGCAGAGCGGGGCGAAACGTACGAGTCCGTCCTAAGACGGGCTCGTGCTAACGCGGATCCCTCCCGGCTGGGGATCGGCAACATCACGTGCCGCCGCACCCAGGCCGGAGCCCGAATTTTTGAGTTCGGGGGGGA
This sequence comes from Luperina testacea, assembly GCA_927399505.1. Classification (NCBI taxonomy): domain Eukaryota; kingdom Metazoa; phylum Arthropoda; class Insecta; order Lepidoptera; family Noctuidae; genus Luperina; species Luperina testacea. The sequence continues at coordinate 13,339,009 of OV656770.1, read as the reverse complement.
GCAGCGCGGCGCAAACGCGGACCTCTTTGCAACAAAGTTGCAAGAGGCCATCGCGGATGTGGCAACGGTCGCCAGACCCGTCAAGACCGCATCCTTGGAGGTGATCGATATGGACGATTCGGTCACCAAAGAGGATGTGGTGGCGGCCGTTGCTGCTGCGGGAGGTTGCAGCGCCAGCGCCGTGAAGGGGGGAGCCATCAGGCCCGGCCGCCGCGGCATGGGCGCAATCCGCGTCGAGTGCCCAGTCGCCGCGGCGGTGGCCGCCCTAAAGGCGACCAAGGGACGGCTGCTCGTGGGCTTCAGCTCGGCCGTGGTCCGGCCGCTTGAGGACAAGCCTGCGCGGTGCTTCAAGTGCTTCGCGCCGGGCCACACCCGATCTACGTGTCCCTCCAAGTTCGACTGGGGAGAGTCTTGCTTCCAGTGCGGACAGGAGGGACACAGGAGTGCCGCTTGCAGCGTCGCCACGCCACACTGCCCGGCGTGTGCTGCCAGCGGCCGCCCCGCGGGGCACAGGATGGGGGGCAGGAGTTGCCAGCCTCCCGCGAGGAAGGGCATAGTGCCGGCGCAGGTTCGCCCTGTTGCCGCCACCACCGCTGTCGCCGCTGCTGTTACTCCAGCTCAAGCGGCGGTGGCTGAGGAGGGGGGTGCGATATCGGAATAGTGGGTTCCTATCACCGCATCCTCCAGGCGAACACCAATCACTGCAGAGCGGCCCAGGACCTGCTGGTGCAGGCCATGGCTGAGTGGTTGGTGAACGTAGCGGTGGTCGCCGAGCCCTACTCGATCCCCGGCAGTTGGCTGGGTGACGAGGACGGCTTGGTGGCACTAGCGGCGCGGTCCTCCACAGACTCCCCTCCCCTCTCGCTATTAGAGAGGGGACCGGGATACGTGGCCGCCGCGTGGGGAGAGATAGCCCTCGTGGGCGTCTATTTCTCCCCAAACCGCCCTCTCCGAGACTTCGAGAACTATCTTGGAGTCCTGGCCGCCGTGGTCGGCAGGGCGGCGCCGCGTCAGGTCTCCGTATTGGGAGACCTGAATGCCAAGTCGGTGACCTGGGGCAACCCGGCCACCGACCATCGCGGGCGGGCAGTGGAGCAGTGGGCAGCCTCCTCTGGGCTCTCCCTCCTCAACAGAGGGAACGTCCAGACATGCGTGCGGCGACAGGGTGGCTCGATAGTGGACGTCACTTTTGCCACCTCTGCGCTGGCCGCGCGCGTGCTGAACTGGCGGGTGGATTTGGTGGAGACCATGTCGGACCACCGCTACGTGCGGTTCGACATCTCCACCGGTGGCCCCGGAGGGACGCGGCCCCTCTCGGGGCGGTCAGCGTTTCCACGGTGGGCTCTCACCCGCCTGGACAGGGAGGCGGCGGCGGAGGCGGCGTTTATCCAGGACTGGCTTTCGCCGCCTTCCGCCGGCTTGGACGTAGACATCGCGGCGGGACACCCGAGGGAGTCTCTGACCGAGGTGTGCAATTCCAGCATGCCTCGGGCCGGCCGACCGCTGCCCAATAGGGCGGTGTACTGGTGGTCGGCCGAGCTGGAAAGGCTCCGAGCAGCGTGCGTGGAGGCCAGAAGGGCCTACGCGCGGAGCCGGCGGCGGCGTCTACGAGACCTCGCCCACGAGGACCACCTCTATGAGGTGTACATAGAGGCAAAACTGGTCCTCGAGCGGGCCATCGCCGCCGCCAGGGACTCGGCGAGAGCGGAGATGCTGGAGGGTCTCGACAGAGATCCCTACGGGAGGCCATACAAGGCGGCGCGCAACAAGCTGCGCCCCTTTGGTCCCCCGGTGGCCGAGACCCTGGAGCCCTCATTCTTGGATGGGGTGGTTCAGTCCCTGTTCCCGTGCAGGGACAACTTCACCCCACCAGTGATGGACCCTCCGCGGGGGATAGCTCCGCCAGCCGAGGAGGAAGAGGAGGCCCCTCCTGTCACGGAGTCGGAACTCAGCGCGGCGATTGTGCATATCCGCGCCAAGAAGACGGCTCCGGGCCCCGACGGTGTCCCGGCGAGGGTGGTGGCAATTGCCGCCACTCAAATGGAGGAGCGGTTTCGGGACCTCTTTAGCGCATGTCTTGCGTCTGGGAGGTTCCCGAAACCGTGGAAGGAGGGACAGCTGTGCCTCCTTCGCAAGGAAGGCCGCCCCGCAGACTCGCCCTCGGCATACCGACCCATCGTCCTGCTCGATGAGGTCGGCAAAATGTTCGAGGGGATAATCGCTGGCCGCCTAAAGAGCCACCTGCGGAATGTGGGGCCGGACTTGTCGGACGCACAGTTCGGTTTTCGGGCTGAGCGTTCCACAGTGGACGCGCTGGCCCGCCTTAAGGGCCAGGTGAAGGAGGCGATGGAGGCGGGGGACGGATTGTTGGCGGTGTCATTCGACATAGCCAACGCCTTCAACTCTGTTCCCCACAGCACCATCCTAGAGGCACTCCGATTCCACGGGGTGCCTTTATACATGCGGCGTCTACTGGCCAGCTACCTGGAGGATCGGGCGATCGTCCTCGTGAACAGGGCTGGCCAAGTCCGGCGGTACGCAGTCGAGTCCGGCGTTCCACAGGGATCGGTAGTGGGACCTCTCCTCTGGAACGTTGGCTACGACTGGCTCTTGCGGGGAACTCTCCTCCGACGCACGAGTGTCATCTGCTACGCCGATGACACCCTCCTCACCGCCCGGGGGGAGAGTTTCAGGGAAGCGGCCAACTTGGCCTCGGCAGGCGGATCCTTGGTCGCAGGGAGGATCCGCCGCCTAGGATTGACGGTGGCGCTGCACAAGACCGAGGCCGTGTTCTTCCACAGGCCTCGGCAGCGCCAACCACCAGACGCCCACATCTTCGTGGAGGGCGTCCTAATCGAGGTGAAGGCCCAGATGAAATATCTGGGCCTTGTACTCGACAGCAGGTGGCGCTTCGGCCCGCATTTTAGCGGGCTGTCGACGCGCCTGCTGAAGACTGCGGGCGCCCTCTCGTGGCTGCTCCCCAATTTGGGGGGGCCCAGCGCGCGATGCCGGCAGCTCTACGCCGGCATCTTGAGGAGTATGGCCCTTTACGGGGCCCCTATCTGGGAGGACTCCCTCCACAGGAGGGAGAACGCCGCCGCATTGCGGGCCCCCCAAAGGGCCATAGCCCAGCGGGTGGCGAGGGCCTACCGCACGGTCGCCTTCTCGGCGGCATGCGCTCTGGCCGGCACCCCGCCTTGGGAACTCGAGGCGTGGGTGCTCGCCAGAGTGTATGAATGGACGGCGGGGCGGAGGGCGAGAGGAGAACACCCCGCCCCCGAAGAGCGGGAGGCCGTCCGGCAGGAGGCGAAGGACGCCATTGTCGTCCACTGGACGCGGGACCTCGCCGCCGCAGCCTTCGGCCGCCGTACCCTAGACGCGATTGGGCCGGTCCTGCGAGACTGGCTCGAGCGGTCGCACGGGTTCGTCTCCTTCCGTCTGGCGCAGGTGCTGTCCGGGCACGGTTGCTTTGGATCGTACCTGCACCGTATCGGGCGGGAGGAGACGCCGTCGTGTCACGGCTGTGGCGCGGCGGAGGACACGGCGCAGCACACTCTTGAGGTGTGCCCGTCGTGGTCCGAGCCGCGTCGCAGTCTCACCGCGGCGATCGGAACGGACCTCTCGCTCCCCGGCTTGGTCAATGCCATGCTTGGGGACGAGGGGTCCTGGGCGGCAGTCGCCTCCTTCTGCGAACACGTCATGTCCCAGAAGGAGGCGGCGGAGCGCGCGCGGGAGGAAGACCCTCTCGCGCCGCCGCTCCGAAGGCGGAGGAGGGGTCGAAGACGACGTCAGTATGACAGTCACCTCCGACTCCTCCCAGGTGGAAGCCAGCAGGCGACGGGTGTGGGGGCACCCTCGCCTGTATTGCACAGGCTTCCACCAGTGCCGGATGGGAATGGCCAGGTGTTCCCGGCCATTCCCGCAGCCCCCCAGCTGGGGGGACATGCGGGGCCCGCCAGTTAGGCGGGCATGCGCCGGGGGGGTTGTGGACGCAAAGGCTGAGCCGGATTCCCATGACCCCTCCATCAAGGCGACGAGGGAACACCGCTGAGTTTTAGTGGGTATACTGCCACTATGGCAGGGAGTCCCACATACTCCGTGTCGTCCCCCGACGAGCGGAGATGCGTAACGTCATTTCTCAGCGACAAAAAAAAAAAAAAAAAAAAATGTAAAATACTAGTACTCAGCTGCATCCGGTTAGACTGGAAGCCGACCCCAATATAGTTGGGAAATATAGTTATTTTACATGGAGCGACTTCCTATCTGACCTCCAAACCACAGATACTTGGTGACACAATACTCCTTAAAAATAAATCGGTCAAAACATTATGGAGGTATACAGGGCGGCATTCTAAATGCAAACTGTAGGTAATCATGAATTCAGCACATGATTTTAGACACACTAGTGTAGAAGTCGGTTATAATAAAAATCTGCTCTTCAAGAGATATATTATTTCTGCGCTAAACACTAAACTCTATCTAAGTACGTACAATATTGTGATGAGTCTCAGACCTAGAAAAAGAAAAAAATTGTCTAGACATTTTTTTTGCAACTTTTATTCAAGGTGGGTAGCTTTTTGCTCTTATCAAGGTTGAAAACCTGAATTTTTGATGAACTCAGAGGCCTGTGCCTCCTTTTTTTGGTAAAATTATCTACTTGGTACACTACACACCGCTTTTCATAGTTATGAACTTGTTTGGCAGTGTTGAAAAAAGTACTAGGAGATTTTTTAAAGTAATTTATGTCGTAGAACATGTTTGATAGATGTACCAAGTGTACAGTAAATCTACAGTCTCCTAGAAGAGCGGTGGCCACAACAAAATGGCCGCAGTGAAACGGTTGTCATGAAAACAATGGCAGCGTGATGTGACTTTAAGGTATCAAAAAACGCTTTCTAGGAACACACACCAACTTACTTTCATAAATAACGTTTCAATGACGTCATTTACCGATAAATTGTGGATACTTTGTGGCGGTAAACGCTCTTCTTCTCTTCATCTTGATCCGCAGGAGAACCAAGGTAACCGACATAGCTCGAAGAATTGCCAAACTTAAGTGGCAGCGGGCAGGGCACATTACTCGTAGAACTGATGGCAGGTGGGGCCGAAGGGGTCTGGAGTGGCGACCGCATACCGGAAGACGTAGCGCTGGAAGGCCTCCCACAAGGTAGACCGACGACCTTGTGAAGGCCGCAGGAACCCGTGAGATGCGAGAAGCACAAAACCAGTCGAAGTAGAGGTGCTTGGGGGAGGCCTAATGTCCAGCAGTGGACGTCTTTCGGCTGTAATGATGATGATGATGATACTCTTGTAGGAAACCGTAGATTTACTGTTATACGACAAAAATTACTACACACGAGCAACGCACGTCAACGGCAGAGGCCAATTGCCGTCGACGCGTCGGTGGCTGCCGTCGACAACATGCCGCTCGTGTATTGGAGCACCGTACTTAAATACAAGAGCGGCGTCGACGGCTGCAGTTGCCTCTGCCATTGATGCGTATTGTCGCTCGTGTGTGCACACAAAGGGCCGGTTGTTTCAAACGGTTGATTAACGTAACTTACGTCAAACAATAACGATATTATTTGATGTACTTCAAGGCCATCATTTTGTAATTGTAATTTGAAACAACGCTATTTTTGGTTTGACGATAGTTAGCGCCATTTGTGATGTATAGGTACGCGTGAGTCAAGTGAACGTGAAACAACCCGCCCTAAGTTGCCCATTTGTGCAGCGCGGTATGATTTCCGTTACCCGCTTTGTGCTCTACCACAGAAATCAGCATAGAAATAATAATGCTAATAACCCTATTCTACTTCTCAAAATTAGCTTTCAATGTTATCTAAATATGGCACTTCAGGAAATATCTGTGGGTTATTATTGAAAATGCATTTATTACACAAATTCTGAGGTTTCATCGAGATGCCATTGTTAGTTTTCAATAAGTCTCGTTAAGGTTCTGAAATGGCCCTCAACTGAGCAAGGGTCTACGCCCACTGACGGCACCGTACGACTACGGATTTTTATGCGACGAATCACGTAACTGTCGCCGCATCATGCTAAGAAAAGAGCTTTTTGGCCTCGTACAGGACCTTCTTTTTATAAAATTTTGTTTTGTTTTTTATATTTTTATGTGTTTAGTTTAGTTTGTGATCTTCCTGTGAGAGTCACAATAAATACTTTTTCTTCCTTTATTTTTAACTAAGTATGTTATAATATATGCATTATAAATGAGAAACTGAATTCGTTTGTTACGCTTTCACACTAAAATGGCTGAACGGATTTGTATGAAATTTGGCACAGGGGTAAACCATGACCTGGAGAAGGACGTAAGCTTCTTTACATCCTAGATCGCATACGAAGAGGGCAATTGCTAGTTGGAATAGAACTTTGACAACCCAGGCCTAGGCATACTGCAGCTTTGTTTTTGTACAGACTGCCAGAACGTCAAGCTACTAAAGATCATCAAGCTATTAAAGAAATTTGACAGATTGTAGTAGCTTGATATGCTGGCGTCTGTACGTACTTTTCTGTTCCTTTCGTCTTGTCTGTTTACATGTGTGCACATAAATGGTTAAATACATAAGTAAATAACTCACTCCGCTCATTGTCACTGTCACCCTTTGTGAAATTTCTACAATTATTTCTGTAATTTATTTATGGTGTTCATAATAAAGAGTATTCTATTCTACAAATTAAAAAAAAACTTTGTCTTGCTGTGCCGTGCCGCTAGTGGGCGCAGGCCCTAACTCGCCCTTTTGTTAACAAACGAGCCCTTGATCGATCTCACAACAATGGACCAATTTCAATGCTAGTTCAGAGGCTTATTTCCGAACTATGTTTGCGTGGTTTGGTGCAAGTTAAATGCTCCAGTTCCTTTAGTGTTACAAACCATTGTTTGGCGTGGAAGCTCGCAGCACTAGATTTTTAATAGGTACTGTTTCAACAAACTGCTGCTGGAATTCAGTGGCGCTTGTAAACATTTCTGACCCATTGAAAACTTTGACATGTATTGTGGATTATGTCAAAAATAAATATGACAAATTATACCAAGCCACACCGTAATTAATAATTCTTCTACTCATACTCATATACAGAGGGGTAATAGTAGCAATGGCTTCCATTTCAGTCATTTCAGTCATCCAGTTCAACAACATTCATTGCGTGTTTACGCACATAATTGAAGTGTGTTTTAGGCACACTTATTGAAAATCTTCGGATTTTGAACAGTAGTTTTATTGTTTCTTGTATTACAAAAAGCGGGGAAACGCCGGTCCCGACATGACAGTTCCGAGAAGACGCAGAGAAAAAAGTCTATTTTTTTTTAATAATTTATTCATGACCATGGATACATGTCCTTCAGTCGTAGAAAAAAGTCTATGAATATTAGTGTTGCCACTTATGGAGCACAGATTATATAAAAATGTCTTTAACGAGAAGTAGGCTCGTACATTGCGTTATTTACGTTATTGAGCAGACACATTTTTCAAACGGATTATGAAACAATGGATTAGCAATATCCTTCAAAATTATTCAGATATTGATAATTTTTTGCGCAATTAGGGTGTTTTTGAATGATTTTCATTTGGCATCGTACAGACACCAGCACATCAAGCTACTACAATCTGTCAAATTTCTTTAATAGATTTTCAACTATATCGCTAAAGCATAAGGTTCAAAGTTGATTGGAATAATTTGACAGTTTCGGGTAGCTTGATGTGCTGGCGTCTGTACATCATGTTTGGGTTTCAGTTTATTTAGTTGTAAATCCATACTATCCATATCCATACTAATATTATAAATGTAAAAGTGTCTGTCTGTCTGTTTATTACCTTTTCACGCCTAAACTGCTGAACCGATTTAGATGAAATTTAGCACACAGATAGACTTTGACCTGGGTAAGGACATATGCTGCTTTTCATCCTGGGTTGCAGACGAAGTCGCGGGCAACAGCTAGTTTATTATAAAGGCGAAAGTTTGTGAGTGTGTTTGTATCTTTGTTGCTCTTTCACGCAAAAACTACAAAACGGATTTGGATGAAATTTGGCACACAAAGTTTCTAACTTGCATTAGCATATAGGATACTTTTTATCCTAATATTCCTACGGAATCAAAACTTATGCGGGTGAAACCACGGGGCGCTGCTAGTTACATATCAATTTTTACAATTCAGCTGTGATGCCACATTAAGATTTAAAATAAAAAAAAATATCAGGTACTCCTAAGTGATTACTTGATTATTTTTTATGATAAGTCGTCAGTAGTTGAATTAGTCAATAAAAACGTTACGTATAGTTTACAGTTCAAACAATCGGATCACTAGAATTTTAAATAATAATTATAGTGTGCCACAGCTGAAATGGAAAAATGTCAACCAACTTTTGGAGGCAACTGTAATTTCTAACATCTGATTTATATTAATCGCTACTGCTTATGATTTCCATTATCCAAACGATACCCAGACAGGTTTAAGAAGATCAATGTATTTGCTGAGCTTAATGTATTGCGCAGTTTAATAATAGGTACGTCTGTACATTTTCGAATCCGAACTTGAGTTACTGATGACGTCATCAAGACGAGTTTATCAAATGTTTTGGGACTATATTTTTTTTTTTTTTTATTGTGTTTGGGTGGCTTACAGCTATCAAATACAAAAGTAGTAGTGAGGTAATTTACAACAAGCTATTTACAAGCCTTCACAGTTAACAATAAAGTATTGTTGTACACATTTTCAAATTGACAAACTATTCATTAACTAACACTAAGTATAACTTTATTACTTAATTAATAAAATAAGAAAAGAAAGAAAGAAAAAGTATTTATTGCGACTCGTACAGGAAGATCACAAACTAAACTAAATACAGCATAATAAAAAAAAAATGTTATATAAAAAAAAATTAACAAAAGGAAAATGAAACAGAAAGTCCTATACGAGGCCAAAAGGCTCCTATCTCAGCATGATGCTACGACATTTAAAAAATAAATGTTGCAGTTGTTAAAGTACCTGTTTACATTAAGATACCCGTAACAGGTAGTGGGTTTTACGGAAATTGCTGATAATATTTGTATGATGGATAGTAACAGCGGGGTAATTTCGTAACACACTATCAGTAGCAATGGGTTTCATTTTGACAGTTCAAAAATATTCATTGCGTTATTTACGTTGTTGAGCAGACAAATTTTTCGAACATATGAGGCAATGGATTGAAAGCAGCAATTAGGACGCTGTTTGGTCTAATGTGAAAATTAATAGTTTTGAAAAAAAAAAATATTTAAAAGTAATGTATGGCTAAAAATAGACAAAATTTATTCCCGTAAAAACATTTTCCTAGAAGCTTTTATAACGAATCAATTGAGCCAGTATAAACCGAGAACACACAAAAAAAAATGCGTATTTTTCACATGAAAATGCTACTTTCCATGAAATCTGTAACCAAAGTATGTAAATATGTATTATTACTAGCAGCGTCCCGGGGTTTCACTCGCAGAAGTCTCGATCCCTTCAAAATATCGGGGTAAAAAGTATCTTAAGTTAATCCAAGTTATAAACTACCAGCGTGCCAAATTTCATCCAAATCCCTTTAGCCGTTTTTGCGTGATTAAAAAAAAGAAAAAGAAAGAAAATTTGTTTATTCTGCACAAACAAAAACGCACATTGCACGCTCATTGCATTTGCATTGCTTTGCATTGCATTGTGATTGAGTAACATACAACCTTTCACATTACAATATTAGTAGAATTACCTAGATTATTGAAACAGCTCCTCCTAACTACTTCGAACTCAATGACATTCATCATCATCATCATCTCCCTAGCCTTATCCCAACTATGTTGGGGTTGGCTTCCAGTCTAACCGGATGCAGCTGCGACTGCCTATCTGACCTCCACAACCCAGTTATTGGGTACTACGGTCCCTTTGGTAAGACATGATAATAATACTAATAACATAATGAATGACATCCAAAACCCATAAATAAGATACCAAATAAAAAGCACTTAGTACAAAACACTTAAAACTCACTATAAAACAGCATCATATTATCACAATTTCTGTTCACAGTTATTAAGTATAAATTGGATAACAATTATCCGAATGAAAGGCCAATCAAGCCGCAGATGGGCTGTAATTAAGCGGTGGGCTAGTTAGCATGACAAACGAGTCGGATCCCGCGCCATGTTATTATACTGCGTAGTGAGGAGACTAAACTGTGGCCTATTCACATTTGAATGAATTCAAAGTGAAGTGGAACGAATGACCGATTTAAAAATGAATGAAGCACTGAAACTTGTATTGGTATTTTATGGATTACACACTATGATAGATTATTATTCAATGAAGCCACAGATGGGCTGTAATTAAGCGGTGGGCTAGTTAGCATGACAAACGAGTCGGATCCCGCGCTATGTTATTATACTGCGTAGTGAGGAGACTAAACTGTGGCCTATTCACGTTTGAATGAATTCAAAGTGAAGTAGAACGAATGACCGATTTAAAAATGAATGAAGCACTGAAACTTGTATTGGTATTTTATGGATTACACACTATGATAGATTATTTCAATGAAGCCACAGATGGGCTGTAATTAAGCGGTGGGCTAGTTAGCATGACAAACGAGTCGGGTCCCGTGCTATGTTATTGTACTGCGTAGTGAGGACACTAAGCTGTGGTCTATTCAAGTTTGAACGAATTCAAAGTGAAATAGAACGATTGACCGATTTAAACGACTCATCATCATCATCATCATCCGCCTATAATGTTCCCACTGCTGGGACACAAATCTCCTCTCAGTGAGAGGGAGTGGGCCGTAATCCACCACGCGGGCCCAGTGCGGGTCAAACGACTCATATCAATTGTATTTTGTTTAGCAGCAATGCTCATGCTAAATACTAGTGGCGAGCATTTATTTTGTTGAGTTTTTCGAACATTTGTGTAAATCTATGAAGAAGCTAATTTATTTTTCGAGATTTCAAGGTAAGTCCCATAGTAAAGGGCACTCCACGATAGCGGCGATAAGAACCCTCTTTGAGGAGTGGCTAGAGAGGCATCACGGCGCCGTCACCTACCACCTGACATAGGTCCTCACCGGACACGGATGTTTCGGGAGGTTCCTGCACATCATCAGGCGGGAGGAAACGCCCGGGTGTCACCATTGCCAGAACCGCCCAGAGGACACAGTGGAGCATACGGTGGAGGTCAGCCCCGCTTGAGCGGAGCACCGCCGTGTCCTCGTAGAGGCGATCGGCAGCGGCGGCGACCTCTCGCGTCCGGCCCTGGTTCAAGCCATGGTCCGGGGCAAGAGGGAGTGGGGGGCAGTCGCCTCCTCCTACGAAGCAGTCATGCTAGCGAAGGAGGCGGTGGGACGGCTGAGGGAGAGAGCCTCCCATTCCAACCGCTGCGGGAGACGCTCCGGGCGTCGGGAGCCGCGCGACGACTCCCGGCCACTGTAGGCGCGGGCCTGCGGGCGGAGACTAATGGGTAGCTCACCGTCCGATCAGGACCAGGCCCGTGCCGGACGGCGCGTACGTGTTCAACGCGCGCCTCAAAGAGATGTCGTCATCAACCGAAGGGGCCCGTCAGGGCTGAAGCCTGCCAGGTCAGCGGGATTGTCCGAAAGGGTTAAGGAAGGAACACGGGTGGGTTTTAGTCAGTAAGAGTCTGACACTCCCTTCCGCTCCACCCAGAGAGGTCATTCGATGATTACCCATCGTCAAAAAAAGTCCCATAGTAAAAATTGTTCATAATGAAGATTAAAATGACGGCTTTAGAGGTTTTTTTTTAGTTTCAATTACACCATGTAATAAGTCGAGTTTTTTCATTGAATTCATCTATAGATAGGCTTAAATTAAGGCGAAAGGCAAAAAAAACAGCTTTATGTTCTCAACAAGTCAGAATACTTACTTGTGATTAGATTATTAAATTTAATCAGTTAAGTACAAGGTCTAGACCGCATGACGGACTAATTATCTACTAATTGGTCGAAGATGAGATGGCAAGTGTTAATTGGCCGGAAATCCAACCGCAACATAGCTGAGAAATTGCCTAAATTACTAATGGTGACTACATGATTACAACAAGATTACATAATCTTATCTATTTATTGACACAGCATAGAAAGTGGGATAGAATAGAACAGATGGACTCAAGTGAGTTTCGAAAAAAATGAATATTTATTAATTTCTATTCTTATAGTGTCACATCACTATATAGTCCCTCATATGTGTACCTATGTCATTACCTCCCGCGACCGTTTTTCCGGGATATACGGTTATAAATACCATTATTTATGAATAGTTAACGCCTCGTTGGAAACATAATAGGCATAAGTGTCATAGCTGACATTTTTAAGGGACCACAGACTATTGAATCATGGTCCAGTGGCTTGTACGATAAATTGCTTTCTTGATTGATGTGGGAATGGAAAAAGGTGTAGGTAGCTACTGACTGCTTGTTAGTATTTTTTTTAATGTTCAATATTTATGAGTAAACAGGATGCTCGAAGATTTATGATATAGTGTGATTTTTATTTTTGTACCGGTGTCTTGTCGTAGCGACTAGACGCAGATGCAAACGACCACTCTGCGTCTTGTCGTAACGACTAGACGCAGATGCAAACGACCACTCCGCGTCTTGTCGTAGCGACTAGACGCAGATGCATACGACCACTCTGCGTCTTGCCGTAGCGACGTGACGCAGATGCAAACGACCACTCTGCGTCTTCTCGTAGCGACTAGACGCAGATGCAGACGACCACTCTGCGTCTTGTCGCAGCGACTAGACGCAGATGCAAACGACCACTCTGCGTCTTGTCGTAGCGACTAGACGCAGATGCAAACGACCGCTCTGCGTCTTGTCGTAGCGACTAGACGCAGATGCAAACGACCGCTCTGCGTCTTGTCGTAGCGACTAGACGCAGATGCAAACGACCGCTCTGCGTCTTGTCGTAGCGACTAGACGAAGATGCAAACAACCGCTCTGCGTCTTGTCGTAGCGACTAGACGAAGATGCAAACGACCGCTCTGCGTCTTGTCGTAGCGACTAGACGCAGATGCAAACGACCGCTCTGCGTCTTGTCGTAGCGACTAGACGCAGATGCAAACGACCGCTCTGCGTCTTGTCGTAGCGACTAGACGCAGATGCAAACAACCGCTCTGCGTCTTGTCGTAGCGACTAGACGCAGATGCAAACGACCACTCTGCGTCTTGTCGTAACGACTAGACGCAGATGCAAACGACCACGCTGCGTCTTGTCGTAGCGACTAGACGCAGATGCAAACGACCGCTCTGCGTCTTGTCGTAGCGACTAGACGAAGATGCAAACGACCGCTCTGCGTCTTGTCGTAGCGACTAGACGAAGATGCAAACGACCGCTCTGCGTCTTGTCGTAGCGACTAGACGCAGATGCAAACGACCACTCTGCGTCTTGTCGTAACGACTAGACGCAGATGCAAACGACCACTCTGCGTCTTGTCGTAGCGACTAGACGCAGATGCAAACGACCACTCTGCGTCTTGTAGTAGCGACAAGACGCACAGTTTACGCTGGAACTTTATTTTACCATCTTCATTCGTGTACTTACTAAATAGCACGACAACCGCATTTGACATAGTATTCCACTGAATGTGGACTCTCAGTACTGTCACAGATGACAAACTTCTCGTCTTCACGCGAACTAATTGCGAACTGTTACAATTAAGATAATTTAAGAAGAGGTATCCTATTCTTTGTCGGGACTCAGGACTACAAACATTGTTCACTTGACCTAGTTTATTTTAATACTAGCTGTGCCCTGTGGTTTCATCCGCGTTAATTTGAGGAAAAAACACCTACCAAAATACATTTCATTACTATAAGAGTATTACTTAACGGATGGATACACATACACTATATACATGGATAGTGGGGATAAATTTATGGTCATATTTCTGGATCTTGCTAAGGCCTTCGACACGGTTTCTGTCCCAATTCTTGTACATAAGATGGAAAGTTTGGGAATCAGAGGGATCCCACTGGACCTCTTTAAAGACTACCTGAGTGAGCGTACCCAGAGAGTAAAGATAGATGAATTCATCAGTGAGGAACAAACAATTAACTACGGCACGCCCCAGGGTAGTGTGCTCGGACCTTCACTATTCCTCATTTATATCAATGATCTGGGTACACTCACTATCCCGAATGGTAAAATCATTAGCTTTGCTGATGATACTGCTCTCTTGTTCAGTGCGAACTCGTGGGAAGATGTCTATGAGTGTGCACAAATGGGCTTTAATACGGTATCCAACTGGTTACGCGACAATCTGTTGACCCTTAATACAACCAAAACCAATTACATAGCATTCTCCATAAAAAATAATGGTTCCTCCCAAACATTACATAATACTATTGTAGCTCACTCTTGCACAAGCCCACACACTGATAGTTGTAACTGCGAACCACTCACCAAGGCTGAGAATGTAAAATACCTGGGAATAACAATCGACAAAAACCTAAGGTTTCAAGACCACATTACCACCCTTAGTAGCAGACTACGGAAACTAATATATGTGTTCAAAACGCTGAGACATGTAGTTGATAAGAGTATTATGAAATTAGTGTACTACACCCTCGCTCAGTCTATAATATACTATTGCATCACCTCTTGGGGTGGAGCCCCAAAAACTACCCTAATAGAAATCGAAAGAACCCAAAGAGCTATACTAAAAGTGTCGTCTTTTCGCCCGTATCGCTATCCCACTGAACAGCTATACAAAGAAAATGAAGTCCTGACAGTGCGCCAACTATTTATATTGCACGTTCTGTTGAAACAACATACACTATTGGTTTACAATCCAACGCTGTCCAGGGGGAAAAGACGATATGACCCAGTGGAGCGCCATCATCTACGTCATAAAACTATTTTTGCAAAGCGTTTCTTCTGCTATCTAGGTGGCTACTTATATAATAAAACTAATAAGGTGTTACATATTTATAGTCTCACAAAAAATAAATGCAAAAAGAGGCTAACTGACTGGCTACTAAAATTAAATTATAATGATACTGAAAATATCCTTACAAAGACCTAAACACAGAATCATACACTCTTAACACACCCATACACTTACACACCCACACACCATTCAATCACACATACTACACATCTACTAACACTTGTCTTGCATACTTAATCTAGATATTAATTAAAATAAAAACTAATATAAAATGTCATACCTTACTACATTCTGTCAGCGCGCATAGTACATAATTTGTAAAATGTAAATGTAAAAGGGATGGGATCCTGGTGTCCTGAAACACAGGCCACGAGCCTAACTTAGGCACCAGTCTCCCGCAATATATACTCAACCGAATTATATGTCATTGTCGAATCTGACCGATGTAAAATAACATGTATATTGTGGTGAGAAAATAAAGTTTTATTATTATTACTTAAGATTATTACATAATTATCTCCTAAGGTGTTCATTGAAATCAAATGATGTCAAGGGCAATTTTGTTCAAAATTAAATAATGAATAACACATTTAAATGGAAAAGGATTAATATCCTGTTTATAAAAACACCTTCACAAATAATGCATTATTTTAAAACAAATTTCATTACCATAAAAAATAACTTGCAGATAACTTTTATTCGAGGAATAAAATTGACGTTTGACAGTTTTTGTATGAAATAACTGTCAAAATTTCAAAATTATCAAACGATTGAAAAATCAGCCCTAAATTGCATAAAATTCAAAATGTGCTAGTTGCCTAATACATATTTCTGAAGTTGTCGAAATAAATAAAAAAAAAAATATTATTTCAAAGTGACAATTTGCCCGTTTCGCGCGCCTTAGTTCGTGCGAAACGACTAATAAGGCAGCAACTTTGATTAGTAGCAAAATTTTGTATTATGGCAGTACTTTCTTGAAAGAACTCTTTGATAAAGAGCTCTACTACGACTAAAGACATACTTAAGTACTCATCAATTCAAGACCTTCAAATCGGGATCCATTGATGCCTTAATCAGTACCTATAAATCGGGCATCCCGATTCTTTTTCCGCGAGTTCTCACGGTTAAACCCAAACCTATAAATCTCCTGTCAGCCGCTAATTTGCAAGCGGCAGACGAATTAGAGGCACCCACGCGTCAAGTGAAGACCGGAATTCTAATATATTTGTTGATCAAAGACTTGCGAGTTTGATTAGTGTTTCTTTGAGTATATTTAGAGTAGGTCGAGTTTGTAGGATGACTGTTAGATAGAGGGGTTTTTAAGATAATAAAATTAAATTGAGCTCCCAATTCTAGAAGCCTACTTTTTTTTAACTAATCTCCGGACCGTGGTTTCCCGGTCCTTTGGAAGGCGTACGAGGGGCCGAAGCCAACACGCAGAGGCCCCTTAGGAAATTTTAATGAAATGCGGCACCAACCGACAATTATCCCTGTATGCACTATGCAAGTGCACCCAAGGATAACCCCTGGTTGGTGGAAAACTATTGCAGGATTTGGAAAAATAAAAATTTGGACTATGGGTTATGGGGTGGCTAAAGTGGACTGGTTACCAAGAACTATAGAACAACTATTGCCTGATCAATGTTTTATATATACACGGATAAAATGAAGCCAACTTATCATTATTAATACAATATAAACATAAATGAAAAAGAAAAAAGAGAAAGAAAAAAGAAAGAAAAGAAAAAGAAAAGAAAGAGAAAAAGAAAAAGAAGAAAAAGAGAGAAGAAGATAAAGAGTATTCTATTCTATTCTATAATGTACCCACATAGGCCTCCACTCTTCGACAGAGATCAGTAGGCTATAATCTACCACGTGGGCTGAGTGCAGATTAGTAGATGTAAATCCAATATTCAGTCTAAAATTTGGCTTACTTAACACTATTCTTAATTTAACTATTGTAATGGTTCGTACTCATTTTGATTAGAGAATTGATGGAGGTATATGCTGCGAACAAACATATGGAGGTTATTGCCCTTTTGAACATTAATATTATAATTTATTAATTCCTCAGTTTACGTTCGTAACTATACTGGAAGAGACCTTATATTAACAGTAGGAATGACTTTCATTTTGACAATTCAACAACATTCATTGCGTTATTTACATTGTTGAGCAGACTAACTTTTAGAACATATGGAGCAATGGATTAGCGATATACTTCAAAATTATTCAAATTGAGAATTAAGGTGCAGGCACCTTTTATTTTTTGGCATCATTTTTAATTGACTGAAAGCTATAGAGCCTTTCTCATGTAACACACTTTTTAAACCCATTCTCAGTCCAAACACGCACACAAAATAAAACAATTAAACATCTCAGCCTTCAGATACATTCTAATTGCGACTCAAATAATAGCACCACCAAACACGTCCGCGATTAACTACATTATATATATATTTATACTATATAAAGCTCGATTACCACTGACTCACTGATTGACATAATTGTTCTCCCAGATGGTGAAGGGGGAGGTGGGTATATTTTTACAGATTCGTATACAAGTAACTCTCACGAGTATGAGAAAAATCCCAAACCTCCCCTTTTCCACCCCACTCTCCCCCCTCCCTATCGTATCTCGGAAACTAAGAGTCCCGTGTTTTGTTGTTTTACGGATTCGTATAGAGGAGCCTCGGAAAAGTAAAATCCATTTTTCAAAGTTGCCCCCTTGCCCCCCTTCTCCCCCCCCTCTAGGTAGATCTCGGAAGTTGAGAGACTTGGAACATTTTTTTTTTCAGATTCATATCAAGGGGCCCCGAGTTGGTCAAAATCATTTTTCAAAACTCCCCCCTCTCCCCCCCTTCACCCCTCCCCCCATCGTATCTCGGAAATTAAGAAACCTGGGTTTTGTTTTTTTACG
Organism: Luperina testacea; assembly: GCA_927399505.1. Taxonomy (NCBI): domain Eukaryota; kingdom Metazoa; phylum Arthropoda; class Insecta; order Lepidoptera; family Noctuidae; genus Luperina; species Luperina testacea. The sequence continues at coordinate 13,321,165 of OV656770.1, read as the reverse complement.
GATTCGTATAGAGGAGGCTCGGAAAAGTAAAAACCATTTTTCAAAGTTGCCCCCCTTGACCCCCTTCTCCCCCCCCCTCTAGGTAGATCTCGGAAGTTGAGAGACTTGGAACATTTTTTTTTTCAGATTCATATCAAGGGGCCCAGAGTTGGTCAAAATCATTTTTCAAAACTCGCCCCTCTCCCCCCCTTCACCCCTCCCCCCATCGTATCTCGGAAACTAGGTAGCGGTAAAGCGAAGCGTTGTTCTCCCAGATAGTGAAGGGGGAGGTGGGTATATTTTTACAGATTCGTATAGAAGTAACTCTCACGAGTATGGGAAAAATCCCAAACCTCCCCTTTTCCACCCCACTCTCCCCCCTCCCTATCGTATCTCGGAAACTAAGAGTCCCGTGTTTTGTTGTTTTACGGATTCGTATAGAGGAGGCTCGGAAAAGTAAAATCCATTTTTCAAAGTTGCCCCCCTTGCCCCCCTTCTCCCCCCCCCTCTAGGTAGATCTCGGAAGTTGAGACTTGGAACATTTTTTTTTTCAGATTCATATCAAGGGGCCCAGAGTTGGTCAAAATCATTTTTCAAAACTCGCCCCTCTCCCCCCCTTCACCCCTCCCCCCATCGTATCTCGGAAACTAGGTAGCGGTAAAGCGAAGCGTTGTTCTCCCAGATGGTGAAGGGGGAGGTGGGTATATTTTTACAGATTCGTATAGAAGTAACTCTCACGAGTATGGGAAAAATCCCAAACCTCCCCTTTTCCACCCCACTATCCCCCCTCCCTATCGTATCTCGGAAACTAAGAGTCCCGTGTTTTATTGTTTTACGGATTCGTATAGAGGAGGCTCGGAAAAGTAAAATCCATTTTTCAAAGTTGCCCCCCTTGCCCCCCTTCTCCCCCCCCCTCTAGGTAGATCTCGGAAGTTGAGAGACTTGGAACATTTTTTTTTTCAGATTCATATCAAGGGGCCCAGAGTTGGTCAAAATCATTTTTCAAAACTCGCCCCTCTCCCCCCCCTTCACCCCTCCCCCCATCGTAAGAAATACTCTTCAAAAACACGACCCCGCGAGCTGCTTGCAGCTCGCGCAACGCCCAAATACTTTTTACAAGGGTAAGAAATACTCCTCAAAAATATGACCCCGCGAGCTGCTTGCAGCTCGCGCAACGCCCAAATACTAGTTATATTATATAAAGCTCGATTACCACTCACTGACATAATTGTTCTCCCAGATGGTGAAGGGGGAGGTGGGTATATTTTTACAGATTCGTATACAAGTAACTCTCACGAGTATGGGAAAAATCCCAAACCTCCCCTTTTCCACCCCACTCTCCCCCCTCCCTATCGTATCTCGGAAACTAAGAGCCCCGTGTTTTGTTGTTTTACGGATTCGTATAGAGGAGGCTCGGAAAAGTAAAATCCATTTTTCAAAGTTGCCCCCCTTGCCCCCCTTCTCCCCTCCCCTTTAGGTAGATCTCGGAAGTTGAGAGACTTGGAACATTTTTTTTTTCAGATTCATATCAAGGGGCCCAGAGTTGGTCAAAATCATTTTTCAAAACTCCCCCATCTCCCCCCCTTCACCCCGCCCCCCATCGTATCTCGGAAATTAAGAAACCTGGGTTTTGTTTTTTTACGGATTCGTATAGAGGAGGCTCGGAAAAGTAAAATCCATTTTTCAAAGTTGCCCCCCTTGCCCCCCTTCTCCCCCCCTCTAGGTAGATCTCGAAAGTTCAGAGACTTGGAACATTTTTTTTTTCAGATTCATATCAAGGGGCCCAGAGTTGGTCAAAATCATTTTTCAAAACTCCCCCTCTCCCCCCCTTCACCCCTCCCCCCATCGTATCTCGGAAATTAAGAAACCAGGGTTTTGTTTTTTTACGGATTCGTATAGGAGAGGCTCGGAAAAGTAAAAACTATTTTTCAAAATTCGCCCCTTTCTCTCCCCTTCTCCCCTCTTTAGGCGGATCTCGGAAGTTAAGACTTGGAACATTATTATTATTATTATTATTATACTATATAAAGCTCGATTACCACTCACTGACTGACTCACTGATTGACATAATTGTTCTCCCAGATGGTGAAGGGGGAGGTGGGTATATTTTTACAGATTCGTATAGAAGTAACTCTCACGAGTATGAGAAAAATCCCAAACCTCCCCTTTTCCACCCCACTCTCCCCCCTCCCTATCGTATCTCGGAAACTAAGAGTCCCGTGTTTTGTTGTTTTACGGATTCGTATAGAGGAGGTTCGGAATAGTAAAATCCATTTTTCAAAGTTGCCCCCTTGCCCCCCTTCTGCCCCCCTCTAGGTAAATCTCGGAAGTTAAGAGACTTGGAAATTTTTTGTTTTCAGATTCATATCAAGGGGCCCAGAGTTGGTCAAAATCATTTTTCAAAACTCCCCCCTCCCCCCCCCTTCACCCCTCCCCCCATCGTAAGAAATACTCCTCAAAAACACGACCCCGCGAGCTGCTTGCAGCTCGCGCATCGCCCAAATACTTTTAACAAGGGTAAGAAATACTCCTCAAAAACACGACCCCGCGAGCTGCTTGCAGCTCGCGCAACGCCCAAATACTAGTTAAAGTATGTATCTCGTAAATAGAACATTACGCGACGTAAGACAACGTTTGTAATTTTATGTAGATTACTCGATCCATTTTGGGCGTATTCGAGGAGTTACAAGTGGAACGATACAGGTTTATTATTAACGTCTTGGGTGTAGTTATTATCGGTATATTATCTCGATTTGAGGTAATAGTCTGTTGGTATATTCATCATCATCATCAGCCTATAATGTTCCCACTGCTGGGACACAGGCCTCCTCTCAGTGAGAGGGAGTGGGCCGTAATCCACCACGCGGGCCCAGTGCGGGTTGGTAGATGTCACATGTCTTCGAATTTTTGGTTCTAGGACATGCCGGTTTCCTCACGATGTTTTCCTTCACCGTTTTGTGAGCAGTGGTGATGAAATAATTTACACAAAGTAAAGCGCCTGTCTGGGTTCGAACCTACGACCTACAACTCGTAAGTCGCGGCCGTTACCACTTGGCCACCACTGGTTGGTATATTGCAAAGCAGAATTTCGAATTTGAAAATTTCAAACAGGGGCTCGTGTAATAACAGCTGCACGAATCGATCGATAGGGTAAAGCTACACTTGGCGCGGTTGGTCGTAGATGGGTGACCATCTTAACATACCGAGAGTCCGAGACCTCTCCGAGCCTCGGAAAGTATCCGGCTGTTATTTGTAGATCTTTGACAGTCGTTACGGGTAGGCATAAGCCCGAAAGTCTGAAAACTAGTCTTACCAAAGGATATCGCTCCATGTAAAATACCTACTGGTATTCACCTGCATCCGGTTAGTCAGGAAGCCGACCCCAACATAGTTAGGAAAAGGCTAGGCAGATGATGATGCAAAACAGAATTTCAAACATGTGAATACAAAAGATACCTAAGTATCAAATGTTCTCTTTTCGATACAAACCTTTGTAGTTTTGGATTTAATTTAAGCAGGTATCTATCATTTAATTGGTAGTTAATATTTTATAAATCTTGTATATAATGTCTTGGCAAGAAAATTACTAAAGTGAGCACTCATACTTAACTCACTAAATACAAAACTAAAGACGCTTTTCGAAAAAATGTTCTCTTTCTCTCCCGAGTTTTAGGCTGACACGATAATGACTGTTATTGAACAAAAATGAGAACATGCTCTAAAAAGACTGAAACCGTGTAAAATCTCGAGCGAAGAATTGAATTACTCACTCCCTTTTCTTCTAAAACCAACCACAAAGTCATCCAGTAATTAATTAATGACCGAATACCTTTCAAAGGACTGATAAATCACCTCACACACAACTAGGTACGTATAAAATATTAATTATTAGCGAAAACAATGGTTCACGTTTGTGGAAATAATCGATTCTCTTTGTTGTCTAATAGCGTTGGTTTCAGTGTACACAACACACAGAAATATGAAGAAGGACTGCTCCGTACAAAGAGCAAAACGCACGAACATATAGCATGTATCAGAAAGGTGTGGTCATAATATAATTAAGGGTGTCGTAGAGACCATCAAACAAAACAACTTTCTTCATAGGGCTAACATCGTAATCGCTAAACAATAATCAGCCGTCCCATACATTGGGGTCGAGTTGGTATTGAAGTTTTGCATTTTTCATTTTTGGGACAGTTGATAATTTTTTCGCGATTACGATGTTGATCCCATGGAGAAAATTGTTCAGTTTGATGGTCTGTACCATGACTTTCTGATACATGCTGCAGACACGCTTCACGTACAGCGAGTGCTAGTGAATTCGCGGAAGCGAATAGCATTCCACCGCGATTATGGTCTGTTAAAAATATCTTATGAGAGTGTATGAAACAAACCCCATTCAGGTCAAATTCTTACGTGTTCATTAACTCTAGTGAATGTTGAAACACATTCATCTGTATCCAGAAGGTTTCAACTCGTTTAAATTGTTTGAATAACATTATTAAATAAATAATTCTAATTGAAAAATCATCGACGAAAATTGAGTTTATAAAATCAACCTCAAAAATGAAAAACATCTTTAACCTTTTGACCGCCACAGTCATGTATAGATGACAAACCAAAATGTGCCCAGCACGCCTCGATTCGACTACATGACAGACTTTGACGCCAAGGGCACGTTTTTGAATTTTTGACGTGTGGCGGTCAAAAGGTAAATAAACAAATCAAAGCACTCAATTTGTAAGGGGTTCGATAAATTGGCATCCGCGGGTAAGTTTCCTGATCCATTCGTTTACATTTTTATTGTATACTTTTGGAACACATTATGTGTAAGTGCACCTGTTTTCGCTCGCTTGTTGATATTACGGATGATAAAAGATAATTCAAGCGAATTACGGAGCCAACCTTCTGTAACTACTATTCTGTGTTACAATGCACCCAAGAAACGGTAATTAAAAGGCTTTTCATATAGTGAGCGTCGACAGTAGTATTATTTGAAATCGGATTCCTCCAGCTAAATGAACTTCCTTGAAAATATATTTAATGGAATCAAATGTCCGTTTGATTATTTTCTGGGGAGTAGGTATTTAATGCTATTTGTTGAACGAGAAGAAAATTGTACACTAAGAGAAGTTTTTAATTAAATCTAATTGATAAATGTAACCTAAAAGTTTTATAAGGAATCGCTCTTCAGTGGGTAAGTATTCTAAAACATAAATCATTATGAAACAGCGGATTTTTAAGATCTAATCTACATTCGCGATTTATTTGCTAAGAATGTAAACAAATATGAGTTTATAGAAAAATAACTTTAACTCCTACACAATAAAGATCAGTTTACGTTACAACTTCAAACATTTTTATAACTTTATCAGTAGTGCTAGTCACTCTGAAATCAACTTAACTGCCATTAAAATAAAGTTGATATTTGTTTAACTTGAAATAACCACAATTTGAAACATTAGTTTGAACAGACTTAGGTGTCTTAATATTTGAAAGAATTTTGGTTTTTTCTCAAACTATTATACAGGGTGGCAGGGATATTGAAGCGCAACCTGCTCCCAAGGATGCAGTATATGATTCTACGTAGACTTATTTCACAGGTAATAAAAAAATGCAGTTCAGCCGGTCGATTCTGTAAAAATCTCACCGTGAAAACTTAGGTAATGTGAGTTTGTTTTTGCTAGGAATTGACACTATTGACAGCTCACTCCCACGCTCACTTCACCTAAGTTTTCACGGTGAGATGGTTACAGAATCGCGCTGCAGTACATTTTGACTGCGTAGGTAGATATTGTACACACGCCAGCACATCAAGCTACCCGAACCTCAAATTTTCCCAATCAACTTTGAACCTTATGCTTTAGCGATATAATTGAAAATCTATTAACGAAATTTGACAGATTGTAGTAGCTTGATGTGCTGGCGTCTGTACATTCCTATGAAACAGTACATTTTGTTTTTGATTCATCATCAGGCTATAGCAGTCCACTGCTGGACATAGGCCTCTCCTATTTTCGGCAACTCTTATCTAGCTGCTACCAGCCATCCTGCGAAGATAGTCGCTCCACCTAGCCTGAGGGCGTCCCACCTTACGTTTACCGATTCGCGGTCTGCACTCAAGAACACGTCTACCCCAACGGCCATCGGTTCTACGGCTAATATGGCCGGCCCATTGCCACTTCGGTTTACTTACTCTGTGAGCTATGTAGACAACTTTGGTTCTCTGTCGGATCACCTCGTTGCGGATTCGATCCCTCAGAGAGACTCCAAGCATAGCCCGCTCCATAGCGCGCTGAGCTACCTTGAATTTATGGACCACTCGTACCGTGAGTGTCCACGTGTTTTTTTTTATTACTGACGAAATATTTTTATTCAGTCAATACTTAATCATGAATTTATGGTTTAAGTTTGCGCATCCTCCAGTCCATATCCTGAATTTATGTTATTTTGATTGTATGTTATTCTGCGTCGACGACGACGACTGTCTGTGATTTTCGCTCTTGAACTTAGTGACTTCAAAATCTATATCAGTCATAGATATTTAGATAGTACTAATTCCAAAGGGAAAATCTTTATCTATACATGCGTAAAGGCGGCTAAATAAAAGCGGAATTTTCCCAAAACAGATGAAATAAAAAAGATACGAAATTCTAAAGAAAAGTAACCATCGTCGGATTGAATTTACCAGCGTAACACGGCACATTTTTATCACAAAAAATCGAATCAAAATTGACATTTCCATTTGGCACTCCCATATAATGGCGAAAGTTCGATAACTACATTATAGCCCCTTTTAACGGTTCTTATCAACAAAAAGGTCAACTTTTAAAAAACTCATTACAAAATTAATGAAAACTTTCCGCTTAATTGGTATCGCGATACAAAATACGGAAGCGATACCGATATTCTGAATTCACTTCGATATCTTTTGGTATTAATCTACACTTTTAGGGCCCATTCACACGTACCACAATCACACCATTTCTTAGCGAAAAAATGTGGGCAAGCAGAGGTACGTGTGAATATAGTGTCGTTGCAACTTCTTGCTGTTACGTTGTCGCCAGTAGTTGCGATGTGGTTACGTTGTGGTTATTGTTTGCAAACAGACAGACAGCTGTGACAGTTTCATCTTGTCGACGCAAGTGGACGTGGTTGCGTTGTGGCTGCCACGTCGCCATACTGTGGTTAATATTGCCATATGGTTAATTTTGACGGTCAAGTGTGTCCCGTGTGAATAGACTACTTATTAATTTTCATACAAATTAGCGCCAGTCCACGTGGTGTCGTTGTGGCATAGTTGTGATCGGGCCCTTAAGGCAAAAAACTGAATTTGGATTGGGCAGGGTAGAGGCGAAAACTTTAACCGTAGCATAACCGTTGATTATGCAAATTGCTGGCATTAGCAAGAATTCAATTTCTGAAGATTATGACTTAATGCCATACAATGGTATAGTTATTGACCCTTAATAATATGGTGTAGCATTCTCTATGATTATTATGTGGAACACGAAAAGGTATATGAGCTTCTGTTTCAGTGAAGGCTAGGTAGGTAGTATTATTTAGGTTGATACAGTCGCGGAACAAAAATGATAATAATTTTCATTTACTTAGGTACAGACGCCAGCACATCAAGCTACAACAATCTGTCAAATTTCTTTAATAAGTTGATTCGAAAAATTTGACAGTTACGGGTAGCTTAATGTGCTGGCGTCTGTACCTGAAGGGGTTTGAATCTTTGTGGCATATCTGACACCATGATTTTTAGTTCTCATATGTCGATGTTTACCTACCTCCAAATACATCGGAAATGTGACACTTTAGGGTACCAACTAACTGGACAGTTTTTGTTGGTATAAGTGCCCATTTAAACTACTTTCATCGCGCGCGAAAACATTGAAAAAAAAAATCAAAATGGCGGCGGGAGGTTATACCAGCTTCCTTATAAAAATGTTCGAACTCCTTTCTTTCCCAAAGCAGACACTAGTCACCTTTCTGAACTGTCATTTTAATTTTTTTATGTTTGCATTTCCCTCTCGCCAAGAGGAGGCCTGTGTCCCAGCAGTGGGAACATTTTAAGCTGATTATGCTATTATGCATGCATTTACATTGCATGTACAGACACCAGCACATCAACCTACCCGAAACTGTCAAATTTTCACAATCAACCTTGAACCTTATGCCGTAGCGATAAAGTTGAAAATCTATTAAAGAAATTTGACAGATGTAGTAGCCTGATGTGCTGGCGTTTGTACATACCTATTTATATTAAGATCATGCACCTTTCATTCCGCAACAGTAGATATAGGTACTTACACTACTTTCGATTTTAAGGCTCCTGCAAACAGGCGCGACGCGCGATTTTATCGCGTGTCGCGCATGTTTCTAGGAGCCTTTATTTGATTGTTTAAAAAACCAGCCACGTGTAATCAAGATTTTTTTAATACTTATTTAATATTTTCCTCATGAATATAAAGACTGAGGGCATGCTAAAGTTTCCTCATTAATAAACGAATTTAAGAAAGTAAAGAGAATATGGGTTAAAGAAATAAGGAAACCATATCGTAAGCTCAGGTTCTCACGGGCGATTTTTTCGTGTGGCGATTTTTTTTTTGTGCACTGGATTTTTACCTTATCGCCGAGAGTTTAAAATCCAACTGTGCGTTTTTTTGACGCGCTGGGATGCGCTCTGATGGATTATCAATGCTCGGCTTAACACCGTTGAGTTTAAAATCCAGTGTACGATGAAATCCCGCCGCGATATGTTTACGTTGATCCGTGCCACGTGGGCTAAGGGTCACTTTTTGAACTTCAATTTGTAGAAGACTTTCACGTGTCTACAGTACCCGGCGATAAATATTGCACATCGACCTATTCGATTCTATCGATTTTATACAAAGAATAAAAATAATTATCAAAAGAAGCAAATCATAATTGTTTCAACAGCTCCTAATAGATACCGGACTGTTTGTATTTCGTGCGACAGAGATAACGCTCTACGAAGCCGAAGTTAGCCGATTGGCTCTTTCCAAAGGTCGATGTGCAATATTTATCGCCGGGTACTGTACTGAGAAATTACAGATGATGAATTACAGTTCCAATAATATGTATTACATACATACGTGTCGAATTGATAACCTCCTTTTTTTGAAGTCGATAAAAAGTCTAGAAGACATTAAGTAACTCGAGGAAAAGGTCCATGTTACATCGTGAGATAGGTACTAGATAGCGGGCAGCACTTGAGTTCAGATTAAGATTTAACACTTCAAAATGTTACCCGCGGCGCAAAACATCTTGAACTACCCGCCTACGATTGTTCTTAAGATATCGCCATTGTATAGAAGAAACTTGGATTGTCTTGTTATTTCATTCTGAAGGAATTTTGTTGTTGCTATTCAAAGTTTCACAGAATGGGCTTGTCTGTCTAATAGTTTGTTTACGGATACAAATAGGTGCAAACGCCCATCAGGCTACTACAATCTGTCAAATTTCTTTAATAGATTTTCAACTTTATCACTAAAGCATAAGGTTTAAAGTTGATTGGGAAAATTTTACAGTTTCGGGTAGCTTGATGTGCTGGCGTCTGTATAATGATATATTTTCCATGGCATAATTATTATTTTTGAATAATTCCACTTTTGCCCCACCGAGCCGCCCCACGGATGGGGCAAAGTGGAAGGCCTTTAATTATTCAGTGGAATCTGCCCCACTATGTTATTTATTGTAATAACTAATTATTTGACACAACTCAAACACGAAGCCTCATTAATATAACTCGAACAACATCGAATAACATATTATTAAAACTTATAACCGTTATTTTCTATTTACAGTAGCAATGAAAAGAAACGCCTAGATTATTCTATGAAAAACTGAGCCATATAATTCAACAAATCATAATTACTAGTATTACGTGCTTTTTCAGAACTGGAAACTCTAAATTACCGGTATTACACGTAAGGTTTCACCTTGATAGCGAACAATTTACGAAAGAACGGTATTACGGAGGCGCTCGAAAATTATACATTCGAATTATACAAAGTTTGGGTTTCCTCGTCATTTCTAATACTCAAAAGCTTAAGAGCCTATACTACCTCAAATGGCTTAGCATGATCCTCCGTCATGTCGAAAATACCGCAGGATTAATTTTGAAATAAATATAACTATGGTATAGTTGAGGATTAATGTTAAGTACTATGTTAGACGAAAACATGATTCCATAAAATTTTCTCGTTAGAAAAAAATTCCAAAGTTACCTCCAAACCGAACAATAAGCCGCTGGTATTCAAAAAATACTTCAAATTAGATCATGAAACTTTGCATACTAACTGAACTAACTATAAAGCAGGTCTTATGTTTTTTACTTTTTTTGAATTACCTTTATTTTCACCGTAAAAGGCAAATACCTAAATTATTGGCGGTGCTGGCTCTGTCTCGCTCTCACACAGTCCGCGAGCATTATTGTGCGACCGAGATAAAGAGTGAGTTTTAGCTGAGGTAGTATGGGCTCTTAACCGTTCATTACATTCAAATCCGTTCACCTTGAACAGATCGAACGTGTAATGCAGAATTGCAGACATTCTATTCAGAAAATTTGCTCATAAACTAAGTACGTTTTGTCGGTTAAGAGCCACTCAGGGATTCTCTTTGTTTACATTGCCTGTATAGCGAACAACTAGGAAACTCCTTTGGTGGAAAATTGATAAAATAAGACGGTACTGCGGAAATCTTAACTACGGATCGTATTCATGAGCTTGTTGTTATAATATTGCAGTCTCAGGAATTTGCATTTTGACTGGTTCTGCTGGCGTCCGTTTTGATCAACTCCAAGTATTTTCGCAGACGAATTTTTAGCTTTTTTGTTGATGTTAAGTATCGTCTCCGTTTCGCCGTTAAGCGGTGATATATTGTAAAAATATTTGTATTTTCTTCCTTTTTCATGGTCACGGCTCGCGGGGGATTTATTTTTTGGGGTTTCGCCATCCAATTCGCCAATAATTTTATACGTTCACAATTTTATAACATGAAGCAAAAATAAAACGAATACCTGCTCAAATCCCTCACGGTTAAAATATGCTAAAAGTCAAGTCGATAAAATTGATTACGAAGCTATAATTCCATGTTTACCTATTATTCATTTTCATACCGATTGGCACCGTCTTCATTATAATGCAATTAAAAGATACAGTGAGAGCGTAACCATGGAACGTGTTAATCGCTTAACATACTCGTAAGAAATGAAAGGGATATTATGGCATGACAATGTGACCCATTTACAAGAATTAATGACCCTATAAATTCTAGGCGAAAAATTCATGAAATCGAGGAAACAGAATTTTTATATATTTTTGAAGACATCCTAGAATTTGTCACTAAATATCACTTTTATTTAAACTCTCAAATTGAATAGCCTTCATTGCTATTTTATTGGGTACACAATATCTTAACAAACCTTTTGATGAATCCAAAATGAAAGAAAGAAGTGTATTAGGTAACCATTTACAAAAATCATCTACGTTCATGAACGTTGACACCAGTTATCTTAAAATGGTACTGCGGCATTAAGCGTACAATTTACGGAGATGACTTCTTCATTTAATTAGCTATCTAAAGAGGTACCTACAAACTACAATGGTTAAATAATGTCCTGGATGGAAAACGTGAAAGTACGCACCTTTATAACATAGTGTTTGTCAAGTGTTTCCAGTAACAAGTCGGACGATACGGAATTCACAATGTGTAATTATGTTAGTCATAACAACAGCTCAATGAAATGCTAAAATATCAAAGAGTTAAACGGTTATCAATCATAACCCGTTTCCATAAAGGTCTTCTATAAGTTTGGACTTTCTAAACGAAACTACTTCGTTTAGATAAAGTACTTTTAATCAAACTAAAAAAAAACGAATTCCCTTAATACAAGTTCATACATAAACTACATACAAGACCACATAATTGCAGTACGTACCTTATTACCTCGAAAGCTTAAAATCTCCCCTTACAATACTGTAACAAAAAACGCGAGCTTCAATTTAAGAGCATCGGATAAGACGGAGGCAATCTCATTTCCCATCGAACTAAGGCGGGCATAAATCACTATATTCAATAGGTTTTAATATAAGTTCCCCAATGAACAAAAAAAGTATTGCTCTCTTGTAGCAGGGAGCTTGATTAGATGCGGCTGTCTTGCATTCGGATAGTTTAAATTTGCATATTCGTATTGGAGAGATCTGTATGTGAAAAATGTGTGGTGGCAATGTTGTTAGGACTACTGATAAAGCAAATGGAAAATAAGAATATAAAGGAATAAGGAAAAAAACCTTTTGTTGTCGTTGTTAGCTAGAGTTTTCAATCAGGAGTAGGTAGGCAAGAACTTAATTTTCGTAAAGTAATATTTCATTAAATTTTTTATTCGGTAATATTCGTAGATAAACAAATAAATCCACCGTTCTATGTTTAGCATAGTCTCACTTATTGTTAGAAGACGAAAACATGAAAACCTATTCAACTCTTGAAAATACAATAGGTATAATATTCCAAGGGCACAAAATAATGAGGATCCACGTACCGGGAAGGGATCACCAAACTATCACAAAACTGATCCGTCTCTACACAACAATACTACTAACAACAATAATAAAATATTTCAGATACTTCATAAAAGGGTCCTGGAGCCACGCTCCAAATGTTTTGAAGAATAATAACATCGGAACACCAAACGCATGTCCATCCCAGGATAATAACGAAGCATTTACAAAAGCATATATTCAAACTACAGCTGTCTCACTCAAGCACATTGGTTGATATGAGGAGCATTATCCAGATAACCGTATGTCCCATATCGGCGCGGGACGATATGTGACCGTATTAACAAACTGGATTGTTCCGAGCCAAGTTGGGAAACCCGTCGGGAGGAAATTCAATAGAACCCTAATTTTCCAGCCCCTACTGACGCACAATAGCCAACAATGCGGACTACATACTATATACAAACGCATATCGTCACAGAACAGTAGTGAATTGTTACTATAGTAACGATTGCGAACGGGTAGACAATCATTTTGATGAAAATGATTGTCTGTATAGTTACGAGGCAGTTATTTTTAAATTTGATACTATTAATGTAGCACCTGATATTATATAATATATATTATATTATATATCATTATAATTGATAATAACAGCCAAATTAATATCATCATTAGAGATAATTAATATTTACCGTACGCAAAATACGCGCGTTGACGTGGAGTTGCGGACACCAGCCCGTATTACCTATTACCTAGAGATAATTATGTGATCATGGTGTAGGTGAATGGCTAATTAATTATATTTATTGTAGTCTTTAAATTGGACTTGTCAGCAATATTTTAGATTAATGAACGGTGTAATAAAGCACCTGTGGCTCAAACAAAAACAGCTCATCAACTATATTTCGTTAATCACCAAAAACAAAAATAAATTTAAAATTATTTATTTCAGACATTACAGTCCATAGATTGTTATTAATGAGTTAGTAACAATTTGTGCTTATCTGCTACGAATATGGTGGTAGATAACTGTAAGTTTTTAAACCTAAAACCACCTCCACCAGGTGCCTCTGGATGAGGTAGTCTGGTCTCGCAACAATCATTTCATTTCTTTTTTTATATTTTGTTTTATAATACACTTCCAGAATAAAGTTAGTATGAAGAAACTTTTCGTGCAATGGAAGAAGTGTTAGCGACAATGTATTTTATCTCTCAAAGTACATAACGATAAGCTCTAGATCACACTTAAGAGCCAGAACCACAATTTCAAGCCGGCATCGAACAAGTACCGCACAATATCAACACCAAATAAACCCTAAAGTACACTTTGAGAAGCACAATTTTGCCCGAAAATGCCGCAATAACTACATGTAGGGAAGCCGAGACGTGTCTTGCAAAATTTCGAGCGTCATGTGTTTGTGACTCGCTTTTTGCGAAGTTTCCTCCCAACACTGCGCTGTGCAAAAAAACATGAAATATTTTTTTCCTTTGGCACTTCGGTGTCACGTTCGTACGTCATATTACTTCCATGCTCCGATATTAGCCTGAAATATCTCCGTTTTATATCCGATCATGAACTATGGCGAAGTCTTGATCTAATTCTTCTGAAATTGGCCGTTATTTTTGAGTTAGGGGCAATTTAAAAATGGAAATCTGGTTAAATGTTATCTGTCTTCATTAAATAACAATTCATAACTAACAATACATTTTAACAATTCTGTCTTATAGGCCGACTTACTGCTTTACGAAACCAATGCCTTCAATGTGGACCCGTCTATTGTTGTCTAAGTTTATTCATTACAATACATGAACAATGCTAACAAACCCCCGATTGTTAGTATTTATCCTAGCTTAAACTGCATAGCCAGCCGTACATGGGTTATCTATGATCGTAACCATTTGTGACGATTTTGAACTCGTTGGCTCAACTTAGCTTACTCTAGCTTAAATTGGACATTTTGAATGAGTTTATTTCGCATAGCTCTTGATTAAAATTAGTTTAAATCAGTATCGATCGTTGTGTCTCTTGCCAAGTAATTTCTAGTAGGTAGTAGTAGCCATAGGAAGACTTGATTCCTTTGATAACATTGACAGGTGGAGAGGAGAGAGGGTGAACAATACTTGGCGGTCTTATTTTACCATTTGGGTTGTTACACTGCTGGCCATAGCTCTTACCACATCGTTGTTTATGATATAAAAAGTAAAGCCAAAGTTACACAAAAGTCCCTCAACAAACACAACGTAAAAATTAAAAAAAAAAAACGTTGTATTCGCTTGTAAATTTACGAATTACTCCGACATGTCGGATACGGCCGATGTGTCAACACTACGTGATGGCGATTTCAATCACTCCGCCTCTTCTATTTTTATGTTTCGCTGCTCTCGACAAAATTCATTTTAATCCGCGCAGTGCACTCTGCCCAATTGATGGGCCTTATCAAAATCGGGACCGTGTCCACATATTAATCAACGGTATTTTTGTAAAGATTTTTGACCGTATTGAGCACAGCGGGGTCCTGCGGGATGTGTGTGGGTGAAATATGGATGTCAAAGCGTTTATGTTTGTGTATTTTGCTGTATTCTTCGTAGCGGTCAGGGGAATTTGGGTGCGGAAATACTTTTTCGATAGATGTTTCGGGTTTGCTATATTAAATGGATATGAAAGAAAGTTATTATTCCAACAAAACTGCAGGATTCGTTTACGTATTGAATACAGAAAATATTGGGATTGCTTATAAAACTGCCGTAAGTATTCCTAAAATTCATTTTATATTGACCACTTATACGCAAATGATGCTGCAGATAACTGGTGCTAAATCAATTAACTCATTGATGGACACTGAACGAGACACGATAGAAGTTTTGTTGTTATTACGTCAAATGGCGCTTAGTGTCCCGCAAAAGTTTAAGAACCGCATCATAACGACGCAACCTTTTTAAACATAAAAACATTTCCCAAAATCCAATTGAATAACATGAAGAATGTTAAACTCACTCCACACAATGTTCAAATCGAAAATTCTTCAAAAGAGGATGCTGTAAACAGAATATTTTATAGATCAGATACTCCTGATGACTGGTCAGTATCGATTGACATTCCATAGCCCGTGATTGATGAACTTACAAATGACGAAACATGACCCTTGCACATTTCGATATTTTTATAAAAGCTATTTTTGTGTTACTTTCGGTAATCTATCATATGCTGTAGATATATTGGAAGTAAGGTTTGATGAAAATGATGTTTGGATTTATGTTCTTATTTAGAAGATAAGCTCAGTTCACACGCTCTCAAAACGGTGAAGGAAAACATCGTGAGGAAACATGTCCTAGAACCAAAAATCCGAAGACACACACACAAACACATTGACACTGGTACACTGGTGGTGGTGGTGGTTGTGACATTGGTAGATGTCACATGTCTTCGGATTTTTGGTTCTCTCCTTCATCTTGTCTGGGCCCGCGTGGTAAATTATAGCCCACTCACTCTCGAAGAGAGGAAGCCTGCGTCCCAGCAGTGGGAACATTATAAGCCGATTATGCTTGTGTAGCTCATACGAAGGCCCGTAGGTACAGACGCCAGCACTTCAAGCTACTACAGTCTGTCAAATTTCTTTAATAGATTTTCAACTTTATCGCTAAAGCATAAGGTTCAAAGTTGATTGGGAAAGTAGTAGTAGAAGTAGTAGTGTAGTAGTGGTAGTAGTAGTAGTGTAGTTTCGGGTAGCTTGATGTGCTGGCGTCTGTACCATACCTAATGTAAGCAAATTGTTTAACCTTGGTATTCTAAAAAATTATTTAGGATTTCTCTCTTCTTATTGAAACCTTCCCGAGGTGTCAATTTAAATCAATATTTATTCTACTTTGTTTCTCTTTTTTTTTTTTTTTTGTGGATGGGAAATCATCAAATGACTCCTCCCGCTCTGGGTGGAGCGGAAGGGAGTGTCAGACTCTTACTGACTAAAACCCACCCGTGTTCCTTCCTTCGCCCTTTATGTTCCGGGCCAGCGGTAACCCTTTCGGACAATCCCGCTGAACTTTGTTTCTCTTAGGGCTGATTTTTCCATCGCCAGATAACTGTTATTCGAGGAATAAAATTGACGTTTGACAGTTTTTGTATGGAATAACAGTTAAAATTTCAAAATTATTCCTCGAATAAAGTTATCAGATGGTTGAAAAATCAACCCTTAGTAAAATATTTATTTAAGAATAAAAGTCGTTTCATAAAATTACTTTAACCAAAAATACCAGTACCTATATTTGTATCCGAAAAGGTCGGAAACTAAACCGAACGATTATTCGGCCATGTCTGTCGCCACCTTAATTGATACCGGAGATACCTAATTGACAGACGAACTGACATCACACCGATAGTCCGTTAGAATATTGTTTCTTTTATGTGACCTCCGCCCGACGTATATAAGTTTGTCTAAATATCTACTGTGAATAGAATAGCTAAAGCTGTGAAGAATATTTACTAAAGTACCTACATATTATGCTAAAGTATAAACATAAATAATATTATTAAAACAAAGGACCCATCTGTTCAAGAAATTGTGTGAAACATTGGCTTTGATCATTATTGTTTCAAGTTGATCCTTCAAAAACATCAATTACAGGATTTCGGATTAACGTTTGAACTTTTCTTTCATTATTGTCATCTTGATGAATTCCCTTGTTATTCTAACCAAAGACAATCAGGAATGTTATTATGGAGTCAAAGATATTTTGAGCTTTGTTTGGTTTTCGTGAATTAAATTATGATGCCTTTTCAAGGTAAATTAACTCTACAGTTTTACTTTAAATTGGATTATTTCATCCCTTGATTGACATTACATCCATCCCCTGGAGAACACACTTTACTGCTGCAAGTTCTGCAACCGGTTAGACTGGAGGCCGACCCCAAAAATAGTCGGCTGTTTGGGGTCGGCTTCCAGTCTAACCGGATGCAGCTGAATGTCAGTATAATTTGACGTGGAGCGACTACCTATCTGACTAACACAACCCTGTTACTGGGTAACACTATACACCCTTACATTTTGATCGTTTTAATCCTTAAGAGGGGTCATTATATTCATCATTATGAACAACTTTTACTATGGGTCCAAACCTGAAATCGCGAAAAAAAATCAGCTGTTCCCTACATTTTGACGGGTCATACGAACATAACCCTACATTTATGTTCGTATGACCTGTCAAAATGTAGGGAACAACTGATTTTTTCACGATTTCAGCGTTGGCCCCATAGTAAAAGTAGTTCATAATGTTTACTACAATGACCCCCTTTAAGGATTAAAACGATCAAAATGTAAGGGTGTAGGTATATACCCCTTGGTAAGACAGGCTGTCAAAGATCCACGAATGACAGCCGGGACCAACGGATTAAGGTGCTTTGCGAGGTACGGAGGGGTCTCGTTATGTAAAGATGGTCACCCATCCACGGACCAATCGCGGCAAGCCCAGCTTAGTCTGATCAATCGACCCATGCGGCTGTTATTACTTAACCACGGGCTCCGCGAATATTCGAAAATCTTTGGCAACTACCTACCAAAAGCATGTTCTTTATTATAGCGGTCCATTATTTTATGTTACAGTTTGCGCGTCGATGACGCTGCCACCCTGTATAGGACTAAACCTCTACTGACGGAATATGCTGTGCACCACTGCCTATCTCTTTGGAAAGTGCAGACGTCAGCACATTAAGCTACCCGAAACTGTCAAATTTTCCCAATCAACTTTGAACCTTATGCTGTAGCGGGAAGGTTAAAAATCTATTAAAAAAATACAGATTGTAGTAGATTGATGTGCTGGCGTCTGTACAATCGTGGTGTTATGTATGTAAGATCTCATTTGAACCAACAAAACGAAATCACAGGACCCACAACAATTGGATTAACCGTACCCATTGCAGCGAGGCGATAAATTTTTCTATTCTGTTCGGCTAAGCTGGACTATCGCAATGTTTTACACCGTCAACCACTTTGTGGGGTTAACTCCTGCTCTCGTATTGTTTTGAGATCGGTCCTTCGTTTTTTTTTTCAGCCCCACCACGTCCGCTGAAAAGGCTTCCGCTTACAATTTAATGCTGTTAAGTCCGACTTTCGTGGACCCTGAAGCAATAAATGTTTTAGTTGCTAGTAGACTATTATTTAGTATGTCTTAGTAAGTAATATTTTTATAGCCCCGTGACTGGAAGAGCTAACACATTTAGCAATATTTAGACTATATGAATGGAGACAGGAGTTTATAAAGGTGGCTTAAAGTGAAGTAATGATTAGCGACTGTTTAACCATACATTTTTTGATGTTTAAATGTCTCTTAACTTTAAGCAATGTTTATAAAGAAGATCCTATAGCATTGAATTGCATGCGCCATCTCTAATCTCTCTCTCACATCATCGGCTTATACCGATGATGATAATTAATAGAGGCTAGAACAAACACGGAAACTTTACAATTGTGTTCAAGTACTTGAACTATAAAAAATACTATGAACCGAAGTATTTCTGTACAACTACAATAGATAACTGCCCCCAGAGCTCGTCGGAAAAAAGGCGCAAAAAAATCTATTCCCTTTAGTCTCTCTGTATTCTTTTGTAAATCACATCAACAGTGGTATTGGATATTTAATCAATGCAACCACCAAACAAACAATCAAATATCCCTTTGAAATTCAAACAGCAAAATGATCTGTGCTAATGAATTAAAAGCACTACATCAGAATAAAACGATATAATACTATATACCAAAGTCAATGCAGACCAGTTGATAGAATAACGACTATTATAACTTGCTCCCTACGATTTGAAAAGTGATTCAGGTTGGGTAATGTCACAGAGGTCTCGGTAAACTGGTTGGTGATAGCGTGTTGTGAATAAACCATGAGTTGTTTTCAATTTAGCGTAAAAGCGTTCCGTCATAAAAGCTAGTCCGGTTTCATAATTAACATTTTATGTTGTATGACATATATATCGTATGTGGACAAGTGCATTGATTTTATTTGTTGTGGCTTCATTCAGTCCGAGGATGCATTGAAGAAACAAAACGTACCATCCACCTAAGTTCTGTACTAAATGCACTCCCACGTCTTGGTAATATGTATGTATGAATTGAAATCAGGGTTCTGTCAATTACGTTGAGTGTTTTTAGGGTCCACGAAACAGTTATATCTTCTAGATCGTTTAAGACGGAGTGTCATTCAACCTGAGAATTTTATCTTGGAAGTTAGAGCTGTATTCTATCGAGACCTTTTCTAACCTTAAATGTTTTTCTCATACACTATGTAAGGGATGTCTCATTGCATATGTACGTGAGGATAACATGCCATCTTATTACTTTCCTTCCATCTTTAGGAGAGCTGCCCGGAGCCCGGAGCGTGGACTCTGGATTTGTGCTCGGTTAATGCCGATAGGCTTATTACATAGGGCTTACATAACATAGCTGGCGAAATGTGGGTAAACTATAGCAACACCTCCGCCAAACCATCCGAGGATTACAGACGTGATTTTATGTGTGTATGTGTAGGTAAAGCTCAAGAGTGTTTACGCCGTACGGTAGGCATTTCATACAAACTTTCAAGCCCTTGTTTTTCGTAATGAATGAACCGATTTTAATGAAACTTCATACGCATAAGCAGGATACAAAGGACTTATTTATTATTTATTTATTTATTTATTAACTAAAGATGGTAAGTATACTTATAAATTAAGCCCCACAAAACCGTTGTAAAGGTTTGACTGTGGGGTCGGTGAGTCTCTAGACACTATACACTAGTTACACTATAAGATAAATGAAAGTACCGACTATAGTTAGTATTAAGTATTAGTAACAATGGTGCTTAGGTACTAAGTTAGTATTGTTAGTATAATCATCAGCACTCTTGTGCGTGGGCGAACCCCAAGCTCAGAGATATATATATGTATATAACTCACACTCAACATAATATATCTAAATAATATTTTATTAAATTGTTTTTGACTAAAAAGTTACTTAAAACATTTTCGAAAAATAGTGTTGCAGCCAAATTAGACCGACTTTAAATTTTCCATAGAAACAGAGATTTCCAGTTATCTTTTTTTAAATAAGACACTTCTAAAATGTTCTTAAGTAACTTATTAGACCTTTGTATCCTGTTAGTACAGGAATGTACTGCCACCATAGTAACTAATGATATTCGTGCTTTGTAGGCACATATTACAAGAGAGCAGTGGTGACCCAGCGTAACAGCCGGGACTTATGAGTCTAGGTCGTAGGTTCGAACCTAGAAAGGCGCTTTATTTTGTGTAAATTCTTTCATCAAAACTGCTCTGAAAACGGTGAAGGAAAACATCGTGAGGAAACTGCATGTCCTAGAACCAAAAATTCGTAGGCATGTGACATCTGCCAACCCGCACTGGGCCCGCGTGGTGGATTACGGCCTACTCCATCTCACAGAGAGGAGGCCTGTGCCCCAGCAGTGGGAACATTATACGCTAGCTATATAGTCTAATGCTAGTCTATAAACATTGACTTATATAATATAAGTCAATGTTTATAGACTGATTATTACTAGACCACCACTTTCATCAGATATTCATCAGCTTAAAATGCTCTGAAATAGATCTAAATAGAGCATGAATACTCACAGAGTTCTCCTTACACAAGCAAAAGACGTATTTCTATTCCCCGCACCATTAATGTGGTGGTTAAAGCGACCAAACGGACCGTTCCACAAAATTTTAAAGCTCGATTTATATGTCCCACGAAACGTATGGCGACGATTAAGCGTAGCACTAGCGAGCGTGGACAAATGTTAAGTTATCACTTACCACCATTCTGCGACTAAATCTTCATTGGAGGAGAGGTTTTCTGAAATGTCTTGATTTTCTCGGGGAAGAGATTTTCTTAAATGGCTTGGATTTTCTTTTGTACTGTGTTTCGTAAGGACGTTGTGTATTTAAAATGAGTGAGTTGGCGTCTAGTTGTTCTGTCTAATTTTACGTTAGCTGGGATGGATTTATTATTTTTAATATTATCATCATCATGATCTGCCTAGCCTTTTCCCAACTATGTTGGGGTTGGCTTCCAGTCTAACCGGGTGCAGCTGAATACCAGTATTATTTTTAATAGTTTATTTATTTTATTTTACTTAAACATTAAACGGTAATCTGCCAATTACATTAGCTTAAGATTATAGACAAAGATATAGACAAAATATTCATACATTCATCTCTCACAGTATTAGGTATACGAATTATACGATAAAATGAGAATTTAAAATGATATATTATTATACCAATCTCTTTCCCAAATTACATTTAATATCATAATCTTTTTTCGCGTCCTTGTGCTTATCCTAAAAAACATCGTTATGGACAGCGCAGCCCTGATGATAACTGAGTGCATCATGACTAAATATTTTATCACAGTATAAATAAAGTTCACATTCTCCACAGAATTTTATACGGGAGGTTGTAGTAAAAAAGCAGGAGCAACCTTACAAAAAAGTGCAAAAGTTAAAACGGCAGTAATAAAATTCGGTTCAAAAATACTAACCTCCCTAACGACCAAGATTTATAATACTTCTCCTTTACTTGGAAACCGTCCATAGTTGGGGGAGGCATTAATAGAAAATTTTAAAGTTCCAATGGTAAAATCGAAGTTGGTTGACAGCAGTGGTCGCACATCCGCTGTCTTTCAAAACTTTGGGGTCGAAAACTTGCTTCTAACAGGAAACGTTACTTTGTAATTGTGGATTTGGGTTTCAGTTAGTAATTTTGGCCAAATGTTTACGTGTAGAGGAGATTGTACTTATAAAATGAACTCAAAGTTTAAGATTGAATGTTGGAAAACTAGTTGATAGTGAACAAAATCATAATAAAAGCTTGATTACAATTTAAAATAGTTTGAAGAAGTTCCGGTAGTAGTTTCTTTTGCTTTGAATTTCCGTTCACGATTTATTCCAAGGCTTTATCTTTTTGGGTTGTTAGTTGGTGGGTAAAAACAGAATGATATCGATCAATAAAGAAAAAAAAATTCACATAAACCTACATGGGCATTTGTCACGTCAGAAACTAAGTGCACGGTTCCAATGGGTTGTTTCCTATGGAGAAGAGCCGGCAAGAAACTTAATTTTAAAAATAATTAGCTTTTACAATAAATGATAAATGATTTATTTTCTGTAAGTAAGTTTGTACAAACACTTTTTTTTTCACGCGTCAATCATATTTTTTTTAAACTAGATGAGGTCGGCATTTCCTATCTTGACTATTCTAAGAAGAAAGGCCGAAACAAACTCAAAGGTCACAGTCTCTTTTAAAGTCCAGACAAAATCTTGGTCAGATCATGTGAAGACCGTGTAGATGCTGTCTGAATGGTTCTTTTGAGGAAAGAAGCACACTGATTGAGCGGACCTGTCCATTCAATGGACGCATTTGTCAAAAATCGTGCAGCTCAACTCAGAACTGGTGGAGCTCAACGATTCGACGAACAATATCAAAGAAAGGACATTTGGGTAGATCGCGTAAATTACTCAAACTGCCAGACCAATGTTGCCAATTAGGTATAGTAAAATATTGCTTACTTCTAGGCCACCATTGTTGAAGTAGGTTTACATTATACTTCAACATACTTTACAAAACAAATACCTCCCAAGCAAAATTTTCATAATAACCCGATTCCATTCTCCTTCAATGAGCGCGTTTTCTGAAATGACTTTCGCTAGGTGGCAGCACTGGCACGTCAGGTCCAGGCATCTGTCAAAGAGCCTATATTTTCTTTAGTCATGACGGAATGATGAACGAATGAATGAATCGAATGATGAACGTTATCATATATTTTGTATTGGGAGACCTCTTGTCTGGTGTCGTAAATTTTCACGAAAACCCTCAATCCTCCAGAAATACTTTTTCAATTGAACCAAATAAAATATTTCAGAGTACATTAGAGTGGTCAAAACACAGGCAAGTTCGAAATAGAATGAACGATTTTAGGATCGAACCCGATCGGGATGGAACTTGGAGCTTAGCAAGTTTGTGCCGATCTCCGGCTTCCGTTGTTAAATGGCGGCCACGATTCGGTCAGAGGTGAGAGTTGCCGGCAATTTATAGCCGGGATATGTCGAGGAGCCGAAAGTAGCGCGGGAACTACATTACCATCGGATATGTTCGAAATCGCATGGAGCACACATGGAGAAGTTCAGGATTTCCTGGCAAACACGCAAGTCATGCTTGAATAACAGATTCTGGAGTAAAGAAAATGATAGAGAATTTGAGATGGACTTTATTTTTTACATAAAATAAGAAAAATTGTTAACCAGTTCGCAATTTAGCACAATGATTCTCTGGTCACGTGAAAAGACAACCAACCGCTTGGCGATGCCCCGAAATACTCGATAAATACTCGGCCCTAGTGTTTCAACCCCAAATGGCTCTTTAAAACAGATTTTTTTTTTAACATTTTGTGAGATGTCAGTCAACCGTAGACTCAAAAACAAAACGATTCATTGTGCGAATTATCTTAATATCTACCAGCTAAATTAAAAAATATTAAACCGAAAATTGTACAAAATTATCTGCTAAGTTTATCGTTTAACTGGAACTTTTCGGTGGTTAGCCAAGCAATTAATTAATGAAACAATGCGAATACAAATGACGACGTTTACTTAAACGCTGTCAAACTTTAGTCGAGTGTCGGTAGGTACAACCTTTTCACAGTTATTTTACCTCTGATTTTACATCACTGAAACAAAAATTAAAAAGAAATGCTCTTGACTTCGATCACGCCTGATGGAAAGCAATGGATGAGGTCTATGATGGAACGAGCGTGCCCAGAAGATGCCTAAGGCACTCGAACTCCCACGCATCGACGAAACATAGCAGGCTGCTTGACGCCGGACTCCGGTGGAAGGGTGGTCGCAAACCAGGCGGGTGTTAGCCCCCACCGCAAGGGAAGAATTGGCCAGTCAAATAAGGTACTGGGTGTGACTGTCCAGGATGCGCCGAGCGCTCGGTTCAGTTGAGTAACTGGCGGAACAAACTGCGCTGCACGAGGAGGCGTCTTCATGCATCCCATAAAATATTAGTTTAGATTAGTACCTTATACAACAAATAAATCTAAAACTGTTGAAGTGAGTTTTAGCTTATCAGCATAGCCAATTACAGCAACCCATTTTAGGATCAAACATGGTTTCTTTATCTTTTAAATAAAGCTGGTAAGTAAATGTTTGCACAATAAAAAGGTTTACCACAATAAGGTATGAAACGCAAAGTTGAACAAAAATATTAGACCCTTTTCAACTGAGATTAAAAGTGTTACCCAAACAGAAGTATGAAATTACACATTAATTTAATTAAAATTCCCACACAGATTTCAATTTATTTAGGTGTCGAGATTAAAATGGAATAATAAATGTACAGTTATCTTTGGAATTAGGAGCAAACATTCCAAATTAAAATCAGGCTGTGCATTAATTGACTACCTATACTTAAGTCACACTTATCGTGTATTGTTTTATAGCTCGAATGACCTAAACTCGCACTTAAGTCACGCTTCTCTGTGTAAAAAAGCGTGACTTAAGCGTACTTAAGTCACGCTTTTTTACACAGCCCTAAGCTTTTTGACCTAAGCCCGTAGGCTTAGGTCACACTCAAAATATTTTTTATCACATCTATACAAAATCGTATTCTTCGTAAACAGGGACTAAAATAGCTCTTTTATCCCTAGCGACTAAAATTTATTTGAATTTGGAATGTGGATATTGTTAGTAAAAGTTCCAATCACCAAAGAGATCAAACACGAACATTGTATGAGCAAGTAACCTGTTACTTGTAGCTAGCGCGCGTTTTGCTAAATAAAAAAAAAAAGTTTGTCAAAAATAAAAGTCGAGCGAAAAGCATTCTGCCTTCGTTCGTAATAAAATTGTTTACTCAAATTAGGATTTTACATAGTTTTATCAAAAATGAGTATGTCTTCCTCAAGTAATTGTATGTAAATAAATAAACGTATTATTCTTATTCATAAGTTACTCTCACTTATTTTTTCATAGAGAGTGATAAAAAGTAGAGTGTCCACCTCGGGAGCAATACTATTTTAAGCTTGACTGACGTACTTTGAATTACTATTCACATAAACCTACATGGGCACTTATTAAACGTCAGATGGTAGGTGCACGGTGCCAATTTTATTGGCCCTTTCTTATGGAGAAGCGCCGGCAAGAAAATCCACGGTTACTTTTTTTAAAATAATTGGCTTTTATGATGTTTTCAAATTACAATTTTAACAGGTTTAGGAGGACACTGTAGGCCTGTCAACAAGTACCAGGTACTTAATAAAATAGAAAATGGTCTACAAATCTACAGTCTACAAGGCCGTTCTAAAATGGGCCTAGAAAAACTACACAAAGATACAAAACACCAAACTTATTGGTATTGTCCTTCATGAAGGTCAGGAGCGTAGTACACGCAACGGGCGTGCGTGCGTGTTTGACCGATGTATAAACGTCGACGAAGCACGCAGAAAATGTACGGACATACTGACTGTAGTAGTATGTCTTTATACATAAATACATGAACTTACGCCTTCCTCCTATGGGGTAGGCAGAAACTACAGAATGTCACCTGCTACGATCGTCCTCCTAACTCTTTATAACGAAGTAAAAAACTTTGCGTCTATTCTAGACTCCGTCCGTCTAATAAATCCGCATTTTTCAAAAAACTATGTGCAGTAAATAAAACACCGATGCGTGCTCAATACATAAATGAATTATGCCTTGTGAAATGTAAAACTTCTCTAATGAAGAAAAGCATTTTTGGTGTTGCTCCACGAATATTCAATAAAATACCCAATGAAATAAAATGTATGCCATTGCAGAAGTTTAAAAAAACACTTAACGGGTTACTGCTTGAAAGGTGTTATCATACACTAGATGATTTTTCAAATGACGAATCTTTCTAATTATATAAAATGCTGACATAAATTTTAATACTTTTCATCAATACTAATCTTTTGAATTGAATTGACATTAAATTCTGACATGAAATGAAATTGACTATGAACTGTAATGAAATTTAATTTATATGCATGCGTTAATACAATTAGTTACTGAAATACTTATAATATTATATTGTAATAACTTTATCATTGTAATTTAATAGTAGGTACCTACTCATTTAGTTGTCTTTTAATCACATTAATCATTTGTATGTCAATATTGGCAATGCATATCGCACTATCAATTTTTAAGATCTTTGTATGAAATTACCTATGTTTTATAAATAAATAATTATATTCTATTCTAGAGCTAATATTATGAAACTGAGACGAAAATAAAAACTATCCAATGACTGTTTTTGAAGACAGCGCACAAGAAGTAAACAAAGTTGCTTGAAGTTTTTTATAGTAGAGAATGGAAGTGTCAGGTGAATGCTCAGAATTTTTATTTAGGTATTTAAAACGAGGTATTCCACTCAGAGCACTGATTTCAACCGCACTTGCCCGAACCACACCTAAGCACTTCCACTAACCACACTGAAACAAAATTTTGTAACATGCGGTTCGGTGGAACAGTTTAATAATATTATTTTCAGTCCCCGAATGGCACTTGCATACAGTTTGTAGTGATGAAACGTACCTATCTACAGTGTCCAAAGTGCTTTAACACTCGTTTTAAGAAACTGTTAATGATACTTTAACAATAATTTGTATGCATTTCGTTTCTAGTTGAAGAGCAGAACCAATAAAATTACATAACATTGGATATGACAACAGATTTAGGAGCCAATCAAATTGGCACTAACCACCAGATTTTAAAAGTGGAATGAAACTTGTCTGAATATTTTTTTTTGGCATAATTATTTAAATCAGTTATTCGCTAATAAGCTAGATTGTAATATTAATAAAATAATCACCAACTGCTATTATACTTCATAAAAGGAGAAAAAATTATAGCCTACGTCAATTAAGAAAACAACGGTCAAAGAATGAAATTTGAATACCAATTACTGTCAAAGAATGACACTTGTGATTTGAACGGATAATTTCAATTTTCCCTAAATGATTGTAAGTAAGAGGACGCTTCCAGAACTTAATTCGTTAACTCTTGCCTGCCAATACAGTCACAACTATTCAAGTAACGAACACATAAACAGAGACGTATTTCACGTCCCGGATGTCCGTCTCACTCTGTGAATGGGCTGCGTTCAATGTAGGAGCATTTTTAACGTTGCCAGTTGTAAAAAGTAAAATATAAACAAAGTTGGAGTGAGATTCGAAGTTGCGCATTTTATGTTGGACGTTCTGATTTTTCGTTGCTGTGTTTGAGCTAGTTTATTAAAAATATTTTTGCTGAATTTATAGTAGATGCTAAAAACTATTATTGCTTTTATCTATGTTGTTAATTTTGATTTTCCAATATGTAGGTACCTATCTAAATAAGATAAGGCTTTTAATAGATCCTTAGATGGTTTGGACATTTTGAGAGGACGAATAAAAGGCGACTGACAAAAGGCCGATGTGAGTGGAAACGCCGGAAGAAGAACATGTTGTGACCTCATTGGTGATTTTGAAAGGTCAGGTGCGTAGGACTCGCAACCGGCGTGCGTGTACGACCAGAGGGGCAATTCTCGTAATTTAAAGAATGTTCACAGTCTGATGTTATACTCTGACAAGAGTTTATAATAAATTTACAAGATTGTTCTAGCGATTCAGAAACTGATTCAGATATGGATTTGGGGTGTGCTCCGTTACGAGAATAAATGTATTTTATATTCAAATATTCGTTTAATTTAGTAACGCTTGTAATTAAATTAAACCCAATTAAATGTTACATTAGCATCGATAATAGTAAGAAACGTCGGTAATTTCTATCGACAATTTTTTAAATCATGACAACCCTAGGAATGTCAGTTTGACTTATGTCGCAGAGATCAAGCTATCTTTTACAGAGTATAGTCTCCCAATCTGTCAAAAGTACTTCTAATTTCCCTACATTTTTGACAAGTTTTTGACATTGATTGTCGCCGAGATTGCGACTAGATTTTGAAAGTTTCTTTCCGGGAATTAATCTTCAGATGTATGAACGTAAACAAAACAAAAGGAGTATGTGGCGATCGTAGCAGAGACGATCGTGACGATCGTAGCAGAGACAATCGTGACGATCGTAGCGTTCTGTAAGATCTGCCTAGAAAGCGTGAATTAATGTTTTATGTTCAAAATAAAAATAATCCGCTTCAACCAAATTGAAAGATACTATAAAAAAAAACAATACATAATTGTCTCATCATCATCTGCCTCATCATTGATCTGCCTAACCTTTTCCCAACTATGTTGGAGTCGGCTTCCACTCTAACCGGATGCAGCTGAATACTAGTATTTTACGTGTAGCAACTGCCTATCTGACCTCCACAACACAGTTACTGGGTAATACGATACCCGATGGTTAGACAGGTTGTCAGACTTTCGGGCTTCTGACTACCCGTAACGACTGTCAAAGATCCACAAATGACAGCCAGGACCAACGGCTTAACGTGCCTTCCGAGGCACGACTATACATAATCGTCAATTAACCATAAAACCCTATTCTGAAAAAGAACGTATACTTAACCGTCTACAAAATCCTAAATAGGCACTCACGATAAAAGGGAGTCGTTATGAAAACTTGACGTCTTCATCGAGTGTCGACAACTCGATAGTCAATGAGCAGTTATCGATTCTTATTAAATATTCATAAGAACTTCGTGATCGGAATATCCGATACCTAAAATCGAAGGAAGTCTTTCGACGAAGAAACCTTGCAATCAAGGCGGGGTTATGACATGCTAGAATTAATCTTATATTATCCTTTCCATGTTACAGCTTTGAAAGAATGATGCGGGTGGGAAATTTTATTGAGTAACCGACTGGTCGACTTATACGTAATGTAGGTACAGACGCCAGCTCACAAGCTACTACAATCTGTCAAATTTCTTTAATAGATTTTCATCTTTATGGCTATCAGCATGAGGTTCAAAGTTGATTGGGAAAATTTGACAGTTTCGGGTAGCTTGATGTGCTGGCACCTATTTACATAATAAATATAAAGAAACAAATTAGCTAGTAGTGTCTCTCTCTAAGTAGTTGGCCTTACTAATAAAAAAATCGGATAAGTAAAATCATATCCTCGTTATCGTATCGAAGGGTTTTCAGAACTTACAAATCGAGCATTCTTTGGAAAAACTTCTTTGTCTAGACATTTTCATTCATTCTATTTCCTAACTCATTTATCAATAACCAACCTCATTTCCTAACAACATTACCACCATCTTCATTCTTATTCACGTCATGTTTTAAGCAATAAGATTGCGCCTACGGCCGTATCGTATCGTAAATATGACCCCAAGATCCCTCGCCGCTTCTTTTTATGCACGAACAGCGATCCGGGAGCCTTGGACCCTAGAATCATACGTTCAATTTAATCACGATAGGTCAGTATCTGTTTTCCTTGGAAACAGTATTCTTTTTTCAATTTACAAATGTTTTTTTGCCCTGATGTATGTGTACTTCGTGGAGATTGTTTTATTTTTAGATTGTATGTAGCAAATTTCTTTTTTTTTTTGGGTAATTTTGTTTCAAGGATATTTTTGTTTTCTTTATTGTGTACCTATCTAGATACTTTGTATTTTATAAAATTGAGTACGAGATGCTTCTCGTGATTAATCACGAGAAGCGCAATTTCTGCAATTTATTTAATTCAATAAATTATTAATCGCAAAAAAAGTCAGCTGTTTAGTACATTTTGACGAGTTATGCGAGCATAAATGTAGGGCACAACTGATTTTTTTTTCGCGATTTCATATTGGGTCTTATAGTAAAAGTTATTCATAATGATTACAATGACCCCTTAAGAGTTTTTGCGCATTTACACCTTGGTAGTTATGATTAATAACTATTGATACCAGAAAGAAGGTAAGTAATCACCAAACCTAAAATACGAAAAAAGTAAAATTATTAGCACACTTTTCTAATAGTAAAAGCATAGGGTAGGGCTTTTTTTTCACCGAGGATCGTGGAAGGCGCATAAGTTCCCATGATCCCCGGTCCAAGTTTGGGAAGGAAACACCGGGGTGGTTTTTAGTCAGTGAGAGTCTGACAGTCCCCTCCACTACACCAGGGCGGAGGAAATCCAAGAAGATTTCCAGAACGGAACAAAAAAAAAGTTTTTATTCTAAATATTGGGTATATAAATACACAATATTTAGAATAAAAACTTTTTTTTGTTCCGTTAAAAAAAAAGTTTTTATTCTAAATATTGTGTAATATACACAATACAATTTAGAATAAAAATTAATTTGAATGAAGACTTTCCTGCTGAAGATGGCCTTCAGCAGGAAAGTCTTCATTCAAATTAATTTGTGACATTTCACTTCACTATCCGCAAATAAAAATCAAAACACGCGTATTGATGAGCGCATCCGCCAATCGACCACAGATGCATCTTCTTTGAGCTTCTCGACGTTCATGCGCGCAAAACGACGCCTGTAGAACCTTGGGCTTAGGTTTGGGAGGTTTCAGGATATTTGAAAGGAAAATCATGTCGTGATGAGAAAAGCCAGGAGCGTGCGCCAGTAGAATGCGCCGTGAAATGTGCGCGACTGAACGCCCGCTTGCACTCCTGACTAGTTCAAACGTGTCGAACATTTGTTTCATGCGCCGTTCATTCCGCCTGCGTGGTGCGCCGTCACTCAGGATGCACAATCTTCCTCTGCGTCATGTTTACTGCAAATAAATGTAGGTGCTCCAAAAATAGGTGCTCAACCGGGAATACTTCATATTTTCTTTCTTTCTATTTCCCTTTTCAGAAATAACAAGTCCTAAGACATTTTCGCAGCCATAATTACGGTTGCTACGGCTACGCTGGCATGACACCATAAATAAACATTACTCGGCCTGAATACATAGGTAATCTTGATACCTAATCTTCTTAAAGATTGACATTTTTCAATATTCCATCTTGGATTTTTAACAAATGGGGGTTAGCTAGAGACTTTTACTAATTTGCGGTGCCCGACAGGCTCCAAATCATCACAATTTTAAGTTACCACAGGAAACACTGTAGAATGCCAATAAACTTTTGAATATTGTGAGGCCCCGTTCGCCATTACCACATTACTCTGTGGTTCTCACTTGTCACAGACCTACTCAAGTATTCTGGTCCTGCCGGCCGAAGTTTTCCTTCAACTCGTTTTAATATGATACTAAAGTTGGATATAATCCGCACTTTAAGAGTTTATTCCATGATATTGCCGATAAAAAGTGAGCAAATAGCGGCGTAAAATTTTTGTTGGTACTCAAACAATTTTGGTTATAGGAGTTTAAGAGGTTTTTGTAGTACATATTCAATGTTATTCTAATGAAGAGCAATTATATTTATTTTTAAGAGATACTACATACAAACATTTAGAACCAGGCATTGTCTATTTATTTTGCTTGTTTATTTCTTATTGTGCTCGTATATCTCACCGTATACTGCACCGGTTGACGTCATCACATCAACGCCGGCTGTCGCTGAAAACCAGCGCTCTGGGGGGATCTGTCCCACATAGGGTCGTAGCATTACTCTGAGCGATGGCCGTTTTGCATGGATGTGAAGCCCCAACTTGTTCCCTGTTGTTTTTTTTTTCTCTGAGTCATGATTGCCGCAAGTAAACCTATTTTCTGTCTTTTTCTTTCTTTCTTACTCAGATTATTTTTGAATAGTCAGTAATCGTCAATGAAAACATTTTGAACAGCTGTTTTTCCTATAAGACAAAATATGGCACTGGTATAACGATGACGATTTACGTATTTCTTAAAAGCAAAAAGAACATTTGCAAATCCAACCCGTGACTGCTAACTGCGAAATTAGTGAGTACAAAAAAAGAACATAACTAATATTTAAGCCAGGTAATGCTTTTAGATATAGGTTTATACCATCTAAACTTTAATCACTGTCTCTTCCAACAATTTAACAGTACAAAACAAATACACCATAAAAAAACTGAAAACACCATCCCGGATGAACACAAAAGTAAATGTAATCGAGTAAAAAACTCGAACTCAAACTTCAAAATATAGTTATGTACAATTTCCACTGAAACTATATTCGTTACTTGTTTGCTTTGGCAAAGCTTCGAAAAATTGCTCGTACCCACAGTTTTTCCGGGCTAAAATCGGACTCGGCACGTTTTTCTATCCGTAAATTGTTCACGGTACCCTGAACAATCAAAAGTTGCTTTTCATTTAAGTTATCGGGTTCCAAACAATGCGGGTATCGGGAAACGCGGGAACGGCGAAATTGGTTTATACCTTTGTCTTGTTGCTTTAAACCGCGAAAAATCGGATTTTATTTAGGAGAATGAATAAATGTATGTGAGTGTGTGTGCGTGAGTTATTTATTGAGAGAAGATTAAATCGTTTGGAAGGATTGGAGAAAGAATTCAATTTAACAACAGGTTTGCAGACTTTATCTGTCAATGGGTTTCCAAGACTTAATCCCCTTTATTCACAAGCGTTGCATAAAGTTAGCTGTATTTCGTCATTCTAAATCTAATATGGCGGAACACTCAATATGATAACTTAAGAACATTTTCGAAATGTCTTATTTAAAAAAAGATAACTAGAAATCTCTGTTTCTATGGAAAATTTAAAATCGGTCTAATTTGG
Source organism: Luperina testacea (assembly GCA_927399505.1). Taxonomy (NCBI): domain Eukaryota; kingdom Metazoa; phylum Arthropoda; class Insecta; order Lepidoptera; family Noctuidae; genus Luperina; species Luperina testacea. The sequence goes on along the minus strand of OV656770.1, from coordinate 13,288,002 downwards.
CTGTCACACAATTTTTCTAAAGTGTTCTTAAGTAACTTTTTAGACCTTTGTATCCTGCTTATGCGTATGAAGTTTCATTAAAATCTGTTCATTCATTTCGAAAAACAATGGCTTGAAAGTTTGTATGAAATGCCGTACGGCATAAACACTCTTAAGGAGTTGTATTGGTGATTCTAATGTGTAAAACCATATTTGTAACGGTAATCATATTTTAATCAACATATAACTTGACGCTGACCAGCAAATTAAACAAAAAAACCTAAGTAAATTTGAATTTCTCAGGCAACTTTAGCGCATTACCCTTAATAAGCAATCTTAAAACATTATTTCAAAATTAACCGTTAAACAAACATAAAAGGCAAATTTACCAGAATCATTTAAATCACAAATTATTTTAGTTCATAAAACAGTTGTAATTAATTTTAAGGAAGTAATTCTGTCCATCCAGCCGAGACCCCGCAATTTCCTGGCGATTGTACCCAGGCCTTCAGATGGCAATGTCGTTATAAACTTCGATATTGTCGGAAATTAGTCGAAAAGTAATAATCGTAATTTTAATTAGAATTACTGTGGAGACTGTCAAAGAGTGTCATCGGAATTTGTTCTTTGTGAGACAAATTGAGGTTCTGAAGAAAGAGGATATTTGACTGTTTAAGAAACGAAAATCACTCTGTGGGGTAATTGAGTACCTAACACTAACAGTAGCAATGGCTTTCATTTTAAACGTTAAGAGCGATTACGCCGTACGGCATTTAATACAAACTTTCAAAGCCGCCTTATTTTTCGAAATGAATGAACCGATTTTAATGAAACTTCACACGCATAAGCAGGATACAAAGGTCTAACAAGTTAGTTAAAGAACATTTTCGAAAAATAATGTTACAGCCAAATTAGACCGATTTTAAATTTTCCATAGAAACAGAGATTTCCAGTTATCTTTTTTTAAATAAGACATTTCGAAAATGTTCTTAACTTACTTTTTAGACCTTTGTATCCTGCTTATGCGTATGAAGTTTCATTAAAATCGGTTCATTCATTTCGAAAAATAAGAGCTTGAAAGTTTGTATGAAATGCCGTACTGAGTAAACGCTCTTAAACAAGATTCAGTGCGTTATTTGTTGTTGAGCAGACAAACTTTTCGAACATAATTATGAAGCAATGGATTAGCAATATCCATCAAAATTATTCAGATTCTGATTGATAGTGTTACGCAACTAGAGTGCTGGACTATTACAGTTAAATGTCAACAATATTAATGTGGGCTTACGTCACATTCAATGTTAAATATTGGGACACCATTAAGTTTTGGTTTTGTTATGGTGTTATGAAGGAACATGTACAATCGTTAGAAAAATCATTGTGGTTTGCTTATATCGATAGAGGAAAACGCAGCAACTCAACTAAAAATATTATTTTGAATAAAACGTGTATATTATAAGAACGATAATATATTCTTATTTTTAAGGTGAATGGGTAGTTGAGACTGCGAAATTCAAATTTTCTTACGTTTTTTGCAATTTGCAGGTCAGTGTCAGATTGTATCTAGATCAAAATATAATTCGCGAAAATAGCAGGTACATATTTAGAGAAGAATAATCATTAGAATCAATAATATACATCTTTCTAAGTTAGATTTCTACCACTAACGCTTTTCCATAAGTGATTGGTGGTTGGTGGTAGAAATCTAACTTATATTTTGATCAAGATACAATAATCTGACACTGACCTGCAAATTGCAAAAAACGTAAGAAAATTTGAATTTCGCAGTCTACCACTATCCATTCACCTTAAGCTATTAAATCCCGACAAAAATATATCATTTAGCACCCTTTTATATCCATATTCAAGCTTTTCAACTCCACCACAAAACCTACACCATTCATATATAATTCGGGCCTCAAAGCAACCCTAAACTGCCGATATGGTCCATCCGCCGCGCAGTCGACTGTCAAAGGGCCTAGCAGGTGAATTGAATCAGGGTCTCTTTGCCTCCAAAGGGTACCGACCACTTATAACTTTACCCAGAATAATGGATATGAAACCGCACGTTATGAACTTTCACTCGGTATTGCAATATGGCGGACAATTCCATTTACGAATTTCGAATTGAAAATGATTTTAGGCGATAGCTGATTAGAGAATGAGTTTGTGGCTTGAGGTTTTGAGTTTGTGGCTTGAATACAGGCGAGCTCGTTTTACGTTTTTAAATGACTCTAGTGTTACCAACGTAAATATTTGGAAATACAAAAGGTTTCAATAGGTATGTCAATATAATTCACTGTCTCTTCAGTCTCATGGTCGCAATCGCTACTGCTGAGTATGAGGTACTGGGTCCGATTCTCAAATCAGGCAAAGTTTTATTGCGTTTTTCTGTCAGAAATTTCTCAGTAGCAGCCTGAGCCATTATCATAATGTTATGAACGATCACAGTATGATTTAGACTCAATCAGTCAAATATACCTGTAACTTCCCTACATTTTTGACAAGTTTTTAACATTGACTGTCGCTGAGATGAGATAGTGACTAGATTTTAAACGTTTTAATTACGTGAATTGGTATTCTGGAGTCTGGATTTATGCCCAATTGGTGGTAATAGGCTCGCCCCTATTACAAAGGATTTTTTTTTCGGGATGTTAAATCATCAAATTTAATTTAATTTAATTTAATTTAATTTATTTATTTGGTTCACCAACAATTGTTTACACTAACATCTTGGTACAAATAACGTCTTAAAAAAAACTTTAAACAGTGTAACAATTACTTAAAGGTAAACACCACATGAACTAAAATTATGTTAATTTGTAAGCCTAGGTACATGTACAGTTCACAAGCCAACTTAAAACTAAAGAAAAAAAAATATGTAGCCTATGTATAAATAAATAAAGACTATGTTTTGAATGTGACTGCTAAAGTTATATAAGTAGGTAACAAAATGATGAATGCTTTACAACACCTCTGATAAACAACTCAAGATTTTAGATTTCTGCTTAGTCAGAGAATCAAAGTGGAAATCGATTAAGTGACTACAACTATTCAAAACCCTGCAGAACCTAGCGCACGGAGAGTTAGATCCCAACACCGTTCTTCTCTGTGGAGGACGAAGTGGAGTAATGGGTTTACGTGGAATTCTTGAGGGGGCACTAAAGTTTATAAGTGCGAGCAGCGGCGGTGAGTCAATATCACCTTTCAAGATTTTACTGGCAAACATTGCATCGTTTAAACGCCTTCGCTCCTCTAAGGTGTGAATGTTGAAGATTTTTAATCTGCCTTTGTAAGAAGGCGTTTTTTTAGCTATACCGACAGAAAAAGCCAAATGCCAAGCAAAGCGTTTTTGGACGCGCTCTAGACGCAAACTGTGAGTAGCATAGTGCGGCCGCCACACCACACTACAGTACTCTAATATGCTGCGTACCAAACTATAGTAAAGTAAAATTTTTGTTTTACTTTGTCGAAAACCCTTACATTGTCTTATGACAAACCCCAACATTTTTGACGCTTTTTTAACAACATGATCTAAATGTGGCACAAAGGTTAATTTTTGGTCAAACAAAACTCCAAGGTCGCGTATAGTGTCTACTTCATTAACCTGGTCATTATTAATATAATATACTGTTTCTATAATATTATTTTTTCTCGTATACTTAACGTGGTAACATTTATTTGAGTTCAAATGCATTGTGAGAGTGCAAATGACCCCTCCCGCTCTGGGTGGAGCGGAAGGGAGTGTCAGACTCTTACTGACTAAAACCCACCCATGTTCCTTCCTTAGCCCTTTATGTTCCGGGCCAGCGGTGACCCTTTCGGACAATCCCGCTAATTTACAAAGGATTTAAAGATAACTGACGAAATGTAGGTGTACTATAGTGACACCTCTGCCCAACCCTTCGGAGAAACAAGGCGTGATGTTATGACCCACCATTAGACTGGAAAACATTCACGGATGTCATTGATAGTCTTTACTATAACATTTTATAGGATTTGCATAACTATTACACTCTACACTAAAATGTTTGCGCTCGACCACATACGAGCCACTGTGGTACCTTGTAATAGTAAGGCAGTAAACACACAGTACCCAGCTACTATTACTCTGTCTCTACACGTTAGCCTGCCTTCGACAGAATTACGCCTATCACCCCATTATAAACCACTTCGATGGGTCCATTGTACGAGTAAGTGGAGCAATGGACGCAATTCTCTACATGTTGTCCCGTATAGACTGTGTATACGAAGCGTTACAATAGTGTTTGTAGGTAACATGAATACAGGCTTTATCTGAGGTATATAATATGCCTAAGTCTTAACAAGGGGTATAGTGTTACCCAGTAACTGGGTTGTGGATGTCACATAGGCAGTCGCTGGATGTAAAATACTGGTATTCAACCGCATCCATGTAAGCCAACCCTAACAAAATTAATAAAGGCTAGGCAGATAATCATGATGATTTGTAGCTAAGTAACATCATCTTTTTCGTAAGTTAGCTTTCTCGATGTCACGTGTGTACTTACTGTTTCCACCAATTCACAAATCGTCCCTCGCATGACTAAAAGTCCCATCTCATTTTTCTCATGTTTAGACGACCCGAGACAGGTTAACCACATCCCTCCATTCGTGATTATTTACATTTTTCACTAACTTTCCTACCTCTATCGTCGTTGCGTGTGCAAAAGTCGCTATGTATTATTAAATTATTATTGGTTCTTTATGCAGTTTTAATATTTATTTCAATACACACAAATACTGTAAAAAAGGGTATTTGATAATTGCAATATTTAAAGTGTTACGGAATGTAGCTATGTGATATTCATACATCGAAAGTTCCGTATAAACAAACTAAGTGTTTATAATTCATATACCTCAAATAAGTTCACTAAAAACACACAGCGACTTTTGCACGCGCAACGACGCTATGTTATTTGGATCTCAAAACATTTTGAAAGGCAAAAAAAATGTAAAGAATCACAAATAGTGTAATAAAATGCAGTTGCCCCAACTCAAATCAGCTAAAAAATGAGATGACTTTTAGTCATGCGAGCAACGATATCATGTCACCTAGGCCTAAGTTCTTTACATCTTTACGTCGATACTGCGGTGCTATTCTGTTAAAATCTCACCGTGAAAACTTAGGTGAAGTGAGCGTGGAGTGAGCTGTCTATTATAGTGTCAATTCCTAGTATAAACAAACTCACTTAACCTAAGTTTTCACGGTGAATTTTTTACAGAATCGACCGGCTGGTTTGGTTTCAAAACTTTTAAATAATATTCCAAAGCTACAGTGCGGCCGACAAGAGAACGCGTTCTTGACAGCCGTAAGTTTCGTACAAATAAATATGTGTTTTGCGAATATAATCTTTAAAGCTACTGGAATTGTCACTGATAAGTGTCAGGAACGCATTGTCTAGACGACCGGACTATAATAGTAGTCTTCTTTCATATATCTATGGTAGTAGTAGTACCTATCTACGGTACTGAGTGGCAATGGATAACTGAGAGGTATGCCGCGTTCTCAGAATACAGAAAATGCCTGTATTCTGAGCTACGCTACACTACCCAAAATATACGCTCACACCACAAACGAGGCAATCCAATGCAACCTAACTTTTGTTTTGTATTTACCCTACTCTGTACACCGACCACAACACATGAACTAATGATGCGCGCTCAATGGAGTGTAAACTGAAACAATAATTAAACTTTCGATTCGGCCAAATAAGCGAGTACAAACATACGGTCTGCAACTCATACGGAACTATCCGATATCGCTTAACGTTCTCAAATGCTGGGTTGGGATTAAATACAAATCAGCGATACGTAACCGGACGGTTTCCTCTTGGAGCTTCGACTGGGATTGGAATAATAAATTGGAATTGTAGCTGTTGCCGTATGTGTTTTGGGAACTGTTCTGTTTACTTTAAGAACAATATTTGGTACTTCGTAGATACCTAAGATTCTTATTTTCAGTATATCAATTTACTCATCTCCTCATTTCTGATTCGATCACGCAGGGAAACGCCAAGCATAGCCCTCTCCATTGCCCTTTGGGTGACCGCAGGAGACTCAAAATAACCGACATAGCCCGAAGAATTGCCAAACTTAAGTGGCAGTGGGCAGGGCACATTGCTCGCAGAACAGATGGTCGATGGAGCCGAAAGGTTCTGGAGTGGCGACCGCGTACCGGACGTAGCGTTGGAAGGCCGCCCACAAGGTGGTCCGATGACCTTGTGAAGGTCGCAGGAACCCGTTGGATGCGAGAAGCACAGAACCGGTCAAAATGGAGGTGCTTGGAGGAGGCCTATGTTCAGCAGTGGACGTCTTTCAGCTAAAATGATGATGAATTTACTTATCACCCTTCATCACAAATGAGAACAGTGGTGGCCTAGTAGTAACAGAGAGACTTACGAGTTGTAGGTCGTAAGTTCAAACCCAGACAGGCGCTTTACTCAGTGTAAATTATTTCATCACCACTGCTCTCAAAACGGTGAATCAAAACATCGTCAGGAAAACAGCATGTTCTAGAACCAAAAATTCGAAGACGTGACATATACCAACCCGCATTGGGCCCGCGTGGTGGATTACGGCCCACTCCCTCTCACTGAGAGGAGGCCTGTGTCCCAGCAGTGGGAACATTTTAGCTTTATCACAATTGTATAGAAGTCTGCAAAGTCTACCTTGAAACAGTTTTGCGAAATGGGGGACGTAACAGTTTGATAAGGTGACGCAGATATTTATGAGTAGATTAAAATAATGTCGTGACTGCTATTCAATTGCACTGCTTACCACGTGTGTCGCCAAAAACCATTGGTCATTCACCTTGTTACGGGTAATCTCCAGAAAACCAGACAGTCAACTACAATCTGCTGATGCTGTGGGTGATTTTTAACTACAGTCCAACCGTCAAGATAATGCGTTCCTGACACCTGTCAGTGTGACAATTGTAGTAGCTAATAAAGATCAAATTCGCAAAACACGTATTCGTTTGTAGGACAAGTGTCAAAAACGCATTCTCTCGTCGGCCGCACTATACCTACGAGTATACAGAATATTTTATTTATCCCCGTTCTCTGCCTACCCATTTAGCAGTTGGTTACTGAAATCCGATCACAAACGCCTACCTAGCCAACTACATTGTAGTTGGCTGGGCAGATGATGGTGATAATGATGGTCGAGGTACCTCTACGTTATTTTATTTTCTTCTTAAAGTGGTCTAATTACTGGTCTACAACGGAAAAGTATTCGAAATAATTTTAACAAATTTCTACTCAACTACCCATGCTGAATACAAATTGACAAGTGAAAGTGATTTATTAGTTTGAGTTTTTGCAATACTTGACATTTTCCGAATTTAATGATTCTACCCTCACTGAACTTGATAATGCTGATTATATTTACTTAGTCGGCATCGAATGTTAAAAATATTATGTTTAGTTAAAGTTATCTGTATTACTAAGTGATAAAAGTGTTAAAAATAAAAAAAAATACGTGTCGGCGGCGTTGTCCAAAACAACACATGCACCGGTCACGCCACCGACAAGTACGTCACTCGACTTCTCCCACCGCCCCACTGCTCGACTTGTTTTGACACCAGTATAAAAGAGCGAGCAACGAAGCGGCAGGGGACTGGACCATTGGACATCGTACGGACATCATGTGCTCAGTAACTATATCGCGTTCGTATCTGGTTGTATCGTGTACCTATAGTGCTTGATTTGCTAATGTGATTAAATTGTTCATGAAATTATAATCTGATGTGAAGTGCAAACCGTGTTTCTATTGCGCATTAACCAACACTACCCACTTAGTACGCCCACAGTAATTAAGATATGCCTGATAATAATGACACACACTTTACCTTTTCCTATATACGTATAATTTATAGCAAAATGTCTCGAAAATGTGTAAACAATTCCGACAATTTTTGTTACATTTGTGGTGAAGTGATATAAGTGATAAGTGAGTTGTGGCCCCATCGTCAGACACTTCAACCTGTACAAAAAAATGTTAAAAATGACCCTTTAGTTAACCCACAAAATGTTTTACTTCCGCCATTGCATATTAAACTAGGACTGATGAAAAATTTCGTAAAAGCAATGAACAAAAATGGAGCTGCTTTTCAATATCTTCGCCAGAAATTTCCAAGATTAAGTGACGCTAAGGTCAAGGAAGGTATATTTGTAGGTCCTCAAATAAGAAATTTATTTAAAGATGATAACTTCGACTCGATTCTAGAAGGTAAAGAAAAAAAAGCCTGGGATGATTTTCGCCTTGTTGCAAAAAACTTCTTAGGAAATAAAAGGAGTGACAACTATGCTGAACTTATAGAAAATATGTTATCTTATCATCATTCCAAAAACTGGGTTGCAACATGTCCTTGAAAATCCACTTTTTACATTCGCATTTGGACTTCTTTCCGGATAATTGTGGGGCTTTAAGCGATGAACATGGGGAGCGCTTTCATCAGGATATCGCCAACATGGAAAAGCGATATCAAGGCCATTGGAACGTTTCAATGTTGGCGGATTATTGCTGGACTGTTTGTCGAGATATTCCAGAAGCAGAATATAAGAGGGCAGCGAAAAGACCACGTCGAAATTCCACTAATGATTAAAAAACTGTATAATTTCTGTAAATTTTTTCAAAAATCGTCTTATTTTTTTTTTTCTAAATAAGGGAAACTAATTTTAATGTTTATTAATTATTTTTGTGTTTAGTACGTGGAAATCAATAAAAAAATCTACTTTCCATGAACAATACTTTTTTAAAGTCAAAATTTGTAGACCAGATTATTAAACCCTTGATAGATGTCACGTCGTTAATTTTTTGGTTCTAGGAAATGTCGGTTTCCTCGCGATGTTTTCCTTCACCGTTTTGAGAGCAGTAGTGATGAAAAATTTACATAAAGTAAAGCGCCTGTCTGAGTTCAAACCTACGACCAACAACTCGTAAGTCACGGCCGTTACCACTGGGCCGCTCTTGACTTTTACCTACCCATAATTTACCCTGTAGCGGTATCTACAATGCCACATGAGAACAACGCATCATACTGACGTCGCGCAAAATCCTGCATCTCGCAAGCAGAGTTTACCGCGCAACTAACATAGATAGAACGGCCCAACATGAATCATCGGGCAGTTGCCCGCCAGACACAACATCCGTCTGGTCGGAGGATCCTCCCTTTTCTATAGAGTATGAGTGAACTTTACACCCTGTTCGTCATACCTCTATAACCCTTAGATACAGATATTAACTAGCCACCACAAAGAAACAGCTCGAAATTACGTTAATAATACATTGTAGCCCAGTGTCACGGTCTTCGAGTGTTTATGGTCCGAAGACCGTCGTAAGTGGCGCCATCTTGTGTAATTTTCCGCAATGACGGACAGTAATTGGCCGTGCAAATGACCATCTGCAAAGAATATGGCCGTGTATAATAGTTGCATGTCGATTTTCTACGAGTATGAGGAGCAATTTTGTTGCGTAGTCTTTTATTGTCTGCAGGACAATGATAGGATGGTTATCTATATACTAATGATAACGCTGAAGAGTTTGTTAGTTTGAACGTGCTAATTTCTGGAACTGCCGGTCGGGTTTGAAATTTCTTTTTTGCATTTGATAGCCCAATTCTTGAAGAAGGCATATATTCTATTTAACATCACCCTATGACCCTTAAGAGCCGGGCAAAAAGAAAAAAGTCAGAAAGATCGCTAAGCGAAAACGAAGTGACAGCGCGGGCAGATGATGCGATGCGACGAGTGGCTCGGGTGATCAATAAAATTTTTGAGTTTTACTTGAATTTAAAGCATAATTTAACTTTAATAGATAGCCCTATGGCTAGACTTTATAGCTAAAGCATAAGGTTCAAGGTTGATTGGGAAAATTTGACAGTTTCGGGTAGCTTGATGTGCTTGCGTCTGTACGAGTAAATCCAAAATTAAATACCGCATTAACAGGATACAAATAGAAGTGCCTATTGCTAAATTTTACTCACGGGGAGAGCAAAAACGTTTTTGGGTTCAAGTTTCAGGTAGCATAGGTTTTATGAGGAGTCGTCAAAAAAAAAATTTAACGTCACATAATATTTATACCACAGCATCAATTACTGTAGCACTTATTCAAAATCAAATGTTATTTATTCAAACTAGGCTGCGAATCAGCACTTTTTCAACGTCAAAATTACATAAAACAGTCTCCCAAAACGCCCACCCGTCACCACTTCCGAAGCTGGAAAGAAAAAGTGGCGTAACAAACTCCCCAGCATTTCATTTCATCATTTTATTTGTGTCTATCCAGGTTTATCTACGAGTTAAAGATAGAATAGTTGTTTTCGCCCCCTATAACGTGGAATTCAAATACAACTGGTGAATGTGGGTCACTATAGGTACACCTTTGCCCGTAGCCCCTGCCTAACCCTTCGTAGAATGCATGCGTGATGTTATATTGATGTACGAATGCGTCATGTTGATGTATGTTGGTATTTTTTTTGTAGTCGATTCACAACTGAATCTGAACCAATCAGACTGCACGTAACCAATCAAAAGTTACATTGTATGTTTGTAAATCGAACAGCTTTTGGCTTCGTACACGCCACCGTAAAAACGTGTTAAATATAAGTTATCACAATTTTTTCAGTCAATTAAGTCAGGCTGGATAACTCATAGCCACTAAAAACTACTGCCTGTTTTTACTAACTCTAGGTGCCACGTCCTAAATGAATGCCTAAATAAAAACGCACTACTGAATTTTAACGCTCGGCTCGGCAGTTAGGTAGTTGAAAATTCAACAGTTTTATTATTATAAAGGCATTAATTTTTGGTATTTCCTAGCGTTAGTGACAACGGGCTTAACCTTTTGACCGCCACATGTCAAAATATCAATAACGTGCCCTCGGCGTCAAAGTCTGTCATGTAGTCGAACCGTGACGTGCTGGGCACATTTTGGTTTGTCGTCTATACATGATTGTGGCGTTCATAAGGTTAAGGAATCAGAACTCTTAGTATGAGTTCAGTTTCAAACTCGTCATCATCATTACAGCTGAAAGACGTCCACTGCTGGACATAGGCCTCCCCCAATCACTGCTCCTTAGACCGGTTACGTGCTCCTCCCATCCAGCAGATTCCTGCAGCTTTCACCAGGTTAATGGTCCACCTTGCGGGAGGCCTTGCAACGCTACGTTTTCATGTACGCGGTCGCTGCTTCAAAACATTTCAGCCCTATCGGCCATATTTTTAAACTACGTAACTTATAAGTTTATAACATGATGATCGAGGTCAAGAGCTGGCCAATATTGCAACAAAAAATAAAAGCTTATACATACATGGTTTTAAGTCCGTCGAACTTAAGATAGATAGAATACCCTTTATTATGTACACCGTATAAATAAAAATGGGAAAATGGGTATTTTAAGTTTGAAGGATTTAAAGGATTAAAAATTGCAAAAAAAGAGCCTTCAAAAATACCTTTATAACCTACACTACTCTCCAACACCTTTTCATGAAACTCATCAATCATCTCTACTCTAAACCTAATCAAAAGCAAGTCCCCCACTCCTAAATCCACTAAGTACATTCCAGGCTAAAGTCCTATTCACATGCTAAGCCCGTCCCGATGTCATGAGCGCACTACACGATTCTATAATATTAATATTTTCCAGCAAGTGCGTCATGCATCTCTGGCGAGAGCACTTCGGGTAATGGAAACTACCATTATAAATTTTCAACACTAAGAGCTTGTCAGACGGGACATTGATATTTTTCCTTAGAATCAGCTTCGAGTATCAGACAAAGGTGGTCTAATGGTGTGACGTCATGACTTTAGGTGGCGAGCTGTTCAGAGTTGAAGGTTTGGTTACTGGGCGATGAGCTTTTGTTTTTTAGATTTATGAACTTTTTCTTTTAACTTGATTTCTAAAAAAGGAGGAGGTTAACAATTTGTCAGTGTATTTTTGGAGTTAGCTTCAATAAAAATCAATCAATCTGCCTAGCATTTTCGCAATTTTAATTAAACTAGGTAAATCACAATGTAAAACATTGTATCATCCAATTGAAATATAATTGTACTTATTTCATTAAAAACCGGACAAAACAAGAAAATTTACAGGTCAGTGTCAGGTTGTACGTTGATTAAAATATGATTCACGACCGTTAAAAATATGGCTTTACAGAATTATAACCATTAGAATTAGCAATACAACTCCTTGAATTAGAAGTGACTTCAAATGTCATGATTTCATGAAATCGACGGCTGCAATTACCTCTGCCGTTGACGCATGCCCCCCCTGTGTATGAACTCTAAGGCAATAAAAGCCCTAAACACAACCTAACAGATATTAACATAAAACCGGATAATAACTCAAGCTTAACAAATGTTGTAGTTATCCAACTCTAGTTACTTGTGCACGTGTAAGTATACTGTGAGCTCTTTATGATCTCTCGGTACCGGGATAGGTAAAATGAATGAAAGTTTGTCATATAATTTCGATAATTATTTGTAGAAAACCGGTCAACATTTTAATACATTTTTATATTTTTCATCTTGTGTTATACGCTTGTTAGTTAATCTGACTCCCTACCGTTTTTATGCTATATTCTATAAACAAATTAATTTTTGTCTCGTAATTCTTGCTATTAAATTTTAACGGACTCGCGGAGGTTGCATGTAAGCACCAAATAGGCTATCTTTACAGTATCTACTAAAACAATAAAAAACGCCACACAATGAATAACATAGTATCATCAAACTGAAATATTGAAGTAAAAAACAGATAGACGCTGGTAACAACTTTTCAATACGATAAAATAAATCAGAAATTATTGAGCACATGACAGTCGTGTTCTTCACACTCGATATAACACCAACCATACCGAACTTTGTCCATTCGATATCGGCTAACTTAACGAAATATGTTTTTCTCACAGGGAAACATGTATTATTAAACTTTGAATTTCTGAGGAGAAAGTACGTACCGAAACGTAAGGAGTTTTTACATAATCTATCTATATACAGCAGGGGTGGCCAACTTGGTTAGACCCAAGATCTACTGTTCACTGACGACACCTTGGACGATCTACCAATTACATACTTCTTGAAATCTTAAATGAAACAGCATAGTTCAGTACACAATTATGTAGTATTTTTTATTTTTATTAAGAAGGAAAATATAACTCGTAACTACTCGTAATTCCGCTAGTCTGTCATCAACTGACTGACGGATTGACAACCGCCCGCGCCCCACTCCCGCGTCCCATACGCTTCCCGCTTATTGTTATCGCGCACCGAAAACAAAAGAGAACTAAACTGCATAGAAGAGAGGATAAATAACGTGACGGAACGGCGATTGAAAAATGATACAAGATGATGCGTGCAGCAGTTAGTAATTAGGTACGTTGCGCAGTCTGTTTTACGCATTCATATTTTTTTCCTTTCCACGATCGACTGGTCGATCGCGATCGACCAGTCGATCGCGATCGACCGGTTGGCCACCCCTGATATACAGGATCAAATTAAATTAGCTAGCAAAACTCCGCAGATATCGATATCTAAACATGATAAAACAAAAAACAAATAAATTTTATGTTATTTTTTTGTGGAGTCATCGATCGTAGTCACTTGAAATATCAGTTTAACAGATCAAAGTGTTGTAATAAGTTAGCCCTTTGGGGGTTAAAGGCGCAATGTTATGTTTTGATAAAATAAAGAAATCTCTATAAAACATTGAGTTTTCTTTATATTTTTCAAGTCGTAAAAACCGTGCGAAGTGAATATGTACAGCACGCTTCATAGAAACGTTTACCCCTTGGAAATGACATCGAACCTACTTAAGTTTTTTGAGATATATCGTAAGTGGCATGTTGGTCTAGTGGTTAACACTGCGGCTTAACGATACGATGGTCTCGAGTTCAATCCGCGGTTGAGAAGACTTTTTTTATTTTATTAATTTACCTTTATTATTATTTTTTAGTTTCTTTAGTAGTTAGTTTTGTTTTTTTCGTTAATTATTATTAAAAAATCAAATGGAGGTTTGTAATAAAAGCTTAGCATTTTGCATAAACAATATTCATTTATTTTTTTAATTACATTTCTAGGACTTCATGGAATCCACTTCCTGGTTGAATATACAGATTTCTATCTGTGTTAAATTGGGGTTATTATACTTAGAATATTAACTAAACACAAAATAGATACCCTAGTTTGGTTTAGAACGTTTAACATTAGTTAACGGTTCGTTTATAGATATTTCTAGAAACTGTGAATTACAGAGGAAGAACCAACATGCTAAACTATAACAGTATAGCAATATACATCTTTCTCTTTTATCACATTTTCTGATAACCCTTATTTAACACAATATTAGAAAAATATGTGAGGTCAGATGGTGCATCGTTAACACATTACAAGACTACTTTTAAACAAGAACTGGATTCATAATAATAAAGGTTGTTTATTTTTGATTGACTACGAGATAATGATCCCACTGATTATGGAATGATATTGGGAATGATTAACACTTGACATTTGCTCATATAAATGTTCCAATGCATTTTTATCAAATAAGTTACACAGTCAATCTGCCGAGTTGCCTATTCATAACGGATAGCATGGCCGTCACTGTCTAACACTTCTTGAAGTCAGCATTTGAACGCGTAGTTTTGAAGGGTGCCACTGAGTCAACTTTCACAATACATATTACGATGTCGCTTCGATTCATCAGTGTAAGCAATCGGGCGAGGGCCTTGGTGATCACATTTCATATCACCCGTCGCTTGATACCTTTGTATCCATCTACGAACTGTTTTTCTCTGTAATGAAAATAATAATATTAGAAATACATAAAAAAAAATCCAACTTGTAAGCAATAATGCAACAATAAATAGGTATGTGTAAGAATAACGTAAATCTTACCGTTATGCTTATATCTCGTGCTATTTTCTTTATGTTTTGTTCCTTTTCCCACAGAACTACAATTTTAGCCTTTAATAAAGTTGTTAATCGAACCATACCATAGATTAATAGAATCAACTGGTCAAAAACTTAATAAATTGGATAATATTACGATGAAGATAATTACACACAAGCGAATCGGCACGAAAATGAAACCATTTGAAAAGTAAAAATACCCTCAATCACAGTTTAGTAAATAAGGCGAAGAATAGTATACTAAATTCAACCTTAACTCGCAGTTCATAAAGCAGTTAAGTTTCTGAAGTAAAATGAGGGTAGTGCAACAATCGGAATCAACACATTCTGTTCAACCAAACAAGAAATCTATGCTAATTTCAACCTTATGTTTTAGTTAATAGAGGAGTTGCGTATTGCATTTTGTAAAACAAGACGGTAAGGTGCTAGTATTAAATATAACACGGAAGTTGAAATTTAAACCTTAATATCTAGAAGATTAGACCGTTAATAACCTTGTTCGATAAAAGGAGTAATGCTATTCGAATTTTCGTTAAGATTGCTAACTGAGCCAATAGCCTAGTGGTATAAGGCGCGGTCTAGATGATCTCGCGATGTGGGTTCGTATCTTAGTCGCACGCAGTGTCTTTTTGTAAGTTATTCTTGGTATCTATACGGTTCGGCCAGAAGGAAGCCGATAAAATACCATATTGCAAATAATATTTGAGGCGGATCGGTGGGTCACGAGATGGGTGCGGCGGCGGGGGAGGGAGCTGCTCAAGGCTCACGTGACACGCGGGCCCGAGCGTGCTCGGGCGATAATCTTTAAGTCTTGGAGGGGTACTATTTCTCTGAAACTGACTGTACCTACACCATAATTTAATCTAAAGACGAATGGGTCACTAGTCTTCATCTTTTAGTCTGTTATGTTTTCACAGAAACATGTTTAAAAGAAAAATCAGACACGAATCGGACAAGAATCGGACGACGATTCTTGTCCGATTCGTGTCTGATTTTTCGCTAAGTGCTCGATAAACTCGATGCTCGAAAATTTTCAGTTCTATGTTTTGTATCTGCATCATCCAGTCTGACTTTGTGCAGTTTTTACCTTTTGTTTTTTCTTGCATCTCTTTTACAATATAACTCATGCGTTTTATTACAGTTTATTCAATTTTTTTTATTCCTTCAACGTCATCATTATCATTTTAGCCCAGAATCATTCACTGCTGGGTCCTTTTTTCTGACATACTTTCCGGTTTCATGCGTCCTTCATCCAGGTGTTTCCTTGATTTGGTGTCTTTGGCCTTTTCTTGGCCACCATTCAGCCACAGCTTTACTCCATCGGCCATCTCCTCGTCTAACTAGATGTGCTTCCCAAAATGCACTTGAGGTGCATCGCCCTGCCCGTCGACGTCATAGACTTTCGACAGACGATGGATTTCAGTGTTACTTTGTCTAGTACGGTTATGCCAAGCATGGCTCGCTCGTCGCTTGTGCTACTTGTATGTGGTGCACAGTGTCCTTTGTGAGCGTCCATGTCTTGACACCGTATGTCATTGTTGGCAGGACACATTCGTTGAAAAAGCAGCTTTTTATGCACTAGGGGACTTGGTTCCTCAGACCCCCGCGGGATTTTTGGGCCGCAAAATATGTTCCAGCTTACCAAACGTACGGAAAAAAACTGGCCAAGTGCGAGTCGGACTCGCACACGAAGGGTTCCGTACCAAAAGGCAAAAACGCCGAAAAAAAACACGTCTGTTGTATGGGAGCCCCCTTAAATATTTATTTTATTTGTTGTTATAGCAGCAACAGATATACATCATTCTGTTTTTAGTGTTTGTAGTTATAGCGGCAACAGATACAACATCAACTGTGAAAATTTCAACTGTCTAGCTATCACGGTTCTTGAGATACAGCCTGGTGACAGGCGGACAGTGGAGCCTTAGAAATAGGGTACCGTTTTTATCCTTTGGGTACGGAACCCTAAAATCCGGTAGCTTTTCTGGTCACAAATAATCATTTACTTTTGAAACTGAATTACTTACACCGAAATAGAAATATTTCGCTACGGGATTATTCGATAGCGAATTCTCTTTTGACGTAAGTAATCCTTTCAATATTCATACAAGAAAACTTTTCAATGCAAGGCAGCGCAACGAGCACATATTCCTAACGGATCTAACATCCAACTAATCCAAATGTGTTTCATTAAGGATAGTTTCGCTATATAACAGTTCAACAGTTCAGTAGAGTCTGCTCACAACTTTGCACTAGTGCATAACTTCGTACACATAGTAACTAGAAATCCTCATTCACTACTCAGATTTTGATGTTAAATGCAGCATGAAGTATGAAGAAATACAAATAATAAAAACAGTGGCATTCCGGAAGTGCCGACAGAAGTGAAAACTTGAACAATTACGTGTGTATTTTGTGAATCGTCTTATAAACAAAACACGCGCGGTATACCGGCTTACGGCCATCCGTCTTACGAATTTTCGATCAGGTCACGTGTCCTGACGCGAGTTTAACATTTTTTACCCATTACAAAAAAGTACAACGCCGCTAAAGAAGTTTTCATTTCAAAATAAAATTTTGTATAACTTACTATCGAGCTCACAGTAACAACGGTGAAAACAACGTTTTTTTATAATCACACCGACAGTTAATAGTGCAAAATTTTATACCGAATTTCGATAGTGTACAAATTCCACAAATCAATAGTTGGTACAGGGTCGGCTGTCCCATTTCAAAACCTAGTAAGGGACACTTTTTACAAAAATCGTTTTATTGCATAATCTTGCTAACCTAGAAGGTTTCTACCAAATACATAAACACCAGCGTTTTAAACTTACATAAAAGGATATATATTTAAGCATCGATACCTAGTAAGTGCACCTTTCACTCCCTAGTGACCATTTTAAACCTAGTAAGTCACTTTAACTAATTCAAAAAATACATTCCATAGGCTGACCAATATTACGTTTATGCGCTCTCCTCATTTTAAGTCCTTACTATGTTTTGAAATGGGGCAGCCGGGGTGGTAAGGATATCGACACGGAAACTAAAACCATGATTCAGCACATGATGCTAGACCCTCTAGATTCCCTTGTGATGATTTTTTTAACGGTGAACAAAAAAGAATTGGCTGTTTCATAGAAAAGTGTTTGGTCAAAATGTATGGAACATCTAATTTTTTTTATAACCGATGAAAAATTTGAAGCCCTGCGTCGATGTTTTTCAAAAGTTAAAAAAAAAAGTTATTTCTCACCAGCATAACAACAAGGATTACATATTAAAAGTATTTAATAATAGATAAGAATATACTAATGTCATACTCATTTATTATACATTATACAATAATAATCCCACAGCATTTGTGTTTGGTGGTAAAGAGAGGTTTACTTAGGTTATGGACTCTATCTTCTAAACTAGGCGAGGTCTGTATCACAGAAGATAGCACTCAGCTGACAATGTCGTTATTTTTTAATCTAAAACGACACGGTTGGCGCAGTGGCTGAGCGATCGACTGCTACGCTGCGTGTCGCGGGTTCGATTCCCGCACGGAACAAATATTTGTATTGCCTACAGGTAGTTGTTCCGGGTCTGGCTGTTTGTGTATGTGAATTTAAATGTTTGTAAACGCACCCACGATACAGGAGTAACTCCTAGTGTGGGGCAACGTTTTTTTTAAATAAAAAAAAAATAAACATTGTGTGCTACTGTTTTAACTTAATAATTAACCCCCTTACTAATAAACGTATTATATCAGATGAAATATAAAAAATGAAGTTACACACTGATTTCTCTCTTTCAGTCGTCAGTAATTTGACTTTCGAAAGAAGAAGACAAAGCGTTGTGTAACTATACAGTTTTTTTATTTTTTTTTATTTTTTTTTTTTTTTAATATGGCATCTCGTAGTTGACCTTGAGAGGTCGTGACTACTTAACCGGACAATCCTGCGGCTGCCTTGAGAGAACTCAAAGCCTCCAGCCAGGGGCTAAAACTAACTAAGTAAACTAAGCGACTACACGCTAAGGGCACCCCCTGTGGGGTACGAGCCTCGGCTTAGGGCGTCGCTGGGGGAGGGCAGCAAGTCGGGACAGGCTGGATCGAATTTTGATTATTTAACGAACGATGGGGCCGGCATTTCCTAAATGACTACTCTGAGAAGAAATGCCGAAACAAACTCAGAGGTCAGAGTCGGGAATTTAAATCTACAGGCTCAGCTGCGGCGCGGGCTGGCACTACATCGAGCAAGGGTCGGTGGGGGGCATTTACTGGGGGATGTCGCGAGGGACCTCGTCGGCGAGGCCGGTATGTCGATTTTTTGTACTTGTTTTTCCTAAGCGTGCTGGTTGCCCTACTGCTCTCTTGGAGGAGGGTTATGGGGTCATCTGGGTCGGTGAGAACATGCCTTGGACGGCGGAATTTAGTAATTTGGGAGGGAGTATTCTGGCGGCCTCGACAACCAGCGGGTTTCGATGGTTGGGGGCGGAATCGAAGAAGTGCTTGGAAAGGCGCTTCATGAATTGGTGGATAGTGGGGATTTTGAGATCGACATGGAGGATCTCATTTCGGACGAAGTAACTATACAGACGCTATACAACGTTTTTATAGTAAGTGGGAAATAATGTAAGTAGTGAATAAAAGAGTAATAGTTGTGTTCCATTCATGTGGTTCAGAATCATGTTAGTACTGAATCCATGGTAACAGCGGGATAACTGCGTAAAGGCTCCTACAAACAGGCACGACACGCGATATAATCGCGCGCGACACAAAGGCACCGCTCGTTACGCGACTTGCGGTGCCTTTGTGTCGCGCGCGATTTTATCGCGTGTCGCGCCTGTTTGCAGGAGCCGTAAAACACTATCTGTAGCAATGGGTTTCATTTTGACAGTTCAACAACATTCATTGCGTTATTTACGTTGTTGAGCAGACACATTTTTCGAACATATGGAGCAATGGATTAGCAATATCTTTCCAAAATGATTCAGATTGAGATTGATATTAGTATATCACGCAATTAAGATGCAGGTTGCGCGTCGATGTCCCTGCCAGTCTGTCTATTATTTACAGGATAGCCGCCATGTCTAAACACCCATTAAATTCCCATCATATCATGTTTACCGATTTAAAAAATATATCACAAAACATGGGATATAACACCAATAAAAAAACACGTTGGTAATAAAAATTAAGCCCACCTGCCACACTGACATAATTTCTTTTGTTCATTAAACTTTGTTTGCGCACCGCATTGTTGAATCTTTCACATTGTTTATTTCCGTATTAGTCCTTCTACCCTAACCCTTATATGTATTAAAGGGTCCTCATATACTTTTAATCCTTTGGCGGCTTCCTACATTACCATTAGGGCAGATCTGTGATATCGAAGCAAGGTTTTTCAGCATATTACAGCAGTAATTAATATTTTATGTGGCACTTTCGGCAGCCGAATGTGTTAATTATAAATTGTTCGAATTTAATTTGGTTGAAGATTGGATTAAGGACTGTCTGTGGGGTTGTTTAGGGGTAGGTAGAACTATGTCTGGGTATTTGTGGTTATTGTGAAAAGACAATGCCTTTTATCATCGATCATGATTTGTACTGATTTTATTTATTTTGAATTTTAGCTGATTTTATTTAATTTTTTACGTGTATGGGTGTTATTTACCTGAAATAAATGAATTTAATAAAAATAATAAAGGTGCAAACAAGCAAGAAAGAAAAAAAGAGTCACAAATGACTTAGAGTAAATTATTATTCTGTTATTTGTGACTCTTTTATCATTAGATAATTAAAAATGGTAATGGTATAACATGACAACATTTCATGATAACATTTCATACCGCGGTAAAGCTTTAAAATCAGTATCTGCTAAGTTTAGGCTCGTCGAAAATACAAGATTTTTTCACCGGTATTTCCGACGCGCATTTACACTCTTTTTTCGGGGGAGGTTGCCACTGAACTGAAATAACTTTATTACGATACTGACCTAAGGCGACTTTCATTACTAATATCCTCCATTTTAAAAACCGCTCGGGAAACGTCAATGAACTTAGGTAGTCAATTTATTGACATCGCTCGTTCGGTCAATGACTCGCGTTTGCCAATGTGAACGCGCCCTTAAAACAGAACAACAAACAATTTTTAAATTTGTAAAGTCACTTTTGTATGTCATGTAATTTTCGTATTCGGTAAATAAGGTCGTTAACCTCTTAGGAAAATAACAAGTGCGAGTACATTTAGAGTGGGTGAGTGGACGAAAACATTCTCGATTTGTTCTATTGGCAGCATAATAATATCGTAAAATTCTATATGGATAGTGGTATTTTATTGAAGCAATCTTTTAGGTACTGTAAGTGTTTTCTCAATTTCTAGTTACGTTTTCGCTTTTAACTTTACAGATATTATGCCTAATTATTAACCCCTTTTTTTACTAATAAACATTGTATAGCGTCTGTATAGTTACACAATTAACGCTTTATCTTCTTTTTTCGAAAGTCAAATTACTGACGATTGTAAGAGAGAAATTGGTGTGTAACTACTCATCTAATATAATACGTTTATTAGTTTTTTTCTCCTTACTAACCCCCCTTGGGTTGGTAAGGAGAAAAAAATATAATACCTACACTGGATAAAATTCTTATACTAAAATAAAATAACAAACTATTAGGTAAAACAAAAATATAATAAAATAACACAACCTAAATAAAACTATGAACAAACTAAAATATGGCGTCGAAAAATTCCTCCGCATCGCTGTCGACTAGTAATGTACCCAAGAGATTGCCTAATTTGGAAGCCTTGAAAGAGTTAAGAGATGATTTTTCCTATTACAATGTCAGTTTCAAAGTCTCGAAGCATTGAAATATAGTCTCACAATTATTTTTTTTATTAAGTAAGTATCAATATTGAAACGATCACACAAAGTTCTCCATTCATTTCATGGCGCATAAAAGATAGAGAAAAAGAAACTAATAAATTATTTCCTTTCCAATGTTTCCATTCGATAAGTACTTACCCACAACAAAAAGCAGAGATTACGTAAAATCTCTTTCCATTAGCCATTTAATCCTTATAAGATGATACTTTCCGACTGGACGTTTTTATAACGCTTTTAATATTATTTTATCTCTTTGGAAGTCCATTTCATTTATAATTTAATAAATGCCAGAGTGATTTCGTTTTTTATTCAAGCGTTGATATTTATAAGTCGATTTTCCTATATACTTTTCTATGTATTTTCTAGTCATTTTCTGAAAATAAAAATACATGTATGCATCTTGTGCAAAATAATAATCCTTCAGACCGTATTTCGGCCATGGCGGTATCCAATGTCAACGGAGATTAAAATTCGAAGCGGGAGATATTATACTGCACAAGTGTAATACAGTTGCACTCTCTCTTCCTTCACTCTCATAGTCCGATGAGACGGCAATCGTACGCAACTGTGCAACCCAACTGTGTTGCACAGGGCTGCTATGAGCTATCCAATGAGCCTCTCCGATTAACCTAAATATTACTTATATTTCTACTGATAAGCTCTCATGATTACGGTAATAATATTATACGTCGTGTATAATTCAGACAAAGTAACTACTAAAACTTGTAACTAATGTTAGTATCAAAATAATAATCTTTTGCTTGGTTAATTGTGGTTGTGAGCCTAACCTCACACTATGCACGTAGTTAGTAGTACGTACTCGTAAACACAATGAAGTCCGACCCAGTGACGCTATTGCGTTAAAGAGTACAAGATGGGTCAAGTCAGTGGCGGTACCTTCATAGAAGCCGAAAAGCCCGGCTTGCCCTAATAAAATCATAATTCACAACAACAAACGTACTTAAACCTATCAATAAAAAATATATTTTAAAAAATACCAGTCAAACATTCGCAACACACACGTACACAATAAGAAAATCAGCCAATCCCTCAGTTGGCCGTTTTTTTATACGTTGAAAATCTGTGGGCTTTCCCTAATTTTGACCCCTAGGCGCGCCACTGGGTCAAGTCAGCATAAGTTGACTCAAAGGCTGATTACAACGTTTTCTTACGTTTAAGTAGATATTATACTATTGAGTTTTACATAAGCTAGAGAGAGAGATACAAGATTGGATAATGTCACGTTGATCTATATGCCTTCTTAGGATACTGAATGAACGCAGAATATCCTTACAAACAGCCACACTACAAGTTATTTCGCAGTTATTTTACCTCTGACAGCAGCAACCGAATAGTAATCTTATTGTAATGATAATAAAGATATCTGTGAATATGACAAATTTGTTTCAACGGCTATACCTACCGATTTTGACAGTGATGCCAATTCGTAGGTAAAATAACTGCGAACACACCACACTACATAATAAAAATCTTAAATTCATTCATTCATTCACTCACTGACAGACAACGCACAGCCTAAACAACTGAATCTAGAAGTATTACATATTTTTGCAAAAGAGTTTCTTATACAACGTAAGTGAGCACTGAGGGAGAATTTTTGAATATTCCTCTCTTAATGGGGTTACATTGGGGATGAAAGTTCGTGCCGTGTGGCTTGTCTCATACTAAAACTTACTCAGAAGAGGAGATGAGAGAAGATACATGAACACAGATTACCGCTATCCTCATTACGCTCCTCTGCCAGTTTAGTTCTATATCAGAATACTTTTATCGACGTAAGCACTTATTTCCCAGCTCCGAAGGGGAACGGACGGCTGGCTGGAATGATAATAGCCTGATTAAGAAAGGTCACGTCTTTCAGCCCTGTTTTGTTTTCTCTTGGCAAAAAAATAAAACAAACAAACGGAGAAAGTTCAGGAGTGAATAATTTGAGCCTGCGGAGCGAAAGGCCAACTTAAAGGGCTGATTTTGAACTGAATATATAATATACTAGCAGCGCCCCGCGGTTTCACCTGCATAAGTGTCGATCCCGTGGGAATATCGGGATAAAAACTATCCTATGTCCTTCCCCGGGATGTAATCTATCTCTCTGCTAAATTATATCGAAATCCGTTCAGTGGCTTAGGCGTGAAAAGGTAACATACAGACAGACAGACAGAGTTACTTTCGAATACCTATTAGTATGGATTTTCATGGTAATGATCTACAAAAATTTAACCAACCATAGTATCTACTAGGTTGACGTCGTCACGTAAACGCCCGGCTGTCGCTGAAAACAGAGCTGGGGCCCTGTCTCGCATAGGGTCGTAGCATTATGCAGAGCGTTTGTCGTTTTGCGAGGATGTGACGCATAGTTTCCCCTAACTTGTTCTTTTTTGTGTTTGTGTTTTTTCTCTGCGTCATTTTTACCGCAAATTAATTTATTTTCTTCTAGGCCCTACCCGCTTGACAGATTACGAAATAGAAAATCATGTATAAACAGGCGTCGAGAAAGAACGTATGCATGTGGTACCTACAGGTGGGAGACAGTCAGAAATCGGTCGGCAGTCAGTTGGCAGTCGGCATTTGGTAGCCAACTTAAGGCAATTTATAGAATATAGATTTACAGATGATGGAGCATACCTATACAATGCTACAGGCTTCTTTTGGCGCGTGGCCAAAATCGGAATTAACGCCACCACATTGTTTTATCAATACAATTTCTGTGACAATTTCCTAATTGTTTACTAACAACGCCCCCTTATCAATGTCATTCAGATTCCAAAAGATCCTTGTAACACCATATTAAATATCACAGTCTCATTGTCAAAGATGTCAAAATGAAAAATCAGAACCCTAAATTGCGTAAAACATTACCAATCCCAATCTGAATCATTTTGAAAGATATGCTAATACATTCCTTCATTCATTTCATTCTTCAGTTCGAAAAATTTGTCTACTCAACAAAGTTTAACAATACGATCAAAATCGCAGGCCAATACAGTAGGTACAAAATAAAATGAGAAGACTAGGTCTGTGAAGTTGGACTGGGTATCCATCAATTTTTATACCAAGTGTCAAGAACTGGGAAAACAATCGTTCTTATTCTGAGACGCTACTGAATGGTAAATTCTTATTTAGGTTTCCTATTTTCCGTACAAAGTTCGAGTATTCTTTTAAAATTTGTGATAAATTGTTCATCTTAGAGAAAAGTGACGTAGGTATACGTTTTTTTTTTTATATCACTTACATCTAGGTTTATTATATTCAATAGGTAAAAATAATACAAAAAGTGCTAGAATGTGTGGTCCAAAAATGCATAGTTTCGAAGATATCATGTATCTAAGTTTCATTGATAAATACGAGTAATTCATTTTCATTCAAACCAATCAATCATATTTAAAGCTAAGAAAATGCGACGTTGTCATATTATTTCACGTAAGCATGTTTTACATTAATAATCGTGACTTTTTCGAATTATTTTGTATGAATAATGAAAACAAAAAAATTATAATATGCCAGTTATTTTTTTGATATAATCTCGTTCATACCCTAGAGTTATGGGACATAAAAAAAACACCTGTTATAATTCAGCGTAGTATGAAACTTCGATATACAGGATGGCAGAGATATCGACGCGCAAACAGTACCTAACTGTGAATTCTGCACATAATTCTAGACCTCCCATATCGTAGAAATTTTTCTCCGGTTAAAACAAAAAAAATCTACTGTTCACAGAAAAATGCGGTAACTACGCGCTGCAAATAATATGGAACATCAATTTTTTTTATAACCGACGCGCGACGGTAGGTGTGTTCTACTTGAAACCGGCGCGCGGCATCCGTGTATGACCAGAGGGCAATTCTTGTAATTTAGTCTGATCTGTGGTCTGATCTGTCTCAATCTGTAAAAAATATGTTGCAAATAAATCCTGAATGAATACCTGTAATTTCCCTACATTTTTGACGAGTTTTTGACATTTGTTTGTCATCGAGATGAGAATGCGACTAAATTTTGAATACCTATTTTAAATAGCGAGAATAGGCCTTAAGATGTATGAATGTAAACGAACCAAAGTAGTATGTGAGGATCGTAGCACAAACACTCAAAGCCAAAGTCTACACTCAAAGCTCGATATCCGTAGTTTCGTCCGAAGTTACGGGCGCTACCTACTCCGTATCACCTACCGACATAAGATTACTTCGGGGTTCGAACTAAGAATAAATTAATGACAACGCGGATTGACAGTTGTCCTTACTCCTGATGCACGATCTGTTATTGTCAGTTCGATAAAGTTAATTAATCGGGAGTAGGGTTCATTACGATGTATCGAGTTACTTCCGGACGGGCCTGTATCTTCAATGACGGAATTAGAGAATAGGCCGCCAGGTATCGTTATCTTGTTTCTGATGACCCCCGTGGGAAGAAGGTGTGAGGTATTGACTGTGTGTAGATATGTATGTATGTAACGTCTATTCAAATTTATGTTTCAAATTGATGTTATTTCAAGTTAAACAAATATCAACTATATTTTAATGGTATTTAAGTTGATTTTAGAGTGACTAGCACTATTGAAAAAATTATAAAAATATTTGAAGTTGTAGCGTTAACTGCACTTTATTGTGTAGGAATTAAAGTTATTTTTCCATAACCTCATATTTGTCAAACCACCGTTTGCCGCCGCCGCCGCCGCCGCCGCACCGCCGTTTTTGTCGTTGTTTTTTTTTACCTCATTTTTGGCAATTATAAGTCACAAATGCAGATTAAGTTAAAAATTGAACGTGCTACCGGTCTGTTGATGAATTGATGAGAAACAAACTGGTTGTATCAGCGTATTATTGAATTAAATATTTTATTAAATTATAACAATTTCATCTAACTGACATATCCCAAAACAAATATTACTTTACAAACAAGCAATGTACAGACGCCAGCACATCAAGCTACCCGAAACTGTCAAATTTTCCCAATCAACTTTGAACGTTATGCTTTAGCGATAACGTTGAAAATCTGTTAAAGAAATCTGACTGACTGATTGTAGTAGCTTGATGTGCTGGCGTCTGTACCTGTATCTTTATTGAAATCGGATAATGGTAGGTACCCTACCCAAGTACGTCTATGACGTCACCCGTCAGGTGTGGCGTGTTTTGGCGCAGCGTGTATTTGATTCGGTATCAAATTCCAATCATACCCTCTTTACCTGAAATTGTGTTAAGGATAGATGCTTACCCAACAAAATTGTACATGATATGAATTGTATAAGTAGCTATAGCAACAGGAATAAATAATAACAGCCGCAGGTATCGATTGAAGATTAAGCTACGCTTGCCCCAGTGCAGTGGCGTGCATTGGTTTTCAGAATAAATAGGTAGGCAGGCACTAGGCCCCGGGTATAGTCTAGGCAAACGGGGTCACTAATCAGAAACATAATACAAAAGTATCTAAAAAAAAAGTCTTACAGCCGCCATCTTGGATTTTTATTTTGACTTCATTTTCGGCTCCAGCAGCGTAAGCTTTTGCTTTGTCTACGATCATAAAGTTTCTTAATATTTTTAAGATGTTCTCGCAATTTTTACCAACATTACAGCCATTTTCAACTAACGTAAAAAAGTCTTTAACATTTAACTCCAATTAAAAACCAATTATTCACGCACAAAAAACATTTAAGGCCATTAATACACCATCATATTACCCTTGGGAACCTCAAAACTTCACAAAAAAACTACGTTGAAATTTATCGCGGAATTTAATTACTAAAAATCTTTTAGCTAATACAAAGGCGCACCCTAGCGGTATTTAATTATGACGTGGCATATTCGCGTCACGTTATGGTGTTTCATTAGTAAGGTAAACAGTTTTAAACGCGCCAGTGTAGCCGCACCCTAATGATAGCGTAGACAGGACAACTTTAGTATTTGCTTTGATGATTGCACTTTTTTTCCATCGTTACTTGGAGAATGAATGGAAGTGTTTTGTGGTGCTGTGGTATAATTTCTTTGGTCCTTGACTGTTGTAAGTACTCTTTACATTATTGGGGATTCAGTCTCTAATTAAAGAAAGAAAGAAAATACATTTATTTAGCACAAACTAAGAGACACACAATACATCAGATAGTTAGATAATAATCGTACATCAGATAAAAACTAAGATAAAAATAAAAAGTGCAAAGTCCGATGTAAGAAATTAGCAGGAAAGTGTGCCTCACGGCTGCGCCAAAAAGGCCCAGTTCAGCAAAAATGCCAGACAACTGGTGTCTGACGCTGGTTTTCAACTGGACCTGATGTGTGGACCTAATTCCGTCGAGGAAGATACGGTCCCGACCGAAAATTGTTCGATACGAACCATACTTTTGATTGTCGGACGGGCAAACAAACATCGGGAGTAAAGGACAACTGTCAAACCGTTTTGTCATTCAGTCTTAGTTCGGACCCTGAAGTAATCTTATGTCCGAAGGTGATACGGAGTAGGAAATGCCCATAACTACGGGCAAAACTACGGATTTCGAGGTTTGAGGATAGACCCCCAGGCCCGTTTGCACCACAAATCGCTAAACACGTTTACCGCTAAACATATTTAAAACATCGTTCTGTTTCTGACAATTGTTTGAAGATGACAGTGACAGAATAACGTTTTAAATATGTTTAAATATGACGCCAGCACATCAAGCTACTACAATCTGTCAAATTTCTTTAATAGATTTTCAACTTTATCGCTAAGGTATAGACGCCAGCACATCAAGCTACCCGAAACTGTCAAATTTTCCCAATCAACTTTGAACCTGTATAAGGTTCAAAGTTGATTGGGAAAATTTGAAAATTTTTTTTGCGATAAAGTTGAAAATCTATTAAAGAAATTTGACAGATTGTAGTAGCTTGATGTGCTGGCGTCTGTACAAGGTTCAAAGTTGATTGGGAAAATTTGACAGTTTCGGGTAGCTTGATGTGCTGGCGTCTGTACAAAATTGTCAACCATTTTTTGTTTCAGTACAAAGCTTTTGGCACCTTTGTATGTGTTTTTAGGATTCCGTACCCAAAGATTAAAACGGGACCCTATTACTAAGACTCCGCTGTCCGTCTGTCACCAGGCTGTATCTCATGAACCGTGGTAGCTAGACAGTTAAAATTTTCACAGATGATGTATTTCTGTTGCCGCTTTAACAACAAATACTAAAAACAGAATAAATATTTATTTGGGTCCCTCCCCAATACAACAAACATGTTTTTTTCGGCGTTTTTGCCTTGTGGTACGGAACCCGTCGTGTGCGAGTCCGACTCGCACTTGGCCTGTTTTTTTTAAACTGCACCTTTGGTCTCGTGGTCGCAAGCGCGGCTGCTGAGGACCCCACGGTCCTGGGTTGGATTCCCGGGTTGGGCAAAGTGTTTTTAGGTTTTGCCATTGGTAATTTCTTAGTAACAGCCCGAAGTTTGGAAGTTCGCGGTGTGATACGTAATGTGCGTTTTGTTTGTGCGGAATAAACATTTTTTTTTTGACGTGACAACGTCTAATAAATCGATGAAGCTGGCTGCACACACGAAAAAACATGACTCATGTAGCGTTACCTCGCGGCCTCGCTCTGTAGCGTTGTAGCGTTCCATGGCGGCTTGAAGTGCAAGCGAGAGCGCGGAACGAGCGATGAGAGACAGATGATGTCGAACGCTGCCGAATCGGCCTCCGCGTTCGGCAATTTCATTAATGTTTTGTTATGACGTTGTCACGTTAAACTATCGTCCGTAAATCGACTTTACAGACAACCGATTTTTTCTTAGTTACGAGCTCATACAATCTCTCGTTCATTTAAAAATAACAAGCCAAAAACAGCGTCGTCCTCACACAACCTTGCCATAACCGCTATCACATTGAAATTTAAGAGCAATCCTACATTACTT
The DNA here is from genome assembly GCA_927399505.1 of Luperina testacea. Taxonomy (NCBI): domain Eukaryota; kingdom Metazoa; phylum Arthropoda; class Insecta; order Lepidoptera; family Noctuidae; genus Luperina; species Luperina testacea. The sequence goes on along the minus strand of OV656770.1, from coordinate 13,258,337 downwards.
ATTTATTGGCAGAGCAACCTACGCGCGAATATTAATGAAGACGCCTGCGCCGGTCAGGGGGCGGGTCGTACATGTGCCTATTGCAAATGAAATCAGATAAATCTGGGGGAATCATGTAAAGTGCGACTGGTTAAACGAAGGACATATTGAAGAAGATATTCTGTAATCGATTTTCATTCATCGATTTTTTGACTACAGGATCTAAACGTCAAAAAAACGCAAGTTTTATAACGCCTAAAAGTATATTATCGACTGCAGTAAACAAAATAAAAAAAATATGATATTCTTCAGGATATGTGCTTGTTAGGTAGTGTGTTGAAAACATAATACAACTAATTTGATACGATAGAAAAAATCATGAATATACCTCTAGAACTTTCTTTTTACCATAAAAACCATACTAATATACATACAGTCATTCTGATTTTTTGTCAGATTATTCTACAAGCAACATACTAAAGCACTGGTGTTTTAATTTTTTAGTCCAAATAATAGATTATTTATAAATAAATAATTGCTTCATATTTTGCAGTAAATTACCAGCGTTGTGTCATCATCGCGCTTCTCTTTCTTTTCTATGCAGTCCGACAGTGACCGCAGCTTAGGTCATGTAGTCCCTTTAACATGTACCTAAATAAATAGGGCTAGGACCTTAAAATTTAAAATACGTAATTATCTCTTAAAATACTTCAATTGTACACCAGCCAGCTATACTTTATCCACTCTACACAATCTTCTGAAAGCCAAAATCAAGTGGCGACCACCGGAAAAACGCTGAGGCAATAAAGCTAGACGAGCCCCGCAGAAATGATTTAACTACATTTGAACTAGAAATGGAAATAATCAGAGAGATCAGCGGATTCAGGATGCAGGCACGAAGAGCTAAGCCACATTGATTGTGCACACTTTTAAGTAACCAATTTGAGGTATGGCGGAAAAACAGAAACCTTTTTAATGACTAGCCAATAATGTTTCAGCAATTTCTTTACAATCATAATGAGCATAAATTATCTACTTGCCGACTTTATATGCACGTGTTTCTGTGACAATCAAACAATATTTATTTTTTTCTTTCTTTATTATGTTCTTGATAATATTATGTATGTGCATCCCTTTGTATGTATGATGTATCTATGCTCCGTGTTTAACAAGTCGCCCTGTATAATACGCGTATGTAAAGACCTAATGAAAGGATCCATAGTTGTCTCAATATCGAGTATTTATTAATGTCGTTACATTGTCTCGGTTTGTGTTGAGTGGGTTTGAATTGTTATAATGATGTTCGTGTTTCAACCAGGTTTAATTGTCGTACTTATGTGTGTCTATCTATCTCTTCGATTCTATAGAAGGCGGTTTTAAAGGAACTTCTTTGCTGAAAGGTTTATGCTATTTAGGTAGGTGGTTGGACTGTGTTCGCGATTTACTTTCCAATCATGTAAATAAATATGTGGCTTTGGAAAAACAACTTTAAAACTTACACATAGAGTTCAGTTTGCACTACAACTTCTGACACTTTTATGACATATTCAATCTTATAAAATCAACTTAATTTACACATAAAGCTGATTTTCGTTTGAGTGCAGGGAATAACAATAATTGGGAACATGAATTTTAATACACTTTAGGTTATTTTCGTTTGTGTTGGTAAAAGAAACTGTTTCTAAAAACGCAGTGTGCCCCAAAAAGAGTAAACCTAGATAATGTGGATAAGACAGAGATTAAAACAGAATTGATCAGGGGATCAGGGGGCCTAAAAAGGCCACTTTGGCAGAATCATAAGAGGATAACATTACAACAACCCCCCCCCCCCCCCCCCACTGAGAGGAATCCTGTGTCCCAGCTGTGGGAATATTAGATATAGGGTGATTATACATATTTTTCCATACTCTTTCCCAAATATTTAATATGCGCTACTTAAAATATAATTTATTGAAATAAAATAAATAATATGATTACTCAATTACTGAACGAATGTGGCTTCGGCATGATTAACATTTTACATGACCTCACTGATTTACAAATAAACTGATTTACGGATTACAGGCAGGATTAACTTTAAATAATTCTCATTTAGTATTGCGCCAAGCTTGATTATTAATTGCTATCAATTAAAATTGACTGATTTTATTACAAATACTGGTGGGAAATATTAATAAATTATGTTTCATGTATTTATTACAATTACAGGTGTCTTACGTGTATCTATACAAAGATACATGCATACATAGGTACACACAAATAAAACTAAAATTAAAGTGCCTGTTTGTAATGTGATAATAACAGCTTTTTTACAAAATGCACAAATGAATTATAAAAAAAAAACAAATTTTAAATTGTTTGTCTATCGTTCTGTCAGTTTGTTTCGGCTAATCTGAAAATAACAATGCCATCTAGTAGAAAACTAACTAAACTATTTGGCCCTGTAACCCAAAAACGCATAAAAAGATCAGTTTACACACGAGAGCCTTTAAAAGCTAGTATGGATGTAGAAAAGAAAGATCGTAGCCCTGTTGTTTTAAAAATGGTCATTGTCTATGGACTTTGATCTAAAAAAAAATAATAATAGCTAAATAGATATTAATTCATAGTACTGCCTTGTTACTATAGTATTAGGATATGCGTCATTATTTTTTTTAATAAACTGCATTAATTAGTTAATCAGTTTTTTTTATTATCTCCTAATGAGATATACCTGACGATGATCTTTTTTCCCTGTGCCCTTTATTTTCAATAGACGTGTTTTGTAAACGCAGCATTTTTATGAGTTCACCATCTGTCCATAGTACAACACCCTAAACATAGGCGAAGATGTCACTCAATTGAGCTCCCAATTCCCGATCGAATCATCGACTCAACTATCGATGCTGCCACACAATACGCTGACGTGCACCATCATTAGCCATGAGTTATGACGTCAGTCTGCGCCGAACTGACGCCGTATTGTTCAAGGTAAGGGAGGATGACTTATTGGATGCGGGATGACGGTCATTGTTGCTGCTGTGTTGTGTAACGATGAGACGGAGGGATATTCATTAAGTAAGGACCAACATTGTGGGGACTACAATTCCTGTTGCTATGCTGACACTGCAGCAGCTCTGGACAGAGAGAGGTGGAAAAAGAGTAGGGAGGCATTTACCTAGTAGAGGAACATTAACGGCTAATAAAAAAAAACAGTGGCACTCCGGGAGTGCCGACAGAAATGAAAACAAAACACAAACAGAATACTTTGGCATCACTCACTGACAAATCGAGTAGTGAGAGGGAGTGGGCTGTAATCTGTAATCCACCACGCGCGTCCATTGTGGGTTATGGATTGCTTACATAGTAGGTAATAGATAAATGTACAGGTAAGCCTAAATTATAAAAACTTCACACTTTTTCTTTCTTATATTTCTTTTTTACTTGTAGTGTAATATGTTGTGTTCTGTGCCTTTTAATATGTGCTAAATAAACTTATTTTCTTTCTTTCTGAATCTGTGTGCTGCTACTGGTGCATATAAGATTTGTGTCCAAAATCACACGAAAGATGCAGGAAAAAATCCATGTAGTGTTCAACTAAAGATCGTCACAAGCTCAGTGAAAGCTTCTCACGACCAAAAAATGCAACATCGATACAGAATTTATCTTGGCGAAAGTCTTTACCTTTTTCGCCTCATGAGAGCTCTTAATTCGGCCATCTTTCGCAATAAACCGACCATCTAACCAATAAGGGCTCAGCCACCGATCAATCTCGGGTTTCTTATCATCGGTAATTACAACGAGCCGCTACAAGAACGCCGACCGGTCGGTAACAGTCTGTATCACAACAAAAGTCCATTAGTGGGCCCCGCCAAAGGAATTAATTAATTTAGACGATTCGCCCCTTATTTACTATAAACGACCCAAGATGCGCCCTATTTTGGGATCAGCTATGGTCAATGATTTCTAATATGATTTGATTAAACTTTGTTTTGAGGGTTTTGGTTTCCGAAGTTTTGGTGAGGGATTTGACAGTCGGAGAAAGTTTAAAGTAAAGATCTGCTTGAAAAATGAATGAATGTTATAATTTTGTTTTATTTTTGAAGTGAAAACTTCTTTAGGCGCGTTGAGCATTTTTTGAGATGGGAAAAATCCATTGAACTCGTGACACTGTTACCGACACCGCGCTACATTCGGATGTGTTCGGATGCCTTCGGGATGTATTCCGTTTTAAATCCGATATTCAAATTCAAAATTCAAATTCAAATAGTTGTATTTTCTCTTCACAAAGCAATATTATCAGTGTCATATTATCAGATATGTCAGTGAGTGATGGCAAAGTATTCTGTTTGTGTTTTGTTTTCACTTCCGTCGGCATTCCCGGAGTGCCACTATTTTTTTGTTTAATTAGGACTTGTAATGTTTAAATTGTTTTTAATACGAATTCATTAAAGTTGTTAATAATGGTCACCAGTCGACCTAGTCAAATAACCCGCCCCGAACAGTTCCCGGTGCAAAGGTGCCCAAAACGCTTGCTGCATTGCCACGTTGTATGGCAATGGCTAACCTTTGCACCAAGAACGAGCCGGAGCGGGAGTCACCCGTTTTTTCACGGAGCTTGTGCCCTATCTCACTGATGAGCTTCTTGGCCTCAGTGCCCCAAGCACCCATGGTCTCCACGGCAATGGGCACAAAATGATAGCGGTCCCCCAACGGTGCGTACTTCACCCTCTTCCTCTCAGCGGCGTCTTCCGCTGCTGCCGATGGTGAGAGGACGGTGCGACCAAGGTGGCTGGCAGCAACAGTGCTGACGCAAGTTGCGTCCCAAATTAGGCACTTGCCGTTCTTCCAAGGAACCAGGGTCAGTCCGTCCGGCCTCTTGCCGTCAGTCCTGCACAGACCCGGCTCCAACACGCAGGGGACATCAGCTGACACAAAAGCCCTCCGCACAATATCATTGAGCGCATGGTGACGCGGGAACCTCCCCGAGCAACGACGACAACTCAAAGCGTGATGGCCATCGGCCTCCACCATGGAACCGCAGGTGCATCTGTGGGGTTCACACACCTTGCAGCCCAGGCGGAGGGCCACCGCCACACGCAAAGAGTCGTCATCAAGCAACGTGCCCAGGTGAGGCGAAGGAAGCGCGTGCAACCATGCCCCCGATTCCGGCTGCGATACAGCCCTGAGTCTGGCTAAATCAGTCCCCGAGGAACCCACCAATATCTGTTCCTGGATCAGCCTGGACGTGACGTCGTCCCACGCACGCTGAACACGTGTTGCGTCAGGGCTTGCAGCCCCCACGTTGAGGACGGACCAAGCTGACCCGGCATCCAACACATACGGTATGTTTGTAAGTTGAAATTTTCACAGATTATGTATTTCTATTGCCGCTATAACAGCAAATAATAAAAATAAAATAAAGTTAAAATTTAAAGGGGTATAAAACAAACGTTTTTTTCGGCGTTTTATGCCTTGTGGTACGGAACCCTTCATGTGCGAATCCGACTCGCACTTGGCCGTATTTTCTTATTTGAAATCAGTTAGTAAAAAGACCACGCCACTCAATATAAGTAGGTAGATATCATCTGCAATACTAATGTATTGCAGATGGAAAACGCATCTACTTATTTACTCAATTCGATGGAAAAAGTTACGGAGAACGATTTAATTAACAAATAATTTATCACCACGTAAATGGAGGCGAAATAATTCAATTAATTTTCAGGATTTTAATAACTTTTTGCGAGAGCTGTGTTAACTTCATTTTAGTGGTTATATTTCGACACACAATCCTGGGACTACAGAAGAATTTTGTTGTATAAAGCTGAAAGTATTTAATACAGGAGAATTTCGCATGCAACGTTGATTAAATTACCAGTGAATTTAATATGATGAAAAATGACGGGGTCACTGTCCGTCGGTGACATTTTTAATAAATAAAAACAAAGTAAAAAGGGGCATACAACGGTTACACGTGATGTAATAAATAGTCATTATTATGTCTATTAAAACATAACCATGCCAGGAATTTGAACTCCAAAGTGAAATTTACAAACCTGCCCAACATAATCAGTCTAAAATGGTCCCACTGCTGGGACACAGGCCTCGTCTCTGTGAGAGGGAGTGGGCCATAATCCACCACGCGGGCCCAGTGCGGGTTGGTACTTAGATGTCACATGTCTTCGAATTTTCAGTTCTGAGACATGTCGGTTTCCTTAGATATTTTCCATCACCGTATTAAGTTAAACGTTAAGGCTCCTTCAAACAGGCGCAACACGACACGCGACACAAAGGCACCGCAAGTCGCGCAACGAGCGGTGCCTATGTGTCGCGCGCGATTCGCGTCGCATGTCGCGCCTGTTTGCAGGAGCCTTTATTAGTTGCCTACTAAACTTAATTTTATAAGTGGTATTTGAATTTTGTAAAAACACTTACGATACCGAAGTTTTTTCTAGTGCAAGAAACTTGTTGGGAAAAAAACCCTTGGCTTTTCCAAGTGTGGAGTTAATAATAAAAGAAAAACGCTTTAAGGCTCCTTCAAACAGGCGCGACACGACACGCGACACAAAGGCACCGCAAGTTGCGCTACGAGCGGTGCCTTTGAGTCGCGCGCGATTATATCGCGTGTCGCGCCTGTTTGTAGGAGCCTTTAGAGTTCAAAAAAAGAAAGTATTTAAGTACTGTCTCATCTAAATAAAATCAACCACCGTTCTACAATATGAGACCTCATATACCCCAATTAGAGTATTGAGTTAAAAGCATAATTATACAATTACTAAATTTATTGTTTTTAAGCTAACTATTAATATTAAGAAAATCGTGTTGACCCCAACAACTTTATGCATTTTAAATTGAGTATTACTGCCCTTGAAATAAGCTTTAATTTTCTTTGGCTCTATCGGTGGTCAGTATGGCAAAAGACTATATCAAAAGTTACTGAAATCGATTCAGTAGACAATTATGAACAAACTACTTTCAGGACTTGCGTTTAATCTGTTACACATTGTATACCTATGCTCCCAAAATTCCATCCTATAAAATCAGTATTTTAGCTAAATCCGTTGAAAACGTCAATGAAGACTTTCTAACGGCTTCCTAACACTTTGGTCAGGTAGCGAGGCAGCGTTCTATTGTGTTGTAGGCAGGCATTGTCTGGGACAATGAAGATCCGGCAGCATTAAACATCGGACATCAAATGGCATGCAAACAATACCGCTGAAAATTAGCACCGTAGCACCGTGCTACAGAAATATTTGTGGCTTCGTAAGAAAATGGTGGTAAGTTTTAATGCACAATCTCTTGCAGGAGGGGCGAATCCTTAATCACAAGGCTATCACGACATATTAAAACATTATCAACCTAATAATGTTTTAATACTAGTCTTCCAGTCCATCATTTGGCTATAAAGTGTAAGTTTATGGCGTTTTTACGGCATAATATCATGCAAATCAAAGTACTAAAGATCGATGAGATCCATCTTACCTCGTAAAACTGCATGCCGGTACCGAAATAACTTGGAACTACGAACAAGTCATTTTGGTATACGACTTTGCAAACTGTTATTGGTTTTAGCTTAGTAGTTTTTGCATATGTTTTGTAGATAGCAAATGATTTTGAAGCGTTTATGTTTTTCTTGGGCTTATTTAATGAAATTACACATTGTATTGCATATTCTACTTATTAATTATATTAAGATCACACTAATATTATAAAGGCGAAAGTTTGTGAATGATAAGTGACAGCAATCCTACCACTATGTTCATTTTAACCAGTGAGTTCTTGTATCCACTCGAATCATAATGCAGCTGATACATTTTATATGTCGAATCTCAACAGCTCGACTAACAATAAAATATACATAGGTACTTATCGCAATCTCGAACCGGTCTCGAACTTAATGGGACTCTCCTATGCCATATCGAATTTCCCTATTGTCGACTTCGGAAGGGGAGACTTGAAGTCAGACCTTTTTTGTAGCTCATTTAATACCAATTTACAATAGCTATTTATAACAATTCGGCTGTATAATACAGGGTGGAAAGTAGTATTTATTTACGTGAAAGCATTTATTTATTCTGAGTTCGTAGGTTGGTACGGGTTTTGTAATGTTGTCCTTGCTAATGGACCTTTAAAAGCTGTAAATGCGGGACAACGAAATACTAATGATCATGGTTCCCAAGATACCTCACTCATAAACGAACATTACATACCTATGCGATAAAATATTAAGTGCCACCACATCATTAAATATCTGTGGTGTATGATAATGAAACAAGTCAATTGGACTCCAAAACAGCCGTCACAAACATGTCTTATCTTCGGCGATGAGCTCTTGAATGCTGATTACCCGGCGACTCCCTCAAATGAACTGAAACGAGTCGGTGTCGAGTGGATCAGGGGTATTCGGGGGCTATCGGAGTTCGTCCCATCTCCGGAGTGTCATTAGTTAATGTTGCGGGCAGTTCCTACAGAGATTTAATCTGGCCGCAGTCTGAGATCAGTCGATTCGCCCTCGCTTCCTCACCGAACGATCTTATCGCACCGTCATTACCGTTCCGCCGGCGATAACACGCCCTCCACACAGTATATCGCCACCGAGATTACAACAACTCTATTACTTCCAACTTTTATTGAGGCCGTCTCGATGTAAGTCGCCGAAATTCTAAATTCGGTAGCCGGTCATTAATTGTGACCATTAAACCCGTTTCATTACATGGTCAAGCGAGAGCATATTAGTGTATCGCGACCGCAGTCGTGCGTATGGAACGAAACAATTAACACATTCCGTCCACAAATCTGGCGGCAGAAACCGAGCGTGCGTCCATTTTAAACGAGGGAGCATGTTTTAAATTACGATTGTGCTGCATTAAGGCAGGAGAGGAAAATATTTGGAAACAAGGAGGCGTGCCGCCTTGGGGTTGGATCCCCTCGGAATAGAAATAGTTTCCGGCCCTGTCGTAGAATTACGACTGGAGCTCGGGTCAACGGAATGAATTTTGATTTTGCTTTTTCTATCGAACCGAAACCGGATTATTGTGCTTCGTGTACCTTTCCAAGTTTACTTATGCAAACCTGCCTGCCCACCTGGCCCAGTGCTTGTACAAATTTGAATATTTATAAGCACCCCGTAGACCTCTAGAATTTTTATGACATTGCGAATCTGATACTACGTAAAAAATATTCCGGTAATTCTTTCCTCATTCCTCAATTATCATCTTTTCAGCTTTTTAGTAAATTTGATTTTCATATGTAATGCAGATTGAAATGAAATATACAAATACATATTAATGTAGCGATTCCTTTTTGACATTTTTCGATGTTGTTGTTTACTAACACCACGCGAGTTCAAAATTATGTTGTTTGTCTGAGTTATACCTATTTACTCTCGCCGTGGGCTCTGAAAATTTAAAATCATGTCTTTTCACACGGCTATTATTTATTACCAGATACGGTAATAAATAATAGCCGTGTACAAGCTAAAACCACATTGAAAAATCATGTAAACCATTTTGATTCTGACATTTTCGCATACAAAATCAGCATATTTAATACGATTACAAACAAAAGAAATAAAACAAATCCATCCAGCTCTTTATGACGCGGAAGTATACAATAAAAATACAAACATCGTTGTCCGCGTTCGGTAAAGAGTTGGCTCGTAAACAGCCCATAAATGTCTAGTATTTCATTTTGGGAAGGGGACCGCTCTATCTCTAACAACAGTAAATTTGCTTGTAAAAATATCACAATGCTCCAAGGTTTATTGTTCTCCTTTCTTCCTAATTGTCGAATTTTATGTTCGCGTGAGAGGTTGCTGAACTGTAAAAGTAAGCTGTATTTCAGAAAATGGAGGTATATGGAGACGAATGTCACTTTTGGGTTTGCGTCCAGATACAGCAGTAATGCAATTACTCCAGCTTGCCGGAACTCCGAAAACGAACGGGCTCAAAATAACTGCTGACATTTTGTCGACTATAGACAACCTGAATATATCGAAAGATCCTGCTAGTGAATTTATTGATATTTATAGGTTCATTAAAAAGCTACTATTCCGTTAAAAGCCGTCCAAGATAAAACGACGACGAGACATTATTTTTTTTTTTCATTTCATTGTTGCTTATAATAAAGTTAAAAAGATGTAAACGTAAACCTCTCTCCTTGCTTAACCTCAACCTACACTAATTTCAAGTTCAACTAATATTCTATACAAAACTAAAATTTCATTGCAAAAACGAAAATGAATATACACTTCTACGTACTACTATGTATTTGTATTTTGTGATCCAAACACTCGAATTTACCCTCACAAATCAAAACGTACAAATCAGTGACAGATTATTCGTCGCCACGCGAGATCACACAAGCCACAGAGGGGATGATCGTAAATTTTCTAACAATAAAACAATATTATGATGTCAACATAAATTTTTTTACGGCTAAAGCCATAAGGGAGATGTGTGGAATTTGTTTAAAAAAACAACAAATGTAACAATCGAACATGACGTATTCTGGAATCACTCGATTTGGTTTGCAAATTCGATTCGTATCATTCATTTGTTTGTTGGTCACTGTCTTTGTTCTTTGAAGGTTTGTTTATTTGTTTAAAATAGATTTGTCAACAGTCCCCATTATTAATTGCTTCATTTGCTTAAACAGCCAATATTCAATATTGACGATAACATAGTCGCTAGAACTTTTATCAACACAATACCAGACGCACTGCAGGACACCATACGCACTTGATTATCCTGATATACCACACTCTGCGCTTCAAGAGTGCGCCGTTCCTGCAAGCATCTGTATTTCCTAATTGGTACCTACCTATACAATAAGCTAGTTACATAATTCGGAAAATAACTCGGCTAACTGTTTTGATCAAAGTCCTTGAACTCGATGAGAGTCTTGGTAACCCCTCTTTTGTTGACTTAAATGGCTTCTGCTGTAACATAAGCATACACCCTAAGCACTAATACAAACGTTAGGCAACCATACCGCCACCGCCGGTTCTCTAGCCTCAAAATTACCACTAGTTTCGGCACCAGCACAGAATAATCCAAACTAATTCGACAAAGTAGGCCTCGATAAACCTTCGGCACATAATATGACTACATCATAAGCCTACCGTGTGTTATTTTGGAAATTCAAAATCCATTTACCGGGGAGTTCCAATTGGGTAGGCTTAACGCAAACAAGACTATCGATGTACACAATATTACCGGTGACTGTTTACAGATCAAATGTTCTGTGGAAATAATTTGTTAGTTATGATTAGGAACTGTTTCGTTTGTAGAGTTTATGTAAGTTCCTGCTTGTTTTCTCCTTTTGTTTTTTGATGGGTTAGGCAGAAGACTCAATAGCAGGCCACATTTCACCAGTTTTCTATTAAATAAGTCAGAGGAATAGGGGTCAAGCCTATTAACATTGACAGGACCCAAATCCAGATTCTGAGCAGCAACAGTGAATTTTAAGATCGTGTTTTACCAAAACCAGCCAAAGAATCTCCCTTGATTATAATCAACCATTTAAATCCATCAAATAATTTTAATTGAAGTAATCGAACACCAAAGTAATTAACTAATTAATTGGTTGTCAGAGAAACAAGATTCCTTAAACTCCAAACAACATTAAATTGTAACAATGTGTTTGAAATAAAATTTAATTTGTGATTTAAACCTAACTTTGTTTCAGTTTCATCAGGAGCGAGAGTAAGGTTGCCTGACTATTGAAGCGGAGCGAGTAGACGGAGAAAAGCGGGGAGGAAATATTGCGGAGCGGAGTGTCCCTGTTCACTCAAGCGAGAATGACGTGAATATAGTAGAATTCTATTGATTCAAGCACTAGGAGAAGATCCTGTGAGCAGTGTAACGGAGACGTGCTAAGCCGCGGTGCAGGAGTGACAAGAGGACACACCTGTGCATACCTACACTGCGCTGTTGAAAATAAAACAAATCTCCGATCGGCTGTAGATCCGGCTGTAGCCATTTTTACTGTAGCGGAGCGGCGCGAGGATTCGGTGGAGAGAGGCAAGGCTTCTTCAACGCTTTTGAGGCAAATATGGGTAGACGGGGTTAGTGGACTTAGCTCTGCTGGAATTAGCTTCATTGGACACTGAAGCGAAGCGAGACGGAGACGTAAATTTTGTTTATGGAATTCAATAGGTTCAAAATATTTCATTATTTCCTTAGCCTCGCACCGCTCTGCTCCTCTTCGGTCCAATATACAGACAGTCTAAATAAATCTACGTGTCTAAGTCGGTATTGCGGAACAAAATGAACATGTTGTTGTCATGTTGTTGGGATGTCAGCTGGTGTTTGATTGATGTGATGATTATTGTTCCAATTTGTTTCATGTGCATGTGTAGGAGTTGCATTATGAATTATTTCTTTCTATCTTGACATCGTTGGAACTGTAAATGACAATATTTGTTAACAAGATTGACTTGTATGGATCACCTGCCACAGCGGGCCCTAACAGAATACCAGCTCGCAGCATAATGATAGGAGCCTTTTTGGCCTCGCACAGGTTTTCTATATTTTGTTTACTTGAGATTTTGGTTTTTTTTTACTGTAACTTTGTTAGTTTTAAATGCTCCTTTATTTACTATTTGTATTTCTTATGTCCCAAATAAAATGTTTTTCTTTTTTTTTTTACATAGTATTGTACAGTGACTACCGGATACATCCACCAACACACACGGGGCCTGCGTGGTGGATTATGACCCACTCCCTGTCACAGATAGAAGGCTTGTTTCTAAGCAGTGGGAATGTCATTGGCTGCTTATGCTACCGGATACATTGGAATTGAATTGGTACAAAACTATACGCCAGGTAAATTAACCGAAGTTTACTTCAAAACAAAGCTAAAGTGCTGTACAACCTCCGAATAACACGAACAGAAATAGCGCAACGAAAACAATTAACACGGTATATCTGTCGCAGCCAACTGGTTAAATTAGCCGTTTAGTTAACCGCCTGGCCTTTGGAAGTAGTGCTCGCCTCACTTCGCTCTCTCGGCTCGCACGTGGTTGATCACAGTTCTAACTTTTTTTTTTCGTGGAGAAATGCTCATGCATTCTGCACTACCACGGGGAGATAGTGCAGTTATGTGAGACTCCAACCCACTAAAACTCCACGGTGTCCTCCTCTGCCGGTTACGGCGGGAACACGGGCACGCGTTAGCACTCATCCGTGAACCCGCCGCGGCTGTCTACACCGAACCCTCCTTTGGGGAGTACTCCCCATCACCGGCGCAACAGAACACATAGCACGCCGTGACCACTTCAGGGACCAAACCAGATCACAGTTATAACCTAACCCATTTGTCGAGGTGCCCTGGCTTAGTTACTGCGACCAATTCAGCTCGCGCGTGATTGGTTACAGACTTCCAACCTAAACTATAATTGAATATAATTCAGGCCGTTAACTTAACGACTAATTAAACTAGTTGGCTGCGACATATCTAGTACATTAACACATCTATCAAGATAATCTCAACAAGAAGATATTTACGCACTATCTCGGTTTGACAGAAAGAAAGGGATACTTAACCCTCTATCCCCTCTACATTTATCTACGGGAGGAAAGTAAACATCCTGTTAACGCAACGCCCCTATGGCGAGTGATGTTGGAATAACTACCGAGATACAGGTAGGGACTTGGAAGATGGTTTGCGGTTAAATTATTGACTTTTGTTTTATAGGATACAAATAAAAATTAAAATATTTAGGAAAGACGTGAAAAATGGGCCTTAAAAGGAATTAAACAAAGCTTAGTCGTCTTTTAACTACTATAACATTTTGAAACTAGTATTTTTAACCATTTTTCTTAACTAGGTTCCTAGTTCTTTAACGTTCTTATGTGTTTTAGATGAAAAGAGAATGATGAAAGGATACGCGCTTGTACAAAAATATATCCTTGATTTAGTTCTTAACAGCCGCACGGGTCGATCGATTAGCTTACCCCGGTCGGTCCGTGTACCTTTACATTTACACACCGAGAGCACCCGTGTCAAAAAAAAAAAAATTTAAAAAAATTTGAAAAGCCCTTGGCTTCGGCTGTCACTCTTGACTCTTTGACAGTCGGTACGGATCGTTATCAAGGGGTATAGTGTTACCCAGTAACAGGGTTGTGGAGGTCAGATAGCCAGTCGCTCCATGTAATAATACTGGTATTCAGCCGCATCCGGTTAGACTGGAAGCCAACCCCAACATAGTTGGGAAGAGGCTAGACAGATGATGATCAGATGACTTGGTTTAGTTCGTTACAATATCTACATCATTTTCCGTTTATAAAAAAAATACTTTCTGATACACATACCTTGTCCCTGCATAGATATAAGCACAGTAGATACATAAAGCAACCTTCCCGTCAATAGATCATGATTGAAGACCCGCATACCAATTTTGTATTTCAAAATTCGCATGCATCCTCTCTCCGAAAATGTCACATTAAAATGATAAATTCCTGAGATACGTAAGCAAATTCTTTAAAAATAAATCTAATCTGGGGGACCCTTGCTACCCGTCCCCTAAATCCGTGCTTCTTCCATAGTTTTTATGTTTCCGCAGGCAGTAATATATCGTTCAAGTGAAGGGATATCTCATACTTTTATTATTACGAACAAGATCGAAACTGGTAAGTCAGAGGGCGCATGTATTTTAAGGCCCAATTGATCATTTTAAGAGGAATATTTCTATGAAGCGATTGTATCATGTGTGAATGGGGATTTAACAATTCAATAAAAAATAAGTTTAAGAACTGAAACCCGACTACTGGAAAGGATGAAACAAGAAAGTACCTTCCCGTGGTCGCATGCTACTATAGCTTATAAGTATGTTAGTACAGCGGCAACAAGAAAGTACCTTCCCGTGGTCGCATGCTACCATAGAGTCCCACATAACTGCACTATTTCCCCGTAGTAGTGCAGAAGGCATGAGCATTTATCCACGTAAAAAAAAAACGGAGTCAGCTACCTCCATACAAAATTTTATCAAGATTGGTCCATCCGCTTAAGCGTGAAGAAGTAAGAACACACACACACATACACACACTTTCGCCTTTATAATATTAGTGTGATTTCATTATTTATTAACGAAACACTCTTCCCCCTTACGTATAAGATAATCCGTCTCCCTAATGTAATCTAATAGAAACAGCATCTCGGCTAATAAATATTATAATCTAAGACGTAGCTACGGTAGTATGGCACACATACAAGATTACGTTAACTTAAACACAGTTTGTACATAGCAGTACAGAATTAACTATTCTTCTGTGATAAACATTTTGCATGATATACAAGGTGACATACATCGACTGTAATCATGGATTACAGTCGATGAACACATGACACATGACACACACACACATGAAACATGATTCACAAACATGACACACATGATTCACATTTTTTTATTAATTTTTTTTTTGTTTGTTTTTTTTTTTACATGATTCTGAAACTCCTTGCGTTGAAATTTTACAACAGTTATTTTTTAATTTAACTCAGCTATTCCATACATTTTGACCGCGTAGGTATTGCACTTTTCTATGAAATTACAGTTTTTTTTTTTTTGATAACTGACGAAAAGTGTCTACGCTATCCCCTACGCTATAGCGTAGACACTTTTCGTCAGTTGTCTCTTAATTGTTTTATTTATTTAAAGAAATAGCAACAGACATTGTTTTTATCATAAACTAATCCAGTCTAGGTTTTTGATAAAAAACTGGATTTTCTCAGGTTTATAAAAATATAAAGTAATAATTTTGTCTTCTTCCGGTACTTGATCAAAGTTTTTAATGAAAAACGACATATACAACATTTATATATTGTGGTAGGTTTGATATTATTGTTGGTATACCTACCAACTAAAGGTAATAAAGCGTTTAATCCAGGTTTTCTAAATAATATAATTTGTAGGCTAACTCCGTCTGTTCCCGTAGGCATAGTAAAAATAATTTCTTTGCACTACCTAATTATAAAGTGCCTGTAGTTCCATAGAACTATAAAGACTACATACCCACAACCATTATCCTCAGTTTTCATTTACCAAAAGTTTCAAAGTATACATTTAATTGTTACTTTTTTAAGAAGTTCTTCCACCAACTGTCACTTTCCATTTTTTATCTCGTTTTCTTGTTTTGTGACATTTTCTTCACAAATATTTACAAAGTAGAGGAACTTTTTTATTCCATCAGCTCCTTAGTCACTGGCCGGAAGTCTGTACGTGACCGGAAATGAATTTCCCGGACGTACTTGATACTTTCAGTAAACGGCAGTGAAGATATTCAATATTCTTCGCGACACTATTGGAATCTATGTGCAAATGACTTTTTAGTAGAAAGAAAATGTATTGCTATTTTTATGTTTCATAAACCTCGGGGCTCGTGGCTAAGAAATAATTATTACATGGAGAAACTGCCTATCTGACCTCCACAACTCACTTACTGGGTAACACGATATCTCATGGTAAGACTGGTTGTCAGACGTGTGTCGAAGACTGTCAAAGATCCACGGATGACAGCCGGAACCAACGGCTTAACGGGCTTTTCGAGGCACGGAGGAGTCAGTCTCGATATCTAATGGATGGTCACCCATCTACAAAGCGACCGCGGCAAGCGTAGCTTAACCTTTGATTTGCTGAGAGCTTTGAGCTGTTATAGCTTGTTAGGTATATGCCGTATGTAGCCACGAGCCACTCCAAAATTGATGTTTAAATTTATATGATACACACTGAAATAGATAAGCAGTAAATAAAGATGAAAAAACATTAATTTAAAATGCTTTAAACAGTTCCATATGAGCCTAACGATAACGTTCAAAACAGTATTTTTTACTGATCCGAAAACAGTTGAAGCTTGAGGCAAAATGTTACCGTCATGACAGTAAACTTTAACGTTTTAACCCATTCTCTGTCCCATGAACCACATAATTATGGTTCAGGTTGATTGTTTATTATTGTGTCTACTTTGTGGACAGTGAAAGTGTTAAGTAGCTAAAAGGTCACAAAATTAACTGTTTTATTCATTTGGTGATATCGTTCAACCATTGAAATTTACTTATATTACACTAATGGTGGTTTTCCTTTTTTTTTTTTGTTGTTTTTTTCAGTAAATAGTATGTTCAATCATTAAAAGTTACTGTTTTGTCTTTTACTGTTTTACAAATATTTCTTCTTACTGTATAAAGTCAGTAAGTCTTAATGAAATCGCTTTAATGTGGTGTAGAAATATTTTTTTCAGTGCAGAGAAGTGAATAATAAATGTGAAAAACTGGAACGGTGAGTGGGGAAAGCAATGTCATGTATTTATCATAGCTTTATCTAGATGTAACCATCATCTTCACTTGAAGTATAACCGAGGGTCATATTTTATTTTTATCTCTATTGCAGTATGTTTGTTTGTGATGGTCGTTTGTTTTTTTTTCTTGAAGCAATAAATAATGCGATTGATTCAACGAGAATGTACTTATACGAATATTTCAGTACCTACATACTATAGGTACTGAAATAAAAACATTTTTATGTAAGTAATATTTTTTATGTAAGTAAAAAAATAAAAAAACAAAAGACTTAAATGTCAGATTATCTGGGATAAAAAAATTAACTATAAAAATAATGCAAAACCATTCTCATTCTAAACCAGAAAACTCATAACCCAATTACCTTAAGACCGTTCACACTAAACCTCCACCCGATATCATAACATAAAATCCGATACTTCTCGCTAAAATAAATAACGATTATTCGAATTGAACGTTGCCACAGTAACCGCTTTTAACGATACGAGTAACGATAACACCTGCGGTTTCGACGATAACCCACCGATTCATTTGTATGCCGCCCTGGTATCAGAGTTAGTACTGTACTAGCACTTTACTGAGTCACGTAATTAGCTTGGTGCGGGTGTGTTATGTTTGCGAAGTGAGAGCTTTATGAAGTTGGGGAGTTGACTAAAAATGGTAGGTAACTGGTGTTTAAAGATTTGGGTGTAAACAAATATTCATAATAATGAGGGTTAATATTTAAGAGTTGTTTAAAGTTTTAAATAAAGGGGTTTATTTATAAACTATGATTAAAGTTAAGGAATGTTTAAACATCAAAAATGTATGTAAACAGTCACTAATCACTATAATAATATGCTTCTATAAAATATTATTGATTCTTTAAAATACTTTTAATTGGGAGGTATGCCAGTGCATCTGTGTATGCAATTGGTTTAAGCTAGAAAGTATATAACGCTGAAGCAGTTAGCTATGTCGAAAATAAAACTGAAATTATGGTATTTAACAATAACATACGAAACAATTAGTACACAATTAAATACGAAAGCTCGCACTGAGATTATTTTATGTGTCTACTTAAAACAACCTAATTAACGTTCCATAATAGACTGGACTTTTGATTGTGAGTGTGGAGTTTTGGAAGACTTACATCACTTGTTGATGGACCGTGTTCGATATGAGTCTCATAGAAATGATTTGTTTGGGGTCTTGAGGTTGAACCGACTTAATGATGTAACTAATATTTTTGTAAAAATATAATTTATAAGAGTGTCCATGGAGTTTCTTGCCCGTTCTTCTCTATAGGTACCTACGCTTTGCAATGGGCAACTAGCTTCATATTTTCTGACTGACCGACTTTTTGACAATTCAAAAGTGCCTGTAAATGGGATAATTGAAATAAATGCTTTGAGTTTGAATTTTTTTTATGGGCACATTCCATAAAATTCTGTCTCAATCAAATGGTGCTTTTTGCGAAGAGTCTGTTCAGGTTCATTGTCCAAATGTAATCCGTAGCAGAGATTAAGAGAGAGAGAGATTTAGAGTACGATGGGATTATCATACGCATTGCGGCCATAAAATTCCTAATTTTTTTTTTAAATGATGCCCCACACTTGGAATTACTCCTGTATCGTGGGTGCTTTTTACAAACATTTAAATTCACATACACAAACAGCCAGACCCGGAACAACTACCTGTAGGCAATACAAATATTTGTTCTGTGCGGGAATCGAACGTCACCCCCAACGGTCATCGGTTCTACGGCTAATATAGCCGACCCATTGCCACTTCAGCTTCTTATTCGAACTGCTAATTAATATTCAAATTACTTAATTAATTGGACTCCAAAGATGCTCAACATTGATAAACAAACCCCAATCAAATAGTACCAACGTTACAACACCAAAATTATCACATAATAAAATCTCGTCATTACACTCAATATCCCATTGACAGATGACAGGCGAGCACTGACAGGTTATCACATCGCACTATCATTGTACAGATGCCAGCACATCAAGCTACTACAATCTGTCAAATTTCTTTAATGGATTTTCAACTTTATCGCTAAAGCATAAGGTTCAAAGTTGATTGGGAAAATTTGACAGTTTCGGGTAGCTTGATGTGCTGGCGTCTGTACACACGGTGACATCAAGCTATATCTCGAATTTCCAGTTTTAGCTGACCTTGCATTTTATTCGTATTTCGTACAATCAGAAGTCAGCTTATACTGATTTTATGTTTAGCTTAATGTGTAGCCGTGCGTACCATAACAGGCCTCTGTTTCAATCGACGGTAACCGGTAGCATGCTCCATGTATTATGCACGGCGCTTTTTTGATTACATTTTTATTCATTTTTAATTGATATTTTATTCGTAGATGGTTAATAAAATGCTGGTGACCCTCTGAAATGCACTTTTGCATTCCTTTGGGCCTAAATTTTAACGTTTCGTATGTAGAGCAAAAGTGTGAGTTTCGAATAATATCGATTAAGAAACTCAGACCCCACGAAAGCAACTTCCATTTTTTCCCAGCTTTGGAGTATTTTTGACCATTTAAAAATTTTATTTGAGAGTTGTGGTCTTTAATAACTTGCCAAACCACATTGGGAAGCATTTTGCTACTAACAAAAAAAAAATGCAACAGCCAAGACATATTATAAGCTTAGGAGAAACGTTTACGTTTTTAAAATTAGGGAAAATCGACCTTTTATCTTCAGGCACAGTAATGGAAGGTACAGATTGCTAAGGTGGGGGTAAGTAGAAACTACAAAACGCCACCTGCTACGATCCTTTTTTTTTTTCAGGATGGGAAATCATCAAATGACCCCTCCCGCTCTGGGTGGAGCGGAAGGGAGTGTCAGACTCTTGCTGACTAAAACTCACCCGTGTTCCTTCCTTAGCCCTTTATGTTCCGGGCCAGCGGTAACTCTTTCGGACAATCCCGCTGACCCTGCTACGATCCTTACATGCTCCTTTTGTCTCGTTTACGTTCATACATCTGGGGGCCTCAAAAGGCCACTTTGGCAGAATCATAAAAGGATAACATTATGAATCATAATATGGCGAAGACAGTCCGTGTTTTTCTTTTTTTCTCTGAACTATGTAGGTATAATCAAAGAGATTGGGATTGGATTGATTGGTATTTTAGAACAGACAAAAAAAAAATATCAGAAAAATCCTTCACGAATGGGATGTGATATGATTAACTTAACAATCAACTGTCCAGTAGAATTCATTATGTTATCCTTTTATGATTCTGCCAAAGTGGCTTTTTTAGGCCCCCTGGTCATACACGCACGCCAGTTGCAAGCACTACGCACCTGTTCTTACATAAGAACATCGCCAATAAGGTCACTTGTACTCTAAGAGCGTCCCCTGCCGGCTTTTCCACTCACATCAGCTCCTTGTAAGATATCATAATCCTCAATATACCTGAACTCACTGAAAATTCCAACTCCATAGCTAAACTCACGCGGTACAAATACACGTTTAATAGACAATTTGTAAGTGAGCTCACTTCTTCGGCGTATAAGTAAGTTACCGGGAACATTCTCGTGTTCTCACTTTCACCGACAATCAACGAGTAACGGGCGGTAACCGAGTTTCACTAACGAACTCGACTTAACTAGATACTAACGATGGTACCACTTCTTAATTAACACAAACCGACTATTGTAAACGAACATTTTTGTCAGTTTCGGCAACTATGCAGTTTTGTCACAGTTAAAGTCGTTTTGTTTGATAAATGTCAGCATTAACCCGATTTTTTTCGTTGCGGTTTTGGTTGTTTGGCCGCAGTAACTCTTTCTAATTGCGCTGGGAACTGGTTTAAATGGGACTCGGAAAGCACTATTTCGATCACTACAGTGCAATGAGCACTGTTAGGTACTATGGTCATTCTTGTAACTATAACTTTATGTTAGGTGTTGGTTTTAACACAATTGTGTCGCGGAAAATGATTGACTACAATGAATTCAACCATTCGTACACCACATTATTAAACCAGGTTCGATTTTGGCTCTATTATACCTTAACCGAACAAATGATAAATGATCTTGATAGAGTACCTACCTAACAAAAATAAAAAAAGAAAAGAAAAAGTATTTATTGCGACTCGTACAGGAAGATCACAAACTAAACTAAATACAGCAAAATAAAAAACCAAGTTATATATAAAAAAAGTAACAAAAGGAAAATGAAACAGAAAGTCTTATACGAGGCCAAAAGGCTCCTATCTCAGCATGATGCTACGACATTTAAAAAATAAATGTTGCAGCGCTGGTATTCTGATAGGGCCCGCTGTGATATCACGGGCAGTTACAGAAATAAATAAATAATAGCAAATAAAAATAAAAAATAAATATTTTTCAATCTGCGCCACACGTAACCTCATTACTTGCCTTGAGTGTCCGAGGCACTCTAGTGTGTCTGTGGCAACGGTACCCTAGATACAGTTTTCATTTAATTATACATATATTTGTATTACATTTTATTTTATTCCTCTAGTGAGATTTATTTCGTGTTCATAGGTGTGTCCGTGGATCACAACGGGCCCAGAATACCAGCGCTGCGGTATATTTTTTTTGAAGTGAAAACTTCTTTAGGCGCGTCGGGCATTTTTTGAGATGGGAAAAAACCATTGAACTCGCTCCACTGTTACCCTAAGCAACACCACGCGTGTTTTGTTTATAAGATGATTTAAAAAATACCCGCTTCGGATGTGTTCGACTGTCCTCGGGATGTAGGTGCTCGGTTTTAATGTATATCCGATATGTCAGTGAGTGATGGCAAAGTATTCTCTTTGTATTTTGTTTTCACTTCTGTCGGCACTCCGGTGCACAGTGCCACTGTTTTTTTTTTTCAACTATGACCGCTGAGATGGGAACCTTTTTGGCCTCATACAGGTCTTCCTTTTTTTTGTTGTTGTTTTCACTATTTTGCTAATTATAATTTTAAAAACTTAAACTTAAAAGTTTTAATATTCTTTTTTTTATATTGTTTTTATGATTTTGTTAGATTTCATGTTCTTTTTGTTGTTTGTTTTTCTTATGCGTGTCTCAAATAAATTATTATTTCTTTCGTACCTACCTAAATAGGTGATCTGTGTGAAACGGTTACTCGTCACTTAATTTAAGTCTAGACGAGCCCGATATTTCCATTCTAACTAACTCCGAAACTAACTCAAAAGTTCAAAGCCTCCTTTCCCGAGGTCTCTGTACCTAAAACGCTAAACAATATTATGTAACAAGATGTAATGTCACTCACATCTACTTCAATCATAATAAAGTAACATTAAATCATCTCACAAACTCACCAGGTAACTATACAAATAAAAATAACAACCCAGCAAAGAAAAAAGAAAAATAAACGTGAAAAAACAAACGATTGTTACTTCTCTTTTTATAAAGGGGCCAATTACCGGGTTTTATCGTGAGCGAGTCCTATCTCGGTGTCTGCGTATCGTCCTGATTTGATGAATAATTTTCCAATCGAAGAGACATGAATGGAAGGAACGGTGAAATAAAAATGAAGGACTTAGGCAGGGATGGCGAACCTTTACCGAAAGAAAATTGGCACAATGTTATGTGAAAGAAAGTGACGGATGTAGAACGACTACTCGTAAAATATGAAGGTCACGGCCGTCAAGCGATCGATCTGAAAAAAATACATCTTTCAAATACAATAGGGCTATAAACGGACATTACGCGTGCCGGAAATAACGCGACTCCCTCAATAATAATAATAATAATGATTGATTTAAAAAGACATAAATATACATCTTTCATGTCGCGCAGTCGGGTAAAAATCGAACTAAGTACCTACAATATAATAGGTACAATAATGTTCATCCATTCTCAATTCATTAGACAGTGCTGCATAGTAAACTATCCAATTCATTTAGTGTAAGACAAAGCAGAAAAAGGAAAAAAAAATACACCGATAACTGAAAAGTGAAGTGAAATGTGAGTCTGTGGAGATTGGTTGTTTGGGTACATGTGATACGGAGGAATGAGAAAAATTTTTAGTATGAATGTCGATGACTATAACAGTAGGGGAAGACCATGGGAAGACCAATGAAACGATGGATGGACTGTGTGAATGATTATATGGTTACAGAGGGAGTGATTACCGAAATCACGTCTAATAGGAAGAAAAAGTCATGAGGCACCGACCCCAAATTAATTACGGCGAATTATAAACGACCCAAATGATAAGACTATGTATCAAATCGTCATAACTCCTATCCAAAGGATTTATATCTGGATAATTTCTGTTTTCATTTTTCCAACTTTTCTTACAAATCGCGGCAGGACTTGGCCCAAAACGAATGATTGAATCTATTCGGCTATTGACTGGTCCCAATCAATTTGACAAGACGTACCATCGATACGAAAGAAGAAAACGCATGTAAAAAGGTTCGCCATCCCTGGCTAAGGTTTCATATGTTTGTATATACTTACCTACTCAACGTTGTCATAGTTAGGAAAGGTTCAGAATATTTCTTTGTTTTCCTTTGCTTGTTTTATATGAGGACGAACTTGAGATGTTAAAGTAAGCGTACATTTTAATGAAAATAACTTCAAAGTTATTTTTGGCTGTTATTGGTCTTGAGTTCGAAACCAGGGAGGCACTTTAAAGCTCCTTCAAACAGGCGCGATACGCAATAAAATCGCGCACGACACAAAGGCACCGCAAGTCGCGCAACGACCTTTGTGTCGCGTCGCGTCGCGCCTGTTTGCAGCAGCCTTTACTCCGTGTATTTTATTTGATCACCACAAAACGGTGAAGGAAAACATCGTCAAGACATCCTTCAATCGTGGATTATTGCCCACTCCCTCTCACAGAGAGGAGGCTTGTGTCCCAGCAGTGGGAACATTATAGGCTTATTATGTAGCTACTCAACGTTGTAATACTTAGGAAAGGTTCCGAATATTTCTATATTTTACTTTGCATGTTTTATGTGAGGACGAACTTGAGACGTTAAAGTAAGCGTACATTTTAACGAAAATAACTTCGAAGTTATTTTTGACTGTTATTTGGTTTTGCCTTCCGTGTCTTCTAGACTAATTAAGGTTTTTTAAGCTAAATAAATGTTTGGATAAGGAAAGGGTGAAGAAAATTCTGGATATTGTTGTCTGTAAGATAAAAGTTGCTGCAAACTAGAGAAAGAAAACAATGGAAAGGACCATAAAGTTTTCCCTTGGGTCGCTCATTGTTTTGCCTTTTACAAAACGTTGTTTGAAAAACAGAATATTTACGTAAGCCCTAAAAGGTTAAGTACATTTAAGCTGAATATTTACCTCTATTTTATTATTAAGTATTTGCGGAGTTTATTTACTTTGATCAGATTAGTTTTCATTCGCTTAAATCTTTTATCAAAATTCGCCAACTTTAACAATTAAAATGCACCTTTCAATCAACAAGAATCCACTCCCAAAGTTAAAAAGAAAACATTTCTATAATAGCTTTACATCATTATTTACTTAACCGACATGAACACCGCTGCGGTATAAAATGTTTACACAAAACAGCGCAAAAAATGCTTACTCATTCATCTCTGAAGCGCTTTAAGCTTTAAAATATGGTATTAGTGATTAAAAAAAAACAACTGACCCCGTGGTCGGCCCCCACCTATTCACTGGCAATTTTTTCAGCGACAAAAAGCATTAAGGCATCTCACAGAAAATTAATGGCATTCGCCATTAAGGTTAAGTGCCTATTTCAGCCTATGTGACTTGACAGAAAGTTTGGAACTTCGCAATATGCGTACATTTTTGGACGGCCCGTCAGATAGGGTCTTGTCACGCGATTGTTTCGATTAGGCTGAGGGCGGCTTTATGATTATAAACACGCATAAAATAGCACTAAAACGTCTTGTTTCACGCTGGTTTTTGTTATAAATTGGACAGGCTGCGTAAAGACCTCCCCTTTTTCCTTTCAATCCTCCATGTCTTTAGCGATCTCTGGCCATGTTGGCCTTGCAAACCTTATCAGATCGTCACACCACCTTCCCCAAAAAAATTGGGTTAATATTAGAAATCAGAAGCCGAACTATATAGTGATAAAGCCAAGCGATCATTGTTCCGTTAGAAAATGGGATATCTAACAATATACCACGACATTGATCCAAACGTAACAAATTCCAGATATGTAATTCTGTAGAGATACACTTCGAAATCTAAATACGCGACGCTCAAAATCGATGAGCAAGGGAATTACCGCTATCTAGGTATACACGTTACCGTATCATCACGTCTACCCGTGTATGTAAGATTGACTGCTCGACAAAGGTATATGAGCGTTAACTTATACGTAATATCGTGTCGTAATTACAGATGAAAGGAACGTTTTGAAATGAGCGTGTAGCGAAAACAAATTATTTCCTACCGGAATTACATTAGTATCTACTGTGTGCTAAATTAGTGGATGACATCACGCACAATAGTCCATTTGAAGGACTAAGTGCGGAAACCAAGGTCAGCGGGATTGTCCGAAAGGGTTACCGCTGGCCCGGAACATAAAGGGCTAAGGAAAAACCCACCCGTGTTCCTTACACGGGTGGGTTTTTGGCAGTAAGAGTCTGACACTTCCTTCCGCTGCACCCAGAGCGGGAGGAGGGGTCATTTGATGATTTGCAACCCTGTAAAAAAAAATTTAAAAAAAAGTACAGAAGCCAAACCCATAACATAGATAGTGGATGACATTCAGCAGATCATGCGTAAGACCTGGTTGAGACTAGCACAGACCTGCAGAGCTTTTCACAGCCGTTCGTTCAACAATCTGAGATTCGTAGCGTCCAAGGTGGATATTTCAATTAGTAAGGAAAGTATCGTGAGTGATATTTATTACAAAAATATTTATATATATAATATTACGGTGTATTATATAAATAATTATGCTAGACTTCAAGTAAACTTGGTTTTATAACATGTTTTATAGTATTACATAGTAGAGAGTTAGCCATGGTTAGGACGCCATCTTGGCAGCTTGCCGGCCAGTGATGTTCCATAATAATAGTGACGTGACCTACTCATCATCATCATCATCATCAGCCTATAATTGTTCCCAGTGCTGGGACACAGGCCTCCTCTCAGTGAGAGGGAGTGGGCCGTAATCCACCACGCGGGCCCAGTGCGGGTTGGTAGATGTCACATGTCTTCGAATTTTTGGTTCTAGGACATGCCGGTTTCCTCACGATGTTTTCCTTCACCGTTTTGTGAGCAGTGGTGATGAAATAATTTACACAAAGTAAAGCGCCTGTCTGGGTTCGAACCTACGACCTACAACTCGTAAGTCGCGGCCGTTACCACTTGGCCACCACTGCCACACTTGGCCACCACTGCCACTACCTACTCATAACAATATATTATTACGATTGCAGAAATCTAACATAATATTTTTTTTTTACATAGTAGGTAGGTAACTTTAAGCCGACCCCAACATAGTTGGGAAAAGGCTAAACAGATGATGGTGAGTAGGTAGGCAACTTAACAACTGAACAAAATGAAAATAGTATCTAGAAATAAGGTTTTTTTCCTTTGCATTGTATTTTTTTCTCGTTCCTACCGTTTTTCTAGCCTATTTTCCACATAACAATATAGACCTTGATAGACGTTAAACTATCTTGTGCTACTGAATATTTAAGCGGCTGAGCTTCGTGTCTAGCTAAAATATCTTACACAAGGAAACTAAAAGTGAACAGAAAAGAATATGTGATGTAGGTTTCTTTATTTTAGTCTAGTAAAATAGGCAATAGGATTTTGGTAAAACAAAAGAAACTAAATGAAAAGGACTTATTACGTATAGACTGATGTTGTCCTGCTCCGTTGAACTTAAGGGCCTTACTCTCGTTTAGTACCGTAACACGGTCACTTTATGAAGCTTATAACTTATTAACGGTTTGGTTAGAAGGTCTGTAAAAAATATATGTTTGCTATAGATTCATGTACAACATTTTTGAAACAGGGTTTTTTCATAAGGCTAATACTTTTGCCTTAAAAAAATATTTACCAAAACGCTATTTTCGCTAACATTTGCTTATAACTTCTAAACGGCTTTGATGTTTGGAAATATTTTTACACTGAAAAATTGATGGTTAGAGGTACTACATATTTGAAATAGCGTTTTTAAATCAATCAACAGTTGCAAAGACAATGCCCCATTTTGAGATATAGGTTCAGAGGTGCTCTGCGCGGGCGCGGGCGGCAGTCGTGCGTTAGCACTGAGACGGGGTGGCTGTGTCGCTCGCTGCTCCGCCCGGCTATCGATCGACTACGCGCGTTTGGCTGTGTTAGTGCAAATATTTATGAACGAATTGTATCAGTATGCGTTTATAGATTAGCTCGCTGCAGAGGGCCCATTTCTATTGTCCGCGTGGACGCTTTATTAGTGGTGCCATTTCTAAATACTGTTTTTTTTTTATATTGTTTATTTTGTAAACATAAGATAATTTGTAAATAAATAAAAATGCCAAAGCAAAGCAAGTCAAGAAAAATACGTTTTCTCTACGACGACGCACCGTTTTATAGATATTAGCGAAAAACTCAAAAGTGGGAATTTTTATACCCCCCACTCCGGCTCACCTCCTAGACGCGGGGACTTTTAGTATGTTTACTCCCTAAGCACTCTGAGCAACTTTCTGAAGAAATCGCTCAGGGCCCAGCTCACGCACTCTACACCTCTTTTTGGTTATTCGTTGAGTGGACTAATAAGTATCTATCTATCTATAGAAATAAATAAAATTGGAGTGTCTGTTTGTAATATTAAAACAACCATTTCAGGCCATTTTATTTTGACTATTTAGAAAATAACTACTTACCCACAATAAAAAAAAAATTTTTTTCAAACACCTTAATTTATAAAAAATGAGCGTTCTTAGTTGTCAATCTACGAGTATTTGCATTACTGAGTTTATTGATTACTACCTTCTCATATTCTTGTGCGGATTTATTTCTGTGACTGGGACTTTCACTAGCAGATAGGTGACTAAGGAGTAACTTAGGCTACTTTTATTAAAAAAAAAAAAGAAAATGGGTTCCCACGAAAAAAAATTAAAACCTATGAAATGAAATATTGAATAATATCCAATTCAAATAGGGAGGTTGTATACTGCGTTTATTGTAAATAAATCATAATAAAGAAACGGAGTACAGTTTTTTTTTTTTTATAAGTGGATCCTATACGTGAAGATTCCTTAATCTCCAATGAAATTGATTGAAAAAATAATATACCTAGTGTTTTTGTTTTAGCCCAAGGAAATCGTTCACCAAATAATTTGTATATAAAAAGGCTAATACGAAAAACTAAAAATAAATAATAATTAAACTAAAAATGCAAAAACGATCAAAAAGAACTAAATGAAGTACTAAATGAAATATATGAGGGGGTGAAGCAGATGAAGTGGGATACGAATAGTCCTCGCCTACGGCGGGGTGCACCACGCGAATTTCGTCGAAGAGCGACTTCCATTATATTTAGAAGCGTAATTTCGCGACTCCAATAAGATGCACGATTGGCTCCGCACTCTACTGTCCGGATTCTCACTGCGTAATCACCAGTTTCGAATCTCAGTTGACGGCATATCTTTTGTTTTGTTATTTTTTAATTATAATGTGCTTATCTTTTGTTTTGTTATTTTTTAATTATAATGTGCATATTTTTATTTTCTTATTTTTAAAATAATTCAATAAGTAATTGTTATTTTAATAAAAACAATCATTTTTATTCCTATAGTTATTTTTCTTCAGAATCTAGAGTAATATAATAAAAATAAAATAAAAACGACAACCATTTCTTTTTACTATAAAGAAAAAACAATAAAATTGCATTATAATTGTTACAAAAATAAGAAAATCAACAAAAGTAATAATTACTGAAAATTTTCAAACAAGAAAATCGGAAAAAGTATAATAATAATTAAAAAAACATTTATATCAAATAAGAAAATCAACAAAAAGAATTATGGAAAAGTTTGAATTTGAAGTCGGGCGTTGGTGATTGATGCAGAGAACTTTAGTGATGCACGAGACCACTAGACCAATCGAGCTGTTATAATGTATGTCGAAATTACGCGTCTATAGATAATCTATACAAACAAAATATGGTGTGTACAAAAAAGTAGGTACCTACTAACTTTACAATTTGTTTCGTCGAATAAGATCTCTTTATTGCCTTCCGTTTATTTATACACTGATTGTTTATTTATACAACTTATGAGTAGAACCGAAACAGTACAAACATTTACACCAACAACATAACTTAGAAAAAACTAATCATAAAATAAAATATAATAAACAGCTTTCATCAACAAACAGATACCAAAGTACGTACACTAGGTACCGCCCCGAAATAATTGCAAGACTTCAAAGTATTTTATACGGCTACTCGCTCCGGCTCAACTATATAGGTACGGACGCCAGCACATCAACCTACCACAATCTGTCAGATTTCTTTAATAGATTTTCAACTTTATTGCTAGAGCATAAGGTTCAAAGTTGATTGGGAAAATCTGACAGATTGTGATCGGTTGATGTGCTGGCGTCTGTACTGTACCCAACCGCGTCATTTTTCGCAAATGCGATCAGGCTCCTTATCAATTAGAGTCTACGGAACAATTTCGTCTGAAAGTATTTTTACTTTAATGGTTTGTGAAAATATTAATTGTAAACGCGATTATGCTCCTTATTCATAGAAGGTAACGGGTCAATTTCCTATGCAAGTATTTTTACTTCAAACAGGGCTTTTGAATACGCGATTGTATTTCTTATTTGTATGAAGTCATGGATCAATTTTCGATGCAGATAGAAAATACTTGAAAGTATCTCGAGCTATGTTTTTTTAAGGTGGACGTACTTTGTAGCTCTGGTACTCGATTTTGCAAGTACGACCCATGCCTAAACGCGATTGTGCTCCATAAGTAAGAATTCAGAGTTCAATTTCCTATGCAAGTTTTTTTTCTTCCAACAGGGCTCTTGGTTGGAATAGTAGTAGAAACTTTAATAGTCTATACTCTATAAGTACGTATTTATTTGTAAAAGCGATTTTGGTCCTTATTTGTATACAGTTAAGGTTCAATTTCCTATGCAGATAGAAAATACTTGAAAGTATCCAGAGATCTAGTTTTAGGACGTGGTTTCTTAAAGAAGTCGTACTTGTAAGCCCTGGTACGCGATTTTGCAAGTACGACCCATGTCTAGTCACTGCATTTTTTAGTTACTTATACTCTATGTATGGGTCACTGACTCACTGTCGCTCCGCGTAGAAATGAAGAAAAGCTAAAAAGACGCCGCGATGGCGCAACGTTTCGTTCGACTCGTTAGAGTTATAAATTATCAAATCCTTACAAATATCTTATTTCAATCGATAAATAAAAACAACAGTTCCCTTTATAGGTACATTACATCACTGTTATTAATTTTATCAAGATTTGTTTATAAATAACACAGTTACAATTGCAACGATTTCAATTTTAATGGTTATTTTATGATTTTTTTCTATCGAGAAAATTTACCGAAAACGTGTTTTGAACAAATGGTCCACTCATAAATATGATCAAGATTAACATATTTTTTTTGCTGTTCTAAAATGTATACATTTGACTAAAATATTGTTTTGCGAAGCCTATTTTGACTAAGTACAGCGCCTTATAAAGTTATCGTAAACTCTGCGAACTCAACAATAACTTTTTTGTTAAATTCCACACGGACGATTAACAGCTAGTACAAAATATATCAGCCTTGCATCCGCTATTCCCTTCTGGAATCGTAGGCAAAAATGGCGACCTACGTGCGGCATGTCTGCGCCTCTTCATATTCTTTGATTGTAGTTTTAGTGTCGCGCGCCACCGCACACATTTTTACGTATTCGGGAGTAGGGCGTTTAGCTCCGCCCACATGCACAAGGTCAGTGAGCCATCTATACACCTTAATTATATATTTTTATTTATAAAATAGCCAGTCGTGTCCACAAACAATTAAATAAACTTTATTGTTCTAATTCAACAATATTAATGTATGATGATTATATAATTATCATTTTGTATATTAATCCATTGTTGCAAAATGTACCTCGCTTTTTATTGTAAACGGAAGTCATATTCAACTTTCTGACTAACTGACAGACTATGTAATTTTGACAATTCAAAAGCGCCTGTACAAGGTTTAATTGAAATAAATGCTTTGAGTTTGAGATATATTTATTTGCATTTCATAATGTTGTAGAGGTGTTACAATGGCTTAAAGCTAAGGTACAATATTAATTATTAGTCAAGGGTTTAAAAGCTGAAAACCAGCTCTTAGCAAGCCGCACCTGAGCATAATGCTGACGCTTAAACCTTTTGCTTCCGGTATTATTGTTTTGTGTATCTAGTGAGCAGTGGTGGCTCAGTGGTAACGACACCGACTTACGAGTTGTAGGTCGTAAGTTCAAACTAAGGCAGGCGCTTTACTTAGTGTAATAATTTCATCACCACTGCTCACAAAACGGTGAAGGAAAACATCGTAAGGAAACCGGCATGTCCTAGAACCAAAAAATTGAAGACATGTGTTATCTACGAACCCACACTGTGCCCGCGTAGTAGATGACAGCCCACTCCCTCTCGAAGATAGGAGGCCTATGTCCCAGCAGTGGGCGTTATAGGCTGATTACGCAGGCCGCAAGTCATTGGTAACAAAACCAGTATTAACTGGCTTCTAATTCTATAAAACTCCGTACACAAACCAGTATTAACTGGCTTCTTATTCTATTAAAACTCCGTACACAAACCAGTTTTAACTGGCTTCTTATTCTATTAAAACTCCGTACACAAACCAGTATTAACTGGCTTTTTATTCTATTAAAACTCCGTCTGGCTTTTTATTCTATTGAAACCCCGTACACGTTACGCTAGCTCAAAGTCAAAGTGTTTCTATTGACATGCGACGTACACTGTACCTAAGTGGAATAATGCAATAGTAGATTCATAATGTGTTTCAACTGTAGTCACCAGATTTTATTTGAATTTCTTGAAAAACCTGTAAATTAAATTCCACTAAATACTTTTAGTCGATACCGAGTGGTTATTAATTTGGTTGCATATTTTTTTATTTTTCGTGTTCCATTCTTAAAACGATTTCTCACGAAAAAACTTTCCTTTCGAATCTGCATAAATACGGCAAACCCCAAAGCAACCAATTGTTCTTACTTTACAGACTTAAATCCATTCCGCATAAAAAAAAACTCATAACTTTGACGAATTAAATGCGTTGTTATAACACGAAATACGTCAAAAAGGGCACGTGTTAACTTTAACACGAAACGCGTCAGCCAACAGACCATGCGCTTCGCAAATTGGCTCCACAGTACAAGTGTTTACCCGCACGATACTAACGAACCGCAACTTTTAATTACCAAACTTAAATCCTACCAGAGACACTCAGAAACCCGCAGTTAAAAATAACCTCCAAGTTTTCCGCTTTTTATTAAGATAATAAAACTCGGTATTGCAGCTCTCACCGTCTGAAACTTAGTCCGTATTGCGGCCAACATAATTTCAATTAGTTTTTTTTTTTTTCTCTAAGTATCTATGGGTGAAATTCCGGAGGAAGTTTACGAGTTCTTCCAGGCCTCGCGTGGCACTCCCAATTTTGAGACGACCAACCAGTTACATTATGTGTACTGTTGTCAGACCGTAGAGAGAATGTAACGAATCAACATTGTCAGTTCTGGTGAAATAGGTAATTAAATGCTGACAACAAACAGCTACCGTACTGCAAAGTTGTGTAACTACTGCAATGCAATGTGACAAGACTGTATAGCGTAATTACTTAAGACGCGTCAGGGTAACCCGGAAAATTCAAATGATTAATATCGTCAATACAACTCTTTAAAGTTCGAATTAACGACTGAATGACCATTCCAAGAAATTGTGACATTTAAGGTCATTCTAGCTTAAAGAGAAGGTTATAACGATTATATGTAATTCTGTATAGCGGAGTAGTGGTGGCGCAGTGGTAACAGCCGTGACTTACGAGATCGTAGGGTCGAACCTAGACAGAAGCTTTACTCTTGTAAATTATTTCATCACCACTGCTCTCAAAACGGGGAAGGAAAACATCGTGAGGAAACCGGCATGTGCAAGAACCAAACATTTGAAGACATGTGATATTTACTAACTCGCACTAGGCCCGCGTGGTGGATTTAGTCCATTCCCTCTCACCAAGAGGAGGCCTGTGTCCCAGCAGTGGCAACATTGTACATTGATTATGCTAAGTAATTCTGTAAGTACAGACGCCAGTACATCAAGCTACTACAATCTGTCAAATTTCTTTAATAGATTTTCAACTTTATTGCTAAATCATAACGTTCAAAGTTGATTAGGAAAATTTGACAGTTTCGGGTAGCTTGATGTGCTGGCGTCTGTACATATTTGATACGGTGCCGAATCATATTTTAGTCAACATACAACCTGACATTGACCTGTAAATTGCAAAAAACGTAATTCTAATTTTATTGCGTATCCACCTGGAGGCGCCATGTCTATTTCGCAATATGCCTAGTTAAATGAACCCTTTTTTTCTAAGTTCCGAATCACATACTTGTGATTCATGGCGATTGTTCAACGAAGTATTGAGTCTGCTATCAAGCAGCAAAGTATTAATGATTTTGCATTTTTTCAAGAGCTATTTCACCAAAACTGTTCCTTAAATATTCGAAAAATCAACTCTAGGAATCACCAAGTAGAAATTTAAAACAAACAAGAGCATCACGAACAAAACTCAAATAGGCATTTAAAAAGCACTAATTTCTGTCTATAAAAGCAACATCATATTTTTAAAACAATACCGTTATTCACACCACATTTTAGCGAAGTTTCGAAGCGAAGCAGTTAGCGGTACACTTCTTTATACCTGAAAGTTTCAGAAGCACGCATTAGACTGAAATATTTTCACCGTATTGGGGCAAGCTGATGCTTTCCATAATGGATTTTTCGAAGTTTCTTTACTTTAAATTTTAAACGTCGTTTAACACGAAAAGTTTGAGTTTTAGAATTATCTAACGATTTTCGTGATATATTTCTCAACAACGCAGCATATTTTTCCCCATCTTTTAAAGTTTAATATTAGGTATGTTGTACCAATTTATGCGCTACGCTAATTTACGCCATGTACAGACGCCAGCACATCAAGCTACTACAATCTGTTAAATTTCTTTAATAGGTTTTCAACTTTATCGCTAAAGCATAAGGTTCAATGTTGATTGGGAAAATTTGACAGTTTCGGGTAACTTGATGTGCTGGCGTCTATATTTGAAACCAGCGGGGTAATTGCGTAACACACTAACTGTAGCAATGGCTTTAATTTTTGACAGTTCAACAACATTCATTGCTATTTACGTTGTTGAGCCGACAAATTTTTTCTTCGTTACATTTTTTTCGTTTTCAATCTTCGTAAGTATGACCATGTATCCGAACATCGGCTGCTTTTAAAATGGTTACCGATTCGCCAGCGCAGAGAGTTGAGGGCTCTGAATAAATTGTTATCTATTCTTGACAATACCACAGCTCCTACTTACATGACTTCACAAATTCAATATTTATGATCTGTCTTCGTCCACTAAAAATCGTCTTCTACGATGGCCTTCTCACCGTTCTGGCTTCATTCATTCTTTTTCTTTGTCCAAGCGGTCTGCCTTTGGAATGCGCTCCCTCTGAACATCAGGACGACAACTAGTCGGTCATCTTTTAAAGTGAAGGCACGTGAACATATCCGTCAAAAGTTGGCCGTAACTGTCCAGCGCTGATTTGCTGGATTTGTTTTCTCCTCTACCGATATTTTTTTTTCTCCTCACAGTTAATTTTGTTTATATGTATGTACGAGTATCTGTCTATGTATTCGTTTTTATTCTTGTATTTTATAGTCATTTCCTAGCTATTTATCCCGTATGTTGCACCTGCCATGTTTTGTCTCTGCATCACCCTAAGGTTGACTGGTAGAAAATGCCTCAGGCAATAAGTCCGCCTTTGTACAGTATTTCTTTTACTTGTGCATAAAGTTTTAATAAATAAATAAAATAAATTTTTCGAATGTTTTAAGCAATGATTGATAGTGTATCACGCAGATAGTGTATTCCATTAAATACATACCTACATAAATATCAATAATTATTTAAGTACGTATATTATACTTTATACGATCTTTTATAAAAATGTAGTCTTTGAATATGACTCACTGAAATTGACAGCCGGAAGTAAGCACTAACATTTTCTTGAAAGGTACTGTCTCATAATGGACTTTGCGCATATCTTTCTCAGAAAAAGGTTAAACCGGAGATCATTACAACCTACATCAAACACATTTGTGATCAATTTAACACATAAGCATGATATAGACAGCCTCTAAACGTCGACTGCTAAGCATCGGTACCTAAAATACCCTCTAAAGAAACCTTTAACTACATTTTGGCTAATGCATTGGTGGTCCCTGCATATTTTGTTTTTTTTATTGCCAGAAAGTGAATGCTGCCTAGTGCCTATCCTTCTTCGAATTGTTCCTTATCCCGTCCCACTCAAAAAATCTGCATTGCATTTTGTCTACTATGTTGGGGCTGGCTTGCAGTCTAACCAGATGCATCTGAACGCCAGTCTTTTACATGGATCGACTGACTCACTATCCACAACCCAAACCCAGTATGGGAAATACGATACCCCTTGTTAAGACTGGTTTTCAGACTTTTGGGTTTCTGGCTAACCATACCAACTGGTAAAGATCTATGAATGGCAAACGTGACCAACGGCTTTAATATCTTTCCAAGGCACGGAGGAGTCTCGTTACGTAATGGATGATCACCCATCCACGTACAGATCGCGGCAAGCATAGCTTGCCTTATGGTTGCCACCCAATTATGCACAAACTGCAGAAAGGATCTAGTTAAAATCTGGTGGTTTGCACACAGAAAGACTATCCCTGGCTTAACACATATAATACTTATCCGCGTATATAAAGCATAGACGCGAGTGAAACAGCGGCCAAAAGCTAGTTGTAAATCCAAACGCAAAATTGAGACGTACCACTCATTCCATTTAGGAACCCCGGACCTATTCACACCGTAATACATCTTGTTTATAAATATTTCTGCAACCATCCATATGTGCTCGAAAAGTAATATTTCCGTTTGAAACAGCGTCCATAGAATGTTTGTCTTTGTCGGAAAGGGTACGGTGTGACAGATGACAAATGTTGTTTGTTGAAACTGAAATGGTCGAGGGTTCACGGTTTTCACTATATTGTTTACTTTCAATATGCGACTTTGATTAATAGCAACTATCTGGTGGTTTGTTATCTTCGAACTAAGTAGTTGTCTGGTGGAGTGAACAAGAGTTCTAGAGCAATTGAAACATTTTATAGGATATTCTAATAAGGAAAGTGTAGTGTAACTTGAGATGCCGGAATTGAAAGTTGGCGAAAGCAACTAAGAATGAATTATTTTCTAGGTTTGTTTCTGAAGTAGAATTATAAAGAGCTTGAAATCTGTGTAGCCTTTGCCTAACTAAATTAAGGTCGACTTTCAGTCTTACATAGCTACCCTCCAAATACATAAATCAGTGCATACAGTATTATCTACATTTTTGTAGGTACTAGCAGTGCCCCGCGGTTTCACCCGCATAAGTGTCGATCCCGATCGAAAGGCACGTGGCGCCATCTATTATCATAATAACGTTATTGTTGTTTTCCTCAGGAAGAGCACTTTTTTTCGGGATGAAAGGTACTGTATGTCCGTTTCTGTACACCTGGCAACGTAGGTATATGCAAAATATCAGGATGATCGGTTCAGTGGTTTAGGTGTGAAAAGGTAACAAACAAACAAACCTACTTTCGCATTTATAATTAGTTAGGATTCTAGGAGAGGTACCTCTCCTACAATACCTACATGAACATCAATAAAATAATACCTTGCATATAAAACAATAGAATCGTTTCACGTTTTTTGCATCTTTTTTCTTCTCTTGACTTGTCAGCCAAATCTTGCGCCCACTTTGTATTGGCGTTTATCTTATAACCAGCTTCTGCCCGCGTCTGCGCCCGCGTAAAATTACTCGTTCCCCCTACCCACCCCGTCGCATCGCATCGCCTGCCCACGCTCTTAATGTGTTTGTTATTTCTAATTGTTTTTGTTTTTGCTCGGCTCCTAAATATCTTAGCGTGATGTTATGTCTCCTAAGTGTCTTAGCCTATGACCTTCCTCGAGAATTGGGCTATCAAACGACTGGAAGTTTTAGATATTACGCGTTCAAACAAACAAACAAACTCTTCAGCTATACTATTAGTATAGATAGATAATAAATTACTTTGATTAACAACATTCTATTATTAAACTACAGTGTTTCTCCGTAACGAAACAAACTTCACAGAATATCGAGCACCCGTTTTTCCTCTAATCACCCAAATGTTAGGTCACAACAACATATAAATAAATATTGTTATTGTTCCCTTAAAGAGGTGCGCTTTTCCCGGGGGCGTTCATCAATCATAATTTATTACCCTATTGTTACTGTGGCCCTGAATAATCGCTCATATCCGAAACACCTTCCTAGGGACGCGGTCACACTTGGGACCGCGGGTCTAATAAATTGATGGTAACATGTTTTGTAACTCATTAAGGATTAATGTTGCTTAATTTTGGGATGCCGGCGTAATATCTTGTTAGATACTAAACTAAATTTTAACAGATTTTTGTTATTACAGTTACGTGAATAAAGATTGAAACCACGAAATTTCCACTGCAATTTAATTACTATCTATATTTTGTTCTTTGCCTAAAACCACTAAAACGTTCCACTCCTGGAGAAGTCACAAAGGGGCCACATTATCATAGAAAGATTAAACAGAATAGTAAAAAAAACAAAACACGGTTGCCTCTTATTCTGCTATACCTATTATTTGGACAATAGATCTCTTTTTCTGCAGATATGCCCGGAATTCCAGCTACCATAGACTGAAAACTTCCTCGCAATTCAGCCACAAAGTCAAAATTAATCTGCCTAGCCTTCTCCGAACTATGTAACCGGATGAAGCTGAATCCAGCCCGATTCGAACTTAATGGCGGCTCGGAACATGAGGCGAGACGATGCGCAGTAATAAATTCATGGGTCAGCGGGGGTGAGGGGTAGGGTACTGCGCAGCGAGTAGCGTACTTCA
The DNA here is from genome assembly GCA_927399505.1 of Luperina testacea. NCBI lineage: Eukaryota > Metazoa > Arthropoda > Insecta > Lepidoptera > Noctuidae > Luperina > Luperina testacea. The sequence continues at coordinate 13,219,923 of OV656770.1, read as the reverse complement.
GACCCGCCATAAAGTTTGACGCGAACTATACCAGCATTTTACATGGAGCGACTGCCTATCCGACCCCCACAACCTAATGTCTGGGTAATACGATATTTCTTGGTAAGACAGGTTTGTGAGACTTTCGCGCATCTGACGACCCGTAACGACTGTAAAAGATCTACGAATGACAGCCAAACATCCATCACAAAACAACAATTAAGTCTTACCAAAAGCCTAGAGTCGAAACCAACTTACATTAGCCTTTTTAAGCTGTGAGCGACACACTTAAGTAAGAGCTCTTAACTTGATTAACTTAGTTATTGGCGAAAGCGTCTGTTGAGTAATTCTCTTCGAGAATACTTCATTAAATTTAAGCTCTTTAACTAAAATCTGGATTTAGAACGAGCCATTTTTCGATAGACGAATTATTTACTTAAACATTAATAGCATTTGTGTTATACTTGATGTTGAAAATTGTTGAATTAAAGGGTTGTTAAGAACGATTATGATCTTGAAATTCCTTTTGGAATGGCTAAAAGCTTTGGTAGTAAGATTATTTTATTTAAAGTTATGTATATTTAAATAAGGTTAGAACTTGAGTAAATAAATTATTATAAATTTCCAATTATTAAATGGTCAACAGAAAGAATATTTCTGAGGTATTTTCCTATACCAATAATGATCTGTAAAAGCAAACTAAATAGAATTATATTTTACCTTATCTGTATGTAGATCTAATCTGGTAAAATCTACCCATTATATAGAGATAGAGAATCCATTTGATATTTAGTTACTATCACAAAAAAATGCAACCCAAGCACAACACAAGTTTACCTCAAACTAGAATTCCCACAAAAACAGCAAAAACACCTCCACATAAACCATGAATATAGTCATAACAGTCTAGAGCCGTGCCCTACGACCCATATTGCCTTCATCACTTCACCCAGATTTACATCCCGGTAGTATAAAACTACAACACGATATCATCGGCCCAGTGTGGACGGAGGGCGAGCCTCCTTCGTCCCTCCAGTATTACAACCCAAGGAAATTGCTTTTTTTCTTTATACTCGGGTAAGTTGATATTGCGTGAATTATGAAAATTGCTCGGCTAAATTGTTGATTTATTGCGTGCCATCTATTGGATTGGGTGCCAAGGAATTGTTTTACGGTTTTCTGACGGTGTTTAGGGTGATATGTAAAGGGGATTTAAGTAACAAGTTAGGGTTTGGTTGTGGTATCGATTGCTTATGATTTATGGTGGGTATTATGGTGGATTTATGGTGGGTGGTTAACGTTTTAATTTTCTTCAAACAAAAAAAACTGGAAAATCGGACTTGGTAATATTTTGCAAATAGCTTACCGATCTATATAAATAAATAAAAATTGAAGTGTCTGTTTGTAATATGAAAATAACACCTTTTTACTAAATGCATAATTATGAAAGTATATAATACGGATACGGACACTGACTGAGATAGCTGTAAGTGAGGCTTAGTTTTATTTTATAAAAATGGTTAAGAGACACATTATTATCTTTGACATCCACGCAAACGAAGTCGCGGGCACAGCTAGTAAAACATAAATACTGCAACTAATTAAATCTGCCCACAAAATGTAAATTTAGAATATTTAGGACTGATTTTTCCAACGCCAGTTAATTTTATCGAACGAATAATTTTGAATTTTTGACAGTTCTTCCATACAAAAACTGTCAGACGTCAATTTTATTCAACAAATACAAAATCTGTCTTTTGAAAAATCAGCCCTTAATAGTGAAAAGTTCCATGACAACATGACAGAACAAAACTAACCATTATAAAATAATAGCTAAGCTAATCCACGGAGATTTTGTCACAGTAAGTGTGTTACCAAGTATGCAAATTCCCAAATGGCATCAGACATTAGAGTGAGCGACAGTCACATTACGAACATTAGAGGAGACTGCACACATGAAGACTGACAACGAACACTCGAACTTGGATGAATCTAATGTGACTTTCAAAAATATTTCTTGAGAGATTTTAAGTTCAGCGCTATTAAGACATCAAGTAAACAAAGTTTGCCTTTAGTAATATTACTGTCTTGTGCGATCTTTGGCCATGTTGGTCCTGCAAACGTTATCAGATCGTCACACTACCTTCGCCTTAGTCTACCTCGATGGCGATGTCCTGCCTCAGGCGTCCAGTGAGTGACGATCTTTGTCCATCTCTCCGAGTGCATTCGTGTGACGTGTCCGGCCCACTCCCACTTCAGCCTGGCTATTTTTGCTCCAACAACCACTACTTGAGTTATGGAGCGTAAGGTGGTGTTTCTTATAGTCACCCCAGAGTCCTTTATAGTCTCCCTAGAGGCATGCCCTAACAGGCGTTGCACTGAGGGGGTTCCAGATTGGTCTATTAAAAAGTAACGGGACTCCCTCCATGTCCTGATGGTGATCACCGGGGTGGTTTTAGCGAGGTAAGTACACTACCTGGTCTTTCTCCCCAAATTCCAGGTTTCAGCCCGCCTTTTGAAGGTTGCAGGCCGAAAACAAAAAAAAAGGATGGTGTTTCTAACTGAGTCTGTACGCTTGACACCTATTATGCTTCACTCCATTGACCGTTGGCAAATTTTGAGTTTGGACTTCTATTTTTCAGTAAGTGATCAACTTTGTGTACCGTGGGTTAGGACGGGCAGGATGCACATGTCGATGAATTTCCTTTTAAGCGTTATAGAAAGATTACCTTTCTGTTCTTTATTGACCAGTAGGACTTCCAAGCATTTTGGACTTGTCTTTAGACTTCCTTGTCATGTCTGTTCTTGATTGAAAAGCCCTTCAGATAAGTCTGAATTTTTTTTTTTTGAACAGGTGCAATACATTTTTTTTTTATTGTAAAATTAGGTAGGATTTTTAACTCAAACAAGGGACTCCTATTAAAAGAACATTATTTAACTTAGACGATTTACCTAGCACCTACCATAGTTCGCTACAAGCACCTAAATTTCACACGACAATACTCAACAAAACAAAATAAACAACCGTACAGCTTGTTACCGACCTCCACGTTTAGTTACGACCTTCTTACGACGACGCGGCGCTTCGTTAGTTTCAACGCGGGGCGAAACGAGCGGGATTTCATATTTTGTAGGCTAGTAAACTTTCATAAATAGAAATCGTACCTACCTAGGTTTTATTTATTGAAGTTTTACGTCTGTGCATTATTTTGGCGACTTCAGGTTTTTTTTTTTTTTTCTTCCACATTACTCAAATGTAGGTATGTAAGTTCAGTGAACCTTGGGCAGTCGGCCCGCTACCAACTTGCTGACCGGCTAATATTTTTGTCACAACATGTCAAACTGTTCTTATACTCGCGTTAAAGAATTTCGTTCCAAAAAGAAGTGAATTCTTTTTGGAACGAAATTCTTTAACGCGAGTCGCGGTAGAAATATACTGGTAGAATTTGTCACGTAGCGAGAAAGCGTTACTAAACTCCTTCCATCCGATTTTTCTTTTATAATATAAATAGAGAGAGATAGTTTTAATGGTTTTCGATGGCGCTGCGCCAATAGTGAGATCAAAATAAAAATCCAAAATGGCGGCAGCAAAAGTTTTCTAATTTTTCTTTATGTGTTTCGTTTTCATGGTTTTTGAGGGAGCTTAAGCCGATAGCGAGATAAAAACGAAAATTCAAGATGCTGAAACTTTACGATCGCTACTAAAACTTATACTAGGTAGCTCTGTATTAAAAACGATTATAAAATTCACAGTTTCTAAATCCCTCTGTCTCTTTTATACGAGTGTGTGGTCGTGCGAGTATCGCGAAAGAACTTCATTCCTGGCGAGAGTCTCCCGACCGCACACGTTTTTTCTTTCTCAGAAAAAAAGAAGAGATGTTCAACGCTAGTTGTTCCTGTGTATTAGAAAGCAACAAAACAAAAAAACAACAACAACAAACAAAACACAACAAAACAACAACAAAAAACAAACAAAAACAAAACAAAACAAAAACAAAACAAAACTAAACAAAATACAACAAAACAACAAAATTATTCTATAAACCTGTGACTCAAATTAGGCACGTTAAGCCGTTGGTCCCGGCTGTTATTCGTAGAACTTTGATAGTCGTTACGGGTCGTCAGAAGCCCAAAAGTCTGACAACCAGTCATACCAAGGCGTATCGTATTATGCAGTTACTGGGTTGTAGAGGTCAGATAGGCAATCGCTCCATGTAAAATACTGCTATTCAGCTGCATCTGGTTAGACTGTAAGCCGACCCCAACATAGTTGGGAAAAGGTTAGGCAGATGGTGATGATGATCCTGTAACTCAAAGAACCACAAACATTATCCCGGATATCTATTTAAATCTCTTTCTTCATTCTAAATAGTCCTTGAACCTTTGACCTGCTTTGCAATAAGTCAACCGATTTGTTATCAAGAACTTTTAAATTAGTTTCCCGAGCCGAGTCTTGGGGGCCACTTGGGAGCGTTAACCCCATCTAGCTATTTAGTTCCACGTTTCTGTTACACTCTGTTATTTACTTGCTTTTGAGATATATCTTTATCTGTTAAGTTTTCGTTTTTGTTTTAGTTTTAACTGTACGCGAAACACAATGTTTACGAGGTTATAGTAGCTAACCAATAACTTCTTCATGTATTACAAAATAACAACTAGGTACTCACCGAGTCGCAAAAGTTCCGCCTTGGGGTTTGCCAAAGAGCAATAGAACGCAGCAGGAAAAACTACACTGCGCTCCAAAACGGGGGTCCTAGACGTAGGCAAATAGGCTGTCGCTGAAATGAGTTTAGGCAGGTCACATCGGCCGCATGCACAGTGACTTCTGGGCAAGAGTCTCCACATGGTGGGTGCCTGAGGATGGACGTCTCCGCCGAGGCCGGCCTAGGAAGAAGTGGCGAGACGACCTAGATGCGTACCGCCGGGGTTGTATCGAGGTGTCTCTAGAAAGTGATGCCTGGAAGGATTTGACGGAGACCTTTTCTCAGCAATGGGACAGTAAAGGCTAAATAAAAAAAATGACATTATCATACAGACCTTTTTATTCTGACAATTAAGGTTAATTTTATAACCCTAATATTCGCATTCGACTTTTCAATTACAATTAGGTATATCTGTTGAAAAAAGTGGTCAGTTATAAACTAGAAACCGAAATACTGTGAATGTGTTACTAAGTCCCTTTATGAGTGATTGAGTAAGAATTTAACTTGAACAGAGGGTTTGTTTACACTTTCATGAGATACTTTTGGAACAGACCATATGTACAGACGCCAGCACATCAAGCTACCCGAAACTGTAAAATTTTCCCAATCAACTTTGAACCTTATAGTGTAGTGATAAAGTTGTAAATCTATTAAAGAAATTTGACAGATTGTAGTAGCTTGATGTGCTGGCGTTTGTACGTTCTTCATCGGAGCAGGCTACCAGTAGACTAGACTGTACGTAAAAGCCAGCACCCTAATTGCGTAACACGCTTTCAATAACAAACTGAATCATTTTGAAAGTTATTGATAATCTTTATAAGTTCGAAAAAGTTGTCTGCTCAACATTACGCAATGAATGTTGTTGAATTTTCAAAATGAAAGCCATTGTTAATGATAGTGAGCTACGTAATTACCCCGCAGGAAACTATTGTATAGATATTTGCTTTTCAATTACTTGTTAGCATTTATGTAATAATTCCAGAACAATAAACTAAAATTCCTTGTTAATTCCACTTAAATCTCGACTACCATTTTCAATTTTACCTCCAACCATAACGCTTGGTTTTAGAACGCTCGGTAGTCGGAATTATACCATTTCTATGTAAGATATATGAACGATAAGCTGGAATGTAGAAGCAACCAACAAACTTCCCGTTTGCTATATGGCCGGTACCATATAATGATCGCACGGAACGCGTAGATATATGAGTATAAGGGCTTGTTCACATTTACTAGAGGCCGCGGTTACAAAATATCATGTAATACGCGTTTTTTGAAGAGAAAACGCGTATTACACGTTGGGTATTTTTGAGTTGGGAAAAAACCATTGAACTCGCGTCACTGTTACCGTTAGCGACACCGTGCGTGTTTTGTTAATAATACGATTAAAAAAATACCCGCTTCGGATATGTTCGGCTGTCCTTAGGATGTACTCGGTTTTAATGTACGTATATCTGTGAGTGATGGCAAAGTATTCTCTTTGCGTTTTGTTTTCACTGCTTTGTTTATGTTTTGTTTTATGTTTTGTTTTCACTCCCGGATTGCCAGTTATTTTTTTTCAAAGTAAACGTGCCTGTGACTATTGTAAACTGGTACAATGAATTCAAAATAATATTAAGCCGACGTTTTATAAAATGATGTCAAACTAACTTCAGCTCGCATCGCGTTTAACATTTGAATGAGCTGACGCTAATACACCAGTCTAATTTGTGAAGTAAATTTATGCCAATTAAAAGCCAGTTCAATTCTTATAGAATAGAATAGAAAACTTTTATTTCAGACAGGAGTCCATAGGGTTGGTAATTTTTTTATTTTTTTTACTTATTTTGCGTGTATTAATTAATAATAATAGCCGCACCGGTCGATCGATCAGGTTAAGCTACGCTTGCCGCGATTAGTCTGTGGATAGGTGACCAGCTTTACACACTGAGACCCCTCCGTGCCTCGGAAAGCACGTTAAGCCGTTGGTCCCGACTGTCATTCGTGGATCTTTGACAGTCATTACGGGTAGTCAGGAGCCCGACAGTCTGACAACTAGTCTTACTAAGGGGTATCGTATTACCCAGTAACTGAGTTGTGGAGGTAAGATAGGCAGTCACTCCATGTAAAATACTGGTATTCAGCTGCATCTGGTTAGACTGGAAGCCGACTTTAACATAGTTGGAAAAAGGCTAGGCAGATGATGATTTCAATAAGAACTTGACTTCATTGATCGCCAGGGCATTAAGTTCATCTTTGAACTACGTCGTTTTCATCATACGGAACGCTTCACTTTCAAGGTAATGGCGAAGTTGCCAAGACCGCTCCACTCGCCACCATGCCCTCACCCGTAAGTTGTACGTGAACAAGCACTAAGATTGTGCTACAATTAAGTGATTCTACGAAATACAGAATTGTTGTATTTAGATTCAGTAAGCGGAAATTGTACTGGCGTGTATATCCGACCTTTTGAGTATTTACATTGTGGTTTAAAAGATTACACAATAATTTGTACTATAGGTTTCTTTCGAGGAAAATGTGTCTTTTCACATTTACCCCTTAAACATTTTGTCCAATCTGGATAAAGAGCTCCGGAGATATGTAAATAGAAACAAAGCAAAAACATTAACAAAGAATACTAAGACAATTAATGTGAAGGTACTCAAATGAAATTATAACGCTGCTGTTACTTAGGATACAATTGACCATCGCAAAAATGAATGGAATCTAAGGGAAGGCGCACGAGAGCAACTTAGTTGCCAAGCATTTTTTTTGTCTCTGTCGCTGTCCCCTCGTCGAAATTTGAACGATGCGCACACGGGAGCGACAGCAACGCTACTTTTTTGTAAAATTTTCGGTTTAGCGGCAACTGGCTAGCCGGAAACTTTTTTGTCGCCGTACACGCACTTGCGTTTCAACCAATAGACGGGCGACAGTTGCGTCCAAACCCGCGGGCAAAAATATTTCCCAGCTGTCACGTCGCTACATGCGCGCAACTTCATACAAACCCTTCTTAGACTTGATGTGAGAGACAAATTAGTTGCGGAAACAAAAGTTGCTCGTGAGCGCCCTCCCTAACTTGTTTTATTGTCTAAAAAACAAAAAACAATCAAGAAATGATTTCTTCGACAGCTTCTAAACACGAGTTTTCAAACTACATGCGAACACATTTGCAAATTACAGGCGTGACGTAACGTATGTACTATTTAGCTGTAGTTGCTGCAACCTCGCAGTATTTGCTAGGTTGTAATCTACAAATCCAATACAATTATTGTAGTACGTGTTCGCTACAGTCTACATCACGAGTCGGTTTGCTTTATTTACAGCTTACTAACCCCGCGGCTTAGCTAAATATTTTTTCTAGATAAAATAAAATGTACTATAATAATTTCATTCTTTTTGTTAGTTCTGACAGCTAGTAAACTGCAGATTATAGATATAGCATAATCAGAAATAGACATATAGAGCAGTGGTGGCCCAGTGGTAACAGCGTCGACTTACGAGTTGTAGGGCGTAGGTTTGAACCCAGGAAGGCGCTTTACATTGTGTAAATGCACCACTGCTCTCAAAACGGTGAAGGAAAATATCGTAAGGAAATCGGCATGTGCTAGAAACAAAAATTCGAAGACACGTCAACCAACCCGCACTGGGCCCGCGTGATAGACTCGCATTTACTTCCACTAGACCAAGTCAGTAATTTTCCGAAGCCCACTTTTTGACCTACTTACTCGCTCAATGAAACTCCAAAGACATTATCATCAAATGAGGTTCTTGTTAATCATCAAATGAGATCCTATTTAGGAACTAAGAATGCCTCGCAACTGAACTTTCACATGACGCTCACTGCTCACATACATTTCATATGAAGCCTAACAAAGTTTTAACTTAGGCGCTCATTACAGACCTATTCACAAAGCCGGTATACAAAATGTTACCAGACTACAATTTCAAATGTTTTAGTTGGAAAATTCATTTTATGTGAATAACATTAGCGTGTGAGAAACTTTGATTGCATGTTTATTAGTTCGTGTGCGTCTTCTTTAGTCTTGTGTACTTGGTATGTTCCTTTAATTAAACAAGTTGGTTGGTCGTTTATACACAATACGAGAAGCAAGTGGGTAATAGCGATATAAAATCCTCCAGACCCTATTTCGGGCATAACTGCCAATCTCAACGGGTGGGAGATATTATAGATGCACTCCCTCTTCCCTCACTCTCTTAGTCTGATGGGACGGCAATTCAACACGAGCTGAAAGAAATCAGGCGCAGGACTGCAATAGGCTGACTAAGTTGACTGCATATCTAACATGTACCATGCAGTTACTGGATACCCCTTTGGTAAGAACGGTTGTCAGACTTTTGGGCTTCTGACTACCCGTAACGACAGTCAAAGATCTAGGAATGACAGCCGTGGCCAACGCCTATCGAGGTTTGGCAGGCATGGGAGGGTTACGATATGTAAGGAATGTTCTCCCATCCACGAGCCGACCGCGAAAAGTTTAGCTTAGTGTATATTTATATGGTGTACATAATAAAGAGTATTCTATTCTATTCTTAACCTTCGATCGATCCGTGTTTGGGCCGTTCAGACTAAATACGAAATATATATTTTGCCACAAGCGAGATGTTCAAAGTGAATGTTATAATTATCTCTTGTTCGAGACAAAATTAACGGAATTTGTTGATATTGAAAACCTTTCCCAAGTTTGACGTTATCGGCCGTTCCAGTCTGGTTTATGGCTCAGTTATTATTATTATTATTTATTTTAAAAACTCAGGGACCCTATTTGGTCCTTCGACCTTCCTTATTTAATTGTTGAAAATCCCTGATATATGTGCTCTTCAGAGTTGCAAAGTCAAAGTCAAATCATTTATTTCAAATAGGCACATTAAAGGCACTTTTGAACGTCAAAACTTACAGTAAAATTGAATTGATTCTAGTCGCCCCTTCCAAAAGGTAGTTTTCGTATGGAGAAGAATGGGCAAGAAACTCCACCGTTACTCTTTTAAAATGTTTAGAATAGAAGAAGTCTACCCCAAAAAAAAATAAAAAGAATTAAAAATTAAGCAATTGCATAAGGCCTATTAACACTAGCTACTACTAGGCTCAAAATTTATTTTGAGACCAATATAAGTCAGCCTATATGTCATAATGCTGAAACACCGGCCTCTTTGAGAGGTTGTAATCAACCATGGGGCTTTTTGGTAGATATATCTTCTAATTTTAGGTTCTATGACATGCCGGTTTCCTCTCGAGGTATTCCTTCACTGTTTTGAGAGCAGTGGTGATGAAATAATGTACACCAAGTAAAGCGCCTGTCTGGCTCGAACCTACAACCACTCTGAGACCAATAACTAGTGTTTACAGAAGAGAGTAAGTCATAGAACTTTCAGACCAAAGTTCACTGCATGAATAAACACTGGTTCAAAACTTCTAGAACTTCAATATTCCGCATGAGAACATCTTTCGGAGTTTCTCAAACACCTACCCACCGAAATCAAAACAGACCAGCTACCTACGGAACCTTACATTTTGATTACCTAACCAACCTACACTACACCCGACGCCTGCGACCAAATAAATAATCAACTCAATTATTTCCCCGAAACCATAGAATAATAAAACTGCAGAGAAGCGAAACTCATGCCAAACGTATTTATACCACTATTCGTAACTTTGCCGCGTTATTGCTAATTCATACGACTGTTTAAGAATTTTCTCTGATTTTGTATCATGACCGAATCAAAGTGATCTTTATTCTCATTATAATAAGGTTACAATTGGGTTGCTGCTGTCACAGGTAAAACAACTGTGAACTGACTGTACTGTTGTGATTTGAAGGTACGGTCAATTTAAGTTGGTCGTCAATTTGCTAAACAATCCGCTTTCCTGACTGAAAATATTCTATTTCTACGTACACCCAACACCTTATTTGACTGGCCAATTTTGGTGCCTGGTTTCCGACCCGAGTCCGACCGTCAAGCAGCTTACTGTGTGCTCGTCATGGGAGTTCCAGTGCCTTTGGCATCTTCTGGGCACGGTCGATCTAACATAGACCTCATCAATGGCTTTCCACCAGGCGTAATCGGGGTCAAGAGCGGACCCGTTCACCAATAAAAAAAAGTATACTGAGACCGCCGAAATAGTAATTAGAATAATATAATTGTGATTAGTGATTATCTCTTACGACCATAGACTTACGACCCATACTCGTCTAATTCAAAATATATCTCTCACACTGACTATACACATACAGGGTGCCAGGGACATCGACGAACAACCTGATACTGGCTTCAGTACAAGATTCTGACGCGTTTAAATTTTTCGTCGGTTATTTAAAATAAAATTTCAATTAGTTCAGCTAGTTCGGTCAGGTTTCACATTACGCGTCGATGTTCCTGTCACCCTGTATTATTGTTGTTGAAGCACTAATGTGTGAAGCCCAGACTGCATTTTCCCGCCTAACATGCTGCATTTTTTTGTATTTAGAACGCGTTCGTATTCGTAGCGCGAGTTTCTCTTCTATTCCTTTTTAATCTATGCCGAAACCCTGTTACGCACCGAATACGGTCGCACACAGGGGAGTTACGGGAACTTTAGACATAATTATTAACAAGACACTTAAAATTAGGGTAAAACTTAACACAACCCATGTCACATTACTTGTTGAAGTTAGTTCGTGACGTTTCGGAAGGCTGGGTTTGCTCAGTTAGAACTATTGAATATTCTAATGTGTTTGATACAAGGCATACCCTTATATACTTGTCTATTGTGGGCTAGAAGTTAGGCAGGAGCAAGTAAGTTAGCTTGGAGGAGTGACGATGTTTGACAAAATAACTTTAAGTTTAGAGCGATTTTAATTAGGTCGGTACCTAACAAACTTGGTAATTCAAAGTATGTTTAGCTGACCCCGCATTTTATAGGTTTATCGAAAATCAGAAGTCAGCTTTTACTGGTTATGTAAAGATTGATTTGTAGCCATGCGTACAGGTCATAGAATTTAAACCTATTTCCTGTGTTTCATTCGCAACCTAGAGAAACTATTCATTGTGGCCTACCCAAATGTCCTTTCTTTGGTATTGTTCGTCGAATCGTTCAGCTCCTTAAGTCTTGAGTGTAGCTGCACGATTTCTGACAAATGCATGCACTGATTGGACAGGTCCTCTCAATCTGTGTGGTTCTTTCCTCAAAAGACCATCTCAGACATCGACCTACAGTAAAACCCGCTTAAGACGATTTCTCAGGGACCCTACCAAAAACGCGTCTTAAGCGAGAAAGCGTATTATGCGGGATAGGGAAAATAAATCGTACTACATATTATTATGTATTATGTTGTAATTTTGGTATATATAGGTATTAAATTATACATTTATAAATTACATTAAATACGTAGTGTAATTATAATTACATTATTTAAAATAATCACTTATTTTGATTTGACAGAAAGATTTTGATGCATTAGCAATTAAAAGATTTTCAACATAATTCAACTTTTGCAGTGCGTCTTCGCTTTGATCCAAAGAAGCTACATAGCGTCTTAAATCATTACCAGCTGATAATGCCTGGGCGTTTGACAAAACCGGAGTTGACTCATCTTCGTCTTCATCATTATCACTTAGGGCCTCGTTTTGTGTGTTATTCACATTCTCAATAAGATCTTCAATTGATTGAATTTCGTACGGTGCTATATTGTCATCAATGGAAGAATATCCAGGAAAACCCTCTTCGGGTTCTTCTGGCTCGGGCTCGGGCGTATTAAACGGGTTGACGAATCGTATTAAGCGTTAAGAAATGTATGAAAATATGTCTCAAGTTGCAGCGACTGGCGTAAAGTGGCGTATTATGCGAGAAATCGTATTAAGCGTGATCTTCTTAAACGGGTTCTACTGTATATGGTCTTCATATAATCTGACCAAGATTATGTCTGGACTTTAAAAGAGACTATGACCTCTGAGTTTGTTTCAGCCTTTATTCTCAGAGTAGTCAGATAGGAAACGCCGACCTCATCTAGTTTAAAAAATATGATTGACGTGTAAAAGTGTTTGTGCAAACCTACTTACAAAAATAAAATCATTTATCATTCAAAACTTATATACTATACTCGTATGTAGATACTAGGTACAGATTTTCTGTAGGCACAACTCTATCAGATATCAATAAGTCACATTATATTCACACCTTCATAAACCGATATCCCCAAGCTAAAAGTTAGCTCCGCATCACCGAGCACCAAGTCATGTGAGCTCCAACTTGCAGACAACTTCGCAATGTAAATACTACTGGAATTTGTGTTATCACTCCAAAGCTAGGAGGTGTGAAATTTCACGCTATGTGGATTTAACTTTGAGAGAATAGTTTGAGTTTTAGAGTTAATTGTCACTGTGGTATTATGATGATGGAAGATCTTTGGTATTTGTATGAGTACATTTTTGACTATTGTCTTCAATCAAGATTACACTGCATTCAGAATTAGCGCCTCAAAAACGGCCTGAAAATAAGGCAACGTGTAGTAAGGCATATGGTGTCCGATCTAAAATAGAATAAGCACCAATTTCTATTTTTTTTTACATAAACATTAAAACACACACACTACACACCTTTACATATTATACAACAACAACAACACATAACATAAGACACAATAACAACAACATTTTTTTATTATATAAAAATTTGCCCATTTTTTTAAATATGTATAAACATTACAACATACACACAACACACATAACACATATTTACGCACAAACAACGTAACACTAACACACACGCAACAATGACAACCTTAAAGTTATATTTTAGAAAAAAAACTGTTTTATTCATAACAAGCTGCGCCCCGCGGTTTCACCCGCGTGAATGTCGATCCCGTGGTAATATCGGGATAAAAAGTAGCCTATATGTTAATCTTGGGTGTCAGCTACCTCCATACAATATTTTATCAAAATTGGTCCAGCCGTTTGAGCGTGAAGAAGTAACAAACATATAAACACACACACAAACACACTCACGCACTCACAAACTTTCGCCTTTATATTATTAGTGTGATAATTCGTGAACTTTTTCATGCTTCAAGCGAATTTGTCATTTTTTTTTCATTTTTTCATTTGACATTAATACCTACCTACCTTTTGTTACATACTTTAAGTTCGTGTATTAAGGTTCAGAGTAATCTGAATTTCATGATATTTAAAAGACAATGTTTTTGATGTTTAATTAATAAATATGTACATACATGTACCAATCAAGGCGCCCAGTTGAGTAATTAGTTTTTGTTCATGATCATTTATCGAAGGTTGTTATCAGTCAAACAGACTTGGCCTAAATCGTATTAATACATATAGAGGTCGCTTTTAGAAGACATATATTTTTCTCATTATTGGTTTATATAACAAAGAGCTGATAACAACACACAATGCGATGAAAATAGAACAGAGTCTGAAAAGTGAAAATACCGAGAAATACCTACCAAAGTTTCTGAAAAAAAAACTATTGTTACTCGTTTTCGTAGAATATCTATTGTAGTTGATTATGAAAAGATTGTAGTAAAAAACACCGCTCTTGTTAACTAACTTCTTTATAGTTTTGTTGCTAAGAAACTCTTCGCTTGAATTGAACCCCTTCAAGAGCAGTGTATCTTGATCGATAATATGTTTTATCTGAAATAAGACAAGTATTTTGTGCTACGCGTAGCTGCTACGCGGTAGAAGGTAGCCGCTACGCAACCTTTTACGGATGCTCATTTTCGTAGTAGCTACGGCATTTTAACTAAGAAGTATTGTAGGTATACTTAAGTACAATATTTTTATCTGACGACGCGACGCGCGCTTTACTTGTGATTACCAAATGTACAAACACGCTGTATGCCTATTTTTGCCTTCGAAGATATATGTATGTAAAGAAAATGTATTTCTTATTATTTAATCTTAAATTAATACTTTTTGATCAGTAAAACCAAAGAGTTTATTTATGACAGTTGTATACGGATGCCAACTGGAAAAGGGAAAAATAGATGTCAAGATGACATAGAAAATTATTGCAAAATTGATTTTTGGCTATTAAATATTTTAATGAATAAATCCTAACTACATATATATTACCTATATAATATTTAAATGCGAAAGTAAGTTTGTCTGTTTGTTTCTTTGTTACCTTTTCGCGCCTAAACCACTGAACCGATCATCCTGAAATTTTGCATATACGTTGTCAGGTGTACTTCTGTACATCTGACAACACAGGACAGGTACCTTTTATCCCGAAAAAAAGTGCTGTTATAATAATCGGGATAAAATTTATCCTATATGCTTTCCTGGGACTCACACTATCTCTATACAAAATTTCATGTAAATCGGTTCAGCGGTTTAAGCGTGAAGAGGTAACAGACAGACAGACTTTCGCATTTATAATATTAGTATGAATATGTATTTTTCTCATACTTAATTGTAATTTAGTATGAGTGTTCCAGCCATTCATTGACTTCTATATTACTAGATTCGAGCCTTATTCTTTATTGTACTTCTAAGAATGGACCCGTCTACTCTTAGAACTTACCTACATAACTCAAATCCAATAACTCCCACTACTGGTAAACAACGCAATACGTATCACAAAACGTTACGTTCTTCACAAAGTTGGTCTCTTGAAATCTCTCGATATTTTCAGCTCTCGACTCAATCAGCAAGAGCTGAGAGTCTCTTAAGGAGATTGTTCAGACTCCCATCGCTTCTTTAAGCTCCAATCCGTAGCTTATTTTTATTATTAAACTCAAATTAAATTGCACGGATTTTTATTTTGAGATTTTTCTTTTGCCTTCTACTGATTTTGTTGTGTTGCAGCTTTTTCTGTATTTTGCAATGAGTTTTGAGAAAGTCTGCTGGTTTGATTGGAAAAAGTAGGTAGTAAAGAACACTGTTCTCTTTTATAATACACTTTACATGGCGTTTTCCTTTTTTTTTAATATATTTCTCGTGTCAATCTGGGTGACAGTGTTGTTCTTCCAAACAACACAACGGATTGAAATTTGAGTGCATTTTGTTTCGGTTTTCACAATCACTTACAGAATATGCTCCAGAAAGTCTGTCTTTTATAATTTTGAGGTTCAAAAAGTAGTGATTCTAAGTTTGGTTAAATGTTTTGAGCTGATCCTGAGCCTAATTTGAATAAATTATATTTTCATTTTGATAAGAAAGCCCTCAATATATACGGTTGTTGCTATAATCTCGTATGTTTTTCAACGCGACGTTTTTTGCCAATATCATTTTATGGGTGAACGATGAGCGCTAAAGAAAAGTGATACATTGTCAAGCTTATTTCCCTAGCGGTATAGGAGATTAATTGGGTTCCGCGGAAAGAATGGAGAGCATTAATTTAATGTCAATACTATGTATATATCCTCATACATTATACAGGATTTTATAATTATTTTTGCTTATGTTGACATGATATTTTTGAAGTGAAAACTTCTTTAGCGGCGTTGTACACTTTTTTGTAATGGGTAAAAATGTTAAACTCGCGTCGGAACACGTGACCTGATCGAAAATTCGTAAGACGGATGGAGAGTAGACAGCCGGCGCGGCGTAGGAGAGGAAGTATCCCCCTCTCTTTCTACGGCGCGGCGAAAATGTATGCCTGCGCCTGCTGTTTCGTTTAGGCGGCGCAGGGTGCTTGCGCGAATGTTCGTGTGTGTTTATGTTACAGCGTTCCACGCGCATCCATGGATGGTGACAGCTGATGGCTCGACTGTCTGTGTAGTGGCCACACTGCTGTGTATTCGTAAAATTCGTGTATATAAAGTGTTTAAAATATGGAAATTGAATATATAATAATATTCAAGTTTTCACTTCTGCCGGCACTCCCGGAGTGCAACCCGTCGTTTTTTATTTTATGAGATCCTGATGAAACAGATCAACCAACGGGTTAATTGCGTCACTGAATCAATCAATACAACATGTCGCTGTCCACTGCTGGACATAGGCCACAACACACAACACTCTGTCCTCCGCCTAACATCCAGTCTGACCCAGCTATATTTTTAAGGTCGATGGTTCATCTAGCTGGGGGCCTACGCTACTTGCAGTACTCTCTTCTTTCTTTCTAAATCCATCCAAAGGTTGTCTTTAAAATATCGCTTTCAGCGATAAGACCGCCCATTATATCACCCCTTGTATTTCAGCATTTATATCTGTAATATTTATGGTGTACATGGTGGTGGTGGTGGTGGTGGTGGTGTTTATGGTGTGGTGTCTATTTATGGTATCTGGTAATCTAATAGAAAAACTCTTTACATATTAATGTAAAGAGTTTTTCTATTATATTCTATTCTACACTTGCCGATATGCGGTCTCCACTCCAGGTTCCCCTGCTCCACCTGCCATCGGTACTTCGTCAAACATGGCCAGCCCACTACCACTTCATGTGGCTTACTCTGCAAGCGATGTCGGTAAATCCGGTTCTTTTCCGAATAACTTAATTCCTAATTTTAATCATAATGGTACCGTAACAGTTAATAATGGTACCGTAACAGTTAATAATGGTACCGTAACAGTTAATAATGGTACCGTAACAGTTAATAATGGTACCGTAACAGTTAATAATGGTACCGTAACAGTTAATAATGGTACCGTAACATTTAATAATGGTACCGTAACAGTTAATAATGATACCGTAACAGTTAATTGCGTAACACACATAAAATGGCAATCGATCGCAATGCCTTTCATTTTGACAGTTCAGCTACATTCATTGACATTCGAAGCAATGGATTAAGGTTTTCCTTCAAAACCGTCGGATTGTGGTTGAAAGTATGTTATGTAATTAGGTTGCAGGGAAGTACCAGCAGTGTACTCCTAAACCCACGTCTATACTTGCCTTCAAAGCAGTAGGGCTGTGTTCTGGTTGAATGATTTTCGGTGCTCGTGTTAAACACAGGAAAAGAGAGAGAATATAAGAGTGAGGGAACAGAGAGTCCATCTGTGTATGCGTACACACGTATGCACTATAATATCTCGCGCGCCGAAGGGTAGTATCCGTTGAGATTGAGACACATTGGCCGCCATGGCCGATGCCATGGTGGCCAATGTGTCTGTGTCCAAAGTGTCTGTAAATATAGTCCTCCCAGGCTGTATATCGATACAGCCTGGTAGGACTATATTTACAGACATTTTCCAACTCTGTCTTTAAGGCCGTTAGCGCATCGGCAGTTCTCCGAGTCTGATCCATGATGCTAAGAACATGGTTACTAGATTTCTTTGCGAGGCAAATTGGGCTTATAGCGCGCGGTAATTTCCTGAAAATTACATGCACGATTCACTATATTTTTTTTCCAATACACTTTTATAATTTTTTAACGTGATTATATTATGATGAACGTCTACGTCCACGTCCATAAAATATAAGGAAACCCGTACACGTTATAATGTTATCGTAGACAGAAATTTAAAAGCGTCTTCATAAAATTCTCTCCATACATTTTACTTCCCTGTGTTATAAATTATAAAAGCGCATATTGTGTGTATATTTCACCGATAATACCTACTTCATTTGTTAGGTGGCGCCACTAACAACATGCTTAAAATAGCGACGCCGACGTAGATACCTCCACATCTTTTAATTAACAAAGAGGTTATTATCAAAGCTTTCCGCTATGCATTAATATCGCCAGGTTATTAGAAATTCAAGCTTGCAATAGATACCTTATTAACGGATAATATGAGAAAAAAGGATTTACTTTAACCTAAGTGTACCTAGGTATGGGTTCTCCGAGTGAGAGGCGGTAATTAAGTAATTATATATATAGAATTGTGTAAGAGAATAGTAAAGTTAAGTTACTATTGGAATGCTATTTGGCAAGAAATAAAGTGAAGAGAAAAATTGTGGTCAAAGAATTTCATATAAAAAAAATTACAGAATTTTTCGGTGACCAAAGGCAAGGGTAACAACAGTATTGCTAACTCGTAATCGACCGTGAAAATGCTCAGTCGCAAGCGATCGCCCGTCGCATGAAGGTCGACATTTTGATGCAAATGAACAAGTCACCTGCGATTTTTATCGACCCGTGTAAATGGGGTGGCGATTCGGCTTGTAAAGCGATTTGGTAAGCGACCAGCCTCACGGCGAAAATCGACCATAATCCCCTGTCACAGTATAAATCCACCATTAGCAAAAATAGTTTTACCTGCCCCAAAACTCCATTCTATAAAATACAACCACACACCCAAAAAGCCTAAAAAATCTAATTTATGAGATAATATTCAAGCCACATTACATTAATTTCAATTTCACACATGATCGGTCAACGACCGCCAGATTAAATAAAAATAATAAGAGAATTATTATCTATCTAATATATCAATGTCAATAATAAATTAATATTATTACGATTCTGGTTAACAAATGTGAATTTAATTCACTTTTAATAGCAAGCCCTGTGAATGATTACTCTCCTAATTGAGACTTCCAAAGATTATTTTGTTAATGTTATAGTAACCAGAGATATATGTATTGTTGCTTAATAAAAAATTATACAGCTGTATACCAGTATTTTACATGGAGTGACTGCCTATCTGACCTTCACAACCCAGTTACTGGGTAATACGATACACGGAGGGTACGTATATCTGATATGTCAGTGAGTGATGGCAAAGTATTCTCTTTGCGTTTTGTTTTCACTGCTTTGTTTTTGTTTTGTTTTCACTCCCGGATTGCCACTGTTATTTTTTTTTCAAAGGAAACGTATCTGTGACTATTATAAACTGGTACAATGAATTCAAAATGATATTAAGCTGACGTTTTATAAAATGATGTCAAACTTACTTAAGCTCACATCGCGTTATGGAAACTTTAACATTTGAATAAGCTGACGCTAATACCAGTCTAATTTGTGAAGTAAATTTATGCCAATTCAAAGCCAGTTCAATTCTTATAGAATAGAATAGAAAACTTTTATTTTAAACAGGAGTCCATAAGGTTCATAACAATTTTTTTTTAACTTACTTTGAGTTTATTAAATAATAAAAGCCGCACAGGTCAATTGATCAGGTAAGCTACGCTTGCCGCGATTGGTCTGTGAATGGGTGATTATCTTTACACACCGAGACCCCTCCGTGCCTCGGAAAGCACGTTAAGCCGTTGGTCCCGACTGTCATTCGTGGATCTTTGACAGTCGTTACAGGTAGTCAGGAGCCCGAAAGTCTCACAACTAGTCTTACCAAGGGGTATCGTATTACCCAGTAACTGAGTGGTGGAGGTAAGATAGGCATGTCACTCCATGTAAAATACTGGTATTCAGCTGCATCTGGTAAGACTGGAATCCGACTTCAAAATAGTTGGGAAAAGGCTAGGCAGATGATGATTTCAATAAGAACTTGACTTTATTGATCGCCAAGGCACTAAGTCCATCTTTGAACTACGTCGGTTTCATCATACGGAACACTTCACTTTCAAGGTAATGGCGAAGTTGCCAAGACCGCTCCACTCGCCACCATGCCCTCACCCGTAAGTTGTACGTGAACAAGCACTAAGATTGTGCTACAATTAAGTGATTCTACGAAATACGGAATTGTTGTATTTAGATTCAGTAAGCGGAAATTGTACTGGCGTGTATATCCGACCTTTTGAGTATTTACATTGTGGTTTAAAAGATTACACAATAATTTGTACTATAGGTTTCTTTCCAGGAAAATGTGTCTTTTCACATTTACCCCTTAAACATTTTGTCCAATCTGGATAAAGAGCTCCGGAGATATGTAAATAGAAACAAAGCAAAAACATTAACAAAGAATACTAAGACAATTAATGTGAAGGCACTCAAATGAAATTATAACGCTGCTGTTATTTAGGATACAATGGGCATTGTTCATATTTTTTTAAATGTTGTAATTGAAAAACCATTTCGAGGAATAGCGTTACTGATCATTACGGACTAATTAATTTTTAAAAATATTCATATGTTATTGATATTTTTGATAAAATACGATTGACCTTCTTTGCCCTTCAAATTACGTACGACTGGCTGTACAGTTTTGTATCGTTGCCTCAGAAAATAAAAAGTAAGAGGCAAGTATTGTCTACAATCTGTCAAATGTCAAATTATTGTAAATATGTCAAAAATATAAACATTCTTGTTTATAAATCTCATTATTACATTACATACATTATTTCAACACTCGACAATATTTAATATACTGGAAGAGTTATGGAATACAGGAAGTGCTTTGTTCCAACTTGCAGCAATAATAGTAATAATGTCGCCGCGTGCGTTATTATTCTATTTCTAAGTCGCCGCGTCGATTGTTCTAGTGACGATAGAGAGTAGTATATTCCTTGGAGGACACTTACACATAAAAAAACCATTTGTAAATAAATACGCTAAGCTAGGATTCGATTATTTAAGACGTCTATTCGGCCTATTGACACTTTGACAGATGTGACATTGTTGACGTTGTGTTGACAGATTAAAATTTTTAATAATGTACTAGTAAGGCAACGGCACTTAATCTTTATGCTACTGGATGACGTCACCTACCTTAAAAACTTAAAATAATTAAATAATTTTTATTAAAATAACTATTGAGCCAATCATCAAAATATTCAAATTAGTTTCTCAAAATGCTCTAAATTTACAAAAAATAAAATAAAATATAATGGTTAGAAATTTTGGACAATCCTCATTGACCATCGCAAAAATTAATGGAATCTAAGGAAAAACGCACACGAGCAACTTAGTTGCCAAGCAACTTTTTTGTCGCTGTCGCTGTCTCCTCGCCGAGATTTGGACGATGCGCACACGGGGGCGACAGCAACGCTACTTTTTTGTAAAATGTTCGGTTTAGCGGCAACTGACTAGCCGGAAACTTCTTTTGCCGCCGTACGCGCACTTCCATAGCAACCAATAGACGGGCGACAGTTGCGTCCAAACCAGCGGGCAAAAATGTCTCCCAGCTGTCGCGTCGCTACATGCGCGCAACTTTATACAAGCCCGTAGACTTTATGTGAGAGACAAATTAATTGCGGAAACAAAAGTTGCTCGTGAGCGCCCTCCCTAACTTGTTTTTTTGTCTAAAAAACAAAAAACAATCAAGAAATGATTTCTTCGACAGCTTCGAAATACAAGTTTTCAAACTGCATGCGAACTCATTTGCAAATTACAGGCGTGACGTAACGTATGTACTATTTAGCTGTAGTTGCTGCAACCTCGCGTATTTGCTACTCTAGCTTGTAATCTACAAATCCAATACAATTATTGTAGTACGTGTTCGCTACAGCATCACGAGTCGGTTTGCTTTATTTACAGCTTACTAACCCCGCGGCTTAGCTAAATGTGTTTTCTAGATAAAATAAATACTACTACTACTACTAGGTACTACTAGTACTATAATAATTTCATAATTTTTGTTAGTTCTGACAGCAAGTAAACTGCAGACTATAGATATAGCATAATCAGAAATAGACATATAGAGCAGTGGTGGCCCAGTGGTAACAGCGTCGACTTACGAGTTGTAGGTCGTAGGTTTAAACCCAGGCAGGTGCTTTACATTGTGTAAATAATTTATCACCACTGCTCTCAAAACGGTGAAGGAAAATATCGTGAGGAAATCGGCATGCCCTAGAACCAAAAATTCGAAGACATGTGACATCTACCAACCCGCACTGGGCCCGCGTGATAGACTCGCATTTACTTCCACTAGACCAAGTCAGTAATTTTCCGAAGCCCACTTTTTTGACCTACTTACTCGCTCAATAAAACTCAAAGACATAATCATCAAATGAGGTTCTTGTTAATCATCAAATGAGATCCTATTTAGGAACTAAGAATGCCTCGCAACTGAACTTTCACATGACGCTCACTGCTCACATACATTTCATATGAAGCCTAACAAAGTTTTAACTTAGGCGCTCATTACAGACCTATTCACAAAGCCGGTATACAAAATGTTACCAGATTACAATTTCAAATGTTTTAGTTGGAAAATTCATTTTATGTGAATAACATTAGCGTGTGAGAAACTTTGATTGCATGTTTATTAGTTCGTGTGCGTCTTCTTTAGTCTTGTGTACTTGGTATGTTCCTTTAATTAAACAAGTTGGTTGGTTGTTTATACACAATACGAGAAGCAAGTGGGTAATAGCGATATAAAATCCTCCAGACCCTATTTCGGGCATAACTGCCAATCTCAACGGGTGGGAGATATTATAGGTGCACTCCCTCTTCCCTCACTCTCATAGTCTGATGGGACGGCAATTCAACACGAGCTGAAAGAAATCAGGCGCAGGACTGCAATAGGCTGGCTAAGTTGACTACATATCTAACATGTACCATGCAGTTACTGAATACCCCTTTGGTAAGACCGGTTGTCAGACTTTTGGGCTTCTGACTACCCGTAACGACAGTCAAAGATCTAGGAATGACAGCCATGACCCGTTGGTCACGGCTGTCCCCGGCAACCCTCCCGTGCCTCGGAAACCTCGATAAGCCGTTGCTTATCGAGGTTTCCGAGGCACGGGAGGGTTTCGATATGTAAGGAATGGTCTTCCATTCATGAGCCGACCGCGAAAAGTTTAGCTTTGTGTATATTTATATGGTGTACATAATAAAGAGTATTCTATTCTATTATATTCTTAACCTTCGATCGATCCGTATTTGGGCCGTTCAGACTAAATACGAAATATATATTTTGCCACAAGCGAGATGTTCAAAGTGAATGTTATAATTATCTTTTGTTCGAGACATATTTATCAACGGAATCTGTTGATATTGAAAACCGTTCCCAAGTTTGACGTTATCGGTCGTTCCAGTCTGGTTTATGGCGCAGTTATTATTATCATTTATTTAAAAAACTTAGGGACCCAATTTGGTCCTTCGACCTTCCTTATTTAATTGTTGAAAATCCCTGATATATGTGCTCTTCAGAGTTGCAAAGTCAAATCATTTATTTCAAATAGGCACATTAAAGGCACTTTTGAACGTCAAAACTTACAGTAAAATTGAATTGATTCTAGTCGCCCCTTCCAAAAGGTAGTTTTCGTATGGAGAAGAATGGGCAAGAAACTCCACCGTTACTCTTTTAAAATGTTTAGAATAAAAGAAGTCTACCCCAAAAAAAAATAAAAAGAATTAAAAATTAAGCAATTGCATAAGGCCTATTAACACTAGCTACTACTAGGCTCAAAATTTATTTTGAGACCAATATAAGTCAGCCTATATGTCATAATGCTGAAACACCGGCCTCTTTGAGAGGCCGTAATCAACCATGAGCCTTTTTGGTATATATATCTTCAAATTTTAGGTTCTAGGACATGCCGGTTTCCTCTTGAGGTATTCCTTCACTGTTTTGAGAGCAGTGGTGATGAAATAATTTACACCAAGTAAAGCGCCTGTCTGGCTCGAACCTACAACCACTCTGAGACCAATAACTAGTGTTTATAGAAGAGAGAAAGTCATAGAACTTTCAGACCAAAGTTCACTGCATGAATAAACACTGGTTCAAAACTTCTAGAACTTCAATATTCCGCATGAGAACATCTTTCGGAGTTTCTCAAACACCTACCCACCGAAATCAAAACAGACCAGCTACCTACGGAACCTTACATTTTGATTACCTAACCAACCTACACTACACCCGACGCTTGCGACCAAATAAATAATCAACTCAATTATTTCCCCGAAACCATAGAATAATAAAACTGTAGAGAAGCGAAACTCATGTCAAACGTATTAATACCACTATTCGTAACTTTGCCGCGTTATTGCTAATTCGTACGACTGTTTAAGAATTTTCTCTGATTCTGTATCATGACATTCATGACGGAATCAAAGTGATCTTTATTCTCATTCTAATAAGGTTACAATTGGGTTGCTGCTGTCACAGGTAAAACAACTGTGAACTGACTGTACTGTTGTGATTTGAAGGTACAGTCAATTTAAGTTGGTCGTTAATTTGCTAAACAATCCGCTTTCCTGACCGAAAATATTCTATTTCTACGTACACCTTACCACCTCACCTTACCACCTCCCACCACCTCACCTCACCACCATCTCACCTCACCACCACCTCACCTCACCACTACCACCACCACCTTACCACCTCACCACCACCACCTCACCGACCACCACCACCACCACACCCCACCACCACCACCTCACCACCACCACCACCACCTCACCTCACCACCACCACCAACCACCACCACCACCACCACCATCACCACCTCCACCACCACCACCTGGTCACCTTATTTGACTGGCCCATTCTGGTGCCTGGTTTCCGACCCGAGTCCGACCGTCAAGCAGCTTGCTGTGTTTCGTCGATGTGTGGGAGTTCCAGTGCCTTTGGCATCTTCTGAGCACGGTCGATCTATCATAGACCTCATCCATCGCTTTCCACCAGGCATGATCGAGGTCAAGAGCGGACCCATTCAGTGATAAAAAAAAGTATACTGAGACCGCCGAAATAGTAATTAGAATAATAGAATTGTGATTAGTGATTATCTCTTACGACCATAGACTTACGACCCATACTCGTCTAATTCTAAATACATATATCTCTCACACTGACTATACAGGGTGCCAGAGACATCGACGAACAACCTGATACTGGTTTCAGTACAAGATTGTGACGCGTTTAAATTTTTCGTCGGTTATTTAAAATAAAATTTCAATTAGTTCAGCTAGTTCGGTCAGGTTTCACATTACGCGTCGATGTTCCTGTCACCCTGTATTATTGTTGTTGAAGCACTAATCTGTGAAGCCCAGACTGCATTTTCCCGCCTAACATGCTGCATTTTTTTGTATTTAGCGTTCGTATTCGTAGCGCGAGTTTCTCTTCTATTCCTTTTTAATCTATGCCGAAACCCTGTTACGCACCGAATACGGTCGCACACAGGGGAGTTACGGGAACTTTAGACATAATTATTAACAAGACACTTAAAATTAGGGTAAAACTTAACACAACCCATGTCACATTACTTGTTGAAGTTAGTTCGTGACGTTTCGGAAGGCTGGGTTTGCTCAGTTAGAACTATTGAATATTCTGATGTTTGATACAAGGCGTACCATTATATACTTGTCTATTGTGGGCTAGAAGTTAGGCAGGAGCAAGTAAGTTAGCTTGGAGGAGTGACGATGTTTGACGAAATAACTTTAAGTTTAGAGCGATTTTAATTAGGTCGGTACCTAACAAACTTGGTAATTCAAGTTATGTTTAGCTGACCCCGCATTTTATAGCGCAAAATCAGAAGTCAGCTTTTACTGGTTATGTAAAGATTAATGTGTAGCCATGCGTGTACACACACACACACACAAACACAGGAAAAACACAGGAAACACAGGAAATAGGTTTAAATTCTATGACCTGTAGGTCATAGAATTTAAACCTATTTCCTGTGTTTCATTCGCAACCTAGAGAAACTATTCATTGTGGCCTACCCAAATGTCCTTTCTTTGGTATTGTTCGTCGAATCGTTGAGCTCCTTAAGTCTTGAGTTGAGCTGCACGATTTCTGACAAATGCGTGCACTGACTGGACAGGTCCTCTCAATCTGTGTGGTTCTTTCCTCAAAAGACCATCTCAGACATCGACCTATATGGTCTTCATATAATCTGACCAAGATTATGTCTGGACTTTAAAAGAGACTATGACCTCTGAGTTTGTTTCAGCCTTTATTCTCAGAGTAGTCAGATAGGAAACGCCGACCTCATCTAGTTTAAAAAATATGATTGACGTGTAAAAGTGTTTGTGCAAACCTACTTACAAAAATAAAATCATTTATCATTCAAAACTTATATACTATACTCGTATGTAGATACTAGGTACAGATTTTCTGTAGGCACAACTCTATCAGATATCAATAAGTCACATTATATTCACACCTTCATAAACCGATATCCCCAAGCTAAAAGTTAGCTCCGCATCACCGAGCACCAAGTCATGTGAGCTCCAACTTGCAGACAACTTCGCAATGTAAATACTACTGGAATTTGTGTTATCACTCCAAAGCTAGGAGGTGTGAAATTTCACGCTATGTGGATTTAACTTTGAGAGAATAGTTTGAGTTTTAGAGTTAATTGTCACTGTGGTATTATGATGATGGAAGATCTTTGATATTTGTATGGGTACATTTTTGACTGTTGTCTTCAATCAAGATTACACTGCATTCAGAATTAGCGACTCAAAAACGGCCTGAAAATATGGCAACGTGTAGTAAGGCATATGGTGTGCGATCTAAAATAGAATAAGCACCAATTTCGCCTTTATAATATTAGTGTGATAATGTGATTACTTTTTTATGCTTCAAGCGAATTTGTCATTTTTTTTTTCATTTTTTCATTTGACATTGCCACCTCCACCACCTACCTACCTACCTACCTTTTGTTACTTAGTTTAAGTTCGTGTATTAAGGTTCAGAATAATCTGAAGTTCATGATATTTAAAAGACAATGTTTTTGATGTTTAATTAATAATATGTACGTACCTACATGTACCAATCAAGGCGCCCAGTTGAGTAATTAGTTTTTGTTCATGATCATTTATCGAAGATTGTTGTCAGTCAAACAGACTTGGCCTATATCGTATTAATACATATAGAGGTCGCATTTAGAAGACATATATTTTTCTCATTATTGGTTTATATAACTGTGGGTTATTCGTGACCGTGGTGGACAAGTTATACACTGAAGGAAGTTGTAAATACGTAACGATTAATTTATTACGATATCAAGTAACTAAAGCTAGTAGTTACACTTGACACGAAAAAGTAAAATTAAATAATGTTACATGAAGAGTAAAACTAATAGAAACACGAAGCTCGCCGTAAACTATTACGGCGAGCTTCGGCGAGTAAAATATGATCGGGGGTCAGAGAGGACCTCGCACGATCGTAGTTCAGCACAGACTGAAGCTCCGAACCAAAACTCTCCCAAATCTGCCGTCCACTAAACAAAGGATTTCAAAGGAAGCGGCAAAACGATTTTACACAAAGGCCGCGGCACATTTTAAAAGTACAATAATAAAACACGAGAAATGCAAATGGGTGCAATACAAGACAACTAAAAATAACAGAACAATGAACCTTAACTAACAATAGCAAATGGGTACAATACAAGATAACTAAACATAATAGAACAATGAAGAACCTTAACTAAAAGTAAAGAATCATGAAAGACAATAGTACCTATAACTTAAATCGCTTGCAGATGTGATTCGTGGGAAAAACACAAAAATGAAACTTTCTAAAAATTATTACAATAAGTTCTTCTATACAATACTACATTCTTAAAACTATGCAAGGGATGGGTACGTGAGACACAGTCCCCACAGTACCCCCCTACCAGTGATAAAGATCACGAAACACCTGCCTAATAGTAATCAGGAAATTTAACTCTCCTACCAGAACGGCGAGGAATATGCTTGCCAGGCCAACTTAGGTTCCAGTGAGTCGGAACCGGTTGCCGCATAGTTCACGGTGAGTCGGAACTGTCTGCGAAGATGTCCCCAGTGAGTCGGGGTGGCGCGGGCGCTGCGTTATGCTCCAGTGCGTCGGTGCCGCATAGTTCACGGTGAGTCGGAACTGTCTGCGAAGATGTCCCCAGTGAGTCGGGGTGGCGCGGGCGCTGCGTTATGCTCCAGTGCGTCGGATGTGGTACAGCGACCAGAACGGCGAGGAATATGCTTGCCAGGCCAACTTAGGTCCCAGTGAGTCGGAACCGGTTGCCGCATAGTTCACGGTGAGTCGGAACTATCTGCGAAGATGTCCCCAGTGAGTCGGGGTGGCGCGGGCGCTGTGTTATGCTCCAGTGCGTCGGATGTGGTACAGCGCCGGGTTGAGGCTGGCTGCTGCGTCGACCAGGAGAGGAATTGAGCTCTTCTTGTTGACCGGCCGAAAGTGCAGTGTGCTGTGCCGAGGTTGCTGATGAGGCTGAGGGTGATGACCAGGTATGCGCGGTCGCTGCATGCTGGTGGTCAGGATACCCGTTGAAGCCGTGGGAGCTGGCTGGCTGGGAATGCGCGCTATCCGCCGCTAGTGACTCCCGCTGGATCGCTCGCCATTTTAACACGTACTTTGAATTAGCACTCGCGAAACTCTTTACGCACTGTCACGAACTCACGCTATATGATAGCTTTGATCACGTCGGGGTCACCACTGTGGGGAATTCGTGACCGTGTTGGGCGAGTGATACACTGAAGTAAGTTGTAAATAAGTAACGATTAATTTATTACGATATCAAGTAACTAAAGCTAGTAGTTACACTTGACACGAAAAAGTAAAATTAAATAATGTTACATGAAGAGTAAAACTAATAGAAACACGAAGCTCGCCGTAAACTATTACGGCGAGCTTCGGCGAGTAAAATATGATCGGGGGTCAGAGAGGACCTCGCACGATCGTAGTTCAGCACAGACTGAAGCTCCGAACCAAAACTCTCCCAAATCTGCCGTCCACTAAACAAAGGATTTCAAAGGAAGCGGCAAAACGATTTTACACAAAGGCCGCGGCACACATTTAAAAGTACAATAATAAAACACGAGAAATGCAAATGGGTGCAATACAAGACAACTAAAAATAACAGAACAATGAACCTTAACTAACAATAGCAAATGGGTACAATACAAGATAACTAAACATAATAGAACAATGAAGAACCTTAACTAAAAGTAAAGAATCATGAAAGACAATAGTACCTATAACTTAAATCGCTTGCAGATGTGATTCGTGGGAAAAACACAAAAATGAAACTTTCTAAAAATTATTACAATAAGTTCTTCTATACAATACTACATTCTTAAAACTATGCAAGGGATGGGTACGTGAGACACAGTCCCCACATAACAAAGAGATAACAAGACACAATGCGATGAAAAGAGAACCGAGTCTGAAAAGTGAAAATACCGAGAAATACCAAAGTTTCTGAAAAAAGACTATTGTTACTCGTTTTCGTAGAATTTCTATTGTAGTTGATTATGAAAAGATTGTAGTAAAAAACACCGCTCTTGTTAACTTCTTTATAGTTTTGTTGCTGCTAAGAAACTCTTCGCTTGAATTGAACCCCTTCAAGAGCAGTGTATCTTGATCGATAATATGTTTTATCTGAAATAAGACAAGTATTTTGTGCTACGCGTAGCTGCTACGCGGTAGAAGGTAGCCGCTACGCAACCTTTTACGGATGCTCATTTTCGTAGTAGCTACGGCATTTTAACTTTATCTTACGACGCGATGTGCGCTTTACTTGTGATTACCAAATGTACAAACACGCTGTATGCCTATTTTTGCCTTCGAAGATATAATTATGTATGTAAAGAAAATGTATTTCTTATTATTTAATCTTAAATTAATACATTTTGGTCAGTAAAACCAAAGAGTTTATTTATGACAGTTGTATACGGATGCCAACTGGAAAAGGGAAAAATAGATGTCAAGATGACATAGAAAATTGCAAAATTGATTTTTGGCTATTAAATATTTTAATGAATAAATCCTCACTACATATATATTACCTATATAATATTTAAATGCGAAAGTAAGTTTGTCTGTTTGTTTCTTTGTTACCTTTTCGCGCCTAAACCACTGAACCGATCATCCTGAAATTTTGCATATACGTTGTCAGGTGTACAGAAGTACACCTGACAACGTATATGCAAAATTTACACAGGACAGGTACCTTTTATCCCGAAAAAAAGTGCTGTTATAATAATCGGGATAAAATTTATCCTATATGCTTTCCTGGGACTCACACTATCTCTATACAAAATTTCATGTAAATCGGTTCAGCGGTTTAAGCGTGAAGAGGTAACAGACAGACAGACTTTCGCATTTATAATATTACTATGAATATGTATTTTTGTCATACTTAATTATAATTTAGTATGAGTGTTCCAGCCATTCATTGACTTCTATATTACTAGATTCGAGCCTTATTCTTTATTGTACTTCTAAGAATGGACCCGTCTACTCTTAGAACTTACCTACATAACTCAAATCCAATAACTCC
Source organism: Luperina testacea (assembly GCA_927399505.1). NCBI lineage: Eukaryota > Metazoa > Arthropoda > Insecta > Lepidoptera > Noctuidae > Luperina > Luperina testacea. The sequence continues at coordinate 13,189,287 of OV656770.1, read as the reverse complement.
CACTACTGGTAAACAACGCAATACGTATCACAAAACGTTACGTTCTTCACAAAGTTGGTCTCTTAAAATCTCTCGATATTTCAGCTCTCGACTCAATCAGCAAGAGCTGAGGGTCTCTTAAGGAGATTGTTCAGACTCCCAAGCTCCAATCTGTAGCTTATTTTTATTATTAAACTCAAATTAAATTGCACGGATTTTTATTTTGAGATTTTTCTTTTTCCTTCTACTGATTTTGTTGTGTTGCAGCTTTTTCTGTATTTTGCGATGAGTTTTGAGAAAGTCTGCTGGATTGATTGGAAAAAGTAGGCAGTAAAGAACACTTATTCTCTTTTATAATACACTTCTTTTTTTTTTGAGGATGGGAATTCATCAAATGACACCTCCCGCTCTGGGTGGAGCGGTAGGGAGTGTCAGACTCTTACTGACTAAAACCCACCCGTGTTCCTTCCTTAGCCCTTTATGTTCCGGGCCAGCGGTAACCCTTTCGGACAATCCCGCTGACCCGGCAGGCTTCGGCCCTTGCGGGCCCCTTCGTTTGATGCTGACATCTCTTTGAGGCGCGCGTGGAACACGTACGCACCGTCCGGCTCGGGCCTGGTCCTGATCGGACGGTGAGCTACCCATTACTCTCCGCCCGCAGGCCCGCGCCTACGGTGGCCGGGAGTCGTCGCGCGGCTCCCGACGCCCGGAGTTTTATAATACACTTTACATGGCGTTTCCTTTTTTTTTTTAATATACTTCTCGTGTCAATCTGGGTGACAGTGTTGTTCTTCCAAACTACACAACGGATTGAAATTTGAGTGCATTTTGTTTCGGTTTTCACCATCACTTAGAGAATATACTCCGAAAAGTCTGTGTTTTATAATTTTGACGTTCAAAAAGTACTGGTTCTAAGTTTGGTTAAAAGTTTTGAGCTGATCCTGAACCTAATTTGAATATATTATATTTTCATTTTGATAAGAAAGCCCTCGATATATTATACGGTTGTTGCTATAATCTCGTATGATTTTCAACGCGACGTTTTTTGCCAATATCATTTTATGGGTGAACGATGAGCCCTAAAGAAAAGTGATACATTGTCAAGCTTATTTCCCTAGCGGTATAGGAGATTAATTGGGTTCCGCGGAAAGAATGGAGAGCATTAATTTAATGTCAATACTAGCATATATCCTCATACATTATACAGGATTTTGTAATTATTTTTGCTTATGTTGACATGATATTTTTGAAGTGAAAACTTCTTTAGCGGCATTGTACACTTTTTTATAATGGGTAAAAAAAATTTAAACTCGCGTCAGAACACGTGACCTGATCGAAAATTCGTAAGACGGATGGAGAGTAGACAGCAGCTCTCTTTCTACGGCGCGGCGAAAATGTATGCCTGCGCCTGCTGTTTAGTTTAGGCGGCGCAGGGCGCTTGCGCGAATGTTCGTATGTGTTTATGTTACAGCGTGCCACGCGCATCGATGGATGGTGACAGCTGATGGCTCGACTGTCTATGTAGTGGCCACACTGCTGTGTATTCGTAAAATTCGTGTATATAAAGTGTTTAAAATATGGAAATTGAATATATAATAATATTCAAGTTTTCACTTCTGCCGGCACTCCCGGAGAGCAACCCGTCGTTTTTTATTTTATGAGATCCTAATGAAACAGTTCAACCAGCGGGTTAATTGAGTCACTGAATCAATCAACACAGCATGTCGCAGTCCACTGCTGGACATAGGCCACAACACACAAAACTCTATCCTCCGCCTTCCGCATCCAGTCTTTCCCAGCTATATTTTTAAGGTCAATGGTTCCTGTAGCTGGGGGCCTACGCTACTTGCAGTATTGTCTCTTCTTTCTCTCTAAATCCATCCAAATGTTCTCTTTAAAAGATCGCTTCCAGCGATAAGACCGCCCATTGTCACCCCTTGTATTTCAGCATTTATATCTGTAATATTTATGGTGTACATAATATTTATGGTATCTGGTAATCTAATAGAAAAACTCTTTACATATTAATGTAAAGAGTTTTTCTATTATATTCTATTCTACACTTGCCGATATGCGGTCTCCACTCCAGGTTCCCCTGCTCCACCTGCCATCGGTACTTCGTCAAACATGGCCAGCCCACTACCACTTCATGTGGCTTACTCTGCAAGCGATGTCGGTAAATCCGGTTCTTTTCCGAATAACTTAATTCCTAATTTTAATCATAATGGTACCGTAACAGTTAATAATGGTACCGTAACAGTTAATAATGGTACCGTAACAGTTAATAATGGTACCGGAACAGTTAATAATGGTACCGTAACAGTTAATAATGGTACCGTAACAGTTAATAATGGTACCGTAACATTTAATAATGGTACCGTAACAGTTAATAATGATACCGTAACAGTTAATTGCGTAACACACATAAAATGGCAATCGATCGCAATGCCTTTCATTTTGACAGTTCAGCTACATTCATTGACATTCGAAGCAATGGATTAAGGTTTTCCTTCAAAACCGTCGGATTGTGGTTGAAAGTATGTTATGTAATTAGGTTGCAGGGAAGTACCAGCAGTGTACTCCTAAACCCACGTCTATACTTGCCTTCAAAGCAGTAGGGCTGTGTTCTGGTTGAATGATTTTCGGTGCTCGTGTTAAACACAGGAAAAGAGAGAGAATATAAGAGTGAGGGAACAGAGAGTCCATCTGTGTATGCGTACACACGTATGCACTATAATATCTCGCGCGCCGAAGGGTAGTATCCGTTGAGATTGAGACACATTGGCCGCCATGGCCGATGCCATGGTGGCCAATGTGTCTGTGTCCAAAGTGTCTGTAAATATCGTCCCCGTAGTTGGAAAACTAAATAACTCCGATTTTCTAGTTTTGAGATAAACGCGATTTAGTGTTTTTTTTTCAATTAATGTTCATTTGTTAAAAAAATTGAGACAATTTTACTGTCGGTAATTTTATATTTTGTGGACCTGATTATCTTTAACATTATGCTTAAACAAACTGGTCTCTATCTTCAACAATAACTAAATAAAATATATAAAACCAAGTTGTTTAATTTTGCCACAACTACTTTTTGTAACGTAACTGCAATTAGTTATTTATTTCGGCTATTTATTTAGTTTTCCTACAACCTAGATCCATCTGGTAGAGTAAAAGAAGGTGAAATAAATGCAGTTATTGAATTTATCAAACTTGAAATATGTTTAAATGTAAAAGTTGAACGTTTATTACTTTGATATGTAGATTGTAGACATCTGATTGCTATGTTGATAGCATATAATATTAACGAGGTTATAGCTAATATAACGAATTCTAGTATTAGTGACGAGTCTGTGTTGCCTAGTTATACTAACAACATAGTGATTAATTATGAATCGTCATGTACGAAGGAGGATCCACCTATAATACCATCATCTTTGGAGACCACTACCAGTCAGATAGGGTATTCTCCTTCTGCTGGAACTTATTCGGGCAATCTAAACTCTCCAGTTGTAGTTGTGGAGGTCACTCCGGATAACTTTTTAAATTAGTCGGGGAGACAACAGAAGTTACCCCTTTAAATAACCAATTATTATTACAGAATAATAAAAAGGTATCTTCTGGCAATATAATTAATAATACTAAAAAATCAAAGGGAGTGCAACATAATTTAAAATTATTTAATCAAAATATCCAAGGTTGCGCTTCCAAATTACTGGAATTAAAATTGTTTTTGGAAAACACCAAGTTTGATGTCATTTGTTTAACAGAGCATTGGTTGAAAGATCATCAAGTAATGTCAATTAATTATGAAAATTATTGTGTAGTTAGCCATTTCAGCCGGAAACGTATGATACATGGCGGGTCATTAATACTACTTAAACATTCTATTAAATCTAAAGAACGAAAAGACATAATTGGGCTGTCTGTTGAACACACCATTGAATTGTCCTGTGTTGAGCTTGATAAGCATGTTATAGTATGCGTATACAGACCTCCAAGTTACCAGAATCTAACTGTGTTTGATTCTGTAATGGAAGATGTGTTAAAGAAACTTAGTACAAGTAGTAAGTCGATAATCGTATGTGGCGATTTTAATATTAATTTATTGGAAAATAACTCGAATACTGTCAGATTGTTAAGTCTTTTTAGGTCATTTGATTTGTCAAATGTTTTTATTGAACCAACCCGAGTGACAGCTTCTTCTGCCACTTGTATTGATAATGTTTTTTGTAATTGTGATTACTTACACAAAGGAATTGTAAATAAGTTGCCATGTGATCACAGTGGACAAACAATAACATTTGGCTCCTACATGCTATTACAAAAAACTCAAATAAGGTTTAGGACAATAACATGTAAAAAGGTAGAGAAATTAAATAATTCTTTGGCCAGTAAATTATGTGATCAGAATTTTAATATGAGTTCTACGCCGAGTTCTTTTCAATACTAAATGCGCAGTTTAATGAAACTTTTCCACTGAAAACTAAAAGTATTTACACAAAGTTTTTATTTAGTGACTGGGCAACTCCAGGTAATCGTAAAAGCAGGGAAAATCTTTTTGAACTCTATGGCTTAAAGCAACATATGAATAATACAAACTTTCATCAGTATGTTGCAAAATATTCAAAAACTTTTAAAAGTGTGTGCCAAATAGCTAAGGCACTTTATATTAGCAATAAAATAAAATCAGCTGATGATAAAATAAAAACTACCTGGCAAATAATAAATAATGAAACAGGTAGGAAAAAAACAGCGTAATACTGAATTTAATTTAGAGACTGCACATGGTCCCATCAACTCAGATGTAGAAATAGCTCAGGAATTTGAAAACTTTTTTGCTAATATTCCCCTTAAAACTACTGAAGCTTTAATTTCATCCCCCACGCTCTCTGCTGCCTTACTTAAAAAGAATGTAAAGGCATGCCCTTTGGAGTTTAGGTTTCAGCATACAAACCCCCAGGCTGTCATAAAAGTTTTTAAAGATCTTAACATTAAATCAACAGAAGATCTCTGGGGAATGTCTGTAAAAGTATGTAGATCTTTCATCGAAACCATTGCGCCCTATTTAGCTTTCATATTTAACACCAGTGTTGACCAAGGAGTCTTTCCGGATCTTATGAAACATAGTAAAGTAGTACCTACCTTTGTTCAAATCCGGTGATAGTAAAGAACCCAACAATTATAGACCTGTGTCAATTCTGCCAGTTCTCAGTAAAGTGTTTGAAAAGTTGATGCTCAATCAAATGTTACGTCACTTTAATAAAAATTCCATCTTTCATGAACACCAGTACGGTTTCACTCAAGGGCGTTGCACTACTAACGCCGGTGTTACCTTTATAAAGAACATTTTTAACGCCTGGGAAGAAGCACAAGATGCCATTGGAATCTTTTGCGACCTCTCTAAGGCGTTCGATTGTGTAAACCATGAGACACTTCTGATGAAACTGGAGCACTGTGGAATTAGAAAAACAGCACTTGATTTGCTAAGATCATACCTGAAAGATAGAAAGGTTAAAGTTTAAGTAAACGGCGTAAACTCATTGGGGTCTGAAATGACAATGGGCGTTCCTCAGGGTTCGATATTGGGTCCATTCCTCTTTTTAGCTTACATTAATGATTTACCCCAATTACTTCAAAATCAACCGAAGATGGTGTTATTTGCAGATGACACATCATTGATCTTTAAAATAGACCGACGGTCACAAAATCTTGACGTCGTGAATAACTCTATTCTTCAGGTCCAAGATTGGTTTACGGTAAATAATTCAGTACTTAATAAAAAAAAAACCAAATGCATTCGGTTTACATTACCGAATGTATGTAAAGTAGCTATGTAGCTACTGAGGTATGTACCTCAGATGAATTATCTTCTTCTTGGCACATTTTCACCATAAATCTACCCCGCGAATTCATTATAGTGTAAAACTCTCATTCTGGTCACTGACGTCAACGCAATTGAAGGTTACGCATTACACTAAAATGCTTGTGACGCGAGCGATGCATCAGTCACACGCGCTGACCCCCGCGCTTCCCCCCGCGCACTTCCTTGTTCCGATTCATTGAATAGACACTACAATATTTCGCGTGGCAATTAGAAATAACTTAATCTATTTGATTTTATTTGCCTATCATCTTGTAATTAATAATTATCTAGTTGTAGAAGAAATAGATAACATCAAGTGTTTATAAAGTAATGTACGTTTTGACAGAATTCTGAGTAGCAAAATTAATTAAGTAGAGTTATTTAGTTTTCCTAGAACTTTGTTAGTTTTATGATAGAATTTGTAAATTGAAGAAAAAATCAACAACTTATTTTATTTTATTTATTAAAAATTTAACTAATCATTGACCACAGTTATTGATTTATTTATTGAGTTGTTTATTTTTCCTTCAAAAAATTAGAATTAGTTTGAAGATATGCATTATTCCATCTGAACGACAAAAATGGCTATATTTTTGGAACGGAATAAGATAAGTAAATTCCTGTAAGACTCAAACATGCGTCATGTTTTGGATTATTTAAAAATAGGGAAAAGACAAAATCGCCAAAAACGAAGTTATTTAGTTTTCCAAATACGGGGACGATATAGTCCTCCCAGGCTGTATATCGATACAGCCTGGTAGGACTATATTTACAGACATTTTCCAACTCTGTCTTTAAGGCCGTTAGCGCATCGGCAGTTCTCCGAGTCTGATCCATGATGCTAAGAACATGGTTACTAGATTTCTTTGCGAGGCAAATTGGGCTTATAGCGCGCGGTAATTTCCTGAAAATTACATGCACGATTCACTATATTTTTTTTCCAATACACTTTTATAATTTTTTAACGTGATTATATTATGATGAACGTCTACGTCCACGTCCATAAAATATAAGGAAACCCGTACACGTTATAATGTTATCGTAGACAGAAATTTAAAAGCGTCTTCATAAAATTCTCTCCATACATTTTACTTCCCTGTGTTATAAATTATAAAAGCGCATATTGTGTGTATATTTCACCGATAATACCTACTTCATTTGTTAGGTGGCGCCACTAACAACATGCTTAAAATAGCGACGCCGACGTAGATACCTCCACATCTTTTAATTAACAAAGAGGTTATTATCAAAGCTTTCCGCTATGCATTAATATCGCCAGGTTATTAGAAATTCAAGCTTGCAATAGATACCTTATTAACGGATAATATGAGAAAAAAGGATTTACTTTAACCTAAGTGTACCTAGGTATGTGTTCTCCGAGTGAGAGGCGGTAATTAAGTAATTATATATATAGAATTGTGTAAGAGAATAGTAAAGTTAAGTTACTATTGGAATGCTATTTGGCAAGAAATAAAGTGAAGAGAAAAATTGTGGTCAAAGAATTTCATATAAAAAAAATTACAGAATTTTTCGGTGACCAAAGGCAAGGGTAACAACAGTATTGCTAACTCGTAATCGACCGTGAAAATGCTCAGTCGCAAGCGATCGCCCGTCGCATGAAGGTCGACATTTTGATGCAAATGAACAAGTCACCTGCGATTTTTATCGACCCGTGTAAATGGGGTGGCGATTCGGCTTGTAAAGCGATTTGGTAAGCGACCAGCCTCACGGCGAAAATCGACCATAATCCCCTGTCACAGTATAAATCCACCATTAGCAAAAATAGTTTTACCTGCCCCAAAACTCCATTCTATAAAATACAACCACACACCCAAAAAGCCTAAAAAATCTAATTTATGAGATAATATTCAAGCCACATTACATTAATTTCAATTTCACACATGATCGGTCAACGACCGCCAGATTAAATAAAAATAATAAGAGAATTATTATCTATCTAATATATCAATGTCAATAATAAATTAATATTATTACGTGACTGGTTAACAAATGTGAATTTAATTCACTTTTAATAGCAAGCCCTGTGAATGATTACTCTCCTAATTGAGACTTCCAAAGATTATTTTGTTAATGTTATAGTAAGAGATATATGTATTGTTGCTTAATAAAAAAATATCCAGCTGAATACCAGTATTTTACATGGAGCGACTGCCTATCTGACCTTCACAACCCAGTTACTGGGTAATACGATACACGGAGGGTTAGTTAGTTATTTAATCTAACACCTAGTGTAAATAATAAGCTTAATAGTTATTAACTACTGTTTATAAGCATTACATGTCGATGACTTGAATCACTTGATATTATTAAGGCGAAAGTTTGTGAGTGTGTGTGTGTGTCTGTGTGTGTGTTTATATGTTTGTCACTTCTTCACGCTTAAACGGCTGGACCAATTTTTATAAAATTTTGTATGGAGGTAGCTGTCACCCTGGATTAACATATAGGCTACTTTTTATCCCGATATTACCACGGGATCGACATTCACGCGGGTGAAACCGCGGGGCGCAGTTAGTAAAAGAATAATGGCCAATGCCCTACCTTTACTGACACTTAAATCGGAAATTTTGTACCTAATTTGACCTCAGTTTAGGTAGTTTAGTAGTTATAAGTATCTTCATTGTTTCGGCACAAAACTCAAAATGTAGTGTTCTGATACCGACAAGCATGCGTGCCTATTCGTGCTGAATGTATAGACACACAAACATGCATGTCTCCCACAAGTCGCTGTCGTGAAATGCTAATCGTAACTTTAAGATAATGTTCAAAGTATATCAAGTCAATATCAGCGCATAATATTGGACATCTATCAAAAGCCACCTTTCTCAATATGTCACCTTCATCCACTTCAATTAACACATAATCACAAAACCTTGTAGGGAAAAACGAAAATTCACTAAAGGGGTAATTAGTATTTAAACCGTATCTATTTTTTACGCTCATTGAAACAATACAGACTGGGATTTTGGGGTATTCCTCGAAACGCATCAAATGAAACGTCTATCGATATCATGTATTACGAATCCTTCATGATCTTCTTTATGTTTCATCGTTGATACATTTCGAGGAATAAAATTATAATATTTTTATTTTTATTAATATTTTTTTTCGATAAATACTTTTGGTGCGTTTCAAAGTTGGTGCGTTTCGAGGAATACCCCGGAATTATATCCTTAAACCAACCAATGCAATTTTTTCTATCTACATGTCACCATGAGTTCGTTAGTTTGCATTCCATGGGTCCATTTCTCAAAGTTTCAGTTTTTGCCCCTGAAGCCGCAACGCAAAAAATCACCCTGCATACCTAAAAATACGCCATCTTTACGTTTGCGTACCCCAAGCATAGAGTATATTACACGCTTCGTCAATTTCGTGTGCTTGGGTAGGCAGATACTTAACCCAGTCAATCAATGTCTATCATAGAACGGGATGCTTGACACCCGATATATTGATCTCTCTGTTCTTGGTCACGTACTGGGAATACAGGAGTACGGTTACAGGAGTGAAGCGACAGCGCGAACACAGGTTATACGATTGATAGAAAAAAGAAAATATGTATGAAAATGATTTGGAATAGACTTATAAACTGAAGCAAGTAATAAATAAGACTTTGTAAAGAGAAAAGAGAATCCCTGAACATAAAATAATACCTACTGTTAGAAAGAAATATTTTTTCCAATCGCAATATTATAGATACTACTGCATCTGCCACCGGAATCCACATCTATACTAAAATTATAAAGCTGAAGAGTTTGTTTGTTTGTTTGGTTGAACGCGCTAATCTCTGGAACTACCAGTCGGATTTGAAAAATTCTTTTTGCATTTGACAGCCCAATTCTTGAGGAAGGCTATAGGCTACTTAACATCACGCTATGACCTTTAGGAGCCGAGCAAAAAGAAAAAAAGTCAGAAAGAACGCTAACAAAAACGAAGTAATAGCGCGGGCAGGCGATGCGATGCGACGGGGTGTGTCGGGGGAACAAGAAATTTCACGCGGATGAAGTCGCGAGCAGAAGCTAGTATAGAATAGTAATTAAAGGTATGATTCTTAAGCAATGTGACGCAGCGATGTCGCGCAGCATTGCAGCCGTGCTTGGAAAGAAATCTCATATAAACCTATTGAGAATATATGGGGACCAGTGGTGCTGCGGCAGCACTCAGCTGCGTGCTGTCGAGATCGGAAGCATACCCTAAGATAGGTAATTGTGTTTGTAAATATGTAACTAAGAACCGCAATGCTATGCTATGCACGACAAATAAATAACGGAGATAATACGTACCAAAATTAATTCAAGAAATATACCTACATACACTGCCAAAAAGAAAACTGGTTCCTAAAAGCCGGTTATCAAAAAAAATTAATAATAATCAGGCAATCCCTGGTCATAGGTAGTTGAATTAGTCAATAAAAACGTATAAGCGTGCAGTTTTAACGTTTGAAACTAGAATTTAAAATCGTAATGTGGCATAACAGCTGAAGGGGAAAAATGTCAACTAACTTTTAGAGGGCACTGTAGATACCTATTGACAGAAAATAATCATGACTGGCTAAAGATAACAGATGAGCCTGCAAAGGAATGGGTCATCCCATTTCACAATGATAAGACGTTCAAAGCTCAAATTCAATCTAAGACCAGTCCGAAACAGATCCCTTGTATACGACGATAAGACAAGACAAACTGAGCCTAAAATTCTATCTGACAAGATATCAAACCAGACTACCAATTAATCTAAAAGAATATCACTAAACCCAAACCAATACACGTCAGATCTCCGCGCTTGTCAACTGTCTTGAAATAGAAGGAGCGGCAAAAACACGCGGACATACGGTTGGAAAGAAAGTAGTCTATCAATTTTGACAACATTTATTTAACTAGGCAATGAAAACATGATTACATGACTGGTTTAAAATTTAAACATGAAACGCGTGACGTCACTATAAAGACAGCAGCACAAAAACTAAAGCTTTGGTTTTCGAAGTACCTAAGTGGTGAATGGTCACACAAAATGACTTTGGCCTTATAGTACAGACGCCATTACATCAAGATAATACAATCAACAAGAATCATCAAGATATTACAATACAATTTAATAGATTTTCAACTTTACCGCTACAGCATAAGGTTCAAAGTTGATTGGGAAAATTTCACAGTTTCGGGTAGCTTGATGTGCTGGCTTCTGTACAGTATGTACAATTCCATGGTTTTTTGACACCTTTATGTCAAATACTGGTAAAAATGATAGATGACGGTTGATGAAATATGACCGCATCGCTCTTCTAGAAAACCGTAGCTATATTAGCATAAAATTGTGCTGGTCTATTACGGACAATTGAAGCAAAATAGATAAAGTGCTTGCAGTTTTGTTTGTTATTACAGAGAGGCCGCTTTTTTAGCCGACTGTACAAGGAAGACTTATGACAAACCTCGTCAAATAGTGAGGCAGTGCATGGCTGCTACACGAAAAACGTTTTACTTCAACCAGCATTTTATTGGTTTCAATTTCACCGTTGCGTTGTCGCGGATAATACGGTACGCCGCGTAGTACGGTAACGTTTTTGGCTCGAATACGCATTTTGATCGGCTATTAGTGCAGTACGCCGCCGGATTTTCGTATGATGAGTCATGAGTTTATAATACAAGGATTGGAAGGGATTGTTTTGTAGTTTGTTTTTGTTGGATTGTTCGTAAATGTTTTATGGAATTATGCTGGTCTAGCGGACAATTGAAGTTTACTAAATTAGTAAATATTGACATTTTTCTGTTTTATTTGCGCGTTGAATACCTACTTCCTTTTTCATCTGTAAAAATAAAATTCAAGGATCCAGGTTTTTGTAGCTATAGACCGAACGTGACCTACTCAATAAATCCTTATGAGACATATTGGAATCTTCTTTCACCAAAAAACACAAAAAAAATATTTCACCCATGCAATATCGAAGTAATTTTCGAAATGAATAACATAACAAATACTAACTTCGACATAAGTTCGTACGAGACTACGAGAGCGACAAATTACCATCACGTTTCCAAAACTACGCACCACATTCACACCCCTATTCCTTACAAGATACGCGTTAAAATCCCGTGTCATTTCAGTATGAATAACACTATCGCCAGTACATTACTGGAGCACAGTTGTGACAGCATGTTTACATAGTGACGGGGAGTTAATTTAGTTGAACGCGTTCGCTTTTCGAAATGTTATTAATTTTATCACAATCCCATTGTCACGTACATTCGTTATAATTAAATTAACTCCAATGAAATATAAATTATAATTAGCTTGAAGTATGTATTGTGAAAACAAATACGTATTTGTAAAGGTATTAATTCAACACCGGATGGGATGAAGGAGGATAATATTTAATTAAATAATGGTAATTGGTTAATCATGAGAGGCTTTGTGTTGTATTTTTGTATGAGATGTGGGATAAGTTTTTAATTGTCTACGTTCAAACTTTATGGTATCGTAATCAAACAAGTGTGCCTTTCTTTCAAAATAAGGGATTTGTGAACTTTCTCCACAAATCCCCATTCTGAGCTCTATGAGACTTCAATGGGATTTGTGGAGGAAAAGATCACAAAAATAGTAGATTATTAACCAAGGGGATAAAGCAGTGTCTTCTGTCGCGGGTGACGATTTAAATCGCGAGCGTAACGAAGGACTCGAGGTTTACTCCCGAGCGTAGCGAGGGTGTTAAAAACTTAAATCACGAGCGAAGCGAGGGATTTAAGACGAGTCCTGAGTGTAGCGAGGGATTTAAGTTCACCCAAGACTGAGACAGCTTTATCACCGAGGAAAATACTCTACTTTTCGTACCATTTGCGAAAAAATTAACACAATAATAATATGAGATAAGCATTTATTAAAAATAATGACAATTAAAAGTAAAAGACAAGAAGTACTGATTCTGAAATTGATAGGCCTTTCGCACTTCTCCACGTTGAAAATTCTTCATAAGTTTTTAAATAATTTTCCTTGGATTTTGTTGGAAGCAAATTATTTATAATTGCGGCAGCATTTGGACTGATGGAATCCGACAATTCACTGTCACTGGCGCTTTGATTTAACATCGTAACGTATTTTTAGAACATTAACTTATTTATAAAAATAAATTAAAATAAACCTAACGTTTATGTATTTGAAGAAAACAAAAACGCGGCAAATTCCTAGACTAATATTTTTTTGTCGGAAAAGCAAAGGCATCAAGCTCATACGGCCTCGTCGGTTTTCGTAATTTTATTTAATAATCATAACTGCATAATAAATGCGTATTCCTTTTTCAAAAAGATGTATAATGCTTTATATACAAACTCAATGATGTAAACACAGATGTAGTTCAGTATAAATTTCGGTAAGTATTCCAAATTTAAATCACATTCTCCCCCTAGAGGATGAATGAAATTCAGTACAATTTTCTTTCCCTGTTTTTAACAGATTAAAAATGACTATTGTTATGTTCGCTTTTTGTGGCATAGAATGTCACTTTTTTGAGCAAGTGGTACGAAAAAAAAATTTAATAACTTCAGTTGTTCAAAAACACTTATCTAAACACTATGCAGCGTTACAACTAAGGGATAGAGTGATTTCAATGAACTCTGGCACCCAAAGTAAGGTTTAACTTGTGTTTAGGGTACCAGCGTCCTCGCCTATAATTGAACATAGTATAACAGTAGTTGCCCAAATCCCCATTCATGGGGAATGGTGACCATTAGTGGAATAACCTATAGGTTATTCCACTAATGGTCAACATTCCCCAGTAAACTAAATGATACGTTTTTTAAATGAATAATATATTATTCATTTAAAAAACGTATCATTTAGTTTTGTCTCGATAAATAATTAAGAAAATACACTTCGATATTTATTTTGAAAGGAAGAATTGTTGATAGTTCCTTTTATATTACCCATATCATTGGACCATTCTGTATGTTGAGTTGTGTTATTGTATGTTGGCAATGGTGGTAATGGTACCCAAGAAATGGAAAAAGACGTATAGGAAGACAGAGAAAAGGAAAAGGTGGCAGGATGATCTGCCAAAAGGTTGGCGAAGAACAGCTCTGGACAGAATTCAGTGGAGGCCTATGTCGCAAAGACAGGCTCGCCTGGTAGCCGATAATAGCTACTTTGCTAATATAGGGTAAGCAAGCAGAAATTATATCATGATTAAATGTTATGTTATTAGTTTATAAGAACTTGTTTATGTAAAAAGGGTCAATCCAGGGAAATCAAGGCTATTTTGTATTTGTATTTTTATTTTATTTTTTATATCATTAGCCACTTTTCACGAGATTAATGTACATATTTTTTTTAATTTGCTCTATTTTAGAGGGGCTCGTGGATAAGTAATAACTTAAATTAATTTTAAATACGGCTGTTATTACAGCCGCACGGGTCGATCGATCAGGGTAAGCTACGCTTGTCGCGGTTGGTCCGTGGATGGGTGACTATCTTTACATACCAAGACCCCTCCGTCCCTCGGAAAGCACGTTAAGCCGTTGGTCTCGGCTGCCATTCGTGGATGCTATGACAGTCGTTGCGGGTCGTCAGAAGCCCGAAAGTCTGACAACCAGTCTTACTAAGGGGTATCGTATTACCCAGTAACTGGGTTGTGGAGATCAAATAGGCAATCGCTCCATGTAAAATACTGGTATTCAGCTGCATCCAGTTAGACTGGAAGTCGATCCCAAAATAGTTGGGAAAAGGCTAGGCAAATTGATCGACCGCCCATTGTGTCATCCTTTGTACAGTTTCTATATTTATGTCTGTAATTTATATGGTGTACATAATAAAGAGTATTCTATTCTATTGATATTGATATTGCTCTATTTAAAAGACAACACCTTCTTTAAAGTCGACAACTAAAGAACCATCACTATCACGATCTTCAATAATGTTCCTACTATTAATACTTTGAAAAGGCTCTTCACTAAGACTTGTAGAGCAAGGCAGCTAATTAAAATGTCTACGGTATCAGTGTTGTCGCTAAGATAATAATCCAGGCCAATCCACACTGTAGCTAACTTGCCGGCTCAGGCTAACAAGAATCCACCCTGTACGAGACAGATCTTTTACGTAGTATGAATATAAACAGTAGGTCAATTGGTAACTAGATTTCTTCAATTACGAGGACGGTTTTAGAGTGAGTGTGAGAGTAAGAGTGAGCTTTAAAGGTCTTACATGACCTAAAGCGCGGTCACTGTCGGACTGCATAGAAAAGAAAGAGAAGCGCGATGACACAACGCTGGTCAATTTATTGCAAAATATGATGCGTTTATTTAATTACAAAAATCTATTGTTCGGACGAAAAAATTAAAACACTTGTATTTTAGTATGTTGCTTGTAGAATAATCTGACAAAAAATCAGAATGATTGTATGTATATTAGTATGGTTTTTATTGTGAAGAGAAAGTTTTTAGAGGTATCTTCATGATTTTTTTCTATCGTACTAAATTAGTTGTATTATGTTTTCAACACACTACCTACCTAGCATATATCCGGAAGAATATTATCTATTTTTCTGATTTTGTTTACTGTAGTCGATCATACATTTTTTTTTTTTTTAGTTTCTAAAACTTGTAGCAACTAAAAGCTATAATACTCGAAGAGATAATTGCAATAAATTGGATATCACCATCATCTGCCTAGCCTTTTCCCAACTATATTGAGGTTTTGGCTTCCAGTATAACTGCAACAAACTAGCTATGTGATCGCATTTTGGTATTATTAGCAATCAAAACCGAGAAGGACGCCCAAACCATCGTCTTGACGTAATCTTATAGTCATCTCATCTTTCATTTCGTGAAAGATCATCGTTAATGTGCATTACTGCAAATATGGAACAAATAAGTGATTGTAGTTTGATCTTTGATTTATGCAAGGAGTCACTACTGCTCATAATTTTTTGGCACATTATTCGCCATTAAAATCAAGTAAAAGCAACCAGACGGTTATCTTTTAAAGTGAAGGCACGTGAATATATCCGTCAGAAGTTGACTGTAACATCCCAGCGCTGATTTGCTGGATTCGTTTTGTCCTCTACCGATCTTTTTTTCTCCTGACAGTTATTTTTTTTATATGTATTATGTATTTATCTATGTATTAGTATTTATTCTTGTATTGTATAGTCATTTCCTACCTATTTATCCCGTATGTTGCACCTGTCATGTTTTGTCTCTGCATCACCCTGAGGTTGACTGGTAGAAAATGCCTGAGGCATTAAGTCCGCCTTTGTGCAGTACTTTTTTTACTTGTGCATAAAGTTTTAATAAATGAAAAAGCCAGCTCAAGACCAAACTGAACTCAAGTCAAGACCAAATTAAAGCGAAGGAAGATATTACACGAAGAAGGCACTTCACTAATTGACCTACTGTTTTCCCTACCCTGTGTACATGAAGTAAGTGAAACTATCACACTCACGCGAGAGTCTGCCAGAACATGTCACCAAGTTAACCGTCCTTGTACAACTTTCGACTTGCCTTGCCTTAACTTATGAAATCCATTTCAATTGTCAACTTTTAATTGTTATTGATCAGTGAAGTTATGTTTGCACGTGTGATATAATAACAAATGACAAACGTGTAACTTTAGGAGGGTGTGTGTATCTATTCATTATCCAAATTGCATAAATGTCTCTTTATCAAGTGGAAGTCAAGAATACCTACCATAAAATATATCCTATCCTATAATATCAATAGGTACTCAATACTTTATTTGCATTCCACAATGTGTACTTAGGTGGTACTTTAAAATTATATGAGATCATTAAGGCTCCTGCAAACAAGCGCGACGCACGACGCGAATCGCGCGCGATACAAAGGCACCGCTCTTTGCGCGACTTGCGGTGCCTTTGTGTCGCGTGTCGTGTCGCGCCTGTTTGAAGGAGCCTTTATGGACCCTGTCGGCCACAGCAAAAAAGTAGGAGAGCGGAAGCTTTGAAAAACTTAGCCGATCTTATCAGTCTTCTAAACCAAATCTATTATATTATGTTTTTTTTTAACATTGTGTAGTTTAACTGTACTAATACTTATTAAAATATGTTAGCACTTATTCCTGTTGGGGTTAATGGAGAAACACCAAAGGAAAGACCGTTCTAAGGATTTCAATAATACGTTTATTAATCCTTATATTTATATATTGCACCAACCGCACGGCTGCCCCATTTCAAAACCAAATAAGGACTTAAAATGAAATTTTACAGGAGAGCGCGTAAACGCTTACTAAGTTTTAAAATGGTCAGTAGGGAGTGAAAGGTGCACTTACTAGGTATCGATGCTTAAATATCTCCTTTTATGTAAGTTTAAAATGCTGGTGTTTTTGTATTTGGTAGAGACCTTCTAGGTTAGCAAGATTATGCAATAAAACGATTTTTGTAAAAAGTGTCTCTTACTAGGTTTTGAAATGGGACAGCCACGAAGTTAGTTTAGTCACTTGAAATGTTTCTTTTTGTGAAAACATTACAGCCATGATGGGTTTCGATATCGAAATACGATAAAACAAAAGAAAACAGATTTTCTCAACTCAAACTTCAAGTAACAAATACAGAACCTCCTTTTTTGAAGTCGGTTAAAAATATCAGCAGTATACACGGTCCTAACTGGTTGATCCTAAAAAAAGATATCAAATAATTTATATATTTTTTATTTTATCGTGTTTAGACGCCGATACCCACCACGTGTCACGTCATCCGATTTATCGTGTTTCACCAGCTAATGTAATTTAAACCTGTTTATGGGTTAAGTGTGCTACCTGATCTAGTCACATGTATTTCAAGCTGCACGATCATCGAAGATGCACGATCTTCTTGATGGATCTCATCGAATAACAAGTTTGTAAAAACAAACATTTCGGTAAACAAAACAGTGAGTCTAAGTCAGTGCCGAGAAAAATGTTTATAATAAAACTTTGATTATTCTAACCACGGGATAGATAAATAAGGTTGGAAAGGCCCTCGCTCCAATTTTGTATTAGGACCACTGTCGCCGCTTGAATCTCTCTATTTTAATTTCTACACTATACGCAATACTATGTTGACAAACATTTCGCACACAACCAAATCACACACACATACATTTCAGGGCATTGACCATATTTATCTATTCTGTGATTCTAACAACTATCCGTACCCAGGATCTAGATCTTGTAGTACATAACCTTGATTTATAACATCTTTTATACTAACAAAATAACACAAACAATAGCATTTGTCTAACTCAGGAAGATATTCTACATAATTATATTACAAGCTCGACTTCATTCCTTCGCAAAATTTTCAGACGCTAATTTAATTCAAAATGACCGCTCCGGGGTCAGTTCCACAAATAAACAGAAACATCTAGAATGTTGGGACTTGAGTGAAACAATTCCAACTCACATCTCACCACCATCTTTATGTCTAGTACCTACTCCACGCTGTGGAATTGGCGCCAAACTTCCAAAATTGGCACCAACTAAAGGACCACGAATCTTGTCAAGTCGAATGAGTTTTCTTGGGTGGAAAACTTTAAATTAGGAATACTAAAAAATCTCCTCTTCAAGATATGGTCTACAGCTGAGTCAAGATAGGTCGAAAATATAAATATTCATGCAGACATTTTACAAAAAATAATAATAATAATACCTCTACCTACTTATTTGGTTCAACAGTCGCTAAACAATAAGATATTGTTTTACGAATCATTTTATGGAATGCGGTATATTTACTACAGAGATTAAATACGCGTAACTAGGTATTTGGAAGAGTACATCAGAATACCCTTAACCATGGCATTATAAAGGCAAAAGTTTGTGAATGTGTGAGTGTGTGTGTGGGTGTTTATATGTTTGTTATTTCTTCAAGCTCAAACGACTGGACCAATTTTGATAAAATTTGGTATGGAGATAGCTGACACCCTGGATTAACATATAGGCTACTTTTTATCCCGATATTCCCACGGGATCGAAACTTATTCGGATGAAACCGCGTGGCGCAGCTAGTTTTACAATAATTACAAAATCATGTCTAAACAAGCGCCTGATATACCAAAATGAGCAACCACAAACACTTCTGTGACTATGGCTAAACATTGGCCTTACTTACAATGTTACTCTTGCTGAACAACCTTACTTATTCCTCGAATGTAAATGAGGGGCACAAAACAATGGTGTAGTTTGGCCAAATGAGCGCAAGAGGAAAATTTAGTTCAAGGCACGCACGACTCCTGAGATAAAGTTGGTTCAAAGTTTACATGAAAAGCTGGGCGGCGCATGAATGGCTTTATGTGGAACATTCATGTTGGTACAGATAAACCAGAAAAGGAATGCGCTTCGGTAATTTTCGTGTTCCGGAATTAGCACGAATATCGCGCCACCGACTAACCCCCAACAGAGGTAGGCTTCTAAGTGTTGTACTACCGCGTTTTGTAGTAATGCACCTATCATTGAACGCTTGTATGTAGTTTTCTTTCTGTCGGGTTACCTACTCCGGTCGCTGATCATCATCTGTCACTAAAAAGTTTTGTAAAGTTTTTTTAGATTTGAATAGAGTTGTTATTCTATAATTTTGTAATCATGCTAATACGAAATAGTAAAGTACATAATTCTATTGTTGTAACAGCTCTATATTATTAGATCTCATTATCGCGCGTTCGTATTTCCGATGATAGAACGACGATGGTTCCCGAAGCGCATACTTTATTTGGGATATCTGTACGTTAATGTGTGCAATTCACGCTAGTGTGTGGAACATTCATGTCGGTAACGCTAGTGTGTAGTAGTCGAGTTCGGATTAAAATGTGTTTATCTGTTTTTAAGATGCATGGGTAGGGTAAAGTTCGTGAATGCATTATGGAAAGCCGAATAAAATGTATTCTGTTTTGGTGTGAAAAATTGTGCGGTGATTTTCAGAGTGGAATTCTTCGGTAGAAATTGCGATTGCGATTTTGTAAAGAACAAACATTTTGCTTGAATACATCATCATCATAATTTACAGCCCGACTTCATGCACTTCTGAGCACAGGCTTCTCTTTTTTTGTGCTAATCCCTATGCTCCTGTGCGAGGATCATCCAGGATCCCGGGACTGTAACGATATCGTCGATATCTCACCTCTGGACGACCGATACTTCGTCTTCCAGTATCATGTTGTACAGTATTTTTATCTCACGAAGCGACGCGCGCTTTACTTGTGTTTATCAAGTATACAGACACGCTGTGTATGTGTGTGTAAGCGCAGGAGCTCTCGGTACCGTCCGAGACAAAAAAGAAAGTCGGAAGTGTCCGTGTGTGTGTGTTACGTGCTGACACTCGTCTTCACGCACACATTCACAGCGTGTTTGTACAATTGGTTGATTGGTTATTTTAAACTAGCCAAAATCGCAACTTGCAATATAGGTACATTTGTTACTTAAGCAGAATTTTCATAACAATTAAATTGGAACTTCAATCATATTGTTAAATAAAAATGTTCAGTGTACAATTCACTATCAAAATTCTCAGACTGAAAGCATTTAGATTTAGACTGTTCACTACATCAGACTATCAACAATGTCCATTCGATTCTAACTGTTCTAAATAAATAAATTCCGAGACAATTTAGAGAGCTCAGAGAAAGTCTTTTATTTAGAAGAAAATGCTGAACGTTTACAGCTACTAATGTTCTTCAATAATGGATATAGATAAATTAGGTATCCAAACTGCAAATAACAGGCATTAATGGATTGAATACAAAATGGACGACATTTGAGATAACACATTAAAATACTGTAGGTAATGCATGTCTGTAAGTTCCCTATACGAATTCGAAATACTATTCTGCGAAAATTGTTACAGCGATGATTAAGGCCCCTTTAAACAGGCGCGACACGACACGCGACACAAAGTCACAGCAAGTCGCGCACCGAGCGGTGCCTTTGTGTCGCGCGCGATTATATCGCGTGTCGCACCTGTTTGTAGGAGCCTTTATACATCGATGCCTTGATATACTTCCTATATGTAGGTATCGCTGTTGATTGCCTATAAGCATAATCAAGAAAAAGGCACAACAACCAAGGTAGCAAAAGGTACCAAGGTAGCATCGTCAACTTCAAGACGTTCGTGGTGCGTGTACCGAATTGTTATCTGCCCGTCGTCATGGAAGAAGACTTCTGGACGCAGAACGTCGTGTTCCATCGCTTCTGCGGACAAGTACAGACGCCAACACATCAAGCTACTACAATCTGTCAAATTTTTTTTATAGATTTTCAACTTCATCGCTAAAGCATTTGGATGAAAGTCGATTGGGAAAATTTGACAGTTTCGGATAGCTTGACGTGCTGGCGTCTGTACAATCTAGTTAGAATCACTCAGGCTGAGACAATTCAAAGGAGGCGGTAGTTAAACACGGGCCCCCAGACACTAAAAAAATTAACAAATTCAACGCACGCGCCTACCTCAGGAACATTCTTGATTTTACTAGGAACCTTCGCATATTTATTAGGTACCGGATCTACTTTAAAAGCATCTACGACTTGACGTTCTTGATATTCAATGTCTGATTATATTTGTGAATAGATGAAATAGATCTGACTTCTTTTCGAAAGTATCCTTCAATTCAATTTAACTTGAGGTTCGATATAGTAATTAAACACTGGTACATTGACTAGAAACAGAAAAATTACTTACGTCAGTACTATTCTTTTTCGGTTTATTCAGTAATCTTCAGAAATTCTGTCCACATTTCACTAAGCAGACCATAATGATTTAGCTCTATACTATGCCAATAACTATAGGGTGTTTGGTAGCTGGATGCAAAGCCTCAAGGGCACATTTAGAGCATTTTGAGCCAAACATGTCTTAGACGAAGTATGTTTTTTTTTAACTGCAAAGTTTTAGTCAGCCAATACCAACTTTAACTAGAAAAAAAAAAAAAAACAAACTTCGTCTAAGACATGTAGGACGGCTCAAAATGCTGTAAATGGTGTCAACTATCACTCCCTTAAAGCTTTGCACTCAGCTTCCAAACACCCTGTACAATACCCGGCGATAAATATTGCACATCGACCTTTACCTTTTTTTTGTATTTTATACAAAAAATTAAAAATAATTATCAAAAGAAGCAAATCATAATTGTTTTAAAAGCTCCTAATAGATACCGGACTGTTTGTATTTCGTGCGACAGAGATAACGCTCTACGAAGCCGAAATTAGCCGATTGTCTCTTTCCAAAGGTCGATGTGCAATATTTATCGCCGGGTACTGTATAACGCTTTCCATCTAAATACCTCCCTCTTTGCGTTGTTAAGCACCTGTACGAATCTCGCGTCCGCGTCGGGGCGCGGGCCCTGTTAGTCTCGTGGTCGCAAACACAACGTGTTGTTGTGTTTCACAAGGCAAAGTGTTATTGAGTTTTTCCATTAAGAATTTCTCAGTAGCAGCCCAGAGTATAGAAATTGGTAGTTTGACACCCCCTTGCCTCGGAAAATACGTAAAGCCTAGATCCTGCACTTGACATTTCCAGGTCGTATCGGATTGCCGTCCCATTGGGCTAAGACAGTAATGGAACAGAGACTGCACCAGTGTTCGCGCACACATTTGTGCACTATAATGTCTCCTACGTAAAAATACTGCGTAAAATACTGGTATTCAGCTGCATCCGGTTAGACTGGAAACCGACCCCAACATAGTTGGGAAAAGGCTAGGTAGGTGATGAATGTCTTCTACGTAACTGAATGTTTCTCTGGAAGTCTCTGTTGAGATTAGCCACTGTGACCGAAATCGGTCGGGGGGATATAATCATTATACGAATCAGTAATTCCACAACTTGAAAAGTCACCATTCCACAATTCACAGAATATTAAAAAAAAAAACTCAAGTCCAACCTTACATTCAAATTCACCAACCCACTTCAAAAGTAATCGATCCCTACAATAAAAATCGAAAGCGATTATCCGACAATTAGTCGATAGTCGTGAATACCGATACCGGTAGGTAATCCGACACACGTAGGACGGTGTTATGCCGCTCCAGTACACTTGATCCGACTGCCGGCTTACAGGAACTTTTTAAATGGAAACTTTAGAGTCTGTTCACTATATTGAAGGTTACTTTTGATCGGAATTGGAGACGAGGTGAACGGTTAAAGGTAATAGTGATTGGTGACGTTTTGAAAGCGAATTTGAGGTGAAAGGTTCGGTTTTACCTTCCGAAATGTCTACTGTAGCTTTATCATAAACATCAGCCCTAACTTTGAGGACTCGAAAGTCCTGAAGTCAACTCGGTTCAGGCGTACGGCGGCTGATTTTACTATTTTACGTTTGCTTTTTTTTAATTTGTATTTTGTGTTTCATGTATTGTTACCATATAAATGTTTTTCTTTCTTTATTTTCATTCATCCGAATATGCTTAGCTGTGTAGTCATGTATGTATGTGTATGTATGATATCTACCAATAGGATCATCTGATTTTCATAGCAAAACTTGGCTTAGTAAAAACTCTGAAAAAAGCAAAATTTTTAACATACGCGCCAAGCTCTAGTGGAAAATGACATAGTTTCGCACAACTTAGCTGCCTTGCACATTGTAGTGAGGGACGGTGACTAATTAAATCATTGCGATTTGGAAAAAAAATAGGTAAGTACGTACGTCACCCAATGGCAGAACCGAGCCAAGTTATCCCTTATACTATCAATAGAATTCCAGAATGAAATATATACGTAGTTTCTGCTACGTATATTTTCATTCTGAAATTCGTTTAATCAAGTAACTAGTTTGCCAGACACGAAATTAAATATGAGTTATTATGATCAAGGTGCAGCACATCAAGCTACTACAATCTGTCAAATTTCTTTAATAGATTTTCAACTTTATCGTTCAAAGCATAAGGTTCAAAGTTGACTGCGAAAATTTGACAGTTTCGGGTAGCTTGATGTGATTACATACAGTTGGCTTAAGTGATATTTATGATGGAAATTATAATAATAATTACGTCTTTCAATTTGCAGTTCATTTTTATTGTCTCTCTTAACCAGTATAAACATAATTTCCATTTTAATAGAACACTTGTTTATCCTTGAAAGATCGCTTTAACGAGAGTTTGAAGGATAAAATCAGGAATGAAATTATACGAAAAAGAACCGTAGTCACCAACTTAGATTGCAGAATAAGCAAGCTGAGGTGGCAGTGGGCTGGCCGTGTTTGTCGAAGGACCGATGGCCGGTGGAGCAGTTGAGTCCTGGAGCGAAGACTGCGTATCGGCAAACGTAGTGTGGAACGCCCCAGCCAGATAGACCGACGACCATAAAAATGTGGCTGGGACATACTGGATGTGGAAGGCGGAGGACAGAGCGGCTGTCCCATTCCAAAACCTAGTAAGGGACACTTTTTACAAAAATCGTTTTATTGCATAATCTTGCTAACCTAGAAGGTCTCTACCAAATACAAAACCACCAGCGTTTTAAACTTACATAAAAGGAGATATATTTAAACATCGATACCTAGTAAGTGTACCTTTCACTCCCTAGTGACCATTTAAAACCTAGTAAGTCACTTTACCCAATTCAAAAAAATACATTCCATAGGCTGACCAATATTACGTTTATGCGCTCTCCTGTAAAATTTCATTTTAAGTCCTTACTAGGTTTTGAATTGGGGCAGCCGAGAGGGTTGTGGCGCAGCCTGGGACAGGCCCATACCCAGCAGTGAACTGCAATAGGTTAAGTTGATTGAGAACACTTGTTATGAAAGTTTACAAAATGAGCCTTAGGTAATAGTTAATACGGGCTGGTGTCCGCAACTCCAAGTCAATGCGCGTATTTTGCGTACAAATGAGCCTTAACCTAATTTTCAGCAATATTCGTCTGAAATTACCCCGTAATGGCCTTGCGTTCATAGTGATTCAACTCAATTTCATGTTAAATGCTTTTACCGGCACGTCATCATACATCATGACGTCATTATTGTCTATCGCAAGGTTGATCGGAGCAGTGGTCTATTGAACTAATAATTTATCGAGGAATTTCGACGAACTGTACAGCAGAAACAGTAAAATAAAAATTAATTTAAATAAGATTATGTAGTTTTTTAGGGTTCCGTATCTCAAAAGGAAAAAACGGAACCGTTATAGGATCACTTTGTTGTCCGTCCGTCCGTCTGTCTGCCAAGACCCTTTTTCTGGGGAACACGTAGAGATATCGAGTTGAAATTAAAACCATATAGTCAAGACAAACTATTTACATACCTACAAAGTACGGGACCCTCTCGGTACGCGAGTCCGACTAGCACTTGACTGGCTCTCCGCCCGCAGATTCAGATTCTTTATTTGTTAACATAGGTGGTTACAAACAGGTGTTACATTTTCATATGCGCTCTATGTTTTGCCATTTGGCGTACAAATATGATAATCAATTTTACATTTAATTATTAATTATCTACGTGCAACAAGGCCCGCGCCTACGGTGGCCGGGAGTCGGCTCGCGGCTCGCGTTAAGGCTCCTACAAACAGGCGCGACACGCGATATAATCGCGCGCGACACAAAGACACCGCTCGTTGCGCGACTTGCGGTGCCTTTGTGTCGCGTGTCGTGTCGCGCCTGTTTGAAGGAGCCTTTATATTTATTATAACTTGGAACGGAGAATAGGTACTTAAGACATGACATAAATATGACACGACGAATTATAAAAAAAATATGTCAAAGGAATTCACAATTACACAGTATCATTGTTTTCAAAACTAATACCTATTCTTTGTTAAGGCTAAAGTCTTGAATAAATAATGGTAGCTTCTCAAAATTAAAGTAAGAATGAACGTCTAGGAGGAGAAAAGGTGGAACTATTTCACAATAAACGGAATGAGAAAGAGAACATCAAATTAATCAAGCTTCATAGCAATTGCCCAGAACTCGGTCAGAATGTGTACAAAATTAAAATTGTTTGCTGAAAATTGCTACCATAATCTTCCACAAAGCCAAATCCTTGAAACCTTGTTCTTTGATTATTATCCTGTCAAACTACGTCTAACTTGTGTGGTGTACTAAGCAAACTAAAAAAACAAAATTCGCCACACTAAAATAATCCGGGAGCTTACCGCCACTTTTCCTTTATAATTTTCAAATGCAAATCTGGCGGTGGCCTAAAACCGGCTCAGACGTAAGCCGTCCCGGCCACAGAGTTCGAAAATCACGGAGTAACAATGTTTCCTGAAAAACTGGTTACTACTGCACATCTCTTAAAGAAAATGATATGGCAGTGCGAAATACCTTTCAGAAAAAATGAAAGTAGCTGTGATGAATTATTGCATACATTAACATTCAAAAAGTAATTTTGCAATTTTGGCAATTTCATTGTCAATTTTAAGTTTTGGTTTGGAACAGTTAAGTGTTCTACTTTTTTTTGGATGTCTTTCATGTAAAACGTTGCGAAAAAATTACTGTTGAGAAAAAATCGCACAACCAAATGTCACGTTTCTTTCTGCCAACTTTTCGCACGAAAATTGAATGCAGTTCTTCGAACAATTGCGCGTATTAGCACTCCATTTATTTATTACTCAGTGGTGATACCTGAGGCGGTATTCGAAAATGGCGTTAGTTCACTTGACATTGGAGTCACACGTCAAGTTATGTCCCTCGCATTTAGAGAACTTTGTACTTTTCTTTTGTTTCAGGTTTTTATATGAATGGAAAATTTCGACATTTGAGAAGAAAATTGGAGTAATTCCTAGTGTTATTAAAAGTTACTCACTGTTGGAGATGTGATAACCTCCTAGGTTGACCTGGGAGATGCCATTAAAAAAAAGATTTAATAAAATTTTAATTAAGTTTACTTAATAATTTTTTTTTTTAATTAAGTTAATGCTCGACGCGTTCAGTACAACAATGCATTAAAGATGCTGTTGGGGCTGCCACGCTTTTGTAGTGCCTCGGGTATGTTCGCGGAAGCACAAAATGACGGCTTCGCTGCGAGCATGCAGCATCCCTGGCGCACAGTGTACGTGTCAGCTCCAAAAATCTCCTGGTTGTCATTGCTATCAAACTGAATTGCCCTATCTTTCACCTTTGAGCCAGCTGCATGTACCTGCTAATATGAACCTTGTTGTTTAGTTCTAATGTTTTTGTAAACATTACTAACGTCAGAGTCAGATAGATAGATAGATTGTAAATATTACTAACGTCAGAGATAGATAGTCTGATAGTGTGTTGAAAACATAATACAACTAATTTGATACGACACAAAAAAATCATGAAGATACCTCTGAAAAAATTTTAAAAATTTAAATTATGAAATATCTTTTAAAATGGTCCAATTGGAGGAGCCAAACCTCGAATTACGACTTTCTACTTAGGCTTTTTCAAAAGTCTCTCTGACCGCATTTCGTCATAAGGCAACAAAAGGTCACAGATAGACAGAGACAGAAAGAGTTCCTTTCGCATTTATAATATTAGTATGGATCACCGCCACGTACATTCCTGCCGTCTAGAGAATGTTTTCGTGACACCTGTCAGTAACTCATAAAGATCAAATTCGCAAAACCCGTATTCGTTTGTATGAAGCTGACAGGTGTCAAGAACGCATTCTCTCGTCGGCCGCACCTTAGGTAAAAAGCAATATTATATTATACTACTAGCTTCTGCCCCCGACTTCTTCCGCATAAAATTTCTTGTTCCCCGATCTATCCCGTCGCATTGCATCGCCTGCCCCCGCTATTACTTCGTGCTCGCTTATCGTTCTTTCTGACTTGTTTTTGTTTTTCCTCCGCTCCCAAGGGTCCTTGTGTGATGTTACATCGAAAACTTAAATATCGAACGACCATAAAACCGAAAATTAAAATAACGTAAGTTTATATTGACGAATGGTTACGTCCAATATATCTAAAAACTAATATCGAAGTACAGGGTATCGAATGCCCTAAATATCGAATTACAGAATATCGAATGTCCTAAATATCCGTATTTATTTATTATGTACAAGTCATGGACAGTCTTAGTTCATAGATGGTAAACATCGAAAAAGGCAATGGTTCTCATTGCCTTTTTCGATGTTTACCATCTGTTGTTTGATGTTCACCATTAGGATGCAAGAGCGAGCGAAGCGAGCTCGAGAATTGGGGCACCCCAACTCGGACAGGTTAAGTTAAGCTTCGGTCACACAGCGAATGCTCGCTGCGAATGCCTACTCAGCACGAGTTTTCGCTGTATGTGACAGGGTAATCGCTGCGAGTGCGAATAGCGATTCCACCCAGCGCATCGCTCTAGACTACACATCTATAGTACAGGTCGTTTCGTCGCTGCATAGATACGAGTACCATAATTAAGATGAATTCTATAAAAAAGGTTTTAGAAGCCCCAAACTGTTCTGTGCGTTCAATCCATTTACGAACCCATTTTCGGTTCTTGTGAGTTGTGAGCTTAATCAGCATTTAGTTGCTATCTCTGCACATACCAACCGAATACACAGTTTAGACGTGTGCGACGAACAGACGACATATTTGAATTTGTTCACCAACTCATGACTCGAAATTCTCGTGTAGAACTCGCTGTGTGACAGGCAGGCAGCGATTTGTCGCTGCGACTATTATTCGCAGCGAATCCACTCGCAGGAGTATTCGCTGTGTGTGACCGAGGCTTTAGGTATCCCCTTCGGATGACGAGCGATTGAGCGAGCAGAGCGAGCGATATTTTATCTAGTAGGTATTTTTAATGTAATGTATGTAATGTATAACTTAACCGTATTAAATGTTGACATTTTGAACTTAGGGATAATGACTATCGACATTTTTAATCATTCGATATTTTAATTACTCGGCATTTCAATCTTAGACATTTTAAACTTAGGTATAACAATTTTCGATATTTCGATACAATCGATATTTAAATTTTCGATGTTTTGTTCTACAAATAAATGTCTTATCTTATCTTATCTTTGAACATTTATTTATTTATAGATACTTTATTGTACACCAGAAAAACCATAACAAAAAAAAATACGATTATTAATACAAAACATACAATGGGCACTTCCAGGCAACCTCAACATCGACATTTTACCCGTAGGTATTTTAATTTTCGTCGTTCAAATATGTACAGACGTCAGCACATCAAGCTACTACAATCTGTCAAATTTTTTTAATATATTTTCAACTTTATCGCTAAAGCATAAGGTTCAAAGTTGATTGGTAAAATTTGACAGTTCGGGTAGGTTGATGTGCTGGCGTCTGTACCCAAATAAAAACATGATACCCTTAAAGAAAATAGGTACATCAATCACACGGGACTTGGGACCTCCCAGTCCTTGAAAAAGTACGTTTATATCATACATTAGGTATTTTATCTACCTACCTGGATACATTTTTTATTTATCAAAGTGATCCGTCAATGTCGTGCACGTAGCTTTATTTATTGTATAAGTATATTCAAATAACTAAATATTATTTAGAAAATAACATAACATCACACCTGTATTCCCCGAAGGGTTAAGCAGAGGTTACCTATAGTAAAAAAAGAGTGGCACTCCGGGAGTGCCGACAGAAGTGAAAACTTGAACAATTACGTGTGTATTTTGTAAATCGTCTTATAAACAAAACACGCGCGGTACCGGCTACGACCATCTGTCTTACGAATTTTCGATCAGGTCACGTGTCCTGACACTAGTTTAACATGTTTTACCCATTACAAAAAAAGTGTACAACGCCGCTAAAGAAGTTTTCATTTCAAAAAACATAACCCTCTTTCTGGCGCAGTTGGGTAACAAGCACATTACACCAGTTATGTTTTAAGTCTCATGTAATAGGGAGGGAACCTATTCCCATCAACCGGGCACAAATAAAAACCTAATAAGTAACGCTTCGCCCTACCTGGACCGAACCGAACCCAGGACCTTGCGACCAACGAGGCAATATGAAATAATATATAATATTAGGAAAACATTTTCTTTTTTCATCCAAACGCACTGCAAGTTACCATCCCTGCCTAGTTGCTATTCCACCAATTCGCACTAAGCGTTTTCAAATGTCCATTATAATGCGCACAGCAAAAGAGTGGAACTCTCTACCTGCGTTTGTGTTTCCAAGTGCATACAACCCGAATCTCTTCAAAATAAGAGTGAAGAGGCTTCTTCTGTGTAAGCTCACTCCATCGTAGACTTTGTCTCTATCATCTCTGACCTAGACTAGAGTCAAGAGCAAACCCATTAAAAAAAAAACGAATGAAAATCTTGTATCTTCTATCTATACCTATATATACATAAAACACGTCGGGTTATTTACACAATTTATAACTAAAGAGCTGGACCAATTTATAGGGTCTTTGATTTGTTGGATTTATCTCCGCCCCGAATAGCAGAATAACTATTAAAACATGGGAAAAATGCACGAATAAATTTATAAAGAAGATAATTCATTTTCTCGTACATTTGTTCTTGTTGATTCTGAGGCATTACGAAGCAAAACAAAACAAAACGAGACATTTATAGTTTAACTGGCTTAATTATTTAAATAATAAATGTTTGTTATTTTACATTTTATATCATGATCATGACATCTATCGGCTCTTCTAAGCTAACTCTCTATTATTGTTATTGTTTTTATTCCAAATTCGTAATAGCGTTTATCTCATAATTTTATGCCACCATTATACTAGAAAAGGTTGCATCATGCATGGTAGCACCAAACAGGTTACGATCTCTACACGACCTACCCAAATACAAATTGCTGTTTCCAACTTTCTTAATTTCAAACTCAATTTATTGCAAATTGTAGAAAAAAACTCTCGCAAACTCATTTATTTAAACGTAATTCATGGAACGGCTGGCATTTTCCTATTTGAATCTTTATTTACAAAGCAAGTGGCATTTATAGAAAATCCGAAGTTGATTAAAGAACTTTGTAGGTATCACTATACAGTCCGTTCAGTTATTTTACCTCTGACAGAAGTAACCTAACATCGACCTTATTGTAACAGGAATAAAGATCACTGTGATATTGATATACTTGTTGGTGGCAGCAACCCAAAAACAACCTTATTGTATTGAGGATAAGAATCACTGTAATTTAGACAGTCATGTAAAATCAGAGGTAACCTAACTCTGAACTACTTTGTACTAATTTTTTTTTTGTTTGTCATGTGTGAGCCGATGACGACTACTCGTATTCTGCCAGCGTCATGTGGTGACGGCAATACAGCGAGGTGAGCCGTCGAACTTTGCACTCCGAGAGATTATATGAAAGAAATAGGAATGAATGATAGACAGCGGAGCGAAAATAAATAATAGCGGAATAGTTGACAGCGGAGAATGGAAGAAAAAAAACGTGTTGTACCGACCCCAAGAAACATGGCACAAGGCCAGGAAACCTCAACGGGATTGTCCGAAAGGGTTACCGCAGACCCGGAACATAAAAGGCTAAGGAAGGAACACGGGTGGGTTTTAGTCAGTAAGAGTCTGACACTCCCTTCCGCTCCACCCAGAGCGGGAGAGGTCATTTGATGATTTCCCATCCTGAAAAAAAATAAAATAAAAAAAAGGGCTGAAAACCTAACCAAACGAGAACCTAAGCCTACCTTTTACTCATACATTTACAAATATTCACAAACATTTTCAAATGTTTACAAAAATTTGCAAATACTTATAAATACGAACTATAAAATCTGCTCTGAAAACTGGGCTTAACACCACATTTTTACGCCAAGATTAGTCTACAAAGCAAAGTTATGACATAAGCGTGCACACACATGTAAGCTTTTTAAAGAATAAATAAAAACTTTAAAGAATTATAATCAAACGATAACAAAATCATTTAAACAAGCGTCAAACTAATTTCCCTTACGTCATTCCGGTTTCCAGTCACTGCATTATAATCGTATGGAGAGTGAAGTGTTTTTCGCAGCTTCCGGCACGAGCGCCCACGCCGGAAATTGACGTCAGCGCCCTCCCCCGGAACAACATCCGGTACATAATCGCAAACGACACTGCTGGACGCATTCATTTTTATAATGACTTTGTGAAATGGACGCGTTCGTGATCGGTGAAACTGGAATAGATTGATGATTGTGGTGTTTATGTTTTGGGGATATGTGCTGATGCGGACGATCCTAGAGTGTGGAAAGTCATAGTCAAATTCAAAGTAAAGATTTTATTCGTAAAAACAGGTGTTGTAAATAAAATATACATAGGGGGACTATGTTTTAGGTACCGTTGACGGCGACGAATGGTGAACTATTTGCACAAAATTAGCAGTGTTAAGACGTTTAATAATAATTCTGAGAGCAAATGAGAAAGTAGAACTTAACTATTCAGTATCCAATCCAGATCGTAAATTTTTTCAAAACCAAAAGTAGAAAAACTTTTTTTTTTTCTATTAGCCTACGTTATCTCCTATATCCTCTATCAAAAGTCATATATATATCTCAAATCATCATCAAAATCATCTCAAATCATCATCATATATATATCATCATCATCATCATCATCTCAATCAATATCAATATATCAATATATCAATATCAAATATAAATATCAATATCAATAATAAAATAAATAAAATAAATATCAATATCAATATATCAAATAAATATCAATAAATAAAATAAATATCAATATCAATATATCAATATCAATATATCATCATCATCATCTCAATCATCTCAAATCATCATCATATATATATCTCATATATATATATCAAAAGTCATATATATATCCTCTATCAAAAATCTCCCTTTTTCCTGCCAACCCCCCACTCAACTGTTTTATGATCTCTGGCTATATTAACCCCACAAACATGATAAGATCGAAGACTTTAATTATAATATTACGTAAACGGTAATTGTGCTACAGGCTAGATTTCTAAAATCATCATCATCTGCCTTGCCTTTTCCCAACTATGTTGAGGTCGGCTTCCAGTCTAACCGGATGCAGCTGAATACCAGTATTTTACATGGAGCGACTACCTATCTGACCTCCGCAACCCAGTTACTGGGTAATACGATAACCCATGGTAAGACTGGTTATCAGATTTTCGGGCTTCTGACGACCCATAACGACTGTCAAAGATCCACAAATGTCAGCCGGGACCAACGGTTTAACGTTCTTTCTGAGGCACGGAGGGTTCTTGGTATGTGAAGATGGTCACCCATCCACGGTCCAACCGCGGCAAGCGTAGCTTAAACTGATCGATCGACCCGTGCCCGTGCCCGCTTCTAAAATAAACACCGTAAAACAAACATAAAAATATTATAACTAAAAAGTCCACAGTCCATAGCTCCGCCCAGCGAAGCTTCCAAGAAAATAGTGAAAGCAAAACACTTCAATCAAGTTCCATTAGATTAACTGCTAATTACATCAACTGATGACGTCCGATGGCAATCGTGGACGCTTTGGCGTTGGTATCGCGATCGAAGTTAATGACTAATTTCACGAGCCTATTTGCATGATCACGTAATACGCCTGGAAAATCTGATTTTAGCGTCAATATTGTGATGGTCTTTACAGCTGTAGCATTATGTTGGTAGTTTAGTGTGTCGTTATTACCCTGTGTGGTTCGTGGGAAACCAGGTTACCTAAACGCTACTCGGGCTGTGAAAACTCAACAATTGAAAGAAAGAAAATACGTTGATACGTTAATTGTATCATAACAACTGGCATCGACGGCGCCGGCTTGACGAATGCTAACAGTTCTATACGAAAGTATTATGCGTTGTTCGGACAGTGGTGGTGATTTTGGCGACTTCTATTACCATTTGACAGTAACAGTACTATCTGACATAATGTTACAGCATAATCAATCTACACTGTTACTACTGCTGGGACACAGGCCTCCTCTCTGTGGAGAGAGTGGGCCGTAATCCACCACGCGGGCCCAGTGCGGGTTGGTCACAACATGTTTTCGTTTTTTTTTTTTCTTTCACCGTTTTGAGAGAAGTGGTGATGAAATTAAATACACAAAATAAGGTGCCTGCCTGGGATCAAACTCACGACCTACAACTCGTAAGTCGGGGCGGATTTGAACCACCACCTGCTCTGACATAATGTTAGTTGACAGTAATTGTACTACGTCCAACTCCTGACTAATTAATATTATAAATACGAAAGTGAGTTTGCTTGTTTGTTAAGCTTTCACGCTAAAACAGCTGAACGGATTTAGATGAAATTTGGTACATGGGTAGACCATGACGTGGGTTAGGACAAAGGATATTTTTTATCCCGGTAGTACGTTTTCGTGGGATGATTTACGACATCCACGCGGACCGCCACCGCCTCTGTCTGAAGAACGCATTAAGTGCCAAAATTATTGCCACAACAAAAAAAAAGATTTTTCCGTATCACAAAACACTGGTGTTATTTTTATACACATTAAACGGTTTACGTCGGGATTTTTTTAAAGTAATCCGTGCAGTAATCCGGTCGCCATTGGCCATCGATTAAATTATCGCTGATTACATTTGGTTGATCCAGGATGTAATGAAGTTACAAACTTGCACATGGCAGCTTAATCCCTTTGGCCTGTTTGCAGTACGTAGCACGATATGCACTAGAAAAGTTTCCTGGAGTTCGCATGACACATACATACATAATGTCTGACAAAATAATTCATTTTCGGGACGTAGGCACTGAGACATCCCGAAAAACAGGTATTTTGTTGTTTCTAGTAGGTATAAAATGATAAATGATTTTATTTCTGTAAGTAGGTTTTCACAAACACTTTTACAAGTCAATCATATTTTAAAAATTAGATAAGGTCGGCGATTCCTACCGAAACAAAATCAGAGGTTACAGTCTCTTTTAAAGTCCAGACATAATCTTGGTCAGATCATGTGGAGACCATGTAGATCGATATCTGAGATGGTCATTTGAGGAAAGAACCACACAGATTGAGTGAACCTGTCCTAGGGATAACGGGAGACCGGGAATGTTTTAGGTAAGTATCTTAAGCAGACACAAATATATTTGAGACAACGCTGTCTGTTTTATACCACAGGTAGCCCTAATAATAAAATAGCTAAACAAAAAGGTCAGAATATTTAGATAAAGATTTGAAGTTAGCAAATGTTGCTTTAAAAGATAAGATTTAATAAAGAAACACCACGATGAACATGTAAACTTGTTTGTGATCTTAGTACCTATGTTATTCTCAGCGAAAACGGAGAACAGACTCATTACAAAGAGCCTCCTAAGTTCACATTTCTGCCACAAAAAATAGCAACGAAATAAAGCAAGTTTTTTAAAAGAAAGAACACGTTTGTTTACGGCAAACAGACGAAGAGTAAAAACACAAAAACGAACAAATTTGGGGAAAATATGCGTCACATCCACGGAAAACGGCCATCGCTCAGCATAATGCTACATTTTCAAGCAACCCCAAATAAGAGTTACAGTACCTTCAAAAGAAAACTAGTGCTCTCTACTAATTCGTAAGTAAACAAAACAGACACTACTCCGCTTCCTCAAAGGATATTCCCAGTTCAACAAACACTGCAAAAAACCGCGTAGAAATTTGAACGCCGTAAAATTGGCGACAACTTCATACGGCTTCAAAAAACAATTTTCCCAGTTCCCACTCCTTTTTATTCGACGGAGCTCCATCCAATCAAAATCTAACTGTGTATCGGTACGGACGGGCTTCGAAGTAAAAATGAGCAAGATGGATGGCGTGTCACCGACTCACCGTAGATACTCGGGAACGACGTTTTCCGGGAATTATTGCTGATATTAAGGAATATGCGCGCTTGAGAGCAGGCAACATTTTTGTTTACCTGTTGATATACCTACTTGTGTTTTGATGAAGCTTAATAAGCAACTCGAAATTATTATTTGAAGAGGAATGGGTAAAAGTAAGTATAGATGGCATGCACCACAAATCAGTAAATACCTACATTTAGAGCAAAAAAAAATATTATTTCTGTCAATAGTTTGAAGATGATGTTTCAAATACGTTTAGGGCAAAAGGGTTAGGGGGGGTTTATTGAGCAAAATATTTGTTCTAAATTGCAGCAGAAGTATAATGCGATTTTGAACAAATATTTTGCTCAATAACTGAGATTAAAAAAACTGAAGGGTTAATATTTTGCTCAATAACCGAGATTAAAAAAACTTAAGTGTTAATCGACTTTTGATGCTGACTGTACAGTCACCCTCAAAAAGATGTAATACACGGACCACAGACCAAATAAAAGTCAAGACATAGCCCTGCGAACAATACAGCAAAAACTACACTTCCGCTCTGTGCATATACGCTCACACGCAACCATTTACAACTATTTACAATCAAACTACACCTCACTATGTGCACACATGTTTATGAAACCGGCTTCACTTTACTGTTGACAGCCCTACTCTGTCTTGGGTTTTTATTTGGTCTGAGACACGGACCAAGATTAATTTAATTGTCCACTATCCTTGTTTAATAATGTTGTATCAATTTGTGGCTACATTTAACTACAGAATGTGTATTAAATATGTTTTGTTGCCATACAATGTAACCAACATAAATTATTTTTTGTCCGTGTAAGTCGGGCCTAAAAGTTTTGTGTGTGTATAAAATCGATTGGATTGACAGTTTTCTGAAAAACTAACAGGAACTTTTCTTATGTGCAAATACATCTCAAAGTGTAATAACATTAAGTTTCCAAGCAGCAGTGGAGGCTTTCAAGTTGTAACTTTAACACTTATTACAGGGCTTACTGAACCCCCGCTTAGATCACTGCAACGCATCTTGGAGGGTAATACTATAATCCCGACAGTACTGTTGCTGGAGGAAAACTGTTCAGTTTACCTTACAAAGTATAATGTAGTTTATATTCCTTCTTAAGAAATAGATACTTGTAAGAAGAGGAATTCCTATTTTCATAATTGGCTCGAAATAACAACATAATCGCGCTTTAGTGGATCATCATCATCATTTTAGCCGAAAGACGTCCACTGCTGGACATAGGCCTCCCCCAAGCACCTCCACATCGACCGGTTCTGTGCTTCTCGCATCCAACTGGTTCCTGCGGCCTTCACAAGGTCGTCGGTCCACCTTCTGGGAGGCCTTCCAACGCTTCCATCTTCCGGTACGCTGTCGCCACTCCAGAACCTTTCGGCCCCATCGGCATCTGTTTTGCAAGCAATGTACCCATTGACACTTAAGTTTGCCAATTCTTCGGGCTATGTCTGATAGTACAGACGCCAGCACATCAAGCTACCCGAAACTGTCAAATTTTTCCGACCAACTTTGAACCTTATGCTGTAGCGATAAAGTTGAAAATCACTATATATAATGGTCACTATATCTATATAATATACATACATATAAAATTCAAAGTCCTGACTGACTGATATATCAACGCACAGCCAAACAAACTTACTTTCGCATTTATTATATTAAAAAATATATATAGTTAGGATAAATGTACAAGGTACCTTTTATTCACACCAGTATGTAATAGAACAATAATGCATTTTCATTAACCTTATTTTTATACTACCATAATGTTCAAAATCCGACAAATGAACATTTAAGGCCACAAACATTCATGTCATTTCAATCATTGAAATCATGTGCTCTGCTAATTCATCAAACAAATTGCTTATTAAAATTGTTGGGAACTGCACGTGATATATGAAAATTACTATGTCTAATAGTTTTGATGGCTTCTGTTGTGATTTATATTAATTGTTAGTTAACTAGAGCAAGTAATTGAAACCGAGGTCTTAATATCAAGTTGAAAGCTGTTGTAGACACTGACAACCGAGACAAATTAATATTTGGAATTTCTAAACTATTGAAATATGTAATTAAAAGAAGCAAAATACTAAGTCGTAAATCATTTACTTATTCATTTGTTTAGCATCGGTACTATAAGTAAGTAAGTTCGTAATAATCATGGTATTAAAAAATAATAAAGAGTGCGCTATAGGACGTACACATGTTTGTAATTAAGTAATCAAGTGGGTGGAACTAGAAATAGGTTCAATTTTATTTATATTAACTCATATCGTGCTTATTAATGAAGTACTTACTTACTTCCCGTGACCCAAGGGCTGGCTTTTACTTTGGCCAGAGGCTAAGCATCGCCATACAACCTGGTAATGCCGCCAGTCTCTGCAGTCGACAGTGATGCGGATGAATTTTTCGACGCAATTTTTTTGTTTCTGTATAGTTTTAGTTAAGTTAGAATCTAATTGTGTTATTTTTATTAATATAAATAAGAGTAATCAAGTTAGACAACCCTCAATAATTAAACGAAATAAGCCTGGACAGTATAAAAAAAACATTTGAAAAGAATCACACATTTCATAATACAACGTAATTAAACTCTGATTGTAGCAACTAGTGATTGTAGCAACGTTATATAACACACGTTTCGATAATTTCATTTTAATTTTTGTATGTAGTATCAATTATTGATTTTTGCTGTCGAATAAAAATTGGTGCGGTTTTTTATTATTATTAAATACTATAACGGCAGTGGTAAAATTATGCACACAGTAATTGATTTACTTGTTTATTCGGGCAGAGTTTCCCCTTACAATTATTAGCATGGAGTGAAGTACACAAAACCATCGCTTAGCGCTTTTATAATACTGGCTGGCTGGCGGCTACTTCACCTCCCCCGGCTCGGAATTTGGCGGGGCAAGGCTCACGTAGTGGGGAAGTGACGTGCTAGTCAATTGACTTCCTTTTTGCTGTGGCTGCTGTGTCGTACTTGGTTGTCATGGCTTGACTTGGCTTGGCTTGGCTTGGCTTGGCTTGGCTTGGCTTGGCTTGGCTTGGCTTGGCTTGGCTTTGGCTGAGGCTGTGGCTGTGGCTTTGGCTGCACCCAGACGACACGGCATGGCATGGCTTTGGCATGGCTGGGCGTCGCGGGCTTGACAGCCGGCTTAACGGCTGGCTAACGACATCTAGCGTTACAGTCGGCCATCCTGTAACAATTGCTCCCGCAATGGAAGCAACAAAACTACGATTACAAGTCAGCTCAAGATCACAAACTAAATAATCAACTAAACATGATAGAGCAGCTAATAAAACATCCTTAGAGCATCACAAAACACAGCAGGAGTCTTATTCGTGGCCTGTGGCTTTTCATTAAGCCCCTGCAACAAACCTCATGTTTGTTTCTTTGAATTCCTCCTGAATTCCGAGTCCCACGGACTCTATGGTCTCTACAAGAACCCGACCTCCGCCAGAGTTAAACACGCATCGCGCACCCACGGACTACTTGAGTTGCCTCAAGAGACACCGATTTCTACCGGGCTACGACTATGTAATAACTACTGGTACGGTCCCCGACCAGTGGAACTAAGATTCACTACTATCTATCACAACTAGACTTTTACTTGGCTTTCCTTAAATTCGTCATTAATACTCTGATCCCCTTTGCCTGTGCCATGGCATATGCCTTACCCTCATGAGCGTACTTGATTCAACCAGAGTCATGTAATCAAACTTTAATCAATCATAACAAA
Organism: Luperina testacea; assembly: GCA_927399505.1. Taxonomy (NCBI): domain Eukaryota; kingdom Metazoa; phylum Arthropoda; class Insecta; order Lepidoptera; family Noctuidae; genus Luperina; species Luperina testacea. The sequence continues at coordinate 13,150,044 of OV656770.1, read as the reverse complement.
AAAAAACATCTACCAGAGCCATGTACCAACGTGATCCACATTACAACAATAATCTTTTTCACTAAGAGCCTTAGACACCTGGAAACTCACAGAAGAGTAAACCACTCTAACGCTACGGCTCTCTAGCCGAACAGCAATCGCATTGCTCTCGCACATCCAGCGCATGGACCCATGTGTATGTGACTACACACTTTTTACTACGGCAGATAGAGAACCCCTACTCGCGTGGTTCCCACTACTTAGGCTTGCTCATAGCTCATCACCACTGTGATCACCATCTACTTCGACTGGTACATGACCTACTGGCATCATTCGTAACCTATCGTGAGCGTATTTAAAAATTGCATTGTTAACTAGATTGGGCTATACCTAACAATGTAACAGTTTTTTTTTGTTGTTTACCAGGGAAGCACTCGGTACCTCGAGTCAAAACATAATGAAAACGACTCACCAAATTCGTAGACAATAGATCTGTAGCAGGCTTAATGGCTGTAGTGGTTGCAATCTACAGTTTCCTTGGCAGAAACTCCTCGCTCGAAAAGCACCGTCCTTGATCAGCGATTATTCATACCTACAGGAGATCCAAAGAATGCAGCGCTGTCCACTACTGTCATTCTGCTTGCACACGTCCTTGTGTTATAACCTGTAACCAAAAAAATCAACAGCAGTGCATGTTCCACTCGGCCAATTCTGACCAAAATTATTACAGGTTCTGATGAAAATCACCACAAACTCATTCTCTCAAAGCCGTCATGTCGAACAACACCCATACTCATTAAAATATAGCAATGCTCATACTCTGACCTCCATCCGGTCTTCATCATCACACTTATAACCTCTATCCGGCCATAAGCATCAAACCAATCGACTTTCATTCGGTCTTCAACACGTAACATCTATCCGGTCACCTCCACAAACAACACCATCAAGATCATCATTTCGAGCCTTTATCAAAATAATTCTTAAAGTAGGTTTGTTCAACATGTTACTTTATTTTTCCTATAACGTTACAGATTATAAGAAAACTCTTACTATGCTAGGTACTCTAAATCTTAAGTTGACTACTTAGTATTCAACTAGTCTTGTCAGCGTTATCATTTTCGTCATGGCTAGTCTCGTCATCGTCACCTACGTGCATGTCAACGTCAGTTATTTTACGCAGTCGGTCATGTGCGTACTTGTACGTCCGGCGGAAGAAAGGGACTTCAAAACATAACGATCACTTGTAAAAACTTCCACTACCTTAAATGGAACCTCTGAACTTCCGACCTAGTTTAGTCTGATAATTCTGATTTCACTCTACGTTTTCTAATAACACAAAATAGCCTACCCAAAATAATACTTTGCAAGTAAATGTCGTGTAGAAATGTAATAAAATTTCAAGTTTTGTGCTGAATACACGCGTTTAACCAATACCAGTTATCGCAACAACATTATTCACAACTCGCTTTTACTAACGAGCATTCAGCACCAGAATCGTAACAAAACAATACAGCTGACCTTTATGTTCCAACGTGCCTGCGGGTAGTTGTACGACGCAAACATCCACTCGCCCCTGCTGCTTGCAGCGCGTGCTCCACCTCCATCATCTGCTTGGCTGCCACTTCTCGTGCACCGGGTCGCGACATGTCCTGGATGCCCTCACTTGCAGCACACGAAGGGCTTCACCGACGGCTGCGGGCTGCTTGGCTCGATTCTTGAAGTCACTCCACGTCACTGGTAGCTCCACGGTACGTCCTTCGTACTATTTACGATAGCCACGTTGATACTGCTTCGTTTGTGCGCCTTGATGACGGCCACAATACGACCTCCTTGCAGAGAATTTTCAGCAAAACACAAATCAGCTGTCGTATTGTGTGCTGTTACGTTTGCACACGCGTCCTATCGCGTTTTCTAATTACGGGAACACTTTTTTTTTCTAACATGGCGGTAGGGCGCAACTGGCGCGTCACTGGGCAAAGGTATTCCTGCATACAGCCTATGCCCAAAACAATATTCACTATGATCGCGCATCCGTATCTGGCTTGTCTGGGTTCAACTCGAATTTTTATCCAGGTGGTAACTGTGCATTCTTCGTTTTCAGGGTCAAATTCTGGAATTAACGATGCGGCACGGTGGTCTTTCAGACGAATGAGGGTAGGCGCTTCGTGTTCCAGATCGTTGAATGCTTTTTCAACTTCTTGTGCTAGGAGAGTCTTCAATATTTTCCTTGCAGATGGTGTGGATCGACCTTCATCGTTTGAATCTTCAGACATCTGGTTTACCGACGCAGAATTTTCGTCCTCCCGACTAGGCGACCGTGACGTTTATAAGTAGCAGAGCGTCGTTTCATCGTAGGTTTTTTTTTCGATCCCACTTCTGAGTATAACGGCAGTGGTAAAATTATGCACACAGTAATTGATTTACTTGTTTATTCGGGCAGAGTTTCCCCTTACAATTATTAGCATGGAGTGAAGTACACAAAACCATCGCTTAGCGCTTTTATAATACTGGCTGGCTGGCGGCTACTTCACCTCCCCCGGCTCGGAATTTGGCGGGGCAAGGCTCACGTAGTGGGGAAGTGACGTGCTAGTCAATTGACTTCCTTTTTGCTGTGGCTGCTGTGTCGTACTTGGTTGTCATGGCTTGACTTGGCTTGGCTTGGCTTGGCTTGGCTTGGCTTGGCTTGGCTTGGCTTGGCTTGGCTTTGGCTGAGGCTGTGGCTGTGGCTTTGGCTGCACCCAGACGACACGGCATGGCATGGCTTTGGCATGGCTGGGCGTCGCGGGCTTGACAGCCGGCTTAACGGCTGGCTAACGACATCTAGCGTTACAATACAAAATAATGTAAATAAGCCACTTTGTTTACTTTAATTTAAATTTTGCAGTTTTTAGGTATAGCGGGAATCAGCGTAGTATGCACTGGTTCGCCGTATCAATTGTGTTGTAGTGTATAAATATGGAGTTTACTACATATATTAAAACACAACGTTTTTTTTTATTCATAACATACTATCAAAGTTTAAAAATCGAAATAAAACATTAAAATCTTGTTTATGGTTGCAAATCCGTATCCTGGCAAATAAATTTATATATTTTATTGATATTTGAGTCGATGCTAGGTTTTCTACACTGATTTACCACAATCTGCCTAGCCTTTTCCCAACTATGTTGGGGTCAGCTTCCAGTCTAACCAGATGCAGCTGAATACCTGTATTTTCCATGGAGCAACTGGCGATCTGACCTCCACAACCCAGTTGCCAGCAATGATTACGGCCCACTCCCTCTCACATAGAGAAAAGGTGGCCTGTGTCCCGAATATTATAGGCTGATTATGAGGTTATTATCTAAACTCTGTTCATTAAATAAGTAACGCAGTTTTCCCTGCTAGAAAACATTCTTATCCAAGGGTCCAACTGCGGCTTTCCGACGAAGTAAATTATTTGATTACTTTCTCCACTTACCGCACACTATACAGTGAAGTTAAACTAGTTTTATTTACATTTCCCGACGTTCCAGGCCAGGTGTTGAAACTCAACAACTGACTGATTTGAAGTTACCGAGAACTTTATACCTACCACTATGTTTATTAACTTTTACTTCTATTAGTTTTCTTCGATCGTTCATGTTGTACACGCCTCCTTTAAAATAAATTAACTGTAACTTATTTTTGGATTTTCTGGCAACTTTATTTTCACCAACTTTTTTATTTGTTTTCTGGTAATATCGTCAGCATATTGTCCATTGATATCTTTAATAAGATAAGTAGATAATGTTTCCCTGTTCTATTATCGAAAAGCAAAAAAATAGAAGAATACCCGTGCTTCCTTCAAAACATAAGTCATAAACTTACCTCTGCTAAGCAAACAAATGGCGTAGGTACCTACTCCACGCACTCGTCTTGCTTCTGTGCTGCTTCGCTGACGCAGATACTTCCCAGGTACCATGACTTACCCATAATCCAATAAAGACCCTTACTCCCTCAGATAAGCACAAACAAACCGACCTAAAGCTCCGTATATCAAGTACAAGAAGCCCTCAGATCCTCGGATGCAATGTTTCGAAAGCGAATTTCTCGTGTGTTCCGTCGATCACGTTTTATGTAGCGAAGCGAAACGAATCGATGCGAATGAGGGATGTTAGCGAAATACAGAGATAAGTCACGTTCGCTAAGGCCCCTACTAGTTGATGGATTAACCGTTTACTGCTTTAACTCGATCGTATTAATCATAATTTGGAGGAAAGTTTGAAGCGCGGATAATAATCGCTCCCTTCATTTTTCGATAGGAAGATTTATTATTCAATGTTGTGTCAACATGCAATAGCTCCAGAAGGTAAGGATGGATTTTTTTTCTTAATTAACATAAAGCTGTTATATCAATTTATTTTAATCTTATTGCTAGAACTCTAAATAATTATCGTATTTAATTAACCAATCAAAAGGATATCAAAATAAATATAAAACATATCAAAATTCTGTTTGGAAACTATTTATACCTGTCTGTCGTAACTTCTACAGTAACACAAGCCTCTATTTCTTTTAGATCTTTACTATTTTTCTAGTTAATAAAATTATTCATATAACCAACTAACACAAGTCTATCAAAAATCGCATCAAACTCATGGTACGGCCAATAATCTCAAATGACAGCTGCCTGCTTCCATCGCTAATGTAGTGAACTGGGGACAAATCTGTGATGCTGAGCCATCTTGCAATGAGCTCCCGAGTGATTCAAATGATACACTTATCAATTTGCAGGTTCAATGACAAGTGAGCTTGGAATTAGATAATTTTACAAGAGCGTACTATGTGAGCGCGACAAATGGATGTGCGAATAACACTTGTGCGACAAAACTGTACTGCGACTCACCATAGTTCGAATGCAATCAGTTAATATACAGAAGCATTGTTAACAAACCAAATAATATGATTTTAGATATATTTTTTTTATTGCTAAATGGGCCCGCTCCTGACCTCGATCACGCCTGATGGAAAGCAATGGATGAGGTCTATGATGGAACGAGCGTGCCCAGAAGATGCTTGTTTATAAAGGTCTAATAATAATCCATAAAGGCCCAAAGGTAAGTCAGAAATCAAAGCTTAGCGTGAACAATTTAACCAAAGCAAAAAGTTATTTTTGGCATTAACCCTTTGATTGACTAATGAGCAGACACAATAGAAGTTAATTGTTCTTAAGTCGCACTGTGTAACATAAGACATTCGAGAGGTTAAGGGGGAAGCGCTAAGGTAGCCCGCGAAATTCAAATTTTCTTACGTTTTTTGCAATTTGCTGGTCAGCATTAAGTTGTACGTTGATTAATATATTATGAATCGCGGCCGTAAGAAATATGTGTTTACAGAATTATAATCATTAAAGTCATCAACACAACTCTCTAAGACCACGTAAGTCCAAAGAATGATGATTTCATGAAACAGTTATTCTTGAGACTTACGTGGTCTTAGAGAGTTGTGTTGATGACTTTAATGATTATAATTCTTTAAACACATATTTCTTACGGCCGCGATTCATATATTAATCAACGTACAACTTAATACTGACCAGCAAATTCCAAAAAACCTAAAAAAAATTGAATTTCGCGGGCTACCCTGGCGCTTTCGCCTTAAACAGAAAAACGCCACTCCACTACTTTCCTTATTTATTTAAAAAGCTTGTAAACCAATTGACCTACAACATGCAACCAGCAATTAGGTAGTAAAGCAAATAATTCTTTCCAACCTTCAAAGCATTCCAGTAAAAAAAAGTAAGGTCACACGGAAAATATCAATAACCTTCGTACATTTACGTGGGTACGTAAATTTACCTACGTCTATAAAAGCAGAGTGCTAACCCAATATCGCCTAACGCACACCCTTCACTATTTTTATTCCTTAATAATCCCCCAAATATGCATGGCCCATATTTCAAGGTGGGGGGCAGGCCACGCTGAGCCACGTGCACCTGCAGATAAGAGCCCATCAATCACACTTGGCTATAAACAGAGCAACACCATTACCCCTCCTGGATGGAAACCTTTTGGGAAGCCATATTTCATGGCATGTTTATTATGTACAATAGCAGATTCGTTTTCTGTCTAAAGAGAAATTGAGTGTGAAATTGTGCTTGGATGTTATAGACTTTTGATTTTGTGCAGATGAAGGCAGATTTTTAAACAAGAATCGTCGGATTTAACATAATAATGAACCCAATCATTTTGTTTGCTTCAATTCATTCTCGGGAATGATTGAAAATTCAAATTAGTTGAACGACCTTCGCTTGTTCTAAAAAGAACAGCAGTGCGATTCTGTAACCATCTCACCGTGAAAACTTAGGTGAAGTGAGCGTGGAGTGAGCTGTCAATAGTGTCAATTCCTAGCAAAAACAAACTCACTTCCCCTGAGTTTTCACGGTGAGATTTTTACAGAATCGACCGGCTGAACGGCAATTCCCATATTGTTAGGAACGTTCGCATACTAACCTCAGTCTCAATCTGTCAAAAATACCTCTAATTTCCCTACATTTTTGAAAAAAAAAAATGATGTTGATTGTCGCTGTGATGAGATTGCGGTACTATTTTGAACATTTCTAATTACGAGAATTGGCCTTCAGTACGTTTTATTATCGACCAGTATTTGGTACCGAAATAGTGTCGTCGACATGACACTATTTTTGAAGTGATAACTTCTTTAGCATCGTTGTGATTTGAAAGTTTATGAAACGAAAAAGCGACAGTAAAAAGAGACATGTAAATTCATAAGATTTAACGTGGGAGAAAATGAGATAGGAAGCATTATACAGTGTTTTTGAAGGTTTCACTTCTACCACGTGCGAATTGCACACATGTTTTTTTTTTTTAATATTTACTTGACTAAAACAAGTTCTTCTAATTTGACAGGCAGCTCTGCTGTTGGAGAGTATGTTACGCGCCTTCTTCTTTCCAGCTAAAGCATTAGGGAGTTGGGAAGGGCTGGCATTTTGGGGAACTGTCTGATGTAATTTTGACGTTCAAAAAGTGATTCTCAGCATCTTCGCATAATGAGCCTACAATGTTCCCACTGGAGGGACATAGGCCTCTTCTAGGTGAGAGGGAGTGGGTCGTAAACTACCACGCGGGCCCAGTGCGGGTTGGTGGATACCACATATCTTCGAATGTTTGGTTCTAGAAAATGCCGGCTTCCTCACGTTTTCCTTCACCGTTTTAAGAAGAGCATTGGTAATTAAATAATTTACACAAAGTAAAGCGCCTATCCCAGACAGGCGCATTAAGGCTTCTGTAAACAGGCGCGACACGAGATAAAATCGCGCGCGACACAAAGGCACCGCTTGTTGCGTGACTTGCGGTGCCTTAGTGTCGCGCGCGATTTTATCGCGTGTCGCGCCTGTTTGAAGGAGCCTTTACTTTTTCGAACCTACGACCTACAACTCGCGGCCATTACCACTTCGCCACTACAAAATGAAAAGTTAATTGCACATTATTAGTATTACTATTAACTTACCAAGCTTATTATTATATACTTATGCTTGAAGTGAGATCACTTCAATAGTGGGGCCATTGCCCCTTCCATATAAGCGTTGAAGAATAGAGAATACAACAACCTACTTACGTCAAAATGAAAAATTCCTTAAACTCCTCCAGGCCTAGCCAAGTTACAAACGTTTCGTATCGAATCTCTTTCTACAATCGTTAACGCCTCGGCGTTAACGATTGTAGAAAACGATAAGTTGGTAGCCAAGTTGACACGACCGAGTCGAACGCTCATTCTACAACGTTTTTAGAAAAAACCTATACTTTAGTCTATGATGAGCGTTCTTACAAACGTCAAACTAACGTCAGTCACAGTTGTGTACTTCGTGCGCGGTTAAATAATTATTTTTAAGTGTTTTGAAAGTAAGCTAAATAAGGTAAAGCTCTTCTATTTTGGTTTATTATATATCAGTGTGGAATGTAATTTTAAACATTACTGTGTCTCAAAATGTTACGATAATATGATAGGTACTTACTGCATAATATTATGAATGAAAGATACCTTAAAATAATGAAGTTATGAGAACTGATATTTTACATGGTAGCAGGAATGAAAGATTCTTTACTTGTAAGTTAGTTTAATCACAAACGCATTGTTGCGTTCCACATTGAATTTGCAACAGTGACAGGAAGTAGTAAGTCCGACACAGACTATATAAGGTAAGACTACAGACTATATAACTTCACACTCCCTCTCAATTGCTAGTTTCGTATTTACCAAATTATATTCGAAAATAATTAATTATAACTAGGAATTGCTTTACACGAAACATTAAATTTAGTACCTTTTTGTTTTACAAAGTTGCAACACTAAATGTCCTTTCTTTTTTTTTTTTTTTTATTTGACATTTCTTACATACATAACCTTAAATTAACAATTACGAACTGACAATTTAAACAAAGACAAGATTTTATAAATTTAACAAATAAGCTCGAAAATAACTATGCTTTATGTTACACAGTGGTTTCGTCATAATGTCGGAAGTGTTTTCATTTGTACTTATGTATTTTACTGTAACTAAATCTCTAGTAATCATGTCTTTTATGAAGTGAAACTTAATGTCAATATGTTTGGAATGCTTGGTGTTTTCACTGTTCATTATCATTTTTATCGCACTTTGATTGTCCACTTTTAGTTCAACACTGCACTTGTCCCCAAAGTCCACACTTAGCCCTTTAACAAACATCAGTTCACTGCAACACATTGCAGCAGCTACATATTCCGCTTCTGCTGTTGATAATGCCACTGACTGTTGTTTCTTTGATGACCATGAGATCAGGTTGCCTTGGTGATAAATGACCATGCCACTGACACTCTTTCTATCAGTCTTATCACCAGCCCAATCTGCATCTGTAAAGGCTGAAATTATAGAAATATTATTTCCTCTATTTTTGTGGTAAGTCAACTCCATATACTGAGTTGATTTGAGATAGTGTAATATTCTCTTTGCTGCAGTCCACAAGCTTCTTGTAGGCTTGTCCAGGTATCTGCTCAGAAATGAAGTGGCAAATGTGATATCCGGTCTGCTTATTGTAGCTAGGTAATTCAAACATCCTATTAACTCCCTATATGGTACGTTACTAATTGTTTCTTCTTTTTCAGGTACTTGAAAGCGGTTTTCCATCGGTGTTTTTGCGTCTTTGCAGTTTGTCATATTGAACTTTTGTAAAATATTTTTAATAAATTGTTTTTGAGATAACTTTATTGTGTTTTTATTTCTCTGTATCTCTATTCCTAAGAAATTGCTTATATTTCCCAAGTATTTTGCTTTGAACTCATCTTGCAATAATTTAATAACTTTATTCACTTCTTTTTTATTTCCCATTAGCATTATATCATCAACAAACAGTATTAACCATATCTCATTGCCTGTGTATAAGCAAATATCATTCTTTGATCTTTTCATATTTATTTTTAAACAAAATGCATCAAATGTTTTATTCCAGCACTTTGGTGATTCTTTTAGACCATACAATGCTTTATGAAGTCTCAGAACAGTTTCTTCTGTTTTACTCTTTACATTCACTCCCTCTGGAACTTTTATGTAGACTTCAGATTCTAATGTCCCATTCAAGAATGCAGTAGGGATATCTAATTGATGTAACTCCCAGTCATTATTCACTGCTTGTGATAATCCCATTCTTATGGTAGTCATTTTTGCCACAGGGGCATACACATAATCTTCAACTTCTTGTTGGAATCCTCGGGCCACCAATCTGGCTTTTCTGGTTCCATCAGATTTGGTCTTAAAAATCCATTTTGTTTCTAATGGTTTACATCCTTTTGGTAACTCAGATTCTATCCATGTCTTTTGTTTTTCTAATGACTGTATCTCATTTTCTACTGCTGTTTTCCATTCTGTATTTTGTTCCATGGCTTGCTTGTATGATGATGGGTCCTTTTCGCTTGATAGTAAGCAATAGGCTTCATAGAGTTCATAATCATTTAAGTGTTGAGGCTTCTTCACTTCTCTGCCTCTTCGTGAATGAATTTCTGGATTTTCTTCCTGTTTTTCATTTTCAATATAAGGTTCATCACGCTTTTCACTTTCTTGCTCTTGCATTGTATCATCAAATCTCTCTTGATCTATGTACCTTTCAAAGTTTGAGTCATTATTTCCTTTTACATACTTTTTATCAGTTTCATCAAATCGAACATCTCTTGATACTATTATTTCATCAGTGTTGGGGTCCCACAATTTATAACCATTCATAGCATACCCTACCATTCTAGCTGGAGTTGCTCTACTAGACAGCTTGTCCTGTTTAGGCATTATGTGTGCCCAAGCTTTACATCCAAAAATCTTTATCTTTTGCAGATTAAACTCTTTATTCATTACCTTGGCTGGTACTCTATCTTGTATGGAGGAGCTTGGTGAGCGGTTGATTAGAAATGTGGCTGTGAGTACTGCATGTCCCCATAGATACCTTGGCAGGTTGGACTCATCCAACATTGTTCTGGCTTTATCATAAATAGTTCTATTCATGCGTTCAGCCTTGCCATTTTGTTGAGGGCTATACTTTTGACTATACTCTATCTTGATTCCATGATTTGAACAATAATTCCTCAATGACTTTGCTGTAAACTCACCACCATTATCACACCTGATTCTTTTGATTTTTACCTCCATCTGTCTTTCCATTTCCTTAATATATGATATTAGTTTATCTGTAGCTTCAAACTTGTTTTTCAATAAGTATGTCTGAGTGAAATGACTGTAATCATCAATAATCGTCTGGAAATACCTGTATCCCTCTTTGGTTGGTATTCTAGTAGGACCTGCAATGTCAGTATGAATCAATTCACCTATTTTATTAGACCTTGGTCTCTGTATTCTTTTGAATGGCAATCTTGTTGCTTTATTTTTCATGCATGACCCACAAACTTCTTTGCTGTACGGTAATCCTAATATTGCTAAATTCTTTCTGCACATATGTCCAAACCTTTGATGCCATAAGTTTTCATTATCGTCTTTATTCATTTCACAAGACTTTGCACCTTCTATTTTAGCATTAATTTTGACTTTAAATGTGTACAGTTGGCCTTTCTTGACACCATAATATACCCTATCTTCATGTTTTATTATTAATCTTTGGTTTTTAAATATCACTTCCATTCCTCTTTCTACCAATTTGCTTACTGACATCAAGTTGGTGCTTAGGCCGGGTAATATTACAGCTTCAATTCTTATCTTTTGATTATTATATTCTGCCTCCAAAATCCCTTTCTTCGTTGCAGTTAGTATATCTCCATTTGCTATTTTTATATTCAATGTATGAGACAGATCTTCTACATTTTTCATGTATTTTTCATAATTTTCCTTAATAAAATGCTGTGTAGCCCCGGAGTCAACAACAAATGAGACTAGGTTAGACATGTTTTCAATTGCTAATGCTTGCTCCGATGCTATGAACATGGGCAAGTGTTCCTCTTCTGCACGTTGAGCAGCTTCACCTCTACCTCTAGGGCCTCTATAGCCTCTTCCTCTGCCTCGACTATTCATACGGCACTGATATGACTTGTGGCCTTTTCTTTTACATCTATAGCACACTACATTTGTGCTTATGAATGAAGTCTGATTTTGTTCTTGATCGGATGATTCATCTAATTTAACCTTTCTCACCTCATGATCTAACAATTTCATTCTAACGAATTCTAATTTTACCTCTGTATTTACAGTCTCAATTGCTGTTATTATATGATTGTATTTATCATCTAATCCCGTTAAGAGGTAACACACTTTGTCAGTTTCATCTATCTTTTCTCCCGAAACCTCTAGTTCACGTATAATGTTATCGAATTTTGCGAAGTATTCTTCTAGGTCCCCACCGTCATGTTTCAGATTGAGTAACCTTCTTCTAAGAGTAATTTTAGATATTACACTTTTTCTTTGGAATGTATTCCTGAGCACATCCAACATATCTTTTGCAGTATTGCATTCTTTAATTAAGTTTAAATGCCTGTCTGTCAGGCACTGCACAATCAAACTCTTCGCCTTTGCATCTAAGGTTTTTTGAGAGTCCTTGACTTCACTCAACTCTGCGATATCCTTCAAACCCTTTTCCTCCAACAGACATTTCAGCCTAAATAGCCAGTTATCGAACGCTTCAGCTTTTAGTTGAAGGAAATTAGCCGCCGTAGTCGCCATTTTTGCGCAACGCAAGCTAACGAAAAATATCTATAACTTAACTATAGGACTTTCCCTAAAACCTACACTACCGGGCATCACTGGGCCCATAACCTATGAGAACTGATATTTTACATGGTAGCAGGAATGAAAGATTCTTTACTTGTAAGTTAGTTTAATCACAAACGCATTGTTGCGTTCCACATTGAATTTGCAACAGTGACAGGAAGTAGTAAGTCCGACACAGACTATATAAGGTAAGACTACAGACTATATAACTTCACAGAAGTGATAACTTTTATAGGATGGAATCTAGATCTCGAGCAAACTCAGAACAGTTGGCAGCTTTATTGGAATTCATGGAAAGGTACGTAAATTGTTAGTTGTTTCGTAAATATCTTCCTTTGCTATTTGAAAATCTAACATAGGTATTCGGGCACTCGAAAGTTTGAAACATAAACAATGACGTGATACGTGTTTGACTCTTTACTTAATCAATAGACCCTTTGTTTCTCTGAAATAGTTTTATAACTTATGTTTATTGTTTTAGCCATGGCGATTTAACGAGGCCCCAGCAAGGTCCCCAAGGCCGAATAAAGGCTGACCGACTGTGGCAGGAACTAGGAGAGTTAAGTAACTCTCTTGTGGAGGAGTAAGAAAGCCATTGGACAAATGGAAAAAAGTAAGATTCTCACACAAACCACTGTAAAATATTATTTGGTTTCCTATTACATATTAACATTTAGTATTCTACAAGATGCAAGTATATACAACAACCAGCTTACTCTTCATAGACTAGAAAATGATTGATGAAAACATGCATGATAAAATTAACAGACAAATATGTTCAGGTGTGGGCAGATTGGAAAGCAAAAACAAAGAAAAAACCTTGGTAATACGTTCTGAGGCTTCTGGTACTGGTGGTGGTCCAAGCAGCAGACACAACTCTCACTGCTTCAGAAGAGTGTTGGGCATAATGGTTTTGACTGCTGTCATTGGTCAAGCTGGAATTGAGGAGAGAGGCTTTGATGTTAGTTTGTTTTCTTTGCTTATTACTATATTTTCTTTTATAAACAAGTGTAATTTTTCTAATTTAAATTCTTCATATTTTTCAGGCCCCGCCATCAGAGAGAAACTCTCTACCACCACCATCCAGAGATTCTGTGCATACTGTCTGTCCATCCCAAATTTCTGCCACAGATGAAATTATGTTGGATTTTATTCCTTCTGATTATATACAAGGTACTTACTTTTTTTTAATATACAATGTTTTGACTAAATAATTCATTTGGGCACATTTTAATAATGACTGTATTTATTTATTCTCAGCAACACCAGCATCTACCACCCGACCTTCACTGCCACCTACTCCCTCTGGAGAACTTCCACGCCATCCTCCACCGCCAGTGCTAACGCCGCCGCCCTGCGTCCGCGCCGATGCCGTCAGCAACGTCGCCTACCACGTCCACGTCACGACGGGCTCCGCAGCGGCGGCGGCATCGCGTAAGCCCGTCGCCCACCACTTCCATGCCGCGGCGCCACGGGCTGCTTCGAGCGCGCACGCGGCGAATACAAACGCCCTTCGAACGGGCTACGAGCGAGTTCGTGGCTGTCGAGCATCGCCGGCTACAACTAGAGGCAGACCGGGAAAAAAATTATCACGAGAGGGAGATGGAAAGTTGCGATTGGAATCGCGAAGAATTGAAATGGAAGAAAACCGAAATCAAATTTTAAGTCGTTTAGCTTGTACTGTAGAGAATTTGATAGAAATTTTACCACAGTTGAGACCATGATTACTACCTAAATAAATCTTTATCTTTACCTTTGACAGATATTATCCCTTAAAGTCTAAAGTAGTGATAGTGGTCTCAGCTGAGGGCTATGAATAATTTCAAATTGCCTGCAATATCAGAGTAACAATTAATTTTTTATTTCAATTGTTTGCTATTCTAATCCAGTTTACTTTTTCCTTCTCTAAATTTTATATGTACAAATTGTTTAGCAATGTTAAGGCAAAAACGTCAGGGTAGCCCGCGAGATTCAATTTTTCTTACGGTTTTTGTAATTTGCTGGTCAGTATTGTTGTAAGTTGATTAAATTATGATTCGCAACCGTAACAAATATGTATTTACAGAATTATAATCATTAAAGTCATCAAAACAATTCTAAAACCAAGTATATTGAATGAATATTTCATGAAATCTTGACATTTAGGATTATACTAACTTAACAAGTTGTACTACTGATTCTAATGATTATTATGCTGTAAATACATATTTGTTACAGTCGCTAATCATATTTTAATCAACGTACACCCAGACACTGAGCTGCAAATTGCAAAAATCGTAAGAAAATATGAATTTCGCGGGCTACCTTAGCGCTTCCCCCTTAATAGTATAATAATTGATCTTTTGTAGTATTAAAACAAAACCTATTTTAATTTAGACTTAAAATAATAATGAAACCGATATTTATGTATAACTGTAGAAAATTGATTTTTATGTAAAGTAAAATATAATACCTAAAATGTAGGTATTGAGTGAATTGTAAATACAAAGTATTGGATAAGTAACTTAAAAGTTCCTCCTTACCCACCGTGCTCGCCACTACCAATTTATTATGAATGTCAGTGTTTTAGTAAAAACAATAATATACGTATGAAATCAAAATCAAAAGTCATTTATTTAATCTAGGCTGAGAATCAGCACATTTCGAACGTCAAAATTACAAAAGACAGTCGCCCAAAACGCCCGCCCTACACCACTTCCTAGTGCTTTCGCTGGGGAGAAGTGGCGCAACAAACTCCCCAGCAGCACAGCTGTCTGTTAAGCTAGGAAATACTTGATTGTATTACAAGACAGAATAATCTTACTATAACCTATTCAATAAACATCTCAGCATGGCTCTTCCTTGGATTAATTCACTTTGGCTACCCTCAGTCACAGTGGGTGTGGTATCTTGCATGGTTTTATCATCCCCATCGTCATGTGCAGCAGGAAGTGGTGGTAAGCAAGCTTTCAAAGCTATGTTGTGTAACACACAACAGGCCATTGTAATATTGCTAGCTAGATGAGGATGATAGTGAAGAACCCTGTCTCTAAGCAAACATCTCCTGTGCTTTGAGTAATCCAAAACAGCGCTCAATGCAGTTACGGGCTTGCACATGCTTTTGAGTGTATCGTTCTTCAACAGAACCTTGAACTGCGTTGAGGATAGGTATCATAAGCCAAGGGCGTTGTGTATATCCAGAGTCACCTGAAAAACTAGTTTCTGTAGACAAAACACAGGAAAACTCCTATAGATTAGATCTTTTTACTATTATGAATACCTACCTAATAGCCATACTTTTTCATTACATATTTTGATGATGTTCACGCATATAAAATTATGATTCAACTCTACTAGAAGACTATATAAGTATATGTGAATCATGTGTAGCTCCACCAAACTTTGCATTCACATTTAAAATTTTTTTGGCGCCTAAACCACTCTTCTTCATTATTAGCGCACCACAACATATTTAAAGTATGCATTTTAATTGCTAAATGGTAAATATAGTCCAAAATTATTGTAACTAAACAAAACACTTCTCGGTCTTTGCACAGCTGATCATAATAGACGCCATTTTTTTATCGTTTACTCTTGGGTCTCGGCGATCGCTTAGCTAGCGTACATAAACTACGACATCGTTTCGTAAGCGCTTGTCAAAACTGTAACTTGGCTGCCATTTGTATGGGATGTAGCGATCAACGTTGTAGAAACGATAACATTTCATTCTATCATTTTGAACGAGTAAACTTGGCTACGAATTTTCTATTCGTTTGCTCTGACCACGTGACTTAACGTTGAGATGATGTCATTCCTATACATTTGATTAGTTTTCTACTAGCGATAACGATTGTAGATTGTCAACTTGGCTAAGCCTGCTGGTCCCATTTTCAAACAATTTTAAATTCGTAAAGCTTCACTTCAATATCAAAAAGCACAAAGTATCATAAGTACAAAGCATATTGCGGGATCTTTTGGTGTAGCGTACCGAAACTGTCTCTCGCACACCGGGTCACAGAATAGATAGCTACAGAAGGCTACATGCAAACAGCAAAATCAGATGCAAGCACACATTATAACCGCGCATGAATTCAGGTAGTTTCGGTTGAAGTTGCCTACTCCGTATCACTAACGGAGATATGATTAGTTTGGAGAATTAATGACAACACAATTTGACAGCTGTCCCTACTCGCGATGTGTTTTTGTCCGTTCGAAAAATTTTATTTGTCACTTGTTTTAACGAATCAACTACTTTCGGACGGGCTCATAACTTCGTTGACGGACTTAGAGAGTAGACGTCGCAGGTGAGCTTGAACTCGCTGCATGTATGTACGTGAGCCGGGACTTTGTGTGCTTGCACTCGTTGTAAGAAGCCAGCCTTCTGTAGCCTATCCATTCTGTGCCTCCACCGAAATTCTAGTGGCAATATCCTCCTAGTGACGTAATATACGGGGAACATATAAATCTAGATATTGTTTGTACATGTGTTGCGAAGGTTGTGTGCACCTGTATGTTAAGCATGGTGTCATATTGCCTGGTTTGAAGTTGCTGGGATTTGACGTTTTGGGAGGAAAGGTGTTTTGTCCTATTAGGCTTTTGTAAAACAAGTGAAGGTTAGGCATCTTTTGAATGTACCACGACACGAGGTATGTGACTTTACCAGCTATACCAAAAATGCCTGTTTTCTATTAAAAGTAACTTTAGTACCTAGGTACACTATTAATGTCTGTGATTCATGATTATGATTCTCTTTTCGAAACCTGAGTAATTATTTTTTCATTACAGTAGCAAAGTATTCTCACAAAACATTCAACAACAAAAAAACCCTCAACGTAGGTATTGCTAACATTTCAAATTTTACATCGGTCGACTTTTCAACAATACCGCTACACAAATCCAAGTCGATTTCGTAATGCGAAAAATAATTCTTAGCAATTCGAAACGGAATCGAGACGAGCGGATAGCGACGATGGATCTATCCGCATTTGCTAGGAATTCCGCAAGATTAACGTCTGCTGGAGGAAGCACAACGATCCCCCTTATTGCCTCCTCTCTCCCCTTGCGATGGGGGATTCCTTCGGCCCTTATTGTGATCTGTTATTATTACTAATGCCAATTGAAACGACAGATCAAACAATGGTCTCTGACTAATTGCGATGCAGAAGTAATCCATACAAAATAGTAAAGTTGTTCGTAATTGGCCAAGTTTGTTTAGCGGTTGTTTATGATATTTATGAGCGTATTATGCTTAAAGTTTGCAGCAATTTATCGATGCTGAAAGACTATTATTTTGATTCTAAAATACGGGACATCGGTATCCAGCCTAATGTTTTTATCACCATTCAAATATCTTCAATATCGTTTCCATGCAAATAATAAATATTTTTAAAAATTTCTACTCATGCGGTTCAAAATCGTGTAAGTTCTGAATTCATGGTAACGGGTTGCGTGTCGATGTGAGATGCCAGTCTGTATTAACCTATCCAAGGTTCAGTTTTAGAATTTATAATTTGCAATAGTCATAGGATTTTATAAAAAAAAAAACGAATTTCTTTTTATATAAAGCTTGTTTATTAACGTCATGTTTTGCAAAATAGACAAATATACACTTTAAAATTGTCATTTCACTTAAAAATTCCGCATCAACATTTAACAATTAATATAATACATAGTTACACACGCATACACGCTAACTTTAACGCAAAACACATTTATCATACGTTACAGGACGCTGCATCATTACACCACCCTATGAACTGGATTCTTTAAAATAAATCTCGTTGCCAACGTTTATCGTATAAAATGTACAATTAAGAAGTCAGTTCACGGTTTGCCCATCTTGTAATTTACAATAAACCTGTTTCAGCCTTTAAGATAAATACACTTTATACAAACTCATGGCTATACATTAATTACATAATTTTATTCATTTGCTGTTAATAACAATTCAATATTTCATAATCGAACATAACAGATGGTGTATAAACAAATTAAATGTACTTAAAGTTACAACACTAATTATTGTCGTGGGTCCTTAAATTTTGATTCAATTTTTATTCCACACGAAAAAAAAATATTGGTGAAAGCAAAGCTAACAAAAAATAAACATGGTGAAAAGGGCTTAATCTCGTATTCGGCATAGAGCAAAACGTTGCGTATTATAGTGTACCTACTGAGAGCTTTACATTAATCGTTTACGTTTTATTTTCAAGTTACATGTAGGTATAATAATAAAACTCAAAAATTTTATTTGATTATAAACGTCTAACAGGCCTCTGCGAGTTGACTTCGGGGTACCAAATATCTGGGAACACAGGATCCCGAGAAATGACAAGAAACGCTATAATAATAAAAAAAGATTCTATGCACAGATATATGTGACTCTATGTTACAAGTAACACAGAATCTTTTTTGTTGTTACAGAGTTCAATCCTAAATCAGACCAATTTTTCTTCTGTAGACATTCAAAATTTAGTAGGTAATGAAAACCCAGAGCCATTACAAAAATACTAGGTCTAAAAGCGTGATGTCATGATGTTTTCAAAAAAGATACGTCACATAATGACGCGCAACATTTGCTCCAGACCGAGCACGATTTATATCTCTTCCAACGTTCTCCGTCAAGCCTTACATTTACTTTTCCTTATCTACACGTAATGGTATTTTAATAACTTTATTACGTATTCCCGTTTCATTATTCATACGACCAGTCTTATCCAGAATATTATAATTTAGTACCGATAACGCTTGCAATTTAGTTCCAAATCAATAAACAATTTGTGGGTAGAAAAGTTTGTTCGATAAATTAATTTCGTCTGAATATACAGCCGAATTTCATTGGTGAGTCGAGTGTGAACATTCCGTAATTTTCTTGATTTCGAAATATTTGATTTAAGCATTTCTATTCCACTCCTAGTCGTGGTAGACCCTCGACTTTTTAGAAATGACATCAACCGATTTATTGCCTTTGGTTAGATCCCAAAAACCTTTTAAAATAAAATTATATCGTTTATTCAGAGGTATGAGAAAACTTTTTTCCTTACACCTTCAATTTTATTAAGTAAACATGATTCGTAAAGGAATTCGATCAAATGAATCAATCTATGAAAAATTGTGCCGTTTCGAGTTTATTTTAGTATTTTTCTTAATCGAAACATTTAATTTTAAAGAATACAAATACTTGTCTTTAGGAATGTCGTAATTTTTTGCAAGTTTTTTTCGGACAATACCTGAAGGTGAATTCAAAGAGTGTGGAGTGGAACCCATGATAGAAACCCGTGTGTACGATACGACTACATACAGAAAGCAAAGCTAATAGAAATCTCTATTCCTAGACAGCACGTTTCGCCGAAAACCTTGTTGATAGAAAACAATGTTTGTAGATATCTCGGTCCATAGTAAGCACTGTTGACAGAGATCTCTGTTCATAGATACCACTTCTTGCCGTAAACTTTGCTCATAGAAACCACTGTTTCCAGATACCCTGGTTCACAGAAAGCGCCTTTGGGTCACGGAAACCAATTAGATAATTATTTTTAAGTAAGTTGTATTCCCATTCCCATCTTGTATGCTATGTCGACGGAGCCGCGCATCGGCGGGGCTCCTATTTCTATGTAAAAGGTTTAAAGTAACCTAACCAAACCTAATCTCGGGGTGCCCTTTGCTCGCTCTTGCATCATACGTCGACGGTCAAATCGCGTGTCTGAATTCAGATTAAATAAAAAAATACGTATCGCAAAATATAATATATACTAATAGTTTCTTCTCCAAAGGCGCTTTCTGTGAACCAAGGTATCTGGAAACAGTGGTCTAGGAACAAAGTTTACGGAAAGAAGTGCTATCTATGAACAGAGATCTCTGTCAACAGTGCTTCCTATGGATCGAGATATCTACAAACATTGTTTTCTATCAACAAAGTTTTCGGCGAAACGTGCTGTCTAGGAATAGAGATTTCTATTAGCTTTGCTTTCTGTATGTAGTCGTATCGTACAAGTGTGTTTCCATCTTAGGTTCCACACCGAAATTCAAAAACTGCGCCTGAGTGACGCCATGTTGAGTCAAACTTAGATACGTTCCACGCATGTTAAGTCCACAACATATAATTTTCCTGTCCCCATTCATAATAAATCATAATAATTGAGCGTTCAAAATAAATTGTTTACAGTTTCTAGAATGACAAGGATATATTATTATTCGTAGTTATTATTTTTCCTGCAATAAAGTTTTGTTCGCAGTATTTCTATCTAAATTGGCATAGTTGTGATGAAATCTTAGTATTAATTTATCTTTCTCAGTATACTCGATTTAGTTTCTCAAGCTTTGGTAACTACCATGACATATGAACCAGTTGACGTCATATCTCAAAGTATCTTAATCATCCTTTTGTCAGCCGAACCCAAGAATTTTATACATAAAAACTGTACATGTCCAGAACTGTTCACCTTAATTTTAATTACGAAAATAAATTAAATAACCTATTTGCTTATAACATTCATTAATTATACATTATGACTAGCTTTCGTAAAGGAAATAAAATGCACCACTTTTTTTTTAGTTTACTATTCTCTATCGTATGGCACTACACATTTTCGTCTATCAAGAATGTAGGTTCCGATGCTGAGGTCACATCAGCTAATGCTTAGATAAAATCATTAACTTGGTCATGTAATTTATAAAAATATTTAATTTTCTTACGCTAAGTATTAACAACCATACGTTTAACAAGCGATTAGGCTGGGTTTAGGCAGATCTTAGCCACGGATGCCTTAAATAAACTCAAATAATCAATATAACAATTGCATAAAAATATCTAACCTAAATGATAAAATAAAACTTGTGTATCGTTGTATCAACTAGACCCAGCCTAAAGAAACGGTAACTTAAACTCTTAAATATTCTGTAAACATCTCGTTACTTCGTAGTTCAACGTAAAGCTAATTAATTTATATATTATCAAACAATTCAAGAAAATCAATAAGACAATAGAACTTTTGCAAAATAATATTATAAACAAGTTTTAAGGCGCTATCACAGGAATGAAATCATGAATGAAGTTCATACACCTTACACAGTCGCTCCACAATGCTTTGAAGATTTTAATGTGAGTGGTTTGGAAGCAAATCCTAATCTCATTTTAGGAGAAGCGCAATTTCATTCACAAGATTTTTGAAGAGAATTCAAGACTAATGTTAACGTCAATCAATAAGTAAAGCTACTGTCAAACTTTTCGATGTGACTAATTCAGTGCCAAAATAACTTTCAAACAACAAGTATTACATAAATATTTACACCTAATTTAAATTTTAATAGAGTCAAACGTCCGCTGTTCGTTCAAACTCATCGTTGGTTAAGAACTTAAATACTTACAATAATATAATAATTGGCCATTTTACATTTACCGCGTTCAAATTCTTGAGGAGAACCACTCATCACTAAATCTTCAAAGCCAATAATACTGTTACCATTATCAGTCTCGAGTGTATTACCTTGAATGTTGTCAAGTTGTTCACCAACCGAGTCTCGTTCATTGTCATTCACTTGATCATCAACATTGTTATTCACTTCACTTCACACATAGTCTCTTCTGCCGGCTCCTATGATGCTATTTCGTTCACTCACCACCGATACTTCCGAGCCATCCTTTTTCCTTTTGCAGAATGAGAACAGATTTGACGCCTGTTGAGAAAATATAAATCTTTACTCGATTTGTTTATAGGAATTCTGAAATTCAACATCCTTTATTAAATTCAGCTAGTCTATTTTGTACATATCACACCGTGAAAAAGTAGGTGAAGTGAGTGTGAAGTGAGCTGTCATTCCACCTAGGGATTGACACTAATAACAGCTCATTTCAAGCGCAATACACTTCACGGTGAGATTTTTACAGAACATATCGAATGTTTGCTCGAATGGTAACATATTAATAGCCATACCTTAACAAGAGACCGGACGGGCTGTTGCAGCACGAAGATGGCGAAGATGACGACGCCCTGCAGCGCGTTGACGAGGTCGAACACCGACCACACGGACATGACGTCAGAGCCCGCCCCCGCCGCCCACGACACCACCTCCAGCACCCACGACAGGCCCATGATGAAGGATAGGAGGCAGCACATACGGAACCTAGTGGGGAATATATAAAATATTAAATTTGACTTTGAAGAATCCAAAATATTTGAAGAGTATGTTTTAAGTAAACAATTTAATAAAACCTGTAACGAAACAATGTGTTGGAGATTCTGCTGCCATTGAATCTACTTTACCAGGGTGGTCATGTCCTAACTTGTAAATTACTCTTCGGAATATACTAAACTGCTGTAATACAGTCATAATGGAATAGGAATTGTTAGATAATCAGAAGCTTATTAAATTAACATCACTTTTAAGGCGACCATTAGATCTACTAATTTGCGGTCAAAGCGAAGTGCATCGTTATCAGATCCAGTTTTGACTTTACACAGAATTTCTCGCTTGACAGTAAGTTCATTGCAGTTAATTATTATATTGTTAAATCTTGTGGTTTCTCTTCCTTAATTAGTTACGTTTTGATTAGTCTCTTCCAGTAACCTAATTTTACGCGACGAGTGAAAAAAAAACAGAAATTACTCACAATGTTTGCCAATAAATCCCATTGATATTTATGAAATACCGTAACAACTCTCCAAGTCATATATCATGTTTCCGTTTCAGAGACAAAGCAGAATTAGGTATATCATGTGCCTGTGATGAGATCGGGCCCTCAAACCCTTCGAACCGGAACACAACAAAGTGCAAAGCTGAATAGAGGCACCAATATGGTGGTAGTACTACTTCTCCTGCATTATATGTATTATACATATCATCATCATTATCATTTCAGTCGAAACACGTCCACTGCTGGACATATGCCTCCCCAACTTCGACTGGTTTGTGCTTCTCGCATCCAACGGGTTCCTGCGGCCTTCACAAGATCGTCGGTCCACCTTGTGAGTGGTCTTCCAACGCTACATCTTCCGGTACGCTGTCGTCATTACAGAAACTTTCGGCCCCATCGGCCATCTGTTGTGCGTGCAATGTGCCGTGCCCATTACCACTTAAGCTTAGCAATTCTTCGGGCTATGTCGGTTACCTTGGTTCTCCTGCGGATCTCGTCATTTCTGTTTCGATCACGCAGGGAAACTCCAAGCAATGAATAAATTATACATAATACAATGATATCATAGAAATTAAGAATACTTACAATTTCTTGTACTTCTTGAGCCTCTGGTTGAAGTTGGTGGGTGCCTCCACCGGCGGCGACGACGTGGGCTCATGCACCGGCAGCGGCTGCCCCAGCACTGTGCCGAGCCGCACCCAGTCGTCTGATGTACTGAAGTCTGAGTGCGTCAGGTCTAACGCTAGTTGAGGGAGGTAAAATGTGTTAGAAATAATGTATGTAACATCAGTTTATCATCTGCCTTGTCTTTTCCCTACTTCAGATTGGCTTGGGAATGCTAGATCGTGTGTACCCACTCACTAGAATTCTTGGTAATTCGATATCGTTCTACCGTAATCATTATTTCATAAGGATGTAGCCGATTGCAGTCTGCTTTGGCATCATAAAAGGCGATAAGTCAACGAGACGGATACTAGATAACAAACTAAGCCAAAGAGTGCATGCCAAAACAGTACATTAATTCGCCAGTACGATCCTCAGCAAAATATTACTGAAGAGGACAATGACCGATGGCTATTGCCACTATTGCTATTACTCGAGAGTAGTATTTTGCTTCTTTCTTTATTTATTTAGGATCTCCAACGAAAGATGTACACATACATGACACTCCAAATATAGGGCAACAACAGATAGCATATTCCCATGATTAAAAACCGTTCAAATTCGAAATCAATTTCAAAAAAATTGTCATAAATGTAATTTTTTTTAAATTGATTTCGTTGACATGAGATTATGAAATCCCTACGGATTTAGGAGGTATTTTTGACAGATTGACACTGAGATTAGACAGTGAACATTCTTAAAACTACGATAAATGCCCCTCGGGTATTAAGTAGGTGCACTCCTTCATTAAAATCGAGTACATCCCGAGGACAGCCGAACACATCCGAAGCGGGTATTTATTGAATCGTCCACTTATAGGAGACCACAGCATGCACAATAGCTTTAACAACTAAGCTAAGTTAAAATATTAATAATAGATAACATTTGGAAAAGTTACTAAATTATTAAAGGACATAGGTAAAGAAATGAAAATATAATAAACTAAATACAATTTTCTATACAGCAAGTAGATACATCTAACATATCGAAGATATTTAGGAAAATGGTACTGAAATAACAAAACTCAAAATATTGTGAAGAATTCCCATTCCAATGGGATTTTCGCTACATCTTTAAAAGAGAAGCTAAAAAGACAACACAATTATTCAAGACACAAATATTATGAAATGTTCAAGGTTCATTCAATAAAATAAAGATAGGACCACTTGCAGTATGTTTTGTCTACAAAATGATACAGCCTATCTCTAAGGACAAAACATTGCAAATCATTGCGACGTGCACGTACTGATTGCGAATAATCAAAATATTTACTGAATTTATTTGGTCTATATTTGGCTTTCATTGTTCAAAGATAAATTTATTTGATTGACATTTTTTATTTTAATTATTCACATTTAAATTTATTGTACCTACTGACATTTTTATTTAATTTTTGATAATTTTTATAATCGGACAATTTAATGTATTTGAAAGGCAAAATGTTATTTAGGTTTGGTCTGTTTTTTTTTTTATTTTTTATTAGCGGCCCGCCCCAGCTTCGCTCGGGTGCAATTTTTTTTTTTTTTTCGAATATCCGAAACTTTCTTTCATACAAACCTTGTCCTAGCAATACCGAACACAACAAAAAAAGAATTATCCAATTTGGTGCAGTCATTTGGAAGTTATGCGCGTACAGACATTTCGGTGATTTTGTTTTATACAAGTTTTGTTAGTAAGGATTTATTTATGTTTAGAATTTGTGTTTTGGGTACGATGTGAAAATTAATGACTTTATTATTGAACGTAATTTGCACGCTTGCTTGCAGGCAGAATACAATAACTTTTAGGCTTTAAGATCTTCCCTTGTTGAACAATGTATTTTCTGGCAAATAAATATTTTGAATTTGAATTTGAAAGATTTGATTATCCGTTATCTTTATTTGGTTTTCATTGTTCAAAGATTTGATTATCTTAGTAATGACGAATAAAAGTTTTGCTATAACCGTTTTATGAATCGTAAACAAAGCATTAGACTCGCAAAATCATTGTTTTAAAGCTATTACTTTAACACAATATACAATAAAATAGGTACTATGACGATAAAATTGAAAAAGCAATAATTGTCAATGAAAAAACCAGCCAAGCACGAGTCGGACTCGCATATGAAAGGTTCCGTACCACAAGGCAAATAAACGCCTAAAAAACAAGTTTCTTGTATGGAGACCCACTTTTAATTTTTATTAACTTTTAATTTTATTATCTACTTATTGTAATACCTAGCGGAAATAAAAATACACACTCAGTGAAAATTTCAACTGTCTACCTATTACGGTTCATGATATATAGCCTGCTGACAGACAGACGGACAGCGGAAGCTTAATAATAGGGTTTCGTTGACACCCTTTTCGTACAGAACCCTAAAAATTATTCATGACAAATTAAATGTTATTGAAGAACAAGGACAAATCTTTTCAGTACAGTTGTACTTACAATTCTAAGAAAAAAAGAAAGAAAATAAGTTTATTTGACCCAGGTTAAGTAAGGCGCACAATATTCACAAAAAAAACAGAGTTAACTTAAAATAGTATTGTGTGCCAAATAGGTCCAGCGGTGCTATTCTGTAAAAATCTCACCGTGAAAACTTAGGCGAAGTGAGCGTGGAGTGAGCTGTCAATATAAGTGTCAATTCCTAGCAAAAACAAACTCACTTCACCTATGTAAGTTTTCACGGTGAGATTTTTACAGAATCGGCCGGTAGTTCAGCATAAATGTCAGACAATTAATTCTAATAATCTAAGCGTACTATGTACCCACCACGACATATCAAGGCTTTTCATACATTTCTTTATACGGAAAACCTCTACAATGCTAGGCCAGGTATTCGAAAGCTTGGTATGTCGTCGTGTGTACTATAATGTATATTGTGAAAACTACTCACGGGTGACATCCTTAAGTTTATCATAATGCGTTGCAATGGCTCGTGATGTGAAGAAAAATATACAAAGATTGCTGAATAGGATCAGAGCCACCGGTCCGTAGAAGTATGGCAACGCTGCTTCGTCCGCTGTGGAACAAACGAATCGGTTACAAGACAATACTAATACAAGACACTCGGTACAAGATAATAATTAGGTCCTCACTATGAAATTGGCGTTTTATATGGAAAAATGAATTACTAAATTCGAAAGTTCAATTCCTAACCAAACGCCAGACAATGAGGGTCTGGCGTTTGGTTAGGAATTGAACTTTCGAATTTAGTAATTCATTTGTTTTCGTTTTGCTTTGGTTTTCTCGACACGTCAGGTCCAGACATCTGTCAAAGAGCCTATATTTTCTTTAGTCATGACTGAATGATGAACGAATGAATGAATCGAATGATGAACGTCATCACATATTTTATATTGGAAGACCTCTTGTAACAGTGGTGTCAACTGGTGTCGTAAATTTTCACGAAAACCCTCATTGAGATCAAAGTGGCCAGTTCGACAAAACGCCAATTTCATATATATCGCTCATTTGGAGAAACATCGACGTAACTGTTATTTTACTTTTTTCTGAAGTGAAAACTTCTTTAGGTGAGTTGGGCATTTTTTGAGATGGGAAAAAGCCATTGAGCTCGCGCCACTGTTACCGACACCGCGACACCGCGCATGTTTTGTTTATAAGACGATTCAAAAAATACCCGCTTCGGATGTGTTCGGCTGTCCTCGGGATGTATTCGGTTTTATATCCGATATGTCAGTGAAGATGGCAAAGTATTCTGTTTGTTTTTTGTTTTCCCTTCTGTCGGCACTCCCGGAGTGCCACTGTTTTTTTTTTTTAAGTCTTTGTTTTTCCTAACGTAAATTAAATACATTTCTAAGTGCTTTGTCATATTTATCTGATTTTTGGGAAAAAAATACATTTACATCGATGTTTCTCCAAATGAGCGATACAATATGTATAAGTGGTGGGTGATATGTGGTTTAAGGACCTTATGCTATTATTCTATAAAGAAAAATATTGGAAAAATCTATGTGGTAAATATAAAGAGAGATTTTTAACAAAGTACTACATTATAACACGAGTATCATAGGTTTAATTTTTTATCATAGCTTCTATAATAAAGTTTTCATCTTCTGCTATTATATATTACATAATATTTTCGAAATAAATATGAAAGCAGCTTCTGCATTTTAGTTTCATCGTACTTTCTTATTGGCTCCTTCAAACAGGCGCGACATGCGATAAAATCGCGCGCGACACAAAGGCACTGTAAGTCGCGCACGGTGCCTTTGTGTCGCGCGCGATTATATCGCGTGTCGCGCCTGTTTGTAGAAGCCTTATTGAGAATCAAACAAACTTTCTGCAACTGACAGTAATCCGATTTCACTAACGATAACGAACTAACCCTATACAAATAGACGAAATATTGAATTTCACAAAGGAAAATATTTGTTGGAAAATAAATAATAATCATCTCCAACAAACTTACTTTCGCATTTATAATATTAGTTAGGATAATATAACTAATATTATAAATGCGAAAGTAAGTTTGTTTGCTGCACGTCTAAACCACTGAACCGATCATCCTGAAATTTTGCATATACGTTGTCAGGTGTACAGAAACGGACATAGGGTACCTTTCATCCCGAAAAAAAAAGTGCTGTTCCTGAGGAAAACAACAATAAGGTTATTATGATAATAGATGGCGCTACGTGTCATTCGAATCATGATTGAATTATATTAAAAACTTTAGAATTAGACTTATGCGGGTGAAACCGTGGGGCACAGCTAGTTATATAATAAAAGGACTGCGAAAATATTTAGAGCAACCTTTAGTCTGGCGCACGGGTAACCTTAGATGAATAACACAATAATAATAATTTATAATAAATTGTCACTGAGAAGAAAAATTCAGTATCCAAAAAAATTAAACCATTATTTAAAAGTGCCTATTATTGTCTACTAGGCAAAGGCCTCTTCTCATATTGAGAAAGTAGAAGCTTGATCACCACGCTTGCTCGAGACTAGTGATGTTCAAATCCGCTATAAACTGTAAACGTGTTATCACTACATAGTATAAAACAAAGTCGCTTTCTCTGTCCCTATGTCCCTTTGTATGCTTAAATCTTTGAAACTACGCAACGGATTTTGATGCGGTTTTTTTTAATAGATAGAGTGATTCAAGAGGAAGGTTTATATGTATAATAATAATAATGTTTCCGTGCGAAGCCGGGGCGGGTCGCTAGTAAACTATAAAATATTATTCACATAGTCTTTTATTTTATACGCTATAATTATAGCGCGCTATTTCGATAGTTTTTAGTTTTTGGATAGTTTTTATCCCGTGGAAATATCGGGATAAAAACTATCCTCTATGTCCTTCCCCGGGATGCAATCTATCTCTCTGCCAAATTTTATCGAAATCCGTTCAGTGGTTTAGGCGTGAAAAGGTAACACAGACAGACAAACAGACAGACAGACAGAGTTACTTTTGAATTTATAATATTAGTAAGAATAGTCCGCGCGGAACTAGTTGGCCGCTGAGGTGGGGACAGGGGTGAGGCGGCGGGTTGCAACGCACGTAGTGAGTAACGCGCGTCCGCCCCTCCGTTCCACCACTCACATACCTAAGGCGCGGCCAACTAGTTCCACGTAAACTATAACTACTAGTTGCTGCCCGCGGCTTCGCCCGCGTAGATGTCAGAAATAATCCCACGGGGAAGTGCTACCGGGACACAAAAATAACAGACAGACACAAAATTTTAAAAATTGTTTTTTTTTGTTATAAATAAGTACCGTATATACTTTCATAAGCATCTAGTAAAAAGATGTTATTTTGACATTACAAACAGACACTTCAATTTTATTTATTTGTGTGTGTGTATGTATGTATAGATAAGTCTAGGTATCCTCACTTTGTTTTCCTTCGTCGATGTCAAGACATAAAAGACATATTAATTTTGAATTATTAAAATGTAATAGATATTCCTCACACAGGTACCTACTCGTATTTATTTCGGATTTCTAAGTCAGTGCATATACATATTTGGAAATTGTTTGAGATCGAAAAAATTTTGACTAACCCGAAATAAATACGTAAGTAATAACCCTGAAAACATTAAATTCTTCTTCTTTGCTTCGTAGCTTGAGAATGACAAAAATTAAAGGGCTTTGAAGGTTCGTGGCATACCTACCTGCACGCCATTTTGTTTTTTTTTTTTTTTTCAAAATGGCGGCCACGCATGATGCCTATATAAATCGATAGCTGACATCAATGCAAACAGAAAATCTGATTTGATCAAACCCCGCAAAGTGTCACGTTTCCGAGATATTAACGTTCAAAGTTGACCACGTGATGTCCAAATTTATTGATCCTTCTTAAATCTTGTTGCTTAGATGTTCGATTACTTTAAACTTTCCGAGTGATTATTTCAAGCATTTAAGCAAGAAGATGTAAACAAGTAAGAAAAGGCACGACAGTAGGTATACCAGTCTCGATGTAAAAATCTTCAACCCCCTTTAGCCCAAAATTCCTTAAAACCAATACAAGTAAACTAAATTTTATAACCAACTTACTCTTAAACCAGCACCCCTTAACTCCGAAGTTAGGCTTCAGATAAGTGCTGGGCACAGCCGGAGAGAGGTCCATAGTGATGGTCACTATCAGGAGAAGTATTGGGAAGAGGACTGCATATACGCAGTACCACGCGAACCTTCGTCTCATACTGCGTCTTGTCACTGATGCGTTTATGTATCTCCTGCGAAATGGAAGTGATTATAAAACTGTTGTAATTGAGGCAGGAGCGACCATCTTCGCAAGGTGGCTGGTAGCAGCTGGATGAGAATTGTCGAGAATCGACCTAAATGGCGTGCATTTGGAGAGTCCTTTGTCCAGCAGTGGACGGCTGTAGGCTAATGATGATGATTAGGTAGGAGAAAGTAAATTGTTGCCATAGAAAAGTATACTTTTAAGGTGTCTGTTGGTGGTACAGTACCCGGCGATAAATATTGCACATCGACCTTTGGAAAGAGACAATCGACTAATTTCGGCTTCGTAGAGCGTTATCTCTGTCGCACGAAATACAAACAGTCCGGTATCTATTAGGAGCTGTTCAAACTATTATGATTTGCTTCTTTTGATAATTATTTTTATTCTTTGTATAGAATACAAAAAATGTAAAGGTTGATGTGCAATATTTATCGCCGGGTACTGTAGTACCTTTTTGCTCTATTTGTAACTCTAGTTAAAAGAGGCACAAAACAACAAAAATATATTACTATAAGGCCGTAAATGACCCTTTTACATTAATAATTCAACTTTCATGTTGATGTTAATCAATTTGGAAATCGAGAGATTATAAACCCAGTAATGATATGGATTTAAAGCAACCCACCCAAGGTGTTAAGCTACCCAGTTAACAGCTATACACTTACAGTAAGATATTTTTAAAGAGAAAATAACTCAAACGTTACATTACAAAATAATTTTCGACAAAAATTTTGAAATATCAATTACGTACTCCTCACACGTAAACGCTTAACATAATAAGCGCTAAAAGCATTCATGAAAAAGCTCGTGCAGTAGGCATGATTAATAAATGTAATAAGGATACATTTAATAATGTTACATTTAACAACGTTACATTTAAGTATAAGTGCTTACCGAACGTTCAAGAATATATCGAAACACATCACGTTTAGCCAGAAGAAACAGGATACGAATGAAAACTGGATCAAGTAGGCTGTAACAAAAAATATTTTAATAACATCGAATATACTGTGAGTAAAGTTTAGATAAGCCTGAGGGTACATATTAACTAACTAGTTACTATAATTTCATAGCATAAACGAAGCCCTTAAAATTCATACTTTAAAATTAAATATCTTTGAAGACCTCACTGAGGGTACTTAAAAGAAAGCTCTCGGAAGAAAGCAATTTGTTTATACAAGCCCTTTACACTTGAACAAAATCGATGTGGGCGTTTTATTAAGTTTTTAGTGAAATATATTTAAATCCTTTCTCAAGTTCAGTCGTATAACCTTAATAGTCATCAATTATAGTTAGACAGTCAAACCATAATTCCGTAGCAAGAAAATATTGAAGCTCATCAATACCTAAGGATTTGTCTCATTTTTTTCATTGAGCTGGACATATAAAACGTCATTTATATTCAAATTAAAGCAGGTGTCCTATTTCTGTACACTATGATATTGATTTTAATTTTTAACTATTGAATTATTTAAATCTTAAAGCACGCATCTGAACACTTCGATAACATATTCATCAAAAATTCCTATAGAACATCATAACTTACCCATAATAGTGCACGCGGCTGCAGGAAAAGCATGTCCAGCAAGTTGTGTGGTAGCTAAACATGTGAAGGCGAGCGCCAAACACACGGTGTGGCAAGCAAGAGCCTTTCCATGAGTGTCCCGTAGTTCAGTAATGAATAGGTACACAGCGGCCGTCGCGAGCAGGAATGGAACAGATATTAGGAGCCCTGGAAAGGAAAATATGCTGTAGTTTTGGCAGATTCATGTATTGGAGTGCCTAAGGAGGGCTTATTTGTATAAATATGTATGTTGCTATTGGGACAACAGTGAAATATTTCGAAAAGGAGCAAACAAGTCATAGCTAATCTTAGAACCAAGAGTAATCTGATAAATATGATGCTACAAATTGTACCTTTAGCAATTTGCGTTTCGTAATATTTAGAGATCACAAGAAATGAAAAGCGCTTGTGTATAAATTGAATGACGAGATAAAATTAATTAAAATGTAATTTGTAATTCTGGCAACCCTTAACCTCGCCTCAAGCTTAAAATCCTTTAGTAAAAGCTTTCATAGTATCAACTCTCAAATAACTTGTATTATAAAAGGCTGTAGAAACTTTTCGAAATCTTTTGGAGACTAGAACAACGATCAAATAGTTCAGTAACTCGGTAACTAGAGTCTTCGTAACAAAGTTAACAATTTTGTTCTTGTTGCCAACAACAAAAAGTGGAATTAATTAATGATCAACTGAGTTAGTATTTACTTTGGACGAAAAACATACAGCTGGGTTTTTTCCCACAAGAGTCGATATAGTAAATTGATTAAGTATTTCGTGTTTACACAATAAATAAGTTATAGTATTATTATTTTCTGTTGCTATCCGCAACTTCATTGATACGAAATTATTATTTCGTGATTACGAAATCAGATACTGGGCTGGTCTACGTTAATATTTATCGATAACCGGCACACAATGCCATACATTTTAGTATAATATAATATCTATTCGTTATCGGAATTGCAAGGATTATTATTATGCTTGCAATTTCGATAACGGATAGATAGTTTAAACGATAAAATAATAATCAAATATTATTAGGATGAAATGACTCTTTTATATTCGGTAATTCCCCATCTCTGCACTTTACGCTTGAAAGGAATTCCAATAAATCCCATGCAAATAATAAAAGATACAGACACAAATGATATCAAAAAGATATAGACTAATTGCAGGAATATCACCACATGTAAGTTCAAACCTGTAGCATAAGCGATAAGTGTAGCCGACGTCTTAGTATCTTCCATGGGGGTAGTAAAACATACTACGGGTAATGTTATGCCTGCTGGCACCGACTCGTTCCAGAAGGTTTCCATACAATAGTCCCGAGTGCCCAACAGTGGCGGTCTTGAGTACGGAACGAAGAGGGACCCGTTTACTAGCAGATAGAACTCATCTTCACTGTGTAAATGCGGCTCTAGTTTGTATCTGAGGACAACGTTTTTCATTAACACTTTGTTAAGCAACAAAAGAAGGGTTACTGTTATTATGGCGTTCTACGTTCTGGAAGGTGTTTAAGACAGATGACAGTTGCCATTGAATTTGACGACATATTACTAGAGTTAGAGTTTCTTTAAGATGGAAGCGTTAAGGTAGCCCGCGAAATTCAAATTTTCTTACGATTTTTGCAATTTGCTGGTCAATATTAAGTTGTACGTTGATTAAAATATGATTCGCGACCGTAATAAATATGTATTTACGTAATTATAATCACTAGACTCAGTAATACAACTTGTTTAGTTAGTGTAATCCTCAAATGTCAAGATTTCATGAAATAGTCATTCAGTAGGATTACTTGGAAAGTTGCATTGATGACTTTAATGATTATAATTCTGTAAATAAATATTTGTTAAGGTCGCAAATCATATTTTAATCAACGTACAACTTGATACTGACCAGCAAATTGCAAAAAATGTAAAAAAATTGAATTTCGCGGTCTACCCTGGCGCTTTCGCCTTAAATAGAAATATTTACACAATAAGTTTAAAACTGACCCAACTACATCAACGTTTGATCTCTTATGGAAAATTCACTTTGAGGCATATTATGATTAAAATAAAACGCAGCCAAGAATAAATAAGTACGGTCTGAGTAATAAAAACCAATGAGTACAGAAAATATCTCGAGATCAAATTAATAAAGCACTTTCCCCTAATGAATTAACCACTACAAATCGTTTTAGATGGGACACTCGCAATTGCATGGATGGAGGATTTTTTTCTACGATTCCTAATGAGCTTAGGACCCCAGAATATAGAACTCTTACTCAAGAATATAAAAGATTGAATAAAATTCATAGTAATTAGGTATACCCATAGATATATGATACCCCAATTAAATATTAATAGTCATTTCCTTCGATACAGAGTTAACATTGTATTATTGCTTTATCAATGGAAATGGAATTTTATCAGAATCAGACGGCATAATAACCCTATTTAAGGTTTTTATTCTGACTGTACAAAATTTGCTTAAAAAAAGTATAGTCCGACACACCATTAAAAAAATTAATAATAATGAAATTCCTGTTTCGAGCGGATCGGATGAAACTCAGCGGCCAAAACGCCCACTATTTTCGTTTTATAATGATTATGATAGCGATAAAATTGTGTAATGCCAATACAAAAGTAATTGCCTTTTATCATAATGATTATCACTTGATTCGAAGAACTTTCTGATATAATTTATAGCTGTTGTCATCTAACAACACTGTTTCAGTTTCAAAGTGCATTTTATAACAAACTAGCTGACCCGGCGAACTTTGTACTGCCATCTATCGAAATCAGACAATCCGTTCTCAAGATATCATCAAAAAAGCCGTTCCATACAAAATATAGGTATGAGAAAATGCATTATCTTTTTTCTTTCGTGAATTTTCCCATGTTTTAATAGTTATTCCGCTATTCGGGGCGGCGACAAATCAAAGATCATAAAAATCAGTCCAGCCGTTCGTGAGTTATAAATGGCGTAACTAACCAGACTTTTTTATATATATTTAGATGTTGTGTTTTTATTCTGTATCCGGCTTTACCTTTTATTTTGAAGTCTTACTTCGTTTGTTTAGGCAGTACCTAATTAATGAACACTTCGTAATCAAGACGAGATTCTAGGTTATATCGATCGGCAAACCACAATCTGCCCATTCCGGGATATTTGTGTACGTTGCTAATTGCAAATCAACCAATAGACCGTACTATTAGTTTCTTTATCAGAAGTTCCATTATGGATTCATGACAACATACATGAAAAATAAATGAAGTATAGTTTTAATTTTGGGGCAAACACCCAACGTAAGGCAGTAGAAATAAAATAAAACCTATATTTACTTTTCATATTTACACGGGCTCCCGACGATGGTCTCGTACACATTGCTGTCGAAGCTGAACATGTGGGTCTCATTAGCTTCGAAGAAGATCGGCTGGAAGGTCAAGGTAGACCGGGAGCAGACGGTCTTGACAGTCCCATCGGCAATCGAGACGGTGAGGTTCTGTCCGCTTGGACAGCATTTCGGAACTATTGGTAGCTCTTTTACTTCTTGGTCCTGTTGACAAGGGAAACAATGTTGTTTAAAATAATGAGTTTATAGATGAAGAAGGAAAAATATGGTGAGAGAGTTGTAAAATACAAATATTTGGACTCAATAAAATATAGTCTTAATTGACTTAGGAGGTACTTAAGTCTAAAATTTGACGGGCGAGTTATGTATGTCAGTGAGTGTGTGTGGTGTATGTAGTGTGGATGTAGGGTGTGAAGATGTGTAGCGAGTGTAGTGTAGGTAAAGGGTGTGAGTGCGTACTCGAACGCGTAGAGTTCGAATGTATGTGATGAGTGTAGTATAAGTAAAGCGTGTGAGTGTGTACTCGAACGCGTAGGGTGTGAATGCGTGTGGTGAGTGTAGTGTAGGTAAAGGGTGTGAGTGTGTACTCGAAACGTATAGGTGTATTTTCAGTATGTTAATTCTATTTTAAAATATCCAGTGTTTTTTCCGTATTTGATATAATCAATGCTTAAAAGTCATTTGGTGACCACTATTTTACAATGTTGTTTAGTTAAAGGATATATTTTTAGGATATGATTTATTTTGTTGTACAAATAGCCACATAAGAAGTTGAAAGATCTCTGTGCAAAACGGGTGTGGCAAGCTTTATTTACGCAGACTGTATGTTTTCTACGTTTCTGTTGAAAAGCTATAGGGTCATACGTCAGTAAGCTATGCATCTTGAGGATAGTGTGAAGTATGAATAGCTGTCTTACTGTTAATACTTCGCATGTTTTGTAAAGGTCGGTAGTGGGATGAAAGAATGGGAGGAACGCACTAAATTTAAGCAGCGCTCTTTCACAGAGAAAGACGTGAAAGATATCACAATAAATCTAAAAGTTTTACTGAAACTGTAAGCAAACAGCTATCGTAACAGTCTTCCCTACTAAGAAATGATCGTAATTTAGGAACAGTTAAATAATTTAAGAAGTGTCTGAAGAAAATTCATGTTTATGTCAAAGCCAATTATATGTTTAAGTCAAAACAAAAAAGAAGAAAATTAATGTTTATGTCAAAACAGTTGGGGCACTTTATGGAACAAGTAATATTACCTAAATTATGTTATGTAAAGACCCTACTCAAACAAGAGTCCAATTTAATAGTAATTCTTCAAAAGCCCACT
The DNA here is from genome assembly GCA_927399505.1 of Luperina testacea. Lineage (NCBI taxonomy): Eukaryota > Metazoa > Arthropoda > Insecta > Lepidoptera > Noctuidae > Luperina > Luperina testacea. The sequence goes on along the minus strand of OV656770.1, from coordinate 13,113,651 downwards.
TCAAATTTAGTCATAAATGTTTTTCTAAGACGTGACGTTTTTTTTTTTTAAATTGGGTCGCGCCGCAAACACAAGGTAAGGACAACATAATTATGGATATCATTCAAACGATGATAAATTGCAATGTTGTATGACTGAGTCCCATCAAAATTCAACATGAGTATTTGATCTTTGACGCACATAAAATAAATTCACCTGAGGTTGACGTCGTAAGGCGTTCATTTAGAATCGGGCACGTCTTTCACAAAATTTAATGCTTGAATATTAAGGCTCCTACAAACAGGCGCGACACGCGATATAATCGCGCGCGACACAAAGGCACCGCTCGTTGCGCGACTTGCGGTGCCTTTGTGTCGCGTGTCGTGTCGCGCCTGTTTGAAGGAGCCTTTAGTCGGCAAGACAAAGCTAAAGTTGCGAGGGCAAAAAAGAGATGAATTAATTTCTATTGCAGTCAATCTCACAATGCAAAAAGAATGAAAACCCATTCTATGAAATCAAATGTTTTGGCTGTACCTAACAAACATAGAATAGAATTTATAACTGGCATAGCGTCGCTGAAAAGCTGTCTGAATTTCTACTTATTCAAAATCAAATACCGTACCAAACCAATTTTTGTGGTTCTCTAAAATTTTACTTCGTGGACATAGTATGTAACAGAGGGATGTGCAATGGAACTATATATACATTTTTGCTGACCTTTATGGCTTACAATGTGAATCTAAAAACAATATTCGAATATTCAAAACACATATCATCATGCTTGTAATCCCCGAAGGATAAGCAGAGGTGTACCTGCAGTACATGAGGTACAAACCTACATACAATTTGTTAGTTATGTTTAAGGCGAAAGCGCCAGGGTAGCCCGCGAAATTCAAATTTTCTTACGTTTTATGCAATTTGCTTGATGAAATGATTATAATTCTGTAAATACATATTTGTTACAGTAGCGAATTATATTTTAATCAACGTACACCCAGTCACTGAGCTGAAAATTGCAAAAATCGTAAATCGAAAATTTGAATTTCGCGGGCTACCTTAGAGCTTCCCCCTTAAGTCCCATGTAACAGCCTATTGCCATCGACTGGGCACCAATCCAGACTCCGGCTCCGGCGACACACGCTGTAACCTCTTTCATAGTTTACTCAGAACGTAAAAATAGAAAGAAACTCTCACCCAAAGAAACAGCTGTTGATAAAAATATGCCTCAGTACATTGTACAAATGTCGGCGAATGCCAAATGTGCTACTCATTAAGGTGGGTGGACCATGGAAGGCCACTCTAACGAGTAAACGCTTTTTATTCGTTTATTAACTGGATAAATGAAAAAAACAAATGATCAAATAATACTTTGTTTTATTGTGTACCAAATACATCACTTTTTTTTAACCTAGCTTTAATTAGTATTCATTAAACTGAAGTTTTGTTAAGCTCTTCCAAATGGCCTTGCTAAAAACAAGGCGCCTTAGAAGGCCATTATAATAAATCAGTCATTTAACACTAAAAGTTACTGAATAGCGATTAAATCTACAATAAAAAGAAGTGGTTTATATGTTACGTAATAAAACAAAGTATTACTTAAATATTTGTTAGTTTTATTTATCCAGTAAATAAACGAATAATAACTGTTTATTTGTTAGAGTGGCCTTCCATGGCACACCCACCTTATTTTAACGTCGTCGATTCTCGATATGGAAGAAGCGAGGGACCGTACTGCCAAAATATTAGCGCGAACGATTCGCCGCCGCGTCTGTGATTTCCAGTTCGATGGGTGTTTGTGTAAATAGAAGGAATTTGTCCTCACATGGCAATAACTACGAAATTTTAATAATTGGCCTTCAAAGGAGCATGGCCTTCCATGGTCCACCCACCTTATTTGTTGAAATTATATGAAGTAAAGTTCAACACTGAGTAGATTAGGTACGTGTACATTGGAATGTAAAATACCAATTTGTTTATCAAAAAGGAAAATCAATGGCCTGAGTCATTAGATAATGGTTTTGCAGGGTCGTTTGGTACAGGTCATTGACATTACTCACCCAATAAAGGTGTAGCCTTCTCGATTTCAGGAACGTTTCGTGTGAAAGGGTTAAATAGTGAGGCCATAGTACCTCATACAGCCTACCTCATACCTCATACTTCATCGAAATGTAAATTAATCTACCTACAGTTAGTTCTACACATTGTAAAAGGGGAAATAAAGTTTAAACCTGAAGACTACTTTCACAGGCATCATAATATGTTTAAACAACTTACCTACAACGTTAATAAGATACCTAAGTTTGTCTACATTATAAACTTTTAACATATTTCTTAGAACACGTTAATTAATCGATTCCTGCATTTTCCTTATAGTAAAATTTCCTGGTAAACCGAGTCAAGCAATTTTCCTCATTACGTTCAAGTTTCCCTTGGTATATTCTATCTATAATAAATTCAATTTGCAAAAATGAGATAATTAAAGTGATTACTGGTTAGACCACTTAACGGTTACCCAAACTATTTACCTAGGATTGACAATTATTAGGTAAGCAACACACTTATATCGGCACAGTTCTGAATAGTTGATCCATAGTGGTCTTTAGATAAGCAAAGTCCATGACTAAATGTATGTTTAGAGTTCAGACTCTTAATGTTGGCAGCTTACCTAGGTACTCTAGCTATTGAGTAGGTGGATGTATGTTGATTAAATAAAATGTGGTTCTGCCAGTCTTCTGGGCACGTTTCCGGATGACAGCGATGCGGACGAGTACTTCGACGCCTGATTTGGCCTTTATTTTTGTTTTTATTTGTATAGTAAGTTCGTTAGTATCTAGTGTAAATAGTTTGTAATAAAATAAGTTAATTGTATATTTATCAAAAGGAATAAACGTTCTGACAGTATTTTATGTATGTCGCGACATCTAAACACGGACAATTTTATTTCCACATCGTAGCCAGAAAATAATCTGTATCGTTTCGGCTACCAAGAAAGCATACACTCCAAAAATAGGACAGAAACGTATACATAGGGTCATCTACGTGCTACAAGTTACCTCTGTCGGTACATTACATTTCGTTCAGCTATAATGTGAGTAAGAAGCCGGGTACCGAAGGCGCCACGTCTGTCACGCGTCTTGTTAGGAACGTGCCCGCAACGGTAATGAGACAACCGATGACATCTACAATTCTGAGGTCCTGTGTTATGCACGAAGGGTGAATGATTCGGATGGAAGGTTTTTAAAATTGAACTTATCATATTGATGGATTATTTGCAAAAATAAATGTCTTTAATAAGGAAAAGAGATGTTTTGTTTTAGCTGGTAGTTCAAAACTTTGCCATTATGGTTTTCAACAAAGGAATTATGCATTTTCATTAACATGGCCATAGATTTTATTATGAGAAGTAGCAATCGGTATCTTCAGGATTATGCTTTAGTTCAGTGTTGGATTATTGTAACAAATTCCCATGCAAATAAGAAAATTGCACTTTAAGAACACACTTATTTTAAAGACCTTTACTAGAAAAACAAAGCCACCCAGAAAAACAAAGCCTACAAGTGCACTGCCATATTTACTCATCATTTACAAAACTTCTCTCTAAGTGAGTGATCACGGTGCCATGTTTGTGAATCGTGTGTGTTTAGGGAAAGTTGTGATTTTTCTCGGAAACAGGCGTAAGTATCAGATTAGATTGTTTGCACTAACAGTTTGTGGAGATTGGACCTCACGCGGTTCGAAGGACCGGCTGAGTACGGGAGTACCATATGTAGTTGTGTGCCGATACATTATGTGGGTATTAGCTAGTTTTTCTTGAATATAAGAGGAAATCGGGCTCCTATTTGCTAAAGAAGGTTCATCTCAGTTGTAGTAACAAGAAACGATTCGATTGGTATTCGATCGAGATATTTCTCACGCAAGTTAGCGGTGCAGAGCAGTGGTAGCCCAGTGGTAACAGCCCCGACTTACGAGTTGTAGGTCGTGGATTCGAACCCAGCCAGGCGCTTTACTTTTTGTAAATAATTTCATCACCACTGCTCTCAAAACGGTGAGGTCATCGTGAGGAAACCGGCATGCCCTAGAACCAACAATTCGAAAACGTGAAATCTACCAACCCCCACTGGGCCCGCGTGGTAGATTACAGCCCACTTCCTCTCGAAGAGAGGAGGCCTGTGTCCCAGCAGTGGGAACGTTATAGGCTAATTATGCTAAGTTAGCACTGGCATAAATATCTGAATTTTACTCGAAGTTTACTTTTGAACAGCAAGATATCTTTGTCCCTAACAATATGAAACAACAACAAAAGATGGCATAATTATGAACTATTGTTTAGTAACCATACCTTGTGGTTCAGAGAAGCTAGACATAAAGCTTCAAACACACGACCGTGTTCAGAGGGGCAATTCTCGTAATTTTAAAAATGTCCACAGACTGATCTCATTCACAATCTGTCAAAAATACCTCTAATTTCCCTACATTTTGACAACTTTTTGACATTTGTCTGTCGCCGAGATGAGACTAGATTTTGAACGTTTTTAATTACGGGAATTGGCCTTCAGGTCAGTCCACATTTCGCTCGATTATTAAATGTACTGTCAAACATACGTCAAACTGATTGGCACTATAATAAATAAAGTTTGTCTATTTAGCTTGGAAAGCGACTACAATATTTTTTTGGATAAACTAACCTAACTCTTCTTCACCAATGTTGTATTGTTTATGAAATAGTGTGTGAAATGGAAAACATATTTGTGTAGGTTAAGTCAACTTAAATTGGCCGTATATTCAAATCACAACTCCCATTCTTTGACAGTAGTATTAAATGACAGTTATATGAAATAACAATGGATGGATGAAATAAGGAAAGTGACAAAGTATGTGTGATTCGCTTAACAATTAATTTATCTAACTATATATAATTTGAGTATCTATTTGATTATAAACTCTTTAACGACTTGGTTACGCCTTTGTTACCGAATAAAAGAGCTTACCTAAACAAAAATTGCGAAACAAAAAAAAAGTTTATTTCAGGAACAAAGCCTAGAGACCCGTTTAACTCGGAAACTCGCAGAATTTCTAAATGTTAAAACAATTTGTTTTTTAAGGCTTCTTTATGGAAATATCCGGGGACTGGGAGCCATGACGACACTGACAACTTCCGCGAAATATTCGCAAAGGTTACCTTAAAAATACTCATAAGAGTTTTTTTTCCTGAAAATTTTTCGGGTTGGTAATCACCAAAAGGATTTTAGATGTACCTAAGGGTTATATTCCGGTAAAAAGACGTCGCGGTACTTTTGAAATTATAACCAAGTCCATGTATATTCATGGCCATTTTTACGGGAATAATTCTTGGAGCGGCGAAAGCTCTTGTACTAATATTGACATGAATTAAAACAAGGTTACCCTTTAGTAGACAAACATTAGGATGGTTCGTCTACACTGTATGTTGACCTAGATCCAGGCATATATTGGTTGCTGCAGGTACATTAGCCACGGGTCCCACGGGACGATCGAAATTTCCAGACCCGATAGGCATGTGTCCTCAAAATTATTTAGGAGCTATCAAACCAACAAGAAGGTTACAAAACCAACAATATAGTGAACCTAAACACAACTTCTATAATAAAGCCGACAATTAGATTAAATTCGTAAAAGTATTGGATATAATATTAGTTCTGCAGTTTGCCGATTCTGCTGACGAAACCTCAGTCTTCGCCTAAAAGAATATTAACGGAAGAGAGCTCCAAACCGACTTTTACTTCGTAATATGTATTAAGACAATGATGTCAATATTATTTTGGTACCAAAATTAATCATGCTCCTCATCATGCATTACCCAGCACGCTAATAAAACAAATTCTTGAATCAGAGTACATAAATACTTGACATGTAATCTCATCAGCTATCACACTTCACACTAATATTATAAAGGCGAAAGTTTATGAGTGTATTTGTATGAAACATACTTCTTCACGCACAAACGGCTAGCCGTTTGTGCGTGAAGAAGTATATCCATACCAAACAAACAAACCATACCAATTTTTTTAATATAATATAATAAAATTTGGTGTGGAGGTAGCTGACACCTTGGATTAACACATAGGATACTTTTTATCCCGATATACCCACGGGATGGAAACTAATGCGGGTGAAACCGTGGGGCGCATCTAGTCTTTTATATTTACACCGAGAAGCGTATCTACTGAAATATTGTTATTAGGCCTAAGGCCGGTACTCTGCCAAGTATTCAGACGAAATTCGCTAAAACAATTTCATGGATTACCTAGGCATTAAAATGGTCTTAACACTGTGTTAAACCAATTGAAGCCCGTGACTTCATTTGCATGCTAACTTTAACTCTCTGTGAGACAGTGCGCACACGAGAATTAGTTTTTCCTGTAGAGTTTTGACAACTTTGACTACGTAACTATGTCTTTTACAAAAATGCGTGCCATCACTGTGACAGTCTTCTGCGTGTTGATGGCAATCTAAATTGAATTTATCCAGAATTTGGCTAAGAATTTGGCACTTTCACTAACGTCCATCAGTTCCTGTAACGTGCAGGCAACTCGACGCGCTGGGCACGATATTAAGTGCCCCATTAAATCACTGTATTTGGGTACATAGAGCGAAATTTTGTCTACAAGATCCTTCATGACTGGTATTCATCATCTGCCTAGCCTTTTCCCAACTATGTTGGGGTCGGCTTCTAGTCTAACCGGATGCAGCTAAATACCAGTATTTTACATGGAGCGACTGCCTAACTGACCTCCACAACCCAGTTACTGGGTAATACGATACCCCTTGGTAAGACTGGTTGTCAGACTTTCGGGCTTTAACTATCCGTAACGACTGTCAAAGATCCACGAATGACAGCCAGGACCAACGGCTTAACGTCCTTCCAAGGCACGGAGGGGACACGGTATGTAATAATGGTCACCCATCCACAGACCAACCGCGGCAAGCGTAGCTTAACCTAATCGATCGACCTGTGCGGCTGTTATTATTTAGCCACGGGCCCTTCATGACTGGTATTATTTCATGCATTAATTGAATAATCACCATTTTAGCGAACTCTACTCAAATAAACAGTCAGCAGAACTTATTCTTTGTGATATTTTGACTTGGAGCTTACCTTGTTTTCTCTGATGAAAAAACAGAACAAATAAGATTACAGTATGTTACAAAATTACGTTGTCTTCGACTCGTGTTGATAAACTGAAATTAACTGTTACAAATTACTTACACCTACAATGTTACAAGAAACAGTTTTGCCAACACGTTTTTTTTTCCATACACAAGTCGTTCCTAACACTAAATTGTCCCCTCGAGTACTTAATATAACTGTTCTAGTGTTTTTTCGCCGAATTGACACACATTTCTTGGCACTTATCGCATTTTTTTTTATCGTTGTCGCAACAGTGGGTAACACGTCACAGCGATAATATCAGAACCCCGACGATTCCGAGAAAGATTATTGGATGTAAATAAATATTTCGTGTAAAGCGCATTTTTTTCTGCTGATTTGTTGCAAAATCTTATCTGTCGGGATTTCGGGAATGATATAATCGTCGCCCATAAGGCGACGCGTAGATGAGATGAGTGTTTTTCTGACGCGTATATCTTAAACTACATATCTTCATTGAAGAATTGAAACTGTTCGAATTGATAATGACTCAGTACAATGTTATGCGAAGAGCAAGCACGCGTTGTCGTGTGTGACCGCGTCCGAATCAGGTCTTATCAAAAATAAATAACGTACAATTTGGCCGGAGACCAACAGGAAAACGCAGAACAAAGTGAGTATCGATAAAAAAATAACACATCCACCTACTCAAAGAAATTTGTTTAGGTGTCGCAGATCTTTCAAGCATTACTAGACTTTTAGAAACCAAGCAAGGTACCTACATAATTTATTAAGCTCAACTCGAGCCTCGACACTGAAAAAACAGAATAACATAATATTCTACTCACAGACATAATTCTATTTGTAACAGATATTTTTCTTGACAAGCATAGGAATTAAATTCATAAAAGAAAAGCTATCAGATACCACGAGGACATAGACACGCAGGAAGGTAATAGGAATGAAAATATTTTAACCACGCGCGGCACGTATTCGTTTCGCGTAATAAATAGGACAACGCGTGAAAGTAAATACGTCTGGGAAAACCTCCTACATATTCTATTTGCCTGGTTATGATAATACGTATCGATAATAAGTTGATAAGTATTCGGTGGAAGATTGGAAATGTCTGCAACACGTCAGAACGCCTAGGCAAGGCGCTTACATTTCGAAAGTATGTTGTAGCTTTTAATATTTTATAAACTTAGTAGAGATAGAAAAGCGCTGAAGAGAATTTTTAAATCCTTAACATTGAACTTTTTTCAGCGATCTTGATTTTATTTAAGACGACTATCTGTGACAAGATTGCCTGTGAAAAGTTTTCGTGACGTCGAGAAATGTCTTAAGTTTAATAAACCGTGGAAGTTTTGATCAAAATCTTGTACCGTAGGGCCGAAAGAAACTTGCCTAAATCTACACAGTTTTATAAGCATTTTGTAAAAGAATGCTAACTGATGCTACTACTTACTTTTACAATTTTATTAAGGCTTAGTTTAAGTACGAATAAATAGCATAATTAAATAAACTCGAGGCTTAAGAATTAAGCTTATCATACTTACATAAAATAATATAACTAGAGAAAAGCTTATAATAATCCTCGATATAATATTAAATCATCATCGTACTTGTTACTATGCCAACCCTGAAAACAACAAAATGTTTCAGTATTTTTATGGCAAAGGTATGGAAGTTCAGTAAATATCCCAACTATGTTGTCCGCACTTAGGCTTTGCGTAGCTTTAAGACCTATTCACACCTCGTGGTTGCGTTGCCAGGATTCCTCTTAACCTAGTAAAGAAAAAAGAGACCAGTGTGTAAAAACAAATGTACAAAAATGTCTTTGTGTTGTTTAAACCACGGTAGGTAGATATTAAATACCGACCAGCCATACCTATGCGTGTTAGATTTTATTAGGACAAATTGTTATTGACACTCAATTAAAAAGGTTAATAACCCAAGTTTGGACAATTCATCTTTATTTTAAACCTATGAATTATAAACTAGTGATATAACCTATAAACTAGCTAGCAAATATTTTTCACAGTTTTGTGCCCAAGCCATTCTTATCGCAAAGACGAAGGGTGTCACACAGGAATTATTCAGAGGACCATTTCGCGTCGCCACCGACTTGCAGCAGGTAATAGAAAGTAAATATTTTCGCTAGTAGCCACCCGTCGGCTACAGAGAGAGTGATACACGGCTAAAGCTTGCGGCTTGGCACGGCTTACTGTGAGCAGATTGCTTCTACAAATACTGATGGTCTGCCGCGTTTGGCTAGACTGGAGATTTGGTCCTAAGTTCCTAACACTTTCGAAATATCTAAGATGATTATGCGTACTGAATGTAGATTAACGAGCTGGCTTTCATGAATTTCTTTTTACCGTAATCTTTGTACGCCGAAGTCTTTCAAAGTAGGTAACTAAGGGATTAATGGCAATTTCTAACCCAGGAATAAGTAGAATAAAATCAGTTACTCAAACGATAAAAAAGTCTGCATTTAAATCTATGAGTAACTCGCAGGTTTGCAAATTAACCATGACTCCGAACCTTAGGTACTATATGAAGAGAGGCGCGATACGCGATATAATCGCGCGCGACACGAAGACACCGCTTAAGCTTGTTGTGCGACTTGCGGTGCCTTTGTGTCGCGTGTCGTGTCGCGCCTGTTTGAAGGAGCCATAATTTGGGCAAGGTGTTGTGATTACAAGAAAGGTGTGTTGCTTTTTAACTTCAATTATCGTGCCAGTAAATTCGTTGGTAATTAAAATTAGATTAGGAGTAGCCTTTCGAGTGTTAGACAAATAAATGGACGATAAAGTGGAATCAATTTAGATAAAAGCTGGGACAATAATGCCAATCAATACTTGGTAGAAAGTAGGAAAGTACATTGATTGAATTGTAGTTTTCCAGCTGAAATCCCTATCATTGTAGAAATTCCCCTTGAAGGATTTGATCAAATACATGTAAGTACAACGTTCATGGTGATTACAAACGAGTCATTTCTTATGTGGATTCAGAAAAAATAAAATTAATTACCAAAAAACTTAAAGACAGTAATCAAACCCAAATCTATTCACTCAACTGCCTAAAATTGCTAGTTGTCTCCCATTTAATAACAACAGCTATTAAACCAATCAAAACAACATCAATTGTATTTAGTCCTGCCTCACAAAGGAGCATCTTTCTCCTTCTATATTATCAGCCAACATTATCTACACAACAAAGATATATCAGGACATCTCTGCACCAGACGGCCTTACGGTACTTAACAATATTTATTTCGGCACTAGGGGCAGTATATTTTTTGCGAAGAATGCTCATATTAACTGAATCCTATCTTGTGAGAATGAATGTGGTGCGTGGAGTCTCGAAGCAATCTCTTTAAGTGGCCCTCGCCACAATACAGGCAGGGCACAGTATGTGAAATAGAAATAACGTATCTGGTCCTTCGAGACGTGATCGTAATCGTAAACGAGAAATAGTGTTCTTTTTTATATCCATAACAAATAATCGAGTAAAACTAGCTGATTATTTATCAATGTCAGAATCGTTGTCATCACTACAACATTTATTGATAAATGATTTTATTTCTGTAAGTAGTTTTGTACAAACACTTGTACACGTCAATCATGTTTTTAATTAAAAACGAGTTGAGGTCGGCATTTCCTATCTGACTACTGTGAGAAGAAAGGCCGAAACAAACTCAGTCCAGACATAATCTTGGTCAGATCATATGAAGACCATGTAGATTAGTGCCTTAAATGGTCTTTTGAGGAAAGAACCACACAGATTGAGTGGACCTGTCCAGTCAGTGCACGCATTTGTCAGTAATCATACAGCTCAACTCAAAACTTAAGGAGCTCAACAATTCAACGAACAATACCAAAGAAAGGACATTTGGGTAGGCCTCATAAATAACTCAAACTGCCAGACCATGACTAAAACTTTCTGAGAGAAAAAATAAAGACAAAAGAAAAGAAAGAAAAGAAAATAAAATAAAAAAAAGAAAAGAATATTGGTCCAAAACATGTATCATTTTCGTATCAAATGTAATACCTATATAATATATATACTAAATTGGAATATACATATAATATACTTAAACAGTGTGTTGGCTATAAATACAAAAATTAGACAACAACTTGGTATAATATTTCTGTGTTCTGTCCTCGCTAACAAAAACCGATCAACTTTAGGAACATCCCCCTCAATCGAAAACAATTTTGTCAGTCCATTTTTATTCCTCAGGGAGTATTTCTAGGAAGAATATATCGATGCCCTTGTACCCAAAACTTCTGCTACGTTTCCTTCGTCTTGTCTCTGCGTAGAAACTTTGCCTTATCGGGGTTTATTAGTTATTTATTCTCACACAGCCCAAGGGCTGTGGTCCTTCATGTAACTCGCATTATATTGTTACAGTTTCTTATACCTGCATATAATAGCGACCTAATTGTCTAGAAAGAATTCCAAGGTCGGTTGCAATTAAGTTTTTCAAGAACAATTTGCTTCGAGTCATGCGAAATGCAATTTTCTTTGTCTTGAGCGCAGCAAAAGAAATTAGGTGAGAGCAAGTTATTTAAACAATTACGGAGCTATCTGTATTTTATTTCTTCTTTTTAGTTTTTAGCGGTTTGCTGGCTTTTACCGGTGAACTCGGTTTAAATTAATTATGCGTCTATTAGTGATTCTTTCATCGTCTTCTTATACTTCATACTGTGTAAAGATATTCTCGCGCGGTTGTTTTATATCTTCAAATTTTAAAGAAACGTGGGTATAATTGTATGATAATGGTTTCATTGTTGTAATACCCTGGCTGCTTGGTTGATTGTTCTACTCTGATTCCTAAGCTCATCATATCATAATCAGCCTATAAAGTTTCCACTGCCGGGACACAGGCCTCCTCTCAGTGAGAGGGGGTGGGCCGTAATCCACCACGCGGGCCCAGTGCGGGTTGGTGGATGTCACACGTCTTCGAATTTTTGGTTCTAGGACATGCCGGTTTCTTCACGATGTTTTCCTTCACCTTTTTGAGAGCAATGGTGATGAAATAATTTACATAAAGAAAAGCACTGGGTTCAGAACTACGACCTACAACTCGTAAATCGTGCCCGTGATCACAGGGCCACCACTGCTCTAATTCCTAAGCTCATATTTTCACAATACCATAGTAGGTGGCCCAGTGATGTCGGCCCCAACTTAGGAGTTGTAGCTCGTGAGTCCAACCCGAACGAATTTCATCACCACTGCTCTCAAGACGGTGAAGCAAAACATCGTGAGAAAACCGATGATTTCTTAGAACAAAAAAGTCGAGACATCTACCAACCCGCACTGGGTCCGCTTAGTGGATTATGGCCCACTCACTCTCATAGAAAGGAGGCCTGTGTCCCAGCAGTTAGATCATTATAGGCTCCAGATGCTAAGGTGGGTAGGTGGATTGTAAAAATGTGTGTCTGAGAAGTCGTAGGTTTACACATATGAAACATGCCTTATCGCACAATCAATAATTTGATTAGGGGAAGTAATAGGTATTATGAATGAATATGAATCACTAACATTTCCCTTGTTTTGATACCGGTTAAAAGAAAATATTGTGTAGTACGTGGAACGGAAATGACTACTTATGAGTCACTATATTCAAAGATAATAGTATGTTACTACGTCTGTAAACTACGTAAGAAATATTTAATCTTTATGCTTTTATTTGTTTACTTTATCTAACACATTCTTACGTGGCATCATCTAAAGACTTTTACGTAAGTATTAATTTCATTCTGACTCACTGCAGATACAAACTGGGAAACTCTGTAGTTTCCCAGTAGAAATCTAGAATTACTTGAAATTACTGTTAATTTCAAGCAATTCTAGATGACTAGCGTGTTGAAGAAAGAAATATCTTCTCTTGTTTTTGTTATGAAACATAAATTATTGTCTATATATTATGAAACATTTAGTCTATAGATTACCTATAACGCTCGTTGATTATTTATTAAATTCCTGACCCTGCTTATTAATTAGCTAATCACCGATGTTAGCTCTTGTATTATTCTTATTTTTAGAGAAATTGACTTTACAAGCACAGTAGATAATATTTACTCACAGCAAGTACCTACGTACAACCTACCTTTAAGGCCCCTACAAACAGGCGCGACACGCAATATAATCGCGCGCGACACAAAGGCCCTGCACTGCTCGTTGCGCGACTTGCGGTGCCTTTGTGTCGCGTGTCGTGTCGCGCCTGTTTGCAGGAGCCTTTACCCAGTCCAACAGTCGATTGTGGAAGTAACTCGCCACACACGTAGTCGTGTTGTTTGATTTATGGTTTACGCTACAACTGGACCATGTCGCGTGTAAATATCAATAAATGCATGGAATTAATAAACGCATAGGTAGTTCCACGAATTATTAATTTTTTGACCAATCATTTTTCATTCATGTGACTTTTATTGTGATGATTCTGCAAGTTGTGAGCTGTGTTATGAATATTGTCACTCGTAATGCTGTAAATCAAGCCTAACATCAATATTTTGTGCTTGCTTCTGCACAATGTATTTAAATAAAATCTCAGATTATAATTTTTCATAGTAGGTATTAGACATAAAAATAAATAAATTACACAGACAAATTGCGCAATTTTGGTCCTTCGAGTCGATGAAATGTGTCAAACCAAAACCAAATTGAGTTATAATTACAATTTACAATATAAATTGCTTTCTAAAGACAAGAAATTTCGGCGATATACCTAAATAATAATTATATCAAAGGAACATATCACTTGACTACAATAAGTTCTAACTGACGCACAGGATACTGAAGAGTTTCACAATAGTAGGTAACTATTAAATACATTAAAACGTATCCATTGAGCTGTTAACGGAAAGGCTTCGTGAGTGCCAGAAAAGGGCTAGGAGTGACCGTCGTTAATGCCAAACACTTGGATTGCAACACACTAGGAAGCGATCAACAATTGCATCCTACTCATCCGCTTATCAGTGCCGACTGCAAGAAATAAGACAAGTTAGGCTGTCTACAGACCGACGTTATTTCCGGACAGGACTGCGTTTAGACTGCACGTTACAGCAGAGTGCCAGGGATATCGACGCACAAACTGTAAACCATGAATTCAGCACATGATTCTAGACGTCTAGAGTAGAAATTTTTCGCCGGTTATCAAACAAAAATTTGCTGTTACATAGAAAAGTAAAATACCTTCGCAGTGAAAATGTATGAAACTGATTTTTTTTCAAAGCATTGGTGTTCAGAATCATGTACTGAATCCATGGTAACAGGTTGCGAGTCTATGTACCTGCCACTCTTTATACCACCTTATACTGTATTAGCAGCGCCCCGTGGTTTCACCCGCATAAGTGTCGATCCCGTTCGAAAGACACGTGGCGCTATCTATTATCATAATTACGTTATTGTTATTTTCCTCGGGAACAGCACTTTTTTTCTGGATGAAAGGTACCCTATGTCCGTTTCTGTATACCTGATAATGTAGGTATATGCGAAATTTCAGGATGATCGGTTCAGTGGTTTAAGCGTGAAAAGGTAACAAACAAACAAACTTACTTTCGCATTTATAATTTATTAATATTAAATTACAAATAATTTGTAATTTAATATTAATGTAAATTATTTTTTTTTTAGATTACCTATTTAACTTTGTATATTTTTATTTTTTATGAAATCTTATGGTCTTCCGACCTAATTTGTACACCAGCCATGGTCAAACATGTTGTGCCAAACAATATCCTGTGACACCTATAATAAACATTATACCATGTATATTATCTACACATGTTTTTGCGAATAAATGAATTTTTATATTTTATCTTTAATATTAGTTAGGATTACAGATTGTTAAAAATATTGAAATCATGAAGGTTACGCTTGGGTGTCGTTAAACGCGAACCCAGCACGAAATAACATTATGGTCAAAGAAACTTTCCTACAAGAAGAGAAGGTATTAAAAAATGTTTCAATAAAAAAGACTGCATTAAACCTCGGGTAATCGTGTTAGATAATCGCTGCGGTGTAACCAGCCTATGTTTGAAGCCCTTATTGAGACCACGGCAACGAAACGTGGGTGGAACGACCTGTATTGAAAAATGATACCAAACCAACTTTCTTGTTATTTTGTTAAACAAACATTATGTCTCATGCTCAGTATGGTCAGGAAGTTGTTCCATTTCCATGTTATTTTTCTTTGTAGTCGTAACTAAAATCCTACGCGATAAAGGATCAATTTTTTTGTTTGTTTCTCTAGTCTGTTTATTTTATAAGTCTTGTACTTCTGTTCATCTAACCTGGTTCTGACTATCCGTGAATACTACAAACTCCCTTTATCGTTAATTAAGAATCTGGTCCTAACGTTTTCTAATGAGAGAATCTTTCAAGATAGCGTTGCGGGTGAAGAGGGCTCATTGCGGCGCCCGTTGAACACAGCCGAGTCTAAAGATAAGTAATCCTTTACGTACTTATAATTTATTTTTTATTTCGAAGAAAATAAGAAAGTTTTCACAGATAGTGCTTTAGTTTTTAGGTCAGCAAAGATGTCTCAGCAGCGTTGAGAAACGACGTGATCGGAACGCAAACAAAATAGCTGGAAAATGAACCTAGACGCTTTCTTGATTAACGGAGTACGGAAATTAATTTACTTCATCTTGGTGCAGCTCTGAAAATATGTGCGCTTGAAAGTATTTTTGTAAAAAGGAATTGATTTTTAACTCGTTAGTTTTTGTGGAACCACTTTTTTCTCAAATAAAACTCCAAAATCCTAACCAACACAGCTTAACATAAATACCCGATTAAACGCATTGCTTCGTAATTTTTCAAACAAAACCCCATCTCTTAGCTTCTAAGCGCTCATAAACCGTGTATTTAATAGCGTGTGCTGCTTATCTGTAGACATGACGAGTAAGATATCGATGCACCGGCGACTCCGACACGACGACGGCAATGCGACGGTAGCAGCCACTGACAGCCGAAGATAAGATACACCCACGCAACACAACCGTTACACACCATTTATAAATCAACTGCCCAACACTACGAAATAAATTAATGTACAATTTATTTTAATTCGGAAAATTTGTCGGTAAAATTATTCCGT
Source organism: Luperina testacea (assembly GCA_927399505.1). NCBI lineage: Eukaryota > Metazoa > Arthropoda > Insecta > Lepidoptera > Noctuidae > Luperina > Luperina testacea. The sequence continues at coordinate 13,097,434 of OV656770.1, read as the reverse complement.
ATAACTTAATTTGAATCGATAAAATGTTATCTATCGGTTTTAATTATTTATCGGTTTATAAATTAGTGGTGTAAGGTTTTAGTAATTAACGTAAATTAGTTTGCGGTTGAATGCTTTATGTTTTAAAGGCATGTGACAGGTAAGAAGATGAATGCATTGAATGTGTTTAAATAATTAGAATATATTCAATATAAATGTATCTTGTAGGTAGATGACAAGATGAAAAAATCTAATTTGGTTGGTTTTGAGTAATAGCATTTGTACAAGATCGTAGAAAGGTTATCTACTTAGAAATGTTTTTATAATGAAAATCTTTTTGTTAAATTATAGTAGGTATTAATTTTCCAAGCGAAATTTTTGGATGTTGTTGTAGGTATTCCTTTCACTACCAAGAATATTTTATATCTGTTTGAAAGATGTTTCTATTTTCCTACAGATGTCAAATAAAGTAACAAAATTCTTGTGCCAAATAGTCTTTCAGAAAATAACCTCTGACAGCGAGGCAGAACGACAGACGACATTGCTCCGTTTTTACATTTTTGCGATGGAACTCTAAAATTGGGACGGCGGAATCCTGAAAATGTTTCTACTTACTTCCTTTATTATATTAAACTGGCATAAACTTCGCATTTCTCTTTAATCTCGTGGGACCCTAGGGTTTGGTCGGAGTACTTAGGGACCAATATTTGGTAGATGACTTTTGTGGGTCTATTCAACTATTCATCCGCTCCGATATGGACTGATATTTCTTTATATCGACCACCGATAAATTCAATATTCGAGTTTTCTCTCTTAAAGTCCTACATTCAGTATTTTATTATTTCCAATAAAACATGTGTTCGATTGCGGGTCGCATGGGGACCTTTTTACAGTTTCAATGGCACTTAAAAGCTTTATTAAAGTAATCTATCATTGTTGCTGTGTGGTTAACCTCCTCCTAATAAAGTAGCCATAACAATACTGTATAAAATAATTGACAGGTAACAGGTCCATTGTCTATGAGGTTTAACACCCTTTAATTGACAGTTACAACATTGCGTTAATATAGGCTCGAATAGAATAATCCCACGTTTTAATAGATTTCTTACGCAAGGCAAGGAGCCTTTCATGTACAGACGCCAGCACATCAAGCTACCCGAAACTGTCAAATTCTCCCAATCAACTTTGAACCTTAAGCTTTAGCGATATAGTTGAAAATCTATTAAATAAATTTGACATATTGTAGTAGCTTGATGTGCTGACGTCTGTACTTTGTCCGGTAGTACCTACCTAGTTCCCCACGGAGTAAGTATTTAAAACATGGTGGCAAAAAAGTATCCATCAAGCGGTGAAGTGCAAGTTCCTTTTGGACTTGAGCTTCAAAAAACTTAATCTATACAAATATCGTAAATAAAATAAATTGCAGTATCTGTTTATAATGTCAAAATAACAGCTGTTTACTATATGTATATGAAAGTATACGGAACTTACATAATTATAACAACAACAAAAAAAAATTTACAATCTCCGAAACGGCTGGACCGATTTTGTCAGGACTTTCACTGGCCGATACCTGATGTTATCAGAGTAACTTAGGCTACTTTTATTTCAGACCAATAGTAAAGAGACATTATTGTTTTCCGACATCCACGCGAACAAGGTCGCGAGCACAGCTAGTATTAAAATAAGATAAGGTACAGACGCCAGCACATCAAGCTACCCGAAACTGTTAAATTTTCCCAATCAACTTTGAACCTTATGCTTTAGTGATAAAGTCGAAAATCTAATAAAGAAATTTGACAGATTGTAGTGACTTGATGTGCTGGCGTCTGTACAAGTACCTAGCTAAGTACTGTTGACACATAATTACCTACTGACACATAAATACCTCACCTAAATCACGTCACTTGGCACAGTCCGTCACTACTGGACAACGATAAAGGATTGAGCATAAACTATGCACAGACAGCTACAGCTGGTCGATTCTATAAAAATCTCACCGTGAAAACTTAGGTCACGCTTAGGAGAAGTGAGTTTGTTTTGCTAGGAATTGACACTATTGACAGCTGACTCCACGCTCACTTCACCTAAGTTTTCACGGTGAGATTTTTACAGAATAGCACCGCAGGCGTGTCGTATCTGCGTCTTAGTCTTTGTGATGCTGCTCAGTTTTAATCTCCTCTTTAAATACCAAGTAATGAGCAGGCTCTTACCAAATAGGTACTATAAACTATAAGCCAGTATTTTGTTGTAGCTGCGGGGTAGTTGGATAAAACACTAACAATGCCAAAGGTTTTGACAATTCAAGTAGGTACATTAATTACGTTATTAACATTGTCGTTGGCTTAGGAAGTTCCTTGAAACTGATCATATTATAGTTGCGTAACACACTACGCAATTGGGGAGCTTTATAAGGGCTCCTACAAACAGGCGCGACATGCGATAAAATCGCGCGCGACACAAAGGCACCGCAAGTCGCGCAACGTGCGGTGCCTTTGTGTCGCGCGCGATTTTATCGCATGTCGCGCCTGTTTGGAGGAGCCTTAAGAGTGTGATAAGCCTACTACCATAATACAGGACAGAGTCCAAAGCATGCAACAGATAATTAATTTATTATAAAGATCTTAAATGTCGTAATGAGAACGGTTGGTCCGTCGATGGGTCTTTACATACCGAGACCCTTACGGACCTCTAAAAACACGTTAAAAGCCGTTGGTCCCGGCTGTCATTCCTGGATCTTTGACAGTTGCTATGGGTCGTCAGAAGCCCGAAAGTCTGACAAGCAGTCTTAACAAGCAGTTTTAACAAGGATATCGTATTATTATTAGTATCGTAATACCCAGTAACTGGATTGTGCCATGTATTTAGCTGCATCCGTTAGACTAGAAGCCGACCCCAGCATAGGCAAAAGGCTAGGCAGATTAATTGATTTCATAATGAGAATCAGTATTTATTTGTTAGGGACAAATAAATACTGATTTTCATTTGCTCTTGAAACTTTAACTGAGAAAGTGTTAATAGTAAATGAAACCCAATTTCACTGCTCTAAGTTATAATAAAACCCTAAATAGAATAAACCTAAGAATCGTCAGTTGTGCGTGCTATAGTCAGATCACTGAAGACTGGAACAAAATAATATTTTACTTGGTCAAGAATCGAAATATATCCCTGTATTGATTAAAGCTTTGCTCCCAGACTCATCAGTAGCTCATCCAAAGATGTTTACATATTTATGTTTACATAGACAGCCGAGAGCCAACCCTAACGAATCTTATTTATAAGCTCTTCACGTCAGACCGGGACCCACTACATAAATAAATGAAGATCTCAAGATGTGACAACAGTACTTAACCTTTTTTTTTCTATTTTAGAGAACGTTTTGACATTTGACATCTATTTTTGTGATGACACATGACAAGAGAAGTTGATAATTTGAAGAATAATGGTTCTACAGTCCTTTCATAGTTATTTTCCGCTGACAGCAACAACCCAATGGCAACCTTATTGTAACAACAGTAAGGATCACTGTGATTTTGACAGACTCGTTAATGGAAGCAACCCAACATCAACCTTATTGCAACGACAATAAAGATCATTGTGCTTTTGACAGTGATGCAAAATAACTGTGAATGGACTGTAGTTATTGTTTTTTAGGGTTGCCTAGTGAGAGGAGTACCTATTTCTAGAAATAAAATAATAATAAGGAACAAAAGTATGAAATGTTGGTATAAATAAAAAGCGGCAAAGTGCGAGTCGGACTCGCACACGAAGGTTTCCGTACCGTACAATATTGAATAATAATTATATTATTTTTATATTTAGTACAAAAACACGTTTCTTGTATGGGGACTATAATATTATTTTATTTTTATTATTTGCTGCTATTAGCAGTATTACACCCTGTATATAAGGTGTTAAAAAATTAACCCGACAAACTTTAAGAGGTGCTTTAGACCATCGAACTGAATAACTTTCACTATGGGACCAACTCTGAATCAGGAAAAAAAAATCAACTGTTTAATACAAAATGTTCAATACCTTGACCAAAATGTATGAAACAGCTGATTTTTTATCGTGTTTTCAGAGTTATTCCCATATTGAAAGTTGTTCAGTTCGATGCACGATGGTCTAAACTCTAAAGCACCTCTTAAAGTTTGTCGGGTTAATTTTTTAACACTTTGTATAGAAGTAGGTATGGAAGCAAAAGACACGTTGCGCCAGTCCCAAATAAATTGGTATGAGGGCAGGAGGATAATGATCATTTGCTGCTATACCAGCCGTAGTAATACATATTCTGTGAAAATTTCAAGTGACTACCTACACACTCTGTGTGACAGACAGACGGACGGACAGCAGAGCCTTATTAATAGGGCCCCGTTAGCACCCTTTGGGTACGAAACCCTAAAAAAAGGTAGATGATTGATTCATTTGCGAAAGTCGCTCTACCTGCTTAAAGAACTATCTTAAAATCTTAACTCGAGGCTTATCAACATAAAGCGTAGGTAAGCACTTGTAAGATCTACTTAGAGATTAAAAAGACAATTTACCATCCAAAAGCAGGAAATAGCAACAAAACAAGTTGTAATCTTAACTAAACGCGTTCAAATGATCGGTTTTATCAAAATTACAGGCTGTTTGTGGCTTATATATGTCTAACAAATTCTAAAGGACTGATAAGCGTAGATACTACGCATAGATTTCAAGGCAATATCTAATACATAAATGTATTAGGGCCGACAAGGATTTATTACGGGGTTTTGGTTATTAATATTTACTTTTATCCAAATAAGTATATAAATTCTTTGCAACGGCTTATCTTTGGTGCCTACGCATATTCGGGGAACGATAATACGCAAATGATTGAATTTTTTATTTAAGATCTAAAAGAAACACGTTTTATAAAATTGAACCATAAATTGAAAACATCAAGGACCAAAATGATTAAACGGCTCTATAAAAATATGTTGTACTACGTAAGATAAGGAAAATATAAAGGTTTCATTATTATTATAATTATTGATTATTATATAAAAATAAATCTTAAAATATCGTGTGAATATAATATTACTTCACCCATGTTAATATCTAACGTTTGCATAGAAAAATAGTCTAATATTATTTCTACTGATTTTTTTCTTCAACGAACAAAAATCAATCCCTGGATTTCGACTTCATACAAAAGTTTATTATTCAAGCATCCTTATTGCGTAACTCCATATCAATCATAAACTGAATCATTTGATGCATAAAGGCTCCTTCAAACAGGCGCGACACGCGATAAAATCGCGCGCGACACAAAGGCACCGCAAGTCACGCAACGAGCGGTGCCTTTGTGTCGCGCGATTCGCGTCGCGCGTCGCGCCTGTTTGCAGGAGCCTTTAAGCGATTAAGGTCGAGTATTCCTGTAACTTTAACCCTTAATCATTTTCCAAAAAGTTTTACGCGACGTGAATCGCGCGCGCGGCACCGCAAGTCGCGACTTGCGGTGCCGCGCGCGCGATTCACGTCGCGCGTCGCGCCTGTTTGCAGGAGCCTTAATGCTATGCTTCATATTATGTTCGAATGTCAGCTCAACAATTTAAAAAACGAAATGAATGTTGTTAAACTGTCAAAATTTAAGCCATTGCTACATACATTGTACATTGATGTAGGTACATATGTTACGCAATTACCCCGCTGGAGTAGACATTTTTCTGATCCCAATGATTACCTTACCTCTTACCTTACCCATTAGTTAACAATTTCTTCATTCACAAGAATGTATAGAGGAAAAAAAGTAAAAAAATAAAATAAAGTAACAATAACAATACATCGAAAGCTAAACTAATAGCTACGTGATTTCCAATCGATTTAACTTTAACCTAGCTGAGGGCGCTTAGAGAATTCAATAACGTTTTGATCGCTGCACGGATTGCCCACACACCCCTGCGGCTGAGATACGGGAATTCTCGATCTGTTTAAGGCCTAAATGGGAACCGCCCACTCGAACTCGAAACTACTATATTAGCCTTAGGCCGGTTGTACACATGCGAGCAAACATTATAGAAAGCCATCGTTCGCTTTGTCGAACTTTCTAAGTAAAAAAGTTATGCGTGTTCAATAGTCATACAGAAAAACAAAATAAAAAATATACACGTCAACTTGAGAACCTCCTCGTTTTTTTCATCGGTGTAAAAAAATCGCCCTAGTTTGCAAAAACTTAAAATAATCTCCCATATTGTGAGACTTATTTTGATTTTCCAGGATCTTTTCTGGTCCATAAGATCGTAAAATATATGACGACGCCCTAAACGAAATAAACTTCGACACAGACGAATCGCCCGAGGTTGTAAATGTAGATTAAACATAATTGGTTTACGTCAGGTTGAAATTGAGAAAATATTTATCATGGAAATGAGAAAACAAGGATCCAGGCTCAAGACAAACTAAATCAGCCGCTGTAATAAATTACATCGCCCCATATAAAATAAGAAATTTTTAAAACGAGGGGTTGCCCTTTCGCAGGTTAATCTGAAAGTCAAGTGTTGCCTTGTAAAAAATAACGTTGCTGCTAAATGGAGGCGTTTTCGCATAATAACGTTAAGAATTATGATTCTATGTTGACCTATTTACCTATCTTAACTTCCTCGGGAAAATTAACTCTACTCTCAAGTTTAATTTCAGGCGAGCGCTGAATTCCTGTAGCGTGCAAAAAAGTTATCTTATTCGCTGCGCAAAGAATTTTCACTGTTCTATAACAGATGAAAGCTTCAGTTTTAAGTTTCACCTTCTTATTATAAAGTTCTCAACATCAGTAGGTACTAAAACACTTTGTGTTGCCAGTTAAGAAAAATTGCATTTTTCAATCGCGAAAACATTGACCACATCGATAAAGTTTGGTACGTGACGGCAAAAGGCAAAGTGAGCGACACTCCAACTTGCAGATGGCGTCAAAGATAATAGAAGGTAAACATTTGCTAAGGCTGGCAACACAACGCATGCGCTTTCGGTAGGGCTGCCATCACAGTCTTTATAATTTTAAGCAGCAAATTTTGATAACATTTCAGTACCACAATAAGGGAGAACAACCAGCCAGTCTTACCAAGGGGTTTTGTATTACCCAGTAACTGGGTTGTGGAGGGCAGATAGGCAGGCTCCATGACAAATACTGGTACTCAGCTGCAACCGGTTACACTGAAAGCCGATCCCAATATAGTTGGGAAAAGGCTAGGCAGGTTAATAATGGAGAACAGCTTATCAATAGTCGATTAACTTATCATATTCCATTCAAGGTGTGTTTTGCTGTTTATCAGCCATAAAATAAAACGCGGAAGAAGCAAAACAAATAATACAAACATTGGATATGGACGCACTTAAATCTTATCAGTTCTGTGCTATCTATTGATAACCTATTTTTGTAACTTAAATATATCAGGCACGAGCCAAGTATAGTCAGCCACTATATTCTATTCATGATGAATTATAATGCTATCCTAATTTTCAAACAGTCCTCTAAATAACCAAAAATTAAAATAACGCCAATTTAATATGAATAAATGTATGTCTTGAAGTTTTCAATGAAATTACGACTGTTCTAAACATTATGGGTAAAAGTAAAAACTACAGTATTTTATATTAGTTTTAAACCCACAAGTAGCAACCCTAACGTTAGGGGTGACACTCGGGAACTCGTTCGTTTCATTTCATTTCCCATCTGATGTTTGCACAGTCAACACGTATCCCGTATGTGGCGTTCTTTTCAATCCTTCCAGTCCTCTTCGGGTGAAATGCTTTACCGTTTTGATTGAAAGCCCCTAAATGCGGTCTGCCTTTTAACGGTCGATGTAACAGCGTTGAATTTTAATGAGTCCAATTAAGTACAAAGCTTGTAACAGCAATTATTATGAATGTTTTATAAAGTGTTCCAATTAATGTATTTATTTTTTCGGTGAGATTAAAGAAAGAGCTCGAGTATTTTAATTTAACAATAGCCTTTAAAATTACTTCATGTTTTTGTACCTTTAGTATTCAATGCAAATCTATACTAATATTATAAAGAGGAACTTCTGACCCGATTCCAAAAATTCTTTCTATAATCAGAAGCTACACTATTGCCGAGTGTCATAGGATATATTTTATGTCAAAAAAAGAAATTTTACGCGGACAAAGTCACAGGCAGAAGCTAGTAAAAGGTATAATAAAATTCAAAACAAAATCTCTGACTTTTACCACCTTAATAATCAGCAAAAATAAAAGTAACTTCCAAAAACGATTTCATTAAAACATCTCACTACTTAAAAAGTAAAAGTGACGCTCAAATTATCGTATTTCAAATAAATTAGCGCCTTACAAAAAGGCCCTCAGCTTCCAATAATACCCAAATAACATAATTAATTACTTAAACAGAGGGGCGAGAAAATTTTCACGAAAGATTGAAGATTAGAGCGATTAATCCAATAAATAAGAACAAACTGTAGAACTCCGGGAGGGATGGACTCATCAATCATTGAAAAAAATCAGCCCCGTCTGAATCCCTCTTTACCAAGCTCGGTGCAATTATCGATTTACAAATTGAATTATTTTTTGAGGGATCCTTATTAATACATATTTATGAGGGTATTACAGAGTCTGAATATTTTTGGATGATTCATTAGGGAGGTACTATTCGTCTCTCGTGTTCTTCATTCATCTTTAGGTTACTAGGGTGACTTACATGCACCCGATGGGTGTTTTAAATATGTATTAATGTTGAAGAGGAAAAAGGACTGGGTACCTAACGAAATATTGAACTATTGATGAATCGTAGCAAATGGACAGGTCCACTCAAATCTGTGTGGTTCTTTCCTCAAAATCTCTGATATATAAATATGCATGGTCCTCAGATTATGGCCTGACCAAGATTATGATTATATATACTTTCAAAGAGACTGTGACCTCTGAGCTTGTTTCGGTCTTTCTTCTCAGAGAAGTCAGATAGGAAACACCGAACTCATCTAGTTTAAAAACATAAGTTGTTTTCGACGTGAACAAGTGTTACATAATTATTATCATTTAACATTAAGTGGTGAAGACTTTTATTACTGCCCACGAGTTCAATCTTTAATACCTACTTAGTTTACCACGTTATATTCCAACTGACTTATATAAAGGCTCCTGCAAACAGGCGCGACGCGCGACGCGAATCGCGCGCTACACAAAGGCACCGCTCGTTGCGCGACTTGCGGTGCCTTTGTGTCGCGTGTCGCATCGCGCCTGTGTGTACGAGCCTTAACTCCCATTTCTTTGCACATCCCATAAACTAAGCAGGCTATACCAGTCAATATTAAATCCCTAATCCTTTTCCAATGTGGCGTTAAACGGACCGTCTGGTCTGACCTACGCAACTCCTTATCATCACACAGGTGGATGTTACCATTCATCTGATATAATCCTTCAGCTGCCCACGCTAAGAGAGATGGACGTAGGGTCTTGATCTGGGTTGCAGATTTCATTCATGCTAGGACAAGGGAGTTAAGCCTACAGTTATTTATTGTGAGTCTAGGTATTAGCCGATGTACACTAGAATTGATGGATTTCGAAGCCAATTTGAGGGTCTCGTTTTTGACTGACAGTGATGCCGATTTGTATTTTCAGAGGTTTAACTTATGTATTGCATACAAACATCGCAAAGAATAAAAGGAAGATAGGTTCATTTTACGCGGTCTCGGTTTCGTGGATGTTGGAAATTATCCCACGGGAACGCGCTGCCGGGACAAAAGGTAGGCTATTTCCTTCCCCGGGATGCAATCTATCTCTCTGCCAAATTTTATCGAAATCCATTCAGTGGTTTAGGCGTGAAAAGGTAACATACAGACAGACAGAGTTACTTTCGAATTTATAATATTAGTATGGAAGTATGGATATGGACATAACGTTGAGGTTTAAAACCTAGTTTTGGAAAAGTCTCTCACTTACTGTAAAAGAGTACCTAAACATTACTTAATGCTAACAACAAATTATATTAGAATAATTTAATCAACTTTAACATTTGAATTTCTATATTCTGAAAATGACTCGAAGGACACCGCAAATTTTGGTCCTTCAAGGAATTACTTATTCCTAAAATTTTGGAATAAGTAATTCCTCGAAGGACCAAAATAATAAGAATTTAATATTTAATATTCAATTCTTATTATCTACAAGGAAAAGGCCGTTATACGCCCAACACACTGTCCTATAGGCTCCACTAATAAGGTTAACCCTCAGACGGCTATCTCGAAGTACTTCAGACATAACACAACAGCCCCGAGTAGATAAAATCGAAGATAATGCAATTGTCTGGATATCCTCGCGATATTGGAGTAGAATGGATAAGTGACAACACTTTAGACTACAAGCATGGATATATTGCCTTTGTTGTAGTTTAATAAGATTGTAAAATATGGAGCTACTTTGTTTTTATGTAAGTCAACATGCTTTAGACATAGGGTTAGCTAGGGTTACTGAAGCTTGTGCTGCAGTATGACAAATCGTCTATGACAAAAGAATAGAAAGAAAAAGAAAAAAAATCCTCGAAAACCTAGTAAGCGAGCGAAAGTGATGCAATTAGGTACTTTGAAAACGAAAAAGAAGAGTGATGGCTATAATGTGCGTGCGCTCGGAATAAAACGTCGTATGTATCAAAACGAAATTGCTCCTTTTTACAAAAAATTAATTAATTAAATTTTTAAACTAGGTACTTTGAGTAAACTTTGATATGATAATTCTCTATGTTTTAAAGTAAATTCCATTGAATAACTCTTAAGCGTTACGCCGTGATGTCGAAAAAAGTAAAAAAATAGATATATAACTTTGCAATTTTTTTGTATCGAGAAAAATTCGTTGAATCTTGTATTCCTTTTACATGATACTAGACCAAAGAGTGAAAAAACATATACCGAAATGTTAAATCCCTAATTCATAGAAAAACCACATTTTTTTTCAATATCACCTTAAATGGGATTCGCCCTGAAAATTATAAACTAAGAAACAAAAGAAGAATAACTTGAAAAAGGAAACCTGCAAGAAAACAAAACGGCTGCAATCTTCAATAATGCTTCTTTAAAAATAAATGCCATAGCACGTTTATAATATTTTCGTAAAACTGGTAATAAAAAAAAATATATTTTCGACTGAAACTTTTGCATCTTGTGCATTTCTCCATTCAGCTAAAAGTAGGCCACCCCATTCCACCTTCAGCATAATCGCAGTAAAAGCGAGTAACTATCGAAAGGATTATACCTTTCAGGTGAGCGGGCAGGAGATTAATTTGTACAGCACTGCAGTATCGATATCATCGCGATATGAAACTGATATATCGACACTAACATCTTACTTGGAAGGTCTTGTTTCTCGCTGAGAGTAGGTAAGGCTTACTAATGGAAAATCACTGCTTACTAAACCAATAATATTGTGAAATGATTTAGAGAGGAAGTTTTTTCAGAGCCTTCGATGAATAATGAGAGCGTATCGAATTCCTATAACACAAATAGATAGATAAAAAAAACAATTCGATGAGGAAAGCGATACCGCTCAAAAATTAACACAATATCACACTATCACAATATCACTGCCAGTACCACTAAATGGTAAAACAAACGTTTCAGGAACACACACCTCAAAAACTCCGTGTGTGGCACCAACAACTACCGCATATGACAACCTTTTGACACATGCTGTTCACTGTCAATATAAAATTTATCGTACACACTCTGAACTCCACATTAAAATCCCATAAGACTTCACTTTTAACCGACTTTTTATATCCATTCAGTTGCAGACAATTGATATTTAAATCAGACATCATTTATTCATTTTAGGGCCTCATGAACGTCAAATAAGCTGGAAGTGGTATTGTTCCTTGGGTGTATATTTTATTGTAGTTTAGTAGCATTCGTTCATTGTCAAATTGTTGTATACGCCTCCAACCGGTGTGTTGCTCATGCTCATGAATGGAACTACTGTGACAATGTTTGGCTGACTGTAGTAACTTTGTAAGTAGTCTTACCAGTTTTAGTATGATGGCTTCTAAGTAACTGTGAACATAATTGATATTGAATAGGGCCGCGCGGACGATGGAGTTATTGCTTATAATGTATTATGCCCACGGCTTGTTGGCTGTACCGAATAATTGTTTTGTGTTTCTGGTATTGTTTATTAGTGAGCAGAAACTTATTCTTCCCAAAGATGCCTTTCTATGAAACAGGTTTCAATCTTTCAAGCTAGTCAAAACAGCCTACCTTGCAGCTTCTGGAGGAGGTCAACAGGACTATTAAACAGACAAGGTCGATCCTATTTTAATCCTCGCAATCACAAAGCAGATATCTTGTACATTTTTAACCAATATCCGTGCTAATGTTTGGGCGAAAATCGATCGTACATGCAAGAGAGCTCAGCCTTGGGCGAAAGGAAACGCGATATTGGGATATATTGCAAATTCGCTCCCAAGCGTGTAATGGTCGGGTTTTCAAACGCATGCACACAATTTATGGAATTTGTCGTTTGGGATTTACCACCATTACCAGCATGTGGCTTGTGGGCACATCGAGTAAACCTCAATTAATTATAATAACACTAAATAAACACAATGGCCAATTACTAATTATTACTTAAAATTCCTAATTGCCAACTTCAAGAAATGAATATTGAAGCAGCCAAAACAAATGCCAATACAATAACAAAACTAATGAATTCATAAAAGGTTGATGCCAATGTTTGTAATACAGTCACCCAACAGTTGGGAGTTAAATAATTCGGTAAGAAGTCAGTACGGGATCCAGTTTGGCAAACATTGCAAACAGATAATACCATGTTTGCCGAGGCGAGCAAACACAAGGCGTTCAAACTAACAGCTCGAACATTAAGCAATTTGTTCTGGAACTTGTGAGGTGACGACATTTTGAATAAGGATTTCGTGAGTGTGACTGAATTTATTTTATTCTCGCCTTGTAAAGCGCGTAAAACTTTATGGAAAATGATTAAGGGTTAAAGTTACAGGAATACTCGACCTTAATCGCTTAAAGGCTCCTGCAAACAGGCGCGACGCGCGACGCGAATCGCGCGACACAAAGGCACCGCTCGTTGCGCGACTTGCGGTGCCTTTGTGTCGCGCGAGTTAAAAGACTGAGACTTGTGATGGAGATAAAAGTAATTTTATTCTCAAAATGTGTTAGTAGTACAGTGGTATGTTGTAGAGTCAATACAATAATGTGCTTAAATTATAGTTGGGTTAGTTTATATACTAAGTCTTATCAGCTAACACAGTGGTGGGGACAGAATGGTTGTCACCACAATTCACTTATCTAATCGCTTCCGTTTATTGATGTTGTTTATTAGGGCGGTGGTGGTATCTCCACTGTCTGGTCTCGTTATCTTGACTCAATATTAATATCCTATTTATATTTATTACTTTATTTATAATCGACTCCGCTTATCCCGTTGTTATCGGGTAGTAGCGTTATCTCAACTGTTGACTGTCTGACCTCGTTATCTTGACTCTCCCCTCCTAGTCTTTTTGTACTCTGTCGGGTTTTTATGATTCGACGAGTTAAAAAGACGATAGTTAACAAGATTATGGTTACTATCGTTATGTAGGTCAGGATCCCTATGTCTTTGATCTTATCAGAGGTTAAGTCGGGTCTATTGATTGCTGCGATCTGCTCTTCTATGTTGTCCATATTTTCTGGTAACTCGTTTGCTGGTTCTGTGATTTCAGTAAAGGTCTGAATATCCACAGGATCTTGAGTGCTTCCGCATTTGGTGTTATCTTCTATATATGAGTCTACGATGGTCACGCTTCTGTCGGCACATCTATCATAGATTGTTTGTTCCTTTAATCTGAACTGGAAATATAAGTCATTCTGAATTTTGTATGAGTATCGTGCTGGACAGTTGTTGCGTTGTTTCAGAATGCTTTCTTCTACACATTTCTTTGTTGGTGAAGCTGTACATATATTGTTATTACATTTGTCTACTTTATACACATGATTGGTTCCCGTTAAATACTGGCCGTTCTTAATACTAGGCATTTGACAATATTGGTTAGATGGGGTGATTACGCTAATTACTGTTTCTAGATTATATTGTTCTTTAGAGACCATGGGTATAGCGAATTGGAATATTAATAGTTTGCTTTGTATAGCAACGCTTGGGACTATTAGGGATTGTAGTTTGTTTATGTCTCGTACTACGTTAATTTTTCGTAAAAAGTGTAATTCGTTAGGTGTTTTGTTAGTGGCACTATGTATAGTGGAATTATATGCTAGTACTGCTAAGTTAACATCTTCTTTCTTTAGTTCCTGTTGTACTCTTAATCTCTCTATTAGGGTGGAGTGAAACCGTTCTATGTCTCCATGAGACGTGTGGTGCAGGGGTGTTGTCACATGATGTTTGATTTTTAATCCTGCTAGAAATTCTTTTACTATTTCCGATATTAGTATAGTCTCGTTATCTGTTGAGATTAGGTCGGGGGTTCCTATTAGAGCGAAGAGTCGTAATAGCGTTTCTATTACTTGTAGGGAGTTGTTTTCAACTAGTTCTGTGGCGAAAGTCCACTTAGAAAATGTGTCTATTCCGGTTAAATAGGTTTTCTTTTTAAAGTGGAACGTATCTATTTGCCATTTTTCCATTGGTTTTGTTGGTGTTTTGGTTTTTTCAAAGGGCGGTTTAAATGGTTGTCGATCGTATTTTACTTTAGCACATGTTTCGCACTGATTCAGATAGTTTTGCGTATGTTTTTTGATGTTCTCGATATAGTATTTTTTAGAGATTTCCTTTATTAAAGCTGGGTTTCCTATATGTCTATCCATAAATTCATGCGTTGATCTAATTATTTTTAGGATTTCTTCTTTGTCTGTGATTTCTACACGTGGTTGTGTAAACCAAATGATTGTGAGTTCTTTATTATTGAAATGTTTCCTGTATATTTCAGACAGTTGTTCTATGAGTTTATTACTATTTCCTACTATAGCATATCTTTTTGATCCGAGATATTCTTTACAGAATTTTATAAAGTCTTGGGGATTGTTTATTTTTAGATTATAATCGTAGGTGTGGTTGTCTTTTTGTATTACTTTCACTTGATATGGTTCTGTCGTTACACATATTCTATTCATACGCCTAGGGGGATGTTCTGATTTTATTATAAATCCTTCATCTGAGTCATCGAAGTTGCTATGTACGGTTGCTTGGTCTGAGTTATGCATTAGTACGATTCTAGACAGAGCGTCTGCTACGTGGTTAGTACTTCCCTTTTTATGTGATATTTCATAGTCGTATTCTTGCAGTTTTAACTTCCATCTGGTAAGCTTAGCGTTTGGTTCTTTAAGTTTGGTTATCCATATTAGTGGTTGGTGGTCTGTTTCAAGTTTAAAGTGTCGCCCATAGATGTATGGTCTAAATTGTGTTAGGGCATAAAGTATACCTAGTAGTTCCTTTTCAGTCGCGTTATATTTTTGTTCCGTTTCCGTTAGTGTTCGAGATGTGTATGCTATAGGATGATTTTCTTGTGAAATAACAGCTCCTAATGCTATATCACTTGCATCAGTCGTTACTGTGAATATTTTATTAAAATCTGGATATGCTAGGACTGGTGGGTTAATGATTAAGTCTTTTGCTCTTTGGAAAGCTTCTAAAAATGGTTTATCATGTTTTATCTCTTTTCCTTTCTTTGTACACTCAGTTATAGGTTTTACTATTTTGGATAGGTTTGGTATGAATTTCCTATAATAGGATACTAGTCCTAAGAATGACTTGATTTCTTTGGTTGTTTTAGGTGGTGGAAATCTGGTTATTGCTTTGATTTTTTCTGGACATGGACTGAGTCCCTTCTCTGTTAGAATATGTCCTAACGTAATCGACTTGTTTTCTTGATAATGTAATAGTATAGTTATATCGTCTGGTGTTTTTATTTTGTTCTCGCTAGGAATTATTAATAGGTTTTGTTTAATTAATGTGTCCCATCCTATTAGGTATTCATAGTTATTAGAGAAGTCGAACATATAAAATTCTATTGGATTACTGTGTTGTCCGAAGATATTTACCATGGGGTAGGTTATTATTTTACCATTATGTTTTGAGAGTCCGTGCGGGGTTTGGACTGAAAATGTTTCGTCAATATAAATCGCGTATCCATCCGATATTAATTCTTTAGCTATATTGGGTTTAATAAATGAGCGTGTTGATCCGGTGTCTATTAGTATTTTTTCGTCTGTATTAGGTATTTTAATGTATGGTAGTTGGGTATGATGAGGTGTAGAATTTATGTTGGGGTATTCTGGGGTAAATCCGTCTGAAAATCCTCCGAGTTTGGGTCATATTCGTGTGTTGGCTCATAAATTTGATCATTGTTTTCATATCTAGGGTTGATGTTAGTAAAATATTCGTTGGCGCATTGCTGCATGTATTCTTCAAAAGGGGTATCGGGATAGTCATCACTATTACATTCAGGTTCGTCGATGTTAAATACTCGGTTTCTTTTTAATTGAGGTCGTTCTGTTACAGTACGCATAGTCGCGTCTTTATCCTGTAGTTCGGCATTTTGTGGTTTTGGTTGCCAGTTGGGCCGAGTTGGTTGCCATGGAGGTCTTTGATTAAAATTATTAGCATTATTATTGAAATTACGCTTAGGGTAAGCGTGAGTTTGATTATTATTATAGTTGCCATACCAAGGTTGTTTAGCTTGTTCTGCTTGTTGCATCCGAATCCTAGCCGAGAAAGGTGAGATTGGATATGCGTGTTTTTGCTGAACAGGTCTATTACCAAGGTTTGAATTATACACAAGGGCGTTGTGTTGTTGGGGGGTTGAGCTCATATTATTTTTAACGAAAGGTTGAGTATGACCATTCGGTTTGTTTCCCGTATTTCTGATGTTAATTACATATCCTTCTTTGTTAAGAGTTCTAGCTCTAAGGCAAGTTTCTAGGAAGTCTAGTTTTTCACAGGCTGGTTTATATTCAGGTGGTAGGAGTGATATTAACTTTTGGTTAGCTATTTCCTTTAAACCGGTGTGTACATGTTGGTTAATTGTACATCCTTCAGCTATTAACATTTGTAACTCGTATATAACGTTAGTTAAGCTTGGTGAGCTTGGTCTTAAGTTATTAATTTCCTGAAACACATCTCCTATCGTTCTATTCCATGATCCATACTGTTGTTTTAGGATTTCTTTAATTTCTAACCAAGTGAAGTTATGGGGGTAGCTATATATGAGAGTAGCCGCATTGCCTGTTATCTTTGACAAGATTATATTGACTTTTTGTGTATCTGTGCCAGAGGTTATTTGAATAAAACGTTCTACTGCGGTGATAAAACCGTGTAGGTATCTTTCTCCACCTTCTCCAGAGAACTGGGGAATAGGAATATTACTTTCTGGTCTAATTTGAGGGTTGGAATCTACGGATGACGTCATAATTAACTTTGGGTTGTTTACTAATTTTCTACCTGAAGGAGTAAATGCCAGTTTGAGGTAGTTTTAACCGGGAAATAATCACGTGTACTTACAGTTGTGTTGTGAGAATGATGAGGGCTATCACTGTCTTCATCTGGATGTAGTAGAGGCTTCGTAGAGTCGGGTCTTTGAAGTCCGTCGATTTACTCCGATGAGCTTCTATACTGCGATGTACGAAGAGAAGTTCTTCTTGGCCAGCGTCACCTTGATGTGTACGGAGAAGAGTTTTTCTCTGAGTCAGCGTCACCTTGCAGGAGAAGTCTTGAATCTTTTTCTTTATTTGTAGGTTCTGGGCAGGTTTGATAGAGTAATCTTCTTGGTTCGGTGTCTGGTAGCGGAGATACAGCAATTCAGCACGTCGCCTTGATTGATAATTTCTTCAAGAAATGCCCGTAACGTTGGGCGCCAGTTAAAAGACTGAGACTTGTGATGGAGATAAAAGTAATTTTATTCTCAAAATGTGTTAGTAGTACAGTGGTATGTTGTAGAGTCAATACAATAATGTGCTTAAATTATAGTTGGGTTAGTTTATATACTAAGTCTTATCAGCTAACACAGTGGTGGGGACAGAATGGTTGTCACCACAATTCACTTATCTAATCGCTTCCGTTTATTGATGTTGTTTATTAGGGCGGTGGTGGTATCTCCACTGTCTGGTCTCGTTATCTTGACTCAATATTAATATCCTATTTATATTTATTACTTTATTTATAATCGACTCCGCTTATCCCGTTGTTATCGGGTAGTAGCGTTATCTCAACTGTTGACTGTCTGACCTCGTTATCTTGACTCGCGCGATTTTATCGCGTGTCGCACCTGTTTTGAAGGAGCCTTTATTGTTTGTGGATTTTGTTGAGTACCTACCTCACTGGGAAAATACTATAAAACATACTTGAAAACAAATTGATTGCGTTAGTCATAAACTTCAAAATTGGAGCAATGAAGAATCTCTACTTGTCTCAACGAAGGAGGTATTCCACTCAGAGCACTGACTTCAACCGCACTTAGACGAACCGAACCTGAGCACTTCCACTAACCGCACTGAAACAACATTTTGTAATTAGAATTCCAATTACTTAGTTTTTTTTTCTTACAAGTTGTTGCTCAGATTCTGTAGGTCCGTCCTACAAAGTGCCGTTACAAAAATTCATGAAAACCACCAAAAAGTTCGAAAAGCATACTTATTATACATATTATATATTTTATAAAGCACCGGCTTTTTTCGAATAAAAGTCTGTTATCTGAATGAAAAGCGGTGTGTTCAGTGATTTCGCACAGGTACCTACAAAGATCCTGCCTGGAAGGCGGCCAAACTTTTTACGACACTTTTGATTTCAAACGAACTAGCGTCTGGTATTCGACAGCTAAATGCTGAAGAATGGTTAAATAATACGGTTACAATACTGGGTCGCTAAGCCACTGATTTTTTCTTTCCGTAAATTAAAACCTAATTCGGACTATCCATATTAATATTATAAATTCGAAAGTAACTCTGTCTGTATGTTACCTTTTCACGCCTAAACCACTGAACTGATTTCGATAAAATTTGGCATAGAGATAGATTGCATCCCGGGAAAGGACATAGGATAGTTTTTATCAACATACCTTGCGGACGAAGCCGCGGGTGGAAGCTAGTTACGAATATTTGAAACCAACGAACAGATCTTTATCAATAAAATTGTATAGGTATCTACCTAATAAAAACACTTACTAAATAAATATACCTTACTTTGATAATAAAAATATATAGAAGTTACGAAGAAGAAAGGTAAGTAAAGCCCACAAAGAGTAACCAAACACCTTAGAAAACTTAAAAAGGTTCCACAAGAAATAGGAGTTAGAGTTAGAGTTCAGAGCGTGGTACAGCGGTGTTTTGGCGTTAGTTGTGAGAACAAACAAACAAGTCGTTCCATTAGCGCTAATTGTGTTAGCTCGCGTGCCCTGTGCAGGAACATGGAGTGAGGAAGCTACTGAGGTACGGTGAAGGAACATGCAAGGATTAAGTATGCTCATAATGTGAAAAATGCTCGTGCATTTTGTACACGGAACCGTAAGATTCCAAATGAAAATCGTTTATGTGCGTAAAATGTGGTAGGTACAAAAGTGTTACTTATATAATGCATTGCAAAGACACATTCCGCCATGCAGTGATAGTACCTATGCAAATATTTTAATACACTAGAAATTAGTTTTCATGACACTATTAGGAAAAGGGTCTTAATCGTCAAACGCCTGCATTATCATAAATCATCATAAGTCATTTGTTTTTTTTTTAATAAGTTGATAGTGAACATCATGGGCATATATTAATTACGGGTCAAAATAATATCTGAAAGTAATATATCTCCCTAGTTTCTATGCTCTAGGACGCCAACGTTTCCCATCCTCCATACATCATTGTATACTACCAGAGAAAAATCTTCAGTGACTTGTTAATATTCGCACTATTTGGTTTTAGATCAAGAAAACACAGTTTCAATTCATATAATATTCATAGAAAGCAAAAGATGTTATATATATACTATATATAAATATATACATATTTCGATAGGTATAACATCCATTTCATAGAGTTCGAGGCTAATTGCCATCAAATATAAAAAAATAATATGTATCTAAGTAAGAACTTCATGGAAACCGAAATTAATAAAGACATTTTGACATTAATTTTCACTAAAACTTCTCAAAAAATCTTGAAGGAAAATGCAGAAACTACCAACAATATGAAAAGGACCATTTATCAAATTCGCTAAAGTAATGTTCTTTTCTTATCTCAGCGCTCGGTTTTTCTCTGGGACTGGAGATAACAACAAAGCTTTATGAAAATTGGGAATGTCACAACTATCCGGATGAAAAGCCCTTATTCTTCAACTTTACAAGCACTGCAAAGTTTTATCTTGAAATTCCTGACGACGACGGTTCTAAAAGATTATGTAAGAGTTTTCAAAACCAAAAGGACACAGGTCCACTTTAATATTCCTTTTTAGAAAAAGTTTAAAGCTTTTCTCAAACACATAATTATGTCACACAGAGTTGCTATTAACAAAAATAAAGAAATCTAATGCAAAATATTTCAAAACAAACATCGACTACCTACCTAACTGCAAATTCACGTAACATTAATCACAATTCCATTGTGTAAAGGCTCGTACACACAGGCGCGACGCGACACGCGACACAAAGGCACCGCAAGTCGCGCAATGAGCGGTGCCTTTGTGTCGCGCGCGATTCGCGTCGCGCGTCGCGCCTGTTTGCAGGAGCCTTAACACTTAGCAGAAAAACTCGAATACCGTACCGCGATTACCGTGACCGTACTCGAGGGTCCGTATATACCTACTGTTTAATCTTATCAAGTGATTGCAAAACAATAAAAGAGATTTTTATCTTCCTCAGAATTGTTTCCACGACTTTACATACCTTATCTTTCACGTAATTGCCTCAAGTTTGGTTAAAAAATTCTATCATTACGTCTTCATGATAGAACGAAAAAAACGATTGGTATTTTCTATTAGCAAGCCGAAAGAGGAATACAAATTAATTCATTTTATTGCTTAATAAACCACTGGAAATTTTATCATAACAATAAGTACGCATTTGTTACATGGAGGCGTTTAAATCTGTTTTTATTGACGGCATAATGGATGTATTGGAAATCTCGTTTTAATAAAAGGTTTTGGGACATTAACGTACAATAAATACCTATCCTACTTGACATATTACGCAAATGAATACGTAAAATGAAATATGTAATTTACTTGTATTACCAAATACTATTCTTTACATAATTCATCTTTTTTAGCCGACGCCATTTTTCATTTTATAACTATTTGTTCGCTGTCCGTTTTATTCAATTTGTCGTTCTATTGTATGATTAATTGAAAGATGAATCAAACTGTAGTTGAAATAGGTATGAAATACCGTTATTAGACAGCAAGGAATTTTTGCACGTAATGAATGTACGATAGCGGTACAACACAACTCAAGTTCAAGAAATATAGGTAAAAACCTACCTACACGTTATGATAGTAGGTACATAATATAGATATCATGACGTATAATAATATATGCAGGTTTACCTTTATTTCTTATTTGAACTTGAACTTGTAATAC
Source organism: Luperina testacea (assembly GCA_927399505.1). Classification (NCBI taxonomy): domain Eukaryota; kingdom Metazoa; phylum Arthropoda; class Insecta; order Lepidoptera; family Noctuidae; genus Luperina; species Luperina testacea. The sequence goes on along the minus strand of OV656770.1, from coordinate 13,075,902 downwards.
CGCAAATATTATATTAGTCGCAGAAAAACCATCTCTGTCGACGTGACAATCCTTCATATTCACACCTTGTTGATGTTCATACAATGTCCAATTATTTAATAAATATAAGTTACAAAAAGGAAAATTCAAACATGGAGAATATGTAGGTAATGCTTGACAGCTGTCATCACTTGTCATACGCCTGTCACTTCGGGACCAAACGGACCAAACGTCCACTACGTGGGACGTATTAGGCATTTTGTTTTTGTCAAACAATACTTTTGTCGTAAAGGGCAGGCTTACAATTTATGTATTAGAAATCAAATTGGCTTGACAGAAATAGCTGGTCTTTTTAGGTATATATTTGAATTTGGGACTGAATGGAACAGTAGCCCGGTAGCCCAGAACTCAATTCATTATTAAATTAGGCCTTCATTTCTGTACCATAGGTACCAAGGTATCCGATACCTAAGTTAAAGTTTAAAAGCTAAGTATATTTATGTTCAGACCATTGCGTAAATTGGGGACGCGCTATGCTTTAAAATACTTTATCAAAGGGTATATCTACACCCAATGGGTTTTACACTCCAAGTTGCGTTAAATAAACAATTTCATTCCATACTTTACGTAAACAACTACCAAGCCAAAATAACTCATGATTATTACGAACATTATTTACCAATTAACCACATAATAACTACTTCGTAGTTGGTCTCCGAAGACCGTTCGGTGAACACAAATTTACGGAACTCCTAGTATTTTTTTAATGTTATTACGGACTTTCGAACTAGGTTCCCGTATCCAGTTGGCCTATTTTTATGACCTCATCAACTAATGATTTAACCTTTCAATGTATTTGAAATTTCCTCGTGATTTTCCTAATGGACCTCACGCCCTACATTACTTTTTATGCTCCCATAATGAATTAATAAAACATGAACGCGAGTATAATAAAGATAAAAGCAACTACAGTTAAATTACGCTAAGGTTTCCTTTGATTAAAAGATGTAACTAATTTGGCTAATGACATTTTAATGTTAAAAGAAATTAAATATCACCTTGAAGAAGCTAGATATACTTTTACATATTTAAAGATCCTTTACTCAAAAGGTTACAAATTGATCTTTTATCTTTTTATGTAGATAAGCCAGTTTCGGCAATCGAAATAATAGCCAAAGAATGCTGTGTTACGTTACGTCAGATCACTGATCTTCACTGATCTTCTCGTAGTGCACAATCAATCCAAATCTGAATCATTTTGAAGGATATCATAAAAAAACAAATAAGAAAGCCAACTCGAATGGGTAGCTCACCGTCCGATCAGGACCCCCGTGCCGGACGGCGCGTACGTGTTCCACGCGTAGCTCATAGAGATGTCAGCAGCAACTGAAGGGGCCGGTCAGGGCCGAAGCCTGCCGGGTCAGCGGGATTGTCCGAAAGGGTTACCGCTGGCCCGGAACATAAAGGGCTAAGGAAGGAATACGGGTGGGTTTTAGTCAGTAAGAGTCTGACACTCCCCTCCGCTCCACCCAGAGCGGGAGGAGTCATTTGATGATATCCAATCCTGAAAAAAAAAAACTCGAATGGGTAGCTCACTGTCCGATCAGGACCAGGCCCGTGCCGAACGGCGCATATATATGTGTTCCACGCGCGCCTCAAAGGGATGTCAGCAGCAACTGAAGGGGCCCGTCAGGGCCAAAGCCTGCCGGGTCAGCGGGATTGTCCGAAAGGGTTACCGCTGGCGCGGAACATAAAGGGCTAAAGAAGGAACACGGGTGGGTTTTGTCAGTAAGAGTCTGACACTCCCTTCCGCTCCACCCAGAGCGGGAGGAGTCATTTGATGATATCCAATCCTGAAAAAAAAAAACTCGAATGGGTAGCTCACTGTCCGATCAGGACCAGGCCCGTGCCGAACGGCGCATATATATATGTGTTCCACGCGCGCCTCAAAGGGATGTCAGCAGCAACTGAAGGGGCCCATTAGGGCCGAAGCCTGCCGGGTCAGCGGGATTGTCCGAAAGGGTTACCGCTGGCGCGGAACATAAAGGGCTAAAGAAGGAACACGGGTGGGTTTTGTCAGTAAGAGTCTGACACTCCCTTCCGCTCCACCCAGAGCGGGAGGAGTCATTTGATGATATCCAATCCTGAAAAAAAAAAACTCGAATGGGTAGCTCACTGTCCGATCAGGACCAGGCCCGTGCCGAACGGCGCATATATATATGTGTTCCACGCGCGCCTCAAAGGGATGTCAGCAGCAACTGAAGGGGCCCATTAGGGCCGAAGCCTGCCGGGTCAGCGGGATTGTCCGAAAGGGTTACCGCTGGCGCGGAACATAAAGGGCTAAGGAAGGAATACGGGTAGGTTTTAGTCAGTAAGAGTCTGACACTCCCTTCCGCTCCACCCAGAGCGGGAGGAGTCATATGACCCAACCTCAAAAAAAAAAAGCCCCGAGCGAGCGATAATAGCCTAAACACGTAGGGCTGTCTCTTATAGTTTATTCAATCGTCAAAAATGCATAGTCAATCTCTATACAAAACTATTTTCCCCATAAGCATCTTTAACACAAAGTCTTTTTTAATTATTTTTTCTACATAGACCAGGAGCTGACTACGTCATTTTCATTATCTACGTCATGATATCTGTTCAGTTATTTGAAAAATTACGATCGAAGTATGATCAATCAAAACGTGGTTTTACTGAATCATGTATTGTATTTATTCTCAAACCGTGTGTGGGTTCGATTCCCACCTTCCTTAGGCAATTTTTTTCATTTTATCGCGGGCGCACCTTTAGCAGCGACAAATTTTGTCTATGTGTGCGTGCGACGACGCATACGTATAAGCGCTCACGTACAAGCCGTGTTCGTTCTTCATACATGTATGAAGATATCCTACTCATTTGTATTTACTCTGTTTATATGTTCGAAAAATGTGTCTGCTCAGCAACGTAAATAACGCAATGAATGTTGTTGTCTGTCTGACTGTCAAAATGAAAGCCATTGCTACTGATAGTGTATTAAGGCTCCTTCAAACAGGCGCGACACGACACGCGACACAAAGGCACCGCAAGTCGCAACGAGCGCAACGAGCGGTGCCTTTGTGTCGCGCGCGATTCGCGTCGCGTGGCGCCTGTTTGCAGGAGCCTTTACGCAACTACCCCGCAGAACAGAACACATGCCATTAAAATAAACTATGTAGTTAGGTACAAATTAGGCATACCTAATGCTCTTCACCTTGACAAAGAACAGTCACTAATCACTTCGTTGAAATCAAAAAATGTTTCCAAACACTTCGAGCGCCGACCACTTCGAGTTAGACCATCAAATTTGACCCTGCCGATGAATCAAGTCTCGCAGAACTGTAGCTCTGAGTCAGCCACGCTATTACTCTTAACTAACAGGTTATAACAGTAATCCTTCTCCAAGAATCTTTGCAGTGACATTGATGTATCTACTTCATCTCCTGTTCGTCGGGATATAAAATTATTTTCTCAGAACGTGGATGATTATAATCCTATCAAATCCAGTAAACAATACTTGGACGGATACTTTTGTCCAAGATTGATGACTCCGTAATTTCGTTTCGTTATATTCTCAGAAGGCGTTTAGGATGCATTTGAACATTGGAGTGACGTAATGTAGTGATTGTGTTGTTGCTGAATACTAATTAGAAGTGAGTGTCAGATTTGGTTCTTTTGACTTTTCCTGTTAGCGACTTGTTTTAAGTTTTGCGTAGACCCACTATATTATGTACATCGATTTTATGTGGGAGATCCATTAAAGTTACAATTTACTACCTAATTGAGAAGTCAATTTAAATACAGATACAGAGCAATTAACAGAGAACATTAAGCCACCACATAAATCTTGGTTTCTCTGTAAGTATAAAAAAGCGTTTGTTGGTGCCGATATATATTTGTACAATGAATTATCTACCAGTTCCGGCCGAAGCCAACCGTGAGACTAACGGCCAACGTCCTAAGAAAAATTAATACGACAACACAAGTGACAGGTAGCCACTTAAAGCCAACATAATTTATTAATTTGTCTGCTCTACCTAATTACGTGTTACTAATATTTAATTTAAACCACGTAAGATTTATAGCACACTTCGACCGAAGCTTAACTCGAAAATAAACATAATTAAGACTAATAGACTGAATACAAGATGGACGTTCGATAAGGTAGATGTACCTGTTTTACTACCGAACCCAAAACCATGGGCTATTAACTAATTTGATAGACGAACCAGCTCGTGTCAATAACCAGGGAGGCACTATAAAATTATTTAAACTTTAAAAAAAACGTGACGATGTGGAAAAAGCTGTGTACGTCACACGACTAATTAGGGTGTGCTGATACAAAATAATTTTAAAAGTATTGTTAAAAGCAAACATTTTTGATAGTGTGTAGAAGATAAGTATTACGTCTAGATTCTAAGAAAGACTAGGTAAATAAAACTTACCAATAAAATAAATCTGATTCAATAACTGCAACTACAGTGTGAGTGGAACAAATCCAATTAGGTATTTCGATACGATACTTTTCAAATTACCTTTATGTATTATAGAAAGTACCTACCTACATTACCTAATAAGGAACTTGGTAGGTAATTTAATTGGTACTAGTACGACAATGAAGATAATGCTGGCACACATCATAAATGTCACGTAGTTGCCAAATCTAATGTTCATAAAACTGTTAAGCACTTTGTGTAATTTAAATACTTAATCATGTTGATTTACATTGATTTACACTTGATGCTTACACTGCCGAATGCGCAAGCAACACTAGGAAAACAAAACATGATGAGGATTGTTCCGGGATCGTTACCTAATTTTTTTAATGATGAGCTAAGTAATCATTTATGTTGTTCATAACATTTAGATATATGGAGGTATATCGTTACTTATTGTGCCTACTTTACTTATTTAATAATGCAAGATATACCTAAATGAATGCTACAAACAAGAATTACCTACATTGCGAAATTAATTATAAAGCAAAATCACATTGTTTAATTAATTCTCAAAATAAACGTGCGTGTTTTATCTCTTCATACAAAACGCACCCATTTACAGGGAACGTACTATCAAAGGTGCGTCGGCGCTCGACGGACGAGCCAATTTATCAGCCACAGTTCCACGAACAACTATTCGAAATTCGAACTACGTTTGTTCACAGAACCAACCAGCGTGAAAAGACCCACGTCGCCGGTACATTACGGTAACACGCAAACAAATGACTATGATTTTTTTAAACGTCAGAGCTCTGGGTAAAATGGACGTTAGATAATAGGTGGGTACGTTCGTATAGTAATGACGTAATGGTCCAGTTTAAGTTACCTACTTGTTGAGTTTTTTTATAAAGAATCTTAATGAACGAATTTGAATTGCCTCTGATGTAATCTTTTTCTAAATTGATGCGGCAACTAAGTGTTAAGGTTTTACGTCACCAATCATCATTAAAAGAGGTTTCTTTTGTAAATTGGTTGCGTTACCTATAAATTACCTAAATGCCAACGTCATTAGTAAAAGACCTCGACTGCATTAAAATCGAGTCATTTTCTTTGATATAAATCCGTATCTTTGATTAAAACTGAAAACAGCTTTACTGATTGTGATTTTTAGGAAATTCCTACCTATATTTCAGACGAAACAATACAAATTGAATTGAATTTACGTTCGTTTTTTAACACACTATAAAACGAACTTGTTCGTTTTTTTTTAGATTTATAGTTACCACCTGTATGTGTGCATTAAGGCTCCTTCAAACAGGCGCGACACGACACGCGACAGAAAGGTACTGCAAGTCGCGCAACGAGCGGTGCCTTTGTGTCGCGCGAGATTCGCGTCGCGCGTCGTGCCTGTTTGCAGGAGCATTTATGGATGCACAATAAAGATTTAATTGAATTGAATTGAAGACTGCCTGCTCAGCAATCCGGTTTTTGTTTTTCATGTCATAATACCAAAGATTATCAAAGAATTTGTCAGCATAGTTCACAAAAATGTTTGTCATAATAATTACAGTGGATTTCATTTATTACGACCTTGGTTGTAGCGACCATTTACCTATAGCGACGTTAAATCTAAGTCCCTTGAATTTAAAGCATACTTTAGTACAAAATTCATGTGGCTATAGCGACTTTGGATGTAACGCCGAGTTCGGGTGTAGCGACTGTTTTTAATGAATCATTTGTAACAAATTCCTAGAAATCCCATGCAGATATTGCGACCGCAGTCGGCCGCCAAAGACACAAAGATTTCTTTCTTTCTCCAACATTTCTTATCTTTTGTTTACATCCACACAGATGGTCAGCAAGTGTGGAGACCTTTACCTTTTGTTTATAGATATCAGCTAAGTAGGTAGGGATTTCGGAGTTAAATTTATGGTTCAGTTACAAAGTGATATTCTAAGTAGCAACTGGGTTTAGTAAACTTTTGAATAAGTATGGCTGCTAGACGCACATTCACTGTTAAAGAAAAGGCGGAAATCATTTCAAAATTGAAAAACGGTGAAAACAATGCTGATTTGTGCAAAGAATACCTACAAAGTTTCCCATTCAACTTGTCTGTATCTCTTTACCTTTGCCTGTAACGACTTCCGGATATAATGACGAAAATAGAGTGGTCCCTTCATCGTCGTTATACCCGAAATCCACTTAGCTTCATGCCTACCTACATATCTCCTTTGTCGTGTGTACCTACGTAGGTATTTGGTATGCGTCACGGAGATATGATTAAGCCCTTAACCCTTACGTGATTGACGTAATTTGAGCAAGCATTTGACGTCAAATTACCATTATCTATACCAAAGACACAATTCTGTGAGTAATTCGGTACAGATTTTCCTGCAAAGAAACGCGGTTAGGATGTTTTCTATTGTTTGAGAAATAATGAACAAGTTTATTGTAGGTAGTAGGTACAATGCGTGCCACGTAAGAAGAGACTTGACACACCACGTGGTCTGGTCGCGGTCCACGTGGTGACATGCGCAGAACACGATTTTAGGTATCTTTAGCGGTATGAGGTCTGAGTGCGGGACGGGACCGGACGTCATAGGGGCGGCGGAAAGAGCGGGGGAGGCGGGGTCAAGTGTCTTACGTAGCACGCATTATAAGTTATGATACTTTGCAGATTTTACATCATCATCATTTCAGCCGAAATACGTCCACTGCTGGACATGGCCTTCAAGCACCGTCACTTCGACCGGTTCTTTGCTTCCCGCATCCAGCGGTTTCCTGCGACCTTCACAAGGTCATCGGTCCACCTTCTGGGAGGCCTTCCAATGCTACATCTTCCGGTAAGTACATGGTCGCCACTTCAGAACCTTTCGGCCCTATCGGCCATCTGTTCTGCGAGCAATGTGCCCTGCCCACTGCCATTTTTAATTTTACATAATTTGTCTCATACATAACCTGATTTAATCGGTTGAAGGACACTAAACGAGACACAATAGAAGTTTAGTATCATTGACGTCTGAAGGAACAAAATCGAAATTGCTAGAATTGACTATTAGAAAATGATTAAAGATTATTAATTTATTAGACCCAAATCTTAGTACTTAGCGTCGAAAGTTCGAACTGAGATTCGAGAGTTTTACTCAACCCGTAAATTCTTCGTGAGACGCGGAATGGTTCTAAAATACTTCAACTTACTTATGCCTTCATTAAGGAAACTACGTAGGTGTCCAACAAACAGTAGAAAGACTAACGTACCTGAAACAATAAAATACAAAAATCACTAATCTGTAAAAATCAAAGTAAAGGGAATTAATTACAATAACGTCGGGTTTATTTAAGTAATTATAATTAGATATCTATTATGTTGACCGTACAATCAATTTTAGTTTACTAAAAGGTCGCAAAAATTGAGCGCGTAAGTTTTATGATGATGATGATGACGCTACTATACCTAATTTAGTTTTTATAATGACACATTTACCTACTAACTTACATGTTTGACGAGAGTCGGGCTGACTTTAGTTGGAAAGTACAACCGCAATGTCACTAACCTGGAATTTCTAACGATTCCTCCGTTTCGGGAACTCCCAATGATACCTACCTACTCAAATTGTATTATGCGCAAACAAGGCTAAACAAATTAAAGTACCATATTTCCAGTTAAATCACAAACTCTATAGTTATTATTACTCTTTGATCATAAACGATAAAATAAAAACAAACGATGCAAGATGCAATAAAGTAGAACATTGAAATAACATTTTCATTTACTAGAATCCTTTTTCAAATTCAGAATTAAGTACGAAACTTGAATGACTTCAAATTGCCAGTCACATACATTCAGCCAGTTATGGAATTAGTATGTACAGACGCCAATACATCAAGCTACTCGAAACTGTCAAATCCCAATCAACCTTGAACCTAATACTTTAGCGATAAAGTTAAAAATCTATTAAAGAAATTTGACAGATAGTAAGTAGCTTGATGTGCTTGCGTCTGTACTATTATCAGCAAGTTGATATTTAAAAAAAAAATTCAACATCATCCTACATCTGGGACAGTACCGCAATTCGAAGAAAGAGTTTCGCAATCAAGACAATGTCCTCGCTTTTTTCTTTTTCTATAATACTTAATAACATTTCTATGTAATATACCTACTTCTTGGAAGTACGTTTAAAGTAGCAATAACACCAATCACGATTGGTGAATCATTTCGTAGCGAGCTTGTCACATCACAATAAATAATGAATGACTAAATATTATTTATGTATGTATGTACCTAGTTTGTACCCAAACGTAAGTCAAAAATGTATTATTTATGATACATTTTTGACTTAGGTTTGGGTACAATTCAATATTCATGCTTATTAAGATTTAAGGGAGTTAAGGAAAATAAAAATAAAATATAACTGTTAATGCTTTTATATTGCATTTTCATAATTGCTTGCAATAACAAAATAACTATCTACACTACAGCTTATACTACAAGTACACAAATACACAAACTCTACAGTAAACAAATATTTAGTCGGATTAATAAGATCGGATAAGCCATAATCACGGAATTTTGTCAACTTTTACTATGCACGATATCTAAACCATTATTCATTTTAATTTCCCAAGTATTTATTGCTCTTACACAGTCATAAACTGGAACTGCTAAACGCTCTATGTAAACAAGCATCGAACGAGCGAAGCACATAATACCATTAATTCAGCCTAATTAGTGGAAACCATACATTACATTGCAAACAGATGATTAAACCGCTTTAGCTAATCCTGCTTTTACACTCTATTTCTTGGAAAATTACGGTAAAACCTGCACCAAATATTGCTGTACGGTTTTAAAACCTCATTTAGTTTATTCTTTCCGCTTTTTGATTGCAGTTATATTTTTTATTGGCTCGTATAATATTATTGTCGTTAGTTAGATCGAGTCCCTATAATGCACGTCACTGTAATGCACGTACCAGCAATGCACGACACTGGATTGTACAACACAGGAATGTACAACACAAGAATTGGCGACATCGCGATGTCTCCAATTCCTGGGGTGTACCTTGATGGTCCGACCCGAGAGTGTACAACACATGAATTGGCGACATCGCGTGATTGGCCGATTGGTTGGCCAATCAGGTGACTCGAAATTTTGGGACTTGGATACTAGGTAATTGAGCTAGATAGTGCTGTTCCGAAAAACGATTGATTGCGCGATTGATAAGTTTTTAAGCAGAGAAGTCTTTATAAAAAGAGTTTTGTACAGCATATTAATTATATAAGCTGCAATCAGCTGCTCATGTTTAATAAAATTTTGGTAAGCACTCAGAGTGTAAGATAGGTCGACGGAGCCCCGCTTCGCGGGGCTCCTACTTCTGGGTGGTTTAAAAAAAAATAACCACGAAGGCTAAGGCGGGAGCTCCGCTACGCTTCGCTCCCGCCTTAGCCTTCTAACCTAACCTATCCGAGTCGGGGTACTCTGAGTCGGGGTGTTAACCATAATGTAGCGGCACAGTACATATCCTTCTTATCCAGTTTATGAAATATCTTTTAAATTGGTTCAATATTGGTGAAGAAAATAGGCGAGAGCCAAACCTCGAAAATGTGACTTTTTACTTAGGCTATTCAGTCGGATCTGCAGTTGTCCTTATCGCACGCATTAGAGGGCGGGGGCTCGCAGAGCGACAGCGATAGTTTCTTCAAATACCTAATTTTCAAAAGTCGTTCCGCCCGTATTTCCTCTTAACGAATAGTTCACAGATTTACTTCAATAATAATTGATTGAACGTCAACCACACGTCAAATGAAACAAAATCAATCAAAATCAATCCTTAATCAATCAAAATCTCATCCCTAGTTTCACATGGCTTTTTACTTTTTTATTGTGACGTCACTGTTTGTTTTGATTCCAATTCCCGTGCTGTACATTATCAAGCCGGACACTCTTGGTCCGGGCCGAGAATGCGCGACATGACAATGTACGTCATTGGAATTCAAAACACGTTCATTCCAATGTCGTGCGTTCTCGTGCCGTGCATTGCTGTGTTGTGCATTGCTGGTTCCCGTTAGATCCCTAGCTATTAATAGTCTATCTATGGTAATAATGGCGGCCTTTACTTGAATAATTACACAGCCATGATAGTTATTGACAATAATTATTGTACTTTTAGTTTGAAAGGTCGTAATTCAAAGGTGTAATAGGTATTTAATGTTCGCAAAGGTCAATGTTTGTATATCCTTTACAGGGTTTATTAATCACCGATATCCTCTTAAGGGTTCGTTGTACTAATCATTATGAACCACTTTTACTATGGGGCCAAACCTAAAATCATGAAAAAAAAATCAGCTGTTCTCTTCTCTATATTTATGTTCGCATAACTCGTCAAAATGTAGGGAACAGCAAATTTTTTTTCGCTATTTCAGGTCCACACACGGTCCACACAAATGGGTCCACTTATTTGTGGACCCGTTTTAATTTTTAACTTTATTTTAATTTTATAATTTGTTGTTACAGCGGACATAGTATCACTCTGGGAATATTACAAGTGATGCAGCCCTGTGACAGCTGAACGGACAGCGAAGCCTAAGGTCCCAATGGTTTGTGTAAGGTACCTACCTTAAAAATGAACCCACACACAATCCGCCTACAATATTATTCTAACTATGCGATCAAAATATTATTAGGACCGCCCTTGAATCGGGTCGCAATAATTTAACATTGATACGTCAGCACATTCTATTCTAAGGCCGATAAATACGTTTAGGTACACACGACGACATATCAAGCTACATTTCCACTATAAGCTGATTTCTCATTGTACGAAAAGCCCATACAATGCGAAGTCAGCAAAAACTGGAAATGTATGTACCGCTAAACGTATTATAAAACATCGCTCGGTTTCTGTCAATCCTTTGAAGATAACAGAGACAGTATGGCGTTTTAAACATTTTGTAATTTATTTTTTTATTTGCGTTTTGTTTGTGCAGAATAAACAATTTTTCTTTCTTCTAAATATGTTTTGCGCTAACGCATTTAGTGATTTGAGGTGCAAGCAGATCATATTATAATTACCTAAATTATTTATTTATTTCACCAAAAATAATACAACAGGTTACTTAGAGGCTAGCAATAGCTAACTAATAAGTTATAATAAATTCTACAAAATGCAACGAAAAAGAACTACAGACACATGAAAAAAAAACATAGGTATTATTGCTAACTTGATTATTTCACATTTGATATAACTTTCGAATTTTCACACACTATTACGTTAGTACTATTAGTTATTCTGTGACACTATTCAAATTAAATTGTTTCGAACCATTGATAGTTTATATCAATGTTTCGAACTGTTATATTTACAATCCTTCAGCAAAGGCAAACTGTCTGTGGTTGTAATTAAGTACCTACCGTCAAAAGGGGAGAATAGGGATGCAGGGGTGAAACGCGACGAAATTTTGAAAGGGAATTTAACATTAAAATAATATAGTTACATCAAGTGTGGGCTTGTGGCTAAGAAATAACAGCCGCACGGGTCGATCGATCAGGTTAAGCTACGCTTGTCGCGGTTGGTCCATGGATGGGTGACCATATTCACATATCAAGACCCTTCCGTGCCTCGGAAAGCACGTTAAGGCGTTGGTCCCGGCTTTCATTTGTGGATCTTTGGCAGTCGTTACGGGTCATCAGAAGCCCGAAAGTCTGACAACTAGTTGAGTCTGACAACTAGTTGAGTCTGACAACTAGATGCTGCATCCGGTGAGACTGAACGTCGACCCCAACATAGTTGGAAAAAAGGTTAGGCAGATGATGAGTTACATCAATAGTGGTTGGACTCTCGTTTTGGAGTTATCGTTGGCTCAACTCACGCTGAAAAATACATCCTCGGCAGAGTAATATCCATCCCAGTTTTATTTAGAGACTAGCCTAGCTATAAGAAAAAATATGTTTCGAAAAAAACTAAGCGTAAATCATAATAAAACGTCACATTAATGGTAAAGAACTCCCGCTGCGAGACCACTAGTTAGTCACGGCTAAGATACAGTTACCCTGTGCTACCAGATACCACATGACTTTATATAAAAAATATCTAGACTACAGTCTTATGTATCTTGTATAATATTCTGACGCCATGTCTGAGACGAGTGAAAAATTTAGTTGCACAGTTTTTACGGCTGGACAAAACGTCCAGAATACTTTTTAATATGCAAGTTTTATATTAATGTAATATACGCATAAACCTTTCCAAAGAAATTCTGTAAATGATGATGTATAACGCATCAAAATCCGTTGCGTAGTTTAGAAGAACAACGCGGTCACACAGGCAGACACGAGAAGTGACTTTTATATATAATAGGTAAGTAATAGATAAAATAGATCATGCATGGCCGAAGTTAAGTGAACGTGCCTATTGTAACTTATTTTATTAAGCAGAAAAACATAATAAGCCTACTAACAAACCTTTAAAGGCTTGAATGAAAAAAAAACAAATTCGAATCACTTTATGGCCACGAAAAAAAAACAGACTGCCTTGAACATGACGGTGTTCCAAATTCAAATATCGAAGTCGGTAAACCTTAAAGAACTTATTATACCTATACGAAGTTCCATGTTTAAGCGGGAAGTGTCAGGGTAGCCCGCGAAATTAAAATTTTACTTACGTTTTTTGCAATTTGCAGGTCAGTGTCAAGTTGTATGACCTTATAGTTATTCGAGACTTTGATACATCGATCGAGGTACTGAGGGGCAATTCTACTAATTTTAACAACGTTCACAGTCTGATCTCAGTCTCAATCTGTCAAAAAATACGTCTAATTTCCCTACATTTTGACAAGTTTTTGACATTTGATTGTCGCCGAGATGAGACTGCGACTAGATTTTGAACGTTTTAAATTAGTAGAATTGGCCCTCTGAACTGTCGCGCTCATAATTCATCGATTTCATTTACTATCGAGTTCACGTTTTCGAGCAAGTGTTATTCGATCTCACGTCATTCGATTTCAAGTAGGGAACCCCATAACAAGTATGTATTTACATAATTAAATTCATTTTAATACAACCCTCTAAATTCATATAATCCTATTGATTGATATTTTCAATGTAAATGGAAATTATAATCGTTAAAATCATCAATAAAACCCTCTAAGTTCATATCATTCTATTTCGTTCAACATACAACATGCAAATTGCATAAAACCTTAGATAATTTGAATTTCGCGGTCTACCCTGGCAAGTTTAATAATAGACCCTCTGTGGTCGGATCTACAAAGGGCTTACCTATTATAAATTAACACATACTACTTTTGTAATGTCTGTATAAGTACGTTACTTGCTTTCCGTTTCCGGAAACACTATTTAATTGTTTAGCTTTTACTCCTTTCTTGCTAAAAGATTTTAATATTATTAATTATCAGGTTTACTCACACACAGGTTTTTCCTAGGCCTAATGAATAGTGGAGACAAAAGCCCCCCGGTTAGATCGTTCTCGAGTTGAGGACGTGTCATAATTTTAATCCTGCGCGTTAATCAATTATGGTACCTTATGTCTATAAGGTACCATAATTGATTGTTTGATTGTTTGATTGATTTAGAGTTCACAGGTGTCTACCTGTGAACTCTAAATCTATCGCTTGAAGCCGCATACGGTGTCAAGCTGTGTCTTGGAATTATGGTGAGGCGACCCTACTTAAATCATACTTAATTGTATAAGTACGATTGGATCGTAGAAAATAAACGAACAGGACTGCACATGAGTTTGACGCCCATGCTTGAGGTAAAGATATTCTGTATTTTAAAAGAGCCTTCACGACAGTCGCAACGTTACAAGTGACGACACTTCTGGAAGATCAGGACACTTCGAAATATCAAAAGCTCTGCTGCCAATACAGTTGTTTGACTAATCAATTCACAATATTACTTTACTAGATAAAAAAGACTAAAAGACATAAATATTTTATTTGGGACACACGCAAGAAACACAAACAATAAAAAAATATACCAGAATCATGAACACAACAAAAAATAAAAAAATAACTAGATAGGAGAACCCCCGCCCCCCGTTCTTTTAAGAGCCCCGTTGTTGGTCTCATAGTCGCAAGCTCGACTGCTGAGCGGAGTGGAGTGAGAGTGGGGTCTTAGGTTCTATTGCCAGGTCGGGAAAAAGTGTTAATGGGTTTTTCCATTACGAATTTCCAGTAGGCCGCCCGGAGTATGGAAGTAATTGGTGTGATACCCCCGTGCCACGGAAAGCACGTTAAGCCGTTGGCTTTCTCCACTCGTGTCAAATTGCCGTCTCATCGGATTATATGATTAAGGAAAGAGAGAGAGCACCTGTGTCTGCGCACACCCTTGTGCACTATAATATCTCCCGCGTCAAGGGCTAGTCTCCGTTGAGATTGGCCGCCATTGCCGAAATTCGGTCTGGAATATCTAGATTCCCTTAATATTAATTTTATCGATAAAAAAAGCAAATTCGTTTTAACAAAAAATACGACACACATTTCACATATCTACTTTTATCAAAATCCTTATAAAATATGTAACGTTTTGGATCCTCTGAGCAAATTGAATCGCCTTAGCACTATTTACGGAGTCATTTATTCGGACCTTACGACAAGTAATCCTAGTTTGTGTCGGTATCGGGATTTTCGCATTTCCATAAGCAGTATTTTTTCCGTTCGCACCGGATTCTGATATGTCTACCTCGCTTTCCCACCGAAATTGTGACGGCTGATACAAAATGTAGCTGTATCTTTCAAACCCATATAGTGGAATTGAAGGAAAACATAGTATGAATCTGTTTTAGTAATAATTGCTATACCTTTTCCTGAAAAGGTTAAAAAGGTTCATGTTATACTAATAAATGGCTGATAGGCGGTGAGTCGGTGGCCTATCGCAACACGGTACTATTCAAACAAGGTGTACTTACACCATACCAATAGATTTAATGAATTTTTTATAAGACCTTCAAATGGCAATGTAAAATGTCCATACAACCAATGCTAACCTCTAAAATAGTTAGGTATAACACGTAACATTACATACCTAGTTACGAAAGTGAAATATTCCTCCCAATTTATTCTACAGTCAATTACAAGAAAATATAGCTTCAAAACTGGTACAGCCGTACGAATGCATTTACTTTATATACTTCATCGTTACATACGATACCCTTGAGAAATAGCGAGAAATGTTGCCACAGTATGGGACTCTGATATCTGCAGCGAGATGCTTAATAAATCAAATGCAGTGAGAGTTATCGGGCGTCCGCATCGATACATAGTATGAATTTATTGCACCAACTTGCTTTACTGTACAGTAAAAGAAAACTGGTAAATTAAGAGTTATTCCGATGGTCCTTCAATATTTATTTATGTATCTGGAAAGAAATTGCTCAAAGCCATCTTTATGGAAGAGAAAAAAATGTAAATACGAAATGCTGATGTTTAATCAAAAATAACGAAGTTATCCCAGAAACAGGTTAGCAAAAAGGCAATTCCTTCTTGGCATTACGATTTGGAGTTATGAAATAAGAAATAAAAATAAAGGAAGGAAATTTCAACTTTGAAATATGTAGCTTCCTTTGCCTACTTATTTGAAAATAAAAACTCCATCCTTAAAATAAAACGAGTAGTGTTGCCAGGTAAAAATCCCTTTGAATTTTCATACAATAAATGGTGTAAATACAAAGGAATGATCTGGTTTGACGTCATCATAGCTGTGTCGCGGTTGTTCGCGCAAAATGTGGAGCGGCCGCGACGCACTCCTTCAAATGACGAGGGTCGTCATAGCTTTCATTCCGTGCCGCCGCGGTGCGACCGTAGTAGGGTTGCCTTGAGCTTTAATAATGACGTTATGAATGAAATGTTGCTGGGAAATTGCCTGTTGTAATAATGATGACGGGTGACAGAATTTATCTATTCACTATGAATCTACTAGGTAGATGTTAGAGTAAATTTTGGTTTGATTCGATTTAAATTATTTGTGATTTTAATATATTTTTGAATTGGGTAGATAAACGTCAGTTTTGACTCCAATTCAGTAAGTGATTAAAATTTACGAAAAAACCTCAAATATAGCTTTTTACTCAATAACGTAAAGAAAGAAATAATTTCCGCAACACGCCTATATAGTTTTGGAAGTCCATCAATAAAACATAAAAATTAAGATTTCCCCATCAACCAACCATAAGAAACCGTGTCAAACACCGAACTCAAACGGAATGCGAACAAAATGGAATATTTCGTGCTTGAACAGTTCGCCTCAACCCTGCAGCGTCGGGTGGTCTTTGGTTACATAATCGTCACCGCTGCGGGCCATTGGGACTCTTAACTTCAACTTGACATGGCCTATTTCTGGAGAATTTGACATCTTTGCCACTTCCAACTGTGCCTCTTTGTAAGAACCGTTGGCAGACGTTTGGAGTGTATAACTTTGCTAAGATTATTTTTAAAGTATATTCCTTATCTTCTAACTTTGTTTACCAGTTCCTCCCTCATCGTGAATCCAACACAATATTTACTTCAAACATTATATAAATATGGGTGGTGTAGAACAATTTTTTTTATGACGCAAGTTTTTTGTGTGTATTGTAATTTCATAAAATTTATGAACTTAATTATTTTCGGCTTCATAATCTGATATGCAATAACTTCAAACTTGGGTTCAAATAACTTAGACATAACAGATAAACTTTAACCACTTAACTTAACTAATAACAAATTCATAACTAAGTTATGATTAAGTTTAGTCATCGACGAAAGTTTGTGTGATAAGGTTATCTGTAATAACTGCTAAAACAATGGCTAAACAAAATAATTAACGTCTTATTACTACGATTTATATTTTAATTATAATTGTTTTTAAATTACCTACTTAATTTTCTGAGCTATTTAGGTAAGTATGATGGTAAGGTAACGAAGTTATTAGACGCGAAAAAGGATTAGCATAAAATTAAAGACTTTGTTAGTCTGTAGAATGGAATCTCCCAAATGGCTAAACCCAGTTCAATGCATGTTAAAATTATTCATTTAAATGAAACCATGTGGATAAAATATAATTGAAATAGGTGTAAACACATCAAAGCACAACAAAAGCACAATACATTAATACCATCTTAATTTGGGACGAATCTGTGTGTCCCTTCGTCCCATGAGCTCTGTCTAAATGCCTTTATTCCGATTTCGAATGTCACCGGTTCATAATTTATGGGACAAAGGCTTAGTGCTTGTTTATGGTATGAGTTATTGTCATATGGAATGCATTATGTTGGCAATACTGCGAGCCAATGTTTGTCAAATGTTGGTTTTGAATTTAGAGATCTTAATGAATTTGATTGACTCTTTTGTTACCTACTAGATTTGGCTGAATGGATTAGGTTTATAATTAGAGTGATAGTATTTTGTATGTGGTAGTTCAAAAGATTAACGTAAGTACTTACATAGCTAACTGTAATCAAACTCAAACTCAAACTCAAAACATTTATTTCAATTAAACCATTTACAGGCACTTTTGAATTGTCAAAAAGTCGGTCAGTCAGAAAATATGAAGCTAATTGCCCATTCCAAAGCGTAGGTACCTATGGAGAAGAACGGGCAAGAAACTCCATGGACACTCTTTTAAATTATAGTTGTACAAATATATTAGTTACATCAATAATGTGAATTTATAATTATATGTGAGAACGATGTACAAAAGATGTACGCGTTAAGTGTCCAGAGTACAACAAATGGCAAGAAAACAACAATTCAATATTAAAATAATTAAAAATATGCCGAGGCAGCTAAGTGATATGACCAGCCCCAACTGACGGCGCCCGTTCACGAACATGACGCATAGATCGGCACCATTCAGCTCAACCATTTTGAAGGGAGCTAAATGATCCAACACACACGCCACCGTCAGCGAGACATTTGTGTGAGCATGACATACTATCAGCCGCCAGGGCACATTCAAGTCAATGAAAGACACATTACCCGGTAAATGGTACATAGTGTATAGTATATACATAGAACTCACATCTGTGCTATGCAATTATACAATACAAAGGAAATTGAGTTTATACAATGCAAAGATAGTCTGTATGCAGTCTGAATGCAAAGATAATTCTGTAAGTATTTAGATAAGTTAACAAAGGATAAATAATTTGTATGGTAAGTCCCACCATGGGCTCCGGGAACGGGGTGGCAAGAGGGTGCGCTGCACCTCCCTGGCTTCAAAATAAAATAAAGGTGCAAAAACATTCAAAACTAAAAAAAATATCTGAAAACGCCTAAATAATACAATAATAGAGAACTTAACCTATTCGAGGCGAGATCCTAAAGAAATCTCTCAATTAGAACATTATCGATCTTGCTTCGCTCGCTCTTGCATCCTACTCTATCTTTATTATTAAGCTTATTTATATAAATCGACACAGTTAGACCTGTTTCTGTATTCATAGACAAAATAAAACCTATCCCACTCGAGGTGAGATGCAAAAAATATCGAGCACTCTTTCCGCGCTCTTGCATCCTACATTCTATCTTGTTGTGCTTTTGTACATAAGTCGACAAAGTTACTCCTAGTTGTATGAATGAACAAACCATAACCTAACATATCTGAGCTGAAGTGCAAAAATGATCAAGCTCGCTTCGTGAAGCTGAAGATGCACCCACCTGAAAATAAACTTGCCGACGCCCATGAGCCCCCACTAATTGAATTAAGCTTTTTATCTCCGATCAAAAGATTTGGAATCAGGATCAAGATTAGGTGGAATGAGCATTGAGCATCGCACTCGCCCTAACTAAAAAGAGTTAAAATCTAATAAAACACTGTTAGACCAAAGCAAAGTTCCGATCGAGAACCCTGAAAACGGTTAAGAGCGCTATCACAAGTTTTTCTTGTTTAGAGCGTTTGACTCGAGTTTTGATTTGTGATTATGGTTTAACTAAAGTCACAATAGTAAAAAAAATACATGCCCGAGAAAGTTTAATTCCTTCTTTTGGGAGCGCATTCAATAAATATTTCAGTTTGTTTACATAAATCAGTAAAAAACTTGTTCCTGCAAAGGCTGTTTCATAAAAATTTAATTTCGGGCATCTCGCGATGCTCTGTTACATCGAAGATATAATAGTTTAATAATTTATAAAAATGTCCACGGTACAACTGTATCTTCTACTTTGGAATGCATACATCAATTTATTATGTTTAATACAGTAATAAACCAAAAATAATTCCGTAAAACAGAGAGTTAATGATATTTTTTCAGCCGAAATGATATTTTTTATCTCTGTTTATTTAATAGAAATTCAAACAAAAAGTGTTTAATAACTAAGGTTACTTTGTCACCTTGCTTGAAAAAAAAAATACTCTATTTTAAAGTAAAATAATATTTTTAAGGAATTGTTTTATGCAATGCTTTTTTATCAATATAAATCTCGGGATGCACGGTCTTAGCTTTAGTCCGCGCCGAGCGCTTTCAGAGGGAGGACGTAGCGCTCACTCGCTGCTGCCGTCACGTGATCTCGTTCGACAATTCGCCACGAATAAAAAGCGACCAACACTTCTTGATACAAGTGAGTTTTTTTTTTTAATTAGTTATGTTCTGATTGTAATGTATATAATATAATTATTTTCCTATGATGTTCCAACGCGAATATAATTATAGAAAAAAAACATACGTAAATATAGTTGTTGTTTTTAATTTTTCTGACTTTTTTATTTATCTCGAACATTAATTTAATTAATTATTTTCAGACAATAGTTCACAATAATGGGCAAAATAGAACTTTTGGTGCTGTCAAAATAAAAAAAAAGGTTTTGGCCGATAATTTGAAACGCGCAAGAGAAGCTCAGCGGTAAGAATTTTATGAGGAGTGCGTGCTTCCTGAAATCATAGATTCGAGGAAAGCACGGTCTATGCCGCTTCGGAGAATATTATTTTAATTATTTTACAATTATTATACTGGTTTTTTATGGTTCCGTACCTTAAGGGTGCCAACGGGACCCTATTACTAAGGCTCCGATGTCCGACCGTCCGTCTGTCTGCTAGTGTCTCATGAACCGTTACAAGTTCACAGTTGTAATTTTTTATTTTAATAAAACGACTTTTGATTTGTCTTTTTTATTTTCTTTTGACTTTTTTGACGTGACAACGTCTAATAAATCGATGAAGCTGGCTGCACACACGAAAAAAACATGACTCATGTAGCGTTACCTCGCGGCCTTGCTCTGCTGTAGCGTTGTACGCCATGGCGGCTTGAAGTGCAAGCGAGAGCGCGGAACGAGCGATGAGAGACAGATGATGTCGAACGCTGCCGAATCGGCCTCCGCGTTCGGCAATTTCATTAATGTTTTGTTATGACGTTGTCACGTTAAACTATCGTCCGTAAACCGACTTTACAGACAACCGATTTTTATCCAAACTGTAGAAACAACATCACATTGCATTTATTTCTATAAATAAGTACTAAAATGTCTTCCTACCTGCTAAATAAATTACATAATATATTAAACTTCGTAAAAAAAGTAGGTACAAAAAGTATTTATAAAAGTAGCACAAAAGTATTTGTAAGTAATGTTAGAGGCTGGCAACGCGCAAGTAATGCAGCTTCTGGCAATGCAAGCGTCTTTAGGCCAGCGTTGCCAGTATGTTACTTTTGTAACATTTTACGTTACTTTTGACCCTCTCATGTTACCTCCATGTTACACGCCTCAAAATGTTACTTTTAAGACTTAATAAAAAATATTTCACAGAAAACAAAAAATAAACATGAAACGGAACGCATACAAGAAAGGTTTCGTTCGTCATGTTGGCGCACTTGATTGTCTTGATTTTGTGACCAAATTCTGACGCGACGACAGCGCGAAAATTTTTCACTTCGTTTGTCGTATCGCATATTCACTCACTCGCGTGAATTTCTAAATGACCCATCCCGCTTACTTAGGCGAGTGAGCGACAGCCTAGTAGTGGCATCCGTGTTGGTTCAGTTCAGTTTGTTATTACGATTCTTTCGAAGCCTACTAAGGGGACAGCTTTTTTTTATGTAATAAAGTGCCATGTTATTATTAGTCGTTTTCCACAAAAAATAAGGTAATGTTACTTTTCTCGTGAAAATGTTACTTTTTGAGCTCTCTCATGTTACATTTGACTATCTGTCACTGGCAACACTGCTTTAGGCTGCGGTAACTACACACCATCAAGCGGGCCGTATGCTAGTTTGTCACTTTGTGGTATAAAATAAAAATTAAAAGTGAAGTAAATTTGTATGACCCTATTGTAACTCAAACCGTTGTAGGTAACACTCATCGGTACAAATAATATTTCATGAACTATAATAACAGTAATTTAATTTATTTTGAAAACGAAGGCTCTTGTTGGTTTGATCCTGGCGTCCGACGCATAGCGGTTTGTATGTGTGCATAGCGTTCTTCCCTAGACGCACACGTGCGCATCTGCTGCCGCGCGCCGTCGAATTTACCTAAAACTGAGCACTTCGGTTTTGTAATAACGCTCTTAAATAAATAAAATAAAGGAAAACATGGCCGATTTTTTTTCATAACACTGCGGAGCTGTTTTGATCCTTCATAAATATACGGGTCACGGGGTTTGAAAGGGTGTTTACTGACACTTCCTCATACCTTTGCCACATCAAACGATAAAATAAGCAAAATGAGAGTTTAAAAATCAACTGACATGATGACCTATATAGTATGTAGTGTATCTATTGAATAGATAACGTAAACACTGTCTCATTCGCATAAGTAGTGAGGGAACTACTGTCACTAATGTCATCTGTCATATCTGTCAGTCACCACAAATGGCGGGAAAAAGGTTGAAAGTGAATTAGCCCTGCACGAGCAGCTTGGTACGATAGAGCCAGTGAGTGATATAATCGACTCAACATGATTCTACAGTATTGAAAACTCTGAAATTTATTTTTCCTTGACTCAGTTATTTACAACTTTTACCCATGAGACTGCTATCCGCAGTCGCAGGGTTAGACCTAACCTTTTCTCAACCAGGTTGAGCTCGGTTTTTAATCTATAATGAGATGCTTCAGAATACTTAAATCTATATTTTTCACGCTTTTACAGCTATGAAAACTATCTTTTGAAATAGTAATATCGTAAAATTTATTGAATTAGTATTTATACTTTTATGTGTAAATACAATTATTTAAGTAAAAC
The DNA here is from genome assembly GCA_927399505.1 of Luperina testacea. Lineage (NCBI taxonomy): Eukaryota > Metazoa > Arthropoda > Insecta > Lepidoptera > Noctuidae > Luperina > Luperina testacea. The sequence goes on along the minus strand of OV656770.1, from coordinate 13,053,297 downwards.
TAAATAAAACTTTGACTTCAGAATCCTACTAATATTATAAACGCGAAAGGTTGTGAGGATGAATGGATGGATGGATGTTTGTTACTCTCTTACGCCAAAACTACTAAACAGATTTTGATGAACTTTCACAGTATAATAGCTTATACATCAGAATAACACATTCCCACGGGGTCGATACTTATGCGGGTGAAACCGCGTGATGCTGCTTGTTCGTTTTATGGCAATATTAAGTAAAATCTATATTATGTGGAACTTAAACATAACTGGCGAAATATGGGTGTGCTATGGGTACACCTCTGCCTGACCCTTTGGGGCTTACAGGCGTTATGTTATGTCAAGTTATGTGTTGTAATATTATCAAGTAATGTTATGTCAAGTTAATTATGTGTTGTAATGTTATCAAGTAATGTTCAGCCACGTAAATAACGCAATGAATCTTGTTGCACTGTCAAAATAAAAGCTATTGCTACTGATAGTGTGTTACGCAAATACAGGATATCGGGAATGTCCCTAAGACCATTAATAATAATAAGTAAACAAACACACATTTATAATAGATATAGCAGTCCCAAATACTAATAACATTCAAAAAACTATCACAGAAAAAATCAGGAAGTATACAGAATTACAAGAGGAAATTACCAAAGTTTGGAAAATGAATAGAGTCACTATAGTCCCAATAGTAATATCAACAACAGGTGTTATCCCGAAACAAATATTCAATAGTTTTAATGCACTAAATCTATCTAAATACACATATATAACACTACAAAAAGCTGCCATATTAAACACTTGCCGCATAGTAAGAAAATTTTTACAACTAGACTTGGACAATAATTTCACTGCAGTACAGAGCAATTTACCTTCCTAAAATAATAACTAGAATCTCACCTTGGTTCACACCCGTGAGATTCTGAAAATACCAGGTACTAACCTGAGAAAATTAAATAATAATAATAATAATAATTTGTTTATTTCCACTTCAAGACACAAAAATCAGTGTGGCCCTGGCTCTTGTACTAGGAAGCAAAAAAAAGGTTGGTTGGTTGGTTTTCTTGCTCTTGTCTCTTACCACATGATTGGCGATTATTATTTCTGCATATAGAAACGAAATATTGTAGGTACCTTGTTTGAATGTGCTGTGCGGTTTTATACAAACTTGTTCTAAGATGTCTTTGTGGGATGGTGTAGGTACCCCATTCCACTTTTTATACTTAACTAGCTTCTGCCCGCGACTTCGTCCGCGTGAAATTTTGGCCCCGACCCACCGCGTCGCGTTATCGCCCGCCCGCGCTATTACTTCGTTTTCTGACTTTTATTGTTTTTATTCGGCTCCTAACGGACGTAGCGTGATGTCAAATAGCCTATAGCCTTCCTCAAGAATTGGACTAGCAAACGCAAAAATATTTTTTTAAATCCGACCAGACGTTCCAGAGATTAGCGCGTTCAAATAAACAAACTCTTCAGCTTTAAGGGTTCTACGAACAAGCGCAACACGCGACATAATCGCGCGCGACACAAAGACACCGCTCGTTGCGCGACTTACGGTGCCTTTGTGTCGCGCCTGTTTGTAGAAGCCTTTATTATTAGTAGAGATTTGCATAACACTAATTTAAAACCCACACAAATAATAACCACGTTTTGATTAGGTTTTCTAAATTGATCAGGAAGGACTTATTGAGTTCCAATATAAAGCTGCTCCACACGCAATATAACTTTAATTCGCTTAATAATTTATCACTACAGTATAACAGACATAAATCTTATATCAATAGGCAATCATCTGTAAGCAAAATATCCGCAACAACAGTACCCTTATTACAATTCATAAAGCAGGTTCCACAACCTCTGATTAATCCAAGATAAGGCATGGTTACACACACGTAACACATTTAATTTCCAATAATTCCTAGATGATATTACCCTGATATTATTATCTGTATTATCATCTGGGAGCAATGATACCGGGTCCAACTCCTACGCACGGTTGCGACAGAGCAAGTTTATCAATATAAATCCCCGGCGTCTGTCGTGTCTGTAATTAAAACGCCGGAACTGAGACTATCACGGACTTAAGTAAATGTTATTTTTAGAACGTCGAGAAAACAAAAATACAACGTCATCGTTTTAATCAGACATTTTAGTAGATATTTGTGCTTATTATGTAAAATGAATCATGGTTATAACTGGGGGACAATTCTCGTAATTTTAAGAAAGTTTAGAGTCTGGGGGGTCCTAAAAAGGCCACTTTGGCAAAATCATAAAAGGATAACACATTATGAATCATAATGGACACTTAACTGTTAACTTAATCGTATCAAAACCCATTGGTGAAGGATTTTTCAGTTATTTTTTTGTCTGTGCTAAAATACCAATCAATCCAATCCAATTCCAATCCCAATCTCTTTTATTATAGGTACCTACGTAGTGCAGCGAAAAAAAGAAAACCACGGATTGGCTTCGCCATATTATGATTAATAATGTTATCCTTTTATGATTCTGCCAAAGCGGCCTTTTTAGGCACCCTGATCTCAGTCTCAATCTGTCAAAAATACTTACCATTAACCTAACAGTTAACTATCCATTAAGATTCATAATATTATCATTTTATGATTCTGCCAAAGTGGCCTTTTTAGGCCCCCTGTTCTTTGTAAGTACAGTCAACAAAAGAGATAAGTATGCAGGATCGTCGGATATAGTTGAAGTTTAGTAAGAAACCTAAATTAAATTTCCATATTAATTAATAAGAATACGTTACAGAACCACCTTTTATGTTTTTTTAACCGACTTCAAAAAAGGAGGTTCTGTATTGTTATTAATTTTATTTAATCCGCTTTTATACCCAGAGCTGTTCGATACTATAAGATTGTCCGAAAGTCATAAAATGCTACTTACTAGGTATTGCATTCCCGGGGTTTTCACTCTAAGGCGACGAAATGTAAATATTCGGATTTATAGCATTATTTAAAGTTTAAAAAGCTCATAGTGTAAAACCAGATTTTTTGACTTATCATTTATATATCTACCAGACAGCAGCAGGTAGTCAGAAGCCCAAAAGACTGACAATAACTCTTACCAAGGGGTATCTTGTTACCCAGTAACTGGGTTGAAGAGGTCTGATAGACAGCCGCTCCGTGTAAAATGCTGGTATTCAGCTGCATTCAGTTCGACGTGAAGCCGACCCCAACATAGTTGGGAAAAGGCTACGCAGATTATGATGATTCATTGATTATAATCAATGAATCATCATCGTATGCCATATGACATAAACTATAGCGTAGCAATGAGCATAACATTGGAAAAGGCAAAAGAATTTTCGCTTTAGAGAACCTAAACCTGCCTTAGCGCATACGAATTTGCTGTATTCGGCTGAAGTAAAGAACTAGAACATAAGACCAAAACGGCTGTAAAGAATCGTAGACATAAAACATTAATCGCAGTGACCCGTCGCTCGCTGACTTGCACATAAACCGTTCTCCAGAATCCAGCAAGCGTTCTAAGTACACTATTAAACGTTAACAAAACCGCATTCAACCGTGTTACGAGTGAAAAGGAAGAATCCTCTACCCGTTTCTTATTTGTTTCCATCCTTAATTACATCACACAATTCATGGTACGTCATTTGCAATGGCCAAGTGGAAGCTGAGCTTTTATAATAAAAAAGTTAATTTCCTTAATTTGGCCTCTTCCCTTTCGTCGGCCTTATTCTTTAGATTCTTATAATGAGAAAAGTCCTGCTTATTCACATTTAGGTATTCTCTTTTACTTATATTTTCTTAAGCGGAATTCGTAGTAAAAAATCTTTGTTATTTTCACGGCCAACAGTTCCTTTAGAGGTCCTTCGTTAGCTCATTGGAATACATTAAATAAATTATAACTTTTATGTCTAACTAGGATTTCACTGTTTTAATTGGATGACTTGAATTCAGATTACTGTGATTAGTTTGAACCTAAGTGCCCAAGTTACGTCCATTATAAGACATTATTTTAGGATTAAACTATCTTCGAACACGGCTGTTGTCTTTCCATGTGTCTGAAATTCGAGCTCACGCGAAGTTAGCATGAATAATTATTTATGAACATCACTTCAATTTTACTATCCCCTACTTACATGTTTTTGATATAGAATGAACAAGATTAAGCCCGAACCAGATTTCTTTGGTGTCTTATCTGGGCCACCCTCCGTTCTCGTAACACACATGATTGATACACTTTCGCCCTGAATAAGGCATAATATACTATTAATATGTTAATCATATTGTTACGTCACCCCTCCCTTACATGTACTTAATGGGGGCATAGTTAATAATCATGAAATATTCATAAAACGTCATACAAGCCTACTTGTAAGACGTAGAACTGTTTTCTTGATTGTCGCTACGAGATTTGCAGCCGGTTTGTTATACAACCCTACGTGTTATGCCCTCAAGCTGTAATTTACAGGCAGGCTGAGAAAATTTCTGTCTAGTAAAAAGGAGACATTTATTTTTAACGAGGGAATAAACATATTATGGTGTTTTTTGCCAATCGATTCGTGCAGTTGTCAGTTAGACACGTGTTTTGCACAAATTATTCGCTATGGTCTCTCCGTGATTCTTCAACATAGAATAGAATACTCTTTATTATGTACACCATGTTGTTTGTTGTTATTGTTGTATAAATACAACAATAACAACAAACAACAACAACACAACTACAACATACAACAACACAACACGCAACACGCACGCACGCAACATATTGGTAAAGCCCGAGAGGGCGGAGATGATTGAGAAATCATCTCATAATTCAGAATCACAATCACAATCAGAATCTGAATCTGAATCAGAATCTGAATCAGAATCTGAATCTGATTCTGATTCTGAATCTGAATCTGAATCTGAATCAGAATCAGAATCACAATCTGAATCAGAATCAGAATCACAATCAGAATCACAATCAGAATCACAATCAGAATCACAGTCAGAATCACAGTCAGAATCACAATCAGAATCACAATCAGAATCACAATCAGAATCACAATCAGAATCAGAATCACAATCAGAATCAAAATCAGAAACAGAATCACAATCAGAATCACAATCAGAACCTCAATCAGAATCAGAATCAGAACCAGAACCAGAACCAGAACCAGAATCAGAGTCAGAATCAGAATCACAATCAGAATCACAAATGACATGGATGGATGGACGGACGGACGGACGGACGGACGAACGGACGGACGGAAGGATGGATGGATGGATGGATGGATGGATGGATGGATGGAATCAGAATCACAATCAGAATCTGAATCTGAATCAGAATCTGAATCTGAATCAGAATCTGAATCTGATTCTGAATCAGAATCACAATCTGAATCAGAATCAGAATCACAATCAGAATCACAATCAGAATCACAATCGGAATCACAATCAGAATCAGAATCACAATCAGAATCACAATCAGAATCATAATCAGAATCAGAACCAGAACCAGAATCAGAATCACAATCAGAATCACAATAAGAATCACAATCAGAATCAGAATCACAAATGACATGGATGGATGGATGGACGGACGGACGGACGGACGAACGGACGGACGGAAGGATGGATGGATGGATGGATGGATGGAATCAGAACTCATACTTATCGATCACGAGTTTATTTTTTTGAAAGTAAGCATCAAAGCTTAGGTATGTTTCATAGAGCTTAACCTAAGCGCCTTCATCTTATCTTCCTCTACTCTTAAAATTCCTATTTCCTGTAACCTACACGATTTTATAAATATTCTTTGATTTCGTCACACTAAAGCGACGAAAAATTCCACGTGTATATCAATCTACGTTATCATAACTTATCGTGACAGCGTTTTTGTACTAAATAGAGTAATCAACACAACACAGGCAATCTTCGTAAGCCAAGCATCATAAAAACTGTGGTAACATAAATATCCCATCAAGCTCGGCTCATACCTAATATGCGAGCCAAAACACAGCAACCATTTGTGAGGCAAATTACGAGGCTTCCAGCCGTCTAATGTTGTTAAGATTATGTATACTTATGGAATACCTACGTAATGGTATGTGTGTGCTGTGGTTACATATTTGCCTTTTAACTTATAAGAGGGAAGAGGTCGACTTTTCTTGTTTTGGAAAACTGCTGGAATTTTAGTGAGTGAGATTTATTAAAGTGGATTGTGTTTGTTTCTTTGTGGTCATTGTAGATAAATACTCGTAGTAACAGCCGCACGGGTCGATCTTCAAGGTTAAGCAACGCTTACCGAAGTCGGTCTGTGGATGGGTGAACATTGCATGCCGAGACTCCTCCGTGCCTCGGAAAGTACTTTGAGCCGTTAGGCCGGGCTGTAATTTGTAGGTATAGACGCCAGCACGTCAAGCTACTACAATCAAAATAAAAAATGTCCAATTTCTTTAATAGGTTTTAACTTTATCGCTTAGAGCATAAGGTTCAAAGTTGATTGGGAAAATTTGACAGTTTCGGGTAGCTTAATATGCTGGCGTCTGTAAAACCTTTGACAGTTGTTATGGGTAGTCAGAAGCCCGAAAGTCTGACAACCAGTCTTACCAAGGGTTATTGTATTACCCAGTAACTGGGTTGTAGAGGTCCGATAGGCAGTCGCATGTAAAATACTGGTATTCAGCTGCATCCAGTTAGATTGGAAGCCGACCCCAACATATGTAGTTGGGAAGATAATGATATGGTGATAATGAGTAGGATTATTTATAACTACCCTCGAAGCATTCTAAAGGCTGTCTGGATTTTAATAATTAAGGTGTCTGCCGACCCACCTAGGTCACACGATGGTTTTGTCAAAATAGCGGATTTTTGACGTCAGTTAGTACAATCGGAAAACAATATTTTTAGTACCATAACCATGTGCGGTATCAAAATAAAGGGCTTGAGGAGACGATTCCAAAAATACAACACACTAAAACGTAGAAAACAAAGTTTTTAATTTATTTTTGTTTTCTATTATTGGCTCTCCTGTAGGTGTACCAAATGAATAAATAAATATTAATAATATTAAAATGTATACAATGTCTACTACAGAAGTTGCAATTACATGTTTAGCCATTACTGTGAGACATAAGTGAAACGTTTTGTTCCATTTCGCCGTCCCCGGAGAATAAAATGGTAACTGCCATTATCCTAGTTTTAGTGTTATGTCATTTTTGGGATCTGTGGGTGTTAATACATCTGCTCAATTTTTTTCGCAGTTTTTAAACAGTTATTTACGAAACAAAAAAATATTACAATAGTTTTCAAAGATTTAAACCAGGTCATAAATTACGAGAATAAAGTGTTAATATAATAATATCAAAAAGTATTCCCACTTGTTAGTATGACAAACAGTCATAGAATTATATTCTCGTGAAAAAATATTCGACTAAATAATGATAAATGCAGTTATCATTTTATTCAAAACGTTTTGAATAGTAAGACATATTGTCATCCTCTTCGCTCACATAGTTTTATTAGGAAACCAAATTCAAAGTCCTTACCAGATTTTTTTTCACAATATTTACGAGAATAAAACGATATTGAAGTATTATCAGTATCAATTTTACCCTAAAAACCCGTAGAATAAAATGATACGTGACGAGTGCAATATTTGATCCTGGTCAGGCTGTACGGAGAATAAAATTATAATCGACAATATATAACTTGGACGATGATTAATTTTGACTAACTTCTTATTTTTTAAATAATATCTCTATTTTGATACTTAGGCGTATTTGATTATAACATTTAGAACAAACAAAAAATAACCTTTTTTAAAAGTTGACAATCATCTCTCTACGTCCAGTATTTAAGAAGCAATCAACGAAAACGTGTTTTTTATTTTTCCTGAAAAGTTGCATTTTTGTAGTTATCATTTTATTCTCCGGGGACGGCGATTTGGCACTTCGATTTTTAACATTAACACATTTTTATTCCTTGATTTTTTTTTATTCATTTTCTTTCCTTTTTTTTGCTAGTCGCAATTACATGTTTTTGCCATTACCTACTGTGAGACATAAGTGAAACGTTTTGTTCCATTTTTAACATTAACACATTTTTTTTGCCTACCCCATAGGCAGAGATATATCTCTGCCTACCCCATACACATCGATAGTTATGTTTAAGTCCCATATTTATCCTTCATTCTATCTACTTCGATTTTTGTACCTACCGATATGTAATGCCAGTTAAATATTAATTTATGATACATCAAACTATAGGCCAACCGCTTAGCTGAGACGTTGCCTGAGGTAGCTGCGCGGCTTCCGGGAGTCGGCGACGAACGGACCCGTTGACGTCGAGCAGGAGGCGCTGTGGTTCCGCGGGGCGATGACGCAAATCAGCGACGCGTCCATGCCCCGGGTCCACGCACAGTCAGCAAGGCGCCAGGTGTACTGGTGGACCGCCGAGATCGCGCAGCTGCGCGTCGCGTGCGTGGCGGTCAGGCGCCAGTACACCCGATACCGGAGGAGACGTCTTCGGGTCCCTGACGAAGAAGCCGCGCTGTATGAGGTGTACCGCGCGGCGAAGAGGACTCTGTGGCTGGCCATCGGCGAGGCGAAGTCGCGAGCCAGGGAGGAGATGTTGGAGACTCTAGACGGGGATCCGTGGGGGCGCCCTTATCGCGCGGTTCGAGGGAAACTTCGAGCCGCGGCGCCCCCGCTTACGGAGAGTCTCCAACCCGAGCTGCTGGAGGAGGTGGTCGCAGCCCTCTTCCCGGCGAGAGCGGAGCACACTCCGCCGCCGATGGCATTGCCCACGGCCGCAGAGTCCACCGAAGAGAACGCCATCAGCGTCCCAGAGGTGACACAGGCAGAGATGGGGGCAGCCGTGATGAGGCTCCGGGCCAAAAACGTGGCTCCGGGGCCCGACGGGATCCACGGCTGCGTGTTAGCCCTCGCTCTGAAGGAGCTAGAGCCCCAACTGAGAGGACTCTACACAGCGTGCCTTGAGCGGGGCCAGTTTCCCACTTTGTGGAAATCTGGTCGTCTGGTCCTGCTCAGGAAGGCGGGGCGCCCTGCGGACTCGCCGTCCGCGTACCGGCCCATAGTGCTGCTAGACGAGGTGGGTAAGCTGTTCGAGCGGATAATCGCTGCCCGCCTCGTCGGCCACTTGTGCGGAGAGGGGCCGGATCTGGACGGCAGCCAGTTCGGCTTTCGGCACGGGCGCTCTACCATTCACGCTGTGTCGCGAGTGAGAGTCCTGGCGGAGGAAGCAGTGGCCCGGGGCGGGGTGATGTTGGCGGTGTCCTTGGACATCTCCAACGCCTTCAACACCCTGCCCTGGAGTTGTATTCGGGAGGCACTGCGGTACCATCGGGTGCCTCCCTACCTCCGCCACGTCGTTGGGGCTTATCTGTCGGAGAGGTGTGTCACCTACGTGGGACGTGATGGCGGACACCAGCACCGCATGTCGTGCGGTGTTCCACAGGGCTCGGTCTTGGGCCCGCTCCTGTGGAACATCGGGTACGACTGGGTGTTGAGGGGCGAGCTCCAACCGGGCGTGGACCTTACGTGTTATGCTGACGACACGCTGGTCACTGCCCGGGGGAGCTCGCACAGGGAGGCAGCGTTGCTGGCGACGGCTGCGGTGTCACAGGTGGTGAGCCGCATACGTCGCCTGGGCCTGGAGGTGGCCCTCAACAAGTCGGAGGCCATGGTGTTTCATGGCCCCCGGCGGGCGCCGCCGCCCGGATCACACATGGTGGTCGGAGGGGCTCGGATCGCTGTCGAGTCCACCATGAAGTACCTGGGATTGGTGCTCGACAGCCGGTGGGATTTCGGCCCCCACTTCCGGCGGCTGGCGCCCAAGTTGTTGGGCGCTGCTGGGGCGCTGTCAACGCTGCTTCCCAATCTGGGGGGCCCGAGCGCCGCCTGTAGGCGGCTCTACGTGGGGATCGTGCGATCCATGGCCCTGTATGGGGCCCCGATCTGGGCGACTGACCTGACGGCCGGTAGCATCGCAGTCCTGCGAAAGCCGCAGAGAGCTATGGCCGTCAGAGTCGTCCGGGGGTATCGCACGATCTCCTACGAGGCGGCTTGTGTACTGGCCGGATCCCCGCCCTGGGACCTGGAGGCGAAAGTACTCGCGTCACTGTACCGGTGGCGCGAGGAAGCGCGGGCGCGGGGCGAGGGGCTGACGCAGCGCCATATGGAGCTGCGTCGGTCTCAGCTTCGCGAGGTCCTGGTGGCGGAATGGCGGGACAGGCTTTCGCGCCCTACCGCCGGCCTCGGTACCATCGAGGCGGTCCGGCCAGTGCTCGAGCGCTGGCTCGGGAGGAGGCACGGCTCCCTGTCGTTTCGGGTGACGCAGGTGCTCTCGGGGCACGGTTGCTTCGGGAAGTACCTGTGTCGCATAAACAGGGAGCCGGACGCCCGGTGTCACCACTGCGTCGACTGCCGGGAGGACACGGCGTGGCATACGCTGGCAGAGTGTGCCGCTTGGGAGGAGCCGCGCCGTGCCCTCATCTCAGAAGTAGGCAGTGACCTCTCGCTGCCGGCCGTGGTCGAGTCCATGGTCGACAGCGAGGAGTCCTGGGACGCGGTGGTTTCCTTCTGTGAAACAGTCGTCTCGCAGAAGGAGGCTGCGGAAAGGGAGAGGGAGATCTCGTCCACTCACCCTGCCCGCAGCAGGCGCACCGGGCGTCGGCGGAGGGCGGACAACGCCCTCTTCCGGCCCCCCTAAACGGGTCCAGGGGCGACGGACTCGGGGACGTCCGTCGCCCCCCACACATCAGGACGCGAGGTGGCGGCGCGATGTGTTCCACGCGCGCCCCTCTTAGACGTCGCGGGGGGAGTCAAACACCTCACTCCCCCCCCCGACCAGACGGGGCCCGCTGCGGCGGGCCGGCACCAGCCGGGGGTTGCGGAAGGATCGTACGTTCCCGCGACCCCCGGCGTAGGTGTGAGATGGAACACCCGGGGTGGTTTTTAGTCAGTAAGAGTCTGACAGACCCCGCCGCCCGCCCCAGGGCGGCGGACATCCATGAGGATTTTCCACCCCGGATCAAAAAAAAAAAAAAAAAGGTAGCTGCGCGGCGCGGGAGGGGTGGTAGTTGTCACAAGTTGACGAATCACTGAGCTCTCGCGCATCACGTCACCACACCCCTTTTTTTTTTATCGTGGAGAAATGCTCATGCATACTGCACTACCACGGGGAGATAGTGCAGTTATGTGGGACTCTAACCCACTAAAACTCCACGGTGTCCTCCTCTGCCGCTTACGGCGGGAACACGGGCACGTGTTAGCACTCATCCGCGAACCCGCCGCGGCTGTCCGTTGCCGGACCCTCCTCTGGGGAGTACTCCCCATCACCGGCGCACTAGAACACACAGCACGCCGTGACCACCCCAGGGACCAAACCAGCACATGGGCGCCAGACGACCCCGTGTCTGGGCACCCTTGGTCCCCCCTGCGACGGGTCAGAACATCGGCCCCGCCGCCTGCCAATTTTCGGCTGCACAGGATAGGGAGAGCGGCCAACGTAATACCGACACTCCTCTTCCCCTGCAGCCCCACCGCGTCCGCCATCGTACGGTGGCGACCCCGTCAAGGCCGCGGAAGGTAGGGAGAGCGGCGCACCGTAATACCGGCACTCCTCTCCCGCCGCGGCCTCCAACCCTCAGCCGCGATGCCTCAGGTACGACATCGCGGCCCGCCTCAGTTGCGATGTCGCCCAAGCGACACCGCAACCTACTTTTGGCCGCTACGTCGTTGGCTTGTCGGCAAAAGCCCTGACGAGCGGCCCCTCCTCGGGTTCCTCTTCGCTTCACCGTGGGTGTCCAAGCCACGGCTACTGAGCCCCCCCGCCTCGACAATGCGGGAACCCACCGGAGGGGACGTCACCACACCCCTCCCGCACCGCGCTGCTACCTCAGGCAACGTCTCAGTTAAGCGGTCAGCCTATAGGGCCTGGTGTGGCAACAAAGCCAGTTCTTGGTCACAAATAATCCAATTTAATTTATTTTTCTTCGGGCTAATTTTTCAATCGACAGATAATTTTTATTCGTGGAATAAAATTGACGTCTGACAGATTTTGTATGAAAAAACTGTTAAAAGTTAAAACAAATTTCCTCGGATAAAATTATCTGGCGGTGGAAAAATCAGCCCTTAGATAGAAATTAACATCGGCCAAAAAGTACGTAATTATTAGACAGAGCCCATTACGAACAAATTACAGCTTACCAGATGGGCGCTACCTTTTTCAATAAATTATTCACCTAACTACATTTCAGTTGGACCTTCATTGGTAACTACGTGCTACGTTAGGCATTACGTCAGAGATAACAAAATTCGTATAGGCTGGCTTCTTATTCTATTGGAATTCCGAACGACGCCAGGCCAGCTCAGCCAGGTCGATACGTTACCCGCCGTACGATATTTATATCGTACGGCCTACTGTATAAAGAAGTATAGCTACTTTTCTTACTGAAAATATTGTATGAAATTATATCACACTAATATTATAAAGGCGAAAGTTTGTGAGTGTTTTGTGTGTGTGTGTGTTATATGTTTGTTACTTTTTCACGCTCAAGTGGCTGGACCAATTTTGATTGACAGAATTTTGACTCTTTTTAAATTTTGTTCTTTTAAGCCTCACCGTTACCTTATCACATAATTTCTCAGCTTATCATTCCAGGGGCCCTAAAAAAAAACGTTGGCAGAATCATAAAAGGGTAACATCATGAATCGTAATGGACAGTTAACTGTTAAGTTGATCGAATCAAATCCCATTGATGAAGGATTTTCCAGTATTTTTTTTTTGTCTGTGCTTAAATACCTACTAATCAATCCAATCCAAATCCAATCCCTATCTCTTTGATTATACCTACGTAGTGCAGCGAAAAAAATAAAAACACGGACTGTCTTCGCCATATTTTGATTCATAACGTTATCCTTTTATGTTTTTGCCAAAGTGGCTTTTTAGGCCCCCAGTTATGGGTGTAACTGGAATGATAAGCTTAGTAATTGTTTTTTAATAGCAACAGTCGTAGAATATCTTAAAAAATATATTGACATGACGATACCGTTTTTTTTTTTTTAATAGTTCATTAGGAACCACCACATTCAGAAATATGACTGGCTAGTTTTGTTTTCAGGATAAGATCCGAAGAAAGTTTCTGTACTGATAAATAGAAAAATATTCCTGTAAGCAACAGCTTCACTTAAAAGAAATATAATTACCTAACTCAGCCTTTTTGTCTTCTTAGAATCTACTTTATCTTAGAATCAATCTTCATTGATATGCCAAATTGTAACAGAAAATAAAAGTCCGAAAAATTTTGTACATGGGAGACTTTTGTGTCTATTCTTATATTTTCCAAGAAAACTTTTAAAATATACCTGGCCATCACAAAGTAAATAAGGTGACATTTAAAAATAAAAAATAAAGCAACCACCGATATTCAAAATTAGAACAAACAAAATGTCTGCGAAACCAATTTATCACTCAATACCTAGGTGCTGCCAACATCATCACGACACAATGTTAGCAACCTCGCTATCTGGCGGAGTCCATTGAGTTTAGAAACTAATCGAGTCGGCCTGTCCAATGATCCAGCCATGTCCAACACACAATAAGGCCAGGTTATCCCCCGGGATTGCGGATGTCTGCCGAAACAATACAGGAATTCTGGCCGGTTTCATGTGGCCCGACTTTGACGGTTCGACGTTCTGAGTTTCTAAAGGTATGGTTTTGGAGCAAAACACTTGAAAAAGACTAGGTATTCTTACAAAATATTAAGGTGCCAACTGCCAACTCATTTTCAATTATTGTTACGTCTTCCAGTTATCGATTCGACCTTAAATATCGATTGTGTTGCTAGTGGTAACAACACCGCGTGTTTAATAAATTAGTGGATTTCCCTTGAAACATAAATTCACGACTTCGCGTATGATTCATCATTTTTTCTTATTTCACGACTGTTAATAGACTAGGAAGACGGCATAAAATATGCAAATCTACGGTGAAACCCTTCGGTATCTTAACTGTCGGCTTCACCCAACTTCAATGAGTAACAACAGATTTCCATTACGTCAATGGTTTGACCTATTGTCGATAAAATCCTGTTAATTTGCATTGATGTCATCAGATAGTCGAGCATCCTTCCGAATACCATCCATCATCACGTTCCTAACGACAGAATGATGTCATTATTTTCATGAATACAACAATGTTACATCCTACTCGATATGCACAGTTGCACACGTGAAAAACGTTACATCATGGTACGAAAATGTTTCAAGCGTGTGACGAACTCTATTAACAATGTGATTAAACGACACGGATTTTCCGTTGACTTATGGAGTACCGTGTTACTATGCAGTTTAGAATCATCGATATTATTTAAAGTATTAGTTAATTAACAAAATACTTCAACGCATCTTTAGGACAACTGTACCTACCGATTTAGATCTTATCTCGGGTTTTTATCAGGTTACCTATACTAAGTGTTGCAATAGTGAAACATATCATCCGTATTTTCAATTAGTATGAAAATGGTCGAGCATCTTATAACACAAAATTACCGTTGTTTTATCCTGATGACATATTCAGAAGCAAGTTGACACACGTCATAATATTATCGCCAGTTCCCTCCACGGAAATACAATTATGTCGATCACATGCATACGAACTATTAAGGAATAATATATGCCTTGCCAACGATCAATCAGTTATATCTGATTAGGAACGAAGACGCCTAGGGCAAACCCCATAACGTAGGTCTGTATGAGGAACTCTGGTATTATATAGCACCAGTAATTTGAGGAAAACCGTTACGTATTTACATATTCAGGTTTGTACAATGTACGTTGCATTTTATTATGCAATTATGTTGCTAACAGTTTGCAACGAGAAATCACTGACATGTAAGGAAATTACAACATGGATGCATAAATAAAATATATATTTTATGTTTTCATTTCAAATATAAACACTGTGTACCTACCACATGAAGTGGGATTATGGTAAAATAGTGATAGGTATTTGTAAAAGCATATAGACAAATTCATGAATCCATAATTTTCTATTTACAAACTTCTCAAGAATAAAATTGAAAGCCAAAACCTTGCCAAAACACACATCTCCGAAATAAAATACGTAAACTAGTGGACAGGTATCCCTCTAAATAGGGTCTCTGACACTCACTTTGGTACGTTTTTCTAAGGAATAAAAAGGAATTTTCAATAGTGACCGAACTCAGTGGAAATAGATGGCGGGATCGCGAGAACCAATAAAGAAACTGAAAGAATTCTATTCAACGCATTCCGAGCTCTCGAATGTTCTTGTCTCCTTGTTACACGATGCATATTCAACCACTCTGGTTACGTGCTGGAATTGTAGAATGTGTTTTCTTAGCTTAGTGCTTGTGATGTCAAGTTAGGAAGTACCTAACATGTTTTACATTAATTCTAGATGTCGATTTCGTAAAAGTATTCTGTGATGCTCTTGCTGTAGCTGCTAATAATAAAATTAGATGTACAGACGCCAGCACATCAAGCTACCCGAAACTGTCAAATTTTCCCAATCAATTTTGAACCTTATCCTTTAGCGATAAAGTTGAAAATCCATTAAATAAATTTGACAGATTGTAGTACCTTGATGTGCTGGCGTCTGTACATATATAAAACGGAACAGTTTCAAAATAAGATAAATCAATGGGCCTAATTATGAGTTCGAAGTTCCAAACATACAGTAAGGTCCATTGAAGTTTTAATTTATTTTCGGACTCACGTCAGCGGTGTGAGCCGCTAGACGTAATGTAAATCAAAGCAAGGTTCTCTTCTTTTAAATACATATCAAGTATTTAAACAATTACATTACAATAGCATAAATTAAAATGCTAATTAGATACTTATATAGCCTTGACGATAATTGCTGAAAAGATTCACTGTTCTGATCCAATTTTTGGCTTATCCGGTTCCGTAATTACGCTGAGTATTCCGTGCCCGGAAGTTGCTGTGAGGTAAATGGATAATAATATGTGAGTATTATCGAGTGACGTCAGTGTCGCATGCAACATTTGTCAATGTCATCAATGTGATTATTATCATGTCGTTAGAAAATATAGTAAAGAGCGATTTGAAAATACCGAATGTCACGTATTACGGTATTAATCATAAGCAACGGCTTGGACGAGAGTATTATAAGGTTATACGAGGAATCAGGGGCTTACTCTCCAAACAAATTTTAATTCCAATGAGATGCCAATATGATTCCAATGTTAATTTTACAGTCACGTGATTCGGTACTCTTGAAAACAATATTGTCAACAATTACCCCACGCCAAGCCCGAACCCAATTCCACCTAGTTCTCCAAAATGGACACCCAATCTAAAAATCATTTGGCGCTACCATCGAACTCAAGAGTACGAAACGCCACAATTCCAATGTCGATCTATCGGAATTAAATTGAAGAGTAAGCACCCAGAATTCCTCTTATAACCTAAAAATACACTCATCCAAGCCGTTGCTAAGACTGTTTGTAAGAGGAATCAGAATTGTGAGGCTTGTGGCTAAATAATAACAGCCGCACGGGACGATTGATCAGGTTAAGCTACGCTCGCCGCGGTCGGTCCGTGGATGGGTGACCATCTTTACATATCAAGACCTCTACGTGGCTCGGAAAGCACATTAAGCCGTTGGTCTCGGCTGGCATTCGTGGATCAGTGACAGTCGTTACGGGTTGTCAGAAGCCCGAAAGTCTGACAACCAGTCTTACCAAGGTGTATCGTATTACCTAGTAATTGGGTTGTGGAGGTCAGATAGGCAGTCGCTCCATGTAAAATACTGGTATTCAGCTGCATCCGGTTAGAGTGGAAGCCGACTCCAACATAGTTGGGAAAAGGCTAGGCAGATGATGAAGAGGAATCAGAATTATCGATAAAGTATCGATACTAGCTATGTTTATGCTTGTGTTTATTATAAGCCAGTGAGGTCCCACTGCAGGGTAAAGGCGTCCCTACTCTATTTCCAATTCTCTCTGTTCAAAGTTGCTAAGGACCAGCATGTCTATTCTGTTACGATCTCAGCGTGAGAACTTAGGCGAAGCGACCTTGTAGTGAGCTGTCATTCCATCTGATGCTAGGGATTGACACTAATGGCAGCTCACTTTAAGTTCACTCCACCCAGGTTATCACGGTGATTTTTTTTTACAGAATAGCACTACAGCCATTCGATTCTGTAAAAATCTCACCGTGAAAACTTAGGTGAAGTGAGTTTGTTTTTGGTAGGAATTGACACTATTGTCAGCTCACTCCACGCTCACTTCACTTAAGTTTTCACGGTGAGATTTTTACAGAATAGCACCGCAGTTCTTGTTGAAGGGGTCCTGCTCATCCTACCATCTCCGTCTGGGCCTGCTGCTAGGTACTCTAATATTTAAGATTATGCTTCCTTAATCGCTCCGTCCCGGCGCATCACAATATAAAATCAATTGTGTCTCATTAACCGGGATCAAGTGACTAAAAACAACGGAGATAAACCTATCATACCCGGAAGCAAAACCCACACTTATCAGAAGGCCAATTCTCTTACTTAAAACACGTGTAAATTCAAGTCGCAATCTCGTTTTAGCGACAATTAATGTCAAAATAAATCAATATCAAAAATGTAGGTAGCTAAAGTAGAGATTTTCTGACAGATTGATACTGAAATCAGAATGTGAACATTCTTGAAATTCCGGGAGTGAATGTTCTTGAAATTGAAGGCCTTTAGGCTCTTTGTACACGGCACGGTTTCTTAATGGCGTACCATTAAGAAACCGTGCCGTGTGCCGTACACGTTTTTTCTACGGCGCGGTTTTTACGCCGTAGCGTAAAAACCGCGCCGTAGAAAAAACGTGTCTGTCAACAAACTGGCGCTATGGATAGGGATCCAAACAACGACCGTGCCTGCACACCGTGCAAGAAAAACGTGTGTGTTCAAAGAGCCTAAGATTCGCATCCAATTTGCTAAGCGAACGTCAAAAAACCCTCAAATTATCCCTGATATAAACAAAAACAGATACAAACAAAAACAAAAAAACATCTACAACCTTAGAGTTCACAATAAATCCAAAAATCTAACCAAAGCCAATAACAGACAACCCAGCTAACTCCAAAGGGTAATGTGAAACTTTTCTCCAGAATCACTTAGCAACAACTTATATTGACAATGTGATATTGAGGCAAGACGTGGGAGCCTATACGGGCTATTACCGAATAAAATTTCACAGAAAGCTTTGCAAACAAGCCTGATGGAGCGACCCATTAGACTTCATGCATAAATTGTTAGTAAAGTGACAACAAACGGCACGTCACCTCCGTTTTATGTCGCATTGTTTTTGGATCTCAATTTTCGTTATGTATTTTTTCCTTTTTTGAGATTTATGCAGTCGTAACATATGTATGACAAAATATAAATTTGAACGGACTACGAAATGTTTTGTGTGAATGGTGTTGTGTTGTGAAAATGTTGTATTAAATTGGATTTGTTTTGAATATTCTGTCTGCATTCCATTTGTAACTACATTCGCTTCCAACTTTTCAGATACTCTTCCTTTTGTCGAAACCTAAAGTTTATTAATAAACTACCTTTCGCCCACAGCTTCGCCCGCGTGGTATGTCGATAAAAAGTAACATAATGTCCTTCCCCAGGGTTCAAAGTATCCCCATACAAAATTTCATCAAAAATCGGAGATTAGGCGGAATAAACAGACAGACAGACAAAAAATTTAATATTATTTTTTGTCATAATTATGCTTTTAGTAAAAAGCTATTATTTTGAGATTACAAACAGATTTAAATTTTATTTATTTGTATATAAAGAAGTTTAGATTTTTATTCTGATCTATTCATTCAAAGGATTCCATTTGTATGATATAAAAGGTATAAAGTAAGTAAAAAATAAACACAACAGAATTTTCCACTCACATCTTCTTTCAATCGACAAAAACGTTTTCTTTTCTCAAAGACTTTCTCATGTAAGTACCTACTAAAGCCTTATATGGCAATGAGTATACCAACTGTTTAACACCACATAGCTACAGAAATAGATCGTAAAACTCTATTAAGGTCACACATAAATCCTGTGGCCCGATTACGTAACTCGATCGAAAACACCGGTGCTTTTAACGCTATCGGTAGAGATCAAGAAGTCGAAGTTTGCCGTTTTTAGGCTCCTACAAACAGGCGCGACACGCAATATAATCGCGCGCGACACAAAGGCACTGCTTTGCGCGACTTGCGGTGCCTTTGTGTCGCATGTCGTGTCGCGCCTGTTTGAAGGAGCCTTTTATCTGGACCAAAAATATTGCGATTTACATAATTAGGTTAGTATTGAAACAGTGATTCTTATAGCGCTTAGGTTAGACACGTCGATAAGTGAGAAAAGAAGTAATCAATATCTATACTACTAATAAAGCTGAAAAGTTTGTTTGAATGCGCTAATCTCTGGAACGAAAGAAAGAAAGAAAGAAAATAAGTTTATTTGACCCAGTTTAAGTAAGGCACACAAATATTCACACAAAAACAACAAAAAAAATCAAAAAATTGTATTGTGTGCCTCACAAGTCACAGCTCAACGATCAGTCGGATCAGTTTTTTTTGCATTTGATAGCTCAATTCTTAAAGAAGGCTATAGGCTATTTAACATCACACTAGGACCTTTAGGAGCCGAGCAAAAATAAAAAAAAGCTAGAAAGAACACTAAGAAAACGAAGTATTAGGGTGAGTCGGGGTATCAAGAAATTTTCCGCGGACGAAGTCGCAGGCAGAAGCTAGTAATATTATAAATGTGAAGGTTTGTATTTTTTTTTTTATTTATATAAAGGGCTTTGTCGCTTAGCAACCACATCGCCGAGTGCTGAAAAACGCAAAATGGTTAAATTCGATCTACCTTTTATGTAACTTGTAGATAGGTACTATCTACAATGGAAAAACAAGGATCCAGTATAAATATTACAAAAGCCAATATTTTTTACGTTTGGATGTTTGTTACTCAATCACGCAAAAACGGCTAAACGGTTTGGATGAAATTTGACACACAAATAGTTTAAAATCTGGATTAACACAAAGGATGTCGATATTCCCACGTGATCGACTTATGAAACCGCGGGACGCTGCTAGTTTCTTAAATAAACGACTTTTATTTTTTGTGATTGTTTTATTATGTCATTATTGTTATGTAAACTATGAACTTTTTATCTACTAATTATATCAATGATGCTTATTGATATTTTTTTACTCGTCTCAAATCAAACGTGACGTCACGAAAACCAATCGATTTCAAAACAGAATTCTTTCAATACAACAGTAACTGTATTTTACTGGATATTTATTTTACAAGTTTTGATTGAAACAGAGTCCAGTGAGATGGTTGAAAGCCAATAAATACAACCTACAAGGAGTGACAGTTAGCTCACCCAACGATCACAGCCTCAGCGATACCTATGCCTCATCTGACTTACAATTTATAAGAAACGGTAAACGCGACGGTTTTCCTCCTAACATGGGAATTTTCTATATTTCTTGACGCTTTAGGAGGCGAAACGTAATTCTTAAATAGCCGGTTTATTACTATTGACGCTTATTTCTTTCTATAATTAATGAACACAGAGTTACAGCTAGCTTATAAAATACATTAGAGTTTATTAATGATTACCGTTAATAAACTGTAATGCATCTATATACGGAGGCATTTGATTCGACCACTGATAGGTATAATATAATCAGGCTATAATATTCCCACTGCTGGGACACAGGCCACTGAAATGAGGACACTTCGAGAGGGAGTGGTTTGTAATCTACTACGCGGTCCCAGTCCGGGGTAGATGTCACATGTCTTCGAATTGTTGGTTCTAGATCAGGTTTCCTCACGATGTTTTCTTGTGATTCAGTGGTGAATTATTTATTTATTCTTTAATTAAAACGGTTTACAACCAATTAAAGACAGCTTACACATACACATAAAAGATTAAATATAAAATCAAGAAAAAGTTAACAACACTTTCATACATCCCTCTCACAGTACTTCTGACATGCCGACAAAATTTTCGTCCATTCGTCCGCAAACAGATCGTTTGTTGGATTAGAGTCCAAGAAATCATTAAGTGCGGCCAGAGTACGTGGTAATGGGTCTACAGTACGCGCGCGCAACTGTGCGACATGGAGGCACAGCAAACAGCCTGTGCTTTCTGCCGCGGCAGTAGTTGTCTGGCACAAGAAGCGAGCCAGCACAGCATGTAGATCAGGCGCGTCAATATTGCCACGAAGCGTCTTACAAGCTATGCTGACCTGGTCTTTTGCTCGCCTTACCTCTAACGAGTTATATCCGAGGCATCCCAGTGATGAAGTGTTTACAAAAAGTACAGCACCTTCCTGGGTCCGACCCACAACTCGTGAGTCGGGGTCGTTACCATTGGGCCACCTCTACCCATTGACAGGCACCTATATCAAGTTGAAACGTTCGATGCTACTTAAGTAGATACCTAAGTGAAGTGGGGAAAAAAAGACGTATAGTTGTATGCTGCAATTAACTCATGTGTAGAATCCACGTCGTCATTATAAAAGACAATCGTCATTATGACGATGATTCATTATACATTTAACCGTATATTTCGTTTAACCGGAGATGATTTTACGAAATGTCTAAAAACTAAATCTCCGGTTTATTCGAGTAAGTTATAGTTATGAACCTATATTATTCCAAGATCGTATTTAGCTAGATTGTAAATACTTTATTCTAGGGCCAGCAGACTAAAAAACATAATACAAAAAGTCACACCTTTTGACTCTTGCTTTTTAGTCTGCCGGCGCTAGAGTTTATAATCAATCGATACAACAAACAAAACAGTTACTTGCTTCCATTCCTTACATCATAAATCATTAGAGACGAGTCAAACGATTCCGAATCTATATCTATACATAAAATAGTAACGAAGAATGTTTGTCCGTTTGTCTGAATGTACCTATGTTCCGGATTAGCGTAAGAACGGCGGACGGCGGAACGGCGGTGTTCTTTTTTGGGTACGGGGCCCATACAAGAAAGATGAAAAAAGATAAAAAGAGGCAATAAAAAAAATGCATCATTAGAAGCGAAAAAGTTTTTTAGAGGTTCATTTATTTTAAATAGTGTCCATTTTTAGCTGGTCAATAAGTTTTGAGAGGATAAGATAAATGTACCTTTATTAAATAAATTTAATTTCCTCACATATCTTTTTTCTCCAAGTGAATACAGATATGCTATCGTAGGATTAATTAAACTATTCCAACTTTGTATCTGGGTAGGTACGGTCTTATCTTACCCATTGTCCAAATTTGGCACAAAGATAGTTTATAACCTGGATTACCACATAGGCCACCTTTTATCCCGGTAGTACGTTACCGTGATATTTTCCGACTACGCGCGCGGAGCCGAGGGCAAAAGTGAGTCGATTAATAAATCAATATCGGAAAGAAGTTGCGTCACCTTGTTCCTATTATTTGAAACAATAGTGAACACAAACGACAGTGTTTTAATCTACATCTTGTCCATTAAAGCTCACGACTGTATGCCAGGGACAATGATGAATGAATTTCTTGTTACGAGATATTTTTTTTGTTTTATAAATTGCCGACTTATGTAAGAAGTTATGATGGAACTTTGTTTTGTATACCATAGAAATTCTAAATTTTATAAGATTAATATTCTTATTCGTACAAAAAAATCCGCTTTAGTTCTTATACCTACATGCAACATGGAATTTTGAAACGCCTCTAAGTTTATTGTAAAAACAGACAATAATTGTTACACTTCAAACAGACAAAATAAAAAAAGGTGTTAATAGATTACGATAACTCCAAATCACCTTTGTTTGCAAACCACAAAATAATTCAAGGTAAGAACCGCACACAGCACAAAAAACTGGTAATCGATCTTGATAATATCGTACTCACACGAGAAAACATAATATTTGTTCAAGTTTTTCTGAACGCCACTACAACAAACACTGTCTGTCAATGACCAGCCAGTATTACATAAATCGCGGTGAGCAAACACAGGTAAGGACAGGACAGGTAAGAACACAAGTTTGACAAATTGTCCGCTCAACGCATTGTTTGGTACACAGAGCACGGAATAACCGCGCCCGCGCCTGGGGCTCTACCGGCTCTACTCTCTTAGTCCGTCAACAAAAGATACGGAACCATCCAAAAGTAGTTCGAATTTTTTTATGTGAATCCTACACCCGATTAATTAACTTTTATTGACGGGCGAAAACACGTTGGGAGTAGGGACAACTGTCAAATTGTGGTTTCATTTATTCTTAGGTCGGGCCCTAAACTAATCTTATATCCGTAAGTGATACAGAGTACTAAAAACCCGAAACTACGGATTTCGAAGTTTCTGTACGTAGTAAGTTAGTAGTTAGGGAGCAGGCCTCCTGAGACGGCAGTACCAAAATTTATTTATTTAAACTTCTCGCACAAAAAGGTACAAAGGCGGACTTAATGCCTTAGGCATTCACCAGTCAACCAAGGGTGGTGAAGAGATTGGATGGCAGGTGCTTTGATTGAGAGGAACAATGATTTAAAAAAAAAACTATTAAAACTAGGTACACAAATACATAAATAGGTTATATACACATACATACTATTTCATGGCGCCGACAGTCCATTGAGCGTAAAACTTGTAATGGACCGCCTTCAAAGCCGTCAATTTCTATACCTACGTCATCTGTATCATAGTGCTAGTAACCGAATACACGCTTAGTTTTTATGAAAAGCGTTCAGTGTCCGTAGAGATTCTTGTCCGTACTTCTCCATAGGAATCTACTACGCTTTAGAATGGGCAACTAGCTTCATATTTCTGACTGACCGACCCCTTGATAATTTAAAAGTGCCTGTAATTGGTTTATTTGAAACTAGCTGCGCCCCGCCGTTTCACCCGTATAAGTTGCGTTCCTATGGGAATATCGGGATAAAAGGTATCATATGCCTTAATCCAGGGCACGGTCTACGGCTGAAATGATTTGTGCCGTTTTAGCGTAAAAGTGTAACAAACAAAAAATTAGTCTTTTTTGCTTTATAATTTATTATAACATTAGTTTAGATTTAGATAAATGTTTTGAGTTTGATAACTCTAGCAGCGGCCGCCGAGGCCTATCCATACTCTATGGTTTACTAACAAAACTATGAGGACGATTGTACATTGTTCTCAGTAGACGTAGAATTGATCACCGTGATTTAAGATGCCGGCGACTTACTGGAGGTCCGGCAATTAAATCCCTTTATGATAGAAACATAATGGATGGGACCCGACTATGAATACGGTTGTGTTTATTAGTTTTATTGTTTACAGTGACAATTGATCATGATTATAAAACGTGTTTTTTGTCCGTGACTTGTTGATGCCGAAGCAATACTTGAACGTAACCTTACGGCGAACTGTTACGTCATGCAGTTAAAAATCAATCAAAGAACACCATTACAGATGTTCCTCCGTGAGTTTTAATAAGCTTATGCAAATTGTGGTAGGTAGGTACGGTCAGCAAGAAAAGTCGATTAACTTTTCGGTTTTTTTAGTCCCAGTTATTGAGCAAAACATTAACACTTCAGTGTTCTAATATCAGTTATTGAGCAAAATATTTGATCAAAATTGCAATGTACTTCTGCTGCAATTTTGAACAAATATTTTGCTCAATAAGTGAGATTAAAAAAAAACTGAAGTGTTAATTAACTTTTGTTGCTGACCGTGCTTACCGAAGCAAAATCTTTAAGGAAAATGATGAGACGTATTGCCACTTTTAAGCTTCGTACCTAATAGTTAAGAGCAGTGGTGGTCTAGTGGTGACAAACCCAATTTAACTAGGGTTTGAACCCAGGCAAGTGCTTTAAGGCAAGCGCGACACGCGATATAATCGCGCACGACACAAAGGCGAGCGGTGCTCGTTGCGCGACTTGCGATGCCTTTGTGTCGAACGCGATTTTATCGCGTGTCGCGCCACTTTGAAGGAGCCTTTACTTCGTGTAAACAATCTCATCACCACTGCTCTCAAAATCGGTCTTCGTATTTTTGTTTCTAGGACATTTGTGAGGAAACCGGCATGTCCTAGAACCAAAAATACGAAGACATCTGACATCTACCAACCAAAACTGGGGCCGTATGTTAGATTACAGTCCACTCCCTCTCAAAGAGAGGAGGCCTGTGTCGCAGTAGTGGGAACATTTTAGGCTGATTATACTAACAGGTGTTGAATTTTATTACATAAGTATTACCCATGTACAGACGGCAGTACATCAAGCTACTACAATCTGTCAAATTTGTTTATTAGATTTTCAACTTTATCACTAAAGCATAAGATTCAAAGTTGATTGGGAAAATTTGACAGTTTCGGGTAGCTTGATGTGCTGGCGTCTGTACCTACTAAAAATGCACGTACCATCCTCTATGAAAACTTTACTAGCTGGTTACATAATTTACTTATCTATGAACTCCAAAAACGTTCACCGTCTAACTATTGTCAGAAAGCTTTGTTCATTTCTTGAATGATTTACTAAGAATATAGAGCACTAGCTGACTCGACAGACGTTGTCCTGTTTTTGATTCGAAAGACACGTGCCGCCATCTATTATCACAATAACGTTATTGTTGTTTTCCTCGGGAACAGCACTTTTTTTCGGGATGAAAGGTACCTTATATCCGTTTCTGTACACCTGACAACGTATATGCAAAATTTCAGGATGATCGGTTCAGTGGTTTAGGCGTGAAAATGTAACAAACAAACTTACTTTTACATTTATAATATTAGTTAGGATTCCAGAATTCCAGTCTCGCATGGCCGGGAGGTTTGACCACTATGATTTAAGATCGTTAGCAAGTCTCCATGGAGGTCTAGTATCTATGCAGTTTCACAAAGTATAGGCTCTATAAGATATTGTTCACGTATCTAAACACTAATATTAGTTTAAAGGTTTATTGTATCTAAATATCATTTATCTGATCCGTTGCTGATCTAATGATCGCAAACACTTCTATGGGTCTTGGGTGGATTTTTGAAGTGAAAACTGCTTTAGGCGCGTTGGGCATTTTTTGAGATGGGAAAAATCCATTGAACTCGCGCCACTTTACCGTAAGCGACACCGCGCATTTCTTTTATAAGACGATTAAAAAAATACCCGCTTCGGATGTCTTCATCCTCGGGATGTACTCGGTTTTAATGTACGAGTATATCTGATATGTCATTGAGTGATGGCAGAATATTTTGTTTGTGTTTTGTTTTCACTTCTGTCGGCACTCCCGGCGTGTTACTGTTTTTTTAAAGTGAAAACTTCTTTAGGCGCGTTGGGTATTTTTTGAGATGAGGAAAAAACTATTGAACTCGCGCCACTATTACCGTAACCGACACCGCTTCAGATGTGTTCGGCTGTCCTCGGAATGTACTCGGTTTTAATGTATATCCGATATGTCAGTGAGTGATGACAAAGTATTCTGTTTGTGTTTTGTTTTCACTTCAGTCGGCACTCCGGGAGGGCCACTTTTTTTTTTCACCAGGTCGGGCTGTGTATATTGGGTTTTTCGTAATTGATCATCATCATCATTATGAACAACTTTTACTATGGGGCCAATCCTGAAATCGTGAAAAAATCAGCTGTTATCTACATTTTCACGAGTTATAAGAACATAATTTAGGGAACATCTGATTTTTTTTTCGCTGTTTTAGGTTTGGTCCCATAGTAAAAGTTGTTCATAATAATGAGTACAATGACCTCTTAAGAGGTTGTTAATGTTTTACCAATAACCCTGTATAGATTATAAGTTACAAAACGTTAGAAATATTGCACGTGTCCAATTCGGCGGTTCATTTATTTTTCCGAAGAATAAATTCTTATTCGGTAAATAAAATTGGTCCAGACTTAATTAGTAGGTATTAGTTTATTAGTGCGTGTATACTGGAGTAAGCTCATTAGTTACAAACAGATTTCTGTTGTGGACATTTCTATTTGGTAGAAGCAATATTAAGAGAATAAGAAACACTGCTTGTATGTGTGATGAACAGTTTAATTATGATAAATATTAAAGTAAGTAATAATTGGAAATTATATTTTCGAGCCGTTTGGGGTTGAAACTCTCGGGCCGTGAGGTACGAGTGCTCATGGTCTTTTAAAAAAAATATCTAAACGGCTGGTTGACACTTCCCGTGACCCAAGAGCTGGCTTTTACCTTGGCCAGAGGCTAAGCATCGCAATACAACGCGGTAATGCCGCCAGTCTCTTGGGTACATTACCAATCGACAGCGATGCGGATGAATTTTTCTACGCAAATTTTTAATAGTCTGTATAGTTTTAGTTAAATTAGATTTTAATTTTGTTAATTATGTTTACTTAATTTATTAACAAAATAAGTAATGATTTATTTACTAAAAGACAGCCTAGGTAACGTTAGTGTTGTTTCAATAAGGAATGGGTATATGGCTATTACAGATGAGAAGGTCCCTGCAATTCAAACTTGGAAAATCAGGGAACCTTGAACGACAAGTTGATAGATACGTTTTACAAAATATTCATAGTTGCGTAATAACTCTGATGCGAGTGAAAGTGAAAACAGAATTTTTCTAATCTATACTAATAAATAAAAGTGAAGAATTGGTTTGTTTGTTTGAACGCACTCATCTCTGACTCCAGCAGTCAGATTTCAAAAAATATTTTTGTCTTTGATAGCCCAATTCATGAGGAAGGTTATAGGATTTAATATCACGCTATGGCCTCTAGGAGTCAATCAAACGAAGTAATAATAAGTAGTCGGGCAAGCGATGCGATGCGATGGAGTGGGACAGGGGAACAAGAAATTACACGCGGACGAAGTCGCGGGCAGAAGTTAGTCGGTTAATAAATGACGTAGTTCTGAGGTAGGTAACAAACATAAAAAAATACAACCGAATTGAGAACCTATACCTACTCCTCTTTTTAAAGTCGGTTATTAAAGTAAAAAAATATATATATAAACATCCGAATTGATAACCTCCTTTTTTTAAGTCGGTAAATTAAATCACATGTTTCTCAAATTAAACTATTAAATTCAATGTTCCTGTTAATGGGATCATATTTCCTTAACTTGTAACTGTTTCTGTGATTAACCAACCATGTTCAAGTAAAAGCCCCGATAAATCATATGCAATGAAATCCCTACAAAGGCATCGTTAAAAAACATATTTCATGCAAGACTTTTCATTAGCATTATTAATAATTATTGAAATAGAATCAGCATTCACCAACTAAATATTATGAATTTGCATAAGAAAATTTATAAGTGTGCCGCGTTCCAATCAAATAACACCCTTATAGGTGTTGCGGTAAAGTTCGATTTGTTGGTGACAATAAATTCCTGGATCGTTAAGATGGGATATCAGTCGCCCACGCGAGACGTCCGAACTCACAAGAACTTAATTAGAGGCTTCTCAACGAGTCCCTGAATGTTATTTATTGTCTGACAGACAATTCTGATTGTGCACTATACTATAATGTAAAGATGTCAAACCTCTTTGGTAGATAACTATTTCAAAAGAAGATGAATATACTGCGCTCAAATGAAGAGAAATAATTACAAAACATCCATGCATCACTTCCAGTAATATATTACCGTGGAAAATAAATTTATTTTTAAGCTAGCTGCGCCCCGCGGTTTTACCCGCATAAGTGTCGATCTAATGGGAATATCGGGATAAAGCAGCCTATAAGCATGTTAAATCAAGGTGTCAGCTATCTCTATACAAAATTTTATCAAAATTGGCCCCGCCGTTTCAGCGTAAAGAAGTAACAAACATATAAACACACACTCAAAAACTTTCGCCTTTACAATACTAGTGTGATATCGGATGAAAATTTACGGGTTTAGTATATAAATAAATCTTGTAATGAGTCAACTGATATTGTATAATTAGATAGTAAGTTTGTAAAGTAAGGTGGGGGGGTGACGCTAATTTATAGAGTCGAAGTTCTACGGTCGGGGACAGTTTATCTTGCAGTTAATTTATAATTCAAGTTTAAATTACACGCATACTTTCTCAAATTCTTTGAGATATTTATGTTTGTATTTAAATGTAAGTTTGGTAAGAGGTATCGTATTAAGGTTCCTTCAAACGGGCGCGACACGACACGCAACACAAAGGCACCGCAAGTCGCGCAACGAGCGGTGCCTTTGTGTCGCGCGCGATTATATCTTGTGTCGCGCCTGTTTTTAGGAGCCTTTACTCTGTAACTGAGTTGTGGAGGTCAGATAGGCAGTCACTCCATGTAAAGTACTGGTATTTAGCTGCATCCAGTTAGACTGGAAGCTGACCCCAGCATAGTTGGAAAAGGCTAGGCAGATGATTATGGTAAGAGCTAACATTACATACTAGTCATAAGTGTTTATGTAAAGTAAGTTTAAACACCTGCAAGACCTTGGACTTTAAAGTTTCCTGCCAGTCTGATGCAGACCCCAAAGATATACATTTTCGGATGTATTGTGGACTTGTGTTGCCTTGGGCTAGACATAGACATAACCTCACGCCTGTACACCCCGAAGGGTGAGCCAGAGGTGCACTTACAGAAGGTGCATCCAACTTTTCGCCAGTATGTAATAGGAGCAAGCTTATTGCCGTCCACCGGGCACAAAACCATACACCGGGCTGCTACTGAGAAATTCCAGATAGAAAAAACCCAAAAAAACTTTGACCCGAGAATCGACCTCAGGACCTCATGCTCAGCGGTAGCGCCTACAACCACTAGACCAACGAGGCGGGGCTTCTTCACCAATACTCCCGATTATCGATAGTTAGTAATGACCGACATATACCAACCCGCAATGTGCCCGCACGGTGGATTACGGCCCACTCCAAAGAGAGGACGCCTGTGTCCCAGCAGTAGGAAATAATAGGCTGATTATGGTAAATAATTACCGGTTGTAATTTACAGTCAAATTATATGACGCGGTTACACTCACACTAGTTTTCAGTTAAGTTCATCAACGCTCATGGTATGGTTGCAATATTGTTGGTAGGTATGTCAAACAAAATTATATCGATTGCAAGTGAGATACGTAATTAGCGGCCCGCTGCATTTATAGAGAGGAATTAAATTAGAAACACCCACCTGACACGGTAAGTAGATTTTTTATGTTATAGGTATCTTAAAGGTACACGCTACAAAAATGTTCGGTCAGCACATTCGATTTGTTAAGTAGACATATCTATGTTTTTTATGTCATACCTATCTAATAGGTACACGCTACAAAAAATTTCGGGTCAGCACATTCGATTCGTCAGTAGTTGTAGAACAATAAAGCCGACCCGAAGCAATTACTTTCTATACAAATTCGGATTTCATTCAGCTCATGCGTATGCTCATATGTCTATAGGTTGAGACTCGAAGAAGTAGGGATCCACTAATTGAATGTTCACAGGAATGTTAAGAACATCTTTAGATAAAGACACGGCTGGTAATTGTGAAGTTATGGAAGGTAAATTTTTAACAATGTATGTGTGTAGTGTAACCTACCAGGGACCTAATTCTAACATTACAGGTCTGTGTGACCTAGAACCTGAAATTCGGATTTCATTCAGGTCATGCCAATCGGCAAACTTCTTGTCCTAATCCACCCTGACCCTTCCTCCAGTGACAGTGAAATATGTTCATGCGATACGCATATTCCTCTTCAAATTTTGGTTGCGGTTGAGAGTAAATGATAACTTGGTTACACCAGAATACAAAATGATTTATTGCATTATGAGTTAATGAATTGGTACAATAGCGAGTCGTCAGAACTTAAAGTTTGAGAATTAAGCTATATCGAGCAAGGTCGATTTAATTATGGTTTGTCGTATGCATAGATGCGTGACATGTGACCTAGTGCGATGTATTCATGGATGAATTGCATGTATAATTGTTTATAGGCCGGTGTTCTTTGCAGACGTTTCTCTAGTGCGTAGAAACAACGTTCTGCCTGAGAGAATGAGCCACCCAATGCGTCAGGGGACTCCTTCAAAGGCATGGAAACGTAAAACCTGCCGTCAGAACCACGTGTGGTGCTCTTTATAAAATTTTAATGATCTTCACAAGCCTGTTCCTCATTACTGTGGAGATCAGTCGATCTGCCTATCTCCTCGAGCTCCCAAAATATCCTCAACTGCTCATCCAAAGACGATGTGACGTTACATGAAACAAAAGAACTATGTGTGCGAGTATTCAAAGGCCCTGAAATGATCCACCCTAACCTAGTGATTTGTAGGTATGGACTATTTTTCAACCGAAATCTTTCATTTTTCAGAAGATCCCAGAAGTGGTCAGGACCAATCAATATGTCTATGGGTTGAGATTCGAAGAAATAAGGATCGACTAACTGAATGTTAAGACCATCTTTAGATAAAGACACGGCTGGTAATTGTGAAGTTATGGAAGCAAAAATTAAACAATGTATGTGTGTAGTTTAGGAAGGTTCCTACACTACACACCACACCTGGTAGGTACCAGGGACCTAATTCTAACATTACAGGTCTGTATGACCTGGAACCTGAAATTCGGATTTCATTCAGCTCATGCCATTCGGCAAACTTCTTGACCCGATCAAACCTGACCCTTGCTGCCCTCCCCCAGTGACGCCCTAAGCCGAGGTCCATACCCCACCCCTTAACGTTTAGTCACTTAGTTTATAAGTTTTATGCCCTAACTGGAGGCCTTAATTTATTAAGGCATTCACAGGAAAGTCCGGTTAAGCAGCCGACAACTTCCTAGGCGACATGCCATTACAACAACAAAAAAATCTGCAGACGTCGTTCGGCATCTTTTCAGGTCGAAATAGCACAGTTGTAGCTAAGCTGAATGGTTTTGTCCCGAGAATACATCTGTATATTCGATTTAGCTCCCCAGCTTTGCCGAATTACACCGAACCGAACATGTGTGTAGCAACCCTTTAGGTAAATACATACTTACCAAAAGATGAAAATTAATTATAAGTTTTTAAGCAATACAGTGTTTCTAAATGACTTTTAGAAACTAAGTAAAACGCGGATGCAGTACAAGAAACAATGCATCATTAACATTAAAATAAACGTAGGTATAGCCTCCTAATAACAAATTAATGTGAAGTTAAACGTAGCTTCTAAGTTCTAATAATACAATATTAAGGCGCAACCAGACACGTAGTTATGAGTAGTAGCGTGTTGCGGAAACAGCTCGCGATTGAAATGTCGGGACTTCTGACATTTCGACGAAGTAGCGTGTACTTGATAACATGAAAGAAAGTACCTTTCATATGCTCGTGGCGTGTCTTTATCTGTCGGTATATAACTGCGCTGTTTATGGATATTTAATGTTTTTCACGATAGTGTATGTGGCTCTACTTTTTTCAGGAGCAATTCTTTTTTCCTGCAATCCTGGCCTCTAGCTGTTATTAGGCAAAAACTCTAAAAAAGAGTCGAGAGGTTGCAACGAAGTTTGTTTTGTTGAATTTTTACTTTTTTGTGATCTGACGCGCATCCCGTAGTACGCCTGTACTACACTATAGTCCGCGCGGAACTAGTTGGCCGCGCCTTAGGTATTTGAGCGGTGGGACGGAGGGGCGGGAGCGCTTTGTCATTACTCAGTACGTGCGTTGCGAACACTAGGCAACCCCGCCGCCCTCACCCCCGTCCCCACCTAAGGCGCGGCCAACTAGTTCTGCGCGGACTATAATACACATAGACATAGAGATACGCTTGTAAACACATATACTAGGTATTGAAAATATGTCGTGACAGTCAAAATGTTTCACTTTTTTGATCTAGCTCTCACTCGCCAAATGTGCAGAGTATAACAAGCGAAAAAGAAATTCCTTCAAATTATGAAATGCAACAAAATATCAACTCTTGCACAATTAATAAGACATGATAACTGCAGAATTATAGAGCCTATTTAAAGTTATAGCCCTACATGAGTACCTACTTTATCATAAATTATGAGGTAGTTAAAAGTGGCGCTATAATTAAAATTAATCAAGTCTTTAAACACCACTAAAAAACTTGCATTTCACAGTTTATTATCCCGTAAAAATGCAAAAGCCTGTAGTTACTTAAAAGAAATAAGAAAAGACGCTATCAAATGCCACCAGCTGAACTATAAAAACGGAATTTTTTCATTAACTAACAACTACAAGATTGCACTACTAGTAGAAGTCAAGATAATGATCGAAATAATATAGAAACTGGCTCCTGTAGAATCATTCCCACATCCTGCCCGATCGGTATCTTTATAACTAATGAGTGTTATTTACTAACCCTCGCATTAACGTACGCTAATTCCGAGGTAATACCTAATTAGGGTTGCCAGTTGTACTGTACCTATTTAATAGATATGTAAACACTGTTTTATTCACCAAGTAGAGTCCCACGATAGAAGTCCCGCAGAAGTGGCGCTACAGGCATGCGACGGAGACATAAATCTTAATTTGTTTATTTATTACAATATCGTATTAAGGCTCCTACAAACAGGCGCGACATGCGATATAATCGCGCGCGACATAAAGGCACGGCTCGTTGCTCGACTTGCGGTGCCATTTTGTCGCGTGTCGTGTCGCGCCTTTTTGAAGGAACCTTTAAAGTGAAGTGGCAGGGCACGAGAGGCTTGAAGTAAGCCAATGTAGTGATATAATCAACTTAAATACTGGATCAACAGTATTCTATACCAGTGTAATAACAACACCAACCAATCAAAAATAAGTAACCCTAAAACGAAAAAAAAAATAACTGTTGGTTCTAAACATAGATATCGAGCGGTGAATCGATATGTAAACACAATTTATTTTAACCGTATCGTCTGGGTAATCGATATTTAATTTAGAACCTCATAATTTCAACAGTGTGGGAAGCAAACAATGCAACACGAACTCCGATGACGAAGGTTCATTAGAAAGACTATAATATCTAAGTACCTACCTACATTTCACAGGGCTTTTCGAAGTAAGTATATATAAGCCGGTAATAAAACGTATTCGACTTCAAACACTACCTGATTATAATCCTGCGCAAGTGACGTTCAAATATGGAAGCCAGTGACAGGAGTGGGTGTACATGCTCATACCTAACCAGCCAGTGTTTATGAATTAATAAACACGACTAAGTTGACTGCAGGTTCATACATTATATGTTACGACTAACTTGTTTGAAGAGGTTTTATTATCGTAACACCTAGTATGGAAATGTTTTACCTATGTTTTAAATGCAAGGAAAATCCGCATGGGAAATCGTTGGACCTACTGATATTCAAATGACATCTGGTTTGTTGGAAACGCTTTCTTATACTTACTTAGAACTTCGAACATGGTAGAGAGAGCGAAGAGAGAGACACTACTGATTATTTCATTCATAAGTATTTTATTTACAGATAGGGAAATAGGGTTAGTAAAGCACGATATTATTCTATTTTGAATTTCTTTAACATAGGTACATTTATTGTGTATATATCGTATATCATCCAATACATATCATCACTCAGCTACAGTCGAAAGAATGTATTCCTGACACCTGTCAGTGCGACAATTCTAGTAGCTAATAAAGATCAAATTGGTAAAAAACTCGTGTTCGTTTATATGAAACTGACAGGTGTCAAAAACGCATTCTCTCATCGGCCGCACTATAGAAAAAGTAAAAAATCAAGAAGTAAAATCTAAATCAGTAGTAGATATTACATAGTACATCCTGCTGGCAACCCTATTTTAATATTACCCACCAGCAAACGCATTATTTGTTTAATAGGTTCCCGGCGTAAGTTTCACCTTTTTTAATAATTAATCATTTTACTCAGTTTTAAAAACACTTAAGTTAATAGTCCACGTATGTTGTTAACTTGTACGTTACTATTAAGTATGATAAATTGAGGTTATTAATAAACGTACCAGAGTACATTTATATAAATTAATTTAGTTGTGCATGTAGGTAGGATTCCCGAAATTTAAAGAGCTAAAGTAATTATCTCCCATTTATATTTAAATGTTTTTCAAAGAATTTAACTTTTATGTTCCGACGTTAACAAATTAAACTATGCTGGACCAAAGAACATAGGAGCATCTAAAGCCTACAAAATACGGTATTCCATTTAAATTCATATTACAGAAATGCGTAGGCGCAGGGCATTGTTTGAACCGTGTTAACATGACCGCGGGACTCCCACATAGTCTGCTGATAGAGACATTAAAGTGGACACAGATATTTTGTACATTTATTTACGTACTAGTTGAAGTGTAGGGTAACAACATAGTTAAGAACTTGGTCATTTATTTTTGTTATTTAATGTAAGGGTCACTGAGTTTATCAACTGTTTGTCAGCTCGTCAATTAATATGAATGTAAGTCATATTTTTTTTATCAGAATTATTAAAAGAATGTAGTAACATAAGCCCAGTTTTTCGAATGAAAATTATCACAAAATGTGTTTGTGTGTGTCTACTGTGGAAACTATTGGTCGATTGATAACATAACAGTTTGCCACATTCATTTTGCGATAATTTTTTTCGAGCAACTGGCCCATAGACGCTAATTGAAACTTATTTATAAGCAAGAAGAATGCTTTCATTTCCATGTCCGACTTTTTAACATCTAAGTTCTTTAGTTCTAACCAATCTTTAATTAAAACTTACTTTACCTACTATTAAGGTGCCACTAGTCCATATTTTTTCCATACAAATTTCACTGATACTAGCGCTGTCGGACGCGAAGCCAGGTGAGACAGCGTGCTTTTTGGTCATGACCACCAGTGAGTTCGAGCTCGCGACTAGTTTACTCTTAATGCCGCGCTCCACACTAGATTCTCTTCCCATCTTCAATCTTTCCAAGACGTATCACTTACTTTACATCTTAAGTACGTGATACAGCCAATCACTTAGGGTTTCTTCATACATAAATCTCAGAGAACATGCCTCAATGCACGACATTTATTTTTTTTTATTTATTTATTTATTTAAAATTACGTAAATAACACCTTAACAGCTATGACGCCAATGCGATGTTACAACCAAGATACATATACAAAAATAAAAAAATAAAAACAATTAGAAAAAAACAATTAATACACATCTAAACATTCTCAATGCACTTCAGTGCTACTTCTGTGAACTTCATCAGAGTGCAGTGAAATATATCTATCTCAACTGAAATAATATTTAACAGTCTTATGGCGCGTGACAAGGGGGCAAACTTGTTCAGGTTAGTCCTAGAGGATTGCTCCAGTAGCGTAGGCGTGGGGCGACGCGCACCTCCGCAACCGGGCGGCGCGCGCAGCCCCAGCTCCGCTAACAGATCGGGGAGGTGCAGCCAGCCGCGCAGCACCCGAAACACGAAGCTACACAGAGCGACGTCCCTCCGCATCGCCAGCCTACTGTACCCTACCATCCCTATTACAAAGAGACTCGGGTACATGAGCGGGAAGAAGGGATAGACGCCGTACTGCTTAAAAAATAAAAACCGAGTGAATTTGTTTTGGATTCTTTCCACCATGAGACTATATTTGGCCTCATGGGGGTTCCACACGATCGCACTGGTCTCAAGACGGCTCCGTACCAGCGCATTGTACATGATTCTAACCACTGCCGTATTATGAAAGTCTTTACACTGCCTAAGTATAAATCCAAGATTTCGGAAGGACTTGCCGCATATGTCTAAGATGTGCTCACGAAACATTAATTCTGGAACCATCTCCACCCCCAAGTCTCTTACATGCGTGACTCGTGACATGAATGCGGTTTCCATCTCATACTGATGCAGCAGTGGTTCCCGCGCGCGAGTGTAGCTCATTATACAGCATTTGGAAACGTTAAAACTTAACTTATTATCTAGGCTCCACTGCACCACCCTATCAATATCCTGTTGAAGCCGTTCACAGTCCGAAGTATCTGCTACCGACAGGAACAACTTGAGGTCGTCTGCGAACAGCAGACACTTCGCCTCCTTTACAACTTCCGGGAGATCATTAACCATCAAAATGAAGCCTAATGGACCGATATTGCTACCCTGACTCACCCCCGAAAACGTAAAATAAGGCTTGGAGACGTATCCACCATATTCGACGTACTGCCGGCGATCGCCAAGGTAGTTCGCGAAGAATCGCAGAAGGTGCGGTGTGAAACCAAACGCCGCAAACTTAGCCAACAGCACATCGTTGTCGACGGTGTCGAACGCCTTCCGAAAGTCGAAGTACGCAGTGTCCACCTGCCCCCCAGCGTCAACAACCGGCGCCAGGTATGTCATGAAAGACAACAAGTTACTCCCCGTACCTCGACCAGTCCGGAAACCGTGTTGCGCGTCGGTCAGACGAGAAGTTACTTGATCTGAAATACACTTGTGCAACACCGACTCAAACACCTTAGCAAACGCCGACAGCACCGCCACCGGTCGGTAGCCACTAACATCAGTTCCCGAACCTCCCTTCGGGACTGGTATCACTCTAGAGATTTTCCATTGGTTGGGATATTGTACTGACTTTAAAAACAAATTAAATATGTGGAGCAATGGCCTTTCAAACACCGCGCTACAGTCTTTAACTAAATAAGGTGGTATCCCGTCTGGCCCCGCTGAATACTTTGGCTTGAGGCGGCGGAGCGCGGTGCGCAGCTCGCGCAAGTCAAGATAACGAGGTCAGACAGTCAACAGTAGAGATAACGCCACTACCCGATAACAACGGGATAAGCGGAGTCGACTATAAATAAAGTAATAAATATAAATAGGATATTAATATTGAGTCAAGATAACGAGACCAGACAGTGGAGATACCACCACCGCCCTAATAAACAACATCAATAAACGGAAGCGATTAGATAAGTGAATTGTGGTGACAACCATCCTGTCCCCACCACTGTGTTAGCTGATAAGACTTAGTATATAAACTAACCCAACTATAATTTAAGCACATTATTGTATTGACTCTACAACATACCACTGTACTACTAACACGTTTTGAGAATAAAATTACTTTTATCTCCATCACAAGTCTCAGTCTTTTAACTGGCGCCCAACGTTACGGGCATTTCTTGAAGAAATTATCAATCAAGGCGACGTGCTGAATTGCTGTATCTCCGCTACCAGACACCGAACCAAGAAGATTACTCTATCAAACCTGCCCAGAACCTACAAATAAAGAAAAAGATTCAAGACTTCTCCTGCAAGGTGACGCTGACTCAGAGAAAAACTCTTCTCCGTACACATCAAGGTGACGCTGGCCAAGAAGAACTTCTCTTCGTACATCGCAGTATAGAAGCTCATCGGAGTAAATCGACGGACTTCAAAGACCCGACTCTACGAAGCCTCTACTACATCCAGATGAAGACAGTGATAGCCCTCATCATTCTCACAACACAACTGTAAGTACACGTGATTATTTCCCGGTTAAAACTACCTCAAACTGGCATTTACTCCTTCAGGTAGAAAATTAGTAAACAACCCAAAGTTAATTATGACGTCATCCGTAGATTCCAACCCTCAAATTAGACCAGAAAGTAATATTCCTATTCCCCAGTTCTCTGGAGAAGGTGGAGAAAGATACCTACACGGTTTTATCACCGCAGTAGAACGTTTTATTCAAATAACCTCTGGCACAGAT
Organism: Luperina testacea; assembly: GCA_927399505.1. Lineage (NCBI taxonomy): Eukaryota > Metazoa > Arthropoda > Insecta > Lepidoptera > Noctuidae > Luperina > Luperina testacea. The sequence goes on along the minus strand of OV656770.1, from coordinate 13,014,738 downwards.
ACACAAAAAGTCAATATAATCTTGTCAAAGATAACAGGCAATGCGGCTACTCTCATATATAGCTACCCCCATAACTTCACTTGGTTAGAAATTAAAGAAATCCTAAAACAACGGTATGGATCATGGAATAGAACGATAGGAGATGTGTTTCAGGAAATTAATAACTTAAGACCAAGCTCACCAAGCTTAACTAACGTTATATACGAGTTACAAATGTTAATAGCTGAAGGATGTACAATTAACCAACATGTACACACCGGTTTAAAGGAAATAGCTAACCAAAAGTTAATATCACTCCTACCACCTGAATATAAACCAGCCTGTGAAAAACTAGACTTCCTAGAAACTTGCCTTAGAGCTAGAACTCTTGACAAAGAAGGATATGTAATTAACATCAGAAATACGGGAAACAAACCGAATGGTCATACTCAACCTTTCGTTAAAAATAATATGAGCTCAACCCCCCAACAACACAACGCCCTTGTGTATAATTCAAACCTTGGTAATAGACCTGTTCAGCAAAAACACGCATATCCAATCTCACCTTTCTCGGCTAGGATTCGGATGCAACAAGCAGAACAAGCTAAACAACCTTGGTATGGCAACTATAATAATAATCAAACTCACGCTTACCCTAAGCGTAATTTCAATAATAATGCTAATAATTTTAATCAAAGACCTCCATGGCAACCAACTCGGCCCAACTGGCAACCAAAACCACAAAATGCCGAACTACAGGATAAAGACGCGACTATGCGTACTGTAACAGAACGACCTCAATTAAAAAGAAACCGAGTATTTAACATCGACGAACCTGAATGTAATAGTGATGACTATCCCGATACCCCTTTTGAAGAATACATGCAGCAATGCGCCAACGAATATTTTACTAACATCAACCCTAGATATGAAAACAATGATCAAATTTATGAGCCAACACACGAATATGACCCAAACTCGGAGGATTTTCAGACGGATTTACCCCAGAATACCCCAACATAAATTCTACACCTCATCATACCCAACTACCATACATTAAAATACCTAATACAGACGAAAAAATACTAATAGACACGGGATCAACACGCTCATTTATTAAACCCAATATAGCTAAAGAATTAATATCGGATGGATACGCGATTTATATTGACGAAACATTTTCAGTCCAAACCCCGCACGGACTCTCAAAACATAATGGTAAAATAATAACCTACCCCATGGTAAATATCTTCGGACAACACAGTAATCCAATAGAATTTTATATGTTCGACTTCTCTAATAACTATGAATACCTAATAGGATGGGACACATTAATTAAACAAAACCTATTAATAATTCCTAGCGAGAACAAAATAAAAACACCAGACGATATAACTATACTATTACATTATCAAGAAAACAAGTCGATTACGTTAGGACATATTCTAACAGAGAAGGGACTCAGTCCATGTCCAGAAAAAACCAAAGCAATAACCAGATTTCCACCACCTAAAACAACCAAAGAAATCAAGTCATTCTTAGGACTAGTATCCTATTATAGGAAATTCATACCAAACCTATCCAAAATAGTAAAACCTATAACTGAGTGTACAAAGAAAGGAAAAGAGATAAAACATGATAAACCATTTTTAGAAGCTTTCCAAAGAGCAAAAGACTTAATCATTAACCCACCAGTCCTAGCATATCCAGATTTTAATAAAATATTCACAGTAACGACTGATGCAAGTGATATAGCATTAGGAGCTGTTATTTCACAAGAAAATCATCCTATAGCATACACATCTCGAACACTAACGGAAACGGAACAAAAATATAACGCGACTGAAAAGGAACTACTAGGTATACTTTATGCCCTAACACAATTTAGACCATACATCTATGGGCGACACTTTAAACTTGAAACAGACCACCAACCACTAATATGGATAACCAAACTTAAAGAACCAAACGCTAAGCTTACCAGATGGAAGTTAAAACTGCAAGAATACGACTATGAAATATCACATAAAAAGGGAAGTACTAACCACGTAGCAGACGCTCTGTCTAGAATCGTACTAATGCATAACTCAGACCAAGCAACGGTACATAGCAACTTCAATGACTCAGATGAAGGATTTATAATAAAATCAGAACATCCCCCTAGGCGTATGAATAGAATATTTGTAACGACAGAACCATATCAAGTGAAAGTAATAAAAAAAGACAACCACACCTACGATTACAATCTAAAAATAAACAATCCCCAAGACTTTATAAAATTCTGTAAAGAATATCTCGGATCAAAAAGATATGCTATAGTAGGAAATAGTAATAAACTCATAGAACAACTGTCTGAAATATACAGGAAACATTTCAATAATAAAGAACTCACAATCATTTGGTTTACACAACCACGTGTAGAAATCACAGACAAAGAAGAAATCCTAAAAATAATTAGATCAACGCATGAATTTATGGATAGACATATAGGAAACCCAGCTTTAATAAAGGAAATCTCTAAAACATACTATATCGAGAACATCAAAAAACATACGCAAAACTATCTGAATCAGTGCGAAACATGTGCTAAAGTAAAATACGATCGACAACCATTTAAACCGCCCTTTGAAAAAACCAAAACACCAACAAAACCAATGGAAAAATGGCAAATAGATACGTTCCACTTTAAAAAGAAAACCTATTTAACCGGAATAGACACATTTTCTAAGTGGACTTTCGCCACAGAACTAGTTGAAAACAACTCCCTACAAGTAATAGAAACGCTATTACGACTCTTCGCTCTAATAGGAACCCCCGACCTAATCTCAACAGATAACGAGACTATACTAATATCGGAAATAGTAAAAGAATTTCTAGCAGGATTAAAAATCAAACATCATGTGACAACACCCCTGCACCACACGTCTCATGGAGACATAGAACGGTTTCACTCCACCCTAATAGAGAGATTAAGAGTACAACAGGAACTAAAGAAAGAAGATGTTAACTTAGCAGTACTAGCATATAATTCCACTATACATAGTGCCACTAACAAAACACCTAACGAATTACACTTTTTACGAAAAATTAACGTAGTACGAGACATAAACAAACTACAATCCCTAATAGTCCCAAGCGTTGCTATACAAAGCAAACTATTAATATTCCAATTCGCTATACCCATAGTCTCTAAAGAACAATATAATCTAGAAACAGTAATTAGCGTAATCACCCCATCTAACCAATATTGTCAAATGCCTAGTATTAAGAACGGCCAGTATTTAACGGGAACCAATCATGTGTATAAAGTAGACAAATGTAATAACAATATATGTACAGCTTCACCAACAAAGAAATGTGTAGAAGAAAGCATTCTGAAACAACGCAACAACTGTCCAGCACGATACTCATACAAAATTCAGAATGACTTATATTTCCAGTTCAGATTAAAGGAACAAACAATCTATGATAGATGTGCCGACAGAAGCGTGACCATCGTAGACTCATATATAGAAGATAACACCAAATGCGGAAGCACTCAAGATCCTGTGGATATTCAGACCTTTACTGAAATCACAGAACCAGCAAACGAGTTACCAATGACGTTACCAGAAAATATGGACAACATAGAAGAGCAGATCGCAGCAATCAATAGACCCGACTTAACCTCTGATAAGATCAAAGACATAGGGATCCTGACCTACATAACGATAGTAACCATAATCTTGTTAACTATCGTCTTTTTAACTCGTCGAATCATAAAAACCCGACAGAGTACAAAAAGACTAGGAGGGGAGAGTCAAGATAACGAGGTCAGACAGTCAACAGTAGAGATAACGCCACTACCCGATAACAACGGGATAAGCGGAGTCGACTATAAATAAAGTAATAAATATAAATAGGATATTAATATTGAGTCAAGATAACGAGACCAGACAGTGGAGATACCACCACCGCCCTAATAAACAACATCAATAAACGGAAGCGATTAGATAAGTGAATTGTGGTGACAACCATCCTGTCCCCACCACTGTGTTAGCTGATAAGACTTAGTATATAAACTAACCCAACTATAATTTAAGCACATTATTGTATTGACTCTACAACATACCACTGTACTACTAACACGTTTTGAGAATAAAATTACTTTTATCTCCATCACAAGTCTCAGTCTTTTAACTCGCACGTCGAGCTGGCCGACGTGCACGCGCGCCGCGCCCGCGCTCGCGCCCGCCGCGCGCTCCGCCTCCGCGGGGTCCAGCGCCGGGCGCACCTCGTTATACACCGAATGAAAGTAAGAAGCCAAACATTCCGCACACTCTTCGTCACTCAACTCCTTTCCATCTTTTGTGACTCTAGTTTTGTTGCGTCTAGCACGCTTGCTTCTAACAAAATTCCAAAAAGATTTGGGATCGTTTTTAATATTTGTCTGTAGCCTACGCTGGTAATTCTCATAGGTTGACTTTAATTTATATTTAACTTGTGTACGATAGTAAGAAAAACAATCATAGTCGCTACTTGAACCAGTCATTTTAAATAATTTATGATACCGCCACTTTCTTTTGATGTCACTTATTAAATCAGATGTGTACCAGGTTGGATACATGTATTTGTATTTATTCCCACTACTTTTTTTTTTCGTCGGTGTACATTCACTAATTGCTTCATTAACTACGCTATAAAAAAACGTCAATGCTTTATCGGGGTCTAAAATCTCATACAATGTCTCCCAATCTATTGATTGCAAAATACAATATAGTCTAGAAAAGTCACATTTGGTAAAATTCCATTTCGGTTCACTATTCAAAACGGACTCTTCCTCGCAATTCGAACTCGGTTTGTGTACCATCAATGGGTCATTGAAACCACCTCCAAACTTCGCTGTAGCTATCAGTGGAGGATGTTGAACGTCAATATCCACCAATGGTTCACCCGACAGTTCTACCCTCACCTCACTCGCCATAAACGTAGTCAATACTAAGTCCAAATTACGATTATTTATATTACAAACATTATTTACCTGATGAAATCCACAGAAAGCGTTTACATATTCCAAGTAACTTTGCACTTCCACTGATGTAGATGGCATATTAAAATCACCCAACACTAATACATTCTCATAATTTACACATACAGTTTCCAAAATATTAAACAATCGCATATATTCATTACTGTCACATTTCGGTGGAATATAAACTACACAACATAAAAACAAACAATTATTTCCCAGGTGCACGGTAGCACATACAATTTCAAATAAGGCTGAGTCCACATTAGCGATTGGAACGCACTTTAAATCAAACCGTGGCGATGTTGCTAAAAACACTCCACCTTGTTTGCGCCCATCTGCTCGATCACACCTTAGTATCTTATAATCCGGTGGAATAAGTTCACCATCATGAATTGAATCATTGAGGCCCGACTCTGTGATGGCAAAGAGGTCGTAAGAGGATGCCAATAGATTTGTGAAGAAAATCTTAGTTTTTGTTCGCAAACCTCGAACATTCTGGTAATATACTCGAATGTATTTATTCCTGGCGTTGGTTGCCTTGTGTTGGTTTACGGGAGTTCCGAAACCACACCCATTGGTTGAATTGGGCGTTAAGTGGCCAGCTATCTGCATTGTCCACCTTCTCAAAAAGTGATTCTGGGACCCCAATCATAAATGACGCATAGTCTCTTTTACTTTTCGGGATTATCTTCTCGACTTTAATATCGTCAGTACCACAGATTCCCGTCACGTGCTCACATATTGCCTTCTCAGATGTGTCTGGATGTAATGACCATACATGTAAAAACTTTTTCCTTTGAATTGCTTGAATTGCAGCAATTTGCGCATTTCCTCCTTTTTTTATGGCATTATCAACAACTTTCTTCGCCTTCTTTTTGTTATTGACTACATTCCATTCTTCAGATGAGAAGTCATTCTCCAAAGCAACCTCAGGCGTGTTTAATAAACACTCGCTGGTTTTCTGTGGTATGGACGCAGCCTTATTCTTAGCTCGCTCTGTCGCACGGCGCGAACGTTCCGTCTCCTTTCTTTGCGGTTCTTTGGCATCAGTCGCAACACTTGCCTCGCTCACCCGCTGCGTAGCTGGTATTACGCTAAGAATATCCATCTCACTCTTCGATGTATTCGTAGACATTTGAACTTCGAGCTTCTCAATTTTGGTGGTTAAAACTGCAAGTACCCTCGACTGTTCGGTAATGGTGACGAAATAATTTTCTATCTTTTGCTGTTGATCGTCTAATTTCTTGTTTTGAGACTCAATAACAGCTGTTTGAGTCGTGATTTTCACCGTCAACGCTGCCACTTTCTTTACTAAATCGTTGAAAGCCGTTTCAACATTAAACTTGGACATTTTACCGGTGAACGGAATAAAAAACACGGACTAAATTTTAACGTGCGTGTCGTGAGACGTCGTCGTCGAGTATGACATAGCACGAGTATATTAACTGTCTTCAGCGGTAATCCCCAAACGTGCAGCCGACAGTTTTATCACAATCTCGAATCGAAGCTTTGAAATTATGTACCCATCGACATAGCTATTCCTTTTTGTTACTTTTATCTATGTTTTCCAACACTTTGATGATACGCAGGTATCTATTCCCCTGTTGACAAGCAGGAATATGTTATGATATGCAACACTGAAGATGAAAAGGTAAAAAACATATTACATTATCGTAGTTGAATGAGAATGACAAAATTCAGAGTTCTTTGTTCGTTTTTAGCGAAGAGTATGAGATCTTTTTATTTTGTTGATACCGGAAATTACGTAAAGCTTACCTAGCTACAGTGATTTCGGTTTAGGATATCTGATCGAAAAGGGCCTCAGGCATCTTTACTCGAGGCACCATTGCCTCTACCACGCATTGACTTATATATTACTAGCGCTACCACGATTAAAACAGTAGGTATTGAAGTTACCAAACTCGTAGCCACAACAAAAAATCTCCGTGGAAACTTAGGTGAAGTGAGCTGTCAATAATGTCAATCAGAGGGGTGGTTTTTTTTTTTCGTTTATTTTTCAATATATTAAGTACACTTACTAATAACAAGCATAGGTACACCTGTCTAAAAACCTTGGTTTATGTGACAAAGTGGAGGAAGCAAACTCGCTCACAACACATTACCTACTTAAAAAAATTTAAAAATTTATGATGTGATGTCACCATTAATGCAATATTTTAAGGTAGATTTACATTTTTTATATGTACTAGAGACAAAAAAAAATGTTCTTAAGTAACTTTTTAGACCTTTGTATCCTGCCTATGCGTAGGTATAAAGTTTCATTAAAATCGGTTCATTCATTTCGAAACACAATGGGTTGAAAGTTTGTATGAAATGCCGTAAGGCGTAAATGGAGTAACTATCATAGTAAACTTCAACAGATCCGAAGTGCAAGATCAAATCATCTTCACGACTATATTCCCTAGATAAGCACCCCGCCTAATAGAGGCTAATCTCTAGCAGAGCGGTTCTCTTAGAGCAATCCACCTCTTAAGGTGCTACTAGTCGATATTTTTTCCATACAAATTCGGGAGAGTAATGCTCCACTGTTTGATATTGTGCATCCAAAGTTAAACATGATATCGTTTTGTCTTATTATTAATTTTGTCTGTACGGAAACAGAATAGTAAAATAAAAAGCCTTTAAAAAGTTATGAGCCAACAAAGATTCGTTTTTCTTGCTATTTTAACGTAACTTTGGATGTCAATAAGTATTAAAAGAACTGTAAATTTTCAAAACCAAGTCCGTACCGACAAAGCTCAGTTATGGAAGAGTTCAATAGACTTTATTTATAATTGATTTATGCAGTGGTTTTTCATAAAACACGATTTTCCAAAGCACTTTTCGACCATGTGCTTTTTGGCCATGACCACTAGTGAGTTTGAGCTCGCGACTAGTTTACTCTTAATCAAAGCCACGAGATTACGTTACTCAGCTGCAGCATCACACGTTGGTAAGTAGGAAGATTTACCCAGAGAGTTCAGTAGGTTAATCATCGTGGATGGCACCTACACGGCAATAGACAATAGATAAAAATATTGTTAAATTTTTCGTCTGTCTGAAAGTATTATATGGTATTTAAAAAACAAAACAAAAACATTTTTAAAATTATTGTCTATCTATTCCGGCTAATCTCCGAAACGGTTGAACGGGACTTTCACTGTCAGATAGGAGTAACATAAGCTTTTATTTTATAAAAAAAGGTACCGCGCAAAAAAAAAAAATTAGAAGCCATGAAATTTCAATTTCGTTCGCGACACAGCTATCAATATAATAATAATCATAAGGCTTGATAAAAATGATTCCCTACAACCACTCCTACAATTTACCCTATCAACAAAATATCGGGAGAGAAACATAACTTCTCTTTGTGATCGAGCTTTCGTGACAACACATTGGTGGTGAACACATTGGATAAAGATAAATTATGTGATTAATGTCATCGTACCGATTTACGATACAGGCAATAAGCATCACTAATTCTGATAAAGCGATATCGTGTCTCTGGTCATGTTATTTGTTATGTGCCTTCGTTTATGTAGCTATCATAAATATCTTCTTAGGAGTCCTAAAAGTGTTGGATCATTCGGTTCCCTACAAATTGGTTGAGCTGGATAGTGCTGATCTACACGTCATGTTCGTGAACGGGCGCCATTGGTGGTTGAGACTGGTCATCTCTTAAGTGCCGGGGCTTATTTTTAATCTTATATGTATTTGAATTGTTTCTTTATTTTACTTTTTTACCCTTGGAGTTTCTTGCCCGTTCTTCTCCTTAGAGATCTATGTTTTGGAATGGGCAACTAGCTTCAACTTTCCAAGTGGTTAAATTGAAATAAATGCTTTGAGTTTGAGTTTTAAATACCAACTAGGTATTGTTGTAGGTAAGAACTTAAAAGAAGCAATGTTGGCAGAAATATCCTCACGGATATTAACGAAGGTTGCTGACTCTGAAAAGAAAGGATACGTCATCGCATGACTTCATTTCTAGATTTCTACATGGCAATAGTAAAGTATCAAAATTGCAACCGAGACCGATAGCCACATTAATTAGTCCCTTGATAAATGATAGATTAAGGAAAGAAAGAAAAGTTTTAAAAGCAGGAAAAATCCGTTTTCCTTAAGACCCGTTTCAATTAATTCATTAAAAGCATTTGCCTACTTATATCACTGTTTTCCCCGTAAATTAAAAGCACTTTCTAAGTAAATTGCCATTATCCTACGGTTTTACTTCTAAACTACTGATCCTCGTTAAGCCGTTGAGTGCAAAATGTGGTGAGACCTCAGAACCTTTCAATCAGTGCTCGTTTATCTAGTAATCTATCGATCAACGTCCGACTAGCTGGCAACCACTAATTGATAATAATAAAAAGTAGGAAGCAATAAGATGGAGCAATTGGTTTACAAATAAACAGTCTTGTTACAAAAAGGAACTCTTCAGTGTAACTTGTTTAACAGAACCTTTACAACGTATTCGCGTTTGGGGGTTGTTGAGACATAGTACAGAGTGCTCAGACACAAAGTTACTAACCAGAACACTTCACGCAGATATATGACGCTACTCGAGGGATCATAACAGACTATAACATTAAATTACACTAAACTGCCACTAAAACTAGCGAGAATTAAACATGTTTTAGCCTACGCCACGCCGTGTTTGAGGGAATTTTACAAAATAACTGAATAATTGCATTTTTCTGTCACAACAAATTAATTCTATGCGTGTATGTAGGCTTATGAGCTGTTTTTTCATAATAACATAATAATACGAGTAGGTTACCAACTACAGTTTACAGAGAATGACAAAGAACTTAGCAACAATGTTTATCATTGCCAACAGGATAAAACAAGTATTATACGGTACTTGTTGTATAAATTCCTTTACCTATATTTTACCGAACCCTAGTGTAAAGATTATTACGCGAAATACAAACAGAAAGTTTTCTCTTCCCGTTTTCCTAAAGCTTTTGAAACATTTACGATATTGTTCTTACTCAAAAAACATGTTTGTGTAGTCACAGGTGCTATGTGGATGTACCTACTACGGTATGCGGAAGTTAAGTTATCGATTTTCGCTAAAATACTCGCCTCATCGCTCTTAACGATAGGGGAGCGAAATAGATAATTATTTTCTTTGACGACTGACAATATTTCAAAGGCAGATGCTTGATTCACTAAGGAATTACATCTTCCCTTTTTATAATACCGTAACAAAGGGGAACTTCATTATTATTACTTTTTGTTACGGTTTTCTTACGGCTGTCTACGTTTCATAAGGATTTTTATAGGGATAATAAATTTAAGGAGAATAATTAACTTTTAAGCGTCGCCTATGGGACGCTATGTTGAGGACGGACAGCTGTAGAAGTGGGAACAAATCCTAAATGAACACGCGGAAATAACTTGGGATTTAAATCGTCTAATGAAGGAAGTTTTTAACGTTTATTTAATGGTTTCTACTTCACATACTTTCGTTAGTCGAATTCTGTAATATAAAGTCCTCGCTTACACGAAGAAATTACTCTTCGTGAGTATTAAATTCGTATGCTAGTGTAATGAAGACGAAAATGTATCTCACCCCCTCATGGAAGATCATCATGGAAGATGTAAACTCACCCTAATTTACGACGCGGTTCAATAATATGTGGGGCCGAAATGTGTCCGTGAGGTGCAATGCGGTATACTTAATTACACCTACCAATCCTTATTTATTAAATTTATTAACGTTTGAATGATGAATTTAGACGTTATGATAACGTCGTATTAGTTAGGTACAGTCAGTTACTGCAATTAGCTGACCCGTCTTAGCATAAATGATTGAGATTTTTTAGAATACGAATAGATAGAATTTTATAAATCTTTTATATTTTATTTACTTTGCTCAAATAAACAAAATACAAAAGAATTATAAAATTTTATCGATTCGTATTCTAAAATATATCTCAATCATTTAAGCAAAGGAAAGGTGGGTCAGCTAATTGCAGTAACTGACTATACTACAAGGAAGATACTTCATAATGATTACCTATATACCTATCAACTGAAGTGTTCGAAGAATCTTAGTTGCATATGTATATTTTATCGTTGCTACGAGGTAGGTTTTCTTAACGTTACGTTCGTAGGTAATTTCTCAGCCTATATGTACATATATCAATTAAAGTGTTCGAAGAATCTTAGTTGCAAATGTATATTAATTTATCGTTACTAAGAGGTAGGTTTACTTAACGTTACGTTCGTAGGTAATTTCTCAGCAGTCCTTAGTGCTAAATGAATACCTACTGTGTTATATAATGTCGTTCTCGCTTGAGGTAACTAATTAAGATTACAATTATGCCAAGCTAATCAACAATTCAGACTTAATAATTATTATTTAGTTGTTGTAGTTTCTGTAATTGTTGGGTTTAGATTTTGTGTGAAAATGATAATATCCATAATAATATTATAAATTCGAAAGTAACTCTGTCTGTCTGTCTGTATTTTACCTTTTCACGCCTAAACCATTGAACGGATTTCGATAAAATTTGGCAGGGAGATAGATCGCATCCCGGGGAAGGACATAGTTTTTATCCCGATATTCCCACGGGATAGACACTCATGCGGGATAGCTGCTAGTAGGGATATAAGACCTCCTTCATCACCTATCCTTTATCCTATTCTTTCTTCTTTACCTATCTTTTGTAGGTGGGATGATTGTACGAAGCTTAGACCAGACACGATTTTGATAATCAATATAGGTAAGTAGGTACCTTAATTACCTACTTCAATAATAATAGTGACCATGTATTACAGACATATTATTATCATTAAGTAGGTACGGACCTCTACGGTCCACCTTCCGACGAACATTGACGATCACGCTCATAACTCGAGTGTTGATTGAAATTTCGTATCACTCGAATAGACGGTAGACGAGTCAATCAGACTCTATTAGCGGCATCGATAGTGGACAGTATCGACTGGGAAATTATTGATTTGTGCCTAATTTCCGGTAGATTGGCGCCGGTCGGGCTGCGGGCAGCGGGCGTATACGCGGTCGAGACCGTAAGTTAGCACAGGTGAACGATTAACTCGCACGAAACGAGATAACGCCCCATCCGATTGGAAAAGTTGTCGATATATCTAAGCAATCGATTTAAATCGAAATGCTTGCACTGTTTATACAACTCTAATTTAATCTGTTTATCCATGTCGATGAATATTTTAGTGTGAAAGTATACATGTTTGTGTTTTGGGAGTAGCACGGAAGGGCCATATTGGGTCCTATGAAAATTAAATCAAGTGAACCGTAACAATGTTTAAAGCATCAGCAGCAGCAGCGAACAGTGAAATGAGTCATTTATGCTAAAACAGGAAGGGAGTGAATAAATGTGAAGGAGTAATAGTGCGGGGTGGCGACCCTATGTCGGTCGCATGACCCTCGGAAAGTTTCGCAAAAGGTTAACAATATAAAGGTCGAACACTAAAAACCGGTCATGTATGCCTAATTTAGTTCTCTGGGGACACATTTACGGGCCTACATTCAAATGTAAGCCATGTAGTATTCAAGTTTTACAGTTTATTATAGGCATACACTCGTAAATGTCTAGAATTGGCATGTTAAGTACCTCCCAAGTTTAACACCTCGGGTTTTCCGTGTTTAGCTATTCGAACGTTTGTTTTGTATGGAAAACCAAAGACATGACAGTGACTTAGTGATAATACAGAGTGTAAGACAATCTTGGTAATAGTAAACATAATTTGTAAGTAATTACCTAACGAAGTTGTAACTGGACATCCTATTAGGCATTTTTAATCGGTAATTTTAATATTCTAATCCCGTTATCCAATTAGCTACCCCCAGAGAATACAATTCATTTATAACAGTCCGGATAGCAAAGATATTCCAAGCATTCAAGATATCGTATCAGTAAATACAACACAGCAGGTAAGTACGCAAACGTAAACACCAACGAAAACAGACAGATAATCCGCAAAATATATCTTACTGATAAGGTACTGTGTGAGCCTATCTCCTCTTGAAAATTATTTTTCGCTCGCGTCCGCGCAACATGATAGGATCTACATACAGCCGGCGAGAAAATATTTTAAAAACAATGAAGGGCATTCACTTTTATCAACGCATCGTCGCCCGAGGGGTTATCCTGAAAAGGAGCGTTGAATAGAAATCCCTACGGCAATGCCGGCAGCCTATCAGTACTGTGAATGGCTATTAACCACCTCGGGGCGACGATAACGATGAAAGGCGACGTTACATTAATGTATACGGTGTTTGCTCTCACTCATTACCTCGTCCTCGGGCTGACGCAGCAGCATGGGGGGCCCCACGTCCCGCGGCTCTTTCACTGGGGAACTGGCACTGACACTCACTGCACTGGCATTCACCACCGGCCCGCTATTGTCAGCCTCGATAACTTCCCACGGCACATCGTCGTTGTACACCGCCACGTTCTGCACCTGGTCGCCGGCGTGGAACCGCCACGGCAGGTCGGCGCCGGTCTGCCGGGGCCGGCGCCGCTTGTGCCGCACTTTGTGCCTCGTGAACCTGCCGAACCCTCCGCCATGGCCTTCCTCCGGCATAGCGTCGTACAGCGAGTCCAAGTTCACTTTCAACTTGTGGCGCCTGGTGGTGCGCGAGACTGCCGTGGTGGCCGGAGCTGACGTGGTGATGGGATCCCTGCTGAGACCCTCCGCGTCCCAGAGTTGTATCCTGAGGATGTTGTCGTGGGAGGGTATGTGGGCGCGCGCGTACGAGAGCGCGATCACGGCGAGTACGAAAGCGAGCGCGCGCGCGGACCCGTCCATGTCTGTCGGCGGCCGCGAGCCTACTGAAGCGAGTGCTCAGCGCCGCGATTTTCCCGCGCTTTCCCGATAACGCTACGAGCTCCAGTCTACAGTACTACGCGCGGCACGCATTCGACATCAACGCCGCGCCTCCCTCACCGCGCTACATATATCGCGTACTCTTTATCGCGATGTGATTAATTTGATAAGGGCAAACATTACACCTATCGTGTCGCACCCTGACAGCAATTACGACACGCAATTACCAAAGAAACGACTAAATAAAACAAATTGTTCAACTAAATAAATTCTATTCCCATAATAATTTAACAAAACTGTTGTGACAACTACAAATTAATCATTTTGTACTACAATCTTAATAGCATTTAAAATGCAGCGAATCACGATACATTTATACGGAAAGTTGGGTAACCAACTGATAAGGATAACATAACAATCACGTGATATGGAATTTCATAAATATTCTATTATTATTACGGAACAATTCAACTGCGACTTACACATATATGTATATAAGTAGGTACTAGTAAAAAACGCACAATACACAATTACTGTGTTACATACAAAATAACTTCCCGTCTAATTGAACCATAACAATGATAGTGGGTGCGCTACGCACTTGGTGTTTGTACTAATTAAAATATGCAATCTCAAACATTCACTGTCCTGTAGCGCGAAAATGCAAATTTTCTTCAATAAATTAACAAATAAGTTCGCGCAGTTACATCGCTACGAAATCTCGTAGCGAGCGTAGCTAACCGTAGACTTAGCGTTACGAATCCCGAAAAATGTCAACAATTAAGTGCTTAAATACTATTGGCTATATTCACTCAACCGAGATGAAGTATAGGCATTCAAAATTTGCTACGCGTTTAGCCAATTTGGTTTCGCCGTAGTACCTATGAAGAATAACAATATGTCACTGCTTTAGTCGGAAATTCATTGTTTTACTTGGACTAACTCGGGCTTCGTGTGAAAGGGAAACGGATCGGTGATATAATAATTGCACGGGCTAGGAAAGTGGTTGACAGGATTATCCAAATATTCTACAGGGCCATTCTGTAGTAGGCACCTATTAAGTACTGACACCGCAACTGATGTGATAAAGAAATGAGTTCGATAGTGAGTTTTCATAGTTGGTACATCGATTGTCTCAATGCTATCGTCTCTTTATGAGATTAGTCAAAATTGTATAATTAAGTTCATTTTAGCAGACACTTTAACATTTTATGATACTTTTTGTTTACCTCTAATACTAAATGAAGGACTTTAGCTATTGTCACAGTCATACGGATCGATCGATGAAGGTAAGATGCCACGGTAGATTCGTGGATAGATGGTAATCTAGGTATTTCATATGAAGACCCCTTCATACCCCGAAAAATAAGTAAAGCAATGGTCCCGGCTATAATTCGGAAATCTTTCAACAGAAATTGCGGGTAGCCAGAAGTCCAAAAGTTTGCCAAGCAGTCTTTCTTACCAAGGGTTTTGTGATATCCACATTTTAAATGGTACACATACTGGGACCCCTACATAGTTGGGAATAGGCTAGGTAGATACACTTGGTATAGATAAATCATTTTGCAGACCGTCATTGATTATCGTTTTGGCAGAAATAGGAATCTCCATTTTCGGAGAGCATTCGGGCAGCGAACGCTCGAACACTATATATACATATTGAATGGAATGAGTCAAGTATAACCTCTACGCTTCCCGCCCCGGTATCCGTTTCCGCTGCCGCTCGCAACCAAAAATATAGCCTTACGGCCTTCACATGACGTAACATCACGCTTTAGTGCACAAAAAGGTAAGCAGAAGTGTATATAAAGTCAGGAAAATTGACTACCGCCTTAAATTTCCTGCGATGTCATTCTTTGAAAGTTGTAAGAAAAGGCTATAACACGGCAAATTGACGTAGAAAGAAAGAAAGAAAAAGTATGTATTGCGACTCGTACAGGTTGCGGTTGTTAATTAGCATAACAATTAATTTCCCTGACTGTACGAACGCATATTTTTTCTCCAGTTTTGTTAAGGAATGTCTAGTCAAGGAATCAAAAGGTTAAGCATCTTTAAGTAAAGTTTGCTTGCACCAAGCCAGAGACTTCCAATAATATGAGCTTATATTGCGATAGGATAATAATTATGTGAGGTTATCACAACAGATTAATATAACAAATCCCTGATTAAAACGAATTTCCGACTAAAGCAGTATAACAAGTAAACATAGATAATTAAATGATGTTTTTTTCATAAAAAAAAATTTTAATTATGTACTTAAAATCTAAATAATAAGTACCGTTTTTTTCAAAAATAATCGTACAATGGCAAGTAAACAATAACACATTAAGCTTAATTGTTAGGGAAATGAAAACTAATAATCTCTATATTATTTTATGAACCAGATCAAACACTAAAAATGTTTAAGATGTTTATTAAATGTTTATGTTTATTAAATGTTTGTTTATTAAATGTTTATGTTTATTAAATGTTTATGTTTATTAAATGTTTTTGTTTAATGTTTTTTTTTAATGTGTAATGTCGTGTCCTAATGAATGTGTTTATTACGCTAAGCATTTCGCTGCAGGTAACATTTGCCACGAGCATTTGCTTGTATTTGATATGGTTATACTATTTTTATGTTCGTTTTCACTAACGTCAAGCAAAGCATCGTCTACAGTCCTTTCAGTTATTTTACCTCTGACAGCCCCCTAACAGCTGCCTTATTTTAACGAGAATAAAATTATTATTTTGGACAGACTTGTCAGGGGCAGCAGCTCAACAGCCATCTTATTACAATAGGAACAGAGATCATTATTGTGATTTTGACAGTGATTCAAAATCAGAGGTAAAGTAACAGTTAAGGACTGTAGTTAGGTAATGCCAAACGTAAGCATTTCTTAGTAGGCAACTCGTAAGCTTAGAAATCTACATTTTTGACTCTTTTCTGTAGTTTTTTTAGTTAAGTTAGGTGTCTGTCAATGTTGTAAGAAATCTGTTGCTAGGCAACTTGTAAAGAGTTGTCTAAGCATCACGCATCGGAGCTGAGTCGGTTTTATAATAATACTCGTTAACAGGAAACGCGGTCGGAGAGACTTTTGAAAAATCCTAAGTAAAAAGTTTAAAATTCGAGGTTTGGCTCTCGCCTATTTCCTCCTCCAATATTGGATCAATTTAAAAGATATTTCATAAACTGAATAAGATGGATATATACTAGAGATGCGCCGAGTAACACTTTTGCCGAGTAACGAGTACCGAGTTTTACTCGGCTCAATTTTTTTTCAACCGAGTACTCGGCCGAGTAACTCGGTTCAATCAAATTCGCATTTCGCGCGCGTAAACAAGTACAAACAGGTTCGCGCAATTTTAAATATTGATTATTATATATTACTGTTCTCTTAATTTTGTCTCATTACTAGCATAATTTTGATTTTATTAATTGAGATTGTCAAAGATTTCCTAAATTAGTAATAAATACTTTTTGATTAACACTGTTGTTTTAATTATATCTACCTAAATATATTGCTTTTCTTAAACAAAGTATACTCGGCATTCAAACCGAGTTATTCGGCCGAGTACGAGTATCAAAAAACCCGCCGAGTACGCCGAGTACCGAGTATCAAACGAGTACTCGGCCCATCTCTAATATATACTGTGTCCCTATGTTTTTCTTCTTTCATTAATAGTTGTCAAATTTGTACACTAAGCCTCTGTTGACAGCGGTTTAAAACGTGATTTTTTACAAAAATATTTTATCATCAAAAACGAAAACATAGGGATCATACAAGGCGTTAATATTTATTATTCTGTAAAAAATCATTGCTATATGGTCATTAACCAGAAAGAAAACAGGCGAGAGCGTTTTGTATAGACCATCCGCATTTCCTCATAAGGGGGATACGCTAAGGTAGCCAGCGATTTTCAAAAATTCAAATTTCCTTATGTTTTTGCAATTTGCAGGTCAGTGTCGGGCGCGAATCATACTTTTTTCAACATAAAACCTGTTATTGACCTGCAAATTGCAAAAAAAAAACGTAAAAAAAAAATAATTTCGTGGGTTTCTCTGACGGTTTCGCCTTAAACATTTTCTTTTGTGCCTGGATTCTCGTTAATACACGGTTGAAGTCAAATCAACTGACTCGTTGATTGACACTCTATGAAATACAAGAATGTACAATAAATTATATTTTACTTTGAACCTGATTAGTATGCTGGTTCAAAATTAGTTGCATACTTAACAATATAATTATAATACAAAAGTACAATCGGCTACACAAGTTACTATGTTACATTAATTAATATATAATATTATACAGGCCATTTATTAAACATACATTATTGCGTTTAAATGTAATCATTAAAAGCTTAGATAACTTCAAACAGTAGTTGGCCATACATACATATTTATTTATTTATATTATCTATAATATAAATATATAATTCTACAGAAAATATTCTTAATTCATATAAACATTGTTACTTCATAAAGTTACTTCGAAAGGTACAAAAAGGGTTAGTATTTGTGATAAAAATCGGTGGTTTTTTAAATAGGTTCATTTTTTTATTAACACTACAATAGTAGATATAGTTTATTTTATTTTTTTTTTGATTGCTGTGCCCAAATATAATATTTTTATAATAACGGTTCGAAAAGTAGTTCAGATATTTTATTTACATTTAAGAACTTACTTCCCAAAATGCTCGTACCTAAAATAAAGGTTGTCAATGAGTAAGCTAAAGCTTAAAAAAAATAGGGACAGGTCTACTTAATTTTATGAAAACGAAAAATATAATGGCAATATTTTATGAATCACAACACTTAACTATCAAGTTTATTGTCATTATAGACTGAGCTAATATTGAGCCCTAATATTTTAATATGGAACTTTGCATAGTACGTTTTATTCGTTTAAACGTATGGGTAATTAAGACGTTTGTGAACTGCAAAAGCTTATATATATTTTTTAATAACATTTATACAACTAATTTCAATGTAAAGCTTTACAGCAGGAATGTTTGCGGGTCATGGATTTTACATATAAATATTATTTTTCAAAATGCCGATAATACTGACTAATATTGTGACATACCCAAACACCCTAATTTTAATCATTCCCCAACTGCAGATTAATATTTATTATGTAATATTACAGTATTATTATGCTATACAAATTGTAATCATTGAACGCTCTTACAATGCTATATAAATTACAAATTGTACTAATATAATCACTCAACAAAAAAGCTCATATTTACATACTACCAGAGAAACTAATTAATAACCAGCTTGACGCATTAAGAAGACATTACGATTTTCCATTGCATCCAATAATATGTTTGTAATATGACAAGCTGCTTAGTTATCTGTTTCCAAGAATATACATTAAATATCAATTCCTGATACGTGTTATTTAAGTATCTAATAATTTATTATTGGTCGCAAAAAGCCGATTTACACACCACACACTCATAGATACAGTTACTCATCCTTTTTTTACTTTTCTATCAACTTCAGATAACAACTTTGAACCACATATAATAATAGCTTTATTAGTACATTTTAATGATTCAAATATGAAAAAATCAAAATAATTGCATTTCACTCTAAATAACAATTTATCGTAAATTTACTGTATTTCAAAAGTACTGGCCGCTGGACAAATAATTAAGAACGCAAAAAAAAATGTTCTCAATTTTAAATTTCGAAAACAAATACCACATTTTTTTAAATTTCCTTCTATCCTATGGTTACTTTCTCCTACGTTTTTTCAGTCAAAAGTGCAAAATAATTTCAAAATCATGGGTAAAAAGGAAAGTAGTGATCCATCAACCCGGCAAACGATTATGGCACTGTATGAACGGGATTGGTCGTATAAAAAGTTTACTGATCTTATGGAGTGTTCCAAAACTAAGGTTTTTAACGTTGTAAATAACGTCAATAAATTAAACACTACCAATAATGTTTTTCGAAAACCTAAATCTAGAAAACCAATACCGCGTGAAGATACTTTTATTTTTCGTTTAGCGAAGACTGATCCATTTAAGGGTTCTGAATTATAAGAAGTTTCTCAGGCAATGGAGGAGTATCAGCGCGTACAGTACCAAGACGCTTAACGGATGCAAAGTTACTTGGAAAAATAGCTTGAAAAATAGTGTTACAGCCAAATTAGACCGATTTTAAATTTTCCATAGAAACCGAGATTTCCAGTTTTCCTTTTTTAATTAAGACATTTTGAAAATGTTCTTTACTAACTTTATAGACCTTTGTATCCTGCTTATGCGTATGAAGTTTCATTAAAATCGGTTCATACATTTCGAAAAACAAGCACTTGAAAGTTTGAATGAATTGCCGTACGTCGTCAACGCTCTTAAACCAATTTAAATACAGGCAAATATTGGGGGAGACTTAATTACTTCCTTGTGCTGAGGAAACGTTTTTGGAATTTTTAACACAATAACGACCGCAAAGACACTTTATTCAGTGAAATACTTTCTTAGTGATCAACAAGTCACTGCGTTAGATTGGCCTAGAAACAGCCCTGATCTTAACCCAATCGAAATTAGTCGCTCCTAATTATATGTCCACAACAACTGTATGTCCAACTTACCTTACATTAATATTGGGCCATTAGGCTCACATTTGACCGAATCTTATTATCATCTTTATAACCTCTTCTATCCAATAATGTATGAATCGTCCTTTTTGGTTAAAAGCTGTGTATTCAACTACAATGAAATGCAATAATTAATATTTTGAACAACAACCATGATATTGCTAATGAAAGTGCTAGATATGATTACATTTAGAGAGCAAAGGCACCAATGCTCTAACGATTAAACCTACAGCACAATCATCTTATGAAAACGTTGATAATTTTAGGACTTTGTCAAATTAAACTCTCTGCTGTATTTGAATTAAGAATGAGATTATTTTCAAGTTATGGAACAACAAACTGTATGTCATAGGTACTTAAAAAGTTCAAATTCCATAGCAACCAAAAATTTATTAGAACCTTTTTGATACGAATGGTCTCAAATTATCTAGATTATGAACGCTGCTATAGTCAAATGTAGTAGATTTTATTCAGCGCCATATCATGTATGATGTCTCCATTTGTATCGTATAATATGTAGGATCTAAGTGTGCACAAGGTTTTCATAGGCCGACTGTACATCGGCGACTAGATGCGATATACATACGTATTTACATACCAAAACAGCAGGATAATAATATAATATTATGCCCTACATCTTATTTATATCACACTTATTCCAAAATAAAGCTTAACATTTGTCATCTCTTTCAAACGTCAGATTTATCAGTCGGTATACTTGGTCGTATAGAATTTTACCGAGATTTTTTTTTTGAATTTTGTATACAGTTACAATTTTAACACCTAAGAAAAACTACTCATTTAAATATAATGTCGCATGTAGACCTATAATTTCATAACAATACTAGTCTACGTACAGTCGCGGCAAAAAGTGTCATCCTAAAGTCCATTAACATTTAACCTTTCGACTGTACATTACACTTAAAGCTAGTAACACACCGACAACATCGAATCAAACACCATTATGGTTCTTTCTCACGTTTGCCGGTGAGCCAGGCAGGTAGGTCCTTAGTCAGTCAATGCTGAGGTCGTTGGAGAAGTGTCGCGAGAGCTTCGCCACATCAAGGCCGGTGAAGTCGGTGAAGATATCTGACGTAGCAGTGGACGGTTTGGTAGACCTGCCCGGTGACGAACTGCTGGACGCTTGCTCGCAAGGGTCGATCGCGACTAGGCTGTCCTCTTTGCTACTTACTTCAAACGGTTCGGAAATGCCTGTGAAAGAAAATGTGGGTTTAGTATTTGGAATAAGGTTTGTTAATTTAATAACAATTTGTGACGCGCGAGATATGACTTTCATGATATGATAGACTGGAACAGCCCAAAAACTTTGAAAAAAAAATATGGAAAATTATAACAAAAGCGCACTAAAATGGTGACTAATATAAAATAATCAGCTTCTATCGAGATAATTATAAGGAGCACACTAATATTACTATTAGAATAGAATATACAGCTGTGGACATATAATCAGGAACAACTGATACCGAAGTCACTTTTCGATAAAGTTGTAGTTGTTGTAGTTGTTGTGTGTGTGTTGTTGTGTTTTGTATCAATTTACTGTCATATTAACAGTAGCTTGTTTTACAACACGAGGGCGACACTGAAAGTTTTTAGAACTGGCCAAAACGATATAATAAAAAATTCGTTCAAATTTTGAAAATGGAACTGCCAATATTATTGTGTATGTATTTTATTCATTTGTCATTTGTTTACGATTTGGCAGCAAATTGAAAATTGTCTGTGTCACGTCAGCATGAATTTAACGCGAGAAGATTTCGTACAATGATTTTTTATGACATTTTTCGATGTCATTTAAGTCAACAAGAAAGTGTTGATAGACTTCGCGATTGGCCTTTCACGATAAAGCCCCATCTCGTGCCACTGTTTACAACTGGTTTACATTGCTTCATAATATGTTGAAAAATGTGTCTGCTCAGCAACGTAAATAACGTAATGAATGTTGTTGAGTTGTCAAATTGAAAGCCATTCCTACTGATTGTATGTTACGCAAGTACCCCGCTGGTGTCACCAGAGAGCCCGACAGGAGACGGGATAAAAAACAGTAATATTATTGTGTGACCTTCTATAAATGCTGATTCTCAATCTAATTTGCACAACTTATTTTTTATAAACTCTACTTACCCAAAACACTCCTGACATCATTATTCGGCTGGCTGAAGTAGATAAACCTGTAGAAGCCAGGGTTCCTCACTCCGCTACCCACTGGAAAGCTGAGGGTTATGGTCCGCGGCTGATCCTCAGATGTCGAGCCTGCGTCTGGTAAGCTGACTTTCGCTAAATACTCGTACGCTATGTAGTCGTCTAGGTTGTGGAAATTGGCCTGTGAAGGAAGATGGAATACCAATTCCATTATTACCAAATAATAATACATGTTATACCAATTTCAGCTACGGTGACCATTTCTGTTTCGTTCTTGGCGACTATCGGTTACGAATGTGTGATCAGAAGTAGCTAATGTAACCTATCTTGGCAGTCTTGGCTGTGGAGGTCGGGACGAAATATTATAATGAAATTGGCGTTTTGTCAAACTGGCCACTTTCATCTCAAATATATGGCGTTTGTTTGGAATTCCAAATTCAAGTTTATTTCAAATTTAGGCTAGTGTATTTGTGATTCGAATTTAGTAATTCATTTCTTTCCGCGCCATTTGATATTTTTTTGACATGGCTCTGTTTACAATATAGAAAAAATTCAAATATCGCGTTATTTACGAATACGTGTTCCACCGTGGCACCATCGCTGCAGAAACAGCTCGAAGGATTAATGATGTGTATGGGGAAGTTACTGTAAAAGTAAACACGTTTTGCTTTTTCCATATAAAACGCCAATTTATGTAAGGACCTAATATTTGTATGGCCTACAAATGAATCGCACTTTAGCACGCACTTTTGCTGAGCATTATCCCTGTCACTGTCGCACATCTGTCAAACTTCAAATGCAAGATAGAGATGGGAATATAATTAAGCCAAAGCATATGCTAAGTAACGTTTATCAATTTTGGCCTAGGTGTTGAGGTATGCGAGATTATTCTTGTAAAAAAGCCCAAACGCTATTTCGGAGTTGGTTCTATAGTAAAAAGTTCCTAATATTAATGAGTATTTTAACCCCTGGAAGGACGCCGATAATTTAAATTACTACAGCATATTATGTACAAATGCCAATAAATACTAGCTCGATTACCAATTCGTGCCCCAACTAAATGCATAATGTTATGCTTCAGATAAATCAGAACTTTAATTGAAAGGAAAATTTCTATCAGCTGTATATAAATTTTGACACTCACATCGTATATACCAATCCAGTCGTTAGCGTTGACTTCAATGTCGGGCGTGAGCGTGCACTGTGTCCTAAAGTCAGCGTCGCCGATGTACCAGATCCGGTTGATTGGTGCAAACTCCACAGTCTTCTCCGTGTAGTTGGAAAACGTCTGTAGGAGAAATTGTCGTGTAAAGCCAAGCGCAGATTACAGCCGCAACGCATTTTCATACAAAAAAAGTGCGGTGCGGCCCGCCTGTAGTGTGCGTACGAGTATGTTCATAGAAAACGTATGAAAGTGATGAAGGAGGATTTTTGCGATGCGTTGCAACGCTGCCCGAGCCATTCTGCGTTAACCTTTATTGGTCACATACGCACACAAACACGCGATGGTAATAAAAATAGAAACATAATTATCCACAACAATAGTTGGAAACTCAATAGGAATAAAGAGTTTTAGATCAAATGGAGACACTTCAAAGACATAACGGGTATATATATATATCAAATCATAGTAAAAATCTGGCCAAGTGCGAGTCGGACTCGCACACGAAGGGTTCCGTACCACAAGGCAAAAACGCCGAAAAAACACGATTGTTGTATGGTAGCCCCCCTTAAATATGTATTTTATTCATTTTTTAGTATTTATAGTGTTTTTATAGCGGTAACAGAAATACATCATCTGTGAAAATTTCAACTGTCTAGTTATCACGGTTCATGAGATACAGCCTGGTGACAGACGGACAGTGGAACTTAGTAATAGGGTCCCGTTTTTACCCTTTGGGTGCGGAACCCTAAAAAACCAGAAGTGCTATCTTATAAAAAAATATGCATGCATGAAACAAACGCATATTATAATATGAGCATGCTATGAAACTAAAGTCAAAAAAATTACGTTGCATAAGAAATGTTGAAGTTGTATAAGCAATAAAATTGTATTAGCAATGTATTATTAAAATACTGGTTAGCTTACTGGTGCAAGGGTAATGCCAAGTAACCATGCAAATACTACAAAATACCTTAAGAATATTTATTTACAAACGGTAATTTTAAACACGTCCGTAAATCGCTTTTACGAGTTTGAATAAAGCGACCGACAGTCGAGAGCATCACTAAATATATCAATTTATTAATACAGGGTGTGGCGTAAAAAATGGATAACTCTTCTTTCTACAGATAAATTTAATTATTTTTCAGATTAACCGGTTGAAGGCCGTAATTACAAAAACAATTAAAAGCCATTGTTTCTCGCGTGAATCCTCGTTCGAAGGGTTAAGAGCCATGGGAAGGATGTATCACCAGCATTTTTACTAATGTCTACTATTAAATCCACACCCTGGACAAGGAATACAACTACAAAAGGTCCAAGCAAACTTATACTTACATCTGGTTGCTCATCTCCTGCATCTACCGCATCACAATTATCAAACGGCGTTGCTTCTCCATCGGTAGCAAAATCAGTTACAACATGCGATCCTTCCCCCCCTTCGGTGACGTCAAAAGGGATGATCATAGAGTGCATTCGGATGCCAGAGGACACCACAGGAGGCGGGGGGGCCATTCTTGTGTATTTGAGGCCCTTGCAAACCTACCATGCAAGCGTGCAAAATTACAAGTTAATTCAAGCTAGTACTCGTGATTGTACTGTTGGTTTCGTGTATGGAAGAACGCTACAAGGTTCTTTTGGCGCGTGGTGAAAATCGGAACTAACGCCAGCATCTCGTTTAGTCAATACAATTTCTATGGCAGTTTTACTTGTAACGTCCTCATGTTAAAGCCATTCAGGCGCCAAAAGATCCTTGTAGCGCTCTTTATGTGCAGCCAATGCATTCAAACAGGCTAGAATTTTATATCATCAAGCCAAAAAAAATGCTAGGGTTGAGGTGACGCAATTTTGAAAAGAAAAATAATAAGCTGGAGACAGGTTTATGGGATATTCATTCTGATATGAATCACTTTACTATAAGAAACATCATGTACGGACTCCTTACATGATATGCCAATAATAAGTGATTTATAATATATAATATACATTCTCCATAAGAGACAGATTTAAAAAAATTATATGCTTTGAGAGTTCAAAACTGTTTAAATTTTTTGTAACCTAACCCAAGCACATTTTTTAAATCCCAATTCAAGAACTTTCAAAGATCAGACATTTCTAAAGGAAAAACACCTGTTAGTGCAATATACTAAAAATACACCACAAAAATTATCACTGTCCCGTCAAATAAATTAGTGAGTGCTACCGTGCTATACGAATCTCAGAGCAACCTACCATATTTGTAAACGTAATTTAATATTGTTACGTGCATAAAAACAGTGATAATTGAATTTGAATGCGTCCAATTTCCGGCCCGAATAGTAACCATCAAGTCAGGTTTATGAAAAGTAAACATTTGTTTTTGATGAACCATTCAAAGAAACACTTGTGTGTTTAGCATAATCAGAGTGTAAGGTTACCACTGCCGGGACAAAGGCCTCCTCACTGTGACAGGGAGTGGGCCGTAATCCACCACGCGGGCCCAGTGCGGGTTGATGGATAGTTGTCCTCTTTATTATAGATGCTAGTGCTGCCCGTTTTGACTGTCCTTCAGTGGAGAGCCGTATGCATCGGTTAGATACAAGTACTAACAATACTAACGTAATTTAGGTACAATTTGTTACTAACGCACTAACATTTTATTATTTTGTTTGTGATATTTTGATTAAGTATTATTATTATTTATTTATTTCAGATAAACTTCATATTTATCTGAAATAAATAAATAATAATTATTCATCATTTTTAGATACATAAAACATTTTCCTCAGGTTTCTGAAAGTACACAGCGTGCCGCTTTAAGAGAGAACAGGGCTTGCGATTCTCCATACGATTCTCCATAAATGTATTCCCCTTTTTTCGTCCTATTCAGGACGTTATTAAGACGTATTAAGTGTACGAATTCGCGTTTTCGTGTTATGAACATATTTTAATTTCATTTAACGTTGTTATATATTTTCAATTTTCTGAAATAGCATCTTGGAGCAACCTTTACTTAAAGTACCGTTGCTCAGGGGTTGGTTATTTGCCGGGGTCTCGAATCATAACAACGCATCAATGAAATTAAAACGAATAACGTGCAAAGAGTAGGCGAATTGAAGGAAAGAGAACTATGTCGGCGAACGGCGCAGGCGGTAGTTTTCAAATTACGAGATATTTTATGTTGTTATAACTTTTATGATTACCGGCCATTAGCCCTACCCGTGTGTTAAATTAATGTTGCCATTGTAGCCGCACGTTGTATAGAATTGAAACCAATGAGAGAAGTTAAGCGCAATCCACACCACGAGTCAAGCTAAACTAGTTTAACTTTATTTATTTGTAATATTGAATCATATCCTGTTTTTTTTAAAGCACAGTTTCCATTGGCCAGGTAAACTATAAGCTGGTTTAGCCATCCAAATCAATCATTTAGATGATTGATGCTATCTATCAAATTTTGCGATATCGTGGTAAATATGTTTATTACTGTTACACCCGTCGTAGGTACAGACGCCAGCACATCAAGCTACTACAATCTGTCAAATCTCTTTAATAGTTTTTCAACTTTATCGCTAAAGCATAAGGTTCAAAGTTGATTAGGAAAATTTGACAGTTTCGGGTAGCTTGATGTGCTGGCGTCTGTACCTAAGTCAGACACGTTAATTTTTATTATTGTTTCTGATTTTACTCGCGTGGTTTCGGGATTGTACAACAACGGAGTTATGTTCATGACTTCATCAAAAGCGATGCGATAGACGTAAGACGCTTACAGATGAGCTCATGAATAAAGGCCCCTTTGGAATTAACCGAAAAATCCCCAATAAAATTTACCAGGTAAACTACCAAGAACTTACAAGTGCATCAGCCCACAAGTCATGCGATATTAACTGACCCACTGACCTTTATATTCATCAACGCGACCACTGGCTTGTGGTCACTGACAGTGTAGTGTGACAAGTCGTTATATGACACCACCTCTGCTTTTAGTGTCACATTCTCATAGTTGTTCGCATTGACTTTGTACAGGATTCTGTCTGTCCATGATGGTTTTCGCCTGTGATCAAGAAATGTTGGTTAATTAGTTATTTATTACTTATAAAAAATATCTACTTACTTATTGAAAAAACTGGGTCTAGAAGCTTGAAATTTTGCACAAGACTTCGAAAGTGAGCACTAAGCAAATATTTTTTTTAAATCTAGAAGATTTTTAAAGTTCGCCATTTTGGCCGATCGGAAAAGCCATCGGGCACACGGCTTGTAATTTGATAAATCTGACATCCGGTCTTACCAAGAGGTATTCTGTTACCCAGTAACCGGGTTGTGGGGGTCAGATTGACAGTCACTCTATGTATTATACGGGTATTCATCTACATCTGGTTAGACTGGAAGCCAACCCCTATATTTGGGAAAAGGCTAAGCAAATGATAATGATAAATTGATAAACCTTATAATATTCTCTCGGAGTAGCAGAAATGGGCCGTAATATAACACGCGGGCCCAGTATGTGAATTCCACAGAAAATGTCATTGAATGTTTGGTTCTAGTAAACAGCCGGTAGATTCTGTAAAAATCTCACCGTGAAAACTTAGGTGAAGTGAGTTTGTTTTTGCTAGGAATTGACACTATTGACAGTTCACTCCACACTCACTTCACCTAAGTTTTCACGGTGAGATGGTTACAGAATCGCACTGCTGTACTAAAGTACCTACTAACGAGTCGAATAGCACCGCAGCGGTTTTTTCAATATGTTCACCTTCCCCGTTTTTGAACCAATACTGTGATAAAACAACAGGTTTTTTGTACAGTTACTGTACAAAAAGCCTACTTGGTTTTAAAACCATGACCTATGATTAGTTAGTCGCGGGGCCGCTACCACTGACCTACACAGTTAAATGTTATGATTATTATTTAGCTCAGATTATGTGTATTGGTTACAATGCGCAAGATCATGCGAACATGTAAACAATGGATCTGACCTAGAACGGAAAACGTGTTAATTATTATTTCATAATTAATTAATTAGGCAAGCAAATTCCCAAGAGTGATATCTTATTAATACTGACGTATTATAATAATAATCGTGCGAAGACAATATGATAAATAATTTCATAACATTTATATTGATTATGTACGTAAAATTTTCGTTTTATCAGTTTACTAGCTGCGCGTCGCAATTTCACCTGCATAAGTTTCGATCCCGTGGGAATATCGGGATGAAAAGTATCCTATGTGTTAATCCTGGCTATAAACTACCTGTGTGCCAAATTTCATACAAATCTGTTCGATCGTTTTTGCGTGAAAGAATAACAAACATCCATTCTCACAAACTTTCACGTTTATAATATTAGATTTTTTATTTGTTAGACCAAAATGACAGCTGCAATCGACCTTTTTTGTCATGCTAACAGTGTTTAATACTACGCAATTGTCACTTTAGATAATGCTTTAAAATAAAACCAGTATATAATTGTATGACGAAACATAAAGCCTATAAGCATTAATCACCACGCTTGCTCAAAGCGGATTGGCGATTTCAGAATAACACACACTTTTCAGATAATGTTTAGCAAAGAAAAAATTCAAAACCGTAATACGTACTTAATATCATATTCATCCCCTCCAATAAGGAACTTGTAAGTCGGCGGGAACCGTATGTCATGCTCCGTGAACTCTGAGAACGCTTCGCCAGAATCCATGACAGCAATCAGCTGATCGTGAGCGAGGAGTGACGCGTATTTGTCCTTCTCTATCTTCTGCAATGTGGCGACGATCTCCTCGGATGACGGACTACTGCCCGCTGGATGGTCGGTACGGAAGTTGAGGTCGCCTATCCAGATTACGTAGCTGCAATGGAGAAAGAAATATATGTTTAGTTTAGGTGTAAAGAAAAAACTTAATAGATTTTGGGATTCTGCAACTGACATAAAAGATACAACTTGACCAGATCATGTGAGGATCATGCAGATTAGCATCTGAAATGGTCGTTTGAGGAAAGAACCTCACAGATTTCAGTGGATCTGTGCAGTCAGTGCACGCATTTGTCATTAAGGGCCTATACTGCCTCAAATAGCATGATCCGTCGTTATGTCGAAAGTATTGCAGCAATCATTTCATTCATCATTCATTCATTCATTTTTTTCATTTAATTATTTTCATTTTTTTTTGAGGATTTGTTTTAAGTACTGTTTGGCGAAAACACGATCCCATAAAATTTTCTCGATAGAAAAAAATTACAAAATTACCTCCAAACCGAACAATAAATCGCTAGTATTAAAAAAATACTCCAAATTAGATCTTGAAACTTTGTATATCAACTGAACTAAATATAAAGCAGGTACTATGTATGTTTCTTATTTTTCGTCCGCGAGCAGTATCGTGCGAACGAAAGATAAAGAGTGAATTTTAGCTGAGGTAGTATGGGCTCTTAATCGTGTAGAACTTAAAGAGCTCAACCACTCGGCGAACAATACCAAATTACCAAAGAAAGAACATTCAAGTAGGCCGTATAAAGTACTGTAACTGTAACCAACATTAAAAATTACTGAGAAAGAAAGAAAAATATTGCCATTGGTCTGATTGGAACTAAATGTGGGAAGAACCAAGTCCCACTGCGTCATAACGAAATTACGAATAACTGTAGTTATAAATTGGTCTTTCAGTATTTAATACCTGACGAAGCAATGCAATCTAGGACATGAATTTTCCTTATAAACAACATATCATTCTTAATAATTACTTAAGTATTTATTTCATCAAAAAGACTTTAATAATATCCTTATGACTAAAACATAAGAGGCTTAATTCAAAGGACAATATTTAAATAGCTTAATTTCGCACAAATATCTGGGCTCTACACCACAAAACTATACAAGTCTACAATTATACAAAATTGTTAAATTATAGAAAAATTGCATACCTAAGAAGTTACCATAGATATTACAAATATGTACTTATAGTTACATTTACAAGACTATACAATTTACATATTTGTAAGGTTTTTCTGTTACAATTATGTAGAATAAAGTTTTGTGGTACAGACACTTGTAAGATTTACAGGATGTGCCATGCATGTTATAAAGTATAGTTTTGTGGCAAAGGGCTCTAGTATAAAATTAAAATGTTTTAATAGCATGCATAGCTTAGCATGCACGGCATAGCATGCATGGCATAGCAAGCATGGCCTAGCATGCATAGCAGAGCAAGCATGGCCTAGTAGCATGCATGGCCTAGCATGCATGGCAGAGCAAGCATAGGCTAGCATGCATGGCATAGCATGCATGACCTAGCATGCATGGCCTAGCATGCATGCTAGATCATACATGCTATGCCATGTATGATATGCTATAATAAATGCTATCAAAAATTGATTCATAGAAACTATAAGGATAATAAGGATAACGCTCTTGACTAAGTAAGTAAACTATCCACGCCGAGAAAGATAAGTCGTGATAACGTTACGATGTATAAGGAAAATGAGAAAAACCATGCTATCAAAAAATTGATTCATAAAAACTATAAGGATAACGCTCTTGACACTTGAAAGTAAAAAATCCACGCCGAGAAAGATAAGTCGTGATAACGTTACGATGTATAAGGAAAATTTAAAAAACGCCTCTTTCTCAGAAAATAGAAGGGTTTCATTGATAAATCAACTCAGATTGAATTTTCCTGTTTACTTACAATGAGGTTTTACTAATACCGTTATCAGGGATAGTCATGATAGGTAGGTACTTCAGATAAAACGCGTGATGTTGAGTTATTCGGATTATCTCTAATTTTGTTAGAAACTGATAGAGATATTTATCTGTAAATGTTACTATCCATAGGCCAATCGATATTTTATTAAATACTAGCTTCTTCCCGCAACTTTGTCCGCGTGAAATTTCTTGTTCCCCTTACCAACCCCGTGTCATGTGTCTTGCCCACGCTATTAATTCGTTTACCCTTAGTGTTCTTTCTGACTTTACTTCTTTTTGTTCGGGTCCTCAGAATCCTAGCGTGATGTTAAGTACCCTATAGCCTTCTTCAAGAATTGAGCTATCAAATGCAAAAATAAATTTTCAAACGCGACTGGTAATTCCAGACATTGGCGCGTTCAAACAAACAAATAAACTCTTCAATTTTATTAGAAATAGAAATAGATTTTGTTAGGAACTGATAGAGATTTATCTGTAAATGTTACTATCGATAGATTAATTTGATATTTTAATTAATAAATGTACGTATCACAAGATTAACCAGGACGATTTTAGAATTGTGTTATTAGCTTGTATCTCTAACAATGAAATTATCTTCTATGTAGTATTTAATCAACATTTAAAATTACTGTATCATAGTTTCAATGCGGATTGTCGATTATTTTGATAACTGTAACGTTCTGTAATACAAGAAAATAAGTACCTATAGAGGTATGAAGAACATCATCTGAAGAATCGTTCAACTGTTCGATAGGAAGTACAATGCGTGCCACGTAAGAAGAGACTTGACACACCACGTGGTTTGACTTGCGCAGAACACGATTTTAGGTATCTTTAGCGGTATGAGGTCTGAGTGCGGGACGGGACCGGACGTCATAGGGGCAGCGGAAAGAGCAGGGGAGGCGGGGTCAAGTCTCTTCTTACGTGGCACGCATTGTATTTCTTGGTATAAAGTAGACAATAAATCTTATCTATACTAATAATAAAGCTGGAGAGTTATTTTGTTTGAACGCGCTAATATCTAGAACTACCATTCAAATTTGAAAAATTATGTTTACAATGATAGCCTAACTTTTGACCGGTAATAAGCTCAACATCCCGCTAGGACCCTTAGGAGGCGAGCAAAAACAAAAAAGGCAGAATGAACGCTGAGCGAAACCAAACGCGGGCAGGCGATGCGATGCGATGGGGTGGGGTGGGTCGGGGAACAAGCCGATTCACGCGGCCGAAGTCGCGGGTAGAAGCTAGTAGATAATAAATGGAAAAGATACGAATAACGTACTACGTAGTTAATGACTATAATCTTAAGTTCACTGACATCATACAATTGTTAAGAAAGACATGATTGTGACGCGACAATTATTATATTTGTTTATTTGAAAATGTTTATTTTTTATTAAGTATTGCAATTTGAATTTGAATTTTATAGTAATCTGTGTTATTTGTTTAATAATTTATTATAATTAGCATGTTTTTTTTAAATTATTTGTACGTCGACAACGGCTAGACATAGCGTTCTTTAATAATTACAACATCTGTACCTAACCTACCTATGTTCAACAAATAAAAACATTTGTATTTGTACAATGTGCGGACTTTTTTCCAAGTGCTTCGGGAAATCGTTTAGTAAACTGATTTATGTAAATTACATTAATATGATTAAAGATGTTATACAACAACGTTTAGATTTGTCCATAAACAAAATATTTAAATGCTTACAACTGACATGGACCAACAACCTAGCGCGCAATTCGGTCAGAGTAATGGCAAAAAAGTGGAAAAGCCAGGGGCGCGAAACATTTGGGAGTCCCGCGATCCCGAATCATGCAGGCGGAAAATTGCGGGGTTTAAAAAATATATTATATATTTTGGACCAAACACTTGTTACAGGTTGTGTTCCCGTCCACATTTAACCTGTCTGCATACAAAACAAGAGTAAACACATCTTTTGGGTACGCTCGTTCCATTATAGACCTCATCCATCGCTTTCCATCAGGCGTGAATCGTGATTGAAGCCCATTCAACAATAAAAAAAGGAAAAATAGGTAGGTACTTACTCGTGATACAAAATGTTTGTAGTCTCGCTGACATGGTACGTGTGTTGTTTTATTATTGTGTTGTAGTCATTGATGCGATCAGCCAACAGATGCTCGTGGGCAGTCAGGTGAGAGTTCACGAGGCACATCGAACACCCGTATATGTTGAATCGTATACTGACAGCCCCTTTGTTACCCTGAAACAAGAATATTTTTATTACTAAGTATTTATTTTTAAATTTCAAAGGACGGATGTTTGGTAGGTAATATTTTTCTTGGGTTAATGCTTAGGTTTTCATGTTGCGTGTTTTCTTTCTTTATCTTGTTGCGGCATGAACAATATAAGAATTGCTTGAATAGTGTAAAGGAAAATATCGTGAGGAAACCTGAACTTATACTTCAAATAAGTTTGGAATCGCCAACCCTTCGTGGTGAATAACTCATACCTTCTCTGTATGAGAAAAGGCCTTTGCCAGGGACAGTAAGAAAGCTGGTATTATTAACACACTGACATTATAAAGGCGAATGTTTGTGAGTGTGTGTTTATATGTTTGTTACTTCTTTACGCTCAAACGGCTGGACCAATTTTGATAAAAATTTGTATGGAGGTAGCTGACACCCTGGATTAACATATAGGCTACTTTTATCTTGATATTCCCACGGGATCGAGATTTACGCGGGTGAAACCGCGGGGCGCAGCTAGTGCCGTAATAAAAATATAGAGCAAATACAGCAAGGTCGTAGCGGGGCTGAGTATCGCCCTACGAATAATAAAATTCAAGAAATGTAACTCGAGCTCAAAAATGGCCCCACACAAATGTTTACCGCGGTGGGCGTTGCCGAAAAGGCCACCGCGCACCAGAACCAATCACGGCGCTTGCCGGAATACAACACTTTACGCGAGCGCAGCTGATTGGCTTCATTGCATGTGTGTTTGTTCGAATACTCGAGGTATTTTGTTAATGTAGTGAAGTTTGGAGCCGAATTTCTCGTTGATTTTGTTCATAGTTACGCTTCCTGACTTTTTATTATTCGTAGGTATCTCCCCTCGTAACGGCTATTTTAATGCATGTGTTGCATGCCTAATTAAACTACGTGCTTGTTCACAAGTCGTAAACACACTATAAGCTGGCTGACTGAAGAGCTCATAATAGCTCGGATAAGGACCTAAAATCCAACTCTAGGTTGCGTCTGCATTCTTTGGGCATGACCAACCAAATTCAAATCCTATGAATGCAGTTATAAGCATATTCAAATTCATAAGAAGAAAAGAAAAAAGACTGCCGCCCGAATGTAGCTCCGTTAAACATGATACGATAGCTAATCTATTAGATACCTTGATGACTGGATGTCACCTACGATAAGCGACGCGTGACGCAGTCAGAGGCCAGCACACAAAAAAAAATGTGGTGTAATGATATCTAAGTAATACAAAACTAACATCCTGTTGTCCTCCAATCGATTTTATACATGCCCGATAAAATAATCACCTGGTGCCGTATTATGACGATTAATGCTATCATGATTCCGGTGTAAAAGAGAGACGGAGCTACACATGACCGATAGCACCATCCCTTTCTCGCACTGGAATCATGATGGCATTAATACTTGGTGATACGGCCCCTGGCAGAATCGATATCTGTCTGTAACTTCTTATATGTGGTTAACTAGTAATATGATATTACGAATGTGTATGTTTGATGACTCAATCGTACGTAAACAGCTTAATGGATTTAGATTAGGCTCACAGATAGTCCATGTCCATGGATACATCGACACGCAAACTGTAGCTATGAATACAGCACATGATTCTAGACCCCTGACGTAGACTTTTTTCCTGCCACCCTGTATAGCTATAGATTAGTATTTATCTGGATGGGTGGATGAAGTCTCTTATTATGGGCGTAAAACCGCGGGCATCAGCTAATACTTGTCAGTACAACATAATATCTATTCCTATAGACCTACGATACGACGTGTGACTCCACGGTCGATTTATTTAATAGAGCAAACTTCCATTGCTGCCAAGAATAAATGCGCTTAGTGAGAAGCGACAGGTCAAACAACAGAACACTTCTTTGTACGTAGTGTAAACTTACAAATACAAGTCTATAAATAATTCAAGTAGGTAGAGCATTAAAGTGATGTTGTGCAGTGTAAACGAATTACTTTATTCCATTTACGTAGAAAATCAATAAGGCAAGATCGAGGTCAAGAGCGGCACTGTCCGACTAATGTATACACTTAAACACAGCCCTTATTCATGACATCATTTCAATAAATTACCATAGTGAATAAATAGAGCAGTGGTTTTTTTTTTCAGGATGGGAAATCATCAAATGACCCCGCTCTGGGTGGAGCGGAAGGGAGTGTCAGACTCTTACTGACTAAAACCCACCCGTGTTCCTTCCTTAGCCCTTTATGTTCTGGGCCAGCGGTAACCCTTTCGGACAATCCCGCTGACCCGGCAATCAGTGGTGGCCCCGACTTACGAGGTGTAGGTCGTGTGTTCGAAACCCAGGCAGGTACTTTACTTTGTGTATTTAATTTCATTACCACTGCTCTCAAAACGGTAAAGGAAAACATCGTGAGAAATCCGGCATGACCTAGAACCAATAATTCGAAGACAGATCCATCAACCAGCACTAGGCCCGCGTGGTGGATTATGGCCCACTCCCTCACAAAGAGAGGAGGCCTGTGCATAACAAACAAGGGGGAACATTATAGGCTGATTTTGTAATATGCCCAATTGCCCATACTATATGTTTTCTTCAATAGTGAACCACCAATTTCTGCATCTAACATTGAAAAATGATCACGTTTGTCATAAATTATAGACGACCTATAGTTTATCATTCATAAAATTATGTAGATATTCGTCTAGGACTACGAACATAGATATAGTAGTGTAAGAATACAAGCAATTCACATATTTTTCCTTATAACATTAATCTGAACGACACCTAATAATGGTTACAGTACAGCTATTATACGCATTGCGAAGGAAAATTTCCATTTTCCAGTCCTATTTACGGGACATTCTATAAAGAAATATGTAGGACATAATTATGCGATGTCTTCCTTATGGCAGACTTTGGCCGCCATACGGGCTTTCAACATTGAAGATAAATATTGATTATGCTGCGATTAGTAGCCAAGGGGTTTCGTGTTACCCAGTAACTGGGTTGTGGAGGTCAGATACGCAGTCGCTCCACATAAAATACTGGTATTCAGCTGCAACCGATTAGACTGGAAGCCAACCCAACATAGTTGGGAAAAAGGTAAGTAGATTGATTGATTAGGTATTTTAAAGTGACGTCTCTAACGAGTGCGTCAGTTACGATGAATTAAATGTTCTGTAGTAAAAGTACAGCACATAAAATATTTCAGTTACCGTGACTAGGTAGGCCTAATGTGTGACTATGTAATTCAAACATGGCCGTTCAAGGGCGCGATAACGATTTGTGCATACAAAATTTTCCACGCAAGGCCTTATCGATTTAAACAAATGCTAAAGTAGGTACCTACTTAGGTATGTAGGTAATCAAGACAATAGGTAAGCAAATAAAGAAAATCGCTCGTTAATCGTTAACTGTTATTTTAGGCATTCACGCGATAATTTATCGTGATTCTTTGCGAACGATAAGAAATATAAATCTTACTTAAAGTTGCAATAGTGCAAATAAACTACTTTAATCCTAAACTTTAGATATCAAGCCAAGGAACTTATTATACCTAGTATATAACTTCCTTGTATCAAGCGCACACGCAATAGCGATAATTGCGTAACAATCTAATAGTAGGAATTGCTTTCATTTTGACAGTTCAACAACATTCATTGCGTTATTTACGTTGATGAGCAGACAAATTTTTCAAACTTAAGAAGCAATAGATTAGCAATGTACCTATTTAAAAATCATTAAGATTGTGATTTTTTTTTAAGATTAGTTTTAAAGAAGTTTATTTACTTAAAGATTAGTTCAAATATTGTTTCATAACTAATCCTATATTTCCATGAAAATAAAATAAATTAAATATTTCTTAGTAAGTACGGAATAAGTCTCGGTTCCATACTAAGAAATATTTGTTTCATTTTCTTGCTGTTATTTTAACCAAATAATCATGCTGTACTAAAATTACCACTCCTAATTATCATTATTAACTAAATCTAACACACAATCATGGAAATATAGGATTAGTTAAGAAACAATATTTGAACTAATCTTTAAATAAATTATCATTTTAGCTGAGTTTGCTCTTGAGTAGGTATGTAATAATAATTGCTTAGCATGATATGTGTTACAAATAACTCTTGAGATAGAATACAATGTAGTGGTACCTATATTGCAGATGTAAGAACTGCAATTTATTACATTTAGATGTAGTTTTAATTACAGATGTAATGTTCGGATGGCCGCATTGTTAGGACCTCTGAATGTCAGGCGCAGTGTACACCGGCGGACGGCATGAAGCATATTTATCAATGTTCGTTAATAAGTACTCACCTTACTAATAGAAATGAAGCATAAGTACCCAAATATTTTCTGCATTTAAATATAGGCATAATTTATTGAATTAAAGAAATACGCAACACTTTTCTTATTATTAACTAGCTCACCTGGCGAACTTCGTACCGATAAAGATTTTTTTTTTGTTATTTTTTCCCATGTTTTAATAATTATTCTGCTATTCGGGCCGAA
This sequence comes from Luperina testacea, assembly GCA_927399505.1. Taxonomy (NCBI): domain Eukaryota; kingdom Metazoa; phylum Arthropoda; class Insecta; order Lepidoptera; family Noctuidae; genus Luperina; species Luperina testacea. Next base: position 12,976,604 of record OV656770.1, on the reverse strand, counting down.
GACAAATCCAACAAATAAAAGATCATAAAAATCGGTCCAGCCGTTCTTGAGTTATAAATGGTGTAACTGACCCAACTTTGTTTTATATAATTTAACAAACATTAATTTGTTAATGCCAGTTACATTATTATAACAGTAATTACGGTACTTATATTTTTTGCGACAATTTTTTTTTTAATACACAAACATTTTATTAAAAGATTTAGAAGAGATTGTATTGGAAAAAGCATTAATTAGCTCAGTCTATCTTCTGCACATTTTAATTGTTGATACAAATAGAACTAAGATTCATTTATAAAAATAAAATATGTAGAGATAGATAAGACATCTAAAATGTATTTGTTATACATTATATCATCTGAACTCCATTGCATGGTAGCACCTGTATTATCCTTCAAAACAAAATGGATTACAGTACCCGGCGATAAATATTGCACATCGACCTATTCAATACTATCGATTTTATACAAAGAATAAAAACAATTATCAAAAGAAGCAAATCATAATTGTTTTAACAGATCCTAATAGATACCAGACTGTTTGTATTTCGTGCGACAGAGATAACGCTCTACGATGCCGAAATTAGCCGATTGTGTCTTTCCAAAGGTCGATGTGCAATATTTATTGCTGGGTACTGTAAAGTATTTTTGTCTCACTGACCCACATTCCTCCCAGTCCAGTCTTAGTGTACTGAGCTTCAATATCCCTCAGGTGTACGACATGTTGTAGACGAGTGTAGACCAGCAGCAGTATACCCTGCAATCGGGTGCTCTTGGCAATGATGAAGCCTTGCCGGCAAAGTATTTTGTTGAATGATTGTGTCCACGAATCGGTGAACAGGGAGTCCATTACCAGATTCTGTGGTTGAGACTTGACTTCTTGTAGCCTGTAATAAAATGTATTTTGGACTGAGAAATGGCACTTTATAAATAAATTCCAAATTCAAAAATAAACATAAAACCTTAAAGTGAATGGATAGTGGTAGACCGCGAAATTCAAATTTTCTTAGGTTTTTTGCAATTTGCAGTTCAGTGACAGATTGTATCTTGATCAAAATATGATTCGCGACAATAACAGGTACATATTTAGGGAATTATAATCATTAGAATCATTAATATATCTTTCTAAGTTAGATTTCTACCACCAACCACCAATCTCTTATGGAAAAGTGTTAGTGGTAGAAATCTAACTTAGAAAGATGTAGTGTTAATGGTAGAAATCTAACATAGAAAGATTCCATCCAGCACCCCCCCCCCATGTCATCAAAAATAAGCATATCAAAGACCCTCGCCGCCTGTAGTGCATGAAAGAGTAACAAACATCCATAAATGCATCCTCACAAACTTTCACATTTATAATATTAGTAGGATAAGTATGTTAACATGTTTGACCTTCAATATTTCCATTACAAAATACATATTAAAATAAATAAATTTATCTTTCAAAAAAACTCATGATATTTAGTTGCTATGAGGAAATTTTACATAAACATTGTTTTTTAGTTTGTTCGATAAGTGTTGACATTGCTATTAATATCACCTGTCAGCTAAATAATAACAAAATTTTCCTTAACCTTTTGACCGCCATAGTCATGTATAGATGACAAACCAAAATGTGCCCAGCACGCCACAGTTCAACTACATGACAGACTTTGACACAGAGGACACGTTTTTGATTCTTTGAAGTGTGGCGGTCAAAAGTTTAGTTAGGATATGGAACTAATTTCATAGGATAAAAGTAGGTCAAATACATGAAAATGGCTAGGCAACAAAGATATTATTGTGTATTATAATATTTAAATACAAGAATTAGACATTTTAACATAAAAACAAGTTATGTTAATCAGACAATTCATTCAATGAATTAGTACATAGGTATCACATTCACCTAGAAAATAAGTAGGATACTTGCATAATGTTTGCTACATTATGCAAGTAATCATGAACCACATAACTACTTACCCAATCACGAAAAAGTCTGGTAGTGGTTTATTTTTATTAAACTGTGATGGGAAATCTAATAAGGCATTTAGATCTTGTCCTGGATTCTTGGTTGCCACATTCCAGGTGACAAAATAGAATCTGAAAGTATGAAGAACTCAAGTAAGTATAACAAACGTTAAGACGTAACCTTGACTCCTGACGCAAGTACTAAGTTGTAAAATAGCTATATTTAAAAGTAACTCACTTGAGAGTGTCCATTTTCGGCCAGTTTCGCAATATCCTGGAGAAATCTTTGTATCTATAAACTAACACCAAATGTTATATATGTACTTCAGATATTGATAAGATATGAACCGAATAAAATATTTCTTTTAAGAAAATACGTATCACGACAGACTATAATTTACATTATACCCTGATGGATGATACTTCCAATGAACGTCATTAACTGATTGGGTTTAGCACATAATCACGCGTTATCGATAAATAAAGTAATAGATAATTATTGAATTGATTATTATTTTATTTCACTATTTTATCACAAAACATCTCCCACCGAGCGCAATTTTACGACTGTCAGTGTCAATTCAACAAATGTCAGCCATCATTCCATTTTTTTTTTTTTTTTTTTTTACTTTTGTTCCTTGTGGAACAGGCTAGGGTCAGGGACCATGCTGCCTAGTCATCAGTTAGTTCATATATTTTCAAATAAATTCAGGTAAATTCATCAGTTTGATATTAATCTTTAAGTAAGTAAATCCAAATTAAGTCATCGGTTTCTTATTTTTCCTAAGTAAAGTAAATCCGTGTTAAGTCATTAGTGTTATAACATATTTATTTCACTATAATCCATGTATAAGACTTTATTCTACAAAATCTTAGGTAAAATCCAAAATAAAAGTCAATCATTTATAAGCTATTTTTGTAAGAGCCTTATATGTATGTCAAGTCCTTGTCTTTTATTTTTAAAACCCCAACAGACTGGGTTTCATATCAATAGAAAACGATTTTACGAACGAAATTCAATGTATTAAAAAGATATTATATACACATAGGCATGGGTAATATCGCTTTTACACTATATCAAATCGTATCTATGTTTCGGTTTAGAATATCGGATATCGTATCTATATATTTCAATATCTATATATTGGCTGAATCAGTGTGGAACTCGGAATCGAAATTGGTACTGTGATATTTAGGTTTCGGTTTTGTTCGATTCATGTACATCATTGTATTTTATTTGTAACTGTATATTCGAAATCAGTGAATGTATTGTTGATAATATGGCACTCTGAAATGAAACTAGTACAGCCGTTTCGGTTTTCTAGATTTATATTTTTGATGTGAAACATCTATAGCCGCGCGTAAAACAAATTTCTGGCGTGGCGACGCATGCCGTGGCGACGCGTCGCCACGCTATATGATGGTGTATAATTATATACAGTCACAGTCTTGTGTAGGTACTGTGTGGCGACGCGTCGCCATACGCAATCGACTGCGATTCAAAAAAAAATCGCGAAATCGTAATATTTTATTTTATCATTATGCCATATTTTGTTTATATCGCAATCTGTTCTTTTCAATCATATTACTCTTACAAAATAATGTCGATGTTTCACATCTGCCAGGCGTCCCGTGACGGCTCACTTTTTTTTTATCAATTATTTAAATAGGTCAAGTACCTATTCATCAGTCATGAGTGAATTGAACTTTCCTAATAACTGAAGACTGACCGCATTACTAATAACTGAAACAAATAAAGTTTACTGTTAATCAATAAAGGTAATGCAGGCGTATTTAAAGGCGTATTTAATAGAACACGAAAAGTATCTACGAAAACAGCAAAGTGCAATCAAGGTCAAGGGTCACGTAGGTAAAATGATTTTAAAACAATTTTTGTTGAGAATGCCATAGGTACGATTTAAAACCCTTTGACGTTGTGTTTACAAAATAATGTATTCGATATTAAACTCTATGCTCCTGTAAATAATGTTTAAAATTAGTATTAGACGTTAGCTTAACGCGCTTTCTCGCTCGTTCATCTCTAGCTACATCACTCCCGCCCGCGCGCATCGCATGGATACGGTACCTACAACCGTATAACTACTACTGTACCGGAATCAGTTTGAACCGAATATCATAGATCATGTGATACGATATCGTTATAGTGTCTCGTTCTAGGTACGCGGATACCTGATATATAGATACAGTGCCGTCCGATATATAGGTACTGGATATTGTACCGATATATAGATATTGTATCTATATTCGATTTGTATCGCCCACTCCTATATACACAACACAGAAATCTATTTACATTTTACATACACAAGGAATTTTTAAATTTGCCCAACTGTATTATTAATGAAATTAAACAAATGTAAATACGTCGAATTATTTACAAGGAGAGCCTCGATGGAGCGCGGTACCAAATCAGGACTACCATATATTTCAATAAGCTCATCCATTAGCACAAGGCGCTGGATACCAAAAGATGAGCAATCAAAGAAAATGTGAGCTAAAGATTGCTCAGCTTGGGAATTACAATGATCACAGAGAGGACTATGCACAATTTTCAGACGAAACAAGTGGTAATTTAGACGACAATGACCAAAACGAAGCCTGAGTATTGTGGAGTAAAACTTCCTGTTTATGTAAGTATTGATTTTACAGAACCAAGGCGTGGTTCCTATGGGAACATTAAATACAGCATACCATAAACCTTTATTTTCAATTTGAACTGTGTGATTCCAATGCCTTTTCCATATACCAATGGACCTTTTTTTCAATAGAGGAACGATGTCTGTGCATGGAACAGATATGTTGAGGAAACTACTAGAATCAGGGACATCATCAGAATTTGTTAAAGTTCTGGCTAAAAAGTCAGCCCTTTCGTTTCCCAACACACCAACATGTGAAGGGACCCACATGAACAAAACCTTAATGTTATGAGAAGACAAATGAAGCCAAGACTCTTTTATTAATGAAATTAAATAGTTTGTATTAGCATTCAACCTATTATTTTTAAGATTTTCAAGAACACTCATACTGTCACTGACTATAATCCATTCACAACATCCATTGTTTTTATGTTTAATGTGTTTTAAGGCAGCAAGAATTGCAACAGCCTCAGCTGTGAAAATACTTGTGTTTGAGTTTATTTTATAACCAGTACCAGTATTCAATAGCCCATCGTAAATAGCAAATGAGACTGCAGACTCAGTTTTGGAGCCATCAGTATACATGAATCTATAATCAGTAAACTCAAGTAGTTTACTATGTACATCTTCCTTGGTGGATAAACTGTGGTCAATGATGATGTCAATTGCAGGAAATTTGCTGTTAAAATCCCCCTGATAACATGGAAGAAGAGATGACTTATGAATTTGCAAAGTTTCAAGAAAATTTACATATTGAGAAAAACCCTGAAGTATATAAAGAGAGTTACAAATAGTTGGTGTACTAGATTGTTTCAAATTTGAAAACAGGTGATTATTATTTTTACTGTACAGTTTTAATAAAAACCTTTCTTTCAAGTAAGAGAACCTTATACTTAATGGAGGAAGTTTACATTCAACTTGCATTGCATTGATTGGAGTGCTTTTAAATGCTCCAGTAATAAGTCTCAAGCTTTTATTTTGTATTTTATCAAAGATATCTACTATCCTTCTATCACCAGCAAAACAGAGAAAACCATATTCAAAATGACTACGGATCAGAGATTTGTACAAAAGTAACAATATTTTTGGATCAGCACCCCAGGAGGTTCTACACAAAGATTTCAACACATTGAAAACTCTGTTAGCTCTTGAACTTACCAATTCAACATATTTTTTCCAAGAAAAATTATGAGTAAAAGTGATACCTAAAAACTTAGCTTCATGAAAAATAGGAATAGAAACTTGATTGTAATACACAGAAGGACTGAAGTTGCTAGCTTTACCAAAGACTACTAGTTTAGACTTAAGTGCATTTATATCTAGATTTAAATAAGAAAAGTATGTAGATAATCCATCCAAAGCCTTATTTAGACTATTTGTTATATTTGTTAAATTTTTCCCAGACAAATACACAACTAAATCATCAGCAAATTGTAGATTTTTGACCTCAGAACCTAGAACCAAATTCAAACGACGAATATACAGAATGAATATTAATGGAGAAAGTATTCCTCCTTGACAAACTCCAACAGAAGCAAACCTTGGCCCATATAATTTACCATTATACTTAACATAAACTTTCCTTTCAGTCAAGAATTCACGGACCCAATGAACTATTTTGTTTGGAATTCCAATAAGAAGCAATTCAGAACAAAGTACATCAATATTGACACTATTAAAAGCTCCAGCAACATCAAAAAATACTGACACTAAACATTCCTTATTAATGTAACTATTTTGGATATCAAGCTGTAACTGACAAATACTTTCACGAGCCGATGTTCCTCTACGAAAACCAAATTGATTAGCAGGTAAAATATTGTTTTGTTCTATGTAAAATTCCAACCTTTGTTTTATTAATTGTTCAAAAATTTTACCAACACAAGATGTAAGTGCAATAGGGCGATAGGAATCGGGATCTGAACGAATTTTATCAAGCTTCAAAATAGGTACCAAACAGTCAGACTTCCAAGAGTGAGGTATATCATTGTTCAACCACAGATTATTCAATACTTTGAGAAAAGTGTGCAAACCTCTATCACTAAGCTTTTTCAACATAATATAAGGAATACCATCTAGTCCAAAAGCACTATCTTTTCTAGAACAGACAGCAGCCATAAGCTCCTGTATTAAAAATGGTTTTATTAAGAAACTATTTACAGAATTTGTCTCACTGGCAAGAGGAAAATTTGGTTTATTATTTACATAGTCTGGGGTATATTTTTGCAGAAAATCTTGAATCCAACTATCATTATTATTGTTGTTGCAAGAAAATGTTTTATTAAATTTCCGCATGTAATTCCAGATTCTCGACAGAGGCGTACATCGATTAAAGGAGCTGCAAAGTTCAACCCAACTATTTGATCTTTCTGTTTTCAAAGTAAGTTTTTTGAGGGCTTGTAATCTTTTAAACTGTAAAAATGTGTCATCTGAGGGATTGTTTTTAAAATTAATATAGGCCAACTTAGATTTTTCTACTGCTTCTGAGCATTTTTTATTCCACCAAGGGAGAGGAGGGGATTTAACCGAATTCCTATGAGATGAGTTATTCATAAAGGAATCAGTATGGAGAGAAACTGGCGTATTATAATAAGGAAGACATTTATCAATTGCAGAATGCAATATTTTACAAAACGCAGCATAAGTTTCCAATGGAGCAAAGTTTTGATCCTGAAAATTAGATAATTCTAAATCTACATTTTGTTCATACATCTTCCAATCAACCAATTTAAAGTTAGGATATATGGGCAAATGTGTGTTGCTAGTGTTTGCTAAACTACTATTATTTACAAAAACTTTAATAATTACAGGAAGGTGGTAACTGCCGAGTGGATCATTATGTACAGACCAATCACAAGAAAGAGCCAATGATGGGGACACCAAGGACAAATCTAAAGCATTTGGACGCCACGTCAAGGAACCGACTGTTGTCACTTCACCATTATTTAATAAGACTAAATTATTATCATCAATAATCTCCAAAATATCCCTACCTCTTGGATTTGTAGAATTACATCCCCATGATGTGTGATGAGCATTGAAATCACCAGCAAATATCATCGGTTCAGGCACTGATTTTATTAAAGATTCAAATTTATGTTTGTTAAAAGAAGGAGTGCAATTTGTTGGACAATAAAAACTTACAATACTTATTTCTGTATTATTTACAGTAATTCTTACACAAATATTTTGTAAGGAATTGTCAGAATATGTATTTATGTTTCTGTAATCTATACTATTGTGAATTAAAATAGCTACGCCATTGTGTTTGTTACCAATATCATTTCTTTCTATTTTGTATCCTCTAATGTTAAAATGTTTAATAGGTGTCAACCAAGTTTCTGATATAATTGCTACATGGATATTATGGTCATAGAGAAATCGAGTTAATAAAAGCTTATTACTTAAAATACTTTGTGCGTTCCAATGCATGATATTAAGATCCATTGCTATGAGAGGAAGTACTGTTTCTGAATGTGTGCTGAAGGATTTCTTTTATAGATGTAGAATTTATGGGTTTATCTTTTTGGCTTACTATAATTTTTGTTATTGCATTTGTTAGAGTATTCATGAACAAATCTGACTTAGATAAGTTCATAATCTGAGTTTCAATACTTTTGTGTGTTAATTGCGGAAATGAATTTTCATTGAACAAATCTGAATACTTGACAGCTCTGGATTTAATTTTACTTTCCTCAATTTTCTGTTTTTTTTGAGGACAAGTGTTTGAAATGGCGACATGATTGCCACCACAGTTGGCGCATTTTGCGTTTTTAGGGTCTTCTTTGCATATCTTAAAACTATGGTTATATGTACATATGGAGCATATTATATCATTTTTACAGTATTTAGCAATATGCCCAAACTTCATGCATTGAAGGCACTGCTTTACGGGAGGAACGTACACGCTTACCTCATGTCTCCAAGAGTCTAGATATACATACTGTGGTAACTCTGTTGATGCAAAAGTCACCGCGACAGTTTGAGTGGGCTGGTATGTGACCGCACCACCCTCACTCTGACTCTGCATTCGGCGCATGAAGCGCCTCACTTGTATCACATTTCTGGAACTTCCAATTAACGCAAAGATTCTTTTATTGGATAAGTCCGTAGGGACTGAGGTAAGAACCCCAGTCACCTCGGTATCGACAGCAGGTATTGTTGCTTTATAACCCATTTCTTCTAAAAGTTTTTTATTATGTAGGAAAACATTGGCATTATTAGAGAGATCGAAAGTGATACCAATTTTATATTTATTTATTGACCTCAAATGTAGTATCCCAGTCACACAATATTTCCGTATGGCATGGGATATGGCCAGCCTATCCTTGTCTGTAAATATTGTGTTCTCATTCTGATGAGATAAGAACACGATATATTCGGATTTTTTACTGTTTTCAGGGTACTTCCTTGAATACCCTGGAACTTTAAATATGCTATACTTCTTGCTGCAGTCTTCGTCAGAGTCAGAAGAAGTATCCACTGATGCTCGATCGTCAGGGGGCTCCGCTTTTTTCCGCTTTTTACTTCCCCCCATCTTCAAATCACTATTTACAACTATTAACACTAACTATAGATTTAATATTTATAATTCTTCCCAAAATATACAAAGAAATATACAATAATAACAATTTTTTTGAAAACGATATTAATTTTGGCGCCTTGTAAGTTTCAAGGTTCCCGCGCTTCTGCCATCATTCCAACTAACATGACAGTTTCATTGAACCTGCCAACAAACAAAATTATAAATTATAAAGAAAAGGTCGATCTCCACTAGACCATCTAAACTAAATTTCATATAGATATACCATCCCAAATTCAAATGTGTGGATAGGGCGAATGGCTTGACTTGTGTGGGCTAATCGTTGCAATATTGCCAGGTTTCAGGGTTAGCTAGCGATTAGCTTTAAAAAAAATCGGTTGTCTGTAAAGTCAGTTTACGGGCGATAGTTTAACGTGACAACGTCATAACAAAACATTAATGAAATTGCTGAACGCGGAGGCTGATTCGGCAGCGTTCGACATCATCTGTCTCTTATCGCTCGTTCTGCGCTCTCGCTTGCACTTCAAGCCGCCATGGAACGCTACAACGCTACAGAGCAAGGCCGCGAGGTAACGCTACACGCAGTGGCGTAGCTACCTAGGGGCTAGGCGGGGCAGTGCCCCGGGGCCCTCAAGCTCAGGGGGCCCTCGAATCCTTACCAGAAAATCTCGATCGAACTGAACTTTTGAAAATTTCTCCCATTTTCAAAATAAATATGACAGGTTGCAACCCGACTTTAATCATGGCAACTCAGTTGAAAGAAATTCGAAAGTTATACCTAGGGATTACCCCTAAATTCTTTTTGTTGGTTGGCAGTGTTGTCAATTTGACGGATAGCGATATGTGCGTTTTATTGTGAATTAGAGTCAAGATTTTTTTTTCGAGAACGGTTAAAAAATTAATGCTGTATCAGGAATAAGTAAGCTGATGTTAATAAACTTTTTAGTACTGGTCAATATTGTGGTTCAATTTTATTTGATTTTAGTACCACTCATATTGATGTCTGTTACCTACGTCAATCAATCATGTCAAATCTATGGATTTCGGCTACTCATTGTATAACGCGAAATATCGTGAAAAAAATGCAGGTCACCTGCAGTAGGTGCAAATTCAGGTCCGCGCGCGAGGAGATCGTTCTTGGTCTCCACCGTTAATTACAGCTTTTCACTTCAATTTATTAATATTTACCACCTAGTTTTACCTCAATCAACTCAAGCATGGACTGTTCACCAATTGTGTAAGGAAATAATGAGCAAATATAGAGTGCTAGAATGCGACCTAACGGAAGTATTTACAGCAATGTTATTATTCTTTACAATTCCTGTTACTTCTGCAGCAGCTGAAAGGTCATTAGCAAATAAAAAATAATAAAAAATTATTTAAGAAATAGTGTGGGCCAAACTCGACTCCGACATTTATCGCTAATAGCAATTGAAAACAAAACCGCATCAAGCCTGGATTTAACCGAAGTCATTGATACTTTTGCGAAAACTAAAGCTAGGAAAAGATTGTAAATATAATTGTTAATTAGTCAGTTGGTAGGTCCGACCTTTATATAATAAACCCTTGAATCTTTTCTATTTCGTTTTATTGCTCAATACCTACACCAAGTATTAATTGTAAAATTTATGTTGTTATTGTTTAATATTTTTATTACCTGCCCTGCAGTGCCCGAAAAAGAGCTGATGATAAAGTAGCTTAGCATTTTTAAAGTATTTGTATATTTAATATTTTTACTTGATAAAACCTAACCAGTTTAGATAGCAGTGGGGCCCCATTTTTTGATTTGCCCCAGGGCCCTTGGTTACCTAGCTACGCCACTGGCTACACGAGTCATGTTTTTTCGTGTGTGCAGCCAGCTTCATCGATTTATTAGACGTTGTCACGTCAAAAGATGGAAAACATTAAGCGACAATTTGTTGTGAGGCATTATATCGTTCAAGTACGGTACAACCATGGTAAGCCAGAGATTGGAAATAAAACTATCACAAAAAAGATTAGTAATTATGATGGTTCAACAATGTGTCAATGCCCTAAAAGCTCCTTGTCTGGCATTCTATAGAAGGGTGTTGTTAGTTGCTTGCAATACAGGGACTTGGCTACCAATCTTATTTTAGAATTCTTCTCGGAGTAGAATCCACCAGCCTTCATTGTCTACTCGTGCACTTATAATAATGATTAATAAGAAATTGGTTTAGTCAAGACTATCAATGAATGTTTAAATTTCAATCATGTTTAAGTTAGTATTCTCACGCATGATTATACATATTTAATAGTATATTATTATAGTACTACTAATTAATTACTGATTAATTGATTAACCCAACACTGTATAAATACGTGTGGAAGCATTGTAAGCGCTTGCCGCAAGCATAGTTTGTTTTGTGCACAAAAATAGTTGCACGTTGCACGCCGCCCTTATGATACAGGTGATCTTTTCCAATAAAAATAAACAGTAGTAGTATGTACAGTTTTGGCGTATCCATAACTTGTACAAAAATATTAGGCCCAGTATCCACCAAAGCGGAGAGGAGACGAGAGGAGATGTGCTACGAAGCTGGCAGGTTATTTGCATCAAAGCGGAGAGTAGATGCGTAGCGGAGAGGACATGTGAGCTGTGCGTAGCGGAGATGTGTAATGGGAAGGACTCTTTCGGGTGTGCGAGGCGCGGGGAGAAGGCCACACACATCTCCGTTCTGCCGTGCTGCTTGCTCGCTCGCGGCACAAAATTCTATAGAAAAATGAGACATCACCTCTCCTCTCCGCTTGATCCATTTCCACCGAAACTAAGCGGAGAGATATAGAAATAACGAAAACTGATTGGTTATTCAAAAGAAATCTCCTGTCCTCTCCTCTCCGCTTTGGTGGATGCCGAGCCTAACCCTTTTTTATTTTCAATATATCTCCGTGTCCAGAAGCCTTCTGAATCAAGCCCTTCATCTGCATAACGAGAGCCTCCTCAGGTGTTGATTGAGGCCTAATAAGTCAAGCCAAACGCCCTGTCCTCACGTTTGAATTTGTGATGTTGTCGAGGATTGATAATCGTGTTAAAAGTTGGCAAAAGAAAGCTTGCGGGCGAGCACTTGTGATGCATTCACGTTTGTGAGTTTGTAGACGCATGTAGTTTGCGGTGGCAAGACTTTACAAGACAATACCTACAGTACAGGTTTTATACTTTAGCTTTACACAAATAAAGCCATAGCTAAAAAGCCTAGCCATACTACAAATCATTAACAATAAAAAGTGGAATCTTTTAGCGGGAAAAGCAGCTGTCAAAAAAGTATCTGTCAAAAAAAATGTGTCAATCGGCGTTCGTTGTGAGCTGGTAAATAGGACAAATTATTAGTTTCTTCTGTTTATTTCCTGCAACAGAAAGTTACCATTGCATCTTATTAAACCTGTTATCAGAACAAATTTCACCATGAGCACTCAAGAGCTCCAGGTAAGAGACAACCTATGCTTTGTTTTACGATCCCCTTGTGCCATTTAAACATAGATTGATCAAAATAAGTGAACCGCGTTACCGGTTCACGTATTTTAATCAATTATATTTTATTTGGTGCTAAGTATTTTATATGCTTTTTAGGAGTCAACGAGAGTAACGAGGAGATCCCTCAAAACACTTCAACACACTGCTTCAGATAGGGAAAATTTAGTGGGTAGACCACCTAAAAGTTTGAAGCACCAGCTAATCCAGGAGTCGCCCCCTGCGTGAGTAATAATGTGCATTATCCAATAATTGAACTACAACTTGTAGATAAAGTTCTTAAATTATGGTTTTGATTTTAGTGATGTTGAGGTTAAACGCAAGAACTTGTCCACTAAAGAGACTCAAGCAAACCTTGACACGAAAATCACTGTTGATGATTTGACCAATCCTGAAGGCCCATCAGAAAAGTATTGGGAACTCCTTGCTGGGAAGCGTCAGTAAGTACCTACACTACCTACTATTTCTATTAATTTGATATTAATTGTCAACTGCAATCAGCAAACTTGTCAATAAAGCTGTTACACCACTATGCAAATGACTCCAAAAAATCCTTTTTATTATGTTTAAACAAAGACATGTTTTTAATTTTCAGAGTTGCTTTACAAGATGCTCTGGATGAAAATGAGAAGCTCCGTAAAATCATTGAAGACCTAAAGGAAGACAACACCCTGTTCAAACAGATGTTAGATGAAGCTAACAGTTTTGTTGAAGTGATCAAGGCAAGTTTATTTCTATCGAACAAGAATTGAAAAAGAACATTACCTTTACTATTATTTCTCATACAAATTCATCATCTTCCACTTAGCCTTTTCCCAACTATGTTGGGGTTGGCTCTCAGTCAAACCGGATGCAGCTGAATATCAGTATTTTACATGGACCAACTGCTTTTTATGACCTCCACAACCCAGTAACTTTATTTATTAACTCAACATCACTATCATTACAGGAATTTCCTAATTCAATAGTGTGGCAATAATTACAGTTTTATTATTTACATAACATATTCTGTTCATTGTGGTTTTTGTGAACTCATTCAGAGCACAAGTAAACAGATCTATGCTGTCTGCTACATCATTAAGTACATGCAAGGTGCCCATTATAGAGGAACTTGGTAATATGTCCACTTTAATGGCTATTTTATTAAAAAAGGAACCTCTTGGTTTCAATGAGGAGCATAATATCACATGATGTTTCTTTGTTTTACAGACTTCCCTCACATTACCTTAAATTATTCTTAGCATAAATGCTGCTTGGTAGAACTGTTTGACTGTTTGTCCTGCTTACACCACCTCATTTTAAAGCTTTACATGTTTTTGCAGGAGGAACTAGCAAACAGCAGCAACAATGACACTGGAATTGATGTCAATGATGTCAGTACTGCAGATGAAACTAGTGAGGATGTTGAGAGCAAGACTGACAACCAAGATTAGATCAAATGTCGATAAAAACTTGATCCTCTCATGGGAACTTAATATAGGCATAAACTTTTTGTAGTATTATGTGAGTTAACACCTCATAACCAAATATTTTTCTATACCTCTTACTGATAAACAGTTAATAATAAGACAGTTGTCAGAATGTGACTTTTGTTGTGTAAAATGAACTTGAAGGTTGAAAAGCATCGAGCTTCAGTAACTGAAAACATATCAGGCTTTTCTAATTTTTCACAGCAAATGTTACATTGTCCTAAAAGTTACTTATCAGTGTGTGTATTCAATAAAGAAAAAACCATATAAAAGCAAGCTACCTCTGTTATTTATTTAATACTACTATATTACTACTACTTATTAGCATATTGTGTTTTTTTGGGCAGTCTGTCTGTATAACAACAGGATCATATGTACTAGCTTATATAATGTTTAGTCATAATTTATGTAATGTACTTTTCTAGAAACCATTATCTTATTACTTTGATGTTTTCTATAGTATATTTTGTAATTGAAATCTATAGAATCAATCTTAGCAATAAGAAATCTTATTACACTTACTAAATTTTTTTTAACTTTTATTATACTTACTAAATTTTACTAAGGCAATACAAATGTATTGCCTTGGTAAAATTTTGTAAGTATTGCAATATTCTTTTCATTTGTACTACCTATCTTATAATGTACTATTATGGAGTTTAAAAATTAAAAACGATTAATTTCTATAAAAATATTGTTTAATTGATGCAATTGGTATCAGGTACCTAGTGTCATACAGTATACAATATAAGTTATCCCACATGAAAATATTTTAAAGTAATGAATATGGCGAGTGTAGATAGTTGCAATAAAGTTAATACAGTCAAGAGTACATACTATTTCTTCAAGAAAGCTTTGAACTGCTCATCAAAATTGGTTTCATATGTCCACGGCATCAAATCAGGATACATTGTGATACTCTTAAATAAATCAACATTAGCATTTTGAGGCAACACACTTCTTACTCTCATGTTAAGGCAACCTGATGCATGAATATAGTGATTAACAATAAGATTATAAATAAAATTAACATATTTATGATCTAAATTATCAGACGTATTTGGAACAGCTGGATTATGTGACTTAATTTGTTCTATGTAGCCAGTTGTTATGATTGGTATGATAATATCAGCCTGGAAAAAAACAGGAAAATTATTATCAAATTATGTAAGAAATTAAAACACTAGCTTCTGCCTGTGACTTCGTCTGCATGAATTTTCTTGTTCCTGACCCACACTTAAATATGAAAATAACTTTGTATAAAATATTCAAATTCGTCCTTCACTGTTTAGCTTCTAAAGTACACTGCTGCTCACACATTAGGTACTTAAAATTTGTAGAAAATGTATATTAATTATCCTTTAACCCATTGAAGGACACTGAACGCCCCTCGACGTAATAACAATAAAACTTCTATTGTGTCTCGTACAGTGTCCGTCAATGTGTTAATTCTTTAACATACAAAAAATGCGACTGACCCTAATAATTTGGCAACCCACTGTATTATAGACAGGTGATTAATATTAACATTGTCATACATACTTTTTCAAAATATTCCCTTATGAACTTCTCAGGATTTTGATACAACTCTTCTCTTCTATTGTTCAAAGTGATGACTTGAACATTAGGTACATCCAACCAATTTTCAACATACTCTTGTATGTTTAAAGCAGTTGGAAAACCATCCTGTGAATAAGTCAAGAAAAGAATAGGACTATCATTGACTATGGGCTCATTTGTAGTGGCAGCTTTTCTGAGTTGTTTTGGTTTTTTCGGGTCCTTATTGTCAATAACAACTTTTTTATTCAAAGGTGCTGGTAAGCAACTAGGCAGCTTTATGGTGACAATCTCTCTTTTCACTGTATCCCCAGAGCCCTTGCTTTGGTAACCACTGTCATCCTTATTGAAATACTGAGCTATTTCACAAAGTGGTTTTTCTATTGACTTCAATATGTCATAGCGCTCCAGTTTTATTAAAGCATCCAGTATTTTGTCAATTGTTGCATTGTCATTTTGTCTGAACACTTCCAATACAACATCAACATGGTCTTCGTTTACGGAGTGCATTATATACTGAGGAAAATCAAACATTTCACATTAGATGTCAATTTAATTCTAATATTACTTTTAACAAATAACTTTTAGCTGTTGCTTATGTTTTATTTTAGAAGTTTTAACTTGTAATATCTATTATTATTTCTTAATAAAATAAAAAACAGGCTTAGCTTATCAATAACACGAAAACTCAGTGAAAATATCACATGACATGACTCAACGAAAACCACATTAAAACTCACATCCAAATCATCTTGCGACAGGCCTAAAGAGAAACCAAGTTCCCGCCATCCATTGCGAGTCCCGCCTACTTTTTTTAGTAAAGTTACCCATAACTGATAACATGCTGAGCCCATGGCAGATGTTGCGTGCCGATAGTACAACAAATTTGTGTGAAGAAAACAAACTTTTTTGCTCAATGATTGCAATTCCGTTATCTCTTTAGCTCTTTCATTTTGTACCATTTGTTCAAGAACTAATGTATCAACGCTGATTGTATCCGCATCTCCATACTCGCTTTGGACTTCCCTGTAATCAAAATAATTAAGATAATATCTTGGAATTACGTAGCTCTTAATAATATTTGTTGTCTTGTAATAATTATATCAATACTTACATCACTGTTGATTTTTAACTTAGTGATTAAAACAATAGAACACTCATTAAATTCACTGCAATTAACAATAAATTCACTGCAATTAACAAAAGCAGGAAAACTGGCTATTAAAAGAATAAGGAAAAAGTTGCACAAAAATATTTTTGTATTTAGTATTTTTATCTATGGTTTCAATTTCTTCATTCTTGTCAGACAGCTGACATCCTTCTTCTTCTTCTCTTCGTTTATGCTGTCGTCTTGGGTTGGGGTGCGTTCTGAGTTACACTGTAATCGATTTTAGCGTGCTTATAATCATCTGCCTAGCCTTTTCCCAACTATGTTGGGGTCGGCTTCCAGTCTACTTAACCGGATGCAACTGAATACCACCATTTTACATGGAACGACTGCCTATCTGACCTCCACAACCCAGTTAAGAGCGTGTATACAGAAAGTGGGCAACGGCGCAAATAGCTGTCAAATATTTCGCTGTTTAGATTAATTTGTCAATATTACTGTATGAAAATAAGAAATATGGCTAACTAATGAACTAGAATATTGATTATGAAATGCAATAATTAATATCGTAACACCGAATATTTAGTTTTAGGTGTAAAAAAGTATTTGGAAACTTTACAAATGCCTTTTTTACACCTAAAACGGTTGCAACATCGAATTCAGTGTTTTAATTGCAATTCATTATTAATATTCTAGTTCATTAGTTAGGCATATTTCTTATTTTCATAGAGTAATATTGACAAATTAATCAAAACAGAGAAATATTTGACAGCTGTTTGCGACGTTGTCCACTTTCTGTATACGCGCTCTTAATGGATAATACGATACCCCTTGGTTGGTAAGACTGGTTGTCAGACTTTCGGGCTTCTGACTACCCGTAACGACTGTCAAAGATCCACGAATGACAGCCGGGATTAACGGCTTAACGTGCTTTCCGAGGCACGGAGGGGCCGCGGCAAGCGTAGCTTAACCTGATCGATCGGCCTGTGCGGCTGTTATTATTTAGCCACGGGCCCCTGGGCCCCTCTCAGCGTGTTTATCTTCGTTCTGAATTAGCGTGAGCGCGATAACGAGGTTCCGTGAATCGTCATAGGTAACGTCATGGACATAATTAAATAAATGACGTCATGCGCCATCTTGCGATAACGTCAACCATACAATATAATATTGCGCTGTCAAAAATGACAGTTTAGCTGTTTTATTTTGAGCTGAATCCTAACTACACTAAATTTGGTTGCCGATAGAATAGATATTTTCTCATGTTCACTGAGCGAGTTCGCAAAGGTAACGTTACACGTGATATGTTTGTAATATTTGTAAATCTTATGTTGTAAATTATTCCATGAACAAAAGTTAACTACACACTACCGAATTGGGAAACTGTAATGGTTGCGTATAAATAAATAAAATAAAAATCTTTAAACTTAACACGTTCGCGGACACTTTGCTTGATTTTGTAACCCTATCTTGACACACGATTTTTGTATGAAAGGCTTTAGCCGTACTGTCACCGGTAAAAAAGACAAAGTATTTAAATAAGACAGCACCGGCCATAGCCTTCGCCTGCTCCAAACGTTACGTCACAGGTATGTAGTCTTTGACTATATAAATAGGACGCGCCGGCTATAGCCTTCGCCTGCTCCAAACGTTACGTCTTTATCTTCATTGGATATGAACCATATTCGCCATCACAATCATGATCAGACTCTTCGCTTTGACTTGATACCGATCTTTGTATAAGTTCTTCATTGCTCGATATTTCAGATTCCTCTGAACCACAAGATAGCTCATCTGATGAGGTATCATTGAACAATTTCATAATGCGTTCATTTTCCCGTTCGAATGGATCATTATTTTTTGGTTTACCTCCACTCGGTCGTTGTCGAGACATCTGAAAAGTAGAACGTATAAGTAGAAGTTGTTTACATCAATATTTTAGGATAAATCATTTGTTGAACTTGAAACCTCTTATATTATAATAATAATGATTTATGAAATATTTGTATTTATATCCATTACCTATTATGTTCTAAAGTACGTTTCATTTAAATATTACTAACAATATGTAACTAGTTAATCATAAAAACCAATTCTACTTACCATAGACGTTGATCAGAAACCGCGTGTAAATCACGTTCCCGACGTGTGCACTCAGCGGGGCACTCGGCGGCCAACCGAACAAATTCTCATACAATGGCCGCTGCTATGACCGCTGCGTCAGTGTGAGGGCGCACACAAATGTTCCAAGTAGTAGTACGTTGGAAGCGGTAAAAAGACATGTTATGTGACACCTAGCAATTCGAATAATTTAATTTGGGGGCACTTGATGATGAACTATATGGTAGCAGTATGGAAATTCGTCTGCTAAAGCAGTTGTGCTTCTAGAGTACAAAAAAATATCGAAGGGTATAACCGGCGCGTCATTCTGCGCAAGTTCCTAACGACTGTCATAACCGGCGTGTCCGCCAACGTGTTAAGTTGCATATTCGAAATTTGTTGTGCTTCTAGCTACAGTCGCCACCTAACCAAAGAAATACTGTAATCCAACCATGAGTATTAAAGTGAATTTAGCTTTGACGTTAAGCGAGCACTGTGAACGCGTTCATTAGCGTTGCGAATTGTTGACAGCTCTCAGCTGTCATCATACCATGTCATGATTTAGAAATCGAAACAAATTATTAATGTGAGCGCTGTGAGCGATTATGGCATAATTCGGAATGCAGCCTTGGTGTAGCCGTCTGTCCTGTCTACGCGTCTGTCCCGGGCGTCAATATTGTGTTTATGTTTGTCACTGATTTTTATTGAAAATCTGAAGTCAATTTATTGTCATAGAATAGGTCTATTTTCTTTTGACGCAATCTACAGTTAATTTTACCAAAAATAATTGCCAGTACAAAAAATATTATTAAGAATATAAAGGTTTAGTGATATCGATAATTACGTTTTAGTTTTAGTACATTTCTAAATAATTATTTTGTTTTTTAAGCAATTTTCAAATGATTGCAAACAAGAAGTTGCCATGTCGAATATTTTTTTGTGTCTTTTCATCTTTTGACGGTTTGTGACTGAGAAATGTTTTGGCGGGATTTATAAAAAGTTTCTACAAAATTCTAATTTTGTTTAGTGTAATTACGCGCAAATAATGAATACTACTCTGTGAGTAACATTATTAATGAAATTAACTATTATGTAACAACAAATATAAGGTTTTTGTGATTCTCATAAAGAATGAAGAGAATTTTTTTTTATCCTGCTGCATAGGTGGTGTAAAATCGTAACTTAGATAATTATTCATTTGTTTTAGTGCAAGCTTCACAGATGTTCTGGTCGATGAAATATGCAACTCCCAACCTCTGTCTTTGTCGTCGTCAGTTGAAAGTAGACCATCAACTAATAACAATAATTTTAATGAAGATGCCAGAGTTATAGAACGTCCACCTAAAGGTACTGGGCAGCGTGGCCAGTTCCGCAGTACAGAGGAAGTGGGTAAGTGTAATTCTATTCTTAGACCTACATATCGTCTTCTCGCATTAAAAGTGTATAATCTCAGAATTTGCTAATTTTACAGGAGGACGTTTTAAAGGTTTAAAGACTAATGAACTTTCACCAATAATTTAAAACTAATCAATGCGCCATTTAGCGGGGATTTGTCGGACTACGTTCTTTTTTCATTTGAGAAAATATTTGTGATACTAAACAATTTTGTATACTTAACTCAATTTCGTTTTTTTTTTGAGATTGTACACTTTTAATGCGAAGAGGCGATATCTTATACACCCTAAGTAGGTACTATCCATACTAATAATATTATAAATTCGAAAGTAACTTTGTCTGTCTGTATGTTACCTTTTCACGCCTAAACCACTGCACGGATTTCGACAAAATTTGGAGATATATTGCATCCCGGGAAGGACATAGGATAGTTTTTATCGACATACCTCGCGGGCGAAGCCGCGGGCGGAAGCTAGTAAGTACTAATATAAAAACAGGTAGGTACCTTCAGTCGGAGTGTAATCAGCAAAAGATGACGGAAAAAAAATGCGTCCACAAGATTTACCTATGTATTTTTGGACTTAGCAACCGTATTATTTAAAAACCCTAGCTGATTCTTTAGCTAGGTATGTATCGACCTATTCAGCAACCTAAACAGAATTATTATATTTTTTGCAGATCCAAAATTTCGAGACGTGTTTTCATATCCATATTTCAACCTAGTACAATCAAGTGTCATTGAAGATTCGTTGTACTCAGGTTAGTTATTCTTCTCTTCTTCAAAAAGGTACAGTCAACAGCACGTCCATTATAACAATTTGAGTTTTACAGTGCCTTTATCTCTGGTCTATGTCCGACCAGAACCCTAATTGCGTAACACACTTTCAATCACAATCTAAATTATTTTTGAAGGATATTGCTAATCCATTGCTTCATTTATGTTCAAAAAAATTGTCTCAACAACGTAAATAACGCAATGAATGTTGTTGAATTGTCAAAATGAAATCCATCGCTACTGTCATTGTGTTACGCATTTACCGTAACAGGGAAGTGAGACATAAAGGTCCGACTACTACCTAGATCAATAATTTACCCTAAAAAGATTCGTCAGCTTGTCTTTGTATTCCAGATAAATCTATCGTTGTATGTGCACCTACGGGGTCGGGAAAGACCGTGGTATTTGAAATGGCGATAGTACAGCTACTGATGGAGTTAGAAGAAAAGCACCACACTGAGGACTTCAAAATTATTTACAGTTAGCCTAAGTACCCTTCTTAGTCTTACCATTTAACATCTGTATTACATGGGACTTAAACATAACTGATGAGTAGTGGTGGCCCAATGGTAACGACCCCGACTTATGAGTCGGGTATTCGAGTCGAGTTCGAGCCCCGCCAGGCGCTATACCTACTTTGTGTAATTTAAAACAACAATAGATGTTTTAATGATGTTTTAAACATATTTAACTGGTGGAATGTGGATGTAAATATCTACACCTCTGCCCACCTCTTCCGACAAGACGGGTGTGATGTTATGTTATCTTTTATTTGGCTCTCAGTAATGGTGAAATTATAGGCCGACAACTTAACTGAGACGTTGCCTGAGGTAGCAGCGCGGTGCGGGAGGGGTGTGGTGACGTGATGCGAGAGCTCATTGATCGCCAACTACCACCCCTCCCGCACAGCGCAGCTACCTCAGGCAACGGCTCAGTTAAGCGGTCGGCCAATAAAAGAGATTATAATTAGGAGATCAAATTTATAAAAAATGGTTTAGCCGTTAGAGCGTGAAGAAGTAACAAACATATAAACACACACCAAGACACACTTTAAAAGTATACCGCGACTTCTTAATGATGTTGACTGTACCCCAATAAAATCGTACTGATAGTTCTTCTTGGCAACTAGGACCACTATTAATTGATATTCATATTTATAATATTAGGTATTTTATGATTACTGTCTTATGAACGTCTATTGACGTTCACGTATATCTATCTACAGCTGATGGTGAACTTCCATCCATAAATGATTACAAAGACAAAGGCATCGGATATGGTAGATGCAAAGTTGGTTAGTTTATGTAGTAATGTTCAGGAAACATCCGCGGCCTGAATAAAATGTTACTTAGCAATAACATGTCTTTAGGAGGTATTGAATGCTCGTGTCTTAAACACAGGCGGTTGAAAATACTGACCTAATGGCTCTTCAGGCTACGCCGACCGCCTAGTGGCGTCCTCATCGTTTGTTTGGTTAAGTATTTCTTTTATTTTAGAATGAAAAAACAGAAAAAAAGCTCAATAAGTTGTGCTCAACAAGATTATACGTTAATATTATTATAAACTGGAGTTTTCTATTGTTTAGTTTTATTATCATCACTAAAACGGATAATAGAGGCCACTATTTTCCGTTTTAGTGATTATAATAAAATCTGCGTCGTAGTTTCGACTTGTTAAAGTGTTACTGTTTTTTTAGTAGGAATTCTCTAGCCTGGAATCTGAATTGTGTCCGGTCAACCGGGTTAAAATGACCTAATTACAAAAACAATTAAAAAGCCACTGTGTGTCGCGTGGATCCACGTTCATACGAAGGGTTAATGGCAATAGACTCACCCCCAATAACTTGGGACTTATGTACAGACGCCAGCACATCAAGCTACCCGAAACTGTCAAATTTTCCCAATCAACTTTGAACCTTATGCTTTAGCGATAAAGTTGAAAATCTATTAAAGAACTTTGACAGATTGTAGTAGCTTGATGTGCTGGCGTCTGTACCTAAATCACGACTGCTGAAAATATACCTATGCTTGATGTGTTAGGTACCTGTGATGTTGTTAAAGTCCTTATGAAGCTTTTTAACTTGTAGTGGCTCCTGTAAAAGCGTTATGTACGGAAAGATTGTCAGAATGGTACCCAAAGTTCACAAGACTTGGTTTGCTGTGTATCGAAGTTACGGGAGACACTGAAGTGGACTTCACGCAATTAAAGCCATACAAGTAAGTTAATACTGAAGTTAAAATAAATAAATTAGTGCCTCGGTTTGTGGGTGTTTTAAGGATCACCAAAGTTCGTACGTCGTTCGCACGTTTGCTACAACAAATTTCGATAGTAAAAATAAAAATAAACTAGGAACTCTTTTAATCTTACTATTCAAATTAATGTTTAATAATTAATTAAGTAACTAACACATAAAATAAAAATAATATTATTTAATATTTATTTAATCCAGTTTTATTTTAACATAACACCTGCCACACTGCAACTTATAATGTAGTCGATATACTTATGTCTGCTTCTAACCGCCAACTTCAAAGGCAACCGATGTCGATTGCGTTGCCGAAGTCACGAAGTTGAATCCCTACAAGTGCAAAAAAATACTTGCATCTGTAAGTACTTTCCCCGCTGGAAGTTGCACACGATATTGGTGTACAAATACATAGGTCGGTTGTGTTCGAAAGTTGAACTTCCCTGAACAAACTCATTCCAAACTAAATTCCATTCATTCCAAACTCTTTTAATCTTACTATTCAAATTAATGTTTAATAATTAATGAAGTAACTAACTAACACATAAAATAAAATAAAAAGCAATAAAGTAGAACAATAATTTAAAAAAAATTCTGTTTGCCCTTATATTGCTAAAGAATAAATAATAACAGCCGCACAGGTCGAGCGATTAGTTTAAGCTACGCTTGCCGCGGTTGGTCTGTGGATGGGTAACCATCTTTACATACCGAGACCCCTCGGTGCCTCGGAAAGCACGTTAAGCCGTTGGTCCCGGCATTCGTGGATCTTTGACAGTCGTTATAGTCACAAGCCCGAAAGTCTGACAGCCAGTCTTATCAAGAGGTATTTATTGTATTACCCAGTAGCTGGGTTGTGGAGGTCAAATAGGCAGTCGCTCCATGTAAAATACTGGTATTCAGCTGCATCCGGTTAGACTGGAAGCCGGACCCAACATAGTTGGCTAGGCAGATGATTGCACCTGAGACGTTTTGTCTCTGCATCACCCTGAGGTTGACTGGTAGAAAATGCCTCACGCATTACGTCCGCCTTTGTACAGAACTTTTTTACTTGACCATAAAGTTTTGATAAATAAAAATATCATACCCTAACTCCCTCCAGAATAATAATAACAACTCCCGAGAAATGGGACATGTTGACTCGTCGTTGGCGCGACCACCGCGGTCTGGTGGAGGTCATCAAGTTGTTCCTGATCGACGAGGTGCACATACTGAACGACGAGACTAGGGGACCCGTACTTGAAGCGGTTGTTAGCAGGATGAAGACTATTGAAGTAAGGGATTTAACAGATTCACTGTCCATAAAGTAGACACAATAGTTAAACAATCAACATGAATCCTATGTGATTCATGGGACAGGGAATGTGTTAATATACCGACACCACTCATAATACGCATATTTTCTCCCAACTTGTTCTTTTTACGTATCCAAAGGGTAATAATGGGACCCTATTACTAAGACTCCATGTCCGTCTGTCTGTCACCAGGCTGTATCTCATGAACCGCGATAGCAAGACAGTTGAAATTATCACAGATGATGTATTTCTGTTGCCGCTATAACAACAAATAATAAAAATAAAATAAAGTTAAAATTTAAAGGGGTATAAAAAAACGTTTTTTTCGGCGTTTTATGCCTTGTAGTACCTACGGAACCCTTCGTGTGCGAGTCCGACTCGCACTTGGCCGGTTTATTGTGTTTGTATTCTTTCTATGTCATATATGTACTTATATCATGTTTACCCCAAATAATCGTATTTTCTTTCTTTCCTTTTTTTCATTCAAATTCCAAGTCCGATTAGGATACGTTCTCTCAATAATTAATTGTTATTGTCCATCAACACACGGCATTAGATCCGAATTTCCGAACTAGTTCTTCCATATGTATTTTTATAATTTAAACAAACACTTCTTTGAATTTCAATTCACCTCACGAAATGAAGTCTAATCTTGATCGTGGTATTTCAAGATTGAATTGGACGTGATTAATTGGAGTTTGTGCTACAAAGCTGTAAGTGTATAATCATCATCATCATCGTTATTTCAGCCGAAAGACTCTCTAAATGTTCGTGTATCTCGTAATATTGGACCTAGCCATCCCCAAGCATCACCACGTCGACCGCTACTATGCTTCTCGCTTTAATAGGCTCCTACAAACAGGCGCGACAAGCGATGTCATCGCGCGCGATGTCATCGCGCGCGACACAAAGGCAACGCTCGTTGCGCGACTTGCGGTGCCTTTGTATCGCGTGTCGCGCCTGTTTGTAGGCGCCTTTAAGCTTTATCCATGAAGTTCTAACTATACCTACGACTGTTCCTCAGAATTCAGCCCAATCAGTTCATCGCATTGAACAACTGCAGAAAGAAATTCAAGGTCAAACAGTTTCCAACAAATCGGCTCCAAGGATTAGGTTCGTCGCTGTTTCAGCTACTGTCAGCAATCCTGAAGATGTTGCAAACTGGCTTGGTACTAGTGATAAACCAGCTGTGTTTTATAAGTAAGTGTAGAATCTTTCTTAATATCGCTTACAGTTCTAGTTATCCAAATTGTATGATTTTCACTACAAGGGACACATCACCAACGAACGAGCGTAGTATCTACTCGGGAACCAATGAATAATCTGCACTTAGTGATTTTGCTATTTCAAATCAGTGCTTTCCAAAGAAGAACTTTCCTAATGCGCTAAAAGTTTCCTTACTGAACAGATTTTTTTTCTACAAATCTTACCACTTTGAATGATGAAAATGTTCAAGCGAAAAGTTGCACTAGTTGTGAGCAGTGGTGGCCCAGTGGTAACGGCCCTGAGTAACGAGATCATAGGTAGGTCATAGGTTCAAACCTAGACAGGAGCTTTACCTTGTGTACAGTAACCCGCGATAAATATTGCATATCGACCTATTCGATCCGATTTTATACAAAGAATAAAAATAATAATCAAAAGAAGCAAATCATAATTGTTTTAACAGCTCCTAATAGATACCGGACTGTTTGTATTATTTTGTGCGACAGAGATAACGCTCTACGAAGCCGAAATTAGCCGATTGTCTCTTTCCAAAGGTCGATGTGCAATATTTATCGCCGGGTACTGTAAATTATTTCATCACCACTGCTCTCAAAACGGTGAAGGAAAACATCGTGAGGATCTCGAAAGCGGCATGTCCTAGAAGCAAACATTCGAAGACATGTGACATCTACCAACCCGCACTGGGCCCGCGTGGTAGATTACAGTCTGATCCCTCTTACATAGGAGGCCTTTGGCCCAGCAGTGGGAACATTGTTGGCTGATTATGATAAGCATTGCTAATGTAAAACTGAAGACTCATGAGCCGGTACCATACTATTTTACGTGTAGCCGAAACCCAAAGGCCTTTTCATAGGTTTGGTGATGAATGTCGCCCCGTGAAACTGAATCGCATAGTGGAAGGGTACCCGTGTTCTGAAGGCACCAGCATATTCAAGTTCGACATCATCCTCAACTACAAACTATGGCCGATCATACAGAAGTATCATTCCGGGAAACCTACACTGGTAAGTTAAATTTTAACTACTTTAACTCACACCCTGACTTACTACTTGTAATTTTTTTTTTTTAATGAAAATCGGGCGGGATTCTCCGAAAGGGTTACCGCTGGCCCGGCACATAAGGGGCTAAGGAAGAAACACGGGTGGGTGATAGTAAGAGTCTGACACTCCTTTCCGTTCCACCCAGAGCGGGAGGGGTCATTTGATGATTTCCCATCCTGAAAAAAAAAAAGCCCTTTATATGCCTGTTAGAATATCCTGGGTCTTCTTGCAACATGTTAGTATTACCATCATCATCAGCCGTCAGCAGTCCACTGCTGGATATAGGCATCTCTAATTGCACGCCATTTACCTCGATTCTTGGAGACTTTCATCCTGCTGCTACCAGCCACTCTGCGAAGATCATCGCTCCCCTTAGCATGAGGTCACCCATAACATCTCAGGATGTAAGCAAAATTAATTGTACCACACATCAAAACACAAAGGTAATTTATTTAATTTAGCAGTACATTTCGCCATAATTAGTTCAGTACATTTCTCCTTTTTTTTTTAGGATGGGATATCATCAAATGACCCCTCCCGCTCTGGGTGGAGCGGAAGGGAGTGTCAGACTCTTACTGACTAAAACCCATCCGTGTTCCTTCCTTCGCCTTTTATGTTCCGGGCCAGCGGTAACCCTTTCGGACAATCCTGCTGACCCGGACAATCCCGCTGACCAGTACATTTCTCCTTACATAGATATTCTGCAACACCCGTAAGAGTGTTGTATTGACGGCGGAGACTTTGTCTCGGGAGCTGACAATTAGCTTCAATGCGGAACAGAAGGCGAAGTTAACTGCTATAGCTTCGTCTATTAAGAATAAGAAATTGCAGGTGAGTTGATTAATTTTGTATTCATTTGTTGTCAGCTTTTGTTGACTAGATTGTTTATTGTGTGTGCTTAATAGGGCTACAAGAACTTCAACGTTGAAATATCTTGATGTTCATAGACATGTAGTATGTAATCTAACGGTTATGGTAGCTTTTTTTTATTGCTCGTACCCGAAAGATTAGGTCGATATGACCATCAACTTTGAAGCTTTGAAAACTATGGTTTAGGATGGCAAATGTAACGAAAAATAACTCATTTGTCCAATTAGTGAACGAAAACGTGTAAACGTAAAAGTATGTTAGGGTCGTGGCAGGTAAATTCTGTGGTTTCTGCCTACCCATCATGGGAAGAAGGCGTGATTTATTTGTATGTATGTTGTCCAGTTTAGCTAGCACAGTCAATTCCACTTTTTACGAAGAAGCCATTTTTGAGGTGTCGGATTAGGGCTATTTTATTAACCTATAGTATATTCAAACTTTTTCAAATTAATATTATTTCTAGTTAAACAAATATGATTTTTTTAAATGGTAATTAAGTCGTTATTGAGTGAGTAGTACTATTGAAAAAGTTATAAAATGTTGGAATTTGTAGCGTAAACTGAACTTTACGGTGTAGGATTTAATGTTATTTTTCCATAAACTTTATATTTGTTTACATTTTTGGCAAATGAGTCGCGAATGCAGATTAGTTACTAAAATCTTATTTTCCCTATATTCTGTCAGGCCTTAGTAATGAGTGGAGTCGGATGCCATCATGCCGGGTTACTGTACGAAGAGAGGCAAAATATAGAGTTCGCGTTCAGAAACAGAGATTTGCCAATATTGATAACAACTACAACTTTGGGTAAGCGTTGGTTTAAGTTTTGATCGTTGATGTCTTTTGTTCGTGCAAAGTGTTTGTAATTGAAAATTTTTTTTTTCTGTTTTAAGACTTATAGGCGATTTTCTTAATTCTATGGAGGTACAGACGCCAGCACATCAAGCTACCCGAAACTGTCAAATTTTCCCAATCAACTTTGAACCTTATGCTTTCGATGATAAAGTTGAAAATTGATTAAAGAAATTTAAGAGATTGTAGTAGCTTGATGTGCTGGCGTCTGTACCTTCCGTCACCTATGTAAACACGTAAAAACATCGGAACAGCTTTTTTTTAATGCATCATCTTAATTATTATTAACTCTGTTTTTCTGAAGATCTATTTAATATAGTCTTAATTTACTTTCCTTGCTAATCATATATACCTCTAGGTCAATTGATATTTTTCGATTTTATCACACGATAGCGTAATCGCTATCATA
Organism: Luperina testacea; assembly: GCA_927399505.1. Lineage (NCBI taxonomy): Eukaryota > Metazoa > Arthropoda > Insecta > Lepidoptera > Noctuidae > Luperina > Luperina testacea. The sequence continues at coordinate 12,947,637 of OV656770.1, read as the reverse complement.
AAATTTTAAAAATAAAGCGAAGCTTATAAAGTATTATTATAGTAGCTAGTAAGTGAAGCTAATGCTTAGAACTTAAATGTGATGTGTGTATGTACAGACGCCAGCACATCAAGCTACTACAATCTGTCAAATTTCTTTAATAGATTTGCAACTTTATCCCTAAAGTATAAGGTTCACAGTTCATTGGGAAAAATTTACAGTTTCGGGTAGCTTGATGTCTGTACTTCTCAAATCGGTAGGTTTGGAATGTTTCAGCAATGGGCGTCAATTTGCCTGCTCATCTAGTGATCGTCAAAAATACGCAACAATACGTGAAGGGCGCTTATCAGGTAACTATTTCACACATATAATTTCTAGGTGTAATTCCTTCAAGCATTACGCTCAGTAACCTGAGAGGAAAGCGAAAAGATTCTTGTGTATAATACATGGACGCGCAACCTCTGTGACCATGCATTCAGTAAATAATTCTGGAGGCCTCAAAAGGCCACTTTAGCAGAATCAAAAAAGAATAACATTATGAATAGAAAGAAAAAAAAGAAAAACATTATAATAAGGCGAAGACAGTCCGTGTTTTTCTTTTTTTCGCTGCACTACGTAGGTATAATCAAAGAGATTGGGATTGGATTTGGATTATATTGATTAGTATTTTAGCAAGACAAAAAAAAAACTGAAAAATCCTTCACAAATAGGATTTGATACGATTAACTTACAGTTTACTGTCCATTTTGATTCATAATGTTATCCTTTTATGAAACTGGCCTTATTAGGCCCCCTGGACTTTACAAAGAAATATTACGTAGGTTATAAAAACAAATTAAGACTGCATAAGTATTGCACGTTTTTAAGAAACAGCTGCTTTTGTTTTAATATCTGACGAAAAATTTCAACGCAGAGGGGTCCAAAAGATGGGGTAGGGGATGTGGGGGCGTTGGATGGTGAGGATGTACTGAAACCATAGTAACAGGCTGTGCGTCGATGTACCTGCCACCTGCTATTTAGGCATTCGTTCCCTTAAAGTCACAATAAGTGAGAAGAATCATGATGGAAGTACACGTTCCCACGGATCCTTAGTGGTTACCGCTAAGAATGACATTGAGAATGGCATTTGAAATCTTCTGTGAATGAATGATTAGTTACTTGATTAATTCAGCAACTATCGATAATACGTCGTCAACGTCTCTATACCTGTTTTCCCCACATAACTTGATCATTGTATCATCATACAGGAGTACAGCATAAGTACGGTGCTACAGATGGTGGGGCGCGCGGGCAGACCGCAGTTCGACACTGAAGCCACCGCGGTCATCATGACGCGCCTCGTTGACAAGGTCGGTCTATTTCAATATATTCATATTTTTTTTTATAAAAATAGTTCCTGGCTGGCGTTTCACCATTATTGTCAAACACTTCAGAAAATTAGTAATCCTGGGTTGTCGAAGAGAGCAGCTAACAATGTTCAGATTTCCCTAAATTTCTCCCTTTCTAGGCGGTTGGTGCCTGGGTATCGGAAAATAGGTATTTTTTGCTGTGGACCTTTTAGGCAATTAAGTTCTTCTGTATAATGCAATAAGATAGAACCTTTACATATTAAGCTTCTTGCACCAAAGTGTACTCGATACACCCTAACTATCTATGGTACCTACTTAGATAAAAGCAAAGTCTTCATATGCTTTGAACAAACTAATGAATCCTTAATCCATCCTTTAAATTCGAGATCCAATGTGCACTGTTTATTAAATTCATTACCGTATAGCTGCGCTTCTAATAATAATAGACGCAGGAATTGATTACATTACATCCTTAAGTGATATTTAATACTAGGACCCTTGTGGTAGACACTGAAACCGCTATCATGACACGCATCGTCGACAAGGCCAGGGTATTATAATAATATCACGTAATATTATACAATACTTCAGCGAGCAGTCACTGCCGCATCCTTGTTAAAATTGTTGCTCTGTTCAGTGGAATTCAGATTGTGTACTTACTTAATGATTTACGATATTTTCTGGTGGAGTCAAGTCGGGTATCAAATTAATGATACTACCAGTTATATCACTAATCTACTTATTTTGTAGTATTTTTAAATAAACTTTTATTTTTAAATAAACTTTTAAACGATTAAGGGGATCTTTTTCAACAGTCAATAGTCAGATATATCTTAAAACTGAAGAGTAAATATAGCGGTTTGACAGTTTTTGTATAGAAAATATGTCAAACTGTCATATTTATTCTTCAGATAAAAGTTATGACTATTGAAAAATCAGCCTTTAGCAAATAATTTGTTGATCCCATAATAACTCGTCCCTGAAAGAGCGTAAGGATTTTATCAATGAGGATTACGAATTTAAACAATGACTGACATCCTATACCTAGGATGGCGGTCATTGTGTGATTTGTCGACTTTATTTTTTTTTTCTAATAGCTAATAATTATGTAGGTACAATTAAAACAACATTAAATATTTCAATACAAAAATATTTATCAAAATCTATATGCAATTAAGTAGGTACTAATCGATACACATACAAAATAATAATCTAAGTTACAATTTTATTACGTTAAATGTCGAACATGGCCTATATTAAAATCGTTCTAATTGATCACAGTATCGGTAACTCGACATGTGCAGTGCACCAATTATCGCAGAGATCGCTGACTGTACATAACCTTAGTGTCGAATGAGTTTTGACTATATCTAGATTAATTATTAAAGAGTACACTTACAAAAAAGATACAAAATATGAAGAGTTATTTCGTTGAAAAAAGTTACCACGAGTTTTCCTTCAGTAACCAATGTTTTTCTCGAGATGTTCCAAAACTCTTCTTCCATATATATTACTAATTTATCCTTAATTTCGTTCCTATTAAAGATCCCTGATATTAAGATATTCACATTTATTATCTAATGAAAACCAAAGTAACTTTCTTCTATGTTTCGACTTCTGAATTTCATGTTTTTACGAAATTACGCAGACGCAAAGAAAAAAATAAGTAAATTTTGGCCTTTTACCGAATTAAAAAGGGTAAAATCTACAGTCAAACCGAAAAAAACAACAAATTATAAAAAAAAGCTATTAAATGTCATGAAATTCAGAAATCAAATGGTTAGTATTTGAACTATTAATCAATTCATCGCGAAACCAGTCTTGTGAGCATCATTGTAGGGTCTACTTTCCTTTGCCGAAGGGGCTTGCGTTGTCTTCGAAAGTGATTTTGGGAACAAAGCCGCTTTCTCCTTCCACGCTGTACTCGACTGTCATGAGGCGACCGTCGGGGAGAAGCACTCGGTATCCTCCGATGACCTTGCCTTGGGCATCTCCTGCTTCGTTGGCTCCGAAGTAGAGAGCTTTCTCTTGGTCCTCCACGTCGTATTTATATTCGTACTGTGGATGAAAGAAATTGTTAGTAAATTACATTGTTGTATTCGTAAAGTGGACTAGGAGGTGACTACATTAGACTGAGTGAGATTTGCTCTTGTACTCTAGGCAATACGCAAGTTTAAGAACTTTTGATGAATTATGTTTCTGTCATTGTGAGAGCATGTACCATAGATAACTGCTGTTACAGAACATCCGTAAAACATTGTTAACAAATCATATCTTGATGCAAAAGATAAACTGCATTTCTCTGAAATTTAGGTAGACAGACACGAATCGGGAAAGTGCAAAACGAACGAACAATCTGATAGAGCGAGAACGTTAAACATTTGCAGTTTTGGAGATCGTACCTCAAAATAAAAAAAATAAAAATTATTAATTAATTTAGTTATCCACTGATGCTTTCTAACAACGGTATTGCGGAAAACCCATTAACATAATGCGCACCCCTTCGCCTTTGAGGTTTGTACATTGACTACATACATTTATTTGCCATTGATATGCTAAGAAGCAGATAGATATTTCTGCCATCCCTTTTTTGGAAAAACTATGATACTTCTGACATCACTTTCAGGAATTGACGGATAATTTTTTCTATTGTAATGAACATTTTACCATTTTCGGCATTTCGTTCATTTTAAGCTCACGCTGTGTGGAGATCGATTTACGACCGACAGCTTTGTTAAAATTAAATAATACCTAGAAGATTTTGCAATGTCTCACGGCAATGTAATAATATTAAATAATACCTGACCGCTAATACTTTTCGTATTACTAATTGGTATAATAACAGCAACCTTCATCATATTGATGTTACTGTGCCAAACTATTATTATGCGAAAAAGATGACGTTGAGCTATTCAATATTTATATTTTCTTTAAACATTTTGTAATCATACTCATACATGGAATTATTACAATAGAATGGCATAACGATAAACTATGTTACAAAATAAGTATTTAATACTTATTTATGCTAAACAAAATTTCACCATATTCCATTTATGTCCGAGAACAACATCACCTAAGTCGTTTTGCAAGCTTCAATCTTATGCAAAGCTAAAGTGCTTAAAATGTGAAATAATTAAAATTAGTAGTAGACACAATTAAGTTTATAAAATTAGCGTATTATGAGAATAAAATTACAATTTTTGAGTGTGCGTTTGCATTATTCTTTGGTACAAATACATGCGCGTGATTCAAATAGGTTTTTATTGTGTAGTGTTTGCAATTAATTGAGATAAGCCGTATAACGCTCACAAAGACGGTTAAACGCAATTGCGTCCAATTAGTAGAGTTTGCGTTGCAAACGTTCACATCGTTAACATAATCGTTGGCAAGATGGGTCCGATAATGCACGGACGTGCTAGCGAGTATACTTCAGTGCAGGCGAACAATACTATATCGATGGGATAGGGGTATAGTATATGAATATGGTTGGGTGAGCATGTTAGTCCTTAATAGCGGTACTTCAGACCGAGGACGCGTTTATATCTACTTAACTTGATGTGTGAATACTGTTTGCGCTTCTACCCACTGCAGCTTATGAAGACTCAAGAGACGACTATTATTAACGACGAACGAACTATTGGTAACGATTACATCGACCAAAACTCAAACATCAATTTTTAATCCCTCACAGATATACAACTTAATGTCTTAATGTTCACTTACAATCAGAGATAAAACTAAACACAGGAAACTCCAAAAAAATAACATAAAATGGAACGATTAAAAACAGCTTTACCCATACATCCAACACAAAAAAAACAAACGTTATCATTATTTCGATCTTCACGTTATCATTACATTTGGAGTCCTTGAGAATCAAATTATTACGTTAATAAACTATGTTGCTTAAGAAAACTAAAATAAAAATAAGGTTGAATATTGTTTGTCATGCGTGTGCCTAAGTCACTGAAAATAATGAGCGGACAGATTTTTACATCAGCGCTGTCATAGATGGATATTTAATATATACCTACATAAATACTTTTATGCCATGTTAACTTAAACATTTTAAGGTTACAAAATGTTTAAAGAAAATATGAATATTTAACAGCTCTTGTTAGATATGAAAAAAAAAACATTTTTCCACACCCTTTGATACAATTTCAAAATATAGAATTTACTACATTTATAATATTTTATGCACATTAAGTGGTAGACTGGTGGCCGATTAGATACCCAGTGATTTAATGAAGGCTCCTTCAAACAGGCGCGACACGCGATATAATCGCACGCGACACAAAGGCATGCCGCAAGCCGCGCAACGAGCGGTGCCTTTGCAGGAGCTTTGAGTCGATGTCAAAGATCACAATAGTTCATTCTGCCGACTACCGTCGCAAACTGATTTCCATAAAGAACCTATTTTTTTTTAAATTATGTTTTAGATTCAAGAAGGAATGATCGAGTTTTTGGAGTTCTAGAATAACTAAACTAACCTAGTACCTACTAGGGTAGCCTATGCACTTTATGATAACTTTAGTTGTAATTAACTTTTGTATATAATATCTTGGCAGCTGACAAAGAAATTAAATATTCCAAACAAATCGATATTAAATGAATGGGTCGCATTATTCTTTGTAATAAATAAAGCTTATTCATGATTATTCAGCGTTTACAAAGGATACTTAATAATGCTAATGCTGATAATCTTATAATGAACTTCTGACAAGGATTGTTTTATAAGAGTTATTGCCTCGGAATCTTATTAATAAGCGTGATAAAACGATTATTTTCCTTTTAACAGTGCATGCAAGTCCATTACAGCCCATTTAAGTAATGTAGTTAGGTACTGATTTATGTTTCCTATTCTGTATATTTGCGTAAGAATCTCTTCGTTTAAAAGTAATCCGTATTACTGTACAGCTCCTGTTCTGGATGTTATACTTCTTAATGGTTCAATCAAGTTCGAAAAAGCTCTCAGAATTTTCAGTAAATCGACTAACCAACCAATAACTTTCAGATGCAATGTGCAATTTTAAAACAAAACAGCATCGTGATTATTTAGTCCGTTGTAATAATGCCTACAATTGAAATTCTCAAAACTTTTTGCCAAAATGCCAAATCACCTACCCAAGAAATATTGTCACTTCAGCCTCTCCATTTAATTATGCCCTACCGAATACCAGCATTGACGCATCCTTCACGTTATTTAGAGTTTATTGTTACTTCGAATATGTCGTAATTTAACATCTACCTGACTTAAACTTGCCATAGTCGTAATGCCGTAGGTCAAAGGTATTCACGCTTTGTTTAAGTTATTGCCAACGTACGAACATCCTTGCAGCTCCTCGCTTATATGTTAAGGCAGACAACTTTTAGTTGTATAAAAACAACTATTATAGTAAGTAATAAAGTGGGTTTAAAGATTTAATGACACATTTTAATTAAGCGTAAGATGACGGAATTGGGCGTGAATTTTAAATGTTTTCACGCGTCATACCGTACAGCTTTTGGAAGTAATTGCATTGTTTTATGGCTCTATCCCGGATTGCATTGATGTTGATGGATAATAAAATGTTATTGTTTAACCACACATACACTTGATGGTTTCTGTTATTTGAGAAATGCCACAAAGTTATTTCGGTCATGAACATGGGTCAAACACTACTGATGCAAATGTCTTCTTTGGTTCGTGCCAAGTTTTAAACAAAAAGTCTTGACTAGCTTAAGATCATAAATTCACTGACAGAAAACACACAGCCTAACCCACTGCGTCTAGAAGCATGCAGTTTTGCACAAGAGTTCTTTATAGTATAACGAAAGCGAGCAGTAAGTAACAATTTTTGAAAATGAATCTCCTTGAGGGGCTATTTAGGATTAAGGAAGTTCCTCATTTTTGCCGATGGGAATTTAAAACCTATCGGACACATGGCCTGGAGTTAATAGTTGCCGAGATAATTCAGAAACTCGTGCTTTGCATAAGCAAGTGCATAATTATTATATTAACAGTAACTTAACGTGCAGCATCCAACAATACAATATTCTCAGAATCAACTAGGACATCAATCCTATAAATAACATTAAAATGTGAAGATGTTCTCTCATTGTCATTTTAAAGGGCACAAGACCTTACGAGGTAACATATTCCTTCCATAACAATTACCGTTGCATTCTTATAATAAGTCGACTTGTGGAGTAATTAAAGATCGTAACATCTGTATGGATTCTGTTCTACATACGGACAAGTATTTGTTTGTGTATTCCTTGTATGTATTTAATTACTAAGATGTTTTATGAAGCGCATTGTTAATTTACAAGTGTTATCTGCAAAGCTCCATTGAAATACTTAGGTAAACGTTACAGATGTTAGACATTCCCGATAATATGCTACTTATAAAGACTTATGTATTAATTACTATTAGTCTATCATATTCTAAACAGATAGGAGTCAAACCAAATTATGTATATGGCACATTGATTTATTATTTTCGGTGTGGCATATAATACTGCTTTCAAAACGGTGAAGGAAAACATCGTGAGGAAACTGACATATCCTAGAATCAAAAATTCGAAGACATGTGATATCTACCAACTCGCACTGGGCCCGCGTGGTGGATTACGGCCCACTCCCTCTTACAGAGAGGAGGCCTGTGTCCCAGCAGTGGGAACATTATAGGTTGATTATGATTATGATATAATATTGTATGTGTGAAATGAGACCCAAAAATCAAAGCGCTAATCCTGAAAAAAAAATTGTTTTCTAACCGGTGATTATTCTGTACCTTCATACTTATAACGTGCCGGTAAGCTTTTATAGCAAGCTTGCATCCTCGTATAAGAAGGCTGTTTCTACTTCGTTTTTCTTACTTAGTAGTACGAGTACGTAACTAAGTCCTTAACATTTTACTTAATCGTGCAAAGTTTTTATGATGTTGATGTTAAACTGAATGAAGCATCTCACAAGAATTTTAATTGCGGTGTGACCCTTGCACGAGCCTATCGTTGCCACTTCAATTAAACTGCTGTTACGCACGAAACAGATTTTCCCTTATACCAGCGGAAAGATATATAAAATTCACTAAGTTACGAGTAATTAGCCATATGTTTTGGTGTATCATAAATCTTTTTATATAAATAATTTCGTGTCTGACTGACAGACAACGCTTAGCCTTAACACTAAATATAGAATCATTTATAATTGAGGCGGCTGGGGTTGGAGGGTTTTCACACTTATCACTCCTTAATGGTTATATAAGGGGTTTATTTATAAACGATGATTAAAGTTAAGTGACGTTCTGTAGCGGTATCTACAACGCCACATGCGAACAACGCGTCATACTGACGGCACGCGAAATCCTGCATCTCGCAAGCAGAGTTTATCGCGCAACTAGCATAGATACAACGGCCCAACATGAATCATCGGGCAGTTGCCCGCCAGACACAATACCCGTCTGGTCGGAGGATCCTCCCCTTTCTATAGAGTATGAGTGAACTTTAAACCCTGTCTCTCATACCTCTATAGTTTTTTTTCTTTATTTATTTATAGGGGCTTTTACGCATAGAGTATGCCAGTCCCATCGTATCCTAAACAGCTAGATTTAGATACAAGCATAAAACTTACTGGCATAGGCGGGTACTCTTGCTCTTGAGGCGCGGGCGCAGCTTTCGCTTGCCTTACGCTGACACACACCACCACGAGCGCACATACTAACCACTTTGTTGACGACATCTGTGAAAGAACAATAAATGTGTTATTTTCAACACAAACATTTTATCACGCCTTGTATCCCTGAAGGGGTTTGACAGAGGCGTTCCTATTCAGTATACCCACATTCTGCCAGTTATGTTTAACTCCTATGTAATAGGGGCACAAATTGTTATTTATTGCTAGGAAAGGTCAGAGTTCAATAATTTTGATTTGTTACGGCAATGATCCCTTAGCGAATCTTGCCTTCAGGCTTATAAATGCCTTAATTGGTGCCTAAGGGATTCTTGTATAGAAATTACTATGACCGGTAATCCGCTGGAAGCTCTTAACGAGAATCGACTTATTAGATTCGCATGATAAATACATTGTCTAAGAAGAAACAAAAATAATGCTTGAGCAACAGGTCATGTTAAGGTTATTAAAGTCGACCTATAAATTTGAAATTATCTAAGTCGGTACGTACAATCAATAACATTTTTAGACAACAGATTGCCATGATTTTAGCATGAAGGTCAATGTTTTTTCTTTTTTATGACTTATGTGTTGGACTGAAACTCGAACGTGGGCGAAAATTTTGTAGATTAGGTATCAAATTATCTTGTTATTGCAATAACGCAAATTTATAGGTCTGAGAATCTGAGATCAGGCAAGATTTGTGTTAAGGAAATCATTATTTTTTATTGACAAAAGATGATAAACATTAGGGTGACTTTACCAGACGCTAATTCCTACATAAATCAGTTTTGTGCATAGAACCAGTATCATTAGTTGTATCCTCATAACAAAAATATTATAGCGAACACATTGACTTACGAACACAAGTAAATCTATAACTTGGCTTTGCTGGACATTAACTCAGACTTAGGTTCCAGATCGTAATAGTCTTAATCGGAAGCTTAAAATACTTGATCTGTAGATTGAAATAATAATAAATAAATAAAACATGAATAAATAAGCACATTCGTTACTTTGAAAATAATCATTTCAGTCTGAAAAAAAAACTGCATGCATTGGGAAGCTCAATCATGAGACAAATATTTTTGTTACAAGCTTCGACTTTTGTGCTTTTTAATCGCTATATTTAGATACAAGAATTGGATAGGCAGTATCCTCTTATTTTTAAATATATTAAATAAATATATATGTACCTACAAATAAAATGTTCTTTTCAAACTTGTAGCAATTGAGCATCTTTAAATCCAATCATCTTGCGTAGGTACAATTAACTCGGCACAAATTAAATCATTTACCCGACGTACGGTAATTGCCGTTATATACCACAGTCGTGTACCATGTATTATTTTAATATTATAATGATTAATTTCAATTCTTTGTGCGATGTTCAGTTTCATGAGTATTTATCATTTCCGTGGATTCTTCAATCGAAACAATAAGCAATTAATTAAGCTAATGTGGGTAAAGAATGTCAACGTTCAATCTTTAGTACATAAATCTATGGTTGTTTATTTTAAGAAGCTAAGATTAGGTAAGCTAAGCACTAGTTTAGCAAGGACATTCTAATTGTGTGAATGATGCATATGCATACGTTTAGTACAGGGTATAGACAGCGTGGCGGCATCGACGCGCATACTGTAAACTTGTACTTAGCACATGATTCTAGACCCCTTGGGGTAGAAATATTTCGTCGGTCGTAGAAAAAATCGGCTATTTCATAGAAAAGTGCAATTCCGACGCGGTCAATGTATGGCACAGCAAATTATTTTTTTAATAACCGTAAAAAAGTTTCAACTCAGGTTCAGAATCATGACCTGAATTCATGGTAACAGGATTCGCGTCTCTTGGGACTTTCCCATTATTTAAATAGGTCCTGCTACTACAAGAATAAAAACGTGTAATTGTAAGATATCGATGATATAGCTATAGAATAAACACCTCGTTATCAACACAGCGATGGAGTGACAATTACAGTAATTATCTTCAGTTTTATATATTTGTAACACGCACACTTTGTGGCCTTTCCCACACGCCTGAGAATTAAGTAAATATCTAGGTAAGTAGGTACATAGCACCTTGTTTTTATTTCGGGATCCAGACAAATTAGACACACTGTCAAGATAGTCTTCCTTTCATCCGCGAACTCATCTGACATCTCGGTCAGGTGTTGTACGACGAGGTTTTGATGGTACTATGCTGAACATTACCGCTCTCCATAGACATTTAGGGGCTTTCGTTGGGTCAAGGAAATAATTCCGTCAAGGTCTGGCTTCCGGAATGAATAACACTGAACTCATAAATGCTCTATGATACCTATATACATAAATTATGAATTGATTGGCCATCCGTACCTACAAGGCCTCATCGAGTGAATGATGGTTTGCGTGCAGTTAAAAATTAATTTTCAAAAATAGTATGAAAAATATGCTATTGATATTCTTTGTGGTATAGCACGACCAAGGCAGTATTATGATTGTTGTTTTTTTAATAAATAAATAATGGCTTGATTATTATGAGTGTCCTTTAGATTTACTCCAAAAGCGGTTTAGTTTTATTTTTTTAGGTGCCAAAAAAGACGAGTGTAGATTTACAAACCATTGCCTAATATAAACAGGCTTATTGTTGTTCATTTTTATCTAGATTATGTTTCAAAGGACACAAAAGCTGTCTTTTATTTGGGCATAATATATCCATAAATCACTTAATTCTTATATTAAAAAGTTAGCATAATACGTGGTAGGTAGTAGTAGGGCTAGAGATATATTATTAATAGTCAAGTATAAGAAACAATCTCACTTCATTTTAATAAATCCATAATTAGGCACTGACAAAAATGCTAATTATCTTATACAATACCTGATAGGAAACATTGGCGGCAATCTGCATAAAACATTGACACAGGTATGCCAATAATTGAGATTTGGCCTCGCGTGATCGATTCCTGGGGAATTGCTTTGTTTTGTCGCAATCTCTTGCGGACGTGTGATTGCGCACTTATTCGGCAGTTTTTGTTTGTGAAAAGCCAAGGAAAATATGCGACTTTGAACATTTCGTTTGCAGAGATAATGTACTGTGTGAATGATTGAAATATTTTGTGGCCTATGGGAAAGATCGATTTGTAGTAATGTTTAGGAAAGTCCGAAAAAATTGAGTGGGGCGTAGCAACTATGTATGCAGACACTTATGTCCCTTTACTTTAAGAGAAATTTTAACTGCATAGTGTGATCCTTTTCGGAAATAAAATCTAGATGAATTCGTTAAAGTTATTATTCAAATCTTTAATATTTTCACAAACTACTGACATCAGCTTCGTACTTATTACTTCTTAACCACTTTGTATGTCATGAGATTATTCTGCTGCTAATGAATCTATAGCCGGCTATAGGTTAATTAATACTCTTCTACAGATTATAAAAAAACTAAATTGGTAGTGGTGAACCTAATAATTAGTCTATAATGCGGACTCAATAACTAACACAATACAGTACAGTACCTGTACAGTACAGTAGCTGATCATATCTTTAGTTACATCACTATCAGCCTATTTTTCACATGACAATTGAACTAAGCTTTTTATTTCACGACCTTTAAACGTCGTGAAATCTCATACACATAAAATTCCAATTGCGTTTTGTTCCGAAAATTCTGAGCGTTCTTTCTCATAGTCGTAGTCAGTAACTATATTTGGCAGTCCTTGCTCTCAATATACAATATTAGTAAAGAAATCCCATGGAACAGAATGTTGTTATCACATGTGTAATCGGTCGGTGGTGACAAACAAAGTGACATTCTCACTGTTTCTAGGTTTACGATAGCAAGTTAATGAAGTGCGCGTGCGACCCGATCGTTTACGTCGTTTCACGCGTAGTTTCGGTTTAATATCTAGCGAAGCGTACAGTGTAGGTAATTTGCTGAACAAATCGTATAATTTTGGAAATACTACGCTCATGACCTACGAATGTATTATTATGTGTATGTCAATGTGCAATCATCACATAACATACCGATGACTCCTAAAATCGCAATTTTTTTGTCCGGATAATTACAATGAGCATGGCCCATCCTACTGACATTGGGAGTCACGATGCTCCGTAATAAAATAACGTCAACTGCGCAGGAAGAGGATTCCGTAATTTACGAATCTGTTGAACTTCATATATGTAAATAACTTTATACCTGTGCCTGTGCTATAGAATTTATCGTAAGATGCCCCATTGAATAAATAAATAGGTACTTCGATTTTTTTGTCTTTTAGCACTAAAACATGTTATCATTGTGTGAACCAAAAATTATGCCTAGTGCTTAGCACATAGGCCTTATAAGTATTTCACGTACTTTAGATCGATAATCTATTAATCTTTTAATTGTCTATCCATCAGCTGTCTACAACACTTTTTACGTTGAACGCACTTTATGCTCCGGTTGTAGGTACCGTGGGAAATGCTACTGTATGAGGGCCCTCCAGCCTCTTAGCTAGGAAGAAATGGCAAAGGTGACGACATTGCATTTTCGCAGTTGCTTGCTCAGTTACCAATTGTAATGGTATGCAATAAATCAATATTGTAATGCATAAACTCACACGTTTTTCATAACTAAACAATAGATTTTTATGTTAGTGCGCAACTGATAACGTTTTAAGATAATCGATACTAATTATGGGGTGACAAAAGATCGATGGATGGAGTAAATTCAAGGTTTCAGAACCTCGGCAAAAGAAAAATAATATGTTGCTTGATATTTTAATAGAAAAATATTTTTACCACTCCAGTTGAAGGGTTGATGGAAATATGATAATGAAATGAATATATTTACCATCATGTATGTAAGATTTTAATATTATGTAAGTAGACGATGACTGAATAATTAGGAAATTTCCATATTACAATTGTTTACACAATTAGAAATAAATGGTGCCTATTCATATTTTAAATTAGGTAATTTACATATTAAAATTGTTTACACAATTAGAAAAATGGTGCCTATTCATATTTTAGTATAATAAGTTAAGGGCAATAAAAGGCATATTAATAAGGGCACACTCCTTTGAACCTATTGGTACATCTTATACTTGTTCCCTATCAAGTTAAATTGTTTTTGATTCTCAAAATCCATATTAATGAATAGAACAGTAATAATATGAATAAGCACTGATAGAAACTGTAAGAAATTGACTTGTTTATTTATTTATTGACTTTCAAAAATAATTACTCCTTTTAACTCCATATCATAGCAGTCAATCCTGAGATTGTCTGGAGAAGATGACCACCACTTATGGATTATCTTATAAAATAAGATTATTTTGGTTGTGCGTGCCGTGCCAGTAATACATAATCGTGACCATCAATATTAGCACTATGATAAATTTAAGTCGTCCAGAAAGAATAAGCACCTATCACCTTATCTACATATATGCACCTTATCTCCTATCATAAAGAGAAGAGGGATATCCCTCTTGGAACACGACTACCATCAGACGCCTTCGATGCAAACTCACCTTAGAAGGAACGTACACACAAATAGCACGACACTGTACACAACTTGTAACAATCGGTACCGGTGACAATGATCGTTGTTTAGCGTGCAAAGCTGACTGGTAGCGCGCCCCGGCCTCGTCCGCATCTTATATACGCACCCCACGGCTCCCCGACGCAGCGAAGATGCCGCAATGTCGCCCTATCGTGATGGATGTCCCTCCGACCGTACGGATCTCGCCTCTGATAGTACGTCGATAACCGTGACTAAATATCACCGCTTCCACCTTATCCATCGGTTCACACACGATGACGACGTTACACGCAGGCTCATACATTGCTGGCTTAACGAGCCCCAAGAACACCCACCTATCTCATCCATGCATCAATAAGCTTAACTTCATCGCGTGATCAAACTTTACCAAACGCTAAGTTTTCGTAACACGTGTGATTCTGCCTTTTGTTGGCATTGTACCGGTAATTATTTCATAATGTGATGACTTTTTGTCTGCCTTCTCAGTTATAAACCAATTAAAATACCAAATTAAGTGACCGTGAACCTTTATTTTAATTATTTTGAAGCTCTATTGCGTTGGTCTTTAGTCCTTATTTTGTTATTAGACTTGCTAGGCCCAAGTCTTTGGATGTTCCGGGATGATCATGCAATGCCTATTTAATTCAGGAAGTACGTATTTTATTTTGTGGTTCTATATTAGCTAGCGTATTATCACAATAATCAATACTTACGTACTTCATCATCATTCTCCTGCCCCTATCAAATTTTAATTATTTGAGGTCGGCGCCGGCCCAACATTTTTTCCGTTCCATATCTACTTCCCTATTAGTCGTCTCGGTAGACACCCACTTTCTAACTATATCATCATTCACACAGTCCATACATCGTTTCTTTGGATTCTCCTACTCATATAGCCATCGACTTACTTATTGTTAAATATATGACATAAGTCCTGCTCGTTTTCTATTATTGCAGCAGGATTATCTTCATTAAACCTGTCCAATCTTCATACAATTTAATTTGTTAAGAACTAAGAGAAATTGTACTGTGTGTAATTGAGGCTTGTAGGTAAAAGACTGGGGGACCACGGGCAAATAGGTACTGTAATAAGCCATGCGTGACAGATAAAATTAATTTTCAATTCATTAAAATTCTGTGCTACTGACAAAAGATGCACAAACCAGAAGCAATCTCTACTTAAATTGATTTTATCTTACTTTTAACAAGGAACCTGTTGTAACATCTTACTCAAATCTTTGTATCACAAGGCGTGTCGTGATATCGTTCATAACAGCACCATGCAAGTCTAAAATAATGGGAATAAGGCTTGACGTGGCTTACAATACGTGTGCATTATGCCTAAAGTACAATATAGTTCGTTATAGTAAGTGGGGCAGAGCTTCTTCCTTGTAGTTATCCTTGCTGCATCAAGCGGTGAAAGCGACTATCTGTCAAACGCTCATGACGAGGAAGTGGATCATATGTGCAAGCCTTTATGTTCTTTCGCAGTTTCGCACGCTCTTCAAATATCGTCGGTGTGAAATAGTCGAGTATTTCAGCGCATTTCAGAAAATCCATACTTAATATTATAAATTCGAAAGTGTGTCTGTCTGTCTATAACCTCTTCATGCTTAAACTGCTGAACCGATTTAGATGAAATTTGGTATAGAGATAGTTCGAGTCCCAGGAAAGAACGTAGGGTAGTTTTTATCCCGATATTCCACTTATGCGGGTGAAACCGCGGGGCAATGCTATTAAAGCTATAAAGTTATCCATGTATGCAAAAATTGTTACATTGCTAGAAGTTGTGTGAAATTATTACCTCATTATTTTAAATAAACATTTTTTTGTAAGTTAAATTATTTTCATATTACGGAATATGTAGGTAAAGTCGTTTCATTGTGATAAAATCAATGTTCAATAGCAGGTATTTTTTGGTCCTAGATTTATATGCATTAAGCCGCATTATAAAGAAGTCGGCACAGGACATAATTTAATAATGTAACTTGTTACTTGGGACAATCGTCGCTTCCGATTCGCGATTCAACTGCTAGGCTAATGATTGTCTTTTTAAATATTTTATTTATTTCACAAATTATCATCTTCGTGCTGCATAATAAGATACTGTTAATTCCTTGTAACTAGTAGATAATGAGAATATGAATATAAATAGTAAAAATTATGAAACAGGCTAAATATTTTTTAATAACGTGCGAAAGTGATTAATATACTTTTAGTTTACCTACTTACACCACACACGAAGTGCAAGGTCGAAACAATAATACAATTTTAAATATTTTGACACACTAAAATGCTTGGCGCTTAATTTAAACAGTCGTGCAACTAATGAACTTGCATTTGAGGGTGAGTTAGGTCGGGTAAGGTTAAAAAGGCGAAGCATGCCGCATGCTACAAAAGCAGCGCTCAAATATCCAAGAAAAACTATTATATCTTCTGCACGAATAGTCTATATTTAATTTGAAAATTTAAATTCCAACTACAATAGGTATATAATATCATAAAAGACAATTTAGTTAAAAATAAAACTTAAATACTGACATGTAATGATTACCTAGTTAGTTCCCATCCCGGTGATATTAAATAACGATCAAGAAGACAAGTGTGAAAACTTGTTGGCAGAGTACGTATCTGAAGACATGGAGTGCAATTGATATATTACTATGATTATTATTAATATTTCCGCTCATCTATCACTACTTGTGCCACATTAGAAGAAGTACCTAAGTAGGTAATGTCAAAGTTTCATCGTTTGCGCCTCGCGAGGGCTTTGCGTCATTACAACATGCGCGTGCGACGCTTGCACCGTGATAGACGAAATAACCAAACGTCACGTCACAATATAGGACCCCCTGTGAAACTGCATAATGTTACGTCACTGTTACCTTCGACGGAAGACCTTAATGAACATCGTGCTGCACTAACACAAAAACAAAGTGTGCCGAAAAAAATAGTTGACAATACCATAGGTATAATACTATACAATACTAAAATAATTTAGCGACCTACAACATTTCTTCATAAAATTTAAATGTTAGTTTTGTAGTAATTTTTTAGCTTCTAAAACTCCATCTATTGCAACGGGATGAAATTTCTTCTGTCGAGAAAGCTTCTGTTCAGGAGTAGGCTTTAAACAAATACATTTCTTGGGATCGAGTGATATATTTTTCTCTTTAAATTCTTGAACCGTTTTTAATATAAGAGCGTTTTCTTCTTCCAATAATAATTTTTCGCGGTACAAGGCTCTTTTTGACAATTCAGCTTTAGATATCCTGTGCCATAATCTTGTCATACCACTTGTTGTTGCTATAGCGTTTAAAACTAGTGAATCATCCGAGTGCTGTTTGCGAATATTCAATTTCGATGCGGTTGGGGAATGAGGCAAATACGAACCAAAGGGTAAAACTTTTTCGCGCTGTGTCTCAAATTTTCGGCAAAGTCCTGCCATACGCAGAATTTTATCAACTTTTTCGGCCGCCTTTTGCAACCATTCGAGAGTGTCATCTGTCACTTTCACCAATATTGCTAACTGTTTTACATCTGTATCGACACCACTGTACATAAGGTTTTTCAACCTGTAACAAGCATCCCTGTGCCTGTTACGACGTTCTCGGAAAACAGCCTGTTTTGTACCAGATTCGTAAGCTGCCAATTCAAATCGTAGTCTTCTGAGCAGGCCATCACTATTTGCAATTTTCTTGCCTTGAGAGGCGATAATGTCAGCCATCATATTTTCTTTTCGTCGTAATTTACGCACTGCTTTTTGATTTTCAGCAGTACCGAGGACGTAAGCTCTAAGTACAGCCTTATACTCATCCCACACTGCATTATAAGTATTCTCCAGAAACGATCGCAAAATTTCGCGCTCATTAGAGTACGTAGTGCGATCTTCGTCTGCTTTTACCATGTTTTCTCCCTTTGTAGTCCATGCTAAAGTATCAGCTGTGGTATGAGCATGATACAATAGCAGTTGTAAATGTGTTTCGGCTGCAGTGTGATCCGACATAATATTAGCTTTTTCATCATCAGCTCTACTCAAAAGGTCTTTCGTTCGGACATCATTCTCTTGTGACAAGTCATCCAAGTCTGTTAAAAATTTGTTGATCATTCTATCGATAGTATCACAGAAGCTGGCAACCGTTCGTTGGAATTGGTCATCGGCAACTTGCATGAGTTTCATCGTAAATCCAATTACATGATCTTTTTTATCATAAGCCCTTTCGAATACATGCCAAAGTACTTCAATATCCTGTCTAAAGACAGGTTCCTTTATCTTGAGCATCATTGCGCGCCAACTCTTGTCAAGCTCCCCTCGTCTTAAGCCTTGTGCAGCAATCTCTCGTTTGAGCTGGTCACGTTTTAATTGTATCAGTTTATCCATTTCCGCCTTTAATTTTTCTAATCTTTTCGCCTCCTTTTTGGCTTTTTTCTCTTCTTTTGTTAACCCCATTTTTAATCAATTTTATGTACTAGTAAATAATCAAAATCTCCAAAAAATACAAGAAAATACCACAACTGTCAACAGTGTTGATTGATCTATCTATTTGTAACGTGTTTGTCACGTAGATTTAAAAGATCTATAACATTTTATCATGGAATTAGTAAGTGCTATAAACAGGTGACATGTGATTCAAAGTATTTCTTAGACGTGATAGTGTAAGCCCTTTGCAACATTTAATTCATCGATTTTCGCCTACGCTATAGGCGAAAATCGATGGGTTGATGGTTCGATTAATTTTTTTAGGGTACCTCCTCTACACGTAAAGTGGGGATGTTTTTTTTTTCTCGTCTACCTCATGGTGTTGTTGGATAGGTCTTCCAAAAATATTGCGGGTTTGTGAAACCATTTTTCGATGCAGTGATCCGTTTGTGAAATATTAAGTTTTAAGGTGCAGATTTTTGTTAGAGTCAAGTGTTCGCTCCTGCCAGCCAAATGGTTGCTTTTGGATATGTGGAAAAATGCAGAGCAGTAGTATTATATATAACAAAATTAAAAGAAAAACTATTACAGCCAAAGTCAAAGCACTTTTTAATGTTAAAAATTACAACAAAATAGAATTGATTCTAGTCGCCCATTCCAAAAGGTAGTTTTCGTATGGAGAAGAATGGGCAAGAAACTCCACCGTTACTCTTTTAAAATGTTTTTTTTTTTAATATTTTGCATAGGTACATTAATTAGATAATAATAATATGTGAAGACGATGCACCTAAAATAAAATTACTATACCTACCACAATAGGTAAAAGAATTAAAAAGGAACCATGACATATAAATTAATTATCTGGTAGATACATGGTGGTCACATATTTACGAACATAGTAAAAATAAACGATGTTCATAAAATTAAACAGCTAAATAGGCTTTACAAGTAATAGTCGACCAACTTAAATTTGCAGTTGCAATGTATGGGAGAACATGAATTTCAACTACAATGTTAAGTTTGTTTTTGGGATAAATTCATTCCAACTACGAAACCCTTCATTGTGCGAGGTCCGACACGCACTTGGCTGGTTTTTTTACTATGTTACTAAGCGTACAAATTACACAGAAAGCATGTTTATTTAATCAGCTATATTATCCGTTATATTTAGAGGTGCTCATGAAACAGTCGCTAATGCTGGCAAAGATAGAATACGGAAATTGTTGAAATACATACTTAAAAACTGTGTGATAAACTGATAATCAAATTAATTAACTGGTTTATGTCATTCCTCTACTTTCAAACCATCCAGCAATCCGTCTTGTAGGTATAAGGTAGCCTGGTCCTCGCGACCAGGGGGCCTAAAACGGCCACTTTGGCAGAATCATAAGAGGATAACATTATGAATCATAATATGAAGAAGACAGTCCGTGTTTTTCTTTTTTTCGCTGCACTATGTAATTATAATCAAAGACATTGGGATTAGATTTGGATTGGATTGATTGGTATTTTAGCACAGACAAAAAAAATAACTGAAAAATCCTTCACCAATGGGATTTGATATGATTAACTTAACAGTTAACTGTCCAATAGAATTCATAATGTTATCCTTTTATGATTCTGCCAAAGTGGCCTTTTAAGGCCCCAGGTCGCATGTTGGAACGCACTTTTGAGTGGTTATTATTAGGTATTCGCAGATCCAATTTCACAAAAAGTTAAGGACAGTATCCTAAGACCGTTTTCCTGTAGCAACAACAACAGTTAAGGTATCGGCTTAGAAATTTCGTAACGCACTATCAGTAGCAATGGTTTCAGTAGGACACAATATATGCATTGCCTTATTTACTCTTTAGAGCAGACAAATTTTTCGAAAATACGAGGCAATGGAGTAGCAATATCATTCGAAATTATTCGAATTGAGATTGATAGTGTGTTACGCAATTAGGGTGTTGCACTTACTGCCCACTGACTCAAAAATTGTATAGTAGGTAATTGCTAATTCCATAGAAAATATTTACTTGTCATTAAAACAAAACTATAAACATTTTCGGACAGTCATAATGTAAAATGTAAGTAAAAATATCAAAATAAAAGGCAGGTCAAATTTCATTGCCCATCACCGACTGTTCAGCAGTGCTATTCTGTGACCATCTCACCGTGAAAAATAAGGTGAAGTGAGCGTGGAGTGAGCTGTCAATAGTGTCAATTCCTAGCAAAAACAAACTCGCATCACCTAAGCTTTCACGGTGAGATTTTTACAGAATCGACCGGCAGTACCCTAATTGCGTATAAACACACTATCAATCTCAATATGAATTATTTTGAAAGATATTGCTAATCCATTGCGTCATAAGTTCTAAAAAAGTGTCTGCTCAACAATGTAAATAACGCAATGAATGTTGTTGAACTGTCAAAATAAAATCCATTGCTACTGATAGTGTGTTGCGCAATTACCCCGCTGTTTCCGAGTCTACCTACTTATATTCGTCTTCAGTAAATGGAATTTCAAAATGTTTCTTATCGTGCAAAATATACAGGGTGGCAGGGACGCGCAATCTGTCACCATGGTACATGATTCTGAATCCCCATGTTGAAATTTTTTGTCGGTAGTAAAAAAAAAATGCTGTTCCATACTTTTCGACCGCGTAGGTATTGCACTTTTTTTATGAAACAGCAGATTTTTTTTTTTATAACCAACGATAAATTTCTACGCTACTCGAGTAGTCTAGAATCATGTGCTGAAATCTTAGTCTCAGTTTGCGCGTCAAAGTCGTATTTAGAAATGCACAACCTGGAACTGTGCCATTTAATTACTGACATACTCGTAACTTTTAACTCATTAGAATTTGTAAGTACAGATGCCAGCAGTCTAGCACATCAAGCTTCCCGAAACTGTCAAATTTTCTCAATCAACTTTGAACCGTATACTTTGGCGATTAAGTTGAAAATATAGGTATCAAAGAAATTTGACAGATTGTAGTAGCTTGATGTGCTGGCGTCTGTACAATTTCCATTCATAAATAACTACAACGTATTTCTAACAGCCCCGTTATCAGGCGTTGGTGGGTGGATGCGAGCCCTTGCAAAGTTATTTGCACAAACGTTTGGCAGAAAACCTGAACAGTGAAGCGGCCTTAGGTACAGTTGGCGATGTGGCTCAGTGCGTACAGTGGCTACGATCTACTTTTCTGTACGTACGTGCGGCTCGAGACCCTAAGAAGTAAGTAAAGTGACATCTTTATAATAATAGGTCTTAAGACAGGCTCTAGGCAGGATTTAAGGCAAAAAATAAGGAACTTTTTGACCCCATCAGCAATTTCTTTTGGTGATTCTTCACGTACCAAAGGCACTGCGTGGGTAGCCCTCGCATAAGGTGAACAGGTGACCTTGCGGAGGTCGCGGGAATCCGCTTGATGCGGACGATAGCCACATACTTTGGGGAGGCCTATGTCCAAAAGTGGATGTCTTTGCCTGCGACACTGCGACCCGTTATCAGCTGTCCTATATATATGGTTCAAGTAGGTATTGAAGTTTTGTACGGGACAGCTGATTATTTTTTCGCGATTACATATATGGGTTCCATGGAGAAAGTTATTCAGTTTGATGGTCTATACAACACCCTTAAAAATGACCACCCTTTATTATACACGCTGTATACAGGGTGGCAAGGACATCGACGCACAACCTGTTACCATGGTTTCAGTAAACGATTCTGAACCCCACTGCGTTGAAATTTTTCGCCAATTATTAAAAAAAAAAAACAATTTTATTCCTGTTCCATACATTATGACGGCGCGCGGCGTAGGTATTGCACTTTTCTATGAAACACAGATTTTTTTTTATAACCCATGAGAAATTTCTACGCTGGGGGGTAGGGGGGTCTGGAATCATGTACTGAATCTATGGTGACATATTGTGCGTCGTTATCCCTGCCACCCTGTATATATGTTTATCAAGTCGTGATTTTAACAAGGATAGTTATTTAACGCTGTGAATTCTCACAGGTACCTTGGATTGCCACAAAATTCACCGCAGCATCTTATCTCCAAGAAAATTGAGGGTAAGTTTCCAGTTCAGTATTTTTTCGTTGGTACTGTATAGTTGACAGTAGTAATTGTGTGTTACAAAATTAATACGCCGCGCTGCTGCAACAAAGCTCAAGACAGTTAACTTTTGTATAACATCAACTGTTGATAAACGACGCCTTTATTTTCAGCGCTGCAGGATAATCGCGCTATTTATCTCTATTGTATTACCTTTTGGATCTTATCTTTGCATTTGCAATAAAATTACTTTAATTAAAATTAATTACTCGACCCATTCAGCGCTTACAATTATTGATGTTTTTCTGCTTTAAAATATCTGTTACCCGAAATAAACTCTACTTATAGTATCCTATAGTTTTAAATGATGATTAAATTGATGAATTAAGTTAAAATTACCTTTGGACTCTTGTGTTTACATAAGTCAGTTAAAATCAGTTCCAAATCATTGGTTTCATTTTGTTGGAAGAACCCATCAAAGGAAAACATACATAATTGTTACGATAACAATATTTTATTGCACAAAAAACATAGACCATTCAAATTATAATTTGAAGGTCTGCCATTAAAGTAAATTATTATGCATAAAACCTTTTAAAATAAAATTATGATTACGACTATTACGCATTCAAAATATGTCGTCAATCTTAAGAACTATGTATTACCCATATTTGCAAAATAAAATTCTATTATATTCTAGTAAAGTCATGTCATAACAAATAGAATTAACTCGCGGCATTTTATGAATGAACTTATGAAATATTCAACATCATAACCTCATCTATCTGTATTATCTGCAATTTTAATATTATATTCATAACTGCATATATAATAAATAGCAACAATCCAGTGGTAACATCATTGCCGTGTAATTGCCACATTTTATTTAAAAAAAAAGTTATTCTTCTTATGATTGTACAGACGCCAGCACATCAAGCTACCCGAAACTGTCAAATTTTCCCAATCAACTTTGAACCTTATGCTTTAGCGATAAAGTTGAAAATCTATTAAAGAAATTTGACAGATTATATAGTAGCTTGATGTGCTGGCGTCTGTACCAACCATATGCTGCATACAACGACGTTCGTTCTTACTTCTCACATGCATACTTTTTAACATGAATGAAATAACCATACATTGTAACCATATTATTTTGATTTAAAAGAGCGTCCATGGAGTTTCTTGCCCGTTCTTCTCCATAGGTACCTACTACGCTTTGGAATGGGCAACTAGCTTCATCTTTCTGACTGAACGTCCCCTTGACAATTCAAAAGTACCTGTAATTGGTTTATTTGAAGCTAGTTTCTGATTAAGTAGGTACCTTTGTCTAAAACAATACCTTTTGCAGTTAAAATTGAGTCTTTACGATATCCTTTGGTCAAAACCAAACGGATCCTTCCTCTATACTGTGACCTGGGGGCCTAAAAAGGCCACTTTGGCGAATCATAAAAGGATAGCATTATGAATCGTAATGGACAGTTAACTTTTAAGTTAATCGTATCAAATCCCATTGGGAAGGAATTTTCAGTTATTTTTTGTCTGTGCTAAAATACCAATCAATCCAATCCAAATCCAATCCCAATCTCTTAGATTATACCTACGTAGTGCAGCGAAAAAAAGAATAACAAGGACTGTCTTCGCCATATTATACTCTTAATTCATAATATTATCCTCGTACGATTCTGCCAAAATGGCCTTTTTAGGCCCCCTGGCCAATTTAGCTGCACTGAAGGACATAATATATAATTGCAATGTCTTGAATTATGTGCCAGCAGTAACGTGTATAAATAACCAATGTATCGGTAGGTTTCCACATCATCGAGTCGTATCAAATCAATTACTTAATTGACAGGCTTAGCGATCTTGGCCTCCAGCAGTAAAGATTCGATTAGCGAAACCATTCACTACCTACCATGTCCAAAAATGCATAGTATCTTTTTTTTTTTTGAAGTGAAAACTTCTTTAGCGGCGCTGTGTACTTTTTTTGGAATGGGTAAAAACTTCTAAACTCGCGTCAGGTCACGTGACCCTGATCGAAAATTCGTAAGACGTAAAACGTAAGACGCGCGTTGTTGAGGACAGCGCCATCTATGCACATCGGGAAGAACTACGAGGGCCTCGCGTACTAACTACGTAGTTCATCCAACAACGACGAGATGGCGCTGAACCACGGATATATAACTGACGACGAGCTCCATGCGAGCGGCTTGCTTCTCTTACCACTGCCGCGACCAACACCACGAACTGAAGTCTATCCTGTGTGCTTATTTGTAAATCTGAATAAATTCCTTTCACGAGAAGAATAAACCAGTCACTTTGGTCATCATACCTGATTTGCAAAAAACCCTATAAAATAAGGAACACACCTTAACACGCGTGTTTTGTTTATAAGACGATTCACAAAATACACTCGTAATTGTTCAAGTTTTCACTTCTGTCGGCACTACCGGAGTGCCAGTGTTTTTTTTTGTTTTAAAAAACGTTGCCCCACACTAGGAATTTCTCCTGTATTGTGGGTGCGTTTACAAACATTTAAACTCACATACACAAACAGCCAGACCCGGAACAACTACTTGTAGGTCATACAAATATTTGTTCCGTGCGGGAATCGAACCCGCGACACGCAGCGCAGCAGTCAATCGCTTAACCACTGCGCCAACCGTGCCGTCGAATCGTATCTTGTATGGGCTTTAAGTAATTCTGTACCATACCTAATTACTTACCTTATTCTGTAATTTTTGTGCCCGGCTGATGGCGATAGGCTCCTCTCCTATTACATGGGACTTAAACATAAATGGAAATTACGGCTGTCCCATTTCAAATCCTAGTAAGGGACACTTTTTACAAAAATCGTTTTATTGCATAATCTTGCTAACCTAGAAGGTCTCTACCAAATACAAAAACACCAGCGTTTTAAACTTACATAAAAGGAGATATGTATATTTAAGCATCGATACCTATAGTAAGTGCACCTTTCACTCCCTAGTGACCATTTTAAAACCTAGTAAGTCACTTTAACCAATTTAAAAAATACATTCCATAGGCTGACCAATATTACGTTTATGCGCTCTCCTGTAAAATTTCATTTTAAGTCCTTACTAGGTTTTGAAATGGGGCAGCCGATTAGGTCTAGGTACCTAGATAATAATCTAGATATATTGTACACTAGGGTGGGCCACGAATGTATGAAGAAAAAAAAAGTAGTTAATTCAATTATGTAATAGCGATAAAAGGGTGTTATAGTAAGTCTTTAATTCATATCCAAAAGATATTCAAGATTGGACATCATATTCTGCCTCCGAATTGATCTCGAAGTTTTGAAAAATTTAACAAAAAAGCTTTTTTTTTAATCTTTTTAGAACAAAAAAATTACAAGATTTAATATAGTTTTTTGTAATAAAACGCAAGGTAATCGGATATATTCGTTTATTAAAGAAAAATAAAGAATCAATACGCAGTAAAAGTATGTTAATTATTATTTTTAATTAACTACAAAATCCTTCTTGCTGTCAAATTTTGGCATATCTTTGCGAGATTCTATCTGAGCCTTAATGAAGCCTTCTCTTGCAGATTTGCTGCATAAAGTATTTGATGCTTCAGTCACAGTCTTGACGGCCCGTTCAACTGCTTGAGTATGACATGGCAGGCGTATTAGAGGCAATTCACCCTCACCCCCTTGTGCAACAAATATTTGCAAATCTTCGACACTTATACTCTTGAGAATAGGAGGTTCGGTGACATTACGCTGCCAATCAATAAGATCGAGGTAAGAAGAGGCGTCTAGGTTTAAGTCGGGAACTTGAAACAGTCTGAGTTTTGTGTGTGTCTGTGTAATGGCACGGGCTTTCAGAATACGACGCGCAGCTAACTCACGAACGTGTTTTTGTGGATCAGTCAACATTGCCAATAATGCATTTTCAGGGTGAGCAAAATAGCTATTTCTTGTGATGACAGGATCTATTATAGTTTTGAGATTAGCTGGTAGGTACCTAGAGGCAGAGATTAGTTTCCACAAATGTCGTGTTCCGTCTTTACAAGTAGGATGAGTCTTTATGGCGAACCAAGTCGGAGTGTAAACTTTCACAACATAGGTTGCTAAAATGACTAGGTTTTCAGAAGGAGCTTCTGTCGCAACATAAAGACGGACTATTCGATTAGCACGGGTTAGCCATCTGGCATGAGACATCTTGCCTGGTGATTTATTGGCTAAGTCTTCAGGAAACACACCGCTTATGACAGCAGAGACAATCCTATACAAATATAATTGGTCGGTACTAAGATCTTGACTTGATAACTCTGGTAACTCCGAAGGAATCGGATGAAACTCAACAACACGTTTGTTTTCACAGTTTTCCAGTTGTTTTCCAATCGTTCCTGTAAATGTTTGAGGTCCAGATGTAGCGCCATCAATATGTGTGAACAAATGTCGAAATGGTAACTCATTCATGTGAAGCAAGCAAATAATCCATTGTAATGGTTTATTTAATCTCTTCTCTAGTAAACGTATGATACCTCCATATCTTCCAACGTTAACATTCGTTCCATCGCATCCAATCGCTAGTACAGATTCCAATGAAATGTTTTCTTTTAAAAAATAATCAGTAATGGCTTTTTCTATTCCCTTAGAAGTTCCAGAGGTTGGAGAAACATAGCCCAAATACTTTGATTCTGGTTCTTTTATCAACGAAATGTGCTCTTCTAGGATACTCTGTCTGTAACTTCTGCCTGCTTTTTTTGACACAACTAAGGTTTTATCTTTCCGGCCATCGAAATATAAAGCGGGTACTTGTAAAACTCTGTCTTTCGCCATTATGTTCTGTCTTGTTTTTGATCGTTCCCTGCGTAGCTTATTTTTGTCAATAACCGGTACGGATGATCTGGTAGCTTGCAAAACTACTGAAGCGATAGCTGCCCCTGCCCTGTCTGATATTCCGTACCTGTCACACGTTTTCGCGAGCGTAGAATAATCCATGCTAACGGTGGCCTTCTTTTGCGGAGCTGCAGTTGCAACTAGCTTGAGTGAATTGTCATCACCAGACTCATTGGAATCAGAAGAAGAAGAAATATCGCTTTGACGGGGCTGGCTTGTCGTTGGCTTATGTGAGGTGCATTCTTCCTGATATTTACGCGAGGCTATTTGCTTTTGAAGTTTCCGTTTTAAGTTTTTTTTAATTTGATTCGTGGTAGCCATATCGATGTTTCCTATTATCATATTTCGTGTGGTACGTTGATCAATTAAGAAACAGTGCTCCTTGACAGGTACTCTCCGATCTCTAGAACAGTTACACTCATTCAAGTTCTTACACTTGCAAGCAGAAATATCAAACAAAACCTTGCTGCCACGCCGGAACTCTTCTAATGTTTTTTCTGATATTTTGGGGTAGGACTTCAATAGATTTTTGTACTTTAAATGATAACTTTTTAACATTTGAGTCACTCTTGTGTGGGAGACAATAGGAAGAGATGCTTTTTTCCATATTTCTTCGATTCTAGTCGAGATAATATTCGCAATTTCCAAAAATGTTGGTTCCTTTTTAGTATCTTTTTCAAATTTGAACTGCCACCGCGCCCACTCATAATATTTCATAATTTCTTCATAAGTTGGTAGCATATTGTCTTTAATATCACTTATTTCACCAAGTAAAGGACACTTTAACGAGTTTCGAGTGCGTTCCATGGTAAAAACGAGCGTAACACAACTTCACGATTAAGTAGCCGTAGCGTCACTGGCGCGTAATAAATGTCGCGCAAAGTGCAATCGACGCCCCCCGCCACCTCACTTCACTCCGTAAATAATCAAAACAATGACGGTTACTCATTGGTTTTAAGAAGTTGATTATATTTGAATGTAAATTATATGAAAATCGTATTATAAGTCTCAATTTCCTTTATTCTTATTGGTTGTTGAAAGTAACCCTAAAAAACGAAAATATTGAAACTTCAAATCTAATCCGGAGGCAGTTAATCAAAATAGAAACTTATAATAATTTGCACATTTAATTTATACTATATTTAGCACCCTTTCATCACTATTACAATAAAAAAAAATAAAAAAATGAAAAATGACCCACCCTATTGTACACCCCATCCTAACCCTTCAGGTGTGATGTTACCTATGTTATGTTAATATAACATATCTATGCTATCTATCTACCTAGAGACCTTGAATCCTCTTTCTTATTAATTTAATAATCTATTATCGAGTTAATTGTAGCGTGTCACTCAAGTTCGCTATCCCTGGTCCTGAGCGGCCTCGCTTGAGTTCCGGATCGTGATTGACGGATGGCGTTGTCGACACGCGCTGATCCTTCGCATTTGCCGATGCACGCGATCCTCTTATCCTTGGTGCAAGTGAAGGGCTAATGCGTGTATCCACGTTTAAAAATATGGGATTAGATATGATTTCATTGTGATTGCATGCCACAAGAATCACTGCCGCATCTAACTAGCTAGTCAGTAGATAGGTTGATTCGAATTGGTTGCGTTTGGAGGGCAAAGATCCTTCGATTTCTTACAATATGATTAAGATAATGCGCAAAATAACCGGTCTATGTAATTTGATTATTATTTTATGTTATTGTTTTACAAAAAGATAACCACATGCACGCCGACTGCCTTTAGCTTACAGTTCAGTTATTACATGCAGGCCCCTCTTTTCCATTGGGCACTCTGGGCAAGTGCCCAGGGCCCCCCGATCTTCGGGGGCCCCGGCCTGCTCTCATAAAAAAACATTATTTGCAGCCGCCGTTCGAGTATACGCATTATTAGTACCCGATTCAATGACAAAATAAGTGATTTGCAGTGCGATTTACAATAACTTTCTAGCCCCTCAGTTATGAAATATTAGTATTCTTCTTTTATTGTCACTTATCTACACAGGGGCCCCGTGATCCTTATGTGCCCAGGGCCTCCAATAGGTTAAAGACGGCCCTGATTACATGCCCTTTAAACGTAAAGCTATTTCTGATGTCGTCGAAGACACTTAACGTGTGTGTGTTTGTGCTAAATCGTAGTACTTAAACGCTTGTAAATATCACATCATTGGAATGGCAATTATGTTTATTCATCTTCACTTTAGTTATAATAATTGCTGTTGTGACCCTAGATTGTATCTTCTTCTACGTTGTCATTCTTCAATGATGTCCTTATCTGGAAAAATTGAAAGGCGAATGATGTATCTTCGCACCATATACAAATCCGTTCACATATAGAATAAGTGCGTTTGTTGTATGTGGCATTTAATTACCTACTTTATGTCGTACCCTACTCGTGACTAGAGTAGATTATGTACTTGGGAATTATTGAACTTTTACTTGAAAACACGTCATATTATGGTACTTCAATGACAAATGTTTCAAGGAGTCGAACATGAACTCATCCAAATCAATGCACGACGCATTCTTTACCAGTCTTTATAACCTATGCCTTTTAACTATAATGTTATCAGCACACTAGATCGAAATCCATCGTGATATTTGCACATCCTTCTTATTTACAGAGCTGTGTGTCAAAGCGATGAATGGCTTAGCTACTACGGGCCTCATTACAATGGACGAAGCTAGTTGTATTGAGTCGACTGAAGCAGGACGACTTATGTCCGTCTTTTATTTGGACTTGGAAACTATGAAGCAGATTATGAAGGTAACTTTTATTTCAGTAGTGTATTTTTCATCATATTTATCAGTATGTTATTGCAGAAGTTTAGATGTTCATGATAACTTCACCATTCTCAATTGCCTTCTACACTGAAAAAAATAATTTCTTACATTACGACTTTATACAGTAAGAAATGTTTGAAAACAGTAAAAGACAAAACAGTAACTTTTAATGATTGAAGGTACAGACGCCAGCACGTCAGTCAAGCTACTACAATCTGTCAAATTTCTTTAATAGATTTTCAACTTTATCGCTAAAGCATAATGTTCAAAGTTTATTGGGACTCCATAATGATGGCAGCAGCATCTAGGTAAAGCTGACACGTAAGGAAATGTAAAAAAAGAAACGAATTCCCGTTCCATTTGTTCAGACAGACTTACAGGATGTAAAATATTAAATCCCTTATTTTGCGTCAAATCTATATTAGCTACGAAAACTTTGGAACTGGAAGTCCCAAGACTATATCCTCCCGCACAATAAACTTAAGAATGAGAGTGGATTAGGGTCTTGTTAGGTATCTCGTGCATGTTGTAAAGGTCACCCGAGTAGGAGTGGGCGATACAAATCGTATATAGATACAATATCTATATATCGGTACAATATCCAATACCTATATATCGGACGGCACTGTATCTATATATCAGGTATCCGCGTACCTAGAACGAGACACTATAACGATATCGTATCACATGATCTATGATATTCGGTTCAAACTGATTCCGGTACAGTAGTAGTTATACGGTTGTAGGTACCGTATCCTTGCGATGCGCGCGGGCGGGAGTGATGTAGCTAGAGATGAACGAGCGAGAAAGCGCGTTAAGCTAACGTCTAATACTAATTTTAAACATTATTTACAGGAGCATAGAGTTTAATACAGAATACATTATTTTGTAAACACAACGTCAAAGGGTTTTAAATCGTACCTATGGCATTCTCAACAAAAATTGTTTTAAAATCATTTTACCTACGTGACCCTCGACCTTGATTGCACTTTGCTGTTTTCGTAGATACTTTTCGTGTTCTATTAAATACGCCTTTAAATACGCCTGCATTACCTTTATTGATTAACAGTAAACTTTATTTGTTTCAGTTATTAGTAATGCGGTCAGTCTTCAGTTATTAGGAAAGTTCAATTCACTCATGACTGATGAATAGGTACTTGACCTATTTAAATAATTGATAAAAAAAAGTGAGCCGTCACGGGACGCCTGGCAGATGTGAAACATCGACATTATTTTGTAAGAGTAATATGACTGAAAAGAACAGATTGCGATATAAACAAAATATGGCATAATGATAAAATAAAATATTACGATTTCGCGATTTTTTTTGAATCGCAGTCGATTGCGTATGGCGACGCGTCGCCACACAGTACCTACACAAGACTGTGACTGTATATAATTATACACCATCATATAGCGTGGCGACGCGTCGTCACGGCATGCGTCGCCACGCCAGAAATTTGTTTTACGCGCGGCTATAGATGTTTCACATCAAAAATATAAATCTAGAAAACCGAAACGGCTGTACTAGTTTCATTTCAGAGTGCCATATTATCAACAATACATTCACTGATTTCGAATATACAGTTACAAATAAAATACAATGATGTACATGAATCGAACAAAACCGAAACCTAAATATCACAGTACCAATTTCGATTTCGAGTTCCACACTGATTCAGCCAATATATAGATATTGAAATATATAGATACGATATCCGATATTCTAAACCGAAACATAGATACGATTTGATATAGTGTAAAAGCGATATTACCCATGCCTACACCCGAGTGAATTGGGTTATATCAAGTTGAATGTAGCCGATGGTCGGAGGCAACGGGGACCTCACAACCTGTCATTACTTACGCACTATTACCAAACCCTACGAGCTACCACGCAGCTATTTAGCCATGTGTAGATCTACGGACTAACGTTTAGTTCTGTAGAATAAATTATAGGTGCGTATTCTTTTTGGATTTGCCAATGTTGTCGTCTTTTTCATTGATATATGATGGTCGCTTGATCCTTGTGTAGGTGAAATGTAAGTAAGTATTTAAATAAACGCCAGATTAAAGTCTATCATCTTTCTTATCGCGGCTTTTAATAGTTTTCTATCAAAACATAAAGCTGATATCAATTGCAGTTTCATCTAGTTACTTAGGGGGCGTCTATAAATTACGTGAGGTGTTTTTTTAAATTTTCTGCCCCTCCCTCCCCCCGTGGTGAGATGTCGTGAGATATTATTCAACCCCCTCCCCCATCCCCAAATCTCGCGTGAGATTTTCAAAATGTGGGTTTCTTACGTAAACGCGTTGGATTGTTGTTATAAAAAAAAAAGTGCTTTGTGCTTTTATTTACACAAATATGGTGGTTTGACAGTAAGTAGATGTATAACGTCGAAGTATGAATGAAATTATTTTCTTTCGAACGAATTATTGAATGATCTTAATCATATTACGATATACGCTTAAGGGGGAAGCGCTAAGGTAGCCCGCGAAATTAAAATTTTCTTACGTTTTTTGCAATTTGCTGGTCAGTATTAAGTTGGACGTTGATTATTATATGAATCGCGGCCGTAACTAAGATGTATTTACAGAATTATAATCATTAAAGTCATCAACACAACTCTCTAAGACCACGTAAGTCCGAAGAATGATAATTTAATGAAACAGTTATTCTTTGGACTTACGTGGTCTTAGAGAGTTGTGTTGATGACTTTAATGATTATAATTCTGTAAATACATGTTAGTTACGGCCGCGATTCACATATTAATCAACGTACAACTTAATACTGACCAGCAAATTGCAAAAAACCTAAAAAAAAACAAATTTCGCGGGCTACCCTGGCGCTTTCGCCTTAAGATTAAATCTTAAGCATGTATAATCTGAATTAAATGGACCAAAATAGTATAATTTTTTTTCTGATCTCTCCAACGTAAGATTAGATGAGATTTGACTCGACTCCCTCCCCCCCTTAAACATCTCACGTAATTTATGGACGCCCCCTTAGGGAAAAATATAAAGATGCATGATGAATCATCTTAGATAATAACTATAGGTACCTATGTACCTACACCTGCATAGGTACTGTAAAGTTCAGTATGGTACTGCAAGTGTCATCATGTGTAAGTTTAATTATTGACCTTTTTGCAAAGGTCGAAATGAGCTCTTGGGCTTAATTGAAGAATAATGAAGTACTATGTGATGAGATGTACCTACTTACAATTTTTTGCTTAAAGCCTAACTAACCTAAGTTTTAACTAACAAAACAAAAAATGCGGCATTGGAAAAGTCAAGTTGGTTAATTTCAATAGCACCATATTATGTAGCTTAGAAATCCTGCGACATAATATGATGCGTTTATACCTATTCATCGAGGCATAACCCAAACTCCTATTAGGTATATGCACATAGAATAGGATTACTTGATTCAGATGAATGAGGGTTTTCGTGAAAATTTACGACACCAGTTGGCACCACTGTGACAAGAGGTCTTCCAATATAAAATATATGATGACGTTCATCATTCGATTCATTCATTCGTTCATCATTCAGTCATGACTAAAGAAAATATAGGCTCTTTGACAGATGCCTGGACCTGACGTGTCAGTGCTGCCACCTAGCGAACGTCATTTCAGAAAACCCTCATTAAGAAACTTTGGATATCATCAGCATCGACTCGGCTGAAAGTCATCTACTGGTTCCACCTCCCCTTACTATCGCCAACGACCAACGGGGTAATTGCGTTACACACTAGTAGGAATGGCTTTCATTTTGACAATTCAACAACATTCATTGCGTTATTTACGTTGTTGAGCGAACATATGAAGCAATGGATATCCTTCAAAATTATTCAGATTGTGATTGATAGTGTACAGAATTAGGGTGCAGGCTGTCTCTGCATGCATCTAGCATATTCCCGCAATGCGCACTATGACACAGTTCCACTTATATATGTGTATCCTTTACAATTACAGACAATATCCTAAACTCATTTGCTATCTCAAAAAAATCGGTTGTCTGTAAAGTCGGTTTACGGACGATAGTTTAACGTGACAACGTCATAACATAACATTAATGAAATTGCCGAACGCGGAGGCCGATTCGGCAGCGTTCGACATCATCTGTCTCTCATCGCTCGTTCCGCGCTCTCGCTTGCACTTCAAGCCGCCATGGAACGCTACAACGCTACAGAGCAAGGCCGCGAGGTAACGCTACATGAGTCATGTTTTTTCGTGTGTGCAGCTAGCTTCATCGATTTATTAGACGTTGTCACGTCAAAAAATCTTCGATGGTGAGTCTTTTGTTCCAATCAATTCCAACCACGTATCCCTTTCCAATCATCAGATAGAAGGCACAGAATCTCTAGAACGTCTGCTGGTCCTAATATGCGAAAGTCACGAGTTGGCTGACATGCACCTGCGAATGGACGAACGCAGATGTTTGAATCTGCTCAACAGAAACAATTCTGCGGCCACCATACGGTTCCCTATGAAAGGCAAGATTAGTACGAGGCAGATGAAATTAAATTGGTGAGTCGGTTTTTAATACGTCCTTTGAAAATGTCGGGACAAACGTTTTGAATATGAATGTGGTCATCTGGATGGCTAAGTAGTAGTCCAGTCATTTAAAACATCGTAGGTCACAAAAAATTGCACGGTAGGTACTGATATTTTGGGATGTTGATCTGTAAGGATAGATACCAATAGTGTAAAATCCAGCTTGCAGCTTCGAAAGACCTGTGCCAACTGCGTGGTGCAGGAAACCTTGAATTTTTTGGACTTTTTTTCAGTTTTTTCCTTATAAATTCTAAAAGGTGCATCCCGGTTCTACCTACATTACTGACTCTAGGTACTTACGCTTCTACTGTGCCTCTCTTAAAGGGAATACTTATTGTTTAATTATATGTTATAAAGGTACTTTTATGTGGCTGTTTATATACCTATGATATATTGAAGTTTGTAAACACCCAAGAGCAATGAAAAAATAAGATATTGTAGTGCGTGCCACGTAAGAAGAGACTTGACACACCACGTGGTCTGACATGCGCAGAACACGATTTTAGTTATCTTTAGCGGTATGAGGTCTGAGTGCGGGACGGGACCGGACGTCATAGGGGCGGCGGAAAGAGCGAGGGAGGCGGGGTCAAGTCTCTTCTTACGTGGCACGCACTGTAAGAACCTACTTCAGAAATAAATATCATATTTATCAATAGACCTGTAAACACGACATGGGCCTCTACTAGGCATCGTTTATAGTTATTAATTGTAGTCTTTACTTACCTATGTTACTTCGTTGACAAGGACAATAATAATATATTTCATAATAACGAAGCTTCTTCTGCCAGTTGATTTATTTTTGCCTATAATTTTTTTTTTTGATGAATGTATGTGAAGTTTTGAATAATAGACGTTATTGTTGTTTACAGCGTTATTCAAGCTGTCCTCGGATGCCTTTCAATCCCCGATCCGTCTCTAAATCAAGAGGCCATGAAAATCATGAGAATTACGGACCGGGTTTGCAAATGTTAGTAGAAGTAGATACAATTTATTTCAATATCGAGGTAATAATTTGCATAAGTAGGTATCTTTTCAAAGTCCTGTCTATAGGTACGCAGACTACCTTCAGTATTGTCCCCTTCTGCCTTAATCCATTCAAAGGTTTTCTTGAAAAGATCACTTTTAGCGATAAGACCGCCCATTGTGTCACCCCTTGTAAAATGTCCACATTTATATCTGTAATTTTTATGGTGTACATCCTAAAGAATATTCTATCTAACTATGCACGACGACATATCAAGATATAGGTACATTTCCAGTATTAAGCTGACTTCTCATTGTACGAAAAGCCTATACAGGGTGTCCGGTAATTAATGGATAACCTCTTTAGGGGTCATTGTACTTATCATTATGAACAACTATGGATATGAATAACTATGGGACCAAAGCTGAAATCGCGAAAAAAGAATCAGCAGTTCCCTATATTTTGACGAGTTTTGCGAATATAAATGTAGGGAAAAACTGATATTTTGTCGCGATTTCATGTTTGGTCCCATAGTAAAAGTTGTTCATAAAAATAAGTAGGTACAGGTCTTCTTAAGTTATCCATTAATTACCGGACACCCTGTATAATGCGAGGTCAGCAAAAACTGGAAATGTATAGCTTAATGTGTCGTCGTGTATACAATCGGATTTAAAGTATAAGAAACCAAGGGATATGGAAGCAATAGTTTGAAGCTAACATTAATAACTACAGTCAGATATCCTACCTATAAGCTATCATTTTGGTCTTTTTTTTCAAACATGCTTGACGTTGCATAATCCAGAAGCATAGGATTCACGAGACGATGTCATAAAACGAAAAAACTTTGCTTTTACTTTAATTGTCGCTTTTATAATGAAATGTTAAGTAACCTAATAAGTAATAAGTATACATAATCGATCAATGTTTTCATACTCTTGGAATTGAAAATCGAATTGTTTTAAGTATCAAACTTTTTCTTCATCATCTTCCAGGTCTAGTAACATATGTCACCCGTCCAGATCTCATATCCCAGCAACCACAGTTCTTCACAGCGGTTCTAAACTCGATTCTCCTGGCAAAGTGCGTGGCTGCCCATCTGTGGGAGAACTCGTCATTTGTGAGCAAGCAGCTGAAAGGCATTGGACCTACATTCAGTACATTGCTGGCGTCGGCTGGGAAAGTCAACTTTATGCTGTTGGAGGAGAGCCATCCGAGAGACTTGGAAAGGGTGAGTGAACACTGAAGATAACTTTTAGTTTTGGCCGTAAATTAAATAGGCAGACTCATCATGCTTG
This sequence comes from Luperina testacea, assembly GCA_927399505.1. NCBI lineage: Eukaryota > Metazoa > Arthropoda > Insecta > Lepidoptera > Noctuidae > Luperina > Luperina testacea. Next base: position 12,910,201 of record OV656770.1, on the reverse strand, counting down.
AAAGGCGAGGGTAGATGCAAAAAAAACTATTTTCAGTTAGAATAAAGTTAAAAATTATGTTGATTGCCGAGTGTTTACAGATATAGCCACACTACTCAACTATAATATATCCTTATAGTAAGGAGACGACTTTTAGCTCGGAATTCTAGAACAATGTAGGTACCTACCTACATTCATAGGTATCTTCATTTTAAACTAGAATTTTCTTGAGATTTCATATTAGTTAGGTGCACAGAAGCAGACAGTTAAAAATCGAGATTCGAACTGAGCATCATCTATGAATAGGTACAGCCGTTTATTTCTATTCCCATAGATAATGAACAAAGGGCCTCCAGCCGGCAATGTAGTCCGCAAACAAGTAAGTCTGCTGCCAAAGTACCAGCTGACGATGATACCCGTAGACGAGAAGACTGTGACCGTACAACTTGTGTTACTAAACCAGTCTCATTTGGCTGAGAATATGGAGAGCCTGACGGCCGGAGACAGTCATAAGAGTTATATCATTGTGGGCGATTCCAACAATAATTTGTTGTTATTGGCGGCCTTCAAGTGAGTACATATTTCGAAAACAAAGTCCCACAACTTAAAAAAAAATTCACTAACTAACTTTACAGGATTATTAATTAGTCAATCACATTCATTGTTCCTATTTATTTTGTTGATATCTCCATTCATCTAATTGTATGCTCCTAATACTTCATCTACTTACATATATTATGCTATTGCTGTGTTACAGGGACAGGGATTTAATTAGTGTTTTTGATGGGACCATTACACATGAAGTAAGGCGGAAACATAATTTCGAACACAAAATATTTGCTCACTGCGTCAGTTCCACTTTTGGTTAGTTAATTGTAAAATTATAACAGCAATTACCTACTTACTAGAAATACCTTAAAGGAGCATAATTAATTTACTTTCCACATGTAGCATAATTACTTTCTACGTTTATTCCAGTGGGTATTGACGTACAGTCAGAATATATGTTCAATGATTTAGAACCATTCTTAAGAGGACCAGTACCATGTACAGAGACGCAAACAAATACAATACCAACTAAAAAAACTGCAGAAAGGCAAACCTGCATAACGGATACATTTAAACAACGTAAAAGAAAGATTAACCCAGATGCTATAGATAAGTCAAAAGAAAAGAGAAAGCGGGAGAATTCTTTGATTGAGAATTTTAAATATCTCAAACAATCGTTTGAAACAGCTTCTACAAATGTTAACGAAAGTATGAACAAACGAAGGCAAAATGGAGAAAGATTGAATAAAAACACAGCTGCATGCTCATTGTCCAGTAATACAATAAATACCTCACTACGCGCTGTAAATACAAAATCAGCAAAAGATGAATTACATAATTTATCAGACCAAAATACATGTTATAAAGAAATGGATAGTGATGAGTTTATAGATGATGAAAAAATTTATAGCATACTTAACGAAATTGAAAATGAAATGGGTAAAAGTAAAGCAAGCTTAGAAAATACAAAACCTTTATGTAACAATACATACTTTCGTGAAAAAAAATTAAATGTTCAAAATCCTTTTTCTACTAAACTGACGGCGGATGCTTTTAAAAATTTGTCAGTTCAGAATTCAAGTACAAAGTCCAGTAGCAACAGAACGTTAAGTGCACCAAGAAAGCCTAAACCTAAAACTACGAAATCAAACTACACCTTTATTGAGTTATTAGAACGAAAGTTGAGTATCAGCGACGACGAAGACAAATCTGAAGTCGTGCAAAAAGACAACGGATTTTCAGACACTATAAAAAGTCATATACAAAAGTACTTGACGAAAACACAAACAAAGACCTCTATACACGACAGAAATATTAAAATGTTATTAGATAAACCTGACGATGGATTGCAGAATGATAACGAAAACACTCAAGAAATTAAACCAGACAATCTGGATTCCGATATATTAAATAGTCCCATGCATAGCCCTTGTCCTAGATATGAAATTAAAGAAATTTTAGGTGGTAAAAAAATTGACACTCCAAATAGTAACATACAACAAACAAAGGACATACAAGACTTCATTCACATTCAAGATTCTGAAGATTATGATATGAGAACGATTATTAATAATAAAGAAAAACATAAATTCAACGAAGTTGCCACAAGTCATTATGATACCGATATGAAAGCTTTAACACCTTTGTGTGAAATACACAATATAATATTAGATGATAAAGATTCTAGAAACATTATTGATAATGAAGTGAAAGAGGAGGATTTAAACGACACATTAATTTTAAACTTTGATGAAGGTAGTGCAATATTAACAAACAAGGAAAATGTTAAAAGAGAAGTTGACAATTGTAATGAAATTAATGAAAATGACTTGGATGACATAATATGTGTAGAAGAATATACCTTAAAAAAAGAAAACAACAAATACCATAATTACGTAGCAAACTTAGATCCAGATGTAATAATGATTAGTCCTACAGAAGTCAGTGACGAAATCTCTAATATGAAATACACAGACATGAACAATCAGTGCTCAAATACGAATGAACAAAACTTAGTTACAGAATGTATTGTTACCAAAGGAAGCAATAATAATCCAAGTTATGTTGTACTTGACAATAAAGGATTTCAAAACCTTTACGAGTCTACTAAGACAGATACTCCTGCAAAAAATCTTTGTTTAGACTTAGTTCTGAAGAATAGGACTCAACTAGTTGCAAATGATAGAGCATCGCATAACAAAGCCTTGGCAATAGAAGATACCGGTCATAAGCCTTATGACCCCGCTAAGGTAGATGCTTCAGCTAGAACCCCTTGCTCAGATTTAGTTGACAATAACAGAGCATGGCATGATAAAACCCTGGTGTTAAAAGATATCGATCTAAACCTGTACGAGCACACTAAGGGAGATGCTTTAGGAAAAATTACGCGCTCTAATATGGTTACAGAAAATAGAAATCCACTAGTAGAAAATTATAGAGCATCGCCTAATAAAACCTTAGCTGTAGAAAATATTGGTCGTAGTACACGTTCTAATCAGGCACAAAACAACAAAAGCATTTGTTACCCATCCGTGTCTAACGATTTGTATCCTTCCTATGAATTCATAAATAATTATCAAAACAACTCGAGTAATAATAATTCTCCAAATAATACAGAAATAAATAAACAAAAAGCAGAATACGTTAAGAGATACACTTATTCAACTAGTAAAATAGATGTTTGCACTAAACAAACCCCAGGATATTGTGTTCAACTTATCAAAAAAGTAAAAATGGATCTAGACATTACGGCAATAGTATCCCGTAAACATAACTCGTCTCAGAATTGTAAATCACATTGCGAAAAAGCTTCTTCAAATAATAAAAAAATGAAAATGATTGAACTCCCGAAACTTGAAGATAATTTTCAAAATACTACCGAAGACAATAATATAATTATAAATACGGTCGACAATGAAATTAGAAATATATCAAAACTAAACGTACTATCAGCTAGATTGCCCAGACCTGAATTTACAGCAATTAAGAATGCAGTTAAGCTGCCGAATAAAGCTATTGTAGAAGATGAAAATACAAGCAATAACCTACAAAATATAAATAAAAGCGTAGGGCCTATGAAAAGTAATTTCATGATGAATAAAAAACAATCGATTAGTAATGATACTGAGATACAAATTCCTGAAAAAATAAGACATGGAGAATTAAAAGAACAAGATAATCAAAATAATAACTATGAAAACACAAGTGGAAAGTTAATAGAAGCAGAATCTGAAAATAGTTCATTTACCGGAAATAATAAAATAAGAAATCTATTACAAAAATACAGCAAAATATTAGCGTAAGTTTATTTCATAACGCAAGTAGGTATGTCTTTTTCTACACCCTGTTCTACGCCTAATTATTTCGTTTATGTTCCAGAAAAAATGCAGTGAAAAATACAACTCCAAGCTGTTCTGGTATCAATAGAACTATAACTTGTAACACTCCAACCACTGTCAAATCTCAAAAACCGTTCAAGATAACAGACATTCATAAACTACACGCCACTTTATCAGAAACGATTGTAGATAATAAACGCGAAGTCGGAAATGATATCCTACAATTCCCAAAAGTAAATCGCTTTGTTGAAGCTAAAAACAAACGCGAAGATTTAAATTCAAGTCGGTACACACAAGATACTACAATGAGACCAAGCGAACAAATTCCTGAAAATGAATCTATCACTGATTTGGATTTAGAGCCGATCCATTTACCCGCCAATGTTGACTTAGAGCCGTCTACGGACTACAAAATAGATCAGTCAATGTTTAATCCGAGAACTCTTTTACAATGCGTGACTGATGAGACCGACGAGTTAGTTCCGCCGCCTCCAGAATTTTGTGACGGCATGACTTACTCGCCTGGCTATGACAATGCTGAAGCATCAATGGCTGGTGGTACAATTAGTGAAAGAGCACCTCACCTTGATATTTCTACAGAAATGCAATTGCAATACAATGAGAGCATATTTGACGATTCCTGTGCAACTGATTTAACACCATCTACGGAAATTGAAACGTGGAATTTATCTGAAGATGGTTGGGCGCCTCACAATGCAATGAATATAAGTCCCGCTCAATCGTTCACCGTCATGCGCAAAAATACCGTTAGTGACGATAATTTATTGCAAAATAGCGATAGGTCGAGACGAGGGAAGTTGGGAAAATTTAAATTTAGTGGAAAAAATAGATTTAAAATGAGAAAATGAATGCTCGGAGTTAACATATCTTTGTAATTTAGTAGGTAGATTAAAATTAAATAAAGTTATTTATGAACTATATTACCGTTTCATTATTCTAAACCTTGACTCTTGAACTAAGCATATGTACGATCAGGAATAAAAGTTCCGCTCTGCACTGAAAACTCGAGCATAACTAAAAACTAGTTTCACCCAGCCCAAGATCTACGGGGGCTAGCGGGGCCCGTGCCCCGGGCGCCAACTTCAGGGGGTAGCAAATCCAAGCGTGACAGATAAGTGCAACACCCAGCGCACCGCAACTAGGCGATGAACGATGAATGAGACGAACGGCATCTAAGTATTATCTTTCTTTGCGGGTGGCGCATTGAGGTAATCAGGGCCGTCTTCAACCTATTGGAGGCCCTTGGCACATAAGGATCACGGGGCCTCTGAGGATATAAGAGACAATAAGAGAAACATACTAATATTTCATAACTGGGGGGCTAGAAACTCATTGTAAAACGCACTGCAAATCACTTAGTTTTTCACTAGCAGCGCCCCGCTGTTTCACCCGCATAAGTGTCGATTTCGTGGGAATATCGGGATAAAATTTCACCTAAATCGGTTCAGCGGTTTAAGCGTGGAGGTAACGACAGACAGACACACCTTCACATTTATAATATTAGAATGGAAGTATGGATTGAATCAGGTACTAATAATGCGAAGAATGGAACGGCGGCTGCAAAGAATGTTTTTTTATGAGGGCCGGGGCCCCCGAAGATCCCGGGGCCCTGGGCACTTGCCCAGAGTGCCCAATGGAAAAGAGGGGCCTGGAGGTAATCACATTTGTCTGAAGCAGTGCTAAAATTTTCGCGCTCGCTCATCCATACTAAGTTGTCTTAACACTTTGCGGGACACTTAACGCCCCTCGACGTAAGAACAATAAAACTTCTATTGTGTCTCGTTTAGTGCCCTTCAATGTGTTAAGTTGGTGTAAAGCTTTTCTGCATAATGCTGAAGTCTCGAGGGAGGTTTGTAATACGGGCTAAACTTATATTAAAAAACATTTCTGATTCTGAGTTAATTTTGGTATTAATAACTTTAAACCCGTTGAAATAAATTTCACAATACAATAACTGGCTTGCAGGCTTGTGTAACGATTTGGGTATTGTTTTTCATGTTTTCGTAGCAGATGGCGTTGTGTAGTCCACAGAACACAAATATACTCTTAACGGCTGTAGTCTCTGCCTACCCCCATGGGAAAAAGACGTTTATTTATGTATGTAAATAGGTTTTCCGATGACTCGCATGATTGTCGAAGGACCGATGGCCGGTGGAGAAGACGAGTCCTGGAGTGGAGACCGCATACCAGCAAGCGTTAGTGGGACGCCCCCAAGCTAGATGGAAAGGATTATGTCCAGCAGTGGACTGCGTTAGGCAGAGTTAATCGACTCCACAGAACATATAATACTTTAGGGAGATTCCACCTGTCATTGGTTCTCATAAAAAATCCATTCCCGTTGTCTCTACCAGTAGGGACAATGGCAATACATGCGATACTTAAAAGCTCTTTCCAAACTTGAGGCAAATTCCGCACAGTAGCGGGTCGAAATTCGGTGCGCCGATTGTATCAACGAGAATAGTCGCGTGAATAACAATCGATGCGCGCTGTTGCGTACGGTGCGGGATTCACCCGATTTAGCTCAATTTTTTTGTAAATCCTAATTGCCTTTTTAGGGACACAGCGCGTGGTGCAGCGTCATTCCTAACCCCCTTACTAATAAACGTATTGGATGAAATGAATAGTTTCACACCGATTTCTCTCTTTCAGACTTAAGTAATTTGACTTTCGAAAGAAGACAAAGCGTTGTGTAACTATACAGACGCTATACAAAGTTTATTAATAAGGTGATTAATGTTTAACATGAAATAGGTAGGTAATGGGATTTCAACGAAAATACTTAATATTATAAGCAACATCAAATTTATTTAAATTAGCGCAGAAATAATTCATAGCAAAAATTAAAGTTAGTCTATTACACATTCAAAAAAACCTTCACAAATAGGTAAGAAGTGTGATAATGTCCACAAAGTTGACAATAATCTACAATTTATTACTATTTTATATCTTGAGAATAACCCCAAGAACATGTAAAACCAAGACTCACTAAACATAAAAATAATACATTAAACTTCAATGCCACGACGCCCGGACATTGTAATTTTATTTAGTTGGTCTTGGTTGAACGGAACTCCAATCCTTTACTCGAGTAGTCTTTTCTAACTTGAACAGTGCGATGTTTTACAAGGGCAGGTTGAACTCACACCATTCAATTTAAAAGAAACTTGGTGCGTGCAGGATCCTCGTCATTGCCCGGCATGTAAAATCAAAGCATCGACGACGACACTGTACAGTTAGAAATTGTTACAACCTCTATACTTTGCATTAAAATAATGCCCATTTTCACAGGCAAGGGATCCTAACTTCGCAACCACTAATTCCAGTGATAAATTCACTCTAGCACGTAGTTCTCAGCTTCCCTGCAAAGTTAACCATCTTGTATTCAAAAGAAAACCTAGACTCACTGGTTCAAATTCAAATAAAAACACTCTGCAATCCTGCCTCACATGATTCATCCACAAATTCCAACCCTTGCGTTTGAAATAAAGTTACATTTCCAAGTTCAAGCTGACCGCAATGTTGGAGCTTGTTACAAAGCAAAGGTCGGGCAGTTCGTCAACAAGACATTACTAGCTGAGAATAATTTTTCCGTTTAATGCTCAGCATGTTAGATAGCTGCTTAACACACGACACTTAACTAATTTTACGTAAATAAGTATATATTATCTGGTGTAAACAAAATGAAAAATATGACTGGCTATGCCATGATTATAATATACATTAAAAGCTAAGACTTCAACTTTTTCTGATAAGTATACATTTTTATTAATATGAATGCAAAAATCATGCCTAAATAATGCTGAATATTAAACTGGAAATATCCACACGTATTTTTTTTTTACATTTAAGTATTTTATATTTTTTTTGTATTTTTTCTTTTTTTTTTTTAAGTAATTTCCACGCTGGGAAAATTACACTAATTCTATGCAAAGTATAGCTTGTATTTGTTATGTAACCACTCCATACTTTGTTTCATTTAAATTTACGGGCTATGCCATTTACCCTCGCACGTTGGCAGTAATAGTACAAGTGAAAAGTCACTTGCTGATGGTAGATTAAGTATTAAAAAGAAACATAAATAGCATTTGAAGAAATGCACAAGATGGGCAATGTGCAAATTGAAACTAACAGGGAAAAAAATCACAAGTAAGATACTGCAAACATGCCAGTTATAAAGCATAGCCCGAAGTGCTGTTAGCACACAGGCATAATGCCATATTCAAATGGGAAGTGGTGATAAAGATAAGTATAGGCTCAAAACCTAGCGACATCAATCACCAGCCAGTGCCATGGGTTCACCACTAAAAGGTTATTTGTTCAAATAACTCATTTAAAATAATATGCGTACTGTGGAGCGCCCTGCAAGTGGTGCTGATGTCGCAAGATATTGAGACATTCACTTTTTTGTCATGATCTTAAGGTACTCAAGAGCATTCTGAGCTGCAGATGACTGGGCATCCTTGCTGGTGAGTCCGGATCCATAGCAAACTGCCACTGGCAGCGTTGACAGCTGGACAAGGCATTGGCAGCGACCGGTCATTGACTTCTCTTCAATATCCACATAGGTTACTTCAAATGACTGCTCAGAAGCAATCTCTTGCAAGAACTGCACGAAATTAAAGTCCTTGTTGTTCAGTGGGGTCACCTGTTACAAGAAAACACATGAATCAGTATCTTAACAGTCACAATTTTTTTAATCAAGAAAATTAATTACAACCCATTCCATTAATTGACTTATATTAACAATCAACAGATATATCCATGCATAATAATTCAAGTATATCATACCTGCAACTTGGCCAGGTTAGGGCCCACCGACTGTTTAAGATGTTTGTGGAACTGCGACACCTTGTGGCTGTGACTTGTAGTCAGAGTGGAGATTTTACTATCTTTCAAGTCGGCATAACGGGCCGCGACTCCGCCCTAGAACATAACACGAAACATTAGACCAAATACTAAATTTTGACGCGAGTGACCCTTCTGTCCATTCATGCCTGCAGAAACTGACTGAAAGATAGTAAAACACCTGGCCAAGTGCAAACCTCTCAGGGAATGATACAAAAGAGCCACTCACATGGCTGACGCTAGTCTAGGGATCTGTTAATAAACATGTCAGGTACATAACAAATGTCATTAACAAGTGTAAGTAACCATTATTTAACAGTGATATAGGGAGTTAATTAATCCACGAAGCCAAAACAATACAGACAATGCTTTACAGTTAAATATTGGATTCAATTAATGAGGTAACAACAAGTCAATTAGCAATGCACGACTAGATGCTGTTAGCAATGTAAAATTGGGTCTTGAAATTGTTGAAATCATAAAAAGAATTAAATGCAATATACCTCTTCCTCTGGCTGGAACGATTCCGGGGGGTTGTCTTGCAGAGCCTGCCACATCTTGTAAGCAGCCTGGCGCTTAGCAAGCTTCTTAGACTTGCCAGTTCCAACTTCACGGCGTTTCAGTAGAGTGCAAATAATGGTGAACTGGCGTTCATGCGGCAAACCTTGAAAAAAAGTAATTTTAGAAATTAAGTACATAATTTTAGAAAACTGATATCTCTTTACTGTGATAAGAAAAAGATCCGATGATTCTATTAAGTAAACTTACGCCTGTTAACATTGTCATCATTTTCAGCATGGTAAGATGGCGGTGGCCAGAATCTGGACATGCAAAGCTCTTGCAGCCACCCAACAGGGTTGCCCATCAATTTATCTTCAAATGACGACACCACAGTTCCACTGTAAACAAAGAATTTGTAGTTCAGTAATTTGATATGTAGGAATAAAATCATAATAATGATATATATAATTTATACTTACGTCTCAGGCACGTTGCCATTAGTAGGCTGATCAGTAACTGCCCCAGTCAATTTATCAAGCAAAGCTTTAGCTGCAGAATGTTTAGCTTCCTTCTTGGAGCGTCCAGTACCCATAGCTGTAATTACATCTGTTATTACATTGTTGTGAATGTAAACAGTTTAGTACATACTTGCAAGTACTTACCAACCATATCAGCAACTGTCACGCGGTAACGAAAGGTTGGCTCGTGTATCATGCCCTCTATTTGCACCAGCTCATACTTGGGCACAGTTCCGCGACGTGCAAGCAGTTCTTGTAGCACAGATACAGGAGTTTTTAATGGAAGAGATTCCATTTCCTGAAACACGAAACCATTGAACATTTACTTCCTCATTCTTATTGCTTTTCAATTTTTACTGCACATAGGTATAATTTGAAATAACATAGAATTAAAGTAAATTGCTATTGTTATCTTGTTTCTATGTTTTTGTTTCAAATATTGTTTAGTTTCCTGATGACGACTTGCTATAATTACATTATCTGTAAATCTTGAAGCGACACAATACTGTCACCAGTCTGAATGAATCACTATAAGAATTAGTGGTTTTATAGCTAAGTTGCTTACCCTCTTAGCAGCTTCATCAAGGGGTAAACGTTCCAAGTTGTTGGGAGGCTTCGGCCTGTTCTGGTAGCGCCGGCGCGGGCCATGCGGCGCGTGCTCGCCGTCCGGGCCGGCACCGTGCACCGCCATGCCGTGCACCACGCCGGGGATGCCACCTGGCACCACCCCCGGGTGCGGGTGTACTACGTTTCCGTCCATCTGTGAAAACAACAAATTTTTCATTGCAAAACAACCACTGCAATGCAATTATTACAGCCCAACTAGCTGACAAGTAACGAAAAATACCTTGTCAGCTTACATGACGTGGTCTGGTTAGTTAAATAAAGTTATAGATCGAAACCTAATGCTAAATGATTAACGTACTTACCTGATGCTGATGCCTAAGAACATACATCGTAAATTATCGCAAGATCGTATTGATATCAGCAGTTCACCACTCCCACAACATAAAACTAATTTACTACACGAGAACTGTTTCAGATTCCTTGAAACTAAATGAAAACAGGGAAATCTCACTTGAACTAACTCTAGATGCACTGGGTCGATTAATTTTCCGCGAGCATGCGAACTGTAGGTGTGATTCAGTGATTCTAGTTCTGTGACATGGCGGCCGCCAGCCATTACAGTAACTCAAAATGGCTACACCGCATGCCGGCATCCGGCGCCTACATATTCATAACAAACTCAATTTAGTTGAACAATTGGCATTAAACACTTTGATGATACATGATTTTTGGTTGTAATTCCGGATGAAATAATCTAAATTAGGTAATACCGTGATATTTTCCTGTAGGTACATAACAACTTACCATTTTGCAATTTCCTTTTCTGAACTTGCTAGTGAAACAACACTGAAAAGATTTAAATAAACGATTAACTATTTGTATATGATTGAATGGTATTTTATTTTTCGGAAATTAAATACTAACCACTGAAAGCTGCCCCTAGCTGCTTCAACAAGAATACACCAAGAATATTGAAATTTATTAGATTTAACCGGTTGTCAGAGTAAAAATTAAAAACTCCCATCACATCACAGTGCAACAATATAAAATGATTGGGTAGTAAGTAAACAAGCGTAAATAAAATATATAAGCTTATTAGGGTTACTGCCGATCGATTCTGTAAAAATCTCACCGCGAAAACTTAGGTGAAGTGAGCTGTCAATAGTGTCAATTCCTAGCAAAATCAAACTCACTTCATCTAATAGCTCCGCTGAATAGGTAAGCAAATGAAATAATGAAGTTTCAACTCAATGAACTTCAACATCAGCTCATCAGAGAAGCTCAATATTATTTACTAGCTTCAACCCGCGACTTCGTCCGCGTGAAAATGTATCTTAAATCACACTCGCTCGTAGATAAAGTTTACTTCTTATTTTTAGATTGTGATTTAAACGCACGAAAAGAATAAATATATTATTAATGTGCGTTTGGAAGTGATACCGATAACCAGCAAGTAAAATAAAGAATTACAAAACAAACAAAAAATTGCATTTAAATAATAATTTCATTCATTGTAAATACAAATAAAAAAAACATAACTGAGTCAATGGCATTTCTATTAGACTTACCCATTACGATTGTTTCAAATTAAAGTAAAAATGCAACAAGTGGATCAAAAATCCAACTGTGTTAAGGGGTGGGGAAGACCATAATTCAAATTTGAAGAAAAGTAAGTATGTAAAACCGTTTGAATATGTGTAAAAAGGATGCAACTGTTGATTCACATTAGTAAATTTGCGTATTATTCGTATATTGAAGGACCGGGATAAAAATGTTGAAGCTTTCATCGGAATACAAGTTTCCCACATTTCATGGATTTTTTAAAGATCTGGTAACTCTTATTGATAGAATACAAATTTATTTTGTTTTCTTGCAACACTATCCTTAAAAACATACTAGCGCCATAGTTGATGTCAAACCTTAAAACCACAATGAAACTATTTCCGGTCTGCAAGCGCACTATTGATTATTTTTAACGATGAGGCGAAATTATTGCAACAAGTAGGTATTATTCCTAATCGATAATGCAAACAGTAAGATAGCACTTGGGGAATAATTGATTTGAATAATTATGTAAGTACAAAACAGGTGGGTAGGTACCTAGTATACAAAAACCGGTCAAGAGCTAGTCGGACTCGTGCACCGAAGGTTCCGTACCATCATAATAATATGTTTATAAATTTGGGTGTCAATTAAATGGTTAGCATAGTATTGTTATTTCTGTGAGCAGAAAAATATAATCGGTGAGCAGAAATAGCTAATTGGTCAGCAACTCATGGTCAGCAAAGATTTCAAAATCAATCAGCAATTTATGTCATTCTGGATGGCTGTAATTATTTTTGTACAGCATATTAATTATATAAGCTGCAATCAGCTGCTCATGTTTAATAAAATTTTGGTAAGCACTCAGAGTGTAATATGGGAATATTTTTACATACTTAAATACAAAATCGTTTGACATACCACTCAAAAGATATAAAACTTATTTGGTGTAATATGATGAAAACGCCTACTTTAAAACTTAAAAAAACTTTGTTTTACTCTTTGTAAGTTCTATCGTAGTTATAGGTAATAGTAACCTAAGTAGAGTAACTGATTACCACCTGCGCTAAGATAGGTCGACGGAGCCCCGCTTCGCGGGGCTCCTACTTCTGGGTGGTTTAAAAAAAAATAACCACGAAGGCTAAGGCGGGAGCTCCGCTACGCCTCCCTCGCCTTAGCCTTCTAACCTAACCTATCCGAGTCGGGGTACTCTGAGTCGGGGTGTTAACCATAATGACGTTTTTTATATAAATATTAAACGTTAGACCTAATGATTTTCGATACGAACGCACGAACGACAATAACAATTACACGTGATCAACTCAACTCGTCGTTACATGAATCAAATAGCTGCCTGCTTTTTCTGCCGCTCAATCATGAAATCTTGCCGCTCAAGTAGTTATTTTGCGGACTGAATGTTTATTATGCAGACTCATGTTATTGTTGGCTGCCTATGTATGATTTAATTTTTGACCATTATCAAAATTAGTTGCGGAACAAGAATTGCTGCCTGATTTTTTTTATTGCAAACAAAATCTTTGTATGCTGACCAAATTATTTAAATGCTGCTTTTGGGTGGCTCGCCAAATTTTATAATTGCTGAACCATGTAATTACTTCTCTATAAATTTTCATTGGCAAGGCCGATAATCGTCGCTGTGGTGTAGAATATTGCAGTTTTAGGTCAGCGCCATCTCTTGACTGATAGTGGAACATTAGTTCCTCTATCTGATAGAGGAACTAATGTTACTAATGTAGCTGATAGAGTCTATCAGTTACATTAGTAACTTTTGTTGATGATTTCTGAAAAAGTGTGCTATTTATAGACATCGTTTTATTTTTCCTGTAATCTTTACATAAACTTCTATCACATAGAATTATTTCAGATTTTTATCTTTGCAAACTTTGGAGATAAGGGTGGCGGGAAAGGTATTTTTTTCATTTTTCATCAAAAGTCGAAAACTGTGCTGCCTAAAAAAAAAAGAAAAAATGTTTAAGAGTGTGCAAACTGCGCTCTACCCTACATGCCCTAGTAGCCCCACTTCGAATTTTGCAGACGCCCTTTCAGTCCCTGTTGCAAAAAAAAATCTTTCTTATTTGCAAAATTGTTGGGCAAATGTCATCTAAAACTATTCCTTTCAAGTTGATAGTAGTTGTTGAGATATCCAGCTGTGACAGACGGATAGACAGACAGACTGAGTCTCACCATAAGGGTTCCGTATTACCAAACCCTAAAAATGTAAATCAAAAGTAACCTACCAATAGGTAGGTTACTTACGTAACGCAAAATTATTACAATTTAGTTGGCAGGTAGTGGATAAACTAGCTTTTTGTGTTAATTGATCATACAATAACAAACGTCGGCGTCGTTCGACCAAATTAAAATTAGGTATATTATTGTATGACCAAAGGCGTAACCATGTTTTGACACCTAGAGATTATAATTATGGCGAGTATAGGATTTATATCACAAGTTAGCTCGGCGTTGCCATGGCGTTCCAGTGTAGTACTGTTCTTAGACAATGTAGGTATACCTAAATTCGAGTCCCGTACGGTATGAAGAATTACCTAATTTATTGTCTACAGAAAGCTATGGTATTTGGTATCGGCCAACCATTCATTGGTTGGCCGATACCAAATACCTGTACCTAGTAAAAAATATTTACCAAAAATTTTTGCAACCTGTATTTTTATTATAAACATATTTAATTTAAAAAAATAATCAGATTACCTAGGTGTTTTATTATTTTTCTTTCAACTACGTAGTAATTTTAACATTAATCACTACAAAACCGATCACAAAGGACGTATTTTTTGCTTAGAACCAAAATAGTGCAGAAATGTTGTATGAAATCTCATGGTTGCACAGTTTTTCATTAATGCACTCTTTTTTCTTTTTACTAGCTGACCCGGCAAACGTTGTTTTGCCATGTGAATTATTTCTAGGGAATTTCTGTCTTGATACTAATGTTACCATGTAATCTCAACTGGCGGGGATAACTTACCAAGTGATAATTGATCAGATGAATAATGATTAAATTACTAAAATTACTATTAAAAAATAAGGGTTGGTGATAGACGGGTGAAAATTTAGGGTTGTATGTATTTTTTAATGGCACATTATAAAAAAATTAAAATTTCGTCCAAAAAATAAAAATAAAATGTTAGGGGTGGACAACCCTTATCACTTAGGGGTATAAAAAATAGATAATAGCTGATTCTCAGACCTACTGAATATGCATATAAAATTTGATAAAAATCGGTCAAGCCGTTTCGGAGGAGTATGGTGAGTTGGTGACTAACATTGTGACACGAGAATTATATATATAAGATTTAGATATAAATTTACCACAGAGGTTTAATGTCTCCTATTAATTAGTTTAATATAAAATATATGCATTAGATCAAAAAAATACTGGCTGAAAATAAAAATCGGCTGAATAAAACCGACTTGGTGCCATTGTAAAACTTTGATACTTCATATTTAGCCTTTAGCAAAGCCATTAAACGAAGAGAAGAAGAAGAAAAGATTAAAAAAATGGAAATAGCGATAGCGATATGAATGCAACTCCAGAAAGTATAAAAAACAGCTTCAAATGAAATTGTTAATAACATTTTGCCGCAAAAGTCGCGGGATAAATATTTAAAAGCTTAGGAAAACTTTGTTATCATTAACTTGAGTTTTTATTTTGAGTAGGTATATTTTATCACGGTAGGTAGATTGGTAGTTGAAAGAAAAGTAGATTACGCACCTTGCTAAAGTGAGTAGGTACCTAATTAATGCACTCGTGTAAATTTTGTGTAATAATAACTCTAGTGCATTAATAAATCACTTTGCGCTCGATGCAACAATCTACTATTATTTGCATTACTTTTTATTGCATTACTAAGATAAACGTATGGAAAGGTCTGTCAAAATTTTATGAGCAAGAAACAGTAGACAATTGTTGCCTGTAAAAGGTTGAATTGAAATAAATGCTTCAAGTTTGAGTTAGATTCGTCCTACCGCGTCAAAAGGTAGGCACCGCACCATTGCCCAACGGGCTCGTGCACCAGCACATTCTCCGATGACGACACAGGCTAAAAGTCAAGGTAGATTTTAGGATTTCTTCATCCTAAGAGGTCATAGAATGAAAGAATCCCAGTTCCTACCTCTCTAGTCTCTAGCAAGACCTGAGATACGTACTCATAACCTACGGATGTGGACTATCTCTTGGGATTTCCCCAAAAGACTATAATATGCCCATGCATTTAAAGTGAGACGAACCTTTCCTGGTAAAAGAAAACAATACTAAGGCAATGGCTAAAATTATACTTTTTATGAAGTCCGCTTGACTGTTACCACTTACAAAACAATAGATACACTTTAATTTGCTGTCTGAAGGAAACAAAAATGATTCGGTGGTAAACGATGTGTAGGTACCTACTTATAAAAATAACAATCAGGTATAGTATATTTTTATTAGTGAACACTAGTTTTAAGATAGGTATAAATAATATAAAAATAACAGTTAGGTGGATACAGTAAAATTGGCGGTCTATTTCTTTAAAATCAGTTACCCGAGACTTATTGAGAACTAATAGTATGGTGCCATCTTGAGGGTACCTACGAAACTTTGTTTTAAACTTAAAAACACCTACCTAAAATTATAATTTTGTGTATCAGTCAGTAGTTTCATTTCCTATCAAACTGCACCAGAATTGTTAAATACATAGCTGACGATGCAATTATCTGTAAAAAACAAACAATTAACATTAATGAAAGTAAAGTTAGTACCATACTTAGTGAAAAGTGTGAATGTGGGATTGATAATATGACCCATAGGTCATACCGACAGGTAGAGAGGACGAAATTGTATATGTAATTTTAACAAGTTAGTGTGTGAGTTACTGTAGTCACATATTGTAAAAATCAATGTCATAAAATTTAAAAAAATATAAATATATTAGTAAATTAGCCGATTTTGTATCCTGGAATTTGTAGAATAACCCTTAAAAAGTAAATAAGAGGCATGGCTTCTCAATATATACGGACACTTCTCTTCTATTGGCACTAACTAGGAACTTTGAAGTATAAATAGCCAAAGCTATGGTAAAAATGTCAGTAGGTAAGTTGATATTGGTGCTCTCAAGCTCGTGGAAACTATTTAATGTGCTGGGGCGGCTGCTGCAGGAAAACCTCAAACGGCGAAAATATTCCAACCTTATTGGGAGTTATATGCTCGAGCCGTTTGGGATTGAAACACTAAGGCCATGGGGTTCGTGTGCCCATTTGATTTTTCGAGATATCGCCAAGTGGTGGGTCGACTCTTTACTAGAGGGCGGGAATCAGCATTGCCATACAACGTGGCAATGCTACCAGCTGCAGCCTTTTGGGCACTTTACCTGTTGACAGCGATGCGGTCGAATCTTTTGATCCCCTATGATTCTATTCCTTCTACTTTTTTAAACATGTACGAGTACATATATTATTAATATTATTTTAAGTCTGTTAGCTTATTTATGTAAATAATTATTACCTTGTTAGAAAATAAATAACTTAAATATGCCCCTACTTGGGCTATGATACATTTTTAAGTACCTTAGATAGCAGAGCGGCATCCAGTGAAAATAACCCATATGCTGTAATTTCGTCACCTTGATATATAATCATCGATGAAAAATGTTGTATCTGGAAAATTCGCACAAGCGGAATATTTTATCGCAGATAATATAGTAGGCATCTTAAAATATTATCAGCACAATAATCAATAATCATTACAGTATTTAATGAGAATTCATTTTACCTCCAATAACAATCGTATATCGTGTTTATCCGTTGGAATACTGTGCAGTGCTTGTCCTATTTTCATCACCTGAAATATAATCAACCTAATTGATAATACTTAATAATCATCAAAAGAAAATGCCGCAATTCCCATGGATTACCTCTAGCTTCAATAAATTTCCTGTTCTGGACATAATAAAAACTTTGATGACCTGATAAATGATCCAAATAGAACAGTTAACGACGGAGTGTAACGAGAAGTTTCTCTCGACAACTAGACCGTGGTAGATGATGTGAGCCTCGCTTAACATGGAGTGGAAACACTGTACCGTTGTGATCAACAAGGGCGCCTGAAATGCATTGTTAATGTCTCTCTTTGCCTCGAACGCCTTTCCGTACAAAGATTCCACATATTGTAGTGTTAATACTTTGCTCTCTACCTTTTCGAAATAATCCATCACAACCATTTTTTCTTTAGATTGGTTGGCTATTTGTACCCTTATATTCTTCAGTAGAATCACTACCATAAAAATAAGCACATAGTAAAACGCTATCACAGTGAACTGTATCATTTGCGGTAACATGAACGTGATGAACACTAAAATCATCTTCCAGAATGAATCTTCTCGAGAGAAGTTCACAGATATCTGCAGTATCAATGCTGATAGAAGAAATACCATTATCACATTCATTTGAAAACGAAACTGCTTCATTGTACTTTCCATATTTGAGGGATCAGTGTTACTTGCTATTTTGTTGATTATTTGCACGTAAGTACAACGGTTTTTAAATGCACAGAAATATGCAGCAAGGCAGAAGATAATGAAAACAACAAGTTCTACAATATAGTTCATTTTAGTCAGTAGTTCCCTGGTCATGGCTGCATCGCCGATAGAGTCGTTTACATACTGAACGTGCAACACTAAGAAAGAGAGCAGAAGTAATAAGTAAGAAATAGCACATAAAGTATTAATGTATATAGACTTCTTGATGATCGTTAAACCACGTTTGCTATTGTTGAATTTAACACTATAGGGGAACAGACCAAGCATTGACAACACTATGTAGAGAGGTTTAAATATATGGCAGATATTGAGTTTCTTATCTCTGTTTGCATAAAAATGTTTCTTTACGTTCGAAAACATTGTTTGAAAAAGTGTTGGAGGATATGAAGTTACACGGACAACTAACGCCCCGTATACAAATGAATTAGCACATGGGCAACGGGCGATTTTAAAACACAATTACGATACAAAGTGAGGCGATAGTATCTCTGCACATTATTTATTCAGTGAAGGTTTATGTATAGTTGCACAACGTAGTATTAAATGTCTATCAACGGTTCAAACATTTTCGCCGATTGTATAATCTCAATCTGTTATGTAAAACTAACCATAGTGTCACAGTTACACATACATGTATAATAATCCGTTATCTAGCTACAATTACATGAATAATGTGTGCATGCTGTGTAATTATTTTTAATATAGCGCACGCGGGTTCCTCGAATACAAGATTGTATGAAATTGAGGCAGCTATTTTTGATAACCTGGGCGGTTTGTAAGTCGTAACCTTGACCTACAAGTTTAATATGGATTCTGGTACATTGCAGTCCTTTGTTGAGCTGATCATCACGCAAGCTCAAAAGCTTGCATTATAAACTTCATTAATTTTAAGATATATTTTTCTAATTTCGAGACAACTTTAAAATAGGAGTTAACAGATGCTGTGTTCAAGGGACCCACTCACTTAGATTTCTGAATTTGTGCCATAGTCAGAATGATTTAAAACATTCTTTTCATACACAGTGATTAAAGACCATGAAACCACTGTCAACATTAAACTGTCAATTGCTGTCAATGGACAGAAGAAAAGAAAAATCATACTTCAAAAACATAAATTTTTAGTCATGTAAAATTTAAAATAAAATTAAGATAAATTCATAAGTCTAAAAAAATATGGTTATTTGGAGATCCATTTTTCAAGGGTGCCGTGGGGGAAGACGGTATTTGTTGGACGGGAGATACACCGTGTTGGGTTGTGCCGACTGGTATGGGCGAAATGTCAGGCGGAGTTACAGCACCTGCCCCGCTTGCCCCACCGGGTTGAAAGTCACCATCTGCGGCGCCGCTGGCTGCACCGGTACGGACCTAACCGCTTTAGAAACTTAATTTAACTGGATTTGAAAACTGTTAAATGTGTAAACGTAGATTTAGGAATCCTTTTGTAGAATGGGCTACTCGATAAGTTAACTTCAAGGTTAATTGAATAGATAAATTAAAGAATTGCCAAAGAGGTCAACTACTAATAACTATTCAGTCACTAATAACTATTCAGTCTTGAAAATAACTTCTTTGATTAAGAAAGTTCTCATTTAATCTGCAGGCCAGCCATTAGCCCTGTTACTGAAGCAGTGTCCATTGCTGGATGAGTTAGCTCTGTACGACCAATGTCCTACTTGCGGCTACGGCATGGAATTGAGTCACGTCGACACCAAGTGTAGAATTTCCTCGTACTCCGGGAAACACATGCTGTGCGATGCACTTAAAGTACGACACCATTATAATTATTATTATATTAAGCCTACATCCCTCCTAGCAAGTTAGTTTAGGAGGGATGTAGTCGCAAGCATTGATTGATATAAATTGCCGCTTACATTTTTTGCGTAGCCCATTTTGGTGGCGTGTAGGCCGGTGGCTACGTGCGTAGCAGTTACACCAAGCTACGCTTCGTAGCAACCCATCGCGCGGTAATTGAGTAACACATTCTTCGTTGCGTTATTCACGTTGTTGAGCACACAATTTTTTTGAACATATGAAGCAATGGATTAGCTTTCCTTCAAAATGATTCAGATTGTGATTGATAGTGTTTTACGCATTCAGGGTGCTGGTGACGCCCGTAGAACGTGCGTAGACGCACTGACAAAAGCAGCGCTGCAGTGTGAAATCACGCTGTATAATAAAATTAACTTTTTACTTAACCGTGGTCCTGTGCCCTTTAATTAATTTTGTTCTTTGTTATCATAACAAAATATAAACTAACAATATATGTAAATATACTAAGAACTTCGGTATACGAAGTTTACATTTTCATAAAATAAAACATCTCATAAAATTGCCATCAGTGTGCTTCGGCCTTAACGAAGCTATTAGTAAATGAGTTGGTTATTCCAGGGCGCGAAGGTAGTGGTTATCGTGGCACGGAATACTTATGACACGTTCGAGTACAGTGCGCCGATTATAACTGAAATAGCACTGCAGATTTGTAACACATGCCCGGGTGTAAGTGACCTTTATTCTATTTTTTTTTCTTTGCTCATATATATTTCTTCACCATCAGCCTACAGCAGTCCAGTGCTGGACATAGGTCTGTCCATTGCACGCTATTCAGTTCGATTCTTGGCAACTCTCATTCAGCTGCTCCACCTAGCCTGAGGGCGTCCTACCTTACTTTGCCAGTTCACGGTCTTCACTCAAGAACACGTCTGCCCCAGCGGTCATGGGTTCTACGGCTAATATAACCGGCCCATTGCCACCCACAAATTTCTTCACAAAGAATTAATACTTAGTACCTAAGCCTTGTCGCCAAACAGTTTTTAAAGTCGCCGTCCAGCCTTCGTAAGTGCTCTGCAACTAAGCTATAATTTACACACCGTAGCTAAGTTTGTATATCCTAATTATGAAACCGAAGTCGTCAAAGTCAATTTGTTACCATGTGCGGTTGACTGTTCATATGTTTTATGAGAGCACTGGTGGCCCAGTGGTAATGACTCCGACTTAAGAGTTGGAAGTCATGGGTTCGAACCCAGGGAAGCGCTTTACTTTGTGTAAATAATTTCATCATTACTGCTCTCAAAATGGTTAAGGAAAACATCGTGAGGAAACCGGCATGTCCTAGAACCAAAAACCAAATCCGCACTGGGATAGCGCGTGTTACATTATAGCCCACGCCCTCTCGAAGAGAGGAGGCCTGTGTCCCAGCAGTGGGAACATTGGAGGCTGATTATGTGTGAGTATGTTTTATATGATTACTATTTCATACACAAAGTCATCAGTTTACTAGCTTTTTATTGATGCGAAAGCGCCAGGGCAGTACGTGAAATTCAAATTTTCTTCACATGGGGGGATCGTAGTAAATAAGTTTTGCAACTGTAACAAATAAGTATTAAATATAAATAAATTTTATTATTATTTCCTTTATTTATTTTTAAACAAACTTATTATATTTTTAAATATTCTTTACAAAAAAAAAAAACATTTAAAAATATAAAAAATTGTAGCCCACCGGTATCGGGAACAGGGTCCAAGCTACCGGCGGTCAGGGCTCCAGAGAAAGGAACCTCCTAACGATACGAGCCGTGTCCAGGAGTACCGCTCTCTGCATCAAGCCCTTGACCCAGCTGCCTAACGAGAGCCTCCTCAGGTGTTGGTCGAGGCTCTTGGCAATTAAGCCATTGGCAGTAATGACTATCGGCACAATGATCGCTGAGTCCACACCCCACATGTCGACAACCTCGCGAGCCAAGTCAAGATACTTGATTTGGTTATCTGTCTCAGCTTTCACGAGGTTCTCGTCATGCGGGACGGTTATGTCAACAATCATTGCGCGCCGCTCTGATCGATCCACCACCACTATATCAGGCTTATTAGCTATAATAGTCCTGTCAGTGATGATGGATTGATCCCAGTACAGTGTGATATGGCCATTTTCGAGAACTGGGTCGGGCGCATACCTGTAGTACGGCACCTCCGATTCCACAAGGTTGTACTGCAGAGCAAGTTGCTGATGGATAATCCTGGCTACAAGGTTGTGTCTATGCAAATATTCTCCGTTAGCAAGACGAGAACACCCGGAGATAATGTGACGGATTGATTCGCCCGGACGGTGGCATGCCCGACATATGTCAACCGTACCGTCCTTCACAATAAATCTCCGGTAGTTATTCGTCATCATAACTTCGTCCATAATTGCACAGACAAACCCTTCGGTTTCTCCGAAGAGTTCCCCGGAACGTAGCCAGGCTACGGACGCTAAGAAGTCTACATCGGGTCCATGTAGGGCCCGGAAAAAGCGTCCGTGAAGCTCCTTACTCTGCCATACCTCCATGCGGTCGTTAGTGTCAAGCACTACAGGTTTGCGCCAGTTCTCTTTAGCCAAGGAGAGCGCGGTAAGGCCCTTGTCCACTGCCACAACATCTCGATGCATCCCCACGTCGGCTTCTAGGAAATATTCCCTGAGACTGCATATCTCACGATTGTGAAGAGTCTTAGCATTTAAGAAGCCTCGACCTCCACACTTCCGTGGGATATACAGTCTCATAACCGAAGAACGTGGGTGATGCATTCGATATGCCGTCAACAATGTACGAACCCGCCTATCCAGGGCGTCTAGCTCTGTTTGAGTCCATTTGAGTATGCCGAAAGAGTACATCAAAACCGGCATGACCCAACCGTTGAAGGCACGCACTTTATTTCCACCTGATAAAAGACTATTAAATACTTTTCTCAGGCGGCCAAAGAAGCGCTCCTTCAGCGATTGTTTCATGTCGGCAACGTTGATGCCCAGTGCTTCCGACATACCCAAATACTTATAGGTTTCGGTTGCTGAGAGGGATCTAAGATTTATGGAATCTGTGAGCTGGGTTCCCACAGATTCCACAATCTCCCCTCGTTTTACATGCATGACCGCACATTTGTCCACACCGAATCCCATCCTGATGGCGCTACTGAAAGTTTCAGTGACCTTCAATAGCTCCATCAGTTGCAAATCGTTGGGGGCAAAGAGTTTCAGGTCATCCATGTAAAGGAGGTGAGATATAACCTGACCACCTCTCTTCAACCGATAGCCTAGACCTGAATCCTCCAGCAGCGTGCTAAGAGGATTCAAGGCTAAGCAGAACCAAAGTGGACTCAAACTGTCGCCCTGAAATATACCCCGCTCTATCCTTATCGGTTCACTATTCCTCTGGATTTGCCGACATCCTGGATAGCGAAGAACTGTCCTCCATTGCCCCATACACGACATCAGGAAGGTGCGCAGGGTTGCATCAATTTTATACAACTCTAGCACCCTCATGAGCCATGTATGTGGCACCGAGTCATAGGCCTTCTTATAGTCTATCCAACATGTCGACAGATCCTTTCGGGAACGGCGCACCTGTTGGCTAATGGCCATATCAATGAGGAGTAGCTCCTTAGTACCACGGGACCCGTTCCTACATCCATTTTGAGAAGCACACATAACAGAATTCTCGTTAATATGTTTATTTATTTTAGCTCTCAAAATGGAGGTAAGAACTTTATAGACCGTTGGAAGACACGTAATCGGTCTATAATTTTTGGGTTCCGCAGTACTACCCGATTTATGGAGCAGGTGAGTTTTTCCAGTCGTCAGGAACTCTGGTAGCGACCCTGACTCTAAGGCTGACTGGAATAGGGCTGCCAAGCAAGCATGCGATCTTGTGAGCCATTTAATCCAGAAGTTGTGCAGTCCGTCCGGCCCTGGTGATTTCCAATTTGGCAACGGACGAACTGCGCAACTTACATCTTGGGGGCTGATCGTTATTGCCCCCATTTCTGTTATTGCATCGCATGCTCGCTCGACGTCCCGAGTCCACTCACCCTCGGTATGACTGACAGGTACTGACCAGATGTTACGCCAAAATGAACACATGGCGTTATCATCCGGCAGGCACATGTCAGTCACACCTTGGTCCGGTCGCTCCCAAGCTCTGTAGACCCACCTTTCATCGCTTTGGAAGGTGCGATTTAGAGTGTATCGTTCCACCCGACGCTTATACCTACGAATACGGTTTGCCCATGCATACACTTTCTTTCAATTTTATTTATTATTATGAATATTTTTAGTCATTAAATTTTATAGAATTGTAATCATTAAAATCATCGATACAACTCTTTAAAATACGTCATATTAGCTTATTGAATAACTATTTCATGCAATCATGACATTTGAGGTCAATTTTAACTTAGAGAGTTGTATTTGTGATTCCAATGATAATTATAATTCTGTAAATCAGTAAATGCATATTTGTTATGGTTACGAATCATATTTTTTTATCAACCTGACAGTGACCTGAAATTTGTAAAAAACGTTAGAAAATTTGAATTTCGCGGGCTACCTTAGTGCGTCCCGCTTAAGGAATTTCTCTTTTTCGCCGATCAGGCATTCACGTTAGTGGCAACCCAGCCAGTAGAGAGCCTGGTTCCTCTGGTTGGCGAGATCCAGCGCCTCCGCGGGGCCTACAACCCTCGCGTGCTCATGGGCTGCGTGGAGCTGAACTGTGTGCGCGCCAACACCGTGCTGGCAGACTTCCTGAAGGTTAGCTTTATTTACTGTATTCATTATTAGTTGCCCCACTGCCGACGAGGAAGCGAATAGCTATAGACCATTTTTTTGCTCAAGATACGTACAATAGATGTAGGGCCCGCGTCAGTAACATAAATACATATACATATTAATAGTTAATCGCTGGCTGTTCACACTGCCGCATGCAGGCGAGATATCTCACTCTACTCTTGCGGCACTGGGACAGGTGCCTTAAGCGGTATTCATAGTGAACAAACATTTTGATACAATATTTTATCAAAAACATCTGGTCTTCATGACTGACCCTAAAAAATACATAATGCTAGAAGTTCGTATAAATAAGTATCAGTTCGTTTCCTGTCTACAATCTGTCATTTCATCTAAGTATTCTTCCGTCGAATAAACTCGTTTCTATGATGCTCATACTAAGCGTACAGTACCCGGCGATAAATATTGCACATCGACCTTTGGAAAGAGACAATCGGCTAATTTCGGCTTCCTAGAGCGTTATCTCTGTCGCACGAAATACAAACAGTCCGGTATCTATTAGGAGCTGTTAAAACAATAATAATTATGATTTGCTTGTTTTGATATTTATTTTTATTCTTTGTATAAAATCGATAGGATCGAATAGGTCGATGTGCAATATTTATCGCCGGACACTGTACTGGCTGAGCAATTGACATTTTAAATATCGTAATATTTTTAAGTTGACTTAGTAGTAGTACCTTCAACATAAAATAAAGGTACCTATAACAATAAACATTTGATGAAGGTTCCTCCCGAAGCCGTGAAGGTGCCCGTGATAGGCGGCGCCACTCCGACTACAATGGTGCCTGTACTCTCAGCCGCTGTACATCCCTGCGCCATGACTCAACAACAGGTGCGTATGAAGGCACACGGCACACATACAAAATGGCCTATTAGATTTATTATAATATGGCTACTGTCAGCGACCTAGCTTGGGTCACATGAGCGCCTATGGAAAGATTTAAATTTTGCACCACCAACACTGTCTTGTTAGAGAAACAACACAATAACTTTGAATGTGTAAGATATGTACCTACCTATTTACTTAAGCATAAAAAAGTTCTTACTAATAAGTGGGAAGGAATTTCTGTATAGAAATTACGTCAAACCGCCTTTACCTTTGCCTTTGCCTTGCTTTTGTATAAAAGCTGTCAGTCATTTTTGCATCAGATAAAACTTATCTGACTATTAAAATCAGCCCTTAGTTCATTTAAAATTTTATAAATCATTACAGGTTGAATGCGTGACATCCTGCATAATGAGCGGCAACGAGGCCGTTTGCGCGGCAAAAGGCTGTACGTCGGCGACCGCCTGCCTGGCCGGCGCGTACGCAATAGCCCGCAACACCATCAACGTGCTGAAGGGCATACAGGGAAAGAGGACCACCCAGTGCGCTTACGTCGACAGTCTGGGCACCTGCGCGCCCAACTGCCAGTATTTTTCTAGTGATGTGAGTTAAGAGAATTCCTTTAGTAGCCCTCGAAATTCAAAGGGGTTTCAAGATATTTATATGGAGCCTAGCATATTTTTCAAAATGGGTTTTGGTCCTATTATGTTTTCTGTTTGCATTGATGTCATGTCAGTTATATACCTAGGTTTCATGCTATTTTGTTTTCCCCTTCTTAGCGTGTCGATAAATGTCATTGAAAACATGACCCTTGCGTCCAATTGTACCGAGAGAACACTGTACAATCCTTTCACCTCTTTACCTCTGAGTTTGCATCACTGTCCAAATCACAGTGATCTTTATTCTCATTCCAATAAGGCTGCTGTTGGGTTAAAGCCACTGACAAGTCTGTCAAAATGATTGTGAACTTTATTCTCGTTACAATAGGGTTGCTGTTAGGTTGCTGCTGTCAGAGGTAAAATAACTGTGAACGGGCTGCAGGTACAGACGCCAGCACATCAAGCTACCCGAAACTGTCAAATTTTCCCAATCAACTTTGAACTTTATGCTTTAGCAATAAAGTCGAAAATCTATTAAAGAAATTTGACAGATTGTAGTGGCTTGATGTGATGTACAGACATCACATAAATTTTCGCCCTGTAGAAAAATTTTTAGGTACAAACAATTTTTTTTTCTTGATTTTCCAGGTCGTGCTCGGTCCTTCCGGAATAGAGAAAAACTTGGGCGTACCAGAGCTGACCAAGTTTGAGCATTGTCTTCTGTGTACTTCTCTGCCTTACATTAGGAACGAGATAGCTCGAGGCATTTGGTTGGTAAGTATTATGAATAAAACAGATATATCGTTCGTTTATTTACCTGTATTCGTAAGGTGACGCAAGTATTTGGTGGGTTTTGAAATACATTTTCGTGCGCAAATTTTCTACCACCAAATTTTACCTCTATGTAAATGGATAAGCCAGCCGACGGCCCCGCACCCTAATTTATTACGTAACACACTCGTCATCATCTGCCTAGCCTTTTCCCAACTATGTAAGAGTTAGCTTCCAGTCTAACCGGATGCAGCTGAATACCAGTATTTTACATGGAGCGACTGCCTATCTGACCTCCACAACCCAATTACTGGGTAATACGATACCCCTTAGTAAGACTGGTTGTCAGACTTTCGGGCTTCTGACGACCCGTAACGACTGTCATAATCCACGAATGACAGCCGGGACCAACAGCTTAACGTGCTGAAACTACAACTTGCAAGAAGCAACTAGAGAATCAATTATATTTTCTTGTAAATGTTGACGTTCAATGGCCAATCGTTCAATTTTATTGACTTACATGAGCTTCATCATCCCGCTCTGGGTGGAGCGGAAGGGAGTTTCAGACTCTTACTGACTAAAACCCACCCGTGTTCCTTGCTTAGCCCTTTATGTTCCGGGCCAGCGGTAACCCTTTCGGACAATCCCGCTGACCCGGCAGGCTTCGGCCCTGACGGGCACCTTCATTTGCTGCTGACATCTCTTTGAGGCGCGCGTGGAACACGTACGCGCCGTCCGGCACGGGCCTGGTCCTGATCGGACGGTGAGCTACCCATTACTCTCCGCCCGCAGGCCCGCGCCTACGGTGGCCGGGAGTCGTCGCGCGGCTTCCGACGCCCGGAGCGTCTCCCGCGGCGGCTGGGGCGGGAGGCTCTCTCCTTCAGCCGTTTGTGGGAGGCCTTACTCGAACTTGTTTAGTCATAACTGTGTTGTTGCAGGTATACACGATGTGCCAACAGTGTTGTTGTCCGACTTGTTGTTGGCACCCCAGCACATGCTACACGCCGCCCATATGTCCTTGCGTGCCCCCCACCAACTGGACTTGTGGCTGTCCTGACGCTTGCAGGGATGAGTATCTTGCCTCGGTTAGTATCTAATTGTAAACAATAGGTTTTTTTGGTAAACACAAGATGTAGAAAGACCCATTACGAAGCTATCATTACGCATTCTGTACATCATACTAAGGGCTGTTTTACCAAAGTAAGAGGGGGAATTCTCGTAATATTAATAACGTTCACAGTTTGATCTCACTCTTAATCTGTCAAAAATACCTCTAATTTAGGGAAATTAGAGGTATTTTTGACAGATTAAGACGTTTTCGACATTTGTTTGTCTACGAGATGTGGCTGAGATTAAATAAAATCGGCTTTGCTTAAGATATTTTTACATCCGTTAGATTGTAGTATTTAGCTTCGGATGCATAGAAAATTTGTCTCTGTGAATTTATTCATGATACAGGACAAATACCTAGTGTGTGCACAACACATAATCACACATTAAGATTATAAATATATTTGCATTTTTTTAAAGTTTTTCATTAAAGCAACCATCCTGTAAAATGTATTATGTTAACTGATTATCAATGTAACAAAAAAAAACAATTTAAAGTTTCATTACTTTATCCTTTATTTAAATCTTCAACTTTTCATTTATTTCCCATAGATATGTCGGGAGATGACATGCAGGTGCGGCAGCACGGAGCTCTGCTGGCGCCCCCGTGAGAACGACTACGACGCCGCGAGGGCCGCCAACATCACGCACCAGATTCCCCCGTTCATACCCTCGTGCGGAGCCCAGATCCCCAGGAGCGTTCGCATAACACAGGAAATCTTGGATAAGGCTAAAAGCCCCTGCTGCAAATATCGCTAAGGATCCTCATAGACCATTGCAACCCTTACCTATTCGACAGAACAGCAGATTCAAGGTTTCCAACTCATGTGATGTTTAAAGTTATGGAAACACTTAATGACATTACCATCAAGATAGCGTTTTTTTTATGTAGCTATTAGAGAAAGGATCAGGTCTTCTTACCTAAAGACTTTTCCAAAATATTCCATCAGCTGTCGTGAAGAAAACATGTGAACATGTTCAGTTTAGCACGAGGGCTATGAGAAGAAAGCATACCTACGCATAAAAAAGGAAGTCTGGCCGATATCGCAAATACAGGGCTTACCTATCCGTGCCAAAAAAAAAAGTTGTAGAACACCTCGTACAGGACTATCCAACGTCTATGTCCTCGTTGCTATTCAAAAAGCGTGCTCCTGGTGGAATGGAACGTATTTTGCAAATTAATGACAGAGTTTCATTAAATGTCTCCATGCTTAGACTTCTACTCTGTACCTACTGCAATATTCACGTGCACCCAGGGCTAAATTATTGTGACGCCTATTTGGCACGAATTATATGAATCTAAATCAAAGCTGGACATTTAGGTCATGCCCTTAAAGAATCATTGGCCTTTGTCTGACTGCGTCTTACACTACGCCGCCGGTACTGCAACGATCATCTACTTCTTCAGCTGAAATCAAAATGTGTTAGTTCGCCAAAATTCCATGATCTCGTTTTGTTTAAAAACTTGTCAAATTAGAAGTGAAGTTTTACGAAGTGTAAGTACCTATAAGTTGTTGTAAGTATTAGCAAATCATTGTTGGTATCATAATTATGGCTGTAACAAATTAGAAGACCCTTTAAAAATTCGCAGTGTATTCTTGTAGTTGGTGACGAAAATAAAGTAATATTCTTAGGTACAGTTGTCCATTTTGTATGTCTACGAGTTTATATTTTACGAATTATGATTTGCGAATAAAAAATATATTATATTCATGAAGTATTTCATTTACATAGTAAAACTTTCAAATAGTTCAACAAAACAAAAAAAAATCTAAATAATTGCTGTTTGTGCATATGTAATTCTACATGTGCAACACATGTTTTATCTTCTCACGCCAGCTGTCCAATTTTCCTTTCAGATTTTCCAAATAGTTTTCGCTATTACCTGCTTCAATCTGAAAAGGAGGTCTGTTTAGACTATAGATAAAAAAAAGCAAAGACACAGCACAGCAACTCATAACAGCCTTGTTTGACACACTGGTCGAACAAGGCTGTTATGGAGTTAGAACATGGTGACGGAGTGGAATTTAAAAGTTCTATCGAAATAAGAATAGGATTTCTAGAAGCTAAAACTTTACATGTGGGTTACAATAAACAACTGCCCTTTTTGGCCGATCCAAAGTTGAGTTTTGGCTACTCTTCACTTTCAGTAAGGTACCAATTCCACGGGCGATAGAATCGCGGCGAAAATCACGTCGTGCCATCAAATTCGCCGCAATTATATCGTTGTGAGATTGATTTATAGAATATTCAATATAATTTGATAGAACTGTGACTCGGTGAGAGGGAGACTATCGCGACGATTCTCGCGCCCATGGAGATGGCACCTAAATGCTCTTCTTTAAATTAGCTACGAGCATAAATACCTTGCAGCAAAATTCAAAAGCGTTTTTCTCGTAAAATAATAATTACAAATGTTCGTAACACGATTTTTTTTCGCGAGCTCATGAACTCAATCTCGCTTGATGGAGAGCGATGGATGAGGTCTACGATGGAATAAGCGTGTCCAGAAGATGCCTATTCACTCTTACTTTGAAGGCAGACGGGTTATATGTGGAAGGGAACACACGCTGGCAGAGAGTTCCACATTTTGACTGTGAGCGTAATAAATGTGGAGGAGAAGCGCTGAGTACATGTCGGGAAATCAACCAAGATGATACCCTGCAGTAGGTACGTCTGGTAGTCCGGTAGGGAAAGGAAGGGCGAAGGTGGGATTAGGTTGTGGAGCTCCTGCGCACACCCTCCGAAGTACAGTCTGTACAAGACCGACAGGCAAGCAACATTACGTCGATAAGTCAAATTTATTATATTTATTTTTATTTTGTAGTAACAATCGTATTTTTTTGTTATGTATTCTCTGGTGTACATTCCATACTAATTATATTAATTCAAAAGTAACTCCGTCTGTCTGTCTGTCTGTATATTACCTTTTCACGCCTAAACCACTGAACGGATTTCGATAAAATTTTGCAGAGAGATAGATTGCATCCCGGGGAAGGACATAGGATAGTTTTTATCGGCATACCTCGATGGTGAAGCCGCGGGCGGAAGCTAGTAAAGTATATATAAATAAATAAATCAGTCTGTGAAGCCTAGCCACCAACGTCTCGTCGCCTGTAATGTAAGCCTTCAAAATACGCGCATTGACGTGGAGTTGCGGACACCAGCCCGTATTACCTATAAAGCCTTTTCGCTCTGCGTCTGCGTCAAGCTGGTATTTTGCCGAGCCATGCCATAAGTGGCTGCAATACTCCAAACAGGAAAGGACAACGTGTTTTGTACAATATCTATCAATAGGTACTTCACGAGAAGATAGCTTTTGAATTTGCGTAGTGTAAGAT
Organism: Luperina testacea; assembly: GCA_927399505.1. Taxonomy (NCBI): domain Eukaryota; kingdom Metazoa; phylum Arthropoda; class Insecta; order Lepidoptera; family Noctuidae; genus Luperina; species Luperina testacea. Next base: position 12,878,551 of record OV656770.1, on the reverse strand, counting down.
ATATAGACTCGTGACTGTACGAGTATTTTGTAGGTACTTATAATATTCTGTGACAAAACTGACTGTTTTGGTGGCCTAATAAATAGTAAAAACTGTTTACCAAATCTGGTCGATATACCTACATGTTATATTTTGTAAAGTAATATAATAAGTTGAATTAGGTACTTTTATTTCTATATGATTCTCCCTCCGTGGAAAAACGATACGGTCTGCTCTGTTTCTCATTTCAAAATCACTTGACAATTTTGCATTATTATCTAGGCATCTCTGAAAATATAACAAAAACAATATTGATTCTATATTATTTTATTCATTTGTTTTTTATGAAATTCGGCCCTTCTGTAACGTGCTATAAGGATCTTTTGGCGCCTGAATGACATTGACAGGGGGGCGTTGTTGGTAAACATTTTGTGAAATTGTCACAGAAATTGTATTGACAAACAGATGGTGGCGTTAGTTCCGATTTTGGCCACGCGCCAAAAGAACCGGTAGCATGGTATGACAATTATTAGGCTAAACGGCCATTGATACGGCCACGGCCACGACAAATGCCCGGCTAGCCGCATGCGGCCAGTCAAAACCTGAATTTAGTATAGAAACACAGTACGTGTCGACATGTCACGACACACCGCTTTTTTATAATGAGAAAACGAGATGTAAGCGAGCCTGAATATTACATTGTTGCACAGATAATAAAATAAAAGTGTAGGTACTAGAATACCTTGGACACGGTTATGCTAATGCCTCCTGATTTATTTGGTTGGATGATCTCATTACAACTTTTCAGGGATTTCTGAAATGAAAACGTGGTATCCAGTACATTCTATAGGTAGTAATAGTAGGTAACTAAATACTCAGTGGCTTAAAGCTTTGTGTTTATTATTTTCATGCAATAAATAATTAATTTGATTTGATTCGTTTCAAACTAACCTTGGGTAAGCAGATCGAAATTCCAGAGGGCTCTCCGTACGGTAAAGTTTTTCTAAAGCAAGGCCCTATCGAAGCCTTCCGATCCAATATCCAAGCTATACTTTGAGTATTCAAATTCTACAAAATATAATTTAATAAGTTTATATTTTTGCATACTCTTATTGAGTATGCAAAAATATAAACTTATTAAATTAAGAAACGTGTAACGTGTCCGTGTAAGAATTAAATAAACGAAATGAAAAATGACTGTAAAATGTGAGAGGAAATGCGGTCGGAGAGACTTTTGAAAAAGCTTGAGTAAAAAGTCATAATACGAGGTTTGGCTCTCGCCTATTTCCTCCTCCAATATTGGATCAATTTAAAAGATATTTCATATACTGAATAAGAAGGATATAATATATTGTGTCCCTATGTTTTTCTTTTTTCACTAATATTTGTCAAATTTGTACACTAGGCCTCTGTTGATAGTGGTTAAAATCAGCATTTTTTTCTAGTGCTTACAAAAATAATGTATCATCAAAAAGGGAAACTTATGGACAAACGAGTAGTTAATATTTATTATTCTGTAAAAAATCATTGCTTTATGGTCATTAACCAGAAAGAAAACAGGCGAGAGCGTTTCTATGAAGAAACGACCGCATTTCCTCTTAAATGAACCTGTAACTGCACTTTGTCCAGATATGCCGGCTGTGTCCAGGAGATTTCTTTTTTCTTCAGCTGATTAGTGCTAGTGATCTGCAAAGCATCAATTCACTATTTATTTAGGCTCAATTCACACTGAGGGGGCCGCGACCGGCACCATCGGGCTCGGTAAGTAGTGTCGCCAAAAGAAGGTCGACGGCGACGGCCTCTCGTTTTGCATTAGGATTGGGACACTGTTTATATTCTGCATAAGGTCGCGCGGCCCCCCGCGTCTGCGCTTGCAGTCGCACGCTGCTGTGCTGCGTGTAGTTGCGAAACTGGTCGCTGCTGCGCCACAGGCGGCCGCGCATAAACTAATTTGATTATCGAATTAGTAGTTTATGAAACTGTTAAAAACCGGGGAATACCTAGAAGTGCTGGTTATTGGTTAGGTTTTGTTTTTATAAAATCAAAATGGCGGATTTTAGACGACAAATTGTAAGGTCTTATTTATAATCTAATCTCACGCATTTTCATCAAAATCACAATAAATATTATTATCATCAATGGAGCGTCTAAAAAATATATTTTCACTTCTCATGCTCTGAAAGTGCTTCTTTGTGCAGGGTATAGGCTGCACAAAATCGAATTTTGTGCACAAGGGCATTAACGTATCTACTCATAAATGTATTATATTAAGGCAAAGAAAATGAGCCATACAGCCAAATGCAATAAGAAGTTCATAGATAGAATTTGTTATTATATAATATTTACTTTAATTTATTTGCCTTATGTGTTTTTTAAGATATAATAGATATTCAAATTTTAATTCAAGTACGGTAGGTTAGTTGATTTAAGAAAATTATTATTACAAAATTAATTTAATAGTAGGCTGTATAGGTCTGCAGCCTAATATCAATGTCGTAAGATTAAAAAAAAAATAAAGCGGCGGGAAACAGCTCTTGTTTTTTTTTTCGTGCATTTATTAATTTCTTCAATTTGCTAAAATTGTTAAAAATGTCCAGTGAAGAAGAGGATTTAACAGTCTCTCCTAATACGCTTATGGAAATGAATGCACAGAGAGTTGTGCAACAGATATTACCGCCAAAGTCTCGGGAAAAATATCTCAAAGTTTACGATAATTTTGTAAATTGGGGAAAAGAAAAACAATTTCCTTCAGTATTCAAAACTGTTCTAATTTTACTTTGAATTTTAATGAAAGAAATGTTATGTTATACTACTGTTTTATTTCCTCGCAATCGAAGTGAAAAGCAGAGTTTATAACTCGTCCACAAAACCATTTTTATCCTCGACATTACTATCAGCCCTCGCCTTCGGCTCGGGCTGCTAAAAGTCTCTGATAAAAATGGTTTGTTTTGTGCACTTGTTGTAAAATCTACTATTTTTGTTTTTTCCCATACGATTTTCTCAGTTGACGTTCCAAATTCAAATCACATTAAAGACCAGCGAGTTTTAATGAAATTCAGTACAATATTAATGCCCGGCTAGAGCCTAGCGCTTAAATGACTTGGTTGCTTGGTTTAGGTTATGTTTGCATGACATATAATTTGACGTTAGCGAGCAGGTGTGAAAATTTCGTTAAAAAGTGGTACACAAAAGCTGTCATTTTACTACAGCTAATTAAAAGTCCGACTATAGACGAAGAACTAGTTACTCAAAATGGTATTTACTTACACCTTCGTTCACGGTCCCACATGCCAATTTTCTTTGTAGGGGAATCTTGACTTCACTTTCTCGAACCGTAGGAACATCGTTCTTGTTTTCTGTTTCGTTATCCTAAAACATTGCTATGGTTATTGAATGCCCGGCAAATACTTTACTGCGTTCGGAATTCTTTGCCGTTGTAAAAATTGCTTGCGCATATAAATGGTCAACACATCACTCATTATAACCGCAACACTCCAGCGCAGTAACCCGAAAAGCGCCTGTCACCGCCTCGAAAAATGCCACCCGCTTGTCGCCAACGCACCGTCAGCAAGACGACCGCTCGCTGCTGGCACCGACTGGCACGCTACCGGACAGGTGACAGCTTGTTGTTCACGCACCGCCGACTAGTTGCTAGCTCACCATCCACGCGTCAACGGCTGGCCTTCAGCTTACAGACCGGTTTGCAAATATTCAATCAACTCAGTCTATCGCACTCCACTGCTGGTTATAGGGTTCTCCCAGGCTGCGCCACAACATTCTTTTGATGTCATTTGTCTGACGGAAACATGGCTTATTGATGGTATATCCGATAGCGAATTGTTCGATGATAGATATTTTGTATGGAGGCGTGATCAAAGTTACTCGCAAACTAATCAAGTTATGGGTGGGGGGTTTTAATAGCCATACGTCGAGAACTAGTTGCCGATGTCCGCAACGAATGGTGCCCGTCTGCCGAGGATCTGTGGGTTACCTTAACTTTACACCAAAAGAAACGAAAAGTAACCTATAAAATACCTTTGCATGTTGTGTATATATTAGCCAACAATCTGGCAACTCTTTAATGATACAACTCAATAATTTTTCAAGTAATTTTGATAAGTTTTTAGTGCTCGGTGATTTTAACCAACCGAATATTGATTGGCACGCTGCGGCGGACGGTGATCATCTGTGTAGGTACCCAAACTGTTATAGAAATTGAACATACACTTTCCGTACATTTTCATGTCATCTTGGCCCATGACAAAGTATTCAGTGAAATATATAGCGCCAGCTAGAAAAAATACTTCCTGGCGGTAACACGTTGATTATTGTTTTCTGCGAAGTCTTTATAGTATGTACTATAAAGACTTTTTTATATAGCGTACAATTTCGTACATATTTTAGAAATTAGACTGAAGTTCGTATAAAGTCATGACACCGAAAATCGTACACGCTTCGCTTAAATTAAGTTTCTCCGAACACCAACATGGATTTTTAAAAGGTCGCTGCACCACATCCAATCTCGTGGTCTGTAGTGCATGTGTTTCGGAGCATATGTCCTGGTGGACTCAGATCGACGTTATATACACTGACTACAGCAAATGTTTTGATCGAATAGATAATGCGCTTCTAATGCGCAATTGCTAGGAATTGGTGTGAGAGGTAGCTTGTACAGATGGTTTGTATCATATGTTGAAAATAGATGCCAGACTGTAGTCCTCAACGGTTATGCCTTGAAAGCGATGGACATTCCGTCTGGGGTTCCCCAAGGATCCTTATTAGGACCTCTATTATTCAATGTTTTTGTAAATGACATCGCCTCTTATTTTCTAAATTCAAAAAATTTATTATACGCAGATGACATGTAAATCCTGAGTCATGCACAACTATTACAGGAGGATTTGGACCGGTTCCATGATTATTGCGATCGGAATAGGTTGGATTTAAATATTTCAAAATGTTATGTGTGTACATTTACTCGTAAGCCAAACCCTATTAGGCATGATTACAAATTATACGTCAAATTATAGTCAACGTCAGCAAGGATCTTGGGGTAATTTTTGACTCAAAGCTTTTGTTTGATGCACACATTGACAATATAGTCAACAAGGCTTCTAAAGCGTTGGGTTTTATTTTTAGGGTCTCCTCGGAGTTTAAAAATGTCAAAACCATGAAAATTCTATTTTGTGCTTTTGTCCGTATAGCCATCTCGAATATGCATCTCAAATTTGGAATCCAAATTACAATGTTTATATTAATCTCCTTGAAGGTATTTTTTAGGTACACTCAATATCGTTCAAATACGTATCTTCCTCCCCGGTGAGGACGGAATAACATCAGAGCTTTTGAAAGCCGGAGGAGCTCCTGTTATACAGGAACTACAGAATCTCTTCAACACCGTCCTTCACAGTGGGAGAACTCCAAAGGCGTGGAGCGGGAGTTTGGTGGTGCTCTTTTTTAAGAAGGGAGATAAAACCCTCCTTAAAAATTACAGACCCATCTCGCTTCTGAGCCACGTCTATAAGCTGTTCTCACGAGTGGTCACGAATCGTCTCGCCAGGAGACTCGACGAGTTCCAGCCACCGGAACAGGCCGGGTTTCGCGGAGGGTACGGAACCATAGACCACATACACACAGTGCGGCAGATTATACAGAAGTCCGAAGAGTATAATCAGCCCCTGTGTCTGGCCTTTGTGGACTATGAGAAGGCCTTTGACTCTGTCGAAACCTGGGCTGTTCTGGAATCTTTACAGCGATGCCAAGTAGACTATCGTTATATCGAGGTGCTGAGATGTCTCTACGACGCCGCCACCATGTGTGTCCAAGTACAGGACCAGCAGTCCAAACCCATCCAACTGCGCAGAGGGGTGAGACAGGGGGATGTCATATCCCCGAAACTGTTCACGAGCGCATTGGAAGATATGTTTAAGACGCTGGACTGGAAAGGTAAGGGCATCAACATAAACGGCGATTACATCTCACACTTGCGATTCGCTGATGACATAGTCTTGATGGCGGAGTCGCTGGAGGAGCTAACCCAGATGCTGGACGGCCTAGCTTCAGCCTCGCGACACATCGGTCTCGGCATGAATTTGGATAAAACCAAAGTCATGATCAATGGCCTCATTGACTCGGGACCGGTCGTCGTGCACGGCCACCCTCTCGAAATTGTTTCCGAATATACTTACCTCGGGCAAATTCTGCAGTTAGGTAAAAACAATTTTGAGAGGGAGGCCAAGAGAAGGATCCAGCTAGGCTGGGCAGCGTTTGGGAAACTACGTCGAGTCTTCTCGTCATCTATACCGCAGTGCTTGAAAACGAAAGTTTTTAATCAGTGCGTCCTACCCGTCATGACCTACGGGGCTGAAACGTGGACACTCACGATAAGGCTGGTCCACCAGTTCAAAGTCGCTCAGCGAGCTATGGAAAGAGCTATGCTCGGAGTCTCTCTGAAGGATAGGATCCGTAACGAATGCATCCGACAGAGAACGAAAGTTATCGACATAGCTCAAAGAATTAGCAAGCTGAAGTGGCAGTGGGCCGGCCATATCTCGCGAAGAACCGACAACCGCTGGGGTAAACGAGTTCTTGAGTGGAGACCGCGCCTCGGCAAACGTAGTGTAGGACGCCCTCCGGCCAGGTGGGATGACGATCTGCGAAAGACTGCAGGCAGATGCTGGATGCGTCAAGCTGAAGACAGGGCGCTATGGCGCTCATTAGGGGAGGCCTATGTCCAGCAGTGGACTGCTATAGGCTGATGATGATGATGATGATGATGACGTATCTTCCTGACTACACTAGTCGGTGTAAGATATTTCATACTTCCTTTACACGAGCGAAGTAAAATTGCAGATCTTGCTTTCCTATTTAGTATAATGAACGAGTCTACTGATGTCCCTGAGCTGGTGGCCAAGATTGGACTTCGTGTACCGTCTGTGTTTCTTCGGAGACCTCAAACTCCTCTTTAAAAACCACAATGAGTTTCTATGAAATAGTTTCTATATACGTTTATTTTTATTTATTATTTATATGTGAGTAACTGTACCGTCCAGTTGGAATAGTGCTAATAAAAGTACATAATAAATAAAAGTTGGACTCATGCGAAGACTTGTATGGATGTTATAAAAGTTGGACTCCTGAGAAGTTGGACTCTTGCGAACAGACGAAATACAAATATTTTAAGAGAATGTCGAATGTTCAATATGTTGTGCCGGGATGTTGAGCCGTGTCCAGAAGTTAAAAAAAATGTTAAGTAACTTTTTCTTTGAATTGTAACTTTGTTGTGTAATGTATTTTATTTTAGTTTATTCTCTTCAGTTGTCTCTATGTTTAACCCTCTCGCTGTTTGTACTGTTTTGTCTATATTACACATAAGTTTATATAAGTGGAAACTTGTGATTGGCTTTCTTCTACACATTACTTCTGAATACTCGAATGTTTTAGCTGTAAGTTTTTTTTTTAATTAATAAAATAAAATGTCTCAGAAACTCAGCAACTTGACAAGACTAACTAAATAGTTTCTTGTAGCTCTTAAAAGGTTGTTCATGTGGAATAAAGCTCCGTATTCATGGCAAATATTTATTTATAAACAAAGTTTAATCAACATGTTGCTGAGTTGCTGAGAACAGGTTGCCGGCAACATTGCGTGTTGCAGAATTGATCACGGCATGGTGACAAGTTCTCGCTCGACGAGCGACAACATCTGCCGGTCGATTCTGTAATAATCTCACCGTGAAAACTTAGGTGAAGTGAGTTTGTTTTTGCTAGGAATTGACACTATTGACAGCTCACTCCACGCTCACTTCACCTAAGTTTTCACGGTGAGATTTTTACAGAATAGCAACGTTGTTTATCGTTGTTGACGTGAGTGGACGTGTTTGCAACCAGTTTATAAAGGCTTGTGTTTAAACGCCTACCAGAAAAGTACCTATTTTACTACCAAAAAATTCGAAATACCTGCCAGAATAGATAAATGCTCACCAAATTGTGTTTCATAAAGTATTGTAGAAATGAACCTATTTTCCTTTTTATTCTATGCCATAAAGATTTATAAACGCCTATAGAGTTAATTCCAGACCAAATATTTAATATTATCGCTAAATAGATGCTACCAATATTTTATTTCACGACTTTCAATTTAGTCAGTTTTACCGAGGCAAAAAGCTAACGGTATCAAATATAATATTGCGTATGCCAAACACATGTTACTTGGTATTTGTATTGTCATTTGCTAGCTCTCGCATCCTACGTCGACGGAGCCCCGTTTCGCGGGGTCCCTATTTCTGTATTAAGGGTTTAAAGTAACCTAACCAAACCTAACCTCGGGGTGCCCTTCGCTCGCTCTTGCATCCTACGTCGTCAATATTTTTCATTTTGGGTATTAATGTTACTATTTCAGGGAAACAAGATTTGGTGAGCATTTATCCATTTTGGTAAGCAAAAAGAATATAAATACAACACGTACAATTATTCTGATGAGTGTATAATTATTTTGGAACTAACGGTGTTCTTTAGGCACCTCAGTATAGAATGGGTTTATTTTATTTGCAGTTAACATAACACTTGGTACTTAGTGTTAGGGTCTAAAAAATATTTTGGTGAGCATTTAAATTGTACCCGTTTATAAATATGGCAGTAAGTAGTGTGGAATAGGTACCTACATTAGATACAGAGAACACAGCAACAGTACTTTCTCGGGCACCATTTTAATGCAGACTGGCGTGTGGACTAGACATAATTGATATAAACTTTGTTTCCAGCAACTTTGTCGTTACCTACTCATCAACAATGTTGATCATCTGTTGCTTAGTAAAAGTTTACCATGAATACGGGGCTTTACAGTAAAACATTAATTGGTCTTGGTAGTCGAAAGTTTAATTTGCATTTTTCACACAGTTTTATAAATACAAGCTATGTACCTACTTAAATATGTATAATATTCTTAGGGTGGATTCGATAAAACTGCAATGGGGCAGTTAAGCCAAGTTTGGTCGAATCCGCCCTTATGAGTATTTGTGTTTTGAACATTTTGGGTTAAATGAACACGAAAAATATTATTGTCATAATAAAAACAGCACATTGAACAACGCGTATAAAAATATTTTTTGTATATATGTGTCGCACTAACACTCGTTGAGCTTAGGGCCTGAAATCTGTAGACCAATCCCACATAGGTGTCCAGACCCTCGTAAGTGAAAAATATAATAATTTTAAGTAATTTTATATACAAAGCACAGACACGTAATGTTTACATGATGTGGTAAGTTTCCTTTTGTTCAGCTGGCCATCTTCAAGCGCCGTCTCCTCCGGACACCCTCAGTAGCACTTCACGGGTGGACACTTATGATCTAGCTGCTGAACTATTCATCACACACTTTACAGGGTCGACTCAACATTTATAGCTTAAACACTTACTAAGATTGAGGGGCGACGCTTGAAAATGGCCAGCTGATGTAACATAGGTGTTCGCGAACGCGTCGTAGATCGCGTGTGGTATGATACGAGTGTTGTAGCAGGTTTAAATCCCGCCGGGGAAGCCGCCGCCGCGGGGAGAGTTTATGTTGTGCTCGGAGGGGGCCTCGTAGGGCACGCCGCAACAGAACAGCTGGCGCCACACGCGGGAAACGCGCGACGCCCGTGAGTCGCTGCGCGGCAGCCCGCCCGCCTCCTCGTCCGACTACAACCAAACAACACGTTACCGGGAGCCATGCACGACACACGCCGCAGCGCTGCTCGCAGCCGCATCATTTGCAACTATCAGTAATGCATGCACAAGCACATCTACCAAACTGACATTTCTATTGTCTAGGGTTCGCTAAGTATCAAACGTTGATAGTAACTTTGTGTGAGGTTAGAGCGGCTATGTGGCGTGCGGGCTGCCGCATATCGACCGTACGATAACTATAGCAATAGATACAATTTTTTTATTTTTTTTCAGGATGGGAAATCATTAAATGACCCCTCCCGCTCTGGGTGGAGCGGAAGGGAGTGTCAGACTCTTACTGACTAAAACCCACCCATCTTCCTTCCTTAGCCCTTTATGTTCCGGGCCAGCGGTAACCCTTTCGGACAATCCCGCTGACCCGGCAGGGCAATAGGTATAATCATGTTTGAACAAACCGGACGGTCCGCGATTACTTATAATATCTAAAACTAAAAAATACCCAATTTTCACGTTAGGGGTATTGCATATTATTATTTTCGATTGTCTCAAATCAACAAAACGCAATAATAAATAAAACGACTATGTAGCTTAATATAGGGAATATCAATATCCGTACCCATTCCTTGTGTGACGATTCGGCAGTTCGCAACTCGGCGATCTCTTCCGTTATGCTATCGTCGTTTTCACTCACTTCCTTGGTGGTAGAGATATCCGACGCCGCAGGGCCCACTGGCGCTGGTATGGGCTGCGTCGCCGGTGGGTGGATGTCGGCTCTCTGAAACATTTCACAGCACAGTTCATTAAAACCCGAAGCAGCATGATTCGCAACGTTAAAAGTATCGCGTGAAATCATTTAATTGCCATCGTTAACGATGCATTCTAATTATCATAGACAGAAACGAATCCGTTATCACACGACAGTAGCGTGATAGAAGGGTGTTTGTGACAAAACAAAGCGAACTGATTCATTGACCCCACCTGTACATCCACTTCTATAGGCGCCATAGCTATGGCCTCGGGAGACGTCGCTCGCTTCGAAGATATTTTGCTGACGACATGCTTCGGCTTTTCGGAAGATTTCACTACAATTGTCAATTTTTTATTGTTATCACTTGGTCCGTAAGTTATGAGACAGATATTAGCTCGTTCACTAATTTAATCTCACCGTGCTCGCTTTCCTTTCGTTCTTTGATGGTAGTATTCCCAGATGAATCTTTATATTCTTCAGCTACAGCTGCCAAGATATATGCTTGTAAATAAACAAAATATACACAAAAAAAACTCATGTGTGCATTTCACACGTGGTAGAAGTGAAACCTTCAAAAACACTGTATAATCATGTGTGCAATTCACACATGGTAGAAGTGAAACCTTCAAAAACACTGTATAATGTTTCCTACCTCATTTTCTCCCCACGTTAAATCTTATGAATTTACATGTACTGTCACTTTTTCGTTTCATAAACTTTCAAATCACAACGATGCTAAAAAAGTTTTCACTTCAAAATCATTGTTACCCCTGGTTTCACGCATATCTTGCTTGTAGGAACTGTAGGAAGCTCCTACATTTACCGGATTTAAAGTACCTACGCTATATAAAGCGCTAATTTTAATGAAGTCAGAATCTGTCTATATGTTAAACCTTGTACCCAATTTTAAGTCCAGCCTAAAGCGTAATTGAATAACGCTAGTAGTATCCTAAACTCATAAAGACAAACATCCGAAATACTTACCTATTACCAATATATTGAGGCAATTAATTAATTAGAACCAATCCTAAGTAGGTAAATAAGGCTGACAACATTTATTATTTATGACATGAGTATAAAATGTCATCAAACCTAGTAGTCAGTCACACATTATCAGGATTACGCGTTAAAAGGAAAGGACATACATGGGACGGCGGGTGCCCGCGACCGTTTATGATGCAGTTCGACTTGGGCGTCGTCTGGCAAGTCGGTGGGGCGGAAGGGCTTGTGCCTGCTCGCTGTCTTTTTCTCCACCAGCACCACAGCTGACCCGCCGGCGGAAGACGCATTGCTTATTTGCTCTTGATCCGTCATCCTTCACGATCACGGCAGTTCAAGTATTCCATACGTTACGTGTACCCTGAAACCTTGCTAATTTGTCACCAGAAAATTGGCTAACAATTTTTAGAAAAGCACAAATAGGTAAAACGTCACACTTAGTAAATTTTGACAGCTAACTTACTTGTTTTTCTATTTCCATTTTTGAAATGGAACTATATGGAAAGTATCGTAAGGTCTATCGAGTGAACAATCTGCCGCTCGGCGAGTTAATCAATCAGGGATCCTGGATTGAATTACTTAAGAGGCTTATTTTGGAAGGAACATATTATTCTGTTCCAAACGTATGAAATGCAGATGACGATTAATATCATTAAAGAGCAATTAGGTATAAAAATACCTATAATATTGCTCTTTAATGATAGCGGTTTATTGGTAGAGCAGGCACCTACCTACTTGCTCATCAACAGCCAGTTGAGCTGTTCCTTATTGGTTTTCAACATCAGATTACCCTTATCTTAAACATACATATTTATGATATATATAGGTACTTACTTATAGATAAGTAACTAAATTTTGATGTTTATTTAAAGTGTTTACATAATTTTAAAAGCTAACAGTCACAAAATAATGATAATAATATGTACAAGTATATAAAAATCGCCAAGCGGTATGGTCGACTCTTCACGTGACCAGAGGGCTGGCCTATTTTTTGGCCAAAGAATCAGTATTGCCGTAAAACGTGGCAATGTTGCCAGCCTTTTGGGCACGTTTCCTGTTGACAGCGATGCGGACGACCTTTTTGATGCCCTTTGATTATTTCCCCTCCTTTTTATATACTTGTACATTTTGATATTGATATAAACGCAGCTACAATATTGTACAAACATATTATCGCGCGTGGCCAAAATCGGAACTAACGCCGCCATCTAGTTTTTTTAATACATTTTCCCAAAACATTACCACAAATGTTTACCAACATCGCCCCCTATTAACGACATTCAAGTGCCAAAAGGTCCCTTTTAGCTTTGTGTTGTGAAGATAAATAACTACTTTACACAATATTAAAAAAAAAAAAACATTCTAAAATATAAAACATAGTAGAGCTGTATCGGGAACAGGGTCCAAGCTACCGGCAGTCTGGGCTCCAGGGAAAGAGTAACGTCCAAACAATTCGAGCCGTGTCCAGATATACCGCTTTCTGAATCAAGCCCGTGATTCAGCTGTCTATCGAATGCCTCCTCAGATGTTGGTCGAGGCTTTTGGCTATTAGGCCATTGGCTATGACGACTGTCTAGCACAACGATCGCTGTCAATAGTATTAACATTCCTTTCGGTGGGGGTTCAGATCAGCCCGCTACGCCAGTTAAATTACATGCAACTTAATTTTGTATTCAAACTCCAATTCCCAATTATTTAGCATACAAACTTCAAAGTTACATTTCCATAAAGATACTGACGAAGATGAAAGAAGAAAAAAATTCCAGTCAAAGCACCTGTCAGAATAATGTAAAATTTTCTTTTTACTGTTAAATTAAATTATTGTTTTAGCCTCTTATCAATATAGTTCAGGCGGGTTGATTTAAGAACTATGCATGCGAAGAGGAAAATAAAATGTGATGGAAAATAAACAGTCTCCATCCAAGAAGAAGTTATTGTCCATCCAAGAAGAAAAATTGATACGTGAGGTTGATTACGACTATCTCGCAGGAGGGTCGGGCCGCCTGCCTCAGAAACAACTTCTTCTGGGTAACACTCCCCTCATAACAAAGGTTTAGTTACGCTCAAATGACTTCTAATAAATGGTACTTCAATTCCCAGATTTAGAAATACTTCAGAAGAGTCCAACGCACCGCCCGGCTTCACAAAGAGTACTCGTATCCATCAAACCGAGAGCGCCCGCCATCAAAACTATTTACATAGCAGAAAAGAGCCGTTTCAAGGCTAAAAAGGTACTTATAAATTTATTTCGTGTTTTATATAACATTTGGTTGTTGGCACTGTTTTAATTATTCACTTATTTTTCAGGGTTCAGATAAGTCGGGTTCACGTCTTGGTATTGGAGACCATTCGTCATTTACTACCCGTAAGTATATTTGGCCATTTTCATATTGATTTGGTATTGTTTGCTAATACAATGCTGTTACTATTGCAGATTTCAGTGAAGATGATTTAAATGTTATAAATTCAATTGGTTGTGGTATTGAGCAGCCTTATAGGAAAAGTGAAACAGAATCAGATAAAGCTTCCTCGGTCGATATTCAGGTAGAGAGTTCAGCAGTACTTTCGAAATGTTCCCACACTAACATCAGGCCTCAGAAGGTAAATGTGTATAATACAAAACAGAGGTCTGCGGAAAAATGCTATGTTTATACACAACCACAACTAAATATGAACCTTCCTAAAATCGAAGCAAAAACAGATAAAAAGACGTTAAATCCTACTAAAGTCGATATCGCTACATTAATTGTCACGAATACATCTTCAGAAGAGGCTGCACAGCCTTCAGGTCCCACAATTAACGAATTGAATAAAAGAATAGATCATTTGGAGCGTAAAATTTTGAGACAGGAAATGGTTTTCCGTTCTATAGATCCTAATATACCTCTGTCTTCATCAGATGAAGAGCCCAAAGGTAACATAATGGGGACTACATCTGGGGCCGGGAGGCCTGGTTGTAGCTACATTCAGCAATATAGCCATATTCCTGAAACATCGGCGTTTCAGCGGTACGCGCAGCAAGCGGCGCCGCTTTCTCCAAGCAAAGCTACCACTTTAGAAAAAGAACATAATTCAGAGCAATACGGTCGAGATTTCACCGCATACGACGGCATCACTGCTCGAGGCCGGCGACAATGTGCGTCCGTGCCATGCAAACGAGAAGATATACCAAAAATGGCAGCCGAAAGAGTTCATAAGATTCGACACAAACTCAATCCAGTACGAGATTATCGGCTGATGGATACAGTTCATTATTTGGCGCAAGGCGAATTTGCTCCACGCGATGATGGTATCAAATTGACACCTTCAAGGGAAGCTGTACTTAGCGACATTATTTGGGAAGACGTTTGTCGCACACATTGGCCCAACGCTAGGCTCGGCCGACGTATGGCCCACTCGGAGAGGTGCAGCACGAGATGTGAGCTGCAGCGACTAATAGACAGCTTGCTGAGGGAGCGCGTCGCGCATGTGGAGCGCAGAAGGCGTCGTCACTATAGAATAGTTAAATTGAACCATCGACATGAAAGCTGTAGACCTGTGGGCAAGACTGGGGATATCATCGTGGCCAGTCACAAAAATAGGCAGGGTGAGGAGGTAGCGATTAGCGACCACAACGCTGCGAGCGCCATGATCGCTGATAGACGTTGGGATGACTCGAGTTCGCGCAGAACTCCAAGAAGTCATGATCGGTTGGGATCAGACCCGCGACGTAAACGTCATTCCTTGGACCGCAGATTTGGATACGAGGATTGTTCTCCAGGTCCAAGTTACGCAATTAGCAGGTCTCCAACGAGAAGAGAGCCAACTTGTTGCTACCAAACGTCGAGCCCGATGAAGGCGGACAGACGCGCTGCCACTCCGAAGAAGCGTCGAAACGGAGGCCATGAGTTGACCAGCGGCAGCAGTTCTACGTGCAAGCCAAGAAATCCTCGGCTTGTCGTCAAAAAAGTAGCATCTCATCGCAAGTACGCTAGAGAGGAGCCTAATCTCGAACATTACATCTTACTGCCAACCCTAGTTGTACGTACACCATCTAATGTGAAACGTCAGAAGAAATTCAATGAATTGTATCATCGCATCCTTAACGTTCAGTTAAACAACGGTAAGTATTCTATGTATTTCTTTACGGAAAACATTTTCAAGTACCTATGTGTTATAAAATGCTCTACGTTATAACAGTAGATCTATGACTTCATTGGTTTAACATATCTTGAATTTCCTACACTATGTATTGATAAATATTGATGTCGTTTTTTTTTCAGTTCAAAACCATACCACGCCTGATCCTGCACACCCGAGCACATCACAGGGCCCTAATACGAAGGACGTTGGACTGAACATCAACATCACATTGTCCAATACAACTACCAAATGAACAGAGGAAACATCATAGCGTGGAAAGATAAAAATTAAAATTTCATATAATTTCTTTTTATATGTAATTTCAATCTTTTTCAAATATATAGTATACCGTTGGATGCAGGCTTTTTTCTTTAGTAACATCTTCAATCTTTATCATCATGTGTGTTATTATTGCCAGGAATCTCAAGGGGATTACAGCAACTGTTTTTCAAATAATCGTTTAGTTTCTTCAAAACTCATAAATGCATAATCTCGAAAAAAAAAAATTCTGCTATCTGCAGAAAACATATCTATGGTTCATTTCTATAGAAGAAATCGCTGTGTTCCATAATATATAGCGTAGAGCAAGGCCACGCTCGGGAACCGGAGCATTCGTTCCACGTGGCGTTGTTTACTTTGCATTTCCATTTTTTATGATAATAGCCGGCCAACGTTGAAGAACTACCTACGACCTCCTTTCTATGTGATTATTAAAAAATAAAAACTAAAGCCATTTATCGGATAGTCTATTAGTTTAAATATCTCGGCTCATACTTAATCGTCCTCTAATAAATAGGTCTTATCTATCACAGTCACAAGACATCCACTGTTAAATCTATTAAAAGAAATCAGGCGGATTCTATCAATCTTTAGAGGCTACTTACAAAATATTTGGAAAAACTTTTGAACTGGACCATTAACAGTGTTCGTAAACGAATTGGTGACCGACTACGAGGAACCTCTTCTTCTTAAATGTAATGAACCGCTTTTTCTGATTCTCAGTCCCATACTTTAACAGACAGCTGTGCTGCTGGTTGCGCCACTTCTTCCCAGCTAAAGCACAGGAAAGTGGTGAAGAACGGGCATTTTGGAGGACTGTCTTATGTAATTTTGACGTTAAAAAGTACTGATTCTCAGCCTAGTTTGAATAACCTTTGATTTAATACTTAGAAGTTATGAAAGCCGTTTCCGTTCCGTGAAAATATTTTGCTATATGCTGATACCTGCCCCGACGCCGCCGGTGGAAAATTTAAAATGATTCGTAAAATTTAAATAATTTAAATCTATCCCTGCGTGCAGTTCTGTAGAATCCTCTGTCCCTGTAGAATAAAAAGTCAGTACATTACCTACCAATTTTCTAAAAACGCGTCGTACGAAGGAGCATAATTAGAAGAAGAAAGGGTATCGCGGTGTGATCATTAATATTGTTGTCAGCTGCCTTTGTGTCATGGCATTAATATTTATTTTTTTTCGCTGAATCACATACATACAGTGTCGGTGTAAAGTTCCTACATTAAGCTTTTGAAGTTATAAGAGACAGGAGAAATCTCAGAGTGGAAAAAGTAAGAGTGGTGAGGAGAACCAAACGTTATTTGGGACTCTAGGCCAGGGCATGCACAGCTGGAGATATGAAATAAAAAAAAAAAATTTGAAACCTCAAAGATCCAATAGGCGGGAATATATTTAGCTAGCCTCCACCCGCGGCTTCGCCCGCAAGGTATGTCGATAAAAACTATCTGTCCTTCCCCAGGATGCAATCTATCTCTCTGCCAAATTTTATCGAAATTCGTTCAGTGGTTTAGGCGTAAAAAGATAGATTTACTTTCGAATTTATAATATACAGACAGACAGAGTTACCTTCGAATTTATAATATTAGTATGGATTATATACTCGTAAGTAAAATATTTTCTCATGCACTTTCTAAGTTTATCTTGGACATCACTGAAATCAGTGAAGGAAACATCCAGAGGAAACCAGCTGGGTAATTGCGTAACACTGAAATGGCAATGGCTTGTAATTTTAACAATTAAATAACATTCATTGCGTCATTAACTGTGTCGAGCAGACGAATTTTTATGTGCGTGTGAACTGAGGGACCATACTGGTATTTCGCAAAATAAAATCGTAGGATTTAGTAGTAGACTTAAAACAATTGTAGAACTGATCTGGGAATTTGTAAACAAATATATTAAGACTACAGCCCTTAAAGTGCGGTGCTTCAGTTCTCACAGACCATCAGCCAGATCTCGGAAAGTATCTGAAAAATTAAGTTATTCTGACATATTAAACAATGGATTACTTAGCAATTTCCCTTAAAAATCCTCCGGATTGTTATTGTAAGTGTACTACGCAATTCGGGTGCTGGACTTACACCCCCTTACTAATAAACGTTGTATAGCGTCTATATAGTTACACAACGCTTTGTCTTCTTCTTTCGAAAGTCAAATTACTGATGACTGAAAGAGAAAAATCAGTGTGTGATTCATCTGATATGAATGATACGTTTATTATTAAGGGGGTTATTGTTTTTATTTTTCTTTATTATTTGAGATAATTATATTTTTGTATACACGTGATTCTGTGATAAATAAACCATTTCTTTTTCTAAAAGAAATAAGTACGTTAGTCGTCCACTGCTTGCAATATTTCTCAGCCTTCACTCTCTACCTACTAATTTTCTTCGGTAGCAACTTGCGCTGTCGGGTGTACGTATTGTTGCATCGCTAAACACCACGCCTGATGTGAAGCGACGAGCCCGTCCAGTTGATTATACACCTGCTATCACTTCTGTTCTATACCGACTTCATAGTGTACACTAAACTTAGCAGGACAATTTGTGAGTGACCGTGAGAGATGACGTCAGAATTCTGGACACAGTGTATCTTTGAATAAGGGCGGTACTGAAAATCTGTGGGGAAATAACCTTTCAAACAAAAATATAAATTTTGTCTGTGCTTGTTTTTGTGTGATTACTGATTAGTTACAGTACCTACAGTCCGGCCGTCGAAAGAATGCGTTCCTGAAACCTGTCGGTGCGATAATTCTAGTAGCTAATAAAGATCAAATTCGCAAAACACGTATTCGTTTGTATGAGACTGACAGGTGTCAAGACCGAATTCTCTCAGTCGCACTGTAAGTACAAAGATCCAGCCGGTCGATTCTGTAAAAATCTCACCGTGAAAACTTAGGTGAAGTGAGTTTGTTTTTGCTAGGAATTGACACTATTGACAGCTCACTCCACGCTCACTTCACCTAAGTTTTCACGGTGAGATTTTTACAGAATAGCACCGCTGATCTAGTAGGCCATCAATATCGAAAATTCAATGAAAACTATATTTTGAGAAACAAATAGTTTTCTGAAAGTAATTTTGGATGCTAGCAAATCGATGTTAGTCGGACACCGCGCCGGTTAATATTTTATGGGAAACGTTTTCCATAGCACACAGCGGCGGTATCGATTGGGAGATAAAGCTATATGTACCCATAGACTATGACATTTCGACATAAATAGATTCTTCAAAAAATGTTATACAAAAGTACCGACATTGTTCTAGATATTATGTAGGAAGGTTGATAGGTATAGTATAGGTATATCTCCCAATACTGGTGTGCTGGAGTGTTGATAAATAGACGAACATAACTCTTTTTTACTTTACTAAAGAGTTGATGAGAGGGTTAAACAAAACAACTTATCATCAAAAACCATGTTTCCTAAAAAAATGAAAAGTTTTTATTCACCGCGTCAGACATAATATTTTTTTAAATACATAATTATGTCAGCCAAACTGCAAAGCAGTTTGTGGAATATGGGGTTTACTACAAATTAAAACACAACGTTTTTTATGCATAACATTTGACGAAAGTTTTAAAATCGAAATAAAACATTAACATCTTGTTTATGGTGGCAAATCCGTATCCTAGCAAATAATTTATATATTTAATTGATATTTGGTCTTTCATTGTATTTGAGTGGATGCAAGGTTTTTCTATAATACCTGTAATATACAATGATTACCTATTTTCGATATATTCATTTGAAGCGAATACATTCGATCGCATCACTTAGTACGATTGAATGTACTTTAATAAGCATAACAATTATATCTTTTTATCAAAACTAATATACGTACGGTATTATAATGTCTGTAAGAAGTCATAAAAAGATAATTCAATAAGATAGGGCAGTTTATGTATAAGTATTTATTTAATTACTCATTTTAAACTTAACATTTACGTAATCTGGAATAGTTATGTTCTTATAATAAGGCAGCTGTAAACAATCGGTTAACCTAGTGAACAGAGTGTAACTGATTAAACAATTTGTAGGTTAAGTAATTTGAATTGTCAGCTGGTTAATTTAACAAAGTGTTTAAGTTTTCAGTTCACGATTGCCTTAATTGAAGAAGTGTCAATCCTTGTTAATTAAAGTTTTAAAATTAAATTAAACCCTGTAATTATCATAGACGACCTACTCTGGCTCCACCTGTGACAATTACAAACAGTTATATAGCTCTAATAGTCCAATTATAGTGGTTACAAATTAATTGTCTAACAGTGACATGAAACCAGGTAGTTTTGTATGAGAATGTGACGTGTCTACCTCGCTCTTTACCATGGAGGGCGTGAAAAAATGGCTGACAGAGCGAAATGCAAAGAAGAACGGGATGTATGTGCACTATAGTCCACCGAAACGTGAGTATCTGATCTAATCTAGCCTGTATTTTCCCACTCCACTGCAAATGCCTCTCTCTCCATTTTCCACACAATTCTGTAGGTACAGACCTAGACGTCAGCACATCAAGCTACTACAATCTGTCAAATTTCTTTAATAGATTTTTAACTTTATCGCTAAAGCATAAGGTTCAAAGTTGATTGGGAAAATCTGACAGTTTCGGGTAGCTTGATTTGCTGGCGTCTGTACTTTGCTAGTCCTTTTCGTAGGGGTCAAGCTCATCCCACCATCTTCGTCTCAGCCGAAACAATAAATAAACGTGAGTTTATGGATACAGGATGATTTTTTTACCGGTTCGAAATTTTTACAGGGTGTTCTACCCATGAATATGAACAACTCTTTTTATTTCTTATTTTGATTATTGTTTTTATTTATATCTAATCGTATGCTGCACTGGCTGACGTCATCACGTCAATCACCGGCTGTCGCTGAAAACCAGTGCTGGGGCTCTGTCTCGTATAGGGTCTTAGCATTATGCTGAGCGTTGGCCGTTTTGCGTAGATGTGACGCATACTCTCTCCCAAATTGTTACTTTGTTTTTCTGTTGTTTGTGTTTTTTTATTTTTATGCGTCATGTTTGCCGCAAATAAACGTATTTTCTTTCTTTTTCTTTCTTTCTTTCAACTTTCACTATGGGACCAACACAGAAATCACGAAAAAAATCAGCCGTTTCATATATTTTGGTCAAGTAGGTATTGAACTTTTGTATGAAACAGCAGATTTTTTACGTGATTTCAGAGGTAGAGAACAACCTGTAAAAAAAATATCCTGTATATTTAGATGATTTTTTTTTCTGTTACTAACTTCTTTATATCCTCCAATTAAGTACAGACGCTAACACATGAAGGTACTACAATCTGTCAAATTTCTTTAATAGATTTTCAACTTTATCGTCAAAGCATAAGATTCAAAGTTGATTGGAAAAATTTGACAGTTTCGGGCAGCTTGATATGCTGGTGTCTGTACCACTAGGAATTTCTCAATATCAGCCCGCGTCTGAATTTGTGCCAGATCGGTGGCAATAGCCTCGTTTCTCTACTGCGTGGTTCATAATGTAACTTCTATGTAAATATTGAAATAGCAGGGACCCATGTTTCGCACGGTTTTCACGACTGGACAAAAAAATATCAAGATTTCTTTTTATAAGTATACCTACACAATACATTATACACATAAACCTTCCGGAATAAATTCTTTAAATTATTTTGAAAAACGCATCAAAATCTTTTGCGTAGTTTAGAAGAACAACACGGTCACACAGACAGAGAATTTAATTTATAAAAACACGGAAAGATAATTTAATTTATAATATGTATAAATAGTTATAGATTGGTTAACTTTCCTTGTCAAAGCATAAGATTCAAAGTTGATTGGAAAAATTTGACAGTTTCGGGTAGCTTAATGTGCTGGCGTCTGTACATACCTCTCAATTTTCGTGCAATTATATTTACTTACCCGTGACATTTCTTAAATCAAGACAAACTTATTTGTAGTTCGACTTACAACTTGTTATTAGTATTTCTGGTTCAATCGAATGTCGGTAACCTTATTATTAACTTGGGCTGTGAATAATAAAACGTCTACAAACCTACTTAAGAAACATTGCCTCTTATTTTTTAATGTCTGTCTTATAAAAATATGTACTTACTAAAGTTTCTGTGGGTCATTATTTGTATTAAATATACATATAATACCAGAATGGTTATCAAGGTACTAAATATCATTATGATAGTTTGTTTAAACCCATTTCAGTACCTAAAGTGGTTACCTGTATTGGACTTCACTGTTTAACTTTAAATAAGATCGCTACCGCAAATAAAACCTATCCACGATTCCATTTACAATTTTAAAAAAAACACTAGTTTCAATCGGGAATCGATATTGGAAAAAAGGCCGTTTACAGAGCCTGACGAAATACTATGCAAACAGCTCGACTGAAACCTGTCTGGGAAATGTACGGGAGCTCGCGTGTTGGCCAGGAAAGTATCCGCCTACAGACGCTCCATAAAACGAATGTAAACACAAAATTGCTATATAAAGCTGAAAGCTTTTTTCCTATGCAATTTGTCTGTCTAAAATTGTTTAAAAAAAGATTAGAGAAAATCTATTACTGCTGGAATAAAAAAAACTATTTGCGTAGCTGTGGTCTAAGGTGCACTGCTATCGCACATGTCATTTGAAAAACGAACAAGTTTTCGAAAAACATGGAAGCTTATAAAAAAGACATGAAGACTTTTTCTCACGAATAGCATACTAAAAAATACTGAATCTTTTCAGTATTTTTTTAGTATGCAGATTTAAATGCCAATTTTAAGTATTAATAATTTCGTAATGAAGAAAAAGAAAGAAAATACGTTTATTTGCGGCAAACATAACGCATAAAAAAACAAAATAACGATTCGGGAGAAAACATGCAAAGAAAATGAATGAAGATGATTACAAGTTTTGACGTTATTACCATGGTGCAGGTGGTCCAAAGACCAAAGCCAAAAAAAAAAATACATTGTTTTTTAACAGCTAACGAAATTGGCGGGTAATTGGCATAGGTAGATAATGGCGTTTCTTGAGTAAAATGTAAAGTTCTTAGTAATTAGATGATCATTTCAATTATAATTACTTACTGAATATTATAGGGAATGTTACTTTTCGTGCAAGTCTGAAGTCTGCACAAGCAAGCAATTGAATAAAAATAATGCCTAGAAACATGCCAGCAACTATGTCAAGTCTAACAGGTCAAAGAGCAAAACTGTGAGTTAGAGACTGAATAACATAATTATAAATAATACTGTTATTAATTTATTTCAACAAGTGCTGGTTATGACCTGGGTGCGATTCGACCTTAGCGTGATGTCGTGAGTCCGACGCTTTTGCAGAAAATGTCATAATGCTTATGACATTTTGCAATCACACAACATACCGTGTGACCAACCAGACTACCTACATAATATTATTAGTCGAGAATATAATTTATAGGTATAATGGTATAAGTCCGGAGTGCACGGTTGATGGTATTAGCCTCGCCTCCTTTTACATGGGGCGTAATGTGGGTGATAAGATAACATAATATACCTAATCTGCTGAATCAATGTTGGTGTTATTATGTTTTAAAAAACTCGCAACCAAGTCTACAACTTATAAAGTAAAAGACCCGTCAGAAACAAGAATCACATACATATATTTCAACTAAATATTCGTAGCGTTAGTAGAAATACTTATTTCTATCTTGAATCTGAAGATAAAAAACAAAAATAATGTAAATGTCACAAATTTTATTACAAGATACTTACAGCTCAAAATTGAGATCATTGCGCATCAATGTAACATTCATGTCCATTTGCACTCAAAATCAAAATATTTTATTTCATATAAACCTGCTAAACATAAAACATGGGCACTTATGAAACGTCAGAAGCTACATAGTCGCACGGCTCCAATTAGTCGTTTCCTATGGAGAAGAGCTGGCAAGAAACTCCACGGTTACTCGGTTACTTCTAGAAAACACCTACGCGAACGCCTTATATTATTATTATTTTTGCATTGTTGGATTTTCGCTCGACTCCGTTTATGTCGGCATCATTTAGGTGTCACCAAGTGTTAGTAAAAACGACATTAAACTAACAAAACAATAATAAGTAAGATTCATTTGATGATATCCCATCCTCAAAAAAAAAAATAGCCTCAATACATAGGCCTTCCAATTACTTCACGTTTTAACCGTCAATGTATTACAAATTAGCAGTATAAACAAGGTAAGCCGTTGTGCTAGTACGTGAATATTGATGGAGTTCGATCACCCCTGGCTGTTCACCTATAACGATTCATTAAACGGTGTCAACACACACGTCACGTCGTTATTAGGAGGATGGCTTAGATACGCATCTATGTCAAATTAAGGGTTGAAGGAAAATGTTAGGTACAGTTTGTGCTTCTACGTGAGATAAAAAGCTTTTAGAGCCTTGTTTTTGTTTATCATTAACTAGCGACCGCCCCTGCTTAGCACAGGTGGAATGGCCACATGTCAAAACATTGGGATTTTTGTGCTGTCTAAATTAAATGTAAGACACACACTCACAAACCTACACACACACACACAAACCTACACATAAACACAAACACACACACACAAACTTACACACACACACATATACACACGGTTACCGGGACAAGGTTTATACACGTATAAACTTTATTATTATTTTATTATTTATTAAGCAAGGCCACCAACGATATATTTACAATTGTAGTAACAATAGGTAATCACGAGTCTTCAATTCTGTGTAAATACATCACTTATAGGTAGCACAACATTCACATTCAAAGGTTAACAAAAATTCATTAAATTATTAGAACATTAGCAAAACATAAAATATATACGTACCTAATATTAAGATTGCATTACAAAATAAAGTAAAAAGTAGTATTTAGGGCTTATTTTTCAAACGACAGACAATTTTTATTCGTGGAATAAAATTGACGTCTGACAGTTTTTATATGGAAGAATTGTCAAAAATTCAAAATAACTCCTCTGATAAAATTATCTGGTGTTGGAAAAATCGGACTTTAGTCACATTGCACTGAAACAATATGACCATCCAAAATAATAAGAAATAATTGCACATAAGGTAAGAAAACTGGTAAATAATGAAAAGACGAAAAAAATAAATAACATGATCAAAATTAAAAGAGAAAAATAATAACAAATATCGTAAGACTACTTAAACTAAATAATTCAAATAAAATTAAATAAAACGATTATTTTTGATGACATTATTAAATTAAAAACTTTCTGGAATAAACACACTAATTGATAGTGAAACCGCATCAAAATCCGTTACGTAGTTTAGAAGATTGTACGGTCAGCAACAAAAGCATTTGCCAGAGCTGAATCCCCAGTCTGTCGTACTCTAAAGGCGCTGGATGCCCTTTTGACTGCCAACCCTCAATGTGATGTGTTTGCGGATAAATGGAGTAAAATTGATTGCATATTGATTCTAATGATTATAATTCTGTAAATACGTACCTGTTATAGTCGTCAATCAAATTTTGATCAAGATACACCTGAAAATACCTGATACCTGAAAATTTCAAAAAACGTAAGAAAATTTGAATTTCGCAGGGTACAACTACGCATTCACCTTAAAAGCGGGTTCTCTACCCGCGGAAATGATCAATGAATTCGTAGCAACGTAAAAAAACGAAGAGATTTTTTTTTCTTTTGGCAAAAAAAAAAGTAATTTGTGCCTTCCAGGCTTCTACTCCGTTCACCTTTTATGTCCTGTTTTTGTCCAGAAGGTAAAAAAAGGCAGCCAGTATCTATTGAATTTTACAATGTGAACTTAGGTAGTAGGTATAAAAACATGATCACGACTATGACCATGTCCTCTCCCTCGATAAATCCACATACCTACCACAAAATACTTAATTCACTTTTACGCCCTGAAGCACTTTTCAATCGCGACATAATTAAAACAATCTTAATTAACCCAGTTTTATGCAAACACTGAATTATGCTAGCATGAAGTTGTCGCATATCATTATTGTGCTGAAACTGTTTGACGTGCAAAAGAACAACTAGTAAGTGATTATTAAAAAAAAAACACGAATAAGGGCGAGGACTCACTCGAAATTAGCAAAATAAAGACGAACCTACAATAACAAAATGTTTTTAATTCATTGTTTACTGGAGCCCTTATTTTCGCATATAGGGGTGTGTTTGCGCCCTAAGAGTATAAGGTCAGCAGATGTCACGATAAGTCGCGAACAACAGCCTGTTAGCGCATAAATCTCGTAATCTACCACCAGAAATAACCAAGCCTTCAAACAGGATGTTTCTTGTGCAGTCACGGAATAAAATGTAAAAATAAATAGTTATTTATTATTCATTAGTACTTCTATGTGACCTTAACTTAATATCACGGCTATATTCCAAAAGCATAGGCAAATATGTACATTAATTAATCTATACAAATAAATAAAATTGAAGTGTTTGTTTCTAATTTCAAAATAACAGCTTTTTACTAAATTCATATGAAAGTAGGTATACAGTGTGTTAGGTTAAACGAGGGACATATTTTAAGGGAGTGTAGTACTCATGAAAATGAACAACTTTTAATATGGGCATGACTCAAAAATATGAAAAAAAAAAAACAGCTGTTCCCCACATTTTGTCCAGTTATGCGAACAGAAATGTATAGAGCGGCTAGTTTTTTTTTCTCGATTTCAATGTTGGTTTCTTAGTAAAAGTTCTTCATTTTTATGAGTACTACACTCCCTTAAAGTATGTCCCTCGTTTAACCTAACACACTGTATACGGTACTTACAATAAAAAAAACTTAAAAAAAGTTGTCTGTCTATATGTTTGTTACGGCTAATCCCCGAAACGGCTGGACCAATTTTCATGTTATAGGAAGTTATGCTACTTAAGACTGATTTTTGTACAAGTAGCACGTTCCCGTGGGATAATTTCCGACAGGAACGCGGGCGAATCCGGACAGAAGCTAGTTTTGTATACCTACGCATTTCGGCGCATTATATTTATGTTAAAGTCCCATGGCATCGGGGGGCGAGCCTACCATTCATCATTCATTCACTTGTTTGCAAGTAAACTTGAATAAAAGTAATGAGGCATAGGCATACACGTAGGTATTCATAGTTCCGTTCAATCTCAGGAGTCATAAAAAGCTTTGAATGGATAGTAAAACCCGGCGAGGGTACAGACTAGGCAATAAAATTCTTACACAGTCCTAGATTTGTCTTCCAACCAAGGAGTGCATTGCATTGTGATATTTGTTGGTTTATTCAAGCCAAAATATTTACTAACTATTCATTCATTTCTAAGTGCATCTTAGTGCAATCGTGAGGAAACCAATTAGCACACTAAGAACCTAGAAAAAACATTCGAAGACATGTGCCATCTTCCAACCCGCGCCGGGCCCGCGTGGTGGATTACGGCCCACTCGTTCTCACCGAGAGGAGGCCTGTGTCCCAGTAGTGGGAACATTATAGACTTTTTTTTTCAGGATGGGAATTCATCAAATGACCCCTCCCGCTCTAGGTGGAGCGGAAGGAAGTGTCAGACTCTTACTGACTAAAACCCACCCGTGTTCCTTCCTTAGCCCTTTATGTTCCGAGCCAGCGGTAACCCTTTCGGACAATCCCGCTGACCAATATTATAGGCTGATTTTGTTATGTAGTTGCATCATATGCACTCTAAATTCTGGTACCTACTGAATTTGCCCATTTATGATATGATGTGAATGCCCATAAATTCAATCATCCTTATTACCAGTTTACTTACCATAGTATTACCAGTTTACTTACCATAGTATTACCAGTTTACTTACCATATAGTATTACCAGTTTACTTACCATAGTATTACCAGTTTACTTACCATAGTATTACCAGTTTCCTTACCATAGTATTACCAGTTTACTGACCATAGTATTACCAGTTTACTTACCATAGTATTACCAGTTTACTTATCATAGTATTACCAGTTTACTTACCATAGTATTACCAGTTTCCTTACCATAGTATTACCAGTTTACTTACCATAGTATTACCAGTTTCCTTACCATAGTATTACCAGTTTACTTACCATAGTATTACCATTTTACTTACCATAGTATTTCCAGTTTACTTACCATAGTATTACCAGTTTACCATAGTACACCCACATTTTGCCAGTTATGTTTAAGTCCCATGTAATAGGAGGCAAGCCTATATTGCCATCAATCGGGCACAAATTCAGTCTCCGGGCTAACGGACCACCGCTTAACCCTTCGCGGAAACAAGGCGTGAAGCTATGTATTCATCTAACTTACCTACTAACTAGACTTATCGAACCTGTGATAACAATTCAAACAAAAGAAAAACAGAAAACAACTGAAAGACAATGTGAGCACTCTGTATAAAGCCAATCAGTAAATCACTGGTCGCAATATCGCAAAGACAATCTCTTGAACTTGCCGACATTATTTCAGTTTCAGTGAGCTTCTGCTATCGGCCACTTTATTTCTATCTTGCCAATTAAAATGTGTGTAGTGCTGAAGTTGTGAAACATTATGAAAATTGTTAAAAGTTTAGAATACAATCGAATAGAATGTTGTTTATTATTGCTGTAGGTGGTTCACAAATAAAATAGGTCAAGATTTTAAAAATACTTATCTTTATAACAAACCTCCAGAGTTAGGATGTACAAGAATAACAAAATTAATAAAAGAATATTCTCAGTTAACAAATAAGAATGAACAAATAACTAAATCCAGGTGAGTTGGGTAAGAAGACGAAACACAGACGAAACCAAAAAAATCCATTGAATTATTAACGATATTCATTTAAATTCAGGTAAGTCCGTTACACACTTTTACTGACAATTAACATTGTTGTCCTAACTGATGAATAAATCCTCCCCTCAAGTCTTTCCAGGCATCCTGTTTCAGAGCCAACTCGATCCAACCCTTGCGTACTTTTTGTGCTTCTATAAGGATCAGTTTGTATAAAGATTGTTATTTACTTAGCTGTCTGTTAGTCTCATAAAGTTTTCAGACTCATACAGTAGTCTGTCTGTGCCGCTTACTTCGTAACTTTCTGAGAAAGAGAAATGATTTCTTGTTGAAAGACTACAATCAAGTTTCAGAATATCTTCAGTTTTGCAAACCTAAACATTGAAATGCAAACGTTAATTGAATAGTTTGTGATTATGTAAAGCTAGATGTTACCATTTTAAGCTAGATGTTATCATTTTGAATGTGACACGCGTCTGCGGAAGAGGCAATATGCCGCTCATGTATTTGAGCACTGCATTCAACTGTACAATTATTGTCTCGGCTCCAATTACCTCTGCCGTTGCACGTGTGTTGCTCGTATGTATGCACACTTTGGTGTTTTAAGTATAAAACGCTTGAAATCAACATTCTTATCATCATCATCATCATTTTAGCCGAAAGACGTCCACTGCTGGACATAGGCCGTCCCCAAGCACCTCCACTTCGACCGGTTTTGTGCTTCTCGCATGCAACATTCTTATCACATAACATTAATTTATTGTATGTTTTCTATTCCAATCTTAGAAAGGCTGATTTATGGGGAAATAAATCCATTAATACAAGCATTATAATTCAATTAACTTAATCAGTCTTAGAATTTAACCTTCACAATATTTTCCTCATTAGTGGTGGGCGTGGTGTCAGCAGCCCAGCTGCGCCAGTGGGCACGCGGCGGTGCCGAGAGCAGGCTGGAGCGGGCAGTGCTGGCTGGCCAAGGTCGGCGGCTGCTGGCGGAAGCCGAGGGTCTGTCGCTCTCCAACCACCTACCAGCCTTGGTCGCCAAGTGTGACGCACTACATGCGGCTGTGGAAAAAGGGTCCCTCCTTGAGCTCCAGGTATTGCTGGTAATACGCCCTTAAATTACAGAGTGTTGTGTGGATTATAGTTTAGCTGAAGCCCAGAGATTCTGGATATAGAAGGTTACTGGCTGGGAATGGTAACTAGCCTTGACCAGTGTCTAGTTAACGACAGAAGATAAACCGTCACATTACAAAACGTTTGTGACTTTAGTCCAAGCCCAAATCTTTGAGCCAGTTCTTGTATTTTGAACTATAATCCGACAAAATTAAAGTTCTAATTACAAAAACTGACGCTAAACCCTTCACTTTTGTCAGAATAAAGTTCAAAATACAATTACTAACTCGAAGATAAAAAGGGCTTGGTCTAAAATTAGTACTCATTTTGTAATGAGACGGAATAGGTTTATCTTCTGTCACTATTTTTATTACGGCTTTAATAATAGATTTTTGCAATCGCAGTAGCTACTGATCCCGACACTGCTGTAGAGACAATTTTCACTTGAGCTTCAACAAATTCTGTTTATAATATTAGTTAGTGTAGAGAGAACCGGTATGACTTTTTTCAATCAGATTGCAGGTTACACCAAATTGGATTAAAACATCATGCTATATTAAATATTTAGATGTTTTTGGAAAGCTACTCTAAACTTATGAAGTAAATTGAACATGAGAGATTTATAGATGCTACGACAACATATACTTCTATGAATATTATCATTGACTATTTTAGCTCTTTTCGCATGAAACACAGGATCACCTAGTTCAGACACGTTGGTATCAAGAATATAATTTACATTTAAGCAAAACTGAACAAAGTTTTTGCTTTGTAATTTCTTTATTAAAAAATATTATTATTAAATTAACACAATTTTCGCTAAGTACGTATCTACTACTTCTGCAGCGGTAGGTTTACATTATTTCATGGACACGCTCAAACACAAGTGCTAAGCAAACAACTTAGCGCGTTGCTTCATGAAACATCACTTTAAATATGTGCTCAACTCTGTGGCATACAAAACATGATGCAATAGGAATGGCTGGTAATTTTATGTAGAATAGAAAAAAAACGTAACCGAATATTGTTTATAATTTTCTTTATTTTGACTATAAAACTGTGTACAGCCGGTCGATTCTGTAAAATCTCACCGTGAAAACTTAGGTGATGTGAGTTTGTTTTGCTAGGAATTGACACTATTGACAGCTCACTCCACGCTCACTTCACCTAAGTTTTCACGGTGAGATGGTTACAGAATCGCACTGCCGTTTACTAAGAACTCATCTGCTTACAACAAAATCATCTCGATCCGCTCTTGATTTTAGAAAAAAAATTATAAAATTATAAAGTGAAACCTGTTACTTTTTACGCAGTTTTGCGACCAACTATCCGTCAATCGTATTTTCATATAATTCTTTGGTACTGTACTACCCTGTTTACCCAACTGATATTATCATAAATGTTAATTTACTAAGTGAACAAATAAAAATAACACCCGTTTAGAATTTGGAACAGACTAGTTACAGCTACTACCAAAGCTCGTAGCAATATTGCTACGCCGTAGCGCTACGCTGCCGTAGCACGATAACTAACATTGTTTACGAGACTACAACTCTCCTTGAATGTTTAACTCAGGAGTTGCTGGAGAGTGACTACAACCGCCGTAAATACGTGATGTGTCGGGACGAGGCTGGCGTCGGGCTGCTGCACAAAGCCGTCTTCTACGACTACATGGACATCGCAGAGTACCTTGTCAAGAATTACCCGCAAATGGTGCATGAGAAGGATTCTGTGAGTTATTGTTTTGTGATTTAAGTTTGCAAACTATGCTTAGTTAATGCCAGTACAACTTAATAACTAGCTATCTATAGGGCCTACGTAAAATGACATTACTTTGTAGACGCAAAATGCATTAAAATAAAATAGATTATCTTTAGGACAACATCTGATGTAACTTATTACTGACCCTATCTAATGGCTACCGTGACTGATGTCAAAATACGAATATGAGCTGAAAAAGCTTCAAACCCGCAAAATCACAAAAACCGACCCTTTAACATCGATGCCATCACGATTTGCGTTTGCATCGGTCATGTTAACTCAATTACAGAGCAATCCTCTCCCAGACGATACATGCTACCTATGTCCTTGTCGTCACAGGAAGGTCGCACCCCCCTGCACTACTCATCAGTGTGCCGCGACTCTGCCGCGCTGTCCGCGCTGCTGGAGGGCGCGGGGGCAGCGCGGGGGGCGCGCGACGCGGCCGGCCACACGCCCGCACATTACCGCGGACAGGCGCGAGAACTGCTCGCGCTACCCGACGTCATGGCGCGCGATAATAAGAACGCACCCGGTAAGTGGACACTCGCCTTTATTTTTTAAGGTTTGGGATGGAAGTGGAAAGGTAATTTGGAAGGAATTACTTGATTTTTTAAAGAAATGTTTGAATAATTATCAATATACAAATTCTAGAATATCAGTTTAATTTTTTTGTTGATAATGTTTTGACCTAACAGTTTCAAAGACGCTTTTTTTAAGCGCAATTTTAGAATTGTTATTAATTTATTAATTTTTAAAGTTCCATTAAAATCATACTATTTTTGGAAGGATTCTTCAAAAAACTGAAAACTAAACTTATCTGAAACTGCAGAAGAACGCAAACTGCAAAGTTTAAACAGCACACTTGCGTTACCTAGTAATTTTAACGATATGCAGTATTTTCTGTCGATATCCATGGTTTTCTCATTAAAGAGTTCTTGTAGCAAATATTTAAAACCACTTACAATAGGAATATTAATTAAAAATTATGTATTATAACAAGTCTCTTGACTTAAATAACGAAGCCAAGAAAAATATATGTATTAATTTAATCCGCTGCCGACGGCATCAATGAATATGCTTTATACTAGTAATGGAAACAATATCACTGCTAACTTATTGGTACGTAAACTATATTAGCCTGTATATAATA
The DNA here is from genome assembly GCA_927399505.1 of Luperina testacea. Lineage (NCBI taxonomy): Eukaryota > Metazoa > Arthropoda > Insecta > Lepidoptera > Noctuidae > Luperina > Luperina testacea. Next base: position 12,845,993 of record OV656770.1, on the reverse strand, counting down.
ATAATAATAACTTATTTATTTCAGACATAATTATAGTCCATAGATTCAAACTCATACATTAAAATTACTTATAAAATATAATATTAAATTCAAAACAGATAGAAACCCAGAATAAAATTGTGATCAATTAAAAATAATAAGTAATTAAATTTTTCAAAAAAAAATATTAAAATGTCAGAATCGAATTTAATAAATAAATAAAATGTCAAATATATAATTGTCAAATTGTAAAAATGATATAAATTGCAAACATCACATAACACCCCTGCCAGCCTGTATATATTGATTACCACATTATCCTCTGCGTTATAATGACTTTAAAGTTTGAGATCAGAAGTCCAGCTTTCGATGTGGTTCTTGCAAAAATCGATTGGGTCTTAGATTCAAATTTAAGCCCATTTATTTAATTAAAAAAGTTCTTAAATATACAAATAGCATAGTATGAAGTTGTCACTAATAGAAGACTTAGACAGATTACGTAGCGGGTCAAAAATTAGGCACAACCTTTTATCTTGGTGACCCAAAATTGACTGATAATTTATATCACCCAGCAAAGTAGGCCTAAGCAATTGCCCTATGGTTAGCCCTACGGCCCTTAGGGCAATTGTTACTTAAATTCTTAACACGCGGGCTTTCGTATTAGCAATAGAGCTAACAGTTTCACATCCTCCGCTGCGATTTTAAGTTAGCGCTCCGAACCAGAATTTAAAACCAAACCGTTTTAGATTTGGAATTTCGATATAGTTTCTACTTAAGGCGACTACATAACCTAAAGCGCGGTCTTTGTCGTACTGCATAGAAAAGAAAGAGAAGCGCGATGACATAACACTGGTAATTTATTGCAAAATATGAAGCAATTATCTATTTACAAAAAACTTATTGTTTGGACTAAAAAATTAAAACACTAGCTTTAGTATGTTGCTTGTAGAATAATCTGACAAAAAAATCATAATGATTGTATGTATATTAGTGTGGTTTTTATTGTAAAAAGAAAGTTTTTAGAGGTATCTTCATGATTTTTTTCTGTCGCATCAAATTAGTTGTATTATGTTTTCAACACACTATCTACCTAGAATATATCCTGAAGAATATCATATATTTTTCTGATCTTGATTACTGTCATACACATTGTTTCTAAAACTTGCGTTTTTTTGCGTTTAGGTCCTGTAAGCCCCTCAAATTGATTGGGTCTTAGATTGTCTAATTGATCATTTATATGTCCTAATAAAAGAATGGTAATCACAAAGCCTACGGCAATTATTGTTAAGTACTTGAACTCTCAACACGAGAGAACGTGGGGTGTCGTATTAGCAATAGCGCGAACAGTTTCACATTATCCGCTGCAATTTTAATTCATGCTACCTAAACCGAATTGAAAACTAAACCGATAGCGTTTCCTCGACTATCCGAACACATAACACTCTAAACTCCTTTAAAGTTTCCAAGTAATTGTAAAAGAACTTTCACATTGTATTTCACTATTTGTGCACAGTATCGGCGCAGCTATCAACGACCATTGAACAACTAGTTTAAAGTCACGAGGTAGCGGCCGTGGTGGATAATCACCCAATTTGTAGCATACATTATATTACATTTTATTGTATGAACCATATTTATGCATGTTTATAAGCTATGCGGTTAACTTAAATGCAGTAATGCAGCCGAATGTATACCTACCTAGCTAATAAATTAGGTTAGGCAAACTGTTCTATGAATTTGTTCTCTTTCAGTTAAAAAATAAGCAAGACCATCTACAAGCAAGTTAAAATGTAAAAGAAAATCCAGTTTCTCAAGCATATATCTCGATTTTTTAGACATCGTCTTAATATCCGCCTGAATAGTTCAAAAGATATTTAACGTCTCAACATATATGTAGTTGGACTATGTAGAGAGAAGAAAAGAGTATACTATACGTATACAATTTGTCCGGTCATAGATTAGCGATATTCTAGGTACTTATAAAGCTACTATTCTAGTACACATATTCACTACACACTAGGGTCCAATCCATTTCCCCGATATTTGGCAGCCATTTTGCTTTTTTTGTTGATATAGGTATTCTCTACGTGTGTACAAAAAAAGTAATATTTCTAAGTTTTGATCCTACTGAGATAAATGTCGGCTTTTTCGGAGGGCAAAAATATTGTCTATATACATATCTACTATATATATTTCCATTACGATCCAATCCAACGGATTCACATTTACGTAGGTACGTTAGAAAAAAAAATTAAATAAATAAAAAAACTCAATAAATTATTGTTAATTACTGCAAAAACAACCCCTATGACCCTTTTTATTTTTTTCCTAGATCGACAGATTTTTAGCTAAGCTAAAATACAACATTTAGGTAATTAACATTAATATTTTGGTGGATTGGACCCTAGTGTACTCGTATAGTGTATTTGTGTACTAGTATAGTTACTAGAACATCGCTAGTCCATAACCAGACACATTGTATATAAAAAAACTGTAACAAGCGAAGTCTTTCAGTTACACAATAGTCGACAATTGCAAATTGCGCGACTTGACATGCCGCTAATGAGAAAGCTGTACATTCTTCTCGGTAAGTATGTACAGATAAATGGGTCATTTGAAAGCCTACAAACGCCATAGTATAACAAAATGTGTGTAGTTCTCGCTTAAGTACCTACAATCTATGCAAATAAAAATAAAATCTGAAATTAGGAACCAAGATTTGAATCGAATCGAAGAAAATCGAAGAATTAATTTTGTCCCGATTCGATTGTGCAAAATAATTTAAACTCAAGGCTAACAAGACGCCTCCGAAGTACCCTGCTAGCGTGAAGATCAATTTTAAAAAAAATTAAGTGCATCGACAACTATCATAAAATACTAGATAACACTGAAAACAAACCAACACAAACAAAATAAATTACAATCTATAACCAGAAAAACAGAACAGAAATATTTTTACCTACAACCGTATTACTGACAGATAGTATCATATTGATTACATATTCCTATGAAAGCACTTTCGGTTGACTATTGCTGTCACTGTCCACCGTATGAAAGTACCAATTACCGGCACACGCCGAACTGAAATATACTACCAAAACTACCGGTCGATTCTGTAAAAATCTCACCGTGAAAACTTAGGTGATGTGAGTTTTTGCTAGGAATTGTCACTATTGACAGCTCACTCCACGCTCACTTCACCTAAGTTTTCTAAGCTTTTGAAAAAAAAAATTAAAATCAGAAATACATACATACACGTTTGAAATTCTAACAAGCTAATGCTAGAATTTCGGTAGCATGTGTGAATGAATGCATGCAACTGTTTTTCGCTTGGGTACTAATTCAGGGTTCCATCACACCTAAAAAGTTTTCGCCGAGTAGTTTTGAGGCAGGAAAACTTCAGGGAGGAATTGATTTGTATGCAGAGTTGAGATTTACTTTTAAGATTATACGTTATATTTACTTTTACGTTGATATTTAATTTTAAGATTATACGTTAATATTATTATAAGCGAGAGTTTTACATTGTTTAGTTTTATTATAATCACTAAAACGGAAAATAGTGGCCACTATTTTTCGTTAATATTAACGTATAATCTTGTGGAGCACAACTTAACGTGCTTATTTTCTGCATTTTCATTCTAAAACAAAAGAAATAACCAAACAAACGATGAGGGCGCCTCTGCGTGGTCTGCGTAGCCTTAAGTATGTACTAGATGTGCCCGTGATGTGTGACTTTGTTCGCGTACATCTCAGAATTTCATGGGTTTCCACGTAAAATTCTTTAAAAAAAATAAAAGTTATTTCAGGTACTCCTTGTAACATCAGCTATCTACCAGTGAAAGTTCCGTCAAAATTGGTCCAGCCGTTCCGGAGATAAATAAAAATTAGCTGTTACATACATATTGGCCGCGCAGTTTTCTGATTGATTTTTTTTTTGGATAACTAACGAAACGTTTCTACGCTGGGGGTCTTGAATCATATGCTGAATTCATGGTAACAGTTTCTGCGCCAATGTCCCGTCACCCTGTATGTATAGAAAAACTTAGAGTGATTCCTTAAAGAATTTCTTATACTAACTTTGAAAATGAAGTTGTTTCGCGCTTTACCTATCAAATGCTAACATGCATTTAAATTGCAGACTAATAAGTCTATGTTATCTTTGCATATAAAATACCTACAAGTTATTAGTTTCTGGGCATTCGTGTCGCGGTACCCTACTACATAGATAAGTATTTTAACGTTGAAGAAGTGTCGGACATACCAGACATGTTTATGTTAGTCAAATTTAAGACCCAACAATTTATGGTCTTGAAAACTGCATTAATTTATTTTTTTGGCGCATAAGACATATTTATGGTTTAGGTACCTTGCTACGTAATAGCAAAGTTGGTTTATATTAATCACTTTACATCGCAACAAAATGTATGAACACATTCGCATACCTAATATTAAAATACAATATAATGTCTTTACAATAGTAGGAGCCTGGCATGTGGAAGGAGTGCTGCATTTGGTAGGGCAAGTTCAATTCCTGATACACAGGTATACTTTTACAGACGCCAGCACATCAAGCTACTACAATCTGTCAAATTTCTTTAATAGATTTTCAACTTTATTGCTAAGGCATAAGGTTAAAAGTTGATTGGGAAAATTTTACAGTTTCGGTTAGCTTGATATGCTGGCGTCTGTACAAATATAGTTGTTCTGGTTCTCGCTGTTTGTATACCATAACATTGTGTGAGATTGATGTGTGATTTGTGTTAATAAAGGCATTCATGATCCATCCACAAAGGTAGTTAGTTTATAGAGACGGAAACAAGGACAAGGTTAAAAAAAAAACCTGTCAATTGCGAGTCGGACTCGCGCACCGAGGGTTCCGTACAATTTTGTATGTTTATAAATATTTATCACGGGATTTTTTTTTATGTTAGTAAATATTTACGGTTTTCGGATTTTGTCCTTTACTTGTGCTACATGACATTGCTTCTTGCTAAATTTCATGATTCTAGGTCAACGGGAAGTACCCTATACGCCCTATAGGTTTTGATTCCGGAACATTAACGCTACGGGCGTTAATTGTTCTTGTGATTGCGTTGACTTAGAAGTTTGATTTTTTCACTGCTTCAAGGAATTGCCTTAAGTAATTGATATTAATTTCAACTTGATAACTCCACGCGTTCCTGAGAAAAAGGGTCTTGACCAACGGACAGACGGACAACGAAGTGATCTTATAAGCGTTCAATTTTCCCTTTTGAGGTACGGACTACGGAACCCTAAAAATGAATTTTCGTCGTCTTGTACGATCTCTCTGTAGATGATAATATTACCAATATTCCATTACGGATGGCTGAATATAAATAAGAATTTTTATCTTTAACTAACTTCCGCCCCCCGCGGCTTCACCCGGAAGGTGTGTCGCTAAAAACTATCCTATGTCCTTCTCTGGGATGCAATCTGTCCCTCTGCCAAATTTTATCGAAATCCGTTCAGTGGTTTAGGCGTGAAAAGGTAACATACAGACAGACAGAGTTACTTTCGAATTTATAACATTAGTATGGATTCTAGCTTCTAACCGATAAATGTTGATAGCTAAGATTTCTAGAAAGTTACCTACTACGTTCATTACTATGCATAACAACACAGACGATTTCGTTAATAAAGCCGCTGTATTCTGTAGTTCGTGACAAAACATAAGACATTATGGTAAGCAGGTCTTGACGCTCCTAAGTAGATCCCTCGTCGCATTCATAATGTATCAATCTTAGAGACCTATTTCTCTTTATCAAATACTTGAATGTCTGGATAAATTATTTATTTGTACTTCAAAGATCCTCGGTTTGTTGACTGTGATAAAATTTTATGAGAGACTTGTTTTAAACAATGTATTCGCCCGTAAAACACCATGTTATGTTAACTGCCCCGTTGGTCTCGTGGTCCAAGCGCGACTGTTGAGCGTGGGGTCCTAGGTTCGATTCCCAAGCCGGGAAAAATTTTATTGGGTTTTTCCTAGTAGCAGCTCGGAGTTTGGAAGTTAGCGCTTTGATCCTCGTGTTTCGGAAAGCACGCCAGCCGCCGACGGTCCTGCGCCTCATCTCTCTCCGGTCGTGTCGCATTGCCGTCCCATCAGGATAGAGAGTGTTCGGAGAGTGAGGGAAGAGAGTGCAAGTGCACTATAATATATCCCGCGCCGAAGGCTAGTCTCCGCAGAGCGGCTGCCCCATTTCAAAACCTAGTTCAGGACTTAAAATTAAATTTTACAGGAGAGCGCATAAACGTAATATAATTATATTGGTCAGCCTATTGAATGTATTTTTTTTGAAATGGTTAAAGTAACTTACTAGGTTTTAAATGGTCACTAGGGAGTGAAAGGTGCACTTACTAGGTATCGATGTTTAAATATATCTCCTTTTATGTAAGTTTAAAACGCTGGTGTTTTTGTATTGGGTAGAGACCTTCTAGGTTAGCAAGATTATGCAATAAAACGATTTTTGTAAAAAGTGTCCCTTACTAGGTTTTGAAATGGGACAGTAGGCCGCCATGGATGAACTTCGGTCTGGAGGACGTTGATCAAATTTTTCCAAAGGGCTTTGGTAGAAAAAGTGAATGAATGGAAATATAAAAACATAGGTATAATAAGATATAAAATAATTCTAACTTAGTAGCAAGGAAAATTCATAAAGCGCTCTTCCTCTCTCTACTTCCTTAAAAAATTTGCTGTGCTCGACAGAGTCCATAATTGTTTCTAGTATTTTTTTATTTACTACCTGTAATTACATTATGAATTGCAATAAACGATTTGAGATTTGAGATTTAGTAATTGATACTTTCCGTCACGAACTTTCGATGAGTCTTATAATTATGAAGGTATTTTATTGTTCTTTTGCCCGTTAGTTGAAATAACTAATACCCCCTTACTAATAAACGCTGTATAGCGTCTGTATAGTTATACAACGCTTTATCTTCTTCTTTCGAAAATCAAATGACTGAAAGAGAGAAATCTGTGTGTAACTATTTATCTGTTATAATACGTTTATTAGTAAGGGGTAATATAAAAAGTTACCGACTTGTCTAACTTATCAAACTGATTTTATTCTATCGTTAGTGCCGTGTGTCAAGTTTCAAACAAAATATATATTTTTTAATCCTGAAACACGGCACTATTATTTTTATTTTATTAATGGCTCATTTTTCCATCGCCAGATAACTTTGATTCGAGGAATAAAATTGACGTTTGACAGTTTTTGTATGAAATAACTGTCAAATTTTCAAAATTATTCTTCGAATAAAGTTATCAGATGATTGAAAAATCAGCCCTTATTCGAAAGACCAAACAATTACATATTACAAATAAATAGAATATAAGGAGTTATACAAATGTGCAACCAACAAGGTTCTCCACAGATACACAAAAGGACAAAGACAATATTGTTAAAGAAAAAGTCGGACAGAATAGGTAAGTATGTACATGAAATAAATAAAGATTAAAAAATAATAAAGAATAAAAAATAATAAAATAATTAAAAAAAAAATTGTTATTTTGTTTTTTTTTTTTGTGTTTATATTTTATTTTTATGCGTCATGTTTGCCGTCATACACATAAAAAATAGTCAAAACCCTCATACAGAAAAAAAACAAAAGATAAAAACAGATAAGTTATAAAGCACTTCATGTCATGCACTTCTATGTAATTCGGTGTTACACTTACATATATTCATATTTATAAGTCGTTTTCCACATACAGAACTATTTTACTTCTCCATTATAGCTCGTATTAATAATCACAACAGACACATCAATAACGGTTGCATGGTGCCTCTGTCACGACATTGTCTGTCAGCGGCTTGTCCATTCCGATATTACAGGCATACATTAATTTCATTAACGTGTAATAGGCTCGGCTTTCAGGCTTGGTGTTGCGTGGCATGAATATTTATTTTTATGGAAGCCTTTCTACTCCGAAGGCACGACACTCCCCTTTTATTATATTTTTATTTATAACTCCCAAAAACGATTGGTCATTCTCGCTGTAACTTATCCGCGAAGGCCATCGATTCATTAACTACGTGCTTTGGTAATAAGTGCAGTGACGTAAAACCTTTTTTTACTTGAAGGGTGTTTAGAGACACTGCTTATTAAGTTGGTAAAATGAGTTATTAATATGTCTTCAAGAATATATAGAATGAAATGAAAATTATAGGTACGGTGTTTTTTTATACGAATATACCCGGTTTGTAAATTATATTAGGTTAAGTAAAACAAGTTAAGGTGCTTTCTTAAACTACTTAACATCAGCCCTAATGATATTACGAATCTACACCTTCCTTACACACTGCATAATTTGTATGACATTTCTTGTCAATGTTATTGTAACATTCTGGTAGAATTAATTAATTAGAAAATTGGGACAAATCGTTACCCTACAACACTAAAAATTTGTGAAAGACCCATTCATAACACTATAACAGCAATTTAAATTAACGTAACAACAAACCCGGCTAGCCAACACTTGAAACTTAAAGAATTTGGTAATTAAGTGTATCACGCGTACAATCTAGTTTGTTGTTTTGTTGGTACCTATTATGTTAATCTCGGTTAGCAAGTAGTCGCACGCAAACTTGTTGCTTCGCCAATTTCGTACCTTCATAATATTATTTGTTCGTAATAAAATCTGACAGATTTTTATAGATGTTGGATGTGAAAGTGTGATTTTTTGTCAGCTAGACAGTTGAGGTGTTTTCAAAACAATTGCTGTGATAACACTCTTTTCTTCAGCTGATCACGAGTCACAAGTGTGGACACACAGTGGTGGACTTACGAGTTTACTTGACTGCTAATCACGAGTCACAAGTGTGGACACACAGTGGTGCTATTTTCTTTGTTTACTTCATTTCATCAACACCAAAACGGCGAAGGAAAATATCGTGAGGAAACCGCATGTTCTAGAACCAAATTTCGAAGACATGTGACGTCCACCAACCCGCACTAGGCCCGCTTGGTGGATTATGGCCCACTCCCTCTCACAGAGAGGAGGACTGTGTGCCAGCAGTGGGAACGTTATACGCTGATTATGCATGATTATGACTACGAGTTATACGACAATAACCCATGTCGTAGACGATAAGCCAGTCAGTAAAGTATGCACCTCACCACAATAGACATCTGCACCTAAGAAGATACATCATCACTTGAGCCGTAGATATGTAAAATAGACTGAGTCGCATCACTATTTTTTCATTCACACGACGAATGAAAAATACAATCCTCATTATGGGTGTCCTACTTGACATTTAGATTTCTAAATACCTAAACCAACCTAAGCTAAAAATAACTTAGGTACCTTGATCAAAGCCTTTTACAAACCCTTTCAGGCGTCATATTCAGTTAGCACCAATTAGTATAAAAATATCTTTTGCCTGACTTTCATATATTATTTACAAACGGCGGCTTTGGGAGAGGCCTTTGCTCAGCAGTGGGTCAGGGAAGGCGAATAAAAAAAATAAAAAATACATACGGTAGGTACACACACCAGCCAGCACATCAAGCTACTTCAATCTGTCAAATTTCTTTAATAGATTTTCAACTTTATCGCTAAAATATAAGGTTCAAAATTGATTGGGAAAATTTGACAGTTTCAGGTAGCTTGATGTGCTGGTGTCTGTACGTACAGTAATTAACTATTTACTAATTGAATGACTACTTTACCTTCACGGTTAACCATTCACAACTAAATGTTATAAACCTAGATTGGTAGTAGGTTTCATAAAAGTTATAACTAAAAATCGAACTAGGTACATTGAATGCCATTCAAAAGAATACATACCTACCCACTTTGTACTCGATGATTGTCCTACATTGAAAGGAACGAAGGGGCCGAAGGGCAGGTGTATGTGATCGATCGATACCTAAGTCATTAAACATTAAACCTATCTGTCTGACTTTCAGTCTGCTTGAATAATATAACAAATGTCCTTGACACTTCAGGTCGACATAAATGTAACTAGCCATCAATGTTTACTTAGAATTTCTGTTTTAAAGACAGACGTTTTCATGTATTATGCATTGTATCATTTAACTTAATATATTTCTTCAAATTGTGAGCTACTTCAATAACTTAGCGTTTTGCTGCTAACCATATTTTTCGATAAATGGTTTGCCTAAATGTAGTAATCATTTTGATAATCTTGCCAAGTTAATTAATTGGGTTAATCATGCTTTCACCTTATGAACTCTTAATGAACCAGTAATTGCTTATAATAACTTCCATTATTTATTATTATTTACATATGTATATTTTAGAGAACAGAATTGTTTGCCAAATCCTCGATTTGGAAAAATCTTGTGTTTTTCTCAGCTTCTCATCAAGCTATTCTTTCTTATATGTCTCTAATAGCTCTTGAAGCCTGGGGGCCTAAAAAGGCCACTTTGGCAGAATCATAAAAGGATAACATTATGAAGTCCGTGTTTTTCTTTTTTCGCTGCACTACGTAGGTATAATCAAAGAGATTGGGATTGGATTTATTGGTATAGTAGCACAGACGTTTTTGAGACAAAAAAAAATAACTGAAAAATCCTTCACCAATGGGATTTGATACGATTAACTTAACCGTTAACTATCCATTATGATTCATAATGTTATGCTTTTGTGATTCTGCCAAAGTGGTCTTTTTAGGCCCCCTGTTGTTTTGTACAAAACTAAGCAGGTAAGACTTGAATCTATAGGTGTCACAATTCAATTTCCGTATTCCAGCTAGTAATTTTTTTTTTGTCAGGATGTGAAGTCATCAAATGACCCCTCCCGCTTTGGGTGGAGCGGAAAGGAACGTCAGGTGTCAGACTCTTACTGATTAAAACCCACGCGTGTTCCTTCCTTAGCCCTTTCCGTGTCCGGTGAGGACCTGCGTCAGGCGGTAGGTGAGGGCGCCGTGACGCCTCTCTAGTCACTTCTCAAAGAGGGGTCTTATCGCCACTATCGTGGCGTGTCATCAGCGTAGCAAACCACGCTGACGCCATCAGGGAGGTCGGCCCGCAGCACCCACTCGTAACCGATGTTCCGCAGGAGCGGCCCCAGAATCGATCCCTGTGGGACACCACACGACATCTCTCGCCGGTTCCACTCCCCGTCGCGACCGAGGTAGATGACGGCTCTGTCCGTCAAATACGCCTCGACTACTCGACGGAAGTAGGTCGGCACCCGGTGATACCAGAGTACCTCCCCAATGCAGCCCCAGGGCAGGGTGTTAGACGCGTTGGTGCTGTCGAGTGACACCGCCACTACGACCCCACCCCGGAACACCGCGACCCCCATCGTGAGGGCTCGCACGCGCATGATGGCATTCACCGTCGAGCGCCCCGTGCGGAAGCCAAACTGGCTGTCCGCAAGATCCGGCCTCGTCCTCACCAGGTGCCCGACGAGGCGGCCCGCAATCACTCTCTCAAAGAGCTTGCTGACCTCGTCGAGCAGCACGATGGGCCGATATGCGGACGAATAGTCCGCAGGGCGCCCTGGCTTCTGAATGAGGACCAGCTTCCCCGTCTTCCAACAGAGTGGAAACTGGCCTCTCTCCATACATGCGCTTAAGAGCGCCTCCAGTCGAGGCCCGAGAACCCTCGAGGCCAGGACCCAGGCTTTACCTGGCAAGCCGTTGGGTCCTGGGGCGTAATTTTTGGCCTTCAGCCTTCCTACCGCCGCTCTCAGATCTACCCCGGTCACTTTGCGGATGTCGTCGTCGTCCACGTGGTCCGCTTCGGGAATCGCAAGTGACGGAGCCATAGGCGGGGGAGTGTGCTCCCCCCGTGAAGGGAACAGAGTGCTCACCACTTTCTCCACAAGCTGGGGGCGGAGACCTACATTTTGTCACCTACTTATACATACTTACAAAATAATTGGTGAAGTTCTAAAAATCAATAAATTAGATCGCATTGCTGAGTAACACCCACAACAATTTCTAATGTACCTACAGGACGTTAGTCATCTTTTCCGTAACATAGATATTGATTTTATCGAAATAGAATCACCTACTCCACTTTATTTTACGCCAGCAAAGAATAATAAATGTTACATTAAGATAATTAATATAACAACATTTCAGTATTAGTAAGCCTTGTTTTAATAATTGGACCTCTATAGGAAACTAGAATGTTTTATAGGTACTCATTTATTTGCTGATACTCAATCGGCGTTCGATTGATTGTAGCCTGATTGGCACGCACGTTGTTAATCGGTTTGTAAAACTTTATGATTTCTCAAATAGCCGATAGTTGTTTTATCACCGTTATTAAGTGATAAGAATCAAGGATTTGAAACATTTTTGATCAGTTATAAGTATATTATGAAAACTCTTTTAAAAAGAATTATACACATTAAAAAAATTATCCAAACGAAAGACAAAATTCAATGAAATTGCTCTTGAAATTGACAATTTATTCTTAAGAATTCTTTGCATTTTTTAATATACTTGAAGTGAAAATGAAAACGTTCCTCTGCTAGATTTTTGATAGACGCTTTTTACGATACAAAACTATAGTTTTACATATTAATTTCCGGCCAGGTATTTTGACCATTTCCATAAATGATGATGATGGATAATAATAACGTAATTCCTTATCAGCCGCTATAAAACTTTATGAACCTACGCATTACCTGCGTAATCCGACATCCAATAAGTGTTAATGAATTCACGCTATCCACAAAAAAAAGTTTAACGTTTTCCACCATTTTTCTTCAATTGTGTTCACCTTGAACTTTTCCATCGATTGCAATTCCAAGTACAAGCAGTGGCATATATTGGAGGTTCCTTTCGAACTAATGTGTCGGTAAAGCGATATGACGCCTTATCTTGCATGTTTCTACGACGGAACGACGTGTAAGAGCGGATTGTTGGCATAGCACATGGTTGAATAATGTATCAGGTACTGTTAGTGACGTAATGATTGAACTTATACTGAAAATCTGAAACAGTTTGCGTAAAATAGGTTTAAAATATTGTTGTATCAACCTGCAGTGACCTCCAAAAATTGGTTGACATTTTTCCACTTTCAGCTTTGATACGGCATTACGATTTAAAATTCTAGTGATCCAAATTATTGAACTGCTATAACGTTTTTATTGAATAATCATTAAAAATAATCAAGTAATCCCTTAGGAGTACCTGATTATTTTTTTTTAATCTTAATGTGGCATCACAGCTGAAGTGGAAAAATGTTAACTAACTTTTGGATGCCACTGCATATTATTTTAATAGGTCTTGACAATTTCCGTTCCATCATTATCATCTGCCTAGTCTTTTCACAACTATATTTGGGTCGGCTTCCAGTCTCACCGGATGCAGCTGAATACCAATATTTTAAATAATGCAACTACCTATCTGACCTCTACAACCCAGTTACCGGGTAATAAGATATCCCTTGGTAAGACTGATTGTCAGACTTTCAGGTTTCTGACGACCCGTAACGACTCGAATCAAATCCACGAATGGCAGCCGGTACTAACGTCGTACCGTGCTTTCCGAGACTGGCAGTGGTATTCCCATCTACGGAGCAACCGCAGCAAGTATAGCTTAACCTGCTGGGCTCGCGCGGCCCGTGCGGCTGTTATTACTTAACCACAGGCTCCTCTTTCTTTATTTCCCTTATCGGAGTTTATATTTATGTATTTAGACTTGCGTAGCCTAATTCTAAAAAAAAAAAATGCATTTTTTTAAAGTCTTCATATTACGAGTAGGAACTACCTATGTTGAAGCATCTGAAAGCCAATAACAACATCATCAATCATTTCGCCTGACATCGTGGTTAATTAAAGCAGTTAATAAATTCAATGCCAGTTATTTAAATGGAGCAGTGGTGGACAAGTGGTAACGGCCGCGACTTACGAGTTGTAGGTCGTAGGTTCGAACCCAGACAGGCGCTTTACTTTGTGTAAATTTTATTTCATCAGCACTGCTCTCAAAACGGTGAAGGAAAACATCGTGAGGAAACCAGCATGTCCTAGAACCAAAAATTCGAAGACATGTGACATCTACCAACCCGCACTGGGCCCGCGTGGTGGATTACGGCCCACTCCCTCTCACAGAGAGGAGGCCTGTGTCCCAGCAGTGGGAACATTATAGGCTGATTATGATGATGATGATGAATTACAACAATACTATAGTATGCTTTGCTCCAGCTTTTGGGTCGTTTTTGTATTAGGATAAAGGAAATACTCCCCTCTTTCTCTCGTTGGTCTTATACCGCAAAGCGTGATTGCTGAGCTTGAGGGGTTCGACTTCCAGGTCGGACAAAACTTTATTGGGTTTTTTGTACAGACACCAGCACATCAAGCTACTACAATCTGTCAAATTTCTTTAATAGATTTTCAACTTTATTGCTAAGGCGTAAGGTTCAAAGTTGATTGGGAAGATTTGACAGTTTCGGGCAGCTTGATGTGCTGGTGTCTGTACCACTAGGAATTTCTCAATATCAGCCCGCGTCTGGATTTGTGCCAGATTGGTGGCAATAGGCTCGTTTCTCTACTACGTGGTACATAATGTAACTTCTATGTAAATATTGAAATAGCAGGGACCCATGTTTCGCACGGTTTTCACGACTGGACAAAAAATATCAAGATTTCTTTTTATAAGTATACACAATACATTATAAACATAAACCTTCCGGAATAAATTCTTTAAATTATTTTGAAAAACGCATCACAATCTCTTGCGTAGTTTAGAAGAACAACACAGTCACACAGACAGAGAATTTAATTTATAATATGTATAAATAGTTATAGATTGGTTAACTTTCCTTGTCAGGTCTTCTGGTGATAAAACGCCACAACATCCGGATATGGTGCCACGACTGCGATATGGCGCGACTGCAGCGCGTGGTGTGGGAGGGGCATGGCTCACGGCTGCTCAGCGAAGTCTCCAACCAGCCGGTGGTCAAGAAGTTCTTGGAAGCTGTGCCTTATATCATGGTGAGTTTCTAAGATTAGGCTTTATTTCCTGTATAGCTTACGTTAATCTTAATACTTTTAAGTTTTTTATTTCTTTTAAAATATGTTTGGGGCTTAAATATATTATTATGTTAGCTAACTTACCGATACCATCTTTGACAAGGGTTCAGCCACTTGGTAAAAATGTGTCCTTATTTTTAAAGTTTGTTTTATTCGTCGAAAATATATCTGAGAAAGAGGCACCGAGAAGTATTGTTATTAGAAGAGAAACAATCACCAATTTCAGCACAGAAAAGACCGCCTTTTTTCCACATACGGCTCAGCAGTGTCCTCTGTACATGATCCTGTTACTGTACATACATTGCAACGCTTGTTTTCTACATAACATTCTCTGTTTACAGAACACCATAAAAGACATCCACACTGCTGTAGTGCAGAATGATCTGGAAGCCCTGATGAAACACTCTGGGGACCCTGTGCCACCGCAAGCTTTGTCCAGCAGGGATGCTAACAATATGACAGTCATGCACAAGGTATATAATTCATCTACTTTTAAAACATATGACAGTAATGTATAAGGTATTATTATCGATCTATATCTAAAACGGTAGCCTTGCCAGTAACCTTGCCCAAGCTGTCTTTTTCACATCTGTCGATAAGACGATTAAAAAAATATTGATTCCTTTATGAACTGGTCAAATTAATCCATTTCAATATACTTGAAGCAATGTGCCGATTTCAATCTGAAAATTTTGATGATACTATTCTGCATGGGTTCGATATCCAAATTGTAAGAAAATAATGGGTTATTTTAGCAAACTAATGCTAATGTGGTTACTCGAACTAAGAACTATAAGTTGTATCGGTAAAATGTGAGAAAACAAAATAATATTATATCTATTCCTTATTCTTCGGAGTACTCGAAAATTATTAATGAATGAACAATATTGAACATTATCCAACTTTAACCACATAAATATTTAGGCTGCAGGCTTAGGCCACGGTGGCATCCTCAAGTACATCGCTGAAAGGTATCCGCAAGGTATTAATGATGTAGACAATGATGGTCGTACTCCACTTCATTACGCCGCAGCCATGAGAGATGATCAGCACACATACAACACACTCGTTAGTCTCGGAGCTGACGAAAGTGTTGCTGACAATGTAAGTATTGATCGTATACATATGTACCTACAACTAAAAGGTTTCCTTAGGTTTTATTCCTTGACACTGCATGCTCAAATCCATGAGCTCATCACAATTTAAGAATTAAATTACTTATTAGTCACAACTTTCAGTAAATACCTACTACTTATCTCATATTTTCTGGTTTTTAGAAAAATAAAACTCCAGCTTATTACATAAATAGGCCCCAGGAAATAGATAAAAATATATTCAAAACACTACCCGATGCACCCAGAACTCCATCAAGTGCTTACCCAAATTCTTGGGATTGGAAGCTATTAGACACAGAGGTCATAGCTGAATTAAACAAAAAATCTAGGAGGAGGAATCACAAGGCGTCTAACGAAAATATTTCGTCGAAAGATACAAATACGTTCACTGCATCTGAAAGTACAGATAATCGTATCGGTGGGATGAAGGGCAGTAGCACGCATGAACTCATTAATAATTTGCCTGAACTAGATGATGCAAAACAAACTAAAGACGATATTGAGACTCACATTGCAAATGTAGAAAGTAACAAGGTGAGCAGTGCATGACACGTTTTCACGGAATGTTGTTATAGTTAAGTTGCGATGCTTTTTTATGAACATCTGCATGAATTTTTTATTATGCATTTTAGGAATCAGAAGTAGTGGAAGAAAATCATCAGCATGAAGAAGATACAGCAAATGAAGCAAACGCAGAAGAAGCTACTGAGGAGCATGAAGAAACGGTTGATGATGCTGAAGAAGCAGTAGAACACGTTCAAGAAATAAACAAAGATGAAGAAAATCCAGAGCATAGCCCTAGAGAAACAACTGATCATGTTAAGGAAGCAACTGAAAATAACGAGGAAGCTAATGTAAATGTTGATGAAAGTGTAGCAGATACAGATATCCACCAAGAAGCAGACAATGATGAAAATAGTCCTGAGGGAAGAAATTACGAAAAGGCTGAAACTGAAGGAGAAAAAGCTGAAACTGAAGCAGAAAAAGATCACGGCCATACTCATGTGCAAGAGGATGAAGGTGATGCCTCAGAACAAACCACCGAGGAAAAGAAAGAAAGTAACAAAGCACCTCAAGACTCGCATGAGGAGGAAACAAAAGAAGAAAACAAAGAAATTGAATCACATCACGCTAATCACGAAAATGAAAATCATACGGGAGAAACTGGGGAACATGGATCTCATCAAATCGAAGAGATTGATTCTAAAGAACATGAAACGGGAGAAACTGGGGAACATGAATCTTATCAAATCGAAGAGATTGATTCTAAAGAACATGAAACGGAAGAAACTGGGGAACATGAATCTAATCAAATCGAAGAGATTGATTCTAAAGAAAATAAAATCGATCACGAAAGTGAAAGTAATGCAGGCGAAGAACATGATGGTGCTGCTTTAAACGAAGGTAATGCTAAAAATGGTGAACACAGTGAAGACGATGATGACGTTCAAGTTCCAGGAGAAACACAGTCTGAATATAGTGATTCGAATCTTAAGAGCACAGCAGAACTATCTGACATGGGAAGTGCCAAGAGAGGTAAAGCCGAAATCTCTTCTGGCACTATACACGAAACAATCAAAATATAATCCTCGTAATTTTAGTCAATTTTATGAGGGTCCCTGACAAGTTCAATATTTTTTGATTATTTTGCTAATTAAGGAAACGTGACCAACGGCCGAAGTACACAGGAAAGTCTTATAGAAGGTGTAGTGAATGGTGAAGCCGAGTTGGATTCACAGGATGCAAGTATGACTCAAAGGAAAGGATCAGTACACGGAGAAGTTCTCGTAGTTGTGAGTATACCTCTAACTTGTAACCTCAAGTAAGACAATTGACCGACTAAAGAAGGTAATAAGTAAATTGATTAGTTGATTGTGGTGTTCTTTAGACTAGAAGCATCATTGTAGCACTGTGTACTCTCACAGACACCTCGTAACACCACTGTCATGAATTGATTTGCCAGCTTCTTAGTTTTTTGTACTTTCTATCAAGTAAACTATTAGTCAGCGATTGTAGTTCTAACTCTAACACCGCAACCACATCTTATTTTATCTTGACGATTAATATCCTTCTTAAAATTTCGCAGGACAATGAAATAGACCCGGAAGTGACAGATTTGATTAACAATGCAAACATGGAAATGTTGGCTACATTAGTTTTAAATGGCGAAGGATCAAGGCTTATAGGAAGGATTTCGGGAAATTCTGAACTCCAAGGTTTTCTCGACAATGTACCAATTTATATGGTAACTCCCAGTTTTTACTATCCCAGTTCAATTATTACACATTTTTATGTAACAATAGCATTAGTTTACATTTAATGTTTTAGCAAAAAATAAACAAGGTGCATATAGCTGCGAGAGAGGGCAATATACGAGATCTTCAAGCGGCACTAGACAGACGAAAATTCGCAATAGCTCGAGACCCAATATCACCGAATGGAGCAACTCCGTTACATGTGGCGACCATATTTGGTAAAACTAACATCATCAAGTATTTGGGTGGAAGGTTTGTTAACAGATTTTTCATATACATAGTTGGTAAGTTATAAGACATAACATGTCAGACACAGGGCCCGATCTAGCTATTTAGCCGCTTCGGGCAAAAAATACATTCGCCGCCCTTTACACTAAGTCCTTATCTCAATTAAAAAAAATATTACATAGCCACAGAATAACTAGGGACATGAAAGGGTATTTCATGATAGTCCCATCGCAAAAAAAATCATCAAAATAGCTTGTCGCAAAAAAGCTATAAATTTTTAAAGATGTCCCCGAAGAATTTCCCCAAAAATTAAAATAATATTGATATTCTTAAACTATCAAAAATCGCGGAACATACATGGGGTATTTTCGGAAATCCCTCGGTATGAGCATTTAAATTTTTTTTTTATTGACGTCACTGTTATTCGCAAAAATAGCATTTTTTCAAAAGAAAAACCATTGATAATACTTTATGTCAGTTTGATAAACATGGTAATTTTTGTAAGATTTTTCTCTCCTAGTCTCCTAGTGAGAAGATTAAGGACTCCGTGCAACCGCCCGGTGCCCTCAATTTTGCAGTCACTCAATTTTGCCGCTTTGGGCATGTGCCCGGCTAAGGTCAGACATATCGAGTTTATTTTTAAAGGTTCCCTGAAACTCTGTCAGCAGTGGACTTTGAAGGAAGGACAGCATTACATTATGCAGCGGTACTCCCAGACAATGGACATTACTACAATTTGCTTCAACAACTTGGTGCCAATTCGAAAGATTTAGATGATGTAAGCGAAAGCATTACCTTTAACCATTTTCGAGGATAATTTATGTAATAGTTAACAACTATGACTCATAAAATTATATGATTTGTTATATAGAGTGGGAAGTCTGCTGAAGATTATCAAAATCATCCAACTTTACTAACTTTTGAACAACTGCTAACAGATTACGGTATAGATGAAGATGCAGCTAAAAGTATGTTCTCCGATAAAGGTATGTAATATCAGCGACGAAAGTCACTTCTGCAACCAATGAAAAACGCACTATAAATGAAGAATTTCACTTGTTTTAATATTAAAATGTTGTCCGCATGTTTTAACTTGAGTATGTCTAGTGCCTGGGGATCAAGTTTCATCTCGCCGGGTTTTGGATGTGCCTGAAACTTTGGATACTTTGGAACGATGCTATCATCTCTTATCGTCTACAAGACCACCTCGAACGCCTTTATCAGCCTCTTCTAATAGAGCTACGCCACCCCTCGTACTAGCACGATTCCTGAAAAGGCCAATATTTGATGTTATAAAATACAGAGTCACTAAATTAGACCATGACCTTTTCGACGTCATCTGGCCTGCTGTGAAAAAACTCCCGGATAGCAGAAATATTATTCAAACAGTAGAGGAAGATTTTCCAGGAGGAATTACGGCCCCAGACTACTATGTGTATGATGTATTTAATGAGTTTTTGTATCCACTTATAAGAGATCTTCATAATATAAACGTGAATTCTGATTTACCAACACACCCCAGATCAGATTTTATAGCCACCTCGTCTGCAAAGTTATCTTCTGAACCTTTAGTAGAATTAAATATTGATCCAAATGATGAATTTGTGCTTTCTGGAGTAATAGAATGTTCGCGTAATTTAGAAGGTTTTGAACTACCTTTAAACATAAAAGTGGGAAAGTTGGAAACAATAGAAAGAATTGTAACAACACTATTGATGAAGGAAGATTTTTCCAAATTCACCGAACATTCTAATCCCGAATCTGACCAAAAGGGTGGAACCTATTATACCTTGAATGAAGTTTTGGAGAAACCGTCAGAAATATGTGCAGATTTAGCGTCTAATGGTCTTTTAATTGCTCTTTGTGATAGAGATGAGATTGATGACTGTGCGAGGTTGCATGGAAAGCACTGGCCTTACGGTCGTGGTGTGTTCGTCACTGACGATAGAAGCATAGCTGTCTGGATTAATGTTCATGACCACATTCGCGTACTTGTATCTACTGCACAAGACTCTCCTGGAGAAATTGGTCTAGCGTTCAGTAAAATATCTTACATCATGACTTATCTGCACGAGAAGCTTGATTTTGCATGGGATGCAAAGTTGGGATACCTGTCTGCTAGACCAACATACTTAGGCGCTGGCATTCGTTTTAGCCTCATTATTAATTTCCCGGGTCTATCGAAGGACGCCGACAATATGAAGCATCTCTGTGCCATGAGGGGGCTGCAGTACCGTGAAACTTTAAGTGCTGGTATTGCCAGAATCAGCAACTATCAATGTTTAAGTGTAACCGAAACGAGCTGTTTCAACGATTTTGCGACCGCAGCTTCAAACTTACTTCACCTGGAAAGAGATTTATCAATGCAAAACTCAGCACATATAGCAACTATGCTGTCAAACATTTTTCGTAAAAAAAGAAGTAGTATTACTAGTAGTCACGAAACCCCAGAGAAGAGGGAAAACTTGTAGAAGTTAAAACTATAGATCCAATTAAAATTTTATTCACCTTCATACAACCGTTCACATATCACAAATAATTTTATCGAATGTTGGAAAGATTGTAGGTACTGAAAATGTGCCTATGTATGGTTGCAGCTGAGCAACATCTAGATATCTATTTGCATCTATAAAGTTTTAGGTCAGTACTAAATAATTTCGTTGATATCCTTGTGAGGTGGCGTGTTCGTGTGAGTTTTACACCAGTGAAGTCACTGCAAACGTTCAAGCTTGCACATCAAATAGTTACAACAAAATGCTTTTCTAAACTGCACGCTCACCATCAACCATTTGTCTTTCCAACATTAGATACAGTGTGTCGTCGAAAATGTGTTGTCCTGTCTTTAGGTGGTGTGAGCTTTTTAGAAACTAAGCATTGTTTACTATAAATATAACGTGTACGCATTCGTAAACATCCTACACAAACTATCGATATCATTTTAATACATAATAACTTTACTTATCGTTTACGTTTACCGGTCAATCGATAACAATAGGCCATATCAATAATGACTGGCGAATGCTAATAGAGCCTTTCTGTCCAGTTCCCACTATTACCGCCTACTATAATCATCTACCACCCACTGCCCCCACCAGATGTTCACGTTCGCGTAAAAACCCACGTGTTTGATGTATTCTCGCACCCCTTCCCCTACCACGCGAACATATCGAAGGCCGACACTGAATAATTGATCGGTTTCAGACACAGGCCACGCCGACAACGGTCATATGGACATTCCCATGTTTCGGACCGAAGAGGGCAGATATCTTGCTAAGTGTAAGCTCCTATTTAAAGTTTTAAAATACTTTGATCAATGATAAAAATGGAATTTGTGAAAGACAATAAGGACGTTGATTTGAACGATGTGTTCACAGCTCTCGGCGATCCTTTGATCAAAGGTCTGACCGAGGTGGCTAGTATAAAGCCTAAGGATCCCGTCGCCTTCCTGGCCAGTTTTCTTCATAACTTTCCTGAACAAGAGAAATCCAATTTAGGTACACAGGTGAGCATAACAACTACATAATTATTGTATTAATTTAGTATTTATTTTCATTCATTTAGACTGTTTTTGCTGCAATTTGCAATGACGCGCGTAAACAGATAGCCATTCCTATCGGTTCGTGCTAAATTTCAAACCAATAACCATCACTCAAATCATACATGATTATCACTGTATATTTTGATAATATTGTATGATTTTCTGCACTCGAACTTTGTCAAAACTATATTATACAGTGTTCAATCAAATTAGCATAAAATTCCAGTTGCCAATGGTATGGATATCATATATAGAAATGACAAAACAAAAAAAAAATTATTTAATGATTTTTTTGCTAATTTAATTTGACCGTGTATTTGTGTTATTTAACCAACAATCAAAGTCGGTTGTCAAAACTTTTCCACTAGGAAACTGAAATGCTAGTGACTCGAGAAGCACCCGAAGTAGAGAACGATCAAGCGCCGCGGCTGGCAGTCGAACCAGTATTGTCCAGTTTGCCCCCCGAGCGGAACCGCACAGCCACCAAGCATCAGAGGCCTATTGATATCGTCACCGTGGACCCGCAGCCAGCTACCAGCCCTGATGCACCCGAGTCAGCCTTCAGCAGTGCCACTAGGGTTAGTTTATAACCGGGTTTTTTATTAAAAAAAGAGGATATTATGCATTTGGTAAGTTTTTTTATTCATGTATGTACGAGTATGTACACTGTTTTTCCGTGATTACCTACTGGGCTGATTTACGTGTGCTTCTTTTGTTTGAACAGCCGATCTATTCTGTAAACATCTCACCGTGAAAACTAAGGTGAAGTGAGCGTGAAGTGAGCTGTCAATAGTGGCAATCACTAACATCATGTGGAATGACAGCTCACTTCACTTGAAAACTTAGGTGAAGTGAGCGTGAAATGAGCTGTCAATAGTGGCAATCACTAACATCAGGTGAAATGAAAGCGCACTTCACTTCATTTCTCAGTAGCAATCCAGAGCTTGGGTTTGTGCCTGGTTGATGGCTCGCCCCATATTACTTGGCAATCAAACATAACTGGTGAAATATAGGTGAACTACGCCTCTGCCTAACCTTTCAGACAAGGAAACGCATGATGTTATGTATGTAATATGTGTTTTTGTTTGGTATAGGTAAGAAGCCTGGGCGATGCTCCTAATGTTTTTTTAAATTAGCTTGAATAATTTTTGAGTTAGCTTCAATAATACGTAAAAACGACGAAACACTTCGAGAAAAGGTAGGTAGTGCCCTTGCGCTACGCTTGGCTCGTCTTGGCCGGCACTGCCGTGCCCCCAGATTTAATTCACTTTTGTGTTTTGATGTTATAAGTAGTGGGTACATGAATGTTTGTGAGATATGCATACCATAACTGAAAACGGCGGTTGTTTATTTAGTTGTGGTATGCATATCTCACAAAAATTATTTGAACAACGAAAAAACACTACAATGTGAAAAATAACTTTAATTTCGGAAGTCGGTGCTTTTTGTACTTTTTTTTATTGTTTTGTCTACAACTGCTCCTTTGGTTGAGCGATCTTAAAAACTGTCGTCCTAAGATCGTCTGGGGCTTCGAGAAGAATTGAAATTAGCATTTCTTCAAACAAAACAAAAACTAGTCTCTCAATACACTTGTAGTAGGAACAACACACGTCTTTTCTTATTAAAAACCCATACAAACCAAAATGAACCTTGTTATAATAAACAAGCACACTCATCTTCGGGAATAAGTACTAAAAGTTTCCGACATTGGATCTTGTATTTAATTGTAACCATCGACCAATGAACCACGGAACCGGGAAGTATGGCAGAAGAAAGGGGAGGCCTACAAGCAGTAGGTGATTCCGGGCTGAAATGATGATGATGATCATCATTGCCTTTAATCCATTCTTTACGTCCTTGTATTAAGGCTCATTTTCACTAAAACTCACTAAATGCATTTAACGCTAAACGTATTTAAAACATCATTCTGTCTCTGTCATCTTCAAACAATTAACAGTAATAGAAGTATGTACCAATTTGCTAAATGAATTAGTGATTTATGGTGCAAGTAGGCCTGAATATCGTCCGCACTCATAACATATCGTTTCTTTGTCAGGATGAACATGGCCAGTCGATGCTGCACTTCGCAGCCGCGCGCACGCACGCACGTAACGCGCTGTTCCAGCTGCTGCAGGAGTCTGACATCAGCCTCGGCTTCAGAGACGAACTGTACCGAACAGCCAGAGACGTGTCCATACAAGCGAATGTACCGGAGAATACTGTTGAGATTGATAAATGGATGTTACATATGGCTGCCAGAGGTAATCAAGGAGGATATAGCAGGATTTATAAAGATGATTTTATTTATATTCTGCCCGAAACTTAATCCGCGTCAAATTTTTTATCATCCCAACCCACCTCGTCGTATCGCATCGCATCGAATGCCCGCATACTTCGTTTTCGCTTAGTTTTCCTTCTGACTTTTTCTTATTGAAGGGTCCTAGCGTGATGTTAAGACTTTAAATCTCAGTTCTCAAGGAATCAAGAACTGAGATTTCAAATCTAAAAACAATTTTTCAAATCAACAAGATCAAGAGCCTTATTATTATTATAGATATACAAAGATTTATTTACTGATTTCATTCACCAAGAACCAGAGACAGTTGAATTAAAGCATGACCGTCTCAAGCTACCACATATCGTCCCCGTAGTTGGAAAACTAAATAACTCCGATTTTCTAGTTTTGAGATAAACGCGATTTAGTGTTTTTTTTTCAATTAATGTTCATTTGTTAAAAAAATTGAGACAATTTTACTGTCGGTAATTTTATATTTTGTGGACCTGAATATCTTTAACATTATGCTTAAACAAACTGGACTCTATCTTCAACAATAACTAAATAAAATATATAAAACCAAGTTGTTTAATTTTGCCACAACTACTTTTTGTAAAGTAACTGCAATTAATTATTTATTTCGGCTATTTATTTAGTTTTCCTACAACCTAGATCCATCTGGTAGAGTAAAAGAAGGTGAATAAATGCAGTTATTGAATTTATCAAACTTGAAATATGTTTAAATGTAAAAGTTGAACGTTTATTACTTTGATATTGTTTAACTGTTATTCCTCTCGGTGAGAGGCCTGTGTCCCAGCAGTGGGAACATTATAGGCTGATTATGATGATGATGATGATGATGATGAACTGTTATTCATCATCATCATCATCAGCCTATAATGTTCCCACTGCTGGGACACAGGCCTCCTCTCAGTGAGAGGGAGTGGGCCGTAATCCACCACGCTGGCCCAGTGCGGGTTGGTAGATGTCACATGTCTTCGAATTTTTGGTTCTAGGACATGCCGGTTTCCTCACGATGTTTTCCTTCACAGTTTTTGTGAGCAGTGGCGATGAAATAAAATTTACACAAAGTAAAGCGCCTGTCTGGGTTCGAACCTACGACCTACAACTCGTAAGTCGCGGCCGTTACCACTTGGCCACCACTGCTCACTAGCTGCTCACTAACTCATTAACTGTTATTGGTGCCATTAAAAATAATAAGCTGTATTTTGACATAAAATAGACTTTATTAAAAAATGAACAACAAATCAAAGGTATAGCAATCATTATAAAATTTTAAAACAACTCAATTGAAATAAAAATAATTCTTCATTGGTAATTTAGGAAACACAACTAAAATAAAACTCAAAAAATAATATGACTCATCAGGTACATTGAGTACAAAAATCAACAAACTTCTTATATCAATTACTTAAGACTATTGATCCTACAATTAAGTAAAATAAAACATTTAAAATTCAAAACAATTGAAATGTCTGTACTTAATCAATACTGAAAAGTAAATGTAAGAGACATAAACTAAAGTACAGCAACTTAAAATAAAAACTACCTTCATACACATTAAATAAAACACGGCGTATGTATGTAATTTAAAATCACGTAAATTTAACAATGTAAATCCCTAAAAACTCAAATAATTTTGTTTGTGTTGTTAGGTTTCAAAAGATCACCAGAATGTAGAGCAGGGATCAAAATAAGTTTAATCATCGACTTCAGATGAATCAGTGCAGGGTGGAGTACCCTGGTCTTCGTTTAAACATGGTAAACCTTCGTACCAGCCATGAAGCTCTTTAGGAATTATATTTTTCTTACAAAGCTGTAAAAGATCTTTCTTTTTTTGTTTTGTTATAAGAAGACATTGTTTATATGCCCGGGGAAGATCTTCAGTGTTTATAGTTGGCATTTCAGAGTTTTGAGTTCTTCTAGTCGGTCTCCCTGGTTTACAAAGAGCATTTAATAAATTATATGGCCCATCGTAATCGTATTATCGATTCATATTAACAACTTATTTTATTCGAATCGTATTAACAACTTATTTTATTTAATTTATTAAAAATTTAACTAATCATTGACCACAGTTATTGATTTATTTATTGAGTTGTTTATTTTTCCTTCAAAAAATTAGAATTAGTTTGAAGATATGCATTATTCCATCTGAACGACAAAAATGGCTTTATTTTTGGATCGGAATAAGATAAGTAAATTCCTGTAAGACTCAAACATGCGTCATGTTTTGGATTATTTAAAAATAGGGAAAAGACAAAATCGCCAAAAACGAAGTTATTTAGTTTTCCAAATACGGGGACGATATACTGTAAAAAAATCCCAAATACGGCAAGAAAGTTTCTTGCCGTATTTTTTTTTCTTTAAGATTGATAATTAAATGTGTTAGGTTCATACCAGCTCTTGTATTTTTGTGAATTCAAAAATTATTAATTAATTAAAATAAAAACTTTATTTGATTGTAGGCACTTGATAAACATAAACACTTACTTCTACTTCAAACACTTTAAATCTGTTGAAAATATTTTGTTATCAGGAAATACGGACAAGATAATGGAACTACTAATGGAAGGCTACGACCATATACTCGACGTGGTCGATGAAGAAGGAGTGCCGATAACAGAAGTGATAGCTACGCGGGGCGACAGCGATATGAGCAACTTGCTCGCTTCTATACCTGCTTTTGAGGTAAATATATCACTGATTTTATATTTTATATGTCATTTGACACCTTTTCCAAAGATTTAAACCTGGGGGCCTAAAAAGGCCACTTTGACAGAATCATATAAGGATAACATTATGAATCATAATGGACAGTTAACTGTTAAGTTAATCGTATCAAATCCCATTGGTGAAGGATTTTTCAGTTATTTCTTTTGTCTGTGCTAAAATACCAATCAATCCAATCCAACCCCAATCTCTTTGATTATATCTACGTAGTGCAGCGAAAAAAAGAAAAACACGGACTGTCTTCGCCATATTATGATTTTACGTAATCCGGGAATTCAATTTAAATGTAACGTACTACACAATAATAATATCACCGCTACGTTGTCCGTGCTACGCTACTACGCCTTAGTGGCTACGCTACACCTGACTCGGCTACGCTGCTACGCCGTAGTGGCTACGCTACACCTGTCTCGGCTACGCTGCTACGCCGTAGTGGCTACGCTACACCTAACTCGGCTACGCTGCTACGTCTTATTAGCTATGGTACTACGCCGTACCTGCTACTGTGCATGCTGGTGAACATTTGTGAAATTGTGTCACAGCCAAAATGTTGTATTAACAAAACAAGATGGTACTGTGAGTTTAAAATTAGCGAACTGCCCGCGATGCGGGCGGCGCTGTGTTGTACTGTAACATTGTGTATAGGAGTCCCGCGAGTCGCTGCACGGCGCGGTGCGGCGCGGTGACCTGCCCGCAGTGCGCGCGGCGCTGGCGGGCGAGGGCGCGCGCACGCTGGCGCGCTGTCAGAACTCGTTCGGTCGCACGGCGCTGCACGTAGCTGTGCTGGCGCAGCATGAGGATGTCGTAGCCTACCTGGCCCAAAACTACCCGGAGCTTCTGCGGCTTGGGGATAACGTGAGTGTATTACGAATCATAATTATCATACTCCAATGTCGTCCTTGTCCAGTGGTCAAGGCCACGCCTCTCATGGTTTTGGTGTCAAATCCGGGCAAGTAACGATGTAACTTATGGGAGGTACAGTCATAAGCATAAATACTTTACACCTACGCAAAATTCAAAAGCGATTTTCTAGTGAAATAACCTAATAATAGGTACCTATTGCAACTCGAAGTCTACAATACTACAAAATTATTAAATTGTAGAAAAAATTACGCAACACAGAAATTACTAATATGTATAGGTACTTAGTTACAATTTACAATCTGCAAGTTATTTCACATTTGTAAGGTTTTTTTCATTTAAATTATGTTATGTGGCTCAAAGTTTTGTGGAACAGGCACTTGTAAAGGCGGATACAGACATTACGAGGCATGCGCAGCGCACGTGCTTCCACATGCCTCACCACGAATATGAACGTTCACACATTGCGAACCATGCGATGAGCGCCGTGCGCTGCGCATTCCTCGCAATATCTGTATCCGCCTTTAGATTAACATGTTTGTAAAAATTTAACTTTTAAGTTTTGTGATAGGTCCTGGTATGGTCGTAAGTGCAACATCATTATCGTGGAGCATATTAGATAGCAGATTATTCTATGATTAGTCGTCAGTGAAAACATTCAACACACAAATTCATGTGTGGGTTTGTCTTACATACTACGCTGTGATGTTAAACTAATATAGTTGCTTTTAGCTAATTTTAAAATTTTATCGTTCGCTTGTCGTCTGTTCGGAGGTTAGAAAACTAATTATTGACCATTGAAAACTTTCGGAAATAGAAAGACAAACATACGAATTAAACGACGACGTTCATATGAATTATTTGTTTTGTTTTTTTTCGTGGCCCAGAGTGTTGATAATAAAAATTCTAAATGATATTAAAAAAAAACTCTTTTGCAACAGTTGGAGCGCACTCCACTACACTACGCGATGGGAGTAGAGAAGATTGAGTCTCTAAGCAGAGTGCTGATCAGGGCTGGAGCGAAGCGCGTTCTCAAAGACCTGAAGGGAAGACAACCCACGTACTACTTCATGAACAAGTCCGAGATACTGCGCCTCAAGGAGGAAGAGGACATTTACTGAACACTTCAACTAGCATAATTAGCTTAGCATAATTTAGGATAGGCGTCAAAAATGGCTGTGGCTTGTGCAGAAAACTTTGTAAATGGGATAAGAGTAGGAACTATAGGACTAGGAATTCGTCGCTTCTTATTAACGCACATTTTTGCAACTCGCAAACTTTTAATTTTAAATCATTGTAGTTAATCTTAAGAATATAGGAAAATTATTGAGTGCCGAATAGTAGATATTTGAACATTTTCTATGGTATGTATTTATTTAGATTTACGTATTATTACTTGAGGGGGACCCTAATTATTAATACTTTGGAAATTATTATGATTAAAATAAAACTATATGTCAAAATAAACAATGTTTTATTTAACGAGCGTTTAGCTTTTCTATTATATTCATTAACACAATGACCCTGATAAAGTAAATAACGCGACTACAACAAAATGTGAATCTAAAAATCTAAAATTTATTCCAAAATCAAGTACATCAGTTACTAAATAATCAGAACAATCATTACTATCTTTTACATTTAATTGTGATTTTGACGCGCACACAAAAATAATACCGATTAC
Source organism: Luperina testacea (assembly GCA_927399505.1). Lineage (NCBI taxonomy): Eukaryota > Metazoa > Arthropoda > Insecta > Lepidoptera > Noctuidae > Luperina > Luperina testacea. The sequence goes on along the minus strand of OV656770.1, from coordinate 12,816,312 downwards.
AATCAGTTAATTTTAGAAGTACCTATAATTAATTACAACGATAACTTCTTAGATGTTCATGTCGGGGACTGCCAAGGAATGGGATTTATATACATTTGTGAGACGGAACCACGCATACCTGCAAATAAGAAGATCCATCTTAACATCCAAGACATTTAATGAAAAACCACCTACCGGACATGTACGTTACCCCGGCAGGAAAGTAGCTCCTAGAGTGATAACAGTGGAACGTATAATTAGTGCGTAATTTGCTGTAAATGTGCCAAATAAAAAATTTGTGCGCTTTGAGTAACATTTTTCTAGCAGGAAAGTTCTAAACGAATGATCAGAGAGAGAAATATTATGCATGGGCAAAGAGCTTATATTTGTGCAAAAATATGCGCTGAAAATATAATTTGTGCGTCTTCAGGTTTTTGAGATATGATTTCCTGCTGGAATGACGTAGAGAGAGAAATATTGTGCATGGGCTGAGAGCTTATATTTGTGCAAAAAAAAAGAAGGACCGACTACAGTTCTCAGCGAGCTTATACGTTTTCTCATTTCGGTGCTGTGATATATTTTCGGGTTTTCAAAAAACCGCGATTACTTGAGAATTACTAATATTTGAATCTGATTCTGTCACAAATACGCACAAATTAAGGGCTAGTCGTTTATGTTTATTCTACAGGCGCACATATAATGGTTTTAGAGATACAAGATTCTGCAAAACGTCACTCCAGCAGGAAATGCAATATCTCGAAAACCTGAAGACGCACAAATTATATTTTCAGCGCACATTTTGCACAAATATAAGCTCTCTGCCCATGCACAATATTTCTCTCTACGATCAGTCGTTCAGAATTTTCCTGCTGGAAAAACGTTACTCCAGCAGGAATCGTTCTTTCCGTTTTTTTCCAAAACGACAAAGCACACAATTTTTTTATTTGGCGCACATTTACAGCAGATTACGCACTAATTATACGTTCCACTCATATCACTCTAGGAGCTACTTTCCTGCTGGGGTAACGTACGCCTAAAGGACGCATTCAAAAAAATGCGGTTACGGCGCGGCGTGGCTAGAGATTATGTAGTAGGTTATTCGACGCCAAATCTGAACAGTTACGAACCCCTGCAGGATCATGCATTTTATTTCAGGTACTATAAATAATAAAGACTTTCAACTTTTTTAAAGAATCTCTAAGCACCACCAGCCGTGGTAGTTTCATAAAGGCGGCATCCTACCCATTTTCCCAACGTAGGGACTTGCTGGAAATCAAACTTACTAAGCTCGCCCTGGTTGAGTGGCACGGGGAGGGGCTTGTTCTTGCTGGTGCGCAGCCAGTCTCTATACGCTTGCTCGCCATTCGAACGCCTGCGCTCCTCGTCAATAGCTGCGCGCGCCGCCCTGCGCTCTTCACGAGTTTTCATCACTGCAACACATTTATTTATATATGTAGGTACACAGTAGGTATAACAACTAACGCAGAGCTTTAGTACTGTTACTTGGAAAACATTTAGATTGTATAATATTCATCAATGTCAATGTGTAGGTATATAAAGTGGTGTATAGGTAATTATGGTTTTGCATGATAGTTAAAATGTTAAGTTTTATGGCTTTATCAAAAGGCTTAGCAGAGCGAGCAGCTCAATACCAAGTTTTTTTTTTTTTATAAAAAAGCCATTTCATTTCATCTGTGACGGATTGAAACTGGAACAAAAAAGGTTTATACCATCACCTTTCATTTCTTCTTCCTTCCTACGTATCCAGTCCGCCAGTTTCTCTTCTTTATCTCGGTCACGCTTATTTCGATCTCTTTCGAGCTGTTCGTTTAGTCGGTATTGCCGCATGATCTCTTCGGCTCGCTGTCGCTCCGTCTGTGTTCGTTTACGCTCCAGCCACTGACGATACGATTCCTCGCGTTGTTGCTGCGATGTTGTAGGCCCAACCCGACTCTTCATCTTTTCAAGACGAGCTTTTTCACGTAGTTTTTTCTAGGATTATAAGAAAAAACCTGGATAATTTCGGATCTTACTGACGACTTATCAATTCTATGATAAAATAATCAGACCCAAAGCTAAGCTAATTCTTCACTTATAATTATAATAAAAAGAGGGACCACTCATAAAAACTGTTTAAAGATTGTTGTGAAATATTAATATTGCTATGTTAAATATATTTATTGTGGTTTAGTATACGACAATGACAACACCAACTTTCTCTTCCCTTTTCAACAACAACACCATTGTGTTACAAATGTAATTTGTGTGTCCTATTTTTCATAACGACAGTCAAATTAATACCTGGGACTCTTTCAATTATAAAGACCAATTGCAACAAAGATATATAAGTATTAAAATGTTCTTACGAAATGATCGGTTGTCCAACTTTACAAGTTCAAACTCATTTCGTCACTATCGACCTACCCCTATCGACTTGCCTACTTGTCAAAAAATCCTGTCATGTCAATCGCCCCAAGTTTCCACAAAGTAATCTACTACCAAATCCCAATTCAGGTACTTACCTCCTGGTCTTTCCGTGCCACCCATTGCTTAAAGGCTTCGCTCTTTTTATTTTCATTGCGCTCCCGCTCCTCCTTAGCTGTAGTAGTGGTCGACACAGATGCCACTGATAACCTAAAGGTATCGGGTCCATCTTCACGATAGGTGCAACCAAATCGCGGTGTCTCTTGTTGTTTACCTAAGCCCTCTAGGTTCCCTAGACCTGTCAGCCGACACGACTTTCTCTTCACGCTACCCGATGAAAGACTTGACTCTCGACCACTCAGCATTGGCGTTGAGTTACTCCTATAGCTACTGTGAGGATGTGGAGTGACGTCAGAGAGACTAGAGTCCGCCTGCAGAGATGTTACCGAATGCGACGTCTCCACTGGCTCAATGTAAATAGCCGGATTTATGTAACGTGTTTTACTTTTTCTTGAAGCATCGGATTCCGAATCACTATAATATTGTACATTTTCTCCAGCACCATCAAAAATATGATTAGAATTATTTCTTGATTTCAATTCGTACACCGTAGTGTTACGGGCGCTGTCGCCAAAATTCCCCTTGTCGATGTCGCTCGCCATTATCTCAAATCCCTTTAACAATTTATTACCATAATTAAATAAATCGATAGGTAGAGTTGCACAGCACAAATATAGAAGGGCACGAAGGAAAATAAATATAAAAAGATATAATGTTGTAGAAGTAGACTGTCAAAATGGCTTACCCTAAAAGGAGTGTTTTAAGAAGTGCTAAAAGAACGTTACGTCAAAATATGGATGGTTGGTTTTGAAAACGAAACTATTTGACTTTAGTTATTGTAGTGACCAGTACTTATCGATTAGGTACCTATAGGTAGTAAAAAGGATTTATGTATAGGTAGTTAATAACTTTTCGTGAATATGTATTATACAGTCCTTTCTAAGACTGGTGTTGTACGGAACCCTTTCCGTACCACAAAAAGAATAAACGGAACCCTAATAGGATCACTTCGTTGATTCGTTCATTCATTCGGTCGTCCGTCCGCACCTGGCCTTAAAAAGGCCACTTTAGCAGAATCATAAAAGGATAAATAATATTATGAATCATAATGAACAGTTAACTGTTAAGTTAATCGTATCAAATCCCATTGGTGAAGGATTTTTCAGTTTTTTTTTGTCTGTGCTAAATCCAAACAAAAACCAATCAATCCAATCCAATCCCAATCTTTTTGATTAGGTATACCTACGTAGTGCAGCGAAAAAAAGAAAAATACGGACTGTCTTCGCCATAATAAAGATTCATAATGTTATCATTTTATGATTCTGCCAAAGTGGCCTTTTTAGGCCCCCAGAAAGCTATACTTAATTTGGCATGGATATACCACTGACCTCTATCATACAAGTACTTGTATAATACACTTGAAATAAACATTTTTACCTCCACTACACGTAGTGGGGCTGTTTTTTTTTCTCGTCTAGGTCTTTCAAAAATATTGCAGATTTATGAAAATTATTTTTGGATTCAGGCATCCGTTTGTGAAATATTAAGCTTTAAAGTGCTAATTAGGGTTCCGTACCAAAATGGTAAAACGGAACCCTTATGGTGAGACTCAGTCTGTCTGTCTGTCACAGCTGGATATCTCAACAACTACTTACTAATGCTAACAACTTGAAATTTGGAATAGTTTTAGATGATGTTTGCCCAACTATTTTGCAAATAAGAAAGAAATAAAAATGGTGAAGGCTCACAGAAAATGTACCATCACACACGTGAACGTGTAACGCACGATAACACACTGGAAATAGGTAGCACACTGGAAATATTGTTAAGATTAGTTCACACGAGACAAGATTATTTATTATAATGGAATTTAAAATAAAACACTATATAGACAAATGTATTAATATTAAACTCAAAAGCTTCGCTAACAAAGTTGCATAGCATTACTTATTATTTCTTAAAGACTAATCATTCAAATATTGAGATCAAGATTTGTACTTAAAAATGCTTATAAAAAAAAACTAATTTTATACAATCAAACAATTTTTTTGGTTGTTATACCTATACCTGCACATAAATATCCTACTCAAAATAAAATTTTATGTTTTCAGTCTTCAGTTTATAAATCCCTCTTCTACTTTGATTCCTCTTCTGCTTTAAAATCTGTGCATTGTCTACCGAAGGCACTTCTTCAGGTTTCGGCTCTTCTTTACTTTTATTCTTTCTCTCTCTCCACTGCTTTCTAATATTTTCCTGCATAGAAGTAGAATATTCTGCTATTTTCTTTCTATTTCGTTTTGTCCTCTCGGCATTTTTTCTTTTCTGTGTTATGAACTTTTCAGGATTTTTTTCTTTATGCCTTCCTCGATAGAGCTTCTGTCTTTCAGCAGGTGTTAGCGGCTTCTGCAAAAAAAGTTATTGCTGGAAGAAAACATGCTATTTAAGCGTAGTGTGGGTTGGCATTCCGCTACGTGCACCGACCACCATATTGGATACCGCTCTGATAATACAATACTGTTGTTACTCAAAATGCGCCTTTTTCGGAATCGATGAAAAATGTATTATTCACTTGATAAACATTATAAAAAAATATTTTATTAGGTTAGGGTTTAGGTTTGTTAATATAATTAACGCAATTGTCATTTACCAATTATTCTAAAAATTACAGGTAAAATATTGTTATCTCGACATATTCTGAGTTAATTACAACAGTATTGTACTATCAGTGCGATATGGAAGTTGCGGGTAGGCGTTGCATGCAGCTGGCTCAGGACTGCGTGTTATAGGAAAAAAACTAGGGAGGCCTTTATCCAGTAGTGTACAGTATCTCACGCTGTTGATGAAAATATTGCAATGTGCACTAAGCTTTACACTTTTCACGTGTGTTACATAACACAAATTCGTAACACACGCAACACACGTGAACAAACACACGTGAGTAATATAACCTAAAAGTCATGTAGCATATCTAAATGCAATGCAAAGTAGTGAAAAACTACATTATTCAATAATACACATATCCCTCTTAATTGTCCTTGCCCTTAAAAAATTCTATTTTATTACTTACCATGCAAAATTGCTTCCGAAAAGTCGCTAAAATCTAAGTACGAAAATAACACACACGCGAGTACTGCCTTTTCCATAAAAACCAAGATGTCTGACAGGACACTGACATTTCATATTGAAAGTAGTAATGTTGCCATCACAAAAAAAACGTCACACGTATTGCTACTGCCTATTACAAAAAAACTACTACGTAACACATTGTTTGTAACACACGTGAAATATTATAGGCACATTTTGTTTTTGAAGTCATATTTTTATAATTTTTTGCATAATCAATTAAATCTACTATTGGGATAGTAGTTTTATTCCCATATATTTCATATATTACTAAGATGTTACTGTATACAGTATATACACGATGAAATAAAAAAAAATAATATTCTATTAGGCGTGGGCACGTTTTAATTTTCTATGAAACAAGATGTAAGCAGTTTGTTGTACCGGTTTATTTTTGGTTAAATTCAAATAAATTAACAATTTAAATGACCCGATATGAACAAGTGAATAATATCCAACACAGGAAACAAATCAATTTATTTATTCAGAACTTCCGAAATATTTTATCTTTACTCAAAATTCGGCTCATGAAAAATATGGCTAAAGTACATTTTTTGTGAGCCTCACCCAAATATATGTATATTTTTTGCAACAGGGACTGAATGGGGGTCTGAAAAATTCGAAGTGGTGCTACTAGGGCATAGTTCTCGACTTTTGATGAAAAATTAAAAAAAAATACCGTTCCTCTCCTAACTCCGAAGTTTGCAAAGTGAAAAATCTAAAATTATTTTATGTGATAGAAGTTTATGTAAAGATTAGATACAGGAAAAATAAAACAAAGTCTCCAAATAGCACACTTTTTCAGAAATTATCAACAAAAGTTACATTAGTTCCACTATCGGTCAAGAGATGGCGCTGATATAAAACTGCAATATTCTACACCGCAGTGCAGTGCTAAAATTCTCTGACGAATATAGGCCTCACCTATGAGTAATTAAAAATATGATGATACGAAATCCTCGGTGCGCGAGTCCGACTCGCTCTTGACGGTTTTTTTTTTGTTACAGTCAGTGTCAGTGCCTGTCAGCTAAATGGTTGCTTTTGGATATGTAAAAAATTTCACGGTAGTGGTATATGGTACTTGGTATATACTTACAGGATGAACAAGTGGGCGTGGATGGCCAAATTCGAAACTATGAGGAATAGCGGAAAGGAGTCTCGGACTCGATTTTGATGAAAACTAAAACTGCACCATTGAATTTCTGAAAAATCAATATTTCTAGCCAGGATTTGAACCCGTTGATTTTGATTTAAAAAAAACACTGTATTATTACACCATTCGATAGGGTCGCTAAAGGTCATAGCACACATATCAAATCGGGAAGGGATCCGGAGGGGCCGCGCGGCAAAAATGTCGCGAGGCCCGGCCTGCCGGTTTGCAACGCGTCCCTATTATAAAAATTCACGAGGCTCGGTTGCAGCTCGGCCTCACGAAGCCGCGCGGGCCTAGTGGGGTCGCGCCTTTTCGTATCAAAATACACAATTTTAATTTTAGAAAAATAAAACCTAGCCTAGTCAAATTAGTGACATGAAATGAATAGAATAGAGTAGGTACTCCTTATTATGTACCTACACCATATAAATTACAGACATAAAAAATGACATAAAATTGTTGGTGACAGTCCAGGCTCACGCGGGGGAGCTACAGTCCATTCACAGATAATCCTCTGATTTTGCATCACTGTCCAAATCAGTGATCTTTATTCTCATTCTAATAAGGTTGCTGCCACTGACAACTCTTTCAAAATCATTGTGATTGTGATGTGCGAGTCTTGTTACAATAAGGTTGCTGCTGCATCAGAGGTAGAATAACTGTGGATCTGTGAATGGACTGTACTGACGCTTCCAACAGTACAGTGTCGGTTCTGCCAGGCGTCAGGTTACATGCTCTGTGCCAGGCGTAGGCTTGCACTCTCGTACGAAAATGTTGCCCTATTATTTTGTCACTAATTTCGAGGATGCGTAGCGGACTCTGCTGTGCGAGGAAGCCATTGTAGCGACGGATGTGTGCAAGACATTGTGTTAATTTTTGAAGTGAAAACTTCTTTAGCGGCGCTGTGTACTTTTTTTGGAATGGGTAAAAACTTCTAAACTCGCGTCAGGTCACGTGACCCTGATCGAAAATTCGTAAGACGTAAAACGTAAGACGCGCGTTGTTGAGGACAGCGCCATCTATGCACATCGGGAAGAACTACGAGGGCCTCGCGTACTAACTACGTAGTTCATCCAACAACGACGAGATGGCGCTGAACCACGGATATATAACTGACGACGAGCTCCATGCGAGCGGCTTTCTTCTCTTACCACTGCCGCGACCAACACCACGAACTGAAGTCTATCCTGTGTGCTTATTTGTAAATCTGAATAAATTCCTTTCACGAGAAGAATAAACCAGTCACTTTGGTCATCATACCTGATTTGCAAAAAACCCTATAAAATAAGGAACACACCTTAACACGCGTGTTTTGTTTATAAGACGATTCACAAAATACACTCGTAATTGTTCAAGTTTTCACTTCTGTCGGCACTACCGGAGTGCCAGTGTTTTTTTTTATGTTTGTTGTTGCTCTAAATTAGATATCATCACGGCGCGTTCATATTTCCGAAGATAGAGATGGACGATGATACCCGGAGCGCAAATTTTTCTTGGGATAGCTGTACTTATCATACTGTTTTATATTTGTAACTCTGTAAATGTAATCTTAATCTGTCTGTGTTACCTTTTCACGCCTAAACCACTGAACGGATTTCGATAAAAGTTGGCAGAGAAATAGATGGTATCCCGGGGAAGGACATAGGATAGTTTTTATCCCGATATTCCCACGTGATCGATACTTATGCGGGTGAAACCGCCGGGCGCTGCGTGTTCAATAAAGTATGTCATGTACTAGCTGACGAAAAATAATAGGCTGTGTTACTCTATTTTTTTTTATTGATTATCTTTAAATGTTTAACCAGAAAATGTTAGGGAAAATACAAACTGCATTTATACACATTCATAGAAATGTATTTATTATTATCGACATAGGGTACATATTTAAATTAAATATTGACTATAAGCCAATCATATCACTTTTGGATAGAATTCAACCTGAAATACACGAATTATGAACAGAAATTTTAAGATTCCATTATAAGTTTAGAAATAATTGTCAACCATTGAGGCTTATTGATGGTATTATTTAAGTAACAACATAATATTTTAGCTTAACTAAAACCTATTTTTATGAATAGTTTTGGAACAACTGTCTATAAATATAACCATATTGTAGTTTCATAGCAAGCTTGTCTTTTAAATACTATGGGGAATAATGTTTAATGTCCAAAAAGCTTTTGTGGAACCACAATTTTGCCAATGACACCAAAAACAAAATGGTCATAAAATCTCACAGTCATGTAACTACTACAATAATAAGTCACAAAAAAAATGTTACGACACAGCATTCAGTCTCACGTTATAATACGAGTCTTCAGCCTCTCGCCTTGCTATAAGACCACAACACGATGTACTCACTTAATTTTTACTCACTAGACAAAAGCACTTAAAATAGAAAAATATGGTAATAGTGTACTTGGTATGTTATATTTTACATCACAAGTCAATCTACAAATATGGGAGAACTACTACAAATGAAAGTTTTGCTAGCACAAGTTTTTACTTACATTACTTGTGTATGTAGAAATAATATTTACATAAATGCTGCCTAGTGAATAAAAAATAAGGTATAAAAGCCAGTATCAGTATTACTCTTAGAACCACAATGTATTCTTACAATTGCTTGTGACTAAAGAGCTACTACTTGAGATTGAAATAGTGCCTAGTATAGAGACTCCGCGTTCGATGAACGTGGCTTTTTGATCTTCTCCAAGTTCTTGATGACGATGTCGTGGAGCGAACAGTAGCGGTTACGAATCTCGCACATCACCAGCCATAGCGACAAGTATTCCTTCTCATCTAGTTCCTGCCAAACAAACAGATCAATTAATACTGATTAGTTGTAAAGTGGAGACCCAGTAGTAACGGCCCCCACTAATGAGTTATTGGTAATAGGTTCGAACCCAGACAGGCGCTTTACTTTGATTAAACAATTTTATCACCACTGCTATCGAAACGGTGAAGGAAAACATCGTGAGGAAACCGGTATGTCCTGGAACCAAAAATTCGAAGACATGTCACATGTACCAACCCGCACTGGGACCATGTGGTGAATAACGGTCCACTCCCACTCGAAGATAGCAAACCTGTGTCCCAGCAGTGGGAACATTATAGACTGATTATGCTAGTTGCACAGTGCAAGTGGCACCGGTAACAGAAAAGTTGTGTGAAAATCGGTTCTCATGGTATGGGCATGTGATACGGAGGAATGAGGAAAATGTCGTGAGGATAGATTTGAGTATGAATGTCGATGGCTAAAAAATAGGGGAAGAACAAGAAATAAGGATGGACTGTGTGAATGATGATAATATTATGTTAAGAATGGGGGTGCCTACCCAGATGACGACTGATAGAGATATACGGAAAAAAAAGACAGGAGAGTGAAGAGTTGCACAGTGCACACATTACTGTGTAAGACAAATCTTTCCTGTTTAGTCGATTAAGGAAAAATTACACCAGCATGTTGGCTTTACCTGTTTTTTTTTTAAAGCAAATATGTATGACAAAATGTTCTATGAATGCATAAATCAAGTTGAACAGAATGAAATGTACTTGAATTGACTTATTGCAGGTACATGGAAGGTTCTTAAAACAGTGATCGATTGTTTTTTTTTTCACATATCTACAAAACCGGGCAAGATGGTGTCGGACTAGCGCACCGAGGGTTCCGTTTTACAAATTTACTGTTTTCGGATTTTTTCCTTTACCTACTTGTGCTACATGACATTGCTTCTTGCCAAATCTCATGATTCTAGATCAACAGGTAGTACTCTATAGGATTCTCTTACAAGTGTCAAAATACGCGGCATAAACGTAACATAAACGCCCGTATCTTTTGATTGTGTTGACTTGTTCACTGCTTCGAGGGATTGCAGACCTGAGTATTTGATATTAATTTCAACTTATTGATAACTAATAATAACTTGATAACTCCACGCGTTCCTGAGAAAAGGGGTTTTGACAGACGGACAACGAAGTGATCTGATAAGGGTTCCGATTTTCCTTTTGAGATACAGAACCGTAAAAAGTGAAGAGAATAATACTTACTCGGACAGCTCTCCTGTAGTCTTCAATGTGTGGGTATTTAGCGACTTTAGACACAATCTTCGCCCGCGAGATGAAGTATCGTGAGATTTGGTCAAAGAACGCAGCGGCCTCCGACTCCACAGACTGAATCTCAGCGAGTGTATCCTCCTGTATTGATACACCGAAGTTGTTGCCGTCTTCGATTTTAGGAATCATGAATGATATCCACATTTTCAGCTAGAACAATGGTAAGAAACACTGAGCAATTGGTTTGATATTAATTTTTACACCCAAATAAGAGCCTGCAAAATAAACAATATTGGTGGAATATAATGTCATGATCCCAACTCTTTGACAGACTTGTGTAGATTGGTGCCAGCTGCCTTCTTACCTGCAAAAATTCTTTGGTTGGCAGTTACGACGAAACCAAAGAAAAAGCCAAGTGTCACCCTTCATCCTAGGTGAGCGACGAAAACGACACGACGCAAGGTAACGCTAAATAACACAATTTGACGCAACTGAATGTAAGTCACCTAAAATTAAATTAGCATTGACGTGTCGTGGAAGAATGGTATGTCGTATCGTACGAGTTGTAGCAACTCAGGTGACCACTTATTGGGCACAGCAACTGCCTCGTATTCAGAATCACGTCACGTCGTTTCATTTGTCACTCACCTAGGGCATGGAGTCAGCTTCGATCACACCACGCAGTAGTAAACAAATGAAGTGATAATTTTCATATTTCTCCCTAGAATAAAACTCACCCAATTTGTGAGGTGCGCAGGGAAAGAAACGTCTTATCATTGGACGGTTGCAGCGTCGCGTCATACGGCGTAGTTTCAATTGGCGACTGACGCGGCGACATACGCAGTGTTTGTGCAGATGTCGATCGCGATTGAGTTCCATTAGGCTTAATAGCATATAATCAGAAAGATCTATACACAGTTTTCCAAATACATGTAGGCATGTTGTTAATAGTGAAACAGAAATTGGTTGCATCTCCAAATATAAAATACCTAATGGTTATCTCAAGTTGATCATAGCTGACAGGATAATAGTGTTACATTTGAACATAAGCCACTTCCAAATTACAACAAAGATTTGTCTCTGATTCTTTCCCAGAATCACACTTTGGTTATTCTTATCCAATATTGAATTTATTTTTGTTATGAATTAGTCAAATCCTGATGTTTCATTGAAATACACAAAAGCAGTTCAGCAGCAATCAAGACAATAATCCTTGTCACAATTTTCATTGTGTGCAACTTGGAAGAGGCATATGTAGCAGTGGACTGCACTGAGCTGAGCTGATTGATAATGAAATCTTCATCTTCTTTTTAATTTAAATCCTCTTGCTTGGGTCCATTTCAGAGTCCTAGTATGTTATAACTGGGAATTGATGAAATCTTCATGATTTATCTAATATTATTCACATAAAAGTCACTTACCAAATTGGAATCTTCAACCAGTTCCCTAATATGTGGTTTTACAAGATGAATGAGGTCACTGAGTGGCTTGTTGCATGGTACAGTGCCGTTGGGCAAGGCATACACCCGAGTGCCCTCAGATGTGTTGCTTGACATCTCAGATGAGTCCATCCGCTGACGTTTAGCATTTGGCTCATTTGTTGCAGATGCAGGAGGTGGCACTGGAATGTTTAAGTCCTGAAATTATATAACAATGGTAACTTTTAGAAATAAGATATCAGACATAACATCACGCTTGTAATCCCCGAAATGTTTAGCAGAGGTGTACCTATAGCACACTGACATTTTATTGTCTATGATATTACCATAAAACAAAAGGAGTATGTAAAGATCGTAGCAGGTGGTGTTCTGTAGTTTATGCCTGCCCCATGTAGGCGGCCAATATGTAGGTATGTATGTATGAAACAATAAGGACACATCTGTTGACTGAAAAACGAAATAAAGTTTTGCAGTGATCATTGCACTAGCAATAGTGAATCATAAAGACAATCTATATAAATACCTGATGTACATCAGCCAAATCTCGATTCTGGAAATGTGATGTTTCTAGAAGTTCATTTAATTTCACTATCTTCTCTGGAAATCCTTTTATTATTAGATGCTCAGCCTTCTGCTTGAGGGAATCCTTGTAATCCTGTACCTGAAACAGGTACACGTGCCCGATTTACATGAGCCACCTAACAGCCATTATCCGTTGTTACGCCTAGGATCCCCCATGGTCGCGCAATATATAGAGGTTATGCGCTCGTAATACGTTAAACCTACCGCTCCCATCGTAATTGTAACACGTTCCGGTGCTTTTCCAAAGATAATCTTTAACCCACAGGAGGATTTCACCACGAAACAATATTATTCAACAGCACTTTACAGAAAACTGTGAGGTCACACACACACTAATCAAAGTAAGTAGATACGATACTCGTGTCAAACAAAGCGATGTATCAATAAAATAAAATAAATATTCGGTTTACCTTTTTCGCTACGTCTGTCATTGTGATAATATTATTTTTTTGTAAGATTTTAGCTTTATTAGGTCCCTTGATAGACTTATAATACAAAATATTGTTTAAAATCCACACAACTTTTTACGCTAACAACTCGTGTGTATGAGTGAATGAAATGAATTAGGTACCGGACTACCGGGCCGAGTACGTTTGTTAGTTTCCGAAGCGTTCATTCGATGTATACAACTATACAAGAATAAAAGTTACTAAACTAAAAAAATACAAACACTTCAATACCGATTTCTTTAGCGCTGCGTTTTCCTTTGGAGTTACATCCATTATTTATAAAAAATCTAACAATATTTTTTACACGTTATGGCGGTGTGACATAACCAACTTTTTAATTTTTTATAAAGGAATAGTTTTTCTTTTATTTTCCCCAAAGGTCATAGAAAGCAAAGCAAGGTCTGTGGTGGACCACAGACTAATATTATACTATAGTCCGATAATCCGATTTTTAATTAGCTGCTAGCTGCAGTAAAATGACACTTCTTGTGCTTCTTAGCGCTTGGCCAAACTGGGGCGCGGGCGCGGGGCGGCGAATTCAAACATTGAACTTTTATTGAAGTGTCCATAGTGCGCGGGCAAACACTGGAGTCCAGTGTGAGCACATACAGTATTTTAATACTTATTCGGTACATTTTATCGACTTTTCCGAGCATCAGTAATTTGGTATTTTTGTAGGTATACTCACTTCCGGTGTTCCGTAGCGGGTAATTCCCTGAACATCAATGTTCGCGGGGAAGACCCCGCGAACATTGATGTTCAGGGAATTACCCGGATTTAGTCTATTATATTTCATTCAGATAAGATATTCAGTATTTTTTGAGGTGCTTTGGTTTTTTCGTAAAATTTGATCTGGTCACACTGCACTGGACACAACAACACGCAGAACGCAGTCAAACGCAGTCGCGCTCCAGTGCAGACTAGCTAGCTACTAATATCTAATCTGTGGTGCAGACAGGCAGCCCTAGCTAGCTACTAATATCTAATCTGTGGGCAGCCCGCACGCGTTCCCGCACCCGCGCCCGCACCGCGCCCACGCCCGCCCCGCGCCTCAGTGTGGACGCACGCTTACTGTCATTTCGTAGAAAATGTTGCCAAACTATCTCTACTAGTGATGTGATGTGATTAAAACGCAATGAAACATCGTTTTAATTTAGATATTTGAAATCGACCAATTGAAACATTAAAATAATTTATATTCTTTGCATTGATCGGATAAAAATATATGTTGTAGTTTCAAATCAGCGTAAATACAATCGTAGTCTACTAAAGATAATTATGTTTCAATTTTTACTCTACAACTCCTACTATGTATATCGATCTAAGAAAACTTTTTTTTTAATAAATTAAAGTTTTCATTAGGAATAACTTTTAATAGACAAGATTATTTGCAAAACCAAAAACCTCAAAAATAAGTTAATCTGAGAAGTATATTCACTGTGGCTTTGACAGCCTCAGACAGAAGCCGAATTTGTAAGTAAGTGAACTGACTTCATTACAATCTACACGTCAGTGATTAATTATATATTAGTCCATAGAGTTCTGTACCAAAATGGTAAAACGGAACCCTTATGGTGAGACTCAGTCTGTCTGTCACAGCTGGATATCTCAAGAACTACAATGCGTGCCACGAAAGATGAGACTTGACACACCACGTGGTTTGACATGCGCAGTACACGATTTTAGGTATCTTTAGCGGTATGAGCTCTGAGTGCGGGACGGGACCGGACGTCATAGGGGCGGCGGAAAGAGCGGGGGAGGCGGGGTCAAGTCTCATCTTTCGTGGCACGCATTGTGCTAATGCTATCAACTTGAAATTTGGAACAGCTTTAGATGACGTTGCACAGTGTTATTATTGCCCCGAAAAACGGACATCCCCTTTTTATTAACTTATTCGATAGAACATGTTATTTTTAAAGTAAGAGTAAAATACCCGTGTGGCAATTTTGTCCCAATATGGAGATATAATTTTTTTTTTCTTTTTTCTATGGTTTCCATAAAAACCATAGAAATCGCAATTTCTTTAGACCCAATGCGTTTTTGTTATGTCTTTGATCGCAATTAATTGATGCTTTATATTAAGTAAATTACTAAGCAAACGCTCAAATTTTATCGTTAACATGTTGTGAGTAACATTGAATTTTATATATTTTCGATTTTATTTTTTTATGGGCTTATTTCATGTTATTTGGATTCAACATCGACACAAGATGTTGCTTTGGCACTAAGAAGCACCGATTCAAAATATCATATCCAAATCTTATGGTGTTTAGAACTTACAGGATTTTGAAATTTAGGCGCTAGGGTTGGCAGAAGTCGTATTTTTTAAGATGTTTTTTTTTATTGAATTTTTATGTTTAGTAATAGGTATTTAAAAACGTAAAATGAGTTTAAAATAAACAAAGGACATAATAACGTGGCCACGGTTATCTGAAAGAAGTTACACTATCATTGAAAAAAAAAAAAAAATTGAGTAAGATGCCATTACCACCTGCCATTCTCCAGTTATTAAAACCGTACGAAATACCAAAGGAAGATGTTTCGGCCCAAGATAGCGACAGCTTAAGTGACGAAGAAGACGTTATGCAAAATCTTATAGAAGGGTGGAATGACGATAGCACTGAAGTTTTACCTACGGAAAATGATAATTAAAGAAGGTACTTAAGCAACTGAACTCTGTAAATATTTAGTATTTTACTTTAAAATTTTCAAGTTTTTCGACCAAGTGTTTCAGGCTGTGCGATAATAGGTAAAAAATGAACTTTGTCCCACCAAAAACATATACAGTATGTTAACTAACAGAGGGCGTTCCCGTTAACCCGCAATAGTATAGCATCCATACATGCTAAAAAAAATATTACCATTCGAAAATAAAATGTTTTTATTTTTTTTTATATTAAAATATTCACTAAAAATCGTAAATTGATACGTTAAAGAAACACTCTGTACACGCGTACTTGAAGGACAGCAATGTCGGAATTTATTAAATTAAATAAATTAGAATTAATTAAATAAATAGAGTATAAATTGAACAACCAACCAACCAACCAAACAACAACCAACAACAACCAACAACCATGATAAATCAAAATCTAAAAACACAAAAAAACCATATTCCTTTACATCTGTACTAGTTAGTACCCTTTTGTATTTTTTTTCACATATCTTTAATATAGTATTATTACACATAATAAAGAAAGGAGTAAAATAATGCGTATTTTTTTTGTAATTAATTAATTTAGAAAAAGTAAAAAAAAAAAAACAAAATTTTTTTACTCGTGTTTGGTGTAAAATTGGCACACGGGTATTTTACTCTTACTTTCTAAATAATCTGTTCTATCGGATTAGTTAATAAAAAGGGGATGTCCGTTTTTCGGGGCAATAATAACACTGTGCGTTGGCCCAACTATTTTGCAAATATGAAAGAAATAAAAATATATGTATACTTTTTGCTACAGGGACTGAAAAATTCGAAGTGGGCCTACTAGGGCATGTGGGGCATGAAAGAGCGCAGTTTGCACATTCTCAAACATTTTTTTCTTTTTTTTAGGCTGCAAAGTTTTCGACTTTTGATGAAAAATGTAAAAAAAAAACCGTTCCTACCCTTATCTCAGAAGTTTACAAAGAGAAAAATCTGAAATTATTCATGTGATAGAAGTTTATGTAAAGATTAAAGGAAAAATAAAACGAAGTCTCTAAATAGCACACTTTTCAGAAATCATCAACAAAAATTACATTAGTTCTATTATCGGTCAATAGATGGCGCTGAAAAAAATTCTATGGCAAATATAGGCCTCGCCGATGAAAATTTAAAAACATATGAAGGTACGGAACCCTCGGTGCGCGAGTCCGACTCGCACTTGCCCGGTTTTTTTATTATACAAGTGTATGCTCTAAATCAGTGAGTCCAGCAGAGTATGTTCCTCTGTAATTTTCAAAATCACTAATGGCTGTAAATGTCAACTTTGACATTTGACAATGTATACAAACACATGCGCATGCGGTGGTGTTTTACAAATCACATCACAATCACATACTTGCTAACAAGAAATATGACTACTTTTAGATTTAACTTTTCTGGTGAAGATGACAGTAATCAACTAGAAGGTGACTCTTTGCAATTTTAACTCATGTTTATATTTTAAGATAGGACAGTTTAATACTTACATGTATTTATCCAACAGAAACAAAAGAAACCATTCGATGGCTGGATAGTGAGGAAGTTGTACCAGATAAACAAATACAAAAGCTGGATGATGTAGTCACTCGGGCTAAAATGTTCGCCTGTGGCGATGTAGAGATTGGGCATGTTGTAGTAAGTGAAGCAATGGCGAGTATTGAAGAATGTGGATTGAAGAATGCAATTGAACTAGCAGAAAAGGAACATAGTGACCTAATTGCCGGGAAATATGAAGGCAAGTGTGCACACTATAGCTTAGCTACTCGTATTGAAACCCTCATTAGCCACAGCACACTTCACTGTATACCTAATTTATTTGAATTTTGAACTGTCAATTAATGGAATTGAAATGTAATCGCATGATACCTACCTAAGTCTGTTTTAACCCTTTGTATGCTGGTTAATAAAATATGTATCTACTTATATTTTTATGCTAAATAATTTCAGGTGGACTAAAAATTTGGGAGTGCACTTACGATTTAATTGAATATCTGGAAGAAATTCAATCCAAAATCAAATTTGATAAGAGCAAGGTCTTAGATTTAGGATGTGGAGCTGGGATTTTAGGAATATATGCATTTTTGAATCAGTCAAATGTTACTTTTCAAGATTATGTAAGTGAAGTGTGTTCATTAATAATTGTTATTTATAAACAACTCAGTCTACTTAAGTGCACTTTCACTTCAATTCAAATTAGTTAGCATCTAAAATTGGCGTTTCAGTAACTATGCAAATAACAAGTATGCATGACATTAGACATAATTATGGATATTAAAGATAAAGGAGAAAAAAGATATGTGTGTCTAGTAGACCTAAATCTAGAACACTACAAAACAAACCAAATTGAGCTATATAGACATGCAGTTTAAATAGAGAATGTCTGTATGAAGAGAAACTCATGGAGTAAAAATCAATCAATAGGATAATCCGTCAAGTTGGACCATATTGCATTGGAGTTATATTGCATTTATATGTCACTAGCTGCGCCCCGCGGTTTCACCCGTGTAAGTGTCGATCCCGTGGGGATATCAGGATAAAAAGTAACCTATAAATTAATCCAGGGTGTCGGCTACCTTCATACAAAATTTTATCAAATTTCGTCCAGCCATTTGAGCGTGAAGAAGTAACAAACATATAAAAACACACACTCACAAACTTTCGCCTTTATAATATTAGTGTGATTATTTCAGAATAAGGAAGTCTTGGAACATTTCACAATACCCAATGTTATGTTAAACATTGAGGAAGAAGGAAAAAGAGAAACAGAAATGCAAAGGTGTAAGTTCTATTCAGGAGACTGGGATTCATTCAACAAGAAGCTGCCTAGCTCAGAAACCTATAATGTTATCCTTACATCTGAGACTATCTATAATGAATGTAACTATGACAAACTCATCTCACTATTTATGGATAGACTGAGCAAAGATGGAGCAGCTTATGTAGCTGCAAAAACATATTACTTTGGTGTTGGTGGTGGTACACGACAATTTGAACAAACTATTCAGAAACATGGAAAATTAATCAGCGAAGTTTGTTGGAAGTGCACAGGTGGTATTCAAAGGGAAATATTGAAAATCACACATAAACCGTAACAACCTTTAATAGTGATTTGTACTAAAACATTTGCAATAAAATTGTGATAACTTACAACATACTGGAAGACTTTTTCTTTTAAATAACTTAGATACTGAAACTATTTAAGGGGACAATCTTTCGTAGACCCACCCATCCTCTCCTTCATGCAACAGCTTTCCATTGGGAACTTCTCCTTCTTTCAGCTTCCTGAATTTAATTCTATCATGAAGCCGGTCTCTCTGTCCTTGCCAAAACTCAACAGCTCTAGGACGAATAATGTATCCTCCCCTGAAATTAAAAAAAAGACTTCTATAAATAATGATTAATTGAATTGAAACTAAACATAAGTGTTCATAAACACGTGCGACATCAGCCGCCGAAGACGTGCCTCTCGTGTATTTGATCACCATAGTCAAATCAAAATACACAAGTGGCGCACTGCAGTTGCCTTTACCGTTGACACGTGCTGCTTGTGCACTTAATGATATTATTGCCATATTTATACAGTCTGAAGATAGCAAATTATGTTTGTTTAAAGCTTGCTTTGCTTTTCAGTTTTAAGACCTGCCAACCCTAGTCATGACAAACAATACCCAATAATATTGTTTGTCATGACTAGGGTAGCCAGGTCTCAAAACCGAAAAGCCGGACAGATCAGCCACTTTAGCTGGACATTTTGGTAAAAAAAATCAGACACCCTTAATTTTTTAGTCTTAGGTAACACGACAATCGAGTCGCGGAGCGGACTACACTAAGCGAAGCGACTAGAGTGGGGTGGTAATAAAGAGTGGCGGGTAGTCGTAAATTTAATTGACTTATTTTGGCATAAAATGGAATGTTTTAAAATTGCATCAGATTTTATAGAAAGAATACTGATGTAACAACCGATAAACGTGCAAATATATTGGGTTTATAATGAAAATAGATTCTTAAAATAAATCACCAAAAACTAGGCTTTGGAATTTCTTTCCCAGGAATCATGTACTCTGCTTCTAAGGCTCTCTCTCTCTCACATAAAATGTCCCTTGATTCAATGGGGGTGCTCTGAAAACTAGTGCATGCTGCAACTTGGCTGGGCACTGGTCGTGAGTGGAAATATTTGGTTGATTCAGCCTCATCCAGTTTCTCTACACATCCTTCAATCCTGACAGATCTGTTAAGAATTTCCCAGTAGAATGTTGCAGCCACATTATGGTTGCCATCCTAGAAAAAGAGAAAAATATTTTTCTACAATTACATAACTGAGTCGTTTAGGTTAGATAACTACCTGTGATAACACTGCCTTATGGAAAAACAGCCTTTAGCAGAGTTTATCTACAGAACAATACTTTTACTTTATTATTAAATACAAGCTGTGCCCACGACATCATTCACATGATGTCGGAAAACAATAATGTGTCAAAATAAAAGTAGCCTAAGTTACTCCTTATAAAATCAGCTAACATCCAGTGAAAGACCTGTCAAGATCTGTCCAGCTGTTTCGGAGATTAGCATGAACAAACAGACAGACAAAAATAGTTATTTTAGACATGTACGGTATATACTTTCATAAGCATATAAAAAGCTGTTATTTTGACATTACAAACGGACACTTCAATTTTATGTATTTTTATAGATGTTAGATATAAATGATATAATACAAACCATTTCACCAGCTTTCCTGCTTCCATAGTTAGTAAAGAATTTAAAGCCATCTTTTCCATATCCCTTGCACAAAACAAATCTTGCTGATGGGAAGCCATCTCTGTAAAAAGCTCACATTTATTGTTAGAACATAAAATTATAAATTTCATTTGAACTGATAACAATAGTGGGAAACTATGGACATTGTGTTTATGATGTTGAGTTAGAGATTAAGGAAAGATATCTACTTGGAAACAGTTGCCAAGCACATAGCATTGGGTTCTAGAATTTCCTTCCTTGAACAAGCTTCTTCGAACCATGCCTTGAATTGGCCAAAAGGCTCCTTGGACACCAAGTGTTTCTCCAAAAACGTTTCATCTTTATCCTTGTATTTTATTCTCATGCCTGCAAATAAGTTAAATAAAAAATTGCCAATTACATGCGCATTAATTAGTGTAAGTTATTAGTGTAATTAACTTTAATTATTAGTCCAGTTAAAAACGAGACTGATATATTTTCCTTCAATATTAACATCAATTTTAATGAACTTACCTCCAATATCAATACTCATGTTTCTTAAATTACGTGATCCTAGTTTACTGATAGAATACGTTAGATTAATTAAGCGCTTAGAACCCATACAGCTCTTTACGATTAATCGATTTTATAGACCGGCATTTAATGATGTATTCACAGTTTAAGCACACAGCCTTCTCAAAGTTAGTGAACACAATTTTACTATTGAGATCTTGTCAATAAAAAGATAACAAACGTTATGTAGTTTTGTGAGCAGCGTGCAACAGACAAGGAAATTATCGAAATCAAATTATTTCACAACATACCTACTACGCAACCGCGTTTTCCTATTATCTTATCAAATTATCAAAAAACAAGACTTAAAACAACACAACTGGATCTGACATTGACAATGACTTTACAAGACAAATTGACAGTGACACTGACAGCACTTTTTTTTATTAATTTAATGGTCTGGTTGCTGGGACATACAATATGTTTAGTCTTCTTTACTCGCAGTGAGAATATCAGTTTTTCAATCGACTAATTTTATGGCAAAACAAAACAAAAGTGAACGTCAATACGTCATCAAACACACACAACCCTATTTACCAAAACTTGTGTTCGTTTCGTGTTGGAGTTTGTTGGAGAATTTACGAGAAATCTTGATTTTATTTTTTATTCACAATATTTATAATTTTTATTCAATAGATCAATCATGGAGCCCGAAGTAATAAAGGAAAAGATTCACACAGAACCAATGCTGAACGATCCACGGTATATAACCTTACTGAGCGGCATAGTTCTTCTTTTTACTCTGGGTAAGTGGATTAAATTGAAAAACTAATGAAATACTTATTAGTTAATTATCACAAACAGAAATGCATTATTTTCCATAGTCACTGTCATAATCATAACCTGAAATTCTGAGGATATGTTTTCCCTATTATTGGAATGTATGCCAGCCAAACATTGCAATGGAATTGAACTATTGAAACGTGAAAGGAAGTAAAGATTTTTTTCTGCAAGTTTTATACACCTTTGCTTTGACTGTATTGTACATCCTGTATCATTCATAATAATAAAATTATTTAAAATTAGATTTACTATAAATATTTTTATGTGTTTTTTTTTCAGTGTTCTGGTGGTGTTTCACGAGAAGGCGCACGCTACGTAAGTCTGTGTTGTTGATGGGTCTCTCAGACTCCGGCAAAACTCTATTGTTTGTGAGACTTGTTTACTCACAATACAGACAGACATTTACGTCTATGAAGGAAAATGTTGAAGAATACCTTACATCCAATGTAAGTTTAAAAAGAATAGAACTAGTAAAATATTGATTCGAACAGAACAGTTTTCTACTAACTTACTGACTTACAGGTCAATGACCCAAATGCGTCTTGGTTTCTGAAATGAGAACTTTCCACTTGACTGACTACACCATTCACTTTCAATAGATGAATATTCTTTGTGTTGCTAACAGAGCAGTAAAAAATATAGGTACCTACCTAAGACAAGATGCAAATATAGATACAGGTAACAAATGTATTAAGAGTGCAAATGCACCGCATACCCTGTCACCTGCATATATGAGGACTTAATGGCAGTGGCAGCAGTCAGTAATTTAGCCATTGTCACACTTAGAAGAAGAGTGCTATTATTTAGTGCACCATTTAAAATTTTCATTCCAAACTTTCTCCAGTATTAACTTGTGTGGCCTAAATCCTGCATTGGATGTCTAGTCTATTATAAATTGTATTAAAATTATTTCTACCATTTCCAGAATAACTTCAAATTAGTGGACTTGCCTGGCCAAGAGAGACTGAGAAACAAATTCTTTGATCAGTACAAGAACAGTGCTAAGGCTATTGTGTATGTCATTGATTCTGTCACCATTCAGAAGGAGATCAGAGATGTGGCTGAGTAAGTATTCTTTATAGTAACTTTACTAATGTTAACAGACCATCTTAATTATAGTCTGTTTGAAAAGCATCTGATGAAAATGTAAACAAATGGATCAGAAAACATACCTGTGGATGCCAATTTGTAGATTGCAAATTGGCAATTGGCTTTAATTTGATTTTTTTAATACATAAACCAGAAATTCTAATTAGCGATTTTTCCTGAGCGGTTAACCATAGGGAAAATCTCTAATTAGAATTTTCGAGCTGGTACAAATTTGTACCGTTTCGTTGCTACACATGTGTACCAACTCATCCTAATGAAGTATCACCTTAAAAATGTTGTTGATTTGACAATAACATTGAGGTTAATTGTATAACCTAAATTTTAATGATTTTTTAACTACATGAATGTACAGACGCCAGCACATCAAGTTACTACAATCTGTCAAATTTCTTTAATAGATTTTCAACTTTATCGCTAGAGCATAAGGTTCAAAGTTGATTGGGAAAATTTGACAGTTTCGGGTAGCTTGATGTGCTGGCGTCTGTACCTTATATCTTTATCAAATATTTTGAAACAGATAGTAGTTTCATATATACCTGCCATATAGTTAGCTGTTGCTTGACTGTTGACCCACAAACATTGAAGTATACGGTCTACCAATACCACTGTACATTTATACCCAAGTGTATAAACAGTCAAAGAAAACATTTACACATTCCTAATGGAACAAAAGCAAAAATCTCACAAAGCATGCACATTATGTGTTGAAAGTTATGTATGATACAGCTTGTATTGCTGGTTAATAGAAATTTATAAAAATATCTCCCCTGTATAACCTAAAGAGAGGTGTATAGTAGGTCCTTACACCA
The DNA here is from genome assembly GCA_927399505.1 of Luperina testacea. Lineage (NCBI taxonomy): Eukaryota > Metazoa > Arthropoda > Insecta > Lepidoptera > Noctuidae > Luperina > Luperina testacea. The sequence continues at coordinate 12,792,376 of OV656770.1, read as the reverse complement.
AAATTTACATTACATGTTGCCATATTCTGTTGAACACACTCTAATTTATGACAATCTGTTTCTTTCAGATACTTGTACACAGTGCTGTCAGACCCTATGGTGCAAAGCTACAATACTCCACTATTGATTCTATGCAATAAACAGGACCAAGATTTGGCTAAGGGTAGCCAGGTCATCAAGAGTCTGTTGGAAAAGGAGATGTGAGTACTAAAAATACCCTTTTATCTTTAGATAATTTTAGTATAGCAGTTACAAATCTTACAGATATTTACACAAGGTTGAAATTGCAATGATTATTGAGTGTATGAAATGGAACAACAATACACATATTATAGATAACTAACTTGGGTTCAAAGAACTAGTTATCAAGAATATTTATTTTTAAACTTTAATTTGCTCTTTGTAAACATGTTAGGAACAATGAATCTAGAACATTTCGCGATAAGAATTTTAAAACGCAATGTAAATATGAATTGGGAATCTATAAGTAGATATTATTTCAAATAAAAAATAGTAAAATTTTTCACATTGAATATCTTCTTTCCATCCATACTAATATTATAAATTCAAAAGTAACTATCTGTCTGTATGTTACCTTTTCACGTCTAAACCACAGAACGGATTTCGATAAAATTTGGCAGAGACATACAGACAGACAGAGTTACTTTCGAATTTATAATGTCAGTATGGATGAAACAAAGTCGGCTAAGTTACATCATTTATAACTCAAGAACGGCTGGACCGATTTTTATGATCTTTTGTTTGTTGGATTTGTCTTCGCCCCAAATGGCAGAATGTTAAAACATGGGCAAACATAACAAAAAAAATTTGAGGCGATACGAAGTTCGCCGCGGGTCCAGCAAGTTGTTGAATAAAAGTAATTGCTACATGGTGTAGAAAAGAGTCTGATGCTGAAAATATAGATTTTTTGATTTTCACCCATTTGTGTGTTTGTCTCGATGTATGTTCATTTGGCACACAGATAGTTTATAACCTAGATTAAAACATAGGGTACTTTTTATCCCAGTAGCACGTTTCCGTGGGATGTTTTCCGACATCCACTCGGACGAAGCCACGGGCAAAAGCTAGTTACAGTTATAATAGGTTTTGCGAAATAGGCCCCAGTCTAGTATTTTAGTCTGTATAAGTGAAAGATAAATAGCTTCAACATGTACTTTTAAATCACTTCCATGTAAATTCGATCTAGAATTTCATCTCTAAAAATATTGTTTCTAGAAACCTAGTCCGCGTCACAAAATCCAGTCAGCTGCAATCGGTGGACCCGTCACAGGGCAACAACGCGACCTACCTCGGGAAGATCGGCAAAGACTTCGAGTTCTCTCACCTCAGCAACCGCGTGGACATTGCCGAGAGCTCGGCTAACACTGGCGATGACGACACGCCCGCAGACATCAAGACTCTGCAAGATTGGATCTCGAAACTTTAGTCATACGCCAACGTCATTATTTTTGAGGCTTCACTTTTTTTTTTCTTTATCTCAAATGGCCGTGCTTATTCGCAACAGCTAAGAACAATAATACCTATAAAATTATTGTGGAGTGGTTGTTTTGGTTTGTCAAAGTACATATTTTGAAAATGACACGCTTGTTCTATTCTTTAAGTTTTTTTTTTGTTGAATGTTTATCTTTGTGATTTTGGATTTACTGAGAGGGTAATTAATTAGAATGCATTTATTATATAAGGATGTTGAAAATGTCCAAAATTTAATAATATTTATGCAGAGATATCCTTGTTAGGGTTCTCAAAGAATTTTGCATTTGATGATGTACCTAGGTATGTATTTTACTATTGTCAAGAATTTTTATAAATAAAGCTTGACTGATTTTTTGAAAGTTTTGTTTTTAGTGACTCGTATATTTCTTTCTATTTCTCATTTTAAAAACAAAATTGTTTTGAGAATAATTATGAGAAAATGCGGGTGGAACGCTCTCGCCTGTTTTCTTTCTGGTTAATGACCATAAAGCAATGATTTTTTACAGATTAATAAATATTAACTACTTCCTTGTCTGTATATGTTTTCATTTTTAACTGACTGAACCCTCAAAAGATGTTCAAAATTGCTGGTGTCAACAGACAATTAATGAAAAAGAAAAACATAGGGACACAGGATTATCCTCACAGAACCCTAATACCCTAGGCGGGATTATCCTTCTTATAATAATCAGTTTATGAAATATCTTTTAAACTGGTCCAATATTGGAGGAGGAAATAGGCGAGAGCCAAACCTAAAATTATGACTATACTTAGGCTTTTTCAAAAGTCTCTGCGACCGCATTTCCTCTTAAGAAGGTGGCAGACATCGACGCCCTACTTGTTAACATGGAAACAGTACATGATTCTGAAACTCCTGCGTAGAAATTTTTCGTCGGTTATGAGAAAAGAATTCATGGGTTCAGCTTGCGCGTCGATGTCTGCCACCCTGTATAAAACGTCATAGATCAAAAAGATGATGTAATTCATATTACATCCACACGCGCATATCCTGTAATATCGACGTTGCAGGCTTCTGAGATCACACACCAGCTCACCAAAGAATGACACCACAGCCTAACCCTAAAACACCCTTAATTCTTCAATCACGATAGCAGTAGTATCATGCGCGCACTGTGACATTACAACAGACGAGTCTATAGAAATGGCCCTGTACTACCTATTACAGATTACCACATCATGGGTGATATCTATTCACAAATATATTAGTTGGGTCTTCTGGGTCGGGTGGCCAAGATATAATCCCTTTTCCCATAACTAATCTTTCCAGCAATTTTGCTTCTCCAGCCTCTCATATATTATACTGATGAATGCGTTTTTTTTTTCTCCCAGCAGCCTCCCATTCAAAACCACGCAGGTGTTAAACCTAACCCTTCCTATTTCGAACTTGTGCAGAATCGATTCTATTCCGATGTATCGATTAATGATTGTTACATGACTCGACTGAAATTCAAGATCAAAGCCAATATTATTGATTATCATAATTGTATTTGTATTTTTGCATATTCATGACTTTATAAATGATACCTATTGACAGGATCCGATACCTAGCTTTGTTCTTCTAATAAAGCAATAAGTGAAGGGGTTCCATATTTGAATAGTTTTTTTTTTTGCAAGTAAGATAAATTCATTAATGGATCTTTTTTAATAGTCGATTATGTGTTGTGCATATTCATAAGTTAATCATAAATTACCAGTATTGAATAGATTGACACTTTTAAGCACGTGCGTACGTAATAAATGCATCGACGTATCACTATAGGTACCTATATTCATCGCGCTCCTATAAACGTTTCGCCCTCAGGTTTGAATGGATAATTTGTTTTTATGCAGATTTATCAATCCATCACTTCTAACGGATAACACCTACCGTAGAATTATAGGACGTTGGTGTAGAAGTCGCAAACGCAACTGAGCGTGCAGTCCTGGGTTCGATCCCATAGTTGCGACACTATATTTGGATTTTTCCTCAGGAACTTCTCAGCAGCAGTATTGAGCTGGCGGCATCATAATTTGTACCTACCCGGTGGAACGCAATAGGCTTGCCGCCTATAGTTACCTACCATAAGATTACGAAATACAAGCCTGCCTACCCTTTCTAGAAAAACAGGCGTGATGTTATGTTTTCTAACAGCTGAAAAGAGACGGATTGCTTACAAATGAGTTAATATTAACGTAAAAACAACAACTCAATGCACTTAGGTATTTGTGTTGTTCCAAAACTATTTTCTTAGCGTCCTAACTACAAAGTTAACTTAAAACTCGTCCGAAGATGATTACGGTACATTACTCAAGCACGGCACTGCCTCAACAATGTTGTCTCATTAATGACAACAAACAATTTCCAACTTAGTGAAAAAGTCGAAATATTGATCAAAGTAAAGTGCGGCGGCGACGTCGTTAAGGACACTGGCTGGCACTGGCTGAGCCTGTCATAGCGCGTTCCTACCTTTTATAATGGACGCCATTTCTCGAATGAATGATAATTTTACATCGTACTTAGTAAATAGTGTGTCCAGTTAAGGAGGAGTCTTTTTAACGTCATATGAAGGGCTAGATGAGAATCATTAGGGGTATTTTAATGACTCTAAGTACCTTTTTGGTAAAAGAGAGATCTTGAGTAGTGTTCCGAGTAGAGTCTTGACTCTTGAATAACTGATAGTGATAGAGATAACTGTTACCTACCAACCTACCTATAGTATTGTATATGTATATTGATTGGTTGGTAGACTGATTTCTATTCTAGTCTATAAGTAAGTAAGTAGGTAACAAACTCGTATTACACCAAGGTTTCACACTTTAGTGAAATTCTGAAGCTTGTTTTCTCCGTAACTTGTCGTCATTAAGTCCGCCTTACTGTAGTGTTCCAAGGGCTGATTTTTCAATCGATAGATAATTTTTATTCGTGGCATATAATTGACGTAGGACAGATTATGGGAAGAACTGTCAAAAATTCAAAATTATTCCTCCGATAATATTATCTGGCATTGAAAAAATCAGCCCTTAAACAATAAAACAGATAAACAGAACAGATAAAACAGAATAGCAATATAATAATAAACAATGATAAATTTAAATGTAATTGGAAAAGGATAAAATAATTTAAAAACCCCACGAGACTAAAACAGATAAATTCATGGCAGTCGGGGGACCTCAATATCTAGAAGGTGTTCCACAGAACGGTCCCCCGACTTCCATGAATTTATCTGTTTTGTCCTTTGGAAAAGGATTACATTTAATTTTATTATTACTTAGTTCACAAAATCTGTATCAATAAAATATATGTGTCATATCATTTTCAATACAGTGTGCGATAAATTACCGGAATTAACGTTATGCCGTCATTACTAGGAAATTGCCGGCGCATATTCACTTTCCGAAAAAATAAGTGCGGGGTGCTATTAAATTACTCGTAAATTATGATTGCACTCATCAAGCAAGATGAAGATGCTTGTAAAAAGCTGTTCTTATTTTGGTATTAATAACCAGCGTCCAGAGAATGTGTAAAACGTAAAATTTTGCATGAAAATACTGTTTTGTTAACTGTAAATACTTAGGTTGAAATTGATGCCTGATTCCTTATCGAGATTGAGTCTGATGATGTCTTCTTTAAGTATCGTGCGTTTAATAAAAGGTGGTTTAAAATAATAATTCCCTTCGCTGTAGATCGGATATTGTAGTTATAGGTAGGTATAATGTAAAGGTACATAATGATTTTATTAGGTCAACCCAATAAAAACACTAGTAGTAGGTAGTGTAGTAGCTAGGTATAGGTTACAACCTCCAACCCGGACTGCGATCTGGGGACCTAAAAAGGCCACTGACAGAATCATAAAAGGATAACATCAAATCATAATGGACAGTTATATCAAATCCCATTGGTGACGGATTTTTCAGTTATTTTTTTTTTGTCTGTGCTAAAATACCAATCCATCCAATCCAAATCCAATCTCTTTGATAATACCTACGTAGTGCAGCGAAAAAAAGAAAAACACGCACTGTCTTCGCCATATTATGATTAATAATGTTATCCTTTTATGATTCTGCCAAAGTGGCCTTTTTAGGCCCCCTGTTCGCTAATAAATTCGACAATTTAATGGTTATGTGCCTACATTTTTGTAAGAACAATAGTATTTAATGTTTTATGTTTAATTAGTACCTACTTCTTATTTTATATATATTAGTACTTTGATTTATATAATTGTTTTGTTGAGCCGTGTAAATCAAATAAATAAATAGGTATTAACCTACTCAGTTTCTAAGTTAGGTCACCGAATACATAATGTACATACCTTGCATGAGTCTTGTTTGTTTTTGATGCATGCATGGGTGATGAGAGCAATATCGCTAATGGGTACGCACGACATCTCAAGGTATATTTCTAGTATACCTAAGTTGACTTCTCATTCTCCGAAAAGCCTATACAATGCGAGGTCAGGTAAAACTGGAAATAAACAGGTATCCCTGAAGTATGGATCAAATCGAATAGGAGCATGGGCAAGGTCATTTCCAAACTTTTTAACCCTGAGAATGTCGATGAATTTTTTTACGGTTCACAATTTATGACCAATTTTTGGTTTTTCAATCGCTTTGCAGTGCTCAAAGAAAAAAACATTAATAAAAAAACTATCAGGACTGACAATTAAATTTTTTTAGATAGCCCTGATAGTTTTTTTATGACTTTCGTCGTGTGTACGACCTTTTTTAGGGTTCCCTACCTCAAAAGGAAAAAACGGAACCCTTATAGGATTATTTTGTTGTCCGTCCGTGACATACCTACAAAGTACGGAACCCTCGGTACGCGAGTTCGCCTCGCTCTTGCCCGGTTTTTTTAAATCAAAGAAACTATCAAGTATTTTTGGAAAATCCTGACTAGGCCTTGGTCGAACAAATTGTTTTGACATTACAGCCAGTTGACATTGCTAATAACCCTACCTCTCTCGTAAAGCTATTTGCATTCCGAGAAGATACAAAACCCAATTATTCACAATGTTCCCACGGTGGAAGGCTTGCGAGCGAGCCTCCCACGGTCATTGCCGGCCTGCCCACTTGTCCTGCCTTTCTTCAATATCCTACAAATCATGAGCACAATAACATGAGATGTTCTATACAATGTGTGACATCTCATTGTTCGGTTTGAAGACTTAATTTTATGTTTTTCATCATATTTTCTATGGCCGTTCTTAGGTAGGAAACTACTCGAGGACTAGTAGATGCCTATGTTTTTATTACAAAAACAAATGAATGGTGATTCGATGGCACTTCTTTCCGTCTCATTCTATTACTGGATAATGATAAATGATAAATGATTTTATTTCTGTAAGTAGGTTTGCACAAACACTTTTACACGTCAATCATAATTTTTTTAAACTAGATGAGGTCGGCGTTTCCTATCTGACTACTCTGAGAAGAAAGGCCGAAACAAACTCAGAGGTCATAGTCTCTTTTAAAGTCCAGACATAATCTTGGTCAAGTTATATGAAGACCATGTAGGTCGATGTCTGAGATGGTCTTTTGAGGAAAGAACCACACAGATTGAGAGGACCTGTCCAGTCAGTGCAAGCATTTGTCAGAAATCATGCAGCTCAACTCAAGACTTAAGGAGCTCAACGATTCGACGAACAATACCAAAGAAAGGACATTTGGGTAGGCCACATAAATTACTCAAACTGCCAGACCATAGAGAGAATAATAATAAATATAAAATGCCTAAATTAAATGACCCACATCGTCTGCACATTCACAATAATTAAAATAATATACATAATACTTTAAAAAGTAAGCAAATGTCAGTTAAAAAAAAAAAATCTATAATGTCAATGTGTATATAAAAAAAAACATCAAAAACACTCAAAATGCAGAAATTGGAAGCAACTCAATCCCAAGCCTTTGTATCCTCAATATAATCTTTAACGGTATAAAAGGCTTTCTGGCACAACTTACGTTTAATGAACGATTTAAATTTATTAAGGCTTAGATCTTGAACGTGGCTTGGTTGTTTATTATAAAAGTGTATACATTGGCATCTGAACGAGCCACCTATTTTCTTGAGCCTTGTTGTAGGTACAACATATTTGTGTTTGTTTCTAGTATTTATATTATGATAATAATGGGAAGCTTTGCTATACCATACCAGATACCTGAACCTAGAATCAGGGTCTTATACACAATTTTGTAGTGAATCCAGCACCCGAAATTGTGTAACACACTATCAATCCAATCTGAATCATTCTGTAGGATGTTCCGGTTTAAAAAATCATTTGAACATTCCTGGAAGCATTGAACTTTTTTCTGAAAAAAAGCGCGGGAACCTTGAATACGGCGGTCGTGTTTTTTCTTTCAAAGTGAATTTTAATTTCCTAAAATAAGTTTGTTGGGATCTTTTTGTGTAAATAATTAGTTTTTGTTTATATATTTCTAGTAGTTAGTTTCTTTTAGTGTGTATTAATAGTTGGTAAGTTTTTATATAAATCTTCTATTATGGACCCTCCAGGGGATCCTGGGGGGTCGATGTCTCCGGTCATAGCTCACTACGTGACAATTTCTAATAACGAAACCAGTGTTGATACTGATTGTTCAGTATCAACAATAAATAATAGTAAAAGGAAGAGGGTTTCAGCTCGGCCCAAAATTTGCAAACATTGCAACAAAAAAAGGCGTAAAAATGGCGGCAAAAAGGATTGCAATTGTGAAGTAGAGAATCGCGAGATGGAAATTTCTCATTTTGAGAATGGTTCAGACCCCTCACAAAATATTACTACTCAGGCATCGAATGAATCAATCATTGGACAAAATAAAACATCTCCACAGTCTGCAACTCAGTTGGCTAGGTTGACTTTTAAGTCATCAGATGCTGCTCCATATGTTGTTCATTTGCAACGTGAACAAGTCACTGAAAAAACATTTTTACATCCCATTTCTTTCGGCCGTTTTTTGAAAAGAAATAATTTTAAAAATGTGATAAATGGTAGTTTGAAAAAAATCGGCAGAAATCGAATTTCATTGGCATTTTCTCAATATGAAGATGCAAATCTGTTTTTAAGTAATACTAAATTAACTGAAGAAAATTATAAAGTTTTTATCCCTGCTTTCTCCATCACCCGTATGGGTGTTGTAAGAGGCGTTCCTACCGATTGGTCCGATGAGGAGGTTAAGGAGGCTATTTCTGTTCCCATAGGTTGTGGAGAAATTTTAAAAATTAGGAGGATTAGAAGGAAAGTAGTGGTTGATGGTAATAATGTATTCAAGAACACGGAAACAATTATAATTACATTTGATGGGCAAGTTCTACCAAAGCGGGTGTTTATGTGTTACACTGCCTTGAGTGTTGAATTATACATTTACCCAACTATTCAGTGTTATAATTGTTGTAGGTATGGTCATGTAAAAAGTCTTTGTAGGTCTAAGCCTAGATGTTTTAAGTGTGGTGATGGACATTCAGGTGAGTCCTGTTCAGTTCAAGATGATGATGTCTCTTGCTGTTTGTGCAGAGGGTCTCATGAAGCTACTAGTAAGAAGTGCCTTGAATTTGAGAGACAGAAAAAGATAAAAGAAACAATGTCCAAAAGTTGCATTTCTTATGCAGAAGCATCAAAACTACATCCTTTTGTTTCTAAGAAGTCATATATTGACGCCTTAACTACCACTCATGTGTCAGATAGCTTTACTCCTTCAGCTCCACGGGTTAATCCTACATCTAATCAGTCATATTCATATAAAAAAACCGTTTATACTAAACCTCGTTCTCCTACAAAATCCTCTATAGGTTATGATCGTCAATCTCATCATGACCTTATTAAGGACTATAATAACACTTCTTCACTAAATAATGGCACTGCTCTGATTCCTAAGGACAATCTATCTGAAACTACAAGAGATTTAATCATAGCATTAATTAAGTCTTTGTCACAGTCTAACTTAATTTCACCGTCTCACGTTGCCTCTGCACTTGATGCAGTTACTTGCACTTCTAATAATAATAATGGACAGTCCAGCCAAGGTAATCCAATGGAATTGCCGAAGTGCAATTTCTAAAAAAACTGAAATAATTTATCTTATAAATAAATATAATCCATTTATTTTTTCTTTACAGGAGACATGGCTTAGTCCGGACTCTTTGTTTAGGATTCCGGGTTATGCATGTCTCAGAGAGGATCGATTTGATAAGTATGGTGGAGTAGCCTTACTCATCAAACATCCTCAATCTTTTACTCATTTTTCCATTCCTGCTCATAATAGTGATTTTTCTATTATTGCAGCAGTTGTAAATAAAGTTTGTTATGTTTCTGTATATATTCCTCGTCCATCTACTCTGATTTTCGATGAAATTGTAAATATTCTTTCTATTCTTCCAAAACCTTTTATACTATTAGGTGATTTTAATTCTCAGCATCAATGTTGGGGTAGTTCCTTGACCAATAGCTATGGGGTTAATCTTTTGGATCTGATTGACACTCATAATCTTTGCATTCTTAATAATGGTTCTCCAACACGACGCACTGCCCCTAACGAGGAAATAAGTGCTCCTGACTTGTCAATATGCTCTCCCAGTCTTACACCTTATTTATCTTGGGAAGTCTTAACTTCTACTCATGGTAGTGACCATTTTCCAATATTACTTTCATTTCCTTTTTATTATAAACATTACTCTAAACCTCCTCCACGGTTAAAGTATAGACTTGCAGATGCCAATTGGTCATTGTTTAAGGAGCAGTTAGATTTCAACATTTCGGAACTTCCTGAAATTAAATTTGGTGATGAACACTTATGTGCTGAAGCTTTAGCAAAATTAATAATAAGAACTGCTGATAGTCTTTTTCCTATAAAAAATACAGCTCTAGGTTATATTCCATCCCCTCCATGGTGGGATAGGGATTGTTCAATTGCAGTTAAAAAGAGGAAACAAGCAGAGATTCAATATTATGCCAACACTACAGATGAAAACTTTGATGTTGTATGTTCTGCCATTACTGATACTCGTAAATTATTCAAACAAAAGAAGTTCGAAAGTTGGAGACGTTTTTGTCAGAACATATCACCCAATATTCATCCATCAGTTGTGTGGCGAAACATTCGTAGGTTTAGATCTGCATTTAAGGAGTCTCCCTCATCTTTGCTTCCTTCTTCAATGAAAGACCAATTTTTAGATAAGCTAGCACCTTCGTATGTCCCTGAGGAAATAACTACTTATTCTATACCTCTTTCCGATTATGTCAATCTTGCAGAACTCAATAGTCCATTTTCTCTTGCTGAAATCAAAGGTATTCTGTCCCACCTAAAAGATTCTGCTCCTGGAGTTGATGGTATTCCATATTCCTTTATGTCAAATTTAAGCGAAACGTCACTTGATTATTTTTTAAATCTTATAAACTCTATTATGGTCACTGGCAACATTCCCACATCCTGGAAATCCCAAATAGTTTTACCAATTTTGAAACCTGACAAAAGCCCGTCAGATAGTAATGCCTATCGTCCCATTGCTCTTTCTTCAGTTTTATTAAAAGTTACAGAGCATTTGGTAAAGAACCGTTTAGAATGGTTTATTGAGAGCAATGATTTATTGAGTGACAGTCAGTTCGGTTTTAGGCGGGGCAAAAGTACTTTAGATAGCTTAAGTATTTTTGTCACGGATATTAGGTTAAGTTTTTCTGTAAATAGTCACCTTATAGCTTCATTTTTAGATATTACTTCCGCCTATGACAATGTAGTTATTCCGATTTTAAGAAATAAATTACAAAAGTTAAATGTGCCTACAATTCTTTTTAATTTCATTATGAATATTTTATCTGAGCGACGTATTAATGTTTTATTAGAGGATTCTACTTATGAATCTAGATTAGTGTGGAAAGGGCTTCCTCAAGGGTCTGTTTTAAGTCCTATATTGTATAATATATATACATATGACCTCGAATCTTCCCTGGACAGTAAAGTAAAAGTTCTCCAATATGCTGATGACCTGGTTTTATACTGTTCTCATCGCTCTATCGAAACGGCTTGCTCTTCACTGTCTTCTTCTCTTAATCTTTTAAAAACATGGCTTGATCGTAATGGACTAGAGTTATCATCTTCGAAAAGCTCTGCTGTTTTATTTTCACGAAAGCGGCTTCCTCCTCCTTTTTCTATATATTTTGATGGTCAACCGATTCCAGAAAAATCTTCGGTCAAATTTTTAGGAGTTATTTTAGACTCCAGGCTTACTGGTATTCCCCACTGTGAATATATTTTTTCTAAATGCGAAAAAAGGTTAAATATGTTAAGATGCCTGGCTGGAGTATGGTGGGGTGCCCATCCTTATTGTTTAAAACTGCTATATAATGCTATAGTTAGAAGCGTGTTAGATTATGGGTCTTTTTTGTTAGAACCAGGGAGTATTGTTGCTTTTAAAAAACTTAACAATATACAGTCAAAAGCACTAAGAATAATCACGGGAGCTATGAAATCTAGTCCAATTAATGCCCTTCAACTTGAATGTGTGGATCCTCCTCTTTCACTTCGCCGTCAGTTCCTTTGCGATAAATTTTTATTTCGTTCATTGCAATTTTCTAACCATCCTCTACATACAAAACTTCCCTTACTTTTAAATCAAATAAATTCTTCTAATTATTGGTCTCATAAAAATCCACCATGTCTTATTCAGAGTTACAAAAAGTTTATTGCCTTACAGGCTCCAAGCTACAGCTCAAATTTATATCCTCTTTTTTGCAGTAATTATGAATCTATAGTTTCTATTCCTGACATACATTTTTCCTTGGGTTTAAATAAAGGGGATGATTTTACGAATTTCTTATTTAATTCAATCAAATATAATTATTGGAAAGATTGGCATCATATTTACACTGATGCGTCCAAACACGATAATTCTAGTTGTGTAGGAGTCGGAGTTTTTCATTCTCAATACAATATAGTTCAAAAGGTTAAACTTCCGCCTGAATCATCAGTGTTTACAGGAGAATGCTTTGGTTTATTCAAAGCTGTAGAATATATACACATTATGAAATTAAAAAAGACGGTCATATTTTCAGACGCTTTGAGTGTTTTGCAAGCTCTTAGCAAATTTCCATTAAAATGTAAAACAGTTTATCCCTTGGTAATATCTATAAGAAATTTATTGTACAAATGTTATCAGCAAGGGCTTGTAATCAGCTTTGCATGGATTCCGGGACATAGCAACATTTTGGGCAACACCAGGGCTGACCAGCTTGCCAATGAGGCTGTTGATTGTGGAGATCGTTTTCCGTACATTAATTACTGTCATGATCTTGCAAGTCTCCCCATGACGTTCCTTCGGGAGTCTTGGGGAGACTTATGGTCAGACAGTTCAGTATTAAAAGGTAAATTTTATGCCACCATACAAACGTGTATTCCAAAAAAACCTTGGTTTTTTAAATTAAAGTTAAATAAAACTTCCACCAGTTGTATTATCCGTATGAGACTGGGACATGTTTGTACTCCAGTTCACCTTGCACGGCTTCATATCATAGATAACGATATTTGTGAGTGTGGTGAAAGTGTGGGGGATCTGAACCACATTTTCTTCTCGTGTTCTCTTTATAATCATTCTCCTTTTATGGACTCCTTAAATCTTCATAAAGTTCCTCTTCCTACTTCCATTCTTACTCTTTTAGCATCTAATGATCCTATAATATACAACTGTTTATCTATTTTCATTAATTCTAACTCAATCCGTATTTAGTTTACTATATATTTTATTTGAAAATTTATTCCTTTTCCGATCCTGACCAATTTATATTTCCAAATTCCGTTCAGATTCCATTCTTTAATTATTATAAGTTCCCCCGTTTTTGTTAGTGGCAAATGCGCAAATAGCGACTTGCCAAAAGAGAAAGAAAAAAAAAAAAAAAAAAAAAACTTTTTTCTCGCGATTAAAATATTAGTTAAGAAGCAAATACCTAAATACATACATATAATATAAGTGGGTACCTACCCCACTTTTATTATATCTATTTATTTGCTTCGTTTTCTACGTTATTGTTCGATGATTATTATTGCAAGGATTCAAATGATCGCCGCGTGTTGCGTTTATTTTTTTGGTGGGATCTCGGGTAACCATAACGTGCCATAGCCAACAGAGTGAAAAGATCAATCAATGAACAGTTTTTGCTGGCTTGCGGCTGCACTCAATGGAGTTAGGTTAAGGGGAAGTCGTTACGTTTTAAATTAAATAAATAGGTTTGTTATATGATGACTAATAGACATGTTGTGACGACCCCAAATAAATCGGGAAAAAAACTAAATACTTAATATGGTGTAGATTTATATCTACCTTATAAATCAATATTAGACTATTATATTATGTCATCATCATCATCATCATCAGCCTATAATGTTCCCACTGCTGGGACACAGGCCTCCTCTCAGTGAGAGGGAGTGGGCCGTAATCCACCACGCGGGCCCAGTGCGGGTTGGTAGATGTCACATGTCTTCGAATTTTTGGTTCTAGGACATGCCGGTTTCCTCACGATGTTTTCCTTCACCGTTTTGTGAGCAGTGGTGATGAAATAATTTACACAAAGTAAGGCGCCTGTCCGTCTGTTATATTATATGCTGGTTAAGAAATCGGTGAATAAATTTTAACGGGTATATATAATATGTATTTATATTTTTACGTACTTAAAAATAAAACCGTCACTGTTTGATAAATAAATAAATAATGTTCGTTATCAAGTGTGTGTCAAATTCAAAAGTTGTTCTAAATGACTAATGAATACCCCATTCGGCACATGGGCCAGAGTACCAGAAAATACGGAAATTGCCCCAATTCCCGTATTTTTAAGAACGTTCGCATTTTAATCTCTCTATCTCAGTCTCAATCTGTTAAAAAATACGATGAATTTAAAAACCTACCTACTTACATAGAAATTATCGGTTTGGTTGATGAATCTGCTGAAGTTAGGCTTTAGGTAGTCACTAGTAGGTAATCACCACTACTTTAAACTTTTTTAATTCACAACCAGCAGGCACCAATTTTCCTCTTAACGTGGGTAAGTAAGCGTGGGAGAAATGCGATCGCCAGCAAGTGCACCGGTCCATGGGAATCAAACTGCGATTCACTTTACAATATTTTCCTTACCCTTTTAAAGAAAGAAAGAAAATACATTTATTTAGCACAGACTAAAAGACACACAATATACAAGACAGTTAGATAATATTCGTACATCAGATAAAAACAAAGATAAAAAATAAAAAGTGCAAAGTCCGATGTAAGAAATTAGCAGGAAAGTGTGCCTCACGGCTGCGCCAAAAAGAAAGATACTGCCGCTTTTCGGTATTGCTGTATTTGTAATATTTTTCTCATGGTCCATTTAATAGTTACATTACCTGTAGGTAGGTACATACAGTAATATACATGATATTGTTTTTTTTTTAAACTTTGCCTCACACTAGGAATTTCTTGTATTGTGGGTTTTAAAGAAAAATAGAAAGAAAAAAACATAGAAAAAAATCTGTATATCTATATAGGTCTTAACATTTTAATAGGTAAAATCTCAAAGATATTCCGTGGCACAGCTCTATTCTTCTTCATTTTAGCGATGGCAAAAAGTTCAAACATCTTTGGCCCAAAATTCAGCTGCGCGAACTCCGCTCACTGACGCGCAGTCATAAGTTCATCAAGTGCACAGGTGACAAGGCATGCGGCCCAGGATGGAAGGTCTGAAGATGGATGGTCTGTAGGGAAGTGCCGCATACGCAGTAGAGATCTGAGCCGTCCGTGAACCCCCATCTGTGAGAAATGGTCTTTCCTACGGCAGACTTGGGTTCGAAGTCTATTTATACGGCTTACAGCTCTATTAGTGAAATATAAGTACTTCCAGTGAAAGTTCTACACTTACTTAAATAACTAATTTCGAAGGAGAACGCATCTTTTACATATTCTTTCGTCAAAAACAGATTAAAAACTAACATGTTGCGCGGGCAGTGTTACCCAACACGACCTACTTTTAAAACAAAAACCTATACGTGCGAATAATAAGACTACAGTAATATCCTGCCTGGCCCCGTATTAAATCTTTCGAGAGCGACTTAAAAAAACCTTAATAATATTATACGACATCGACAATCGATTTCGGCGACGATCGACAGTTTCCTGCCATCATAATTCGACACAATGCCTCGTTTGGACATAAATAAGATTGAGAAATTCAGGCAATTTTAATTTGAGGAAGGAGGATCACAGGATGGTGTTATTATGAAAAGGTATGTATTTATTCGAACCTCTTAAAATTCCCATTTTGCTCTTCTAAAATTATTATTGAACTCTAATGTAATGATTGTTCCTCTTTTTGTGAACCTTATAAAATTCCTATTTGAGGGTCGTAAAAATACTAAAGAGCCAAGTAACTGCGACAAACTTGGATGAAGCGGGTGACCATCAACCGCTACATCCAAGTTATAACCTAACCGTTTGTTAAAAGGGCCGCCATCCAGCACGTAACTTGGCCAGTCGTCGTTCCTCTCCTTTCTTTACATTTTTCTAAACAGACTTATAAATAGTAGATTTTACAACAAGAGCACAAAACAAACCATTTTTATCCGAGACTTTTAACAGCCCGAGCCGAAGGCGAGGGCTGATAGTAATGTCGAGGATAAAAATGGTTTTGTGGACGAGTTATAAACTCTGCTTTTCACTTCGATTGCGAGGAAATAAAACAGTAGGATTTTTCTTATCTCCAATTTACAAAATTATCGTAAACTTTGAGATATTTTTCCCGAGACTTTGGCGGTAATATCTGTTGCACAACTCTCTGTGCATTCATTTCCATAAGCGTATTAGGAGAGACTGTTAAATCCTCTTCTTCACTGGACATTTTTAACAATTTTAGCAAATTGAAGAAATTAATAAATGCACGAAAAAAGAACAAGAGCTGTTTCCCGCCGCTTTATTTTTTTTTTAAATCCTACGACATTGATATTAGGCTGCAGACCTATACAGCCTACTATTAAATTAATTTTGTAATAATAATATTCTTAAATCAACTAACCTACCGTACTTGAATTAAAAATTTTAATATCTATTATATCTTAAAAAACACATAAGGCAAATAAATTAAAGTAAATATTATATAATAACAAATTCTATCTATGAACTTCTTATTGCATTTGGCTGTATGGCTCATTTTCTTTGCCTTAATATAATACATTTATGAGTAGATACGTTAACGCCCTTGTGCACAAAATTCGATTTTGTGCAGCCTATACCCTGCACAAAGAAGCACTTTCAGAGCATGAGAAGTGAAAAATAAATTATGGTAATAACCATAGAATAATGACCGCAATAAAAGTGACCATTTTTAGTGTTCCGTACTGCAAAAGGAAAAATCGGAACCCCTATAGGATCACTTTGTTGTCCATCTGTCTGTCTGTCTGTCGAGACCCTTTATCTCGGGAACGCCTGGAGGTATCGAGTTGAAATTAAAACAGTCTCAGGTCTACAGTCCCTTGAAGTTGTGAAAAAACCGAACATCTGAGTTAACGTTAAAAAAAGATAAGTACGGCCGTTTAAAAAATGTATATTTCGACACTAAATTTATAAGGTACTTACCGTTGACCTAGAATCATGAAATTTGGCAAGAAGCAAGGTCATGTAGCACAAGTTAAGGAAAAAAATCCGAAAATCGTAAATTTCTAGTTACATTAAAAAAAAATCCCGTGATAAACTATTTACATACCTACGAATTTGTACGGAACCCCCGGTGCGCAAGTCCGACTCGCACTTGACCGGTTTTTTTGTTTCACTAACACTATTTTTTTGTGTAAATGCGCAAACTTACGCCGCAAATGCCGCCGTGCGAATGTACCCTAGCTTAGTTACTGCAACCAACTGTGAAAAAAGCTACATAGTTAAAAATGACTCAATTATTAAAAATAGAGTGCATCATTAGATTTAGATGTTCAATAAGTTTTTGGAGGATCGGTTAAATAAAATTCCTATATGAAAATTGTGATAAATTATGCAGAAGTAAATAGCAAGAGGGCCGCTAGATCATCATAATCAGCCTTGATAATGTTCCCACTGCCTCCTCCTCTCGGTGAGAGAGAGTGGGCCGTTATCCCCACGTGAGTCCAGTGCGGGTTGGTAGATGTCACATGTCTTCGAATTTTAATATTCTAGGACATTCGGTTTCCTCAAGATGTTTTCCTTCACCGTTTTGAGAGCAGTGGTGTTGAAATAATTTACACAAAATAAAGTGCCTGTCATGGTTCGATCCTACGACCTTCAACTCGTAAGTCGCGCCCATTACCACTGGGCCACTAGATGACTCACGGAAACTATGATGTGTTATTCAATATTAGAAAATAATCTTTGACTCAAAATCAAAATAAAAAGTAATTTTTGTCAAATTAGTCTTAGATTCAGCACTATTTGAACGTGGAGTTCCCCAAAACGCCCGACTACAACGACAGTTCAGAGCACAAGGGCTGAACAACCAACAACAAACAAGACAAGACACAAGAGACACGACAACGGGACAAGAGGTGTGATGTAACCGTAACATCCATTTAGGCACTTACAAATAAGTTATGTAGAATACCATGGAAGAGAAATCTGTTACGAGTAAAACATAAAAGCATGCTTCAAGCGAGACAGGATGGCGAAGATTTGAAGAGACTTTTGTTTCGCAATTCCTTGGTTTTCGTTCTTTGAACTTACGAATTTACCTATCACATTATCAAGTCGGTATACTTAGCAGTTTCATTAGTTCAATTATTATCAATAATGACAACATGCAACATAATAAACCACGTTAATCGGTAGGTCCCGGCTATCATTCGTAGATCTTAGACAGTCGTTACGGGCAGTCTAAACCCCAAAAAGTCTGACAACCAGTCTTACCAAGGTACCTATCGTGTAACCCAGTAACTGGGTTGTGGAGCTCATGTAGGCATTCACTCCATGTAAAATACTGGTATTCAGCTGCATCCAGTTAGATTGAAAGCCAACACCAACATAGGTAGTTGGTAAAAAATTAGGCAGATTCTTCTTCTTCGTGCTGGCACAACTGTATTTCAGATCTTGTCGGCCGAAAACTTCACCACTTCCACGGCGTCGTCGATGGCAGCGCAGAGGTAACTTGACTGCAAGTTTTGGGACAAGCAGATTTATTGATTGATACCTAAGCGTATAGGACAGTAGGTAAGGTTGGCAATAATCTGCCTACTTAATACCTAATTATGGATGTATATCTCATAGACTCGCCGAAAAATTCTGGAGTGGCGACCGCGTACTGGAAGACGTAGCGTTGGAAGGCCTCCCATAAGGTGGTCCGGCGACCTTGTGAAGGCCGCAGGAACCCGTTGGATGCGAGAAGCACAGAACCGTTCGAAGTGGAGGTGCTTGGGGGAAACCTATGTCCAGCAGTGGACGTCTTTTGGCTGAAATGATGATCTCATAGGAGTCAGGAAAAGCAACACTTCGATGGAAGAATGGGTGCATTCAGACGCAGCCGCACATCGTGCAACCCGTACCAATATGGGTAAGTAGTTAAGTAGGTACGCATTAAACACGGATTACATTACGATTTTAGTAGCGTCTTAAACCTTATCTGTTAATCTTAATCGACGGTTAATTATGTTGATCTGGCGGACGCTGCTAATGGTTATGGTTTCAATATGTATTTATGTGTGTAAAGCTGTAACGATTTTTCATTGCATTCTATTGCTACCGGCTTCGACAACACCGCTAAGTATCTACGTATATATTATACATGTAGGTTTGGATACAGTCAACATATGGGTAAATAAAATGTAAATTGATATTTAAAATCGTTATGTTGTATATAAACCAAAATTACTTTTGTTTTTAAACTTTAATTTTCGTGCTGTCTCACTTATCACGATTGCCGTATGAAGGATATTATAATAAATCGTGAAGTTTCTGGCTATGACTTCAATTGAAAGTTTATGTCTACGTTTTCTTATTGATTGTTATCTCATTAATTTTTCGCATTGGTTCGGGTGGTGGTCGCCGGTATCCTGTCGGCGTGCGCTCCCGCTCCGTAGCGAATGGCTAATTATTTTAATCAAGGATTAATCGAATTCTTTGTTGGGGAGATAAAGGAGATTATGCTCCGTCGTCACATGTCATGTGTATTAATATGCGCACTAAACCGTTAAAATACCGCGCTCGCACGGAACAAACAGGCCGCGCCGTGTGTGGTCCAGTGCGCCCTAATGGAAATCAACACAAATTTCAATATTTATCAACAAATGTGAACGCATTGCGCCACTGAGATATGCGGTTATGCAAAATACTTATTAAGTGGAAGTTATTGAGTTTAGAATGGAGTAACTTTTAAGTTACGTGCTTTTAACCGGCTAAACTTTAAATACATTGTTTATTGGACTTGCCCGTGCCGTAACGAGTGCTATTTCTAGGTCTTATAAACATTGTTTCCCACTAGTTGCGATTCATTTATCTACAGTCAGCTGGACTCCTACCAGCCTCTGTATGCATTGCATACTTACCTACCTACTTTTGAGATATTTACATGTAGAGTTAAAACTGTAAGTTAACATCACGTTAACAACAACAACACGTCACCACACGTTCACGGTGGTTTTCGGTTACCTTTCTTCCAGCTCATATTCTCAGAAACAAAAGTGTCCGTCATACATAGTATTTTGGGAATTAGGTAGGTATAATACTTAGAGCTATTACATTTTTATTAAATTAAAAGATTTACAGTCTGTAGCAACAATTTAACATTCTTGTTCGGGTCAGTGATGACTGGTGGAAGTAACTGCGGACGATAGTGGCACTCGTTAAGGGTGTACAATTAACCGATTACTGTGAAATAAGCGTGGCGGGCCGCGGATGCCCGACAACCCGACCCCTGGAGCACGCTCAGGGGTGCCACAGAGAGCGAGTAAATAATTATAAAATGAGAAAAAGAAAGTCACACTTTCAAAATATTAACACCTGTCGATTAGGCAAATTTGCGGGCTGCCTACTTATCGCTGTTTTGATTTTCGTCAAATGAAATAAGTTACAAAAAGTTCAACTGAATATATTATAAACCTGATAAAAATGGACAGTATGCACTGTGTATTTTTTATCAGTTGGTTATAAACTCAAACAAATTATGTAGGTAGAGTGCATCCATTACTTGAAAAACAGCTTAGAACTTCCAGGTCCATATATTGGATATTTTCTGCCATCAAAATAAGTAGGGCTATCCTTGACATCGGTCAAGGATAGCCCTACTGATTTTGATGGCACCGGACCTTATAAACGTTACATGACTCAACTGAAATTAGTTTAAAAGCCAAAACATCACAGTAATTAGTGGGAAGTGAATTCCATTTTTGAGCGTATTAGCACACAGCGGCAAAGCCCAGACCTTGCATGCCTCGTATGCCATAGCAACTTTTGATTGGTGAATACCATAATGGCATCCCATCTACTTGCATACTTTTGTGCAAGTTAAAGGGATGTGTATTCCGAGATTTAAAGAGTATCGGGAGAAGGACTAAATAAATATTTTGGTTGAGGGGTAATCCTGTTCTTCCTCACAACGAGTGTCATGTGGCAACCTTGGCCACGAGCCGCTTGCCTCGCCTTTGTCGGCGAACAGTGTCTTGTTGACATTTTGTGGGGCAAATCTTCATTCCGCGGCCCCTTTGATCCCAACCACCGTATTATTTAATTTTGATGTACGCTTCATACGTTTTATAAATAATGTAATTGGACTATCCTTGACGTGCTTTTTTCGAAGTGAATCTTACTGGAAAAGTACTTGAATTGATGTAGAGGTAATTTTCTGATATGTAGAGCTTTTTGTCCTATAAAACCCAGAGCTATGAGAGCTATCTCATTTATTAAGTTTGTGAAGTAAATTCTTCACTAAGATTGCAAATAGTTTTATTACTAGGAGCCCTAAGAAATTAATGGAACGCAAACCCCAATGTAGGTAACTATTATTTCACCATCGTATCCTTCTTTTTTTTTGCCCTGTCGTGCGGCGGGCTCTGCCATCGTACCCTGAGTCAGCAGTTTTTGTCTGATTTCGCCATCGTACCCAGATTTTGCACCGTTTCGTTTTCGGGGAAAACAAAATAGGTTTTAAGGTTTTCTATGGAGAAAGCTGACGGAAGATAGAGGAAAGATCTCCGCAGTAATTTTTACTTTCATTACACCGCACTACATAAAAGTTTTAGAACATTTATTATTATAACATACTATTCGTTTTGGAGGGCACTCTTTACTTGCCATGTTGCCATCTAGAAGCCTTACTGTATTTCAGTTTTGGGAACTTTCTATATATTTTATTTTTCTGCAATATTTAACATCGTACCGGCCTTCAAGACGGGCCCAGAAGCTAAATAAAATAACACGTTTATTGCTCGTTTCTTTTTTCAAATGTCTATTTAATGCCTGAACTACTTTAGCCCTTAAATACTTACTCGTATGTGTTCCTAGGATCAGTTAAAATGGTAATAAAAACGTTTTCTACGTATACATCATCTACATGGAATAAGGTTGTACCTACTTGCCTACAAGAAATGACTCGAAATCCTTGGTACACCTGCTAGGTCCGCCTACCTCCAAGTCTGACCTTAAGGATATCAGCTGATTGGTCTAAAAGTACATACATATGTATAGGTACTTGAGTAAAATATAACTGAATAAGTAAGCGATAGTTTTTCAGTAGTAGTAATTACCAGTTCGGTATGTCTCGAATTCGATACAGAATTGTAATGACACAATTTTGTTTTTTTTTACTAAAAGATGTATAAATAAATGGCCATTGCCGATCATGATCGATTGTAGAACTTGTTGATGCGATGTATTATAACAAAGTAATGAATTTTGATTGTATTGACGACATTGGAGCTACGTGGTCTTGAACACATGTTATTAATGGCGTCTTAGTTTTTGTTATATAGGTATGCTCATGTACAGGATGGAGGAGGAGGTATATGGATGTAATAATTACAGAGAATTCATTTGCATTTACAATCTATTAGATCCCGAAAAACAATTAGTATATCATACGCCGTAGTCCTTGCGTAGTAAGTAGGTAAGGAGCAATTCCATTAACTACCCATAAATTTACGTTATCTTCAAGAAAAATATAAAGAAAATAATATTTAATTTTATCGAACAACCACGATCACACTGTAATTGAAGCAGTAAACATGCAATCAGAAGTATCTTTACAATTATTTTAACAAGTCAGCTTCACAAAACGTATTCAGAGCCGTCGTCGTTGCAAAAATAACAAATTAGATTTTTATTAATTGAACTGCCAAGCAGAGCAATCATGTGGCAGCGAAAAACAACGGGCCATACATCTGCCCCATTTATTAATACCACTGACAATAAAACATTTGAAACACGTTCTTGTGAATCAATACTCGGCTCTGCGATATGAATTATTTATATATTTTATTGTCGCTTTATCGCCTGCATCGTGCACCCTCTGGCCGGCGGATGCCGCGTCTTGCTTGAAATAATAATCAGAACATAATTTTATTTTTGACAAATAACTGGTCAGCGTATGTGTAGTCAGGTTTTTGTTGCGCGGGCGCGGCGCGGCGGCGGCGGTCGGCGAGGCCCGATGCCGCGGATTCCGGGTCCCTCGCTTTATTGCCTGAATAAATATAAGAAGATGCTGTCGGTATTCCGATCTCATGTAATTGTCCCCGATGAATGCGTCGCAAGAAAGTGCCTTGTACAAAGGCCGTATATACCTAGTTACTATACGCACCCAGTTGCGTTCTACCTGTTTCTTTGCATGATGGCTGGTCCATTTAATTTTATTCGAGTGTACGCTCGTAATGTAAAATTAATAAATCATTCTATTGAATTAAAAGGATTACTGACCTCCCGGGTTCTCATTCCAGGCGATGTTTAAATATATCCTATCACAATGTGAAGATGGGCCGTTCAATTCAAAAGATTTCAATGAATTGGTACTGCAAACTTAACAATAATATTCCAATATTTTTTTAATTGTCGTTCGATCTGAAGCTCCAGAAAATTTACTCTGAAATGTTGATCTGTGGTGGAGTCATGATAGAATACTTTCATTGTTAATTAAAACTAACTGTGCCCCGCGGTTTCACCCGCATAAGTTTTGATCCCGTGGGAATATCGGGATAAAAGTATCCTATATCCTAATACACCTGTGTTAGGATATAGGATACATGGTATACCCATGTGCTTTGGCACACGGATTTGGATGAAATTTGTTTCATCCAAATCCGTACTACCGCTTTAGCGTGAAAGCGTCACAAACAAACATATAAAACATCAAATCCTTTCGCTTTATAATATTACTATGTTTTAGTTTAGATAATAATCTAGTAGGTAAGTACTACCCGTTTCCTTTTGCTATACGCAAAGAGATTTAAGATAAAGTAAATAATTTAATGTCTTTGGTTATAGCATTAAATTGTAAATTGTGTTGTTTCTTTCTTTGTCTCGAACACCGATAACCCTTATGCCGCACCATTTCCTGCATGATCATAACCTACAACACACATTACAAATCAATCAGCTAACAAACAATGCTAAAAAGGCTATTGTAATAAAGTTATGTATCCGAGCGCAACGGGACGTGCTTCAGACAGATATTAATCGTAGTTGCGTCTGGATACGCGTCAAGCTCGTTACAAACTTACAATATAGAAAGTAACGCCTGCCGCGGGTATATCTCGCATGACAATGTATAAATCATTGTCATATCAGACCAGAGGCGCTGCAACTACGGTCGGTTCATTTGGTCAGTCTAAATGATGCCTTCAGCTTTGGCTGTATGATGAATTGTGTAGTCGATTTGTAGTTTGAAGCTGTTTCATTAGCCGTGTAGGCTATGGTCTATGGATCGATTCAGACCGTGTTTATCGTTTGCTGCTGTGCATGATTCTTTGTTCATTATCTAGATGTAACGTAGCTCAAGGCTACGCTTTTTTTCTCGTTACCACAGTACGACTGAGGAGCTACATCACAAACGATGCCTCACTTCTTGTCGTGCCCTCTGCGAGGCCAAACCTAACGCTGTCGAAGTGGCCGAATTTGGGTTGAAGCTTACATAAAATTGATAAAAGAGAATTGTCGATACGACGAAGGAGAAGTTAGGAGAAAAAGTCTTTTATGTTATCCACTAGCTCCAATATGATCTAGGATGTAGCATGCAACTTTTCAAAAAAAATTTATCATAAGCCTTAACCTTTTAAAAAAACACGCATCAGTTTTTTGGCATGGCCCTTCCTCCATAAAGCTTCACTTTACATTAAGTGATACGAACGTGTTCAGCAAGTCAGTTGGAAATTTGATCAGGTCTCGTTCGATCTGGTTGACTTAATGAGTCCTGGTTGTCAATCGACTGTCCCGTACCCTGCTCGAGGACCGTATGCAAAACGACCCTCGATATACGAGATACTTTCGTACTCCGAACTTTTTACCGAACCTTTTTGTTGCTCTTATTTGGACTTAATTAAATAGAAATAAAGGAGCGCAGCGTGTGCCCATTGACTTTTAATGCATATCGATATTTAAATTAGTTTCGACATTGTTGCACGGCAGTGATAACACGGATGCGTTTGTTTGGTTTATTTATAGATGGCTCATGATATCTTAAAACATGTTAAAATCAAGCAGAATAAAAACAAATGAAGAATTCTCTGCCTAATTGATTAGTCAGCAACGACTATATATATTGGTTGAATGAAAAAATATTTTTGCAGACTACTATTTACATGAAGAAATCCAAATGGTTTCGAATCTTTTATTCAATGGGAACTCAAAGAACAAGCAGCCAAGAAAATATTTTTTAACTGCCATCATCATCTTAAAAACGAGTTCAATTTAAAACATCGAAAAAGGATTATAACAAAAACGTAATATTATGACTTTTATGTTCAACATAGCAACTACAAAAAGGTGGACAAAGATTTATCGGATGCTCTTAACCTTTATTTTGTGCGAACATTTTGTTTAAACGGAAAATCATCGCAATCGGTGTTTTTATCAAAACTTGCCTTTTAACAAATGCCCGGGACAGATTGCGGTATGCCCGATGGCCGCGCAATGGCCGCAAAGTATTTTAATTAATGCCACACCAGGGGTACATAAATTTCCGGTTCATTTTGCTGATTAAAGTTTCCTTGGCATCACCCACTTATTGGCCAGTTTCGTGTCTCCTTACAATGAGGTTCAAAGTTGGAGCGATTTTTTCCAGTAATTTGGAAAAATAATTAGTAGAGTATCATCAGAAGGAGAAAATAATTTACTTATTTTATTAATAATCGTGAGGTAAAACGTTAATAAGTAGTACATTATGATACATGCGTGTAATGAACAGTGCACACGCGTTTTATACGACGTTTTTCAACACACTTGCAAGGAAAAAACAGGCTTGTATTATTATTAACTTTTATGGAAAATGGCGCGCTGATTTTGTTTTTCCGCGCGCCGCGCTAGCGATGCGCGCGCAGTTGTAAATAAAGGCACTAGCAAAACCGCTAAACAGCCTATATAATAAACACAAAATAATGTGTAATCTGATGTGCACCATAAACGGAAATTACGTGCAGAATTTACATTCAATCATCCAGTGCTTCAAATTTAATGTTCGTTTTCCATTCAATCAGGCTTGGTAACGGTATTTTCCAGTATAGGTATTTCTTATGTCGCAAAAATTCACCAATGCCATTACAAAAAGAAATCTCAAAAAAAAAGTGAAAACACCAGGAAAGCAGACGGGCATTGTCAACGTAATGTGTGCTAATAAAATCGGCACGTATTGTACCGCTACCGAAATCTGGTTATCGCAGGAAGCAAGCGCGTGCTCAGTACAGCGCAGCGTTCCGAAGCGTGCATTATTCAATACAATATTATCAATAAATTAATGCTCACATTCGGACGCCACCACACATACTAATGGCGACACGCGGCGAATCGCTTTTTGCGTCGCCGTCGAACCATTCAGCTCCATTGATACGGAGCACGCAAAAACTGGTCGCTGATCATGTTCGTGAAACTAACTAACATTGCCACTTTTTGTTTTCGTTTCGACAAGGACGTGATCCGTTTTTGTTTTGGTAAAGCGGCGTGAATATTTAATGGGGTAGGCAGTCAAGTTATACCTTCACAATTGCTGGTTGGTATTTGAGTTCTGAGAGCAGCTATTTTTAGGTAGCGAATGATAGGTTTTCTTTTTGTTTTCTTGATCTTGACTGTAGATAGTCAGACACATAATATAGATCTACGTTCTTCAATACATAATCTAGCCTGTTTCTTGTACCTATATGTGTTCCCACTGCTGGTACACAGGCCTCTCTGTGAGAGGGAGTTGGTCGTAATTCACCACGCGGGCCTAGTGCGGAATGGTAGATGTCACATGTTTTCGATGTTTATGGTTCTAGGACATGCCGGTTTCCTCACAATTTTTTCCTTCGCCGTTTTTAGAGCAGTTTGCGTAGGCTGTTGAGGAAAACATTACAAAAATAGCACTTACCAATTATTAAGGTTAGTTTAATAACTCAATTCAAGCACCTGATTTCATTTTAATATACAAACAAATTAAAAACATTATGATATTCAAAAAAACTTTGACCTAATCAATATCCAGTACCATATTGTAAATATCACCTAATATTTATGTAAGTTATCAATAATTAAGAATGTATGCTGATTGCAGGTTTACGAACGAAATTGTTTACCATATAGTACCTACTACCCTTCCTAATTAGTATTTTATGAGTATCGCGAAGAAGGCGTGCGCTGCCAAAATGGTTGGGTGCAATAAAATTTCGTAACAACGATGCATTGATGGACGTAAGTTATTGAATACTGTATATAATTACAAGCCTAGAGCAAGTTGCAGCCTAGTCCATGGTCGTTAACACAATGACTTGCTTGTTAATGTATTTTCAATTAAAAGTGTTATACAACACCAAGTTCAGCGGTGCTATTCTGTAAAAATCTCACCGTGAAAACTTAGGTGAAGTGAGCGTGGACTGAGCTGTCAATAGTGTCAATTCCTAGCAAAAACAAACTCACTTCACCTAAGTTTTCACGGTGAGATTTTTACAGAATCGACCGGCAGGAATAGTGGTACGTTAGCTGTATATAAATTATAAAGCATTGAAAGAGCATCTCGTCTCATCATCCATATGACCCCTCATCGAGTCGTGCTCGATACAGGATCTTTCCCTTTGTATTAGACCTGAAACAAAAATGATTACTCTTTACATAATCAGCCTATAGTGTTCTGTGACAGGAGTCACGCGGGTCCAGTGTGGGTTGGTAGATGTCACATGTATTCGCTTTTTTGATTCTAGGACATACCGCCTGTTTCTTCACGATGTTTTCCTTCACCGTTTTAAGAGCAGTGGTGATGAAATAATTTACATAAAGCAAAGCGCCTATCGGGTTCGAACCTACGACCTACAACTCGTAAATCACGCCATTGCCACTGGGCCACCACTGCTCTTTAAAAGCTCGTAATTATGTTTTCGAACTAAATTGACTTGGATTTTTCTAGTAGTTACAAAGATTAATATTGGTCCCCATGACACTGAACTCCGAAGGCTGACATCTTTTCATTGTGCACAGTTATAAACACACAAAGATATTTAGCTGGTAAGGCGTAGGCGCAGTAAGGGTGACTCCTAATCCATAGATAATGCAGCTATTGCTTCAAATCAAAATAAACCTCGTAAAGGCCCTTTATTGTAAAAGTCTCGCAAGATAATCAAAATATTCCAACGAAAACCTATCCCATTCACAAGTACGCCATAACCTAGAACTGGCTTATTATGATCACCTGCGTCTTTGGATCTACGGAGAGTAAAGACGAAAGTATTGTCTTGCATAAAAGTGTTCTTTCTCTCAGTTCAGTCTACCACCCAAAAAAGAAAACATCGTCCGTTCCCACCTTCCCACCAAATTCTTTGCATGCAACGTGCAACTCACGCTTATCTTAAACGTTTCCTCCAGTCTCATTAAACACGTACTGACAGCGATGATTTTCGGCGGGTCTGCTCCGGGGCTGTGCGCCCACTGCGGGCGTCTCATTAACTCGCGTTATTATTCCGCGGCCATCTTGTCGCGCGTCAATTTGCGCGTCGCGTGTGACGATGCTGCGCACGCGCCGCGCACAGCTGTTTTACTGAGTAACTGTGCTTAAGATTTTTCGATTTTGGTTGGGTTGATATTTTTAAAGCTTCAGGCCTTCACGACGCATTGGGAAAGTTCTTTGAAAAAAGGAGAATATGACATGCGATGTATTTTGGAGCTTTATAATTTAAAATTAAAATAATGGTAGAAATTAATTTTATTAGAAGCCGGTAAAAATGACATACACCACAACTATGCCAAGAAAAAAGGCTAAAGAAACTCAAACCAAATCACGAAAATGTTTTATGTTTTACCGTAGGCCCGTAGTAAAGACATCAACGAGTTTGTTTGACATGACAAAAAGGAATTACGATAAAAACTTTGATCTTTCTTTGATAATGTCTTGAAGTTATTTATTTCATATTTTGTAATATTTGGTCATAACTTGTTAGTTAGTGTTTGCGAAATAATTTCCATTTTAGTATAATTTCAAGTCGCATCAAAAAAATAAAATAATAGGAAATGTAGACTTACTGAAATTTTATTACAATGGAATATCACCCTCTTGCTTTGTGCTTAGCTCGACAAAAAAACATGGAAGCACTGAAGTGCAACTTTGTCTTCCGCGGAACTGACGCGCGTCTGATCCAAGGTTGTGTCCGTGCTTAGAATTAAAACGTGTCTAACGACCTCCGTATAAACGACGTTTAATTGATAAATTCCTGAGAATAACGGCTTTGTATCTAATTGAATAAATTGAATTATTTCAATAAGAAAGGGCAGGCGGCGCCGCGGCAAATTGTGCCTAGCCGTGCCGTTTTCCTTTTGTAGTTGTTGCCGCGCCGACGCCCATTGGTCCATTTTAATGAGCTACGATCAATGGGCGTAATTATTTCTTGTATCATTCTTTGTCCGACGCGAGCGCGCTGTCATCCTGTAAGGCTTGCCCGCCTTACATACGCACTTGTACGAGTTTTTGCAACGGTTTTTGGTGAATATCCATATAGAGAGATCGGAACAGGGCCTCCGGCGATATCGACTGCGGCGTATCGACAGCTACATATCGGTGCCAAATATATCACGGTGCCGCAATCAGTCACAGTTAATCACCGTAAAGTACGATCATATTTTTAAGGTGATTTCTAGATGACGAGCTTGCACACTGATAAAACAAGTGGTTAACATAACTTACTTGTACATTTTTTTGCCTTTACCTAAATTATATTAAAGATGTTATCTTCCCAAATCTTAGTTTTACATAATCCCGAACAGAATTTTTTGCAAAGAAAACCCAGTTCCAGTAGAGCTTCCATAGAAAATGACAATCGCTTCGCGTTGGAAGCGATTCGACGGGCACCTTATTCGTGCTGCAGATAAGTTAGCGAGTTCCAATTATCGAGTAGTGCGGTGCGTATGGAGAGGAGGCCGCGCACCGATGTCGAACAATGCATAACAGAATAACTACAATGTGCAGAGACATGGCAGTAGTACTGATAAGAAGAGTCTTGATTTTAGGAAAAGTGTTTTCCATGTTTGTCGAAAGTGAGATGAGTGTTTCAGTCAGCTGATCACCACAGCGAAGTCGAGAAATTTGTGCATTTTCGCTTTTAATACTAGAGGAACCCTAGTTTAATTTGGAAACAACGTTAAGAATACTTTTCGACTGAATGTATATTTTAACTATAAATATACTAGCCTCTACCCGCGACTTCGTCCGCGTGAAATTTTGGCCCTCGACCCACCGCATCGCATCCCAATGCCCTATGTATAACTTCTGTAATATCTCTATACATTTCAGATGCCTTGTTGCAGTTGCCGTAAACGTAGGTCGAGGTACTTACCTACTGTTTTCATGTCACTTTAATGAGACGTGCGTACATAAGTAACTGATGTAAAAACTTTACATAAAGTGTAGGTTTCACTCTTATTTATTGAAACGCAACCTCTTTTATGTACTGGCTGCTTATAAAAGGATGGGTGAGGGTTCAAATAAAATACTGTGTTCTATTTATAAATAGTAGATTATTAACCAAGGGGATAAAGCAGTGTCTTCTGTCGCGGGTGACGATTTAAATCGCGAACGTAACGAAGGACTCGAGGTTTACTCCCGAGCGTAGCGAGGGTGTTAAAAACTTAAATCACGAGCGAAGCGAGGGATTTAAGATGAGTCCTGAGTGTAGCGAGGGATTTAAGTTCACCCAAGACTAAGACAGCTTTATCACCGAGGAAAATACTCTACTTTTCGTACCATTTGCGAAAAAATTAACACAATAATAATATGAGATAAGCATTTTAGAACATAAACTTATTTATAAAAATAAATTAAAATAAACTTAACGTTTATGTATTTGAAGAAAACAAAAACACGGCAAATTCCTAGACTAATATTTTTTTTTCGGAAAAGCAAAGGCATCAAGCTCATACGGCCTCGTCGGTTTTCGTAATTTTATTTAATAATCATAACTGCATAATAAATGCGTATTCCTTTTTCAACAAGATGCTTTATATACAAACTAAATTAGACTTTGTCTCTGTCATCTCTGACCTAGACTAGAGTCAAGAGCAAACCCATTTGAAATAAAAAAAAAAAAAAAAAAACTCAATGGTGTAAACACAGATATGTAGTTCAGTATAAATTTCGGTAAGTAAGTATTCCAAATTTAAATCACATTCTCCCCCTAGAGGATGAATGAAATTCAGTACAATTTTCTTTCCCTGTTTTTAACAGATTAAAAATGACTATTGTTATGTTCTCTTTTTGTGGCATAGAATGTCACTTTTTTGAGCAAGTGGTACGAAAATGTTATTTTTTTAAGCGCGGCATTTATCTGGGTGTGCCAAATTGACAGTTCTTTGGTTTGTCTAAACTCTAGAAGATTCTCTGAGATGTACAGATGGGCAAGACAACTATAATAGCATACGTTAAGTTTTTTATGTGGTTGTTTTCCTGAAAACAGGTTTTTGTTTTTCTATTTATGGTTCGTATTATTTAGTAAAACTGTTTGTGGACTGGAACGTTGAGACTATTAACTAGCTAGATGTTCGTTATTGTGAAAAATTTAGCTCGTTCGATTTTCGCCATAAGTCAATGTCCAGCCGGTCGATTCTGTAATAATCTTACCAATAATACTTAGGAGAAGTGAGTTTGAATTCTACCTGATGCTAAGAATTGACACTATTGATAACTCACCTCAGTTCACCTCAGCTCAGCTATTGAAAAATCACCGTGAAACCTAGGTTTTCACAGTGGTTTTTACAGAATAAGCCGGCTGGAATTCCAATTTTGCTTAACAATTAACAATATCAGTTATTTTTTAACATTCAATTCTTTCTTCTTGCACATTATAATAAATCAATCTTGAGAAAATATTTAAAGGCCATTCGTTCGCACGTCTCCAAATTTCAAACAAGTCATTAATAACGTTTTACAATTAAAAATGGACATAAAATGTGTGCAGGTGTGATGTGTGCAGTAAAAGTTCGAATAACTTATAATTGTTTTTGTTTTTGCCGTTTATTACCTCGTGTTTGGTGCTTTCGGGTCAATGACCGCATGCTGCTTTGAGAAAAAAAAAAGTTAGTCAAATAATTCATTTGCAAACAAGCTTCGTTGTACTAAGATGAGCAGAAAAAGCTATACTAGTGGAAATTTTCTTGGAAAATATCGCAAATTTAAACCGACGAAAAAAGAGGAGGTCAAGTCAACAGGCATTTCTTTCAAATACCTTCCTAATAAAAGTCAACCGTGATCACCAATCCGTCTTTCAAAATTATGGAGCCTCTGGAAATGCTCTATAGAATTTTCATAGTAGCGGTCTTCTTTGTGAAGTGATATCTACATACATAGCCCACAACATATAGGTTTACAATGGCAGTAATGTCAAGCTGGCAACTACATTAACAATTAATCACATGTTTCCCCACCTCACCTATCACATCCGAGCACGATTGTGTTTTTATTTCCTGTAATACTATACAATTGCGATGACCTTACATTTCGTATTCGCATCACCATAATTGGAATGTTTCATGCTAAGAAACATTTTCGTTTTGGAAATGGACTTCCGAAACTAAAATATTTTTATATTTTTTTCATTTTTTAATCGCTTTCTTTTGGATAAAACTTGGTTTGATACCACTATCGTCCTCAATCTATTTTCAGCTACTTCTGAAGATACCTAGGTAAAATCCATTTTTCTTCTATGGCACCCATAAGATATCCTTTTCCTACAATTAGTTATTCCTCTCTTTTTATTTGTTTTTTCTTTAGTTATTTTTATATCGAGTCTTGTCCCTGTTACATGGGACTAAAGATTACTGGCGAAATGTGGGTTTACTATAAGTAGCTGTAGAGATTATGACATGCATAGTTTGTGGCATGCAACCTTTTTTAGTAATTATAAAATAATGGCATAAAATGATGAGATAAACGCCAACACGAATTTAACCAAGAAAAAGAATTAGGAGTCAGTTTTGCTGACAAGCGATGTCATGATATAAAATAAAAAATATGTACCTCGTAGAATCGTTTATGTACTTGTGAATAAGTACCTAATAACAGCCGTAAGGGTCGATCGATCAGGTTAAGCTAAGCCTGCCGCGATTGGTCAGCATGAGCATGAGCTGATGAGCTCAACTGCTCCTTAGTGCTTGAAATCGCCATGTATCGTAACAAACTTTACCTATCTCTGAAACAATCTCCAGGAAAAAACACCGTCTCTCCTCTAAAATTTAAAAACACGCTTCTCTAAATGCCGCCAATTACAGCACTTCTTTACATCGTAAATCCCTAGTGAATGTAATCGGCACCTCGGACCACTCATTACCTTTAATTTCTTAATCGTGGTTTTAATTGAAATGTTAAGCTACTTCGATAACGACGCACACGTTAATGTCCGCGCACGATTAAACTTAGTTTTATCTTTCTGACAGCTGGTAGCTTAATGAGTGTAATGACACATTACGCGTTTCGCAAAGGGCTTTAGTGTTGGCCACTTAGCGAGTCTGCTTATCGACGGTGGATATTATTTCTTGTAATTATGCTGTGATCGTTAATGACTGGATTGGATGAGCTTGCGAATCATAATTACCACCGCAATAGCGGGTGTCTTTTCTTTTATTATAGGTGTATTTGTGTTTATTTTTTCGTTAATACAGTAGTTGCTCTATAGCAACTACTGTATTAACGCAGCAGTGCAGTGCAGTGTGTACAGCATAGGCTGTAAAATGTCACTGTTAAAACTTAGGTGAAGTGAGCTTGGCACAGTGATCACGTGCTGCCGTGCATAGCGAGGCTCAGGGGAGGCCCCTTTACAGTCTCCCCAGGGATGTGCCTTACAGGCGTTGCACGGGGGGGTTCCGGAATTGGTCTTTTAAGAGGAACCGGGACCACCCCTATGTGCTGAAGGTGATCACCGGGGCGGTTTTAGTGAGGTAAAAATGCCACACTCCCCGATCTCCCTCCCCGGAGGTCGGCTGCCTTTTGAAGGTTTCCCCCGACAACAAAAAAAAAAAAAGGTGAAGTGAGCTGTCGATAGTGTCAATCCCTAACATTAGCGGGACACACTAACAGTAACAATGGCTTTCATTTTGACAGTTCAACAGCATTCATTGCGTTATTGACGTTGTTGAGCAGACAAATTTTCGAACATATGAAGCAATGGTTTCGCAACATCCTTGAAAATGATTCAGTTTGTGTGTTACGCAATTAGTGTGCCGGTGGAATTACAGCTCACTACACCTAAGTAGTCACGGTGAGATTTTTACAGAATAGTTCAGCTGTTGACAATCTTCTTGCGGATTTGAAGGTGTCTCACAGTGCTGTTTTTATGATAGGCACAGGTAGACAGACAAGCTGTAGTGAAACGTTGCAAAACAAACACTGCTATTGTCTGACATGATAGACATTCCATTATTGTAATCAAAATCATATACATACCTAACTAATTTATTTTTAGTACACACTTCACAATGACAAGCAATTAATAATATTGTAATGCGTTAATTTCAGTTGTCGTTATTAGCGATCGATTAATCACTCGAGTCATTCTTAATTAGCGCTGTTTGTCCTGCGCAGACGCAGACCTCTCAATACATCGTGTTTGTCATAATCACAAGTTGACAAGTCATCAATCTGCTCATTCTCTGTTTAGACTACAATGCGGTAAGGTAATTATAAGAAGAATATTGCTTGAAAGAATGAACAACGAAGTTCTAATTTTAAAAATTATATTGTTGCATTTTGTAAAATTTGACATTTTTGAGAAAAGGTTTTAATTTACGTAGTTTCAAATAAATCATACGAATGAATAAATGAAATTCACCGACGTCGCCGTCGGCGTGATTTGACCAGTCTCGATTAATCGAATGAACCCCAAGATTCGCACTAGCCCCTGAAGCCTCATGTTCCATTACGAGCCTGATACCATTAGTTGGGCACAAATTCATACTCGAGAGCTTCTTATATTTTAATCAAGAACAACTTCGACTATTTTTTTAATTTGCAATTAGTGTTTGTAAGCATTCACGAAGTCCACAAGAGAAATTAATTAACCAGTGGCACGGTATAGGAGTAGAGAAATTAAGGTGATTAAATAAGGTTAATTTACAATCTGACCTTTTCAGTAGATACGAGAAACATTGACTAAGTTCGCTTATTGTTGTATAAAACCTAATCTAAAAGCGTAATGAAATGCTGTTCGTAGCGTCAGCGCATCACATCAAATCGGTTTCGCCGTTTCCGTTTATAATAGTCAGATTAGGGTCCAAGAAAAAAAAAGATAGAAAGGGAAAAATAACTGGAAAATTCGGGAAAACTAAACTGAAATTTGGACAGGACAACGTGTCTCGAGTCAGCTAGTAAATAATAAAAAAAAACAGATTCAACGTTAAAAGTTTCATAATTATCGCTAGCTATTTTTAGACCGGGAGCCGATTCGAACATAGTTGGGGAAAAGCTAGGCAGGTGATGTTGAGCGCCATTCACACTTCATTTTCGGGCGTAGGTAGAGCCTATGACGAGCGCCTTGTGTCTCCACCCATCTTTTTTACACGTATATATATGTAGTAGCGACCCACCACAAAAACTACTATAATTTATAAATATATATATATGCACTAAAATTGTTTATCGTTTTACAACATATCGAGTAAATGTGCATCCAGTCAACATATCGAGTAAACGTCCATCCATCTTGACGAAAGTAAATGTAGGCTTAACTTAAATCTGCTCGCCCACGCGCAAGGATTAAAGTATCCTAGTGTTACCGAGCGGTTATAAATTCAACTGGCAATATTGATGGCTGGCTGGATTTTTTGAGTCTTAAACTGGTGGAATATCAAGAGCCACGGTAGTAGGTCTGACAAAATTAAAAGTAAAAGACCAAAAAAAAAGTCAAACGAAAAAGATGAAATGACCTATAGCTGATTCACATTACGGCAAAATCTATGATGTCGTCTGAGCCGTTTAAAGGCTCCTTCAAACAGGCGCGACACGCGATAACAATTCGCGTCGCGCGTCGCGCCTGATTGCAGGAGCATTAACAGTTAAATAATAATATATTCTTTATTTCGGACTACAAGTACTCAAAATCCATACAGTATTACAAACAATGACTTAAACTTGTAATGTTTCATGCAATATTATGAATGAAAGTCCCAATCTTAGAAATAGTGTCTTCAAATGAATGTATAATTAGTTCTTTTGAAACTAGACAGCTAGTTAATTAATCAATTGGGTTAATCGAAATGCTGCAAGCGAGATCATCACGTGTCCCACATCATTGGAATTAATAATATAATACGAAATAGAATTGTCTAAGAGAAAATAGCATCATCACTTTCGATGGCGGAATATTGTGCTATCATTTCGTCAAGTCAATTCCAAGTCTCGATCTACCCAAATGGCATCTTCAATCATTTACTTACCTGCAAGCTAAAAAAAACACTAAAAATTAAAAAAAAATCACCACTAACAGAAAGTCTTCACTGATTTATCGATAAAATCGCCGCATAACAGGCAATACCTTGTCCTGACGAAACTTAATGTGAGCTAAAGGCCTGCCCACGCGCCGAAAGATTAAAACATCCTAGCATTACCGCGCAGTGATAAATTCAGTTCCTTTTATTGATCGCCATGTTGGATGCTGCCGACGTTTGAAATAAGAGTCGTTTCGATCGATTTACGATCGCAGTATACCTACCTTACGATTTGCGAAGTGTTCTTTTATTTCGTGGTAAGATACAGAAATAGGTTATGTGTGCGTGTGAGATATGTGTCTTGTACTTTCCTTGTAATTGGACACAACATAAAATCTTTTAAGAAGACTTACGCGATGATTGTTTTCTTTTTAATTTTGCTGGAGTTTCTGGCTATGTTAGGGCAAATGTTTTTGTGGGATGGACATTAGACAAATATGAGGCGTATCTATGTATATTGACATTTTGTGGCCAAAATGGTTTCTGTTATATTATAAGACACTGACATTGTAAGGCTAGCCGCACATACGCAATAATATTGTAAAATACATATTGTCAATAATATTTTGCGTGCGGCCCGTATTTCGGTATTGTTCAATATATTAATACTAGCTTCCAACCGCGGTTTCTCCCGCGAAGTATGTCGATAAAAACTATCCTATGTCCTTCTCCGGGATGCAATCTATCTCTATGCCAAATTTTATCGAAATCCGTTCAGTGGTTTAGGCGTGAAAAGGTAACATAGAGATAGACAGACAGAGTTACTTTCGAATTTATAATATTATTATGGATGGCGTAGTGTGCGGGACCATAATATGTATATTGATCAATATTTTTGACAATCTTGCATTTACAACAATTATTATTGTGTGTGTGCGGCTAGCCTAAGAGATACAGCCATCCATGTGTCTTTCTGATGTTTCTAAATGAAAATCTGCTAAAAGGAAGTAGTTACTGAAATGTGTGAAGCGATACAGAAAATTAAGTTGAATTAACATAACGGAGAACAACTTTACGTGCACACTGATCCGTAAGCAAATGTTATTTGTTTCCCAAACAATAGGATTTGGTTATAAAACGTAATAGCGTTCGGTTACGGTCGGACGACTTCGGCGGTGTTCGGCCGGGTCCGGACGCGCGGCCATTCTATTGTTCTACCGCTAATTGAATCGATGCCACTGATAGATTGCGTGGCGCTTGCGGTCGGCGGCACCGACGGGTTAGCTTTAATTGATTCTACACCCATGTTCGAAGTTCCAGTACATACTAATTCCATGAATTTACTACACTCCACTCCACGTCGACCCCACCTCCATCAGCGACATTGACAGTTAAAACTTGTTATAAATTGCCATAAACGTCAATTTTCCTTAGTGAGGAATCATCTGCCTTATGAGGAAATGCGGGTGATCTTTTCTCCATAGAAAGGCTCTCGCCTGTTTTCTGGTTAATGATCATAAAGCAATATTTTTTTACAGAATAATAAATATTAACTGTATGTCCCTAAGTTTTCCTTTTTGATTATACATTATTTTTATAAGCACTAGAACCCTCAAAAAATGCCGATTTAAACCGCTGCAGCTGTCAACAGAGGCCTAGTCATTGACTTATATATTACTGGCCTAGTCACTGACCTGTAATGTTTAATAGAGTTAAGTGGGCCTAGTGTAATGAAAAACATACGGACTGTATATATTCTTCTTATTCAGTTTATGAAATATCTTTAAAATTGGTCCAATATTAAAGGCGGAAATAGGCGAGAGACAAACCTCGAATTATTATTAGCACTTTTTACTTAGGTTTTTTCAAAAGTCTCTCTGACCGCGTTTCCTCTTAACACATTCGAGTCCACCCACTTTTCATAGAGCTCATAATATATGCCATGCCTCCAGTGGCGGACTAAGCCCGTCAGAGGCCCGGGGCGGCAAAGCTGAATGAGGCCCCCCAGCTTCGGTAAGACCCCTCTTTGAGGAGTGGCTAGAGAGGCGTCATGGCGCCCTCACCTACCGCCTGACGCAGGTCCTCACCGGACACGGAAGTTTCGGGAGGTTCCTGCACATAATCAGGCGGGAGGAAACGCCCGGGTGTCACCATTGCCAGGATCGCCCAGAGGACACGGTGGAGCACACGGTGGAGGTCTGCCCCGCTTGGGCGGAGCACCGCCGTGTCCTCGTAGAGGCGATCGGCAGCGGCGGCGACCTCTCGCGTCCGGGCCTGGTTCAAGCCATGGTCCGGGGCGAGAGGGAGTGGGGGGCAGTCGCCTCCTTCTGCGAAGCAGTCATGCTAGCGAAGGAGGCGGCGGGACGGCTGAGGGAGAGAGCCTCCCGTCCCAGCCGCCGCGGGAGACGCTCCGGGCGTCGGGAGCCGCGCGACGACTCCCGGCCACCGTAGGCGCGGGCCTGCGGGCGGAGAGTAATGGGTAGCTCACCGTCCGATCAGGACCAGGCCCGTGCCGGACGGCGCGTACGTGTTCCACGCGCGCCTCAAAGAGATGTCAGCATTAAAGAAGGGGCCCGTAAGGGCCGAAGCCTGCCGGGTCAGCGGGATTGTCCGAAAGGGTTACCGCTGGCCCGGAACATAAAGGGCGAAGGAAGGAACACGGGTGGGTTTTAGTCAGTAAGAGTCTGACACTCCCTTCCGCTCCACCCAGAGCGGGAGGAGTCATTTGATGATTTCCCATCCTGAAAAAAAAAAAAAAAAAAAAAAAAAGGCCCCCCAGCTTTAAAAAAATTTAGTTTCACAAGCTTTTTATTCAGTTCACATTTGTATGTATAAATAAGTGTTTATGTTTATTTCGTTAATTTCGTCGGCAACGCCACTTTTCTTCTCTTCAGAATTCGAAAAGTAATTGGAGAAAGATCCAGCAAGCGATTTTGCCTCTTTAGTCTTCGTTTTTTTAGCTTCCTTTTCTGAAAGCCTTTTGAATCCTTTTCAATAAAAATAATGAGATAAATAAGAAACTTTCTCCCAGTATATTGGACGCGTTCAGCAAAGTTAAAAGAATATTAGTAGTACCACGTAAAAAGTCTAGATGGCTGTAGTGTTTTGATCTTGATGAAATTATGTAGGTACTAAGCACATTTTTAAAGTCTTGTTTAGGATTTTATCAGGGGAACGCGGAGGCATTTGGGGGCCCCCCAAGACCGGAGGCCCTGGGCGGGCCGCCCCTTCCGCCCCCCTGTTAGTCCGCCACTGCATGCCTCCCTCCATATATAAGCTGAGTATATAATCATTAATCTTGATTAAAATGAAGAATGTTTTGTAAGTATTCATATTGAACGTTATAATTTAATTTAAATTTTTTATTGTACTTATTACTAATTAATTAGAACGCCCCGGGCACCGTTGGTGACTAGACACAGCGTTCACTTTATTAATATTAGCATCTGTCAATTTTTTCCCATGTTCTATAAATAAAAATATTTGTATTTCAATTTGAGCTTTATTTATGAGAGGGTTGAAGCGATTTACCGAGACACCAATTATATTTGGCGTCTCAGCAAACGCCAGCCTAGATGTTGGCAATATCTAGGATATGTAACTAATAGATAAAGAAGATTTAAATCAAGAGGTAACTGTTGGATAAATGATAACAGAAGCTAGGTAGGCCTCAAGATCTTTATAGGTACTGAAATCTGACGTCACATTACAAAAAGTTCGTTGTTGTCTACCTGCCTAACATACAAGTCACGTACGCAGAAGTAGAACAAACACAGATTATTATGACTGACAAAACAATGTGATTTACCTCCTACTAATGTAGTTACACGGTTCATTACGTCAAAACACTTCAAACATTAAATATTATATTTTCCTCAATTCGCAAACCGTGAATAATAGAAGCCATGTTATAGTCTGTGGTGTTTAGCCTATTTACGCAAAAAAGTTGGCAAACCAATGCTTAACCTCCGTTTTATAGTATGTACAATCGAGCGTTCCCGTAACGAATCGCTGCCGCTACCGGAAAATAGACAAAACAGTGGCTTACCTCTATTACACGCGGTCAATCAGCTCGAAACATTCGCAGGCTTTTTGCTATGAGAAAAAAAAAGTGGTTTTTTTTTTTTGTAGCCACACTTTTAAATGGCCAGAAGTGTGAAGTATCGCCTAGTTATTTGTTGACCAGCCTGACATCAATGAAAGGGGGATTACTCCTGAAAAAACCTTAAATAAATATAAATCCATCCTATTCCATATCCGTACTATGTATTATTATAAATTCGAAAGTAAATCTGTCTGTCTGTATGTTACCTTTTCACGCCTCTAAACCACTGAACGGATTTCAATAAAATTTTGCAGAGAGATTGCATCCCGGGGAAGGACATAGGATAGTTTTTATACCGATATTCCCACGGGATCGATACTTATGCGGGTGAAACCGTGGGCGCAGCTAGTCCATACGAATATTATAAATTCGAAAGTAAATCTGTCTGTCTATCTCTGTTACCTTTTCACGCCTAAACCACTGAACGGATTTCGATAAAATTTGGCAGATAAATGATAAATGATTTTATTTTGTAAGTAGGTTTGTACAAACACTTTTACACGTCAATAATATTTTTTAAACTAGATGAGGTCGGCGTTTCCTATCTGACTACTCTGAGAAGAAAGGCCGAGATAAAGGCAGAGAGATAGATTGCTTCCCGGGGAAGGACATAGGATAGTTTTTATCGACATACCTCGGAGGCGAAGCCGCTGGCGAAAGCTAGTAATAAATAAAATTGGCCGTAAGTAATTGCAATGGAACAAAAACTAATAAGTACCATTAATATTTGCAGCCCCTGTCGTATTTTTCTTCCTAATCAACACACATCGATATTTTTTACCGACTACAAAAAAAGTAGGAGATACTCAGTTCGTCGGATTCTTTTATTTTTCTATTGATATCAAACGCCATTAGCAGTTTCCATTTTCGTCACGACGCGACGTACTCGTAAATATTAACGTCGAAACAAACTATTTCACAGCCAGCCTTCCACATATTAGATGACGAAAGCGAACGAAATACCTACATTTATAGTAATAGAATCCAGAAAATAATACATACAGTTCTCGTATCTTCACAATAAACAAGATTGGAGAATTAAATTATCAAGGGAAATGTATTGGATCGCAGTGTGGCGTCGTTGACGAGAATTAAACAGAGCTAAATAAGGGACTATTAACTGCCGTTCACCTTGTGAGTTGTAAGTTACTGTCTCGTCTAATTGAAAGTGAAAGAAATTAGCATAAATAGGGCTACATATTCAGAGTTCCATTGCTCGATAATCCTTTAGCGAGAAAAGCAAATGTTCATTCTGTATTTCTGTTCGCTTTGTGTTGCCGCAAATGTACGCGAGTTTATTAAGCTTAATAACATAATTCCGAAAAGTAATTACAACAATAATTAACAGTTTGTTCGTCTGTATAACTCAATTGACATAGCTCTTAATTTGCGTGAAGGCGCAACGCATTGATTAAGCAATCTATTCTATAATTCGTTATTACATTTTATTGTATAGTCGGCGTAATATACGATTAAATTG
The DNA here is from genome assembly GCA_927399505.1 of Luperina testacea. NCBI lineage: Eukaryota > Metazoa > Arthropoda > Insecta > Lepidoptera > Noctuidae > Luperina > Luperina testacea. The sequence goes on along the minus strand of OV656770.1, from coordinate 12,750,277 downwards.
CATTGTGTGAGGTGTTCGTTTTGTAGCTGATTTGTGTGGAAACAATGAAGTGCAATAAGACTTTGGAGATTGGTTAATATTTATTAAAATTGCCTCTAATAATATACTTACTTTGTTGTCGGAGAATTGAAAGATGTTCTGAGAAATTCTGAAAGATTGGAATAACGCTGCTTTTATTTAACTGCGCAGCTTTCGTCTAGGCATCCTATTTAACATTATAATAAACATATAAAGTAAAAGGTGGTAAAAGTTCGCAGTGCAGTACACCCCCACTCTATTTCAAATTAAACAAATATCAATTTTATTTTAATGACTATTAAGTTGATTTAAAAATGACTAGCACTATTGAAAAATGTATTAAAAATGTTTGAAGTTGTAGTGTAAACTGAACTTTATTTTTTAGGAATTAAAATTATTTATCCATTAATTCATACCTATTTACATTTTTGGAAAATAAATTGCGAACGCAGACTAGTACTGGAGAAAAATATCACCGTTTAGAAAATACAAAATGCCTACTATGGTTCTTGATGACTCAACATTCAATTTAGTCGCAGTTTCATTCTAAACACACCGATTTCATACTGAACACCATGAAATATACTAGACAGTATCAACCAACTTGCAACAAAATGAATACTATTAGTATTGATAGCCCATAGGTTCTCAACGTGGGTGATGATAACGCCCCTCGCGGGTGTTGAGACTTTCAGGGAGGAAGTAGAAGACTCAGAGAAAATTATAGATTCTATCTTTTGACTATATATTTTACTCGTTTACATATCTTAATCGTGGCAATAGCTGTTTCAGATCCGTACCAGAAAAATTTGTTTTTTTTTTTAACCCAATTAAAATCTATCTAGAATCTAGATCTAGAAAAAAAAAACTCAATGTGATGGTGGGCAAAATAAGTTTAAGAACTAGAGAGGTAGACTAATAGGTAGTCTATATTACACTAATAATTTTAGCGTAATATGTCAACGCACCCAAAGTAGGGGTGTTGCATAATAACATGTAGAGGACAAGGCACGCCAAGCTGTAGGTACAGAATAATGTGTAAATACATGTAGAAGGCCCACTAAGGAATGGGGCTATACATAGCTAAAATACGTTTTCACACCACCTGCTCGAAAATGTCAAATTATATGTCAAGCAACCTTAACCTAAAGTGAGTCATTAGTGGCCGGGGGCACAGCCGGTCAATAATGTTGTACTGGATTTCATTATGACCCGCTGGTCAATAAAGTGATTTGAATTTGGAATCTCACATACTCAGCTAAATTGGCAGTATAGTACTAACAAACACTCTTTGGTGCCAGAAAGAGGAAAGCTATTCTCGATACCCTTACTACGCGTGGATGATATTCTCGATTTCCTACAAAATCATAACGACTGCTTCTTCATATCGTTGGCATGTTTTCGAAGACATAATATTGTAAGAATAATTAGATAAATACGAACCATTTTTTAAAAGGAATGGAAGTGCATAATATATAACTAACTAGTTCTAAATATGTTATTCTTACTGTTTGTTTACTTAATAAATACTTTGTTTTTCGTACTATGGCTATTATTTTCTCACAGTAGGTGTAAAAAGTAGAGTATCCGCCTCTGGGCTAAAGGTGTCTTTGCCTTGGGCTAGCTTGAATCCCTCGCTGTATTCAGGATTCTTGTATTAACTCCCTCGCTTCGCTCGTGAGTTAAACTCTTAATTCCCTCGCTGCGCTCGGGAGTTAAATCGAATCCTTCATTGCGCTCGAGATTCAATATGACGCCCGTGACATAAGACACAACTTTAGCCCCTCGGTGCATAATCTACTATTAACTTAACCATTGTATTGTCTGTGGACGGTGGAGCAGTGGTGGCCCAAAGGTAACAGCCCCGACTTACAAAATGTAGGTCGTGGGTTCAAACCCCGGCAGGCGCTTTACTAGCCACAGACTCCTTTGGGGTCTGTCTATGCACTGTAAAGAAAGAAAATACATTTATTTATTTGGCACATACTAAAAGACACAATACACCAGATTGGTACAGTCAACAAAAGAGATAAGAATGCAGGATTATTAGATATAGTTGACGTTTAGTAAAAAACCGATGGATGCTGTCAACTGAAATTTAATTTTATAAATGATCTGTTTGTTTTCTATTAATTAAAATAAGTTTTATTCAAGAACGTCCATCGGTTTCTTACTAAACTTTAACTATATCCGACTATCCTGCATACTTATCGCTTTTGTTGACGTATATACATCAGATAAAAACAAATAAAAAGTGTAAACTCCGATGTAAGAAATTTACAGAAAACTGCGCCTTACTGCTGTAGACGATTGAGCCTTTTACAGTTACCTTACTCATGGTTTTACCATCTAAAATAAAATATCATCAGTTAAAATGTCGTAAGTCGTCATTGCACGTGATACGGTACCACCACTACCTGCGTCGATTACCCCCCTCGTAAAAACGAGTATAATAAAGCAATCGAAACACATGCGTGTTGCAAAAGTTTGTGATGGCTGTTATCTGTATGGATATTGCCAAAGATTAGGGATGGTAAAATAATGATATAAGATATTTTTTTATCATTCAAATAGTGAGAGTTCACCATGCGGCGGAAGGAGCAAATTCTACGTAAATGTTGCTACGAAACTATTGCAGGGACTGACTTTGCATTTGTTTGTGACCACGTGACAAAGTTTTTATTTACCAATAACATAGGGCATGTAAGTTTTTCCCATAAAAACACTTGTTTTTCATAACGATTTATGTTACTACCTAAGGGCTAATTTTTCCAATGCCAGATAATTTTATGCGCGGAATAATTTTGAATTTTTAGCAGTTCTTCAATGCAAAATCTGTCACACGACAATTTTGTTCCACGAATAAAAATAATCTGCCGATTGAAAAATCAGCCCTTAAACAATCAGACAGAAAAAAAAATTGGAACATCAGTATTTTTCAAAACCTGATTCCTTTAAAATACATAACTTATCGCCAGCAAAATCCCTGACTCATACGTGAGACTGCGCGGGAGTGATTGATTTATAGTGCATTTTATTTTATTTGAATTAAACAACTTTTGCTCTCAAATGCTAATAAATAAAAAAATTACTTTGAAAGGGACACTTAAATTAAGGGTTTAATTTAAATGCATAACTGTACCTATTTTATTAAAATGTGTAACTTCAAATGAATTAATTCATGTCATGTGTGTTGTGTTTTGTGTTATCTTCATAAAAATAACTCCCTTTTTTCATCGACATCAAAAATTTTAGATGAAAAGTCAAAGAGCGAAGAAAATGTAATTATTTCGGATCTTACCATCTGAAAGTACCTGCTTAAAATACAGTGCAATATAAACGTAATGACATGCTTTTCGCAAAATTCAAATCTATGTAAAAATCTAGACACCTAGCCGTAGATGGTAGCGTTAGTTACGACTTGTCGAGACCACCGAGGTGCGTCGAGTTCCCAAGATTTACGAGTTAATATGTCACCAGTCCCACGAAGACAACGGACAGTAAGCGTCAACAAACCACTCGTAACTGGTAACTAGTTTACTGCCTGCCACAGAGCGCAGGCTTGGTTTGTTTTCAACGCCCTTTGGTTTCATCGGGAGCTTTTTCATGTTACACCATGTTTAAATTACCTTTGGCTTCGTACAAAATGGTCCACCCGGCCGTAGCGCACATTAGCGCAGTTCTTTACATTTTAACCTAAAATATTATCTAAATGAGCTCGAGTGTCTGTTTTCTTTTACAGAAACGGCACAGTTTAACCATCTGAACTGATTTGAACAGAATTTTTAACAACATGTCATTTCAAGCTTATTTAAGCTCCGTAAAAAGTAGATACAACTGACATGGGACTCCGCAGGCAGTAAAAATTAATAATCGAAAAATAATATCTTGAATTCACTTCCTACAAAGAGATACGAAATTAAAATGGCTCACGTGTCCAATAAATTGAGACAAACTATAATTAAAAACTCATATATAAGCCTATTTTTAGCAGTCCAACTTGAAGGTATGTGCGAAGTAATTTATATAAAAGTAATATGAAAAATATAAACTGATTTATGTTTAACTTTCAATGGCGTAGATATTAAGTTCTGTTGATAAAAATCGACACCTGAAACGCAGTATTCAATTAGCAAGATAGAAATCAAAGATGAAATTTGCGTGAATTAGAGTGGGGCTCAATCGAGAATCGAGATCGTATCAAGTGAAGCGAATGTCGTGGAGGGATATTCGTTCCGCAGCTGTAACCGATACAACACTAGCAACCATTTAGACGGATATTTTAGGCTTTACTCATAAATTATACTTGGATTAACAGCCTCATTTCGCTAATTTTACAAATTCTTGAAAATATCGTTTTACGCTTAGTCAGCTATATCGTGTAGACGTATAAAATTTCGGTCCTTTCTGAATAAGGAAGTGTAACGGATCAAATAATTACGCGCTAATTAAGTGAAGCGACCAAATACTACCTCATTTGGGGATATAATAAAGCATTCTGCCGAAACTGGTAGAGTTGGAGCCTGACTTTCTGGCTGAAACTTGACGTGGAACAAATTAGAGCTTTCCCGACGGAGATTTTGATAAATTATGTAACTCAACGTAAATCTGCAAAGTTCCTGGCAGCCACTATTTCAAAAAAGCTTTTATTATGAGTGGAACACATCCCTTTTTCTGTGTTGGAAGCCTTCCAGCTAATACATTAGAGAGCCGTTCATAAACTCCAAGTTAACTATCTGCTAATTAAACGGACAATTACGTAGCACGCGTGTACCGCTCGTGTAACCAGCGTTCATTAATTTTTACATGCTTGTATCGTAAAGCCTCCCATAATAATCGCTTACGAGATTTAGCGATACAAAGATTAATTATAAATTATGGTTAATTTAAAAATGTTAGACGAAAACAACTTTTTTATATCAGATGGAAAGGAACATACCCAGCTCAGGTACTTTTATTTTTGTTAAATAAAGTATCTATAAACGATCCCTTTGTTAAAGGTTTTACTAAATGGGAAATTGAAGACGATTAATCCTTAAATGGCAAGGATACCTGCAGTTATATTGTCAAAACTACTTATATTGTCAAGTCAGATACAGCTCTACGTAAAGACAAGTAAAAAGTGGAATAAACTGCGATATTGTTTCGGAAAGAATTTATTTATTGCCGCAAATGGTGGACAAGTAATAGCGATGGGTCGATCTAGTAATCCTATTTAAATGGCACCTGTTCCCTATATGTATATATCTTCCATAAGCAAGTATCGCTATCTTTTTAGGATATTCAAAGACGCCTCGATCTTTATAATTTAATTATCTACATATCAGTATTTGAAAATCTGAAAAAAATCCGGTCGACGTGGCGATACTTGAGGGAGGTCCATGTCCATCAGTGAACATTTCTTCAAGATGTTTTCCTTCACCGTTTTGAGAGCAGTGGTAATGAAATAAATTACACAAAGTTAAGCCTGAGTTCGAACTCTCAACCTACAACTCGTAAGCAGTTACCACTGGGTCACCAGGCGACCACTACTCTTTGATATAAGTGATCTCACAATATGAACTAAGACTGCCACAAAATGAGTACCTACCAAATACCTATAAACCAGAAATATGAAAAGCAATAAACTCGAGCAAGGTCCCGATCGAGTGGACACGCTCAGGGGCAAAGGTGCGAATCGACATTTAATAAAATAATTTATATGACGCTGATACGTTTTTAATGGCCGCCAGACGAATGGACGAGTTTTAGTTACTTATACGACTAAACAGTTAGAGTAAATTGAAGAGAAACAAGCAGTTACTGCTCATTGAAATATGTAATATGATTCAAGGCTTTACCTTGATATGTAAAATTATCGTGGAAACGTATTAGGGACAGCTACAATCACGCCACGAGTTAACTTAATGCGGTTGTATGTACGTTTTTTTTTTTATAGACAACAGTTTTATAGAATTTCGTTTCACATAATTTTTTCTCATATTATCATTTCGTAGAATAATCAATACGTAGAATACTTACTTTGAAAAACAATTAATCATAGATTTTTGTTACTACTGTAAATAAAATTTTATTTTTTGATGTTCATATCATAGAATAACAAATCAAATATTCTTTATACTCATATTATTTAGTTAGTATAAAACTTATAACCAAGAAAAAAAATTTATCAAGTGACAGTTTCTAAACGTATTGAAATTCATACCTTTGACAAAATGCATAAAAACCCACCTATAAAATTAAATTAAATTATAATTAAATTCTAGCCAAGCAGGAAAACAATCTTATTATTCTCATTAATAGGGACTTCATATTATGCACGGCATTCTTACATTATATACGTACAATGAGGTTGTACATATATAAATTTAACTAATTGTCTTTAATAAATAATATTAACTAGTTAACTATTATTACTAGTTAGCTATTATTAGTTAACTTTATCTTCGCGGGCCCCTATTTCTGACTACACAGGGTTTAAAGGAACCTAACACGAAGGAGATGACGGGGCTCATTCACTCGTTTTGCTCGCTCACTGGAACCCCTGTCATCCCCTTCAAACCTAACCTGTCCGAGTCGGGGTGCCCTAAGTCCCGAGCTCGCTTCGCTCGCTCTTGCATCCTAAGTTCTCAAGTTCAATCTTGTGTGTTTCTGGAAATGAGGCATAACGTCTATTTTTTCATTTTCGTTGAAATAAAATACCAACCATGGAAAAATACACCGAACAAAAAAAAAAAAATCGTTAAAAAATCATTTTTACTGTTTGATTAGTTTGTTAAATAAAAAAACGTGTTTATAAAATTCATTGAATTGTGTTGCTGTTAAATATGTTTCATTCAAGTAAATAGTCGTTGAAAAAATAATATTCGAAATAAAAATACAAGGACCAAATATTATATGAAACATATTCTGCGAAACGAAATCCTACGAATTTTCTGTCTGCGAAACAAGGGAACACCGTCTTTAATGCATGGTAACTTATGATTGCACATGATTTATGATTCTAAAAAGTAGCAGAAAGTACATGCAATGGCCTTCAAATAAATGAAATTGAAGAAAAAATAAAACTTATTTAATTTTAAGCTCCTCTATCAGTCAACTTTTCTTCCATAAGTAGCTACGAGCACGCGTAGCAGTCGCGTAGCACACTTATAGCTTGGCCATCAGTCGTAATTACTTTTAAAATGTATCATTTTCGAAAGATATACACACTTTAGCGTGATATAAGCGATATGCCTACGCCACCTTCCTCTCTCAGTACTCGGTAGGTATCGCAGACGTTACATTAGTTTTATTGCAATGCACGCACTCCCGATGCACGCACATCGATAGCGCGGCGTCGAATCCAGAGACAATCAATTAACTCGCCTCCGCAATTCGATTATTGATTTTGTAATTAAATCGCGTCGGTGGGCGTGTCGCGTACCAACTCGCTCGCATGAATTATCTTTATGGCAGATTTTTAGTGATGTTTGTTGACTTTTTCAATTAAGCCATTACGAAAGAGTAAACCTTAAAGGTTATCTTACAAGCCATCTTTTAAAATATTGTCCGTAACATTAATCTCCTGGTGCGCTGACGTCGAAGCATACCATTATATTGTACGAGATCTTTTGCTGTATTATACATTGCCTGACAGTGGAGCTGAATGGAAATAATTATGGCGTTACGGTGACCAACAAAAAGGGACCGCGCTAACGTAATTATTTACCGAGGGATTGCTTTATAGCCGTATATGCAAACATTTTAACTCAGTGCACCGACTACAATCGCCCCACGAGAGAAACGTACGAGCACAAAAACTCCAGTACTTAATCATGTCTTTCTTAATCGATTTTTGAAAATGCCCACTCGATTCTTATTTTTCACCTCTCAAAACCGGACGTATTAAATAATCTGGATGCTCAATGAGACTAAATTGCACACAGTTTAATTTTGTATTATAGGTATTACCGACGAGCTTTAAAAGCAATTAACGATTAATTAAGAATCGGTTTTATAGTCTGTTCAAGTGTTTCTACTGCGAGTTTTAAGATGTACAATTACCCAGCACATAAACTTATTTCTGAGAATCCTTTGGGTTTAAAACTCAGTATAAAATTTTACATTGAGAGCTAATGGAAGTATGCATACGTGGTGCGACAAACGAGACGCCGAAAAAAGTCGGAGTATCACAATAGATACGAGAAGACAGAAATAATTGGGAGCTCCTGTCTATGTGAGGAGGCAAGCGACGCGGCTCATCAGTATGCGAGGAGCGGAGCCGGCACATGCCACCGTCGCCGAGCCATTCATCCGCGCCGCACAATCCAAAACAAATTGCCTTAACCAGAGGCTACTCTTTGTGAAAATGGAACTCGGCGATCCTTTTTCAGTAAAAAACCGACGTGTCGCGCGTTTTTTAAGTCGACTATATGAGTAATTGAGGACAAGTCCCGGCGGACGTGACGCGCCGCCTCCGTGTCCCAGCGACGCCGTGAGATACGCTGATACTCTGGTGTTTACACCCATTTAAAAGTCAATCATTGTCGCGAAAATAGCTTGTTTGAAAAGTTGCATTTGCATACCCATTTATAGGATACCACGACTTCAGCCACTTAACTTGTCGTTATATGGGAATCCTTAGTCCGGAACAAACGACGATTGTCCAGTCCACTAGTAAGTGAATAAGTAAACGACTCTTATACAATACGGTAGTTGTCAAGTAGAGAAAGCTATCGTCTGAAACTGAATGTAAACAGCGACGCGTGCATAGCTCAAGGAGTACGTACGGGGCTTAATTACTTACAGAATTGGTGGTTTAAAAGCGCAAATTGAATTACCATACATTTTAAATAAACGCTATGGCACCAACGTGTGGTGCGGCCGTGGGCTGCGCCGGCACACGCTCCGCAGCGGCGCGGCGGCCAGTGTGCCATCAATTAAATTTTAATTTTCGATCGCCAACGAATGAGTCGGCAGTGCCGTAATTGGTCCGCCCGTCCCGATGATTACTTTATTGGTCACACGCATACCCCGCTATCACGTGAAGCATTTTGTTGCCAATTTATTTCTATTCGCCTTTATCCTTTATTGCATTCGGATGAAAAAAGAAAAAGGACAAAGTCAGCATTGAGTCTGCTTGAAGCCGACGACGTAGGCGTAGCGGTATCGAGACAAGAGCCGAATTTAAATAACTTGTTTTGGCTTCCAGCCGCCTTTGACATAACCCTTAAATTAGAAGGGACGTAGTATTTCTTTCCTCCTTCAATAGTTTGTATAGTTTATCTCTTTCTGAAGCGGCTTCATCATTTTAGACGCGACCGAGGCGGCATCCTTGTAATAAGCTCCCAAAATGACGGGGGCGCAGGTAGCTGGTTTTTGCAGGTCCCTCTCGCCTAATCTGAAGCAGCGTTTGTTTTTTGTTTATATTGTGACCTCGTACGCACGAGTCTGCCACGTGACTTGACAAATAGAACGTGTAAAGAAGAGCTGTTTGAGTTTGTTTAACATGCAGTGTGAAACGCGAGACAAGTCGTTAGAATGGGGTTAGGAAATGCCGCGGTGTACACTGCACACGAAGCCAAGAAGCGTGGTGTTTATGCGGAAAATCGTGTCAAAGTTTCTTTGATATAGACATATACAGGGCGATTCGGAACCCACATGCATTGAACATTGTGGCCGTGTAACTAATGTACTTTTCTATGAAACAGTTGATTTTTTCAAGTGAAACCTTCTTTAGGTGCGTTGGGCATTTTTTGAGATGCGACACTGCTACCGTTACCCACACCTCTGTTTTAAGTTTTGGCCATTATAAAGACATCAACGCGTAGTACATTTTCTTTGGGAAGAATGAACTTCAAAATATTACCATGCTTTTTCATGTTTTCACTTCTGTCGGCACTCCTGGCGTGACACTGTTTTTTTTTTATAACCGACGAATAATGTCTACGGCAGTCTACGCTAGAAGCTAGAATCATGTACTGTATCCATAGTAACAGGTTGCGCGTCGATGTCTCTGCTATTCTGTATTGTAATGTAACTGAATTAATAATTTGGGACTCGTTAAACTGAAAATTTAGGCACTTAAGGACGTCTTCTCGATGAATAATTATAAGGGTTATTTCATCATACAAGATAAAATATGCAAAGGATGGCATCGTCCCAGTACTTGGAATACCTTCCTAGGCAATATTTTATGTTCAAAGCGACAGAATCCTAGCCGTCAGATTCCTTACACTAGCACTAACTTATAGTCACATTCTCTGCAGTGTTTGATAGTGTGTATTGAGCCTGTCAGATTCTTTGAAAGATTTCGAAGACTCTGGGACATATACAAACCCTTATATAAAAATAAACTCAAACTCAAGCATTTATTTCAATTAAACCATTTATTTTCAAAACGGGGAAGGAAAAAACCGTGAGGAAACCGGCATGTCCTAGAACCAAAAATTCGAAGACATGTGACATCTGCCAACTCGCACTGGGCCCGCGTGGTGGATTACAGCCCACTCCCTCTCACCAAGAGGAGGCCTGTGTCCAGTGGGAACAGTATAGGCTGATTCTGTATTTACAGGCGTTTAAGAAAAAAGTTGAAGGTAGTCTTCCCATTCCAAAACGGAGATCTATAAAAACACGAGAAGAACGGGCAAAAATCTCCAAGGACACTCTTTTAAATCAAGATATTACAACATACCGGGTACATTATTCTTGTTGCTTCCATAGGTGAGAATAAAGTACAGAAATTAAATGAAGAAACAATTCAAAATATTAGATTAAAAATAAGCCCTGGCAGCTAAGAGATGAGTTGCAGCCTCAACCGACGCGATGGCGCCCGTTCACGAACATGACGCGTAGATCAGCACCATCCAGCCCAACCATTTTGTAGGGAACTGATTATAAGTCAGTTGAGTCACAGTAGGATCGAAGTTAAATGACGTTTTAACAAGAAAAATAATAGCAAGATCGTGCAATAAACCATGGAACACACCATATGTTGGAGATTTCTATTCTTGATTTGCAACACCAACATTAAATGTAAAACATCATGTAAATAGTGGCAACACTATCCCCTTCCATCTGCGACACTGGTACAATATAGACGTATATTACTTGTCTCGTCTCAATTATTTATCTTCCTCGGCACCAACATACCAGCACCTCATACTCATCAGCCAGCTACCATCTACCTACAAGCTGCACATCAGTCCTCCGACATCGGTCCTCCGAACACCATAATATGCTATACTTATAACTCTTATAAGTTATAAGTAATCGAATCATCGAGAAATAGAGATAGGAACAGCATTTTATTAGCAGGTGAAAATGAATTTATTGTGAGTGCAACTGATAATTCAGTATAAGGAATTAGTCCGGGGCACGACACGCATCGTGTCGGATCGTGGGGAATTAAAGGCTTGGCCACACTAGACGCTGTGCATTACAAGAGGGATTTATTTATATAAAGGCTTACCAACTAAACACATACACAGCATTAACCCAAAGTCTTTGTCATAATATAGATCTCGCATGTATCTAAATTATTGGAAAGCACTTACTTACTGCACTTTCATTTAGCGTAATAGAACATAATACAAAAAAATGGAAACATCAAATAAATTAATTAAAAAATGAAAAAAATACACGAAAATTTAGTTCGATGAAATTAGCCTGACATAAATAAATCAACTGCTAGTGCCTCTTGGAAAAAGCATTAAACTTTTACAACATTCCCCGATGATCTGGCATATCTTGTTGCCTCCTTGTTGCGTTTATCTGTTCCTTCGATCTGTTCCAGGTTGACACTTGTAAACAGTCCTAAATAGATTCCAAGTAGAGTACACCGCCGCGCCGGGTCAGCGGGATTGTCCGAAAGGGTTACCGCTAGCCCGGAACATAAAGGGCTAAGGAAGGAACACGGGTGGGTTTTAGTCAGAGCCTGACACTCCCTACCGCTCCACCCAGAGCGGGAGGGGTCATTTGATGATTTCCCATTCTCAAAAAAAAGTGAGTACACCGGTGTCTAAGTAGTTATTCATACCTACATGAAAATATTTCTGCGTAAGCACATATTGATAAACCCGGTGGTTTTCATAAACACATCTTAACAGAAAACAATGCCTGCCTTTAAAAAATATGATTCGTTCATTAGCATTAGGTGTGGTCCAGCCTTAACCATTCATTTCGTACAATGCAGATGAAGACGCGGCGAACGTGCGCGGACTCCTGACCACTTGTTCGTGCCAACATATTTTTCTCTACATCTCACGACACGACACGATATATGTACGGATACATTGTTTATGTACCGCGCTCTGACGTAAATGTTCTTTACTTGATATTGATAGTAATAAAGTTCAACTCAGTGTGATATTGGTAAATTACGGGTTTGAATTGTACGTCATAAGTTTATGCGTTGGGTACGGGCTGGGCATGTGAAAATCAAAGTATGTACGTGTGGATATACGCGTCGATTTAAAACATCTTTCATTGGGCATAATGAAATCGGTTAAAAATGTGTTAGGTACGTTTGGTCATTGTAAACCCAGTCAACTGTTTGGAAGAGTAGAACTAGTTTCTCTATAAACTACGAAAAGAGAACTTCCAATTTTTTAATTATGGACACATTAATGAATTCTTATTTTTTATTTTTTGTTAATTTTTTTATATTGACGTAAATCATCCGATATGTATGCCTCTTTATCCGAATTGGCAACGACGTATTTTCATACATAAGTTTTGGCGGGCTGAAACTTGTCAAAACTAATTTAAGACAAATTTCATTAAATGAAATTACAAATAGCTTTTGTAAAAGCTATAGAAGCGTTTGACAAAGTTTATGGATAACGTGAAGAACACGGTGTATAATTACATTGATACGGTTAAATACATAGAATAATCAGTGCTAGAACAGCTGAATAGTTCCCGTCCCGGGAGTCCTTATGTGCATAAGGACTCTCGCAGACAGGCGCGACGCGATGGTGTGCCGCGATTCTGGTAGAACAAATTTCACGAAGTTTTCATAGAAATTTTTCTACTAGTATCGCGTCGCGCCTGTCTGCAGGAGCCTTAAACTCTTTGCCTGTCCACGGATAAAATTATGCACGCATAGAATTGTGGGTTGTTTTTGCTTTTTTAGATCATGGTAAGGGATGACTTGAGCAGTGCTGGCTCAGTGGTATCGGCCCTAACCTACGAGCTATAAGGTCGCGAGTTGGAACCCAGACAGGCACTTTGTGTTTTTGTAAATTTCATCACCACTGCTCTCAAAACGATGAAGGAAAAAATATTATTGTCGATCCCGTGAGAATATCGGGATAAAAATGATCCTATGTCCTTCCCCGGGATGCGATCTATCTCTCTGCCAAATTTTATCGAAATCTGTGGTTTAGGCATGAAAAGGTAACATACAAGACAGACAGAGTTACTTTAGAATTTATAATATTAGTATGGATCTAGGAATACTTCGTACCTCCGATAAAATAGGATTAAACTCACGGATTTATTAATCAGTCTTTATTCTCTTTATTCTTTATTCTCTTTATTCTTTATTATTATGTGATCAAAATTATACATAAAAAAATTAAAACAAATTTTAATACGCTGTTTTTCAATGTTCCTGAAAAACAACCTGAAAATTCCTGTAAATGACTTTCGAGTTGTAACCATATTTTATCGAAGGTGCGACTTATAAAACTTATCTAATAAGTCCTCTCTACTATATTTCTATGGGCCTAGCGAAGTCGACCGCGGAGCTTATAAAGTAAACAGATAGCATCTGTGCTCTGTCGTACGTGCCGCAGGCTACACACGCGCCGCACTGGAGGCGTGTCATCTATGAAATCACTAACCCGAATGGTACGGTCAGCAACAAAATTCGATTAACACTTCAGTTATTTTTAATCTCAGTTATTGAGCAAAATATTTGTTCAGTATTTGTTCAAAATTTCAAAATTGCACTGTACTTCTGCTGCAATTTTGAACAAACATTTTGCTCAATAAATGAGATTTAAAAAACCGAAGTGTTAATCGACTTTTGTTGCTGACTGTACATCTCTTGATATCAAGTACGAAAAAGTTCTCCATTTTTTGTTTGGAAATAGATATCTACGTCTTTTTATGTCGAAACAGCCTCTGCTGTTGCACCTCTGTACGTTATGTTTGTGTTTGGGATGAAAGGTCAGAAGAATTTTCGTCTGACATTTCTATTGAATCTTCTGAACTATTTTTATTGTTTCATTCTGTTAGTTCCCTGTATACCTATATTAAAGTAGATCATGCTGAGCGAGCATTTGTTTTGCAAATGATAATCGTAGACTCTGTTCTGTTATACGGAGGCAGGGACGGCATTATTTCTTTAAAAATACCAGTTGGAGGTATAGAAAAGAAACACCTTATAATTTCAATCGGCAACCCTACCTCAATAAGATGCGCAAGGGCACCTTCAAGTACCTTAGTCGAGATAAGTGCACGATAAATACAGTGCTGAACTTGTTTCAAAAGATCGGGGAAACTACCCTACAGAATACATATAAAATATTTCAGAATATGTCCATCCAGAAGTGTTGACTGATAGAACTTCGCACCGTACCCAATGCTAAACCTAAGAAGTAAACAGCCTAGTAAAGCCAGAAGCTCTTCAAAGGACATAGATAAACAGTATCAGATGAAATCTTGTCCATATTCATAACAAAATAAACCTTCTAGCACAACATAGCCATCCTTAGTTAAATGAGATGCGCAGACTCACGTACCGGCGCGCGCGCACCTTAACGTGCCTTCGTGGAGATAAGTGCGCGATGGCCCTGGATTACCACAGCAGCGCACTGCGCCAAGGGTTACCATCCATCCGAATTTGTCCGGACATTTCCGGCTTTTTAGCCCCCGTACGGACTTTCTCCGGCCTTGTCATTTGTCCAAACTGTTCGTACATAGGAGGATTTTTTGGGAGATTATTCAGAAAATAATAAAAATATTTAAACAATTACTGAAAAAAGAAACAGTAAAAATAGAATCTCCGGACATTTTGCAAATTGCAAATGTCCGGCTTTTTGCCAGAACATTTCAAAATTCGAAATGGTAACCCTAACTGCGCCGGAGTGCGCCGTCGTCGGCCCACTTTAAACCGTTTTGTTTCTCTATTCGTGTTTATTCATCGCTTAGTTTTTGTTGCCGCTGGGCTTATCAAAGTTGCTACTTAGATATGCTGTAGAATAATTGCTTTTGTTAGGATGTCGGTGTTGTTTTTGTGGAGGAAGAAATTAATCGCATTATTAAGAATCGTTTTACTTCAGACGCACAGAGCACTTTCCGTTCCACGTTGTTAGAGGAAGATTTACAATCTTTATGTATGTGTAAACATTTACCTCTGGAAAGCGATAGTCCTCATTAGAATCTAACAGCTATATGCGATATGATAATTTTAAGATCAAAATCATTTAATATTAAAGGACAACTTGTACTTACATATAGTCTGAAATCTATCATAGAGACAATTTTATACAATATTCAACCAAAATTCGACACCGCAGTATTCTACCAAAAATATATTTGACCCCAACACGATTTGCTACGATCAGCACTTGCTCCATCTTTCATTCCATAAACACTTAAGTTACATTTTAGGCTACCATCAACCTTAATGATGATGTGCCAGAGAAAATGTTAGTGCTTATTGTGTAAGGCGAGGCAAAAAGCTCGAGGCGCAGTGCCTTGTACCTATTAGCCCGTAATACACACTGGAGGCTCGTGGGAAACTACGTAACATTCTTTTTCGGACTCCGCACAATCATGCTCGCTTTGAAAAATAACCTCTGCGAGATGCATATAGTCTGTTGTTTCGTGCTCCGCTCGCGTGGCTTCCAGGTTTTTTAAATCTGGGACGTCTGTTGGCTCATTTGGGCCTAGGCCAAGGAACGCCGCTATTTGTAATCATAAATCTTTATTTATCTCAACATCATATTACCGTCACTGATAAATCTTAAATATTGAAAGTTCTGTGATAGGACATTTTATTTTTCACAACAACGGTTAGGGTTTATTAATATTTGTTAAAAAAATATTATTATTTGTTGAAGAAGACGGTAAGCTATTGGTTTCATGATTAACATAAGGTCTAAATTACATCATCACTGCATCATGCAGAATGAAGGCAGCAAAAGCCATCATTTCTATAAATGTGAACAAACAGACGCACAAACTTTGTGATTGATGAAAGTTCTATACTTTGTGAACCTGTGTTGGTTCGTACGTCTTTTATTATTATAAAGGTACACGGCCAGAACCTGTAGGTATATTGTATACGTGATACTCATGATAGCGAATGATTACAGATGCATCATCTGTGCACATAAAATATATAACAATCTTTTAAAGCACGTTACGTTCGGCATTACTCTGTATGGTTATTTTTATTATGGTTGTGTTGAATTGTTGAATTCCTGGTGCTCTATCACTGACTACAAAGAAATTAATTGTATTTATTGAATTGTCATTTAACTTCTCGTTCGTGGCTCATTTATTACTGGTATTTTTAATGTTTATCTTTTCGTTGTTACTCCGCTGGAATATCGCAATGAAACGATAATATACAAGACTTTTTTATTGGTCTGAGTATACAAGAACATGCGAAAAAATAATCTGAACAAGCTTCATGCAACATTTCTGAATACTTCATGAAAGTTACGAAATTATTGTAGTGTCTAGTTAAACAAAATAATAAATAGACGATAATAATAAATACGACCAAAATTCATAGACAAAAGACTTCCAATCCAATCCAATTTAAGAATGTTTGCCAACCATTCAATCTTCGGCTCAACAAATTAATGGTTGCTGGCAAGCGATCGATACTTCGGTGTTAGGAGGCGGTTACCCACACAGATGAGGCGTAAGGAAAGGCAGTTTCGGTGTGGCACGACTTGGCGAGACGAGGCGGGAGGGGGGGAGGGGAGCGAGGCGCGGGTCAGAGAGGCCGTGAGAAGTTGCGCGTGCGTCGGGTTCCCAGGCACGCGCCGAGGAGCGCGCGCGACCAATGCACGCCTGCTGCTGCCAGTGACTAGTGAGATGAAACATTTGATTGGGATGCTTGTAATTCGAGTGATAACTATAGTAAGTGGTGATTAGGTAGTATGGTAGGTATCGTTAGTTGAGTTTCGTAAAGTTTTGATAAGATTGAGAGAATAAAGAGGAACTTTAAAAAGGAAAGTAGTTTTTCCACATGGCAATCTAGCGTTTGAACAAGCAATTTTTCTGACAACTACAACAGTGAGAATTATTAGACGACGCTATGAAACTCTTCATAAATGAACAAAACAGTCATCTGGGTAACTCTTCATAAATGAAGAAAACCTCCTAGAAGGTCCTACTTAAAAAAAAAACTAGAAACTTCTTCGAACCATTATGTCTTAGAGGTGTACACCATCTCAGTTGGGAGTCGGTCGACGGGGTCGCCGCGGTCGAGCCTCTCTGCCCTTCTCATGGGACCAGCACTAGAGCCACTAGAGGTGAGACGCTAGAGGTGAGCCGCGACGTGCATATCCTGCGAGCCGCGCGAGGAATCCACCTTGTTACTTACATCGCTGCAAGATACCACTGGGAATTGTAATGTTAAAGATAGGGACGAGGGGCGTTTGTTTTTTAATAGACGGGTAAATGAAATCGGCTATAGCTCATAAATAAGACTCTATTGGAATATTGGAAGTGGACTGGTCACCGTTGCGACGTTTGGGAAGGCCTATGTCTTGGAGTGGATGTCTTTCGGTTGAAATGATGATGATGAAGACAATATAAGTCACTGATTATTTTATAGCTTAATTTAATCTTTGTTAGGTTATTTTCGGATTGGTAGGTTACTTTACTTCATTAGCAATTTGACACCATCTAGATTTATGATCTTTCGAGATAATGCCTCTCCAATTCCAGACCTCCCATGGAAAATTCTGAGTTATTCCGGTCTCCATCACAGCAATCTAAAACCATACTTCCATATCTAATTATCTCCTTATATCACATCAGTATCCCTTTAATTTCCTGAGCATCTCGCAGATATTTCTCCAGTCAGTCATGCAGTCACGTCGGTCGGCGGCGACGGGCGTCATTTCTAATTTATGCACGGTCGTGCGCAGCTCGCCTACCGCTCGACGCGCGCGCCTCTGGGAGGGCTGCTACACATACCTGCATAAAAAACATGGCTGCTACATTTTTTCCTGACTGCTTTATAGTCATATTTGGTTGTGTGTTAGTGTGCTGCTTCTGTTGTTATTTTTGTTTTATGGGTTAATTTAGGAACTTTATTTCGAGGCTATATTCTGATAGACTGGGCATTATGTCACAGGACTTCAAAAACTACCAATAAATACAGGTGATTTTTCAGGCGGTAGGCATGTACCTACCCATATTTTGCTAATAATTGGAATTAAAATAAATATTTTTTTCTTGTCCATATTGCTGCAACCTGCCGCAATGATACTTTTGCTCTACTTCAGATTTTGCCGGGGCAACATCTTGGTGATTAGTCTTAGGCTAGAATCTAGATGGAAATCCGGCCAGATAAGGCTGATTTGAAAAATCTTGATAATTCGTTCAAGATTCCAACCCACTAAGATATTTTTATCTTTTTTCGAGTCGCCCGATCGTGATTAGTTTCGACCCAAATATCTGCAGAGCATCCCTGAGTCGTGACTCGCGGACTCGACCGAGAATTAGATCCTGCCGCCTCTCTATAAGCTAGAGATCGCCAATTTATCTTTGACCTCCAGAAAGCTGACAATAACGCATTGTTCTGGTTCTTTTTATAATGGATGGTGAGCACAAAGATCGCACGTGTGGCGATGCGTGAGGACTCTTCAGTCACGGCGCATGCTCAAACATTCTGTTCTATAGTTACGAGGCTGACGCCTGCGCACTGATTGATGTGTTTGAGTTAAAATGTTTATCGTCCTAAGAAATGTTTGCGTTTACCGTGAAAGGGTGCTCTATTCGCACAATGAGTCCTTATAGAGGAGATAGCGACGGTTCCATAAGTTGCGGTTTGCTCTTGACATTTTGACGTGGGTATAAAGACTGGTTCGGTACTGGATGGTAATGCTGTGGTTTATAATATATCGCAGGATGTACCTATTACTATAATTGAATGCTATCGAAACATATTTGACGATAACCTGAACCATGTGTCCATGTACCAAAATTTAAAAACACCAATCAAAAAAAAATATCTCAAACCTAACAAAGTATTCCTTGATATAGATCTATACAAGGTTGAGAATCATAAAGCAAATCCCCAAGCAGATTTTTGAGCGCAAATTTCTAAATCCAAACTATAACCTTTCATCAACGAAGATATGAAATTAGCCGAAGGTAGAATTCTTGATCTCCTACAGTTAAGGGTTCAATTTGAGGCACAGGCTGTAGAATTAAGCTCGGTTCGTGATGATGCTTCGCTAATACCAGTAGCCGCTGCGCTTGCGCCACGACTTCGGTGTTGCCATGTCGGGAAAACTCCCAGAAAGTCTGCAAAATATCAATAAAATATATAATTTTATATCAACCGCTGCAGCTGTTTAAAAGTTAATTGTGTTTTTTCAGCAGATCTTAAGAACATATTATTATTGTGTGATATGAAAAAAAAAAGTGGATATAAAGTGTTTTAGATATTATGATATCGATTGTATTCTACGTTAATTAAATGTAAGATTTAGTACTTAACTATAAAATAAAGACAATCGAACTTAAACCTGAGGAAAATGTTGTAAGGGATCGTAAGAATAATAATTCTAATACAAATGGCACATCAGAGAAGAATGTTTTAAAATGAAAAAACATAAATACAGCAGCAGATGAAGAGGCTTATCAATGATGAATCAAAATAACTCCCTGGAACCGATAACGCTGATCTTGCAACACCAATATCAAAAGGAATTCTGTTCAGCTGGATTACAAATTTTGCACCCGCTCTTTACGGCCGGCGCTAAATTATTGAGCAGTAGCAGTGACTGTGCATATGTGTGTTTTAGAATTATATCCATCAAGATATAATCACAATGACCGATACTTGTTATATTTGATGACTTTGCTTTACGTTATCATACATTCTTGCTATTTATTTGTGGATATGAATAGGGGATGATATTGTTTAGCCTTGGCATAGAATTTATTTAGGAATTGATCTGCAATGGTATTTCAGTGAACGAATGTCGACTAACGTCACATAATTCAATACACCCTAAACATTCAATCACAATCTGAATCATTTCGAAGGATATTGCAAATCCATTGCTCCATATGTTCGAAAAAAAATTATCTTCAACAACGTAAATAACACAATGAATGTTGTTGAACTGTCAACATGAAAGCTATTGCTACTGTTAGTGTGTTACAAAATCACCCCGCAGGTAGGTAGTGATGATGGACTGGAGTTCTTGAGGAATACTAACCTCAGGTTACGTCTTGGTTGAGTTCCGAAACTTCTGAAAGTATCTGTACTTACCACACTGGATTAGTATATGTCATTTCCTTTCGACTTTATTGGTGCTACCACAGGTAAGCGGTCCTAAATGGGCTTTCAAAGCGTTTCTTGCTTCTAAAGCGATTGTCAACAGAATTGGCATAAGCTTTTCGGCAGCTGTTTTCAATCAGTCATCAATGTCCAATATTTTTTTTTATTTATCCATCATCGTTATCGCTGATGGAGCAGTGGTAGCCCAGTGGTAATGGCCTTCACTTTCGAGTCGTAGGTCGTGGATTCGATCCCACGCAGGGGTTTTACTTTGTGTAAATAATTCCATTACTACTGCTCTCAAAACGGTTAAGGAAAACGTCGTAAGGGAAACCGGCGTGTCCAGGGAAAGCGGCATATTCTAGAACCAAAAATTCGAAGTCATGTGACATCTATCAACTCGCACTGGACCCACGTGGTAGATTATAGCCCACTCCTTACGAGAGCCTGTGTCCCAGCAGTGGGCAAATTGTGGGCTAATTATGTTATCGCTTATAAAATGTCACTTTTGCTAGGCCCGTAGATTCAGCCCCATAATTCTGTTAGTGTCTTCCTTTTTTCCACAGAAATTGCAAAATCTTTATAATTGAGACCTTTAACTGATTTCCTTTCGGTTTCATCATATTTGACTGGATGCATATAATTTGGTAAACAGTGGAAGTTGCACAAGCGGGCAATGCAGGGAGGCGTAACTGATAGTTGATACCGAGCCAGTAAGGTAGCCAGTCAATCATAGTAGTTGTCATGCACTTTCGATAAACACCGAGGATACTGGCAGCGGTGTGAGGAAACTCTAAATATAATAGACTATTATTATTTACTGATATTTCGCAGTCGAAACAACACTACACATAAAATTAATAGCCAATAGTCATTTATTGGATGACTTAGGTAATATGTTGGTACAGTCTAGGAAATTTATTGATAAGCAAGCTGACTATCAAATTTAAATCGTCCGTAAATCCACATCATTACTGTCAGTCGTTTGTAATATGTAATTATAACACGGTAAATAAACTTAGAGTAGCGTATCAATCTCACGTTCTCACGTTCATAATATTATAATAATATGTCCTGAATGAACCTAAAAGTTTACAACAATTTAGTTGGCACTGGAATTTAACCCAAGGATTCTCTTTATTCCAGTTAAATTGACATGCATTCGGCAGGTGTACCTACCGCTTCTCGTAGTTGACATTTCGTAGCCTATAGAACACGTGTAGACATCGCTACTCTCCTCTTAGAGGTGGTCCAATTTGCAACTGAAAATGGAGAGACGATTATTGTACTGCGAATAAATAAATGAAATATACACGCGTCTTCAACAAAGACTCACCGGCTAGACCACCCAGATGCAACTGACAGTAAATGCCAACTGCCAATTAATTTCAATCCAATATCACTTACAAATGTTACAAAACATTATATTTTGAAATACTATGATTGCACACCCTATCTCAACATTTTAACGGACCAAGTAATGTACTCACTTATTATGATGGTACATAAAATGCTAAAGTGAGAGGATATTCAGAATTATCAAGGATGCCAGATATTAATTTTAAGATACTATCCAAGGCATAAATGTGTACTACTTTATGTCAATTTCTCGGTTTAAAAGCCATATAATTTGTCCATATTAAAATTATTGGTTTCGTCTTTTACGTGCTCAATAATTTGTCCAAGATAATTTTCGTTGATTTTATTTTATACATACATATAAAATAAAATCAACGAAAATAAACTACTACTTTCGAATAAACATGATCACAATAAAATAACTGATGTTTTGCTGATGGCCCCATATTATTCATCGAAATAAAAATAACAAAAACTTCACAGTGGACTTTTTCCAATCCTTTGACTCACCAGCGTTTGTATTTTTTGTCATTGAAATTGAAATATTTTTTAAGGTATTTCACACTCAACGAAGAAACAGTACACTACACACATGTTCTAAAAGATAAGATGAGACTTTAGATGGATGCCCTAATGATAGATAAAAAACCAATTTGTTGATAATAAATGCTTTAGCTAGAATCTAGGGACACAACACGCATTACATTAGCGGAATTGATCAATGAATGGTTGAATGGATCTACATACATTTAAAGTAGACCTTACGAAACAAGATGTGTTTCGTAACCTCTACTAAAACTTACTTTAAATAAACCATTAATTGATCAATTTCGCCAATTACACTCAATGTATCAAAATTACCCTTCACCTAACATTAAGACAAGTGAATATAGTCACGATATCTTCATGTAGCAATTATTACGAGCCTTTCACAGACGTTTCCTTATTACAGACATGTACAACTCGTAAAGATGCGGCTTAATGTAGATATATCGAGATGTATCGTGATTTAATGTCCATCGAGAAAGTGAACCCACGTCGAAGGAGAGTTCACACACTATTTTGAAAAGGGTCGTCTATATTTCATGCCTTGCATTGCTGATTGTGAGTGTCAAATATGATACGTGATCGTTTAACGAAGATATATAACTGGAGCCATTTGGAGGGGTAGGTAATTCTAATTTGTTAGATTCATGATGTTCTACATAAAATATATTTATAAGTGCTTCTGCCAAGACAGACTTATTGCACGTAGGTGTGCTTTTTTAAGGTACCTAGTCTACCTTTTGTACTTCTACATCGCATTACATGAAGGAAGAATCTATGCAATATTAGCCTTTGTATTCTTTGGCTGATGCATATTTCTCGTAGACGAGGTGTTTATTTGTATTTAAAGACCAAAGCAGTGCTATGTATTCTGTGGCAGTGCAATAAGCCGAAAACCGAAAATATTAGTCTTTAGTTACATCCGAGACCTCAATTTTAAAGGACCAATTGTCTGTCCAACCTTTATGAAAAAAAAAACCGCAGATTTATAACAGTACCCATAATAACAGGTTATTGGTGCTTAAAGCGATTCCCTGGATGATGGTTATCTGTTCGAATGTCTCAATTACGACTTCTCTCAGGGGACAGTAGAGACAACTGCACACAGTTTATGAACGGGCGAGTTCCGCGTGTCATTTGTAAGTAATAGCAGTAAGCGATATCTCCGTACGATATCTTGGAGGTAATAAAGGACATTATAATAAAAATATAGTGGAGGTAGGTTTAATATTCTTGCGTTATTCTTGTAAAACTGTTTGGGCGACGAAAATTGTTGTAAGCTGAGGCACAGTTACCGTGGCTGAGGCTTTAGCGGCGAACGAAACTGTAGTTTTAATGGAGTACCTAGTTTTTATATCAAAACTAGAACAATGGGGACACTATTTGTTTGGTTGCGTTGTTCCAAATCTCACGTATACAAAAACACGGCCTTTTTTTGTTTTGATTTTTTGGATTTTGGGCGCGTTATGGCACCCTGTTTACTTGAATGAAATTCGATCCAGCCGGTCGATTCTGTAAAAATCTCACCGTGAAAACTTAGGTGAAGTGAGTTTGTTTTTGCTAGGAATTGACACTATTGACAGCTCACTCCACCCTCACTTCACCTAAATTTTCACGGTGAGTTTTTTACAGAATCGACCGGCAGTTGTTTTTAATAGATGTGTATTTATATCACAGCAAAATACCCAGTTCAATAGTGGCGCTGTGGCAACGGCGGCCCCGACATACGAGTTGTAAGGTCGTGGGTTCGAACCCAGGCAGACGCTTTACTTTGTGTAAATAATTTTATCACCACAGCTCTCAAAATGGTGAAGGAAAACATCGTGAAGAAACCGGCATGTCCTGGAATCAAAAATTCGAAGACAGCTTACATCTACCAACCCGCACTGAGCCTGCGTGGTAGATTATATTAGCATAGCCCACTTCCTCTCGAAGAGAGGAGGCCTGTGTCCCAGCAGTGGGAATATTATAGGCTGATAATCTTACACTGCAGTACCCAAGTGACAACGGTTGAATATATGTTTATACAAACACATAATAAGAATCTTGTTGGTTATTCACGCAGAATATGGTAAAATGTTAATAAATACATTCAGATTCAATATCATCAAGTCTAACTTGTTTTCTTCATGAACCATAAACTAACAGCTCTCTAGACCAAAATAGTGTTGTCACTTTATATCTCACAGTGGGAACCATAGATAATTAGTTTGGTTCGCATTAGTTTGGTTGATATTAATTGATTGTTGTAAATGTGCTACAATTAGAACAGGGGGTAGAGGCAAGTAGTCCACGGGACAAATATGCGGGTAGGCTACCGAAGAAAATAATGAAGAACGATAAAACTGAACACATACAAATAAAACACTATTAATTTCATTGTGAAGTCTCTCTCTATCTGAATCACCCGCTAAAACTTTTTACAAAACCTTAACCTAGTGAAACGACAGCTAAAGAATGGGGGCCTATTAAAAACATTGTACTTATAACTTACACGTAGTAACATTGTAAAAAATAACGCCATTACACTCGTTGTACCGAGCACGAACAATACATGATATATGTAACTTCCCTTGGGGTAACACAGTATCGATGAAAAAACGGTTAAAAAACCGTGGCTCGCTTCTCGGACCTGTTATTCTATAATTCGTATGGGCCTCGGGCTCGTAATAACAGTAATAAGACATGCCATGGCCACCATAAGTCACATTGGCTCGCTGTAAACCGGAGCCCTCATTACGGAAAGAACTTAGTAACTGCACGTAAAATATTTTTTAATTCCCTTGGGAGACGTCAAACGTGGATCTCAGTCGTTTCGTTTGAAAGATAACAAATTGTGTAATAAGCGAAACTTGTGCAAAAAGACGAAAGACTTAACAGGTATTAATTTACCACCATTTTACCAATTTACCACCAACCCACACTTTATTTTTTTGTCGTTTAGACAAAAAAGTAAAGTGTGGATTAGAAAATGCATTTTATTAATGCTGAGTTTGTTATAGTTGGAAGAGAAAAATGATCATGTGTCCGCGCATCGGTTACGCTTAAAATGGTTACCCATCAGACAGCGCAGAGCGTTAAGAGCTTTGACAACTTTGTTTTCTCTTCTAGACAAACCCACTTCTCCTTCTTATCTTACTTCTCACTTCCAATATTTATGCTCTGCGCACATCAAGAATCTTCGTTCTTCCAATAATCGTCTTCTACGATGTCCTACTCACCGCTCTGGCTTTCTTAAATCTTCTTTTCCTGTCCAGGCAGTTTTCCTTTGGAATGCGCTCCCTCTGAATATCAGGATGGCAACATGTCGGCTCACATTTAAAATAAAAGCTCGGCAACACATCCATAAGAAGTTGGCAGACTTGTCCCACAATTAATTTGCTGGTTTTCTTCATCTATGTTTTTTTTTCTTTTTTTTTATCTTTCCTCACTTTGTATAATTTGTTGTATGTATGTAATAAGTATTTATTATTTAATTTATTCTTCAAAATTTTCTGTTCTGTTGCACCTACTGTTTTGTCTCTGCATCACCCTAAGGTAGACTGGTAGAAAATGCCCAAGGCATTAAGTCCGCCTTTGTACATTATGTGCATAAAGTTTTAATAAATAAAAATAAAAAATGGATTTAAATTGCACATTTTATTTAAGTACAGAAAATAATGCCAGCGTACTTAATTCCTTAATGAAAGCTCGTTAGTTGTTATTGTCATAACAAATAGGTATTCCAGATAGAGTTTTTGCGATAATATTCTCATTAAACACTGTCAAAATATCATAGAATTACGAGCTGAAAGGGACGTACATAATGAAGAAAGTAACAGCTTCATTATCTGGATATAACGAGTGTCTTGTATTTAATAGGTTCCCAGTCGCCCTCGGATCGAAGCAGCGCATTGTGTGGTGAAAATAAAACACACTTATGACACAGTGCTGCAGTGAGAGCCGTCACGTTTCTCGTCGTCTTCCTTCGCTCTCCCACAGTACTAGTCACGAACTTATACTTCACTTAATTAACGTAAATAAGACAGTTTTGCGAATGAAAAAACAAACGGGGCCGAGAGGTCGATGTTTTCGAAACCGGATTCGCGGATTTAACCGAAGCACAGTCGGCGAAGTCTTAGCCTCTTAGGCAACACTTTATGTCACTTTTTATTTTTAATGAGAGTTTTTATCGTGACACTAATAATAGTCTGGGAAATTAATTTAACCATACCGTAATTATTAGACAGCCGGCAAAGTGGCCGTAAATGCCCCAGTCCACTGGAAAAAGTAACTGCTGAAACATTAATTAATTGCTATTCTTTACGATTCATATTTTATTCTAAATAACATATTAAAATTAAAGTAGAGATCATTTACGGATGGTTTATCAGCCCTTTTATATTGGGACATCAAAAGGAGCTTACGAAAATTGTATCAGCCTTGTCCTTTTTAAGGCTAAAATTAATTAAAGTGACAATCACAATTTTGAAAACTATAAAATATCTTACTCAAGCCCAGAAAGGAAATTCCCCCTTTAAAAAATATCGCCCTTGACGACATTTTAAAATAAAAGCTTTATAATCATGTGATTCTCAAATCCGCCGGTACCTACCTATACACCGTTATAACAGTCTGCATGCCACGTCAAGGTACAGAGTATAAAATGCAAGTCAGTGCAGTCGAAAGCACCCCGAATTATGAACGCTGTGTACCGTGAATGGATTCGCGAGACAGCGATGAAAGACAACCGCCTGACTGCTATATTTAAAATGCTTTACTTGTAATTTATTATTGTGAGTGCAACAACATAATTGAGGCCCGTAATACACCTTTTGAAATGTTACTAGGTACAGCTTTCAGTATCGTGTTTGATCAATAAATTCAAAACGATAAACCTAAACGATAAATTCTGGTCATCAAGTTGAAAAGCAAAATATTTGGGTGAAAAAGGACTGGCATTATGAAAAATAATCCATTGTACAAAAAAGGCTGAAGAAAACAAAAGAAAACTTAATCCTTAATATTTCTTTCAAAACCAGGATTATTTAATCAGAAAAATATATTAAAAATACCATCACGTAATTTTTCACCAGTAATAAGAACGGGAAATTACGGGTCAATTCCAATTTTGCGAAGCCTTGCTTTCGTATTTTCAATTCACATTTTTACTGCGCTGCCGTATTTATAAAACAGAATTGCATGCAGGGTGTTACCCACGTCAGGTATGATTACGATAATAACTTAAATCAAATAAGTCATACACACATTCAGAGGGCTACAGCCGCTACAGGAAATAATTTTCTACTTTCACAAATTTTTGGATAACTGCAGCGTGCGAAACATCCAAAGGTCCCAAAGGTTGACTGGTAGAAAATGCCTATGGCATTAAGTCCGCCTCTGTACATTAATGTGCTTGAAGTATTAAATAAATAAATAAACATGAAGTTTTTCAGAAGTATGTATTTTCTCAATATTATTAGGTGGGAAAGGACGAAAGGACTGGGCCATAATGGCAGTGGACAGACTTGTATGGAAAAAGGAGGCAGTGAGACTTGTGTGAATAGAATAGGATCCGTATATACAGGGTTACTGGAAACTCGACCACTTCCTTGTAGAAGGTGATAGGGGAGATAAAATGTGACAAATTTAACCCCCTTTATGTACGGCCGAAAACTAGTACTTTTAGAGTTATTTGAAATTTTAAATTACTCCAAATTTTCACACTTAACTTTTAATTTAAAAAAAAACAAATCATGTTGATTGGGTTAATTTTGATTTATTGCAACAAAGCTAATACAGCAGTAAAATGTCTAAAAATATCAAATAACTTCAAGAAGAAGTTTTTATAATTATTTGTACGAGCCGTTGCATTTTTTTTTTTTCAAATATCTCTAAAAGTATTAGTTTTCGGCCATACATATGAGGGGTTAAATTTGTTACATTTTAGCTCCCCTATCGCCTCCTGCAAGGAAGTGGTCGAGTTATCAGTAACCCAGTACATCCAAACTAGGGTAGATTTATTTGGACTACGTAAAGCTTCTCAAAACGTGCATAAATAAGACTATCGGTTTGTAGAGCGTGGTATGTCCCATCAAGTATCCCATGAAG
Source organism: Luperina testacea (assembly GCA_927399505.1). Lineage (NCBI taxonomy): Eukaryota > Metazoa > Arthropoda > Insecta > Lepidoptera > Noctuidae > Luperina > Luperina testacea. The sequence goes on along the minus strand of OV656770.1, from coordinate 12,721,791 downwards.
ATATTCATACTATTCTTGAACTCCGCAAGCATAAAAAATAGGATTATCATCATCTCCGATCTTTGCGTCGACTTACTTCCACTTCGCGGCCTTTACATACAATAAGTACCTTTGAAAAATAAGCGGTCTAAACTTTAAATTGTTAATAGCGTCGGTACGTAACGCTTGGTCGTAAGTACGGTGTGCAGTATTGCGCGAGAGCCGACCGGTCCGATCGACGCATACGCACCTGCCTCGGGCACACGCCACTAGGGACCGCCGCACACTGGTATGGAAAGGGTTAACTTTTGATTATTAAGTAATTATAATAGACTGGACAAATTGTTTTCTTATGTACAAATCCTGCTGGTTTTTATAATATTTTCGTGAATTTTCTCATTTTCAATGTAGGTACTGAAAATTCCCATAAAGCTTAGAGCGGTGAAATCAAAACTGGAAGTACCTATATATGTAAGTAAACCCACAGTAATTTCGGAATTGAGCTTAAATATCCAGAAAATCAGATAGTCATCTTCTTCTTCTTGTAGGTGTATAGTACCTTCTGAGGAACTGCCAGTTCCGCTAAACTAGCTCTATCTTTATCCACGCAAAATAGATGGTCAGCATTTACCATTCCATTCACGCTCACCCACCTACTAGATAAATAATTTTAGTGGTGCTAGTTAAAACGTCAAATCAAGCTACGTAGGTGATTTCAGCTAATCGACCGCAGCTCAGTGCAAAACTTTCCAAAACCGTTTTTCACCTTGTCCGTCTCGTAAGTCACATCGCACATTATCATTATGTTCTCTACTCCTATAATTTCAATTTTTAAAGCTCCATAAAGACGTGCAATTACGACACAGCTTCGCAGGCTCACTCCCTCATTACTGGATCCGCTATGCGCAGTGCGCGCGCTCCCTTCCCTGTCCTCGGTCTCGACTACGCTCTGAGATAAGCCGGGACGTGCGCATTTTATTTATTTTAACATTTTTAAGTCGGCGTGGGCATTTATTTCTTATTGGCTGCGCCGCAGCACGCGGCGGGTAAGTCACGACGAACGCCACCTTGAGGGCTAAATAGCACCTACGCGCGCAACCGAGGCCTACACACCGTTTATTTAATGCACACTTAAATAGATCCTTGCTGCACTAAAGATACCTATATCTGTGTCATCGGTTCGGTTTTGTGTGTCTGCGCAGTTGAAGTGGACGGCTATGGGTTGGCTTATCTTCTTTAAGATCCAGTGGCTATCTATCCAGAATTGTTTTGTTACAGAATGGAAGGTGGATAGTCTTTGCCAAAAAGACCAAGATAAGGGAAGACAAAGAGTCGTTCATAAATATTTCGAAAATATTGGGGATACGGGATATCATGTTAGCACTCCAGTTAAAAATCGCTTTGGAACTAGCAGCTCTCGGGTTGTAAGAAACCTATCATATATTTTATTGTTGCTTGGTTTCAGTCCAATAAAAAAAAAGTGCATATCTACAATAAATATGTAGATTATACCAAGTAGTAAAAGTGTTTCGAGTGAATCGTTATATCCACTTGGATAAATATTCACATTGTAACTTGATCTAACCATATCTCGCGACCTCAGTGAGACGTAGGCAGTAAATTATTTTATTTTAATATTTAATCCTTCGAGCAAAGATTCTTCGTTTCTGAGTAAGCCGGATGATGACGAATAGTACAAATTCCTGAAGACGAAAATGTTGAATGCAAGTCAACAGCCCCTGAGTAGAATAAATATAGAATATGCTTTGTTTTGACGAAGCAACATCTTGAATAGATCACAGGACAAAATTAGCTTGTATTTAAAAAAAATAAGCAATGTTTTAGTCAGGAATAACTCCTATTACTCCTTATGGTCCTATTGGTCAACTGATAGTCACTCCGGATGTAGGCAAATCTGACAATATCACCAAATAAAGTGAAAATGGATCTTCCCTTACAGGAATTATTGAGGAATTTGCGTGAGCAAACTATGAGACATCCAGCAAGCATTCAAGAGCTTTCTTATTACATTTTCTATAATAAGTGTCGTTTTATCTTTCAACAACATTTTCCCACACTTCTAGACTTTAAATATAGAGAACACGGCACAACCAACCACAAGCTGACTCGTGACAAGTCCGTCCTCCGAGAGCGGCGCGCGCGCAGCACGCGAAAATTATTAAGGTCAATATTTTATACGTACCTACGGGTACAATACCGAAGAGCAAGGTAAAGCCCTGTATAATAATGTTCAATTATAGCACATTAGAATTACTTTATGTTAAAAAATTTGATTGCCGAAAGAAATACAGGAAGAGACAATTAATATTTTGTGGGACTCCACGAAAGAACACAACTAAATATGTATGATACAAACATAGAAAAAGTACTAAGAAATAGCACACATGCTATGAGGCGGTAATGAACGATAAGTTGAATAAATGAAAAAGTTTTCATCTAATTAACTAAAAAGTTTATGAACATTTAACCCCTTTATTTATGAACGTTGCGTAGTGAAGTACTGATTAGCGACTGTATAACCATACATTTTTGACGGAAGCAACGTTTATAAATAAACCCCTGAGTGTTCGCAAGCTTAATAATTTATTGTACGGTCAGCAATAAAAGTCGATTAACACTTCAGTTTAATTTGAGCAAAATATTTGTTCAAAATTGCAGCAGAAGTAGGTACAATGCAATTTTGAACAAATATTTTGCTCAATAACTGAGATTAAAAAACTGAAGTGTTAATATTTTGCTCAATAAAAAAACTGAAGTTGAAGCGACTTTTGTTGCTGACTGTACGTATTTATTGCGTATTTCCCAGACACCATTTTAAAGCTTTTCTCTATAATAGTTAGACAGCTTTATCATTTTAATAATAACCGTTCTGCTAAGTTATTTTTCTAAGGGCGAATTTTTCCAAGCTAAAAATTAAATAAGAACTCTTCATCCTGAAAATAAATTTTGAAGTTTTGACAGTTTTTCCATACAAAACCTGTCAGACGTCAATTTATTATATCGAAGAAGAAAAAAAACGATTTCTTCCGCTGATAAAAGATAACAGACTTTGGAAAAAACGGCCCTAAATAAACTAAGGTGAAAGTCATTATCAGCTACGTCAGTTAAAAGTTGGTGTAGCTTTATCGATTCTTATCTAGTGATAAGCGTATCAATATTGAATCAAAAATCAATAGTGTTACTGTTTTACACCATATAAGATACCGAGCCGGGTCGGCTAGATGTTAAGCATCTGTAATGAGATCTCCTTAATTACTAGGCAACACATTATACACACAGGTTTTTATTTCCAGTAATTATTTGTCGTTTCTGTGCATTCCAACAGAAATGTGCAACATTTTAACTAACGTTCGAGTTACTAAATAGAACCCTACCAACTAGCGTAGAAACATCCAAGGACTCATACCACGAAATCGACTACAGCTTAAATAAAAATCTTAAATTCATTCGTTTGTTAACTGATAACGAAAAAAAAAGGCTGAACCGCTGGGTCTAGTAGCAGGCACAATATTCCATAAATAACAAAAGCAATAAAGAAGGATTTTTGAAAATTGCAGTTAAATAGCGGATGAACGTTTTTATGGAAGTTCTTCTTCTGCCGATGAGAATCAGAGAAGTTAATTATTATTGTAAAAATTGCGATTCAGGTTACGTTTAAAAATCGCTACGGATATGCCTACGCTAGCTATGCCCGCCGCGTAGCAGGTTTTTCGTAGTTCACATTCAGATTTGTACGTAGTGTATATTGTCACGGTTAATAGCCAAAGTGCAGCTACACCTAGTTTTAGCCGGGTACAACTGCGGCTACACTTAGTTTTAGCCGGGTACATCTAGGTGCAGCCGGCCACATGCGGTTTATGTGTACTTCGGGAGGCGACGTATAATGCAAGAGCGAGCGAAGAGCATCCCGAGGTTAGGTTTGGTTAAAACTAGGTGTAGCTGCACTTCGGCTATTAGCCGTAACATACATATATATATCCCATGCTGATTTCGGCTACGGTGACTGCTATTGTTTCCGACAACTATAGGTTACGGGCGTGTGCTCATGTAGCTAACACAACCTATCACAGTTAAGGTACGTGCACAGTGCGGACACGTTAGAATGCCATTGTGATAATGGTATTGTATGGTGGAGGGTAGCTTACTCTTGAGGTGATTCTCTCCTCCGCTGGTCTTCAAAGTCACAAACACTTTGTTTTACCAAACGCCTCCAAACAGGTCTATTATTTGCCAACTCCTCCAAACGAGAGGGATCAATATTGATGTAAATAACAGTTGAAAAAAATTATGAAGATAATCTGACGATACAAATAAGAATTATGTACCTACTAGTATATAAGATATCACTATACAAAAATGCAGTACCAATTGCTATAAATTAGGTACCTAGAAAGAAACATTGATTTTTTCTCCCACAACAAAATAGGTACTTAATACCATACTATACTTAGATCTTTATGAAGCAATAAACTAACCCATAAAAAACTAAGATCTCGGATTTAATAGGGCAACCGACCTTGATGATTTGACATTTAATGCACCTCCACTATTTTTATAACAATTATATGTTTTTACGATCACATATTTGCTTATGTGCTAAACTTACAAAGTATTTAAGTGCTTGAATTGCGCGTTTAATTGTCGATTATCATCGCGATTACTATGGTAATAAAAAATCAACTATACTCATGACACATACCATATGCAATTTTACAGGACGAGGCTGTAAATATGGCACATCAACTTTTTGGCTCTATTTATAGTAGTGTCAACTTTGTCATTGGGCCCTCGTGGTGGATTACGGCCCACTCCATTTCAAAAGAGAGGAAGTCTGTGTCCCAGCTTTGGGAACATTATAGGCTGATTATGGATCTTTGTCATTTAATTTTAATACTCGTGTGGGACCGCCTCCTTCTAAAGATCAATATGTCACATTTTGCACAATAAGCAACTTATTCCTTACTAGCTTCTGTCTATGACTTTTCCGCGAGAAATTTCTTGTTCTCCCGACCCACCCGTCGCATCGCATCGCCTCTCCGAACTATTACCTCATTTTCGCTTAGCGTTCTTTCTGACTTTTTTTCTTTTTGCAGGGCTCCTAAGGTCCTAGTGTTATGTTAATATAGTCTTTAGCCTTCCTAACGAACACGAAGGCTATCAAATGCAAAAAGGTTCCAGAGTCAAGCGCGGTGAAAAAAAAAAACAAACGAAAAAACATTTTTTTCAGCAAGTAATTGTATAAGTATACCTATAGAGTAACAGTAAAATAAGTAAATAAAGTACGTTCCGCTTAAAAAAAACATCATGTAAGACAATTAAAATGCGACAAAATTATTCTCAAGTACCTAAAAGTAAACCTTTGTTTTTTCACGAACCGCTCCCGCTCTCGCGAAGGCTGTGTTGCCAGCTCGATAAAATTCCCGTCTCGTTTATTTTAAGTCTCGCATTAACAACGTAGGTAATTAAGCATCGAAATGTCGTCGTAGTGAGGCGTCGTTCTAAATAATCGTCGCTCAACAATTTGCCTCATTATCTTCACGGTTTAAATCATAAAATACCACACTGGGTTGTTAGCGGGATGATGCAGATGTGGAATGGACGACTTGGTTCTAATTGTAGCTAGAAATAGTTGTAGGGTAGATAGTACATGGCTAAAATTAAATTGGCCATCTATCCTGAATAGCTAGTTTTATAGACCTGTTAATTAAAATTCAAAATTATGCAATAACCGTAGGTAGGTAAGTATTGCATAATCAGTCTATTCATATTTTCTGACTGACCGACTTTTTGACAATTCAAAAGTGTCTGTAAATGGTTTAATTGAAATAAATGCTTTGAGTTTGAGTTGAGTTTGAGTTTGAATTAATGTTCCCACTACTGGGACACAGGCCTCCTCTCGGTGAGAGAGAGTGGGCCATAATCCACCACGCGGGCCCAGTGCGGGTTGGTAGATGTCTATGTCTTCGAATTTTTGGTTCTAGAACATGCCGGCTTCCTCACGATGTTTTCCTTCACCGTTTTGAGAGTAGTGGTGATGAAATAATTTACACAAAGTAAAGTGCCTGCATGGGTTCGAATCCCCGACCTACAATTCGTAAGTCGCGGCCATTACCACTGGGCCTCCACTGCTCAAAATCATTTAAAACCTATGTTCATTTAATTAACCAGCTCAATTAGCTAGATTCTTAGTTCTTATACCTATCCTGATTCCAACCTAATGCCAGGACACGCTCGACATACCTCTTAACTTCCCAGAAAAAAAAAAACATAAGGAACTAATTGCAGGAGTTAAAAAAAGAAAGTCAACCATGTAGAAATTACCAAACAATGCGAGTGTATCTAATTAAAGCATGGTGTAGCTCTTCGACTAGTGATCTTGGTATTCAACGGTTTGTAAACGCTTGTTGCGCGCACGACGAGATGCGAGCAAAAACTGAATTGCGCTAAATTCAATTGGTTAATCAATTCAATTAATTTGAAGGGATAGCTACCGAGCGATCGAAGAAGCACAGTAATTGGAACGATTAATGTACGCCTCGAATGAGCCATTCTTTCTTTATATCGAGATCGGACATATTGAAGACATGTTCGGAATGAATCGGACTGAAAACTAACTACCTACGCTTCGTTGGGGCTGATAACATCTACAGGAGCTCTAGGATTATATTCGTTTAATTAATCGAAGTATTGTTGCGTATTTCTAAATTAATTTGGGTTCCGTGATGTTTTTTTAACGTGCTCTGTCATTTATTTTGCCCCACAGAAAAATATTTAGGTAGTGGTATCGATTATCATCGGTTGTTTACATATTGCTATTCACCGTTATTAAAATAAAAATGTACAATTTTACTGATGTTGAATCGAAATTGATGGAATAACAAGGTAAAACATTAGTATTTATGATGACAAAAACATAATCGCCAATTTAAAATTCACTTCGTTAAAAACTTACACAAATCAACATGTAAACTAAAGGAATGACAGTTTAATATATGAAATGATTGTTGTTAGTTGTCAAACCGACGTGACCACGTGCGTCTGCGCAGCTCCGCCGTGGGTGGTGGCCGTGGTGGGACCGTCCTTGTTTTTTCGCATTTTTTTGTCTAACAACACGTGATGACCATATAAACAGCCTTAGGCAGACCACCGTCATGTTGACACAGAGACATTTTGGGTGGCGCGGGCGCATTAGATTTAAAAACAAATAAGATGGTCTAATCAGGTTAATTGCGGTGTGAAGATGATTGACGGATATTCAAATATGTATGTGCCTAATTTATTTGACCTAGTCTTGTATGCATGTGTTTGAATCTTAAATTGAGACTGCATGATTTTTCTATTAATTACTTTATTTTTTGAACAAAGATCACATTTAAAGATTATCCATATTATTAGCATCATTATTGCAGCTATTTCCTCAGCCATTATTCAAGTAAATTACAAACAAACTCGGCTAATAACTACCCGACAAAAATTACTGACTTCCTAACTCTCTACAGACTAAATTATGTAAATGTAACGAATAAATCAGAACTCATTATCATACTATCTTCAGGAGCATTTCTTGGCATTCTACGTGGTACGTTCTCATATTTACGGAAATTACAACTTCGAAGTATCCTCAAAGTAGGTACTTCGGACCGGACATGCTCAATTTTGGGTTCTGTACAAATTGCCATTATTAAAAGCTCACCAATCGGCCCACCCAGATAGCTCAAAACTGTATTTAAGGCAATTGCTTTATTAAAAAGTGAAAAGTACAAAAAATATTTATTAAAACAAAGACGTCTAAACTCGTCATTATGTTCAGAATTGAGATACCCAGATAATGATTGTGCTGCGGTCCTTAGGGAGGACAATCATTATCTGCCTACCAATATCTAATTACATGTAAAATTGGTTTGAGAAAGTCACTTTTAATATTGGACCTTTATGCTTTATGTTTTTTGACTTCATTTGAGCTGTAGGCACATAATAATATGTGATTAATTTCGTTGATTCTAACACAATGCATAATCCTCCAATCCTCACTAAACAACTCAGTTCTTGTTCTTGCATTTCACCCATCAATTCATAATTAATGAACTTATAAGATCCAAGAACTGAAAACAACCTCCTTCAACAACCAATCAAATCCTAATCGCCTTGAAATTGAAATAAAAATGTTACGAAAATTATATTCTGATGCGCCCGCGCGGTACGACCACTGAATCAGAAATGTCTTCAAATTAATTCAAATTACTTTTGGGCGACTTCAACACAATCTTAAGACTTGATCTGACATGGATTTTGCATATCCTTTTATAAACTTCCTTGTAAAAAATTAAACCGCAAACAGAACAAATACCTACCTAAATGCTACACATATTTCTAACCCGGTGGGCCTAAGTTTGATCGAAATTCGACCACCAGCCTCAGCGACCACCTAGATTTCATACCACAAAGGCCCTATAAAAAGGGAATTATCCGGACCACCGCTGACTAAGGTAGCAAAAAGGCTATAATGTTGTATTTAATCCTCATTGAAGCTTATATTGTAACTAATCCTTAAGGCGAAAGCGCCAGGGTAGCCCGCGAAATTCAATTTTTTTTATGTTTTTTGGAATTTGCTGGTCAGTATTAAGTTGTACGTTGATTAATATATGAATCGCGGCCGTAAGAAATATGTGTTTACAGAATTATAATCATTAAAGTCATCAACACAACTCTCTAAGACCACGTAAGTCCAAAGAATAACTGTTTCATGAAATCATCATTCTTTGGACTTACGTGGTCTTAGAGAGTTGTGTTGATGACTTTAATGATTATAATTCTGTAAACACATATTTCTTACGGACGCGATTCATATATTAATCAACGTACAACTTAATGCTGACCAGCAAATTGCAAAAAAGGTAAAAAAAATTGAATTTCGCGGGCTACCTTAGCGCTTCCACCTTAATAAGCTATCAGGATAAAGCGTACCTACCTATATGTTATACTTATTTTATGCAATTCTTTTGAGCAAAACAGGTTCTTGTTGCAGATCTTATACAGTTTAAGTATGAAAGAAGATTAAAAAAATGTACATAGGTACAGTCAAAGTACCTTTTACTTTCCAAATTCGTGTAAGTGCTTATTTCTCTTATCTAAAGATTTTCACTTGTCTTTCAGTAATGACTTCATGTTTTCTAACGTTTACACTAACTCCAATCAAAGTTTAATTTACTACATATTTCAATCAATTGTGTGTAGAAGACATAATAATCACTGGTAATAATACGGTTATTTGCATGCGGCCGCCGTCGCGTCGTGCCTTCTCATTAGGTCGTGTCACGCGTCATAACACTGATTAATTGGCCTCCGACGCTTGATGCGAACACAAAGAGTTGTAAAAAAACAATGACAAGCAAGCAACGACCTTTCGGTAACGAGGAGCCGTCACTCAGGCGGGTGCGCCCGTGCGCCGGCCAGCATACACTTGACAACTTCAATTTATATGCAACTCGATGCCTACACTCGTTCCCACTTGAATGATAGGCAATAAAGTCACGGCACCCATACGTATCGACATTATCGCCGAATATTTTTCGAAACATTATCATAAAATATCGTACGTATCTACGTTGTTTCTTTTCGATGCGAATCTTAATGCGAATTTATATCTCGTGCTCATTAAACGAGTAATCGATGAGGTTGTTCAATTAATATATTCGGAATCCAGTGGTATTGAGAGAAAATTACACGGCTATCGTCATTATGATAAGCAAGACAGTAGTTAGCAACAGCACCCGCGGTCGAAACCACTTGGGTGGCTCGGCAGATGTTGCTCTGATTCATAAAAAAATCACATTTCAATTAGTTTCATCGTTATTTGATATTACGAACATTACACGTAAACACATCATCTTATGAATTTTAATGAGCTGTGTAATGAGCGAGATCAGATGAGCCGAGTGCCGCAGCTCTTGAATTCTGTGTTGGAAAATATTTACTGACTGCAGTACCGTGTTACCACTTTCTAAATTAATAATAAAATTGCTTGCTCGGCGACAACGGTTGATTCCAGTTTATTTATTTTTGCGTAATACTGGACGTTAGGTCATAAAATTGATGGCACTTGATTCATGTTAGTTTTAATGGAAATCAGTCAAGTGTTTGTGTAATAGGTGTGCAGAGCATCGACGTAAGAATTTTCGCAGAATAGTAGGTATTTCGAACTCATATAGGGAACCCGTTGCGGTGTGATGATAACTGACGAAGTCACACGAGTGTTGTGCAAACTTTAGCTACGGAGTTATCTCATCTCATATTGTTGTTGTAGGTACCACTTACCAGCGATAATCTATTGATTAATTAACTTAAACAGATCAAATAAAATTAGTAATTGAAGTATCTCTACTCAGCATATCAAAAAACATTTAATTCACGGTTTTGTAGACTTTTCAGCAACACGAAGGCAAAGTTTGCATTTTTCTTTGTTAGGTAGGTACCTACTTAGAAAATTATGTGCTGTGAGCAGTGATTGGCAGAAATAAAATGCCTCTGCAAAACAAAACTTATGTTGAATGCGGTTTATTTTTGGCAAAGGATAAACCCTTTTGCCAAAAATAAACCCACCCGCCACCACATTCGTAGACATGAAAATTGTGTAAGTAAATAATTATTAGTGGAGTCGGCAAATTGCAGCCGCAGGTGCAATAATTCTCCAATACCCGGCATTAGTGTCGGGACAGCGCAAACAAACGGTTATAATTGAATGTTTGACGAATTAGTGCGACCACCGAGGGAGAACTACGTGGTGGTTCTGCGTTCCACTGGAATATATGGGGGATTGTTTGACTTTTGATTTTGCAATAATGTAGGAGGGCGAACAAAATAAAAGACAAAAGTACATCAATCTTCGCTTTCTCCTTCTTCGTCGTTCCCTCAATCTTAATAAACTTTAAAAAGTTATGATTATTTCAATAGAGAGATATATATAGAGATTTTGCCTAGGCCTGTTTTTTTTCTAAATATCACAACAAAGATCCTACAAATGGTGCCGACAGGACACGAAAAAAAGGGCTTCCATATATCTACTAATATACCTAACTTTAAGGCAGTGAATAACCGGTGGACATTGGCTGTGTGCCTTTATTTTATCTACCTACTTCTAAGCAGAAACTCCTCATTTGTAACAGGAACTGGCTTCATGAACTAGAAGACTTTAAACCCAGTCAGGATAACTATTCACGAAGCAAAACCTCTTGAGACCTAGTCAAAATAAAAACACAACAAAGCTGCTTTGAGTCCTAAGCCTCCGGTCACATACTAGCATCTGCTGATTTTATCAGGATTTTGCATGAGAACATGTCAATACAATGTAGCCTATTATTATAGTGAGACAAGTAATTATGACGCATGGCAAGGAGTAGCTACAAATTACTGGCGCCATAAGTAGGTACTTGTTCATAAAATTGGATGCATGTGAAACTTTTAGTCACTGTGAATTTAGATGCCTTGCGACATTATTCAGGAAGGTTTCCCCTGTGAAATTCGGGCGGAAAGTTTTTTAGCAATGTAGAAAGTTGATTGTCATTCGCTTGTGTTCCGACATCTGATTCTGAAATAACTTTCAGTATGTAGGTACCTATCCTAAGACGTTTGGTCCTTTTTAATTTTGTAATGGATTCGTATTATATTATGAGGAATACGTTTAATTATCAACCTTGAGCCTATTAGATAGTATTGGGATACTACTGCTGGATATAAGCCTCTCCAAAAGGAAAAAAATTTAAAGATTCTTCAGCTGAAATGAAGGATGTAGAGTAGGTTAAATATTAGTGTCTATTGCTATGAAGTACCTATTTTCGCTTTTTACTAGTCTCTTTAAAGGTATACAGCTAGCAGTTATGTAGAAAAGCGGATTCGACAATCCATTTGCGACATATACACCTACTAGTTGCGCCCCGCGGTTTCACTCGGTCGATCCCGTGGGAATTTCGGGATCAAAAGTCATATGTGTTAATCCTGGTTATAAACTATCTGTTTGCAAAATTTCATCCAAATCCGTTCAGCCGTTAGTGCGTGAAGAAGTACCAAACATACAAACACACTCACAAACTTTTGCCTTTATAATATTAGTAGGATACAAGACTGTTAGACTTCTTACTACTGAATATTGCTTCATCATCATCATCATTTCAGCCGAAAGACGTCCACTGCTGGACATTGGCCTCCTCCAACCACCGCCACTGCAACCGGGTCTATACTCCCCGCATCCAACAGATTACTGCGATCTTTACAAGGTCATCGGTTCACCTTATGGGAAGCCTTCCAACGCTACGTACAATGCGTGCCACGAAAGATGAGACTTGAACCCGCCTCCCCCGCTCTTTCCGCCGCCCCTATGACGTCCGTTCCCGTCCCGCACTCAGACCTCATACCGCTAAAGATACCTAAAATCGTGTACTGCGCATGACAAACCACCTGGTGTGTCAAGTCTCATCTTTCGTGGCACGCATTGTATTTCGCTACGCGGTCGCCATTTGCTTGCTACTTAGCAAAAGTAGAATGAGATGGGGGAGTTTTGCAGTGGGCTTCAATAGTGAAATGAAGAGTTGGATGATTGGCTGAAGCTTCCTCACTTTTCTGTTTGCTGCTTTACCAGGATAAAATACTTGTTTTTTTTTTTTATTATCATTGGGTTTGCTCTTGACTCTAGTCTAGGTCAGAGATGACAGAGACAAAGTCTACGATGGAGTGAGCTCACCCAGAAGAAGCCAGTTCACTCTTACTTTGAAGAGATTCGGGTTGTATGCACTCGGAAACACAAACGCAGGTAGAGAGTTCCACTCTGTTTCTTGTAAAATAAAACGTCCTCTTATAATCATACTTTTATTTCTAGATTAATGGCATATTTCTTTTAGGTACATCTTCTTAAACTACACAATCTTAAATAATATCACGTTATTCTCTTAATAATTTACATTGAGACGGCAAACTGTTATAATTGTGTACAATTAAAATAAAATAAGAAATTGTTCATACAACAATCGATTAATTATTAGATAATAAGATGCAAACATAAATAGGTACACATCACTTTCAATTACTTAGGTATGTAAAACTATAAAGGCTTAATATTTCTCCACTCATACAAATAAACATATAAACTAAATGTATGTTATAAAATAAACTGTCCTCGTTCGGTAACTGGTAAAGGAAGACCATAATGACTACTGGTTTATTCCGGTAACGTAACTAAATGAATATTGAGCGTAATTATCAACCGATCATTAATCATTGTGATTAACTATACTCTTCATAGCATAATAAGCCTATATAATTATAATGTTTCCACTGCTGAGACACACGCCTCCTCTCAGTGGGAGTTCGTGGGCCGTAATCCACCACGCAGGGCCAGTGCGGGTGTCATGTCTTCGATTTTTTGTTTCTAGGACGTGCCGGTTTCCTCACGATGTTTTCCTTCACCGTTTTGAGAGCAGTAGGTAGTGATGAAATAATTTAGGTACACAACGTAAAGCGCCTATTTGGGTTCGAACCCATGACCGTAAGTCGCGGCCGTTACCACTGGGTCGCCACTGCTCTACTATACTTTACATGTTAAACATTAATATACTATACGCCTATATGTATAATGGAAGACTATACGATTTTGCTGTATAAGGCACACAGAATTCTATCATATCAATTACCTACAATCAAACATTGAATTTCAAGAACTCAATATTTGCATAAACTCGTATTTACAAAAGCTTTAAGCAAACTAATTGTAAAACGATGAAAATTAATTAATGGCACTAGTTATTTACTTAAAACTAATTAATGAATATAACGTAGGTATGCTACGTTTCTACGTAAATGATACATGAAATACTGCCTCAGATGTCATCCGCGAATATACACGATAATATTCTATGTCTTAAAACTAAAATATACCTTTCGTTAAACAGAAAGGAATCAAACTCTCATCAAAATTATCTCTATAAAGTCTATCACACATTCTAAACTGACCGAGCAAGTACCTAACTCAAGTAAAAGTATCTTTCATTGCTGAAAGCATTTATTCTGTTAATAGCTAACACTAGGAACTATATTCTGTCAATATAGACATACTATGTACAACTAAAATATATCACAGAGTTATGAAAGGAATGGAGGGTGCGTCACCATGGTCTCCAGGGTTTCTCTTCTGGAGGTTGTTTTCTTGTGACGAGGGCAAGTGGGGCTGAATCTTCATTGGGAGGGGGCGGGGTCCCCCATCCTGAGCTCGCGGGAGAATAGCAGCGAGTTTCCGAAGACGTTGAAGATGAAGCATCCCTTGGTGAGAGTGGCACCAGGGTTGGTAGAGCGCCTAAAGTGCTCGCGTTGACGCCAGCTGGTAAGACCAGAGCGATGTCGCCGTTCGACAACCTCGTTGGTACTAGACGGACGCCTGAACCGGGACCAGCTGAAATAATAGACACAAATTAGAACATACATAACTACATTATGAAAATCAAGACAACGGTCTAAATAGTTATACGGTTGAATTCAGTTAGGTATTGTTGGATTCTTTCAAAAACTCTATCAAGACCAAACCGCATAAAACCTTGAAGGTGAATTTAATGGTAGGACCAAACATGTTTAAAACTCACCAGAAATGAAAATAGTAGAATGTTGGTTTTGAGGAGCATCTTCAACGTCCGAGGGTGGCGTGGGAGCTCCGGCAGGCCTGGCCCCGGGCGCGTTGACACATCCTTCCAGATGCCTGACAAGTCTTCTCCTCAATGTCGGCTCAATGCCCTGGAACTTCGACACCTCTGTCACGCAGTGCCTGTATCCGGCACGGAACCGGTCCGGAGAACCAGTGCCTTCAGACCGGAGACCCTCTAAATGCTTCACAGTCATCTCTAGGATGTCAGCCTTCTCTAGTTTCGAATGTCTCGCCGGCTGTAACAAGGATGAAATTGTTGGTAAGGAACATAATCCTTTAGATACCTATACGGACTGCTGTTGCGTTGCGGAGCATTAATGAAGGAGAGGACATAGCACTACTAAGAATATTAACTTAATGTTGACCCGTCAAGCAAATGCTAAATGCTTAAATATTAAATATTCATATTATTATCGCTTAAGAAAATATTAAATGTCTAGACGGTAATTCTTCAAAGCCTAAGTAAATATAGACAGAAGATTAATAGGTAGTACCATAACTATGTATGTTAAATGTTACAATGGCCAGAGATCGCACAAGACAAGGAGGTTTGGAAGGAAAAAGGGGAGACCTTTGCCCAATATGAGCAGTGAGACACAATATAGGACAACAAAAAAAAAAAACAAAAAGAAAATATGTTAACTTACGTCTTTCTTCATAGCATCTAAAATCAATGCCTTCAGTTCATTGAGGCAGTTGTTGATGCGCGCCCGTCGCCTCTTCTCCATAATGGGCTTGTTGCTCTGTAACAACACAAACATTTTGTTAATAAAGTCAAATTTACATCAAGTTTCGAACATTCAGTTAGATAATAAGCAGGTATCCTTGCGATTTGCGTCAATGCGCCGCAATTTGCATCCATTAGCAACACGTGTAACTAAATGTTATACGCATGGCAAGGTTAAGGCTTAAAGTCTAGCACATACACGTACAGATTTACCTATACATTAATATACGCTAAACTAACACACTAGCATAGTGTTCTCACGCGACGCACGATCAATCAGTTTCCAAGCGGACAAACTTTATGTAAAACAGTCCTAAAACATATAATCAGTCGCACAAGTTCGTGGTACATGCATTGTCGTATTATTTATGCCGTGTATAAACAACATTGTTATCGCTTTATCGCCGGGTGACACCAAGTAAGGCGCGTGACAAAAAGAGCCATTAATCTCTGGTTACACGCCAGTGACGGCGCGTGCGACTGCCTCAAGGTGAAGGTCGTCCGTGTCGTGATTGGCTGCGCGCGCGCCGTGACGCTGAATCACGCGTGGCGGAACCACGTGACGCTCAAACGGACGTTACTAATGTGTAACACACCGTCGTCGTCGTCTCTCGCGCCGCCATCTCTTTGTTAACATCATCATGATAACTGCGTGTTTCGTCTCATCAACAAATGGCGGCGATTCTGTATTGATTCCTGGCGCGAGTCCAATGCAAAAGATCAAATATTTTTTATATGTAAATTCTCGGAATTGGCACTATGTCAGAGAAATAGTAAACTGCTCGTGTATCACATTTGATCTTGTTTCGTTAGCATACTTATCTAACATTAACACCACGGCTTTAACCGAACTACACAAACTTCACGTTACGCGTTCAAAATTAGCTCTTGCAAACACTGTCTGACCGATACGCCAATGTCAGACGGGTGAACCGCTTAGATATTCAAAAATAAATGTAGAACATGATAGCGGCGCTTGTGCGAGGGCGGGAATTCTCGCCGCTTTCCGCACGAGACATCGCTTCCGTAGTCGAGGATAAAGGGCCCTCATATTTAATGGCGTGAATTCGCTTGTAAATAATATTCAGCATTCTGTTTCTTTTTTATTAATGAAAAAAAAAAGATAGTCTTTTTATGATCGGCATTTGTTTACACATTGTTCTAGCCTTCAGATACCATATATGTACCTACTAAAAATATCAACTTTGCATAGCAAGTGCTACACCTTCACATAACTATTTTTATCTCATATCGATATCGGTACAGTAGGTGTACAACGCATCAAATGACTTCAACAATAGCGTCAATAGATATTGATTATATCGTTCCTAACAAAGGGTACTTAAATCTCTTTAGTTAAGAGTCGCCATAGATTTTCCTGCTCGAATTTTTTTAGACGCGTGTGCCAGTAGGTATGTACTAGCCGGAGCCGTAGCGAGCGAGTAGCTCGTAGATGTAAATGTTCGCAGTAATTACAGAGGTATGCAAATTGACACGCACCGTTCCTGTCACCTTCAGTTAGTGTTTACGATAAGTATATTGAGAGGTGAGGTGACAGATTGACAGGAACGTTGTTTATGTTGATTTTTAGAGGATAATCAGTTGAGAAAAGTGTGGTCTGTCTACTACTCCAGAAATATTGTACAATAAATATGTATTTAGACGATTCGATGTCTCGTTACGTTTAGTTATCTAGAGCTTGAAATATTTATTACAGAATCTGTTATTTATTTCAATAAAAACACCAAGTGCACTGTGCAATACAAAAACATATCCCAACGAGCCAAGAACGTAAATGTTTTAAAATATCATAAATATGATATATTTTATTCATACTAAAACTTTAACGCTTAATAAAAACATGAAAGAGAAAATTCATAGTGAAACAACCTCGTCTAGTTTTCCGCAGATCGTAAAGACGCGCGCGCTGTCGGCGACAGGAGGCACGTGGCGAGCGGGCGCCCTGCGGCGGCGGCGGCGGCGGGCGGCGGCGGCGTCGCGGCGTGAACCAATATAGCGAACACACACAGACACAGATATAAGTAGGTACAACGAGTACACCCACCACCCACACCTACCCATTTTACCGCCGCCGCCGCCGGCGGAATGCGAATTACAAACGCGCCATTTCAATTATCACGTGTATTTCTGAATATATCAACTGCTAACAAAATACCTGTCAGGCGAGTCAAAAGAAACACGACGTTTGTTACACGTTTACATTATTACAATCGCCTCTACAAGATGCCAATAACAAACCGCTTGTTTGAATGTACAGACATCAAGCTACTACAATCTGTCAAATTTCTTTAATAAATTTCCAACTTTATCGCTACAGAATAAAGTTCAGAGTTGATTGGGAAATTTTGACAGTTTCGGGTAGCTTGATGAGCTGGCGTCCGCGTCTGTACCATTATTAACAGCGTGACATTCGTATTTTTTTTTCTATGTTATTATGAGAAAAACCTGGTATTTTTTGTACATTCAGATTTTATAGGTACCTACTAGTGGTCGTGATCAAAGGTTGGAAGGGCCGAAGTCAATGAGCTAATAATATTCAGGGGCTTACAGGACCTAAACACAAAAAACGCGAGTTTTAGAAACAATAAAAGTATATATGATCGACTACAGTAAATAAAATCAGAAAAATATATGATATTCTTCAGGATAATGCTAGATAGTGTGTTGAAAACATAATACAACTAATTTGATACGATAGAATAAACTCATGAAGATACCTCAAAAAAAAATCTTTTTACAATAAAAACTAATATATAAACAATCATTCTGATTTTGTGTCAGATTATTCTACAAGCAACATACTAAAATACTAGTGTTTTAATTTTTTAGTCTAAACAATAGATTTTTTGTAATTAAATAATTGCTACATATTTTGCAATAAATTACTAGCGTTTAGTCATCGCGCTTCTCTTTCTTTTGTATGCAGTCCGACAGTTCCGCTTTAGGTCATGTAAGCCCCTTAATGACCCAAAACAATGAAATGTTATCTGGCAGGTCGGCACGCTATCTGTAACGCACTCACGCCCCGTAACCTCACGTAAGTGTTGACCCGATAACGTCAGCTGATAGTTTCGGATAACAGGTGCTCGATAAGGGGCTCGGTTCGAACCACTGACACTTATTGATACCCATGTGATAGACGAACGTATCAAGTGCCTATGTTGCTGCCTGAGCTATGGGTGACTATAAAAAACTAAAACAAAACGATAAACAACTAATCTCTTACTATTCAAACTTTCTTTTTCTCTTAAATTTAAACATAGTATAAGTTAGGTATATGAAAATCGAACCTTTTATATTTCAACATTTTTAATCTATAGTCCGTTCGCATGTTTTATATTTATCCTAGTTATACAGGAAAACCTATTATTAGCCATACAATACTGTAATACACATACTCTCATCATCTGCCTAGCCTTTTCCCAACTATGTTGGGGTCAGCTTCCAGTCTAACCGGTTGCAGCTGAATACCAGTATTTTACATGGAGCGACTGCCTATCTGACCTCCACAACCCAGTAATATGGTAAGACTGGATGTCAGACTTTCGGGCTTCTGACTACCCGTAGCGACTGTCAAAGATCCACGAATGACAGCCGGGACCAACGGCTTAACGTGCTTTCCGAGGCACGGAGGGGTCTCGGTATGTAAAGATGGTCACCCATCCACAGACCAACCGCGGCAAGCGTAGCTTAACCTGATCGATCGACCTGTGCCGCTCTTATTATTTAGCCTCGGGTATTTATTTAGGCACATACTTTGTAACATACTATATATACAGTGTACTATGTGTCGGTATCGGTATGTACGGTTGGTTGCCAAAATAAAGAAAAAAAAAATGGATCTAATAACAGTCCAACTCTTTAATACTAACCTAAGCTAACTAAGCTTGAATCAAACAATGTGCTTGCACAGAGGTGACAAGGTACATTGTATGATTAAAGTGTCCACTGGTCCACTGTGACAAGTCAGAGTGGACACTGACAATGGAAGACCAAATATTGCTTAGCACTTTCTATAACTACAACAACTTCTCTTACAGTTGATGCTAACCCAGACTACTGAGCTAATGGGCTAATGGCAGACTACTGGGCTACTGAATTTCAATCTCTTCAGGCGGACCTGGGGGCCTACTCTTTAAGTTCGTCAACGAAGATACGGGCTAAAACAGAACAAAAGTAGGTATGTACTTGATCTGTAGGTCCAACTGTTAAATTATGTTGTCATTAAAATCAAAAATTAGTTCGGGGCCAGCAGGGTAATTAGGGAACACACTATCAGTGGCATTAGTTTTTATTTTGACAGTTCAACAACATTCAATGCGTTATTTACGTTGCGGAGCAGACATGCTTTTCGAACATATGAGGCAATGGATTAGCAATATCCTTCAAAATGATTCAGATTGAGATCGATAGTGTTACGCAATTAGGGTGCGGAACGAGGCAATGTGCGTAAGCATAGAGAATATTATAAGCCTTTGTGCTTAAGTGATACGGAGTAAAAAACGCATGTAATTTCGGCTGGAACTACCGACTTCGTGATTGGGAAGTAGACCCCCAGCATCGGAAGAGCAGTCCCAAACCTTACGTCTGTTTCTATATCTCTATTCATTTATATTTACGAATTCTTCGAACTTCTGCCGTGCCCACACCATCGTTTACGTAACGTTTGGCCCGCCATGCGGAATGGATTTAGTCGCGGGGCGCCACGTGCCAGGGTTATCAACTGTCTGCGACCGACTGAGACGCAGCGACTGCGTTCCGGTATTCGTGACGCGCGATTTTTTTTTTTTATTTCTATGTGCTTTGATTTGTCGACTTCTTCCTGGCGTAAATCATGAGTAATTAATTACGCATATTTTTTATTAGTCTGGCTATGTTATCTTATGATTTCGGACATCAATATGGAATTAGTGACATTTTTTCTCATTTCGAGATCATAAAAGCTCGAGAAGTCTAGGATAAATTAGGAAGACAGTTATAGGTCTGTCTCAATGACTCTATAAAACCGAATTCATAGACTTATTTATCTTAATAACATAATAACTTCGTTCCCCACAACTCTATCTTAAAACCGTCAATTCATATAATATGTCTCTCGCCACAAAATTCTCAGCGACATTCCCAATTGATATTAACGCATAGCGAATGGGACGAGAGACATGATCAAGTCGTCAATATCTATTTACTAGGAGCAGCTGAGTCACGCTATGCACCCTGGTTACACAGCGTGCCATGTCATTGGCGCTCTCATGGGCAGGCATCGTCAACATTTTCCTAATTTTCTAATTACCGGACTGCGCCAGAAGGAGGGTTATATTTTTCGAGTGTATGTACTTATGTATGTATATTTCTTTGGCACGCTCTGTAGCCTAAACGGCTTGATCGATTTCAGATTGAGAGGTGCCGTTAGATTCGTCTTAACTGTGAGAGTGACACTGGGTATATCAAAATTGAAAAAAAAATGTCCGATTTTTGGCGCCATATTATGTTTTCAAATAATTTTCTTTTTCTCAAAACCTATTGAGTGGGGTGTCAAAATAAAGGGTTTTACACAAATATATACAACTTAAAGGTGATAAGACAAATTATACATATACAGTAAAAGCTTCTTATTCGCGCTTCCTTCATTCGCGTTTTCACTATTCGCGGATTAAAAAAATGCGACCCAATTCTATATTCGCGGCTAAAAATTTCTTTATTCGCGGATCTAATTGATCGCGCCGCCTTAGCACTGCCGCCTCCTGTCAAAGGATGCTGCACCCCGCTACCGACACTACCCAATATTATTTGTAAATGCCGTCAATGGACTAAAAAAACAGTAAAATAGATCTTATTGTAAAATAGCAAATGAGCTCTGTGATTTCTTTATGAACATTGATCCGTCTATGGAACGAAGTCTTATTTTTAAAAGGCAAATTGCTAATGCGACTGCTGCGTATCAGTCTGAACTGAAGGAGCTTTTAAAAACTGCCAAGCAAGAGAAAATTACAAAATTCTTCAAACCATTGCAAGCCTAAGATAATTTAATGAAAATGTTCAAAAACTTGAATTAAATTGATTTTTTTATACATTTGCTTTTTTTTATTTTGTCACCTAGGAACGTATCCCATATAATCCCATATAAATTACCATTCCGTATTCACGGTTTCTGTATTCACGGCATATTTTTGGAACATATGCCCCGCGAATAAAGAGCTTTTACTGTACAACTTATATATGGTTAAAAGTAATTCGAAGTGACAAATCGTAAAAAACACGTACCAAGAACTAAATCGTCTGCGAAATCTTTCACATTAATTTTGTAAGCTAAAAAGCTAGAAATAAAAAAAAAATAATTTAAAAAAATAAAAAACCCTACTGCGGTAAAAAACTTAAGTTAAAAATCTGAAAAGCTAAAAACAAGTCCATTTTAAATTAAATAAAAGTTGGAAGTAGGCGGGATCCATACCATTTTTATTATATTTTCAAATTGAAATGCCTATCCGATTCCAGCCACAGGTCAGGCAGACCACAGGTTGAGTACCCCTACAGACGGTTATTTTGCTCTGTCTGGCTCACGCCCAGTGGTCATTTCACATTCGTATCGCCTAAATCTGCACGTTTGACAGCTCGGTGCTAATGCATGCGATAAATAGCGATGCGACGGAGCTACGCGACGCGCGACGCCATGCCGCCGCCGCACGACCTTCCGAAAGATAAGCCGTCTAATCCGCGCTGCGCGCATAATATTATGTATTATGTAGGTATCTGTCGCCGTGACGGTACTGTCTGAAATGCTTTGTTTATGAACGAAGATATTAATTGAAATTTCATGTTCTGGTTCATTGAATTGTTAGACGTATTGCGCATTGACATTGACAATAAATTGCACTGAAGACTTTTAAGCCTTTTTATCGGCGTTTTAACGTCAACTTACAAGTATACGTAAGTAGGAATTAAACGTCGTATTACATCGAGTCGCCTCTATCATTAGTTCATTACTACTAATGATAGCTGTAAGGATTAATTATCGTGTCTTTGATGTGAAGCGATTAATATTGAACGCTGTTATCTAAGAGGGTGTGTAGTGTTTAATTAAAAGGTATTAGTCAAACGGTGGATTCACGGAATCCTCGAAATATCGGAGCGCGGAATGTTTTGAGAGGAAAATGATTACATGAAATGTGTGGAAAAAGGTCCATTCCGGTTTTATAGCTCATGCTCATGGCTATTAATATTGAAACCTACAGGATTGCATTCTCATGTACTTCTTTATAGTCAACGATTGAGTTATATAAGCATACTTAATCATTGAGTATATCAATGTACCTAATAGACCTGCAATCCCTTCGAACTCAGAGCTTCGAAACTGTACGCTCTTGACGCCTGTAGCGAGTTCACCTTCTGTGTCCGTAAGTATCGTCTGCCATGCTTGGCAGTTGGCACGGCCTGCCAGTGGGCAGCGGGCGGCCCCGGCCGCTGGCATGCGCTTGGCAGCCACGCGCCGGGCGCGGCGTCGCGTGCCAATGCGTGGGAGCGGACGCCGAACTTCCGCCACGCTATAATAGTTCGCCAGACGTCTAGATGCGCCGATGCTAGAAGCTGTTTTGTTTTGAGTACCTAGCCAAGACGTGTTATGATCATCTATTGATGGAGAATAAGTTTGAATCGACACCATTCGACGATCTGATGTTTTAATGAGAATAGCCATGGAAGATTGTCATATTTCACAAAATTAACACGAGTGATAATGCCGTTTACTTTTCAAACAACAATTTAAAAACTACGCCTTTCACTAAAGATTCTAAATATTCTTCTCCATTTAAAGCGTTTAACAAGCCCACGACTTTAGTACGATACAATCGAGGAGCCTTATCTAGCGCTGGTAGGTCGCTGTAGGCGGTATCGGTCGGCGGCGTCGACACGTGGGCGTTAGGCCGGTCACACGCGACGCGCCGACGGCTTATCTCACGGCAGCCATGATGTTTATCATCGCATGATGGATTGCCGGCCGCCTAATAGCTTCCTCCAGTCACAAGAGACGAGACGCGTGTAATTACGCGTCAGCATCCATCTACTGTCTGTTACGTGTCTTGTAGCGTGATTAATATGGGTACTCCGTCGTGTGATCGATCGGATAGGTGATGGACGAGGCTGTATTTCCAATTGTACCTATCAAATTAACTGGCATCTACTGAGCGTAGGGGCAGAACGTTTTTAAATAGCCATCAGCTTCTTTTGTTTATCTGCCAAGATGCAGCCCAGAACAGGCTTCTCAGAATAGTCTAGTAACAGGGCATTATAGATATAAAACGTCTATTCAGAATAAGAAACGTAACTATCAAATAAACGTATCCACAAAATGCGTCCACTTCCGGATGCGACAGTCATAAAAACACAATGTCGACAGGTCTGGGGCAGCATCTCATTCATTATGCTATCCTATGACGCATTCTAGCGTCCTGGTGTAGGCGACCACATCAGTGGAAGGGGGAAGAGGGGACGTTCCCACGACAATTAGCCCACGGCGCGTCACCCACGCGACGCCCACGCCTCTCTGACTCACGCTCCTACTGTCTGGACGGCACTGAGGGCTGACTCCGGTAATACTACGATTTATGGATTTTGGCAACGAATTTTAGAACGTGTTAGCGTGTTTTACATTGGTGATTTGTTCATGTAGGAATGTTCACCACGATGGATGAGTGACCTTCGTTCAGACTAGGACGGAAATGAATTCGAACAGAAGCTGGGAACAAATGAACATCTAAAGCAGAGGTTATAAACAGAATTGGGCAATAAAGTAAAGGTAGTAGAGAAAACAATAAACAAGAGTTCATATCCACCGCGAAACAAGTGAAAGTGCTCACCCATCTTGCCTTTTAATATGGCGGACACACTTGGCACGTAGGTATTTCAGGAAGGTTTTTATGCATCATGTACTACGCATACAAACGAGAGATTATGCAACCGTCGAAGCCACGAAGTATGTACCAAACTAAATGCCAAATTTTCAAGACAAGGAGTGTTTATCGGAGTTATTAAATGCTTAGACTTTTAGGAGAACAGAAACATGCATTGTTTACTAACTGTGTAACTGTAACTGTGCGTGAGTTCAAAATATCACACCAGCAAACCTTCCGATAGCAACTACAATATCATTATCAAGCCTAGACTCACCAAAACCCAGTAAGTGATAACCCTAGCCTGAGTCGGTTCGAGTGGCTGGCAAGATAAGAGGGATGCGATGTGGGTGGCGCCTGAGTGTTGCATTATTTGGTGTTAACGCGCTCGCGTAGGATTAACTCGAAGCCGACTCCACGCTGCGTGGGAAAATGTTTGCGGCGTTTAATGGTTAATTAAAACGTGCAGCCTACATAACAGTCATAGAAAAAATCTTCCTATAATTTGGTAGTATCCTTGGTTTGATTATTGAGAATATACAAAAGAATAAGACGGTATATTATATGCATTGCAGTTTGCAAATTTATCATGTATTGATAACAGCATACCTAATATAGTTAATTACTCACGCCGTTAAAACTCCAAAAAACGACGGCTCAGGAAAGCGAGCAATGTTTAATAGGACTATCTAGTCAAATCTAGTGCATACCAATAAAAGAGCTCAATGGAATAAAGCAACATTTTCATCTCGATCTGAAACATTTTGAGAAATAATAGACTGTCTGAAATTCGAAAACACATACATACATAATATATCAATCACATTAGTAATCTTCAGTGTCTCATACACATTTATTTACCGCTGCGCGTCACAGGTTTTCCTGAAAATGGCTCGTGCGACAAACGCTACGAGCGGCTCATATTTATTAATACGAAGTAGGTATTTCAAACATTGCCTTCAGATAATTAATGTATTGTAAATACACAGGAGTACAGCAATCACACTAATATTATAAAGGCGAAAGTTTGTGAGTGTGTGTGTATGTTTATATGTTTGTTACTTCTTCACGCTCAAACGGCGGGACCAATTTTGATAAAATTTTCTATGGAGGTAGCTGACACCCTGGATTAACATACATGCTACTTTTTATCCCGATATTCCCACGGGATCGACATTTACGCGGGTGAAACCGCGAGCCGCAGCTAGTCTAAAATAAATTACAGTTCTAATGCGTAAATGAGACTAGAGGTAGGTTTTATAATAAATATAGCCTCTAACCACGACACGAATGATGTTGAGAATATAGGACTGAATGTATAAATTCTTATACATATGTATATTATACACAGAAACGACGCGCAAACTGAAACCATGAATTTAGCATATGATTCTAGACCCTCTAACGTAGATTTTTTTGTCTGTATCCAAAAAAAAAATCTGCTGTTTCATCGAAAAGTCCAATACATACGTGGTCAAAATGTATGGAGCAACATTTTTTTTTTGCCAAAATTTCAAATTATGTGCAGACGCCGCCGCGCCGGCTACATCAAGCTACCCGAAACTGTCAAATTTTCCCAATCAACTTTGAACCTTATAAAAATTCAAAATGTAATAAAAGAAATTTGACAGAATGTACCTAGTAGCTTGATGTGCTGGCGTCTGTACAATTATATTCTGAATCCATGGTAACAGGTTGCGCGTTAATGTCCCCGTCACCCTGTATATTTTTAGATAGCTTAACTAACACACTCCGAACTGCAGCACCGCACTGTTCGAATCAATTGAAAGAATGATGGGCGTTTTGGCCGGTATATCCAATAAAAACTGAAGTTCTCAATAATATTAGTTATTGCCGCGATTAACCAAAAAACTTCTCAGTCTGAGTAGGAATAACCTTTTTTTTCCTTTTTTTTTAACCTTAGAATAATAATAGGTACAATTACGGGCCACAACCTCCTTAACAAACATCTTTTCAACAAAGGCGCCACGGACAGCCCCCTTTGCAGGGGCTGCCTTGCTGCCGAGGAATCAGCCGCCCACGTCATCCTGGATTGCGAGGCCGTGGCTTCTCAACGTGCAGATATCCTCGGAACAATGAGGTCGCTCCGCGAAGCCTGTGAAGATCCCAGGAAGCTTCTGTGCTTTTGGGTGGAGCTAGGCTGGCTCTGTTAGCCAGAATCCCCACGCACAACGGACCGAATGGGAGTCTAAGTGCGGAAAAGGGAGTCCTAGATCATCATCATCATCTTCAATATTAGTTATTGACTAATAACATTTGGGGGCACCGCACCGCACGGGTCCATTAAGCTGCGTTTGCCGCAGTTGGTAGGGACCAACTGGGTGACCATTTTTACATACCAAGACCCGCCGTTGGTCCCGGCTGTCATTCGTGGATCTTTGAGTCGTTACTCTCTAACTCTATTGGTCATCAGGTCAGGCCATACAAAAATGTCCATCATTCTTTATCAACTTCATCATAAAAGCTATACATAATAAAGACATTTGATGGAAACCTTTTTACTACAATCACAACTACTAAAAAAACAGCTACATAATGTTGATTAATCGGTTAGTTCTGAAAGACTCTGAATTTAATTAGAGACTAATTTCAATTGTTGCCAAATGTCATGTCAACATTATTTATGATTGTTTCAATAACAATCACTAGCAATAATATTATCAGAGGGTCAATTCACGTATTTTTATGAATACGCATTCTAATTCAATCAAATAATCAATAATTCAATCTCAATCAACATCAAAAATAACTCTAATTGCCCTACACTTTTTTAAGTTGTCGCTGAGATGAGATTGTGACCAGAATTTAGACATTTTTAATAACGAGTATTGGCGTTCTGAAGCGTAAAGAGCCTTAAAAATCGTGAGGGAAGTCTATTATATTGTGTATCTATAAGTTCTATATGTACATAAGTGTAAGAAATAGCTACACCATAAGCTACACACTGTGATTTGCACGACTCGACCACACTACAACAGTATCGTCATAACGTGACACCACTGGCAGTTCGCGTCGTCTCGCTAAAATGCGAGCATGATGCACCATTCCTGCCGACCTCCTAAGTGGCAATATGTAGGTAAATACATGAGTTAACTACAAACACACGATCTTGTTGCTACAGAGATTACTGAGTAAATCGAGGATAATGCGCCATTTCCGACAGATACAACGCATTTAGAATAATAGTTATAGACCGGCTTTATTTAGGAATGTTTCATCAATTTTATTTTGAATAATGTTTATAACTCAGTGATAATGATAATAGATTAATAATATTTCAAAAAAAATACATTATTACATTTTGTATTAGTTAAAAAAATCATGTAAGCCTACGAAACAACACACACACACACAACTACTACAATATAGACCAACTTGAAAATGACATGTAAAGTCTGCATTACATTGTAGGCGTTAAATAAAAAAATAATCAAAAACTAAAAAATTTAATAAACATTAGGAAAGTATTTTAAAATTGTGCGCGTTGATGTCTTTCTTTAATAGCACTATGTTTACGTTTTGTCAACAACTTATAATCTAGATAAACATCAAACACCTTTATATTTATTTTACAATAAAAAAAAACTTCAGTTTCATAAAATAAAAAACAAACCAAAAAATAAACAAACAAAACTTACCCTTCTATTATCACCACCCTTCTTCTGTTCAACCTGCGTCGCTGAAGGGCTCATATTCACCACCACTGGGTTTGCAGCGGCCTGCTGAGGGCTACCGGGAATACCCGTCACCATAGTTGCTAATTAACACTTCACTAAAAAAACATCCAGCACGTAAGAGCAATCACAGCATCATTAGGTAAGGGAGCGTGTGGTTCGTGCGCTCGGTCCTGCGGTCGTCGCGCGACTAAGCGCAGGCCGCGCGTCGCGCCGAGTCGCACGGCGGGCACGCGCGCCCTGCACACGGCGCGGGCACGGCGCAAGGCGTCTCGCGTGCCTCCACGTTATTACACCAAGCTCCATTATCGTACGTCACGTTTTGTTTCTTTTTTGTTTGAGATTAGTGGCTTATGTCAATGATGTCAACACTCTTTTAATTGTTTATGTTAGGAATTGAAACTGAAATGTCACAACTAGGACGGGTTTGTTATGTCTGGCTGTGCTATTATGGCTTGAGCTTGGCCTTCAGAATTTCATTACTACCTAAGCATTCTAAAGCAATTCCCGTATTTTTAAGAATGGTCGCATTCTAAAATTCAGTCTCAATCTGTCAAAAATGACTTCAATTCACATACATTTTGACATTGATTGTTGCTGAGATGAGATTGGGACTTGAACGTGAACGTTTTTTAAGTACAAAAATTGGGCTTCGTTTAGTAAAGTCTTGACGGCTATGATTAGGTACCAGAAACAATGGAGCATGATCTTAGAAAACATGCATCAAAACGGCCACGACCGACTGTTAGATGTCTAAAACTGAAGGTCTGAACTCCAACAAACATAACTGAATCAATGCAATCCTTTATTATCTCTCACTCGCGGGTCACGTTATCACACAATGGAGCCGCGCACTTATTATTCAAACACAGCCGACGCTGACATCAGTCGCGACGCCGCCGCTCTCCTCTAATGTATTGACACTGAGCATAAATTTGTTCGCGTCTACCGTCCGACTTCAAAGCAGCCGCCCGTCGCTGATACAGCCTCTGTTTTGCATAAATGCAAAGGCTCGGGCTGACTTCAGGCTGGCTCGGCCTGGCCCACCCGCTAGCATTGTCCTACATGCTTGAGATCTTTATTCAAATGATCTATTGTATCACTGAACGTAGCTAATTAGGGCTTAAGAAATGTCAACGACATGGTTGTGTAAAGGCGGGTAAAAGCTGTGGTAAAAGTAAGCAGTTAGTACACCGCGCAATACTAATTAGTAAGTGTACACTTCTTAGATTTAAAATCAACGCTATGGTCGCTATGCTTTTACTATAGGACGCATATTATTAGTAGTTTTAGACATGACAAGAAAATAAAAGCTGTGAACATTGAGTTATAATCAATGGCTGTGAATCGATATAAATCGATGCTGTGAATGATATCTCATCTTAATTGTACTTGTACATAAAAAGGAACACGTTCAGAAGATTAAAACGCAGGTAGCGATTTGTTATTCAAGGTAGGTATACAAAGTTCAAAAAGTTTAAGTAGAAATAAAACCTGTATTAGGTAGGTAGGGTTTAGTAAATTAAAGGTCTGCCGGTTTGATGAATCAATGAACATCAAGGGTCACTTATAAAGGTATTTGAAAGTTTAATGTTGAATCCCTGTCTTTCGCAATCTAGGCGTGTCTGTCTGTCCACATTCACCAAACGAGCACCAGTTTCGGACTACCTGAAAATTTTGTACGAGAAACAGTCAATAGGTAACATGCACGCTTTGCTCGATTTGGGTTCATCTCAGAACCGGTAGAGATCTGAAGTAGTGCATATTACCATTAGGTTCACTCATTAAAATATTTCAAACACTTCCCTGTTTCTTTCTAGAAAGGCTGATGGGTTAGAAACTACTTGTTTAGTTGAGTTCACATTCCCTAGATTTCATTCCAACACCTATTTAGTGGAACTAGTTAAGAATCTGGGTGCGGGAGAGGTTCAATCGTAAATTGGCAACTTTCAAGACTACTGCACCCTCTTGTATAAGTACATATTTACCTAATGAGATCAAAACTTGAAGAATATCTACAGCGGAATATAAGTCCTAGGGGAGAGGAAAAAACGGAACCTAGAAACTTTTATTATATTGGATTTCTGAGAAAATAACAGCAACTGTTAAATTATAACGTTGCGGTATTTTCGGAAGGAAGAAAAAAAACAAACTGTTACAATTAACGGTCAACATATTTTTATAACAACAGCGTTGTTTTACTACTACTGCCGCGCCGCCATAAAACCTTTTTAGACAAAAGTCCTGCTCTATTTTACTAATTTTTATGAGTCCGAAAATAGAGAATTCTTTGAATTGGTTTGCTGTTACAATTTTTTATATTGTTTGGCCCAATTTTTTATCAGACCGACAATACCGTTACTTTAACATTAAAATTTCAAATTTTAATGTTAAAGTAACGGTAAAGTAACGGTTTTCATTCAAACAAAACATTACTGTAACATTAAATTTTTTGGTTTATGTAAATAAGTTTGCCATAAGTGCAGAAATTCTATGACCAGCCGGCAGCTTCTTAAATGCAATCTCGACCGAGTTTCGAATATGTTTAAACGCAAATTTCGGGATTCCAGACCATAAAGCGATACCTGAGAGGATTTTCATGTACCCTAAAAGGTAATTAAATGAAACGAGGTTTTCCTTTAACGGTAAAGTATTTACGTGTGTCTTAAGTTTTTAAAACTAAATCGATTTTACTTAACATTTAAAGTAGGTACGAGTAAATCTACTGTGGTGGTATGTTTGTCTGTCGCGCATAGAGACACGGGTTCTATCCCTGTGCGTAGATATACCTAAAATCAAACCTACGTCACACATCTAGCCTTGCCCTGAGTTTACTGTTTACGTAAGTGATTTTGTTGTATCTACTCGTACCAACACCCACGCTAGAATTCTTCCATGTGGCTACAGTGTAAACGTCTATTAATTAGTGGTAACACACAAAACAAGTGCACTAACAGCTCCCACTAATCAAACTCTCCGTCGTAAACGAGTCTTTACTTCAAAACGTCTCTTTTCATAAAAATCATAAAACTAATTTAGTACGGTGCGACTTTACACACAATAGGTACTGAGCGACGTACAACTTTCTGATGTAAATAAACCTATCTCGGTGACATTTCGAGCCCATTCTGTGCAGAACAAAGCTCGGTACGGGCTCATTATGAGGATCGTCTTTCGCCGTCCCGCTTATTATGTCAAACGACACGTTATTAGCTGCGCACGTCGAACAACCAGCCTTCTTACACCGTTTATTTGTTCGCTTCCTCGGCTCCCGCTGTTCGAACAAGGTCTGAAATGCCCAAAAACAAACCCTTTTGTCGCTGACAACGCAAGTTTTATTGCTACCGAAACCAAAACCGCTTTTTGGAACCGCTCTATAATTACTTTTCTGTTGAAAATGTCGTTTCGTACGCTTTAATTTACCACCGCGCCCCGGAGAGAATCAGGCGATGCGTTTGTTTGTTGTGCGCATACTAGCGAATGGGCCTTGCTTTCTCCTGTTGAAATAATTAAATCTGTAGGCAATAGATTTATGATTAGCGTGATGAAGGTAGATTAAAATATTATCGAAGAAAAAAGCAATGTTATATGGGCTTCAATTGGTCTGAACTAAACTTTGTGTTTCAAGTTCGTATTTTCACAACATATGTAGATATGTACTACATGAACCATGAACAACATACATCTCATGATCATCATACACGATTCTGTAACCATCTCACCGTGAAAACTTGGATGAAGTGAGCGTGGAGTGAGATGTCAATAGTGTCAATTCATTGCAAAAACAAACTCAATTCACCTAAGTTTTCACAGTGAGATCTTTACAGAATAGCATTACTGGTGCTCGTCGATGAGGATGCCACCCTGTACCTATAATAAAGCTGAAGAGATTGTTTGTATTTCTGTTTGACCGCGCTGTCTGGAACTACCACCGGCTTTGGAAAATTCCGTTTTAAATTGATTAGCACTGTATTGCTGAAAATACGCTTCTCCCAAATCGAACAACGACATTTTCATTAGTAAAGTTTAAAAGTACTTACATAAGGACACGTAAAGAGATCATGCTAGCTAATTAAGTATTCTTTAGAAAATATTGCACGTTAAGGGGCTTACATGACCTAAAGCGCGGTCACTGTCGGACTGCATAGAAAAGACAACGCTGGTAATTTATTGCAAAATATGATGCAATTATTTATTTACAACAAATCTATTGTTTGGACAAAAAAAATAAAACACTATTATTTTAGCATGTTGCTTGTAGAATAATCTGACAAAAAATCAGAATCATTGTATGTTTATTAGTATGGTTTTTATTGTAAAAAGAAAGTTTTTAGAGGTATTTTCATGATTTTTTCTATCGTATCAAATTTGTTGTATTATGTTTTCAACACACTATCTACCTAGCATATATCCTGAAGAATATCACATATTTTTCTGATTTTGTTTACTGTAACGCAAGTTTTAGAAGCAATAAAAGTATAATTATGATCGACTCATATACTTTTATTGTTTCTAAAACTTGCGTTTTTGTGTTTAGGTCCTGTAAGCCCCTCAACATGTACCCATACATGTTGTAGTCAAAGTTTAAAAGAGGTGGGTATATTCTATCTACCCACTTTATTTTAAACTGGTATGTACACTACCAATACCCAAATAGACAATCGGACTACAGATCATGTGCTAAACTAAAAAAGATCTCATAAAAAGTAGTTGGTATCTATCGATAAATCCACTACTACGACACGCGCGGTCATCAAAGCGTGGTGCCTTTCAGAACATGAAAGACTTAGATAGCGACAGGACAACCGAAACAGACACTACCTACGAACAGATCATTACATCACCGTTATACTATCACACCTCAACAAAGAGACCCGAAGACGCAACTATTGTTTGTAACTTCAAGCTTCAGCACAAAAAATATAGTTAAACATACAGTTAAACAGCCCACCGCCATAAACAGATTGGTCGTTAAGAAGCTTTGTTCCTTGTATTCGTTGTTACCCCCCTTTGGCGGCTCGTAAAGTTTTTCTTAAACTTTATCGCAGATCGACCGTCGACATCCTTTCGGCCATTCGCACACCGAAATTGCCGGGTTGAAGCGAAATCGACAAAAGAACAATATACCAAAATATTGGCAAACAAAAACTTTGGTGCTTAACAATAATACTTTGTTAACAGTTAATTGCAAGGGTTTGCCTATAACCTCGGCTTTGTATGCAACTCTTTTATTTACCGAAACTTTACGACGACGCAGAAGAAATATTTTAAGGACCCGTTTTTTAACTGTTATTTTCGGCAATTACTTTAGGACTGTGGTAAAAACATAACCAAAATTAAACCCATAGATTTTTTCAACTAACACAAGGGACCTATAATTTCACAAAATAAAACCAACGTTGTTTAAATTCTAACTTTGTGAATGTGGCACCTGCCGTATCCGCAGCAATCATTCGAAAATTGACCACTGTCATAATTATACGAGAACCACACCTCGTTACGAGATAAACGCTCGCATCCCGAGCCAGGCCTCACTTCGGGGCGTAAGCAAATATTAGTATTGACGCCCGGTCCTCTGGCTCTGTAATTACGTGCGATGGGCCACGGGCGGACGCAGCACCTGATAGTGTCGAGATTACTCGTGAATTCCACCCACACCCCAAAATAGTACCAAAAAATATCAATCATTAAGACCTAAATTCTAATTTACTATCCACTGCGGTATCCCTCTTCAATAATACACAAAACATCCGACCCAAAAGTGCAATGGAATAAAAATAATGATGATCTTCGCTTTCTCTCTCGCGGTGGACTCTGCCCGCAAGTTATAATTTTCTCGCAGTTTATGTAAAGCAATTAGGATCCACAAAAAACTAACGCTACACATGACATGGTTTCAATTCTGAATTTTATATTTATTTTCATAATTTCATGCAAATTTTCAATATTGGGAAAGAGTAAAAATAAAACCTTACAATTTTTTGTAAAATTTATTGGCCGTCGCTAAAAAAATAGGTACCTACGTCATATACATTATAATTTTATTTACATTTACTTTGCATTTATAAGTTTTAAATAAACTCAACGAGCCTTTTTAACATTTTTGTTAGAAATTACTGGGAATTCCCTATTAAGAAAATGAACATAACTGGGAATTAGAATGAGACATACTAGAGATTCTAAAAAAATAAAATAACAAAATAATTATCTTAAGCTTACATAAATACATTAGAAATAAATGACATATAACTCAAAATGGTTATTAGTATTAAAATGTATCTAAATAAAAAATAACATCGTAATAAAATAAAGTATTTTTGTATGATTACATTTTGTAATAAGGTCATCACATCATGAATACTGCTGAATGCTTGAACTCTTTGAAACTTAAATTAATTGAGTAAATACATTAAAATAATTGTAAGCATGCTATGTTTGGAATGATTATCGTGTTAGGGACACTGCTTATTTAAATAATAATTGGTTGATTAAGGGCTGATTTTTCCAACACCAGATAACTTTATCAGAGGAATAATTTTGAATTGTTGACAGTTTTTTCATACAAAAACTGTCAGACGTCAATTTTATCCCACAAATAACAATTATCTGCCGTATGAAAAATCAGCCCTTAGTTTATATAACAAAAGAATATTCAAAGGGTATTGGAGATTTTTATATGGAGCCTACCTGGCATACCTAATGTCGTGCCATTTTGATTTAACGTTCAATAGTTAATATCTCGGAAACGTGACACTTTACGAGGTTTGGTCTTATTATGTCTTTTGTTTACATTGATGTCAGCTATCGAATTATATAGGATGCATGCGTGTTCGCCATTTTGAAAAAAAAAAAAACAAAATGGCGCGATAGTAGTTTTGCCACGGACCTTCAAAACCCTTTCAGAATGTATTATTTTTTATCTATCGAAATAAAGATGTACTATGCACAATGTACAAACGCCAAAAATAATTACATATACATATAACACAAAATACAGAGAGGCATGTTTTGCAAAAGTGAAGACAGAAAGTGTCTTTGGCACGCACTGCACTAAATCAGGGATATAAATATAAGTGTAAATAATTGTGCACATTAATGATTTGATGTTTTGTTTGATGAGAACTGGAAGTTTAAACTCATTTTAATGGTAGGTTTGCATATTTCTACAGATGAGCGAAATCTTATATTGTAATTTTATTACTATTTTAACAATACATTTATTAAGATTATTAAGTAAGATTGGAAATTATTGTTTCATTTTGGTACATTAACCTAGTGATATTTTCCGGTATAGACTGTTCAGTGTTCGAATTTTTAGAAAATCACCCACGTTTATTTTCTCTTCGATTTTTTTACTACTTGTACCTGATCTTACTTGAAAATTACTAGTACATATTTTTTCATAATATAAACGTTTTAATGACCAATGAATTTACCACCCACATTTGTACATGTTCTTCTTGGCCTTAACAATAAAGGCATGATTTCACTACGAGAAAATCGTCTGATGAGCCCCGTATGACGTAATCGTATACAGGTTTTCGTTTCTCGCTTGAGTGTAAACACGATTATCGCCAGGCGAGAAACTCTCCTCGTATAAATGAGCTTTAATTATTTATTATTAAGGAGGAGACCCGTGTCCCAACAGTGGGGACATTATAAGCTGATTATTATGCTACGATTCAGTGAATTATTAAATATTTCATGACATGGATCTCCTTATGGGAAACGAGATAATTTAATTGTCATATCCACAAGACTGCAATGATGTTTTTAACATCATACAATTAGTACACAATACACATGGGTGTACCACAGGTACAGCTCTGCTACCTAAACCATAAGCTCTCAACCTTATTTTGCCCACAGCCCACTTTTTAGTTTTTTTTTTTCTAGAGCCCCCCATTTTTTTTAATTGCCATCTGTCGAGAATCTTAAACAGCGATTGCCACGATTATAAATAAAAGTGTAATTTTATACAGGGTTATTGGTAAAACATTAACTATTTCTCAGGACTATATTACTAACATCTTAAACAACAACTTTTGTTCTATGACTTTTATTAATTCATCAGACATTCATACAAAAATAAAAATTGAAATATTCGATTTTCTGTGACGAACTCTATGTGAAGTAAAAGAAATCGCTACTTAGGAAAACAAACTGCCGTGTCTTGTACAAAATTCAGCAGAGGGGAGCGGGGGTTAGATAGAACAACGAAATCATAAATGTTCGTTTTTGGTAAATGTATTATATTTTGTAAAAGTCATAGCACAAAAGTTGTTGTTTATGATGTTAGTAATCCGGTCATGCAAGGTTGTTAGTGTTTTACCAATAACCCTCGCAAGATGCTCTGGGTCTTCTACTGCCTCCCTGAAAGTCCCAAACATCCTTGAGGGGGCGTTATCGCCCACGTTGGGAACATATGGCCTAAATTTTCGCGGATTACAGGCGTGGGTGTCATGTTGTGCTATGATAAAATTACCAATAGGAATATTTAGCTAGTAATCATAGCTCAAACCCCTTACTAATAAACGTTGTATAGCGTCTGTATAGTTACACAATGTTTTGTCTATTTCTTTCGAATTTCAAATTACTTACGAAAAATCGGTGTATATCTATTCATCTGATACAATACGATTATTATTAAGAGGTTAATATAAAACCCGTTAAGATCAGTGTCATTAGGGAATGAGAGCATGAATATAACATAATTAAAATGGAAAAATTAAGTGTTTTAGTTTTTGTGACTGACATCTTGAACTTTGTTCTACATACAGCCATGTTTGTATAAATAAATTGGCTAATTATTCGCTACAAATTCAACTCGTAATATGTATACTTAAGTTAATTTGTCTAATCAAAAATGGTTAAGCAACATTTTCTCCAATTTAAAATTTAATTTTGAGCAAAATAAAGAGAATACTTTAAATTGGCATCTTTTTACTGCCCATGTTTATAACCCACTAATTAAATAGAATTGATTGATATATTAAAAATACTTCAATTCTCCAGACGTTGTTTTGACTCTATCTTTTTATGTCGAAATAATTTATTAATTTTTGGTTTTCTAACACGCTACACCATTACTTATAAATAGAACATTAATATTATTACTTTCAATGTTAAAATTATTATTTTAATATTACCTGAAATATTATTTACCCGAAATTGCTTTGGCCGGTTGTTACGGACACAGGTTTAATATTTTATTTAAAAGCACCATTTAAGTTTTAAAAAGTGATAAAATGTATAAGATTAATTTAAAGTTTAAACATGATTGACCTTCTCGTCACAAACGACGCCATCTTCACAGGATGTTCGTAAGATCATATTTATTAAGAAAACAGACTGAAGCTTTTAGACATGACATATTATGCTATGAAATATTCAGTCTGTTTATATCTGACAATTCGTCAGAAAATATCTCATAATTTTAACACAGGGATTCACATATGTCCCGGAATTAACGTACACCACCAAACACCCCAATTATAATATTATGTATATAGTCATAATATATAAAATTTTTACTATTACATATGTATAAAACAACGTGTATTAAGTTAGTTATACTGATTGTAGGATAAAATCGTGGGGACATTACAAAACTACGCACGCACGCAGTCGCACACGTGGTCTAGCGTAGTAGGCAAGTGACTGTAATTTGCGTAGTTTTATTTAATTTTGGGATAAAAAAAATATTATTATCATTTTTAATTGTACCACCAATATTAAAAATTACAGAAATCAGTTCAATAAACGATTCTGAACAATCTACTTTCATAATGTGTATTAATTCAGTTACACATTGTATTTTTTAATTTTTTATAGCAAAATCGGTCTTCGACGTTCATATTTCTATCACAGGTTCGGGACTTACATCTAGAACATAAAAGTAAATCCATGATATACAGACATTGAATTAATAATATTCCTTAGAATAAGTAACAAGTGTTACATCCCGATTAATACTTTATGGCGGCTCTGAAGTGCGCTACTCGCTTCGCAGTACCTCACCACTCGCTTCGCAGTACCTCACCACTCGCTGACAGGTGAATTTGTTACTGCGCAGCGACTCGCCTCACGTTCCGAGCCGCCATAATGTTTGAATCGGGCTGTACCCAGTGGCGTGCATTGCATAAAGGCATTTATGCAGTGCCTACCTCGATAAATCACCATAAGCCTGTCAATTACAGTTTAGTGTGTGTGCCCCACAGTTCCCGTATTATTCGCACATTGTCATTGGTCTTTACGACGAAATTAATAAAAATACGTACTTCTCACGCGTAATACCATGACGTTCGACCTTCGCAATTTATCACCCTAAAGTAGGCATGCCTATTCAAATAACCAACCGAGTATGAATGTTAAAATCGTAATTTGTAATTCGTTCGTAATTTGGCATTGCATGCCAAGAAAGAAAGGGATGGATATTGAGGTCGCCGATAGTGAGGTAAAAATAAAAATTCAAGATGGCGGCTGCAAAAAATTTTCAAATATTTCATCATTGGTTTCGTTTTTATGGATTTCGAGGGCGCTAAAGCCGATAGTGAGGTCAAAATAAAAATCCAAGATGACGGCTGTAATTTTTTTTTTAATTTTTCATCATGGATGTCGTCTTCATGGTTTTTGAGGGTACTGAAGCCAATAGTGAGGCCGAAATGAAAATCCAAGATAGTGACCGAGTCTGCCTAGACTAGACTACCTATTCTGAAAACCAATGCACGCCACTGGCTGTACCATACCACACTTTTATTGTCGATTCAAAATAATTATTTTGCTCTTCAAAAACATGTAATATACAACTTTTTTTAGGATGAACAGTTTGAGAGGACTTTATTGTCATTAAATATTACTGAGATTCCGTTTCTAAAGGCCTTATCAAGTCTTTGATCAGTAAATCTGACATTGGCTTTTGTAATTGGTAGACTGATAGCCGATTCCTACTATACCGTTATTGGTTAACATTAAAGACTCTTGTATATTTACCAATAATGAAGCAAAGACGAGATGATGATGGCTTTGCATGGTAGACCCTCTCATAAGATAGTAGCTATCACAGGTAAAATTAGCTTACGAATCTATTTATATGCCCAGTTTGGCAATAAAAAGTGCTACTATTGATAAGCAAAACGATTCGTTTTTGTTTATAGGAACCGACCATTAAACAACATTAATTAATTACGCACGCGTTCTGAGACAAAAAAAACCTATTTTTTGACTTTATTTTAATCAAATGACGTGAAAACAGATAAAATTGAAAAGGCTTTTAGAAACTTGGGGAACTCATTTTCCAAAGATACTTAGAACCCATTCATTCTTTTCACATTTCAATAGTAAATTTATTTGCATAAATATGTAGCTACTAAATGTATAATTATCATTAACCAAAAACAATACAAACGTGAATCCGTGCGATCTTGGCGAATAAGTTTGTGAACTAAACGTTCCTTGTTTATGCCTTATTCTTCATTTGTGACGTTGCCTATGATTCGGGGACCAGAATGCTTTCGACGGGCGCTGGCGCTGTCATGTCGTCGTTATCGGAGCGCGACCAGTCCTGGTGATCAAATAACATGAAATTAGTAATGATTTCTTAACTTTTTAGCATACAGACTTGGACAACACTGCAAGATGGTTTTTCAGAAATAGGTACTGCAAAAAAGTAAATCAACGCTTAGGGACATCTATGATATTCTGAATCCAAGCAGCTTGTCTATTACCGTCTCTATTCCTTGAAAATCAAATATGGGTCTAAGGGAACGGACAGTACAATCAAAATCGATAGTTTTGCTGACAACTATGTATTTACAGAATTATAATCATTACAATCAGTAATACAACTTGTTAAGTTATTATAATCCTAAAATGTCAAGATTTCATGAAATAGTCATTCAGTAGGATTACTTGGTCTTAGAGAGTTGTGTTGATGACTTTCATGATCATAATTCTGTAAATACATATTTGTTACGGTCGCGAATCATATTTGAACCAACGTACAACTTAATACTGACCAGCAAATGGCAAAAAACGTAAAAAAATGAGTTCCGCGGGCTACCCTGGCGCTTTCGCCTTAAAGAAACGGATTGCAAATGGTGGCCTAACAAAGGAGCATATCAAGCCCTTTCACTCGCACAGTATTTCTGTCTTGAATGTGCAAGTGGGAGGGCATTATTAGAGTCGCCATTTAGAGCCTGCCTCACACATGGATTTGATAATAACAAGAAAAAAATACCTGTTCTTCTGTGCTCGCAAAGAATAAGTAGAAGAGATTGGCGCCGAGATCGATGGCTGCAGCCAAGTAGAACACCTCACGCCATTGGCCCAGAGTTTGCTGAAAACGAAAATTGTTATTTAAGAAAATCTCTTGTTTTAATTTTTAGTTGGATTACGAAATTCAAGAATTCACAAAGGTTATTGCGTTACACAGAATAACAGTAGCAATGGCTTTATGTTAATTAAAATATCGCGATATTTAGAGAATTAAACTCATTAGAATCAGCAATACAACTCCTTAAGTTAGAATTGATCACAAATGTCAAGATTTCAAGAGAAGTAGTCATTCAATAGGGTAATATGAACTTAGACAGTTGTATTGATGATTCTAAATCATTACAATTCCATAAATACGTAAGTATTTTTTACGGCCGCGAATAATATTTAGATGTACATACAACCTAATACGTACAGGCCTGCAAATTGCAAAAACATAAAAAAAATAATTTCATCTTAAAGCAGTCAAGGTCATCCCGGCCGCCATCATCGACCAGTCCATTAATAATAAAGGTTTTTTATGACACTGTAATAATAATGTAATTACCTGTTCCGCCTTAATAATGTGTCCCACAACGTAGGGCGCCATGAAGCCACAGATGTTGCTGGCAGCGTTCGTTATGCCGTACATAGTGCCCGCGAATTGCG
This sequence comes from Luperina testacea, assembly GCA_927399505.1. Classification (NCBI taxonomy): domain Eukaryota; kingdom Metazoa; phylum Arthropoda; class Insecta; order Lepidoptera; family Noctuidae; genus Luperina; species Luperina testacea. The sequence continues at coordinate 12,680,862 of OV656770.1, read as the reverse complement.
GCGATAGATCGATGTGGTTCATTTGATTACCTGGAACATGTAAAAAGTTATTATAGGACAGGCATAGACAAGTTTTAAAGGACTAAATTAAATCGAAATATTATATGGGTATAGCGCTAGTACAAGGTTCTTTTGGCCTGTTGCCAAAATCAGAAATAACGTTGCCATCTTGTTTTTTCAACACATTTCACAAAACAATGGGGGTTTTCATGAAAATTTACGACACCAGTTGGCACCACTTTGACAAGAGGTCTTCCATTTCGACAATAAATATAAAATGTATGATGACGTTCATCATTCGATTCATTCATTCGTTCATCATTCCGTCATGACTAAATAAAATATAAGCTCTTTGACAGATGCCTGGACCTGACGTGTCGGTGCTGCCACCTACCTAGCGAACGTCATTTCAGAAAACCCTCATTGCACAAATGTTTATCAACAGTGGAACCATAGGAACCTGCTGCGCTTTGGAATGGGTAACTAGGTGCATCTCTCTTGTTATTCAAAAGTGCTTGTTAGGCCATGGACACGGTACGGTTTCTTTGCGGTAAGTAAGGCGTATAAACCGCGCAGTAGAAAAACGTGTCCGTCAACAAGCTTCCAAAGTGATCCATACTACACTGATGGCCGTGTCTACACACGGCGAATAAACCTTAGTTTTCACGGCAAGAAAAACGTGTGTGTACAAAGGGCATTATCGGTTTATTAGAAAGAAAGGCTTTGAATTTGAGTTTCGAAATCAAGTTCAAATGAGAAAAGCATTTTTCTGGTTAGCTAATATGCTAATCATGCTCTTGCCGTTTGCCCTAATAAGCGTATTAGTATACTACTGTAACTACTTCCGTCACGCCAGCTGGCCTAGGGCAGTAGGCCGGAAAATCAGCTGTCGTAATATCAAGGTCACTAGAGCATAACTACCTGATCTGCAAATCTCTTAGCATTTTTTTTTCAGGATGGGAAATCATCAAATGACCCCTCCCGCTCTGGGTGGAGCGGAAGGGAGTGTCAGACTCTTACTGACTAAAACCCACCCGTGTTCCTTCCTTAGCCCTTTATGTTCCGGCCTTCCGGGCCAGCGGTAACCCTTTCGGACAATCCCGCTGACCAAATCTCTTAGCATTACTTTGTATGTACTATATATATCGAACTATCCTGCACTAATTAGTTTCCAAATATGGAAACAATTGAGTTTTTTTGCAATAAAAAAAATACTTTACCACTCAAACAGATTACAACTTCATTAACATGTATGATATTTTCAATCGTCATTGTCAAGTAAAGTTAATATTTGTTTAAATGGAAATATCATAAATTTAAAATGAGGATTTAGATAAATGGAATATAGTATCAAATTAAACCAGTAACTCAAGCAAGTGATTGAAGTGGAAACTTGTGATTTTCATAACGTGTTTTTTACGCAATAAGATACACTATTAGATTACTCACCAGCATAAGCTGCACCACCGAAGGTCGAGGCGATACATAGCAGTAGAACGACGGCGATTCTATCGCAGCCTGCCCAAGCTATGCCGAGCAGACCGAACGCGGGTATGAACGCCGCTGTAGACCAAATAATTCACACGTTTATAATGAGAAATATTTTATTGTACAGACGCCAGCACATCAAGTTACTACAATCTGTCAAATTTCTTTAATAGATTTTCAACTTTATCGCTAAAGCATAAAGTTCAAAGTTGATTGGGAAAATTTGACAGTTTCGGGTAGCTTGATGTGCTGGCGTCTGTACCTCTAAAAACTTATAGACCTCCTTATCGATGTATTTACGGTTTTTTAAATAAATGATCTTTTTTGACTCCTAATAACGTACTTTTTTTTTAATTAAGACGAGCCTCTTTTCAACTTTCTCGCCTCCAAGACTCTCTGGACATCCAAGTTGGTCGGTTACTTGATTATTTAAGTATTTTTACTTTTTAGGACAACAAAACGAGAATTATTTGAGGCTCACAAAAAGAGGCACTATATTAGTGTGCATTAATATTATTATGAAATCATAATTGAATTATTTGGGGTTAGATTAAATACATGCCGTTTATAAGTAGAACTGCACTTCGAATATCGCCTTTACTACTAAGAAATAAAAGCGCTGTCAAAGATTAGCCAAGCGCCGCGCAGAGCGGGTTTTATTGCCAAGCAAATATCAACATTGTGTGTCTTAAAATAAATAACATCAAGCGCACTCCTCTATCCGTTTTCATGCACACTCGGACAGAAGTTAAGTTTATCTATTTTCAACTTTATTTGTAGAACGGCAAGGTCGATACAATAATAAAGAAAGAAAAAACGAATTGATTGACAGCCTCTTTTGAGTTGTATTTATAATCGGTGCACTTGCTAAACATTTTTTTCATTACATCACAGAACAAATTATATAGGATATAGATTATAGATTATACATTACCATGCATCCCAGATCGATTCCGTTGTCGTAAGATATTGATTTACTTATCAATATCTTATGTATTAATGACGTCATTTACTATAAACACTGTGATTATTATTTCTAAGTGCTTCAGAATGTGTTATCTGCTGGGTACGTTAGATAACCTACGTTCTAAATGTACTTGATCTAGCCAGAAGCGCCATAAATGAGTACTGTGTTAATTTTTATCCCTACATAAAAAACCTATTAGAGGAACCTACTTAACAGCGTAAAAAGTGCCGAGCGGACTTAGAATATTGATAGAAATATTTCACCGCACCTTATTATCGTAGACTCCGACAAAATTGGATTTAGAATTCTTAGTTTCATATCCGACAAAGAGTCACCAAGCATCACCAAGCAGTTCTTCTCCATAGAGATCTACGTTTTGGAATGGGCAACTAGCTTCAACTTTCTGACTAACTGACAGACTATTTAAATTTTGACAATTCAAAAGTGCCTGTACAAGGTTTAAATTGAAATAAATGTTTTGAGTTTGATTGGTTTCAAATGCATATATGAAAAGCATTACTCATACCAAATAGCAGTGGTAGCCCAGTGGTAACGGCTGCGACTTACGACTTTTAAGTTCGAACCCAGACTGGAGCTTAACTTTGTGTAAATTATTTTATCACCACTGCTCTCAAAACGGTGAAGGAAAACATCACGAGGAAACCGGCATGCCCTAGAACTAGGGATTGCAATCCCGCAGCTCACTCAATCCCGCGGGATTGATATGCGGGATTGATCAATCCCGCGCGGGATCCCGCGGGATCCCGCATATTTGAAATTATTCACAGTAGTTCAACTTTTTGCCCCGTTTGTATGTAAGATAAAGTATTAATTTTTTGATCTTATAGGGCTAAGATAAAGTATTAATTTTTTGATCTTATAGGGCTATAAGATCGAAAAATTAATACTTTATCTTATTTAAAATTATGTTATAAAATCGAATTGAAACTACAGTTTTGTTTAATTTTACCCTTACATCTAACAACAGTTTTATGATGTTTGTAATTCAGTCTTAATAGTCTTATTCATATAATGACTAATAATCAAATCACAACTTTCTCTTATCTAGATTCTATTACTACGACTAACCTATGGTGATAACTTTTGAAAATACGCTCTTAAAAAGCAAATGGCATTTATAGTATCATCTCCAAGCCTGCTTCTGAGTGAACTGCAAATATATCCTGATGCCGAAAACGCTCTCTCGACTTCTACGCTAGTAGGCTGAAACTCGTGCTCGAGCCACTCGCTTTCTTACGCAAAACTTCACGAATGTTTTAGCGGTAAATTTAAATTTGCGGGATCCGCGGATCCGCGTTTTGACGGTGCGGGATCCAGCAGATTAATAAGTGGAGCGGGATCCCGCGGGAATGCCGGATCCCGTTTTGCGGGATTGCAATCCCTACCTAGAACCAAAAATTCGAAGACTTGTGACATCTCCCAACCCGCACTGGGTCAGCGTGGTGGATAACGGCCCACTCCCTCTCGAAGAGAGGAGGCCTGCATCCCAGCAGTGGGAAAATTATAGGCTGATTATGCTCATAACAATAAGTTAGAGCGACCGTCTAACCGACCTCCACAACACTATACCCCTTGGTGAGACTTGGTTGACAGAGTTTGCGGCTTCTGATTAAGCGAAAACGAAGTAACAGACCGGGCGGGCGATGCAATGCAACGCGGTAGGTCGGGGGCCATAACTTCACGCGGTAGGTCGGGCGCCATAATTTCACGCGGACAAAGTCGCGGGAAGAAGCAAGTGTATGTACTTACAGACTGTGTTCCACAGCTTCATACTGTTTAGTCTAGATATCCATCCCTTGGCGAGTGTCCAGTCGGCGAATATACACAGCAATATGCCACCAATCCATGCTGTTAAGTACGGAAGAGCACTCAGTGTTGAATTCTGGAAATAAAATGTGGGATATTAAGTAAATAAATGATGGATACATTATTTAATGCCATATGGGATTTGTAAAACCACGGTGCATAGATTCACTTAACAAATTAAAATGGTAGTAATCGAGCTCCTTGTGAGAAGGCTTTGGATTTTTATTTGTTGCTGTCTGATGTATGTATTAGGGAGCCTAAAAAGGCCACATTAGCAGAATCATAAAAGTATAACATTATGAATCATAATATGGCGAAGACAGTCCGTGTTTTGCTTTTTTTCGCTGCACTACGTAGGTATAATCAAAGAGATTGGGATTGGATTTGGATTGGATTGATTGGTATTATAGCACAGACAAAAAAATAACTGAAAAATGCTTCACCAATGGGATTTAATACGATTAACTTAACAGTTAACCGTCCATTATGATTCCTCCTTAGTTATCCTTTTATGATTCTGCCAAAGTGACTTTTTTAGACCTCCTGGTGTATTGTGTGTCTTTTAGTCTGTGCTAAGTAAAAGTATTTTCTTTTTTCTTTTGAAAGTTCTTAGTAGAAGCCCTGAACGGCAGCAGGGTGTGGTGTGCTCCCCCTTCTATCCTGCCCTCTGTGTCCCAAAAAATGTACTCAAACTGACCTTTAAGCTGCCACAGACGACGCCGTGGAAGTGGCGAAGTGTTGGGCCAACAAGATCAGAGAAAAGTCAGGCCAGCGACACGAAGAAGATAAAGAAGTAGCAGCCCTAAGTCTAGATTCATTCCCAGTTAATTGCAATAGACTGTCTCCCCTTTATAAACGTTCTCTAACTACTTGGGGGGGATAGAAGAGGCGCTAAATGTTGTCTATTAAAATAAAAAAAAAATACAAGATCAACTTACAGCTACAATATCAAAATGCAGTATATTGTTCATATACGAGGGTAGTTCGGTGAACTGCGTGTAGAAAACCCACGCTTGGCCACACTGGGCGATAAGGATGGCCCACAGTGGCACGCAAGTTAAGAACTTCAGCCACGGTATCGACATCGATGGTTTATCTTCCTGCTAAAAAAAAAACAACATACATTGGCTTCTTGATTTTTGGATCAGTGCGGCCGACGAGAGAATGCGTTCTTTACACCCGTCAGTTTCATACAAACGATAACGTGTTTTGCGAATTTGATCTTTATTAGCTACTAGAATTGTCGCACTGACAGGTGTTAAGAGTAGTTATATTTTGAGGTGAATACACGATAATGAGCAGATGATTCTGTGCAGTGTTATTCTAGCTACGTATTGTGGTGTATTCGCCCCGGCCAGAAGGGCGTGCTGACACGGGGTAATTTACGCCGCTTTAAATGAGTTGCCGATATTACGTTGCATTTTTTATATTAGTTAACATCCCTATTTCCTGTATTAATAGTTTTAGGATTTCCGTTGACATATAAATTGTATCTGAATTTTAAAAATAAAGTAGGTTCGAGTCACAACGGAAGGAAAACTCTAAAGTCTAAGCAAATATAACAGTTTTGATCAACAATAAATTAGTTCCGATCACATTACAATAAAAAGTCGTCACGGGTCGTCAGAAGCCCGAAAGTCTACCAACCAGTCTCACAAAGAGGTTACGTATTACCCAGTAACTGGGTTGTAGAGGTCAGATAGGCAGTCGCTCCATGTAAAATACTGCTACTCAGTTGCATTCGGTTAGACTGGAAGCCGATCCAAACATAGTTGGAAAAAGGCTAGGCAAATGATGATGACATTACAATAAAAAAAAAAAAATGATCTTTGTCGAACTTTACTCTTTATTTTATTTAGTAATCTGATCAGTATTAGACAACAGTTTTTTGGTACTTATTCGTTTTAAACTAAGTCTTACCTTGACCAAATCTGGGGGCCTTAGAAAGTCCTATACTATATCTATACATATTATAAACTAGCTTCTACCTGTGAATTTATCCGCGTCAAATTTCTTGTACCCCCGACTCACCCTGTCGCATCGCATTGCCTGCCCGCACTATTAGGTACTTCGTTTTCGCATAGCATTCTTTCTGTTTTTTTTTTTTAAATTTACTCGGCTGTTGTGTAGTTTACAAAACAACGCAGTCACACAAACAGACACGAAAAGCGACTTTAACCTCTCGAATGTCTTATGTTACACAGTGCGACATAAGAACAATTAACTTCTATTGTGTCTGCTCATTAATCAATCAAAGGGTTAATCTGTACTAATATTAGGGGTAAAAAGTGATACGGGCTGGTGTCCGCAACTCCACATCAATGCGCGTATTTTAATTTTTTAAAGAGGTAAAATTTGTTTGTATGTCTGGAACTATCAGTCGGATTTGAGAAATTCCTTTTGTATTTGATAGCCCTATCCTTGATGAAGGAACATAAAGGGCTAACGAAGGAACACGGGTGGGTTTTAGTCAGTAAGAGTCAAAAAAATTCGAAGACATGTGACATCTACCAACCCGCACTGGGTCCGCGTGGTGGATTACGGCCCACAGCCCACTTCCTCTCATCGAGAGGAGGCCTATGTCGTAGCAGTGGGAACATTATAGGCTGTCTGCATATTTATCTACCCCTTTTCATTCCAAGAATACAGCTGAGTCATTTTTCCGAAAACATGCACCATTTCGCACGCAATACATTATAAAATATGTTTATTAAACTTGTAATATAAGCGAAACGCATCAAAACATCTGTGAGGTCGACTGTGAATCACGTTTGTCCCACATTATGATAACTGTGTGCAAACTGGTACTGTATAGTAATCTGTAGGTATTCAATCACAATTTATTGTCCAATTATTACGACAAATATTTGTCATATCTATATTATTAAGAGGACTAGTAGAGCAAAGTGTCCTTGAGAAACGCATGCACACATATACACAATCGACGCGTACGCCATCTAACGACGACGCCCATCACAATTATGACATACAGCATACGATTTACGATTACGCCCGAGTATTCCAATAGATGACGCGGAAACAAGTAGTTATGACAACAAAATTATTAACCGATTTCTAAAAAGGAGGAGGTTCTCAATTCGGGTTTGTTTATTATTTTTTTTTTATTTATGTTCGGGTCCGATAGACGACCTCCATCATAAATAGACGGATTTGCAAAATTCTTTTTTTGTTCGAAAGAGGTTTGTTTCGAAAGGGTTTCATTTAAATTTCGTAAAGATCTGATGATGAGTTTCGGAGACAGACAACGGAACTCTTCAATAAATGCCAGCAAATCAACCGCGATCGCTGCTATCGCATTTGTATGCATTATTCACGCAATCACACAACATAACATCACGCCTGTACCCTTAAAAGTGGTAGGCAGATGTGTTTAATAGCTTCCTGTCGCTGATATTCACATAGCAAGTAGTGTTATATGAATTTGTGTGGGGTAGGTAGGGACAACTGAAAATTGAAAAATAAAAACTGTTTTTACAAAAAAAAAACAACCGACTTCCAAAAAAAACCACTACAAAGTGAAAAATAACTTTAATTTCGGAAGTCGGTATCGTTGGCTGTAGCTTTGTAGTGTTTTTTTTTTTTGGAAGTCGGCTGTTTTTTTTTATAAAAAATTATTTAATTTATTTTTAGTGTGACTTGAAAAAATTAAGGATGTGGACGATTTTGAAATAAAACTGATTCAATCAAATTTAAAACATTTTTATTTAAAAAATATGGAAGTGGTAGTTACTTACGAGCTTTTTTTACATTTACATTATACCACATGTACCTACTTTTAAGCTATTTTTCTGGTTAATATTATACCTACCACATTTAGTTTTAAATGCTTTTTTTTCAGGTTTACGATTACACGTTTATACAGTATGTTAAATAACAGAGGGCGTTCCCTTAAACTCGTTAATCTATATCATTAATAGATTAAAATAAAAATATCAGCATAGAAAAATAAGCATAAAATAATCCGAATTAAAAAAAATAATTAATTGTCAATAAATTCGAAACCTCCTGTTTAAAATCAAAATAGTAGCGCGGAATAGTATTTGTAGTAGCACAGTATAAATAAAGACATACAGTATTGTATCTCGGCCGTAACCTTGATGTAAATGCCTACAGCCGCGCGGTACGTAAACATGCGATAGGGCTGCCCGCCACCAGTATTTTAATTATATTTGCCTACTTTGTGTTTCCATTTAGTTTTGTTATTGTATTTTACTGTGTGTACATAAATAATAAAATAAATAAATAAATATACCTACTTCTTTTTATACAAACAAATAAAATACTTTGTGAATTGAATAGGAAGTGTTTAATAAAAATGCGTGTTGTTTTGATCGCCGCCGCACGACTCCAGCTAGTGAGCAGCGCGCTGTTGCTATTCAAATTTCGAACTAATCGCCGCGCGGCGCCAGTCAGTAGGCAGCGCTAGCGCGCTGTTAAAATGGCGGGAAAGCAAGTGTGCATTCACAGATTGATTTTATTTAAAATTAAAAAAAAACAGTTTATTCGGTAATTTAAAAACTTGGCTGCATGCTCTAGTGTCTTTGCCAACATTTTCACGCAGCCACGGCAGAAAATAATCCTCGCGCCATTTTTCTCAAATTTTCTTTTCTTTGTACTTGTATTGTGAAATGTTTTTTTTTCTGTTTCCTCGCAAATGTGTTAAAAAACGTCGTACGATATACGTGCGTATTGGTTATAACATCTTAACGCACTAATATCGTAATGTACTATTACAGAATTATAATCATTAAAGTCATCAACACAACTCTCTAAGACCATGTAAGTCCAAAGATTTTTTTATTAGAGTTATTCTTATTACAGTAACAGTTATTCAATAAAAATAATTAATTTTATTCATAAAAGTATGCAATCATTTCATTAATGTTTTGTTATGATGTTGTCACGTTAAACTATCGTCCGTAAATCGACTTTACAGACAACCAATTTTTTTCTAGTATTATTCATAAACACAGTACAATTAACAACTATTATTAATAATAAAAACCACGTCTTTACTTTGAATTATACAAACTAACAAAACACACATGCCCCGAGGTTTTAACACAAGCGTACCTACCGTATAATGATTCATGAACCGCCTATAACTACCTATTTCACTCGTGTCTATCACTTTCCTTTACTTTAATCACTTTATTTATTAATCCAGACATCTTTTTTTCCGGAGGTAATAGGAAATACTTATCCATTAAAAAGACACACATTATGTACCTACCCACTAGTAAGTAAAATAGTCTTACTTTTCAGTTTCCAGGTAATGTAAAAAAAGCTATCTCTGGATGCGTTATTGACGAATTCATGCAACCAAAAACAGCACAATATCGCCTACTCGTCATATTAAATATGTACTTGAACTTATTTTTAGTGAAAAAATCGCGCGGTTATTGTTAAAAAAAACAACACACCGTCCGTTCGTCACTGCGGCACAGTCGCGACTGTCTGCATGCTGAGCGCATGCCGTGGTCGAGGCGCGTAGGTATAGCTCGCGTTTCGTCCGTTTGTATGAAGACGACGTACTGTATGTCTTATTTATACTGTGGTAGTAGTAATGCCCAAACGCAATGCGCACGATGCTGGCCGAGCGTTTCCGAGAGTTCACGAAGCCGAGTGAGACGGCCGCCCCGCCCCGCCCGCACCCGCGCCCGTCATTCATAAATAAATTCCGACATTGCTGTCCTTCAAGTACGCGTGTACAGAGTGTTTCTTTAACGTATCAATTTACGATTTTTAGTGAATATTTTAATATAAAAAAAAATAAAAACATTTTATTTTCGAATGGTAATATTTTTTTTAGCATGTATGGATGCTATACTATTGCGGGTTAACGGGAACGCCCTCTGTTAGTTAACATACTGTATTACACCATGCATCATGATCATGTTATAAAATTATTTTTGTTCCTAAAATTTACTAAAATCTAAGAAACGTGTAGACGTAACAACAAATGCCAAACATTTGTTGTGAATAATTTTCTTCATAATTTTTACGTTCTTCTTTGTCGTTATCTTCATTTTTGCCATCGCTTTTCTCTTTATTTTCGTTTTATATCTTCATTTTCGTTTAAAAAACTATTCCGGTCCGTCTACAGGAATGGAGAGTGAAAGAAAATTATAATGGAAGGTTTTAAACAATATTTGCCTACCCACTATATTTGGATATCTGACTGTGACTCAAGCAAAAAAAGAGCCGACTAATTTTCAGTAAAAATCAAAGTGATAAGGACTATGGCCAGTCATATTGAAAGCCTGATATGCCTAGAAGTACTAGATAAAATGAAAGATGATTTCATGAAAAAATTAAAAAAATATTGATGAAGAGCGAGCAATGATTGAAAGAAAAACTATTTTACTTTACAAAGTGCTAATGGAGAATGGCTTGAGATGAGAAGATCTTTATTGACTGCATCCAATTTCGGTAGGGTTATAAAAAAGCGCTAATACACCTTGTGCTAATTTAGTAAAATATATACTTTACCGAAAAAAAATTGATCACGTCGAATCCATAAGCCATGGCCAACAAAATGAAAAAACCGGCCTCGCACAATTGGCTGTACAAGAATACAGTCATAATCATTAGAACCTGTGGTTTATTTATAGACCAAGAACTATGTTTCTTGGGTGCATCGCCTGATAGATTAACTGGAGAAGATACTGTGGTTGAAGTGAAGTGTCCTTTGACAGCCAATAAAATGGGCCTTGCAGCAGCAATTGAAAAGAAAAAGGTAAACTTCTGGCAAAAAACAAAAACAGGTGAACTAGTCAACAACAAAAAACATGCTTGGTATTTATTACCAAGCACAAGGCTTTTCACATGACTGGCCATAGTCCTTATCACTTTGTTTTTTTACTGAAAATTAGCCGTCTCTCTTTTTTGTGTACCTTTTACTGAGGATTTTTTGTTTATGTTTTCTTTCTTTCCACGTCTTCTGTTTACCTCTTGGGCTTTTATTGGCCATTTTCTTATATAGCTTTGACATTGCATTTTCTTCATTGAACGACACTGCTGAAGCAATGCATCGCGTCTGATATGAATTTTTCAAGGAAAAGTTAACTCTCTTCCCTCCTACGTATTTCGTAATGATGCTTCGTTCCACCACGTTGCTGTCTACGTCATGAAGTAAACTTCGAGCATGGCCGGCAATACCTTGAATCATAATACAGATTCTCTGCCACAGAGAACTTAACATAAAATCATTTGGAATATCATTTTCCTCCAGATTTAATCGTAAGTAACGATATGTTTGAGGAAAAACTTACTTCTATATTGTAATTTAACCCTTCTGTTTCTTGGTTTTCAGTCTGGATATCATATTGACTTACAGGAGCACTATCCACCTAAAATCCCATTAATCCATTATTCAATTTTAAAACCAATTCTTTTTTAAAATTCAACGTGTTTGTGGCAAGGTGATGTTGCCCTGCAACGGCTGCAACGTGCGGCTGATATTATGAATATTACCTGTATACTAAAGATTTCTTCTAGTACACGTTTAGATGAATATGTACTTTTATCAATAACTTCACAATCGTGATCTTCCTGTGGTACCACTGTTTCCAATCTATAAAAAAAATACCATCACATATCATCACTTATCATCTATCGCTTTCCATCAGGCGTGATCGAGGTCAAAAGCGGGCCGCCCATTCAGCAATAATAAAATGAAAAAAATAGAAGATTTTAAATTACGTTTTTAATTATGTATTTTAAATTAAGTTAAAAGGAGGCTCAATAATTTAAAAAAGTGCATCATTAGAAGCGCAAAAAGTTTTTAGAGGCTCATTAATTTCAAAAAGTGTCCATCATTGGCAGGTCAATAAGTTTTGAAAGGATAGGTTAAATATTTACTTTTAATAAATCAATTCAATTTCCTCACATAACTTTTTTCTCCAAGTGAATTCAGACATGCTGTCTTAGGATTAATTAAGCAAACTACTCCATGAGGGCAATAAAGATCAACATAGTTCATAATGCTGCAATTAACTTTGTGTCTGGGTACGGTCTACCCATTCTCCTTTGTCAAGTAAGTAAGGCCTTTTACACATTATGCCGTGTCTGCGGCAGCGCCGCCGCGCACCGCCCGCCACGGTATTTTTATCTATACAGTATTCTATCTTCATAAAAACGGTCGGAACGCGAATCATACCTACGCGCCTCGATTTCGGTTTACACTCGGTTAACAAACAGTCTCGAATGCTCCGCACTCCGCAGTGACGAGTGGACGCCGGACGGTGTGACGGTTTCGTAAGCAGTAAGCGTGCAATTTGTGACAAATATTAATTGAAATAAGTACAAGTACTTACTTAATATGGCAAAGAGGCTATATTGTGCTGTTTGTTTTTGGTTGTTTGAATTCGTCAATATGTTTTTTTATTAAATCTATTGATCAAAAAGACCATGTATTTTTATTGAACTCTTTCTATTCCATTCACAACGTGTTTCTATTTTATAAATAAAAAGTCTTTTAAAAAAAAAAAAAACTACGGACTTCAAAAAAAAAAACAACACAAAGTAATTAACTTTAATTTTGGAAGTCGGTGTCGTTGGATCTGCATTTTCGTTTTTTGACACCGACTTCCGAAATAAAAGTTATTTTTCACTTTGTAGTGTTTTTTTTGGAAGTCGGTTGTTTTTTTTTTTTAAAAGTTTTTATTTTTCACTTTTTAGTTGTACCTACCTACCCCGCCTAAATTCATATAACACTAATTGCTATGTTAATATCAGTGACAGGAAGCTATTGAACACATCTGCCTACCCCTTTAAAGGGTACAGGCGTGATGTTATGTTGTGTGATTGCGTAAACTGGCATTTATTGAAGAGTTCCGTTGTCTGTCTCCGAAACTCATCATCAGATCTTTACGAAATTTAAATGGGACCATTTCGGAATAAACCTCTTTTGAACAAAAAAAGAATTTTGCAAGTCCATCTACCTACATATTTTTATGACGGAGTTATGTCCGAACATACATTAAAAAAAAATAGAAACATCCGAATTGACAACCTCCTCATTTTTAGAAGTCGGTTAAAAAAAAATATTTACCTATAGGTACAGTCACAAAACTAGAAAGAAACTCAAGTAGGTTGATGAAATTAAAATACTGTAGGCGGGAGGGGTTATCGCGTGTTTACGTACCGCGCGACTGTAGTACATTATAAAAAAAAAATTATATAATACAGCGGCGACGCCGCCGCCGCGGTGCCGCCGTATTGGTTGCCCTTGGATTTGCATGAACCCTTGCACACGGCGCGGCGGCGCCGCGGCGGCGGCAGCATGATTCGGCGGCGAGTATTGCTACGGTTTTATCAAAACTCGTCGCCGCCGCCGCGGCGCCGTGTGTTCATACAAATCCAAGGGTGACTGATGCAGCGGCGGCGCCGCGGCAGTGGCGGTGCCGCTGCAGCTGCGGCATAATGTGTAAACAGCCTCAAAGATAGTACCTAACATTCATATAATATTATGAATCTATTTATTATAAACGAAATCAATAATAATAAAAACCAAAATCTTGCTTGTGATAATTTTCATCGCAATTTTTAGATGAATTTGTTATTTCGTTATGCCCAATATCAATAAGTCGCGGTCTGTTAATAAAAACATTAGGTGCTTTTAGTTTTTTTTAATTGTAGTTTCGCATTAGAAATAACTTCCGTGTTGATATTTACGACTGTGTTTCTCCTGTGAAAGATAATTACATTGTAGACGTTTTAATTATTATTTATAAAAAAATAATAAATACATAATATATATAAATTCAAAATACATTTAAAAAGAAAACTTCGGTTAGAGAATCCCTGGGAATCGAACCCGGGGACTCTTGAATACAAATCTACACATCGGCCTCATCCGCTAACGTAACAGTTGCGAATGCAGTCGAAAAAGTTGAGCTTATGCGTATATGCGTCATGACTGCACTATCTTAGACGTTTCTAAATTCATAGTTTTATTGTTAAAAAAATAAATATTCAATAATAATAAAATGATCTTATTTTTTAATTTCGTATATATATATATAATATGTTCAGCGTTTTATATGAACGTTTTGTAGTCCGAACGGAATTTTTCACTTCATATTTACAATGAATGATAATTGATAACAAGGTTACGCTATTTTAACTTCAAAGTATTTTATATTTACACGAAATAAAAATATTTACGCAAAGAAGATTATGCAAATAATAATAAACAATGAATTTACAAATAAAACTTTACAAAAACATAATAATCTTGGCGGAAATATTGCGGCGAAAAGAGCGACACGTCCGTATAGCATCAGGCCTCGGCCGGCAGTGTCGCTACACAGCGTTTACGCACACATGCGCACGTATTTTGTTCGAAAATATGAATATGCGATTTACAAAGAATCTATTGTTTTTACAAAAAAATTAAAACACTAGTATTTTAGTATGTTGCTTGTAGAATAATCTGACAAAAAATCAGAATGATTGTATGTATTTTAGTATGGATTTTATTGTAAAAAGAAAATTTTTAGAGGTATCTTCATGATTTTTTTCTATCGTATCAAATTAGTTGTATTATGTTTTCACCACACTATCTATCTAGCATATATCCTGAAGAATATCATATATTTTTCTGATTTTTTTTACTGTAGTCTATCATATCCTTTTATTGTTTCGAAAACTTGCGTTTAGGTCTTGTAAGCCCCTTAATAATAAAGCTGAAGAGTTTGTTTAAACGCGTTAATCTCTGGAAGTACCAGTCGAATATTTTTGCATTTGATAGCCCTATCCTTAAGGAAAAATAAAAAAATATTATTATTATATTCCTTAAAAATAAGGAAAAGTAGGCTATTTAACATCACACTACGACCGTCAGGAGACGAGCAGAAAGAAAAAAAGGAAAACGAAGTAATAGCGCGGGTGGGCGATGCAATGCGACGGGTGGGGACGGGGAACAATAAATGTCACGCGGACAAAGTCACAGGCAGAAGCTAGTTCTTTTAAATAAAATGTTATTTCTTAGTCATTATTTTATTCATTCCCGAAGTAATAACAGGTTTATGTTTCACGTTTAGTGAAACCACGTCTTCAAAAGGAATTTTATTTGCTTAAAAGATTTTTTATCAGGAGCCTGAGCGATAAGATAACTCATCCTTGAACTCATCTCATTTATTTTTTAATGTGTACAATGACCCGTAAAGTGTACCGTGTGGTGCCGGACCTAAAGTCGCCTTTGACGACACGGAAGAAATGGGATGGTGCTATGCTATTCCATCCCATTTCTTCCAGTGGGTGTCGTGAGGGCGGTGGAAAACCTGTTCTTAAGGCCCTCCAGAAGCTATTCGATTCCGTCATACTCGAAAGGAAAAACGCCACAGGAACAGAGGTGTGGTGGTACTCTTCTTTAAGAAAGACGCAATGCCCTGCTTAAGAATTAAGGCCCATTTCACTTCTAAACCATCTCTACCAACTGTTTTCAAGCGTCATCACATCACGAACCGTCGCGCGCGCATGTTTGACGACTTCCAGCCTGCCGAACAAGTCTGATTCCGTAAAGGCTTTAGCACCGCATACCACATTCATATACGCTGTGGCAGGTTATACAGAAGAGCGAAAAGTATAACCTGCCTCTCTGCTTAGCGTTTGTGGACTACTTGGGCTGTACAACTCGTTCTTGCTTCTTGTTGTATAGCTTGTTCTCTCCAACGCTGCCAGATTGATTATTGGTACATTGAAGTTCTGAAGTGTTGAGTGTGTGTATGAAAACGCTACTATTTCAGTCCCACTCGAGAAGCGAGAAGCACAGAACCGGTCGAAGTGGCGGCGCTTTGGGGAGGCCTATGTCCAGTAGGTAATGGACGTCTTTCGGCTAAAATTATGAGGATGACGACACACACAACATTTGGATTTTTGAGTAAATCAAAATAGGTTGGCGACACAAATGTGTCAATACGGCTCAGCCCAGAGCTCAAGAATTTTACGTGATCGAAGCAAAAACCTAATTATTATTGATATTAACGACCCCGCGTGAGCACGATTTTGGACCTCTAAGACGCCCTTTGATACCTACTGAGATGTTAATACCACTTAGCACTTTATGACACTAACTAGGATAATCTTTAATGTTTCATGTAATCAGGAAATTCATTGGGTACTCTATGATCCTCTTTAGTCTAAGCAGAGAACTTACTCTCTGCATAGACAAAAGCACAACATAGAGCAATGGGTTAGACAATGGACATTCTAGCCGAACCCAAATACATACATTAGGATAAAGCTCAGAGAATGATGATAATAACAGTATTCCATTTCTCACCTGAGGTCCAATACTCCATGTAATATACTCAATCTCCTTCGGACAAATCCGGGGGTGTTTCTGTGGCGTGTCATAGACAAACAGCAGCCAGAATACAAACCATACGACACCAATACTGCCGAATATGTAGAAGCATAGTGGCCATCCACCACCAAACTCAAGGGTGCATAACCATCCAGATATAGGCAAGGTAATTACTGTGCCTATGTTTGAACCTGAAAAAATATCGAAATATTTTATTGGTTAGCTATTAGCTACATTTTGAGGTCCCACCGCAGACGAGGAAATGACTAGCTATCAACGATTTTCTCGCTCAAGAAACGTACAAAAATTGTAGGTCCAGTGCAATCTGTGCAATTGAAAGGTGAAAGGATACAAATTATATTAATAGTTGACAGCTGACTGTTTGTACCGCCGCGCCGGCGAGTGCTCGTTTATCACAGCGACAAGAGTTATCAAAGAGAGTACTCGCTTAGCGACTGTAATGGATCAAAAACTGCAATTCCATTACTGAGGACATGAATAATATTGTCATCAAAAGACAAAAAAAAGTATAAACAAGGCAAATCCTAAGAAACGGCTGCTGTCTAATCTCTGTTCAAAAGTTGACATCAATACTAAATAGAGTAGATAAGTTTACATGCACTACTACTTAAATAGTGTAAAATTAACATAAATATGGCCTACATTCATAATGAGGACTACTGCTTTCAATTAAAGATAAGAAAAAAAAATACAGAATACAAACCCGCATACACATAAGCTGCAAACTTTGATCTCTCTAGTGGTGGGATCCATCTAGCTAGCATAGCATGCATCGCTGGGTAAGTAACGCCTTCTGACAAGCCAGCCAGTGCCCGCATAGCAATGAAGAATCTAATATCCGTATATGCCGCAATTGGACTAAGAAGTGTAAATACTGCTGTGAAAAATATTCCTAAACCATATACAAGTTTCCCTCCATATATTTCTGCTATTCTTCCTCCTGGGATCTAAAACATACAGACATCAGACTTAAGATTAACTTACTAAAACAGTGACAAAATATGAGATTTGGTTTTTCAGGGAAACAGAGGGGTAATCGCATAAAACACATAAAATGAAAATTATTGATAACAATATCTTTCATTTTTACAGTTCATTGCTTTATTTATGTTGTTGATCAGACGAATTTTTCAAACCTATGGAGCAATGGATTAGGAATTTCCTTCAAAACCAATGTGATTGAAAGTGTGTTACTCAATTAAGGTGCTTATTTTCCTTTTCATAATTAATTTGTAACACCTGATACTTAATACACCGATGCGTAGCCTTTTAATAAGGTGTGATGTTATACATAAAATTATCTAGCACATTCAGTTACAGATGCTTTAAATTATAATCAGGAACTTGAAATTTATTAATGTTATCATCATGTTTTTGTCAATGACACTCACAAAACAATAGTTAGTATATTATTTCTAAATAATTTATATCAATGCAGATTTTCTCTTACCTGTGTTAATACATATCCATAGAAAAAGGAGCCTAAAACTATACTTTGTTGTTCAACAGTCCAGCTGAAGTCTCCAGGCCTCTGAAACAAAAGAATGTGGTTATGTCCAAATTCTAATAGCACTCATGAGTCATTGAACCATTTAAAATTATGGTTTTACTTTTATGAACTTTAAACAAAAGTCTTTAATTCATGAGACATATATGAATTAAACAAATTTTAATAGGTAATACGGGCTGCAACTCCACCTCAATGCGCGTATTTTGCGTATGGTTGGATACATAGATTATTCAAACCACCCAGCTCCTCAAGGAAGGCCTTCCTTCAATGCGTGACTGGCCAGTCACTCATTGAAGTCACTGATAGTCTCATGGAGAAACAACTTTTATAACCAAAATACTGAGAGAGAGACAAGTAGGAGAAAAGTCATGGCCGTGAGCTATGGAAAAGCCTAGGGGAAGCCTATGCTAAAAGAGGAAAGGAATCTAGAGATTTTCTGATTTTTAAACTAGCAGAATTTTTTAAACTAGCTTTAAATCTTAAAGCTAGTTTAAAAAATTAAAAAAAAATTTATTAAATTTTTATTTAGTAGCTGTACTTACTTTTGTTACAATTAAAATTAAAATTAAATTTTTGACGACACGGTTGGTGCAGTAGCTGAGCGATCGACTGCTGCGCTGCGTGTCGTGGGTTCGATTCCCGCACGGAACAAATATTTGTATAATAGAAACAAAGATAATCGCGAAAAACCGATTTTCGTGACCTTTGACCTCCAATAACTTACGACGCAGACATGAGATACTATGACACTTTTGAGAAAACTCTCAAAATGCCAAAATGAAGCTGTAAACGAGTTTCCAGCTTATTATCTCGAATTCCGAGGTGAAACCCTAAAGTGACTGGACTAATTGATGATTCCGTAATAAAACCTTTATTTATGTTCTTTAAAACAATTAGTATATAAATCCTTGAACAACCAAATAGGTATAACTTAAAATAGGTTAAAAACCTCACCTGTGGTACAGTACTGTTGCTGACAGGACTTGCGGGACAAACATCAACATCTGTAGAAGAGTTTGTTGGTGTAGGTGTTGTTGCATTGACCATAGCTACTATAGCCACGGACAGGTTTACTCTCATGGCATACACACTGGCAAAGCCCAGGAAGCCCATAATGCCAAGCACAGTCCGACATTTGATCCATCCTGTTGTTTCTTCCACTAAAAGTTTGTATTATAACATTGGTTATTTATTCAAGTATATAATAATAAATAGTCTAGCTTAGATATTTATCATTATAATAATTAAGCATTATTCTAATGCAGCAAAAGGATGCTTGATCTCATACCATAAACAAATTATTCATTATCTCATCATGTAATCATGCTAGCTACACAAAGCTAGATAATTGGGTGAGTATAGTTGACAAGTAAACTCTAGGAGTATTTTTTGTCAATATGCGTTTCTATTAGTGCGTGTCT
Source organism: Luperina testacea (assembly GCA_927399505.1). Lineage (NCBI taxonomy): Eukaryota > Metazoa > Arthropoda > Insecta > Lepidoptera > Noctuidae > Luperina > Luperina testacea. The sequence goes on along the minus strand of OV656770.1, from coordinate 12,661,294 downwards.
CACATATAAGTAAACGAAGTTTGTTTTGAATGACCTTTATCAAGTTTGCTCATAGTGAGCCTATTTTTCTCAGGTCATTCAAGACACAACAAAAACTTACCATGTTCCTCCTCCACCAAGTTCCGTCGGCTGCTTGTAACATCATATTCTATATCCGAGTTTATTATTGGACTTTCTTCTGCTGACGATGACATTCTAATGTTCAAATTACAATAATAACACCATTCCGCACTAAAATTGTTAGTTAAATTGAACCTTCGTCATTGAACTCGATATCAACAAACAATAGAACAGTAAGCAAGTAGCATTAAAAAATCTGTAGCACACTGCACTCCGTGTATGAGTCACGCTCACGATAGATTTTTTTGTTAGAGAATTATTGAATTTGTTCGTAAACAAAGAACAGCTCGCTTTCATGACCAACTGACAGCAGTGACAGTTTGTCAGATCATGAAAAGGGGGCAGTGGATGTTTCTGTTTCTGATGATTGCGTTCCATTTATAACCGCATGACTTTTTTTCTTTCATTGTGGCTTTTTCTATAGCACATTGTATTCAGTGAAAAAGTTGATAGCTTTAACAAAAAACAAGTCAAAAGCTCAAACTTGGTACCTTTTGAAAACGAGTGATATTAAGAACAGACAACAATAGTAAAACAGCTGATTGTTGTAAATACAACAAATTCTAAAAATATGTTTTTGCAACCTGGAACGCTGACTTAACATATTTTATTATTTTCATGTTCGGATACTTACTATTACTTAAATATAATATTATCCCTACATATTAAAAACCAAAAATAACTAAATTAAATTCTAACTTAACTAAAACTGGATGAATTTTTCGACGCAATTTTTTAGTTTCTGTAAAACTAAAAAATTGCGTCGAAAAATTCATCCGCATCGCTGTCGACTGGTAAAGTACCCAAGAGACTGGCGGCATTACCACGTTGTATGGCGGCCTCTGGCCAAGGTAAAAGCCAGCCCTTGGGTCACGGGAAGTGTCAACCAGTCATTTAGAAATTTATTTAAAAAGACCATGAGCACTCGGATCCCACGGACCGAGAGTTTCAACCCCAAACGGCTCGAAAATATAATTTCCGATAAGGTTATTATATTTTCGCCGCTTGAGGTTTTCCGCAGCCGCAGCAGCAGCGCCAGCACAGCATGCCGAACCAGGAAGATGGGATGGGGCAAGAGTATCGACACACGTTGCGTCCCACACTAAAGGCTTACCCGCCTTCCATGGAAATAAAGACATACCGTCCGGTCTCTTGTCATCGTCGCGTGCCAAGCCATTGGGCTCTAATACAGCTGGCACACCGACGGTAACAAGAGCTCGTCGGATGATGTCATTATGTTCGCGTGCCGCGCTATGCGACCCGCACTTCGGCTGCAAGACAGGCCGTGGTGTCCGAGGCTGTTGACATCTTCGCCACAGTGACAGCGATGGGGAGAACAGCAAGGAGTGCCTAGTCGTAGGGAAGCAGCGAGGCGGAAAGTAGTGTCGTCGAACAAAGTGCCTATGTTCGACGAAGGTAGTGCATGAAGCCAAAGACCCGACTCCCACCTACCCACAGCCAGCAGGCGCGCACGTTCCGCAGTAGTAGCAGACGAAGCAAGTAAATTATTTTCGGATTCATAAAAAATACTGCGAATAGTTCGACTCTATACAACTGTACTCTTAAGCATCAGACACACTGTTTTTTTTCTAAAAACGTTAGAAAAATATTGATAACACTATGTAGTACGTAGTAAGTACATCAAGCTAGCATACTAATTCAATTTATCAACTGATTAAATCACATAACGTCGCCGTGCAGTTAAGAGGGCGCCAACCAAACGCCGACCGCACAGTGACGCCCTCATCGTTCGTTTATTTCTTTTATTTTAGAATGAAAATGCAGAAAATAAGCACGTTAAGTTATGCTCTACAAGATTATACAATAATATTATTTTAAACGGTAGTTTTACATTGTTTAGTTTTATTATAATCACTAAAACGGATAAGTGGCCACTATTTCACGATTCATTCGATTTCACTATTTAATCACGATGTTTTCACTGTACGGCGACGGAAAACAGATTTTGAAACATTAGATGCATGGAAAGAAGGGAAAATGATAACAATGTTCTTTACCAAAAAATATTTATAAACCAAATAACATTTATATAAACATTTAAAATTATTGCTCATTCATCGCCAGTAAGTACATTAAAATGACTGCGACCTAGTAACCTACTAGCATTAAAAAACGTTCTACTTCATACACATTTTCGAATACAGACAATTATTAGCCGTAAGGTAGTGAGCTGCCACATATAGCTAAAACAATCATTATAAAATTAATTGACATTTTCAACTAGATAAAATTCATAAAATTCCCATTCAAAACTACGATTTTTTGATACGCCCTATTTAACAGTATGCATCACCAGTTACATGCTACAAAGTCATATGTTAGAACAGAGGCCATAAACTCTTGCAAAGTGTGGGCATCAGTAGACCCATGATGACTGTTGATATGAGGTTAACGCTGTGGTTGTCCAGAATATTTCTTCCACTGATATGTTTGACTGTTACACTAGAGTGTGATACAATTTTTCCTTCTTTATCTAACCCTGTAACAAAAGATACAAGTTTTCAGAAATATTTTATTTGAAAACAACACCAGTGGGGTAATTAAATCACTATCAGTAAGAAAGAATGGCTTTCATTTTGACAGTTCAACATCATTCATTGCGTTATTCACATTATTGAGGATCCAAATTTTTCGAACATATGAAGCAATGGATTAGCATAACCTTCAAAATGATTCAGATTGAGATTTATAGTGTGTTAAGCAATAAGGGTGCAGATAATCCTATGAATAATGTAGTATAGTAAAATTATTATTTTACCTGAGTATTGTAAAGTTGCCCCCATTAAAGAATCTATGACACTACCAAGAAATCCTCCAAAGGCTCCAAAGAAAATGATAGGCCACTGGGGAGGGGCATATGCCCATAAAGATTTTTCAGAGAAATAATAAAGAGTAATATATTGTGAGAATCCAATAGCAAGACCTCCCACGGTACTGAACAATGTCCCTATCACACTGATCCCTCCATTTGTTCCTTTTGGAACCTTTTTAAAAGTTGTGATTAGATATGGGTCAGACTCTGAAAAAACAGTTCCTAGTTCAGATGCCCAAGTGTCGCCATTGCAGCAAGCGAATACACCTGAAATTAAAAATATAATAAGGATGTTTACAATATATTTCATGATTAAAGATTTGAGTAGTAGTCAACCAACAGGACAATAAGAAGTATCCTGCGTTCGCGATTTATTTTCGAAAATTGTAAACAAATATAAATTAATGGAAAAATAACTTTAATTTCTACATAATAAAGTTCAGTTTATAACTTAAAAATTTTTAATATCTTTTTCAATAGTAGTTAAATAAAGTCGGTCTTTGTTTAACACTTGAATTAGGGTGGGGGTGTGCAGTGCAGCACTGCGCACTTTTACTATAGGTATTCATATTTCAAGTTTTTTATTGTTGTGCTTTGTCAACAATAATCATACAACAGCGCGGTAATTGCGTAACACACTAACAGTAGGAGTGGCTTTCATTTTGACAGTTCAACAACATTCATTGCATTATTTACATTGTAGAGGCAATTTTTTCTAAAAATGATTCAGATTGTGATTGTTAGTGTGTTACGCAATAAGGGTGCTTGTTGCTTACCAAGAATTCCTATAGAAAGCCAGGAAGCTCTGTAATCTCCAACGAAATCTATGGGTCTCTCTGACGCTCCTACATCCAATAGATACAAGAGAGCCAGTTGTGCAGCCATGCCCCCGTTGCAGAGAACTTGGATCCAATTTCTTTGCCCACCTAGAAAGATTACACATTTTAATTAATACTTGTAACAGAAAAAAGAAGGTATACTTGTAACAGAAAGCCTGACTCGCACTTGGCCGCTTTTTTGGCCAAGTGCGAGTCAGACTCCCACACAAAGGGTGCCATAGCACCATACAACTATGAGCAAAACACGCCGCAAAAAGGTTGCCTTTCATTTTTATTATTTACTGTTACAGCGGCAATAGAAATACACACTCTGTGCAAATTTCAACTGTCTACCTATTCGGAATTTCCTGTTGGAACCAGGCACTATCGACGAGAAGGCTGACGAGGTGGTCAAAGCACTACGCAACGTGTCCCGCAGAGTTTTCCCGTGGCTACGAAAAAGTAAGGTGTCCAAATTTTCCTCGGAGACTCCGACGGAGTATCTATGCAGGCGTTTTCGTCATATATGAGGGCCTCAAACCTAAAAATTAGGAAGCTGACACGACGCGATCTTCGGTGCTCCAACAACCGCGACATTAATGTCGCGACTGAACAGAACCGAGGGTCGAAAATGTTCATCCAACAATTCGGGAGGCCCCATCTGACAAAACTATGAACTCCGGATGGCAGAATCGTGACTTCGAAGTCCGAGATATTCAAAGAAGTCGAGGATTTTTATACTCAACGTGGGCGGTGAAACCAGCGGGACATAATGCAGATGATCATCGAGCCGAATTAATGCGTCACTACACGGAGGACAGCTCTCTTTAGCTCTCAAACAGCTCCAGTGGTCCTCCAGTGTCCACTGGCTCCAGTCCTGAAAGAGCTAGCGAGTTTCTCCGTCATCCAAGAGGGTCCAACAACGCCCTAGCCGTGGAACACAAATAAATCGCGTGGAACAGAGGTGCAGTAGTTCTGTTCTTCAAAAAATGTGACAAATCCTTGCTGAAGAACTATAGCGTATCTCACTTCTGAGCTACGTATACAAGCTGTTCTCGCGAGGAGTACAATCAGCCACTGTGTATGGCATTTGTGGACTACGAGAAAGCCTTCGACTCCATCGAAATATGGGCGTTTCTGGCCTCTCTGAAATGATGTTGAATTGACCGGCGCTACATCGAAGTGTTGAGATGTTTATGTGACGCTGCCAAGATAACTGTCCAGAATTCCAGATCCAGGATCAGAAAACCAGCCCCATCCAACTGTTCAGGGGGGTGTGACAGGTGTGAGATGTAATTTCCCCTAAAATGTTCACTAATGCGTTGGGAGGATGGCTTCAAGACGCTGGACTGGACTGGACAGGGTATTCACGTGAACGGCGAGTACATCTCATATCTTCGATTTGCCGATGACATCGTCATAGTGGCAGAAACGTTGGAACAGCTAGACCAAATGCTGCACAGCCTAAATGGAGCCTCTCGGCGGGTTAGCCTCGACATAAATTTGGACAGGACAAAGGTACAATTCGCACGTCTTGCCGAGTCCAATCCACTTCGAAGGGTCACTTCTCGAAGTTGTGAAGGATTATGTCAATCTAGGGCAAGTAATCCAGCTCGGTATACACAAGTTTGAGATAGAAGATGACAGAAGGATCCAGTTGGGTTAGGCAGCATTGGGAAAACTCTGTCAAGTCTTCTTGTCGCCTATCCCGCAGTGTTTGAAGACTAAGTTCTTCAACCATCAACCAGTGCGTCCTGCACATGACATACGGTGCCGAAACGTGGTCACTGACGGTCGGACTGGTCCACAAATTCCAGGTTGCTCAGTGAGCTATGCTCGGAGTCTCTTTGAAGGATAAAATCAGGAATGAAATCATCTGGAAAAGAACCGGAACTACCGACATAGCTTACAAAGTAAGCAAACTGAAGTGGCAGTGAGCTGGCCATGTTTGTCGAAGGACTGATGGCCGCTGGAGCAGATGAGTCCTGGAGTGGAGACCAAGTATCGGCAAACATAGTGTGGAACGCCCCCCCAACTAGATGGACAGACAACCTAAAGAAGGTAGCTGGGACAGACTGAATGCGCAAGGCGGAGGACAGGGTGTTGTGGCAAAGCCTGGGAGAGGACTATGTCCAACACAGTGGACTGCAATAGGCCGAGTTGAAAAAACCTATTTGGACGGATGGACGAAAACGGAGGCTTAGTAATAGGGTCCTGATGGCATCCTTTGGGTACAGATCCCTAAAATGTAAGCCATTAAAAATATGAACAGTTCAAAAGTACACATACCTTCTTTAAAATCTTCCTCAATCTTTCTTTTTATGTGAGATCGAACTTTTGTGGCTCTCGATGATGATAAGAAGAATGTAATTAGGCACACAAGAAAGGAATAATTGCTCAGCGTGAGAACAAAAGCTAATGCACAACCAAGCATGGCTCCATTGAGAGTAATACTTTTCTTTCTGTACCCATGCACTGCTATGATAAGTGGTATGAGACATGATGCCAGCCATCTCCCAGGCGATATTACTACCGGTTCTGAAACATCATATTACACATCTTTAAAAAAAATTCTGAGTTGTAAACTTATTTTATGTGACGGGTATTTTGTAACTCTTTGACTATCTAGCTATTTTCTGTATAACTAATTGTTTTGTTTCATAACGATTATATTATACTAATCATTAGCTGCATTGAGTTCAAAGTTTAACGTCAAAGATAAGTAAATAAAATAAATAAATACATTACCGTCAAATCCTTCGTTCTTTGATAAGAATTTAGAATAAACCAAGTTGATAATCCACATTGACATCGATAGGGGTATTGCGAGGGCGCACAAAAGAACAGTTATTAGATGTTCATCCTTTAAAAGTTTATTGTTTATAGCCATTTTTATACTTTCCTAACTTTCTCGCGAACAGTTTCTTACTAAAAATGTTTAAAATGACAGTAAGTAAAATGCTGCACAATATATATTACATCCTATTTATTTTCGTTCAAATGTATAATTCAAAAAGGAAAATATAAACGAATAAGTACATGAAAAATAATGGTGAAAGTTAAGCCCGGTCTTAATTTTCACGGTATCATAATTTATTTATTTTGTTTGACTGATAAAACTTAGAAGTCAAACAAACGTCAACTTTTACTGACTTTTGTAGTGATGTGAATGTGATTGTGATTTTGTGATGTAACCAAGGAATATTACTCACTAACGAGAGGATGTAACCAACTAACCAAATGTGTTTCAATTATATCATGGCCTTGAAGTTGAAGAATTATCTTGAAGATTCATAAATATTTTTTGTTCTTTTTACCTTTGAATGATAGATCGTCTTTGCTTTTCACCTTGTGGTTGATTATTCAAATGCTTTCAATATTTATCAATGTTATCATGAAATAATAATTTATTATACAAAACAAAAATTACAGCTAGTTGTACGTACTTAGTTTGCTTTTTTTTAAACAATATCTTTGAGATTCAGGTGAGTTTATAAAAGCAAAGTTGGATTTGGATTAGATGCATAGGTTCTAGTCTAGCACAGGTTCAAGTAGGTACAATGCGTGCCACGAAAGATGAGACTTGACACACCACGCTGTTTGACATGCGCAGTACACGATTTTAGGTATCTTTAGCGGTATGAGGTCTGAGTGCGGGACGGGACAGGACGTAATAGGGGCGGCGGAAAGAGCGGGGGAGGCGGGGTCAAGTCTCATCTTTCGTGGCACGCATTGTATAACGTTGTAAAGGTAATACGGGCTGGTGTGTGCAACTCTACGTCAATGTGCGTATTTCGCATATGTATGTAACATACTTTTTGGTATAGGTACACACACAGATTTTGACAGTCAATTTGTCGCTAACGATGTCTCTGAATCTGAGTGTGGACAGCGAGTCGCCGGCGACCAAAGTTTCTGCGTATTTATCTAGCATTAGGATGCAATCTTTACCAGGACCCGGCCACGGTCGTTCGATAACATCTGACAAAATAAATAAATATTTTGAGATGGCACTGTCGAACTCGATGGAACGATAGTTAGTAAATCAGGCGTTGTTTAAACAGGTGATTGTGGTGACGAGCGCGGATAGTAGAGAGTAATAAAATTGTTGTATCTGATTTGACACATGTAAAATAGATCTCCTCTATACGAATGTACTCTGTGAGAACAACTACTGTCAACTGCCCCAACTATGGTAGCTATGCCACCCTCAGATAAAGTAGTACACACTTTATCTGAGATGCCACCGCTTTCAGTATATTAGAGTGTACTCTGTGGCCACCGCTACGGGCGGCCGCGGCCATCATCTCTGACTGAAAAGAAATGTCTGTGGGTGGGAGACTGTGTCGGAATTTAAACAAACCACTTGTGAAATTATTTATAAATATACTTCTATATTATTAACTGATAATCTTTTATATATTATGTTACGCACTTAAATTGAATAATAATAAATCAACTTGATCAATTTCGACATATGTATGTTGCCGGTTGTTCTCGTCTTGCTAACGGCGAGTACGAGTACTTGCACAGACACAATCTAGTATCTAGGATTGTCCACCAGCAACTTGCCATTCAATACAACATTGTGGAGTCCGAAGTACATACCATACTATAGGTATGTACCCGTCCCAGTTCTCGAGAATGATCATGCCACTTGTACTGGAATCGATCTATCATCACTGACAGGACTACTGTAGCTAATAAGCCTGATGTTGTGATCATAGATCGACGAGAGTGCTGTGCAATGATTGTTGATATCGCTGTCCCTCATGACGAAAACCTCGTAAAAGCTGAGAAAGATAAAAAATCAAATATCTTGACTTCGCACACGAGGTTGTCGACATTTATGATGATTCGGGATGTGAACTCTGCAATCATAGTATGTACGGACGCCAGCACATCAACCTACCACAATCTGTCAGATTTCTTTAACAGATTTTCAACTTTATCGCTAAAGCATAAGGTTCAAAGTTGATTGTGAAAATTTGACAGTTTCGGGTAGCTTGATGTGCTGGCGTCTGTACGTACCGATAATCGTTACTGTAATTACCTTATAGCGGAGAGCCTCGACCAGCACCTCAGGAGGCTCTCATTGCGTGGCTGGGTCAAGGGCTTAATTCAGAAAGTAATATTCCTGGACACGGCCGGCATGCTTAGTGAGGTGAGCACGCTTTTTCTCTAGAGGCCTGACCACCAGCAGCCTGGCCCCTGTTCCTGATGCAGATGGGCCTTTTTTATTCACAAATGCTTTTTTATGTTTTTTATAAAAATATCTAAAAACTAGCTGTCCCGGTGAACTTTGTACCGCCTCAGAATCAATAAAAACGAATGTATGAGAAAATTAATCATCAGTGTTTTTTCCCATGTTTTAATACAACAATTCAAAGATTATAAAAATCGGTACAGCCGTTCTTGAGTTATATGGTGTAACTAACCCGACTTTGTTTTATTTAGATAGAAAGATGTAAATACTGTCTATGAAAATGTAATAAATGAAATCAACTCAAACATTGTTTAAGAATGGTAGAGTCAACTGAAACATATTCGACTAAAATAAAGAACTACGTTGAGAAATACTATCGTACAAGTAGGGCAGTGGCAGTGCATCACTATTTGTCAGTGTCATGTCAAATCGAAGAAGTGAGCGAAGTTTTTTGTGTTCTATGTGGAAATGAATTAAAATATTTGTGTAAACCTTTCAGTGATACAAAGTTTTAGTAAATATGAAGCCACTAATAGATTTCGATGAGTGCCTCAGAGATTCTCCCAAGTTTAGGTATTGTGACGATCGTAATCAATGAAAGTTATTCATAGAAAGTGAAATTTTGTACGTGTTGTGCGTGATAATGATTGTTGTATAAGCCATCCTGTTTGTTATTGTAGGGAGCAGCTGGAAACTGAGGAAGCCAGCATCGATTCATTGGAGCAGAAACTTGATAAAGTTCTAAAAGCATGCTCTGTAATGATAGACTCTGGTAAAATCTACATGAGTCATAGAGGGTGAGGATTGTACTCCTTTCTTTTTTTGTTTGTATAGTTTTTCTCACACGACGCGGTACTTCCGTAATCATAGATCAATACATCGTTAGCATTAAAATACTTCACTGGCATACTGCTTACATTATTGTTCTTCAAAACAATGTGTCCTAGTTTCTTGAAGTAAACTGTCATTGTTAAAATATCTAGATCTAGTAGATAAGATGGTGTTTTGAGTAGACTTATTTTTATCAGATTAAGACTGTATTTCCTACATATCATTTTATTTTTTTATTTTATTATATTTTCACGGAAAGCTTACAGACTAATAACACAATTAAAAATCATTCGTAGCCAGGAAAATTTGCTAATTACAAGCTTCCACATATAAACATCTAGTTACAAATATTTGCGTTGACTATGTTTGTTACCAGCAATTTGTAAACCAAGAGAACGAATAAAAAAATAAGTTATAAGTGTAAGTGTATCAAAACATAATTAAATAGTTGAGTTGTGCAAAATCAAAACAGTTAAATCACATATGAGCAACCACATAACAATACATAAGATATCATATGCCGAATTATTTAGTAGTTATTCATGACTATCTCCGAAATATTCCTTGTTTAGGATCTTTCGAATACTGTGTGAGTTGATGCAAAATAGGTCGATCTCCAAGTGCGATGGTAAACTATTGCAGGCTTTTACACTACGAATGAAGAAGGTGTTGCACCTGTAATTAGTCAATGCACATGGTGCCTGCAGCAGAGGTTGTCTGCGTAGGTTATTTTGATTAGTGCGAAGAAGTAATCTGGACAATCAATCGAGCGATTTGCTATGCCTACCAAAAAAACATATATCACTAATATTATGTCTTATGTTCAATGGTAAGAAATGATATCGCTTGCAACGGTGTTCATAGTCCACTGAGAATTGCTTTGTCTTAAAATCCAAGTAACGCAAAAAGTTCTTCTGAACGGGTTCCAGACTTGGGAAACGTACTCGAGGTGGCTACGCACAAGGGAACAGTAGAGTACTTTTACTGGTTTTAGTGACCTAAAGCTAGAGCAAGCTCTAGTAATAAAGCCCAGGGCCTTGAGAGCTTTCTTGACAATGGTTTCTATGTGATAGTCAAAAAGTAATTTGCTGTTGTGTACTACACCAAGATCTATCATGTCATCAGTAAAATAGTTAAAAGCCCAAAAAGATAAGAGTGCTAATACCCTTATTATTATCATCAGAATAATCTCTTTATTTATAAAAGATAATTTATTTTCAGACCACCATGTCAAATGTTTTATTATTTGAAAAATTGTGATACAAATATTTTTGTTTTCAGTAAATTAAAACACACATCACAAACTCATTCCGTTTTCACGTTGGGGTAGGCAGCAGAAACTATGGAATTTTACTTGTTATGATCCTTACTTAATCCATTTGCTTATTAAATAATACATTCAAATATCTGGTCATACAGGCATGCTGAAACGTTACACAACCAAAATAACAATAAAATAATGCCTAAAAGAATAATGAGGTATTTCAATAGTAGATTGTTGCATCGAGCGCAAAGTGCATTAATTACTCACTTTAGCAAGGTGCGTGCGTAATCTACTTTTCTTTCAACTACCAATCTACCTACCGTGATAAAATATACCTACTCAAAATGAAAACAAATTTTTCATAAGCTTTTAAATTTTTATCCTGTGACTTTTGCGGCAAAAGATTATTAACAATTTCATTTGCAGCTCCTTTTATACTTTCTGGAGTTGAATTCATATCGCTATCTATTTCCGATTTTTTAAACTTTTCTCGCTAAATATGAAGTACCTATCAAAATTTTACAATGGTACAAAATGTGCGCCATTTGTTTTTTTCACCAAGTCGGTTTTATTTTCAGCCAGTATCTTTTTGATCTAATGCATACATTTTATATTAAACTTAATGGGAGACATTAAACCTCTGTGGTTAATGTATATTCACATGATCTGACAAAGATTTTGTCTGGACTTTAAAAGGACTGTGACCTCTGAGTTTGTTTCGGCCTTTCTTCTCAGAATAGTTTGATAGGAAACGCCAACTCATCTAGTTTAAAAAAATATGATTGACACTGACCAGCTTTAAGAATAGAATACGAACAAAATTTATTTCTTATATTAAACAACACCTGTAAACACCATCACTGTATGTTTTTAGCACATTTACAAATGCATTATGGGATCTAACGGGAAGCTTTGCGGAGGACCCACCAGTGATGGCAACCCTAAACAGAATGATTCACTCTCTGCAAGAGATGAACAAATTCCACTCCATCCTGCTTGACCAAGTCTCTCGAACTGTGCTCAAGAATCTCACTGCTTTTATTAAAGTGTAAGTATTTGTTTCTCATACATCACTAATACGGAGAAAGAAACATTGTGAAGAAAATGTGGACTTAAAAAATATATTATAAATAGTCAACATGCAGAGAGAGAAGTGGTGGCCGAGTGGTAATGGCCCCGACTTACTAGTTGTATATCGTGGGTTACTCGAGCAGGCTGCGCTTTATTTGTGTAATTTATTTCATAATTTCCATGCCGATTTCAAAATTGGCATGGCCTAGAACCAAAAACTCGTAGGCATGTGACATCTACCAACCCGCACTAGTTCCACGTGGGGGATTACGTCCCATTCACTCTCACAGAGAACAGGCCTATGTCCCAGCAGTGGGAATATTGTAGGCTGATTATGTTATTCCAACATACAATGGGCAGGCGTAGTGATCTATTACTGCCTTGTGCCTCTCTTAACCTATACGAATGGGCCCACGCCCTGCAGCATTTGGCTTTATTATTATTCCTCAGTATATTCTGTATTTTTCATACTTTCCTAAGAGCATGCACAACTAAGTAAATAGTTAATACGGCCTAGTGTCCGCAACTCCACATCAAAGCACATATTTTTACAGCACAAATAAGTAATACTTGACTTATTTGGACTAGCTTCCAGCCCCTCCGGCCGTTTTCTCAACTGCGATTCGCAACCAGTTGCGGATTAAGAATGTTTATTCTTTGTTCGCAACTAGTTGCGAATCAAGAAAGCTTTTTCCTTAACCGCAACTAGGCATTATTGTTGCTGTGAAAATGAAAAAATAAAAACAAACAATTATAAAGAAGGGTGGCATACATTAATGAATACATAGGTTGCATAAAACCAAATCTAGCTCACTTACTAGACGTTAATGAATATTTCGGTTTATAAGTTTCATTTTGTTAAGTTTTTATGTTTTTGTTAAGTGACATTGCGATGTTACGTTTTAATTACATTTTTTATTCATTATCTTAGCTACTGGTTGCAAACTACGAAATGCTTTTCTCCCATCGCAACTATGTAATTTTGCTTTGTTCGCAACCGGTAAAAGTTTTCTTGATTCGCAACTGGTTGCGAACAAAGAATAAAAATTCTTAATTCGCAAGTTCGCAACTGGTTGCGAATCGCAGTTTGCCGGCCGGAAGGTTTCAGCTATGTTTTCATATTGCAGTAAGTTAACATAAAATGCAAAATTGGAATAAAGTTTTGAAACACAATTTAATCACTCTTTTGATCTTCATTTTAACACAGTATGGAATGCATCATTATAAAAAAAAGTGTTATGCCAATAGGGATGACGAATGATTTTGAAATCCTCTTCCGTAATGTACATACACATTTACTATTTACGAAAAAACCTATATTTCGGTTATAAACTAAAGTTGAACGAAGTTTAAAGACATTTTTCTAATATTTTTTCAATAGCGCGCGAAAACAGCTCGCAGTGTCATGGCGTCGGGTCTGATGTCACGCCTAGGTAAACACTAAACGTCAAATGTGTCAAGCTGACACATTTGACACATTTTACGTTTAGTGTTTACCTTTCCTCTGACTGCGCGTGTTGACAAAACCAAACATTGCATATTTCATCTGATAAAAATGAATTCCAAAGTGTATAAGTGGTGTGCAGTGCCTCAGTGTAAAAACACATCAATAACCACTCCCAACAAGGTGTTTATATATGTCCCAAACAAGCAAATAATAAGAGTTCAATGGTTAAAGCTCGCAAGGCGAAACCATGTTGTTATAGATTCGTGTTGTAGAGTCAAGTGGAGTGGATAAATTACACTTAAATTAATAAAAAATCGATCCAAATGCGTAATCGGTAGTAGTCAACAAAACGCAAGTGATGTTTACATAGGCGTGACGTCATGCGCTGTGATTGGCGTTTCAGTCAAAATGGCCGAATGCCGTATTTTCATCTTTTATTTTAGTGAAAATCCGATTAATCTCAAGTTTTTAAATAAAACTAAATCAGTGTTTTAAATCCTTTTAATGTGTACTTTCCCCTAAAATCATTAAATCTTTGATTATTTGATACTGTCGCCACGCCTATTACCTTCAGTTAGGTAATCTTTACTTTATGAAGCACTGGCAGCGCCCCGCGGTTTCACCTGCATAAGTGTCAATCCCATAAATAAAAGTAGCCTATATGTTAATCCAGGGTGTCCGCTACCCCCATACCAAACACCAAAATTGGTCCAGCCGTATGAGCGTGAAGAAGTAACAAACATAAACACATGCACTCACAAACTTTCGCCTTTATAATATTAGTGTGAATTCATCATAGTTTCAAGTTGAGTTGTTACATAATATATCAAGATACTCAATAACGTGAACTCAAAAGTACTTTGAATGTAATAAAATATGTACCAGTTTTATTCTGCTTATCTCAATATTGATAGTGAATTTATTGTTTTTTAAACAAACATTTATGATAATATTAAATGTGCTTACAGAGTTCTAAAGAATCAAATAATTTGAATGAAACTGTGTTACAAGACTTGCAATATATAGTTTTATTTGCTACTAGTTGCGCCCCACGGTTTCACCCGCATAAGTTTCGATCCCGTGGAAATATCGGAATAAAAAGTAGCCTATAGTTAATCCAGGGTGTCAGCATACCAAATTTTGCCAAAATTGATCCGGCCGTTTGAGCGTGAAGAAGTAACAAACATATAAACACACACTCACAAACTTTCACCTTTATAATATTAGTGTGATTAAATTATGCACCCTTCCTTAATTATTAAAAAAAAATGAAATAACAAGCTCATTGGTTCTTATATAAGAAAAAAAAAATCGGCTGTCTGTAAAGTCTGTTTACTGACGATAGTTGAACGTGACAACGTCATAAGAAAATACTGATGGAATAGTTGCATTGCATTTGTTAATATTCGCTTGCACTTCAAGCCGCCATGGAATGCCTCCACGCTACAGAGCGAGGCAGCGAGGTAACGCTACATGAGTCATGTTTTTTCGTGAGTGCAGCCAGCTTCATCGATTTATTAGACGTTGTCACGTCAAAAAATAGAACCTATCTCCTGGTTATTGGTTGGCCTGTATTTAAAAACAAACTATAGGGAAACAAACAATTTTATTTTTAGTTTTAATGACTTTGAGCTGAGAAACATAATATTTACCTTAAAGTTCATTGATTTATGCCAGCTACTCTGTTATGCTAAGTATTAAATTTGATGATGGTTGTTAATTTATTTTGGGAATGATGTTTATTTCCCACCGCTGTAGACGGTACCTATTTGATGAGTTTCTTGAGCAAGACTCCATTATTTAACCATTTAACTTCATAAAATAGTATTATGTTATGTAAGGTAACATTGTAGGTAATTCTTAATTAGTTCTCTTTTTTATTTTATACTGAAATAATATTGTAAATTTTTAAGGTTTGTATTAAATAATTGAGTATAGGAAAATTTCGAAATATCAATGAAATACCTAACAAGCTTATTACAAAGCTGACTCACAGAATTGATTGATAGCAATGCCGCCACCCCACTTCCTTCATGCATACAAATGTTACAAACATGCATTTATTTATCACATTCAACAGCTTTTGTTATGTTACAGGGATATTAAAGGTGTCAAAGAAAGTAAAAATCACTTTGAAAAAATCTCAAATGATCTGGATACGGCTTTAAATAGAAATTCACAGGTGAGTTGTAAGGTAATAAATAATGAGGAAATATAAAATTGAAACTAATCAATCAAGTACAGGACAATATGTATTGAAGTCAAAAATATTTTCCTCAGATAATTATTAAGTTAATTATGTGTGTTGTATAGCTACAATATTTTAAGTGTTATAATTTGGATACTGTAAAAAATAGAATTACTTGAGAAAGGTAACAATCAAATCGGCAGTTAACTTTGTGGGCCATAAGGGTGTAATGACAAGATTAAAGGTTGTAATTTCAATTTAATTTTGACTTTGTAATTTTTTTTTTTGTCTGGTGCAAAAAATTTTGTATTCCATAAATGGCAAAACATGTAGCCACCTCATATTAATTGTAAGACCTTCATACTGTACTCATGTTTTACATAATAAACATTACCTTATCTTATTTAAAGGTCGTTCATTTACTGGACTGTCATCTCCTTATTTGTAAACGTTGCTTTTGTACAGACGCCAGCACATCAAGCTACCCGAAACTGTCAAATTTTCCCAATCAATTTTGAACCTTATGCTTTAGCGATAAAGTTGAAAATCTATTAAAGACACTTGACAGATTGTAGTAGCTTGAAGTGCTGGCGTCTGTACGTTGCGAAGTTAAGAAATGATTAGCGTCTGCTTATCCATAAATTTCTGACGTTTAAACGTCTCTTAACTTTAGCAACGTTTAAACAAGGGGGTCATTTTTCAATAATTTATTGTGACGCTAGGCGATGGGTGTTAGTCGGATAAATGGACGATGTCCCTAAATCCTATATCTTCATCCATAGGTGTCTCGGCACAAATGCGTAGAAGTGGAGGAGGTGATGAATCTCTTGCTGGCGACACGGTCGTGCTTCCGGCACACGGCGCTTGACCATGTGCAGAAGATCACTATGCTGCAGGCGAGGAAGCGCCACGAAATACTGGCCACGGTGAGTTCCATATTTTCTCACAAGCAATTTTCAAAAGGTTCCCTTGTAGGTTCTAAGTAATTATGTTACTAGGAATGTGCTGTAATGCTTGGGTGATCAGCCATCTTCAACCATTTGTCATGTATATGTCTCAGCCAACTAGCTTAATAAGCCTTTCAGTTAACAGCCTAGCTTTCTTACTAAACGGCGCCGTTCAGCCAGGCAGCGGCCTGGTTGATATTCATTATAGGTTAGGTTGGAACTGTAACCAACCACGCGCGAGCTGAATTGGTCGAAGTAAATAGGTACTGCGACCAAATGAGTTAGGCTAGAACTGTAACCAATCGAGCCAAGCGAGCGGTGCTGCGGCAGCGGTGGGCGAGCGCTACTTCCAAAGGCTAGGCTATTAACTAAAAGACTAATTAAGCCAGTTGGCTGCGACATTTAATTGGTTGGCGAAACTTCACAAACGCGATGAGTATCGATTCCATTTCCTAAAGAAAGATTCGACCAGTATGAGCTCTGTAAACATTCAGACAATTTGAATCTTAACACGCACCTATATACCACCTTATGTAGTACGTAAGTAGGCGCAAACGAAGAAGTAGTAAGTACGTAATAATTGCAAACTCCCATGATTGTAGAATAAAAAACAAAAATGCAAGGAATGTCCGCGAGGGTCGTAAGCGCAACGCAATGTGTTTCGCATCGGACATGTGTGATCCGCTTTTAGACAGCAATGTGCCCCTATTCTTATACTATCAGTTTTAAACGGTTCGATTTTATTTCTTATATTTTTTTCTCTATTATTACTCCACATAGGTTGGTATTCAAACGCAAACATACGTGATGATAGATCACGAAAATGGTATGTTATCACATCAGTGTAACGAAACACCGCATTTTACGAGGATGCAAGTGCACTGGCGCACGGTCGTTTTTTTTTAATTATTTATTTTTATATCAAGTTCTTGCACCGAGTCCATGATGATTGGAAATGTTTATCTCAATACTGTCGTCATGGAAGTAAATGACAAAACATATTTTTATTGATTTAATAATACGCTTGCGATGAACAAGGAATATTAAAAAATCCACGATAAAAGATAATATTTAATGCTTTAGGCTTACAGCTGTCGTAAAATAAGTATTACGTAGTATCATCGATTAAGTACGGCTGCCCCATTTCAAAACCTAGTAAGGACTTAAAATGAAATTTTACAGGAGAGCGCATAAACGTAATATTGGTCAGCCTATGGAAAGTATTTATGTTAAGTAAAAAAAATGCTAATGGTTGTAAAAGAGGTTTTGAATTGGTTAAAGTGACTTACTAGGTTTTAAAATGGTCACTAGGGAGTGAAAGGTGCACTTACTAGGTATCGATGCTTAAATATATCTCCTTTTATGTAAGTTTAAAACGCTGGTGTTTTTGTATTTGGTAGAGACCTTCTAGGTTAGCAAGATTAATTATGCAATAAAACGGTTTTTGTAAAAAGTGTCCCTTACTAGGTTTTGAAATGGGACAGCCGAGTAGCGTTGCGACTATTGGCACTATTATATACTAGGAAGCGGTGAACGCCGGGAATCTATACTAATAATAAAGCTGATGAGATTGTTTGTTTGAACGCGCTAATCTCTGGAACTACCAGTCGGATTTTGACAGCCCAATTCTTGAGGAAGGCTATTTAACATCTCGCTAGGACGTTTAGGAGCCGAGCAAAAAGAAAAAAAGTAAGAAAGAACGCGACAAAAACTAATACGCGTGCAGGCTATTCGTACGACTGGGTGGGTCGGAGAACAAAAAAAAATACTTGGACGAAAGAAGAAAGAAGCTATCCCTGATAAAATTCAAAAAAGTCCATTTTCAATACATCAGGTAAAAAAATTGAGAGTGAGACTACGATTGGAATACTGACACCCCAGTTTCGAACAGATTATTCAATTTGGTCTGTCATATCGTATCAAGTGAGTTTAATGGGTGTTGTTTGCCGTCAACCAATTTAAATCACAACATTCAAAATTCATCCGACTATGCTTTTTTGTAATAAATAAAACTGTCTGACTGACGGACGTAGCGAGCAATTGAATTTTCTAAACGTTGTAGAAACTATAATTATAATAATATTTATAGTGTGCGACGCAACGCGAAGCATGTTCCGGTTCAGTGGCATACCTATTACCTACATGGAGCAGCGTTTTTAGATTGCAATGAAATGAATAAAATAAGCATAGGCATCGCTTTCATCATGTCACAAATCAAAATGCCATGTGCCGGTTTTTCTCAACTACATTGATATTATCGAGAGGTGTGAGTTTGTATGTAGGGGTAATCTCCAGAACAACTGATCCGATTCCGAAAATTCGTTCAGTCATGGGGTGCTACAGTATTGCCGAGTGTCATTTTATGAAATTAAAATTTGACGCAGACGAAGTCGTGGGCAGAAACTGGTTCTTAAATAATAAAGACTGAATTGTGTGAAAAATGGCCTTTGCCAGATAGTTTGAGTCAGATAGATTAGAAGTAAAAACTAGTCCCTAACTCCCCATTGTATAAAATATTAAAAACAATAATTTGGAAAATTCAAAAGTGCACGTCTCATGATGCTCATTTGATCATATAAAAAACCATAGATATAGATATTATAGGTATTAGTTAGTTTTTTATTAATTACTAGCTTTTGCCCGCGGCTTCGCTCGCGATAATTTAGAATTTGACAATCAATTCGGAAGTTTCTAATATAATTCAATCATGATTCGAAAGACACGTGGCGCCATCTATTATCATAATAACGTTATTGTTGTTATCCTGAATGGTACCCTATGTCCGTTTCTGTACATCTGACAACGTAATGCAAAATTTCAGGATGATCGGTTCAATGGTTTCGGCGTGAAAAGGTAACAAACAAGCTTACTTTCGCATTTATAATATTTGTTGGGATAGATGGGAATTAGGATAAAGGCTCCTTCAAACAGGCGCGACACGCAATGAAATCGCGCGCGACACAAAGGCACCGCAGGTCGCGCAATGGGCGGTGCCTTTGTGTGGCGCGCGATTAATAGCAATAGCAGCAAAAAATGTATACCAAACGATTTGTTTAATGTGCTACTTTTGGCAGTTGGCAGTGTCATGCTATGACTAGTTAAGTTACCTAACTAAATATAACAAAAATGTGTTGGATAGTCTTTAAAGTCCCTATTATAAAGGATGTTATACATAATTATCATAATTTTTTGTTTCTATTTGATGTTATTTCAAGTTAAACAAATAACTACATACTTTGTTTAAATGGTAATTAAGTTGATTTCAGAGTGACTAGCACTATTGATAAAATTATAAAAATGTTGGAAGTTGTAGCGTAAATTGAACTTTATTTTGTAGGAATTAAAGATATTTTTCCATAAACTCATATTTGTTTACATTTTTGGCAATTTAATCGCGAACGCAAATCATCATCGTAAATGCATCATGAACTCAAGCCATTCAGTCAACTGCTAGACATCCTTCTCCAGAGACTTACTGCGATATAGACAAAATCACAAACTAGCATAACAAATAACACTATTTAATTTACCATACCGGGTCAGTGTCGAAAAACAATAGGAAGACAATAATCACGCTCCACTCCGGGACAATAGGTTGATAACCGTACGTAGCGAGTTTTGTGCGGCTATTCATGGCAGCTGCCCCCAATGCCTAATTCTGCTATATCGTCACGGTCAACCAGGCCGATATGCTCAGGGTCCCCAAATTAGGGGTTTTCCCTCCAAAGGTGTTAGATAAGTGGGATGGGATTTTTTTAGGGGCTTCATATTTTTAGGGATTTTGATATGTATTGGCCCTGGGATAACCCATTCAAGCCAATCATATTTATTTTTTGACCTAGCGACTTTGCGACATTTATTACAGTTCCTCGTTACTAAGAAAGCGGAGTTAAATAAAAAGCA
Source organism: Luperina testacea (assembly GCA_927399505.1). Taxonomy (NCBI): domain Eukaryota; kingdom Metazoa; phylum Arthropoda; class Insecta; order Lepidoptera; family Noctuidae; genus Luperina; species Luperina testacea. Next base: position 12,640,666 of record OV656770.1, on the reverse strand, counting down.
AAATGTCGCATAAAAACGACATTTTGGGTGCACCTACTTTCACTGTCGCACTCTTGTTTTCCGTGCTTCTAGTACCTATTCATTGTTTTGTCTGGACATAGAATAGTGTCTAGTTTTTGGTTATAACGGTATTACGTTTTGTCTTTAGACAATATTTCTGTGTCTACCTGAATGCCGTACATTTATGTTAATACTCATTCTTGAATCCAAGCTTTTCAGCTTTAATTCAGATCTAGCTTCCGATCGCGGGTCCGCCCGTGAGGTATGTCGATAAAACCAATCCTATGTCCTTCCCCGGGATGCAATCTATCTCTCTGCCAAATTTTATCGAAATCCGTTCAGTGGTTTAGGCGTGAAAAGGTAACATACAGACAGACAGAGTTACTTTCGAATTTATAATCCATATTAGTATATTAGTATGGATATGATGAATTATAGGAGCATTTTTGTTATCTATACCTGGCCAGGGTCTTACAAATACTAATTTCGAAGATGCTTTAATAATTTGATATTATTATGAAGATGTTCATAAAATCCATCAAATTCTGAATCGAAGTCAGCTTGGGTTCAAAATTCGAAAATCCACTAGAATAAAATTATGACTTAAGTAAGCCAAAGGGGTAAGATCTGAACTCGCGAACTCTATTGACCTTTCCTTCATTTAGTCAACGGGCTCAGCGCTTCGGGTTATTGTGCCTTAATTGAGACAAGATAGGGGTCGCTCGGTATACAAAACAAGAATGTGGAATTATTTATGACACGTCGCCCAGACCGTCCCAGATTTCACCTAGACTCGGTAATAATCCGCTTACAGGTTTCTAACTTGTTTTGACTAATAGCCAATATTCGTATCACAAGATTTCCTATTACTAGCTTGCGCTGCCGATGTAAATAATGCCTGCATTAAATAAACTATCAAGGACAAACCAGTGAGGTGAAGCGTCAGCGTGTGTGGACCATAAACAATACTTTGTTTTTAAAATGCTCTGGCAACGTATAGATAAACTATAAAACATACATCTAATTACATTCTCAAGGTAATATTCCTAGTACCATCGTTATTTGTATTGAAACGATCACTTCGTGGGAACTGTGAAGCAGCTTACCGTGCTTGTGCGTTGATTACAGCGCATATTAATTAAAAAAAACCTGAGTCATACGTTTTGTTTACATCACATAACGTGACGCTATTGTATAAGGTCGCGTTTTAGAAAATGTAATTGCGACTTCGAATTTCATATTAGGTAGGTACTTTGTTATGCAATCTTTTCGCATTGTTTTAAGTTACACTGCTGATGTAACCCCATATTTATTTTATTTAGTGATCTGTTGAGAAATTTTATCAAAATAACCAAAACTGTTATGATTAATTTCAAATAAAAGACACTGAAGTGTCTAATAAACAAAGATATAAACTGAACAGGAAATGATACTTGCCTGAAACAATTCCCAAAAAAAGTGTTCTTGGAAAAAAATGAATGTTTATCAAGCTCACTTCCTTGATAAAGATAGCGTATCATAGAGTTTTTACTCATTAGCACTATTGATAGTTATCATTTTCAACAATCTGTTTTGCAACGCACCTCTAGTTTGCAAGTCTGACTGAGTGCACGACTAATCTGGCGATGCCGTCTTCAGACGACAGTTATGTCTCGAGTTGCTAAAGGTGGAAGTGTTTTTTGTTGTTATAAAATAACAGTGTTCATAGTCTATTAGTTCTGTGACAAATAAGTGAACCGACAGCTTTGTGAAGTGGATTTGGGAACCTGTCAGGTAATTGTTATTTTTTGTTGGTACTTATTATGGTGTCTTAATAATATTGACTCAAATACGGATGTGATTTATAAAAAAACTAGCTGACCCAGCTAAGAATCAATAAGAACGAATGTATGGGAAAATTTAATATATTTTGTTTTTGTGATTTTTTTTTCCCATATTTTAATAGCTATTCTGCTATTAGGGGCGGAGACAAATCTAACAAATCAAAAATCATGAAAATCAGTCTAGCTATTTTTGAGTTATAAATGATGTAACTAACCCGACTTTGTTTTATTTAAGTATATAAAAGATAGATAATTATGTCGAGGATTTTTTTTTCTATTCCATTTAAATTATAAATACTTATTTGCGTACGTGCCTATTTTGTTTGAACTTAAGTACCTATTACGGGAACCAGTCGCGAGAGTCGTACGCACTAAACCATAAATCCTTATAAGCCGATTATGGCACAAGTGCGCAGCGAATTGAATTAGATCCTATCAAGTAAAAATAGCCGAACCTACGTCACCTACGTGCATAATATGAGGACTCAGCAAGCACGTAAATAGGACGTTAACAGATACTAAAATAATACCTTTATCTTTAAGAACTGTTTAAACGAACGATATAGATAATTAGCATAACATTTTGACTCATTATTTCTTAGAAGGCAACTTACTAGGTTTGCTCAGTGAGTCATCGGTAAATGCCGTAAAAAATTAGTAAAGAAAACTAACAATCGAACTAGAAATAAATAATGCTTTCTGGTCCTTACCAGAAAGCATTATTTATTTTTAGTTAGACGCCAAGTATGAAATTAAATGATGTGACATCCCTAAAAAGGTTTAAAAATGTCACAACATTTAATTTCATACTTGGCGTCACAGACGCAAATTGTGGTTACCCTTTAAAAAAAATTACTCAATTTTGACACCCAAATATTTATGTCAACCCTTAAAAATACTGTTGTTTAGTAATTTAGGTCGAAGTTTAAAATTATTTAGAGGTGGCGCTGATTATGTGTAGGTTGTAAATGTCAACGCACCCCACACGCCACGCTTTAGAGTTAAGATACCCTTATTTATCTGAAACATGAAATTATAAATAATTCACATGCGTGGCAAACATAAAAATACTGTTATGTGTGTGTCTCATTAAAAAAAAAAAAACTCGTTATATAATAGCTAAAAGGAAATCAATAGCAAAGCATAGCTGGCTATATCATATTCTGATAATTTGCACCGGTTAGGTACCTCGCTCTACCTGCACCCTAATTGCGTAACACACTATCAATAACAATCTGAATCATTTTGAAGGGCACTGCTAATCCATCCAGCCATACTTAATATTACAAGTATAAATGCGAAAGGGTCTGTCTGTCTATTACCTCTTCACGTTTAAACCGCTGAACCGATTTAGATGAAATTTGGTATAGAGATAGCTTAAGTCCCGGGAAAGGACATAGGATAGTTTTTATCCCGATATTCCCACGGGATCGACACCGTCCATCGACATCGTCCGAAAAATGTGTCTGTTCAACAACGTAAATAACGCAATGAATTTTGTTGAACTGTCAAAATGAAATCCATTGTTTCTGTTAGTGCGTTACGCAATTACCCCGCTGGTTAGTGGCTAACCACCTGTCCGAGATAAGGCTTCTCCAGATTGTGTAATTCTCGACTCTTTTCTAAAATCAGAAGAATTTCTGGCTTTAAACCTGACTGTCACTGCACTATTGCAGAAAGCCTCATCACTGCATCCGAATTAATTCTATTAATAATAAGTGATTTTACTGTATTTTAACTAATTACAAATACAGTTCTGTTTTTCCGGTTAGGTACCCTATCTGTATAAAATTTCGTTACATAACGACGACGAAGTACTATAACCTCCTATCTACAAAAACCTGATTTTACAGGAGACGAAAAAAACGTTTCATTTTTTTATAGTACAACTTTCTAAATATATTTAAACGCAATTATATAAAGTAAAGGATGAAAAAAATGATGTATAGTATAAATTCAGTGCAACTCTTATAAATACGCAAATAAGTGTAGATAGTAGGAAATGCTTTAAATGTTTTTTATTTTTATTTTTTATAATGAAGATAGGAGGTATTGCAAGTGAAGATAGGAGATAATACTTTTAGTTGATTTTTTCAATTACAAACCTCTGTAGGTAGGAGTTAGTGAATTTTAAATAAAAATGCAGTAATTTATTTAATCAAATGTATTTTAAAATTTAAGTAAATAAAAACTTTGCAGCAACAGAGATGAATGCCGGCCGGCAGCGTCCCTCGAACGAAATCAAAGATTGTTTGGTAATTTAATTTCCTTATGAACCGATTACTTCCGACTTCCAAACGATTGTCTCTTTCACACATAAAAGAGCAAGTACCGACTTGCACTGCTTGCTTGGTTTGCCGCGCGCTTGCGGCAGTTGCGCTCGTTCAGTCCACCACTAACATAACTGGAGTAAACACGTCGCTCGCTGACGATAGGAGATTTTGTCAGCAAAACTTATGCAAAGTAACTTCTCCTAAGTTAATATAGAAGAAATTCGAAGCAGAATTCTAAATGATTCTGATCTTGTTGCGATAGGAGCTTTTAGCAAGTTTGATTTTCTCGCCAAATATTGAGAAATCACGCGCGGTGTTTTAATGGGGTCACGGAGAATCAGAATTTAGGTGGTTCTACATCAAAAAGTAAAAATCTTAAAAATGTAAGTTAGGAGGTTATAGTACTTCGTCGTCGATAAGTGAGTCAATCATAACATGACATGCTCAATACAGGCGGGGGCGTGGCCAGCGTTGAGTGAGTTCATTTGTTTGACGTCATTATAACTTACTGGGAAGCTAATTCGATATTTATTTTTAGTATAATCTTATTATACAAATAGCACAGGCACACTGCTTTGCCCTTTACCATTCAACGACCTGCCGTAGTCCTTCGTGATTCGTTGTATGTAGATCATTTGCTGATATAACGTACTGAATTTCAACTGATCTAAGAATTGAGATGTACCTCTTTGTTCCTTCTTGTCACAACTCCAGTCCAACCGTGAACTGCGATAGGCTCAATTGATTTTTTTAAATAATAAATGGAGTAGATCATTAACATACACTAAAAAGAGGAAAGGACCCAATATCGAGCCTCGTGGCACACCCATTTTTTTACTGTTAAACCATGTGAATTGACACCATTTATTTGAACTTGCTGTTGTCTATCATTTAAATAAGAACTAACTAAACTGAGCGCAAGTTTTCCAAGTCCATAATGGTCAAGTTCAATTTTCGCAATCAAATGCCTTAGAGAGGTCACAAAAGATTCTTATGGCGTCTTGGGCCTCTTCCCACGCGTTAAAAATGTATTTTAATGAGGTTACACCGGCGTCGGTCATACAACGTCCTTTGGTGAAACCGTGTTGTTGATCGTGAAGGATTTTATTCGTGTTAAAATGATAGAGCATTTGATTAATCATTATCTTTCCAAACACCTTACTGAAAACCGGCAACACGGAAACGGGTCTATCGTCATTGGTGTCACTGTCACCGGATTTATAAAGTGGTATTACCTTACTGTATTTAATTAAATCGGGGAAGACTCCTTGATCAACACACGAATTAAATACTAAGGCTAAGTAAAGGTGCAATAGTCTCAATTATAGAGGTACAGACTTTAATGGACATTCCCCAAAGATCTTCGGTCAGTTTGATCTTAATTTGCTTAAAAGTTTTTATTACTGCTATGGGGTTAATATGTTTAAATTGAAATTCAACCGAGCAGGCTGGAACGTTCGCTCTTAATAAATCAATTGATACGTCGGATGAGGAATTTAAGACTTCCGTCGTTTTTGATGGAATATTAGTACTTAAAGAAATTTACAAATTCCTGAGCTACTTCTAAGTTAGAGCTTATGGTACCACGTGATTGATTGACCTTATTGAGAGCAGTGGTGGTCCAGCGGTAACGGCCCCGACTTACGAGTGGTAGGTCGTAGGTTCGAACCCAGGAAGGCGCTTTACTTGTGGAATTTATTTCGTCTTAGTACCAAAAATTCGAAGACATGTGATATCCACCAGCCTGCACTGGGTCCGCGTGGTTGATTACAGTTCATTCCCTCTCACAGATAAATGATAAATAATTTCATTTTTGTAAGTAGGTTTGCACAAACACTTTTACATGTCAATCATATATTTTTTAAACTAGATGAGATCGGCGTTTCCTATCTGACTACTCTGAGAAGAAAGGCCGAAACTAACTCAGAGGTCATAGTCTCTTTTAAAGTCCAGACATAATCTTGGTCAGGTAAAAGAGAGAGAGGAGGCTTGTGTACCAGCAGTGGGAACGTTATGGGCTGATTATGCTAGGACCTTATTGTACGAACAAGAAGGTATATATCTCAATTCCCTTAAACTTTAGGCAATGCTGAGCCTATACGGACCAATGTTGTGCCAACAGGTGATAGGCATAATGCAGGTTCAGCCGGGGCTGCGAGAGCACGTGCCAGTATCTGCCAGTCCTTCGACTCATGTTGCAGGTAGACAGAAGAGTTTTAGTCGGTGGTGGTCCGACATAACCCTTCGTTCTCCCCAAGAGGCCACAAAATAATAGACACATACTATTGCATTAGCGCTGTAATAGAAATTGACATCTGAAAGGATACTTCTGCCTTTATATGCTTTTAATATTCCAGCTTTAGCAGTCCATCTATACAAAACAAACTACGTAATGATACCGGTATATTTCAATGCCATAACTGTATAATATAACAATCGTAATGATTTATATTTACCGAACATGCAACTGCCGAGTACCGACGCACACTCGAATACATTATCGACATTGACACTATCATGCCTGGGTATCAGTAATTATTTTGTTGGATTTGCTTCATGCAATATAACTTTTAAACAATTAAAACCGACTAGAAGTTCCAAAGATTAGCGCGTTTAAACAAAACTCTTTAGCTTTATTATAGATAGATATAGAGAATAGAATATTCTTCATTATGTACTCCATATAAATTACAGACATAAATAAGAATATTTTTTTTAGGGTGACACAATGGGCGGTCTTATCGTTAAGAGCGATCTTTTGAAGGGAAGGCAACCTTTATTCAGGTGGTGTTCTGTAGTTTCTGACTATCCCCATGGGAAGAAGGTTTGAGTTTTATGTTTAGCATAAGCATTTGTTCCCACTGTTGGGACGGCCTCCTCTCAGTGAGAGGGAGTGGGCCGTAATCCACCACGCGCACGGGCCAGTGCGGGTTGGTAGATGTCACACGTCTTCAAATTTTTGGTTCTAAGACATGTCGGTTTCCTCACGATGTTTTCCTACGCCGTTTCGAGAGCAGTGATGATGAAATAATTTACACAAATTAAAACACCTGAGTTCGAACCTACGACCTACAACTCGTAAGACGCTGCTGATACCACTGGGCCACCACTGCTCGTTTTTATGTTTCTAAGATAGGAATTCTAATCTATCTCATAGTTTACCTAGTTGGTGTATTTTGCGCGATACCATTTAATTTTTTTTATTGAATAAAGCTGAACTAAATCAGCTTCGCTCGCAGTGTGGCCTCCGCTTAAGATTACTTTTAAGAAATTAGTGAGCAGAATAACGTAAATACGTAAACTATACTCCTGCATCTCAGTTCAGTGTAAAAAAATCGTAAACCTATAAAATTATGTTTTAAAATATGGTCATTTGTAAGTGTAGGACACCGAGAAGAAAGCCCACCCGCCAATTTCATAACGTTTCGATCGTGACTTTCACCGAAGCATGATGTATAAATAAACACTAAAGCAACAGGTCACGACTCACCACATTAAATATAACTTTCTATGCCTTTTAATGTAATAAATACTTTTTCACACAATATGAATGTACAGTTCGTACATTTAGGTTAGTGGGTAGTTAGGTACGGTAAGGTGTGGCCTATATTAGTGCTGAAATAGGGCGAATGTTATAATTATAAGTATTGTACACATATATGTTTCAATAGCGTGCGATAATGTAGTTTTATAGCTCTTTTATAATTAAATTAGGGGAAGGTCAGACTTTTATGAAACGCACACCTATATTTGGGATTTTAGGCCTATAACTAAGCGCGCATAATGAAATTTAATCGTTGCCGACAATATTCGCCAATCTATGATTAATTAATACCAATGTGCTATTAGAGTTCGCGCAAAGTAGTAAATAATCGCTTGAAAAATTCTATTAGTGTCCGCGATTTTATTTCACATGAACATGAGATAAAAAAATCGCATCACCACCCTTTTTATCCATAGTAACACTTTTTAGCGCTAAGTTTTCTTTTACTTATCTACTTAGTCACTCCTTCCTACCTAGTCTCATTCATAAAATTGATAAAGGCTTAAATTGCAAGATAAACGCGCTTTAGTTCGCAATCTAAACCCAATTTTAGCGGATAACGATAAGAATTGGGTTTGTCAAGTAAATATAGTGAGTGACCAATCATCCATTTATATACTCGCCTTCTTATTGGGGTAGGTAGAAACTTCATAACGCCACCTGCTACGATCCTTACATACTCCTTATGCCTCGTTTACTTTCATACAGGTCATGCGCTAGTTGCGAGTACTACGCACCCTGCTTTCTGTAGAACATCACCAATAAGGTGACCACTCATCTCAATAAAATTAACACCCGTCTGCAATTTACCTAATTGACTTTCTCTAATCATAGTAATCAAGCTATACAGTCAGTAATACTATCTGCCTATATCACATCTCGATTCGGTCTTTGTGACTGTGAGTACTGTGACGGCTTCTAAGTATAATGTGTAATTTTTCTCTTTTCCGTTTTTAAAAACATTACAGTATGGTTAGTAGCGTGTCCTGCCAGTCAAGGGTGTGACGAATGTATCGTACGTACGTACTGTCACTCGTGGAGACTATTTTGATTGGATAGATGGACACTATCTGTAGCACAGTTCTTACTTTCATTGAGTACGCACGGCGCGCGGCGACATGTCAAGCTAAAGGCACATTTCCGTATAAGCCGACTTCTCATTATCATCATCATAGTACTAAAAGCCTATACAATGCGATGTCAGCTAAAACTGGAAATATAGCTTGATATTACGTCGTGTGTACATTCAAATTCAATATCTTCGTCAGTTTTGAAATTATTTCTGGATATATATTTCAGGACATATAAAGTTGAGTCGATGAAGCAGATTCTATCGTACAATGAGCAGACAAAAATAGCCCCTAAGGTGACGAACATATTTTGGATGCGACTGTACAGCAAACATTTCAAGTGGCCTGTCACTGTAAACCCATGTTTATCTATTTCAGTTCCTGTCATACTTGCAAGCTTGCTGCACCTACTACCACCAAGGTGCTGACCTATCAGAGGACTTGGAGCCGTTCCTCAAGACAATCGCTGAAGATGTGAGTCAGAATACTTCTTATATTTGTTTAAAATCGAACAAAAGTCGAAATAGTGTCGTTATTGCTTTTCAAAGTTCGATTTAAATTGCGATGCTGATCATTAGCTGCTTTTGAGCCTTCTTTTCGTGGTTGCTTGCGTTCACAGACACAAACTACGACATGCACTTAGATCAAACAGAACAAAGGCTGTACAAAATATTACAGAGCTCTTTGATTTGTCTCTTAATCCACCCAGTGAGCGATCTATATAAATGCCATAACAAGCGCACCACACTCCACTAATCAACTTTATTCACCGTTAACGATGTACTTAAAATTGACAACATAGCAACGCTAATTGACCGTGATACACAAAGCGTTACAGAGGCACGTCAAGATCGTTACAAGAAATATTCAACCGTACGAGTATTCACCACTAATGATCACATTTCCAGATCGCAGCTATGCGTAACGACACAAAAATACTTGATAAAGAGATGGAAAACCGCCATACGATTGTAAACAGTAAGGACACGGTGCTACCGAGCTGTAAATCGAGAGAAGCTGAAGGGGATTGCAAAGATGGCTTGTTGAGCACACCGTGCCTTAAAAACATGCCTCGGATGCAAGGCTATCTGTTCAAAAGGACTTCGAATGCCTTCAAGACATGGAATAGGAGATGGTTCTATTTATACGACAATCGTCTCGTGTATAGGTGAGTTCTTCGATTCTCGATTGCGGTTTTCGATCGGAGGTTTGTTATGTAGGCTACGCCTTGTTAATCGGTCTACTTCTTTACCCATTGTTTATTTGTTCGATTAAATCTGTTCGATAAGATTGGGTAGAACAATTTGCTCAATTGATTTTGTTTTCCGTTATACCTACGGATTATTATGCATCTTGGATATAAATTACGTGAACCGTGACGTAACTTCAGACTGGTAATTTATTTGAACGAATACATTATAAAAATGTATGTTAGTGTGTTAGTAGTAAGTTTATTACGGAAATTATAGGTCTTAGTTGTCATTTTTAATCGCAGTAATGTCTTTCGAGAGTCTAGGGAGTTGGTTGCAGCAACCTATTATCTAACAAAACCGAATCGAAAGTTTGGTTTTATAACTTACTCATAGCATCATCTGCCTAGCCTTAACTAAGCTGGGGTCGGCTCGGCTTCCAGTGTTTTACATGACGCGACTGCCTATCTGTCCTCCACAACCCAGATACTGGTCAATACGATACCCCTAGGTTAAACTGGTTGGCAGACTTTCTGACTTCTGACGACCCATAACGACTGACAAAGATCCACGAATGACAGCCAGGACCAACATGTTTTTCGAGGCACGGAGGGGTCTTGATATGTAAAGATGGTCACCCATCCATGGACCAATCGCGGCAAGTGTAGCTTAACCTGATCGATCGACCCGTGCGGCTGTTATTACCTAGCCTCAACCCCGCGTAACTTACTCATGAGAAGTAATTTGCAAACTTCAGAACATTAAAAACAGACCCGGGTCAAAACTTCGTATAAATCATTATCATCATTTAAAGGGTGTTGACGAGCATTCATTCTTTTTTTTAGGAAAAGGACAGGTGAATTAAACGTAACAGTAATGGAGGAAGACTTGAGACTGTGTACTGTGAAGCCTGTGCTTGACGGTGAGAGGCGGTACTGCTTCGAAGTATTGTCACCATCGAAGTAAGTGGGCTTCAGCTTTAACATCAATCTCAGCAACAATAAAACTCAAAACTTGTCAAAAATATAAATAAATTAAAGGTATTTTTGACAGACTCAATCTGTCGGAGATAAAAATGCGGAAGTTTTTAAAAATCCGGGAATTACCTCACTGTTGAAGGGCTGGTCTTTTGGCAATCTTGGGGAAGGCTTATGCCCAGCATTAGCCGCCTTTCGGCTAAAATAATTATGATGATTTTGAAATGTCAAACTTGGTACTATTTAAAAATTAAGAAAACTAACTATACTTCAATTCATAATTAAAAATAATTTACATTCCGACACCAACCTACTTAACTATCTGCTTTAGCCTTATGTATTCTAAGTTGATTTTTGAAGATTCCAAAAAAATATATGGTTGCAATGGAATTTGAACTTTGTCGTTACGAAATTGAGTTCATTGTTGCAAAACTTGTCATTCATCTCAGATTCTGAATTCAAATATAACAAATAAACTTTATTCCCAGGAGTCATATGCTCCAAGCGGATTCCGAAGAGATGCTTAACTGTTGGATAACTGCGCTTCAGAACGGCATCCGTTCCGCCATACAACAGGGTCAGAGTAGAGAGAACCCTGACACGCAGCTCATACTAGTGCCAGATGACAGGCCCTCAGAGAACAGGCATAGTGTTGCCAACGTCAGGGGCATGCGGAAGATCAGGTACATGTTTGGAAAGTAGAATGTTGCACTAGTTCTATAGTTTAGGGAACCTTTGTTCAGTTCTTTGGACAACTAAAGAAATGCAAAAATGCAAATGGTCGACTTTTCGTCGTTTCTTGCTTTACGTCGTTTCATAGGACAATTAGGGAAGATAATCAACATGCGGAAAAAACATGTAGCACAAAGTTACTCTTACAGCTAGTCGAAACTTATAGACGTTAAGGATTTTTAGCTGGTAACATTATTTCGACACCTGTACCTCAGGTGCATTTAAAAAGTGGTTTTTCTAATATTTTAATCATATTTCCAGGATATGGGAGCAACTTCTGAGCATTCCCGGCAACAACTACTGCTGTGACTGTGGCAGCCCAAACCCTCGCTGGGCTAGCATCAATCTTGGCATTACACTTTGTATAGGTATGCACTTCTTTTTTCTTCGTGTCGTTGGCACTACTGTATTTCAGATCTTGTTGGCCCAAAACTTCGCCACTTCCACGGCGTCGTCGGTGACAGCGCAGAGGTCACTTTGACTGTCATGTTTTGGGACACAAAAGGAGGAAGGAAGCAAGGAAGGGGAAGGTATGAGGTGGAGCATAGTTTGCGACATGGCTCATCCACACCCTACTGCCATTCCGTCGAGATAGCTCCACTTTACCAAGTTGAAGTTACCATTCCCACCTGTATTCGGACACGGTTCAGGGACTTTCAAGTGGACCACGAAAGGTTACAGCCGAAGCCTGCCGGGTCAGCAAGATTGTCCGAAAGGGTTACCGCTGGCCCGGAACATAAAGGGCTAAGGAAGGAACACGGGTGGGTTTTAGTCAGTAAGAGTCTGACACTTACTTCCGCTCCACCTGGGTGAAGAGTGGCTGGAGCGGGAGGGGTCATTTGATGATTTACGATCATTAAAAAAAAAGTTAGGCACGGAAGGGGTTATTTTTAAAAAGTCGAGCCTTTTCCATACATACCTTCATGAGGCTTATTATTTTTCTGATTACGTACTGACAAATTTTTTAATGCAAATGACAGTTCCATATTTATGCAGACACGGGAAAGGAATTTGTTTGAAAATGGCTTAACTTTTCCTTTCTTCAAGTGTGTTGTATGCAGTAAATTCGTATTGTCTTACTACAATAGGAATGACGACTCATATTAGAAATGTTCGAACAAATATTGTAATTTCAAAGAAGGCATAGTAAAATGAGAGAATCGAAGAAATCTATAAAATCGATGGAAATATGGAGAAGATACTTACACGCTTTAAAAAATTTTGGAAGAGATTGTTCCCGTCCTTGTCGCACGGTACGTACATTGTATGGCGCTAGTATGAAGTTACATTCTAGTTACGTCACTTTTGTGGTGGTGCCGTCTTGTCAAGCAGTTATTTTAAAACGTTAATATTGTTTATACTATTTGCAAACAATATGTTTTTGAGTTCTAAATGATAAAAAATGTCATCATCCCTATTGGCATAATATCGCCGGAAAAGATTCAATATTTTAGGGTTGTTTGATTTTAATTCTTATATTTTTCTTCTAGAATGTTCTGGCATACATCGCTCGCTAGGCGTCCACGTTAGTAAAGTGAGATCTCTTACCTTGGACGACTGGGAACCAGAAATAATAAAGGTACTCATTTAAGAAATTCATTAATACTATGTATTTACAGATTATTACAATGATTTGTCCTTTGAAGTCAAAGTCAAAATAATAATTTATTTCAATTAGGTACATTATAGGCACTTTTAAATGTAAAAAACCGGTCAAGAGCGAGTCGGACCTTCGCACCGAGGGTTCCGTACCATCGTCTTTAATTTTTCATGAGCGAGGCCTATATTCGTCAGAGAACTTTAACACTGAGCACTGCGGTGTAGAATATTGCAGTTTCATGTCAGCGCCATCTCTTGACCGATAGTGGATCTAATGTAACTTTTGTTAGAGATTTCTGAAAAACTGTACTATTCAGAGACTTCGTTTTACGAGTATTTTTTCTGTATTTTTTACATAAACTTCTATCACAAAGAATTATTTCAGATTTTCTCTTTGCAAACTTCGGAGAAAAGGGTATTTTTAAAAACCGTATTTTTTTTTTCATTTTTCATCAAAAGTCGAAAACTAATTGGCCTAAAAAAAAGAAAAAATTTTTGAGAATGTGCAAACTGCGCTCTTTCACATGATACCCCACATGCCCTAGTAGCCCCACTTCGAATTTTTCAGACCCCCCTTTCAGTCCCTGTTGCAAAAAATATACATATATTTTTATTTCTTTCTTATTTGCAAAATAGTTGGGCAAAAGTCATCTAAAACTATTTCAAATTTCAAGTTGATAGCATTAGTAGTTCTTGAGAAGAATGGGCAAGAAACTCTACCGTTACTCTTTTAAAATGTTTTGCAAGGTTTTGTATACATTCATTTTATAATTATATGCGAAGACGATGCACCTAGAATAAAATTAGTCTACCACAAAAGGTAAAAAGAATTAAAAATGTAGCAATGACAGGTAAATCAATTATGTAATAGATACATGGTGCTCACATTTTACAATTATTGTAAAAGTAGATGATTTTCCTAGAATTTTAATAAGTGTGTGAGTTACTCTAGTCACAATGTAAAATTAAATGTTATAAAAATTTAAAAAAAATATACTAACTTGGCAACCAGTTTGATTTTGTCTAGATCCTAGATTGTCCTATGGAGCAGGACCAGCATGTTTCCAAGCATTCTTATCGCGGATATAATCCTCTAATTTGTAATATCCTTGTTTACAAGGTGTACTTTCAATATGTTTTAGTTTTTTGTCTTTTTTTGCAAAAAAGATTCACAATTCAAATCCATTAAATTGAATGTTCTAGGTTATGGCGGAACTGGGCAATAAAATAGTGAATTTAATCTATGAAGCCAATGCTGAAGGAACGACCATCCCGAGGGCTACTCCGGACTGTGAAACGTAAGAATTTTCTTAAACAAGTTATGTAATTTTCAGAGTCACATCGAGAAGACCGGCGCGGTATTTTGTCAGACTTTTTCAGACGAATTCCGCCATACGTCGCAATTCTACTAAATTTTGTAATACAGTATTTTTATCTTACGAAGCGACGCGCGCTGAACTTGTGGTAACCAAGTATACATACACGTTGTGAATGCGTGCTGTGCTGCGCCCCCTCCCCCCCACATCACAGCGCTGATTTTCAGTGGTTTCCCGAGAAGGAAACAACTAGACTACAGTTACTTTACCTCTGACATAAGCAATCTAATAGCAACCTGATTGTAACGAAAATAAAGATCACTGTGATTTTGACAGTGAAGGTAAAATAGCTACTAATAGGACTACAATACCCGGCGATAAATATTGCACATCGACCTTTGGAAAAAGACAATCGGCTAATTTCGGCTTCGTAGAGCGTTATCTCTGTCGCACGAAATACAAACAGTCCGGTATCTATTAGGAGCTGTTAAAACAATTATGATTTGCTTATTTTGATAATTATTTTTATTCTTTGTATAAAATGGTTTTGTGTAAAAAGGTCGATGTGCAATATTTATCGCCGGGTATTGTACAAGCTATCAGTAATGAAATATCGTATTCCCAACAGAAACGTACGCGAGACGTGGATCCGCTCCAAGTACGTGTCCCTGCTGTGGGTGAAGGACCTCGTGGGCAGCAGCGGCGCGCTCACGGCCGGCGACAGTCCGCTCCGCGCCGGCCGCAGGTGGTCCGTGCGGCGCGCCAGGCGCAGGTACTAACTTATTCATGTTCTTGTAGTCTGTCCCATTTACTCTCTGTTCTAATACTTGTATAGCCGGCCTCGTAATTGCTTCACCACCCTAACGTTGAATGTCACTTGCACGTTATAAAACGTCAACGTGTTATTTTTGCTTTTGTGTTTCAACCTTAGTAAAGTTTCAAATTACTGGGTATTTTTGTCCAGCCGGACGGGTCGATGGAAGGTTAAGCGACCATCCAGCACGAACACATATCCAGACCCCTTCGTGACTCGGCAAGCACGTTGAGCCGTTGGTCCCGGCTATCATTCGTAGATCTTTGACTTTATGGGTAGTCAGAAGCACAAAAATCTGACAACCAGTCTTACCAAGGGGTATCGTGTTACCCAGTAACTGGATTGTGGAGGTCTGGTATTCGGCTATCTGCTAGCTGCATCCGGTAAGACTGGAAGGCGATCCCTACATAGTTGAGAAAAGGCTAGGCAAATTTTATTTTTGTCAAAAGTGGTAAAGCGGTTATCACCCTGAACCCTAAAGCAATTGTGACCGTCAAAAGTTATTGTTCTTTTCCTCGGGAACAGTATTTTTAGGGTTCCGTACCTCAAAAGGAAAAAACGGAACCCTTATAGGATCACTCGTGTGTCTGTCCGTCCGTCTGTCACAGCCAATTTGCTCCGAATCTAATGGACCGATTAAATTGAAATTTGGTACACATATGAATCTCTGTGACCCAAACAAAGACGTGTAGCGTAAATAAATGAATTTTGAATATGGGAGTCATTTTTGGGGGCAAATAGAAAATTAAAAAAAAAAAATTCGCAATCTGTACCGTGTGACATATCAAGGATTTCAAATATTATTATTTCATAATTTTAAAGTAAATTGTATTAAAGTTATTTAAGAAAATCGACGAAAATTGAGCCCTGTTTACGAAGAATACACTAGCTCTTTTTGAATATATGTGATAAAATAAAAACAAACCAACAAACTGAATTTCGCATTTATAAGTTAGGATTATGTCATATTGAAGTTAAATTGACTTTGTTTTCAGGGTCCGTGTTGCGCCCTCGGTGCCAGAAACCATCGTTGACGAAAAAAGTGATGCTAACAGTAATACGAGTGGTAAATATCCGAATTGTATAAAAATGTATAACTCCACGCAAATTTTTCCCATCTAACAAATACGCAGATTTTAAATGTTTTGCTAACTTATCACGGTTTTCTTAAAAAGTACGAAACATGATACAGTATTTTTATCTCATGAAACGACGTGCGCTTTACTTGTGGTAACCAAGTGTACACGTGGTGAATGAGTGCGTGAAGACGTGTAGCGTCAGCACTTAACACACACACGCTTTCAGACTTCGCCATTGTCTCGGACGGTACCGAGAGCTCCGGCGGTTACTCACACATTTACAGCATGTTTATACACTTGGTTACCAAAAGTAAAGCGCGGACATAACTCTTTTTATCCTTCTCATATGCTGGTATAATCAGTATTCCATAGACGCTTGTTTATAAAAGTTCGTTGTTTCAGTGTCGGAAAGTTCTAGTAAATCGGATGGCAGTCCTGTGCTACTGATCGGCACTGAGTTGGCCAGTGACCGCGGTGTTGATCTCAGCTTGCCCTCCGACCACGATTCAACGGAGGGAGAGGACAGCGATGAATTAGGTTAGTTTTATGTTATCACTAGCTGCTGTTCGTAGATTATCCCACGGGATCGTACTACCGGGATAAAAAGTATACTATGTCCTAACCATGGCCAAATCTGTAACTTCTAGTGGCCATGGATTATAATTTAATAAAGCCGATAATGAAAATATGTACAAAATAGGTAAACAATCGAGGGATCCAACCAGATTAGCTATGCCTAGGAACAGCATTTTGCCATAAAAACACTAGTCGAATGGCAATAAAGATATTTAATAAGATACCAAAGATATTTAGAGAACTGCCTATGAATATATTTCAAAAAAGACTCCGAACATGGCTTATTGAAAATTGCTTCTATACTATTAATGATTTTTTGAATTATAATATAAATAGGAATATTGCACAAACATGAATACTGTAATTTAATTAATTTTGACATTCTTGTAATTTAATTAATTTTGACGTTTCTGTAATTCAAATAATTTTGACATTTCTGTAATTTAATCAATTTTGACATTCCTGTAATTTTATTAATTTGACTTGCCTGTATTCTTAATTTGACATTTGTAATTTCTTATCTTATTGACTTTTCTAAAATAATTTTAATGAATATAACTATGAATCATGGCACATCAAAAATTTGCATGCTGAATTTAGTAGGCGGAATATGAAGTACTATGAATTGTATTATGACATCTGTAAGCACCGTATTTCATGCAAATAAACGATTATTATTATTATTATTAAGTAAATAGGTCGTCGCTCTTGTATAAATTATAACTAAATGAGTCAGAAATTAAACGAGAGCGACAATCTCAAAATCTGAGATCCTTCTTTTTTTTTAAACGTTGCCCCACACTAGGAATAATAATATAATAAAATAATGATAATAGCTTCGGTCCGTAAATGAGACAAAAACCAGCCAAAGAGCTGAGAAGAGAAAACACTTTAAAAAAAGGTTAATAATAAAAGTAAAAAAAAAGAATAGATAATTAACAAGTTTTGGAATATAAAACTCACTGTCATACATAAAGTTGACATTCTTTCAAAGTAGACCTTTATATTACAAAAGTCACTTAAAAATTAACTTGAACACACAATGCTAAAGTAGATAGTTGAGTGAATGATGATGGAATGTAAATCATCTATGATTATGAATTCAAGTTTGCATAGATATTTATTTTTAATAATCAAGATAATATTTACATAATATAAGTTAACATTTAAAATAATAATATGTATATGAGAAAATAAGCAAAAGAATCATAGGACATCAAAAAATTCGTCCGCATCATTTAAAATAATAATGTATATGAGAAAATAAGCAAAAGAATCATAGGACATCAAAAAATTCGTCCGCATCGCTGTCAACAGTAACAGTGCCTAAAAGGCTGGTAGCATTGCCACGTTGAATGGCGATGTTAGTTATTTAGCTAAGAAATAGGCCAGCCCGGTGATCACGTGAAGAGTCTAATAACCGCTTGGCGATATCTCGAAAAACCAAGTGGTCAGTCGGATCCCATGGCCGTAGTGTTTGAACTCTAAACGGCTCGAACAAATAACTCGCTTTCTACGTATGAATAACTCCCAATCAGGTTGGAATATTTTCGTCGCTTGAAGTGTTCTGCACCTGCAGCAGCCGCCCCAGTACAGTCCACCGTGCTAGGAAGATGGGAAGGCGCAAGGGTGTCGACACACTTTTTTTCATTGTTTCTCACCATCATATTCATACACTCACGCTCACTCAATATAGCGTTTATTCTAGTCATATTATTTTATTTTTACTTTGTTATTTTCTTTTTTTTGTTGTTGTGAAGAAAACCATTTTTTAATTACTGAACGTGTTTTTAAAATAAATGTTTAAAATGGCAAATCCGCCATATTAAATATTACCCAAGATGTAAGTTTGCCTAGTTTGGGGTCAATGTAAAACCCCCTGTAATCTTTTGGCAATAAAGAGTATTGTTTTTGTCAACTTGGATCCGTGTCGTTGTCGCGCTAATGGTTCGTATGTTGTGTGTTAGCGGCGGAGGACATGTCGCGCCTGTCGGCCGACGCCGTGCTGCAGCGTGCGGCGCGCGCGCACAACGTGGGCGTCATGCGCGGCGCGCTGGCGGCCGGCGCCGACGTGTGCGCACGCGCACCAGACGCGCGCACGCCGCTACACGCCGCCGTGCTCAGTGTGAGTCCCGTTCTAAAATGCTACGTCACACGATTTTTCTACGGCGTGGTTAAGATGTCGTACCATAAAGAAACCGTGCCGTGTATAAAGGACATAAAGTAGCTCGTATAAATACTGTTACGAGCTTGGGGTTCGTGACAATAAAAACTGCCGATTTTATTATTACAGTGGAGTCATTTTAATAGGTAACATTTGACGTCTGTCAGTTTTGTCCTCATAGTGAGGTGACCTGCTTATAAACATCGATTAAAGTGAATGAATCGATACGGACTTGAAACATATGCGAATTTTAAAAATCATCAGGCGAATCCCTGTCCCATTATTATTATTTTTTTCGTAAATTTAAGGAGCAAAATAAGACAAGTACACAATTTAACAAAATAATTGCATTTATTCAGTTGAACTATCAGAACTGTTAAAAGTATTGTCATCTTCATCACTGCTGTCAGCACTCAGAGATATTATTAATTCATTTTCAATAATATTGTCTATTCTCACATCTCGTTCAAAATCTTGTAAAATTATTTTCTTTGTTTTCTCTACGACTTTTTTCCAGTCTTCTGTAGTGACTTCTGCACACGCAGTTTGTAGCAGAGACATCATTTTAGCAGTACTGAAGGGTGGTTCAGTATTGTTCCGCGCTGCATAACCCTTTATTTGTGCCCAAATAAGCTCGATGGCGTTATACTGGCAATGGTAGGGAGGCAATCGAATAACTTCGTGTCCATGCTCTAGGGCTAGTTCATCGATTACATAGCGGAGCTTGGACGGCTTAGTTGCTTTTACTAGATTTAACAACTCAACTTTTAATAAAGTTGGACTTGCATCCACACCATTTCTTACCAGCCACGAGACAATTTCTTGCTTTTTATTTGCTTGAGTTGGTGGTTTATCAACTTGTACAGAATGATACGGTGCATTGTCCATTATAATTTTCGATGGGTTTTCTAAGCTGACTAGCAGCTTCTCAAACCACTCTTTAAAAACCTCAAAGTTTATTTCCTCATGGTAATCACTTGTAGTTTTAGAGGCGAATGCGAGGAGGCAGTTTTTCTATTTCATTATTTTTTGTATTTTTATACCTAGTTAGTTAAAAGAATAATAAATAAATTTTTTATTATAATCACAACGTGGTTATTAATTTATGGTGATATTTCTTCACAAGTCATCATTGCATTCGATTCTACTTATCAGCTTTCGATTTTTAGAGTAACATCCCTAGTGTTTAAAAAGAAAAATGGTTAACTGACGTAACCTTGTAACGACGTTCAGTTCTTTAGATCAGAAATTGTTTATTATGTTTAGAATGGTTTATTAATGAAAGCAAATCGTAAAATTACTCGTATCGGTCATTATTACAATAAATATGTAATCGTAATTGAAAAAAGGTAAGCAATTGTGCAGTTCTAACAAAACGAAAAAATATGTTATTTTATGCCCGCCGTTACAAGGTTACGTTGTTGAATATTTGATGAATTGTCAAATGTTACCTATTAAAATGACTCCACTTTAGTGTTGGTGAGTAAAGTGTCAATTTTTGGTTATTAAACCAAAAATTGACACTTTACTCACCAACACTAATAACAACTCAAACACACTAATTAAGAAACACAATTGCACTACTGATCACTCTTAAGTCGCACTTGAAGATCGCTTTCGATGTTCTCGCTTGTATCACTTATTCAAAACTATATGTGTCTCGCGGCCCACCCGGCCTTATATAGTGCCGCAGAGCTAGTACATAAACATCTAGAACGTTCGAGTACAAACCCGATGTCGATAGTTCTCGGAATTTCTAAGACATTGACCCTACTAGTTCTGCTACCCGATACTAGATGGCGCTAGTGGTAACTAATGTCACCATGTACCAGGCATCTATTGTGGCGCGCATCAATACAATACTTGATATTGCAGGGTTCCGTGATGGCATGTTCGTTCTTACTGTTGAACGGAAGCAAGTTGAACATGCAGGACGATGACGGGAAGACTCCTCTACACCTGGCCACAGAAGCCGGCCACACCGGACAGGTAACTTCACATTATAATATTCTACATTTTATATTATTCTACACTATCTTTTCGCCCGCCGCTTCGCCCGCGTGGATATCGGAAAATATCTCATTTATACATTGTTACCAGTCGGCATGACTTTTTCCGACACCATGATGGTGGATAAGACCCTTCCGTGCCTGTGCATGAAGGGGTCTCGGTATGTAAAGATGGTCACCCATCCACAAATCGACCGCAGCAAGCGTAGCTTAACCTGATCAATCGACCCGTGCTACTGTTATTACTTAGCCATGAGCCCCTTCTATACATATCTATACCAATAATAAAGCTGAAGACTGTGTTTTTATTTGGCTGTTTACACGCGCTAATCTCGGGAACTACCAGTCGGATTTGAAAAATTATTTTTGCATTTGATAGCCCAATTCTTGAGGAAGGCTATAGACAATTTAACATTGGAGGAGTCGTATCAAAAAGAAAAACAGTCGGAATGAACGCTAAGCGAAAATGAAGTACATAATAGCACGGGCAGGCGATGCGATGCAACCGGGTGGGGAACAAGAAATTTCACGCGGACTAAGTCGCGGGCTGAAGCTAGTGTTAAATAAAATTGTAGAATTGAATTTAAAATGTTACCTTTCCCAGGTTTGCCTGCTACTCAAGTACCGCGCCGACCAGTCCATAGTTGACAAGGAAGGTCAAACGCCGCTCGACATCGCCGTCAATAACGCCAACGCTGATATTGTTACTCTGTAAGTAATAATCAATTTTGGATAACGATCTTTGAAAATGAGAAGGTCAACTTTTCAGGCTATTATAATAAATTTAACATAATTTTAACAATACGCCTGTAATCCCTGAAGGGTTAGGTAGACGTGTATCCCGTGTTACGTCAGTTATGATTAAAGAAATTTATAAGTTTTGAAAATCAACTTTTCATGCTATGTAATGAGGGTTTTCTGAAATGACGTTCGCTAGGTGGCAGCACTGACACGTCAGGTCCAGGCATCTGTCAAAAAGCCTATACGTCGACCGTAGGTTCAATTGAGGTAAGGGACAAAATATGATTTTTCAGGAGAGGCCGACAAAGTTTTTTTGCGGACTAAATCGCCCATAACTTTTTTAGTTATTAACCTTTTTCGGGTCTGATTTCACACATAATCTTCTATTTTAGTGCTCTATCTACATGTGTAACATTTATTTAAATAAGTTAGCTATTTAAGAAAATAGATGTCCCTTACAACAACGTATTTTGTTAGTAATGTCCCTTACTGACCAAGTAACTTGTAGTCCCGTCCCTTACATTAAATTGACCTCTGCGTTGGATCCAATCTATTAATAAAAATAGTGTAAAGGACTTGTTGAAAAAATTTATGAAAATATACAGTGTAAAGAGGTTTTTGACAGCAAATGAAGTACACACTTTATATTACTGTTTCTTCAAAAATAAACCATGTAACGGTAATTCGTTGATTGGGAAGACCCTTACCTTATTTGAAGTGGATTGGCGGCGATAATTACACCATTTCAAGTTCCTGTATTGCGTAGTTTTTCAGATACATTGTTATTATGGGGGTGATTCGAAATTTGGATCCAAAAATCATTAGGGTAAGGGACATTTTTCTTAAGCTAGAATTTTTTCATATACACCATTCGATAGAGCGAAAAATTCTGAACAAAACTGTATACTCAACTCATTTTGGGTATTTTGTCCCTTACCTCAATTGAACCTACGGTCGACGTAAATTTTCTTTAGTCATGACTGAATGATGAACGAATGAATGAATCGAATGATGAACGTCATCATATATTTTATATTCATTGTCGAAATGGAAGACCTCTTGTCAAAGTGGTGCCAACTGGTGTCGTTAATTTTCACGAAAACCCCCATTTACAAGTTTTTCCTGTATAGATCGGTGGTGGAAATGGCCACGAATTACGAGTTGTAGGTCGTAGGTTCGAACCCTGACAGACGCTTTACTTTGTGTAAATAATTTCATCACCACTGCTCTAAAAAACGGTGAAGGAAAACATCATGAGGACACCAGCGTGTCCTAGAACCACAAAAATTACAGCCGATTCCCTCTCACAGAGAGGAGGCCTGTGTCCTAGCAGTGCGAACCAGTGGCGAAGGGTGAATTTATGACAGGTAAGTCGGAGCAAAAAAAAAAGAAAAAGGAATGTCTATAAACTATTTCATTAAATTCCTATTTCGATCTTCTTTTCTATTCTTAGCTTCATGCGAATTAGCGAAAACTAACAGTACCGAATTCATGTAATGCTAAACAATTCCTTCTAAAGTGGAGTCATTTTAATAGGTAACATTTGACAATTCATCAAATATTCAACAACGTAACCTTGTAACGGCGGGCATAAAATAACATATTTTTTCGTTTTGTTAGAACTGCACAATTGCTTACCTTTTTTCAATTACGATTACATATTTATTGTAATAATGACCGATACGAGTAATTTTACGATTTGCTTTCATTAATAAACCATTCTAAACATAATAAACAATTTCTGATCTAAAGAACTGAACGTCGTTACAAGGTTACGTCAGTTAACCATTTTTCTTTTTAAACACTAGGGATGTTACTCTAAAAATCGAAAGCTGATAAGTAGAATCGAATGCAATGGCGACTTGTGAAGAAATATCACCATAAATTAATAACCACGTTGTGATTATAATAAAACATTTATTTATTATTCTTTTAACTAACTAGGTATAAAAATACAAAAAATAATGAAATAGAAAAATCATTGATGTTAGGTACAATTTAGGTGGTATGTTGCTGGCAACACCAGTGCCTGTCGATGACGCCATGTCATGTCGCCATTACATGACGCAGTCTTTTGTCCCTT
This sequence comes from Luperina testacea, assembly GCA_927399505.1. Lineage (NCBI taxonomy): Eukaryota > Metazoa > Arthropoda > Insecta > Lepidoptera > Noctuidae > Luperina > Luperina testacea. Next base: position 12,616,676 of record OV656770.1, on the reverse strand, counting down.
CAGTACTGCTAAAATGATGTCTCTGCTAAAAACTGCGTGTGCAGAAGTCACTACAGAAGACTGGAAAAAAGTCGTAGAGAAAACAAAGAAAATAATTTTACAAGATTTTGAACGAGATGTGAGAATAGACAATATTATTGAAAATGAATTAATAATATCTCTGAGTGCTGACAGCAGTGATGAAGATGACAATACTTTTAACAGTTCTGATAGTTCAACTGAATAAATGCAATTTTTTTGTTAAATTGTGTACTTGTCTTATTTTGCTCCTTAAATTTACGAAAAAAATAATAATAATGGGACAGGGATTCGCCTAATGATTTTTAAAATTCGCATATGTTTCAAGTCCGTATCGATTCATTCACTTTAATCGATGTTTATAAGCAGGTCACCTCACTATGAGGATAAAACTGACAGACGTCAAATGTTACCTATTAAAATGACTCCACTGTAATAATAGGAATTCGTCAAATTATTAATATCTGTAAAACCCCCTTTATTTCATATACTACTTGAATCTGAGAAAAGTAAACACGGGAAACAAACATTTTATTTAATTTAAACTGCCAGTCAGCCATTGATATTTATCGTAAAGAGAGATATTAAAATGTTTCAAAAATCCATCGCGTCGTTTGTAATTTATAGTCCTAACGGTCTAACTCAATTACGTGTTTTATATTTTCAAAACTTAACCTTGAAAAGCATGTTTCCTCACAAAGCAAATAATCTGTCAAACAACAATCTATTGCCAATGATCGAATGACGATATTGCTCCATCTCGTTCACGCGCACGCATTTTCAATGTACTTTGTCTGTCGTAACTCGATCCTCGTCGTTACCGGGCGCTCCAAAAATAGCAAGCTACGTGAAGTGCCATCATGACGAGTTTGTTTTGTAGACAAATTGAACTCACTGTAAGCCGCACGCGCCTACGAGTTATATTAGAGCAAAATGTTTTGATATCGGAAAAGAAAGACAAAAAAAATTATGTAGGCGTTTTGCAATGTTTTAATTTTATGGTATATTAAATACCTACAGTATGATATGATTATATTTCAATGATGATTTGACTATAGAGTGGTTTTGTTCAGTATTTTCGACGGGAAGCCGGTGGGAATCGAATTGTATGGTACCTTCGCCACTGGTGGGAACATTATAAGCGAATATGCTTATGCTAATGTCTATATTATGTTTACTGCGTGTACAGACGCCAGCACATCAAGCTACCCGAAACTGTCAAATTTTCCCAATCAACTTTGAGCCTTATGCTTTAGCGATAAAGTTGAAAATATATTAAAGAAGTTTGACAAATTGTAGTAGCTTGATGTGCTGGCGTCTGTACATAAATAAATAATTTCAGGTCATTGATCTGAAGAAAATGATTTAGGTACTATTATCTATTTATATTATTTACTATACACTATACTAACTTTATATAAAGGGTGTCTCAGAATGTTTTTCGTTTTTGAATTGACCAATTCGCGCCAACCGCAGGTAGCAGGGGGAGGGGAGTGGACTCAAATGTTTGGCCGGCTTGTTAAGTTTAGTAGCCATGAATCGTTTCACGGGACCACAGCGCGCGTTTTGCGTGCGAGCGTTTTATAAAAACAACGATTCTTACACTGTTGTTCGTCGTCTCTACAGGACACATTTTAATTTAACAAGCTTAAGACATGTGCCAAGTGCCAATTTAATTAAGCATTGGGTGTGCAAGTTTGAAGAGACTGGGAATACAATGCCGGACAAATCGACTGGGCGCAAAAGGACATCAAGAACGAGCTTGAACGTCGACCGCGTTCGCCAGTCTGTTATGGACGACCCACGACAGTCGTTGAGATTGCGCGCAGCTTCTCTTAATCTGAACAAATCTACGGTTCATCGCATTATTTCGAAAGATTTACATTTTCACCCCTATAAAATTGTAATTGTTCAAGAAATGAAGCCTGATGATCCTGTTAAACGAGTCGAATTCTGCAGGACAATGAAAAACCGTTTTAGGAGTTTCAATAACATCTGGTTCTCCGACGAATCGAATTTTCACATCAACGGTCACGTTAATAAACAAAACTGCAGATACTGGGCTCCCGAGCAGCCGTTAGAACTGCATCAGAAGCCCTTGCACTCGCCAAAAGTTGTTGTTTGGGCTGCCATATCAAGTCAAGGAATAATCGGTCCTTATTTTTTTGAGGATGGCCGAGGTCGGACTCAGACCGTTAATTCTGATCGATATTGCCATATGATCCGGACTTTTTTGGCTACAGAAATGCAAAACCAGAACGGCTACAACCGTAACACCTTTTTCCAGCAAGATGGAGCCACTTCTCATGTTACAAATGACTCATTAGCTGCTCTTCACGATTTATTCCCTGGAAGAGTGATAAGTCGCCGAGGAGACATCAACTGGCCACCGAGGAGCCCTGATTTAACGCCTGCTGATTTCTTCCTATGGGGCTACCTAAAAAGTAAAGTTTACAATCCATTGCCACCCAACCTGAATGTTTTGAAGCAAAGAATCACTGAAGAAATCAACTCTATTCCAAGAGCGATGCTCCAGCGAGTGATTGAAAATTTTAGCTCCAGGTTAAATGAGTGTGAACAAGGGAATGGTGCGCATTTGAAAACGGTGGTTTTTCATAAATAAACTTCAAGAATTGCTCTTTAATAAACCATAAATAAAACAAGTTTCAATTGATATTGTTGTTTTTTATTTAACATCTAAAAACGAAAAACTTTCTGAAACACCCTTTATTAAAAAAAACTAGCAGAACAAAAATTTACCGCTTTGTTTTTTGACCTGCTCCATTTATTAACGGTTTTTACAAGTACATATTATTAGTACAAGATCGCTAAAACAAGTGATTCCCATGAAATAATCATAGTAAGTTACTAAAATTATTATTTTCGCTCCAGACTAAGGCTGACCAAGTTGAACGAGGAGATGCGTGAAAGCGAGATGACCTCAAACGATGACACGTACAACGAAGTGTTCCGCGACTACACGCAGCTAGCGCACTCGCATCCCGAGCGACTCGTGCGCGCCAAACATAACAACAACGAAGGTATGTAATATCCATAAAATGTTCGTCACCTTCAGGAGGGTACTCATTTACAGGTGTAGCACGTAATGTATTTGGTGCTGTATCATGGTCACCGCGTATCCAGCTACTAGCCCCCGGATCCGCAGTGCTCACGATGTTTACACCTGGTGTCAAATGCTGCGTACCTCGTCGAAAATAATAAAAGCCCACGGCGACTTATGCACTACAGGTCGTGTCGTGTCGCCGTCTACGAGCACACTGCGAGCGCCTTTTTGCTCGCGCAAAATCTTGAGCATGCTGCACGCCGCGGGCGTACTTTCGCGCCTACGTACTCATTTGATTCAGTATCAGAAGGCCAATTCTTCTAATTTAAAACGTTCAAAATCAACAAATGTCAAAAGTATAGGGAAATTAATGGTACTTTTGACAGATTGAAACTGAGATCAGACTGTGAACGTGCTACACTTCTAAGCGAGTACCATGCTTTAATTTCCTTGCTTATAAATATTGTTCAATGAAAGTGTACTCGCGTTAAATAGAGTTTAGCTGCCCCGTTGGTCTCGTGGTCTGCTTAGCGTAGGGTACTCGGGCAAGGCAATGGTACTATTGGGTTTTTTCACTAGGTATTTCGCAATAGCAGCCCGGAGGTTGAAAGTTGGCGGTGTGATGCTAGTCTGCGCGTGATCTCTCCCCGCGAGTGTCGGATTGCCGTCCCATCGGACTAGAGTAATGGAACAGAGGGTACCCTCGTGCGCACACACTTGTGCACTATAATATCTCCTGCGTACCTAGCTGATACACTGGCTTAAACAGAGAGAAGTGGAAAGACAGTAGGGAGGCCTTTGCCTTTGGGGGACATCACAAGCTTTTAATAATAACCCAATAATATAACCTGGCTAATTTCCCTCAAGATTGTTCGCCGTGGCCGAAATTCGGTCGGGAAGATATTATTGACGTAATTGTGCACTCTTTTAAACGTATTTCTTGTGTAGGTGAACAAGCGAGTGAATGACGCAGCGAGCCGGGCGGTCGGCGACGATGGCTGTGGTAGCGACTGCACCGCACTTCACGTCAGTCAGCCACGCGGCCACACCAGCGATCACAAGCCCACACGTTTGCGTATTCTGACGTCACATGGGAAGACAACGGGAAACTAACACGAAGTAAACAACAGAAGTTTTCTGTGAAATGGTATGTGGTTAAATTAAAACTCATAGCTTTGGACGGTAAAATTCGTATTTTTTTTTATAGACTGTTTAATGTTTATGCTTTAGCTCAGGCATACCTGTCTATTCTTATCGTAGAGAATTTATGACTGCGTGTTATCCCTTCCACAAAAGTTGGTATTCATTGTAAATTAAAACCCTTTGTGGCTGGAACGTTCCCGCTCTTTTCACAGATAAAACGATGACTATTTGAACTTTTATAATTAGTCACTGACGTTGGAACTGTGCTAGTTAATGTTGAATAATGTGTTTGAACTGTTTTCTTCCCAATGTAATGTGACAGTCTAATTAATCATCCACTTTATATCACTAAAGTAATTATTGTGCTAAGTACACTACATGAAAGGCTGTAAGGACTTGTTCAAGTTGACGAACGTGTTACGAATATTTTTTTTTAATACTTACGTTATTTTCTGTATTTTATAACTTTGATATTGAAAAAATTATAGTGATATTAGCGTTGCTCTTTTCAAATAAATGTTGTTCCAAATCTCGGATAGTTTAATTTGTTGCTGGCTATTGGCATTTAAGACATTTAATGAAATATTAAGACGTTATACTTATTTATAATTATAATATATTAAAGTGCTTCTCTGGCCAGGGGTCGACAAAATGATCTCTGTTACATTTTTACACAAGGCCTTTAAAAAAAAACTTAAATATTAACTTTTGCTGCCAAATACACATAATCAATTTTATGAATATACACCGTAGGACGAATATGTTGATGAATATCAAATAGATCATAACACTATTTAGAGTTCGTGCCTAAAGTTCAGATTATCAGAATAAATTAACACTGGCACTGATTCTGCAGAGCTATGAATAAACAATATATAATAATAATAAGGATATTGTTGTGTTTTACTAACGGGCAAGGATGGTGAAAATTAAGAGGCTCAGTCGCAAAATAACCACATTGAAAAAATTAGTTTACTTGTTATGCTATGTTTAGATTAGCAACAAAACTTTATGAAGTTGACTTCCACAAGCATTACTTGCGCTTGTGCAAGTTTTGTTGCTAATCTGATCTTTGCTTTCAGCAGAACATAATTGGAGGTTCTAGACCCGAATCGCTTTAGCGTGGCAATAACTGTCATTGACCCAACTACATTTTCTAGCATTGTTTATTTAAAAAACTGAAATAAAGTCCGTTAACGTCTTGAAATTCTGTCGTGGCCTTCACCATTTCCCAGTTTATCGTTTGGGTTAATTCCTACGGAAATATATTAGGGACGGGGCAATGACCGCTATTGCCACGCCAAAGCGATTCGGGTATAGTTTAACCTATGATGATAGGACTCCCTTTTCCGCACTTAGACTCCCATTCGGTCCGTTGTGCGTGGGTAGTTTAACCTATATTGACTGCTCAAATGTTTCTTCTGTCTCTTTCTTATTTCATTTGCAAAAGGATAGCAATAGCTTCTGTTAAATTCAGTTGATACACAACAGAATCAGACCCACTATGTAAATGAATTCTATCGCTACATAACTTGTAAGTTATGTAGCGATAGAATTCATTTACATAGAGAGTATGTATACTCAGATGCGAATCAAGTGCTTCAAGCGATTTCTTCCATTCCTGTTGACAAAACATTCAGCTAAAGTGTACATAATAATCGATATTATTATAATAATAATTAATTGTTATTGATGCATAGCGTATGGTCGAGGCGGCGAGTGACATGTAAGCTTTAAATGTTTACGTTTTAAGTATGTATCTAATACGTTATTATAGATGCAGATTGCAGAGAAATGTATCTCGACAAATAATATACCACAGTGCTAGTATTTTTCGGCAGAGTAGGCTATACAATGCTTTTTGAAAAGCAACACAAAAATTAGTTAACAGACTGTTAAACTCGTGTCAAATGTTTTGGTTAGCTGATTTCAGCCAGCCAACCAACCAAGGAATACTCTCCCAGTCTTGGTTAAGACACTTGCTTCCCTAATATATCTCGTAGAACTAAATAAAACTTATTACAAATATCTAAATTTCCCGCCGCCACTGCGCAAAAGCATCAAATATTTCGAGGGCCATAATTCATAGGGAAGTGTGATTTTTCTTTAGTAAACCAAAGATTTTAGTATTGGTTTTATAATGTTATAATAGTTAGTTAGATGGAAATTATGAGGTTTATATGTAATAACTTTCTGGCCTATTTACCCAAAGGTTTCTTGTATGGCGTTTGTATGAATTCACTTGCGATAACATTCCTGTATTTGAAAAACTAACTAGCCATTCCAAAAATGTTGGCATTTAAATGTTTTTTTTTCTCTCTAAGAATTCGGCTCAGATATGAATCTCAATCGAAACTTATTGTTAGCTATTATTTTTTTACATATATTTTATAAATTTAATTTAGAGTACTTACCTAATAAAATATCACTTGCCAAATTATTGAAATATTCTCAACTTGCCTTGTAACATTGCTTTTGCAATTAAAAACAGCGATTTTTTTAATTTTACCAGTATTTTGTTGTACTCCTACAATGTAAGCATAATATGGTATTGAAATGTTCCCACTATCATTTAATATCCATGTTAAGGGCAGAGCTCTCTGCTATCTGTTCTAGTTATCTTTGAGCATTAGCTTGTCATAACCATGTTTGAATTTCAATAATTGTTGATTTACGTAAAAACTTCCACTTTAAATACATCGAGTCGTAGTATCCCCTCTCTTAAACAGCATTACGCGTTATTCCCGTATTACTATTTGGATGAATTTACCTAAGTAAATAGTTTAAGTCTTATACCTATTATAATGTTAATACTTGTTAGATGTTACTCCTATTAAGAATGTTTCGAAGTTTAAGTCTATGTATTACGATAACTATTTAATGACTATTCTTATTTCGAATACCAGTTCAATGGGTGGTGCCCTCTATGTAATACGAATACGAATGGTTGGTGGTACGAATTTGAAATTGGAACAAATTTAAACTTCTACACGTTACTATTGTCTGTAGTTTTGATTCTGAAGTGTTCAAAATCGACTAATACAAGTCGGAATCCTGGCTAATGTAACCATATTAAAGTACCATCGCGAAGGCACTTTGTCGATTATAAAATCTGAGGCTGTCGTACACTTAGGGCCTGCCTCCACAGGCGGCACGGCACGGCAGGGGATCCGTTGTCATCATCACATGCGCAAACAGACAGCAACGATGGCGCGGTATCCTTAGGCATGCCGCGGCGTCTAGGATGACTATCATTGAAATTTCAATTTTATTATCATAATATTCAATTAAATCCTATTAGTCGCCTAAAAATACCATGCCATGCCGACGGTGGGCGTAGGCCCTTAATGTAGTATTTAAAGACTCACACTTTTTACATGCAAACTCATTAAAAACGCGTTTTCGCGTGGGGGCATTTGGTTCAGATTCCCTCGACCCTTCGCGTGGCGCGTTGTAGTGTGAGATCCGCCTAAAGTAAGGTTTTCTTTCATGTTTTTTCCGTCTAATAATACCGCTATGATGAGATTTCGTTAAGTGCGCGGCAAGCCTCAACATAGTTATTGTTAGAAAACAAATTGTACCACATAAAAATACTCTGTTACACTGTTAATGTATCGTCTATTATTATAGTTGTATTTGAATAAAAATATTTGACAGGAGAACGAATTTTATTGATATACATATGTTGTCTTCTCCCTATAGTGGTTATTGCTTGAATTATCAATATTTTTATCACGCTATTACTAGTTTCACTTTTAACTAAATGAAATGTAAAAAAAATCTTAGAAGTCAATTTTCACAGCTACTTCTAATGGTCGTATCGAAATGAAACTTTGTATGTATATGTAGTTCGGAAGACAAAACTATAATTTAAATGTGTCGCAGATGGATTGTAGAATCACCTGTTTTACAAAACCGCTAGTTGTTTTACAAAACAACTCAGTTATGTAGAACAACTGAACGACGTTCTGCGGTTTTCCATAATTACTGAACTTGAACACGAAGAATTGCATAAAAGTTTTGCATTTATCAATGCAGTGGGTCAACGATTAGCTCTTTTGTAAAACAGTATGAAATGAAACGTCAGAATGTAGATTTTAGTTCTAAATTTTGTCGCTCGTGGGTCTGTGTGTCGTAACAACAATAATGGCGTCCGAAAAAGAAATAAATAAAACGAGTAATATGAGTAAAAATGTCGTTAACTCAAGTGAAAACAGTGATTTTAAGGACAATATTAATTAAAAGTTATCAGAGGTTTATGAAAGACGCTCATTGTGACCGCAAATAAGCCATTCTGCAATACGTCTAAACATAGGTAGCAGTTTTGTAAAACGTAGCGCAATGACAATCCAGCTGAACGTTGTTCAGTTGTTTTACATAACGGAGCTATTTTGTAAAACAACTATTGGTTTTGTAAAACAGCGGATTCTACAATCCATCTTTGATAAATGCATATGCATGTATATCGATAGCTTAGTAGCCAAGCTTAGCATTATATTCTATCGCGACATACTTTCTCTTAGCTTATCTCAACGATATCGTTGAGACATAAAGTTAATCTGTCGTTGTGTGAGTGATCGTTATGTTTGGCGGTTGGATACAGAAGGTTGTCTGCATTAAAGGATTTTTCAATCCATTTGAAAAATAGAGACAAGCCTGCACGGAACTGGTGTGGTGTATGTAGGATTGTAGGTAGTTAGAAATAAAAATACTTGATAATGCACAAAAATAGGTAGCAAAAATAGGTAAGTATAATATAGGTATATTATATCAAACAAAAAGAGAAAGAACCATTTTTGGTATACATTGGTTATATTACATATTTTGCCAAAGTTTATATTACCGAAGTATGAACGTACATAAAATAATGCGAATTGATATAGAACGAATCAATATTAACAATAAATTCATTAGGATTTAGAAACTATTCAATTGTAGCTTGTGATGTAGAAACATTGTGATGGTTATTAGATATTATTATTAATCTTATTCAACTTTGCCATTTGATAACATAAGGGCATTACATTTTTATAAAACCAATGAAAAGTAATTGAAGAAACAAAAAATAAAAACAATAGAAATATGAATAATCTGAAACCACTTTTTATGATGTTTATAACAAAGCATGACCTGCATACTTTTGTATGTTACTGTATTCCTTAAAACTAGCGTTCTTTTAAGTTTCACTCTTATACTTTTCGCAGTAGAAAAAGGAACGAACCTAGTCAACAAAAAAAAATATAGTCTTCCTGTAAGAAAATACTAGGAGCAATATTTAAAACAGAGAACCATATTCGCAAATTATGGTTTCAGATAAAAACGGCAATCAAGATTATGACTTGAAATCAAACCTAAATCTAGGACGCTTGTGGTAGAAGATTTCATTCGCCGGGCGATTTAGTTCAGACCTAAGTTGGACCATAGAGACGAGTACGAAAAAGATCCGTTAGCCGGTGAAGTGACGGGAGACGCCGAGGGCGCGGCCGTGCCGCCTTGCGAGCGCGGTGCTCCGGCGCTGTGGTTGAACAGCAGCGACATCGACGGGGGCGCGCGCCGGCGCGATGCCAGGCCTCCAGTCCCTGTTGAATAACCTAATATTGTAGTATCAGACAGTTTGTTGTTATGCGCTAAGTAGGGACGCGACAGGACACGTCAGAACGGAGGAAATAATAGAAGAAGTGAAAAAGTAGGTATCATGCTGCTGAAAGTAAAAACGCTCCGGTTCGCACCCGGCACGACCGACCGGCCCGTGACCGACTAGTCCAGTCAAATTAGTCCTTAAAATAGAGGTTAGGTTACAATAATTCCCATAGAGCTAAAAATTGGTATGAATGTTCAGAATACTATTATAAATGAATTGTGAAAAGTCCCCATCAATCCCCCTTGTGCAAAATTTTTTATTGATGATGAAAGTTTGCAAAAATAGGTTTTTCGCGTTTTTCAGCTAAACGGTGAGTTTTACAGCAAAAATAGTTCAGACAAAAATTGTAGATCATCCGATTTCACGTACGAGGAGGACTTATTTTTGATGAACCAGCTTCTTCTTGGCGCCGTCTTTTCACGGTATCAATGCTACTTTTTCGAGTATAATTTTTTCGACACTGCACATGATTTTTTACTGATGTCTGGTATTTTGTATGTATAAGACAGGGACTCATATGTTTACTCGTATAACGGTTCAAAAATGTATATAAAAGTACATTAACGTACACATTACGAATATTTTTTTTTTTTTTCAATTCTTTCAACCGCTATATCACGGAAATGGCAATAATTATGAAAAAAAGTGTGGATACATTTTTTGTAGAGAATCGGATGATCTACAATTTTTGTCTGAACTATTTTTGCTGTAAAACTCACCGTTTAGCTGAAAAACGCGAAAAACCTATTTTTGCAAACTTTCACCATCAATAAAAAAATTTGCACAAGGGGGATTGATGGGGACTTTTCACAATTCATTTATAATAGTATTCTGAACATTCATACCAATTTTTAGCTCTATGGGAATTATTGTAACCTTCAAAGTCTTATTTGACTGGACTAGACGCGCTTTTGTACACTTGTATTAAACGCCGAGTTAAAGACCACCGGCTGTCGACACGAGAAAATGTTTTTTTGGAAATGTTTGAGATGCTATAAAAAAAGTTTGAAAAAAGGGGTTGTTCTAAGTTGCAGCTTAGTAAACAGACAATCGCCCAACCTGATAGTACTTGATACCCAAACCCGCTGTCGCTTAGGCAACTGCGCTACGACAATGAGGCTTTAAAGTTGAAAAGCCACGCACTGTAATTTCCCTGGCATCTTTAGAAGAATTTGGAATAGAAATATTGAAAGAATTTCCAAAGCCACGTTACCCGGTTCAGCTCCCTCCGGGCAATACTTAATGGTGTGGGCCTTCTCGCCGGTGGCGCCACACCGGGGGCAGCGGAATGCGCGCAAAACTGGGCACAGCACTCGACCGCGCCAGTCCTTCAGAGCATGCGAAGAGTAGCACTCTTCGTTCTCGCCATTGTTCTTGCAGAATGCACATTCCTAATAAAAAACAAATAATATATTTAAGTTTCGTACAGACGCTAGCACATCAAGCTACCCGAAACTGTCAAATTTTCCCAATCAACCTTGAAGCTTTAGCGATAAAGTTGAAAATCTATTAAAGAAATATGAAATTTTAAAATTCAGTAGGTATTACTGACAACAGTTCTCACGAACACTACCTCAACACAAACAGTCTGACAACTCTAATCAAGTAATTTGTGATTGACTGTTTGGTTTATTTGAATCGGCCAATCAAAGTTTGTACAACCTGTCAGCAAAATATTTGTCTTGATTGGCATTTATGGCGTTTATTTGGCGTCTCGTTAAATAAAAAAAAAATAAGCAAGCTTACATTCGGCAAAGCGCGTCGCATGCGCCGATCGCTGCGGGCTCTAGCGACCTCTTGCAAGAAGTCGTGCAGCACAACGGGACGAATGGAGCGCAGCACGCTTAGCTGCTCCCGCGTCAACATCGACACGTAGTTGTTTGCTGATGTAATACCTGAAATGTGGTCCACTGAATGCAGTCTTTTTCTGAAAATCAATTACTTACGGATTTTTCGTCCCAGGATTAACTAGTCAAGACCTTTTGGGAAATATCTACCCACTGCCGATCTAATATAGGACAATAGAAAAACTAACACCTGTCTGTCGAATGTCCCTCCACGCAAGCTAACATCAATATAGAAGGTACATACTTTTGACGAGAAAGTCGAATGTGTCCGTCATTTCGTTGTTTCGCGAGTTTTGAACATTCGTATTGTCAGGCCAAATGTTAGACATTCCAGATTCCGAACGGCTGCTGTTGCCTGAAATCAAGCCCGTAGAAGTGACAGCTACTCATGAATATTATACATTTACATCAGTCTGTAAGCGGTAAACACCATATTACCTGTAAAATAGTTATTCACGCTGGCATCGTCATTGAACACGTCAGAACCATTTATGCGCATATTTGCTAATAACTCCTCCATATCGGCGACAGAGGGCGCTGTGGAAAACACAGAGATGTGATATAGTTATTGGTGCTGTTGAAATCCTGAACATATCACTGGCCTCTGGTTGTTCCAGAATTAACATTTTTACAGTGATTCATATAGTAAGTCTTGTATGACAGCAGCACAAGTCCACAAAACGGTGGACAACGGTTTTATTTCGACGCATCCATATTTTTATTTAATACATCATTAAACCTTTTGACCGCCACAGTCACGTATAGATGACAAACCAAAATGTGCCCAGCATGTCGATTCTGTAAAAATCTCACCGTGAATACTTGCGTGGAGTGAGCTGTCAGTGTCATCCTACTGATGCTAGGGATTGACCAAGCAAACATTTACAATCATAAAAGAGATTTTTTGATTCCCACGTAGTTTGTGTGGCGTGATCACTTCACCCGATTCACGACACTAAATGTCGTAAATCGGGTGAAGTGAAGGTGAAGTGATAAGATCACGCCGCGCTTGCGCGTTAATCACTGTCATTATCACATTGCAGATTGCGTGATCACTTCACCTTCCCTTCACCCGATTCACGACATTAAATGTGATGTGAAATGTGATGATGTGATGTGTGAAATCGGGTGGAGTGAAGGTGAAGTGATAAGATCACGCCGCGCTTGCGCGTTAGTCACTCATCACATTAGAGATTTGTTTTTACATATTTAACTTGTAAGGCGTCATGTATAAGAACATTAGGAAATTATGGTAATAATATTAATAATTAATATAATACACCATGGCGACCCTGCCTTAGAGTCTGCCAAGGGGCAGATTAAGCAAAGTTTTCGTTGAGCGATTTTCAAAATGTGTAATCATAATAATCATAATCATTTTTTATTTGTCTAACATAGGTAGTAAATACAGTTCTTAAATTAAAATTCATAGGTCGCTATGTTATGCCAAGAGGCGTACAAATATGGTTGCATGCTAATTAAATACAATCAACAATATGGAATCATTTCTACAGTCAATGCATAAATAAATAATCATAAATTAGAATTAGTCACAATATTCAATTAAAATTAGTTAACTCTAAAGTAGAAAAAGACGAGGTATTCGTCAATCAAAACGCGGCTGGTGGAGGTGTTGTTGACGCCGAGGTGGTGTTGCCATGGTTACGAGATTCGAGTGGAGTGATATATGGTACATTCCGAATTGCACTGTAATCGACTACAGCGTGCTTACACCTTGACCCCAATTCTGCTGTATGGTATTTATCTATTATTCCCCGCATAATCTTACCACGCCGTACGTTTGTCAAGCGTGGTATTTTGACAGTTCAAACCGGTTTCGGTCATTGTGTCATAGAGAATACGTTTATAGCAGATGTAGTGATTAGGTTATTAAGGAATTGACGTGGTTTCGAAGTAACGAATCATTAAGTGGTCATAGTGAATTAGGGCCCTTTTCTGAATTAACGTGAACGCGATAACGATGTCCCGTGAATCGACATATATGAAGTCATGGCATGTGCCATCTTGCGATAACGCCGACTACCGACCATGCCCTAAAATTTAGGGCATGGTCGGTTTTTCATTTAGGGCCTAAATTAATAATTATCACCGATCTTTAAACTAACGTCCGTAATAATCCAACCATGAGTAACTATTCAAGTGAATAGGTATATTACTGACTCTCAGCTGCCATAGTGGTGATTTATCTAAATCGGAAAGCAAATTATTCATGTGAGCGATGATGACTTAATTCGGAATGAGCCATATTTCACGCCGCGCAAGCGCGTTAGGCGCTGGCGCTGTCTGGCTATATAAGGACTTACTAGTCTAGGGAAAAAAGAAAAAAAAAAACAAGGTTGAGATTCTGACTGCGCTTCTGTTTTGCTATTTTATTGTAAGTAAAACCCCACAAAATATTACTGTTTTGACCACTAAAATACTAGCTTTGAATTATATAAAAATATCAATAGGATTAGCATTAAAAAATATTATTAAAATCTCGATTATGATTGTAAATGTATGCTTGGTCAATCCCTAGTATCTGGTAAGATGACACTGACAGTTCACTCCACGCTCACTTCACCTAAGTTTTCACGGTGAGATGGTTACAGAATCGCACTGCAGCAAGCCACGGTTCGACTATGTAACAGACTGACACCGAGAGCACGTTTTTGATTTTTTGACGTGTGGAGGTCAAAAGGTTAAACATTTCAGCAGAGCATCTAGCACCTAGCACTTGTTCAGCTATTTAATAAGCCACACGGCATGGTTTAAGCTACGCTACTCACCAAGCGTAGCAACAAACGAACCTTTTCGACAGGAGGGTAACCCTGTCCCTACTACGAAAACCACCCTTAGGTAGGTACTGCTGCGAACGATTGAATAGTACCTACGCACTTGAATAATACAGGGTGCCAGGGACATCTACGCACAATGAAACATGAATTCAGCACATGATTCTAAAAACCTAGCGAAGAAATTTTTCGTCGCAAAAAAAAATTCTGCTGTTTCATACAAAAGTGCAATACCTACGTTGTCAAATGTATGGAACAGTTAATTTTTTTTTTCGTCCAGAATCATGTACTGAATTAATGGTAACAGAGAATCGGCATAATCGCATACCTGAATCGGCAACTTTAGGTTCCTGTTGAGTCAACAAGTTCAACAGCTCGTTACCTCCGAGACCATGCATCATTGGAGTCATGGACGACATCACTCCTTCTGGGTTGCCTACGTTCCTAGTATCCGGAAATGAGAAGCTCTCCTGAGAATACATGGAGGTAGATGACATCAATGGTATGTACAAGATTTACAATTCGTTCATAGACAGTAAAAATTATAACTTCTTACGTAAGTAGGTACGAAAGAACGTTACAAGTGGCGTCGTGTCACGTGTATTTATGAAAGTCCTTTGTTCTTCAATTGGGCGTACTAACAATTTTGATCCCGCTCGCATATCAGAATATGTAGGTAGGTACCTAATAGGCACCTCCTACCTCATGAAGGTACTTCGTTAAAACATTATTTTCCCGAAACGCGACGGTGTGTCACATTGTACAGACGCCAGCAAAACAAGCCTCTACAATCTGTCAAATTTCTTAACTAACTTTATTGCTAAATCATAAGGTTCAAAGTTGATTGGGAAAATTTGACAGTTTCGGGTAGCTTATTGTGCTGGCGTCTGTACATATTATTTCAAATACTACAAAATTAAATAATATTCGATTAGATCGATTATCACTGGTTTACACGATTTATATAGGTACTTTCGCCAAAATATGTATATTTTTATAGATGTGCGCTGAGTACAGAAAAAATACTTTTAAAAATCTGTCACGTCTAATTTACAAAATATTTATTAAATACTTAAAAAAAATACCTTGCCTTGTAAGCCCAGTAACATACCAACTACTTTTAAATCGGCACATATTTTCCAGTTGTGCTGTAATATATTGTATTATTTCCATTAAAACAGACAATGTTTCATAGGTTTCTTTATTGTTTACAGCATGGCCAATATGCAAAGATGGTTTAATATTACCTACCGATATGAAGTAATACAGCTTTCAAGCTATATTTGCATGAATCGATAAATAAACGCATCATAATTTTGATTCATCGCACTGAAAAGTCCGGGAATATCGTGGTAAGCCTACAGCTTTCACAAAAAACACGAGGGACCCACTTTTTATCTTGATTACTTAATGAAAATCCAAAATAATGCAAATATGCTGTTTTAAGACACTCTGATATCGGTCTTCCTTTTTTTGCGAATATAAATTGCCCACAAACGTAAACAAAAACGATCAGAATTTAATTTACACACTCTATGAGACATTTTGTCGAAAATAAAACCACTTTAATTCACAAAAATACAAGAAAACGGAACATAGAATAGAATCCAAGTTGTCAATGCGGGTAGGTAAAAAAAAAGGTTATTCTTATACTAAGAAAATGTGACATGATAGATTTTTTTAAATACCGCCTTATATATTAGAGGAGGTAGTGTGATAAGAAAATAGGTGTTTCATCACAAGTATACAGAAAATATTTAAATTTGTAATCTAGTGTTATGATTTATGGTAGGTACTTTGATTAAATGTGTTAAACATCTTAGTTCGAACGTTCATCTTTTAATCATAGAGAATGTTGCCTACCTGGTACACATCAAGTACTGATGTAGGATTTGAATCACCAGCAAGTGTAAATATAGGTTTTTGATCCTCCGTATTGAAACTCACCGAAACAGAGTCCATTTCAAACAGATATTTATCAAAAATCAATAGAAAACTCCACAGAATTAAATTAAATCAAATGATAAAACTTTGCAAGTCGTTAGCTGCCGGTGAAGAAAAGGACTCACTATATCGCAGCTGCACCATTTATACTAATTACCTTTCTTACATACGCACAAACGTAAATACTTATAGGTAGCCAACCTGTTTTAAAGCTACCCGCATATAAAAAAATGTACTAAATATTTTTTTAATATTCCAACTAAAACCAGTAATGTATTAATATTTGTAAATATTTCATCATAGTATCACTTAGTACTACTGATAATAAAAACATATCTAAAGAGGTCGATATGTTTTGATTAATCAATAAGCAGGAATATTATCTAGAAGGCGGGGTAGTTGTTTAAAAGTTCTTATCTCGTTCGATCTTTGGAATGTAATTGTAGTAGGTAAGTATTCCGTTGTTTTGTTTGTTACGTGGGAGTGAGTCCGTGGGACACTCAGAAAGTATTTCGAAAATAAAAATAAATGTTCTATAGGTAAATATTTTTTTATTAAATCTTTTCAAAGTACTTTCCACTAGTCTCTATACAAAGTTTCATGCGTCTGAACCAGTTTTCGAAACACTTTTTCCAGTCCGCCGCAGACACCTCGTTTACAGCCTGCTCGAACGCTGACAGCGTTCGAGCAGGCTGTAAGCTGCAGAAATCAGCTCAAAGGGATAAAACTTTCGTCGCCGGAAGATGGCGACGAAAATTGTATCCCTTTGAGCTGATTTTTTATTTTCGGGAATAAAATGAAGTCACACGGTGCTAGGTCAGGAGGCCTACCACGAGCTCTTAACGCGATCCATTTTAGGACCTAAACCTAAGGGTATCATAGATGCGCGCGTCTGTGTGAGTGTGCCGTTTCAAACATTTGTACGTAGTTTCTGTTCTGTTCATATCTTTACTGTGCTTTGGGTGGCGTTTGGGTCGAGTAGGTACACTCACAAACGTTCGCCTTTATAATATTAGCATAAAATAATAAAGTTATGAGTACAGCACGTATCAGAAAGGTGTGCAAGGGTACAGAAAAAACAACAACTGTCCCATACAAAACTTCAATGTTTTGTATGGGACAAAAATTACCTTTCTGATACGTGCTGTACTCATAACTTTATTATTTTATGCTAATATTATAAAGGCGAACGTTTGTGAGTGTGTTACTTCTTCACGCTAAAACTACTGAATGGATTTGGATGATTCTGATGTTCCCACGGGATCGAGATTTATGCGGGTGAAGTCGCGAGGCGCTGCAATGCAGGTTATTAGATAAAAGGTAAAATAAATTATTTCATGCGAGCAACACAGAGTTAGAGGAAGAGGGAGGGAGGGAGGGTTTTAGAGGAAGTTTGAAAGGAAATCGTCTGAATGCACATGGATGAGGGTGGAAGAAACGCATGTGCGAGTGATTTCGTATACAAACTTTTGTCCGCGGCGTCGCCCGCGTGGTCGTAGGGAATTATCGCACGGAATTGTACCTACTACCTGAATAAAAGTATAATTCATGTCCAAACCATGGCCACGTCACGTCCCAGATCATGGTTTATCAGTGAGCCAAATATCATCCAAATCCTTTCAAGAGGTATAAAAGACAGACAGAGTTATTTTTACATTTATAATAATAGTAGGTATGGATTTTTATATATTTTCCGACATTTTATTACTTAAATCGACTACAAAATAAGTCAGGAGGTTTCTTTTTCATTTCTCGGACGGGTAAATCATATAACCTATTATAAATTAGAGGTATTTTTAGTGATACCTTTGTTAATTTTGTTTTACCATTGACAACTTAATTTGGTCGGGTTATACGCGGAGATTTAGTATGGAAAAGTAATGAAAGCTAATTTCTCTTAAAATACAACACTTAGGAATCTGAATTTTTGGTCGCAATAACTTCTATAGGAGTACTAATTTTTGTATAAATTTCGAAGAAATCACAGAGTTTTTAATAGGGAAATCTTGAAATGAAAATTTGGCACCGTGACTACCGCCACCCCACCAATGGCATGGTATATCTCGTAAACTACTGGAGTACTAATTTTGAATACTAATTTTATCTCGCAGCGTACTAATTTTCTATGTAGGTTTGAGGAAAGCGACAAGCTTCTCTAACTTGGAATCAACATTCAAATTCGTGGTCCTGCTGAACAATTGCGAGAAAATGTTCATCGTTGATTTCTCGGTAAATACAAATGTTACAGTTCTGTTTTTTTTATGAAATAAATTACATTTAAGATCACTAATTATATTTGTATACTTAGAATAGCTGTAGCGTGCCCCCTTTTTCGGCGCTCATTGTGGTCCTGCTGAAGGGAGCGTAACTACCGCCGGACCATCTTCAAAGCCGATTTTCTCGAAAACTACTAAGTTACCAATTTTGTTGTTCGAGTACCTAATAAGTGCCAATTGAGCACTAATTATTTACCAAATATGGAAGCGTTTGGCGTTGGTGGTCCGGCGGTAGTCACGGACATGTTGGCCCTGGCTGTCATTCGTGACGGGTCGTCAGAACACCAAAGTCAAACCAGTCTTGTCTTAGGCCCGGTATCCACTAAAGCGGAGAGGAGAGGAGAGGATAGGAGATGTGCTGCGAAGCTGGCAGCACAGCTCACATCTCCTCTCCGCTACGCATCTCCTCTCCGCTTTGGTGGATACCGGGCCTTACCAAGGGGTATCGTATTACCCAGGTTGTCGTGGTCAGTTAGGCAGTCGCTCCATGTAAAATACTGGTATTCAGCTGCATCCGGTGAGACAGGAAGCCGACCCCAACTTAGCTGGGAAAAGGCCAGGCTGATAGCTCAAGTAAGAGACTATAATTCATAAAGGGCCTTTAAAGCGGCAATGGTTGCTTTTACGAATTCATTGTAATTCAGAGTACTTACATTAATCACCTATATATCTTGCCAGCCTGAGTACGATTTGATTTAGGAGATAAAAAGAACACAGGACTGTTGGTGCACACGGTTACACATCAAGCTATATTTCCAGTTTTAGCTGACCTCCCAATCCTCGCATTGTCGCATTGTATATAGGTTTTTCGTACAATCAGAAGTAATAAGAAGAAGAATTAGTAAGAAGAAGCTTATACTAGTTATATATAGCTTGATGTGTAGCCGTCCACAGGAGTGGGTTATGGATCACCAAAACATATTTAGTTTTTGACCGTTTATTTTGCCAAAACTAGATTTTACAAGATTATCCTATACTAATAATAGAACTTTATTATATTATGTCATAATTACATCAACATGAACTATTGGCATTACAAAAAAAAACTAAGTTCTATCACTTACATTTACATTATAAATAATAAAAAAATTAAAATAGGAACTTTAAAAACGACGTGCTTGTTGATCTCCATCGGTTAAAAATGACTTAAGATATAGTAAAATAAAAAGATGAACTACAACTAATAAGTACTTTTTTTGTTATAAATTAGCAACGGAATAATTGGGGATTCGGTGAAGCAAGGGTAAGTACTGATTCCCCCCGAAAGTTATAATAAAAATAATGTTTAATAACATTCTCGATTGCCCCCGAAATTTAAAAATTAAGTACTTACAGTGAAGCGAATAAGTGCAACCACTGATATTATTTTTAGGAACTAGGTAATTATAAACAGATTATGTAAGACCGAATTTGTAGCTCGTCGCAACTAATTTTAACTCACCATTCCTGGATTATAATGTATATTACTTTTCGGGTGGAAACAAGAACGGGGGAATCAGTACCAACCTCTTTTAAGGGGATGAGATAAGTAGCCCGCGAAATTAAAATTTGAATTTCGCGGGCTACCTAGTGCATCCCCCTAAAACCCTTCCAAATCAACATGTCGTCGAATGATTTTAGTACTGAAAGTTCACACATGTAAAGGACGCAATATAAACTAATTAATACAAATTAAAATATAAATGAATTGAGGCGGAGTCAACATAGTATGCGTTATTTAAAAAGATTATAATTATTTTTATTTTAACATAACATTTAAAAGTACTAACTGCTAGGTTACATGAAAAATATTTTATACAACGTTTGTTCCAAATACAAGAAGATATTGAAAAACAGGAGAAACGCTATTAAAAGGGCACGTTTGCTCTATCGATGACACAAACAATAAACACAAGCCGTTTACAATCGGCAAACTTTGTACTGGTACATTTTACAAAATATCCCATTTGTTAAAAATGATAGTAATCGGCATTTTTAGAGTTCCGTACCCCGAGGGTGCCAACGGGACCCAACTATTACTAAGGCTCCGGTCCGTCACAGGGCTGTATCTTTGAACTTTAATAGACCTGAAATATTTACAGTGTGTACACACTGAAAATTTCACTTTCACGAAAAAAAAAAACGTTTTTTTCATGCTTTCTTTGTATATGGTGCTGTAGTGGCCATAATAGTACTTAAGGTAAACATTAAAAGAAACGTTTTTCCGCGTTTTATATTGTACGGTAGTACGGGAACCCTTCGTTTGCGAGTCCGACTCGCACTTGGCCGCTTTTGTCTGTATAAAATTATTCAAAGCAGTTAGTACATACAATTCAATTCAATTTACTTAGGTATCATTTTATTCTAATTGACAAAAATACAAATATCGTGATATCTGTAAGAAATACAGTGGTCATAATAATTATACAAGCTCTGCAAGAGCTCACGTACGAAATAAAAAAAAAATATTGTCTGTATGATGATAATGAACGATGACTTCGTGACTGCCAGGTATTAAGTAAAGCTAACAAGGTTGACCAAGGGACTCAATCGTAGCCATATGTTGTATAACTCCTCGCCACAAATCACTGCGTTCGTTCGTCTGCATTACCTTTAGCCTCATTTGATCTATTAGATAACCGTTACCAACGGACATCTTTATTCCTCCGTAGGGAGGTACCTACTGCAGATTCTGAAGCAACAAACGCCGCAGTGGTCCGCAACGCCGGATCTGGGTGGCAGTTGGTTTTTACAGTAGTACTATTTATTTAAATACAGAAACTTGACTTCCTACATTCGTCCAAGGGAAGACTAACATCGTAAATCTCCATTTACCTTTACTTATATACTTTTAAGAGGCATCTTGTCGTGAATATTTCGTGTTAACCTGACAAAGGATCCGTCCATTGGTGCAAATGAATCCCCGGTTGCGTCTTGCGTTAACTGCCTGCTGGAGATTTTGTCTAAAGGAATTTAAAATAGGCCTGGAAGGATTTGTGCGTTGGGAAATTATAGGGAGTCAAGGATCTGTGTCGTACAAAGAGCCTTGATTGATCGTGAGTGTTGAGCCGCGTGGTGTGATGGAGCGGTGGGCACGAAGACTACTAAGCTAGGTCAGCGAGTGAGTAGCGCCACTAGGGCGCGCTAGTTGTCAGCCTTCTTCTCGCTTTGCTCGGGCTCCCGACACCGGTACACGTACGAACTCGCTGTCTGATCATCCTCATCTTTAGTACAAATTGTGCCAGGACCACAACTGCAACTGAAAACAAAAAACAATTAAATTTAAGATTCTTAGGTATACTTCCCTACAGCTACGAAGCTAAGGATACCATACGTCCGGGATTTGTCTTGACACGTCCAGTTCTTGGGCCTACCGTTCAAACTTTGTTAAGAGTCAGCCTCAGACCAAATAAAAAACCAAGACAGAGGGCTGTCAACAGTAAAGTGAGGCCAGTTTCATAAACATGTGTGCACATAGTGAGGTTTAGTTTGATTGTAAATGGTTGTAAATGTGTGCGTGTGAGCGTGTATGCACAGAGCAGAGGTGTAGTTTTTGCATGCTTCACTGTATTGTTCGCAGCGCTATGTCTTGACTTTTTATTTGGTCTAAGGAGTCAGTACCCTAATTGCGTAATAAGTACCCTTTAATTACAGTCTAAGGGTTTTGACGGAAATCCCTAATCCATTGCTTCATAGGTTGGAGAAATTCGTCTGCTCAACAACGTAACTAACGCAACACACGTGGTTGAATTGTCAAAATGTCAGACATTGCGATCAACTGGAACTTTTTAGTTGCTGTCGGTTTTTTTTTATTCAAACTTCCAGCGTGTTATATTTTTGGAATCGTCTCCTCAAGCTCTTTATTTTGATACCCCACATGGTAATTATGATGATTTATTTTGTACCTAACCACCTGCTGTAAAAGATATATCTGACTGATAAAATAGCATACTAGGGGCTGATTTTATCAAAGTCAGATAGTCAAAAATTCAAAATTTATTCTCAGGAGACTTATTCTAGGTACAACAGTTTGGTGTAATTCGCCCTTAAAGAAATGGTTTTTTGAATACATTACCTACCATTGAGTCTTAAATTCACCATTTCGATTTTATAAAAACAAAACCCAACCAACCATCACGCGAATAAGTTGATATGCACTTCATGTAAGTATTAAAATAAATCCAGTCTTAGGTAATAGGTAACGGGCTGGTGTCCGCAACTCCACGTCAATGCGCGTAGGTATTTTGCGTACGAAATCCAGCTTTTAGGGTACTTCAAGGGTATACAGAATTCCACATAATTATAAAGATACATAGATCCCTAAGCATGAACGCATAGTCGGGTAAATAATAGATGGATCTGTATACTTACTATGTGTTTGTAATGTTGTATTCTATTGTGTCCAGATGTGTTTTGTAAACAGACCAGGCGCAGGGTGTTTGACGCTCGCACACCACTGTGCCTGCTTTGGGTATTTCCTTATGCTCCTCAGTATTAACGGCTTGCTGGAACGATAAATACATTTTCTAATAAGTTTTCATAAAAACTTACTTTTGTTTTATGTTAAACTGGTGGAAGACAAAAATAAATTTTGCTGCTTTTTTAGGGTTCCGTACCCAAAAGGTAGAAACGGCACCCTATTACTAAGATTCCACTGTCCGTCCGTCTGTCTGTCTGTCACCAGGCTGTATCTCATGAACCGTGATAGCTAGACAGTTGAAATTTTCACAGATGATGTATTTCTGTTGTCGCTATAACAACAAATACCAAATAAAAACAGAATAAAATAAATATTTAAAGGGGCTCCCATACAGATACAACATACGTGTTTTTTTTCGGCGTTATTGCCTGGTGGCACGGAACCCTTCATGTGCGAGTTCGACTCGCACTTGGCCAGTATTTTTTTCTCAGCGTCTGTTTGTAACGTAATATTCAAAATCGAATATTGGACTGTTACATTACAGGCGAATGCTCTGGGTAAGGGAGCACCTTAAAACAATTCGAGACCTCTAGCCCCGCTCCGCCCCGCTAGATTTTTATTAGATTGGTGCTGGGTGCTTCTAAACTCTATAGGAATAGGTAGGTACCTAGAAAATTGCTTTTAAGTTTTATTTAAGGCGCACATTACCATTACATTTTAGGACATGACCTAAAGCGCGGTCACTGTCGGACTGCATAGAAGAGAGAGAAGCGCGAAGACACAACCCTGGTAATTTATTGCAAAATATGAAGCAATTATCTATTTACAAAAATCCAGTTATGGACTAAAAAAATCAAACACTAGTGCTTCAGTATGTTGCTTGTAGAATAATCTGACAAAAAATCATAATGATTGTATGTATATGTAGTATGGTTTTTATTGTAAAAAGAAAGTGTTTAGAGGTATCTTCACGATTTTTTTCTATCGTATCGAATTAGTTGTATTATGTTTTCAACACACTATCTACCTAGAATATATCCTGAAGAGTATTATATATTTTTCTGATTTTGTTTACTGTAGTCGATCATATACTTTTATTGTTTCTAAAACTTGCGTTTTTTGCGTTTAGGTCCTGTAAGCCCCTGTAAGAGGAAGACTAGCTGCTGCCCGCGACTTCGCCTACGTGGATGTCGAAAAGGAAAGTGCTACCGGGACAAAAAAATATGTTGCCTATGTCAATAACATCAGCTATCTACCAGTGAACGTCGGTCCAGCCGTTTCGGAGATTAGCCGAAACAAATTGACAGAGAGGCAATTTTTTTAAACATTGTTTTTTTGTTTTATGTAGGTATCGTACATAATGTCATTTGCATTTAGTAAGAAGTTGTTATTTTGACATTAAGAACAGACACTTCATTTTTATATATTGTTATAAGTAGATCTAAAATATATCGTATGAGAGTAGTCTTTCCAAACCGTTCAGAGTTCGAGCTACGATTTACAACGCAACACAAACTACTTATTACGTACTTATGTACTCGTACATGTCTTCTCTTGTAAAAAGTTTAATTGGTACGAGGGAGATATAAAAAAACAATAAATAACTCGATGACGGTCCAGGAGATGATTCTAGTTTGATTGATGTTTGTCATTATACATAAAATATTAACGATAGTACGCGCTACAAGGAAAAAGTAAGTAAATTCTCTACCGACACTACTATTTTTTTTATCTGGCCAAGTAATTGATAACATTGTCTCAAAGGGCAATTAAGTTATCGAATACCTATGTGCGTCAATGTGCATTTTGTTGGTTGTGATGTGAGTTACAGTTTCGTGGGTCATCTCACGCCAGGGTTGCCAAACCCTACTAAATAATATAGTATGGGGCCGTCCATTAATCACGTGATGTTTTTTTGGTATTTTTAACCCCCCCCCTCCCCCTTAGTGATATATGGTGAGGTTTAAGACTTACCCCCCCCCCCTCATATCACGTGTATCTTTAGTACCTACAAAGAATCGGACGTTTTTTTTTTATGTTTATAAAATACAGGTATAATCATCTAATTTTTTTAGAAAGTTTGCAGGATGTTTTTAAAAAAATAAATACACGTGATATATTACTACACCCCCCTCCCCCCTTGTGATATTTCGTGATTTTTTATGGACCCCTCCCCCCCTTTCGAGCCTCACGTGATTAATGGACAGCCCCTATCCTATTATACAGGGTCAAATAAAATTAGCTAGCGAAACTTTGCAAACGTCATGGGTATCGATATCTAAACATGTTAAAACAGAAAAGAAATTCATTTGATGATTTTTTTATGGGGTTATCGACCCTATTAGTGTATTTACTTTCTAAAAACGATAAAACACAATTTCTCAACTCATATTTTAAAGTTACGATACTGCGGTCGAAGAAAAAAAGAAAAAACATCAAATCTTTTTTATTTTGTGAAGGAAAACATCGTGAGGAAACCGGCGCGGCGCGCCGATTTCCTCACGATGTCGGCGTATCCTAGAACCAAATATTCGAAGACATGTGACATCTACCAACCCGCAATGGGCCCGCGACAGCCATACATATATTTTTATATTTCTATGATAACAGCCCACTTCCTTCCCATTATAAGCTGATTATGCTAAATTAGAGGCCTACATACTATATTAAAAAAAAAAAACGTAAGAGGCGAAACTACTACCTACATTTTCATTTCAAATACAAAATGGCGAAATAAGCTCAATAGGGTCAGTATTAATCTCATAAAAGCTGAAGAGTGAAGAGAGAGTGTATTAGCTAATAATAGTTATGCTTATGTAGGACACATAATAAAAACCTGATATTAAAGGCTCAAAGAAGCAAAAACATTCCTACTATGTTTATATTTTCGGCATCTACTACTTATATTTTTACAGGCAATGGCAACCCTATCTGAAACTGTTTGTGTTAGCCTTTTTTTTTGGATGGGAAATTATCAAATAACTTCTCCCGCTCTGTGCGGAGCTCCCGTCAGACTTTTACTGACTAAAACCCACCCGTGTTCCTTCAGTTGCCTGTGCCAGCGGCCACGGCATCTCTTTCGAACAACCCGCGGCCCTGGCAGGCATCGGCCCTAGCGGACCCCGTCAGTTAGTGCTGACATCTTTTTGAGGCGCGCGTGCAACACACCGCGCCGTCGACCTGGGCCTGCCCAAGTAGCACAAAATAGCTTTATAATCGATGGATAACAGAATTAGCATATTATTATAGCTTTATAAGAAGTCTACATATAGGCATTATAAACCACTATACAGCTCTTGTAATGCTAATTTGGGCCCAAATTATACAGACTTAAGTGTAAGAATGGCATTTTAGCAGCATTATATTGGTTGTCTACCGGAATGATAAACGCATTATAATGGGCTGTGAAAACAGGTTAAAGCAGTGCGCATATGTTAAATGCGGCTCTTATACAGCCTGTACCATTACAAAGGCAAAATAAAAACATTTTCAAATATTATTTTTAATTTCTGTTATTATTAATAAATCTTGTGTAAAAAGAACATGGATACTTTCAACAAAAAAATATAAGTACTACAAGGCAAGTAATTAAACTCTTGTTTTTGTTCTCTATGAGTGAATTAAGGTTGCGAGTATCAGTTTACTGTGAAAGTATGTATATATTTGAATCAAATATTTCATGCGCCTTCAAATTAAAGAGCTATTTATTACAAAAATATTATAAAAATATGTGGAATTGTAAAAAAAATTATGCTCTTACGAAGAAATCTTTAGTTTTAGTCATTATGATACCTGTATTGTACCGGCCGGTCAATACCATAGGTTGAAGTCCTTTCTAAAGGACTATTTACCATAAAATTAAATTTTAAATATTATCGATACAAAAAGCAAAATGGCGTAAGCATAATTAAAAACTTTAGGCATGCGGATGCCTACGATGTATACGACTTATTGCTTGTTAAAATTCTTGTCATTATACGTTTGTATAGATAAAGGCTATATATAATATTATGATGAAATGCTTTTAAAAAGCTGGCATTAAAACAGCACCAATGTACACCGTTAAACAGTTGTGACCCATGCGAAAGGTCGTTATAAAACATAGAGTAGTTTTAAAGAATTTTAAAATGCTTTTTAATAGCCTAAGCCGTAATTAATGCTTACATACGGCCTACACTTTTGAATAATGCTTACAGCTGTATTAGAAGCTGTATAGAGACATAAATTATGTCTAAAATAAAACCTTTAGCTGCACAAAAGATTGAAAAAGAGGATTATATAGCTTTAGGAACTACAAAGTTAATAAAATGCTGTTATACAGAAGCAAGACATTGCTAAAACCCTTCAAATTCTATAACGAAGCTAGAAGAAATTTTCTGGTCATCACTTTTTCCATTATATCGATTTTGTGTTACTTGGGATGGTCCTTCACTGGGGGTCACTTTAAAAGTTTTTTTTTTATTATAGGGGTAAATAAGTAAATAATATTTTTTTAAATAATAAGATATATTTATTTTGTTGGATAATAGAAATGTCGTTATTTTTGTGTTTTTATTTGATATTGTATATTATTATTAGAGTAGGTATAAAATGTCCATAGTATAAGTGTTTTGTATTGTTTATTAGAGTTTAAGTAGTATACAAGTTAGGTTTTATACCTACCCACGTGTGTTTGTAAATATTCATACATATTATTACAGTATAAGTAACTACCTATGCGTGTAAGTTTATGGATCGATTAGCGGTTTAATTGCATAACACACAACACACTATCAGTAGCAATGGCTTTCATTTTTTACAGTTCAACAACATTTATTGCGTTATTTACGTTCTCGAGCAGACAATTTTTTTGAAATATGAAGCAATGGATTAGCAATATCGTTTAAAATTATTCATATTGTGCTTGATAGTGTGGTACGCCATTAAGGCTCCTTCAAAAAGGCGCGACACGCGATAAAATCGCGCGCGACACAAAGGCACTGCAAGTCGCGCAACGAGCCTTTAGCATTCATCGATATTTTGTGCGTCGAAATTCCGTATTCTACTCGTTATTTGTCTTGCTATTCAGTTTTACAAAGCGTTTTTATTTCGGTATTCTAATTAATCGGAATTCATATTTTTGATATTTCGAAAAGTGAAAACTTCTTTAGCATCGTTGTGATTTGAAAGTTTATGAAACGAAAAAGCGACAGTAAGGAGATATGTAAATTCATAAGATTTAATGTGGGAGAAAATGAGATAGGAAGCATTATACCTACACTGTTTTTTTTGTTATTCGATTTATTGAAACTCAGTTTTTGAGAATAGTAATTCTAATTATAAACGTTAGGAATATTGAAATCGGAGTTGTTATATTAGGAATTTTGAACTATTCCGAATTATGAGATTCGTATTTAATTTTGTGAATGTCGAAATAAAGTTTTTCGTATTTATGTAGTGTACCCGTGTCGGATGTATCCGCACTTCATACGTTTTGCACGCGGCTCGCCCTTGAGCGTATCCGACGTCCGGCTTGCTGCGACCACCACAAACGATCAAACGATGAATGAGCCGAATACCCGATGAATGACTAATACGAGATAACACGTGGAGCTGCGCTCGCATAACACGTAAACAGGAAGAAACATTTGGCAGTAGGCATGTGGGTCGTTGACTTGTTATTACGTCGTAGTATTTAAGTAGTTGTTTACTCTACCACGGTAATATTATCTATATAATATTACCGTGATTCTACTGTTGATATGATACTATAATAAGTACATATTATTAAAAAAAAACAATTTTTTGTTTTGTTGTGTGGCAATTGTTTTTGTGTGTCGTGTCTATGAACCCTATGGTTACAGTATCTATGTATGACTGATTAAAGGGACACCCTTTAGTAATTGCTAAGTATTACAAATCAATGATATTTATCTATGTTACCTACCTACTACAAGGCTACAAGGTGTTTCGTAGTGCGAGTACTTTTCGTGTATGAAAATTTGGGATTTAAAAAAAACCTTGAACTTACTAATTATTCTAGGCATAATTATATTAATTATGACAAACCGGCAACTTTTATTTCATGGTCGGTACTTAATTAGGGTTCCGTACCAAAATGGTAAAACGGAACCCTTATGGTCTGTCTGTCTATCACAGCTGGATATCTCAAGAACTACTAATGCTATCATCTTTAAAGGAATAGTTTTAGATGACGTTTACCCAACTATGTATTTTGCAAATAAGAAAGAAATAAAAATCTTTATTTTTTTTTTGCAACAGGGACTGAAAGGGGGTCTGAAAAATTCGAAGTGGGGCTACTAGGGCATGTGGGGGGGGGGGGGGGTATCATATGAAAGAGCGCAGTTTGCACATTCCCAAACATTTTTTCTTTTTTTTAGGCCGCATAATTTTCGACTTGATGAAAAACTTAAAAAAAATACCGTTCCCCCCTTATCTTTGAAGTTTTCAAAGAGAAAAATCCGAAATTATTTTATTATCCGATTATATCCGATTTTATTATCCGATTATATATTATATCCGATTAACGAGTTTATCCGTAACATAATTAGCCAATATAATTAATTCATTCAAGTAATCATCTGCCTAGCCTTTTCCCAACTATGTTGGGGTCGGCTTCCAGTCTAACCGGATGCAGCTAAATACTAGTACATGGAGCGACTGCCTATCTGACCTCCAGAACCCAGTTACTGGTAATACGATACCCCTTGGTAAGACTGGTTGTCAGTCAGACTTTCGAGCTTCTGACTACCTGTAACGACTGTCAAAGATCCACGAATGACAGCCGGGAGTGCTTTCCGAGGCACGGAGGGGTCACGGTATGTAAAGACGATCACCCATCCACAGACCAACCGCGGCAAGCGTAGCTTAATCTGATCGATCGACTTGTGCGGCTCTTATTATTTAGCCAAAGGCAAGTATTATGATACTTAATGGTGAAGTTTTATGTGAATAAGTTCAGGTAGGCGGCATTCTTAAAAGAGCGATAAAAAATTGGAAAACTTAAACTTTGTCTAAAACTAGGGATGCCGCGATACGCCTTTTTGCCGATACGATACCGATACCGATACTCTTATAAAAATATCGGCGATACCGATACCGATACCGACACGCTTACTGAATTCAAAAAGGAAGGTAGATTAAATAAAACACAATTAATTAATAGTTTTAGTAATCAAAATTAACATTTATAAGATTTTTATGGAATTATCAATTGTCGAAATTTCAAAGTGATTCCATATAGCACTTTTGTGTTTTGAAGTTGATATGACTACTATTTATTTTATTTGACTCAAACGACTAGTTATAAAATGACATATAATACACAAACAATTACGATATGTAATTCTTAATCTTATTTGACAACACGCGCGTTTACATTACTTTTTTAAAGAGCGAAATTTGAAAAGTATCGTTGAATCGGCCATAAAAATATCGCCGATACCGATATATCGGCAAACCTGAAGTATCGCCGATATATCGGTATCGGTATCGGTATCGGATGCATCCCTATCTAAAACCAACTTTTACACAAATGATTTTTATATAAGACTAGTTAAGACTAGTATAAAAGATTACTGAGATCGTAGTCTAGAATCACAGTGAAAAAATTGTTAAACGTTTTGCTCAATTCAACCCAGTTTTCTCGCAATTTTACACTGTCTTGCGGAAAAAAAAACGTGATACTTGCCAGGACCCCCCCTTTCCCCCACGTGAGATGAGGGTGAGAATCGGTTTGACCCACGTAAATAATGGATGCCTCCTAGCCAGTTAACAAGGTGGTAGCTCAATGGTGGCCTCGTGGTAACAGCTATTCAGAGAAGTTTATGCCGATGCGTGGTTAAAATATATAGGTATAGATAGCCAGTCTGCAAGGTGGTAGTTCAATGGTGGCCTCGTGGTAACAGCTGCGACTTCAGAGTTGTAGGTCGTAGGTTCGAACCCAGGCGATTTACTCTGTGTAAATTATTTCTTCATCACTGTTCTGAAAACGGCGACGGAAATCATCGAAAGGACACCGTGTCCTAGAACCAAAAATTCGAAGACCTGTGACATCTACCAACCCGCAATGGCCCAGCGTGGTGGACTACAGCCTGCACTCCCTCTCACAGAGAGGAGGCCTGTGTCCCAGCAGTGGGAACATTATAGGCTGATTTTGCTGGTGTGGTTACAGGCCTTACAGCCTAAGGTGCATCGGACGGAAGTGAATTAGAGTATCACCACTATAAGTAGACGCAATTTTAAGGCATCCATTATACTATAATCCATATCTACTAATATTATAGATTCGAAAGTAACTCTGTCTGTCTGTCTGTATGCTACCTTCACGCCTAAACCACTGAACGGATTTCGATAAAATTTGGCAGAGAGATAGACTGCATCCCGGGGAAGAACATAGGATAGCTTTTATCCCGATATTCCCACGAGATCGACACTTATGCGGGTGAAACCGTGGTGTGCTGCTGGTATTATATGTATAAGTTATGGTACTTATACTTATCTACTATGTTATGACAAGCTACATACTACATGTTGGTTGTATTAGTATACAACCAACATGTAGTATGTAGCTCTGCCCCGTTGGTCTCGTGGTCGCAAGCGCGCCTGCTGAACGTGGAGTCCTGGGTTCGATTCCCGGATTGGGCAGTATTGAGTTTTTCCATTAGGAATTTCTTAGGAACAGCCTGGAGTATGGAAGTTGGCGGTGTGATACTCCCGTGCCTCGGAAAGCACGTGGTCCTGCGCCTGATCCCTCTCCGGTCGTGCCGGATTGCCGTCCCATCGGACTATGAAAGTGAGGGATGAGGGAGTGCACCTGTGTCTGCGCACACAATTGTGCACTATATACCGAATATCTCCCGCGTCGAAGACTAGCCTCCGTTGAGATTGGCCGCCGTGACCGAAAAGGCTCCTGCAAACAGGTGCGACGCGCGACGCGAATCGCGCGCGACGCAAAGGCACCGCTCGTTGCGCGACTTGCGGTGCCTTTGTGTCGCGTGTCGAGTCGCGCCTGTTTGTAGGAGCCTAAATACGGTTTGGAGGACTTTTATTTATTTATTTATGTTATAACATGGGTGTCATATTGATCTTCATCTTTATCAGTGTAACCAATGAACCGAACAGAAGGCAGTGCAAACAAGATTTTATTATCAATAAGCATGATGTCATGAATAGTATACGCTTTAAATCGTATAAATTGTAGTATAACAGTTTACAATATGCAATGTGCAATGTTATCGATCAGAAGAATACACAATTATAATATATACAATGAGGTATTTGTGTCTGAGAAAGTGAAAATAATTAGGTAGGTAGCATAGATTTACATTTCTATAGTAGGTAGGTACCAGTATCGAAGGGTCAATTTTTGTAAGAGGTTAGCCGGAGCAGCGGTGCTATTCTGTAAAAATCTCACCGTGAAAACTTAGGTGAAGTGAGCGCGGAGTGAGCTGTCAATAGTGTCAATTCCTAACAAAAACAAACTCACTTCACCTAAGTTTTCACGGTGAGATTTTTACAGAATCGATCGGCAGATATCTTAAAATGATTAAGTCATATTATTTGTCTATAGAATACTGACTGTGCCATTTTTAAAGGGAAGCCGGTAGGAATCGAGTTGTATGGAACCTTCGTTCGCCACTAGTAGGTAGTTCATTCATGAAATTTGTTCAACTACCTACCATTTAAAAAAAAAGTTTTCTCTTTTTTTTAATATATAATAATACACGAAGATTTTTACGAAGGGGTAGCGTATTACCCAGTAAAGGCTCCTTCAAACAGGCGCGACACGACACGCGACACAAAGGCACCGCAAGTCGCGCAACGAGCGGTGCCTTTGTGTCGCGCGCGATTTTATCGCGTGTCACGCCTGTTTGTGGGAGCCTTTAGATTTTCTATGGTCGGTGACGAGCAAGGTCTGACAATCATACCTTATCTCTATCGTAGGTAAACTATCCTAGGTCTCTTAACTGGGTTGTGCAGGTCAGATAGACAGCTTAGTAGCTCTATATAAAATACTGATATTCAGAGCTGCATTCGATTAGGCTGGAAGGCGACCCCAACATATTTGGGAAACAGCTAGGCAGATGTTGATGACACGGCGAGGGACACAATTTCATCGTTTAGGTATTGCACTTTGTAGGTAATAAATAGCGTAGGACCTATTGCGCTGCCTTGGGGAACACCATATCTAACATATCTTACTTTGGATTGGTGTTGTTCTTTGTATGAAACCGTTTATTTCTTTTTTAAACCGACTAGGTACAAAATTTTATCCCATGTTTAGATTTCTAGAATCATGTGGGTAGTACAAAATCCATGCAAAAAGTTTTTGTTACGATGTCCTTTCCACCGTGTAGGTAGGTACCTATATCAGACTATTCATTCAATACTTTATTCATAAACGTTGCCTTAAAGTTAAGATACATTTTTGACGGTTAAACGTCTCTTAACTTTAATCATCGTTTATAAATAAACCCCTTAAAGGAACACTGTTTTAACATAAGGTTATAAACTAAAATGCAATGCAATTTAAACTGTAGGTAAGAAGCTAGTAAGTACGTATACCCTCACCCTCGAATTACCCTCATTAAAAATTAATAATCCGCGTAATAGGTGAAGTTATGAATAGATAAAACTAAATAACTAAAACATGTTTACCTACAGCATCAAGCGTAGTGTATGTAGATTTTACGTTTCTTAAAAAAAAAAACATGACGTTAAAATGACCCGATTACAGTGAACCACAACCAAAACAATACAATGAGATAAGCGACTTTCGACCAATTACTACTATTAATTTCGACCAATTAATAGTAGTAAGACGTATTTAAATCACACTCATGCTGCTTGTAATTTATAAAATACTAGCTGACCCGGTGAACTTTGTACAGCGTCAGATTTTTTTTGTTATTTTTCCTATTTAAAAAAAATTAGGAACCCTCACGGGCGTCCTCAGAACACCCTACCAAAGTATCAACACAATCTGACCAATGGTTTCGAAACGCATAGAGGACAAACATACAAATTATTTAGATAGATGGTCACATGAAGTATATTTCTTTTAATTTAGTTCGTATTTCAGACAAGTTGTGGTAAGTGACCTATGTACCTATGTACCTACAGAACTTTGCAACTTTTTAATGAAGAAAGTTTTCATTTAAATTGCTACCTACCTACCGCTATTACGGTGCAGCTTAAGTACGGTAGGCACCGTGATTAATCAGTATCTTCTAACCAATTTCTTCGATAAACTTTACATTGGAAGTTGTGAGCAAACTCTGAAATTTAAGAGTAAGTCACGTGTAAGATGCAACTG
The DNA here is from genome assembly GCA_927399505.1 of Luperina testacea. Classification (NCBI taxonomy): domain Eukaryota; kingdom Metazoa; phylum Arthropoda; class Insecta; order Lepidoptera; family Noctuidae; genus Luperina; species Luperina testacea. Next base: position 12,582,232 of record OV656770.1, on the reverse strand, counting down.
AATTTCATTAAAGAAAAGTAAATGAAACATACAATTACCTATCTTTTTCTTCGTAGTTACTGGTTGTGGTACACATAAATATTAAGTTAACACTTCTTTCTAATTATTAATAGCCTAGAAAGTATTTACCTATCTAAATAAGAAACTGCAGCACCAAACATTGAAACAATTCGCCTGTAACGCAACGAACTCTACAATCTAAGAGCACTCTTCATCTATAAGCTGATTATTAATAAAAAGCTACTCACCCTGTCTTTAGGCACCATGGCGATGGTAAAAGCACATATTGCGAGAAACACCAGCAGCCCTCGCGTCATGGTCACAAATGCCACTACTCGGCAGAAAGTCTTGTACTTGCGAAAAAAAGTTTGGCGCGCGCGGTGACGGAGCGTGCCGGAGTGGCGTCGGCGAGCAGGCGCGCCGTTATAAGTACCTACGCGGGCACAGAGTGAAGAGGCCCGACAGACGTCGCATCACCGCCACCGCTATAGATTTTCCCAACAAAATCACCACTACTGTACTACGATACGACCATTTATCTACATTATTGTTTGTAATTTCGCTGACATGAATGAACGAGCCTAGGTGATAGCGATAAACCAACGACACGCGTCACGTAGATACTTATAATAAAATATTGTGTTGTTGTTGTAGTGATTCACGGTTGAGTTCAAACAAAAATACTTTTAAATAGCTAAGGACTAATATAATAACCATGTAGAATGAACTTTAACGGTAGGTAACTAAGATTTAGTTTAACCTTAGTTACCTAAAGAATAAAAAGTGGCAACACAGATATTAACAGATAGATACAGTTAACTAATCTGCATACCTAAGTTTAAGTCTAAGTGGTACCAAATCTATATTAATAAAACAAAGTCGGGTTAGTTACATCATTTTTAACTCAAGAACGGCTGGACCGATTTTTATGATCTTTGATTTTTTGGATTTGTCTCCGCCCCGAATAGAAGAATGAAAAACTCACGAAAAAAAACGAAGGTAAGTATTTTATAATCTGAGGCGGTACGAAGTTCGCCGGGTCAGCTAATAAGTACATAAAATACAATAGGAAATTTATTAAAAAAAATATAACGAACGTTGCCATAATAAATAATATATTTTTTTTTTATTTGCTTATTCGACGTCAGAAGTTTGCAAATAATCAAGTTTTGCCTAAAACTGCTTCCATTCTAATCGAATGCAGCTGAATACCAGTATTTTACATAGAGCGACTGCCTATCTGACCTCCACGACTCAGTTACTGGGTAATACGATACCCCTTGGTAAGACTGAATGTCAGATTATTGATCGAAGGACTCGGGCTACTGACTACCTGAAACAAAAAATTAACGAATCTACAAAATAAAATTATCGTCCTACCTATCTAATAGCATTAATAAAAACTATTTCCTTTAAGTAGGTAATCCTATTTCTAAGCAAACACTTCATGTACCTACGCGTAGTTACTTTGCAATTATAATTTTATTTAAAAATTGGTATTGGATACCGATACAGGATACTCATCACTCTTGTAAAGTTTTGCCAAAGAACATAAGTATATGTTTCCTAGAACCCTCTGTGACTCAAAGTACTTTAAAAAACCATCCATGGCTAAAGCTGTGGAACCAGAGAGGTACCGCATACCCTGCCCTGACGACAAATATGTTTACTGTTGCATCATCCAGAACAGAACTTCGAATGCAAATAGATATTAACAGAAAGATAATGGCTTCCCTAGGCCCTACAAGTTTAAGCTGAAAAATTGATTTTATTTTCAGGTTATTAAAAAAAAACTTATTATATAGGTATAAGGTCCCATTAAAATAAATGGACAAACTTTTAGAAATAATTCAGACCACCAAAATAAGGACGATGGTAAAAAAATATATAAGAAAAACGCATAGACACTTACATGAAAAATAATCAGCTAACGAAAATACCAATGTGCCGGCAATTTATTATTTTAGTTCAAATAAAATCACTTTAATCAGAGCTTTTTTTTTTGCTTGGATAGCTTTAGTTAGACGTACTGAGCGCTGTGTTAAAATTTGCCCATCTCTTTTAATGAGACCCTGTATATTATAAGGGCGTTTTTCTAATGTCAAGAAAACCTGCAACGCTTTTTTTAAGATATATTCAATCGGAACGCATACCATGCAATTACTCCTTTTTGAAGTCCCACAAGTCGCTGAACCATTCCACCAAACCAAGCTTAAAAAATAGATACCTAGCGCTATATTTAAAAAAAAAACGATTTAACAAAAAAAAAAAAACCGACCTCCAAAAAATACTACAAAGTGAAAATTAACTTCAATTTCGGAAGTCGGTGGCTAATAACATGGCTAAAAAATAACAAACCAAAGACACCGACTTCCGAAATAAAAGTTGTTTTTCACTTTGTAGTGTTTTATTTGGAGGCCAGTTGTTTTTTTTTTTAAGTTTTTATTTTTCACTTTTTAGTTTTACCTACCCTACACAAATTCGTATAATATGTACATGCTTTGTAAATATCTGTGGCAGGAAGTTATTATATTATAATATCATCAATATACGTACACACTTAGTGGAAAAAATACGTATTATTGAATAACTAATTGAATAGCTAACTAAAAATATGAATATGAATATGAAGACGATGTGGGTCATTTATTTTATTCATTTTATATTTTTTACTATTCTCTCCATGGTCTGGCAGTTTGAGTAATTTTTGTGGCCTACCCAAATGTCCTTTCTTTGGTATTGTTCGTCGGATCGTTGAGCTCCTTAAGTCTTGAGTTGAGCTGCACGATTTCTGACAAATGCGTGCACTGACTGGACAGGTCCTCTCAATCTGTGTGGTTCTTTCCTCAAAAGACCATCTCAGACATCGACCTACATGGTCTTCATATAACCTGACCAAGATTATGTCTGGACTTTAAAAGAGACTATGACCTCTGAGTTTGTTTCGGCCTTTCTTCTCAGAGTAGTCAGATAGGAAACGCCGACCTCATCTAGTTTAAAAAATATTATTGACGTGTAAAAGTGTTTGTACAAACCTACTTACAAAATAAAATCATTTATCATTTATCATTATCATTAAAAACTACCCAAAACAAAGTTTATAAAATTTATATGGCCCTGAGCAGTTCCGGATTAAGAGAGCACAGGGCCTGCGAGGAATTTGAAAAATAGGTATTTTTTACATTTTAAGAAAGAGTGTTTAGGTTCCTATCATTTTTTTTAACCGACTTCAAAAAAGGATGTTTATAAGGATGTTTGGATATATATATTTTAAAGTATGTTCATGGCATAACTCCCTCATATATAGACGGATTTGAAATATTTTTTTTTGTTCGAAAGTGGTTTATTCCAAAATGTTCCCATTTAAATTTCGTAAAGATCTGATGACGAGTTTCGAAGACAGTCAACGGAACTCTTCAATAAATGCCAGCAAATCAACCGCGATTGCTGCTATAGCATAAATGTATGCATTGTTTACGCAATCACACAACATAACATCACGCCTGTACCCTTTAAAGGGGTAGGCAAATGTGTTCAATAGCTTCCTGTCACTGATACCCACATGGCAACTAGTGTTATATGAATTTGTTTGTGGTAGGTAGGTACAACTAAAAAGTGAAAAATAAAAACTTTTTTATAAAAAAAACAACCGACTTCCAAAAAAACACTACAAAGTGAAAAATAACTTTAATTTCGAAAGTCGATGTCAAAAAACGAAAATACAGAACCAAAACTTTTCTAATTTGTCTGGTATAGTCCTCTAATCACGGCGGTAAAAAGAGGGTATTTTTTGTAATTTTTAGAGGGTCATGTTTTCTTTACTAATTAGTTGCTGAAAAAAAGAAAATGACAGGGACGTGCAGCAGACCTTGATATTATGAAAAAAAAATTTTGCTCTAGAGGCATTATTCAGGAAGAAAAAAGGGGAATACATTTGTATGGAGAATCGCACGCCCTGTTCCCTCTTAACCCCTAAGCAAATTAAGCAATTGCTTAGGGCATCACGTCTCAGGGGCACCATGCCACCATATCACACCATATACCAGGCGCGGTCCCAGGGGGGGTCATCGGGAACATGACCCCCCCAAAATCATTCAAGCTGTCGGGAGCCTGAATGTTTTACTTACTTGCCTTAGGTACTTGAGCTACGGACGGAGACCTCGATCATACAAAAACATTGAGGCAGTCGTGAGGACTACCGACAAACGTGAAAACTTAAAACTACGAGTATGAAATACTTAAGGGTTTTTTTTTTAAATTATTTGTAATATCAAATATTTTAATTTCACAATTTGTAAATTAAAATTATTAAAATTAGTCTGGTTTTTACATAATCGGCACTCCGAGCAACAACAAGTGCAACACGACATACTCCTACAGATAAATACAGCCGGTAGATTCTGTAAAAATCTCACCGTGAAGACTTAGGTGAAGTGAGTTTGTTTTTGCTAGGAATTGACACTATTGACAGCTCACTCCACGCTCACTTCACCTAAGTTTTCACGGTGAGATGGTTACAGAATCGCACTGGTGATGTCAGCGACGCGAACCCATAATACTTAAGATATTCCCCTACTAAAAATCAGTCAAAGAAGTTCTTACTTCAAAAAGCCTGTTATAAAATACTAGCTTCTGCCCGCAACTTCGTCCGCGCAAAATTCGTACTTTTCTCTAAAAATTTCGAAAATGTATGTGTGTAACTATGTTTGTTCGGGCGGAACCTTGCAACTCAATTTTGTAGCATAATCTTCAACCGATTGAGCTGAAATTTTGCATACACATTTAGTTTGTTGATTTTACGGAGTCTATGATTGCATAATTTTTATTTTCTTTATTTGATTTAAGTAAAATCAAAGAATAAACGATTTGGCATGTAAGTTTCTCCTATTTATGTATTTGTAAGTACTGTGGTATTATAAATAAATACCTTCTGGACGAATAACTTCCGAGTCTTATTTTATTTTATTATTTTTATCGACGGAGTAGTGAATTATTAATAACAAGTATAACAATAATAATAGAACATACTATGCAGCACCCTAATTGCGTGACACATTACATTACATACTATCAATCACAATCTAAATCGTTTTGAAAGATATTGCTAATCCTTCATATGTTCGAAAATTTCTTTCGCTCAACAACGTAAATAACGCAATTAACGTTGTTTGACTGTCAAAATGAAAGCCATTTCTACTTTTAGTGTGTTACGCAATTAACCCGCAGGTTTCCATGTTAGTTTATTGTCGATCACTATACCTAAGAACTTAGCTTTCTTTGCTTCTTCAATATCACAGCCTTGGTAGGTAATGCTAACATTTGGGATTTGAGTTGATGAAAGTGCATAACAAAACTTTTGTCTTATCTAGGTTTATTACTAAATTATCATTAAGTAGTGTCACATAAACAAATATTGACGTCATAGTAATAATGTCACATAAACAAATATTGACGTCATTTTTATAATTATTTTCATTAGTGCACTATTACAGCTGTACTGTCATCTGCAAAGAGAACCCTTTTGTTTGATTTACTTTTGGGAGATCATTCATCATAATCAGCCTATAATGTTCCCACTGCTGGGACACAGGCCTCCTCTCGGTGAGAGGGAGTGGGCCGTAATCCACCACGCGGGCCCGGTGCGGGTTGGCAGATGTCACATGTCTTCGAATTTTTGGTTCTAGGACATGCCGGTTTCCTCACGATGTTTTCCTTCACCGTTTTTGAGAGCAGTGGTGATGAAATAATTTACACAAAGTAAAGCGCCTGTCTGGGTTCGAACCTACGACCTACAACTCGTAAGTCGCGGCCGTTACCACTTGGGGAGATCGGTTTATGTATATTAGTGCGGTCCTACTACGCTACCCTGTGAGACACCATATCTTACGTGTCTTGGTTTTGATACATAAATTGTTTTTAATTTACTAACATAAGACATAAAGAAATTTCTATATATTAGCCTTACTTATTACTTAAGTACGATTCTATTAGCTGTAGAATGTTCCCTCTTTTACGATAACCATGTTCTTTTTGTAAGAGAATCTTATTGTTCACATGATCAGAAGCCTTGGTCATGCCAGTACAAATTGCACAGACAGGATTTCATTTATATCTAAAGATGACATGATATTAGGTAACTAGTACATCAAATAGTGATAGGGCCTTATTAATCGTGGTATTGTTACGAAATCCCTTTTTTGCTTTGCAAAATAATTCGTACTTTTCGATATGGGTTCTTTATATAAATGATAGATGACACCACGCGGCCGAATGCATGTTGGCAGACGTCACACTACGTCTTCGACTAATATAATTATTATAATTATGCGTATTATCTATTTTATTTTCATCTAACAATAACATGCTACGCTCATCTAACTAATGCGTAGAATTTGAAGAGTTCTATGAAAGCGATAAGATAAAACTATCATGTATGGTACGATTCGGTTCACGCTATGCGGTTATCGAGTGATGATTCACACATTGTCAAACGTTAAACTTTTCGTGGCGGCACTTTTATTTCGGAGGCCGCGGGACCTATGACCTTGTGGAAATATACAAATATGGAACGTGGAACTTTTATGAGGAAAACATCATGCCACTATTTCATGATCCCTTCGGGTCTCGAAGATTCGGGAACACTTAATTGGTCTCCGTTGTTTGCCATACCATAACATTAACAACCGACACCAATTATGAATTTTCGAATCATACACAAGAAACAATATAAAACTCCGTATCGTCGCCTTAGAGTGAAAACCTCGGGAATGTAAGTAGCATTTTATGCATTTCGGAGAATCTTATAGTATCGAACAGTTCTGGATATAAAAGCGGGTTAAATTTCCATATTAATTAATAAGAATACAGAACCTCCTTTTTTGAAGCCGGTAAAAAAACATAGAAGACGCCGTACAAAAATTTTACAGCACGCAGTTCTTTCTTCCTCCTGAAAAGTTACTTCTTTTACACTTACGAGGTTTTCACTCTAAGGCGTCGGTATGCATTATTGATACCGTGGTATATATACCTAGGTATATGAATAAATACTTTCCAATAGCTTGTTAAGTGCAGTCATAAGAAGAAAATACAGAGACCTCCAAAAGTTAGTTGACATTTTTTTCCACTTCAGCTGTGACACACCACATTATGATTTAAAATTCTAGTGATCCAAATGTTTGCACTGCTATAACGTTTTTATTGACTAATTCGACAAACTTTCACTTATCATAAAAAATAATCAATTAATCCCTAAGGAGTACCTGATTATTTTTTTATTTTAAATCATAATGTGGCATCACAGCTGAAGTGGAAAAATGTCAACTAACTTTTGGAAGCCACTGTGTATCAATTAACTTTAATAACATTGTGTTGATAAACCACACACTACCAAACCATCAAACATGTAATAAGTATGGGCATAGTAAAACAAATAAGAAAGTCAAACTCGAGCCCCTAGCGAGCGATAATAGCCTAAAAACACGTAGGGCTGTCACTTATAGTTTATTCAATCGTCAAAAATGCAATCTCTATACAAAACAATTTTCCCTTGTAGGAAAAGGAAGGATTTTCCCTTGTTCCCTTTCATCAGGGATCTTTAATACAAAGTTTTTTTTAATTATTTTTTCTACATAGACCAGAAGCTGACTACATTTTTTTCATTACCTACCTACCGTCACGTTAGGTATCTGTATAATTATTTGAAAAATTACGATCGAAATATGATTAATTAAAACGTGGTTTTACTGATTATGTATTTATTCAAATAAAATAAAATGATTATGAAATTGTATTTTTTACACTACTTATACCTGAAGTATTTTTACTTTTTAATTTACAATGAATATTATAATCTTTAAATTCGGAAATTGAATATATTTTTACAATAACCTCAATTAGTAGGCATTAATTAAAGTGTTTATTAAAATTTTCTAGCGTTAAGAGTCGCATCTCAAACCGTGTTCGTCGGTGCGTATGTATGAAGATATCCTACTCATTTGTATTTACTCTGGTATGGGAGACACGGGGGTGGCATAAAGCGGCGTTGCCTCTCTGTTTCATTATCAATTTCCTATTATGTATTCCCTTTACTTAAGTACCTCCCTACATGCAGGACGTCATGCATCGGCTAAACTGGTCCGGAGGAAAGGATAACAGTATCTATCGGAGGGAGATGGCTAGGTCCCGGAATTCCACATTGGTATGTTCGAGCCCAGAATCGACCCTTGCGTAACCCCACAACGTACTTCGTGAAACAACAGCTTTTTCTAGGACTTAGAATCTCGGTAATTGTCGGTAAATAGTAGTACTTAGTAAAAAGTTGGAGCTATGGGTCAAGCGTATCGATCGGTCAATTTATTTTGTGGCCGCCAGGCAAATTACTGGACCTTTTCCTATTGATGTAGGCATTTTTAGGGTTCCGTACCAAAATGGTAAAAAAGAACTTTGCATAGAGAAGAGCGAAGCCGCGGGCGAAAGATAGTTAGAGCAACAAATATTTAAAAAAAGCGGAAGTACGTAGTTTAGGATTTGAAAAAAATCTTTATGTAGGTATTCGATAGCCCAATTCTTGAGAAAGTCTATAGGCTATTTAAAATCACGCTATGACCCTTAGGAGCCGAGCAAAAAGAAAAAAGTCTGAAAGAACGCTAAGCAAAAACGTAGTAATAGCGCGGGCAGGTGATGAGATGCGACGGGGTGGGTCGGGGGAACAAGAAATTTCAGAAGCTAGTGTTTTATAAGTAGGTACACGTAAGCCTTCCGGACTAATCTCTTAGTCATCACTAACAGCACTTTTTGCACAATCGTGAAAACCACATCAAAATCCATGCAGTTTACAAAATCTAAACGGCCACACGTACAGGAATGAAAACCGACTTTATTTTCTATTACGTATTTATCGCCCCCTGCATGTAATGAACATCCTAAATTATTAATCTAATGAAAGAATGGCATAGAACTCGATGTCCGAGAGATAAAACTGCATTCCACAGATCTTCTGGTGAACTAAAAAACCTCATCAAAACTCATAACGATACCAACCTTCAAAACTTCCTCTCGAACCTGTCGCCCTCAGTAGACAAAAATACTCCCTGTGGAGGGTCACAGGCAGGTTGAAGCGCCCGAAAAGCCAAATACCGCCTCTTAAAAAGAATACAGGGGAGTGGGCAAGATCAGGGGGCTTACTCTCCAAACTAATTTTAATTCCAATGAGATGCCAATATGATTCCAATGTTAATTTTACAGTCACGTGATTCGGTACTCTTGAAAACAATATTGTCAACAATTACCCCACGCCAAGCCCGAACCCAATTCCATTTAGTTCTCCAAAATGGACACCCAATCTAAAAATCATTTGGCGCTAGCATTGAACTCAAGAGTACGAAACGTCACAATTCCAATGTCGATCTATCGGAATTAAATTGAAGAGTAAGCACCCAGGACGAAAAAGCTGGCAGCTTTGCCGAACATCTCAGTACTGTTTTCCGGCCATTTCCGGAGCATGACATGGAAATAAAAAATTACACAGAAAGCGCCCAACAGATGATTGTGTGTACCACTAAAATCCATGAGCCCTCGAGAAATAATTCTGGAAATAAAACAACTTATGGAAGGAAAATGCCCAGTATATGACATCGATAGCACATTTCTGAAAAAGCTGCCAATGAGGGGTATCGCAGCATTGGTCCAGATTTTCAACGCTTGTTTGCGTCTATCCCACTTCCTGGGCCAGTGGAAAATGGCACAAGTAGTTATGCCACCTAAACCCGGTAAACCACCATAAGAAGTCGCTTCATATGAGCGGTTGACTATTCACGCGAACCACGATTATATTTGTTTGTCTGACCAATGCCCTAGATTGATGAGGAAAGTGGTCTGATGACTGGTACCTAGGACCTACCGAATTATTTTTTAGTACATTATCTACATCATTATTTTTTAATTAAACTCTATGATCTACCATGCACTACTTGTAAAGCCCTTTCATTGGATACCCATTACCCATATTGAAACAATTAATACGAAATTAGAAATATTTAAACAAATATGAAATCTGGCATTTTGTACCGGCGGCCATCTTAGATTTGAAATTTTTCATAGTATATAGCATTCCACTAGTCAAGCCCTTTCATTTGATACCCATATTGAGGATGTTGTGAAAAATATGTAATCCACCATTTTGTAGCGGCATGGTGTAATTCACTCGGTTTAAAAGTAAAAAGGGTGTACCACAAGGCTCGATATTAGGTCCTTTCTTCTTTTTGGTATATATTAATGATCTACCCCATTTGTTAAAAACTCAACCAAAAATGGTGTTATTTGCTGACGATACTTCCTTGATTTTTAAAATTAATAGATGTGTATCAAATCTTGACGATGTAAATAACGCCCTACTGCAGTTCCAAAATTGGTTCACTGCTAATAATTTAGTATTAAATGGGAAAAAAACGAAGTGCATAAGATTTTCTTTATCAAATGTCCAAAGTAGTAATTGTGAGATAGTATTTAATCAAGAGAAACTAGAATTCGTTGATAAAACTGTTTTCCTGGGGATCGCGCTCGACTCAAGGCTTCAATGGGGTCCTCATTTAACATCCCTTGCAGGGCGGCTAAGTTCAGCAGCATATGCTGTGAGAAAAATCCGTCAATTTACTGTTGTAGATACCGCGAAACTGGTCTATTTTAGTTACTTTCATAGTATCATGTCGTACGGTATTTTACTTTAGGACGGGCTGCAGATATCGAGTCTATTTTTATTCTGCAGAAAAGAGCCATCAGAGCCATATACAGCCTCCGCAGGCGTGACTCTCTAAGGGAACTGTTTAATAGTACATTACTTCAGAGGGAAGAAAGTGACAGTTCCATACCGAGATTATGGCATTTGCGCCACGAGCTTGCGAGGGGCGCAAACCATTTGAGGTATGGAACTGTACTTTATCCTGAGGGATGTACAGTGCTTTTTATTACACCTACGAGGAAAATTATGGACATAAATGCATAGAAATGTTTATATTTAGTTAAAAGTACAATAAAATTATTAAAAGTGCAGCTATTATAAGATGTTACATTTTGTCCGGGTATTTTGATATTTTGAGACATGTTTACATCTTGAGTTAGTTGAAGGCTTGAAGAAGGCTGCGGTGATGAGCTACGAGGAACCACTGGTAAGGGCATTAGTGTCGCGCTTGTACTCGGCTGAGACTGAAGCGATGATGAAGCTGGTATGCACCAAGGAGGTTGGTAACTGGTAAAAAAAAAAAACTGTATGTGGCCAGTAACAATTTACTTGAAATTTAATTAGTAGACAGTTAAAGTCTCTTGGCAGTATGACTGCTGACAAATTAAAAAAAAAAGAAAAACCGGGTATGTAATGGAATTTCATACATATTTCCCACCCTTGGGTCGGAAGGATTTTCATACAAACTTCCATACCTTGGGATGAAAGGATTTGAAGGGCGGGATAAAGGCGTTTCTTCCCTCTAATTGGTATAATTAGTATGTATTTTCAGAGCAGGTGTGATAAAAAGATATTAACATCATGACGGTACCTTGTCAATATATCTATGAAAATATCATGTCGTACGTAAGGAAAAATCTACATCTTTTCAGTAAAAGAGGTGAAAGACACAATTATATCACTAGAAATAGGGACCAATTAGTTCAACCAGGTTTCAGACTGGCTACAGTAGACTCGTCTTTCATGGGCTACTGTTTAAAATGTTACATTAAAAAACCTACCCACATACTTCAACTGAATGAAACGAAATTTAAATCTTGTCTAAAACGCACACTATCCAGCCAGGCATATTATAAATTGGGGGATTATCTCGCTGATAAAAATACTTGACTAAACGCTGGTCCTGCTCCATAAGGACACACAAATAAATTGATTAGCATTGGAAAATACTGTTGGAGCTGCTGAAGATTTTAAAATATGTACTATTTTTGCATTATATAAAATCAATCTCCTAGTATTGTATAATTGCATAGCACATATGTGAGTACTATGTACACTCACCTGCAAAATTGCATGGATACCCTAATGTCTATTTTCCTGTGAACGTATGAGTTCAAGTTTTCGAAAATAAACTAGATGGCGTTGGTTTCTCCACAACTATGAGTAATTTATGAAACGTAAGCAAGGAGTTGGGAAGAAACGTATTAAGTAGGATTGAGCAAGGAGTTACACAGCTAATACATTTATCTAATTATTACATTACATTTACCAGCTTACGTAGCTTAAATTATAAAAATAATAAAAGAAACCGATAGGAAAAATTAAGTATAACGAGTGGGTATTTTTAATAATTTAATATTCGTGTTGGTAGTTACTTAGCAACAGGAAAAAAGCGCAGTGTCATCGCGGGTAAACAGGCTCGCCTTGTGGGCTCGCCAAACAAAAAGTTACTATTAAAAAATTATAGAGGTTTATTTCTTACCTACCGTTTATTATTCAAATTTAACAGTCAGTTTATTAATTATCGTAGGTGGGTAGGTAGGTATTATGTATAACTTCTTATTGAGGCCATTAGCCTAGTATCGTTTCCAAATTCGGAAAGAGGATTGAAGCTTATGTAACCTCAATAAAAACAAACAGGAAACCAGATTATTTCATCACAAAAGTCAAACGGATTAAATGGATTAAATAGGTAGGCTAAAAAGTACAAAATTGCACAAAAACATATCAAATGGTTAGTAGGTAACATAAAAAACTAAAAACTATGTTGTTTGAACTTGAAGTGTTCATAACTTTTTAAGTTAATAAAAATACGTAAGTAATAGGTTATACACACATGACCTGGTCTCCAATTAATATAAATTATAAGTACTAAGTAAAATAATATTAAATAAAGCTACGTGAACACTTGTGTATAGCGTATTATTTCGACGCCACAAACATAAGCGTCCGTGTTCATTGGACTTAAAAGTTTTTTCATCTGTAAAGATGACATTACTCCAATAGAAGTTTATGTGATCCAAAGCGAACTGTAATCTTGCCCTTTTATGGTTTTCCGTGAGCAAGGGTTTCACAGCATGCCTTCGATAATGCAGCCCTTCCCTATGAAGAGCACGACGCCACGGACAGTATCAACACTTGTGTCAAATAAACCAGCATAGTGGTTCGTCGGCAGAAATCCATCCTCTTATCATAGTTTGATGCTGCAATGTTTTTATAAGTCGTGCTCTATCTACCAGTTCTTTGATGGTGATGCAAATAATCCTCCTCTTCAAATCGTCGTACCAATTGAATAACTGTTTTTCTCTGCAACAATAAAACAGAAATATATAATACCCAATACTGATTATTATGTAGTATAGTAACAAACAAATAATGGTGTGTTTAATATAAAAGTGTAAAAATAAAACTACTTACCTACGTTTACACCGGTCTCTCTGGCTATTTGACATGTTTTTGCCTTGATTATGCATATGCATAGCAATTATTTGAGCTCTTCTAACGAACTCAATATTACAACTCGCGTACTCATTTTGGTAAAATAAGTAATTCACCTGATTAAAAATAAAAACTGAACAAAAGGCACTCAAACGAGGTAAACAAAATGAACTTAGCGAACGATCAATTGAGCATAGTCATAAGTTCATAACTCTTCGATCTAAGTATTATTTAGGCTACCTACCAAATATTTATAAATCCATAGTCAACCTACCCTCTCAAGTTTGAAAACTAAAACTTAGAAAGTCAGATACCTACCTACTAATAATTTGATATTCAATTTTAACATAGTAGGTTAATAGTTAGGAACAATTTTCTTTAAAAGAAACTATTAATTATAAATTGTTTGAATGTTTGAAGAGACAAAAAGAAACTGCAAAAATATTTTGTCATATAAAGCAAAGCTACGCCCATCTAGTAACAGCATAATTTTGTTAGTCATTAACTGGTTTTACGCTAGATATATGTATTTAAATGATGATTTTTTTCTTAAATATAAGTATTTTAATGTAACACAATAATTTTATCTATGATATTATTAATAAAGTTCCTTTTACTTACTTTTTTTTCATTTTACTGAACCTCATAACTCTTGAACGGGCAACTATGGGTGCGCGCTGATAGAGTAGAATTATAGCCAACAAGCCAGAGAATGATAATAAAGTAAGCAAGATCTGTCAAGACTTGGCCAAATTTTAGCAGTTTCCGTTTTATTCCATACAACAAAAATTAAAAATATTTTTTTCACGGCAAACTATCAGTTTTAGAGAAAAATGTTTCATAACAATTACCTATTCATCACAATGTCAGGTATTTTGATAGGTATTTTTTCTAAATGGAATTTGTAAATAAAATCCCTGTGTTATATAGCAGTTTCGACCCACTGTGGGCCGTCCCGCTCAATAGGTATTTTTTTTTAATTCACACTGGCTGTTTATACACTCACAAGACCGCAGTATTTTTCTTTATGTAAAAAATGTCGTAGCTGACTACGTAACCAAATTTAGTTCTATTATTTAAATTCATTCCCGCCCTAGAGAGGGAAATAATTACTATGAGTCTTTCCCGCCCAAAGGCAGAAAGCAGCGTCTTCCACCCGCTATTCGAATCAAACAACCACTACTTTCCGAGTATGAGAAATGAAAACACTTTTGAGCTTCTGATACCTGCCCACCACACCATGTTTCCGTCTCTCAAGGATAATTTTCAAAAATATTTGAATGCAGTTTTTCTTATTTTAACTACCCGAGTTTAACCCCCATGAACAAGTTCTGATACTTGTCTTAAACAAGTCATACCACAATATCATTCATGTGTCATGTAGGTATTGACGTTGCTTCAGACATGTCTAAGTAATAATTAACTATTCTCTCATTTCAATATCTTTTTCACAATTTAAACAAGTTTTGTATATAACTCAAAACTCAAAGCATTTATTTCAATAAAAGCCCTTACTGGAACTTTTGAATTGGCAAGGAGTCAGTCAAAAATATGAAGCAGTTGTCCATTCCAAAGCGTAGTACGGAGTACCTAATTAGATCGAGAATAACGGCAGGGTAATATTTACGTAACACACTATCGGTAGCAATAGGTTTCATTTTGACAGCTGAACAACATTCATTGCGTAATTTAGGTTGTTGAGCAGACAAATTCGAACATAATATGAAGCAATGGATTAGCAATATCCTTCAAAATGATTCAGATTGAAATTGATAGTTTGTTACGCAATTAAGGTGCAGGAGAAACTCCATGGACAATCCTTTAAAACCAAAATATTGTTAAAAAGAAAGATTAGTGGTTTACCTAGTAGGTAACTTAGGGCCGTCGTCCATTAATCACGTGATGTTTTTTTGGGCATTTTTAATTCCCCCACCCTCCTCCTTGGTGATACATGGTGAGGTTTAAGACTACACCCCCCCCTCCTATATCACGTGTAATTTTTAGTACCTACAAAGAATCGTCATGAATAACGCCGCTTTTCGGTTCAGTAACGCGCGTTTGCCGAAAAAATAAATACACGTGATATATTACTACACCCCCTCCCCCTTGTGATATTTCGTGATTTTATATGGACCCCTCCCCCCCCTTTCGAGCCTCAGATTAATGGATGGCCCCCTTGGTATAACCTCGGGGTGAGAATAAATTTATCTACGTTTGACTAGACTACTGACTTGTGCCAGGGTAAATAAACTAAATTTGATTCAACAGTGTACTTTTTCATATATTTTTTAAGTAGTATCTAACGGTTTTTTGATCAAGTCTAATGAATTATAGAAATAAAAATGTGAATTAGGTATATGTAAATGGCACACCTGTTAGATGTTTTTTCAAAGAGGTATTATATTTTTAAATTTCTGGCGGTGATGGAAATGATGATAGTAGGAAGGAAATGATATTCTCATTTCTGGAAATGACATGACATGACTGGCAATGATTTGTTGTTACAAACAATATATTAATAGATCAAGTACCTATCCGAGTTGATCCAAATGTTATGTAAAGGATTAATGGATAATAACTCAGGGTTTATGAATAAAATATCATTATAATTAACACAAGCTTTATTTCTTTAAACATTTTAATAATTCTTTGGTAAAATCAGTCATATCTAAACATAATCAAGTCTTGTCAATTTCGTATAATCTCTAAACAATATTTGGACTTCTAAAAGCTTACATGATTAAAAATATGCTTTCAACACTTAATCTCGAGCAAGTAGGAATATCAATACTCAACACTTATCATTACAATTTAATAGTCAAATAGTTAAACTAGATATTTTTTACACTTAAATAGGTACAATATTTCCTTATCATTTCTGACCTAATTAAAAGTGAAGACATCATCAAATCAACCCACGTTTAAAGTATTTAACACCTTTTTATTTATTTAAATTAAAAGAAACCTTTATGTTGGACAAAATAACAAAAATAATAATAATAAAAATAATAAAAAAATAATAATAATTAGGTATATATTATATTCAGTTTTAATAGGTTTTTGCGTATCTTTATATTTAAAATATTTATTCCTCAATGGTCACGATTGCACCTACCACTGTTTGTCTCTGCATCACCCAAAGGTTGACTGGTAGAAAATGCCTATGGCATTAAGTCCGCCTCTGTACATTTATGTGCTTGAAGTATTAAATAAATAAATAAATAACAATATTTTTTGGTGTGCTAGAAATTATATTAATGTTAGGGGATGTATTATTTGTTACATTAGCAAGAATACGGCGAGATTTCTTGGTCCTAACGAGAGGTGCTACGTATTCAGGGGTATTTGAGTCTTCAGAACTCGGCCCAGGGCAGGGGTGGCGAACCTTTATGGATCAACGTGCCATTTTTTTGTAAAGAAATGTTTGATGAGGTTATAGATGTGCCATTTTTTTGTGATTACAGGGAAAATTATAAAACAATACTATCGATTACGCGCTTCCCGCCTGCTGCTCCTTACACCGCGCCTACTCACTCCGTAAAGTAGGCTCAAACGCGTTAGTTTGTTAAACTTCAGTGTATTACGTAGGTACTTTTTCAATCGAAGGCGTGCGCAAAATAATTTGTCGCGTGCCATCAATGGCACGCGTGCCACTGGTTCGCCATCCCTGGCCTAGGGCATTCTTCTTCAGTTGCACAGAAGTTGAGGACTTTCGAAAATCCTAAATGTTCATCGTGAACATAAAAATAGTCACAATCAAAACAGCTGGCTTTCCTGAATACGAGATTAAATATATCTTGTTTCCATAAGACTTGGTGAACATTTAACGTGCCTTGGAACGGTTTCAAATTTTCGGGAAGTAGAGCTTCTTTGGCTAAAACCTCATCTTCAATAATAATAATAAATTTTATTCAAAAAAACATAAGGTATGGTGTTAAATACAGTTTTCTTAAATCTATGTTAAATTCACACATAATTTTGAGCCTGAAGTAGGAAAACCTGTGTTTCAGGTGATTTGGGTAACATTAATTTATAAAATAATCACATTATTGGCATATTAATCTTATCTATGTAAAAGGTGTATAAAATTATAGTACTTATACTAACTTAAAACTTAGCTAACTAATTAAAAATAAACAATGAGCAATCTTTACTTTAGCACAATTAATAACTTCTCTGTATCTTCATAGGACATTGTTTGTAAAGCTTCCAGCTTTCAGCTTCAATGATAGTCATTATGGTAATATTTTCAATGTTCTGTTTTACAATGTCTATGAACTGATCAAATGTGCTGACGTCTTGACCAAAAGTCACAAGATTGTCTGCAGTCCGTTTTAGCACTCCTCCAATCCCATCTGGGGCACCCTTCCCATGTCGAGCTTCACTGTAATTCCAGGTTATTGCCTTAAGTTGTGGAAAATCCTTACAAAGAACCGAAAAATTTAGAAGATATATTTATTGCGGTACTGGGAACTCGGAGAATCAGATTGGAAATGGATGATATCTATAAAAGGATTTATCTCTATAGCCAGTTTAATCATGGGTAAATCATGATGTTTAATCATCATGTGCGCCCAGATGGCAGCGGCGTCGTGTCTCAAGCACTGGCTAACTGTGCATTAGGGATGTTACGGAGCTTCGGTTCCGATTCCGAAAAGTCGGAACTTCCGATTAATTTTACACCTCCGATTCCGATTTCGGTTCCGATAATTATTTTGAATCGGAGTTAGACCGAAGTTCGAAACGCAGCGATACACGTGACTAGAGCGCCTACAAAAAAGTTTTAACTTGTCACCAGGGTAATGTTTGTTTATTTTATACACGCTCGCGCTCACAAAGTCTCAGTTTATTGTTTTGTTTGTGGATGTTAGAAGAAATAGAAGAAAGATGTTTTAAGGGGAGGCCCCTTAACACATCTTTCTTCTACTCCGCCCCGGTTCCGGTTCCGATTCCGGTTCCGATTCCAGTTCCGATTCCGGTTCCGATTCCGATCAATCAAATTTAAAACCTCCGATTCCGGTTCCGGTTCCGGTAAAACGACATCCGTAACATCTCTACTGTGCATTAGGTAGTGCCAATGGCACTACGATGGAAGTCGTAGGTATTATATGACACCAGTATGCAAATAAATCTCTTTACGACTTGGCCCAAAATGAAGACTCTACACTTCTTTTCCGTATTTGAGTCCAAAATTTTCTGAAAAGTTTAGACTTTTCAGAAAATTTTGGACTCAAATACGGAATGTATGTATGCTTCTGCAGTGCGATTCTGTAACCTTAAACCGCAATATTCTAAAGAATTTGAATCATATCGTATATTTCCACAAAGTTCATTATCGCACAATCACAAGCAGCTACTCGTATTATAATGGATCACGGAATTAGCTAACTTTAACTGATGCGCGATATATTTTTTTATTATACCCTCGCCTTGGTTATTTTTAGTAGTCGTGATACTCATTAGCCTTTCAACCTTAAGGACAACAATATAATGACTAAAATCGCTTAACAACATGATTAATCGAAATGCTAGCACGGAGTATTCCAAATGTTCAAGATAAGGTTCAAATTCAAGTGGGCTAGATAATGTTGGCCACCGACTGTACGGAACCCTCGGTGCGCGAGTCCGACTCGCTCTTGACCGGTTTTTCTATAGGCGAGTTCAAAATGTGCCACTTGCCTAATACATTTTTCTGGAGTTGTCTACTCACGCACAAGTAAATTAATTTTGCGCGAGTTGTTTATAGAATAAAACAAGAGCGAGTCAGATTCGCGCACCGAGGGTTCCGTACCATCATATGTTTTTAAATTTTCATCGGCAAGGCATAGATATTCGTCAGAGAATTTTAACATTGTGCACTGCGGTGTAGAATATTGCAGTTTTATGTCAGCGCCATCTCTTGACCGATAGTGGAACGAGTGTAACTTTTATTGATGATTTCTGAAAAGTGTACTATTTAGAGACTTCGTTTCATTTTTCCTGTGATCTTTACATAAACTTCTACTTTTCTGACATGCGCCTAAAAAAGGTTTTACTTTAAATAAATTTATTTATATCAGTTAAAGAACACCCATTACGACATTTACGAAATAATTTAATAGAAAACATAATAAATAAATAAATGTTAAAAGCCTGTTATGAAATATAGAATCTAAGATGCAAGAGCGAGCGAAGCAAACTCGGGATATTGGGCACCTCCCTCGTACTTAAGGTTTGAAAGGCTTATGTTAAGGGGCTTACAGGACCTAAACACAAAAAACGCAAGTTTTAGAAACAAAAAACCGGGCCAGAGTGAGTCGGACTCGCGCACCAAGGGTTTCGTACCATCATTTGTTTCTAAATTTTCATCGGCGAGGCCTATATTCGTTAGAGAATTTTAACACTGCGCACTGCGGCGTAAAATATTGTAGTTTTAAGTCAGCGCCATCTCTTGACCGATAGTGGAACGAAAGTAACTTTTGTTAATGATTTCTGAAAAAGTGTGCTATTTAGAGACATCGTAGAATTATTTCAGATCTCTTTGCAAACTTCGGAAATGAGGGGGGAACAGTATTTTTATTACATTTTCCATCAAAAATCGAAAACTATGCGGCCTAAAAAAAAAATAAAAGATGTCTGCGAAACGGTCGTCTCGCAGAAGGAGGCGCGGAAAGGGAGAGGGAGATCTCGTCCACTCACCCGGCCCGCAGCAGGCGCACCGGGCGTCGGCGGAGGGCGGACAACGCCCTCTTCCAGCCCCCCTAAATGGGTCCAGTCCCATACATCAGGACCCGAGGTGGCGGCGCGTAGTGTTCTACGCGCGCCCCTCTTAGACGTCGCGGGGGGAGTCAAACACCTCACTCCCTCCCCTGACCAGACGAGGCCCGCAGAGGCGGGCCGGCACCAATCGGGGGTTGCGGAAGGATCGTACGTTCCCGGGACCCCCAGCGTAGGTGTGAGATGGAACACCGGGGTGGTTTTTAGTCAGTAAGAGTCTGACAGACCCCGCCGCCCGCCCCAGGGCGGCGGACATCCATGAGGATTTTCCACCCCGGAAAAAAGAATATGGCCCGGAACATAAAGGGCTAAGGAAGGAACACGGCTTTTAGTCAGTAAGAGTCTGATACTCCCTTCCGCTCCACCCAGAGCGGGAGGGGTCTTTTGATGATTTCCCATCCTGAAGAAGAAAAAAAAAAGACCCCGGCTGACAAGAAGAGTTATGTTTTTAGCGCATGTCTTTATATGGTACCTACATAGTTATGCTCTATGTATGTAGGATTCTTTATTCTTTATTATATACTATGTCCCCTGGGACATGGGCGTATGTCTGTCTTGATGCATTGTAATGATTTACATCTTACTAGGATTGTGGTGACCGCCCAGCGTAACGCACGTCACTTTCAATCGCAATCCGAAGGATTTTGAAGGAAATTCCTAATTCAATAGGTGAGGTTCTGAGGTTTCACAAAAATCAACATGGCTGACTTTGAAAAAAGTTTTTAGTAGGTATACGTCAAAATAAAGGGCTCGGGGAGACGATTCCAAAAATATGACTTATGACCCCGGGGTCACCACGGTCATTTATTTATTTTTATTGGTTCACGAACAATTGTTTACACTGATTTATGCTAAACGTAACATGCAAAAGTGTCTATGAACAATCACTTACGGTCAAAAGTCATAAACTCAAACTGAAACTCAAAGCATTTATTTCAACTAAACCATTAACAGGCACTTTTGAATTTTCAAGGAGTCGGTCAGTCAAAAAATATGAAGCTAGTTGGGCAACCAAAGCGCATTCCAAAGCGTAGGTACCTAAGGAGAAGAACGGGTAAGAAACTCCATGGACACTCTTTTTAAATTATATTTTACAAAAATATTAGTTACATCATTATTTTTGAATTTAAAATTATACATATACGAGTAGGTAATGTGAAAAACTACGTAAAAAAAAAAGACGTACGCATTAAAAACAAATTCAAAGAGTTTTTTTTTTTTTTAGCTTTATTTATTATTATAGATTAGAGTTTGCTTTAAGGCTCCTTCAAACAGGCGCGACACGACACGCGACACAAAGGCACCGCAAGTCGCGCAACGATCGGTGCCTTTGTGTCGCGCGTGATTCGCGTCGCGCGTCGCGCCTGTTTGCAGGAGCCTTTATTATGTTAGTAGGTATAGGTACATCATCATTATCATCTGCCTAGCCTTTTCCCAACTATATTGTTGAGGTCGGCTTCCATTATAACCAGATGCAGCTGAATACCAGTATTTTACGTGAAGCGACTGCTTATCTGACCTCCACAACCCACTTACTGGGTAATACGATAGGTATAGGTACATACAGAGTGGATATTTGAGAAGGAGCAAAAAACTTGAAAATAAAATGGAAAACTAAGCATTCATGGTTGAAACACGTGTATTGATTGGAATAATGAATTTTAACGACCTATTTTAAGGTCAATAGATTCAACAGTTCTTTGAATCCCTAAAAAGTACGTACCACAGATATAGATACACCTAGATAACGCAAGAGCAACTACTTCGCGTGCCAAAAATCGCACCAGCTTACAATGCGTGCCACGAAAGATGAGACTTGACCCCGCCTCCCCCGCTCTTTCCGCCGCCCCTATGAGGTCCGGTCCCGTCCCGCACTCAGACCTCATACCGCTAAAGATACCTAAAATCGTGTACTGCGCATGTCAAACCACGTGGTGTGTCAAGTCTCATCTTTCGTGGCACGCATTGTACGTACAAAAATCGTAAGCCGCCACTTTCGCGTTCAGTCCTGTGTACTACTGGCTGGGTAAGCGTGAGCGCTGGCGCTTGGCCCCGGGGGTGGGGCGAGACGGGTGCCGCACGCGGCGCGGCGTTTTTGAATCGATTTAATTTTCCAATCACTAAAATAGTGCTCGTGACGTCATAGTAGGTAGTCAAAAAATGGCACGCTTGGTTTTCATACAGATCGTGATACTTGCGTTGCGTTATCTAGGTCTATGTATATCTGTGATACACACATAAATAAAATGAAAAAAATATACCTAAAGCAGACCCGGAGCCCCGGGTTTAGAGACCCAGGGCCACTGACCTCTATTAAACAAGCACGCCTCTATTATACAAGTACGCTGGACTAAATATACCATACGAAATTACAGCTGTTGATTTTTGTGCCGATTCGAAGCTCGATTTCTCAGGAAATAAAATTCAAATAAATAAAGTTGTGAATGTTCCATATCGATAAAGTGTCGATATTTTTTTTCAGACATTGAGTAATTTTAAAACGTCTTCCAAATAGAAAATTAATGTCGCCAGAAATTTCTGCAATTTAATTAGCTAAATTCATTGATATCGCCCCAGCTTGCGTGTCTGGCTCCTCGTATTTACACTGTTCATAATGGCAGATATTTTCTCTAATAATAACTGCGCTACCTCCTCGGGCCGTGTTGTTAGGGTGCAGCGAATAATAAACCTTATAGCCTCTAAACTTTACAAAAGACTGTTTAGTGAAGTGCGTTTCAGAGTTCAAACACACATCAATATTTTCTGTGTCTAGAACTACTTGCAACTCATGTTGGTGTTGCAGCAGACCGTTGGAATTCCACGCCATTATTTTTAGTGTGTTATTCATGATTGATTCTTATAGTACTTGATTCTAATTTTTCTAGTCTCTTGTCTAATGATGATAGGCACTTCAAGATCTAGTTGAGCTTGTCCTCAAGACTTGGTGGCGGTAAAACCAAGCACACAAGTGCTTGGTTTTACCGCTTGTGCATGTGAGACACTTTTAGATGTGTGTGCAGTTTTCGCGGTTATCTGTGCAATCTGTGCACTTTGTTTTGTTGTCTAGCTGTTTGTCAGTATTTCTAACAGCTTGCTTAACGGCAAGGTTGTTAGGTGAGTTATTTTTTGAGATTTTGTTCTTCATCATTTGCATCTCCTACACTATTTGCGCTGTAGCATGGTGCGGGTGACAGTTTCAGTAACATTTCGTTTCACTCTTGAAAGTTGCCGCGATTTACAATTTATGACTTAATATTTCAGTTGTACCACATTCGTAATATATTAAATAATTAATAACTGTAGTAAATTAAATTAAACCCAACCAGAATGTTCTAATCAAGAAATAAAATCAAATTGAATGAAAAATTAAGCAAAGTGTTATGCGTATAACGTAACGCCATAGACGTATTTAGTGATGGGATGTACTGCTACGATGGATAGTCGATATTTTTTATAATAAAAAACGTATATTGTGCGTAGGTCAATTTTTATTTTTAAAAGGTCTAATTATACAACAGAACATTTATAGGGTAAGGTTGCTTAAAAGGTTGCTAAAAAAAAATACATGTTATTCGTCTAAACTCATATCAGAGTCAGGAACATCTGAATTGTCACTCAATTCATCATCTGAATCTATGACGGATATTATTAACGATGACTCAATTATGTTGTCAATATGTATGTCACGATCCCAATCAGACATAATGTCCCTTTTTGTTTTATTCACGACCTTCGACCAGTCTTCAGGTTGAACATTGTTGATGGCCTCTTGTAATAGGGCCAACATCTTATTTGCCGTAAATGGCGGCGAAGTATTATTTCTTGCGGCGTAACCTAAAAATAAACGAACTTATAAAAAAAAGTATTCAAATAATCATCAATCAGCCTAATCTAGTATCTGGTAATGTTTTTAAACTAGGTACATGCTACGATCGGAAAGCTGATTTTTTTATAAAGCTTCAAAATGGGAATTGAAATTAAAAGCATACCTTTTATTTGGGCCCAAATCAGCTCAATAGCGTTATACTGGCAATGGTAGGGTGGTAGTCGAAGGACCTGGTGGCCTTTTTCTTTTGCCATCTCGTCCAGAGCATAGGTAGGAGTTGGTGGCTTATGGCGTCGGACTAAGGCAATAAGCTCCGTCTTTAACATTTTTATATAAGTACAAAGATAATTATGTAGCCATAAAACATTTATATTGACAAGTTTATACACGTAGCACACACGTAGTTACACTGCACAACTGAATAATACACTAATTTTCATAACAATATTAAAGAGAACTAGATTCACGCTGCGAGTATCGTTAGCGATAAAAATGAATTGCATAACCTCACATCCCTACGTGGTACTGACGGGCAACTGTCACCCGCACCATGCTACAGCGCAAATAGTGTAGCAACTAAACCCCCTCTGTAGTTGGCTGGGTGAGGTAAGCCACAGTGGACACACTTAGGTTTTTCTTCTGCAGGTTTGTTGCATTCAGCTGTGAGGTGTTTACCTGTACATTTAACACACCTTGGCTCTTTTGAGCAATTACTTTGGGTATGTCCATAAGTCTAGTATCTCTTACACTGCGGTATTATTTTTGATGTTTTATGCGGGATTATTTCGACTTTACATCCTAGGATATGTTTAATGCCGTATATTTTACTGACATCTTCGTCATTCTTAAATGATAATATGAACATGTTCAGCGGTACTTTGGTTCTCCAGCTTAGCTTGTTAATTGCATTTTCTATCTGGAATCCTTGCGACGTTAAGTCATCTTTAATCCGATCCGGTAGGTAAGAAAAATGCATTTTTTTCGCCACTGCTATTATTGGCCTGCTCTGCTTATCCTCGTAGAGTACCACAAACAGTTTTTTAGAAATCACTCTGTAGGATTCTTCAGTTTTGGCGTTTATTTTCACACTATTACCGCTTAACATTTTGGCGGTAAAAGTTTCTACTACTACTACTTTTTGACTGAGATTCAGTCAAAAAGTCGTTTGGAGGCGGTGCTAGAATTTTTTTAAAGGTGGCCTGCTCTTTTTTGTTGAGATGCTGCTGTTGAGCGCTAGTGCTAGCTTGGTGTAGTGTAAACACCTAACATCGAAATAAAACTTGCCATCTACAATTCACTGTACACTTGAGCATTTTTACTTTAATTAAATACTTAATCATTTCAGATTTCCCACCGACTCAGCTAAGCATTTATGGCTTAACCATAGTAGTGTTTAGGCTAAATTTTAAGCCTATCCTCATATTGAAAGCTCACTGATCTGACCTTATGCGCTATACCTAACTTTACTAGGACACTATCCACTAGTTTATAGCTTGCGATCTGACCGCGCCCTAATGAATTTTCGGTTAACATTTGCAGCAATAATTCTATTACTTAAAAATGAAGCTTAAAAATGACTGGGAGTGATTCAATTTTATTCTCTCAAGTAAATATGATAAAGGCGAATGTTTGTGAGTGTGTGTGTGTGTGTGTGTGTTTATATGTTTGTTACTTTTTCACGCTCGACCAATTTTGATAAAATTTAGTACGGAGGATCCCTGGATTAACATATAGGCTACTTTTTATCCCGATATTCCCACGGGATCGACATTTAGACGGGTGAAAAACCGCGGGGCGCAGCTAGTAAAATAATAAAGTAATAATCAAAGTTCATAAAAGTATTTTTTTATCGAAGGATATGTCCCATCTCTAATATTAGTTCACGTTGCTATCAGCGCCAAAATGGCGAAAATCAAATGTCTTCATTTTGTCATCGATAGTATGAAGTCCAGTGTACTTGTATAATACAGGTCAGTGCCCGCAGCGTCCTTTATGCACTTGACATTTTATTTTTATGCGCTGGTTTTCAGCAACAGGCGGCGTTGACGTGCCGTCAGCACGTCAACCGGTGCAATACACGATGGGATATAAAATAAATAAACATAGAGATGACATAAACCTAGAAAGAGTGAGATAAAAATAATATTTATCTTACTATCTCTTAGTATGCAAGAGCGCACTTTGGATGCAAGAGCGAGCGAAGCGAGCTCGAAAATTTTAGCACCTCGGATAGGTTAGGTTTGTTTTTGACTGTTATATTCATACAGTAATAGGAGTTCGCACAAAACAGGGAACGAAAAAGGGAGGCCTCTCCCCAGCAGTGGGAGACAATATAAGTTACCAAAAAGAAATGGAGTTACTTTTTTGACTTATGCAAGATAGCGAGCGATTCAATCTTAAAGATTTTTAGCACCCCGCCATGGAGAGATTAGATTTCTTTTGACAATCTAATATGGAAATAAGAGTTGCTTTATAGATTTATGCTGAAAAACTCAAGAAACAAGGATGCGAAAATTCTTAGCATACCGCCTCGGAGCTTCCTCGGAGAGGTCAGATTTCCTTTTCTTTAGGTATACTTAGGTACCGTTATTTTATATGAGCACGTCGTGCCCCCAAAGCGCAGGACTAGCAATTTCTACCCAGCCCCGTCCGCCTGCCGTCAGGCAGGCAAGGTATACCTGGTCAGGTTTGCTTTGGGGCCCCTAGGCTGGCTGGTCCCCTGGGCCAGGGTCTTGTGACCTATATTTACCTATTTCGACGAAAAAGTTTAATACTTAGTAACTATGTACTTAGTTTCTTTTGATTAAAACTATTTACTGAAACCACTGAGACCTAAGTAATAAGTACTTCGTTAGATACTTTACTATGAATCTACATATCGACCTACTATCGACCCAAACTAATTTGTTTGTTAGTTTTCATATGGACTACCTAGTAATTAGATAGATAAGTAACTAAATAGGCAGAGTTAGACTGTGGAGACTGAGGAACTATAGCCTATCTACTTGTTGTCACTCAAGCATGAAGCAATAGAAAAAAGTGTTAGTGAAAAACACCTTACCGCATTGTTCTTCTAAACTACGTAATGGATTTTGATGCGGTTTTCACCATGCATCATTGAGAATTTACTCCGGAAGGTTTATGTGTATAATTTTATATTTAACTTCGATATAGCACAGAAATCTCGATGTTATGACAACATATGGCCACTTCAGAAGATAGCACCCTTGCATTAAAGCATGGGCTGGTCACGGATACCTATAATATAATATAATATAACAAATGTTGTGCATTGCTCGTGAAAACTGCATGGACCAATCTTGGACAAGACTATGCCGACAGTAGTGGTTCCCGCGTCAACATTTTCTGTTCGTCTGCGAAAATCCGTTGCGAGGTGGAGACACGTCTCCATCTCGCAGGGTCGCAGCAGACTTTCGCAGTCGAAAAAAAAATGCTAGGTACTTACCCAGCAGTCGGGGGCACGGCGAATGCACTACACAGTAGGTATCACCCGGGCCCCCGACTCATGGTACTGGAAGGAACCGTCAGTAAGAGTCCGACATAACCCTCCGTTCTATCCAAGCGGAGGGTATCCCTGGGTATCCCCACGAAAAGGGTACCTATCGAGGTACTTACTAATTTTGCTACACTGCTGCCTACCCGGTCCAAACGGATAACATTCGTCAGACATAGACTAGTCAAGAATCCGCTATAGGGTGATAAAACTAAAGCGAACAATGATTCTGGATCGTATGTTAGGTCAGTGTCACATGAACATGATAACAAAAGAGGATGCTCCGCGAGCAACTCCGCAGACCAGTGACGTCATTGCGTTATAATATCAACTGACAAAATGACCCCTAACATCCCAATCGTCAGAATTTGGTTTAATTTGGATTTCCTCTGAAATGTCATGACGTGAATTTTGTGGAATTCTATTGACTGATGTTTTCGTAGCTCTGCAATGTTCTCCGCTTTTCTAAGTATCTACACAAATAGAAAATGGCAGACTTAATCCTCAATCCTCATTCTAGTTATTCCCTAGACATCAACCGCAATCAATTAACTTATCCTCAACTCTTTGGACACCTAATAAAAATGTGCCATGTTGAACATGGACCATTATTCATTTTTTTAAAGGCCTTTAGACTACCTGTAGCTATGTAAGGAAGAAATATAGAATAGGTAGGAACCTATTATACCCATACGAATTATGGATATTGAAAATGCAAACGATATGAACATAAACTATTCTATTTCGAATGATTATTACTACCTACCTTAACATTCGAATGATGTTTATAAATAGGTACCTGCCTACGATAAGATTAGAGATAAGGTACGATTGTCAGACCTTGATCGTCACCGACCATGGAAAATCTAAAGGCTCCTACAAACAGGCGCGACATGCGATATAATCGCGCTCGACACAAAGGCACTGCAGTGCGATTCTGTAACCATCTCACCGTGAAAACTTAGGTGAAGCGAGCGTGGAGTGAGCTGTCAATAGTGTCAATTCCTAGCAAAAACAAACTCACTTCACCTAAGTTTTCACGGTGAGATTTTTACAGAATCGACCGGCTGCTCATTGCGCGACTTGCGGTAGGTACCTTTGTGTCGTGTGTCGTGTCGCGCCTGTTTGAAGGAGCCTTAACACTCCGTGATAGTCTATTCTAAGAATAGCTTATGCATTCAGGTGCCAGTAAAGTAATCGAGTGCAATGGAGTGCACACCTAACTGGTGCTGACACGTGACAATCCTATTAATAGGTTTTGAAACTTAGAGACAAAATGATAATCGACCCTAATGCAAAACAAGGAAAATCACGGAAAGCGTAGGTAAAGATTTTGATAACAATAATTGATAATTAATTAATTTGAAAATTCAACAAACGCAATTAATTATCATATTTAATCTATGTGTATTTCCCGACTGGAAAAGAGGTTATGAAAACATTGAAATCACATTCATACCTACCTACATGATGCAGAAATCAGTTAGTTCTACTCCGATTAACAGTTATCTATCGACGCATTTCTCTGCACTCAATGTTTACTAATAATTTATTATTAAACTAGACATATGTATTCAAGACGAGATCAAATAAATACGCACGTAGGCATAGTTAATTAAAGTTCAGAAGAAGAGCGCAAATAACAGCGCACTTGCACGTGAGCACGGTGCCACCTCGTCTCGCCGTTACTGGCTGTAGCTATAGGTTAAAAATCAAAATTTCCTTGCAGGTTAACTGTACATTTCTGAGTTAATGAGAATTAAACGAATACTGCATGCGGTGCAAGCATCGATGGACACCGCACCCAATGCACTCACTGCTTGGCGTTCACTGTGTCACCGACGAACGTTAGTAGGGCCTGGACCACTGCCAGATCCCGAGCTAATCTCCGCCGCAGTATTTCAAAATCGCACCCAAACAAATCCAAGTTTTACGACTCCACAAAAAACCGGTCCACGACAACAATAAGACTGTAAACCTGTTGATTTATGACCGTCTGTCTGATCGTACGCCATCCTTAAATTGTGAGTCACCACGATAAGTTACTGGTGACAATTACATTTTACTTTTCCCACATATTCAAAATACATATTATTATATTCCAAATGTATATAAATAATAGCCACCCAATCGATTTCGGTCACGGTGGCCATGGCCACCGTGACCGAAATCGATTACCTGGCTAATCTCCGTTGAGATTGCAATCTCAACGGAGATTAGCCAGGTACGTAGGAGATATTACTTATAGTGCACAAGTGTGTGCGTAAACACAAGTGCACTCTCTGTTCCTTTACTCTCATAGTCCGATGGGGGGACAGCAATCCGACACGACCCGGGAGAGATCAGGCGCAGGACCAACGGCTTTACGTGCTTTCCGACGCACGGGGATATCAGTAGCGAAACTATAGGGTGGCTTGGGGCAAAATGCCACGGCCAGTGGGGGCTCCCGGCCCGAGAGTGCCATGAGCACAGGAGGAGCTTAATATAAGTTAATAAATTCAAACTTTTTTTGAAAATGTGCAACAAAGGACATCATTCAGGTTTCGAACATTTTGTACCTACCCAAAATTAAAGTAGCCAAAAATTTATTTAAAGTAGGTAGCCATTTCCGCTGACGGCAAGTGCGATCTTCAATGATGTTGTGTTATCACCCTTTTTGTCATCTATGCTCCCGTCAAAAAAGTGAAGTTGAAACGCCCATGTGCACCATTGATGACAAGAGGAAGACAGATGAGAGGAGAGGAAGAGGCACTCTTCAATAGTACGATCGTTCTATTTCTCCTAGGCTTACACATTGATAGTTCTTTGAACTGGCGTGGTCAGCCAGAAAGTTACTGGAACGTTGCGGGCTCTGTACCGACTGAAAAATTTATTACCAATGAGTACGAAAACAATGCTTGTGCGGTCCTGATTTTTTCCTAACATCGTTTATGGTGATGTGTGCAATTATGACCTTTATAAACTGACAGTCTTCTCAATGACTGCATACGATTTGTTTTCAATCTTCGCAGGTATGATCATCTGAAGGCCAATTCTCGTAATTCAAATTGTTCAAAATTTAGTCGCAGTTTCATCTCAGCGACAAAAAAATGTAAAAAATGTAGGGAAATCAAAGGTATTTTTGACAATTTGAGACTGAGATCAGACTGTGAACATTCTTGAAATTACGTGAATTGCCCCTATGATCTCTGCGCATCGGTCGCTTCTAATGTGGTGACCATACGTTAGAGCAGAGAGCAAAATACCACCTTGTTTTCATTTCTTGACTCTCCCACTTCTCTTAATTATCTAGCCGTATCTAGCTACTTTCAGTACATTTACAAGAAAAATCTCCGTTCATCAGATAATCGCCTTCTTCAATGAAATCAGGATGGCAAGACAACCAACCGATCATCATTTAAACTAAAAGTTCACGAGCACATTCGTAAGAAGCTGGCAGTATCATCACAACGTTATGTTTTCTAATTTTTTGGACAGCACCTCACGTCAGCAGTAGCGCTTGCGCGTTGCAACCACTAGACGAACGAAGCAGTCAGGTGTTAAATTTAGTAGAGGAAAATGGGAAATCTACGCGGAAAAAGTCGCGGGAGACTTCTTCTTGTTCTTCTTTTCTTCTTCTAGTAAAAAAAAAACTATAACGTTAGTTGAGCATTGAGGGAGAGCCCCATCCCTTGAATTTGCCACGGGTCCCAAACGGTATAGTTACGCCACTAGGGGTATTAAGCCGCCAACTTCCAAACTCCGGACTGTTACTAAAAAATTCTTAATGGAAAATGCTCAGAAGTCGCGCTTGCAACCATGAGACCAACGAGGCAGTTAATTTGCAAGTATTACTTAAATTCTCGAAAGCATAAATTAATATTTGATGTTTTCACCTGCAACGCTGGAAACCATAGCAAACTTTGCTGAGATACGTAATAGTCTACAATCGTGTTTTTTTCAACAGGTCAATAAATAACGTAGAGGTTGCTATTTTAAAGACTGTCTCACGGACGCAAAACAACAGGTGAACATTGGTGCGCAGATACCTACCTACAGCCAACGTGACAGTGGAGGCGAGGACAAGAGTAGATATTTTAAGAGATACGAGTACAATAACCAAAATTATTTATGTTTGCCAATGTGGAATCACGGGACAGACAAAACAACCTTCACTTGATTGACTATTGGGATGAACTTGCAGTTCAGCGTTTAACTGTTGTTGATGACTGCAGAAGGAACTGTGGGAATTACTTATACAGGCAGGCTTAAAAACTTGGTTCAGAATCACGACTCGTCGGGCGATGGGCTCAATACAAAGAGATGGTGTTCTTCTTATTTTCGAGTCCATGATGGCCACGTTTTAATAGGAGCATCAGTGGCATTCATTAGATCCTCACGAGTGCTATACTTTAACACTTGAGACACTTCAGCATGTGGGTCATGCATGCATGTTCTGGGCATGGCTACCGGTACCACACTCACATTGGATGTCGGACGGGTCTAAAAAGCCCCATTTTGCCAAGTTGTATTTGCAACAGCCTACCTAGCGGTACGCAACTAACACAACCGATTTTAATGTTGCATATTCGTCGTTTAGCAAAGAAAAAACAGCTTTTTCATAGAAAAGGGCAATACCTACGCGCTCAAAATTTATGGTATATTTTTTAACGACGAAAAATTTCAACGCAGGCGTTTTCAGAATAATGTGCTGTATCCATGGATACAGCACATGATTCTTCTGAAAATGCTAAATTCCCAAAATGTAGAATGTGGGAGTGTGGGGCAAGTAAAATGTTTTTCAAATGTACAATTACCGTAGTTTAATAAAACTTTGATACAATGTTAAATCTTAGCGGCTTTTCCTCTACACCGTATGACTCACGTAACGTTCCCTTCCCGTAGATTCCGCCATTGCTCTCCTCTCTCCCTATCACAGTCGTTCCTTCTCTCTCTCATGCGTTGCGTTCCATTCCTCATAATAATAAATATTCACTCGTACATTAAAAACATAATGTAGAATGTGGGAGTGTGGAGCAAGTATACTTAATGTTTTTTAAATAAACAATTACTGGGGTTTAATAAAACTTTACTGATAAGATCTCGATACAATTTTAAATCTTAATGGTAACAAGTAGTGCATCGATGTCCCTGCAGCCCCCTGTATCACCACTGGTACAATAGGTGCCTATTCTGGCGAATTATCATCATCCTTCAGTTTGCGTTTACTCAATTCATTATGAATTTAATAAGCTAGCGAGAATTTATTACTACATAGCATCTAAGAAACTAGCCATTTAGTTAAGAAAAACTGGGCAAGGGCAAATGTGTAGGGTTTTAATTTTCATTACGGCTTCTTTTGGTCCTTCTCCTATTATATGTAGTTTGAATTCCTTACATAACTATCTAAGTAGGTACCTACTCGTAATTAAGGTCTGTTCCACTGTCTTCTACGTTTAGCTGCAGTATAGCTCCATAGGCATCGAAATCCCGTTTTGTATTTGTTTAGGCAGATCGTATTACTTACATAATTTTATCTACCGTACGCATACGATAATTATAATAAGCATGTCGATTTGTCGAGTGTTCCGCGAATTAGCGCATAGCAACGGCCAGGCACTGAGTGTGTGTGCGTTAGGTACTCTGAGTTATGGCCATAAGTCCATAAACGTCTATACAACAATACGGCAGTGCCTTTCTGCAGTGCACGGCTCTTATCCGTCGAAGGCTTTGTGGCTTGCCTCACATTTGTGCATTGCCAATAAAAACGAACTGAGATACATACGAGTATAATACTCGTACCTACTCGTACTTGGATGTATTGAAAACATTCCAAGCAACAGCTTTCCTCCTATCAAGTGAGGTTTCTTTACAAACATTATCAAACGATGAATCTCAAATTCTCGACTCAAGCAAATCTATCAGTTTCTAAATCGAGATTAATCTAATTTTTCTGTCTTCAGTTGTTAATCGTACTCACTTGATGTTTTTGTTCTGCTGGAACATCAACCGATGTTAAAGCTTAGGTACAGGATTTGTGGAGTAGCTACCTACCTAGGTAGAAAATATACCTAGCAACCTACCTAGGTAGAATGGTACATAGGCTGCACTAAAAGTATCGGGAATGGAATATTTCCGCTGTTCCTGTCATATTAAAATCTTTTTAATTGAAAACTCCTTGGTTTTAAAAATCGAATACCATTTATTTATTTAAAAAAAGATTCTCGGTCTTGTCACAAGGTTTTGTCAAACTTGTTTAGTCGTTGAGAAAATGGAATTGAGTCGAGAAAATTCAAGAGCGATGATTTATTATGACTTTCGAAGTGGTTTAACACAAAAACAGTGTATTGAACGGATGATTTCTGCATTTGGTGATGAAGCCCCATCCAAAACCACAATTTATCGCTGGTTTGCTAAATTGATTCTGAAACATTTCTCCGACATTCGTTTCGCCGTTGAACGGTTCACCGATAGAACGATTCACTTTTCATTTTTTCACCGATAGAACGTTTCAATGACGAACGATTCGCCGACAGAACGATTCACTTTTCATTATTTCACCGATAGAACATTTCAACGGCGAACGATTCGCCGACAGAACGATTCACTTTTGAAAATTTCATCGATAGAACTTTTCACCGGCGCGGGCGAACGATTCGCCGACACAACAGCCGATCGATTCTGTAAAAATCTCACCGTGAAAACTTAGGTGAAGTGAGCTGTCAATAGTGTCAATTTGTAACAAAAACAAACTCACTTCACCTAAGTTTTCACGGTGAGATTTTTACAGAATCGATCAGCTGTTGTGTCGGCGAATCGTTCGCCGGTGAAAAGTTCTATCGATGAAATTTTCAAAAGTGAATCGTTCTGTCGGCGAATCGTTCGCCGTTGAAATGTTCTATCGGTGAAATAATGAAAAGTGAATCGTTCTGTCGGCGAATCGTTCGTCACTGAAACGTTCTATCGGTGAAAAAATGAAAAGTGAATCGTTCTATCGGTGAACCGTTCAACGGCGAAACGAATGTCGGAGAAATGTTTCAGAATCGCTAAATTTCAACGTGGCTCAAGCTCAGTGATGATCCCCGTCAAGGTCGTCCAAAAACTGCAGTCACCCAAGAAAACGTTGATGCTATGCGTAAGCTGATTGAGGAAGATCGACATGTGACATACCGCGAAATTCAGGCAACTTTAGACATTGGCATGAGTCAAATACAAAGAATCTTGCATGAACAATTAGGTGTAAAAAAGTTGTTTTCCTGATGGATACCGCATTCGCTCTGTGAAGAGCAAAAAGCGGCTCGCGTTACTTGGTGCGTCAGAATTCTCGAAAGATTCCACGCAGGATCCTCAAATGCTGTATACAACATCGTATCAGGTGACGAATCCTGGATATACGCGTACGAACCCGAAAAAAAACCAGTCACGTCGAAAATGAGTTAAAGCCAACAAAAATTGTTCATTCACGGAGTGTTGCAAAAAAATGGTGGCCACGTTTGTCTCCAAAACCGGCCATGTTACGACTATTTCTCTTGAGGGACAGAGAACTGTTAATGCAGAATGGTATGCTAGCATTTGTTCGCTACAGGTCGTTTCTGAACTCCGTAAAGAGAACTGCAATCGCCGCATCATCCTCCAATAACGACACTCCACGACACGAGTTCTCACACCTGTACCGCGCACAAAACAAAAGAGTATTTAGAGCAAGAAAACATAAAATTATTAGACCATCCGCCGTACAGCCCCGACCTAAGCTAAGCCCTAATAATTTCTATAATTTCCCTAAAATAAAGAATAAATTGCGTGGACAGAGATTTTCATCACCTGAAGAAGGTGTGGACGCCTACAAAACGGCCATTTTGGAGACCCCAACTTCCGAATGGAATGGTTGCTTCAATGATTGGTTCCATCGTATGGAAAAACGTGTCAAATTTCGCGGAGAATACTTCGAAAAGCAATAAATACATTTTTAAATAGTAATGTTGTGTCACTTCCTTGATTCCCGAAATTTTCAGTGCCGCTCTCGTATAGCACTCTGCAGGACGTTATGTACTAATGTGCAGTGCAGAGTCCAAACAAAAAAGGAATTTTTAATGGCCGAAAATCGAAATAGTAAAAAAAATTTTGTTTGTCGATAGGTTTTTATTTGGTAAAAGAAATATAGTTTAATCATTATATTTAGGTAACCTTTTAAAACTAATTTCACAAATACATAATAAATGAAATTGTTTATTGTGTAAATAGGATATCGAAATCACTTTTACGAATTTTTTGATGCCCAATGATTCCTGCCTTTTTCTTTTTCTTCCTTTT
Organism: Luperina testacea; assembly: GCA_927399505.1. Lineage (NCBI taxonomy): Eukaryota > Metazoa > Arthropoda > Insecta > Lepidoptera > Noctuidae > Luperina > Luperina testacea. The sequence continues at coordinate 12,546,454 of OV656770.1, read as the reverse complement.
TTATTATATACTTGTCGCATCCGGCAATTGAGGTTTATAACAAAACAAGGCACGCTACCTAGCGGCAACTATCAAGACTAGATTTGACATGTTTTGAAAGAGTCGGGATGTTTCCGCTCGGTTACGAGGTTGAAGAGAACGCGTCAAGTGGCGCATTCCTTATCCCGGTGATGGAGCAGGCAGACGCTTCGGAACTGTCCTACGTTTTGTTGAAACCATCATCATTATAACCAGCCTGTTATTGTCTAATAATCATCGCCATCTTCATCATCATCATCATCACAAATTAGTAGCATAGGATTAAATGTGATGTCATTTGTAATAATAAAAAACAAAAACACTGTATTTATAATGCTTCCTATCTCATTTTCTCCCACGTTAAATCTTATACCTATGTCTCTTTTTACTTTCATAAATTTTTCGTTTCATAAAATTTCAAATCACAAGGATACTAAAGAAGTTTTCACTTCAAAAACGAAACTTTTTACTGACGAAATATCTTCAAGTGATTTCAAATTAGGTACGTCTCACGGGTGTCTGACCGTAGTTTCTGTCTGGCAAATACATCACAGTCGAGTCGACCCAGAAACACTTGACTTGGCAGTTCACACCGTAGGACGGGGTTCAATGTTCGATCAAAAGAAGATCAACAATTTTGGATCGTATAATTACCGCTTACATAATGTGTTATTTATGTGTCTGGACTCCGACATGCGTGTGAGACGCACACGCCGACTGCGCAGTAAATATTTTTCCCACGAAACTTATGAGAAAATCGTTTATAGTTTGTTTCGTCTGAAAGGTAAAAAATAGAACCATGAGTTCTAAAAAGTGATTCCGCGTTTGTTTTTTTTTGTTGTTGTAGTTTTACAACTTTGATTTAATGGTCATGAACATAGGTTGTACCTACAACCCTACGTACTTACTTGTTATTACATATTGATAAGGCCATATTTATGAGCAATGACCTAAGTATCTTCTCTAGTTGAATATGAATTCTTGCTTTACCGTATTTGCTTATTTATTATTAGGCTAGTGTTATATCTTAAAATTTTGCATTGATATTGTAAATATTAGGAGCTGTGGTTCGATCAAAGGTCGCTACCCTAATTGCGAAACACACTATCATTAGTCATTACTATCAATCAGAATTTGAGTTATATTGCTATAATCTATATATTCAAAAATCTATCTCCTCAACAACGTAGGCGCAATGAATGTTCTTGAACTTTCAAAATGAAACCCTTTGCTGATGTTAGTGTGTTAATTACGCAATCACCCCGCGGCCCGCGGTTCACGTGTCTGTAAAACGATCGCAGACTGCAGGGCGGCGGCCGGCGACCGCAACCGCGTTACTGATATTAATACATACCTAGGCATCGATCGTTTCTACCTAACTAGATCACTGCTAGAGCTACAATTGTAATCTCAAATGAATTCTGGAGACTAGGAGACAAAAAGTTTATAATAACAAATAAGAGTTGGCAGTTGCGTCTCTGCAGGCAGGAAGCGCCGCGACGCAAAACAGTAATGGAACTAGGTAAAGCATTTGACAAAGTTGATACCGTTTCAGTGGGAAAGGACACTGTCGAAATGACGCTCTCGTGTTGCAGCTAGTTCCCAAAACAAGCTAATAATACAAGGGGAGAGGTATAGTATGAACAGCCTATAATATTCCCACTGCTGGGAAACAGGCCTACCTCTCTGTGAGAGTGCTATTCTGTAAAAATCTCACCGTGAAAACTTAGGTGAAGTGAGCGTAGAGTGAGCTGAGAGAGAGAGGTACATTAGATAGCAGATACTTATTTCCTTTTGACCATTCATACAGATATAGAAATTAATAATTTCTCGAATCATCTATGCATAGTAAAAAAAAGCATCAATATAAAAGCTTCAAAATAAATAAAAATTAGGGATGGGAGAGCGAACGAAACGAGCTCGAAATTCTTAACACCCCGCCTGCGTTGGTTTAGATTTTCTTTTGACCATTCATACAGTGTTTTTTGAAGTGAAAACTTCTTTAGCGGCGCTGTGTACTTTTTTTGGAATGGGTAAAAACTTCTAAATTCGCGTCAGGTCACGTGACCCTGATCGAAAATTCGTAAGACGTAAAACGTAAGACAGCGCCATCTATGCACATCGGGAAGAACTACGAGGACCTCGCGTACTAACTACGTAGTTCATCCAACAACGACGAGATGGCGCTGAACCACGGATATATAACTGACGACGAGCTCAAATACATTTTATGTACAAGGCCAATAGTATGTAAAAATGTAACTAATATCAATCGTACCATCTACGTCCTCTTCTAATACGCCTCTGCAAACATTATGGTAATCGAACAAAGGTAACATTGTGTAAAATTTCATACAGGCTCCTTATTAGTTTATCTAGTTACCACTTTAGAAATGATTAACGAAGCACTGCCGCGACCAACACCACGAACTGAAGTCTATCCTGTGTGCTTATTTGTAAATCTGAATAAATTCCTTTCACGAGAAGAATAAACCAGTCACTTTGGTCATCATACCTGATTTGCAAAAAACCCTATAAAATAAGGAACACACCTTAACACGCGTGTTTTGTTTATAAGACGATTCACAAAATACACTCGTAATTGTTCAAGTTTTCACTTCTGTCGGCACTACCGGAGTGCCAGTGTTTTTTTTTTTTGTTAGCCTGCACTGTCCCACTACCTGGGCAAAGGCCTGCCTAAAATACTTCTAGGAACTCTTTTCCCTTGCCATCTCGATCAAGCCCTCCCATCTCGAGTAAGTAGGTAAGTACTTAGTGCTTGTTCTAGACAATACGGCAGATAACGATCAGCAAGCCGCCGATGCCGCCCCGAGCCATGGCCCTCTTAACCATAGGGTAAATTAAATACTTCACTAACTAAAACTAGACCTGCAGAGTAGATATTCACTATTTAAAAATATACTTACAGAGCGGATTTTTTGACGGAGCAGTAAGGGTCCTTCGTCGTTGCAGCTACGGGAAAACGGTCTTAGGAGAAATAGGAGACTGTCGATAGCATTTTGAGAAATTTATTTCGGCATTCACAGATTTAGAGGTTTGAGAAGGTATCTATGACTTTTCTATTTACTTACTAGAAAAGTCATAAATCGCGAAAAACTTCTCCATACCTACATATCGTAGGATAAGTTAGACTCCCAACGGTTACAATAAATTTTATAATAGATAGGCATTAGACTGGTCACCAAAATTTAAGACTGGCCGAAAATAAACGAAAAGATTTGAACTACGATTGTACGCGTTATTGTTTTATTTGCTTTGAGGTAAAAATCTCACCGTGAAAACTTAGATGAAATGAGCGTGGAGTGAGCTGTCAATATAGTGTCAATTCCTAGCAAAAACAAACTCATTACACCTAAGTTTTCACGGTGAGATTTTTACAGAATCGACAGGCATATACAGATACTGTCTCATCCTCTCGTAAGTATGGTAATTATATTATTATTTTTAAACATACATAAACTCACGCCTTTTTCCCTTGGGGGTAGACAGAAACTACAGAACGCCAGCATGTGGAAGCATGCCGCAAAACAGTTTAGCATTGATAATTATCTATCTTTATGATACACTCGATATACTATTATCACTACTGGTGGTACTAGCGAGAGAATAAGACAGCATCAGTATCAAATCACAGGTAGTTTCTGTCGCAAGTGTAAACTTAAACCAAAAGAAACAAGACAAAAGAGTATCAAACAATTTTTTTTAAACACTTACTTTGTAACACACGTCTAGCTAGACAAACCCTTTTTTTGTTTAAACCACTTCACGACAAAGTGCCCTCAGCAAAGGTTACTAGGACCTACGTAGGTTGGCTGTAGGTTAAACAGTTGCATTCATGTGCCCCTAATAACCTTTCTATTCGTTTTAAAATTATAATATGTTCGGCTTCAAATGGATTCACATCTTGTATCTAGGAACTTCGTGGACAGTAACAAGGCACCTAAATACTTCGATTTAGAGCCTTCTTATCCATCGGCTGAACTCGACGTAATGGCACAAATAAAATCTTATCTTAGCGTTCATAAAACTAAGTAATGTTCGGTGCTCGACAAAAACTTTCATTCTACTTCCAATTTCAGCTTTTATAGTTGCGTTTTCTGAAAGTACTTTTTTGGAGGTTAGTAGGAGGTAGGTCTGACTTACTGAGCCACTTTGGAAAAAATATAAGGTAGGTAGGTTAATCTTCTTAACGTATCGACGGCGAAAAGCTTAAACATTTTTGGCCCTAAATTCAGCTGCGCGAACTCCTCTTATTGACGCAGTCAGAAGATCAACAAGTGCATAGGTGACAGACATGCGGCGCAGGATGGAAGGTGGGGCATTGTCTGTGGGGATAACAATAGGTTTTAGTCCATTTCAATAAGCTAGCGCCAAAGTCAGGAAAAAATATTCTTACAGCTTGAATTAAAAACTAACCAATCCGATTTGTAACCGACTCAAATAATTTGAGAATTCTCAAATTAAATAGTATTAATAATAAATTATTTAAATGCGATTTCGTTGTTTTAATTATCTACAGTGAAATAGCCCTAATATTTTCTTTTTGTTATTTTTTGTTACGTTTTCATTTTTGTAACTGTACAAAAATTTTGAAAATCACCCTAATGCTACTTCTTTCTGAAAATTAAATAAATTATTAAATAATTGACACTCGCAAGAAAATGAAAATTCTTAGGATAGGTAAATCCCGTTGAGTCTAATCATGAAAAGCAAGATCAAGGTCTTTTATTTATTTTTTATTTTTTTTTTTCTGGATGGGAAATCATCTAATGACCCCTCCCGCTCTGGGTGGAGCGGAAGGAAGTGTTAGACTCTTACTGACTAACACAGCACAAATAGGTAGGTACCTACAGGAAAATATCCACAAATCGTTTATTGGTAGTTATATTACATAGTAATATTTACACAACTACAAAGTTCAGTTTGTCCTTCAATTCGGAATCTAAGATTTATAGGCCGTATCTTGAACAACATTCGTAACATTTCTTTATTTCATTCAAGTTCGTTTACTTTTCAATCTAACAACCCACCAGTATGGACAACAGATTCACGGACATGCAATAATATTGAATTATTTTGTGCATACTTACTACAGAAGATTAAAATTCAAATACCGGGTGAAAATTTTCTGCTGGTAGTAATTAAGGGATTGTGTTTTGTTTTTGTCGTGTTTGATGAGAGGGGTAGGTAAGGAGGCCCGGGTAAAACTTGTTTCTTTTTAGGATTCCGTACCTTAAAAGGAAAAACGGAATCCTTATAAGATCACTTCGTTTTCCGTCAGTCAAGACCCTTTTTCTCAGGAACGCGTGGAATTATCAAGTTGAAATTAATATCAAATAAATACTCAGGGCTGAAATCCCTTGAAGCAGTGGAAAAATAAAACTTCTAAGTCAACGCGATCAAAAGATACGGGTGTTTATGTTCCGAAATCAAAACCGCGGTTGATCTGTTGATGGGTGACCATGCATCTTTAGATACCGAGACCCCTCCGTGCCTCGGAAAGCACGTTAAGCATTTGGTCCCGGCTGTCATTCGTAGATCGTTGACAGTCGTTACGGGTAGTCAGAAGTCCGAAAATCTGACAACTAGTCTTAACAAGGGCTATCGTATTATCCAGTAAATGGGTTGTGGAGGTCAGACAGGCAGTTGCTCCATGTAAAATACTGGTATTCAGCTGCATCCGGTTAGACTGGAAGCCGACTCCAATATAGTTGGGAAAAGGCAGATGATGATATTACATAGCATTATAACATAACATCACGCCTGTAATGTTGTGTTAGGCAGAGGTGTACCGGTGTGCACCCATATTTCGCCAGTGTTTATGCCCCATGTAATAGGGGGCAGCCCATTGCCCTCAACCGGGCAAAAATCCAGACTCCCAGTTGTTATTGAGAAATCCCTGATGGAAAAACAATTTTTTTTTTCCCGACCAAGGAATCAAACCCAGGATATCCTGCTCAGCAGTAGGTAGCGCTGGTAGCCAGAGACGTGCCCTAACACGCGTTGCACTGAGGGGGTTCCGGATTGGTCTATTAAGAGGTAACGGGCCCCCCTCCATGTGCTGATGGTGATCACCGCGGTGGTTTTAGTGAGGTAAGAATCCCACACTACCTGGTCTTTTTCCCCAAAGTCCCCGAAAACAAAAAAAAAAAAAGGTAGCGCTTGCGACCACTACACCATCGAGGCAGTAAAAAAATATTGCTTGACGAATTTTCTGAAAAACAAATCTACACGATTATTTACCCCGACACGTTCCCGTAAACAAGATAAATTTGAAAGTTCAAAGCATGATTTAACTTTTAAACGAAACTCTTTATGTATGTAAGTATTACGTAGGTATAAATATTTTTTAATATTTTAAAATGTATAAAAAGGTTATCCTGCTGTCTAGCCTTAAATATATGGTAGGTATTAGTACAGACGCCAGCACATCAAGCTACTACAATCTGTCAAATTTCTTTAACAGATTTTCAACTTTATCGCTAAAGCATAAGGTTCAAAGTTGATTGGGAAAATTTGACAGTTTCGGGTAGCTTGATGTGCTGGCGTCTGTACTTTAAGATTTTGTTTTCGTACCACTTCGAACTAATTTAAAATTCTGAATTTTGCATGAGACAGACAGACTTCGGATGAAAATAATCTAAAGGCAGTAGGTACAATTATAAATGTGTACTATATTTTTACACATGTTTTGACACCGGACACCCCCCTCCTATACCGACCTACCTAACGTCTTCTATTTCTATAATAATCAAGCCAAATATTAACTACTAGCCTGCCCGCGACTTCGTCCGCCTGTTTCTTGTTCCCCCGACAATGCAATGCGACGGGCATTGCTTCGCCTACCCGCGCTTAACTTTGGTTTTTCTTAGCGTTCTTACTGTTTTTTCTTCTGCTTATTTCTCGGCTCTTAAGAGTCGTAGCGTGATGTTAAATAGCCTACAGCCTTTCTCAATAATTGGCCTATAAAATGCAAAAATTGTTTTGCAAATCTGTCTGACAGTTCCTGAGATTAGCGCGTTAAACAAACAGACTCTTCAGCTTTATTATTAGTAGTATAGACGACGCAAGGGAACTCGTTTAGATAAACCTTCCGATTGTGCACTACACAAAGTTACAGACTAAGACTGACTAAATTAATTCGTAGATACCTATATGGCCCTGCAAGATTCACCACCATCAGCCCGCGCGACCATGGCAGATCTTAATATTTGTCGATAGAAAATTAATAAGAATATTCAAGACGCAAACGCATGTCAACTGCTGTGTTTTTGGTTGACTGAATAATCAACAGCTAATCAGAGGCAGAGGGGCAACTCTCGTAATTTTAAAAACCATCACAATCTGATCTGTCTGATTTTTAGTATTGTTAATTCTTTTCATTGTTATGGAAATATTTGTACGCCGATGCTTACGGCTAAACATGATTGGACTCAAACTATGTAATTATCTTGCATGCTCTTGTATGTATACAATGTTTAACAAATAAAGTTCTATCAAAAATATCTCTAATTTCACTACGTTTTTGACAAATTTTTGTCATTGCACATGCTGGTCCTGCTCCATAGGACAATCTGGAGCCTAGAAAAAATCAAACTGGTTGCTAATTTAATTGTAAATTTATACTTTTTTTTTGACATTGATTTACATTCTGTAAAAAAAAAAAAAACAATCCATCATCATCTTCACCAATGATGGCAATCTATCATTTGCAACTTAGTAGAATTGTTATTTGTTTCATTTAAATAGAGTTATTTGTCATAAAACCAAGCAAACCCGTGATTGTGACGAGAACTTTATCATAAGCCCAAACTACTTAGTTCAGGTTTTTTATCAAAAATCTGGATTGTTACAGGTTTATGATGAAATTGAGTTTAAAATGTGTCATCTTCCGGTTTTTCATCAAAAACTTAATTTTATGAAAAACCTGCGACATATATCTATCAAATAATTAATTTATATGTCATGGTTTCATTTTTAAGTCTTTTACCTATTGTGGTATAGTAATTTTATTTAGGTGCATCGTGTTCACATATTATTATTATATAATTAATGTATGCAAAATTTTGTAAAATACATATTTTAAAAGAGTAACGGTGGAGTTTCTTGCCCATTCTTCTCCATACGAAAACTACCTTTTGGAATGGGCGACTAGAATCAATTCTATTTGTTGTAATTTCTGACGTTCAAAAGTGCCTTTTATGTGCCTATTCGAAATAAATGCTTTGAGTTTGACTTTGACTTTGATATTGATTGTCGCTGAGATGAGATTGCGACTAGCTCAGATAAAGTAGTACACGCGACTAGTTTTCGACTAGTTTTTGATTACGGGAATTGGCCTTCAGATCACTTGACATGAGCTCAATTTTGACACGTCCGCGTCCTTCTAGAAACCGTCTGTTACTGTATCTCTTATGAATTTATTCAGAAGTAATAATAATAATAATATGTATTGTTTAATAATATGTACCTAATAATTTATATGTGATAGTAATATTACCACAGCTGATTTTAATTTTTGAATACTGTTTTCTTTTTTATTACGGGCGCTTTAAACGTCTTAGTTCTCCCATGTATAATTTCAACATGAATGATGTCACCAATATTTTGTAACTTAAAAGAGTGTCCGTGGAGTTTCTTACCCGTTCTTCTTCATACATAGGTACCTACTACGCTTTGGAATGGGCAACTAGCTTTATCTTTCTGACTGCCCGACCCCTTGACAATTCAAAAGTGCCTGTAAATTGTTTATCCATACTATGGATAGTATGGATAAACCATTTACAGGCACTTATGAATAATATTATTACTAATATTATACTATATAATAATTACAAAATTCGAAAGTAACTCTGTCTGTCTGTATGTTACCTTTTCACGCCTAAACCACTGAACGGATTTCGATAAAATTTGGCAGAGAAATAGATTGTATCCCGGAGAAGGGCATAAGATAGTTTTTATCGACATAACTCGCGGGCGAAGCCGCGGGCGGAAGTTAGTTAGAAACAATTGTTTTGAGTTGATTTGAGAAGAAGTAAGCCCAACGTGAGATTGTCTAGAACAAAATACGTCAAGAACTCAAGACACGTTTCAGACTTTTCATTTATTTATTTGGAGCTTGGCCCACTACCCTTAATTTTGTTGATGGCCCTAAGCCCTAAGGAGTTTGACACCTCTGCCCTAACCTCTAGTCATCATCACATCATCTGCCTAGCCTTTCCCCAACTATGTTAGGGTCGGCTTCCAGTCTAACCGGATGCAGCTGAATACCAGTATTTTACATGTAGCAACTGCATGTCTGACCTCCACAACCCAGTTACTGGGTAATACGATACCCCTTGGTAAGACTGGTTGTCAGATTTTCGGACTTCTAAAATCCCGTAACGACTGTCAAAAATCCAGATCAGATCCAGTCAGCCCTGATCAACGGTTTTATCGTGCTTTCCGAGGCACGGCCAATAGTAGGTAATAATTGAAGTTCGAATTTTCATCCAAGACCTACCACAGCATTCAAACAACGTTATCAATGGAAAGTTAAACTTTGGTAGGTACGTGATTTAAATTAAACGCAAATCAGAGTCTATGATTAAGTGCGCATTACGGTACCTAATTAACGTTTCAAATCTATAACTTGGACGAAGTTTACTACGCAGTAGCGGATTTCAACGGAGTTATGCGTCGCCGCCGCCCGCCGCGCCGGCGCAGCTGCCGTCATGACGTCAACTATTGAGGGCTCTCTTGACCTATCACCTCTCCATTCACAGATCTATACACTAATCGAATAATAACCCTTGAGCAATGGCTCTTATCAAAATGTGTAGAATACAATTACTTATATACTGATAACGACGTAGGCCCAAACTACTAAGTAACTACATACATATTATACTATAGATTATGTTTACCTAAGTTTAACTTTGAACGTTATGAATGATTTAGCGATAAAGTTGAAAATCCATTAAAGAAATTTGACAGATTGTACCTAGTAGCTTGATGTGCTGGCGTCTGTACCTACCGACCGATCATAATAATCTTGCAAAACTTTGTAGTACTTATTACGATACGATTGCCTAAGCTAAGAATAGGCATTTTTTTATTAAAATTGCTCATACCAAGAATAAAGAAAATATAAATATTTCATCAGAATATTTTTATCGTCAGCCACAGGATTTGTTTTCCGAGGTATGAAAACACATTGAATTGAATATAAACTTTATAGCAAAATATTGGTTTTGGAACTAAAAATTTGGGTACTTAGAGTAATATGAAGATAATGCCGAAAAGATTTAAAAAAAACTGAAGAGAATCATCATCATGTCTTTTAAACCTAACCTCTTCGAGGCGGATAAGTCCGCAGTATAGGTTTGAGATTATGATTACATTACGATTCCGTACATTCTATGCACCTGCACCTCTGCCTATTCTTTCAGGACAATAGTGTGGTTTTTTTTAACCTTTTTTTAACTTGGCAACATTAACGTAGTCAATTGGGGTGCGTTCAATTAATACGCTTGCTCGCTCGCGCCTGATGACTTTGACGGTGGGTCGGTAAAGCTGCGGTTTTCTAGAAAAGCGTTGACCACCATCGACCAACGGTGAATGACGTCACTGAAAAGTTGTTTATGAAAGTAAGTTGGTGTGTTTTCCGAGAGAACGGTTTTGAAACCCCGTCAAAAGTCAAACCCCGCTGCTCCAAAGATTTAAATCACTAGATTTGCCCTCACCGTACTTAGTTACGCGAAAGAGTCCATACCTAAAGGATTAAGCTCACACATTTATATAACGTTTCCATGACAATCAAGTCAAGACACTGCCATGAAGTTATCTGTAGCTTCATGGTCACTGCGTCATTGTGTGCAGAGGTGTCAAAATGAAACGGAAACGCGAATATCTTTTGACCCGGTTGGGCGTATCTAGCATTTTAAATATTTACCGCTGTCATCATTTTCATGAAAGCCGTCACTGCGACCGTTATGTACTGTGATTATGTGCGGACTCTGCTTTTCCAGGAAACCTTAGCTTGACCGGCCATACAGAGATTGAACGATCCGTGTGTCGTCGTCGATATGCAGCTAACGTAATAAATTGAACGCACCCCTAAATGTCAGTGAACACAAGTTGAGCAGTCATTATGTTATTTATTTTATTTATTATGTCTTTCGTAGTTAATCCATTTTATAATTTTCACTTTATTTTTTCCTTACGTCAAGAGTATATATGAACGAAAGACATTAGTTTTTCTAAGCTTACTACGTAAGAGATTCTACACAGAAGATGAGGCAGTATAGTCGAAAGACTATAGCATGCCCTTTGGGCGAAAAAAAATTGAACAGTCATTCAAATTGTCAAAATGCCATTCTTGTCATTGTCAAAATGTCAAATTGTCAAAGCATTCATGAAAGCGTTTGCGACGCGTTTCTCTTGCAATTTTTCAGCTTTTCACCGTAAAGTTTTTAATATGCGCTTTCAAGTCTTGTAAAACCAGATGTATTAGTTTCGTATACGAACAAATAACTACAATTTTAAGACCAGTTTTTGAGAACGCAACTTGAAAAATGTCGTTGGATACCGTGCCTAAAGACCTCCGAGGACTGCGAGCTTGTTTAGTATGCTCTTTGATAAAGGTATTTGGTTGTTGCTTCGTCGTTACTCTATCCATAACATGGCCCTCGATGGCCACTTATTTTTCTAGTTACTTAGTTACGATTTCACTGACGATTAAATATATTTTGTTTGGTACACATTCAACGTTTTTAATATAGTCAAATGATCTTCCAGACATTCGATCAGTTTGAGTACGATGGCTGCGACAACTGCGATGAATTTCTCCGTATGAAGAACAATAAAGACAATGTTTATGACTGCACTAGTAATAACTTTGATGGGTAAGTCCATTTGCGAGTAGCAGGTTTATCCAAACTGTTTTACAGTAATAGTACTTCCTTATTTGTCATGTTCAGCCAGATATGGAATAGCCTGGATTGTTGTGCCGTTTATTCGGAGTCATGATATTGGCACTGCTCTTGTTGGTCATTTCAAATAGCTGGTAATCAAGTTAATCCTGAATTATCACTTTCCAGAATGATTGCTGTTATGAGCCCTGAGGATAGTTGGGTGTGCAAGTGGCAACGCATAAGTAAGTGTTGAATTTGATCATACATGCTGATAGAGAAAAAAACTGCTTAGCATCAAATATTACTGTAGGCTTCTCAATGGCTGCTTCACTGACTCAAAATATAAGTGGAGTACCTGATTGATGGACTGGTGATAGCAATATGTTTTCTTTAGCTAACAGGAAGTTTAAGCCTCTACAATTTTTTGGAAAATCACAAAGGGCTGGTCAGGCAACCTTTGTCACTGACTTTATCTAGGGCCATGGCTGGCCCGCAAGCACCACCAATTTGGCGGGCAAGAGCAGGCCTGATGTACCTGGTATCCGGCCTTTTTCCTCAGCATATTTCCTTTTTCAAAACTGTAATAATATCGTCACTAGAAAGGAGAAAATAATAAAATCAGCATTTGGGCCAAAAAGAGTTATATAATATAGTTGCTTAAATTTTTTTTTAAACAAGTTTCAACAATTTTTTTTTAGACAATCTGTCCCAATTAAAATTGACTCAGATTGTCTTGAAACCTAAACAGATTGATGCAGAAAAAAAAACGATTCCAGCAATATATTATAATAACTCATTTTGGCCCAAATGGTGCTTTAACATTTTCTTCTTTCCCGTGACGATGTTTATCTGATGAGCTAGCTAGATCTTGGCCCTTATGCTAAAAAGATTGGAGAACCCTGGTCTAGGTGAAAATATGGTCATTCTGCTATTATAGCAATAGTAATATGACTAATTTAACAAAATATTCTTGTTTTCAGATCGATTCACTAAAGGAGTATATGCCATATCAGTGTCCGGCAGATTACCAGCTGGTGTTATAAGAGACATGAAGAGTCGAGGCTATGTGTACAGACCCAGAGACACGAGCCAGAGATAATCAAGACAGCACCTAATTTTATTTTAAAATATTAATATAATCATCATTCATAAATTTGTCTATAATTTTATTGCAGTAGGAAGTACCCATACATTTATATTTTTTAATTACTTGTATAATAATGAATTCTAAGTTCAGTGAGTTGAAATAGAAAACTGTATCTTTGAAGATGTATCTACTAAAAACATGCCCTTGTAAGTTTCTTAATGTTGTCTATTTAGATCCTCCACACATAACTGCTAAAGAGAAAGGGTATATTTAGAACAAAATAAAAACTATTTTAAAACTTTTAATTGTCCCTAAATAACTATACAACATAAAAACATTATCTACATTTGAACTAATTAAATGCAAGGTAGAGATGCCTTCTTATTCTTATAACAAATTGCAAAGTACTTTGAGCTCTAAGTAACAACATTTAGATCATTTCATTAAGGCGAAAGCGCCAGGGTAGCCCGCGAAATTCAATTTTTTTTAGGTTTTTTGCAATTTGCTGGTCAGTATTAAGTTGTACATTGATTAATATTTGAATCGCGGCCGTAACAAACATGTATTTACAGAATTATAATCATTAAAGTGAAGAAGAAGAATTACTGTTTCATGAAATTATCATTCTTTGGACTTACGTGGTCTTAGAGAGTTGTGTTGATGACTTTAATGATTATAATAACATACAACTTAATACTGACCAGCAAGTTGCAAAAAACGTAAGAAAATTTGGATTTCGCGGGCTACCTTAGCGCTTCCCCCTTAAGCATGCACAACAATATAGAATATGACAGAGTGGCTCTAAAATGCCAAACTTTATCTTGTTGTCAATGTATTGTACAGTACCCACACCTAACTCCTTAGGTGTGGGTACTGTACAATACATTGACAACATTCTGCTTATCAATAATAGATTTATTTTTGTATTCAACTGGCATGTGTTGTTTCTTCCAAAAGTACATCTTGTGGCATGTAGCAAGTTGCAATGCACACATAATGACGTTCTGTCAACTACTGCCCGATGGTGGGGCTTTGTACTCGCCATCTGTACCCAGTACATCCTTGTCAATTTCTTTAAAGTCTATGTTCTGCTTTTTCATAGCATTCTGAAAATAATGGCAAGCAATGGTTAATTATTATCACTCCTAAATTTCTATTATAAACTTTGATTTAGATAAATTCAAAGGTTTAAAAGTTGCATAATTGTAGCTATGCTATTCCTGCCAATCACAAACCACAGATGCACAACATCTTTATTTGGTTAAAGTCATTTACACAATATACAAAATCAGTAAATATCAGGTTTGGTTCATTTTGGGAGTTAACAGATTATTAAGATCAAACATTGCCATGATACAATTGCATCATGTCCGTGACCACCTTCAAAGTCGATTTTCTCGAAAACTACTAAGGTACCAATTTTGTTGTTCAAGTACTAATTAATACCAATTGAGTACTAATTATTTACCAAATATGGAAGCGATTGGCGTTGGTGGTCTGGCGGTAGTCATGGACATAATTGCATCAGATATTATTATCAAAATTTTCATTGTTTCACAATAAGTCAGATTATTTTATGAGAATTAAATAGGGGTACCAAACACTTCATTAAAAAACTGGTACTTAATTAAAACTCATCGAACAAAACCTTCCTTAGCAAACTGTTCATCACCATGTTGTCACATGTAGTAATTAATTGTCATACCTATTAAGTTTAATTGCAATATTGTAGAGTGGAACATATTACTGGTTACAAAAGCTGGTCAAAGCAATACATATTATACAATTACCTTTACACAATCCTGATAAACTTTAAAAATTCCGGCGCAGACAGAATCATCGTGGTCGCCTTTCAGAAATCTTTCAGAAAACCAACTATTAAAACAATCGTCATATTTTTTCTTTAGCTCAGTGCATTCTTCTCCAATGCTATTCATTATTTTGATATAAATCTATAGCAAATGGATACTAATTCAATTAATTTGATAAAGTTACTTGAATAATTCAGGACTATTTCCACTTTACAAGTTTACATACTCAAGAGTCAAGAGTGACAGGTGGGCCGAGGGTGACTGCCACAGAACATTAATACTCCTGTCATCCTGTGACTGCCGTTTGACAACTTCAACTTTTGTGGAATAAACACCACAATTTTGCCAATTTCACGTACTTAGAATGATAGACCACGGCAAGTAACACTGTGTGTGTGTGTGACAGAACTTGACAATTATTGACATTGACAGCTTTTAGAGTTACACGATTGGATCAATAGCCAGAAGTCGTCTCGGTATAGAGTAGTATGTTCTGTGCAGAAGTCACATCACTTCAGTTGAAACGACGCGACGCGACGACCCCAAGACCGATTCCTACGTAGTAAAGGCAGCGGAGTTTTTGGCGGGATTTCTTCGAGTGAAGTCTAGTTGGCTGTTTTAATTATTCGCAAATTGATTCCTAGTGGATATTGTGATGTAAAATTGGTGTAGTTTTGTATCTCAAGTGTCTGCGCAACCGGACAATATGTGGAATCATTGAAACAGACGCGATCCCGGTAAAATGGAGCTGAGAATTTTTTTGTAGTTTTGGCTACCTCAGCGAAGTTTACCGGGAAACTTGATTCGATACATTTGCTGCCAAATACTCCTAATACATTAGAATGTGTGCACCCATATTCTAATGTCATGTTAGACTAAAAAATAGTAACTGATGACTAGGCAGCATGGTCTCAGACCTTAGCCTTTAAAAAAAAAAAAAAAAAGTAGTAAAGGCAGCACCTTTTCTAAAAAACATTAAAACTCAAGGGGACCTCTTTATTCAGTGAGAGTTGTAGATAATGATGAATCAAATATGATGATTTGATTTAATAGTGTAGGTATGTAAAAAGCTTTTTACTTTTTAACTGACAAAAAAGTAGGAGGTTCTCGAGTCGGCGCGTATTTCCATATATTTTAAGGTACCACGTTGCTGCATAACTTTTTAGAGTAGTCTGATTTTGACGATTATTTTTTTTTTTATGTACGCACCGACCGACTCAAAATGACTAATTAAGCGTGGGCGCCAAACAAACAAAAACCGGCCAAGTGCGTGTCAGGTCACGCACAGTAAAGGGTTCCGTCGTTGGGATGTATCTATCAGATAATTAATTTATGTCATGGTTTCATTTTTAATTCTTTTACCTATTGTGGTATAGTAATTTTATTTTAGGTGCATCGTCTTCACATATTATGATTATATAAAATGTATGTAAAATATTGAAAGAATTTTAAAAGAGTAACGGTGGAGTTTCTTGCCCGTTCTTCTCTATACGAAAACTACCTTTTGGAATGGGCGGGGCGACTAGAATCAATTCTATTTGTTGTAATTTTTGACGTTCAAAAGTGCATTTTATGTGCCTATTTGAAATAAATGCTTTGACTTTGACTATGGATAAATATTTCACAGCACATAACGCACGCACGCAACCCTCACGTGCGCAGTTTGCATGCACAGTATCGATTTTATTTACCCCAAATAAGTAGAATTTCATTATATTTCTCGGTAAAATACAAACAAAGTTATCACTGTATTTGTAACCAAAAAAATCCCGTATCTCAAAAAATATTAACACTTACATAAAAAACTCAATTAGAAATGATTCAAAGATACACACATACTTTTTTTCAACCCTCCTTTAATTATGGATGGGGAGAGCTAGGTAGGTACCCATTTTTCGGAATTTCTCTGCGTCAATTGATTAGCGATGCGCAGAATACACTTCTTTCCGATTTTCATCGATAGCAAATAGCCTCTGAGTAAATTACCTATGTAACATCTGGATGGACGATTTTTTCTTCCATAGACAACGTATCACGGTTGTTGTTGAGGTGGGAATAAAAGATTGGTTTTTGTATAACACGTAAAATATAATCGGCTGTTTTCTAGCCCTAGTTACCACACTTGTTTATAAAAGGTGACATGACCGTCTTTTACTTATAAAGAGTACATAGAGTATATTTGTATCAAAAGAGTTCATGACTTCGGATTAAATTCTCATCCAACACCTCCCCTCGAAGTCATAAGCTTCTTTCACTCATCTTCACGATCATGCCGACATGCCTAAGCCTTGCAAGCATTCTTGATGTTTCGGTCCACTCAAAGCCTTGGTCAAAACATCAGCTGGCATTTTGTCTGTACTCATATACTTCAGATCAATCACGCTTCGTTCCAACATATCTCGAATAAAGTGGTGTCTCACATCGATATGTTTCGTTCGTGCGTGATAACACCTGCTCTGAGCAAGCTTAATTGCACTCTGACTGTCGTCAAATAATGTCACACATTCACACTTAACACCAACATTATTCAACATATCACGCAGATAAATAGCTTCTTTGGTAGCTTCCGAAAGCGCCATGTATTCTGCTTCCGTACTGGATAAAGCTATAGACCGTTGCTTTCGTGCCTCCCAGTTTATAGGGGCACCTGCTAAAATAAATGCAAAACCAGAATATGACTTGCGGTCGATTGAGTTTGATCCCCAATCAGCATCAACCACACCATACAACGATTTTCCTGTCCTCTCATAGACTAAGCCAAAATTTGATGTGCCTTTTAAATATCTCAATACGCGTTTTGCCGCCTTCCAATGTTCAATTCCGTAATTATTATTAAATTGACTTAAACAATTTACAGCATACGCTATATCTGGTCTTGTCGATACAGCCAGATACATTAAGGCACATATCAAGCTTTGGTACGGATGCGTACTCATAATATCCTCATTAACGCACTCAGGTTTCTGTAACTTTACATTTACATCGATGGGGTCCTTGCAGGCTTACAGTCAGACATTCCAAAGCGTTCTAAAACTTTATCTAAATATACACTTTGGTTCATGTACACTCTATTTTCTGCATCACGAGTAAATTCAATGCCTAAACAAACATTAATTTTTCCCATATCTTTCATCTCAAATGCGCTAGATAACTGTTTTTTTACGTCACATAACCACACAATATCATTCGTAGCAAGAATAATATCGTCGACATAAATAGCAATCAACATCATTTGCTCACCTTTTCGTGCAACAAACATACACGGATCTTGTGGCAAAGCTGCAAAACCAATATTCGTCAACTTACTCACCAATTCCTTATGCCACTGCAGTCCTGACTGACGCAGACCATACAAAGACTTCTTCAACAAACATACACTATTCTCACATTCACGCAATGCTTTGTTCCAGCGTTTAGCTGTTTGAAGTACTTTCTTGTCTCTTATGACGTTCTTCTTTAAGCCGACTTTTTGGTTTGCGAGTACTTTCTCTAAAACATCGCTTAGCTGATCTGGTATTCCCATGAATACCTCCTCATCTAATGATCCATTTAGGTAAGCGGTCACAACGTCCATTTGATGGATCTCTAATCCCAACTCCGCCGATATTGCAGCTATAATCCTTACCGATGACGATCTCACGACTGGCGACGAGGTTTCGTGGAAATCCTCCCCTGGCCGTTGAGAACATCCTTTTGCCACGAGTCGTACTTTCTTCCCCGTAGTTTTGGTACGAAAAACAAATCTGCTCCCAATCACTTTTCGTTTAGATGGCCGCGGTACAATTTCCCACGTGCCATTCTTAATCTGTGCCAAATACTCATCTTCTAAAGCACTTCGCCATGCGTTTACATCGTTAGTTTTTTCAACTTCACTCCATGTCATTGGGTCAGCAGTAGCTATTCCCGCTATCAACTCTTCATTACTATCTTCATACTCTGAGTCAGTTCCACTGTCAGCCCTGTCCTTGGCTGGCGTATATACTTTTCGTGGTCTTCCCACCGAACCTGTTCTAATCAATTTTGGTCTTCCCCGTCCTCTTTTAACTAATGGGACTAAATTCTTTCTCGGAATATTTGCATCATCAGGTTCTTGTTCACTTTCTAGTCTTTCAAGTGATGAATGACAAGAATCACTCAGAGGAGCTCTGTGTTCTTCTCTGTCTTCATGACTGACTTCAGGTATATTTAACTGAACTGTCACCTCATCAATACTCTCTTCTTCGTCAAGTATATCTTTATAGTCTTCGCGACCGAATGCCTTCTCATTCATAAAATTTACATCGCGAGTCACAACAATTTTTCTTGTCCTTGGGTTTTGAATCCGATATGCTTTTGATTGCATATCATATCCCAAGAAAATTCCTTCTTCAGAAACTGAGTCAAACTTCCCTTTGACTTTATTCGCGCCTTTGTTTTTATAATACACCTTAGATCCAAAAACTTGCATGTATAAAACAGTAGGCTTCTTTCCTTTCCATACAGTGAAAGGTATCTCACCCTTCAAAGCCACAGTCGGACATCGATTCCGAATGTAATTCGCAGTGTTAACTGCTTCTGCCCAAAATTTAGGAGGGCTTCCAGCTTGTCGCATCATGCAACGTGCCATTTCGGTTAGCGTCCTGTTTTTCCTCTCCGCTACCCCGTTCTGTTGCGGTGTATAAGGAACCGACAACCTTCGAACAATACCATTCTTCTTCAGAAAGTTTTCAAATTCTTTGTTAATGTATTCTCGCCCATTATCTGATTGCAAAGACTTAATTTTCTTCCCTGTGAAGTTTTCCACCTCAGCTTTGTAATCCTTGAAAACAGTTAGCACGTCATTCTTATTACGTACAAAATAAACGTCGCACCATCGAGATTTATCGTCTATGAACGTAACGAAATATCTCTTACCTGAAAACGATTCATGTCTCATGGGGCCACATACATCCGTATGTACTATTTCCAATAATTCGCTGGTACGATCTGCATTACCCTTTGGAAATGGTTTGCAGGTCTGCTTCTCGCTACTACATATCGCGCACTCCGACATGTCTCCACCATCCAGCTTCATTCCGTGAACAAGCCCGCTTTTCGCCATGGCCTTTAAGTCACGTTCGTTCAAGTGCCCCAGACGTTCATGCCATATATCTATAGGTTTCTTGACTTCAACATTATTAACATCATTTTCATTCATACGCACATGGTATAAATTTCCTATACGATCGGCACGCATAAGCACTTCATTGTCTTTTATGACAACGGCATCCTTCTTTCTAAAGATAACTTCATAACCATCATCAGTCAGTTTCGCCACTGAAAGGAGGTTAGTTCGCAGATCTGATACATAGAACACCTTTTCAATGCTTATGTTTCGTATTTCACTGCCTGTATCTACTGAAATATTTACCTTTCCGGTTCCACTAATATTAGTTTTCCCATAATTAGCTAAGTTCAGCTCAGAATCCATTTTCTTGAATTCTTTAATTATATTTTTTTCGTTGCACATATGTCCCGTGCAACCACTATCAATGCACCATTATATCATTTCCTTGTGCGCTCAACATCACTTCTTCAGTGGTTCTCATCGACATCAACACCTTCGACGTTTGTACATGATTACGATTACGATCTGATCGACGATCTGATCGATCCAGGTTTTGTGGACTTTGTTTTCCTTTATTAATATTCTTCACTCTGCACTCTCTTGCAAAATGCCCACGACGACCACAACGATAACAATCTATCGTCTTTTTAGGGCCTTGATCGTCATTTGACTTTGTCAGATTGGCATTTGTTTTGTCGCGTCTGATAAGCATAGCTCCCTGGTCCACCACTTGCGATTTGCGACCTTCGTGGTCTTCGAGGATCTTCACCTTTAACACTTCTGTTGTAGGTAATTCGTCTCGCGATTCTATTGCCGTTCGGAACATGCCAAAGGAGTCTGGCAAACTGTACAGCAGTAAAATGGCCAGTAGCTCGTCTATGACTACCAAACCGATTTCTTTCAATTTCTTTACGGTATCGAAGAAATCAGAGATATGCTTTCGCAGGTCATCTTCTTCCTGCATACGTGTTAAAACAAGCTTCTTTAATAACGAGGCTTTTCTCGCAGGTCCACTCGACTGATACATCGACAACAACTTGTCCCATATAGCTTTTGAGCTTTCTAAGCCATCCAAAGAACTTAATTCACTTGGACTAATAGCTAATAAAATGTCCGATTCAGCTTTACCATCCATTTTGATCCATTCTGAATATTTTGGATCGGAGCGAGGCGGTTGTGGTAGTATCCCGGATACATATTCCCACAAATCGTTCTTCTTCAGAATCGCACGCATCTGAATCTTCCACGTATCATAATTTTCCCCAGTGAGTGGATTAATTTTTATAGTCGCAGCCATGATGTAAGTTTCTTCAACTTTTTCACAATTTATTTTCGGTTTACGGAAAAAAATATTTATCGCTGCTTACCCATACTTTTATTCACCGTAGCACATAAAGGTCGTTTTTTTTACGCACCTGGGCCCATAACCTGTTGAGGTGGGAATAAAAGATTGGTTTTTGTATAACACGTAAAATATAATCGGCTGTTTTCTAGCCCTAGTTACCACACTTGTTTATAAAAGGTGACATGACCGTCTTTTACTTATAAAGAGTACATAGAGTATATTTGTATCAAAAGAGTTCATGACTTCGGATTAAATTCTCATCCAACAGTTGTAATATCACCACAAGTGGCAGTATGTATCAAAAACTGGCCAAGTGCAAGTCGGACTTGCACACAAAGGGTTCTGTACCACAAGGCAAAAACGCCAAAAAAAACACATTTGTTGTATAGGAGCCCCCCTTAAGTATTTATTTTATTCTGTTTTTAGTATTTGGGTAAGGCCACGAAAAAATGTTCATTTCAAAAATAAAACGTGGACCGTACTAAAATTTGAAAAAAAGAACAACGGTATTATTATTTCTAATACCATTTACAGTTTTATCAATATTTAGTGCATTCCTGCTTAGCATGGCTTAATTAAAATCCAAAAATATCTTATCTATTGACGTAAATTTTCGATTAATATTTTAGGTTGATTACAGCTTCCATACAAAATCAAAATGTCTCTCGTCCATGTAGCTCCAAACTTTTGTTTTTTTTTTATCTTATCATGATAATATCATATTTATGTTACATTGTACCTATTTTATACTGTTACGGCCTTGTTACAAAACAAATAAATAATCGTTATTTGCCTAATGTTTTAAAAAAAAACACGGTTGAAAATATGGGCCGAATTTGATTCCCGTGTGTAACATAACACGAAATAAATATCAAAAAATCGTAACAAATAGGTCTTTTTTCAACCTAAATTGAAAATTTTCTCTATAACGGCTCAATAAATCTGCATGAATTTTATACAAAAAAATACGTAATGACGTATTTAACGATGTGTATTGATTTTTTTTCTCATATTTCTTTTAATAATAAATATTTTTAATAAAAATCCGAATTTCGCGAAAAGCACTATGTCACTCCCGCACTCGTCCCTCTTTCTCGTCGTAAGTTAGTACAAGACTTGGGATTAATAGTCTCACGAGCAATGATGTATAAAACTATAGATACGTTGTCCGCACTCTAAAATGGCAACATGAAATGAAGCCAATTGCCACATTTGCGCTCAGTCACGCACCAACCTGTCGCGCGACGCGACGCGACGTATGTTTGTTTTTAATTTATATCGTAAGTGAAAACCTGTGCAAAACATAAAGAAAATATGCCGTCGTGTGTTTTCAGAGGATGTAAAAATTATACCCCAAAAGTTAAAGACAAAAATGTGTCATTTCACGCGTAAGTTTACAAAACTAGATTATTTTATTTTATTTTGTACGACGCTGCGTTGCGTCTAATGGCGGCCGGCGCATGAAGTGACTGATAGCTACGTCACTCATGCGCTCGACCAATGAGCATGTAATTTGACTATTACTTATCCTGTGACGTAACTGAAGATGTTTATTTATCTCCCTCTAGCAACAGACATCCCGCCGTACGGTGATATATTTTCTTTCCCTTTCTTTACGCGTATAAGTAGTTATCTAGTATTTTCGCCGTTTTTAAGCGCCGAGATGTTGGTTGATAACGTGTCTATATATAATACGTCATTGCTCACGAGTCACAAGTTTTTTGAATGAGTCTTGAATTCTTTTGGGGTCCTATGAGTTCGTTGAGCTGAAGTGAGTCGCCAGCTTAAAAGTTTATTATGTCATCAACATTTACGGAATAAAATTATTAAAATCAGCTCAAAATGATTTAGGTACCTAGGTACTTAATCACATGAACTGACATGTCATTAAAAAAAAAAACAAAATTTATTTACCTACCTTTATTTAATCGTTTTATACTTGTAGGAAAAGGTATAGTGTGTTTCGTTATTATCAGGCATATTTTAATTACTGTGGGCGTACTGCGGGTAGTGTTGGTTATTGCGCAATAGAAAAAAAACGGTTTGAAGTTCAAGTCAGATTATAATTTCACGAACAATTTAAACAGCGCGCGCATGCTTTTTATTTAGTTTCGATACCTACATAAAATTTATCACACTAATATTATAAAGGCGAATGTTTGTGTGTGTTTATATGTTTGTTACTTCTTCACGCTCAAACGGCTCGGCCAATTTTGGTAAAATTTTGTATGGGGGTAGCTAACACCCTTTTTTTTTGTTCCCGGAGCGGAAAATCCTCATGATGTCCGCCGCCCTGGGGTGGCTGGTGGGGTCTGTCAGACTCTTACTGACTAAAAACCACCCCGGTGTTCCACCTCACACCTACGCCGGGGGTCGCGGGAACGTACGATCCTTCCGCAACCCCCGACTGGTGCCGGCCCGCCGCTGCGGGCCCCGTCTGGTCAGGGGGGAGTGAGGTGTTTGACTCCCCCCGCGACGTCTAAGAGGGGCGCGCGTGGAACACTACGCGCCGCCACCTCGGGTCCTGATGTGTGGGGGGCGACGGGCGTTGTCCGCCCTCCGCCGACGCCCGGTGCGCCTGCTGCGGGCCGGGTGAGTGGACGAAATCTCCCTCTCCCTTTCCGCAGCCTCCTGCGAGACGACCGTTTCGCAGAAGGAAACCACCGCGTCCTAGGACTCCCCACTGCCGACCATCGACTCGACCACGGCCGGCAGCGAGAGGTCACTGCTCTTTTTATCCCGATAATCCAACGGGATCGACGTTTACACGGGAGAAACCGCGGGGCGCAGCTAGTAAACTATAAATTGATACCAAACAGACTTAGGTAAGCAGCTATTAACCTTTTGCCCGCCACACGTCATAAAATCAAAAACGTGCCCTCTGCGTCAAAATCTGTCATGTAGTCGAACCGTGGCGTGCTGGGCACATTTTGGTTTGTCATCTATACACGACTGTGGCGGTCAAAAGGTTAATAAAAAAAACCGGTTAAATGAGAGTCGAACTTGCGCACCGAGCCCTCGGTGTACATACCTGTAACTACAAATTTACGGTTTTCGGATTATTCCTTTACTTGTGCTACATGACATTGCTCCTTGCCATATTTCACGATTCTAGGTCAACAAAGTACCCTTAGGTTTTGTCCACGGGACACAAATGCCCGTATCTTTTGATTGCGTTGACTTAGTAATTTGATTTTTTCACTGCTTCAAGGGATTGCAGCCCTGAGTATTTAATATTAATTTCTTGACTCAATTTAACAACTCCACGCGTTCCTGAGAAAAAAGAGACAGACAGACAGACGGACAACAAAGTGATCCTATAAGGGTTCGTTTTTCCTTTTGAGGTACGGAACTCTAAAAAAGGACTAAAGCATCTCAATAACTGTGCAAATCAAAGGATTCAACAAAAAAAAATACTAAACACTATCATAAAACAGCTTTATTAATTAATGAGCAGTAAATATCAATATCTGAGTAACTTAACATTACAACACACGCCTTTAAGAAAAACCAGTATAAGTAAGTAATAAAGTATCAAAGAAATGAGAGGTACATCTTTATTTCTTTCATGACGACGTCATGAAAGAAATAAAGATGTACCTACCTCATTTCTTTGATACTTATAATTTACTTATACTGGTATACTTCAGTTTTATATGAACATACCTACCTTCTACGGTATGTTCATTACAAAACTGTAGTGATAATCGACATCCGTTGCTGACCGTGTCTACGTGTATACACTCCACTTTTTTTTACAATTTTGTGCCAGCCGCGTTTTTGCCGCTGCCGTGTTGTGGTTGTGGCGAGTCTGTTTTGTATGTTTTTCATCTTAGGGACTCTCCTAAAATGAAAAACCATGCAAAACTGTAAATCCAACTCTTTCTAATTTAACAATATAACTATTTAATTTATTCTGAATTCGTCAAATTATAATAAACCCTTTTTATTAGAGATGTTAGTTTAGCTGCTTTTGCCGCTGTAGTCAATACGATAAGAGAAGTAAAATTTAGTCTTATGGATAGCATACTTACTTTCTAAACAATGTGTGAAACAAAATAATAAAATTATAAAACGATTTTGTCAGTACTTACAAGATTCAAACTTTATGGCGGCTCGGACTATGAGGCGGCGAGTCGCTGCGTAGTAACATATTCACCTGTCAGCGGGGGGAGGGGTGAGGTACAGTACGATTCACGAAAGATGACCACAAATGGCGGCCGTCTGCGCACGTAAACTCATGAAGAAAAGAAAAATAATATTTAAATGATAGTTAAATAATTTGTGTAATGTTGTAAATGCTGGTTATGCAAATAAATCAAACGTAAGTAAAGGCGCGTTTCCATTATGCAAGTGTTTGCATACATGTATGACGTCAGACTTGTGTGCAAGTGATTTGAATTGGAAACACGATTTTGTTCAACTTGCAGCTTGCATACAAGATTTTAGTGGTATACAAGTTAGTTCTAGTTGTACAGTGTCATTCAAAGTCTTTTTTACAATGTAATAAAGTCATAAACAAAGTAATCCTCTATGCACGACCGCATGCGCTTGCAACTTGCGTGCAAATGTGCCGACTTGATTATTGTGCGTACAAATTTAAACCTAATTGCATACAAGTTGCAACTTGTTGTTTCCACTATACAATTTGCATGCAACTTGCAACTAGTATGCAAATCACTTGCATAATGGAAACGCGCCTTAATTTAAAATGCATCTTGTAACCGTTTTTATGCCTTCTGCGCCGTGGTCATCTTTCGTGAATCGTACCGTACTGCGCAGCGAGTAAGTAGCGCACTTCAGAACCGCCATAAAGTTTGATTCGGCTGTAAATGTGATGTAAAACCTTAGAATTATTTAATCATTAAACTCTATTTCGCTGTACTATATACACAACGAATTTACTATGCTAAATGTTGGCGTAACCTAAAATTTATTATAAATCTGTGTTGGATGTTCACACTGTTCACAGATACATAATCTCACTACATAAATATAATTTTATACTGAACTAAATCATCTCTTTAATCAGTATGTATTTAAAAGAATTTAAATTTAAACATTTGGTTCTGCAGTACATTCTGTAAAAAAAAAAACGCTGATACATGTAGAGATGAATTAATGGGATTGAGTGCCCAAGTAACACAAAATCGATATAATGGAAAAAGTGATGACCAGAAAATTTCTTCTGGCTTCGTTATAGAATTTGAAGGGTTTTAGCAATGTCTTGCTTCTGTATAACAGCATTTTATTAACTTTGTAGTTCCTAAAGCTATATAATCCTCTTTTTCAATCTTTTGTGCAGCTAAAGGTTTTATTTTAGACATAATTTATGTCTCTATACAGCTTCTAATACAGCTGTAAGCATTATACAAAAGTGTAGGCCGTATGTAAGCATTAATTACGGCTTAGGCTATTAAAAAGCATTTTAAAATTCTTTAAAACTGCTCTATGTTTTATAACGACCTTTCGCATGGGTCACAACTGTTTAACGGTGTACATTGGTGCTGTTTTAATGCCAGCTTTTTAAAAGCATTTCATCATAATATTATATAGCCTTTATCTATACAAACGTATAATGACAAGAATTTTAACAAGCAATAAGTCGTATACCGGCATCCGCATGCCTAAAGTTTTTAATTATGCTTACGCCATTTTGCTTTTTGTATCGATAATATTTAAAATTTAATTTTATGGTAAATAGTCCTTTAGAAAGGACTTCAACCTATGGTATTGACCGGCCGGTACAATACAGGTATCATAATGACTAAAACTAAAGATTTCTTCGTAAGAGCATATTTTTTTTTACAATTCCACATATTTTTTATAATATTTTTGTAATAAATAGCTCTTTAATTTGAAGGCGCATGAAATATTTGATTCAAATATATACATACTTTCACAGTAAACTGATACTCGCAACCTTAATTCACTCATAGAGAACAAAAACAAGAGTTTAATTACTTGTCTTGTAGCACTTATATTTTTTTGTCGAAAGTATCCATGTTGTTTTTACACAAGATTTATTAATAATAACAGAAATTAAAAATAATATTTGAAAATGTTTTTATTTTGCCTTTGTAATGTTACAAGCTGTATAAGAGCCGCATTTAACATATGCGCACTGCTTTAACCTGTTTTCACAGCCCATTATAATGCGTTTATCATTCCGGTAGACAACCAATATAATGCTGCTAAAATGCCATTCTTACACTTAAGGCTGTATAATTTGGGGCCCAAATTAGCATTACAAAAGCTGTATAGTGGTTTATAATGCCTATATGTAACTTCTTATAAAGCTATAATAATATGCTAATTCTGTTATCCATCGATTATAAAGCTATTTTGTGCTACTTGGGTGTACCTATGTAGATAGTGATGCAGGTGCGAAGTGGGTTTGTTTACAGAATAGACTAGCTGATGTACTAATAAAATATGACAATGAACTTCCAGTACCTACAAACAAATAACTTACCACCTAATTTGGTTTATTATGTATAACTAAAGTATACCGTCAAGATTAAAATTAGCCATGTTGTTCTGTTCCGACCATGCTGCATAACTAGAGCCGTCCATTTCTGGAGCATGGCGGTTACCCGCAGTGAGTGCATGATTTCTGCCACCTATGCGTACCCCACACTCCGGACACGTACTCTCTTCCATTGCTCCGCCACATTCACCAATGCAGTAGATATGTCCATTCTGACATTTATACCAGTGGCCAGCTTTTAAACCAATAGCTTTAACAATTAATGCGCGCTCGTACTTATTAACAACACCGCTTGTTTTGATCGCTGCTTGCAACTGCCTAAGAGACTCTAAAGCCTTGTCTTCATTAAATACAGATAGCGAGAACACTATCGCTTTGGTACTTGTGACTTGTTGCGCTACTTTAAGATCATCTTTCATACTAATCGCGAGATGGAGAAGCGTAGAAAGTTGCACCATAACATTCAAGCGTTTAATCTCATTGCCGATATCCTTTTGCTGTTGTTCGCTTATTTTGATAGGGATCTTGGATTTTGACTGAATCATACACATTTTGAGTACAGCCAATAGTGTTTTGATATGCTTCTGCAATTCATCCTTTAATGTAGTTATTTGCGTTTTCTGTGTTCGGTATTTTTGCCAACATTCTACGATCATTTCAAATATATTCAAGTATACGCATTCCATCTCCACTTGTAAGAGCGACACGTTTTTTTGTGAATTTAAAAGTATTTTAAAATTAAAAAACGTAGTTTTCATTTCTATAAAATCTGGAAAGAAACATAAAAATTAGTTCTCGCCGGTTATTCGTCAAACTGCAACTTTTTGGGCACCCCGCTCGGGGTCCGCAAAAATGTTTAGGTACTATGTAATAGTTTAATACAAACCGTCCATAAATTTTCCATTTTCTTTTGAAAATTCAACCACTTTGAGGCGTAATTCGTTCAGTTTCATTTTTATCTGCTCGTTAGTTCCGTAAACTCGTACTTTTATAGGATTGATATCATTCTTGAACATTCTATTCACAGCATCTTTGTATCTGTTGGTATTAATAATCGCTTTGCGACAAAAAGGACAAGTGCGTATTTTTATGTTTTCCTGATCTCCCAGCATTAAAGTGTCCATGTTATCGACCTCCAAAACATGACCACAATCTTGAAGTACGATAAATCTGAAATTACAAAGAGGGTGCAATGAAAATGCTGATTGAAAATATACAGGCAGTACCAAAACAATCAAGAACACGGTGATGTCGTTGCCCTAGTTGCGAATTGCGATATGACGAGTATAGGTAATTGATTAAAACAAAATTGCGCTAGGGTTGGATATATTCTCAAAGATTTGAGGCAGTAAACAGTATTTTGCAGGTAATTTTGTTTCAACGCAGCCTTGACATAAGGCTGACTGCGCTTAAACTTAGTTTTGCAATCACAACTTTTGGAGTCAAAGTTGTAGCAAATGAAAGTGTCTCACTTGTCGTGTTCTTCGTACTGGTCACCCAGGAAGTCCGTGGGGAACTCGTCGGGGCGGCACAGCTGGCAGATGGGCGGGCAGCGCTCGCCGCACAGGCCGCGGCACATGTGGCCGCACTCCAGGCGCCGGCCGCAGCGCGCGTCGCACGGCGCGCGGTCGCACATCTCGTCACAACGACGCGTGCACTCGCCGTGCTTGCACCGACGCCTGCATTTTTCCTATAATGACGTAGAAGTAGGTTCGGTATTAGGGCACTTCAGAGTTTTAGGAAAACTTGCTTAATTGTAGAGCATATCATCTCCCTTACCATGAGCGATAGTTTATTTCTAATCTTTGATGTGTTATTGGCGCCCGGGTACTGTAGGTACACGGTACACGATAGCCATTCAGAAGTTGGAATAATATTAGAAATATGACAGAGGCACCAAGTTCACACAAATAGTAGGTACTCAGTCTGTGAAAGAGAATTCGATAGTTGATGCCTTTGATCTAAATAACATCACAAGCACAACTATCCTCGAAGGGCAGAGAAAGCCAGAAATCTAATAAGTACTTAGTAGGGACACCCACATTTCGTATTTCAGGCATAGTAGCCAATCTCAACGGACACTAGCCTTCAGCGCTGAAGATATTATAGTGCACAAACGTGTGCGCAGACAGGTGCACTCCCTCTTCCCACACTCTCATAGTCCGATGGGGTACGTCACGTACGTGTCTCCATATAAAGGGACACAGGGATAGAACAAACTCCATAAACCATGCACGAAGTCAGATTTAGGGCTGTTACTGGGAAATTCCTATTGGAAAACCCAATGTATAACACTGTCCGAGCTGGAGACAAGACCGCCGAACCCGAAGTAGTCTACATTATCTGCTCAAAAACTCGTGCTGATTTCATTTTATCGATATCTATACGAATGCAACGTAGTGTGAAACCTCCCTACGTTCTATGAATGAAACCTAAAGTCAGAGTTTATTTAGACAACATAATTGTTATTCACCCGACATGGCGTGCATGGTTTGCCGCACAACTTCTTGCAATGCGAGTGCTGGCATTTAACTTCGCAGGGCATCTTGCAAGGTGGGCAGATTTGATTACATGGCTCCTGGCACCTAAACAAACAAACATTCAAATCAAGTATGTATAAAAATGCAACTCACCAGCGTTTAAAATAAAACATAACATCACGCACGCGTTCCCCGAAGGGGTAAACAGAGGTATAAGTTGTTACAGTCAGCGATAAAAGTCGGCTCGATCATATCAGAAACTTCGTAGAACAGAATGCAACACCTTAGTGACTACAAATCACGACCACGGTTACATCGGATGTAACCTTTGAGCGTGGTTGTACTTTACCTACCTAGGTAAGCTGGGCCTCCGACCTCCTCTATGTTGTTGTTGTTATATAAAATTCATTACAGGCGATAGCAAGTCCAACTTCCTTCCTATCAGCTATGTTCCGTAGAAGTGTCGCAAGACTTACTGGTGTCCGCAGATGTTGTCCTGGTTGCAAGTCTGCGTGCAGGGCTGGTGCAGCCGGCCCTGCAGGCAGCGCGCGCACGTGCCGGCGCACACATGTCCGCACGCCAGCGTCGCGCCGCATGCACTCGTGCAGTACTGCAGCAGCTTGTCCGGCGTCACCTCACCTGCACACTTGCCATTATTAGCTGCAATTTTACTAACAAATATAACATCACGCCTGTATCTCCTAACGGGGGTAAGGCAGCAGACGTGTATAGAACACTCCGACATGGGTCTAGGTAAATGAGCATGGTGGAATAGAGATTTGAATCTATACTAATAAAGCTGAAGAGTTTGTTTGATTTGAACGTGCTAATCACTGTCACTAGGTACTACATATTCGCATTTGAAAAAATGTATAATAAATGTTTTTTCTGCTCTTATGCACATAGAAACCGAGCAAAAAGAAAAAAAATAGAAATAACGCTAAGCGAAAACGAAGTAATGGCGCGGGCGGGTGATGCGATGCGATGCGAAGCGAAGCGGATAGAAGCTAGACCCTATCTATAAATAAATAAAATTCGTAATTATGTCCGAATGAAGTTTTTATGTAAGGAAAAATTGGTAGTTTCACGGATATTTTTCAATGTTGCGACATACTGACCTACTTTTTTCCATGGAATTTTTAGGGTTCCTTACCAAAATGGTAAATCGGAACCTTTATGATGAGACTCAGTCTGTGTGTCTGTCACAGCTGAATATCTTAAGAACTACTAATGCTATCAACTTGAAATTTACAATACATACAATACAATTCATTTATTTGTCAGAATATTGTACAAAGTTGTTATGTGCATTTAGCCAGCATTACGTATTACGATCATAATATTCTGCCGAATAGTAGTAGTTTGGAATAGTTTTAGGTGACGTAGTATATGCCCAACTATTTTGCAAATAAGAAAGAAACAAAAATATATGTATATTTTTTGCAACAGGGACTGATAGGGGGTCTGAAAAATTCGAAGTGGGGCTTTATGAAAGAACGCAGTTTGCACATTCTCAAACATTTTTCCTTTTTTTTATGCCACATAGTTTTCGACTTTTGCAAAGAGAAAAATCTGAAATTATTAGAAGTTCATGTAAAGATTACAGGAAAAATAAAACAAATTCTCTAAATAGCACACTTTTTCGGAAATCTTCAAGAAAAGTAACATTAGTTCCACTATCGTCAAGAGATGGCGCTGACATAAAACTGCAATATTCTACACCGCAATGAACGTTGTTAAAATCTGACGAATATAGGCCTCGCCGATGAAAAATTAAAAACATGTTGGTACGGAACCCACGGTGCGCGAGTCCAACTCGCTCTTGACCGGTTTTTGCATGAATTCAAGACGTGCGACGCCGCCGGGTCAGCTATAAGACGAAATATAGATACTGAATTTGATAGTCAATACGTTCATTTAGAGCCAAATCCCACTGTAGGTACGAATTACGAAAGTACACCCTCTTTTGGCAAGTTAGCCCCATGCAACAGAGGGCCAAATAAAAATTCCAGTAACACGTATAGGTTAACCAACCAACTTTTATTCTCATCAAAATTCTTTTATATACCTATACTATTGGCGGCTAGTGGCTACCATGTTAATCCATGTTTAACTACGCCTGCAATGGTTACAGTAACGGGTATCTAGGTATTAGGTAAAATCAGGGACATTTGTATTGTTTAGTAGATTTACAGAATAATAATAAATAATAATTTAGATTGGAACCTTACTATAGCTATACACGCGTATTTCGGGAATGCAAGATACTAAGTTCACAAACCGATAGGTATACCTACTACACTCGAAGATGACTGTTCATGTGCTAACATGCATAATGATTTCACAAATTACCTTTAGCGAATAAATCTGATACATTGCACGGTAGTTTCACTTTGTGGCCACAAGGAGACAAGACCTCGCCAGAAGGCTTGATGCACTTCGTGCGGTCACACGCAGAGCCGCATCGGCCCGTGCACGGATGCCCACATGAAAGGAGTAGCTTACACTTCTTATTGCAAAGCTCATGACTCACACTTTGCTTACACTGCACTTTTATTGTATGGAGACACTCTGGTATTACTTTGTCCACCTGAGAAATACGAAAATAATGGTTGAAAAACCAATTCACTGCTAGAAAGCATTCAAATGATAGAAGCTGTAGGAGTTCATGCGGCCGGTGCTTTAACGCTGCGAATACGACGAGCTACGGTGTAGAGCTCCGCAATAACCTTAAAAGTTACGAAAACGAAGATAGTCGCAATGAAATTACATGAATAAGGGCTTATTTCTCAATAGTCAGATATTATGTTTCATCTGATGCATAATTATGAATGAGCAAACGAACGGGTACAAAATAAGCAAGGTAACATACCATTTGTGTGCAATCTCCGCATGGTTCGCAACACATCTTCTTACAGAAATGTCCACAGGTTATAATGGCACGTGTGCATTTCTTCTTACATGGAATCTCGTCAACTGACTTGGAGCATGCTACGGTCTCCACGTGCTTGCAATTCGATCTTTTTTTCTTAACCTGAACATTAAAAATACTCATTAATTTATTACATAGGTAGGTTAGGTGGGTATACCATTCATACATATTTCACCGAGAAATCGCGATCACAAGATCCGACCACTTTCGACCGTATAGGTAAGAAAACTTTTGATATTTTAGTAGGTACCTAAAACTACCATGAAATCCAATAATATGTTTTGTACAGGTATTACATCTGTTCAAGTAAAATAGAGTAGGAAATAATATATAATAATAAGTAGATAGCGTCAAGAGATGACCCACAAATTCACTCGCCAATCCTTTTAAGTAGTGGTGATTGAGACAAATGGAACTTTCGACCGCGATTACCTTCCGTATTAGGGCGCTCTTTCATATCTGGAGGCATACTAAGTCCGTGTACGAAGATACGGGCCCGTCCGACAGTAGTTCAATACTTCGAAATGAACCATATTCCCTAATATTTTTTGTACAGGTAAAAAAAACACCTGGAGTAAAGATACCTGTCCAATCGTGTTGTCACACAATCTTAGTTCGGGCCCCAATCTAATCTTATGTTCGTAGGTGATACGGAGTTGGACGGCAAATTTCAACCTAAGGGGTTCAGAATCATGTACTGAATCCATGGTAGCAGGTTGCGCTTCCCTGCCATCCTGTACAACGACGCTAATCTCGCTTTTCCTCAGTGTTCCTAGATAGGTACTCATTTTCATATTAGGGCGCCGCTTACCGCCTCTCGACTCGATCTACCTCGGAATCGTCTTTAGTTACTCAGTCATGTAATGTCGTAACATAACAAAGTGAAGGTACTTAATTAGCAAGGAACGCACCTGGACATTACAATCATCGCATTTCTCGTTGCAAGTCTTCCGGCATTGATGGTCCCCTCGATCTCCTATCAGTTCGGCTTCACAACCTGCTTTTGCTCGTGCACAAGGTTTGCGGCATATATACTGGAAAATTTGTTACAGATATTATGATTTAGCGGATTTACATATTTCTTACTATCGAGATATTTTCAGGCGGTAAAAATAGAATGGATAGGTATAAAGTTATGGATAGAAAAGTCAAAAAACTCACTTTCTCATGGTCCGGATCGTCGGTCACATGACATTTGCGACCGCAGACATGGCCGCACTCTTCCAAGCGGTACACGCAAGGTACCAAACAGTTCACCTTTTTTACATCCTGGTAACAATCTTTCTGTGCCTGTAGGTAATATATGAATTATAATTATCAATTTGATCATATTGTAAAGCCACCACCAGTCAGTCAGTCGAACACCGATGCTGTGTATTTTCCACCCCGCATCTCGCACTCTGCAGTGGCATCGCTTAGAACGTCTCAGAACATTTTTTTTTCGGGGCTTCGCCACTTATACACGATCCGTACACAAAAAATGTCTATGGAGCGGTAGTAAGGTAATGATTGTTTCTTCAAGTGGTCAGATCAGGGTACATTACACAGCTTTTTTCGTACCTAACTTAAAATGGCTTTTATTTTTTTCAATATTTGTTTATTTTGTTTGTTTACATTACGCCAATAAAAAACAAAAAACAAATCTGCCGTGGCATAACTAAAATGCCGTTATCCGACATCTGGTCGATTTTTAACTTTTAATTGAAACAGAAATATGATTTCTATTTTTCTATTTACATTAAAAATAGCCCCCATTCATACTGACTCGAATGAGATATATGTATACGTACCATTGTTCTTCCAAAGTTTTGAAATACGGTGGATAAATAGTGGCAAACTTTAATTAGTAATCTACGTTCTAGGCAAGGATGACGTTTTTTTTTATAATACATTTTGTTTATAATACATTGCGGGTTTAATCGAGAAATGCAGACTAAATATTTGTGAGGGAACTCCCTCTTTCTGAGCTATGCTATAGATTTATGGATCTACCTACCTTATGTTCACAATTTGGTAATATAACATCAACTTTGGTAAGACACTTGTTCTTCGGGTCTTCGGGATCACGATGGCAATATATGTTCATTTCGTGACCACATGGAAGAGTCTTCCTTACGAGGACCCTGCACGGCGCACAATCTACCTTGCATTTTAATGGGCAGACATGTCCGAGGTCACATAAAACTCTAAAACAAGTAATGGCATTTTAGTATTATCTTGGTAGAAAGAGTACTTATTTATCTAAGCATGACTTTTGTCATAGTTCTTTCTTCCAGTGGGGCAATTGCGTAACAATCTCAATCTGCTATTGCTTCGTATATGTTGAAAAAATTGTCTGGTCAACAACGTAAAAAACGCAATTAATGTTGTTGAATTGTCAAAATGAAACTCATTGCTACTGGTAATGTGTTATGCAATTACCCTGCAGGTCTTGCAGTGGTAATGTACCTTTCGCAGTTCATAGTGCACTTCGTGTTAATATGTTGGCGGTCGTATCCGTGGCAGTAAAGTTGGCACTTATGGCCGCAGTGATACTGGTAGTTGCATTCCTCAAAGCATCCGCCTTCTGGCGGCAACTTGTTGAAATCTTCTGGAGTCGAAATCTGCAACCCAATAACGGGTAAGTACTTACAATTTCACAATTATCTTCACCAAAACTTGCTACAGTATTAATTGGTATCTCACGAAGCGCGCGGAAGAATTACTGAATCGTAAAAAAATTAACCAATTTACTAAAATAATATTAATTATCATTTAAACCACAACAGACAGACGGACTTGACGAACTTGGCGATGACTTTTTGCACCCTTAAAAAGACGTCATCTAGTCTTATAACTAAATAATTATTTACGCCAATATACTTGTTGAAAAAAACTAACGAAGTATTCCTAACAATTAAATGTAGGTAGGTACTTAGGCACATTCAGGAAAATTAAATGCTAAGCAAATCCGACACCCTAAAAATACGATTTGCCGTGATAGATAAACCCACTTCATACAATGACAGTTGTGATTTGCAAATAAGTAGCTAGTCAATATGCTTAACAAATTATTTATCTGACTAGATAACAACCACAGTAGTAGGTACCTATCAATATATACCTACTCAAGAATCGAATCGTGCTACAACTGAAGTGGTAACTGGTACTGATGTCTTATATTTTGTAAAAAAATATTCTTACTTTTTTTTCCTTTTGGTAATTGAGATATTCCTACTTACACAGTGTGGCCGACAAATACGTGTTTGGGGAATTTGATCTTTATTAGTTACCTACTAGAATTGTCGCATCATTCTAACGACGACGACGCGATGGCCGGACTTGTAAATGATTATTTATGAGTTTGTTAATCAATCACGCTGAAAGAACTAAACAATGAAATTGGGCACAGACTTGACGTGGATTAATATTTAGGTTCCTACTTTAAGGCTCCTTCAAACAGGCGCGACTCAAAGGCACCGCAAGTCGCGCAACGAGCGCGCGGTGACTTTGTGTCGCGCGCGACTATATCGCGTGTCGCGCCTGTTTGTGTGTGAAGGATTTTATAGTTTTTTTTTTTGTTTGTGCTATAATACCAATCAATCCTATCCAAATCCAATCCCAATCTCTTTGATTATATAGGTATAATCAAAGAGATTGGTATTGGATTTACGAGCAAGTGTGTTGAAAAAATACATAATACCTACATATAAAAAAATGAACTGTCAGGAGAAATAATGATCGGTAGAGGAGAAAACGAATCCAGCAAATCAGCGCTGGGATATTTCGACCAACTTCTGACGGATATTTTCACAAAATGAAGGCACTTGCCTTCATTTTAAAAGACAACCGGTTGGTTGCCGTCCTGATGTTCAGAGCGAGCGCATTCTAAAGAAAGACCGCCTGGACAAATAAAGATGAACTTATGTACGTAAGTACCTACTTACTAGTTATTACTTACCGTTGTTACTTGGTTAGGATGGTTTTGACATTTCAGGATCAGAGTTCTTCCCAAGGAGCCATTATTTTCTAACGTAGTTGCTATTTTGCTCCATAAGCCGGATTTTGCTGATTTCAGCATATTGATGTTGCCAAAAATATAAAATCCTG
Source organism: Luperina testacea (assembly GCA_927399505.1). Classification (NCBI taxonomy): domain Eukaryota; kingdom Metazoa; phylum Arthropoda; class Insecta; order Lepidoptera; family Noctuidae; genus Luperina; species Luperina testacea. Next base: position 12,509,201 of record OV656770.1, on the reverse strand, counting down.
TAAATTATAATAAAGTAAATAAACATCAGGCTCAGAAGTATTTTCTTCCAGAAATCATTGGGGTAATTGCATGGGCGTTCCCAGCTTCTGGCGTAGCAGGGGGCAAGTCAGATTTTTTAGTTCGGATCGTCCGCGGCTGTTTTGTCATACAGACTACACAAACACACCTACATGAATGATTAGGTGTATGTAGTGTAGTGTGTAGGGCAAACAGCCGCAAATGATCCTGCTTTATAGGTAGTTAAATAAATAAAAGTAAATTTGACTATGCATGCATTTTTTATTTTATTTAAATCATTTCTACTTTAAAAGTAATTTTCGAGGATCTTCTGCAAAACGGTTTATAACGTCTTCCGTGAAAGAATCGCCCATACTGTTTACAAGGTTTTTATGTACACTGAGCAAACAAAGTCCATTTAACCTGTCTTCAATCATTGATCTCAGCCACGTTTTCACGCGTCTGAGTGTACTGAATGATCTTTGACTCGCTCGTAAGTCCTTATCGAAGATTACCGAATACAGCCGAGCGTTCGAACGCTCGGCTAGATTCGGTAATGTACGTCCGCCATAGTCGCGCGCGGTTTTTTGGCAATTGCATCGTGCATTTTGTCAGTGTCTACTGCGCGGTTTATTTAAAAGGAGAAGTAATTACATGGTTCAGCAATTATAAAATTTGGCGAGCCACCCAAAAGCAGCATTTAAATAATTTGGTCAGCATACAAAGATTTTGTTTGCAATAAAAAAAATCAGGCAGCAATTCTTGTTCCGCAACTAATTTTGATAATGGTCAAAAATTAAATCATAATACATAGGCAGCCAACAATAACTTTTTACACGTGCAGTCTGTGGGCCGATTATAGGCAGAAATCGTACAGCGTCCTTCGTGTTCAATATAATAATGCGTTCAGGATATTGATGGGGTTGCCCCGCTATTGTAGTGCGTCAGGGATGTTTGCGGAAGCTCGAGTCGACTGCTTTTACACTACGATGAGAAAACGATGCGCTTCCCTGGTGCGCCGCGTGCGGGCCAGCCCCAACCTTATCCTGCGCTGTGTGGCGAGCAGACTCGATTGTCTGTACGTGAGTCGCTGCTGCAAGCTATCCACCTCGGTGATAAGCGTGTGGCAGTGATTCACGTATAGTCATGATTTTATTCTACATAATTAGGATAGGAATACTAACATAGCGATAAGGAATATTGTTACTAACACGAATGAGTCTTGTTACTTAATAAATAAATATTATTATTATTAATAACATGAGTCTGCATAATAAACATTCAGTCCGCAAAATAACTACTTGAGCGGCAAGATTTCATGATTGAGCGGCAGAAAAAGCAGGCAGCTATTTGATTCATGTAACGACGAGTTGAGTTGATCACGTGTAATTGTTATTGTCGTTCGTGCGTTCGTATCGAAAATCATTAGGTCTAACGTTTAATATTTATATAAAAAAACGTCATTATGGTTAACACCCCGACTCAGAGTACCCCGACTCGGATAGGTTAGGTTAGAAGGCTAAGGCGGGAGCGAAGCGTAGCGGAGCTCCCGCCTTAGCCTTTGTGGTTATTTTTTTTTAAACCACCCAGAAGTAGGAGCCCCGCGAAGCGGGGCTCCGTCGACCTATCTTAGCGCAGGTGGTAATCAGTTACTTATCTACTTAGGTTACTATTACCTATAACTACGATAGAACTTACAAAGAGTAAAACAAAGTTTTTTTAAGTTTTAAAGTAGGCGTTTTCATCATATTACACTAAATAAGTTTTATATCTTTTGAGTGGTATGTCAAACGATTTTGTATTTAATGTATGTAAAAATATTCCCATATTACACTCTGAGTGCTTACCAAAATTTTATTAAACATGAGCAGCTGATTGCAGCTTATAGGTATATAATTAATATGCTGTACAAAAATAATTACAGCCATCCAGAATGACATAAATTGCTGATTGATTTTGAAATGTTTGCTGACCATGAGTTGCTGACCAATTAGCTATTTCTGCTCACCGATTATATTTTTCTGCTCACAGAAATAACAATACTATGCTAACCATTTAATTGACACCCATTTAAAAGTTAGAGCATAAGGACCCGTTTACACTTTAATTAGTAATTAGGCGAGTTTATACATGTTCTGCGAGATTTCCAGGGGGAGGCAGCTGCCCTCCCCTGCCCCCCCCAGGGTACGCCCATGGGTAATTGCGTAACACACTAACAGTAGGAATGGCTTTCATTTTGATAGTTCAACAACTTACTTTGCTGAGCAGACAATTTTTCGAACATTATTTTATTTATTTTCTCTCACAATGTTTTCGTAGCACTTTACGGTTTTGAACTACATAAATTCACATTGTGAGAGCTGGTGCCTTTTTTTTCAGGGTGGGAAATCATCAAATGACCCCTCCCGCTCTGGGTGGAGCGGAAGGGAGTGTCAGACTCTTACAGACTAAAACACACCCGTGTTCCTTCCTTAGCCCTTTATGTTCCGGGCCAGCGGTAAACCTTTCGGACAATTCGGCTGACGCGGCAGGCTTCGGCCCTAACGGGCCCCTTCAATTGATGCTGACATCTCTTTGAGGCGCGCGTGGAACATGTACGCGCCGTCCGGCACGGTGAGCTACCCATTACTCTCCGCCCGCAGGCCCGCGCCTACGGTGGCCGGGAGTCGTCGCGCGGCTCCCGACGCCGCGACGCCTGGAGAGTCTCCCGCGGCGGCTGGGACGGGAGGCTCTCTCCCTGAGCCATCCCGCCACCTCCTTCGCTAGCATGACTGCTTCGCAAAAGGAGGTGACTGCCTCCCACTCCCTCTCGCTCCGGACTATGGCTTGAACCAGGACCGGACGCGAGAGGTCGCCGCTGCCGATCGCCTCTACGAGGTAATTATGAAGCAATGAACGAGCAATATCCTTCAAAATGATTCAGATTGATCGTGTGTTTCGCAATTATGGTGCAGGCAGGCGTTATGCGCCTGCCACACACTCGACGAGTGGCATGGGAAGTAACGAGGAAAGGAGGCAGAGACATAGTGTGGCAACATTACTCGTCATGCCACACGTCATGCTCCTCGTCCTACCCACTGCTCCCTATTTTGTCGGTTTTTGCGCGCGAGTCAAAGGACCGGCAATACGAGTGCGAGTGGCCGGCCACATAATCGCGCGGTCGCAGTCTGCATGGAGCGCTCGCGCAAGACGCACGCGTATGCAAAATTGGAAATTATGTCGTCGCCAAGCGAGGAATGGTCAAATGAAAAGGTGTTAATAATCCACCATCTCCGTTGGCGAGGACGACGACGACGATGTATATATTTTCTTTTTACTACATTAATATAATTAGCTATACTAAAAATGCATAGCGCGCACGCTGCCACCGTTTCAACGTCCATTGTCTCACCAAGGCAAATGACAAGTGAGGAGCGTCGCGATTAATTGCGCGAGTAGAGCAGTGTGTGGGCAGAGAGGGCAACATCGCGGCAAATCACGGCAGCGCGAGGAGCATAGCGATGAGCAGCGCAAGGAGCATAGTCTGGCAGGCGCATAAGAAAGAGCGGGAAAGAGATTATTAATTTGAAAATTAATAACCAGCTATCGTTGGTATATACAAACCTTCTTTTGCACGCGATAGAGCAACGCAGACCCTGTTGTCTATCCCCAGAAATCCAATGCTATTTTCTTCGTTATTCCTCACAAGTGACAAAATGATAATTTTGGATTCCTCTCCTTGATAATTGTCAACTACTGTGATTTTCACATGTGATAAACTAGCATGGTTCCGCCGTTCCTGTCAAATAAAATACTAGTGTATTAGGTGTTAGGACCTTACGATGGTTCTGTAGAGCTAGCGCGAATGATGACGTAATATCTATAAACATAGCGGGAAGGTTTAAAAGGTGTGTGAATGGATCCAAGACTTATTGGATTAGAGATAAGTATTTGAAAAATTGGCCTGCACTGGGCCCGCGTGGTGGATTACGGCCCAGTCCCTCTCACAGAGAAGAGGCCTGTGTCCTAGCAGTGGGAACATGCTGATTATGTTTATGCTATGCTAATTCAAACATTACTGCTGTTAAGTTCTTTAAGTTCACACTTTACTTACGTTTCTCATGTAAAACATTTGGCCTGAATATGCGGCAAGAATTGTAATGTCATCAGCGGTGTACCCTTGCTGCATCAGGTAATTTGCCAAAGCAAGTGCCATGTCCGCTTCTTTGTGATTTGCTTTGCTGTTACTTTCATGTTGTCTCTGGAAAAATAGGGGTTTCATTAAAAATTTAATGTTTACTTTAGAAAATTGAGGTACCTATTAAGTGTATCTTCTACACTGTACAGTGTAGGTACAATCAATAGAACACCAGTTAAAGGTTTATGTATTAGCTTTGAGGTAGCTTTACGTGACGCGAGACAAAGCGGACGTGTATTTTGTATTGATTTTAATGAAATAATTAATTACGACAAATAAGTATTATTTGCGCCGTCAGTATAAAAGTAAAGTGTGTCGCGTGTGACTTGTACGTTTTTACCGACTTTTTATGTGCAAGATGATCTAAATATTTTTTATATAAACAATAAATAAAGTGTTTCTGGTAGTATGTCTAATCCAGTTTCAAGCCCATTTGGTCGTAGCCAATTACTACCGAGAAGTCCCCCACCGACGCCCACCGAACCATTACCCCCGAGCGACCCAAATCCACCAGCACCCGCGGAGAATGAATTGCCGTGTGAAGTCATAAGTACGCCGGAGATCCAGAAGTGGGTAGGATCTATTGATGGCCTACTAAACGAAGTTTGCAGTATTGTTGGTGAAGGAAAAATGAACTCTGACCAGAAGCTTCGTGTCTCCACTCTTTGCAGGAGGGTTTCAAGTGGGACTTCTCAGATGGCCATCTTATACCAAGCACTGAAGCAGAAAACGATTCTGGCCCATACCACAATCCAGCACCTTCAGGTTCACCAGAACGTCGTGGACTCTTTACAACAATTCAAAGAGGTCGTAGAGACTAAGTTGACCCCCTCGGAAAATTCTTCCTATGCTAGCATGGTGAAGAAAGGATCCGATAACTTCGTCCGTCCTGCAAACTTGAGATCAGTCGCCATCTATCCCAGCGATAAGACCCAAACAAGTGACGACACCAAGTCACTTGTCCAAAAAATAATCTCACCAGAACAACTTAAGCTTCATGTCCGTGGTCTGAAAAAAGTGAAAAATGGGGGCGTTCTGATTAGCACTGAAAACAAAGGCGATATCGACAAACTAAAGAAATCTGAAAAATTAGTGTCATCTGGCCTTACAATAGAAGAACCTACTAAACGCCGGCCGAGGGTCGTTGTCATTGGTGTCCCCGTAGCCCTTACCGAGAAGGAGGTATTGGACTGTATTTACGAGCAAAACCTCTCAGACAAGTTGCCGAATATAACCCGTGAGTCCTTCCTTGAGAGTATCAAATTGAGCCATAAATCGGGTAAGAAAGACCTTCCTACGTGTAACTACATTTTGGAACTACCCGCTAGCATACGTAAAATTATAATAACTCAAAGCCGAATTTTTATTAATTGGACGTCATGCCCTGTGAGAGATTTCACGATCGTCACCAGGTGCTACAATTGCCAACAGTTCGGACATGCAGCCAAGTTTTGCCGAGAAACTAGTCCTACATGCAACAACTGTGGAGAGAGTGGACACTCCTTCAAGGAATGCAGCAGCAAATCTCCGCCTCAATGTGCAACGTGCAAACGCTTCAAGAGGAAATGTGACCACCCGACTGGAGATATTAGTTGCCCGGCCCGCAAATATGCAGAGATGAACTATATTAACTCAATAGATTATGAAGGCGCCTAAGAGCGCCACCGAATTTTCAATTTAGTAAGCACTTATACAGGTAGGTAGTTTATCTTCTATTTTTATTTCCATTTAGTTTGTAACGATCATGACAAATCAGCTAATTTGTGATCTGGATAGTTTTTCTGTATCTGAATCCAAAATCTGTAATGTTGAGGACTGCAAACATCTCCTCCCTTCTGGTGAAAAAACATTAACTCTACTCACACAGAATATTCGCAGCATAAATCGAAACATGACCGGGTTTGAAGTACTATTACAGAATCTTGACTTATGCTGTGATGTTATTGTCCTAACAGAATGTTGGCTGTCAAAACAGACAGTCAACTTGCCATCTCTTGACGGTTATTATTCATACAAAACTGAGAAAAACATAAACCAAAACGACGGATTAGTAGTTTATATAAAAAATAATCTACGTACAATTAAAGAAGAACCGGTATTCCAAGATAGTAATTGTTTAGTAATTAAACATTTCCCCGACACAGTAGTCATGGCTATTTATAGGCCTCCTTCTCAAAATATGGACCGATTTTTAGAATCACTTGACACAAACTTAAAAAACTTATCATCTTTTAAAAACATAATACTTGTGGGCGATATTAACATTAACATTGCTTCCGAGAAAACCGATATCCATGTACATAATTATCTGAATATTTGCTCATTTCATGGACTTTTACCAGCTCACTATCACCCCACGCATCAGAGCGGCTCATGCCTAGACCATATCATTCTAAAATCGAACAATCCATCCAAAACATTGGTTACTAATTCTTCGCTTACCGATCATCAAGCTGTTTTACTAACATTACAAATAAGTTCACCTAGAATAAATTGCATGCGCAGCTACAATAAAGTGAATATGACAAACCTCGAAAATGACATACGCGGTATTAATTTTGACCCTGTTTATAATTCAAACGATGCAAATATTTCTTTAAAGTATTTCATAATTTCGCTACAATTTGCAATAAGGAAAAACACATTTATTAAAACATTGCCCAGAAAGTATAGTTGTATTAAACCCTGGATTACACCCGGCCTCGTTCGTTGTATAAGACATAGAGATAAACTTCACCTAAAATTGAAACGCGCACCTGATAACGACATACTTTCTGTTACATATAAAAGGTATCGTAATTTCTGTAATAATCTTTTGAAAAAACTCAAAAATCAGTATGATAAAAATGAGTTACAGAAGGCGGGGAAAAATAGTAAACTTGTTTGGAAATTTATAAAAACTAACACATTTAGATCGAAAAATCCCGAACCTTCGCTTGATTTACTATGTACAGAGATAAATCCATCAGAAGCAGTGAATAAAGTAAACAATTTTTTTGCTAATGTTGGAAAAAACTTGGCTGAAAAATCTTTACATTCTATGAATTTTTCCCCTCAAAACCCGACTACGGCATCCTGTACAGTAAATTCTTTTGTTTTATTAGAAACCGACGTTAACGAAGTAGTAAGATTAATAGATGGGTTAAAGGATGCATGTGCTACTGGGTGGGATGATATACCTAATAGTATACTTAAGAGATTTAGATACCTACTTGCCGGGCCATTAACCCACATTTTTCAGCTATGTTTATCTCAAGGAATATTCCCCAAATTGCTAAAAAAAGCTGTGGTCACACCTGTATTCAAGTCTGGAGATAAAAACTGTGTGAATAACTACAGACCCATTTCAGTGCTAACAGGCCTCTCAAAAATTCTAGAAAAAATCATTAATAGTAGATTGATAAAATATTTGGAAGATAACAGACTACTTTCAGACAATCAATTTGGGTTTAGGCCCAATAGATCAACTAGCCAAGCAGTACACAAGTTAACTAATTATATTACCACCAATCTAGATTATGGTATGCACACAATTGGGATCTTTCTAGACCTTGCCAAGGCCTTCGATACTATTTCATGTACTTTACTTTTGCACAAGCTTGAAACACTTGGGATTAGAGGAACACAACATCTACTATTTGCGGATTATCTCAGCGATCGTCACCAGTGTGTAAAAATAGGCCGGTGTACAAGTTCTGAACTTAAAAATAGTTGTTTTGGAATTCCACAAGGCAGCATTTTGGGCCCCACGTTATTTTTAATTTACATAAATGAACTGTGCAACCTGCCACTCCAAAATGGGGTCATAATGTCTTATGCGGATGACACTGCTCTATTGTTCTCAGCTAAATCAAGAGCTGAAGTCTATGAATATGCTCAAAATGGTTTTAACATTGTCTCTAATTGGCTCCATAATAATCTCCTAACATTAAATGCTGATAAAACAAAATATATTTTATTTACTTTATTGACTATGGTCACTTCGGACCGGCATTTCTCGAATTCAGATCGGATGTAGTGCGAAACCGCTCTTAAGGGGCTTACAGGACCTAAACACAAAAAACACAAGTTTTAGAAACAATAAAAGTACATATATGTAAATAGGTAGGTCTATCTTTGAGAAAGAGGTCAATCGTCGAATCCGACTCGGCTGGACAGCGTTCAGGAAGCTACGCAATATCTTCTCATCCCACATACCGCAATGTCTCAAGGAGAAAGTCTTTGACCAGTGCGTGTTGCCAGTGATGACTTATGGCACTGAAACGTGGTTGCTCACAATGGGCCTTATAAGAAGGCTAAAAGTCACCCAGAGGGCAATGGAGAGGGCTATGCTTGGAGTTTCCCTGCGTGATCGAATCAGGAATGAGGAGATACGCAGGTGAACCAAGGTAACCGACATAGCCCGAAGAATTGCCAAACTTAAGAGGCAGTGGGCAGGGCACGTGCGACCACAAACATTGCCGAGGCACTTTAAAAGCGCGGCAGTCGCAACAATACCCTGAATGCGTTATTGTAAGTATTGGATACACAGAGCATTGTAAGCCTTTTGGGTATATGTGAACCACAGGGCTCCCGAGCACTATCAGTACACACCTCCGCCGCCTTATCTGCCTACCCATTTGTAGACCTTATTATGATAATAAGTCAAATGCATAATGTTATAATCATACCTCTTCTTTGTAATCATGTGTAAAGAAGTAAAGGCTTTTTTCAATCCCAAGCACGTTGTTGAAACCTTCGACAGACGGGTGGTTCACCAAGTCAGGGTATATGTGTGGCGAGATGAGCGCGGCGATCTCTGGACGCATACGGTGTTGCACGTTCAGCCGGCGGCTGTGGATCCCGTTCGTGATCATGCGCTCGAATAGTGACACTTCGATGTTATATGTCTTCGCTAGCTTTATGTGAGACGCCGATGGCCGTAGCTGCTGGTGATCACCTGCAAGTTATGTTGTATAATATATAGACTCACGCTATAACTATCTAACTATACTAATATTATAAAGAGGTAAAGTTTGTGAGGTTGTAGGGATAATCTTTCGGAACTACTGATTCGATCCCGAAAATTCTTACACTGATGAGAAGCTACATCATCCCCGAGTGTCATAGGCTATGTATCATGTTAAAACGAGAAACTTCACGCGAACAAAAACGCGCGCAGAAGCTATACTTAATAGTAGGTATATAAAAATATGGGCTATTATTGCGAGTACAATGTATTTGTTTACATCTTATGTAGTGTAGTGACGACAGGTAAATACTAACCAATCAGAATAAAATGTTGGCAGTCCTGTGTCAGTGACGTTATTATGTGCTGTTCCAGAACTTCCGCGGCTTCTTCCACTATCACTGTAAAAAAACAAAACAAGTTAAACCTTACTTTGGGTGCCAGAGTTCATCGAAATCACTCTATTCCTTAGTTGTAACGCTGCATAGTGTTTATCTAAGTGTGTTTGTACAACTGAAGTGAATAAAGAAACTTTTTCTTGTAAGTTTTGCAAGTAAAATTAAATAAAAGTGTTTGATTGCAAGGCTCAGGCTAACCAATTTTTGGTGCGATAGCCTGCAATAGCTTCCGCATTCTTGCAGCTCCACTAGTAGTCATTCCTACGACTTTGACGCAGTTATCCTTCAGTAATTGCACGTCCATCATCATTCTAGCTTCGTCATACGCTGCGAGGGCCGGAGCTACTGATTCCTGGAATTAAAGACTCAGTAAGTTACAAATAATAATCGACTGTGGAGCAGTGACGACCCTGTGGTAATGGCCGCAACTTACGAGCTGTAGGTCGTAGGTTCGAACCCAGACAGGCGCTTTACTTTATGTAAATTATTTCATCACCACTGCTTTCAAAACGGTGATGGAAAACCGATCGAGGGATTCAGAAGACAGTTCTCCTCAATATTCTTAATATATATAAATTACGCGTGTCACGAATCACGATGTTTGTCCGCGATGGACTCCTAAACTACTTACCTAACAGATTTTAATCAAATTTGTACGCCGTGTGCAGATTGATCCAACTTGAAAGATAGGATAGCTCACATCTCCATTTATAATCGCAATATTATTTTATTGCACAAAAACGTTAGCCACAGCAACGCGTGGCCGGGTCAGCTAGTATATATATATATAGGTATATAACAAAAGAAGACAGGAGAGGAGTGGCGGAGATTACGACGATTTTATTTTCAAATGTTTTTAATTTAAATTCTTCTTTTGAAATGCTTACATAAAACAATAGTTGTTAGTAATAAACAATTTAACATTATTTACATTTATAGTTGACACTATACAGCGTGGCGCTACAATGGTGACATTAATTTAACACACGTGTAGGGCTAGTGCCCTTTAATCATATTAATTTTAGTAGGTTAAAATAACTCGTAAATTGAAAAAAAAATTTTTTCAAACATACTAAATGATAAAAATGTAAGTAACTAAAATTGGGATCACCTTGCAAAAAATCATTCATGAAATTACTTGCCTACGTTACGCTGGCTTACGTTAACTCGGAGTGGCAACGCGTCGCTTCAAGCGCTGCCACTTTTCGCGCTTTAATATCGTATGGACGGTACTGTGATGAACTTGAAAATGCCTAGCGCTCTGGCGGAGGCTAGTTTTGGGTTGGTTTTGGAAATATTGTAGCACATTTTCAGTTAACTGGATTGGGTTTTGTCGTGTAGGTGGTCGATCAGGGCGTTGAGACCTAGGATCCACTGGCCGGTTTTCGCGGATGCGATGAAGAGCTCCTACAATAGTGCGAGGATTAGTAGGGCATTGTCTTGAACCGCCATATCTCTCGCGATATTGTCCTTATGGCAAGAGCGGCATTTTGACGACATTCTCCGTAAATTAGGATCATGTCCGCATATTCAGCTGCTGTGTAGTTCGGATGCGTATTTGCCATCACGATCACAAGTTTACACAAGCACTAATAACACAAATAAAAGCGCCCGTATCGCAAGAGATGTCAACGTACCTACTCAATTAGAAAACGAAAACAAAACAAAGCGTCTTTATCGCAGTACCATAATCTAATTACTCATTAGTTCATTACACAAAAATAAATAAATAAAACAATAGGTAAGCGTCTTTTTCGCGGAAACATTCACAAAATTAGTCGACGTAATTATGTGCACTACTGTGAAGAAGTGTGTCAAGGGCACGAGTTAGGCTAGCACTAGAAATGCAAAAAAAAGAATTGGATTTCGCTGCGACGCGACGGGGTGGGGGTAGGGCACGCGTCGCCTGCGCCGCCCGCTCGCCGACAAAGGGATATCACGTTACTTTAAAGTATTGTTTATTTATTTTACATATCTCTTGCTCTGTAAGTACACCCTTACACCCCTGAATGCCGGGGTGTATGACTATCATTACAGCATAGGTTTTGGAATTTGAAAAAAGAACTGTCATACTCATACTGCACGAAGAATATTTTTAAAAAGTTAATTTTTTTTTCTCGGTATCGATTAATTACTCGAATCGGAATCTAGACAATTTATTTTATAAAGATTTTATTTTAAATATGGAACTATTTGTTTCCACATCGTATGTTAGATGGAATCGATTTAAAAATCAAACTGGCCAGCAAGATTTGACGCGCTTGCGTGCGTGAAAAAAAAAAGGCAGTCTACTAGTAGGCGCGAAAGCATCGCGAAAATAATTAATTTTCTTGTTTGAATTCTTTTTCAAAAGTTTTAAACATGTCTAGTGACGAAGACATAGATCTAACGCCCGATTTTATTAAAGAAAGGGCAAAAACAGTTGTCGAAAATATATTACCGCCGAACTCGAAAGAAAGATATGTAAAGGCATACGACGAATTTATGAAATGGCGGTCAGAAAAAAAAGTGAAATCTCTTTCTGAAAGTGTTTTTATATCATATTTTGATGAATTATCTAAGAGGCTACAACCTTCCAGTTTATGGTGCTTTTATTCCATGCTAAAATCTACAATGATGACAAAACATGACGTGAATTTGAAAGATTTTTCTAAACTTACTGCTTTCTTGAAAAGGCAGTCTGACGGCTTTAAAAGCAAGAAATCGAAGGTATTTACTGCAGAAGAAGTACAGAAATTCTTAAATGAAGCTCCGGATGAAATTTATTTAGCAATAAAGGTACCTACGTATTTACTTGCCCTTTTTAATAAGTTACCAAAATATTTCACAAAAATACTATGCGAATTTGGTGCCTTTAATACAACTTATGTCTTTTTTACAGGTTGTTCTAATTTTTGGGATATCGGGAGCCTGCAGAACCGTGGAATTGACAAACTTGACAATAGAAAATGTAGAAAAACATAACAAATTACTACTCATAAAACTGCCTAACACGAAAACTAAAATTGACCGGTCATTTGTTGTGCATGAAGAATTTGCAAATTATGTTGAAAAATATCAAGCTCTTCGGCCTGAAAACGTGGATACAAATCGTTTTTTTCTTAATTACAGTAAAGGAAAATGCCACAGACAAGTAATAGGAAAAAACAAATTTACAGGCATGCCAAAGCAAATAGCCACATATTTAAAACTGAGTAACGTAGAGTTATACACCGGGCATTGCTTTCGCAGAACATCAGCGACTCTATTGGCTGATTCGGGAGCCAACCTCACTCTGTTAAAAAGGCACGGCGGCTGGAAGTCCAGCAAAGTGGCCGAAGGTTATATCGAAGATTCGATGGCAAACAAAAGCAAAATTACTTCTAAAATAACAGAAAATATAAACTTAAAATCACCACGTCAAAGCACATCATCTGAGCCATTTTTTAATGAAGAAAATAGTACCAGTCAACTGCCGCCATTTACGATGCAAGAACCTCAAGTCACTCAAACTCAAGTCTTATCATCACAAACTCATATTCAAACTATAAATATACCTAAAAAGAACGTGACCATATCTCTTACAAATTGTAATAATTTTACTATTAATTTTAATTAAATACACATTTTTTTCTTCTTAATAAATGTTCATTGAAACCTGCTGTCTTGTTGTTTACTTACCTCACAATCGATATGTAAAGCAGAGTATTTATCTCGGGCGTAAGCATCAATTGCATACTCGGGTTAATTAGCGCCTTCGCTTCGCTCAGGCGCCAAAAACCTCGTATGCAATTGATGTCATACAGCCCTTGTTTAATAATCTACTATTAATTTCATTGATGCGATGTTATGATCCGTGACCCGGCAAATGACCGCTGCGCGACAGTTCTTTAAGTACAGGTTGCTCCAAAATGCTATTTTAGAAAACTTTAAATAAATCCGCAAATAATAACGTTTAATGGAAACATAATTTCTTCATGAAACGAAAATGTGAAAACGTATATGTGTGTTAAATTAATGTCACCATTGTACCGCCACGCTGTATAGTATATAAAATTAAATTAGCTAGCGAAACTCCGCAGACGTGATAGGAATGGATATCTAAACATACTAAAACAAGAAAAATTATTTGATGAATATTTTGAGGTCAACAACCGCTGGTAGTTTTTACATGAAGTCGGTTGAGAAAACCAGTTTTTTTATTTATTTATCCATCACGTCTGTGACGTGTAGGTACAGCAACAAAAACAGATTTTGGAACTGATATTTCAAGCAAATACAGTAGTGTATTTGCTTGAAATATACGGTCGTTTACCTCAAAATAAATTATCATCAAATCATTTTTTTTCTTTTATTATGTGTAGATACTACATATGTATATAGATATCGATTCCCAACACGTCTGCGGAGCTTCGCTAGCTAATTTAATTTGACCCTGTATGTACCTACCTTCTTTAAACTTTACATAATATTTAGTTTGCTCATTAAGTAGTTAAAAATTACCTACCTGAAATTGTGCAATTTTCTCTTTTACTTCATCGATTTTGTCACGTATCCACATAAAATACAAACACCATCGATTTTGCACTGTTATTAACGAAAAATCTGTATTATGATCTATGCGTAGATGGACTTCACGGTGTCGGTAAGTCGCCATATCCTAAAACATGCGAAAGGTCTCATTATGTCCCAAAGGTACTAGGCACACGTTTACATAATATGTAATCTTCAGATCTTCTTATACAAGGTATAACAAAATAAACGCAAGTTCTGGAAGTAGTTTGTTCATAGTGGACTACTGAATCGATTTCAGTAACTTTTAATATAGGTATTTTTTTTTCAATAATTATGTAATTTGCTATACTGACCGCCGATTGAGCCAAAGAAAATAAAATCTTATTCCAAGGCAATAAGACTCAATTTTAACTGCGTAAATTAATAATGCTAGAGTCGACACGATTTTCTTAATAAAATAGCTTTAAAAATATAAGTTTTGGTCATTGTATTATGCTTATAATTGGAGTGTATGAGGTCTTGCATTAATTATGTTACACGTTGTATATAAAAATCAATTGCCGTGCGTTAGTCTTGCAAAAACTCAAAAGTGGCTCCACCGATTGTGATGAAACTTTTGTAAGTTGGTGTGTGCGCGCCGGAGAAGGTTCCTAACAGACCCTAAAAAAGGTCATTACAAAGCATGCCGGGCATTAGCTAGTTAATAATATAGTACAATTGACTCAAAATAAAATACGTACAAAATCAGCTAAAACTTACATTGAATAAGTTTATCTGAGAATCTAGGTCCTGTATTACTTGTTTCATTGTTCGTTTCTTGTTAAAATCACTACTTTTTATAAAATACGAGACAAACTTTTTTATTTCTGCCTTTGCATTAGATAATAAAAACGATGCGTTCTTTCCTACTAAAACATCCAAAGCTCTTTGATCGTGTGAAGCTTTTTCGTCATCCAGAATCATTTCTGTTCTCTTTTTTCCATCAATGTCTTCTTCATTGTTTACCCAAACATCATACTCCAATAGACAATCATTAAATTCTCTTGCGTATTCTGAATCGTAGCCTAGCACGGCTTCAAACAACCAATATTTCAAAGGATCTACTCGAATTCTTTTTTTTTTGTAATAAGCGTTCAGATGTTGTAGTCCCGGAATTTTGACGTCACCATCGTCAAGGAAGTCGTAACGAACAACACCGTCGTTGTTTAAAATGTCAAGAGTCTTCAAAGCCACCTGAAGATCCTGTATTGAATGTCTCAACTGATTCTTTTGATCGATGAAAAAGCTATAAGTCGACCTAACAGAGGGCGTAAGAGATTGACGTCGTAAGTTAGATAAATTAAACTGATCCATAGCTTTGTTGCGAGACTGCCCCCCGATCCGCACTATAGATTGAGTAATTTGAGATATTGCTTCAAGAAATTGATCTAAAGCATGATTTGTGTAACATATGATTAGCATGAGGCAGTGTCCTTCTGATTTAACATTCTGTAACAATGTTTTTGCTATTTTTATGCCGACGAAAGTTTTTCCTGTGCCAGGTGGTCCTTGTATAACAGCAAACTCGTGGGTGAGTGCCAAACGATACGCCTCATACTGGCTTTCGTTAAAACTGAGCTCGTCTATCGTTGGCCATGACTCAGGTTGTAAGACTTTGAATTCGAGTTTCTTGAGTTTTCCATCTATCACTTCGTCTCTATTAATCAGTTCTTCATCACTGTCTCTATCATTAGGTATAATATCTTCCATTTCTCTCAATTTGTTATCGTTGTAAATAACGAACACTGTATCTGCAGATAAATAAGCGGGATGTGTCGAGGCAGCCTGAAACGGCAAGGTGAAGATAATATGTAGTAGTACTAATAAAGTGGTAGCTAAGTAATAGGTACACATCAGTCTTATCTACCATGCCAATAGATCTAAGTACTCACATCAACTTTGACAATATATTGCTTCATAGCCAAATGGTGCGGGAAAGAAGGTTCTTGGAGAGCTTTTAAAACATGATAATAAGGTTCAAAATAAACTTCACTTTCGATCATAGTATATGTATCTTCGTTGAAGATACTATTATCTAAATCGGTATCAATTACTGAAACTGGTATCTGAAACATAGGTAACTTGGTATTATTTAGGATTAGGTTAGGTTAGGTTAGGTTAGGTGGGGGGTCCCCCCACAGCGCATACGTCCACGTCGTGATCCCCGGGCAACGCCGTGTCTGACCACCGTAACGGAGTGGCAGACCGGCGGCTAAAGTGCGCTGTGACTTGCAGCCAACACGCGGACGACTGCAAGTATGCCGAAAAAGCAAAGACGAGACGCCTCCGGGCGCTTTTTAACAGATTGTCCCTCCGGGGACGATACAAACGGCCCTTCTCAGGGCCAACACAGTGGCCCTTCCCAGGGCCAATCCACCGGCCCTTCTAAGGGCCACGTCGAAGCTGGCCGCGCACCATCTGTGGCCAGCTTATCCAGCCTGCAGGCGGAGTTTTCGGACTCCGGCGAGTCCGCCATGGACACGTCGGCGGCCGAAAACGACCGCCTCCAGCGGAAGCGGGCCTACCTGAGGCTCGGGTCCGGAGGCTCCTCGGGGTCTGTGGGCAAGTCGGGGAAGAGGCCGAAGTCGAAAAAGGCTTCGACTCCTGCTCCGACTCCTGCTTCGAGTCCGACCCACGACGTGGGTCTGGTGGACGCCGAGCGTCAGTTAGGCCTGGCAAGGAGGGAGCAGCTGCAGCAGGACTTTGAGGAGAAGGTCGCTGCCAGGGAGCAGCAGGCGCGGTCCGCCAGGTCGAGGGCTGGCTATGGCACATCCAATGTGCTGTACGCCGACCACTCCCTGGCGGAGTTGGAGCGCATGGCACTCCAGGACAAGGAGGAGGTACTGGAGGTCGCCTCCAAGTCCTCGAACCTCAAGGGGACCTTCCAGAAGGCCCTCAAATGCCGGGCCGTGAGCTTGCACGGCATTGTCACCGAGCTGGTGCAGCGCACGGCCACAGAGGAGACGCGGCAGCTGCAGGCGAGGGTGGATCGCCTGCAGCTGGAGGTCAGCCAGCTGCACCAGAAGCTGGCTGAGGCCACGGCCCGGCAAGCCCAACCTGCTCCTGCGCCTGCCCCTGGTCCGGCGGAGGGAGGCTCCTCCCCTCCTGGCAACCTCGTGGAAATAATCCGCGGGGTTGTCATGGAGGAGAGGGCCTTCATCAGGGGCTGCTTCGCCGGTATTGAGGACCGGCTCCCGCCGGAAAAGCGGCTCCGCCCGCCGCTAGCGGCGGATAAGAGCCCGCCACCGACGGAGCCGGTGCCTGTAACTGCGCAGCCTGCGGGAGACCCGAAACCGGGTGCGCAGACCCAGGCCCCGAAGCCCTCCAAGGGCAAGGGGAAGGGAAAGGGGAAGGGCAAGAGGAGCACGGTGGCCCCTCAAACACCCACCACAAGCGCGGAGGGAGCGTCTGCCTCTCCGGCAGCCCCCCAGAACACGCAGCGGGAGGACGCCATGCTCCCTTCCACCACCCCGTCCAACCAGGCGTGGACGGAAGTGGTCAGGGGGGGAAAGGCCAAAAAGTCTAAGCCCGCTGCGACTGCTTCGGCAGCCCAGAAGGCTTCGGCGGGCGGGAGGAAGTTGGTTCCTCCCAAAACTGCGGCGGTCGTGGTGACCATCACCCCGGAGGCCGCAGAGCGGGGCGAAACGTACGAGTCCGTCCTAAGACGGGCTCGTGCTAACGCGGATCCCTCTCGGCTGGGGATCGGCAATATCACGTGCCGCCGCACCCAGGCCGGAGCCCGAATTTTTGAGTTCGGGGGGGAGCAGCGCGGCGCAAACGCGGACCTCTTTGCAACAAAGTTGCAAGAGGCCATCGCGGATGTGGCGACGGTCGCCAGACCCGTCAAGACCGCATCCTTGGAGGTGATCGATATGGACGATTCGGTCACCAAAGAGGATGTGGTGGCGGCCGTTGCTGCTGCGGGAGGTTGCAGCGCCAGCGCCGTGAAGGGGGGAGCCATCAGGCCCGGCCGCCGCGGCATGGGCGCAATCCGCGTCGAGTGCCCAGTCGCCGCGGCGGTGGCCGCCCTAAAGGCGACCAAGGGACGGCTGCTCGTGGGCTTCAGCTCGGCCGTGGTCCGGCCGCTTGAGGACAAGCCTGCGCGGTGCTTCAAGTGCTTCGCGCCGGGCCACACCCGATCTACGTGTCCCTCCAAGTTCGACTGGGGAGAGTCTTGCTTCCAGTGCGGACAGGAGGGACACAGGAGTGCCGCTTGCAGCGTCGCCACGCCACACTGCCCGGCGTGTGCTGCCAGCGGCCGCCCCGCGGGGCACAGGATGGGGGGCAGGAGTTGCCAGCCTCCCGCGAGGAAGGGCATAGTGCCGGTGCAGGTCCGCCCTGTTGCCGCCACCACCGCTGTCGCCGCTGCTGTTACTCCAGCTCAAGCGGCGGTGGCTGAGGAGGGGGGTGCGATGTCGGAATAGTGGGTTCCTATCACCGCATCCTCCAGGCGAACACCAATCACTGCAGAGCGGCCCAGGACCTGCTGGTGCAGGCCATGGCTGAGTGGTTGGTGAACGTAGCGGTGGTCGCCGAGCCCTACTCGATCCCCGGCAGTTGGCTGGGTGACGAGGACGGCTTGGTGGCACTAGCGGCGCGGTCCTCCACAGACTCCCTTCCCCTCTCGCTATTAGAGAGGGGACCGGGATACGTGGCCGCCGCGTGGGGAGAGATAGCCCTCGTGGGCGTCTATTTCTCCCCAAACCGCCCTCTCCGGGACTTCGAGAACTATCTTGGAGTCCTGGCCGCCGTGGTCGGCAGGGCGGCGCCGCGTCAGGTCTCCGTATTGGGAGACCTGAATGCCAAGTCGGTGACCTGGGGCAACCCGGCCACCGACCATCGCGGGCGGGCAGTGGAGCAGTGGGCAGCCTCCTCTGGGCTCTCCCTCCTCAACAGAGGGAACGTCCAGACATGCGTGCGGCGACAGGGTGGCTCGATAGTGGACGTCACTTTTGCCACCTCTGCGCTGGCCGCGCGCGTGCTGAACTGGCGGGTGGATTTGGTGGAGACCATGTCGGACCACCGCTACGTGCGGTTCGACATCTCCACCGGTGGCCCCGGAGGGACGCGGCCCCTCTCGGGGCGGTCAGCGTTTCCACGGTGGGCTCTCACCCGCCTGGACAGGGAGGCGGCGGCGGAGGCGGCGTTTATCCAGGACTGGCTTTCGCCGCCTTCCGCCGGCTTGGACGTAGACATCGCGGCGGGACACCTGAGGGAGTCTCTGACCGAGGTGTGCAATTCTAGCATGCCTCGGGCCGGCCGACGGCTGCCCAATAGGGCGGTGTTCTGGTGGTCGGCCGAGCTGGAGAGGCTTCGAGCGGCGTGCGTGGAGGCCAGGAGGGCCTATGCGCGGAGCCGGCGGCGGCGTCGACGAGACCTCGCCCACGAGGACCACCTCTATGAGGTGTACATAGAGGCAAAACTGGTCCTCGAGCGGGCCATCGCCGCCGCCAGGGACTCGGCGAGAGCGGAGATGCTGGAGGGTCTCGACAGAGATCCCTACGGGAGGCCATACAAGGCGGCGCGCAACAAGCTGCGCCCCTTTGGTCCCCCGGTGGCCGAGACCCTGGAGCCCTCATTCCTGGATGGGGTGGTTCAGTCCCTGTTCCCGTGCAGGGACAACTTCACCCCACCAGTGATGGATCCTCCGCGGGGGATAGCTCCGCCAGCCGAGGAGGAAGAGGAGGCCCCTCCTGTCACGGAGTCGGAACTCAGCGCGGCGATTGTGCATATCCGCGCCAAGAAGACGGCTCCGGGCCCCGACGGTGTCCCGGCGAGGGTGATGGCAATTGCCGCCACTCAAATGGAGGAGCGGTTTCGGGACCTCTTTAGCGCATGTCTTGCGTCTGGGAGGTTCCCGAAACCGTGGAAGGAGGGACAGCTGTGCCTCCTTCGCAAGGAAGGCCGCCCCGCAGACTCGCCCTCGGCATACCGACCCATCGTCCTGCTCGATGAGGTCGGCAAAATGTTCGAGGGGATAATCGCTGGCCGCCTAAAGAGCCACCTGCGGAATGTGGGGCCGGACTTGTCGGACGCTCAGTTCGGTTTTCGGGCTGAGCGTTCCACAGTGGACGCGCTGGCCCGCCTTAAGGGCCAGGTGAAGGAGGCGATGGAGGCGGGGGACGGATTGTTGGCAGTGTCATTCGACATAGCCAACGCCTTCAACTCTGTTCCCCACAGCACCATCCTAGAGGCACTCCGATTCCACGGGGTGCCTTTATACATGCGGCGTCTACTGGCCAGCTACCTGGAGGATCGGGCGATCGTCCTCGTGAACAGGGCTGGCCAAGTCCGGCGGTACGCAGTCGAGTCCGGCGTTCCACAGGGGTCGGTAGTGGGACCTCTCCTCTGGAACGTTGGCTACGACTGGCTCTTGCGGGGAACTCTCCTCCGAGGCACGAGTGTCATCTGCTACGCCGATGACACTCTCCTCACCGCCCGGGGGGAGAGTTTCAGGGAAGCGGCCAACTTGGCCTCGGCAGGCGGATCCTTGGTCGCAGGGAGGATCCGCCGCCTAGGATTGACGGTGGCGCTGCACAAGACCGAGGCAGTGTTCTTCCACAGGCCTCGGCAGCGCCAACCACCAGACGCCCACATCTTCGTGGAGGGCGTCCGAATCGAGGTGAAGGCCCAGATGAAATATCTGGGCCTTGTACTCGACAGCAGGTGGCGCTTCGGCCCGCACTTTAGCGGGCTGTCGACGCGCCTACTGAAGACTGCGGGCGCCCTCTCGTGGCTGCTCCCCAACTTGGGGGGGCCCAGCGCGCGATGCCGGCAGCTCTACGCCGGCATCTTGAGGAGTATGGCCCTTTACGGGGCCCCTATCTGGGAGGACTCCCTCCACAGGAGGGAGAACGCCGCCGCATTGCGGGCCCCCCAAAGGGCCATAGCCCAGCGGGTGGCGAGGGCCTACCGCACGGTCGCCTTCTCGGCGGCATGCGCTCTGGCCGGCACCCCGCCTTGGGAACTCGAGGCGTGGGTGCTCGCCAGAGTGTATGAATGGACAGCGGGGCGGAGGGCGAGAGGAGAACGCCCCGCCCCCGAAGAGCGGGAGGCCGTCCGGCGGGAGGCGAAGGACGCCATAGTCGTCCACTGGACGCGGGACCTCGCCGCCGCAGCCTTCGGCCGCCGAACCCTAGACGCGATTGGGCCGGTCCTGCGAGACTGGCTCGAGCGGTCGCACGGGTTCCTCTCCTTCCGTCTGGTGCAGGTGCTGTCCGGGCACGGTTGCTTTGGATCGTACCTGCACCGTATCGGGCGGGAGGAGACGCCGTCGTGTCACGGCTGTGGCGCGGCGGAGGACACGGCGCAGCACACTCTTGAGGTGTGCCCGTCGTGGTCCGAGCCGCGCCGCAGTCTCACCGCGGCGATCGGAACGGACCTCTCGCTCCCCGGCCTGGTCAACGCCATGCTGAGGGACGAGGGGTCCTGGGCGGCAGTCTCCTCCTTCTGCGAACACGTCATGTCCCAGAAGGAGGCGGCGGAGCGCGCGCGGGAGGAAGACCCTCTCGCGGCGCCGCTCCGAAGGCGGAGGAGGGGTCGAAGACGACGTCAGTATGACAGTCACCTCCGACTCCTCCCAGGTGGAAGCCAGCAGGCGACGGGTGCGGGGGCACCCTCGCCTGTATTGCACAGGCTTCCACCAGTGCCGGACGGGAATGGCCAGGTGTTCCCGGCCATTCCCGTAGCCCCCCAGCCGGGGGGACATGCGGGGCTCGCCAGTTAGGCGGGCATGCGCCGGGGGGGTTGTGGACGCAAAGGCTGAGCCGGATTCCCATGACCCCTCCATCAAGGCGACGAGGGAACACCGCTGAGTTTTAGTGGGTATACTGCCACCTTGGCAGGGAGTCCCACATACTCCGTGTCGTCCCCCGACGAGCGGAGATGCGTAACGTCATTTCTCAGCGACAAAAAAAAAAAAAAAAAAAAAAAAAAAAAAGGTTAGGTTAGGTGGGGATCTCAACGCCAAATCTGCGGCGTGGGGGTCTCCGGTGACGGATGCCAGGGGCGAGGTGCTGGAGGAGTGGGCGGTCACGATTGGCTTGACCGTCCTAAATCGGGGCACGGAGTACACGTGCGTGCGGCAGCGGGGCGGTTCAATAGTGGACGTCTCGTTCGCTAGCCCCGCTGTCGCGAGCCGTGTCCGCGACTGGCGTGTCGCCGCGGAGGTGGAGACGTTGTCGGATCATCGGTACATCCGTTTCGACGTCTCCGCCCAGACCGCAGGCGGCCGCGGTTTACCGGCCCCGCGTGCGGACGGTCCGCGCTGGGCGCGTAAGCGCATCGACAGGGAGCTTCTCGAGGAGGCCGCTATTGTCCAGGCCTGGTTCCGGGAGTCGGCGACGAACGGACCCGTTGACGTCGAGCAGGAGGCGCTGTGGTTCCGCGGGGCGATGACGCAAATCAGCGACGCGTCCATGCCCCGGGTCCACGCACAGTCAGCAAGGCGCCAGGTGTACTGGTGGACCGCCGAGATCGCGCAGCTGCGCGTCGCGTGCGTGGCGGTCAGGCGCCAGTACACCCGATACCGGAGGAGACGTCTTCGGGTCCCTGACGAAGAAGCCGCGCTGTATGAGGTGTACCGCGCGGCGAAGAGGACTCTGTGGCTGGCCATCGGCGAGGCGAAGTCGCGAGCCAGGGAGGAGATGTTGGAGACTCTAGACGGGGATCCGTGGGGGCGCCCTTATCGCGCGGTTCGAGGGAAACTTCGAGCCGCGGCGCCCCCGCTTACGGAGAGTCTCCAACCCGAGCTGCTGGAGGAGGTGGTCGCAGCCCTCTTCCCGGCGAGAGCGGAGCACACTCCGCCGCCGATGGCATTGCCCACGGCCGCAGAGTCCACCGAAGAGAACGCCATCAGCGTCCCAGAGGTGACACAGGCAGAGATGGGGGCAGCCGTGATGAGGCTCCGGGCCAAAAACGTGGCTCCGGGGCCCGACGGGATCCACGGCTGCGTGTTAGCCCTCGCTCTGAAGGAGCTTGAGCCCCAACTGAGAGGACTCTACACAGCGTGCCTTGAGCGGGGCCAGTTTCCCACTTTGTGGAAATCTGGTCGTCTGGTCCTGCTCAGGAAGGCGGGGCGCCCTGCGGACTCGCCGTCCGCGTACCGGCCCATAGTGCTGCTAGACGAGGTGGGTAAGCTGTTCGAGCGGATAATCGCTGCCCGCCTCGTCGGCCACTTGTGCGGAGAGGGGCCGGATCTGGACGGCAGCCAGTTCGGCTTTCGGCACGGGCGCTCTACCATTCACGCTGTGTCGCGAGTGAGAGTCCTGGCGGAGGAAGCAGTGGCCCGGGGCGGGGTGATGTTGGCGGTGTCCTTGGACATCTCCAACGCCTTCAACACCCTGCCCTGGAGTTGTATTCGGGAGGCACTGCGGTACCATCGGGTGCCTCCCTACCTCCGCCACGTCGTTGGGGCTTATCTGTCGGAGAGGTGTGTCACCTACGTGGGACGTGATGGCGGACACCAGCACCGCATGTCGTGCGGTGTTCCACAGGGCTCGGTCTTGGGCCCGCTCCTGTGGAACATCGGGTACGACTGGGTGTTGAGGGGCGAGCTCCAACCGGGCGTGGACCTTACGTGTTATGCTGACGACACGCTGGTCACTGCCCGGGGGAGCTCGCACAGGGAGGCAGCGTTGCTGGCGACGGCTGCGGTGTCACAGGTTGTGAGCCGCATACGTCGCCTGGGCCTGGAGGTGGCCCTCAACAAGTCGGAGGCCATGGTGTTTCATGGCCCCCGGCGGGCGCCGCCGCCCGGATCACACATGGTGGTCGGGGGGGCTCGGATCGCTGTCGAGTCCACCATGAAGTACCTGGGATTGGTGCTCGACAGCCGGTGGGATTTCGGCCCCCACTTCCGGCGGCTGGCGCCCAAGTTGTTGGGCGCTGCTGGGGCGCTGTCAACGCTGCTTCCCAATCTGGGGGGCCCGAGCGCCGCCTGTAGGCGGCTCTACGTGGGGATCGTGCGATCCATGGCCCTGTATGGGGCCCCGATCTGGGCGACTGACCTGACGGCCGGTAGCATCGCAGTCCTGCGAAAGCCGCAGAGAGCTATGGCCGTCAGAGTCGTCCGGGGGTATCGCACGATCTCCTACGAGGCGGCTTGTGTACTGGCCGGATCCCCGCCCTGGGACCTGGAGGCGAAAGTACTCGCGTCACTGTACCGGTGGCGCGAGGAAGCGCGGGCGCGGGGCGAGGGGCTGACGCAGCGCCATATGGAGCTGCGTCGGTCTCAGCTTCGCGAGGTCCTGGTGGCGGAATGGCGGGACAGGCTTTCGCGCCCTACCGCCGGCCTCGGTACCATCGAGGCGGTCCGGCCAGTGCTCGAGCGCTGGCTCGGGAGGAGGCACGGCTCCCTGTCGTTTCGGGTGACGCAGGTGCTCTCGGGGCACGGTTGCTTCGGGAAGTACCTGTGTCGCATAAACAGGGAGCCGGACGCCCGGTGTCACCACTGCGTCGACTGCCGGGAGGACACGGCGTGGCATACGCTGGCAGAGTGTGCCGCTTGGGAGGAGCCGCGCCGTGCCCTCATCTCAGAAGTAGGCAGTGACCTCTCGCTGCCGGCCGTGGTCGAGTCCATGGTCGACAGCGAGGAGTCCTGGGACGCGGTGGTTTCCTTCTGTGAAACAGTCGTCTCGCAGAAGGAGGCTGCGGAAAGGGAGAGGGAGATCTCGTCCACTCACCCTGCCCGCAGCAGGCGCACCGGGCGTCGGCGGAGGGCGGACAACGCCCTCTTCCGGCCCCCCTAAACGGGTCCAGGGGCGACGGACTCGGGGACGTCCGTCGCCCCCCACACATCAGGACCCGAGGTGGCGGCGCGATGTGTTCCACGCGCGCCCCTCTTAGACGTCGCGGGGGGAGTCAAACACCTCACTCCCCCCCCCGACCAGACGGGGCCCGCTGCGGCGGGCCGGCACCAGCCGGGGGTTGCGGAAGGATCGTACGTTCCCGCGACCCCCGGCGTAGGTGTGAGATGGAACACCCGGGGTGGTTTTTAGTCAGTAAGAGTCTGACAGACCCCGCCGCCCGCCCCAGGGCGGCGGACATCCATGAGGATTTTCCACCCCGGTTCAAAAAAAAAAAAAAAAGGTTAGGTTAGGTTAGGTTGGGGGTTTGCGGAAGGATCGTACGTTCCCGCGACCCCCGGCGTAGGTGTGAGATGGAACACCCGGGGTGGTTTTTAGTCAGTAAGAGTCTGACAGACCCCGCCGCCCGCCCCAGGGCGGCGGACATCCATGAGGATTTTCCACCCCGGATCAAAAAAAAAAAAAAAAAAAAAAAAAAAAAGGTTAGGTTGGGGGTCCCCCCACAGCGCATACGTCCACGTCGTGATCCCCGGGCAACGCCGTGTCTGACCACCGTAACGGAGTGGCAGACCGGCGGCTAAAGTGCGCTGTGACTTGCAGCCAACACGCGGACGACTGCAAGTATGCCTAAGAAACAAAGGCGAGACGCCTCCGGGCGCTTTTTATCCGATTGTCCCTCCGGGGACGATATAAACGGCCCTTCTCAGGGCCAACACAGTGGCCCTTCCCAGGGCCAATCCACCGGCCCTTCTAAGGGCCACATCGAAGCTGGCCGCGCACCATCTGTGGCCAGCTTATCCAGCCTGCAGGCGGAGTTTTCGGACTCCGGCGAGTCCGCCATGGACACGTCGGCGGCCGAAAACGACCGCCTCCAGCGGAAGCGGGCCTACCTGAGGCTCGGGTCCGGAGGCTCCTCGGGGTCTGTGGGCAAGTCGGGGAAGAGGCCGAAGTCGAAAAAGGCCTCGACTCCTGCTCCGACTCCTGCTTCGAGTCCGACCCACGACGTGGGTCTGGTGGACGCCGAGCGTCAGTTAGGCCTGGCAAGGAGGGAGCAGCTGCAGCAGGACCTTGAGGAGAAGGTCGCTGCCAGGGAGCAGCAGGCGCGGTCCGCCAGGTCGAGGGCTGGCTATGGCACATCCAATGTGCTGTACGCCGACCACTCCCTGGCGGAGCTGGAGCGCATGGCACTCCAGGACAAGGAGGAGGTACTGGAGGTCGCCTCCAAGTCTTCAAACCTGAAGGGGACCTTCCAGAAGGCCCTCAAATGCCGGGCCGTGACCTTGCACGGCATTGTCACCGAGCTGGTGCAGCGCACGGCCACAGAGGAGACGCGGCAGCTGCAGGCGAGGGTGGATCGCCTGCAGCTGGAGGTCAGCCAGCTGCACCAGAAGCTGGCTGAGGCCACGGCCCGGCAGGCCCAACCTGCGCCTGCTCCTGCGCCTGCCCCTGGTCCGGCAGAGGGAGGCTCCTCCCCCCCGGGCAAACTCGTGGAAATAATCCGCGGGGTTGTCATGGAGGAGAGGGCCTTCATCAGGGGCTGCTTCGCCGGTATTGAGGACCGGCTCCAGCCGGAAAAGCGGCTCCGCCCGCCGCTAGCGGCAGATAAGAGTCCGCCACCAACGGAGCCGGTGCCTGTACCTGCGCAGCCTGCGGGAGACCCGAAACCGGGTGCGCAGACCCAGGCCCCGAAGCCCTCCAAGGGCAAGGGGAAGGGCAAGGGGAAGGGCAAGAGGAGCACGGAGGCCCCTCAAACCCCCACCACAAGCGCGGAGGGAGCGTCTGCCTCTCCGGCAGCCCCCCAGAACACGCAGCGGGAGGACGCCATGCTCCCTTCCACCACTCCGTCCAACCAGGCGTGGACGGAAGTGGTCAGGGGGGGAAAGGCCAAAAAATCCAAGCCCGCTGCGACTGCTTCGGCAGCCCAGAAGGCTTCGGCGGGCGGGAGGAAGTTGGTTCCTCCCAAAACTGCGGCGGTCGTGGTGACCATCACCCCGGAGGCCGCAGAGCGGGGCGAAACGTATGAGTCCGTCCTAAGACGGGCTCGTGCTAACGCGGATCCCTCCCGGCTGGGGATCGGTAACATCACGTGCCGCCGCACCCAGGCCGGAGCCCGAATTTTTGAGTTCGGGGGGGAGCAGCGCGGCGCAAACGCGGACCTCTTTGCAACAAAGTTGCAAGAGGCCATCGCGGATGTGGCGACGGTCGCCAGACCCGTCAAGACCGCATCCTTGGAGGTGATCGATATGGACGATTCGGTCACCAAAGAGGATGTGGTGGCGGCCGTTGCTGCTGCGGGAGGTTGCAGCGCCAGCGCCGTGAAGGGGGGAGCCATCAGGCCCGGCCGCCGCGGCATGGGCGCAATCCGCGTCGAGTGCCCAGTCGCCGCGGCGGTGGCCGCCCTAAAGGCGACCAAGGGACGGCTGCTCGTGGGCTTCAGCTCGGCTGTGGTCCGGCCGCTTGAGGACAAGCCTGCGCGGTGCTTCAAGTGCTTCGCGCCGGGCCACACCCGATCTACGTGTCCCTCCAAGTTCGACTGGGGAGAGTCTTGCTTCCAGTGCGGACAGGAGGGACACAGGAGTGCCGCTTGCAGCGTCGCCACGCCACACTGCCCGGCGTGTGCTGCCAGCGGCCGCCCCGCGGGGCACAGGATGGGGGGCAGGAGTTGCCAGCCTCCCGCGAGGAAGGGCATAGTGCCGGCGCAGGTTCGCCCTGTTGCCGCCACCACCGCTGTCGCCGCTGCTGTTACTCCAGCTCAAGCGGCGGTGGCTGAGGAGGGGGGTGCGATGTCGGAATAGTGGGTTCCTATCACCGCATCCTCCAGGCGAACACCAATCACTGCAGAGCGGCCCAGGACCTGCTGGTGCAGGCCATGGCTGAGTGGTTGGTGAACGTAGCGGTGGTCGCCGAGCCCTACTCGATTCCCGGCAGTTGGCTGGGTGACGAGGACGGCTTGGTGGCACTAGCGGCGCGGTCCTCCACAGACTCCCCTCCCCTCTCGCTATTAGAGAGGGGACCGGGATACGTGGCCGCCGCGTGGGGAGAGATAGCCCTCGTGGGCGTCTATTTCTCCCCAAACCGCCCTCTCCGGGACTTCGAGAACTATCTTGGAGTCCTGGCCGCCGTGGTCGGCAGGGCGGCGCCGCGTCAGGTCTCCGTATTGGGAGACCTGAATGCCAAGTCGGTGACCTGGGGCAACCCGGCCACCGACCATCGCGGGCGGGCAGTGGAGCAGTGGGCAGCCTCCTCTGGGCTCTCCCTCCTCAACAGAGGGAACGTCCAGACATGCGTGCGGCGACAGGGTGGCTCGATAGTGGACGTCACTTTTGCCACCTCTGCGCTGGCCGCGCGCGTGCTGAACTGGCGGGTGGATTTGGTGGAGACCATGTCGGACCACCGCTACGTGCGGTTCGACATCTCCACCGGTGGCCCCGGAGGGACGCGGCCCCTCTCGGGGCGGTCAGCGTTCCCACGGTGGGCTCTCACCCGCCTGGACAGGGAGGCGGCGGCGGAGGCGGCGTTTATCCAGGACTGGCTTTCGCCGCCTTCCGCCGGCTTGGACGTAGACATCGCGGCGGGACACCTGAGGGAGTCTCTGACCGAGGTGTGCAATTCCAGCATGCCTCGGGCCGGCCGACCGCTGCCCAATAGGGCGGTGTACTGGTGGTCGGCCGAGCTGGAGAGGCTTCGAGAGGGGTGCGTGGTGGCCAGAAGGGCCTACGCGCGGAGCCGGCGACGGCGTCAACGAGACCTCGCCCACGAGGACCACCTCTATGAGGTGTACATAGAGGCAAAACGGGTCCTCGAGCGGGCCATCGCCGACGCCAGGGACTCGGCGAGAGCGGAGATGCTGGAGGGTCTCGACAGAGATCCCTACGGGAGGCCATACAAGGCGGCGCGAAACAAGCTGCGCCCCTTTGGTCCCCCGGTGGCCGAGACCCTGGAGCCCTCATTCCTGGATGGGGTGGTTCAGTCTCTGTTCCCGTGCAGGGACAACTTCACCCCACCAGTGATGGACCCTCCGCGGGGGATAGCTCCGCCAGCCGAGGAGGAAGAGGAGGCCCCTCCTGTCACGGAGTCGGAACTCAGCGCGGCGATTGTGCATATCCGCGCCAAGAAGACGGCTCCGGGCCCCGACGGTGTCCCGGCGAGAGTGGTGGCAATTGCCGCCACTCAAATGGAGGAGCGGTTTCGGGACCTCTTTAGCGCATGTCTTGCGTCTGGGAGGTTCCCGAAACCGTGGAAGGAGGGACAGCTGTGCCTCCTTCGCAAGGAAGGCCGCCCCGCAGAATCGCCCTCGGCATACCGACCCATCGTCCTGCTCGATGAGGTCGGCAAAATGTTCGAGGGGATAATCGCTGCCCGCCTAAAGAGCCACCTGCGGAATGTGGGGCCGGACTTGTCGGATGCTCAGTTCGGTTTTCGGGCTGAGCGTTCCACAGTGGACGCGCTGGCCCGCCTTAAGGGCCAGGTGAAGGATGCGATGGAGGCGGGGGACGGATTGTTGGCGGTGTCATTCGACATAGCCAACGCCTTCAACTCTGTTCCCCACAGCACCATCCTAGAGGCACTCCGATTCCACGGGGTGCCTTTATACATGCGGCGTCTACTGGCCAGCTACCTGGAGGATCGGGCGATCGTCCTCGTGAACAGGGCTGGCCAAGTCCGGCGGTACGCAGTCGAGTCCGGCGTTCCACAGGGATCGGTAGTGGGACCTCTCCTCTGGAACGTTGGCTACGACTGGCTCTTGCGGGGAACTCTCCTCCGAGGCACCAGTGTCATCTGCTACGCCGATGACACCCTCCTCACCGCCCGGGGGGAGAGTTTCAGGGAAGCGGCCAATTTGGCCTCGGCAGGCGGATCCTTGGTCGCAGGGAGGATCCGCCGCCTAGGATTGACGGTGGCGCTGCACAAGACCGAGGCCGTGTTCTTCCACAGGCCTCGGCAGCGCCAACCACCAGACGCCCACATCTTCGTGGAGGGCGTCCGAATCGAGGTGAAGGCCCAGATGAAATATCTGGGCCTTGTACTCGACAGCAGGTGGCGCTTCGGCCCGCATTTTAGCGGGCTGTCGACGCGCCTGCTGAAGACTGCGGGCGCCCTCTCGTGGCTGCTCCCCAATTTGGGGGGGCCCAGCGCGCGATGCCGGCAGCTCTACGCCGGCATCTTGAGGAGTATGGCCCTTTACGGGGCCCCTATCTGGGAGGACTCCCTCCACAGGAGGGAGAACGCCGCCGCATTGCGGGCCCCCCAAAGGGCCATAGCCCAGCGGGTGGCGAGGGCCTACCGCACGGTCGCCTTCTCGGCGGCATGCGCTCTGGCCGGCACCCCGCCTTGGGAACTCGAGGCGTGGGTGCTCGCCAGAGTGTATGAATGGACGGCGGGGCGGAGGGCGAGAGGAGAACACCCCGCCCCCGAAGAGCGGGAGGCCGTCCGGCGGGAGGCGAAGGACGCCATTGTCGTCCACTGGACGCGGGACCTCGCCGCCGCAGCCTTCGGCCGCCGTACCCTAGACGCGATTGGGCCGGTCCTGCGAGACTGGCTCGAGCGGTCGCACGGGTTCGTCTCCTTCCGTCTGGCGCAGGTGCTGTCCGGGCACGGTTGCTTTGGATCGTACCTGCACCGTATCGGGCGGGAGGAGACGCCGTCGTGTCACGGCTGTGGCGCGGCGGAGGACACGGCGCAGCACACTCTTGAGGTGTGCCCGTCGTGGTCCGAGCCGCGCCGCAGTCTCACCGCGGCGATCGGAACGGACCTCTCGCTCCCCGGCTTGGTCAATGCCATGCTTGGGGACGAGGGGTCCTGGGCGGCAGTCGCCTCCTTCTGCGAACACGTCATGTCCCAGAAGGAGGCGGCGGAGCGCGCGCGGGAGGAAGACCCTCTCGCGCCGCCGCTCCGAAGGCGGAGGAGGGGTCGAAGACGACGTCAGTATGACAGTCACCTCCGACTCCTCCCAGGTGGAAGCCAGCAGGCGACGGGTGCGGGGGCACCCTCGCCTGTATTGCACAGGCTTCCACCAGTGCCGGATGGGAATGGCCAGGTGTTCCTGGCCATTCCCGTAGCCCCCCAGCTGGGGGGACATGCGGGGCCCGCCAGTTAGGCGGGCATGCGCCGGGGGGTTGTGGACGCAAAGGCTGAGCCGGATTCCCATGACCCCTCCATCAAGGCGACGAGGGAACACCGCTGAGTTTTAGTGGGTATACTGCCACCTTGGCAGGGAGTCCCACATACTCCGTATCGTCCCCCGACGATCGGAGATGCGTAATGTCATTTCTCAGCGACAAAAAAAAAAAAAAGGTTAGGTTAGGTTTTCTCCGTATCACCAGTGCCGGACGGGAACACCAGTGCCGGACGGGAATGGCCAGGTGTTCCCGGCCATTCCCGTAGCCCCCCAGCCGGTGGGACACGCGGGGCTCGCCAGTTAGGCGGGCATGCGCCGGGGGGGGTTGTGGACGCAAAGGCTGAGCCGGATTCCCATGACCCCTCCATCAAGGCGACGAGGGAACACCGCTGAGTTTTAGTGGGTATACTGCCACCTTGGCAGGGAGTCCCACATACTCCGTGTCGTCCCCCGACGAGCGGAGATGCGTAACGTCATTTCT
The DNA here is from genome assembly GCA_927399505.1 of Luperina testacea. Classification (NCBI taxonomy): domain Eukaryota; kingdom Metazoa; phylum Arthropoda; class Insecta; order Lepidoptera; family Noctuidae; genus Luperina; species Luperina testacea. Next base: position 12,477,743 of record OV656770.1, on the reverse strand, counting down.
CAGCGACAAAAAAAAAAAAAAAAAAAAAAAAAGTTTTCTCCGTATCGGGCGGGAGGAGACGCCGTCGTGTCACGGCTGTGGCGCGGCGGAGGACACGGCGCAGCACACTCTTGAGGTGTGCCCGTCGTGGTCCGAGCCGCGCCGCAGTCTCACCGCGGCGATCGGAACGGACCTCTCGCTCCCCGGCTTGGTCAATGCCATGCTTGGGGACGAGGGGTCCTGGGCGGCAGTCGCCTCCTTCTGCGAACACGTCATGTCCCAGAAGGAGGCGGCGGAGCGCGCGCGGGAGGAAGACCCTCTCGCGCCGCCGCTCCGAAGGCGGAGGAGGGGTCGAAGACGACGTCAGTATGACAGTCACCTCCGACTCCTCCCAGGTGGAAGCCAGCAGGCGACGGGTGCAGGGGCACCCTCGCCTGTATTGCACAGGCTTCCACCAGTGCCGGATGGGAATGGCCAGGTGTTCCCGGCCATTCCCGTAGCCCCCCAGCTGGGGGGACATGCGGGGCCCGCCAGTTAGGCGGGCATGCGCCGGGGGGGTTGTGGACGCAAAGGCTGAGCCGGATTCCCATGACCCCTCCATCAAGGCGACGAGGGAACACCGCTGAGTTTTAGTGGGTATACTGCCACCTTGGCAGGGAGTCCCACATACTCCGTATCGTCCCCCGACGATCGGAGATGCGTAATGTCATTTCTCAGCGACAAAAAAAAAAAAAAAAAAGGTTAGGTTTTCTGCGAAACGGTCGTCTCGCAGAAGGAGGCTGCGGAAAGGGAGAGGGAGATCTCGTCCACTCACCCTGCCCGCAGCAGGCGCACCGGGCGTCGGCAGAGGGCGGACAACGCCCTCTTCCGGCCCCCCTAAACGGGTCCAGGGGCGACGGACTCGGGGACGTCCGTCGCCCCCCACACATCAGGAGTCAGGACCCGAGGTGGCGGCGCGCGATGTGTTCCACGCGCGCCCCTCTTAGACGTCGCGGGGGGAGTCAAACACCTCACTCCCCCCCCTGACCAGACGGGGCCCGCTGCGGCGGGCCGGCACCAGCCGGGGGTTGCGGAAGGATCGTACGTTCCCGCGACCCCCGGCGTAGGTGTGAGATGGAACACCCGGGGTGGTTTTTAGTCAGGATCCATGAGGATTTTCCACCCCGGATCAAAAAAAAAAAAAAGGTTAGGTTGGGGGTTCTCAGCGACAAAAAAAAAAAAAAAAAAAAAAAAAAAAAAGGTTGGGGGTCCCCCCACAGCGCATACGTCCACGTCGTGATCCCCGGGCAACGCCGTGTCTGACCACCGTAACGGAGTGGCAGACCGGCGGCTAAAGTGCGCTGTGACTTGCAGCCAACACCCGGACGACTGCAAGGATGCGGAAAAAACAAACTCGAGACGCCTCCGGGCGATTTTTAACAGGATGTCCCTCCGGGGACGATACAAACGGCCCTTCTCAGGGCCAACACAGTGGCCCCTCCCAGGGCCAATCCACCGGCCCTTCTAAGGGCCACGTCGAAGCTGGCCGCGCACCATCTGTGGCCAGTTTATCAAGTCTGCAGGCGGAGTTTTCGGACTCCGGCGAGTCCACCATGGACACGTCGGCGGCCGAAAACGACCGCGTCCAGCGGAAGCGGGCCTACCTGAGGCTCGGGTCCGGAGGCTCCTCGGGGTCTGTGGGCAAGTCGGGGAAGAGGCCGAAGTCGAAAAAGGCCTCGACTCCTGCTCCGACTCCTGCTTCGAGTCCGACCCACGAAGTGGGTCTGGTGGACGCCGAGCGTCAGTTAGGCCTGGCAAGGAGGGAGCAGCTGCAGCAAGACCTTGAGGAGAAGGTCGCTGCCAGGGAGCAGCAGGCGCGGTCCGCCAGGTCGAGGGCTGGCTATGGCACATCCAATGTGCTGTACGCCGACCACTCCCTGGCGGAGCTGGAGCGCATGGCACTCCAGGACAAGGAGGAGGTACTGGAGGTCGCCTCCAAGTCTTCAAACCTGAAGGGGACCTTCCAGAAGGCCCTCAAATGCCGGGCCGTGAGCTTGCACGGCATTGTCACCGAGCTGGTGCAGCGCACGGCCACAGAGGAGACGCGGCAGCTGCAGGCGAGGGTGGATCGCCTGCAGCTGGAGGTCAGCCAGCTGCACCAGAAGCTGGCTGAGGCTACGGCCCGGCAGGCCCAACCTGCGCCTGCTCCTGCGCCTGCCCCTGGTCCGGCAGAGGGAGGCTCCTCCCCCCCTGGCAACCTCGTGGAAATAATCCGCGGGGTTGTCATGGAGGAGAGGGCCTTCATCAGGGGCTGCTTCGCCGGTATTGAGGACCGGCTCCCGCCGGAAAAGCGGCTCCGCCCGCCGCTAGCGGCGGATAAGAGTCCGCCACCGACGGAGCCGGTGCCTGTACCTGCGCAGCCTGCGGGAGACCCGAAACCGGGTGCGCAGACCCAGGCCCCGAAGCCCTCCAAGGGCAAGGGGAAAGGCAAGGGGAAGGGCAAGAGGAGCACGGAGGCCCCTCAAACCCCCACCACAAGCGCGGAGGGAGCGTCTGCCTCTCCGGCAGCCCCCCAGAACACGCAGCGGGAGGACGCCATGCTCCCTTCCACCACCCCGTCCAACCAGGCGTGGACGGAAGTGGTCAGGGGGGGAAAGGCCAAAAAATCCAAGCCCGCTGCAACTGCTTCGGCAGCCCAGAAGGCGTCGGCGGGCGGGAGGAAGTTGGTTCCTCCCAAAACTGCGGCGGTCGTGGTGACCATCACCCCGGAGGCTGCAGAGCGGGGCGAAACGTACGAGTCCGTCCTAAGACGGGCTCGTGCTAACGCGGATCCCTCCCGGCTGGGGATCGGCAACATCACGTGCCGCCGCACCCAGGCCGGAGCCCGAATTTTTGAGTTCGGGGGGGAGCAGCGCGGCGCAAACGCGGACCTCTTTGCAACAAAGTTGCAAGAGGCCATCGCGGATGTGGCAACGGTCGCCAGACCCGTCAAGACCGCATCCTTGGAGGTGATCGATATGGACGATTCGGTCACCAAAGAGGATGTGGTGGCGGCCGTTGCTGCTGCGGGAGGTTGCAGCGCCAGCGCCGTGAAGGGGGGAGCCATCAGGCCCGGCCGCCGCGGCATGGGCGCAATCCGCGTCGAGTGCCCAGTCGCCGCGGCGGTGGCCGCCCTAAAGGCGACCAAGGGACGGCTGCTCGTGGGCTTCAGCTCGGCCGTGGTCCGGCCGCTTGAGGACAAGCCTGCGCGGTGCTTCAAGTGCTTCGCGCCGGGCCACACCCGATCTACGTGTCCCTCCAAGTTCGACTGGGGAGAGTCTTGCTTCCAGTGCGGACAGGAGGGACACAGGAGTGCCGCTTGCAGCGTCGCCACGCCACACTGCCCGGCGTGTGCTGCCAGCGGCCGCCCCGCGGGGCACAGGATGGGGGGCAGGAGTTGCCAGCCTCCCGCGAGGAAGGGCATAGTGCCGGCGCAGGTTCGCCCTGTTGCCGCCACCACCGCTGTCGCCGCTGCTGTTACTCCAGCTCAAGCGGCGGTGGCTGAGGAGGGAGGTGCGATGTCGGAATAGTGGGTTCCTATCACCGCATCCTCCAGGCGAACACCAATCACTGCAGAGCGGCCCAGGACCTGCTGGTGCAGGCCATGGCTGAGTGGTTGGTGAACGTAGCGGTGGTCGCCGAGCCCTACTCGATCCCCGGCAGTTGGCTGGGTGACGAGGACGGCTTGGTGGCACTAGCGGCGCGGTCCTCCACAGACTCCCCTCCCCTCTCGCTATTAGAGAGGGGACCGGGATACGTGGCCGCCGCGTGGGGAGAGATAGCCCTCGTGGGCGTCTATTTCTCCCCAAACCGCCCTCTCCGGGACTTCGAGAACTATCTTGGAGTCCTGGCCGCCGTGGTCGGCAGGGCGGCGCCGCGTCAGGTCTCCGTATTGGGAGACCTGAATGCCAAGTCGGTGACCTGGGGCAACCCGGCCACCGACCATCGCGGGCGGGCAGTGGAGCAGTGGGCAGCCTCCTCTGGGCTCTCCCTCCTCAACAGAGGGAACGTCCAGACATGCGTGCGGCGACAGGGTGGCTCGATAGTGGACGTCACTTTTGCCACCTCTGCGCTGGCCGCGCGCGTGCTGAACTGGCGGGTGGATTTGGTGGAGACCATGTCGGACCACCGCTACGTGCGGTTCGACATCTCCACCGGTGGCCCCGGAGGGACGCGGCCCCTCTCGGGGCGGTCAGCGTTTCCACGGTGGGCTCTCACCCGCCTGGACAGGGAGGCGGCGGCGGAGGCGGCGTTTATCCAGGACTGGCTTTCGCCGCCTTCCGCCGGCTTGGACGTAGACATCGCGGCGGGACACCTGAGGGAGTCTCTGACCGAGGTGTGCAATTCCAGCATGCCTCGGGCCGGCCGACCGCTGCCCAATAGGGCGGTGTACTGGTGGTCGGCCGAGCTGGAGAGGCTCCGAGCGGCGTGCGTGGAGGCCAGAAGGGCCTACGCGCGGAGCCGGCGGCGGCGTCGACGAGACCTCGCCCACGAGGACCACCTCTATGAGGTGTACATAGAGGCAAAACTGGTCCTCGAGCGGGCCATCGCCGCCGCCAGGGACTCGGCGAGAGCGGAGATGCTGGAGGGTCTCGACAGAGATCCCTACGGGAGGCCATACAAGGCGGCGCGCAACAAGCTGCGCCCCTTTGGTCCCCCGGTGGCCGAGACCCTGGAGCCCTCATTCTTGGATGGGGTGGTTCAGTCCCTGTTCCCGTGCAGGGACAACTTCACCCCACCAGTGATGGACCCTCCGCGGGGGATAGCTCCGCCAGCCGAGGAGGAAGAGGAGGCCCCTCCTGTCACGGAGTCGGAACTCAGCGCGGCGATTGTGCATATCCGCGCCAAGAAGACGGCTCCGGGCCCCGACGGTGTCCCGGCGAGGGTGGTGGCAATTGCCGCCACTCAAATGGAGGAGCGGTTTCGGGACCTCTTTAGCGCATGTCTTGCGTCTGGGAGGTTCCCGAAACCGTGGAAGGAGGGACAGCTGTGCCTCCTTCGCAAGGAAGGCCGCCCCGCAGACTCGCCCTCGGCATACCGACCCATCGTCCTGCTCGATGAGGTCGGCAAAATGTTCGAGGGGATAATCGCTGGCCGCCTAAAGAGCCACCTGAGGAATGTGGGGCCGGACTTGTCGGACGCACAGTTCGGTTTTCGGGCTGAGCGTTCCACAGTGGACGCGCTGGCCCGCCTTAAGGGCCAGGTGAAGGAGGCGATGGAGGCGGGGGACGGATTGTTGGCGGTGTCATTCGACATAGCCAACGCCTTCAACTCTGTGCCCCACAGCACCATCCTAGAGGCACTCCGATTCCACGGGGTGCCTTTATACATGCGGCGTCTACTGGCCAGCTACCTGGAGGATCGGGCGATCGTCCTCGTGAACAGGGCTGGCCAAGTCCGGCGGTACGCAGTCGAGTCCGGCGTTCCACAGGGATCGGTAGTGGGACCTCTCCTCTGGAACGTTGGCTACGACTGGCTCTTGCGGGGAACTCTCCTCCGAGGCACGAGTGTCATCTGCTACGCCGATGACACCCTCCTCACCGCCCGGGGGGAGAGTTTCAGGGAAGCGGCCAACTTGGCCTCGGCAGGCGGATCCTTGGTCGCAGGGAGGATCCGCCGCCTAGGATTGACGGTGGCGCTGCACAAGACCGAGGCCGTGTTCTTCCACAGGCCTCGGCAGCGCCAACCACCAGACGCCCACATCTTCGTGGAGGGCGTCCGAATCGAGGTGAAGGCCCAGATGAAATATCTGGGCCTTGTACTCGACAGCAGGTGGCGCTTCGGCCCGCATTTTAGCGGGCTGTCGACGCGCCTGCTGAAGACTGCGGGCGCCCTCTCGTGGCTGCTCCCCAATTTGGGGGGGCCCAGCGCGCGATGCCGGCAGCTCTACGCCGGCATCTTGAGGAGTATGGCCCTTTACGGGGCCCCTATCTGGGAGGACTCCCTCCACAGGAGGGATAACGCCGCCGCATTGCGGGCCCCCCAAAGGGCCATAGCCCAGCGGGTGGCGAGGGCCTACCGCACGGTCGCCTTCTCGGCGGCATGCGCTCTGGCCGGCACCCCGCCTTGGGAACTCGAGGCGTGGGTGCTCGCCAAAGTGTATGAATGGACGGCGGGGCGGAGAGCGAGAGGAGAACACCCCGCCCCCGAAGAGCGGGAGGCCGTCCGGCGGGAGGCGAAGGACGCCATTGTCGTCCACTGGACGCGGGACCTCGCCGCCGCAGCCTTCGGCCGCCGTACCCTAGACGCGATTGGGCCGGTCCTGCGAGACTGGCTCGAGCGGTCGCACGGGTTCGTCTCCTTCCGTCTGGCGCAGGTGCTGTCCGGGCACGGTTGCTTTGGATCGTACCTGCACCGTATCGGGCGGGAGGAGACGCCGTCGTGTCACGGCTGTGGCGCGGCGGAGGACACGGCGCAGCACACTCTTGAGGTGTGCCCGTCGTGGTCCGAGCCGCGCCGCAGTCTCACCGCGGCGATCGGAACGGACCTCTCGCTCCCCGGCTTGGTCAATGCCATGCTTGGGGACGAGGGGTCCTGGGCGGCAGTCGCCTCCTTCTGCGAACACGTCATGTCCCAGAAGGAGGCGGCGGAGCGCGCGCGGGAGGAAGACCCTCTCGCGCCGCCGCTCCGAAGGCGGAGGAGGGGTCGAAGACGACGTCAGTATGACAGTCACCTCCGACTCCTCCCAGGTGGAAGCCAGCAGGCGACGGGTGCGGGGGCACCCTCGCCTGTATTGCACAGGCTTCCACCAGTGCCGGATGGGAATGGCCAGGTGTTCCCGGCCATTCCCGTAGCCCCCCAGCCGGGGGGACATGCGGGGCCCGCCAGTCAGGCGGGCATGCGCCGGGGGGGCTGTGGACGCAAAGGCTGAGCCGGATTCCCACGACCCCTCCATCAAGGCGACGAGGGAACACCGCTGAGTTTTAGTGGGTATACTGCCACCTTGGCAGGGAGTCCCACATACTCCGTATCGTCCCCCGACGATCGGAGATGCGTAATGTCATTTCTCAGCGACAAAAAAAAAAAAAAAAAAAAAAAAAAAAAAAAAAAAAAAAAAAGGTTAGGTTAGGTTGGCGGAATGGCGGGACAGGCTTTCGCGCCCTACCGCCGGCCTCGGTACCATCGAGGCGGTCCGGCCAGTGCTCGAGCGCTGGCTCGGGAGGAGGCACGGCTCCCTGTCGTTTCGGGTGACGCAGGTGCTCTCGGGGCACGGTTGCTTCGGGAAGTACCTGTGTCGCATAAACAGGGAGCCGGACGCCCGGTGTCACCACTGCGTCGACTGCCGGGAGGACACAGCGTATGCCACGCCGTGTCCTCCCGGCAGTCGACGCTGGCAGAGTGTGCCGCTTGGGAGGAGCCGCGCCGTGCCCTCATCTCAGAAGTAGGCAGTGACCTCTCGCTGCCGGCCGTGGTCGAGTCGATGGTCGACAGCGAGGAGTCCTGGGACGCGGTGGTTTCCTTCTGCGAAACGGTCGTCTCGCAGAAGGAGGCTGCGGAAAGGGAGAGGGAGATCTCGTCCACTCACCCTGCCCGCAGCAGGCGCACCGGGCGTCGGCGGAGGGCGGACAACGCCCTCTTCCGGCCCCCCTAAACGGGTCCAGGGGCGACGGACTCGGGGACGTCCGTCGCCCCCCACACATCAGGACCCGAGGTGGCGGCGCGATGTGTTCCACGCGCGCCCCTCTTAGACGTCACGGGGGGAGTCAAACACCTCACTCCCCCCCCTGACCAGACGGGGCCCGCTGCGGCGGGCCGGCACCAGCCGGGGGTTGCGGAAGGATCATACGTTCCCGCGACCCCCGGCGTAGGTGTGAGATGGAACACCCGGGGTGGTTTTTAGTCAGTAAGAGTCTGACAGACCCCGCCGCCCGCCCCAGGGCGGTGGACATCCATGAGGATTTTCCACCCCGGTTCAAAAAAAAAAAAAAAAAAAGGTTAGGTTAGGTTAGTATAATAATATACACACGTCAATCATGATTTTTCATCAAGCAATACGTTACAGCATAGAAAAATAAGTAAGTAAGTTCCTAGTTGACTACGGAACCCTAAAAATGAAGAAGCAACTCGGCGATATAGAGAATAAACTGGAAAACTTTGTCATTATACGTATAATAATAGTGACCAGCATTGCCCTATTTATTATATTGTGTATTTGTCTATGCGGAAGACAATGTTGTTCAAGCACTAAGAAATGGATAAGGACTCATCATAAGGAGTGAACTGAAATTATTATGGCCTGAGGCACCTGCAGTCACAGCGGCCCAACAGTCTACCATTTCGCAAGCGTCATCGTAATAACAACGTGTTAGTATTAACGCAAAATACGGCACAGTGATTACAGTGAAATAGTTATAGCATTAGAGATAAGTGATATTATTTTCAATAATTGTGTCCAGTTTTTAAAATATTGTAACTTTGGGATTTAGACAAACTTTAACAAATAAAACTATGATTTAACTATGTGGAAGGTATGCAAAGGCAAAGGTAATGCTTTCGATAACAATTCTCGGTAATTTAATATAATATAGGCAACAACAATGTATGTAGGTGCCTACGCACACGTAGGCAAGACGACCGCCAACGAAATGTAAACAGAGTATTTCATGTTATTTTACTGTTACAGGGGTTCATAACTGTAAGTTGTCAAGTGTAAGACTTTTGGGACATTTAAATAACATTTTTTTTAAGGTATGTAGGGACTACAGGGTGGCAATAATGCTAACAAGGCTAAATGATTAGATTATTCAGGGATTCCGTAACTGTGCGTCACGACGAGACGCCCTGAGGCGTCGCGGCACTATTCCAGGGGCGTCGTGAGGCGATCTTCATAGATTAGATTGGCTTTATGTCGTTGCCAAAAAAAAGTAGATTCTCAAGGGCGTCATAGTAAAAATAAGTTTGGGAAGCCCTGGATTGTGTAATAAACGTCACCGTACTAATTAATGTTTAGCAGACTTTATGACACTGGCATTTTATTTACAACCTTCTCCAACTACGATATAAAAGGTTCCAACAATGACGACCTTTTTTTTACTCGGCCACCTAATGTCACCACAACATCGGCTGCACAGAACTGTGACCACACCGTTGGAACCTTATCAAAGAGTACTATAAGATACCGGGTAAACCTTTTCCAGTGGCGGTTTAGGTAGTGCTGCGTTGTCATTTGTCAACATACATTTATTATGAAATTAATTCCCTATCGCAATAAAATACGAGCTACAGTATGCTACAAACAACAGAAGGCCAATTCCCGTAGGTTATTTTATTAAAAACCATAAAAACCGCTAGTAATATATAAGTCAATGATAAAAACATTCAAAATCTAGTTGCGATCTCATCTCAGCGACAGTCAATGTCAAAAACTTGTCAAAAATATAGGGAAGATAAAGCCTGAGTTAAGACTGAATGTTCTTAAAAAAATCAGAGAATTGCCCCTCTGGTACCTAGTAGGTACCACAGTGTTATTATAGGTACTAAGCCACAACCCACCTTGCCAGTAGATAGTAGATTCACATCGCGGTGTAGAATCGTAGCTGCCATGAAAGTAGCACAACGGTCTTTTGTGAATAACACTAAAGAACCGAAAATAAATCTCTTGTTGTGTGCCCAATTAATTATATGGAAATTCTTGTTGGTTTTCATATCCATTTGTGCAATGGCTCCAACTTTCAAGTTGTCGACATAAGGACAGAGAAATCTTACATTATGGAATATCCTAAAAAAAATGTGATTAGTTTAGTTTAGACATCTTTAATTCTGCCTAAAGTTAATAAGAAATCGAAACCACTTCCAACTTTTAAAAGGCTTTTAAAGCACCATGTTCAGAATAATGTTTAAATTACGTTTGTACCTTGTACCTACTGTTTTTTTTTAACTAGTTCATAACCCAGCGAATCCGTCGCCTATACTAATTGTTATGTTTTACCTCAGTGACTAATTGTATTCTTTTTGAGTGAAATAATATATCTTAAACCGTAAAACTGACGGATTCGTTTTGTTTAGACATTTTTTTTTTTTAATAATAAACGCTAAAGCAAAAACGAGAATTAAAAAAGAATTTTCTGATATTAATACAAACTTACCGAACGTGATCGTATTTCTTTTTATTAGGATTGTCCAGATACTGATCTGTAAAAAAAAAAGTTTATAATAATAATAATACTTTTATTTCAGACCATAGTGTCCATTTTGTTAGTAACAATGTTCTTATAGACTAGTGAGTAATACTTAAAACTACCCACAACAAAACATAAAAGAAATAAACAATAAAAGAAACAAAACTCACACAATCATTACTGCGCCATTCCATAAAAAATGGCGCAGCAATGATTGATGTAGCTACAGTCCAGCCGACTAGCTATCATGCTAAGGACGCTGTTGGCGCTGCCACGTACTCTACGCACCAGGGATGCGCATCTTTTACGCATCGTAGCGTAAAAGCAGTCTACGCGGTGTTCAGCAAACATCCCTGATGCACTACAGAATCGCCAAGAGTTATCGTAGCGTAAAAGCAGTCTACGCGGTGTTCAGCAAACATCCCTGATGCACTACAGAATCGCCAAGTTTAGCTAGATATTGTATGTAACATGGGTAAATATCAACTCAGGCTATCTTAGTCGACTGCTGGACATAGACCTCTCCCAGGATGCACCACGACACCCTGTCCTCCGCCTTCCACATCCAGTTTGTCCCAGCCACAGCCACCTTCTTTAGGTCGTCGGTCCAGATGGACCGACAATCGCCTCCTCTTAGCTAAATAGCTAAGAGGCGTCCCACACTACGCTTGCCGATACGCGGTCTCCACTCCAGAACTCGTCTGCCATCGGTCCTTCAACAAACATGGCCAGTCCACTACCCCTTCAGTTTGCGTACTCTGCAAGCTATGTCGGTAACTCCTGTTTTTTTTTTTGGATAATTTCATTGTTGGTTTTATCCTTCTAAGAGACTCCGAGCAAAGCTCGCTCATAGCGCGCTGTGCGACCTTGAATGTGTGGAGCCCGACTGCCAGTGTTCATGTTTCGGCACCGTATGTCATGACATGACGGGCAGGACGCACTAGTTGAAGACCTAAGTCTTTTAAACACTGCGGGATAGATCCTTCACAACTTCTAGAAGCGACCCTTCAATGTGGATCGGATTACTTTTGTATTGTTCAAATTCATGCTGAGGCAAAACCGGAGAGAGGCTTCATTTAGGCTGCCCAGCATCTGGTCTAACTTTTCCAGCGTCTCTGCCATTATGACGATGTCATCGGAAAAATATGTACTCGCTGTTGACATTCATAGGGTATGAATGTCAACGGCGAGTCCAGTCCAGCTTCTTGAAGAGTGAAGACATTCTCCAACGCATTGGTGACCAGTTTCGGGGATATTAATTACATTCCCCTGTCTCACCTCTAAGCAGTTGGTTGGGGCTGGTTTTCTGATCCTGAATCTGGACAGTCATCGTGGCAACGTCATACAAACATCTTAGCACTTCGATGTAGCGCCCGTCAATTCGACATCGTTACAGAGAGGCCAGAACTGCCCGTATTAAGATAGAGTCGAAGGCTTTCTCGTAGCCCACAAATGCCAGACAGATATATTATACCTATATAATCGGTGGTGGTGCGCGTGACACGTTGATGTGATGCTTTACAATATTAATAAATCTATACTCACTTATGCCATCTCTGAATGGTCCAAAGCAGTCTTCTCGGAGCAGCCTGAACTGCACATCCAAGTAGTGCTCCACGTCATTGTAGCCCCCCTCTACAATGTTAGGTCGCAGGAACGGCGTGTTTCCCAGTAAGTCCTCTTTAGTTGGCACCACACTAAGCTCACGAAAGTTTTCTGGAGGCTGTTGCATTTGCGCGTCCTGAATATCTACTCTCATTCGTTTCTCTTCCGGCTGCTATGAGATAAAAAGACAAAGATCAGATAAGCTAACTCAGGAAAGTTACTGTCGGTCGAAGTTATGCAGTTCAACAAAATTCCCGAAAATTCCTGGAATGAGTGCAGTCACAACACCCAGTGGAGTGACATGTTATTTTCGCCTATTAATTGGGTAGGTATATTTCTTGTAAAAGGTTACTTACCCTGTGTGTATCGACATATGACGCCATCTTCTGACGTGTTTCATCTAATTTCAAGACATTCGCATCAGACAAAACGAAATTATGCTCCTCGTTCAAACAATTCAGACACGCCTTCGTTACTCTGTCTATAAGCACCCTACATTTCTTAACAGCTAAAGATGGAGATGTATCAACTATATCCCCACAAAATGTTATCAAGTTTTTCCAAAATTCGTTTTGATCATTCCAATATAATATATTTGAAGACTTGTTATCGGTATAAGGCAGATCCATTAAATAATTCCGCAAGTTATTAATAAACTCAGAATTGCAAACATCAAAAATCAATATCGATTTTAATCCTACAAAAGGCGATTGACTTATTTTCGATAATATTCCGATAAGTAACACATAATAATCGAGTTTGTCTTTGTTGGGTGAATTTACAACGTTCATAAACCCTTCTCGTTTTTCATTAACTTTCTGAAGCACTTCTTTTTCTTCAGCTTGTGCTATTTCTTGTAAGGTTCTAAATCCAATGAACCTAATCCTCTCATTTTCACGAGCTGAACTCATGTTGTTTCCTCTACCTCCTCTCATACCATCACGTCCGCGAAACGGTTCGTTATTTTGATGGCGCATACCAGGATTTTGTTGCATCTCTGGATCTAAAACAAGCCATTTTCAATTAATTATGGAATGATGACTAGTACCTAATAGAGAATTACTATGGAAGAACAAGACATGTTGCGGCGACCCCAAATACATTGGGATAAGAGAGCATTTAAATAAATACCGCTATTGTATATCATCATACTGTTACCGTGTTGTTCTACATGAAAATGTTGTCGATTTTGGCTATTTTGTCTCATCGGTCTGTTTTCTTCATTAAAATGTTGTCGATTTTGGCTACTTTGTCTCATCGGTCCGTTTCCTTCATGAAAATTTTGTCGACTTTGGCTAGTTTGTCTTTGATTGTTTAAAGGTATAAATCGGCCGCGGTTCCTTCTATGATTTGCATTTCTGTTCCTCCAGGAAGGTCCTGAAATAAACAAGAATAAGCACCAACTATATATCGCACCTCCAATAAAATAAGGTTCCATACAACTTGATAAAAACTTTTTTACAAAAAAACAACCGACTTCAAAAAACAAAGTGAAAAATAATTTTAATTTTGGAAGTCGGTGTCAAAAAACGAAAACTTGCTATGTAAATACATATCAGCAATTGTAACTTTAAGACTCGCCGCTAGACGAATTTGTAACGCTACGAGTGCTACGACAAAGGCATTTTGAGTATTTTGAGTCCAGCGATCTCTACTAACGTTAGTGCTTCGATCAATAATAGTACGTTAGTGTTATGAAAGATAGATGTGCGTTTGTTGAGATAAGTAGTGTTACAAATAGTGTTCGACCGAACGGTTTAGGCCGAAAAGTCGGTCGGACCGAAGCTGGCGTACCTACCTATAACATTTGTAAGCTGTTGGTTTTGATAGAACATGAACGACTGACAGAAAGACAGACAGCGTAGACTTGTAAAAGGTCCCGTTTACACCTGTTTAGGGTTCCGTACCAAAATTGTAAAAAGGAACCTGTCTGTCTGTCCATCTGTCACAGCTGGATATCTCAAGAACTACTAATGCTATCAACTTAAAATTTAGAATAGTTTTAGATGACGTTTGTCCAACTATTTTGCAAATAAGAACGAAATAACTTTTTTTTTTGCAACAGGGACTGAAAGGGGGTTTGAAAAATTTAAAAGTACTAGGGCATGTGGAGTATCATATAAACGAGTGCAGTTTACACTTTCTCAAACACTTTTCTTTTTTTTAGGCCGCACAGTTCTAGACTTTTGATGAAAAATGAAAAAAAAAAAACACTGGCACTCCGGTAGTGCCGACAGAAGTGAAAACTTGAACAATTACGAGTGTATTTTGTGAATCGTCTTATAAACAAAACACGCGTGTTAAGGTGTGTTCCTTATTTTATAGGGTTTTTTGCAAATCAGGTATGATGACCAAAGTGACTGGTTTATTCTTCTCGTGAAAGGAATTTATTCAGATTTACAAATAAGCACAGTTATATATCCGTGGTTCAGCGCCATCTCGTCGTTGTTGGATGAACTACGTAGTTAGTACGCGAGGCCCTCGTAGTTCTTCCCGATGTGCATAGATGGCGCTGTCCTCAACAACGCGCGTCTTAAGTTTTACGTCTGACGTTAGTACGCGAGGCCCTCGTAGTTCTTCCCGATGTGCATAGATGGCGCTGTCCTCAACAACGCGCGTCTTACGTTTTACGTCTGACGTTTTACGTCTGACGTTTTACGTCTTACGAATTTTCGATCAGGGTCACGTGACCTGACGCGAATTTAGAAGTTTTTACCCATTCCAAAAAAAGTACACAGCGCCGCTAAAGAAGTTTTCACTTCAAAAATATCGTTCCCTCCCTCATCTAGAGTTTTATGTAGTTTCGTTTGCATAGAGAAAAATCTGAAATTATTCTATGTGATAGAAGTTTATGTAAATTTTACAGGAAAAATAAAACGATGTCTCTAAAAAGCACACTTTTTCAGAAATCATCAATAAAAGTTGCATTTACATGTACCTACTATTTACAGGTACCTATCGATAAACATGATAAAACAAATAATAAATAAAGGCATATTGTATTTTTGTTAGTAGAAAAGTTTAAATTGTTACCTAATTTTCAGAAAACGGCTTACTTATCTCTCTAAACGTATTTTTGTCAGCTATTCAAATCCATATAATTTGTATCACTTTATAGGTACTAAGAATACTACAAGAATAAAACCGGCCAAGAGCGTGTCGGGCCACGCTCAGTGTAGGGTTCCGTAGTTTCCCGTCCGTCACAATAAGTGTTCCCACTTATGAGTTTAAAAGTGGGTATCCATTATGTTCGCGCTCCAGCAGCGCTCCGCGCTCCTGCAACTGCTCCCGGTAGTGGGTACGTGCGCGAACACGGAGCGTGCAACATTGCACGCTCCGCAGCAGGCGCTCAGACTCGTGACGGTTTTTAGCGCGAACACAAAGGACGTTCAGAATAATAAAATATGTAAACGAAGTTGAAAAAAATGCTTGCATATACGATTATACTACAAACTTAGTCCAGAAATTATTTTGTACAACTTTTTGTCTTTTTTGTACAAAAATTGTTGTTTCCATGAAGTTCAAAATAATTTTCCTAGAAAGTCCTTAAAAAGTTCTACTTTGCAGATTTTTTTCATATTTTCTAAACTTATGGTTCAAAAGTTAGAGGGGGGGACACATTGTTTTTTACTTTTGGAGCGATTATTTCCGAAATTATTGATATTATCAAAAAATGATTTTAGTAAACCCCTATTCATTTTTAAATACCTTTCCAACAATATATCACACGTTAGGGTTGAAATGAAAAAAAAATCACTTCTCACTTTACATATAGGGGGGGCTACCCTAATAAAACATTTTTCCCAATTTTTATTTTACCACTTTGTCGGCGTGATTGATATACATATTGGTACCAAATTTCAGCTTTCTAGTGCTAACGGTCACAGAGATTAAGCGATGACGGACGGACGGACGGACAGACATGGCGAAACTATAAGGGTTCCTAGTTGACTACGGAACCCTAAAAAGTGAGTTTATTTTCGCTTTTTTCTTAAAATCCAGGATTTTCGAATTATATATTTTTTTTGTTTACCTATTAATTAAGGAACAAAACAAAATTAAACATCACAAAAAAACCTCAATAGGTTTGTCCGGATGTTGACACACTTTTAAGCAATCTTAATACTAACGTAACAGTTATTATTCGTTACAAATAGTCGGTAAATCTCACGTTTATTACATCTTGTCTACGTTATTGAAATGAAAATATACCAAATAACTTTATATGATACTAGCGACCCGCCCCGGCTTCGCACGGGTGCAATGTAATATCTTCGAAAATATTCACTTAAATCACACGGTGTAAAGGGCCATATAGATCTATATTAAATGAACAATGTATTCAAGGTATTTAATTGGTTAAGGATTAATGCTGTATTGGTTAAAATCGCTTCGAAAATTAGCCATTATTTGTCGTAAAAAGTAAATGACAAAAAAAAGTTATTGTGGGTTATCCATAAGAGATAGACATATACCATCACGGACTTTTCTGTAGACCTTTTCAATGTGTACAATACTTAGTACATTATTTTGATAAGACTCGTAGGGTTCAGCCTGCGTTTGCAATGTAAGCGGAAAAAATGTAATTATTTACGACATCACATTAGAAACCTCAAAAATAACAGTACTTCTCCACTATTTAATGGATGTTATTATACATATAAACCTTCCTCTTGAATCACTCTATCTATTAAAAAAAACCGCATCAAAATCCGTTGCGCAGTTTCAAAGATTTAAGCATACAAAGGGACATAGGGACAGAGAAAGCGACTTTGTTTTATACTATGTAGTGAGTAGTGATAGTGATGAGACGCACCCGAAAACGAAATAATAGCGCGGGCGGGTGATGCGATCTGACGCGGTGGGTCGGGGGAACAAGACTTTTCACGCAAAGTCACGGGCAGAAGCTAGTAATTACATAAACATAATACGAGTATCTACTTTTTAAGCAGTGGGGTAATTGCGTAACACACTATAATAGCAATGGGTTTCATTTTGACAGTTCAACAACATTCATTGCGTTGTATACATTACATAATTATATTGTTGAGCAGACACATTTTTCGAACTTATTAAGCAATGGTTTACCAATATCCATCCTAATGATTCAGATTGAGATTGATGGTGTGTTACGGTCTACGTAATTAGGGTGCCGCGGTGCTATTCTGTAAAAATCTCATCGTGAAAACTTAGGTGAAGTGAGCGTAGAGTGAGCTGTCAATAGTGTCAATTCCTAGCAAAAACAAACTCACTTCACCTAAGTTGTCACGGTGAGATTTTTACACAATCGACCGGCAGGTATTCGGAAGTGGTACGAATAATTATAATGTTTTGGGCATTGAAACGTCGTCACATCGCTAAACTGTATAATCTCGTCACGGAATAAAATTGATTATCTTAAAATTATAATACCTAATTTGATAAAAACAAATACCTAAATACTTTAAGGATTTGATATCAATAAATTATTTACCTGGTTCAGGGCCGTCGTCGTCCATTTTTCTATTTTACCTGAAATACAACAAACGTTTTCGTAATTTTATATTTTATCTTCATAATTAAAAGTAAAAGTATCACAGCTAGGCTAGGTATAGGGCGGATGGTTATGGTTACGACATAGATGCACATAGGTTAACCTACCCTTGAAGGATGGGTAACCTACCTACTCTTAAATAGCATAAGTAGTACAAAAAACAACTGTCTTCAAAAAAAAACTATAAAGTGAAAAATAACTTTAATTTCGGAAGTCGGTGTCTTCCGAAATTAAAGTTTTTCTTCACTTTAGTGTTGTTTTTGGAAGTCGGTTGTTTTTAGGCTTCCGTACCCAAATGGTAAAACGGAACCCGGAAACGGACACTCAGTCTGTCTGTCCGTCTGTCACAGCTGAATGTCTCAAGATCTACTAATGCTATCAACTTAAAATTTGGAATAGTTTTAGATAACGTTAACCCAACTATTTTACAAATAAGATTTTTTTTTTATGCAACGGCCTGAAAGGGGTGTCTGAATAATTCAAAGTGGGGCTACTAGGGTATGTGGGGTATCATATGAAAGAGCGCAGTTTGCACATTCTCTAACATTATTTCTATTATTTAGGCCGCATTATTTTCGACTTTTGATGAAAAATGTAAAAAAATACCGTTCCCCTTATCTTCGAAGTTTGCAAAGAAAAAAATCTGAAATATATCTATGTGAGTTTATGTAAAGATTACAGGAAAAATAAAACGATGTCTCTAAATAGCACACTTTTCATCAACAAAAGTTACATTAGTTCCACTATCGGTCAAGAGATGGTGCTGACCTAAAACTGCAATATTCCACACCGCAGTGCTGTGTGAAAATTCTTTGACGAATATGGGCCTCGCCGATGAAAACTTAAAAACATATTATTATGGTGGTACGGAACCCTCGGTGCGCGAGTCCGACTCGCTCTTGACTGGTTTTTTTTAGTAAAATAAGTTTTTATTTTTCACTTTTTAGATTCTGACTTGGTGACAACAGGACCACCTCGAGAGCAAACCCTTTCAAACCCTAATGTCAACTGCTCATCACATGTTACAAAAAATATTGCTTTTCGCGACGCCGCCGATGCTCACCATACGCATTGTGACGAGCATAAATTGCTTAGCAACCATATGAATGTAGTCGAATCGCAACCCATGAAATATTTATCATTGAGTAGTTCCGATGGCCATCTGTGGTCTTCATCATCAGCTCCATTTTACCAAATGATTCTCGAGAGCAAATGCTCAAGTTACTTTAAAAAAATACCCAAATCGCTTTAGATTTGCCTATAAAATTTGAGGGTTTCCCTCGATTTCCATGGGATCCTCTCATTAGATTCCAACTTGATGACAATGGGACCACCTCGAGAGTATATACCCTTTCAAACAAAAAATAAATAAAATAAGTCCACAATTGACGGAGAATTCGGTGAACATACATAAAAAAATAACAACACATAAAGTCGAACATATAAACTCCTCCTTTTTGGAAGTCGGTTAAAAATATTAAATATACGTTTACACAAGAACAGTGGTCCACTGGTGACGGCCGCGACTTAAAGAGTTGTAGGTCGTAGTTTCGAACCCAGACACGCACTTTACTTTGTGTAATGAATGAATTGCACCGATCCCAGCGTGGTTACACCAGACTCAATTAATCGAATGAACCCCAAGATTCGCACCAGCTCCTGTAGCCTGTGCCTCCTGTAGCTCCTGTAGCCTCCTGTAGCCTGTAGCCAGTGTGGTTCATGGTGCTACAGCGACCGTTGCATATCAAGGAATAGACCGAGGGGCGCGGTAATGGTAGGGAAGACGTGCCCGTAGGATAGGTAAGGATTTAAGAGCCTGCCGGATATGCATTCTAGAGTAAGCATTGGACTAGTGAAGAGAAGGGTAATTATATCTATGGATACATCTTTTAACGACCTTGTCGCCAGGTTGGTTCAGGTCGAGCTTCATCCCCGCTCTGGGACCTGGAGGCGAAAGTACTCGCGTCGCTGTACCGGCGGTGGCGCGAGGAAGCGTGGCGCGAGGCGAAAGGCTGATGCAGCGCCATATGGAGCTGCGTTGGTCTCAACTTCGCCAGGTCCTGATGGCGGAATGGCGGGACAGGCTCTCACGCCCTACCGCCGGCCTCGGCACCATCGAGGCAGTCCGGCCGGTACTCGAGCGCTGGCTCAACGACAAAGAAAAGTGATCTCCCCGTTACCAGCAAGATGGGCGTACCAGGTATACTACAGGGATGTACATACTTTTCTGTTCTGATATTCCCGACAACCTGTTATCGGTTAAGAAAATGCAGAATACGGGAATGACTGTCGTTTTTGATAAAAACGGTAGTGTTGTTGTGTAAAACGATGGTAAGCCGATAATAAAGAGCGAGTCTTTGAACAATCTAATCATCATTAACTTTTTGTTTTCTAAACATGCTTTAAATAGCGAATGCACATTAGACAGAGTCGTAAATAATAATAATGAATTGTGGCATCAGAGGTTAGGCCGAAGAAAGAATTTTGTTTTCTGATATTGATAAAATTAATAATTATTATGCCAAACTATAAATTGTGTGAGCCTTATATTTATGGTAAACAAGCATGCCTGCCATTCAACAAATCGAAAACAATTTTTTTTTAATGAAATGGAAAGAAAAAGATGCACTGAACTTAAAGGAGATGTCCGCTTTTTGTATGGACGTTGGTTTTTTATTCCAAGAAAAATCTAACCAGCATCAAACTCGGTTCAAATAAATACGACAAAAATATGGAACTCAGAACTACTGAAATAATATTTTTAAACCCCTCCATTTAAGCGAAAAATCATAAAATAATAATTGATGTTATTTGTAGTTGGCAACCCTAATAAATACTCCGTCACTGTCATATTTGAAAGATGATTTTTCAGCTGTCACTGGCGTTAGAGATGTGCCAATGTGACTCGAGTTACGGAACTCTGGTAAATGGATGAAATTGAACGAATTATTGTTTTTTCACCTCTGTTTCGCGACGATTTTTTTTATAGATTCGCAAGGAAACTTATATTGTGACTATTTTAATTATTTAAAATACAATTTCAGTAGAATTTAAATATAAAATAAGGTTCAAATACATGCCAAACCAGAGACGTCAATCACGTACTCGCTTCTTCATTTACCGTGGCAATCTAATTCAACTCGATCGCGGCATCTCAATCTGAGCGCAACTCAAATAATCGAGTTATCCATACATAGCTGGCGTCACCAGCTCAAAGTGTTATCGATTCTTGCCGAAAAAGATCCTTAGAAGATTAGATGTAAATATGTATAGTCCATTTTATGAAAATCAAGAAAGATACCTTAATAAACGATTTCTCATCAGTAAAATCAGGGTTTTTTTTAGTTCAGGGAATTCGTTAATAACAAATTACCATATAAAGAGTATTCGGTATAAAACAAGACATTTATTTTCTTAATGATTTTACATTAAAAAGCTTAGAAAATAAATAATATATCTTATAGTCTCAATAGAAAACACAAATGTTGATTTTCTATGCAAAAAATTGATTTAAAAAATCGATTGTTTTCTCCCGATAAAACGATTAATTGAGGTCAGATCGCCATCCCTACCGGCTCCATGCGTCATTCGTCCGACGTCATGCTCCTACATCAAAAATTGATTGACGTTGACGCTCACTGCCAGTAATGACAGTTCTTCTGTGTCAATTTTGACAAGTTTACTTTTTTTTAGGTGTGTTCATTTTATTATTCTAGATAATTTGAAAGGTTTGTTCGTTTTAGATGTAAATTCTCACGAAAACAAAAAACAATTTTTCTCAAAATTGGAGGTCTTTAAAAATGTATGATATAACTAGAATGACTAGTTTTAGGGATGTCTATCCAAATATATTTAACTTACTCTGGTTGGAATTATTAAATAATAAAAAACCATTTCTGGACATGTCCTTTCATTTTTCTACTTTTATTAACAAAATAAACAGTTGAACCAAAATCTTTTAAATACTTCAGTTGCGGCTTAGTATTATGCCATAACACAAGGTGTTTTATCCGACCACACAGAGGCGTTTCTAGCCCTTGCGCGCCTTGTGGCGCCCGTGTGCAACCAGTACCCTGGCGCCCTCTAGTCTAGTAGGAGCGGGGTCAAAATGGAATACTAACAGTTATATTTTCAAACGGAAATTCGGATGCAAATGGTGCAATTTTAAATAATGTCGGGAAGCAAAAAATTTTTAGGAAAGTTGTGATTTTTTTATTCTTATAACCCCTTCCGGGTTATAAGAATAAAAAAATCACAACTTTCTAGTTCTTTCAAAAATATTTAATTGAAAAACTATTATAGTTACATAACAAACAGGACGCTCGTACACACAAATATATATATATATATACACACAAATGTATAAAATTTACAAAAAAGTTACTTTGCGAGCTTTTGCATTAGCGAAATCTTTAACAATGTCACTAACTTCAATTTTGATTTCATGTTCAATACTTATTAATGATAAATTTGTCAACTTTGCGACAATGTTGATAAGGTAGTTTTTAATTATTTTTAGTTTAGAAAATGACCTTTCGCTATGTGCGACCGTGACAGGAAGTGTGAGGTATATCCTCAGTGCTGTGGACAGATTTGGGAACACTGAAATTACCTACCTAATTTATTCGTTAACAAGTAATTTAAAATATCCAACGGCGTAGTGGAATCATCAATAAACATCGGTAATAATTCGATTTCATTAAATAGAGCTCAAACTGTTCCACATCTGAAGAGCCAGCATGGCAAAGTTTATTTTGTAAATTAGAGCAATGTGTTTTTTTTTTATCAGAGTCCAAATCTTTCCAGTGTTTCAATTTTTGAAGAAATGAAAAAATTGCATTATTTTCATTCAAAATTACATTATTTAATTGCGGTGTCTAACAAATAGTAGTAAAAATTTACTTTAAAATGTATTTTCGCGTGTGTTATCGGTTCATTCTCCGCCTCATAATTAAAAAACCTTTTACGAGCGCGAGGGCGTGCAGGTGTGGGAAATTCTACTATTGCCTCGACTTCTTCCGCTACAGTTTTCGCCCGGTTAAGGAGCTCCTCAAAAGCGGATTCATTACGGAATTCAGACAAACTTATTTTTGCATTATCAATAATTTTCACCGCTTCTGACAATACAACGTCTGACTTTTGAAGGGCCTTGCTAACTATATTTATCTTGCTTAAAATTTCAAACCAAATAAGCAGAGAGCAGATGAATTTAAACGACTTAATTTTGCCAGAAAATATAGCTTCAGAGAAATAGAGCTTCATTGAAATTGATCAAAAATGAGTTCTTGATATAATTATAATAAATTTAGAGTTGGAATGTTTGGACTCATACAATGCCTTTAAGAACAATGAAAATTGTTATGTGCTGCAAAAAGTACAAAAAATACCTTTTTAAAAGTACAAAATAAATGATACTCTTTTTTGTACGTCCGTACTCTTTATTTACCTCCTTCAAAATCAGATATTCTTTATCTTCTCTATCAGATATTTCTTCTAAAAAAAAGTTGGCAACCCTATGTGCGGCGCACACGAGCGCAGGGTCTTTGAGAACGCCGGCATCGACGCATCTTTGGAGGTGTCGCATTAGAGGGCGCAGGGCAGAGGCGCCCCCTTAGACCCGGCGCCCGTGTGCGCCGCACACCCTGCACCATAGGTAAAGACGCCTCTGCGACCACAGTGCTTTCGTGGGGCTGATATTTATTAAATAAGTAGCAATTAACACAGCCTCACCCCAGAACGATTGATTTAATTTAGACCCTTGTACCACGGTAATCATAGTGTAACCATTGTACGACTCCGTTCTATTATTGTTCTCATCATATTACGTTCGACAATGGTGCCGATTCTGTTGTTCACAAACTAAACTAAAGGACATGTCCAGAAATGGTTTTTTATTATTTAATAAATCTAACCAGAGTAAGTTAAATATATTTGGATAGACATCCCTAAAACTAGTCGTTCTAGTTATATCATACATTTTTAAAGACCTCCAATTTTGAGAAAAATTGTTTTTTGTTTTCGTGAGAATTTACATCTAAAACGAACAAACCTTCTAATTATCTAGAATAATAAAATGAACACACCTAAAAAAAAAGTAAACTTGTCAAAATTAACACAGGAGAACTGTCATTACTGGCAGTGAGCGTCAACGTCAATCAATTTTTGATGTAGGAGCATGACGTCGGACGAATGACGCATGGAGCCGGGATGGCGATCTGACCTCAATTAATCGTTTTATCGGGCGAAAACAATCGATTTTTTAAATCAATTTTTAGCATAGAAAATCAACATTAATTGTGTTTTCTATTGAGACTATAAGATATATTATTTATTTTCTAAACTTTTTAATGTAAAATCATTGTCTTGTTTTATACCGAATACTCTTTATATGGTAATTTGTTATTAACGAATTCCCTGAACTAAAAAAATCCCTGATTTTACTGATGAGAAATCGTTTATTAAGGTATCTTTCTTGATTTTCATAAAATGGACTAAACATATTTACATCTAATCTTCTAAGGATCTTTTTCGGCAAGAATCGATAACACTTTGAGCTGGTGACGCCAGCTATGTATGGCTAACTCGATTATTCGAGTTGCGCTCAGATTGAGATGCCGCCATCGAGTTGAATTAGATTGCCACGGTAAATGAAGGAGCGAGTACGTGATTTACGTCTCTGGTTTGGCATGTATTTGAACCTTATTTTATATTTAAATTCTACTGAAATTGTATTTTAAATAATTAAAATAGTCTTAATATACGTTTCCTTGCGAATCTATAAAAAAAATCGTCGCGAAACAGAGGTGAAAAATCAATAATTCGTTCAATTTCATCCATCACATGAATTTCAATCCGAGTAACCTTAAGGCGTATCTTATCCTGAGTTGGCACATCTCTAACGCCAGTGACAGCTGAAAAATCATCTGTCAAATATGACATTGTCACAGAGTGACGGAGTATTTATTAGGGTTGCCCTTGCCAACTACAAATAACATCAATTATTATTTTATGATTTTTCGCTTAAATGGAGGGGTTTAA
Source organism: Luperina testacea (assembly GCA_927399505.1). Lineage (NCBI taxonomy): Eukaryota > Metazoa > Arthropoda > Insecta > Lepidoptera > Noctuidae > Luperina > Luperina testacea. The sequence goes on along the minus strand of OV656770.1, from coordinate 12,453,452 downwards.
AAATATTATTTCAGTAGTTCTGAGTTCCATATTTTTGTCGTATTTATTTGAACCAAGTTTGATGCTGGTTAGATTTTTCTTGGAATAAAAAACCAACGTCCATACAAAAAGCGGACATCTCCTTTGTTAATGAAACAGAGAAGCGCTTAAACCGGTGTCCGGTGTTCATATTACAATGAAAATAAGTTAACTTTATCTAAAAACAATGATACATCACATAATTTGAGACGAAGTAATAGGGTCCATGTGAGTACTGGCCACCGTGTCTCACACGTTTGAGTGTGAGACACTTGCAGGCTCAAGATATTACGTCACATTCATAGACGACTTTACCCGTTATTGCCACGTCTATTTCATAAAGAAGAAAAGTGACGTATTCAATTGCTTCAAGCAATATAAAAATGAAGTCGAAACGTTCCTTAACAAAAGAATAAAACACCTGCAATGCGACAACGGCACTGAATATCGTAACAAGGAGTTCGATGATTTCCTCAAACTTCATGGCATCCAAAGAAGATTGACCACTGTTTACACCCCACAACAAAATGGGATTAGTGAGAGGAAGAACAGATCCTTGCTAGACAAAGCTAGGTGCCTGTTGATCGAAGCAAATGCTCCTAAAAAACTCTGGGCTGAAGCGATATCTACGGCAAACTATCTTATAAACCGTAGCCCTTCAAAAGCATTAGATGGTGATATACCGTTCACAAAGTGGACAGGCCGAACACCGTCTGGCAATCATCTTAAAGTTTTCGGCAGAAAGACCTTCGTCCTGAAAAAGAACAGACGAGGAAAGCTAACAGAAAAAACCAAGGAGGGGTTATTCATGGGATACTCGCTAACCTCAAAAGGTTATAGAGTTTACATTCCTGAAGATGACGACGTAGTGACGAGCAGGGACATCAAAGTCATAGACAAGATGTACTATCAAAAAGAAAACACGAGCTATGATAACCTTGTAAAAGAAAAAGAACATCACAAACATAGACAGAAAATAGAAATTGAATGCACTGGACAAAATAATAAAAAATCTTTACAAAATACTGAAAGTCAGAATGACGAAGTAAATGAAATCGATTCATTCGATGATGCATCTGAGACATTAGAAGCACCTGAAAATTGGAGGCCCCAAAGAGAAAGGCACCCACCAGCGTGGACTAAGGATTATGAATTACGCAATCTCGAAGAAAGTCATTCACTCACTGAAATGACTTACCTGTCTGATGAAATTGAAAACGAAAACGATGAATACTGGCATGACGCCATCAAAGCTGAAATCAGAGCACATGTAAAAAACGAAACCTGGAAAATACAGGAAAAGAAAAGCAATGACGTGAAAGTCATAGACTACAAGATGGTTTTAAGAAACAAAATAGCACCCGATGACAGCATCATAAGAAAAGCCAGACTTGTAGCACGCGGTTTCACGCAGCGACCAGGTATAGATTTTAACGAAACTTACGCGCCTGTAGCGAAGTTAAGCTCGATCAGATCTGTTATTGGTATTGCCGCAGAAGAAGGGTTAAAACTGAACCAAATGGACGTAACAACTGCGTACCTAAACGGTGTACTAGAAGAAAAGATTATGATGAAATACCCTGACTATTTGGAAGAATACTTGATAGAGATAATGGTCGATGAAAGTACGAAAGAGGATTTAACGATTTACAATAAAACCAGAGACATGCTAAGAGACATAAAGAGTATTCCAAAAGAAAAAGTTTGCTGTCTTATTAAAGCATTGTATGGACTCAAGCAGGCAGGGAGGCAATGGCATATAAATCTCGACAAAGAATTGAAGAATATAGGGTTTCGAGCGTCTGAAGCCGACCCGTGTATATACATCCTGGAGAAAAGAGGAGTAAAGATTATTATTGCAATCTATGTCGACGATTTATTAATTGCCTACTCGTGTCCAAAAGCATTGAAAGAAGTTAAAGACCTACTAAATTCAAAATTTGAACTCAAAGATTTGGGGAGACCGAAAAGGCTCATAGGCTTAGATGTAACTTACAATGGGGATGAAATAAAATTACACCAACAAAAGTTCATCGAAGATACTCTTATAAAATTTAAGATGGTGGACTGCAAAACAGTGTCCACCCCTATGGAGCCTGGACTCAAATTGGAAAAGGGAGACAAAAATGAGTCACAGCATCTTCCATACAAAAACCTGATAGGAACACTAATGTACATGGCGGTAGCCACTCGCCCAGACATAATGTTCGCAATCAGCTACCTATCACAGTTTAACGACTGCTATAATGAAGAACACTTCAAGAGTGCCAAAAGAGTACTCCGGTACCTAAAGGCCACCAAAAATGTCGGCTTAACATTCAACAAAACAGGACAAGACCTGTATGGAATGGCAGATGCAGATTGGGGCGCTTGCAAGCTTGACAGAAAATCTTTTTCAGGATATTGCTTCAAATTTGCTGGAACAACCATAAGTTGGATGTCAAAGAAACAGAAAAGCATTGCACTGTCGACAGCCGAGGCAGAATATGTAGCACTGACGGAAGCAGCAAAAGAAGCTATACACTTGAAAAGTCTCTACAAAGATCTAGGCGCTAGCTACGAACGCATAGTCATCCTGAATGACAATCAAGCAGCCATCAAGCTGAGTAAGAACCAGATGGTGACTTCCAAGTCAAAGCATATTGATCTGAAAATGCACTTCATCAGGAACTGTATCCAAGAAGGAGCATTAGACATCATGTATCTGCGAACTGAAGACATGGAAGCAGACCTTCTGACCAAGGCTCTAGCAGGTCCGCGACTATTGAGACTGCGAAGCAGCCTAGGAGTCTCCGAATGAACACTACGATAGTGCCGTGAAGAGGAGTGTGAGTACCAGTGGCGTGCCTAGGGGTCAAAATTAGGGCAAGCCCACAGATTTTCAACGTATAAAAAAAACGCCCAACTGAGGGATTGGCTGATTTTTAGTTGTTAATGTTTGTATTCGAGTTCATTGATTGGTATTTTTTTAATATATTTATTTATTGATAGGTTTAAGTAAGTTTGTTGTTGTGAATTATGATTTTATTAGGGCAAGCCGGGCTTTTCGGCTTCTATGAAGGTACCGCCCCTGGTGAGTACTGGCCACCGCACTGTCGGGTAAAACCAAAAAGAGACCATAGTTAGAAAACTATATATAAGTCAAATGTGTGCAAAGAATATTGTCAAATCGCAATATGCTAAATAAAGTAATTTATGTATAATAGAATGTAATTATCAATATTCCCCATCAGTCCACAACATGCCAACTGTTTCTTATAATGAAAATGATGAGGACAGTATTTATGACAACTACTTGTTGTGTGCAGAATCGTTGATATTTTAAATTCCTCAATCTTATACAGAAATTAAAACCAGGGATGATAAGCATCTATGGGAAAATGCTATCAAAGAGGAAATTAATTCACTTATTGAAAATGATACGTGGACTTTAGTACCAATGCCGGATAATAGAAATATTATCGATTGTAAGTGGGTTTTTACGGTTAAAAATGATGAGTTTGGAAATGGAAAACCCTTGAAGTATAAAGCGAGATTAGTGGCTCGTGATTTTAGTCAAAAATATTTGATTGATTATAATATAACGAAACGTTTGCACCTGTTGTAAGGATTGCAAGTTTTAGACTAATATTAGCTTTAGCGAATTAATTTAATTTGCTGGTTCACCATATGGATGTAAAAACAGCATTTTTGAATGGGAAACTGAATGAGGAAATCTATATGAAAATTCCCGAGTGTATCGCGGCTAGAAGTAATATGGTTTGCAAATTAAATTAGTATTATATGGATTGAAATTTGAAACAGTCTGCACGCTGTTGGTTCCAAATGTTTGAGCAAGCTTTGATAAAAAGCGGTTGTCAATACTGATCAGTGGACCGGTGCATTATAAATCTCAAGTTAACATTTACACGAAATTATTACAAAAACATTCTAAGTGGCTTTGTTGATTCTGACTGGGCTGGGGTAGTAATACAATAAATAGATAGAAAAAGTACTACGGGTTATTTGTTTAAAGTATTTGATCAATGCACAATATGCTGGCAAACAAAAACGCAACAGACAGTGGCAATATCATCCACTGAAACAGAGTATGTGGCTCTATATAATAAAGCAGTAAAGGAAACTCTGTGGTTAAAGTCATTAGTAACAAGTATTGGCATTGCGATACCAAATTCTATTTGTATTTATGAGGATAATAATGAATGCATAAGCTTCGCGAACAATCCTACTAAGTAGTCACAAAAGATCTAAACACATTGATATTGTTGCGCGCCAAAAATAATGCTTGATACATCGCCATGTATCGCCATTAGTTACCACTAGCGCCATCTTGTATCGGGTAGCAGAACTAATACCTTGGCCTTGGTACTAGGACATTGACCCTTCCTGTAGGTACTAGTAGTTCCGAGAACTATCGACGTCGAGTCGGTCGGGACCGCTATGTACTCGAACATACTAGATGTTTCTAAAGTAGCTCTGTGGGACTATATAAGGCGGGCGCGAGCCGCGAGACATATAGTTTTGAGTAAGCTATACATGCGATAACATCGAAAGCGATATTCGAGTGCGACTAGAAGTGACCAGTAAGTGACATTGTGTTTCTTTATTTGTGTGTTTGAGCTGTAATTAGTGTTGGTGAGTAAAGTGTCAGTTTTTTGGTTATTAAATCGGTAGTTTTTATTGTCACGAACCCCAAGCTCGTAACAATTGGTGTCAGAAGTGGGATTTAAAATGCCGATTTTACCCAAAGAAGACATGGAGGGTATCCGTACCCGGAGTCAACGCCAGCAAGAGACGGACCAGAGGCGATTCGGTGGAACAACACCACAGAGGTCGGAAGGCCAGATACCGACCACGGAGGCGGGCCCATCCACAGCTGCTACAGCATCATCAGCACCAGATTTTGCTGCGCTGATGATGATGTTGCAGGAGCAGGCTCGCCGACAGGAGGAACAGGCTCGTCGGTTGGAGGAACAGCTCCAGCGGGATAAGGAGGAGCAGGTGCGCCGCCAGGAAGAGCAGATGTTCCTCATGAAGGACCTTCATGCAACCTTGGGGAAAGACATGAAGGAGATGAAGGAGAAGGTTGCCCAGCATGACAACCGCCTGTCAGAAGCTGAAACTCAGATCAGCAAGTTTAATGACGTCATTGCTAATGTGAAGCAAGAGTTGGGTAACCTCAAACTGGGGGATGGAATCGCAGCTCCCGTAGCTACAACACCTTCGCTACGTGGATTCAAAGTGCCACCGTTCGACGGAACTTCTTCCTGGTCGGCCTACAAAATCCAGTTTGAGGCTGTCATGAAGGCGAACGGGTGGAATAAAAGTCAGGCCATGACTGCCCTCACCCTGGGCCTGCGTGACCAGGCCTTAACTGTCCTGGAAGCTCTCGGTAAGGAAGTGACTTACGAGCAGCTCCTTGAGGCATTGGAGGCTCGCTATGGCGACGCTCACCTGGAACACGTGTTTCGGGCGCAGCTCAAGGATCGCGTGCAACGCAGTAACGAAAACCTGCAGCAGTGGGCCCTTGAAGTGGAGAAGCTGGTTCGCAAAGCTTACCAGTCCGTACCTGCGCTTATTGATGGGAACCTAGTGCAGGCATTCATCGACGGCATCCGCGACCTTGAAGTTAGAGTTGCTGTGAGGCTCGGTCACCACGGGACGCTGAAGGACGCCTTGGCCCATGCCCTGGAGGTGGAAGCTGTGCGGCAAGATCATCGTTCCCATCGCGTCAGGGAGGTTGCAGCGGCTACAGTTCGCGAGCGCAGTAAAGGATACAGCCCTAGGTGCTACGGCTGTGGGGAAAGGGGCCACCTTCGATCCAGTTGCCCTAAGCGGACTGCAGACAGGGAAAGTGGCTGGACTCGAGAGGGTAGTACGGCTAATAGCACCGCCCAGCAGCAACAGGCCGGCTTTGTGGTTAAACACCCCAGCGGGAAGTCTCTTGGCAACACAGATGCATTGTCAAGAAGACCTTGTCCTGAAGACTGCAAGCACTGTACTAGGCAGGAAAGTAAGGAAGTGGTACCTGTAAGGATGCTCAGGACAGACCTCAGCAACGAGTGGAAGGAGAGCCTACAACGTGCACAGCAGGAAGATTCGGACATCAAGCCAATTCTGGAGTGGATGAAGGCCAGAGCTCCTAAGCCCAGGTGGAGTGACGTCTCAGTGATGAGTTCGGTCACAAAAAGCTATTGGGCACAGTGGGACAGCTTGGTGGTTCAGGATGGAGTCCTGTGCCGTAAATGGGAAAATGCTCGGGGAGACAGCTGTCATTTGCAAATGGTTGTCCCTAAAGCTCAAGTACCGGATGTTCTACAGCTGTACCATAATGGTTGTTCAGGAGGTCATCTGGGAGTAAAACGGACTCTACTGAAGATACGAGAACGGTTTTACTGGGTCCACTGTCGGGACGATGTCGAGGATTGGTGTCGCAAATGTACAAGTTGTGCAGCTGTAAAGGGACCTCAGACTCGTAGTAGAGGTGCATTAAAATTGTACAATGTTGGTGCACCATGGGAGAGGATAGCCCTTGACGTTGCGGGGCCGTTTCCGGAAAGTGAAAGTGGTAACAAGTATTTCATGGTTGTAATGGATTACTTCACGAAGTGGCCGGAAGTCTTCGCCATTCCAAATCAAGAAGCTTCGACAGTTGCAGATAAATTAGTTCATGAAGTCTTCTGTCGTTTTGGAGTACCTTTGGAGATTCACAGTGATCAAGGAAGGAATTTCGAGTCCCAAATATTCCAGGAAACTTGTCGAGTTATGGGTACTCATAAAACAAGAACGACTTCTTACCACCCACAATCGGATGGAATGCTGGAACGATTTAATCAGACACTGGAGAGGTACCTAGCGAAAGTTGTGGAAAATCGGCAACGAGATTGGGACAAGCACATACAACCGTTTTTGTTGTCATATCGAAGCGCTGTTCACGAGAGTACATCGGTGACGCCAGCTTTCGCAAACTTCGGAAGAGAACTACGGCTACCTGCGGACCTGATCACCGGAATACCACCTGATGCCCCACGCAGTGTAACTGATTATGCGAATGATTTGCGGAACAAAATGAACGACATTTATGAGCACGTCAGACAATCGGGCCAGCAAATGTCTGAAAAAATGAAAACCCGTTATGACCGCAAAATGAACAACAAAGAGTTCGACGAAGGTTCACTCGTGTGGTTGCACAATCCAGTCCGCAGCAAAGGGAAATCTCCTAAGCTCCAAGCTAAATGGGACGGACCGTACCGGATTGTGACAAAGATCAATGATGTAACCTACCGGATACAGAAAGGTGCAAGAGGTACTCCTAAGATCGTCCATGTGGATCGACTGGCGCGTTATTATGGGGCCGATAATGCTCGGGACGAGCATGTCTTAGGAGGGGGCAGTGTTGCGCGCCAAAAATAATGCTTGATACATCGCCATGTATCGCCATTAGTTACCACTAGCGCCATCTTGTATCGGGTAGCAGAACTAATACCTTGGCCTTGGTACTAGGACATTGACCCTTCCTGTAGGTACTAGTAGTTCCGAGAACTATCGACGTCGAGTCGGTCGGGACCGCTATGTACTCGAACATACTAGATGTTTCTAAAGTAGCTCTGTGGGACTATATAAGGCGGGCGCGAGCCGCGAGACATATAGTTTTGAGTAAGCTATACATGCGATAACATCGAAAGCGATATTCGAGTGCGACTAGAAGTGACCAGTAAGTGACATTGTGTTTCTTTATTTGTGTGTTTGAGCTGTAATTAGTGTTGGTGAGTAAAGTGTCAGTTTTTTGGTTATTAAATCGGTAGTTTTTATTGTCACGAACCCCAAGCTCGTAACAATATTAAGTATCATTTTTGTAGATTGAGAAAAATGTGATTAAAGTGGTTTATGTTTCTACAGATAACCAGCTGGCTGATATCCTGACAAAATTCACATATCATTTATCTCACCCGCGGTGCATTTCGCAGAGATGAGAATGAAACTCGGGGTGACGTTTGTAATTGTATTCAACGTGGACAAATAAAATGTTATGGATATGTTAATTATAAGAGCTTGGTTATAATTAGTGATGCAACGGAAGTGTCTTAGCGGAACCAGAAACGGAAACAGATGTCAAAAGTAAATTTTTGCAGAAACGGAAACGGATGCAGAAACGGAAGTGTAAATAATATGAAAAAAAAACAAATTTACAAACATAATTCTTTATTAACCCATTGAAGGACACTGAACGCCCCTCGACGTAATAACAATAAAACTTCTATTGTGTCTCGTACAGTGTCCGTCAATGTGTTAAGTATCAAATACACCAAATCTAGATTAGAAATAGATATATTAGAAATCTATTATAGAAAACAATATTGCAACTTTGCAACTGAACATTTTATTAAATATTCAAAATTTAGTAGTGGCAAGTTATATTTTATAAAGAGTAATTTGGCCGCTTTTGCACCTAACAATCTTTTCCGGTGTTCTTCGGTTGTAAACTTCCGTTTAAATCTCCGTTATAAAAGTTGCGGAAACAGAAGCAGAAACAGATGTTGGAAATCGCGCGGAACTTCCGCACTTACGGAAACAGAAACAAAGATCCGTTGCATCACTAGTTAAAGTTATAATATGTAGATGTCATTTCATTTCATTTATTCATTTTGTGAACATAGGGTACAATTAACAGATGTTATACAAAAAAATTTTGGTCCATGCTATTGTTGAATTTCTTCACAAATTAGTTACAAAAATTAATATTAAAACAAGTTTTATAACAACTAAGCTCTGTACGCGCCTGCTCTCTATAGTTCTATTCTTTCATCCCGCTCGCGCTCGTGTGATAGGAGCTAGACGCATTACTTCCAAATAAATTAAAACGATTTATAAACGTTTAAAGATTAAGTGAATATTCTAATCGTGGTGTTTTAATTATTCTCATAAAATAATAGGTTATGGGACCAGAGTGCGCGAGTGAAAATCTGCTGTGTTGAACAATAACTAAAGAAAAAACCGGCCAAGAGCAAGAGCGTGTCGGGCCACGCTCAGTGTAGGGTTCCGTAGTTTTCCGTCCGTCACAATAAGTGTACTTATGAGTTTAAAAGTGGGTATCCATTATGTTCGCGTAATAATCGTAGTCGATCATAGATCTTAAAATATTGGGATTCGATTTTAATAATTCTTTTTTTGTTTTTGTTTGAAAAAAGATACGTTCAGGATAATAAAATACATATGTAAACGAAGTTAAAAAAATGCTTGCATATTAATGCAGAAATTATTTTGTACAACTTTTTGTCTTTTTTATACAAAAACTGTTGTTTCCACGTGTATATTAGTCGCTAATAGAAACATCCAGGATGCTGAAGATACCATACCCTACAACGTAACTTCGACGAAATGTGTAAATGGGCTCATGACGTAGGATAGGATTAGTAATAAACGCAACAAAAACAAAAATTGTGCACATACATTCATCACACAATAAATGCTCCACTGTGCCTACAATTATAGCACACGAACACACTTGCCTACATAGCTCGCCAAATACTTGCAAATGTCCGATATTAGAAGTTGTTGATAAGCATATGTATATCGGTCTATTGGTTGACAGCCGATTCTGTTGGGGACCGCACAAAGATTACGTATGCAACAAGCTACGGTCTGTTCTAGGTAAGCTTAGCATACTGAAATATAAACTGCCTTTCAAAACGCTTAGAATGTTATTGGCCCTAGTAGACTCGGTTATCAACTACGGACTGAGCAGCTATGGGAGAACTTATCATACATACCTGACCGATATTTATAAACTACAACTAAGAATATTAAAAGTAATAACGCCCAAACATGTAAACAAGAAATTCAAAAACAATGACAACGACCTCTTTAAATATTGTAATGTTATGAATGTATTCAATAAAGTTGAATTCTGTACTCTAGCGGAAGTCAATAGACCTGAGTTGCTAACCGAAAAAGCAAGACCTGACTTTCTAAGAACGATACCACTCAAAAATAAATACATCTTACCAAAATTTAATAATGTGTACGGAATGAGGGTTGCAGAATATTTAGTACCTTTTTATCTTAATAAACTTCCAGAAGACTTGCAAACGTTATACAAAATGAGTTCGAAAAGTTATAAGTACAAATCAAAGCGTTTCCTTACACAAAATTTCTCCTAATGTATGTATTAAATGTACCTACCTAATGTAATAATTTGTTAACATTGTCATAAAATTATAGATATGAACGGCTCGCCAACATACAGATAAACCCTGAGAGGTTTTCGTTGTGTGGCTAAAAAATAAATGTGAATTAGGCTAAGTGTTTTAGAAATTAAATAAATAAAAAAATCAAGTTCAAAATAATTTTCCTAGAAAGTCCTTATAAAGTTCTACTTTTCAGATTTTTTTCATATTTTCTAAACTTATGGTTCTAAAGTTAGAGGGGGGGGGGGACACATTGTTTTTTACTTTTGGAGCGATTATTTCCGAAATTATTGACATTATCAAAAAATGGTTTTAGTAAACCCCTATTCATTTTTAAATACCTTTCCAACACACGTTATCACACGTTAGGGTTGAAATTAAAAAAAAATATCACTTCCCACTTTACATATAGGGCTACCCTAATAAAACATTTTTTTCCTATTTTTATTTTACCACTTTGTTGGCGTTATTGATATACCTACATATTGGTACCAAATTTCAGCTTTCTAGTGCTAACGGTCACAGAGATTAAGAGAGTACGGACGGACGGACGGACAGACATGGCGAAACTATAAGGGTTCCTAGTTGACTACGGAACCCTAAAAATGGACCATTCCAAGATTAAACGAAATATCAAGCCGTTCGACGGTGAGAAGTATAGTCAGTATAGTATAGTGTATGAAAGTTTCGTATTCGTGCGTTGCTTAACGAAATGGATGTGATAACAGTTATCGACGACGACTCATTACATTACCCACATCATTCACATTACACCCCCCCCCCCTCCCCTCATTTACATTTTAATGTCGGAAAAAAATAATAGTACTGTAATTATCGAATATCTTTCAGATTCTTATCTCGGTTTAGCTAAGGAGGGTGTATCGGCAAAAGACATTTTGATGAATTTAGATACGTTGTACGAACGTAAGAGCATTGCGATTGCGACTCAATTGGCTTTAAGAAAAAAGTTGTTGTCGTTAAAATTAAAAAGTGAAGTGTCGCTCATAAAACACTTTGCAACGTTCGATGACGTCATCACAGAGCTACTTTCCGCTGTGGTGCGAAGTTAGAAGAAACTGATAAAGTTGCTCAATTATTGCTAAGTCTACCCTCAACTTACGAAGGAGTGATAACAGCGATCGAGACGTTATCGGAAGATAATATGACGTTAGCTTTCGTTAAAACACGGCTATTGGATCATGAAGTGAAGCTGAAAAACGAGTCAGGCGATATGAGCGCCAAAAGTGTTGCAAATTGAAATGAAAAGTGACAACCGACGAAAAGAAAATTTAATAACAATCAGTCAAATAAGTATATAAAACGAAAGAATGAGAAGTTGAGAACTCTCAATATTCATATAATGTCATCATTGTGGGCGTAGAGGACATAAACGAAATGATTGTTTCTATTTCAAACTAATGAATTAACAAAAGGGCATTAATATAAACAATAACCAGCCAAGAACAGTAAACTCAGTTGAGATAAGGCAGAATAAACAATCAGCATCGAATGAGTTCTCAGGATTTGCTTTTATGACCGGAGAATATGAAACGCAAGACTGTGATAACAAAGTTACCTTTCTTCTGGATTCCGGCGCCTCGCATCACATTTATCAATAGAGAAGGCTTGTTTACTAACTTTGTTGTTTTAGATACACCACTGAAAATTTCAGTTGCTAAAAATTGTGAATTTATTGCAGCTACGAAAAGAGGTACACTGCAGGTTACCAGCAACATCCAGGTCTGTTTGGACGGTGTTCTGTACTGCCCTGAGATTCCGTACAATTTGCTGTCGGTTTCCAAAATGCAGCGAACTGGATACACTGTCATTTTCAGTACTGATGGTGCGCAAATATGCAAAAATGGTAAAACAGTGATGAAAGGTATGCCTTTTAACAATTTAATTGTTGTAGATTTTGAGGCGTCTGTAAGCAAGAGTCGTCCTGTTTCCCAAGCATGCACTAGTGACAAAAATAATTACAAATTATGGCATCAGCGCGAGCGCCTTGGTCACATGAGTAAAAACAAATTTATCGAAACAAAGCGACTTGAGTTGTTTAAGGATGTTAAGCGCTGTAGTGCCAGATGATGAATTATGTAAGGCTTGCATTAATGGGAAGCAGAGCCGACTGCCGTTTAATCACGCCAAGGACAGAAGTCACGTAAATCGACCTCTATTTGCTGTCAGTTCTGATGTCCGTGGTCCTATCACTCCAACGACAGTTGATAATAAAAATTATTTCGTGTTGTTTGTTGATCAGTATACCCATTATTGTGTTACGTATATGCTGCGTTCAAAGACTTTGTTGCAAAAAGTTAAGCTTTTTTTGTTTTGCGATAACGGTGGTGAATACTTATCTGCCGAAATGTAGAGGTTCTGTGCTGATAAGGGTATTTCATACCATTTAACAGTTCCTAGAACTCCACAGCAAAATGGTGTTTCAGAACGGATGGTGAGAACCATTACTGAGAAAGCTCGTTCTATCGTAAACGGTGCTCAATTAGATACATTTTTTTTAGGGACAGGGAGTCTTGACTGCAGTTTATTTGATAAATACGAGTATAACACCGACTAAAGCCCTCACACTTTTAAAAACACCATATGAGATGTGGCACGATAGGAAACCGGAAGTAAAATTTTTAAAGGTTTTTGGATCGACAGTTTATGTGCATAACAAAACGACTAAAGGCTCCTGCAAACAGGGCGCGACGCACGACGCGAATGGCGCGTGACACAAAGGCACCGCTCGTTGCGCGGTGTACGTTACCCCAGCAAGAAAGTGTCTCCTAGAGTTATAGGAGTAGAACGTATAATACGTGCCCTATCTGCTGTAAATGTGCCCCCAAATAAAAAATGTGTGCCCCCTGTCGTTTTAGAAAAAAACGGAAAAAACGATTCCTGCTGGGGTAACGTTTTTCTAGCAGGAAAATTCTAAACGAATGATCGGAGAGAGAAAAATTGTGCATGGCCAGAGAGCTTATATTATGTGTGCCAAAATGTGCCCCCAAAAAAAAATCTGTGCCCCTTCAGGTTTTCGAGATATTGCATTTCCTGCTGGAGTAACGTTTTGATGAATCGTATATCTCTACAACCATTGCATGTGCCCCTGTAGACTTGTAGAGTAAACATACACGAGTAGCTCTTAATGTGTGCCCCTTAGTGCCCCAATTAGTTTTAAGAAAATATTTATAGTTTTCAAGTTATAGCGGTTTTATGAAAACCCGAAAAAACATCGCAGCGCCTAAATTAGACAAGAAACAAGTTCGCTGAAAACTGTATTCGGTCCTTCTTGACGCTAATAATAACCATACAAAGTTTCAAAACTATTCATGCATGCGTTTTTGCTAAAAGTCAAAACGATGGTGTCCTAACTTTGACGGCAAAATACAAGGAACCGGCTCAATCCGAGATGTGTAGGTGTAAACCAAAATCATGTGCCTTTAGTCAAAAATATATGGTGAAAATATTCAGCTTGGAATGTTTCAAAAAACCAAAATATGGCAACGGCTGGTTATTCGACCAAATTTGAATGACTACTAAAAAGCGACGGATTCATACATATCGATGACCTTCTTTATTGAACGTATTATACCTAAGCTGTTGTCCGTACAGTCGCGTTCAAAAGTTTTGGGGGCTAATTAAAAAATATATTAAATGCACCTTGTGATAATAAATGAAACAGCTTGTTGATGTGGAAATTATTATTTTTATTCCCTTAATTTTAATTTTTAAAGTAATTATTATTGCATCAAATCACAGATCAAAGTTCCTACCTATAAATATTAGAAATTAGTATATAAAGTAATGAAAAAAATCCAAGTACTTGATAAGACAAGTATTTTTAAATAGGTAAGTCAAAACAATGCCATTAAATACTTACCACCGCAGATCGTGCCATAAAATTCAACACCCCTACAACCACATAATTGTTATAAAATGCTTAATACGCCACTTTCAACCAACTCAAAAAAAAGTAAACAAACAGTATCAGTGCAACTGCGTGACTCAACGTAACAGTGTCCTTGGCGTCATAACATAACTGCAACTGTTTACCAATACCAAGTAATAATCCAAACGCACTTCCTCAATAAACACTTCGTACCTATTATTCATAATAGAGCGACGTTACATGTAACCTGTCTCTGTCACACTAACACCGTACGCGTACTAGCTGTCTCACTTTCTCCAAGCTAGACAAAGCGACTCCTTGCGACACGACGTCAGCGGATGCCGCGGGGCCAGAGATATATGCAGCGGTGTGGGGAGGCGAAAAAGGGAATCTTCTATTAAGTAAGGTGAATGCTCCAACCAGCCCGCAAAATTCATTTTTTTTGTTTTTTTTTTGTTCCTACGCCTTTATGAACTTGGAGGGTTGTATTGGTGATTTTGATGATTATAATTCTGTAACTATATACGTCTTACAACCGCGAATAATATTTTAATCAACATACAACCTAGCACTGGCCTGCAAATTGCAAAAAACGCAACAAATTTTGAATTTCGCGGGCTAGTTGGAGCATTCCCCTTAATGATGAAAAACTTACAATGCGTGCCACGAAAGATGAGACTTGACACACCACGTGGTTTGACATGCGCAGTACACGATTTTAGGTATCTTTAGCGGTATGAGGTCTGAGTGCGGGACGGGACTGGACGTCATCATAGGGGCGGCGGAAAGAGCGGGGGAGGCGGGGTCAAGTCTCATCTTTCGTGCCACGCATTGTACTGTTAATTTATCTAACCTACGGCTTATCAATAAATATATATGTACCTAATATAAAAAGACAAATACGGGCTTTTTATTTATACCTATACAAAAGAGCTACCTCTTTTTAGTAGTAGGTATTCATCACACATTTCATGAACTATATTTTTTTTTAAACATTCGGACCAAGTCAAAGACCTGGCAAATATCTCGATGTATTTCTTTCGTTCACACATAAATTTACTGGATGTATTTTAATGAAATTTAGAATCGAGAAGATAGCTTACCTTGGAATAGCACTTAGGCTACTATTTATAATGTACTTAATCATGTGTAACGTCATAGAAACAGCTAGTAGAATATAATCCAATAACAACTTTATTTAATTACTTATTACTTTTGTAAGTCAGTGTACTCAGGCACAACACGTGTGAACCGGTTAGTGAGTAAAGTAAAGAAGGTCATCGATATATGTATGAATCCGTCGCTTTTTAGTAGTCATTCAAATTTGGTCGGATAACCAGCCGTTGCTTACATATTTTGGTTTTTTGTTAATATTTACTTAATGCGAAACATTCCAAGCTGAATATTTTCACCATATATTTTTGACTAAAGGCACATGATTTTGGTTTACATCTCGGATCGAGCCGGTTCCTTGTATTTTGCCGTCAAAGTTAGGACACCATCGTTTTGACTTTTAGCAAAAACGCATGCATGAATAGTTTTGAAACTTTGTATGGTTATTATTAGCGTCAAGAAGGACCGAATACAGTTTTCAGCGAACTTGTTTCTTGTCTAATTTAGGCGCTGCGATGTTTTTTCGGGTTTTCATAAAACCGCTATAACTTGAAAACTATAAATATTTTCTTAAAACTAATTGGGGCACTAAGGGAGCTACTCGTGTATGTTTACTCTACAGGGGCACATGCAATGGTTGTAGAGATATACGATTCATCAAAACGTTACTCCAGCAGGAAATGCAATATCTCGAAAACCTGAAGGGGCACAGATTTTTTTTTTGGGGGCACATTTTGGCACACATATAAGCTCTCTGGCCATGCACAATTTTTCTCTCTCCGATCATTCGTTTAGAATTTTCCTGCTAGAAAAACGTTACCCCAGCAGGAATCGTTTTTTCCGTTTTTTTTCCAAAACGACAGGGGGCACACATTTTTTATTTGGGGGCACATTTACAGCAGATAGGGCACGTATTATACGTTCTACTCCTATAACTCTAGGAGACACTTTCTTGCTGGGGTAACGTACACCGTTGCGCGACTTGCGGTGTCTTTGTGTCGCGTGTCGCGTCGCGCCTGTGTTTGATGATAAATCATGGAAAGGTATTTTGGTGGGGTATGAAACAAACGGTTATAAAGTTTGGAACCCTGACTGCGAAAACTTATTAGTGGTTAGAGATGTTATCGTGGACGAAATTAACTTTTTGAGGTCGGCCTTCTTGGAAACCCGAAGAGAATATTGGAAATTCTCTTGACAAAACTTATAATGATATTGTGTCAAAATCAGTGTCAAGTAAGTCCCGAGACTATCTCGAAACGGAATCAGATGGTTCAATCCTACTA
Organism: Luperina testacea; assembly: GCA_927399505.1. Lineage (NCBI taxonomy): Eukaryota > Metazoa > Arthropoda > Insecta > Lepidoptera > Noctuidae > Luperina > Luperina testacea. Next base: position 12,436,962 of record OV656770.1, on the reverse strand, counting down.
AAGTTTGCAAATTGAACCATGATACGCTAAGCGAAGTACATTTTGATAACTCAAAGAATAGTACTACTGATAAAAATGTAAACAAAAATACTGAACTTAGGAGGAGTGATAGGATTAAAGAAAAACCCCCTGTTTCATATAATGAAATTGATGACCAAGACTATTTGATATGCAGAGGCGTCTTTACCTATGGTGCAGGGTGTGCGGCGCACACGGGCGCCGGGTCTAAGGGGGCGCCTCTGGCCCTGCGCCCTCTAATGCGACACCTCCAAAGATGCGTCGATGCCGGCGCTCTCAAAGACCCTGCGCTCGTGTGCGCCGCACATAGGGTTGCCAACTTTTTTTAGAAGAAATAGAATATCTGATTTTGAAGGAGGTAAATAAAGAGTACGGACGTACAAAAAAGAGTATCATTTATTTTGTATTTTTAAAAAGGTATTTTTTGTACTTTTTGCAGCACATAACAATTTTTCATTGTTCTTAAAGGAATTGTATGAGTCCAAACATTCCAACTCTAAATTTATATAATTATATCAAGAACTCATTTTTGATCAATTTCAATGAAGCTCTATTTCTCTGAAGCTATATTTTCTGGCAAAAATTAAGTCGTTTAAATTCATCTGCTCTTTGCTTATTTGGTTTAAGTCAGACGTTGTATTGTCAGAAGCGGTGAAAATTATTGATAATGCAAAAATAAGTTTGTCTGAATTCCGTAATGAATCCGCTTTTGAGGAGCTCCTTAACCGGGCGAAAACTGTAGCGGAAGAAGTCGAGGCAATAGTAGAATTTCCCACACCTGCACGCCCTCGCGCTCGTAAAAGGTTTTTAATTATGAGGCGGAGGATGAACCGATAACAGACGCGAAAATACATTTTAAGGCCAGGACTCTCGGAAATCTCGGAATCGACCTATTTTTGATTCAACATTAAACAATCAAATATTCTTTGTTTTAATCTGAAAAAAATATATGGCATAGTTTAACTAACATTCTTGATTATTCTATGGTTCAAAACACGATATTTACAACTTCACTCGATCATAAAAAATCGCAAACAAATCGAAAACAGCGAAGTTTTTAATCGTTTTTCAAGTCGTATTTGAAGTAGACTTAACTTTTACTCGCAAAAAATATATCAAAAAATAGGCAATGATGTATAGTAGAACATTCTACGGTTAATTTTTTTCAAAACTGATTTTTATTGTCTTAACAAGATATAATCTAAAAAGGCGGCCTGCGCGCTTCACTTCAGTAGCCCGCCGGGCGTTACCGAGGTAGGACCTGTGTCGCTTTTGCTGGCTCGCCGCGTTCCCGCTAATCGATCGAAATATACGTTATATTATTGTTAATTTCCGTGTTTGTGTATTAGTTTCAAAAATCAGTCTCTAAATATTGTTTAGGTTCTACTAAATATTAGTTTATACTACACTTGCTTAGTAAGTGTACCAATACTACCCCACTAAAAGGCTTGAAAGCTGTTCATTAAACCTTCTCAAAAATCTAGGCAGTTATATTGTATGGAATTTCATTACTGCCCTGAAAATCAGGCTAATAATGCGTTCATTACTAACGCGTTTTGTTTTTGAAGTGAAAACTTCTTTGGCATTGTTGCGGCTTGAAATTTTATGAAACGAAAAAGCGACAGTAAAAAGAGACATTTATAAGATTTAACGTGGGAGAAAATGAGACAGAAAGCATTATACAGTGTTTTTGAGTGTATTGAGTGTTATTGAGTGTCTTTGAGTGTTATTGAGTGTTATTGCGTGTTTTTGCGTGTTTTTGAGTGTTTTTGCGTGTTTTAAGTGTTCTTGAGTGTTTTTGTGTTTTATTGAGTGTTTTTGAGTGTTGTTGAGTGTTATTGAGTGTTTTTGCGTGTTTTTGAGTGTTGTTGAGTGTTATTGAGTGTTTTTGCGTGTTTTTGAGTGTTCTTGAGTGTTTTGAGTGTTTTTGAGTGTTATTGAGTGTTTTTGAGTGTTTTTGAGTGTTATTGAGTGTTTTTGAGTGTTTTGAGTGTTTTTGAGTGTTATTGAGTGTATTTGAGTGTTTTTAAGTGTTTTGAGTGTTCTTGAGTGTTTTTGAGTGTTTTTGCGTGTTATTGAGTGTTTTTGAGTGTTTTTGAGTGTTTTGAGTGTTATTGAGTGTTTTTGCGTGTTATTGAGTGTTTTGAGTGTTTTTTAGTGTTGTTGAGTGTTATTGAGTGTTTTTGAGTGTTATTGAGTGTTTTGAGTGTTCTTGAGTGTTTTTGTGTTTTATTGAGTTTTTTTGAGTGTTTTTGAGTGTTGTTGAGTGTTATTGAGTGTTATTGAGTGTTTTTGCCTGTTATTGAGTGTTTTGAGTGTTTTTTAGTGTTGTTGAGTGTTATTGAGTGTTTTTGAGTGTTATTGAGTGTTTTTGAGTGTTTTGAGTGTTCTTGAGTGTTTTTGTGTTTTATTGAGTTTTTTTGAGTGTTTTGAGTGTTTTTGAGTGTTGTTGAGTGTTATTGAGTGTCATTGAGTGTTTTTGCGTGTTATTGAGTGTTTTTGAGTGTTATTGAGTGTTTTTGAGTGTTATTGAGTGTTTTGAGTGTTTTTGAGTGTTATTGAGTGTTTTTGAGTGTTTTGAGTGTTTTTGAGTGTTTTGAGTGTTTTTGAGTGTTTTTGAGTGTTTTGAGTGTTGACGTATTTTGTAGAAACAATTTTCTTGGTAAAGTTTAAAGTTTGGCGGCGTAAATCACAAGTTAAAATGAGTGATTCCAGTGACAATGATAGCAATTTATTAATGTAGTACAACAAGTGTAGTATAAAGCAGTATATATCACTCGAGGGTAAGTACAGATTACTAAACTCGTGTGGTTTACGGCCCTCCGCTTCGCGTCGGGCCTCAAATGCACACTCGATTAGTAATCTGTGCCTTACTCCCCTTGGTGAATAAATAGCTATTGTTATAATATAGTTGTAATATATAGTGATAATTAAGATTAAATTATGGGGAATAAAAACAGAAGAAAGAAAAAAAAATGTTCAGCATTGAACTGCAAAGCTTAAAAAAAAATAAGGTAAGTTTGATTATTATTTTTCTACGTATTTATAACTACCCACTTATAAGACGACGCGACAGAATAATATTGTAGTTGTATAGGTTCTCTTGCTTTCGTCACAGTATTAGCAGTAGCAGGTCGGTACCATAAATTTACAATTATCGTAATATCTGTAATAGATTTTCAACTTTACTACAACGGAATAAGGTTTATATTCAATTGCAAAATTTGAGTTTTTTGAGTTTGTTTCTAGTTTTGTGATTGTATAGGTAAAATATTATATTTTTTTGAAGTGAAAACTTCTTTAGCATTATTGTGATTTGAAAATTTTATGAAACGAAAAAGCTACAGTAGAAAAAGCTACAGTAAAAAGAGACATAAGATTTAACGTGGGAGAAAATGAGATAGGAAGCATTATACAGTGTTTTTGTTTTTTATTTTATTATTACAAATGACATCACATTTAATCCTATGCTACTAATTTGTGATGATAATGGTGATGGTGTTGGCGATGGTGATGGCGATGGTGATGGCGATGGCGATGATGATGATGATGATGGTGATGGCGATGATGATGGTGATGGTGATGGCAATGGCGATGATGATGATGGTGATGGTGATGGCGATGGTGATGGCTTTGGCGATGGCGATGGCGATGGTTTTGGCGATGGTGATGGCAATGATGATGGTGATGGTAATGGCGATGGAGACGGTGATGTTGATGGTGATGGCGATGGAGATGGCGGTGGCGATGGTTATGGCGATGGTGATGGCGATGGTGATGGCGATGATGATGGAGATGGTGATGGCGATGGTGATGGCGATGGCGATGGTGATGGATGGATGGATGGATGGATGGATGGATGGATGGATGGATGGATGGATGGATGGATGGATGGATGTTCTTTAGCATCGTTGTGATTTGAAAGTTTATGAAACGAAAAAGCGACAGTAAAAAGAGACATGTAAATTCATAAGATTTAACGTGGGAGAAAATGAGATAGGAAGCATTATCAGTGTTTTTGAAGGTTTCACTTCTACCACGTGTGAATTGCACACATGCTGTTTTTTTATTTAAAAATATGAAATTCGTTGTGAATGAAATAGGAAGAGTTCAATAAAAATAGGTATTGTGGTGTTTTTGATTAGTAGATTTAATTAAAAAAACTTATTGACGAATTCAAGCAACCAAAAAAACTGTTTTACAAAAAAAACAACCGACTCAAAAAAAAACACTACAACGTGAAGAATATATTTTCATTTTTTGACACCGACTTTCGAAACTGAAGTTATTTTTCACTTTATAGTGTTTTTTTTTTGAAGTCGGTTTTTTTTTTTGTAAAAAAGTTTTTATTTTTCACTTTTTAGTTGTACTTACCTACCCCAAACAAATTCATATATCACTACTTGCTATGTGAATATCAGTAACAAAGCTATTGAACAGCTATTGCCTTACCCTTTGAAGGGTACAGGCGTGATGTTATGTTGTGTGATTGCGATTACATATGCTATAGCAGCAATCGCGGTTGATTTGCTGGCATTTATTGAAGAGTTCCGTTGTTTGTCTCCGAAAGTCATCATCAGATCTTGGAGAGTTAGAGTTAGTTAGAGCATTTTTCAAGGGCGCAGTTTTGAAAGCTCGCACCGGGCGCATAAAAGGCTAGTTACGGCACTGACCGTGACAGGGGTCAGCGAGTTCATTCGAACTGCGCTTTCGCGGCATTTGCCACGCGAGGACGGAGGTAACGCTAAATGCCTACTACGCTCGAAGATCCTGGCCTTAAAGTAAATTTTTACTACTATTTGTTAGACACCGCAATTACTAAGTTCGACGAACGGTTCGAGCTTTTGAATGAAAATAATGTAATTTTTTCATTTGTTCAAATATTGAAACACTGGAAAGATTTGGACTCTGATACAAAAAAAACACACATTGCTCTAATTTAGAAAATAAACTTTGCCATGCTGGCTCTTCAGATGTGGAACAGTTCGAGCTCTATAATGAAATCGAATTATTACCGATGTTTATTGATGATTCCACTACGCCGTTGGATATTTTAAATTACTTGTTTACGAATAAATTAATTTCAGTGTTCCCAAATCTGTCCACAGCACTGAGGATATACCTGACACTTCCAGTCACGGTCGCACATAGCGAAAGGTCATTTTCTAAACTAAAAATAATTTGTACCTTAGATCAACATTGTCGCAAAGTTGACAAATTTAAGGTAGGTATTGAACATGAAATCAAAATTGAAGTTGTGACATTGTTAAAGATTTCGCTAATGCAAAAGCTCGCAAAGTAACTTTTTTGTAAATACATTTGTGTGTATATATATATATTTGTGTGTACGAGCGTCCTTTTTGTTATGTAACTATAATAGTTTTTCAATTAAATATTTTTGAAAGAACTAGAAAGTTGTGATTTTTTTATTCTTATAACCCGGAAGGGGTTATAAGAATAAAAAAATCACAACTTTCCTAAAAAAACTTTTTGCTTCCCGACATCATTTAAAATTGCACCATTTGCATCCGAATTTCCGTTTGAAAATATAACTGTTAGTATTCCATTTTGACCCCGCTCCTACTAGACTAGAGGGCGCCAGGGTACTGGTTGCACACGGGCGCCACAAGGGCTAGAGACGCCTCTGTTGATATGCGTTCAAACTGTTTTGCAGTTTACCAAAATCATTTGCAGAAATTAAGTACATATAGAAATGATAGATTTAAATGGGAAAGCGCGATTAAAGAGGAACTTAGTTCATTACATAAAACTGAAACGTGGACTTTAGTACCACGACCGCCAAACAAAAACATCGTAGATTGAAAATGGATATTTACTGCCAAAAATGATGAATTTGGAAATCCTCAAAGATATATAAGACGCGTTTAGTGGCTCGGGGTTTTAGTCAAGAGTATTCTTACAGACTATAATGAAACATTTGCACCTGTCGCTAGAATAGCCAGTTTTAGATTCATTATTTATTAGCCTTGCCAATCAATTTAATTTATTAGTTCATCATTTGGACGTTAAGACCGCCTTATATTCTGAATAATTATATTCTGTTCTTATTATATCTTTGACTTAATTTAATCTTTTTGAATTTTCTATTCCTAATATTTGACTAATTTGCAATTTGATTGTTATTCTAATTTATTTAATTCAATGTTATATCTAACAAAATAATCAAAACCCTGAAAATGTATTTGTACGCCGGAAATGGCAGAATATTATGAACTTTTAAAAGTATTGAACTACCTACTCTGTAACAATATTCTGACAAATAAATGGACTATGACCATTTCCAAAATGGTGGCTCGGATGAAAATCTATTCTGGAAAGAAATTGTTGCTCTAGTTGAAAACCATGAGATGGTGTAAATAAAACCCGAGAAATATTGAGAAAAAAAATCTCCGATAGTTTGACTAAGTCCTCTGCTCCTGCTGAAAGATCGACCGACATTTAGAAAATTATTTTTCGGTGCGTCGTAAGGCCATGCTTCTCAGTACCTAAATAGTTTCTATGGTCAAGGTTAACCTGAAACTGCAAAAAAAAAATTTAGGTAAATTGACCAAGTCCCAAAAATTTTTTTTTAAACAAAATATTTTTTTGTTGTTTTCTTTGCTGCTCATAGTGCCCCTAGGCGTATACTCGATCGAATCCGCCCCTAAGACGACCCACTGACCTCAACCTTTAAGGGGGTGAAAAGGGGGGATTTTGTTTGTATGAATAATATAATATATTAATATGTAAGTATGTACCTACCTATACAAAAAATCAAAAAGAAATGTTGCAGGATTCGGGTGTGAATTTGGACCACACACTGTAATGTAACTAAAGGGCTTGTGATATCCTTCTTTGTCATTCTCTACTAATACATATAATAGCTACCTACCTAGTAGGTACCTAACGTATTATAATATTACTTATGTGTAATGATGAATAAGTATAATCAAACGTAGTATCGAGGGATATCTCGTCTGGCAGAGTTATTAAATGCTTGAATGTTTTGACATAGGTACTTACACATTCATGTATACCTACCTACTCACAATCATGATAACAACTGCTTTTCAAACAAAATTAATTTAACAGTTACCTACAAAAACGGCGACGAACATCGTTACGAAACTGATCGGTCTCGTGAAGTTTAGCTTGATGGTTACCAAAATATAATAATAACTACTTACACTTCCGCGTTCCCGAAAAAGGTCCAAAGGTCTGAACCGTAGGCTCAAGGATGAGGGTTGCAGGCAAGTTGCACACACGACCCACCAGCGTAATGGCCAAGTAGAGACTAATACTAATACACTCCTTGCTTAGTCACCAGTTGTGGACGTCCAGTGTCAGCCGCTTTACTAGGGAAGAAACATGTCGAATGCGAAACAATTATTTCGATCCCAGTAATGCCGAAACGGAAAACAATCGAAAGTTCATTTATAATTCTTATCATTTTTAGCAAACTACAAAAAGGAGGTTCTAAATTTGCTTGATTTTGACGTGACAACGTCTAATAAATCGATGAAGCTGGCTGCACTCACGAAAAAACATGACTCATGTAGCGTTACCTCGCGGCCTTGCTCTGTAGCGTTCCATGGCGGCTTGAAGTGCAAGCGAATATTAACAAATGCAATGCAACTATTCCATCAGTATTTTCTTATGACGTTGTCACATTCAACTATCGTCAGTAAACCGACTTTACAGACAACCGATTTTTTTTTTTATGTTTGTTACCTTAGAACTTCGTTAATTATAAGCCGATTTTCAAAATCCTTTTTTTTTTAAGGATATACTTATATAGATTGGTCCCATAAAAATTTCATCGAAATCAGTTCTGTAGTTTTATTTTTAAACCAAAATAATATGTATTTTTGCCACTTAGTTTATATTGATGATGTTATAATAACTTCCTGTCACAGATATTTACTTAACAAGTAGTTTTATACTAATTTGTGTGGGGTAAGTACAACTTGTGTGAAAAATAAAAACTAAAAAAAAAATAAAACAACCGACTCCCAAAAACGACACTAAAAAGTGAAAAATATTTAACTTTAATTTTTAATTTCAGAAGTCGGTGGCAAACAGAAAATCCAAACCCAACGACACCGATTTCCGAAAATAAAGTTATATTTCATCAAGACAGCTTTCTCTGTTGTAGAGTTGAAAGGTATTTTAAAAACCTACTTTAAATTTAAGTGCCTGGTCGCGGACGGACTTATTACCAAAAGAGCAAAACAGCAGTAAGTGTTTATTAAAAACCGATAATAATTAACAGAACAAACTAATTCAAGTATTGAAGTTCAAAAGACAAATTAAATGCGAAAATCGAAGCAGTTTCGTGTTCATCAGTCACATCACTATTTTAATTATAGCTCGAAATGCACTCACCGATCGTCACGTATCGGTAAACCCCCGCCATAGGCTATCGAGATAATAATGTTGCCAGGTTCAATGCACGCGGATTTGTTTTTGTTGTGGCTATGGTTCTTTACGTGACCGGCGGACACAATAAAAATCATAGTAAAATAGTATTCTGTTTTTAACCTGAACTACACATGCTATTAGAAAAGCATGCCAATTTGCCACTCACAGCTTTGCTAGTGAAAAAAAAGCCTTACATGCATATTTATTACTCGTATACTTCTTACAAGTTTACTAGCACGTCCACAGAGCACGGAATCACCACGTCGCACTGGCTGCAGCTAGCAGTGTTGCCAACAGCGCTGGCCCTAATGTCGCCGTTTCTCATGGATAAAGTAGCCTAATATCGCCGAATTTCAGTTGTAGTAGCCTAAAGTAGCCCAAACACCAAAATATCATATCAATATTAATAAAATTAAATGTATTTTTTATCAATTTATTTATAATATATTCATAACACACTGATAAATAAGCATAAGCTATCTTTTAAACACGTTAATGAAATTAAAGTTAACATTTTAAAAAGACAAAAATTAGGATTATTCTGATTCGTGCTCTGATAGCAATAGTAAAGCCGCAATTATACTTAGCCCGCGCCGCGTCTCGCAACGCGTGGGTAAGCTATCGGTTACATACATTTAGTACTGGAGTGATTAAATTAGTCCCGTCCCGCGTGTCGCAGAGCCTGCTGACGCCACGCAGACCGAGCGATTTCGATCGGCGTGGGGTCGGTGGTGGGGGTTGTGACGCGTCAGCCCAGTCGGGTCTAGTGTAATCACGCGTGGGCACGCGCAGACAGCCGAGTGGCGACGTAGAACAGTGGACGTGTGTTTAAAAATGTCAGACGAATTAATTGAAGTCGTTAGAAACGTTTGTTCAATTAAAGAATGTATGTAATTGAATTGTTGTTTTGTCATCCTGAAGTACTGTTGAAATTTAATTTCATCGCTTTTTAGTTCTTGCACCAACAAATGATATTCACTTCGGCTTCCTCTTGAAGTATTTATTGGATGTACCCAATATCTCCTTTTCTTTCTTTCCTTTTTGAGTAAGCTTAACATGAGCAGGTATGCTACATTTTCTTCAAAATCCGTATCCGAGTCTGAAGAAAACATTGTAGACGTTTACTCCAAAGGCCTCCACTGTACTGACTGAGACGAATTTTCGTCAGGGCGCGCGGCGACACGACACGCAAATGTAATAACCCGCCGTTGCGTCAGGCAGCGTGGCGACACGCGGCGCGGGCTAAGTATAATTGCGGCTTTAGGCATCACCAAGACTTTCGCCGTCTTCAGTAGTAGTTGATGTGCTGACGCAAGATCCACCGCAGACATACATTTTTCTGCCAGCGTGTAAACTGATCATGTGATTGCTTGGTTGAAAGTTGTTACAACACATACCTCTTACATTCATATGGGTACGAATTCTAGGAATGGCGATCAGCATGGTATCAAGAATAATACAATATTAACACACAAATATCAGTTTATTAATGCGTAGATGAAGGTATTTTAAAATGTACACTTTTAACTATTATTGAGCAAATACTTAAATCAAACTATTAGCTTAACTTTAAGCAAACAATTACGGTAAAACAAAACCTTTTTAAAGTAAATTGAACGAACGGGAAGAATTAATATAGTTAAATCAGCAGTTAAATTAAACAAATAAATAATAATAGTCTACTCCCAAAATAGAGCTAAAGAATGAGTGTTCCGTCGTGCGGTCCCAAAAGAAGAGAGCCCGGGCGCGCCGCCGCGCCGAGCGAGCCGCCCTTCTCCCTACCACGAACAGCGGTGGTCCGATGTTGACGTCACAGGTGCTTGTAGTTCCGCTCGCCAATAACAGGTGGCGCTCGTTCCACGAAGTTGCCAACACGGCCATTCTGCAAGGCGCATGCATGTCCCAGGCGCCCCACGAGTCTAGGTAAAACACTGAAACAAAATCAACATCAGCACTAGTTTTATAAATCCGCAATTGTGAACCACAACCCATAATACGCTTTTGAACCATCAGCAAATGCTTACTCTATTACTGCTAGGTCAACCGTACTTAAAGGGACTATGCCACACTTAGGAGTCCTGGTTTTCCTAGAGCTTACCACTTGGAATCACTTGCATTTAAAGAGCTTTTCGCTACACTTAAATGTACCAAGTTGTTTTCCAAGCTTTATTCACATTTGCTGGTGTTTCTTACTTGGCGAGGATTGTGGTACAAGTGTTTTATCTAGTCTCGCAAGTAAAATATAAGCAATACTATAAAAGTGAGACTGTGTAGCTGCATTTATTGTAGTCAGAGAAGTGCAATACATACCTACCATTAAAACTACGACTTGCCAACACGGACCTTATTGTTAATGGGTCAATCTCCAAAACGGGCGCACTCGTGTGATCGCTCTGGTCCCATCCAGATATTGATATTTAATGGTAATTATGTATCTCATTAAAAATAATGATATTCAAACTATTTGAATATCATTTCTTCATCAGAGCGATCACACGAGTGCGCCCGTTTTGGAGATTGACCAATCGATGACTGGAAATTGGAGTAGGTTACCTACTCCAATTTCCAGTCATCGATTTGTATCCAATGTTTCATATTTTCAGCAGCTGCCACGCCATCGTATGGTTTACTGCTCCTTTCAGAACCCCTTAAATCTGTTACCTCATATCTGTCATTACCCAGAACCCTTTTTACTCGAAACGGTTCTTTGAAGATGGGCAGGAGTTTTTTGCTTCGACCATCGTTGCTCTGACTCTGTATTCTGATCAATACTAAATCTCCTTCTTCGTAAATCTTAGCTTTTGACCGAGTTTTATCAAACCTTTGTTTTTGTGATATTGCACTGGCTTTAATATTTTTATCTACCTTTGCTCGCAACTCCGTTACGTCGACTAGCGATTCATCATCAAGCTCTGGCTCTACATTGTCATTGTCAACGCGCAAACGATATCCTAATAAAACCTCACTAGGAACGGCATTAATAGTTCTATGGATTGTACTGTTTAAACCTTGCTGTACTATTTTAACATATTGATCCCACCTATCTTCAGTAGTATCTGCCCCAATAGTTTTTAATGATTCTAGTATTGTTTTATTAAATCTCTCTACCTGTCCATTTGAGCGAGGCATACCCTTCTCCCTACCACGAACAGCGGTGGTCCGATGTTGACGTCACAGCTAATCAGGTGGTGCTTGTAGTTCCGCTCGCCAATAACAGGTGGCGCTCGTTCCACGAAGTTGCCAACAATGGGTAGTTGCATGCGATTCCTTAATTTTGTTTTGATCAGTACAAGTCTGACAGTCCCTCCTGCCCTGTCCTGGGTGGGAGGACTCATTTGATGATTTTACCACGTTTAAAAAAAAACCTATTACTTACATCTTAACCAGACTGGGGCAAATATAAAAAAAAAATATTGTAAAACTAAAAACCGCTACTTCTTATTTAGTCTGGAAGTAGTAAGATCATGTAGCAGATAATATACCTACCTACATCACACACAACACAGTAGGTATTCTAGTTTGACTTACTTTTAAATGCTGGTAGTTTTTCCCATTCATCACGATAATGTTTTATATATTTACCGTGTTTACCCATTTTTACAGAAATTTCACAACAATTACACAGGAGAAGTTGTACAAAGCGAAAGTGACAAAGGAATAACCGGAATTCATCTGAACTTTACTTAGTCAGTACGACACAGTTAATTGCGGTAGTCATCATTCACAATAGAATACAATATTGCATTCTAAATTTTGTTACATAATAGCTAAGACAAATTCAGGGTATTCCCCGAAAATAACCAATGAACAACCCGTTTACTAGGCGTCACAACAAACTTTCACAGAAAGACACTTCTGCAGCACTCTTTACTTTAGCAGGGGTGAAGATAATGATATTAAAACAATATAAATACTTTCAACCGTGTATTGAGCTCATTTTCGCTTGACAATAATTTTGACCTAAGTAAATCCACTACGCATCTTGTCACCGCGATTCAGAAAAGTGACGTAACGGTACAACGCCATCTATCGGCACAAAACTAAACGATTTTCTCAAACATTCCGCCCACCAAGGGCAAATTAACAAATTTGGCCTTCCATTACATTTTCCCGTTTAAATTCCGCCCACCATGAAACACTAGTTACTGCTATAAAATTAAATCCTTAAAATTAATCACATTAAACCTTATAATTCTAAATAAACGCATCTGTTTGTCTAAGTGGACATTACAGGTAAGATGCAAATCTTTGAAATAGACCTTTTTATTATACCATTTTTTGTACGTATAGACACAACTCTAGTGATGTCATCGCTGCCAGGGTGTGTAGCAACCACACGACCAAGCAGCCATCGACAAGGCGGCAAGTCGTCCTCTTTAACTAAAACTAAAATACCGACCGATGGTTCTGGAGTTTGTTTATTCCACTTATAGCGATTCAGAAACATTACTAAGTATTCCTGCGACCATCGTCGCCAAAACTGTTGCGTCATCCGTTGGGTCAGTTGCCACCGGCGTAGACTACTCAGAGTGCTAGATTCAAAGTTATACTCCGGCACTGCCACTAATGGCTCACCCACCAGAAAATGACTTGGCGTCAATGCGTCTAAGCCATCCGGATCCCCATCCATCCTCGACAGTGGTCGCGAGTTCAGGCAAGCCTCAATTTGTGTCAGAACTGTTGATAGCTCCTCGTAAGTAAGGGTTGAATCTCCAACTACTCGCCGAAGGTGGAATTTTATCGATTTGATTCCGGCTTCCCAAAGACCACCAAAGTTAGGCGAGTATGGAGGGATAAAATGCCACTTCGTTCCCTTAGACGCTAAACAGTCAGCGATTTCCTTTGAGATCTTTTCTATTTCTTCTCTAAAACCTTCTGTTTGACACTGTCGGATACAAACACGTAACGCTTCCGCTAATTCTTGCGCTGACAACCCTGTTTTTTCACCTGGATCCTTCTTTCGTTTTATCCACATACGTCTGCAGTACGCTACCACTCTTATTAATTTCGTTAGTGAAAACCGATCAAACAAGTTTGTTTCTGTGCCCGAGAAGTGCACCCTTTTTATAGCTTCTAAGTCTGTATCTATGTCTTTAGGTTTGTTATAATCTATTTTTCCTGAATATAAAAAGGTAGGTCCATTAAACCATGCTGTTTGTTTCCTGAGATCAGACGGGTTGAGTCCTCTTGACGCGCAATCAGCCGGATTTACGTCAGACCGCACATGAGACCACTGTTGTGCGTCTAAAGTGGTTAAAATCTCAGATACCCTATTCGCCACAAATGTTTGCCACCGATTTGGGTGGCTATTAAGCCAGGCCAGCACGACGGTGGAGTCACACCAGGCATAAATGTTCTCCTTCGGAATACTCAATGTGCGAGCTACCTCAACCAATAACCTACTCAGAAGAACTGCTCCACAGAGCTCCAAACGTGGAATCGATATTTGTTTTATTGGTGCTACTTTTGTTCTTGATGTTACCAAGTTCACAGACACGTGGCCCTGATCGTCGATGGACCGAAGATAAATCACGGCTGCATAAGCCATCTTGGATGCGTCGCTAAATCCATGTAATTCAACGAGTGTGTTATTACGTTTTGTATTGATCCAGCGAGGTATTTGCAACTCCGACAACTGGCACAAGTCATCACGGTAAGTGAGCCACTCATTTAATATTGTTTCGGGAACTTCATCATCCCAGCCTATACCTGATAACCACAGCTTTTGTATGATTATTTTTACAACTATAACACTTGGAGAAACCCATCCAAGTGGATCAAATAAACGTGATGTCCGATATAATTATTCTTTTTGTTACAGGCTTCTTCGTCGGTAGGAGTGTCACTGTGTAGCGGAACGCATCTCCTGTTCGATCCCAGGTAAGTCCCAATAATTTAATAACTTCATCTATTTTAATTTTCCTTCCTTCTTCTGTAGTATTTTTATCTTTAGTTTTCAAACTTTTCAACAGCTCCTCACTATTGCTTGACCACTTTTGCAAAGAAAACCCTCCTTTTTCTACTAAGTGATTCATTTCAGAATACAGTTTGACTCCTTCCTCAACGCTTTCAACGCCCGTAAGCAGATCATCCATGTAAAAATCTTCTTTAACCTTTACAGCAGCTGTAGGGTATTTCTCCTTCTCGTCTATGGCTACCTGTTGAAGCACCTTAACAGCAAGATATGGGGCACATGCTGTACCAAAAGTAACCCGCAATAAACGGTATTCTTGAGTTTGATTATCTGCAGTTCCTTTCCACAGAATTCTCTGAAAGTCCACGTCGTTTTCATCAACCTTGATTTGACGGTACATTTTTACTATGTCCGCAGATAAACATATTGGATATGTTCTCCATTTCATTAAAATATGTCTTAGCGTTGGCTGTAAAGTAGGGCCTATCATTAACAGATCATTTAATGAAACACCGTTTTCACCTTTACAGGATGCATCGAATACTATTCTCACTTGCGTGGTATCCTTATCCTCCCGAACAACCGCAAAATGAGGTAGGTAAATTCCTTTACGGTTATTTATTTCCTTTTCAGGTATTTTCTCCATATGACCCAGCTGTAAGTATTCTTCCAATACCTCTTGATACTTCGTTTCCATGTTTGTATTTTTACTTAACTTTGTGACTAATGAAGACAATCTTTTTTCAGCTATCCTTTTAGAATTTCTTACTATAGGTGTTGCATCTTGGCTTTTAAATGGCAACCGTACTATATAGCACCCGTCACTGTCTCTTCGCGTTGTTGTAGCGAAGAAACGTTCGCACTGTTTTTCTTCCTCGGATAATATGTTGGGACTGTTCATCATATTGTCCTCCAGTTCCCAGAAGCGTTTCATGAGGTCTGTTTCCTCCACATGCGAATGCATGACTAAAACATTGTCATGTGGTTGGTGTGATTTTTCCACCACACCCGATAAAACCCAGCCCAATGAAGTCGCTTGCGCCACGAGATTACCCTGAGGTCCCTTCTTAACTCCTTCCTGGATAATTTGCCCATAAATTTCTGCCCCTAGCAACATGTCAAATTTGTTTGGTGTGTGATAATGCGGATCCGCTAACGGGACATCACAAACCCACCCCACAGGTACAAGTTGCTTGCCAGGTAGAAAAGTGGTTATGCTCTTTAGTATGTATGCGGCAACCTTAAGCTGAACGTTGGGGTTGTGTATGGACCTCAGAGTAACCTCCACCATAAATTTTGATATAATTTTATTATTACCTTCCAATCCCGAGATGTGTCCCCTTACTGGCGTCCTTTTCAGCCCTAAATACTGTGCCGTGGCCTCGGTTACAAATGAGGCTTGGGACCCTTGATCTAGCAACGCCCTTATTGTACGATAACTACCGTTGTTGGCTGTGGCGTTAACTAGAACCGTGGCCAACAAAACTTGATTTGTCCTATGTAATTGGTTAGCCGAGAAGAACGTGGCCACTGTGTCCGAGTTAGCCGATCCGGATGATTTAGCACTTTGCGCCGCGTCTCTCTCATTCTCGTTTTGAGATACATTACTATTTTTATGATCGGAACTGTCATCGGTATGAACTGGACCCGCGGCATGCAGCAAAGAATGATGTTTGCGTTTGCAAACACGACATACACTTGAACTCAGACACTGCTTAGCCGAGTGGTTGTTCCCTAAAGAGTTAAAACATAAACTGTTTTGTTTAATGAACTCCCGTTTGGTATTTACATCCATTTTTATAAAATTCTTACAATGTATAATTTTATGGTTTTCCTTACAGCATTTACATTCTAATACAGAATCAGTCGCCGCGTGGAAGGCTTTTGACGTCTCTGTGTTTTTTCCTCTACCCGCATTAGAGCCAGCGGTCAAAAATTCAAGAGCGCGATATCGGCTGGTCAAGAAACTTTTAAATTGCTCAAAGGTTGGAATCTCATTGCTGCACGATTTTTCACTAGTGACGTTTAATTCCCACTGTTTTCGGGATTCTGGATCTAACTTCAAAGAGATTATAATGTACAACGATAAGATCCCAATTACCGACATCGATACCAAGATTAGCTAGAGCATTTAAACAATCGGAAGTGTTATCAATCAATTCTTTGAGACTAACAGCTGATTCGTTATTCATATTCTTCTGACTAAGCAACCTTTTTAGTATACGAGTATAATGTGACAAGTATCTCTTATTATTGTATCGCTCGTTAAGTTGTTCCCAGCACCGTTCATAATTGGACTCTGATATAGGAATGTGTCTAAGTAGTTGTTCCGCTTCCCCAGATAAATGTCCTTTTAAATATTGCATCCGCTGTACGTTATCTATAGACTTATTATGGTGAATGAGCGATACGAACAAATCTCGAAAGGTTACCCACTCAGTGTATTTCCCGGAAAATGTTGGGATAACAATTTTTGGTAATTTAACTTGACACTGTTTTACATTGCTTTGTACATGTTTAGAATATTCTGTTTGGCTTTCCTCTTTTACTTCAAATGACTCTAAAATAGTTTCTAACTCAGTTTTATATTGAATGTAAAGTTCTTGTGTCTGATCATAACTATCTTGCTTAACATAAAGACATGCTTTTAACTCCTGTGGACCATATGCTTCGTACAATTTACTATGATCCTCTGTTAATTGTTGCCACAATGTATCTAAGTTTTCCAATCTTACTTTAACATATGGACGTGTTATTCGATCCTTAGGTGATTTCTTAAAGTTACTATAAGCTTTCACTATTTTTGAACAATTGTCTTCTAATTTATTGCTTAACGATTCCATATTAAAAAAACCAGTGGCAATTGAACTATATAACAGCACAAAAGTTAGAACGAGAAAATTATAACTAAACTAACTTGAGAATAACACAGAAATATCAATTCGAGACCCACAATTCAAGTATAAAATTGCAAGTTTTTAAAACACTACTACTAAATTACACATATACCCACAACTTTTAAGTTCTAAAATAATAAAGTTTTTATCCGACGTAATAGTCCCAAAACTCCGAATTATGAAGATTAAATCACAAACTGCACTAAGTTATTATTGAAAGTTCACTCACGGTTATAACTTCATTTGATACCACCTGATGAGTCCACGGGTAGATTGACGTTGCGTCACGTCACGCACGTCCCACACCTCCAGGTCCAGAGTTCACCCTGCTGCTGATTCCTGACGATGCAGATGTCGTTCACCCGGCACCGTCTGCAGTAGCTCGCTTCTCGCGCTGCTGCTGCTGCTGCTCCCAGAGTTGCTGCTGATTGTCACCGCCGCTGATGCTGATGCCACTAGCACTTCACTGATGCTATGAGCTTGGTCAGTTATCGCAAGCGATCCACTTGCCCGACCAAGGTTGATACCCAAAAACACATCCGCTCCGTCTCGAAGGACCATATGAACAACCCGTTTACTAGGCGTCACAACAAACTTTCACAGAAAGACACTTCTGCAGCACTCTTTACTTTAGCAGGGGTGAAGATAATGATATTAAAACAATATAAATACTTTCAACCGTGTATTGAGCTCATTTTCGCTTGACAATAATTTTGACCTAAGTAAATCCACTACGCATCTTGTCACCGCGATTCAGAAAAGTGACGTAACGGTACAACGCCATCTATCGGCACAAAACTAAACGATTTTCTCAAACACCAATCACAAACAAATAGGGTAACCATCTCAATATCAAATTGTACCAACATTACACACACGCACGGCAGTATGCCTGTTTGCCTACTAGGTAGTATAACAAAAATTTGTCCCTAGAGTAGCCTAATTGGCGACCCCTTTTAGATTTTTTCGTCGCCGATTCTCGTTCTGAGTAGCCTAAATGGCGATAAATCGCCTACGTAGGCAACACTGGCAGCTAGACGGCGCGGCGGTAATAATAAAATTCGTGGCGCCGCCGTCGCGCGTCGCCGGCAGTGCGTAGAACGCACAACTTCTGTCACGGACAATCTCCGAAGCCGTCATTTTCTATACCCAACTTATCTGTGAACTGAAAGAGGACGGCGGACGGCCGGCAGTCCAGCACCGTCGATTCAGTGTTGCTAATTAATATAAGGTGCCCAAAATTGAGTAAGTTTTCAAGAAGGAAAGGACATGTCCAGAAATGGTTTTTTATTATTTAATAATTCCAACCAGAGTAAGTTAAATATATTTGGATAGACATCCCTAAAACTAGTCGTTCTAGTTATATCATACATTTTTAAAGACCTCCAATTTTGAGAAAAATCGTTTTTTGGTTTCGTGAGAATTTACATCTAAAACGAACAAACCTTCTAATTATCTAGAATAATAAAATGAACACACCTAAAAAAAAAGTAAACTTGTCAAAATTGACACAGGAGAACTGTCATTACTGGCAGTGAGCGTCAACGTCGTAGACAGAGAAACTCTGTCTACGGTCAACGTCAATCAATTTTTGATGTAGGAGCATGACGTCGGATGAATGACGCATGGAGCCGGTAGGGATGGCGATCTGACCTCAATTAATCGTTTTATCGGGCGAAAACAATCGATTTTTTAAATCAATTTTTAGCATAGAAAATCAACATTAATTGTGTTTTCTATTGAGACTATAAGATATATTATTTATTTTCTAAACTTTTTAATGTAAAATCATTGTCTTGTTTTATACCGAATACTCTTTATATGGTAATTTGTTATTAACGAATTCCCTGAACTAAAAAAATCCCTGATTATACTGATGCATGAGACATCGTTTATTAAGGTATCATTCTTGATTTTCATAAAATGGACTAAACACATTTACATCTAATCTTCTAAGGATCTTTTTCGGCAAGAATCGATAACACTTTGAGCTGGTGACGCCAGCTATGTATGGCTAACTCGATTATTCGAGTTGCGCTCAGTTTGAGATGCCGCGATCGAGTTGAATTAGATTGCCACGGTATATGAAGAAGCGAGTACGTGATTGACGTCTCTGGTTTGGCATGTATTTGAACCTTATTTTATATTTAAATTCTACTGAAATTGTATTTTAAATAATTAAAATAGTCTCAATATACGTTTCCTTGCGAATCTATAAAATAAAATTGTCGCGAAACAGAGGTGAAAAAAGAATAATTCGTTCAATTTCATCCATTTACCAGAGTTCCGTAACTCGAGTTCAACTCGAGTCACATGAATTTCAATCCGAGTAACCTTAAGGCGTGTCTTATCCTGAGTTGGCACATCTCTAACGCCAGTGACAGCTGAAAAATCATCTGTCAAATATGACATTGTCACAGAGTGACGGAGTATTTATTAGGGTTGCCAACTACAAATAACATCAATTATTATTTTATGATTTTTCGCTTAAATGGAGGGGTTTAAAAATATGATTTCAGTAGTTCTGAGTTCCATATTTTTGTCGTATTTATTTGAACCGAGTTTGATGCTGGTTAGATTTTTCTTGGAATAAAAAACCAACGCCCATACAAAAAGCGGACATCTCCTTGTATTTTAAATAATTAAAATAGTCTCAATATACGTTTACTTGCACATCTATAAAAAAAAATATCTTCTGTAGCTCCGTCATAATATAGCCTCGCAAGTTCATCCCACATGTCCTTTGCTGTGCTGAATCTCATCACCTTGTGCAACATATTCTCAGTCATATTTGCCGAAAGTACCTATTAATTGAGCAGTGTTATCTAATATTTCAAAATTATTTGACTCCTTTTTAAAGGAGATGTCCGCTTTTTGTATGGACGTTGGTTTTTTATTCCAAGAAAAATCTAACCAGCATCAAACTCGGTTCAAATAAATACGACAAAAATATGGAACTCAGAACTACTGAAATAATATTTTTAAACCCCTCCATTTAAGCGAAAAATCATAAAATAATAATTGATGTTATTTGTAGTTGGCAACCCTAATAAATACTCCGTCACTCTGTGACAATGTCATATTTGACAGATGATTTTTCAGCTGTCACTGGCGTTAGAGATGTGCCAACTCAGGATAAGACACGCCTTAAGGTTACTCGGATTGAAATTCATGTGACTCGAGTTGAACTCGATTTACGGAACTCTGGTAAATGGATGAAAAAGAACGAATTATTGTTTTTCACCTCTGTTTCGCGACGATTTTTTTTTATAGATTCGCAAGGAAACGTATATTGAGACTATTTTAATTATTTAAAATACAATTTCAGTAGAATTTAAATATAAAATAAGGTTCAAATACATGCCAAACCAGAGACGTCAATCACGTACTCGCTTCTTCATATACCGTGGCAATCTAATTCAACTCGATCGCGGCATCTCAAACTGAGCGCAACTCGAATAATCGAGTTAGCCATACATAGCTGGCGTCACCAGCTCAAAGTGTTATCGATTCTTGCCGAAAAAGATCCTTAGAAGATTAGATGTAAATGTGTTTAGTCCATTTTATGAAAATCAAGAATGATACCTTAATAAACGATGTCTCATGCATCAGTATAATCAGGGATTTTTTTAGTTCAGGGAATTCGTTAATAACAAATTACCATATAAAGAGTATTCGGTAGGTATAAAACAAACAATAATTTTACATTAAAAAGTTTAGAAAATAAATAATATATCTTATAGTCTCAATAGAAAACACAATTAATGTTGATTTTCTATGCTAAAAATTGAATTTAAAAAATCGATTGTTTTCGCCCGATAAAACGATTAATTGAGGTCAGATCGCCATCGCTACCGGCTCCATGCGTCATTCGTCCGACGTCATGCTCCTACATCAAAAATTGATTGACGTTGACGCTCACTGCCAGTAATGACAGTTCTCCTGTGTCAATTTTGACAAGTTTACTTTTTTTTTAGGTGTGTTCATTTTATTATTCTAGATAATTAGAAGGTTTGTTCGTTTTAGATGTAAATTCTCACGAAAACAAAAAACGATTTTTCTCAAAATTGGAGGTCTTTAAAAATGTATGATATAACTAGAACGACTAGTTTTAGGGATGTCTATCCAAATATATTTTAACTTACTCTTGTTGGAATTATTAAATAATAAAAAACCATTTCTGGACATGTCCTTTATTTTCAGTTACTACACTATACTACACTACAAACTACAGAATAGTACATTCGAATCTCGCACAGAGTCATGTACATTGAAGGTAAACGGTAAAGAAATAGTGAACGGGAAGCGAAGAAAGCTTGGTGGGCTTTATATACTTAATGTTAAAATTGTTACACCAAAGCAAGAAGTTAATGTTGTCACAAATTCACTGAACGTTTAGGACATCAAAACAAAAAACATGTGAAAAAGATAGTAGAAAAGGAATTTGACATAAAATTGGACTATAATACAGAATTATACTGTGAAAGTTGTATCAATGGCAAAGCACACAGGTTGAAGTTCGGAACACGAGAACGAGCGACGAAGCCTGGAGAGCTTATTCACTCTGATGTTTGTGGACCTTTTATGCACTCAATTTCCAAATTTCGGTACTTTGTTCTTTTCAAAGACGACTACTCTCGGTACCGTCATGTCTACTTCATAAAACAAAAAAGCGAAGTTCACAGCAAACTCAAACAGTTTCTAGCTGAGATAAGAACCGCTGGCCATGTTGTACAAGAGTTCCTAAGCGATAATGGAGGAGAATTCGACAATGAGCAGGTATGCAATACATTGAGACAGAATGGTATAAAACAGCGTTTCACTATGCCTTATACTCCTGAACAAAATGGATGCTCGGAACGAGATAATAGGACTATAGTAGAAACTGCTAGGGCATTAATGCATGCTCATGATGAAATACCACAAGGTCTTTGGGCGGAATTAATTAATACTTCTGTCTACATACTTAATCGAACGGGACCAACAACAGTTGAAGGAAAGTCACCTTTCGAATTATTTTATGGAAAGAAACCAGGCATCAAACACTTGAGAATTGGATCGACGTGTTATGCACATGTACCAAAACAAAGGCGAAAGAAACTTTGTAAGAAAGCAGAAAAAGGCATACTTATCGGATATGATGGAGATGATGGCTATCGTATATGGTCTAAAGAAAATCATAGGCTTATCAGATCGAGAGACGTAATTTTTTGATGAACGTCCTCTCATAGAAAAACCTATAGATCAGACAGCAGTGGAGGAATCTAAGGTAGACAAAAACACCTTTAATATACCCATACCCTCTGTTGAACCAGAGATATACCAGAAGAAGATTCACAGAGGGCACACGACCAAGAAACTGTTGAGTCAAATGTACCGATTGATCCAATTAATGACTCTGTTAATTTTGATACTGCTGAATCTGAGGTCGATGACACTTCATCAACTGGAAGTATTTTACCGCATCGTGATACAGATCTACAAAATGAGTCTAGAGATGACATATTAAGAGAAGATGTTCAAACTCAAGAAGCATCTCAAGAAGACGTTCATTTTGATCAACGTCGAGAACAAGTTTCACATAGAATGATTTTAAGAGATCGTTCAACAATCAAACCACCGGGTAGATTTGAGGACTTCGTTCTAAATTGTGTTGAAAAGGTCTATGATCATGAAGAAGAACCAAAGACGTTCAAAGATGCAATGAAGTCTGTTGACAAAGATAAATGGCGCAATGCTATGGATGACGAAATAAGTTCCCTGAAAGACAATGAAACGTGGGACTTAATGTTATTGCCAAAAGGACGCAAAGCCATTTCAACTAAATGGGTTTACAAGATTAAACGAAACTCGAATGGAAATATCGAGAAGTATAAAGCCAGATTAGTAGCTGTTGGCTATTCTCAAAAGAAAGGCGTTGACTATGAGAAAACATTTAGTCCAGTCGCAAAAATGAGCTCAATCAGGACGCTACTAAGCATTGCTGCTCGAGATAGCATGATTCTTGCGCAATTTGATGTATCTACAGCATTTCTTTATGGAAGTTTAAATGAAGAAATTTACGTCAAACAGCCAGAAGGATATAACGACGGAACTAGCAAAGTATGCAAATTGAAACGCAGTTTATACGGACTTAAACAAGCACCGTTGTGTTGGAACAATTGCATCAAAGACTTTCTTCTAAAACAAGGGTTCAAATCTGGAGAAGATCCTTGTATATTCTCTATGAAAAAGGGATAAGGCAGACTACTTCTAGCTCTATATGTTGACGATGGCATGATTGCTGGCACTTCACAGGCACTAATCGATGTTTTTATCGAGAATTTAAAGAAGCGATTTAAAATAAAGGTCCAAAGTAACAAAAATTCCTATTACTTCCTAGGACTTGAAATTAAAAAAGAGGAAGATTTTATCAAAATACATCAAGGTGCCTACACCAAGAAGGTACTTGAAAAATTTTGTATGCAGAATAGTAAGGCTGCCGCTACACCTATAGTTAAAGACTCTGAATTGAGAGAAGATGCTGGAGGAGACAATTCATTTCCTTATAGAGAAGCGGTTGGGGCTCTTGCATATCTGATGGTGGGAACCAGGCCTGACATAGCTTATGCTCTTAGTGTTGCATCCAGACACTTAGAAGCTCCTACAAAAAAAGAGATATCGTAAAAGTGAAAAGAATATTTCGGTATTTGAATGGTACTCGAGATTACTGCATTACGTACAGAAAAGGCATGCAGAAAAAACTGGTCTGTTACAGCGATGCAGATCATGGTGGGGATCCTGACACTGGAAGATCGACTTCAGGACTTGTATGTGTTTACGGAGGTCCAATATCATGGAGAAGTAAATTACAGACATCAGTCGCGATCTCTAGTACAGAAGCCGAAATTGTAGCTGCTAGTGAAGCTGCAAGAGAAATAATATGGCTGAAACGATTGATTGAAAACATAGAGCAATCAACAATGACTCCTGTTCTCCATGTGGATAACGAGTCTGCCATCAAACTTGCACTAAATCCGCCATATGAGTTCCACAACAGAACCAAGCATATCAAGCTACGACATTTCTTTATACGAGAAACCATTGCTGATGGGACTATGATGATTGCAAAGATTGGTACTGAAAACCAAATTGCTGACATGTTTACGAAGGCACTGTATAAGCCAAGACTGGCTATGCTTTGTCGCCAGATTGGTGTGCATATTTAAAGACTCTGTTGTTCCTTAGCTTCAAGAGAAGATGTTAGAGTTCGCATATCAAAACTCTTAGGTGAAGCTATGGAACCTCCATTGATAAAAAAGAAATAGTGGTGTCACTTCTGACATATAGATAATTTTACTCCTATAAAAAAAATGTGTTAAATATAATTAAACTTATATTACTACATTTATGCCTCTTGATCCAATTACTTTAATAATGAATTCAGTTCTAGTCCCGCTCGAGACCAGTTGCCTACTTGCTAAAACTAATTGATATGTTTGTTCTACTCGACTAACCAAAATATCCGTTGCATCACTATCCTATCGGAATGTTATTGTCAATGTCATCGTTATGTCATGTCAGGTCGGCAACACAGGCAGGATCATTGCCAATCATTCGCAAAAGCAGGGGGTGTCAACTCTATACGTCGAAAGAACGACATACCTTCAAGGGCTATTTCAAGTGTGGCAAGAGTTAAAAAAAAAATTGGGACCTAATACGCGCGACTAAAAAATTACGTTTTATGAGCTTTTAGGTCGTAATCATACCACTAATATCACTACTGACATCGATGAAGTTGACGTGCCGATATGAAGACCAAAAAAGATGCTTGCTTTTCCAATTCACTTTTGACATTGGCAGAATAGTCGACATCGGCTTTACTTGCCATAATTAAAAATAGAATAGAAGATGGCGTAGTTGTTTGTGTATGTTTATGTTGTGTTAAAAGTTTTTTGTTTGTTTCGACACAGTGCCATTCAAATATTTTGAGATAGTGACTGTAATGTGTGTTTCGACATATTGATTCTGTTTATGCGTTTTGAGATAGTGACTCTGTATGTGTTTGTCGAGAAAGTGACTCTGTTTCTGTTTTTTGAGAAAGTGACTGTTTCTGTACCTATTTCGAGAAAATGACTCTTAAAACGTGACTATGTCGTCATACAAATAAAGAAAATTATTATAATTCCTGAGTTTTTTTTTGTTAATGTTTAGTAAAGCAAAGTAGGAAATGAACGAAGTTACATTTTTCTTTCTGGTTGTGCAATAGAAATGAAAAGTTATGTCAAATTAGCATAAGCATAAATTACATAGGTCGGTAATGCTAATTTGAGATAATTATGCATTCCTATTGCACAACTAGAAAGAAAAAATCAGTTTTGATTAAGCTGTAATATTCCCGCCCTGTTCGCGCCCATTCGTTGTTCTGGGGTGCCACTAGATGGCGCGCAGCAAAACTGTCTTCACTTTTTTTGTACGAAGTCGTCATTCTTCTCCTTAGAGTATATAGTGTTCTGTGCGCAAAAGCCACGAAGAGAAGAAGAAGACATTACCCTATTATAAAAATGTACTCTGTGGACAACATTGCTGCATTAGACCTGAAATGTACTCTGTGCTGTTGTTTTCCGAATAACCTCAAAAATAGGTTATGAACACAGTGTTTATTAAAGTTTGTAATATTGTTGTTATCTTACAATCATGGGGGATATTCTAAAAGATAGTCGTTTCACAAAATATCTTAACGATCCAAGATATCGTCAAATTCCTAAACATGAGAGGAAAGTCAAAATAGACAAACGATTTCAGTCTATGTTTAAAGATGAAAAATTCAAAGTGAAATACACAGTGGATAAACGTGGGCGCCCTATTAATGAAACTTCTACGGAGAATTTGAGGAAGTACTACGAGGTTGATGATTCTGAGGGAAGTAGTTCCGGTGAAGATGAGGACGAGTCACTTGCATTGGACAAAAGTGATGAGTCTGGAGACGAATCTGTGCCGGGTCGCTTCGTAAAACGACCACCCAGTGTAGCTGAAAAAGATGATGAGGAACCAGCCTTTCTTAATGATAAGTTAATTCGTGGAAAGTTACAGAAAAAAGTCAAGAGTAGATTGTTAGATTTGGACATTGATTATGCCCGTGGAGAAGGTAAGTTGCGTTTTTGTTCATTTATTTATTTAAAATCGATAAGTAATAAAAGTTAACAAGTATAGATTGTTGGTAGTTGTTTGTGATAAAACTAATTAAAGATAATTAGCACTTAATTGGGTTTCTTACTTTTTATTTACAGTTTACTCTTATTTACTTGGAGTGGTTTAAAGATAATTTAGTCAACAGACATTGTTTACAATATATTCTTAATCATAGTAATCATTTATCTTACAGGAGTTATCCAAACTGACAGCTCTTCAGACGAGGAGAGCAGTGACTCAGAAGAAGACAGTGGCCTGGAACATGAGTGGGGAGAACTTGATGCTGATGCGGGAACTACCGACGAGTCAACTAAGAGGTGCTTCATCTTATTTCTTATAACTGCAGCCCAACATTTTACTAGCTACCACACAGGAAGATTAGATTGGTTTAGTAGTCATTTATAAATTAATTGTGTTGTATCTTTATCATTCTCCAGAACTTATCTCTATTGATATGGGGTTAGCGAATCTCGCCTTTGTCGCTTCACTATTAGTATACTTCAGCTTTAATGGTGACATTAATTTAACACAAATATATGGTTTTCGTTTTATGAATAGGTATATGTATTTTAATTTCTTGAAACATTTATTGAATTTAAATTGTTTTGGCAGTGATGATTGGCGGGGTTCACAGATCCTAACATTGGCATCGCATCAATGAAATTAAATGAAAATGAATAATGTGCAAAGAAAAAAAATTTTTTTTTATGTTATAACTTATAATTTTTTGACTGGCTACTGGCTGGTTTTTTTATTGTTTCTCTGGCCACTAGCCATACACGTGTGTCGAATTTATGTCGCCATTGTAGTGGCACATTGTATATTCACACAGGTAGCTAGCTCAACATCTCTGCCGTGGCATAACTAAAATGCCGTTATCCGACATATCTCCAACTTTTAATGCTATTATAAAGAGGAAAAAAAAAATATGGATCTGTTTCCGAATTTTCAATACCTTGAATAGCAAGGTATTGAAAATTCGGAAACAGATCTATAGATTTTTTTTCTCTTTATAATAGCATTAAAAGTTAAAAATCAACCAGATGTCGGATAACGGCATTTTAGTTATGCCACGGCAGATCTGCCAAAAGGCATCAAAACTGGAATCCCATAGTATTGTTATAAAATATAGAGAATAAAAAAACTTATGTAGCTTGTCTTGCATTATTTATATTTGAGAGAAAACATTTTATACATGAGTTACATTTTTACTTTTTCACCATGTTATAGACAAGGTAGCATAGCATAGACAAGAAGGAATGCATGTTGCCAAAATAAATATACATTATTATATCAACAGGTATTAACAGTGACACGTGAAAAGAATATTATTTTTGTGACCGATTTGTTAGACGGAAACAAAAGAGTAACATTAAAAACATTTTCTTTCTTCAGAATTGCCATCTGCAACATGGATTGGGACAATATTAAAGCAGCAGACCTCATGGTCTTACTGAACTCATTTCTGCCAGCTGGGGGTGTTATCAAGAAAATCACGGCAAGTTACAATAGTTGGTGATTTTAATGTAGCAGCATCTTGTTCTACACATGATCTATACAGTTTTATTCACTGTATGAAGTGAAGTGACCTGTTACATATATTCCAGGCAAAATATAGCATTTATAACACATTGAATTATCTGTATACAGGATAGCGGCGACAGAGACATGCAAACTGTAACTATGAATTCAGCACATGAGTCTAAACATGCAAGTATAGACATTTTTAGTCGGTTATCAAAAAAACATCTGCTGTTTCATAGTAAAGTACAATATCTGCGACGGAAAATTTCAATACAATGGGGTCCAGAATTATGTACTTTATCAATGGTAACAGGTTGCGCATCAATGTCCCTGCCACCCTGTATTTAAACAAGACTTATGTAATTGATGTGAGTGCTGAATTTGGCATATATTCTCTGTGCAAATATTATTTATATCATAAATCCTTATTATTTTAGATTTATCCATCTGAATATGGTTTAGAAAGAATGAAAGAGGAAGAAGTTCGTGGACCTATTGAATTAACAGAAGATAAACTGGAAGATTTAACGGAAGATGGAGGCAATGAGGAAGGTTTGTCACTCTTAAATCCCTTTATTTGTAATTTTTTACAAGAAGTGCTACATATACGTCTAGTCGTCTACATATGATCTATCTCACGAAGTCCGCTTAGCCTTGGTTGTAGTAGTGACGTGTCCCGATATGCGTATGAGTGCGTGAACCTAGGTAGCGTTAGCAATTAAAACCTAACATGGATTTAATTATTTATTTTCATTTAAAGAACGAGAATAATTGTTTAAAATATATTATTACAAACTGAACCATATAAAAGACAGGCAATAAAAAAACAAAATAAATTAGATACAGAGTCGCTGATGCTGTCGTCGGAATCATCTTTATTATTTTATTTTTTTGTTAACCTATATTGTCCCACTGCTGGGCAAAGGCCAAACCCTTCCAGAAACTCTTTTCGCGGGCATATAACCTCAAACCAGCCCTCGCGGTCCTCCTCTAGGTCATCTCGCCATCTCTTTCTGGGCGGACCTCGGCGGCGCCGTCCATCTTCAGGCACCCATTGTGTGGAGACTTCCACACTCACCCCACAACACCACCCTACCACCACGTCCCAGCAGTCATCCTGCATGCGGCTGAAGTGACCCGTCCAATCCCATTGCCGGGCAGCTGTCTTACATGCCCGTTTTGGAACGCAGCGTGGTGTCCCGAATTTTTAATTGTTAATAAAATATTATAGAAAGGAAATGCCAAAAGCTTAGTATTATAAAAGAGTAATAAAACTAAACATAATTTTTAGATGTATGTTGATAATTATAATAATGACATCTTATCTCACTATAAAAATTTTCGCTTATTTTCTATGTTATCGGTACTCAGTGAAAAAATCTGACGTGAAAACAATAAGCACTAGTGACCCGGACTGTGTCGCTGTCACGATTGAGCGCTCCTGAGCTTACACACACTAAAACAATGTGCATGTACAGTGCGTGCCACGTAAGAAGAGACTTGACCCCGCCTCCCCCGCCTCTTTCCGCCGCCCCTATGACGTCCGGTCCCGTCCCGCACTCAGACCTCATACCGCTAAAGATACCTAAAATCGTGTTCTGCGCATGTCAGACCACGTGGTGTGTCAAGTCTCTTCTTACGTGGCACGCACTGTACATGCACGATTACAAACATAGTCAAACGGACTTCATGAAATAGAATACCTATACCTAGACCAATAATAAACTAGGTCCCTGAACAGACCCTTGTGGGACCCCATAGAAAGTACCCATTCGCCAATTACCGAGTCCCCATTCGCCACTTACAGAGTCTTTTTTAATTCACTGTTTGGTCATTTATGTATAGTATTGTAGCGGTATCTACAACACCACATGCCTACAACGTGTCATACTGACGTCACGCAAAATGCTGCATCTCGAAAGCAGTTTACCGCGCAACTAGCAAAGATTAGCGGTTTTCACCATCATTTACGATTTTAGAGCATTAAATTCCGGATTGTTTATGCGTATAATACACAAATATTTAACTTAGATATAGCACAGAAATCTCGGTTTTTATATATTGCGATTGCACCCGTGAGAAGCAGGAGCGACTTATTTTTTTAGTTTTATAAACCTCAAAAATTTTCAGGTTCGTCATATCATATGGAAAAACTACGTCGATATCAACTAAATAGATTGAAGTATTTCTACGCAGTGGTAGAATGCGATTCGGTGTCCACGGCAGACAAGCTGTATAGCGAATGTGATGGCATGGAGTACGAAAGTAGTGCTACGCGGCTCGATATGAGGTTTATTCCTGATGACGTTACTTTTGATCAGGTACCTATGGACCTACTTTTTATGAATTTCCTAACAAAGCATAGACTTAAGTGTCTTTTACTTCGTGTTTAGAATCCCACTAACTTTCATCTTAGCAATCTTTAAACATGAAATTCCACTAATGGTTTTAGTCTTATGGTTTTAGTTTTAGTCTTGGTTTTACGATTATGATGGCTAATCTGATAACATAGCTTTATTTTTTTCAATTCAGGAACCCCGAGAGTATTGCACGAAACTCCCCGACTTGACAAAGTACAAACCTCGATTGTTTACAACAACAGCATTGCAGCAAGCTAAAGTTGAGCTCACATGGGATGCCACAAACCCGAACCGAACAGAAACTATCAAAGGCGCTCTTGATGGCAAAATTGATGACCTGGATCTTAAAGAATATTTAGCTTCCAGTAGTGAAAGTGACGGTAACGTATTTTCTAACGTGTATATAGTAATTATTTTCAATTAATGCTTAAGGATAAGGACAGGAGGACGATGATGATAATGCACTCGTATTTTGTAGACACGAAGATAGTAAGTAGTAACTTGTGGTTTCTTTTGTAGAGGATGGTCAACCTGAAGACATTGAAGTTAAGTCAGACAATGATGATGAAGATCCTATACTAAAATATAAGAAATTGCTTGAAGACATCGAGAAAAAAGACGACAAGAAGAGCAATAAAGATATGGAAATGGAAATAAGTTGGGGAATAGGAATCAAAGACAAAGCAGAGGAGTTAGTCAAGAAGAAAATAAATGCAGGTATGACACTATAACAAAATACAAGTGTTCAGGTTTTTGTTTGCCTATAAAACATTAAAAAAAAAACAGGTAAATAAATACATTCACTGCTAAACTAAATTATTCCCACTTTACTTACAGAAACTAAAGAGTTAACACCATTCGAAAAGTTGATACAAAAAGGTAAAGAAAAGAAAAAACAAAAGAAATTGAAAAACCAAGAGAAAAAGGAGAAAAATGACGATGATGAATCCGATTCAGAAGACGCTAGTATGTCAGACGTGCCTTCTGACATTGATATGAATGACCCATACTTTGCTGAAGAATTTAATAAACCAGAATTTAAAAAATCGAAAGCAGGTAACAAAAACAAAGACCAAAAGAAGGAAAATAATGACAGTAACTTAGATACAGAAGACGAAAAGAAGAAAGCGGAATTAGAGTTACTCTTGGACGACGACGATAGGAAAGCGCACTTTAGTTGGAAGAAAATTCAAGAATCAGAGACTAACAAAAAGTCTAGAAGGAAAAAGAAATTAAAAGCCAAAATGAATGAACAGAAACAATCCTTGCCCGACTTTGAAATAGATGTGAATGATGACCGCTTTTCAGCATTGTATAACTCGCATCTTTATAACATTGACCCAAGTGATCCTAATTTCAAGAAAACAAAGAACATGGATAAGCTTATTCAAGAGAAGTTGAAGCGCAGACCAGCAGACACGCCACCTGAGGCTTCAAAGCCTAAGATATCTAAAGAAGATGCTGAACTAAGTATTTTAGTGAAGAACGTTAAAAGGAAAACTAAGTATGCATTGAAAAAATAAAACAATTTACTAAAGTGTATATTATTATTATTTAATACGTTCGTCATAATTATATAATAGTATAAATAAAAAGTAACAAGTCATGATTGTATCAAAACTATAAAGGGAAACAAAGGTGCATATCATTACCATAACATTTTACATTGTACATCAAAAAAGGTCATATAAAACTAATAACCAGCCTATGTTGCTAAACTGGCTGCTAAAGCCGTCTTTATTTGTCTGCCCATTGCGGCGCCCAAAGGTGGGGGAACAGCATTACCGATCTGTGAACAAATATAAGCATAGGACCTGTAGATGCGATTGCGATTGAATATGGTGAATTAACGAACCCTGGGTCTCTCTTCAATTTAATTCCGATAGATCGACATTGGAATTGTGACGTGTCGTACTCTTGAGTTCGATGCTAGCGCCAAATGATTTTTAGATTGGGTGTCCATTTTGGAGAACTAAGTGGAATTGGGTTCGGGCTTGGCGTGGGGTAATTGTTGACAATATTGTTTTCAAGAGTACCGAATCACGTGACTGTAAAATTAACATTGGAATCATATTGGCATCTCATTGGAATTAAAATTAGTTTGGAGAGTAAGCCCCCCTGTTCAGGTTACATTCTTGCGCAATCTGCTCAGTCTCATTGTAATCTGTATTTAGAAGATTTCAGCTTAATATCTCAACTTTTTTTGTTTGAATAACATGATTAAAATTTAATTGAAAAATCATCCACGAAAATTGACATTATAAAATTAACAAGTGAAAAACATCTTAAAGGTACACTTCCGAAGGCGACCAAACCGCAAACTGCACCCCAATCGACACGACTGGTTTCTATGTAATTCTATGAAAACTGTGACAAGCAATTGGACAAGCAGTAAGGCGCTATATTCGGATGCGTTTATTTACTGGGCGACGTTGCCGCTGCGGTTTGTGGTTGCAGTCTCCTTCGGTAGAGCACTTTTAAGGTGAATTTAAATTAGAATTTCGGGCTTAAATATTCAATTAATAATCAAATCAAAGCACTCAATTTGTAAGTGGCACTACAAATTGGCATCCATAGATACGTTTTTTAATTAATTTGTTTTCATTTTCATCAGGTACTTTTGGAACAGACTATAGTCTGGTTAATAAGAAATGTTTAAGGAAACATAGTACTCACGCGTCGACGTCAGAGGCAACAGCAAGTCGTCGTTGCGTGTCGCTCGTGTGTATGCACACTTATTAATTCATACTCATTTACTAGAGAATAAATATATGTATATAAATAAATATTACGTTACCTGTCGGTGTTTATCTTGTACTGAGCCGGCGAATATGTACGTGTCGGGGAAGCCCTGCGACCTTGCGCACTCACGGACCGAAACGACGCGGTTCTGTTCGGGATGCAATACTCTGCCTTGTTTGCCCATCGGCTCAGGGTCCGTCACCGTTGTACT
Source organism: Luperina testacea (assembly GCA_927399505.1). NCBI lineage: Eukaryota > Metazoa > Arthropoda > Insecta > Lepidoptera > Noctuidae > Luperina > Luperina testacea. The sequence continues at coordinate 12,403,704 of OV656770.1, read as the reverse complement.
GAAGTAGCCGTCCCAGCAGACACGACCTGAATAGTAATTGCATAAGGTTCATTTTCCATTATAAATGTAAAACATACTACGACAAATTCCGCCGCGGCCGTAGGTAAAAAGGACGCATCTGACGAGAAAAATAAAATTAAACAAGGCTAGTTAAGTCCGCGAGGTTTAAGCTAGGCTTTGCATTTGTGTGAGTGATCACCAAAAGTAGTCAAACAAAAAACTTTTAAAAATAAATTTTATTATGTTTTAGGTAGGTACAGACGCCAGCACTTCAAGTTACTACAATCTGTAAAATTTCTTTAATAGATTTTCAACTTTATCGCTAAAGCATAAGGTTCAATGTTGATTGGGAAAATTTGACAGTTTCGGGTAGCTTGATATGCTGGCGTCTGTACATAAGTGGGAGAGGTATTCCAGTTTAAAAATAAAATAAAACTAAATAAGAAAAAATTGTTAAAACAAAGGCCAGCTATTGTAGTGACACGTCTTTATCGTTCATGTCTTTAAAATAACTATTTAAATTACACAAAATTTCTTTTACTTGGCTATTTAAAGGTTTTCGTATTCTTCGTTTATTTGTGTTGGCAGCCATTTCACTAATAAATCGAACACAAAAACAAAATATTAAGAATTAAACACGCCACGCTGCTACCAGTACAAGAGGTGAAGTGTGGAAGCTGCGCGGCGGAGTTGCGTCACTATCTATGTGCGCTCACACAAATGCAAGCTCAGCTTAGGCCTCGCTGACTGTACTAGATGCGCTTTTTTCGTCTATTAAGGCTTATTTTCTTTGTCAGATACAAAGTGGCAACATTTCATACAGTTTGAAAATGAAACATGTTTCCAGTAACACAAATAATGTTGTCGCTGCAACAGTTTTGAGCAACTTCTGTTTAACATGAATAGGCTTTAATGTAGGTAGTGTAACATTACCATAGAGTCCCGCCCAGTTGTTGTGTCGATTGCCGGTGTGCGGCAGGCACCACGGGATGAGCGTGTTCTCTTGCTTGTCGGCCGGCGAGCACGCGCCGCCCGCTGCGCACGCGCACACGCCGCGCAGCGCGCCGCCGGGGGCGCGCCCGGAGCGCTTGTCGTGGTATCTGTACTGCAGCACCTAGCGACACGAGCGGACTAGGTTGCACGTTGCATTCTTTATGTAAACATTAAGTATATGAAACACTAGCGACCCGCCATTGCTTCGCACGGTTTTTACGACTTCACAAAACATCGTGATTTCTGCATTGAACTATATTACTAGTAGTACCTCAGTGGATTTCTGATGTAAATTTTAATATTAAAGTATTGTACACTTCAACCTTCAAAATCCGTTGCGCGGTTTAGAAGAACAATGCGGACCCACAGATAAGACACGAAAAGCGACTTTAAATTATAATATGTAACATACCTTGCATTTAGTTCCATCGGGCAGTGCCACCGATATATTAGGCAGATCCCTCCAATCAGAACCAGGTATAGTAGGGATCCTAGATATCCTGGCTTGAATCAATGGCGCCATATTTTTGCAAATGTGGTCGCGTAGTTTTGCATTCTCGTCCTTGCTTCTCACTAGTCGTTGGAAATGACTCTCTGGCATGGATCCATATTCGATTTCTATTTTGTTAGCACCATTGCAAATTCGTGGTAAATCGCTCATAGCATCTCGGATAGAGCATGTTCTTCTAGGAGCAGACTCATCCCAGTGAATGTTTGTAACAAAGCGTTTGCCATCTATAGTGGCAGTCAAAGAGCATGCACGTCTACTAAACACATGGGTAGGTTCCGGATATAACGGTAACTTGTACCCGGGCGCTGCTGCCAAAATAATAAGCCTTCTTCTTGTCTGTGGTACCCCATAATTGCCAGCCTGGAGAATCCCGAATGTGCACTGATAACCCATGTCGAGTAATGCCCTCAATGTCAGTTTTAAAACCATGCCTTTTTTGAATGCCACAAAATTTCTTACATTTTCGAGTATGAAATATTTTGGCCGGTAATAATCACAGTAAGATAAGTATGAAGCTACAAGAGAGTTTTTAAAGTTTGAATACTCTCTTGAATTGAATCTGTTCATCCCAGAGAAGCCCTGGCATGGTGGTCCACCAACTAACAATTCTACTTCGCCCTGCATTGGGAGGCGTAGTCCACCAATACTATGAGTGGCCCCAGACATTGCTTCCTTTAGTAACGCATTACAGTCTTCATTGAAAACGATGCAGTTCTTATTGTTGAGCGCATATGCATGTGCTGCAGCTTCTACATTCTCTATAGCCCACCTGCATTCTGCCACACCAGCCTGATGCAAGCCTTCTGATAGTCCACCACAACCAGCAAATACATCTAGAGTTCTTAAAGGGCGTACCGAAACATGTTCCAGTTTATTTTCATTTGTTTCCACAGGTTTGCTAGACTTTCCTTTACCTTTACCCTTGTCTTTACCTCTTTCAGTGCGTCCAACACTAATAGCATGGTGTGGGACATCTATAAACTGACCTGAAGATTTATCAAAAGCCATTCTAAAGTAAAACCTACTTGGGTCTCTCTCCAGCCACTGGGTCAGAGAATATTGTTGTGGAACATTTTGTTCATAAATTAAATGACATGCTCCTACAACCGCAGAGAAAGATACATCACGAATTTCTTCGCTCCAGTAAACTACATTCAAGTCTTCATGTTGCGGAAATCTGCTGGTTGTATTTTCAGGTCTGTAAAGAACATTGACTTTTAAATAAATATCCTGAGGAACAATCAAAGGTCCTTCTCCAACGGCAGTTACAGCTGCAATGTAACCAATACAGAATGGTTCCCCAGTATCTACATTTGACCCACGCAAATTATTGTCACTCTTCCTGTAATATTCAGGGTAGATGTCCTCATCAACTTTCTCTAGTTTTGGTTTGATACTGGTGTTTGCATTAGTGAGAGTATTCTTCAACTTGAATGTCCCTGGTTTGAGGAATACGCCACAACCTTTCTTGTAGTCGTAATCTTGCCACCTCACTAATGACCATTCTGTTCTATTAGATTCAGTTACAAAACTGGATTTTTCTATCAGTTTTCCAGAAACTTTAGGTATGTTCTTAGCATCCCTTTTAGTTTTTCTCTCACAAGATGGGCAAAATCTGTGTTGCCTCAGTAGATTAGGACAAACTGGATCAACAGGTAAATCTTCGAAACGTGCATTGAACCTTTCATAGTATTTATTGTAAAAATAGGTTTTACCATCATCTTCAAAATGTTTGTCATCTACTTCCTTGCCACCTAGTTTGAACCAATCGGCAGGGATTTCTCCCTTTTCAACACAAGCTTTCCTTAATATTGATGAAAGTGGAGCACCATGGCAACATCTATCTCCTAAAAATACTTCCCTTGGGTCACTGACCTCACCCAGAACAGTGTCAGAGGCCCTAATGAATACCTCTGCGTGAAAGAAACCAGATTTAGTATTAATAGTTTCTCTCCACATGTATACTACTCTAGCAACCAAAGCAGGAATATTGGATTGTGATGTTTCAACCATTACAAAGTCGCCATTGCAAAGTTCAGAGCCATCAATTTCAACTTTTTCGTAGTACACTTTGGAGGTGTCGGCTTTCGTGGGTTCGCCGACCCATTTAATTTTTCTGTTATTTGAGCCAGTTAACTTGACTGGCACTGTGTCCTCTAACTTGTCGTGTAGTTTCTTCTCAACCATTTGTTGGTAGTCTTCTTCATCATCTGGTTCTGAATCTTCAGCCTGTTCTACTGCCATGTTGGGACAGAATCTTCGTACACAAGCTTTTTTAGTACGTCCATGTCCGCCAAACTTTGCCATTGCACGACAAGCATTACATTCCCCACAGTCAGGCAGTTGGCAAGCTTCACACACACCACATCTTTTCCTTCTCAGCACCAACTCATGATTTGTTTTATCCAACTGATTTGTGAAAAAGCTTTCAAATGTTTTCCTCACAAGGGGAGTTGTAGTAGCTTTAGTCCAAGCTTTTTTGTCAACCTTTTTGTAATCTATTTTAGTGCGGAATTTACGCTTGCCGAATTTGATACCCATTAATTTAATTAACTCCCTCATGCATGGTAATGTAATGAGTGGTTCATCATCTTCATCAGCTTCTAAGCTCACTACTTGATCACACACAAACTGAGCATGTTTGTGGAGCATTTCTTCAGTCATTCTGGCGTCATTCAGTTCAGGAATAGTTGACTCTCTGATCAGTTCTAGCAAGTCTGCATATGTTGGCTGAAGATAATGATACTCTTCTAAATACTCTACAACAACTTTGCTTAGCCATATCTTTTCATAGAGATTATTCATAAGTGGTGTGTACTGTTCACTTGGTTTTAGTAAATTATATTCACCAAATTCTGTTGATAATGTGATACAGTTCCTGTCGCCACCGTCAAAGCCGTGTATGAACCTGAAGCAGAAGAATTCTAATGTAGGCATGTGTTGTGAATCAGAAAAAAAAAAATTAAAAGCCTTAATTATTTTCAAGTCATTAAAAGTATATGAAATTCAAATTCAAAGCCTTTATTTACTAAAAAGTACAAAGCAATAAACAAAATTAAAATTAATGTCATGCACAGCAGTTCTCATAGTAGTGTGTCCTTGAGACACAAAGGCCTCCTCTAGCGCTTCCCACTTATCACTTTCTTTTGCTATTTTTTTTCCAGTGTAAACTATATGAAATATAAATAAATAGCACTCACCATTCAATAACAGGACCTACATCTTTTACAGGCACTGATTCGTCATCAATTTCAGCTGAATCAGAACATATAGATTTCAAATACCCTGACACATAGATATGCACATCATTTTCAACAAGACCTCCATCAATAGGGCAAAGATGTCCCTGTTCATCAAATATAGAAAAACTTGTTATGTTAGTCTGTGGGCGTTCCATTATATCCCCATCATCACCTGAAAAAATTAACAGTAGGTATAGTATAAAGTGTACTTGTTTTCAGAAGACTGTAAATTACTTGATGAGCTTTATTCAGTTTTCACTACCATTCCTTCAGAAATGTTTAGAACCACATCAGAAATTTTGCATAAATACTGACCTGATGCTAGAACAAGTTTCTCATTGGTCAATGCTATATACTCTTCAACAGCATTCTGTGGGTGTCCTTGATAGTATATTATATCGGAATTGTTCAAAAATTGACCGCAGATGTTACATTTTTCATTGTCAGGAATCGATTTTGTGTAGCTTTCTACATCATTATTATTTTCAGTTTTACCATTTTCTTTCTGTTCTTCAGTGGAACCATTTTCTTTTCGGTTTTGGATGCAGTCATCCATTTCAGTTATATCCTGTTTTATAGTGTCTACTTTATCTTCATTTATAATGTCTTCTAATTTATTTATTTCTATGTTGTTTGGAGCAATTTCAACTGTGTTATTCAGTTGTTTATCTTTTGTGATGATTGCTTCTACTTCATTCACTTCCATGTCTGTTTTTCCATTCTCTGCTTCTACTTCCAAGTTTTCACTACTATTATCCTTGGTTATGCTATCTATACTGTTTTCTTTAGATTGGTAATCTTCATATTTAAGCTTTTTCTATAATAAGAATAAATGCAATGCAAAAATTTAGTACACATTTATTTATTATTTTGGGGGGGTTAGGGTCGGTGTAGGTCTTAATGGGTAGGTCCAATTGGACTGGTGCCCCACATGCCGACGGAGCCATCTCATCTGCTTTAGTCTGAAAGACTGATTGCATGATAAAATTGGAAAAAAGAAATTATTAGATAACATAAGATAGATAAGTCTTTATTTGCCTTAAACATGGTATAAAGTTGTTACAGTCAGATATTATTCTTAAGTCCACATGTTGAGCTATACAGGTTATGTATCATATTAGATAATTGTTGTTCAATGTCACAGATATAAAGTCCATACAATAATGTTACAATATTTGTCTCTCAGCAGTATCCGCGAAGTTTAAAGTTTATTGTTAAGAAAATCATTAATGTCATAAAAAATATGTTCTTTCAACCATTTTAATAATTTATTTCTAAATGAATTAATATTAAATAACAATTTCATTTCTTTAGGAATTTGTTATAAATGCGTATACACATGACTAGGAAACTTTTTGCATACTTGGCGGACTTAGGAGTATCCAGCAATGCAAGTCTGCATGGATCTCTATTTCGAGAGTTCAATTGAAAGGCTTTTTTGAACAATCCCTTATTATTATAAACATAATTGCAAACCTCGAATATGTACAGTGACGGAAGTGGTAATATACCTAGTGTTTTAAAGAACTGTTTACATGACTCGTCAGGACGGATACCACAAATGGCTCTGATGCATTTCTTTTGCGCAATAAATGCTTGATGTCTATCCACGGATAGACATACGGCGAGCTTATTATTTGGGGCAACAGCACGCTGTTGCCCCAAATAATAAGCCCGTATCGTAAGATAGAATCTATGTAGGCGTGATATGCTGTAATTGCTGTTTTTTTTGTTGGTTATATCCGTATTAAATACAATTCTATTATACATTAAGGGCTAATTAAAATTGGGGTGATTAGAAAAAAAAAAAAATTATACATCAACTCTTCATAATGGTAACATAGCATTACTTTAGTTTAGATTTTAATAATAATACAGTCAAAATCCGTTATAACGACATCGAAGGGACTACTCATATTGAGTCGTAAAAACCGATAGTTGTAACAACCGGTGACAGGTATTAATAGGAAAGATAATATGTATATTCATGTAGGAAATTAAACCGCATTTTGTTTACTTCAATACAAACGTTGTATATATGTCAATACAAATGTCCTTTGATATTTAAACCACTTTAACAAAGCTTCCTCAATCTTCGTATGCCGCGTTGTACTGGCTCGTTTCATTTTCAAAAAATTCTTGTCGTAAAGGATTTGAATTTTCTCCCTTTCTTTCCAAATGGTTGAATGGGATACACCATATTCTTTTGCCAGGTCTTTGTTTGGAATTCCTTTCTCTAGCTTTGAAATAATATGCGATTTTTCTTCGATACTGATTTGTTTTCTTTTTTGCGACATGTTACAATTTTCACAGTTAACTCAACAATAATGTTTTGGTGCGTCTTGTGTAAAGATAAGTAACAAACTGACTTAAGAGATATGACGAAGCGGGCCTTGAGGCTACGGCATGCATGTGCTTTGTTTCTAAGAATTACAAAAGACCCTAAACTCTGTTTACTTTTACGATAATAGCCATTGACTATTATACTGTGCCAGATGTGGATACAGTTACCTATTCAAATTGTTTACAATACAGCTGAGCCGGTCGTTCTACGGATATAATTCTCCGAAAACATTAACCAAATGTGGTCGCTTAATGCGGTATGTCGTAGTAAACAATGTCGTAAAAACCAATGTTTTAGATAGGGCGGTCATTAACATTCAGCCAGAACCTTTGATTTAGGTAAATTTAACCGGTATGTGGTTCTAAACGATGTCGCCATAAACGGTTTTGACTGTACTTAAGTTTTAATTTAAGTATAAAACTTACCTTAAAAACTTTGTTTTAATTTTGGTTATTAGAACTTACCAGTTGTATAATTGCTTCAGGACTTCTATTCCTTTTAGAGGCAAACATACTGGTTATTTTCAACTGATTTCCAGTGCAAGGTGACTGATTTCCATTGCGTGGTGACCTTCTCTTGGACCTGCAATTAATAATTTAAATTAAACAAAGGAAATTGAAAACTGTGGGCCCAAATGAGTTAAAAGTTGAGATATGATCTAAAAAATTCATCATATTTTTTTATCTTAGAATATAAAAAATCAGCTCAATTCTCAATGTGAAAGCGGAGAAATATGAGAGACTTTTCGTGAGATTATAGATTAATTTAGTACTTAATCAATTAAATAATTACAAAAATAAAACCTTCGCACTAGGTAGTACCAGGTAATTAACTCTAATTAAATGCACTACATAACATACATAATCAGCCTGTAATGTTCCCACTTCTGGGACACAGGCCTCCTCTCTGTGAGAGGGAATAGGCCGTAATCCACCACGCAGGCCCAGTGCGAGTTGGTAGATGTCACGTCTTCGAATTTTTGGTTCTAGGACATGCCGGTTTCCCCACGATTTTTTCCTTCACCGTTTTGAGTGCATCTAATTAGTCATATTATTAAATAAAATATCAATGAATTACTGTTCTATGTGGTTATGGGTTTGGTTTTGTGCGTGCAATGAATTACTGAAAAACTAGTATAATGATTATATTATCAATTTCTTATCGATTAAAATCTAGTCTCCGAGTCTTATATTTTTAGTCTATGTCATTGGCATAACAGCTGACTGATATTGACACTAGACAGTTGCCGATTGCTCTTGCTTGCTTACTATAGTGTTTTCCAATGCATTTTCAGTGCTTTTAAATGCTTCCCCGATTATTTTACAATTTCAACAACCATTGTTTTGTTTTTTACGGATTCTGACCCTTACTACCTTCTATGTTATTTTGGATTTTAGCGCAGTCTTATGGATTGGATATTGTTGAAACTATGGATTTTTGTGTAAATTATGGCATAGTGACTAGTCACTGTAATACACTATACTATCAGTGTTTCAGTAGCATATGAAATACTTGTTGGTTATCTGGCAGACAGAGCTGCTGTCCATACGCTGAACCATCTGAGCTCTGGTCCATCAACTTCTTCCCAAGCATGTCCAATTAAAGAAATACAGCTATAGGCACAAGGGGAAATGATGGCTATGTGTAATAAAAGTGTGCAGGGAGGTCAGCAGCAGCCTACTTTGAGAGCTCCAAATACCTTATTGCTAATTAGGGGCCGCATTTATTCGAGACATATTGTAAGTCGCCGAATTTAAAATAATATTGTAAATGCATCTTAGGCGAACGGACTGTAGGCTGCTGTGCCCATGAAATCTGCTTCTAAGACGACCCACTGACTGAGTTCAGAATAGGATACTACAGTAATGTTTTCATATTAGCAAGGTAAAGCTAGTCCTACAATTTGAACATTTCATCATAATAAATATAAATATGTACTCACATCTGAGAAGGTGATTTCGGTTTACCCACAGATGAAACGCTTTCCTCAGCATCCTTTTGCAAGTTCTTAAGAACACTACGACTTTGTACAGGCATGTTTAGCATATGACAGAACTTGTAAATATTTTATAGCAAACAACAATTCATGGTTCTTTTATTGAATTTATAGTAAATACTGATGAAAAATAAAACTGAACACAAAAGTAATAAAAAAGGCGCCAAACCAACTCCAAACTCCAAGTATTAAATGACAGATTGACTGCTACTCAGTAGCAGTCAATCTGTCATTTAATACTTGGAGTTTCCGACTGACAGTGTCAGTAGCAGCTACTGACACTGTCAGTCGGAACGCAGCAGGGAAACTGTCACTGTCAGTCTGACAGTGACAGTTTCCCTGCTGCGTTCCGAGTTGGGAAATAATCGATGTGATTAAACCGTACCGAATTAGCGTGAGCTCGATAACGAAGTCCCGTGAATCGTCATAGATGACGTCATGACATGCGCCATCTTGCGATAACGCCGACCATGTCTTAGAATAATATGTATCACCCCTCCGGCACCGTGAGCGCTCTCAAAAATGACACTGTGTGTGTGAGGATGTGTCAGTGTGTGTTTTGTTTTGAGTTGCATCATCTTTTAAAGTAAACGTGGCATTTTCGAAATTGTGCTTCTGGCTGACAGTCGCCACCTAACCAAAGAAAAAAAACTGAAGAAGAAATGTGGTGTTTATACAAGGAAATACTGTAATAATATCGTTTTTACATTGAGTAAGCACTGTGAGCGCGTTCACGAGCGTTCCGAATTGTTGACAGCTCTCAGCTGTCATAATCGTAATACCTAAATCGGTTGACAGCTCACTCCACGCTCACTTCACCTAAGTTTTCACGGTGAGATGGTTACAGAATCGCACTGCTGGACAGGATTTTACTGATTTTGCTCAACATTAGATGTGGTGCCAAGTCTGAACCAATGAGCAAGGCCAATGTGTAGCGCCGCCATGAACCAATGGACAAGGCCAATGTGTAGCGCCGGCATGAGGCTCACAGCGCTCACAGTCGCTCATAATCGCTCACAGCGTGAGCGATTATAGCTAATTCGGAATGCTTGCGGCCTCATGGAGTGGCTGGCTGACACTGGCTGTCAGCAGTGGTCTCGAACCTACCGAATTTTCGGTATATCTACCGGTATGAGACCGGTTCTACCGAAATACCGAAATGTAAACAATTTCTAACGATTTTTGAGAATAGGAGATCCTTCCGATTATTTACCTTTTTTACATTTTTGAACAGGCAACCCATTTCATTTTGTCTATAATGATTCATGGGTATTCCCTAAATCCCCACCGACTTTGAGACAGGTATACCTAAGTATGGGGTCCGTAATACCCTTTTATTCTAGTTTTAGGGGATGCACCAAGTTGATTCGCTACTTCGCTAGCCTATACAAGTGAAAATTCGGACTTTATTTTTTTCATTCGCTCGCTCTCGTCAAGCTGTCACTTTTAAAATAAAACATAAAATACGTAAACGTACTCAGAATGTTGTCTGATGAAGAACCACTTTAAAACACTACTTTAACTAAACAAAACTTTAGAACACACGAGTTTAAAAAGAAACAAATACCAACAGTTTTATAGAAAAGAATGTGAAGAAGAATTTTGTGGCTGGTTCCCAGAAGGCTCTAAAGGCACAAATTATGGTTATTGGAGAAGCTGTAACAAGGGTATTAATATTACATCTGGGAAAGACGCTCTGAAACATTACAAGCACATTTAGTGTCAACAAATTTTTTTATGTCCTTAAGAATTAACAAAGTTATTTTATGTTTTAAAAATACATAAATGTAATCTTCAATAGAAATTTTTTTACCTACTGTTTTCGGGTACAAGTCTACCGATATTTGTGGGCAACTCTACCGATTTGGCCATTTGATTGACGTTTGAGACCACTGGCTGTCAGAATTTGATTTGTTGATATAATTCAATTTTGCAGGCATATTTTCCGCAAAAAAGAAGAAGAAGTAGAATTTTAGGGCCTTTACCAAGAAAACGTCGGTAGTATCTCCGTGTATTGGATTGCCTGAACTGTACTTGGGGTTTATTTTCCAAGTTTAATAAAATGATATTATACCCTATATTAAGACAACTAGTCTTAACCAAATCCAAGTTGCTTAGATTTAGTTCAAGTGTACTTGTGCCGGATATTGATATAAATTATTATTGTAACGCTGAAAATTTATTAGAAATTGACAATAATATTAAAATAAGAAAAGGTGTTGGTGATGTGAATCGTGTAATGAATATGTATAAAATATTTAAAACAACTGCAGTAGCGGATGCTTCATATCAAATTATAAGGGACAGTTTGTACAAAGAACTTCGTTGTTTGCCTAATAAAACACATCCTTCTGTTGCGGAAAATTTAGACCCACAAGTTGTACTAGAAATAAACCAGAAAAGAGATTTCAAAGCTCAAGCACCTCTAGAATTCAGTGAAATAACGAGACGTCTAAATTTAGTGAGAACGGATAAATTAGGACACACATGTGGTCATAAGAGCTATTACTTCTTGGGAGAACTAGCTGAGCTAGAAGAAGCATTAATTAAATACACTGTTAACAAACTCCTTCAAGAAAAGTTTCAGCTGGTCTCAGTACCAGATATTTTGCCGAGTCAAGTTTTGGAGAGCTGTGGTATGACAGTTAACACTGATCGAACACAAGTAAATTTTGCTTTGTAATTTTGAATATTTGTGTAGTTAATAAGGATACGCTAGGTAGCCTTAGTGAAGTTGAAATTTTCTTATGTTTTTAATTTTCCATTATTATAATCATCAATACAACCCTCTATTATTCTAGATTATTTCATGAAATATGAATGCAAAAACATAAGAAATTATGAATTTATCGGGCTACGCTTCCTTAAGAAAATACAACATTGTTGTATATGTACTTGTTGCTTTATGTTCATATGAAAATAAGATGATTTTTTTACTATTTTTAGATATATTCCTTAGACCCAGTGCACCATGGACCAGATTTATATCTGTCAGGTACAGCAGAAATGTCCCTAGCAGGGCTCTTGATGAATACTCTTCATATGGAAGAAGACTTGCCGATGAAATTGGCTGCAGTGAGTAGATGCTTTAGGGCGGAAACTTCTAATGTTATTGAAGAGAGAGGAATATACAGGTAAGAGACAATTATCCTGTAATGCAGCAAAATAAGTATAAACTTATCTATTAACTAACAAAGATTGAAAATTTCGATTCTGCTGTTCTGTTCCTATCTATAAATATTATGCAAAAAAAAAAACAAAGGTGTAAAGATAAGTTTCATTTACAATTGCAAGCCAAATTTCAGGTAGCTAGATAACTTTTTTTTACATTTAAATGGCACATAATGTTTAAGAATTATAATTAACTAGCGACCCGCCCCGGCTTCGCACGGGTGCAATGCTGATACTAAATACACTACAGAAAAACTGTGAACGTTGTATATAAAAACATAGCGGCCCGCTCCGGCTTCGCACGGGTATAAAATATACACACGCTCTTGCCGCACCGGGCGGCCGGCCGGTACCGCCGCAAACGCTACGTCCCGCAATTTTTAAATCTGTAATATCTTCGAAAATATTCACTTAAATCATACGGTGTAACGGGCCATATAGATCTATATTAAATGAACAATCTATTCAAGGTATTTAATTGGTTAAGGATTAATGCTGTATTGGTTAAAATCGCTTCGAAAATTAGCCATTATTTGTCGTAAAAAGTAAATGACAAAAAAAAGTTATTGTGGGTTATCCATAAGAGATAGACATATACCATCACGGACTTTTCTGTAGACCTTTTCAATGTGTACAATACTTAGTACATTATTTTGATAAAACTCGTAGGGTTCAGCCTGCGTTTGCAATGTAAGCGGAAAAAATGTAATTATTTACGACATCACATTAGAAACCTCAAAAATAACAGTACTTCTCCACTATTTAATGGATGTTATTATACATATAAACCTTCCTCTTGAATCACTCTATCTATTAAAATAAACCGCATCAAAATCCGTTGCGTAGTTTCAAAGATTTAAGCATACAAAGGGACATAGGGACAGAGAAAGCGACTTTGTTTTATACTATGTAGTGACTAAATAATACTGTAAACTTCTTACTGATCTTTCTTCATTTACCTGCAGAGTACATCAATTTACCAAAGTAGAAATGTTTGCAGTTACTACTCCAAGTCAGTCAGAAAGAATGCTGGAATATTTGAGAACAATGCAGGAAGAATTGTTTTCACCCTTAGGATTTAATATGAAAATACTTGACATGCCACCACATGAACTAGGTGCGCCTGCATATAGGTATGTATTTTACACGTCATAGTTAAATTACGGCCGAGCTCCTGAAGGCCGGCGGAAAACCCATTCTTAAGGCCATTCAAAAGCTTGGTTCCGTCATACTCGAGGGTAAAACACCACAGGCATGGAACAGAGGTGTAGTGATACTTTTCTTTAAGAAGGGCGACAATGCCCTTCTTAAGAATTATAGGCCCATTTCACTTCTGAGCCATGTCTACAAGCTGTTTTCGAGAGTCATCACGAACCGTCTCACGCGCTGGTTTGACGACTTCCAGCCTCCCGAACAAGCGGGATTCCGTAAAGGTTTTAGCACCGTAGACCACATACATTCGCTGCGACAGGTTATACAGAAGACCGAAGAGTATAACCTGCCTCTCTGCTTAGCGTTTGTGGACTACGAGAAAGCCTTTGATTCGATCGAGACATGGGTTGTGCTGCAGTCTCTTCAACGGTGCCAGATCGACTATCGGTACATCGAGGCGCTGAAGTGTCTGTACGAAAACGCCCCTATGTCAGTCCGACTCCAGGATCAGACCTCCAAACCTACGTCTTTCGGCTGAAATGATGAGTCAAATAATAAATAAATATTTATCCAAAAATTTTAAATTGGTAAAAATTAAATTGGATAAACTTATATCACAGGCAGCATGTGTTGTGAATGGCTACAGGACTAAAATTGCTATCATCATTCATCATCATTTCAGCTGAAATACGTCCACTGCTGGAGATAGGCCTCCCAAGCACCTCCACTTCGACCGGTTCTATGCTCCTGTAGATCTCCTCATTTCTGATTCGATCACGCAGGGAAACTCCAAGCACAGCCCTCCTCATTGCCCTTTGGGTGACCTTTAGCCTTCTAATAAGGCCCATTGTGAGCGACCACGTTTCAGTGCCATATATGTCAACATTAGCAACACGCACTGGTCAAAGTCTTTCGTCTTGAGACACTGCGGTATGTGGGATGAGAAGATATTCCGTAGCTTCCTGAACGCTGCCCAGCCGAGTCGGATTCGACGATTGACCTCTTGAAGTTGGACCAACCTAACTGGACAGTTTGTTCTAGGTAAACATACTCGTCCACGACTTCGAGTGTAGCGTCTCCGATCTTTATGAGAGTGGGTGTTACATGGGCATTTGACATGACCTTCGTTTTGTCCAAATTGCTATGTAAAACATAAATTAATGGTCATTGAGGACTTGCCATAATCATCATGATTTTAATGTGATAATAGTTTAATGTGATAGATAATAGTAACCCAACATTTTAATATGATAATAGTAATTTCAGTTGCTTTTTATATTACAGGAAGTATGATATAGAAGCATGGATGCCAGGTCGTAATAATTATGGTGAAATATCGAGTTGTAGCAACTGCACAGATTACCAATCAAGAAGACTGCACATCAAATTTAATCACAATGGTGAAACAAGCTATGCTCACACATTGAATGGCACCGCTTGTGCTGTACCAAGAATGTTGATAGCTTTACTAGAAACACATCAAACATCCAAAGGGAAAATTTACATACCTGAAGTACTACAACCCTACATGAATGGAAAACAGTACATTGCTAAAAATAATTTGGTCCCAGAACTAAAAATAATGAAAATAAAGAGATAATTGTATATTCAATCAGTTATTTATTTAATATCAAACAGATTACAGCTGACTCTCCTTTATTATATTATAATGTACTTTAACATAAGGTGCCTACAAACAGGATACAACAACTGAACTGGATAATCAACAATAATTAAGGATAAGTCTTTGACTAGGCTGCATTTTCGCTCTTTCACTCTACCTGAGACAATACATGTCATATTACTGGCACTCCCTTGAGGTAAGAGAGATAGGATATACATGCTCTACAAGTGGCATGTTAATACTTGGCTAATTAGCCATGTTGTTTTCATCTTGTCTTTTTCGCTCCCAATCAACATCAGTCAACATCCTACTTCATGTGCCATCTAATAGTGATATTTTACCATTTTTAAAGATCAAATGTTAGGTAGGTAACCTATCTACGTATTTTTACTTATGAGCCCAACTGTCACTAATGAGACAGTTACTTTTATTATTATTATGCTTGCCTAACAGATGGGAGGTTAAAATTTCATTGTATTCAACCTCACCAGTAACAATGAACTTTGCTCCCTGGGTTTCACACAATACCATTAGCTTATCATGCACAAGGTATTATAGTTTTAGGGGTATCATATATCATCAAACAATCAAATGTGGATCAGACTATTCATCAAGCCCAAACTTGATCATCCAAATTACATAAGCAAGTTTGTAGACACATTGAATATTGATTACCTATGTTAGGGTTCAGTATTTTTTTGCTTTAATCCCTTTTGTTGCTTGGAAAGCTTTTTCATTTTAGATTTAAATAAGTTAATATCAACTTTTGAATCCGAGGGGTCATTAGGTGCAGTAGCTTTTTCTTCAGGAGGCATGAAGTCCTTCTGCCTCTGCTCATGCTTGGCACGTTTAACTTGTGCTTGCTTTTCTTCTTTTTCATGTCGATTCTTGGCCTTTTTCTGTTCATCTTTAAGGAAGTATTCTCCAGTAGCAAGTTCACGGTCAATTTTACTCTCTTGTTGTGGTGGTGGGAATGGTGTGTAGGGTTTCTTTTCAACTCTCTTTTTAGGTTGTTTCCTTGGGACATTTTTACTTTTAAATGTTGGTAGAAATCTATCCCAACTCTCATTTTTTAGCCTTGAGTCTTTCATGAGTTCTCTCTTGATCATTAAACTTTTAATGTTGTACATTGGATGAATATTTTTCATTGTGTCTTCAACAATTCGCCTCACTTGCACCAGACCTTTGTATGGTCCTACGGCTGAAACTGTGTTTCCTTGCACTAGCACATAACATTCAGTTAATAGTTCTACAGATTTGAGAGTTACTCCATTAGGACCAATCAAACGCTGCCTTCTCTTCAAAAATGTCTCTTTTTTGCGAACAAACGAATTGATCTTTATGATGTCACAACCAATCTCATCATCTAGGACTCGCACAGCTTGTTCAAACGGAACACTTCGTGACAACAGTTTCATCAAATCTCTGGCTTTAATTATAATGTAAGGATCCCATGTTTTTCTTGTTGTTTTCACGGTTATACTGCCTTCGATGAGGTCAAGTTCGGCGACGATGTAGTGTTCTTTCAGTACCTTTTGCACAAGCGGCCAGCATTCTTTTAAGTACTGTTCTCTGTACTTTGGAAACAGGGTTGCAAACTTGCTTTCTTCTAAAAGACCATGTGGATTATCTTCGGGAGTAAATTTCGGTATTTTCATAGCCCAGGCATTATCTACAGGACCTGTGGCCTGATTGTTTTCATCAGTATCTTGGCTTTGCATTATTATCAGATCCCAAAACGAATATATAATTAAAACCCACCTCAATATTAAATTATAATTATGTACTGCTCAACCAAACATGCGGGTTAGGCGTTTGACAATTGACATTGACAGTTAGAACTGACACTGACACAGATTGTTTTTTTTTTTTTAAGGCTAAGATCTGAGACCTTGCCGCCTAGTCATCAGTTAGCATTTTTTTCGCGTCTGTTTCAATGATGATTACACATATTTAATTGTCCAGTTGCGCAGACACTTGAGATACAAAACTACACCAATTTTACATCACAATATCCACTAGGAATCAATTTGCGAATAATTAAAACAGCCAAATAGACTTCACTCGAAGAAATCCCGCCAAAAACTCTGACACAGGTTGAAGTTGACGTCGCTTTTTTCACATGACAATTCCATGACAGTTCTGCTACGGCAGGGGTTCCATACATAGGTTCCATATAGCTGGCAGATTTTTTTTTGGCAGAAAGGCATAACAAACTTGGCATAATCTTCTATAAACGAATATTTTTAGGACATAAAACATAATTATTGTTTGGCCGAATGTTTATAATATGTCTGAATTTACAATGGCATACTTTTAAGATGGCACAATTATATTTGGCATAATTTCAATTGGCATACTATGAAAATAATTATCATTATATTAATATTATATTATTAATAAGATAAGTTGGGTATAGAAAATAACGGCTTCGGAGATTGTCCGTGACAGAAGTTGTGCGTTCTACGCACTGCCGGCGACGGCGCCACGAATTTTATTATTACCGCCGTCTAGCTGCAGCCAGTGCGACGTGGTGATTCCGTGCTCTGTGGACGTGCTAGTAAACTTGTAAGAAGTATACGAGTAATAAATATGCATGTAAGGCTTTTTTTTCACTAGCAAAGCTGTGAGTGGCAAATTGGCATGCTTTTCTAATAGCATGTGTAGTTCAGGTTAAAAACAGAATACTATTTTACTATGATTTTTATTGTGTCACCGGTCACCGGTCACGTAAAGAACCATAGCCACAACAAAAAAAATCCGCGTGCATTGAACCTGGCAACATTATTATCTCGATAGCCTATGGCGGGGGTTTACCGATACGTGACGATCGGTGGGTGCATTTCGAGCTATAATTAGAATAGTGATGTGACTGATGAACACGAAACTGCTTCAATTTTCGCATTTGTCTTTTGAACTTCAATACTTGAATTAGTTTGTTCTGTTAATTATTATCGGTTTTTAATAAACACTTACTGCTGTTTTGCTCTTTTGGTAATAAGTCCGTCCGCGATCAGGCACTTAAATTTAAAGGAGGTTTTTAAAATACCTTTCAACTCTTTAACAGAGAAAGCTGTCTTGATGAAATATAACTTTATTTTCGGAAGTCGGTGTCGTTGGGTTTGGATTTTCTGTTTGCCACCGACTTCTGAAATTAAAAATTTAAGTTAAATATTTTTCACTTTTTAGTGTCGTTTTTGGGAGTCGGTTGTTTTATTTTTTTTTAGTTTTTATTTTTCACACAAGTTGTACTTACCCCACACAAATTAGTATAAAACTACTTGTTAAGTAAATATCTGTGACAGGAAGTTATTATAACATCATCAATATAAACTAAGTGGCAAAAATACATATTATTTTGGTTTAAAAATAAAACTACAGAACTGATTTCGATGAAATTTTTATGGGACCAATCTATAAGTATATCCTTAAAAAAAAAGGATTTTGAAAATCGGCTTATAATTAACGAAGTTCTAAGGTAACAAACATAAAAAAAAAATCAAGCAAATTTAGAACCTCCTCCCTTTTTGAAGTTTGTTAAAAATGATAAGAATTATGAATGAACTTTCGATTGTTTTCCGTTTCGGCATTACTGGGATCGAAATAATTGTTTCGCATTCGACATGTTTCTTCCCTAGTAAAGCGGCTGACACTGGACGTCCACAACTGGTGACTAAGCAAGGAGTTTATTAGTCTCTACTTGGCCACTACGCTGGTGGGTCGTGTGTGCAAGTTGCCTGCAACCCTCATCCTTGAGCCTACGGTTCAGACCTTTGGACCTTTTTCGGGAACGCGGAAGTGTAAGTAGTTATTATTATATTTTGGTAACCATCAAGCTAAACTTCACGAGACCAATCTGTAGTTATGTTTGTACTCGTTCCATGCAATAGTTTCGTAACGATGTTCGTCGCCATTTTTGTAGGTAACTGTTAAATTAATTTTGTTTGAAAAGCAGTAGTTATCATGATTGTGAGTAGGTAGGTATACATGAATGTGTAAGTACCTATGTCAAAACATTCAAGCATCTTAGAACTCTGCCAGACGAGATCCTAAGACGACCCACTGACCGATATCCCTCGATACTACGTTTGATTATACTTATTCATTACACATAAGTAATTATAATAAGTTAGGTACCTACTAGTAGGTAGCTATTATATGTATTAGTAGAGAATGACAAAGAAGGATATCACAAGCCCTTTAGTTACAGTGTGTGGTCCAAATTCACACCCGAATCCTGCAACATTTGAGCCTAGGATTTTTTGTATAGGTAGGTACAGACGCCAGCACATCAAGCTACCCGAAACTGTCAAATTTTACCAATCAACTTTCAACCATAAGCTTTTGCGATAAAGTTGAAAATCTATTAAAGAAATCTGACAGATTACAATTATTATTGAAGGTACATATTATATTATTCATAGATTCATACAAACAAAATCCCCCCTTTTCACTCCCTTAAAGGGTCCATCCGCCCTATACCTAGCCTAGCTGTGATACTTTTACTTTTCATTATGAAGATAAAATATAAAATTGTGGTCGTCCAAATCAAAAGGGACCTTATGGCGGAAATGAGTTATCTACAGAGCTGAAAACTACATAAATGTACCGAACTATAGACCCAAGAACCAACCTTCTAACCACTACCGTTATTTTTTTACGAATTTTTGAAGTTCACTGATCGAAATTATAAGTTTCGAGAAAATCGCAATTTAAGTATGCCGTACAAAAAAAGTTATGTTTTAGCATTGAGTTATATGTGTTTTAGTGTGAAGTTATGTAACTGATGGTATACTTTGATTGACTATGATTATTATTTATTACTAATGGACACTATCTAATGGCGGCTATACGATGAATAGTTTAGTTTATACCTACTTTGCAATATTAAAATGTCGATATAATATATGGTTTCAATTACAAGAAAAACGATTTGTTAGGTCTTGCCGCGATAAGGTTCCTTTTTTACTAAACTTTAGATGAATACAAAACTTTTTTAAATTTACTTTTCGAAAAGTTGAACACATCTACATGTAGTAAATATAATCATCTTTTTAAAAATACAGTTAATAAAAAAACGATTTTTTTGAGGTATTTTACAAATTTATTAATATCTCGGAAACTAGTTACCGCCATAAGGTCCCTTTTGATTTGGACGACCACAATTATGAAAACGTTTGTTGTATTTCAGGTAAAATAGAAAAATGGACGACGACGGCCCTGAACCAGGTAAATAATTTATCGATATCCTTAAAGTATTTAGGTAAGTATTTGTTTTTATCAAATTATTATAATTTAAAGATAATCAATTTTATTCCGTGACGAGATTATACAGTTTAGCGATATGATGACGCGACGTTTCAATTTCCAAAACATTATAATTATTCGTACCACTTCCGAATACCTGCCGGTCGATTGTGTAAAAATCTCACGGTGACAACTTAGATGAAGTGAGTTTGTTTTTGCTAGGAATTGACACTATTAACAGCTCATTCCACGCTCACTTCACCTAAGTTTTCACGGTGAGATTTTTACAGAATAGCACCGTGGCACCCTAATTACGTAGGTAACACACCATCAATCTCAATCTGAATCATTAGGATGGATATTGCTAATCCATTGCTTCATAAGTTCGAAAAATGTGTCTGCTCAACAATATTATGTAATGTATACAAAGGAATGAATGTTGTTGAACTGTCAAAATGAAACCCATTGCTATTATAGTGTGTTACGCAATTACCCCACTGCTTAAAAAGTAGATACTCTTATTATGTTTATGTAATTACTAGCTTCTGCCCGTGACTTTGTCTGCGTGAAAAGTCTTGTTCCCCCGACCCACCGCGTCAGATCTAGTGATGTGCCGAGTCGGCTATTTTTGGTATTCGAGTATTTTGGTACTCGTTGAAAAAGGAATCGAATCAGGATTCAATTCACGGAACTCGGATAGGTACTCGAGTACCAGCATGAGTATTCGAGTACTTTGGTAGACTCGAGTACTTTTTTTTTTGTGACAGTAACTTTTCCGACAGAATTTTTCTTGAAGGAAGGCAGTAGGTAGTTTGGATTAAGTTCCTGAGTATATTTCTGAAAGCCTGTATTTTCCACTATATAAAGAGGCTGCAAATCCACACAAATCATATTTACTAGCTCCCGGTCTATACTCTTTGAGTTGACCTGAATAGCATTTTTTGACAAAAATGTCATCTGTAGCTGTCTTTTACGATTTCTCGTAGGATGGTCCATTTCATAGCCATCATTTGTTTGTGATTGACTAGCAGACGACGACGCCGATGCTAATGACTCCAAATCAGATGTATCTTCTAAGCATTCATTTTCATTTTGCTTACCGGTTTTTTCTATGGACACTGGATCAATGGATGTATCTTTTTCAAATGTTTCAATAAATTTGTAGTGTTCCCAAAGTCCACAAACGTTTTTTTGCATTCTTTAGTTCTTTACACTCCACTTTTTTTATCTTCTAGAATAGTGAAAAAGTTCCACACTTCCGATTTCTTTTTCGGTGCCATCTTACACACACAATTATTCACGAGTCCCGGAAGGAAAACGATGCAGCACAATTCAATAACAAATCAATAACTAATAAACTAAGTAGAAATATGAAAACAATCTAATAACTTTGTGATACCGGCCAGTTGTTAAGAAACGTAAACATTAAACAGGTTCATACTTGATTGCTGTGAACGTCGAGTCACGCGCGACTTGGTATTCGAATACTGTAAGTACTCGAGTCCTGTATCCGAGTACTGTGGATTTGAATCCTATATTTTGAGTACTCGAGTATGTGAGTACTTACTAGGTACTCGAGTCAGCCTGACTCTGCACATCTCTAGTCAGATCGCATCACCCGCCCGCGCTATTATTTCGTTTTCGGGTGCGTCTCATGTCATATAAAGTTATTTGGTACACACAGCTTCATTAAGTGATTACCCCTCCAAAAGACATGTGCGTTCAAATCCGTGATAGGCCCAAGTTGGTTTTTGTATTTTGCAAAAACATTTTATTTTAATTAATTTATTGTTTTAGTGAATAATTAAGTTTAAGATAATATTTATTTTTTAAAATTCTGTTTTTATTATTGTTTTTTTCAATAAAACGTTAATACTTTTATTATTGCGAAAACGACAAGCAATAAATAGGGTTAACATTTACGAACGTTTCATTCATCGTCTAAATAGACTAGAGGTTTCAAGACCGCTTGCCGTGCCTATGAGTGGGAGTTCAAATCATAGGCACGGAATGTGGTTTTTGTTGTTCATTATAATTATTATTTTAATATATTTTTCTATTTTGTTTTAGTAATTATTTATAAAGAATTTAAAAATAAAGAAAAATAAAATACCTTAATAATCATATAATAATATTTATTATTGCTATTATTTAACAAAACTATGATCTTATTTTACAACAAAGATTTATTTTGATTTGATAATTTTATTTACAGTTATCATAATATACTATTTTGCCAACTGACACAATTGGGTTCCTAGACAAGTAGTAGGAGTGGGCGATACAAATCGTATATAGATACAATATCTATATATCGGTACAATATTCAATAACTATATATCGGACGGCACTGTATCTATATATCAGGTATCCGCGTACCTAGAACGAGACACTATAACGATATCGTATCACATGATCTATGATATTCGGTTCAAACTGATTCCGGTACAGTAGTAGTTATACGGTTGTAGGTACCGTATCCTTGCGATGCGCGCGGGTGGGAGTGATGTAGCTAGAGATGAACGAGCGAGAAAGCGCGTTAAGCTAACGTCTAATACTAATTTTAAACCTTATTTACAGGAGCATAGAGTTTAATACCGAATACATTATTTTGTAAACAGGTAACCATCAATAAACGTGGCATTCTCAACAAAAATTGTTTTAAAATCATTTTACGTGACCCTTGACCTTGATTGCACTTTGCTGTTTTCGTAGATACTTTTCGTGTTCTATTAAATACGCCTTTAAATACGCCTACATTACCTTTATTGATTAACAGTAAATTTCTTTATTTGTTTCAGTTATTAGTAATGCGGTCAGTCTTCAGTTATTAGGAAAGTTCAATTCACTCATGACATGACTGATAAATAGGTACTTGACCTATTTAAATAATTGATAAAAATATAAATCTAGAAAACCGAAACGGCTGTACTAGTTTCATTTCAGAGTGCCATATTATCAACAATACATTCACTGATTTCGAATATACAGTTACAAATAAAATACAATGATGTATACATGAATCGAACAAAACCGAAACCTAAAAATATCACAGTACCAATTTCGATTCCAAGTTCCACACTGATTCAGCCAATATATAGATATTGAAATATATAGATACGATATCCGATATTCTAAACCGAAACATAGATACGATTTGATATAGTGTAAAAGCGATATTACCCATGCCTAACAAGTAGCATCCTATTAACGTAAACGATAAAATAGTAAGCGGTAGAAATATTTTAGATTGACATAACCTAACGAAATGTCACGTGACCTGTCATGCCGTCTCAGTATACAAATTTGACATTTGACAGTCTGACAAGTAACATCGAAAGAGACAAGTTTTGAAGCGTTTGCAACTTGTCTAGGAACTAGAAGTTAGTTTGGCAGGATTACAATCATGAGCATAATAAGTGAATAAACATGTTATCAATAGATAATCAATTAACATCTCTTATTAGCTCATGATATCTACTTAGAATATTTTGCTATACAAAGTAAAATAGTGGAATCAAATGAGTTAAATGTCTTCGTTGTTTATTTTGTTGTCATACTTAATTAATATAACTGCTTTTTCTGGTTCTCTTCGATGTTCTTCTGTTAGACATATTTTGCAGGTCGATAACTGTGAATGTTCGCTGCGTCTTCGAACCGTGGACAGAGATATTCCATGCCATTGCGAACTGTAACGAGTGGATGTAAACGGCGGTGTAGTGTGAACCTTAACAATATATATGCGGACATATTAGGGCACATAGGTTTATGTGTTCCAGACAGGCACGTGTGGCGACGACGACAGCCACGGCTGTTGGCGGAGCCGCGCGCTCGGACCAATCTTTTAAGTGAGGCGCCACTGACGCGCGCACTCCGCACTCTCAACCTCATAGCTAGTGACTCGGACCTATTCTGTTGTTCTCTGAGTGAGTTCACAAAGAATGCATTGTTTGTAATAAGTTATAAAAATTAATTATAATAAGGAGTTAGTAATAAGTTAGGATAAGAGTTTAGATAAATGTACACTATCGCAATAGGGTTCCCTGTAAGGATAGATGTAAGTTGAGAAATAAATAAATAAAAATAAAAAATATCCCGATTATGTTCAGATTGGTCCGTATAGATCCCAGTAGTTCTCCGACCCATGGACATTGTCTTAACATCGCCGGTTTCTTGAAATCTGCGCACCCATAAGCGCATCGTTTGTCTCTGTATAGAAAAACATGGTTTTAAATAAGTTATTAAATACCACACACAAGATACCGCAAATAGCTCAACAAGAAAAAAATCGGAGAACACAATTAATAATTATTATAATGAACTTACTGCTATGCCAAGCTGTCTCGCAATTCCTTTTATGCTCACATTTTGTTCACACAGAACAACCACAATTTTAGTTCTCATAAAATCATAAATCATTTTAAAAATTTATGGATAAATCGTAGTCGTTTACTCTTCGCCGTTTTAAGTGAACGTATACATCAAACGTTGTAGTTATAACTTGAGGGTATGGATTAATTTTATAAAAACAACGTAAGTAAGTAAAATTAATGGATACCCTCAAATTATAACATCTATCGATTAGACATCCCCACCTAAAGATAAAATGACTCAGACCATAGTAGATAACAATTTCAACGCAATTCATATGGGCTCGCTGGCTAGTTCGTCAAACTGCCGGTATGAGTATGACGACGTTCGGTGATGCGATGGTTCGAACCGGAGTCGAAACAATGTGGGTTCTTTTTGAAGTATTCTTTAGATTATTTGTAAGGAATTTAATGTATAACATTTTAAAACTTGAGGGGTTAGCACATACTGACGCTGTCTGTACCTATATTTTCATTTCAATAACGTAGACAAGATGTAATAAACGTGAGATTTACCGACTATTTGTAACGAATAATAACTGTTACGTTAGTATTAAGATTGCTTAAAAGTGTGTCAACATCCGGACAAACCTATTGAGGTTTTTTGTGATGTTTAATTTTGTTTTGTTCCTTAATTAATAGGAAACAAAAAAAAAATTATAACTCGAAAATCCTGGATTTTAAGAAAAAAGCGAAAATAAACTCACTTTTTAGGGTTCCGTAGTCAACTAGGAACCCTTATAGTTTCGCCATGTCTGTCCGTCTTTCCGTCCGTCCTCGCTTAATCTCTGTGACCGTTAGCACTAGAAAGCTGAAATTTGGTACCAATATGTATATCAATCACGCCGACAAAGTGGTAAAATAAAAATTGGAAAAAAAAGTTTTATTAGGGTAGCCCCCCCTATATGTAAAGTGAGAAGTGACTTTTTTTTTCATTTCAACCCTAACGTGTGATATATTGTTGGAAAGGTATTTAAAAATGAATAGGGGTTTACTAAAATCATTTTTTGATAATATCAATAATTTCGGAAATAATCGCTCCAAAAGTAAAAAACAATGTGTCCCCCCCTCTAACTTTTGAACCATAAGTTTAGAAAATATGAAAAAAATCTGCAAAGTAGAACTTTATAAGGACTTTCTAGGAAAATTATTTTGAACTTCATGGAAACAACAATTTTTGTACAAAAAAGACAAAAAGTTGTACAAAATAATTTCTGGACTAAGTTTGTAGTATAATCGTATATGCAAGTCCTGAACGTATCCCTTTGTGTTCGCGCTAAAAACCGTCACGAGTCTGAGCGCCTGCCGCGGAGCGTGCAATGTTGCACGCTCCGTGTTCGCGCACGTACCCACTACCGGGAGCAGTTGCAGGAGCGCGGAGCGCTGCTGGAGCGCGAACATAATGGATACACACTTTTAAAATCATAAGTGGGAACACTTATTGTGACTGACGGGAAACTACGGAACCCTACACTGAGCGTGGCCCGACACGCTCTTGGCCGGTTTTATTCTTGTAGTATTCTTAGTACCTATAAAGTGATACAAATTATATGGATTTGAATAGCTGACAAAAATACGTTTAGAGAGATAAGTAAGCCGTTTTCTGAAAATTAGATAACAATTTAAACTTTTCTACTAACAAAAATATGCCTATATTTATTATTTGTTTTATCATGTTAAATATCGATAGGTACCCATCACATGTAAATGCAACTTTTGTTGATGATTTCTGAAAACGTGTGCTTTTTAGAGACATATAGTTTTATTTTTCCTGTAAAATTTACATAAACTTCTATCACATAGAATAATTTCAGATTTTTCTCTATGCAAACGAAACTACATAATACTCTAGATGAGGGAGGGAACGATATTTTTTTTTTCATTTTTCATCAAAAGTCTAGAACTGTGCGGCCCAAAAAAAAAGAAAAGTGAGAAAGTGTAAACTGCACTCTTTTATATGATACTCCACATGCCCTAGTACTTTTTAAATTTTTCAAACCCCCTTTCAGTCCCTGTTGCAAAAAAAAAAAGTTATTTCGTTCTTATTTGCAAAATAGTTGGGCAAACGTCATCTAAAACTATTCTAAATTTTAAGTTGATAGCATTAGTAGTTCTTGAGATATCCAGCTGTGACAGATGGACAGACAGACAGGTTCCTTTTTACAATTTTGGTACGGAACCCTAAATAGGTGTAAACGGGACCTTTTACAAGTCTACGATGTCTGTCTTTCTGTCAGTCGTTCATGTTCTATCAAAACCAACAGCTCACAAATGTTATAGGTAGGTACGCCAGCTTCGGTCCGACCGACTTTTCGGCCTAAACCGTTCGGTCGAACACTATTTGTAACACTACTTATCTCAACAAACGCACATCTATCTTTCATAACACTAACGTACTATTATTGATCGAAGCACTAACGTTAGTAGAGATCGCTCTGGACTCAAAATACTCAAAATGCCTTTGTCGTAGCACTCGTAGCGTTACAAATTCGTCTAGCGGCGAGTCTTAAAGTTACAATTGCTGATATTTACATAGCAAGTTTTCGTTTTTTGACACCGACTTCCAAAAATAAAATTATTTTTCACTTTGTTTTTTGAAGTCGGTTGTTTTTTTGTAAAAAAGTTTTTATCAAGTTGTATGGAACCTTATTTTATTGGAGGTGCGATATATATAGTTGGTGCTTATTCTTGTTTATTTCAGGACCTTCCTGGAAGAACAGAAATGCAAATCATAGAAGGAACCGCGGCCGATTTATACCTTTAAACAACGAAAGACAAACTAGTCTTAATCGACAAAATTTTCTTGAAGAAAACAGACCGAGGAGACAAACTAGCCAAAGTCGACAAAATTTTCATGAAGGAAACAGACCGATGAGACAAAGTAGCCAAAATCGACAACATTTTAATGAGGAAAACAGACAGTTGAGACAAAATAACCAAAATCGACAACATTTTAATGAAGAAAACAGACCGATAAGCCAAAATAGGCAAAATCGACAACATTTTCATGCAGAACAACACAGTAACAGTATGATGATATACAATAGTAGTATTTATTTAAATGCTCTCTTATCCCAATGTATTTGGGGTCGCCGCAACATGTCTTGTTCTTCCATAGTTCTCTATTAGGTACTAGTCATCATTCCATAATTAATTGAAAATGGCTTGTTTTAGATCCAGAGATGCAACAAAATCCTGGTATGCGCCATCAGAATAACGAACCGTTTCGCGGACGTGGTGGTATGAGAGGAGGCAGAGGAAACAACATGAGTTCAGCTCGTGAAAATGAGAGGATTAGGTTCATTGGATTTAGAACCTTACAAGAAATAGCACAAGCTGAAGAAAAAGAAGTGCTTCAGAAAGTTAATGAAAAACGGGAAGGGTTTATGAACGTTGTAAATTCACCCAACAAAGACAAACTCGATTATTATGTGTTACTTATCGGAATATTATCGAAAATAAGTCAATCGCCTTTTGTAGGATTAAAATCGATATTGATTTTTGATGTTTGCAATTCTGAGTTTATTAATAACTTGCGGAATTATTTAATGGATCTGCCTTATACCGATAACAAGTCTTCAAATATATTATATTGGAATGATCAAAACGGATTTTGGAAAAACTTGATAACATTTTGTGGGGATATAGTTGATACATCTCCATCTTTAGCTGTTAAGAAATGTAGGGTGCTTATAGACAGCGTAACGAAGGCGTGTCTGAATTGTTTGAACCAAGAGCATAATTTCGTTTTGTCTGATGCGAATGTCTTGAAATTAGATGAAATACGTCAGAAGATGGCGTCATATATCGATACATACCAGGTAATTAACCTTTTACAAGAAATATACCTACCCAATTAATAGACGAAAATAATATGTCACTCCACTGGGTGTTGTGAATGCACTCATTCCAGGAATTTTCGGGAATTTTGTTGAACTGCATAACTTCGACCGACAGTAACTTTCCTGAGTTAGCTTATCTGATCTTTGTATTTTTATCTCATAGCAGCCGGAAGGGAAACGAATGAGAGTAGATATTCAGGACGCGCAAATGCAACAACCTCCAGAAAACTTTCGTGAGCTTAGTGTGGTGCCAACTAAAGAGGACTTACTGGGAAACACGCCGTTCCTGCGACCTAACATTGTCGAGGGGGGCTACAATGACGTGGAGCACTACTTGGATGTGCAGTTCAGGCTGCTCCGAGAAGACTGCTTTGGACCATTCAGAGATGGCATAAGTGAGTATAGATTTATTAATATTGTAAAGCATCACATCAACGTGTCACGCGCACCACCACCGATTATATATAGTACTAGCGACCCGCCCCGGCTTCGCACGGGTGCAATGCTGATACTTAATACACTACAGAAAATTAAATTAACCTTTAAAAATTAACGATTAAAAAATTAACCATAGAATAGAATATAATTTATATTTTAAAACTACTGTCATACAATTATTTATCGTAACTTACTTATAATTACTGATACGTTGTCGCGCTGAAAAGCACGTTTTTATAATAAACGCGTCCGATCGCTGCTAAATTCAAAGTGCTATAGGGAAAACCGCGTTTTTTTTTTTTTTTTTTGAATATGGCATCTCGTAGTTGACCTTGAGAGGTCGTGACTACTTAACCGGACAATCCTGCGGCTGCCTTGAGAGAACTCAAAGCCTCCAGCCAGGGGCTTAAAACTAAGCGACTACACGCTAAGGGCACCCCCTGTGGGGTACGAGCCTCGGCTTAGGGCGTCGCTGGGGGAGGGCAGCAAGTCGGGACAGGCTGGATCGAATTTTGATTATTTAACGAACGATGGGGCCGGCATTTCCTAAGTGACTGCTCTGAGAAGAAATGCCGAAACAAACTCAGAGGTCAGAGTCGGGAATTTAAATCTACAGGCTCAGCTGCGGCGCGGGCTGGCACTACATCGAGCAAGGGTCGGTGGGGGGCATTTACTGGGGGACGTCGCGAGGGACCTCGTCGGCGAGGCCGGTATGTCGATTTTTTGTACTTGTTTTTCCTAAGCGTGCTGGTTGCCCTACTGCTCTCTTGGAGGAGGGTTATGGGGTCATCTGGGTCGGTGAGAACATGCCTAGGACGGCGGAATTTAGTAATTTGGGAGGGAGTATATCTGGCGGCCTCGACAACCAGCGGGTTTCGATGGTTGGGGGCGGAATCGAAGAAGTGCTTTGAAAGGCGCTTCATGAATTGGTGGATAGTGGGGATTTTGAGATCGACATGGAGGATCTCATTGCGGACGAACGGGAAAACCGCGGCCTCAGACGCGCTATTTATAGGCACGCTCTTGCCGCACCGGGCGGCCGGCCGCGGGTACCGCCGCAAACGCTACGTCCCGCAATTTTTAAATCTGTAATATCTTCGAAAATATTCACTTAAATCATACGGTGTAAAGGGCCATATAGATCTACATATATTAAATGAACAATGTATTCAAGGCATTTAATTGGTTAAGGATTAATGCTGTATTGGTTAAAATCGCTTCGAAAATTAGCCATTATTTGTCGTAAAAAGTAAATGACAAAAAAAGTTATTGTGGGTTATCCATAAGAGATAGACATATACCATCACGGACTTTTCTGTAGACCTTTTCAATGTGTACAATACTTAGTACATTATTTTGATAAAACTCGTAGGGTTCAGCCTGCGTTTGCAATGTAAGCGGAAAAAATGTAATTATTTACGACATCACATTAGAAACCTCAAAAATAACAGTACTTCTTCACTATTTAATGGATGTTATTATACATATAAACCTTCCTCTTGAATCACTCTATCTATTAAAAAAAACCGCATCAAAATCCGTTGTGTAGTTTCAAAGATTTAAGCATACAAAGGGACATAGGGACATAGGGACAGAGAAAGCGACTTTGTTTTATACTATGTAGTGATGATAATAATATATCTGTCTGGCATTTGTTGGCTACGAGAAAGCCTTCGACTCTATCTTAATACGGGCAGTTCTGGCCTCTCTGTAACGATGTCGAATTGACTGGCGCTACATCGAAGTGCTAAGATGTTTGTATAACGTTGCCACGATGACTGTCCAGATTCAGGATCAGAAAACCAGCCCCAACCAACTGCTTAGAGGTGAGACAGGGGAATGTAATATCCCCGAAACTGGTCACCAATGCGTTGGAGGATGTCTTCAAGAAGCTGGACTGGACTCGCCGTTGACATTCATACCCTATGAATGTCAACAGCGAGTACATATTTTTCCGATGACATCGTCATAATGGCAGAGACGCTGGAAAAGTTAGACCAGATGCTGGGCAGCCTAAATGAAGCCTCTCTCCGGTTTTGCCTCAGCATGAATTTGAACAATACAAAAGTAATCCGATCCACATCGAAGGGTCGCTTCTAGAAGTTGTGAAGGATTATATCTACCTAGGGCAAGTCATCCACTTCTAGACACAACTTTGAGAAAGAAGCCGACAGAAGGATCCAGTTGGGTTGGGCAGCATTTGGAAAACTTCGTCAAGTCTTCTCGTCGACTAACCCGCAGTGTTTGAAGACTTAGGACTTCAACTAGTGCGTTCTGCCCGTCATGTCATGACATACATGAACATGAACACTGGCAGTCGGGCTGGTCCACACATTCAAGGTCGCTCAGCGCGCTATGGAGCGAGCTTTGCTCGGAGTCTCTTAGAAGGATAAAACCAACAATGAAATTATCCAAAAAAAAAAAACAGGAGTTACCGATATAGCTTGCAGAGTACGCAAACTGAAGGGGTAGTGGACTGGCCATGTTTGTTGAAGGACCGATGGCAGACGAGTTCTGGAGTGGAGACCGCGTATCGGCAAGCGTAGTGTGGGACGCCTCTTAGCTATCTAGCTAAGAGGAGGCGATTGTCGGTCCATCTGGACCGACGACCTAAAGAAGGTGGCTGTGGCTGGGACAAACTGGATGCGGAAGGCGGAGGACAGGGTGTCGTGGTGCATCCTGGGAGATGTCTATGTCCAGCAGTCGACTAAGATAGTCTGAGTTGATATTTACCTATGTTACATACAATATATAGCTAAACATTTTTTTTCTACAGATCAGTATCTGGACAATCCTAATAAAAAGAAATACGATCACGTTCGGTAAGTTTGTATTAATATTATTATGTTTTTTACCATTAAGTTGTAAAACAACCAGACAATTCTTTTTTAATTCTCGTTTTTGCTTTAGCATTTATTATTAAAAAAAATTGTCTAAACAAAACGAATCCGTCAGTTTTACGGTTTAAGATATATTATTTCACTCAAAAAGAATACAATTAAGGCCTATTCAGACCTAAGCGGTATTCGCTACCGTCTGCGGCAGAGAAAACCCAGTGGGTATGCGGTAATATTACTGTTCAGACCTAAGCGGATTTCGCTATCCTTGTGGGTAGAATAACGCGCGGTAGTCGAGTTTCGCCGCGGTACTTGATACTAAATATCTGAGCGAAACCCGCGCGGTATGTACCTCTACCCACAGCGGCAGCGAATATCGCTCAGGTCGCTCTAGCCGCGGTACTTGATACTAAATACCTGAGCGAAACCCGCGCGGTATGTACCTCTACCCACAGCGACAGCGAATATCGCTCAGGTTTGAATAGGCATTTAGGTAGTCACTGAGGTAAAACATAACAATTAGTATAGGCGCCGGATTCGCTGGCTTATGAACTAAAGTTAAAAAAAAATTATTAAAAAACAAACTTACAATTTAAACATTATTCTGAACATGGTGCTTTAAAAGCCTTTTAAAAGTTGGAAGTGATTTCGATTTCTTATTAACTTTAGGCAGAATTAAAGATGTCTAAACTAAACTAATCACATTTTTTTTAGGATATTCCATAATGTAAGATTTCTCTGTCCTTATGTCGATAACTTGAAAGTTGGAGCCATTGCACAAATGGATATGAAAACCAACAAGAATTTCCATAAAATTAATTGGGCACACAACAAGAGATTTATTTTCGGTTCTTTAGTGTTATTCACAAAAGACCGTTGTGCTACTTTCATGGCAGCTACGATTCTACACCGCGATGTGAATCTACTATCTACTGGCAAGGTGGGTTGTGGCTTAGTACGGTCAGCATCAAAAGTCGATTAACACTTCAGTTTTTTGAAGTGAAAACTTCTTTAGCGGCGCTGTGTACTTTTTTTGGAATGGGTAAAAACTTCTAAACTCGCGTCAGGTCACGTGACCCTGATCGAAAATTCGTAAGACGTAAAACGTAAGACGCGCGTTGTTGGGGACAGCGCCATCTATGCACATCGGGAAGAACTACGAGGGCCTCGCGTACTAACTACGTAGTTCATCCAACAACGACGAGATGGCGCTGAACCACGGATTAGATATGAGCGTCGCGCCGGCGCGCCGCCGCCGCCGCGATTCCCCCCGCGCCGCCGCCGCCGATCCTAGGCGCCGGCGCGCCGAGCAGCCCGAGCGGCGGCGGCATTCATCAGTTTAACCAAACACGCTGACCTAACCGAACGCAAGTCTGAAATGGCGGCACTAGACGTAGACGTTTACAAAACGAAACTCGTTGATGTTACAATTTCTGTGTTGTCCAAAATATCAACAAACAAACATAGTTCTTGTTGGACCTATCTATCTATCATGGGGTTTAGGTTTCCGCACTTAGTCCTTGAAGTGGACCATTGTGCGTGAACCATGGTGGCCGATTACTCCAACCAGCCCACCTCCCTCCAGAAGCAGATTAGACTTCCCGGTCTCCTCAGGGCATCCGCGAGGGATGTTGGTGTTCCCAGGGTCTCCTCGCGAATCTTGGTAACGCCTGTGCACTCAAGAAGCACGTGCGCCACCGTTTCCTCCGCCTCCATGCATGCTCTACACAGGGGACTGTCAGTGATTCCCAGGGTATGGAAGTGTTTATTTAGTGAACAGTGTCCAGTGATGGTCCCCGCCACCAGGCGCAGGCTGTCTCTGTCCAGGCGCAGAAGGCGCCTGGTCAGCTTTGTATCCAGGGATGGCATAGCTTCCTTGGATTGCCTACATCCTGGTGTCGAGGTCCCCCATTTTTCCGCTTGTATTCGAGTGTGATCCTTTAACCAGCTTCTTAGCTGCTTGAAAGGAATGGGCACAATGGGTTCAGGTCCGTAGGGTCTTGTGCTGGATCCTCTTCTGGCAAGTTCGTCAGCCGCATCGTTTCCAAGTGATCCACTGTGACCTCTAATCCATTGTAGCGTTACCGTGTTGCGATTTAGTACTGTGATTCGTTCTAGGGCCTTGTGGCATTCTAGTGTTAGTCTCGACGTGATCTGATTACTCTTTAGGGATTGAAGAACTGAGGCACTGTCGGAGAGTATTCGGATATTGGTGTCCGTAACCTCCCTGGCCTTTATAGCGAGTGCCGCTTGGATAATACCTACACACTCTGCTTGGCAAACGGAGTTGAGCATTCCAAGTGGTTTGGATATCTTAATGTTTAGGTCGTTGGAGAACACCCCGACGCCCGTCCCTTCGTCGGTCTTTGATCCATCAGTGTAAATTCTTAGCTCTGTTGTACCTGAGTAGTCACACAACTCCTCTATGAGCTCTATGTTGTAGTGTTTTTGGAAGCAGTGGGTCTTCAGGGTTCTGTCGATGGGTGATGTCATCATCGGTTGTTCTTTGATTGTATCTTCTCTGATGCGTGTGTGTTTGATTCTCTTAAGGAGCCGGATACTTCGAGTCTGAAAGTCGCTATGGCCGCCTCCTCTCTTACGACGAGGTGCAGGGGAGGTAGCCCCAGCATCTCCTGTAAGGCAGCAGCGGGGGAAGTCCTCATGCTGCCGGTGATTGCTACGCAGGCAAATCTTTGCAGTTTCTCGAGATCCTTTTGGGTTGTACTTAGGTTGGTCCTGGGCCACCAAACTAAAGAACCGTATGTGATAATTGGTCGGATAACTGTGGTGTATAGCCAGTAGGTGATTTTGGGGCTTATGCCCCAATTTCTCCCGAGGAGTCTCTTACATTGCCATAGGGCTATAATTGTTTTATTTAAATTAAGGTAGTTAAATGAAGGTCACGCCGCCGACGCCGCCGCCGCCGATTTAAAAAAATCGGCGCGCCGCCGCCGGAAGATTGGCCATCGGCGCTCATATCTACCACGGATATACAGTATGTTAACTAACAGAGGGCGTTCCCGTTAACCCGCAATAGTATAGCATCCATACATGCTAAAAAAAATATTACCATTCGAAAATAAAATGTTTTTAATTTTTTTTATATTAAAATATTCACTAAAAATCGTAAATTGATACGTTAAAGAAACACTCTGTACACGCGTACTTGAAGGACAGCAATGTCGGAATTTATTTAATTAAATAAATTAGAATTAATTAAATAAATAGAGTATCAATTTACGATTTTTAGTGAATATTTTAATATAAAAAAAAATACAAAGATTTTATTTTCGAATGGTAATATTTTTTTTAGCATGTATGGATGCTATACTATTGCGGGTTAACGGGAACGCCCTCTGTTAGTTAACATACTGTATAACTGACGACGAGCTCCATGCGAGCGGCTTGCTTCTCTTACCACTGCCGCGACCAACACCACGAACTGAAGTCTATCCTGTGTGCTTATTTGTAAATCTGAATAAATTCCTTTCACGAGAAGAATAAACCAGTCACTTTGGTCATCAAATCATACCTGATTTGCAAAAAACCCTATAAAATAAGGAACACACCTTAACACGCGTGTTTTGTTTATAAGACGATTCACAAAATACACTCGTAATTGTTCAAGTTTTCACTTCTGTCGGCACTACCGGAGTGCCAGTGTTTTTTTTTTAATCTCAGTTATTGAGCAAAATATTTATTCAAAATTGCAGCAGAAGTACGATGCAATTTTCAACAAATATTTTGCTCAATAACTGAGATTAATAAAAACTGAAGTGTTAATAATTTACTCAATAACTAAGATTAAAAAAACTGAAGTGTTAATCGACTTTTGATGCTGACCGTACCTATAATAACATTGTGGTACCTACTAGGTACCAGAGGGCCAATTACCAATTCTCGGATTTTTTTAAAAACATTCATTATTAACTCAGGCTTTATCTTCCCTACATTTTTGAAAAGTTTTTGACATTGACTGTCGCTGAGATGAGATCGCTACTTACTTATAGATTGTGAATGTTTTTATCATTGACTTATACAACGTGTAACGGAAAGGGTATATACATACCAAAGGCACGGCTTCCTTGGATGATATCAAACGATATTGGAAGGGTTTTTTAATCCTATATCTACATGTTTAGAACTTATGAGAATTTTTAATACATTGATACCAGAAACCGAACTTTTCAAATTGAAATAAACACATCACTAGCACTAAATCAGCTGATCGGTGTCAGTGAACCATTTGTGAGTAAAAATAAACCTCTTACTCCTGGTATTTCTGAATAAAATGAATAAAAGGTTCCGCATGTTTATTTTTTGTTTACAAAATATTATTACTGACTTTTCCTAAACTTTGATTTTGGTCTAGGTATTAAAATTTTGACCGACCTCCCTCCCCGGAGGTCGGGTGCCTTTTGAAGGTTTCCCCCCGACAACAAAAAAAAAAAAGGTATTAAAATTTTACGAAATAATATTTAGGTACCTGTTTGCACTGTCACGTATTATTTACACACTTGTTGGTTTTTTATGTAGTTGTCCTTTTGTAGAAGATTACTTTGTAGATAATTATTATCTACATAGTAATCTTCCACCCACCCCACCTTACCATCGTACCTACAACACAATAAATACCTAATTAAAAAACAATATTCCTGTATTGAATTTCCCAACGTTATTCCTATCCTTTTATTTTGGTGGCCATAAGGATAAACGATGTTTTGCTTTAAATCGATTTTTTAATCGATTCACAGAACGAATCCCGTGCTCTTGAATCGATCTACTAAAAATTTAACAAAAATCGTAATCAAAAAAATTTTAAACAACATTTAACACACCTTTATTTTGTGACATATTTACAGTTGCCAGTCAGGTAGGTACGTCTAAACTTTTAATCAATAATATTAATAATTGATAACCTTTCCAGCGTAATTAAATGACTTTCATTCAGATGGTACAGATGTAGTCGGTTAAAATCAAATGTTTCAATCTTCGCTTAGTGCTAACATAAATAATGCGGACAAGCTAAAAAGTGTCGGCATAATTATGTATGTAATTGATCTTGTTTGAAATAAATAAACCTACCTATTCGCTGTTTATGATTGTCAGCATAATACTTTGGGCAAACATGAACTTGAACTATTATGAGCCCTTATCATAATAATTTTTACACATACGATCCAGGAGATTCGATTCACCTTACTATTGAATCGATTTGCTTGAAGATCGCATTAAAACGAATTGTTTCGAAAAATCGTCAGCTCGTACCACTGAATTGATCATAAAAAATCGAATCCTTACGTGTATCCTACCAAGAATTAATTGCTTAAATAAACATTATTATTTGCCATTAAAACTTAGAATAGAAAAAGGATTTAGAACAAGAATTTTTGTCCAACTGAACCCAAAACATCATTTCAATTCACCTCTTCGGTATTGATGCTTCTCCTAGTACAAATAAAATCACAGTTCGGTTGCACGGTTCCGTTCATAATTTTAAAAATAAGGTTTTTTTTTTTAATAATTATGTCGAAAACTATTAACAACAAGTTAATACAATTTTTTTATTACAAAATAATAGCACGCCCGCATAATTTTTGTCTGTAGGACTAACCGAAAGAATTATCGGAAGTTCACGGTCTGTCGGTGCTTTATCAATGGTACATGGGTTTTATTGGTTTGAGCACGTTTAGTCTTTAGTATAATTCAAACGAAGTCAATAAAAAATGTCGCAAAACTGCATCTAACTGTGGAAAGAAATTAATAAAAGTACTAGGACCGCATGAGTTAGGAATTGTTATTGCCGAATTGAAAATCATTTGCTCACAGAACCCTGATTACGTCGTTACACACACAATGTAAGCATCTTAGTGTGTGTAAACCTAATGGGTTAGTAGGGTACGTGCACCAATTGCCGTCCTGTAGTTTCAATTACTCCTGGTAAATACAACTTCTAAAGAGATAACGCGGCCCCATAAATTATGATTTTTAATGGATTGAAATTACTTAATAATTTTCCCGAGTTGCGGGAATTTCCGAGGTTGCGGGAATGTTTTTTTTAGTCAGTAAGAGTCTAAGGGGAGGCCCACACTGCACCGTGTCACGCAGCGGGGTTCGTGGAACGGAGCCAAATTCCACGCGCGGAAGCACGTTTTTATTGAATTTGGTAAAAAATCACGCGCGGGGGCACGTTCAGCGTCCCGCTGCGTGATATGGTGAAAAAAAAATGAATGATTTTTCAATTTTGAATTTGAATTAGGTACGTAACTCTGGTGTGTTAGATTTACTTGAAAGTTTAACGGAGTTTAGTTGAAATTATTATTAAGATGTAAAATAATCTTGAATCCTTGAACAATATTTTTTAATAGTACTGGACACTAATTGGGACAGCCACCCTATACTCGTAGGTATCGAAATAATATTTAGGTACCAGGATAGCAGGGAATAGGAGATTTATTTAGCATTGTTATTGTTTTGCTCGCCATCGCCAGTCGACGTCTGTTCCGTGTCTAGTGCACTCGTTTCTAGTTCCTGTGACACGCGCATCAGTTCAGTACGTCTACACCTAATTGACTTTTTTTTGTTGTGTTTGAAAATGTCGATAAGTAATAGCGAATATTACGAAATGATGTTGTGTGTCGGAGCAGAACATGGTAATTTGCGAGCTGCCCGAGAACTGTACCGTCACCGTTTTATTGAGGGTAGACCAGATGCTGACCGTCGACAGCTGCCTTCGTCGGCATGTTTTAGCCGGATGGTACATCGTCTGTACCAAACTGGGTCATTCCACGCACCTGCTTCAGAGGGTCGCCCGAGTACTACCGATCCAGAATTTGAAGAAGCTGTTCTGGAACATTTTGAACTCAATCCACGCACTAGCACACGTCGAGCTGCATTAGCGCTGGGTGCCTCTAACCACATGCAGGTATGGCGAGTGCTAAGCAATGACGGTCAGCACCCATACCACTTCCGTCGTACCCAGGAGCTGATACCGGCAGATTTTTTGCCTCGCGTGGCCTTCTGCGAGTGGTACAGAAACCAGTCAGAAGCTTCGCCAGATTTTGGTTCAAAAATACTATGGACCGATGAGGCATCCTTCACGAGAGCGGGAATAAGCAACATCCACAACGAACATGTTTGGTCTCACACGAACCCGCATGCTTCGACAGAGTCGTCATTTCAACACCAATGGCGACTGAACGTGTGGGCAGGTATAATTGGAGACGTTGTCGTAGGACCAGTTTTCTTGCCGCAAAGCTTAAACGGCCAAAATTATTTAAGCTTCCTGAGGAATGAATTAGACGATGTCCTCACAGTGCTACCAGTGTTAAGCTATGTCAATCTCGTGATGAGGAATAATTTAATTTTCCAACATGACGGTGCACCGGCACATTTTGCTCGAGATGTTCGCCATTATTTAGATGCGCGCTTTCCTCAGTGGGTTGGGCGTGGTAGCACAAGCGTGGCTTGGCCTCCGCGATCCCCAGACCTAACCCCGTTAGACTTTTTTTTGTGGGGGTACATTAAAAATGCAGTGTACGCAGTGCAGTGTGATACAGTGGACCAAATGAAAGTACGAATTGAGGCCGCTTTCAGGACAATCACACCAGACATGCTACGCAATGTTCAGGAGTCTATGAACAAGCGAGCGGCCTTGTGCATACAGTACCAAGGCCACCACATCGAACCCCACCTTTAAAAATGTAAGTCAATTTACTAAATTAAGCAAAACTTTAAGATTTTACTGTTTTCTCGGTAACAAGACAATAATAAGAGATGAAACTAGTTAACCTACCTAAACTTTGTTTCGATATTTTACGTAAGTTTTGTTATCTCGGTTTTTACGTGCAATTTCTGGCTTAATATTAATATTAACGAGTAAACTGAAAATCAATAATTACACATTAATTTTTACATCACGGTAAAGTAGGTATTGTATTGCGCGCGCGCACATGCCGCCAAAGCGGTTGGCGGCATGTTTGATCTCGTCAGTTCGCGCCGACAAAGACGCCGCGTTTGGTAGGCTAGTACAGTACTAGGCGCGCAGAATTACGGAAGAGATTTATCGTGATATTGGCAAGTAAAGTGATTGACCTACGTAGTGCGGTGACATGTTTGTTATGATTTGAATTTCAGAAACCTAAGATACCGAAAATTTGGTATCAATTCTTAGAGTATTTTATTTTGAGTTGAAACTAAGTATAGTGACTCTATACCAGCTGTTATCTTTAGTGCTTAAGAGCGTTATTACAAAACCGAAGTGCTCAGTTTTAGGTAAATTCGACGGCGCGCGGCAGCAAATGCGCACGTGTGCGTCTAGGGAAGAACGCTATGCACACATACAAACCGCTATGCGTCGGACGCCAGGATCAAACCAACAAGAGCCTTCGTTTTCGAAATAAATTAAATTACTGTTATTTGAAATATTATTTGTACCGATGAGTGTTACCTACAACGGTTTGAGTTACAATAGGGTCATACAAATTTACTTCACTTTTAATTTTTATTTTATACCACTAAAGTGACAAACTAGCATACGGCCCGCTTGATGGTGTGTAGTTACCGCAGCCTAAAGCAGTGTTGCCAGTGACAGATAGTCAAATATAACATGAGAGAGCTCAAAAAGTAACATTTTCACGAGAAAAGTAACATTACCTTATTTTTTGTGGAAAACGACTAATAATAACATGGCACTTTATTACATAAAAAAAAGCTGTCCCCTTAGTAGGCTTCGAAAGAATCGTAATAACAAACTGAACTGAACCAACACGGATGCCACTACTAGGCTGTCGCTCACTCGCCTAAGTAAGCGGGATGGGTCATTTAGAAATTCACGCGAGTGAGTGAATATGCGATACGACAAACGAAGTGAAAGATTTTCGCGCTGTCGTCGCGTCAGAATTTAGTCACAAAATCAAGACAATCAAGTGCGCCAACATGACGAACGAAACCTTTCTTGTATGCGTTCCCTTTCATGTTTATTTTTTGTTTTCTGAGAAATATTTTTTATTAAGTCTTAAAAGTAACATTTTGAGGCGTGTAACATGGAGGTAACATGAGAGGGTCAAAAGTAACGTAAAATGTTACAAAAGTAACATACTGGCAACGCTGGCCTAAAGACGCTTGCATTGCCAGAAGCTGCATTACTTGCGCGTTGCCAGCCTCTAACATTACTTACAAATACTTTTTTGCTACTTTTATAAATACTTTTTGTACCTACTTTTTTTACGAAGTTTAATATATTATGTAATTTATTTGGCAGGTAGGAAGACATTTTAGTACTTATTTATAGAAATAAATGCAATGTGATGTTGTTTCTACAGTTTGGATAAAAATCGGTTGTCTGTAAAGTCGGTTTACGGACGATAGTTTAACGTGACAACGTCATAACAAAACATTAATGAAATTGCCGAACGCGGAGGCCGATTCGGCAGCGGTCGACATCATCTGTCTCTCATCGCTCGTTCCGCGCTCTCACTTGCACTTCAAGCCGCCATGGCGTACAACGCTACAGCAGAGCAAGGCCGCGAGGTAACGCTACATGAGTCATGTTTTTTTCGTGTGTGCAGCCAGCTTCATCGATTTATTAGACGTTGTCACGTCAAAAAAATCAAAAGAAAATAAAAAAGACAAATCAAAAGTCGTTTTATTAAAATAAAAAATTACAACTATGAACTTGTAACGGTTCATGAGACACTAGCAGACAGACGGACGGTCGGACATCGGAGTCTTAGTAATAGGGTCCCGTTGGCACCCTTAAGGTACGGAACCATAAAAAACCAGTATAATAATTGTAAAATAATTAAAATAATATTCTCCGAAGCGGCATAGACCGTGCTTTCCTCGAATCTATGATTTCAGGAAGCACGCACTCCTCATAAAATTCTTACCGCTGAGCTTCTCTTGCGCGTTTCAAATTATCGGCCAAAACCTTTTTTTTTATTTTGACAGCACCAAAAGTTCTATTTTTTTTCTATTTTGCCCATTATTGTGAACTATTGTCTGAAAATAATTAATTAAATTAAAGTTGGAGACAATAAATAAAAAAGTCAGAAAAATTAAAAACAACAACTATATTTACGTATGTTTTTTTTCTATAATTATATTCGCGTTGGAACATCATAGGAAAATAATTATATTATATACATTACAATCAGAACATAACTAATTAAAAAAAAAACTCACTTGTATCAAGAAGTGTTGGTCGCTTTTTATTCGTGGCGAATTGTCGAACGAGATCACGTGACGGCAGCAGCGAGTGAGCGGTACGTCCTCCCTCTGAAAGCGCTCGGCGCGGACTAAAGCTAAGACCGTGCATCCCGAGATTTATATTGATAAAAAAGCATTGCATAAAACAATTGCTTAAAAATATTATTTTACTTCAAAATAGAGTATTTTTTTTTTTCAAGCAAGGTGACAAAGTAACCTTAGTTATTAAACACTTTTTGTTTGAATTTCTATTAAATATTCAGAGATAAAAAATATAATTTCGGCTGAAAAAATATCATTAACTCTCTGTTTTACGGAATTATTTTTGGTTTATTACTGTATTAAACATAATAAATTGATGTATGCATACCAAAGTAGAAGATACAGTTGTACCGTGGACATTTTTATAAATTATTAAACTATTATATCTTCGATGTAACAGAGCATCGCGAGATGCCCGAAAGTAAATTTTTATGAAACAGCCTTTGCAGGAACAAGTTTTTTACTGATTTATGTAAACAAACTGAAATATTTATTGAATGCGCTCCCAAAAGAAGGAATTAAACTTTCTCGGGCATGTATTTTTTTTACTATTGTGACTTTAGTTAAACCATAATCACAAATCAAAACTCGAGTCAAACGCTCTAAACAAGAAAAACTTGTGATAGCGCTCTTAAGGATAGCTATAGGGTTTCTGTTACACGTTGTATAATTATTACTAGCGGTTTTTATGGTTTATAATAAAATAACCTACGGGAATTGGCCTTCTGTTGTTTGTAGCATACTGTAGCTCGTATTTTTTGCGATAGGGAATTAATTTCATAATTTATGTATGTTGACAACGCAGCACTACCTAAACCGCCACTGGAAAAGGTTTAACCGGTATCTTATAGTACTCTTTGATAAGGTTCCAACGGTGTGGTCACAGTTCGGTGCTGACAATTAGCCGATGTCGTGGTGACATTAGGTGGCCGAGTAAAAAAAAAGATCGTCATTGTTGGAACCTTTTATATCGTTTGGAGAAGGTTGTAAAATGCCAGTGTCATAAAGTCTGCTAAACATTAATTAGCACAGTGACGTTTATTACACAATCCAGGGCTTCCTAAACATATTTTTACTATGACGCCCTTGGGAATCTACTTTTTTTTTGGCGACGACAATCTAATCTATGAAGATCGCCTCACGACGCCCCTGGAATAGTGCCGCGACGCCTCAGGGCGTCGCCGTCGTCGTCGTGACGCACAGTTACGGAATCCCTGAATAATCTAATCATTTAGCCTTGTTAGCATTATTGCCACCCTGTAGTCCCTACATACCTTTAAAAAAAATATTATTTAAATGTCCCAAGTCTTACACTTGACAACTTACAGTTATGTAACCCCCCCCGTAACAGTAAAATAACATGAAATACTCTGTTTACATTTCGTTGGCGGTCGTCTTGCCTAAGTGTGCGTAGGCACCTACATACATTGTTGTTGCAGTAATATTATATTAAATTACCGAGAATTGTTATCGAAAGCATTACATGAAATACAATCTATTGTTTATGCATACCTTCCACATAGTTTTATTTTTAAAACTTTGTCTAAATCCCAAAGTTACAATATTTTAAAAACCGGACACAATAATTGAAAATATGTAGGTACATCACTTATCTCTAATGCTATAACTATTTCACTGTAATCACTGTGCCGTGTAATGTTACACGTTGTTGTTACGATGACGCTTGCGGTATGGTAGACTGTTGGGCCGCTGTGACTGCAGGACCTGCAGGTGCCTCGGGCCATAATTTCAGTTCACTCCTTATGAGTCCTTATCCATTTCTTAGTACTTGAACAACATTGTCTTCCGGCCGCATAGACAAATACACAATATAATAAATAGGGCAATGCCGGTCACTATTATTATACCTAATGCCAAAGTTTTCCAGTTTATTCTCTATATCGCCGACTTGCTTCTTCATTTTTGGTGTTATAATTTCCCATTGTATTCAGTTTAAAGATTATTTGAACAACTGACTAGGTACTAGTTTGAAGTAGCTACTTGTTTATTCTTTTACTAATAATGAACTTATTTCAGTCATTAAACTGAAATATGACTGACCAAAATGGCGTGTCACCTACTTACTTACCTATTTTTCTATGCTGCAGTGCGATTCTGTAACCATCTCACCGTGAAAACTTAGGTGAAGTGAGCGTGGAGTGAGCTGCCAATAGTGTCATTTCCTAGC
This sequence comes from Luperina testacea, assembly GCA_927399505.1. Classification (NCBI taxonomy): domain Eukaryota; kingdom Metazoa; phylum Arthropoda; class Insecta; order Lepidoptera; family Noctuidae; genus Luperina; species Luperina testacea. The sequence continues at coordinate 12,359,498 of OV656770.1, read as the reverse complement.
AAAAACAAACTCACATCACCTAAGTTTTCACGGTGAGATTTTTACAGAATTGACCGGCTGAAACGTATTGCTTGATGAAAAATCATGATTGACGTGTGTATTATTATGTAATTTTGTTAAAAGTAGGTAGGTACATAATCCTAAATAATGCCAAGTTACCTATGTTTTCAGATACCAGTTTCAGTAATTGATACCGATTTAGATAATAGTATCTTCAACAAAGATACATATACTATGATCGAAAGTGAAGTTTATTTTGAACCTTATTATCATGTTTTAAAAGCTCTCCAAGAACCTTCTTTCCCGCACCATTTGGCTATGCAGCAATATATTGTCAAAGTTGATGTGAGTACTTAGATCTATTGGCATGGTAGATAAGACCTATTACTTGGCTACCACCCTATTAGTAACTATTACATATTATCTTCACCTTGCCGTTTCAGGCTGCCTCGACACATCCCGCTTATTTATCTGCTGATACAGTGTTCGTTATTTACAACGATAACAAATTGAGAGAAATGGAAGATATTATACCTAATGATAGAGACGAAGTAATAGATGGAAAACACAAGAATCTCGAATTCAAAGTCTTACAACCTGAGTCATGGCCAACGATAGACGAGCTCAGTTTTAACGAAAGCCAGTATGAGGCGTATCGTTTGGCACTCACCCACGAGTTTGCTGTTATACAAGGACCACCTGGCACGGGAAAAACTTTCATCGGCATAAAAATAGCAAAAACATTGTTACAGAATGTTAAATCAGAAGGACACTGCCTCATGCTAATCATATGTTACACAAATCATGCTTTAGATCAATTTCTTGAAGCAATATCTCAAATTACTCAATCTATAGTGCGGATCGGGGGGCAGTCTCGCAACAAAGCTATGGACCAGTTTAATTTATCTAACTTACGACGTCAATCTCTTACGCCCTCTGTTAGGTCGACTTATAGCTTTTTCATCGATCAAAAGAATCAGTTGAGACATTCAATACAGGATCTTCAACTGGCTTTGAAGACTCTTGACATTTTAAACAACGGTGTTGTTAGTTACCGCTTCCTTAGAGACGATGGTGACGTCAAAATTCCGGGACTACAACATCTGAACGCTTATTACAAAAAAAAAGGAATTCAAGTAGATCCTTTGAAATATTGGTTGTTTGAAGCTGTGCTGGGCTACAATTCAGAATACGCAAGAGAATTTAATGATTGTCTATTGGAGTATGATGTTTTGGTAAACAATGAAGAAGACATTGATGAAAAAAAGAGAACAGAAATGATTCTGGATGACGAAAAAGCGTCACACGATCAAAAAGTTTTGGATGTTTTAGTAGGAAATAACGCATCGTTTTTATTATCTAATGCAAAGGCAGAAATAAAAAAGTTTGTCTCGTATTTTATAGAAAGTAGTGATTTTAACGAGAAACATCAGTTGCAACAAGTAATACAGGAACTTGATTCTCAGATAAACTTATTCAATGTAAGTTTTACCTGATTTTGTACGTATTTTATTTTCAGTCAATTGTACTATATTATTAACTAGCTAATGCCCCGGCATGCTTTGTAATGGCCTTTTTTAGGTTCTGTTATAACCTTCTCCGGCGCGGCGCGCACACAACAACTTACCAAAGTTTCATCACAATCGGTGGAGCCACTTTTGAGTTATTGCAAGACTAACGCACGGCAATTGATTTTTATATACAACGTGTAACATACTTAAGGCAAGACCTCATACACTCCAATTAAAAGCATAATACAATGACCAAAACATAATTTTTTTAAAGCTATATTTTTATTAAGAAATTCGTGTTGACTCTAGCATTATTTTACGCAGTTAAAATTGAGTCTTATTGCCTCGGAATAAGATTTTATTTTCTTTGGCTCAATCGGCGGTCAGTATAGCAAAATACATAAATATGTATTGAAAAAAAAATACCTATATTAAAAGTTACTGAAATCGATTCAGTAGTCCACTATGAACAAACTACTTCCAGGACTTGCGTTTATTCTGTTATACCTTGTATAAGAAGATCTGAAGATTACATAATGTAAACGTGTGCCTAGTACCATTGGGACATAATGAGACCTTTCGCATGTTTTAGGATATGGCGACTTACCGACAACGTGAAGTCCATCTACGCATAGATCATGATACAGATTTTTCGTTAATAACAGTGCAAAATCGATGGTGTTTGTATTTTATGTGGATACGTGACAAAATCAATGAAGTAAAAGAGAAAATTGCACAATTGCAGGTAGGTACTTTTTAACTAATGAGCAAACTAAATATTATGTAAAGTTTAAAGAAGGTAGGTACATAATATACAGGGTCAAATTAAATTAGCTAGCGAAACTCCGCAGACGTGTTGGGAATCGATATCTATACAGTATGTTAAGAGCTGGATCTACGCCATTGACCTTGGTCATGTGGGCGTTACCAAGACAAAGCCCCCGCGCGCGCCTCCCCCACCCCTAACAATAATTTCGTGCAACGCGAATATAATTTTGTGCTACAATGTTGCACCGCAGCGCCCGGCGCCCGGCCCCCGCCGGCCGCCCGCCGCCGCATGCTATCTATCGCTATCGCTTCCAGTATCTGTATCTAATGCAGAGGTGTAAAACCTTTTGAATGTCCAATACCGAAAGCAAGGGAAAATTTAATTATGTATATTGTATAATTTATAGTTTTTTTTTTGTATTAACATTAATTTTAGTTTTTCTGTAAACGAATGAGCTTTAGTATTATATATTTTAGTTTATTAAATATATTCGTATATTGTATGATAACTACATACATATACATACTGTGGGGCGAGATGGAAAGAGAAGTAGTCACCTCCTTCTGCGAAGCAGTCATGCTAGCGAAGAAGGAGGCAGAACGTGTGAGGGAGAGGCCTCCGGTGTCGTACACTCATTGATAATAGTTTGGCAATAGGTACCTAACCGTACAATAATTGTATTGTAATTAACTGGTGATAAAATTTAATAAAAATATTTTGGAACAAAATATAACATGGTGTAAAAATTATTGGAATCGCATATCCTAAAAATAATGTTGTAGATATCTACATAATTAAATTTTGTAAAAATAAAGTTGACAAAATGTTTAACATCCATGTTCGTTACTTTCATACTTTTTGTTGACATAGTTTTACGTTCATTCATAATACCGAAATATCAACGATAATAGTGCCCTTCAAAACATTTTTGTGTGACAATGGCGGATTGGCGGTGGCTAGCGGCTACTACAAAGGCAGACAATACGAACAGAAAAATAGAACGTTTCTTCCGTCGAAATAGAGTTCATTATTAGTTGCGAGGTGCTCTTTTCTATGAAAATGTTGAACCGAAATAAGACCTTATTTTTATAAAGTTAACCGTGTAATTCGATTGTGCATCGGATTCTCAGATTAATTTTAGCAATCTGCATACTTACCTAGTTTAGAATTTTTTTTATTTTTCAAAGTCCTAATTTGCTTTAAGTATTAGTTTATATAATAGAGTCTATATATACCGTATACTTACTAATTTTGTGTATACCTACTTTAAAAGTTATTGCAATTCTATAAGTATGGTATCAACTAAATTTTGAAGGACAGTGCAATTTTTTTCATTACCTAACAAGTACATAAAATATTATAAGCTTAGTGTTTTATTCTTTGTAATCTCCTCGTGTAGGTATGCTATTTTCAATAAGAATTAACGACAACTAGTAATTATTATTTACAACGTTATACCTAATTAAACACTAAAATAACCTAATATTTACACACACTATATATAAAACCAAAAAAAATCTAATTGGTTGGGCTACCGACAATAATTTTGTTTCTTTCTTTCTTTTTAAAGAAAACGTTGCCCCACACTAGGAATTACTACTGTACCGTGGGTGCGTTTACAAACATTTAAATTCACATACACAAACAGCCAGACCCGGAACAACTACCTGTAGGCAATACAAATATTTGTTCCGTGTGGGAATCGAACCCGCGACACGCAGCGCAGCAGTCAATCGCTCAGCCACTGCGCCAACCGTGTCGTCAAAGTGTGTTTGCGGAGAAAAGTGTCACAGGTCCGTTCAGCACAGCGTCTCGTCCCGCACTGATTTATTGGGCGCCGGAGGGGTGGCTACGCGATTTGCGAGTAGCGATTACGTAAAAAAATTAATATTAAATAATTAAGAAAGTTATTGGCAAAAATAAGCCGAAGGTCCCCTCGGCATTACTTAATATAATATATTGGTGGCAATTAAAAGATCCTGTGATTGATATTTTAGGAGAAAAATGGTAGTAAGTTACAAAAACAGAGGTCACTTTGCGTATTTATTTATGATATTTCAAATATATTTTTATTTTTTTTTAATCGAAGAGGACATGCTTTATATTGTGTAGATTAATATATATTTTTTTGAAAAAAATTCTTGTAAGGGTTACGGAAAAAAATGGTTCTAATGTATCCTAAATGAAGCCCAATTCACATATATCCAGAGGGCGTTCCCGTTAACCCGCAATAGGGTATTTCCATTGTAACGGGTGCGACACTGACACTGCGTTTTTTCAAGATAATAAAGTGTTTGTTCAGATATGTCAAATTACGTCTATAATATAAAGACAAATAGTATGAAAAATTAGATATTTAACTCAAACAAGATCTGTATAGAAACTTGTAATGATAAACTTATACAACGTCATGAATCGCGTAACGGGTGTGACCTTAGAAAATCGCCAAATGCGACCAAGATGACTTTCAGTTAATTACGCTTCTTATTATTACAAAGTACAAAGATGTTAAGGTTGTAATTTACGTCACAGTAAAACTATTTGCGTATTTTTTGTAACGGGTGCGACATTATTACACTCACTGATAAAAGCGTAGTAAATCAAAAGTAATACTTACTTGAAATTATTAAAATCACTTTCACAGGAATCTCAAAAATGTGCACTTCGCGCCACAAATGTGCAGACTGACAAGCTGTCCACAAGATGGCAAAATAGCGAACAAACTTTAAAAAAAAGAAGGCGCTACGTAGAACAAAGGAGGCTGCCATACAAACTGATTAATTTAATAATTTTGGAAAAGAGCTAAAATTTTTATTTTACAAATCCTTGACAGTATGATTATTGAGAACTCCAGATATGGTTTTTGTTTTAGTTAATAACACAATTGAATTTTTATCACAGTAGGGTAAAGTTTCGTGGAAATACCCAATAGTATAGCATCCATACATGCTAAAAAAAATATTACCATTCGAAAATAAAATGTTTTTATTTTTTTTGATATTAAAATATTCACTAAAAATCGTAAATTGATACTCTATTTCGTCCCTTTATTGGTAAAACCGATTATCTACACTTTTTTTCAAAAATGAGTTATTTACACCAAGCTACTCAACTTTTTGAGCTCTATCTACAGATAAAACCGATTTTTCGATACGATGCATAGTTTCCGAGATAGATACGCCAAAAAACAATTATAATATAAGATTTTAGGTAACATCTGCATTCAATAACAGCTAAAGTCTTATACCTGTACGATTTTTTTGAAGCCTTGCAATCAAAACCACATTCAGTTTCATATCTTATTTTAAAATAGTTGCAATTTGCTTACACTCTGAACATACTGTAGCATTATACTAATACAAATTAAAATACTTTAAATGGTTCTGGTTTTGCTGAATTATTGGAAAGTACTTAGAATCTTACACATTAAAAAGAAAGTAAATAGTTCTACTTGTTTTTAACAGAACATAATCCTTCGCACTTGTGCAGATTTTAATTCAATTAAAAGAGATTAAACAGCTTTATTTGTCTTTCCACAACATCAGAGATCGTATCGTTTAGATTTAAATACAAGTAAAAGCAACTTGAAACCTTACATTATGCAAATTGTATTCTTTGTACATACGTCACAAAATGCGAAGACGAAAATATGGAACCTGTGTCGGAGATGACATATCTTAGAATTTTTTCTACAGAATTTAATTTGGGATTTTTCATGCCGAAAAAAGACCAATGTCTTTTGTGCACTAGGTACAATCGCGCTAATCCAGAAGAATAAAATAAAATACAAGGAGAATATCAGACACACATTGATAGGAAGCAAACTTGTAATCAGGAAAAAGATAAAGATAAAAAGAGAGCTGAAGAAGAAACAAATTTTCTGTCTGCTACTTTCGATTTGCAGGCAATTCTACAATTGCCATGCACTGATGTTGGTCTCCTTTACTATACAAGAAAATTAACTTTATACAATTTAACGCTGTACGAAAGTGCGCCTCCTAACGAAGCTTATTGTTGTGTATGGTCCGAGACAAATGGTAAAAAGGGAAGTTCAGAAATCGGAACTATTTTGTGTCACTATTTAATGAAATCTGTATCAGAGGAAGTCACGGAAGTCAGTTTGTTCTCTGACACATGTGGAGGACAAAATAGGAATCAATCTCAGAACAATAACTAAAAGAATCAATTCGTGGCTGCTATCCTATTGTGGGTAATTCAAAACAGCAACCATTTACAAATCATAGAACACAAGTTCTTAGAGTCAGATCACAGTTACATGGAAGCAGACTCAATGCACAGTGCGATTGAGTCTGCCAAGAAAAATGTTGATCTTTTTTCTGATGACTGACTGGATTAAAATTTTCAAACGTGCTAGATAAAAAAAAAAATTACAGGAAAGACACAAAGACTATAACAAAAAATTGTTATCAAGTCAAGCAATTTAAATACAACGAGCTTAAAGACTTGAAAAAATTGGCTAATACAAAAAAATGGCTAAATTTTGAATAGAACCAAAAACAGATGGACAGCAAGTGAAATGGTTAAAAATAAAACGGATGAAGTACATAAAAGGAAACAAAAAAATATACTATAACTATGTCATGTCAAATTCATTTATGGCAATGGATGTAAGTAACTGTTTCAGACACAAAATAAGATTAATATAAACACAGCATCGACATCTTCAGCACATGGACACCACAGCTATGCAACAAGAAACAAAGCAAAGCGATTGGCAGCAGAACAGATAATTGAACTACCAACTACCTCGGAACTGCAGTTCCCACCGCTAGAACAATTGTATGATGGACCTCTTCCAATAACGGAAGCTAAGGAAAAAGATCTCATTAATCTATGTGAGAAGGGGTTTATACCAGAAGAGTACCATGGATGGTACTTACAGAAGTTTGCTTGTAGATAGGGATCGCATTGAACGCGTCCCTGATGTGGCCGCCTCTGAAGAGTCAGAATCTGAGTCATCTGTGGTCAGCTTCCATGTAACTGTGACCTGACTCTTAAGAACTTGTGTTCTATGATTTGTAAATGGTTGCTGTTTTGAATTAACCACAATAGGATAGCAGCCACGAATTGATTCCTATTTGGTCCTCCACATGTGTCAGAGAACAAACAGACTTCCGAGACTTCCTCTGATACAGATTTCATTAAATAGTGACACAAAATAGTTCCGATTTCTGAACTTCCCTTTTTACCATTTGTCTCGGACCATACAAAACAATAAGCTTCGTTAGGAGGCGCACTTTCGAACAGCGTTAAATTGTATAAAGTTAATTTTCTTGTATAGTAAAGGAGACCAACATCAGTGCATGGCAATTGTAGAATTGCCTGCAAATCGAAAGTAGCAGACAGAAAATTTGTTTCTTCTTCAGCTCTCTTTTTATCTTTATCTTTTTCCTGATTACAAGTTTCTCATCAGCTGATGAAGGAAAGATACATTATTTTAGTTTTTCTATCTAAAACATGAATTAATTTCATGGTTTCACAAATTGTTTTCTTTAAGTAGTTAGAAAATCTAAATTAATTCATTTTTTCACAAATTGTTTTGTATACTTAGATAAAAATAAAAAGTTACTAATAAAGTTGATTATTTCCTAATATATCATTCTTATTATTATCCTACTTTATTCAGTTTTTACTTTCATGTACTTAAGTAATGATTTTTTGGTATTTTTATAATTATAAAAATAGACCAGGCTTGCTGTAGTTCGTTGTATGAACATTTTGCAGATAGTCTACCACAATTCTTAATTTTACTCAAGCAAAACCAATTATCATTTTTTTAATTTCAATTTGTAGAATGTTTAAGAGTGTTATTTTTACACTTGTTTTTGGTACCTTATTACTTTCTTCGAAAGGTTACGGTGAAGCTATAAGATAAACTCCAAGTGATTTAATTAATGATATATATGCTTATGTCGTTATTCAGGAAAAACCAACTAAATGACCTCCCTGAAGATAGTGTTTGGCATTTTTTCAAGCATTATCAATGAAGTACTTCTATTTTTATGATTTACAAACATACTTTATTAATTTTTTCATTATAATTACATGACTGCAGGTAAGATATATGTAATTTAGTTACATAATTATTTTGTCAAACTTTTAAATCATTATTGCCACAAGTTTAGTTTTCGGTAGATAATCGGTTTTACCAATAAAGGGACGATTTATTTAATTAATTCTAATTTATTTAATTAAATAAATTCCGACATTGCTGTCCTTCAAGTACGCGTGTACAGAGTGTTTCTTTAACGTATCAATTTACGATTTTTAGTGAATATTTTAATATAAAAAAAATAAAAACATTTTATTTTCGAATGGTAATATTTTTTTTAGCATGTATGGATGCTATACTATTGCGGGTTAACGGGAACGCCCTCTGTTAGTTAACATACTGTATATTGAGGAGAACTGTCTTCTGAATCCCTCGATCGGTTTTCCATCACCGTTTTGAAAGCAGTGGTGATGAAATAATTTACATAAAGTAAAGCGCCTGTCTGGGTTCGTACCTACGACCTACAGCTCGTAAGTTGCGGTCGTTACCAACGGGTCGTCACTGCTCCACAGTCGATTATTATTTGTAACTTACCGAGTCTTTAATTCCAGGAATCAGTAGCTCCGGCCCTCGCAGCGTATGACGAAGCTAGAATGATGATGGACGTGCAATTACTGAAGAATAACCGCGTCAAAGTCGTAGGAATGACTACTAGTGGAGCTGCAAGGATGCGGAAGCTATTGCAGGCTATCGCACCAAAAATTGGTAAGCCTGAGCCTTGCAATCAAACACTTTTATTTAATTTTACTTTCAAAACTTACAAGAAAAAGTTTCTTTATTCACTTCAGTTGTACAAACACACTTACATAAACACTATGCAGCGTTACAACTAAGGGATAGAGTGATTTCGATGAACTCTGGCACCCAAAGTAAGGTTTAACTTGTTTTGTTTTTTTACAGTGATAGTGGAAGAAGCCGCGGAAGTTCTGGAACAGCACATAATAACGTCACTTACACAGGACTGCCAACATTTTATTCTGATTGGTTAGTATTTACCTGTCGTCACTACACTACATAAAATGCAAAAAAAAAAACATTGTACTCATTGAGAGTACAATGTTTTTTTTTTTGCATTTTATGTCGCGCGCAGAAGCTATAATAGTAGGTATATAAAAATATGGGCTATTATTGAAATAGCCCATATTTTTATATACCTACTATTATAGCTTCTGCGCGCGACTTTGTTCGCGTGAAGTTTCTCGTTTTAACATAATACATAGCCTATGACACTCGGGGATAATGTAGCTTCTCATCAGTGAAAGAATTTTCGGGATCGAATCAGTAGTTCCGAAAGATTATCCCTACAACCTCACAAACTTTACCTCTTTATAATATTAGTATAGTTAGATAGTTATAGCGTGAGTCTATATATTATAATATACAACATAACTTGCAGGTGATCACCAGCAGCTACGGCCATCGGCGTCCCACATAAAGCTAGCGAAGAAATACAACATCGAAGTGTCACTATTCGAGCGCATGATCACGAACGGGATCCACAGCCGCCGGCTGAACGTGCAACACCGTATGCGTCCAGAGATCGCCGCGCTCATCTCGCCACACATATACCCTGACTTGGTGAACCACCCGTCTGTCGAAGGTTTCAACAACGTGCTTGGGATTGAAAAAAGCCTTTATTTCTTTACACATGATTACAAAGAAGAGGTATGAGTATAACATTATGCTTTTGACTTATCATCATAATAAGGTCTACAAAAGGGTAGGCAGATAAGGCGGCGGAGGTGTGTACTTATAGTGCTCGGGAGCCCTGTGGTTCACATATACCCAAAAGGCTTACAATGCTCTGTGTATCCAATACTTACAATAACGCATTCAGGGTATTGTTGCGACTGCCGCGCTTTTAAAGTGCCTCGGCAATGTTTGTGGTCGCACGTGCCCTGCCCAGTGCCTCTTAAGTTTGGCAATTCTTCGGGCTATGTCGGTTACCTTGGTTCACCTGCGTATCTCCTCATTCCTGATTCGATCACGCAGGGAAACTCCAAGCATAGCCCTCTCCATTGCCCTCTGGGTGACTTTTAGCCTTCTTATAAGGCCCATTGTGAGCGACCACGTTTCAGTGCCATAAGTCATCACTGGCAACACGCACTGGTCAAAGACTTTCTTCTTGAGACATTGCGGTATGTGGGATGAGAAGATATTGCGTAGCTTCCTGAACGCTGTCCAGCCGAGTCGGATTCGACGATTGACCTCTTTCTCAAAGATAGACCTACCTATTTACATATATGTACTTTTATTGTTTCTAAAACTTGTGTTTTTTGTGTTTAGGTCCTGTAAGCCCCTTAAGAGCGGTTTCGATCCGAATTCGAGAAATGCCGGTCCGAAGTGACCATAGTCCTATTTGTATGAGGGGTTGCGCACTAGATCCGAAGTCTATCCATCAGAATTTAGAACATTCCCAATTCTGATTGAAGTCTTGTCTTTAATTCGGATTCGGATCGGATGTAGTGCGAAACCGCTCAAACTTAGGCCAAGCTATTTTGTTACTAACACTGTAGACCTCAATGCAGTCTGATTAAATGATGATTAGTCATTAATAATTAAGTAATAGTACCTACCTAAATCCAATTTCAATAAATTCAATCATTTATTTATTTATACTTTTCGCATACAAAAAAGGTACAAGGCGTACTTACTTAATGCCTTTAGGCATTCTCTGCTAGTCAACCAAGGGTGGTGATGAGAAAATCATCATCAATACAATCAAATAAAAAACCGATACAAAAAACATCAAAGAAAAATAAAAAGAATCATCTAATACATAAACCTTTAACTGGTGTTCTATTGATTGTACCTACACTGACTGTACAGTGTAGAAGATACACTTAATAGGTACCTCAATTTTCTAAAGTAAACATTAAATTTTTAATGAAACCCCTATTTTTCCAGAGACAACATGAAAGTAACAGCAAAGCAAATCACAAAGAAGCGGACATGGCACTTGCTTTGGCAAATTACCTGATGCAGCAAGGGTACACCGCTGATGACATTACAATTCTTGCCGCATATTCAGGCCAAATGTTTTACATGAGAAACGTAAGTAAAGTGTGAACTCAAAGAACTTAACAGCAGTAATGTTTGAATTAGCATAGCATAAACATAATCAGCATGTTCCCACTGCTAGGACACAGGCCTCTTCTCTGTGAGAGGGACTGGGCCGTAATCCACCACGCGGGCCCAGTGCAGGCCAATTTTTTAAATACTTATCTCTAATTCAATAAGTCTTGGATTGGTCTTGGATCCATTCACACACCTTTTAAACCTTCCCGCTATGTTTATAGATATTACGTCATCATTCGCGCTAGCTCTACAGAACCATCGTAAGGTCCTAACACCTAATACACTAGTATTTTATTTGACAGGAACGGCGGAACCATGCTAGTTTATCACATGTGAAAATCACAGTAGTTGACAATTATCAAGGAGAGGAATCCAAAATTATCATTTTGTCACTTGTGAGGAATAACGAAGAAAATAGCATTGGATTTCTGGGGATAGACAACAGGGTCTGCGTTGCTCTATCGCGTGCAAAAGAAGGTTTGTATATACCAACGATAGCTGGTTATTAATTTTCAAATTAATAATCTCTTTCCCGCTCTTTCTTACGCCTGCCTGCACCATAATTGCGAAACACACGATCAATCTGAATCATTTTGAAGGATATTGCTCGTTCATTGCTTCATAATTACCTCGTAGAGGCGATCGGTAGCGGCGGCGACCTCTCGCGTCCGGTCCTGGTTCAAGCCATAGTCCGGAGCGAGAGGGAGTGGGAGGCAGTCACCTCCTTTTGCGAAGCAGTCATGCTAGCGAAGGAGGTGGCGGGATGGCTCAGGGAGAGAGCCGCCGCGGGAGACTCTCGGGGCGTCGCTGCGTCGCCGTCGGGAGCCGCGCGACGACTCCCGACCACCGTAGGCGCGGGCCTGCGGGCGGAGAGTAATGGGTAGCTCACCGTGCCGGACGGCGCGTACATGTTCCACGCGCGCCTCAAAGAGATGTCAGCATCAATTGAAGGGGCCCGTTAGGGCCGAAGCCTGCTGCGTCAGCCGAATTGTCCGAAAGGTTTACCGCTGGCCCGGAACATAAAGGGCCTAAGGAAGGAACACGGGTGGGTTTTAGTCTGTAAGAGTCTGACACTCCCTTCCGCTCCACCCAGAGCGGGAGGGGTCATTTGATGATTTCCCACCCTGAAAAAAAAAGGCACCAGCTCTCACAATGTGAATTTATGTAGTTCAAAACCGTAAAGTGCTACGAAAACATTGTGAGAGAAAATAAATAAAATAATGTTCGAAAAATTGTCTGCTCAGCAAAGTAAGTTGTTGAACTATCAAAATGAAAGCCATTCCTACTGTTAGTGTGTTACGCAATTACCCCAATGATTTCTAGAAGAAAATACTTCTGAGCCTGATGTTTATTTACTTTATTATAATTTACAGGATTTTATATTTTTGGCAACATCAATATGCTGAAATCAGCAAAATCCGGCTTATGGAGCAAAATAGCAACTACGTTAGAAAATAATGGCTCCTTGGGAAGAACTCTGATCCTGAAATGTCAAAACCATCCTAACCAAGTAACAACGGTAAGTAATAACTAGTAAGTAGGTACTTACGTACATAAGTTCATCTTTATTTGTCCAGGCGGTCTTTCTTTAGAATGCGCTCGCTCTGAACATCAGGACGGCAACCAACCGGTTGTCTTTTAAAATGAAGGCACTTAAGCACGTGAAAATATCCGTCAGAAGTTGGTCGAAATATCCCAGCGCTGATTTGCTGGATTCGTTTTCTCCTCTACCGATCATTATTTCTCCTGACAGTCCACTTTTTTATATGTAGGTATGTATGTATTTTTTCAACACACTTGCTCGTAAATCCAATCCCAATCTCTTTGATTATACCTATATAATCAAAGAGATTGGGATTGGATTTGGATAGGATTGATTGGTATTATAGCACAAACAAAAAAAAAACTATAAAATCCTTCACACACAAACAGGCGCGACACGCGATATAGTCGCGCGCGACACAAAGTCACCGCTCGTTGCGCGACTTGCGGTGCCTTTGAGTCGCGCCTGTTTGGTAGGAACCTAAATATTTATCCACGTCAAGTCTGTGCCCAATTTCATTGTTTAGTTCTTTCAGCGTGATTGATTAACAAACTCATAAATAATCATTTACAAGTCCGGCCATCGCGTCGTCGTCGTTAGAATGATGCGACAATTCTAGTAGGTAACTAATAAAGATCAAATTCCCCAAACACGTATTTGTCGGCCACACTGTGTAAGTAGGAATATCTCAATTACCAAAAGGAAAAAAAAGTAAGAATATTTTTTTACAAAATATAAGACATCAGTACCAACCAGTTACCACTTCAGTTGTAGCACGATTCGATTCTTGAGTAGGTATACAGTATGTTAACTAACAGAGGGCGTTCCCGTTAACCCGCAATAGTATAGCATCCATACATGCTAAAAAAAATATTACCATTCGAAAATAAAAGGTTTTTATTTTTTTTTTATATTAAAATATTCACTAAAAATCGTAAATTGATACTCTATTTATTTAATTAATTCTAATTTATTTAATTAAATAAATTCCGACATTGCTGTCCTTCAAGTACGCGTGTACAGAGTGTTTCTTTAACGTATCAATTTACGATTTTTAGTGAATATTTTAATATAAAAAAAAAATAAAAACATTTTATTTTCGAATGGTAATATTTTTTTTAGCATGTATGGATGCTATACTATTGCGGGTTAACGGGAACGCCCTCTGTTAGTTAACATACTGTATATTGATAGGTACCTACTACTGTGGTTGTTATCTAGTCAGATAAATAATTTGTTAAGCATATTGACTAGCTATTTATTTGCATATCACAATTACTGTCATTGTATGAAGTGGGTTTATCTATCACGGCAAATCGTATTTTTAGGGTGTCGATTTGCTTAGCATTTAATTTTCCTGAATGTGCCTAAGTACCTACCTACATTTAATTGTTAGGAATACTTCGTTAGTTTTTTTCAACAAGTAGGTATATTGGCATAAATAATTATTTAGTTATAAGACTAGATGACGTCTTTTTAAGGGTGCAAAAAGTCATCGCCAAGTTCGTCAAGTCCATCTGTCTGTTGTGGTTTAAATGATAATTAATATTATTTTAGTAAATTTGTTAATTTTTTTACGATTCAGTAATTCTTCCGCGCGCTTCGTGACATACCAATTAATACTGTAGCAAGTTTTGGTGAAGATAATTGTTTGTGAAATTGTAAGTAGGGGAGAACTGTACAAAACCGTATACCGGGGTAAAACAGTATAGCACGTTTATTTCGGTCAATAATTCAAATTTCCCGCCTAACGGCCGCTCAGTAGTACCAACCAATGATACCAATTTGTCAACAAAAACTTGTCGATGCAAGCACGCTTGATGGTAAAATATTTCATTTTATTGTTTTTTGGTGGTCTTGGTCTTATTTTTGAGTAAATTTAAGCAACAATTGTGAAATCTGCGTGTGCTATAGGTAAGTCCCTAATTATATGTTTTTACCGGCGAGACGATTTGCGTATGTAGTAAGTGAGTGATATTTTTACACAAATGAGTCTTGGGGCAACACCGCTCGGGGTAAAACCGGCCCATATACGATTTTGACCCACATGTATTAATATGAGATAACCTTGTAATTTATCATTGCAGATGCTACAAAGATGCCGCGTAATCATAAAAGGAAGACAAACAGACAAGTATGGGACATGGAAAACATGAGAACAGCGGTTCAGCGGTGATCCGTTGTCGTCAACTGCTTTGTAAACCGTACCATTGCATCAACCTCTTTTGCGCTACTCGATGACCCGGTACCATCCACTTTTTCTACACCCTTCGCTGATCCGTTACCATCAACTTCTACTGCTCGTTAACTCCTCCTGTTGTTAAACTAGTCTATGCAACTCTGTCTCCAGCCGATATAATGCCTGCTCCCAAGATAAGCATGGATCGAAAAAGAAAAACGAATTGTCGAAGAGGCAAAACAGCTGCCATCACATCCTCTACCTACAAAGAAGAATTAAGAACCACCACTCATAACAAAAAACAACTAAACTTAATTTGAACCAGTCAACTAAAGCTACAAAAGCAACAAATCCACGAATGGAAACATTTGTCTGTCTTGTCTGGAGGAATAAGGAACAAGCCGCATAGATGAAGGTTGGGTGCAATGCACAGGTTGCAAAGTCTGGGCTCATGATGGCTGTACAGGCTATGACCCAGAGGAACTTGATGATTTTTTGTATATGAATAATGGGCTGCGTTGCCTCTCGGTAATTTCCGGGGCAGTATCGTACATAGTATACGGTTTTCTCCAGGGGTCGGGGCAAAACCGGAATGAGCAGGGGTTTCCATTTTTTTGTTTTTTATTGATTAATATCGTAATTATCATACGTATATCGATGTAATTATGTACCTAATGAGACTGACTAATAATTAAAGTTGATTTGTTACATTTGTGTATTTAAATTAATGACCTACAATCTTAAATCTTAGCTATACGACTTTACCCCACTCTCCCCTACTTACCCGTTATTGCATGGGTTGCAGATTTCGACTCCAGAGGATTTCAACAAGTTGCCGCCAGAAGGCGGATGCTTTGAGAAATGCAACTACCAGTATCACTGCGGCCATAAGTGCCAACTTTACTGCCACGGATACGACCGCCAACATATTAACACGAAATGCACTATGAACTGCGAAAGGTACATTACCACTGCAAGACCTGCAGGGTAATTGCATAACACATTACCAGTAGCAATGAGTTTCATTTTGACAATTCAACAACATTAATTGCGTTTTTTACGTTGTTGACCAGACAATTTTTTCAACATATACGAAGCAATTGCAGATTGAGATTGTTACGCAATTGCCCCACTGGAAGAAAGAACTATGACAAAAGTCATGCTTAGATAAATAAGTACTCTTTCTACCTAGATAATACTAAAATGCCATTACTTGTTTTAGAGTTTTATGTGACCTCGGACATGTCTGCCCATTAAAATGCAAGGTAGATTGTGCGCCGTGCAGGGTCCTCGTAAGGAAGACTCTTCCATGTGGTCACGAAATGAACATATATTGCCATCGTGATCCCGAAGACCCGAAGAACAAGTGTCTTACCAAAGTTGATGTTATATTACCAAATTGTGAACATAAGGTAGGTAGATCCATAAATCTATAGCATAGCTCAGAAAGAGGGAGTTCCCTCACAAATATTTAGTCTGCATTTCTCGATTAAACCCGCAATGTATTATAAACAAAATGTATTATAAAAAAAAACGTCATCCTTGCCTAGAACGTAGATTACTAATTAAAGTTTGCCACTATTTATCCACCGTATTTCAAAACTTTGGAACAACAATGGTACGTATACATATATATCTCATTCGCGTCAGTATGAATGGGGCTATTTTTAATGTAAATAGAAAAATAGAAATCATATTTCTGTTTCAATTAAAAGTTAAAAATCGACCAGATGTCGGATAACGGAATTTTTATAGTTATGCCACGGCAGATTTGTTTTTTGTTTTTTATTGGCGTAATGTAAACAAACAAAATAAACAAATATTGAAAAAAATAAAAGCCATTTTAAGTTAGGTACGAAAAAAGCTGTGTAATGTACCCTGGGCCCTGGTCTGTCCACTTGAAGAAACAATCATTACCTTACTACCGCTCCATAGACATTTTTGTGTACGGATCGTGTATAAGTGGCGAAGCCCCGAAAAAAAAAACGACGGGTTGTACTCCGGGAGTGCCGGCAGAAGTGAAAACTTGAATATTAACGTTGTGCATTTTTAATATTTTGGAATGGTTAGAGAATAATTTTGTACGAATTGCTTTCATTATCAGTATAAAAGTACTATTATTTATGTGGTGGAATACAATATTCATTTATTGCGCTATCGTACACAAACATGACAATTTATATTACATTAAAAACACATTACATTAAAAACAAACACACACACACTGTTCACTTCAGAACAGTGGCGTAGCGTGCCATCTCGGCGCCCGGGGCGGGAGACTCATTTTGCCGCCCCCATTCTATAGGTGCTTAGTTAAAATTAAATTTTACAGGCAATGAGGTATCTTTTATTGAAGGTAAAATAGGATGAGCGGTTTTACAAGCAGATTCTACGGGCCTTATGAGCAGCGAAGTCAGAAATTACTTTGTCAAAATCAATATTTGCAGCCAATTCTTGTTCAATCGACAATATAGCCAAGTTTGATAGTCTAGCGGAGCTCATAGTAGATCTGAGATAATTTTTATTAGCTTCAACTTGAAAAACATCTCTCACAACTTGCAACACTAATCGCCAGAGTCAAATATGAATCAAGATGACTATATATTTGGAACCGAAATTCCGAGATTCAGTTTTTTAATGAACTGGAGGAGCTCGAGTGGTCCTGTATCTATTATATCTTCTCTGATTCAGAACTGGCAACAAACTGCTGGAGACGGTTCCGCTCCATCTGTAACTCGTCCTTGTCCATGTCTTCTAATACATGGGAAGATCACACTCGTACTTGCTGTCCAAAAGTTTCGCTGGCGTCAAAAATCCGAACTTGTCCGATATTTCTTGAATCATAGATCTCAACCCGCTGCACTGGCGACTTTTTGCCGCCCCCGCGGGCTGCCGCCTGGTGCGGGCCGCCCCCTCCGCCCCACCCACGCTACGCCACTGCTTCAGAACTATTACAATTATTTTACATTAAAAAGTTTATCTCTTAGGAAAATCAACTTCCATCCATAATTTCAACGACTTTTTCATCATCATCATTACCAGAACCATCATCGCTAATCACATGGTACTGAGAATTGAGAAGAAAGAAAACTGAGAGTTTTATAGGTTTAAAATATATATTAAAGGTCTATCTTTAAGTATTATAAGGAATACAGTTAAACTATAACCAATATCATATTTAAAAGAGCTTATTTCATATTTCTTATTACATTTTAAGGCTGAATGACGATTCCTTTGCTCTATTCGTGCAACGCGACGCGACGATGAATTAAAAGTCAACATGACATAACAATAACAACCGATGACGCGACGCTAACAAAATCACTTGAATTTGTAGTTTTTAAACTTTTGGGTGCTTGATTATTTGTATCAGCGAGTGCTTTTAACATAGGTAGTTCTGTGACTAAGAGGATAAATACAACTACCTAATGAAATGTGAGTATTATGATTTTTTCACTGATAGTATATGGCTATTATTACTATTGTCTCATCCACGAGTATTGTATGATACACGAGATATTAATAAAATTTAAGTAAATTACATGATTAGCTATTGTTTTACTATAATATGTACGTATAACTTTATTGTTGTAACGTAACATTGTGTGTTTTAGCATGCCAAGAAGTGCTATACTTTCATTACATAATATGAAAACTGTATAGGTACTTGGAAATTATAATTTTCATATTTAATTTTGTAGAGTCCTAAGCAACCCCTAAGACGACCTACTGACCAATTACTGCCTGTAGAACAATCTACTAGAGGCATGCTCCAGACCGAACAGTCCACACCTTCAATACCAGTAAGTTAATTCTAATAAAATATAATAATGTAATGTTATATTTGCAGGGCGAACGGACATACAACCAGGCCCATCTTTGTATAGGGACAATGTGCCAATGGAAAACCAGCCTAATACAGAACAAAAGGTGAAGTTTTAAATAAAAGTCTTACAATAATATGTTTTAACTTTATAATGGATATTTAGATAACTTTTTTTTGTATTACAGTTTGAGGCTAGATCACCACTTGCAGTCTTGCAATGCGTCATCATAGGAGTAATGCCCCAATTGCATCTTCATGTAAGGTTAACTTAATTATAATTTGGTTAATTATATTATTGGTTTAGTGTAAAAAGCACTACATAGTAGTGGTCTCACTTTTGATTCCCGGGTTGGGCCAATTTGTTGGGATTTTCTGTAGGTTTTTTCAACAGCAGCCCTTATTCAATCAAGATCAAGATATAGACTACATCTATGATGATGATGATGGGACTCCCTTTTCCGCACTTAGACTCCCATTCGGTCCGTTGTGCGTGGGGATACTGGCTAACAGAGCCAGCCTAGCTCCGCCCAAAAGCACAGAAGCTTCCTGGGAGCTTCACAGGCTTCGCAGAGCGACCTCATTGTTCCGAGGATTTCTGCACGTTGAGAAGCCACGGCCTCGCAATCCAGGATGACGTGGGCGGCTGATTCCTCGGCATCAAGGCAGCCCCTGCAGAGGGGGCTGTCCGTGGCGCCTATGTTGAAAAGATGTTTGTTAAGAAGGTTGTGGCCCGTAATTGTGCCTATTATTATTCTAAGGTTATTTCTACTCAGGCTGAGAAGTTTTTTGGTTAATCGCGGGTTTATCATTGGTAAAGCCAATTTTGACTGTCTACAGTCTGTTGCCCGTGACCATCTGTTGTTATGGAGTTCGGTCGATCTTTGGCGAATCCACGCACGAAATTGTGAGAAAGGCAAAGGGAGAAGTGGGTACGGGCCTAGCACCCGCATATCAGAGCCTCTCTTCGCAAGTTCATCTGCAGCATCATTGCCCAAAGATTCACTGTGACTAGACTACATCTAATAGAATCAAGATATAGACTACATCTAATATGTATACTACATTGTAATATCTATTCCTTTAGAGGGAGAGTGATGTGATGTTGATGATACTTACATATTTGTTTTACCTCTGTATAGTAATTTGTTGCATTTTTATGTTCATAGCATCTCGTAGGCATCGAACGGCACACCGCCGTCTGATCCAGCACTCACCACCTTCTCAAAGGCAATCCAAATGGCGAGCCTGACTGAATATTTTGTCGCCATTAAAGAGAGGTGTTTGGAAAATGAGAGACTTCTTATTGACAACCAGCAGAGGATGTTCGACTTTTAAGGAAATAAGTGAGTCATGGTCAAGGCAGACCCACGCACTGCAGGATTTATGAGCATACATCAGTCGAGGAAGTTGAATCTCCGAAACATGGATCTACTACTATGTTTAGATAATTTTAAGTTTATTTAAGATGGATGTTAAGAAGTTTAAGTATAAGAACTGTTTTTTTGTAATAAATGTCAATGTTTGTTAGCGGGCATGCTCTTTATGCCTGCAGGCTTTTATTTAGGTACTTATTTAATTTTGTTTTGCTTGGGTAGTTTTCATTGTATATACTAAATTATTTAATTAAATGTCCTGTTTCTTGTAATGTTAATTACTTTGCAT
Source organism: Luperina testacea (assembly GCA_927399505.1). Lineage (NCBI taxonomy): Eukaryota > Metazoa > Arthropoda > Insecta > Lepidoptera > Noctuidae > Luperina > Luperina testacea. The sequence continues at coordinate 12,338,857 of OV656770.1, read as the reverse complement.
ACCTACTATTGTATAGAATCAAGTTTTTCTAACTGAATATCAAAAGTCATTTTGAATAAATGATTTTTGATTTGATTGATTGTTTTTAATAGTAAATAATAAAGAAAATAATGCAGTTATCTGTTTAATTTCTCATACCCCTGTATACACTCTTACCCATTTAAAAATATAGTACAAATAGGGACTAAGGTATAAATAGGCACATATTATTATAGGCTATTGATATTATACTAATCATATACACCTTAAACACCACACTTTAAATACACACCTTAAATGTTATGACAATTGTTGATTATAATAATATTTTTATTAATAATTTAAATACCTATTTATTGTATCTAATCAATAATGGTGAGTATATTCTATCTAAACACGTTAACCACATCTGTAAAGGAACGCATAAATTGTAGATACAACATGCTCGCCATAATTGATTAACTAAATCTCGCCTACTTATCAGCCTACTCTCTAAGTCATCATGTGTTGGAGCCTGATGTGTCAGGATTCCAAGTAACCTAGATTCTTCATCTAAGTCACATTGGTCTCATCATCATAGGAGCTGGTAGCCCGGCTCTATTACATATCGTCTTCTCGCATTAAAAGTGTATAATCTCAGAATTTGCTAATTTTACAGGAGGACGTTTTAAAGGTTTAAAGACTAATGAACTTTCACCAATAATTTAAAACTAATCAATGCGCCATTTAGCGGGGATTTGTCGGACTACGTTCTTTTTTCATTTGAGAAAATTATTTGTGATACTAAACAATTTTGTATACTTAACTCAATTTCGTTTTTTTTTTTGAGATTGTACACTTAATGCGAAGAGGCGATATGTCGTTTAAAACACAGGAAGCCATCACAATTTCTCCCACTTTTATAGGATCATAGTACAATACCCTATGTACTAATAAACATCTGAACCGTCCTTTCAGGATTCCAATAGTCCTCTACACTGTTTCTTGCACTGCTGTGCAAATTGTTGTAATGGCTCTGGAGTCTCAGTTTCTGAATTACTAAAGGGAGTCATTAAATAAGGCCTTTGAGGATATCCTGAGTCACCTGAAATCAATGAATGAAGCTAGAATTAAGTGCAATCTTGACTTGTGTTTAAGTTATCATTGTATTGTAAATAATAACTTCGTGGATTGCCCTAGAGGCAGAAGACTGAGATATGTATGTGTCTACATTCTTCCCAATGATTTTTTGGTAACTTCCATTAGCCAAAAATGATAGTGTGCATAATATCTGAAACATCAGGAATTCAATAGGCTTTTGTTGGTGTGTGGTGAGGTATACCCATCATATCTCAAGAAACCTAGATGTAAACAAACCTTTAGCCTCTTGGTTAAACCACTGGAACGAAGTCGCGGACGCATATATGGAGTTAAGTCATCTTCCAATATATTAATTAAATCCTCAGAAAGCCTGTAAATATGGATAAAATCTGTATCACGGAATATTGTTTTAAACTTTCGTATTTGTTTCGCCTGTCGAGCTTTCTTCAAATTATCACTTTTCTTAGCTTCTTCTAATAAATGTAGCTTCAATTGTGTAGTAAAAGAATACAAATATTTAAAAAATTAAGTACAGTTTATTATTTTTGTCAGTCTACGCCCGAATATTTAGAGCTTTTTGATTTGACAGTTAGAATCGAGGCTGTGGGCGAGACGCAAATTACTCGTAAGAAAATTATTTATCTGTGATTTAAAATTTAATATTTTTTTACACACTGATCTGTGATTTTTTGTGATGCGAATTTACTAATTATATGTTAGACTTAGATGAATAACTGATCTGTAATTTAAATAATAATGACTACACAACGTGTAAATAATTTCTTTGATCTGTGATTTGATGCAATAATTACATTAAGAATTAAAATTAAGGGAATAAAAATAATAATTTCCACATCAACAAGCGGTTTCATTTATTATAGTCACAAGGTGCATTTAATATATTTTTTAATTAGCCCCCAAAACTTTTGAACGCGACTGTACGGACCGCTTAGGTATAATACGTCCAATAAAGAAGGTCATCGATATGTATGAATCAGTCGCTTTTTAGTAGTCATTGGAATTTGATCGGACAACCAGCCGTTGTTTACATATTTTGGTTTTTTGTTTATATTTACTTAATGCGAAACATTCCAAGCTGAATATTTTCACCATATATTTTTGACTAAAGGCACATGATTTTGGTTTACATCTACACATCTCGGATTGAGCCGATTCCTTGTATTTTGCCGTCAAAGTTAGGACACCATCGTTTTGACTTTTAGCAAAAACGCATGCATGAATAGTTTTGAAACTTTCTATGGTTATTATTAGCGTCAAGAAGGACCGAATACAGTTTTCAGCGAACTTGTTTCTTGTCCAATTTAGGCGCTGCGATGTTTTTTCGGGTTTTCATAAAACCGCTATAACTTGAAAACTATAAATATTTTCTTAAAACTAATTGGGGCACAAAGGGGCACACATTAAGAGCTACTCGTGTATGTTTACTCTACAGGGGCACATGCAATGGTTGTAGAGATATACGATTCATCAAAACGTTACTCCAGCAGGAAATGCAATATCTCGAAAACCTGAAGGGGCACAGATTTTTTTTTTGGGGGCACATTTTGGCACACATATAAGCTCTCTGGCCATGCACAATTTTTCACTCTCCGATCATTCGTTTAGAATTTTCCTGCTAGAAAAACGTTACCCCAGCAGGAATCGTTTTTTCCGTTTTTTTCCAAAACGACAGGGGGCACACATTTTTTATTTGGGGGCACATTTACAGCAGATAGGGCACATATTATACGTTCTACTCCTATAACTCTAGGAGACACTTTCTTGCTGGGGTAACGTACACTTATAATTCATATATTACCTACAGGCACAGAAAGATTGTTACCAGGATGTAAAAAAGGTGAACTGTTTGGTACCTTGCGTGTACCGCTTGGAAGAGTGCGGCCATGTCTGCGGTCGCAAATGTCATGTGACCGACGATCCGGACCATGAAAAAGTGAGTTTTTTGACTTTTCTATCCATAACTTTATACCTATCCATTCTATTTTTACCGCCTGAAAATATCTCGATAGTAAGAAATATGTAAATCCGCTAAATCATAATATCTGTAACAAATTTTCCAGTATATATGCCGCAAACCTTGTGCACGAGCAAAAGCAGGTTGTGAAGCCGAACTGATAGGAGATCGAGGGGACCATCAATGCCGGAAGACTTGCAACGAGAAATGCGATGATTGTAATGTCCAGGTGCGTTCCTTGCTAATTAAGTACCTTCACTTTGTTATGTTACGACATTACATGACTGAGTAACTAAAGACGATTCCGAGGTAGATCGAGTCGAGAGGCGGTAAGCGGCGCCCTAATATGAAAATGAGTACCTATCTAGGAACACTGAGGAAAAGCGAGATTAGCGTCGTTGTACAGGATGGCAGGGAAGCGCAACCTGCTACCATGGATTCAGTACATGATTCTGAACCCCTTAGGTTGAAATTTGCCGTCCAACTCCGTATCACCTACGAACATAAGATTAGATCTCCTATATAATGGAGGAAGGAATCTTTACTCCAGGTGTTTTTTTTACCTGTACAAAAAATATTAGGGACTATGGTTCATTTCGAAGTATTGAACTACTGTCGGACGGGCCCGTATCTTCGTACACAGACTTAGTTAGTATGCCTCCAGATATGAAAGAGCGCCCTAAACGGAAGGTAATCGCGGTCGAATGTTCCATTTGTCTAAATCGCCACTAGTTAAAAGAATTGGCGAGTGAATTTGTGGCTCATCTCTTGACGCTATCTACTTATTATTATATGTATACTATTTCCTACTTTATTTTACTTGAACAGATGTAATACCTGTACAAAACATATTATTGGATTTCATGGTAGTTTTAGGTACCTACCTACTAAAATATCAAAAGTTTTCTTACCTATAAGTACCTATTATGCCTCGTTAATCTAACGGTTGAAAGTGGTCGGATCTTGTGATAACGATTTCTCGGTGAAATATGTATGAATGGTATACCCACCTACCTACCTATGTAATAAATTAATGAGTATTTTTAATTTTCAGGTTAAGAAAAAAAGATCGAATTGCAAGCACGTGGAGACCGTAGCATGCTCCAAGTCAGTTGACGAGATTCCATGTAAGATGAAATGCACACGTGCCATGACCTGTGGACATTTCTGTAAGAAAATGTGTTGCGAACCATGCGGAGATTGCACACAAATGGTATGTTACCTTGCTTATTTTGTACCCGTTCGTTTGCTCATTCATATTTATTCATCAGATGAAACATATCTGACTATTGAAAAATAAGCCCTTATTCGTGTAATTTCATTGCGACTATCTTCGGTTTCGTAACTTTTACGGTTATTGCGGAGCTCTACACCGTAGCTCGTCGTATTCGCAGCGTTAAAGCACCGGGCCGCATGAACTCCTACAGCTTCTATCATTTGAATGCTTTCTAGCAGTGAATTGGTTTTTCAACCATTATTTTTGTATTTCTCAGGTGGACAAAGTAATACCAGAGTGTCTCCATACAATAAAAGTGCAGTGTAAGCAAAGTGTGAGTCATGAGCTTTGCAATGAGAAGTGTAAGCTACTCCTTTCATGTGGGCATCCGTGCACGGGCCGATGCGGCTCTGCGTGTGACCGCACGAAGTGCATCAAGCCTTCTGGCGAGGTCTTGTCTCCTTGTGGCCACAAAGTGAAACTACCGTGCAATGTATCAGATTTATTCGCTAAAGGTAATTTGTGAAATCATTATGCATGTTAGCACATGAACAGTCATCTTCGAGTGTAGTAGGTATACCTATCGGTTTGTGAACTTAGTATCTTGCATTCCCGAAATACGCGTGTATAGCTATAGTAAGGTTCCAATCTAAATTATTATTTATTATTATTCTGTAAATCTACTAAACAATACAAATGTCCCTGATTTTACCTAATACCTAGATACCCGTTACTGTAACCATTGCAGGCGTAGTTAAACATGGATTAACATGGTAGCCACTAGCCGCCAATAGTATAAGTATATAAAAGAATTTTGATGAGAATAAAAGTTGGTTGGTTAACCTATTCTACGTGTTACTGGAATTTTTATTTGGCCCTCTGTTGCATGGGGCTAACTTGCCAAAAGAGGGTGTACTTTCGTACCTACAGTGGGTTTTGGCTCTAAATGAACGTATTGACTATCAAATTCAGTATCTATATTTCGTCTTATAGCTGACCCGGCGGCGTCGCACGTCTTGAATTCATGCAAAAACCGGTCAAGAGCGAGTTGGACTCGCGCACCGTGGGTTCCGTACCAACATGTTTTTAATTTTTCATCGGCGAGGCCTATATTCGTCAGAGATTTTAACAACGTTTACTGCGGTGTAGAATATTGCAGTTTTATGTCAGCGCCATCTCTTGACGATAGTGGAACTAATGTTACTTTTCTTGATGATTTCCGAAAAAGTGTGCTATTTAGAGAATTTGTTTTATTTTTCCTGTAATCTTTACATGAACTTCTAATAATTTCAGATTTTTCTCTTTGCAAAAGTCGAAAACTATGTGGCATAAAAAAAAGGAAAAATGTTTGAGAATGTGCAAACTGCGTTCTTTCATAAAGCCCCACTTCGAATTTTTCAGACCCCCTATCAGTCCCTGTTGCAAAAAATATACATATATTTTTGTTTCTTTCTTATTTGCAAAATAGTTGGGCATACTACGTCACCTAAAACTATTCCAAACTACAACTATTCGGCAGAATATTATGATCGTAATACGTAATGCTGGCTAAATACACATAACAACTTTGTACAATATTCTGACAAATAAATGAATTGTATTGTATGTATTGTAAATTTCAAGTTGATAGCATTAGTAGTTTTTAAGATATTCAGCTGTGACAGACACACAGACTGAGTCTCACCATAAAGGTTCCGATTTACCATTTTGGTAAGGAACCCTAAAAATTCCATGGAAAAAAGTAGGTCAGTATGTCGCAACCATAGAATTATAGTCGCAACATTGAAAAATATCCGTGAAACTACCAATTTTTCCTTACATAAAAACTTCATTCGGACATAATTACGAATTTTATTTATTTATAGATAGGGTCTAGCTTCTATCCGCTTCGCTTCGCATCGCATCGCATCACCCGCCCGCGCCATTACTTCGTTTTCGCTTAGCGTTATTTCTATTTTTTTTCTTTTTGCACGGTTTCTATGTGCATAAGAGCAGAAAAAACATTTTTATACATTTTTTCAAATGCGAATATGTAGTACCTAGTGACAGTGATTAGCACGTTCAAATCAAACAAACTTGTTGAAATGGTTAAATAAATAATAGAGGATCTTAAAGAACATTTTACTTTATTACGAATTTTTGAGAGCACACATTTTTTTTGACAAGGGGCGTGGAACCACAGACTAGTGATGATGATGATTGATGATTAGGGGACCTTTTCCGCACTTAGACTCCCATTCGGTCCGTTGTGCGTGGGGATTCTGGCTAACAGAGCCAGCCTAGCTCCGCCCAAAAGCACAGAAGCTTCCTGGGAGCTTCACAGGCTTCGCGGAGCGACCTCATTGTTCCGAGGATTTCTGCACGTTGAGAAGCCACGGCCTCGCAATCCAGGATGACGTGGGCGGCTGATTCCTCGGCATCAAGGCAGCCCCTGCAAAGGGGGCTGTCCGTGGCGCCTATGTTGAAAAGATGTTTGTTAAGGAGGTTGTGGCCCGTAATTATGCCTATTATTATTCTTAGGTTATTTCTACTCAGGCTGAGAAGTTTTTTGGTTAATCGCGGGTGTATCATTGGTAAAGCCAATTTTGACTGTCTACAGTCTGTCGCCCGTGACCATCTGTTGTTGTGGAGTTCGGTCGATCTTTGGCGAATCCACGCACGAAATTGTGAGAAAGGCAAAGGGAGAAGTGGGTACGGGCCTAGCACCCTCATATCAAAGCCTCTCTTCGCAAGTTCATCTGCAGCATCATTGCCCAGAGATTGCCCTGTGTCTGTGTGCTTTACTGTACTGTGCCCTTTGATCCACTGGAGAGTAACACGATTAGCCGTCGATAAACTCTCCAGAGCTAGATGGCACTCAAAAATTAGCTTGTTGTTAGTTTGTTTGCTTCCTAAAGCTTTAAGTACAGATAGGCTGTCGGATAGGAATTTAATGCCGTAGTTCCGAATGCCTAAGCGCTTTACTGCTGTTGCGGCTTGTGTTAAGGCAACACATTCGCATTGAAAGATCGAACTATGTGTGCCTAGTGGTATGTGAAAGTTAATATTGAGGTCAAGGGAGTGTACACCTGAACCGTTTTGTGTTTTAGAGCCATCTGTATAAATGCGCACTTCATTGACTCCTGACTGATCCCTTTCTTCCTGAACTGTTTGTATAATGTAGTTCTTGTTGATAATCGGTTGGTTTGGTGTTCTATCACACGGAGCAGCGATGAGAGGCTGATACTCAATCGCCCGGTCCAGGATTTTAGCGTGTGGACTGGTAATGTTTTTGCCCCATATGCCCAGGTGCATTAGCCTGATGGCAGCCAGCGCCGCTTCCTGCTGTATGTACAGGTCAAGGGGAGTTAATTGAAGGGCTATCTCCATGGCTGCTGTTGGGGTGGTTCTCATGCAGCCAGTGGTAGCTGAGCAGGCCAGGCGCTGAAAGCGCTGTAGTCTGGTAATGGTGGTCGAGAGTTCTGTCCTCGTCCACCAAACCAGAGCTCCATAAGCCAACATTGGCCTGATCAGCGCTTTGTATATCCACAGAGTAATCTTCGGAGAGAGCCCCCATGTTTTCCCTAACATTTTTTTACATTGGTAGAGTGCAATTGTACTTTTATTAAGTTTGTAGTCAAGATGCTTGTTCCAGAGCAGTTTGCTGTCAAGGATCACCCCCAAGTACTTGACTTCGTCTTTCAGTGTTAGTTCCGTGTTGAAAAGTTTTGGGAGCCTATGAGGTCCAAGAGTTCTCTTGTTGGTAAACATATTAGTTCTGATTTCGAAGGGTTAACCTATAGTTCGTGCTTCGTGCACCAACTCTCGACTATTTTGAAGGCCTTTCTCATGAGATCGCATAAGATGCCCTCAAATTTCCCCGAAATCAGAATTGCTATGTCATCCGCGTATCCCACTGAGTACAGACTGCTGGCGTTGAGCTCTAGGATGAGCTCATTTACGACTAAATTCCACAGTAGTGGTGACAGCACCCCACCCTGTGGGCAGCCTCTACTCACGATACCTCGTGTGGTGGTGTTCACGGTAAATTGAATAGCTCGGTATCTTAACATGTTATTAATCCATTCTATGAGTGTTCGTGCAACACCGTGCGTGGCAAGTGCCTGTTCGATGCTGACGAAGTTAGTTTTGTCGAAAGCACCTTCTATATCAATGAAGGCGCCTAGGGTTGGGTTTTTGGCTTTAAGAGCATTACCTATGCGTGAGACTACGCTATGCAGTGCTGATTCAGTTGATTTGCCTGCACAGTAGGCGTGTTGATTAGGATGTAGAGGTCTTTGTACCGAAACCTGGGATCTAATCTTCCTATCCCCCAGCCTCTCCAGTGTCTTCAAGAAGAACGAGGAGAGGCTTATAGGTCTAAAAGATTTGGGCTGGGTGTAGTCGCCCCTGCCAGGTTTCGGTATGAAGATTATTTTTACTTCCCGCCATTTCAAGGGACACAGACTAGTAAAAAAACAGATAATAAAAACTTATGAGGCGCTTACATAAAATTATAAATTTACCTAATTACAACAAAACTCTTCAGCTTTATTAGTATAGATTCAAATCTCTATTCCACCATGCTCATTTACCTAGACCCATGTCGGAGTGTTCTATACACGTCTGCTGCCTTACCCCCGTTAGGAGATACAGGCGTGATGTTATGTTTGTTAGTAAAATTGCAGCTAATAATGGCAAGTGTGCAGGTGAGGTGACGCCGGACAAGCTGCTGCAGTACTGCGCGAGTGCATGCGGCGCGACGCTGGCGTGCGGGCACGTGTGCGCCGGCACGTGCGCGCGCTGCCTGCAGGGCCGGCTGCACCAGCCCTGCACGCAGACTTGCAACCAGGACAACATCTGCGGACACCAGTAAGTCTTGCGACACTTCTACGGAACATAGCTGATAGGAAGGAAGTTGGACTTGCTATCGCCTGTAATGATTTTTAAATAACAATAACAACATAGAGGAGGTCGGAGGCCCAGCTTACCTAGGTAGGTAAAGTGCAACCACGCTCAAAGGTTACATCCGATGTAACCGTGGTCGTGATTTGTAGTCACTAAGGTGTTGCATTCTGTTCTACGAAGTTTCTGATATGATCGAGCCGACTTTTATCGCTGACTGTAACAACTTATACCTCTGTTTACCCCTTCGGAGAACGCGTGCGTGATGTTATGTTTTATTTTAAACGCTGGTGAGTTGCATTTTTATACATACTTGATTTGAATGTTTGTTTGTTTAGATGCCAGGAGCCATGTAATCAAATCTGCCCACCTTGCAAGATGCCCTGCGAAGTTAAATGCCAGCACTCGCATTGCAAGAAGTTGTGCGGCGAACCATGCACGCCATGTCAGGTGAATAACAATTATGTTGTCTAAATAAACTCTGACTTTAGGTTTCATTCATAGAACGTAGGAAGGGAGGTTTCACACTACGTTGCATTCGTATAGATCATATCGATAAATGAAATCAGCACGAGTTTTTGATCAGATAATGTTGGCTACTTCGGCGGTCTTGTCTCCAGCTCGGACAGTGTTATACATTGGGTTTTCCAATAGGAATTTCCCAGTAACAGCCCTAAATCTGACTTGGTGCATGGTTTATGGGGTTTGTTCTATCCCTGTGTCCCTTTATATGGAGACACGTACGTGACGTCCCATCGGACTATGAGAGTGTGGGAAGAGGGAGTGCACCTGTGTCTGCGGACACGTTTGCGCACTATATTATTACTATAATATCTTCCGCGCTGAAGGCTAGTGTCCGTTGAGATTGGCTACTATGCCTGAAATACGAAATGTGGGTGTCCCTACTAAGTACTTATTAGATTTCTGGCTTTCTCTGCCCTTCGAGGATAGTTGTGCTTGTGATGTTATTTAGATCAAAGGCATCAACTATCGAATTCTCTTTCACAGACTGAGTACCTACTATTTGTGTGAACTTGGTGCCTCTGTCATATTTCTAATATTATTCCAACTTCTGAATGGCTATCGTGTACCGTGTACCTACAGTACCCGGGCGCCAATAACACATCAAAGATTAGAAATAAACTATCGCTCATGGTAAGGGAGATGATATGCTCTACAATTAAGCAAGTTTTCCTAAAACTCTGAAGTGCCCTAATACCGAACCTACTTCTACGTCATTATAGGAAAAATGCAGTCGTCGGTGCAAGCACGGCCAGTGCACGCGTCGTTGTGACGAGATGTGCGACCGCGCGCCGTGCGACGCGCGCTGCGGCCGGCGCCTGGAGTGCGGCCACATGTGCCGCGGCCTGTGCGGCGAGCGCTGCCCGCCCATCTGCCAGCTGTGCCGCCCCGACGAGTTCCCCACGGACTTCCTGGGTGACCAGTACGAAGAACACGACAAGTGAGACACTTTCATTTGCTACAACTTTGACTCCAAAAGTTGTGATTGCAAAACTAAGTTTTTAATACAGTTGCTCAAAAAGTGGCGTATTGCAGGGACGTATAGCGTTCGGGAAGTGGGCTATTACATACTCGTGCTTTTTTTTTACCTTTCCCGAACTCGTGCGTAATCTTTCCCAACTGTCAAAATAATGTCTAACCAACCATGAAGTTTTTACTAAAAAAATTCATAGAAGTTTTTATGATTCATGCAAATACGTATATTTCTAAAAAGAAGCTACTAATTTGTTTCAATATCAGATTTAATGATTTGATTGAATGAGTTAGGTTAGGTTTCATTTCATTTCATATCAATAAAAAAATTCTACTGAAGACTTGGCTGTATGGGCATAGTTCCCTTTGCCTACCAGAATGGGTGAAGAAAAAAAAATCGCTGCTTATATTCTACGGTTGGCGCCATTTTTCAGAAAGTTTCTTTATTAAATTGCTTCATTTTTTCGCAACTGTATTAGTCTGTATTAAAAATAGTCGTTCAGTACACGTGCGAAACCGTCATTGCAACTTGTTCCGACTGTCAACCCTCGCCTTCGGCTGCGCCTCGGCTCGGGTAGACATTTGTCGGAACTCTTTGCAATGACAACCTTTCCGCATTTAACTAATAGGAAACAGTACGCCGAAATTAAATCACTACACGAAGGTGTTGAAGAAATTCATAGATCGAAATCATTTACTGTAACTAGAGGTGTTCCGCAGGGTTCGGTGTTAGGCCCCTTTTTCTTTATAATATTTCTTAACGATCTAGCTGAATACATTAAAAACATTTTACCAGATGCTGACTTAATAATATTTGCTGACGATACGAGTGCTGTTATAGCTGCGGACAATATGGAGACCTTAGAATGTAAATTAAATGTATTAATAACTGCTTGTGAAGGCTGGTTTTCTATGAATAATCTTAAATTAAATGTAAGTAAGACAAAATGTATGATATTTAGATCTACAGTTAGAAACAAAGCCTTAGTTAACGTAGACTTCTTAGGCAAAAAAATTTATATCGTAGAAAGTTTAAAATTTTTGGGGGTACAAATTGATTCTTTACTTAATTGGAAACCAGAACTAGTTTCAATTACAAATACAATAAGTAGCGCGTGTTATGCTATCAGATCTCTGAGGGATATTTTGTCTATTGCCCAACTTCGTACCGTCTATTTTGCTCTGGTTGAATCTAAACTTAGATATAGCATTACATTTTGGGGAAACAGCTATAAATATAATATTAAGGCAGCCTTTACTATACAAAAGCGAGCATTAAGAACCATGCTTCGTTTAAACCAGATGGAATCATGTAAGGAGTATTTTATAAAACACAGAATTTTAACGGTACCGTGTCTTTATATTTTAGTTCTCCTTACACATCTAAACAAAAACTTAAACGAGTTTGAAACGGACGATGAAAGAAAAAATAGAGTAGATACTCGCAGAAAAGATCTTCCTACTATTCTGCAGGCAAAGCTTAATGTTGTCAAACACTCGTCACGCGTGCAGTCTGTCAATCTGTTTAACAAATTACCCCCAGAATTAAAGAATATTCAGAATGTGAACATTTTTAAAAATAAACTCAGGGCTTTGTTAATCAATAAAGCCTATTACAGCATTGACGAATTTTGTAATGACAAAAATCTTAAAACTCGTAATTAAATCAAATAAGTGTTCTTGTAGTGTAAGTGTAATTGCTCTTTGACTTTTTTTTATAGTTAATTAATTTTGTTGACATTAAATGTATTTTTGTAGCATTTTGCTAGGGACTTTGTTCTGTATCAATAAAAATATTAATGTTTGTAAGGATAGTATTTGGAATTTGGCTACTAGGAACGTAGGAACTAAGTTACTTGTAATATTTTTTTTTTGTTTGTTGCTTCCTTTTGTGTACCTCTGTGCAAATATTTTCGACACAAATGTATTTTTGTTATGAATAAATAACGTGAACTTGAACTCGCACTTGTAATGAAATATACTATTAAGCGCAGTCAGCCTTATGTCAAGGCTGCGCTGAAACAAAATTACCTGCAAAATACTGTTCACTGACTCAAATCTTTGAATATATCCAACCCTAGCGCAATTTTGTTTTAATCAATTACCTATACTCATCATATCGCAATTCGCAACTAGGGCAACGACATCACCGTGTTCTTGATTGTTTTGTTACTGCCTGTAGATTTTCAATCAGCATTTTCATTGCACCCTCTTTGTAATTTCAGGTTTATCGTACTTCAAGATTGTGGTCATGTTTTGGAGGTCGATAACATGGACACTTTAATGCTGGGAGATCAGGAAAACATAAAAATACGCACTTGTCCTTTTTGTCGCAAAGCGATTATTAATACCAACAGATACAAAGATGCTGTGAATAGAATGTTCAAGAATGATATCAATCCTATAAAAGTTCGAGTTTACGGAACTAACGAGCAGATACAAATGAAACTGAATGAATTACGCCGCAAAGTGGTTGAATTTTCAAAAGAAAATGGAAAATTTATGGACGGTTTGTATTAAACTATTACATAGTACCTACCTAAACATTTTTGCGGACCCCGAGCGGGGTGCCCAAAAAGTTGCAGTTTGACGAATAACCGGCGAGAACTAATTTTTATGTTTCTTTCCAGATTTTATAGAAATGAAAACTACGTTTTTTAATTTTAAAATACTTTTAAATACACAAAAAAACGTGTCGCTCTTACAAGTGGAGATGGAATGCGTATACTTGAATATATTTGAAATGATCGTAGAATGTTGGCAAAAATACCGAACACAGAAAACGCAAATAACTACATTAAAGGATGAATTGCAGAAGCATATCAAAACACTATTGGCCGTACTCAAGATTCGGTCAAAATCCAAGATCCCTATCAAAATAAGCGAACAACAGCAAAAGGATATCGGCAATGAGATTAAACGCTTGAATGTTATGGTGCAACTTTCTACGCTTCTCCATCTCGCGATTAGTATGAAAGATGATCTTAAAGTAGCGCAACAAGTCACAAGTACCAAAGCGATAGTGTTCTCGCTATCTGTATTTAATGAAGACAAGGCTTTAGAGTCTCTTAGGCAGTTGCAAGCAGCGATCAAAACAAGCGGTGTTGTTAATAAGTACGAGCGCGCATTAATTGTTAAAGCTATTGGTTTAAAAGCTGGCCACTGGTATAAATGTCAGAATGGACATATCTACTGCATTGGTGAATGTGGCGGAGCAATGGAAGAGAGTACGTGTCCGGAGTGTGGGGTACGCATAGGTGGCAGAAATCATGCACTCACTGCGGGTAACCGCCATGCTCCAGAAATGGACGGCTCTAGTTATGCAGCATGGTCGGAACAGAACAACATGGCTAATTTTAATCTTGACGGTATACTTTAGTTTTACATAATAAACCAAATTAGGTGGCAAGTTATTTGTTTGTCAAGTAGGTACTGGAAGTTCATTTTCATATTTTATTAGTACGTCAGCTAGTCTATTTTGTAAACAAACCCACTTTGCACCTGCATCACTATCTACATACACTTTTAATCCCATTAATTCATCTTTACATGTATCAGTGTTTTTTTTTTACAGAATGTACTGCAGAACCAAATGTTTAAATCTAAATTCTTTTAAACACATACTGATTAAAGAGATGATTTAGTTCAGTATAAAATTATATTTATGTAGTGAGATTATGTATCTGTGAACATCCAACACAGACAGATTTATAATAAATTTTAGGTTACGCCAACATTTAGCATAGTAAATTCGTTGTGTATGTAGTACAGCGAAATAGAGTTTAATGATTAAATAGTTCTAAGGTTTTACATCACATTTACAGCCGAATCAAACTTTATGGCGGTTCTGAAGTGCGCTACTTACTCGCTGCGCAGTACCTCACCCCTCCCCCCGCTGACAGGTGATATGTTACTGCGCAGTGCGCAGCGACTCGCCTCATAGTCCGAGCCGCCATAAAGTTTGAATCGGGCCGTAAGTACTGACAAAATCGTTTCATGAATTTTTATTATTTTGTTTCACACATTGTTTAGAAAGTAAGTATGCTATCAATAAGACTAAATTTTACTTCTCTTATCGTATTGACTACAGCGGCAAAAGCAGCTAAACTAACTTCTCTAATAAAAAGGGTTTATTATAATTTGACGAATTCAGAATAAATGAAATACTTATTGTTAAAATAGAAAGCGTTGGATTTACAGTTTTGCATGGTTTTTCATTTTAGGAGAGTCCCTAAGATGAAAAACATACAAAACAGACGCGCCACAACACGGCAGCGGCAAAAACGCGGCTGGCACAAAATTGTAAAAAAAGTGGAGTTTATACACGTAGACACGGTCAGCAACGGATGTCGATTATCACTACAGTTTTGTAATGAACATACCGTAGAAGGTAGGTATGGTCATTATAAAACTGAAGTATACCAGAATAAGTAAATTATAAGTATCAAAGAAATGAGGTTCATCTTTATTTCTTTCATGACGTCATGAAAGAAATAAAGATGTACCTCATTTCTTTGATACTTATTACTTACTTATACTGGAGGCGTGTGTTGTAATGTTAAGTTACTCAGATATTGATATTTACTGCTCATTAATTAATAAAGCTGTTTTATGATAGTGTTTAGTTTTTTTATTTTGTTGAATTCTTTGATTTGCACAGTTATTGAGATGCTTTAGTCCTTTTTTAGAGTTCCGTACCTCAAAAGGAAAAAAGAACCCTTATAGGATCACTTTGTTGTCCGTCTGTCTGTCTCTTTTTTCTCAGGAACGCGTGGAGTTGTTAAATTGAGTCAAGAAATTAATATTAAATACTCAGGGCTGCAATCCCTTGAAGCAGTGAAAAAATCAAATTACTAAGTCAACGCAATCAAAAGATACGGGCGTTTGTGTCCCGTGGACAAAACCTAAGGGCGTTTGTGCACTACAAGGAATTTTACTGTCCGGCAGTCCGATTTTATTTTTTTATTATGTCGTGCCCATATGGGACCGTAAAAAATCGGACTGCCGGACGGTAAAATTCCTTGTAGTGCACAAGCACCCTATGGGTACTTTGCTACTTTGTTGACCTAGAATCGTGAAATATGGCAAGGAGCAATGTCGTGTAGCGCAAGTAAAGGAATAATCAGAAAACCGTAAATTTGTAGTTACAGGTACACCGAGGGCTCGGTGCGCAAGTTGTGTACGTTACCCCAGCAAGAAAGTGTCTCCTAGAGTTATAGGAGTAGAACGTATAATATGTGCCCTATCTGCTGTAAATGTGCCCCCAAATAAAAAATGTGTGCCCCCTGTCGTTTTGGAAAAAAACGGAAAAAACGATTTCTGCTGGGGTAACGTTTTTCTAGCAGGAAAATTCTAAACGAATGATCGGAGAGAGAAAAATTGTGCATGGCCAGAGAGCTTATATGTGTGCCCTAATGTGCCCCCAAAAAAAAAATCTGTGCCCCTTCAGGTTTTCGAGATATTGCATTTCCTGCTGGAGTAACGTTTTGATGAATCGTATATCTCTACAACCATTGCATGTGCCCCTGTAGAGTAAACATACACGAGTAGCTCTTAATGTGTGCCCCTTAGTGCCCCAATTAGTTTTAAGAAAATATTTATAGTTTTCAAGTTATAGCGGTTTTATGAAAACCCGAAAAAACATCGCAGCGCCTAAATTAGACAAGAAACAAGTTCGCTGAAAACTGTATTCGGTCCTTCTTGACGCTAATAATAACCATACAAAGTTTCAAAACTATTAATGCATGCGTTTTTGCTAAAAGTCAAAACGATGGTGTCCTAACTTTGACAGCAAAATACAAGGAACCGGCTCAATCCGAAATGTGTAGGTGTAAACCAAAATCATGTGCCTTTAGTCAAAAATATATGGTGAAAATATTCAGCTTGGAATGTTTCGCATTAAGTAAATATTAACAAATAACCAAAATATGTAAGCAAGGGCTGGTTATCCGACCAAATTTGAATGACTACTAAAAAGCGACGGATTCATACATATCGATGACCTTCTTTACTTTACTCACTAACCGGTTCACACGTGCCTGAGTACACTGACTTACAAAAGTAATAAGTAATTAAATAAAGTTGTTATTGGATTATATTCTACTAGCTGTTTCTATGACGTTACACATGATTAAGTACATTATAAATAGTAGCCTAAGTGCTATTCCAAGGTAAGCTATCTTCTCGATTCTAAATTTCATTAAAATACATCCAGTAATTTATATACTACTAAAAAGAGGTAGCTCTTTTTTGTAAATAAATAAAAAGCCCGTATTTGTCTTTTTATATTAGGTACAGACGGCAGCACATCGATGTAAACTCTATACATATCTATAACTACGACGCGCCGTATAGTGTTAGAAAGAAAGTACTCTTGGTTTGATTGGTGGAGTTTTCAACGTTTCTAATATTGCCCAATGGTTGCACATACTAATAATTGGCAGCCAATTATCATGTCTCACTAGGAATAAGCCACACCCCCGCTAATGTCACTCATGACATTGACAATTTGACATCGTTCGTTTGACGTTTATTCATTACGTCAGGTGGAGTCGTGTTTGTGTCGGTTCAGTCGGTTGTGTTTTAATTATTTTACAAGTTTGTCTTATTATCGAATGCATATGCTTATCGACGCAAATTGAAAGGCATCATAGCCCTTCGATTGAGTGGATGACGAGATTGATATTTGTCGGCAGACGGGCATATCGGTGAGTAATATTTTTTGTAATTATCATTTTATAAAGGTTAGTAAGTATTGAAAAATAGTGTCAATGGTGTTTTTCTATAGAATTTTAAAATTAACAGAAGGGATAGGTAGATAAGTAGGTATCTTCTTTGTGTTCTTTCCTAATGAGTGCCCGCTGTTCCAAGCGTCATCAAAATGTAGAATAAGTAACAGAAAGTTTATATTCAGATTTATACCTACGTAAACAAAATTCGATGATCTATTGTTTTTGATTGCATTGTCATGGGACATTCTAAACAAAAGTTATTCCAGTAGGTAGTGATGGGATTTTAAAGTAAATACTCAATACTTTTATTGCATTACACATGTAGGCATTCTTAGGTGGTAAACTTATAGTTAGATCATATGGACCCTGTCGGGCACAGCAAAATAAGTGAGTTAGGAGAGAGGAAGCATTTGTTAATTTTATAACATTACATAACAAACTACTATATTATAGGTAATAATGATGTAGGTATTTTTAGAGATAAACTAATAGCTTCTATATAAAATATAAACAATAAATATAAATATTAAGAGATGTAATAATCCATACTAATATTATAAATGCGAAAGTGTGTCTGTCTGTTGGCGCTGCTAGTAATAAATAAATAAAATTTAAAGTATCAAGTTCTTCTTAAGTTCTGACTTAAGTCTATCACTTAGATATTTGTTTACAGAGTAGTAGCTTTTATTCAGCAAGAATTGTCTAAGTTTTTTTAAAAATGTGTTAATTTTCTCTTCTTTTTTTTATTAGTGCGGGTAGTTCATTATATAATTTAATGGACATTACATAGGGACTTGTAGAGTGCATTTTTAGTTGAGAACTTGTCTGAATAGATAGCGTGTCTGAATGTCTTCACGTTTTGAATATAACTCTTGATGTTTCCGGACAAATTCGCATGTTTCTAAAATATACAGGGAAGGGTTAAAATATTATGTTTTTGAAAGAAAGGTTTGCAACTATCTGTTTGCTCAATGTTAACCAGGATTCTATCATCTAAGCATAATAGGTGGTGAGAGCTGTTTGTAAATTGGTGGTCTTTTTTATGTCACGAAGGGCTTAAGAGAATTTAGAAATTTTTGAGTGAGTTTTCTGTGTGATTTCCAGTTTATATGTGTGTCTATAACTGTGTGTCTGTGTGTGTGTGTTTATTGTATTGTATTTGTTTTATATGGGCCTTGACACCTGAAATAAATGGATAACTAGTCCTAGTAGAGTAAATTCATTAATGGTTTCTAATTTAGAGTCATTGAAAGTAAAATCTAAAGTTATAGGTGTTTTTTGGTAAGGGTGGAAAGTTATTCATTTGGTTTTGGAGTAGTTTATCTCGAGGTTATGATTGATCATACAGTTGCATGTTTTAGTAAGTATGGAATTGAGAGTTTCTCCTATATTTTCATTGTTTTGGGAAGAGACCAATATGGATATATCGTCCGCAAATAAGACACGTGGCCCTTCTATGGTCTTAGGTAGGTCATTAATATAAAGTAAAAATAAGAGGCATCCTATGACACTTCCTTGAGGAATTGAGCCATTAATTGCTTTACTATATGATCGGATTTTTTCGATTTCATTATTTTTATGGTTAAAATATTCTATTTCAACTAATTGTTCCCTACCTACCTACCCTAAATACCTACGCAATTAAGCACTGTAACGAACACCGGGCGTGCGAATAGGGAATGATTATATAGTATAAAAGTGATAGTATAGGAATATAATACGATAGTTATATAGGACCCTATCCGCGCTCCAGGGCACAAGTTGATACCGACTATTAACCATCGACTTATTATAAACTACTAGCGTAACAACATATTACCTACTGTTTTACTGTACTCAGTAAAACATTAGGTAATATGTAGTTACGCTAAAATATTTAAATCGAATTAGAAATTCAAATCTTACTAGATTTGAATTTCTAATTCGATTTAAATATTTTTTATTGTTCTAATTAGCTTTCCAACTTGTTTTTATTATTAGTATGTATCTGACAGGAATTTTTGAGAATTTTAATGCGAAGAAAAATTATAGGTAGAATAATTACGTAACTTGAAAACGTGGCTTTTCGTTTATAGGAATGTTTGCGTGATTTTAGTGTCAAATGAGAGGATTATGTTTAAAACTGATATTCCAGTTTGAATTATGTAAATCGGTCCACGGGTTTTAGAGATAGAAAGAATTTTGTATATTGAAAACATGCCAGTTTGATTTCAGTAAGTTAATGTAAAGTTAATAATAATATTTTAGAAAGTTTTTATTGTATAGAGATAGGATACTTAAATGTTGTTACGTAATACGAAAGAAGATTATTTACATAGGCTACACATAACACAATACAAAGAAATTGTAACGAACAGGCATAAAGAAATAAAAAAAGGGCTTTAAAGTGTCAGTGTGTGTGTGTGTGTGTGAAAATTACATGTAAAAATGGCTTAAAATCAAGGTTCTCTCTGCCTATAGTGATTGAGTAATAATAATGGGCAAATAAACTACAGCTATTTGTTTCGTTCCAGAAAAAAACAGTTTACTTCTGGCTTCGGGCGGTGGGAAGAAAGCGGAAGCATAGCTCATCACCGCCGATCCACTCTGCCGATCCTTTTTTAAGCACACGAGTAACCTCAACTTCGTACAGCGTGAGTCCATGTGTAGATTGTAATAATCACACTTACCTATCACCTTAACTTATTCATCACTAACATAAAACCTAGTTTCCTTTAAAAGTGAATAACAAAATTGATTAAAATAATACCTACCTACTAGCTAAGTGTGCGTCCTGAGTAAAGGCTCCTACAAACAGGCGCGACACGCGATATAATCGCGCGCGACACAAAGGCACCGCTCGTTGCGGTTCAGTTCTTTACAACCTACCTCAACAAAGGTAGAAGTTGTCAATTCGGCAGATTGTTTATTTGTGTATGTTTATATTTTGTAGAATATTTTTTTAACCGTCTCATACTAATTTAAAGTTTATTCAAACTTGTTTCAAATTAATATTATTTGAAGTTAAACAAATATCAACTTTATATTAATGTCAATTAAGTTGATTTCAGAGTGACTAGCACTATTGAAAAAGTTACAGTTTTAGCGTAAACTAAACTTTATTATGTAGGATTTAAAGTTATTTTTCCCTAAAGTCATTTTTTGTTTACGATTTTTGGCAAATAAATCGCGAATGTAGATAAGTTAAGCTCTTAACAAAGAATCCTATGTATGTATTGAAATTGACAAAAATTTCTTTGTTTTAGATATCAACGGACACAGTCAGAAGGCGCCTGAAAGACGATGTCCCCAGGTTTCAAACTATCTCCATATTTTTCATCACAATTGCCCAGCGGTTTAGCCGCGAAGGCATAACACACAAAGTTCTTTTGCATTTATAATTAGTGTGGATCTTCTAATATAGTGATAAAGATATGTAATTGATAATAATATTATAAATTGAAATTTTATATTTCTTTTCACACCATTGTTTTTGTTATATTTTTGAGAATTTTTCTTTACTATTGTTGGTGATAATTTGAGTTAGGGCCGTCATTCACTGGCGGCATGGCACGACAAGTGATTTTAGTAAGCGCAAATGATTTGAGATCTTATTTTATCATGGTTAGCGTTCACAATTCGTCATGCCAGAACGTGCCGAAGGATACCAAAGCAGGCATTTCAATGCAATGTGAGTGTTAATAGTGTTAAATTAGATTCGAAATCATCTGTAAGTATTACAAAAATCCCTTGTCGTGCCGTGCCACCAGTGGGTGCTGAACCTTATACATATAGCCCAGTCAAATTATACTAATCTGGTTAAAAGCTTAATTATTTTTGTTAGGCAATCAAATGCTACCGCATTTGATTTTGCTTGGCAGCCATTGTTGGATGTAACTGTATAATTAATCTGTTACAAATAAAAAGAAAAGCTTGTAACAAATAAATATTATCTACTTGTTTTTAATATATCTATTAATAATAATAATAACGCCTTCCAAAGGTCTCCGAGATGTGTCAAAGACATTTTAAAAATAATAGAAATAATTCTTTATTGACGTAATAGGTTATCGAAACTTTTATGTATGAAGCATGTATACCTATTATAAATTACCTAATGTATTAAAAATATTAAATTGTAGGTTATTCAGAATTAAACTATATAAATGGTTGAATGAACATAATTTCTATAATATTAAGGAGTTTTTTTGAACATAAATTATGTTTATGAATTCAAATGTGTTTATTTGTGAAGTTTGCATGCTTTATAATCTCATATGCTTTAATAAAACCTGTGTATACCATGTTTTACGCAAACAAATTATCTTTTTGGTTTTATAACGTTTGTTGTAAGCCCATTCATTTATTACGTAAGACGATTTAGGGGGGAGTGGCGTCGACCATGTCTTATTTTTTCTTCCAAGGGGTTGGGAGGGAGTCTTGATAGTTCTTACGTAAGATCACAAAAATGTGCAAAGTTAAAATACAATACTTTTGTCTATGCATAGCATGCCTACGATTGGAGGCGCGCGATGGCGTCACGAGGGTCGCGGATCTGAAGACGAAGAGAGGGACAATTCGGCGCGGCTTTAACAACATTAATTGTCCACTCCCTCTTTGAAGTCCACATCAACCCTGGGAGCATGTCTATGCATGGCATGCCTACGATTGGAGGCGCGCGGTGGCTGAGGGGGCGCGCGGGCTGCGGCATCAGCATCGGGCGACGGGCGGCGGCGGCTGACCC
Organism: Luperina testacea; assembly: GCA_927399505.1. Taxonomy (NCBI): domain Eukaryota; kingdom Metazoa; phylum Arthropoda; class Insecta; order Lepidoptera; family Noctuidae; genus Luperina; species Luperina testacea. The sequence continues at coordinate 12,316,775 of OV656770.1, read as the reverse complement.
CTCAGCCGCCGCCGTTCAGGGAGCTCCCCGCTTGTGAACTAGTTGTCACTTTTTGCGTAAACAATACTCATTAATGATTTTAATATTGTAGATAGTTAAAAATTGTTACTTTGAAAATAAACATTACAATAAACCAAACGTGTATTCATTTTTTCCTTTAGATTCTCACGTATTAAATATTATAAGTACAGGGGGGGTGGGGGTCAGCCGATTCTTATTTTTTATATGGGGGTGGGAGTCAAAACTAGCAAAAATAGTCTTACGTAATAAATGAGTGGCCGCTATATGTATTTTAATTTCAAGTAGGTATTTGTTTTTTATTTATGTTTCCAATTATATTAATGTTTAAGAATAAAAAGATTATTGATTGTTATTGTGCATTTTATTATGATATTTTTCCCGCTGTTTCAAACGCGTTCCTGTAGGAACCTATCCTATATCCTTTTCTGATTGGTAGGTGTGCAAAATTCCATGATGATCGGTTGTGTAGTTAATATGGCACCAAAAGCAGGGGGTAGCTCCGCCGTATCTGGGATAATAATAGATTAGAATTTGATTTGAAAATTCATAACTAGCGCAATAATGTTGAACTTCCTGTAAAAGCAAACATCGGTAGGTATAGGTAATTTACAAAGTTCAACCTTATCGTTTTAGTAATAAGATCGTGTTGCGACGAAACGTTAATCTTAAACACGGTGGACTGACAAAAGGCTGTTTGTAGGTATAATTAATTGCCTAAACTTCACACACGTGACACGTTCGTGATGGGGTAAGTAGGTATCCATATTTTTTTCAAAATTTCAAGCAGATTGTATTATGGGTTTTTACATTTTAGCATTTAATTTCATGAAAATAAAATAAAATAAAAATCGTTTATTTCGGAACAATAACGGATACCTACAATAGGTATTATAAAAATAGTTAATCGATGATAACTACAGAAGTTTATAACAGTGGCGCAACTATCAATAATAGAATAGAAGAGCAAGGAACGCGTTAAAACAGGTGACCTCCAGCCCGTCAGTAAGTAGGTAACAAAAGTCGGAAAAGGTCTATTTAAAAAAAAAAGAAATGTTTTTCTGACATCAGATTATACCTACCTGTCTGTCTACTTAACAATATTCATCGAGAGCGTGAAGTTTCGCTAATTAATTGTGTAATGTGCACCGTACTTACCTACCTGTTTAAATGTTATACTTAGGTAAGTAATTTTCCAATAATACCCATGTAAAAATGAAGGATTAAGTAAAAGATCATTGAAATAAAAAACATCGATTATAAGCTTTCATAGGTATTTTAGGCATTGCGCGGGCCGCCGCTTTTATTACTATGAAATTATTTCGATTCGATTCAAGTGTTCAACCTGCTACTACGCTACTTTTTATCGCACAGTATTTTATTCTACACAACGAATGACCTTACGCACACACCCTCACGTACGCGCTGCAGCACGAAACATTACAAGTAAGAACAGACAAAAAGCTATATATCTCTTTCGCACGATTCTCGCTGTTGTTGCTCATAGCGCGTTCAAGGTCAATGTGTAGTAACCTGATGTGCTGGCGTCTGTACATATATATTTATTGAAAGAGATTAGATATCGCTAAAGATACCTAAAATCGTGTACTGCGCATGTCAAACCACGTGGTGTGTCAAGTCTCATCTTTCGTGGCACGCATTGTAAGTTTTTCATCATTAAGGGGAATGCTCCAACTATCCCGCGGAATTCAAAATTTCTTGCGTTTTTTGCAATTTGCAGGCCAGTGCTAGGTTGTATGTGTTAATGTTTGTATTTTTCTCACATGACAACACCTTTAGTTTAAGATATTATTTCTAAATGTATATGTTGCAACACTCTTCCCTTTTCTTTTTTATCTGTCATGGGTGACGTTCCGCTAATGTTTCAGCGCATATTTTATATTTTGGAAATATCTAGTTTTTATAAATTAATCATCAAATTGGTATTGTTTATTGTGATCAATAAATCAATAGAAATTTGTCACACACAAGACGGTGTATTTATTTTCTCTGCTGACTCCACACCTGCTATTGAAGAAATCATAAAAGGTTATGGGCCCAGCCAGAACCTAATTAAACAACAGCAGCGAAAAACACCGGTGAGCGACATTCATTTTATTGTTCTACAAAATGCCAATCGATCCTGCAGTAGATCCAGCGATGGGATTGCCCGCCGCCGACGGAAATGTTGGCCTGCCGGCACATGGCGTGGGCATAGGCGGCATGGGCATAAATGGGATCAATTGTCCAAAATTAGAAGGCATTTCCAACTACACTGCTTGGAAATTTATTATTAAAATGTTGCTGACATTAGATGGCACATGGGGATGTGTATCCGGAGAGGACAGGGACGTGACGCGGGACCAGCGGGCGCTGGCGCGTATTTGTTTGTCAATCGACACTAGTCTTCATCAGTATGTACGCCAGGCTGCCAACGCCAAGGAAGCGTGGAACAAGTTGGCATCTGTATTTGAGGACAAAGGCCTCTATCGTCGCGTTTTGTTACTGCGTCAGTTACACCACATTAACCTCACAGAATATAAAAACATGTCTGAGTACATAACAACTGTCATGACGCTAGTGCAACAATTGGCTGATATTGGTCGTGTCATAGAAGACGGTGAGGTTGCAGAGATCCTGCTCAGCGGTTTGTCAGGGGACTATGATGTTCTGGTGTCCAGTTTAGAGACTGCCTGCATGAGCCGGGAGCTTTCCAGCGAGCTGGTGCGCACACGTCTTCTACAGGAGGAGCACAGGAAAAATGGTTCAATCAGTGATAATGGTGGTATTAGTGCGGCATATGCCACTGGCAGTGTTAAAAAACTTGTGTGTAATTATTGCAAAAAGCCAGGGCATATAAAATCAAAGTGTTTCAAGTTGAAAAGAGACAAAAAACGTGAAAGCCAAGAAAAGACACTTATTGTCACTGCATGCGCTATGACAGCGCGCCATGAATGGATTGTTGACTCAGGATGTACGGCACATATGTGCAACAACCGAAATTTATTTAAGGACTTTAGAAATAATAAAAGTAAAGTAACTATAGCCAATAATGACCTATTAAATTGTGAAGGTACTGGTAAGATACATATTTCTTTAAATAATAATTTAGAGGTTGCTGCGGAAGATGCCATGTTCGTCCCTGATTTATCCACAAATCTCCTCTCTGTAAATAAATTAGTTAATGCCGGATATACACTTGTGTTTAATAAAAAGGGTTGTCAATTTTACAATAAACCTCAAATAATTGGTAATTCTATTGGTTGCGCATCAAATCAGAATGGAATTTACAAATTGAATTGTGTCGTTTCGTCGCGTAGAGAATCTGAGCAGGAGCATTCTTCAGTCACTCTGAAGAATGGAGTTCAGAGTGAACAGAGTGCAATGGTAGCTACAGAGACAGTGTCTTTATGGCATAGGCGACTTGGTCACTTGAGTCTAGGGGGATTGAATACTCTGCGTAGGAATAACCAGTTATTGTTTCAGGATACTGAAAATAATTTTGGTGAGTGCATTGCATGCCTGCAGGGGAAACAAACTGCAAAACCGTTTCCTGTTGGCGAGGCAAAGCGTGCTACTCAGCCGCTAGAGATCATCCACTCCGACGTGTGTGGACCGATGTCTGTCTGTAGTTTTGGTGGAGCCAGATACCTACTAACGCTGACAGATGACTACAGTAGGAAAAGCTGGGGATATTTACTTAAAAACAAATCGGAGGTAATGTCCAATTTTTGTAATTTTAAAGCCCTTGTAGAAAAACAAACTGGATTGCGTATAAAGATTCTCAGGTCTGATGGTGGAGGCGAATACTGTGGCGCTAAATTCGAAGCTTTTTTGAGGAGTGAGGGGATCGTGCATCAAGTCACTGTGCCTTACTGTCCTCAACAAAACGGTGTTTCGGAACGCTTAAACAGAACCATCATGGAGAAGGCTAGATGCATGCTTGAGGAGGCTGGTCTTCGCCGGGAGTACTGGGGTGAGGCGGTGATGACCGCAATATATCTTAAAAATCATTCCCCAACATCTGCCCTAGCGGGATCTGTACCTCAGCAGGTTTGGACTGGTTCATCGTCTCTGGACCTCAGTCACCTGCGTGTGTTTGGCTGCATAGCTTATGCCTTAAAACCTGAACCAAAACGTAATAAGTTGGAGTCAAAATCAACAATGTGTTTGTTTGTTGGATATAGTGACACCACTAAGGGATATAGACTTATTAACCCCATGAAGCCCGGACAGATTATTTTAGCTAGGAACGTTTCTTTTCTAGAGAATAAATTTTTAAAAGATATTAAGTCAAATAATATGAATAATATTTCTTATAATTTTGACAATAATAATTTGATAAATATTCAATGCAATAATAATTCTAATAATTCTAATAATTTAAATAATGTTAGTGAAAAGTTGAATATTAATGAAAATAATAATTCTAGTCAAATTTCAAATGAATGTGAATCAATTTTGAATAGTTTTGATGATCAGAATATTACTATCATTTCAGCTCCTAACTCAGAGTCTGAGTACTGCACTGACAATGAGGATACGAGCTGCCAAAGTCCAGCGGCCGAGGATAGCAGCGCGTCCACATCCGATGCGTCGTCTACTGAAGGGGATATTGCCGTGGTCAGCCCTGAGGTACCAGTGGCTCCCACTAGCCGTCCCGTGCGTAGTACGCGCGGAATAAAGCCTGTAAAGTATGAGGACTATTCTTTATTAACTCAACCCGAGTTGGAGCCTCTATCCTATAAGGAAGCCATATCCTCTCCTAATAGTGAGGAGTGGCAGCGCTCTATGCAACGAGAGTTCGATGCTCTCTCAGAAAATAAAGTTTGGAAGCTTGTTGACCGCCCAGCAGATCACAACATAGTTAAGTGCAAGTGGGTATATAAAATTAAAAAGGATACTTCTGGTAACTGTAAGTATAAGTCTCGCCTTGTTGCCCGCGGTTTCTCACAACAGTATGGGGTAGACTATGACGACACATTTTCTCCTGTAGTTCGCCATAGCACTCTGCGCACTTTATTTGCGCTTGCTACCGAAATGAATATGTACATTGAGCATTTAGACATTGATACCGCGTTTTTAAACAGCAACTTAAACGAGCGCATCTTCATGGAGCAACCTGAAGGTTTTGTTAAGGATAACAGTAAAGTATGCCTACTATTAAAGAGTATATATGGGCTTAAACAAGCTAGTCGTATGTGGAACATGAAAGTACACAGTATGTTGACAGGCAATCATTTTTCTCAAAGTAAGTGTGAGCCCTGTGTTTACTTTGAGAAAAGTAATGATAATTTAACAATTGTCGCATTGTATGTAGATGACTTCTATGTGTTTGCTACTAATAAAGCATCTGTAAACGAGTTGCATGCTTTATTACAAAAAGAATTTAATGTAAAAAATCTTGGGCCTATTAAAAATTGTTTAGGCATGCAAGTAACTCGTGATATGTCAAAAGGAACATTGATGTTAAATCAGTCTCAGTATATTAAGACATTATTAGTTCGCTATGGGATGGAAAATTGTAAAGCAGTCTCTACACCCATGGCGCTTAATGTAAAGTTACAGAAGTCTGAAAATAAAGTGCTTGATGATAATGTTTACAAGTATAGAGAATTACTAGGATCTCTGATGTACCTGTCTGTGTGTACGCGACCTGACATTACTTACGCATGTAGTCAGTTAAGTCAATTCAATCATGACTTTGGTAATGAGCACTGGCTTGCGGCCAAGCGTGTCTTAAGGTATCTTGCGGGAACTTTAAATTACTCCCTATATTTTTATAGGACTGGTAATTTATATATAACTGCTTTTGCTGATGCGGACTGGGCCAACAATGTGTTGGATCGTAAGTCTTATTCTGGGTATGTTATTCGGATGGGTGCTAATACTATTAATTGGGAATCGCGCAAGCAAAGATGTGTAGCATTATCCAGCACAGAAGCTGAATACTTGGCAATAAGTGATGTGTGTAAGGACTTGTCCTTCTTTAAAAGTTTTCTAGAAGAAATTGTCAGTGTACAGGGTAAAATTGTTTTGTATAATGATAATCAGAGTGCCCTTAAATTATTGCTGGCAAAAGAATATTGTCATAAAAAGACAAAACATATTGACTTAAGATACCACTATGTAAAGGATTTAGTTCAAAAGGATTTTGTTAACGTAGAATACCTGTCAACACAAGAAATGATAGCAGATGTTTTAACAAAGCCATTGTGTTCCACAAAACATAGAAACTTCATAAATGAAATGAATGTCAAATAATTGAGAGCGCATTTGTGTAATAATTATTAATTATATTATAATTTACTTTTAAATTCTTGACTAAGCATGTTGAGTGTGTTTGTTAATTCTATTATGTTTTAACTGAATGTGGAGTCATGTTGAGTAAAAAAGGGGTAGTGTTAATGTTTGTATTTTTCTCACATGACAACACCTTTAGTTTAAGATATTATTTCTAAATGTATATGTTGCAACACTCTTCCCTTTTCTTTTTTATCTGTCATGGGTGACGTTCCGCTAATGTTTCAGCGCATATTTTATATTTTGGAAATATCTAGTTTTTATAAATTAATCATCAAATTGGTATTGTTTATTGTGATCAATAAATCAATAGAAATTTGTCACACACAAGACGGTGTATTTATTTTCTCTGCTGACTCCACACCTGCTATTGAAGAAATCATAAAAGTATGTTGATTAAAATATTATTCGCGGTTGTAAGACGTATGTAGTTACAGAATTATAATCATCAATACAACCTTCCAAGTTCATAAAGGTGTAGGAACCAAAAAAAAGAGAAAAATTCAGCCCTACTACACCTTTATGAACTTGGAGGGTTGTATTGATGATTTTGATGATTATACTTCTTAATAATATTTTAATCAACATACTACCTAGCACTGGCGTGCAAATTGCAAAAAACGTAAGAAAATTTGAATTTCGCGGGTTGGTTGGAGCATTCACCTTAACCAAATAAATTTTGGTACCTACAGTTTTGAGAGTTTTATTTAGTGTATATGTCGCAGGTTTTTCATAAAATTGGGTTTTTGATGAAAAACCGGAAGACGACACATATCTATGAGGAATTTATAATTATTAACGATTATATTAAAGCTGATTATGTAGTTTCACATAATTTTGATTTGATGGCGTTTTAGATATATAAGTGTCATTCCACAGTCAGGTGATAATGTTGTTACGTAGGTATATGGGATAAATATGTTTATTTATAGCCAAATACCATCAGATAATTTGTGCATATTCGATGTTTACAGTTATATCTTTATGCGGTTTACTATACTAACACACTTTATCTGAATCTATGTATAAGCAAATTACTCGTAAGAAAATTATTTATCTGTGATTTAAAATTTAATATTTTTTTACACAATATTATACTTAATACTGATCTGTGATTTTTTGTGATGCGAATTTACTAATTATATGTTAGACTTAGATGAATAACTGATCTGTGATTTAAATAATAATGACTACACAACGTGCAAATAATTTCTTTGATCTGTGATTTGAAGCAATAATTACTTTAAGAATTAAAATTAAGGGAATAAAAATAATAATTTCCACATCAACAAGCGGTTTCATTTATTATAGTCACAAGGTGCATTTAATATATTTTTTAATTAGCCCCCAAAACTTTTGAACGCGACTGTACGGACAACAGCTTAGGTATAATACGTCCAATAAAGAAGGTCATCGATATGTATGAATCCGTCGCTTTTTAGTAGTCATTCAAATTTGGTCGGATAACCAGCCGTTGCTTACATATTTTGGTTATTTGTTAATATTTTACTTAATGCGAAACATTCCAAGCTGAATATTTTCACCATATATTTTTGACTAAAGGCACATGATTTTGGTTTACACCTACACATTTCGGATTGAGCCGATTCCTTGTATTTTGCCGTCAAAGTTAGGACACCATCGTTTTGACTTTTAGCAAAAACGCATGCATGAATAGTTTTGAAACTTTGTATGGTTATTATTAGCGTCAAGAAGGACCGAATACAGTTTTCAGCGAACTTGTTTCTTGTCTAATTTAGGCGCTGCGATGTTTTTTCGGGTTTTCATAAAACCGCTATAACTTGAAAACTATAAATATTTTCTTAAAACTAATTGGGGCACTAAGGGGCACACATTAAGAGCTACTCGTGTATGTTTACTCTACAGGGGCACATGCAATGGTTGTAGAGATATACGATTCATCAAAACGTTACTCCAGCAGGAAATGCAATATCTCGAAAACCTGAAGGGGCACAGATTTTTTTTTTGGGGGCACATTAGGGCACACATATAAGCTCTCTGGCCATGCACAATTTTTCTCTCTCCGATCATTCGTTTAGAATTTTCCTGCTAGAAAAACGTTACCCCAGCAGGAATCGTTTTTTCCGTTTTTTTCCATAACGACAGGGGGCACACATTTTTTATTTGGGGGCACATTTACAGCAGATAGGGCACATATTATACGTTCTACTCCTATAACTCTAGGAGACACTTTCTTGCTGGGGTAACGTACACGCGCAAGTTCGACTCATTTAACCGGTTTTTTTTATTATCCTTTGACCGCCACAGTCGTGTATAGATGACAAACCAAAATGTGCCCAGCACGCCACGGTTCGACTACATGACGGACTTTGACGCCGAGGGCACGTTTTTGATTTTGACGTGTGGCGGTCAAAAGGTTAATAGCTGCTATACCTAGTTTGTGGTATCAATTTATAGTTTACTAGCTGCGCCCCGCGGTTTCACCCGCGTAAATGTCGATCCCGTTGGATTATCGGGATAAAAAGTAGCCTATGTTAATCCAGGGTGTTAGCTACCTCCATAACAAAATTTTATCAAAATTGGTCGAGCCGTTTGAGCGTGAAAAAGTAACAAACATATAAACACACACACTCACAAACATTCGCCTTTATAATATTAGTGTGATAAATATGTATCGAAACTAAAAAGCGTGCGCGCGCTGTTTACCTAAATTGTTCGTGAAATTATAATCTGGCTTGAACTTCTAACCGTTTCTTTTTCTATTGCGCAATAACCAACACTACCCGCAGTACGCCCACAATAATTAAAATATGCCTGATAATAACGAAACACACTATACCTTTTCCTACAAGTATAAAGGTAGGTAAATAAATTTTGTTTTTTTTTAATGACATGTCAGTTCATGTGATTAAGTACCTAAATAATTTTGAGCTGATTTTAAAAATTTTATTCCGTAAATATTGATGACATAATAAACTTTTAAGCTGGCGACTCACTTCAGCTCAACGAACTCATAGGACCCCAAAAGAATTCAAGACTCATTCAAAAAACTTGTGACTCGTGAGACTATTAATCACTAGTCTTGAAAATCGACTTAGGGGCATTACATTGCCCAATGACCTTGAGCATGCTGCCCCGGCCCCGTACTAACTTACGACGAAACGACGAGAGAGAGGGACGAGTGCGGCAGTGACATAGTGCTTTTCGCGAAAACTCACAAAAGGATTCATCTACAAACTTCTTTAAACACACGGTATTTTCATGATTTTAGCGAGGTAATCTTGAAATGAAGACTAAGCACTAGTCTTTTACTTTTACAACACTAACAGAAGCATACGTACGGCTCGACGACCTAACTCGAACGTATACCAGTCGCAAGTGCACTTGCACTCACTGTACGTGATATATTCGTGTCCATGTGTGCGTGCGTTTATGCTTGTTGTATCGTGTGGACCTTCTTTACATATCAATGTTGTGCAGCTTCTGCTTCTTCACGCAGTGGGTATAATGGATCAACTTCATTCAGCGGGCATACAGCGACACGCGTACAATATAATAATGCACTAAGGTGAGAGTACTGTTGCGGCTGCCTTAGCGCTGTAGTGCGGCAGGGATGTTTGCGGATAATAATAATATTGATGGTTTTGCCGCCATTAGTAGGAAATGTGCATTCTTGCTGACGCGTGTTCGCGGCAGCATCAACAGTATTCTCACTGCTGTGATACCCCACATGCCCTAGTAGCCCAACTTAGAATTTTTCAGACCCCCTTTCAATCCCTGTTGCAAAAAATATACATATATTTTTATTTCTTTCTTATTTACAAAATAGTTGGGCAAATGTCATCTAAAACTATTCAAAATTTCAAGTTGATAGCATTAGTAGTTCTTGAGATATCCAGCTAGCAGACAGACAGAGTCTCACCATAAGGGTTCCGTTTTACCATTTTGGTACGGATCCCTAAAAAAGGCATTGCAACACACACATCGACGGCTGTAATCTAAATTGGCGTAAGGGACATTTTGCTCAAAATGAGTTTTGAATGCAGTCCGATACAGATTTTTGCGCTCTTTCGAATGGTATATATAACATCGCTGTAGCTTGAAAAAAATGTCCGATACGCCACAGAAAAATGACGTTCCTAAATAATTTTTTAAACAAAATCATGATGTATCGGACAAAAGCAAAAATGCGATTGATGTATATCACATTAGCGTAAAATACACACTTTGTATAACTGTCCCTTACGTCAAAAAATATATATTTGAGGTGAAAGTGATGGCAAACGTGGGAGTAATGAGATAGGCACTTGTCTCTATAAATATTTACAAGAGGTCGATAAAGGAGGGTATTGCAAGTTATTAAACTACTGTGATTCCTGCACTGGCCAAAACAAAAACAAAACCATTCTTGCAATGTTTCGCCATTTTTTTAAAAACATCCGTAAATTTGGAAATCATACAAATTAATTACCTTTTACCTGGTCATACCTATATGCCAGTAGACTCAATGCATGTCACTATTGAGAAAGCTGTGCAGAATGCCCCTTCACAATGGCCATCTTTCATAGAGAGTTTCAGGAAAAGGCCTGGACCTTATAATGTACATGTAATGGATCACAGTGAATTCTTAAATTTTGAAGCAATCACAGCTGAGACTCTTACCAAACCTACTCTTAAAGACACTGTCACTTTTAAAAAGAAGAACATTGAGGAAATGGAAGTAAAATATAGTATGATTGAAACTGCTAATGCGACTGAGATTTTATTTGATCAAAAAATACATTAATTGGTAAGGGAAAAGGAAAAGGGAAAGGAGAAAAAAAGAGTGTAGGTAAAGAAAAAGCAAGTAATATATAAGCAAGCCTAGTGGAATCAATATGGTTTTATTTAATCAACACAGACTTCCGTATCTTTGAAAAAGTATAATGATCTAAAAAAGTTGTGTGTTGATTGTTTTTGTGTGTTGACTATTCCAAAATGTTATCACCATGAATATTTAAAACTTCCATATTCTAAAGCAACTGAAGACAAGTTATTACAAAGTGACAATGATGAAACCACTCATGATGAAGATTGTTGATTAAAGGACAATGTTCCACTTCCAATCTTTTATGATGTAATCTATGGTTTAGAAGTAAGTCGATGGTAACACACAACCACGCAAGGAAGATAAGAAAGGTGATTGTAAAATACTTTATAAAAATAAGAAATAAAAAGAACAAGTGCATGAAACAATTTATTATTCCTCCACCATGAAAAGTAATCAACAGTGGTAGCAGAGCGTGGTTCTCTGCTTTCCTGCACACGAAACTCCGGCAGTCAGTGAGAGAAAAAAAAAAAAAAACATCGTCGAACGCAACGTGTAACCAAAAAAATGGCGTCGGGACATTACGAGTTTGGTAAATTAAAACAGTTTGAAGGAGAAAATTTCGATACGTGGAAATACAGATTAAAAACTATATTAAAGGAGCAGGAATGCTTAGAGGCTATAGAAAGTGAGGAATTTGCGAGAAAAACAGAGAACATAAAAAAGGAAACAAGAGCAGTAAGCATTTTAGTAAGCTCCATCGCAGACAGTCATATCGAATACATAAAAGACGAGAAAACGGCTTATGGGATGCTTGAGAAATTGGAAGAAAACTTTATGAAGAAAAATACCAGAAGCAAAATTTTTATAAGAAGACAATTAATGGAAATTAAGTTTAATGAAAATGAAAAATTGCAGTCACACTTTACACAAATGGAGGAATTGTTTACACAACTCAAAAATGGAGGATCCACCCTGTCAGAGGAAGAAAAGGTCAATTACATTTTACTCAGTATGCCGAAATCGTATGAAGTGGTAATAACAACTTTGGAAACTATGACAGATCTTAGTGTCAACTTTGTCAAAGAGAGATTGCTGGGGGAAGAAGAGAAAAGAAAGAAAACAAAATCAGTGGACTCAAAAGCTGTCGACAATGCATTCTTGTGCTATAACTGTGGTTTGCCGGGCCATAAGAAGTTTCAATGCCATAATAGAGGGAGAGGAAGTTATGGATCAGCCCGAGGAGGTAATGCAGGACGCGGACAAACAGGACAAGAAGGACATGACCCGAACGCAGGACGAGGACGTGGATATTATAGAGGACGTGGACATGGCAGAGGACGAGGACAATATAGGGGACAACACTATGAAAAGAACCATCACACATTCCTGTCAACATTCGAAGAAGAGGAGGCACCGCTGTGTATTAGTGAGGTGAATATAAATGAAAGAAACTCTGAGGTGAATATAAATGAAAGTAACTACACTACATGGTGTGTTGACTCAGGTTGCTCTGATCATTTAACTAACGATAAAAGATTCTTTATTGATTACATAAAATTAAGTAAACCTAAGATAATTGCAGCAGCTAAAAATGGTATTATGTTACAAGCAGAAGGCATAGGTAATATTCATGTAAAATGTTTTGTTGGTAGAAAAGAGTCATATTTTACTATTAAAAATGTTTATTATGTCCCTGATTTAAGAAAGAACTTATTGTCAGTATCTAAAATGGAAAACCATGGCTTTAGAGTAGAATTTTACAAAGGTAAGGTTAGAGTATACAATTATAATGATCTTTCCATGATAGGTAATCAAGAAGGTTCACTTTACACAGTAAAATTGTTAATAAATAAACTGGAATGTGACTACACTAATATTGATGATGTTAACTTATGGCATAGGCGTTTTGGACACCTAGGAATTAAAAATTTAAGTTTATTGAAACAAAATAACATGGTAAATGGATTAGGAGACTTAAAAACAAATAATTATGATACATTATGTGAACAGTGTTTGACAGGTAAAATGACAAGACAACCATTTAATAGAGAAGGTCATAGGGCGTCCAGGCCTTTGGAATTAGTGCATACAGATGTGTGTGGGCCAATTAACCCACCAACAAGAGATGGATATCGTTATTTTATAACATTTATTGATGATTATACTCATTTTGTAATGATATACCTCTTAAATAATAAAGGGGAAGTTTTTAGTAAATTCAAACAATATTATTATTATGTTACAAACCATTTCAATAGGAATATCTTAAAACTTAGATCAGATAACGGTAAGGAATATGTAAATAAAGAGTTTCAAGATTTTTGTTATTACAAAGGAATTAAATTGGAGTATACGGTCCCATATAATCCAGAAATGAATGGGGTAGCAGAGAGAATGAATAGAACGTTGATGGAAAAGACCAGAACAATTTTATTAGATTCAACATTAGGAAAAGAGTTTTGGGGAGATGCTGTATTGTACTCCGCATATGTTAGTAACCGAAGTCCATCAGCAGGTAGGCACCATACTGCAAGTGAACTCTGGGAAGGAAGAAAACCAAATGTGTCAAACATGAGAGTATTTGGAAGCTTAGCATATAATCATGTACCAAAAGAATACAGACAAAAGCTTGATAACACCGGACGTAAGATGATTATGATTGGATATGCTCCAGCAGGTTACATACTCTTCGATCCTGAAACACAAAAGACAGTACATGCAAGAAATGTAATATTTGATGAAAAACCTAAAGAAAAATATGTACCAAGAATTTACTTACCTTACCAAGATGTAGAAGAAAAAAATGAAGCACCTGAAGAAAGAAGGAAATCACCTGAAAATAAAAAGGAAGAAGGTAAGAGAATAACAGAGAAGAAGACAGAAGATAACACACAAGAGAGACAGAATATGGGGTTATGCAGAGAAGAAAACACAGAAGTTTATGAAGATGCAGAGCAAGAAATAGAAGACAGTCAGATTGAAAAGGAGCTGACAAACAGGGAGAGACCAAGAAGGAATACAAGAAAACCTAAATGGCAAGCAGATTACCAGTTAGGAAATAATGAAGATACAGGAGATATATTATATGCTTTATTTGCGTTTCATTCTGACACACCACAATGTTTTGAAGAGATACAGAACAGAGAAGATAAACAGCAATGGGAAAATGCTATATCAGAAGAAATTAAAGTCCTACAAGAGAGTGAAACATGGAGGATAGTACCTAAACCAGAGAATAAGAAGTTAATAGATAGCAAGTGGATATTTACTAGAAAAGAAATTGGAGACAAGGAAATATGTAAAGCAAGGTTGGTAGTAAGAGGATTTCAGCAAAAAGAAAATTTAGAAGACATTTACTCACCGGTTTTGAAACTGCAAACATTAAGAGTGTTGTTGTCAGTAGCAGCACACAGAGACTATAATATTCATCAAATGGACGTCAAAGGAGCTTTTCTTTATGGTAGGATAGATGAAGATGTATACTTAAAGCCCCCTCAGGGATTAAATATACCAGATGGTCATGTACTAAAACTAAATAAGTCACTATATGGGTTAAAGAAATCTCCCAAATATTGGTATGAAAAATTTAACGAAGTTATTACTACTTATGGTTTTGAGAGATCTAAAAATGATTATTGTTTGTATTATAAAAAGGATATATACTTACTAATTTATGTTGATGATCTGTTAATTTTTGGGCCTAACACTAAAGAAATAGAAAAGGTAAAAAGCTATTTGTCAGAAAAATTTAGAATGAAAGATATGGGAAGTAATAATTTAACTTATTTGGGAATATCTATATTAAAACAAAATGGACAGATCTATCTTAATCAAACTAAGTATTTACAAAATGTTTTAAAGAAATATGGTATGCAAGATTGTAAGGGCATGGACACACCTATGGATCCAAATTTACTACTAGACATAAACACTGATATAGATATGACATTAGAAAACTATTGTAGATCACTCATAGGATCTTTAATGTATTGTATGGTTAGCACTAGACCAGATTTAGCTACAGCCGTTTCATACTTGAGCAGATTTCAAGGAAAACCTAATGTAAAACTGGTAAAAGCTTTAAAACGTGTTCTTAGATATATAAAACAAACACTTAATTATCAGTTAATCTATACCAAGTGTAATAATAATACTTTAGTAGGATATGCTGATTCTGATTTTGCTAGAAGCATGGACAGAAAGTCCACTAGTGGTTATGTTTTTAAACTTTATGGTAATACTATTTCTTGGAAGTCTAAGAAACAAAATACTGTGACATTAAGTACTACTGAGGCTGAGTTAGTAGCTTTGTGTGAAAGTTCTGTAGAGGCTTGCTGGTTAATTAAATTACTTAAAGATGTAGATGTTAACTTGGAACATGTAACTATTTTTGAAGATAATCAGAGTACTTTAAAAACTGTTAATAATCCTGACCAGAAACGACTCAAACATATTGATATAAAATATAATTTCGTTAAGGAAAAGGTAGAACAGGGACTCATAAAAGTGATTTATATTTCTACAAACAATCAGTTAGCAGATTTAATGACTAAGCCTCTATCTACTCATCTATTTAGAAAGTTTGTTACTTTGTTGGGTTTGGAAGATTGTAACATTGAGGGAGAGTGTTGATTAAAGGACAATGTTCCACTTCCAATCTTTTATGATGTAATCTATGGTTTAGAAGTAAGTCGATGGTAACACACAACCACGCAAGGAAGATAAGAAAGGTGATTGTAAAATACTTTATAAAAATAAGAAATAAAAAGAACAAGTGCATGAAACAATTTATTATTCCTCCACCATGAAAAGTAATCAACAAAGATGAATAGATTTTTAATTATTTAGTTTAGTTTATTTGAGTAATGTCAATAGTTATTGAAAAATTATGGCTAAGCTGAGACATTTTTTTTGAAAGCAAAAATGTATAATAAAAAGTAAATATAAATAATTAACAATAAAAAAAGGTTAAATAATTTTTGTTAAAATTAAAGTTATGGAAGTGTTCATGTTTGTATTGATTCAAAGAGTTAATTTTGAGTTTAAAAATATTATAATATTAATAAAAACACTTTGGTATTTTTATATTTTACTTCATTACCCTTTGTTTGTCTATATATTATTTACTAATAATAAAACTTTAATTACCTATAAAACACTTACGCCATTTGGATTGTATTTAACAGTGTTAATAGACTTAAGAGCCCCTATCAATTTCGGCGCACTATTAGATTAGGTAATTATAGGAGCGCAGTGTGTCTGTGTGCGTTCGAACTATAAACTGATAATCGTAGTGTGCGTTGAAGCGGGAACAAATAATCTTGGTCCGTAACCGCTATTATTAGCACTCCATAGTTTTACTTACTAGATTGCGTAATACTGGATCGATTTTATGGTGATTATGACATGTTATGTTCAGGTACCCTATAAAAATATCGTAACCTATTACGGCATTCACTATAGTACTCGTAAAACCAAATTATAAAGTGTGACCAGCGTATTATAAGGTACGTCTGAAACGAATTACACGTGTTATTGTTTACGTAATACAGAACGACGGGGAGGTCTGTAGTATTCCCTCGCCATAAGACCGCAGACCATGAGAGTATAGTATAGCAAGTCATTTTGTCCTTTTTTATAAAGCTAATCACTTTATTTGTATAGAACAAGGAGAAAACGAGCGGGGCATGGAGGAAAATTACTTTAATATTGAAGATAGCTTTATTCAAACGAAACATTATTTTGTTTATCCAAAAGTACAATACAAAACATTAATATGTATGAATAACATTAACAAATCACAAAGTGTCACACTATTGACATAAAAAAAATAAATATTCATACAGTCTCAAAACTGGTTAGGCATAGTACAAAATCACTCGCGATTCAAGAATTACGACGGGAGCGGCGAACGTCACAGGCGACACAGGTCCGTCGTCTAGAAGCCTTTGGGCGCGACTGAATGCATCGAGCGAGCGCATCGGTTTATAAGGCATTATTTAGATATTTTACTACAATTAAATTAGTAGTCAAAATAAAAATATAAAAATTGAGTTTGGTAGATAAACATCTCAAATTTTAAAATATTTAACACTTTTTGTTATTTTCAATAAATTCTTACGCGTAGACGACGGTTTTGCACATGACTTTATTGGGATTTTTCAGCGTAGTTAACATTTTTTTACAGGTACTAATACATTAAACTTAAAAAAAATAAATCGTAGACTTACTAATATATTATATGCCTAGTATTTGGGATTTTTTTTCAGATCGTTATTTGCTACCAGTAAGCTAAAAAAGCAATCGAAAAACTTGGTGTTTCGTGATTACGTAAAAACGTGTGTTTGTTTTTTATTTTTTGGAATTTATATTAAGTAGTTATCAAAAATTAAATTCGTAGACTTACTAGATAGATAGGTGATAAATACTTGTGTATTTTTTAAAAAACTAGATAACTTAAGGATATTGAGAAATTTGCGCTGAAAAAAACTGATTTTTCTGTTTTTAGTCCGCGAAATTGTTAGGGGCTCTTAAGTCATTTGAAACTCGTGTGCAAAAAAAAAGTTAGGGCTTAATGGACATTTATTTTAATTTTTTGGACGTAAGGGACATGCTATCTTTGTAACTAATGCCTTAATGGGCAAGTAGATTCTATCAAGTTTTAGAGGTCAAAAAGTTAGGCAAAACCACATAAACCACTTCAATATATCCTAGAAAATAAAAAAGTTATGACCACATTTCCAAAAAAAAAAAAGTTTTTTGGCTCTCCTGAAAAGTAGCAATTTGTCCCTTACGCCAAGTTAGATTACGGTCGACGACATATATCATAGAAATAAGTTTTATTATTAATAAAATAAATGCGCTTATTTATTGAGCGTTAGGCCAGATGACGCTCTCGATCCAGTCGAGGTAGCGGCTGACGCGCGTGTACACGCCGGGCACGGGCGAGCCGCAGCCGCGCCCGAATGACGTCACGCCCACCAGGCGGTTCAGCCCGTCCGCCGTCGAGCTCTGCAGCGGCCCGCCCGAGTCGCCCTGCGAACATACACGAGTATTAGAGCTTCAATACATAAAGCTGAGCATCAGCAAGTAAGAAACACTGCATTTTACTTTTACTCACTACATTATACAGCAAGGACAACACATGTTAAGCTACGGTTTCATAGAAAAGCGGTGACCACTCATAACGGCCGCAGTGACGGCTGTCATGAGAATGATGACAGCGGCAAAGATTTAAATTGCTAGATACGCCTATCGCGTCAAAAGGTAGTCGCGATTCTGTTTTGTTTTGATACCGCTGACACATAATGACGGAGTGACTCGACATGATTGTCATGGAAAAGCTACATAATAATGTTTGAGCTCACTCCTCAGTATGAACTCTTTTTTCGCGTGACTAAGTACGGTGAGGACAAATCTAGCGATTTAAATCTTGGGACAGCGTTTGACTTTACGGTGTCAAAAACGCTCTCTAGGAAAACACACTAACTTACTTTCATAAGCAATTTTCAGTGACGGCATTCAACGCTAAATTGCGGACACCATGTGCCCGGCCACCTCTTTTCTAGGAAACAGTAGCATAAGACAGACACGCAGGGGTCACGCACGTGTAAGTAATAATTATGTGTAACACTACATTGTATGTACTAAGTTGTAGAGCGTCATTATCAATGCACATAATTACCTGACACGTGTCCCGAATGCCTTCCGGATCGCCAGCACACATTTGGTCCGGAGAGATACCAGCAGGAAGCTTGCGCCAGTTGGTATAAGACTCGCTGCACTTGTTGCGACTAACGGTCGTCACGTTCGCTTTCAAAAGCAAGCTGCTTCTTGTATCCCCTGCAATTTTAAAGAGGAAAATAAACATATATTCAACATATTCACATTTCGCCAAGGGATGAATGAAAAGCAATTGCATGCAGCCGAGATGAGAATGCTAAGAGGGATGTGTGGAAGTCTGAAATTGGCACTGGTAACTGAAAAGTTAGTTATGTTAGTTATGGAAATCGGTTATCATGGTTATGGGCATGTGATACGGAGGAATGAGGACAATGTCGTGAGGAAAGTTTTGAATTTCGATGAAATATTATATGTAAAACATTTAAAAGAGTAACGGTGGAGTTTCTTGCCCATTCTTCTCCATACGAAAACTACCTTTTGGAAGGGGCGACTAGGGCCCCAGGGGACTTTTGGGGGGGCTTCTATTTTATTGTAATTTTTGACGTTCAAAAGTGCCTTTTATGTGCCTATTTGAAATGATTTGACTTTGATGGCTATAAGAGTAGTGGAAGACCAAAGAAACGATGGATGGACTGTATGAATGATGGTATGCTTAGAAAGGCGGTGAGTACCGAGATAACAACTGATAGAGAAGTCATCATCTACCTAGCCTTTTCCCAACTATGCTGGGGTCGGCTTCCAGTCTAAACGGATGCAGCTGAATACCAGTATTTTATATGGAGCGTTTGCCTATCTGACCTCCAACCAGCTACTGGGTAATACGATAATAGAGAAGTATGGATGAAAAAGACCCCAAATAAATTGGGGTAAGGCCACAGGAGAATCATGATGCCATCATCCATGTAATAGTGGGCGAGAGCCCAGTGGTACATAGCTTGAACCTTTTATAGAGGATTCATATCATGGGTGTAGAATTGTAGATAAAGTCTTGTATGGAATTGTACATAATTAGGTATTAAAACACTCGTGTGATACTATTATCACACGAGGCGACATTCGTGTTTTAATACCCCTTATTATACAACAGTTGCATAAATAACTATTTCAGGTGTAATTTATAGACAAAATACATACTGGAATTACTGGTTTTCCCCCATCCGGTAATCGTGAGCGGTAACGTAGGATCATTGTCATTTGTCTCCAAACACACTGCATTCAAGTAATTGGTGAACTGCAAAGGTTTCTCCAATCTAAAATAAAAATGTTTTATCAATTGAGGGTAGAATCAAATCGCACAGATTTATTTATTGGGTACACCAATTAGGAGTATAAACAAAGGATTAAAACAGAACAATAACATAATGATAAATAATAAACGTATTAGTATGTATGCCTATTATAGGTATACACAGCATTCACCACAAAAACATCGTAACCAACTAAAAATACTTATGGAAATATAAAATACAATTAGGAAACAAAATACAAAAAGTGGATAATTACATTATACGCTAAATAAAATGATATGAATAGAGTGAGCAGTGATGGCCCAGTGGTAATGGCACCGACTTACGACTTGTAGGACGTGGGTTCGAACCCAGACCGGCACTTTACTTTCTGTAAACTATTTTATCACCACTGCTCTTAAGACGGTAAAGGAAAACGTCGTGAGGAAACCGCCATGTCGTTGAACCAAAAATTCGAAGACGTGCGACTACTTCCAACCCGCACTGGGCCCGCGTGGCCCATCGGCTCCCCTCACAGGGACGAGGCCTGTGTCCCAGCAGTCGGAACAATGTAGGCTAACTATATTATGAGTAAAAGTGAATTATATTATGAGTAAAAGTGAATTATATTATGAGTAAAAGTGAATTATATTATGAGTAAATATGACGGCACGGTTGGCGCAGTGGTTAAGCGATTGACTCAATTGACTGCTGCGCTGCGTGTCGCGGGTTCGATTCCCGCACGGAACAAATATTTGTATAACCTACAAGTAGTTGTTCCGGGTCTGGCTGTTTGTGTATGTGAGTTTAAATGTTTGTAAGCGCACCCACAATACAGGAAAAATTCCTACAGTGGGGCAAAGTTTAAAAAAAAAAAATTATGAGTGAGAATGATAACTAAATTGAATATACGAAAAAAAAAATTGTTTTATACACTCCTGTACCTCATAGACTGACTCTTCTAAACTTGTTGAGTGATACACCGTGAAAAGCGGTCTCTTAGATCATAATTTTCCTGTGTATCCCTTCCTGCCACTACACCGAAGTGCAATTCACTAGCTAGAATATAGACGAGGCTAAAAATACTGGCATCTTACATGAAAAATATACATAGTCTATTCAAACTTGTTTCAAATTAATATTATTTCAAGTTAAACAAATATCAACTTTATTTTAATGGTAATTAAGTTGACTTCAGAGTGACTATTGAAAAAGTTATAAAAATGTTTGAAGTTGTAGCGTAAACTGAACTATAATTATTAACTTTATAGTGTATGATTTAAAGTAATTTTTCAATAAACTTAATTATTTGTTTACATTTTTGGCAAATAAACCGCGGATGCAGATTCCATAAGCCCACGCCTTCCTCCCAATGAGGTTAGGCAGAAACTACAGAACACCAACTGCTACGATCCGGCCGGGAGGGGGGGACCATTGGCGTATCTAGGGTTTTTTCCAGGGGGGCCCTGGCCCTAACCTAATTTTTTTTTCGTGTTGTAATCCTTATGGATACCTTCCGTCTGGGAAGAACGGAGGGCTATGTCGGACTCCTACCGACTAAAACCCCACTTTTCCTTCTATTACCGCAAGTCGGAGGCCCAGGAGATACTTGTACATTCGCCGCACCCCCGACTGGTATCAGCCCGTCATGCCTTGCAGCCTTATTCCCAAGTGCGGGCGATCCTTTTCTTTTAGCACGTTTTTCATTATTATACAGTCTGCTCCTATAAGAGTTTCGTCAATTTGGAGAATACCCTTATAATTACCCACAAAATGTTTTCCACTTTTGAAATCTGAATTACAAAAAACGCATCGATCGAAGCTGCGGCGCGCGGAACGGCGCGGTGTTCCGACGTGCGCCCGATTGTCGCTTTGCATTGTGGCGCGCAATTTAAATGTACTCTCCAGCATACTACGTTGCGCATTAAAATAGATTCAATTGTTTTTGTGATTTCAAAAGTAACTAAATAAATGGAATGTATTATGTAGGTAATAATAATCTGTGTAGGTCTTGGTGGTAGATTATTTATTTGATTGCTTTTGTGTGAAGTTATAAATTATGTAAGTATCCAGCTTAGAATTTCGAATAGGTCCCCAAACATCCTGGGGTGGGCATCAGACCATTCATGGGTGGGCACGCCCCCCCCTCCCCCGCCCCATATGCGCCTATGGAGGGGACACCCTAGGAGGATATATAACATAATCAGCCTATAATGTTCCCACTGCTGGGGTCACAAGTTTCCTCTCTTCGAGGCGGAGTGGGCTGTATTCTCCCACGCGGGCCCAGTGGACGTTGGTAGATGTCAATGTCTTCGAATTTTTGGTTCCAGGACATGCCGTTTTCCTTTACAGTTTTGACAGCAGTGGTGACGAAATGATTTACACAAAGTAAAGCTTGCATTGGTCCGAACCTTTATCTCGTAAGTCGAGACCGTTACGTCTGGGCCACCACTGCTATCTTGGAAGACATAATGTATATAGTGACTTTATTGGTAATGTGCTTTAGTAAGGTCAGGCTTACGTGCGTGACCATGTATGAACGTAAACGATGCAAAAGGAGTATGAAAAACATGATAGTGAAAAATAGTCTAAAAATACCTACTATAGTATGTTGGGAATGCAAAATGCGAATAAAGTGAAGTGGACTGTTAGGTGTTAAAACAATATTTATTATTTATTACCCTGTCTTATTCTTTAACAAGTTAAATGAGTAACACTGTTTAAATTTTCTGACGAACGTCTATGGTTGGGCTGTATTTATGCACGCTAACTTCTGTCTTAGCCAATATGTTTATTAAAAGCCGAGACTGAGGGGTTGAGAATGAGGAGCTTGAGGTTAAGTAATAACAGCCGTACGGGTGGATCGATGAGGTCAAGCTACGCTTGCCGCGGTTGGTCCGGGATGCAAGACCATTTTTACATATAAAGACTCCTCCGTGTCTCGGAAGCACGTTAAGTAGTTGGTCCCGACTGGCGCTCGTGGATATTTGACAGTCGTTACGTTTCGTCAGAAGCCCGACAGTCTGAGAACCAGTCTTACCAAGGGGTATCGTATTGTTGCGCGCCAAAAATAATGCTTGATACATCGCCATGTATCGCCATTAGTTACCACTAGCGCCATCTTGTATCGGGTAGCAGAACTAGTACCTTGGTACTAGCTAGGACATTGACCCTTCATGTACTAGTAATTCCGAGAACTATCGACGTCGAGTCAGTCGGGACTGCTATGTACTCGAACATACTAGATGTTTCTAAAGTAGCTCTGTGGAACTATATAAGGCGGGCGCAAGCCGCGAGACATATAGTTTTGAGTAAGCTATACATGCGATAACATCGAAAGCGATATTCGAGTGCGACTAGAAGTGATCAGTAAGTGACATTGTGTTTCTTAATTTGTGTGTTTGAGCTGTAATTAGTGTTGGTGAGTAAAGTGTCAGTTTTTGGTTATTAAATCGGTAGTTTTTATTGTCACGAACCCCAAGCTCGTAACAATTGGTGTCAGAAGTGGGATTTAAAAACCATGCCGATTTTACCCAAAGACGACATGGAGGGTATCCGTACCCGGAGTCAACGCCAGCAAGAGACGGACCAGAGGCGATTCGGTGGAACAACGCCACAGAGGTCGGAAGGCCAGCAACCGACCACGGAGGCCGGCCCGTCCACAGCTGCTCCAGCATCATCAGCACCAGATTTTGCTGCTCTGATGATGATGCTGCAGGAACAGGCCCGCCGACAGGAGGAACAGGCCCGCCGACAGGAGGAACAGGCCCGCCGACAGGAGGAACAGGCCCGTCGACTGGAAGAACAGCTCCAGCGGGACAAGGAGGAACAGGCCCGCTGACAGGAGGAACAGGCCTGCCGACAGGAGGAACAGGCTCGTCGGTTGGAGGAACAGCTCCAGCGGGATAAGGAGGAGCAGGCGCGCCGCCAGGAAGAGCAGATGTTCCTTATAAAGGACCTTCACGCTACCTTCGGGAAAGACATGAAGGAGGTGAAGGACAAGGTTGCTCAACACGACAACCGTCTGTCGGAAGCTGAAACCCGAATCGACCACGTGAATAATCGGGTTGACAACGCGATGGCTGACATGAAGAAAACGCTGGACAACCTTAAACTGTGTGATGGAATCGCAGCTCCCGTAGCTACAACACCTTCGCTACGTGGATTCAAAGTGCCACCATTCGATGGAACTTCTTCCTGGTCGGCCTACAAAATCCAATTTGAGGCTGTCATGAAGGCGAACGGGTGGAATAATAGTCAGGCCATGACTGCCCTCACCCTGGGCCTGCGCGACCAGGCCTTAACTGTTCTGGAAGCTCTCGGTAAGGAAGTGACTTACGAGCAGCTCCTTGAGGCATTGGAGGCTCGGTATGGCGACGCTCACCTGGAACACGTGTTTCGGGCGCAGCTCAAGGATCGCGTGCAACGCAACAACGAAAACCTGCAGCAGTGGGCACTTGAAGTGGAGAAGCTGGTTCGCAAAGCTTACCAGTCCGTACCTGCGCTGATTGATGGGAACCTGGTGCAGGCATTCATCGACGGCATCCGCGACCTTGAAGTTAGAGCTGCTGTGAGGCTCGGTCACCACGGGACGCTGAAGGACGCCTTGGCCCATGCACTGGAGGTGGAAGCTGTGCGGCAGGATCATCGTTCCCATCGCGTCAGGGAAGTTGCAGCGGCTACAGTTCGCGAGCGCAGTAAAGGATACAGCCCTAGGTGCTACGGCTGTGGGGAAAGGGGCCACCTTCGATCCAGTTGCCCTAAGCGAACTGCAGAAAGAGAAGACGGCCGATCTCCAGAGGGCAGTGCGGCTAACAGCACCGCCCAACACCAGCAGCAGGGAAACGAGTAATAGCCAGGACTGCGGGGCGGGTGCTGGCTGATGTTCAAGGAGCCCCAAGGATTTCGATCACACAAACCCATGATGGGAATAGCCTAATCATCAAGGGCGAGGTCAACGGAACGCCGTGTAAGCTGACCATAGATACTGGAGCCTCTCGTACGGTCGTCAGTTCCCAACTTATAAGTCGGTTCCTTGGGGACTCCGCACACAACCGAGAACACATTAATTTGGTGACAGCCACCGGTCAGCGCATACCCGTCCGTGGAGAGAAGAAGATGGAGTTGAAGCTAGGCAACAGAATCTACCTGCATAATGTCATTGTGGCTGATATAATGGACGATTGCATCCTGGGCCTTGACTTTATGAGGAAGAATTGTTGCGAGATCGACGTCAAGCAAGGTGTTTTGAAATGTGGACAAGAGGAACTTTTCGTGGAAGGGGCGTTACCAGGAAATGTATACAGCCTTAAGAAGATTGTTCTGCCGCCGAGATCGGAAACGATTGTGCCGGTTAATCTTCCTCGGAATCCTGGGCGAACTCCTCGTTGTGTACTCGTGGAAAGGGTAGACAATGACCTTCCATGGAAAGTGGCACGAACCTTGGTCAGAGCCACCGACATCTCAGGGGTACGTGTGCTGAACCTTTGTGATCAAGAACAGATTATAGAAAAAGGCACACTACTTGGTACTTGCGAGGAAGTGGATTGGTTGCGTCGATGCCAATATCTATCGACTGAGACCCTCAGCAAGGATGCACTAACGAGAGTGACCACACTTTTAGAAGACTGCCGCAGCGCTCTGTCCCAAAATGAAATGGTCAAGGCAAAGAAGATGTTACATAAGTACGCCGGTGTTTTCTCGTCAAACGATGCTGACATCGGGAGGACTGGCTTAGTTCAACATAAAATCAATACAGGAGACGAATTGCCTATCCGTCAGCGGCCAAGGAGATTGCCGGTAGCACGTGAAAAGGAAGTGGAAACCATGATTGAAGGAATGGTGAAGGATGGTGTTATTGAACCTTCATCTAGTCCATGGTGTTCGCCTGTAGTGCTGGTGAGAAAGAAGGATGGCAGCATGCGGTTTTGTGTTGACTATCGTCGTCTGAACGACGTGACGAAGAAGGACAGCTATCCTTTGCCAAGAATCGATGACACGCTGGACATGCTTACTGGAGTAAAGTGGTTTAGCACGCTGGACCTTAAAAGTGGCTACTGGCAAGTTGAAATTGATCCCAAGGACAAGGAGAAAACTGCATTCTCGACAGGAAAGGGTCTGTGGCAATTTAAAGTTATGCCGTTTGGATTGTGCAATGCTCCGGCAACGTTTGAAAGGTTGATGGAACTTGTACTTACCGGGCTAATTGGCGATGCCTGCCTGGTCTACTTGGATGACATCATCATCGTAGGCCGCACGTTTGAAGAACATCTTCAAAACCTAGAACGCGTGCTCATGAAGATCCAGAGTGCCAACCTCAAGTTAAGCCCGAAGAAGTGTTCACTATTCAAACGACAAGTTAGCTTTTTGGGATATGTCGTGTCTGAAGAAGGTATCCGCACGGATCCAGAGAAAATTGCAGCTGTCAAGGATTGGCCAGTTCCAAAAGACAAGACGCAGGTCAGAGCATTTTTGGGTTTGTGCTCCTATTATCGCCGATTTGTCAAGAACTTTGCAGATATAGCCAAACCCCTGCATAAGCTCACCGAGGAGAAGCGACATTTCTGCTGGGATAATAGTTGCGACATCGCATTCCAGGAGCTAAAGGACCGTCTGTGCAAAACACCTATTTTGGGTTACCCTGATGCGGGCAAGGAATTTATAGTTGACACAGACGCAAGTGACATAGGACTTGGCGGTGTGTTGTCCCAACGGAATGGTGATCAAGAGGTTGTGATAGCGTACTTCAGCAAGTCGTTGTCAAAGCCGGAAAGGAACTATTGTGTTACGAGACGGGAACTGCTTGCGGTGGTAAAGTCATTGCAGTATTTTAGCAAATATCTTCTAGGGCGGAAATTCCACTTACGAACTGACCATGCTGCACTGAAATGGCTATTGCAGTTCAAAAATCCAGAAGGTCAAGTTGCGAGATGGATTGAACTACTGCAGGAATACGACTTCGTGGTCGAACATCGCAGCGGAAAATCTCATGGCAACGCAGATGCATTGTCAAGAAGACCTTGTCCTGAAGACTGCAAGCCTTGTACTAGACAAGAGAGTAAGGAAGTGGTACCTGTGAGGATGCTCAAGACAGACCTCAACAACGAGTGGAAGGAAAGCCTACAACGTGCACAGCAGGAAGATTCAGACATCAAGCCGATTCTGGAGTGGATGAAGGCCAGAGCTCCTAAGCCCAGGTGGAGCGACGTCTCAGCGATGAGTTCGGTCACAAAAAGCTATTGGGCCCAATGGGACAGCTTGGTGGTTCAGGATGGAGTCCTGTGCCGTAAATGGGAAAATGCTCGGGGCGACAGCTGTCATTTGCAAATGGTTGTCCCTAAAGCTCAAGTACCGGATGTTCTACAGCTGTACCATAATGGTTGTTCAGGAGGTCATCTGGGAGTAAAACGGACTTTACTGAAGATAAGGGAACGGTTTTACTGGGTCCACTGTCGAGACGATGTCGAAGACTGGTGTCGCAAATGTACAAGTTGTGCAGCTGTAAAGGGACCTCAGACTCGTAGTAGGGGTGCATTGAAATTGTACAATGTTGGTGCACCATGGGAGAGGATAGCCCTTGACGTTGCGGGGCCGTTTCCGGAGAGTGAAAGTGGCAACAAGTATTTCATGGTTGTGATGGATTACTTCACGAAGTGGCCGGAAGTCTTCGCCATTCCAAATCAAGAAGCTTCAACAGTTGCGGATAAATTAGTCCATGAAGTCTTCTGTCGTTTTGGAGTACCTTTGGAGATTCACAGTGATCAAGGAAGGAATTTTGAGTCCCAAATATTCCAGGAAACTTGTCGAGTTATGGGTACTCATAAGACAAGAACGACTTCTTACCACCCACAATCGGATGGAATGGTGGAACGATTTAATCAGACACTGGAGAGGTACCTAGCGAAAGTTGTGGAAAATCGGCAACGAGATTGGGACAAGCACATACAACCGTTTTTGTTGTCATATCGAAGCGCTGTTCACGAGAGTACATCGGTGACGCCAGCTTTCGCAAACTTCGGAAGAGAACTACGGCTACCTGCAGACCTGATCACCGGAATACCACCTGATGCCCCACGCAGTGTAACTGATTATGCGAATGACTTGCGGAACAAGATGAATGACATTTATGAGCACGTCCGACAATCGGGCCAGCAAATGTCTGAAAAGATGAAAACCCGTTATGATCGCAAAATGAACAATAAAGAGTTCGACGAAGGTTCACTAGTATGGTTGCACAATCCAGTCCGCAGCAAAGGGAAATCTCCTAAGCTTCAAGCTAAATGGGACGGACCGTACCGGATTGTGACAAAGATCAATGATGTAACCTACCGGATACAGAAAGGTGCAAGAGGTACTCCTAAGATCGTCCATGTGGATCGACTGGCGCGTTATTATGGAGCCAATAATGCTCGGGACGAGCATGTCTTAGGAGGGGGCAGTGTTGCGCGCCAAAAATAATGCTTGATACATCGCCATGTATCGCCATTAGTTACCACTAGCGCCATCTTGTATCGGGTAGCAGAACTAGTACCTTGGTACTAGCTAGGACATTGACCCTTCATGTACTAGTAATTCCGAGAACTATCGACGTCGAGTCAGTCGGGACTGCTATGTACTCGAACATACTAGATGTTTCTAAAGTAGCTCTGTGGAACTATATAAGGCGGGCGCAAGCCGCGAGACATATAGTTTTGAGTAAGCTATACATGCGATAACATCGAAAGCGATATTCGAGTGCGACTAGAAGTGATCAGTAAGTGACATTGTGTTTCTTAATTTGTGTGTTTGAGCTGTAATTAGTGTTGGTGAGTAAAGTGTCAGTTTTTGGTTATTAAATCGGTAGTTTTTATTGTCACGAACCCCAAGCTCGTAACAGTATTACCCAGTAACTGAGTTGTGGAGGTTATTAGATAGGCAGTCGCTTCATGTAAAATACTGGTATTCAGCTGCATTCGGTTAGATTGGAAGCCGACCCCAACATAGTTGGGAAAAGGCTAGGCAGATGATGACTGAGAGTTGTGAACGAATAGCGCCATCCATGAAATATTGAAGAATTTAGAGCTCGGTCAAACTGAAGCTTCGCTCGCGCCGATTGTGTCAACTAACTTATATGGAAGTATTCAAACTGTGATGAACACTCGCGCGACGAACATGTAACATTATGAATTATTTGTGTTGTCATTAACCCTTACCTAGACGTAGTACACGTTGCTTAAAGTTAAGAGATGTTCAAACGTCAAAAAATGTTAGTTATACACTTGCTGATTGAGTTCAATAAGTAGCACGATTGCCATCTGACCTTAATGACGAAATCATTGAAAGGTTAAACTAGTCTTCAGACTCTCGGACTTCTAACACCTGTGAAGACTGATGATGACGTTAAAATTGGTAGGTACTTCGACGCATGGTCACTCAAAAGATCTGTCATATTATTAACTCTGGGTAGGTACTTATTGTAAATGGATTCGTTTTCAGTAGGTACACTTACCTTAACAAAACCAAGTCATGATATTTCTCCTTCCTGGTATATCTCGGGTTGATTATAATTTGTGCTATTCGGACGTCAGTTTCTGAGTTGAACTCTTTGCCGCCAATCTCTATAACGCCACCGCGAATTACGGACGGTTGTATCCTGAAATGTAAGTAATACAAATAATTAAGACTATTCTGGAACAGACCATCGCAGGTCCAGTAACCATTTGACATTGCATGATCATCCTATAATGTTCCCACTGCTGGGACACAAGCCTGCTCTTTAAGAGGGAATGGGGTAACGTTGGGCCAGTGCGGTTTGGTAAATTCGATTTTTTTTTTGTTCCAGGACATGCCGGTTTCCTCACGATGTTTTCCCGTTTTGAGAGCAGTGGTGATGAAATGATTTACACAAAGTAAAGCGCCTGCTAGGGTTCGAACCCACGATCTTCAACTCTTAAGTCCCCCGTTACCACTAGGCCACCACTGCTCATTTAACATTGACAGCGCCTTTATTAAGTAGCAATAAGATTGATTTTGGTAGTTCAAGTGCCAGTAATACTGACGTGACGTTCACTATAGGTACAAAGATAACGATATAGTAATTCTTTATTTTTCTTGATTTGTTTCAAGAGTAACATGGACCAATTATAACAACTTTTATGAGGTTAATGTGAACTTGGGTTAATTTAGGTAGGTACATAAAACTTAGTTGGTATTTTTGGAACGAAGTTCTGGCGGACTGGTAAAAATCGTTATATAAGAAAAAGCGTTATGCCCCCTCCATGCGACTTTCTCTCTCTCTCTCTGTCTTTTTATTAAATAAGAGTGTTTGTGTGCGTGCGAGCAAACTTAGTTCCTGACGGGAGCTCCCCAACTCCACACACACGTTTTTATTTTTTGTTAGCCCACTCTCCCTCTCTCTCTCTCTTTTTTGCTGTCCCACTCCTGGGCAAAGGCTTCCGTCAACTACTTCCATCGTTCGCGAGCCCGCGCGTCCTCCTTCCAGCTTTGGTGGAATCTGTCCAGTTCCCTCGGCATTTAGCATGTTGATAGTTACCTGTCTAAAGTGTCCACACAATGTGCAGCGCTCAGGACGTAGGTAGGTGACAGCACTGACCCGCCACAGTCAAACTCATAGCCATCGCCTCGATCATATCCCAGAGCAACCTAAAATTAAATAGAAAAAAAAAATATCTATAGTTACTTGAATTAAGAGTAAATTAGTCGCGAGCTCGAACTCACTGGCGGTCATGGCCAAAAAGCACGCTGTCTCACCTGGCTTCGTGTCCGACAGACAGAGCTAGTAGCAGTGATGAGCAAATAGACGCTAGTCTACACGCACAACGTCTAGTTCTCACACACAGAAACACCGCTCCGGACTGATAGGCACGTAAAAGAATTCGAAAATTGCTACATGCTTCATTACAAAATACAAAATAAATAAATAATAATTGATGTCAAGATATTATAGTATAAGTATATTATAGTCAAAATAAATTAAATTATGTCCAGAATATTTATTATTATGCAGTCAAAAAGAATCATTCAAAAGTAAATGGATTTATAATTCACATTTTTCAATTGTTATTCTTAACTATGTATATTAGAAGTCGGAATAGAAAAGTCCTTTTCATTTAAAAAAATCTACAACATTGTAATACACTTTACTAACTAAAAACTTTCTCAGCTTATTTTTGAAAAATGACAAGGGCAGTTCTCTCCAACTTTTAGGTAATTTATTAAATACAATAGGAGCCATACAGAAGACACTTTTGCGCATGAGGGTTGTTCTCGCAGTATGAGAGCATATCCTGCTGTTGACGCGCCTATTACGTGGGACTACTTGAAGTAGTCCCACGTAATACTACTTCATATAGTCGTTTAAATCGGACTGGATTTGTTTTAACAAAAACAGCCACTCCTAAAATGTACAGACATGGCAAAGTATTTTATATTTTTTTTAAAGCAAGGCACGCAACTATCAGTAGGTTTAATTTTAAATATTGAACGAACGCATCTTTTTTGAGCCTTGAACATCGTGCCTTTTTCTGTTGAGTTGCCCCAAAAAATGACACCATAGCGTAGATGAGATTCTGTTAAACCATAGTAGGCTTAAGTAATGCCTCCACACACATTTGTATGGAAAAAATATCGACTAGAGGCACCTTAAGGGGGAAGCGCTAAGGTAGCCCGGGAAATTTAAATTTTCTTATGTTTTCTGCAATTTGCTGGGGAGTATTAAGTTGTACGTTAATTAAAATATGATTACATTACATTATGATTCTGTAAAACAAATATGTATGTATTTACAGAATCATAATCATTAGAATCAGTAATACAGCTTGTTAGGTAAGTATAATCCCAAAATGTCAAGATTTCATGAAATAGTCATTCTGTGGGAATACATGGTCTTTATTTATTTTTATTTATTTATTAGAGAGTTGTGTTAATGACTTTACTGATTATAATTGTGTAAATTTACATATGTGTTACGGCCGCGAATCATATGTGGTCGTCCAAATCAAAAGGGACCTTATGGCGGTAACTAGTTTCCGAGATATTAATAAATTCGTAAAATACCTCAAAAAAATCGTTTTTTTATTAACTGTATTTTTAAAAAGATGATTGTATTTACTACATGTGTGTGTGTTCAACTTTTCGAAAAGTCAATTTAAAAAAGTTTTGTATTCATCTAAAGTTTAGTAAAAAAGGAACCTTATCGCGGCAAGACCTAACAAATCGTTTTTCTTGTAATTCAAACCATATATTATATCGACATTTTAATATTGCAAGGTATATATAAGTAATAACGTATAGCCGCCATTTTTTTTTTTTTTTTCAGGATGGGAAATCATCAAATGACTCCTCCCGCTCTGGGTGGAGCGGAAGGGAGTGTCAGACTCTTACTGACTAAAACCCACCCGTGTTCCTTCCTTCGCCCTTTATGTTCCGGGCCAGCGGTAACCCTTTCGGACAATCCCGCTGACCCGGCAGGCTTCGGCCCTTACGGGCCCCTTCGTTTAGTGCTGACATCTGAAGCGCGCGTGGAACACGTACGCGCCGTCCGGCACGGGCCTGGTCCTGATCGGACGGTGAGCTACCCATTACTCTCCGCCCGCAGGCCCGCGCCTACGGTGGCCGGGAGTCGTCGCGCGGCTCCCGACGCCCGGAGCGTCTCCCGCGGCGGCTGGGACGGGAGGCTCTCTCCCTCAGCCGTCCCGCCGCCTCCTTCGCTAGCATGACTGCTTCGCAAAAGGAGGCGACTGCCCCCCACTCCCTCTCGCCCCGGACCATGGCTTGAACCAGGCCCGGACGCGAGAGGTCGCCGCCGCTGCCGATCGCCTCTACGAGGACACGGCGGTGCTCCGCCCAAGCGAGGCAGACCTCCACCGTGTGCTCCACCGTGTCCTCAGGGCGATCCTGGCAATGGTGACACCCGGGCGTTTCCTCCCGCCTGATTATGTGCAGGAACCTCCCGAAACTTCCGTGTCCGGTGAGGACCTATGTCAGGCGGTAGGTGAGGGCGCCATGACGCCTCTCTAGCCACTCCTCAAAGAGGGGTCTTACCGCCGCTATCGTGGCGTGCCCTGCGCTGGGTTGTGACAGTCGCTCTTTCCATGCCGCCATGAGATCGCGCCGGAGGTACGTCCGCTCCGCCGCAATTTGCTGCGGAAGCGGAGTTTCCCCCCGGCGTAGTGCCTCCGCGCGCCACTCATACAGGCGCGCGAGGACTATCGCCTCCAGATCCCATGGCGGCAGGCACGAGATCGTGCGGTACCCCCGGATCAGCCTAACGGCTACCACCTTCTGGGGCGCGTTCAAATAATGGGCGGCTCGCCGCCGCTGTGAACGCGCCCACACCGGGACCCCGTATAGGGCCATGGACCGCACGACCCCCGCGTAAAGCCTCCGGCAGGAGGCGTTTGGCCCCCTCAGGTTGGGCAGGAGCCGCTTGAAGGCGGCCCCGGCCCGTTCCAGTTTGGGAGCCAAACGTCGGAAATGCTCGACGAAGTTCCACCGGCTGTCGAGGACGAGACCAGGTATTTCATCGTCGTCTCGACGCCGATGTGAACCCCTCCTACCGTTAGTTGGGATCCCGATGGTGGCGTATTCCGGGGCCCATGAAACGACATGGCCTCGGACTTGTGCAATTCCACCTAGAGACCCAACTGCCGGATCCCCTCCACGACTATCGCAACCCCGCGTGCCATCGCATCGGCCGCCGCCTGATGCGACCTCCGCTGCGCCAGGACTAGCGTGTCGTCAGCGTAGCGTATAGCCGCCATTAGATAGTGTCGCACGCCGCCGCATGCGGCATTCTTTGTATATGCGTCTTAGGTCTAAGGTCCCACTATTGTAGTCCATATTTTGTTTAGGTACTTTTAATAGAGGTAAACAATCTTGTTATGTTTTTTATCATAAAATATATTTTTAAAATAGGCTAAGGCTAATAGCAAAAGTAATTCATTATAACATCTGTTATTTCATTTTGTTTTTTGCTCTTGTAATGGCTATAAATTATTTCATAAATGTATTTTTCGACAAAAACGTATCAAGATTGTTTACCTTTATTTAAATACATAAACTAATTAACTATACTAAGAGATAAGTGTCAGCAGACTGCAACGGACCGCCTTAAGGGCCCTTTTTTACGTATATACTTGTTACGAACATTTTGTTAAATAAGTAACATTTTCATACCTTGTGATAATAAAAAAAAAATTGTTAAATAAGTAACATTTTCATACCTTGTGATAATAAAAAAAGAAAATTTAAGTT